>OX596074.1:143078243-153078243 GCA_951394005.1 Protophormia terraenovae
AAATCCTTAATAACTCAGTAAAATACTGCGTTTTTCGATAAAATAAGCTTATTTCGTTATCACCCTCCAAAAATTTATTTTTATATGAAAATTGTGGTTGAAACTAAAATCCTTAATAACTCAGTAAATACTGCGTTTTTCGATAAAATAAGCTTATTTCGTTATCACCCTCCAAAAATTTATTTTTATATGAAAATTGTGGTTGAAACTAAAATCCTTAATAAACTCAGTAAATACTGCGTTTTTCGATAAAATAAGCTTATTTCGTTATCACCCTCCAAAAATTTATTTTTATATGAAAATTGTGGTTGAAATTAAAATCCTTAATAACTCAGTAAATACTGACGTTTTTCGAGAAAATAAGCTTATTTCGTTATCACCCTCCAAAAATTTATTTTTATATGAAAATTGTGGTTGAAACTAAAATCCTTAATAACTCAGTAAATACTAGCGTTTTTCGATAAAATAAGCTTATTTCGTGATCACTTATTTTTCAAACCAAAAATTTATTTTTATAGGAAAATTGTGGTTGAAAACTAAAATCCTTAATAACTCAGTAAAATACTGCGTTTTTCGATAAAATAAGCTTATTTCGTTATCACCCTCCAAAAATTTATTTTTATATGAAAATTGTGGTTGAAACTAAAATCCTTAATAACTCAGTAAATACTGCGTTTTTCCGATAAAATAAGCTTATTTCGTTATCACCCTCCAAAAATTTATTTTTATATGAAAATTGTGGTTGAAATTAAAATCCTTAATAATCTCGGAAAATACTGCGTTTTCCGAGAAAATAAGCTTTTTTCGTGATCACCTTCCAAAAATTTATTTTTATATGAAAATTGTGGTTGAAACTAAAATCCTTAATAACTCAGTAAATACTGCGTTTTTCGAGAAAATAAGCTTTTTTCGTGATCACCTTCCAAAAATTTATTTTTGTATGAAAATTGTGATTCAAACTAAAATCCTTAATAACTCAGTAAATACTGCGTTTTTTGAGAAAAATAAGCTTTTTTCGTGATCACCTTCCAAAAATTTATTTTTGTATGAAAATTGTGATTCAAACTAAAATCCTTAATAACTCCTTCCAAAAAATTTTTTTTTTGTATGAAAATTGTGGTTGAAACTAAAATCCTTAATAACTCAGTAAATACTGCGTTTTTTGAGAAAATAAGCTTATTTCGTGATCACTTATTTTTCATACCAGAAATTGAATTTTTATATGAAAATTGTGGTTGAAAATAAAATCCTTCATAACTCGGTAAATACTGCGTTTTTTGAGAAAATAAGCTTATTTCGTGATCACTTATTTTTCATACCAAAAATTGATTGAATTATGTGAAAATTGTGATTGAAATTAAAATCCTTAATAACTCGGTAATTACTGCGTTTTTTGAGAAAATAAGCTTATTTCGTGATCACTTATTTATATTTGAATTATGTGAAAATTGTGATTGAAATTAAAAATCCTTAATAACTCAGTAAATACTGCGTTTTTCGAGAAAATAAGCTTTTTTCGTGATCACCTTCCAAAAATTTATTTTTATATGAAAATTGTGATTCAAACTAAAATCCTTAATAACTCAGTAAATACTGCGTTTTTCGAGAAAATAGGCTTTTTTCGTGATCACCTTCCAAAAATTTATTTTTGTATGAAAATTGTGGTTGAAAACTAAAATCCTTAATACTCAGTAAATACTGCGTTTTTCGAGAAAATAGGCTTTTTTCGTGATCACCTTCCAAAAATTTATTTTTGTATGAAAATTGTGGTTGAAACTAAAATCCTTAATAACTCAGTAAATACTGCGTTTTTTGAGAAAATAAGCTTATTTCGTGATCACTTATTTTTCATACCAGAAATTGATTTTTATATGAAAATTGTGGTTGAAAATAAAATCCTTCATAACTCGGTAAATACTGCGTTTTTCGAGAAAATATGCTTATTTCGTGATCACTTATTTTTCATACCAAAAACTGATTTTTTATATGAAAATTGTGATTCAAACTAAAATCCTTAATAACTCGGTAAATACTGCGTTTTTTGAGAAAATAAGCTTATTTCGTGATCACTTATTTTTCATACCAAAAATTGATTGAATTATGTGAAAATTGTGATTGAAATTAAAATCCTTAATAACTCGGTAAATACTGCGTTTTTTTGAGAAAATAAGCTTATTTCGTGATCACTTATTTTTCATACCAGAAATTGATTTTATATGAAAATTGTGGTTGAAAATAAAATCCCTCATAACTCCGTAAATACTGCGTTTTTTGAGAAAATAAGCTTATTTCGTGATCACTTATTTTTCATACCAAAAATTTATTTTTATATGAAAATTGTGGTTGAAATTAAAACCCTTAATAACTCAGTAAATACTGCGTTTTTCGAGAAAATAAGCTTTTTTCGTGATCACCTTCCAAAAATTTATTTTTGTATGAAAATTGTGGTTGAAACTAAAATCCTTAATAACTCAGTAAATACTGCGTTTTTCGAGAAAATAAGCTTATTTCGTGATCAGTTATTTTTCATACCAGAAATTGATTTTTATATGAAAATTGTGGTTGAAAATAAAATCCTTCATAACTCGGTAAATACTGCGTTTTCCGAGAAAATAAGCTTTTTTCGTGATCACCTTCCAAAAATTTATTTTTATATGAAAATTGTGATTCAAACTAAAATCCTTAATAACTCAGTAAATACTGCGTTTTTCGAGAAAATAAGCTTTTTTCGTGATCACCTTCAAAAATTGATTTTTATGTGGAAATTGTATTTGAAACTAAAATCCTTAATAACTCGGTAAATACTGCGTTTTTCGAGAAAATAAGCTTATTTCGTGATCACTTATTTTTCATACCAAAAATTGATTTTTATATGAAAATTGTGGTTGAAAATAAAATCCTTAATAACTCGGTAAATACTGCGTTTTTTCGAGAAAATAAGCTTATTTCGTGATCACTTATTTTTCATACCAAAAATTGATTTTTATATGAAAATTGTGGTTGAAAATAAAATCCTTCATAACTCGGTAAATACTGCGTTTTTCGAGAAAATAAGCTTATTTCGTGATCACTTATTTTTCATACCAGAAATTGATTTTTATATGAAAATTGTGGTTGAAAATAGAATCCCTCATAACTCGGTAAATACTGCGTTTTTTGAGAAAATAAGCTTATTTCGTGATCAGTTATTTTTCATACCAAAAATTTATTTTTATATGAAAATTGTGGTTGAAATTAAAACCCTTAATAACTCGGTAAATACTGCGTTTTCCGAGAAAATAAGCTTTTTTCGTGATCACCTTCCAAAAATTTATTTTTATATGAAAATTGTGATTCAAACTAAAATCCTTAATAACTCAGTAAATACTGCGTTTTTCGAGAAAATAAGCTTTTTTCCAAAAATTTATTTTTATATGAAAATTGTGGTTGAAACTAAAATCCTTAATAACTCAGTAAATACTGCGTTTTTCGAGAAAATAAGCCTTTTTCGTGATCACCTTCCAAAAATTTATTTTTGTATGAAAATTGTGGTTGAAACTAAAATCCTTAATAACTCAGTAAATACTGCGTTTTTTGAGAAAATAAGCTTATTTCGTGATCACTTATTTTTCATACCAAAAATTGATTTTTTGTAAAAAAATTGTGATTCAAACTAAAATCCTTAATAACTCGGTAAATACTGCGTTTTTTTGAGAAAATAAGCTTATTTCGTGGTCACTTATTTTTCATACCAAAAATTGATTTTTTGTAAAAAAATTGTGATTCAAACTAAAATCCTTAATAACTCAGTAAATACTGCGTTTTTTGAGAAAATAAGCTTTTCTCGTGATCACCTTCCAAAAATTTATTTTTATATGAAAATTGTGGTTGAAACTAAAATCTTTAATAACTCAGTAAATACTGCGTTTTTTGAGAAAATAAGCTTATTTCGTGATCACTTATTTTTCATACCAAAAACTGATTTTTATATAAAAATTGTGGTTGAAACTAAAATCCTTAATAACTCAGTAAATACTGCGATTTTCGAGAAAATAAGCTTTTCTCGTGATCACCTTCCAAAAATTTATTTTTATATGAAAATTGTGGTTGAAACTAAAATCTTTAATAACTCAGTAAATACTGCGTTTTTTGAGAAAATAAGCTTATTTCGTGATCACTTTTTTTTCATACCAAAAACTGATTTTTATATAAAAATTGTGGTTGAAACTAAAATCCTTAATAACTCGGTAAATACTGCGTTTTTTGAGAAAATAAGCTTATTTCGTGATCACTTATTTTTCATACCAAAAATTGATTTTTATATAAAAATTGTGATTCAAACTAAAATCCTTAATAGCTCAGTAAATACTGCGTTTTTCGAGAAAATAAGCCTTTTTCGTGATCACCTTCCAAAAATTTATTTTTATATGAAAATTGTGGTTGAAATTAAAATCCTTAATAACTTAATAAGTACTGCGTTTTTTGAGAAAATAAGCTTATTTCGTGATCACTTATTTTTCATACCAAAAATTGATTTTTATAAAAAAATTGTGATTCAAACTAAAATCCTTCATAACTCGGTAAAAACTGCGTTTTTTGAGAAAATAAGCTTATTTCGTGATCACTTATTTTTCATACCAAAAATTGATTTTTATATGAAAATTGTGGTTGAAAATAAAATCCTTCATAACTCGGTAAATACTGCGTTTTTTGAGAAAATAAGCTTATTTCGTGATCACTTATTTTTCATACCAGAAATTGATTTTTATATGAAAATTGTGGTTGAAAATAAAATCCCTCATAACTCGGTAAATACTGCGTTTTTCGAGAAAATATGCTTATTTCGTGATCACTTATTTTTCATACCAAAAATTGATTGAATTATGTGAAAATTGTGATTGAAATTAAAATCCTTAATAACTCGGTAATTACTGCGTTTTTTGAGAAAATAAGCTTTTCTCGTGATCACCTTCCAAAAATTTATTTTTATATGAAAATTGTGAATGAAATTGAAATCCTTAATAACTCGGTAAATACTGCGTTTTTCGATAAAATAAGCTTTTCTCGTGATCACCTTCCAAAAATTTATTTTTATATGAAAATTTTGGTTGACAATAAAATCTTTAATAACTCAGTATATACTGCGTTTTTTTGAGAAAATAAGCTTATTTCGTGATCACTTATTTTTCATACCAAAAATTGATTTTTATATAAAAATTGTGATTTAAACTAAAATCCTTAATAACTCAGTAAATACTGCGTTTTTCGAGAAAATAAGCCTTTTTCGTGATCACCTTCCAAAAATTTATTTTTATATGAAAATTGTGGTTGAAACTAAAATCCTTAATAACTCAGTAAGTACTGCGTTTTTTGAGAAAATAAGCTTATTTCGTGATCACTTATTTTTCATACCAAAAATTGATTTTTTGTAAAAAAATTGTGATTCAAACTAAAATCCTTCATAACTCGGTAAATACTGCGTTTTTCGAGAAAATATGCTTATTTCGTGATCACTTATTTTTCATACCAAAAATTTATTGAATTATATGAAAATTGTGATTGAAATTAAAATCCTTAATAACTCGGTAATTACTGTGTTTTTCGAGAAAATAAGCTTTTTTCGTGATCACCTTCAAAAATTGATTTTTATGTGGAAATTGTATTTGAATCTAAAATCCTTAATAACTCGGTAAATACTGCGTTTTTCGAGAAAATATGCTTATTTCGTGATCACTTATTTTTCATACCAAAAATTTATCGAATTATGTGAAAATTGTGATTGAAATTAAAATCCTTAATAACTCGGTAATTACTGCGTTTTTCGAGAAAATAAGCTTTTTTCGTGATAACCTTCAAAAATTGATTTTTATGTGGAAATTGTATTTGAATCTAATCCTTAATAACTCAGTAAGTACTGCGTTTTTTGAGAAAATAAGCTTATTTCGTGATCACTTATTTTTCATACCAGAAATTGATTTTTATAAAAAAATTGTGATTCAAACTAAAATCCTTAATAACTCAGTAAATACTGCGTTTTTCGAGAAAATATGCTTATTTCGTGATCACTTATTTTTCATACCAAAAATTGATTTTTATATGAAAATTGTGATTCAAACTAAAATCCTTAATAACTCAGTAAATACTGCGTTTTTTCGAGAAAATAAGCCTTTTTCGTGATCACCTTCCAAAAATTTATTTTTATATGAAAATTGTGGTTGAAACTAAAATCCTTAATAACTCGGTAAATGCAGTGTTTTTCGAGAATATAAGCTTATTTCGTGATCACCTTCCAAAAATTGATTTTTATGTGAAAATTGTGGTTGAAACTAAAATCCTTAATAACTCAGTAAGTACTGCGTTTTTTGAGAAAATAAGCTTATTTCGTGATCACTTATTTTTCATACCAAAAATTGATTTTTTGTAAAAAAATTGTGATTCAAACTAAAATCCTTAATAACTCGGTAAATACTGCGTTTTTCGAGAAAATAAGCTTATTTCGTGATCACTTGTTTTTCATACCAATAATTTATTTTTATATGAAAATTGTGAATTAAATTAAAATCCTTGGTGACTCAGTAGATACTGCGTTTTTCGAGAAAATAAGCTTATTTCGTGATCACTTATTTTTCATACCAAAAATTAATTTTTATTTTTGGTATTTTTGGAGTTAAAATCCTTAATAACTCGGTAAAAGCTGCGTTTTTCGAGAATATAAGCTTTTTTCGTGATCACCTTCCAAAAATTGATTTTTATGTGAAAATTGTGGTTGAAACTAAAATCCTTAATAACTCAGTAAGTACTGCGTTTTTTGAGAAAATAAGCTTATTTCGTGATCACTTATTTTTCATACCAAAAATTGATTTTTTGTAAAAAAATTGTGATTCAAACTAAAATCCTTAATAACTCGGTAAATACTGCGTTTTTCGAGAAAATATGCTTATTTCGTGATCACTTATTTTTCATACCAAAAATTTATTGAATTATGTGAAAATTGTGATTGAAATTAAAATCCTTAATAACTCGGTAATTACTGCGTTTTTCGAGAAAATAAGCTTTTTTCGTGATCACCTTCAAAAATTGATTTTTATGTGGAAATTGTATTTGAAACTAAAATCCTTAATAACTCGGTAAATACTGCGTTTTTCGAGAAAATAAGCTTTTTTCGTGATCACTTCTTTTTCATACCAAAAATTTATTTTTATATAAAATTGTGGTTGAAACTGAAATACTTAATAACTCAGTAAATACTGCGTTTTTTGAGAAAATAAGCTTATTTCGTGATCACTTATTTTTCATACCAATAACTGATTTTTATATGAAAATTGTGAATGAATTTAAAATCCTTAATAACTCGGTAAATACTGCGTTTTTCGAGAAAATAAGCTTTTTTTCGTGATCACCTTCCAAAAATTTATTTTTATATGAAAATTGTGAATGAAACTAAAATCCTTAATAACTCTGTAAATACTGTGTTTTTTGAGAAAATAAGCTTATTTCCTGGTCACTTATTTTTCATACCAATAACTGATTTTTATATGAAATTGTGAATGAATTTAAAATCCTTAATAACTCGGTAAATACTACGTTTTTCGAGAAAATAAGCTTATTTCGTGATCACTTGTTTTTCATACCAAAAATTTATTTTTATATAAAATTGTGGTTGAAACTAAAATACTTAATAACTCGGTAAATACTGCGTTTTTTGAGAAAATAAGCTTATTTCGTGATCACTTATTTTTCATACAAAAAATTTATTTTTATATGAAACTAAAATCCTTAATAACTCGGTAAATACTACGTTTTTTGGGAAAATAAGCTTATTTCGTGATCACTTATTTTTCATACCAAAAATTGATTTTTATATGAAAATTGTGAATGAAACTAAAATCCTTAATAACTCGGTAATTACTACGTTTTTTTTAGAAAATAAGCTTATTTCGTGATCACTTATTTTTCATACCAAAAATTGATTTTTATATGAAAATTGTGGTTGAAACTAAAATCCTTAATAACTCGGTAAATACTGCGTTATTCGAGAAAATAAGCTTATTTCGTGATCACCTTCCAAAAATTGATTTTTATATGAAAATTGTGGTTGAAATTAAAATCCTTAATAACTCGGTAAATACTGCGTTTTTCGAGAAAATAAGCTTATTTCGTGATCACTTATTTTTCATACCAGAAATTGATTTTTATATGAAAATTGTGAATGAAATTAAAATCCCTAATAACTCGGTAAATACTGCGTTTTTCGAGAAAATAAGCTTATTTCGTGATCATTTTTTTCTCATTACAAAGTCCATTTGGAGTTCCTTTTTAATTACTTTTAGAATTTTTTGTACATTTCCTATTATTCTTTTACTCTTTGATTATTATTTTAAAACAAGTAAGTTTTACTGGTTTTTATAGAATTTTTAGTTCTAATATCTTACCAATTAATTTTGTCTCAAATATTTATATTTCCTAGATTTATTTGTAATTTAATTATTTTTTTTATATTATTTCCCAAAGCTATTTAATTAAAATATTCTGCCGAAAAGCTTTTTGCATCAAAAAAGTACAGAGTCATAAACATTCGTGACTTTTGCCTTCAAACTAGTAAAGTTCTTCTTGTTAGAAAAAAAAAAAAAATCAATTTGAATTTATCATCTTTCTGTTTTTTCATGTTTTTCCAGTTATATTTTTAAATTTTTCAAAGGAGCTGTTGTCGCTATTCTATCAATTTGATTAAATATCAAATACCAGTGACACATTTTCCATCTACCACGTGACACTTCAATCACAATCTTTAAGAGACATCTGTTGTAGTGGTATTGTTTCCTTTCTTTTTTTTTATTCCCTGGTGGTTTAGGAAAGAATAGAAAAAAGATACCCGTTAAAATAAAACAAACACCTCCCACTAAAAGCAATCATATTGATGTATTTACACGCAAAATATACTCAAATGCTCTTGGTTAAGTGAAGAGCGGGGAAATAATAAACAAACAAAGAAGAATGAAAAACAAAACAAAAACTATACGTGTGTATGTGCTTATGTATACAAAATTTGTATACATATAGGTTGCCTTTGTAATTGCATCTTTTAGATACTCAAACTTATACACAAAAACACACTTCACAATGTTTTGGTAACGATTTTTTTACTTTGTTTTTTCTTCTCTATCTTCGCTAAGAATTGATACGATTTTCCTTTTTGTTTAGTTTGCATGTATATGTGCAAATATTTGTATGTATATATGTATAGGTAAGTATTTCTTCCTTAAGTACACAACTGTTACCGATGACACCTTAAGCATACAAATATTTTTTTGCCTCCTTGTTAACAAAAGACAAAAATCGTTTATAGTTAAGCTCGATTTTTTCTTTTAAATCGTAAGAGTTGTTGTGGAAAAACTAAAATATCTGTGTGTTGAAAAAATGTTTAATTTTATTATTGCCTTTAAGGAATTCTTGGGGAGTAAACCAACTATTTGTCTAAGATTTCGCTAATAACATTAATCCACTTTTTTTGAGGTAAATGTTGGTGGTTAGTTAAACAGCACATAGTGGGGCTAAACACAAAAAAATAATCAAAATAAAAATGAATACTTGTTAGGAAGATTTAAGCATTAGGAAAAATGATCTTATAATCGCCATTTTTTAAAACAGGGCACATTGGCTCATATCATAAAAAAATAAATAAATTGTTAACCGGTTCGAATAAAAAGGGAAGCATACAAGCTTTTGAAAAATAATCTTCATGCCACTGTTGCATTGTGTAATGAGTGCGGCCAGAAATAAAACAAATGATACTTAGCACATGCTATTTGAAATCGGATAAAAAACAAAAAATTTTCCAAGTTTTCTTTATAAAACGTACCCTGTTTTAAGCTCAAATAATACCAATCCTGAGGGGTCTGTGGGACGAAGAAAAGTTTTCTTATTGTATTTTCTGATTTAAAAAAAAAAAAATTTTAATTAATTAAGGAAAATATTTTGACCATAATTTTCTAATAAGATTATTTAATTTTTTAAGAAAAAAAAATATATTAAATATGTCTCTTTTAAAATTAGTTTTAGAATTAATCTAATTTTTCAAAGAATTAAGAAGCTATTTTATTTTTTTAGGAATTTATTTTAAAGCCTCTTAATTAAGACTTTATGAAATAATATTTTCGTTTCATTTAAAAAGCCAAACATTTCACAAAGCTTGAAGAATATTATTTTGAAATAAAACTTCTCAACTCTGAAAAGTCTAATTTTTCAGGAGGCATTATGAAATATTTTTTTCGATAATAAAATTTTTTCTGTATTGCCGGTCTTCGTTCGGGCTTAAGGATTCTCTTAAGGACCTCTGGGTATGTTGAATACCGGCTTCGTTAAATAAGCTTTATTCGAATATGAAAATATGTTTAAGGTTACACATTTTTGATACAAATTATATTTTCTTCCAACTTAAATCGGATATGTAATAATAAAGATATTTATAAAAATATTTTGAATATTTACAGGACAAAATTGTTTACATTACAAGTAAAAAATCCCGCTATTTTTAGGAATCATATTTTTGACTACTAAACGTTAATACGGTTCTTTTATAATTTGACGTACATATATTTTATATTGTTAAAAAATTCAAAATTATTTTTTATTATTATTATTTTTTTTTTTTTTTTTTTTTTTTTTTTGGGAATTTTTAATTTTACTTTTTTTTTATTTGTTCGTTATGAAAAATCTCCAAAATTTTAGTTATTTTTATTTTCATTATTATGGGATTGGGTGGGTAGTAGACATTTCAAACTAAGTACATTATATGAATATGATCTTTATTTTGTATTTAAGTATTTATTTCTATCGTAATTTCCCAAAATATAGTTCCTCAATGCTACAAAACAAATGTAATATTAGTTATTAAATATCAAATTAACCAAGAACTGTTGTTACATTGTCAGTTCTTCCTAAATTAATTAACAATTGTTTTATTAGTAAAAAAATGCATTTGAATTTAATCATTACCCGCCACATTTTAATAAGACTATAAGTAATTGCATTTCATAATGGTAAACCATATTAAGTCATTCTACATCATCATACATACATCCATTCAAACTATTAGCAGTTTGGCATTTAGTAATGCTTTGGTTACTACTTATTTAGTCAGTTTAAGATAAGGTAAAGCTTTGTTATCTAGAACAACTGGCATTTACTTTAATAATGCGTAGAAATTTTAGAAAACCACATATGCTTACATTTATATATATTAGGGTAGCCCACTTTTTATGGAGTTGTTCAGATTCTCGGTCTTACCCCCTAGAAATTTTAGAATAGTCTTAAAACTAAGGAATACAAGTTTATAATTAGAAAATATTTAGAGGTGGGTCAAAGCAATCAAAATTTGCAAAAAAAAATGTGACGTTGACCGCGAATATCACCCGCAGATCATACATGATTAATTGAAAATTTTGGTATGATTTATAGAAAACTTCTTCAAATTTGGTATAACTCTTATTTTCTTGAGGTATATATAGTTGAGTTACCTATTTTACTGGTAGGTAAATTTGTTTAATTTCCATCACTTTAAAAAAAAGCTTTGAGATACCTTTAACTTTTTTCATACACTCTAAAACTTTCTATTTCTTAGTTGTAAACCTATTCACTAATTTCAGGGGGTGCGACCAAAAATTTGTACACCTTTCCAAAAAAAAAAAAAAGAGCCACCCTTATATGAATATATTATACTTATATGTATTTCTTCATATCAAGGTCTTATATTCAGTTAGAGCTATTGCATAAATTAAATTTTTCCTGAAAATTTTCTCGATTTATTAAGAATACTTCTAATACAAAATAATAATTAACTACTAATTTTGGAGCGATAGCTAATAATAACATTATATAGGGGTGCAACTACTCCCACGATAGATCGAGCATACGACTATTTAAGACCTTCACAATAATATTACTTTAGATTTGCGAAAATTATTATTTGCTGTTTATGGAAACTACCTCTTTGTCTAAACCTATTAATCCTATTTTCACTTCATCTTAATGAATATTTGCTTTGTATGGGGAGAATCGCTACTCTTGCTCAATTTGAAAAATAAACGAGAGAGAAACTATAGTCGGTCAAGACCAACCATATGATATCCTACACCATTGTGTATGAGCCAAAAATTACACCTATGGCCAATTGTAGACCAACACTTTTACTAAATGTAAAACAAATTATACAAATATAGAACAATGCATTGATACTAACATCTATATGATTTTATGCCCTTTAGAGCGACTCCAGGAAGTGGGTTTATATGGTAGCTATGGGAAATTATGGACCGATCCTCATAAAATTTGGCGATGTTGTTTCTGCTTATATAAAACTTATTTGTGTTGAATATTAAATTGATACTATCATTCGTATGGGTTTTATGCACGTTAATGTAATTTCCGGAAGAGAGGCTTATATGGGAGCTATGATCAATTATTGGCCGATCTTAATGAAATTTGGCACAAAGATTAAAAAAAATGGGCGTGGCGTTCCGATGGAATGATCGGTATAGCCCATAACCTCGTCCAGCATGGTGCTATTTGTGTATCAAGTTTCGTTAATATCGGTTCAGCCATTGATACATAATTGATACAAAAAAACAAACAAACTTACACTTAATTTTTATAATCGATGTTGCCAAGAGGTAAAAAAAGTTAAACTGAACCTTAAACAAGCGGGAATGTTATATTCGTCTCGGCCGAATCTATATACCCACCATCAACTTTTTCAAATTTTACGTTATATGGAAGGTGGATGAACCACACCCATTTTTGGTTTCCGAGTTTACATTGGTCCTTGAACTATTTGAACACAATTTCGTTGAAGTTTTATCTTATATGTGAGGTGGGCAGACTACGCCCATTTTTGGTTTCCAAGTTTATATCGACCCTCAAACTATTTGTAAAAAATTTCGTTGTCTTACATGTTTTTGTTTAAGAGATATCAACAGAAAAGTATGAAACAACATACTCAACAGACGGACAGACATAGCTAGATCGACTCAGAATCTTACCAGGGGTCTTAAATGTTACACACGGAATGACAAAATCAATATACCCCCCATTTTTTTAATAGTGGGTATAAAGAGGTCAAATATGACATATAAAATAAGGTAAGCATTTTTTATTATAAAACTTTATCCTATCAGCCCAAGTTACAATTTTTTCCAAAAATTTTCGATTCTTCAGAAAATCGAAAATTGGATTTAAAAACCGTTCTTTTACACTATTTATGAACCGATCTTGTTGAATTTCAATAGCAAAATTTTCGAAAGGATTTCCGATGGGCTTTATAAACGCTAATTCAACCGACAAACGGAAGGACGGACATAGTCCTTTTGATATAATTTCTTTCAAGGATTCAGAAAATGCTATATATTTTTGCTCTCCTGCTCTAGTGATAAAAACTGTATTAAGTTTGCAAGAAAAAATATATAAATAAACTGATTAAAATTATATAAAATTTTTTACCAAAGGTTCAATTCTAACTAAAACATTTACAAATGGAGTTTTAACATTACAATATTTTGAAAATCAAATGAAAACAAGCAGATAGCCCATTTTAAAAAGTACAAAACAAAAATGTATTCAAATTAATGTTTACTTTCAAAATTAATAACATTGATAAATAATACAAAAACAAAGAGTTTGAACAAAGACTCGATATTTTTGGAAATATGCAGTTAGCCCTTACTGAATATAAGCCCCCGATAGATAGATATGTATGTATGTGTAGTATATGTACTTTATATTTTCATATCTCACGAGGTTAAATAATATGTTTGTGTGTATGAGTTTAAATAAAGGAATTAGTTTATAAGTAGAAATAATCAAAACAGTATCCCGATACCGTAAACTAAATATTTAGTACCTCTTTACTAATAATACCATGCAGCAGACAATATTATTTGTACGAGAGCAGGCGAAAATTTTCCTTCGCAATTCACTTTATTATTATACTTCAATTGTTGTAAAGAAATTTCCTCAATGCTCAAAAACTCAACCATAATATTTTAAAATTACTTTTCGGATTTCCATCTTTCTTAAAAAAATATATAATCAGTTATTGTTCTTGTTAAAACCTTACAATCTGCAATGTGTGCAACATGAACAAACCATAAATGATTTCGGATGAAACTATAAATAATATTTGAATGCAATTAATCACAGACATACAAATCATTTTAGATACTCTTCGACAACTTAGTGCTAACTATCAGTGTATTTGTTCGAAATAAGTTATATAATTTTTTATTTTTTTTTTTTTTAATAGTATTTTTAACTTAATTATCCATTTTTAATCATTTTTTTTTTTTAATTAGGATACGATATACAACCACTTAACACTAATAAATATAGACAAAATTAGTTGAAACTTTTGAAAATTTTTTGTGTAATTTTAGTTTTACGCTGACAATTTACATCCTTTAGATTTAAAAAATTAACTAGTCGAGAGACAACACTTGCCATATTAAAAGCTTACTATTTGGTAAATACCCAGCAAAAATTGCTGCATACCCAGAAGCAGGTTTGTAAGGGAGAGATAAAAGAACTTTCCCTTACCAACCTGCTTCAAGAAGGCATGATTTATGTTCGTGATGTCCCACTTGGTAGGGCTCTTTGCTGCGCTACGTATTAGGTTCATACATGCCTTTATTATGCGCATTTTAAGGCATCATAGATGTGATAATTTCATGCCTCTTTTATGTGCAACTTTTAGAGATCCAAGAAGCTGTGAAATCATGCCTTGAATTAAAATAATGCATTTATAAAAAATATTATTTTTATTTATTATTTTCTATTTGATTTGTTTTCTAAAAATTTAAAAAGAAAAATCGACAATTTTTTAAATCAGATCATCAACTGGCCTTTTTATTGGGGGAATCCTTAATTATTTAATCTGCAAAAAAATGATAATAATAAAAAGATATATTACTTAATAGAAAAAAATTAACACAAAAACATAAGATTATGTTATACGTACCGTATATTAAAAAAATATATAACCCACTGTTTTTTCTCTAATCGTATTTTTTTTCTAATCGTATAAAAACAAAAACACAAAATTTCTTCAAAACAAGTCAAACTGAAAATTAAAAAAAAGTAATAAAACACAAAATACGTTACAAAACATGTCATTTAATGTATATTATAAAGAAAACTAAAAACAAAATACATATTTAGAGCTTTATTAATTTAATAAATAATATTATTTTGTTAATATAATAGTTATTTAAAATAAATAAAATTTTACTTACAATTTTAATATAATTTTTGTACATTA
Organism: Protophormia terraenovae; assembly: GCA_951394005.1. Lineage (NCBI taxonomy): Eukaryota > Metazoa > Arthropoda > Insecta > Diptera > Calliphoridae > Protophormia > Protophormia terraenovae. Next base: position 143,093,530 of record OX596074.1, read on the forward strand.
TTTTTTCCGACTTTCACGAACAAACTTACCTCTTAACACTTTGAACGTTCGATCACAACTAATCAACTCAATTGAAAATAGCACAACTTTTTGTATTAAATTGTTAATAAAAATGGGGAGAAGAAAGTCATTCGCTTACAATCCTGCATCCACGTAAGCGAGAGAGGATGCAGGTTGTAATTCGGTAAAAAAAAATATGAGCCCAATGTAAATTTCTCGCTTCCTTTTATAGCTTACTCAAATGCGCATCAATGATGTGCTATCGGCAGGCATGAATAATTTTGCACTGCTTACCAGTACCTAAAAAATTTTTGCTGGGTAGTTATAGAGCGATAAAAATTTTTTTAAATTTTTTAAATTTTCTATCAAATAGAACCATCATTTGAAATTAAATTAAGAAAACCGAATTTTAAAAACAAAATTATTACACACAGTTTCATATACATTAGAGTGTCCACTGTATAAAAATTTTTGTCAAACGATGCGTAAAAATTAGCTTAATATGGGAAAAATATTAAAAAAAAAAATTAAATTGATCTTATGTTCCGTACCAGCGATTGAAAGTCATGGGTCTAGAACATTTCGTCCAAAAAATAGTATTGAGTTTTGTCTTGAAACGGATATAAAAAAATTTGTAATTTTTAGCCAATTATAAAAAAAAAAAAAATATTTTATATTTTTGTCGCTAAAATTTTGGTTTATAAACCGTCATTTTAGTACATAATGGAAAAAAATTTCGATATTTTTCATAAAAAATTTTAAGAACTTTATAATTTTGTTCCCTTATAGCTAAAATATTAAAAATTTGCATTGTAGTAAGTACTGTTGATAATATGTAATTTTCCAAATATTTCCAAAAAAATTGTTCTTAAAAGGTTTTCTAGCGATTTGACCAAAATGTATAAGATCCATAATTTTTCAATCGCTGGTATAGAACTGAAGACCATTTTTAAACATTTTTTAAATAATTTTTTCCTATAAGGCTAATTTTTACGCATTGTCTTCCTACATGGAAATCACGAAAAAAGCTTTCCTCAGGACACTCTAATATACATATATGGGAAATTCTTCAACTCGTTTATTTTTGATGTTCAAAAAAATTTCGAAAATTTTTAAATGGCACATCAACGATATTTAGTACCAATATTCATTGGCTCTAGTGGAACACAGATCTGTCCGCATGAATGATTTTTACCGAACAGCATCAATGTTGTGGCGGTTTAAGATAAAAATTTATAAAAAAATTTCCAAAATTCTATTTATAGTCCTAAATCAAAAACTATTGTTTTTATGTACTTTACAATACTGTATCTAAAATACAAATTAAAAATATCGCGATAAGTTAAGTATTCGTGGATATATTAGCAATTTAATAATTATTAAACCGAAAAATTTGCAAAATTCAGTTTTTAGGGATGTAGTGTTGTTCATATTCATTAAATTACCCATGAACACAAATGTTTTGATTTTACTTGCTCCACCGGCAGTTTCTGATAGATCAGGCGCGGATCCACGGGGGGGGGGGGGGGGGGAAATGGGAAATTTCCCCCCCCAAAATGGATTTTTAAATAAGAAAAATTAAAAATCTACAATAGGAAAAGGAAAAAATAAAAAATCTTTAAGAAAAATTTTCTTTAGTGAAAGTAAAAGAAGGCAAAATGAATTTATACTCAATTTAGTCTAAGAACGGCCAAACTATGTTTAGAAAAAAGTATTTATCCTAATTTTCCTTCGAAAATTTTTAAGGTAATAAATGGGTTTTTAAAATTGAGACTTTCTTAATAAAAGAAAGAAAATGCAATTCCAGCTTAAACTTTACATAAGATTAAAAATTTTTATGTCAATTAAAAAATTATTGTGTAAGTGCTAGTTTCATCAGTCATATTGAAATTAAACTAACTAATGTTTTAATAATACTTAAAAATTTTGACTTCATGAAATAAAATTTTTATTTTATAAATCAAAATCTTTTAAAAATTTTGTACGAAGCAATTTTTTAACATCAAAAAAAAGTAAAGCATTTACACAGAAAAAAATTAATAAAAGTTAACAATTTTTTTAATAAAGAACACAAATATTTTCCCAGCTCTTTTACACAAAAAATAATATTTTTTTGTTTCTAGATTTAATAAATTTCACATGTGATGGGAATTTTGGTTCATTATACAGATTTAATTTATAAATGAAATAATAAAAGTCTAAAAATTTTAATTTTTCAAGAAAAATATTAAAAAAATGTTTATTAAAAATATTAATAATTTTGTGTTAAGAAAATAATTCTTCAAATAAAAACCATTGATTTAACATTTTCCCAAGAAAATGTCTAACATTTTCCTGGAAGACGGTGACAAAAATAATACTTTTTGCTTAATTTTCCCCAAATATTCTATTAAACCTTCTGAAAATTGTACTGAAGAAAATAAATTGTTTTTTCATTTCCTTCCTGAAGAGTTGTTGTACTTTTTGTCGTACATCTGTGTGAATAATTTTCATATTTAGAAATTAATTTTTAAATACACTCTATAACATTGAAAAATCACTCGGGAAATGACATTATTAGCATCATAAATAAATTTTTTTAAATGCCTCTAAAAATTTGGAATTATGCTTAAATATTTTTTTAAGTTCCTGTATTTTTTCTATTAAGCTTTTTTAAAGTAGTTTTTGACGTTTGTTGTCGTATTTATTTCTTTGGTTTGGAATAATAATTTCTTTATAAAAGTCAATAAAACATATGCAATTAATTTAACAACATTTTTGCTGTGAATATAGCAAGATTTAGTTTTTTTTAGTTAGACAAAAAGAGCTTACTCGATTTTATAAAAAATCTGTTGATAGAATTTTTGATTTTTTTTAACTATTTTAAAGATTGACATCTCATTTTATTGTAAACAAAATATCATTAAGACGATAGAAAGAAATAACTGTGTTCAGTATAAAAAAAAAAATCCATAATTGTCGGAGTTTTAAAATAGAAAAGTATTTTAATATAGAGTCATTCCATTTAAAATCACCAGCTGATATTCTCACCTCTTCCGAATTCCATAATATTTGGTACAATCCTATCACGATATTTACATAGAACATTCAAAATGGTTCCATCATCCACATATATATTTTTCATGAATTTAAAAATATTACTTTTTGAAATACGCGACTGCTAATTTATCCACCAATAAAATTGAATATAAAAACATATTTCAGGTATCATTTTAAATGTCATTTCATTATACTCACTTCAATGAACGTTGTAACGTTAATAATTTGGAAGACATTCGTATTTTTAAAAAGACAATTTTCCTCATTTTAAACTTAAACACGGCATTTGCGTTACCAGCGTCAATATTATTCTTGCCGAATTTTATTACATCTGGATGATTTTTGGAAGAAATTGGCGATTTTTCTATTTTATTACAAACAAAACAATTCGAATTGCAATAAATTTTTCGTACTTATTATGACATTTGTGGTAATAACTCTTAAAATATTGCGAGTCTCAGAATGCTACTTTCCATCGTTATAGAAAACATTTTTTCATTTTCATCATTTACATATATTTTTTAAAATTTGTAAAAAATACCACTTTTCGAGATATTATTGATAAGGATATGGACCATTTTGATGTTGAAATAAAAATCATGTTATACGTCATAATAAAGGTAATTTTGATGCCTTTAATATGACATCTCAATAAATTATCATATCATAAATACCTTAAAAGATATTTGTAATTTTGTGTATACAACTTTGTATATATTTTAAGCTATTTTGTACATTCAAATCGCGATATTTCGCGAACCACTTGATAAAATTATCTGAAATTTGAATTAGTCTTAATTTTGACAGGAATAATAATTGTACCAAATATCATTAAATTCCGAGATATAAAGTCAAAAATCGTAATTTTTCGTGTTGGTTTTAAATAAAATGACTCTATAGTTAAAAGCTACGTTCTTCCTAATCAATTAAAAAATCTAAAATTAAGCTAAAATTTAGGGAGCTACGAGTTTTTTAGTTTTTTAGTTAGCAACTAATCTCAAAATTGTTTTTTTTAATTTTCTCGAAAATTGGTTGGGGATTACTCAAGAAAATTGTTTTTCGAGTAAAACTACAAAAATATAATCTTGTAGCAGAGATCATATGAAAACAAAATACTTATTTTGTTCTTATATAAATTTACAATTTTATGAAAATGAAATTTTATAAAGTGATTTATTTACATAATTTTCACTAGATTTTCTTCACGGACTCTTCTTTGCAGAAAAAATGATTACCGTACATTTTTCATTTAACATATAATATATTCCAGTAAAAATTTAATTTAAGTAAGATTTTATTTCACAAATAAAAATTTCTAATTCATTCAATCATCTACTTGATTGATTTAATAAATTGTTTAACTCGAAAATTTTTTCTATTTTTCATTTTTGATAGTAATTGATATAATAATTTTGGTGAGATTTGAAAATTTAGAAAAGTTTTTTATTCAATGAGTTATTCTTGCTTTCGGTGTTATCAGATTGACTTCAAATTTTACATTTAAGTAAGAAAATAAAAAAAAATGAATGGTTAAATTTTCATTGTTCAAAAATTATATATAAAACCATAATTTTTCCAGTGACGATAAAAAAATTTCCCCCCCCAAATGCTTTGGCTGGATCCGCGCCTGTGATAGATGAGGCTAAAAAAAATAATATGTGTGCAAAAATTGGGTCGATCGGTCGTATACCGGCCAGTCGACTTTGACCTTTGTCCTAAAAAAGTAACTTAAAAGTAACTACTATATTTATTGCGCTATAACTCTTTAATTTAACATTTTCTAATAAAATACTATATAAACTTTTTTATTTAAAATAAAATGCAGAAATTTTTGACATATAATTTTTTAGCCTACTATGACTTGTTGTGATGTTATAAGCAATCAAAGTAAACATTTTTTCATGAACTTTTTTTAAAAAAGCCCTGGTTTTAATATATTTAATTGTTTAATTATTATACAAATATTGGTACTAAAAACGGGTTTTATTATTTTGTAGACCTGGATTTGTAGTTTTTATAAATAGATAAGTTTTATCACATTTGCTTAATATATTAGGGTAGATGGACCAAAATCTGAATTTGGGGTATAATTTGTTTAATTATTATAAAAATATTGGTACTAAATGTAGGGTGTAGCATGAAATTTTGAATCATTACAGAGAGTATTTTTAAATTGCTATCGAATTAAACAGTCACTTGAAATTTAGGTGTTGCCGATTAACCAAAAATTATAAAAGTTGACATGTTAATATTTTTACATATAAACCACTTTTTTATTTCTTCTGCCTTAAAAATCGGAGAAATATATTAATGTACTTCTTGATAAATACATTGCAACTGCGATTAAAAATTACAATTTAAGTGTTCAAGACAATGCATTACGGAAATAAAATGGTTTACTTTTAATTAACCTTTATTATGTTATGTACCCTCAACAGAGGTAAATTATAAAATAAATTGCATAATTGTTCCTTTTTGAAAGAAAACTAAACAACAACAGACAAAAAATATTTCTGATGGAATGGAAACAAAACTAAATTCCTTAATTATATGAATTTAACTCATATAAGTTAATTTACTAGTTCTTCTGAAAATATATTTTTATTTATTTCCAAGCTATTGTGAGAAATGTTATCTACTTTTAAGGTAAAAGAGATAAAAAAAGTTGTTTATATGTAAAAATATTAACATGCCAACTTTTAAAATTTTTTGGTTAATCGGCAACACCTAAATTTCGAGTGACTGTTTAATTCGATAACTATTTAAAAATACACTCTGAAATGATTCTAACCCCCTGTTTTTATAAAACGAACGAAAAAATCGTTTCGTCAAAATATATGGAAAACAACAAATAAATTTCAAATTTATTTGTTGTTTTCAATATAAATTATCAAAACAAATAATTCGTTCGTGTTATAAAAACAGGGGGTAAATTTCATGCTACACCTTACATTTAGTACCAATATTTGTATAATAAGTAAAAAATTGATACCCCAAATTCAGATTTTGGTCCATCTACCCTAATATATTAAGCAAATGTGATAAAACTTATCGATTTATAAAAACTATAAATCCTGCTCTACAAAATAATAAGAACCGTTTTTAGTAGACTAGGCCCATATTAAAACCAGGGCTTTTTTAAAAAAAGTTCATGAAAAAATTTCTACTTTGATTGCTTATAACATCACAACAAGTCATAAGTAGGCTAAAAATATTATATGTCAAAAATTTCTACATTTTACTCTGAATAAAAAAGCTTATATATTATTTTATCAGAAAATGTTAAATTAAAGAGTTATAGCATAATAAAGATATTAGTTACTTTTAAGCCTTATTTTAGGACAAAGGTCAAAGTCGTCTGGCCGGTTTATCAACGCCATATTGATTTTGATATGAGGTATTAAAGCAGCTGCAAATTGACATATATCATCGCCAATTTTGATTAGCACCTTGGGTGTGCCTCGACGGTTAATGTTAAACTAAAAACATCTCGTTCTTAGCCCATGAAAACCACGAAAACCGTTGATGAATATTTTTAGTGAAATTATATTTTCTGAGTAAGTAAAACTTTACACAGGAACTTATTTCAGTTTAAAATTGATTTATAATGCCAACATCCACTATAACAAAATATCCAAAATTGCTGAATTCTTTAAAATAGCTACACACGTTTAGCAAATAAATATTTTAAAACGCCACAATGATTTTTAAATGTCATTTGGAAACCTTCTTTGATAACGCCAATTTTACGGACAAGAAAAGATATCCTCAACCTCAAACGAGTTGTAAATTGTGCTAAGATTTATTTTTAGAACGCAAACAAAATTATAAGCCAATATGGTATTTTTGCTGTTCTCGTTTTTAGTGTATTTCGATAAATATTAGTAATTAAGTGAATAATGACTTTAATAGCAGAGAGATAGGAAACAACACATATTTTAAGCGATTGTAATAGTTATGCTATAATACTACAAATTAATTAAAAATATTTTATTTGTTAAATATCATAATATTAAGTATAAACCATAAGGCGACTTTATGCATATATCTTTCATTAGAAAATATTTCCTTAAAAAAGCAATACATAAAGTAAAATATTCTTTTATTTTTAATTTTTAACACTATTTTTATTACATTAAATAACACTACTTAATTAATATAATTTTTTTCTTCACTTTCTTCTTTAATTAGACATGAAATAAAAAATATTATATTCCTTTTTCCATTTCATTGGATTTGCAACAGCAAAAGTGACACCTAATAAATACATCTTGTTACCAATAGTTACAAAGATTTGTATTTCTTATCATATACATAGCTTGTAGCTTTGTTGGTTGCAGAAAAATAGTAGCGTTAGTTATTATATTTATACCCTCAGTAGTTGGTATTTAGTAAATGCGGCAAAAGGACTTTAATTACATTTATTTTTATTTCATAGAAACTTTTTAATAATATCAAATGACTAAACCAATATTTAGTTTACACTTTTCTTTTTCTTTTTTCTTTTATCTCTGATTTCTTTTATATTCATTTCATACATATGTACAACTTTGGAGTGTCTTTTTTCTTTACTTCTTGAGAAAGTATCTAATTATCGTTTTTCATCTTACATAGTTTTTAATTCATTTAAAAAGAATTTTCAATTAGATTATTATTATGAATGTGTAGGCTGAAGTTTGTAATGGATGATCTTTATAGTAAATATTAAAAATATTTAAATAGTTACCCCACAAAAAAAAAGAAACTGAAAAAAATACTTCTTTTAAAATCATGTTTATAGAATTTGTTAATAAAGATTCTGATTTAGTAATAAAAATACATTATAACTTGTGAAATTTTAGTTTTCCTTTAAATGATTAACTATAGTATATATAAGTATACTTAATAAATATATTTTTTATACCCACCATCAAAAAGATGGGGGTATATTGATTTTGTTATTCCGTGTGTGTCCGTCCGTCTGTCTGTTGAAAGCAGGATAGGGCTCGTAGGGAGACGAAATTTGGCACAAATATTTACTTTACTGCCCACTTTACCACCCACTCCCATATAACGTGAAATTAGAAAAAGTTGATGGTGGGTATATAGATTCGGCCGGGCCGAATATAACATTCGCACTTGTTCTACTTTATTTGAAGTAATTATTTATTGTTAACGTATACAAATGCACTTAATTTCAACTTTTAAAATGTTGAAAATTTTTATTTTTTCTGGATATTTAAAGATACGTAGATATACGCTGGAATTCTTTACTTTAATTTATATTGGGAAAAATAAAGTTATATTGGGAAAAATAAAGTTCATAAATATTATTTTTATTTTGCTTCGAATTCAAGTTGATTTTGGAATCACTGCATGTTGTAAAGGTCCCAAATTTTTTCATAAATAAAATAGTTAAAATTCGCATTAAATTGTTAAAGAAATGTCCGATATTTATTACGAAGATCCATTTTAAAAATCGTTTAGATTATTTTTTCTATATTTTAATCACTTGTATGAACTTCCTACAAAATATTTTAAAACAGGATACTCTAAAGGTATGTTCAGACAAGTTAAATATTTGACAAAATGATGTTACCACTTTATAAGAACTTCAACATTTTAATGGGAAAATATTGATTACTTATCATTAATTATAGCTAACATTTTACCAAATATTGTTTGACGCTGTTTTCTCCATCAAATCATTTGCAAGAACAAACAACTGCATCATTTTTTTGTAGCACTAGTGGTCACGCAAATTTGTTCAAATATTTGACAAATGTGAACATAGCTTTAGTAGGCAGACAACTTTGCCTTAAATATTTTAAATTAGTAATACAATACTTATATAAAACTAAAATAGTTCTATAATTTCATAAATTTTAAATGTGAAAATTTAATTGGAGATACAAATTGATACTAACAAGAAAAGACAGCTAGCAAATCAAGCATTAAATGCTTTCAAAACAACATATTAACTTGAATTTAATACAATAATATTATAAAAGAACAAAACCAGCTAATAAACAAAGATACCTACATATAAAGTGAAAGCTCCCATATGCGGACATTGATCGTCACGCTGATTTTGTCCGTTATCGGAAGATGACTGCCTATGGGATATGGTACATAATTTTTTTTCAAGGGGTAATTCCGTACTATATCTTTTTATTCCAACATTCAAGATTGATTGTAATGAATTAACTTTTAATCCTACGGTACATTTATGAATATGAAAATGATAGCGCATATTTTAGCCGTTTTTACATCTTTCACCGCATTGACTTTGGTTTTTGTGAATTCCTTTCAGTTTCTCAATGTTATGTAGTAATGTCCACCACTTTTAATCCAAAACATCATGCAAGTGCTCAATATATTGAAATTATTTCATATATTCGTGCTAAGGAACGTAAGCTTTCTATATTGTAGCTTCAAACATGATAAGACGTTATGACAACACTGACAACATTCCTTAGTGTTGCAAAAAATTTTATTCTTGGACGTGACCTATTTTTGGTCAAAATATTTTATGGATCCTGTACTTAATTGTGGATGAAGTCTGTGCTAATATTCTGTAGGACTGTAAGAACGTTATAGTCTTTCTTGGCCAATTTTCTCAGAGAGTTCATATGGAACATATGTTTTATTTTAGTTCAAGTCTTGTTGTAATGTTTAAAATTTAAATTTATACTTTTTACAATCTTTTGTTAAAAAAAAAAAAAAAAAAACGTGATGTTTACCAATACAAATTTATGCATTTTGTGATGATTTTCGGAAATGGGCCACATATGGGAGCTATAGATTTTTGAGGTGCTAACCTGATAAAAAATGTAATAAATTAGTTTTTGCGTTAATAAAAATTATTTTATATCATTACATAGGATTTTTAACGTCCACAAAACTTTTATATGTACTAAATTATGCAGTATTAAAAAAATGTATGGACGTCAAAACCCGATTCTAGAAGAAAATTGTATGGAGACTTGGTTGTAAAAGGTAGCTATTATGAACTAATTTTAACAGAGCACGTATCTGCATCGTATAAAGCCAAAATTCATACAACTATTTCAAAAACTGCAATTTGTAGCTTCATTAAAATTTTATTATGGACTGCAAGACAGACGGACGGAGATCACTTAAATACTCAGACATGTCTGTACATGTTTTTATCAAATTGCTTTAAAGTCTAAGTCCAGTTAAATGGGTACCACTGGTATTGTCTAACGTTAATTTTTTTTGGTATGTACCGTAGGGTTAACTAAAATGCAAAGGCCGTAACCACTTAAACATCAAATGTTGGTTTTATTTACTGGTTTGTAATGTACTGACACAACCTACACTCATACAAAAAATTTCATGTTCATATCTCCATGATCTATTTTTGCATTAACTTTAAAGCAAAAAAACTAAAAATAATGATTTCTTTTTATACCCTACACCACCATAGGTGGGGAGGGTATTATGCGGTTGTGCTGATGTTTGTAACACCCAAAAATATTGGTCTAAGACTCACCTTAATTTAAACCAATCGGCCCAGAATCACCTTCTGAGACGATTTAACCATGTCCGTCCGCCCGCCCGTCCGCCCGTCCGCCCGCCCGTCTGTCCGGCCATGTAAACTTTGTAATCAAACTACAGGTCGAAATTTTGAACCAAAATTAATGAAATTTGGCACACAGATTCTTTACAGTCCAGGGACGAAGCCTATTGAAATTGGTTATGATCGGTCCATTATTTCACCTAGCCCCCATACAAATGTCCTCCCGGAAAAGGGTTTAACGATCATAAATCCTTTAAATATAATTGATGAAATTTGGCACATATGAGTTCCATATAATTTTAATAAGTGTGCCGATTTTTAAAAAGATCGGTCCATAATTACCCATAGTTCCTATATAAACCCCTTTTCAGAAAATCACTTTAAAGGGCATAAATCCCATTAAAATGTTAGCATCAAGTAAATATTAGACACAGATAAGTTTTATATGAATATAAATGACGGCGCCAAATTTCACAAAGATCGGTCCATAATTTACCATAGCTCCCATGTAAGGCCCTCTTTCGGTAATCACCCAAAAGTGAATAAATTCGTATAAATATCAACATCGACTTAATACTCTGTATTCGTATGATTTATTTTACACTTATGAGTTTCGGTCCACATTTGGCTCCAAGTCTAATAAAAGACCCCTCCCCGAATTATAATGTACACAGTGGTGTAGGGTTGACCGACTATATATTTTACTCTCGTTTTTTTTATACCCACCATCAAAAAGATAGGGGGTATATTGATTTTGTCATTCCGTGTGTAACATGTCGAAGGAATCATCTAAGACCCCACAAAGTATATATTTTCTGGGTCCTGATTTGATTCTGAGTCGATCTAGTTATGTCCGTCCGTCTGTCTGTCCGTTTGTTGAAAGCAGGATAGGGCTCGAACGGGACAACGTAGGGGCACGAAATTTAGCACAAATATTTGTCTTATATAAGGTTTGTTTTGGGCAAAATCGGTTAATAAACAAAAAAGTTATGGGCTAAAAACTAGAAACACAGGGTGTCCGTTTTATACTTTTCGGCTGATATTTCTTCAACAAAAGCATGTACGATAACGAAATTTTGTACGTATAGTTCGGGGATCGATATAAACTCGGAAACCGAAAATGGGCGTGGTCCGCCTACTTTACCGCTCCCTCCCATATAACGTAAAATTTGAAAAGTTGATGGTGGGTATATAGATTTTTTTTTTGCTTCTGCGGCAAATGACGTTTGCATTTTCATTTAGACATTATTTGCAATAAATTATAGTTTTATGTAATTTATGGCTACAGTTCGATTCTCTCCGTTTTCATTCCATTTTCCTAAATTTACTTTCTAAATTCAAAAAAGTTGTCAAGATTTGTGGGAATCTGTCGCCAATGTGTTCCCATCAAGACTGTGTTCAGTACATAAATAACTGAAACAGCATCTGTTTTTAGGGATCAAGATTTATTTGCTCTTTTCTAGTATGAAGAATTTTAAATCAAGTGTAAAAATCATAGTTAAATTAAAAAACTAGTTTTGCTCAAAACCAGCAAAAAGTAAATTTATCTTCAAAAAATGTAAATAATGATGAAATATGAATGCAAAAACGGACAAAAATTAAAATAAGAAGCATTTCAATATTTGGTACATTTAGTTTATCGTTTATGATTTTTGTTCGCCTACGAGAGATGTTTTCTTTAAAAACAGGTATCCGCGTCCGCCTAGAGGAGATTAATTTATTCTAAAAATGCCATCTAAATCATGGGACCTAAAAAATTGTCCGTCTACCGGAGCTGTCCGCCTATGGCAGCTGTCCGTTAAGGGAGCTTTTACTGTATATGTACGCACATACATGTATATGTACGCACATACATGTATATGTACGCACATACATGTATATGTACGCACATACATATATAGCATATAGACAAAGAAATATTAAGTAGACCATAAAAGAACAAAACAATAGCAAACAAATAAAACAAATACGCCAAAAAGGAATTTCAACATTTGTTTTTTTTTTTTTTTTTTTTTCTTTTCTATATGTGTAATACTAAGTATATATGTATGTTTCGTATACTTTAACTCTGAGATGAATGAACGCACTATAACAGACAGATATGTCGATAATTTCAAAAATTCAATTTAAAAGAATTTTTATAATTTTTTTTTTTTTTTTCCGTACTATAGGGTTCCTTAAACACACATATAAATATACAAAGAAACATTTGTATGAATTGTGTGCGCAGGAAATAAAGGAAAACAAAATCTATACACTCACAAACTCAATTGTTTGAATGGCAATACGTTAAATAAATGTTATATTTTTTCCTGCTTCCTTTTTTTCAAATACGTTTAAAAGTATTTTATTATCTTTTGTTTTTCTTTTAAGTATTAACAACCAACCATAATGATATTTACTTTAAAAATATTCTAGATAATATTCTAGTTAATAAATCCAATAATATTTTTTATACAATAATTTTTTTATACAGATTACAAAATCTTATTCATATGTTTGGGGATCTATTTATTTGCCTTTATAGTAGCATTCTTAATTCACATCATATAAATTTTAAGCTAAAATACAATATGTTGTTTGAAAAATCCTTTCTAAGGTTTTCAATAATGAGCTTCTATACATAAGTAAGTACATATTTTTTATATAATACGAATGTTATATAATTTACTAATTGTACTGAACATTACTGCACTTATACTCATATCTTAGATAAGAAATAATTGCAATGAATTCTTTGTTACATATAAGTTATTTTTTAAATGTTTCCTTTTCTTTAACCATTTGTATAAACAAAATTAACCTTAAAATTTTATTCAAATTAATAAAAGCTTTCTGGCAGACATTTTTTATATTATTTAACTTAAATTTCAAAAACTTCCAAATTTGACCACGTAATGAACATTCGTGGATACCACAAACGTAATTAGATTATTTTAATTGCAAATAGTAAAATTTTTTTCAAACTGTAAAATAATTCTTTAACCAAACTAACAAATCAATTAATTCTTAGAAAACATTTTTCTACTCAATAAAGATTTTTAAGATCGATACATCATAGAAAGGAAAACAAAAAAAAAAAAAAGAAAAGCACTTTATTTCTATAAAGCCAGCAAATAATATCATTTAAATATAGAATAGAAATGAAATGAAATTAACATTTAAATTAAAAATAAAAGCAACACCTGTTTCAAATGTAATTTAATGTATACCTTTATAAGGAATTTACATTATACAGTGCAAATAAAAACCTTTTAAACAAAAGCATTGTTCAATAGCTTTAAGTTAATTGAAGAATAAAGAATGTTACATACATCAAGAAAAAAAAAGGCAGTGCCAAAAAATAAAATTAACATCTCCGATTTTTTTTATTTTTCCTAAAAATTTTTATACAAAAAAACTTACATTTCGATTTAAAAATTTCACGAAATTGTAAATTAAAATTTATATATATTACAAAAAAAAAATTTAAATTTTGCATCCTATTTAATTTTAATAGGCTGAAAAAACAAAAGTCCATATTTGATCGTCAGATGATTAGTAGCATTTCATAAATAATTTTTCTTAGAGAAAAATCCTAACCCATTAGAACTATCACTTGAATATTCCCTTTTTTTAAATACATAAGGATACTTAAATTTTTATAACTTTATTTATAACCCTACATCGCCATTAGACTGCACCAATATAACTGAAGGTTACATAATAGTAAAAAAGGCAAATTTAACCCTTAAATAAACCTAGAGTCTGCTTTTTTTAAAAACCCTTATTCACACATATATTAAAAGAAATTTTTTAATAATATCTTGAACAAATAAAATGACAATTACCTCATGGTTTCCAGTAAAACCATGACAAACCATCAAAATTAAAAATTTAAATCCTTACTTCGAAATCCAGATAAAAATTAATATTTTTTCGTTATGTTATCCTGACCAATTTTGATCTTTGACCTAGGTATTTTAAATGTTATCCTTGTCAAATTTTTTAAAAAACTTCAGAATATATTTTCCGACTTAACTTATGTTTTGCCTTAACACATAACAATTTTGTTTAGTTTGAGCATTAGTTCAAAAAATCCTTTTTACCGAAATCCGCAGAATTCAAATCGCAGATACGGCTTAGTCATACAAGGTATTGACCCAATTATTTCTTAATTTTATTTTCCATAGTATTGTCTAAAAAACATGCAAAGCCTTTTCTAACTTTTTTCAAATTTGTTAACAAACTTATTTAAAGTTTGAAAATTGAGTTTTGAAACAGTCTTAAAAAATGTATACATTTTTTAACCGAGCATGGAAAGGTGTTTGGACTATCCTACGGAAACAAAATATATTTTTCGGTAATTATGATTCAAGTTGAATTAAAAATAGCCTTTTATTTAAACATTTATCAAAAAAATTAAAACTTCGTTCTATACTCCTTACACAAGTGTTCTAAAACACATTAATGGTCTGGGAAATTCGTAATAACTTTAACATTTTTTTATAAATTTTCTATGTTTATTCTTATTTTATAGATAATTATGTGTAGACTTAAATTTTTAACACTTAGATGCATAATGAAGTATTTAATAGCAATATTTTTCTAAAAACTGCTACTTTTACATATTTTTCGATAAATTTAAGTTTTCTATAAAATTATGTTCATACTTAGAATACAAACTTTTCTTTGGCCGTTGTTATTTTGCGAACATTTTTATATTGCGCGGGAATAGAGTATATACAGTCAATCGCATAAATATATATACGACCTGTATGTATTTTTTAACTCTAGATTTTTGTGCTTATTTTTTAAAATATTTGCAAAGATGTTGGTCTTATAGTTAATGGTATGCCTTTAGATTAAGAAAACCAAAAAAAATCCTGAGATGTTCATATTATATCAGCTTTTATGGCCACTTAAAATTAAATCGCAAAAGTATGTATACGAAGCATGAGAGACATGTTTTTAATCGGATGTTACTATTGCGTTAAATAATGCTATAGATCCAAGTTATAATTAACCATATTGAAGAACCGGAAATCAAGCATCAGCTTAATAAAAAATAAGATAATATTTTTTTTTTTATAATTTTCAAAAAATGTTTCACTCCTCAAATATTGTACATTTTAATCTAAATCAAATAAACACTAAAGTTAATTTCATAAACTTTAAAGAAACTCACTCAATCTTCTAAATTCCAAACAATCTGTTACATTTACACTTCTTCACACTGTATGTGTGTGGGTGGGTTTATAGAAAAAATCTAACAATTTCAAATTCTTTTTTCTTAACTCCCATTCTGCACTGATGAGATATTATATATATACAACATAACACAAATTACTTTTTATTCAATACGCACATGTGGATATTTGCAAATATCGGGGAATGTGTTCAAATGAATATATATTTAATTTTATGTGTATGAATCATTTAAATAACATTAGATTTTGCATGAATAAATGTATGAAAATATATAAGTAAATGGAACATTGTAAAAAAATACAAGAAAACCTGACAACTGCAGATGTTGTACCCACCATTAAATAATGATTAATTCATATAAAATAGCCTTGATTAAAAGTATTGTTTAACATTTTATTGTTAATGTTGAAATTACTGTAAGATTTTTATTTTATGAGATTTCTGAGAAATTTAAAAAATAAAATAGTCAAGATAGATTTTTGAAAATAATTGATTAGAGCGGTCGATGAGGTAAATAAAAAAATGCATATCGAGGGCTTATATTAAAAACGGGCCTCATTCAAAGCACCATTGTTCAGGAGAACATAAAAACTGTTTATTTCCCTCATTTTTCAACATTTTCCAATCCGTTCTTCTACGAGTTATTAATATAACGACTACTAAACCTCACACTGATAAATAAATATTTTAACTCCATTATTCGCGAAGTTATGGTTGATAGCCCGTTTTGTCTTAATTATTTTTATGTTTGTTAAAAAATTTTCATATAGCCCGTTTTGTTTATTGGAAATTAAAGAAATAAAACATAATATTTTTTGAAAAAAAATTGACAATATGTTAAATTTATGATATCATACCAATCAGGAGTTAAAAAAAAAACGAAATTTTTTGGTTGGCTGGACCATTTTTAATCGTTAGAAGTTTTAAATAACAGGAATGTTTACTAAAAGGACGAAAATGTGTTCAAAATTAAAATTATAAATTAAATTTTGAAAAAAAAAAAAAATGCATGCGAAAAAAATTGTTTGAACCAATTAAAATTGTATTAAATTTCATAACAACAATTAAAAAAATGATTAAGACCTTTAAGGCGATGTTTATTGTACTTTTTATTTAATTATCATTTTTTTAAGAAACTGATTTTGGTATCTAAGATATTTTGCTTATAATCACGAATTTTATTAATTTTTTTTCATTTCTGTCTTTAAATCTAGGGTATAGCGCTTAGCTTCATAAAATGTTGATAGGTGTACCCGCGTATAATCTATAAGCATCCAAAAAAGTTTAAAAATCTAACTTCAAAGGCTTTTTTCTTCGGTCTGCATTGAGATAGCAAAATTTTTGTGATATATATTAAGACTCTAATTCAAAACGTTAAAAAAAAGTTTAAATCGCAAAGAAAATTCTCATTATTTATCAATTTTAATTTTTACATTTCTTTGAAAATCAAACAAAAACTTGCATATAGGCCGTTTTGCCTTAAAAAAATATACTGTTTGTAGATAGCCCCAAAACAAAAAGTGAAAAATATAGTGTTTGTATTAACATTTGACTACAAAATTAACACCATATATATAAAACAGAAAACTAAAGAGTCTGACGCAAAAAAATAAATGTTTGTAAATCTGCATGAGGCCCGATTTGAATATAAGCCCTCGATATGTAACTTTTATTATTTTGTGAGATTCACTAATTTTTTATTTTTATATTAATCCCAATAAATTGCCTTATTTTCTGATTTACTAACTATTCCTAAGCTGACTTTATACATTTTCATGCAAATAAAAGTAATTTCCAGTGTTTCTAGGAAATGGGAGAAAAAAAGGATAAATCAAACTCAAAAAAAGGCTGAATCCCTTAAAGAATAAAAACTTGTCATGCAACAAATGCAAATATGATCATTTAATATGAACGATTTTTTAGTAAGGTGACGTGAATTAGTCAACAAAGTCATGCGATATGGATTCGCTAAACTTTTTCTTATGGTATTTTGTATGAAGTTTATGCCAAAAAGCAGCAATAAGCTTTTTGGCATAAGGTGAACATAATACAGTTAAAATAAGTAGGATCTACGCAGCACAGTTATACAATTTATTTATTAGAATTAGTACAACTGTTTGTGCAGGTAAAGGACAAATATCGTAATCCATACCTCATATTAGAAATCTTTAGATAAGCTCACATTAGAAGCCTTTGT
This sequence comes from Protophormia terraenovae, assembly GCA_951394005.1. NCBI lineage: Eukaryota > Metazoa > Arthropoda > Insecta > Diptera > Calliphoridae > Protophormia > Protophormia terraenovae. The sequence goes on from OX596074.1 coordinate 143,111,478, forward strand.
CATTCAGACAACTCTGCACCATTCACGCTTTGCAGAAATGTTTTCAAAAAATATATGGAGCGCTCATGAATACTGATAAAAATTGTCCTAAGGTGTAAATCAAATGTCCCACTGAATAGGTAATTAACGATCATATATCACTTTAATCTATCAATATAAGTTGTATATAAATATAAATCCGTGTGCCAAATTTTATAACAATCAGTCCATATTTTCGGTAGTTCCACATAAGCCCATCTTCCCAAAATAGCTTTTACCTGCATAAATCCCATAAGAATGTTAGTATGTTAGTAATATTTGACGCAAATTTTGTGATGTCGGTCTATATTAGCCCACATCCGGGAAGTGTATAAATAAGTGTAATATAATGCATTTTTATATTTCATACAAATATACAATTGACCACAAGATCAATATAAGACCCCTTCCTGAGTTTTTATGAACATATAGAAATTTAAATTTACTAAAGGTTCAAACGAAAAAAGCTGTCTCGAACGCTCAAATATTCTTGAATATTTTATAAAAGTTATAAAAATTAATGCTCAGGAATGACCATATCTCATGATATGTTATTTTCCGATATTGGTCATTCAATTCATGAATAAACGTTTTTGGAAGGTCTTTAACAAATTGGTACTGGACAGACTGTGGCATTACAAGGTAGCCACATATAACTAAAGTTAAAAAATGTTTTATTTTTCAGTTAACCTACGCACAGTGGTTTCAAAACGATTTTTTTAATAGTTCTGTAGCATGTGAACAGCTGGGGATATCTATATAAAATTTCATATGGTCAGAGCAGAAGTGTTTTCATATTGATTTGGAGGAGTACAGGCTAGCGAGACAAAGGAATAGAAGGTAGATCTCCAAGTTTGTTCGCCCAAAATTCATTTATCACTTGAATGTTAAAAAATTTACTTATAGGTAATTCTTATAAATCTTTACAAAAATTATAATTATATATGTAGGTTTCTCTTTTAGTTTAAGAGATATTTAGGTGAAAGCAAATTTTACCCCAATTGTTTACCTAATTTTTTTAGGTTTTTTTCACTTTGGAGTCTGAATTTTGTTTTTTTTTTTTTTTTTTAAATCTATTAGATTTCTGACAATATTCTTAATAATATTGCTGTAAGAATCATTTGAATATATCTATCCATTAAAAAGTTATATTAATTTGAAATTGAAACATTAAAAACAAAATTACATTTTTGTGGTTCTTTCACTTTTAAAATACATATTTTTTTTTTCCGAAATAAAGAATTTTTATAATGGTTTCAAAAGAAATCTTAACGTAAATACGTGTAAAGTAATAGCGGAGACATTTTGAGTAATAGGTTCCCCCAAAACCTGTCTAGTCTTTACCAATTTTGAAAATGTTGTTATAGCCACCATCAAAAAAATTGGGGGGGTTTATTGATTTTGTCATTTCGTCGAAGGAATCATTTAAGACCCCACAAAGTATATATTTTCTGGATCCTTGATGGATTCTGAGTTGATCTAGCTATTTCCGTCCGTTTGTCCGTCTGTTGAAAGCAGGATAGGGCTCGAACGGGACAATATAGGTGGACGAAATTTAGCACAAATATTTATCTTATATAAGGTTTGTTTTGGGATTGAAAATGAGGAAAATCGGTTAATAAACAAAAAAGTTATGGGATAAAAACTAGAAACACAAGATGTCCGTTTCATACTTTTCTGCTTATATCTCTTAAACAAAAGCATGTACGATAGCGAAATTTTGTATAAATAGTTTGAGGGTTGATATAAACTTGGAAACCAAGGATGGGCATGCTCCGCCCACTTTACCGCACACCTCCCATATATGGTGAAACTTCAACGAAATTGTGTTTAAATAGTTCAAGGACCAATGTAAACTCAGAAACCAAAAATGGGCGTAGTCCGCCCACCTCTTATATAACGTAAAATTTTAAAAAGTTGATGGTGGGTATATAAATATAGAATATAACATTCGCGCTTGTTTCAATTTCTTTTGTAAAATTCAAAAATGTTAAAGCCGAGATTAGTGTATTCAAAAACCGAAAATGGAAACCGGTTAACCGGTTTTTCAATTAAAAAAAAAAACGACCGGTTTCAAATATTTTCTACTTTCGACTTATTCAAAAAGACGATTTTTTTTTTTCTGTCGGAAAAAAAACTAACTTTTCCCGCACCGGGATTTAAGGTATTTTTATACGAAATGATCTATATTGTAAAAAAAAATGTACTGGGATACCTATATTCATTGAAATTTCATTTAGGTCTTAAAATTAACATAATTTCTCAAAAATATTCTTAAAATCCAAATTTTAAGTTTTTAGGGAAATGGTCTAGTGAAATATATATCTCTAACGGTTCAAAAGTTACAGAATAGTTTTAAAAAAATAGTTTTGGGAACACCCTGCACGTCGAATATTATTGAGAAGCATTGCGTTAAGATATATTATTATAAAATACAGAATTTGATGAAGACTATTACCTAAGATACTTTAGGAGCATAAGTAATTAGAACATAAGTAATTAATTTAAATTACGCTGCAAATAGAGTACGATTATAAAATAATATTATCCAACTCCAATACACCAATAAATCGGAAACAATTTTCACTTGATAATCATTTAACTTAACAAATAACAAAATAGGCGGAAATTATTGTTTCGTATTAAAACAAAAACAGCTTCAGCCACTATGAACAATTTTTTTCTATTTCAAAATTTTTAGCATCCTCTCACAGGCATATTTCTTTCAACATGTACTTTCATTTAAACACACTCAGATCTCAAAATAGACAAACTATTTTTGTTTCCTTAACATTAGTTTGCATTACAAATGCTGTGGCGAAGCGTTTGATGTACCAAATTTAAACGGACAAAAATAATAAGACCACATTGTGGTACTTACTTAAAATAATGCTGATGGTCATGACTTTGAATATTGAAAGGACTCAGTATGGTCAAACCAAGAATAATTTAATGAATATAAATTATGACTTGACAATTCATTTGTACCTAAATTATTAAAGTGTAAAAGTGAGATAAAATAAAATTATTTTATATCTTTGGTACTTGTGCTATACTAAGTAACAGAATATCCTTTCTACCGAAAATTATTGGTAAGTTTTTGTTGTGCAGAAATATATAAAGACTTTTTTTCCAATATATAGTTCTTAAGGGTGCATATGGTTCGACACTACTGGGAAAAAGTCTAACTCAATTTTTTTCTTTTCTCATTATTCTTTCTATGTTATAGCAAACAAATAGATGGATAATGAAAATCCATGGACATATAATTGTTGCTTTTCATATTTTATCATCATTTGCAACAGTTGCTATTATTGTTGTTTTTGTTGCTGCTGCTATCCTTAAATTATTTTGATAATGAAAAACAAAATCTTTTTTCAATTGTTTTAAGCTGAATATGAAGGAATGAAAGTAGAAAACAATAGAAATTGAACTTAAACTATTTGCTTGGCATTTGTGACAAGTAAACAGTGAGTAACACTGATTGATTAAGTATTTTTGTGTGTGTGTGTGTGTGTTTTTTTTTTTTTTTTTTTTTTTTTTCTCCACTACGATATTTTCATTTTTCTTCATTTGCAACCCATAATAGGTTTTTTCCTTGATTTATTTCTTCTAATATATTCTTACCCTACTCTATGTATTTCAATATAATTCCTCTTTTTTTTTTTCCTTTTTTTGTTTGTTATGTAGATGACGAAGATGATGAGGAGAATTATGACAATGGTGATGACGATGAGTATAAAAATGATTATGATAACAATGGTGTTATTGTAGTTATTGCTGTTGTTGTTGCCACTCTTGTTGACAACTGTCAGTGCAAAACATGTTGTATATTCTTTCCTTTATTTTTTTTATTTTTGGTCTATACTTGACTCTCACACTATTACACGCATTTCATTCATTAAGTTTTTTTGTGACATATCGAATGACACGCATGTATGCAGAATTGAAACCCAATAGTTCTATGAAATTAACAGTACATTGATATAAATATATATATGATTTTTTTCACTGTGAGCTAAAATTGTTTTAATACAAAGTGGAGTCAGTTGGATACTTAACGTTTCTTATGTAATCTAAAAAGTAGCCAGTATAGAGTTTTACCCAACTACAGCTCCCTTGAAAGGCAACTATGATCATTTTAAATATTCCTAGGAAAGACTCGTATTAAAATATTAGTCTAGATCACTTTGATATATAATGAAGACCCATTATAGAATAAGTTCTTTGGATATTATCAGAACTGTAGGAATTATATTAAAATGTATGTATCTAAGTGGTAAATGGTGTGTATGTGCATGTGACATGACATTATTGTATTCTTTTGTTTGTTAATTAAGGATGGAAATTAATTTATATTACGAGCTTGTTAAGTATTGATTAAACACTCAACTTATTGACAGACAAATTGAGACAAACGGCCTGAAGGCGGTACTTAATTTGACTTTACAAATTAGTGATTTTTGGTTTGTTTTTTTTTTTTTTTTTTTTTTTTTTGTGAAATACATAAAATACGAATTTTATAATAATTTGGTGAAAAAAGTAAATGTGAGGAACTGAATATCTGCATTAATTAAATTTGTACACTTAATTTCTTTTATACCCTATAATATCATAGGTAAAAATATTACGGCATCATTTTAAAATTGAATACCAAACGACTGGGAAATGAGCAATATTTATTCGTATATTTGTATGTCCATGCAAACATAAATTTATATAAATCTGACAGACAGAAAACTTGATCAAGGCCTGTAAACTCCGTACCATAGTTCCGCACAGAATGCTTGAACCGAATGTACTAAATACCAACAAAAAAAAAGGAACTAATAAAGATCTGAAATGCCAAATGCTCTATTGATTATATCATCCGTTACTTCAAAGCGATGGCTTTTAACGTGGCAAATTATTACACTGATTTACATTCTAAGTGTAGGCCTAATTAGTTTAAGAATCTCCCTTGTCGTCTCGATGTTTGGGTTTCCCCATATGATGTCAGTCATTTTTCCTTACCCTTTCCTTCAATTCAATTTTCAACTTTTGGAAAGATTTTGCATTTTCCAGCATGATGGTATTAAAGCTTGCACCCACCTTGGATAACTTACTAACCACTATGGTAATATTGATTTTTAGTATTTCAATAGCTTTTGTCGATACGTTTCTTATTGTGCTGCAAATTCCTATAAAGCACTGTCTCTAAATAAATATGCCTTACCCATGTAGCGTACATATTTTTCATCTGTGCCGATTATATTTCATTTTTTATTATTATTTTTTATCTTTTGCCAATATCACCTTCCAACTAATAAAATCTTACAAAAACTATGCCTTATGTTAACGACTTATGATGGATGTTTTTTGTGTATTCCAAATTAAACTTTGAATACACAGAAAAAAGTCACCAATTAACAAATATATATGAAAATAATTCATTCAATTATAAACTTGTTTAAATTTGCACCTCTCACCAAAATGATTATATCAATTACTAAAAACTATGAAAAATACAAAACAATTCCCAATTAATAAATTAATTAAATCAATCAAGTAGATGATTGAATGAATTAAGAATGTGTATAGGAAAAAAAATCATACCAAAATTTATTTTTTATTTTATTTTTTCTTGAACATATTTATTAAATTTTGATGGAAAATTAAACAACCGAGTTAATTGTAAAAAAGGCGTTAATAATTTTTTCTGTGTACTAGTGTGTTATAATAAACTTGCAACTTTTTTATAGAAATTTTATGATTCAGAGCTAAGTTAATGAAGTCAGTTTTTATGAACATTTAAATTAAGAAAAGACAGACATGTTGGACAATAAGCATTTGTCATCAAATGCTAAAAGAAAAAGTTTTAGCACTTAATCTTGACCCTACTAATGATATGAGCTCAAAAGATAAGGTACGAGAAAAGTTTTAGCAAACTACGAAAAGTTGGAAATAGCCCAATAAAAACTTTTTAGATAGTAATTAAAAAAAAAATAGATCTTAAATCGTTTAATCGGCAGGAGTAGCTAGCTCATCATTAATAATATATTTAATAAAAAATATTTGTAAAATGCCTTTTTTTAGTAAGAAACTGGAAATATTATGAGCAAAACCTACATAAAAAAAAATTGTAAGTAAAAAGATATTTCAACTTATTACTATATACAATTTTAAAAGGTCTAGTTTTCTATAGTTACTACAGCCACCAACATAATTACCGTGCTTAAAACTAAAACCAAAAATTTTGTTATTTAGTGTAGTTACGAAAAATTTCTTTGGGAAAAGAAACCCTCAAAGAAAATGAACAATATATAATTTTATTATTTGCTATGATGTACTGAATACATTATGGTAAAATATAATGAAAGGTTATAAAAATCCAAACAAGAAAATATAATGTATAAATCTGAAAAGAGAACAAAATGTTTTATATTACACTAAATAACTAATCAAAAACTTAGGCTTTAGTTTTGAAATTAAATTAAATAATAGGCCATGGTGCAGTAAAATTGGGCATAAGCAAAAAACCTTTGTATATAGATTAGTATTGCTGGAACCAGTAATTTTAAAATTCTATTAAATTGTTGTATATTATCCAAACTGGCCCACTATATATCGATATAAGAAATAAAGAAAAAGTCCTTGTTGCCTTATGTTATTTACAAAACCAACGTAAATAAAATGCCTATTCTAAAGATGAAAATCAACATTTATTTTTAACAAGCGCAATGTTTGTATAGAATATGAAGGAAGAAAAATATATTTAAAGCCTATTAAAAGCAGGAAGAAAAACAAGAAATTCATAGTAAAAATACGCAATATCAAAGACCTTGAATTTACACTTAAGTGTCATTAACAAACTACAAGTAAATGAAGAATAATACCATATTTTTGTTCATTTTTTTTACACTTTTACTCGAATTTCAACTTATTTTAATGAAAACTTATTAAAAGTATTAATGACACGGAATCATTCCATCTGCAATTAATAGCTGTTAATACATCTGATAAACTCGCCAAAAGATTTTTAGCTGGTAGGTAATTTTTTTGCTTTATGACCTTTTAATATTTTTCAACAAAGTAGTCTCAGATAAATAAAAAAAATAAAATAATATAAATATAGTTCGAAGCCCAATTACTTTAACATAAATAAATATTTAGAACATTTAATTGGGAATATTTCGTTAGTATTTTCTATTCGTCTACCTTAACACTTATAAGGGGTAATTTCTAGTCCATTTAAAAAAAAAAGTACATAAAAGTCGATTAAAACTTGAGCTTAATGGGTTAAAATGTTCTACAGAAATTTTTTTTACGTCGACCGTGGAAAAAAATTTATAATTTTCTTTTTTAAGAACACATAATAAGTTTTATGGAGCCCTCTAGTAAACCTTTGAACATTTTTCACGTCTAGACGAATGGAGATAATCAAACATTTTTTTTTTTTATTCCTGAAAGTAGAGACAAAAAATAAAAAATTCAAAATTTTAGCGTAAATGCCTTTTTAACTTAAAAATATAACTTAGGTGAGTAAGCTTAACTTTACAAATATATAAAAATCTTTGAAATTGGGCTTAATTTGTATGTTTTTGAAAATTTTCATACAGGAGGTAGAAAACTTTTACACCCTGTAGCTTATCTCGTATTATAAAAGGGTGACTATAAAATGATTTTTTGAAAGCTTAGATCCTTCTCTACAACTTTTCCATACATTTCAATTCGATTTCAATTTCGAACAGTAATTTTGAAGGTAAAGATTTATTATCAAAAAAATTTCGTTTGGCCCCATTGTGTTATTAGGATTCTCTCGAGTCCCTCATTTAAATTTCGAATAAAAAATATTATTTTATGATTAAGTACAAATTTTTAAAACAATAAATGAAAAATCAATTGCTTTAGCTTCCAATTTCAAATAGCTTCGAAAAGATTAAGCGGCTAAAAATTAAAAATAACTTCAATATAATTTTATTCGGCATCTGTTGGAGTTTGTATACCCTACACCAACATAGGTGGTGTATGTCCCCCAGAAAAAGGATTTAACGATCAAAAATCCCTTAAATAAAGCACATATAAGTTTCATATAAGTCTAAACCTGTGTGCCAAATTTCAGAAAAATCGGTTCATAATTAGCCATAGCTCCCATATCAACTCATTTTCAGAAAATCACTTTAACGAGTATAAATTCCATTGAAATATTAGTATCAAGTTAATATTCGACACAAATAAGTTTTATATAAATAACAAGCGTGAATGTTATATTCGGCTCGGCCGAATCTATATGAGTTATATGAGTGTTGGGCGATAAAGTGGGCGGACCACGCCCATTTTTGATTTCCAAGTTTATGTCGACCCTCGAACTATCTGTATAAAATTTCATTATCGTATATACTTTTGTTTAAGAGATATCATCAGAAAAGTATGAAATAAAGCTCCAACGGACACCCTTTGTTTCTAGTATTTTTTCCATAACTTTTTTGTTTATTAACCGATTTTCAATACCAAACGAACCTTATATAAGATAAATATATTAACCAAATTTCGTCCCGCTTTTAACAGACGAACATAGCTAGATCGACTTAGAATCTAACCAGGATCCAGAAAATATATACTTTATGGGGGTCTTAAATGATTCCTTCGACATGTTACACATGGAATGACAAAATCAATATACCCCCATCTTTTTGATGATGGGTATACAAATATTAGTGTCAAATATTACGAAGATTAGTCCATAATTTACCATAGCTCCCATATAAGACTCTCTTTCGGGAATCACCCAAATATGAATAAATTCATATAAATGTTAGTATCGACGTAATATTCTGTATTTATATGTTTCATTTTACACTTAATATGAGTATTAGTTAACAATTAGCCCTAAGTCTAATTAAAGCCCCTATCCGAATTTTCATATACACAATGGTATGGTCGGGCTTGACCGACTATATCTTTTTTTCTCGTTTTTTTTTTTTACTAAATTGAACAAATTGTTTTCAAGTTGTATTATTGTGACCGATTACTAAGTGGGTCATATTAGTCTAGCCCATAAAAAACTAAAATGTGATAACTGAAAGCAGAATTTTTTTTACCACATCTAACTTCATCTAGTTCACTTATCATTAAAATAATGATTTGCACTTATTTAAATCGCAGTATATCTATCTTTTTGATAAAAGACTAAAATCTATAATTTTTTAACTTTTCAATAACATTTAAGAAGTAGAATTTTTATAATTTTGAATGAAAAATGTATTGTTTTCGCCACTGATTTCCGAATAACTGAGCGGGTAAAAATATGTTATCTTAATATAAAGTTAATCTTAGTCTGCATATATAGAAGTTTGAAAAAAACGTTCAATAGTTATACTAATGCCACCGCCTAAAAATGCTCATAAAAAATCTAGATGTGATAAAATAGAAAAACTGAAAACAGATTCGTGTTCAACAAAAATTCCATCAAATATATCTATTTTTGTTTTAAGGAAAAAAATAATTGTTTTGCTGATCAGTGCAAACGAAAAACATAACACTTTCTGAGGTGTTGTATATAAAAGAGCAAAATTTTTAAAAAATTTAAGCGGGTCATTTGAAGCACCTTTAATAAAATTCAACACTATTTAATAAAGCATGAATTGGGTTTTGTTATATCCAGCAGGATTCAAAGGTTATTCTTCAGTAATTATAGTCAAAGTTTGACTTAGAATGGTATTTTATTTCAACATTCTCAAAGTAATTAACAAATGTTCGAAAACACCTTAATGGTCTGAGAACCATTTTAATATTTTCTAACCGATTTAAATTTGTTTATCTTGTTTGGTAGATAATTATATCTACATTATGATTACTTTACAATAAATTGCAAAAAAGACTTGATAATAACAAATTAAAAAAAAGACAAAATTTTTCCATATAAATGCTTCATACAAATAAGGGTCGATGTGATCCGATATAACTTTTATAAAAAAAAAAAAAATTATTTGTGCTTAATGTTATATAAAGTTGTCCCCCTCTCAAAAGCATTGAAAAAACCAGCACTATTATTACTTGAAGTATGGAAAACCCAATTAAAAAGTGAATATTCTTGAACACACATTAACAAAGTAATTTGATATCAAAAGCTCGTTCTAGTTACCAAAACATGCCTGTGATCCCCATTCAGTTTCATAAAAGTGTGTCTCAAAAGACCAAAGAGCACGCTATTTTTATCTGTACGAGGCTTAACTCTCATTATGTCTGTTTTTTTTTTTTTTTTTTTTTTTTTTGTTAAATAGCGACTCTATGTCAATGACATCCTTAACGTAAATGCAAGAGCCCACAAATGTATTTATGTATGAATGTCATCATCATAGTCATGTGCATAAAACAAAATTATATAATGAGATATGTATGCAGACATGAAAGTACGTACAAATATACATATATGTGTACTACAAAAAAAAAAAAACATATTAATATGACTAACATAGCCATGCAACCAACAAGGCACATATTTAAACACAATCAAAGTTGCTTCAAAATTTTAGAAATGTTATGTATCTAAAAACCAAACACAATTCCTTCCTCCAAACAGACACAAATAAACGCATTTAAAATTGCATATGTATAAATACAAGTGGCCAAACATAAAAAAAAAAAATACTAAAAATGTTGTCAAGGAAATGTGTTTTATGTTCGTATCTCTTGTGCAAGAGAAGTCACACGAGTGTGGTATTTATGAGTGTGTGAATTTGTATTTCTAACAAGCACTCGTCCTGGTACACCCTCATCTTGTTGGTATTTATGTATTTGTTTTTTTTTTTTTTTTTTTTCATTTAATAGAGATACTTTTACTTATGTATGTATATGTTCGAGTGAGTATATTTGTACGCGTATCAGAATGTGTTTAAATAAGTTTTTACCCTCTGGGAAATTAGTTGCTTTTCCTTTTTTGTTAGTCTTCATATAAGGTATACTTTTTTATATACCTCTCATATTTTCACAAGTGTTATTAACAAAAATTACGCAAAAAATGAACAAATGTTTATAGTATTTTCCTTATTTTTTTAATTCCACTGAAAATGTCTAGTTTTTATTAGTTCAAGCTTAAAAAGTTTTGGCCTTTTTATATAAATAAGTTTTTTTAGAGGTTAACATTTATTTTCGAACAGTGGATTGTTTTGTTCTTATAGTAGAGAAACATTTTAAGAATAAACGAATTTAGAAATATGTTAAGAAATATTTAAAACAATTAAAAAAAAATAATAAATAATTTTTAGAACTATAAGAATTTTTTGGCTGAGTGGCATTGTCAGTCGTCTATACATTGGGGTTAAATATGTCAAAAATGGCGCTTGATTCAGAGAAAGGAGATATCAATATTTTATTCTTTACATTTGATTTTTATATTGATCGAAATGTAAAAAAATTGGAATCAATTTTTTTCTTAAAAGAATTGTAATGTTCGTTCTTCCGTCCATCTGTTTTAAATTTTTGAAAATTTTGCAATTCATAATCATTTATTATTTATTCGATAGATAATTTTGGCCTTAACTAACTAACTAATAAGAAACAAGTGAGAATTTTATATTCGGCTTGTCCTTATCTACATAGAAATTGTCAAAAATCAACAAATGTATTAGACAATAATTCATTAAATTAAAACCTTTTTTAAATTTGCACCTCTCACAAAAACGATTAATTGAATTACTAAAAACTGTAAAAAATGAAAAACAGAAAAATATTTCCAATTAAAAAATCGGTCAAATCAATCATGTAGGTGATTGAATGAATTAAAAATTTAAGTGAGAAATAAATTTTTACTTAAACTTGCACAAAATTTTGTTGATGTTATACTTTGTATTGCAGGTGAACTGATCGCGCAAATTTTTACTTTTCTAGTTTATATCGATCCTCGAATTATACGTATAAAATTTCGTTTCCGAACACGTTTTTATTTAAGAGATATGAGCAGAAAAGTATAAACTGAAGTTACAATAACTCGAAGAATATATTAAAAGTACATAAAAATGTTTTTCAAGGGATTTATTAATGTGATACAAAAATATTTTCAACCGAGTAAAGACTCTAACAAACATATTGTTAGTACCCTATTTTTAACCTCCATAGTTCCGCTCCTGAAATGTATGTAGGATCCTCTATTCAAACTTAAATGTTACTCTACCATGTGAAATCTTATGTAAATTCAACCAGCCGATTAGAAGTTACAGATTTATTTCTAAAAATATTTGATTTTGGCCCACTGATAAAGCAAAGAAAACAAGTTTGAACTTAAGCTGTTTTTTTTATACCCACCATAAAAAAAATGAGGGGTATATTGATTTTGTCATTCCGTGTGTAACATGTCGAAGGAATCATCTAAGACCCCACAAAGTATATATTTTCTGGGTCCTGGTTAGATTCTGAGTCGATCTAGCTATGTCCGTCCGTCTGTCCGTCTGTTGAAAGCAGGATAGGGCTCGAACGGAAAAACGTAGGGGGACGAAATTTGGCACAAATGTTTGTCTTATATAAGGTTTGTTTGGGAAAATCGGATAATAAACAAAAAAGTTATGAGCTAAAAACTAGAAACACAGGGTGTCCGTTTGATATAAACTAGGAAACCAAATAAGGTTAAAATCAACGAAATTGTGTTCAAATAGTTCAAGGACCAATGTAAACTCGGAAAAAAAATGGGCGTGGCCCGCCCACTTTCCCGCCCCCTTCCATATAACGTAAAATTTTCAAAAGTTGATGGTGGGTATATAGATTCGTCCGGGCCGAATATAACATTCACGCTTGTTTTTTTTTTGTATGGCCCGACTAGTAGGCTATATATGAGGAAAATAAAAAAAATTTAAAATATAAAGTAAAAAAGTTTTTTAAAAATTTTGCAAAATTATGACTTATCTTGGGATCGTTTGCTGGAAACATTAGGTGAATATTAGTTTTAGCTTGGAATATTAGTCATTTAAACATTACTATTCATAATAACATTCCTTACAAAAAGCACGATTTTAATTTTTTTAGAAGTGAATTTTAGCAAAATTTTGAACATGTTTCTTATTTGATCATATATTTAACATCAAAAATTGATTTTATTATTTCGAAATTGGAACTAAGTATAATCCGAAATGGAATTGATTTTTGAGGTTAAGAACATGTTTTTTGCACCATAAAATTTTAAGGCCTTGAAATATTTTGACGCCATCTAAATTTTAATGCTAAGGAAATAAAATTCGTCAATTAACATCATTTATACTTCGCGATAGTTGTCAGCAAGCGAAATAAGTTTGGAGATAAAAGCCGGTGTAGCCGATATAAACTACGTTTCTCATTTTTTTTTTTTTTTTTTCATAATATAAATTTTAATCATCAAGATGATTTTTTAAAGGTATTTTTCGATAATATAAAATTTTAAAAAATTCGGAACAAAGATATAAGCCATTACACATACGTAACAGTGGGCATTACATACTTATTTTTGGACCTTGTATTTTCTATATAAATCTCATGGGTTTTATAAGCAAAACCTAAAACAAAATTAAATTTTTTGAAAAAAAAGCAATAAAATTTATATATTTAAGAAATTTTTTAACTTTTGTATTAATTCATCATTAAAAAAAAAAAAAACTTTTCTAAATTCATGTGACCCAGTCACTACATCCGGTTACCGGAAATGTCTTCCTCTGCATTTCCGGTAACCGGATCGTATCTTCCTTATGATCTGTGTTTTCATGCTGATAGGTGGCAGAAGAATAATGATATACAAAAGTAAATCTGATCTGAATGCATGTATAGTGCCTGGGGCAAATTTTTCCGTAGCTCCCTACTTATTCATATCCACAATATTTATCAAACTACTAATAATAAACAAGGACTTATTAAACAAATTATCATGTTTATTGCTCAAATAGTATATTTAATAAAAAAATAAAAAAAAAAAATGTTTTCAGTTAGTCCTTTTTGTATTGAAAATAGTGGGGGCCAAAAAGTACTTAGAATAACCCAGTGTTGCATATACGTAACACTTTTTTTTCCACTTTCTAATTTTCAATGGATACGACTTATGTATTTTTAAACCATTAAATAAAAAAAATTTATTTGTTTACCTTTAGTATATAAAAAAAATTTTGTTAAAATATGTTGAAAGCTAAAAATAAGCCTATTATTAGCTGCTGTTAAAATCGAGTTTTTGCAAGTTGTCAAATAATGAACTTTACAAAATCACTTTTCGCCACAATAACTGGAGAGAAAGTGAATAAAGACATTTAGGATGCAGGACGAATATTGAATTACACAATTCATAACAAAATTGAAGTTTATATTGTTTCGTTTTTTTTTTTACAATATAGTTTTAAACCAAGGTACGGAAAAATTCGGATCTCGAATTTAATTTTAAGTTTTTAATCGCTTTTTTTAATAATATTCGTAAATTTAAAAATAAAATTCACTTTTTTATTTATTTGTATTCTTTACTTTTTTTAATTTGAGTTACGAAAATAATCTAAAAAAAAAACTTTTTTTTAATTTGTATATATGGGGAAGATCGTTATTTTACAAACGGTTCGGTCACAACACACATAGTACAATGATGTGCGCAAAAAAAGTGGTTGAAAAAAAGTAAAAAAAGGTTCGTTGTGTGCATGTACATTTATACATAGATGTAGATATGTATAAGAAAATAATGTTTAGCGGTATGAACTGTTGAAAAAAAAAAAAAAAAAAACATTAATATAGAAACTCCAATGATATTTTTATTTTAAATTTGTATGTTTGCAAGTTTTTAACTGATTTTTTGGCAGTCATATAAATAATTATTTAAAAAGTAGCGATCATAAAAAATAATGGTATTGTCTGTGTAATATCAATAAATTTTTGATTTATATGTAAACAAATACATACATAAATGCTTAATAAGTTCTAATTTTCCCATATCTCTAATTGAAAACATGTACTTACATACATATTTACATGCATACATACATATGCAAATAGAAAACATACACTCAATTAACTACTGCCATAAACATTGTGTTGTTGTTTTATTTTAAACAATTCAGCAGTAACAAAACGAAAAACAAAAAAAACTGAAGCTTTCTTAAACACACAAGCGCATGTACAAATGTTTTAAACATCCTCATATCTTTCATTAAACATAAGTCAACACATTTCTATACCGTTACACGACTTCAATTCGATTAATTCTTTTCGGGTTAATTCCTGAATAATATTTTTATTTTAGAAAATAAAATTTCTGATCTTCGAACAAATTAAAAAATTAAATTTGCAAACAAAAAAATTAAATTCTTTCTAAAAATTAGGATTAAATTCGCTGATAAAAATTATGTTCCGAACGAATTAAAAAATGAGCGTTCTTCGTACTCTGTTTTAAACTTACATTGTCGCGTTACATATACGTAACAGTGGGCATTATTGGGTTAATATTTAAAATTATCATCTTCATTAGTTTGTTTTATTTGCAACAAATTTAACTTTAAAATTTTAAATTTTTGATATTTATGATTTTTTATTTTTTTTCTTTTTGAAATTTTATTATTCTTTTTCTTTTTTTCTAGAAAAAAGCCTTAATGTCTCCATAACTGTTGAGTGTATTAAGAAGTAACTTAAGAATTATTTGAAACAAGTTTTATTTAGAATTTTTTGATATTTTTTAAATAAAATCAGACAAATATTTTTCGAGATATGCTGCAATCTATGGTGCAAGCTCTTTAATTTTATATTCTTGAGAAAACTAGAGTCAAATTAAAAAAAAGTGGTTTAGAGGCTTAGTATTTATTAATACTATGTATTCGAATTGACTGAGATATCCCGTGCCAGACTTTTTATTTATTTATTTATTTTTTTCATTTTGTATAATCATAGGGTAATGGTCGAAAAAAATGGCTTTTTTGTGGCAGTCTAGTATTTGTATTTAAATAAGGACTGCGCACGAAAAAAATCCGTGCATGCTCGTGGGTTTATAACTTTCGATGTTGTGAAAAACTAATAATAATTCTCTTAACTGGTTTATATTTGCCATTATGCTAATTTGCCAGTCTAGCCTGAAGACTTATAATCCTAATATAAACTGGAATTGGAGGTAAAAAATAACTTGAAAGTACTTCGGACAAATTTTTTCAGAAATATTATTTCTGTATAGTAGACGGTGAAACGTTCGTACAGGGTGACTTTTTTCAACTTCCTAGCCATTAATTATATGTCGCAGATGCTAGAGGGATTATGGCAGAAAAACTTTGTGCATCAAAGAAATCAAAAATTCCCAAGAATCTCATTGTTAAAAAATGGTTGCATTAACACAGAAATGTTCGTGAATGAGTGCCTTTGGAAAAGACTTATACCTTTCCTAATAAAATTCAGTGTATCCGCTGTTTTCTGACTTGTTTCCGCTTCTTCTCATTACAACAAAACAACGGAGTTGTAACAAAAAAATTATAAGAGTTTGTACCGAAAGAGTCTAATACATCAAATTGTCCGAAACTCTGTGCAAAATAATTTAAAGGACATTAAAAGCTCAGCATAAAATGAAATGGAGTTTAAAAATAAGTGGGCTTATTCGAGCAAAAAAAGTGACCGAAACGCAATAAAAATTTAATTAGAATAATTCCGGAAAATATCAGATATTTCCTTAAAACCAACAGGAACTAATTTATTAATTTATGCTTAGAACTTGAACATAACAGTCATTAATGAAAATATTACTTTAAAAAAATGCACGGATTTTTTCGTGCGCAATCCTTATGCTAATTTCATTTATAAAAATCCATTAAATTTTTTTCCAACCAAACCACATTATGGGAAAAAACGTAAAAATTTAAATATTTTGTAAAACTTTATTTGCCATAAGTTTCAGACTTCAATATGATATAAATATGTTTGGTTGCTGTTGTTGTTTCCCCTGAGTAGTTGAAGAATGGGGATTCGTGCACGACCAAATTGAATGGGGATTCGTGCACGATGAAATTGAATGGGGATTCGAACACGATGAAAATGAATGGGGATTCATGTACAGTGAAAAATACGTATAAGAATTGAATCTTCATTTGATCGTTTAATGAAAACTGTGCTTACGCGCACACAAGAATTTTCCTTCTATATTCCCTTTTATGTAGACCTTCGTAAAATGCTAGTTTGCAGTAAGGTGATCTTACGTTTGAAGAAAACTGACGAGTTACATAAAAGTATAGGTATTTTTTATTTTTTTACCTTTTTTAATAAAAATGAAAAATATTGTAACAAGACACCTGCTGTTATTTTGTTCTATATTCATTTTGTACACACCTTCGTAAAATGTAAGGTTACTGGTAATCTCATAGTTAAAGAAAATTGAAGAATATTATGAGGCAAATATAATTACATAGATATTCTGTTTCTATATTTACGTCTTTTTAATAAAACTGTTCTGAAGAGAAAAATCTATATTGATTATGTATTATTATTTTTATTTTTTAATAAAACGGTCAAATATTATAACATACATAAAATTGTATATTTTATAGTTCACGAATAAGTGAAAAGCAAGTACATATCAGAGTCACACTGTGTTAAATCTAAAACTCTCTCATTATTAATACCCGGTAACTCAATCTAAAAAATAAAACCCAAGAATATTCTAAGAAGTCACATGATGTTTCATGAACTTTATCGACATAAGTATGTTAATATATGAATGAACTTGTTTACAAAATAGTTTGAGTTATTTTTGTAAACCATGAAAGTGATCTCCTATTTGAGGAAAACTAAAATATGAAAACATTTTATTGAATATTTCGTATCTATCTATCTATTTTTTTTTTTTTTTTTTTTTGTATAAAACTCGGTGAATATTAGTTTTAAAAAAGATCAAGAACTATTACTTCTTCAAAATAAAAAATAATAAAATAATAATAAAAAACCCTCGTATTAATGCCTTTATTATCATTTAAAGGAAGATAATTTGTAATTAACACTGTTTATTGAAAATAATTTATTATTAAATACACTTAAGATAAATAAATAAAAATTACACATTTTATTTAAAAATTTAAATAAATGAAACTTTTCCAAAAGCGTTTATTGCATAATATTGCTTTACACCTATAAATACAAAAAAAAAAAAAAAAAAAAAAAAATCACAAACTTTCACTAAAAATCTTATTACCCTAATATTTATGATTTATATAGTATAAATAATCATTTCATCAACTCTAAAAATAAAACAATGACAAAAGCCAATACATATTATCAATCACTTCTATTACATCTAGAAAAAATATATAATAACTTACATATGCACACGTATAGAAAAAATATGGTTCCTGTGACCATAAGCTAAGAGCAACATACTATGATTGTAATATACGATTCCAGGTTTCAAAAGGTATATTTGTACGTAATCATTATTATGATTCCAATTTATAATTTATTAGTAAGGTTCATAACCTTATTAATAACTTTTAGTAAGTTTTATAACCTTTTATTAAGTATTGCTTTCAATTTCATTATGTTTTTATCATTTAATAATTCCATGTTATCATATATATAAACTAATTTCATCATATATATAATTCCATTTTATCCTATATATTATTCCATTCTATCATATATATGAACTAATTCCATCATAAGTATAATTCCATTTTATCATATATATAATCCCATGTTATCATATATATATAATTCGATTTTATCATATATATGAACAAATTTTATCATATATATAATCCCATTTTATCATATATATGATCCCACAGCTTCATATTTATATTCATTTGTACCACGATATGTGGTACAATCATCTGAATAAAATCAAAACTTGTCAATTTATATTTCTTCATATATAAACTAAATGTTAATTATAACTACTAGACTGATACACAAAAATATGTAATCAAAAGGCGTTAAAAGTTAATGGCTTAATGGTTGTAAAATTAACCAAATTTGTAAAATGAAATGAATGGTTATGTAATTAACTAAATAGTTGTAGAATTCATTAAATGATTGGATTTATTAATAAATATGATTTCATATAAACATATTTAAATACATATTATAATTCAGTGAACCATATTAAAATTTTGATTGTGGGTAATCATTAAATGATTAAACAGAACCATAAACGTTGCTATCATGAACACAGTATATTTAAATCAATGAAAAACGGCTATATAATCATTGAATAGTTGTGGTGATCATGCTGTAACCATGTTTTTTCTCTGCGTGCACATATATATTTACATGTCATTTTGTCTACAATATTATTATACACTTCACAATAAGAATATGCAACAAACATTTTTTACATTCCTGTAAATTAACTTAAAATTTATCTGACTACAATACACATTCCGTTCAAATGTCCACTATATATTGCATATTACTTCATAAATTATGACAAAAAAAAAAAATAAAAATAAAAAAATATGCAAATACACTAATAACATCAATCACAAACTCTATCTAAAAACTGATAAATTGCTTCTTAATATTTGTAAATCGCTAATTAAAACTGATAAACCGCTTTTTAAAATTGCTAAATCGATATATTGTATAAAACATAGTAAGATTCATAACAAGATCATTATATTCATATTTGCATTATTAAATGTTTAGAAATGTGTCTATAAACTTGACATAAACAAAAGGAATAGATTTTATTATAGCTCCCTTATAAAAGTATGATCTGACATTATCAATAAATACTATGAGTTTTTTGACTTCTTTATGTGACATGACATCTTGATTTTCTGAAAATGTCTAATAAAGGGGGGATAATTTTATAACTGAATATATACGATTTACATCAAAGTATATTCTTATACTGTTGATGATAAATTACGAGTTTTTTTACTTATCTTTTTTATGACAGTTCATCTTATTATGAAAACTTATCTTATATCACGTCATTTATGTAATTTTCATCTGCTTGAGCAACTATTTTACTAGCTATCAGTCTGTATATTTATTGTATATATTCCAAAAATAAATGCAATTTTATGCTATTCAAATTCGCAAGATATTATATATTATATATATATTATATATACATTCTATGGTTGTCATTCGAACAAAAATTATTCGATTATTCGTGGAACAGTTTTTATTAATCTTTTCGAACTAACCAATTTTTTTTAATTTAGAATAAATAATAATTATTCGAAAAATTTTTAACGATTAATCGAATAACTTTTTAAAAAGAGTGCCATTATGAAATTCGTTATATGTGTAAAAAGTTTTGTTTATTTGGAAAACTCTGTCGAAAATTATTGAACATTTTGTTAGGATATGTAAATGTGTAAAACACCTGTTAATAAATTTTTGTGTTAAACCCTTTCAAGAACAAATAGAGTAGCTTTTCTAATGATTTAATCAAACGCCTTAAAGTTTTTTTAAAATTCAACAAAAAATGAAACAAAAGTATATGTAAATGCTATAGTTTTGAGATTTTTTGAGATCTATTTTGAGTTAAGTGATGCGGAATTAATCGAAGATTCTGAAATATATGACGATGTTTTGTTAACTGAACTTAATCAATTAATCAATAAATAATATTAAAAACAGAAAATAATAATAATTCTTTATGAAGTATTATTTTGAATGAAATCTAATATCATTACATAATTTGTCTATTATTTGAATATGGGATTAATTTTTGTAAATTTTTTGTTCTATCTTAATTAATTGTTATTTTTAGGATTTTTTTATGTTAGCATTGCCGAAAATTTATTTAAAAAATACTAGTTTTTACATTATTTTTAACATGTAATTAATTATTCGAACAATATATTTTATTCTTTATTCGTTGGATTAATCGAAGAAAATTCAAATTTAATTCAACCACTCGAATAATGAAAAAAATAAAAATAAATAAAATTCTATTGGATCAAATTCAATATCGAATAATTGACAACCCTAATCAACTCAAAGTATGGTTCTAGTGAGCATAAACTAAGATCAACATACTATAATTGTAATATATGATTACAGTTAAAAATAAGCGTATTTGTACTTAATTATTATTATGATTCCATTTTATAATTTTTTCGACATTTAATGATTCAATTTAATAATTTTTTTATAATATTGCTTCTAATTTCATCATGTTTTTATCATTTAATAACACTATTTTGCCATATATATAAAAAAATTTCATCATACATATAATTCCATTTTATCATATATATAATCCCGTTTTATCATATATGTATACAATCCCATTTTATCATATATATATAATACCATTTTATCATATGTGGTACATATCGCATATACCATATGTGTTACATTCATAATACTGAATATAAACAAACCTTGTCAATTTATATTTTGTCATATCTAAACTAAATGGGAATTAATGTACTAAAAAACTACTGGACTGATACACAAAAATGTGTATTCAATATTTATTAAAAGCAAATAAAAATATTGGCTTAATGGTTGTAGAATTAACCAAATTGGTAAAATTAACTGAATTTGTAGAATTGACTAAATGTTTGGATTTTTCGTAAAATATGGTTTTATATAAAAATATTTAAATACATATTATACTGCAGTCAACCATATTAAAATTTTGATTGTGGGTAATCATTAAATTATCAAACAGAAACATAAACATTCCTATTATGAACATGGTATTATTCAAATCAATGAAAACAGCTATACAAACATTGAGTATTTGTAGTGATCATGTTGTAACCATGTTTTTTCTCAGCAAAAAAGGAAATGAAATTAGTTGAAAAAGTCATTTAATATTATGTTATCATTTGAAGGAAGTACGTAGTGGAGAAAAGAGCTACAGATGTTCTTTTTTTTTTAACCCATGGTTGTCATTGCTAACATGTTTTTTTTTTTTTTAAGTTCATATTCATTCCCTTTGAAGTATTTCTCATAAAACTAAGTTTTTAAAAGTTTTAATACAAATTCTTTTTTAGTCTTATAAATAAATAATAAAAATGTTTTAAAATTTATGAAATTTTAATTTTCTTAGAAATTATAAACTTTTTTTACCGCTAATAATTGATTTATTTTTACTTTTTGGAAATAATTATTAAGAACTTCCAAAAAGAGTTTAATATATACACTTAGTTATACCTTTGAAGTGATAAAAAAGTTCTTTTTGAACGCATTTGATCATTTATTTTTAAAGAGGTGTTTACATTTCGTTTCAAAGCTGTTTAAAAGCTGGTCAAAAGCAGTTTTAAATTATTTCATTATTAATTAATTTTATTTAATACAATTTCATAAAGTAATAAATATTGTTATATTATTTCATTTTTACTAATCTAAGAGTTATGATCATTTGAGAATCCTAACCATTTTACATAATCTTTATCATTTTTTATTTTTAAAACTTTTTGTGGTATACCCCAAATTGGACAACAAAGAAGTGATTTTTATTGTCCGATGAATTTTTTTGTTGTAGTCATCGATTAATTCTTTGTACATATCAATCCATATGATATGAATTATATCTGAACTCTTTCCACATCATACCCTTCAATCTTCTATTAAAGCGTTCAACGATATATGCTTTCATAATAATAACTCAAGCAATCCAGTTGTAAGTGCCCAATTTTGATTTCATATAATAATTTTTCTTTCGATATTTTTATATCACTATCTCCAAATTTTCACTCATTATTTGAGTTTCTATGTGCAGCATATGTTGTATCAAGTAACTAATTTTTCTGTAAAAATGATAAATCAACTGATTCTGATGAATTATTAGTAGAATTAAAGCTCAAGTCATCATTCATATATTTATATGTAATCTCACTATTTTCTTCTTTCTTTGGTGTAGTAGTAACCTCTTTAAGTAAAATTCTATTAAATGAAGAAGCTTTTGAACAGCTCGTAAACAGCTTTTGACCAGATCTTAAGCAGCTTTTGAACAGATCTTAAACAGCTTTTGAACAGATCTTAAATAGTTTTTGAGCAAATCGTAAACAGCTTTTAAACAAATCGTAAACAGCTTTTGAAGAGCTCGAAAGCAGCTTTAAAACAGCTCTTAAACAGCTCTTGAACAACTCGTAAACTGCTCTTAAACAGCTTTCAAACAGCTCTTAAACAGCTCTTGAACAGCTCTTAAACAGATTTTGACCAGATCTTAAACAGCTTTTGACCAGGTCTTAAACAGCTTTTGAACAGATCGTAAACAGCTTTTGAACAGCTCTTAACCAGATCTTAAACAGCTCGTAAACAGCTTTTGAACAGCTCGTAAACTGCTCTTAAACAGCTTTCAAACATCTCTTAAACAGCTTTCAAACAGCTCTTAAATAGCTTTTGAACAGCTCTTAAACAGCTTTTAAACAGCTTTTGAGCAGCTCGTAAATAGCTTTTGAACAGATCTTAAACAGCTTTTGACCAACTCTTAAACAGCTTTTGAATTATTTTTGATACAATGATCTCATTATAAGTATTAAAAGTCACTAGGAAGAAATGTAAAAAATCTCAAATTCTAAGGAATGTATGTAATTTAGACTGGTCTAAAGAATATACGAGGTTTGCGAACGTTATTATATTTTTTTTTTTTTTTTTTTTTGAGACGTGATTTTAAGAACCTTTATTTTTTCCATATAATAGAAAACTGCGTTAACATACATATTCAGTATAATATACATATCCAGCAAAAAAAAAAAAAAAACGAACAAATGCCTTCAAAAAATAACTTTTTTTTATCACTTCAAAGGTAGAACTAAATGCATTTTTTTTTTTTGGAAGTTCTTAATAATTATTTCCAAAAAGTAAAAATAAATCAATTATTAGCGGTAAAAAAGGTTAATAATATTTAAGAAACTGGATATGTATGTATTTTTTGCTGGATATGTATATTATACTGAATATGTATGTTAACGCAGTTTTCTATTATATGGAAAAAATAAAGGTTCTTAAAATCACGTCTCAAAAAAAAAAAAAAAAAAAAAAAAAAAAAAAATATAATAACGTTCGCAAACCTCGTATATTCTTTAGACCAGTCTAAATTACATACATTCCTTAGAATTTGAGATTTTTTACATTTCTTCCTAGTGACTTTTAATACTTATAATGAGATCATTGTATCAAAAATAATTCAAAAGCTGTTTAAGAGTTGGTCAAAAGCTGTTTAAGATCTGTTCAAAAGCTATTTACGAGCTGCTCAAAAGCTGTTTAAAAGCTGTTTAAGAGCTGTTCAAAAGCTATTTAAGAGCTGTTTGAAAGCTGTTTAAGAGATGTTTGAAAGCTGTTTAAGAGCAGTTTACGAGCTGTTCAAAAGCTGTTTACGAGCTGTTTAAGATCTGGTTAAGAGCTGTTCAAAAGCTGTTTACGATCTGTTCAAAAGCTGTTTAAGACCTGGTCAAAAGCTGTTTAAGATCTGGTCAAAATCTGTTTAAGAGCTGTTCAAGAGCTGTTTAAGAGCTGTTTGAAAGCTGTTTAAGAGCAGTTTACGAGTTGTTCAAGAGCTGTTTAAGAGCTGTTTTAAAGCTGCTTTCGAGCTCTTCAAAAGCTGTTTACGATTTGTTTAAAAGCTGTTTACGATTTGCTCAAAAACTATTTAAGATCTGTTCAAAAGCTGTTTAAGATCTGTTCAAAAGCTGCTTAAGATCTGGTCAAAAGCTGTTTACGAGCTGTTCAAAAGCTTCTTCATTTAATAGAATTTTACTTAAAGAGGTTACTACTACACCAAAGAAAGAAGAAAATAGTGAGATTACATATAAATATATGAATGATGACTTGAGCTTTAATTCTACTAATAATTCATCAGAATCAGTTGATTTATCATTTTTACAGAAAAATTAGTTACTTGATACAACATATGCTGCACATAGAAACTCAAATAATGAGTGAAAATTTGGAGATAGTGATATAAAAATATCGAAAGAAAAATTATTATATGAAATCAAAATTGGGCACTTACAACTGGATTGCTTGAGTTATTATTATGAAAGCATATATCGTTGAACGCTTTAATAGAAGATTGAAGGGTATGATGTGGAAAGAGTTCAGATATAATTCATATCATATGGATTGATATGTACAAAGAATTAATCGATGACTACAACAAAAAAATTCATCGGACAATAAAAATCACTTCTTTGTTGTCCAATTTGGGGTATACCACAAAAAGTTTTAAAAATAAAAAATGATAAAGATTATGTAAAATGGTTAGGATTCTCAAATGATCATAACTCTTAGATTAGTAAAAATGAAATAATATAACAATATTTATTACTTTATGAAATTGTATTAAATAAAATTAATTAATAATGAAATAATTTAAAACTGCTTTTGACCAGCTTTTAAACAGCTTTGAAACGAAATGTAAACACCTCTTTAAAAATAAATGATCAAATGCGTTCAAAAAGAACTTTTTTATCACTTCAAAGGTATAACTAAGTGTATATATTAAACTCTTTTTGGAAGTTCTTAATAATTATTTCCAAAAAGTAAAAATAAATCAATTATTAGCGGTAAAAAAAGTTTATAATTTCTAAGAAAATTAAAATTTCATAAATTTTAAAACATTTTTATTATTTATTTATAAGACTAAAAAAGAATTTGTATTAAAACTTTTAAAAACTTAGTTTTATGAGAAATACTTCAAAGGGAATGAATATGAACTTAAAAAAAAAAAAACATGTTAGCAATGACAACCATGGGTTAAAAAAAAAAGAACATCTGTAGCTCTTTTCTCCACTACGTACTTCCTTCAAATGATAACATAATGTTAAATGACTTTTTCAACTAATTTCATTTCCTTTTTTGCTGAGAAAAAACATGGTTACAACATGATCACTACAAATACTCAATGTTTGTATAGCTGTTTTCATTGATTTGAATAATACCATGTTCATAATAGGAATGTTTATGTTTCTGTTTGATAATTTAATGATTACCCACAATCAAAATTTTAATATGGTTGACTGCAGTATAATATGTATTTAAATATTTTTATATAAAACCATATTTTACGAAAAATCCAAACATTTAGTCAATTCTACAAATTCAGTTAATTTTACCAATTTGGTTAATTCTACAACCATTAAGCCAATATTTTTATTTGCTTTTAATAAATATTGAATACACATTTTTGTGTATCAGTCCAGTAGTTTTTTAGTACATTAATTCCCATTTAGTTTAGATATGACAAAATATAAATTGACAAGGTTTGTTTATATTCAGTATTATGAATGTAACACATATGGTATATGCGATATGTACCACATATGATAAAATGGTATTATATATATATGATAAAATGGGATTGTATACATATATGATAAAACGGGATTATATATATGATAAAATGGAATTATATGTATGATGAAATTTTTTTATATATATGGCAAAATAGTGTTATTAAATGATAAAAACATGATGAAATTAGAAGCAATATTATAAAAAAATTATTAAATTGAATCATTAAATGTCGAAAAAATTATAAAATGGAATCATAATAATAATTAAGTACAAATACGCTTATTTTTAACTGTAATCATATATTACAATTATAGTATGTTGATCTTAGTTTATGCTCACTAGAACCATACTTTGAGTTGATTAGGGTTCTCAATTATTCGATATTGAATTTGATCCAATAGAATTTTATTTATTTTTATTTTTTTCATTATTCGAGTGGTTGAATTAAATTTGAATTTTCTTCGATTAATCCAACGAATAAAGAATAAAATATATTGTTCGAATAATTAATTACATGTTAAAAATAATGTAAAAACTAGTATTTTTTAAATAAATTTTCGGCAATGCTAACATAAAAAAATCCTAAAAATAACAATTAATTAAGATAGAACAAAAAATTTACAAAAATTAATCCCATATTCAAATAATAGACAAATTATGTAATGATATTAGATTTCATTCAAAATAATACTTCATAAAGAATTATTATTATTTTCTGTTTTTAATATTATTTATTGATTAATTGATTAAGTTCAGTTAACAAAACATCGTCATATATTTCAGAATCTTCGATTAATTCCGCATCACTTAACTCAAAATAGATCTCAAAAAATCTCAAAACTATAGCATTTACATATACTTTTGTTTCATTTTTTGTTGAATTTTAAAAAAACTTTAAGGCGTTTGATTAAATCATTAGAAAAGCTACTCTATTTGTTCTTGAAAGGGTTTAACACAAAAATTTATTAACAGGTGTTTTACACATTTACATATCCTAACAAAATGTTCAATAATTTTCGACAGAGTTTTCCAAATAAACAAAACTTTTTACACATATAACGAATTTCATAATGGCACTCTTTTTAAAAAGTTATTCGATTAATCGTTAAAAATTTTTCGAATAATTATTATTTATTCTAAATTAAAAAAAATTGGTTAGTTCGAAAAGATTAATAAAAACTGTTCCACGAATAATCGAATAATTTTTGTTCGAATGACAACCATAGAATGTATATATAATATATATATAATATATAATATCTTGCGAATTTGAATAGCATAAAATTGCATTTATTTTTGGAATATATACAATAAATATACAGACTGATAGCTAGTAAAATAGTTGCTCAAGCAGATGAAAATTACATAAATGACGTGATATAAGATAAGTTTTCATAATAAGATGAACTGTCATAAAAAAGATAAGTAAAAAAACTCGTAATTTATCATCAACAGTATAAGAATATACTTTGATGTAAATCGTATATATTCAGTTATAAAATTATCCCCCCTTTATTAGACATTTTCAGAAAATCAAGATGTCATGTCACATAAAGAAGTCAAAAAACTCATAGTATTTATTGATAATGTCAGATCATACTTTTATAAGGGAGCTATAATAAAATCTATTCCTTTTGTTTATGTCAAGTTTATAGACACATTTCTAAACATTTAATAATGCAAATATGAATATAATGATCTTGTTATGAATCTTACTATGTTTTATACAATATATCGATTTAGCAATTTTAAAAAGCGGTTTATCAGTTTTAATTAGCGATTTACAAATATTAAGAAGCAATTTATCAGTTTTTAGATAGAGTTTGTGATTGATGTTATTAGTGTATTTGCATATTTTTTTATTTTTATTTTTTTTTGTCATAATTTATGAAGTAATATGCAATATATAGTGGACATTTGAACGGAATGTGTATTGTAGTCAGATAAATTTTAAGTTAATTTACAGGAATGTAAAAAATGTTTGTTGCATATTCTTATTGTGAAGTGTATAATAATATTGTAGACAAAATGACATGTAAATATATATGTGCACGCAGAGAAAAAACATGGTTACAGCATGATCACCACAACTATTCAATGATTATATAGCCGTTTTTCATTGATTTAAATATACTGTGTTCATGATAGCAACGTTTATGGTTCTGTTTAATCATTTAATGATTACCCACAATCAAAATTTTAATATGGTTCACTGAATTATAATATGTATTTAAATATGTTTATATGAAATCATATTTATTAATAAATCCAATCATTTAATGAATTCTACAACTATTTAGTTAATTACATAACCATTCATTTCATTTTACAAATTTGGTTAATTTTACAACCATTAAGCCATTAACTTTTAACGCCTTTTGATTACATATTTTTGTGTATCAGTCTAGTAGTTATAATTAACATTTAGTTTATATATGAAGAAATATAAATTGACAAGTTTTGATTTTATTCAGATGATTGTACCACATATCGTGGTACAAATGAATATAAATATGAAGCTGTGGGATCATATATATGATAAAATGGGATTATATATATGATAAAATTTGTTCATATATATGATAAAATCGAATTATATATATATGATAACATGGGATTATATATATGATAAAATGGAATTATACTTATGATGGAATTAGTTCATATATATGATAGAATGGAATAATATATAGGATAAAATGGAATTATATATATGATGAAATTAGTTTATATATATGATAACATGGAATTATTAAATGATAAAAACATAATGAAATTGAAAGCAATACTTAATAAAAGGTTATAAAACTTACTAAAAGTTATTAATAAGGTTATGAACCTTACTAATAAATTATAAATTGGAATCATAATAATGATTACGTACAAATATACCTTTTGAAACCTGGAATCGTATATTACAATCATAGTATGTTGCTCTTAGCTTATGGTCACAGGAACCATATTTTTTCTATACGTGTGCATATGTAAGTTATTATATATTTTTTCTAGATGTAATAGAAGTGATTGATAATATGTATTGGCTTTTGTCATTGTTTTATTTTTAGAGTTGATGAAATGATTATTTATACTATATAAATCATAAATATTAGGGTAATAAGATTTTTAGTGAAAGTTTGTGATTTTTTTTTTTTTTTTTTTTTTTTTTTTTTTTTTTGTATTTATAGGTGTAAAGCAATATTATGCAATAAACGCTTTTGGAAAAGTTTCATTTATTTAAATTTTTAAATAAAATGTGTAATTTTTATTTATTTATCTTAAGTGTATTTAATAATAAATTATTTTCAATAAACAGTGTTAATTACAAATTATCTTCCTTTAAATGATAATAAAGGCATTAATACGAGGGTTTTTTATTATTATTTTATTATTTTTTATTTTGAAGAAGTAATAGTTCTTGATCTTTTTTAAAACTAATATTCACCGAGTTTTATACAAAAAAAAAAAAAAAAATAGATAGATAGATACGAAATATTCAATAAAATGTTTTCATATTTTAGTTTTCCTCAAATAGGAGATCACTTTCATGGTTTACAAAAATAACTCAAACTATTTTGTAAACAAGTTCATTCATATATTAACATACTTATGTCGATAAAGTTCATGAAACATCATGTGACTTCTTAGAATATTCTTGGGTTTTATTTTTTAGATTGAGTTACCGGGTATTAATAATGAGAGAGTTTTAGATTTAACACAGTGTGACTCTGATATGTACTTGCTTTTCACTTATTCGTGAACTATAAAATATACAATTTTATGTATGTTATAATATTTGACCGTTTTATTAAAAAATAAAAATAATAATACATAATCAATATAGATTTTTCTCTTCAGAACAGTTTTATTAAAAAGACGTAAATATAGAAACAGAATATCTATGTAATTATATTTGCCTCATAATATTCTTCAATTTTCTTTAACTATGAGATTACCAGTAACCTTACATTTTACGAAGGTGTGTACAAAATGAATATAGAACAAAATAACAGCAGGTGTCTTGTTACAATATTTTTCATTTTTATTAAAAAAGGTAAAAAAATAAAAAATACCTATACTTTTATGTAACTCGTCAGTTTTCTTCAAACGTAAGATCACCTTACTGCAAACTAGCATTTTACGAAGGTCTACATAAAAGGGAATATAGAAGGAAAATTCTTGTGTGCGCGTAAGCACAGTTTTCATTAAACGATCAAATGAAGATTCAATTCTTATACGTATTTTTCACTGTACATGAATCCCCATTCATTTTCATCGTGTTCGAATCCCCATTCAATTTCATCGTGCACGAATCCCCATTCAATTTGGTCGTGCACGAATCCCCATTCTTCAACTACTCCCCTGTTTGCTGATGTTGATGTTGCGCTCATCATTTCTTGTTAAAATTTATCTACAATAAATTTAACCGAATATGCTTACTTTTTATTTTATTTTGCTCCTGTATATTTTGTTGTTTTTTTTTTCATTTATTCTAACTTTAACTTTACTTTAGGGATAAACATTATGGCAATTGACAGCAAATTAGTAAATGACACTTTACGTGTTTGTAGTAACACAATGTCTAAGTGTGTGTATTACTGGCTGGCAAGTATGTGTTTGAGTGTATGTATATATGCGTGAGAGTGTTATTTGAAGTGCTATTTTTATGTGCGTATGTAGTTGAGATTTTGTTAAATATTTTCTTATTTTGTCTATTATGTTTTTTTTTTTTTTTTTCTAAGAATTTTTAGTCTGCTGAAAAACTGAAAAAGTTAGTGATGGGGCGATGATTTTGAGAAAAGTTATTGCCAGTGTTTTTTTCTTATGTTGTGATATAATCATAATAAATGTCACATTATGACAGATTGTGGCCTTTCATCGGAAATACTTATAACAAGTACAAGTGTTGATGGCTGGTTGTTATGAGTTTTTCTTTTTTTAATATTCTTATTTGTACTTAAAGTTAATGAAACACTAGAAATTTATTTTAAACTTGCTTAAATAATAGAATATTGATTTTCAGTTAATCCAATTTTTGTGTTCTTCGTTTGTGGTATTTGTATTTAAAGTTTAATAATCTGATGACATTTTCTTAAAAGTTTATGCTATTAATAAATAAAACAAATTTTGTGTAAAAACTTTAGAGATATATACAAAAATTTTACGCCTTAATAATTTTGAAAACTTCTTAATTAATTTTCTGTCTTGTTTATAAATAATAAGTTTAAAACGTTTTTAGTTCAAGACTTAATATAGTCTATTATTTTTCTCTAAAAACTTGTTTTTACTCAAACTACAAAAATATTTAATCTCTATATTGAAATAATGATTGCTTTCTATTTATCTCAGTTTAATCCTTTCATAACTGACTCCTTTTTTTCTTGCTTATTTCAGCTATTCATTCAGAAACTCCTTTGTTTTTAGCTAGAACTATAAAAAATATATAACAAAAATCGATTTGATGTAATATAATGTTAACAATATTTCTTTTGGCAAAATCTTATACTACACATTTTTCATTAATGTTTCATTGTTTACTATATTTTCATTTCATTTCTTTTTTTTTTTTCAAATTTTTTTCAGTTGTTTTATAAATTCTCCCCATTGTTGTTTAAGTATTTTCATAACTTTTACAGTTTTTTACTAATAATAGTAGTATATTTTCATGGGAATTTTTTGGTATAAGTGTGTATGTGTGTGTATGAGTGTTTTTATATATTTTCCAAAAATAACACCCACTTAATATTATTGAAAAGAAAAAGAAATCGACTTGTTCTATGTTGCATGCAATATCGTTTAATATCCAACATCATCAGCGCACATCAGCATTTCTTTACTTTTTCACTGGTTTGGGTCGTTCGTTTGTTCATCCATTCATATCTCAATAGTATACTTCATTTCCCAAATGTTTATATATAAATAAAATACTTGAACGTACATAAATATCCAGAAATTCCTTTTAGATTGTTTCATTTGTAGAATTTTTTTATAGTGAAAATCGAAACTAAAAAAGCAATAATAAAAAATAAAATCCTTTTTGATTTCTTTACCATGAAATAGCCGGACATAAAGTGTTGAACATTTACTAGGTAACATTTTATTGAAATAAATGTCAAGAGAGTATTTGTCAAATATGAAAAGAAAATCAAAATTAAAGTTTTATATTGAAGGACTGCAAACAAAATGGGTAATAAGCAGTGCAAATTTTTCGCTTGAAAAGTAAACTTTTACATAATTTACAAGTATTTTTCAAAAATATTTTTTTTCCAAATCTGCACAAATTTAAATATAATTGATAGTGAGGCAAAATTTTTGGACCTAACAGACCTTTCAGGGGTGGAGGTAAGGGAGCTCAAAGTAGGGTACCTATGACATTAAAAAGCCCAAATAATTCTTCATTATACACACACAGAAAAAAGATTAGTTGGAAAACTGTTGCAATTATATAATTTTTATTAATATAATTAAAATTTTATTTCAATTATTAAAAACTGTATACTTCAATCGATATTTCATAATTACAGATGTTAAAACATATTTATATTGGTATTATAGTTCCTGCTAATATTAAATTTGTTAATTTGACCAATATGTGTCTATAAAATAAGATCTACAAATTCAGTAAGGAAGAGCGAATTAAAAAAGCTTTTATAATAAGTAATAAGTTGTAGCAAGAAAAAATTTATTTGTAATATCATCTTTTTAATTTAAAAATATGTTTTCCATTACAGCAGTCACTATTTAATTATATAAAAATATAATTCGGAGACCTAACTGAAAAAAGGTAGGTACCGTGATAGAATTATTGGTGTTTTATTATTTTGACATTTTGTATTTAAAAACATATTAAAACATATTTTATAAATACAATTAACGAACAAATGAATACTTCAAATTGAAATTTACAAAACTTAATACAAAAAAAGGATAAAAAATATGTTACGCTCAGGTAATATTAATTCCTGATAACATCCTTGACCAGATGTAACAAAAGTTTCATGTTATATTTCTAGATATTCACAATTCATTCCTATTACATATGAGCCCACAGAATAAAACTGATATGACTTTTGTGTTAAATGTGCTGATAAAAAACCCAATTACGCGATATATGCAAAATATTAGTTTACAGATCCTGTTGTTTGGAATTTGCATAAAAACGTATATATGTATCAGAATTAGATACAAGAAATCTGTGGCTTAATTAAACAGTTTATAGAAACCAACGAAGAAACAGAAGTTCAGAAGTTATTGGGTGAAATGTGCTTTATAAAATAAAAAGAAAAAAAATTTTTTTTTTGTTAGGCACGAATATTTGTTTATAGCAACCGTTATGGTATGTGGAATTTAACTAATTTGTTTTCCACAAATTCGGTTATTATAAATAAAGTTTGTCTTCGGTGTATTTATAGTATTATACTGGCAAACGAAATATTCTGCGATTGCAACCGATTTACACAATAGTTGTTGGAACCGACCGGATTCGATTGGCAAAAAATTCGGTTGCCACAACGAAACTCTTTTCTCTGTGCAGAAAAAGATTGAAATCAATATCTTTTATAGAACTGAAACTATGCCACTTTAAAGTTTTATAAGTCACGAAAAATTCCAAATAACAATGTATTATTGTGGATGTAAAAATGCCATAACAAAATAAATAATTTGTTCCCGTAGCCAATGTGCAATTTTCCGTGACTTATTAAACGGCGTAGTTTCGGTTCTATAAAAGATATTGATTTCAATCTTTTTCTATACAACGAAAAATTATGTCAGCTAAGCAATGTAATTCAGACGATCGAGTTTATGCTTTTTCTGATGTAAAATGAAAGTAAAATTTTTGTAAAAGAATTAAACTATAAATATTTTATTTGTAATTAATTTCTTTGTTAGTAAAGATATCTTATATATGAATATAGACTTTGAATACAATGAATACAAACGAGAGAAAAAGATATAGTCGGTCAAGCCCGACCATATGATACCCTACACCATTGTGTACATTATAATTCGGGGAGGGGTTTTTTATTAGACTTGGAGTCAAATGTGGACCGATACTCATAAGTGTAAAATAAAACATACGAATACAGAATATTACGTTGATGCTGACATTTATATGAATTTATTCACTTTTGGATGTTTCCCGAATGAGTGCCTTATAAGGGAGCTATGGTAAATTATGGACCGATCTTTGTAAAATTTGCCACTATCATTTATGTTCATATAAAACTTATTTGTGTCGAATACTAACTTGATACTAACATTTTAATGGGATTTATGCCCGTTAAAGTGGTTTTCTGAAAAGGGTTTATATGGGAGCTATGGTTTATTATAGAC
This sequence comes from Protophormia terraenovae, assembly GCA_951394005.1. Taxonomy (NCBI): domain Eukaryota; kingdom Metazoa; phylum Arthropoda; class Insecta; order Diptera; family Calliphoridae; genus Protophormia; species Protophormia terraenovae. Next base: position 143,145,969 of record OX596074.1, read on the forward strand.
CGATCTTTTTAAAAATCGGCACACTTATTAAGACTTATGTGAAACTTATATGCGCCAAATTAAAATATTAAAATTATTACTATATTTAAAGGATTTATGATCGTTAAACCCTTTTCCCGGAGGACATTTGTATGAGGGCTAGGTGAAATAATGGACCGATCATAACCAATTTCAATAGGCTTCGAAACCTTTGTACCAAATTTCATTAATTTTGGTTCAAAATTGCGACCTGTAGTTTGATTACAAGGTTTACATGGACGGACAGACGGTCAGACGGACAGACGGACGGACGGACGGACATCGTTAAATCGACTCAGAAAGTGATTCTAAGCCGATTGGTATAAATTAAGGTGGGTCTTAGACCAATATTTTTGGGTGTTACAAACATCAGCACAAACGCATAATACCCTCCCCACCTATGGTGGTGTAGGGTATAATTATAACCACTCGTAAGGGAGCAATTAAAATCATAGGAAATACAAATAAAAGGGTATTAGAGTAGATTCCATAGGTAGCTGGTTGTAGCTGCATAAAAAACTCACTTTTCTTTGGGTTGCTTGAGGAAATGAAGAGGTACGTATTCAGTTGGTTTAATTCAAATACTGGTTTTATTTTTATACCCACCATCAAAAAGATGGGAGGTTATATTGATTTTGTCATTCCGTGTGTAACATTTCGAAGGAATCATCTAAGTATCATCACAAAGTATATATTTTCTGGGTCCTGGTTAGATTCTGAGTCAATCTAGCTATGTCCGTCCGTCTGTCCATCTGTCTGTCTGTTGAAAGCAGGATGGGAATCGAACGGGGCAACGTAGGGCGACGAAATTTTGCACAAATATTTATCTTATATAAAGTTTGTTTGGTATTGAAAATTGGCAAAATCAGTTAATAAATAAAAAAGTTATGGGCTTTTCTGCTTTCAGTCGGGAATACTAGGATATATATGAAAAAACTGGACCAAGAACATATAAAATTGAGATACTTAAAAATTCAAAATTATTAGGGCTTACAATAATATATAAAAATATTTAAAATCGGACGAAAAACAGAAACTTGGCAATTTTATGTCATTTTATGTCAGAGGTACCCTACTTTGAGCCACCTTAGCTCCACCCCTAATGGGTCTGGTGGGTCTCCCTTCCAAACTTATCATTATACACTTCTCTGCTACGATTGTACCAAATTTCATGTAAATCCAGTTAGCCGATCAGAAGTTTTATTTCCAAAAATTTTCGATTCTGCTCCACTGTGTATTGTAATAAAATGGCTTTTAATTTTACGTTCGAACACAAAGGTCTTAGCGACCCATAAATCCGTGCTATCTGCCAAGGGATATATTGCTAGAGTTATTAGTGATCGTTAAAATTACTAAATCATTTCATAACTGAAGTGATATGAGATATATGAGCTTTAAGTGATATTAGAAAGGGGGATCTTTATGAAATCTATTGAACGAAAATCGTGACACATTTTAGTGTAATATACATATATAATCTACATTTATTTTGATTTTTTACAAACAAATGCTTTAAACAAAGAAACATTCAAGTAGATGGGAGGATAATCGGACTTCGTCATATCAATACGGATATGTCGGTCAAAAGAACCACTAAAACATTATTCAATAACTATAAAAAAATGTTGATCGGTTAACTATATCGGTTTCATTTGCATTAAAATGTGAATTTGACTATAAAAAGAATGTTACCTCTTTTTGTCTTGTATTCTTAAAATGTCTCCTGAAAATACTTTGGAAATTCACATAATTGTTCCAGTTGTAAGAAATAAGCTGGCCCATTTTTCTTTTTTTCTTTTAATACAGTGTAATTATCTTTTTCTATACAAGTATTATTCGAGTAATGCAATATAATTACACAGGTCAACACTAAAAAAGTATCTGGAAAATGATGTTGCAGATATTGTAGGTATAGTCATCCCAATTACCAGGAACATTTCGGTTTTTTTCCATCACGTCACATTTTTAACCCATTGAGGACCAAAGAAAATATGGGTTTATGATGAGTTTTTAGGTTATAAAATTTTCTCAGTAATAGGTAAAGCAGATAAGTTCATTATGTTGTATAGACATGACATGGGGCTATTAAATGTAGTACTAGTTAATTCTCTTACTTATCATACGTAGCCCCTAGATGTCGTTAAAATTGTAAAAACCATGAATTTCTCAATTAAACCTCATCAAACCAATGAAAAATGAGGGGTAAGGAGTGGGTGTAGAGGGGAAATTTATATCTCATATAAAAGACAAAATACCATAGATATCAAAATTGGTAAATTTATGGATATTTTTTTCTTTAATTAGGATTTAAGAATGTACTATTTATAATTTTTTTCTCATATTAAGAAGCTGTAAAAGTCTGTCACCAAAGTAGGATTCCATATGCGTTGATATAATCCCTCAGTAACAGCATTTACAAAAAGTTCCCATTGTTCTTTGCATATTTTTCACATTTTTTTAATGCATTCAGCAACTTTAAAGACTTTTAGGTTTTATGGAGGGCATGTTAGAGACATGAAATATTCTACACTATTGTTTTATTGTTTCTTCTCTATAAAATACGGATCCATAATTTACTCTATCTATTACCCAGAAAATTATATAACCTAAAAATTTCTTAGAGGTTCATATTTCATTTAGTCATCAATGGGTTAAAATTGCGATGTGATGAAAATGTTTCATGTTACTTTTTTCACCATATTTAGTCTTAAAAGTAAGAAGTAAACAAAATTATTCAATATATACTTTATTCCTAATTTTTTGTTAGCATTGTTATTTAAACTTGGATTTTTAATTTTTTCGAACTTTGGAATTTTAAAATTTTTACTATTTTTGAAATCTGCGGTCTTGTATCAGATATATTAAATACAAATTCCTCTATGCACCCACTCCTTATCCCTCATTTTTTAATGGTTTTATGAGGGTTAATTGAGAAATTCTTGATTTTTAAGACTATGTGTGAGAAGTTAGAGACTTTGAAAGTACTACATTTTTGTAGCCCCATGTCTTACCTATAAAACATGTGCAAAAAAATTCACCTATTTATTACCTGGAAAATTTCATAACCTAAAAACTTTTCAAGGAATCAAATTTTCTTTGGTCCTCAATGGGTTAAAAATGTGACGTGATGGAAAATTTTCATTTGACTTTCTACACTACATCAAGCCTAAGGAATAATAATATTGTAGACTTATTCCAGATATAAAATTTTTTTGCGATTTTGTTGACCTGTGTTATCAGAGAGGGCACAACATTTTCGACTCTGTCTGATAACAAAACCCTTTCTTAATTTTTTTCTTTACATAATTTTATTTATTATCTTTTTATTACTACTCTACCATGCCAGTCATAAAGTAGTGTGGAAAATTCAATAATTCTTCGTAGACTATTTTACATGTTGTTTATGTTTCTTCCTCAAGCGATGTTTTTATTGCTCTAGAGATTTTTCTATGATGTGCAGCCACGATATTTTTTATACTTTTACACTTGAATTTCGATTTCTTCTTATTCATTTTTCTTTCTTTTTTATTATTTTTATGACTTGTTTTCTATGGATATGTGATTATCATACAAACATATAAATTTATTTACAAATATTTATTTATTCACACATATAGTACAAATACTATTATACAACTACATATATACATATGTATACAACTATTTATTCCTCTACGAGTTGTATACAAATTTAGATATGTATTGAATATAATGGGTGATGTAAAGAAAAAGGGATGATTTTTAGGATATCTACTAGCATTTAGGCGTTATTCGTATTAAAATCGCATAGGCGTAAAGGCATCGGACCTAGTAAATAAAATGTCAAGAATTTGTAAATATTTTTACGAATATCACAGGAAGTCAAAAGAAACGGAGAAAGAATGTCACAACCAAAATTAGTTTCTAAAGTTTTTTAAGGAGCTGAATTCAAAATGTTCACTCCTTTGTTCAAAAATTCTAGTTACATAAAAACTGAGAAACAATTTATTCAATAAAAGGAGATAAATACAGTCGTTTGTATAGCTTTGAGATTTATTTCATGTATTAGAGTCCAATGGTATGACTCACCTTGCTCCCATTTTATTGTATTCGCTCTCCTTTTTGGTTACTTATGCCGTAAAAAATCGAAACGGAAATAATTAAAGTTAATTTTTAAAGATATTCTCGCTTCAATATTGTAGTTGTTTTGCAACAAACTCCACATACAGAGAGAAAATAAATTACTACGGTATTATTAGGGCAACAAAATAATGTTTGCAAAAACAGTCGAAAATAAATTATATTTACTTCCAGTAATGTTGTGCTATTGATAATAATGCTAATGTCTAAGGTTCACTATATTATGGTTATCCCAATTAAATATGTTTTTGACTTAAAAGCTTTATATTTTCACTAAAAACTAATTATGATAACCATGTAAAAATATAATTATATATACAAATATAAAATGTTTGAAATGAACATAATATAATAACAAATAGACATAATATCATTGAAGAAAACATAATTTGTTTGTTTGTTTTTTTTTTTACATTTTGTATTTTATATTTTTTCTTTTTTTTTGATATTGATTTTTTAACTACATATATTACGCATACCTCAACTATTTTATGCTAAGTATTTTTCTTTAATAAAAAAAATACAACTACATTACAATGCTCATTTAGTTTAAATATGAATGAACAAACTATTTGGGTTGATTCAATAAACTATTAAATAATTTATTAAAAAAATTATATAACTGGTATTATTCATAAAAAATAATTCATGAAAAAATGTTTAATTATAATAGGAACACTTTTAAAAATTTCTTAATATAACATGATAAAACCAAATAATGATGATTCATTTTTTAAATACAAAATAATATTATTGTAATATGTTAAACTTGGATCATTTAATGTTTATCTGTTCACATTTATTATTATTTATATCCATAACATTGTTTTCAGCAAACATATCAAATTATAAAACGTTAGATTATAGTCACAACAAATATAATTTTTCTCTACGTTTATAATTATATTTTAATTAGAAATTTTTGCGAAAAATTTTAATTATTCTCCCGCTGGTAATTTATTTTACATTAAATTTTTTTTAAGACTTTTTTGATCTTCATTTTTCGAATATTAGCTTTTTGAAATATTTCTGCTTCGGAATAAAAATAAACTTTTAGTGATGTTAACATTTAAAATTTCTTATGACAGCACATTAATACAACATGCTATATTTCGAAAACTAGAACCAATCATGGGAAAGAAGTTTAATTCAGTGCCACCAAATACATTAATATTAATTCTCTTCTAATCGAGTCCAAAAGTTGACTGGAATTTGTAAACATGTATAATCAACAGCTCTATATAAAATATAAATTCTCATAAAGAAAAAATAGATCTGATTTTTAATAAGGAAATCTAAATAAATATTCATCACCCGTTATATACATATATGATTGCGTGCAAATAGTATGAGAATTTATTTATTTTATGACCAAGTTATTATGTACATCAATACTATAATAAATTTTCAACGCACATACATATACATACAAATTTCTTTAACGCAAATCAACAAAATTAAACTTAGATACAAAAGCAACAAACAACAAGACGATAGATAGGATTCAAATATATGTCTACTATATCGACCATACACAATAACAGCAACTACAATGGGAACAAACAGCCAAAATACAAGAAAACAAATTACAGCCTGAAGTGAACATAAATATAAAGTATTAAGGAGGGTGAATAGAAAATAAAAAACAAATGTAAAGGATTCGTTTTGTGCCAAGAAAATAAAGAAAATTTTCATACTTTTAACTTTGAAAAATTGAAACTGAAAGGGAGTAACAGTGGAATGATAAGTTATTTGATCTATTAATACAATTTTATAATTAGTGGGAAATTAAAAATGAATGTCGTAAACTGTGAGAAATAAAATAGCGCTAGTCTACGAAAATTAGGACAAATATTAAGATTTTAACGAGCTTAATAAGAATCTGTTCTCAGTTTTTTCTATAACGTTAGAAATTTGTATGACCTCTTTAATTAAGCTGTCATACTAGTATATATAATATAAAAACGGTTTATCCAATTTAGATATATATAAAACCAAGAGATCTAATCAAATAAATACATATAAGGGTGTATATAGTGTTAATATTTATTTTTATGTTGGTTTAATTCACTTCCACACCACTGTACTTTGTATCCGTACAATGTCTTTATCTTTCTAAACAGCCGCAAATGAAGTAGAAGACACATACCCTGGCAAATACAAAAAGACACTCTTTTTTGCGTTGTTGTAGGTGATTTTATGATACTGTCTGTTATTTGTTTAAAGAAAATAAAAATAAAAAAATACATAAAATACCAATAACTATAATAAAAATAAATAAATAACAAAATGCCTCATTTGTTTGCCAATATAACAAGCAATTCCACTACTGCTAGCTAAAGGGCAACGAACCTAAAGCCTCAACGTTTTCGCAAAAATTTTACTATGATCCAATTCAATAGCATTTCATCTACTTAAATTGCAAAAAAAAAAACAAATTTAGAGTGTTCAACAGTAAATATATTGTTTTGGATAAACTCTTAAAAATGCTTTTGAGATTTATTTTTCGGTTTTTAACCCACAATCAAATTAAGTTTTTTTTTTTTTTAATTTTTTGTTTTAAAAATATATAAATTGCTATCAACACAAGATTTACTGAACTTTTTTTTTTGCTTTTGTAAGTTAATGCTATGTATTACCAAAAATAAAATTAAATGAAAAGCACCAACCAGTATGTGTTTGGAATGAAATTTTTACGAAATATTTTTGTTGCTTCAATACTTTGCCTTTATTTTCCTCTTTTTTTGTTGAGTTTTTGTTAATAATATTACTTTGTTCGGATGTTTGATAGTCTGTAAAAAATAGAAATATTTCATTCCGCTTTATTAACATTTTCATTTTATATTCATTGTTACTTTGCTGTTGCTGGTTTCTTTTTTCCATTATTGATGGTAGGTTTTTTTCTACAGCCAAGAAATTCTTAATGCAGTGATTTTATTTCCTTCTCTCGTTTCATTCAAATTTTAACGATGCAATAAGTTTAAATATTGTATAAAACATTTTGTAAAATTATCTGTTATTTGCTTCTGTTTTTTGAATATAAATCGATAAAATAAAATCATTTACAAATGATTTACAGCTTTTAAGAATATAAAATTATTAAGTTTTGGCTTTTGAGTTTAATAAACGTTAACTTATGGAAGACAGAATGTAAGCATTGTTGAAATATTACAAGCAAATTTTTACAATTTCAATGATTTAGCATAATTTTTCGAGAATTTTTTTTAGCAGTGTTGGTGAAAAATTATTTTCTATGTCCTAATAATGTAATAATTTAAATTGAATTTTGCAGATAAAAACAAAAATGTTTTTGTTTATTTTGAAAACTTTTGATCAAAAAGAAGTGTATGTTTAATGTTAAAGCTTATAGTCACAGAAATTTTTTGATCTTATGAACAAGTAGAAAGGACTGTGGTTATATTAGCAAATTCTTTATATTCCAATCTTTTTAGAACATTAAAATGATTAATTAAAGGAAGTTTGATTAATATCTTGATATAATCACATTCATATGACGGGTATGCTAGAAAAAACCTTAAATCATACTTAAAAAAAAATTTCCTCAAAAAACAAGCCAAAAAGAAGATAAAGTCGTTTCAATATATAATGTACCCTCCTTAATATACAAATCGCTATTTATCGCGATAACTGGAGACAATTAAAAAAAAGCGATTAATACTATTATTAATACCGAATATCCGAATTGACAGAAAAACCCAGTGCCGCAAACATTTTTCTTATTTTGTAAATCTGTATTATTTTTCTCTGTGAGTATTTTTCTAATATACATAAACAAATATGTTTTACTAGCAAAAAAAATCTTTAGTAAATGAAATCGCAATACAATGAATATTTAATAGGCTTCGTCCTGATACCGAATCGCTACTTCCGAATATCATGGAATTATCTTAAAAATAACCTGTTGATCAATTATAATCATAGGCGAATTATTAAAAAAAAAAAAAAAAAAAAAAACAAACAAAAAAAAAAAACATTTTAAGTAAAGTTTGTGAAGTAAAGTTTTAAAGTAAGCAATTTAGCGTATAATTATTAAACATCGTTACTTTGAAATCAATTATACGCACCATACAAACAATTATTTTTATTATACCCAGTGTTGCACAGTGGTTCAAAAACACTTTTTTTTTAATAATTCAGTAGCTTTCGAACCGTTGCACGTTGTGGTAAAATATGTTAAAAGTGGTGCTTAATTGAATTTTAAAATTTAAAGTTTTGTAAGTTGGGTACAAAATAAAAATATACAGAATTATGTATCAATATCAATTAAAATCTTTAACCTTTATGTTTACAACCAAAAACTTATACGTATCCTTACAACCAACATACCTGGGCATGTCATACATTTTATATGAAATTATGGACACTTTAATGTTTTCAAGTTTTTTTACGATATAAAGAAAAACACGTGGTATTTGATAATAATATTTTCCTGTAAGGAATTATATAATTTAAAATTTTATTATAATTTGCTAAAAATATAAAAAATATTGACTGAGTGAAGCTAAAAATATAAGAATTTTTTAAGAACCTTTAAGTTTTTCCCACTTAAATAAAATAAAACTTTCTCATCATTCAAAGGCATAACGGTTTTATTTGTTCCTCGTGCATTCAAATTTCAAATTGGCTTTCCCGCAGTGTTGCCAGTTTAGCCTTTTTAAGGCTAAATCTAGCCTTTTTATTTTGCTTTTAGCCTCAAAATTTTCGTTTTAGCTTCTAGCCTTTTTTCTAGCTTTTTTTATTTTTAACATAGCCTTAAAAAAACTAAAAATTTACTAATTTTATTTCTACAGAATCATCAATTTAATCATTTTTGTGTATTAGTTCGCACAAAAAATCTAAATTATTTATATTTAACGAAAATTTTCGCTTGCGGCGCTTTATTCTACGAAAATATTTTAAGTATTTTTTAACAAACTTTGTTACCTATAAAAACTATTTATGTTATATTTACAAATTCACTAAAATATCTTTAAGAAATACCAAAATCTAATGAGAAAAAAATAAATAAATGCGTTTTTAAATAAAACAATATATTAGCTTTTTTCTGGCTTTATTTTTTGGGACATTTAGCCTTTCCTGACTTTTTTTAAAGTCTAATTTAGCTTCTTTTTTTCTCAAGTCCTGGCAACACTGCTTTCCCGTTTATTTATTGATCTTTAAAAAGTACCTGCAAATTTTGTTTTATTAATTATTTATATACGACGTATGCACTGTGTGAATTACAAAAATTTGGCTAAACTTTATGTTTTTATATTTTAAATAATATTTTCATTTAATTTAATAATTTTAATTACTATTTTAAATAATAATAATAATAATAATATATGCTTACTTTTCACAAAATTATTTTTTTTTTTACTTTTTTTATATATATTAACTTCTTTAACTTTTATAAATTCTCTTGATTTTTTTTTCCTTTCTTTTACACAATAATTTTTAACCTTCTTTTATACTTCGTTTCACTTAATCCACTGTCAACATACAATTAATTTCATATTCTTTATTTAAGTGGTGTCTTAGTTATTGCAAATCTGAAAACGTGGTTGCTCTCTTCTTCTCTTCCTTCTCGATCCTATACTTTCTCAATAAATCTGGGAACAGTTGAACCAAATCAGATTTAGAATGGGATGAATTTTGACATTTCGAGCACCCGTTTTTGGGGGGAATATATTTTTTTCTTCTACACAATTTGACTTTTAGAACCTCCGAGACAGGGAAAATATGATAACAGCTGCCTGATGGAAATAACTGCTATAGATTTGAAATTTTGTAAAAAATTTTCTTTGGTTCTCTCTATCTCTCTTTGAATAAATTGGTTTGAATATGGAACATACACTTTCTGAAACAATTTAGTAAAAGTTATTCCACATAAATGAAAAGTTTAAAGGGAATAACAAAACAAATTTTTTTTAATTACCTAGTGTTGCTGACAGAGAATTTCAGGAATGTGGTTATAAATAAAATTTCCGTGCCGTATTAGATAAGATGTCTTATCCCTCTTACCATAAGCAACATCCAACATCAATCAAAATTTTCTAGTGTGGTTATCTCGGAAAGATTTCATCCAAGATAAATTTAAGAATTGGGTTTTTACCAATCAATTAGAATTAAATTTCTAAATTTCAATTAAAAAGAACTGTTGCACACAAGAATTTTAATTTTTCTTTTATGTAAAAAAATTAAAGAGGAATTAAATATATTACCTATGGAATAAGGCTGGAGCGATCGAAATTTTCGCTGCTGTTACTATGTTGGTTGAAAACGGAAAGAACGATCATTTCCTCCTTAGCAACTGCCTTGACTTTTTGTGAAGTTTGGCATGGCAACAACTATCATTAATGACAATAACTTTCCAATGTAGATACTTGCCCCTAGACTTGGCCACACTCTTGGCAACCGTGGTAAGTTAATATAATAAAACGTTAATTTTAAGATACAATTTCGATATAAAATCATCTATACTTTTATACAATTCGTTTTGTATTCACTGACAAAACTATACGATTTTTCATAAGAAAAATGTACTGAAATTGTATCTTTTGGCAGCTTCATAATAAAAACTTATTGAGAAAACCACTTTTAATTATATTTGTTCTGAATTTTATGACACAAAAATTTATATTGTATAAAAATTTAAAATTTATTTGTATCAACGTATCAACCAAGAATGTAAACAATGTTGCTAGCAACATGTATCAAGAGAAAAAAGTAAATTAATGTTCCAATTTAAAAGACAAATCGTTCAATGTAATGTAATGAAAATTAATATATTTTATAAAAAATTTTAATGTTTCAATATACCGGGATTGATCATTACATGCGTTGACTATTTGATGCATTTCAACGCAAAATTATTACAAGTATAAATTTCTATCTCAAAATTTGTATCCCGGTGAAGGACATACAAACAGTTACATATACCCTATATAGAAATATGAACACTCTATATGTAACTGTTGAAAGTCTGTAGAACATCAACACAAAAAAGTCCCCAATTATTATTTTTTTTTTTTTTTTTTGTGTTGTATTAGCATATAACTTAATTAGGATTAAAGTCAATAACATGCAATTAAAAGTTATTGATAATGGACCATAATAGAATAAAATAATACCTTAGACAATTTTTTGCAAATACAAATTTAAACATTTTTTTATTTATTATTTTTTATTTATTTTTTTAGTTTTTTATTTAAAATTAACAAAGAAATGAACAACATTTCATTAAACTAAACAAAAAAGCACAAACAAAATACTTATAAACAACTCAAAATTAATAAGAACATTTTCGTATAAGAAAACGAACTCCCAACTGATTTTATTTGTTAAATAAATAAACAAGTGTGTCAATATATGTATAAATTTATTTTCTTTTATGAAAAAGTAATCTTTAATATTTGTCTAACCATAAATAAGGTCACTTGTTCAAATATACAAATACAATGAAAGAATGTCATCAAAATTTTTGAACTACACATATTTACCAATATATTCTTTAAAAAAGAAAAGGAACAGATAGCAAACAAAAACCCATTTATAACCAAGAAACACACAATTACTCGATATAAAAAAAGGTTAAACATCTAAGCAAAATACATATGTATACATATGTATAAATAGTATATAGAAAGGAAGCCGCAAAGAGGATACAATACAGAGTTAAAAAGGAATCAAGTAAAACTGTTTGTTAAGATATGGCTAAGAAACTTGTTAAGAACATTTATATTTTCATAAGAAAAGAAAACTAATCCCAACAGAAGTTAAACGACAAAAAATTCCTACAGTAAAATAAATTTGTATTATGTCATATTTTCAATTTTAAAATCCAATGAATTGTTTTGTTAAATCCTTTGGGAAATTTTAATAGACCAACTTAACAATATGGTTTATTAAGCATAAAGACTACAAAGGACTTATCTGTAGGGGTTTTGTATTTATTTTATTTTTTGTTTGTTCACACACAAAAATAAAGGCAAGAGTATGTTTACGTATGGCAGTTAAAGTAAACACAAGCTCCTTGATCTTTTATAGAGAAAGTAAAAAATTTGATGGGTAGGTGTAATAATAATTTCAAGGAATTTATAAATGTATAAAAACATTAAAATCTTTTTTATTATCATAATAAAGTTTTAATATGACAAAAAATGTTCTTGAAATTTTAAATATTTAAAAATTCAATGAATTTAGGTAAAAAGGGATTATGCTTTTAAGCTGAAACAAATGCTTCTTTTTTAACTTTAAAAAAAGTAGCAACAGAGAAACATTTATTAAATCAATTTAATCATGATCATAAAGTTTATTAACTTATTTGTATATTTACAAATATGTAATAAAATTTGAGAATAATGAACTTTGTGTATTATAAACTTCAAAAAATGTGTAAGAAGTTTTAACTATCAAACGCTTATATTGAAAATATTTTTTCTTCCAACTAATTTTAATATTATTTTCATCAAAAAAGCAACAACAAAAAAAATTATAATTTTTTATGACCACAAACTATATTTTCCCCTCATTTTGGTTTCCTTCAAGAACAAAAGTAAGACATATGTAAATCTCTTTTAATCATACTCGATACACGAAGCAGAAAATGTTCTCACTTTTCACAGTCACAAACACACATTCACCAAAAAACGGTGGCAATACAACAAAAGACTTAAGTGCATATTTGTATTTATGTGTGTGCGAAAGAGTGAATGGTTGTGTAAAAGAGTATGGTGTATCTGTGTAAATACAAGCAACTGTATGAGCAAATTCTTATAACCAAAAAGCATTCTTGTTAGATGCTTGATTTATTTGCTTTATATTCTCCAAACAAGAACTTAAAACTATCATAGAATCAAACACATACACTTAAGTTATTATATTTACTTAAGAATTTTTTATAAAGGTGGTTTAATTTATATAGAGGAAAAAATGATAATGTTTTTTACTGCAAATTTAAAAATTTATATCGATCAAATTTTTAAATGGGTTTTCGGTTTTCTATATAAATTCTTGATATGATTTTAAAGTTCTACTGAGGGAAATAACATAATAAACATAGACATTTGTATTTGAATTTTAAGAAAATACGCATTAAATTTTATTTTTATATTTCCCAAACTACACGGTTTTGAACTAAAATTTTATTTTGTCTTTCTCTACTCAAAATATCATATAGGTTTTTAATTCATTTAAGAAAAGGAAAGATTTAGGAGTTAAAACGGGTTAAACTGCTATGTTCATACTTTATTGGTAACGTGTATAAATTTTATATCAATAAACGAAATACAATTTTTATTATAAATTTTTCTTAACAAAAAATTTATTAAATATGCCTGTAGTACTTTTTGAGATCTCGAACATTAAAGGGATAAACATGTTTTCCTTTCTTGGTTCTTTTTAGCTATAAATGCAAAAAGGCTAATATTACTAAACGATTCAAACTGGAAAAAAACTTTTTATTGTAGATGTTTACCTTTCTAGCTTTTTTCTTAATTTTGTCAATTGGTGATAAATGGCCGGTAGGATGGAGATGGGAGTATCATACCTTCCTCTTTAGGCATATATTAATTATCACATATCTAAAGAACTATTATAGCAAAATAACTTATGACTGAAAATTTTCATGAAATTCGAGAATAGCACTGTTACTCTCTGGTTTAAATATAAATACTGCTCAGAAAAAATAAGGCTTACAACTAAAATAAAATTTATTAAGCATCAAAACACAAAACTTGTTTAAATCGGACAAATGAATCCTAAGATTAATGGATATAAATTTCATGAATTTAAAAAAAAAAAAATCTGTAAAAATTATAAAAACTAAACTTACGAATTTGAAAATTTTGAAAGACTTCTAAATTTGTGTTGTCATAATGAGTATGTATAACAAATATCATCAAAATCTGAGTGATTTAAAGCATTGGGTTTGTTATTAAAATATTTTCATTTTCTTTCTTTATTTTATTGAACTTTAAAGTTTAAAAGAAAAATTAATTTCTTATTTGCTTTTAATAAAATATTTGATATTTTCTTTAATACCTCCCATAAGAGCTTTATTGTGCCTATATTATGCCTACCTTTTTAACTCCATACGTCTCAGAATCATTTTCTGAGTCAATTTAACGATGTTCGTCCGTCAGGCTGGCTGTTCGTCGATGTAAACTTGTGAACAAAATACAGTTCGCAATTTTGAAGATATTTTCATGAAATTTCAATACTAATTATTTTGGTACAAGGACAAAACCTATCGAGATTGTTTGTGATTGGTTGATTATTACACTTACACAGAAAAAATTATTACCGTCTTTTTTAACAATTAACTCAGTTGTTTAATTTTGCATCAAAATTTAATAAATATGTTCAAGAAAGAATAAAATAAAAAATAAATTTTTGTATGATTTTTTTTTTCCTATACACATTTTTAATTCATTCAATCATCTACTTGATTGATTTAATTAATTTATTAATTGGGAATTTTTTTCTGTTTTGTATTTTTTATAGTTTTTAGTAATTAATATAATCATTTTGGTGAAAGGGGCAAATTTAAACAAGTTTATAATTAAATAAATTATTTTCATATATATTTGTTAATTGGTGACTTTTTTCTGTGTAGCCACCATATATATTATGTTTATGTTATTTAATATTAGAACTTATAAATTTATTATTTTATTTATGAATTTTATTTGTCTTTATATAATAAATAAAATTAACGAATTTTGTTTAAGTAGCGCCCTCTGTTGCAAATAAGTATAGTAACAATGAGTAGCTGTTTACCATTAGATACAACCCTATTTATTACAATTAAGTATAGATAGATTGGTTAGTACTAGTTATTACAACTAAGTTTATGTGTATGAAAAATTTGTGTAAAAGGAGGTGCTGTAATAATATTAGAAGAGTCTGCGCCCGGCTTTCGCTTAGGTAAGACTATTTAATAGTTTGGTGGTTGAACTGGTGGCAATTAAGTTGTCTTTAGAAGTGTGAGTTATTGCAAGACATGATCATCTGAACCGCTTCAATGTTCCTGTCTAATAATACTCAGTAAGTAAAGCACACACAAATAGGTTGTACGGTGGTTGAACCGCTTACAACAGATTTGTTGGTAAAGTGAGGGATTGATAAATAAGAGCAGCTGGTGATTGAATCGCTTCGTTGCCATTGTTTAACAATATTCGCTGTGGTTGTGAAGATTTTGAGATAGTGTTGCGGAAGTTGAACTTCCCTACGCTACTTCACTAATCTTTAAGAGCTGTGACGCTACGCGTTAGATTTAGTAAATAAAACTATATATAACGTTGTTTAAATCCGTTGTGTTTTCTTCCGTGTCCCACAAATATACATTTTTGTGCCCTTAGCGCAATGCGTGTCGTTACAAGCTACAACAAACACCCAGTGTTTTTAGTATTTTGCCTATAACTTTTTTGTTTATTAACCGACTTTGCTTATACAGACAGACGGACGAACATAGCTAGATCGACTCAGAATCTAACCAGGGCCCAGGAAATATATACTTTATGGGGTCTTAAATGATTTCTTCGAAATCTTACACACTGAAAGACAAAATCAAAAAAAAATATATGCCTCAAGTGGGAGTTGAAGTCTTTTTGAATTTAAGTACACGTTTCTTTAGTTAGGCGCTCTAGACAACAGAGCCAAGTAAAAATCAATTATTTTCATATTTACTTAATACTAGTTATTGAAGTACTACTAGGTAATGCTGCGAGTGGTGAATAAGGCTACATTTTAATGCATACAGAAAGCTGTTGCTTTTAAAAATAAAAACGACATTTTTGCAAGGAAATTGAACATTACTCCTGTATAGCCACATCTTTTGAAAACCTCTTATATGAGTATAAATACAATACTAATGTTAGAATGAAGTTAATATTTAGTAAAAATAGATTTTTTGTAAGTTAAACTACAGTACAATGCTATGATGATCGAACCATAATTCTAGATAGTTCTCATATAAGGCCCACTTCCGAAAATCACCCTTCACTGCTTAAAGAACATATTTGAAACCTTTTGTTTGAATTTGGCAGGATTAAAAGACTGATATTTATTTCAAATATTACTTAAGAATAAAAGGGAAAATATTATGGTAATATACAGTCGACAACTTTGAAACAACCCTAATGTTTATAACGATATGAATAAGCATATACGTACTATACTATAAGTAAATATATACAATCATATTCTTGTCTGTATAAGATGCGTTAGCATTTTTTATTTTTGTAGTGTGTATATATTTTATAATTTTTTTGCTTTTTCCTCAAAATAAATGGATAAAAATTCTATGTGGTATTTTTGAAAATATAAGTTTTTTTTTAAGTTTTTTGTTTTGTTTCGTTTTGCTCCCATTTGCTTATACAGAAGTGCATTTTTGCAGCAGTATGTATACGTGAAAACAACCAGCACAAAAAGCGAAAAGTACATATATCGTCCATTCCATGAAAGAAAGCCCAAAAATATACCAAGTGTCCTTTTAAAATTTTACACGTATAAGGTCTATAGGTGTCTACGAATATTTCCGTTTTCAGATTCGCTAAATTCAGAAAATTCGCGATTTTATTGCGCTTTTTCATTTTTGAAAAAACCTAAAAAATCTCGAAAGTGTACAATTTCAAATACAACAAGAGAAAAAGATATAGTCGGTCAAGCCCGACCATATGATACCCAACATCATTGTGTACATTATAATTCTTTTATTAGACTTGGAGTCAAATGTGGACCGATACTCATAAGCAGTGTTGCCAGTCTAGCCTTTTTAAGGCTAGATCTAGCCTTTTTATTTTGATTTTAGCCTCAAAATTTTCGTTTTAGCTTCTAGCTTTTTTGTTAGCCTTTTTTATTTTTAACATAGCCTTAAAAAGGCTAAAATTTTACAAATTTTATTTTTACAAAATCATCAATTTAAGCATTTGTGTATATTAATTCTTACAAAAATATCGAAATTATTTATATTTAATGAAAATTTTCGCTTGCGGCGCTTCATTTTACAAAAATATTACAATTATTTTTTGACAAACTTTATTACCCATATAAACTAATTACTTTATATTTACAAATTCACTAAAATATATTTAACAACTACCAAAATCTAATGAGAACAAAAAAATTAATGCTTTTTTAAATAAAAAATATGTTAGCTTTTTTCTGGCTTTATTTTTTGGGGCATTTAGCCTTTTCTGACCTTTTTTTAAGTCCAATTTAGCTTCTTTTTTTCTCAAGTCCTGACAACACTGCTCATAAGTGTAAAATAAAACAAACGAATACAGAATATTACGTTGATGCTGACATTTATATGAATTTATTCACTTTTGGGTGATTCCCGAAAGAGGGACTTATATGGGAACTATGGTCAATTATGGACCGATCTTTGTAAAATTTGGCACTATCGTTTATGTTCATATAAAACTTATTTGTGTCGAATATTAACTTGGTACTAACATTTTAATGGGATTTATGCCCGTTAAGTGATTTTCTGAAAAAGGGTTTATATGGGAGCTATGGTTAATTATGGACCGATCTTTTTGAGAAAATGAAAAAACGAAATTAAATCGCGAGTTTTTGCAATTTTACAAAATTGAAATTGATTAAAGGCGTAATGGAGTTTATGTACACAAATTTTTATCGAAATTGAAAGCCATCAAGAAAAAAATACACTTTTTCGGGCGTTCTTTCATGGAATGGTCGATATATAGTAAGTTTTGGGGTAGTAGAAGGTTTATGAACAAGTTTAAAATATATTTTTTATATATTTTATTACTTGTATTATATTTATGTCTAAAAACTTCATACATTTAGAAAAAAAAGTAACAAAACTTTCTACCATTGAAATACAGATCAAGATTTTAGATATAGTAATTATGATTGACTTTATTTAATTTTAAAAATTTTAGTATTTTCGAAATACTTTTATTTTGTATAAAACTTTTATATTTTGTTAAAAATATATAAACTTTGTAATGCTTTAATTCTAAACAGAAAATTAATATCAATACGTGTAGACACATTTAAACATATTAAACTCTTCTCAGTAATTATTTAGTGACATGAAAATGTATTTAACATTTTCGAGAAATAACTTTTCACCTTGGAAATTTTAAAAGCTGCAATTATTTTCTTTGACTGTACTATTTTTAAACTTGTCGACAGAATTGTAAATATATGAGCATAAAAATATAAAGTATAGTACTCGTGTTATACGTGCATGTTCGTATAAATGTATTTTTTTAAGCTCGATCAAAATACGGTAATAGTTTTGCTTTGTTTTCCATCTTGTTGAAAAAACTGTGTAAAAATGTGCTGTGTAGTTAATTTTGTAAAGAGGATTTAACAGTTCCAAAAAAAATTGTAATTTTAGTTGTAATTTAAATAATAGTATATTAAAATTTTGTCTACTTCTTTGTTTCGAAAAGTTTATTTAACATTTGCCTTTATTAAAAATATTATATTATTCTTATGAAAAAGATTATAAAATATAATAACATATAAATTGTGCTAAAATATTGTATCATGTTTTATTAAAAATGAGCTGAAATTTTGAATATGAATGTTAGTTAATGCTAGTATTCTATGAAATGTAAAATTATTTGTGAATTCAACAGAATAAGAAATTTAAATTCATTCATTTTAAATTATTTATTCGCATGAATTTATAATATATCTCTCAAAAATATATTCATATAATTATATGATAGATTAATAAAGAAATGAAAAAAGTATAGTCAGTCAAGACCGACTATATAATACCCTACACCATTTCGATCCACATAATTTTGTTTTTACTTATATAAACCTTATTTGTGTTAAATATTAACATAATACTAACATTTCTGTCGGATTAATGCGTGTTAAAGGGATTTTCGGGAGAGGGTTTTATATGGGAGCCACGATCAATTATGGACTGATTTTCATGAAATTTTCCAAATGAATTTCTTCTTATACAAAACTTATTTGTAAAAAATTTTATTAAAATATTGCTATTTTTAAGGCATCTATAAGGTTTACATTAACAGACAACCAGCTAGTCAGACGGACGGACGGACAGACATCGTTAAATCAACTCAGAAAGTGAATCTGAGTTGATCTCAATCACCTTTGGTGGTGTAAGATGTAATTAAGTTTCCTGAACTTAAGTTTTACGATATTTTTCAAATTAAGCAGGCACACTGAACCAAATCTTGAATATTGACGAAAATTTTTCGTAGAATTTTAACAAAAAAAAATATTTAAATTAACAGATTTTTTCTTCAAATCAATAGAATTTTTCTTCAAATCAACAAATTTTTGTCAAAAATATTTTTTTGTAAAAAATGTTGATTTGAATAAAATTTCGTTAAAAAATTGACAAAAAATCTTTTAAATCGACTAAAATTTATTTAAATTGGCGTAACTATTTAACAATTGGCAGTAAGAAAAACAACACACAATTTTTTTCAATTTTACAAACCAAAAAGTAGTTAATTTGAATAAATTATCTGATAATTAACTAATATTTTTCGTAAATTTTAAAATTGACTAATATTTTTTAGTCAGTTTGAATAAAATTCTTCAACTTGACTAAAAATTTGTAAATCGACTAAAAGCATACACATTTTAAGAAACTAAATAATTTATTTTATTCAAGTTGAATAAAATTCTTCAAATTGAAAAAATTTCTTTAAATTTACTAAAGACATGTAGAATTGAAGAAAATTCTTCAAAATAAGTTTGAAAGTCTTTACATACAATTGCAGTTTTTGATAATATGTAAACAATATAAAAATATATATTTCTTATAATTGTAATATTTATTTAGTTTTTACTAGAAATTATTGACTGTACTATATATGTATATGAACGATATTTAAAAAATTTTATAAAATATACTAATAAAAAAACTAATTCACATTTACTAAAACTAAATAAAATGAAGTAGTAAAAATAAATAAAAATTCTTCAATATGATTGAAAAATTTTGTAAATTTTACTAAAGAAATGTAAAATTGAAGAAATATTGTTAAAATTAACAATTTTATTTTACTCAAATTGAATAATATTCTTCAATTTGACTAAATTTCTTCAAATTTACTAAAGGCATGTAGAATTGAATAAATTTCGTTAATTTAAATAATTTATTTTAGTCAAATTGAAGAAACATGTGTAGAACTGAAGAAATTTCTTAAATACAGAAAACGCATAGTGAAGAAGATCAGTTGAATGACAAACAATAAAGCTTGTGCACGTGTTTTTGTGTCAATAGATTTAAATTTCGTTTAAAATTTTTTTTTATACAAATACAGAAATTATCAATTTTAAAAAAACATAGTGAAAAATAAGTGTGAATTTGTGTTAAATCAGATATACTTCAATAACAAGCAAGTTTCGATCAATAAATATATAATTCTCCTGAAAAAAATTTAAATTTATCTGCAAACTCATGGATGGCACAAAATGCAACCAACTAAAGCACTGCTAAAAATAAGGACATTTGGAGGACTTTTTTATACTTTTCACGGTAATGCTAAACATATTAAATTTTTAATATTTTGGGTATATTTACTTATTTTATAAATTATTTCGATAGCAAATATAAACAAATTAAATTAATCAACTGCCAGACCACGGTCATCATTATCTCAAGGAGCTGTTTTGGATTATGGAGAACTGAACGACAAAAAATTCCTTGGAAAACCTAAAAACGAACCTACTACAAGTAAGCACAAATGATTTGCAAATGTAGGTAAATATTTTTTGTACCTTGTATATAAACTTTTTTATTTATATTTTCATTTTCTTGGCATTTTTTATATGATATAAATCATCCAGAAATAAACTTTAAAAATATTAACTTATAAATCTGTATGGACTCAAATTGAATGCAGTGCACTGGTTGTTCATTACTTAGTGAGTGCACATCTAATGTACTTAATAAATGGTACAAACATAGTTTGTTATGTTAAATAAAATTTTTAATAAAAGTTTTTTTTTTATTTTCTCAGGTCGATTTCGATTAAACACTTGTACTAAAATGTGATTGTTTCCATTTGAATTATAAAGAATTTTCACAAAACATCATCTTATATAACGATCATATCAAGGATCCAGCAAACAAACTTTTGTAATAAAATATGAAACAAATAGATAATATACCTGAAGGTAATATATTACAATTTAATTATAAAATAACAGAATTTCTTATTTCTCAAATATATTTTTATATTTCAGACGGTAGTAAATTTGGTTTACTTTACATTTTGGAAAGGGTCTAACCTTTATCATAAAATTACTTTAATTAAAACTTTTGCTACGTAAGTTTATATTAAATTTAATTAAATAATTTTAATTATATATTTCAAAATGCTTATTTATAACATTTATTATATTTTTTTATACAATAAATATTATTAAAGTGTTTAGAATTTCTTATTTGTTTTATTTTGATAATTTTAATTTATAGTAAATTTTCCTAAAGGGGTTAAACAGTATTTTGGAATTGACAAAGTTTTGTCAATTTGAATAAAATTCAAATGTTAAATTGAATAAACATTCTTCAATTTGAAGAAAAAATTTGTTCATTTGAATAAATTTTTTATTCAATTTAACTAAAATTTAATAGAATTAAATAAACTTAGTTCATATTGAAGAATTTTTAAATTGAATAAAAATTCTTCAATATGAATAAAATTTTTAGTTAATTTGAATAATATTTTCTTCAATTTGACTAAAAATTTGTCAAATTATCTTCCTTTTAATTAACTAATTGAATTGACGAATATTCGTCGATTTAACTAACTTACGAAAAATTAACAAAAAATTCTGTTGAATTGAATAACGATTTTGTTGGTTGATATATAACCTACTTTTCTTCAATTCTACACCCGATTTTACCGTATTTACTGCTCATTTTTGGTTCAGTGTACGATGCACATTAGGGTCGCGCTGAACAAAACTTGATATTTACTAAACTATCAATTTTAAGTATAAGTGTTTGGTATAGTATAAGTGTTTGGTATAGTTATCAATCAAATTAAATTTAATTTAAAATAAACAAGTGCGAATGTTATATTCGGCTCAACCGAATCTATATACCCACCATCAACTTTCTCAAATTTTACGTTATATGAGAGGTGGGCGGTAAAGTGGGCGGACCACGCCTATTTTTTGTTTCCGAGTTTACATTGGACCTTAAACTATTTGTACAAAATTCGTTGACGTTTCACCTTATATGGGATGTGGGCGGTAAAGTGGGCGGAACACGCCCATTTTTAAGTTTTCAAGTTTATATCGATCCTCGAACCATCTGTACAAAATTTCGTTATAGTACATGCTTTTGTTTAAGAGATATCATCAGAAAATTATGAAATTAAGCTACAACGGACACCCTGCGCTTCTAGTATTTTGCCCATAACTTTTTTTGTTTATTAACCGATTTTCATTTTCTCATTTTCAATACCACACAAATCTTATATAACATAAATATTTGAGGAAATTTCGTCCCCATAGGTTGTCCCGTTGGAGCCCTATCCTGCTTTCAACAGACAGACGGGCAGACGGACAGACGGACGGACATAGCTAGATCGACTCAGAATCTAACCTGGACCCAGAAGATATATATTTTATGGGGATTTAAATGATTTGATTGACACGTTATATACAGAATTTATACCCACCATCTTTTTGATGGTGGGTATAAAAAGAAGTAAAAGAAGAATATTTTTTTAAATGTAACACCAAAAAAATAAAAATTTAAGAAAATATCCTTTTGAAAATGCTACATTTTATTATTTCTTTTCAGCTATATATCGGCCTGCAAAAATCACTTTAAACGTGAAAATATTTGTATATGGATAAAACTAGAGACCATCCATTACAAAACTGTGCAACAGTTTTGCTCTACGATGTCTAATTTCCTATCAAAAGAATTTAAAATTTTCGAAAGAAGCGCAATTTTTAAGAATATCATAAAATATTTACAAGGATTATATTTACCCAATATGTATGTCAAATGAAAGCTACGAATCCCTGCAATATAAAAATATTTTTTACTTAAATGTTCCGATACAGAAATTTAAGAAAATATCTTTTTAAAAATTTACTTAATTATACACTTTATATAAAGGTTTTTTTTTTCTTAATATTTTATGCTGCAAAATTTAAATTAATTCATGGCTTTCATTTGACATCCATATTGAAAAAATTTGACATCCTGTAGAAAATATTATATTATTATTATGTATGAGCTCTAGTTTGACAATTCAATTTTAAAATTTGTTTGGGAACAAAATAAATTATATGGAAGTATGAATTACGCTTTCTAATTTCATAAAAAATGATTCACAATTTACTACAGGTCCTATATAAGACAATATGTGAAAATTAATTTGATTACATAGATAATAATGTAAATATAATTTTTTATTATTATTTAGCTAAATAATTTTGCTAAACATTGTTTGGATATCAAAGATGTTTTCTACTGCAACCAAAACAAAATGTTCTTCTTAGAAATATTTTTTCAAAGCAAATGCCACTTATGGATTTTTCTTTTTTGCAAGAAGTTCTTAAATAAAAAAAATAAAAAAACTAATATAATAAAGGTCTAAAAGCCTATATTTTTATTACAAGTTCTTAAATTCTTAAGTTGTTTTAAGAAACAAAAATTCTGTTGGATAATTTGATTTTTTCTTAATAAAAAAAAAGTCTGCATCCACTTTCATTTTTTATATACATATTTCCATAAGTTAAAGTAGAACTCCTTAAGCTCTTGTTGTTGCTGTGGAAAACTTGTTGGTTGTAAGATGACATTTTGAACTAAATCAAGTGGTGCTTTAAAGAAAAAATAAAATATACATAAAATAAAATCCCCAAAGGCATTTCAAATGATATTGTTTTCTAGTTTAGTTTTATGATTTTTTTATATTTATTTTAGATACCAACCAAAAATACATTTGGTTGTGTTGGACGTAGTAAACGAAACAACACAATAACCGAAATGTTTTCAAAGCCTTTAGGTAATGGCTAATATTTGTTAAAAAAAAAAAAATGGTATTTTTAGTGGTATTTAGAGACAAAAACTATGGAAAATAAGCAACAAGATGTTAGAAAAAAAAAAAGAATTTACGACTCAAACTATTTTAAAAGCTTAAGAGGGCTGAAAAGTTTAATACAAACAAAATCTTTATATTTAATGTACGATAAAAGTATAATAAAATGATTATAATAAGGTTGGATATCTTGTAGAGTTTTAAGTAAGAATACTACAAAGTATAAATTTAGTTAGGCAAGAGCAAAAGTAGATAGTGCTTCAATACCGAGCACATTGTGAACTGAAAATAGCGCTCATTTCAAGAAAAGATGATATCAGTATTTTTATATTTATATTTCGTTTTCATATTCTTTCTTTATTGAGAGAATTCTGATGTCCCACAGTGTGCCATTCCAAAAATGAAATGGAAATTAATTTCAATTAAATTTCACACAGTGATAGTAAAAGTGAATGCGAGCTTAAGTTTTGAGCTTGGATAATATACACCTACCGGGAGTGGGTCTAAAGGATACCAAAAATACTAATGATTCGTTATATTTGAATCAATGTCAAAGGTTTTTACATGAAATTATTCTACTGGAAGAGATTTATCTCTTTTTGTTTGCGAGATATTGGGCTTCAAAGATAAACATTTTTACATTTTAACCTACCTTAGTGAAGTTTTTTCGTTATAGAGTGTCCAAATTTCATCCGAAAGAAGAAAAATAATAGAAAAAACTAAATTTTCAAAAATCTGTGGAAAATCACATAACAATTCGTGATATTAATGGTCCATTTTAAAATTTAGCTTTAAGAAACTTTATTTAAAGTAAGCAACCCAAAGTTTATGAATGAAATTTTATTTTTTTCCAATATCTAAGAAATTGTTCACTTTGACAGCTCAGTACAAAAAAACAACGCATCGTAGATCAATGATTTTTATTGCTTCGATAATTAATTTTGTGTATTTTTATTCGGTATGAATTTTTGATACGAAAGTTAATTTTAAAAATTCAATTAATCGTCACTTTTAACACATTTTACCCCAAAGTGTGGAGGTCTGCTATACAAATTTGTTGTTTACATAAAGTATACAATACTTCTATCGCGGTAGGTCTACACAGATGGACAATAGTCACCGTCATTTGAAGGGCCTCTGCGCCCATAAAACAAATGATATATACAAAAAGTTTAATTCTGCATAAAATATGGTTTATTTAAAATTTTGCTTAGTTAAAATAATTTTTCTTTCATTAACCTTATTAACAAAAATAAGAATTTATTATTTGAAGTTCATATTTCTTGTGGACAAAAGTCACCGTCACTGCATCTAAATATTAAAGAAACTTTAAGAAATTTCGCTCTTACCAACACTTCTGTCTAAATTCGTGTAATATGGTAACTTTAACACTGTTCTGTCAAAAATTTAATAACGGTACTTAATTTAAAAAATTTGCTAACGCCACTTCTATTAAAAATGATTGAAAAAAGAAAAGAAACTACAACTGAAGAAAGAAAAATTATTTTAAGTGCGTACAAACAAAATAAAACGATACGGGAAATATGCATATTGGTTAACCGTCCACGTACCACCATTGCTGGAAATAAAACGTTTTAAATACGACCCAACATGTGAGTATCAGACAAGAAGTGGACGACCGCCAGCACTATCTGTTCGGGAAACAGGGAAATAGTAAGAATAATTAAAAAAGAGCCTAAAACTTCATCGTCCGAAATTGCTCCAATGTTAAAGGAAAACACTGGTACAGGTGTTCACCCCCGTACTGTACGTCGAGTGCTAAATTCTGCCGGGTATAATGCCAGAGTTTGCAGGAAAAAACCGCAGATTAGCAAGGTGAACCAAAGAGCACATAAATAAAGGAATAGACTCTTGGGATAAGGTAATTTTCTCTGATGAAAGCAAATTTTCCATATATAAATCAGACGGACGTGTTTTGACATGGAGAAAGAAGGGGGAGGCTTTGCAGGAAAAACACATTCAGTCGACTGTTAAACATGGTGGTGCTAGTGTCATGGTATGGGGTTGTATGTCGACGGCTGGGGTTGGGGAACTGGAATTTATTGATGAAGTAATGGATAAAAATATTTATTTGAATATCCTTAAGGATAACTTGCATAAAAGTGCTCAAAAACTTGGCATTGAATCCGACTAAGCACACGGTGGAAACACTCTTAAAACTCTTCCTCAGTCACCCGACATCAACCCAATAGAGCATTTATGGGACCACTTGGATAGACGGATTCGAGAACATCACATTACTTCCAAAAATAAGCTTAAAGAGAAATTAATGGAGGAATGGGAGAAAATTGATCCGGAAGTGACGAAAAAGTTTGTATATTCTATGCAGCAACATTTGCAAGAAATTATTAAAAATAATGGCAAACATACCTCATATTAGAATAATAAAAGTTTTTAATTAACTTTACCTGACGGTGAATTTTGTCCAGTAGTTATATGAACTGTTTTGTATATTTTTAATTTGTTTTTTAATAAGTATAAGAAAAATGAGTTATTTTAACTGAAATAATATTTGAATAAAATATACTTTTTGTTTAAGTTAACCATTTTTATATTTCAATTGTTTTCTGAGCATGTAGAGCCTTTAAACATTGTACATAATAGATTACGGTGACTTTTGTCCATGTGTGTTTGTAGTTGCATCAGATGAATACTAATATGTTGAGCTTTAATCTACATTGTAATAATTTAGTTATTCTCATTGTTTTGAATTATCAATGTTTTTACAAATACTAGATTAGATAAGTATTAACCGTACATATATAGCATATGTAAAAATATTTATAATTCTTTATTTATAAAGTCAGAAGGTCTTATCAACAATTTACTTTAAATATACTTTACATTAAAATTCTTGGCGGCTTATTCTTCACACAGGTATTCCTTTTATATTTGGCCCTTAAAAATATATATTTTTTTCTAACTACCTTTCTTCTTTCATTCTACAAGTTGGTGCTTAAAAATATTTACCTAGAATGTCAGAGAAAAGTAAAAATAAGGATTTCCGCAATATTTGTGTTGAGAGATTATTAAAACATACAAACACAAGTAAACAAAGCAACAACAAGTATTAACAACCTCTTTGGTATGTCATAAGTGTGTGAGTGTCTGTAAATAATACTGTTATGCTATTGTGTGCTTTTTTGTACGTATGTGTATATGAATCTAAGAGTAAAAGCCTCTCGTTATTATGGTTAATATAACAACCATAATATTTACTAAGTAAAAAAAAATCTAAGTATTTTTGCTTGTTTAGTGGTAGGAAATGAAATGAAGAACAACAAAAGTTTTTTCTTATATACTCTAATACATATACACATACACACATATATAAATTTATGTACAAACATATTTAAGTAAAATATAAAAACCAAGGTGCAGACAATTTGTATTTAAGTGTAGGTATACCAACAAAAACACATACACTCAATTACACTGAATTAAGGTCAAAACTTTAAGATATTTATTTATATTTTTTATTTATTTTTCTAAAAAGTATTTTTATTTTTATTTTAACAAAGAAAATTCTAAGTAAACGCTTTATATTTAGTAATTTTAAGATTGTCTGTAAAGTTATATTAATCCTTTATAGCATAACAAAAGTTATATTTTTATTTTTTATTTAAATGTACTAAGAAAAATGTAAAATGTATAAACTTATTTCGAAATATGGAAATGAAAACAGAATATTTTGTAATCACTCAATAATCTTACGAGAATGCATTTATGTCCATAACTTTTTAATTTTTTAGGGCGCCCTTAAATTTTAGATAAATCTTGACAGTTTTTATGCTTTGTCTTATATGTGTCCAAGAAAAATGTGTTAAAATAAATAAAAATATCTCGCTTTCCACCAAAACTAATTAATTTTATCTAATTTAAATTTTTTATTAAAATATTTTGATATGCACCTCCTAACATACATGTTGAAACAAAAGAAAAAACTGAATTCGAGCACGAAACGGATATTATAAAAGAAATCCAAACATATCTGGTAGAAAAGCAGCCCGGTTAGCTCATTGCTCAGACTATTTGGTGCAAAAAGTTAAAGCTAATGCAGAGTTAGGAACATATAAAGTCCAGACTGGAAACCTGGAAAAAATTTTAAACCAAGAGTAGGGCACGAAAATTAAAATCAAATTTCATACAAATATACTCAAGTTGTATAAAGAACTACGAAACGTATGTACTGCCAGAATTTTCGCAGCTTCTACAACAAAATGTTTATATTGCTGATGGTCGAGGAAATGTTAAAGATAAGTTTAGGACCTAAAAGCTGACGAAATTTCCTAAAGAATTCGTGGTGTGGCAAGATTTATGCAGTTGTGACAAAAGAAGCAAGTCATTTGTTACAGTGGGCTCTATAAATACCGAAAAATACATCAAAGAATGTTTACAATAAAATCTTTTTGCTTTCATAAGAGAGCAAAATGTGTCCACATATTTTTTGCCTGATTTGGCATCATACCACTAAGTAAGAAAGCTCTGGAGTGGTACCAAAGTAATAACACAGTTTTTGTGCCAAGAGAGGTAAATTCTCTTAATTTTCCGGAGCTTAGACCAGTGAAGAGATATTGGACTTTTGTGAAATGAGAATCAAACATGACAAAAGAGGTATCCCAAAATATCTAAGATTTTAAAAGGAGGTGAGCAGACTGTTCCAAAAAAGTGACTGCAACAACTATCAAATCTCTAATGGAAGGGTTACCAAAAAAGGTCTACAAGTTCATAAGTAGTGATTAAAAGTATAAAAGTTATATTTTTCTGTTATCTGTAGTTTAATATCAATTAAATAAAAAAACAATCAAAACTCTAAGATCAACCGTTTTCCATTTATATAATTGGAAAAAGTAATATTGCTCCTCTATATCCAAAGAGCAGTCTTTTCTACAACTCTCAACAGAAAATTTCATTCATGATATAATTGATGTAATGTAAATATTAATTAAAATTCTAAAAAGAATGAATTATTTTCATTTATTTAATATTATCATGTTGATGATTGTAGCAAATTCAATTAAAAATTTAACTCATAAAAGCAATTTCGTAACTGAAGTCCATTTTTATTTTTTCTACACATTTGAAAAATATTTTTCTTTTTTGTACGACTTTTTTAAAAGCTATTAAATTAAAAAAAAAAAATTACTTTAGAATATTAATGAATTAGCAGATTACTTAATTTTTTTTTTGGGCATCCTCAAAAATTTAACTTTTACCCTTACAAGTTGTTTAATCTATTTCATAAATACATATATAGTGACTCGATTGCATTTAGAATCAGTTCGTATTAATCAGGCGAAAGTTAAAGCGGTTTTTATTTTAATATATAAAAAAACCATAACAAACTTGCTCAAATTTACGCGTAATAACAAATATTTGATAATATTAGTGCGGCATATTTTAGAGACTCCTAGTAAAATTATAAAAAAAATTATCTTTATTTATTTTCTTTATAATAAAAATAACGATTTTTAAATATGGGAATCGAATCTAAATAATTTCTATACATATAGAAAAATTTTTGCATAATTTTCAAGAAATCTACACAATTTTTTATTAAAATTATTTTTAATGCTCCTTCGACTGGATTAAAAGCTTTAAATGTGCGAAAAAAATTACCTTTTAAACAAATTTCGCTATTGTTTTTCAAAATTTGAGACTATCTACTAAGCACATTGGTCCCAAAACGATTCTTTTAATAATTCTATAACTTTAGAACTGTTGTATATATTTAAAAGAAATGGATAATCCTGTTTTGAAAGAGCACAAGTTTATAGCTGATATCGGGGCAGAGGGGAGAATATCCGAAATGGGTCACCTCGGATATTATATAAGAAATAATTAAATTAGTTGACCACTTTCGGAGGTTCTCCTCCTGCCCACAGACCAGCTAGAAACTTGTGCTTTTTTAAATAATTTTTTTAAATAATTTTGTGTAACTTTTGAATCGTTAAATATATTTCAGTGAAATTTCACATAGTTATTACTGATGTATTTTAAATAAAATTTATATTAATTAAGCTATCAATTTAATCAATTTAAGCACCACAAAGAACTTAAAAAGTAAAAATTAAAAATAACAAAATGTTGATAGGGCTAGCGGGCAGACTTTTACTCCAACTGCCCTAGGATTTGTTTTACATGCATTTATTGTAAACATTCTTTTAGGAACGTAAAAAAAAATATGGTCCAGAGGAAAATATTGGATTTTAAAATGAAAAGAATTTATAACCTTTTTGAAAAAAAATCACAAAAATCAACAACAAAATACATGTAATCAAATACATTTTGTTGTTGCCAAAAGAAAACAAAAACACATTTTTTTTACAAAACAACAATTTTGTTTAAATGTCAATCGAGAATTTCGTCTCTATATGCTACTCTATGGATTGAAACTCGAATGAAACACAAAAACAATTCAAAAGTTTGAAAACTAAATAAAAATAAAAAATAAATTATAAAATTTTTTTATAGATTTAAAACATTTGGGGGTAAGCTTTATTGGGTTTTTTGGAGATTTTCCAAATGCAATAAATATTTCTGCTCTTATTCTACAGGGTAGAATGAGTTTATACTTCCCAGTCTCTTATAAAAATGGCGGCTAAATTAAAATCGAATCAATAAAAAATCAGTCAGGATATCAGCCAACCAAAAGACCTGATAAACCAACGATGACTTACGCAAAAATATATAGTTATTGAAAGCACCATTATCTTTACACGGTAAGAGTTGACCATTTTTATGATAAACTAGCTAATACCCGGTGTGCTTCGCCTTATACTTATATACTTATTTTTGTATTTAATTTTTATGGGAGGGACCATACCCCCATAATCCGCTAATTTATTAGACAAATGTTTTCATGGATGTCAAAATTCTTTGTGCAAAATTTGAGCATTCCAACTGCAATCGTTTCCCAGATATACGAATTTTTGAATTTAATTCATTAAGGAGGTATCTTGCCCCCTACTTCTAGTCGGCCCATATTTTTCTTAAATATTAATATTTATACCAAAGTGGCTCCGACAAAATTTTAGAACTCTAACTGTTATATTTACTCAGATATGATAATTTAATATTTTCTTTATATGGGAGGTGCCACGCCCACTACTGCTAGTGTACCAATTTTTTTCCAAAATATTCATATTGAAGCTAATGCTAGCCGTACAAAATTTGAGCTCTCTAACTTTTGTAGTTTCCCAGATATAAAAATTTTGGTATTAACTTTATATGAGAGATGACACGCCCACTATTTTTTCCGCCCATTTTTGCACAAAATGTTCACATTGACACTTAAGTTTATTGTACAAAATTTGGGAAATGTAACTGTAATAGTTTCCTAAATTTACGGCATTTGGTATTGGCAAGCAATATTAGGCGTGGGATGTGCCACACCCCCTATTGCTAGTTCGCCTATTTTTTTTCCAGAATGTTCATATAGTTGTCAAAGTTGTTCGTGCAAAAATTACCAATTTCCGATTGGTAATTGGTAAGTGGGCGTCGCCCACATGGAATTTCAAAATAAAAAGTAGCCTATTTTTCCTTCCAGGCATATTGGAACACACTGTGAAAATTTCAGGAAAATCAGTTTAGCCATTTAGGCGGCTATAGACTTCAAACAAACATACATACAAACAAACATACATTAATTTTTATATATATAGAAGATAATTTAATACAATTTGCATATATAGCTTTTTCCTAAGTATCATTTAAGTATTAATTGTTATCCAACTTTATCAAATTACAGATTATCATTTTAACGACGATGCAGTTTTTAGTTTTTATAAAGCTATTCTACGCGTGGAACCATATTCTATCTATTAGGGGTACGTAAAAGTTAATTAAAACATCCTTAAATTTTAATAACTTTTGGCATTTCTTTCTTAGGTTGACCTGGTCAAATTAAATGAAGACACTAAGCTGAAGCTGGTTATAGTTAATTATGTTAATTATTATTAATTATGTTATTATGCAATGTATCAATATAATATTACACATAATTATCTTAAATTATATCTAAAAAAAATATATATATTTTTATTAATATTTTAATAAATCCAAAAATATAAATTGTTTGGATATTTTACGAAAACCAAATAATTCTTCTATTGTTTCCATAAAAAATAATTATAAAATTTTAAGAAATTTTCAAATAAATAAATAAATAAATAAATTAAAAATATTTTAAT
The DNA here is from genome assembly GCA_951394005.1 of Protophormia terraenovae. NCBI lineage: Eukaryota > Metazoa > Arthropoda > Insecta > Diptera > Calliphoridae > Protophormia > Protophormia terraenovae. The sequence goes on from OX596074.1 coordinate 143,178,361, forward strand.
AAGAAAAAAATATATTTTTTTTTTTTTTTTTTTTTTTTTTTTTTTTTTCAATAAAATATTTACGAATTTGGATGTTTGATTTTACTAATTCAGTAAAAAAAATAATTGATTTTATAAATTTAGTAATAGAAAATGAGATTTAATTTTTTCTGTGTAAACCACATAGGTATATAATTCCTGATTCCACGAAAATTATTTAGAATTTTGTACAGAATCCAAAAAATATTTTAGAAATATTTTAGGACTCAAATTGAGCCCGCCAAGTTAAAAAATAAAAAAATGAATCAACATTTGACTTCGATCCAAATATCTCTTAAAGTAAAAAAATACCCCACACATGTAAGCGTATTTTTTGTAGAGAATTATAAAGACTATCTACGTATACAATTTTTTTTCAATCATATCATAAATGAAATTTTGTCGATTTTTTAAATAATTTTCATAACCGAGGTGACCTAATTTGGAGGTCCACCCCTGTCTCCCTGACCGGCTAAGAATCTGTGCTCCTACAAATCAATTGGAATACACATCAGGATTGTCCATTCAAATACATCCAGCAAATCTAAAGTTAAAGAATTATTTTTAAAATATTCATCTTGGGACCATTGTGCTACGTTGATGACTTCGGGAACATCAACGAGATGTAGCGCAAAATGTGCACAGACCCCGCCCAAAAAAAAATTAAAAAGTTGTCATAAGAATTTGACTACACTGTATGTAACTGTTGAAAGTCTGCAGAACAATAAGGAAGGTGTAGAATTTATCCACAAAGTCCGATTAGTTTATACAAGATCAAATGAAATCAAAATGTATAAAAGCACAAACAGAACTCGTAGAAGAATGTAATTCTTAAGTAATTTTTAGTCTTATTTTTAAAGTCAGTTTCAGGAAAATGAAAATATGTATATTATGGATATAAACCCCAGCACCACGCGATGACGAATGTCGTCTTATATACGAAAACAATTCTTTTAGATCACTTTAGAATAAAAATCTCACCCACAAAAACGATTTTAATATACAGTTGAGGGAAAAAAATTAGTTTTATTCTTTAAATAAAAATATGTGAACCAGACTGAGTTTGACAAGCTAAACAAGAATCTGCTTTCACTCTTTTTATCACGTACCGATTTTTCATGGCCATTACTAATATCATCACCTTTTTAAGCGTTCACACTATAAAACTCCAGAATGGTTTGCCTTATTTAGACTATAACCGTTTGCATGATTCTGTTAAATCATTATTCGCTCAATTATGCATCCAAAAAAAAAAAAATATTTTTGTCGACTAACTATCTCAGATACTATCTCAGATACAGATACCTCAAATTTGTTTGAGGTATTCTTTTTTAATTTTTTCCCACTATATTTCTACTTTAAACTTGTGATCAGTGATTTCAGATGCTATTTCAAATCAGGCCTTGAGTAAAGCAGTTCTCACAAATACCATTAACACTATAATCATTATTAAAACTTAAATACCAAAAGCAAAATTTTAAAGCTCCACGTTCTAAATTCTATTTAACCTAGCCTAATATTTGCTGCTATCAATCAATTGACAAAAACTGTTCCAAGTGTTTCTTGTTTGCGACTGTTATAGCTTAATTTTCAAGGTTATTTTTTATGACGGTAAGATTGTCACGTTTTTTAATTATAACTATGAGTAAATAATTCATGTTATCTGGAAGTTGATGTTTGTAAATGTTAACATATTTTTGTCATGTTTTAAGTAATTTTTTTTAAGACAGAAACACTACTCCTTTAACTAGTTTAGTTGTCTATTATTATATTCGTGCTCTTTATAAAAATATTTTCATTATTAACATTTCTAAGATCATTAGCTACAAATTCGCTGACAGCCTGCTTTTCAGCCTTTAAGACATTTCATATTATTTCTTAGCGAAACACTCCTTAAGCGTTTTATTTAAGAAGTGTGAGTATTTTTCCTGTTACAGTTTTGATATATATTTTTTTTTAAGAAAATGAAATGAAAAAAATGTAATGAAAAAAGTGGTTAGCTGTTGTTGTTATTGTTTTTTTTTTTTTTTTTTGGTTTAAATATCAAAGAATATAATAACCATATCCTGGCAAGTGTTTGTCTGTCTTGACTGAAACTATATTAAGATGCTACTATGACTGTTGTTGCTGCTGTTAAAGCATTGTTTTGCTTAAAGGCACACTTTTGCCATGAACATAAAATAATTTGCATAAATGTTTTATGGGTACGTTAAACCAAGAAATATTACAAAACCAGCAACAACATCATAATCATCTCTGAGAGCTCGGAAAAAGGATATAAGAAAGAAACCCTAAGTGTAGAATTGAAATAACAAAGAGTGAACGACGCAATATGAATGAGTGAATAAATGAAAGTTAAAGAATTAAAGTCTGAAGAGGTTTGCTTGCCTTTTTTTATCCAGCCAAGCATTCATTTTGTTTTCACAATTTTCATTTTCTTTTTATATATATTTTTTTTGCCTGATTCTTTATTGTTTTTCTTGCATTACTTTATAGAAAATTAGTAATAGCTGTGATGTTTGAGGAGGATTATTTTATGTTCCTTTTTTTAAAATTTTCATCTAGCAACGTTTAATATCATAACTTTTTTTCTTTCTTAAATGATTATTGTTTTTTGTTTGAATATTCTTTCTTTTTTTACTATACACTTTTTTTCTTTTTTTGTTATCAAATTACAGATCATTTTACAAGGGTCATTTGTAATGCGATGAAAAATTGAGATACGTTTTCTAGTTTTTTTTTTTTTTTTTTTTTTTTTTTCTTTTTCATAGAATTTTTTTAAGTTTTATGTATTTTTAAAAGAAAATCATTGCTAGTATTAGAAAAATTAATACAGATTTTTTATATTATAACTTTTTAACAGCATAAACTTTTTGAGCCAAACATTTAACCTTATTATAAATTGATATGATTTCGTCTGAAAGTTGAAGTGAAAAAGGCAAAATTAATCTTTTTAACTGGTTTAAAAGTCTGAAGTTAATTTATGGCAAATGGTTGTTAAAGTTATAAACAAGATTTATTTTTATTAAAAGCTATAAATCTGTTTATTAATTAATGCCACTATTTAAAAAGTTATTTGGAAAAATCATTACGACATCATAGCAACAAAAAAGGTTATCGTTTAATCATCTTTACTCATACTATTAGAAAAATATAAGTTTCCATTACTTTTCCATGTTTTTAGGCAATAAGCCTGTTTCGTAGAGAGAAATAATGGAGCCTGGATTTTTAAATAGCGTTATTTTCATTTTTGAAATTGCGAACCGCATTTTTACTACACAGTTTATTAAGACAGACATGGGACGGTCATGGCTAAATCGATTCAGTTAGTGGTATACTTAAAGGTGGGTGGTGATCAATATTTTTATCATTAAAACGTTAGCAAAATTACAATACTCTATCCACCATGGTACTGTAGTTGTTTTAGTTTTCTTTCTATTTTAATGTTTTGCTGACTAAATCTAACTAAAATCTGAATTTTAAAATTTTTATTTCTTTGACCATTTAAAATTTCTAAACTTAATTTAAATTTCTAATAATTTTTTCTCTAAAACTATACATTGCACATAAGGGCAGCTATAAGTAGACCTTTGGCAATAAATCAAAATTCCAAAAATGCGTTTTATGACAAAATTTTTTTTTTTTTGCCTGATTCTTTATTGTTTTTCTTGCATTACTTTATAGAAAGTTAGTAATAGCTGTGATGTTTAAGGAGGATTATTTTATGTTCCTTTTTTTAGAAATTTTCATCTAGCAACGTTTAATATCATAACTTTTTTTCTTTCTTAAATGATTGTTGTTTTTTGTTTGAATATTCTTTCTTTTTTTACTATACACTTTTAAATTAATAATTTTTTTATTTTCATATGGTATACATTAGAGTCAGAAAATATCATCTGAAATTATAATAGAAATAAAAATTGTTTGCTATTTATGATGGCAAATTTTGTTAAGAATAAGTGTAAAAAAGTTTGCATAAAAATGAAGTAATCAAGTGGTCAAATTGAAAATTTATCAAAATAGTATAATTACCACTATTTTTTTTTTTTTTAATTCAGAATTATCCATATAATTTATATACACCTTAAAGATTATAATTTCTTTTTATATACTAATTTAAAATTTTGCGAATTTCGATTTTAAACCATTTTGAAATTTTTAAAGATAATTGAAACTTTTAGACCTGTAGTTCACAATTTTGAAAATAAATTAATGAAATTTGGTGTAAATGGTTTTCTTTAACACATGAAAAATTACTACTAAATTTTTAAATGATCGGTCCATATTTTCACCTAGCTCCCATACAAAGATATTCCCGGAGTAGCAATTAAATAATTATATATGACATATTTAAAGTCCAATTTTTATGTAATTTTGCAATACTACATGTTTGGTAACCATAAATTACTCTACCAAATTTCAAAGAAATTGGTAGACACTAGACCACAGTGTCCATATAAATTACTTTCCGAAATTTACCTCATAATAAACCTCATAATAATTTTAACATTAGGAATACATTTGGCTTTCATTTATAAAATTCTACAGTTTTAGGGGTATCAGAAACGGTAGGCAATACGGTGGTATACGTATAAATGTTGAATAAACTTCAGAATGGTAAAATTGTTAGCATAATTTAGACCTTTTTTTAATTATTAAATAATGAAATAGTATTTTAAAAGCTCATATTCACCAAAGAAGAAACTTAAGAAAATATAAAAAAAAATAATGTCTATTTTTATTGTTTTTACATTAATATTTTTCGGTAGGTTATATTATTAGAACATATTTGAGGAGTCGCAGAACAAAACGTACTTATTTGCATTTCAGCAGAAACTCCTTTTTTCCACCTTTTGCACTTTTTATATTCTACACCACCATAGGTGGTTGGGGTATAATGCGTTTGTGCTGATGTTTGTAACGCACTGAAAAAATTATCGTACCCCCACCTTAAAGTATACCGTTCGACTCAAAATAACTTTATGAGTCTATTTAACGATGTCCGTCCATCCGTCCGTCTGGTCGGCTGGCTGTCTGGCTGTCTGTCTGTCCATGTAAACATTTTGAACAAAGTAAATTTTAAGATATCTGAATGAAATATGGTACGAATAATTATTTTGACACAAGGACAAAGCCTATTGAAATTGGTTATGATCGGTCCATTATTTCCCGGAATAGGGGTTTAAGGATCATAAAAGTCTTAAATATAGCAATATTTCAATGAAACTCGGTACAAATGAGTTTTGTATAAGTACTTTGTGTCAAATTTCATCAAAATCGGTCTATAATTGACCGTAGCTCCCATATAAATCCCCTCTTCCGAACATCACTTAAACGTGCATAAATCCCATACGAATCATAGTATCAAGTTAATATTCGAGACAAAAAAGTTTTATATAAGTAGAAATAATATTGCCAAAATTTATAAGAATCGGTTTATAATTGACCATAGCTCCCATATCAACCCACTTCTGGGAATCCTCTGTGCATAAAAATCATATAGATGTTAGTATCAATGCATTGTTCTGTATTTGTATAATTTATTTTACATTGAGTAAAAGTGTTGGTCTACAATTAGCCATAGGTCTAATTTTTAGCTCATACAGAATGGTGTAGGGTATCATATGGTCGGACTTGACTGACTATAGTTTCTCTCTCGTTTCACACAATTTTTATTTTTTATTTTTAGAGGTATGTTTTTCTTAAGAACAAAAATTTTTGTTAGTTATTTTAGTTTACAGTTTTTGCGAACGGTATTTTTAGATCATTTAATACATTCATGAAAAACATTTGCTTTAAAATACAAAGAAATTTTAAAATTTTTGAAACAAAACGTACTTTTTTACATTTAAAAGCTCTTTAATCACACAAATCCTTAAGAATTGTTGTGGTGAATTGATGTCATTCGATGCAAAGGAGAACGCTCCTTACCATTTCCAGATTCAAACTGCTTTGTAAGGAAACGAAAAATTTAATTCTCAATTTCTCAACAAATTTAAATAATGAAAAAAGTACGTTTTGTTCTGCAACAACTCATTTATAATCAAGAGAAAATTATCTTTTCAACGATATCAACCACTTATGTCAAAATACCTCATTTTATTTAATGCAACTTTTGGTATAACTTTGGTATAACATTTTTTAATACATACTATTTTGAGAAAAAAAAAAATAAAAATATGTGAAAAAATGTCTTTACACTTAAATTGTTGAACCGTTGCTGTTTAATTAATTATAATAATAAATAGCTTTTAGATTTACGAAATCCTGAACAAATTTTATAAATTTGAAATAAATAAGGTAGCTTTATGAAAAATGTTTTCACAATTGCCAAATAACATATAGTATAAATTCGATAATCCGGATAATTGATTGCAGACCCCAATCCGGATCATCTATTCTTTATTATGGCATGTTTTTGTTTAAAATTTGTTTAAAATTGTATTATAACTTTCAAGTGAAATATATGTGGGAAATCCTTCAAACTCGTTTAAACGAAGAATCGAACTTTTTTTCGAACGTCATATTGATTTTGATATATGGTAGTAAAACTGCTACAGATTGACATACATTATCGCCAATTTTGATTTGCGCCTTGGGTGTGCCTCGACGATTAATTTTAAACTAAAAACATCGCGTTCTTAGCCCATGAAAACCGTTGATGAATATTTTTAGTGAAATTATATTTTCTGCGTAAGTAAAACTTTACACTGGAACTTAGTTTAAAATTGATTTATAACGCCAACATCCGTTATAACAAAATATGCAAAATTGCTGAATTCTTTAAAATAACTATACACAATGATTTTTAAATGTCATTTGCAAACCTTCTTTGATAACGCTATACTCTAGCTTCACTGAAATAACGTTGCGAGTGTGCCTCGCGAAAAAGGCACCTCTTGGAGCCATTCACGTTTTTTCTCTCCAAGTTTGGGTACCTCCTACAGCATTTCTATTGAGAGCACATTAACCAGATATATGTCAAATGATGCATAATTTCAAGGCTCTTAGGTTCTGTTTTAAATTTTGAAATATCCGAAACGGCGTAAAATCCCCAGTGAAAAAAACTGCAAAATTTTAAAATTTTTTAAAATTTGGTTTCACGACTTTTGCACAACAAAATTTGCATGTTAATTAAATCCATACTGGTCCTTTTCTACAACTGTTTATAGTCTATATTAGAAGAATTGGACATTTATGTTAAAATCCGCGACTACAGCAATAAAAATAATAAAAAAAAACTTGTTAGTTTCAAGCAGTTTTTTTTTTTAATTTTTGACTTTGGGTGCTTGCTGGCACCACATGGAATCATTTCAGGTCTTGAATTTTTTTTTTCTGTTACAGCACCAAGTGTTGTTAACATAATTGCATCAAAAGTTGTTTAAAAAAGTCAAAATTTAAAAGAAAATATTTGAGTAAAAAGAGAATTGCCCATGTAGACAGAAAAAAGTCACCAATTAACAAATATATATGAACATAATTCATTCAATTATAAACTTGTTCAAATTTGCACCTCTCACCAAAATGATTATATCAATTACTAAAAACTATAAAAAATACAAAACAGAAAAAAATTCCCAATTAATGAATTAATTAAATCAATCAATTAGATGATTGAATGAATTAAAAATGTGCATAGGAAAAAAAATTATACCAAAATTTATTTTTTCATTTTATTTTTTCTGAAAATATTTATTAAATTTTGATGCAAAATTAAACAACTGAGTTAATTGTAAAAAAGACGGTAATAATTTTTTCTGTGTATGTTGGAACAAAATTTAATTAAAAACGTAGGTATTGAACAACAAAAACTCAGTGCTCACAATTTTTATTATAAATTTCAATTCACATTATTTTTTTAATAAAAATTATTATTTTTTTAATAAATCTGGATTAAACTATACAATCAATGCGGACTATAGACTATGTAATGAGTTGGGAAATGGAGTCCGGATTACTGAATAATCCAGAGTATAAACATTCGGATTAACGCATTTATACTGTATTTGTAATCGAAATAAAATTAGATTTCTGATCGAAATTTTGCTAAGAATTAAGTAAAATATTAATTAATGAATAAAGGCAAATTATAGCGCTATATTCGACTGTACCGAATCTTTTATAACCTTCACCATTTACTGACAGAATAAAGCTAATGCCTTAAAGTACGAATTATTTAATTGGACTATCTACAAGACATATAATTTTTATTAGTTAAAACTACATATTTTCATTTGATTTTCAAAGGCTTCTAATGTAAGAGTTTTAGTCACATTTGTATTGTTAATAAGAAATACACTGAACCAAAAAGGTATATAAATAAAATGAATAAGTTTGTTGTCTCAATGAATTATTTTTCAGCATATGAACAGGTTCATTGAATCAATGTATTGCCATACATAAATATTAAAATTCAATGTACAAGTTCATTGATTAAATTTATTTGTACATTGATTTATTAAATAAAATAAAAAATTCCTGTGATTACAATGAACTCATACTTTGTCCCATAGAAACTATACATTGAAAATGTATTATAATAATAAGCTTATTTTGTATTTTTGTAAATAATTTGTTTCAAATTAAAAGATTAAGTTTCATTCAGTTAATATAAGTAAAAACCAAACAACCACTTAAACATTTCACTAGAAAATTTGAATAAACAAAATACGAAGTTCATGATCATAAATTTCGTGTTTGCTTTTTCATTTATTTTACAAAGCACTTCTTGTTGTTCTCTATTACTAAATGATGGTATTATCCTGAACAAAAAAGTTTATAAATAAAATTTTTAAAATTCGCTCAATTTTTTTTTTAACTATCTACCTTGATTTTTTTTTTTTTTTTTAATACATCTTTAAATATGAAAAAATTAATATTTTCTTTGTATAGGAGCTGTCTTTCCCCCTGGACTTATCAATGCGATATGATAAGATTAATGTTGAAACGAAGTTTGAGAACTTCCATTATATTAGTTCTTTAGATATAACATTTTAATGTATATGGGAAGCTCCACTCCGACTAATTCAATTGAAAAATAAAATACTATAATTGAATTTAGACACACAGGACGGTGCTGTGAAAATTTCAAGAAAATCGATTCAGTAAGCTTAAAATGTGGGCGTGACATCCAACACAGATCTAACATAACCCATAACCACCACCAGCACTGGTACTATCTGTATGTCATATTTCGTGAAAATCGGTGGAATCTTTAAAAGTTTTAAAAAAGTGGGCGTAAAATATGGGCATAACAATCCAATAAAATATCTGAGATCAAAACAAATACTGTATTTTATTTAGGAGCTTATTTAAAATAGTGTTTAATTTACCTATTTTTTATTATTATTATTGTTTTTTTATCAGGTCTGGGAAATTAAAAAATGCTTAGTAAAATACACATAAATCCGATTATCTCCGCTCCTTGATCAAATTTCTTGTAGGGCATTTTTTTTTTTCTTATATTTAAACACTTTCTTACTTAATTTAATAAACCAAATTAAAAATGCCACAAATGTAACATAAATTCAGAAATCTTTAAAAGTTCATTTGTTAACAGTGAACTCTTAAATAAATAATGTAGGTTAGTATTATATTATAATACTATATGTGTATTGTGTTACACTCACATACATATTTATTTATACATCAATTAACAGTTATTCCTGGTACTTGCATAGAAAAACACTTAAAATTTTATTTAACATTACAGATATATGTCTAGTTAACAGAGAAAATAAAAAGGGGAAATAAAGATAAATGTTCGAATATTTTTCATATATTAGAGAGGGGAAATTATATTAACAGAATTTCGAAAAAAAATAAGAAATAAATAGAAAAAATGTATCTTTAATTATGATTTTAATACAAACAGAATAATAGTAGATATGTATTTTAACGTACATTTTTTTTTTTTTTTTATTTAAATAGTATAAATATAAATAATTTCCCAATTTAACTACGTTTTAAATCTTTTACTAATATTTATATGATTTTGCTTAAAATCATGAATGCGTTTTTGACTTTTGTATAAAATGTTGATGCTTAAATTTCCATATAAGACCGTTATTTCTGTAAGGTTTTAATTACCTTTTAATTAAAATTTATATGAAATTTAACATAATGAATTAAGTAATTACATAGCTGTGGTTTTATCTATAGAAATTTCAATCATTTGAAACAATATAACAATTATTAAATTTTGGCTGAAAATGCAATTAGTTTTAATTTGGAAAATTACATAACAAAATCTATTGTTGTATATCACTCCCAAAAATACGCAAAAGATTTAAAAATATTTATGATTTTCTATGAAACCTGAACAAAAACTTTTAAAATTATACAAAACTTATTAGCCAATATATTACGATGAAAAAGTTTTTTTAGGTATAAATTTAAAATTTTAAATTTAATAAAAGAAAGTAAAAAAAACATAAAATAAATTTCTTAAAATATTTATTACATTTCTTCTCAGTACTTTCTTAGTGCAGCCTTTAGCAAATGAAACTTACTTACTTTCTTAAAAATTTACATACAAATTTATTTAGAAATAATTATCAAACATCCTAAAAGTTTTCTTAAATTTAAACACAACTTCTAAATATTTACTCTTAAATTCAATTTAAATTGAATACGAAAACATTTTCATTAAATCAATAGAAAAGTTTTTTTGTTAAATTTTACATCAATTCATACAAAATATTTACCAACAAAGCGTATAATTAATAATTACCCATACAAAAATAACACTCATACGCCCTGATGAACACCCATTACTTTCTACGTAGAAAAAAAAGGTGACATAACTTACAAAAAAATTATGCAGCAACAAAAACAAAGTCTACCTTCTTTTTTAACATTCAAGCACACATACAGTTACTGACACATAAATAAATAAAAAAAAAAATATTAAACATTTTACATATAAATCTCCTTCCTCTCACACCCTTACGGACATAACAAACCAGCAGCTGGGAAACAGAGAATTCAGACAACAACATTGAATTGAAAGTTTGAGGCAAAAGTTTTCTCATAATTGTAATTTTGCTATGCTTCAAGTGTAAACGCACAAATCAATTGGGCAAAATTATCAAATTTACTTAAATTTACCCAATTTTGTTACCAGTTCTACACACAAAATCACACAAAAATTTAACTTTATTTACGCCTGAATGCCAATGACTTTTAACTGAAATAAGTTTTCTGGACGATTTTCTTTTTTTATTTTCTTGTTTTTTTAACACAAATACAGACCATCAGTTTAAAACAATATCAAATTTATTAGGTAGCATAGAAAACTCAGTAAAATGGAAACCTTTTTTTTTTTTTTGAAGCAAAAGTTTTACTTCGAAAACAATTTTCTTTTTTTCCCAAACTTCCTTCCTCCTCTGCATTTAATAGAATATATTTCTTAAGGTCTTCTTTCAATTTGAAACGGTTGGTTTGTGGAAAAAAAAAATCATACATTTGTGTTCATTTTGGTTTGGCGTACTTTTGTTTTGTTATTTAAGTTGTTGTTATTATTGCTGCGATTCTATTGACATCTGCTTTGTTTTGTATTTTATGAAAAAGACAAATATAATGCTTTTCAAGCTATGACGGGGTTTATATAACATCATTTTCTTCCTTAAGGCTAGTTAATGGAAAGATTCTAAATATATTTTGCAACATAGAATTATATAAATTGGCTTATATATTTGGCACAGTGTGTCGAAAAATTTTCTATTTATAAAGAATAAATAGGGTAGATGGGGGAGCATTCGACATAGAGCCAATTGCCAATTATCTTGAAAAAAAGTAAAATTTTTTGTATTACTAATATATTTTATTTTCCTCTATCACAGATCTTTCATCTATCAAATTTTAAAATTTTCAATGTGCATTTGTTCGGAGGTAGACGTGATTAACTTTTTTTCAACACTCTTCTAATATTTAGAGTTTGAAAATTTGAAAATATTTCTGCGGGTATAATAATTTTAATATTTCTTGGAATTGTTGAAAGATTTTTTACATTTATTTTAGTAAATTCCTTTAAATTGTGAAAAAAAGGTTATCATTTGCGCGTTCTTTCTGGGGTACATTCGTCGAACTGCTGGTGGACCGATTTAACTTATCCTACAGCAACGTCATAATCAGATACGAAGCTCTGAATATCTGTAGATATTTTCCTGCACATAAAGACTCTCTAGTGTTAATTGAAACAAAACAAAAATCATTAAGTGATCTTATGCATAGATTTTGATTCGCCACTTTTAATTAAATTTTTATTTATCTTACATAAAACGATTCTGCCCCCATCACTTGGCCAATCTACTCCATGGGATGGGTTAATTTCGACGCTTTTGGTCATTTCACAAATTCGTTATAAAAAGTAACTTAGTATGGAGGTAGTCAGGCTGAAAAGGGCTTAAATATAAGCCAACATATCAAGGTTTTTATTACTAAAGAAAGTTTATTGATATCGGGAACTGTGGCGAATACTCTCCAGTCTACCCTACAATAAATATAAATTAAATCATAAGCGCTATCAAAACCAAAACATGGCTTAAACCATAATTTTGGACGCATAATAGAAGACTGTCATCGAACAACTACCTTAAGTATGCTGGTTAACTCAAAACTATTTTTTGAATCGAGTTGTCGATGTCCGTCCCTTCTTCTGACCGTCTATCTGTTCATGTAAACCTTGTAATCAGGGACAAACCATATTAAAACTCCTAGAATAATGGTATAATGCGAAAAAATTCCTAAAATATTGCAATATTTTAATAAATTATATGTAAATATAAACCGATACGCAAAATTTATCGGTCCATCGTTGATCATAGTTAACTAGTTCAGCTGAAAAAAATCCCACATAAGCAATAGTCTTAAGATGATATTTGACACAAATAAGTTTTATATATGTAGAAAACTCGGTGTCAAATTTTATAATTCGAATTATAATTGACCTAGTTCACGTATAATTGTTAACTTAATGGTAGATCCTCTTTATTCCCTAAGAATTAATAAACTTTAAATTTTTATTAAACATTTCCAACTAAAAGATAGCAAAACTATAAATGAACCAGTAAGATAGCACTAGAAATTGATATAATACTGCGATCACAGCAAAATTAATTTTACGTATTCGGGATGTACAGATTACTTAGATTATACTAAAAGAAAAAACAGTATTTAAAAATACCAATTCATACATGATCGTACTTTTAAAGACCATCAGAAACGTTACACTGTTTCTTAAAAAAACACTACAAATAAATATTGTTCTTCTTTGCAAAAATCACAACAAATTTTTATTTTGCAACATAAAGGAAAAATTGTGCACACAATCTTTTCAAAATACAAAAACAATTGTTTCTCTTAGTTTTCTCTGTAGTCGTTTTATTTTTTTGGGAATTTAAGGAACATGAATGTACGTACATATATATGCCTTATAATAAACTCTGTTATATTTTTTTAGATCTGTTTATACAAAAATATCGTGTAGATGTGCATAATATACAAAATATATATATGTTATAAAAAACATTTATAAGTACAATATATTTATATATAAATTTACTGATTGTGATTTTGTTTTTTACTTATTTAACATCAGCAATAATTTTTTCCTTTCAATTGTTTTTTATGATTTCACCTTAACACCAACATGAAAACCTATTCATATAAAAGTATACATGTACTTGCTGCAAACACCATCATCATCACTACCGACAGCGTCGTCGATTTGGCTGCTGTAGACATCTATGAGGACAGCAATATATATAAGTACTTACACGAGTATTGAACACTGCTTGAGCGTGTTAAGTGTTATTTTATTTTTTTTTATTTTGCTGCTTTTTATTTTTTTTTTTTTTTTTTTTTCTTTGCCTGAAGTTATTGTTGTATGTGTTTTTTATAAATTGAAGAAGTACAAAACTTCTTGTATATTATTTGCATATAAAATCAGTATTTCTAAGAACATATGACAGGTGTGAATAAAATATTATGCTAACGACTTAAGATAGCCCCTACTAATGAAAAAAAAAAAAAAAAAACATCTAAAATTTTAAGTGATGAATTTCCTAACTATGACTAGACTATGACTAGACTATGACTAGACTATGACTAGACTATGACTAGACTATGACTAGACTATGACTAGACTATGACTAGACTATGACTAGACTATGACTAGACTATGACTAGACTATGACTAGACTATGACTAGACTATGACTATGACTAGACTATGACTAGACTATGACTAGACTATGACTAGACTATGACTAGACTATGACTAGACTATGACTAGACTATGACTAGACTATGACTAGACTATGACTAGACTATGACTAGACTATGACTAGACTATGACTAGACTATGACTAGACTATGACTAGACTATGACTAGACTATGACTAGACTATGACTAGACTATGACTAGACTATGACTAGACTATGACTAGACTATGACTAGACTATGACTAGACTATGACTAGACTATGACTAGACTATGACTAGACTATGACTAGACTATGACTAGACTATGACTAGACTATGACTAGACTATGACTAGACTATGACTAGACTATGACTAGACTATGACTAGACTATGACTAGACTATGACTAGACTATGACTAGACTATGACTAGACTAGACTATGACTAGACTATGACTAGACTATGACTAGACTATGACTAGACTATGACTAGACTATGACTAGACTATGACTAGACTATGACTAGACTATGACTAGACTATGACTAGACTATGACTAGACTATGACTAGACTATGACTAGACTATGACTAGACTATGACTAGACTATGACTAGACTATGACTAGACTATGACTAGACTATGACTAGACTATGTCTTGACTATTGTAGACTATAACTAGGCTATGGTTACACTTTGAACAGGCTAAAAAAAAAAATAATTTTCACTTTCTTAAAATCTTATACCATAAAATGTTACATTTACTCTCAAAATCTCAATTTATTTAAAACCCTCAGTAGCGCTAAATAAAAAATTTGACATTTTAAGCTTCGTTAGTTTTCATTCTTCAAAGTGCGTATGCTGCAAACCCCACCTGTTTATAGTAAACAAAATTTTTTTATTTTTTTTTTTTTTTTTTTCAATCTCTTTACATAAAGTCATATCTTGTGATTTTGTTTCAATCTGCTTTAGAATGTTTCTGACTTGAAAATTATCGCCTGATTATACTTCGTTTCCGTTTTTCTTTTTTTTTAAGGGAAATGTTAAACTAAAAAATTGTAATAGTATTGTAAAGTATATGACAACGATGTTCCATCCAATAAAATCAATATAAAGTTGAGATTTCTTTCTTTTGTTGATTTAAGTATGAAAATTTTATTTAAAAAACAAGGTATAAATGTTCTATATACAATATAAATTGACAACTCTTGGATTAAAAAAAGTTATGTGTGAATGATTACGTGTATGTACTTAAGAATATATGGAGGGCTTATATTCAAATCGGGCCTCATGCAGATTTACAATTTTTTTTTTTTTTGCGTAGAAAACTAAAGAGTTCTGTTTTTTTATATATGGTGTTAATTTTGGAGTCAAAAGTTAATTGTAACACTATATTTTTCACTTTTTGTTTTTGGGCTATCTACACTATATTTTTTTAAGGCAAAACGGGCTATATGCAAGTTTTTGTTTGATTTTCAAAGAAATGTAAAAACAAAAATTGATAAATAATGAGATTTTCTTTGCGATTTGAACTTTTTTTAAACGTTTTGAATTAGAGTCATAATATATCTTACAAAAATTTTGCTATCTCAATGCAGTCCGAAGAAAAAAGCCAGATTTTTAACCTTTTCTGGATTAAATGGGAGCACTTTACTCTAAATTTAAAGACAGAAATGAAAAAAAAAATAAAATTCGTAATTATAAGCAAAATATCTTAGATATCAAAAGCAGTTTCTTAAAAAAATTATAATTAGAGAAAAAGTGCAATAAACATCGCCTTTAAAGGTTTTAATAATTTTTGAGTTGTTGGTATGCAATTTAATACAATTTTAGTTGGTTCAAAGAATTTTTTTCCAAAAATTTTTTTTGTAATTTTTTTTGCATACAATTTTTTTTTTTCAAAATTTAATTTATAATTTTAATTTTGAACACATTTTTGTCCTTTTAGTAAACATTCCTGTTATTTGAAATTTCTATAACAGGTCCAGCCAACTTTCGTTTTTTTTTTATGTCCTGATTGGTAGGATATAAATTTAACATATTGTCAATTTTTTTTAAAAAATATTAAGTTTTACTTCTTTAATTTCCAATAAACAAAACGGGCTATATGCACATTTTATAACATACATTAAAAATAATTAAGTCAAAACGAGCTACCAACCATAACTTCGCGAATAATGGAGTTAAAAGATTTATTTTTCAGTGTGAGGTTTAGTAGACGTAATATTAATAATTCGTAGAAGAACGGATTGCAAAATGTTGAAAAATGAAGGAAATAAACAGTTTTTATGTTCTCCTAAACAATGGTGCCTTGCATGAGGCCCGTTTTGAATATAAGCCCTCGATATGTACGTAAGTAATTGCTTACAGTAAATATTTTTCTGTGTATTGATTATATTCAAAAATTATTTCGCTTTATTTATGGTAACGTGTGTAATTGTGTGGGTAGAAGTTACGCATAAACTCCCATACATACAATTACATACGTCGCCATATTGTATTACTTTTTTATGTTTCTTTGTGAAGTCTGGTAATTGTCCTTTTGAGTTCAAATCACAGCCATACCAAATCTCTTTTGATTTTGGAAACATCTATAGACAATTTAAGAGCAAACAAAATTTGCATATTAAATCAATGTTAAAGTGCTTTAAAGTGTAAAGTGGGAGCAATAAAATGATGGCAGAAATTTATGTGCTAATATATACAGCGTAAAAAAACTTTAAAGGATCTTTTTTGCAGGAAAATTAAGAGTTTTGTCCTGGTAAAAAGTCAAGCATATATGTATGTATACTCATAGCTCCTAAAGGTTTAAGCCTAATATGCTTTATTTTTTTTTTAATGTAGTCATAGCATAGACATAGCCTAGTCATAGTCCAGTCATAGTATAGTCATAGTCTAGTCATAGTCTAGTCATAGTCTAGTCATAGTCTAGTCATAGTCTAGTCATAGTCTAGTCATAGTCTAGTCATAGTCTAGTCATAGTCTAGTCATAGTCTAGTCATAGTCTAGTCATAGTCTAGTCATAGTCTAGTCATAGTCTAGTCATAGTCTAGTCATAGTCTAGTCATAGTCTAGTCATAGTCTAGTCATAGTCTAGTCATAGTCTAGTCATAGTCTAGTCATAGTCTAGTCATAGTCTAGTCATAGTTTAGTCATAGTCTAGTCATAGTCTAGTCATAGTCTAGTCATATTCTAGTCATATTCTAGTCATAGTCTAGTCATAGTCTAGTCATAGTCTAGTCATAGTCTAGTCATAGTCTAGTCATAGTCTAGTCATAGTCTAGTCATAGTCTAGTCATAGTCTAGTCATAGTCTAGTCATAGTCTAGTCTAGTCATAGTCTAGTTTTTTTTTTTTTTTTTTTTTTTTTCAATTTCAATTTATTTATTATTTAAATTTTGGGTTTACATGTAATTTAAAAACTAATCCCGCGAAGCCATATGGCTTATCTGCAGGATGAAAAACTTAAAATAGTATATGATTTAAAATTTTTTTTTTTTTTTTTTATTATTATCATTGTGAAATCATAAAGTGACTTTTTAATAATTTTTTCCTTTTATATAAATTAGTTATATTAAGTAGGTTTGTGGGTAGCTTATTAAATATATTAGGCAGAACAACATTAAGGCAATTTTTTCCATAATTGTTTCTATGACGTTCTACTTGGAACCTTCCTTCCGCTCGACGTCGAGTGTTATAAATATGGTCGATTGGCTTAAGGAATCTAGTATCTCCGTAGAATTCATTTAATAATGTTGTGCTATATAAGCTGTGGATGTTAAGTATTTGTAGTTTGCTGGCTAGGCTGTTTGACGGTGTGTTGTTACTGGGTGTATTGTTGTTAGTGTGTGTGATGCTGTTATTTATCAATGTGGTGGCGTTTACGTGTGTGTTGTTGTTAACGTGTGTATTGTTGTGTACGTGTGTGTTGTTGCTGTTGTTTACGTGTGTGTTGTTGTTGTTTACGTGTGTGTTGTTGTTGTTTAAGAGTGTATTGCAGTTTACGTGTGTGTTGTTGTTTAACAGTCTGTTGTTGTTATTTACCAGTGTGTTGCTGTTTAAGTGTGTGTTGTTGTTTAACAGTGTGTTGTTGTTTAACAGTGTGTTGTTGCGGTTTACGAGTGTGTCGCTGTTCACGTGTGTGTTGTTGTTTACCGGTGTGTTGGTGTTTGCGTGTGTGTTGTTGTTGGTGTGTGTGCTATTTACGAGTGTGTTGTTAACCATAGTGTTGGTGTTTTCTTGTGTGTTGTTGTTGTTTACGTGTGCGTTGTTGTTGTTAACCGATGTGTTGGTGTTTACTTGTGTGCTGTTTACTATTATGTTATTGCTGTTAGCATGTGAGCTTCCATATATTATGGTGTATTGAAATTGTTGTTTATTTTGTTGTTGGTTTTTCAGCAATATTTTGAGAATTTGGTTTTGTGTTTGCTGCAGACTATTACAATATGTGGAACTTCCCCAAGCTGTAATACCGTGCCTCATGTATGATTCAGCTAGGGAAAAATAGGCCTGCTTGAGAACAATGAAGGGGGTACAGTTACTCAAGTGGAAGAGACTATACGCAGCTTTTCTTAATTTTTTTCTTAAATGTTGTATATGCGTTAGCCACTTAAAGTTTTCATCTACATAAACGCCTAGGTACTTATACGTGTCCACCTTTTCTATAGTGATATTACAATCATCACTTGTAAGAGCGCTGGTGTTGTGGAGGCATTGATTATTGTGAAAAATTAGGTTTATTTCATGTTTAGGTAGATGTGTTGGCTTAATATGCATGAGCTTCGTTTTCGATGCATTTATAACAATTCCGTTGTCGTGGCTCCATTTTGTAATTATATTCAACTCATTTTGCATAATTCTACTTGCTTCATCTATTCTTTTGTTGGAGACAACGATTGCAGTATCGTCCGCATAGGCAAAAGTTGAACTGCTTTTTAGGACGTTTATCATTTCATTTGCATAAATAAGATATAGGATTGGACCCAACTTTGATCCTTGTGGTACGCCGTTATTGCCTGAGAATGTTTCATTACTCAGGTTATTGCAGACTTTGACTCGGTAGGTTCTTAACTCCAGATAGCTTTTAAACCATTGTAAACATTTTCCTCTAATTCCATTCCGATCCATAATATCTATGAGATTTCTGTGCGAAAGAGTGTCGAAGGCCTTGCTAAAGTCTACAAATAGTACCAAGCAATGAATATTTTCGCTCAAGCATTTATTTATGTGATTTGAAAAGTTTCCCAGCAGTTTATTTATATTTTTACCTTTTTGGAAGCCGTATTGGTTTGGATTTAGGATTTTGTATTTTTTCAAAAATTCATTCAGTCTTCTAACTATTATCTCTTCTAAAATTTTCTCAATAACTGGTAATATAGCTATTGGTCTATAGTTGTTGCAATCATTTTTAACACCATTTTTGTAAATTGGGCGTATTATCGAAGACTTTTGGAAGATTTGGAACAGTTGCGCTATTTATGCTAGAGTTTACAAAGGTTGTGATTATTGGAGTCAAAACAGCTGCATTATGTTTTAAATCTTTTGGTCTAATGCCATCAATTCCTGCGCCTTTTCGTACATTAATGTTTTTTAAGATGCTAAAAATCTCCTCTTCATTTGTAGGAGATAGATAAATAGAGTTTGACAATCTAGGTTTTGTATATTTTAAAGTGGTTATATCACACTTGTGCAGAATTTTTTTCACATTTATATTGAAATTATCTGCAAATTTGTTTGTTATAGCCGAGATATTATCGTTTTTAAAGTTTTTGATTAATGTTGAGTCAATGCTATTAGTTTTTTTACCCATTAATTCATTAATAAGTTCCCACGTATTTCGCATATTATTTCTATTTTCTATGAATTTCGATTTATAATACATATTTTTCGCGTAGTTTAATTTTTTATTTAATGAATTTCTAAATTTTTTGTATTCATATTCATATTTTTTATTGTTTTTGTTATTAAGCCATTTATTGTAAAGTTTATCCCGAATGTTGCAACATTTTAATAAATTTTCATTCAACCACGGATTCACTTTTCTTTTTTTATTATTTGTATATTGAGTTTTAGATTTCTGATAAATGTTATTAAAACTTTCAAATATATTATTGAAAAATTCATTTGTATTTAAATTTTGTTCAGATATGACACTCCAATTACATTCACTTATATATTTATTTACTTTAGAATTGTTTATTTTCCAACCCTGACTTATTGTGCTTTCCTCAATCTGATTTTGTTTATTTTGTTTTTCTTTTGTTTCTTCTACACAACAGAAAAGAGCGTAATGGTCAGATATACTTGTTCTTATTATTGTTGCGTGGGTTTGTGTTGTTGTGATATTGCTACGTATATGAAGATGATCAATACACGTACTTGTTTTTTTATTGATATCTTCTCTTGTGCTCTCATTAACAATGCTTTGGAGTCCGTTAGACGACAGCATTTCAATGTATTTAGTTGTTGTTATATTTTGTTTAAGAGTATCGATATTAATATCTCCAATAATAATTACATCTTGTTTGTTTTTTACGTTGTTTATAGTTTCTTCTAGTTCTGTTATGAACTCTTTTACATTATTTTTTGGTGGTCGGTAGATTGAAATAAGAGAGTACGTTTTGCTTTCTATGTTTATATCGATTTGGATTGATTCAAAAGAGTTCGTTTCTATTTGAAGGTTTGTATGAGCGATGTTATTTCTTACGTAGAGTGCAATACCTCCTCCTCTACCATTTCTGTTTAAAAAATAAGAGTTAAAATCGTTTAAGTTGTATATGTTATTTTCATTATCGGTGATGTTGGTTTCGACAAGTACAATAAAGTTAATTTTGTTTATAATGTTTTGTATAGAGGCAAGGAATGGCGTGAAATTTAATCGTAGTGAACGAATATTCATATACAGTATAGTTGCAGGATAACTTAATAGATTTTTATCAATTTGATTAAAATGTTCAATTACTTTTACACTGTTCATATTCTTTTTTATATATATATATTTTGAAAAAAGAGAATTATTTTGCTTTTGTTTTGTGGTTTACATTTAAATAGTTGACGTTATTAATTCTATATCAGTTGAATTATTAATTATTATTGGATTAGATATTTCATTTTTTTTGGCGAAGATATTGCCATTTCGAACCCATACAAATCTCCAATTAGATTCTTTGGCTTTTGTTTTTGCAAGCCAAAGTAATCTACGTTTATGTGCTGTTAGTTGATCATTTACATACATGAAGTTTTGGTTACTTTCTTCACCTGTCACTAATTTGGCCTCTACTCTGTGACGTTTAATCTTTCCTAGTAGTTCCTTCTTCTTGTTTAATGTAGTAAACTCAACGATAATCTTTTTCGACTTTTTCAAGTGGTATGAGTTGCTTATATCAAAGTCGTTAACTTCCACCTTTAATGATGTAGCGATCGTTTTCACAACATCAGTTGGTGAGAGATTTTCATTTGGCACATTTTTTATCTCAATATTCTTGCTTAAGAGTTGTTGCTCTAAATCGTTGATTCGTTTATTCATTTCTTGCATTTCTTTTTCTTTTACTTTATTGATTTCACAAAGCTCATTGACTCGAGAGGTAAGATCTGTAAGAGTATCAGTTATTGCACTAAGAGAAGTTTGTATGTTGGTGCTGGTTTGATTATTTTGGTTTGCTATGAGTGCAAGTTGCTGCATTGTTGTTTTTATATCAGTAATATCTGTCTGCATAGATGAGAATTTTAATTGTAGTGTATCTACGTCACTTTTTACAGCGTAAACATTGTTGTTAACATCGCTAAGAGACAGAGAATCTTTGAAGCGTTTATTACCATCATTCTCTTCGGTATCCTCATCTCTTAGTTGCTTATTGTGTTGTGTTTGTAGGGGATTGTCATCAATTATAATATGATAGGAGTTGTTGCTGTTGGTAGATGCTTTCCTGGTTTTGCATTTATGGCATCTCCACTCGGCTCTTCTATCATTAGCCATTGTTGCATACGTTTTCTCTGATAGAGAGCAACAAGGCGAGAAGTGGTAGAGAGAGTTGCACGAATAACATTTTACGAATTTTGTTGGTAATTTACCACTACATTGTGAGCATAGACTCATCTTTTGATTTTGTTTTTTGCTTTATTCTTTGTGAAAGTATTAAAAAAGCTAAATTTTTATTGGTTTGTTTAGTTTTATTTTTTATTTAAAAAATCACTTAAATTCACTGTTTTTAAACGATATTTTAAAAACTTTTAAGCAAATAATTTACTGAATATGATGTAGTTGTTTTCAGCAATTTTATAAGTGACAATAAACACTTTTTATGGATTTAGTTGGAGCACAGATTAAAACACGACCGTTCACAATGAAATATACTATATAATTGTCATAGTCTAGTCATAGTCTAGTCATAGTCTAGTCATAGTCTAGTCATAGTCTAGTCATAGTCTAGTCATAGTCTAGTCATATTCTAGTCATAGTCTAGTCATAGTCTAGTCATAGTCTAGTCATAGTCTAGTCATAGTCTAGTCATAGTCTAGTCATAGTCTAGTCATAGTCTAGTCATAGTCTAGTCATAGTCTAGTCATAGTCTAGTCATAGTCTAGTCATAGTCTAGTCATAGTCTAGTCATAGTCTAGTCATAGTCTAGTCATAGTCATAGTCATAGTCTAGTCATAGTCTAGTCATAGTCTAGTCATAGTCTAGTCTAGTCATAGTCTAGTCATAGTCTAGTCATAGTCTATTCATAGTCTAGTCATAGTCTAGTCATAGTCTAGTCATAGTCTAGTCATAGTCTAGTCATAGTCTAGTCATAGTCTAGTCATAGTCTAGTCATAGTCTAGTCATAGTCTACTCATAGTCTAGTCATAGTCTAGTCATAGTCTAGTCATAGTCTAGTCATAGTCTAGTCATAGTCTAGTCATAGTCTAATCATAGTCTAGTCATAGTCTAGTCATAGTCTAGTCATAGTCTAGTCATAGTCTAGTCATAGTCTAGTCATAGTCTAGTCATAGTCTAGTCATAGTCTAGTCATAGTCTAGTCATAGTCTAGTCATAGTCTAGTCATAGTCTAGTCATAGTCTTTAAACTCTTAAAAACATTCTCATTATTTCCACTTTACATTTTTCTTTAAAGTTTTTCCCAAAATCTAATTTATCCCAGACAACCACTTGTAAAATATCGCCTTTGAAAATCATTTACCCAGATACATATATTACACCTACACATATCAATCAATACCAGCATCAACAATATTATAAAATCTGGACTGTATAGTAAAGAATACACCAACACAAAACACTTTTATTTTTTGCAACCAACCAACTACTTTTAGGTGTCAGTCATACAGTTCTTGGAAAAGCAGCATACGGATAAGAAACTACGAACGACCAAACAAAATTCCATCAACTATTGATAAAGAAAAGATTTAATTAAAGCTGCCAGGTAAGTGTCCTAGATTACCTTTTGGCCATACCTCATGCAAGCAACTGTTGCATTGATTAACATGGTGGGAATACGATTTTTATTGACATTGTTGAAAGCTTCTTGCGTATGTTTACTACAGAAAATATTTAACAATTCTGATACCTATAAATACAACTACATACAAACAATGATGTACAATCGTACACAAAACCACACATATATAAAGCATACAATTAATCAATTGAAACATTTATTGATCGTAAACATTCAGCTGCAGTTGACATTTTAAGATTGTTGCAATGTTAAATTATTTTTAAGTGCAGTAAATTTTATTGAGAAAAGTTTAATTGTGGTTTACAGGTTAAAGGTACTGTGAGCGTCAAAAAAGTAAACAGCAAGTAATCTTAAAAATAAAGTTATTTTATATTTAGATTAAAAATGATATATAGAAATGATTAATGCACATTTGTTTGGTGACTAACTAAATATAGATTTCGTAAGAAGAAATATAAAAACAGCAGTATCTTAAAAAATAATGCACCTTTTTGTGAATAAATATCTTTTTTTACGCGTCAAAAAAAAGTAAACAGTTTTATAATTTAATGCAAAAAAATTGTATTTAATACTTTGTATGTTTTCCGTTTGACTCTATTACATCCTTTGATATCCTAGGCAACTAGTCGACAAGTTTTTTGGCAAAATTCGGTGATATTTTGGGTTACTCTTTCTGTAATGCCAACTAGAGATGATCACTGCAAATAATGGTACTTTTTCTAATTCTTTGCCAATATGTTCCAACAGATGCCCGATCAGATTAAAGTCTGGAGGTTTCAGAGCATTACAAATAGGTTTGGAAGTACGATAAAGCAACCATTCCCTCACAATTTTGAAAAAATGCTTGGGATCTTTGTCATTTTGGAAAAAGCAGTTGTGCAATAAGCTAAATTTTTGCACACTAGGATACATATTATGTTTAAGACCATTTATATGATCTCCTATTTTATTGTCGATTCTATAAATATGAAATTACTGATGCCTGAAGCCTCCTGAAGTCCTCAGACTATTACAGAGTCTCGATCATGTTCAACTATCTCAACCACACATGTAACGTTGGCGCCTTCATTCCATCTTTGCAATATTTTTCGTATTTTTTTGGAGCCAAATATTAACATTTACTTTCGTCATTGAGTAAAACGGTTTCCTGGAAGGTTTAACACTAATTTTTATACTTTTGGGCGAGGTTCATAAATTTAGTTTGGCTGGCTTACGATATATAGGTTTTTTACGTGGTGCTCTTCTATTGAATCCTTTTTTGTGTAGTGTTCCTAAAATGGTACTAGCCCTAAAACAATAAGCGGAAATTAATGTTATTTATTCTGTTTTTTTAAGGTACCAGAACAAGGACTTTCTTTGACTTCGCAAACTATTGCTTTTTTCTTTGTGTCTGCAAATGATTTGAACATCTTGTCCGAGGAAAATTATCTGCAGTATGATGTTTGGTATATTTACATATTATTCCGCATCAATTTCTTGAAAGAATTTTTGCAATTTCACGCAAGGATTTTCCTTTTTTATATAATACTGATGTTATTTTCGAGTTTGAATATGAGTTTGATTTTCTGTTATTAAACAATCACTTTTTTACTTCATTTTCAAGCAAGAAACACATTTAAGATTATAATTTGGTCCTTCCCTGAAACCTAAACTAAAAAAAATATAATTTCTTCTCACATTTTTACAATTTACTGACCCTTTTATAAAAGAAAAGGTGCAACTGTTTACTTTTTTTTTTTTTTTGACGCGTAAAAATTGGTATAATTTCTTAAAAATTCAATTATATCGTTATTCCGATTTATTTTCGCAAATTGTTTTTATGAATTCAATTCTTATCAAATTACCAAATAATTTTGGCATATCACTTTTTTTATATCATTATTTATCTACATCTCACAAGGGTTCGTTTAAAAGGGAATGAGCTGTTTACTTTTTTTTGACGCTCACAGTATATATTTATAAGGATTTTAAGAATATTTGCCTTAAATATTTTGCAGAGATATTATCAAAAAACTGTCATTTTGCAAAGAATTCGGTTTGTTTGAAAAGAAACTATACAATACTTGACGAAAATTCCTTGAAAATTTTACCATCAATATTTACATACATGAACATTTAGGAAGACCTACTATAGTTTAACGTAATAATGTATCACATTCCTTTAATTTTGTCTTCTGTTTCCTTCGACACAAACAAGTTTTATATAAGTAGAAATAACATTATCAAAATTTATGAGAATCGGTCTATAATTTATAATTTACTCTCATATCAACTTACTTCCGGGAATCGCCGTAAAGTACATAAAATAATGTAGATGTTATTTATTATCAACGCATTATTTTGTACTTTTATATTTTATTGTATATTTAGTAAAAGTGTTGGTCTACAATTAGCCACAGGTTTAACATAAGTGCCCTTTCCGAATTTTTATGCTCATTGACAATGGTATTGAGTTTAATATGGTGGGTCTTGATCGACTATATCTCTCTCTAGATTATAAATAGTTTTTTAATTTTACAGCGATTCAACTCCTCTTTTCTTACTTTTACTATATTTTATTTGGAAGTAAAAATAGAGTGTAGAAGATGATTTTTTTTCACAGTTGTTAAATTCAACATAGCAACATAAAAACTTTGACCCGGGAGTTGCTGTTAGTACATACGTTTCGTCGTCCATTATACAACATGAGTATTTTTGTATGAAATTTGATTTTAATTTCCATACCCTATTCTTGGCTTCTAAATAATCAGAGCACTAAGCTAACCGAGCTGCTTTTATATCAAGTGTCTGGAGCTTTTTTCAATATGCTTTCAATTTTCTTGGCCTTTCCAATTAGGTTTACCAATTTGGACCAATTTGGATTTTTTAAAGTTTTTTAATAATTTTAGCAACTACTTCTCTTTTGTCACTCATTTTAATCAAACATTCAAAATAATAAGTGACATATTTTTTAAAGATAACTACATCAAAAGCAATACTTCCGAAAAATTTAAGACTTAAAACGTTTGTTAAAATTTATGCGATTTCACTCCTTATATAAGACGAGCATTTTACCGCTACTTCGTTAGCGTAGATTCTTTTTAAGAAAAACCCATACAATATTATAAACTCAAATTGTGTTAAGTTTTAATTTTATACCCATTGTATTTGAATAAAATAAAAGCTCGAAACAAAATTCTAAAACCGACAGACTAACAAACACAGATTCATTTTTATATAGATAGCATTTAACCCGATCTTGCAGTACTCCTACATAGACTTGATAAACTTGATACCCTTTTTATTAAGAAAAAACAAAATGAAGTACTAAAAATTAGGAAACCCATACAATTCTACTATGATTCCTATCACCTGTGGGAACAGTTGTAATATTGGTATTCTGTCATTAGTCAGAACAATAAACTTTTTAATATTTTAGTTACCAGTTTCTTACATTTTTATTGTTCGAAGTTTTACAAACTACCAAAAACCCAGAACGACATATCTTTAATTCCACGCTTAAAAGTTAATTATTATTATTACATAATATTCAAAGAGTAATATAGTAACGAAAAGTATCATATAATACCCTCTTATGGATTCTCATTCACTTAGGCCCATATATCTTTAATTTCTTTAATTTAATTTCCCAGGTTCAATATTTTTGAGAATTTAAAAAGTACCATAAATCCTTTTTTCTGGACTATTGTTCACTCAGGACCATATATTTTCAACTTCATATTTGAAGGTTCAATTTTATAGAAAATTCAAAAAGTACCATTAGAAAAATAAAAAAGTACCACAAAGTCCCCTGTTATGGATTCTCATTCACTTGGGACCATATGTCTTTAATTTCATGTTTCTAGGTTCAATATTATAAAAAATTCAAAAAGTATCATTAGAAGAAAAAAAAGTACCACAAATCATTATTTCTAAATTCTCATTCACTTGAACCATATATTCATATTAGTAGGTTCAATATTATATAAAATTCAAAAAGTACTATGTAAGAATGAAAATTAGAAAATTCAAAATGTACCATTAGAAGAATAAAAAGTCCCCTGTTATGGATTCACTTAGGTTCATAAATCTCTAATTTCATGTTTCTAGGTTCAATATTATAGAAAATTTTAAAAGTACCACAAATTTCCCTCTTGTGAATTCTCACTCACTTACGACTACATGTACTTAAGTTCATGTCTCTAAGTTTAATATAATAAAAAAATAATTATTTAATTTAAATACAATTTAATTTAAGATTTTTTCCCTTTTTTGGTACTTTTCATTCCTCCTGAATGTAACAAAAATTTGATTAATTTCTAAATTGTACTGAGATCTAATGTTAAAATATTCATATGTATGTGTCAGTAAAAAGAAAAAAATATTTTGTGAAAAAAAATACCAAAATCAGGTACGGTTTTTACCCCTTAAACGTTCGAATTTCCAAAAAGTATCAAACTTGAATTCGCCAATTTTCGATAAGGTACTAATATGATGCATATTTTATTTCTATACTTACTGCATTGTATGATAGATAATAGGCTTCCAAAAAAGTACCAAATTAAAGTTTTTACCCATTTTCTCTATAAAAGAGCCAAATTTCAGAAAAGTACCAGACACCTATCCGATTTTTTTTTTTTTTTACTGAACAACGATATCTATTAAACTTTGTTTGAATCTCTATTAGTTTAGGAGATATAAGGTTACTGATTTTACCTCCTAAACATTCGAATTTCCAAAATTCTAGCATTAACCGTTTGGGCTGTGCGATGATGTATCACCAAGTAAGTCAGTCAGTCAATCACTAAGACGTTACTCTTTTTTATATAAATAACAAAAATAACAAAAAAAATTTTTTTTTGAGCTCCTTCAAAAAAAAAAAATATGTAGACTAGATGGAATTCCGCATGCTATACTCGAATCTGCTTTCAGTTTTTTTACCATCAGATTGGGATTTTTTTTTATGGGCGTGTCTAATATTGCGCCCTGAATAAGCCGATTACTAGTATATTTCACTATAACTCGAGAACGGTATGAACGATTTATATAAATAATACACCAAAATATGTGGAAAAACATTGGTTTAAGTCGCTTTACTATGAAATTTTTATCCGCTCAAATGTTTAGGAGATATTTCGAAAAAAGTGTCGGGAAAAATTTTGTTCATGCAAAATTCAAGATTTCTTTTTTTTACTTAAACTTCTTTTCAAAAGTAAAAACATCAAAAATATTTAAGTTTATCACCTTTATCTCAAAGCTGGCAAAACTACGAGTAAACAAAGCCACGTTCCATAAAAATTGATGCACAAATCTTGATTGGATTCACAGTTAAGTTTGGATACCCATGCATATCTCCACATATAATGGAAATACACTAGTGGGAAAAAAAAAAACTTTTTTTGTCTTAAATAAAAATAGGTGGATTGGATGTAATTCGACGTGCTAAATAGGAATCAGCATTTACTTTTTTTCTACCACGCATTGATTTTTTTTTTTTTATGGACATGACAACTATGACCACGCCTTTAGACAGTCACACTTGTATAACTCGAGAACAATTTGTCCAATTAAGACAAATTAAACTTTAATATATAGCGACCTAAATTGTCTTTGAGCTAAATTTACATAATTTTTTGTCCAGTTAATATTTCCGTAGTTATTCGGTAATTAGTACCGAAAATTTTAAAATTTATTTTTTTGAAAAGTGGTGAAAATTTTGATTCATAATTCTGAAATTCTTCAGAGAATAAAAAATATTGTGAACGTACCTTGAAGACAATTTTCGTATGTATCTTTTGATGTATCACTTATCAAAATCGTGTAAAGAGTTCTTGAGTTATAGCCTAAGTTTGACAAACCATTCTCCAATTTTATAGTGTGACCGTTGAATAAGGTGAAGATATTAGTCATGCACATAAAAAAAAAAAAAAATCAGTACCCGATAGAAAAAAAGTGAATGCAGATTCTTGTTTAACTCGTCCGTGTCCACCTAGTCCACCTATTTTTGTTTCAAGAAAAATATAAAAAATTTGGCCACCACTGTATTTCTACCCAATTGTATGTAACATGGGTATTTTTACTTAACTGTGAATAAAATTTAGATTTCTGCATCAATTTTAAAGATACATGCCTTATTTTTTTCGCAGCATTATCAGCTTTAAGATAAAGATGATAAAATGTAACATTTTAGATGCTTTCATTTATTAAACGAAATTTTAGTAACAAAAAAATCTAAAATTTTGCATGAAAATTATTTTTTTCGCACACTTATTTCAAAATAACTACGAAACCATGGAGCACATAAATTTGAAGATATTTTTAGTCCGCATCTTTTGGTGTATTATTTTGATCAATTGTACAATCCGTTCTTGAGTTATCAGGAAATATACTAGAGTAATGGCCTTACTAGGGGCAAAATATTAGACACGCCCATAAAAAAAAATCCAGACCTGATGGGAAAAAACTGAGCAGATTCGTGTTTAGCATATCAAAATATATCAAGTTCAACTATTCGTCTAAGGGGAGGATTTTTTTGTTGACCAGTGTAATTAATATTTTTATATGTTTTTTTTTTTACTATTCAACTTTAAATATAACTTTGTAACAGATTCAAAATATAATTTCGCTTCCCCTTCATGTCTTTTAGTCGTGTCTATTAGCAATAGCGGTATTACATATGCAAAACATTATTTGTATGCCTTTCATAAACTTTCTTCTTTAAAACTGTTTCAATTTGACTTGCTCAAAACCTATCTTACAAATATTTGTATAGATTTGACAAATATTACGTTCATCATTTTACTAGAACAACTGTAGTCTAAAATGCAACTTTTCCTAAAAAAAAAAAAAAAAAAAAAAAAAGTAAAATTTAAAAATGAAAATTCTATGATTTTATGCAAATTTTCATACCATTTGATAGTTTTCTTTTTTTTTTTTCCTATTTTGTATACTTCCTGTCAAAACAAATGCGACGGAATTGTGTATTCGATTTTGGAGTTTTTTTATCTTTCTTATTGCGTTTTTTTTCTTGTTCACTTTTTTTTAGCTTATCAGTGATTTCATTTTTGGATTTTTCTTTTTTTCGGTGATTTCGTCTTTTACAAATCATGCCATCTGAATGGAGGAAAATTGAAAATCACTTCACGTAATGCCAAAAAATTGAGATATTTCCGGTATTTACAAATCTACAAAATGCACTACATTTGAGTGTGTGTGTGTGTGAGTGTTTGTATGTAGATTGCAACACTTTGTGTATCACCATATGTTTGTGCAAATCTTGGTGGTTGCTAAATGACAAAAATCATTCATACTTTTGCCACACGAATACAAAACAACATACTTGCAACATGAAATACGTACATTTGAACATTCAGCTTTATGCAGTAAAAGATGAAAATGAAACAATTTTAGCTGGAATCAATTGAAAACACATGGTCATACATATCTACTCTGTTCTATGTTTAAATACACTCTAAAAAAATACATGTAAAATGACTACTATAAAGTAAGTTTTCAATTAAAATTACAGGAAGTGTCTAAATTTAGGCACAATATGTTTATCAAAATCAATTACTAACTTTTATCTACAAAAATACCTACAAAGTGTAGTACTTTGAATGTTGGTAAACATGTTTTTAATATAAAAGACATTTAAAATTTATTATTACACATACTCATGAGTAAAATAAGAAGTGTCACAAAGTATTAAAAAAATATACTAATTTTTGTATTTAATTTTTATGGGAGGGACTATACCCCCATAATCCGCTAATTTATTAGACAAATGTTTTCATGGATGTCAAAATTCTTTATGCAAAATTTGAGCATTCCAACTCCAATAGTTTCCCAGATATACGAATTTTTGCATTTAATTCATATGGGAGGTACCATGTCCCCTACTTCTAGTCCGCCCATATTTTTCTTAAATATTAATATTGATACCAAAGTGGCTCCGACAAAATTTTAGAACTCTAACTGTTATATTTTCTCAGATATGATAATTTAATATTTTCTTTATATGGGAGGTGCCACGCCCACTATTGCTAGTGTACCATTTTTTGTCCAAAATATTCATATTGAAGCTAATGCTAGTCGTACAAAATTTGAGCTCTCTATAGTTTCCCAGATATAAAAATTTTGGTATTAACTTTATATGAGAGATAACACGCCCACTATTTCTTTTTCGCCCATTTTTGCACAAAATGTTCACATTGACACTTAAGTTTATTGTACAAAATTTGGGAAATGTAACTGTTATAGTTTCCTAAATTTACGGCATTTGGTATTGGCAAGCAATATAAGGCGTGGTATGTGCCATACCCCCTATTGCTAGTTCGCCTATTTTTTTCCAGAATGTTCATATAGGTGTCAAAGTTGTTCGTGTAAAATTTGAGGACTCTAGTATTACCAATTTCCGAGATATACTACTTTTAATAGTTATTTAGTAAGTGGGCGTGGCACCTCGCCCACATGGAATTTCAAAATAAAAAGTAGCCTATTTTTTCCTTCCAGGCATATAGGAACACACTGTGAAAAATTTAAGAAAATCTGTTTAGCCGTTTCGGCGGCTATAGACTTCAAACAAACATACATACAAACAAACACACATTAATTTTTATATATATAGATTGTGGAAAAATACTTAGTATACTGTGGTAGCTATAAAACTGGAGTATGTGCGTGTGGAAAACAATAAAAGCAATTAATTTATAAGAAGTGCCCGAATAAAAGAATCAACAATTCCAGAAGAAAAGACAGACATTCTGGCCATAGGAATCAGTTTAAAGCTTCAATTTACAAATTGTTATAATTGTTTAAGTGTGCCAAATGTTTTTCCTTAATTTAAATAAAGCGTGGTCTAATTTATAAAAATTTGCTTTTATTTACATATGTATGCGTTTTCGTTATATTATACACACATACATTCATACGTACATTTATAAATGTTTAATTTTACATATATTTTCAATCACTTTTAGACAAAAATAGTTTAAAATTGAATGTTTCTAAACATTTCTTAAACATAAAAATAGTAAATATAAACATTTTGTTTATACTTTTTTTAAACACAAAATGTGTAAATATTTGAAATTAAACACATCGAGTATTTTTACCCTGATTATAGTAGGAGTCAAGTTACCTACTATAAATGGAGTAAATTTACATGAAAATTTATTAGAGTGTAGATATGCATTAAATATTTGATTGTTTGTGCGTATGTGTGCGTTTATGTGCATTTGTACGTTTGAATTCCATTTAGCTTGTTGTGTCGGTTTTCGGGCAGAAGACTGCAACGGTTGGTTGATTGTATGAATGCCTCGATGGTTGGTTAGTTGGTTGGTTAAATGTTTGTATTTACATATTTCTTTGGTATGAATATGCATCTAGAATTTTTGAAAGTTTTACTTTTGTATATCCACCACACACAAATACACACATTCTTATCTTCTCTTACATTTATATTATAAACTTACATTTGTGTTCGTTTATTTTATGGTATCTCCACAGGAAATATTTAAAGAAATCGAATGCAGTATATGATTAAGAGTAAAAAGGTGGGAAAAATGTAGAAAACTTTATCATACAGCTTACAACACTTACAATATTTTTCAGCAATTATCGTATGTCAGTTACCAACATTTAATATTTCATGCATTGCTGCTAGAAGTAATATTGCTTTAACAGAATTCAGTTATTTAAAGAGAAATACAAAAATATTAAAATAAGCATACAAATTGTTTTAATTTCCAAAATATTATTAAATTCATAATCCCAGGAAAAATTGTATTAGTTCTACAACTAGTTCCAGAACACATGAAAATAGCCTGTACTTGTTCTACTTTGGCGTTACGACCAATGTTTTTGTTTGAAATTGTCACATCCAGAACTAGTTCTGTGGAAGTGTTAGCTAGTCAGTACTCATTCTAGGGAACGGTTCTATAACTAGTTCCTTAATCAGTGATTTTTGTTCGAAATTGTCACAATCGGAACTAGTTCCATAGAAACGTTAGGGAACGGTTTCAGAATATGTTTTTTATTTATTTTTTTTTCTAATGTTCTATTTCCTAAAGGCTACTATTGAAATCAATTTAATTTTGTAAATACTCTTTTTTTAATTTTAGAAATCATTTGAGAACCAGTAATTTGTTCTCAGAAGTGATGTAGAAGTCATACAGAATTAGTTCTTAAGCACTAGTTCTCTAAAACATTCTTTAAAACGAATTTATAATCAGAATAAGGTTCTAATCCATTATTGTCAGAATTGATTGTGATACCACTAGTTCTGAAGATGTTATTTAAGAATCTGAAGTGGTTGTAATTACACCAGTTCTAGAACTAAAGATTTTATAACATGTTCTAAAATTTTTCCTGGGAATGATCCCTTTAAAATAATAATTTAAAAATTTGTATTTCATTTCTAATCTAATTGCCAAATTAAGCTATTAAATTGAATAATTTAATTTTTTTTTTTTTTTTTAATTATTCAGAAAAAAAAATTTTTTTTTCTTTATAACTTATGCATATAATATTGTAATTTACAGCATATATTATCATAAATAAAATTATGATTATAATATCATTTATTTATCTGAACTCATATTTACTAACACAAGGTAAGAATAATTAAATATTTAATTTATAAAATTTTCATAAATATCTTAATTTTCTCTTAATATATTTATGTACAATTTGCAAACCTACTACATGTGTTATAATCATGCTTAATGTAATAAACAATTAAAATTTGATTTCTTTTATCATTATTAAGGCACTTGATATTATAATAATTGTTTTACACTCTATTGAGCAGACATAATTGCAAATCAATCATATGAAATACAAAAAAAAAAAAAATTATTCATATAGCATAAGTAGAATAAACATCATTTATATTAAGGACTGCGCACGAAAACATTCGTGCATACAAATCTGCATATAGAAACTAAACCAATGGGCGAATTTTTTAAAAATTATATTTTTATTAATGACTGTTATGTTCAAGTTCTAAACATAAAATAATAAATTATTTTCTGTTGGTTTTTAAGGAAATATCTGATCTTTTCCAGAATTCTTCCAATTAAAGATTTTATTGTGTTTCGGTCACTTTTTTTTCTCGAATAAGTCCAGTTATTTTTAAACTCCGTTTCATTTTAAGATGAACTTTTAATGTTCTTTAAATTATTTTTGACTAGAGCCCAATATCTTTCAACTGCTCGGAGTTCCGGCCAATTTTATAAATTAGCGTCTTTCGATAGAGACACTAACAACTTCTTTTTTACCACTCCATTGTTTTGTTACTGTAATGAGAAAAAGTGAGAACAGGCCAGAAAAAAGTGGATACACTGTATTTTCTTAGGAAAGGGAGAAGTCTTTTCCAAAGACACTCATTCACGTATATTTCTGTGTTAGTGGAACCATTTTTTATGAATGAAGTGATTCGTTTCCTCATATGCATATGATTTCCCAAAATAAAAACTTTCTTGGGAATTTTGCTTTCTTTGATACACAATATTTTTCTGCCATATTCCCGCATCTGCAACATAGAATTCCTTGCCAGGAAGTTGGAAAAGGTTAGCCTGAACGAATGTTTCATCGTCTATTATACACTAATCATAATTACGAATAAAAAATCGTCTGAAGAACTTTCCGTTATTTTTTTACCTCCAAATTTTTGTTTTGCGTTTCTATTGGAATTTGTTTGCAGAAGACATATAAACTTCTGGCTATATTTCCTTTCAATTTTTAAATTCAAGCAATCAACTTTTTGTGACACTTTTCTTCCTGAGATGAGTCCTATAGCCTGAACGTACTATTTTTATTCCACTACCAGGTTTCCATTCACTGGGCATGACTTCTTTGTATAATATTATGACCCAAGAAACTGTATTTTTTGACACAACTGCCTTCCTAGCAATTGTTTTATATGACCGATGTAAGATTTCATGAAAAATTTCAATTATGAGTTTTGGTGTTTTTTGTTCAATTTCTTTTTTATGAAAAACTAGTTTTGCTCTAACCATTAAACTTAGCACATGGCTAGTGAGCATAATGACCAATGCAAATCAGTTAAGAGAGTTATTTATTTTTCACCACATCAATAGTTATAAGCCCAAAAACATGCACGGATTTTTTCCTGCGCAGTACTTATATAAATTTAAAATATTTATTATTATATGCATTATAAACACATACTTGAATATATTTTAGTATGAAAATATTTTATATAGTATAGACAATTTTAATAGCAAAATTATAATATTATGGAAGGAGGAAAAAATTTTCAGTAAATTTAATGCATTAAAGTTGTTACAAAATTATTTTTAGATTGTGCAAACTATTCAAATAATATATAATATATGAATAATACAAAAACAACAAATCTGTGATGGCCACCTAACAGTTTGGTAATTTTAAAAATAATTGGAATTAAGTTTGGGTATTTTAAAATGCTAAGTTTTCGAAGTTCTGCATTTTCAATACTTAGTATATTTGAAAATTAAGAATATTATTCTTAAAATATACAGTAGCGAGCATTAAAAATGCAACGCTATGTGATATGATCTTTGTATTTTTGTATATTTTGCTTATAGCAAGTCCTAATGTAACAGTACTAATGTGATTTTATTATTTGTGGTAATAGATACCTGTTTCATATAATTTTGTTGAGCATTTTTGTGCTTAACGAAAATTAATGAACGTTTAGTAAAAGCAGTTGAAAATGTGAGCGAGCAAAAAAAAATGCAACTCTAAATAAATAAACATGATTTTTTAAATTTTGATTGGAAATGGTTGGAAACTATAGTGTTGTTAAAAACCATGATTTTCTATCGGTGCATATTGTCTTAGATACATGAAATCTACAAATAATATAAATATTTGCAATAAATTTCAATTTTATTAAATTTTGATATTTTTCTGAACTATTTTGGACATTTTTCAATAGAGATTGATATTTTTGGAATTATTATTTATTTTGTTAGTTGTTTCAAAACCAAGAAACATTTTCTATAAATAAGCAATCAAATATTTATGATAGTTTAGCATAACTTCATAATTTATAATTGAGTATGACCTTTCGACCGAAATAACGTAACCACTTTCGATCGTTATTGAGATGGAATCAACAGCTTAAAATAGTTTTTTCGCAATGATATGACATTATCGAATGCCCTGTATCGCTATAATGTTCAAATATCCCTTGATTTTGGTCCTGGAACAAATTCTAACACAAGGACAAACAGTTAAGAAATATGCCTATTTTGAACTCTTCATATGTTGAAAAATTTAAAGTACATCCTTCGTGATGATTGGACTATTAGACTTGTTTAATATTGGAAAATAATATTTAAGTAAGTATGTCTATCTAGACCGTCTAAAATTGAAATATATGGGTTTAGAGTCAAATTAATTCAAGTTATCGTAATAGGCTCTTATTTCCATTATACAGTACTCGTAAAAATAATAAAGGACCTGCCTCTAAAAGTAAAGGTGGTAGTTTAATATAAGTAAATAATATGTGTTTTGTTAGAAGTATATCCAGTTACCATATTTACATTATTAAATCAACGATTGTTGGCAATAGTAGCTTGAATGGCCAAATGTGGTCATTCAGATAATATAAAATATCTACTGTTAAATGACTTGTATCAATTGTTACAGGCATGATCGTTTCAATATTAATATTATATTACATATTAATATTATTTCACTGCAATTATCAGAATGTTATTCAAAAATATTCGAAAATTCTTCAAAAGTATGGAGAAAAGAGTGTTTTCTTAATATTATTAATATCCTTTGTAGTTAAAATTACCTTAAATTTATATGTTTTGGTAGTAATTAGTGGTAATACTACCAAATTATAGTTTCCATAATTTTTCAATACTTATTTTTATCAAAATTTAAAAAAATTCGATGATTTTTTAGGAGTTGCATTTTTGTTGCTCCCTTAAATTAACAACTTTTAAAAAAAAAAAAATATTATTTGAGTTATTGTGTTATTTTATACAACACATCTATTAGTATTTTTTTAAAATTTAAATGGAAGTTAAAAATTACATTATAACATTGTGAAACCTATGTTTATAAATTCAGTTCTGGTCATAATATTATACAAAGAAGTCATGGTCACTGAATGGAAACCTGGTAGTGGAAAAAAAGATAGTATCTTTAGGCTGTAAGACAAAATAAAAAGTCACAAAAACTTATTTGCTTTGAATCTTTATCAGAAAAGTTGAAGGGAAATCGAGCCGTATTAAGTACCAAACAATCCCAATAGAAACGCAAGAATTTGGAAGTAAAAATATATCGTGAAAGATGTTCGTAAGAATTCTCTTTTCTTCATAATTATGATTATTGTATAATAGACTACGAAACGTTCATACAGGCTGATATTTTTGTAAACTTCCTGGCCAATTATTATATTTAATGACAATCATGTCTATTTGTTGTGAGTTTGATAAAAAATTAGTGACAAAAAAAGAAATACTTACAAAATACGTAAAAAAAAATCTAAAAATTTTATATATGTTAACCTTTTTTCGATCTCACTCCTTATGCATGTGAATCACTCTATAAACATAATAAAAAAGGATGTTTACATTTAAATTTATGGCTTACTACATATTTTCTAATTTTTTGTAATCAAATCGATACATCAAAATAAAAATTTATATAAAGCTGAAGAAGATAGTACTCAATAACACACCATTTATCAAAGATCTTTATGAAATTAAAAAAAAAATAAGTAACGGTCAAAATTCGAATCGGTCTAGTACTGGGTTGTATATGTATATGTAAAACAATTTACTACAATATTCACTCAATTATAAATTTAAACATTTTAGCCTCCAAAGCATTATAAATAAAATTTAAGTTTGTTACGAGTATTTCATTAAATAACACTGGTAGACAAAAAAAAAAAAAATGTCGTGCTCCTTCAAAGAAAAATATGTGGACTAGATGGAATTCCGCATGCTAAACTCGAATCTGTTTTTAGAGATTTTTTTATGGGCATGTCTAATATTACGTCCTAAATAAGCCGATTACTCGAGTACATTTCAATATAACTCGAAAACGGTATATACGATTTGTATAAATAATACGCCAAAATATGTGGAATAAAATTGGCTTTAAGTCGTTCTACTAACAAATATTTATTCGCTCAATAGTTTCATGCTAAATTCAAGATTTCTTTCTTTTACTAAAACTTCTCAAAGTTGGTAAAACTACGAGTAAATAAGGCCAAAATTGATGCACAAATCACGATTGCACTCACAGTTAATTTTGGATACCCATGCATACCTACAGTTAAGTGGAGATACATAGTGGGCAAAAAAAATTTATTTTTTTTTTTTTTTTTTTTTTTCATCCTAAATAAAAAAAATCGATACGTAATAGAAAAAAAGTAAAAGCTGATTCTTGTTTAACTCGTCAAAATCCACCAATTTTTGTTTCAAGAAAAGATAAAAAAAAAAAATTGCTTTGCCCACCACCGTATTTCTACTCAATTGTATGTATACAAGGGTATTTTTACTTAACTGTGAATAAAGATTTATGCATCAATTTTGATGATACATACCTTATTTTATTCGCATCATTAGCAGCTTTAAGATAAAGATGATAAACTGAAACATTTTTGATGTTTTCATCTATTAAAAGAAGTTTTAGTAACAAAAAATCTAAAATTTTGCATGAAAAGTGTTTTTTTTTTTTTTTTTTGACACTTATTTTAAAATAACTTCGGAACTATTGTGAACATGAAAAAATGAAGTTCAAAGATATTTTTAGTCCGCATTTTTTGGTGTATATCACTTATGTCAATCGTACACATCCTTCTCGAGTTATAAAAAAATATACTATAGTAATGGCCTTACTTATGCAATATTTCTGTAAAACTTTCCTCCTTTTTTTATAACCTACACCACCATATGTGGTTGGGGTATTATGCGTTTGTGATGATGTTTGTAACGCATAGAAAACTTTATCCAATACCCACTTTAAAGTATACCAATCGACTTAGAATCACTTTTTAAATCGATATAACGATGTCCGTCCGTCTAGCTGGACGACTCACTGGCTGTCCATGTAAACCTTGTGCACAAAATACAGGTCGCAATGAAATTTGCCACATGGTCCATTATTTCACATAATCCCCATACAAATGTTCTCCCGGAATTGAGTTTCAACACTAAGAAATTCTTTAAAAATAAGTATATTTTAATGAAATTCGGTGCAAGTATCAATCTTTGCACCAAATTTTATGAAGATCGGTCCACGATTAAATCACCTTTACGTGCATAAATCCCATACTAATGTTAGTATCAAGTTAATATTTGACGCAAATAAGTTTTATATAAGTAGACATTTTATTAGAATTGGTCCATAATTTACCATAGCTCCCATATAAACACACTTCCGAGAATTGCCCTAAACTGAATAAAATCAAGTAGATGTTAGTATCAACGCATTATTCTGTATTTGTAAATTTTATTTTACATTTAGTAAAAGTGTTGATCTAATATAATTCCCCTTCCCGAATTTGTATAGTCATAAATAATGATGTAGGGAATTATATGGTCGGTCTTAACCGACTATACCTTTTTTCTCGTTTGTTTTATTTTGATGTTACTGTGTGAATATTAAGGAGCGAAATTAATAAGGTTTCAGTGTTATTTTAATAATAGAACATAAAATCAGTGAAAAAAATCTACTAATTTTATTAATCAACTCAAATTGATTGTATGTGTGTTTATTAATTTTTTTAATATATTTAAATGCTATTACAAATATAAACATTAAATATTTACATATGTATGCATACATAAACACAAATATAGACTTTGGAAAGCGGTCTTAAAGAAACTTTAAAGGGAAGT
The DNA here is from genome assembly GCA_951394005.1 of Protophormia terraenovae. Taxonomy (NCBI): domain Eukaryota; kingdom Metazoa; phylum Arthropoda; class Insecta; order Diptera; family Calliphoridae; genus Protophormia; species Protophormia terraenovae. The sequence goes on from OX596074.1 coordinate 143,218,891, forward strand.
AAATACATTTGCAAAAAAATTTTAATTATGGTATTTTTCTTAAAATTTTAAAATATGAGATAATTTTAAACAATAAATTTGCAAATTATGACTCTTGAAGAAATTTTAATCTCGCATAATTTAAACAAGTAAGTGTAACTAAAGTCATATTTATTTATTTTTTCTTAAAATATAGTTTTTTTTTTCATTAATTTTTAACCCTTTTAAATATTTAATTAATTGCACTAGAAGGTTGATAAACAGACTAAATATGTAAAGATTTTAGATAAATAAAAACAATAATATATTGTTTAATTGTATCCTCTTTTTTATATCCATCATCAAAAAAGATGAGGGTATATTGAGCTCGTTATTCTCTGTGTAACATGTCGAATAAACAATTTAGGACTCCATAAATATATTCTAGTTCATGATTAGATTCTGTGTCGATTTTGCTACGATAATAGGATAGGACTCTGGGCAGATCATCTAGGAGGAAAATCAAGAATGTTTAGACTCATTGTTTTCTTATAAATGGCAGCAGTCTTCTTTATAGATAATCCTTGATTTAAATATCCGACTGCCCCATGTTGCATATGATTCACTTCTTTCACTACAGCTGCATATATCTTGCCAAACAACAAAATTTTCTGAAAAACTTTGATTTCTTTTAAGTACGGAGTTTTTTTTAGGAGCTTTAATCTATTTCAGCTTCAGCATTCCTTGTTGCATTTATATGTTTTAATGTCAATATAAGCTTTAACTTTGCATACATAGCGATCAGAATATTTAACACATCTAGCAACTTCACTACAGGTTTTCTATATCTCAAACGGCTGAAACGTTTTGTTTTAAAACCTCAAAGCATCATCCTATGGACCCCTAAATTCAAATCTGATATCGATTTAAATATGATATTAGATCAATGGGAGTGATACCTTCCCAAAAGCAGCAAATAACACTGGTCAACAAAAAAAATCCTCTCCCATAGACGAATAGTTGGACTTAATGTATTTTGATGTGCTTTTTTATGGATATGTCTAATATTTCGTCCGTAAAGATGCGGACTAAAAATATCTTCAAATTCTCTAAACTTAATTTTTTTATGTGTTTCGGAGTTATTTTGAAATAAGTGTCCGAAAAAAGTAATTTTCATGCAAAATTTTAGATATTTTTGTTAGTAAAATTTCTTTTAATAAATTAAAACATCTAAAATGTTACTGTTAATCATATTTATCTTAAAGCTGGTAATGCTGCGAACAAAACAAGGTATGTATCTTCAAAATTGATGTTCAAATCTAAATTTTATTCACAGTTAAGTGTAAAAAAAAATTTTTTTTTTATTTTTTCTTGCAACAAAACTAGATAGATTTTGACGAGTTAAACAAGAATCTGCATTCACTTTTTTTATATCGAGTACTGATTTTCTTTTTATGTGCATGACTAATATCATCACCATATTCAGCGGTCACAATATAAAATTCGAGAATGGTTTGTAAAACTTAAGCTATAACTCAAGAACCTTTTACACGATTTTGAAAAGTAATACATCAAAAGATGCATGCAAAAACTGTCGTCAAGATGTGTCAACAATATTTTTCATTCGCTAAAGATTTTCAGAGTTATGGGTCAAAATGTTCAACATTTAAAAAAAAAAAAAATCAATTTTAAAATTTTCGGTACTAATTACCGAATAACTACGGAAATATTAACTGGACAAAAAATTATATAAATTCAGCTCAAAGACAATTTAGGTCGCTATATATTAAAGTTCAATTTATCTTAATTGGACAAACTGTTCTCGAGTTATACAAGTGTGACTGCCTAAAGGCGGGATCATAGTAGTCATGCCCATAAAAAAAATCAATGCGTGATAGAAAAAAAGTAAATGCTGATTCTTATTTAGCACGTTGAATTCCACCTAATCCACCTATTTTTTATTTTTTTTGCCCACTAGTGTATTTCCACTTAGCTATAGGTATGCATGGGTATCCAAACTTAACTGTGAATCCACTCAAGATTTGTGCATCAATTTTTATGAAACGTGGCTTTATTTACTCGTAGTTTTACCAGCTTTGAGATAAAGGTGATAAACTTAAATATTTTTGATGTTTTCATGTTTTCACTTTAAAAAAACTTTTAGTAAAAAAAAGAAATCTTGAATTTAGCATAAAGAATTTTTTTTCCGAGACTTTTTTCGAAATATCTCCTAAAGTATTGAGCGGATAAAAATTTTATAGTAGAGCGATTTAAAGCTAATTTTATTTCGCAAAATTTTTTTTATTTAGAAAAGAGTCCGTATAAAAAACAAATACTAACTTTCACATATCTAAAGGAGAATTCCGCTTGTGTTATAGATATACAATTTATGTCTCCTCGTGAATAATAGAGCGACATGTGATATTTTATATTTATAATGTAAATAAGTGATATTTGTAATTTTGAAATTCCCTCTTTTGTTCGTAGAAAACGCTGTCAATGTGACAAGAAAAAAAGTATAAATAAAAACTTTAGACAAATTTTAGATGTTTGTATTGTTTTTAATATACGTCATGGAGTCTAAATACAAAATTCCGATATCATACAAAAAAAAAATAAGTAATGATCCAGAATATAAGTATTTAAATATTTCGATAAATACCAATGAAATTGAACTTAGGTATAATCCTGCAACATCTATGGCCAAAGGTATAACAAATAATAAACTAAAAAGTGAGCGGCAAAAAATAATATATTATTTTAGTACTTTTTTAAAAAATTATTATGACACACTTTTTAATAGCTTGAAGAATTATAGTTTATTTTCATAAACATGAGATTAATTTATTATTTGTTAACATTATATATTGCTATGTTTTGGTTTAACTAATTCGAATTTATGGTTATTAAAACAAAGACTTAAAAATATGTTAATTTTAATTTTAATATTATTATTATTTATTATTATTATTTTTTTTTTCTAATGCAATTTTAACTCTAGTAAATTATAATTAATATACAATTAATTTAATATAAATTTTATTGTATATCATCCATTCTATGAGAAATTTATAAAAAAAGCAAATTTTTTTATGGAGGGTCATCCGATTTTGTTCATATTTGATACGCATATAATCTATGGAGAAATTTAAATATCTCGCGAATTTATTCACGATTTTGATTTTCCGAAAAGTCAAAAAAATCGGTAAAGTGTGTAACTTTAAACATCAATAACTCTAAAAGCTGTAAACGAATTTTAATGATTAAAACTGCATGAAGAAGATGAATATGTTCTCTATTAATGTAGTAATTTAGAAATAACATTGCAAGTTAAAAATTCATTCATAATGCAAATGCAATTTTTATATATATATATTTTTTTTAATGCATTTTTAAATGATAATATTACTTTTACTACTTTGGAAATATTTAAATGGCTCCATAGGGTATGCGTATGCAAAATATTATTAAAATCGGAAGATATAAAAATATTATTGGGCGTTATTATAAAATTAAAAAGTATCTATATACCTATAATGTTTTTAATAATTATATTTGTATATATTTTGTTAGTAAGAGTATATTTTGTTTTTTGAATCATTTTTGAACATATTCCATCCCTTTCACTTTAAATATGTATGATAATGCACACATGTACATTAGAGTGTCCCGAGGAAAGCCTTTTTCGAGATTTCGATGTAGGAAGACCCCTTAAACAAGAAAAAATTATTTAAAAAATTATTCTTCAGTTCCCTACAAGCGATTGAAAAATCATGGGTCCCATACATTTTGGTAAAAAAAAGTTTCGATTTTTTAATCGAAATGGGTATTAAAAAATTCGTAATTTTATACTGGTTATAGAAAAAATATTCCAAAAATATTTTCAATATAATTTTGTTTTTCTAGAATTTTGATGAAATTTTTTTTGGAAAAATTTGGAAAATTATATACTATCAGTGTTGCCAGTTTAGCCTTTTTAAGGCTAAATCTAGCCTTTTTATTTTAGCCTCAAAATTTTCGTTTTAGCTTCTAGCTTTTTTTCTAGCCTTTTTTAATTCTTAGTATAGCTTTAAAAAGGCTAAAAAGTTACTAATTTTATATTTACAGAATCATCAATTTAAGCATTTTTGTGTATTAATCCGCACAAAAAAACGAAATTATTTATACGTAACGAAAATTTTCGGCTGCGGCGCTTCATTCTACAAGAATACTTTTATTATTTTTTAACAAACTTTATTACTCATAGGAATTATTTATGTTATATTTACAAATTCACTAATAAATCATTAAGAAATACCAAAAACTAATGAGAAGAAAAAAACAAATGCGTTTTCAAATAAAAAAATTTATTAGCTTTTTTCTGGCTTTATTTTTTGGGGCATTTAGCCTTTTCTGACCTTTTTTAAAGCCCAATTTAGCTTCTTTTTTTCTCAAGTCCTGGCAACACTGTATACTATCAACAGTATTTATTACAATGCAAATTTTTAATATTTTAGCCATAAAAGGAACAAAATTAAAAAATTCTTACCCATTTTTTTTTTTTTTTTTTTAAAATTTCGAAAAAAAAATTTGGCATGATGTACTAAAATGACGGTTTATGGAATAACATTTTTGCGAAATATTTTTAAAATATTTTTTTTTTTATAATTGGCTAAAAATTAAGAATTTTTGATACCCATTTCAAGAACAAACTCAATACTATTTTTTTAACGAAATATTCGTGACTTTCAATCGCTGGTAGGGAACTGAAAATTTTTTTTAATATTTTTCCCATATTAAGTTAATTTTTACGCTTCGTATGAGAGGGCATCCTAAAAAATTTTTGTCTACGGGACACTCTAATGTACATATATATTCAATTTACTCGTTATTTTGACAGGTACAGTTTTCTGTAAAATTAAACATGTTCCCCTTGATTGTTTCTTTAAAGTTGTATAACAGATTTCTCGGTCAAGTATTTGGGGTTTTCCTTTTTGTTTTTCTTTTTTTGCTTTTGTATACTTTACTCTCCAAGTGTCACTTGTTTGGTGTGTATTTTTTTATTTTATTTTACAAGCAAATATAAAATTGAAATTCTTTGTACAACGTAGAGGGGTTCATGTATACATATGAAATACATACACAAGCTTGCTGTTAGAAGTTACACTATAAAATGTTTGAATATAAATTGTAGTCAATGGAAATTTTAAATTTCAGATTCCATGGGTATCTTAATCCACGAATAAGAGGCTAATGAATTTGAGTTTACGAAATTTTTAATATTTATCAAAGCACCAGTAGAAGCCAATATTTGAATATCAAAATCTAAAGTGTCTTATTATAAGCATCATATCCAGTGTTACCGTTTGGCGACTTTAGTCTCCAAATGCCCCTTTTTCAACCAATTGAACACTTTTTTGACCCCTTCTTTAAATGGCGACTTTTTGAGACTATGAGCAAAATGACGAGAAACTAAGTTTCTTGTAATATATCCATCCATTATATATTAATTTATACATAGACAGATATATATTCACAAAACAAATATGTTCTATTAAATAAATTATCAAAGATAAAGACAATTCTAATACCTTTTAAACAAATTTCAGGCTGTTGCCTAGAAATTATTGTTGTTATTATTTCTTTCAACGGAGCTGTAAAGAAACAAACCAAAATTATTTATTAAAGAAATAATTTTGGAAGAAGTAAATGGACACTTACTTGTTGGGATAACTAGATGGAATAAAAAAGGTATGTGTTCCAACGTTATAAAAATTATATATTTTTATTTAATAAAAAAGTAGTAGTTGGTAAGGTTGCTGCTGCTGTTGTAGTTTTTGACAAACTGTAATGGCGCTTAGGAAGATTGACAGGACTTCAGGCGAAAATCAACTGTCAGCTTCCTAAATGCTATTCACAATAGAAAAGCCTACAACAGTCAGAGCTGTGTGGGGTCACATTTATAAAAGGGGCTCCATATCGATGTCCAGATAGTCATCGTCCTCGTCGTCTGCCTTGGCCTCAACATCTTTTTTAATTGTATCAGTTATTCAAGTTAAATCAAATTGGAGAAATTAAGAAAAGAATAAAATCATGGCTTTGTTTAAGCTTTGATATTTTTAGTGTAGAAATTTTAATTCTCATTGAGTTTATAAAGTTTACACTCTAATATAACTTTAGTTTTTCTAAAGAAATTGGGAAAGGTTTCCTGATGCAACCGGCGAAATGCGCATAGGAACTAGCTTCCCCCCAACAAATAAATTGTGAATTTATTCAAAGTAACGATCGCGATTTTAGCACAATATTAAAATTATTAATATTTCGTTTATAGCAGCTTAATTATTTTGAATTGATTTAATTTTACTTTAAATTTAAATATTCAAAAAAAGTTATTTTTAACAGCCGTATTAAAAAAAAAAAGTTTTTATGTTTGATGTACATACTACCTAATACACAATTTAACTTTTAATGTATTTATTAAGGAAAACTTATACAAAAAACTATTTACTGTATATATTAACTAATAAACTGTTTTTAGTTTATGTAGGCAACCTTTCTCAGTTTCTCTCGCATTGTTATTGTCAGTGTTCATAAATTTTTGTTTTATTTACATTCTTATATTTAAGAAATTTATAGCCTGTTTCTCTATGTCGAACGAAAATCTAAACGAACGAAAGCAAGTCGAACGAATTCGAATCATTTTGGGTTTCTCTATTTCTTACGCTTTCGTTCGCATGGAGTTACGTCTTTTCACATTGTTTTTGTATTATTTTCTATTCAGAGTAATATTTTTTCGTAAAAATATTAAAAATACTACTAAATTGTTTAAACATAAATGCAACCAAGTATATAAACAAAAATAAATAAAAAAGGAAAAAAATAATAAAAACAAAATTTTTAGAAATTTTTAATTTTTAAATTGAATTTGCTAGCAAAATCCTAATTTTTGAATACGGTGGATTTCCGAATTAACAATAAACAAGATTGAGTAACATTTGCAGTGTCCAGGTGGGTAATTTTCTTATTTTTCATTCAATAATTCAACCAGTCGAAAGCAAAATAGCAAGTGACCGATTTTGACATTTTTGTTCTTATCGTTCGACATACAGAAACCCAATTTTGTATGAAAACACTTACGTTTTCGTTCGACTTGTCGTTCGATTCATTGTTCGCATAGAAGTGAGTTAGAAAAACCCAAATCAGTTTTCGTTCGTTTAGAATGCGAAAGAAAGCTTTCGTTCGACATAGAGAAACAGGCTATTATATACTGAAAAGATATCCTTAGGTGTATCCTTATATGTGTAGAATCGGGTAGCAACTATCAATAGGGTATAGACAAGTATTTTGACAATATATTTAGAACTGACAGAAAAAAAGTAGTGAGTTTTAGGGAGTGGCTTGAACGAGTTGCTTAACGAACCAGAAATAGTTTTAAGAAGAACGACAGAGTAGTTTTGGACTTTGGACAGTGAACATCACATAGCACATTAAGTTTATTTATTAACTTTTAAATTTAATAAATATTTTATTAATTAAAAGAATATTAAATATCGTGGTTTTCATTACATCGTCACCAATTAACAAATATATATTTAAATAATTCATTCAATTATAAACTTGTTTAAATTTGCACCTCTCACCAAAATGATTATATCAATTACTAAAAACTTTAAAAAATTATAACAGAAAAATATTTCCAATTAATAAATTAATTAAATCAATCAAGTGTATGATTGAATGAATTAAAACATGTATAGGAAATGAAATCATACTCAAATCTATTTTATTTTTACTTGAATAAATTTATTAAATTTTGATGCAAAATTAAACAACTGAGATAAATGAAAACGAGAGAGAAACTACATGGTCAAGACCGACCATATAATACTCTACGCCATTCTGTATGAGCTAAAAATTAGACCTGTGGCTAATTGTAGACCAACACTTTTACTTAATGTAAAATAAATTATACAAATACAAAACAATGCATTGATACTAACATCTACATGATTTTATGCCCTTTAGGACGACTCCAGGAAGTGGCTTTATATGGGAGCTATGGTAAATTATGGACCGATTCTCATAAATCTTAGCAGTGTTGTTTCTACTTATATAAAACTTATTTGTGTCGAATATTAACTTGATACTATCATTCGTATGGGATTTATCCACGTTAAAGTGATTTTCGGAAGAGAGGAGAGAGGATTTATATGGGAGTTATTGTCAATTAAGGACCGATCTTGATGAAATTTGGCACGCAGATTGACACTTATACAAAACTACCGAGTTGCAATGAAGTATTGCTATATTTAAAGCATTTATGATCATTATACCCCTATCCCGGGAGGACATTTGTATGGGGGCTAGGTCAAATAATGGACCGATCATAACCAATTTCAATAGGCTTTGTTCTTGTATCAAAATAATTATTCGTGTCAAATTTTATCAAGATATCTTTAAAATTGCGACCTGTACTTTGTTCACAAAATTTAGTGATTCTGAGTCGAACGGTATACTTTAAGGTGGGGGTCTGATATTTTTTTCTGTGCGTTGCAAACATCAGCACAAACGCATTATACCCCCAACCACCTATGATAGTGTAGGGTATAAAGAGACGGTAATAATGTTTTCTGTGTAAAGAACCTACATATGCATACTAGAGCCAAAAGTGAACCAATCCTTCTTTTATTTTGCAATAAGAATATTATGCATATAACACATCTGAGGAATTTATTTTCTTTTTTTTTATATCCACATCTATGTATCTAGAAAAGCACTTAAGTCCGAATTTCGCTATGATTTTTATATGGGAACTATATATTATTTTGCCTTATATGATTTTTATAAGTCCGGCTTTGTCTTTATACGTAATGATATAGAAATAGTATGTATCTTTGTCCTTAATATGAAACTACAATCAGTGATCTACTATGTTTTTTTTTTTTTTTTTCGAAGCGTAATTTTGTTTTTTTTTTTTACTAAAAATGGCATTGATTTTTTGTTTGATTTTTAATTTGAGAAACGCTTTCGATAACCAATGTTTGTAGTGAATTTAATTGTCATGGAATCACTCTATATTTAAAGATCCAGAGTACATTTATAAGCAAAATGATTATATATATTAAGGTTTCACTCTATACAACTACCTGGGAGTGTAGTAGTATCTACTTTTTATCTAGTTCAATACAAACCAAGGTTTTCATTACAGCAACAACATTTGTTATTTTTTTTTTTTTTTTTTTTTTTCTTGTTCTAGTAGTAGTTAAGGTTAGGTATTTGAACTTTATAAATATTTTATTCATGAAATTTAAATAGAATTTTTTGGTTTGTCGAGCATATAAAAATGTTACAAGGCGAACTTTTAAAAAGATACGAGTAGTTAAAACACCAAACAACCAACGAACCAGCCAGTCATATCAACAAACCTACTTACAACATTCAGAAAAAAAGGTCATCATCACAACATAAGGATACTCAAGAAGGCTGGTGAAAAATAAAAGGACTAAAATATTTGTTTGCAAGTATGTCATGCTAGAGCATGTAATAAAAAGAAAAACCGAGTATGTGTTGAAATAAAAAGCTGATAAATAAAAAGGCGAATGAATGCTAGATTTTATTTCTTTCTTCTCTTTTTTCTGGTATACATACATGTATATATGAGTATGTATATATGAGTATAATAAATTCCTTACTTGATTTTAAATATACGTGTGAAATTGTATTAGATGGTTATATCAAGTTAGGCTCACAAACACACACACACACACACAAGTACACAATAAAAATATTCAATATTTATTTATCCTTTGGCAAAAGAAATTTATCATGTCTGTACTTAATTTGATTACATTGTGGACAATTTAAGGAGATAATAAATGATATTTAAAGTAGACAATGTAATCAATTCAAATTGAATTGAGTGAAAATGTCCAAACAAATAAAATACATAACAAAAAAATGGGTTATTATGCCTAAGTATATCTCTGTCTAGCATTTAACATTTTGAATAAAAAATATTTAGAAAAAAAATCCCAAATCAAATTGACATTCTGTAGAGACACTTAAGGACAAAGAAAATATGTTAATTTAATTAATATTAAAAGCCACTTGTGCCAATAAAAACAGATTATATTGTTTATATTTAGAACTTTAAATACAAAAGACAAAAATAAATTTAAAGTGATTTTAGAAATGGATTTAAGACAACAATTTTTCTTAAATTAAATAATTTTAAATAACGAAAATTATAATTTTTTAATTAGAGCATCATTTATTAGAAGTAATAATTTTATTATTTACTATTTATTATCCAATTTGCAGCAATTTAAGCCCATCTATGTTTATAAAAACCACATTTTAAACCGCACTGCACAAACCGCAATAAAACAAATAGTATAAATAACGTACATCAATTGTGTCAATGGATTTTATTTGCTCTTAAATAAGGTTACGAAAACATTTGTTGAAAAGCAAAATTTATGACAAATCAATACACAATAAATTAAATGCTGTTGCTTATATAAGTCTTCCAAATGATAGCAAACAATGGTGATTTCGTGAAAAGATAATTAATATATTAATTAATATTGCACTAGAGTTCCTTGTAAAAGCCGTATGTTAAAACATTTAGCAAATATCCAAATTATTATAGCCAGATCTTTTAGAGCATTGAAAGGTATATGATATTGATTTCTTGCGATCATTTATAAAGTCAACCAATAACTATTATCAACAAAATTAGATTTTTTAGTAAAACTACTCCTCCCCGAATTATAATGTACCATTGTGTACATTATAATTCGGGGAGGGGTCTTTTATTAGACTTGGAGTCAAATGTGGACCGATACTCATAAGTGTAAAATAAAACATACGAATACAGAATATTACGTTGATGCTGACATTTATATGAATTTATTCAATTTTGGGTGATTCCTGAAAGAGGGCCTTATATGGGAGCTATGGTAAATTATGGACCGATCTTTGTAAAATTTGGCACTACCATTTATGTTCATAAAAAACTTATTTGTGTCGAATATTAACTTGATACTAACATTTTAATGGGATTTATGCCCGTTAAAGTGATTTTCTGAAAAGGGGTTTATGGGAGCTATGTGTAATTATGGACCGATTTTTTAAAAATCGGCACACTTATTTAGACTTATATGTACCAAATTTTATTAAAATATTGTTATATTTAAGGGATTTATTATCGTTAAACCGTTTTCCGAAAGGACATTTGTATGGGAGCTAGGTGAAATAATGGAGCGATCATAACCAATTTCAATGGGCTTCGTCCCTGGACTATAAGAAATCTGTGCACCAAATTTCATTAATTTTGGTTCAAAATTGCGACCTGTAGTTTGAATACAAGATTTACATGGACGGACAGACGGTCAGACGGACAGACGGACGGACGGACATCGTTAAATCGACTCAGAAAGTGATTCTAAGCCGATTGGTATAAATTAAGGTTTTGTCTTAGACCAATATTTTTGGGTGTTACAAACATCAGCACAAACGCATAATACCCTCCCCACCTATAGTGGTGTAGGTTATAAAAATTTAAAACAATAGATATTTTTTTTTTTTTTTTGTCTTAATGGTAATTTTCATGTTTTATGTTGTAAATTTAAGTGCAAAATTATTTAGTGCAAATATGATATAAATGTTTTAAAGTAGTAATAAGTAATATTCTTCTTAATAATTGATTTATCAAACTGAGGTTTGTATTGAACAGAAGAGGAAGTTTTGTTTGACACTGAATCACTTTCTGAGTCTATTTAAAGATATCCGTCCCTCTGGCTGGCAGTTTCTCCATATAATGTAATGAAGTAGGTTCTCCAAACAGTTCGTCTTCGTCTTGTGCAAGACAAATTATCGGAAAGAATTGGCAGAAAAGTTCCATTCATGCATTAACAAAATTTGAAGGTATGGTTAAAACTTATTAAATAATAATTACTTTAGTCTGGAAATGAAAGCCAAAGAAAATGGAGAATTATTTAGTGACAGAACGAAAAAAGTGTACATTAGTCCATTGGAAACTTGTTAGAAATGTATGCCCAGTATACCGAGACGAATGCAGAAAGTTACCAAAAATAATAATGGATATACAGGATATTAGTCCATGTTTTCAACTCTGACGTATTTCAAATCTCGGCTTCGCTAAATAAAAATTCTCTGAATCGGATGATCTTCTCATACATGTTGTAAAAATTAGAAATAAAATAAATAAAAGCGAAAAATCACCCGAAATTTTAAAAACGTATTATCTAAAATGAATTATAGAACAAAAAATGAAGAAAAATCAGCATTTGCAGTAGCCAAAATTTGATTCTAAGAACAGGCTGATAGAATGAAAAATCACTCGAGAAATGATATAGTGTACGTTAAGGCGTTCTAGAGGACATAATAAATCAGCATACAGAAAAAAGATTTGTCGAAAAATGGTTGTAATAATAAACATTTATTTTAAATAATTAAAATTTTATAAACCTAACAGACTTTCCATATTTATACTTTTTAGAACATAAATAGAATTGAATTAGAATTATCACAATAGTTTATTAAGTTCGTCATCTCAATTTGAAAAATTCGATGATAATAACAAAAAAAACATACCAATTCGGGGCTCACAATAAAAAATTTAGTAAATTTCTTTGACGTTTTAAAATAAATTATTTTTTAGGTACATTAAAGTGCCTTGATTTGTATGGAAAGAAAAAAAGTTGCAAATGTACCCCCCTAAGATTAAAGACTGATATGTTTTAAGCTAACTCCCAAAATAGTTCGATTATTATCGCGGTTTTCAATTAACTTATTGTGTTTTTCATAAATTTATCAATATTTAAGTGTAATAAATACTTCCATGCGACTTATTTGTAAAAATTGCTAATTTAACCTTTTGGGAACTAAATACATAAAATTTACCCTCTTGCTCTTAAAGGGTTATTTACGTGAAATAGTGCCAGTGTAGACAATTCCAATGGTACATTAAAATCCAGTATATGTTGAAAAATGTCCGAAATATATAAAATTACATGTTTCAATAAAAAAAATATGATAAAAAACGTTAGTAAAATCTTTATATTCCGCGACTGAAACGGTATATAATAATTTAAATGAACATTCAAGGTCGTAGTATGAAACCAATTTCCACAAGATTCCCATCATAGTTTTGTTCGTTTGTCTTATTCGCTGTAATAGTAAGAGATTATTGATTAACATACGCATAGTTTTGCAAAATCTTTAACTGGTAAATATCTTACAGAAAGTCATTAAATTTAGTGTTCTAAAAGGAAATATGTATGTGTTCTACTGGTGTCGTACATTATGAACTTGTTGGTTTAAATTTTCTGTACTGTCATATGAAAAATTGAGACTTTTTGAGTCAATAAAGATGTTGAGAAGGAAGTATTTTAATCTGGATACTAATTTAGACAAAAAATAGTGTAGTTCCAACTTTCCATTAAAGCCTTTTAAGCGGACAAATAATTTTGAGTTTAATGCAGAATATCCGGAGCAATAGATAATTAGTAATATTGACCAACTCAATAAATAGTTTCCATAGATTTAAAGATTGTCACTTTCGAGGAGCTAACCACTAGTCATCAACAAATTCTGCAGTGCTTAATATAGTATACAAACTCTAACAAAAATATCTTTCATGTTGTTTATATGTGTTTTCTATTTGCATTTGAAATAAAAAATAAATATAATAATTCACAATAACGACATTGATAATTTCTATACTGTCTACATTTTTTTTTTTTTTAATACTGCCATGCGTACCGTATTTATTCATTAGTTACAATTGAATTATGAGATAGTTACTGCAACCGACAGAATTCGATTGGCAAAAAAATTCGGTTGCAACAACGAATCTGTTTCTCTGTGAGTTTTTAAAATCAGCAATACACCCAGTTTATTGTTTGTAATACACAGATATAATTTTCGAATACTCACCTTAAAGTATACCAATCAGAATTATTTTTTGAGTTGATTTAACGATACCCGTCCGTCCATCTGGTCGGCTGGCTGACTGGTTGTCTGTTCATGTAAACATTGTGAACAAAGTACAGGTCGCAATTTAAATAATATCTTGATGAAATTTGGCACGAATAATTCCTTTGGCATAGGGACGAAGCCATTTGAAATTCGGTATGATCAGTCCATTTTACACAGTATAAACTCGACAATCCAGATGGCGACAATTCAGATATCCCTTTAAAATTTTAGCACATAAGTAGTAGTGTTCCATTGTCACGTTCTTCTCCTCTTTGGATTGTAACGTTGATTAGTCTTCTCAGTATCAACTTATTTAGTGTAAGGATCTTCCTTGTTTTCTTGAGGCTTGGGATACCTTATAAGATATCAGCCGTTCTTCCGACGAGTGAATTATGCCAGCTTCTAACGTTTCTTGCAAATCCCTTAGTTCATTTTTAAAGGTTTTACATTTTCCAGAGTATTCAAGTTTTCGTTCCCAACATTACCTTGATTTAATTTGCATGGAAATCTACCAAACTAAGATACTGGTCGCTGATGAAATGTTTAGTTAAGATTTAAATGTATTTCTTATTTTATGACAAAACTTGCAAAGCTGCAATTTTTTTCGTTAATAAATTTTTTTAGTTTGTAATTTTTATTTGGTATATATTTTAGAATATTACATGAAAATTATATTCATTTATATAATATAAATATATTTATTATTTTTTAACTTATTTTTTTTTTTTTTTTTTTTAATTTAAGTCAAATACATTATATTGTTTTCACATTCCTTGAATACTTTCTAAGAAACAATGCAACAAATAAATTTAAACTTAAATCATTTATTATATTATAAAGCAAATTTAAAATTCAATTTAAAACTTAAATATGATTTATAAAATAAAATTTTTAAAAACACATATATACATTAGAGCGTCCCGAAGAAAGCTTTTTTTTGAGATTTCGATGGAGGAAGACCCCTCAATACGAAAAAATTATTTAAAATATGTTTAGATATTGAAAATCATGGGTCCCATACCAAACAAGTTTGCAATCGTAAATTGCCTTGTTGTCTCTGTTTGTGGATTATAGTTAGACACCAGCAGAATGGAATACGTATTTCCTGTGCCGCTACACACTTCATCAGCATCAGTGGTGTCTCATCCATTTCGGTTTCGTTGAAACCTAAACATGGCGCCCGCCATGCACTAGGTGCAATTTTGAGGAACTCAGTTAGCAGCGCCGAGCGTTTGGGGCAAGTAAAAAAGAGGTAGAACCAGTGTTACCGTTTGGCGACTTTAGTCGCCAATTGCCCCTTTTTTAACCACCTGGCCACTTTTTTGGCCCCTTTTTTAAATGGCGACTAAATGGAGACTTTTTAACACTATGTGCTGAATAACGAGAAACTAAGTTGTTTATATTAATTTTATATTAATTTAAACAAATAAATTCATTATTTTGAGATTATTTCACAGTATAGTGATATAAATAGCCGCGGAGTATTTATAAGTGGACTGAAACTGTTAGTTACTGAAAATAAAAATGAAGTTTATGAACAGCTATTTAAGTCATCATATGCCGAAACTTTTTGGACTGAATTGAGAAAATAAAAAACAGATACGATGAATAGTTATATCCTAAGTTATATTTTTAACATTCCTCATGGCAATCCCTCGGTGGAACGTGCTTTTTTTCTATAAATTATCAATAATAAAAAATAGTTTGTCCAACAGACTTAAGTTAATACTTGTGGATCCATACGTTCAGTCCTAAATTGGTTCGAAAGAGAATTGAAAGACTAGTGTACTATCTTTGTGAAAAAAGTCTTTAATTTTGAAAAAAAAAAAAAAAAATAACAATATTTTTATAAAATAATTAGAAATAAATTATTTTGTTAGTAACAGATTTGGATTTAGTAGTTTTTCTTAAAACATAACATTTTTTGATTTTGTTGTTACAAAATAAACACATTTTAAGGAATTTTTTAGGTTTTAAAGCAGTTGGCTCCTTTTTTTAAAAAAAATCCTCTTTTTTGGCGACTTTTTATTTTGAAATCCCCTTTTTTGGACACTTTTTAAAAATTCTCAACGGTAACGCTGGGTAGAACCTAATGTCGCAAACTCTGTTAAAGATGTGGTTACAAAGTGTCGTAAGCCGACATCCGATTGAAAGGACCATAAAAAAGTTTGCAATCGTAAATTGCCTTGTTGTCTCTGTTTGTGGACTATAATTAGACACCAGCAGAATGGAATACGTATTTTCTGTGCCGATACACACTTCATCAGTATTCGTGGCGTCTTATCCATTTTGGTTTCGTTGAAACTTAAACACATACATTTAGGTAAAAAAAAAAGTTCAAATTCTTTATAGAAACGGGGTTTCAAAATATTCGTAATTTTAAGCTGATTATGGAAAAAATATTTAAAAAATATATCCTTTAAGATATTTTGATGAAACTTTTTTTTTTTAAATTATGTATTATCAACAGCACTTACTAAAATGCAAACTTATAATAATTTTGCAATAAAAGGAACAAAATTATAAAACTTTTATCCATTTTCAAGATTTTTTTTTTTTGCATGATGCACTAAAATGATGGTTTATGGACAAAATTTTTGCCGAAAAGTGTTTAAAATATTTTTTTTTTTATATATATAATTCGCTAAAAATTACGCATATTTTGATACTTATTTTAAGACAAAGCTCAATACTATTTTTTAGACCCGTGACTTTTAATTGCTGGTAGAGAACAATTTTAAAAATGTTTTAATATTTTTCCAATATATATAATTTCTACACATTGTTTGAGGGGTCTTTCAACAAATCTTTTTCTACCGGACACTCTAATATATATATTGTCATATTTAAATTCTTTTACTTTTTCTATAAAATTCTTAAACTAAACCATAAATAAATGAAAAATATCTTTTTTTTTTTTTTTTTTCATTTTATTATTATTATTTTTTTTAAATTTTTTTCTATATGACCATCTTCTAAGATTAGAATATATAAAACTGACAATAACTTTAAGATCTCTACAATATAGAGTTATCTTTGGCAGTACAATAAACTTTAACATAAAAAAGTGCCAAAAATATATAAATATTCTTTGTATAAATTGTATAAAAGTTTAGTATTTTATAAATTCATAACTAACTAAAACTTATTTCAAAACATGGATTATAATAACACCAAGTCCCATACAAATTTAAACTTAATATTTTTTGTAAGACAAAAGATATCTATCAATATGTATTATAATAATTACAATTATACGTTACTTTTTAGAGACATTTTTTATTGAATTTTTTTAATATAAATTTTAAGGATATATAAATGATATACTATTAATTTAGCTATAACGAAATGGTGTAAAAATACAAGCATATTTTTCTATATATGAATTAAAAACATTTATATATTTAAAATATTTGGTTTTGATTTTATGTGATTTTTGACAAGCATATTTTTGGTTTTCATTTTAGTTTAAGCTCAGAATATCAACATATCAACATATTCTTTAACAAATTCCAACATTTTATAAAACAAAATAAAAAAGAACACAAAAAAACAATGTTATAATGCAAAACTTATTTTAAAATAAACTAGTTAAAATATTTTTTTCGGCATTGCAGAATCTTGTACACTCTTCAACAAAAAAGCATTTCAAAAATAGAAGTAGAGTTTAAAAATAAAATAATACTATAGCTCTGTTCTAGTACTTGCTGACTAATTCTGACTAAAATTGACAAGTATTGGAACAGAGCTTATGTTTTATATTTTTTTTAATTTTTTATTTAATTTTATTTTACTTATAAATATTTCAGGCGACGAAAAATTTATATTAATTTTCTCATCAAATGCATAGATTTACACTAGGTAAAATAATTTATCTTGTATAATCTTTCCATAATTATGTACAAACATATTTCTAGATATATACAACAAAATGCAAAATTTTATTTATTTTTTCTAACTCGCTTTTCTGTTACAAATTTATGTTAGTGTCAGCGAGAGTTTGTCGAAAGTGTAAATGTGTTAATGTTTTTTTTTTTTTTTTTTTTACCTAACTTTTAAAATAACATATATGTATGTATACATAATAATATATATATTATTTAGTATGCAAAACTTTTATTTAGATTAAAAATTTATATAAGTTTTTTTATCTCAGTTGGACATTATTTTTTCTTCGTATTTGTTTTTTGGTCATTCCTTCTTGTATTTTAAACTTTTTAATGACTGTTAGTAAAGTTATATATCCATATGTGTGTTGAATTGTGCATACAACCTAAAATTATATTTTAGATTTTTGTCTGGAATTTATAGTAAAGAAATACTGTTGAGATTAGAAACTATGTGCATTTGAGAATTTTAAATTCATAAAATATAATGGTTATATTTAGGAAATATTTTTGAAAGATTGTAATAAATTTATTAGGAAAAAAAGGAAGAAACTGACAATAATGAACTTTATTAATAAACAAATGGAACATACATTGTTCCATTTTTATTTCAATTTGTGGTAACATTTACAAAATTATCTTTAAATTGCAATCAAATAATATGATAAAGAAGCTATATAGTTAATCTATGGATTTTAAACATTTAAATATATAAAAGTTTTTGATAATTGATTCTATGAACAAAAGATATTGTTAAATATTTTTCTATAGAACCGTTTTCGATAACATTATTTTTCTATTGAAAAGTTATCGATAACTTTACTTTTTCTATGGAAAAGTTATCAATAACTTTATTTTTCTAATGAAAAGTTCTCGATAACTTTACTTTTCTATAGAAATGTTATCGATAAATATGCTTTTCTATGGAAAAGTATTCGAAATTTTTTTTTTCTATAGAAAAGTTATCGGAAACTTTACTTTTCTATGGAAATTATTATCTATAGAAAAGTTATCAATAATTTTACTTTTCTGTAGAATAGTTAAACTTTGTAACAATTTTTCATTTTTGTCCCTTAATGTAAGGCCCAAATAAAATTAATTAAAGCTTTGCCTGAACGTACATAAAATTTTTCCAAAGTAGTAGGTAGTTAATTTTTTTATCACATTACGCACATTTATTTTCCCATTTTTGTTGGTTCAAACAGACAATTAATAAAGTCAAATAGACAAATAGATAGACATGTTTCTCCTCGGTCAGATTTGAAAAAATATTTGTCTTAAAAAATTATTTCATTAAACTGCCGAAAGCAATAAATTTATTTTTATTAAAAACAAAGATTTCGAACATTTTTTGATTTTATGATATGGAACAGCTTCGATTGCTTTTTTAGAAGAAGAAGAAGAAAAAATAAGAAAAGAGAAAGACAATGGCAAAGGCATCAGCATATGCTAATCACGAGCAACGCCCTCAATACCACCGGCGCCAAGAACATCAAATTCCTCCAGCTGAAGCTCATTTTCAGCAGTTAGCCTCACATTTTCCGTAATGCTCATTCACCTACTTTGGAAGGTCAACCACCGACTTCTCAAATAATATATCCATAACAACCTTCGTGATCTTCTTCAACTGGCCGACCAATCCGACGTGGTGGCCTTCTTCCTAGGGTGTCCTAGCAGCACCCTTTGCCTTATCTTCATCACTAGCAGCCTTAGCAGTGACCTCACTACCACTCTTCATTGGCGATTCCAGCTTGAATCGCTAGCCCATGTCCACCCCATCCACCTTCGAACTGGACGAATCCAGTTCATACTGCCGCAACATAGCCGGCACTGACAACATAAAGTCATAATACTGCTAAAAGTTACCTATAACAACGTTTCTGCTACGCGAGTTTTTCGCGTTTAAAAGTGATAATAATCAATTATTACATATATCTTCAGATGGTTGGTATAATTATATTTTTAATTAAAAATATATCGTAAAATTAATGAAATGATTTTTGGCACCCTCAACCGCTAGTAACTCGCGTAGCAAACACGTGATTATCGGTGACTTTTAGTAATATCTATAAGACACCAAGACTATGCTATATACAAAAATTCCCAGGTTAAGTCATTTTTTCATCAAATTTCCTAGAGTACCAACTAATGATATATAATACATAAAATTATATATCCCGTTTTACACAAAAAAAAATAAAAATGCACTTCAATTACGAAATTTGTAATATTAATTAATTTTTAATTGATTTTGCTCCAATCATCAAAATGATAATATTAATAACTAGAATAATTGATATTATTATTACTTCTTTTCCTTAAATAGATGCAATGAGCTGAAAACTTTTCAAAATTAACTTAAATTTATTTTATTTCTGAAAACCAATTAGAAAATTAATTATATTAATAAATCATATAATTAAATTCCAATATAAAGTTAATTAATAATTTGATTAAAAAATTAATTGAAATATTTTTTTCTGTGTATTATATTATTTTATTTTCCACGCTAAATGAAATTATTAAAATGATCAAAATAATTGCTCTATATCGGTGGAATTTGTTGCTTAAAACTTCTCATTATTATTTGCCCAAAAATTGGCAAAATATTTTCCACTATGTGGTCACACTGTGTTCACATTAGGAACATTTTTGTTTGCTATTAAATATTTTTGTTTGCCCAAAATCAGATGATTTGTTGTTTACCACACAAAAATATTTTATGGTCACATTGCGACAAAGAGATATTTGTGAGTTTCAGTCAAATGTTTCCCTAGTGTGACCGTGCCTTAAGCAATTTACGAATAAACCTAAGAAAATAATTTTACTACTTTTTAACTCATTTCAAAGATTGATGCAGTATAAACTCTGTAGTCCAAACTTCAATAATCTGGATTATTCAATGATCCAGACGCCATTTTCCAGCTCATTGTATATTCTATAATTCAGATTAATTATGTATTTAAATATGGATTTAGTGAAAATATTTTAATTTTAGGATAAAATTTGCATTTAAAATTATGTCCCACGAACTGTTGGTTTTTGAATACCTATGTTTTTAGTAAATTAGTCTTCCAACATATATTTCAGTACCTACAAAATACAAAATTTATCTTCAGCGATTGAAACTCAAGAACATTTCGTCAAAAAAAGGTATTGAGTTTTGTCTTAAAATGGGCAAAAATGTTGGTTCATAAACCGTCATTTAAGTACATCATGCAAGAAAAAAGTTCGATAGTTTTTCTTCCAAAATGGATAAAATTTTTTAGTTTTGTTCTTTTTATAACTAAAATAATGAAAATTTGCGTTATAGTAGGTATAGCTTTTAATAGATAATTTTGAAAAAAAATGTTCATCAAAATGCCATGAAAACTCTTCTAGCGAATCAAAATATTATGGAGAAAATATTTAAAATATTCTTTTCATATCAAGCTCAAAATTACAAATTTTTGGACATCCATTTCGCCAAAATTTATGGAACCCATGCTTTTTCAATCTGTGGTAGGAAACTGAAAACTAATTTTAATAATATTTTTAATATTTTTTTCGTATTAATCAAATTTTTACGCATCGATTGAGGGATCTTCCTATAAAGAAATCTCAAAAAGGCCTTTCCATGGGACACTCTAACAAAGAAATGTATTTAATTTTAAATAAAAAATAAGCAAAACTTCTTTGAAATATTGGAAAAATGGAAAATATCAAAGCCTTTTGAATAAATCATTACTTGTTTGCAATATATATTATATGCAAACGATTTAGAAGGCATAAGAATGTAGGCTTTCTAAATCAGTTTGAAAATCAAAAAATGACTTAAAAGATATGAGACTTTTAGTGCAGAAACTACAATCAATTAGCATTTTTGACTCATTGTGAAATTTTTTAATTAAAAATATTTATTTAATAGATTAAATTACGTTTTTAGGAGTGAACGTTTCAAAGTATATTTTAGTGTAATCTATAACTATTTAGTTTCAATTAACGCTCTTTTTTCATAAATATTTAATTAAAATTTTCCAAAATAAATTAATTTACACATTTTTCTCATATATAAGTACATTTCAATTATTTACTCTTTTTAAGTATTATTAACGCTAAGGAAAATTTTTAATATAATTTGATTATAGAATTTCCTAATTAAATATTTTACATCTTAATTTAAAAACAATTAAATTGTATTGCTCTTACGACATATACATATTTATATTAAAACTCACATGTGTATAATGAAAAAGAAAAAAAACTTAATTAATAGATTAATTATAAACCTTAATTCCTGTAAATTTATTATGATATCTTCTTTCCCTTTACGCTATTTAAATACTTATTTGCCAAAAAATTTTAACGTATATACCCGGCAAACATTTTCTATCGAAAGTGTAACTATATCGACACACCAGGAAGTTAATATGCGTCGCTTTTACTATCGAATTCTGATATATTTAGTAACACCGTTCGTGAAGAACTGTGCCACTATGCTGTTCTAACTGGAGAATAAAAAAAATAAATAAGTATCTATTAATTCAATATTTTTTGAATACTAAAAAATTAATGAAATTTTAAATTTCAATTAAATTTATAAAATTATAAAAATTAAATAGATACAAATTTTATAAAATTTTTAATTTTCAAATTACAAAATTAATAAATAAAATAGAAACAAAACTTTAAATAGGTTCATACAAAAAAAAAAATAAATAATAAATTTTATAAAAACAACTTCCACAAATCTGTATTTAAATTAGAAAATAAGGAAATCAAAATATTATTTATTTATTTATTTATTTATTTATTTATTTATTTATTTAATTGAAGTTAATATTTTTTTTTAGGAATAAAATCAGGGTAATGTTAATGCAATTCAAATTAAAAGTACACAAAGAAAACAGATTCGTTGTCACAACCGAACTTTTAGCCAACCAAACTTAGTCGGTTACGAGAACTATCTCAAATAAGGTTGCAAATACAATTATATTGCTGAATTTATGATACGTACAAATATTTAGAGAAAGAATCGTTTGGGACAATTTTTTTTAATACTATATTTTTAATTTTATTTAATTTAAGGTACAAAAACAAACATAAAATTTTGAATGATCCGATTTTTCACTAAATAATTGATTTCTCACTAAAAATTATATTTTCCACTAAAAACTATATTTTTAAATGAAAAATTAAATTTTTCACTAAAAATAATTTCTTTTGTACTGAAATCCAATTTTTCACCAAAAAATAAAAAATGGATTTACCAATAAAAACAAGTCAAAAAGTATAGTCAAGTCCAACAACAAAATATCCCACACCCTTGCGTTTGAGGCACAAAATGATTTCCAAGTTTTTCGGAAAAATGCCTTTATATGTGATCAATGGCCAATTGTGTATTTATGTTAATAAATTCTTGGTACTATAATTTCTGCTTATATAAAATTTATTTGTGTCAAATATAACACAATACTGTCATTTATGTGGTTTTTATGCTAGTTAGAGTAATATTTTGTTCTTATAAGAGAGCTTTGCTTAATTATGGACCTATAAAATTTGGTATTCTGATTCACTCTTTTATAAAATTTATTTGTACCAAATTTTATTGAAATCGTGGCATAAATAAGATATTTATGGGTATTTAAATACTGTTCCGAGAGAATATTTACATGGATGCAAGGTAAAATGGATCGATCATAACCAATTTCATCAGACTTTAGCGTTATAACCAAATAGTCACATTTTTCAAATAGAATAAATAATTGTTTTATTTGTTACAGAATTTTTAAACTTGAGTAACATTTTTTATAAGAAATTTCATTTGACTTTGAAATGTTGATAAGTTTTTTAATTATAATATATTCTTACCTTATTTTCCCAATTTTATTTTTATTAATAAAAAAAGTTAATTAATTTTTATTTTAAATTTCACTTGAGATAAATAATTTTAGTTAATTTTAATTTTTTTATTCTAATCACTTCAAAATTTATATTATTACTAAGAAAAATTATATTGTTTCTGATTGATCTTTTCCCCATTATTAAATGTAAACAATCGCCAAAACCATGGTGTGTAATAATATATTTTGTTATTACAAAAATGAGAGAAGTCCATTGCACTTCTAGAAGTGGCGAAGTAGTGAGATATTTCGAAAAAGAATTCACGAAATGCTTGCAGGGTATGTATATTTTTGTTTTTTCTTTTTTTCTTTGCATGTATGTATGCCACTATATACATATTTTTTGCATATGCAGGAGAATATAAAGAA
This sequence comes from Protophormia terraenovae, assembly GCA_951394005.1. Classification (NCBI taxonomy): domain Eukaryota; kingdom Metazoa; phylum Arthropoda; class Insecta; order Diptera; family Calliphoridae; genus Protophormia; species Protophormia terraenovae. The sequence continues at coordinate 143,242,970 of OX596074.1, forward strand.
TGAGAAAAAAATAATGAGTAAACGAGACGACTCAGTCTGGCAAATGCATTTATATCAGGGTTACAAAATTACGACTTATGGTAATTTCTAATATCAATAAAATTATATAAAAAATTATAAATTATATAAAATATATTTGTAAATATTCAAATTGCTTAATTTGGTCAATATATTTTAGAATATCAATATTAATTTAAATAGAATCAAAAACAATTTTAGCACATTTTTACATTTCTGTTTAATTTTGTAGTTATATACAATATGTCAAGAAAATGTTTTTACATTGAAGAAAATATTATTATTTCAACTTTATTTTACAATATTTACAAATGTTTATAACATTGCAATTTTTTTTTTTTTTTTACATTTTGTTTTAGGTATATTTCTTTAACGGGTTTTACCAGAAAAAAATTCATTATGAATGTAATTACGAAAATACATCAACAAAAACTACACATACCCTTTAATCTACCTGTCAAGAAAATGTTTTTACATTTGCGTTTTTTTTTTTGCTATGTGAAACAATTTTTGGAATTTTGGGATGTATTATTGTCAATAAATCGTCAGTGTGATAATTATAATCACAAAGTACAAGAATATGTGTTCAATAATTATATATTAAGTAAGTCAAGAGAAAAAACTCCAGATCATAAACGCATTTGAGGTTTTTTATAACCTCCAATTCGGGAAAAGTGTTAAAAATATTGTACACATGTTTTCCTTATTAAGATGTATACTTAATAGAATATTAAATCGCTCCAAAATTCCCGTAATATTGTAGTTGATATCTCTTAATATCCATCTGCTTTATTTGGCAGAGTTAAACCTAGAAAAATTAAGAAAAACTTGAATATATCCACTAGGGCTTATGAAAAATTACTGTGAGGGTATATGAATTTTATCTTCCAAGAAACAATGAAAAAAACACAGATGGATTACAATTACAGATGGAAAACTACATGAAAGAAACACTCTTATGGGGACAAAGTATTCAACAATTATAATCACTCCCAATGATTTAAGTTGATAAGCTTAAAAAGTTATGGAACGAATTATATGTTGTACAGGAATGTTTATACATACTATATAAAAGTATAATTTAAAATTATCAGAATACGCCGGTAACCTTCAAAATCATTTAGAAAATTAAATAATAAATATTCATACTTTCGGATTTAAAAGATATTGTTAAATACAGATCAATTTTATTCAAAATAGTTGGAAAATCGGTTTTATTATGAAATATAACAGGTGTGCAGTAACATATCTAGACTTTTAAAGTTCATTTAATAAAAACTGTTAATAAATATGAGTTTATGAAAGATGAAAATTAAAATTCAAGTCATGAGAAAAATAATGACTCCAAGCTTATATAAGAGAATAGTGATAATGCAGCAAAATTTATTTTTAAATATACCAGCATAAGCTCCAAACTTTCATCCCACATCATTTTTTTTTTTTTCTCCTTATTTGAAGAAGAAAGTGACGAAAAGGTATTACAGGACCATAATGAAATAAAAACACGCACTAATGTTGGAATATACAAAATTCCAATTGACTGTGACGTTCATTAATAATTTTATTTGATGAAAAAGTTTCCACAAGCAGTTATATATATCCGCCATTTTAAATTAAAAATTCGGAAAATTTGTGATTTTCTTAGCAGTTTTATAAATGTAAAAAGAATTTCTTGACACTAAGATTTTTGTGTTTGTTTAGTTTTTGCTCCATTTCTAATAGTTTAAATCATTAAATATTAAGTTTCTTTGAGTTATATAGTAATAAATATATAAATTAACAAATTCGTATTAAAAATTTTTATATTAGCAAAAAATTATATAGTTTTTTAAAGCCAAACTTCGTCAAATTCATGTTTTCTTTTAATGTAAAAACATTTTCTTGACATACTGTAAATATTTTAAATTTTAGTCTCTTATGACTTCCTGTTGATACATGGCAAGATATACAGCAAAACTTTATTATATTTTAGTTGTATCTCTGCTGCCTTTAACTTCCGCACTATAATATGGAATTTGTGTATTGTGTCTTATTGTCTGAGAAACTGTTTTCCAGAAACAGTTGTGACAAAATTGAAACATAAAAGAAAGTTTTAAATTTTGTAACAAAAAATTTTCCGCAATCCATTTCAAACCCTTCAATTTCTTTCTTTAAACGCTCTTAAAAGGAATTACATTTTAGATAAGTCTTCTCCTTAAGCAACATCTGATATTGATAATGGAATCGATCCATTCTTTAAATTTTCTCTCTATTATTTTTTTACTTACTTCTGTAATTTTATTTTTACTAATAATTTAGCAAAGCAACAGCTGTTTTTATTTATATGCTACTTTTGCAGCTATTTTAAGAAAATTTTATTTCATTTACAATTTTTTTTTTTTCATACTTATTTCTTTTACTGTCAACTACTGCAGCAAGTTCGTGGTAAAATTCCATTAAATTTTTAATTCTTTTTTTTTTTATTTTTTGTTTTCTCTTGTAGTACGTTTTCTAGCTTGCAGCTATTTTTATATTTCCTTTTTTCAACTATTTTACTTACAGCAGCCAAAAAATTGTGTGAATGTTTTGTTGTTGTTTGTAAAATAATCTTGTTTTGGTAATTATTGAAAGATATTTAAAAAGTTTTGGTTTTTATTCTTCCCTTTCTATTCTATCGTTCCTTATTTCATATTGTCAGTTTAAATTGCCAAACAAATTAGTAAGAATAATACTTTTACTCGTTTAAGATAGAGCACAATAACAACAACAGCAACAACAAATAAATTTAAAAGTTATTTTACTTTAAATTGAAAAAGTTTCATTTTTCTTAATCTAATGGCAGCAAAAATGTTACAATAAACGGAAATATTTAGAAGAGATTTATTTTTAGAAAATTTCATAATATTTATATTCGAGAACAAAATGTCGATAAGGTAACAGGAAAAAGGTGTAAATGTATGAGTGTAAGTATATGAGTTTTATAAAAAATTAATTTTACAACGCAGTTAAGTAAAAATCTCAGATGTTGTATGTTAATTGTTAATTTAATAACTAAATTAAAGTATTAAAGTTGTCAAGGAACTTAGGTCGTGTTGTAAAGAAAAAAAAAATAATAAAAAGATTTATAATAGGTATTAAATCAAATGCTTGTTAATTAGTTGTGTTTAAAACAAAAAACTTTGTATTAAAAAATATTGTACAGCCTAAGATTTTCAGCTTTAACTTCTTTAGGTTGTTATAGGGAGTTACAGGTGTATTTCTTTAAAAGATTTATCTTCCCCTTCTTAAAATTTATTTTCATTATTCTGGGGGACAAATTGTCTTAAAAATATTAATAAATTTGTGAACTGTAAACAAAAAAAAATAGAATAACAAACAAATTTAAATAACAAGCTTGTTGATAATACAAAACAGTATACATATGTATATTAAGTTGCACACATTGGGGCCAAACGCAAAATTTTATGTTATAAATCTTTATCTTCCATACTACTAGTCAGATCGAATTGAAATGTAACTGAATTTTCTGAACTTTCAGCCTGTGACATTATGATAAGCTCAAGTTATATTTACGCTTTTGAATTTTTACCTCGACTTTGTTTCGTTTTTGGAAATAAGTTTGGAAGGAAAATCTTTTTAAATATCTTGTAATTTGTAATATATTCTGAAATTGTTTTTATTATCTCAATTCTTCTAGAAGTAAAAAATTTCCAAACTTTTGTTTTCAAAAATATTCACTTTTTTCTCAAATTTAAAAAAAAGTAAAAAAAAAACACAAGGCTTCATAAAATTTAAATTGATGATTGGACCCTACATTCAGCATTGGTCGAAAATTGTTAATTTTTGATTAAGGTTTAAATTTTATCGATAAATAATAAAAAAAAAAAAGAATTTCAATCAAATTTTCTTTGCGACTTTTAATAGCTTAACGCCCTGCCGAAAACGATTGTAGCAGTACGGATTTAAAAAAAAAAAACTTTTTTAAATTTAACAAAAAACATATTAGCATCACTATTATTTCACTATTATTTCTTATGTAATATCTAACGTAAATATCAATGCTTGAAATAGATTTAGCAAACAACTTTAAACAAATTAACAACATAAAAATATAACAAAATAAGAAAAATTTTATCACAGGTTCTTAAAGCATTAGTTCTAAAACTGGTGAAATCAGAACCACTCCCGATTCTTATATAACATCTTAAAACAATTCTAGAAATCTTTGAGTAAAATCTTATTATGATTCAAAATTGGTCTTAAGGAATGTTTTTGAAAATATTTTGATTTCAAATCATTTCTATGAAAAAATTACCGAAATAACTTCCTTTGAATGTTTAAACAGCTTTCATAAAAAAATAAAAAACCCTCTAGAAATTAGCTGAAATAAAAAAGTTCTTAGTGACAAATTCAAAAAAATTCAATGATTAAAGAATTAGTTCTGGTACCGTTCTATAGAATGGATACACTTCCACATAACTAGTTCTGGAGGCAAGATTCATTTTCATACGTCAAAAAATAGTTACAAACATAAAACTAGAGAATATCCATTGTAAAACAATATACCGACTTTTTCTTCTGGATGTCAAATTTCCTCTCAGAAGGACTTCAAAATTTCGAAAAATGCACAATTTTAAGAATTATATACAATGTTTTCAAATATTACAATGAACCAGTATCGATGTCAAATGGTCGCAATTTTGAAGATAGTTTGATAAAATTTTTTACATATGCTTTTTTCAATGAAGCCTATTGAATTTTGTTATGATCGGCCTATTATTTCACCTAGCCCCTCTCCCGAAAATCAATTTAACGTGCATAAATCCCATACAAATGTTAGCAAGTAAGTTGTATATAAGTAAAAACAAAATTATGTGGATCGAAATGGTGTAGGGTATCATATGGTCGGGCTTGACCGACTATATCTTCTTCCCTGGTTTTTATTGAATTTGCTCCAATGACCAAAGTGATAATATTAATTAAGTAAAAATAATTGGTTTTTGGTAAAAAAAAAAACCAAAACAATTAATTTTTTTAATCAAATCAATTAGGATTATGATTGTAATTTTGCTTAAAATTAATAAAAATTTTTATTAATCTGATACTACAATTAACTAAAATATAAAATTGCATAAAAATTTTTTCCCAATAAAAATGCACAAATTTTAAACAAAATTATTTATTGCAAAATAAGAGATGATTAAAAAATAATTATTTTACAAAATTATGTGTAATGAATGTTAATAATATAACGTTAAAACGAGAGAAAAAGATATAGTCGGTCAAGCCCGACCATATGATACCCTACACCATTGTGTACATTATAATTCGCGGAGGGGTCTTTTATTAGACTTGGAGTCAAATGTGGACCGATACTCATAAGTGTAAAATAAAACATACGAATACAGAATATTACGTTGATGCTGACATGTATATGAATTTATTCACTTTTGGGTGATTCCCGAAAGAGGGCCTTATATGGGAGCTATGGTAAATTATGGACCGATCTTTTTAAAATTTGGTACTATCATTTATGTTTATATAAAGCTTATTTGTGTCGAATATTAACTTGATACTAACATTTTAATGGGATTTATGCCCGTGGGAGCTATGGTTAATTATGGACCGATCTTTTAAAAAATCGGCACACTTATTTAGACTTATATAAGACTTATATGTTCCAAATTTCATTAAACTATTGATATATTTAAGGGATTACTGATCGTTAAACTCTTTTCCGGGAGGACATTTGTATAGAGGCTAGGTGAAATAATGGACCGATCGATCATAACCAATTTCAATAGGCTTCGTCCCTGGACTAGAAGAAACCTGTGTACCAAATTTCATTAATTTTGGTTCAAAATTGCGACCTGTAGTTTGATTACAAGGTTTACATGGACGGACAGACGGTCAGACGGACAAATGGACGGACGGACATCGTTAAATAGACTCAGAAAGTGATTCTAAGCCGATTGGTATAAATTAAGGTGGGTCTTAGAAAAATATTTTTGGGTGTTACAAACATCAGCACAAACTCATTATACCCTCCCCACCTATGGTGGTGTAGGGTATAAATATAGAAATCTTTGTTTTTTGTGTGCATCATAAATATACATATGTACTTTTTTAAATATGGGAGTTAATATGTCCTATATAATATAAATACTGTCATATATATTTACACTTTTTGGAAATTTAGGTATGGTAAAAAAAAAAAGCACAAAATTCGTTGCTTAAACCAACCTTTTTCAGCATAAATGTTTCACTAACACAATCTATGAAATGTCTAGATTTAATTAGCATTAAATTTGGGTAATCAGTTATGATGAACGTTGGTATAAAGTACAAAACATACATATGCTTCATTTTTCAAAAGTATTTACACACATTTTTATCATTTGATATCCATATTGGGTTGATTAATTTTGATAGATATTTTATATTTTATTTTAAATGTTCGAAACCCTGAAGTCCTTTCAAGAGAAAATTTTACATCCTGGAAAAAAACAAATACTTAGTTTGATCACTTGTATTCTCTAGTTATATATATTTGCAAATTTTTTTCATATGTGATAATTTTTTGATAAAATTGCTTCACAAAGTAATATTTAAATTATAATAAAATTTAAATGATCAAGGATATCTTATTAAAATTTTGGCATTATATTAATAAACTTGTCCTAAAAAAATTATATATATTTTATATATTAAAAAAAAACGTGAATTTTTTTCTGAAAGTCTTAAATCTAATATTACTTTTTGTCAGATTGATATACTTACACAATTCTTTACAAGAAATTTTAGAAACCATATTAAACCCGTCAAGTTTAAAGGAATATAAAAAACAAACGAGATTAACTACACATGTAAACATATTTTCTACAGATTTCAAAGGACTATTTATTTTCATTTTCTTTACAATAAAATCATAATGTTTTGACAATTTACGATTACCAAAAATTATCTTTTGATATTGTCGTGATACCCATACAATGATAATAAAAAATACTGTTAAAATAAAATATTAATTTACTCTAAAATTTTTTATTTCAATACAGAAATTATTTCAATTACAGACTAAAAAAAACTTTATAGAACCATATTAACTTTAACTAACCATTTGTCAATATTCTTACAACAAAAATATTTTCTAGCAAATTTAGAGCACATCAATTATAAATTTATAGTTACATGCACTAGTTAACAAACTGCAGAATAACACCTTTTGAAAAAATGTCATTAAAATATAAGTCAAGCACCAAAAAAAAAAAAAAAAAATACACGTAAAATAGTATTCGTTAGTGTGTGTGTGTGTGTTTTTTTTTTTTTTTAATAAACTCTTACAAAAGGTTCATGACCAAAGAACGACGACACTAGCAAATGACACCATAAACAAAAAGGATCAAAAAAGAACACACACTCATACAGATACGTAAAGAAATGAAAAGATGAAAAAAAAGAAGACTTAAGCTGTCACTAATTACTGCAGTCTCTAGCGCAAACTCTCTATAATAAAAAGAAACAAACACATACCTATAAATAAAGAAATAAATTTAAAAGAAAAAAGTGTGTTAAAGTAAAGAATATGCAACCAATTAATTAAAAAAAGGATTTTTATAAAAAACACATATTCATGCACAACCAAACTCTCACATACTTACATTAAAAACAGGACAAAGACAGGAAATCATTACCAAAAAGCAACTTCAAAAAGCAAAAATAAAAAAAAAATTTAAAGAGAAAGAAACACTGCCAATGATTTATATATATATTTGTGTGTGTGTATAATCTCATGTAACTTATATTGGTTAAAAGGAAAATTAATTTAATTATTAAGATCTTTGAGGTTAGAAAGTAACTAAATAGCTTCTTTTTCTTATACACATATATGGGCAATTATCAAAAATTTTTAACCTGGCTGAAACTGACTAAAATCCTTAATAACTTTTGTGGTAATGATATCTTAAACTAACTGGTTACAGATCTGATCTCACAAGACTTGAAACTAATACAGTACACAATTTTAGCACAATAGGTTTCTTTTTCTAACCATGATTGTTGTTCAAAGTTCAAGAATATAAAAAAACTGATAAAAAAAACTACTTAAATTTTTACCATTCGTCTACAATTTTTATACGCGCGTTGATACTTTTCCATCTTACTCTTACTCATAAGTAAACTAATCGGACTTTGTACATAAATTCTGCACCATCTTTGTTGTTGTGCATACTTTCAACAACTAAATGCAGGGTAGTAAACTTATGGTGACGAAATTTTTTGGCTTTTTTAAATTTTTCAGTTTTTTTGGGCGCGGTCTGTGCGCACCTCAACCGAATACAAAATTTAAGGATTGATACTTGTTGTAATTGTACGTATTTTGCGCTATGTCCCGTTGATGTGCCCGAAATATTAAACGTAGCAGATAGTCTCAAATTTTGGAAAACAAGACCGAAAATTTTTAAAAAAGTCAGTTTTTTCGAGGCACACTCACATTTTTATATGGAATTGCTTGGATTACTGCGTGAACTTAGTTTTTTGTCATTTTACATAACAAAATCGGAGGAGCATTGAAAATAAATTTAATACAAACATTTTATGAACTTTTTGAAAATTATGCAAAAATTGCACTTTTTTGTGTGTATTTTTATACAGAAAATTGCAATTTAAACAAATATTGGATATATAGATATACGAGTGGCGATAAATATAATTGATTGGGATCATAAATTTAAGTGAAATGTCGTTGATAATTGAAAACGGAACACTTTTGTCAAAACACATTTCGCTAAGGCACATCGTGTGGACGTTTGTGAAATTGACTATAATTGACATAATTTGAAAGGTATTTCTTATGCTTAATGAAAATTCGGACGCGCATCAAAACATTTTCAGAACTAAAAAATATTTACTTGTGTTAAAAAAGGATCACAATATTAAAAATCATTTCTATGTAATAAACTCTAACAAAATATATGTTTAATAAATATATGAAGAAATAACTTAGATTCGATCCAAATTTTTCACAAAATTTTTAAAAATCGCGATTTTTATTGAAAAGGAAATTTTTTAAATTTTACTAGGAAACCCTAAAATAAGCTGCACTAATACCATCAAACATTGAAAATATCATAAATTTTATTTGAATAACTCAGTAGGTTTTGATATTATATGTTATTTTGACCAGAATTGTACATAAATTTCTAGTTTTTAAAAATTTTTATATGTTCAACTTTAAACCACCATAACTTTCACGCCCCTCACATGAAATGATTCACGCGAACTGATTATACATGCCTTCGAGTCACTTTATATGTATACAAAAGGATTTTAATGTGCCATCAAAAAAAATTTATATTTTTTTGAAGGGCTAAAATCAAATATTTTTGATAATTGCCCATATATATATATTTCTTATTATTTTTTTTTTTTTTTTTCAAATATATAATATTGCTCCTCCTTGTTAATATTAATTTATTTTCCTTACTCTAGTTGAAAAATAACCAAATAATTTTTGTGCTGTTAAGCAAAAAATAATAAAATTAAAAGAAAAAATCTCATGTTAAAAACAACTTTTAGCTTTCGAACAAAAAAAAAAAAAAAAAAAAAAAAAAACAAGTTTATGGTTTGATGTCAACATACAAAAAGGACTAGTGTCGTAGCATAACTTTTACTAACCCTTGATAACACTGACAAGTGACAGATCATGTACTCTATTAAAAACTTCAAAACATCAAAGTATGAAAATTTATGGCAACATCAAAAATGAAAGTCTACGATGGCTAATGTGAATTGGGGAAAAAATATTTTTGGGATAATAAATACAGCTCTGAATCTTATGCATACAAATGTTTTGTTAAGTATTATATTTAAAAGCAAACAGAAGATTGAGAAGGACTAAAAGAGGAGCAGAACGTCGCAGGGAAATGAAAAATGGTGAAGAGCCAACTTTCCAAAGATAAACATTGAAGTAATCAGACATGGGATGAGAACTTACCTAATTTCATTGGTAAGCGCATTTAAACATGCGCTGACTTCAGGGAAATCTTCAGGTCGTGGCTGAAATTCGAAAACTTATATTCCGAAATCAATAAAGAATATTTCAGATGAAAAGACATTACAACTCAGTGAAAAACGATTATGTCTCATCACAAATGAAAACATCAAAAGTTGAGGCTCAACTCAGTGAAAAACGATTATGTCTCATCACAAATGAAAACATCAAAAGTTGAGGCTGGAAATTAATAATTAAGCCAATGTTAAGATCAGATCAAGGCCATTTTTTCTAAGGAGGAGAATCCCAAAAATTAGTCAAATAAACTAATATAATAAATAAAGAGAACAATCATAAACCAAAAAAAATAAGAAAAGGTTGAAATAAATCCTATAGATCAAAATCGATTGCATTAAAGAGGCAATAACTAATGGTAATAACTAATGGTAAGATAATACGTAATTCTAATTTAGGATTGTTCCTAACGGTTCAGGGTATATTGCTTGTGCTATGATTGGGTCTTTGTACAGAACATGCATACTTTGTCGTAGGGGAGTACATTTTCTTCTCTCCCCAGATTTGTCTATAGATATCTGCCTTCGGGCTCCCCAACAACACCACTGTCGAACAAAGGAGCAATATGAAATGCTAGATGCTTCGAAAATTAAAAATATCCTATCGAAAAAACAAATACCACCCAAAACTCTATTTGGCTTTAATGGAAAAAAGGAGAAACTATCAAACAAGTATTAGGAATATTAATAAAGGTACACTTTTAAAAGGAAAAATGAGGAGATGCAGGGAAACCACACTCTTATAAAAGTAATGGCAAAAAAACATATTCATAATAATACAAATCGTTAAGGAGATAGTAGATAGTTTTTCTCCTTTTAAATCGGATCACATTCTTCCGGCCCTTCTGATTATAATTGTATTTTTTAATGTTCGATTAATGTTATTGTTTGATCTTCTCCTTGGATTTAAAATCTTTTAATTTCATCCCAATTAGTGATTTAATTGTTTAATAATTAAATTTTACTTTCTGGGATATTTTTAAACAAAAGCATGTACGACAACGAAATTTTGCACAGATAGTTTGAGGATCGATATATACTCGAAAAAAATTGGCGTAGACCACCCAATTTTAAACAAATAGTTCCAGAATCAATGTAAACTCGGAAACCACCACCCCCATTTATTTATAAAGTTTTATACATCAAGTTTTCTTAAACAGTATAAGGAGAATTTTATCATTGATAGCAAACCCGGTTCGGGAAAAAAAGTTCACATGATATTGGGAAAGCCAAAAAAAATTGAAAGAATATTGAAAAGATCTCCTAACACATTTGTTAAAAAAGCAGCCCGGTTAGTTCAATGCTTTGTATATATGGTGCAAAAAGTTAAGGCCAATACTGTTAATATACAAAATCCAAAAAGTTACAGTCAGAAAATTCCTAGAATTCAAAACTAGGGAACGAAAATGAAAATTAAATTTCATAGAAAAATACTCATGTCATATAATGAACGACGAAACGTATATGCTGGCAGCTTCCACGTCAAAATGCTAATACTCGAGGAAATGCTAGAGATAAGTTTAGAACCCAAAGGCTGACAAAAATGCGCCTGCGACAAAAGAAGCATGTCATTGTGCTCTATACATATGAAATACACATTAATGAATGTTTGAAAAAAGGGTTTCACTTTGTTACAGCTTTAATAACAATTTTATATTACTTATCATATATTTGTATAACACATTGTAGAATTGTGGTCAATTAATGTTTTAAAAACTGTATAAAAATTAATGTTTTAATTCATACTCATAGTAAGAATAAAATTAAACTTTTAAATAAAAAATTAAAAATATATATATATTTTTTTTTTTTTTGGCTAGCCTAATGTAGATACATAAAATATGAAGTTGTAATAACCGAATTAATATTTTTAAAAAAGTTGCGAATGCCGATATATACAGTAATTTCAACCGAATTACGGGATAGTACATACGACCGAATTCGATTGGCAATAAATTCGGTTGCCACAACGAAACTGTTTTCTCTGTGTAGTGATTAGAATTATAAAAATTATATTTTTCTGTAATCTGTAATATAATCTCAATTAAATAATATAAAAACAAATCTCCAAGGTCAACTTTTTCCAAGTTAGTATATGTTACGATTTCTTCGATCTCACACCTTAATAGTTTTGACTTTTTCAATTGATATATGAATATTTGATTAAAATGATTAACAAAATGAAAAATCAAAGATAAAGTATGTTTACCGTTAATTTTTTCTAGTGCTTTTCTTAAAAAAAAAAAACATACCACGTACGTTTAAGTAATGTTAAAATAAAAATAAAATGTAACACTCATACGTATTGATGACTGTTAAGGTCGCGCTATGTTAGTATAAATGCAAGAAAATTATATTATTATAGATATATTTAAAACTAACAAATTTATATGTTATATACATGAAAATATTTACTTAATCTCATACAAATGCTTAATATACTTATCACCAGGGAAACCACAAATATGATCTAAATAATGTTTTATGCGCATTATATATGCAAATTTATAGTCGGTCAAGACCGACTACATGATACCCCACACCATTATGTAGTACCATAAAATACGGGAAGGGGACTTAAGACTTTTGGAAAATCGTAGACCAACACATTTACAAATGTAAGATAAAACATACAAATACTAACATCTACATGATTTTATGCACTTTAGGGCGATTCCCGGAAGTGGGTTTATACTTATACATTAAAATCTTTTCATTGTTAAGGAATTCTTGAGTACTGAATCTATATTCCGGGGGACATTTGTGTGGGAGCTAGGTGAAATAATGTACCAATCACAGCTAATGTCAATAGGCTTTGTCCTTGTATCATAAAAGTCCAACGTACAAAATTTCATTGAATTATCTTTTTTGCAAGAACAGCGTCCAGCCAGCCATACGGACGGACATCGTTAGATCGATTCTGAGTCGATTGGTGTACTTTTCTTTAACTTACAAACATCAGTACAAACTGAAATATTTATCGATGGCTTCATTGAATGTTCTGGAAAAACATGCAATTGCATGCATAATTATGCTTTCCCTGCTTATTACAAATACAATTAAAATAAAAACAATTTGTAATATTTTTTCAATTTATGAAAGTACTTGAATATATTTTTTCTCTTGCTTTCTTAAATTTATATACATATATTTTTTCACAAACACCCAGAAACCTAAATGTAAAAGTTATTTTACAAAAATTTCACGTACTAATTCGTAATTTACACTATTGTATGCATATTATTCAGTATGCACAAATATAAAATGAAAATTCAGAAGAAGTGAAACATTATAGCAGCAACGCAACAACGAATAACCAAAAAACACACAAATATACACATAAAAACAGCAAAAACAACAAGTGTTTAAATATTATTATTTACTCCCATATAATAAAGCACAAGTTGCAGTTAAACATGTTTTGCATTTACAAAATCTTATTCACACATAATTTTCACATGACAGAGCCCCTCCTCAAAGTATGCTATTATTTCTGTGTTACATTAAACACGTACTGAATTTTTATTAAAAAATTTATATATAAGTATAAAACAAAAAAAAAAAATAAAAATAAATTGCAACATCCTTTTTACATGACAAATACAAGAAAACGCAGAAAAACAAAAAATGAGCAGAAAGAGAGTCAGTCAGAAGTGCAAGCAAAAGCAACGTTAAGTGTAGACATTATACAAATTTTAAAGACATATTTTATTATTTCATTTTAAACATCGTCACCTCTTTGCCTGTCACTAGTTTCAACTAACACGGTCATAGTCATACACTTACGCTAACTTTCACACACTAACATAGACATTTATGAATGTGAAATTTGAACACAAATATAAACATACACATTTTAAGTTGACACAAATTTACATGGCGAAAACATAACATTTTTATAATATTATTTTCTTTCTACACCTTCAACTAAATCCTTGTTGACTCTTCATTATTATGTGTACGTGTGAGTATAAATGTGTGTATCTGTGTGTATATATGTTAATGTTAATGTTTTGGTTTTATACCATATTGGTGTAAATAAGTTCATGTGTTGGTTTTTAACATTTTATGCAGCGTTACCGTTTTAGTTTGGATTTCAGGTTAAAATAAAAAAAGAATTCGAAAATATTTGGTTGACTAAATTTTTGCTTAAATTATTTTATATATAAACTTGTATATTTAAATGTAAACGAGAAAAAAAAGCATAGTTGGTCAAGTTGGTATGTTACCCTACAGGGATTTGTGGTCAATTGTGGACCGATATATGCATTAAATGTAATTAATATTTTTATAAAACATATATATGCATTATACTATACTTAAAACATTTATGTGGTATTTCGTACATTAAGGTAATTCCCGGACATGAGCCTTATATAGGTGTTATGGTAATTAACGAACCAATTCTCATAAAAATTGGCACTGTAGTTTCTACTTATATAAAACTTATTTGTGACAAAGATTAACTTTAAACCAACATATGTAAGAATATACATATGCAGGGTTATATAGGCTGATCTTCATAAAATTTGACGCAAAGTTTTATATTTATATAGTACTTACTTGTGCCAAATTTTATTTATATATCACAATATTTAAGGTATTTATAGTCGTTAAACCATTTTCAGAGAAGATAGGGATGTTTTTTTTTTTTTTCTCAATATTTTTTTCTTAACGTTATAAACATCAGTACAAATATATAAAACCCCAACCACCTATGGTGGTATAGGGTACAAATATTTACGCATTATACACAGTGTTACCGTTTGGCGACTTTAGTCGCCAATTGCCCCTTTTTCAACCACCTGGCCACTTTTTTGGCCCCTTTTTCAATTGGCGACTAAATGCGACTTTTTAAAACTATGTGATAAATGACGAGAAATTAAGTTGTTTAAAACATATCGACCCATTATATATTAACTTCAACAAATAAATGAGTCATTTTGAGATTGTTTCATAGTATACTGATATAAAAAACAGCGGAGTATTTATAAATGTACTGAAACTGTTAGTAACTAAAAATAATAAAGTTTATGAATATTTTTCGACTGGATTGAAAAAAAGAATCGATGAATATTATATCCTAATTTATATTTTTACATTCCACATAGCAACTAAATTTTTTCTTCCAGATGTGTTTGGAGTTCCTTTCAATATTCTTTCAATTTTCCGGCCTCCCCAACATTATGTGAACTTTTTTTCTTTCCGAACCAGGAAAGAAAATCAAAATCACGACAAATAAATACGGTTGTTATTAAAAATAATAACTAAAGTATTTTCTAGTGATAAATAGATAAAAAAAAAATATTTAATATTGCTTCCGAAAAAAGTTATGAGGCAAAACGTGTGTTAAGATTTTTTCAGTCGCACTCCTTATTATAGAATAAAAAATAACGTTTCAACTAGAAATATTAGTTTTCAAATCTTGCTTGAACATTACTGTAATTGTAATTGAAAAAATATCAATTACATTTAATTGAAAATGTAATCATTAACCCCCAACCCTGATATAGAAACATTTGAAAAAGAATTTATAGAAAATCTGTCATAAAAATTTATCATCGTATAAAATATTAACAAAGTTCTCAGTAGTTATCTATTTGTGTAAATATCGAATTTCACTTTTTGTAATTCGAATATAATATTATTTTTGGAAATAACACATTCTCGCCAAATATAATAATGATTGCAGGAATTTTTTAAAATTTTCTAAGGGATGCACGTTGGGTTAAAATGTGTCAAAAGCGCCAAATTGAATTTTCAAATTTAAAGCTTTGTAATAATGTTGGGTACCGAATAAAAATAGACAAAATTATGTATCAATATCAATTAGAATCTTTAAGCTAAGTTGTGTTGTTTTCTTATAAGGTGCTGTCAAATTTAAGAATTTTTTTGTATTTTTGAAAAATAGTAAAAAATTCTATTTTCATCAGTTTTCAGTGTATTTATTTTAAATAAAAAGTCTTTTAAGGTAACCATTTAAAATGAAACCATCAACTTTAGATATTGGATTTGCTGGTTGGATTTGCATGAAATTTCACGTAGGAGTAGCGGAGGATAGTAGTATTTTGAATTTAGAAGTAGGATCCAATATACACATCAGGAGCGGAACTATGGGGGTTCAAATTATGGAAAATGTTTTACCACTAGTGAATTTTTGTTCCTTACCCAATTTCCAAGACTTTTATATCACATTAAAGTCCTTAATAAAACATGCTTGCATGTACTTCTTATCTTATATATTTTTCGAGTTATATACATTTGAAATTTAAAAAATCTCAATTTTACAAGATCTGGGTTAAGATTTGTCAATATATAGCCAAATATTTCTAACCGATTACGTAGTTAGTTAAAAGCAAAATTATCTATCGAACAAAGAAAACTTTGTGTCGTTATCTTTATTGAGTCAAAAGTTAAACGATTTTAAATTGGAAAGTTTGCAAAAATTACCAAACAGATGGACAAATGGACGGACATTAAAATTCTTTAAAAAAAAAAATTCGAAAATTCGAAAAATATATTTTCTCCACTTCTCGATTAATATGAAAACCAAATGAAAGCATTAAAATTTTGATATCACCTTTCCCTGAATTAAGTGGCATTTTCCAAACATTTAACCCAAATGTATAGAAGGACGGACGGACATTGCCATGCTGCCAAAAAATATTTTTAGTATTCTAAAAATGCATTATTTTTACTAATTAATAAATAGAAAAAAAAAATAGAACGTGATCATCAAAATGTGAATATCACTCTTTCCTGAATTAAGCGTCATTTTCGTTCCATTTAACTTAAATGTATAGACGGACGGACGGACATTACCATTCAGCCAAAAACTTCTTATATTTCTATAAAAAATATAGACGGACGAACAGACATTACCCTTCTGCTAAAAAAATCTTAAAATTCTAAAAGTGAATTCTTTTAAACTAATAATCAAAAAAAATAAATTATTGATATATCCTTTCCCCGAATTAATCGCCGTTTCGACCAATTTTACCTCACAAATTTTTTCTAATGTATCTTTAACTTGTTTTTATTTCCATGTAATGATATCTTTTAACTAATGATTTTACACTATTTGGGATCTTTAGATTTGGGACCATCTTTAGAAAAGTTAAGTATTTACGCTTAACTTCGAAATATTTTATAACAACAAAAATATTTTACTCCTTTTCCAAATTTTCGAATAATTTGAAAATGTGTAAATATATATGACTATGACTGTAAAGTTAAAAAATTTAAAATTTCAAATTTATTTATTTAATTAAGGAAAATATAAGAAAACATTTTAATTTAATCAAACAATTATTTAATTTTAATTTGTCGATTGTTCAAGTTAAAACTCTAGTTTTTATTCAATGAACTTTTTCGTGAATATAAAAGGACTTAAGTGCAATAAGGTTCTTTAATGTATACTAATAATAAGATCTTACTTAGGTCTGTATTGTTATGAATCATTTTATGAAATATTATTTTGAAATTTTTTTTTTTTTCCTTAAAATAGTCTAAATTGATTTTGGTGTTATCTACAAATTTAAAAATTTTTAATATAAATATATATATACACATCTGCTCAAAATAATAGATACACCTAGTTATATGATATTAAAGTGACAATAACTTTGGAAAATTCTTCAGAAATACTTCGAGTTTTTTCCCTTTAGTAAACACTTTGATCTGACAATGATACTTTAATGAAAAACATGGCAAGTATGTGCATAAAAATTAATTTAAATATACGTTTTCGATTTAAATACCAAAAATTGCTGCTCATAATAATAGATACAGTTAATTTATTTCTAATTTTTTTATATTAAATCGAATTATATTGGACTTTTTTGATTATTTTTACATAACAGAATAAGAAAAGTTTCATTTAGGTTGAAAATATTATAAAGAAATAGTATTCTGATACAGAAAATGGGAGAAAAAACAATCAGTGCATCAAATAGGAGAGACAAATGGTTCAAAACAAAAATGGAAAATCGTTACTTCAAATTGCAAGTATTAGTTCAGAAAAATATCTACGTTATCTTTAAAATGCTTTTGTACGATTGAAACTTGTAATAGACCTCATAAAATAACTCCAAAATCAGATAGAAGGATTATTTTATAGGCAAAAAATTACCCCTTCAATCCTCTAAAGTCTATTTCAGCTGAAATTTTCGATGGAATAGGTCCGAATAGAGCTCGTCTTCGTTTTGTGCAATATCCCAATATATCCTAGTACCCATATGCATTTATTGTATTTATCAATATGATAAATAGGACCATTTGAATTAAATTAAAATCATTCCCTAAACTTTATACTTTCACCTCACTCTGAAACAGTCATATTTGTGAATTTAACGTGGAATTTTTTCCCTACAGGGTGGTGAATACTTCTTCCGAAGTTATTTCCTAACAAATTATTTTTCATTTCGCCAAAAAATATTATGTCTCTCCATTTTTTTCCGCGTGTACATTCGGTCTAAAGTAAATTTATTTTAAAAAGTTTTTATTAGTATCTTAAAGTTTTGTATACGCATTGATGGAACTTTTCTGTCAATTTTTTCCGGAAATTTGTTTTGCAGACAACGAAGCCAAACTGTTTGCGGACCTACTTCAATATAAATTATATCGGAAATAGCCTTCAAAGAAATGAAGGGGTCCCTTTTTTGCCAATACATTAATCCTCCTTTCAGTTTCTGGGGTTCTTTAAGAAATCTAATACGAGTTTATGTCATTCATTTTTTATATAATGCATTTTTTGCAAAATGTAGAGTCCCTTTTTGCCATTTCAAGCAACGTTTTTGTAGTTTTCGCTTGTTTTAAACCATTTTTACCTCCTATTTAGTGCGCTGATTGTTTCTTCCCATTTTCTGTATCAGAATACTATTTCTTTATAATATTTTCAATACAAATGAAACTTCTCTTATTCTATTATGTAAAAATAATCAAAAAAATACAATAGAATTCGATTTAATATAAAAAAAGTCGAAATAAATTAACTGTATCTATTATTATGAGCAGCAATTTTTTGGTATTTAAATCGAAAACGTATATGTAAATTAATTTTTATGTACATACTTGCCACATTTTTCATTAAAGTATATTTTTTTTAATTGAAGGAATTATTTTGGTAATTCAAATTATTAGGTCTTTTCGTTAGAAATTCTAGCGAAACTAGTAAAAAAAAGGGAAATTTAAAAAAAAATCTCAAAAATAAACTTTTACTTGAAAAAGTAAGAAAACAGAAAATAGTAAAATAAGTTTAAGTCCCAATAAAATATAAAGTTTTTTATATATTTTTTATTTTTACTTTTTTTTTTGCACACGTAAGTTTTGTAAAAGTATTAATCATAATTCCAAAATTGAAAATACTGGAAAAATTTATCACAAGTTTCAACAAAATACGTTTAAGAAATTAAACATGTTTTCTAATTATTCTGTTTAAAATTAAAATTCAATATAAATTTAAATTTTATTTACTAGTTTTGCTTATACAAAATCTTCAAGTAAAATATAGTAGAGAGAGAAAAATATTTGGCCTACTTTTACTATTTTTATGTGCACAGAAACGCTTTTCGAGTAAAATATTTGCAAAAATAATAAAACTAGTAAAAATAGCACGCAAACAAAAAGACCTATTATGATTATTCTTTTTTTTTTTGTGACAATATTTATTTTCTAACAAACTGAAGGGCGTTTAAATTTCTTCATGATCAATTATTGTATATATCAATTACTGTTTTTTCGTACTAGAGAGGTTATTATGCATATCACAATTTATTCATAAGTAAATAAAATATATTTTATTATTTTTACATATATTTTACATGTACATTTGTTTGAAAATACATATATACATTTATAAAAAGAAAAAAAAAAAAAAGAAAAACACGTGAGTACATTAAATATGGCTTTTATTTCCATGGTTTGTATATTTTGTTTGCATTTATTAAAGCAATATACATACATACATTTTCGATATAATTTAGAATTTATATATGTTATTTACAGGCAGTTTAAAAGTCAAATTTTTCGTAATTTCAAATAAAATTAAACAAGTTTTAAAGTTTAAGCTAAAACATTTGAATTAAGTATATTATTTTTTTAACAAAAACATTTGATAGTAGTTGAATACTTTAAGCAATACGCCTATAAATTTGAATTATTTGTTTCAAACGAGACGAACAAATAGGACTTTTCGTAGATCAACTGTACTAAGCTTTTGCAAACTTTGAATATATCCCCAACTAAACACCCTAAAAATCAAACATATTTTCTTTTTCACACTGTTATACTCGTCAATCACATCATGACCTAATGACCATCTCCTTCTCTATTTTTATCTTCCCCCTTTGCACGAATATTACAAACTGTGAGAATTTTAAGCTAATAACAAATATGTTTACCCTAAATGAAATGAATGGACAAAGCATAAGTTAATCTATAAAATCCTCTATTAAAGATTATTTTCAAAGTGAAATCAATTGGAAAAAATCATATGTTATCATCGGGTTTGAATGAGTAGTCAACACCCTGTGTCTATATTTAGCACATACACGAGTAGTTTGCTATAGCACTTGATAACTTCAACAGTCTATAATATCTAAGTATTCTATAAATATTGAAAAATCTAACACAATATTTTACACCTTCGTTTTGCTCTGATTGACCAGCAACACGCAATCATCTGTAAAATAAGTGGTTACAGTGGAAATAAAAAACACAAACCAAGAGTCGGTTGGAGAAAAAAAAAATGACAGAAAACAAATACATTACAAGGCCATAACGACCACAACAACTCCCTACATAACAAATGAAAAAAGTGAAAAACGTGGAATGGTATAAACCATTTTGGTAACATGGATGACAAACATCGATTTCATGCCAACACTTGCAATTTCCGGTTTCATTTAGTCATAAAAGCAAATGTGTGTATTGTTGGTAAACCTAAATAGCACTTGCCGTTATACACACACACTCACACACAACAAGGAAAAAATGAAATGAAGTGTGTGGTTTATGTAAAAAATGTATCTATATACTTCTGCGATTTGCATGTATGTAGGTACCTGTGTATATGGAAAAATATACGAAAACTATCTTAAAAGTCATTTTAAATAATAAACTTTTTTTGGAAGTTAATATGAATTCATTTTCATATTATTTTGAATATCATAAAAGAAAATTGTATTTTCTATATAGGAAAAAATTATACTTTTATTTGCATTTCAATATTTTTATACCAACCATCAAAAAGATGGAGGGTATATTGATTTTGTCATTCCGTGTGTAACATGTCGAAGGAATCATTTAAGATCCCACAAAGTATACATTTTCTGGGTCCTTGTTAGATTCTGAGTCGATCTAGCTATGACCATTCGTCTGCCCGGGGACGAACGGGACAACGAAGGGGGATGAAATTTAGCACAAATATTTACAATTACGGACAAAAAATTTGAAATTTAATTAATTTGATATTTAAACTTTTAATGCCAAATCGTTGCGAATATATTGGGTTATAAGTCTATATAAAAATCATATCCTTTAACATTATACCAAAAACGGTACATCGTCTCAAGCTAAAATATTCCTTTTTTAGTATGGACAAAAAAAATAGGGTCAGCAGTAATTTTGTTATATTTGTTTGTAAAATTTTAATGAAAAAATACTTTTTTTAAATCTCGATAACGATATTAAAAACAAAAAACTGAAAAAAGATGAGAATCATCGATTATGCCCAATTTCGAGAACTATTCGCTTCAGAAAGGATCTACAGATTTGGAACTTTAAAAATATGGGTAAAATCGAAGGTCCCAACAAAATATAAGTACGGAAATCGATCATTATGATTAAACAATTCTATTTTCAGTTAAAAGGCAGCAGTTTTAAACAATTTAAAACGATTTTATGTAAAAAAAAGTTCTTTAGGAACAGAAAACACCAACATTTTTTATCCAGTTCTAGACTTTTAATGCCAATAAGTCGATTAAAAATTCGGCAGAAATTGAAATTTCTTCTGAGGACATTAGAAGACAATTGGCGAAAACACAATTTATTCCAAATACCATTATGGAAAGCCAGTCTTATAATACAGACCTGGAAAGGCCTCAAATAGTATCCTCATGTACCCAAAAGTATAAAAATTGCGTATTTTCCTCTAAAAAAGGAGTATTTATTTTATAGAAGAATATAAATGTTAAATTTGGTAGAAAAACTTTCGCATGGGTCCAAAAAATACAGAGTTGGAAAGATTTTATACCCCATGTACAATTAAGCATAATGGTGTTTGTAATATATCGGAGAGGATTACTACTATTTCCAATTGTCTTGTCGATATCTCAGCATCAGGGAACTCTTGAATGGTCTTCCAAAGAAATAAAGTTTTCTTCAATTATTTTCTTATGTTCCCAGAACAAATTTGTGTTCCAAGTAGATTTTAAACCGAATTAATAGAATTAAAACTTTCTATTAATTCCGTTTCCGAAGAACTTTTTTTGCACTTAATCTTTTTTAACGGATCTAGAGATCTGCCATTTAATTGAAAATGAAATTATTTAGCTATAATGATAAATTTTGGTACTTATCTTTTGTAGGAACCTTAGATTTTACTCATATAAATTCCAAATCTATAAATCCTTTCCGATACGAATTGTTCTCGGACTTGAAGATCATCGATGATTCTCGTCTTTTTTAGTATTTAATTTTAAATATCGTTATAGAGATTTAAAAAATGAAAAGTTTCATAAACATATTTCAAAAAAATTTAAAAAATTTTAACCAAATTACTCCTGATGCTATTTTTTGTCAACACTGAAAAATTACTACTTGTGATTGAGACGATGTACCGTTTTCCGGATAATGTTTACGGATATTATTTTTGTATAGGTTTATAACCCAATATATTCGCAATGATTTAGCATTAAAAGTTTTATTGTTTTGCATAAAATTTTGTCGAAAACTCAAAAAGTTCAAATAAATATACTTGACCCTATTTTTTGTCCGTAACCGTTATATAAGGTTTGTTTGGTATTGAAAATGGGCAAAATCAGTTAATAAACAAAAAATGTATGGGCTAAAAACTAGAAACACAGGATGTCCGTTTCATACTGATTCTGCTAAAAATTTGCGTGATCCGCCCACCTCCCATATAACGTAAAATTTGAAAAAGTTGATGGTGGGTAATTAGATTCGGCCGAGCCGAATATAACATTCACACTTGTTTTTTTTTTTTTTTTTTCAGCATGTAATTCTGAGTTCGTTGATTCAACGAAAATGTTCACTGAAATTCAACGTACTAATGAATGGGGTGTTAAATTTAATAGTTAACGAAAAAAACAATTACTATAAAGAACTAACACTTTAGAAAGAAAAAGCTTTACTCAACGCACAAGATCGTTACTATCAAAGAATAGTTTGTTAACTTATATTTTTTTTAAAGCAAAATTCAGAGTTAGGGAACAAATTCGTTGAAGCAACAAAATGTTTCGTTGCATTTATATACCTTTGTTGTTCAGTGTAATAGCACACAATTTATAAAAAATTCAGTTTTTCTAAGTTTTCAACATAATTTCTATGTTACCTTTCATATGTAAGGTTTTTTTTTTTTTGTTTATGATTGTGAAATCTAACAACTTGGTTAGTTTTTAAGCTCATAATAGTCATGTGTTTTATATGCACTAGTACTGTATACATGCACATGATTGTGAGTATGAATATGTGCTCGGATATTAAGGAACAAAGAAAGAAAATAAAGGAAAACCGGTTCTTAACAAAAGTACAAGAATTCAATAACAAACTAAACAAAAGTTACGTGTTCAGGCAAAAACAAAGCACCTTCATGGAACAACACTGCTTTTGAATTTGAACGTGTTGTTTTTGTTGCATGTATACTACCTCACAGTTTTGCCGGTAGCAAAATGATTTAAAACTTTGCACACTTTAAATTACTTAATACCCTACTCTTAACCATAAAATACAATGGTAAGTATATATAATTTAGTATTCCGTTATATGTTCAATGGGAAATTCTATGTTCTTACATACAGATAGAGGGATTTTTTAAAACTGCAGATATCTTTACTATCCAGTCGACATTTATTCAAGGTCTAGTAGAAGATTTTCATAATAAATTTATAGCTCATAAGGAAGTTGCATTCTGCTTTTTAATTCCAGCTTACGCATTTGAGAAGGAATATATAAGGACCGTGAATGCAAATCTACTTATAGAAACAAAACCCGTGGGTGAATTTTTTTAAAGTGATATTTTTATTAATGACTGTTATTTTCAAGTTCCAAACATAAAGGAAGAAATTAGTTCCTGTTGGTTTTTAAGGAAATATCTGATCTTTTCCGGAATTATACTAATTAAAGATTTTATTGTGTTTCGGTCACTTTTTTGCTCGAATAAGCCCACTTATTTTTAAACTCCGTTTCATTTTATGCTGAGCTTTTAATGTCCTTTAAATTGTTTTTTACTAGAGTCCAATATCTTTTCGATTGCACGGAGTTTCGGAGAATTTGATGGATTAGCCTTTTTCGGTACAAACTCTTACAATTTCTTTGATACAACTCCATTGTTTTATTGTTGTACAGGCCAGAAAACAGCGGATACACCGAATTTTATTTGGAAAGGGAGAAGTCTTTTCCAAAGGCACTCATTCACGTATATTTCTGTGTTAATGCAACCATTTTTTACGAATGAAGATCTTTATTCCTGTGTATGCATATGACTTTCCAAATCAAAAACTTTCTTGGGAATTTTGATTTATTTGAATCACGAACTTTTTCTGTCATAATCCCTCTAGCATCTGCAACATAGAATTCTAGGCTAGAAAGTTGAAAGAAGTTACCCTGTGCGAACGTTTCTCCGTCTACTATACAGAAATAAAATTTCTGAAAAAATTCGTCCGAAGAACTTTCATGTTATTTTTTACCTCCAAATTCTTGCTTGCGTTTCTGTTAGGATTTTTTTCTTACTTTATAAGTCTTCAGGCTAGACTTCCTTTAAAATTTTCTGGTAAATATTCAAAGCAATTAACTTTTGTGACACTTTGCTTCAAGATATGAGGTGATTTTCTCTCAAAACCCTTTCTATTTTGCCTGAGTCCTACAGCCTGAAGATACTATTTGTCTTCCATTACCAGGCTACCATTCAGTGATTATGACTTCTTTGTATAATATTATGACCCAAGAGACTGTATTTTGCGGCACAACAGCCTTCCTTGCAATTATTTTATATGACCAGAAATCGAATTTTCTATTCCCGTTTCCCGGGAAACAAAAAATCACGGAAAACCCTAAACCCTAATCAAGACCGACCATATGATACCCTGCACCATTATGTATGAGCTAAAAATTTGATCTGTGGCCAATTGTAGACCAATACGTTTACTAAATGTAAAAATAGAATATAAAAATACAGAACAATACATTGATACTAACATCTATATGATTTGTATGCACTTTGGGGCGATTCCCTGAAGTGGGTTTATATGGGAGGAAATTTGGCATTGTTATTTCTACTTATATAAAATTTGTGTGTGACGTATATTAACTTGATACTATCATTCGTTTGGGATTTATGGACGTTAATGTAATTTTCTGAAGAGAGGTTTATATGGGAGCTATGATCAATTATTGGCCGATCTTAATAAAATTGCGTACAAAGATTAACACTTATACAAAACTTCTTTGTGCCGAAAATATTGATATTTTTGAGTCATTTATGACCACTAATCCCCTATTCCGGGAGGGCAATTGTATGAGGGCTAGGTGAAATAATGGACCGATCATAACAAATTTCAATAGGCTTTGACCTTGTGCAAGAATAATTATTCATATCATATTTCATCAAGATATCTTTAAAATTGCGATCTGTACTTTTGTTCACAAGGTTTACATGGCCAGCCAGCCGGCCAGCTTTAAGGTGGGTATAATAAATGTAATAAAAATAAACTATTTTATATCAAAAATTTGAAAATGTTAAGTAAAAATATATTTTTTTTTTGGCATTAATGTTGATTTGTGGTTTTATTAACGACTATTTATGCATACTTAATCTGTTTGCGTTAATAATTTTTATCAATTCGCGCAAATGCTGCAGAGGTTTGATTTTAAAACTTAAAAAAAAAAAATCCTAAAAATAGAGCTTTAGCTTTATCACAATATAGTTCTCTATAGTACTTCTAAAGTACTTTCAGTATATGTTGAGATTAGATTATAACAGAATCTTCAATATATATTGAAATACACTGAAAAGAAAAGTTTTTAGTTTGGAAAATATAGTCGTTTAAACATTAGAACTCATAATAATATTCCTTACAAAAAGCGCGATTTTAATTTTTTTTTTTTTTTTTTTTTTTTAAGTGAATTTTAGCAAAATTTTATATTGTTTCTTATTTGATAATAAATTTTACAATTTTACAAGTTAATTTTATTATTTAAAGATTTTAACTATGACGCAAAATATGTAGAGCACACTTTTGAGGTTAAAAGCATGTTTTTTGGTCCATACTATTATAAGTCCTTAAAATATTTTGATGCCATCTGAATTTTTTTATTAAGCTTCATTTGATATCAATATTAACATAATTTATGCATCGCGATAGTTGTCAGCAAGCGAAATAAGTTTGGAGATGAATGCCGCTGTAGCCAATATAAATGACGTTTCTTTAATTTTTTTATACCCACCATCCAAAAGATGGGGGGTATATTGATTTTGTCATTCCGTGTGTAACATGTCAAAGGAATTATCTAAGACCCCACAAAGTATATATTTTCTGGGTCCTGGTTAGATTCTGAGACGATCTATCCTTGTCCGTCCGTCTGTCTGTCTGTTGAAAGCAGGATAGGGCTCGAACGAAGTAACGTAGGGGACGAAATTTGGCACAAATATTTGTCTTATATAAGGTTTGTTTGGTATTGAAAATGGGCAAAATCGGGCTAAAAACTTGAAACACAGGGTGTCCGTTTCATACCTTTTTTTGTTGATATTTCTTCAATAAAAAAATGTACGACAGCGAAATTTTGTATGTATAGTTCGGGGGTGGATATAAACCAAAAATGGGAGTGGTCCGCCCACTTTGCCGCCCACCTCCCATATAAAGTGAAAATCAACGAAATTGTGTTTAAATAGTTCAAGGACCAATGTAAACTCGAAAACAAAAAATGGGCGTGGTCCGCCCACTTTACTGCCTACCTTACCGCCCCCTCTCATATAACGTAAAATTTGAAAGAGTTGATGGTGGGTATATAGATTCGGCCGGGCCGTATATAATTCGCGCTTGTTTTATTTTTATACTATCAATTTTATTATTAAACTGATTCTTTACAGATATTTTTCGATGATCTAAGACCATATCTTAAACTGAAAAAAATTCAATATTACTTTGACTTGACTTTCTTCTTACTAAATAAGAAAAAATGAAAACTTGATCCCTAAAAACAGATGCTGTCCCAGTTATCTATGTCCTGAAGAATGTCTCAATGATGGGTCCATGATTTGGCGTAGAACACAATGGCGACAGATTCCTACAAATCTTAACAACTTTTTTGAAAAAAGGGCATAGAAATTCTGCACAGAAAGCAGAGCGACATTGTTATAAGTCATATAAAAGAAAGTACTTTGATGCTGCTAAGGATCGAGGCCAGGCCACGAATATAATTTTCCCAAGTTAATCCTGTTCTTTTTAAATGACAACATATGTAGATGACTTTGTTGTCAAACTTGTCCTCAACATGCTTTTAATTTTTAAAATTTCGTGAAAAAATGCTATTGAAAGAAGTCTGACCCTTAGCCAATTAATAAATGATTTTACGCGAATGATTTAAAATTTAGGATTTCTTACTTATTTTGTAAGAACTACAAAATGCCATTAACACTTTTCCTAATTTTAAGAAATACAAGACACTTAAGGTAGATTTCAAACAATTTCGAAATACTAAAATATATATAATATTATTTTTTATTAAATATTCTGCTACGAAAATTTAAGAAAATGTCTTTTTGAAAATTTAATCCTTCAATATTATATTTATTACTTAATAACAAATTTTATATAAAGATTTTTTTTCTAAAAATTTTGTTCTGCAACATTTAAATAAAAAAATCCATCCAAATTCAGTTGATTTAATTTTGATAATTTTTTTGTATATTTTATTATTTATGAGCACTTGTTGGATACATATGTATGTATAAAATTTTTTTCGTGTGTGAGAAATTTTTTTGGGAAATTATCACATTTTGTTAAATACCAAAAAAAAGTCACGATTCGTATAACTAATGGTCCTTTTAATGAAAGAGGTAAATTTTTGAAAAACATTTTGACCAGTTTGGGATCCTGGGTTTTTTTTTTTTTTTTTTTTTTTTTTTTTTTTTTGGTACAAAAAAATTAGAGTTCTTTAATATTCTGATTTTAAGATAAATTAAACAATATATATCATACCAAAATTTCATTAGAATAATTGTATTACAATATTTTTAACAATAATTTAGAAAAGAACAATAGAAAATTAAATTTTCCATTTAGAATCTAAAAAAAAAAATCATTTGAAACTTTTATATTTATATATTTAAATTTTTGAAAATAATAATTTTCATTTAAATTTAAAAAAAAGAGCAGTTGAAATTTAGAGAGTTTTAGTATTTTAAGTCTTTTTTTTTTAATTTTAATTGTATTTTTCTGAATTTTAAATGAGAAATCTTCTTTTAAATGGCTCTTTTCTTAAGTTTAAATTAAAAGTTCCAATTTTAATTGTTATTTTCAAAATTGAAATTGGAAAACCTTATTTTCAATTAATCGTTTCTAAATTCTAAATAAAAATTCAATTTCAATTGATATTTTCAAAAACTAAAAGAGAAATACATATTATTTAAATATGTTCTGAATTGCAAATGAAAAATTATAATTTAAAATGATATTTGAATTAGAAACTCTTAATTTTAATTGTTTTTTTTTTTTTTTTTTTTTTGTTCTGAAACTGAAATGAAAAACCTTATTTTAAATTTTCAGAATAAAAAAAATAATAAAACCTTAATTTTATATTTTTCGTGTCATAGACCTTAATTTTTTTGCCATTTGTCACATTCTTATTTCTGGAAATTATTAAAACAAGTATCAGTCCTACATACCAGGGACGGAACTTCATATCTATATTATAATCTATGCCAAGGACCGTAATGATAATGAATTTTAAAATAAAACTCAACAAAAAATCATTATTTTTGATTTTTTTGCTCACAATATAAAACTTAACATAAGAAATGAAACTATTTACTAGTAACAAATTTTATTTTTATTAAAAAATTTAATTTTTTGCAAAAAATTTTATTTTTAATAAAAAAAAAAATACGTTTTTAATACAAATTTTGATTTTTAGTAAAAAAATATATATATATATTTTTAGTAAAATAAATTAGATTTTTAGTAAGAAGTTTTATGAAAAAAGTACCATCACATTTGACTTTTAGTGAATAAATCCAATTAACGACTAAAATTATATTATCGATAGAACCTGTTCTGAAGATTACATTTCTGTATTTAACACTTTTATCCTGTCGTTCAATTGTGTCAGATTTTTTTGTTAAAATTTTTAAGAATAATGATTATTTTCTGTTCTTCACACCAGCTTTCAATTATGAATCTCTGTTTATTATTTATTTTGTTTAAACCAGAATCTGATATTTATTTACATAGCATTTCACTAAATTATATTTATTATAGTGCATTCAATACCCACAACAACAAGTGTGTGTCTTATGAATAGTGAGTGAGTCATGGTGAACAAAGAAAATAACATGTTCAATTACTACAATTACAAAGCAAAACATAAACATTCCTACATCCTTTTAATACAATTGTGTTTATAGTCCATGTACTCTTCTCACATGCAAGTACTCAAGTAATGCACTCTACCGTACATTTCATACATACAAACAAACATTCATTACCCGCTTGACCACAAACTTCGATAAAGATATCGCCTTCGAATAATTCTCGAACATTTCTCTAACAAAACCTTCGAGAACGAGTATCGAAGGCGTTTCGAGAATGAACTCGTAGAGTTCATCTGTCGTTCAGTTTGTGGCAGCAAATCGATCGATATCGAAGGTTCGTTTGTGATATCTATATCGAATTTTAAGTGATATCGTTAGCGATACGAGAAAATGTTCGTTGCCAATATCGAAAATTGTTCGATATCGACATTACTATCGAACCGTTGGCAATAATTCTATTCTGTTTCATCCCATTTCGTTTACCTTTTAAAATTAAAAGGTGATTTAATTTTTAAAGCAGTTTTGTTTATTTTAAACTTAACACAATACACCAAATATTCAAAAAATTAAATAGACTTAAGTTAATTTTAAAGTTAATTAACAAATAACTTACAAATAAAGAAATAAAAAAAAGAGTGGTGAAACTTGTATGGTTACAGAGAAAGTCTCAATAATATCAGTTTTTCTGTTGTCCGAATCCATATTTTTTTAGATCAAAGTTTACTGAATTAATATGCCAGAAAAAAATGTATCATTTAGATAAATATTTTATGTTGCGAATGTTTTTTAGACAAGTTGTAATGTTACTTACCATTTTTATAATTATTTTCCAAAAAAAAAAGTTTTAAAAGTTAAACAACCGATCAATATGAACTATGACTGAAGAATAACACGCACAAACAAAATACGTTTTTTTATGTAACAAAATATCGACAAATAATCGAGTAAGTTGCGATGCTACGAACATTCACTTTTTATTTTATTTTCGATAATTTCTCGAATATATTTGTTTCGAAAATTGCTCGTTTTTGCGAACATTCACTAATTTCTTATCTCAGGTCAAGCGGGTATATACAACATCAATGATTAATACATTCAATGAATGTAAACACAACACAAAATATGTAAGTTTTTACACAAACAGAAATGCTAACAAAAATAACACTTTGAGTGTAAGAGAATAGAAGAAAGGCGAGTTAGTGTAGATTTGTAAATATGTACTCGTATGTATGTAATTGTGCAAATGTATGTGCTTAGTTTGTTTAATTGTTATTTATAATTACAATACAACAAGTATTTACAAGTAACTATTAGGAATTTAAAATAAATTTGGTTTGAATTACACAACAGGGATTCCATTTAAACATTGAGTTTGCATTTACTCAAAAGAAATGTTAATTTTATTAGTATGTGTGTGTGGGTTTGTGTAGAAAAAAGTTTCTTGTTGGTTTTGTAAAAAGTAAAATACATATATTAAAAAAGTTGAGAATTTATCTTTTCAGTTTGTTTACAAAAACAATTATATAAAAGTAAGAATTTTGTTTTATATAAAAAGAATTTTTTAATAGAAATAAGTATTTATTTATATAAAATAATAGAAGAAAATTTATAATTTTCTTAGAAAACAATACATAAAATCATGCAACACATGAACAATTTTAGCAAAAAAAATAAAATTATAATGTTATAGCAATTGAAATCATGGCGATAGGTTATGTTGATTTTCTTGTACAAGGCTGTCAAAGTGAAACATTTGTTTTTTTTTTTATATTTTGGAATAAAGTAAAAAAATAAAATCAGCATCAGGTGATTTTTTTTTAACAAAAGGTCCAAAAAAATTAAAATGCTACAAACTTCAGATATTGCAGAGTACTTTTCTTAAATGATTTGTAATCATATTTTACCAAATATTGTTGTTATTTCATTTTTTTTTTTATTGTCTTGAAATACACTAATTTTCAATTTTCATGGAATGAAACAAAAAATATTATTATTTGTTCTCATATTTTTCTAAAAAATAGTACCCCTGCGGGAAATTTGTGGTAATTGCAGTAATGGACCGGTTTCTCTGTACCAGTTGAGTACCAATTGACACCTAACTCGTCACCAAAGCTCCAATTGAGAACCAGTTGACACAAACACACTCACTATTAACATGCTCGTTAAGTGCGCAAATAGCAACTCGCGCGCAATAACAATCAGTGGCTGAGTGGTAAGCGTTGAAGACTATAAAACATAACATAGATCAGATGAACATGGGTTCGAGCCAGGGTGCCGCCATCGACATTAACGAAAAATTATAAAATTAAAATAAACATAATTTAATAAAGATAATAATAAACATAATGTTTAAAAAGTAAACAATTACCGAATTTTTATAAAACTTTTATTACAATAATCGTTACTGAACCTGTCCTCTTGGACCTGTCCTAGGACCTATCCTGTGACCTGTCCCAAGGGGCTAATTAGCCACCTAAAATGACAACCCCATGTAAAAGTGACAGGTTCTTCTCATATAAAGTTCCGGAACTGGGACCGGTCACTAGCCCTGAGAACCTGACACGTGACTAGTTTTGAACCAGTTCTCTTTACTCTAGGGTCTTTACTACTTTAATATTAAAAAAAAAATAAAGTTTTTCAAAAAAAAATTAGTAGCTCTCATGTAAAAGACAGATTAAGTACAGACTCTTTTTTACTGTTTTTTAGATATTGGTCCAAAATCAAAAACTTTTATAATTTACATTAAATTTCATATAGGTATAGCAGAGTAGAGTAACATATAAAGTTTAGAAGGAGAATACTACATACATTTCAGTGATATTTTGGAAGCATTGTGTTCCAAAATGCTTTTTTTCAAAATAATTCTGTAACTTTTGAACCGTTGGAGATATCTTAATAAAATTTCAGAGCTGAGATGTTTCTGAGTTGACTTGAATGATGAAAATAAATCCGCCAACTTACTTAAACTAAAAGACATAACTTAAACATGTAAGCGTAATTTTTATAGAGATTTACCAGAGCTAACTATATATAATTTTTTTTCTGTCATATCATAAATTAATTTTATGATATGCTTTTATGTACAATTTATCTTATACACAGAGATTCAAGTCGATTGGCTCCAAGCCGGTTTTGCGTCGCTGCAGGCATCTTATTAAGACTGACTGAATCATTTTAGTCGATATTTTCTTCATCAAAATTTAAAAGGAATCTCCAAAGGTAAAAGATTCATCAGACTTATCATGTGTTGTTAAAAAAGTAAATTATAAAAATGTTTCCACATTTCTTGTATAAACTCCTTAAACTAAGCAATGAAATGTAACATAAAATTAAAAGGTAGAAATCTTAAACAAAATTACTGATAATTTCATTGGATAAATACTTCGCCATATGTACTTTGAAATTTCGGTGACCCATAGTAAAATTCGACTCAGAAAATTTCTGTAGAATATTTTAACCCATTAAATTCAAATTTTAAGCTTCTTTTATATTATTCAACGGACTAGAAATTACCCATTTTAATAGAAAGTTCTAATTAAACATGCGTAAAATACTTATGATAAAATAATTGAGTTTCAAACTATATATTTTTTTATATTTATCTGAAACTACTTTGATGCAAAGTTTAAAAGGTCATAAAACAAAAATTGTATCTACCAGCGAAAAATCCATTGGAACGTCTATTACACATACCAAGAGATATGTAATGGAATGATTCCGCCCGTGCGATGATTCCCAATTAGTTGCATATAAAAACAGAACACAGAATTCTATTGGTTGAATAAATAGAATTCAACCAATAGAATTCTTCTCCTTCTTAACAATTTTGTAAACTTAAAAAAAAAAATCAACAAATAAAAATATGTGTTCGAGAGTAGAGCAGACAAAAATATATTTGTTTATTAGAGTGCCCCAAGGAAGGCCTTTTTCGAGATTTCAATGTAGGAAGAACTTAATATGAAAAAATTTATATAATTGGTCTTCAGTTGAATCTTGGTCAACATTTTGGAACGATTCTATTTATTTTTTTCTTTTATTAGTTAAAGACAATAGTTATCTATTAAATGAAGAAAACTTGTAGTCGATATTATAATTGAGTCTAAAAATAAACGATTTTAAATTTGAAGAAACAAACAAACGGGCGGAAGGTCAAATTTTGTTTGTCTTTCGATTAATATAAAAATCAAATGTAAGTATTAAAATGTTCATATAACTTTTCCCCGAATTAAGTATCATTTTTTAACAGAATGACATTGCCATTCTGACAAAAAAAAAATCATAATATTCTAAAAATGTATTTTTTATCTAATAATAATGAAAAAAATAAAACGTAGTCATTAAAATATTGATAACACCTTTCCCTGAATGTGCCATTTTCTACCCTTTTTA
Organism: Protophormia terraenovae; assembly: GCA_951394005.1. NCBI lineage: Eukaryota > Metazoa > Arthropoda > Insecta > Diptera > Calliphoridae > Protophormia > Protophormia terraenovae. Next base: position 143,277,189 of record OX596074.1, read on the forward strand.
CCCTAATGTGCAATGATAGGTTCGACATTTGTACTATAAGACCATAAACAATTCATTTTAAAAATTGTTCCTAAAAATTATAAACAAAACTGTCCAGATACTAAAAAAAATTATTCTTTTCCATAAAATACTACTTGTATTTTTAATTTTAAAATTGTCTCACTTTATTATTTTCTCAAACATACCATTACAGCAATAAAAAACAAAGAAAAATTAAAGCCATTTTTTCTATAACAATTGTTTTTCACTTAAACCCAAACTAAAAACACAACTACCCTTACACATATTAAAACACAATTTAATTTCTGTTAGCCTAATCACTTGTTTTTTTTTTCGTTCTAATCATCCTCTTTTTTGTTTGGCAAATACATCTTTTATTCTATTATTTGAAATATGTTTAAACAAAATAAAAGAAAACCAAAAAAAGTTAAACAAAAATTTACATTTTAATTAAAAAAACAAGCGATGGTATTATACGAAAATAAAACAATACCTTTGTTTTAATCTCCCTTTATTTGTGAGGTATCATCAACATCATCACATCACATCATGTGTCATTTTAAAACCTTCACAGTATGTTAATTCAGTTAAATTTTTTTTTTTTCTGTCCTCCCCCTTTCTATCCTCATCTATATTTGGATAAAATCTCTTTGTAAGCGATTGTGTTGGCAAGTTAGCAAATGTTTAACATGTTATTGTCATTATTCTATGGATATCCTTACCCACTATTATATAAATTTTATTATATAAACATTTGGCCAAGCTCATACACACACACACCCATACACTTGTGTGTATAGCGAAATATCCCGCATTGTCACTCATTTTAACGGATATACGCATTTACACTTCGTATACAATGGAATTGCATTTAATGCAATGCAAGATTGTATGTGTGTATACGAGTGTCCGTGGGGGAAGTTTTGAGTAATACTATATATGTTTGTATAAGTGTTGCCTTATGGGGGGATTTTTTTTCAAATTTTGTAAATTGCATTAAATGTGGACGTTTGTGTTAAGATAATTTTTTTTAGTTGTTAAAATGTAAGGTCTTAGCGTGAGTTTAGTAAAGAGATTAATGCAAGGATTTTATTTAATTAAAATATCAATAAGTTACAAAGAAATTAAAGGTTTATTGGAAAACCAATTGGAGTAAGTAGGTAACTTTAAATTGGTTTAGTATCACATATAAGCATGTGAGATATTATTGCACATGTGTGATATTATGGCAAAGCAAACAAAAAATTCGTAATACGGGGGGAATACCAAAAAGGTTTCGGAGTAGTTCAAAAGTTTGTATCGGAAAACCTTTTTTATTTATTTAATTTTAAATTACGTATACTAAATATTGAAAATAGTATAAATATTACGTATACGTACACACTTTTAATCAAATATTTTCTATAGGTGTTTTCAGTTAATTGTGAATAAAGTCATTATTTTTTCATTAATATATAAAGCTTATTTTAATCCTAGTATACATAGATTTATGATAATAGATTAAACCCGTTATTTAACATTTTAATAACTTTTAAGTATCAACATGAAATAATTTCGAAACTGTTGAACGAATAAAAAATAATAATGTTAATGTAACTTAAAAGTAATTTAAGACGGCATCAATTTATTTATCTAAATTTGATATAACGTTGTTGAGTTATTCTAAAGTTTGCCTATAAGTTTGAAAAATTTGCCCATAAAAAATCTTGTTTAAATTTCACATACATGTAACTATATATGAGGAAAATCAAAAAATTTCAAAATTTTAAGTAAAAATTATTTCATAACTTTTTTTTCTTTTGACACTAACGTGGTTTTATTAACCACAAATCAATCATTTTTATCAATTCACCATAAGCTGTGGTTTTAATATAAAACTTTCAAAAAAATATTAAAAATAGAGCTATTGCTTTATCAAAAATTAACAGCTCGATTTTATAGAAATATGATCAGCACATGTTAAAATTATTAAAAAAAATTTCAATATTTATCGAAATACACTGAAATTAAAAATGTTTAAATTTATTTTTTGCACAATTTCATAAATAGCAAAAAAAAGCAATACCGGTCTAAAATTTTGCAAAGAAAAAATTTGGATCATTTGCTAAAAAAAATTAAGTGAATATTGGTTTTAGTTTGGCAAATATAGTCGTTTAAATATTACTATTCATAATAATATTCCTAACAAAAATTGCGATTTAAATTTTTCTAGAAGTGGATTTAAAAAAAAAACAAAAATCCAATTTTATTTTTATTTGAGGATAAATTTTACATCGAAAATTTATTTTATTATTTTTCAACTTTCAATTCGTTTATTTACAAGGATATTTTATGTTATTTTTATATAATGAGTATTTTACTATTTTAAATTTGAACTATAATACTATATATGTGGGGTTGATTTTTGTGATTAAGAACATGTTTTTGGTCCATACAATTTTAAGTCCTTAAAATATTTTGACGCCATCTAAATTTAAGTATTAAGCAAGTAAAATGCTTGACATCAATAAGGACTGCGCACAAAGAAAATCCGCGCATACAAATCAGCTTATAGTACTAAACTAGTGGACGAAGTTTTTTAAAATCACTTTTTTGCTCGAATAAGTCCACTTATTTTTAAACTCCGCTTCATTTTAAGCTGAGCTTTTTTTTATGTTCTTTAAATTATTTTTTACTAGAGCCAAATATCTTTCATTTGCTCGGAGTTCCGGAAAGTTTGATGGATAAGCATCTTTCGGTATAAACACTAACAATTTCTTTATTATCACTCCATTGTTTTGTTGCCGTAATAAGAAAAAGCGAGAACCAGCGTTACCGTTGAGAATTTTTGAAAAGTGTCCCAAAAAGGGGATTTCAAAATAAAAAGTCGCCAAAAAAGTGGATTTTTTGAAAAAAGGGGCCAACTGCTTCAAAACCTAAAAAACTCCTTAAAATTTGTTTATTTGATGACAGCAAAAACAAAAAATTGTTTTAAGAAAAACTTCTAAATTAAATACTATTAATAACAAAATAATTTATTAAAAATTATTTTAAAACAATTTTTATTATTGAAAAATAATGATTTATTTACAAAAATAGTTAACATACAGTTCTAATTTTCTTAATTAAACGTTTGTACTTTTGTACGAAACCACATTAGGACTCCAGTATTTCAAATCCATGTCTAACTAATTTAGGGCGGAACGCTTGTCTGTTGGACAATTAATTTCATTAGTGATATTTTCAAAATATAAAAAGGCTCCTTCGAGGAATGTAAAAATATAAATTAGGATACAAGTATTCTTCGAATCTTGTGTTTTACTTTTCCCAATCCCATCCAGAAGGAGTAGGCATACTCATTTATAAATCCTCCTGGTTTTTTTGTAACATCACTACGCTCAAAATAATTTATTTGTTGGAATTAATATATAATGGGTCGATATATTTCAAAACAACTTAATTTCTCGTCATTTAAAACATAATATTTAAAAGTCGCCATTTAGTCGCCATTTAAAAAATGGGCCAAAAAAGTGGCCAGGTGGTTGAACAAGGGGCAATTGGAGACTAAAGTCGCCAAACGGTAACGCTGGCGAGAACAGGCCAGAAAAAAGTCGATGCACTGTATTTTCTTAGGAAAGGGAGAAGTCTTTTCCAAAGGCACTCATTCACATATATTTCTGTGTTAATAGAACCATTTTATATGAATGAAGTGTTTCTTTACCGCATATGCATATTACTTCCCAAACCAAAAAATTTTCTTGGGAATTTTGATTTCTTTGATACACAATATTTTACTTCCATATTTCCTCTAGCATCTGTAACATAGAATTCCTGGCCAGAAAGTTAAAAAAATGTAGCCTGTACAAACGTTTCATCGTTTTTATACACTAATCATAATTATAAAAAAAAATCGTCTAAAGAACTTTCACGTTATTTTTTACCTCCAAATTCTTACTTTGCATTTCTATTAGGATTTTTTGTACTTTATACGTCTTCAGGCTAAATTTCCTTTCAAATTTTCTAATAATAATTCAAAGCAATAAACTTTTTTTTTAGAGATGAAGGGATTTTCTCTCAAAAATCCTTCTATTTTGTCGGAGTCTTACGGCCTTAAGATACTATTTTTCTTCCACTAACAGGTTTCCATTCAGTGACCATGACTTCTTTGTATAATACTTCCTAGCAATTGTTTTATATGACCGATGTAAGATTTAATGAAAAATTTCAATTATGAGTTTTGGTGTTTTTTGTTCAATTTTCATTTTAAGAAAAACTAGTTTCGATATAACCATGAAACTTAGCATATGGCTAGTGAGCATAATGACAAATGTAAACCAGTTAACAGAATTATTTAGTTTTAACCACATCAAAAGTCATAAGCCAAAAAACATGCACGGATTTTTTCGTGCGTAGTCCTTATTTACATCATTTATGCTTCGCTATAGTTTTCAGCAAGTAAAATAAGTTCAGAGGTTAATGCCGCTGTAGTCGATATAAATGACGTTTCTATAATTTTTTTTTTTTATATATAAATTTGATTATTAAAATGATTCTTTATAGTTTTCGATGATCTAAAACCATATCATACATTGAAAAATTTCGGAACAAAATTTTGAAATTTGGTGAACATTTCATAAAATTTGTATATTTCAAAATTATTTAACCATTTTAACCCAGACAAGCAATTTATTAATAAATCTGGCTTACGCGATATTTTGAACAATTTCTATTAAAGCGGAATTTGTCAGTAGCGAAAAACATACTTTAAGAAATATTTACGCTAATTACATGAAAGTTTTTGATGATGCTATTCCATGTCTGGTTTCCTGACATCAACGAGATGTACACTGTAGGTAATCTTTAAAATTCTGACCTCTAAATTTAAATTCAGTGAATGGCTCAAATTTTCCATAAAAAAAAAAATAGTAAACTTTTGGTTTAATTTTTTACATTTAAAAGGATTCTAAACCGGATACTTATTATACAGCAAATTAATTTCTTAGGTATTATTTTTCAGCTAGTTAATTTTTTAAGTCAATAATTTTTAAATTGTCAGTGCAAAACTAAAATGAATCCAAAAATCTTCCAAAGTTTCAACTCAGTTTTTTTACGATTTCTAGTTTTAAGTGCCTGTATTTCAGTAAGATTTTGCGCGAGTGATTTATAATTTGGGAGCCATTCAACATTTTTCCTAATTTTAACAAAATTTCGAAATTTGTTGATTTTCCTCATATAAATGATACATGCAAGCATTTTTCAAAGGATTTTTCAAGAGCTTTAAAGAGATATAAACATTTTGAAATCGGGTAAAGAACCAAAATTAGATAGTGATAAAACATTTACTTAGTTGAACCTCCAGAGCTCCGATCCTGAATATTAAAATGTTACTCTCTTCTGTTACGTGAAATGTGAAATTTTATGTAAATCCAATCTGCCGATTAGAAGTTACATTAAAAAAATGTTCGAGTCTGTCTTATGTCTAATGTTTCATAAAGCAAAGAAAAAAGTCTTAAGTTTATTGTATAAGTTCTACTGCAGTTTTTTAGAAAAATTTCTAAAATCAATATATACAATTTATCTGAACGTGAGTCAGCCTTTTTTATTGTCATTTAACATTTAAGATCATCCACACCCTATTAGAAACAGTCCTTACATTTAAATCTACACAGAACTACTACAATTGAGAAAATTTAAGTTGGTTGTGCTAAACAAAATGATACCACAACCCATTTAGTTTTTGTCTCAAAATGAGTAACCCGATTTTCGGAAATATGCCCATCATTAAATTGGATACTAGTTATGATTTTTACTTATAATAAACTTAAGTATTTGTGCCAAATATTATCTTGATACTGTAATTATGTGAGATTTATTAATAATAAGCATTTATGTGCTTAAACCTACGGTACATACCCAAAAAAATTAACGTTAGTCAATACCCGTGGTACCCGAGTACCAAAGTGTAATTTTTTGTTAATTTTATTCAAAAAACATATAATTTTATACAAATTATTTATTACGACCATTTAATTGGCCCCAGATCTTAAAGAAGAAAACATGTAGAAAGACATGTTTGAGTATTTAAGCGATGTCCGTCCGTCTGTCTTGCAATCTATAATAAACTTTTAATAAACCTACAAATTGCAGTTTTTGAAACAATTGTATAAATTTTGGCTTCATATGATACAGACACATGCTCTGTTAAAATTAGTTTATAATGGTTACCTATTACCACCAAGTCCCCACACAATTTTTCTCCAAGAAACGGGTTTTTACGTTCATAAATTTGTTTAGTCTTGCATAATTTAGTACATATAAAAGATTTATGGACGTTAGAAACCCTATAAAGTGCATAAATTAGTGTTGGTAAACATCACGTTTTTTTAACAAAAGATTGTAAAAGGTATACATTTTAATTTTAAACTTTACAATAAGACTTGATCTAAAATAAAACACTTGTTCCACATATAAAATCTCTGAGAAAATCGGTCATGAAACACTATAAAATTCTTACATTCCTAAGCACAGGATCCATAAAATATTCTGTCACGTCTAAGAATAACCTTTTTTACAACACTAAGGAATGTTGTCAGTGTTGTCATAGCGTCTTATCATGTTTAGAGCTACAATATAGAAAGCTTACGTTCCTTAGCTCGAATATAGGAAATAATTTTAATATGTTGAGCACTTGCATGGCATATTGGATTAAAAGTGGTGAACATTACTACATGATATTGAGAAACTGAATAAAATTCACAAAAACCAAAGTCAATGCGGTGCAAGATGTAAAAAAGGCTAAAATTTGCGTTATCATTTTCATATTCATAAATCCTAGCTCAAAACAGCGATAATTCGAAAATTTTTTAACTTGTCACATATTATCCTTTATTTATTTTTCTGAAACTCCTTAATAAATTGGAAATATCAAAAAGATCTTATTTCTGAAACTAGTTCTCCTTCAAATCCTAATGGAGTCACTACTTATAATTTAGTAATATTGACTGTAATGGACATGCTTATTTCCTAGTTTAAACAAAAAATTCTTAAAATTTTAACTTTAAATGAATCAAAGGACAATAAAAATAAGATTTTCAATAATAAATAGTAAAAAAAAAATGTATGTAAAATACAGAAATTATATGGAGGTACCCGGGTACCATGGGTATTGACTCCCGTAGGTATCAATTTTAAAGCCAATTTACATATGAAACAAAACTAACAAAATTTAGCTTTTTTCAGTTTTTATGCTGTATAAACACCTTAATCACGACGATCTGAAGTTTCGTGGCTATATCTTTATTAATAAAGAAATGCGAGCACTTTAAAATTAAAAATGTTATGTACCGTAGGGTTAAAATGGCGACCTGTACTTTGCGCACAAGGTTTACATAGATAGAAAACCAGGAAGACAGACAGAAAGACGGACGACACGTTAAATAGGTTCAAAAAATGAATTTGAACCGATTGGTATACTTTAAATTGGTATAATGTTTCTGGGAGCACAAATGCATAATATCTCAACCATCTATGTTGGTATTGGGTATAAATATGAAGAAGATTTTCGATGTGATCACCAGAAAAATTTAAAAGGTTTTTGAATAAAAATTCTGTATTTCAAATTTTTTTTTTTTTTTTACAAAATAGGGTATTACTTAAAAGATCTAAATGTTCAACCACTCAAATATAAAAATTCAAACAAATTAAACAATGAATGCTTAAATATGTATGTAATATTGAATGAAAATTTTTTTTTTTTAGTTATAACAGATGTCAACAGCACAAAAAAAACACGTACATATGAACATTTATGTATTTACTTTGTTTAAAACCACACATACAACATTCAAAAACATATAAAAACTATTTTATTAATAATAGGAAAATTTACAAGCCCTTTCTTACCAAAAAAAGACATGGCTTAAAAATAGTAATAATTCACATTTATAAACCTTGTTGAATTTGTAATTCTACAATACGAATGAATTTACACGTACAAATAGAACATATTTTTTTGTTCTTGCTGTTGTTGTTTCTTAACAAATCCACATGCACACAAACACATATATACTATGTATATATATAAAAAACTATGCATAATGTAAACATATACATATGTACATACAATTGCAAATATATGTAAATATATATGGATATACATATTTATATAATAATATTACATATGTATGTATTTGTGACAAGGCAGTTAAACAAAAATTTAAACACCCATACATATACACACAAAAGCACTTTTTACATCTTTCAGTTTAACACATTTTTATGTAAATGTATATAACTTTTTTTTTATCCACATCCGTATTATATTTTGTAAATCCATGTGTGTGTATTTTAATACATGCGTTTGTATATGTTTGTATATGTATGTGTACGTGCTGTTATATTATGTCGGATATGAAATGTACTCAATCCTTTTGTATAAAATATGTAGAAAATTATTAAAAAGTACGAATATTACATACTCCGCTTTTTTTTCCCCATATTTTGTTTTATTTATTTTTTAAGGAAGTTGAGAACATGTGCTAAAAGGCAAAAGTTATTTTCATGTAAAATTTTTTTGACACAATTTTTATGTTTTTATTTAATCTTTTTCTTTAATTTATATTTTCTGTTAAATAAATGACTGATTGTTGCAAAAATGTAAGATTATATATTAGGGTGGGTCAATTTGTTCGAGTGAGAAAAAACGTGAATCGAAATCTACATAAAATTCTAAGAAAATTACTCAAAGACAGTATGGGTCTAAAATGAAAACTTAGCTCCCGCCGAGAGACATGAAGATTTTACTTTAAGGTATTTCAAAAAAAATTTCATAGATTTAATGGAAAACAACATGTTATCACTAAATCCAAATATAATATACTATTAATTTGGGCTTATTTTAAGGACATTTAATATGCTTTAAGAATCTGTTTTAATTTTGTTAAAATTCAGATTACTATCCCGGGTTTTATTAAAGGATTGATTATGAAAAATTAAACAAACAAAGTCTGGTATATCACTACAAAACGCAAATATAATTGCTCTTTTTGGACCTATTTATACAATTTTTTCTTAAACCTTATTTGATAACAAATAAATTAGTATGTTCCCGCTAATTATTGCTCAAGAAATATGGCACATTGGTCTTGCATCGATATTACATTTTAATTTTTGTACGAATTACGAACCTTAAAAAAGAGAATGATAGTTACCAACAAAGAATAATTAGAATTCAATATTATTAATAGTTCTAGTCATGGTAGAAATTTACTGTTTATGCAATTTGTCAAAACGTGGTGTTAAAAATTTTCTTTATTAATTTCTTAAAAAAAAAATATTAGTAAAAAATTCACGTTAAATTATAGAATCATCAGCGATATCAATTGACTCTTCCAGGTCAAGTTTTCTGAATAATCAGAACGCTATTATCATTGGCATACCAAGTGTCTTAAAAGTAAAGCAAACATTTCGTTGTAGGTTTTATCTGATTTTATTGCAAAATATGCCTCCGCCTTTGGGCGCTAAAAATTAAAAAAATCTTTCTACTGACGATCTATACCTCTTTTGAATACCCAAAGTTGTATCGGAAGGTTTGTGTCCAGACAAATAGTTTATTCCCGCTGGTTAACAAAAGCTAGTAGAATCTTGCGCTTATATGCTGCAACTAGTTTACCTTCAACAAATTTAAAAATATTGACTTTAACAAAATTGTATATTGTAGTGTATGATTCAACTAAACTCAAGGCTTACAAAAAGCATCCCATTAATTTGAATTGCTCAAATAATATGGTCTCTAAAATATGACTTGAAAAGATGAAGGAGATTTAAACCCTACATTATTGAAAAATGTGGTAGTTTTTGCACAAAACATTAATTCCCAAACACATATATCTCAAAAACTAAAACATTTACAATCAGTGTAGCGAGGACCAAAAAAAATAAAGCCAGAGAAAAGCTTATATATTGTTTTATTTAAAAACACATTTATTTATTTTTTCTCATTAGATTTTGGTATTTCTTAAAGATATTTTAGTGAACTTGTAACATAAATAGTTTTTATAGGTAACAAAGTTTGTTAAAAAATACTTATAATATTTTCGTAGAATGAAGCGCCGCAGGCGAAAATTTTCATTAAATATAAATAATTTAAATTTTTTGTGCGAACTAATACACAAAAATGTTTAATTTGATGATTCTGTAAAAATAAAATGAGTAAAGTTTTAGCCTTTTTAAGGCTATTTTAAAATTAAAAAAGCTAGAAAAAAAGGCTAGAAGCTAAAACGAAAATTTTGAGGCTAAAAGCAAAATAAAAAGGGTAGATTTAACCTTCAAAAGGCTAAACTGGCAACACTGTTTACAATGTCATATTCAAACTCAGCATGCAAAAAACATTTAGAAAAGTGTATTTTGGTAAAAGTGTCTTAAAGAAAAAACAAATATTTTTTTCTAAGGACAATACACAGTTTAATTTATCTGCCACCATGTTGTCATTAATATCTCAGCATCTAAGCAACTCTCTATTCTAAAAACTTAAGAAGTTTAGGAAATCTATATTAACAAACGGATTTTGGTGAAAATTTTCAAAATAGCGCTCGAGATATAGCTTTCCAAGACTTAAGGCTTAACCAATGAACTTTAACTCTTAGTTATAAAAAAAATGTGGAATGCCATTCTCTCATCTCATTACCTATTATTTGAAACCTAACTGGGATCTGTATTTTGAGTAGTTTTTGAGATAGCAGCATTTATGTCAAAACACTGTTGTTAAATTTAAACAATTTTCCCCAATTTCCACGATTCCATTATGTCTCCCATCGAGAGCTAGGTTTTGATTTTAGACCCATAGTTTCTTAGGCAAGTTTTCTTAGAATTTATTGTAAATACGCCTATCTACAAAAAGAATTGACCCACCCTATTATATATGATATTTGATTATTTAAGTGTACAATAAACAAGAAAGGAATAAATAAACAACGAGTTGAAGTATAATATTTGATTGTACCGAATTTCGTTTACCCTTCTCATTAGGTGCTGAGAAAAATTACTTTTCCTTAAAAACTAAATATTATTACTAATTTATAAAACATGCATTTATTTCAAAAACAAACAAAAAAAAAAGAACAAAATGTTTTCTTTTTTTTAAATCAAGAGAAAAAAGTTGGGCTACATTTGGTTTGACAAAATCTAATATACCCTCCATTCAAATTTATAACCTGGCTGAAACTGACTAAAACTACAGATCTGTACTTACAAGACATAAGTTATAGAGTGTAAAATTTTAACTCCATAGGTTTCTTCAAAGTTCAAAATCTCAAAAAAATTGCAAAGAATTTTTCACATTTTTCTACACTTTTTGTTGTTTTTCACATCGTGTGAACACCATGAAATTAACTACAATTGGCATAACTAATAGGTGTTTGTAATGCTTAATAAAAATAAAAATTAAAAAAAAAATTCAAAAGATAACAATTTTATGAACCAAACGAAATTTACTTGGGTAAAAAAAAAGGATTTTTGAAATTTTTTTTAAAAATTGTGATAAAGAACATTTTTAAAACTTTACTAACAAGCCCTAAAATATGCTGTACTAATACCATTGACTTTATTAAAGAGCTACTTATCCCCCTAGTTCTATCCGCCCTATTCAAAATTTGATATGAAAATTATTCCTACAAGTTTTTAAGACATTCACTATAATATTCCTTTAGATATGCGAAAATTAATTTTTTCTTTGTATAGGGTTGCCATAGGGTTGCCAGACGGCATTGAATGAACTTGATTTTCAAGTTTAGTGAAATTTGTTAAGCTGAAAATAATTTACAGCTATTAAGAATATTTTATATTTTGATAGAGATAAGACCAAAACATATTTTTATATATTACAGGATACTAAATATTTTGCTTCATTACACTCTGAAAGTGAAACTTGTACTACGTTATAATGATTAATGATTGAATTTTAAATAATATTAAAATCATTTAAATATGAGATATACGAATTATTTTGCAAAAGAGTACTGTTTTAAATTTAAATAGAACAAACTGATTACCATATTTTATACATCGACTACTATTTTCACCAGACCTAATTGAAAATTTCCATACGATGCACATTGGGGTAAAAGGGGTCAAAAATGGCGATTAATTCAGGGAAAGGTGATATCAGTATCATAATGATCACGTTTTATTTTTTTATTGATTATTTATTTAAAAAATGAAGTTTTAGAATTTTAAAATTTTTTTTAGAAAAACAGTAATGTCTGTCCGTCAAAATTAGAGTTAAATGGGTCGAAAATTATGCACAATTTAGGGAAGGGTGGTATCAACACTTTAATGATCACGTTTAATTTTCCTATCTATTAGTAAGTAAAAAGATGCATTCTTAGAATTATAAGATGTTTTTTGGTTGAATGGTAATGTCCGTCCGTCTATACATTTGGGTTAAATGGAAATGAAAATGCCACTTACTTCAGCGAAAGGTGATATCAAAATTTTAATACCTTCATTTGGTTTTTATGTTAATCGAGAAGTAGAAAAAAAATATTTTTTCTGGAATTTTAAGATTTTTTTGAAAGAATTCTAATGCCCGTCCATCTGTCCGTCTGTTTGTTAATTTTTGCAAACTTTCCAATTCAAAATCGACGATTGTCTTTGTTCGGTTGAAAATGTTTGGCTATATATGGAAAAATTTTAACCAAGATCTTGTAAAATTGAGATTTTTGAAATTTCAAATGTATATAACTCGAAAAGTATAAAAAAATTCGCTAGTGGTTAAACATTTTCCATGACTCTAGTACCCTATTTTGAACCGTCATAGTTCCGCTCCTGATGGGTATATTGGATCCTGCTTCTAAATTGTAAAATACTAATGTCCTCTGCTACGCCTGTATAAAATCATGCAAATCCAACCAATCCAAATCCAGCCGATTAGAAGTTACAGATTTATTTCGATTCTTCCCCACTGTTTAATGTTTGATAAAGCAAAGCTGTTTTTTGTGTGAAATCTACCGGATTTTCTTTGAAAAAAAAAAAAAAATATTTTTTCAAATCGGGCTATATATGTGCACGATTTTTTTCATAATATTAAAGTGGATAAAATATACTATTTTCCAGAGAATTTTCAGAACAAACATCCTGTAACATTTTAAATTGTATTCCATTAAATTTGTAAATTAGTGTATTTTAGAACGATTTACAAAAAAAAAAATAACAAAAATATTAGGATAAATTATAATTTACAAATACTTGAAGAAAAGCACACTTAAATGTCTAAAGTATATGGTTTCATTTTAAATTTTTAACCTAAAAGACTTTTTATTTAAAATAAATACACTGAAAGTTGATGAAAATTAAATTTTTTACTATTTTACAAAAATGTAAAAAAAATCTTAACTTTGAAAGCTTTTTATATGAAAACAACACAATCTAGCTTAAAGATTATAATTGATATTGATACATAGTTTTGTCTATTTTTATTCGGTACCCAACTTTAGTACAAAACTTTAAATTTTAAAATTCAACTAAGCGCCACTTTGACACATGTTGTTGTACTTTTTTTAATGCCATAGAAATAACTTCATCGATAACATGCAAACTTTAAAAAAATAGATTCTTTTTGGTGAATTTGGACTTGCCATTAAATTCATGCAAATAGGTTCAGCCGTTAATACGTGATTAATAAAAAAACAAACAAATACTTTTCCATTTTTAAATATTTTTTTTTTTTTTTTTTATTTTTTCATTAAATATGATGTGATTGATGTGATATGTGCAACGCCACTAACCTATTGCGATTTCAGACAGATGGATGGAGCTAAATTTTTACTAGGACCAAGAATATTATATACATACTTATATACTTTATGTGTTCTTAGATAAATATTTCGATATACTACCAACGGAATGACAAACTCAATTTTCCCGCAATCCTTTTGGATAGTGGGTATAATCATATATATAACCCTTTAAGAAACAAAAAAATACAAATTTAACTTTAGTAATATTATTCATGGTATCATAAATTTTTAAGGATTAACTGCTTAATAAAAACTTAAAAAATAATTAACATAATTTTTCCAAAAAAGAAAAAACATCCCAGTATTTGTTAACACTTGCTGTACTTGTAAATAAATGGTCAGTCATTAAAATAATGTGTGAAATGTTGAACTGGCCATTTCTTTTACATTTTCTCAAAAAGTGTTAACAGAAGTCTATTTTCAACAAACTATGCATTTTACTTTAGTACAGCCAACAAATGTCAGTCGAAATATGTATACTGTCACGTACTTATTCAAATATGTTTCTAGAGAGAGAGAAACAACTTTTAAATTTTATTTCTTTATTTTTAATTAGTTTCTTTACAGCTGATGCTATGCTTTATGATTTGTTTTAATTTATTTACAAAAAAAATGAGAAAAATCTCTGCATAAATATTACTTAATAAATAAACACCATTTTGATAAACAGATAAATCAAAAAACTATTTTCAAAGTAAGAAAAATGTGTTGAAGCTTTAAAATTTTTACTTATGTACTTATGTTTAGTTTCAATTGACTTCCTCTAGATATTTTTGTAATGCACTAAAATGCAGCATGTGTATACGTATATTCTTAGTTTAATAAACACATATTTTAGTTCCATTGTATTTCTCACACTTTGTTAAAATGAAAAACCAACAATTTTGTTATTATTTTCTGTTTCCGATAAAATAAATAAACTTTTGTCTCCAACTGGGTACAAAACATAAAACTGTTTAATGTATGTTTTTTTTTTACTGATGAATTTTTAGTTTCATGTTTAGAATGATAGTACTAATAGAAATACTCAAAGAGTCATTAAACTTTTCACCTTTTCCCACAATTCTATTGAGAGTAATATTCAATAAATTTCCACTTCAAAATGTAGGTTTATATCTCTGTACAGTGGTCCCAAACGATTTTTGTTCTTTTCTGGAAATTAAACTTTACCTTGTGAACCATTAAAGATATTTAAATAAAGTCAGACCTAAGGTGTTTTTGATCAAGACCCGAAAAACTTAAAATTTGCATTTGAAGCATATTTTTGGGAAATAGTGTTAATAAATCATGTAAACGAAAAAAAAAAACATTTTCAAATGTTAATATTTAAGTATTTATAAAGTTTATCTCAAGAATGTAGTACTTTTATAAAACTAGGGACTTCAAAGAATACAAATATGCTTATTTCTTTTGTTTAAAATTATCAGTCGCAGAATAAATATAAAAATTTTTAAAATTCAGAAAAAAATTTTGGACACGTTTTTCACGCCATTTTTTTTAAACATATAATAAATGGCCACAATTTTCTTACATTTTACACGTTTTTTTTTGACACAATTTTAATCTTGGATGTAAAATTTTTTAACTGGTTTTGATCTTTATTAATTTTTTATGACACCCATACACTGTGTGTTTTACAGTATTTTATCATAACCTTTTTCCCGATTCACTTTTCGATGCCAAATCTAGCCAGAGTGTTAATCAACATATTATTTAGTATTTTAATTGATAGATTGTGACATTGTCTTTTCTTTGATGTATCATTTATCGAAATTATCATTGCTAAACTAGGATTTTTTTGACTTAAAGTTGGTTGATGCAGAGTTCAAAAAAATGTTCTCAAATTTAATTTTGTGTTATTTTCTAATTTTTATGATTTTGAATTAACAGTTTGGTTTTTATAAAAAAAAATATTACATACTTAAAATCTTCGGACTTCGCAGATTCAGAAAAGTATCCGATCTATAGCATATTACTTACAGCGACTGAAATATTTACGTTTTAAAATGTAAAAATTTTTCGTTTATTTTTTTAAGAAATTTGTCAAAATTTTTTTTTTCTGATGTTTTGCAATTTTTAAGATATTTCGTTGACTGATATCTCGAAACTCAAAATGTAAATTTATATATATTCTAAAGACCTTACAGAATCACAAAGCTTTTAGATTTTTCCAATACTATATACTGTGGCTTAAATATATGCAATTGAAAATGTAAAAAATTTTTCGTTTACATGCTTTATTTGGTCCTAAATAAAATATAAATGAGTAAAGATATTCCAATGAAATATTAGCGAAATATAGATAAACTTGTTTTAAAATCATGGCATTAAAAAACTCGTACTTTTTCATACCATATATCCGGGGAAAACTTGTTTCAAAAGTTAACTTTTTTTTCATTAAAATGATCACCAAGCCATTGAAAAAATAGTGGCTTAGAAAATATTTTTTTCATGTTTAACCAATATAGAGGAGTATATAGCCATTTTTTTTTTTTTATTTTTTTTTTTTTTTGCACACCAGTGTGTTTTCATTTCGTACACATAGATATTTTCACTTAACTTTGAATACAATCAGTATTTGTGCTTTGGTATAAAAATAATAAACTGAAATATTTTAGATGTTTTCATTCGTCAATTTTGCATGAAAAATATTTTCCGGACACAAATTTCGAAATAACTCCAAAACTATTGATCGAATTTAAAAAATTATATTAGAACGATTAAGTTCTATAAATAAGTTATAAATCGTGACTCGCCCATTAAAAAAAAAAAAAATCTACAATTGATGGGGAAAAAACTGAATGAAGATTCGGTTTAGCACTTCGAAATCCATTAAGTACTACTATTCGTCTACAAGGAAGATTTTTTTTTTTTTCGACCTGACCTATAGCTGTTAACAATTTTAAGCAAATCATTTTATTATATCTTCTTTAACTCACATAAGAATTAATTTAAAATTCATTACGTACTTTTAGGAAACTGTCTCTAATATATTTTTTCAGTTTCTTAATAGATTCAACCACAATAACAACAACAAAAAGTAATAATATTAGTATTCATGATTTTTTATTTAAACACTTTTCTTTCCGATATACATACATATATATCATTTAAAGAAAACTATTTTTTAATTTTATTGTGTTGATATGTCTATAAATGTGCTAAATAAAAAATGTTTCCCCCCTTCATCTGTTATATTCATAAACAAACCAACAATTCTATTTTCAAATGAAAAGTAAAAAAGAAAAATACAACTGTGATGAAAAAAAAAAGAAAACAACGTATATTCAATAAATAATCGTATTGTTAACAGAGAATAAAACTTTTTTTGTTATCATTTACAAAACAAACAAAACCAAACTAAACAACATACAAACATGCTATATAGACATACATAAAATAATAAACATACTCTCATACATAACTAGAAATATATAGGAATATTAATTTACTTGCCATAGAAAGAAAATTCACATTTAGAAAAATTTTTACACAAACACAAACTATGTGAATTTGTGTGTACGTAATAGACTATTGTATTTACATTCATATAGTATGGTTTTTCAATTGATGTTAATGTATATGACAATATACAATATTATTACATATCAAATGACACATATGTACGTATCTGTATACATAGACATTTTTGCGTACAAACATATAACATAAATTAAGCTAAACTCTAGTTACAGTATTACAAACATATACACACAGTATTGGTTACAATTTTAGCAAATTCGTATAAGAAAAAAATATTCAGAGTTGAGGAAATTACAGTTTTATCATTCGCTGTTCATAGTCATCACCTGGATTATTTAGAAGAAACGTAGAAAACGCAGACATTCCCAAGCAACGTAGAGACAAATATAAATAACTAACTGCTTTATCCGCTGCGTCTTTTTGGCCATATTCATTCGATTTTATTACTGGGTGACATTACTGTCCAATGGCTTCGTTTTAAGCCACCATGCCCTCTTTAGCCTTCTTTTTTTTTCAAAATTATGTAAAATTATGTTGTTTAAAATATCTCGACATATTACACATTAATTCTAACAAAGAAATTAATTAATTAAATATGTATTAATATTTTGTTATATTATTATAAAGAAAAAACCCCGAAGAATTTATAAGTAAACTAAAACTGTACATAATAAAGTTTAGGAATAACTATTTTAGACATCAATTACCGATTTTTTTGATTGGATTGGGAAAATTAATAAACGAATTATAATAATTTATTGTTTATATTTTTACTTTGCTTAAATGGTGTTTTTCTAAATTATCACTAACAAATAAATGTTTCAACAGATTTAAGGTAAACATATGTGAATTCATGCTTTCAGCTCTTAATTTATTATATTGGGAAGAGTGGGGTTCAAGTAAATACCTCGTACAAAAGTAAAATCAATGAATTCAAAATAGAATTTCTTTTACTTTAATTTTCTGTTAATTTTTTTTTTTTTTTTTTTTTTGTTATTATTATATAACTTAACGAGCTGTAAACCCGCTACTTCGTCAGCGGAAATTTTTTATAAAAACTATACTATATAATAAATTTAAACTAAGATTCTTAACTCCCTTGGGAACATTTTTAATAATGGTGTTATGTCATCCATAAATAACAATATCTCTTTAATTTCAGGTTTATAATATTAGAATAATGAATTACGAAAAAGTATATTAGAAAAAAGAAAAAGGACCACAAAATCCATTTAAAGGTTTCTGATTCACTTAGGACCTTACATTTTCAATTTTATGTTTCTAAGGATGAAAATTGCAGAACATTCAAGAAGTACTATTAGAAGAACGAAAAAAGTACCACAAAAACCTCTCTTATGGATTCTTATTCATTTAAGGCCATATATCTTTAATTTCATGTTTCTAGGTTCATAATTATAGAAAATTCAAAAAGTGCCATTAGAAGAACAAAAAAGTACCACAAAAACCTCTCTTATGGATTCTTATTCATTTAAGGCCACATATCTTTAATTTCATGTTCATAGTTTAAAAATTATAGAAAATTCAAAAAGTACCATTAGAAGAACGAAAAAGTACCACAAAGTTCTCTCTTATGGATTCTCATTAACTAAGGACCACATATCTCTAATTTCATGTTTCTAAGTTCATAATTATAGAAAATTCAAAAAGTACCATTAGAAGAACGAAAAAGTACCACAAAGTCCCCCCTTGTGAATTCTCTACAACATCGGCCCCTGCGTATTTATTTTCATGTTTCTAGGTTAAATATTACAGAAAATGAAAAAAAGTACCAATAGAAGAAGAAAAAAGTACCACAAATCCATCCTCTTGAATTTTTACCCACAGGACCACGTATCTTTAAGTACCACAAATTCTACTCTTGTGAATTCCTATCTACATTTTCTTAATTTCATGTTTCTATGTTTAATGTAATTGAAAATTCATTATTAAGTTTGAATAAAATGTAATTTCCCGCCTTTACCCCTTTTTTGGTACTTTTTTTCACCCATCGAAGTATCAAAAATTGTATTCCAATAAATTTCTAAATTGCAGTGGTATCCCATATTAAAATACTCATATGAATATTTCAATATATATATAAAAAAAAGATTTTATGAAAAAAGTACCAAAAATAGGTACGATTTTTACCCCTTAAACGTTTGAATTTCTAAAAAGTACCAAATTTGTATTTCTCATTTTTCGATAAGTTATGAATACGATATAAATTTTATCTGTATGTTGATTGGTTTCAAAGATACATATGGTGCCAAAAAAAAGTACCAAAATACAGTTTTTACCCGTTTTCTCCCTAAAACGGCCGATTTTCAAAAAAGTACCATCTTAAAATTTTGGCTTTTTATACTTAATTGATATTATACAGTGAAATATAATAATAGTTCTAACCATTACTTATAAACACGTGGACTTTTTTTGATAACTCTTCCATTAGAGATTTAGTTGTTTCAGTCACTTTTTTGGAACAGTTTGCCCATCTCTTTTTAAAATTTTCAATATTTTGCTACATATTTTTTGTGGTCTTTAATTCTCTTTTCACAAGAGCAAAATATAGCACCACTGATCTTAGCTCCGGACAATTGGGATAATTGATCTCTCTTGGTATTATTATTATTTTGGTACCACTCCAAAGTTTTCTTATTGTAGTAACATGATGAAAAATTAGAACAAAAATATGTGGACCCACTGTACTCCCTAATGAAAGGAAGGACTTTCTTGTTTTGCTGCAACTGTATAAAGCTTGTCATGCCAGAAATTTTTTAGGAAATTTTGTCTGCTTTTGGTACTAAAGCAACATAAAAGTTTTGACCCGGAAGCTGCTAAAATTCTACCAGCACTTTCGTTTCGTCGTTCATTATGCAACATGAAAATTTTTGTATGAAATTTGATTTAAATTTAAGTGCCCTATTCTTTTCTTCAAAACTTTTTGCTGTCTGGAATTTTTTTGGACTTTATATGTTTTCAACTCCTCATTAGCTTTAACTTCTCGCACCAAATATTCAAAGCACTGAGCTAACCGAGCTGCTTTTCTACCAGATGTTTTTGGAGATCTTTTCAGTATGCTTTCTTTTTTTTTTTTTTCTTCCCGAACCAGGTTTTGTATCAATGATCAAATTAATGTTAAATAACGTTGGCAACAATATGATAGAAGACATTAAATTTTTTGACCAATTTTTTGTAGGACAAATTTAGATTTTTTTGAAATTTTTTAATAATTTATAGCACGTCTAGTCACTCACAATAAATACACATAGTTGTTATTACAAATTAAATTACTTTTCTAAATATCTTAGCAGTAAAACTTGCATATTATTGCATATTACTCATACAGTTAGTTTGGACCTAAATAATATTAGATTAAATCATATTAAAGATCTTGCTTCGCGATCCTATTTTGACATTATAATGGAATCGCGGCCCATTACAACTTTGGCTAGTTAAAA
Source organism: Protophormia terraenovae (assembly GCA_951394005.1). Taxonomy (NCBI): domain Eukaryota; kingdom Metazoa; phylum Arthropoda; class Insecta; order Diptera; family Calliphoridae; genus Protophormia; species Protophormia terraenovae. The sequence goes on from OX596074.1 coordinate 143,297,902, forward strand.
AAATCAGATAAAATGTTATGTAAAGATAAAATAATATTATTATTGCAACACTGTTTCTGCTAAATTATATCTTTAATATTAAAAGACTTTTTCGTACAATGCATATCTAATATCATTTTCTGGGAGAACAAAAGTTCGATACTTTAGTATTGATAGACAAAAGAGCGAATATGACATTTTTACATAAAAATTTATGTTGATGAAAATTGTTCTAATACTTTTAGAACTTTGGAGCTAACAAACGGATAAACTTTGCTAATATTTCAACTAAAATGCCTTTAAATTTGCAGATTGAGAATAAAAATTTAAACCATGAGTTACATTTTAACTCTTTTTGAAGAGAATCTGGTATTTTATCAATATTCATATCAAACGGAGTTTTACGCCTTTAAATTATAAAGTCGTTTAAGCAAAATTCATTTTTACAGCCGGCATTATTTTTGCGAAATAAATGTTTTGTATACTTAGCATTGAGAGTCACACCATTCGAGCAAATGATTAAATTTCGAAAGAGCATAATAACCTTGCAAAAAATAAATGTAAAAATTTATAGTTTCATCAAGTTAAGATGAACTATTTATCTTTTTAATAAAACGTTTTTCCTGCCACATCGTAGTTTTCTTTATATTGTGTCATTCGACAGCATCACTTTCTTTATTTGATCATTGTTTTCTTTATCAAACAGAATATTTTTAACCAAAGCACAGGTTTCTGCATCGGTTTTCTTGCAGCTAATCCTAGTTGGTTCCTAAAAGAACTCACTAAAAAATTATTACTTCTGTCTTTAATTTGGGGATTTTATTATAAAAATATCTTTCCATTTTTAAATAGTTTCATGTTTTCATTGGAATTTTTATTTAAAATTTTATGTTCAAGAAAATTTGCAGAATATCTTCGTGACCCCCCACGAATGTCTGTATGTACCCCTTGTCGGTCGCGGACCATCATTTGAGAACCATTGGATTAAATGTAATCCAATGAAAATTTGGCATAATAAAGACACACTTGTTTTAAACTCTCATTTTTAGTACCGAAATATCCAAATTCCCAGTACGGGAAAAAGATGTTTCAAAAATTTATTTTTTTCATTAAAATGATCACACAGCCGTTGTTTTTTTTTTTTATTTCGTCTTTACCAAAACAACGGAAAAATCTTTTTCAAAATTTATAAACTTTGCCCAAAGCGCATCCGATTCGGAAACCATTACAAAGGGGTAGGGAACAAAAAAAAATATATTTTATTTATAAGTTGAAGAATATTACAACCTTTTTCGAAAATAGCACAATAAGTATTAAATTTGTTCTTGATTTCAACTTCAGATTAATATTACTTTTTAGAGAATTCTATGACTTTTAGAGAAATATTATTTAGAATTTTTTAAGAATCTAGTGGATAATTTCAAAGAAATTAAGGTCCCAAATTAAGAGAAAACTTTAAAAAATTAAGCCAAAGATTTCATTAAAATTTGGTAAAATGTTACTCATATAGGACTTGACAGAAAATTTTTTTTTTTTTTTTGATAAAAATAAATTGCATTTCCGATAACTTACATGTATTTCTGTTTTCTTATAAAATTACTATAAATAAACTTTAGTTAATTAAAATTGTATTTCTTTATTCATCACTGTATGTGTAAAACTAAATATTTAGTTTTTATTATATGCTCAAACTAAAAATGAAAATACAAAAAAAAAATAAAAAATTGTAAGGAAAAAAATAAAATTGAAAACAAAAATATTGAAGGAGTGTCCTTGTTGTGTCATTGGCAGCATATGATATATGTATGTACGACTATATCTCTAAATAGTTTATATTTATATATGAGTGCATACATAAATGTTTGTGTGTTTATGTTTTATTATTTGTACTATATATAACAGCAAATGAAGATAGAAAAATGGAGTACAACAGACAATAACAACAACAACAATTATATTCGTAGTTGTGTATGTTTCATATAATTGTGGTAGTAATGGTAATGATGGCGATAGTATAAGTACGCTAGTATGAGTAGTAACTATCACAGAAATGCTGAGTAGCTACAGATAAATTTATACTTATGTATTATTGTTGTAGTTGTCATCGTCATTGCTATATGTAAGCATGTGTAGTTTTTATTTTTATATTTGTATTTTTATTTGTAAATATTATACTACACTTATGTAAGTGTGTGTGTATGTTTGTAATTTTAATTTATACAAATGTTATATTACGCTTGATTTCCTAACACAGATAAAAGTAATTGATTGCACACAATTTAACGCATGTTTTTCCTTATATGTATAAACATACATATCTATGTATGTAGGAATATAAATGTATATGTTTGCTTATATCCTGCAGTGTTTTTATGCGTTAACTCACTCGTATTTGTCAATGGAAGAAAATATGTATGTAAATATAAATTGATTTTGCATTTTATGAAAATATTCTTTATTTAATATTGATTAATGAATTTGCATAGTCAATGATTGAAAACTTTATTAAGAAAATGTAAATTTGTAAAATATAATATTTTAAGAGTTTTATTTGAGATTTAAATGTAGTATTTACTTGAAAAAAAATAATGTATGTATGTTGATTAAAATGTAAAATACTTAATTTGATATGTTATGAATAAAATAAAAAAAAAAATCGTTTTGCTTAATAAATACAAAAATAAAATTTGCCTAATCATAGATATTTTTTTATCAAATATTTTAAACTACGTACTTCGAAAACTTTTTCATTTTTGAGAAGTCTCAAATCTAGAATTCTGTATCATCTACTCAGTAATATTTATTAGCACAAAATCCTTAGATCTTCAGTGTAGTCATGCTGCAAATATTGTAGGGTTTTCTCCATCACTTCACATTTTTAACCTATTGAGGAAGAAAATAAGGATCCGTGTGGATATTTTAGGTTATACAATTTTCCAAGTAATAGGTAGAGGAAACTAGTCACTCATTTTTTATAGCCAACACATTGGGCTACAAAAATATAGTACTAGTCAAGCCTCTAACTTGTCACACATAGAAGTCTTTAAAGTTGTAAAAATCAAAAACTTCTTCATTTACCCTCACAAAACCATTGGCAAATGAGGGCTAAGGTGTGGTTGTAGAGGGAGAAATTTACAAGCAAAGGATTGTAAATTTCAAGAATGGCAAAATTTTTAAAATCGCAATAATAAAAATTGCGTAGACATCAAAAACATGAAAGAAATTATAAGAAATATATATTATGAATAATTCGACTTAATTTTAACTCCTTAGACCAGGGGTTCTCACAAAATCTTACATCGCGACCCCCTTTTGACAATGCAATTGAAGCACGACCCACTACAACTTTGACTAAGGAGTGAGATCAAAAAAATTTTAACACTTGTTTTACCTCTTAACTTTATTCGAAAGCAATATTTATTTTTTAAAATTATTTTTAATGACAACCATGTCGGCTTGTTCTGAGTTTAATCAAAATGAGTGACGAAAAAGAAGTTCGTACTAATATGATTACACATTTTCACAAGAAATCCAAATTGGTCCTACAAAAAATTGGCCAAAGAATTAAAGATCTGCCGTCAAACTGTTTTCAATGTTATTAAACTGTATCAGGAGAATTTGACCATTGATAAGAAACGTGATTCGGGAAGAAAAAAAAAGGTCCACATGATATTTGGATGGCCAAGAATATTGAAAAGAGCTCCAAGCACATCTAGTGAAGCCAGGGCACGGACATTAAAATCAAATTTCATAAAAAATACTAATGTTGCATAATGGAAGATGGCGTATGTACCGCCAGATTTTTCGCAGCTTCCGGGTCAAAATGTTTATGTTGCTAATGCTTTAGGAAATGTCGAAGATATGTTTAGGACCCAAAAGCAGACACAATTTCCTAAGGAAAGAAAATTTTTCGGGACCTCTTCACGACCCCCTACAAAAGTCCTTACGGACCCCTTGTGGGTCGCGGACCCCCATTTGAGAACCGTTGCCTTAGACTAAATTTAGTGCAGAAAGTTAAATAAATTGTTTCCATAACTTCACAATATTATTACAAGTTTCAGTGAGCCCTATAAATACCGAAATATGCGTCAAAGAATGTTTGCAAAGGAGGCTCCTTCCCTTCATAAGAGACCACAATGTGTCCACATATTTTTGTCCCGATTTGGCATGTCATTACGGTAATAAATCTTTGGAGTGGTGCCAAAACTATAGCATAGTTTTTGTCTCCAAATTGTCTGGAGCTAAGACCAGTGGAGAGATACTGAGATCTTGTGAAGAAAGAATTGAAGAGCACAAAAAATGTGTCCCAAAATATAAAACATTTTAAAAGGAGATGGGCAAAAATGACGAAAACAACTATTAGAACTATAAAAATTATATTTTTCTGTGATCTGTAATACAGTGTCATAAATAAGTAAACAAAGTAGTATTTTGAACTGAATCAAAAGATTTCTGATTTTATCAAATTTTCTTATATTATCGAATTTCTCTCATAATGTAACAAATAACTGTTGTGCTAAAATCATTTTTCAATCATAAATCTTAGTTACTTTTAATTAAAAATTAAAGAAATTAAGCCAAAAGTTGCTTGTTTACTTATTTTTGACTCGCCTGAAAACGACTTCTTTTCAACTTTCTCTAGAAAGAAATTTAAAATGGAATAATATTTGAAAAATTTGTCATCAATGTAAAAGAAAACAAATTGACTTCATTAAAAACATGTAAATTTTTAAAAATGGACCATTACATTTGCCGCTTTTTAAAGCGAAATAGAAATGATGAGTTTATTTACTTATTTATAATACCTGCTGTATAGTATCAATTAAATATACTCTAAAATCATCTGTTTCCATATTATTGAATTTTTTATATACTAAAATTTTTTCTATCTCACTCCTTATATAATAAAATCCATACCGATAAGACTAAAAATTCTTAGAACCAACATGTAACACTACATTAGCTTATTAAAAAAATCTGGGTTTAAAAATCTGCTTTTAAAAAATTTTTCCCGTTTTCTATTTTGGAATACAAATGAAGTTTATAAATTTAATCATACCTACAAGTTAAGAGAATAACACAAATTCATTTTAGCCAACGATAAAACAAACACTAAGAAATGTTGTGGCTTAAAAAATATTTAATAACTTCTTAAGCACACGATAATAAAATATTTATTATGGAAATCCATGATTAAAATGCAGTAAAATTGTATGCAGTATATAATAATATTAATATTTGGACAATAATACAAAATAAATATAAACTTGTTTTAAAACCAGGAAATTAAAAAAACTGCGAAATATGCTCCTGCACAAATAATTTTTATTTTAAAGTAATATTCCTTTAGTCTAGCTAAAAACTAAGCTTTAATTTTATAAAATAATTTTTTTTATTTATAAATTTATGAACATTTAATGCAAATTAAATTATAAATTCTAATATTTATTTACACCATAAATTGTGATTACAAATCACAATTTATCTCATTGTATAACTTTAATTTATTACCAAAAAATATGCTTATAAACTAATGAAAATGTCATTTAATTATAATACATGTATGTATTAGACTGAAAATTGTTTAAATATTACAAAATAATCATTAAATTTTAGCTATGGAAAATTTTAAATATAAATTTTATATAAAAACGTATTTTTCTTATATTTTGTTCCATTAAATTCATATGTTTCAGCAAAATTCTTGATGTTATATTTATTTACTGCTGACATAATCTACAAAGAAAGTATGACTGATTAATTTTATTTTTATTATTTTAGTTCAAGTAAGTACATTAACTTCAATTGACTTATTTTAATAACACCCATGCATATGAGTAATTTGTATTTCTTAAAAGATATCATAACACGAAGAAAAAATATCAATCATACGCTATGTATGACCTACATGTAATACACTCATAAAATTTATGATTTGAAGAAATCTGTAATTTTCTGATTAGTATATTTTTGTATTAAATAGTAAAGTTTTGTATTTAAGATGACAAATAATGTCTTATTACACTATTTACAATTAAATTTTTAAAATTTGTAATTAAACACAATGTAGCTCAATCTCCTCAGGTGAAAAAAAATAAAATAAATTAGTAATGGCGTTTAACAAAAGATTCAAGTTAAAAATTATTATACATTAAAGGTTTGAAAGGCTTAATTCTTTATTTCACTTATTAAAATCGTTATTTATTATCCTAGTAATTTATTTAAATATTAATTTAATTCTTTGTATGAAGCTATAGAAATATGTTTTAAGAAATGGTGTCAAGGAATGAAAAATTTGTATTTCCTAATTCATAATGAGGATTTAAGAATATTTAGCTAAGATTTAATTAATTCTTTTCAAGCTCTGCTTTATGTGAATTTTAATTTTTTTTTTTTTTTTTTTTTTGAGTAACACTTTAACTTTATACCATTACTTCTTTCATTAATTGATTTAATTAACCATAATATTTCTTAAAGTGTCATCATCCGTCACAGATTTAACAAATTTGTTGATTTATTTTGCATGTTGTTTATTGTTATTGTTTTTTATTTTTGAATAATTTTTACCGCCACAGTCATTCACACTCATAGATTTAAACAAATTATACCTCGAGGGCAATTTGTCAAAGCATTAATTCGATAATAAATACAAATTCCGCCAAAACAACTAAATACATAAACAAAATAAAACAAAATAATATACATACATTCAACATACACCCATATAATCATACAAATACTACTATGTAACTGTTTATGTATATTAAAAACAGTAAACTTATAAATAAAAATGTATTTTATTTATTTGTCTTTCTCCCTCTCCATATGTATGTATAAATGCAAAAGTGACTTGAATTTAACGACATATTGTGATTTAGTTGGGATTTCAAAGCTGTTATTTTGTTGTTCGTTATTTTTTTTATTTATTTATTTTTATATTTTCTATAAACCGACAAACAATAATCTAGATATGAATAACAAATTCGTACTCAAAATAACCCACACATATAAATAAAACCAAAAAATATACCAGGATATTCATATACAAATACGCTATTTTTGGTTGTTGGAAATTATACAAACAAACAAACACACATATGATGATTGTCTATTTTTTATACATACATATGTATATAGAAAATTCCTCTATAAAAACAATAATAAAAAAATCGCAAATCCTAGATTTATAATAAAGACATGTGTAACTTTGTTAATGTATTTATCTGTGTCTGTACACATACATATATATATTTTGTATGGATAAATGTATTTCTGTTAGTACTATATTATTGTTATATTTGTATTCATATTCACAAACATCAACAACAGCAAAAATAATAACAAACATAATAATATCAGCAACAGCAGTAGCAGTATAAAATTTATTGTCTAAGCAAATAATAAATTAGCCGCAGCCTAAATCCAAGTGCAACAATAACACTTATATTCTTATGTATATTTGTTTATTTGCTATAAATGTATAAAACACCCTATACACTGATTTTATGACAAAAGGATGCCCGATTTAAAAGCGAATAACCTGGTTGAGTCATATGAGGATCATAAAATTAATGTCTCAGCAAAGTAAACTGTGAAGTTTTTAAAAATAGTTTGTATTTACAGTTTTAACACTATTTTGAAGTGGAAACTGTCCACATCCATTATTGTATACCCCTTTTTCAAAATGAATTGTTCAGTTCCAATTATTTTTGTTAGAATGTGAAACTATTATTCTGGTTTTAAATTATTCAATAATATGGTAACGGTTGATCTTAGATATTTGATTTTTTTATATTTATTTGACATTATATTACACTACTTATGAACTCGTAGACATTTTTTGGTAACCCTTCCATTAGGGATTTGATATTTGTTCCAGTCACTTTTTTGGGAACGTCTGCCCATCTCCTTTTAAAATCTTTGATATTTTGGGACACCTCTTTTGTGCTCTTCAATTCTCTTTTCACAAGAGCACAATTTGAAAGATTGACCTATCTTGGTACAAATACTTTGTTATTGTTTTGGTACCACTCCAGAGCTTTCTCAGTGCCAAATCGGGACAAAAATATATGGACACACTGTGCTCTCTTATAAAAGGAAGAAGCCTTTTTTACAAACAAAATTTAACGTATAGTTTCGGACAAAAATTATTGAGCAAAGTCGATGTTTAGAAGATCGAAAAAAAAATAGTTAAATCAAAACACTGCGAATACCATTTAACACCTTTGAAAGAATTTGGCAAAATCGACAGTAAAATACGTTAACGTAAGAAATGGTGAAGAAATAAATCGGCTATGGATTCCGAGCAATATAGTCAACTTTCATTAATGATATGTAAATTGTTAAAGGAAGAGAAAACTATCATAATAAGACTGTTTGAAACCACACACGTAGAATTTTACATGCCTACAAGAAGCCAATTATTTCCAAGAAAAATAAAAAAGCATGACGGAATTTCAGCAAGAGCATTTTCTATATTGTCATAGTAGTAAAAAGCATGGAGGCATAACGTAATAGGGATGCTTTTCGGGACAGAGGTTAGGACCGGTACATCAAAAAAAATGGTGTAATGAATATGAAAGTATAACGACAAAATTCTGGATAAAGTAATGTTTTCACATAACAGAGATGAAATATAATCCCCCTTGAATATTCGAACATGATGACGACCCAAAATAAACCTAAAAACTGACCAAATTGGTTACATAATGCAAGTAGTAATCATCATAAACAAGACTAAATAGTTCCATGTTCTTAATAAACTTATGGAAATTGTAAATCAAAAGAGCAATGGGAAAGAGGTCGGGGGAGGCCCAGAGAAACTCTACTCTGTAATCCTGGAAGCTGGGATAGCAATGCCAATAATATACAATCATATTCGTTTAATTTCGTATATAATCCTAAAAGAAACTCTGAAGTGATGAAAAGAAAAGTAATTATCACAGATTATAAAGGTCAAAAGACTTTTCAATTAATTTTCGCGCAAATTTCTTACTTTTGAGTATATTTACTATTATTGTTAATTTTATGTAACGAATATGAAAAATTTACTTCTGTTATCATATTAATTGGAGTTGAATCTGTATAAATTAACAATACGTTTCTTTAAAAACCAAGAAAAAGTTTCGATTTACAGAAATTGATTAAGAAGTGTATATTTTGGTATTTATAGAGCCCACTGTAACAAATGACTTGCTCCTCTTGCCGCAACTTCATAAAGCTTGTCATACCAGGATTTTTTGTAGATAATTTTGTCTTTAATTCTTTTCGCTTTTTTTTTTTTTATTAATAATGACGAAAAGATGTAAGTGCTAACATCTTTTCACACTCATTTTGATCAAGCTTACAAATCAACATGATTGTTATTAGAAATAATAACACATATTTTTCGATCTTACTACTTTTTTCGTATAAACATTTAAATTCTTTTAGTTTTAAGCCAATAAATATTTATAATAATCGGAAACTGAAAGACAGACGGACAGACATCAGTAAAATTTTAGATGACGTAAATCTGTGTCAGATAATTTAAGTGTAACTATTATTAGGATCAAGGTTTAATTTTTCTACTATTGTAGCTCTCATTTATTATGAATATCAACTACTAACAAACGCCATACTAAAAAATATATTCACTGTTTAACATTTTGTGTCTATTCTACTACAAACTGCAGCATTATATTCATATGGTATACTAAAAATTGCAGCGTTTGTTTACAATTTAAAGCTACATACTTAAACAGTATTCAACTTGTTTGTCAAATATATAAACTACAACCTCGTGCTACAGTGTGCTCGTAGAATTTTTCCGAAAATATATTACACACCAGTCAGTGTTTTCTTTGTTATGCTGGATATTTTTCTGTATTTGAAAATTTGCGCTTTGATTTTTCTGCTATAGTAGATAATTTAGCAGTCTTGTTTTTGCACTTTCGATGCTTTGTATGTAAAATAAAACTCATAAGGGTTAAAATGTAATCTAATGTACATATTGTATGTTGGTATGTACGTTTGTATATATGTAGTTTGTATGTTCGTAAGTATGTTTATGTTTTTTATCTTTCACACAAGAATGTCTAGCAGCAATAAAATTGTCAACAAAAAGTCTGCTATACATTCTACTATAGCAGCAAAATCAAAACGAAGATAAATAATACTGCGTAATATGGGTCCAACAAAATTGTGCGTGCGCAACTCTACAGAAATATATTTTACTTCGTGTGCAATGGATTGCTTTTGCTGCTGCAAATTGCAGAGACGAGTCACAAATTTAGTAGTATAACCATGTTATAGTGTGGATATTTCTAGTTGTTGTGTATTGTAAAAATGAAACATTTGTATATTTATTACACAGTCGTAAGTGATTTTTGTTTTAGCTAGAACTGCATATTTAAACCTTGATTAGGATAATAACATTCAGGCGGCATGTTCTAAACATGCACAGTCGTAAGTGATTTTTGTTTTAGCTAGAACTGCATATTTAAACCTTGATTAGGATAATAACATTCAGGCGGCACGTTCTAAACATAAAATATTAAATATTTTATGGATAAATTTTAATATTTAAATTTTTTATAATACAATTAATAATATTTACTAATATGAATTAAAATTAAAATTTACACAGGTAGTTTTTTTGGAGCTTTTTATATATGATATCATATTGGTAATTTTTGTAAATTCTTAACCAGTTGAGATATCAACTAATACTTTTTTAGTCTTATGTATGACTAGTAAGGAATCTATATGCATTCAGTCAGCGTATAGACAATTTGTTGAACATTTTCTGAAATATATACAATTATATATTTAATCTTTTATTTATATTTAAATAAAGATGTAACAATTATGTAAATACATATTCCAAGTAATAATATGTGTCTATTCTATTTTGAAGTTAGTTTTTGTTTAGCAAAAATTTTGATAATGCTAATAAAAGACATTTTTAAAAGTTTTTTAAAAATCTGGTTCAGGCAACAACTTATGTGTATTTCATTTCAAATAAGACATTTGTGGTAATGTTTTCAATGACATATTTATGTTGAATACCAAAAAGCGACTGAAATTAGAATTAAATTAAACAAAATTAAAAAAAAAAAAAAAAAAAAAAACATTTTTTTTTAATTTTGTTTAATGGCTTCAAGAATACATTGAAGCCATTTTTTAAGAAAAAACATTTTGCACGCAACAAATGCAACGAAGAAGCAACATAAATTCTATTATTTGCAGATATTGTGACAAGGTTTGCAAGTAAAAATCGGTCGAGATAATATCAATTTTTCAGACTATTTAATCATTGACATTATAAAGACGTATCATTTTTACTATTAGGTATTTTTCTATGACTTTTAGTTTTAGAGATATAGTTAGCCAAAAATTTACATTTCCAAAGAAATTATTGATTTTTTTAAACAGCTTCTTAGCTCTCCTGACAAAAATTGACAATTTGAGTTACACAGAAAAAATTATTACCGTCGTTTTTACAATTAACTTAGTTGTTTAATTTTGCATCAAAATTTAATAAATATGTTCAAGAAAAAATAAAATAAAAAATACACTTTGGTATGATTTTTTTTCCTATACACATTTTTAATTCATTCAATCATCTACTTGTTTGATTTAATTAATTTATTAATTGGGAATTTTTTTCTGTTTTGTGTTTTTTATAGTTTTTAGTAATTGATATAATCATTTTGGTGAGAGGTGCGAATTTAAACAAGTTTATAATTGAATGAATTATTTTCATATATATTTGTTAATTGCTGACTTTTTTCTGTGTAAGTTGTTTTGTTATGGGCTAAACATTGTGTGTGGATCAACTTAGAAGAAATATCTAATATGCACTGATGCACAGTGGTGTTAAACGTAAATTTTTTGGTAATAAAATGAGGTCCGATTTTAACAATATATTTCTGTAAAGTACTTGGCAAGATAAGGAAAAAATAAGCTTACTCAGCTAAGTTATCCCTTACAGTTAAACAGCAAATTTGAAAAATTGCCAAAAATTGAATTGTAAAGCTTTCTAAATGATTTTTGCAGGAGTGAATGATCAATATATATTTTATACGTTATATAAGAAATAATAGTGCAAATATTATGCTGATATGCTTTTTTATGCAATTAAAAAAAGTAGTTTAAAAAGATTCACTTTTTTCATAAAATCTCCACTCTTGCATTCGTTTTTGGCCGGGGGTCAAGCAGTTTAGTGTCAAATCGTTCTAAATATCGTCAATAAATTTAAAAAATCTCACGTGACATTCTTTTTAATTAATCGATGAAAATGAAACTTTTTCTAAAATTCAGCATTTTCGTCCAAGTGCTCCTTGCACTTATGCTGCCACAGAACGCTCATTCAGCACTCAAAATTTCCTCTACTCAATAAAACGAACTGCAGATAATGTCGAAAAAGTTTGCTTTTTAGCATACAACTGAAATTTTTTCCAATAAAGTCATACGATATATAGATACTTCCCTAAAACCGGTATTGGCAATGACTGTTTTTAATGTGATGGGAAATATCTCCTGCGATTATTTCACATTAAAAACGAGAGAAGAAGATATAGTCGGTCAAGACCTACTATATAATACCCTACACCATTGCGTTGTTGTTTCTACTTATATAAAACTTATTTGAGTCGAATATTAACTTGATACTATCTTTCGTATGTGATTTATGCACGTTAAAGTGATTTTCGGAAGGGGGTTTATATAAGAGCTATGGTCAATCGTGGACCGATTTTCATAAAATTTGGTACAAAGATTGGTACTTACACAAAACTTCTTTGGACCTAATTTCATTAAAATATTCCTAATATTAAGACATTTTTAAGTGTGAAAACTCTATTCCGGGGGGACATTTGTATGGGGGTAGGTGAAATAATGGACCGATCATAACCAATTTCAATAGGCTTCGTCCTTGTATCATAAAAGTACCATCTGCCAAATTTCATTCAATTATCTTCAAAATTGCGACCTGTACTTTGTGCACAATGTTTACATGGACAGCCAGCCGCCCAGCCAGACGGATGGACGGACATTGTTAGATCGATTTAAAATGTGATTCTGAGTCGATTGGTATACTTTAAGGTGGGTGTTGGATAACTCATTATATGCGTTACAAACATCAGCACAAACACATAATACCCCAACCACCTATGGTGGTGTAGGTTATACAAATTTTAAGTTTTGAGGAATAATGTGTTTTTCACCAAAATTTCTATAACATAATTTATAGCAAACTTTTGAGAAATGGTTATTTACCCATTTCCCATCTATAATCATACCTTTTTCAAAAATAAAATAGCTTCATTCAAGTCCATTTGTTTAAATATAATTAATTCTTTATTGAATTATTTCATAAAGAATTCATTCGATATTTGTTAATTCAAATCTTCTCCAAATTGAATGAAAATATTTTAAGATCATATTGTATAATTGATAAATCAATTCTTTAAGGAATTAACTCTGCACAAAATTAAATGTAAATGTATTTTAATAATAAGAATGTTTTAAACGAATAACTACTTAGGATAATAAATTTAATTCTTTTTAAAAAAGTAAATTAAAGAATTAAGAATAAAGCTCGAATCTTTGTATGTACATACATGCTTAGAAACTCTAAAATTTGTAATATAAATCTTTTTAAATTCATTGAACAATATACAATTTACTTTAAGTCGACCTTTATTAACCATTAATTTATTTGTATTATTTTTACACTGCATGTTCTTGTTTGAGTTAAAGTATTATCGCTACATTTGAATGCTTTTACCTTCAAACAACAAACATACACACATGCCAACATAGGAATTTAGTATTTTTCTGTGTTAGTAGACCAAACAGTATATGGTCATAATGTATATATGTATGTGTATGTTTATATAACTAAATCCTTATATATTCATATAGTATATCATCTCCCTAAGCATAATAATTTTCATCATGCTGGGAAATGTGTTGTTATGGTTGATGTTGCTCCTGCTGTTGTTGTTTTTATGGAGAGGATATACATACATAGATATATTTTTTTCAATACTTGTTTGTGTATTGGCATTAAATATAATCTTCCATATGTGTGGAGACATGTCTATTTCGTTGGTCATAAAACACAAGTCTCTTAATGTTACATAGATAAAAACACACACTTATTCATACATATGCACGGTAATTTCTGGTTTTGAATGTTAGAGCGGAAATGTGTAGATTGAAGGTGGAATAATAATGTTTTGTATCGAATTCTATTGAGTTACAATTATGTTGAAAATATCATCAAAAGATAAAAAAAAAAAAAAAACACATATATACGTATGTATTATATATTTATGTACATTAGACTACCCATGAATACAAAATTTTTGATTTTACTTGCTCCACCGGCAGTTTCTGGTAGATGGGGCTAAAAAAATAATATGTGTGCAAAAATTGGGTCGATCGGTCGTAAACCGGCCAGTCGACTTTGACCTTTGTCCTAAAACAAGGCTTAAAAGTAACTAATATCTTTATTGCACTATAACTCTTTAATTCAACATTTTCCGATAAAATACTATATAAGCTTTTTTATTCAGAATAAAATGCTGAAATTGTTGACATATAATTTTTTAGCCTACTATGACTTGTTGTGATGTTATAAGCAATCAAAGTAAAAATTTTTACATGAACTTTTTTTAAAAAAGCCCTGGTTTTAATATGGGCTTAGCCTGCTGGAAACGGTTTTTACTATTTTGTAGAGCAGGATTTTTAGTTTTTATAAATCGATACGTTTTGTCACATTTGCTTAAAATATTAGGGTAGATGGACCAAAATCTGAATTTGGTGTATCAATTTTTTACTTATGACACAAATATTGGTACTAAGTGTAGGGTGTAGCATGAAATTTTGAATCATTACAGAGAGTATTTTTAAATTGCTATCGAATTAAACAGTCACTCGAAATTTAGGTGTTGCCGATTAACCAAAAATTATAAAAGTTGATATGTTAATATTTTGACACATAAACCACTTTTTTATTCCTTCTGCCTTAAAAATCGGCGAAATATATTAAAAAAATAAAACTATTTTATCAACAGCTCGCAAATAGGTAAATAATTATGTGTAATATAATAATTTTCATTATTATTCGTAAAAATTTAAAATTAAAACAGCAAGTGTTGATGATGAATTTCTAAATGTAGAATGGAAGAAATTAGTTTATAAAACCTTGTTTGTATTTAAGTAAATATTTAAATACCATGTATGTACTTCTTGATAAATACATTGGAACTGAGACTAAAAATTACAATTTAAATGTTCAAGACAATGCATTACGGAAATAAAATGGTTTACTTTTAATTAACCTTTATTATGTCATGTACCCTCAATAGAGGTAAATAATAAAATAAGTTGCATAATTGTTCCTTTTTGAAAGGAAACTAAACAATAACAGACAAAAAATATTTCTGATGGAATCGAAACAAAACTAAATTCCTTTATTCTATGAATTTAACTCATATAAGTTAATTTACTAGTTCTTTTGACAATATATTTTTATTTATTTCCAAGTTGTTGTTATCTATTTTTAATATATATCACCGATTTTTAATGTAAAAGAGATAAAAAGTTGTTTATATGTAAAAATATTAACATGTCAACTTTTATAATTTTTGGTTAATCGGCAACACCTAAATTTCGAGTGACTGTTTGATTCGATAGCAATTTAAAAATACTCTCTGTAATGATTCAAAATTTCATGCTACACCCTACACTTAGTACCAATATTTGTGTCATAAGTAAAAAATTGATACACCAAATTCAGATTTTGGTCCATCTACCCTAATATATTAAGCAAATGTGACAAAACGTATCGATTTATAAAAACTAAAAATCCTGCTCTACAAAATAGTAAAAACCGTTTCCAACAGGCTAAGCCCATATTAAAACCAGGGGTTTTTTAAAAAAAGTTCATGTAAAAATTTTTACTTTGATTGCTTATAACATCACAACAAGTCATAGTAGGCTAAAAAATTATATGTCAACAATTTCTGCATTTTATTCTGAATAAAAAAGCTTATATAGTATTTTATCGGAAAATGTTGAATTAAAGAGTTATAGTGCAATAAAGATATTAGTTACTTTTAAGCCTTGTTTTAGGACAAAGGTCAAAGTCAACTGGCCGGTTTACGACCGATCGGCCCAATTTTTGCACACATATTATTTTTTTAGCCCCATCTACCAGAAACTGCCGGTGGAGCAAGTAAAATCAAAAATTTTGTAAAATCCATACATTTTATGGGTAATCTAATGTACATATGTATACTTTGTATACAATTGTAATCTTAAGAGAGTGTTTTATAAAGTACACTGCCGCTCATCTGAATACGACATAAATGTTATTCGGATTTTCCGGTTTCCCTCTCAAAATTCATAAGAGTATTTAAAGTTTTTACAGTTTCAGTTTGATGTTAACATTAATGTCCTTCATTTAGATTAAACAAAGCATTTTTATAGATTGCTTTTATAAATTTATTAAAGTTAATATAACTTCTTTAAAAAAAAAAAATAGCGATTTTTTTAGCTCATCAGAAACCCATCTCAAAAAGAAAAAAGACTACTTTTTAGCCGTCATCATATGACATGGGAAAAACAATGGCACAGAGTAGTATTTTCCGATTAAAACAAATCAATTTAGAAGGACCAGATGGCTACAGTTACTATTTCCACGATTTGCGAAAAGAAGAAATTTATTTGGAGCGTATCATAGCTGTGTTGGAGGTGTGATGGTCTGGGGTTCAGTTTGCTACTATGGACCATGCGATTTGCAATATTTTACTTCAAAAATTAACTCTAATTCGTATATTACTATTCTGGAAAAAACATTTCCCCATTTTTCCAATATTTTGTGGTTAAAAACTGGATTAGTAAACATAATGTGACATTACTTGATTAGCCGTCATACTCCCCGGATTTAAATATAATGGAAAATGTATGGGGATGGTTAGCTTGTAAAGTGTATGAATCTGGAGAACAGTATAAAACAAAATGCGAAATAATTGAAGCTATTAACAAAGCGAAATATTAAATGCCAAAAGCAATTTTTGTATGTGTCATATTCAAGTGAGCGGCAGGTAAAACCTATGTTGTGAAAGAAACTTAATGTATGATTGCAAATAATAGTTTGTTAAGAGGAATACAAATTCTGTTTAATTTTATTTATTTAGCTTATGAGTAAGAGAGCCAAACAAATTATTTATTCTCACTTAAGAATATAATAAGGTATTAATTTGGTAATTCAATGAATGAATACAAATTATACTTTGACCAAAAAGGAATTTTAGTATTATCATCAAGGACTGAGATTAGTTATTTGGAGAATAATAGATAAAATACAATAAGACTATTATTATTATTTTTTTTTTTTTTTTTTTTTTTCTTTAAAAAAGAAATCTTATTATTTCACATTTTCCTCTTTTATATAAATATTAACTTAGTTTTAATTCAATATCCAGATACATTAAATTTATTTAAATTTTTTATCTCGTTGTCCTTCAAAACATATAATTTAAAATATATAAAATATATACTTTGTGGGGTCTTACATGATTCCTTCGACATGTTACACACGGAATGACAAAATCAATATACCCCCCATCTTTTTGATGGTGGGTATAACAAACATCATACAATATACATAAAAAAGTTATTATTTTCTATATGTTTTCGCTAAAAATTTAATTGAAAAATTTGAATTCAAAAATAAAATGTTGTACATAAATGATTGAAATTCAAAAAGAATTCCGAGAATAACTAACAACTGGAAACAATATAAAATTTAAGTTAAGTGAATCGTAACATAAACATACATAAAATAAATAAAAAAAATTACTTTAAAGAAGGAAAAATATACATATGGGCCATTATCAAAAATTTTAGATTTTAGCCCTTCAAAAAAATATTAAATTTTTTTAATTGCACATTAAAATCCTTTTGTATACATATAAAGTGACTCGAATGCATGTTGACTCAGTTCGCGTTAATTATTTCATGTGAGGGGAACGAAAGTTATAGCGGTTTTAAGTTTAACATATAAAAATTTTTACAAACAAGAAGCAAAGAGTAACAAGAGATGAGACTAATTGTCAAAAACCTAAGTCGGTTGTCAAAAACCTAACTCATGCAACAACAAAATACATGTAATCAAATACATTTTGTTGTTCCTAGAAGAAAATAAAAACACATTTTTGTTTACAAAGCAACAATTTTTTTTCAATTGTCAATCGAGAATTTCGTCTCTATATGTTACTCTATGACTAGAAGTTTATGTAATTCTGGTAAAAATTATACGTAATATCAAAACCTACTGAGTTATTCAAATAAAATGTATGATATTTTCATTGTTTGATGGTATTAGTGCAGCATATTTTAGGGTTTCCTAGTAAAATTTTAAAAATTTTCTTTTCAATAAAAATCTCGATTTTTAAAAATTTTGCAAAAAATTTGGATCGAATCTTAGTTATTTCTCTATATATTGAATGAAAATATATTGTGTTAGAGTTTATTACAAAGAAATGCTTTTTAATATTGTGATTCTTTTTTAACACAAGTAAATATTTTTTGGTCCATAAAATGTTTATCTTTCAAAATTTTTTGATGCGCCTCCGAATTTTTATTAAGCATAACAAACATCTACTAATTATACCAATTATGGTTAATTCCAAGCTGTCCACACGATGTGCCTTAGCGAAATGTTTTGATGAAATTTTTGAAAAAAGTGTACCGTTTTCAATTATCAACGACATTTGACTTAAATATATGATCCCGATCAATTATATTTATCGCCGCTCTTATAACTATATATCCAATATTTGTTTAAATTACAATTTTCTATATAAAAATACAAAAACAAAAGTGCAATTTTTGCAAAATTTTCAAAAGTCCGTGAAATTCTTGTAATAAATTTATTTTTAATGCTCCTCCGATTTTGTTTTGTAAAATAACAAAAAACTAAGTTCACGCAGTAATCTATGCCGTTTAATATGAAACTGTGGACGTGCCTCGCGAAAAACTGACTTTTGAAAAATTTTCTCTCTTGTTTTCCAAACTTTGAGACTATCTACTACGTTGACTATTTCGGGCACATCAACCGAATATAGCGCAAAATACGCACAATTACAACAAGTATCAATCTCTATCCCAAATTTTGTATTCGGTGGAGGGGAGCACAGACCCCGCCCAAAAAACTGAAAAATTTAAAAAACTAAACAATTTTGTCATCAAAACTCAACTACCTTATATTTATTTAACTTTTGAAAATCTACACAACAACAAAGATTGAGCAGAATTTATCTGTAAAGTCCGATTAGTTTACTTATGATAGAATGAGGTCAAAAAGTATAAACGCGCGAACAAAAATTGTAGATAAAAGGGAAAAACTTACAGTGTCTCACATAAGTTAGTGAATTTCAATTTTTAAGTAAAAAAAATTAGTTATTTTTATTTATTAAATTAGGTAAATAAAAAATAATATCTTTTATATGAGTGGGATTTTTTTGCCTGAGTTGTCTTCTACCAAATGCTGCAAAAAGTAGCACAAAATGTTAAAACGTTTCCGAGAAATTGAGAAAAATAACACGTGCAGTCATTTCATTTCACCTCACAAAAGTATTTGAATTTTTTAATTTTTTATATTTGAAGATACTAAAAAAACAAAAAAGGTTAAAAAAGATATGTTTTTTATATTAACTGTTATTAAGTATTAGTGTTAAGTATTTACGAACTCTTTTTAAAAATTTGGGGTTAAAATTTTAGGGAAATTAAGCGAAGTTTTTTTACATGTGTCTTACAAAAGAGAAAATTGGTATAATCGGGTATTTTTTCCTAAATTATGTCTTAAATTTAATTCGTTTTATTTGGAAATATAAATTGACTTTGTCATGTCTTTGAAAAATAACTTTTACTGCAAAATGTCTAAATAATGACATTCCAAGCGGCGTACATATTTTCATTATGTTGTTAAAAATTAAAAATCTTCAACATTGAGCCTATTTTACTGAAGTATTAGTCCACATACTTTAACAAAACTTTCAGATTGTGTTTCTTTAGGTATTAGCTGTTATTAAATGGGAGATTTGGATACCGGCTACAAAAAATACAAAGAAATTGGAGCCATAGTATAAAACACGACAAAAGGCATATTTTAAGTTACATAACTATATGACTTTCAAGGTATACGGGAAACTATAAAAAGGTAAAAATACCCGAAAAAGTTTACTATTCTGTTAATATTACTTATGTTGATGAAAATAAAGTTGCACATTTTTCGCTCCAACATTTCTGGACAGCAAGTTATTGATCCAAAAATAATATGGCTAAGTAAATAGAAAAATAAATCCAAGTACAATTATGTCGTGGTATATTTTGGAGCTATATCATAAAGTCAGGTATTTTAGTCTACAAATTTATAATTGGCTATATATCGGGAAGATATTAACCAACATTTTGAAATAAATTTTTGATACGTAGGGTACCAAAATGGGCTTGATATTTAAGGTATTATATTTTTAATGGTGCCATGCCTCATAATTATCGACTTGGACCCTTCGTATATGGGGTTTTAACAAAAAACTCACAAGGAACTAATATTTTTTACTATAATGACAAAAAAAAATTATTGTTTTTGTCATTTATAGAGGAAAAATAGGCGTGTTCTTCCTAAATCAATCTTCTAAGTCCATTAAATATAAAATTGAACCAAAAATCTCCCAAAATTTTACTCCAATTTGGGGAAATAAATTAGTCAACATTTAATTGTGATACCTATGACCTATTATTAATAAAAAATACATGAATTTCTCCAATTTGTATTTTGTTTGACATTTTTAAAAACAAAGGTGATAAAAATTCAAATACTTTTGTGAGGTAAATTCGATGAATTTTCATATTCTTTCTGGAATAACTTAGATACAATGAAATATTTTTGATTTTTGCATTATAAAGTTAACAAATAGACAAACGCAATTCAGTTAATAAATCTAGAACTAAATATTTTAAATCACCTAATTAAACCGTTTTAATTATTAATTTAAAAAATTCAAATACTTTAGTGAGACACTGTAAGTAATTTTTAGCCGTTTTTCTATGTTCTTGAACTTTGAACAACAATCATGATTATAAAAAGAAACTTATGGTGCTAAAATTTTGCACACTAAATACAATTTTGCACACTAAATACAATCCGACAAGACAAATTCTTCGATTCTTGGTTAGCTAACATAAAATCCCCAGATTAAGATATTTGTATCCAATTTTAGATTTAACTTTCATTTAGGGCAGATTTTCAGAGCGAGGCATTGGGGATTTTTGTAAAATATTTTATTGATGGCAGGATAAAGAAAAAAAAATAAGCTTACTTGCCTAAGTGATCTTTTACTGCCAATAAATTTAAAAAAGCTGGCGTGAAGTTTTTTATATTAATCAATACAAATGAAACTTTTTTGTAAAATTCATAATTTTCGTCAAATGCTGGATGTAGGTTGCAAACATAAATCAATTTAAAAGTTGTTTATTAACCATTTACGAAGCCATATCTTTGGAAATATATAAAGAAAAACAATTTTATTAACGGAACTTTGAGAAAAAAGTGAAAAAAAACATAAATTTTAAGAACACATTTAGATATTTTTTCAAATAAATTTTTTTCTATTATATTAACACAAAAATTGATACTTTCGTTATAATTATAGATGCTATATAGAAGAAAAAAAGTATGGAAATTGGTCATGATTGGTTAATTATTTCAACTCGCTTCCATACAAATACCCCACGAATAGGGTTTTAACGCTTAGAAATTCCTTATTTATATCACTATTTCAATAAAATTCAGTAAAAATAAGTTTAATGCAATATTAAATCGGAGTACAAAATATCAGGAAGATAGGTCCACAATTAGGCATAGCTCCCATATAAAGCCCACTTTCGCAAATCACTTTAACTCCCAAAATCGAACATAAATTGCAGTATCATGATAATATTTGACACAAATAAAACTAAAATCTTATAAACTAATTTCATATTATGTCAATTTCCGAAAATTTCGGAAATTATTTTTAATGCACAAACGCAATGTTGTAGGTTGTTATATTGTCGGAATATACCGACTATAACTTTCTTACTTGATTTTTTATGTTTGCTCTTGAATTCAGTAACATCAAAAACAAACAGAAAACTTAATTTTAGAAATATACGGCAACGGAAAAATTTTGGACGCCATATTGTTTCCGCCATTTTGCATTTTTTTACTATTTTCGATAATTTTATAGAATACAGATTTCAAAGTTTTCTTATATTTGGTTTTTGACACATTTGTCGATTATAAAAAATTTTTATTTTTGAAGAAATTAACATAACTTAAAGAAACATGTTGAGTCCGCCATTTTGTTTTTTCAAATTCTGATTTCAGTTTCAAATTAAGTAACTGTAAAACTAAAACAAAACTAAACACAAAAATTTAGCTGGATCAGAAACTTTTTTTAAATTTTTGGCAGCCATTTTGAATTTTTTATTTTTTAGTTCATTTTTGGAATCAGCAAGTCCAATAACCTTAAAATACGAATTTTTTGCCATTCCGACTACGATTAAGGGTTTTGGCCAAAAATCGGTCTCCCTAGCCCTCTGTTGTATGTATGTTAATATTTTGGTGGTGTAATATATTATATATTATAAAAATAAAGAGTAAGTTTGTTTGTTTATGCATCAATCATGTCTAAACGGCTGAACCGATTTTCACGAAATTGCACGGTTAATGTCACGGTCACTTTTTTAAAACTCTTAAACGGCTGAATCGATTTTCTTAAACAGCACCATTCTTTGTGTCTCTAAATTCAAATGTTATTTTATTTTTCAATCGGAGCTGGCGGAGTGCTGCTTACCATACAAAGTAAAGTGGTATATCTAAAAAAAATAATATAGTGAAAGTTCTCAAACTTCGTGTGAACATCAAGCTTATCAAGCACTGATAAAACGGAAATAGCAAGAATAAGTCCAAGGGGAGAGATAGCCCCTATACAAAGAAAATATTATTTTTCTCATATGTAAAGCCTTAAAAAGTTCTTGCAGTAATTTTGCTATTTAACAAGTGCGAAGCGCACCGGGAAAAGCTAGCATTATATTAAATTTGTTTACTTTCCAAATTGGATAATTTAAAAAATTTGCATTAATTTCAAAATATATTAACAATTAAATTAAATTCAATTAAATTATTTTGTTAAAATTCACGAGAATTTCCGGAATAACAAAATTTATTTTTCAATTACAAGCAACAGAAAAAGTCTGACAATTTTTCAACTCTACTTTTTACCTTTAAAATAAATTAGATTTAATTTAAGAGTTAATATTTGAATCTATATCTATTCTTCTTCTATATATATTAATGTGTGTTTGTTTGTATGTATGTATGTATGTATGTTTGTTTGAAGTCTATAGCCGCCTAAACGGCTAAACCGATTTTCTTTAATTTTTCACAGTGTGTTCCTATATACCTGGAAGGAAAAATAGGCTACTTTTTATTTTGAAATTCCATGTGGGCGAGCGTGCCACGCCCACTTACTAAATAACTATTAAAAGTAGTATATCTCGGAAATTGGTAATACTTAGGGTATTCACTCGAATATTATTTGCTCGATTAATCGAAAAATTAAAATCAAACAACTGTTCGATTAAATTAAAATCCAGAATTTCGAGTAACAATTTATTCGAGCAAATTATGCCGATTAATCGAATAATTCGAGTAAAAAATATTTTAAATATTTTCTTTCTTAACTAGTTTTTAGGATGTTCTAATTTTAGTTTTCTAGAAAATTTAGCTTAAAACAATGTTTCAAAATTATAAATTATATGTATAGAATGTTTCGAATCTAAAAGTGGTACCACAAACTTTAATTTTGTTAAATGTATTAAATAAAATGAACGGAATATATGCCTAAATTACAACACATATTTAAAGGTCGTTTTTTAATTAATTTTTAATTAAATAAAAATATAAACGTCATTAATTATAAAGCAAAATTCAAATAATTTTATATAAATTTAATAAATAATAAGAATTAAATTAAAGGATTTTAAACTTGATTTGGAAAAACATTATTGGTTCTACGAATGAACCTCTACACAAGACTGAGCAATAAATGCTCAGTCTGGTGTAGAGGATATTATGGTGATGGTTTGAATGAAATTTGTTATATAGAAGGAATTTGGACTTAAATTAAGTTTAGCATGTAAACTTGTTCTTTATGTTAAGAATCGCTGAACTACTTTATCTGAAAAGGATAGTCCATAGTGCTTATTATATATAATAAATAAAATATTTTACGTTTTGGTAGAAATTGTGGTTTAATTCAAAATAGAGCCAATTATATCGAACATAATTGAACGATGAATTATAAAACATTCTAAAAATAAATCTGGGTTTAGTAGATCTTTCCATATTTAAAAATATTGTACAAACATTTTGAATATAACTGGAAACCAACCTCTGTTGTACATAATGTGTGTCCAAATTAAAAAGTGAGGTTATGAGACAAAATAAAATTTGGTTCAACTATTTATTTAACTATCAATGAATATATTAAATATAGAAAAACAACAGCATTATCAAAGCAAAAAAGACAAATATTCATAAATTTTTAGGGAAATTTTAATTTTGGAATGACTATTTCTTATTTTAAACTATATTTTTTTTTTTTGATAAGCATTGAAAAATCGAACAAAATTTTAAGGTATAAATTAATCGAATAACTCGAGTAACTTAAAAGTTTTACTCGATTATACGAGTAATTTAAAAACAGCATTTTCGAGTTATTTGATTATTCGAACAATGAAAAAGTCGAGTAAGATGAATACTCTAGTAATACTAGAGTCCTCAAATTTTGCACGAACAACTTTGACACCTATATGAACATTCTGGAAAAAAATAGGCGAACTAGCAATAGGTGGTGTGGCACATCCCACGCCTAGTATTGCTTGCCAATACCAAATGCCGTAACTTTAAGAAACTATAACAGTTACATTTCCCAAATTTTGTACAATAAACTTAAGTGTCAATGTGAACATTTTGTGCAAAAATGGGCGGAAAAGAAATATATATAAAGTTAAAACCAAAATTTTTATATCTGGGAAACTATAAAAGTTAGAGAGCTCAACTAGCATTAGCTTCAATATGAATATTTTGGACAAAAATTGGTACACTAGCAATAGTGGGCGTGGCACCTCCCATATAAAGAAAATATTAAATTGTCATATCTGAGAAAATATAACTGTATCAATATTAATTTAAAGAATTTTGACAGTCATGAAAACATTTGTCTAATAAATTAGCGAATTATGGGGGTATGGTCCCTCCCATAAAAATTAAATACAAAAATTAGTATATCTGGGAAACTATTAGAGCTTGAATTTTAAAATTTTGCACGGGAAACATCTATCTATCGGTGGGTGGCAAAGCACACCGGGTATTAGCTAGTAATCCTTATAATTTGTTAAAATCATTTTTAAGCTTCCAAATCACAAAAAAATACCTAACCATCAAAAATAGAACAGAAAAAATAATGAATTTGTGTTGTCATTTAAAGTGGTGAAGAAGTTACTTTTTGAAACTTGTTAAAAAATAATTAAAATGCTTTAAAATTTGTGAAATTTTAGTTTTCTTAAAAATAAATATTTTTATTTTTTTGTGAAGAAATTATTAAGAACTCTCCAAAAAGTTCAAAATATGCTCTTTGTTCCACTTTTGAAAAGTTTTCTAGATATTTCTAGATAAACGCCAGCAAGAAAA
The DNA here is from genome assembly GCA_951394005.1 of Protophormia terraenovae. Taxonomy (NCBI): domain Eukaryota; kingdom Metazoa; phylum Arthropoda; class Insecta; order Diptera; family Calliphoridae; genus Protophormia; species Protophormia terraenovae. The sequence goes on from OX596074.1 coordinate 143,323,679, forward strand.
ATAAATGCTATTAACTTAAAAGAGCTAGCTGTTGTTCCCTAAAATATATTAAAGCCCGTAACAGTTTATTAATACCCCAGCTCGTTTATTTTTCCTTTTTTACAACTGTTAAAGCGGAAGTAAAACCTAAAAAACACATAAACATAAAGGTAAAATTATTTTTTTTACAACCTTTTAATAATTTTAATAACTTTTACTTAACATTATTAATAAATTAAAACAATTAACTTCTCTATTTGTTATGCCATTTATAACAGAACATTTTTTTACATTAAAACGCCTTTTTCTAAACTTTTTATATGAATACCAAAAAAAGTAAAAAAATATTGTTTCATTTATAAAAAAGTGTTTTTATTTTGTTTGGATGTTTCTTTTTTTCCGCCCATAATAAATTGGCTGTTAGAAATTATTTGCTTTAGACATTTTTATATGCTGTATATAAATATTTTTTCAAATCGCAATAGACAACCACCTAAAATTTGTTTCAGCAAAAAAAAAAAAAACAGATTATGAAAATATAGCAAAATAGAAAACAGTAACAAAAAACATAAAATTGTAAATTTTACTTACGAGTGAGAATAAAAATGATAAAAACAACAACAACAAAGTAACATTGAGTTAAAAGAAATGAAATTTATGTTTATGAACTTTACAATGACCACCACTATGAGTACCAGGATGAAAATTTATATGCAAATATTGTTGTAGGACCTTTATTATTTTTTTTTTTTTTTGTTTTCCTCCACATCTAAGTTGTTTTTATTTTGTATAAAATTTCGTTTTTTTTTTTTTTTTTTTTTTTTTTGAGAAGATGTTAACTTTTTTACGTTTTCTTTTTTCTCTATGGCAAATGGTCTAACATTATAAGTTGGTTTTTAAAGCTAGTTAGTATTAGTTGGTGTTGGTCTTTTTATTCTCTAATATATTTTATTTTATACAGGTGGTGATGAAAAAAACTGACTAACTAAAAATTTAGAAGAAATAGCATAAAATTTTCATAAACATATTTAATAATAGCAGCTGCATTTCTAAAATTAAGACATTAAGTATTGAAAATAATATTAGTAGCAATTATATTAAACTTAATTCCCTCTTAAGCCTAGTTCCTGTATAATCATAAAAATCCTTTTTTCCCTTACTCACTGTTCTGGCAAACATGTCCTTTTGGGAAATGTTAAAATAAAACAAACTTTTTTTCTCTTCATCTTTTTACATGTTGTGTTAGCTTTTGGCCATTGAATGCAGAAAATACACATATACATACTTGTATAACATTGAGAAAAGAATCTCTTGCAAAAAATAACCAAATAAAGTAAAATTGCAAATAAAACATAAAACTAGAATACAAAAACAAAAAGAAAATAGCATAGAAAATAACATAAAGTATATATGTATATTTGTATACTTATATACATCATAGTATATTCTCTGTGTGTATGTAAAAATACAAATGTAAGTTGGCGAATGTATGTGTAAAAAAAATCCCAAAAGTTTTAAATTACATTTTAAATTAAGCGTGTAAGTTTTGATAACAAAAATAGATGACTTATCATCATCACCACACACTATACTGCATTACAGAATATCAGAGAGTGAAAGAGACAAAATGATTTTTTTTATTTTTTTTATTCAAATTGTGAAAATGTAAAAATGGTAAAAGAAATTTTTGAAACTTAGCCAAGAATCCTTATTACTATTGCAAGCATCATAGACAAGTTTATAAATTTTAAAAATGTTTGGAATTTCTTTAAGAATTAAAACACAAAAGTAATTTTTTTATACTTTAATTGAGATAATATTTGTGTTTTGAAGACAAAGGACTTATTAGTTATATTTATAAATATTGTGTGTTTAGTATGGTCATGTATTCAGTACAACCAAGAAAATTATTAAAATAATATTGACAGTTGTAACGATAAAAGTGCAGATAATACAACTGAAAAGTGTTAGAATGAAACTAACTATAAAAGAAAGTGATCGACAGTGATGAGCAGTGAAACCACAATATGCAAATGCATGTTTTTTCCTGGACGTTTAATGAAGCCATCGATAAAATATTTATCCGTTTCAGAACAAATAAATAATTCTGGCATCGATTTGCTAGTGCATATTTATAGCATATTTTGTTATTTTTAGGGCATATTTAGACATTAGCTGTGTTTTGTTGCTACCGTTGAGTGTATACTCCCCCAACTTGGTATAACTTGATATTCAAAGCAAAATTACACAAATAAATCTTTATATTTTATTTCAAAAAACTAAAAATTTTAATTTGTTTTAGATGTATTTTATTATATTTATATATATATATATATATATATATATATATATATATATATATATATATATATATATATATATATATATATATATATATATATATATATATATATATATATACAGTGGTGGCCACGAATTTAAGACACGACATGTAACGAACTAAGTTGTGATAATTATTACAACCCTGCAATATAAAATTAGATTTTGTTAATTTTTCAGTGTACCCTGTAATGTTAAGATCAATTACCGTTATTTGGTTTTGTTTGTGTATACATTTTGTTGCTGTTTTTATTATATTTTCGTAAAAACGTGCTTTTGAAGCTGGTCACGAATTTAAAACATATAAGAAATATTTGGTTTTTAAGTGATTTTTTGGTGTTTTTTGAAGCTAAAAGGTAAGTAATGAATGTTTTATTCCATTTAATGTTAGAATACATCAAAATATTTAGTTAGAAATGGCCAGAGGTACTTGGAGTTCGGATGCCGAGCGAAAATTGATCCAACAAATGAATACTGATGGAAAAACAGTAATGGAAATTTCCAAGCTACTAAAATGTTCCAGATCCAAGATTTACAATGCACTGGAACACATCAAGCAACATGGCACTACCAAAAATGTCAAACAGCACCCTAGAGCCCGAAAAACTACACCCAGGGAGGATAGCTTAATTTATAAATCAGCTGCTAAAGATCCTTTCAAGAGCTCAAGTAAAATTAAAAATGAGATTTCATCGGATTTTGGTATTAATATATCGTCCAGGACAATAAGAAGACGTCTGAATGAGAAGAACTTACGTGGGTGTATTGCACAACGTAAACCACTTGTGTCAAAAAAAAATATTAAATCCCGACTAGCGTTTTCAAGAGAAAATCTCAATAAGCCGATGACATTTTGGAAAAATATACTTTGGAGCGACGAGTCGAAGTTTTGTCGCTTTGGTTCTGATGGAAAACAGTACGTATGGCGTCCTCCAAACCTGGAGCATCACCCAAAGTACACCCTTAAAACGGTTAAGCATGGTGGTGGAAATGTCATGGTGTGGGCAGCATTTTCCTGGCATGGTGTAGGTCCCATTCAGAAGATTATCAATAAAATGGACCAGCATATTTACAAAAACATACTCACAAGCATCATGATACCATTCGCTGAAGACAACATGCCTCTAATGTGGAAATTTATGCATGATAATGACCCTAAGCACACTTCACGCCTAGTGAAGAGTTGCTTAGAGGAAAATAATATCACAGTTCTGAAATGGCCAGCTCAATCCCCGGATCTCAATCCAATTGAGAACTTGTGGAATGATGTTGAGGAGCATGTACGAGCAGTAAAGCCAAAAAATTTGACTGATTTATGGGAAGAAATTCAAAAGGCTTGGTATGCCATTCCAAAGGAGCGCTGTATGGCCTTAGTTGAAAGTTTACCCAGGAGATGCGCTGCTGTGATTCAAAATAAAGGATTTCCCACCAAATACTAATATTGTTTTATGAAGCTGAGCTTTACTTTTGTGAATTAACTTTTATTTTGCCTATGTCCTAAATTCATGACCAGGCTTAAACTTGTATTAATCTGTATAATATGTAAATAAAAATTGGAAACTAAATATAGGTAACAAACTATTGTTGATTTTTTTTCATAACATTACTAGGATCTTTAAAAAATAACATGGATCTAAAATTTGTTCGATAAGATGTAAAAATTATCAGAAATATATAAGTGAAATGTCGTGTCTTAAATTCGTGGCCACCACTGTATATATATATATTTAGTCTAAAGTGTTTTAATTTTTTTCGCAATAGAAATTTTTGCTCCCCGTTATCGGTTTGAAAGATATAGCAAAAAAAAAAAAAAAAAATCCCATTATTGTAAATTTTTTAAAGTTTTTTGGGAATTGCGGGATTTTTGTAGACAAATCTAAAAAAGTGAATAGCGCTTTGAATTAAGCATCAAAAAATCTATTTATGTGTGAAATTTCATTAAAAAATATTTACTAACAAGAATTTTAAATTTGGGAAACCCTGGTTCTCGCAAAAATTGAGTTTTAGAAACTTTTAGAGTATTTTGTGTTTAGTTATCTTTCAGAAAAATATATATACTATATATGTTACTTAAGAAAATTTGTATATAACATAAAAAAAATGTTACCACTTTTTTGGCAAAAAAAACGGGAAAAATCATTTTTTTTTTTTTTGAGTTTTAATTTAAATACTTGGAACTTTTGACAAAATTCTTTCTTTACACAATTTTTCTATTTGTTTTTAATGAAATTCAGATATAAGGAATCAGGATTGTTTTTAATAAATTTTATACCCAAGGTGTCCAACTTTGGAACCCTGTGGACTCGCCCCCTGTAAGTTATATAGTCCAAGCTCAAAACTTAAACTCGCCTACACCTCTACTATCACCATGTGAAACTTCATGGAAATCGGAGCAACCGTTCCAAAGTTCCATAATTATTTCCATTTCATTTTTTGAATCGCACACTGTCCGTCGATAAAAGTGCTGCCAATTTATGAACAAAAATACAATTATGAATATTTGAATGTCAATAAATGAAAAATATATATATATATATATATATATATATATATATATATATATATATATATATATATATATATATATATATATATATATATATATATATATATTATTAAACATTAAAATAATTTTTTCTTAATAAATTTTTTTTGTTCACTTAATAAATATAAAACGTGATCATTAAAATATCGATATCTTTTCCTAGAATTAAGCCCCATTTTTGAACCCTTTTATCCCAATGTGCGACGTTAGACTTTTGCTAGAGACCACAAATAATCTTATAATCAAATTGGAGACGTTCAATTTTAAATAGATCTATGCACCAGACTCATCAGCAGGGAAACCACAATATGCTCTAAAAAAATGGGTTTTATGCGCATTAAATATGCAGTAGAAAGCGAAAAATATGCTTTAAAAATGCGAAAATATGCATGACAATGTGTAAACAATCACAAAAATGTTTACTGCATTTACGATATTTAATGCGCATAAAACCCATTTTTTTAGAGCATATTGTGGTTTCCCTGCTGATGAGTCTGGTGCATAGATCTATTTAAAATTGAACGTCTCCAATTTGATTATAAGATTATTTGTGGTCTCTAGCAAAAGTCTAACGTCGCACATTGGGATAAAAGGGTTCAAAAATGGGGCTTAATTCTAGGAAAAGATATCGATATTTTAATGATCACGTTTTATATTTATTAAGTGAACAAAAAAAATTTATTAAGAAAAAATTATTTTAATGATCACGGTTTATTTTCTTAAAAATACATTTTAAGAATACCAAATTTTTTAGCAGAATGGTAATGTCCTATCGTCTGTGTATACATTGGAGTTAAATGAGTCAAAAATATCACTTAATTCAGGGAACGGTGATATCAATATTTTAATATTAACATTTAGTTTTTACATTAATCGGAAATTAAACAAAATGTATTTTTGGAATCTAACTATTTTTTTTTTATATTTTTTATAATGCATGATTTTTGTTGAAGGATGGTCCAAAATTTATTTTTGCGAGCTACATTAAAACGTACCTATAATTATGAAACGGGATGTCATTTAGAACATACTTGCCAAATTTCAACTTCCTATTAGGGTGTTTCTATTTTGGACCATAATAATGTACATATGTACATTTTGTATGCAAAAAGTATTATAATTTCTAGACAAAAGTTAATAAAAATGATTCATATGATATAAACGGATTTTTTACAGAATCAAAATTGCGGTTATTATGTTTGACCTCTTAGATGTGGTGGTTATCATATTCTCCAAATTTATGAATCTGATAATATTAATCATCTATGAATCAAATATGTATTGATGTTTCTCTTGCAAAATATTTGCCTCCTGCTCCTCTTCGGATAATTTACCAATTGGAACTATTCATGATATCTTTTCCGTGGAATAAAACTACATACAGTTGAAGCGGGGATAACGAGCCTTAATGACGAAAATTTAAAACTCAAAATTGTCAATATTTCATCAATATACTATTTAGATTTATAGCTGAAGCAATTTTATCGTAAGTGATATTCTTCTCGCTAATATCAATTTTGAATTTTAATAACTATTTTATTTAAAAATTATTTAATTCATTTTTTTTTTTTTTTTTTTGTTAGTGGAAATTATACTAATATTTCCAGAATTAATCTGAAAAATACGCAAACTTTTTATGTTTTTTAATGCAAGCAATTGCTCTGCGAAATGAAAAGTAGCAAATTTGAGCAAAATTTAATTACTGATTTGGAAGACTACCTATCAGCAATTACAAAAGTGCCATTATAAATTTTATTAAATTTATAATAGCTTTTCAAATTTACATCAATTTAATATTGATTTTTCTGTTCTAAACACCATAATTTTTAATCGTTTGGTATTTAATGTTAATGCTATTATTAAATTTTAAAAGCTTATACAAATATTAAAGGTTTAATTTATTTAACTAAAAAGAAAAAATAATATTAAACATTTTAATACCTTCTAAACCAAATATTTAACTAATAGATTATGTTTTTTTTTTTTAATTTAATTTTTCACTCTCATATAATTATTTAAAGTTAGTAATAATATCTTTACAAGTTCATGTTGAAATAATTTTAAAAACCACAATTAATTTAATAACAAAATAATATAGACATTTAATGCTAATTACAGTGTCTCACTAAAGTATTTGAATTTTTTAAATTAATAATTTAAACGGTATAATTACGTGATTTAAAAAAAATAATTCTAGATTTATTAACTGAATTGTGTTTGTCTATTTGTTAACTTTATAATGCATAAAACTGCAATCAAAAATATTGCATTGTATCCAAGTTATTCCAGAAATAGTATGAAAATTCATCGATTTTACCTCACAAAAGTATTTGAATTTTTATCACCTTTGTATTTAAAAATGTCAAAAAAGTAAAAATTGGAGAAATTCATGTATTTTTTATTAATAATAGGTCATGGGTATCACAATTAAATGTTTAATAATTTATTTCCCCAATTTGGAGTAAAATTTTGGAGGATTTTTGGTCCAATTTTATATTTAATGGACTTAGAAGGTTGATTTATGAAGAACACTCCTATTTTTCTTCTATAAATGACAAATGTAATATTTTTTTTGTTATTATAGTAAAAGAAATTATAAGGTTTTAGTTCCTTATAAGTTTTTTTGTTAAAACGCCATGTACGGAGGGTCCAAGTCGTTAATTATGAGACATTGCACCATTAAAAATAGAATACCTCAAATATCAAGCCCACTTTAGTACCCTACGTATCAAAAATTTATTTCAAAATCTTTGGGAATATCTTCCCGATATATAGCCAATTATAAATTTGGAGACTAAAATACCTGATTTTATGATATAGCTCCAAAATATACCCCGACATAATTGTACTTGGGTTTATTTTTCTAATTACTTAGCCATATTACTTTTGGATCAATAACTTGCACTCCAGAAACGTTGGAGCGAAAAATTTTCAACTTTATTTTCATCAACATAAGTAATATTAACAGAATAGTAAATTTTTTCGGGTATTTTTACCTTTTTATAGTTCCCCTATACCTTAAAAGTAATATAGTTATGTAACTTAAAATATGCCTTTTGTCGCGTTTTAGACTATGGCTCCAATTTCTTTGTATTTTTGTAGCCGGTATCCAAATCTCCCATTTAATAACAGCTAATACCTACAGAAACACAATCTGAAGATTTTGTTAAAATATGTGGACCAATACTTCAGTAAAATAGGCTGAATGTTGAATATTTTTAATTTTTAACAACATAATGAAAATATGTACACCGCTTGGAATGTCATTATTTGGAACTATTGCAGTAAAAATTATTTTTCGATGACATGGCAAAGTCCATTTATATTTCCAAATAAAACAAATTAAATTTAAGAAATAATTTAGGAAAAATTACCCGATTATTCCAATTTTCTCTTTTGTAAGATACATGTAAAAAAACTTCGCTTAATTTCCCTAAAATTTTACCCCCAAATTTTTAAAAAGAGTTAGTAAGAGTTAGTTTAATACTTAATAACAATTAATATAAAAAACATATCTTTTTTTTGCCTTTTTTGTATTTTGAGTATCTTCAAATATAAAAAATTAAAAAACTCAAATACTTTTGTGAGGTACCTGAAATGACTGCACGTGTTATTTTTCTCAATTTCTCGGAAACGATTCAACATTTTGTGCTATTTTTTGCAGCATTTGGTAGAAGACAACTCAGGCAAAAAATTCCATTCATAAAAAAAGTATTATTTTTTATTTACCTAATTTAATAACTAAAAATAACTAATTTTGTTTATTTAAAAATTAAAATTCACTAACTTATGTGAGACACTGTATATGCAACATGAATACAAAATTTACTTTGAACGCGATGTGGATAATGAGGAATTTAATAGACAAAAGCACATGCAACCAAAAATCTAACTAGCTTCGATTAGTGTGGTGCAAGTATTAGGGAGATGTAAGTTTTATGTATAGAAAATAATTTGATATTTTTTTTTGGTAATTTAATATATTTATATCATTTAAAGAAAACCTTATAAGTAATAAAGTTCAAATCCTGATGTTCAAGATTCTCATTGGTGAATTTTTGGTTATGTGTGCCTTAATAAATTGTAATTAATTAAATTCAGAGATTTAAAGATATTAAATCTTTAATAGTTTTATATTGAAAACAATACAGTAAATCTGCAAAATTAAAAATCAAAAATAATAAATAAATTCAAGAACTCAATAAAATAATTTTTATTATCAGGTTTTTTGCATTAAATTCTTTGAAATCTCTTTCAAATAAAGCTGGCTACCTGCATGCAACAGCCAAATAGATTTTATGAAAATTAAAACATTTTCATACATATGGTATTCAAACAATTTTGCTTTAAATAGCCAACCAGGCCGAGGACGAGTACTATGTTTCCATATATAATATGTTGAAATAACCCCAGCATTTCGATTATTGAACTCAACTCAAATTTCTATATATGTACAATCATAAACATAAATACAAACATTTGTGTATGTACCTGTATGAGTATGTATTAATATTTTGAGGGCAAAATGTTTGTTGTCAAAATTGTTTTTGCACATTACTCGTGTTCTTATTATTGAAAAGAGAATGTAAATTGGCAAATTTAAATATGCCCGTAGTTTAATAAACAAACAAAAAAATAATTAAGTAGCAGAAAATTCAATGATGAATTTAAGGTAAATTATCTTTTACATTAGTTCTCTGGACATTTTTTACTAGCATTTCCAACCTTAGATTTTTAAATCGGTTGTTGTTTATGCTATATCACACAACTAATTCAGTATAATTACGAAGTACCCTGTTATAATATATTGGTGGATATCTATACTAGATAATCATGGCTTCTCGATATTCACAATAGATGGCGCTTTTTAAATTAGTGTTCGGCGCGAACCGATTTTTTCGTGGCGAACACGCAACACACAAACTAATGTATTTTTCCATCTGCATTCTCGCCGAGCGGCGAAATAAAATTTGCAAACATTTGACGGCAAATATATTTACGATTTTTATATTCGGCCCGGCCGAATCTATATACTAAAGGGCTGCATGAATGCCGAAAAATGAATGCTGAATACATTCATCGTAAAAACAGTTAGTTCATGTTGTGTGCTTTTTCATTGTGAAATGAATAAATGAGTATTATCCACAATAACTGACCACGAAAACTCAAAACATATGAGTAGAGAATGCAAAACCATATAGTACAAAACCTATGTGAGTTGTGTGGATATGTTGTATACGATTTCATTGTGCAATGAAATAGATAATTCATTGTATTTTATTTTTCGCTTTTGTTTTGATTTGTATATAAAAAGTGCGTGGCAAAAGCAAAGACAAAATCCACCACCAAAGAAGCACAAAAAAAAGATCAAAAGCCATATATGAGTTCGTACATGTATGTACTACCCATAAAGAAATACAAAAAATACAGAGCAATACATTAGTTTATACATGTGTGTTCTTTTTATAACGTTCTTTAATTTGAAGTTTTGGTTGTTTGTTTACTAATGGACGAGTTGTGACCATTAGTAAACAAACAGCATACGTGTTTTGTTGTTTTACAAGTTGAAATACGTTGATCCGCACCGAGTTGATTATACCTTTCTCAGTGACATATCTACTTTTAAAAAGATCAATTTATATCTTAAACTTTATAAATTTAATTTAAATGTTATATGAAAATTTGATAATTGTTTAAGAAATTATTATTTGATTTTTATTGAAAGTAAAATTTTCCATTATTTTGTTTTGTATTTCTCTGATGAAAATAAGTTTTATTTCTGTTAAACTAATAATTATTATTTCAGGCTTTTATATATAATATAATAAGTTTTGAATGTTTGTGAATATTTTCATCTAAAATATTTGTTAAAAATAAATTATTTTATGTAGTTTATTTATATTTTAGATGTAAAATAAAAAAATGTAAAATATTCTTCAATTGCTTGAAAATAATTTGAAATAAAATTTTTTAAATATTTTTCTATTTGTCATATAAAATAAAAATTTTAAATCAAATTCCAAAGTCTTCAACTAAATTGAAAATATACATATCTTATTTCCTTAGGTTGAATACAATTAATCTACAGTGGTGGCCACGAATTTAAGACACGACATGTAACGAACTAAGTTGTGATAATTATTACAACCCTGCAATATAAAATTAGATTTTGTTAATTTTTCAGTGTACCCTGTAATGTTAAGATCAATTACCGTTATTTGGTTTTGTTTGTGTATACATTTTGTTGCTGTTTTTATTATATTTTCGTAAAAACGTGCTTTTGAAGCTGGTCACGAATTTAAAACATATAAGAAATATTTGGTTTTTAAGTGATTTTTTGGTGTTTTTTGAAGCTAAAAGGTAAGTAATGAATGTTTTATTCCATTTAATGTTAGAATACATCAAAATATTTAGTTAGAAATGGCCAGAGGTACTTGGAGTTCGGATGCCGAGCGAAAATTGATCCAACAAATGAATACTGATGGAAAAACAGTAATGGAAATTTCCAAGCTACTAAAATGTTCCAGATCCAAGATTTACAATGCACTGGAACACATCAAGCAACATGGCACTACCAAAAATGTCAAACAGCACCCTAGAGCCCGAAAAACTACACCCAGGGAGGATAGCTTAATTTATAAATCAGCTGCTAAAGATCCTTTCAAGAGCTCAAGTAAAATTAAAAATGAGATTTCATCGGATTTTGGTATTAATATATCGTCCAGGACAATAAGAAGACGTCTGAATGAGAAGAACTTACGTGGGTGTATTGCACAACGTAAACCACTTGTGTCAAAAAAAAAAATTAAATCCCGACTAGCGTTTTCAAGAGAAAATCTCAATAAGCCGATGACATTTTGGAAAAATATACTTTGGAGCGACGAGTCGAAGTTTTGTCGCTTTGGTTCTGATGGAAAACAGTACGTATGGCGTCCTCCAAACCTGGAGCATCACCCAAAGTACACCCTTAAAACGGTTAAGCATGGTGGTGGAAATGTCATGGTGTGGGCAGCATTTTCCTGGCATGGTGTAGGTCCCATTCAGAAGATTATCAATAAAATGGACCAGCATATTTACAAAAACATACTCACAAGCATCATGATACCATTCGCTGAAGACAACATGCCTCTAATGTGGAAATTTATGCATGATAATGACCCTAAGCACACTTCACGCCTAGTGAAGAGTTGCTTAGAGGAAAATAATATCACAGTTCTGAAATGGCCAGCTCAATCCCCGGATCTCAATCCAATTGAGAACTTGTGGAATGATGTTGAGGAGCATGTACGAGCAGTAAAGCCAAAAAATTTGACTGATTTATGGGAAGAAATTCAAAAGGCTTGGTATGCCATTCCAAAGGAGCGCTGTATGGCCTTAGTTGAAAGTTTACCCAGGAGATGCGCTGCTGTGATTCAAAATAAAGGATTTCCCACCAAATACTAATATTGTTTTATGAAGCTGAGCTTTACTTTTGTGAATTAACTTTTATTTTGCCTATGTCCTAAATTCATGACCAGGCTTAAACTTGTATTAATCTGTATAATATGTAAATAAAAATTGGAAACTAAATATAGGTAACAAACTATTGTTGATTTTTTTTCATAACATTACTAGGATCTTTAAAAAATAACATGGATCTAAAACATAGCTGTAACTTATGAATGAAATAAAAATTAAAAATACTTTTTATTTCATTTCTATTTCTTATTTCTAATTAAAAATATTTGTTAATCAATCTATTATCTTTTGAATAAAAATATTAAGGATTTTTATTTATACTAAAACGATTGAATTTATTATAAATTTGTATCTGATTGAACAAAATAAATTAAAAATTAAAATATTTTATTTAACCTAAAGAAAAACAAATATATTTTTATAAGAAGATAATCAAAAGTTTTTTATTTGATTATTTTAAAGTTTAATAATATTCAATGTATTTTATTTAAATAAAAAAAGTTCAACAAATCTTTATGATTTTTATTCAAAAACTTTATATTCAAATAGAAACATTTAAAATAAATATTTTTATTATTTTATTCAACAAAAACTCCAAAAAATAAAAATATTCAGCCTCAAAAGGCTTGAATAACAAAAAATTATAAAATTTTTTCAAATATTCAAGTATAAAAAAATATTTTATTTATTTTTCTTTTTCAAAGTAAATTTAAAACTATTCAAACAAATTCATGTTGAATAAAAATATTCAAAAGTTTTCTATGAATAAAAAAAATTGAATGTTTTAAAACAGATATTATTTTATTTTTAAAATGGAAAATAAAATAAAGAACAATTGTATTCAAACTAAAGAAATAAAATATATTTTAAAATTAGTTAAAGACTTAGGAATTTGATTTATATTTTATAAATTCATATTTGAATACTTTTGTGGAAATTTTATTTTATCTAACTTGTTAACAAATGGAATAATATTTAAATAATTTTTGTTTAAATTAATTTCAAGTAACTGAAAATCATATTACAAAGAGTATAAAATAATTTTAAAGAAATGTATTTCTAAAAATATAAATAAAATATTAAAATAATTTATTTTTAACAAATATTTTGATTGAAAATATTCACAATGAACAGCTATGATCTAAAATTTGTTCGATAAGATGTAAAAATTATCAGAAATATATAAGTGAAATGTCGTGTCTTAAATTCGTGGCCACCACTGTATATTTTATATTCAATTTTAAAAAATCTTTTTCAAAACATTTAAATTTTTCTATTCTTAGAAAATATTTGAATATTTTTGATCATCATTAATATTTTGTAATATTTTTAAATTTGACTGGAATAATAAAAATAAGTAATATTTTCATTTTTATACTTAAATATTTGAAAAAAACTATGTAACTTTTTTTTCAAACCTTCTGTGGCTGAATATTTTTATTTCTTTGGAATTTTTGCTTAATAAAATTATTTTTTTTTTTTTTTTTTTTCTATTTAAATATATTGTTTTGCAATCAAAATCTGTTGAATTTTTTTCATTTAAATAAAATATATATGAAAATTATTTAAGATTACAATAATCATATAAAAACGTATGAATATCTTCTTAAGAAAAAAATATTTGTTTTAATTTTGATTAAATTAAATATGTTCTTCTTTAATTATTATTATTTTTTTTTTTTATAAAATAGAAAATTATAACAAATTTAATTGATGTATTATAAATAAAAATAAAATTAAAATATCCCAATATTTCATTTTGTAACTATATCAATATGTAAAATCTTTAGAATGTTACCATAAACTTCTGTTTTTTTTTTACTACGTTATAAAGCAACCACCAAACAAGCAAAACATAATATCCATTACATAAAGCATAAACATTCATAGTATCTACTGATAATTCGAATTATTCATGAAAATGGTCGTACACTGAGTGAAGTTGATACGAACAGCGAAAAAAAACTCACAACGAAGTAACTGTTAGCCTACGATCATTGCCAAAACATACACAGAATTGTTTTTTTATTTTCGTTTTATATACTCACACTTTCTTATAATGAATGAATGGTATACTTATCTATACACATAATTTTTCACTATAAAAGAGTTCATTGAAGTGAATGTTTTACGCCGGCAAGAAAATGAATGTGTTTGCGCAGCCCTTTACTATATACCCACCATCTACTTTTTCAAATTTTACGTTATATGGGAGGGGGCGGTAAAGTGGGCGGACCACGTCCATTTTTTGTTTCCGAGTTTTCATCTGTCCTTGAACTATTTGAACACAATTTCGTTGATTTTCACATTATATGGGAGGTGGGCGGTAAAGTGGGCGGACCACGCCCATTTTTGGTTTTCGAGTTTATATTGATTCCCGAACTATATGTACAAAATTTCGTTGTCGTACATGCTTTTGTTGAAGAAAAATCAGCAGAAAACTATAAAACGGACACCCTGTGCTTCTAGTTTTTAGCCCATAACTTTTTTGATTTTGCCCATTTTCAATCCCAAACAAATCTTATATAAGACAAATATTTGTTCCAAATTTCGTCTCCCTACGTTGTCCCGCTCGAGACGGACAGACGGACGGACATAGCTAGATAGACTCAGAATCGAACCAGGACCCAGAAAATATATACTTTATGGGGTCTTAGACGATTCCTTCGACATGTTACACACGGAATGACAAAATCAATATACCTCCCATCTTTTTGATGGTGGGTATAAAAAGGCAGCGGTATCAAATACCTGAAAGCCCACTTGAAATGTACATACTAGGGTATCCAAATATTCGGGTGTTCATATTAATCGGTTTATTCGACAAATAATTATTCGAGGTTAAAAGATGATCGGTTAATAATCGATTATTGACAAATTATTCGATTAACCGAGTAATCTTTTTATAAGTGTAAAACATGTAAATTACACAAATTATAACATTTAATCTATTGAAATAGTTACTTAGAAACATAATATAAGATCAAATTCTTTTACAAGGGGATCATTTCGTAATTATTTTTCTCCTATTTGTATGAAAAATTTTCATTTTTTAGCTGATAGTAATACAAAAATATTCTTATAATTCCGCTTTATTTAATACATTTTTCATTTTTCAAGTGTACATATTTTCCGTGTAAGAATGATATTTTTGAATATTTTTTTAATATTTTTTGTGTACATTTAGATGATAATTGAAAGTATTATGACTTGTGTAACGTTGAATTTATTTAACTAAAAGTAATGTTTTAAGGATTTCTATTGGTACGAGTTTAATTATTTATGAAGATATAAAATATTATTACCATTTCTTGTCGCTTTTTATAAAACATTCTATCCCAACAAAAAAAGCATCCAAAGAAGTCAGTAAGATACTGAACCTGTGATTAGAAATAGTACAAATTTGTATAATTTTCAACGAATTGAATTTTTTGATACCAGTGTCATTTGTTAAAATTGCAATGAACATCCAATTTTTTTTAATGGCTCAAGGAAATTAGTTTTAATTTTTATTATTATTTTAATAAAGAAAATTATGAATAACATAGTTTTTCATTTGTTTCAGTTTTTTTTTTATATTTTTTGTAAAGATAACATCCGAGTATCAACGTCTTATAGCAGAACAGTTAATTTAAATCTTTCTATATATATTGGATCCTGTTTTATTACTTCTAAGCAGAAGAAAAAGTACCTCACTAAAAATTATTTTTATTTATTTTTACTGAATGTAACAGACCTCTTAAAAAAATTTAGTTTACATAAATTTATCATAAAAATAAAAAATTTTCTAATTTATAACTCAAGAAAAAACTACATTTAGGTTAACCGGTTATTCGACACAAATTATTCGGTTTATTCGTTATCCGAAAATAGACAGTTTTAAATTATTCGGACAGTTAATCGATAAAAATTAACCGGATAACCGAATGACGATTAATCGATTGGATACCCTAGTACATACATAAGTGTTTGCAACTTATTTCGGCGATTCACCGAGACTCGTTGCAAACAAAAAGGAAGTTGATTTATTTTCGTTACTTTAAAAGTGTTTAAATTTTTAATTAAATTGTTAATTTATTAATATAATAAAGAAAATTTTAAAATTGTTTAACAAGATAATAATTATTATATATTATAAAAGTAAAGTTTTCTTAAACTAAAAAAAATAAAACAGACCATGATTCGAAAATCTTACAATTTATATTTTATGTATGTATATTCTTGTGAAATAATGTTAATATTTGAAGGTAAAATTTTTGCAAAATATAACTATGTAAACTTATCCTAAAATCAAGGAATTTAAAGAACTTCTTTTTTGTACCGAAATACTTTTTCATTCAAATAATCTCGCAAAGTGTGCGAGTCAAAAAACGAAATGGAAATAATTATGGAATTTCGGAACGGCTGCTCCGATTACCGATAAGATATTCATACGACGATGTTTTTTGTAGATCTCGACTACCAGAAAACTCTTATATAAAAATCTTTGAAATCGATTCAGATATAAGGAATCATATAGCTCCGTGTAGGTCTATATGGTCCAAGCTCAAAACTTAAACTCGCCTATACCTCTACTATCACCATGTTAAATTTCATTGAAATCGGAGTAGCCGTTCCGAAATTCCACACTGAACCAAATCTCGTAGGAAAAATCTTTAAAGCGACGAAAATTTAGTTAAATTGGCAGTAACTCTTAAACAATTGGCAGTAAGAAAAACAACACACAATTTTGTTCAATTTAACATCTCAAAAAGAAGTTAATTTGAATAAATTATCTGTTAAATTAACTAATATTTTTCGTAAACTTTAAAATTGACTAATATTGAATAAAATTCTTCAACTTGATTAAAAACTTGTAAATCGACTAACAAGCTTTTGTAACAAAATATGAAACAAATAGATAATATATCTGAAGGTAATATATTTCAATTTAATTATAAAATAACAGAATTTCTTATTTCTCAAATATATTTTTTATATTTCAGGCGGTAGTATATTTTGTTTATTTTACATTTTTTAAAGGGTCTAACCTTTATCATAAAATGACTTTAATTAAAACTTTTGCTACGAAAGTTTATATTAAATTTAATTAAATAATTTTCTTTAAATATTTTAAAATGCTTATTTCTAACATGAATTATATTTTTTACACTAAATATTATTAAAGTGTTTAAAATTCCATATTTGTTTTATTTTGATGATTTTAATTTATAGTAAATTTTCTTACAGGGGTTAAACAGCACTTTGAAATTGACAAAATTTTGTCAATTTGAATAAAATTCAAATGTTAAATTGAATAAACATTCTTCAATTTGAAGAAAAAAATTTGAATAAATTTTTTATTCAATTTAACTAAAATTTAATATAATTAAATAAAATAATTTAGTTAAATTGAATAAAAATTCTTCAATATGAATAAAATTTTTAGTTAATTTAAATAATATTTTCTTCAATTTGACTAAAAATTTGACAAATTAACTACTAACAAAAAATTCTGTTGAATTGAATAACGATTTTGTTGGTTGATATTTAACCTACTTTTCTTCAATTCTACACCCCATTTTATCGTATTTACTACTCATTTTTGGCTCAGTGCATAATTATTTCCATTTTATTTTTTGAATCGCGCACTGTGCATCATTATAAGATATTTCCAATGGTTCACAAATTAAAAATTAATTATTTTCAAAAAAAAAAGTTGTTGTAAACAATTAGGGCTGTAATGATACTAAATAACCTTTTGATAAAAAAAAAATCTAGTCTAAACACCCTGCATGGTAATCTAAACAATTATTATTTAGGAGTATAATACAATAAGTAAAATCCTTAATAAAATACATTAAAACCTATTGATTTATTTCGCCAACTGCTCCACTGTTAACTTAAGTATAATCTTTTCTTATCATCAAGCATATATTTTTACTTTATTTTCATTCATAACTGAAAAAGACATGTTTTCCGTAAATTTAAATTTAATAGTAAATTAAAAGTTGATTTTTTTAATTTCAAAACTTTTCAATATAAAGCATTAAACTCTATATTCTAAAAAGATAATAAACTTTTGCATCAAATGACACTGTCAGGCTACAAACAAATGTCTCATTTGCTTAACTAGAAATTTAATATTAAATTTAACTTTTAAATAGATTTTGTTATGCTATTGACATCAACTTATTTAAAACATATGAGTACTGTTTAACACAACAACAAATTAAACTAAAAATTAAACTTTTAATTTATATAAAATAAGAAAACGTTTAAATAAATTAATAAAAATTAATATTAAATGTAACGAAAATAACGTTTTCAGTTACCAAAGTTTTAAAATCAATTTAACTTTTACTATTTACATATTCATACATGTTTCATTCATTATTATATGTACATATTTCTAATCCTTTCGTTAAAGCAAAAAATCAAATGGAAAGGGTGCAAACTTTAATAAAATTAAATCCCTTTTAACTTCTTTGGTCATAAAATACGAGTATTTAAATTGAAAAGGTCATTAAAGTTAAACGGTGTGTGAACGGATTCATAAAAAACTAAAGAAGATTTTGAATAGTCATTTATTCTATAATATACCATAATTTAAAACATTTAATATTTGAATGTATATGCTTACTTACGCATCACTTATACATATACATATACTATATGTAGTTTTTGACTAAAATTAACTATTAAAATGGCTATAGTCAGTATACTTCTTTAAATAGATATTCTCCTATATGTGCAATTTAGGAAATAATTTATATTTCAAATAGTCCATGGTGTCGTAGTTTAATATAATAATGTCTAAGAGTTAATTTAACAAGAAAACCAGTAACAAGTATAAACAAATAAAATTCGAAGACAAAATGCAAATACGAAAGCAACACTAAAAGTAGTTTCTTACGTATTGTATACATAACGAGCGTATAAGTCTGCCAATGCCAGGAAATAAAGAGAAAAATAATATTTCAAATTATTTTTTAATAAAATTATTAACTAACTTTATATTGGAATTTAATTATATTCAATTATATTTATAATTAATTTTCTAATTGGTTTAAATTTATTTTTTTATTATTTTTGTTTTTAATAAATTGACAGATCTTAATAAAGTATAAAGAAAAATAGAAAATTTGTCTATAAGAATACAAAAAAAAGTATATTAAAAAATGCTTACCAAGTTATATAGATAGATAAACACAATGTAAGTTAGAAAGCTCTCTAGAAATACTTAACGTAATTACAGACCTTTAAAGAATATTATTGAACATATTATTTAAAAGTGTGATTTATTATTGTAACGATATGTACATTTTTATATCGGCAAGTAATTTTGGCATAGGCATATTTCGGACAATAGTTGAACTTAATAATTTATTATGTTACTACTTTTAGATACAGTTTACAGTAGTGCAGAATCTTAAATTTTGGTAAATAAATCTATTACTTCTAATCGATTGGATTTAGAAAAATAATTTACATACAATCTTACACGGACTAGCGTAATTCTATTAGTCCTATAAAAGTCTCCTTTTTTTTAATATAATTACACATTATATTAGCAATACAAGTGAATTTATTTAAACCATTTTCTTATTTTTGGAATTAATTTTTTTAAATTTAATTTTTATTTAATTAAAAAAAAATAAATAAATTTAGTTTTTTTTTAAAAAAAACTTGTTTTTTGGAGAAACCATAAATATAATAAAATTTTTACCAACACCCATTGAAACATAAACTACTTGCGAGAAAAAAATTTAAGATTCGTTCTAGGATAATCGTCGTAAATGGCCGTGTAGCATTCTTAATGTTTTAAATGACATCCTTTTTCATAATTTTAAGTACGTTTAAACGTAGCTCACTAAAAGGAATTTTGGAACATACTATTGTAACATACATTCTTGAATCTAGTTACAATGTTGTCAGTTTCAAATAAGAATCGTATATTGATGAGCCGTTCCATTATAAGACCTTATTATAATAAAATATAACTACAGTACAGTAAAAATTTAACTTGAGCATGAACGAGTTCTAAGAGCTCGTAACTGATTTTAAAATTATTGTACAGTTTGACGTGATCAAGAAAAATCAAGTTGACAAACCTCTGTTAGATTACTGCAACTAACAGAGTTGCTTAATTTTATAAAGTATTATAGTAAAATAAAAACTTCAATAAGACCAATAAAAACCATATCGCAGGAATTGGTCTTTGCAATCAATTATCGTAATTATATACTATTTAATGTAATTAAAGTTTTCTTCTCTTTAAGTAGTAATATTATTTGGTAATATACAATAATTACCCTCAAAACACACATACTATATATATTTTAATTTTCTAATAACCACAAACAGTTCTTATATACTTATTTTAAACCCAAAAATATGAAACTACTAATTAATTTTAAATCCAGCGTAATATTAACAGATTTAAATTTCTTATTTAATATCAATACTTAATGTGTGCGTGTACGTAATTTGTTATCATTATTATTACTGGTATTATACTTTAGATACACACATATAGTATAAATCACCTTCCATAACGGTTAAATTATAAAAGGATTATTGTATCAAGTGTCATTGGTACAAACCAACTAACCATACATACATATATACAATTAGAGTAATCAAAACCGAAAACCGGTTAACTGGTTTCCGGTTTTTTACAAGCACTGTTGGGTTCGGTTTTTTTCGAAACCGGTTGTTTTAAAGGCGGTTAACCGGTTTCATACAAACCCAGAAAAAGAGTAAAATAATAATAAAAATAAAATATGCAATAGCAATGACAAATAGGTTGTTTGATATAAAATGTTTGCTTTATAACATTTGATGTATATTGAAATTGAAAAACAAAGTCTATTTGAAATTAAAGAATATAAACATACCTATATAATTTCTCAAAAGTTATAGTGCGAAATAAAAAAACTTTAGTTTTGAAATTATTATTATATTATTATTATAAATATTATTATTATTATTCGCACCAAAATTTATTATTTTTTCAGAGTAAAGCCTTCATGTACGTATAAATTTAACTTATGTTTAAAAAAAATACGAAAAATAAATAAATAAATAAATAAATAAATAAATAAATAAATAAATAAATAAATAAATAAATAAATAAATAAATAAATAAATAAATAAATAAATAAATAAATAAATAAATAAATAAATAAATAAATAAATAAATAAATAAATAAATAAATAAATAAATAAATAAATAAATAAATAAATAAATAAATAAATAAATAAATAAATAAATAAATAAATAAATAAATAAATAAATAAATAAATAAATAAATAAATAAATAAATAAATAAATAAATATATAAATAAATAAATAAATAAATAAATAAATAAATAAATAATATCTTCTTCATAAGAAATGTAAATCACTGAAAACCGGTTAACCGGTTTTTTCTAAAATGTGATTTTTTGGTTAAACCGAAAACCGGTTTTCAAAAATGTCGGTTTTTTAGATACTCTATGTACATTGTACATAGCTTTGAAGATGTTGTTTTCGTTATTAGGAATTATAAAAGGGTCGATGATTTGTTTTAAAAACAAATTTACTTTACGCACACAAACACAGATAAAGGGTTAAAACAGGGTTTTCAATAAATAGGTAATATATTCTAGCAAAAAATTGTTTTAAAACAAAACTTTTAATGGTTCTTATCCCGAAATTAATATGATTTTTTTTATTTTTTATTATGCATTAAAATTGAATTGGAGTTGAACTGATACGTACAAACCAAGGGTAGACAAATCATAGTTATTTTGATTTTTGTTGCTGGAATAGTACAAATAACTTTGAAAAATACCCTGTATTATTTAAATTATCTGTTTGCTATTTAATAAGGGGTATTAAGTTTTAATTAAAGTTTTGTAAAAATTATGGACATTAATACAAAATTATGTTTATGTACTTATCATTTGTATGTATTATACTCAGTATTTACATTGGAATACTTAAAAGTTAAGAAAGTAATATTAGTATTAAATTACATTTACAAATTTATAAGAAACCATAATTTAGATATAATTTAAATTAAGGATATTATAAAGTTTCATTCAATTAAAAAATTCAATGAAAATTATTGTATATTTTTTATAAGAAGTAACGAGGAGACCTTATTACTTTTGTTTTAATAATTTTTTTTAATTAATTTTTTTTTTTTTTTTGTTTAAATAAAATATATTTAAAAATAAGTAGTATATTGTATTGAAAATAATACATTTGATTACACAGTGTAACAGTCATTTATATTTTATTTTAAACTTGAGCAATTTTAGAAACTTTAAAGTCCTTTTGAGAAAATCGATTCTTTCATGTGTGATAAATTTTTTGGGAAATTGCCTCACACATTTTCTGTAGATTAAAAAACAAGCACGTTGCAAATCGACAACGGATGTGGTCAAAATAGAATTATGAATATTTGAATGTCAATAAATGGAAAAAAAATTAAAATGAAATAAAATACAACTAAAACGAATTTAAATTTTTAATTTCTTGAAATAAAATATAAAGATTTATTTGTGCACTTTTGTTTTTAACATCAAGTTATACCGTACGGGTGAGTATTGTTTTTTTGCTAACTATCAACATTAACACTCAACGGTAGCAACAAAACACAGCTCGTTTGGGTACTATTTAACCCAACGTGGGACGTATGGACGGAAATAATTATACCAGCCCAAAAATTTAAAATAAAATTTTAAGTTAAGGCTTTAATGTTTTTAACCTTATTTCTATTAATGGCATTAATTTGTAATACAATTTACACTTATGTATTAAAATAAATAACAATAAATTTCATACTAAAGAAAGTAGTCGAAATAATTTTTTAGCTCGTATTAATATTGTGAAAAATACTCTCAAGATTATTGATGTACATTTTGGTTCATTGTTAAATATTATAATCAGTGTTGCCAAATTTAGCCTTTTTATTTAGCCTTTAGCCTCAAAATTTTCGTTTTAGCTTCTAGCCTTTTTTTATTTTTAAATAGCTTTAAAAAGGCTAAAACTTTAGTATTTCAACAAATGTTAAAATAATTTCTTCTTTGCTTTAAATTAAAGATATTATAAAGTTTCATTCAATTAAAAAATTAAATGAAAATTATTGTAGATTTGTTTTATAAGAAGTAACGCGGAGACCTTATTACTTTTGTATTAATAATTTTTTTCTTTAAATAAAATATATTTAAAAATAAGTAGTATATTGTATTGAAAATAATAAAATTGATTACACCGTATAACAGTCATGTATATTTTACTTTAAAGTTTGGCAATTTTCGAAACTTTGAAGTCCTTTTGAGAAAATCAATTTTTTCATGTGAGATACATTTTTTAGGAAATTGTTTCATGATGTTATCACACGTTTTTAGCAGATTAAAAAAAAAGCACATTGCAAATCGACAACGGATGTGTTTAAAATAGAACTATGAATATTTGAATGTCAATAAATGGAAAAAAATAAAAATTAAATAAAATACAACTAAAACGAATTTAAATTTTTAGTTTCTTGAAATAAATTATAAAGATTTATTTGTGCACTTTTGTTTTTAACATCAAGTTATACCAAGTCGGGTGAGTATTGTATTTTTGCTAACTATCAGCATTAACACTCAACGGTAGCAACAAAACACAGCTCGTTTGGGTACTATTTAACCCAACGTGGGACGTATGGACGGAAATAATTATACCAGCCAAAAAGTTTGAAATATAGAAATATATTTTAGAATTAGAAAAAATCACTCAAAAAGGAATTATAATTCAAAAATAACGAAAAATCACTTCAAAACTTTGGGGAAATTTTTCATATGAATTATAACCCAAATTTGTATGGGAATTTAGAAATAATTTTGAAAATAAGTTAATAAAAAGGGCAAGGACGAAACTTATTAAAGTTAACTAAGTAAGAACACTTTAAACACATTTACAAATTGTATATTCTCTAAGTATTTATTTATTATTTTAATATTACAAAATAATGCAATTGATGTGCTAACTATAATTAAATTTTCCAAGCATATTATTATTTTTCTTTTTTTTTTCCGAATAAAATTAACTTAAATATTTAAAGTTCAATTGCATTTTTAAAAATTTAAATATGTAATTGTTGTCTGGCCTATCAAATACACATGCATACATTATAATTTGTTTTTTTTCTCTCATTTAAGTTTTATAGATAATTTACCACAATTTTTTTTTTTTTTTTAATCCAAATATGTCAAGTATTATTATGAAATTATGCTATAATATAAAATATTTAATGAATGCATCTTATCTTTATTATAGACACAACATGTGATTCTTTAATTATGCATGTATAAGTGTATAATTTCAGAGATGATTTTTTCTTTAATTACTTTCGAAAGATTTATAAAAACAAATAACATAGTAAATAGAAATTATCAAGTTTTAACATTGCAACAGAGTTTTAAAGGAATACTATTATTAAAAACAATTTATTTTTTTTTTTTTTTTTTTCAAAAGCTATATACAGTGGTGGCCACGAATTTAAGACACGACATGTAACGAACTAAGTTGTGATAATTATTACAACCCTGCAATATAAAATTAGATTTTGTTAATTTTTCAGTGTACCCTGTAATGTTAAGATCAATTACCGTTATTTGGTTTTGTTTGTGTATACATTTTGTTGCTGTTTTTATTATATTTTCGTAAAAACGTGCTTTTGAAGCTGGTCACGAATTTAAAACATATAAGAAATATTTGGTTTTTAAGTGATTTTTTGGTGTTTTTTGAAGCTAAAAGGTAAGTAATGAATGTTTTATTCCATTTAATGTTAGAATACATCAAAATATTTAGTTAGAAATGGCCAGAGGTACTTGGAGTTCGGATGCCGAGCGAAAATTGATCCAACAAATGAATACTGATGGAAAAACAGTAATGGAAATTTCCAAGCTACTAAAATGTTCCAGATCCAAGATTTACAATGCACTGGAACACATCAAGCAACATGGCACTACCAAAAATGTCAAACAGCACCCTAGAGCCCGAAAAACTACACCCAGGGAGGATAGCTTAATTTATAAATCAGCTGCTAAAGATCCTTTCAAGAGCTCAAGTAAAATTAAAAATGAGATTTCATCGGATTTTGGTATTAATATATCGTCCAGGACAATAAGAAGACGTCTGAATGAGAAGAACTTACGTGGGTGTATTGCACAACGTAAACCACTTGTGTCAAAAAAAAATATTAAATCCCGACTAGCGTTTTCAAGAGAAAATCTCAATAAGCCGATGACATTTTGGAAAAATATACTTTGGAGCGACGAGTCGAAGTTTTGTCGCTTTGGTTCTGATGGAAAACAGTACGTATGGCGTCCTCCAAACCTGGAGCATCACCCAAAGTACTCCTTTAAAACGGTTAAGCATGGTGGTGGAAATGTCATGGTGTGGGCAGCATTTTCCTGGCATGGTGTAGGTCCCATTCAGAAGATTATCAATAAAATGGACCAGCATATTTACAAAAACATACTGACAAGCATCATGATACCATTCGCTGAAGACAACATGCCTCTAATGTGGAAATTTATGCATGATAATGACCCTAAGCACACTTCACGCCTAGTGAAGAGTTGCTTAGAGGAAAATAATATCACAGTTCTGAAATGGCCAGCTCAATCCCCGGATCTCAATCCAATTGAGAACTTGTGGAATGATGTTGAGGAGCATGTACGAGCAGTAAAGCCAAAAAATTTGACTGATTTATGGGAAGAAATTCAAAAGGCTTGGTATGCCATTCCAAAGGAGCGCTGTATGGCCTTAGTTGAAAGTTTACCCAGGAGATGCGCTGCTGTGATTCAAAATAAAGGATTTCCCACTAAATACTAATATTGTTTTATGAAGCTGAGCTTTACTTTTGTGAATTAACTTTTATTTTGCCTATGTCCTAAATTCATGACCAGGCTTAAACTTGTATTAATCTGTATAATATGTAAATAAAAATTGGAAACTAAATATAGGTAACAAACTATTGTTGATTTTTTTTCATAACATTACTAGGATCTTTAAAAAATAACATGGATCTAAAATTTGTTCGATAAGATGTAAAAATTATCAGAAATATATAAGTGAAATGTCGTGTCTTAAATTCGTGGCCACCACTGTATTATTGAAAACTCCTCAACTATGCATATATATGAGAAATTCTTCAAACTCGTTTACTTTTGATGTTCAAAAAATGTCGAAAATTTTTAAATGGCACATCAACGATATTTAGTACCAATATTCCTTGGCTCTAGTGGAACACAGATCTGTTAGCGTGAATGTCTTTTACCGAACGGCATCAATGTTATGGCGGTTTAAGATAAAAATTTATAAAAAAAATTGCCACAATTCTATTTATAGTTCTAAATCAAAAATTATTGTATCTTACTATTCTACAATTCTGTATCTAAAATACAAATTAAAAATATCGCGATAAGTTAGGTATGCGTGGATATATAAGCGATATAATAATTATTAAACCTTCTTATAAAATTTGCAAAATTCAGTTTTTAGTGTTGTAGCCTTGTTTATATTCATCCATTTATCCTACGCACAAAATAAAATTTCACTAAAAATATTCATCAACGGTTTTCATGGGCTAAGAACGCGATGTTTTTAGTTTAACATTAATCGTCGAGGCACATCCAAGGCGCTAATCAAAATTGGCGATGATATATGATAATCTGTAGCTGCTTTAATACCATATATCAAAATCAATATGGCGTTCGAAGAAAGGTACGATTTCTCATTTAATGCAACTTTAATGCAACTAATTAAAAAACGTATATAAAAGACATTGTAAATGGATGAATATGAACAACAAATTTTATAAGCAGGTTTAATAATTATTAAATCGCTAATATATCCACGCATACTTAACTTATTACGATATTTTAAATTTGTATTTTTATATTTTTAATATTGGCAGGTTTTCATACGGCAGGAGCTAGGTTTTCATTTTAGACCCATACTTTCTTTGGGTCACGTTTTTTCTCAGTCGAACAAATTGAGCCTCCCTAATATATATATATATATATATATATATATATATATATATATATATATATATATATATATATATATATATATATATATATATATATATATATACATATATCGTTAAATCGACATCGTTAAATCGACGCAGAAAGTGATTCTAAGCCGATTGGTATAAATTAGGGTGGGTCTTAGACCAATATTTTTGGGTGTTACAAGCGCATAATACCCTCCCCACCTATGGTGGTGTAGGGTATAAAAACTAAAAATTGTTGTTTCTGTTTTCTTTTGCTTCTGCGGCAAATGACGTTTTGCATTTTCATTCAGACATTATTTGTAATAAATTATGATTTTATGAAATTTTTGTCTTTGTTTAAAAATTGCCTGATTACAGTTCACTTCTCTCCGTTTTGATTGTCTGCGTCCGACGAAGAAAGCGTCCACCTAGTGAAGATTTATTTATTCTAAAAATGCCACCTAAGCCATGGGCTCTAAAAAATTGTCCAACTACCGGAGCTGTCCATTAAGGGAGCTTTCACTGCATATATCTTTTTTCAGATATCTCTGTATATGGACATTATCACATAATGTAAATATCAAATGTCAGGCAAAATAATAATAATAATAGTATTAATTAAAAAGGGATAATTTTTTCCAAAAAAAATATAAATTAATTAAATAAAAAAAAAAAAAAAACAATTTTTAAAATAAACTATAGAAAAAATAATTACATATGTTTAATTTAGATAACCTTCAACCAATAAATATATAGTACATATTTTACTCCATATTTTCTTTTTATTTATTTTTATCAAAATTTGTTCTTTAATTCATTTGGTCTTCAAAGTATTTACAAACCAATAATAAAATCAAATAATTGTTCAAAATTTGTACCAAAAAATTATTTGTTAAAAGAAATTTAGCAAGGTCTTAATTATTACAATTTTTATGTCGAATTTCTTAAATTGTAACTATTATATGCAATTTTTTTTTTTTTTTTTTTTTTTTCTTATTGATAATTATTTTCTTATTTATTATTTTTATCGAAATAATATTAGTTATGATTGAGAAAAATAATATATATTATTTATAATAGTTATTTTTTAATTTTTTATTTAAAAATCATTTTTTAATAGTTATTGAAAAATATAATCCATAATAGTTAAAATTATGTATAATTTTTAAATTCATGCATATTTTATTTAGGTATTTTTTCTTTGAAATTTGGTAAAAACCATATACGTATATTCAATTAGATTTCTAATATCATGTGAGGCTTGAGATGATGAAATTTCAATGACATTCGCAATTAATTATTATAAAAAATTATTATTATAATTGTTATTAAATATTATAACGAAGAATAATAATTATTTTAAATTTATATTTTATTTGTTCATCAATAATTATTTTAATTAATTTTTAAAATATTAGTTAAAAAATAATAGTTATGAGTAACTTATATTTATATATTATTCAATAATTATTAAAAATCAATTTTTTGTAATAACTCTTAAAAAGTGCCAATTTTTTGGATTTCGAAAATTATGATAATAATTATTTTGGGTCCTTGAAATTTAGACATAAATTATTCTGTATATTTTTACTGAATTTGTCACAAAACAGAAAACTATTTTTGTTTATGAAAATATTAAAACCAACTAATACTTTTTATTAAATTTGATTTAAATTCAAATAATGATTTTAGCCATAATTTTTTCCGTAAAAAAAAAAAAAATAATAATAATAATAAAAAAGAACAAAATCTTTAACAGCTCTGTATACAAGTAATGAAAACAACAATATTATGTCTATGGTTCATATTGATATTATTACATACACATATGTGTGTGACAGTTTGTGTTTATTTATAAACACAAATATATATATATTAGGCATTAAATATTATGTGTTAAGTTTTATGTATTAATCGTTTGTAATTAGATTTATGAATAGGGTAAGTGTACCGTTAGTTGGCAGTTTAACTTTTTTTCTTACTTTAAAGTTGTCAGTTTACAAATGCGAACGTAGTTTATGAAGGATAAATAGATATTACATCTCTGTAAAGTATGTTGTTTCAGATTTACTAAGACTTTTGCTAAAAAAATATTGCTAAATATGCCCAATTAATATCTATATATATAAAAATTAATGTGTGTTTGCTTGTATGTATGTTTGTTTGAAGTCTATAGCCGCCTAAACTGCTAAACCGATTTTCTTGAATTTTTCACAGTGTGTTCCTATATGCCTGGAAGGAAAAATAGGCTACTTTTTATTTTGAAATTCCATGTGGGCGAGATGCCAAGCCCACTTACTAAATAACTAAAGTAATATATCTCGGAAATTGGTAATACTAGAGTCCTCAAATTTTGCACGAAAAACTTTGACACCTATATGAACATTCTGGAAAAAAATAGGCGAACTAGCAATAGGGGGTGTGGCACATTCCACGCCTAATATTGCTTGCCAATACCAAATGCCGTAAATTTAGGAAACTATTACAGTTACATTTCCCACATTTTGTACAATAAACTTAAGTGTCAATGTGAACATTTTGTGCAAAAATGGGCGGAAAAGAAATAGTGGGCGTGTCATCTCTCATATAAAGTTAATACCAAAATTTGTATATCTGGGAAATTATAAAAGTTAGATAGCTCAAATTTTGTACGACTAGCATTAGCTTCAATATGAATATTTTGGACAAAAATTGGTACACTAGCAATAGTGGCCGTGGCACCTCCCATATAAAGAAAGTATTAAATTATCATATCTGAGAAAATATAACAGTTAGAGTTCTAAAATTTTGTCGGAGCCACTTTGGTACCAATATTAATATTTAAGAAAAATATGGGCGGACTAGAAGTAGGGGGCATGGTACCTCCCATATGAATTAAATGCAAAAATTCGTATATCTGGGAAACTATTGGAGTTGGAATGCTTAAATTTGTATTTGATTGTATTTGTTTGAGGGAACAGATGTATTGCTGCCACGTATTCCGATGACAACATCGGAAATGCCATTCGATTTCAAGCGCTTGCAATTTCCTATTCGCTTAGCATTTGCAATGACTATTAATAAAGCTCAAGGTCAGTCTTTGCAAGTTTGTGGCCTAAATTTAGAAAATCCATGTTTCTCACACGGACAACTTTACGACGCATGTTCGCGAGTGGGAAAGCCCGTAGATTTATATGTATACGCACCAGAAAGAAAAACAAAAAATATTGTGTATCCCAAGGCATTAGAATAAGAATTATTTAATAAGAAAAATGTTAAATGTTAAATGCTTATATTTTATTACAATAAGGTCAAGTATGAAAACTATGTATATTTTACATCAAAAGAATTTATAATAAGTACTAATTTTTAAGAAAAATTTTAATTAATAAATAAATATATTTTTTTAATCCTTTAATTACTATGTATTTTATTTCGGAGGGTGGCGAAGCACACCGGGTATTAGCTAGTATTTTATAAAAAAAACTTCGAATTAACATGTAGTCGGCATGTATTTCCCAATATTCGGCATATCATGATCCAATAGTCGACATGGCATTTCTTATTAATGAAATAAAAAGTTTTTTTATGTCCATTATTCTATAAAATGGGGATAAATTTAATTTTTCATAATACTTCTGTTTACTCAAACATATTATGGAAGAAAAATATATATTTAAATTAAGTACAGCATTAAGATGTCCAAGACCAATATTTAAAGTTATAAAGGACAAACAAAATTACATACATAGGTATTTAATATTGATATCAGTAATTATTTGGACCTATATCTATGGCCAAATGACTTAAAAAAATTCACCAATGTAGATAATTTGACCATCAAAAGAAAACAATTTCTGTTTATAAGAGAATTTTTTAGGATTTCGGACGAAAAATTTGTTTACAATACTTTTAGATCGATCTAGGTTTCAGCAAAGACTATTTTTAAAGCATTAATTTTGTCAAAGTTTTGCAAATATTTGCCTATGATGTATTAAAAAGTTCTCTAGAAGACCGAAATTATTAATATTTTTTCATAACAAGTTAAAAATTACGAATGCTTGAAATCATTCTTGAGAAATTAAATGTGAAGCATTTTTGCCAAATATACAACACAGGTGAATTTCATTCGTTGGTATGAAAATTAATGTAATTTAAGTATTATTTAGTAGACAGCATATCAATTTTTGCAACGGTATACTTTTGTAGTACTTATGGCATTAGAATTTAAATAAAATGAAAACCATGAGCTTTGATATAAATATTGTCAAAAAACTTTACAAACCCCAAAATAGAAAACTATTTCGAGACCTCTTGGTCTATTAGTTTTAATAAAATAATAACTAGAAGCTGATGCCGACTTTAGGATTCATGGAAAATATTGAATTCGCCTCGACTATAGGAATATATGAAAAATTTTTGTTCCTAAAGTCGGCAACCACTAAAATATGAAATGCAATCATTTTTCACTACGATGTATACACATTTAAAACATTATTTGAATAGATATCTACTCTCAGGATACATTTTTTACAAAATACAAAGCAAATTATTATAATTAACTGCCTTTTTAAAATTGGTCTATACACTAATTTTTTTCTAAAAAAAAGCTATCCAAAATGTGTTGCTACAGATTGAGGAAAAATGCTACAGAACTACTTATCTTAGCATAATTTAATTATTAGAACTAAAAATAAGAATATGTTAACAATGCAAAATTGATCAAATTGAATATTTGACAATCGCTATTCTTATTTATTGATGTTTAAATTAAAAATTGCCGACTACTGGTACATGCCGAACTTAGGTGCACTTATTTATTTAAAAAATTAAATTTATAATTCTTATAAAAAATTTAAAAACTAAAAAAAAACCCAACCTCTCCGTGACAATGTTCCATAAAACATTGCCGTGACCAGGATTCGAACCTGGGTTACTACGGCCACAACGTAGGGTCCTAACCACTAGACGATCACGGCTATTGAGGTTATATTTTCTCCGCTGACAAATTACCATTTATAAATAGAAAGCAACTTAAAAGATAACAACAATGTCACTAGTTATTTTTGTTATTGTTGTACTGCTGCTAAAGAGAAAGAGCTTCACATAGTTACAACAACCAACATTTTGTTGGTTAGTGAATGAATGAACGTACGAATGTGAAAGGCATAAATTATTAGATAATGAAAACAAAACAACATTAATAGTCATGCATTAAATAAAACAAAAATATAGCATTTTACAGAGTAATAAATTTAAAAACTCTAGTTTGTTTCGAGGTTTTATTATTTTTTTTGATTTCTTTTCATTTTTATAAATAGATACATATGTATGTATTAAAAAAACCGGCTAATAAAGATTTAAATAATTAACTAGACTTGCATTTTGTTCATTATTCATATTGTATAGTCTAGTTTCATATTTTATTTAGGTATGTATGTATGTAATTTTATTTTTTTATACCCTACACCACCATAGGTGGGGAGGGTATTATTATTTGTGTGTTAGCCAAATTCAAGTTATTTATAGCAAACAAAAATTTAATTTAATTAAATAAACACACTATTTTATAAAAAATTTACTTTATCGAAAAACTTGTTAGTGATATTTCTAGTGTATATTTTTAGTTAATAAAAATATCACTGCTTTGCGGCAGTAAAATATGTAATATTTTTAATACCAAGTGGTCAAGGTTTCACATAGCCGTGATCGTCTAGTGGTTAGGACCCTACGTTGTGGCCGTAGTAACCCAGGTTCGAATCCTGGTCACGGCAATGCTCCTAAACGGAACATTGTCACGGGTGAAGTTCGTATTTTTAAAGAAATAGAAAAATTATATAATTGATTTAACATAATTAACAAGGCTGTCGTTAAACCACAATAAATTAAAATAATTTCAATTAATGGGACATTGTCACGGGTGGGATCAACTTTTTTACTTCTTTAAAAAAAATAATAATTTAAACAAATGTATATTCAACCTTGGTTCAAAATTTCTTATTTTATACACCAATATGCAGTTTTACTAATCCAATTTGAAGGGTTAAGTTAGGGATTTGGCTATTTTCACTTGCAGTTAGTTATTAAAAAATGACTCCACCCGTGACAATGTATCCTTGAGAAACATTGCCGTGACCAGGATTCGAACCTGGGTTACTACGGCCACAACGTAGGGTCCTAACCACTAGACGATCACGGCTACGTGAAATCTTAATGTACCGTTATTTAAAATGATTTATTAACTTCTTAGGATGTAGTTTTATTATAATTTACCGTGATTAAATTTTTGTTTTGGTTAATTATTTTAAAAATCCTTTCACTTTTTTGTAAAGTAACAATTAAAAAAAATATTTATATAATTCAACGAAATATTTATGCAAATTTTTAGTAACTATTGGCAAAATCTAGAAATAACGTTTCACGTAGCCGTGATCGTCTAGTGGTTAGGACCCTACGTTGTGGCCGTAGTAACCCAGGTTCGAATCCTGGTCACGGCAATGTTCCTCATGGAAACATTGTCATGGGTGAAATTCGTATTTTTAAAGAAATAGAAAAATTATATGGTTGATTTAACATAATTAATAAGGCTCTCGTTAAACCACAATAAATTAAAATAATTTCAATTAATATTAATGTACAAAATACATACATATGTCATAAATCATACATACAATATGTATGTATTGTTTTAGATTTGTAGTCAGTATTAAGTAGTTCAATTATGAACGTATGTTGTAGGAAACATAGTGTTTTAGTTTTAATATTTATTTACAAATAATTCCCAAATTCTTTTTTATTTCTACTATTCAGTCTTTTGTTCATTTCGACAGTGGTGCCACACTAAAACTTTACCCCAGTTGATTTGAAATAAAACCGAAAAATAATACCAAAGATAAAATAATCTTAATATTTTTATGCAAAACATTAGACAATATTCTATATAACAGTTGGTGGGTTCAAAAAAAAGGCATTTTCAAATCGTCTCACAGTTTCACATTTAGCCAAACTAGACCGCAAATTTAAGAATATTAAAACTTAGCTTTTTTTAAACTTACTAGTAAATTATGGAAAAAAAACATAGATCTCTGATTTTACCTATTTGTTAAGAAATAAAATTAATAAAATAATGGGTAGAATTTTGTTAAGGAAATATTAAGTTAACATTGGACTGGCTAGTTTCTATCACGCCTTCCTTGAAAGTATAATTTTTTATAAATTGTATAAAAGAAATGGAAATTTAAAGACCGATTTTTTAGTATGGGATTAGCAGTTATTTTCCTGCCTATTTTAACGACATTATCTGTTAAAAAAATATAAAATTTCAGTCCAAAATCTCTAAAATTAGATTTTTGTAGTTCTAAAACTACCATATATGTATGTATGTAAAAATTTCAAATGTCTATAGTTTTATTCATCTTCCATTTTAAATTTTAATTTGTTTAAAATCTCCGCTTAAAAATTAAAATATTTTTAAGACCTATTTCAAGAAGAAATTCAAAACTTGTTTGGTATAAAATGTACAAAAACTGCGATTTTAAATGCTGGTAAGATCTGAAAACCAATTTTTTCGTCTTTTGGCTGAATTTAAATCTTATATAAGCATTTTTTGAGTGGTCTTCCCACATCAAAGTCGCAAGAAAGTCATTGCTCGGGACAAGTCTCACTTTTAGTAAAGTATTTAGTATTTACTATCTAAGAGTAATTATTGTCAAACATAATTAATTGCAAGTTGCAACTCTTAAAATTCAACATGCAATTTTTATTTTTTAAAATAACGACTTCACCCGTGACAATGTTTCCCATGAGGAACATTGCCGTGACCAGGATTCGAACCTGGGTTACTACGGCCACAACGTAGGGTCCTAACCACTAGACGATCACGGCTATGCGAAATCTTAAAGTACCGTTATTTAAAACAATCTATGAATTTCGTTTAAATCTCAAATGGAATATTGAAATTTAAACCATCATTTTGTAAAACAAAACGACAAATTTGTATGAAAAGAATTTAAATTTCATTACAAAAATTTGGAACGTTTGAAAAAACTTAAAATTAAGAGCCACATTTCCAAAAAAAAAATTTTCAAATTTAAAGTACAGTATAAACCCGATAATCCAGATGGCGTTTACCACTTCATTACATACTGTATTGAAGTATGTAATGAAGTGGGATTTTATATACAATCCGGAAACTTTGTAATCCGGATTGTAAATAAAAAAACATTTTCTATTTGAATTTTATCTAAATTTAGAAAATACGATAAGAATTAAAATGTAAGTGTTGATTATAATAATTATATTATATCAATCAATCAATTATTCAATTTTGTATTTGTTCCTTTGCCATTAAAATGAGTACAAAGAATTTTGTATCTTTTAGGTTAAATGAAACATTTTTAAAAAAGTTTTAATATAGACTGTTTTTGAACGAAAAATTTAGATTTCATATTTTAACTGTTTCATATACAGTAGACTCGCGGAAACGTGAACAAATTTTTACCAAAGATGTTCACGCTTTCGAAAAACTTATTCGGGAATTTCCCAATTTATAAACATCAAAAATTAAAAAAAAATTGTTCACGTTTTTGAGCTTTTATGTGTTATTTACGTTTTAGAATAGACTGTAAAAAAATTTGTTCACATTTCTGAGTCGTTCACGCTTTCGAGTGTTCACATTTTTACGAGTGCACTGTATTTAATTATATTATATTTTATTTGTTTTTATCTAATAAAAGATGACTAGGAAAAAACCTCAATAATCCGGATAATTTGATAATCCGGAAAGGGGTCTGCAATCAATAATCGAGTTTATACTGTATTTCCATACAAATTTTTGAAGCGTTTGTCATTTCGGTTTACAAAATGAACCCTTAAATAAAAAATCCTTTAATTTTTTATTAGAAGAAACTTATTACAATTTAAATTAAATTTTTATTAAAAAATTGAAATTATTTTTAGAAAATTTGCAAAAATTATTAACCAGATTTCACATAGCCGTGATCGTCTAGTGGTTAGGACCCTACGTTGTGGCCGTAGTAACCCAGGTTCGAATCCTGGTCACGGCAATGTTCCTCATGGGAAACATTGTCACGGGTAAATTAATAATTTTTAAAAATAAAAATTTAATTTCAGAAACATTGCCACGGATGAAATTGTATTATATTTTTTATACTTTTCAATTTAATAATTATTTTAGCATTTAAAATATTTATCACTTGATATGTGTGTAAAATTGCAA
Organism: Protophormia terraenovae; assembly: GCA_951394005.1. NCBI lineage: Eukaryota > Metazoa > Arthropoda > Insecta > Diptera > Calliphoridae > Protophormia > Protophormia terraenovae. Next base: position 143,360,244 of record OX596074.1, read on the forward strand.
TAATATTAATTTAATTGTATTTATGTGTATGTATGTGAATATATAAAAGTATTAAATTGGTTTGTGGAACAGCCACACAATCAGCCATAAAATCCACTACGAACAATAATCACAATGATAATGAGATACCAGAACTGATGTTACCACTGGCTGCTGTTTATTTGGCCGACCGACTAAAAATGGCACAATTAATATTTTTCAATATTTTTTCGTACATTATTAAGTATAGACAGTGAAACCTTGTTACATGGGTGCACCCGAAAATACGATTTTAAAAATCGTTATAGAAATATGTATTTTTAAATTTCAAGTAAGAAATTTCTGTAAATAATTAACAGAAATAACAGTAACAGTACTTTTTTCCTTTAACGCATAATAGTACTTTTTAAAGGGTCCACTGTTTATAATTTTTTTTTTACTATAAATTTCCTGTCATAAATAAGCTGCTCTTTCAGCACGGCCAAGACATACAGCAGCCATTCAGGTACAAATATCCGTTGTATAGTGGTCATGGTTATCACTGTTGGCTGTTAATACGCAAGCCTACCAACGTTAATGAAATAGAGTAAAATAGACAGGAGTTGAATTGAGTTAAAACCAAATAAAAGACCTAAGGGAATGCAGTTGGGCAATAAATTCATATCATACATTAAAACAATATAAAATTCAGGGATTTTACAAAATAGTACTACCTACTTACTACAATTCCCGCCCCACCCCACAAAAAATAAAAATAAATAAACAAACGTAGAACCAACAGAAATTTCACAATTATATAATTATGATACTACTATTATTTAATGATAATTATCATCAAAGGACTGAATTAAAAGGATGATAATCATAGAGGAGATACATACATACATGTTAATGGGTATAAAATAGACTATAGTTTATCACAAAATGTTATTACTACAATTATTTTTACTAAGAATAGATTTATTTTAAAACAGGTGGTAGATGAAAAGGTGTGATATAAAAGAGAGATACTCAACCGCAAAAACCGCTAATGATGACAATTAATGTGAGAAACGGGTCATATACATTATGCATGTATAGAGACATAGACATACACAATTTAAAATCAATAGAATTTAATTGCATATCAATTGTTTTGAATAAGTATTGATAGAAGAAAATGTGCATCAAGGTTATAATTTCATAGATAAATAAGACACGTCAAGGTAAATCTATTGAATTTAATTACAAAATCCTAAATACATACATAATTATTTGTAAAGAAATAATTCTTTTAAAATACAGGAGATTCCACCCGTGACAATGTTCCTAATGAAGGAACATTGCCGTGACCAGGATTCGAACCTGGGTTACTACGGCCACAACGTAGGGTCCTAACCACTAGACGATCACGGCTATGTGAAATCTTATTTCTAGATTATACCAATAATCTTTTGAAGGTTTTCAAAAAGATTATATGTTAACATTAAAATTTTTTAATTTAATTGTTATTAACAAAAAAGTGAAAGGATTTACAAGCTAATTAACTACAATAGAAATTTAATTACATTAAACCATTTACCATGAAGTTAATAAATCATTTTAAATAACGGTACCTTAAGATTTCACGTAGCCGTGATCGTCTAGTGGTTAGGACCCTACGTTGTGGCCGTAGTAACCCAGGTTCGAATCCTGGTCACGGCAGTGTTCTTCACGAGAACATTGTCACGGGTGAGATCTGTATTTTAAACGATTTGTAATAATAATCATAATTAAGTTGTGCCTAATTTTCTTAAAACCAGCTTGACCACAAAAACAAGATAATTATGGCTAAACTTCAAGTTATTAAAAATTGCGATATTAATGTTCAAAACGTCATTGACGGAATATATACATCAGAGTGTCCCGAAGGTAAAAATTTTGTTGGAAGACCCCTCGAACGATATGTACAAATTAGCGTAATATGGGAAAAATATAAAAAAAGTTTTTAAAATTGATCTTCAGTTGCCTACCAGCGATTGAAAGTCTCGGGTCTAGAACATTTCGTCCAAAGAATAGTGTTGAGTTTTGTATGGTTATCAAAAAATTCGTAATTTTTAGCCAATTATAAAAAATATATTTGAAAGAATTTTCGAAAAAATTTTGGTCCATAAAGTACATCATGCGAAAAAAAAAAATTATATATTTTTCTTAAAAAATTACAGTAGGGCCTTATTTGTAATTGTTTTCTTTTTTCCATCCATTTAATTTTATTTTTGCATCGATTAACCGTGATTACCTCTATTATCCGGGATTCTAAGCAAAATTTTTTGATTGCTTGTGAACAATCAAACACAATGGGAATAAAACAAACGAGAGAAGAAGATATAGTCGGTCAATCCCGACTATATGATACCCTATACCATTTCGATTCACACAATTTTGTTTTTACTTATATACAACTTCCTTGTGTTAAATATTAACATACTTAATACTAACATTTGTATGGGATTTTTGAACGTTAGTGATTTTCGGGAGAGGAGTTTATATGGGAGCTATGGTCAGTTATGGACCGATCTTCATGAAATTCGGCAGAAAGATTTTAGCTTATATAAAACTTATTGGTGCTAAATTTCATTAAAATATTCCTATTTTTAAGCCATCTATAATTGTATATTCCGGGAGGACATTTGTATGGAGGCTAGGTAAAATAATGGGCCGGGAAAATTGATTATCCAGAATGCTCCCGGTCCCGACCATTACGGATAATCGAGGTCCTACTGTATTTATATTTTTTTTATAATTTTGTTCCCTTTAAGACTAAAATATAAAAAATTTGCATTATAGTAAGTACTGTTGGTAATATATTATATATAATTATCAAAATTTTTCCAAAAAATTTTCATCAAAGTCTTCTTGCGAATCATAATCCCATGAAAATTTTTAAAATAATTTTTTCCATTACCAGCGTAAAATTACGAATTTTTTGATACCCCTTTCGATTAAAAAATCCAAGTTTTTTTTTTTTTTTGCCAAAATGTATGGGACCCATAATTTTTCAATCGCTGGTAGGGAACTAAAGACCAGTTTTAAGGACCCAACGTTGTGGCCGTAGTAACCCAGGTTCGAATCCTGGTCACGGCAGTGTTCCCCATAGGAGAGCATTGTCACGGGTGAAGTCACTTTTTAAAACAGTGTTTATTAATAATATCATCAACGTTTCAAAGAATTACAGACCGATGATGCACAGTGGAAAATTTTCATCAATTATATTTACTGAACATAATTCTGCAACTTTCGAACCCTTAAATGAACTCAGTTTAGTAGAACGAATCGCAAAAAAAAAAAAAATAATAATAATAAATCTACATCTCCTAAACTACTGGACGGATCGAATACCTAAGCTTTCAGAAAAATTGAATAACCCTGTTAAAATGATGACAATACAATGTAAATGCAATGAGTTGCCTTAATCTGTGAAATGGTCTCAGAGATATTGTTTTAAAAGTTACATTATTTTATTTCTTTTTTAATGGTTTAAAATATCAATAAACTAAAACAGAAGCTCATTAATAGGTTTCTTGAAACAGTTCAAACAGATATTCGTCCATTTATCCTCAATATATTATTTGGCTGCACTGAGATTCCTGGTTTGAAGAATTATTTTATAAAGTTATTTATATTACTTCCCCAAGATATATTTATTTTTTAAAAATTATTTTTACGAATTTTTTTAGATCTACACCATTGTAGGGTATCATATGGTCGGCCTTCACCTTTAATAATTTTTGCTTGTTTTTTATAATTTTTCGCTGTAACACAATCTGTTCCCAAAGGATGACATAAAATTTCCAGACAAAACATATACTTACGTAATACTTCCAATTATCCTTTGGTTGTGAAAATAGATTATAAAAACTGCACGAAAGAAATTCCTTTAAGAAAATATCCCAAAAAAGGATAAATTCTAAAAAATTCAACACAAAACAATAACCCCCAAAAAGGTAATAAAATACAAGAAATATGTGTAAGCAAAAATATCCTTTTATTTTAACATTAACATTATACTTGCTAAAAATAAATTTGTTAACATCATTCGTAATTTATTCCTTTAAAAAGCTCCCACTATCAAAGCAGCTCCTGACAACAACACTGTATCCGCTGTTTCCATTGTGGCCACCTCTAGTTCACACAATAATTTTTCACGTTTTGCATTTGTATAAACAGGTAAATTCGTTGAAGATATAGCCGCTGAACTACCTCTAGATATAGTTTTTAAATCATTCATACGATTATCTTTTTCCTTGAAGGTAATAATAAATTCTGGGGATTTTTCTTCTTCCGTGAGGATGTCATTAGTAGAGGTGATTATTAATTTACCATAGCTAAAAGCAGCGCCATTAACCTGTGGTGAAATAGAGGTGAAAACAACATAGATTAGGCACAAACCAATAAAAAGGTAAAATTCAAATTGTAATAGATTAACAAAAACGTCAGAGCAGAGTTGTATTAAACAAAAACTAAAGAAATAAACACTGAGAAAAAGGTATAGTTTAACATAGATATGAAGCTCCGTTGACGATAACATAAATGGCTTGTTTAAATCCCAAAGTCCAAGAATGTGTTAGTTAAAAAGTGCGTTGAATACAAAAATAATTGAGTTTCATATCTATTTTAATTTATGACAAAAAGCTAATAACTTTTACACACAGAGAATGCAAATATTTGCTATTTATATATAATTAAAATTAATGCAATTGCAAATTAATAAAAATGTAAACTTTATGTAAGGTATACCAAAAAAATAAATAAATAAATAAATAAATAAATAAATAAATAAATAAATAAATAAATAAATAAATAAATAAATAAATAAATAAATAAATAAAAAACGCCGTTTTTTTTTATTATTATCATTTTCAAAATCCAATTAAAAAAATTATAATAACAATAATAAAAATAATAAATAAATAAATAAATAAATAAATAAATAAATAAATAAATAAATAAATAAATAAATAAATAAATAAATAAATAAATAAATAAATAAATAAATAAATAAATAAATAAATAAATAAATAAATTAAATAAATAAATAAATAAATAAATAAATAAATAAATAAATAAATAAATAAATAAATAAATAAATAAATAAATAAATAAATAAATAAATAAATAAATAAATAAAAAAAAAAAAGAAAAGGTTTAATAACATGGTGTAGTATAGGTATATTTTCTTCTAATATAACAATTGAACAATATTTTATAAAAATACATTCATAATGCAAACTCATTTTTGAAAAACTACTTTTACTTTTCTTGAATAACAGATATATAACTTTTATAAAATTTATGTATAAACGTTGAATCATAGCTATTGAAAATTCGCCTTCAAAAAACTATTTTTAACAAATATACATTTTCGTCTTTCTATAATACATTGTCTGAGAAAATTTTTAAAATTATTTTATCAAATTTAACTTTTTACATTTCTTGATAATAGTTATTAATGAAATATATTTTTTATATCATATTAATAAACCATTTTTTTGCATTGCGTATAAACATTTATATATCGATTTAAAAAAATGTGGCGAATTTTTTCAATATTCGCACATTTTTATAGGTATATATTGTCACCGAAAATGCAAAACAACGTAACATCAAAATTTTCAAATTTGTGTTTTTGATGAAATATGGTTCATTTTTCCAAAATAAGTGTGATCACAAATTTTTAGACTTGTAGCTCAAAAAATGACGATAATATTAACGAAACCAATAATTTTCTTAAGTCAAAACAACGTAAAATCACATTTGTTAAAAAAAATTGTCTTTTTTTTACGAATCCAGATTGCAAATTATTAAAAATATAATATCTCTTAAAATTTTGGAGTAAAAGTTATCAAAAATTCTTTTAATTATAATTTTTTTAAAATTTTTATTGATGTTACGTTTTTTTGGCTTTACAGAATTTAAATCTTGAAAAACGTAAACCACATAACTTAAAAAATATTTAATAAAAATTAAATTATTCATCATCAATATATTAAGCAATATTTAAGGATGCAATAACTCAAAAATCTTGTTTGTAAGACAATTTGTTTAGATTTTATAAAGTTTTTTGTGCTTCCTGTAAAGTTTTGAACAGTGATGTTACGTTTTTTTGCATTTTCGGTGACGATATGTAATTCGATAATGGTTTGTTAGATTTATATAAATAAAACACTAAAAATGTTTTATTTTAAATTAGTTTCGAGCTATTTTAGTATATTTTTTTATGCGCTCAATAATTTTGGAGTTATTCAGGAATTACATAGGAATATAATAAAATACATATATCAATAACCACAAAACCATTTATTAAAATCCAAAAATAGCGTTTTTGTCAAAAATACTAATTTGCTTATTTATTATATGCAAATATTTGAATAAAGTTCATTAAATAAAATCCGAGCTTTATATAAAAAAGTGAAAGCCGATTCTTTTTCAACAGATAGAAATCATTCCATTTCACACATGTATTTTGTTTAAATGAGGATTTGATTGCAGGCCAGTGAATTCATTTTTGGGATGTTCTACGATTTTACGGTTGTTAAAGCTAATGTTAAAAGAACCATGTTTAAACATCGAAAAAATTAATATTAACATCAAATTGAACGATCTAAATTTATCATTAACATGATGTTAGTGTTAATATTAAATATTTTATGTTACGTGAGGACGACTAGTTAGTATTGGTTATTATATGTCCATTTAACACAATAAGTGGCAAAAGTGGAGCTTTTTTTTCTTCTTAAAGCCCAAATTATATTAACGCGTAGTCAGCAACAGTATCAGCAAAAATTATCAGCTGTTCACTGTCAGAATAACATGATGCTGACGTTATAATTACATTTAAGCGTATGCAGCGACAATTTACAACCACCATCTTGCTTTATTCTACTTGTGTATTTGAGTTTCCCATTTTTATGCTCACTCCCTTTGTCTCGCTCTCAATCTGAAGGCTCCGCAGTGAATTTAGAAACAGGGCTAAATGAAACATCACTGCAAACTGCTGCTGACCAAATGTAATCAACACCATAACAAACAGTGCATTCTAAATTATCAGCTGATTGTGTCAGCACACACTGTTGCTGCCTATGTAATTTGGGCTTAAGGAATCTCATTTTTTATTTTTATGGTCCTTTTTTTATAATAAAAATTTAATCTGTCAGTTTACATTTTCACACAGTAGAATGAAAAAAAATGTCTCACGTTAGAGAAAATATATATTTCTTTTCTATACAATTTTTGTGACGTTTCACACACACCCCAAATAAATTAATTCTATTTTTTTCTCACATTTTCTTTTTCATTCTCATGGGTTAATATAAATACAACTCTGCCTAACAAACCCACCTTCATATAATCTATTACAATTTTCCAAGCAGACATAATCTCTTACATTAAGTGTCAAATGTGGTACCGTGATGTCAATCAAAAACAAAAATTTTTATACAAAAGCAGACAAAATAAGACTATTTTATTAAAAAATAGCAATAAAACATTAATAATTAACAGAAATTGTTAAATAAAACAATTAAGAGCAGGTGGTAGAACATTTTATGGCTAAAATGGGAAAGGTATGTGCAAATCGATGGTAAAAAACACAAAGTGAAAAAATGCAAATCAACTACAAAAGTAATGAGAAAAAATGCTAAAATATTAGAAATTACAATAAAAACATGTAACTTATAAATAAAAGCCGGAAGAAATATGTAATTGAGCAAAATTTTGTTTATATTACTTACCTGTATAGGTTTTAATTTAAGTTGCACTTGATTAGTTGCATTGTTGCTGTGATATGTTTTTTCCGAGGTTAGACAATGAGACTCCATTGTTAAATTTTTGCAGGAAATTTGTTGTTTATGTGAGTTAATTAGCTTCAAAGACGATATTAAAATCTGGCAATTGTATACAGTGGTCAAGTCAATTTCTTCCGCGAATTCCAAATGTTGCATGGTACGATAGCGTACCTCTGTACTAGACGCTCTATGCATAAAAGCTTTTATATAGTCTAAGGCCGTAGTGGGACCACACCAGAGACGTTGCCATTTTTGAGGAACCTATAGGAATGTTATTGTTTATGTTATGTTTACTTTTTGGAGTAAAGAGGTTTTTCAGTTAACTTACTTGGTTAGATGCCAATATATTGATCAGTTGTATATTTGTTGGATTTTGAGAATTGTTATGTTGATCTTTCAAGCTGCTGTATACTTGACTTAAGGTATTATGTATCATTTGATAACCTTCACCGGCCAATTTAAGTTCCGTGTGTATAAATACCACCCATGGATTGGATGTTTTTTGATCTTCTGTCAGTTCTTGAGCAGTTACGTTAATAGAACAATTCTGGTAGGAAAAAGTGTAAGATTTTGTTTTAATAAAAAGTCAAATTTATAGATTTTAAAATTAATGGAAATAAAATAAATTATTTAAATAAAACATCTCAGAAAATTGTGTGGAACTTATTCTTTTATCTTTAGTTCTAAAATTTAAAGGTATTCACCTCAGACATTGCAACTTTGCTATCATCACAAAAAGTGTCTTAAGGGAAGAGTTTTTATTTAAATGTTGCAAGAATAATAGTTAAAATGATGTCCTTTATATTTAATATTTATTTAAATATTAAAAGATAAATAAGCTAGAGATCAATAATGAATGTGGAGACATTGTGACGTGTTTTTACATAGTGTTATTTTTAATAATTTTTAATATTGAAAAATATTATGTGGAAAAACTGACCTCACGCTCAATAAGTCCTTTAATTTTTGAAATACAAATAGGTCGATGTAATACTCACATTAATTTATTTTAATATATATTTAAAAATAGTATTAAAGGGTTAAATATTCAAAAGAATGCTAAAAATATTACGTTTTAAACACAACCTTAATTTAATATAAAGGTACATATTTTGAAATTCTTTTACCTGTGCCAATTTACGCCACAAAGCCAATATAGGTTTTATTTGTTTCTCCAAATTTTGTTGATTCAACATCTCACTTTCACCAACCGAACCAAAGTAAGATAATCTTAACTCTCTCAAAATTTCCTGACCATAATCAATTTCTCTGCTGACATTGGATTTCTTTGATAGTTTAAATAACTCCGGTTCGTCTTGAGTCGGTAATTTAGACAAAGCATTTAAATAATCTGACCATTGTACACTAGTGGGTATTGTAACTCTACCCTCGAAAGGCGTCCATCTAGAACTTAATGATTCGTTATTAAAAAATTCTTGCAAATATTTTTGTAAAACTAGTAAATCTCTTAAGTTATTAATGCGACCACCAAATGCTACATTTTCGTTTAATTTTTGCATAATTTTCCAATCAATGTGGCCACCCAACATTAATGAATCTAACCATTTAAGTAATTGTAATGCAGCTTTGAGATCAGCTTCACCAAATTCATATTTTTGCGACCAGCCTTGTGGTATAAAACGTCTACGTTCTTGAAGTACTGATAAGGCGATAAATAGTACAACTCTTATTTTCATTAGTTTAGCTTCTTTAAGTATGCTTCTATCTTGTTCCACAACAGCATAATTTTGTAACATTCTTTTGGCTTTTTGTTTAATACCAGCCGGGTATTCGTAAAGGACTTTAACAAATTTATACATAACTGCTTCACTAAAGCCTTGTGTAGATTCACAAATCAACCATAAACGAAAGTCGTTATGCTTTTTCATTTCCCCAAATTCTCTTTCAAGTTCTAACAACCAAGAGGGTACTAAATGCACATTTTTAACACATATCCATTTACCCAATTCAGCTGATAGTTTAATGACTTCCAAAGCTTTTTTCTCCATACCTTTTCCTATGGATATGGCTTGATATTTATCCTTGCCTTTAGTGCGCACTGCTACACTTAATATTTCCGAGGCTGGATCATTTTCTGTTTGTGTTATCATAAGTATGGGTTTCTCAGCTGAACTTTCTTCCACCAATTGTTCAATGGTGGGCTGTTGAATGGATTCAATAGCTAAACCTAGCAATTCTTCTACAGTCAATTTCATATACAGGGTTACTAGGTCAGGTCGTATGATTAAGCTCAATAAAAGTTTATCAAAATTGCTTATGTTGGTAACTAAAAACAATAAATTCAAAGTTAATTTCAAATTGAGATTAAATAAAATTATCTTACCTGGTATTTCTGCAGATTTACCCTCTTTGAAACCACTCCATATGGTAAAATTATGTAACTGTAGTTTTTCTTCCAGATCGGGTCTTTGATTTATTAAAACTTGTAATTTTAAAGCAGCTTCTTTGCCAAAAGTCTCTGCATATTGTGATCTACCAAAACCAGCACTACTTATGGAACTTCCTTCTGCTCCTGACATAAAATTCGTTACAAATAATTCCCATTCTACATCTTTAATACGCTCTTTGTAGGCTGTACGACACACATATAAGGCCAGTGTTAAGTGGCGATCTTTTGGTATAGAACGGGCCAAATATTGAAAAGTTTCTCTTACTAATTGAGCATAAAATTTCAATTCAATTTGTAGGGATGAATGGGTACCACCAATATCATGTAATTCTAAAGCATTTAAGAATAACTTAATAAAAACCATAGACGATAATTCATAACATGAAGTCAAATCAATATAAAACAAAGAAGCTTTAGAACAAAGTTCTCTCAAAGCTGTATAGTCCGCCAATAACGAGTTCTTGATTTTAGAACTTTCCTTTAAAGATTTATCTATAAAACTGCTACTTTCCTTAACTTCATTTAAGGTTTTCAATAACTTTTCATTCTTCAATATGTCACCTTGGGCTAAAGACAATTCCTCCAACAGTTTATCCTCCAGCGAAATGCGCTGCTTCAATAAAACACCTTCATTTTTCAACAGTTCCACACGCTTTTGTTCTAATTCAGGGTTTTTCATTATTATAGCTTTAGACATGAGTTGATCACTTAAGCCCACTGCTGTAACAGTAAAAGGTATACAGCTAATATAGCTAGAAGTCTCTGCTTCTATACTTAATTTAGGTGTCTTCGTCACCAAGATCAATTGGAAATTTTCATGCAAATCTACTAATTTTGAGCCCACTTCTATTTGTTTTTTATTAAATTTCATATAAACTTTATTTGTTATCAACTGTAACAGGGGAGGTCTTAATTCCTGACAATCTTCCACTATAAAAATTTTACCAAATCTTACTGCCAATTCTAGTGAATAATTAAGCTTCTGATTATTTTGTGATAAAACCTCAAAGGGTCGTTCTTTTGAGTGTAAATATTCTTTAAGCCAATTTAGAGCAGTTTCTGTAGGATCCAGTAAAAGAGGTATGGGATACGAACCAAATGGTAATGACAACATTTGTCTTAAAAGAGCAGCATTTTCTATAATCTGGGCATCTCTAGCCAAGCCCATACTTTCCCAAATTATTTGCTCTTGTTCGGTTAACAAGCTTTTGTGTAAATCGAAGGTGTCTTTTAGTTGTAATTCTGAAGTAAGTTTATTGAGAGCAGAACTAAAATAAGAAGAGAAATATAAAATGTTATATTTATTAAATCTTTTAATGAAGTAGTCACCAGTCTTTAGATTATATTTATATAATAATAATGGTAAGAAAATGTTGGTAATTTTCTTTTTTAAAGAAAATTGCAATGAACTTTTTTTGAATAGATATTTCAATAAATTTTATTTTCAAAATAAAAATCTTTCTTTAAAGATGAAAATTTCTAAAATTCAAAACCTCTTGTAAGTGTAATTAATATTTGATTGTTAATTAAAAAATATAAAATATATATATATATATAATACATTTTTTAAATACCTTCTCTCCTTAAGCGACATATGTGAATAGTAATTTATGGCTAAAGCTATCAACAAAGACTTGGTATCCAAAGTTTTAAAAGTCACTTTATACTCTTCCAACTGCAAACTCCATGTTTGATATTCTGAACTTAATTGTTGAACTAAAACTTCAGCTGCCGTTAAAGTATTACGAGCCTCTTCTAATTTTAACTCCAAAACAGCGGCCTCTTGAGTATAAGCATTCAATTTTGCCGATAACTGTTTAACCCGATTATCTACATCATCTAAACCTGTCATTAAAGACTGCATTTCATCCTCGGCCACATCTAAATTTTTTTGTAATTCCTTTTGCTCCCTTTCCAAAGGTTTAATACTTTGAATTACTTTGGAATATCTAACACTAGCTTTTACCCAAGCCGCTAAAGGTGCTGCTGCTACTGAAGCTCTTTTGGCATTTTTCATTTCAAAAGAATCTGATTTATTTGCTAATAACTTTTCAACAGCTTCACAATTTTCCGGACTTATGCGTGCTGGATCTAAAGATCTAATATCTTCTTTAACACCCCTTTTGGCTAAAAATGTTTTCATACTGTTCCAAGAAGTATCACGTATGCCCATTAAACGTAAAACTCCCTCTAAAATATCGCGTATAGTTTCGGGAGGAGCTCTTAAAGATCTTATTTCAGATAAAGCTTCCGATTTTATTTGTCCAACTGCAGTTGAAGCTTCTGCTAAAATCGGTTCTACTTCAGCCAATTCTTCTTGTATTTCTTTTTGTCTCTCTTTGAGTTTTTCGCTGCTTATTTGGGTTTTCCTTTTAAGCTCTAACATGCTGGATTTTTGTTCATTAGCATTTCTCATAGTGGATGAAATCATTTCTAAAGCTTCATTAGCTAATTTACGTTTTTCGGCCAAAGCTTCTTCTTGTTTGGAGGCATTTGATTTTAAGGTATCGACTACAGCATGAGCAGAGGCTAGTTTGTCGACACCGTGCTGTGGCAAAAACAAAAATTAGTAATATTTTATATGCTATACTTATTTAAAAATAATTTTATTTAATTACCTGCAATTTCTCCAATCTTTTATTTATATCTTTAGACAAATTACAGTAGATAAAATAATATGATTTAATTAATTGATAAAATCTTAAAGATGCCTGCTGTTGCAATAAACTATCCAATATCTCAGCAAAATAACTAGAAACAGGAACTTTTTCTTTCGATGCCGATTGTTGTGCCGGAAATTCACTTAAAACTTCTACATATTTCTTAGGCAACATATGAAAAGTCTCTATAGATGTGCCTCTAAGATATATTATATCCATACTCCTATACAAGGCAGGATATTTTGTAAAATATTCTTCAATTTTACAATTTAAAGGATCTAAACATATAATCAAATGAAGATTTTCCTGTGCTCCTAATGAAAATAAAAACGAAAAAAAAAATAATAAATGACATTATTTCAATATTATTTTGCTTATACTTTTCATGAAATATGATCCTATTGAATCCTGGTAACCCTCCAGTTGTGCTGCATGCTTTAGTGAACTGGCAATAGACTCTAAATCATCACCAAATAAATCCAATATTTCACTTTCTTCCAAAATAGCTTCAATGGGTTTCATTATGTCCGGCACATAGGAGAGCCAACAATGTTCTATTATCAAACAGGTGCATTGATTTTCTAAAGCAGCTATTTGCATGGCCTACACAATGTGGCGAGTAAGAGCAAACGAAACGAAAATAAAAAAGGCAAAAAGAAAACAATACAATTGAATTTTGTGCACTAGCTGTAGGCTTTCACATAAAAGATTTTTATCTAAAATCCATCTATCTAGTTGGATGTACAAGTCTTATTTACCAATTTCAAATCATTGTAAAAATCTATTAAACCATAATTACAACCACCCTTTAGCAATTGTATTTTAGCTTGTTGCATTGTGGCTGCTGCATAAATACAATCCATTTGTCTTTCACCTGCCGCACCCACCAGCAGAATGTGTGTATTATTGCGTGCCAATAAACGTGCAACTTTCGCTGTTTGTTCCAGTAATTCTTTTGTTACCGGTGCATCAATGATAAAACTTTCCGAGTCTGTTGTAAGAGAGAAGGTAAATGAACAATTTATTGTTTAGTGGTATTTTTGGTTGCATTTTTCTTTGGGTACATTATTTTTTTGCCATGCTATACTTACTACAAATCGTAATTTGTTTTTGAACTTCCTCTAGCCATTCATCATGTTGTAAGGTTTGCAATTCAGCATTGTGTTTCGGAGTTTTTGGTACAAAATAAATTTTCTAAAAGATAACAAAATTATTTAAGGTGAATTGAATTTATTTTAGTAATGGTAAACAGGTGCTGCAGAAATAAGAAATGTTGAAAAAATGATAAGTATTTTGTGAATACGTGATTATAAATAATCGGTATATAATATAATAAATAGTTTATAATAATGTAATGATTAATCCTAAATTTAGGTCAATGTTTTCGGTAAAACTTTGATTATCTCTCAAACTTTATTCTTTAACTTGGAGAACAAGCATCAAGAATTATAAATTTTGTATGATCAAAATAATAATGAAAATATCAATAGTGTGTTCAAATAGTATAGCAATAAAATCTAAAAGTGTCAAACAATCGTAAGTAATATTATAAAGAGTACAAAGGAACCCAAATCTGTTACACTTAATTGTTCAAGGGAATATTGATTTTACCTAAGAAGTTAATTCCTTCAATCTGAAAATCTATGAGGGGTTTTGGTTGAATTTATCTCTATCGTCTCAAGTTATTTTCTAAGCATATATTTTTAAGTCACTGGTTTAAATTAAATAAAACTATTTTAAAGTAAAAGTTTTAAATATGAATATGAAATACTTATATATTTTAAAAGCGGATACCCAGAATTAACAGTTGATTTGTGGGGACTAATGATATACAGTTACGCGAAAAATAATAAAAAAATAAAAATTAAATTACTTAAATATTAAATATAAATATTTTTATATATTCTTGTTCTTGTTATTTATAATTTGACTTAATACTCTCAAATTAGATAACGAGAGTTGGTTTTGGATGTCTTTCCACATCGATTAGATTGACATTTATTGTTATATATAATGCAAAGAAACATCATGACACACATTGATTATAGAAAATATGAAGTTTAGTGTATGATTACAGAACTAAGAACTAAATCATTTATTTTGAATTTACCTTTGGAGGAATGATGACTTTTACACAAACATACTTCTTATCTTCTTTATAAATTATCTTAGGGCAACATTTTTCTTAAATGATATCAAAAGAAGTCTAAATAGGAAGATATTCTGACCTCCACATGTTTAAATTAGTATTTATAAAACTATATAATGTAGTGAAGTAAAATAATGGGTCTATTTATTATATTTCCACGAATTAGACATTTATTGTTTGTTACAGAAGACTTAAACTGTTCCTTTTTTTTAGCATCAGGCAATTTTTATTTTTGTCTTTCCGTGTGTAACATGTCGAAAAAATCATTTAAGACCCCATAAAGTATATATTTTCTAGGTCCTAATTAGATTCTGAGTCCGTCTGTTGGAAGCAGGATAGGGGTCAAACGGGACAACAAAGGGGAAATTTTACTCAAATATTTATCTTATATAAGGTTTGTTTGGGATTGAAAATGGGCAAAATCGGTTAATTAACAAAAAAAAGTTATGAACAAAATACTAGAAACACAGGGTGTCCGTTGTAGTTTCATCTGCTGATATCTCTTAAACAAAAGCATGTACGACAACGAAATTTTGTACACATAGTTCGATATAAACTTGGAAACAAAAAATGGGCGAGGTATGCCTACTTTACAACCCAGTTGATGTTGGGTATAAAATTTCGCAACTGGTTAAAAACATTTTAATTACGACGAAGAGCTTTTGTCATCAATTATGGATGACAAGGTAGGTCTTCTCATTATATTGTACAAAATTTTATGGAAATCAGACTTCTAATTCTTTCAAAATATTTATAAAAAATTATTTTATATTTACCCCATACAAAATGATTAATATTTTAATTCAGATGAGGATCAGAGAAAATATTTTGTTTTATTGAAATATATTCACATTTAATAACAATACAAAAATGCTGGCCAAAAAGTTTTTCGAAGAAATGTTGTGACTTCAACCAAATCAAAATTGTAAAGTTTTCAATCTCCAAATATTTCAAAATTAGAATCGATTAATAAGTTTTTTTCTGTAACTTGTAAAAAGTTTTCGAATCGAAAAATAATTTATTATAGTAGTCATTCAGTTTCTCACAGGGTGATTTGATAATATTCAAATTGGATACTTATGAAGTAAACAAAAAATAATTGATTTACTCATACTGACCTTGTTGTTATACAAGATATTATTTTTTCGAATAAAAAATTTCTCACATAGTTACAGAAATCAGGTACAGAATAGAGTTTGTACTATCTTGTCGAAAAAAATTTAATTCAAACTAGGGGATAATAACCAAATTAGAAGTCCGGAAAAGTCTAACATCGAGTTCTTAAAATCATGATTAAAAAGTCCTTCATAACTGCTCTAAAAGTACACAAAATTCTAAATTCCAAAATTTTATTCTGCATACGTTATTCGCGATGTATTAGATTTACTAAAATATACTCAATAAGGATTTTCTAAGAAAACAAAATATGCTGCTAAGTCAAAAATATATAAAAATATTCTATAACAAATGAAACGGATAAACAACTAACATTTTGATTATTTGAAGTCAATGTAAAAAATATGATTTCGTATAGTTTTGGTTGTCTTAGTTATTAATATTATTAATTTTATGAGAATCAAAAGCTTCGAGTTGTCCACAGTTTAAGAAAAAGTTTAATTTAAAGAATTTCTAAAAATTCCTAATGAATTTTTGTATGGTAACATTTACAATCTTTCTCCTTTCAATTAAAACAGTAGTAGGTCATCCTTATGGTCGTTGTTTTGTAACTAAATGTTCTTACCTTTATTAATTACCTTTGCATATAAAACTATTTTGTTTTCAATTATAAAATAAACAAAAAATAATTTTGTTTCCAACTTACATCTTTACTACCAATTTTACGCAATGAATGTCTTAATATTGTTTCGAATTTCTCAACATCGTCCTCGTTAGCTAAACGATCCTTAAACATGGATACCAATTCGCAGTATAAAGCCTTTATTTATATTAAATGAAAATAACCCCACACGCCAACATTAAATAAAATACAGATAAATGCATGCATAAAAAAAAAGGAAGAGAGAGAAAAAAAATGAAATAAAGAATTTAATTAAAATTTATTTAACAAATATATACATATATATTTTTCCTTGTTGCATTCCCCAAAACTAAATATACAACAAGAAATACCAACAAGCCAACCTTACCTCATTGAATGAATTTTCTGGATAATATTTGAGATTTGCCAATGTTTTCATTATAAATTTCGGTGAAAATTGATAGTGAGCATTGCAACCAACAACACTTAGAGTAGCAGCATCTGTGTTATGGCCACTAGCACTGCCATCTCGTTTTCGTGCCATAGTAAAGTTAGCTTGAAACTATTAAACAGGAAGGAAAACAACAATAAAAAATAAAAGCAAGAAATTTAAATAGTTTTTTAGTTATATCTATTTTCATTGAGCTGATTTCGTATATTTTGTTGAAAAGTAAACGCATACAAATTAAACCAGAAAAATATTACAAGTATCTATGGTACTATACACTAACCTTTGCATAGAATTCCATTAAACCTTCAGCTATAGATTGTACATTTTGTATACTCATACCCTTAAAAGTGGTGTTAACGTTACTGGTACCACTACCACCACCTTGAAGATGATGGTGTTGTTGGTATTTGTTGCCTAAAAGTAAATGCTCGAGATGACGTTGTGTAACAGCCAACATATCTTGTTGGGTGGGATAACCAACGTGCAGCAAGTGATTTATGGCCAAATAACGCGGTGCAATTTTCACCAAACTTGCATTAGCTGTCGCAGCTGTTGTCGTTTGTGTTGTACTAGACTGTGAAATGGAACCACATATTTGTAAACCACTTACATTTATCCATTCCAACTTGCTGCTGTTGTTATTGTTATTATTGCTTTTACTTTTGTTGCTGTTGTTATTACTGCTATTGCCAGTATTCTTAACCGCATTTAGGCCAGAATTTGAGCTGTTATCGTTATAAAAGCCTTGTCGTTGCACAAGTTGCAATAATAATTCAACAATTTCACTGCAACCCCAAGCATCCAAATAACATAGATCCAAATTTTTCAAATACATTACCAAACGTGTCTGTTTCGCTTTATACTCCCTTCCACGCACTCCACTTACAGTCATACAATTCTATATGTACACGATGATAAATATACAAAAACAAACATAAAATACAACACAAAATTCATAAAATAGATTAAAAAAAAGGACATTTAAAAGTGGTTAAAAGCTTTTTAAAACTATGCAAAAATAAATACTTATTTGGTATAATGTTGGTAGTATAAATTTTATTTACAAAAGAAAAACGTACATTTCGTTTAGGAGTAGCGTTTAGAAATTAATTGTTGAACTAAAACCTCGAGGCAATAAAGTTTAATTAATCTGTATTTAAAACGAAATTGTTTTTATAAATATTTATACCTACATATATATTTTTAATATAAACAAATGTGGGTTGACTAGAATTGTGGCACAAAGATTATTATTTGTTTTTTTTTGGAGGAAATTTTTAATTTGTAAACAAAAGTTGGTGGTTGTTTTATTTATTTGAAAAATAAAATATTGTAGGCTGTGGAAAGCTGCTATATGGGTTTATAATGCTTTTTGAATATCTCTACAAGTACACACTAAAGCGATAGGTTTAGGTTAAAATAGGATCCAAACGGGATTGGGTTTATATATCAAAATTTTAAACAAGGGGTTTGTAAAACTATCTGGGCATTGAAAAACTAAATATTTTTGATTGTAGATCTTTCTGGCGTAATTTTGCAAAATTTGTAGTAAAAGGGAGCTACATAAATATCTAATAGCAAGGGACGTAGTGTAAACCGGAGAAGGTACAAAATAGAGAGGTTAAATATACTGGGAAGTGTAGAGTTTAAATTAGCATTAGAATAAAATGTAATCTGTATTTACATATTGGTTGTAAGACTAACTAATAGGCAATGATAAATTGGATATTGAATGGTTATAAAGATTTGAATTATAATTTCTGATAATTTCAAATATAATTTCAATCTAAATATTTTATACTTGTAATTTACCTGTTTCAAACAATGTATTATATAAGTCGGTGTCAATTGTGTCGAACAATTTATGGTGATTAATTCATAGCCCGATATATCTTGAACCGCTTGTTCTATTAGTAAAGTTTTGGCTGCTCCTGCAGGGCCGACAATTAAAAATGGTGTACTACAGGGAGCCTTTAGAAATCCTTTTAATTGCTGCAAATACATTTTAATAGTAGCTGTTTCTATAAGCTCTCCCCCACCACCACTACTAATATCCGTTTCATAAACATCCACTGAATTTCTACTCTTGTTATAATAAATTAACTCTGAGTGATTTGGATTGGCCACATAGAGGCCAGCCTTGTCATACAACCAATTTGCAAATTCATTATGACGTTCAACTGGCAAAAATTCAAATGCCGCATGACAAGCAGCCACCGTAAATTCTTCACGATTTTGTATATTGAAATTATTATCATGTTCTGTTTGGAGTTTTAATAGTAAAGCACGTAACATGCGGGAACGTGTCAAACAAGGAATTGAACTAAATGCAAAAGAAGAAAAATAAATAGTTTTTGGTATTAAAATGTAAAATAAATAAAAACTATTTTATGTTTTTCTAAAAACTACTTACTGTAAATATTCCTTTTCTAACCATTCCATGACTGGTTCATAAATTTCCTCTATATAACTTTGTATTAAATCACCAAATTCAAATTTACTCAATTGATATTCAAGTATACGTTTTAATGGGTAGTCTTCATTACTAGTGAAATAAAAAAGGATTTCATTTATTTATTTTTCTCTTCTCCGCTATATTTTTGTATTTTTAATATGTATTGAATTTTTATTTTGTACTTACTTCATATTAACTATACCCATACGCGATATTGTGGCTGGTGAGGCATTACGTACATCATCAGTTTCAAATATAAAATTCACATTATTACCAAATTGTATGCGCCAGCCAGATGGTAATGTTAGTAATCTGTTCGAAAAAAAGTTGAAAGAAATTTGTAATTAAAATTAGTAGTTATTGTAAAAAATATTTTGGGTTAAGAGGTTTTATGTAATGTTTAGCAATTAGAAAAATGGAAATAAATTCATATTTAATAGCAGTTTTCTAGTAGGGAAAACGAAAATTTTAGAATAAAAAAATAAAAAAAATTGATTTCACCACTTTCGATTTTGATAAAATATAAATGCAATACAAAAATTTTAGTTCTTTAAAACTTTCAAATTCATTGTAGTTTAATTATTCAAAATCCACTTTTTTCAGAATTTTGTTTTAAATACATTAAATTTATTTATTTTCGGATCTATTTGTTTATTTACAAAAATCTTGGCTAAAATTGATGTCTAATAAATCTAGTTTCTAATTATTTTTGTAAAAACGCAATTTTTGTTGCGTTCTTGTATCAGGGATATTTAAAAACCCATATCTATCATGTTACTGTAATCACAAAATTATTTCAATATCCAATTTTATGTTCCTTATTATGTGTGTGAAGATAAATTTTAAAATTTTTTAGCTAAGACACAAACCTGTTAGGTTAACAGTGCTATGTTAAGCACTTAACAGAAGTAACAGAAATGATAGAAATATGAATGTATTTAATAAAAAGGATATTTTAAAGACAAAACAACAACAAAAAAAAGTGTTAATATTGGAATTCCTTCTCAGATACCAGTGTTTGATAACAAAATAGTAAAAAGACCCAATTCTTCATTTTAATTAGACATTTTTTGAAAAACAAAATCGTGAAGTATGAAAAAGGACTTTGGTCCTTTTCTCAAAAATCTTAGGAGATGGGCGGAAAAAACTTTTTGGAAATTATTTCTAGATGTATCTAGATGAATATCTAATAGTTAGAATCTCTAACAGTTTGTTTTTTTGGAAATTATAAAGATTTTTCGAAAAAGCAATTTTTGTTATATTGAAAAGGACTTTGGTCCTTTTCTCAAAAATCTTAGGAGATGGGCGGAAAAAAAATTTTGGAAATTATTTCTAGATGTATCTAGATGAACATCTAATAGTAAGAATAAATAACAGTTTGTTTTTTTGGAAATTATAAAGATTTTTCGAAAAAGTAATTTTTGTTATATGAAAAAGGACTTTGGTCCTTTTCTCAAAAATCTTAGGAGATGGGCGGAAAAAACTTTTTGGAAATTATTTCTAGATGTATCTAGATGAACATCTAATAGTAAGAATGACTAACAGTTTGTTTTTTTGGAAATTATAAAGATTTTTCGAAAAAGCAATTTTTGTTATATTGAAAAGGACTTTGGTCCTTTTCTCAAAAATCTTAGGAGATGGGCGGAAAAAAATTTTTGGAAATTATTTCGAGATGTATCTAGATGAACATCTAATAGTAAGAATATCTAACAGTTTGTTTTTTTGGAAATTATAAAGATTTTTCGAAAAAGCAATTTTTGTTATATTGAAAAGGACTTTGGTCCTTTTCTCAAAAATCTTAAGAGATGGGCGGAAAAAACTTTTTGGAAATTATTTCTAGATGTATCTAGATGAACATCTAATAGTAAGAATAACTAACAGTTTGTTTTTTTGGAAATTATAAAGATTTTTCGAAAAAGTCATTTTTGTTATATGAAAAGGACTTTGGGCCTTTTCTCAAAAATCTTAGGAGATGGGCGGAAAAAACTTTTTGGAAATTATTTCTAGATGTATCTAGATGAACATCTAATAGTAAGAATAACTAACAGTTTGTTTTTTTGGAAATTATAAAGATTTTTCGAAAAAGCAATTTTTGTTATATGAAAAAGGACTTTGGTCCTTTTCTCAAAAATCTTAGGAGATGGGCGGAAAAAACTTTTTGGAAATTATTTCTAGATGTATCTAGATGAACATCTAATAGTAAGAATAACTAACAGTTTGTTTTTTTTGGAAATTATAAAGATTTTTCGAAAAAGCAATTTTTGTTATATTGAAAAGGACTTTGGGCCTTTTCTCAAAAATCTTAGGAGATGGGCGGAAAAAACTTTTTGGAAATTATTTCTAGATGTATCTAGATGAACATCTAATAGTAAGAATAACTAACAGTTTGTTTTTTTGGAAATTATAAAGATTTTTCGAAAAAGTCATTTTTGTTATATGAAAAGGACTTTGGGCCTTTTCTCAAAAATCTTAGGAGATGGGCGGAAAAAACTTTTTGGAAATTATTTCTAGATGTATCTAGATGAACATCTAATAGTAAGAATAACTAACAGTTTGTTTTTTTGGAAATTATAAAGATTTTTCGAAAAAGCAATTTTTGTTATATGAAAAAGGACTTTGGTCCTTTTCTCAAAAATCTTAGGAGATGGGCGGAAAAAACTTTTTGGAAATTATTTCTAGATGTATCTAGATGAACATCTAATAGTAAGAATAACTAACAGTTTGTTTTTTTTTGGAAATTATAAAGATTTTTCGAAAAAGCAATTTTTGTTATATTGAAAAGGACTTTAGGCCTTTTCTCAAAAATCTTACTATTAGATGTTCATCTAGATACATCTAGAAATAATTTCCAAAAAGTTTTTTCCGCCCATCTCCTAAGATTTTTGAGAAAAGGACCAAAGTCCTTTTTCATATAACAAAAATTGCTTTTTGAAAAATCTTTATAATTTCCAAAAAAACAAACTGTTAGTTATTCTTACTATTAGATGTTCATCTAGATACATCTAGAAATAATTTCCAAAATTTTTTTTCCGCCCATCTCCTAAGATTTTTGAGAAAAGGACCAAAGTCCTTTTTCATATAACAAAAATTACTTTTTCGAAAAATCTTTATAATTTCCAAAAAAACAAACTGTTAGAGATTCTAACTATTAGATATTCATCTAGATACATCTAGAAATAATTTCCAAAAAGTTTTTTCCGCCCATCTCCTAAGATTTTTGAGAAAAGGACCAAAGTCCTTTTCAATATAACAAAAATTGCTTTTTCGAAAAATCTTTATAATTTCCAAAAAAACAAACTGTTAGATATTCTTGCTATTAGATGTTCATCTAGATACATCTAGAAATAATTTCCAAAAAGTTTTTTCCGCCCATCTCCTAAGATTTTTGAGAAAAGGACCAAAGTCCTTTTCAATATAACAAAAATTGCTTTTTCGAAAAATCTTTATAATTTCCAAAAAAACAAACTGTTAGTCATTCTTACTATTAGATGTTCATCTAGATACATCTCGAAATAATTTCCAAAAATTTTTTTCCGCCCATCTCCTAAGATTTTTGAGAAAAGGACCAAAGTCCTTTTCAATATAACAAAAATTGCTTTTTCGAAAAATCTTTATAATTTCCAAAAAAGCAAACTGTTAGTCATTCTTACTATTAGATGTTCATCTAGATACATCTAGAAATAATTTCCAAAAATTTTTTTCCGCCCATCTCCTAAGATTTTTGAGAAAAGGACCAAAGTCCTTTTCAATATAACAAAAATTGCTTTTTCGAAAAATCTTTATAATTTCCAAAAAAGCAAACTGTTAGTCATTCTTACTATTAGATGTTCATCTAGATACATCTAGAAATAATTTCCAAAAAGTTTTTTCCGCCCATCTCCTAAGATTTTTGAGAAAAGGACCAAAGTCCTTTTTCATATAACAAAAATTACTTTTTCGAAAAATCTTTATAATTTCCAAAAAAACAAACTGTTAGAGATTCTAACTATTAGATATTCATCTAGATACATCTAGAAATAATTTCCAAAAAGTTTTTTCCGCCCATCTCCTAAGATTTTTGAGAAAAGGACCAAAGTCCTTTTTCATACTTCACGATTTTGTTTTTCAAAAAATGTCTAATTAAAATGAAGAATTGGGTCTTTTTACTATTTTGTTATCAAACACTGGTATCTGAGAAGGAATTCCAATATTAACATTTTTTTTTGTTGTTGTTTTATCTTTAAAATATCCTTTTTATTAAATATATTCATATTTCTATCATTTCTGTTACTTCTGTTAAGTGCTTAACATAGCACTGTTAACCTAACAGGTTTGTGTCTAAGCTAAAAAATTTTAAAATTTATCTTCACACACATTCCTTATTTAAGGTTCTATTAAAGTTCCTCTATATATATTTTTTCAATACATGTATTTCATAATTCCTTTTTTCAGCTTACACCAGAAGAAGAAGCTCGCAATAAAATGATTATGCGCGAAAGAGATCGTGAGCGTAAACGTTTAAAACGTATGAATCCCGAATATAGGCGCATGGAACAAGAACGAGATCGTGATCGTAAAAAGGCACGACGTGCAAACGAAGCATTTCGGCAGCTAGAAAAACTACGTGATAAAATACGAAAAGAACGTAAAAAAGGTATAATTGTCGATGAGGCAGCTTTGGCACAACAATTTAATTTAGTGCCAACTGCACCAGTTGAACCTGAAGTTATAATAAATGATGGTATAACGGCAACAGATCAACAGCAACAGATTACACAACAACAGCAGCCCCCTATAGGAACACCACAGCAGACACAACAGCAGCAACATCATCCACAACAACATCAGCCCCAGAGGCGAAGAATACACAATGCAAGTAATAGTACGAATACTACAAATACGAATATGGCCAATACTACAAGTAGTATAACAACAACTACCATAACCAGTGCTAATACGAATAATAACAACAATCTTACTAATAATATTGTCAATAATCTAACACAGGTCACAACGGCCAATATGCCACCCTCTAATCCAGCTGCCGCTCACATGTCACAACTTAACAAGGGTCTACTCTATCCACCACCTAATTTTCCCCATCATCCTTTACCCATACCCGGTGTGGCATTAATGCCCTCCCTGTGCCATCCCATTTTACATCAAAATCTAAGTGCTACTTTGTATCCACAAAATGGTATTAAACAAGAATATAATGGTATTAAACAAGAATATAATCCGGGTAGCAGTGACACTTCGCCTTCAACAAATGCACATAATAATCAGCAGTCACCATCATCGGCACCGGGCAATGCTTCTAGTGCTGCTAATGCCAACAATAGTGATGAACATGAAATGAATATGATTGAACCGGAAATAATTTTACAAACTTCTTCAGATGTTATAGCAGCACCACATCATTTCAATAATCATGCTCATGCTCATCATTTACACCAACAACAGTGTAATATGTTTTCACATATGGCACCACAGGCTCATATGGCGGCCGCTCATATGCGTGCTGCAGCTCATGGTCCTCATATACCACCATCGGCCTCGGCTTTGGCAGCTGCTGTAGCAGCTGTACAATCTCAACATCAACAACAACAACAGCAGCAACAACAACAACAACAGCAGCAACAACAACAGCAACAGCAGCAACATCCTACATCACAACATACTATAACACAGCAGCAACAACAACAGCAACCACAACATCAAACGCAACAATAAATTTTGAATGTTTAATTAAAACAAACAAATCAGAAGAAGAACAAGAAAAATGCATATTTGCAATTAACTATTTTATTATTGCTTGTTTTTGTGTAACTGTGGGCATTATTAGAATTTATGCCATTTTTATATACAAATTATATTTTTTTGTTTCCTTACTTTTGTCAACAGCATTCACTTCATCGCTTAATACACGCACACAGTGGGTTCAGCAATAATTTTCGAAGTAGTAAGTGAAAAAACAACTTTTGAGGTTAAAATTTTGATTTAACAATTGCTACTTGTTATTTTAACTAAAAATTTTTTACAAAATTATATTTTTTAACCTTAACATTTAGGTACCTCTTGAAAAGTTTTGAATTATTTATAGGTTATAAACCAGCAGTTTTGAGGTTATATTATTTCTCTAATCCTCCCACTGTGTATTATTTGTTGTTGCCACACAAAATGTGTGCAAAAATAAAGGCAACCATTTTTTTTTCCTAAAAACCATGTTTTATATGCAAACATTTATAAAATTATATATTTTTTAGCATTTGTAAGCTTCAACATCATTGAACCATTTTCACAATTTTTAATGTCTATTTTTTAGTCTTCTATTTTTTGCTTCCATTTGATTTATTTGTTTTAATAATTACTTAATTTAAACAAAAATTATTAATATATTTTTTTAATTTTATTTTCCTTTAAATTTTTTTAATTTTATTTTTATATTTTAATTAATGTCCTTTTTATTATTGCAATATTTGTTTTTTTTTTACAAGTTTTTTTTTTTTAAACATCATAAATTTTTACTCATTTTTTATATAAGGTTTAAATGCTTTAGTAATTAAAATCTATTAAGTATACACTTAAAAAAATTAAAATAAATAAAACACACACACACATACAACAAACAAAATTATATATTCAGTAAATATTAATATATAAATAGAGAGAGTTGGATATGTATACATTAAAAAAATACTTATATGTTTCCATTTAAATTTAAATATAAACCATGAAACGTAATAAATAAAAATTATTATTACAAGAAAAAACCACAAAATATTTGCCACTCTTTAACAAAAACCATATGCAAAGGAAAAAACTTAATTATTACGAATTTATGCAAAAATAATAAAATTTTTTTTTTTTTTTTTGGAGTATGTAAACAAATTTTGTAGTCATTTAGTGAGATAATTACAGGTAGGTATTCAATATGATAAAAAATAATATTTAAAAAATGTTTTGTTTTATAAACCGCAAATAAAACTAAATACATTTATTATTAACAATTAAAAATTATATATACTTTTAAAATAATAACGTGTTTTGGTTAGAAATACTTATTTACCATTGACAAACTTTTTCTACATCTCCAATTAGGTTTTTTAAACTTAGATACATACCCAATAAACCATAGAACGATATGATAGCGGAAACGATATCATATTAGGAGGCGATTATAATATCATATTATATTGAAGAAAACGATATTATTATGATATTGAAATTTCGGAATATTTCTTACCAATAAAATAAAAAAATAAACATTTGGAAAAAACTTCAAATAAAAATAAAAATTTTTCAACAAACAAAAACAAGCTGGGAATCAAATACAAAAAAGTCAATAGTTTACAGATTTTTAGTGGTAAAACCATGTTATTTAGGTATGTAATTGCAGAAATATGTATGTCCCTAAGGAATAATCATGCTAGCAAATATTATTGATAATATTTGCATAAAATATGTCATGTATGATGATTTTTATGTTTTAGTTTTTTATTTAGAATTTTAATCTTATTTTAGCTGATTATGGTACTTTGTAATTATATTTAGAATATTTAAATGAAAATAATCATATTTTTTGGTATTAAATGGCATTCAGAAAAAAATTTGGCTCATAACGATTTTACTATCGTTATTTTTGGAAATAACGATATCGAAAACGATATCATAATTTTATGGAAAAACGATATCATAAGGAAAGGTACACTTTAGTCCGTAAAAACTATCGTTTTAGATTCGAAAACGATTGTCAATAGTGATAATTTTTATCATCTAGATAATATCGTTTCGATATCGTTATAATATCGTTTGGTTTATTGGGTAAGTACCTACATATTTCAATTTTGAACACAAAAAAAAAAAAAAAAAACTATATTGTTTTCATAATTACGTTACTGACTTATTCATCATACTACAGCCTAAACGCAAAATCTGCACTTTTAAATAGAAAACTGTTAAAAACAGTATCTTGGTACATTTTTGGCACCATACGTATCTTTTATATCTGACAACATACATATAAAGTTTACATCGTCTTATTTACATTTATATTGTACTGATCGAAAAATGACAATTACAAAAAATTGTACCTATTTTAAGTATTTAATATGATTAATATAATTTGGAATTTTATTGAAATACAATTGTTGTACATACATAGAGGCAAAAATACCAAAAAGGGGGTAAAAGCAAAAAAATACGTTTTATTCAAACTCAGTGATGAATTTTCTATAATATAAAACGTAGAAACATGAACTTAAGTATACGTAGTCTTAAGGAGTGATAACTCACATATTATGCGTCTTTCGTTCTTCTTTTTATTAAACCTACAAACATGAAATTAAAGATGAATAGTCTTATGTGGGCAAGAATTCAAGAGGAGGAACTTTATGGTACTTTTTTAATTATCTATAATATTAAACGAGAATTCATTTATTATTTTTCTAATGGTGCTTTTTGAATTTTCTATAATATTGATATACAAACATGAAATTAAAGATATATGGTTCTAAGGGAATGGCAATTCATAAGAAAGGAATTTTAAGTACTTTGTTCTTTAATTCGTTTTTTTTTTTAATTTTTTATAATAACATAGAAATATGAACTAAAATTTAGATACATATGTATGTAGTCCTAAGTGAGAGAGAATCCACAAGAAGGGATCTTGTGACACTTTTTAGTTTTTCTAAAGTTACTTTTTAATTTTCTAAGATGAAGGGACTTTTTGGTTTTGTATATGGTCTTAAATGAAAGTGATTCCACAGGTATGGACTTTGTGGTCCTTTTTGTTTTTCTAATACTACTTCTTGAATTTTCTGCAATATTCGATCTTCCAAAGGTACTTTTTAAATTTTCTAAGATCCTATAAGAGGGACTTTATGGTAATTCTTTGGTACTTGAAGTTAAACTTAGAAACATCAACTTGAATATGTATATGTTGTATGTGGTTCTAAATGAAAGAGGGACCACAAGTGGGGACTTTTTGGTACTTTTTCTTTCTTTTAATATAATAGAAATATAATATTGAAGATGTAGGGTCCAAATCAATGAGAATTCTTAAATAAGATTTTGTGCTACTTTTTCGTTATTCTAATTTTACTATTTGAATTTTTTGTAATAATTAGTCTTCTAACATGACATTAAAGATATATGGTTCTATGTGGATGAAAATCATATTCTTCCGTACTATAAAATAATATAGAAATACTTTGGTAGTTTTTGAACCTTTGAACGTTAAAGATATAAAAAATGTTACTTTATTGGCACCCTACGAATCTTCTACACCAAAAACATAAATTTAAAAATATTTATAAGAAATACATATATCAAACACACCATGAAACACACCTTAAATAAAAATTTGTGTTCTCGTTTTCACATTTTCTTTAACAATAAAAAAAAAACGAGAGAAAAAGATATAGTCGGACAAGCCCGACCATATGATACCCTACACCATTGTGTACATTATAATTCGGGGAGGGGTCTTTTATTAGGCTTGGTCAAATGTGGACCGATACTCATAAGTGTAAAATAAAACATACGAATACAGAATATTACGTTGATGCTGACATGTATATGAATTTATTCACTTTTGGGTGATTCCCGAAAGAGGGCCTTATATGGGAGCTATGGTAAATTATGGACCAATCTTTGTAAAATTTTTCACTATCATTTATGTTCATAAAAAACTTATTTGTGTCGAATATTAAATTGATACTAACATTTTAATTTTAAAGTGATTTTCTGAAAGGGGTTTATATGAGAGCTATGGTTAATTATGGACCGACACACTTATTTAGACTTATATGAAACTTATATGTGCCAAATTTTATTAAAATATTGTTATATTTAAGGGATTTATGATCGTTAAACCGTTTTTCGGGAGGACATTTGTATGGGAGCTAGGTGAAATAATGGACCGATCATAACTAATTTCAATAGGCTTCGTCCCTGGACTATAAGAAACTTGTGTACCAAATTTCATTAATTTTGGTTCAAAATTGCGACCTGTAGTTTGATTACAAGGTTTACATGGACGGACAGACGGTCAGACGGACAGACGGACGGACGGAGATCGTTAAATCGACTCAGAAAGTGATTCTAAGCCGATTGGTATAAATTAAGGTGGGTCTTAGACCAATATTTTTGGGTGTTACAAACATCAGCACAAACGCATAATACCCTCCCCACCTATGGTGGTGTAGGGTATAAATAGTTACACAGAAAGAATTTTACAAATTATAACAACAAACAGCTTTATTCAATCCAAAAAGAATGATTTGATTTAAAAAAATGAATTAAAAAATTAAGCATTTCGAACCTTTTTCACTTACATATTTTAATTGAAAATAATTCGATTATTTTTGTTCGTAAGTGAAAACGAGAACATTAAGAAAATGTAAAATCGTTTGTTTTTTAAATGATTTTCAAAAGTTTATGGTTGTTAATGCCGACACATTTCCTAAACAAAATTTAAGAAGTTGATTTGTTTATAAAAACAAATATACATATGGGCAATTCTCTTTTTACGTTTGCCTTTATGAAACCGACCTTCAACCTCAAATATTTTTTTTAAATTCTGACTTTTTTTAACAACTTTTAATGCAATTTTGTTAACAACACTTTTTGCTGTAACAGAAAAAAAAAATTCAAGACCTGAAACGGTTCCATGTGGTGCCGGCAAGCACCCAAAGTCAAATATTCCCAAAAAAGTGTTTGAAACTATCAAGTTTTTATTTATTTTTTTTTATTGCTGTAGTCGCGGATTTTATCATAAATGTCCAATTCTTCTAATGTAGACTATAAACACTTGTAGAAAAGGACCAGCATGGATTTAATTAGCGTGCAATTAACCAGTGTCAAATTGTGTTGTGCAAAATTGCAGTTTTTTCACTGGGGATTTTACGCCGTTTCGGATATTTTAAAATTCAAAACAGAGCCCAATAGCTCTTGAAATTATGCATCATTTGACATATATCACGTTAATGTGCTCTCAACAGAAATGCTGAAAAAGGAACCCTAACTAGGAGAGAAAAAAACGTGAATGGCTCCAAGAGGTGACTTTTCCGCGAGGCACATTCGCAATGTTATTTCAGTGAAGCTAGAGTATAGCGTTCTCAAAGAAGGTTTCCAAATGACATTTAAAAATCATTGTGGCGTTTTAAAATATTAATTTGCTAAACGTGTATAGCTATTTTAAAGAATTCAGCAATTTTGCATATTTTGTTATAGCGGATGTTGGCGTATAAATCAATTTTAAAGTGTAATAAATTCCTGTGTAAAGTTTTACTTACGCAGAAAATATAATTTCACTAAAAATATTCATCAACGGTTTTCATGGGCTAAGAACGCGATGTTTTTAGCTTAACATTAATCGTCGAGGCACACCCAAGGCGCTAATCAAAATTGGCGATGATGTATGTCAATCTGTAGCTGCTTTAATACCCTACATTAAAATCAATATGGCGTTCGGAAAAAAGTAGGATTTTTCATTTAATGCAACTTTAGAGATTTGAGTAAGAGCAATTAAAAAATGCATATAAATGACATTGTCTTATGGCTTATTTAAAAAAAATTATGAATTTTGCTATAAATGGATGAATATGAACAACACTACATCACTAAAAACTGAATTTTGCAAATTTTATAAGCAGGTTTAATAATTATTAAATCGCTAATATATCCACGCATACTTCACTTCACGCGATATTTTTAATTTGTATTTTTGATACAGAATTGTAGAGTACATAAATGCAATAATTTTTGATTTAGGACTATAAATAGAATTTTGGCAATATTTTTTATAAATTTTTATTTTAAACGGCCATAACATTGATGGCATTCGGTAAAAGTCATTCACGCGAACAGATCTGTGATCCACTTAGCCAAGGAATAGTGGTACTAAATATCGTTGATGTGCCATTTAAAAATTTTCGACATTTTTTTTAACATCAAAAGTAAACGAGTTTGAAGAATTTCCCATATGTAGTTTGGTAGTTTTTTGGTAACCTGTGTTATTTAATGATGAACTAATAAAAGGTACCGAAGTGATACGATATCCCACTCTTTGGATATTCCTTATTCAAACACAAATTTGGCGGCATGAAATTGGAACCATTGGAACCAAGGTGCTATTGAAATGTTTGTTTTTAATTTTCTGAATATTCCAATATGATAACTATTCCTACGTATATTAGGAGTTAGTTTAATTTAACGGTTTTTTTCACTTTTGGCATTATATAAAAAAGCTAGCAAGTTTATATCTGGTCTGTGTAGGAGTCCTTCAAGTCCGCAAACGCAGTAGCGGGTTAAATACTAGTGTGGTTATAAAATTAAAAAGAAGGTAATTTATAGATAATCCGCTACTGTGTTAGAGGATTTCGGGTTTCAGTTTTCAATATAAAGAGTAGATTTTTGAAACGAAATAAAAGTGATCACAGATTTTTATTCTTTTTGCTCTAGTGTCCATAGTTTCCGTAAAAAATTAGATTTTTATTTTTCGTACAAAACTATTTTTGTTGCGATGTAAAAGTGTTCACTTTCATTCTAAGGTTCTCACTATTGGGACTCCCTTTTGACATTGTAATGGAGGCGCGACCCACTACAAATTTGACTAGTTGAAATTAGATAAAATGTTAGCTAAGGTAAAATAAAATAAAAATAATATTATAAATTACGATATTGTTTTTCTTCATGATATCGTTAATATAAAGAGACTTTTTCTCATAATGTATGTATATCTAATATCATTATTTGCTAACACAAAAGATCGATACTTTGTTTTGATGATCAAAAGGACGAAAAAAAATAGTTCTCTAATTACAAAATATTTTCAATAGGAGCACGAGTTTTTTCATTGGTTTTCTTTCAGCTAATGCTAGTTGATTCTAAAAAAAAATTATTTGGAAAGTTTGAGAACCGTTGCTCAGCTGAGGTGTTTCCGAGTTGATTTGGAGAAGTTACTAGCGGGATTTTTTTTAAATTCGCCAAAAATTTATTTTTGACTTGAATGTAAAAAAAAAAAATTGCATGTAGGAAATCCTTGTAAATCTCTACAAAAAACATGCTTACATGTGTCTCTTTCAGTGTAAGAGAAATTTGGGTTGAAGCAAATTTTACCCTCATTTTTTGCCTCAATTTGTACCCTAAAATTGTTGAAAATAATCACTAGATTTCTTATTAAATAATATTACTGCAAGAATCATATAAATATATCTATCCAATAAGAAGTTAAATTAATTTGAAGATGAAACTTTTAAAGAATTGAAATTTGTGGGGTTATTTTCAAAAAGGTGGTAATATTCTTTCACTTCAAAATTTTTTTTTTGTTCGGGACTGCAAAATTTTTGTAATAGTTTCAAAAGAAATCTTAATGCATATATGTGTGAAACAAAATCGGAGGCTATCTGGAGAACAGTTTCCCGCCAATCCAAAACCAAACTTTTTCAATTTTGAAAAAGTTTTTTAATTTGTTTTCTTAAATTCAAAAATGTCAAAGCCAAAGATCAAGAAAAATATATATTGACAATATTCCCCCCATATGTTGGTTAAACACACAAAAAATATCTAATGAGCCGCGTCTTTTACAACGGCTGAGAGATAATTTTATTGAAAAAAGTTTTCCCCGGTTTGGGATATTGGTTATTTTGGTACAATAACCAGTTTTGCATTGTAACAAAATTTCTTTAAAATAACTGTACTTGTTTCAATTTTCTTTAGCTCCAATATTATTTAGATATCTCCAACCAAAGAATACTAAGAAAAGAAGGCTTGTCAAAAAAACCTAACTCTGTTGTCAAAAAAACCTAACTTTAAGATTGTGTTAGTTAAATTTTATTTATATGTATTAGTGCTGAAACCACTTTCACCACACATCATAATCATACATAGTTGCACAAAAGAGTATTAACAAATTATTAATTATAATTCATCACAATTATATTCACAGATTTTAATCTTTTGATGCGGGTTACAACCACAAATAGTAATATAATTACATTTTTTGGCTTTTTATTGATGAATATGAAAATATTTTAAAATTATTTTTAATTCTGTTTTATTTTTAGTACCAAAAGTAGCAACAGTGTTCGTTCAATTTAAATTTCAACATACAAAAAAGGAATGTCAAAAATAAAACAAAAAAATATTTTTCAGTTTGTGGAAACTATTCGCTTAACGGGAGTGAAAATACAATAAACGTGTGTGGAAAAATAATAAAAATATCGTGTGTTAGTGAAAAAATTTGTCGCGTGTGTATTTTTCCTTAAATTTTAAGGATAATATTTGTTTATTTTGTGTTGTTTCTCTCTCTCACAAGTGTGTTGAATTCACACAGAACTTGTATGTGAAGAGAGAGAAATGTTGTTGTTGTAGGAAAGAGTACTATTTTCCCTTCTTAGTATTCTTTGTCTCCAACGGTTCACAAGTTACACAATTATTAAAAAAAAATCGATTTGGGACCACTGTGCGTTGCTATAATGCTTCTAGTTTCCTTACAAAATGAGATTATTATTTTTCATAAAAAATCCATTTTTGGTGGGAACTATAAGAAGTGATCAGGTATTTAAATTTTTTGTCTACAGCGCCCCTAGCTTCCTTATAAAATGTGAGAAATAGATTTTCATTCTTATTGCTCTAGCGACCCTAGTTTCCTTATAAAATGAAATTTTAGTTTTTTGTATAAAATATCGGTTATTGGGGAGAAATGAAAGTGATCGCAGATTTTCATTCTATTTGCTGTAGCGCTTCTAGTTTCCTTATAAAACGAGGTTTTATATTTTCATATAAAAAATTGTTTTTTGGTGAAAAATATGAGAAATATTAGCATAGAGTAAATAGAGGCGCTACTGAGAGTAAGCCAAATTACTCTCTTCACATATACGGGTACTGTGTATATTCAACATACTTTAGTGAGTTCACCACGAACTGTTGACATTTAGTTTGTAAAATAAATAAACAAAAGTTAAAAATTTTTAAAACTAAAAACTTTTTTGTAAAAAAAGAAATGAAAATTAAATGAAAATTACTCCCAAATGAAATAAGTTCTAAGAAAAATTAAGAAACTCCCAAAACAAAAATATGAAATAACTTCTAAAGGAATAAATTAAATAATTCCCAACATTTGGGGGTTTTATCATAATAAAGAACTAAGTGACAAATTTAATTAAATAACTCCCGAAATAAGTTCCAATTGAAAATTATCAAATAAAATAATTAGTTTTAGTTTCGAAGTCACAAGAAGCTATTATTGGTGAAGTTGGTGTTTTAAATGCCATAGAGAAGAAAGTCTTTTTACTAAGAAAAGTTTGTCTGACTAGCCGGTCTTCGGCCGGATGACAGGATTTGGATTCGCTAAGTAAATTTTTCTGCTTAGCCGGTATACAACCAGGCTAAAGGACTTTCTCCTCTCTGGTATTTAAAATACCGGCTTCGCTTAGTAAAGTTTTTCTGTACTTTTCAATATTTATGCAGACATGCCATAGGGTTATGCGGAAGTACTTTCATTAGCGAAGACAGTGGTATTCAAAACCTATAACCAAGAAATCCTTTTGACCGAGTTCAATCAAAAAAAAATTCAAACGAAATAAAATTACTCCTAATTTTAAAAGTTCATGAAATAGTTCCCTTCTGTGAGGAATTTGAACAACTTAGAGTAAGATGTACATTCCACTATACAGTAACGTGGCATTTTCATTATTTTCTTTTATGTTTTTTCAAAATCAATACACAAAATAAAAATAATTTTATTTTTGTGACATTGAGTTATGTGGATGTGGTGTATTAAATTAAAAAAATATATTAACCATATTTTTTTCACAGTAGCATTTTCAACACTTTTTTAGTATTAAAAAATTTTATTTTTTAAAATTTTTCTTAATGATAAAATGTTAAAAGAGAACTAATATTTGTTTTATTAACTATTATTTGCTAAAATAGTTGAACGTTTTTGTTTTTGTACTCCAAAAATGCAAACAGTAAATTAAAAAAAGAAATATGTTACTTTTTTTTACTGCCCTTAGAACAACTATGTTAACTTTAAGTATTGAGGTGAAATGTTTTTTTAAACCAATACTATTACAAATTTATTTACCAATACACTCTTATACTTAGGTTTTCTGACAGCTAACTTAGGTTTTTTCTTTCTCTGTAGCGCGTCGTTAGTCTATGAATATTAGTATCAAAGGATTTATTTTTTTTTGCTCCATGGCCTCCTAAAGTTTTAGTTTTTCATACAAAAAGTGATTTTTGGTGAGAAATATTACATTTAAATAAAAAATAGCAGATATTTAAAATTTTTTATTATATATTATAACTTTAGTTTGATGAGCATTTGTGTATTTTTCGACCTTCATTATATTTTCATGCATATTTCGATTTGTGTGTAAAAAAATTATAATTGATGTACGATGTATTAGTAAAATCATTTATATCTGCTGTTTGTTATTTTTTTCTATTTCATATGGAATTTAATCTACAAGAAATAGAGTTTAAATATTTATGAACAAACAAAATAATTAAACCTAACACACCTACTATTTATCTGTAGGATGTTAATAAAACAAACGTTATATGAAAACATTTCACACCCACAACAAAAGCAAACCATAATAAAAAGAATGCAATTTTCTACTTACTTATTATCATCCAACACTGAATTGAGTGCCTCAATCCATTCTGGATCAATACTGCCATCACAAACAATCCATGAGTGAATGTGGGGTGGTTCAGCATTTACAGCGGCAGCTGTATGTGTTAAAACGCCATCAAGCCATTGACGTGTGTCAGGATCAAGGCGACCTAACAGTTGAATACGACTCATCGATTTAGGACTAATAGTGTGAATACGTATTTGCTGTTGTTGTTGCATAGATGATGTGGTCGCAGTTGTCATGGCGGAAATAGTCAATTGTGGATATTGCTCCACTGATGATGTTGATGACATTGATGTTTGTGTAATTAAAGCTTGACGCAATACTGATATTATGGTTGATTTACCACAACCGGGTGGTCCCATTACAACAACACCCATGCGCTTTTGTAATTGTTCATAAAGTTGTAAACATTTAATCATTTGCATTTCATTAACACAAAGACCCAATGAACTAAATGCCTCGCTAATCGACTGTTGTAAAGTTGATTTAAATTTGTCATTGATTTTAATTTCAGGAAATACATTTTGCAACAACATATCAAAACGTGCCACATCATGTAGAGTTAACTTGGACATGGTGGACGCACGTAGGCATTGAACCACTACCGACATTTCAGCATTATTATAATTATCATCATTGTGCACGACCACAATATTTTCGTGATTATTTGTTGCACGTTTATTGCTATTATTATTATTATTATTAGATGCAATTGTGTTTTCATTATTTGTGCTGTGATCTGAAGTGCGTGTAATCTTTAGATTTTCACGTAAACCTTCACCGCAAGCAAGTAAAATGGTTTTCAATTCTCGTAATCCCCAATCGTAGTGCCGCTGGTGTGTTAATATTTTGCCACACATATCAAAGAGTTCGACAACACGTTCGGCTATTTCGGTTGCTTGCTTAAATCCTTCCACAAACAACATGACACGTGCAATTTCTCGTGGTTCCGGCTGTTGCATTACAATTGGACGAAATAATGCTTGTATGTTGCCAGGTAATTTCTGTCTGCCACCATAGTCAGCGCCAGCCGGATTAAGCGTTACAAATATGCCACAATGATGATTGAGTTTAATCTGTGTCAAAGGACAAGATGAAGGAGAATTAAGAACAAATATTTACAGACATTACGTTACATATTTAAGTTTAAAACGGACAAAGAATTAAAATGTAAGAAACATTTTTATATGACCAAATTGTATGAATAAAGGTTGTAGATAAATATTTAAGAACATATGTAGTAGGGTCTTTGTTTAATATTAATTAAGATTGAAATCAATTTTCTTGCTGTTTATTTATAAATGTTATTTAAAAGGAGGAATTTTAATTTAATTTGTGGTAGAGATGAAAAGACGAATTGATAATTTAATATATACTAGAGATTCATACTAAACATTTTCATTTATTCCAAGCTTTAAAAATATACTCTTAACACTTAACTTCATACAAATGTTAAAACAAATAACAAATATTCTATTCCATTGACTCTTAATTTAAATTATTTCTCTATATATACATAAATTCATAATTTTCATATTAACTTTACAATTAATATACTTACATTCTTTTCAGCAATTTGTACCGTATCCGATTTATCTTTTAGAGCAGATTGTATGGGCTGTATAAGCATTGATATGGCTGAAAGTGTTGCTTCTTGTAAACGATTGAATTCATCAAAACAACCCCAAGCTCCGCAACGAGCCAAACCAGTTAAAATCAAACCCATCGATTCAGTATCAACATTCTAAAAAAAAAATAAAAAAAAAAATACACAAGAGATGCATAAATTAAATGTATTTCATGCTAAACTAAAATATTCAAAAATTTATAACTCGTACTACAATGGTTTTAGTAACAAACTACATAAAAGCAAATACACACATACATATAGAACAACAACTCAAATGTCCAGGAGGCTTGTAAAAACAAGTGACATGGTCACATGAAGTACAACAAAGTGGATATAGAATGTATTCTTTTATTGATCACATATAAGTAATTTCGAAAATACAGTATAAGAGAAAATGTTTCTTATTTAGGTTCCATTTAATCTGCGTTTTGTAATATTAATTACATTTGTTATAGATTTTATTTTTAAAGTAATATACATACATATACACTTATTTTATACCTCCTTAACATATTTTGTTCTCTTTTAGATTCTGTAGATATTAATTTTAATTTTTTATTATTAAATTAAAACTCTTTCAAAATTCTGTATGACATTGTACACAGAATAAATTGAATAGAAATGCATAAACACTTTCGCATTGTATATAGATGAGTACAGTGCATAAAATTGAATAAAATTTTCATAGATAAATATTAGACTAGTACTTTAGTGTATTCGAGACAATAGTATAGTCTTTAGAGCCCAAACACAGGCAAGCTGTTTTTTTTATATGAAGATTTAGCAACTAAAACAACACAACGGAATCCGCTGAAAATTAAAACCTATTTTACTTTTAAAACTTTCTCACTTTCCCTCTAAAAAATATATGGAAAATAGTCCGGGGTCTTCTTTTTTCTATCGCCCTGTTTATCCCGCTAGTATACAACTTGTGGAAATGACATCGTAAATTTATAAAGACAAGACATGTTAAATGGACTGATTTTTCACATTTAGTCAAGATATTACGATAGTCTCCATACATTGAAATCAATTATTTGAAGCAGCCCGATTCCTATATATGACTCTTTGTAGACTCTTTCTTACTGGGTGGTAGCTTCGAATTCAGATATCCACCATCGGCTTTGGCATCTGTATCTGATCTCTTTATTCAGTGCTGCTACTTCCTGGTTCCAAACAGTGTTGCCAGTTTAGCCTTTTTATTTTCCTTTTAGCCTCAAAATTTTCGTTTTAGCTTTTTTTCTAAAATATCTTTAAGAAAACCCAAAAACTAATGAGAACAAAAAAATAAAAGGGTTATTTTATAAACCAATAATTAGCATTTTTCCCGGTTTTATTTTTTGGGACATTTAGCCTTTTCTGACTTTTTTTTTAAAGTCTAATTTAGCTTCTATTTTTTTTTCTCAAGTACTGACAACACCTGAAAAGTACAATGATGAATTCGGCGCAATTAAAATTTCCTCCAGTTTTACTTCTTAATAGATTTTTATGTAAAATTATCTTATTTAAAACAAAATTTCAAGATTAATAATACCAAATTGTTTTAAAAAGGATCCGATTATTTAGGATGTAGCACTATGATTATTCTTGATTAATTATTCAGTCGCTGGTTTGAAAAATATAAATAACGATGGAGTCCCACAGACTCCTAAATATTCAGCAAAAACTTGAATAATATCATCCGACAAAGAAAATTGTTATGAGCAAGAAATGCATAATATAAATATTTAAAAATTAACTCCCCATCCGAACTGATGTGCTCTTGGAAAATATTTAGGAAGTCAAATACTTGTTAGTTTATAGTTTTATGTATTAAATGTGTGATCCCACACAAAAACATATTTCAAATTATTATTAATATAATAAATTTTCAAATTAGTTTACTTTTTTTTAATAAATAGACAGTTCTAAATAAAATATAAAGAAAAATAAAAAAATTTTCTATAAAAATACAGAAATAAAATAAATTTCCAGTTATTAATATTACCATTTTGATGATTGGAGCAAAATTAGTTAATATAAGCAATTTTGTAATAGAAGTCCATTTTTACTTTTTTCTGTATACTTTATACCGTAAGTTACGAAAACAAAGCCAAAAACGGAAAATATTTAAAAGTTACGAAAAATTTAACAAATGTAACCAAACGGCAACACTGAGTATTACCTCGCGATTAATGTAAGAATAGTACTCACTATCACAAAAGTAATATGCTCTATTGATCCGTTCCCAGTGGGGTTATTGTGTAATTCGATTCCAAAGAAAACGCTTTCGAATTTCAATGTATAAAGTATACAAATTCGAAAGATTTTCCTTTCGAATTTTATTACATAATAACCTCCAAGGGGTCCTAAAAGTGCACCAATTATTTATAGCTGATTTCAGACTAACCCTGGAAAGTATCTCTGGTGGTATCCATATAAGCTATATTTCGTTTTAAGGTAAATAGTATGGCCTAAGACTCACTGTGAAAGGAGTGCTTGTTTGTCCATGCGGGAATGCTAGCTCACTTACTAATCTACATCCCTCGTTAACTGACGAATTTAATGAGCTCTAATGATCCGTATCCAGTAGCACAAGATCGAGAAGAGAAAAAGCACACAAGTATACTGCTCCTCTTTTGTTGCTTTTCGGGTACTCAGCTGATATATTGAAGACCTGGCCAATAATGTTTTACTTGCATTATATACAATATAACACATAATATTTAAAATTGCCTTATTTTTGCATACCCATAATACTACCCTCCGGCAGATTTTTCCCACCATATGTCTTTTATGGAGACCCTTAGCTGCTGCACAATGGTTTATTAAAACCGGAAATTATGAGATCTGTAGCACATAGTAAGCCTTATGAGGTACACAGACCAAGTAAAAAAAAGGGAGTAAAGTTAAATTATGTGGATCGGAATGGTGTAGGGTATCATATGGTCGGTCTTCACCGACTATACTTTTCTCGTTTTTATATAGGCTAATCTATAATTCATATATTAGACTGCATTTTGGTCTATTGTTAAGACTATAATGTATTTAAAAGATTAGCTTTTAGTCTAGCCAATACTGTATTTAATAGTGTATTCAATTGTTTAGCTAATAATATATTCTACATCCTAAAGTATTTTTATCCAACTAAAATATTAACTACCCTAACTAAAGAAAAGCTATTGCAAAAATAAACAAGCAAACGAACATACATATATGAACTCACCTCATCACAATTAAATACCAATACGAGACGACCCAACATGGTGCCCAATGCTTTAACACATTCTGTTTTTCCAGTACCAGCTGGACCAAACGGATTACCACCCAAGCCCATGTGCATGGCTTGTGTTAATATAAGATAACATTTGTGTGTTAAACGTGTACTGACCAGCTTATTAGGATTACCCAAAAATTCATAAGAATATTCAAATTCTGCATACACCATACGTACAATAACCGTACGTGCATCTTTGCTGCCACCTCC
The DNA here is from genome assembly GCA_951394005.1 of Protophormia terraenovae. Classification (NCBI taxonomy): domain Eukaryota; kingdom Metazoa; phylum Arthropoda; class Insecta; order Diptera; family Calliphoridae; genus Protophormia; species Protophormia terraenovae. Next base: position 143,401,639 of record OX596074.1, read on the forward strand.
ACCACTACTGTTGCCACCGCTATTACCTAAATAAAACTTTAGTTGCGCCAACCAATGCCAATCATTTAGATGCATTGTATTGTTTTGTATTAGCTCCTCAACTATGGTTACATAGTGTACCAGTTCAAAGAGCAAAGAACGCAATTTCATTTGTAGCAAAATGTCATGGGTTTGATGTTTCCATGTTGAATATTTGGTTATTTCAGCATTAAGTTGTTGTTGGAGTTTTTGCAAAGCCATCGTTTGTATGGCTTTTTCAGCTTGTTTGGTAAATTGGATGGCGCGTGTTGTCGATAACACCTGTATGGCATAATTTTGTAAAATATTTTCATTGTAACCATCTGACGGATAGGAATTGCAGCATTGAAAAATTTGTTCTTTTAATGTTTGTTGGATGTTGGTGACCAATGCATTTAGCCAATTCTAAAAAGGGAATAATTATGTATTAAATTAGAAATTAATATTTGTTTTATATTTTTAAAATGTTTAACTACTTCTATGGGTCCAGACATTTCAATGGCTGTTTTTAAATTGAGTACATCTCCTTCGGAACTTTTCACCGACTGTATGGTATATACTGTACGTTCTCCACTGGTTCCCTGTTTAATGCCTAAAGCATGACAGCCAGGAAATAGTTTTTTAATATGTTTTTGTATAACCTCAGGATCTTTGGAGGCCTGGCCAAGAATTTCCAAAAGATCATCATCACCCAGAAAATAAAAACGAGGGAAGGAGTTGCGTTTGTCCTAAATATGATGAAGTGTGAAATATATGTATATGTATTAGAATTTATGTATGTATGTATTTATGTGAAATTTATTAATAATATACCATTATGTAAGACATTAAATTATTCTGACATCTAGTCAACTGGGTTTCCAAAGATTTTACTAAAGTGGAAATATTATTAATTTTCACCAATGATATAACTCTGGGATCCATTTCTATTTCTCTCATGATATAACGAAAGTCTTTGTCAATACGTTTAAACAAGGCCTCTTCATTTTTTAAAGTGCCAGCTTCGAAAACTGGTTCCAAATATACCCACCTTTAGAAATATTAAATATTGAAATTTTGTATATAAAATGTATTATTAATGAAATTATTTCACCTTCTTTGTGACTGATTTAAACTTGTTAGAATAGCATCCAATGAATTCAGTCTACTTTCCCAAAGTTCTGCTTGATCGGAAAAAGCCTCAAAGGCTGCTGAATTCTTAGCGGATTGCAATAAAGATTGATTGTCTCCAATTTTATTTAAAACTTCCTGATAATCCTTAATCAAGGTAATAGGATTTCCTGAAGAGTCTTTTTGTGTTATTAATTTCAATTTGGCCGTAACTGACCATTGATCTAGCTCAGTCAAAGCTTGTCTCACGACTTGTTCAGAAGAAGCTTGTCTCACAATTTGTGCTATTTCTGCCGCATTTTCATGTAATAAAGATTGATCTTCTAAAATATCCTTTAGACAAAAATTATGCAAATTTTTCATGTCCTCTTTTTTGAGTAAAACAAAAATTCTCGCCCAATGACGTTCAGTCAAGGAATCGGATTGTAATTGTTGTAAAATGGGTAAATTTGTTTGCAACTTTTCTACACTTTGTCTTATTCTTTTCGAGGGTAAATCTATGGAAGAGTTAACAGAACCCTCCCATTTTGTTATGAGTTCATTTAAAATGTAAGGACGTCTGCGGTAAATGGCCCATTCTTCCATTAAAATAGCATTTAACTCTTTCAAATAATCATCATAAACAAGCCATTCCTTAGACTGTTGTTTCATTTTTTCATCTATTTCCTCAAAAGGTTTTAGCAAATCATCCGGGAAAACCATGTTGAATTTAGCACATTCCTCTAAAAGTTGTTCCTTTTTATTTAAAATCTCCTGCCAATGTTCTTGTCTCTCCTTAAACATATCTAAAGTAGCATCTTCATTTGCCTCCAATTCAGCTATGGTAGACTCCCAACGTATGATAAATTTTTCAGCCTCATTGTGTAAATTTTGTATTTGAGTTTGAGCTTGATCTTTTATCATATCCACCTGACGTTGCAAAATAACTGCATGATTTTCCAATAAAGGTTGAAGTTTCTCCCATTGTATTAGCATGGATGTCAAAGAAGTGACACGTTCTTTACACCATCCCGCCAAACAGGTATCTTTAGCTTTCACCAAATTTAGGGTTTCCGTAACTTTTGGTAGTTCAGTCATAATTTTTTCATATTTAATGCCTGATTCTGTTATAGAGGATTCATCCATGGGTACGTTTTGCAAGAATTGTAAAGCGTTTTGCAGAAATTCTTGTATAATGGTGATATCGTTAAGTATGGAGGCGCGAAGGCTGTTGGATAAAGCTTCCCAGTAGCGACGACTAATATTTTCAATATCTGAACGTAAAGGTATGATATCGATAACAATGCAATCGATAGATTCTTCGTTGCTAAAAAATTAATTGAAAAGGAATTCATTTTAAGAAGATTCTAATTACGATTTACTCTTGTCATAGTCTAGTCATAGTCTAGTCATAGTCTAGTCATAGTCTAGTCATAGTCTAGTCATAGTCTAGTCATAGTCTAGTCATAGTCTAGTCATAGTCTAGTCATAGTCTAGTCATAGTCTAGTCATAGTCTAGTCATAGTCTAGTCATAGTCTAGTCATAGTCTAGTCATAGTCTAGTCATAGTCTAGTCATAGTCTAGTCATAGTCTAGTCATAGTCTAGTCATAGTCTAGTCATAGTCTAGTCATAGTCTAGTCATAGTCTAGTCATAGTCTAGTCATAGTCTAGTCATAGTCTAGTCATAGTCTAGTCATAGTCTAGTTATAGTCTAGTTATAGTCTAGTCATAGTCTAGTCATAGTCTAGTCATAGTCTAGTCATAGTCTAGTCATAGTCTAGTCATAGTCTAGTCATAGTCTAGTCATAGTCTAGTCATAGTCTAGTCATAGTCTAGTCATAGTCTAGTCATAGTCTAGTCATAGTCTAGTCATAGTCTAGTCATAGTCTAGTCATAGTCTAGTCATAGTCTAGTCATAGTCTAGTCATAGTCTAGTCATAGTCTAGTCATAGTCTAGTCATAGTCTAGTCATAGTCTAGTCATAGTCTAGTCATAGTCTAGTCATAGTCTAGTCATAGTCTAGTCATAGTCTAGTCATAGTCTAGTCATAGTCTAGTCATAGTCTAGTCATAGTCTAGTCATAGTCTAGTCATAGTCTAGTCATAGTCTAGTCATAGTCTAGTCATAGTCTAGTCATAGTCATAGTCATAGTCTAGTCATAGTCTAGTCATAGTCTAGTCATAGTCTAGTCATAGTCTAGTCATAGTCTAGTCATAGTCTAGTCATAGTCTAGTCATAGTCTAGTCATAGTCTAGTCATAGTCTAGTCATAGTCTAGTCATAGTCTAGTCATAGTCTAGTCATAGTCTAGTCATAGTCTAGTCATAGTCTAGTCATAGTCTAGTCATAGTCTAGTCATAGTCTAGTCATAGTCTAGTCATAGTCTAGTCATAGTCTAGTCATAGTCTAGTCATAGTCTAGTTATAGTCTAGTTATAGTCTAGTCATAGTCTAGTCATAGTCTAGTCATAGTCTAGTCATAGTCTAGTCATAGTCTAGTCATAGTCTAGTCATAGTCTAGTCATAGTCTAGTCATAGTCTAGTCATAGTCTAGTCATAGTCTAGTCATAGTCTAGTCATAGTCTAGTCATAGTCTAGTCATAGTCTAGTCATAGTCTAGTCATAGTCTAGTCATAGTCTAGTCATAGTCTAGTCATAGTCTAGTCATAGTCTAGTCATAGTCTAGTCATAGTCTAGTCATAGTCTAGTCATAGTCTAGTCATAGTCTAGTCATAGTCTAGTCATAGTCTAGTCATAGTCTAGTCATAGTCTAGTCATAGTCTAGTCATAGTCTAGTCATAGTCTAGTCATAGTCTAGTCATAGTCTAGTCATAGTCTAGTCATAGTCTAGTCATAGTCTAGTCATAGTCTAGTCATAGTCTAGTCATAGTCTAGTCATAGTCTAGTCATAGTCTAGTCATAGTCTAGTCATAGTCTAGTCATAGTCTAGTCATAGTCTAGTCATAGTCTAGTCATAGTCTAGTCATAGTCTAGTCATAGTCTAGTCATAGTCTAGTCATAGTATTGTCATAGTATTGTCATAGTCTAGTCATAGTCTAGTCATAGTCTAGTCATAGTCTAGTCATAGTCTAGTCATAGTCTAGTCATAGTCTAGTCATAGTCTAGTCATAGTGTAGTCATAGTCTAGTCATAGTCTAGTCATAGTCTAGTCATAGTCTAGTCATAGTCTAATCATAGTCTAGTCATAGTCTAGTCAATTAAATAGAGTTTTTTAATATTTCCTACTTACTTTTGTATTTTAGCAATTTTCTGACTAAAATGTTTGCATTTTCGAAAATTTCGATCCCAATCATCAGCAGTTTGTAGATGAATACCACAAAGTTCTTCGACATCTACGCAGCCCAATGCCACCCAAGGAAGCCAAAGTTTTTTGAACTTGTCAAGCTTAGCGAAAAGTTCTTCGGCTTGTTCATACAAAGGACCCAAATAATGACGATTTATTTCAATCATAGTTTTAAAAAGCTCCGAACCTTTGTCGGATAAACCACGAAAGCCACAAGGACGTTCTATGAAACGTCTCAATTGGGAAAAATATTTATCACGAATTTCTTCCTCCGAGGGTATAAATATAAGCTGGCGTTGGCTGTAAACAAATAACTTAATTGTGTAAGTATTCTTTTGGTTTTTCTACAAAACTTACCGAAATGTTATTTTAATATGAATATCGGGCAATTTATTATTCATGTCCACCAAACCGATAATATATTGATACTCCAGTACCTTATAAAGCTGATGATCCCAATGTAATTTAAATGCATCTAAATTAGTAAAACCTTGGCGCTCCAAATTGGCCACTAATTCTCTTAAATGACGCATTTCATCTTTCCAGGTTTGACTTTGGGTAAAGAGATCGGTATTCATAAGTTTTATAACCTAAAAATATTTCAGTTAGACTTCCGTTATATCGTTATTTTTTGCAAGTTCTTACCGTTCTTTTTGCTTGCTCATGATAACCCACTAATAAAGTATTATCAGCTGATAGTTTACTTACGGCAGCTTGTAATGTATTAACATATCTCTCCACCGAATCTTCATCATTCCAAGCCACCGTTTCACTATGTACCAATTTTGATAGTTCCATAGCATTTTTCAACATTATAGGTCTCTGGCAGGGTATCATTCGATCTCCAATGGTATTGTGAAAAGTGGCAATTTGTTGCAACCTCCGTGCATAGCACATATATTTAGCAGCATGTGTAGCAGCAGATCGCAATTCAGAGGGTACGTTGTAACCCATATTTTCAAACTCCCTAACATCTTGACAAAATGTCACCAATTTGGGATTGAATGTAACGCGCATTAGTTGACGTCCTTCTTTTTCAAATTTCACTACAGGTTGATCGTCACGGAGTCTAGTTTAAATAAATATTTTTATGAGAAAAAAATGGTTTAAGGAATAATTATTTGTATAAACCTTAGATCTCCCGATTTCACTGCGGTTGAATGTTGACCACACCAAATTTCAAAATTTGTTCTTAATAAAGATTCCGTTTCTTCCTTTATTTCTTGTACCGCCTTGTTGATTTTGTCAAAGCCTTCCCGACCAGAGATTAAATGACTGACTTTTTCGATTTCTTGGATCTGTAAGTAAAAAATAATAATAAAATAAAATTAGTTAAGTTCTATTTCAGACTAAGTTTAGTTCAAGTTCAGTTTATGTTACAAGAAAGTTTTAGCTCAGTTTTAATTCAAATAATAGTTATTTACCATTATATACTATAATATGATTTTTAAATTAGTTATATTTAAGTTCCTTTATGTTCTGTGATTCGGTTATAAATAGTAGATCCTTTTAGTTCCAGTTCTGTTCAATTCAATTCTAATTCAGTTACAGTACAATTCTTTTTATCATTCTTGTTTAGTTCTGGTTCTTACTAGACTATGACTAGACTATGACTAGACTATGACTAGACTATGACTAGACTATGACTACACTATGACTAGACTATGACTAGACTATGACTAGACTATGACTAGACTATGACTACACTATGACTAGACTATGACTAGACTATGACTAGACTATGACTAGACTATGACTAGACTATGACTAGACTATGACTAGACTATGACTAGACTATGACTAGACTATGACTAGACTATGACTAGACTATGACTAGACTATGACTAGACTATGACTAGACTATGACTAGACTATGACTAGACTATGACTAGACTATGACTAGACTATGACTAGACTATGACTAGACTATGACTAGACTATGACTAGACTATGACTAGACTATGACTAGACTATGACTAGACTATGACTAGACTATGACTAGACTATGACTAGACTATGACTAGACTATGACTAGACTATGACTAGACTATGACTAGACTATGACTAGACTATGACTAGACTATGACTAGACTATGACTAGACTATGACTAGACTATGACTAGACTATGACTAGACTATGACTAGACTATGACTAGACTATGACTAGACTATGACTAGACTATGACTAGACTATGACTAGACTATGACTAGACTATGACTAGACTATGACTAGACTATGACTAGACTATGACTAGACTATGACTAGACTATGACTAGACTATGACTAGACTATGACTAGACTATGACTAGACTATGACTAGACTATGACTAGACTATGACTAGACTATGACTAGACTATGACTAGACTATGACTAGACTATGACTAGACTATGACTAGACTATGACTAGACTATGACTAGACTATGACTAGACTATGACAATTTTCCACTTTGTTTATTTTCTTACCTGATACTGTACCACCTTCAACCAACGACACTCATTGCAAATAACGGATAAATGTCCCGTATCTGGTTCCATATTCGTATCGGTCATTGCTTTACGTAAATCTTGCAGAAGAATTTGCAATGATTGCATAAATTGTTCCCGCTCTATAGTCAGCAATTCCAAGACAGTAGGTCTTTGTATCAACGTTTCATATTTCGAAAAGATAAAAATCACCTGACGTGGATTACTCAAATGATGATGCAGTTGTGCCTTTAAAGCCAAAGCAATACGTTCGTCTATAGGCTGCAACAATTGTTCAAAATGTTGTAAAGCCTTATTCCATTTTGCCTGACCCATGGCCGAAGTATCGAAAATGTTTAAATCCCTAAATGGCGATTGATTTGTAATCATTTCACGCATTTCATCATCATTCAAGAGAGTAGCAATTTGTTTATATAAATTTTTAATATTACGTATTTCCAGCATACGCTCCTTAAACATTTGAGCACGTTTGGGTACATGGGCCTCTCCCACCCAAGGATGTTTCACATAATTGGGCCAAAATAATCTTGTCAAAGAATCACATAATTGTATCCAAGACTCAGCAGTGTCAATACATTGACTCATTAGGCTGTTCACTAGGGAGTTATTCAAATTCCAAATATCTTCGGTTAGCAATTGTTCCAAACAAGCTTCAATTACTTGATTTCCAATTATATCCATTAAATCAGCCATACGACTTTGGGGATATTGGTAAGTTAAACGCCAAAGTTCATCAAAGTTATTGTGAGAGCTATCAAGAAAGTCTTCAATGCTATGACCTGCATTGCTATTAATGGAACTTTTTGAATGACATTTATTATTAAGAAGCTTCAATTTTAATATTGTTTGCAAGAAAAATACCTTATACGTTGTTCCATATTTTCTAAGATACTTATAAACACTTGTGCTGATTCTCTGTCTAAACGAGCACTAGATTTATTATTCAACTTTTGTTTCCAATAATTTATCTCATCCTTTATACATGTTATGCCTATAAGTAAATGTTGTGTTTTTTACAATTTGTTTATGATCATAAGGGCTAATTTTAAGAAAACAAACTTGTTAATACTATCGTATTCCTCAATACTTATAAATTCACAAACACATGATAAAATTTCGTGTACTTTTGTTTCTTCTACATAAGTTATGATCTCTTACTTTTAATTTTATGTACCTTTTTTCTTGTTAAGAGAAAAAAAACTACAAGAATTTTTAATCCATTTATCTTTTTACATCGAAATAACCAACAAAATATTGCATACATCGCCACAGAGTAACCAGAGTTTTTACCTTTCTTGTGTCCTTACATGCATTATTGCATTTTTCCGTTTCTTGGTATCATTTTGATACAAGTTTGTTTTGCTTAAAATAAAGTGAAAAATAAATTTGCATATCATTACATAACTTACCACTTTGAGGTAAACCCAATGTTGAACCAAGTGAAACATGTAAATTTTCAAGTAAACCACTTAACTCCGGACTATATTCGGTTTTCTGCAATCAGAATAATAAAAATGAAAAAAAAAAAACAGTAGTATCACAACAACAACAAACAACAAGAAACATATAAAATTATAAGTTCCTATCACAAAAATAAAACCATAATACATTACATGCCATAGAAAAACCAAATATACAAAAAAAAAATCTTACTAACCAAAAATTTTTGGAGATTATATACAAAATATAAGATATAAGATACGTAGATTTTCCTCAAAATTAAAATGTTAAGGGAGAAAGTATGTATATGAAAAATGTAAGAGTTTTTAAAATATGGGTAATATTAAGAGAAAAAGAAATTATAAGAATGCTTTAAAACATATTAATTTTAAACATAATAAAAATAATAATTATAAATAATGGGAATTTATTATTAATTAAATATCTATATTGCATATTTCTTCACTTATATTTAAGGTGATTTTTAGGAAATTACATTAAGGCCCGGTTTTATAGTGCTCATTTAGTAGCGAAATCGTACTTAAGTTTTTTTTGAAGTATTAAAAAATATTTATTGAAAATAAACAAAAATAAATAAAAAACACAAAACTCAGGAAAAAATGTATTAGTTCTACAACTAGTTCCAGAACACATCAAATGATCTTTGTTTAAAATTGTCACCTCTAGAACTAGTTCTGTAGAAGTGTTACCTAGCCAGTACCCATTCTATGGAACGGTTCTAGAACTAGTTCTTTAATCAATGATTTTTGTTCGAAATTGTCACATTCAGAACTAGTTCTATAGAAGAGTTAGAGAATGCTTTTTTATTTTTTATTCTAACGGGCTATTTCCTAAAGGCCGCTTTTAAAATCAATATATTTTGTAAATACTCTCTTTTTATTTTGTTTTAATTTTTAAATTTTTTATACAAGTTTTTTCAATATTTCTAGAAGAAGTTATGTAGAAGTCATACAGAATTAGTTCTTAAGCATTAGTTCTCTAAAACATTCCTTTAAAGGAATTTAGAATCACAATAAAGTTCTACTCCATTAGTGTCAGAATTGGTTGTGATACCACTAGTTCTGAGGATGTTATTAAAGATTTTGAAGTGGTTCTGATTGCACTAGTTGTAGAACCAATGTTTTCAGAACGTGTTCTAAAATTTTTCCTGGAAATCTACTTTTTTTAATTTTAAAAATCTGCCAAAAAACTATATAATTGAATATTTTCTATGTGGCTATATATTTTGCATCAACACCATTTTAAATTGCGTAACTCATAAGCGCAGATGTTATTAATTTTTTTAAAATTATTTCAAATTATTAAATCATTTCTATACCCTACACCACAATAAGTGGTTGAGGTATTATGTGTTTGTGCTGATGTTTGTAACGCATAGAAAGAGTTATCTAGAATTCACCTTAAACTATACGATGTCCGTCTGTCTAGCAGGCTGTTCAGGCTTGTAAAATTTGGCAGGTGAGACTTTTATGATACAAGGACAATAAATACGGATAAAATCGGTAACCTTTTATCTCCTAAACTAATAGAGATACAAAAAAAGTTGAATAGTTATCGTTATTCATTAGAAAATAATCGGATAGGTGTTAAAAACTTTTTGAAATTCGTCTCTTTTTGGCAGAAAACGGGTGAAAACTGTAATTTGGTACTTTTTTTTTGGCAACCTATCTATCTATCTTTTAATCCAGTAAGCATAGAAATAAAATGTGCATCAAACTAGTACCTTATCGAAAATTGGCGAATACAAGTTTGGTACTTTTTGGAAATTCGAACATTTAAGGGGTAAAAATCGTAACTGTTTTTGGTACTTTTTTCACAAAATATTTTTTTATTTATACTGACACATACATATTAATATTATAACATTAGATCCCAGTACGATTTAGAAATTCATTGGAATACAATCTTTGTTACATCCAGGGGGAAGAGTACCAAAAAGGGGGATAAAACCGAGAACTTTTTTCTATTATATTAAACCTAGAAACATGAACTTTAGTACATGTAGTCCTAAGTGAGTGCGATTTCACAAGAGGTTTTTGAATTTTCTATAATATTGAACCTAGAAATATGAAATTGAAGATATATGATCCTAAGTGAATGATTGAATCCATAACAGGGGACTTTGTCGTACTTTTTCATTCTTCTAATGGTACTTTTTTAATTTTCTACAATGTTCATGAGACTAAATATACATATATGGTCCTAATTGAATGAAAATCCATAAGAGGGTACTTTGTGATACTTTTCGTTATAATAATTTTACTCTTTGATTTTTTTTGTAATACTGAAATTAAAGATTTAAAGACAGAAAAATTTATATTTATAAAATTTTTACATAACACAATCAGAATTCCTAATATACTGTGGTCTTTATTAAAAAAAAACCAACGCTGAAGAAGTAGCGGGTATATTGCTAGTATAAGTATAAAGTATTGTACCAAATTTTATAAAGATCGGTCCATAATTTACTTATATTGCTAGTATAAGTATAAAGTATTGTACCAAATTTTATAAAGATCGGTCCATAATTTACTTCGGAAATCGCCCAAAAATCACACAGAAAAAAATTATATCTAAAATTTTTCTTATTAAATCATTATTTGAATTTACATGCCTATTCACAGAAAAATTGTGACTGAAAAAAAGTCATAAAACACAAATTGTGACTATAGTCTTTAATTTTCTATTCACAAACGAGAATGTATTAATATTTCGTTTTAAAATTAAGACCTGATATGTAGGCAGTCATAAGAAAAATGTGTTGTAGAAAAAACAATGCATAAATACATATTTGAAATAATTGAGGGCCAAAAAGCGACAAAGCATATATACAAAACACTCTTACTTAAATTTCTTACAGATTTTCATCGGATTTTGCAGTATTCTTTGCAAATTTTCATTCTTCCCTAAAAATTTCAATTTTTTTTACAAAAATTTTTATTTTTAATTTTTATTTTTAATTGATAAGAAAAGTTAACATTTTTAACAACATTGAATACGAAATAAGTTAGAACTTGTTGTCGTCTTAGAAAAATACTGTTTTTTTTACAAAACCCAAAATTAAATTGGATTCGTAAAAAATTTTACATTTCATTAGACCTGCAAGTTTTTGATGAAAATCGGTAAAGAAAAACTCAAGGGAAATAAATAAACATATATCTGGGCCATATTTTCCATATTGTATCGTTTTGCGATTTTTTGCGTTTTTTGAGAAAATACATTTTTTCTGTTTAAGTTAGCATTGGAAATTTTTTTCATTTACAAAGGTCTAACCAATGAATAAAAATACCAAGATAAAAAATAAAATAGCAGATATTGCTAAAATATAGTTGTGTAGCAGAATTAATGCTGCTAAAGCAAAATAATCATAAATTTCGATTCAAATATCAATATTTAGTGCATGGTTTTTGAAATAAAAAGGTATTTTTAAAACCGGTTTTTTGTGTTGAAAAAACCTATCTATTCGACATTCGAAAATTGAACATTTTGAAAAAACCGACAGCACATTGACTGAAAAAGCAGGTTTAAAAACAGGTTGGAAAACCGAGTCAATTACCCTAGTTATAAGTGAAATATGTGAAATCTTCCGTTGTAATGACTTTACTTCTGACACATAAAAAGTGTAAAAATTAACTAAATTTTTGAAATACAAAATAAATACATTAAATTGCTTTGATTTTCATCCAAATAATATTTCAAACAAGATAATCAGTTTTTTTTCCATTTTTTTTTAATTTTGGCCAAGAAAAGTGGTCAGCGAAACCATAGTGGAGCATATAGATGTGACAAAATTAAGAAATCATTTGTATGTGTGCACCATTTTGCGTGTCCCTGCTGTAAAACGGAATATTACTTAAGTGTGAGCTTTTACTTAAATGTTTCTCAACTAAGTTTGTATACACTAAGAGAACAGTATAAAACCGGGCCCTATTTATTATATACACATAGAAAAATCGATCACATACGTGTTTAAAACGATACCATTTAGCTTTTCAGTATCGCATTGTTATGTTGCATTAAAATTTGTAAACGAACGGTATCAAAAAGCCGATTTCGTGAGTTTTCAATGTGACTACAGCCGTGGTGAATTTTTAATCGATTTTTTTCCGTTAGTGTAAGAAATAAAGTATTCAAATGAAGGGATTTTTAGACGAGAAAAGATATTATGGGAAATAAATTATGCTGTGTTTATGTTGTCAGACGTTTAAAGTCAAATCTGTCTGTCAAAGTATGTACACTTTTGGAAAAAAATCGACAGTTTTTAAACATTTCAATGTCATAATTTTGGACCGAAAAGGGTTTCCAGTCTGAAAGTATGTGATTTGAACAACACATGTAATAGGTAATTTCTGTAGCTAATTTTATTAAAATGGGAGATATCAAATCCGAAAATGGCTGTTTTTTTGCCCGTTTAGATATGGAATTACTCACAAACTACATACATGTACTATATCGAATAACATAAAACTTTATCTTTGTGTTGTTTTGTAAATGTCTAGTATTTTACTACTAGTATCGGCAAGAATGCTGTTGTGTTAAAAATTAAAGATAAATAAAGAAAAAAGAACTGCATGTGTTCAATACAACAACAGAAACCAAATTAAAACAACATACCCGAGTATTTGCATGAGGTGAAAATACACGTGAAACAGAATTATAAATGGATTTAACCAAACCTCCTTCAAGCGTCAAAATGCCAAGTGGTTGGTTATCCATAGTGGATATTGTTGTTGATGATGACGATGATGTTGCACCAGTTCCTGTTGTTCCTCCACCACTACCACTTTTACCAACTTGTGGTATTTTATAGAAAAGCAAACAAACTTCATCATTTGGTATGCGATGATGAAATTTAATTTTATCTTCTTGTTTATTATGTACAGCTGAGATTACAGTTATTTCATCATTTTCCAAAAACTCTAATATTGCTGCGGTCTGTTCATCTAAAGCAATGCCTGTTTGTGAATTAACAGCAAAATATTCCACTATGGAAGAAAAGAAAATTAGGTCATGTCAATTAGAGATTTTAAAAGAAAAATAAGTTGTTATATATATTTATTTGAATATTTTTGATTTTTTTTCTGTTGGTACCGGATGTATTGATAATAAATTTTATTTTATTCGACATGATGTTTGTTTATTTATCCATAGGATGTCTTTAATTGTAAATTTGAATATATTTTTCTGCCTTTTTTTTGAAAAATTTTCCTTCCTGTACTATTTTTATATTATTTTCCTTTAATTCACTTTTGTCGTCTTTTGCTGTGTTGTCCTTTTGAGGTGTTGTTTTAAATGTGTCCCATGTGTTGGGTTTTATTTGTTGTGTCCTTCCTTGGCTGACTAACGTGATTCGTTACGTTTCCCATGGTAACCATTTGTTACCATGGTTAATACGGTTGTCTGGGTTTCACTCACCTGTTCGCTTGTTATTTTTATTTATCCGGCTATTTTATTGTTGTTCATGTAGTTGTAGCTGTTGTAAAACAACATCCACCAACATATCCACCGGCTCTGTGTGTGTCACGTGCTAAAATGCCTTTTAGTGGTTGTTTTAATTTAATTGTTTTGGTTGTTTTTGTTTTCCTACGATATTTTATTATTGTATTTTGTTGTGATTATCCTTGTTGTACGAGTAATATAATGTTTTACTTAATTATATTTGTAACGGATAAAGTACATACTGGATGCATTTAAAGTATTTTAGTTTTAAACTGTTTTTTGCAGTAAAATGTTAAATATTTAGATATTGTTGCAGATAGATGAAAACTAAACATTTATCATTCGTAAAGAACTAATCTATTGAAAATTTAGCTTATGAGAAACAAATTGCTAATCAAACTAGATGTTCCATTAGGTTTTTCCCTACATCTACTTTATACAATAAAATTACTTTGTATTTTAAAAATATTTGAATATTCTTAATAATATGTATTAAAAATAAAATAAGTTTTGGTTTAAATTTTCTTACAACGCAAGATACATTTTTCAGCTACTTTACAATAGGTCCTCAAAATAGAACTTTTATATATAACTTTTATGAGGTTTTATGCGTAAGTGCTGATTAGGGGGTCCAAAATTTCTTTTTGCGAGCCACATTTAAACGTAACTAAAATGACATTTAGAATGTACCTATCAAATTTTAACTTCCTACGATGATTATAAAAGTGTGCTACATGGCCATTTATGTCAACGATCGTAAACAAATCATAAATTTTTTATTTTCGTAAATTTTTTGATTCAATAAGTGAAATAAGTGTACGAAATTTTGTTCATGCAAAATGGAAGATTTTTTCACTAAAATTTCTTTTGGAAAATGAAAACAACAAAAGTGTTTCAGCTTATCATCTTTGTCTCAAATTTGGTAGTGCTACGTAAAATAACGCATGTATCTTAAAAATTTATGCAAAAATCTTAATTTGTTTTATCTTAATAACCGGCCTTTGGCCACACAGAAAGGATTTCACCTGTGTTTTACGTCCAAAAAGCGTCTTCGTTAAAAAATGTTTTCTTATCATTCATGAAACAATTAAAAATGTCGGCAGGAAATCAGAGATTTCAATTTATAAAGAATTTTTTAAACCTTGATTAGTTTCTATAAATTTTCGCAAAATAATATTAATATCAATTGATCATAAAAAAAATAATTCAAATTTTTATACCCACCATCAAAAATGTCGAAAAAATTTCGACATACCCACCATGTCGAAAAAATCATTTAAGACTTCTGAAGTATAAATTTTCTGGGTTCTGTAGTGCGATTCAGTAACTTGTTTTAACGATAATTGAATCGTTAAAAATATTAAACAACAAAATTGTCGATTTTGTTATTCTGTAAAAATGTTTGTGTTGTTATATTAAAAACAAAAAGTAGCCAAGAAGTCAACCCTAAACTAAGTCGCTCTTTTGCGGATGTAATATGTACTTCCAAGGTTATAGTCCATGCTACCACGTTTTTTGGGAATAGTGATCATTTTGAAGAAAACCATTAACTGAAACATATCTTAATCAATATCAAAGTCATAATTTAATCAATCGCCGTCTTAAAATTGTTAAAAAATTTCGATTTGTCTCAAATTTGTTTGTTTTTCCTTTTTATTTGGTTTGGAACTTTACTTTTTTTTAGTATTTCCTTATAGAGAGATGCCACATAACAACAATAGTTATATAAAATCGTTTAAGAATACTTAGTGAATCATACAATCGTTACTACAAACAACAAATGCTATTGACAAGTCTTGCGATTGTCGAATCGTTAAAAGTTACTAAATCGCACTACTGGTTAGATTCTAAGTCGATATAGCTATGTCTGTCCGTCTGTCTGTTTAAATAGGATTGGATAGGGCTCGAAGGGGACAACCTAGGGAGATGAAATTTGGCTCAAATATTTATCTTATATAAGGTTTGTTTGGTATTGAAAATGAGCAAAATCGGTTAATAAACAAAAAGTTATGGGCTATTTTCTGCTGATATATCTTAAACAAAAGCATGTATGACAACGAAATTTTGTACAGATAGTTTTAGGGTCGTTATAAAATAGGAAACCAAAAATATTATACAAATAGTTCAAGGATCAATGTAAACGTTTACTGCCCACCTCCCATGTAACGTAAAATTTTAAAAAGTTGATGGTGGGTATAAAAATTCTTGTTAATTACACTGGTCAACAAAAAAATCCTCCCTCATAGGCGAATAGTTGGACTTGATGTATATTTTTATGTGCTAAACACGAATCTGCTTTCAGTTTTTTTTTTTATCAGGTCTGGATTTTTTTTTATGGGCGTGTCTAATATTTTGCCCATAGTAGGCCATTACTTTAGTATATTTCCTCATAACTCAAGAACGGTATGTACGATTGCCATAAGTGATACACCAAAAGATGCGTACTAAAAACATCTTGAAATCATCCAAACTTAATTTTTTTATGTGCTCAATAGTTTCGAAGTTATTTTGAAATAAGTGTCCAAAAAAATTCATGCAAAATTTATTTAATTTTAAAGCCGGTAGTGTTGCGAACAAAATAAGGTATGTATCTTCAAAATTGATGCACAAATCGTGATTTTATTCACAGTAAAAATACCCATATGCATACAATTGCGTAGAAATACAGTGATGGGCAAAAAAATAAAAAAATATATTTTCTTGAAAGAAAAATAGGTGGACTAGGTAAATATTGACGAGTTAAACAAGAATCTGCATTCATTTTTTTTCTATCACGTACTGATTTTTTTAGGTGCGTGACTAGTATCATCACCTTATTCTGCGGTCACACTATAAAATTCGAGAATGGTTTGTACAATTTGGACTATAACTCAAGAACTGTTTACACGGTTTTGATAAATGATACACAAAAGACGCAAGCAAAAATTGTCTTCAAGATATGTTAACAATATTTTTTATTCGCTAAAGAATTTCAGAGTTATAGATAAAAATTTTCACAATTTTTCAAAAACATAAATAATTTTGTCGCTAATAACTACGGAAATATTAACTGGACAAAAAAATTATGTGAACTCAGCTCTAAGACAAATTATATCACTATCTACTGGAGTAGATTCGGCTGAGCCGAATCTTTGATACCCTTCACCATATTAGAGACAAATAATTAAATTTTCGACATAACGTATGCTTTCATTATTTCACTTTTATAAATCTACACTTTTTTCAAACTAAGAAAATTTTAATATGAAAAAAAAAAAAAAAAAACAATCATAGCAAGCTTTGCTTTTAAAAAATGAACAACAACAACAACAATTCCACATTTATTTATTTTTGTATGTGTGTATATACAACATAGATGCCCACTTCAAGCACATTTGTGCTGAGAGCTTCACACATATTCTTATTCTCTTTCATTTATTCTTCGCTGAGAGAGCGATGAGTACACAAATGCACTGAAAAAAATTTTACATTATGTATCTGGTATTGAAATTGGATACTTACTCTCATAAGATTTTTTTTTAGAATTTATTTTTTTTTTGGATGCAAAGTATATTTTTTAATTTGACCTATCTAACTGTATTTAAATGGAGTAGCGAAATGTGACATATACTGTATTTTACGTGAATTTGGTTAGATATTTATTTGTTTTAAAATGGTTTTGACAAGAAGTCAGGAAAATTTGAATTTGTTGGATGTTAGCCAACCTGCTAATGTTAGCTTCACAGTTAATTTAGAACCCGATAATAACACTCAAAATACATCTAATATTCAGGAAACTAGACCACGAGGTAGAGGTAGAGTTGTTCACAATGGAACTTCGCATAGACATGAACAGAACATGAATGATAACAATGTTAGACAGATGATATCCGAATCTTTAGATAACTTTCGAAGTGAAATGACTTCCTTTATAACGAATGAAATTCGTTCAGTTTTTCAAAATATTAATTCGACAAATATTAGACCAAATAATAATGCAAGTCCTTCAGTTTCACAAAATAGAGATATTCCAAATTCATCTCCTAGGAATAATGCTATTGATTCTCAAGAACCTTTCTTTGCGGAGAAAGTTCTAAATATAATCCGTAATTGGAGATTGAAATTTAGCGGTCAGGATAACGAAATGTCTGTTGATGAGTTTATATATCGTGTTAATATTCTGACCACAAATAATTTGAAAGGTGATTTCGAGCTGCTTTGCAAACACGCTCATAGCTTATTTGAAGGCAAAGCATTGGTATGGTTCTGGAGATTTCACAGACAACACGACGACATTGATTGGATGACACTGACAAATGAACTGAGAAAACAATATAAAGTGGACTACAGTGACTTTGACATTTTAGATGACATACGTCGACGTAGACAAAAGCCACAAGAAAATTTTGACGAGTACTTGGACGTTATATCGGCAATGACGGACAAATTGAAGAATCCTGTTTCCGATCAGGATCTTTGCGAAACTTTGATGCGAAATTTAAAAAGTGAAATCAGACATGAACTTCTTCATTTAGAAATACATAGTGTAGCACATTTGCGACGTGAAGTTAGAAAACACGAGAAGTTCATAAAAGATATTGAATACCGCAAGATGACTACAGGACGCATTTCGGAATTGACTAAACTAGACGATAAAGATTTAGACTTAGACGAGGTCAATAATGACAGTGAAATTTGTGCTATTAAAAGCAATTACAAATGTTGGAATTGCGAAAAAATTGGACATTCGTACATCAACTGCATGGACACAAGACGAATATTTTGTTACGGATGTGCACTTAAATATACTTACAAACCTACTTGTCCCAACTGTACTAAGAAGCAACAGGGAAACGTACAGAGGGATGTCCGTTGGAAGTAGTACGGACATCCGAAAATAAGGACAATGACATTGGACAAATGACAATTGTACAGGATTCGTATACTGAAGTTGACAAGACTAATGAACTTATTCATCCTTTAAGAAGACCATACCATGTAAGACTAAGAGAATATGAGAAAGTACGATCACGAATTTTCGGATCTGCGAAATCAATTAGTAGGTCTTCAAAACGAATTCGAAACTTTTATCAAAAACTGAAGTCACTTAATGTTTATGTCATTTCGTCCATTGTGAATAAGGATATGGATAGTAGGCCGTATATACAGTTAAAACTAAGTGATAAATTATATTTTGCTTTACTTGATAGTGGTGCTAACAAAAGCGTGATAGGTGGCGATTTAGCGATTCAAGTTCAGGATAGGAAACAATTTAAGAGATGTAAAGGCAATGTACGAACTGCGGACGGACAAAGACAAAACATATTAGGAACTATTTCACTTGACATAACTTACCAAGGACAAACAAAATTAATTGAATTTTTAGTAGTACCGACAATACAACAGGACATAATTTGTGGTTTCGATTTTTGGACGATATTTGGACTAAAAATTTGTGTACCTAATGTAGGTGAAATTGACTGTACTGACAATGATCCGGACAAAATCAAATTGACAAACGAAGAACAACAGAGACTGGACAGAGTAGTTGCAGCATTTCCTAACTCAGAAGTAGAAGGATTGGGATGTACCACCCTTATCGAACATTATATCGATACAGGTAGTGCAAAACCAATTAAACAACGTTACTATCCTATTTCACCTGCTGTTGAAAAACAATTAAGCGGTGAAATAGATAGGATGTTGTCCCTTGGCGTAATAGAAGAAGTACCTAGTTCACCTTGGTCTTCACCGACAGTTGTAGTTATAAAGGCTGGTAAGGTTAGAATGTGTGTGGACAGTCGTAAACTAAATTCAGTGACAGTTAAAGACGCGTACCCGATACCTAACATTGACGGACTTATTGCTAGACTTCCTCCGGTTTACTATATTTCAAAAATTGATTTGAAAGATGCCTTTTGGCAAATTAAACTAGAGGAAAGTTCTAAACCAAAGACAGCTTTCACAGTCCCTAATCGGCCTTTGTATCAATTTACAAGAATGCCGTTTGGACTGTGTAATGCACCGCAATCGTTGTGCCGACTGATGGACATGGTTATTCCGTACAATTTAAAAACTCACGTATTTGTTTATTTGGACGACTTACTTATAGTATCTCAGACTTTTGACGAACATCTTACACATTTGATGGAAGTGGCATCACAACTACGTAAGGCAGGTTTGACTATAAACGTTAAAAAGAGTAGTTTCTGTTTAAATAAGGTGAAGTATTTAGGTTATATAGTGGGAAATGGAACCTTGCAAGTAGACGATGACAAGATTAAGGCCATTAAAGACTTTCCCGTACCAAAATCGATTAAGCACTTAAGACGTTTTCTCGGAATGACAGGATGGTACCGACGGTTTATACAAGACTATTCGACTTTGACTTATCCTTTAACCGAACTTTTGAGTAAGAAGAAAACTTTCAACTGGACTGAAGAGACACAAATAGCATTTGACAAACTTAAGGACAGTCTGACTAAAGCACCATTACTCGTACATCCAAATTATAGTAAACAATTTATTTTACAGTGTGACGCTAGCACTTATGGTGTGGGTGCAGTGTTAGCACAAGAGGACGACGAACGGATCATGCAAGCCTTAAGTGGATGATGGGTCAACGAGATCTTTCCGGTAGATTAGCTAGATGGTCGTTAAAGCTACAGGGCTTTAGTTTTAAAATTGAACACCGAAGTGGTAAGCAAAATATAGTACCAGACACTCTGTCTAGAGCGCATGAGGGCGAAGCATTTATAGAAAGTATTGAGGTAGAGAGAATCCCAGCAATTGACCTTGACTCAAAAGCTTTTGATTCGGATGAATATAGACAATTACGTGAACACTTTTTAAATTCTGGTTTACCCGATTTCAAAATCATCGACAAATATATTTACAAACGGACAGAGTTTTCTTCAGGACAAGACGACGAGTCAAATTTATGGAAACTTTTTGTGCCAACTGAACTTAGGAAAGATGTGTTATATTCAGCACATGACATGCCAACCTCATCACATGGAGGAATTAGCAAAACATTGGAAAGAGTAAGACGTTATTTCTATTGGCCAAGACTCATGACAGATGTTAAAATTTATATTGCTAACTGTGACTTATGTAAGACGTCAAAGACACCAACAATGAATCTTAGACCACCATTAGGGCAAATGGTTAAGACAGAAAGACCGTTTCAACCAACGACTTTATATAGACTTAATCGGACCATTGCCCAGGACTAAGACAGGAAATACCGGCATTTTAATTGTATTAGACCACTTTTCAAAATTTACTTTTCTAAAACCTTTAAAAAAATTAATTTCAAAACATATTATTGAATTTCTTCGGACGGAAATTTTCGACTGTTATGGCGTACCACAAATTTTAGTATCAGACAATGGGACTCAGTTTAAATGCAAGGACTTTGAGAAATTTTTAAACAAATATGGAGTACAACACATGCTGACCGCTGTTTATAGCCCACAAGCTAATGCGAGCGAACGAGTCAACAGATCAATAAATGAAGCATTAAGGTCTTACATCAGAGATGATCAACGAAATTGGGACAATTATATAAGCAGTATAAATTGTGCTCTTCGAAATAGTAGACATCAAACTATAGGCAAAACTCCATATGAAATAGTTTTCGGACAGACAATGTTGACACATGGAAAGGACTACGAACTATTAGACAAACTTAATCTATTGGCTGAAACGTGTAATGTGATTTACATCAAAAATAAAAAAAAATGTAACTGGGTATAGAAATGCTAGATTTAAATGATTACAAAAGAAAAATCACTTAGCGAATTTGCATCAGACAGTAATCAAAAGAGTAACATTGGGAGCCATTGGGAAACTAGCTAACAGTCGTGTGGTGTGGGATCTTGTTACTCTTTTTCCACTGCAATATCTCAATCACATTGCTCTTTATTTATTATAGACTCCCACTTAGCCTTCTATTATTATCTACACGATCGTTAGCTGGTAATATTCTTTTAAAATAAACAATTTAGGTTTAAATTTAACTCAATTTAGTAAATTTAAATTCCATCGAAATGACCTATTTCCCCCAAGATGTCACTGGGGTATTACGCCTCAAGACCCTCGCCATCCATTGTTCTAGTGGCGATTATTAACATTTGTACTAGAACCCCTAACGTTAATACTTTACCCTGCACTCATTACATATTCAATAAGAAAGCCACAAATAATTCAGTTACCAATTCATTTTAGCATATACTAATATTTATTCAAATCCATATTAAATTCTAATATGTCTAAACTTAATAATTTAGCATGAAATTACAAAAAAAAAAAAAAAATTCTTATTTCAAACAAAAAAATATCTTCAGCTTTTCATTTCAATTTAAAATACATCATGCAAAGTATAATTTTGCAAAATAAAAAAATGAATGAAGTAAAAATAGATCTTACATATTATTTACACGTAAGGAATATTGTAGTTTCATTAAGTATTAAACTAAATTTATTAAAATAAAATTGGTTTCTCTTCTTAAAATATTTGGTGTTGTTTTTTTTTTTTTCTTTTATTCTTATTTATACAGTGCAAATATGATTTATTCTCATTAGTTCAAAGTCTAATTAGAGTTCCTATTGAATTTTTTCTATATTTTCTTATTTTCTCATGAATACCGAACGTTTATATATGTTTTGCTTTATTTTAATTTTTTTTTTTTTATTTTATAAGTTGGCAGATTTTGTACAAACAACGATGACGAAAATGTAAATAAAACAAATCAAATGATCGTTAAATTTTGACATTTGTTTAGGATGTATTTGTTTTGTTTTTATTCGTTATTGCATGGTTCTAGTTTTTTTTTTTTTTCATGTTTTGGTTTCTTTTTCGCTAACAACAAAAATCTACTAGTCGTAACCTTGAAAAATAAAGGTTTGATTGCAACATGTTTGATACGTTCCTGTATTTATATATTATTATTTTTTATTTTTTTTTACATTAAAATATTCATAGTTGTTTGTACAAATAAAAGTAGAAATGCAAGAGAAATCAAATGGGTATTCACTTACCACTGAATCGGGATCAGAAGAAGGCCTCCTTAGGAACTCGATGCAGGATTTAGTGCTGTAGGAAGAATTTATAAATCTGGTTTCTCAGGCATATTGTATAGAGGATAATTGCCAACAGGGTTTAGTTAAGATTTCATTCTTTTTTTTCTTGTTTTTGCTATGACACTTCTATTTTCGTTTTGTTATTCTTTTTATCATTCTGTTTTTTTTTTTTTTTTTTTTTTTTTTTTAGCTATCCAATTAGAATTTAAACTAATATGAATTTGCACTTTTTACACAATTTTGATGTATGGTTTTCTTTGCTTGTTAATATAAAATTTTCTTATGTGCTTATTTGTTTTTTTTTTTTTTTTTTTTTTTTTTTTTTTTTACTTATTTACTTATTTCTTAAAGAGAATAAAAACATTAAATTAAATTTGATTATAATCCATGTTAAGGGTTATTAATTTTTTCCTATTCACTTTAAATATCATTCCATTTGAATGAATTCTCTATTTTAATTTTTAGTGATCGCTCTTTCTTGTTATTTTTTAAAATTCTTTTTAAATGATAACACTATTTTTCACTTTTTAATTAGGTATTGTGACAAATTTACTTCACGTGTATGTTTGTAAATATTTAATATTGAATTCTTCTGGAAATTTATAACACTGAATGTGGAGGCTATTTTGGTTGTACGGAATTTATTGCATTTTATAAGCTTGGGCAATTTATTATTGTTACTGCGGACAATTTTGTTTCTGAGTAAGATGACGGATCGTTGGTAATACGTTGAGGTATCCAATTGGCGTGGTTGCTACAATCGGAAGATTATAGATTGATTATGCCAGAAAAGTCTAATTATGGAGCAAATTTCCTAGGAGGTGCCAATAGATGCGCAATTTAAGCAATTTTATACGTGAGCAAAAGAGCCCATGTTTATTAAAATTTAGTTTCTGTTTTCTTGATTTTTCTTTTTCTTCCACCAGGTTATAAGTTTTTAGGACACATACAGAATCTTGAATGTAATTTTTATAATCCACTGCATGTGTAACTATTAACACTATGGACAATAAGAATGTTATTAATTATTTTGTAATAATTATAAATATATGCAAATGAAGAAAATATAATAAAATAAATATTTACCTGCGCTTATACCACGCTTGTAAAATATTAAGCAGATTTGGTTTGCCAAATTAATGTGGATGTCCAAGGTTTTATAAATATATTTATAACTTTAGAAAAATTCTTAATTTGGGTGTGGTCGCTTCAATGGCTGGACGAAAAAGGAAATGTCGTTCAGTTAAGAAAGATAACGAAAGCTCGTAACGAAAGTAATTTGTAATAGATCAGTTCTGAACTGTCAAAAGTTGTAGGTATTGCCATATTAAGATTTATTCCATTACAGCGATTTTACATACGAATAATATTTATTCGTTAAGTAATTAATAAAATTTATATAAATTTGTTTCCTTTTAACGTCCATCTTATTTTTGAAAAGATATTAACTGAAACAATGTTCTTTATGATATGCTCTTATAAAAACATTCCAATAAGACAATTTTGGTATTAAAAGTCAATTTCATTGTTCCTAGTTGCTATTTTAAAAAGTAATAAAATGAAATATGTAACAAAAAAAAAAATTTAAATTCTTAAAAATTTAACTATTTCTCTTTACTTACAAATAATTGGACACATATGATAAAGAAATTTTTTCATGATAGATTTGGATTCAAATTTAAAAAAATAAATTGTGTGTGTTTTTTTTTTCTTTACAAATTATATGAATTTTACATTGTCAGCATAAACGACCATTACAAACTAGATAATTTGCATCCATGCATTAGCAAATTAGATTGAAAAAAAAAGGAGTTTATGGACGTATATCCTTACCATGGTAAGTACCTATTAGTTTACCCTGAAGATCCTCCAATACATAATAGTGGTTCCCAATTTTTTCCCGAACCCTTGCTTTTACAAATAGCGGTGATAATTTAGCATTAAATCTTTTCTCAAAATTACTTTGAGCAAAGTTTCGTCTATATACTTCCTGATTAACACTGAATGATTGAGGTTTTGAACGAAGATTATATTGAAATTGATTTCTTTCATACGCTTGCTTTATACATTTTCTTAGGTCCTGTCTTATGAGTTGTAATTGATCATCTCGATTTATTTGCACAGAAGGTTCATCTAGTAGCTGGATTTTACGTAACAGATTGTAGGACGATGCATGGGTCACCATATTAAAACCGAATAGTGCGTGATAAGGGGAACATTTAATAGATTGATGATACGAGTTTCGGAGAGCACAACTAATAGCACTTAATTTTTCATCCCATTGCCTGTGATCGGTTTTTAAATAGGCTCGTATCCCTGCGATAAGGGAGCGATTCACTCTTTCGGAAGCGTTGGACTGGGGAGAATAGTATGCCGTATATGTATGTGTGATGCCATATGTGGTGAAAAATGCATTTAACTCGTTTGATTTAAATTGACTGCCATTATCGCTGATCACAACTTCAGGTACTCCATAAATATGAAAGATGTTCTTCTCTAAAAAGTCTTGAATACTGCTTGCTGAAAACTTCCGTAACGGACAAAGCCAATGAAATTTAGAAAAGTGATCAAGGACAATTAAGATGCCAATGAAACCAGATTTGCTGCGGGGATAAGGGCCAAGCAAATCCACGTATAAACGTTGAAATGGTCGTACGGATATAGATTGATTTCCCATAGGTGGTTTCATCGTAAAATTTGGCGCCTTTGTCGATTTACAAATATCGCATTCTTTTATGTAATTTCTTATATCTCTTACCATTCCAGGCCAGTAAAATGTTCTTCGTATGAGGTCTAACGTTTTTATTATACCTCCATGTGCCGCCGTTGGTGTATTATGAGCAGTTTTAATGACATCATTTCGAAGTCTTCTTGGAATCCACAGTTTCCATGCTTGTTGTTCTTGGTCATTATCACCTGAGTAGTGTTCCGTTCTATGATAGATAAAATTATCAACCACTTTTATGTCTGGATATTTGTTTTCATTTAAACAAATTTTACTTTTTAATTCTTCGTAGTCTTTGTCGTTGAAATAGGGTGATTCAAGGTCGACTGCTGGTTCAGCTAATTCAATTGCAAGTACTTCTCCTACTGGATTTCGAGACAGGGCGTCAGGAACAATGTGATCCTTGCCTTTGCGATGGCTTACGGTAAATTTGTAACTTTGCAGCTTGAAAACCCATCTAGCCAATCTTCCGCTGAGATCAGGCTGTCTCATTAACCAAATCAAACTTGAATGATCAGTGATCACCTCAAACTCCTGCATCTCAAGGTAACATCGAAATTTCTTTATAGCCTCTACTGCCGCCAAACATTCCCGTTCTGTGACGGAGTAATTACGTTGCGCAGAGTTTAGTTTCTTGCTCATGTAGGCAATAGGTTTTTCCTGTCCTTCATCATCTAGCTGTACCAGGACCGCGCCAATGCCGTAATCACTCGCATCGCAGTGCAGGTAAAATTTCTTAGAAAAATCGGGATTACTTAAGATAGGAGCTGAGGTGAGTAACTTTTTCACTCGTTCAAAAGCGGTCTGTGCTGCAATGGTCCAATTAAATTTCTTTTTTGTTGATAAAACTTCTGTTATGGGAAAGATTTCAGATGAAAAATTTTCTATAAAGCGGCGATACCAACCCGCCAGTCCAACGAATCCTCGAACCTGTTTTATATTTTTAGGGATGGGAAAATTGGTGATTGCACTAAGTTTCTCTGGATCTGTAGTAATGCCTCCATTCCCTATCACAAATCCTAAATAAGGGACCTTTGTCACGCAAAATTTACTTTTGGATATATTTAATGTCAAATTTGCCTTCCGAAACTGAGATGACATTCTAACCAAGATTTCGAGGTGTGACTCAAAATCCTCAGACACTATTATAAGATCATCTAAATAACCGAAAACGCAGTGGCGGAGATCCGGAGGGATGATTTCATCTATCAATCTGCACATAGTCTGTGGGGCATTACACAGCCCGAAAGGCATTACTACAAATTGGTAGAGTGGCCTTCCAGGAACTGTGAATGCCGTTAAGTGTTTAGATGAATCATCCAACCCGATCTGCCAATACGCGTCTTTAAGGTCAAGTTTCGTTATTATGTTAGCCTTTGGCAATCTAGCAAAAATCCCTTCGATATTTGGAAGAGGATATGCATCTTTCCTAGTTACCAGATTCAACTTTCGCGCATCCAAACACAAACGAATTTTATTCGGCTTCACCACCAGCCTCATTGGGGAGCTCCAAGCTGAAGTGGATGGTTCAATAACCCCCAAGTCTAACATTCTGTCGATCTCACCGAAAATAAGTTTCTCTACTGCGGGCGAAACTGGATAAAAACGCTGTTTAACTGGGGTTGCATTACCAACATCTATTGTATGTTTTATTAAACTTGTTCTACCTAGACCTTGTTTTTCAAAGTTCGGAAATAAATCTATAACTGTTTCAAGCTGTTGACGTTGTGCTCTCGTGATAGGATAAAAATTTTCCTGATCATCGTTTGTTACAGGCAGGACCACCGTTTCGGACTGTTTAGTTATTGACGATAACACAGAAGAGCTAGAAGAGTTGACCGAAATATTTGTATCTATAGATTCTATAACATCAGGAATAAGTTTAAAGAATTGCCAAAAATTTAGTCCCAAAATTAATCTCTGAGATATGGATGGTATAATGAATAATCTTAAAGACTTTGTGGTGTTCTTAAAAGTCATTTCTACATCTATCCACCCCATCACCTTCTGTGAAGTACCATCGGCAGTTTTTACATGCGAATTACATTTACAAAAGTTATCATATTTTGAAAAATTTATTTTTGCCAAATCTGCTCCAATGCAGCTAACGTTTGCACCGGTATCTAATAATCCATATTCAACAAAATCTAAAAAAGATACCTTAGCGTAATACCTCTTATCATTTGGGTTAGAAATTATTGTAGAAATAACCATTCCTTTACACATTTTTTTGTCTTTATAATATTTCCTTAATCGTAAGGTCGAACGTTTAATTTTCCCACTGATTCCAGTACACATTGATGAGATATTGAAAATTTCATTTCTCTTTTCGATATATAATTTTAATCGTTGATGGTATGGTAAACGAGGATAAATTATACCTAAAGAATTATTGGTTGTGTTTACAGGTTCATTTTCCGTGGAACGTTTCAAAATTGTAATCGCTGATTTTTGATAATTTTCGTCAGGGTAAAAGGTTTGTGATTCACAAGGGGTTATGTCAGAGTAATGTAATTTGGGATTTGATAAAAATTTTGCTTGTGTAGTTATGGGTTCTCCTTGGAATTCATTAAAGTTCTCAAGTTTTTTGAAAAATTTTGCTTCCGGGTTGCACATTTTATACATTTAGGTTTATATACTTGTTTTGTCCCACAGCCGTAGCAAAATATAGTTCGTTCTTTGAGGCAGTCCTCCCAATGGTGACCAGTTTCTTCACAGTTCCAGCATCGGTTAATATTTTCGGGTTTTTGTAACGCATCCACGGACATAGTTGTATCTCCACATGTTTCTATGCCATCAACCGACTCTGGCTCAACTACTTCAGCAATACGACGGGGAAAAGTCATATTTGAATTTCTTAAATTAAAGTTTCTACGAACATGTTCCTCAGCTAGAAAGTTCTCCCGCATTTGAACCAGCTTACGTAGGTGAGGTAAGGAGTGAACGGGCACATATAATAAATCTTGTCGCACTTCTGGACGCAAGTTTCGAGCTAGAATCTCGACGAGTTCTATTTCGGACATTGGAGTAGGTAATTTATCAGTAATAGTTGATATGGCTTCAAAGAAAGCATCAAATGTTTCGCCTGGCTTCTGTTTACGATTGCGAATTTCCTCCCTAATATCGAAAGATGACTTGAACTCCCTATACTGACACCTAATGGCTTCACAAAAGTCTTTCCAATCTATTGTCTTTACACTTTTGTGGTACCGCCAGAACCAATCTCTTGCCTTGCCTGTCAGTAATATATGTAAGTTACGACATATAACTGAAAAATCTTCGTTAAAATTATCTTTCGTCAACGATCTAACTCTATATAGAAACTCCTCTATATTAAGCCCAATAGGAGTGCCATCAAATTTCAAGTTCCAGTTTTGAATTATTGATGCTACTTTATCCGGGTGTAATGTACTATAATTAGTATTGGAAGGAAGATTAGAATGCGTGGAAGTATCAGAATTATATTGTGGTCGATGTTCTTGAAAATTAGGACATAAATCATCTGCACTATTACGTTGCCGAGATGTATTTATATTATAATTGGGAACTAAATTTAAATTATGTAATAACCGTGAAATGTTCTGTTCAATCATACGATTGATTTCGTCATAATCAACTAAATTATTGATATTGGCTCGTTCCGGTGTTTGTTCAACTGCAGGTTGAGAAATAGTAGAATGGTCATTAATCGGATTATTTCTATCAGGTGTTACACTTTGATCTGCGGAAACATGTGCATTTGCATTTTGAGACTGTTGAAATAAATTTCTACTCACGCTACGAGTCTTATATGGTTTGGATATTGCTCCTCGACCTATACCTCTAAGAGAGCTTGAAGCTGTTTTTGAACGAATTGTAAGTTTCCTAAGATCACAAAGTCGACATGCCTTTTTACAAACAGGACATTCTGCCGATTTGGAAAGATGAGATTCTATACATAAACGGTGATACGCATGGCTACATTCAAAAATGATTAAACACTCTTGACTTTCTGTCATAGTTTGAGTACATATATGACATACAGATGGCTCAATAACGACTGGAGCCAAAGGTAGTGGCGGTGGTGGCAATGTCACCGGTGGTGTGTTTTCAACAGACATGGTAAAAAAAAGTTTTATGAACCTTGAAAAAAAAAATGAAACTACTACTGTAAAGTCAAACTCAAAAAAAAAAAAAATAATATGTCCAAGTAATTTGAAAGTATTTAAATAAAAGTTCAATAAAAATTTTCTTTGGGTATAACCATTTATGGGATAAAACAATGTAACTTCAAAGTTCACGTAACAAGTAAATTTTAGGGAGTGAAAATT
Organism: Protophormia terraenovae; assembly: GCA_951394005.1. Lineage (NCBI taxonomy): Eukaryota > Metazoa > Arthropoda > Insecta > Diptera > Calliphoridae > Protophormia > Protophormia terraenovae. The sequence goes on from OX596074.1 coordinate 143,431,535, forward strand.
TATTAAAAATAATATATAAATGTATAGTTAAAATATGAGATGCTCTCAATGAAACGTTTATTTCTTACAAAAATTTGTATTTCAAGAAAAATATTGGCAAAATAAAAATTAAAATTTTATTATACACTTTAGGGTTCACGAAAATACTAGGATCAGATAAAATATTAAGTGGCTTCTTATGAAATGTTACTGAGTGCATCTGACCGTTTTGCTTTAATTAAATGAGGTCATTTCGAGGAAAAAAAAAATATATATATATATTATAAAGCAAATTTGTCTATTGAACTGTATAATTGTATCAATTAAGATTTAGTTCAAACCATTCTTGCTAAACATCTATAAAAATTTTTGCACAAAGACGTTCTCATATTCATGTCGGTCAGCAATTGCAGACAGCAAATAGCTGATATCCTGACATTAATTGAGTGGCTGAATCCTAGTCATAAACTAAACTATTTTGACACACTTATTTAGCTTACGAAAAGCAAAAGACATTTCTTAATTGTATTACTACTATGAGAAAGAACCTTTACTCACTGCAGGGTTAACATATTCGAACCATGTCTCCTCAAATAGTTAAATATCCAGTACAGGGTAAAAGTTATTCTCAAAAAAGTTACAAAAAAAAAATATCTTTAAGCTTTCCAAAAATTAATGAAATTTAAATTATAAGAAAAAAAAAGAAAAAGAGCCGTCGAAACAGAGCTATTTCTCAGGCCCCACGTTGGGCGCCATTTAATGTAATGTGATTTACATCAAAAATAAAAAAAAATGTAACTGGGTATAGAAATGCTAGATTTAAATGATTACAAAAGAAAAATCACTTAGCGAATTTGCATCAGACAGTAATCAAAAGAGTAACATTGGGAGCCATTGGGAAACTAGCTAACAGTCGTGTGGTGTGGGATCTTGTTACTCTTTTTCCACTGCAATATCTCAATCACATTGCTCTTTATTTATTATAGACTCCCACTTAGCCTTCTATTATTATCTACACGATCGTTAGCTGGTAATATTCTTTTAAAATAAACAATTTAGGTTTAAATTTAACTCAATTTAGTAAATTTAAATTCCATCGAAATGACCTATTTCCCCCAAGATGTCACTGGGGTATTACGCCTCAAGACCCTCGCCATCCATTGTTCTAGTGGCGATTATTAACATTTGTACTAGAACCCCTAACGTTAATACTTTACCCTGCACTCATTACATATTCAATAAGAAAGCCACAAATAATTCAGTTACCAATTCATTTTAGCATATACTAATATTTATTCAAATCCATATTAAATTCTAATATGTCTAAACTTAATAATTTAGCATGAAATTACAAAAAAAAAAAAAAAATTCTTATTTCAAACAAAAAAATATCTTCAGCTTTTCATTTCAATTTAAAATACATCATGCAAAGTATAATTTTGCAAAATAAAAAAATGAATGAAGTAAAAATAGATCTTACATATTATTTACACGTAAGGAATATTGTAGTTTCATTAAGTATTAAACTAAATTTATTAAAATAAAATTGGTTTCTCTTCTTAAAATATTTGGTGTTGTTTTTTTTTTTTTCTTTTATTCTTATTTATACAGTGCAAATATGATTTATTCTCATTAGTTCAAAGTCTAATTAGAGTTCCTATTGAATTTTTTCTATATTTTCTTATTTTCTCATGAATACCGAACGTTTATATATGTTTTGCTTTATTTTAATTTTTTTTTTTTTTATTTTATAAGTTGGCAGATTTTGTACAAACAACGATGACGAAAATGTAAATAAAACAAATCAAATGATCGTTAAATTTTGACATTTGTTTAGGATGTATTTGTTTTGTTTTTATTCGTTATTGCATGGTTCTAGTTTTTTTTTTTTTCATGTTTTGGTTTCTTTTTCGCTAACAACAAAAATCTACTAGTCGTAACCTTGAAAAATAAAGGTTTGATTGCAACATGTTTGATACGTTCCTGTATTTATATATTATTATTTTTTATTTTTTTTTACATTAAAATATTCATAGTTGTTTGTACAAATAAAAGTAGAAATGCAAGAGAAATCAAATGGGTATTCACTTACCACTGAATCGGGATCAGAAGAAGGCCTCCTTAGGAACTCGATGCAGGATTTAGTGCTGTAGGAAGAATTTATAAATCTGGTTTCTCAGGCATATTGTATAGAGGATAATTGCCAACAGGGTTTAGTTAAGATTTCATTCTTTTTTTTCTTGTTTTTGCTATGACACTTCTATTTTCGTTTTGTTATTCTTTTTATCATTCTGTTTTTTTTTTTTTTTTTTTTTTTTTTTTTTTAGCTATCCAATTAGAATTTAAACTAATATGAATTTGCACTTTTTACACAATTTTGATGTATGGTTTTCTTTGCTTGTTAATATAAAATTTTCTTATGTGCTTATTTGTTTTTTTTTTTTTTTTTTTTTTTTTTTTTTTTTTTTACTTATTTACTTATTTCTTAAAGAGAATAAAAACATTAAATTAAATTTGATTATAATCCATGTTAAGGGTTATTAATTTTTTCCTATTCACTTTAAATATCATTCCATTTGAATGAATTCTCTATTTTAATTTTTAGTGATCGCTCTTTCTTGTTATTTTTTAAAATTCTTTTTAAATGATAACACTATTTTTCACTTTTTAATTAGGTATTGTGACAAATTTACTTCACGTGTATGTTTGTAAATATTTAATATTGAATTCTTCTGGAAATTTATAACACTGAATGTGGAGGCTATTTTGGTTGTACGGAATTTATTGCATTTTATAAGCTTGGGCAATTTATTATTGTTACTGCGGACAATTTTGTTTCTGAGTAAGATGACGGATCGTTGGTAATACGTTGAGGTATCCAATTGGCGTGGTTGCTACAATCGGAAGATTATAGATTGATTATGCCAGAAAAGTCTAATTATGGAGCAAATTTCCTAGGAGGTGCCAATAGATGCGCAATTTAAGCAATTTTATACGTGAGCAAAAGAGCCCATGTTTATTAAAATTTAGTTTCTGTTTTCTTGATTTTTCTTTTTCTTCCACCAGGTTATAAGTTTTTAGGACACATACAGAATCTTGAATGTAATTTTTATAATCCACTGCATGTGTAACTATTAACACTATGGACAATAAGAATGTTATTAATTATTTTGTAATAATTATAAATATATGCAAATGAAGAAAATATAATAAAATAAATATTTACCTGCGCTTATACCACGCTTGTAAAATATTAAGCAGATTTGGTTTGCCAAATTAATGTGGATGTCCAAGGTTTTATAAATATATTTATAACTTTAGAAAAATTCTTAATTTGGGTGTGGTCGCTTCAATGGCTGGACGAAAAAGGAAATGTCGTTCAGTTAAGAAAGATAACGAAAGCTCGTAACGAAAGTAATTTGTAATAGATCAGTTCTGAACTGTCAAAAGTTGTAGGTATTGCCATATTAAGATTTATTCCATTACAGCGATTTTACATACGAATAATATTTATTCGTTAAGTAATTAATAAAATTTATATAAATTTGTTTCCTTTTAACGTCCATCTTATTTTTGAAAAGATATTAACTGAAACAATGTTCTTTATGATATGCTCTTATAAAAACATTCCAATAAGACAATTTTGGTATTAAAAGTCAATTTCATTGTTCCTAGTTGCTATTTTAAAAAGTAATAAAATGAAATATGTAACAAAAAAAAAAATTTAAATTCTTAAAAATTTAACTATTTCTCTTTACTTACAAATAATTGGACACATATGATAAAGAAATTTTTTCATGATAGATTTGGATTCAAATTTAAAAAAATAAATTGTGTGTGTTTTTTTTTTCTTTACAAATTATATGAATTTTACATTGTCAGCATAAACGACCATTACAAACGGACATTCAAATTGAGATACAGGACGAATTTACATTGATTAGGGACTCTATTAGGGAACATATGGAAAAGGCATATAATAAAAATGCTCGTTTATACAATTTAAGATCGCGTACAAAAGAATTTTTAGTTGGACAAGAAGTAATACGTCGAAATTTCACGCAAAGTTCTAAAATTAATTATTATAATTCAAAATTGGCACCTATCGGAATTAAAGCGAAAGTTCTTAGGAAAATCGGACATGTAAATTATGAGTTAAAGGACATAGACAGTGACTGTATAGGTGTTTACCACGCAAAGGACATATGGACTTGACGTACTAATAATTGCTTTGGAAAATAATTTTAAACATTGTCCTTTACAGAACCAGTTCTTCAGCTTAATAAAGCTTTACACTGTTTCTGTTTTTTTGTGAGGACATGTTTCTAAAATATTTTGTCTCTCTGTAATTATATGAAGAAAAAAAAAATATATTTTTTTACGTTCATACTTAGCATTGAAATTTAGTTTAGAAAATTTTTTAGGAAATTTCATTCATTGAAAATTTTCAAACACATAAAGTTGTAAAGGAAACGGAAGCTAAAATTTAAAGCAAAATAGTTTTTGAAAAATTTGGAAAAGCCGTGAATATTTTGAGGATTTATACATAGAGGAAGGAAAGATTTGGAAACAATAAAGTAAAAGAGAGAAAAAAGGTATTTAAATAATAATTTTATTGAGTGTGTTCAAAATAGTTATATTTTTTGTGTTTTCTGTTAGGGACTCAAAAGATAAGATTCTACGTAGAATTGCAATAATTTGGGAAAGCAATTGTGATCTATTCAGGGTGATCCAACATTGCACCAAGATTTTTTTCACTATTTATAAGAAAAAGGAAAATAATAGTCAGTCAAATTGTACTGAAGTCTCAACGAAATCAAGTCTTTCAACAGAATCCAGTATAGAAAAAGCTTTTTCAAAAATAAATCTAGAGTTCTCAAGTTTCCTGGCAATATAAAGAAGATTTAAAATCTGATAACCTCATTTAAACTTACCTAACGTGAAAGTATCCTCACTTAAACATACCTAAAGTAAACTTAATTCATCTTAAACCTAACGTAGAAGTTTCCAAACCTAAACCTAACGTAACTTTTTCCATACATAAACATAACGTTCCCTAAACATAACGTAAACTTATCATTTCTTAATTTAAAATATCTTACCATATCTTAATATAACTTAACTTAACGTATAAAATTTAATAATTTAAATAACTTTTTGTTTATTATACTTACCTAAATATTAATATTTTATTGGTCACCAAACTCAAATAAAAATAATGTAAAATCTAATTTTTTATATATACAAATACACACACTTACACACACACACACACTCACACACACACAATTCACACAAACATACACACACATCTAGAAATGAAATAGAAATACAATTAATAAATACTTACCTTATTTATTTAACACATACTTAAACTTAAAATCTGAAATTTACGATACTTATAAAATAAAATCCGTCGACACCATAACCAACCTCTAAACTTCAGGCCTGTAGTCATCGAGGGAAATAAAATGTGGTGAGTGTTTACTTAGTAAATATATATTTGAAATATCAATCTTTAAAATAATTTATAAATTCGTAATTTCGGGTTAATACAGTTAATAAATACAAGAAACCGTTAAATGAAACAAAAATGTTAGCTCTTTTTCTTATTATTAATTCACGTATAGATTAATATATTCATTATTTTTGTATTTTTGTTTCATTTAAACAGTTGCATTTATACTTTACTCTTTAACTTATATTAACTTACACTAATTTAACTTAAATATTTTACTATATTTATTATATTAATTTGTTAAACTTTAGTTTGGTGACAAATTAAACTATGATTAGATTATTTGATTGTTACTTAGTAACTAAGTTTACTTTGTTTAAATAAATTACATTTTGTTTGTAATATGGACATTTAAATAATTACTTTTTACTTTTCGCGAAACATTTGAATCAGTTAGATAGAGTCGTCGTGGGTTATTCAGGAAAATTTTAAGGAATAACATAGGTCATGGGCGGGTTAAGAGCAGAAAAGGTAAACAACATCTTAGACCTTTTCATATTAATATTTGCATCCTAGTTTTCATTTCTTTTATTATTTTTGTATCTATCTTTTAGTTTATATTTGATAGTCGTTTTCATAAATTTTCAAAATACTACCTAAGTTTAAATTTTATTGTAATGAGCTAACTCTATTTAGATAAAGAAACGAATCTCCCTATTTTCCGTTGAGCAAGGCTGGTGTTATAGGTAGTACCCTCTTTGGATAAATAGAGTACCAGTTTAACGTTCGTTACAATTATGTATGAAAACATTTTTGAATATTTCCAGTTAAACATTGTTTTTATAAAATTGTATTAGATTTTCAACACATTAGATATAAATGACTGGACAAGGGAAAATGTTTTAACAATACATGTTTATAATTAAGCCTTCCAAATAATATAAGGTTACTACTTACATTATATTTTGTTATATTAAATATAAAAATAACATCATTTATTTCCTTATTTTTAAAATTTAGCAATGATGTTTAAATAAATATTATTTGTGTTATTTTTCGATTGTTTAGTATTTATTTTATAACCATTAAACTTGATGACATATTTTATTTAATTTACCCATTTTTTCTTTTAGTGCATTTTTTTTTTTATTTTACTAACACAACTACATGTGTTATGTTAGTGTGCGTGGGCATCTATGATATACAAACTGACTGCATATACAAAGAACAACAACAACGCTGTTATTTATTATATTACTGCTGTTGATAATTAAATTACTTGTTTTATAGGCAAAAACGTCACTAATAGTCATTACAATGCTTAATATACATGTTTGTGTGTGTATTAATATTCTTAACAGATTTGTTTTAGTTTTTGGCCCATAACTCTGTTGATTATGAACGAATTTGGTTTATTAAAAAAAAACCGAAATTTTTTAGAAATATTTATGACCGATCTTTATAAAAACAAAAATCTATAGCTTAAGCAAGGGCTAAAAAAAACCAAAAATGCGTTTTGCCCGATATTTCAGTTATTATTGAACCGATTTATTTCATTTTTTCAGAACAAAAAATCAGAAAAAAGTGTCCGAGCATTCTTTGCAAAAACGAAGTCCCTAGTGTATACAGAGGTTTCAGAAACTGGAAAACCGGTTCTAAAAACCGGTTTTTTAAGCATATCTCCCCAATGTATGAACCGATCTTGCTGAATTTGAATAGCAAAATTCTCAGATTTCCATCTAGTCAACATTATTTTTTTTTTTTTTGAAGGAGCACGAAAATTTTTTTTTTTGTTGACCAGTGTTATTATCATAGTACGGAAAAATTCGGATTACGAATTTAATTTTAAGTTTTTATTCGCTCTTATTAATTTTATTCGTAAATTTAAAAATAAAATTCACTTTTTGGATTAAATTTGTATTCTGTACTTTTTTTTTAATTTGAGTTACGAAAATAATCTAAAAAACTTTTTTAAATTTGTATTTATGTGGAAGATCGTTATTTTAAAGTGGTTGAAAATAAGGAAAAAAAGGTTCGTTATGTATAAAAAAAAAACTTTTTTAGCGGTATACTGTCGATTAGAAAACAGCCTAACTATAAAACTGCAATGATATTTGTTATTTTAAATATGTAAGTTTATATGTATGTAAGTATATGAATAATTATTAAAAAGTAGTAAAAATAATTGTGTTGTTGGTGTAATATCGATAAATTTTTGATTTTTGTGTAAACAAATATTTATTGAAGAAATGCAACAGCAAAAAAGGATTTGTTTATAAGCAAAAAATGTTTAAAAGGTCAATAAATTTTAGTTTTTTAAAAGATCGTAGAAAGTAAATAACGGTTGATTACAATAAAAAAAATATTTTATGATAATCATAAACATACATTGCATGGATTGATTGGAGAAAAATTTTATGGGATTATAAAATTTTGTAAATTAAATATTAACCGCAAAATATATGTCCAAAATAATTATTTTTATTGCTGTCATATGAAATTATGAAACGATTATAAATGGATTTAAATATCTAAAAAAATATACATACATATATTATAATAATTCTAATTTTCCCATATCGCTAATTGAAAAACATGTATTTATATACATGAAAAAAAAAAAAAACATGCAGTTATCATAAACACACAATCGCATGTACAAATGTCTTTAACATCCACATATCTTTCATTCAACATAAGTCAACACATTTTTTATATCGTTGTACACGACTTCAATTCGATTAATTCGTTTTGGGTTAATTCCTGAATAATATTTTTATTTTCGAAAATAAAATTTTTGATCTTCGAAGAAATTTAAAAATTAAATTTGCAAACAAAAAAATGAAATTCGTTCTAAAAATTAGGATTAAATTCGCTGATAAAAATTTTGTTCCGAACGAATCAAAAAAATGAGCGTTCTACCTACTCTGGTTATTATATTATTACTTGTTTATACCGGTGAGCTTCGCTGCCCTTTTTAATGCGATAACTATTTACTGGCCAAATGTAGACCAACACTTTTACTAAATGTAAAATAAAATATACAAATACAGAATAATGCGTTGATACTAACATCTAGATGATTTGATGCACTTTAGGGCGAGTGCTGGTAGTTGGTTTACATTATATTATATCAAACTTAAATTTGATAACTTTTTTCTAATTATATAAAACATTCGTATGGGATATATGCGATTTAAAGTGATTTTCGGAAGAAGGGGTTATATGGGAGGTATGGTCAATTGGAGACATATCTTCATAAAATTGAGTACAAAGATTTGTACTTGTAGAGAACTTCTTTGCACCGAAAATATTCCTATTTTAAGGCATTTTTGAGTGTTGAAACACCATTTCGGGGGGACATTTGTATAGGGGCTAGGTAAATAATAGACTGATCATAACCAATTTCAATAGTGCCAAATTTCATTGAATTATCTTCAAAATTGCGATCTGTACTTTGCACAAGGTTTACATGGAGAGCCAGCCAGACGGACGGACATCGTTAGATCGATTTAAAAGGTGATTCTGAGTCGATTGGTAGACTCTTATTACTTATCAATACCGTGCACCCAAATTGACTGAGGAACCTCGTGCCGCAGAAATTTTTTCTCATTTTGTAACTCTGTGTTATTTTTAATATCAAAAATAATATTATTTAATTAATATTTATAAATAATGAAGTGTAATTTATTAGTACACCATGGCTGTATCTTATTCTTTCCTTATGATTAAAAATATCGATTGATATCAGAAATCTTTTTCTGAGCAGAATTACCTAATTACTTGTAATTCCTATTCTTTACGCCTTTCGTAATAAATTATAGTGGTTTTTATATTAAAGATTTTTATTCCCCTTATGATTTTCACATGAGACCACATAATATAATTTACAAACTAAGAATTCATTAGTTTCGTTTATCGAATGATATTTAACCGCCAGTTAACTTTAATTTTACAAAAGCTTCTTCATGTTTAATACTTTTAAAATTAATTTACCTTATTAAAATTCTTTAGGTGCATTAATTTTAAGTACGAGGGTGCCTTTTATATTTTGCCAAAAACATATACAACGATAATATTTACTTTTAAAGATGGTAGTATTGTTTTCTAGAGTAGTATTCATGACTGTTAATACCCTTCTAATACGTTTGAGCCAAATAGTAAGGTAGTTTTTTTCACTTTGATTGAAGCGCCTCAAAAACACATACATTTTTTATTAAAATGACAGATTTTTCAGGTGTCAAGACATGCTAGAATTATCGTAGCAGATATGATCCGGGTTTGGCAGTTACTTTTTCTAGCTTTTTAAAAGTTTTTGATTAAAAAATTATTACGCACCATTCACAACTAACAGTGTTTTGATACTCATAAGGTACCCAGAAAAAGTATCCGGATCTCTGAGTGAATACTTAACCGTTTGAATTCAAACGCTTCAGCATGGAGCAACTTTTTTGGGATTGGTTAAACTTTAAAAGAGTTGAATTATCTTTTATTCTGGTCTCATTCGAAAATATCCAGATTTGTTCATAAATACGATTTCAATGACATATACCGAATTTGTTCATCGTTTCGTTACAAATTTCAAAACGAGTCTTTTGATTTGATTGTTAAATTGTATGAGGTTAAACAAGAAAAATTGCTCTTGACGTTCAAATATTTATACAAGATTGTATATTTCTTAGTGGAATAAATGCCCAAGAATTCTTATCTTATGATATGTCATGTGTCGGAGTATCTTATGCAGTACATGCATAGCATCATTGCTTTTTTGGAAGACAACCGTTTTTAGAAGTTTATCACAAAAATCATTCAAGGGATAACTGCGTTCACGATTGAATTCAGTATACCAGCGACATAAGTTGGCAACATATGGAGCTTCAGACTACATATTTTATGATGTCGGTGTCAGATTTAACCCTCGTAATTCATCAGAAAAAATAAATATTGTAAAATTCAATTATAAAACATTTTTTTTTTCATCGCGAATGACCTAAATTAATTAACCTTAATTACTTTCTGTCATGCAGGAAGTATTTTAGCCATCATAAATCAAATTTGTCAACATATTACTTGTTAATTAAGGTTTTAAAAAATTATTTTATCACTTTGTTTTTATTTCTTTACAAGTAAAATACATTTGTAAAATTCTATGATTTATAATGGGGAATGACTATGATATAAATATTTTAAATTGACCACAAATGATGTGAATGATGTCGATGATAATGATAATAATGGTGATGATATCAAATACAGCTAAATAAATGGTTTAAAAGTCACGTTTCATTGTGACCAAAAAAATATGATACCTTTTTTATGATGTCATTTTAAAGTTCTTAAAATGGTTTTACTGCCTCAACTACAAATGCATATTTTTCTTGGTCAACTGTTCAATTCCCTATCATTTACGGTTTATGGTTTACCTTGGGGATATTACATAGCATATTTTTTTTAGTATTTTGTTTCAAGGTATTTCATGGCATACTAGAGAGAAAATGTTAGTAAACATTTGTATACAAGAAAATTTTAAACAACATTTTGTAAGGTCATAAAAGCTGGCACTAAAATAAATTGATTTATAGAACAATAATAAGTTTTTTATAAGGATTTAAATATTTTTAATTTTTTTTCTTTCGTTACTTTTATAATGTTTACGATTTTATTTTTACAACCTTATAGTTAACTGTTTTGTAAAGTTGTAAAATCTGGAGAAAAAGGATGTAAAAAAGAAGACACAAATTTCTTGGACACATGTAAAAAGATATTTACTCAATGGTCTTCCATGTAATACATGTCGTATACTATACATACATGCTTGTTTAACATATTCAAACTGAAAAAAAAAGTATACGAAATAGAACAAAAACAAAAAAAAAAAAAAAAAAAAAAAAAAAAATAGAAAAAAATATAGAGTGACTTTTTTGCAAAAATATTTGTAGGTACATTCTTATAAATAGCAAACTGTCAGATGTGGGTTGTGTATTCCAAATAATGACATTTAAAGCTTTTATCACTATTCACCTGTACAATTCAATTAATGGTGTTTAAGTGGTTTTTGGTTTAGTTTTAGATTTTTCCATCTGGTAAAATTGTAATATGGTTAAGATTTTTTGCCACTTGATTTCAAATTTTTAGACAGAGAAAGCATAGACATTTTTAAAAGAGCTATGAGAAGAGGAACTTTGAAAAAGAAATGACACATATGAAATATGGTAGTGTGGCAAAGGAAAAAGAAATTATAAATTTTTATATTTGTTGATAAATTTCTATTTTTTTTTTTTTTTATTTTTTTCATATACATTAAAGTGGCTAACGAATGCATTAACACTAAGCAATAACACTGGTCGATAAAACAATTTTTCGTCCTTTCATGTGGACTAGATAGATTTTGGTCTGCCAAGCACGAATTAGCTTTCTGTTTTTTTTCCATCAGGACGTAATTTTTGTATTGGCATGTCCAATATCTTTCTTTTAGTAAGGTGTACAACCTGTTCTTATGTTATAGTATCAGTTGTACAAACCTAAAAAATATATCGTTCATTCAGATTCATTAACTGATTTTAATGACTTAAATTGCATATAGAAAATTAATATGTTTTTTATAAATTTAATTATTTAAGAGTAATGTAATTTTAGGAAGCATTTTTAATTCTCTTTTAATATATTAAAATGCAATATCTTTACTATAAAATTAAAAAATAATTGTTCTAGGACAAGAAAATCTTTTATTTTAAATAATAATATCGTGGAATGAATATATGTATTTTTTTATCCTTTAACAGCAAAGAGGTCACTATTATACATTTGGTTTCCAAAAGATTAAATTAGCAAATTTTGTAAATACTTAAGTTATTTATAACTTATTATAATTAAAAATCAATAAATTTATGAAAAATATATTTTTTTTTACCTTTTTTAATAATTTTATATTTTTTTGATAAATTTTTCTGGTGACATTTATTTTCTTAAATAACTATTTATTTCCCACAAGAAAATAGATTTAACTTATTATCAGGGCAAGTTTTTCAAGATTTTCGCTTGGAAAGTAAGCATTTGCATATTTTAAAAGTATTTCACAATAATGTGTTTTTTAAATCTTTGCATAAATTTGCATATAACAGATAAAAAAATTAGTTTTCATAACAAAAATGCTATTTTTAGTGATTTTCTGGAGTTCAATCAAATGATTTCTAAAATTTTTTTGGGAGTATTTTGAATACATTGTAAAAAATTGTAAAGAAAAAACATCAGATGCGTCAAATATGACATTAAAAATTAAAATAGTTATATTTTTATAAGAGCCAAAATCTGTCAGAGATTGAAAGTTGAAATTGAAAGTTGAATTCATATTTGTGCACATTTTTTACATATTAATATATAGGAATGAATAAATTTGTTGGTTTTTAAAGACATATTCATGCTATTTTTGCATATTTCTGTGCATATTATACCATTTTTTGTGCATATTTAAACTTACCTAGTTTATTATGTATTGTTGATATATCAACAGTATTGACCTTTCTAATGCCGCCATAAAATCTAAACTACTATTGGGAATGTTTGAGAATATTTGAATGTTTAATGAAAATCATAGAAAATGTTATTAAAATCTTAATTTTATGAAAACGAAAACTAATTAAAAAAAAAAAAAAAAAAAACAAATAAAAAATAAGTTCTGATACATATGTATATTAATTGACTTGAATTAAAAATTTAATACTTTGGCTTTTTGAAATAATAATAATAATTACGATTCAATTTCTAACATTTTGACTATTAATGCTAGTTAGCAACTTAGTTTACATATAAACCGCTGTAAATGTTTATATTTTTATACCCTACATTTTTGTACTCTACACTACCATAGAATCACTCTCTGAGTCGATTTAACGATGTCAGTCCGTCCGTCCGTCTGGCTCGTTGTCTGTCCATGTAAGGTTAGGTTAAGTGGGCAGCTATCCAAACAGTTACAGGACAGCTCACGTGGGTCCAATTTGGTCCCGTTGTGATACCCTACTGGATCATGTGGTATAGCTGACATGTCCGAAACTACGTTTGAATCGAACCAACCTGACGCGTGTATAAAGGAGTTGATCGCTCTGATGTCGATATCAGAGAGATCAGATGGTACATGCACAATCGGACTGCCGAGTTTAGCAGTCCTTATTTCCGAGAGAGTCGGACAGTGACATAGGAAGTTCTCCACTGTCTCCTCCTCCTCTTCATCAAGGCAACTCCTACAGAAGTCGTTAAAAGGGAGCCCTAATCTCCTAGCATGCGCACCAGCAATCCAGTGCCCTGTGACAACGAATATAACCGATGCCTTGGTAGTCCCAGAATGGGATTTGACCGAGGTCCATCATAGTGGGGCCATATTTGCCTCGAGATTGAGCAAATGGACAGATTTGACCATCTATCCTGTTTAATCCTCGATAGATTCCGCAGTAGAAAGTACAGGTCGCAATTTTGAAGATATCATAATGAAGCGAATAGTTATTTTGATACAAGGACAATGCCTGTTTTGTATAAATGATGATCGGTAAATTATTTCACCTATACAAATGTCCCATATAAACCCCTTCTCCGGAAATTTCATTCAAATTAATATCAAGTTAGTATTCGACACAAATAAGTTATATATAAGTAAAAACCATATCGAAAATGAGAATCGGTCTTTAATTTATCGGGGGCTTTCTTTACAATGCTTCCATATTAAGCCACTTCTGGGAATCGTCCCAAATATAAACAATGGTATTGTGTATCATATGGTCGGTCTTAACCGACTATATCTTCCTTAGTTGTTTAAAATGATTACTTTAGCAACAGGGGTGTCTACATTAATTCTAGCATTGAATCGAAATATTTTGGGGATTAGTTTATAACATATAAATCTTTTATTTTTATATTTGTAACATTTTCCACTCTATCATAAATCCGCTTTAATATACACACATAAGTATTTAGTAAGTTTGTACTTAATCAAATCTACAGACTTTAAAACTAATTACAAAAACTGATATTAAGAAGAAAATAAAGTGAACGCATATTATAATTATTTTCTTAATTGGATACTTTTTATGGAGACTTATTTACAGTAAATTTAAGCTTTTTACATAAAAAAAACCTATTAAAGGTACTATAGCCAATTTTAGCTGTTCATAAGTATAAAAAATAAATTTTTATGAAGAAATTAGATTTCTCATTTCATTAAAAAAAAAATATAAAGAAAAATAAAATTTCATATAAATTTCTATAAAAAAAGTTATTTTGTTATTTTGCCCTTATACCAAAGTAACTATTCTATCCAAATTTCATTACCTTTTTTTAATAAAATTTAAAAGTTGTAATTTCAATGCAATTTAAAGTAATGTTAACAGTAAATATCTCTTAATATTCACTTTTACTTTAACAAACATATTACTTAATTTTATTATTCCCACACAAAAATCAATACAATATAAATATAGTGAAAAATTAAACAGTAATAATAATGCACTCAGGTAATTACACTTCACTATTTAAGAGTGTCATTAAAAACATAATTTATATTCCGTGGTTAAGTGTATAATTTATTATAAATAATAACTATATTTTATTAATTAAAGCGAAAACAAGATATAAACAGCAAACTGACAGATTTTAATTAGTTTAAAAATATAAAAAAAAACATGCGTACAAAATTTTTATGAGAGATTTTTTATTTGATTTTATGTCTACAAGTAGTAAGTGCTTATTAAAGCTCGTATATATGCCACCAATGACATTAAATTGTGAATAAATGTTAAAAAAATCAAAGTGCTAGAGTTTTAATTCAATCCTGTGTTTTTTTTACTGCAAGTCAAAAGTCATTGAAATATTGTTATTTTATTGTTATTGACTTTTTATATTGCTCTATTGTTTTTAAAACTCAAGGGGATTTTATTATTTTCATAGAATTTTTTCACATGAAATATTAAAAATTCGTTACTTTGTTTTCTAGCAATATTTTGATTGTTTTTTTCTTTATAAAAAATCTGAATAATAGACTTTTTGAAGTATATTTCAAAAATTTCAAAAGGTCTGCTAAAAGTTGTAATACAGTTTTGTTTAACGTTTCTTTAATTGCCCAGCAAAAACTTTGCTTTCCTGGTAAGCTAGCAGGTATAATTGGAAATAAAAATAAACTACTTATTTTTTGTCTAAATAACTAGTTATTTTTGTTCGAGTTATCCGTGAATTCTAGTAGTTATTTTTAGACTCTAGTGATACTAAAAAATATGTACCTAAACAAAAATAAAACAAAAAACGAAAAAATTTGCTGTCAGTGAGTTTTGAACTTGGGACCCTATAAACTAATCGTTTTTAATGACTAACGTCTAACTCAGTACACCATCTCGCACTTAATATTCAAAGCCAAAAACTTGTTTTAGCATAAAATATATTTTTAAAACATTTTGTTAAAAAACGAATAGCATCAGAATGGGGTTGAACCGGCAACCTTCTGATTGCTAATCCTGCGCTCTAGACAACTCATCCATGTGATTGTAACTTACTCTGCAATTATGCTATTGAGTATTTATTTATGTAATGTAGAGAAGGCAAATAATAATGGCGCCTACTTTCCAGGAAAGTACTTTAATAAGTAGTCGTCATTACCGAAAACCAAAAAGTTTTTGCTGGATGTGAAAGAAGCACTAGGTTTTGTTAATCACTTGATCAGCATAGCGTATTCGTATTATAATGTTTTAGATTTAAATAATATTTCTTATACGTACCAGTGGCAGCAAAAGAATGTACACTACTTTTCAAGAACTGCAAGGTTTTTATATTTTGTTTAATTTGTTTACTTAATACGGTTAAACAAGTAAAAAATATATACTCATTTATAGACTAATACAGCCTTAACATTATACATTCTGGTCAGCATATTCTGAGAATATGCTGCTATATACAAATTTAGAATTGTAATTTATCCTCATATATTATATTAATTATCTTGATGAAATTTATGCACTTTAGTTATTTTCTGAAGAAATAAATTGCGGGTTAATTTTCATAAAATTTGCTACAGTATATTCAGTTTACGCTGAAGATCATTATGGCAAAAAAAAAAAAAAAATATAAAAAGGTTATTAAGTGAAATTTTTCATGGTTAAATGCTGGCGACCCTGATTTGACATCAAACAAGTTTTTGTTGAGTGGTCGGTGAGATATGATGGATATTATCCATTATGAGTTGCTACAATCTAGCGAAATTATCATTTCTAAATTTAACTGTTCACAACTCAACCGTTTGAATGAATAAATCAAAAACGAGTGAACAGAATTGAATTACAGAAAAGGTGCTGCGTTCCAAAGATTCCTAGCTGGTCAGGGGGTAATTGTTCATTTGGGTATGTATTTTTTTTTTAAATTGCCAAAATTCAAATATCTCATTATCTTAAGAGATATTCAGGTCGAAATAAATTTTTCTTATCGGTCTTAATATTGACCCTAAACTCATAAGGGTATGGAGATTTATAATAAATAAAAATAAAATTAATTCGGTCAAATTTGTTCATATAATGACTTGAAAGACGGAAAATTATATAAAATTATAGACGACCTTGTCTTAAAATTAAAGAATTAGAAAAAAAAAACACTTTTTCTTTGTTATCAAAATACCCAAAATCTCAATTTGGAATCTTTCAAAAATTTACTTCTCTCGTTGAAATGGTCACTTTGTCGTTATAAGGGGCGTCCGTCAGAAAATACTTAATGGGTTTTTACCATTAAGGTACGAAAAAATTCGGATTCGAACTAAATTTTAAGTTTTTTTCTTTCTTTACTTTTTTTTAATTTAAGTTAAGAAAATAATCTAAAAAAACTTTCTTTTTCAATTTGTATTTGTGGGGAAGATTGTTATTTTACGATTACAAAAGGTTCGGTCGCCACACATATGGTACAATGATGTGAGCAAAAAAGTGGTTGAAAAAAAGTTAAAAAAAGGTTCGTTGTGTGCATGTACATTTATACAGACATGTATACAGACATATGTATAAAAAAATTATGTTTAGCGGTATGAACTGACTATAAAACTCCAATGATATTTTTGTTTTAAATTTGTAAGTTTGTATGTATGGAAGTATATCAACTAATTTTTTTATTCAACATAAGTCAACAAATTTCTATACCGTTCACGACTTCAATTCGATTAATTCGTTTCGGGTTAATTTCTGAATAATATTTTTATTTTCGAAAATACAATTTTTGATCTTCGCACAAACTTAAAAATTAAATTTGCAAACAAAAAATAAAATTCGTTCTAAAAATTGGGATTAAATTCGCTGATAAAAATTATATTCCGAACTCTGTTTTTATATATAAAGGTATTTAATTTTGATATAATTTTATGCTAATCTCAGTTTTGCAATTTGAGAATTTAAAAATTAAATTAAAAAATAATTCATTGATTCAATGTATTTGTTCATTGTGTTATGATTCTTCTTAATTAAATCAATGTATTAGTTTATTGAATCAACGAATTGTATATTGAGTTATTAGTTTTATGTATACTTTATTTTTAAATCAATGAACTAATACATTAAATCAAATAAATTATTAACTTATTTTATTAAGAAATAATTTGAATAGATGATTTTAATGTATTGCAAATAACAGCGTTCATTTTTTCATTGAATTTTAATGAAATAACGAATTTAAATATTAAATTAATAAATTCCTGGAAAAAATTAATGAATTTCATTTAACATACTTCATTTGTTAAAATTTTTATTTTCAGTGTGCTGCAGATCTACCTACAGGAATAAAAAAAAGTGCAAAATGCAAAATGAAACATTGCAAAATTTCAGATTTATTTGGACTTGATTCTAAAGTTTGTTATGTTATTAAATGCATGACCTAAAGGCACTTCTTGCAATACCAAATTGTTGCTTTGACAATCGAAAACCCGAAAAACGCTAAAGAACTATATTTTTTTATTTTGATCCAGCACATGAAAGGTAATATCAGGACAAACATTTCGAAAAACGATATCTTAGAATAAAGTAGATTTTAATTTCAGCTAGTAACATCGACATCTTATATTTTCTCCATACAAACACGCAGAGAATAAAGAATAAAGTAGATTTTAATTTCAGCTACACGCAGAGAAAAAACATGGTTACAGCATGATCACCACAACTATTCAATGATTATATAGCCGCTTTCTCGTTGATTTAAATATACTGTGATCATCATAGCAACGTTTATGATTCTGTTTTATCATTTAATGATTACCCACAATCAAAATTTTAATATGGTTCACTGAATTATAATATGTTTTTAAATATGTTTATATGAAATCATATTTATGAATAAATACAATCATTTAGTCAATTCTACAATTATTTAGTTAATTCTATAATCATTAAGTTAATTTTACAAATTTAGTCAATTCTACAACCATTTAGCTACTATTTTTATTTGATTTTAAGTCATATTTTGTTTTGCACAACTGTTGAATGTTTGTATTTGAAAATGTTTATGTTTTTCTCAAATATAAAATATTTGTTTTGGACTATAATTTGATTTCACACAACTATTGTATTTTTATCGTTAATCATATTTATTTTCTACATAACTATTGAATACACATTTTTGTGTATAAGTTCAGTAGTTTGTTAGAAGGCAAACGGTATAGCTGTGTGTTTTTAGAAAAGTGTTCAATTTAATTGTGTTCTAAGTTTAAAAAATTATGAAATAAAACCACAAAATAAAAAAAAAAAATAAATGAAAAATATGTCCTGTTCTGAGATATGCAGGAATGGTTTTCCATATTGAAATGTATGAAAATGACGTTCCATTATTTGGTCATATAAACCACATATATTGCTCTAATGAATCTTAATTTATTTAAATTCTTATGTAAATATTATAAAATATAATATGTAAATAATATTTAAACAATGAATATTATATAAAAAACTTTTAATTATAACTTAACTTATAATTTTATAATTAAAAATTAATCAATTTTTATACCTGACAAATTTTTGTTCAATATTCTCAATAAATAAATAAAAATTTCAGATAAATGTGCTTTATTTTAAATATATTCAGTATTACAAAAAGGGAGTTATATATATTATGAAATGGGATTATATATATGATAAAATGGAATTATATATATGATAAAAGGGGATTATATATATGATAAAATGGAATTATATATATTATAAAAGGGGATTATATATATGATAAAATGGGATTATATACATGATAAAATGGGATTATCAAATGATTAAATTCGTTTATATATATTGTAGAATGGGATTATTAAATGATAAAAAAATTGGGAAATCGGAAGAAATATTATAAAAAAAAGTTATAAATATGATTAAACCAAATCATTAAATGATGAGAAAATGATTAAATGGAATCAGAAAAATGATTACGTACAAATATACTTATTGTAACCTGGGATCATATATTACAATCATAGTATGTTGCTCTTAGTTTATGGTCACCCGAACCATATTTTTTCTTTGCGTGTAGTAACATCGACATCTTATATTCTCTCCATACAAACAAGCAGAGAAAAAAATAGTTACAGCATGATCATTACAACTATACAATGTTTTCATTGATTCTAATAATATCGTGTTTATGATAGCAACGTTTTTGTTCCTGTTTTATAATCAAAATTTTTATATGGTTGACTGCATGTATTTAAATATTTTTATATGAAACCATATTTATGAAAAATCCAAACATTTAGTCAATTCTACAACTATTTAGATAATTCTACAACCATTCAGTTAACTTTACAAATTTGGTTAATTCTATAACTATTAAGCCAATATTTGTATTTGCTTTTAAGACATATTTTGTTTTGAACAACTGTTTAATGTTTGTTTTTGAAAAGGTTTACGTTTTCCTCAAATATAGAATATTTGTTTTAGACTATGATTTGATTTCACAGAAGTATTGAATTTTTTACTTTAATCATATATTTTTCTGCATAACTATTGAATACACATTTTTGTGCATCAGTTCCGTAGTTTGTTAGTATACTAATTCTCATTTAGTTTAGATATGAACAAATATAAATTGACAAGGTTTATTTATATTTAGCATGATGAATGTACTACATATCGTGGTACAAATAAATATAAATATGAAAAAATGGGAATATATATGTATATATGATAAAATGGGATTATTAAATGATAAAAACATGATGAAATCGGAAGCAATATTATAAGAATAAGTTATAAACATTATTAAATCGAATCATTAAGTGATGAAAAAATTATAAAATGGAATCATAATAACAATTACGTACAAATACACTAATTTCCAACTGTAAACATGTATTACAATTATAGTATGCTGTTCTTAGTTTATGGTAACAAGAACCATATTTTTTCTTTGTGTAAACATACCTGTTTGTTAAAAGTATATGTATTTCCAGGACATTAATTATTCTTCATAAATCATTCCTAAAATATAAATCTGCATGAAATTAATTCAAAATTTTTAAATTTCATCACAAAAAATTTGGTAACTTAATGCATTTTATTTGTTGCTGTGGTTTATATATATTCGAAAACAAAACTCTTACAAACTGTGCGTGTTATTTAGATTTTGTAAAATGATGTCTGTTGATAAATCAAAATATTCTAAATAAAATGCTGCATAAAATAAATGTAACTGTGTGTCATTGTCATACAAATGTATAGTGCTTTTTTTCAAAGTAGAATTGCATAAAAATACTATAGATTTGTATGAATGACACACATATACACAATGTTTTGTATTTATTCTCATATGCATAAAATCAACTGTAGTTACATATTTATACTTAAAAGTGTTTGCAGAGATATGGAGAAAAACGCCAAAAAATAACTTTATATGTGTATATGCATGCAATAAAATGTTTTTGTATTTTATTATATATAGTAAGGAACAAAAGTACTTTTTGGATAATTTTTCATACGATACTAAAAACTTGTATTTAATATTCAAATACAGTTTTGTATTGTAATTTTTCATTTGTTTGCCACTCACTTTGACATATTTTTGCCAAATATTTCATTTTGTATTAGTGATAAAATATTTTGACAAATAGTTGTTGTTAGTATTGTTATTACAGTAGTTTGATACTTTTGTTTTGTATTGTTATAAATACATAAACTGTTATAAATTGATTTTGACTGCTTGTAGTTTTTAAAATATAATACTAACAAATCATATATAATCTTTTTGCAGTTAAACATATATCCTTTAATTTGTATTTTTACTTTTAAGTTTTTAATACATATTTTGAAATAAATTTAACATAATATAATAGGAATTTCTTACCTAATACATATTGTATATTAAAATTTCATTTTTTTTCTAAACCGGAAATTAAAATTTTCTAACATTTCATGGTATTATCTTTCTTTAATTTGTATGCATATTTGATTATAATATATTATCTTATTAATACCTTTATTTTAATATTTTGTTTGGTATGTGCAGGCAATATACACATATTTTGAATTTACATACATAAGTTAATAAACTATTTATATTAAAAAAAAAATAATAAAATTCAAAAATTTATAAGGTTAAACTATGTCTTGCATTATTTGTCTGCATAATCCTTTTCAAATTATTACTCAAGGAGTGTGTGTGTGTGGGAGTATGTTTATGTAAAAAAGTTTAAAAAATTTGTTTAGTAAAATATTTGTAAACTAATTTCTGAATATTTTATAAACATAGGTAGGTATTAATGAATCGCTCTAACATACTTTCACTTATGTAAATACTTATGAGAAGTATAATAAAAGTTGCCTTAGTATATTAGAAAAAAGGGTAGCGGTTAGTTGTAAAAGTAAAATAGAGCACAGGACTGAGAAAAAATTGTGCCTATTACAATAGAATTTATGGGTGATTCCATATTAAAACTGACAAAAAAGCTGACATTTTCAAATTTGTTATCTCAGAAAATTTGATATCTCAGAAATTGTTTACCTTTGAACTTATAAAATAAATTAACTTGTTATATATTAGTTAACATTTTTTAATTTTGTTATTTATAATTCAGAAGCGAAACTAGTTTTTCTCATCTACCTGGTTACCTGTAGACTTTTCTATCTTAAGAATACTGCTAGGATCGAAAGTTTCTTTCGCACCTCCTTTTCATTTATCGTACTCAAAGCGTAAACATCAGAGGACTTTTCCTATTCATCTTCTTCAGATAAGCCAAAGATAATCTTTTGCTTTTTCTTTCTGTTTAGCTTTTAAAGAAACCGAAATGGTTAAGACACCACGAATGCTGATGAAGTGTGTAGCGACACAGAAAATACGTATTCCATTCTGCTGGTGTCTAATTATAGTCTACAAACTCTGCTTTGGTACCGCCAAACAGAAACAACTAGGCAATTTACGATTGAAAATTGTTTATGGTCCTTCGAATTAGATATCTGCTTACGACAATATGTAACCACATCTTTAACATCGTTTACGACGCACAGTGTGCGATTTAAAAAATGAAATGGAAATAATTATGGAACTTCACATGGTGACAGTAGAGGTGCAGGCGAGTTCACAGGTTCCCAAAGTTGGACACCTCGGGTATAAAATTTATTAAAAACGATCCTGATTCCTTATATCTGAACCGATTTCAAAGATTTTATATGGGAGGATTCTGCTGATCAATATCTACAAAAAACATAGTCGTATGCCTATATCATCTTTTTGTTTAAGAGATATTAAGCTTCAAAAATAAAAATTTTTACTTTTTAGCGTGTCTTGGTGAAGTTTTTTCGCTACAGCGGGTCCAATTTTAATTCCATAGTTTTAAAATTTATTTTATTTCATTAAAAACAAATAAAAAAATTGTATAAAGAGAGAATTTTGAAAAAATATTTACGGAGTCAAAAATTACAAGCATTTAAATTTAAACTTTCAAAAAAAGTTGATTTTTTTCCCGTTTTTTGTCAAAAAGTGGAAACATTCTTTTTCTGTTATTTTCTTAAGCAACATATATAGTATTTATATTTATCGGAAAGATAACTAAACACAAAATATTTTAAAGGAAAATAATCTTTTAAAAATCGATTTTTGCGAGAACAAGGGTTTCTCAAATTTGACCTATTTTTCCAACTAATTTCGAGTTTTCGGCAAAGCTGGAATCAAAAAAATTATACTTATTATTTAGTCTAAAGTGTTTTAATTTCTTTTGCAGTAGAAATTTTTGCTCCCCGTTATCGGTTGGAAAGATATAGCAAGAAAAGTAAAAAATCCCATTTTTGTAATTTTTTTAAAGTTTTTTGGGAATTACGGGATTTTTGTAGACAAAATCACAAATCCATCCTTTCGCAGTGTTTTTTGCAAAAAGCCTTAAACAAATTTTTGTATCGTAAATTTTTTTATACATATTTGAAAAGAAGACAAAATTTCCTGAAATCGGTTCTGATATAAGGAATCATAAATTTTATACCCGAGGTGTCCAACTTTAAGACCCTGTGGACTCGCCCCCTATAACTTTATGTGGTCCAAGCTCAAAACTTAAACTCGCCTTTTTAAATCGCACACTGGTAAGGTTCCCTCGTTTTTACTTGCCCCAAACGCCTGGAGCTGCAAACTAAGTCCCTCAAAATTGCACCCAGTGCAAGGTGGGCGCCATGTTTAGTTTACAACTAAACTAATTACAAAAATTTCATATGAAAAATTACCTAACATTTAGTTAATTTTTAATTATAGTTCCTTTAAAAACTTTTGGGTGATTTTTCGCTTTTATAATTATTTTTTACATTTATATACCTAAAGTGTTTCTATGGTTTATGAAGTTTATTAAAAAATAATTTTAAGAATTGAAAAGAAAAGGCTAGATTTAGCATTCTCTGATGAACAGGCAGACGGACAGACATACATGGTTAGATCGATTTAGTGATTCTGAGTCGACTGGTATACTTTATGGTGGGTGTTGGATAACTTCTTCTATGCGTTACAAACATCAGCACAAAAACAGATGAATTTATAACATTTTACATGTTTATAAAAAATAATCTCTATTTATTTTCGATTTATATATATTTAATTAATAAAATATGTTTGTTGATAGTATTACGAAATTAAATATTCGAATTCAGCACCTTAAATAATCTTAAAAACCACTTTTGGCGGCTCAAGTCTAAAACGTGTGTAAATGAATATTAAACATATTTATATAATCGAGTTTGATTTAATTTCTTGTCTAATTGGCTCGACACAAAACTTTATTTAACGTTCCTAATCCACAAGTATTTTCCTACTACCCTCGTTAATATTCTGTATGACATTTTGAAAGTGGCTTAAACAAAATATTGTTTAATTTATTTATGTACGAGTATCTATCTAATATGTGTGTGTATTTGTAAACCACAAATTTTGTGTATATGTATATACACTGTCGTACAAAATAAAGTGAGGTTTTTTGCTTTTGCTATTTGTTTCATTTCTAGGTTCAGTATAGTCTATTTTTGGTGTTCACGCATTTGTCGTTTTATATTATTTAATTTATTAAACAAAAGAAGTTTTTTAAATATGTGCATTTCGAGTTTGAAGTAAAAGTGTTGTGTTGGTCATGGATTTTGTGCGACAAAATAAAGTGACACTTTATTTAATTTCTCTAATTTGGCTTCCAATTTTCGAATTTTTTGATACAAAATGGAATTCATATGCTTAAAAAGTGCTAAATTTTAATATTCTATCCATTAAATTCTATTCAAATTATTATTGCATTTGAAAAATAATAATAGATACGGCCATATTATCGGAAAGTCTTCGACCACAATCCAATAAGATTTCTTGATTCCAGATAGAGAAAATGAAGTAAGATTAATATAATTGTCTTTAAAGAGTAGCTTTTTAGAATCTAAGGCCAAAAGAACCATTCCATTATACAAAATTACAATTTAGAATGAAAATTAGAAGAAATTGATGGGTCAGAAACCCTAATACTGCGAAGTAAAATCGTAGCAATATCGCAATTCTCGCCAAAAAGAAACTCATTTTTCTAAGCGGAAAGATAAAGAAGGAAGTAATTTTAATAATTACTAGCCTAACTGTTCCGACAAGTTTCAAACAAATTGGTTTCATATGTACCAAAATTAAGAAAACATTTTTTATACGATCTCCTATTACAAAAATTTAAAACTTCAGACTTTTCCATGGCAGTTTCCAAAATTTTCTCATTTTTTTAAAAGTTTTAATAAGATGTTTGTTTATTTATCTAAATAACTGTATTTTAGAATGGTTCTGGGACTTTAACGATTATTTTTCTATTACGCGTCGCACAACAATGATGTGACTTTTACTTAGAATAGGTACTTCTAAAACTCATATATTTGAGCTTTTTTCTGGCAGTAAAAGTTAATATAGTTATAATTACTTCTTGCGTTATAACTTTAGATGATGAAACTCATTCTCTTTTGGCGAGAATATTGATATCGTTACGATTTTGCTTCGTTGTCTTAGGGTTTCTGCTCTCTCAATTTCTTCTAAATTTCGTTTTGAATTGTAATTTTGTTGCACTTTAAAGCCAAATACACTAATTTTACCATATTTTCCTTATCTGGAGTAAAGAAATTTTTCTGGATTGTGGTCAAAGACTTTCCGATAATATGGCCGTATTCATTTTTATTTTCTAAGCTTAATAATAATTTTAATATAATTTAATTAATATAATATTAAATTTTAGCAATTCTTAAACATATGCCTTCCGTTTTGTATCAACAAATTTGAAGCCAAATTAAAGAAATTAAGTAAAGTGTTACTTTATTTTGTCGCACAAAATGCATGACCAACACAACACTTTTGCCCCAAACTCGAAATACACATATTTTAAAAACTTCTTTTGTATATTAATTTAGAGTATATAATAAGACAAATACCTGGACCCCAAAAAAGTAGCCCATTATGCAGCTAGAAGACAATAATTATGTACTAAATATCAACTTTATTTTGTCCGACAGTGTATATTTTTACAGAAACATTTGATGCATTTAAATTGATATATTTGTATGATTATGTGTGTGTGTGTATGATGTAATAGCATATAACCATATGTGTATGTATTTGCTTAAAATAACTTTATTAAAAAAATTTGAAAATAAAAATATTTATGATTTATTACATTTGTCATGTAAATTTATTTAAATAGTTAACATGCCAACAGACATATTGGTCAGACACAGTAAATCTAGATTTAACTTAATGAAACAGGGTTATCAAAAAATAACTTAAATTCTAACAAAATATTTTTAAATAAATTAGAAATAAGTTTAAAAAATATATATTTTTAACTTGAACTTAGTAAAGAAGAAACAAAAGTTATTAATATTATTTTATTTTTTTGGGTATTGGTTGCAATTTATTTGCTCAATAGTTGTTCCGTCATACCCATTTTAGATTAAAAGAAAAAAATATATTATTTTTAATTTTAATGGGTATCATCAAAAAGATGGGGGGTATATTGTGTGTCTGTTGAAAGCAGGATAGGGCTCGAACGGGGTAACGTAGAGGGACGAAATTTGGCACAAATATTTGCCTCATATAAGGTTTGTTTGGTATTGAAAAAAAAAGTAATGGGCTAAAAACTAGAAACACAGGGTGTCCGTTTCATACCTTTTTGCTGATATTTCATCAACAAAATCATGTACGACAGCGAAATTTTGTATGTATAGTTCGAGGGTCGATATAAACTCGGAAACAAAAAATTACGATAAATCTAAAGTGTTGTATATAAATAAGTTTATTTATTTTCATATCCTCACAGAAAGAGTAAAACTGTGAATTTTGAAATATTGTAATTTAAATATACATATAAATATAATATAGATATAAATAAATTATGTAAAGCTTATGTTTTCATTTTCTTTTAATTTTTTTCTGGACAACAGAATTCAAAGCTCAAACAAAAACTTGTATTCAAATCAAAATTGATTTATTACCGTAAAGTAAAGAGCATAACCCAGCGAATAGTTCTTTTATATTTGATTAAAGTTTTTATTATTTTATTTCATATTAAATTAAAATGTTGACATCAATAGAATTTGTATGAGTAATATTCGTATATTTTATGCGTATAAATAAGATGAATCAAAAGGTTTTTAAATCAGAAAATCAATAACTAAAACACCAATTAGTCTAGGTATTTAAATTTCCCTTAATGTGACTATTCTGACGAAAAAGGAAATCTTGTGAACATATAGAATTAATATAGTCATAATTTTTAGACATATAGAAGACATAATATCAAATAATTTTTATTTTTTTTTTGCGTCATTTGATAACCATCTTGTTTTTTTAATTATGTCATTTCGGACGTCCGTCCGTACCCACACCCATAGGTGGTTGGGGTATTATGCATTTGTGCTGATGTTTGTAACGCACAGACCCCCGCCTTAAAGTATACCAATCGATTCAGAATCACTTTCTGAATCGATTTAACAGTGTCCATCCGTCCGTCTGGTCGGCTGGTTGGCTGTCTGTCCATGTAAACCTTGTGAACAAAGTACAGGTCGCATTTTTAAAGATAACTTGTCC
Organism: Protophormia terraenovae; assembly: GCA_951394005.1. NCBI lineage: Eukaryota > Metazoa > Arthropoda > Insecta > Diptera > Calliphoridae > Protophormia > Protophormia terraenovae. Next base: position 143,459,511 of record OX596074.1, read on the forward strand.
TCTCGAAAAAGGGGATTAACGATTATAAATGCCTTAAATATAACAATATTTTAATGAAATTTGGTACAAAGAAGTTTTGCACAAGTGTCAATCTTTGTGCAAAATTTATTCAAGATGGGTCCATAATTGACAAAAGCCTCCATATAAACCTCTCTTACGAAAGTCTCTTTAACGTGCATAAATCTCTTACACATGTCAGTTAATATTAGGAATCACAAATTGTATGAGGTTTGGTCCATAATTTATAATAGCTCCTATATAAACTCACTTTCGGGAATCACCATAAATTCATATAAATGTTAGTATTAACATAATATTTTGTATTTGTATATTTTATTTTACACTAGGTAAAAGTATTGATCCACAATTGTTTAGAGTTCTAATATGTGACCCTTTCTCGAATTTTGAATCACATACATGATGCCAAACCCAACAGGGTATCATATGGTTGGCTTTGAGCGACTATATCTTTCCATCTCGTTTATAATGAATCTGTATCTCCTAAACTACTTGTCGGATTGAACTATTTTGTTGTCACACTGTGATAATTTAAGCTAAAGAGTATCAAAATTGACTATATATTGCATGTAAAACTTTAAAAAAATCATAACTTCTACAAAACAGTGCTTAGTAAGATGAAGATCAAATAAGTTGATATACTATTTTTCCTTTATCTTGCCAAAAAATACAATAAAAATCTTTGATATAGGACTTGGTTTGTAAAAGTTACGATTTATTGAAACTTTTACTTAGCACTTGTTCATGAAGGACATCATGACAAAGAAAAAGCTGGTTGTCTAGCACGGAGCGTTTTTATAAAGCTGATTCCTTTTTCAGCATCTAATCTAGTCGGACTTAGCTGACTATAATTTTCTTATTTTTCTTAAATATTACTGTTGTAATAGATTAAGAAATTCCAGATGGAATTGCATGGTTTAAATTAATTACAAATAATTTTGTTTAATTTTTTTCTCTTTATACAAAAAATTCACTTGGCATCATTTATTTTTACATATTTATATCAGAAATTATTTGTTAATAGAGAAAAAAAAAAAAAAAAAAAACTAACAAATTTAATGATAAAGATTTATCACATAAAATTCTAAGTACTTTTGATGTACTACTTCACATATAAAGTGTTGAAATGAATAAAATAAATGACCACAAAATGATTGATAGAAAAATGCATCAACCCAAATAAAAACAAAAAAAAAAAAAAAAAGTATGTTACACAAACACCATATGTTGTTGATTTTTTCTTGTTGCTAATATTGTTAACCACAAAGTGAAAATGTTACAAAATAGATTAAATTATTCATTTTGCAAAAATATTTCATCTAAGAAATAAATAAAACTAACTAACTAGCTTTGGTCATAAAACGGAATTGAAAAATACAAATTCATTTAAAAAATCATATCATGAAAATGAAGAAAAAATAAAAATATAATGCTTTAGGTTGTATATACAAAATTTAATTTTCACTAACCAGAAAAACACATTGCATACGTTTTTAGCTAAATACGAAAAAATCGCATAAAATATCAATGTTTTATTCAACTAAACCATCATCAGCACCAACATCAATGTTATCATTGGGAACATCATGATTATAAGCAACGGCAGCTCATGCAAGTCAACAAATTCTAACATCAATATTGAAATGATAGAGTTAGAGATGAAAAACAGCAGCAAGAGCAGGAAGAAAAAAGAATTACATTCATTTAATATCCTTATCACGTTTTAAGTACAAATAAACACAAAATATGTCCTGCAGCAAATATTTAAACAGATATACATACATCCATATAAACCAACAGACAAACTTTAACATACACAGACATACACACACAGACACACACACTCATAAAGTCCCACATTCATTTACACTAAAGAAAGGAATACAAGACAGACAGATAGACTAACGAAATAAATATTGTATGTGTAGTGAGTTAGTATCTTTTTTTACATTTTTATTCTTTTTAGTATTGATGTATGTATGTGTATTATCATTTTTCGATTTTAATTTTATAGGAAATTGTAAATAAGGAAATGTCAATTATTAAACAAAAAATTATTGAATTTATTTTCAAAGCCTCTACGTAACATTAATGTTCTAATATAATGACATAAATTTAAAAAATTTCTAACAACATGACCTACCTTAAGAGCTCTTTTATTGCTAAGGTACCATATTTAAGAGTAGAAAGAGTATTTACTTATTTTTAAGAGAAAAAAAGCTTTTCTTGTAAGGAGCATTTTCTCAAGTTTGATAAGCAACATATCCTTGTTGAAGTTGTAAAGCAACTTCATACTTTTCATTGTTGCCTTCCTTCAAGTTGCGGAGAAAGATTGAGTTGTAAAATGTCTGCCGAATTATTATTTTGTTTTAATTCATAACGAAAGTGAGAGTTCTTCTTAAAGTTTTTGTAGAAAGCAGTTTAAATTTAATGTCAGAATAATATGGACATATTATTTGTGTGACATATTATTGTAAAACTTTTTTTTCAGAATAATTTGAGTTTTTTAATAAAATCGTATTATATTGTTAGCATGGAAACACGAGTATTTTTATTTTAGTTCCTTAAGAATTTCTTGTAAATTTCTTGGTAATAAATCGCGATAAGTTTTAGAGATAAAATATCTATAAATAGAAAATATTTCATATAAATATAAAATAGAAAACATATTATTTTTCTTTGGAAAACATCTGATTTTTTATTATATGTATATTTCTTAAACTAGAAACGGAAAATAAAACATTTATATACCAAGAATATTTTAAATTAGAAAATTCTAAATTAAATTATTAATCAGAATTTTGAAATGATTTAAAATATTTTTATAATTAAATAAATTATTCTCAAATTATTCTACTCAAAGAAACTAAATTCATAATTAATTTCAATTATAAAAAATATATATTCAATTATTTTATTAATTAAAATTCAACCAATTAAAAAAATTATAAATTATTGAAATTATTACTTATTTATATTTGATTAATTTATTAAAGATACAATAATAAAAATAATTGAAAGCCATTAATTTATTGTTTTTATTAAAAAATATTTGAAAATTTGAACTTTGATCAATTGAATATTTAAACCAATTTAAAAATTTTAATAAATTAACCACATTTTTTTCGTCTAAATATAAATTATACATAAATATAAGGAATTTAAAAAATTTTGAATAAAAATATTAAACATTTTTTTTTGACACGATTTTGATTTTCGTTTTATTAACCAATATTTATTTGGCAAACAAAAAACAATTTAAATATGAAATTAAATTGATTGATAAGGATTGAAACTAAAATCCTTAATAGCTTTGTAAGCTTATTTCGTGATCACCTATTTTCCATATCAAAAACCGATTGTTACATGAAAATTATGATTGAAACTAAAATCCTTAATAACTCGGTAAATACTGCGTTTTTCCAGAAAATATATGAAAATTGTGATTGAAACTAAAATCCTTTATAACTCGGTAAATACTGCGTTTTTCGAGAAAATAGGCTTATTTCATGATCATTTATTTTTCATACCAAAAACCAATTTTTGTATAAAAATTATGATTAAATTTAAAATCCTTAATAACTCGGTAAATACTGCGTTTTACGAGAAAATAAGTTTATTTCGTGATCACTCACTTTTCATACCAAAAATCACTTATATATATGAAAATTGTGATTGAAACTGAAAACCTTAATAACCGAAAATTTTTCATACCAAAAATCAATTTTTGTATAAAAATTATGATTAAATCTAAAATCCTTAATAACTCGGTAAATACTTCATTTTTCGAGAAAATAAGCTTATTTTGTGGTCACTCATTTTTCATACCAAAAATCACTTTTTATATGAAAACTATGATTGAAACTAAAATCCTTAATAACTCGGTAGATACTGCGCTTTTCGAGAAAATAGGCTTATATCGTGACCATTTATTTTTCATACCAAAAATCAATTTTTGTATAAAAATTATGATTAAATCTAAGATCCTTAATAACTCGGTAAATACTGCGTTTTACGAGAAAATAAGTTTATTTCGTGATCACTCACTTTTCGTACAAAAAATCACTTTAAATATGAAAATTGTGATTGAAACTGAAACCCTTAATAACTCGGTAGATACTGCGTTTTTCAAGAAAATAAGTTTATTTCGTAATCACTTATTTTTCGTATCAAAAATTGATTTTTATATGAAAATTGTGATTGAAACTAAAATCCTTTATAACTCGGTAAATACTGCGTTTTCCGAGAAAATTATTATTATTTCGTTATTACTTATATTTTAGTACCAAAAATATCAAAAATCAAGAACTGTTAGGATTGAGGGTAGTGAAGAAAATTATATTTGGTATAACTTATACAAACCGAAGATCTCAAAATTGGTAAAGTTAATGCGTAGGCTCCGAAAGTTTGAGAGAAATAAAAATTCAAGTTTAATTTTCTGGTTATAAAATAACTTATCTGGGTGATAGGTATAGCAAATTATGGATCCGTATTTCATACAAAAGGAATAATACAACAAAATTGTAGTATATTCCATGTCTCTAACTTTCCCTCCATAGCACCTAGAGGTCTTTAAAATTGTCATCAAAATTGTAGGAAAAATAAACGAAGAACAATGGAAGCTTTTACAGCAAAACGCTGTTTCTGAGATTTTATGTTAAGTCGCATGCAATCCTACTTTGGTGACAGATTGTTGGTGCTTTTTGGTATGAGAAAAAATTAAAAGTAGTTCGTTCTTAAATCATAATTTAAGAGAAAAATGTACATATATATCCTACAACACCATACAAATATTCTCTCGGAATAGGGATTGAACGATTACAATGCCTTAAATATATCAATGAAAATTGGTACAAAGAAATTTTGTATAAATATAAATCTTTGCGTCGAATTTCATGAACACTATAAACACTTCTTCCGAAAATCACTTTAATTTTCTGAGGATAGCTCCCTTAAAGTACATAAATTCATTTATATAAAAGTAATATTCTGTATTTAAATATTTTATTTTACACTTTGTAAAATATCGGTCCATAATTGACCACATTTCTAATTTAATACCCTTCCCCGAATTTTGATGCACATATATAATGGTGTAGATATGGTCAGGCTTTGTTACTTGTTAAAACATATTTTTAAAATAATCAAGAACTCAATTAAACTGAATTTTTTTATAAAATATATACTCCACAATATAGAATATACCAGAATCTTTAGAAGAAAAACAACTTCATTTCAGTATTTTAAAAATTTTCTTTTTTATTTCATATTTTTGACAAAAGTAATTTAAATTATTTATAGTAAGAACTTAATAAAATACTGATGTGTTGAAGTACGTAAAAACTTATGATTCTTTTAAAATTTCATTAGAATTTAATTTCAGATTTAAAAAAAAAAAAAAATAAAGTAATGTCAGCTATCAAATTTTATACCACAAAATTAATATTTTATGCTCATTTAGTGTGAGAATATATTATAAAAAAAATATACATTCAAATATAGATGATAAAATACATATAAATTTTTAAACATATTTTTGTGAAAGTTACTTTTTTGTTGTACATTTTTTGCATATTTTATATTGCAACATCATACCTATTTATTATGCAGATTAGGGAGGTAAAACTTTTTATAATAATTTGAAAGTAGAAAATGCAACAAATGACTACTTTTTATAAAGAATAATATGTTGTATAAAATGTGAAGAAAATTCTTTTTGATAATTTAAATCGTTTAGTTGATTTTTATTTTTCCATTTAATTTCTTTGACCTTAAAACTTTTCGGATTTTATTTCAGAAATAATTGTCTCTAAGATTTGAATAAGTAGAAGCTAATTCAGTAAAACAGCTAACACAGGGGATTTGTTAAAAGGATGATATTTGTAATAAAATTATATACAAAAAGACAATAAAAAGTTTGCCTGAACTCCAAATTTTATTCGTATAATTTCTGTCTATATGTATGCGTTTATAACTTTAACACCAATAAACACTACCCTATTTTTGTTTATCATACCTATTTAATATGTGTTGGTAAAATATATGTTTGTAAGACACACATATTGCATGTACACACATGAATATGTTTGTGGGTCATCATTTGTATATATTTATTCTTGTACATATACTAAAATATAAATGTGTATATAATTTTGTTTTTGTATGAGGTTTGCTTTTGTTGTTATAAAAAAGATGAAATAAATACAAACGTACAGACATAAGTGTAAATGTATTCACAAAGGTCAATTATAAGTTTTAAATATACGCAGGTAAATGAATAAACTTATACATTTACAAATAAAATGAAAAACTATATACATACTTATTTAAAAAGTGTTATTTTATTTTTTTCAGAAAATTAAACAAGACATAGAAAAATTTATTTAATTAAAGTATTTATTTTTATTGCATTAAATTAAGTAGAACAAGAAGTGAACATGGGTTTTGAAAAATGATTTTGTCGACGGACGGAATTCGTAAAATTCTGGCCAATTAATTGCACAGTGGGGTAGGCATTTTTTAATATAAATTTTCAAATCGGCTGGTTGGATTTATATAAAGTTTCTCATAGGTATATAAAGAAGCATACAATTTAAAACTCGGAAAGAGCGGATAATATGGTAACTTTGACAAACAAAATTTTAAACCGCTTGACAAATTTTTGTTTCCGATTAAAGCTCTCGGTAAGATCTATGAAAAATTGTATAATTTTCTGAAAGGTATCTTCACTGAGAAAAGTTTAGAATTAAAAGCAAACCAAAACACAAAATACGACCTTCCCGATTTTGGCTGAAAAATATCTAAAAAGCGATGATTTTAAAATTGTGTTGTCCTTGGAAGGAAGTTTATTATGCTGAGCTGTATGTGAAGTTCTTCTCTTAAAATTAAGTGTAGTTTTGTGAAATTGTAATTTTCTAAGAAATTCCTAACCTTATTTCCTGCAAAAAATACATTTGTTTCTATTTTTTTTTGTGGAAGTATTTATTAATAACTTCTGAAAAGTTCAAAATATGTACTTTATTCCATTTTTGAAGTACTGAACTTTTATTTCTTTTTTAGAATCATTTGCCCGTTTTTTTTGCTGGGTTAGAGCAATTCATTGTGACGTATGTGTGATATGACATACGTACGCTGTGATAATGCTTATACGTCCTAATTGGATATGAATTTATATATATGAGTTGCATACTTTAGTATGTGGACTACTTTAGTATGTGGACTATGTGGACTATAATTAGACACAAGCAGAGTGTAATACGTATTTTTTGTGTCGCTACACGCTTCATCAGCATTCGTTGTGTCTTATCCATTTCGGTTTCTCAGTTCTTACCAAACGAGAAATTAGTTCACCATCCTAGCTATATTTCTCCATTCCTGTTTCTGTATCTCTCCAAGAATTTGTTATGAAGAAGAACACGTTAAAGGAGAAATATATAGTAAAGATCACGATATTTGCATAGAGGTTGAAAAGGAATCAAATAGCAAAGGTCATCAAGAAGAAAATCAGGTGTACCGTGAGAATAATACCGAACAGGTTGATGGTGATAAAGAGGATACTAAAGAAGTTCAACCTTGTCAAGACTATAAGTCCATTACACAGCTAATGGTTTGATACAAATAATATTACTGAAGAAAACAATGAAGGGATATTACTATGTATAGGATAAGGATTTAAATTTAAAACACAATTATACTACTTTAATTTTAGATTTTAGTTTTTAGCTATTAAAATTTTTGTTTTTAATAAATTTTCAATCTTACAAATACCTACAAATAAAAGATTTTGCAGTTTTTGTTTAATTTCCAGCATGAATTTGACATCATCAAAAATATTTTGAATCATTTTTATTCAGGTTTACATTTAAAATGTTAATTTATGTCCGTCAATTTCACTTGAAATTGTTTTAAAATTTTGTCGAGATATCTACTAATTTTGAGGATTTTTATTTAAGTATCTTTTCTAGAAACTATTAAGTAGTTGTATTTTAATATTTTAAAACCTATATTGATTTTAAATAAAGAAAAACACGTGCATCTTTTTCTAGATTTATTATTTTAACCCCCTCTTAAGTTATTCGTTTGATATATTGCTTTTTATACTTTTTAAATTTAACTTTGCAATTTTTACATAATAATTTATAGTTTTTAATTTCTTTTCCACTGATATTCAAATAATTAATTTACATTTTGACCACATTGTTTAATAGTCAATATATCAATGATATTGTTTTTTTTTATTCCTATTTTATACAATTAATGTAAATGGGTTAACACCAACATATTACTAAGTAATAAAATATGGCTGATTTAGCTGCACTTTTTTTTTTTTTTGCTAAATTTTAAAATTATATTGTATATAAAATTAACGCATAATTTTCCTTTTGTTAGAGCTATTTTTATTAAAATTATATATATTTCTCTACTTGCCAACATAAGTGTGAATTATAAAATTTATTTTACTCACTCTTGTTGATTTTTTTTTATTTAGCTTTTCAGCTGCAATCATTATTAATTTTAAAATTAATTTTAAATTGTTGTTATTGTATGTATGTGTACACTGATGTGGCAGTTGGTTTGGCCTTCGGTGTTAATGTTGATTTAAAATGCATTTTGAAGTTTATTAACATGATTTCACTCATTAACTTATTTATGAGTTTGCATCTGTGTTGAATTTGGAATATATTATGTAGCAATAAGTATTGCAAGTTTTGCATTTAAATCAATTAATTTAATGAATAAATTTATGTTTATTTATTGTATGTATTAAGTAATAAATTAATGATAAAGCAGTAAATTTAAATAAATTTGAAATATGTAGAGTATTATATAGGAATTATATAAAGTTGTTACAAAAATATTTTATTGAGATTTAGATGGGGTGTTGTAAATGTTTCTGGAACCAATTAAGGATTCTTTGTGGCATAAATTATACAAAATTAATATACATGTAGTTATGTAGTTCTAAGCATATGAATTTCTTTTTTCATAAAAACCCTTGGGCTGGGTTTTTACTGTATTATAATGCACTGACCCAAACAACGTCTACACAAAAAAATTTCATATTCATATCTTCAAAAATTACGTCAATAACCCATAGCCAAAAGGCCGTAACATTAAATTAAATTAAATTAAAAAAAAAAACATTAATTTATAAGCAACGTAAAAAAATATATTTCAATCATAACCGTTATCAAGCAACGTAAAAAAATAGTTTTTTAAAATAAACGTTATTGAGCAATAAAAAAAATATTTTTTTAGAAATGACTATTATTATAATAATAGAAATAAGAATCAAAAATAAAAATTATAAAAAACTTTTTAAAATTAATTATAACTTTTTAAAAATATTTAATTATAAATTTTTTTAAAATAATTATAACTGTTAAGGAAGACGAAAATTTATATTTGTTAAAAATAACTGTTTCTTAGAGACGTAATTTTTATTATATTATTTAACAGTTATGACTTAACGTTTTTACATACTAAATCTTATTACAGTTATATCTCTGATATTTTGTATTTACTTAATAACCTTTGTATTTTTTTTCTGTGTAGTCTTTGTAAATATTTTATAATATTTTTTAAATTATGTATTTTTCGAAACTTTGAAGTCCTTTTTGAGAAAGAATTTTAAATCCTGGAGAAAAAAGGTTTAATTATGTACCAGCTTTAGTTAGATAAGTATAGCGACTTTTATTATTTTTGAAATATTTTGGAAATGAAATAAGTAGGTACATGATGTATTTTGAAATTATACCTTGAAAAATTCTTAAAAAAAATATTAGTTTAATGAAGACAAAAATAACACCATTACTTTAAAAATAATACCAATAATTTTAATAAAATTTTTTACACGTTCTGTTGAAAAATAATAAAAATTAAAAATGTATGTAGTTTTCCTTTTTTTGGCACAGAAATATTCAAAAACATAAAATTTGTGTAGTAAACTACTTATATTTTAATTTTTATTGAATATAAGCATTGAATGATAAAACTGAAACAAAAATATTGTTATCATAAACATAGTATTATTAAAATTAACAATGAGAACATAATATTGCTGCAGTGATAATGCCATAAGCATATCATTTCAAAGAGTGTGCATAATTTTTTATAATTAAATATGTTAATTTTGGAAATGAAAGATCTGTTTAATTATATAACGTTTTTATAACTTTTTACTAATTTATTTATTTATTTTTTTAATTTTTTATTACAAACTTTATACTTTAAATACATTAAACGTTTACTAAATTAACTCCGATATTATCTTTAACATACTAACTACAAAATTAACTCAAATAATTTAACAAAAAACAACAAACATATTTGCAATATTTTTGACTATACTCAAGATTATTTACACTCTAACATTTCAAATCTTATATAAAATAAACTTCTTGATTTTTTTCTAATGCACTTTATTCTTTAACAAATATAAAATTTTAAATTACATAATTATTTCGTTAAGTGTATATTTTGTCTAATATTAGTTACAAAATTGGTATAGAATTTATTAAATGCTTAAATATTATTCATTCTTGAATTAAATAATCTCTAGTTTAGTAGTAAATATTTTATGTGGCTATAATGATTTCAAGTACAGTAAATAAGTCATACATAAGTACATGAATACATACATACATCCCAGCAAACACGGCAATACGAAAAATGTTTCGCCAAACGTATTGCCTAGATGAAAAATATTATTGCGGCAATAATCGAATTCGTATTGCGGAAGAAACTTCCTTCGGGTGAAAAAGTGTCTCGACGGCAATACTCCTAAGCAATACGATAGCAATTCTTCCAGAAGATAATCTGGCAATATGGCCAGATAACCATATGGAAGACAAATGGAAGATATCGCTAAGATGATATTAGGAAGATAAAAAGAAGATTTTGCAAAGAACCTACCCAAAAAAAAAAAAAAAAAAAAAATTATTCATTTTAAATTATAATTTCAAATGTATTTGCATAAACCATAATCTATTTACACGGTATAAATGAAACATTTTCTTGATTCTTTGTGTAACGGTGCTTTGTAACACAATTTAGATTTTTCTTCATATACCCTTTAATAAAAAGAAAATACTTGAAAATTTTGTAAATGAAGAAAAACAATAACTTAATTTATCTTGAGGATTTGTTTAAAACTTGTAGAAGCCAATAGAAGAACGAAATCAATAAATATACTTAATTCTAAATATTATCTTAACAAAATTTTATAAAATAAACAAATTAAAAATGACAATAAATAAAAGTTTTCTTATTTATTTTTTATTTTGTATTGCGGAAATTAGTCGGAAGCAACAAAAAGATGAAAATACAAAATATAACTTGATCATTTTCTCTTAGATGATAAATTGGGGATATTGCAACATTATCATCAAAGTAGATATCTTCCATTTGTTTGCAGGGATATATAGTAAATATATTTATTTATTTGTAAGTAGTGTTCATAAGAGTTTTATTTTTATAGCATGACAAACTTTTCATAGTATATATTTATCTGTTTTCCCTCTCTCTCTCTCTCTTAGTGTCTGTATTGTATATATATTTTATACGTTTTAGTCAGTTAAACTTAGGTTAAATAAACATATTTCTAATCTATACATAAATAGTATATGATGTTTTATTAACTTTAAGCCTATTTACTGTCATTTCCCATTTAGTTGAGCATACTAACAAATATTTAAGTAAATATAGATAAATAAATACAGACATAAATACATACAAAAATGATTTTTTATTATATATATGGGCGATAGCAAATTTTTTTTTCATAGAAAATTTTTTAATATTTTAAATAGGAACATTAAAAAATAGATTTAATGAGAGTGGCAACTCCATAGATCCCCCCAACTCAAATCGAAACTAAGAGAATGCCAACAACGCCTTCATAAACTTCTAGAGTATCGAAAAAATGAATCACTTACAAAATATTGGGAAATCCTAGATGCAACATATTCAAATTACTCATTATGGCGAGCTACAAAAAAATTAAAAAGACCAGTTTTAAGCAGACCTCCTCTACGTAATACAAATGGAGGCTGCGCAAGAATTTATAGCGAAAAGGGGAATCTATTCATTAGTTATATAAAGAATGTGTTTACCCCAAATTTATCAGATGACATTATAGAGCAGTTGAACCCCTTTGTTTTGAGATTCGAGAGATCGAGAAGGCTATTTTTGATTTAAACTCCAAAAAAGCTCCTGGTATTGATAAAATCAGTAACAAGATGCTTTTTTAGCTACCCCGGATAGCGTTAAAAATAATACTTTTTATTTTCAACGCTATATTACGCCTTGAATACTATTTCGTTGACTGCTATGATACCTAATAGTGGAAGGCCAATGTACGCGTCACGCGGCAACGGGCGGAAGCATTATTACCAGCTTAAAAATTAATCAATTGTTTACAATAAAGTGACAAAGATCTGGCAATGCTGTTTCACGCGGCAACGCGTCAAAGTGGCATTTTTTTCAACTTTTTTTATATGGACCTCATGAAAACATGATCAGCTGATGGCCGCGTGTTACGCGTGCCGCGTACATTGGCCTTCCACTATAAGCCAGGAAAAGATCACACTAAAGTAGAATCGTATAGACCCATTAGCCTGTTATCAAATATATCAAAGCTGTTCGAGAAGCTATTAATGAACAAGTTGAACATAATAATAAATCGAACTGATTGCATCTTGAATAATCAATTTGGTTTTAGAAGAAATATAGCACTATTGAACAAACACACAGACTTGTTAATGTTTGATGAAAAGAAATTTTGTTCTGCTCTATTCATCGACGTTTCGCAAGCTTTTGATAAGGTATGGCACGAAGGCTTGTTATATTAAATAAGAGTAAATTTACCCACAAATACACATAAGCTATTTGAAAGCTATTTAACTCAACGAAAGTTTATTGTTAAAGAAAGAGATTTCCTAAGTTCACCCCAGCCTATAACAGTAGGCATACCGCAGGGCAGCATACTGGGTCCTTTTTTGTACTTAATATTTACTTCTGATATGCCAACAAATAGTCAAACCCATATGTCAACATTTGCAGACGATACAGCTATTCTAGGCATTCATGAAAACCCCCAAGAAGCATCTATACTCCTGCAAGATCATGTATCTGATCTAGAAACATGGTTAAAGCAATGGAAAAGAAATGCATACACATAACCTTCACATTGAGGAGAAAATCATGTCCAACAATTCGAATAAATAATCAAGTTATACCCTAACAAACGGAGGTTAAATACCTTCACAGAAAAAAGTAAAAATGGACTTCAATTACGAAATTTGTAATATTAATTAATTTTTAATTGATTATGCTTCAATCATCAAAATGATAATATTAATAACTAGAATAATTGATATTATTATTACATCTTTTACTTAAATAGATGCAATGAGCTGAAAATTTTTGAAAATTTACTTAAATTAATTTTATTTCTGGACTTTTATAGACAAATATTTAATTTTTCTTTATATTTCATTAACAGCTGTCAATTTATTCAAAAACAAAACTGTAAACCAATTAGAAAATTAATTATATTACTAAATCATATAATTAAATTCAAAGTTAAAATTATTAAAGTTAATTAATAATTTTATTAAAAAATTATTTGAAATATTTTTTTCTGTGTTGGTATGCATCCAGATCAGTGCCTTTCATGGAAAACGCATATTGCAGCAAAGTTAACCCAAATGAAGTTGAAAGCTCTTGACATTAACTGGCTCATTGGAAGAAATTCCAAGCTGAGATTAGACTGTCAATAATTGCTTTACAACACAATTCTAAAGCCAATATGGAGCTATGGAATTCAATTATGAGACACGGCTTCAGCTTCTAATGTAGAAAAAATTCAAAGGCGTCAAAATAAAATTTTAAGAACAATTACATCTGCCCTATTGTATGTAAAAAAATTCGAATATCCATAAAGATCTCGGCGTACCTCTTGTAACTAACGAAATAAAAAAAGGACACATTAACATACCTAAAAAAGCTTGAAACACACCCCAACCCACTTGCTCGTAATATATTAAGAAGTAATGGCCACATATGCTTGAAAAGAAGAAATACGCTAGATCTGATCCATATATGAAATGCACGAGAAAAGATGTTTAATGCCCGACACTGGTTGGACGAGATAAATTTAAATTTTTTAGATTTTAAGATTTGAATACTTATTGTTAGTTCTATTTTTAAGAAGGTTCAATAAATAATATTAAAAAACAAAAAAGATTTAATGGAATAACAATTGAAAAGTTATGTGCATTGAAGTTAATATTATCTGTTCAAACATTTCTTTTGGTAATAATTTTTGTATGGGATAATAATATAAGAGCTATAGTTAAAGCAAATGTTTTTGCATTGTCCAGTATCTTTTAGAAAAACTTATGTGAATCCAATATTAGTTTTCCATGATTTCTATTACAGATCTGTATACTTCATACTTATACCCCGATTTATTTTATTTTATTTTATTTATTTTTTTTATAGTGAAACCCATATGTCTCAAAGTTTTTATATTTACAAATAATTTATATTTATATAAATGTACATATATAGGTATATAAATAAATTTATTTTAGTATTGTATATAACATTTATAGCGTAAATATATCGATTTCGTATATTTTATATTGTTTTTTGCAATGTAATAAATATTTATGTCACTTTTTAAGCCATAATCAAAAATATATAAAATTATATTTTTTCGACTAATTCCATAGGAAAATCTCATAGAACTAATTAGTATGAAAAATTATTATCCTTTATTGTACATTCATTAAAATTTTAATGTTAGACTGAGTTTTGTTTTCATTTTTAGCCTTTAGTTGTGTAAGTAGTTTATATTTTGTTTCTGAGCTAATTAACAAAATTACGATTAGTTTAAATGTAACACTTTTACATTTCTAATGACCTATCGAAGCTGAATTGTATGGGAAAAATGTTAACTTAAAATTAAATTTGTAGCAAAAATAAAAAATATTGTGATATCTAAACTGATTCAAATTAAACAATTTTATTTTTAACATATTCATTGATTTATTTAGAAAACCAAATCAAAGCTATGCTGTAGAAAATTATATGTGATGATGACGACATCCTGATGATATTAGCTTTGTTCTCCTTAAATATACGATCCCTGAAATTTCCTATTTCAACTGCTCCTAAACTCACTTTATTGCTAAGAGAATGATCATTTCCGCAATTTTTTCAGGTGAAATATTAATAAAGAAAGTTAATGAACATGTCGAAATAATTCACTGCCATGTAACGAATAAAACTTTAATGGAGAATTAATAAATGGGAAAATCAGAAAAATATATATAATTTTACTATATATTTTTAATGGTCGAAGTTTTTATTATTGAAAATTTGGATATCTTAGGAAAATTGCCTTGTGTGACTAAGTTTACCGGTAGGCTGTCATAATTTTTTGCAAATCCTTTAAGAACATATTGAGCTATATAGTTTAATTCACAGAAGTACCAAAATATATTAATTTTTCTTAGTTGAAATATTATTTTAGATTTTTCTGTGTAAAATTTTAATTTTAATTGTTAGAATACTTAAATTTTGTAAAATTTTTTTAATTAAAAAAATAATTAAAAGCATTTTAAATTTCTGATTAATAATTTTATTGGAATTTAATTATATTATTTAAGGAGTGCGCTCGAAAAAATCTTAAGACACGTTTTGCCTCATAACTTTTTCGGAATCAATATTAATTTTTTTTTTGATCTAGTTGTCATGGAAAAATACGTTAGTTATTATTTTTGATTTGCCGAGATTTTCATCAAAATGAGTGACGAAAAAGTTGTACGTGCTACAAATTTTTACAAAATTTCAAAAAAATCCAAATAGGTTCAATAAATAATTGGCCACAGAATTAAATTTCTGATGTCGAACTGTTTCTAATGTTATTAAACAGTATCAGGAGAATTTGACCATTGATAGGAAGCCTCGTTTGGATAGAAAAAAGGTCCACATGATATTGGGAAGGCGAGAAAATTTAAAGCATATTGAACGGAACTCCAAACACATCTGGTAAAAAAGCCGCCCAGTTAGCTCAGTGCTTTGACTATTTGGTGCAAAAATTTAAAGCTAATGCGGGGTATAAGTATAAAGTCCAAAAAGTTCCAAACAGAAATGTTGCAAACAATTTAGAAACCAAGAATAGGACACGGAAATTAAAAACAAATTTCATAAAAAAATACTCTGTATAATTGACGAAGAAACGTATGTGCTGGCCGAATTTTCGCAGCTTCTGTGTCAAAATTTTTTTATTGTAAATTCTCGAGGAAATGTTAAAGATAAGTTTAGGACCCAAAAGCAGAAAAAGTTTCTTACAAAAACAGGAATGTCATTTGATACATTCAGATCTATAAATGCCAAAATATACATCAAGGAATATTTGCAAAAAATACTTCTTCCTTTCATGAGAGAACACAACGTGTCCACACATTTTTGGCCCAATTT
This sequence comes from Protophormia terraenovae, assembly GCA_951394005.1. Classification (NCBI taxonomy): domain Eukaryota; kingdom Metazoa; phylum Arthropoda; class Insecta; order Diptera; family Calliphoridae; genus Protophormia; species Protophormia terraenovae. The sequence continues at coordinate 143,476,020 of OX596074.1, forward strand.
GGTATCATGTCACTACGGTATGAAAGCTCTGGAGTGGTACCAAAAAATTTAACATAGTCTTTGTACCAAGAGAGGTAAATTTTCCAAATTGTCCATAGCTTAGACCAGTGGAGAGATATTGAGCTCTTGTGTAAAATGTATTGAAGAGCACAAAAAAGGTGTCCCTAAATACCAAAGATTTTAAAAGAAGATGTGCACACTGTTCCAAAAAAGTTACTGAAGCCACTATCAAATCTCTAATGGAAGGGTTACCAAAAATGGTCCACAAGTTCATAAGTAGTGGTTTGAACTATAAAAGTTATATTATTCCGTGATCTGTAATAAATTATTAATTAAATAATAAAAAAAGAATGAAAACTCTAAGATCAACCGTTTCCAAGTTATTGAATATTATATATGTTAAGATTTTTTCGAACACATTCCTTATTAATATAATTAATTTTATTTTTAATTTTTTTAATTTTTTTTTTTTTTTTTTTTTATAAATTTACAGTTCTTAATAAAATATAAAGAAAAGTTAAAAATTTGTCTATAAAAATATAGAAATAAAATAAATTTTCAGCTCATTGTATATTAGAGTGTCCCGTAGACAAAAATTTTGTAGAAACACCCCTCAAACGATGCGTAAAGATTAGCTGAATATGGGTAAAATATTAAAAAAAATTTTAAATTCATCTTCAGTTCCCTACCAGTGATTGAATGTCACGGGTATAAAACATTTCGTCCAAAAAATAGTATTGAGTTTAGTCTTGAAATGGATATCAAAAAATTCGTAATTTTAAGCCAATTATAGAAAAAATATTTTAGAAAATGTTCGCAAAAATTTTGGTCCATAAACCGTCATTTTAGTACACCATGCAAAAAAAAAAAAAAAAAAAAATATTTCGATATTTTTTTTTTAAAAAAAGATAAGAATTTTATAATTTTGCTCCTTTTAAGGCTAAAATTTTAAAAAATTGCATTGTAGTAAGAACTGTTGATAATATGTAATTTTCCAGATTTTTAAAAAAAAATTTTCATTAAAATACCTTAAAAAGTCTTCTAGCGAACGAAAATCTAGGGTGATCGATTATTCGACTTTTTTGAGAAACAATAAGTATAGCAACTCAAAAGTTCTTTATACCAAAACAGACTTTTCGATCCCTGGTAGAAACATCTGCCTCCGTTAGAGTCTGGCTCCGTTAGAACGAATAGTTTTATAGGTAAGCCGATCTTTAGTTTCTTACGTCGTCTGGAGAAAAAACAATGCTTAGGAAAGATATATATAAATCCATAAATATAGATCTACGTATTTTCGCTCCCTGATAGAGATTTCAAAATCTAATTAAGCCAAATTTTAATTTTCCACGTCGTTTGGGAGCTTCAGAAAGCTCTAGAAAGGGAAAAAATGCTAAGAAAATTATATATTTTGATGACTAGAAGATAATTATGTTTCAAAATTGTAGAATAAAAAAATTATCAAAAATTAGACTAAATTTTAGTTAGCATAAACAGAAACCATGGCTTAATATGGAAGCCTGTCTCAATTGAAACGATTCTGCAAATGAAACTTTTTTTAACACAACACCTTTTAAAAAAAAGGAAATATTGGATCAAAAAAATTAAATTGGGTGTAAAAACATTACAGATATTACAATAGATTAAACAAATTCATACAGGATAATTGTTACTTATTTATTTGTTTAATATTACAGAATAAATTCCAACTTAGACTTAAAATATAGTTTTAAAACATAAGAAATCAGTCTTTTTAAATATTTAAAAAAAATATTCCTAAATTTCGATTCAGATATCACTTTTTAGTACGTTTTCTGAAATAAAATGCTATTTTTAAAACCGGTGTTTTGTATTAAAAAAAAAAAACCGGTCTATTCGACATTCGAAAAATGAACATTTTGAAAAAACCGATAGCACATTGACTGAAAAAACCGGTTTTAAAACCGGTTGGAAAACCGCGTCGATCACCCTAACGAAAATCCCATTGGAAAATTTTTTCAATATTTTTTCAATAACCAGCATAATATTACGAATTTTGTGATACCCATTTCGATTAAAAAAATCTAAACTTTTTTTTTACCAAAATGTATGGGACCCATGATTTTAATATCGCTGGTAGGGAACTGAAGACCAATTTTAAAAATTTTTTTAATATTTTTCCCATATTCAGCTAATTTTTACGCATCGTTTGAGGTGTGGTCCTACATAGAAATCTCGAAAAACGCTATTCTCTGGACACTCTATTTTATATATTTAAAGAAAAGCAGTATTAATAAAATCAATTAATCCAGTTAATTACTTTTATCATTTTGATGATTGGAGCAAAATTAAACAAAAATTAATTAATACAAGCAATTTCGTAATTGAAGTCCATTTTTACTTTTTTGTGTAACATTAAATTTTAATATTTAATATAGTTAAAGTTTCTCATATACATACATATGTTTCATAGCAAATAAAATTTGAAAAAATAAAAAAAAAAAAAAAAAAAATGTAAATATTCTCACACCCCCAACCTAATACAAATCAAATTTCATACAATATTTTCTCATTTCCTTTTTGCTCACTAATTTTTTTTTATTTATTTGGTTTGTATTATTTGGCATATTCATTTCCGTCTTATCTCATTATGATTTTATTAAAATCATAATTTGAAATCATTAATCCTTGTCATATTAGTTAACAACTTTATCTTGTACAAATCATGTTTGTTGAAAATTAGGAAACAAACAAAGAAAATAAAAAATTACGAAATGTGTTTCCTATTTACCATCAAAATTATAATAAAAAAAAAAAGAAAAAAAAAAAAAATATATAAAAAATTATAATAATCAAAACATCATCGCATGCTATAATGAAATGATGACGAAATGATGATGACGATGTTGATGTTATTACTACTGTTATTGTTGACGTTGTTGATATTGTTGTCAACTTTAACATACACACAAACAAAAGACAAAAACAACAATTTATATATATATATATTTTTTTTGTTTTAGGGTAAATTTGAACATTGAATTGCTGTTGTCACTGGAGTATGTTTTAAGGGCAATAGTGGGCGAGTGAAAGTCAAAGAAAGAGTAAGAGTGAGGGGGACATTTTTTTGTTGCTCATATTGTTATTATATTATATATTTCTTGTTTTTTCTTTGTTTTCTTATGCTTTTACAGTTACTTTAGTTAGTAATGTGTATTTACATTATTAGCAATGACTGGTGTAATTTTCCACTTGAGTGTTAGAGCAAAGATATAAAAACGTAAAAAGAATATATCAAACAAATACAAATTTATAAATTCACATATATACATTTATACGTGCATACATATATACATATGTATGTATACATAATACACCTACATTTGAATACTACTTTAAGAAAAAAATAACAGAAAAACAAAGAAATACATTTACAATGATGACTGTTATTTGATGAGCAAATAAATGGAAACAAAAGTTTTTCTTTTTTATTTTTGAATACACTTATTTCTTTTAGGGGGCAAACTGTTTGTATATTTGTTTTAATATACAAACATTAATATTATATGTATGAAATTTAATGTTGCTGGGATTTCTAAGAAAAAAAGGAAAGAGAGTATTTTTTTCTTTCACCTTTTAGCTACTAACTTAAAATATTAAATATATGTAACTTAAATAATAAAGAAAATATTTATTTAAAATTTGTTTCAAGAAATTAAGACTTTAAAAATATTTTGCGTACTAAAGAGAAACGGTACTTACCAATGCAGTGTTTGAGGATCTTAAAAAAATTATATTCTTTAAGGCTAAATTAAAAGGTATAGAAAATGGCGCTTTATTCAGGGAAAGGTTATATTATATATAAACATTTTTAGAATTATAAGATTATAACAATACAATACACTGGAGTTAAATGAATCGAAAATTATGCTTATTTCAGGGAAAGATGATGTCTACACTTTATTTATTAAGTAAAAAAATGTATTTTAAGAATTATATTAGTTTTTTTAACATAATGTAAATGTCCATCCATCCATAAATTAGGTTTAAATGGGGAGAAAAAGGTGATAACCGTATTTTTATGATCACGTTTTATTTACTTTTTATTTATTAGTAAATAAAAAATGCATTTTTAGCATTTAGATTTTTTTTTTTGGCAGAATGATAATGTGCGTCTGTCTATAGATTTGGGTTAAATAGGTCGAAAATGGCCTAAAATAGGGAAAATGTGATATCAATACTCTTTTATTTTATATTGAACGAAAAGTAAAAAAATATATTTTTGGAGTTTAAAGATTTTGTTGAGAGAACTTCTGTTTATTCTGTTTATTGCAAACTTTCTAATTCAAAATCGTTTATTTTTGCGTCAATAAAGTTATTGAATTTTCTTTATTCGATAAATAATTTTGTTCTTTAGCTAATTGAATAAAATATAAAGTCATCGGTTGAAAACGTTGGGCCATATGTGGAAAAAACCACCAAAGATCTTGCAAAATTGAGATTGTTGAAATATCAAATGAATTTAACTCGAAAAATAAATAAAATAAATAGTGCATGCAAGCATGCTTTTCAAAAGATTTAACAAGAGTTTTAGAATTGATATAAAAATGTTTAAGGAACAAATTTTCTTCTCCGCTTTTTCTTTCAAACTTAAAATTTTACTCTTCTCTGCTACGCCTGTGTTAATGTAAATCCAGCTCGCCCCACTGTCTAATGTATGATAATACAAAGAAAAAAGTCTGCCCAAAAGCTGTTTATAACCTACACCACGCATAGAAAAATTTATCAAACGCAGACCTTAAAGTATTTGAAAAATTATCGCATAGGTGTCTGGTACTTTTATGAAATTCGGCTCTATTAGAGAGAAAACGGCTAAAAACAGTAATTTGGTACTTTTTTTGGAACACAATCTATATTTTAAACCAGTATGCATATAAACAAAATGTACATCAAATTAGTATCTTATCGAAAATAGACGAATACAAGTTTGGATATTCGAACATTTAAGGGGTAAAAATCGTAACTGTTTTTGGAACTTTTTTCACAAAATACTTTTTTATTTTTACTGACACATACATATGATTATTTTTACATTAAATTCCAGTACAATTTAGAAATTCATTGGAATACAATCTTTGTTACATCTAATAGGAATAAAAAAGTATCAAAAAGGGGATAAAATCGGGAAATTAAATTTTAACCTAGAAATATGAAATTAAGTCCATATAGTCCTAAGTGAGTGAGAATTTACAAGAGGGTACTTTGTGATACTTTTTTATTCTTCCAATCGTGCTTTTTAAATTTTCTATAAAATTGAACCTAGAAAAATTAAATTAATGATATATGATCCCAAATGAATCAGTATTCATACTTTGTGGTACTTTTTTATTCTTCTAATGGCACTTTTTGAATTTTCTAATTTTCGTTCTTTCATGGTACTTTTTGGTTTTTATATAATATTGAACCTACAATTATGAATATATGGTCCAAGTGAATGAGAATTTAGAAAAGATGGTTTGTAGTACTTTTTCGTTCTTCTAATGGTACTTTTTGAATTTTCTATAATATTGAACTTAGAAACATGAAATTAAGGATATATGATCCTAAGTGAATAATTATCCATAATAGGGGACTTTGTGGTACTTTTTCATTCTTCTAATGGTACTTCTTGAATTTTCTACATTATTGAACTTAGAAACATGAAATTAAAGATATATGTTCCTATGTGGGTAAGAATTCAAGAGGGGAACTTTGTGGAACTTTTTCGTTCTTCCAATGGTATTTGTGAATTTTCTATAATATTGATCTTACAAATATGAAATTGAAATTATATGGTCCTAAGGAAAAAAAGAATCCAGAAAAAGATGATTTGTGGTACCTTTGAATTCTTCTAATGGTGCGTTTTAAATTTTCTAAAATATTGAACCAGGAAACATGAAATTAAAGATATATGGCTCCAAATGAATTATAATCCATAAGAGGGTACTTTGGGGTACTTTTCGTTATTATATTACTCTTTAAATCTATGTAATAATAATTAACTTTTAAACGTGAAATTAAAGACATATCTTTTTGTGTTTAGAATTCATAAGCCCTATTGTTCACATTCTTCTCTACTATAATAGAAATAATTTGGTAGTTTTTGAAACTTCGAACGAAAACTGGTAACTAAAATATTTAAAAGCTTATTGTTCTGAGTGCTGACAGAACACCAATATTATAGTTGAATTTTACGGGTTTCTTAATTTTTGGTACCAAGTTTTTATCTAGTTTTTATCTACCCGATCTTGCAGTAGGAGTACTGCAGTATCGGGTTAAATGCTATCTATATAAAAGTGAATCTATGTTTGTTAGTCTGTCTGTTTTATAATTTTGTTTCGATGCTTTTATTTTATTTCAATAAAATGGGATAGCGAAGCGCACTGTAAGTATGCGATATTATTCAAAAATTGATAGTAATAAAACTTAACACAATTTGAATTTATAATATAGTACGTTAACGAAGTAGCGGGTATACTGCTTATATGTATATAAAGTTTTTTTGATTTGAATTTCACATGAGATCACAGTATTGATACCGATTGTTCACGGTTCTTATTTAATTCTAAATAGATCAAGGTATGTATGTCCATCCGTCTATCTGTCTTAAAATACAAATTTAAAAAGCCTCTGCCAAAAGTAATTTTTTGCACAATAATTTTTTCTGTAAAACCTATCAACACTATAACTACGTTTATTATATCATATAAATACGTATATATAAACAAATAATATTTATTGTAAAAATTGTTCTTGTATGACTGTAAGGGAGAACATTATTTTATGGTAAAAACATGTTTTAATAACACATAATATGTAACTAAAAATAAACTAACTAAATATTGTTCTTAAAATTCATGGCAAGCCTTATAAAATGTTCCACCATTTTTTGCCAATCGGACTATCCTAACTTAGCAAAATTTGCTGCATACCCAGAAGCAGGTTTGTAAGGGAGAGATAAAAGAACTCTCCCTTACCAACCTGCTTCAAGAAGACATGATTTTTATTAGTGATGTCCCACTTGGTAGGTCTCTTTGCTGCGCTACGTATTATGTTCATACATGCCTTTATTATGCACATTTTAAGGCATCATAGATGTGATGATATCATGCCACTTTTATGTGAATCTTTTAGAGATCCCAAAAGCTGTGAAATTATGCCTTGAATTTAAATATATGATTATTATTTTTTAATTTATTTGATTTATTTTATAAAAAAAAAAGAAATGAATATGAAAAATCAGAAATTTTTTAAATCAGTTCATCAACTAAATTTATTTGAGTCAAATGGCCTTTTTTATTGGAGTAATCTTTAATTGTTTCATCTGTAAAAAAAAATAAAAATTTTATATAACTTAATAGAAAAAAAGAAAAATTAATACAAAAAAAACATAGTATAATTTTAAATCGGCAGTATCTCTCTGCAGTATGTGTCTATGGGCGCCTTAAAGCTTTAATAAATAATTTTATTTTGTTATTATAAATAGTTATTTAAAAAAATATAATAATTTTACTTACAATTCACGAATAAACTTTCTTCTTAATACTTTGAACACTCGATCACAACTAATCAACGCAGTTGAAAATATTGCATCATCCAACTTAACAGAACTTTTTGTTTTAAATCGTAAATAAAAATTGGGAGAAGGAAGTCATTCGCTTACAATCCTGCATCCACGTAAGCAAGAGAGGATGCAGGTTGTAATTCGGTAAAAAAATATGAGCCTAATGTAAATTTCTCACTTCTTTTTATAGCTTACTCAAATGCGCATTAATGATAAGCTATCGGCAGACATGAATAATTTTGTAGTGCTTACCAGTACCTACAAAATTTTTGCTGGGAATGTACAAAATATAATATATTCATACACACTTGTTTTTTTTTTTTTTCTTGCAAGTGCTCATTTTGCCATAAAATACATTTAATAGTAATTTCCTGATCCGTACTTTTTTTCTTATACTCAGTCTATATTTCCTTTTTATAATCAAGTAAAAATATAAAATAGCGGAAAATGTTGCAACAGTTGTTGTTATATTATTAGTGTATGTATGTATGAATGTATGTTTTATGTATTCTAGATTGCAACGCAAGTATAAACATACGTATGTATACATATATGTATTATGATTGTAACATGACACTAGACATAAATGTTTGTACTCGTATGTAAGAGCACTAGTACATGTTGTTGCTGGATAATGGTGTTGGTTGTTTATTATGGAGTTGGGAAAAATTATGAGACTTTCTTAAGGGCCTTATACGACATTTCGTAAATTGTGTATGTATGTCAAGCCCGACCATTTAATACCCAACACTATTATGTATGTGCATAAAAACTCGGGGAGAATTCTTTTATGAGACCTAATTGTGGTCAAATACTTGTATTATTAATAGGAATGTAAATTTTCCTAAAATATACGTACGAATTTTAATTCCAGTAAAAAAGCATTGCATATAAATAAGCCCTTTCTGCCTCACGTGCTTATATAGATACACTAAAGTAAGGGAATAAATGGTATATTGTAAGCGAGTGAATTTTGGCAATAATTCTAATAAAAAAAAAAAAAACATGCATGCAACCTAGCATATATTTATTCGCTTACCTCTTAAGATTACAAAAATAACTTTTTACTTTAAAAATATAATGCTTCCACACGGGAACTGGCTATATTAAATTCATATCTTTCGTAAGAGAAAGGGTAAGCACTAAAACATTTCGAAAAACCACAGAGCGCTTCGCTCTTGCTTCCAGAAGGCATGATTTTTATATGGCGAATTTCCGCTTGGAAGTATTATATTTTTGAAGTAAAATATTATTTTTGTAATTATAAGAGGTTTGAAAGCATGCTTTTTTTGTTAAAATTATTGCCAAAATACACTCGCTTACAACTTACCGTTTATTCCCATACCTTTGTGCTTCTATATAAGTATGTTTTTTGAAGTAAGGCAGAAAGGGGTTATTTATATGCAGTGTTTCGAGGAAAGCTAAAATTTTTTACTGGGAATATTATGTTGATACAAACATTTATATAGGATTTATGCACTATTGGCTAATTTTCGAAAGTGGTCCTTGTATGAGAATTATGGTAAATAATAACGATCCTCTTAAAATTTGACAATTTTAATACGCATTTTATGGTGTTTCATCTATCTGAATCGGACAAACCGTTCTTTAGTTATGTTAACGTATCTCTAGACAGGATAGAAAAAACTTTTCTGCCGATCAGTGTCGCCTTCAATAGTGCGACAAAAGGTTTGTATGAACAGTCAGTCAAGCATCCAGACGGACGGACTTTTTTAATTTACTCAGAATGAAGGTCCGAATTTTTTTTAATACAAACATCAGCATAAACATGAAATGAAGTACAAAGATTTATGTTTAATTTTTATTGTCGAATTTCATTCATTAAATTCCGACCTATTATTTGATTACACAGTTTATACAGTCGGGTCGACGGTCAGACAGACGAACATTGTTAAATCGATGCTGAAAGTAATTCAGCACTTATATGTGGCAGGGTATGTCTTATATAAAGGGTGCTTGGTATTTAAAATGGTTGTGGACAAAAAAAAAAAAAAAAAAAAAAAACATAAATATATATATATATATCGCTATCAATTTTAACTTAGGTTCATACATATGTTTTCGACAATAATTTTTGGAACATAGTACTCTAGAGAATAATTCTTGTATTAATATCCAAAATTGAGATAAGTCTAGGGGAAGTCGTAGCCCCCATATAAAGAAAATATTGATAATTGTATATCTAAAGAACTGCTATATTGTAAATTTTAAAGTTTCTACTCAATAGTTTCCGCGATATTAAGAAAGGTAAGAAAAAAATAAATTCAAGTTTAAATATTTTTTTATTTAAAAAATCGTAAAGATAAATATATTATAGATAAAATGAGACATATTTCATTAAAATCAATGCATAAATGTTGACTTTATTTAAAATTAACTAATGTTATTTTATAATATAACGATTTTTCTAACTCTTATTGAAAACATTTTATTGTCGGAGTAACTTTAGCAGCAAGTATTATGTATTATGGATTAGAACAACAACGTTTGTAGTCTGCTAGTAGATTATCTATAACTAAAATTTTCTGGCAGTAAGTTTAAGCTCAGTTTATGTTTAATTTCAACGGATATATGGGAAATTCTTTAAGCTCCTTTACTTTTGGAGTTAAAAAAATTAAAATTTTTTTCTACGTTATACGTCATATTAACTCCCTTTAATTAAACACAAATCTGTTCGCGTGAATGACTTTTAGCGAACGGCGTCGGTGTAATGGAGGTTAAAGGTAAAAATTTATAAAAAGTTGCCAAAATTCTATTTTCAGCAATATTTTAAAAATTACCACATGATGTGTAACACACATCAATATTTCTAAAATACAAATTAAATTTGATACGATATAGTTGATGACGCCGAAGATAATCGCGATCATATTGATTTTTTAATTTCATTAAACAAATTTTAATTCAGAAAGTACGCATAGATTTCTTCTTTTTTTTATAAAAAATTTTGATATATTTTGAATGTTTGACAATAAAAAATTTACAGATTTCAATTCACGCCTAGCGTGTGCCTCGACGATTTATAAAATATTTAAGACAGCGCTATCTCAGGTCATAAATATTTTTTCTGCAATTTTTTTGTTGAAACCAATTTTTCGCTTAACTAAAACAATATAGATGTACTTATTATAAATTTAAATTCACGCATAGTGCGAATAAGTTCTAATATAAAATACGCAAAATTTTAGATCAATTTAAAAATGTTATGAAATTTTTGCAAATTAATATTAATTGGAAACCTTTTTTTTATTACGCGATACTTTAGATTCATTGATATTACGCTGTGAGTGTGCCTCGCGCAATAGGTACCTCTTAGAGCTATTCACGTTTTGTCTCCCAAAGTTACTATTGAGGGCACAGTAAAGAGATATATCTCAAGAGATGCATAATTACAAAGGCAATAAACTTTCATCCTATATTGTGTGATACACGAAACGACGCAAATTTTCTCATAAAAAAATTTTTAAATTTTGGTTACATAATTTTTACAAAATGTACTTCAACACTGGTCAACGACAGACTGATGGAATACACATTGGCCTATTTCTAGAAGTGTTTGTGATTTGCATTGAGAGTTGCAAATGAGAATTGCCCATATATACATAAAAGATCATGCCGAATAAAAGATCATAAGCAAGAAATAAGATCCAAAGATAGAATTAAACATTGAATATATTTCAGAGAATCCTTAAATCCCAACAATCAGGGTTCTATCAATATAAAAATAAAATGATGACTTTTCTATAAAAAGTAACAACATATATGTGTAAACTATATAAAAAAATATTATAATATCAAAATTTATTAAGGCCTTTTGAAAAACTCAGCTTATTTCTTACCTTTGAACACCCTCATACATTCATATCTACATATATATGTATTTTTACAGATACAGAAACAAACATTTTGTACTGGCGTTGACATGTTGATTGTTCAGAGAGTTCGATGATGTGTGACAAGCAAACAGCATTAATTGGCACTTGGCTTGTAAGTGTGGTTTGTAGGTTAGTATTGTTTTTGTGGTTGTAGTTTTTGTTGTTGCTGTTATTATTGTTTTAGTTAGATCTGATAACGGTTACTAAAAAAAAAGGGGTTATAAAGGATTCACTTACAAATAAAGATGAAATAAGTATTTTTTTAAGTTTAAAGCTGAAAATTAAAGAAAAAATAAAAAATATTTTCTTTAAATTAAAAGCTCCTGGAGGGACTGTATTATATTTAGTATTATATTTAATTATCTTTATATGAAACTTCTTTATTCGAATTATTTAAATTAAATTTTGAAATCTTAGCACAACTATGGCAAAAAAAAAAAAAAAAAAAAAAAAAAAACAAGATACATTTTTATATCTTAAAATAGATTTTCCATTTGCTTAAATTTGAAATATTAAATATAGGTATATTTTTTAAAATCTAATTTCATTTATTGTTGTTGTTTGTATTAAATAATATGTTATTTAAATTTTATATATAATCACAATTCTTTTCTTTGGTTCTTGCAATGCAGAAAAAGAAACTGAAAAAATAATAACGAATTTTTATTTTCACAATTATGTTGTATTGTTTGAGAACCAAAAATTTCTACATAAATCTCGTGTTTCGTCTTTTTTTTTTTTTGGTTTTCTTTATGGTTCTGTTCTGTTCTTTCATTTTATTTATATTGTCACAATTGTTGACTGTCAACAAAAGCAGGTTTATGCATATTTATGCTGTTATACCAATTCTTACCAAGTCCATCCACTATTATCTCTCCCTTGAGGTTGCTCACTATAGTGTAGAGCATTTTTGTATTCTATAAGTTTATAACGTTTAATATTTCTTTCGGAATGTTTCTTTTGTTTTTATTTTATTTTTTTATGTAACTTTTACTGCGGTGGTTATTTATCTATGGCTCGCTGCATGTTAATTTCTTTGTCGTTAGTAAATTTAAATAATTCGAAATTTGTTACAAACAACATCATCAGCAGCAGTAAAAGCAACTATCATTTGAATGTTATATACAATACATAGTGTAATAGTGAACAATATTTTATTTTCTCTCTGGCCCCTACTTTTTTTATATTGTTGATGTTTAAATAAATTGTTACTATTGTTACTATTGTTACTGGTTAGTAACTGGTTGCCAAAAGGAAGAATATAACAAAAAAAAAAAAAAAAAAAAATCTAAACAAAAAGGTCATCGTTTAGTGTTGCTGCTGGTTGTTGTGACAACTCTTTAGATCACAATGTTTTATAACTTCAGTTAGTAATAATGTATTTTATGTTTCCATTTTTTTTAAGAAACCAGAAGTGACACAGTTGAGGCGCATATACTACTTGTACTTAAGCATTTTTCTTAACATTAATGTGGTTATAACGTGGCAGCCTTAATATTGGTCATATCTTCTATACTGCACGTTATTTCCGGTTTTATTCAAGTAAACTGTTACATTAACGATAACATTTTGCAGCAGCATAATCGCTAGAGATGTTTTTAACATTAAATTATACTTAAACTAAACTAGAAAATATGGTTTCACGAACCAATACATCTCACTTATTAGAGTTGTGCTAAATTGAACTAAATTGCTCATTTCAACGATCATAGTCAAAATTATAGTGGCACTCTTAGAACAGCTGCTTTCAAAATACAATAAAAATAAGCAGTAACTTAACTGAACTAAACATAAAGTTAAACAAAATGTTGTTTAGTTGTTTAAAATTGTGCTATCATTTGTCTCTCTAATTCACTAAAATGAGATAATTAGTTCAAAGTGGCACAACTAGGGTATCCAATTATTCGGGGTTTTATATTAATCGGTTTATTCGGCAAATAATTATTCGGGGTTAAAAGTTGATCGGTTAATAACCGATTAATGGCAAATTATTCGATTAACCGAATAGTCTCAGTAAAACATATTAGACATATAAATAAGACTTTTTATAATATTTAATTGATTGAAATAGTTATTTAGAATCTTAATATAGAACATAGAGTTTATCTTATTAGTTCTTTTGTACTAATCAATATTACTCATACGATCAGATGTTAAATTAATAATAAATTTATAATTGATACTAGTACCATATAATTTCAACTACTTATTTATGTAACAAATCTGGAAGACTATAAAATAATATAACAGATTACCTAGAACTATAGTTAAATTTTTTTCATCTTAAATATTAATGCCTTAAATTTTAAGATGTTTACTAGCTAGAAATAATTAATTAATAACTAAGAATGATTTTTTTTTTCAACAAATGTATTTTTTAAGCTATTTTTTTTTTGGTCCATCAGAAAAGGTTCATTAATAATAAAATTAGTTTGCATCAAGCATTTGTGTAATTTGTCCATAATTTTGTGCTTTCTTAATATTTTCAACAGTTTTTATATAACCTTTAAAAATTGGTCGCGGAAAACAATTGCCGAAAAAAAGTCCAAATTATAAAGTATAGACAATCCGGACTAAATCTGAGAAATATTGCGAAAACAAATTGAACGAAGAAAAATGTTGTCAGTAACTTTTTAAGAAACCACTCAGCAAAAACTATACTTACCCGGTAAGCCAACATATTACATTGCTAAAAGGCGGTAACTACTTATAATTCGTGTGAAAAACTCATTACCTTTATATGGCGTCATGGGTCCCCATTATTAAAGTACTTATTTTAAGCAATCAAATGCTACAAAACCACAAATACTACAAAACTACAAAATTGATAAAAAAAAAGTAAAGACAAAGAGTTGGCTGAGATTTGAACCAAGGCAAAAACTTTTATTCACGTTTCAAAGACTACTGCCTTACTCACTACGCCATGTATATTTTAAAAATTGTGTGCGTTGTTAATAGTTTTAATATACCAATAGAAATTAATATAATTTCATAAAAAAATATAGGGTTTAGTTTGGGTTTGAAACGTCAACCTTCTGAGTGCTACTCAGTCGCTCTAGCGAACTGAGCCATTGTAGAACTAAATGAACTTGTTGTTCACTGGTAACTTATTATTCCACTACTCCAAGAAATGAGAAAAATAATGACAACTAATTACCAGGTAATGAGTCTAGTAAGTAGTAGTTATTACCAAAAGCAAACAAATTTTTTCTGGGCAGTTTCGCTATGGAAAAAATATGAAAAGAGGTACGAATAAAGCAATAACGAAAGCAGACTGGAGCTATAATTCAAGATACCTCTAATTCTAGCGATTCTGCTTCAAAAATGAAGTCAAAAACAGGTATTAAAGTAAATGAATCTTCTGTAAAATATGTTATTGAAATTCAGTGCATTCGAGAAGACCAAACATTTTTCGTAAACCAAAATTACTTCAGTTTGCCCGTGAATGCATGTCCTAAAAAAAGGAATGTAACATATTGTTTATAGGATGAAAAAAATTCAAATTGGAAGGCTCCAGTGGCTATAATTATTATTGTTTTCATTTTTTGAAAATATTTTTGGGGTTATTTTTCAAGAAGATGGTAATGTAATATTCGTTCACTTCTAAAACAATTTTTTTGTACCGCACTTCAGAACTTTTTTAATGGTTTTAAAAGAAATCTTAACGTAAATGCGTGTAAAGCAAAATCGAAGCCTCTTTGGGTAATGGTTTCCCCCAAGACCTATCAAAACTTTGTCAATTTTGAAAAAGTTTTTTTAATTTTTTCTCTAAAATAAAATGAAATAAAATAAGGTGGAAATCAACTAAACATATATATTGGCAATATACCCATTTACTTTGGTTAAACACATAAAAAATATTGACTGATCATCGCTTTTTATAACGGGTGATCATTTTAATGATAAAAGTAAATTTTTAAAACAAGTTTTTCCACGACTGGGATTTTTGGTACTTTACTTCAAAGATGTGAAAGTTTTTTTAATTCCCTGATTTTAAAACAAGTTTGTCTAAATTTTGCCAAAATTTCATAGCAAATACCTTGTTTAAATTTCATTTAGGTTAAAATATTACCATTATTTCTCAAAAATATGCTTGAAATTCAAATTTTAAGTTCTTTTGCTCATGGTCTGAAGAAATTTAACCGCATTTAACTTATTTCCACTGGATGTTGTTCTCCATATTTCAAATTATGGGACATGTTAACTTCGATTTTTTTTTTTCGCATAGAATTAAGATAGAAACTTATACAAGGCTATTGGAAAAAGCATTTTCACATTTTTTACACAATTAAATTCTTTCATGCACATTCCATCTCGACAATGTCCATATCCATAAAGCAAGGGTACTAAATCAATGAATTCGAAGTCAAAACTTTACTATGCCGGAGCGGTCACCATACTGTCCGCGACCTAAATATAATAGCAAATGTGTGGAGATTACTTCCACGTAAAAATTCACTATTTGAAGAGATTAAAAAAAAGGTAAGGTTTAAATCTTAATAATAATAATTTCCTAATAATATAATAAAACAAAAAGTTAAATATTAATTATCATATCTTGTTGTTTTATTGACTAAATAATGTTGAACTTATTCTGATGACTCAAGAAATTTACCTTAAAAAATTAAACAAATGTATTTTGCTTGTAGATATCTTACAATTTAAGATTTTGGAAATTATGATGAAAAAAGTATTAATAATTATTATTTCAAAAATAATACGAATTTTAATGTCAAAATTTGTTGTATATCCTTTAAAAATATATTAATTGTAGTACTTTATGTTATGCAGAAGTACCGAAATCAACAATAAATTTTTTTTACAGGCTCAAAAAGTTGAACTTTTCATCCAAAATGTATCATATTTGGCCACTACTGGATTTATCCTACATCCAGCAGTGATCAGAAAAGTTCAACTTTTTGAGCCTGTAAAAAAAATTAAAATTTGTTAAATTTACTTTTACACGTTTTTCTGAGGTCCTGTTTTTCAGAAAATGTCAAGAAGTTTGAAACTTTTTAACAATAAAAAGATGAAATAAGTATATAAAGAAATTTTTTAGCAAAAAATTTTGACCTGTTTCGAAATTTAGACTTTAAAAAATTTTTTCTTGCTATAACTAAAAAATCTTTTTAGCATAATTTAAAAAATTATTGAGAATTTCACTATAAAAAAATGTTTAAAATTTTATTTTAAAATTATGGGACAAAATCGAAAATTGCACCTTCCGAATTGATAACAAAGAGTGTAGTGGCTGCCAACATTTGAATAGAGTTATTTTTAATAGGTAAATGTCACAAAATCTTCTTTCGCATCATAATAAAAATTCCAAAATCCGATTCTTTTTCAAGTGTTTTATTAAAGATTAGAAAAAAAGATCTCAAATTGAATCTTCCTATATTTGTACAGCAGATTCCGTAATATGAAAGTTTGTTAAAAAATTTTAAGTTTGCCTAAAGATCTAAACAAGTGCTGCCTTAAAATTTTTAATTAATATCCCCAAAAATCCACATTTTAAAATATTTGTCACAATTTTTGTCCCCAAAATATTAAAGAAATAAAGGAAAATTTATCCTCTTATCTGAAAACACTGACTTGAAGTAAACCATATTGCATGTTTTGTATATAAATGTACATATGTTTATTAATATGTATGTATACTGACTGATTCTCATATTTATATTGATTAAATGCCTACTTATTTATGTACATAACATGTATGCATGCGAGTATGTGTTTGTATTTTAGTATGAATTTATTTGGCAATAGTAAATAAGAACCTTTTAAATAATTTATCACCTCATAATGTAAAAGCGTTAATTGCCTCTAATTAAACGCTTTTACCACATTTACAATATAAACATGCATATGAACATACACACAAAAATACTTAAATACACTTAGTTAACTCAAGTTTATAGAGTTTTAGTGAAATCTAACTATACAGTATTTATAATTATTAACATTTAAGCATACATGTATGCATATTGGGGAGCCCCGTTTGTATGGAGAGAAAGTAAGTCCTTTTCTTTTGTATATGACGAAAATTATATTTTGAAAAAATCTAATGAAATTCAAACAAGTTTGAAAATTAAAAAAGCGGAAAACCCCGTTTCGTTATAACTGCTAGAAAATTATACAATATAATTTTAGTCGTTTTTTTTTTTTTTAATGTTTTTGTGTAAAAAAATTCAAATATCTAATTGTTTTGTGACAATTTGCAAAATTTAAAATATATATATATATATATATATATATATATATATATATATATATATATATATATATATATATATATATAAACCGAAAAAAGTACCTATTTTCATTTTGACCTAGCTAACTAAAAGATAATGTCAGGACGAAAATTTTGAGAAACGGTATCTCATAATAAAGTAAAATCTCATTTGAGCTGAAAACATTGATACTTTGAATTTTGGTACCACCCTAATGTATGAATGTACGTATATATGTATGTATGTATGTATGTAAGTATGTATGTATGTATTTTGGTGCGAGTGTTTGTGTTTATTTGTATTTGTGAGTATCTGCGTGAGATTATATTACATGTATTGATTTTTGTATTTTAGGATAAAATCCAATTCCAAGTAAAATATCATGAATCTAACTGATGTAGGAATATCACAATTATTTACACATGATGTGGTGGTCAATTGAAGCATATAAATTTTCGTATTTTGTACTAAGCCATACCACTGATTAGAGAGAGAATTTTCATTAACCTTTGAAAAAACAGAAAATAATTAAAACACCAGTAAGTAAATACGGCTTCCAAAAAACAGTCCATCTCAACTAATGATGATAATAACAAACAATTTTTTTATTAAATAAAACATAATATACATTGAAGATAAAAATAGGTACATGTTTTCCAAAAAAAGAAAAAAAAAAACCCAAATAAAACACAAAACCTTACGCATGTTTATTTAATATTGAATTAAAAACCATCAAAATGAAAAATAACAAAAACACAATAATAAAACTAAGATAAAACCTCATTTTATTTTAGCCTTTGCATGATTGTTTAAGTCAATAATCGTCAAGCAAACACTTTTGTGTAATTTAGAAATTAAAAGTGAACACAAACCACAAAAAAAAAAAAAAAAAAAAAAAATTACATAGAAAACCAAAAAGATAAATATAAAAGTTAATTAGGATCAAATACCACATTAAAGAAGGATACTTTATATTTTGGTTAAATAAATGTAAATGGTTATAAGGTGTGATGTGATTGTTAAAACTGCGTTGTATTTAAATAAAAAATGTGTAATTTAAATAATTGTGCAATTGGCACAAATGTATATTGAAGATATAGCCACGAAACTTCAAATCGTCGTGATTAAGGTATTTATACAGTATAAAAACTAAAAAAATTAAAAGTAATTCGATGAGGAAAAGTCATATATACAATTTTCTGAAATTTTTGTATTGGACTAATATACCATCAACAATAAGGTATAAGATTCATAAATTCTTTAGGGGATGTAGCCAGGACATAAGAATACAATGACATAAAGTTGTGTATGGACCTAACGTACAGACAGACTTTATTATTTCACCATATAAATTTCATCGAGATTATTCAATTAGTTTCAGAGTTGTTAACAAAAATATATTTGTATATAATATTAGCATATTCTAAAATTTTTAGTTGAAAAATAAAGCTTAAAAAATATTTTAGTTTAATTCAAAGTTATTTCTTATTAAAACAATTTTACTAGTATCACTTTTTTCTTATAATTCTAAGATGTTTAGGAGCTTCAAAAAAAGAAATAAAGGATAATATGTGACAAGTAAAAAATTTTCGAATTATCGCACATTTTAGCCGTTTTTATATCCTTCACCGCATTGATTTTGTTTTTGGTGAATTTTTTTCAGTTTCTCTATACCATATAGTAATGTCCACCACTTTCAATCTAAAATATCATGCAAGTGATTAAGATATTGAAATTATTTCCTATATTCGTGCTAAGGAACGTAAGCTTTCTATATTGTAGCTCCAAACATGATAAGACGCTATTACAACACTGAAAACATTCCTATTTTCGGTCAGAATATTTTATAGATCCTGTACCAAATTATGGATGAAGTCAGTGCTAATATTCTTTAAGACTGTAAGAACGTTATAGTCTGTCTTGACGGATTTTCTCGAAGAGTTTATATGGAACATGTGTTTTATTATAGATCAAGTTTTGTTGTAAAGTTTAAAATTAAATTTTATTATTTTTACAATTTTTTGTATTCTACATGTTTTTATCAATTTACTTTAAGATCTGGGGCCAATTAAATGGTCGTAATAAATAATTTGTATAAAATTATATGTTTTTTGAATAAAATCAACAAAAAATTACACTATGGTACCCGGGTACCACGGGTATTGACTAACGTTAATTTTTTTGGGTATGTACTAGAGTATTCATTTTACTCGACTTTTTCATTGTTCGAATAAACAAATAACTCGAAAATGCAGTTTTTAAGTTACTCGAATAATCGAATAAATCTTTTAAGTTACTCGAGTTATTCGATTAATTTATACCTTTACTTTTACTCGATTTTTCAATGCTTAACAAAAAAGAAAACAAAAATATAGCTTAAAATAAGAAATAGTCTTTCCAAAATAATGATAATGCCGTTGTTTCTCTATATTTAATATATTCATTAATAGTTAAATAAATAGGTCTAACAAATTTGGTCTATCAATTTGAACCAAATTTTATATTAAGGGTCGTCTGAAGTGCTTTTTGTATTATTCCCATTTAAATGTAATTATCAATACCTTTGATAAAAATTAAAACTAATGATGAGTTTTTATCTATTTTGGAATAATTTACGATTTTGTCTCGCTTTTTAATTTGGACACATACTAACCTATGTACAACAGAGGTTTTCATTTATATACAAAATGTTTGTACAATATTTTTAAGTATCGAAGATCTACTTAACCCAGATTTATTTTGGGTATAAGGTTTTATAATGTTTTATAATTCATTGATCAATTATATTCAGTATTTAAAAGGCATTAAGATGATCATTTAAAATTATACAAATGTATACAATTTTTAAAATAATTTAATCTTATTTGTTTTATAGTGATCTCGTGACAATGTTTTAGTTCCATTTTGTGGAAAAATGTTTAACAATATCAGTGTAAAAATATAAGAAATTATATAAACTTGTATAATAAATTAGTCAAATATACATTTAGTTAGAACTACTTACTTTAATGGACAAATTTATTGTAAATTTAAAATAAATTCTTTATACCAAATGTACGCGTAGGAATTGTAATTGGCTCTATTTTGAATTAAACCACAATTTCTACCAAAATGTAAAATATTTTATTTCTCGTTTCTTCCTATTTTTGTTATAATTTAGTAAAAACGACTCAGTATAATATTTTACACAAATATTATTTGGATTTTTGTCCATTAGGCTGTGAAAGATATGCGAAAATATGTTTATTAGTTTCTGAGTTATTGCATTTTGAAAATGAGAAAAAGCACTTTGGATCATTTTTTTAGATAAAGTGGTTAAGCTGTTCTTAACATAAAGAACGAGTTTACATGCTAAACTTAATTTTAAGTCCAAATTCCTTCTATATTACATCCTCTACAACAGACTGAGCATTTATTGGTATATAAACTATGTACTTTCATTCGTAGAACCAAAAATATGTTTTTTCCAAATCAAGCTTAAATTCCTTCAATTTATTTCTTATTATTTATTATATTTATATTAAAATTATTTAAATTTTACTTTATAATTTTTTAAAGTGACGTTTAAATTTTTATTTAATTTTTGTAATTAAAAAACGACCTTTAACTACGTATTGTAATTTAGGCATATATTCGTTTTTTTTTATTAAATAAAATTTTTTTAATAAATTCCAATTTATGGTACCACTTTTAGATTCGAAACTTTTTAGGAAACTGAAATTAAAACATCCTAAAAACTAATTAAGAAAGGAAATATTAAAAATATTTTTTTACTTGAATTCTTGATTTTAATTTAATCGAACAATTATTTGATTTTCATTTGTCGATTAATCGAACAAACAATATTCGAGTGAATACCCTAGTATGTACCGTAGGGTTAAATGCCTCCAAAAATAGTGTGCACAATTTTCAACTGTCGATCAATAAAATTACAAAATTAAGCATGGACTCATATCGATATCATGTTAATTTCGGAGACCCATCTTACAAGTAGATATAATTTTCATATTGCTGGTTTGGCGTTCTATTATACAAATCATCCGGATGGTAAGGCTCATGGTGGAACTGGTATACTTATTAGAACAAGAATTAAACTTTATGCTATGAAAGAATTTTTAAAACACTACATGCAAGTGACAACTATCCGCCTTGAATCTTCGACAGGAATAAATTATCCCCCACGATTCTCGATGAATAAGGAAAAGTTTGACCACTTTTTTTAAACACATTAGAAGATTGTTTCCTGCCATGTGGTGACACACATACTGAAGTTCGCGAATTATGGATCCTAGAGGCAGACAGCTATACAAAGCCCTTGTTGACAAGAAAATGACTTTGATTTTATATCCCTTGGCCAATCAACATACTGACCTACTGATCCTAGGAGAATTCCTGATTCACAGATTTTGCTATCATAAAAGAATTAAACCGCAATTCAATGAAAATTGAATTAACACATGATCGGTCTTTTGACCATTCGCCCGTAATAGTTACCTACTACGCGAAGAATAACATATATGAAAATCACTCGAAAAATATTCGTTTTAAAACTAATTGACTAAAATATAAAAAATACATTAGCAGTCATATCCACACAGATCTTTATCTAGAGTGTGAGGAAGATATAGAAACATGCATCAATGACTTCACGTCCATAATTTTTTCGGCCTTAAACCATTCTAAGTGCCAAATTAATTCAGAAGTAATAAACATATTTCAAATTCAGAGATTGAAAAACTTCTTCTTGAAAAAAGAAAGCGGTCAAGATAATGGCAACAAAAAGTAGATCACCTGCAGCTAAGTAGAGGCTGTCCGACACATCCAAAAAGCTGAGAACTGCGCTTCACGTTGAAGAGAATCGCAAAAACAACTATTTCATTGAAAGTTTGACAACCACTAAACATATAAATTCCTCTCTTTGGAATGCCACTAAAAGCTTAAAACCACCGGTAGAGGGTCAAAGTCCACTTCGAAAAACAGACGGTACATAGACACGAAGTCTAAAAGAGAAAGCGCTATTATTTGCTGAGCACTTGAGTAATGTCTTTAGACCTAACCCCCCAACAAATGATTTTATTTTAGATGAGCAGCATCCTCCTAGTGTATTAGATGCTAACTTAGTGATAAGTACTGAGGATGTTAGTAAAGTTATAAGGGAGTATACTAAGTTAAAGAAGTCGCCTGGATATGACTTGATTACACCATTAATGATAAAAGAGAACCTACCGAATATTGCTATAATTGTTCTAACTTCATTATTTAATGCGATCTTGACTATAGGAGTTTTCCCAAAAAATTGGAATATCTTCCAGATCATTATGATTCCAAAATCGGGAAAAGACTAAACAGTTCCATCCTCATATAGACCAATAAGTTTGCTACCTTGCCTGTCAAAAATGCTTGAAAAAGTATTTCAAGGAAAAATCATACTATTTTTAAACCATCATTGTATTATCCCAGTTCACCAGTTTGGTTTCCGTGAACACCGTGGCACTATCGAACAAGTTATTCGTCTAACTGGAGAGATATGAAAATCTTTTGAAGAAAATAAATATTGCTCAGCTATTTTCTTAGATGTGGCACAAGCTTCTGAAAAAGTTTGGCATAAAAGTTTAATATATAAAATTAAATGTTTAATGCCCCCTAGTACACATAGATTACTAGAGTCTTACGTATCAAATCGACTATTCAGGGTAAAGTATAATGAACACGTGTCAAGAGATTATGAAATAAATGCTGGTGTACCGTAAGGAAGTGTTCTCGGACCAACGCATTACTTAATATACACCTTCGATTGGCCAGTTTGTGGTAAGTTGATTATCTCCACATTTGCAGATGATACTGCAATCCTTAG
This sequence comes from Protophormia terraenovae, assembly GCA_951394005.1. NCBI lineage: Eukaryota > Metazoa > Arthropoda > Insecta > Diptera > Calliphoridae > Protophormia > Protophormia terraenovae. Next base: position 143,499,579 of record OX596074.1, read on the forward strand.
TTCACTTGTGGAGTCCACATACACTGCATCTAGAGAGCTCAATAGCTATCTAAGATGTGTGGAGACGTGGTTGAAGAACTGGAGAATAAAAGTAAACGAAATTAAAAGCAAACAGGTTACATTTGCACTCAGGATGGGAAATTGCCCACCATGTAACGCTTAACAATGTAAACATCCCACAGTCTGACTATGTGACATACCTTGGCATACATTTGGAGAGATGTCTTACTTGGCGTCATCATATCGAAGCCAAGAGGCTACATATGCGAATTAAAGCTTCAAATATGAACTGGCCATTCAACTACCAATCAAAATTAACTGCAAAGTCACCTTGTATAAAAGCATCTTATGGAATCCAGTTATGGGGAACAGCAAGCAATACCAATATAAATGTTATAGGGCTCAATAAAACATTCTTAGGACCATGACAGGAGCACCATGGTATATAAGGAATGTAAGCATCCACAAGGACTTAGAAATAACATTGGTAAAAGACGAATTTATTAAAATTCGTGAAAGATACACTATAAAACTACTACTTCACACTAATCCTCTTGCAAGATTACTTACCAGAACGCAAACCTCATCAAGGCTTCGTAGAGGCAACTCACTAAATTAAGACTTATTTGCCTTCATAGTTCTCAAATGAGAACTAATATTTAAGCTTAATTTTAGTTATTTGATTTAAATATTTAATGTGGTAGAAAATTAAAATTTGGCTTACTTATAAAACTATTAGGCCTAAAAATCATAACGTAACCAGATTTTAAATTTTCTATCAGGAAGCGAAATACGAGGATTTATATACATATATGTAAAGTATACCGTTTGACTCAGAATCACTTTCTGAATAGAGGTTTAATGACCATAAATGGCTTAAATATAAAAATATTTTAATGAAATTCGGTGCAAATTTCATCAAGATCGGTCCATAATTGACCATAGCTCCCATAAAAATCCCCTTTCCGAAAATCACTTTAACGTGCATAAATCCCATAAAAATGTCAGTATCAAGTTAATATTCAACACGAATAAGTTTTATATAAGTAAAAACAACATTGCCAATTTTTATGAGAATCGGTCCATAATTTACCATAGCTCCCATATAAACCCACTTCTAGGAATCGCCCTAGAGGACATAAAATCATATGTCAATGCATTGTTTTATATTTGTATATTTTATTTTACATTTAGTAAAAGTGTTGGTCTACAATTGGCCACAGATCTAATTTTTGGGTCATACACAATGGTGTAGGGTATCATATGGTCGGTCTTGATCGACTATAGTTTCTCTTTTCGGAGCTTTTTGAAGTTTTCAATCAACGTAGAAAACTGAAATTTGGCTCACTTATAAAACCTTTCATCCTATAAGTCCTATCGAAGCAGAGATAATCGGATTTGTGTGTCTATTTCTAATATTTTTTTCTTTTTCCAGAGCTTTCTGAAGCTCCCAGGTCTGCTGTGGTTTTAAGAAATTTTAATTTGTTATACTCATTATTTGCACTCTAAATCATATAGAAAACTGATTTTAATTTTTGGTCAGGAGGGCATTTACGCCGATTTTGTTTTGATATATCAATTTTTGTTTTTTTCTTAATCCTTTTGTGACCAGAAAATAAAAATTAACGCCACTATTATTTTTTAATTTTAATTTTTATTTTAATGACCATATCATTTTGTTTTCAGACTTCCTTCAAAAAATATTGACTAAAAATTTAATTTTGATCCATTTTCCTTTAACCTTTTAGCCAAATAAAAAAAGAAATCATATTTTGAACAAAAAAAACTTATAGGAAAACATTTTTTATTCGAATTTGTAAGTTTTGACAAAATATTATTGATGACTCAATGACTGTGATAATGCGGTTTTTTTTCCAATAAAGCTTGTATAGAAATTTAAAAAATTAAATTTTAAAAATATTACAAAAAATAATATTTTTGCCCAACAGTATGAATTTTCTTATCCTAATCTTCGATTTTCATAAAAAATATTTCATAGTATTGTGTTGCCCATTTCAAAAACAACTATTTAAAAAAGTTAATACGTTTTCTTTTCTTTACTATTAAACAGCAGTTTGCGCGAGATGAGTTTTGGCCAAAAAAAAAAAAAAAAAAAAAAAAAAAAAAATGTGTCTTCGTATTTATGTGCAATGGCAAAAATCTTGAAACTTAATAATTTTCTTAGTTTTTTTCGATATTTGGTAAGATTTGATAAGAATCTAATTGTATTAATAAAAATAGTATTGAAAATTTATTAAGATTTATAATAGTATATTTCTTATCTCTCTAATAATTCTATGAAAACAAATTATACTTGAAGGTAGTATTTATTTATAACTATAAATACTAAAAAAAAAAAATAGTTGGGATTTGTATTGTAAATTTAATTTCATAAAATGTCCCTAAAAAATGAATCATGTGTATTTAAAAACCTTTCTCTCTCCTTTAAGTATTCAAATAAGTATACATATTTATAATACAGCTTTACAATAATATAAGTTTTTAAATTAATCTTATAATATTGTTATTACTATTTTTTATTTTTTTATATATGGTGTTTAAATATTTATTATTCTTATCTTCAACATACAAATATTTTAGGGATCATATTTATTGGCATAGGAACAAAATATAAATCCAAAAAGATAAATTCATTACAATTTTCTTTAATATCCTAATAAATTTAAAGCTCTTGGAAAAGGTAAAATTCATGATTTTAAAATAAGCCTTAATAACACAAACACATAAAAAAAATATAAAAGGATTTCTAACTTAAATAACTAAATAAGTAACCCACAAAAGAGGCCAAAATAACACTTATTGTTGACAAACTCAGATACTTACCAACAGTCGGACTTAGGGACATTTTCATACAAACATCCATAAGTGTTAAACAAACTTTATACACATAAATGATTATCCTTGATAAATACCATTTAAAAGAAAGGCATGATGTTGTTGTTTGGTGTCATTGACCAATCGAAAGACGATTAATGTTGACTTTGACCACAATATTTGGCATTGGATTAAAAAAACTATTTTCATATGCGACCTATTTTGGTTATTTTTGTCTTGGGTTTTACTTTTGGGGGTCTGACAGTAACAAACAACAACAACGACACCACAAAACTAAATGTCAATCAAAAATTTAAAAAGCACAAGGAAAAAAAAAAAACATCCTATAAATAAATTTAAGGCTTACAGATTTGTAATGTATGAGATCTACAGATGATTCTTTTTGTTGTGGTGAAAGAAAGAAGTTATATAGGAACTACAAAAAATAAAACAATAATAAAATTTTCCATTATTTGTGTAAGTATTGAATTCAAAAACTTATTTTGTTTTTGGAATAATGTTTGTAACACCTCGAAAATGCTAAGCAATTATTTAAAAATCGTTTAACTAGAACTTTTTGTATAACGAGCGTACACGCAGAGAAAAAACATTTCGTATTATGGTTGCCCCAACAATATTATTTTCATCGCAATGATATATTGTCATCGCAAGCATCGTTTTTGTTGAATATATTTTATTTTAAAAACAATTTTGTTGCAGGAATTATATTTTTGTTCTCAGTTCACAATTATATTGTTGGCACAACATGTTAAGCAATATGTTTAAATAAGAACCACATTATTGCTGTTAAAATTCTACGTGCAAAAAAAAAAAAAAAAAAAAAAAATAATAAAAAAAAAAAAATATTTTCAATATATAAATATATTATTGTGTTTGTAATTTTGAATTGACAACAAAATGTTTGTTTTGTATTGGCAACAATATACATAATTAGTACTTGACAATAAGTAAACTTGCAGATTTTTATTCAGTTTAGTGTGCTTCTTGCATAGATCTGTAGATAGTTATCTGTCGGCGTGTTAAAAATATATTAGAAAATGTACTGAATGAATATTTAAAAAAAGTGAATTATTTAAAATTAATTATTTTAATTAAAATTAAACAAGAAATAAATATTTTGCATAAGTGTTTTAGATTGTGAAAATGTATTAAATGCATATTATGCAAAAAAGAAACTACTCAATAGGTTATCTTCGGAGTGCTCAAAATAAAGAAAATTATTAGCAAAATTCATAACAAAAAGTGTGCTTTCGAATGATATTGAAATCACATATAATTTGTTTTTTTTAACTTGGTAGTGATAATAAATTAAATAAAAACCAACAATTAATTTATATATTTTTATAAAAAGTTGTCCTTATTATACAAAATTCAAATTTTAAATTAAAATTATATTTTTCTTTTTTACTTTAAAAGCAATGAAAATTTGTTTTTTCTTATACCAAATTTACAAATGTTTTTGTTCTCTTATTTTAGATTCCACGCAGTGTATTGGAGTCTTCGGTAATTTAAGCCAATCAACGAATTTTGTTATTATCGAAAATTAAGAAACATTGGATATCAATACAAATAAAAAGAACACATTGGTGTCACCTTGTACGAGTTTTGAAGAAATTTGTCAGTATTCATCATACACTAGTGATGAAACTATTCTTAGTTTTATCAACGAAAATTTCTTTTTAAACCAGTGATTTATTTCTGGAATTACCAATAATAAATGTAAGTCTATATTCAAAATCATATACAACATAAAATACCAAAAAACATAGCTAAATTATAATTAATTTTAGTAAAAATTACCATACGATAAGTACCTAAATTAATTGGATTTTATTTATTATTTTTTAGGCATAATAATTGTTTCTTGATATTAAAAGTATTTTTATTGTGATTCAACCATATTATTTCTGTATACATGAATAAAGTACATATGCAAAAAAAAAAAAAAATATGGTTGCAGATTAACAATATTTGTATTGTGATTCGACCATATTATTGCTGTATACATGAATCAAGTACATATGCAACAAAAATATGGTTTCAGATTAACAATATTTTTATTGTGATTCAACCATATTATTGCTATACATATGCAACAAAAATATGTTTGCAGATTAACAATATTTGTATTGTGATTGAACCATATTATTGCTGTGTTTATGAATCTAATGCAAAAAAAAAGAAAAAAATATATATGTTTGCAGATTAACAATATTTGTATTGTGATTCGACCATATTATTGCTATATACATGAATCAGGTACATATACAACAAAAATATGGTTGCAGATCAACAATATTTTTATTTTGGTTCGACCATATTATTGCTGTATACATAAATCAAATACATATACCACAAAAATATGGTTGCATATCAACTATATTTTTATTGTGATTCAACCATTTTTTTTATACATGTACAACAAAAATATGGATGGAGATCAACAACATTTTTATTGTGTTTCAAACATAAAAATATGGTTGCATATCAACAATATTTTTTTGTGATTCAACTACTTTTTTATACATGTACAACAAAAAAATGGATGCAGATCAATAATATTTTTATTGTGTTTCAACCATATGGTGCTATATCCAACCATAATATAATTTACAGACAACCATATACTCCAACAGTACCCGATTATGGTTGCCATTCACCATATATTTTCTTTGCGTGTATAAGTCTGTCAATGCCAAGAAATATAATATTATAATAATAAAAATATGAATAAACAAATCGGAGTCCTTAAAAAATATATGAACAAAATTTTAATGTTTTCCTTTCCCTAATCGAAGTTAAAAATTTGAAGCTGATAGGATAACAGTGATCAGTGTTGTCAGGAAGTGAGAAAAAAAAAGAAGCTAAATTAGACTTTAAAAAAGGTCAGAAAAAGCTAAATGCCACAAAAAGTAAAGCCAGAAATAAGCTAATATATTGTTTTATTTCAAAACGCAATTATTTTTTTGTTGTCATTAGTTTTTGGTATTTCTGAAAGATATTTTTGTGAATTTGTTAAAAAATAATTATAATATTATTGTAGAATGAAGCGACGCAGGCGAAAATTTTCGTTAAATATAAATAATTAAGCTTTTTTGTGAGAATTAATACATAACAATGCTTAAAATGATGATTCTGTAAAAATAAAATTAGAAAACTGTTAAGAATCAAAAAAGGCTAGAAGGTAAAGCGAAAATTTTGAGGCTAAAGGCAAAATAAAAAGGCTAGATTAAGCCTTAAAAGGCTAAATTGGCAACGCTGATAGTGATTATATTATTAAATTAGTAAACTTAAAAAAAAAAAAAAATTTGGAAATAAAAAATGCTTAGAATATTATATATATAGGTACTGATAAAATTACACGCAATATCAAAACCTTCTGAGTTATTCAAATAAAATTTATGAAATTTTCAATGTTGTAGAATATTTTAGAGTTTCCTAAAATCCATTATACTAAAAATCGTGATTTTTAACAATTTTGCGAAAAATGCTTTTGAATCTAAGTTATTTCGCCATATTTTATAGGAAAATATATTTTATTAGAGTTCATTGCAAATAAATGTTATTTAATATTGTTATCCTCTTTAATATCTTTTAATTGATAAGATTTGAAAGTCTTTTAGTTAAAATTTTTGCTAGTTCAGATCTGTAAACGGTTTGTTTAAAATACAAACAAAAAAGAAAGATATAGTCGGTCAAGAAAGACCATATAATATTTACACCATTCTGTATGAGCATAAAAATTCGGGTCCCCTTAGATTTGTGGCCAATTGTAGACTAACACTTTTAGTAAATGCAAAATAAAATATACACACAGAGAAAACAGTTTTATTATGGCAACCGAATTTTTTGCCAATCGAATTTAGTCGGTTGCATGTACTATCCTGTAATTCGATTGGGATGCCTGAATTTTATGATAGATACAATTAAATAATTCGTTTGGAATATTTTCAAAATATGTATACATAGTATACATATTGTATTGTAGAATACTTTTAGGCTTATCCAATTAAAAAATATTTACACTTTCTTTTTTAAATTTTTTTTATTGCTTTTATAATGTAAATACATGTACATGCTAAATATGGTTTCCATAACTTTAATAGCATATTACATTATTCGTCTTAAGTTCATAGCGTCCTCCTTCGACTTATCCATTATTATTCCAAATGTGTGCGGACTGTGGACTGAATGTTTAAACCAAATTCCGAGATATGCTTAACTGAATTCATAACTGTAGGCGGGAAATTAAAAAAAGGATTATGAAATTTATCAGCCAATCCAAACAATACCTTAGAACTGGAGAAAAAGTAACAGGGAATTTTTGCTTAAATATGGATAAATCCACATAAACCTTTTTATTGTAATTTTCTTCAGTGATATTGTTAGACCCTTTTATCTCGTTAATAAAAGCTTAAGTACCTACATAGTTTCTGTACGGCAGCTATGGGCAATTATGGTACAATTATATTCATAGAACCGCTTAATTTAAAAACTCCTTGGTTGAACCAGCAGAGGCATAGCTGAGATCGATTATATGCTGACCAATTAGTATACCTGAAAATAAATACAAAACCATTAAATAAAACAGACGTAAAATAATAAAAATTATACAGCACTTACTTCCCAATTTAATAAATTAGCAGGAGATTAAAATTTAATTGAAACTTAATTTAATTATTTTTTGAAAAATGTCAAAATAATTTATTTCCTATTTGACTAATACAACTTTTTATCAATTGGGGGAACCGAATTATTTTATTATTATTATATATGATCGAATTTTTATAAGCATTATTAGGTATTGCAACTGAAAATACTATTAAATTTTATATTATGTTAAAACAAATAAATTTTTAATAGCAATCACCAATATTTTGTTCTGAAGTATAAATTTAATTCCATTATATTGCCCAATTGATTTCAACTAATTTTAAAAAATTCAAATTGAATTAGACAACTAATTTTATTATTACAGGAACTCTAAAACGATTATATTTATGATTCTTTTTTATAACCAACGAAAATATATTAAAGTGATAATATTTTAATATTTATAATAAACTTTGTATTCATATAACTAAATTTTAATAACAGTAACCATTTTCCAATCAATATTTTTTCTATGTGCACATATATATTTTATATTTATATATAATACTAATATCTATATGATTTTATGCACTTTAGGGCGATTCCCAGAAGGTTATATGGTTTATATGGAAGCTATGGTCAATTATGGACCGATCTTCATGAAAATTGGCGCAAAAGCAGCACAGAATTTCATTAAAATATTGATATATTTAAGACATTTATAATCGTAAAACCTCTATTCCGGGAGGAGATTTGTGTGAGGACTAGGTGAAAAAATGGACTGATTATGAACAATTTCAATAGGCTTAGTCCTTGTGCTGAAACAACTATTCGTGCCAAGATATCAATCAAGATATCTTCAAATTTTCGACCTGTACTTTGTTCACAAGGTTTACATGGACAGCCAGCCGACCAGACGGATAGACAGACATCGTTAAATCGACTCAGATATTGATTCTGAGTCAAACTTTAATGTAGGGATCTGATGAGTTTTTTTGTGCGTTATAAACATAAGCACAAATGCATAATACCCCAACCACCTATGGTTGTGTAGGATATAATTAATTGAAATAGTTTTTATCTTTAATAAATTGTTTAATAAACCATATTTTTTGTGTAGCAATTAATGCAATCATTTTGGTGAGATTGAAATTATTAGTGATTAGTGATTTGTCTGTGATACCAACAATACAAAACACTATAGAATAATTTAAATTATTGCTTTTCTCTTTAACAGACGTAAGTGCAGGGTATTAGATTTGTTTTGCTTGCCTGACTACACTTAATTTCTTGTTTACATTAAAAAAAGGAAACAAAAACTTTTCGTAAAATCTTTGACAGATTGAAATGAAAAAAACGAAAGTAACGTTATTGTATTTGTGGTTAACCTGCAATAGTAATTTGTCAAATTGTATACTTTTAAGGTGTTTGCTGGAGAAGAGATTTATAAAATATTATGGATTAAGATAAAAACTTTTAATATTTAAAATAACAATAAAAATAAACTGTTCATTATTATTTCTAAGAAAACATAAATATAAATTTAAAATGAATATCCTCTTTTTTTATTGTTCCTCAAATAACCATAGAAAACCAAATGCAAATGCTTTTAGCATAATTAAATTGCAACCTTAACAGGAAGATGAACAGAAATACAAATGCAAAAGAATAGATTTCAAATCCTATCAATCAATTGTTGAATAAAACTATGAGTTGCTCTTGATTATGTTTCCTTATTTAAACTTATTTACTCGATATTTTGTTTGTTTTTTTTTTCCCTCAGTTCTAGTTGCTGTGAAGTTTGTATTTTGAATTGTTTTATCATCATGTAATTGTCTTCATATTCTATTGAATAGTATTGTAGTATACATTTGTCGAAGTGCTATGATGTTAAGTATGTACCTTACTTTTGTAACTACATAATGATTTTATGCAACAAATAGTATTCTATTCTATTGAATCAATCAATCAATGCTAACATCATCAGTAAGAATAATAAAAACAACAATAACAAATGTTTTTAAAAATTCACCACATTACAATTTGAGTTGATTGCAGTTGTTGGTTCGTTTCCTCTTTACTTGATTTGTATTGTTTTTGTTTCTAGTACCTGTAGTTGTAATAATAAAACATACATATATATGTACGTATGTATGTAGATATATAAGTATTTGTAGAATTTTTAACTTTAACATTTTTTGAATTTATAAATTGAAATATTCATTGTTTTGTTAGTGTTTGATTTATTTTTGTGTATACTCGTAAATACAAATGTTTTCTTATCGCGTTTAACATTTAGTTTTTCCGGAAGTTTTATTTTGCTTGAATATTTCATCGAAATTAAAACAGTTAGCTTATGAAATGTATGTAAATGTTTCATTTCCGGCAGGTATAATTGATTTGATTTTTATAACAGGTTGAAGGAAGTGGTTTTTTGTATTATGAATTTATTAGCGTATGTTTAAACAAATATCTTTATAAAAGCAATTGAAACTATGTATGAGTAATATGTATACAGAGAAAACAGTTTCATTATGGCAACCGAATTTTTTGCCAATCGAATTTGGTAGGTTACAAGTACTATCTTATAATTCGTTTGGGATTTCGGAATTTTATGGTAGGCACAAAAAAATTCATTTGAAATATTTTCTAAATATACATAGTATAGTATTATAGTATACTTTTAGGCTTACTTAATAAAACAATATATATTTCTACTTTTGTCCTTTAATGTTTTTTTATTTTAATTATAATGTAAATAAAACAATGGCACTTATTTTACGAATGAAATATGAATATTTTTTTATTATATACCTTAAGTTTCGATCACCCACCTGCAACTTCATACACTATTCTGCTAAATGTTTGCGGACAGCGGAACGGAATAAACAAACCAAATTCCGTTGACTTCTTAATGGAACTAAATTTTCCAGGGACACTTGAGATCTACTTTGTGCTTTTGATCCATAAATATACCTAAAGCGGGACATAAAACTATTAAACAACAGAGACACACTATACTAAACCGTCCAAGATATTGTAAGGTAAAAAACTCACCAAATTTATAATTGGATAGAATTTCTTGTAACACTTCTCATCCTGCACATATGATACGAGTAGTATGTTGTAATAGATGTTCATCAAATAGTTCAAATACTTTTGAATAATTGGAATATTAGCAAGGAAGCTATCTAAAATAAGTACAGAATAATACAATGTACACTTGAACATTTATGCGAAAAATAGAAACGTACATACGTACCAATTAAAAAAAGCAGAAGATTATAAAAATTTAATTCTAATTTGAATTTTTTAATTAAAACAAAAGTTTATTTTATTTTATAAAAATGACATATTAATTAATTTAGTCTTTATTTGAGTAACACAACTTTTGAGAAAACCGAATTAAAATTTTGTTGTTAGGTATTGCAATTGAAAATATGATTAAACTTTAAATTATTTTAAAACAAATAAATTTTTAATAGCAATTACCAATATTTCGTTTTGAAGTATGAATTTAATTCCAATATTGATTTCAACTAATTTAAATAAATACAAATTGATTTATGTAACTAATTTCATTATTACAAGAACTCTAATATAATTATATCAATGATTCTACTTCTATAATGAACGAAAATATATTGAAATGATAAAATTTTAATACTTAAAATACATTTTATATTTATATAGCCGAATTTTAATAACAGCAACCATTTTCCAATCAATCTTTTTTCTGTGTATAGTTAAGTCCGATATTACTCATACGTTATACTTTTAGTTATATTATGGAACAATGTTATCTTATGAAATAATGTGGACATAGTTTTTTTTTTTTTATAAATATTGACATGTGCACAGAAAAAAGTAAAAATGGACTTCAATTACGAAATTTAATTATATTAATAAATCATATAATTAAATTCAAAGTTAAAATTATTAAAGTTAATTAATAATTTTATTAAAAAATTAAATAAATTATTATTTTTTTTTAATATTGATAATAATAAAGTGGCCATAATTCTGTGAGGAAGTTTAATAAAATAAGTGTTAACGTTTTTGACATTTTTCATTTGAATCGATTTAACTAAATTATGCTCACCAAACAAAAAGTGATTGGAAGTATATTAAGTTTGTCATTCCCTTTGTAACATACTGCGACTCGGAAGAGGTCCGTAAAAATATTTTAGATGGGTCACGAAGACCACTTACTTAACCGTAACATATTAAGCACTTTTATTTAATTGAATATATAAGTATTTAGTATCGAAGAAAATGATGGAATATGGAGATTGATAATTTATAAAAAAAAGTTAGTGGAATGTAATTTGATCGCAGACTTTCTCGAAGGACTTAAAATTTTGTATTCTTGTGTGTGTGTTTTTTTTTACACATATAGTTAATATTTAAACTTTAATAAAATTTAAACGAATAGTAATATTTTATTGAAATTTCAGTATAATATGTATAAACTTGTCTTAAAATTAGAAAATTAAAAGAACTCCCACTTTTTAAATGAAAATACACAAAATCCCAATCCGTATAAAACATGTTTAAAAAATTAACTTTTTTCATTGAAATGGTTACCCTGTCATTAAAAGGAGCGTCCGTCAGATAATACTTTTCGAGTATTTACCTTACGTATAGATATATATAATTAAAATAATTTCAAGTCGATCCCAGCTTTGCAATTTGGGAACTTGACCAAAAAAATAAAAAATAAGTAATTTTACAATTGACAAAATTTGTATAGGGTTTGTGGGCAGACCTTTGTTCCAAACTCCTCTGGATTTACTTTACACGCATTTGCATTATGATTTCTTTTAAAAACATAAAAAAAATGATTAAGCCCAAAATAAAAAACAAATTTTATCAGTGAATAAATACACTGGTCGACAAAAAATTTTTTTCGAGCTCCTTCAAAAAAAAAAAAAAAAATGTAGACTAGATGGAATTCCGCATGCTAAACTCGATTCTGCTTTCAGTTTTTTTCCATGAGGTCGAGATTTTTTTTTTTTTTATGGGCCCTAAATATGTCGATTACTGGAGTATATTTCACTATTACTTGAGAACGGTATGCACGATTTATATAAATGATATACCACGATATGCGGAATAAAATTAGCTTGATATCGCTCTACTATCAAATTTTTCTCCGCTCAATAGTTTAGGAGATATTTAAAAAAAAGTGTCGGAAAAAATTGTTAATGCAAAATTCAAGATTTCTTTTTCTTTACTGAAACTTTTTTTTAAAAGTGAAAACATCAAAAATATTTATCTCAAAGTTGGCGAAACTACGAGTAAATAAAGCCACGTATTATAAAAATTGATGCAGAAATCTTGATTGGATTCACAGTTAAGTTTGGATACCCATGTATACCTATAGGTAAGTGAAAATACACTAGTGGGCAAAAAAAAAAAAAAAAAAAAATTTTTTTTCGTCTTAAATACAAAAAATAGGTGGATTAGATGGAAATTTATTTTTTTTAAAAGTGGTGAAAATTTTGATTCATAACTCTGAAATTCTTGAGCGAATGAAAAATATTGTTGATATTCCTTGAAGACAATTTTTGTATGCATCTTTTGATGTATTACTTATAAAAATCTTGAGTTATAGCCTATGTATGTCAAACCATTCTCGAATTTTATAGTGTGACCGCTGAATAAGGTGATGATATTAGTCATGTACATAAAAAAAAAAAATCAGTACCCGATATGCAGATTCTCGTTTAACTCGCCAGAATCCACCTAGTCCACTTATTTTTGTTTCAAGAAAAAATATTTTTTTTTTTTTTTTTTTAGCCACCACTGTATTTCTATTCAATGTACGTAACATGGGTATTTTACTTAACTGTAGTTTAGATTTCTGCATCAATTTTGAAGATACATGCCTTGTTTTATTCGCAGCATTACCAGATTTAAGATAAAGATGATAAACTGTAACATTATAGATGTTTTCATTTATTAAAAGAAATTTAATTAACAAAAAAAATCAAAAATTTTGCATGAAAATGATTTTTATCGGACACTTATTTCAAAATAACTCCGAAACTATTGAGCACATAAAAAAATTAAGTTAAAATAATTTGAAGATATTTTTAGTTCGCATCTTTTGGTGTATCACTTTGATCAATTGTACACACCGTTCTTGAGTTATGAGGAAATATACTAGAGTAATGGCCTTACTATGGGCGAAATATTAGACACGTCCATAAAAAAAATCCAGACCTGATGAAAAAAAACTGAAAGCAGATTTGTGTTTAGCACATCAAAATACATCCAGTCTGGTCCTGTTTTGTTGACCAGTGATATTGCCACCTTTTTGGAAAAAAACCCAAGAAATTTAAATTTTTTTAATGTTTCAAATTCAGATTAATATAACCAAAGAATACTAAGAAGGGAAAATAGTACTCTTTCCTACAACAACAACATTTCTCTCTCTTCACATACAAGTTCTGTGTGAATTCAACACACTTGTGAGAGAGAAAAACTACACAAAATAAACAAATATTTTCCTTAAAATTTAAGAAAAATTGCACACGCGACACATGTTTTAACAAACACACGATATTTTTATTATTTTTTCACACACGTTTATAGTATTTTAACTCCCGTTAAACGAATATTTTCCACAAACTGAAAAAATATTTTTTTATTTTATTTTTGACATTCCTTTTTTGTATGTTGAAATTTAAATTGAACGAACAATGTTGCTATTTTTGGTATTAAAAATAAAACAGATTTTAAAATAATTTAAAATTATTTTTATATTCATCAACAAAAAGCAAAGAAATGTAATTATATTACTATTTGTGGATGTAACCCGCATCAAAAGATAAAAATCTCCGAATATAATTGTGATGAATTATATTTAATAATTTGTTAATACTCTTTTGTGCAACTATGTATGATTATGATGTGTGGTGAAAGTGGTTTCAGCACTAATACATATAAATAAAATTTGACTAACAAAATCTTAAAGTTAGGTTTTCATGACAATAGAGTTAGGTTTTTTTGACAAGCCTTCTATTCTTAGTATTCTTTGAATATAACTTTTTAACGTATTCATATATTTATATAATTCTTGCAGCAATATTATTTAAAATTTTGTAAGAAATCTGGCGAATATTTAAAAAAAAATTAGGGGTAATATAAAGACGAAAGACTAAAAAAAGACGAGGCGAAAACTGGAGTAAAAATTTATTTCGAAGCGATTATCTCTTAAAACTAAAAGAGATAATTTACAAGGACTATGTATACATAAAATTTCTTTTCTGTCATATTATAAATGAACTTTTGACAATTTTTTCAAAAAATTACATATCCTGTACTCCTCTAAATCAACTAAAAAACATCTCACCTCTGACCATGTACATTTTTATTGAAATATCTCTAAGACTTAAAAAGTTACAGAATTATTTCCAAAAAAAAAGTTCACCGTACCTCCAATATTTTTTAAATTATTTATTAAAGAAGGCTTAAAAACTTAATAAACTTAATATTTTTAAGAATTCTGATTTTTAAATTTTTGATATAAATTTGAGAAAAAAAAAACATTATTTTTTTTTTTTAATATTCACCTCTGCATAAAATTGTATGGACGAAATGATCTCAATTAGAAACAAGCTTGAACAAAACATTAAAATCATATCGAAAACCTTTGATTTGGTGTTCACTTATTACACAAAAATATTGGTGGCTCATTCTCAACTTGCAATGTCTTAAGAGGTCGTAAAGCTGTTACTTGTGAGTGTCTCTTCCATAAAGTATATACATACATATATTCTGGATCTTTGTGAAATTCTAAAATCTAGTTTATGCGTCTTTTAAAAGCACAAATATTTCTTTTTGATACGATTTGTTCGGTATTAAAAATGGGAAAAATCGGTTCATATACAAAAAAAAGTTTTGGGTTAATATCTCTTGAAAACATTTTTTCGAATTCTATCGAACAGAAATGTAATTTTTTTTAAATGAATTTCAAAGAAACATTTTTAATTAATGTATATTTGACAGTTCCTTAATCTGATGTTTGTAATTGGATACTTATTATAGATCACTTAAAATTGCCTTGAGTTAATATCACTGATAATAAAATAATTTTTAGCCAGAGGGAGCTGGTCTTATTTCTATAAATGTAACTTGAGTGTTTTATATTGCTACTTTCTCCAAAAAGCCTTTGCAAAATTTAAAATTATCTCATGTACACACCTTTAATATAAACTTAATGTCAATACATTTATTTTTATACTTTATTTAAAGTTTATATTATAACCACAGCATTTACTCCTTAACCAAACATAAATATTGAAATATTTGACTTAATATAAAAGAGAAAGTTACAAAATGTTTATCTTATTTTTAGTTTTATATTGAAATGACATTTAATTTCCTGCAAATCATGTATAAATATAGATAACCCTTTTGCTGACCTAAATCATTTCAATGTCAAGTAACTATTTAAAATAAAATAAATATATTCATAGAAATCTGTAAACATACATATGTTTATTTTTTATTGGTTAAAAATAAAGCAACTCTTTTCGTGGTAAAATATCTATTTCTTTTCCAAATAAGAAGCCTCAGAATAACTTTTTTGATTAAATAATTTATAGCTTAGTGGAAAGAAATGCTAAGCAATGGATTCAATATCGATAATAAGTATTTCAATAGATGAATATTGGTGTTGGGCAGAAGAGCTATTCGAATTAAAGTTTTAAATTTTAGATTGAGAGAGTTTTTTTAAAAATAAACTTTTTTAAAAGGGAAGGTGAGAAATTTTAAAGATTCGAAATAACTTTGTATAGCCCCATATTACTTGTATTTGAAATTAAATTTGTTTTTTACATTTTTAATCTAAAGAATTAGATAAGAAATTAATACAAATCAAATGTATTTTAATTAAAAAAATCCATTTCCCATGATATTGCATCAAACATGTCATTTAAAGTTGTTGTATAAATATGTATATCATTGCTGAAATATTAGGTATGTATAACAGCCAAATATATTTGCTTTACTGAATATATTCTACTAAACCAAAAAACATCAAACTTATTCATCAACCATCGCATTTTGTTTCGTTGTTTACAAATGAAGGATAGAAAAACAAAATGAAACCACCAGACAGACAAACTCAAATCATGTATTTTAACACCTTTAAAGGTGTTGATGGTTTTACATTAAGTGTATATATAAAATGTTTAGAGAGGTGCTTTGCGGGTGACAAACAGTATTACGGAAAAGTTCAGAGTTTTATAAATGTATGAAGGTATGTATGTATATTGCAATATATCCTTTACTCAGATAGACATATGTATACGTATATACATACAAATAAATCAGTATTTTTGAATGCTTTTGTGAAAAGTATTCTCATGTGGTTTATTTATATATATTTTGTTTGTTGGCTTAACATTTGAAGGTTTTCTTTTGTGAAAATTTATATACAAACAAACATTTTCACAAAAAAATGATTGACATTTTTTAAAGAAATTTAATTTAGTATTGACAGGCCACATTCAAACTTTGATATATTGGAAATTTATTTACCAGTTAAAGAATCAACAAATTTTTGGTGATGAGTGATAGTACTCACGTTTACATATTTGTTATTTTAAAGATGTGTATGATATTAAACGTTAAACAGGTTGAATTTATATTTTTAAATTTAAATATTTGCTTATTTATGAAATAAGTTATTTATTTAAAGGTGTTATTAATTAAACATCAATATACTTATATAAAAAATCTAGATACAACTATTTGGTAAATGCTAAACTTAATTATTGAAAATAGTTAGTTTTATTGTGGTTTAATTATTGTAAGGAGTGTGATTGAAAAAATCTTAACACACGTTTTGCCTCATAACTTTTTTCGGATGCAATATTTAAAATTTTTTTTTGATCTAGTTATCATAGAAAAATATGATATATTTTTTAATAACAACCATGTTGATTTGTTGTGAGTTTGATCAAAATGAGTGACGAAAAAGAAGTACGTGCTACAAATTATTAAAAAATTTTAAAAAAATCTAAATTTGTTCTACAAACAATTGCCCAAAAAATTAAACGTCTGCCGTCAAACTGTTTCCAATGTTATATTGTTATCAGGAGACCATTGATATGAAACCTGGTTCGGGAAGAAAAAAAAGGTTCACATGATACTAGGAAGGCTAGAGAATTGAAAGCATATTGAAAAGAACTTCAAACACATCTGGTAGAAAAGCAAGCCGGTTACCCCAGTGCTCTGACTAATTGGTGCGAGAAGTTAAAGCTAACATATAAATTTAAAAAAGTTCCAGACAGGAACGCTGCAAAAAATTTAGAAGCCAAGAATAGGGCACGAAAATTAAAATTAAATTTCATACAAAAATACTCTTGTTGTATAATGTTTTGAATTATTGAATTTTATATATGTTAAGATTTTTTCGAACGCACTTCTTAAAGTATTTTATTTATTATGTTAATATTTATGGTTAATTTTGTGTAGGTAAAGGCAGAAAATTTACAGTAGAATATATTTTAAACATGAGCATGCAGTTTTTTTTATTTTTTAATTTATTTCTTAAAAATAGCTTTCATACAAAAACCAGACTTTTTTCTTTGTTTTATCAAACATTAGATAGTAGGGCAGAATCCAACATTTTTGGAAATAAATTTGTAACTTCTAATCGGCTGGTTGGATTTACATAAAATTACATATAGGCATAGCAGAGGAGAGAGAAATATTAAGAAAGAAGCTCTGAGGGCTCATATTTTGTTGTAGTTGGTTACAGAACAAAATTATCTATCGATTAAAGGAAATTTTTATTGATGCCAAAAATAAACGATTTTGAACGAACAGATAGACGGAATGACGAATCAGAATTCTCACAAGAAAAAATTTTTAAAATAAATGTAAATATTAAAATATTGATATAACCTTTCGCTGAATTAAGCAATATTTTCGTCCCATTTAACCCTAGTGTATAGACGGAAGGACAGACATTCTGCAAAAAAAAAATTGAGAATTTTAAATAGTTACTAATAAATAACAAAATAAAATAATAAAACGTGGTCATTAAAATACTGATATCACCTTTTCTTGAATTAAGCACGATTTTCCGCCCATTTAATCCCAGGGTATAGACTGATGGACGGACATTACCATTCTACCAAAAAAAAAAAAATATGTTGTAGTTCTAAAAATGTATTTTTTTACTTACAGTGTTATTTTTTAGCATTCACAATAGTAGAGCGGTGTTAATTCGATTCTAATGACGATTTTAATTTGTTATATGCAAAGATATTATCTTTATGTTAGACTAGAGAAAAAGGACAAAACAAAAACAATTTAGTTTGATTTTGTAGAGAAAAAAGTAAAAATGGACTTCAATTAGGAAATTGCTTACATTAATTTATTTTTGTTTGATTTTGCTGCAATTATCAAAATAATAATATTAATAACAATAGTAATTGATATTATTAATACTATTTTATTTTAAATAGATATGATAAGCTGAAAATTGTTGGAAATTGACTTAAATTTATTTTATTTCTATATTTTTACGAGGGTATAAGCCTGCCAATGTCAGGAAATATAAGATTATTAAAAAATATGGGCAAACAAATCCAAAAATCTATATATATATATATATATATATATATATATATATGTTCATATATACATTTATATATACATTTATATATATATATATATATATATATATATATATATATATATATATATATATATATATATATATATATATATATATATATATATATATATATATATATATAAATGTATATATGAACCACATTTTTTTTCTTTGCCTAACTGAAGAAAAAGATTTGAAGCAGTTAGAATTCAATGGGATAATAGACAAAAAAAAATCTAAATTTAAAATTAGTTTTCGATATGTTTTGGAGTACGGCAGTTTCAGAAAGCTCTGAAATGAGAAAAAATGCTTAGAAAAAGACACATAAATCCGATCATTTTCGCTCCCTCATAAAAATTTCAAAATCTGGTTCCGTTAGGATTTGTTGGACGAAAAGTTTTATAAGTGAGCCAAGTGTTAATTTTCAATCATGTCTGGGAGCTTCAGAAAGCTCTGGAAAGAGACAAAATGCTTATGACACATATATCTGCTTATTTCCGCTCCCTAATAGAAATTTCAAAATCCGGCTCCATTAGGATTCATAGGATGTAAAGTTACACAAGTAAGCTAAATTTTAGTTTTCTACGTCGTCTGAGAGCTTCAGAAAGCCATGAAAAAAAAAAAAATGTTAAAACATTAACAAATCGATTTTAAGGCTAAACCCGTACAGATAGCACCAAAAAGACGAAAATTTCCAAAAATCGATTTAATTTTTATGTAAATTTTTAAAATTGATTTTAGTGCTTAACCGGCACACAGTGGGGTCAAACGCAAATTTTTTGGTAATACATCTGTATCTCCAAAACCATAGCTCGAATTAAATTGAAATGTATGGAAGAGTTGCAGAGAAGGACAGAAAAATCATCTTGTGGTCACCCTGTGATAACACAAGATAAGCTACAGAGTGTCAAATTTGACTTAAAATTTTTGATTTTTTGCCTCGACTTTCTTTTGTTTTTCGGGAGTAAGTCCTGAGTTATATGAAGTAAAAAATGTTTAAAAATATTTTGTAATTTGCTATATATTTCAAAATAATATGCTGAAAGAATTTTTGGATTATCTCAATGCGTCTAGGCGTGAAAAATATTTAAAATCAGCACTCTGAAATTGGTATGAAAAATGGCTATTTTTTATAAAAATATAGTACAGTTCTTTCACTTTTTTTCTCAAAGTTCAGAGAGAAGATAGAGTCAAAAGCACAAAAATCTGTGATACTCATATTTGTTTCTTTAATTCGACTTTAAAGCTAAATAAACGTAGATTAAAATCGACAAAAATCCGTTCTCACTCATATTATATTTATGTAAATTATTAAAGTGAATTTCATGTGCCCATATATATAGTTAGAGGTGTTACACACGGAACGACAAACTTAGTTTAACATCTTTCACCACTAGTGGTAAAAATTAATATAAAAGTGTTTTTTTTATATTTTTATTTACATATAATAAGTATGACCTTAAAGAAACTTTTAAAATTACTTTAAATGTGTGTATAAGTGTGTATAAGTATGTGAATGAGCTACGGTAGTGTCATTTATAATAAAATATCAAGATAATTTCTTTAACAGTTTATTAAAAATAGTTTGAGTTTCTTGTTACTAAAATGTCAGTAATGGAATAAGGGGCTATAAAGTAATTAATTTACTAAGTAAACGTAAAGTATATTATTTTATAGTCAGCATCAAACGGGAACGTGTACATTATAGTGTCCCGTAGGAAAACCCCTACAAATTATGAAAAAAATATTTTAAACAATTTTCGCAAACATTATGGTTCATAAAACGTAATTTTTGTACATTATGCAAAAAAAAAAAAAAAAAAAAAAATCTATATTTTTTCTTGAAAAATGGATAAAAATTTTGAGATAGATATAGATAATTTTTCAAAAATTGTTCATCAAAATGCCTTCAAAAGTCTTTTAGCGAAACAAAATCCCATGGGAAAAAATTTAAATATTTCTTCTATAACTAGCTCAAAATTATGAATTTTTTTACATCTATTTCGGTTAAAAAATCGATGGGTCTCATACATTTTACCAAAATGTATGAGACCCATGATTTTTTAATAGCTGTTAGGGAACTGAAGACCAATTTTAAAATTTTTTTAAATAAGTTTTTCGTATTAAGCTAATTTCTACTCATCGTTCAGGGGTCTTCCTACATCGAAATCTCAAAAAAGGCTTTCCTCGGGACACTCTAGTGTACATACATATGTATATGATATCGAAAACCATAGCTCATGGGTATTGTGCAGGGGTAGCAAAATACCCATGAGCTATTTTATATTAAAAAACATTTTTTTTTATGAATTCTAGAAAAGGTCAAAGAGGTTAATTTATTAAAATTGTGACCAAAAAACTATAAATATAATAAAATAGGCTAAAACTGATTCCATAATTAAGTCCTTAATCTCATTTAAAATGTTTTATTGAAGAATTTATTCCTTTAAATATTCGCAAAACTGCAAAACACAATGACAGTTTTATTGAAGCGTTTCTTTAATCAAAGTTTTTTCTAAAAAGAAGAAGAAAAGAATACTAAAGAAACTTTTAATAGTTAAGGTATTTAAAAATTGATTTACACTGATATTTTGTTAAGTTTTTAGTCACTTACTGAATTTATAAAAATCTATAATTTAACATAGTAAACGTTAGCAGTTTCTATTACAACATTTCAAATTACTAATCAAATTAATTTCTCAATTTTAAATCTCATATTTTATCGGCTTGTTTAATATTTTCTGCTTAAACACCCCTTCACTAGCAAACTTAGAGTAAATTCTCATTGAAATTCTAAATCATTTTATAGCATTTAGTAAACTGTATTTTCAGTAATTTGTATTTTATCTATGCAAATTAACCCAAAATGTAATACTAGATAGTATGAACTCGTAAAATGTATATTACATTTGAATATTTATTCTCTTTAATGAGTAAGTTGATGGAATGAATCATGTAAATTTTCTTAAAAATATTCATACTTACAATACACTTAGCATACCGAAGTTGTTATATAATTATTACAATATTTATATTATAATAGCCTGCCATTGAAACTGTAATATTATTTTGAAGAGAATTTGTATGTAATTTATGTTACTGGTAAATTATGACAAGTGAAGGTAGATAGAAGTTGAAGATTGTTAGTACATACATAATACTACATTCAAGTCAGGAATAATAAGATGATAGATGAATTGAAGTAAGTGTAACATGATTATGATAATGCAAAGTTAAATGTTAGTTAAATATATATGAATTTTATGAATGTAATAAGATTTTGATTTGTAATATGGAAAATAATAAAATTTTATATCTAGAAATTTAGATAAATAATTTATAACAGTTTTCTCTTTCAATATTTTGCAGAATTTAAGAAAGTTTGTTGGTTTGTTTATATTACTGAAAAAAACATATAGATATAAAATGGTTTGAATGCAACTAAATAGAAAAATAAAATCCTTGTTTTATTTTTATTAAAAGAACTAGTAAATGTTGTCTGCGATAAACATATAATCCTTTTTTTTTTTTCTTAATATTAACAATGAATGGAGTGGGAAGCGAAGACATAAAGATCCCTCAGGAGCAGTGATATAATAATCTATCCAATAAAAAAAATTTAAGTCAACATCTTCTCCAAATTGAACTATTTTGAAATTGAAAAGTGCCTAAAATGTTTTTAGCATATTTTATTAAAAAAAAATCCTTTAGAAAAGAAAATTCTTTTTTGATTTTCTTTACAGGTTTTTGGGAACTGTGGAATTATTTTTATCACTTCATCATTCTAATCATAAAGTAGACTACTACCGCAAATTTTATTTAGATATATTCAAAAGAATATTAAAGATTTAATATTTATAATTTCTGCATAAACAAAATTTTATTTTAATTTCAAAAATCAGAAAAACTATAAACTTAAATTTTTGCTGATATATTTTCTTCTCTAGCTAATTAATTAGTTCTTAATTATATATATATAAAAAATATATATATATATATATATATATATATATATATATATATATATATATATATATATATATAAAAAAGTCTGGTTTCGTTCATTGACTTCTTCTGGTAAGCGGCTGAGTGACATTATAAAAGTCGTGACAGATCTCAAATTTCCAGAATGAATTTCGTTAGGAAAACTGGATGGAAAATTTTATTTGGGAGGATGCATTCGCAGCACAGTGCTTTGATCCCATATAACGATGGAACAAAGATAGAAGGAGTAGTCGTAGCAAATTATTTTAGGTCTTATTACTTTATGTCTAGAATTAAAAAATACGAAGTATTAAAAAAATCGGTGTAAGGACACGCCTATCTCCCATATATCCTAAAGTTAAAAATTTAAATTTTTTCTAAAATACTGATCTGAACTTTACCAAAATTTGTGGCAGTCATTAAAAATAGATTGCTTATAAGTCTGCTTATTTATTTTTTAATCAGAGGAAGAATACGCCTACCTCCCGTATATTCCGGAATTAAAAAATAGATTTGCAAGTACACTTCCACCTCGTATATATCCTGAAATGAGAAAAACACATTTCTTAACTTTCATACAAATTTAAAAAAAAAAAAAAAAAAAAAAAAAAAACAAGAAAAAAAATTTATTTTTATATGAAAAATTAAGAACATGTTTTTATAAAAATTGGATTATGCATATAAGATGTTTGTGTCATAAAAATTTGACACTTTTATTTTAATGTAAAGATTTCAAGCTTTTCAATTATGTTAAAAAATTAAAAATTTTAAATAGCATATTTAAAGAAAAAATGCAATTGCATTAAAATGCATTTTTAAAACAATTTTGCTTATTTTTAAAATGTTCGCCGTAAAGCCGCCATATGCGAAATTCAAAGGCAGTTTAAATCGTTAAAATTCGCAAAACCTTCCCGGAGATATTGCTATACAAATTACATACTTTTGAATTTTTTTTTGGTTTTTGAGAAAGTTTGAGTGAAATAGCGAATTAAAATCGCGAGTTTTCGCAATTTTGCGAAACTGAAACTCATAAAAACTTATGAAGTTTGTGTATATAAATTATTATACAAATTGAAAGCCATCAATTAAAAAAATGCCCTTTTTCGGGCGTTCTCTCATGACGATATATATACAAACTAAAAAGAGCATCTAATTTGAATTATTTCATGCTCTGGAAGAAGAGTATTTTTTATTAATGATTATTGCATTCAAATTCTAAATTTCAAAGAATAGGTTATTTCTTGTTAGTTTTTAATAAAATATATGATCTTTTCTGGAATTCCCGGATTGCATATTCGGCTACTTTTTTGCGGGAATAAGTCCACTTTTCTTTAAACCTCGTTTTATTTTTTACTGAACTTTTAGTGTCCTTTAAATACATTTTAACCTTTCAATTGCTCGAAATTCTAGAAAATTTGGTGGATTAGCCTTTTTCGGTACAAATACAACACCATTTATTTGATACCACTCTATCGCTTTGTTGCTATATTGAGAAGTAGAGAGATCAGGCCAGAAACGCCTGTACGAATAATCGCACAAGGGAAAATCGTCCAAAACCCAAATGTACAAAAACCCAATTTTTTGAGTCTTTGTGTACTTGTGAACAAAACCTCAAAATATTTACAAAATCCCCCAAAATTCTATGAATAATCAGCCAAATAGCTAAATGAACAATCGTCCAAAATTTTGGGTTATTTTTCAAAATGTTAAATAACTCATAACTGTTAAGAATATTCACCCAAAAACTAATTATTCTGTTGTAAAAACTTTACTCAAACTCATTTTTTTAATGTTTCATTGATAAAGTTTTAATGGTGAAAATATTGAAGCAAACGTTTTTAAGTGCAATTGAATACAGTTATAGGCCTTTTAAAACCTTTCAAAAATATGTGTATTTCTCTATAAATTCTTATTCTTATTATTATTAGGAAATTAGGAAATTCGGACATACTACAAAGCTAAAAACCTTTCTTGTGTTCCTACCAGGAAATTTTTTTACCTTGTACGTCTACAGGCCAAATTTTTGTTAACTTTTCTGACAAAAGATTCAGAGCAATTAACTTATTGGGCACTTTTCTTCCAGAGCCGCGTTGATTTTCTCTAAAATTTATTTTTGCTGTGTGTAGTTTGAAAAGTTTTATTAAATTTAAGCTTAAATTGAACGATTAAAAATTTACATTTCTATAAATAAATATTTTGTGTAAATGCTAGTTTTATCAGTTATATTGAAATTACATTAACAATTATTTTAATATTTTACTTAAAAATTTCAGCTTCGTGAAAAATATTTTTTATTTTATAAATCAGAATCTATCCAAAAATTTTTACGACACAATTTTTTAACATGAAATGTGAACAAAAAAGCATTTAAGTAATAACAGAGAAAAAATTTTATAAATGCTAAAAAATTTTAACATTACTTTTTTCTCAGCTTGTTCATACAAAATATATATTTTGTCCCAAATATTATTAAATGTATTATATGTATGTGTTCTGGTTTTCGATTTCATAAAAATAAATGTGAAAACGAACGATTTCACATTTCACGAACAAAAATCATACAAATATGTTGGTGAAAACAATTCGATTAATTGTAAAATAAAACGACAGATAATGAAAATTTAAATTGTTATTTATGTAAATTTACAATTTTTTTTTTCTAAATAATATTAAAGCCATTTTTATATTAAACATTTTATTTAAAAAAAAAAAGGTTTCCATATTTCCCATACATTCGAGAAAAAAAAAAAAAAAACAAAAATATTGGCTTAAAAAAAACTTTTTGTGGCTATAATCTGGAAAATTCTTTCTGTTTAACTAATTTGTTTAATTGTTAAAGAAAATGTGAAAACGGGAACACTAATTTTTAGTTTCGTGTGAAATTTTGATTTCATGTGCATTCAAAACATTTGGAAAACGGGAACACATACAATAATGTTACGTATTTTATCGGTATGTCAAAAAATCAGAAAAATACTTTTCCAAAAATATTTTATTAGACCATCGGAAAGCTTAACTGAAAACCTATGTGAACAATATTCACATTCAGAAATTATTTTTAAAATACACTCTGCTACAGTGAAAAATCCCTTGAGAAATGACATAAATATCATCATCAATAAGTTTTAGAAATGTCCAATACTCCTCAAAGTTTTGAGGAGTATTGCTTAAAAAAATTCAATGAAATTTATCACAATTTTTTCTACAAAATTCTATAAAATTATGCAATCATTTCAAAAACATTTTTGTTGTAAGCATAACAAGATTTAGTTTTTTTTTTTTTTTAATTAGACAAAAATTGTTCATGAACAATTTTTGATATAATTTTTAATGTTTTTAATATCATTTTGAGTTTTTAAACAATTTTAAAGATTGACAAAATAGCATTAAAACTTTAGACAGAAATAGATATGATTAGCCTTTTAGAAAAAAAAGGAATCCAAAAAATTTACATAAATGTTGTAATTTTTAAATAAAAAAGGATTTTAATGTAGTTTAAAAGCTTCGTTCTTCTACTTTCTGAATCAGTTAAAAAATCTAAAACTTAGAGCTTATTTACATTGGGGATTTTGCCTGGGAAAAATCGATGCAACTGTTACGTTTGTATGCAAGAGGTGTAGAGAAGCAAGCGAGGTAAGAAAAGTTGCACGTCGTCGTAAAGTTAAAAATTTCATGAAATTTTTTCAATTTTCTTTTTAATTTTTCTGATTTGTTGTTTTTTGTCAAATATATTTTAAAAAATTTCACAATACAAATTTATACTGAAATCTTTAATAATCAAAAAAGCCTGATGGCCTAGTAGATTACATAGTTATTTTAAGAGTAGGTAAAAAGTATTTAAATTATTATTCTTATAGAATAATAAATATGGAAGGGATTTCGAAGCAACTTGAAAACAAAATATCATAAAAATACCCTGCGATAATCCCCAATGTAAATAGGCTTTTACTTAAAATTTGGGGGGATTTTTAGTGCAGCAACTACTCTCAAAAAATTTTTTCGAAATATATCAAAAATTATTTCGAAAATTGGTTTATGATGTACTCAAGAAGATCGTTTTTCAAGTAAAAATAAAAAGTGTATTTTTGAAGCAGAATGAAAAATAAAGTACTTATTTTTTAAATTTTAAAATTTCAGACATAAATAAGTACAAAATTTTCAGTTACTTTTTTGCACGGGTTCCTTTTTTTTAGATTAGCTTCAAAATTTTACATCATTAAGATTTAAATATTAAAGAACAGAATTAGATCGATTTGCGAAAAAAAGGAAATTATTTTAAAAATTTTTCATACAGCGAAGAGATAAGTGTAGAGTGCTTGATATACTATTTAGACCTACATAGCATAACTTTTCGTATTTTTTCAGGTGAATCATTCTAATGAAATTTATTTTATTTTGAATTATTTAAAGAATAATAGTATATTAAAAACACATCTTTCGTAATTTAAATCCATTCAATATTCCGTGCAAAATGTGTGTGCTAAGATTTATAATTGTGTATTTTTGTTTGTAATTCAAAAAATTGTTTGTAATTCAAAAAATTAAATAATGTAGTAAAATAGCGAAAAAACTAATAATAATAGGTAATTGAAAGTTCATTGTTCAAAGATTATATGCATATAGAAACAAATTTTTTTCAGTGACGATAAAAAAAAAAATTTCAAAAAAAAAAAAAAATTAACCCCCCCCCTAAATGCTTGGGCTGGATCCGCGCCTGATTTCGTGACAACCTTGTCATTGTAAATTTGAATTATGTCATAGCGTATTTTTTTGTTCAATTTCCATTTTAAGAAAAAATAATTTTACTATTACAATGAAATTTATTATACTGCTACTGAACATAATGACAAATATAGACTAGTTAACGGAATTTTTCGCTATATCAAAAGTTATTTGCCTATATGTACGCACGAATTTTTTCACACACAGTCCTTATGTAGAATGTGAACTAGACCATCATTTCCTTATATGTATATATTTAAATTATTACATTTTCCAAAATATTTCTCTTGCCAAAAAATCACACTGTGTTCATTACTTTTACAAACTAATTTCATCTAATGAACCTTTTTAGACTTTATACTTTTAATTTCATAATTTATAGTAATTTTGTTTTTATTTTTTTTTTATTAAATTTATAGCACATTTTCTTAAATGTGCTTATAAGCTTTATGTTGTGCATCTTTCGCTTTTTGGATACTTTCAAGGAAAACAATTTAATTTCACGCATACTAAACTTTTTCCTTAAAGTGAGTCTTAACTTAAAATCTTGGCTATAATTTATAATGAAGTCATTTTGGTTTTTATACTTGAGAACATAAATTCCAGCAAAATGTCAACAACTTTATTAAGAACTTAAGACTATTGTAAATATTATCTTTGAGATATTTTCTTGTGGCTTTTTGTTTTTTTAGCTTAGTAACAATTTATAAATTTCATATTTAATTTTTTTTTTTTTTTAAGTTAATTCCAAGTATTTTTGTTCTAGATTACTTTTTTTATTTTAAAATATTAAAAAGTGTAGTGTTGGTTACCTGCAATAATATAATTGTATTATGAACAGAAAATTTACGTTTATCACTGTTAATAAGATTTGTTTTTATAATTTGATTTTATTACAAATCAAATCGAAGTAAATAAATAATATGAAATAAATGTAAAGTTGTTAACTTTTTATAAACTTTATATGTAGATATAAAACGGAAATGAATAAAAAATGAAGATAATAAATAAAATAAAAAAACATCTTAAGAGAAGTTATTGACCTATTATGGGACAGTAAAAGCAAAAATATTTAAATGGAAGTACTATTCGTGGTAATTTTTTTATAGATGAAAACCATTTATTTATAGTCTATTTATTATTCTTAGAATTTTATTTAGAAAATATTCCATACAATAAAATCACTTGTAGATTTCTTTTATATCTATAGTATACTTTTTTTTTTTGGTTTTTGGTTCTAGGAAATAAAATAAATTTTATAGTGTATTTAAAATCAACAAATATACTTTCTGTATTTCCTATTAAGAAATGTTACTTTAAAGAATTATAATTATATTAATCCTTAAAATCTCATAATATCTACTTTATTTAAAGAAAATTTCTCACTATTGGTTGATGTATTGTAGCCAGAATTTATTTAATTTATACCTCTATGTAGTCGATGGAGATAAAATATTTCCATTTTATTTATTTTAATTTCAGATTTATATTGTTATATTTTGTTTGGTTTATTTTTTATATACTCATATTTATTTACATTCATACAAGTAAGCGGATACTTTTAAGAAATTGTGAGATTATAGTCTATTGTATTTGCCAACTGGCATAAATCATTTTGAATTCCTTTTTTTGATTAATGGCATTAAATCATTTGCCACAATACAGGGTTAGTAATAAAAGTGTTAAATAAGTCAATGGAAATTTATTTTTTTTTGAAAAATTCGATTATAAAAATTGTTGATTGAGAAAAAATTTTAAATCGAAAAAAGTTTTTTTTTTATAATAATTCTGTAAATTGTAAACTGTTAGAGATGGTCAGAAGTGAGGTGTTTATTGTTTAATTTGGAGAAGTCCAGATTCTTAGGGGTTCAGAGGTAGCGGTTGGCCCCCCAAAGTTGGCCATCTCTGGTATGTCATTTTGTTAAAAAATCGTCAAAAATTAAAAAGAAATTTTACATATACGTAGCTAATTCTTGTAAATGTAATCCTTAATACAAACGAGAAAAAAAGGTATAGTCGGTCAAGACCGACCATATGATACCCTACACCATAAAATTCGGGAAGGGGACTTATATTAGACCAACACTTTTACTAAATGTAAAATAAAATATGCAAATACAGAATAATGCGTTGATGCTAACATCTACTTGATTTTATTCACTTTCTATTAGATTCTCGGAAGTGGTTTTATATGGGAGCTATGGTAAATTATGGACCGATTCGAATAAAATTTGCCAATGTTGTTTCTACTTAGATACAACTAATTTGTGTCGAATATTAACTTTATATTAGCATTAGTATTGGATTTATGCACGTTAATGTGATTTTTGGAACAGAGGTACAAATATTGATACTTGAACAATACTTCTTTGCACCTAATTTCATTAAAATATTCTTATTTTTAAGGCATTTTTAAGTGTTGAGACTCAATTTCGGGGGGACATTTGTATGGGGGCTAGGCGAAACCAATTTCAATAGGCTTCGTCCTTGCATCATAAAAGGTCCTACGTGCCAAATTTCAATGAATTACCTTCAAAATTGCGACCTGTACTTTGTGCACAAGGTTCACATGGACAGCCAGCCAGCCATCCAGATGGACGGACATTGTTAGATCGATGTGATTCTGAGTCGATTGGTATACTTTAAGGATAACGTTTTCTATGCGTTACAAACATCAGCACAAATGCATAATACCCCAAACATCTATGGGTGTGTAGGATATTAAAAGCGAGAGTTTTTCTAATTCTTTAATTTAAGTATAAGTTTATCTATGTAATGTAGAAACTTCTATAGGATATCTTTCTTCTTTTTAATTTGATTTCAATTTAAATATTAACGTTATTTTCTTAAAAATCTCGTCAAATCTTAATTTTCCATTTTTATGTGAAACAACTAAAAATATATTTTATAACTAATAGCGTTTTCAATTCTCAAGATGTTACCTTGATACTGTGCAACATTTTTTGAAGATTACTTTCAACATTATATTAGAAATATTAGAAAAATTCTTTAGTTGTGTTATTTTCTAAGGTATTTATGAAAAAAAAAAAATTTAATCGAAAGATAACGGCTTTTTGCTGAAATTTCGAATTTTAGGTGAAATTTAGGATTTTTGGTAAAATTTGGATTTTTATTTTTTTTATAAATTTACGGATTTTTTGTGAATTTTCGGTTTTTTGGAGGATTTTATGAGAAAATTTTTGGATTTTTGGTGAAATTAAAATTTTTTTACGAAATATTAGATTTTTGGTGAAACTTTGGAATTTTTGTAAAATTTCCAAAATTTGTAAAACATTAATTTTAAAGCACAAAATATTAAAGGCCTCATTTTGTAAAATAAAATGAAAATTGGTTTACAAATTTTATATTGAAAACAAAATTTAAATTTATTTGTTGTTATACCCTTCACCTCATGTGTAAAGGGTCTATATAAGTTTGTCATTCTGTTTGTAATGTCTACAATATTCATCTAAAAGTATATATATTCTGGATCCTTATTGAAAGGGAAGTCGATAAAAAGATTTCCGTCTGTCTGCAGAAATCAGTTTTAAGAAAGCCCCAGTTATCGGATATATATGTTTTATATATGAACACTACAAAAAAATTTATAAAAAAAACCGAAGATACCTCCAAAAATCGTTTTTGTTGTCGGCTTTTCTAGGCTCCTATACAAGCTAACGACTTCGTTTTTATACTGAATGAATAAATAAAAAAATAAAAAAATCGGTCCATTAGTATACGAGGTACCGGACAAAACGTTTTTAGACTTTTTTTGAATCGAAGAAATCAGTCCATAAACAACCTAGATATTAACAAAGCTTTTTTTTCCATTTATTTACAGTGTTGCCAGTTTAGCCTTTTTAAGTCTAAATCTAGCCTTTTTATTTAGCTCTTAGTCTCAAAATTTTCGTTTTAGCTTTTAGCCTTTTTTGATTATTAAAATATCCTTAAAAAGGCAAAAATTTTAGTATTTCAATAAAGAAAAAAATAATTTCTTATTTGCTTTTACCAGTTTTAGTTTTACAGAATCATACTTTTTAGCATTTTCCAAATCAAATATAACTTAATTCAATTCACTAACTTACTTAATAAGTTGTTTTAATTATTTTTTTTTTTTTAAACTTTATTAACCAGAGAAACTATTTTGAATATAATTAAAAAAATAATAATAATAATTTTAACGGGAAAAATTACCCAAAAATTACAAAAAAAAAAAAAAAAATCCTGAAAAAGGATTTTAAAAATAACGAAAAATCATTTCAAAGCTTTGAGAAATTGTTCATATGGATTATAAACTTTGTTCTATATTTTATTTAAAAATATTTAACTATAGCTTTAAAAAATTGTCAAACAAATGTTTTTAAAAACAAATTTTGTTTAGAATTCTTTTGCTGAGCGTAAACTAAATCAGTCCATTGAAATCTGAGATATCAGCCAAAATTTTTGATTTTTTGAAATAAACAAATCGGTTTATAAACAATAGAGTTATATTCAAAAAACTTGTTAAAAATAAAAAAATTTGTTAAAAATATACACAAACAAACGTTTATATTAAGCATTAAACATTGTGTTCTTTTTTTTTTGTATTTTCGACATGGCATCGCTTTGTTAAAACTAGAACATAACTAAATGATTTTTGTTTTATATTCGTTAACATTCGTGTTATGCATGGGAAAATACCGAAAACACTCGGCTCAAAAGTGCCATGGGCGTTTTTGCCTGTTTTAAATTTGTGTACGATAGATTAGTATAAATATGAAAATATAAAATCATATTTTAGGGCGCATATTTTATTATAGGTAAAGTCGTTTTCAATATCAATTGTCGAAAAAATTTTCGTTTAATTTTACAAAATCAGTGCCTAAAAATAATTTCTTTTCGCTAAAAATTTTTTATTTTTTTGTTTCCAGTAAAAACTTTCATTGAGTTAAAATGCTATTACTTTTCACTTAGCAACTTAACTCATTATTTTAAAACATCACATTAAAGGACTAGTTACCATATATGATTCAAAATTTTTTAATTTTAAAGGCAACACTATTTAAAAAGAATATCCGACCCATTTACTGCAATACAATTTTTTCTGAATAGAACACAGAGGGAATAAGGCAGAATAAAAGCAACATTTTAGCCAGAAATGAAAATGTCATAAATAAGACCACAAAGTGCAAAAAGTGTGATCACTCATATTTTATTTTTTTTTAGCTAAATCAAAGTAAATAGTTCAAAAGGATTTAACACCTCTATACCGTAGTATTCTTTTCATCATTCCGTATCTTTTATTCTTTTTAATAAAAGAATAATTTCATGTAATCGAGAAGTAAAGTTGATTTACGTACCAAATGAAACAATATGAGTAACGTGACCGGAGGGTTTTTGTCAAAAAGCGGTACCCGTACGACTAAAAAGCGGGATTCTGAACAAAATTTTATGAAAAAAGCGGGATTTTGAAAAGTTTTGTAAAAAAAGAGGGATTTTATTTTTATATCTCAATTAAAAATCTAGATCAGCTGTTTTCTCGCAAGCACCTTGTCCACAACCAGGGATGGAAAAGTTGATAATATAGCACTTTTTTTTGATACTATTTAACATTCAAAAGTACCGAAGTACTCCCTCGAGTCATTTGATACTGTCAAACGATTAGCTATTCGAATTTAAAAAAAAAATAATAAAATGAAAATACATTTTATAGATACATATATAATTTTCAAATATAACCCTATGTTTTTTAAAACCTTTAATTTATATGCATTTACAATTGGTATTCAGAAGTAATTATGAAATTGCAATAAACACTATTTTTGACTAAATGCTGGGGCTTCAAGTTCCCAAAAATTTAGACACTAAATTAGGATAATTCAAATAAGTTTATAGGGCAAACAAACTACTATAGAAACATTTGAGCTGTATATTGTACAATCATTACTAAAAACTACAAGTTTTTATTATCTGAATTCAATCCAATTTAATTTAAAATTTGAATAACCATGTGCCATCAAACGTCATTTTGTATGCGGAAGAAGAGGCTCTGCACGTAAAAGTATCGAAGCGACACTGACGACAAACAAAAAATTATGATTTGTCCGACAAATGTTCTGCCCACTGAAAGCAAAATGAAAAAATTGTGTGTGTTGATCTGCCGATGTTTTGTTCTTGCGCGAACAAGAAAAAGGATAGTCTGGACTAGACTGCTGCGTAAGATGATTTGAAAAGCAAATCCACTTGAATTTCAGGTGTGTGTTTCATAGCCAACATGTGCAAAAACAACAATAAATACTGTTCGTACTGTTCGCTGCCCGAAGCAAAGCAAGTGTTTACTGTGTATCAGCGACTGCAAATCCGTGCGTTCAAATCATTTATCGTAAACAAGTGGTGCAAGTGGTGTGGCAAAAAAAAGCAAATCATACAAGACGTTGAGAAATGATTTAAAGCATTCAAGTGGTCTTGATGATTTGTTTGTTTTTTGTAATACGTAGTTGCTGTGTGTACCAAAAAATGTGTACAAAGGGGTTGTTTATAAATGTTCTTGCATACACACATATTTATTTATGTATACATTTTATTGTTGGTTTTTCTTTTTCACAGTAATGATCGCACACACACACATACATGCATACATATGTTGTTCATAGAAGAACATGCAAAGAAAACAGAAAAAAATCTTTCTTTTTTTTTCTTATTGAAGCAAACAAGTGGTCAAAAGGCTTGTATTTTTTTTAGCGTCGCACTCTCATGTCTTGTTTGGTCGCTATCATAGCACACTCATGATTTGTTTATAAAGTTGAAGCAGTATTTGTATGGTTTTAAGTGACTGCAGAACAGTATTTATTGCTCCGCACACACACTGATAACAGCACTTGAAAAATATCAAGTGGCTTGTAATGCCTTATAAGACACAGTTTGCAGGGCTCTAGTCTGGACGTAGTGTAACTATCAAAAAATTAAATTTTATTACTCTGAGGGTGAAAAAAGTACTATATGAAATTGATTTTGATACCGAAAAATATTTTCATTATCCATCCCTGTTCACAACTAAATTGAGACGATACAATAAGTAAATTATTGAGATAAGTAAATTAAAAATTATAATTTAACGTGTTTTTCTAAATGTTTTCAAAATATTCCTAGTTATATTTCAAGACTGAATTCAAAAACGGATTGGTAAAAAAACTTGGTACTTTTTGAATTTGATGGTAGTAGATTTTCTTAAATAATTCTTAGACCCGTTAACAATAAAACCAAAGTCGGTTGTCGTTACCGCTAAAAAAACCATTCAACTTGACTACCATTACCGCTAAAATACAGTTACCGAAATAAATGAATATACGGTTACTGCTAAAATATATAATGCTAAACTAGGAAATATAATTATTTTTAATAAATAAAACATGTTATAAAGTTATGGCTACCGCAACTCGTCATTATAATATTTGACTACAAATTATATTTTATAGTTCTGAACCGATACTTCGAAATTTATGAAACAAGAGTAACCCATAAAATACCGTTACCGAAATAACTAAAAATACCGTTACCTCTAAAAAACCGTTATCAAAATAATTCGATATACTGTTACTTTTTCACTTTTTTGAATCGGCTGCCGATACTATATTTTTTAGTTTATACAAAAATAAAAAAGTATCCAATCCGAAACAAAGGTACATCGTTTATATGGTTCCAGATAGTTATTAAAGGTACAATATGAAAATATCCATGTTACCCTTGAGATCAAAGTTCATGTCAAAACATCTTTTTGAAATGGGACATTTTGGTTAAAAAACATTATTTAAATATCCCTCACACAAATGTTCTCACGAAATGAGTTTTTAAAATGTCTCTGAAAGAACAAAATTTATTCCTCCAAAAATGTATTTATATTTCTATTCTAACATTCTTTAAATAATTAAAGTTTTAATCTATTCCTGAAAAAAAAATTCTGAACTTTTTTTGTAAAAATATATCAGAACTGAAGATATGTTAAACAAGCGCGAATGTTATATTCGGACCGGCCGAATCAACTTTTAAATATTTAAGGTTATATGGGAGGGGCGGGAAAGTGGGTAGTAAAGTGGGCGGACCACGCCCATTTTTTGTTTCCGAGTTTACATCGATCCCCGAACTATACGTACAAAATTTCCCCCTACGTTTTTCCGTTCGAGCCCTATCCTGCTTTCAACAGGCGGACAGACGGACGGATATAGCTAGGTCGACTCAGAATCTAACCAGGACCCAGAAAAAATATACTTTGTAGGGTCTTGAATGATTCCTTTGACATGTTACACACGGAATGACAAAATAAATATACCCCCCAATATTTTTGATGGTGGGTATAAAAATTTTTAAATATTATAACAAGCTTAATAATGCGTATCTTTTTGGAAGTAATCAAAAAAAATACACCCAAAGTACATTTAATATTAGTCAGTAGAGAAGATGATCAGCGTAATAAAATATTGAAAACTTTTTATTATCAAAAACGATTTGTAAAAAATTATCAACTTTCCAGCGGAAACAATTATTTTTGTTACACTTAAATATTGGTAAGAATGTCATAGAAAATGTAAATAAGGAAATCGAATAAGTAATTGTTAGATATAGAAAAGCGGGATTTCTTAATAAAAAGCGGGATAAATATTTTAGGCGGGATCGAAGTTTAAAAAGCGGGATAATCCCGTCAAAAGCGGGATGTCTGGTCACGTTAAATATGAGTAATAATTTACTTACTATACTTGCATATATATGTTGCATGTGTATGTATTTTAAGTTTTTTTTTTTTATTTTTTTTATAAGTATTATTTAGTACTTTATGTAAGTAAATGAAAAATTTTCTATTTAAAATACTTATCTTTATGATAAAAAGTTTACATTGGCTACAAGTAAGTAAATGTATATTAAAAATAAATAAATTTTGTTGTTTAACATATACATATTTGTATTGTTTGCTATTTTTGTGTTATATACACAAATATAAGCAGCAGTCAGGGTTGTCAGATTTTTTTGAGCCTCTGTAGCCAAATTGTTAATCAGAAATCGCCAAAATTAAATTTTGTATATTTTTTTATGAAAAACTAAAAACAACAAAAATATTTAGTGCTTCAAGTTTCATATAATTTTAAAATGTTAGTTCAGCATCGACAAAGCCAATGATAATTTCAGTGTATTAATTTCAATACACTTTTTTAGGTAAATAATTTTAGCTCAATTTTAGGTAAACAATTTTAAAAATTTATTGAAATTTATTATGTTTTTTAACAGAATAATTCTAAAATTATATAATGAACATTTGTCTTATAAAACTTATAAATTGTTTCGAAGAATTAATTCATTTATGAACGTTTTCTTTTCATTATGGACCATAAAATCTTAATATACATATTTGAAAGATGATGAAAAACCATTTTAAGTTCGTAGACGAGAGAGGTAAAGTGAATGTAAATGTTAAGTATTCTCTTCAAGTTTGAATAAAAATTAATATTCATTTGAAAAAAGTGACTTTCTCAATTTCATATCAAATGTTATTCCTAAATAATTCTTAATCCGAAAATAAATTAATATTTAAAGATAAAAATTAATGCATATTCTTAATTTGATACCGTCAGGCTATTTTTAAGAAAATAGTAAAAATATTTGATTTCAATTAATTGTAAATTTTAGATAAAACCTTTGAATTTAAAAATGTATTTTAAAATTACTAATAAATGTCTTATGCCAAGGACGAAATATCATTAAATGTTTTTTACAATTTGCAAAAATTACCAAAATGATAATAAAAATCATGCACAAACAATACTTTTAGAATTTTTACTCTATATTTTTTTGGAACTTTGCAACTTTATTTTATAAGTATGGAGAAATTAATATACACATGTGTGTTATCTGTTTTTATAAAAGTACTTTTAATTTTATGTTCAAGCAAAAGGTCTTAGCGACCACCTAAGAATCTTTGTATGGACCCCCATTTGAGAACCGCCGTTTTGGATAGAAAAATGCTAAAAATAGACATTGGCTAGTAAGAAAACGTAATAGTTTTACTATGCCAATACCTATTTAATATAATTTTAAAAATTAGCCAAATAATTCGCCACCTTTTTAAAAATCGCCAAAAAATTCGCCATGTCGCAAAACGAAAAATTCAGTCGCCAAGAGCAATTAAAAATCGCCACGTTTGGCGAAAAATCGCCACATCTGACAGCCCTGGCAGCAGTATGAATAAAAGATAAAACTAAATCTAAAATATTTTCAACAGCAGCACAAAAATACGAACATATTTCAATTTGTTTAGAATTTAAGTAATAAAAATTATGTTTGGATTAAAATCTCTAGAAACATGATGGTTGGGAATATGTTTTTTTTTTTTTTTTTTTTTGGAAAAGGAAAATTAAAAGATTTTTATATAATATTAAAACTTACCCATACGAGCGTTTACCAGTAAGTATCATGTGATTTTGTTATGTTTAATTTTAATTAAATTTTTAGAAAATCAATTTCTTGTTACATTTAACAGTTTTTTAGAGTGTATGTATTACTTAGAAAGTAAAAAGAAAAAAGTTTAAGTCAAAAACATTTTACTTGATAAGTAAAATTGTTTACTTGTTAATAAACACACATAGAAAGTAAATAAACAAAATAAACTCTCCTGGGTTTTAAGTGAAGAAAAATATTAAATTTAAAGTTGTGAATTTTTAAGGAAAGTGTAGTACTTTTCAAAATAATTACCAATATGAACAAGGTGAATGAATATACATATGAATCTGCATATAGTAATTTAGCTTAATGTAATTTTATATTCTTACGAAGTTTAAGCCTGCTAATGAAATGAAATACAATATTATAATAAAAAATTTATAGACAAATCCGAAAGTCTTTAAGAAATACATGGAAGTTAAAGATTTGAAGCTATTAGAATAATTAGCAAACTTTTTAAAATCAGATTTTGATATGAATTGGAGATCAAATCAAAATTTCTTAAAAAAGAATGGCGTATTTCTGCTCCTTGATGGAAAAATCTGGTTCCGTTAGGATTTGTAGGATGAACAGATTTATAAGTAAACCAAATTCTAATTTTTTATCACGTTTGGGAGAAAAAGTGCTTAGAAAAATACATATAAATCTGATTATCTCAGCTCCTTGATAAAAATTTTAAAAACTGGTTCCGTTAGGATTT
Organism: Protophormia terraenovae; assembly: GCA_951394005.1. Taxonomy (NCBI): domain Eukaryota; kingdom Metazoa; phylum Arthropoda; class Insecta; order Diptera; family Calliphoridae; genus Protophormia; species Protophormia terraenovae. Next base: position 143,538,539 of record OX596074.1, read on the forward strand.
TTAGCAATAAAAGTTTTATAAGTGAGCCAAATTTTACTATCTACTTTATTTCTACGTTGTCTGGAAGCTTCAGAAAGCTCCGGAAAGAGAGAAAAGTCTACGTATCTCCATTCCCTGATAGAAATGGCAAAATCAGACACGTTAGGATTTGTAGGACTAAAAACTTAATACGTAAGCCAATTTTTTATTCTTTTTTATGCCATCTGGGAGCTTTGGAAAGCTCTGGAAAGAGAAAAATGGTTAGGAAATTATATTTATAAAGGCTAATAAAAACTTTATTTTTTATTATTTATTTATAAAATTGTGTATCTTAAAAGTAAACAAGTTTGCAATTTTAATTTGACTAATTATCCCTGAGCAGTGTTGCCAGGACTTGAGAAAAAAGAAGCTAAATTAGGCTTTAAAAAAGGTCGGAAAAGGCTAAATATTCTAAAAAATAAAGCCAGAAATAAGCTAATATATTGTTTTACTTAAAAACGCATTTATTTTTTGTTCTCATTAGTTGTTGGTATTTCTTTAAGATATATTAGTGAATTTTTAAATATAACATAAATAGTTTCTATGGGTAATAAAGTTTGTTAAAAAAATAATTATAATATTCTTGTAGAATTAAGCGCCGCAGACTAAAATTTTCATTAAATATAAATAATTTCGATGTTTTGTGCGAATTAATACACAAAAATACTTAAATTGATGATTTTGTAAAAATAAAATTAGTAAATTTGTAACCTTTTTAAGGCTATAGTAATAATCAAAAAAGGCTAGAAAGAAAGCTAGAAGCTAAAAAGAAAATTTTGAGGCTAAAAGCAAAATAAAAAGGCTAGATTTAGCCATGGACAAGAGCAGAATGTAATACATATTTTCTGTGCCGCTGCACACTTCAACTGCATTCTTGTTGTCTTATCCATTTATGTTTTGTTGAAACCTACACAAAAAAAATTATAGCTCAAATTTTTCTTGTTAAATCATTATTTGAATTTAAATAAAATTTAATGAAAAATAATATTTGGTTTAATATTTTATTGGTTGTAAATATTTTCAAACTCAATATAAATGAAGTTAAAAAAGATTTGGCTGTGCCGAATCTTTGATACCATTCACCTTCTTACCGACACCAAATTACCATCTTACCGACAAATAATAGAATTTTCGCCTTAACGTATGCTTTCATATTTTCACATTTCCAATCTACGAACATTTGAACACAAAAAAAAAAAAAAAAAAAACAGTCATAGAAAGCCTTGCTTTAAAAAAATAAACAAAAACAATTGAATATTTATATATTTTTGTATGTATGTCTGTACATATATACAAACTGACTGCATATACAAACAACAATTTAATTTTTCAGAAAAAAATTCGATGAAAGATTTTGAATTTTTCGTGTAAAAACGAAGTCGCTAGTAAGTATAGGAATTTAGAAAAGCCGACAACAAATACGATTTTTTGGGAGTATCTTCGGTTTGCTAATTTTTATTAGCGATTTCCTAAGAAATATTTCCTACAATTTGATGTATAAAACATATATATCCGATAACTGGGGCTTTCTAAAAACTGATTTCAACAGACAGACGGACATCTTTATATCTACTCCCTCAATAAGAATCCAGAATATATATACCTCTTGGGTTCTTAGATGAATATTGTAGAAATTACAACCGGAATTACAAACTTATATATACCCTTTACACCTGTGGTGCAGGGTATAAAAATAAAAACAATTTTCTGTATTTTACAAGTTCAGTAAAAACAATAATACATTTTTTTTTCCTTTATGTAAATGTGTATCTTTTAGATTTTTTCATAAAACTTTGTATGTGTAATTATTTAGGTGCACCTAACGTGATTCAATTACCAAAAAAAGCCTATGGGCGCTTATGTTTCTTTATACCCTACACCAACGATTTCCCGCGGACCCCTTGGTGTTGGTAAAAATATTCCAGTGTGTCCGCAAATAATTTTGTTTCATTCGAGATGATTGGGCTTGAATGTGATTTCGAGCGGTGAACCTACTTACTGGCTGTCTGATCCAAATAAGATACCCGATGTGATCGTCTTTGGAATTATAAAGAACAATTCTATGGAACAAACATGATTTAAATCTTCTCTGAAATTGTCCTCGGATCATTCACTCACTTCTGTTGTGCTATTGAGCTCCCGAGAAATTGTATCCCCGTCTGGTAACTTAGCGATATCAGGCACAAGGATAATTTGGCTGAAATAAAAGAAATACCTTAGTCTTACTGCATTGAAAATATATCGCTAAGCACTCCAGAAGAAATTGATAACTCTTTCAATAATTTTGATATGAATTTAGAACTTGCTGCTGAACATGCTACCCTAACCCCCCGACAAAACAGAATATATTTTGTGAATATCGAACGGCTCTTGACTGAAAAAAGAAGAGCTCGAAGGGAGTGGCAACTCTTCAGATCCCCTCAACTGTAAATAAAGTTAAGAGAATGCAAAAATCGTTTAAATAAACTCTTGAAATATCGAAAGACTGAATCTTTTAATAAATATCTAAAAAATCGGGATGCAACGCCGCAAACTTATAATTCACTATGGAGAGCTACTAAAAAACTTAAGAGACCAGTAATATGCCGAAAATAGGAATCTGTTTGTAAGTCATCTGAAAAATGTATTTACCCTGAATGTATCAAATGACGTAATTGAGTTGGCACCTGTTGTACCCCAATTCAGAGCAGTTGAAACCTTTTACTTTAGCCTTGTCGTTGATTAAAACTTTATATTTTTAACGCTATATTACGGCTTGAATATTATCCACCAGAACACTAGTTACCATGATACCTAAGCCAGGAAAATATCACATGAAAGTAGAATCGACTTATAAGTCTATTGCCAAATATGTCAAAGCTCTTTGAGAAACTCTTAATGAATAAGTTAACCCCTCTATTGAATCGAAACCAATGTATACCCAATCATCAATTCGGATATAGAAGAAAACACAGCAGTACCGAACAAACACACACGCTTGTTAATGTTATAAACAAAACGATTGAAGAAAATTATTATTTTATCGATGTTTCGCAAGCTTTTGACAAAGTATGGCACTATGGCATGATATATGTATAAGATAAAGCAAAATTTACACACTAATATACATAAATTATTAAAGTGCTATTTAACTGGTCGAAAATTTATTGTTAAAAAAGGATACTTAAGTAATTCACATCCTATTGAAGCAGGAGAATCCAAAGGTAGTATACTGGCTCCTTTATTGTACTTAATATACACCTCTGATATGCCAACTAATAATCGAACCCATACATCAACATTTGCTGATGACACAGCTATTTTAAGCACACATGATAGCCCCCAAGAAGCATCTCGGCTCTTGCAAGACCATATATAAAACATAGAAAGATGGTTACCTAAATGGAAAATAAAGCTATATGAATAAAAATGCATTCATATAACATTTACATTGCGTTGAGAAACATGTCTACCTATCTATATTAACAGCCAAGTTATTCCCCAGCAATCAGAGGTCAAATACCTCAGTATACATCTTGATCGACATCTTACATGGAAATCCCATATTGATGCAAAGTTGACACAAATAGAAATGAAAGCACTTCAAATAAATTGGCTTATTGGACAAACTCAACACTTACTTTAGATTAAAAACTAAGTACTTTTATGCAACCCAATTTTGAAGCCAATATGGAGTTATGGTATTCAGTTATGAGGCACGGCCTCGGTGGTTAGACAAAATTAGATGTTATTATTTAGATTTGAGATTTTAATACTTATTGTTAGTTCATGTTCAATGTACATTGTACAAATACTGAAGATTCAAAAAATATGTAATAAAAAAAAAAAAAAAAAAAAAAAATAGACATGATAGAGCAACTAGCTAGAAATCAAAATGCTAAATCAGAGCTTGAAATTGTCTTATTGTTTTTTTTATAACTGTCAGTAGACAATGAAAGACCATTTAATACTTTTTAAAGTCTTTGTAGCTTATATACTGTCCGTTGAAAGGGCGACTAATTTTATTTACATGTTTTTTACCGAGAAAATTTTATGAAATGGTAAATTAAATTTGCAATTTTTTAAAAATCTTGTAAAGCACTTTACAGAAATATAAAAATCTTTAGGAGATACAGAGGCAAACATACATTTTTTTAATTAATTAATGGTTATATCCCTATATAAAAACTATGAGTCAATTATGATGTAGTGAGTAAGACGTCAGACAAACATTAGCAAAATAGTGATGCGTTTGTTCAAATATCAACCGAGGCAAATGTTTTTTCTTGTGAGTAAAAAAAAAAAAGCATTCAGCATTTAAAAGAAATATTTGTATACCCAAATAAAACCATTGAAATTTTAGACATAACAAATAAAATTTATCAGTTATAGCGCAAACAAAAGAGGAAGCTGTTTCTCATATTATATTCGATTACAAAACAAGTTATTTAGTAGATAAGGTTGTTGCTGGGAATATTAGAATTTTAACGCATTACGTGGTAGGGTTTTTAATTTCCCGATCTTTTTCAACTCCCGGGAATCGGGATTTTATTTTTGGCATTCCCAACAATTCCCGGGTATTCGGGAAAAAACAATATTGTTCAAAAAGTATCAAAACTAAACACAAAAAACTATATTTTTTATAAAATTTGCACGCGAATGTATGAACTTATTTCTAAATTAATTGGAGATTACTTTTTTGTGGTAATATGTATTATACTAAGGAGTGCGTTCTAAAAAATCTTAACATATATAATATTCAAAAACTTGGAAACGGTTCATCTTAGAGCTTTCATTGTTTTTTTTATTTTTTATTTAATTGATAATTTATTACAGTTCACAAATAGATATAACTTTTATAGTTCTAACCACTACTTATGAACTTGTGGATCATTTTTGGTAACCCGTCCGTTAGAGATTTGATAGTTGCTTCTGTCACTTTTTTGGAACAGTGTGCACAACTTCTTTTAAAATCTTCGATATTTTGGGACACCTTTTATGTGCTCTTCAATACATTTTTCACAAGAGCTCAATATCTCTCCACTGGTTTAAGCTATGGACAATTTGGAAAATTTACCTCTCTTGGTACAAAAACTATGTTATCGTTTTGGTACCACTTCAGAGTTTTTTTACCGCAGTGACATGATACCAAATCGGGCAAAAATGTGTGGACACGTTGTGCTCTCTTATGAAAAGAAGAAATCTTTTTTGCAAATATTATTTGATGTATATTTTGGTATTTATAGAGCCAAATGTAACAAATGACTTTCCTGTTTTGCCGCAACTGCAAAAAACTTGTTATATAAGGAATAGGAATTTTTTAGGAAATTTTTTCTGCTTTTGGGTCCTTAACTTATCTTTAACATTGCCTCGAGCATTAATAATAAAAAAAATTTGACACAGAAGCTGCGAAAATTCTGCGAGCACATACGTTGTATAATTGACGAAGAATGTGGCCAATTATTTGTAGGACCTATTTGTATTTTTTTTTGAAATTTTTTAATTATTTGTAGCATTTCTTCATCATTCATTTTTATCAAAATCATGACAAATCAACATGGTTGTTATTAAAAATAATAATTGAAGTATATTTCAATGATAACTAGATCAAAAAAAAAAAAAAAAAAAAAAAAATAAATAAATAAAATTTAATATTGCTTCCGAAAAAAAGTTATGAGGCAAAACGTGTGTTTTTTAAGGAGAGCGTGTGATTTTTTCGCACTCCTTACTCGTAAAACAATTTCTATAGATATTGAAAATTGATTTCAATAAGTACTTCTGTTGAATAATTAATGAATTTAATATTTTCAAACACTACAAAAATATTTTTAATGCTTAGGATTTGTTTTGAATAGACAAATATAGATTTGGTTTGAGAGAAAATTGTAAATTTTTTTTAGTTCTTGTTTAATCTACACTATATCTCAGACAAGGAACAAGAAATGCCTAAAATTATATGGGATACATTTGTTGATTTGTGTAATTTATCTCTTGATTTTTGCTTTATTTTTTTTTTTTTTAGAATTTTTAACTAACTCAAATTTTATATAGAGTATTTTTTTAGTTACTCTTTTTAATTAAATGCTTTTAAAACTCCCTTAATTTTTTTCATATTCATTTTTGAAAATTAACAAAATTATGTATGGAAATATTTTCGAAGCGAGATGAAATGATGATTTAAAACATCTAATGTATTAATTGCATTATCAAATAATCGATTTCTGACTTTACTATGTTTGCATTCGACGTATTTTGGACTTAGTCAAAAATAGGAAGTATTATTTCTTTTTCTTAGTATTTATATACATAGAATTGGATGCACGGCAATATTGTTTTGCTTAATTATTATAAATCAAAGTCTTTAATAGTACTTTCGATTTTTAAAATTGGTAAAATTGTAAAATTTGTAGTAGTTTTTAATTCCCAGGATTCCCTACAAAATATCCCGGGAATCGAGAAGTGAAAAATTGCCAAAATTCCCGGGTTTCTCGGGATAAAAACCCTCTTACGCGGCAAACAAAGTTTTTGCTGGGATGTTAGTATTTTTATTATTTTAGCTTTTTAGAATTAAATCAAAAATATATTTTATATTAATTTTTTTATATTTTTTTTTGGTTTGCAGTTATTAATAAAGTTCTAATAACATTATTATTACCCAGCAAAAAATTAAAGTCAACGTATTTAGTATATTCAAAATATATTTAATATATATGTTTGTATATTTTCGAAAACAAATCCAAAATTATATTAAAACCACCAAGTGTATTGTGTGTATAGATTTTAGATAAAAATAAAAAAGTATAATTTTGTTTAGATTTTTTGTTTTGTTGGGTAATAAAATATTTTTCTCTAAACATGTAAAGTACAATTAAATACAAGATAATTGAAATACAAAAGAGCCTTAATTAACTTCTTTACATATGCATTTAATATAAATATATATATAGAGAAAGGAAAACCATTATATTGATTAGTGTTTGATTTGTGTTAATACAATTAACTAATTAAAACTAAATCAATGAACACGTTTCCAATAAAACACGTACGAATAAGAGTTACTTATAGAAAATAATTTAATTAAAAATTGTTAAATGAAAAGAGGTCTGACTAAGCAATATTAATTGTTGATAAAGTTTATTTATTCTTTTGGAATGTATATTGTTTTTAATGTAATGCAGAATTTATAGTAAAAATAAATTAATTTAATCTAATAGGTTTGTTATTTTTACTTACTCATATTAATAAACTTTCTCTTAATATTTATCTCTTCCTGGTAAATATTGAAATTTAAGTTGAGTAAAAGCTTGATTATTGTAATACCTTTACTGCATTATATTACATTTTTTATATTTATTCTTAAAACATTTATATTAATTTTTGCATTATTCTTTACATTACGAAAATTCCTCAATTCTAAAATATATATTTTTTTCCTATTTTTTACATGAAATGCCCACTAAGGCATCATCATCAGATTATGATAATTTTCTTACATCAGCCAACGTAACGATTTGTCTATGATACTTTTAGTTGGATTATCATTGTCCTTCTTTTAACTTGTAGTCATCTTTCATTTAAGCCCCCCAGTATTTAACTTTTGTATAAAATTTCTCATATTTTTGCTGTCTATTTTAAGAACTTGACTTTTTGTTCAGTTTTGAATATAAAACCATGAAATATTTCAAACCGAAAAAATAAGCTGTTTTAAGCAAGTAAAAAAGCATATAAAAAGATTTAAATAAATAAGTTTAAATTGTCAAAAGATTTCTTTATAAAAAGAATGAATAAAAATTTATATTACTCCTACGTATTGTTGTGCTTTAATTTTTATTGAACATCAATTATACGCAGTGTGGTACTTAAGTGGTTAAAGAATTTTATAATTCTATAATTTGATGTTATGTTGTAAAATGTATTGTAAGTACATGCTTTTTAGTTAATTCAGTATTTTTTTTACTTGGATCTTTTTTTCTTTTTTTGGTATTTAGTACATAAATATTTATTTCATATCTGTGGATTTGCTTCATTTGAGGTAAAAAAATTATATTTTGTATTTTGAAGAGTCATCAATTTTTTTTCTCATTCTTATCATGCATAATATCAACATATGTATTTAGTAGTATTTTTTATTTTTTGGGTTTTGTATTCACAAAATTTCCATTTTATGCAAATCTATTTTGAGAATTCCCTTTATTTATTTACATTTTTCTTCTACATTATGCACATTTAAAATAGGATATTTTAAAAGCTGGTTTTACTTTATATACATTTCCATGGAATATTCATATGTGAATCAATAATATTATATGATCGTATGCCAATGAAATGTATATACCTTAAATTGCTCATTGATACTTGAAAACATTTTAAGCTTCATAGAAATTGGTTTAGTTTAGACTTCTGCAATAGTAAAGCAAAGAAATAAACTTCAAAGTTTTAGAGAATTTTGAAGTTTTTTTTTTATTTAATTTTAAAAATAGTTTTAATATTAAAAACAGAGTAATATGCTTTGTATGCATTAAAATAGTTATAAGTTCTCTAGCTGGAATATTAAGTATTTAAAATGTTATATTGTCTTTATAATCTCCTTTTGCCTAGCAATTAAATAAAGCTTTATAAATTTATTATTTTTTCAATAACTTCTTGGAATTCAATAAAACTCATTTATGTTATGTTTTAACTTGTATCATTTTTGATTTTTACTTTTTTTTTCAAGCAACTAAATTATGATCATTTAAATAACCAAGGAAATTACCTTTTTTCGATTGTAAATTTTGCTTTTCCATTTCCTTCCGTAAAATTTTTACTAAATATTTTTCAAAGGCAAATGTTGACTGTATGTACATTAGTATATCTTATTGACAAATTTTTGTAGGGAGATTTACGGAACAATCAGTCAAATGGTGCACATCTCTGTATCTTATGGTTATTAAAAAGGCATTTGATACCCTACATCATCTACTTACACGCAGAGAAAAAACAATTCGAAATATAGTTGCCCCAACAATATTATTTTCATCACAATAATATATTGTCATCGTAAACATCATTATTGTAAAATATCAGAGTTTGGGGTAGTACACTAAGTTGTGAGTGCATTAAGCTTTTTACTAAATCGCACTATAGTGAACAAATTTTGATTTTTAACTATTTGCCACCACTATAGTTATAGTGAAACATTTCTTCACTACCACTAAAACATTTCAGTGATATTGCAATTTTTTTCATTTAGTGGTAGTGAAAAAATTTGCACTACATTCAATAGTGCACAATCTGAACAGTCACTACACATAAGCTGCAAATATTTTTTTTTTTTTTTTCACTAAACATAAATATTAAATTTTTTGTTTCACTAAACGTAAACATGACATATTTTCAATCAATTACAACTCATTGAACTAATTGTAGAGAGCTATGATGGTAATCATCAAATTTATAAGCGTTTGAGAACAACACTACATAATTTAGAAGTTCTTTTAGTGTGTTTTGGAAATCTTATAAGCGTATTTGTTTGTATTGAGACATCCATATATAAACGGGTAATAATACTGACTAATTCATTATTCCACAGACCGAACGCTTAAAATGTTGGTCTCCCGAAAAATATATCCATTACGCAGCGCTTTTTGGAAATTCGAATATTTAAGAGACTATTTTTATACAATATGTGTTTTAAAATACATTTTAAGTTAAAAATTGGTTTGTGAAAATGGGGTTTATTCTTTATTTTGTATTTAGTAAAGAAAGTTTAAGAAAACATTAGGTCATCTTTCAATTTAGTGAACAATTTCTAAGTTCCACTAACATTAGTGGAGGGTTGTTTTTTTGCACTAAAGTATTTAGTGAAGAAAAAAAAAAAAAAAAAAAAATGTTGCACTAGGCTTGAGCTGAAAAAATTTTAGCTATCACTGATTAATTTTAGTGGAAATTTTTTTTTTTCACTACCACTATAATGAGTGAGTCTGATAATTTTCAACTCACCACTAAAGATTGTAGTTAAAAATTATGAACTATCACTAAGTATTAGTGGAAACTGCAAATTTAAATCTGTTAAATATAATCTTTTTAAAAACAATTTTCTTATAGCAATTATACTTTTGTTCTCAATTCACAATTATATTGTTGGCGCAACATGTTAAGCAATGTGTTTAAATTTGAACCACGTTATTGTTGTTAAAATTCTATGTGCAACAAAAATATTTTAATAAAGAAAATTATTGGCAAAATTCACAACGAAAATATTTAAATAAGTGTGATGTTGAGTGATTTTGAAATCACACAGGTTTCACAATTCATTGCCGTCCAAGATTTTGTGTTGACCATAAAGTAATTAAGTAAGTAAAGTAAAACACAATATTTTACATAAAGTAGTTATGCTAACTATACAAATATTTTTGTTCTCTTCAACTTCAACAATATCAGAGTCGGGGGCACTAGCGAAAATTTAGAAACTTTGTATACCAATACAAATAAAATAACATTGGAGTCACCTTGTGCGAATATTCAAGAAATTTCTGAGGATTTATCACTTCCCGGTGACGAAACTATTATTAATTTCACCAATGAAAATTTCTTTATTTCGTAACCAGCCACAAGATACGGTTGCAGCTTAGAAATATTTTTATTGTTATTTAACTTATTATTGCACCATATTATGGTGCTACATCCAACCATAATATAATTTACAGACAACCATAAACTCCAACCATAATATGATTGTATTCGATTATGGTTGATATTCACCATATTTTTTTTGTGTGTATTTGGAATGCTCTTCGCTATAAAAGTTAAGCCGGGTTCACACACAGCAATTTTTCTTGCCGCAATTCGGAGTTTATAGAAGAGAGAGGAGAAGGGAAGAATAAACTTTTACATTATCTTCATTTCTCTCGTCTACGAAGTCAGAATTGCGGCCAAAAAAAAAAAAAAAAAAATTGTTGTGTGTTAACCCCGACTATGTTTGCCCTCAAATAAATTTAATGACATGCAGTCGAAATTGCTAGACATAGAAATCGAAGCAGCATTATGAGATTAAATTTTTTAAATTTAAAATGGAATTATCCAGTTGTGTGGAAGCTGTTGCCTTGTTTGGATGCGAATAACTGAATGCTGTGATCTCAATGCAACGCTAGTTTTCATAAATCGTGGTATCCATAGAATTCTAAAAGTTTTCTGGCCAAATATTATCAATAACAATCAACTTTTAACGTAGACCTGACAAAAAACAGATGAATGCCGATGGATCGGGCGTGTTTTGCGTAAAACATAGTCTGACGTCTGGTGATGTTTTGGAATGCTTATACTGGAATTCATTTGTAGTATCGAGAGTTGTATATAGAAGCAGTAATTGTCAACAAACCATGGAACTAGCTAAAAGACACTACTAGCTAAAATACTTAATACTGAAAGGTGTTCCTACATACACCGTTTCATATCATTTATTTGACATTTGATCATTTTATGGACAAAAACCCTGCAAATGCGCACTTTCCAATGCAATTTATTCCACAGCTATTTTTATTTATTTATAGAATTGAATTATTTTAATTCTAAAAGTGTTCCTAGGAATTCATCTCGCATAGCTTTAACAATAGCATGTACATTGTACAAACTAAATTAAATGTCGATTTCCAAGATAAAAGTTCACAATTAATCCTATAGTGATCTAAATGAAATTAAATAATCATCAGACTTTCCAATTCGTTCAGGTTAAACAGAAAAAAGTAAAAATGGACTTCAATTACGAAATTTCTTATAATAATTAATTTTTAATAAATTTTGCTCCAATCATCAAAATGATGTTAATATTATGAGAATAATTAATTTTATTATTACTACTTTTCTTTAAATAGACATATTGAGCTGAAAATTGTTGAAAATTAACTTAAATTTATTTTATTTCTGTATTTTTAAAGACAAATCTTCCATTTTTTTTTATATTTTATTAACAGTTTTCAATTTATTGAAAAACATAATTGTAAACCAATTAATAAATAATATAATTAAATTTGAATACAAAGAAGGGGACTTATGTAAGACCTTTGGCCAACTGTGGACCAATACTTTCACTTAGTGTAAAATAAAATATACGAATACAGAATAATGCGTTGTTACTAAGAACTATAGGGCGATTTCCGGAAGTAGGCTTATATAGGAGCTATGCTAAATTATGGACCAATTCTCATAAAATTTTGTACTGTTATTTCTACTTATATAAAACTTATTTGTACCGATTATTAACTTGATACTAATAACACCTTTCTATAATAAGTATTTTAGCTAGCAGTACCATCAATTATGCTTTAAAATTCCTAATACAAGGTGCAAAGAAAAGTGACCTTATAATTATGCTACGAACCTATTTAGTCCCGCAATAAGTGCACTAATCGCTTTTCATCCTACGTTCATATAAATTATGGAAAAAAAAACAACTTTTTTAATTCTTATATTAATTTGATGAATTTAAGTCAGCCCATCATATAACTCAAACCTAAACGATTAATCATATATTTTTAGAAAACATATTTAAATATATTAAAATATACATATATATATATATAAAAAAAGAAATATTTTGTAAATATTTGGAGTGGCATTTTTACTATGTATTATTATGGAATGTGAAAAAATTATATGTTTTAACATAACTTATTTTATTGCTTAATATTTTATTTTTTTGTAAATTAGATAACGAAATTAAAATTTAATTATTATTTTTTATTTTTTTATTAATAGTTTTGTTTAATATTAAATTTAATTTAAATCGGAATTTATATTTTTTTCTTTTATAATAATAAGTGCATGGGAAAACATAGCAAAAATAAATTTCGTTTATTTCAATTTAGCTTGTTATAAGTTTTGTTGATGTGAGCAAAACCATATTTTACCCACAATTTGAAATGAAAAATTTCTGAAGTATTTATAAGTATAAATGCAGTTTAAATGTTTATAACATTTCAATAATTCTTAACTATATTAATAGTAATAGTATGTTTGTTGTTAATTTAACTGTGCTTATTTTATTAATTAAGGTCAAATATAAAAAAAAAAAAAAAAAATAAATAAATAAATAAAAAAATTTAAAATTGAAATGAAAAGGAGTTAGGAGAAAAAGGAGAAAAGCGACCGTACGTATGAGTAATATTTGATAGGTATATGTGAATCCATGCATTGTAAATTATTTTTCTTAAATATTTAAATTATACGGCGATACAGTGCAAAGTCACTAAAGGCCTTTTTGAGGACATCATAAATTAGTTTTAAAAATTGTCCATACACCCCAAAATTTTTGGGTAGTTTCTTGTCTAAATGTATTTCTTATTCAGTCATTCTTTTGTTGATATTTTTTTAACTTCTTTGGAAAGTATAAGAAACAGGCTTTTCCACCATAACACAGTGGTTCCAAAACGCTTTTTTTTAAATAATTATGTAACTTTTGAACCGTTGGAGACATCTCAGTAAAATCTCACATGGTTGGAGCTGAGATGCTTTTGAGTTGATTTGGAGGAGTTCCTAGCGGATCAGGGGGGTAGTGGGGACCCTGAAAAGTTGGTCATCTCGGGTATGCAATTTTGTGAAAAATCGCCAAAAATAAATTTTATATATAGATAGTCCTTTTAGATCTCCACAAAAAATATGCTTACATGTCTAGGTTATCTTTTTTAGTTTAAGAGATATTCATGTCGAAATAAATGTTTATCCCATTTTTAGCCTCGTTTTTTCTTAGTTTTTTTTTTTTTTTTTTTTTTTTTAATTGGCGGGCTTAATATTGCCTTTACATTTTTTCTTTAAATATTTGGCATATTCCCCACAAATTTCTTAATAATATTGCTGCAAGAAATTATATTAATCTGAAGTTAGAATTTTAAAAAAATGTAAAAAAATTTAAAAATGTAAAATGCAAAGGTCTGCCCACAAGCTCTATAATCTGTTTTGTTAAGTTCTTAAATTGCAAAGTTGGGATAGACTTGAAATTATATTAATTATATATCTCCATATATTAGGTAAATACCCAAAAAGTATTTTCTGACGGATGCCCTTTATAACAACAGTGTGATAATTTTAATGAAAAAAGTCAATTTTTTAAACATGTTTTATACGGATTGGGATTTTGGAAATTTTCATATAAAAAGGTGGAAGTTTTTTTAATTCTTTGCATCTAATTAATTAATTCTAGCATTTCTTAGATACTAAATACTTGTATAGTAAATTTATATTTTTGCTTAAAACTTAATAAAAACTTGACCTCCTATAGCCAAATTAAGCCATTTGTACGGCAAATGTATCATTTAAATGCAAAACTAAACAAATATTATTATGCAATAATACAGATTTACATACCTGTTCACAGAAAAATTGTGACTGAAAAATAGTCATAACACAAACACAAATTGGGACTATAATCTTTAATTTTCTATTCACAAACAAAAATGGACAGTGGATCTCAGCTTAAATTATGCAGTATATAATTTTATTTTTAAAACTCCATAACAAAGTAACAGACTGGAATTAAAAATAAAATATGGTATCATTAGAAAGAGGAAGATTTCTTGTTTAACATAGAACCATTTTTTATTATTAAAGATTACCTTTAGGTACCTTAAAAATATGAAAACTAAAAAATCTAATATTTTTATCTCACAGCTTATATTATGCAGCCACTTTCGACATCAAAAAGTTTAAAATTGCGACCGATAATTACAGTATTTATTATCTGGAATGGTAGTCTTAATTACATGCAAAAGATTTGAGGCGGTTTGTTACCGGTGCGTGCAGTTTTTGTATAACATTATGCGAAATGTGTTTCACTGCATTTTTAGGGCCTAATTCATATTTTAAATTAAAAAAATTGGAGGCCTGGTGACTGTTTAGCAAGCGTCGTGACTGTTTAGCAAAGCGTCGTTTCTTCGGATCGTTATCTTGGCAGTATCAAAAATATTATAATATGTCCTGATTCTCCGCACTCTGCATCAAATTATACTTTAGGATCTAAAGGTATCTTATACTGTCGATTAATGCTCCAATAAATTCCAAGATCACACCACTATTAACCGACATACAGGCTCAACCCATGAAACTGCCAACAACATGCTTTACTTTTAGTTTCAAGTTTTCTTGGTACAGCTCGGTATTAGGTTCTCGCCACAAATAGGACATACTATCTGAGCCAAATATATAGAATTTTAACCCATTAAGAAGAAATAATCGAATTCCAAAACTTTGAATCCTTGGAAACAAGTTCCTTGGAAAAGTTGTGCATGCAGCCCCTTTTGTTTAAATGGTTAAAAGTCTTCTTGCGTGAAAATCGACGTTCAAAATAGTGTTGGTGCAATATATTTCAAAAAGTTTTGACTCAACATTGTTTTCCCAAGTCAACATGAACTCCGGATGTCGGTTTTGGTGCTGAGAACCTTGGGTTGGCGTTTTTTTTTTCTTTAAAAAAATCGTAGCCACGAGTGTTAAAATTTGTATTTGGTGCTTCACAGCCTTTATTCTTCAAACGATTTTCATGAAAAAACTCATAATGATTTTATGTACCATAGAAGCACATATTTTATTCATTTGAGTTATTTTTTATTTTTTTTGCTTCGAGTGACCGTTTTAAAATGGTTTATAACCAATACTCCTTTCTATTGCGAAGTGCGTGGACCAATTTTACTTTTACTTAATAATTGGCGCATTAACTAACAAAATCAAATCAAAACTAGTATGCAGAAGTAGATAGCAAAAATAAAGTCCACTGGACTACGCTACATTGAAGTACCGTTCCAAAGAAAAGTGTGCATAAAATAAGCTACGAGCTAAAAAATTTGGTATGTTTTTTTTTTTACTTTTAAGTTATTTAAGTGCAAATTTTTGTAATAAATGAAATAGTTTTGTAAAACTTCAAATGATACCATATTTTGTTTAATGTTCCTATCTGCTGCATAGCTATGGAACATTAAACATGCAAATATGTTTTACATAAAATAGGCTGTGAGCCACTGTATTAATATTTCGTTTTCAAATTAAGACTAGTACCGCAATTCCGTAACTTTTTTTCATTTACTACCAATATTGTTAATTAAGGAAAATTTTCGGTTGTTTTAACGATTTTGCTATTCTCTACTATAAGTTAACGATTTTTTTCGTAAGCATATTTTAACGACAAATATCGATAGAAATGATAGAACGTCATTATTTGAAAAACAAAAATTTTAATTGGATTTTTATTTAAAAACAAAACAATTGTCTTGAAAAAAATGTCAAAAAAGTGTAAATATTATATAAATGTGTACAGATTGTATGGTATGTTGTTGGAAATATTTGTAAAATTAATTTAATGTTAAATGTTTCTTATATTAGGCACGTTCATTAAAAATTTGCATTAAATTTTAAAATAACATAACTATGGAAACTTATGTGTAAAAACTCCTTAATATTTTTCGTTTAAACAAATTATTCAAATAATTTAATTCCTCTAAAAATTCCAATTCTCACAAAAATTCTGATTTTTGAAAAATTAAATTTTTTTCAAATAAATTCAAATTTTCTGAAAAGGAGAAATTTTTAATAAGAATCAAAATTTTTAAAAAATTCTGAACTTTTACTTAAAATTTAGTTTTTCATTAAAAATTAAAATTTTTACAAAAATTCTGTGTTTTTCACTAAAAAAAAACTTTCACTAAGAACTGAATGTAATTAGAACTTAATAATAACAAATCTGTTTCAATATTCTAAAAATTCAGTTATAAACTCTCATTTTAATCTGTACATTTTTGCTAAAATTCAGTAAAAACATTTAATAAACGAAAACTTTTACGTAAACGAACGCACTTATTATTCATTATATTTTTTCTAATTAATTTATTTATAAAACTGTTATCGAAATAAAAAAAAAAAAAAAAAAAAAAAATATATTTAATACCCAAAATCAGCTTCTATATAATACATTTTCAAAAACTTAACAACATTATTATTATCGTTATGTTTCACGACAGCTATTTTTATACCCTACACCACCATAAGTGGGGAGGGTATTATGCGTTTGTGCTGATGTTTGTAACACTCAAAAATATTGGTCTAAGACCCACCTTAATTTATACCAATCGGCTTAGAATCACTTTCTGAGTCGATTTAACGATGTCCGTCCGTCCGTCTGTCCGTCTGACCGTCTGTCCGTCCATGTAAACTTTGTAATCAAACTACAGGTCGCAATTTTGAATCAAAGTTTAAATAAGTGTACCAATTTTTAAGAAGATCGGTCCATAATTAATCATAGCTCCCATATAAACCCTTTTTCAGAAAATCACTTTAACGGGCATAAATCCCATTAAAATGTTAGTATCAAGTTAATATTCGACACAAATAAGTTTTGTAAGAAAATAAATGATAGTGCCAAATTTTAAAAAGATCGGTCCATAATCTGTATTCGTATGTTTTATTTTACACTTATGAGTATCGGTCCACATCTGAATCCAAGTCAAGACCCCTCCCCGAATTATAATGTACACAATGGTGTAGGCTATCATATGGTCGGGCTTGACCGACTATATCTTTTTCTCTCGTTTTGTAGTTAGCTTACCGAAACTTTTCGTTAACTACCAATGTGTTTAACGACAAAAATCGGTAAAATTTTACTACAGAATAACACTTAACGACAAAATTTGCTAACTAACGAATTTTCGATACTTAACGACAAATTTTTGTTGTTAAAAAGTTACGGAATTGCGGTACTGATATATAGACAGTCACAAGAATTATGATTATCATAAAAAAAGCATTTTAATTAAAAATAAAAAATATGAAAATATAAAAAAATTTTAAACATTTGTGGGCCAAAAAGCGAGTATATATACAACACACTCTTACTCATATTTCCTGCAGATTTTCATCAAAAGTCAACATTTTTAAATGTTAAGCATGTTTTGTGACTATTTTGTGACTATGAAGTTATGACCGAGTCACAAGTATAGTCGTCACTTTTAGTCATAATAAGATTGTGACTTTTTTAAGACTTTTTCTATGAATAGGCATGTTAATGTTCTCAAAATATATGAAATATATATAATTTCAAGAGAATTACTTCGAATAACTTCATTTGCAATTTATTTTGTATACATTTTTTTTTTATAAACTAAGAAATTTTTGAAACCCCCCTTTCACTTTCGCTTATAAAATTATTTCATATAGTTTCAGCACATTTTCAACAATCACTTTATCATTGTCAGTTTAGTTTTTGCTCTTCTTTTTTGAGTTGTCAATAGTTCTTAACGTATTATTTTTCATAATACACTACCACATGCACACGTATACACATAAAAAAGTATTAATACACAGATAACAGTAGTTTATGTACAAGTATTCATTTTGATTAAAGTACCGTAGTATCAAAATATAAGAATGAGTAGATATAAAAATAAAAATGGGTCAAAATTATTTATATGGATGTATAAGTAGTTGTACGAAATATTCAACATGAACAATTGTATATGATACCACTGCTGCTCTTCTATCTTTATAAGTAGTGTTTTCCAACAGACAAGAAAAAATGAATTGAATTTGTTGTTATTGCTATTGTCTTCTTTTTTCTTTTTTTTGATATTTATATACATATATATTTTCATATAGTTCATATATAGAAATATTTCAATTCCAATACCAAATGATGCCGCTACAGCTTTGTAAAGCACTTTCTCTATCATAAAGTGTAGAAAGTATTATTGTGTTATTAATAATACGAAAAATTGTCTTATAAAATATATTCAAGTTATATCTCAGGGTTTTAAATATATTTATACGTGAAAAAAAAACAATTTCAAAGACATATTTTGTTTTATTTCATTACAAGATACCAAAGTCTTCGTCTTAATATGAATATATTGCTGGAGTTTATGATTTCCCAAAATATTTTTCTGAATACGATGAACTATATCTATTTTATTTACATCATTTAAGGTTGCTAGATCGATCTTTTGTACTCTCCTCAACTTTAGTCACGCTCCCCAAATATGAGGACTCAGTTTTAAATTTCAATAAAATTTTGGACGATATGATATTTAAAAATTTGAAGAAGAGATTTTAAATAGCTCAGTTGTGATGAGGGAATTTCTAGTCAAACCTGTACTGACTGACCTTGTACAACGGAATTGTCTATTAATATAATAATAGCATGAATAAATGTACCCTCTCGTTTTCATACTCATAGAAATGCAATGATATTTGAAGTCAATGAAATGACTGTCAGAAAAATATAGTTTCTAGGAATTTTTTTGTACAGAACGAACTTTTTTATTTCTTGCTTTTTATTCCCTAACCCACAATATGTGGTTGAGGTAATATGCGTTTGTACTGGTGTTTGTAACGAGCAGAAATTTTTGTTATTTTGTAATTTTTGTTTCTAAAATTTTCATTTATTTCTATCATAAATATTATAATTCTCCCTTAGAACTCCCTCTTTGTCTATTATTCTGATTAATAACACTGATTGTGCGGTACGCTAATCGACTCTAGTTCTCGCGATAAATCGTGATTTGTAAAATTAAGGAGGTTGCATCATATATTAAATCACATTTCAAAAACTAGTTGTCTGATTTTATTCATAAAAATACCAAAAAATTCTAAATGAAACTTTTTCAAGTCATTTTTTTTTTTAGATTAATTTTTAATATTTTTCAAAAAAAAAAAAAATCATAAATTTTAATTAAAATTGTCTTCCAGTCATTCTTATATTACTTTTTACTATACTCAACAGTTATGGAAGTATTAAGCCTATTTTCGGAATAAAAAAATAAATTTTATCCAAAAAAAAAAAAAAAACAAGATAAAAAATAAATCGTAACAATTTCGAAAACGTCAAGAATTAATTTTTTTCTTTAATCATATAGATTAAGGAGACTCACTCCCTATGGGTGCGAAAATAGGGCTTTTGTTACACCTCTGAGAATAAACCTTGATATATTTTATGATGTTTTCCAAATTATTTTGGTTCTACTGATGACTGTTTGTGGGAGGGACCATTTTAAAGAAAGTCGTATGAAAGGTATTCGGAAGCCGCGTATTCTGATATTTTTATAAAACATATCCAGGTATAACTTCAATAGCCTTTTTTTTTTAGAAAAAAACATAATGAAATACAAAAAGTTAAGAAACTTGTAAAATTCAACAACGATTAAATTTTTGAAATATTTTAGTTACCAATTTCTTACATCTTACTTTTACGTTCGAAGGTACAAAAACTACCAAATTATTTATATTATTATATTTTAGTGGAGAAGAATGTGACCAATAAGGCTTGTTGATTCTAAACGCAGAACCAAACAGTAATATAATAACGAAAAGTACCACAAAGTACCTTCTTATGGATTTTCATTCACTTAGGACCATATATCTTTAATTTTATGATTATAGATTAAATATTATAGAAAATTCAAAACGTACCATTAGAAGAACAAATAAGTACTAGAAAGTCAAGAATTTAAGAATTCCTACCCACATAGGACCATATATATTTAATTTTATGATTTAGTGTTCAATATTATAAAAAAAATCTAATAATACCATTAGAAGATTTTCATTTACTTAGAACCTTAATTTCATGTTTTCAGGATCAATATTTTAGAAAATTCAAAAAATTCCTTTGGAAGAACGAAAAGTACCAAAAAGTCTTCCTCTTGAATTATTAACCATATAGGTCCATGTAATTTCATGGTTCTAGATTTAATATTATAGAAAATTCAAAAAGTTCCATTAGAAGCCCAAAAAAAAGTACCAAAAAATTCCTTGTGAATTTTCACTCAATTAGGACTACATGTACTTAAGTTCATGTTTCTAGATTTTAATATAATAAAAAGTGCATTATTTAATTTGAATGGAATTTAATTTCCCGATTGTATTCCCTTTTTGGTACTTTTTATTCCCCATGAATGTGAAAAAGATTGTGTTCCAAAGAGTTCCTTAATTATACTGTGATCTAATGTTAAAATATTAATATGTATGTGTTAGTAAAAAGAAAAAAATGTTTTGTGAAAAAAGTACCAAAATCAGATAAGATTTTTCCCCTTAAAGGTTCGATATTCCAAAAAGTATCAAACTCGTATTCGTTAATTTTCGATAAGATACAAATTTGATGCATATTTTATTTCTATGCTTACTGGATTAAAATATAGATAGGGTTCCAAATACACATCCGATAATTTTTCAAATGAATAACAATAACTATTTAATTTTTTTTGTATCTCTGTTATTTTGGGAGATATAAGGTTACCGATTTTAGCCGTGTTTACCCTTTTTTTATCCCTTAAATATTTGAATTTCCAAAAACCCCGTCTTAGTCCATATCTGCAGTCCATATTTCATCTTTCTAGCTTTAAACGTTTGGGCTATGCGATGATGAATTACCAAGTAAGTCAGTCAGTAAATCACTCAGTCATTACTCTTTTATATATGAATAATAATAAAGAATATAGACTAACCTTCTTAATTTTACATATCGTGATTTATCGTGAGACTAGAGTCAATTCAAAAGAAGTGGATTAGAGGTTTAGTACTTATTAATACCGTATATCCGAGTTAACTGAGAAACCATGTGTCACAGATTTTTTTTTGGTAACACTCTGTAATATAATAATTTATGAAGACAAGGAGATTCTTTGGGGAAGGGTTAAATTTGAAGTGTGTTGAATTGAATTTTTTTTTTTCTGGTGACTAGGGAGAGTATTTCTACGTAATCCACAATAGAGTCATTCCATTTAAAACCAACACGAAAAATTACAATTTTTGACTTTACCTCTCCGAATTCAATGATATTTGGTACAATCATTATTCATGTCAAAACTAAGATTAATTCAAAGTTTCAGATAATTTCATCAAGTGGTTCACGAAATATCGCTGTTTGAAAGTGCAAAATAGCTCAAAATGTGTACAAAGTTGCATACACAAATTTACAAATATCTTTCGAAGTATTTATTATATACGATATATTGAGATGTCATATTAAAGGTATCAAAATTATCTTTAATATGACGTATAATATGATTTTTTTCTCAACTAAAAATGGTCCATATCTCGCTATATCTCATTCGCGGGCAAATATCTCGAAAAGTGGTATTTTTAAAAATTTTAAAAAAATATATGTTAATGGTTAAAATGTCTTCTGTATATT
Organism: Protophormia terraenovae; assembly: GCA_951394005.1. NCBI lineage: Eukaryota > Metazoa > Arthropoda > Insecta > Diptera > Calliphoridae > Protophormia > Protophormia terraenovae. The sequence continues at coordinate 143,560,677 of OX596074.1, forward strand.
TTTCACGAATTTAAAAATACCACTTTTCGAAATACGCGACCGCGAAATTTAATTCGCGAATTATCCGCCAATAAAATTCAACATTAAAACATGTTTCAGGTATCATTTTAAAGGTAAATTCATTATCTTTAAATATTTGTCTTAATGAACATTGTAACGTAAATATTTTGGAAGATATTTGTATTTTTAAAAAGGTAATTTTCCTCATTTTTGAGATATTACAAATCGCGAAATATCGCGGTAATCAAACTTAAACTCGGCATTTGCGTTACCAGCGTCAATATTAATATTTTTTTTGAATTTCATTAAATTCGAATGATTTTTGGACAAAATTTGCGATTCTTCAATTTTATTCCAAACAAAACAATATCAGTTGCAACAAATATTTTGTATTTATTATGACATTTATTATAATAACTCCTAAAATATTGCGAGTCCCAGAATGCCACTTACCATGCTTATGGAAGACATTTTAACCATTAACATATATTTTTTTTAAATTTTTAAAAAGACCACTTTTCGAAATATTTGCCCTCGGATGAGAAATCGCGAGATATGGACCATTTTGATGTTGAGAAAAAAATCATATTATACGTCATATCAAAGGTAATTTTGATAACCTTAATATGACATCTCAATAAATCTTATATAATAAATACTTCGAAAGATATTTGTAATTTTGTGTATGCAACTTTGTACACATTTTTAGCTATTTTGCACTTTCAAACAGCGATATTTCGCGATCCACTTGATGAAATTATCTGAAACTTTGAATTAGTCTTATTTTTGACAATGATAATAATTGTACCAAATATTATCGAATTCGGAAGAGGTGAGAAACTCAGCTGGTTGGTTTTAAATGGAATGACTCAATACCCTTTTCAGTATATTTTTAGTGCTAGCCTTTGTAACTAATATTTAATTAAGTTTTATGAGTATTTGGTGAATTTTGCATCATATTCCTGCTAAAATTGAAATTATTTATGCTAAAATAGTATGTTGTCAAAAATATACAGGTTACGTTTACGTTCCCATTGACATATGATGTCAAAAATATAAGTATAAAGTTTTCTATCTTAAAACGGATATAAGTAAAGTTAATGGAATTTAACGTGATAGTCAAGAATCTGATTTCCGTTTCTTTTCTATTACGTGCTAATGATAAGTTGTCTTGTCATTATTTTATTCTCCACTCAATAGTTTTGGATTTGGAAATTAGTTATAAATGAAAAAATTTGTATCTATGCAAAAGATTCAGAAAGAAAATGTCAGTCTACAGTATACTAATTTGGTTTTTACGAGGCATGCCTTTTTTATTTTGCGAAACGGCAAAGATTTAGCAACGGTATCATAAAATTTGATTTTTTTTTAAGGTCTTATCAGACAATTTGTTTATACGAGGGCAATTTCTGTATCCTAAAGTTACTTAAAATATTGCCTTCGACAAAAAAAAAAAATTAATTTTACAATAAACAATTTTCATGCTATAATTTTTTATGACTTTCGATGTGAATGAATTAATTAAAAAGCAATTTCCATTTAAACTAATTTTTAGAAATTAAGCAGTATAATTAAGGAAGCCATCTTACACTGCTGTTATGTAGAATTCATTCATGGATACTTTTGGCTTAAGAATAAAATTTGTAGAGATCTAAAATCGGTTGTTTTGTTAAAAAACAGTAATACTGTGGATGCACAGATTATACAAAACCAACATATGAGATGTCATGTCTGGAGATATTCGTAGGCATTAAATCCTCTAAAAAGTATTCAATATTTCATAAATATTTAGGCGTCCACAATAAGTTTTCTCTTTTAACCCTTTCAGTGCATGTTTTTAATGCGTGGGCTGAAATGTAAAATTTTTTTATAGTTCTTGCCTTTCGTTGTAATAATCTGTAATCAATTTTTAGATAAAACTTGTGTATTTGGAAAAAATTTTTAAACATATATTTTTTTGACGCCAAATATTTTCTATTTTTTATAGACCATTTGATGTTGAGAAAAAAATCATATTATACGTCATATCAAAGGTAATTTTGATAACCTTAATATGACATCTCAATAAATCTTATATAATAAATACTTCGAAAGATATTTGTAATTTTGTGTATGCAACTTTGTACACATTTTTAGCTATTTTGCACTTTCAAACAGCGATATTTCGCGATCCACTTGATGAAATTATCTGAAGCTTTGAATTAGTCTTATTTTTGACAATGATAATAATTGTACCAAATATTATCGAATTCGGAAGAGGTGAGAAACTCAGCTGGTTGGTTTTAAATGGAATGACTCAATACCCTTTTCAGTATATTTTTAGTGCTAGCCTTTGTAACTAATATTTAATTAAGTTTTATGAGTATTTGGTGAATTTTGCATCATATTCCTGCTAAAATTGAAATTATTTATGCTAAAATAGTATGTTGTCAAAAATATACAGGTTACGTTTACGTTCCCATTGACATATGATGTCAAAAATATAAGTATAAAGTTTTCTATCTTAAAACGGATATAAGTAAAGTTAATGGAATTTAACGTGATAGTCAAGAATCTGATTTCCGTTTCTTTTCTATTACGTGCTAATGATAAGTTGTCTTGTCATTATTTTATTCTCCACTCAATAGTTTTGGATTTGGAAATTAGTTATAAATGAAAAAATTTGTATCTATGCAAAAGATTCAGAAAGAAAATGTCAGTCTACAGTATACTAATTTGGTTTTTACGAGGCATGCCTTTTTTATTTTGCGAAACGGCAAAGATTTAGCAACGGTATCATAAAATTTGATTTTTTTTTAAGGTCTTATCAGACAATTTGTTTATACGAGGGCAATTTCTGTATCCTAAAGTTACTTAAAATATTGCCTTCGACAAAAAAAAAATTAATTTTACAATAAACAATTTTCATGCTATAATTTTTTATGACTTTCGATGTGAATGAATTAATTAAAAAGCAATTTCCATTTAAACTAATTTTTAGAAATTAAGCAGTATAATTAAGGAAGCCATCTTATACTGCTGTTATGTAGAATTCATTCATGGATACTTTTGGCTTAAGAATAAAATTTGTAGAGATCTAAAATCGGTTGTTTTGTTAAAAAACAGTAATACTGTGGATGCACAGATTATACAAAACCAACATATGAGATGTCATGTCTGGAGATATTCGTAGGCATTAAATCCTCTAAAAAGTATTCAATATTTCATAAATATTTAGGCGTCCACAATAAGTTTTCTCTTTTAACCCTTTCAGTGCATGTTTTTAATGCGTGGGCTGAAATGTAAAATTTTTTTATAGTTCTTGCCTTTCGTTGTAATAATCTGTAATCAATTTTTAGATAAAACTTGTGTATTTGGAAAAAATTTTTAAACATATATTTTTTTGACGCCAAATATTTTCTATTTTTTATAGACTTTTATGAATAAATTGTACATTTATATCAACATTTTTTAAGTTTTTAGAAAAAGTAAACCAAACTTTTTTGACCTCAAAAATCAATTTAACGCAAACAATTTTTTTAACGAAATATTTTTGTAGTTAAAAGTAAGGAAAACTTAATATTTTTTTTTGTAAATTATTATGAAGGTTTGAAATAATAGTAAAGTGAAAAATTTAGTCTAAAATTCTGCTTAGGTTTTAATGGATATAAAAAAAAAAATGCCATGATGTTTTATGACATCAAAATACTGAATAAGATTCAAATTATTTAAAAAGAATTGTTTGATTTTTGAAAGAAAAGGAGTATAAATTAATCTTATGTCCTTAAAGTCGAGTATATGAGATTTTTATAAATGACAAAATTTGTATCTATACAAAAGATACCGAAAGAAAATATCAGTCTACAGTATTACTCTTCAAAGTTTGCCCAATCCTATAAAAGTTCCACCCAGACAAAGCATTAAAAATCAAACGATCATTTGTTTCCTGAGAAGTCAAGATACTTTAATAGTTTACATTTGGAGTATAAAAGTGCTATTAGTTGCAAATATTATGCCATTATTTGTTTGCCAAAAGTCTTCCCTGAAGTAAGGAAAAACCCGGATCATTCTCAATTACGATTATACTAGTTTTTACTCAGTGTTTGAGAAAACCGCCAATAATATCACTACAAACATCGAATTTTAAGAAATTTCCCCGATGCAACTCTACTTTATTACCCAGCAAAAAAGGTACTGAAAAAGTGCTGAAAAAGTCATGAATTTACCATTGTGTTGTCATTGGAAGGAAGTACTTAGCGGTGAAAAAGAGCTGCAGTGAATTCACTTTTTTTTAACACATGGTTGTCATTGGTAGAATGTTCTTCTATTATACTTCTTGTTCATTTTTTTGAAGTACTTCCCTTAAAACTAAGCTTATAAAATTTTTTAATAAAAATTCTGTTTTTTCCTTATTAAAATATAATAAAAATGTTTTAAAATTTGTAAAATTTTAATTTTCTTAAAAATTATTATTCCTTTTTCCCGCTAAAAATTCATTTATTTTCACTTTTTTTGCTATTATTCCAAAAAAGTTTAAAATACGCACTTTGTTTTACTTTTGAAGTTGTGAAACTGTTGTTTTTTGGAAGCTCTTGCTCCTTTTTATTTTGCTGGGTATCCAGTTATTTCATTCCACTACCCAGTATCAAAATAAATTGCATGGATAACTTATTTTGAAACTTGGAAAGTCGATTATAGCAAAGAAAAATACATGTTTTTGAGGTCCTTCAATCAAGGTGGAAAAACTGCCTTAAGACTTAGTTTAAACGCATCAGAAATGGTATTGACTGTCATTAATACTATTCTAGAAAACAATAATGTTCTTTTCAAAATTAAATATTATGGTTTTATAAGTTTTTCACAAACTATATCGAGAATCCTAGTAAAATTTGACGAATAAAATATCTGTAGAGCCTAACCTATTAAACTTTAAACCGACTTTCATGTCATTTCTTTAAAAATATCTAGAAATGAGCCCATATAAAGTAAGGTAAATGAATTGAAAGCAAAAATATTTTAGCTTCCAACTATATTGATATTATTTTTTTCGATTTATATGCGACTATCTTGGTGAAAAAATATGAAAGTTTAGATGGTCAAAAACCAAAAATTTTGCCCGCCAGTAAAAAATCCTTTAGAGGGTTTATTACCCATATCAAGAGCTATCAACTGCTGATGGAATGATTATGCAATTATGTTGCATAGTGTAATATATTCTTACGAAAACTACTTTATCGTGCATATAACCTATACTAATGTTAGTATCAAATTAATATTTATATAAGTAAAAATTCACAGCTCTAAATTTTATGGAGATCAGCTAAAAATTTACCATAGATCCTATATAAGTCCCACTTACGGGAATCAGCCTAAATTGCATAAACAATATAATATAAGCCATACACTTTCTTACTTGTTTTATTATGCGCTACACAGTATGAAGGTGTAGGATATCATACAGGTGAGCTAGACTCACTAAAGTTTTCTTACTTGTTTTTATTTATTTATTGGATTAGAAATTGGGGTTGTTTTTGTTTTTATATAGATATCAGAAATATGTTCTCATTCACTAGGAACACAAAAGTATTACCAAAGAAAAGCAAAATGTCGAAGTGGAAATAAAAGTGAAATAAGTGTTAAAAACTAGCGATGATTTATTGAGAATCTTTCGAAGAAAAAACTGTATGTATAGATAGAAAATGTGTTTGAAAAATGTGGGGTATTATTAAAGAAAATTATGTATGTTACAAATGAAATTGATTTAGAATTTAAACAAGAGTATTTTAATATTTTCTTAATCTTAAACCTATAAAATCCAAACTTTTTTTTGTAAAAATAACTAATTAAGGTTAATTAATTTGTATGTTAATATTATTTTTTGTTTAAATTTTATTATTATTTTTTTAATCGTGCCTCAAAATTCCATAAACTTAAAATATTATGAGCAATTTAGTAAACATTTTACCACACTTTCTCATACTTTTTTTTATAACCAATTTAAATTTGCAACAATCTTTGTATACGTACAAAAATTTTTGATAGCGTGTGCACTTTATCGAAAAAATATGCTTAAATATATTTGTAAATACAATCAGGAAAAAAGTCACGTAACACTTCCGGTCGCCCATTCATATTTTTATGGTTGTTTGTGAAAACAAAATTTCATTTATCAGAAAAAGGAAAAAAAAAGCGTTTTGAAATTTTTCTGGCGCAAAATGAAAAAAAAAAAAAAAAAAAAAATAAAGAAACTCCAGGGAAGAAAATATGCAAAAGTAATATATATATATATATATATATATATATATATATATATATATATATATATATATATATATATATATATATATATATATATATATATATATATATATATATATATATATATATATATATATATATATATATTTTATTTCTAGAATGGAATATTTAGTCACATTCGAATAGACATCAACATCACATCACTTGAAATATGAATGAAAAGAAACGAAAAAGTAAAAAAAAAACATAAAATTCTGGTAGTCAAAATACTGTTATATACCACCAACCATCATTCATTCAATAAACGTTTTATCTTGAGGGCTTTTGAAGACGAATATGAAAAAAAACTTCTTGAAAAACGCAAGTAAAAACCATATTTTTTGTTGCAAAGTATGTGACACTTTGTTTTTCTTGGCACGCTTAAACAATTCAATTAATCGTTTTTAAATGATGTGTACTACGTGTGTTTTATTTCTTTTCTCTCTTTTTTTTTAATTTTGGTTTCTTTTGTTTTTCTCTCGTTGATGTTTATTTTTTTGTTAAGAGTAGGCACATCAGGCATCTAAAAGATGTTCTAATATTAAAGGCATATGTTTGTTGTTATTGAACTCAAGAAAGTTTTACTTAATATTATGTTAAATTATTTCTTTGTTTTTGTTTGGCAAGAGGAAGGAAAATAAAAAAAAAAAAAAAAAAAATTATTTTAATTTTTAATGATAGGATTGCCATGAGAACAATATAATTAAAGTGTGGATAAAACTCAGTAGCGTTTTCATATTAATCAGGTTTTATTGCTATTAAATGTAGAGTTAATAGCTAGGTAATTATTTTAAGTTTTTTTTTTTTTATTTTAACACGATAGATTTTATTTCATAATTGCAGCTATCCCGGTATGTTTTTCAGCCCTCATTGTACTGAAATAAAGAAAAATATATGTATATGGGCAAAACATTTTAAAATTAATGAAATGTTACAATAATTTCGAACATGGTTTTGTTTTTGGTCTTTATCATTGAACAGTGGTCACAAATCGCTTTTTAAAATAAGTTTTTACTTTGTGAACCGTTGGAGATATATGAATAAAATTTCAAGTGGTCAGAGCTGAGTTGATTTGAAGGAGCGCAGTTTTATAGTGCGTCACGTGGATACAGGGTAGACCTCCAAATTTGGTCACCTTGGGTATGTAATTTTGTAAATCTCTACATGTTTATATGTGATGGTTTCCTGTTTTTAATTTAAAAGATATCTAGGTCGAAAAAAACTTTACCCTCGTTTTTGGTCTTTTTTTTTTTATACCCACCATCAAGAAGATGGGGGTATATTGATTTTATCATTCCGTGTGCAACATGTCGAAAAAATCATTTAAGACCCCATAAAGTATAAATTTTCGGGGTTATGGTTAGATTCTGAGTCGATCCAGATATGTCCCTCCGTCTGTTGAAAGCAGGATAGGGCTCGAACGGGACAACCTAGGGGGACGAAATTTGGCTCAAATATTTATCTTATATAAGGTTTGTTTGGTATTGAAAATCGGATAATAAACAAAAGAGTTATGGGCTAAATACTAGAAACACAGGGTGTCCGTTGTAGTTTCATTTCATACTTTTCTGCTGATACCTCTTGAACAAAGGCATGTACTATAACGAAATTTAGTACAGATAGTAGACCAATAACACAGTTCTTTGCAAAATAATGTTTAACTAATTTCCTTTTAACTTCATTACAACTAAATAAAGTTGGTTAAATTAATATCCTTTTTGGAGAGCCCGATATTAAAAGAAATGAACTAAAGTTTTGTCAAATTAAGAAGTTTGAGTATTCAGATACAAATAATTCACTAACTATATATTACTTAAAACTTATATGAACTTTAAGAAAATATAAAATAAATTAAATTGCAGTAAGGACACGTAGTAAATTTATTTTATTTTTATTAATGTGTAGCAAACTTAGTTTGTTGAGAAAAAAATTAAGATTGATAAGAAAAGATTAAATTTTTACAACGGATTGTAAATTAGTCAATTATTTCTGTAAATTTACGTATACCTCATAGGCGCCAGAGTGAACTGACAAACTAATTTCGATGTAGGAAGGCGTTTCAAAAGATGCCTAAAATTTTCTAAAAAATTATCAAAATTCATATTAGTTCTCTACCAATGATTTAAAATAATAAAATTTGAAGACGCTTATATCCACACTGAGAAGAGTAATCTTTCACGATTTTTTTTATATAAAAGGGAAATCCTTGTGTGAAATTTTCATTCGTTCCAGAGATATTGGTAGAAAATTATAAACCAGAGTTATATACGACGCATGGTGGGGACAATTTACTGATTAAATTTTAGAAATTCGCAATACAATTTGATATTTTATAGAACTAAGTATATAAAATTCTACATCAGAAAGTGTCAAGGCAACTGTTGTACGGTTTATACTTTCCCTATAGTTTATGGATGAACATAATTTTTTTATTTATTTTTTTATTTTTTGTCGCATCCATATAATTTTATTTTAAACCATAATATTATTGCTTTTAAAACTTTATTAATTCGAAAACAAAGAACAATTGTGTTAGGACGACTATAAAAGTACGCACACCTTATAACAAATGAAAAATACATACTCAATTGTATATGTATATCAAAACAAAAATTGATCCTGCTTTTGAATGTATTTCATATAACATTATCTATACGATTTTCTAGAAGTAGAAAATTAAAATAAATAATCTCTTAAAAAATCCCAGTATTTAAAAAAGAAATCCTATCTACCCAATGTGTTTGAAAAATACAATGTAGTTGGTTTCAAATACTCGTTGTTATTTGAATATGAAGCTTTTCTTTCTCGTTCTGTAAATCACTACGGTTAGCTACTGCGGAAATGTGCCAAATGAACCATATGGTTAGAAAGTACTTTTTTGACATATGCCATTGGTTTCCTATTTGTATAGTCTGTGGTTTATATATTAAGATACTATGTGCAATCAGTTTTGATCTTAAAAAAAAGTCTGTTCTTTTTTGCGTCCCACATTGGGGTAAAAAGGATCGAAAATGGCAATTAATTGTGGGAAAGGTGGTGTCGAAATTCAAGTGATCACGTTTTATTTTTTTATTTATTATTTGGTAAAAAAATAAATTGTTTTACATTACATTAGAGTTAAATGGGTCGAAAATTATGCTAATTCATGGAAGGTGATATCAGCACTTTAATACTCACAATCTATTTTTTTATTTATTAGTAAGTAAAAAATTAAAATGTGATATCCAAATTTGTATGATAACATTCTATTTTTTCTATTCATTAGTTACTAAAAAAAAGCATTTTTAGAATTCTAAAATATGTTTTGGGGGAATGGAAATGTCCGTCCGTCTATACATTTGGGTAAATGGGTCGAAAACGGCGCTTAATTCAATACTTTAATATTTAGCTTTAGATTTTATGTTGCTCAAAAAGTAAAAAAATAATATATCTTTGCAATTTTAAGATTTTTAAGAGAATTCTAATGTCCGTCCTTCCGTCCGTTTGTTTGTTAACTTTTGCAAACATTCCAATTCAAACTCGTTTATTTTTAGACTCAATAAAGATATCGAATTCAAATTTTCTTTATTCGACAGATAATTATCAAGGACTTTAAGGTGATATAAAACTCTTGGAAATCGGGTAAGGAACAAAAATTCGCTAGTGGTTAAACATTTTCTATAACATTAGTACCCTATTTTGAATCCCATAGCTCCTCTCCTGAATTGTATATTGGATCTTGTTTCTAGCCTTAAAATTTTACTAATTTTTGCTACACCTATCATGTCATCATTAAATCAGCTGATTAGAAGTTATAGATATATTTCGATTCTGCCCCACTGTTTAATGTTTAAAAAAGCAAAAAAATAAAAAAATATCTACACTTAAGCTGTTTTTTGTATGAAGTCTACTGAAGTTTTTCCGAAAAAAAATTTTTTTTTCTCAAATCGGGCTACACACGCGCACGATTTTTTTTCATTGTATTAAAGTGGGCAATATATATTATTTTGCAGAAAATTTTCCCAACAAACATCCTGTAAAATTTTAAGTTGCATTCCATGAAAGTTGAAAATTAGTGTATTTTAGGACAATTTTCAAAAAAAAAAAAAAAAAAAAAAAAAAATAAAAATATTAGGACAAAATAAAATTTAAATAGACATGAAGAAAAGTATACTTAAGTACCTGAAGTTGATGCCTTGATTTAAATTTTTTCTTTCAAAGACTTTTTATTTAAATAAAAAACTGAAAGTTAATAAAAATGTAATTTTTGCTTATGTTAAAAAATCTTTAACTTTATCAGCTCGTTATAAGAAAACAACACAATTTAGCTTGAAGATTTTAATTGATATTATCTATTTTTATTCGGTGCCAAACTTTATAACAAAAATTTTAAAATTTAATTAATCGCCACTTTTGTCACATTTTACCCAAATGTGCGTTTTTCTGAAATACTTAAGCTTTCTTTTTTTTTTTAAAGAAATTTGCAATTTTTTGTTTTAAAATTTAGGATTAAGTCAAACAAAAAAAAAAACAAGCGCGAATTTTATATTCGGCCCTGCAGAATCTATATATCCACCATCAACTTTTTCAAATTTTACGTTATATGGGAGGGGGCGGTAAAGTGGGCAGTAAAATGGGCGGACCACGCCCATTTTGTTTACGAGTTTACATTGGTCCTTGAACTATTTGAACACAATTTCGTTGATTTTCACCTTATATGGGAAGTGGGCAGTAAAGTGGGCGGTAAAGTGAGCGGACCACACCCATTTTCAGTTTCCGAGTTTATATCAATCCCCGAACTATACGTACAAAATTTCGTTATTGTACATGCTTTTGAAGAAATATCAGCAAAAATGTATGAGACGGACACTCTGTGTTTCTAGTTTTTAGCCCATAACTTTTTTGTTTATTAACTGATTTTGCCCATTTTCTATCCCAAACAAACCTTATATAAGCAAATATTTGTGCCAAATTTCGTCCCCCTTCTTTGTCCCGTTCGAGCCCTATCCTGCTTTCAACAGACGGACAAACGGACGGACATAGCTAGATCAGGACCCAGAAAATATATACTTTATGGGGTGTTAAACGATTCTTTCGACATGTTAAACACGGAATGACAAAATCAATATAACCCCCATCATTTTAATGGTGGGTATAATAATAACAATAATATTTTTTCGCCGGGTAATTTTTGAAAAAGTTATAGATACTAATGTATTAATTTTTTGAGCTTTTAACCTTAATAATGGCGGCTTACGTCTGTGTGAATTAAAAAAATTATAATAATATTTCAAATAAATTTTGTCTAGTTCATCAGAAAAAAAAAAAGAAAAATTTAAGAATATCCATTCTAATTTTTACCCCTCATATTCCTGTAAATTTCTGTATTTTTTTTAAATTTATTATGAGAATCAAAATATGATCTACAATCCAGTTATTTTTTTAATTTTATTTTTTCGAGCAAAAATAACTGTTATTTTTTTATTTTTATTTTTCGAGCAGAAATAAAAGTTATTTCTTGACTTTTACCACAGAACAAAATCACCAAAATAAAAAATTAAAAACTTCAAAAATAAAAAAATAGACAAAATGTTTTTATTTACAAATTATACAAAGACGAAAAGCGAAAAGATATACTCCGAAATGAAATAAATGCAAACAATATTTTAAAAATCCAATATTAAAAAAATAATAATTTAATAGAAACACCAGAACAGTTCACAGTTATTAACAACAAATTTAACAAATTTTAAGTTTTAGAAAATAACTTTTATTTCTGCTCAAAAAATAAAATTCAAAAAATAACCGGTATTTCTGCTCAAAAAAATAAAAATCAAAAAATAACTTTTGTTTCTGCTCAAAAAAATAAAAATCAAAATTTTAAAAAGCATATCATTTTTTTTAAAGTAGACTCCATACAGATCTCAGTGATGTATTTGAATCAGTTTTCCGACATTTGGTTGCTACTGCCTTTTTTGTTTAAAAATTCAAAAATAACAGTTATTTTCGGTCCCTGTTTTTAACAAAAGTATATCGTGTTAATCTGTAATATGTGCCGTATGATTACTATTTTTGCAATTATTTAGGATAAAAAAAAAAAACATACGCTCCATAAACCAAATAACAAGAAATTGTTTTAAATTTAAATATATTGGCAACTCTCTGTAACTTATCAATAAATTTGTTTAATAAATGAAATAAATCAAACATGTATAAATTCTGTGCCAAATTTACCGAAAAAATTACAATTTTCTACTATCTCGTTTTTATATTTCGTTAACTAAAATAAAAAGGGCCTCAAATAATATTTCTAGAATTAAATAAACAAGAAAAAGGGACTTAATAAACAAAGAATGTATGCATGTATGTTAAAAAATTCTTAGTTTTTTACATTATTGAAATTTTACTTATATTTTTATCCTTAATGTAACTTTAAAAAATTTATATTATCAAAAGATATTTTCATTCTTGATCTTTTTTAATTTACTCATACAAAATTGGGACTCCTTGCATTTGTGATCCCGATATTTAGATGTTCATATGTATTTGTGATTTCTATATTTATTGTTATTACTTCGTACATTACAAATATATATAAATATAGTACATTTATGCGTGTACATGTGAGTATATGTCCTGTTTATCTTTTGATTTCATTATTTTTACTTTTTCTTTTCTTTATTATAATATTCTACAATCGCGTGACTGTAAAAGTTTTCAATTTTATCTAGATAAATGAATCAATATACATATGTATATAAACACACATACTTACACAGAAACGAAATGAGCAAAAAGAAAATAATGTATGTATATTTGCGTGTGATAGATGATTTAACAAAGATTTACATTATGTCGTCGATTTATGGCAGTATGTTTTTTTTTTTTTTTTTTAGACTTATTTGTACTCCTATAAAATAGCAAGAATAAAATAATAAAAATCATCAAAACTTTGACACACCATATAACAACAATAAACTACCAGGCCAACTACAATCAAGGAATATCAAATATATTTATAAACATTTACAAGGAGTGAAATCAAACAAATTGATATACATACAGTATGTCAAGAAAATGTTTTTACATTAAAAGAAAACATGAATTTGTTGAAGTTTGGCTATAAAAAACTATATAATTTTTTGCTAATGTAAAAATTTTTAATACGAGTTTGTTAATTAATATTTTTATTATTATATAACTCAAAGAAACTTAATATTTAATGATTTGAACTATAAGAAATGGAGCAAAAACTAAACAAACAAAAAAATCTTAGTGTCAAGAAATTCTTTTTACATTTATAAAACTGCTTAAGAAAATCAAAAATTTTCGGAACTTTTAATTTCAAATAGTAACAGCTGTTATATATAACTGCTTGTGGAACCTTTTTCATCAAATAAAATCATTAATGAATGTCACAGTCAATTGGAATTTTGTATATTCCAACATTAGTGCGTTATTTTAGTTCATTATGGTCCTGTAATACCTTTTCGTCAATTTGTTCTTCAAATAAGGAGAAGAAAATTATGTGGGATGAAAGTTTGAACCTTATGCTGGTATATTTAAAGCTTTTTGTAAATAAATTTTGCTGCATTATCATTATTTGCTCATATATGCTTGGAGTCATTATTTTTCTCATGACTTGAATTTTAGTTTTCGTCCTTCATAAACTCATATTTATTGACACTTTTTACTAAATGAGCTTTAAAAGTCTAGAAATGTTACTGCACACCTGTATTGTATTTTCGTAATTACATTCATAATGATTTTTTTCTGGTAAAACCCGTTAAAGAAATATACCTAAAACAAAATGTAACAAAAAAATTTACAATGTTATAAACATTTGCAAATATTGTAAAATAAAGTTGAAATAATAATTTTTTCTTCAATGTAAAAATATTTCTTGATATACTGTATATTTCTAAAAGTCTTAAAGAAAATTTGGTACGATATAAAATGTATAAAAATCTAGCTTTCAACACAGATAAGAATTTAATAGTCTAGATCAGGGAGGTGTAGTTTGCAAATTTTCTAACTAGCGAGGTTAGACTACAAATGCTGCTTACGCAACGTAACTATAAACTACTATATTCGATTGCTGCTCTCTTATCAATTTTGTCAAAGCAAATCAAGTCAGTTGTATTTTAGCACTTGTTGAAGTAAGAGCTCGTTACGCAACTTAAAAAAAAAGAAAACTAAGCAAAATGTTTGGTGAAAAATGGGAAACTGATATATTTTTTATACATTTAATATTTGTCATCATACCTTACTCTTTTTTATAGGAGGTGTATTAAAACAAAAATTACTAGAAAACCAATTTTCTTAAGAAAAATAAAGTCGTCAATAACAAAAATTAACGTTAGAATATGTTCCGTTGTTTGGGCGTTTACTTTATACAATGGAAGAACTTTTTCAGTATAAAATTGAGCTGGTTTCTTTTTTTGCTTCTTCACACACTCAAGCATAAATGTATTGTAGTGTGTGTGCGCATTAATGGTCTAGACTCAACCCACAAAATTAGTTTATTTTCTCCTCTCCAGCGATCTTTCGTGAAAAATACTTTTACCTTGCCAGCAATTAGGTTTTAGTTTTATCCACAATCAGAAAAATTTCTCTCTTTAGTGTTCTCGAGATGTTATTTTCCTGATTGTAAACAATTTTACAAAAATATTAATTCGATTAATTTCGATTTCTCGAAAAATGTGAAGAAAACGTCTTACTTTCAAAGGCATGTAGTCGAAGTTTAAATTAAAAGCTGAATATAAAAACAAATACAAATTTTCGGAAAGTTTTGTAAAATGGAAATACATTTAAAAAGTAATAAACTGAGGCAATAATTCAAGTAAAAATAAAATTAACCTACATTTTCCCTTCAAAATGACACCATTTTATTGCCAAAAAAAAAAAAAAAAAAAAAAAAAATACACTAAATAATGTCATCCAAAATGTATTACAACTGCGGTACATTTCTTCCCGAACGATGACTATTTTTCGAAAGGAAAATGATATATTTTTTACTATTTTGTCAAAGTTTGGGTAAAATATTGAAAGTATTTAGCTAGAATTTTGGTAGAAAATGCGGCTACATTTACTCCTCAAAATGACTCTAACTCGATACCCAAAGAAAGCACTTAATAGTACCATTAAAAAAGTATTAAACTGCGGCACACTTCTTTCCGAACGGTGATACTTCTTGGATAAGAAAATTATATCATATTCCACTATTATTAACAACTTGACGTTACTCTTTAGTATAATCTAGTTTAACTTATTTCTTTCCTTTCATATATATGTATGTATGTATGTATGTATGTATGTATGTATGTATGTATGTATGTATGTATGTATGTATGTATGTATGTATGTATGTATGTATGTATGTATGTATATATGTGTTAGTGTGAATCTATATGTTTACAAATCCATAATATTGTCACATTTATCTAAACAACAACAACATTGACGATGACTGTAACTAACATTGTTTTGGCATGTGTGATGTGATATCATGTCTGGTCATAAAAACTAAACAAAAAATATAAAAAATCAACATGATAAAAACCAAACAATAACAACATTTTGCAAAGAAAGGACAACAACTCATTCAACTTTTGAATATAAACTTAAACCTAAAATTTAAAAAATTTTATGTTTAAACAAGATTTAGCAATTGATTTTTATTTTAGAAAAACTATAAAATTTTGTTGTGTACAAAATAATAAATATTTTAGTTTAGGTATATATTTACCAAGAAAATAAAACTATAATGTAATACATACGGTCTTTATAGTCTATGGACTGCTATGAAAAATATAATGGTTAAAAACATTATAACGATAAAATAAATAAATAGTCAAAAAACATAAAATAATATGAGTAACTGATGCCGGACGATTGGTTGAATATTTATTTTTATATGTAAACACAGAAAATAGTTTCATTGTTGCAACCCATCGAATCTAGGCGGTAGTGTGTACTATACCATAATTCGGTTCGGACCCCTATATTTTATGATTGACACAATAGCTTAAATAATCAATTCGTCTAAAATATATTTAAAATGTGTTTGGATATCTTTAGGCTTATCCAATTAAAAAATATTTTTAGGAAATGTATTATAAGCCAGAGCAAGCTGTATGATATCTTAGGACTGTATAAAAGGTTACACGAGAGCTTTGCATAAGCATGGATAGGTCTACATACAACCTTTTATCGTAATTTTTATCTGACCTTTTAATAAAAAATCTTTAAATAGGCATGCAAAGGGACAGTTCACATCATTTTATTGACCCTATATTTTTACCTGCAGAAATAGGTCATCAAACAGCTAATGCTTTGATAAATACATATCTAGAATGTTAGAAAGGATCAATAGCTTCCTTTAGCCGTTAATTTATAGCAAATATCTGTAATAAATACAATATAAAGCAATCATCAATAATTCGTTTTAAAGTATAAATTTCATAAAAAAATATTTTTATTTTTAAGGCATTTTGGAGTGTTGAAACTCTATTCCGGGGCGACATTTGTATAGGGGCTAGGTGAAATAATTGACCAATTCAATAGGCTTTGTCCTTGTAGTCCCACGTGCTAAATTTCATTTAATTATTTTCAAAATTGTGACAATTTCGAAAAAAATTGTTGATTAAAGAACAAGTTATAGAAGCGTTTCTTAGAATGGGTAACACTTAACACTTCCACAGAACTAGTTCTGGAGGTGGTAATCATCATCACAAAAATCATTGGTCGTAACTGGTACTGGCTATTTTCATGTGTTCTGAAACTAGTTGTAGAACTAATAAATTTTGTTCTGGGTTTCTTTATACAGCTAATTTTATAATTATTCTATAATGAACGAAAATATATCGAAGTAGTAATATTTTAATTATTACAATGTATTTTGTACTTATTGAAGTGAATTTTCATGATAGTAACCATTTTCCAATCTATCTTTTTTTCTGTGTGTATATAATTACATAAAATGTTATTACTGATTGATTAATTACATCCAAAGTCAATAGTTCTCTGGTTTTTGGGTCCTAGTAAGTACTACTGAACTCCAAAGAAATACAACAAGGAAAGACTCTGATCCAGACTACAAATTTAGCCCTTCAGAAGTTTAACGATTTAATCAAAAAGAAAAATTGAAAGCTGGTATGTTTGATGGGCCACAGATTAGGCAACTCGTAAAAGTTCCTAGTTTTGAAAAATCAATGACTGAAGTCGAATCCAAAGCTTGGAATTCACTTGCTTTGGTTATGAGTAATTTTCTAAGCAACAAGAAATCTGACGAACATGTAGAGCTTGTTGCATACTATCAAACTTATAAGAGGTAGGATGCAAATATGAGCATAAGAATTTACTTCCTGCACTTGCATTTTGACTGATTTCCACAAAATCTGTGTGATTTTAGTGAGGAGCAGGGTGAAAGATTTCATCAAGATCTTCGGACAAAGAGAGAGCGTTATCAGGGAAGGTGGGACTCACATATGATGGCCGACTACTGCTGGAGTTTGCTATGAGATCTATCTAAAGTCGTTCATTCAAGAAAATCTTATAAAAGATCATTTGATAGTGTTCGATAGAAATTTCGTTAACATTTTATGACAAAATAATAAAACTGCATATTTCAAAAAGTAAAGCTGTTAGCAGTCTTCCAGTTTTTTTTTTTTTTTTTTCTTTCACAGTCAGGGCCATAAAAATATCCAATACCAGAGAGAAAAAAAAAAATAATAATAAAGGAAACAAGAAATGTCTTGACCAGTGTTATCAATCAAGTAGATTATTAAGGTTGGACAATTTATTTTTCATTAGTAATAATTTAGAAAAATAATGTTCCGCCGAGGCACTGCTATGAGGCGAAGTATAAATATGAATTAAATATACATCAAATCTATTTTTTAATTTTCCAAATCTGGTCCAAAAATATTCGGTATTTGATGTTTTAAAGATTTGTTTATAAACTTCATTATTAGCTTAAGTTACTAACGGTTTCAATTAATTTATAAATTGTGCGTTGTTTTTATAATGTGAAACAGTATCAAAATATTTCATTTCTTCGTTTGAATAAAATGGGTCGCAATATTTCAAAAAAACATAGTTTTTCGTCATTTGAATTTTCAATTTCAAATTCGTTTTATTTTGGACTTGGATGAGATATCGACTTCAAGATTCCTTTATTTGATACATAATTTTGTTTGGGTTATTATGTTGAAAATTTGGCCAAATTGTGAATTGAAATTTCAAATGCTTATAAATTGTAAACAATAAAATATAAATGGGGGGTTTGGGGTCCCAATCCTCTGCTGCACTTATGTGAACTTTAATGTGAATCCTTTGCTGCACATATGAAATTTTATGTGAATCTAACCAGCCAATTAGTTATTACAGATTTATTTCCAAAAATTTTCGATTTGTAAGAAGACCGCTATGAAGAGTCTATAAATTTTTAATTTCCTTAAAAAATAATTAAATTTATATTAGTTAGCATCGATAACTAATACAACATTCTCGCATATGAACAAATTGATATGTATATGAAACTAGAAACCATACATAGTAAACAAGTTTGCAATCGTAAATACGTATTTTCTGTGCCGCTACACATTTCATCAGCATCCGTGGTGTCTTATCCATTTCGGTTTCGTAAACACATAGTTTACGTATAAAATCTGAATGGAATTTTAATCCTAAATCCTTTTATAAATTCGACAATTTCAAGCGGAAATCTTTTAATAACCCTTATTTTATATAATTCGGATCCCTTGAAGCAGATAATGATATATCGATCAGTAACATATTTGCTACTATCTACTCTTAAAAAAAAGTATGATAAAATATTTTTCTATCCCTTCAACATTTCTCAACCATCTGGAATATATTTTATTTCTATTAGTAATAGTACTGTATTATCCAATTTAAAATCGTTACAAAATTCATTCAATCCCGGTCCAAATGGAATTCCAAGTTGCCTTCTAAAGAATTGTGCTGAGACTCTATGTTACCCGTTTATAATTATTTTCAATAAATCTGATGAAACGGGTTATTTATCATCGATTTGGAAATCATCTTTTATATTTCCATTGTTTAAAAGTGGAAGTAAACATAATGTGTCGAACTAAACAGGAATTGATAAACTTAGTTCAATTCCTAAACTTCTCGAAAAAATTCTCATAGACAGCCTGTTTCATCAAATTTCTTAAATTTTAACACCATGTTAACACGGTTTCCGCAAATCCCGCTATACAATAACCAGTGTTGCCAGTTTAGCCTTTTTAAGGTTAGATCTAGCCTTTTTATTTTGATTGTAGCCTCAAAATTTTCGTTTTAGCTTCTAGCTTTTTTGTTAGCCTTTTTTATTTTTAACATAGCCTTAAAAAGGCTAAAATTTTAAAAATTTTATTTTTACAAAATCATCAATTTAAGTATTTGTGTATATTAATTCTTACAAAAATATCGAAATTATTTATATTTAATGAAAATTTAAAAAAAAAATACAATTATTTTTTGACAAACTTTATTACCCATATAAACTAATTACTTTATATTTACAAATTCACTAAAATATATTTAACAAATATATTTTAGTGAATTAGAACAAAAAAATTAATGCTTTTTTAAATAAAAAATATGTTAGCTTTTTTCTGGCTTTATTTTTTTGGGCATTTAGCTTTTTCTGACCTTTTTTTAAGTCCAATTTAGCTTCTTTTTTTCTCAAGTCCTGGCAACACTGACAATAACTAATATTCTGGAACTTGCCACAATTGTTAATGATGGCTTTACAAAACAAATGCAAACTGATGTAATTTATACGGATTTTAGCAAAGCCTTCGATAAGATAAATCACTACCTTTTACTCTATAAGTTATCAATTATGGGTTTTAAGGATTCTGCAATTAATTGACTGTCTTCCTATCTATCGGATAGAATCCATGAAGTTAGTTAAATCTATTCCTGTTACATCTGGAGTTCTTCAAGGTATTCACCTGGGTTCCATCTGAGTGATTTCATGTTAAAACGGACAGCAATCGGATTTGACATCTCCGATTTCAATGAAATTCACTACAAGCATTGACCTTTGGAAGTGTTTCCGAAAACACGAAATCTCTTTCCGGTCCGGAAATATAACGGTTTAAAAAACGAAAAAATGTTAAAAACTTTACAAATGAATACTTATTTAACTTTTAATAACATGTTAAATATACATGGTAGATCTCTGGTTGTTGCTGCATATTAAAGACAAAGATATTACCTTCATAAAGATATATACAAATTTTTTTACATCGAAAGTTCAAAGGTCAAAGTTGAACATAAAAAAAATTTAAACTGTTATATCTCAAAACAGGTATTTTTAAAATTCTTAAAAAATAATATATTGTTGACATAACTTTTCTCCGTATGGATATAAAATTTCAAGTTGGAGCCTTATTTAGTTTAGAAGTTATGAACAAAAATAAAATCCAATTATTAATAACTCCTAAGCTACAAAAAATAATATGTTAATTTTAGTGTAATTATAAAATCAAAGACATTACCATTAAAATGATGTATAGTGAGTTACTTTAGTTCGAAAGTTCAAAGGTCAAAATAAGACTTACAAAAATTAATCCTTTATATCTCCGAAAACGATATTTTTAAAATGCTAAAAAAAATATATAATATTAATACAACTCTACTTCGTGTTTGTTGAAAATTTCATGTTGGACACTCATTTAGTTCAGAAGTTGTGTAACAAAATATAAAATGAAGTCAAATTTTGTATATAAAATTTTATTTCTTTTTTAAACATGTGCTCATAAAAAAAATAATTTCTAAATAATTTTTATAAATATTTAAATTTTACCTACAAAAAATGTGATTTTTTTGTATTTTGCCTCATAACACCTAAACCAAAAAAGGCTCCAACTTGAAATTTGGCACAAATATAGAGAAGGGTTTCATTATCAATATATGTATTTTTTAAGAATTTTAAAGTACCATTTTTTGAGATATTAAGCTTTAATCTTTATATTTTTGATTTTGACCTTTGAACTTTCGAAGTATATAAATGTTTCACTTGTCGTTTTAAAGTCAATATGGTTTTCTATTAAATGAAATAAAAATAAGAATTGTGCAATGTATATTTTAGAAGTTATGAGCAATAAAGTGGTATTACTTTTGGAAAAAATTCAACTGCTTTTTAATTTTTGAAACATCATATTTTTAGACCGGGAGGATTCTTTACTCAGAAAAATTGTGATACTTAATATCTGTAGCGAATTTCATTGAAATCGGAGATATCAAATCCGAAAATGTCTGTTTTTTGTCACTCATCTTGTTTACCTTATTCAAAAATGATCTTCCTTCTGTTATTCGTCATTGAAATGTTTTAATGTGTCTGACGATGATAAAATTTTTCAAACACTTAATGATTATAATGAACAACATTTGTTCCAAGATGACATCACACAATTATCACACTGGTTTAAAATTAACTTAATGGAGCAGAATATAAAAAAAACATAAACAAAAAATGTCTTTCTACAGAATAAAACAAATTATATACTTTCTACAATATTTATGGAATTACGTTAGAAAAGGTTCAAAACTTTTTTGATCTTAGCATTCTACATGATCATAAACTAAATTTCTTTGATCATATTTTGCTAATAGGTGTTCTTGGATTTATGAAGCGGTGGTCTAAAGAATTTTCTGATTCTTATGTTACTAAACAACTATATGTATCCCTAGTCCGACCAATTTTAGAATAAGGGTAAATTATATGGGATCCCTCTTACATTATTTATACTAATTCTATTAAATCGAGACAAAAACAGTTTTTAATATTTTGCTTACGAGGTCTTGGTTGGAATTCCTTTGTTCTACTCCCGTATGAAAGTAGACTTGCTCTAATCAAATTTTTTATTTAAATGTTTCAGTACAAAAAGTAAATTTTTAGCTGTTTTGCAAAATAGAGGAAGTCGACTTTCTAATCGTATACATTTAATTACGTTTTTATGCAATGATATAATAATTTTTATAATAATGTTTATTATTATTATTATTTTTTTATTAAAGAAAAATTGTAATGATTCGGCGAAAATTTGCATTTTATGACCTTTATTTTTTTACCTTTATTTATTTTTTCTTAAAATAGGTATACGAACAATTTAAATATAATACCTAGTAATTAACAATATGTTTGGAATCTTATAAGTATTATGTTTCAATAAATTATTAAATATACTTTATTGAAAAAATTTACTAATTTATTTTCGTAGAGCTTTTTAAAAAAATGCATTTTTGTTTTTGCAGAATTTAAAGATAATTGAATGGAAAAATAATAAATATTTTATTTGTTTATTTGCTCTAAAAAGTTAATAGCATAAAAGGACAAGAAAAAATGCTCTGTCAACCAATTCATCATTTTGCAAATGGCAAATAAATAAAAGGTGTTTCTTATTTTATGACATTTTTTGTGCCTTTTGTGTTTTTCCCCATAATTTTTAACCACAAATGCTTTTTTGTGTGTATATGTGTAACAGGCCATATTCTAAAGAGCTTCAAGTGTTTGGGTTTGGTTTTTTTTCAGAAACCAATTTTATACTTTACGAGTATGTGTGGTTTACAATTTCATTCATTTTCGATTAAAATAATTTTTCTTGTTTGTTTTTTTTTTTGTCTTTAGGCTGATTTTATGAGTTTTTCATATATGTAAGTATTTCTGTATATGTATGTATATCGTTTATGTCCAATATTTACTTTTTTCATTTATTCAATTGCTTACTTATGTTTGACAGTTGTGTGAGAGAGAAATGTTTTTCTATCCAGCAAAAGAAAAAGGGTTTCAAAATAATCATAAAATTTTAGCAATCAATCAAAAAGCATAAAAAGTACACAGACAAAAAAAAAAAAAAAAAAACTGTAACAAACAAAATTGCAATACAATTTCATTTAAGTCATAAAAATCAATTGAAATTGAATGTAGTTTATCGTAAAAAAAAGCAAACTGAATGAAATAAAATTAATGGAAACAATGTTGTTACTGCTCTCCATTTATATAAAGAAATAAAAAACTATGTTTTACAAATACATCACCACACACACAGAAAAAAAAAAAAAAAAAAAT
Source organism: Protophormia terraenovae (assembly GCA_951394005.1). Lineage (NCBI taxonomy): Eukaryota > Metazoa > Arthropoda > Insecta > Diptera > Calliphoridae > Protophormia > Protophormia terraenovae. The sequence continues at coordinate 143,584,039 of OX596074.1, forward strand.
ACCATGAAATTGACAATACACACATACTAACACTCTTTAACTAACACATACAAAAGTCATATGCATATTTTGGTCATAAAACAAACAAACAAAACAATAAAAGAAGATTGTTAGATATGAGTATTTATGTGTATCGTTTTCCAAATTATGCGTGTAAATCCTTTTAAGAATGAGTTTATCTTTATAGAAGGGCATAATAAACCGTATTCGATAGCAAAGCATATCTCAATACTTTTTGTTAGATAGTAGTGGCTCATGTCATATCATCGCACAGAGAAAGAGGTTTTGTAGCGACAATTAATAAATTTGGTTATCTTAACGAAACTTTTTACTTATTCTCGAAACTTTTTGCAAATGTTTATGTTTATTATACCCTACACCACCATAGGACGTTGGGGTATTATGCGTTTGTGCTGATGTTTGTAATGCACAGAAAAACTTATCGGATCCCCACCTTAAAGTATACCGTGCGACTCAGAACCACTTTCTGAGTCGATTTAACGATATCCGTCTGGTCGGCTGGCTGGCTGTCAGTTTATGTAAACCTTGTGAACAAAGTACAGGTCGCAATTTTAAAGATATCTTGAACAAATAATTATTTTGACACAAGGACGAAGTCTATTGAAATTGGTTATGATCGGTCCATTATTTCACCTAGCCCCCATACAAATGTCCTCCCGGAATAGGGGTTTAATGATCATAAATGCCTTAAATAAAGTAATATTTCAATGAATATTTGTATAAGTGTTAATCTTTGTGCCAAATTTCATCAAGATCGGTCCATAATTGACCATAGCCTCCATATAAATCCGCTCTTCCGAAAACTTTAACGTGCATAAATCCTATACAAGTTAATATTCGACATAAATAAGTTTTATCTAAGTAGAAACAACATTGCCAAAATTTATGAGAATCGTTCCATAATTTACCATAGCTCCCATATAAACAGAATTTCGGGAATTGCCCTAAATTATGTAGATTAGAGTGTCCCGAGAATAGCGTTTTTCGAGATTTCGATGTAAGAACACCCCTCAAACGATGAGTAAAAATTAGCTCAATATGAAAAATTATTAAAAAAAAAAAAATTTAAATTGGTCTTCAGTTCCCTACCACCATAGAGATTTGGTGAAAATATTCATTTACAAGTTACATAGAAAATTAAAAATTGAAAATTGATTTTTTTTTTTTTTTTTAATTTTTCAATGTAACATGTAAATAAGTATTTTCACTAATTTGTGAATAAAATCAAAACTATGCATTGATTTTAATGAAATATGTCTTGCTTAATTTTGCACTAAATTTATCTTTATGATTGAAGAATAAAAATTTGAATTTTTAACACTTTCGAATTTTTATGATTTTTTTGAAAAAAAAAAAAAAAAATGTCTTGAAGTTTTTTCTCAAAAGATGGGTTTAATTTCTTCATAACTGTTGACCTTATTAAAAAGTTATGTAAGAACGACTTGAAGATAACCTTAATTAAATTTTTTTTAAACCCATTTCCAACCACTGTTGCATTTTAACTTTAACTTTCAGTAACTTTACCTATACCGTAACTAATTAAGTTTAAAATTAATGATAATGTTTTATATATGTACATTTAGCTTGGATGGTTAACTAAATGAATAGAGCGGATCAAAAAAAAGGTCTATGAAATAGACATTTTTTAAAATTTAAAAAATCGTTCGAAAAATTTTACAAAATATCTTGAATAACCTTTCAAACGATAGCCAAGATATCGAAAAATATGAAACCTTTCATTTTTGACAAATAATTTAGGGAGATAGAAATACAAAGCTCCCAAAAATTGGTGTTGCGAAAACTCATCAATAGTCAATTAGGGGTAGTGTGATTTAGCTACATTACGCAAGGTGGCGCACTGAAAATATAGAAATTTTTAAGGTAATATAGTATGTTAAAATTATGTAAAATAATTAAGATTACCCTAATAGATGAACGAATATAGAATTTTTTGAATTAAGGCTTCATGTGCAATAGATTTTTTTACTCTAGCCTTATAAAAGTTGCATTCTACAATATTTATGACTTATTTATGTAATAAAAAAATAAGCAATTGTCAGCAAATTACAAGTGTTTATATTTTTTACAATCATTGAGAACAAATGTAAGAAAAAGAATTTCCAAATGATCGACGCTACCTGTATATGAAGTGTATTTTGTGAAGGACGCTATTCATTGAATATGATCACAAAAATTCAAGGAGTTACCTGAAAAATGTCAAAAACTTGCAAAATTTTTTCAATTGTCTTAAAAAAGGATAATAAATTTTCTTCAAAAGTCATAAAATTTGCTAAAGAAAAACATAATATTTGCAATTTTTATGATTGCACATTATTATTTTTTATTCAAAGTATAAAAAATTTTTAAAAACCAATGTGAATTTCATAATTTTCGAAACAGCTTTTTTCTATAAAAGGCTGTGCTCTCTACTGAAAGAGATAGTTAATTTTGAGTTTTCAATTAAATGAGATTAAGAGGGTATCCTGATATAAACAACATAAAATCTCCAAGGATATTTAAGGTACACAGAGGAAACAGATTCGTTGTGGCAACCGAATTTTTTGCCAATCGAATTCGTTCGGTTCCATGTACTATCATTCAATTCGATTGGGACTACCGCATGTATATGCTACACACAACTGTTTTCAAAATAAATTCTTTTAAAAATTAGAAACTATTATTGTGAGTTGGAAAAAAAAATATAATTTTTCTTCATTTGACATTTTTGTATATTTATTTAATTAAGAACGTAAATAGTATGAATATAAAATATAAAAAAAGTATTTTCTGTTGGATTGAAAAGATTGTATGACTAAAAGAGATTAAAAAAATCTTGAAAATATCCTAGTGGACTAATATACATCTCCATCAATAGAACATAATTAATTTTGTACGTAAAATACGTAACATTCCGACGTTGTACAACCGATACTGAAGAAATATTCTAAAGTCCATATGCCGACAGCGCTAAGATTACCTATGAATAATAGTCACCAATTAAAACGTTGAATGTTTCACAATGAATTAAACTGTTGTTTGTTTACTTACAATCGCTTTAAAACAAAACGTGAATAAATGCACTTTTATACCGATATTTGTGCCACTGTTGGACTGGTTAACAACTTTTTCAGCGCTGTAATGTTGAATACACTAATCGGTTTCTTTCAACCTCTTTCAAGTCTCTTGTAAATTGTCAGCTTACAATCCCCTATGCTTTTCCAATTTACATTCATTCGTTTCTCCAGCGAAACCTTCACCGTTAATTTAAATTACAGACTATTGCCCGAAAGACTATACATCACCGGTCATGTTCTATGTAATAAATGTATAGCGATGCAATTGCCAATCGCGTTAGCAATTCTGTATTTTATTTATTAAAATTTATATTGTTATTATATATATATATATATATATATATATATATATATATATATATATATATATATATATATATATATATATATATATATATATATATATATATTTGAAACATTTACACAATTTAATTTTTTATTGTCAAGTAATAATTTTTCAACTTCAGAATAAAAATCTTTCGGTTGGGAACACCGATATTTTTTGTGATAACCGAATTTTTATAACACATCTATTTCTGCAACTATTATTTCTTTTATTTCAGCCTTTTATACTGATTTGAATTCGGTTGTCTTTGTAATTTTTTTAAAATAAATTTTGAAAATATTCACATTGTTTCAGAAAACTAAATTAACAATAATGTGAAATATATTTCACATAATAAATATAAAAAATCTGGTGTATTTTGAAATTAATAACAATTTTAATCAAATATTTGCAGCTCTTAATAAATTTGTTTTGTTACAACAGTTTTCCAATGAATATGTTTTCTGTGTGTATAATAAAGGAGAAATCTGTGAATATATGTGCACGGATATATGAAAGCAAACTAAATTTTTTTTAGTCATTTGAAAATTGGTACATTATTTCAATTTTCAAATCCTGTTTCAATTGAAATGCATCATATTATGAGCCAGTGCATTTGGTACATTACCAGTATTTACGATTTTACAAACTCGGGAATATTCTGTAAGAATAACGGAATCGATTTACGTAACATTTGTTATATGAGCGAAATAACATACTCCTAATTGACCATTGATGCGTTTTCGCAACACCCGATATCTCGGAAACTAAAAAAAAATAGCTAGGATTACAAATCTTTCGATTTTATGATCAGAATCACTAAACCTCATACCAAATTTTTCTAATTTATCTCAACGGGATCGGGTAGTGGTAAGAAATGGGTTAAACAAAATCAGACTGGTTGTTTCCGAGATATGCTTAAATATATAGTGCAACCTCGTTAATTTTACAAATCGCAATATATCGCGAGAACTAGAGTAAATTCAAAAATAGTGGATTAGAGGCTTAGTCCTTATTAGTACCGTGTATCCGAATTGACTGAGAAGCCACGTGCCGCAAAATTTTTTTCTCATTTTGTACTCTGTGTTCTTTACGATAACTTTTGTAAAAACGAACGTTCACTTCAGCGAATAATTATCGATATTTTTTCGAATTTAAATGTACGAGAACTTGTCGTGTATTAATGAAAAAGTGAACATTCGTTTTAACGAATAATTTTCTGTAATTTTTCGTAAGAAAAGTTTTTGTTTTTTATTTTTTAATAGTGGAAACAAATGAAAAATATGTCATTTGTGAGTGAAAATATAAATGAGGATAAAATTTAAAAACACGCAATTGAATTAATATCCGGAAAGTGTGTCATTTCGTTAGTGAATCTCTTCATATATTTATTCCTCTAATACATTTTTATTACAATATGTATAACATTAAATTTTTAATTTAATTGCTATTTTATTGAAAATATAATTAGTTTTATTGAAACAAAATAAAAATGAAACAAATTTAAAATGTTTGCTAAATATATCAGGATATCTTTATCGAAGTCGAAAGCAAACAGAGAACGATATCACTAACAAATATTTTTCGATGTTGCTGAATATTCTTTATCGATCATTTTACGATATTGTTTACGAACATATTTCGAACATTTGTTATTATCGATATCGAATTGAAGCTTTTACTTTTTGTGATACGATATATATATCGCAAAACAAACACTTTTGATACACTTACGAATTTCGAGAACGAAAGTTCTCTTGCCACAAACTGAGCGTCAAGTAAACCTTTTTCAAAAATAACAGATTTTTTTTTTACACTAGCTTTAAATTGTAATTTAAATCTATTTTTGACCAATTTTAAATCTATTGTCTAATTGTGAAGAATTCTTTATATTTAAATGGATATATTTGTGGTAAGTATAAGTTTTTAATTATTAATAAGATTATAAAATGCAGATGTTCCTTTTTTGTTATTTAAATTAAATAACGTCACCAAGAATGCAAAACAACGTAACATCACTTTTCATAACTTTACAGGGGGCAGAAAAAACGTTCTAAAATCTAAAAAAATTTTCCTACAAATAAGATTTTTGGGTTATTACATCCTTCAATATTGCCTAATATATTGATGATGAATATTTTTATTTTTATTCAATATTTTTTATGTTATGTGGTATACGTTTTTCAAGATTTACTCCTTAACAGTTATATACAAATTTAAATTGGCTATTGTTTTATCTTCTATCGTGCAAAATTTAAGAAAACAAATCCGACACTAATATCAGACCAAGTACGTAATTTTGAGCATAAAAAATATACATTTCTTAAAGGCAATTTTGGCTCGCTTCTTTTAGTGTTTTATTTATCTAAATCGGACAAATCCTTTTTAAGTTCTGGTAAAATATATTCTTGTACACGAGTTATTAATAAAAATGCTCATAAACAACCAGTGTGTGAATAAAAAAAAAAACCTTTTTTAAAGAAGAAAATAAATATTTTTTTGCCGACCAGTGTAAATTGCAATCATCATTTTTAAATAAATAATATATTCCTGTATATATTTATAATAAAATAAAGATTTGAAATTCTGAAATAAATAATTTCGGTTAAATTTTTAAATTTTTTATCGCGAGAAAATGTTTCTGCAATGGTTAATAATGTTTTGAATCGCTTCAATTATGTTTTTAATTCGATATTAAGTCTAATTTATTTAATAAAAAATTTAATTGATATTAAAAAAATAAAAATCAATAAATTTTACTTAATTAATATAATCATTTTGATGACTGGAGCAAAACCAATCAAAATTTTAATTTATATTATCAATTTCGTAATTAAAATCCATTTTTATTTTTTTCTGTGTAAGATCAATTGAATTTTTAATATGTTAAATATTTTTGGATCTCACTCCTTATACATATAACTATCTAACTACGATTAACATTTGTTGCTCCATTTATTGATGCATTGTTATTTAAATTAAATCACGCTTCATATATTAAACTGTCAATAAGACTTCTCGAAATCATTTCACTAAATTAGTATGAATAAATTTACATAAAAGTGCAGTATATACACACACATACATATATTCAGCAAACACAGATATGCAAATCTGTATGATATGCTGATTTTACCACAATGAGGTGTTTGTATTTATAAAAATAAGTAAATGAATTATAAAAAAAAAAAGATTGTGAACACAAATGAATAAACATTTACTTTGTAATGCATTGAAAATCCCTTTATTAAATTTGTTATTTTATATGCCTTTAGTGGGGAAGTGTGTAAGTGTAATTGTAACTTTATAAAATGGTGATTTTGCATATGTGTATGTGTATATAAGGAGTGCGTTCGAAAAAATTTTAACATATATAAAATTCAATAGTTTGGAAACGGTTGATCTTAGAACTTTCATTATTTTTTTATTTAATTGAAATTATACTACAGATTTCAGAAAAATATAATTTGTATAGTTCTAACCACTACCTATCCTAGAGTAAAGAGAACCGGTTCAAAACTAGCCACGTGACAGGTTCTCAGGGCTAGTGACCGGTCCCAGCTCCGCAACTTTATATGAGAGGAACCTGTCACTTTTACATGGGGTTGTCATTAGAGGTGGCTAATTAGCCTCTTGGGACAGGACACGGGATAGGTTCCAGGACTGGTCGAAGAGGACAGGTTCAGGGTCGATTAATATAATAAAAATTTGATAAAAATTCAGTAATTTTTTACTTTTTAAACATTTTTTTTATTATTATTTTTATTAAATTATGTTTATTTTTATTTTATAATTTTTTCTTAATGTCAATGGCGACACCCCGAATCGTACCCACGTTCATCTAACGTATGTTATGTTTCATAGTCTCCAACGCTAACCACTCAGCCACTGATTGTTATTGCGCACGAGTTGCTAATTGCACACTTAACAAGCATGTTATAATTTGACTCTCAACTGATAAATAGTGGGTATGTTTGTGTTAACTGGTTCTCAATTGGAACTTTGGTGAGCAGTTAGGTGTCAATTGGTACTCAGCTGATACTGACGAACCGGTTCATTACTGCAATTGCTACAAAATTCCCGCAGGGTATGAACTAGTGGACCTTTTTTTGTAACCCTTTCGTTAGAGATTTGATAGGTGCTTCAGCCACTTTTTTGGAACAGTGTGCAAATCTTCTTTAAAAATCTTCGGTATTTTGGGATACCTTTTTTGTTTCCTTTTCTGTATCTTCAATTAACTTTTCACAAGAGCTCAATATCTATCACTGGTCTAAGCTATGGACAATTTACCTCTCTTTGTACAAAAAACTATGTTATTGTTTTGGTACCACTCCAGAGCTTTCTTTCCGTAGTGACGTTGTGGTCTCTTATGAATGTAGGAAGTCTTTTTTGCAAATATTCCTTGATGTATATTTTGTTATTTATAGAGCTATTTATAGAGCCGAATGTAACAAATGACTTTCCTGTTTTGCCGTAACTACAAAAAGCTTGTTATACCAGGAGTTTTGTAAAAAATTTGTTCTGCTTTTGGGTCCTAAACTTATCTTTAACATTGCTTCGAGCATTAGCAACATAAGTTTTGACACAGAATCTACGAAGATTCTGCCAGCACATACGTTTCAACATGAGTATTTTTGTATGAAATTTGATTTTTATTTCCGTGTCCTATTCTTGGTTTCTAAATTTTTGCAGCATTCCTGATTGGAACTATTTGGACTTTACATGTTCTCAGCTCCGTATTAGCTTTAATTTTTTGCACCAAATAGTCAAAGCACTGAGCTAACCGGGCTGCTTTTCTACCAGATGTGTTTGGAGTTCTTTTCAATATGCTTTCAAATTTCTGACCTTAATATCATGTGGACCTTTTTTTCTTTCCATACCAGGTTTCCTATCAATTGTCAAATTCTCGTGATGCTGTTTTGTTTTAATAACATTTGAAATAGTTTGACGGCAGAAATTTAATTCTTTGGCCAATTATTTGTAGGACCCATTTGAATTTTTTTTTGAAATTTTTTATTAATGTGCACATACATCTTTTTGTCACTCATTTCGATCAAAGTCGCAACAAATCAACATGGTTGTCATTAAAAATAATAAGTGACTTGCTTTTTAATGATAAAATGATAAAAAAAATTTTAAATGTTGCTTCCGATAAAAGTTATGAGGCAAAACGTGTGTTAAGATTATTTCGATCGCACTCTTTATATATTGATTGAATGATTTCATTGTATTATTTGCATTTTGGTTAACCAATACTAATAAATAAATATGTGTGGGCTAAAAAGTAAAAATTAACACGAATTCATACAATTGTATATACATATTTACATTTAAACAAATAATGATACAAAAAGAGAGTAAGAGGAAACACAGTTCTCATATTATATGAAACAATAACAATATATGTTTATCAACGCACAGTGGAATCAACGAATTGACATTAAGTTTTTTTTTATCGAAAATTGTGATATTTTTTCTAAAAGGTGAATACAATTCTTTGTTTATATTTTATTAGTTCCCCAGCAAAAACTTTGGTTGCCATGTAATGAGTTTAGAAGCTAGTATAATGGCTCTCCACTACTTACACATTAGCTGAATAACTCATTATTTTAACACAATGATGACATTAGAGGCAACTACTTACCCTATACATTACTTAGATGTCATTACAATAACTAATTACTTCCAAGCTTTTAAACAGCGCATTGATTTTAAAGCATTATTGAAGTCATGATTAGTAATAACAATAGGAACTAGTTACATTTGTGGTTATAAATAATAATGAAATGTCAGGATATAAAATATATTTTTTGTTTGTTGTCAAGTTTTTTAAATTAAAATTTAAAAAATCTTTTTAAATTTTAATTTAATCAAAATAAATGTAATAAAAATAAACTTTATTATGTAGATTACAAATTAATTCATACGCAAATTTTGCCTTTCATTTATGCATCCCTTTTTGAAAAATATATGAATTGGTAACTGCATTATAAAAATCAATAAAAATTAATATGTTTACAAATCTGATCATAAATAATTATTTACATTTGAGTTACAAATAATTAGTTATTAAAAAAATTCTATGTAATGCAGACAGTATGTTGTTGTCATTACAAAGTAACTACATCCGTAACTACATGTCATTACCAAGTTTTTGCTGGGTCATTATTAGATTAGTATATTTTTAAACAGTTCTTCAGCAAAAAAGGAACTGAAAAAGAGCTGAAAAAGTCATGATTTCAACATTGTGTTGTCATTGGAAGGAACTACTTAGTGGTCAAGAAGAGCTGCGGAGGTTCTTCTTTCAACCCATGGTTGTCTTTGATAGGATGTCTTTCTTTTATACTTCTTGTTCATTTATTTTGAACTACTTCCCTTAAAACTATGTTTATAAAATATTTTAACAAAATTTCTGCTTTATTAAAAGATTCTGCCTTATTAAAAGATAATAAAAATGCTTTAAAATTTATATAATTTTTCCCTCTAAAAATTAATTTATTGTCACTTTTTTAGAAGTTATTATTAAGGACTTCCAAAAAAGTTCAAAATATGCACTGTGTTCCACTTTTGAAGTGGTGAAAATGTTATTTTTTGAAAGCTCTTGATTGTTTTTTGCTGTGTCTTTATTGCTATTATAATGTTTTAAAACAAAACACTGTTCTGTTTTACTTAGACACATGCACAATGAAAAAATGTATATAAACAAAGCCATTTAAAGCATAAAAAAATTACTGGCTGGCAAACGGGCAATTTATTTATTAACAGTTATTTTACTTTTGTAAAACACACACACACGCATATAAAAGGAAATGTTGTGGACTTGTGTGAGTTTTCTGTGCATTTGTGTAATTCTGTGTAAACAAATATTTAATGTTCATTGAGGCTAAATTGAAGTGATTGTAAAGTAGATATATATTTGTTGGCTATTTACTTTATTTACGCTGCATAATATACTCAGTAAATATTGCATATACATACATATATATCTTATATGTGTTCATGTTTGCAGATATCGTGTGTATGTGTATTTAGATGTTTGTTTAATATTTTAAATGTTTAATGAGGTTTAAAGTGTTAAAATAATTTTTTATGATCTAACAAGTAAGAAATTTATAATCTGCCAATACTGGTCAAATAATACCCTTCACCATTTGTATATGATTTAAGTAATTTTGGCCTTATAGTAGGCTAATTATGGGCCTATCTTCATTGAATTTTATAAATTGATTTTTGCTTATATACACCAAATTTCACTAAAATCTTGATATATTTAAGACATACATATATATACAACTTTATAACAACTGCATTTGTATTTTATCGGCTTCCTTATGTTAATTTCATCAAATTTTGATCATCAAGGTTTGATTACAAGGTTTACATGGGCAGGACGTAGAATTTTTTATTTGTAGTATTTTGCAAGGGGGTTTGGGTGTTCCGCTAATTTCTTCATGTAATTTATGCATCTGTTTTTTTTATCACCTTACGAATTGTAGGAATATTGAGATCCTTGTGGATATTACTATTTCTGACGTACCATGGTGCACTTGTTATTATTCTTAGAAGTTTTGAGGAGGCTGATCCCCAGAGCTTTATTTATAGTTTTATTACTGCTTTATATAAGAGAACCTTATAGTCCAGGTATAGGGCCGATCTTGGACTAATTAACCAATGAATTTGGGAAGATTTTAGTTTCATTTGTGTAACCTTGAATTCTGTACGACGGGTCCATTTTAGACGCCGATCCAGATGAATGCCAAGATACCTTACTTTGTCCTGTTCAGGGATTTGGATATTGTTGATTCGAATGAGAGGACAACTTTCCCTGCGTAAAGTATACGTAATGTGGACACATTTCGTAGCATTCATATTGATTTTCCATTTGTGTAGCCATTTCTCCAACTCAGTGATATGGGATTGGAGTTGTTTGGATGCTATAACGGGATTTGTGTGCACCTGTTAAATCCCCACATCTGCTGTATAAAGTATAAAAAGAAATGAAATCACATCTTGTGATCTAATTTGAAAAGATATATTTAGTAACTTATGAATTTTTTGTGAAAGTAACGAGGTAATTTTTTGTATTAGTCCGTCGTGCCAGACTTTATCGAAAGTTTGAGATGTGTCATAAATAACGCAGAGCAATACTGCTTGCTCTCGAAAGTTCTTCTGATGATAGTTGTAATTCGATAGTACCATGTTTTCTTCTAAAAACTGATGGTTAGGTATACTGTTATTACTATTAAGATGTAATAATTGGCTCTCAAGAAGCAATTTCTCAAACAATTTTGAAAAAATCGATAGTAAAATAAATATAAATCTCAGAGACGAGTTTGGCTAGATAGAAATTTTCAAAATTCTGATAATTTTGTCCGTTTCAGGATATTTTACTGCTGACTTCAAGGCAGAGAGTCGGAACTTTATTGAACTACTACCTAAGAGTTGAGTTGTGTTATTGCTTTAACTTTTTCATTAGAAGTTTTGGCCCATTGGCCATTTTGGAAGCGGTATTTATTACCGCCTTTCATAGACTGTAATCTGTTTTCCTAGTAGGATGTAAGTTTTGCAGTAGGTCTTAGACCGATATTTTTAATGTTATAAATATCAACACAAACTCTTAATTCCCCACCTATGGTGGTGTAGGGTATACAAAAGAAAACAAATATTTATCAATGACTTTTTTGGAATGTTCTTTTTTTCAAAAAAAATTTATTTTATGGTAAATTTTAAATATATTTTTATTTTCTATAAAACTTTGTTCTATATTTTAAATGAAAAATTAAATTTTTTAATGAAAAATAAAAGTGATTACATATTAACATCCTTTTCTCAATTGAGACAAAATAAATTTTGAGACTAAAATAAGTTTTTGGTTTCTTTTTCGATCAAATGAATTTTTTATAAAGTTTACAGATTATTTTTCAATTCGAGTTTTATTTAAGAAAATTTAGCTATTTTTTATTTTCTTATAAACAGTGTTGCCAGAAGGTGAAAAATAAAGAGGTTAAGTTGAACTATAAAATGAATTTTAAATGCCCCTAAAAATAAGGCCGGAAAAAATTAATTTTTTATTATTGAAATTCTTTCTTTTCGTTCTCATTAGTTTTTGATATTTTCCTTAAACATGTTGTAATAATAAATAAAGCGTAGAACGGCTGCCAGTAAAATAACACAATGAAAAATCGTCCAAAAATACATTAAAAATCAGTCTAAAATTGATTTAATTTATAATTAAAGAATATATTTAATTAATTTATTGTTCAATTTACACAAATATATCATTAACTTCGAAAAATGGCTGCCATCATTGAATTCAGCGTACTTGAGTTAGGTTTACCAGTGGGTTGTCCAGCTTGTAAAAATTTGCGACCAGCAGATAGATAGATAGATAGATAGATAGATAGATAGATAGATAGATAGATAGATAGATAGATAGATAGATAGATAGATAGATAGATAGATAGATAGATAGATAGATAGATAGATAGATAGATAGATAGATAGATAGATAGATAGATAGATAGATAGATAGATAGATAGATAGATAGATAGATAGATAGATAGATAGATAGATAGATAGATAGATAGATAGATAGATAGATAGATAGATAGATAGATAGATAGATAGATAGATAGATAGATAGATAGATAGATAGATAGATAGATAGATAGATAGATAGATAGATAGATAGATAGATAGATAGATAGATAGATAGATAGATAGATAGATAGATAGATAGATAGATAGATAGATAGATAGATAGATAGATAGATAGATAGATAGATAGATAGATAGATAGATAGATAGATAGATAGATAGATAGATAGATAGATAGATAGATAGATAGATAGATAGATAGATAGATAGATAGATAGATAGATAGATAGATAGATAGATAGATAGATAGATAGATAGATAGATAGATAGATAGATAGATAGATAGATAGATAGATAGATAGATAGATAGATAGATAGATAGATAGATAGATAGATAGATAGATAGATAGATAGATAGATAGATAGATAGATAGATAGATAGATAGATAGATAGATAGATAGATAGATAAATAGATAGATAGATAGATAGATAGATAGATAGATAGATAGATAGATAGATAGATAGATAGATAGATAGATAGATAGATAGATAGATAGATAGATAGATAGATAGATAGATAGATAGATAGATAGATAGATAGATAGATAGATAGATAGATAGATAGATAGATAGATAGATAGATAGATAGATAGATAGATAGATAGATAGATAGATAGATAGATAGATAGATAGATAGATAGATAGATAGATAGATAGATAGATAGATAGATAGATAGATAGATAGATAGATAGATAGATAGATAGATAGATAGATAGATAGATAGATAGATAGATAGATAGATAGATAGATAGATAGATAGATAGATAGATAGATAGATAGATAGATAGATAGATAGATAGATAGATAGATAGATAGATAGATAGATAGATAGATAGATAGATAGATAGATAGATAGATAGATAGATAGATAGATAGATAGATAGATAGATAGATAGATAGATAGATAGATAGATAGATAGATAGATAGATAGATAGATAGATAGATAGATAGATAGATAGATAGATAGATAGATAGATAGATAGATAGATAGATAGATAGATAGATAGATAGATAGATAGATAGATAGATAGATAGATAGATAGATAGATAGATAGATAGATAGATAGATAGATAGATAGATAGATAGATAGATAGATAGATAGATAGATAGATAGATAGATAGATCATAAAAATTCGAAATTTTAAAAGTTATAAATTTGTTTCTTTAATTATAAATACAATTTCATTGAAATAAATGTTTACATTTTGATTTTTCTCACCGCAATGTGCATCGCTTTTCATATGCCTAATATCAAGATATGTTTTTCGATTATTGAAGTGGGTGTGACTGATAATTCAATTAAATAAGTTAAGTATGCTATAAAATTAGTAATAAAAAATAATTTTTCAAAAACTTTAAATCATTTTTCATTGAATTATTTCAAAACTGCTGGTAGCTTAAATTTTTCCTTTTAAAAATTTAACTTAATATACAAATATCTTCACCTAATGATTTAAAAGAAAACATAAATTAAAAGTAAATTAATCATAAGATAATTAATTTAAGGATGTTTTTACGCCCAGCACCTCAATATAATTAAATGATAAAATACAAACTTCAGTCCGAATTTATATTTTCTAAATAGCCTTGATATTAAGTTACAACTATAAATAGTATGAGTATATTTATTCAAAAATCATTTTACTTTATCTAGAATACTCAATGTTTTTATATTCTCCCTTTTCTTTATATAAAATATATATCAAATCATGCAATCGTTATTAAAGCCTAAATTCAAAGAAAAAACACACTAAATTTAGTAAAATAGTCACGTTTTATTTACGGTCGACACTATTTCATCTATAAATGTTTGCAAAGAACAAACATGAAATACTAAAATTCCAACATCATCGTTCCTCTTCAAAAAATAAGTTGAGAAGGAGGACGGTAAAGATGGAAGTTTGTGAATAGAAGGACATTCAACTTTTGATTGGAATGTTGTGGTAGACAGAAGAAAATTTAATTAATTAATATTTAATACTATTTTGACAAGCAAACTGCAATAGATTGAACTTGATTTAAGGAAGAAATTGTAGGCAGTAGGAAAAAAAATTATTGTAATTTAATTAGAAGAGAAAATACAGTGATTTTTGGCAAGTTAATATTTGTTTTATGTTTAATATTCTATTTGTGTATTGATTAAAGATGCCAGCACACTGAATAAAAATATTAATTACATAGCAGTTTGATGTGTCTCTGTTTAAGGTTTATGATATTATTGGTTTTATTAATATGTATTTGAAACCTAAATATACAAAAAAAAAAAAAAGTAGGACAGGTATAGTTGGTCAAGCCCGTACATATTATATCCAACACCATTGTCTATGTGCAACAAAATCCGTTGAGGGATCATATATTACACCTGTGGCCAATTGTGGATCGATACTTTTACTAAGTGTAAAATAAAATATACGAATTTATGTCATTTATATGAATTTATGCACTGTTATGTGATTCCCGAAATTGGGTTTATATAAGAGCTAACTAAGGTAAATAAATGAACGATCTTCACAAAATTTATTTGTATCGAATATAAAGTTGGTAAGAATATTTTTATGCAATTTATGGACGTTAAAATGACTTTCGGAAGTGGGTTTTACATGGGAACTATGGTATGATACTTATACCAAACTTCTTTGCACCAAATTTCATTAAAATATTGCTATATTTAAGACATGTATGACCGCTAAACCCCTATTCTAGGAGGACATTTGTATTGGGGCTAACTGAAATAATGGACCGATCATAACTAATTTCAATAGGCTTTGTCCTTAGTAAAAATAATTATTCGTACCAAATTTCATCAAGACAGCCAGCCGACCAGACGGTTATTGGTCATAGCTAAATCGACTTAGAAAATTCTTGTATGTAGCAGGTTGTTGTAAAAACTTCTCAAAGTTTGATTGATGAGTACAACTCTTTGTCGGTACCTTATGACAATACACAATGTATTACGCTTTCGCTTCCTGAATCAATCAAGTCGATATGTTCGGTAATCACTATATCAGACGTCAATTGTTTGTAAAAATACCTACTTTTGGAATCCTGCAGTAAATCTGGATTTTTTTTTTTTTTTATTTTTTTTTTTTTATTTTTTTTTACAGATTTTATTTATCAATTTGTAAGTTTTAGAGAAGAATAACTAATTCTATACTAAATAAAATCATAAATGAAGACTGAGGTACTAATATTAACTACTTGACAGCAGCAAAAGTTTCTTGATGATCTTGGTTTGATAAGACGGAAATAAAAATACAAGGTCAGAACTAGATAAAAATTTGATGTGTTACTAAGGAGTGCGATCGAAAAAATGTTAAAAAATCTTAATCTTATATAAAGTTCAATTATTTGGAAACGGTTGATCTTAGAGTCTTGATTGTTTTTTTTATTTAATTGATATTATAATACAGACCACAGAAAAATACAAATTTTATACTTCTGTCCACAAATTGTGACCTCGGAGACCTTTTTGGGTAACCCTTCCATTAGTGATTTGATAGTTGTTTCAGTCGCTTGTTTGGAACAGTCTGCCCATCTGCTTTTAAAATTTGTTTTAGGACAACTCTTTTGTCCTCTTCGATATTCTTTTCACAAAAGTCTAATATCTCTTCACTGGTCTTAGCTCCGGACAATTTGGAGAATTGACCTCTCTTGGTACAAAAACTATGTTATTGTTTTGGTACCACTCCAGAGCTCTCTCACGTAGTGACATGACGCCAATTCGGGCCGAAAATATATGGAAATATTGTGCTCTCTTATGAAAGGAAAACGTTTTTTTTGCAAACATTCTTTGATGTATTTTCGGTACTTATAAAGCCCACTGTAACAAATGACTTGCTTCTTTTGCCGCTACTGCATAAATCTTGCATCACCACGAATTCTGTAGGCAATTTCATCAGCTTTTCGTTCCTAAACTATATATAAGGTATACACCCAAAAAGTATTTTCTGACGGAGGCCCCTTATAACGACAGGGTGACCATTTCAATGAAAAAAAGTCAATTTTTGAAGGAAGCTTTACCCAAACTTGAATTTTGGATATTTTGGAGTAAGAAAATGGAAATCTATTTATTTCCTTCTTTTAAGGACAAATTTTGTTTATATTGTACTAAAATTTCACAATGATAACTTAATTAATGTAGATTTTATATAAGTTCAAATATTAAATTCTTTTTCGAAAAATAACACTAAATACAAACATTTTTCGTTTCTTGATCAATTTAATGAAAACATTTAGTTTGAATACTTTATTATTTATATATTATTATTTTTCAAGTAATAACCTTTCCAATGACACCAAATACTTGCATAAATACTTTACACAATCGTTTACAAAGTAACTGAAACTTGACCCTCCTTCAGCGAAATGTGCTCATTTTCCTTAATTTCTACAGTAAATGTGTGCAGCATTCTATGTGCATAAGTGCACAACAGTTTCAACGTGTTTTTTTAAATAATTTTATGTTACTCTTGAATGGATAAATATATTTCAATGAAATTTCACACAGTTATTGCTGAGGTATTTTCCAACTGATTTGGAGTAGCACAAATTTCTAGCTGGTCTCGGGGCAGGGGGAAGGTCCACCGAAATGGGTAACCTCGGATATTATATAATAAATAATTAAAGGAGTTGAACAGTTTGGGAGGTTCTCCTTCCGTCTGTGGACGGAAGGAGAACCTTACATATAGGACTAAAAAATTAAAATATTTTCAACAATATGTTTAACCCATTGACCTGTTAACACTACCAAAGTTTTTATGGAATCTGCTTTCAGTTTTCTCCCATCAGGTCGAGATTTTTTGTATGGGCGTGTCTAATGTTGCGCCCTAAATAATAAATAAGCCGATTACTCGAATATATTTCACTAAAACTCGAGAACGGTATGCACTTAATGCGCTCAATAGTTGTTGAGATATTTCAAAATAAGTGTCCGAAAAAAAATGTTTCATGCTAAATTCATTTCTTTTTTTTACTAAAACTTCTTTTTAAAAGTGAAAACATCAAAAATGATTCAGTTTATCATCTTTATCTTAAAGCTGGCAAAATTACGTGTAAATAAAGCTACGTATCATAAAAATTTATGCTCAAATCTTGATTGGATTCACAGTTAAGCATGCATACATACAGTTATGTGGAAATACACTAGTCGGCAAAAAAAAATTTTCTTTTGTCTTAAAAAAAGATAGGTGGATTAGATGAAATTTAATGTGTTAAATAAGAATCAGCTTTCACTTTTTTTCTATCACGTTATGATTTTTTTTTTTTTATGGGCATGACTACTATGACACCGCCTTAGGAAGTCACACTTGTATAACTTGAGAAATGTTTGTCCAATTAAGATAAATTAAACTCAAATATTATCTTTGAGCTGAATTTACATACTTTTTTTATCCAGTTGATATATCCGTAGTTACTCGGTAATTAATAGCGAAAAATTAATTTTTTTTTCTTTTATTTTTAATAGTGAAAATTTTGATCCATAACTCTGAAATTTTTGAGCAAATAAAAATATTGTTGACACACTTTGAAGACAATTTTCGTATACATCTTTTGATGTGTCATTTATCATCGTGTAAACGGTTCTTGAGTTATAGTCTAAATTTGACAAACCATTCTCGAATTTTACAGTGTGACCGCTGAATAAGGTGATGATATTAGTCATGTCCATAAAAAAAATCAGTACGTGATAGAAAAAAAGTGAATGCAGATTCTTGTTTAACTCGTCAAAATCCATCTAGTCCATTTATTTTTGTTTCAAGAAAAAATTTTTATTTTTATTTTTTTTTTACCCACCACTGTATTTCAATGAAATTGTATGTAACATGGGTATTTTTACTTAACTGTGAATAAAATCAAGATTTGTTCATCAATTTTAATGATGTATACCTTATTTTA
Source organism: Protophormia terraenovae (assembly GCA_951394005.1). NCBI lineage: Eukaryota > Metazoa > Arthropoda > Insecta > Diptera > Calliphoridae > Protophormia > Protophormia terraenovae. The sequence continues at coordinate 143,603,016 of OX596074.1, forward strand.
TTTGCAGCATTACCTGCATAGATTAACAACTAGATATTTATGTGAGAGAAAAAAACCTAATTCAATTGTCAGAAACCTAATTCATACAAAAACAAAATACATGTAGTCACATATATTTTGTTTTTGTATTTTCAAAAAAATGAGTAAATTTTTTGAAAATTTAGTATAGGGTGGCTCTCACATAAACTTCTAGTTCTATTCTATGATTACCTGCTTTAAAATAAGTGTGATAAACTGTAGCATTTTTAATGTTTTCATTTATTAAAAGAAATTTTAGTTACAAAAAAATCTAAAATTTTGCATGAAAATGATTTTTTATTTTTTTTGGTACTTATTTCAAAATAACTTCGAAACTATTGAGCACATAAATTATGTTTAAATGATTTGAAGATATTTTTAATACGCATCTTTTGGTGTATCACTTATGTCAATCGTACACACCGTTCTTGAGTTATGAGGAAATATACTAAAGTAATAGCCCTACTATGGGCGAAATATTAGACACGCCCATAAAAAAGTGTAATGGGCGTAAAAGATTTATTTTTATATGATTTAACGCATTTATAATGCATGATTTTTGTTCGAGATGAGCCGCCTAGAAGCAGTAGAATATGATTTTTTTTGCTTCTCTGGAGCACTATAGTAAGGAAGAGTGTTTTCTATGCAGAGTCCATAGCTTACTGCACTGCATTTAACCAATATTTCGCTTATGTAAGCAATGTTATTGCTTCTATGTAAGCACTATTTATTGCTGGGATGTTTAACTTCCTAATTTACAATATATTTATCTTATAAGGATTAATAGAATGAAAACTTGTCCAAATTACCTTATAAATCATTAAATTTATTAATCATAAAAAAAAATAATAAACATTTTCCTTAGATAAATTGCATTTTTATTAAAAATTATTATCTATTTTTTACCACAAAACCGTTTGAAAAAAATCCAACACATCGGGTGTACAATTTTTATCGCGGCGCAAATTAATTTTATTGCTTTCTTAATACATAAAATTTAATTCTATGTACAATCTTCGGACTTAATTGACCGATTTAAATAAACTTAGACTCAAATTGGTACTTAATAAATCTTACTTTGAATTCGTTTTATAAAAAAAAAAAATAATAATTTTGAAAAGAAAATGATAATGAAATCAATGTCAATAGTGTTAGTGTTAGCAAATTATAAAGAATTCAGAATGAGAATTTGAACAACTAAATTATCAAAATCTATTGATTGGTTTCAGAGATAGTGTTATCAATAATTACATACTTTAATGATTTTTACATTTTTCACAATATCAATAGATTAAGTAAAATCGCAAAATTTTACGTTTTACGATTATGATTTAAATTACAATTAAATTAACAAAAACTTCATTATATTCATTTATAAATCACAATCAAAAAGTCATTTGTATTGTAATTTCATTTCATTTAACAATTTATCTTGATTAAGAATCAAAAATAAATGAAAACTTTTAACTTCATTGTGAAAATGCTTTTTGTGGTCTGTTTTCAAAAAAGGCACAGAGATAACCCCCCAAGCACAATCAAAAGAATTCAATTGCAGTTATACTCACTTGTATTTGCATAGCTTTATATACACTCTCAATATACACAAGTGTTTCCTTATTTTTTAGTTCCCTGCTGTTCTTGTTATATAATAGTTCCGCATTTACGAACCTACTAAGAACTACAACCAGTAATTCATTATTTGACCATTCTTTGTTGTATAATGGGTCTATTTTTGGGTAAGCAGAGGCAAATCAGTAGATACCATATTAATTAATTAATTAATTAATTAATTTTAGTTAAATAACTATCAGGATATGGTTCTATAAATAGCATATAAAATGCCACCAATTTATATTTGAAAACTGCAGGTATTCTTATCATATTTTTTAATTGTTCTTACAGATTGTTTGTATGACTATTTCCTTATTATCATAATGCGTATGAACGTATTTATCTTACTATGCTAGGGTGTTAAGAATTGTATATAGATATGTGTGTATTATGTTTTCATATGTATGGAAATGTCCTTAATTTTATTGTTCCTGAAGCTTAAGTGCAATACTACTTTTGATTGTCAAAATCTCAGAATCTCATCATTATTGTCATCATTTCCATTGTTCAATCTTTATATTTACGAATTTGTATACTCAAACATACATGAATAATTTCGATTTGCTTTTTTCTCATCTTCTTACCATAAAATTTCATTTATAATTTCACTTTTATTCTTTAGTTCTGTATGTGTTTAAAGTTCTTATGTTGGTTGTTCTTCTTGACCGACCCTGACTTAGTTTTGCATCTGTAATTGCAAATTGTATTGTTAGGGTTGTGTTTGGTGTCTTTGAGTAAATATATTTTAATTTCTTGTTATATACTTAAAAATGCATACATTTGCATAGAAAAGTAGTTATATATGTACATTAGGATGGTCCAACATTGTATGAAGAAAGCCAAAGTGTATCACATTTTTGAAACATACCTTATATTAAGAAAGGGAATGTAATTTAGAATATATTTGCCATATTTCAACTTCCCACGATGATTGGAAGAGAATGATACTCGGCCATTTATGTTGTTGATTGCAGAACAAATCTTAAACTTTTTTTCCGCCAAAGTTAATGATATATACAGCAAACAATAGCTAATAAAAAACTATTATATTTCGTAATTTTTTTTAAATGTCGATATTATCCTTCCTATTAAAAAAAAATACGGCTATCGTTTGTTGTGTAAATCATTAATATTGGTGGGAAACAAATTTTACGATTTCTTCTAGGATCATCGACGTAAATGGCCGTGTAACATCCTGTTACAATCATTGTAGAGAGTTCAGATTTGGCAAGTATGTTCTGAATGATGTCCCCTTTCATAATTTAAGGTACGTTTAAATGTAGCTCGAAAAAAGGAATTTTGGACCACCCCAATGTAAATATTTACCTCTATATGAAAATTTATGTACTTCTAAAGTTATGTTTATATTTGTCAAATATTTGACCAAATTTGCGTGACCACTAGTTTTTTAAAAAAATTGTTTGCCGTTGTTTGATTTTACAAATGTTTTGCCAGAGAAAACAGCATGAAACAAGATTCGGTAAAATGTTAGCTAAGACTGATGATCAGTAAAAAATATTTTCCCATTAAAATAGTGAAGTTAGAGTGTGTTTATAAAGTGGTTACGTCATTTTGGTCAAATATTTGACTAGTCTGAATATAAGCAAAATAAATATGTTTTATATTTGCAAGGAGCAGACGTAAAAGTTTATTATAAATGTTATATAATGGTTTTATGCATATGTAGCCAAAATATGATTGAGATGCGGTTAACTTAGACCTGCGGAAATATTCTGAATTATATAATAAACATGTTGCGCTAACCATGTAATTATAAAATTTAAAACAAAACAAGTATCAAGTATATCATTTTGTATGTGCACCAAAATTCGGGAAGGTGTCATATATTAAACCTGTTTAGCGTTACTATCGGATGATTTTTCAACTAGCTGGCAACTTCCTTGGACCCTTTTTTAAAATAAAACTAATTGGCGATTTTTTAAAACTAAATAAGTAAATGATAAGAAACTATGTTGCTGAAATATCTCGGCCCATATAAAAAATCGGAGACTTTAAAAATTAACTCAAACTATTAAAAACTAAAGCTAATGACAGAGTTTATGCACAAACACATAAAACATCATATGCCGAATATTTTTGAACCAGATTGGAAAAATTAAAAAAATAGATTTGATGAATGTTAACTATTTTTAGGAATAAATCTTTATTTTTATGATAACAAAATTTATTCAAAATAAATTATTTTGTTTTTAGTAAAGTTGGATTTATTAGTTTTGCTTAAAATACAAAATCCTTTACTTTTGTTTTTATAAAATAAAAAATTTAAATGAGTTTATTTTAAGTATTGAAGCAGTTTGCCCCCTTTTTTTCAAAAAATTTCCTTTTTTACGATTTTTTCTTTAGAAATCCTCTTTCTTTGACACTTTTGAAAAATTCTAAACGGTAACGCTGGTTGTATAAGATATTTGTAAACATTTTGCTTCAATAACGACTTAGATATGTTGGCCTTAATTTAAAGCTTTTTAGTCCTGACTATATTTCGTTACTTTAATTATTTTTATGAATTAATTTTTGTCATTCCGTGTGTAAGACATCATTTAAGACCATATATATATATATATATATATATATATATATATATATATATATATATATATATATATATATATATATATATATATATATACATCTTCTTGGTCCATATAAAATTTTGAGTGGATTAAGCTATGTCAGTCTGTACACACTTTCACGTCTAAACTACTAAATCGAATTAAACGAAATTCGCCCAGACTGTTTGTGGCTTTCCTAAGCAATTTGCTATAATATCAGCAAAATCGGTTTAATAGAAAAAAGAGTTATAAAATTATATCTTGAACAACCCAGCAAAAACTTGGTAATAACATGTAGTTACGGATGTAGTTACTTTGTAATAACAACAACATACTGTCTGCATTACATAGAAGTTGTTTAGTAACTAATTATTTATAACCCGAATGTAAATAATTATTTATGATCAGATTTTTGAAAATATAAATTTTTATTGATTTTTGTAATGCAGTTACCAATTCATATATTTGATGAAGGGATACATAAATAAAAAGCAATTTTTCATATGAATTAATATGTAATCTAAAATAGTTTATTTTTATTATATTTATTTTAATTAAATTTTTGGTTGTTGTTTAGTTTTTTAAATTAATATTTAAAAAATCTTTTTACAACAACAAATAAAATATTTTATATCCTGACATTTCATCACTTATTTATAACCAAAAATGTAATTAGTTTTTATTGTTATTACTAATCATGACTTCAGTAATGCTTTAAATTCAATGCGCTGTTTAACAGCTTGAAAGTAATTAGTTATTGTAGTGACATCTAAGTAATATAAGGACTGCGCACGAAAAAATCCGTGCATGCTCTTGGCTTATAACTTTTGATGTGGTGAAAAATTAATAATTCTGTTAACTGGTTTGTATTTGTCATTATGCTCACTTGCCATGTGCTGAGTTTCATGGTAATAGCAAAGTTGGTTTTTCTTACAATGGAAGTTTAAAAAAAATAAAGACATAATTCAAATTTTTCATGCAATCTTGTATTGATCATATAAAATAATTGCAAGGAAGGCTATTGTGCCGCAAAATACAGTTTCTTGAGTCATAATATTATACAAAGAAGTCATGATCACTGAATTGTAACCTGGTAATGGAAGACAAATAGTATCTTAAGGTTGTAGGACTCAGGTAAAATAGAAAGGATTTTGAGAGAAATTCACCTCATCTCTGGAAGAAAAGTGTCACAAAAAGTTAATTGCTTTGAATCTTTATCAGAAAATTTGAAAGGAAGTCTAGCTTGAAGACTTATAAAGTAAGAAAAAAATCCTAATAGAGAATTTAGAGGTAAAAAATAACATGAAAGTTCTTCGGACGAATTTTTTCGGAAATTTTGTTTCTGTATATTAGACGATGAAAAGTTCGTACAGGGTGACTTTTTTCAACTCCCTAGCCAGGAATTCTATGTCGCAGATGGCAGAAAAATTTCGTGTATCAAAGAAATCAAAATTCCCTACAAAGTTTTTGATTTGGGAAGTCATATGCATAAATAGGAATGAAGCACTTCATTCTTAAAAAATGGTTGCATTAACACAGAAATATACGTGAATGAGTGCCTTTGGAAATGACTTCTCCCTTTCCTAATAAAATTCAGTGTATAGCTTGTTTTCTGGCCTGTTTCCGCTTCTTCTAATTACAACAAAACAATGGAGTTGTGACAAAGAAATTGTAAGAGTTTGTACCGATAGAGGCTAATCCATCAAATTGTCCGAAACTCCGTGCAATTGAAAGAAATTGGACTCTAGTAAAAAATAATTTGATCATAAAATGAAACGGAGTTTAAAAATAAGTGGACTTATTCGAGCAAAAAAGTGACTGGAACACAATAAAAACTTTAATTAATATCAAATATTACCTTGAAACAAACAGGAACTAATTTATTCTTTTATGTTTAGAACTTGAACATAACAGTCATTAATAAAAATATCACTTTAAAAAAATTCGCCCACTGGCTTAGTTTCTATAAGCAGATTTGCATGCACTGATTTTTTCGTGCGCAGTCCTTATATAGTAAGTAAGTAGTTGCATCTAATGTCATCACCATGTTAAAATAATGAGTTATTCGGCTAATGTGTAAGTAGTGGAGATCCATTATATTAGCTTCTTAACTCATTACATGGCAACCAAAGTTTTTGCTGGGAAGCTCTAAAACTAAAAATTTTTCATTAGTTATATTATTATAAATTAATTGTTATATTTTAAACCAAATATTTTTGAAATGACTATTTATTTTTATTTCTCATTACTACTAAAAATTACCTAACTCTACCAGTAGAAGTAAATTTATGGACAAAAATATGAAAAATTTTACCACAAAAGTAATTAAACAGAATTACAATAATTAATCACTCCTGTAAATTGGAAATATCAATGTTTGATGAATGAAAGATCAGCGATAAAGGAATAGAAAATCAATAAATGTCAAAAGTAATAAATTATCAACTTGGTTCACAAATTTTACAAGGACTAGCAATCAGCCCGACAACTAGACCGTCGGGCGGACATCGTTAAATTGACTCAGAAAGTGATTCTAAGTGGAAAGGTTTATTTTAAAGTGCGAGTTGGAAGATTTTTTTTTGCGTTATAAACATCAGTACAAACGTATAATGCCCTAACCATCTAGTGGTTTCAAAACGATTTTTTAATAATTCTGTAATTCTTAAACCGTTGAAGATATCTCAATAAAATTGTACATGGTCAGAGATGAGGAGTTTTTGAGTTGATATGGAGGAATGCAGATCTCCAGGGGGTCAGGTGGTGCAGGGATTTGCATTATGGTGTTTTTTGAATACATTTAAAAAAATATAAAGCCCAGAATAAAAAGCTAATTTTATAAATGAATAAATATTCAGGTATGTCACAGAACACAAATTCGTACGAAAGTTAAAAAGTGAAATCGTATTTGGCTTCTACAGAAAACGAAAAAAAATTTCGTTTTCAATCCACATAAAAATAATAAAGTGAAATTGATATTTTCATCGCATTTAAATGTAAGAAACCTTTAAAAATTAATGTAAACAAACAATGGATATTACTTTTATTAATTTAATTTATTCAAAATAACAACCAAATCTCAACGTTTTATAGCAGAACAATTCATTTGAATTTTTTATAGTATCTTTTGATGCTAATTGCATTACTTCTAAAGCACATGACAATGTACACTTATTGATACTTTGAAAGTAATGAAAAAGTACTTCCATAGAAATGTATTTTTTATTTTTGCTGAAATATAATAGATATTAAAAATGATATGTGGTTGACATAAATTTATCTTAAAAATTTCGAAATTTATAACTCCAAAAAAAAAAAATAAATTTCAGTTAATCGGTTATTTGACACAAATTATTCGGTTTATTCGTTATTCGAAAATAGACAATTTTAAATTATTCGAACAGTTAATCGACTAAAATTAATCGGATAACCGAATGACGGTTAATCGATTGGATACCCTACTACTTATAAACCACAATAGAATTAAATATCTTAATCTTTGGGAAAAATATTCTAAAATGTTCACAATTTAACATCCTAGAAAATTTCCTAGAGTAATTAAGGAAATATTAAGACAACATTTTATTTAGTGCAAATTGCAATGTAAATGAAATATATATCAAGATTTGTTAAATAACATATTTTCCAATAAATAACGCCACTAAATCTTATAGATTTATTTGAAAATATTATTTTCCAGAATTTTGTTTGATACATACTTTGAATAATAATTTGAATAATTTTTCTGACACTATCTTTATTAAATATTAAATAAATCGTATCATTTTTATAAATCTTAAATTTACTTTTGCAATCTAAACCCTTTTCCATTTTTCTCAGCAAAACAAATTCAACAAGTTTAAATGTTAATTGTCTTTTGAACCATAACAGACAAGTATTCTTTTAGCACAAATAAGATAAATAACTAACAAAATTTAAACAGAAAAAAAAAAAAATAATAAAATTGCCAATTCAAATTTCTCACCATTTGGGCCATATTTTATATATAAATATCGCAAATTAAGTTATGAATATTTTAAAGGGGTCAATAATATGTTATGATTTACTTTGGCACTTGCCAACTCCCACAACAGTTTAATAAATACTTCAATAAACCCTTTTTCCGGTTCAATGAATATTTAAGCGCATTTGAAATAAAAGTAAATTTATTCACTAACAAATGTGGCCAAAATCAAAGAGAGTAGATATGAAATATTAAATATAATAAATGGTGAGAAATGATATGTAGAAATATGTTCATTACATATTAAGTGGGGAGAAGGTAGAGTAAAAAATCAGAACAATTTTATATGAATAAAACAAAACGAAAATAATATTGTCAATTATATAATAAAGAAAATATTCCTATATACTTTGGACAAAATATCTTAAATCTAGAAAAGGTAATTTACTGATAAATAATTAATTAAGATTTTGCTATAATAAAATGTAAAAATTCGTTTTTAATTAAAAGATTATTAAAAAAGGGTTTTTAGTTAACCACTAACATAAGCTTTTTATACCTTAAACTAAGAGAGACCGTGCATTACTCGTATATTGGGTTGGGTGCATATTTGACAATAGTTTCCATATGAAGCCCCCTCCCGAGAAATACTTTAACTACCATGAACATTAGGGATATAAACAAATTTTTGCCCTAGCACCACGCGATAGCAAATGTTGTGTTATTTACGAAAACAATTTTTTCAGGTCATTTTGAAATAAAAACTTCACCCACAAAAACGATTTTTCAAAATCTCCCCAAAAAAAAGTGCATACATATTAAATAAAAAATTATAAATATTATTAAAAAATCTTAACATATAAAATATTCAATAACTTGGAAATAGTTAATCCTAGAGTTTTCATTCTTCTTTTATTTAATTGATAATTTATTACAGATCACAGAGAAATATAACTTTTATAGTTCTAATCACTACTTAGGAACTTGTGGACCATTTTTGGTAAACCTTCCGTTAGAGATTTCATAGTTGCTTCAGTCACTTTTTTGAACAGTGTGCACATCTTCCTTTAAAACCTTTAATATTTTGGGACACCTTTTTTGTGCTCTTCAATTCACTTTTCACAAGAGCTGAATATCTCTCCACTGGTCTAAGCTATGGACAATTTTGAAAATTGACCTCTCTTTGTACAAAAACTATGTTATTGTTTTGGTACCATTCCAGTGCTTTCTTACTGTAGTGACATCAGACCAAATGGGTCCAAAAATATGTGAACACGTTGTGCTCTCTTACAAAAGGAAGAAGTTTTTTTTGCAAACATTATTTGATGTATATTTTGATATTTATAGAGCCGACTGTAACAAATGACATTCTTGTTTTGCCTCAACTGCATAAAGCTTGTCATACCAGGAATTTTGTAAGAAATTTTTTCTGATTTTAGGTCCTAAACTTATCTTTAACATTGCCTCGAGCATTAACAATAAAAAGTTTCTGCCAGTCTATACGTTTCTTCGTCAATTATACAACTTTAGTATTTTTGTATGAAATTTGGTTTTAATTTCCGTGTCTTATTCTTGGCTTCTAAATTTGCAGCATTCCTATTTGGAACTTTTTGGACTTTATATGTTATCAACTCTGCATTAGCTTTAAATTTTTGCACTAAATAGTTGAAGTACTGAGATAACTGAGCTGCTTTTCTACCAGATGTGTTTGAAGATCCTTTTAAAATGCTTTCAATTTTCTGGCCTTCCCAATATCATGTGGTCCTTTTTTTCTTTCCCAACCAGGTTTCATATCTCCTGATATTGTTTAATAAAATTAGAAACAGTCTGACGACAGAAATTTAATTCTGTGTCCAATTATTTGTAGGACCTATTTGGATTTTTTTGAAATTTTTAATAACTTGTAGCACGTAAATCCTTTTCGTCACTCATGTTGATGAAAATCACGACAAATCAACATGGTTGTTATTAAAAATAATAACTGAAGTATTTTTCCATTATAATTAGATAAAAAATTTTTTCCAATATTGATTTTAAAAAAAGTTATGAGGCAAAACGTGTGTTAAGATTTTTTCGAACGCACTCCTTATATTAATAAAGTTAAATAGTAAAGTGAAAAATGTTGTTTTTCATTATTAAAAGACACAAACTTCAAATTTAACGTAGACATTGTTTTGCATAAAGTATAAATGTTCTGTACTACTTTAATACCACGTTGTGTGCATATGTTTCTTAAAGTTACATTGCGATTATTGATTTCCAAACTTTATCGCGTTTTGTGGGCGAACTTTTTTGACAATAATTTTTTTTAAATAATTTTCGATGACCTATTCGACTATGCTAGGGCCATTTTCATTACCATCTTTTGATCGATCGGGTGACTGTTTTATCATTATATGTGATACTGGCATTGACATCCAGAGGTCGCTATTTTTAAATATATTTGACTTATGTCAACTTTGAAGTTTGGTTGTTGTTGGCGGGCAAATCAGATAAATCTTTCGTAGAAATAAGTCGAGTTTTTTATGGAATTTAAATAGTTTTGTTATTAAAATAATAATTTGTTAAATTGTTTGTGAATTCCCATCGGAAAAAATAAAGGAAAGTTTTGTTTTTATTTAAAAATTTTTCACCCTATATAAACTTGTGTTCTCTTTTTTGTGTTATTTTTTGGTAGCCCCAGGTTGACTCGCAACCTGCATATTTACACATATTTTTGGCTCCACATTTCTGGACACCCGTGCCACAGTTGGTGGCAAACAGTTACCATATAAGATTTATTACAGAAAAACACTTCAATGCGCATAAATTTCATAAAAATAAAAATAAAAATTCTTAATTTTGAACTAAATTTTGCATAAATAAGTTTGTGATTGTTTGTTTGACTGGAGCGATTTTCTTGAAATGTTCACAGTATCATTTTGTGATACCCGAAAGTAAAATAGGCTACTTTATTTTTCGATAGGAGCAGGGGGATTAGTAGCCCTCATACAAAGTAAATATTTATTATCACATATCTTCAGAACTATTACTAATAAAATCCTGAGATTTTGTGGAAATAATTTTGTTATCAATTTATATAATTGAGATTAAAATGAGATTATACAAAGAAATTATCAGATAACTTAAGGCTCAACTACATAGAATACTTTCGCTTCAACTGCGACTGACAGCTAAGTTAAATACATGCATTTATATTGAGCGGAACCAAATCAGTACGCCAAACTTCTGCGTGAAGTACTTCAAAGATGAAAAATGTTCAACTTTGAAGTGCCAAAGTACGTAAATATATTTTGTCGGTTGTTTTATTCTTATATTAATATTTTTTCATTAAGTCGGAAATTTTAATTTGCAATTCATTATTTCAACTGAGAACATAATAGAATTTTTACATCTTTATATTTTATTATATATAATTTTAATAACAAAATAATGCAACGACTGGGTTAATATCATTTATGTGTTGCGTAGCTGTCAGTCGCAGTTGAAGCGAAAGTATTCTATGTAGTTGAGCCTTTAGTGTTAAAGCAAAACGGAAACGTAACGGATAGGACCAGGGAGAATGTTACCCTCCATACAAAAGAAATATTATTAATAGTATGCCAAAATAACTATTACGGTGAGAGCCCTCAAATTTTGAGAGAACTATTTTCTTAACATATTGCATTTATAAAAAAAAAAAACAGGATGGATAGGGCCGGGGGAAAGAGTATCCCCTATACAAAGCAAATATTAGTTTTTGTATAAAATCTTAATGTCGAGGATGAGTAGCATTTAATATCTAATATGGTATCAAAATGGGTAGCAACGTAACCTATATTCTTTTCGTAGATAATAAATAAATTTAAAGTTAAATAAATATAAATACTGAACTTACCATCGTTTTAACTTTCGAATATATTTTCAAATCATATATAACATAACAACATATGTTACACATAAGAATAGCTTAAAATTTAAATACCATAGCTCAAAACTGACTATATTGGTTTCGCAAGCATAATGTCTCACTGAAAATTAAATTTGTACATTTGTTCTTAGGAGTAATTTTAAGAATCTTTTAATGTCTTTAAGTAAAGAGGTTAAAAGCATAAAAATTTGGTAGTTGATATTTGCATCTTCTCTGAAATTGGAAAAGTAGTAATAAGAAACACTAAATGGCTATATAGTAGGGTGATCGACGCGGTTTTCCAACCGGTTTTAAAACCGGTTTTTTCAGTCAATGTGCTGTCGGTTTTTTCAAAATGTTCATTTTTCGAATGTCGAATAAACCGGTTTTTTTAAACACAAAAAACCGGTTTCAAAAATAGCATTTTGTTTCAGAAAACATGTACTAAATAGTGATAGTGATATTTGAAAATTTAGGAATAATTTTTTAAATATTCATAAAGACTGATTTCTTATGTTTTTAAAATATAGTTTAAGTCTAAATTGGAATTTATTCTGTAATATTAAACAAATAAATAATTAATAATTATCCTGTATGACCCAATTTAATGTTTTTGATCCAATATTTCCTTTATTTTTTAAAGGTGTTGTGTTAAAAAAGTTTCACCTGCAGAATCGTTTCAACTGAGACTTAAATAATATACTATCTCCATATAAAGCCATGGTTTCTGTTTATGATAACTGAAATTTATATGATTTTTTCTACAATTTTGAAACATAATTATCTTCTAGTCATCTAGATATATAATTTGCTTAGCATTTTTTCTCTTTCCAGAGCTTTCTAAAGCTACCAAATGACGTAGAAAATTAAAATTTGGCTTAATTATAAAACTTTTTGTCCAACAAATCCTAATGGAGCCACATTTTGAAATTTTTATCAGGGAGCGGATATAAGAGGATTTATGTGTCTTTTTCTAAAAATGTTTTCTCTTCCTAGAGCTTTCTAAAGCTCCCAGAAGACGTAGAAAATTAAAATTCGGCTTACTTATAACCCTATTCGTCCTACAAATCCTAACGGAGCCAGATTTTGAAATCTCTATCAGAGAGCGAAAACACGTGGATCTATATATATGGATTTATATATATATCATTCCTAAGCGTTGTTTTCTCTCCAGAGCTTTCTGAAGCTCCCAGACGATATAAGAAACTAAAAATCGGCATACTTATAAAACTATTCGTTCAAAAAATTCTAACAGTGCCAGATGTTTCTATCAGGGACCAAAAAGTCTGTCTTGGTATTAAGAACTTTTGAGTTGCTATACTTATTGTTTGCTCTCCAAATCCTATAAAAAACTGATTCTGTATTTCGGCCAGGGAGCGCATTTACGACGATTTTTTTATTTTGAAAGGTTTACGAATTTAAAACTTTAATCAATATAATTCTAATAAATTCTAACGGCTTCAAATAATTGACTTCGATTAGGGAGAGGAAGGTGTCTAAATGTTGTTCATATTTTTTCTTTTAATTTTCGGATTTGTTTGTGCATATTTTCATTATTATATTATTTTTCCTGACATTGTTAGGCTTTTACGCTTGTATTTAATAAATTTTAACTTAATTATAAGAATTGATTTTTTTAAAGAAATGTAGGCTTTTGATATAAATATTAACTTCTGCAAAAAACCGGTTAACCGGTTTTCTCTGAATTTCAAAGTCGAATAATCGATCACCCTACTATATAGGTTATATGCGTACGAATTCTAATTACCTTCCGTCAAAAAGTTGTCATTTATTAAAAATCTTTCGTGGAATGAACGATATAAGTATTTAAAACCAAATATGAAAATCCTATTACATAGTAGGGACTCTTACCTTTCATTTTATACCCACATTATGAATCTACGATCTTTATAAATATATATATATATATATATATATATATATATATATATATATATATATATATATATATATATATATATATATATATATATATATTTTTTTTTTTTTTTAATTGTGTATCCTACGAAAATTTGAAATCCCTTTCAAAGGAAATTTGATATAATGTGAAATAACCGAGCGGGATGTTATGAAAATTGTGAGAAACTAAGCTGAAGCTTATTTTTGAAGTATGTAAGTTATTTATAGAAAGTTTTTCAGTTTTTATTTTTGTAATGTCACTAGTATAAAAATGATACATATATCAGAGTTACCGATGAGAATTTTTTTAAAAAGTGTCCAAAAAGGGGATTTCAAAATAAAAAGTCGCCAAAAAAGAGGCCAACTACTAAAACTAAAACACTCCTTAAAATTTGTTTATTGATAATAACAAAAGCAATTAAAATACTCTATGAATAATATTGCACAGTGAAGTACAATAGACCTATTTGGTGTAGAAATCTGTTATTACCAATCGAGTTTTGATTTAAAAGCATTATAACTTTTTAGTGGAATATGAAACAAGGAAAAAACTGAAAGCTGATTTCTATTTAGATGAAATTCCAATAAAATTTTTTGGCGACCAGTATATATACACATTATTTGCCTAATAATACTGGTCGCCAAAAAAATTTTATTGGAATTTCATCTAAATAGAAATCAGCTTTCAGTTTTTTTCATCAGGTCGTGATTTTTTTTATGGCATATCTGTTATAACCCTCTAAAAAATGCAAATGCATGAGTACATTCTATAAGGAGTCGAGAACAGGTTGTCCGATTTAGATAATTGAAACACAACTCACTATAAAACAGTTTTTTATCTGCCCAAAATTTTCGGAGTTATTTATAAATTTTCTTGCAAAATTAAATTTTTTTTTTTGAAAATTTCTTTTAATAAATAAAACGGGCAAAAATGTGCAGTTTTTAATCTTTTATCATAATGTTAGTAATACTATAAATAAAATTAGATGTATGTAATTAAAATTTATTTACAAATATTGATTTTATTCACTTTTGAGTGAAAATATCCATGTATACCAACAATTAAGGGGTGCAACAAATTTTTTTGACGCAATTTAATGAGCTAACAAGACTCTTCTTTAACTTTTTTTCTATTACATACTGATTATTTTTTATGGGCATGACTAATATTACCCCTCTTTTAGGCAGCCTGTATAACTCGAAAACGGTTTGTCAAATTTAGATATATTGGACTACAATATAAGCCGATCTAAATTATCTTCACATAATTTTTTAACCCGCTCATAGTTTCGTAGTTATTCGGGGAAACTTTTCACCTTAGCTCCGAAAATATTGAACGAATAAGAAAGAATTGAAGATAATTTGCATTACAAAATCTTCATTGGAAGAAAGTATATACCACTACATTGTTGACAATAAATAATAAGTAAATTAGTAAAGCACTACTTTCTGAAGAATTATTTCTACATAAAAAGTAATGAGAACACTGTCTCAGTGGTGGAGGGTATAAAAGATTCGGTATAGCCGAATATAGCATTCTCGCTTGTTTATTATTAGCGATAATATAGAAAAAACAAATCGTTCTTCCGAGGCACGGCTATGAGGAATGTAAAAATATAAATAGGGATATAAGTATTCATCGAGTCTGTTTTTTTATTTTCCCAATCTGATCCAGGAAGATTCGGCATATGATGATTTAAATAGCTGTTTATTTTTATTTATTATTAATTTATTTTATTTATATTAATTTATTTATTATTAATAATAAATTTATTATTATTTATTATATCATTATTCCATGAAAAATCTAAAAATAATTTATTTCTTGGAATTAATATATAATGGTTAGTTTCTCGTCTTTTAATACATAGTTTTCAAAAGTCGCCATTTAAAAAAGGGCCAAAAAAGTGACCAGGTTGTAAAAAAAGGGGCAATTGGAGACTAAAGTCGCTCAACGGTAACGCTCATATGTAGCCTGCTTTTGTCCGTAAGTTCAGTTTGTATAAAAAGTGATCTTATAAACTTTAAGTTCGTTTAAGTGTAAAAAACCTCAGTTTATAAAAAAAATAAACATCTTTGAAAGCAAAAGACTTTTACTTTATTTTATACTACTACATAATATGTGTATAACATTTTGCTCAGTAAATATTTTACTTTAAACATATAAACTATTCTTCTATATAAGGCTTATTCCATATCAAAATGGTCAGCGATCGGATTTAACACCTTTCATTTCTATAAAATCCCTACATATGTATATTACCTATTGCAAGTGTTGCTCAAAACACGAACTTTTATTCTCAACACCCTTTCTGATCCAAAAATATAGCGTTTTTAAAAGCGACTTAATTGCTAATAACTTTTAAACTATACCTAGTATTTGTAAGATATTCAACTTTGAACTTTATATTATAAATTTTGACCTTTTTGAAATAAATAAATTTTATGTGTCAATTTAAAGCGAATGTCTTTTCCTACTAATAAAATAAATTGAATTCCACTATGTATAGTTTAGAGTAATGAGCAATTAAGTATGATCTCTTTTGGAAAAAAAATCATTTTCAAAACTCTATATTTTTGGATCGGAAAGGGTCTTGAGTATAAAAATTCGTGCTTTGAACAACACTTGCAATAGGTAATATCTGTAGCAATTTTCATTGAAATCGTAGATGTCAAATTCGAAAATGTTTGTTTTTCGTTCATATTGATATGGAATCACTCAATTATTAAAATTGCTAATTATAATATACTTTACTACTAATGGGCCACATGCTTTCACATTATAATATTTTAATCCTGCATTATGAAATATCTACTCATGCAAACATATAAAACAAACCATAATTCTTTTATTTTACTTACTAACTACTTACCTTATGACGAATAACGACGAGCAGTTATTTAAATATAATCTTTTGCTTTGTTTATAAACATAATTATTCCAAGCTAAAAATAACAGAGAAAAAATAAATATAAATATCTATACATAGACATACTTACGCATAAATTTATGCATAAGTAAATCTACTTAGTGTTTATGTATTTGTAAGTAGTTGTTATAAAAACAGTTTAATTTAACTAATTTCTCTGTGTAACTAGAAACGTATTAAAAACCATGTCGTAACAATTATTTTCAAGTTACATGGCATTATCCTATGTTGTTTATGTTTTTTACTATTCTTACACATACATACGTACTCATGTATTTTTATGTACGATAAATGTATAAGTAAATATTTATATTCATATACTAAAGCATCGTTATTAAAGGAATGCATAAGACATCATTTTTCTTAAAAGTGTCATACGCAAAAATTTGATGTTGTGCTATGACAGGCTAATAAAGTGTTATGTAGTCCCAGCAAAAAACGATGATGTTCTTCCAAATAAAGAACATTTTCACAACTTCAAAAGTGGAACAAAGTGCATATTTTAAACTTTTTTGCAAGTTCTTAATAATTACTTCCAAAAAAGTGAAAATAAATGAATTTTTAGCGGGAAAAAATTGTAATAATTTCCAAGAAAATTAAAATTTTAGAAATTTTAAAGCATTTTTATTATATTTTAATAAGGCTAAAACAGAATTTTTGTTAAATAATTGTATAAACATAGTTTTAAGGGAAGTACTTCAAAAGAAATGAACAAGAAGTATAAAAGAATAACATCCTACCAATGACAACCATGGGTTAAAAAAAGAACTTCTGCAGCTCTTTTTCACTACTAAGTACTTCTTTCCAATGACAACACAATGTTAAAATCATGACTTTTTCAGTTCTTTTTTTGCTGGGGTGTCATATCGAAATACGCTTACTGTCATCGCATGTCGTGGTAATGTTGTGATATGCTTTTTCTACACACAGGTAGTGGAAGAAATTGTTGTGTATGGTGGTGCATGCTAACATTTGAGTTTGAATGTAGATGTAAAAAAACTACCACCAAAGGTAGTGTAAGAAATACTTACACACACACACATACATACATACATTTTAAAATCTTAATATTATTATACTGATTGTTTCATTGAGTTGCAGAAATATTTAATTAAAAGGCAGTTTATTGTCTCTCAATTACTTGTACTGTTCGTTGAGTTGAGTTGTCTTATTTTTATGTAGTAAATAGATGTAAATGTAAAAATCATGAAATTTTCCATAAAAAAATGTTAATGGAAAATCCAAAGAAAAAACTAAAATTTGTATTTTCTTCTTTTTAGTTACTTTTTATTACCTAGCATCATTTCATGGTACCCATAAAAATATTATGCTCTTTTAAATTTCTGCGAATTTTATGTATTTTCTTACTTTTTTCTATAAAATATTATTAGGGAAACCAAAAATGTTCAATTGGGTTGTTCCGTATTTTAAATAAATTCATTCAACACAAAAAGTTAATTCATTTGAACACAAAAACGAATGTATACATCAATTTGTAAGTAAATATTAAATTAATTTAAAATTATGTATGTATGTATATATTAAAATTATATTTTTGATAACTTGGAAACTTGGCGAAAACGAAAAATATTAATAGATTTGAATTAAAGTAGTTTTTAAAATAAAAAACTATTATTAAAGTTAATTTTGTCCAACACAAAATTTATATTTAGAACTACTACATTAATTTTCCATAACATTCTAAATTTTCTAACAACCATTGCATTAAGTTATGCAATATACTTACATACATATAGTTAAGATATCAATTTGCATAAATATGTATAAAATTTAAACCACGTATTCCCTTAAAACAGTTAATAAATATTTAATATTA
The DNA here is from genome assembly GCA_951394005.1 of Protophormia terraenovae. Classification (NCBI taxonomy): domain Eukaryota; kingdom Metazoa; phylum Arthropoda; class Insecta; order Diptera; family Calliphoridae; genus Protophormia; species Protophormia terraenovae. The sequence continues at coordinate 143,621,752 of OX596074.1, forward strand.
CCCGTTTTTAATATTAGTTTTTTTTATAACTAAACTTAAAATGTATGGATTTATTTCGTTAAGGAATAATTTTTTTAAAGCAAAAAACCTACGATATACCATATAAAATGCGAAGATGTCGCAAGTGTCACACGTGTCGCATGTGAGACAAAGTCACTTCAAACGTACAATGCCTTTCTTTGTTCATGTATGACACTTCATTTTTAAGTTGGTGTCTGTATGTGCCTTTGCTCGTATTTTAAAATGCCTTCGTATGCTATGCAAACAAGAAAAAAGCACGACATAGCAATGTTAAGTGTCGCACTAATATTCATAACACGGATGTCAACCATCGCTGTTCTTTAATCGTTATGCATATACATATACTTAAATATATGAATGCATCACAGTGGTTCCAAAACGCTTTTTTTTTTTTTTGGAAATAATTCAGTAACTAAAGAACCGTTAGAGGTATTTCAATAAAATTTCACAAGGTCAGAGCTGAGGTGTTTTCAAGTTGATTTTTAGGAATACACGCCCCTAGCCTGACAGGTGGGAAGTGGGTGGACCTTCAAAGTTACCCATCTCAGGTATGTCATTTTTTTTTAAATCGCCAAAAATTCATTTATGAAATTTTATATATAGATAGTCCTTATAAAGCTCTACAAAAAATACATGTGTAAGTTATCTCCTTTAGTTTAAGAGATATTCGGGTCGAAATAAATTTTTACCTCATTTTTAGCCTTGTGTTTTTTTAAATATATTTAACGGTTTAAAAGTAACACAAAATCATTTATAAAATATATATTTGAAATATACACATATAAGTGCACAGTACTTTCAATGTGTTTTTTTAAATAATATTGTTTAACTTTTGAACCGTTCAAAATATTTCAATGAAATTTAACACAGTTATTACTGAGGTGTTTTCCAATTGCTTTGTAGGAGCACAAGTATCTATCTGGTCTCTGGACAGAAGGAGAACCTCCGAAACTGTTCAACTCCTTTAATTATTTCTTATATAATATCCGAGGTTACCAATTTGGGAGATCCTCCCCCCTGCTCAGAGAGCAGCTAAGAACTTGTTGTCCTCCAAAAAAGTGTGGAAAATATCTTAGTAATAACTATGTGAAATTTCATTGAAATATATTTATCCATTCAAAAGTTACAGAAAATTATTTAAAACGAGAGAAAAAGATATAGTCGGTCAAGCCCGACCATATGATACCCTACACCATTGTGTACATTATAATTCGGGGAGGGGTCTTTCATTAGACTTGGAGCCAAATGTGGACCGATACTCATAAGTGTAAAATAAAACATACGAATTAGGGTATCCAATTATTCGGGTATTCATATTAATCGGTTTATTCGACAAATAATTATTCGAGGTTAAAAGTTGATCGGTTAATAACCGATTATTGACAAATTATTCGATTAACCGAATAACCTTAGTTATACATGTAAAACATATACTAAATTACACAAATTATAGCGTTTAATCTATTGAAATAGTTACTTAGAAACATAATATAAGATCAAATTCTTTTACAATGGGATCATTTCGTAATTATTTTCTCCTATTTGTATGAAAAATTTTCATTTTTTAGCTAATGCTATAAAATATTCTCCTAATTCCGCTTTACTTAATTTATTTTTCATGTAAGTGTACTTTCCGTGTAAGAATGATATTTTGTTAAACGAGTCTAAATTAATATTTTTTGATAAATAAAAGTATTATGACTTGTGTAACTTTAAATTTACTTTACTCAAAGAAATGTTTTAAGAATTTCTATTGATACAAGTTTAATTATTTATGAAGATATAATATTATTACCTTTTCTTGTTGCTTTTTACAAAACATTCTATTCCAACAAAAAAAAAAGCATCTAAAGAAGTCAGTAAGATACTGAACTTGTGATTCACAAGTTGTGATCCAGAAATAGTACAAATTCGTATAATTTTCAATGAATTGAATTTATCATATTTACCATAAAAATAAAAAATTTTCTAATTTATAACTCAAGAAAAGTACATTTCGGTTAACCGGTTATTCGACACAATTATTCGGTTTATTCATTATTCGAAAATAGACAGTTTTAAATTATTCGGACAGTTAATCGACAAAAATTAACCGGCCTGTTAATCGATTGGATACCCTAATACGAATACAGAATATTACGTCGATGCTGACATTTATATGAATTTATTCACTTTTGGGTGATTCCCGAAAGAGGGCCTTATATGGGAGCTATGGTAAATTATGGACCGATCTTTTTAAAATTTGGCACTATCAATTATGTTCATATAAAACTTATTTTTGTCGAATATTAACTTGATACTAACATTTTAGTGGGATTTATGACCGTTAAAGTGATTTCCTGAAAAGGGGTTTATATGGGAGCTATGGTTAATTATGGACCGATCTTTTTAAAAATCGGCACACTTATTAAGACTTACATAAAACTTATATGTGTCAAATTTCATTAAAATATTGCTATATTTAAGGGATTTATTATCGTTAAGCCCTTTTCCAGGAGGGCATTTGTATGGGGGCTAGGTGAAATAATGGACCGATCATAACCGATTTCAATAGGCTTCGTTCCTGGGCTGCAAGAAATCTGTGTGCCAAATTTCACAAATTTTTATTCAAAATTACGACCTGTAGTTTGATTACAAAGTTTACATGGACGGACAGACGGTCAGACGGACGGACGGACATCGTTTAATCGATTCAGAAAGTGATTCTAAGCCGATTGGTATAAATTAAGGTGGGTCTTAGACCAATATTTTTGGGTGTTACAAACATCAGCACAAACACATAATACCCTCCCCACCTATGGTGGTGTAGGGTATAAAAACATGTTGAAACAGCTGTGCACTTATGTATATAGAATGCTGCAGCACACATTTACTATAGAAATTAAGGAAAATGTGCACATTTCGCTGAAGGGGGGTCAAGTTTTAGTTAGTTTCTAAACAATTGTGTAAAGTATTTATGCAAGTATTTAGTGTCATTAGAAAGGTTATTACTTGAAAAATAATAATATATAAATAATAAAGTATTCAAACTAAATTTGTTCATTAAATTTATCAAATAACGAAAAATTTTTGTAGTTGGTGTTATTTTTCGAAAAAAAAAAAAATAAAAAAAATAATTTTGAACTTAAATAAAATCTATATTAATTAAGATATCATTGTGAAATTTTAGCACAATATAAAAAAATTTTGTCCTTAAAAGAAGAAGATAAATAGATTCTCATTTCCTTACTCCGAAATACCCAAAATTTCAGTTCGGCGAAAGCTTCCTTCAAAAATTTACTTTGTTCATTGAAATGGTCACCCTGTCGTTATAAGGTGCCTCCGTCAGAAAATACTTTTTGGGTGAATACTTTACATAGAGGGCTAAAATATTAAAATAGCTTTAAGTCGATCCCAGCTTTGAGATTTGAGAACATAACAAAAAAATAAAACAATAAATTCCAAAATTTACAAAATTTGGTTAGGGCTGGTGGGCAGACCTTTGCCCCAAACTCCTCCGGATTTACTTTACACGCATATACATTAAGATTTCTTTTGAAAACATTAAAAAATGATAAAGCTCAGAACAAAAAACTAATTTTATCACTGAATAAATATTGCCACCTTTTTGGAAAAAACCCAAAAAATCTAACATTTTTTTAAAGTTCCAATTTTAGATTAATATAAATTTTTAACGGTTTCTTATAATTATATGATTCTTGCAGGAATATTATTTAGAATTTTATGGAGAATCTGGCAAATATTTTAAAAAATATTTTAGGGGAAATATTAAGCCCGCCAAGTTAAAGAAACTAAAAAAGCTCGAGGCTAAAAATGAGGTAAAAATTTATTTCGACCCATATATCTCTTAACTTAAAAGAGATAACTTACACATGTGAGATTTATAAGGACTATCTATATATAAAATTTCTTTTCTGTCATATCATAAAAGAATTTTTGGCGACTTCCCCCCTGACTGGCTAAGGGCCTGTACTCCTCCATATCAACTCAAAAACACCTCAGCTCTGACCTCGTGAAATTTTATTGAGATACCTCTAACGCTTCTTTAGTTACTGTAATATTTAAAAAGAAAAAGCGTTTTGGAACCACTGTGTGCATGTTTTTAGGAGAAACGCGTAATTTTACATATTATTGTTTTTATTACAACAAATATGATAAGACAGTAGTTTTAGAAGGTAATCTTTAATAGAAATTTGTTCATATATTCAGAGTATGTTAAGTGTTTTCTAGTAGGTATCATAAGGGAGCTTATGTTAATTATATTTGGTACAACACCAACAATTTGAATTATACAAACTTCAATAATATACACGTTATTGAAGTTTGTATAAGTATTACTAAGGATTCCTACCAGACATTTAAGATTAAATTTTCATCTGTTATTAAACAAATTAATTGAATCGCTATCTAGTAGGCATTATCGACGCACTTATATAAATTTTACCTGAGTTAGCGATGATAGTCTTAGAACTAAACCTAAGCGGATTACTGTGTTTACTTCATTTACCTATAAGGCATTTAACTGAATGTGCATCGTTGAAAGGTAGTTGTTGCTAAAGCGACCTTGTTAAAAGCTTTTTTATGGTTAGGTAGTCTTAAACAATGCTGCTAAATTCATACTTTACGAAACGATAAAACCAAAAACAAGTATAATAATATAGTAGTTTAAATATTACCTATGAAACAACCACATTAATATTATACACATACGAGAGTTCATGTTTAATTAACATTTATCTACATTAGACTGCACTAAAATTTACCAATGTGCAAACCTAGAATCATTCTCTAGATTGCAAAAAGGGAATGTGTGAAATATTATGGAAGTCGGATCTATCCGGATATCATCTACCCGTGTCACATCGAACCTGTAGGGTGCGTTTATATGGCAAAATGTTGACCGTTTGTAGACAAATTTTGCTATTAAATACTTTGTTTCCTTTGTCCGGAACTTTATATGAGAAGAACCTGTCACTTTTACATGGGGTTTTCATTGGAGGTGGCTAATTAGCCCCTTGGGACAGGTCACAGGATAGGTCCTAGGACAGGTCTAAGAGGACAGGTTCAGTAACGATTATTGTAATAAAAATTTTATAAAAATTCTGTAATTGTTTACTTCTTAAACATTAATTTCATTATTATCTTTATTTAAATTATGTTTATTTTAATTTTATAATTTTTAGTTAATGTCGATGGCGACACCCCGGCTCGAACCCACGTTCATCTGACGTATGTTTTGTTTTATAGTCTTCAACGCTTACCATAGTCTTTTATAGTCTTCAACTATAACTCAAGAACCGTTTACACGATTTTGATAAATGATACACCAAAAGAAGCATACAAGATTTTCTTCAAGGTATATCAACAAGAATTTCAGAATTATAGATCAAAATTTTCACCATTTTTCAAAAAAAAAAAAAAAATTTTAATTTTTTCTCTACTGATTACCGAATAACTACGGAAATATTAACTGAAGAAAAAATTTTGTAAATTCAGCTCAAAGACAATTTAAGTCGCTATATATTGGAATTTAATTTATCTTAATAGGACAAACTGTTCTCGAGTTATACAAGTGTGACTGCCTAAAGGCGGGATAGAAAAAAGTAAAAGGTGATTCTTATTTAGCACGTTCCATCTAATACACCTATTTTTTTTATTTAAGACAAAAAAAATATTTATTTTTTTGCCCACTAGTGTATCTCCACACAACTGTAGGTATGCATTGGTATCCTAACTAAACTGTGAATGCACTCAAGATTTGTGGATCAATTTTTATGATAAAGAAAGATAAAGGGAAACATTTTTAATGTTTTCACTTTTAAAAAGAAGTTTTAGTAAAAAAAGACGTCTTGAATTTAGCATGACAAAAAATTTTTTGGACACATATTTCGAAATATTTCTTAACTATTGAGAGAATAAAAATTTGTTGGTAGAACGACTTAAAGCCAATCTTATTTCACATATAAATCATACATACTGTTCTCGAGTTATAGTGAAATATACCGGAGTAATCGGCTTATTTAGGACGCAATATTAGACACGCCCATAAAAAATCTCGACCTGTAGTGCGATTCAGTAACTTTTAACGATTCGACAATCGCAAGACTTGTCAATAGCATTTGTTGTTTGTAGTAACGATTGTATGATTCACTAAGTATTCTTAAACGATTTTATATAACTATTGTTGTCATGTGGCATCTCTCTGTAAGGAAATACTAAAAAAAAGTAAAGTTCCAAACCAAATAAAAAAGAAAAACAAAAAAATTGAAGACAAATCGAAATTTTTTAACAATTTTAAGACAGCGATTGATTAAATTATGCCTTTGATATAGATTAATGTATGTTTCAGTTAATGGTTTTCTTCAAAATGATCACTACTTCCAAAAAACGCGGAAGCATGGACTAAAACCTTAGAAGTACATATTACAACCGCAAAAGAGCGACTTAGTCGTAGGGTTGACTTCTTGGCTACTTTTTGTTTTTAATATAACAACACAAAAATTTTTGTCTTTAAGTTAACCCAAACAAATATCGTTAAAGGTGTTACAGAATAAAGAAATCGACAATTTTGTTGTTTACTATTTTTAACGATTCGATTATCGTTAAAACAAGTTACTGAATCGCACTACTGGTTGGAAAAAACTGAAAGCAGATTCGAGTTTAGCATGCGGAATTCCACCTAGTCCACATATTGTTTTTTTGAAGGAGCACGAACATTTTTTTTTATCGACCAGTAGTGCGATTCAGTAACTTTTAACGGTTCGACCATCGCAAGACTTGTCAATAGCATTTGTTGTTTGTAGTAACGATTGTATGATTCACTAAGTATTCTTAAACAATTTTATATAACTATTGTTGTTATGTGGCATCTCTCTACAAGGAAATACCGAAAAAAAGTAAAGTTCCAAACCAAATAAAAAAGGAAAACAAACAAATTGGAGACAAATCGAAATTTTTTAACAATTTTAAGACAGCGATTGACTAAATTATGTCTTTGATATTGATTAAGATATGTTTCAGTTAATGGTTTTCTTTAAAATGGTCACTACTCCCAAAAAACATGTAAGAACGGACTATAACCTTGGAAGCACATATTTTAAACACAGGGGGGCGAATAAGTCATACGGTTGACTTCTTAGCTACCTTTTGTTTTTAATATAACAACACAAAAATTTTAGTCTTTAAGATAGCCCAAACAAGTATCGTTAAAAGTGTTACAGAATAACGAAATCGACAATTTTGTTGTTTACTATTTTTAACGATTCGATTATCGTTAAAACAAGTTACTGAATCGCACTACAGTGTCTTTAGTGAGTGTGGTGGTGACAACTGGAACTTTGGTTATGAGTTAGGTGTCAATTGGTACTCAACCGATACTGAGGGACCGGCTCATTAGTGCAATTGCCACAAATTTCCCGCAGGGACTATAGAAAATAAAATTAAAAAAAAATTAAGTCAATACCTTAAATGACTTCTGCGGATTTAGACAAAAAGGCATTTTTTGCAGTTTTTTAGATATAAATTCAAATTTTTTGGAACTGTTGTTCAGACTAAACTAAATTATTGTATAATAAGGAAAAACGTATGACAAGAGATTCGTTCTAAAGTTTAAAGTACTTGCCAATTTTAAACATCCTTTGATGATTGGAACAGGATGCTACACGGCCATTTACGTCGATGATCCTAGAACAAATCTTAAAATTTGTTCTCATTAATATTAATGATTTATTTTATAGTATTGCCACCAAAAACGTTGCTAACTACACACAACCGATGGGCAAATCACACATCTGAAGAAAAATTAAATTTATATTTAATCTGATGTATTTCTAAGTAAAATTACTTACAAGATTCTAGTACGACTATTTTTTCTGAAGAAGTGTACTGTTTATCATGAAAGTGTTGTAAAATGAAAATTTGGCAAATTAAACTAATGTTTAGAAAGGAAATATTAACTTGATTACACTGAGGCTTAAAATTACACATAGATTACACATGAAACTAATTACACATGGCTACATATGTAAATAAAAATTACACACGATATGTGTAATTACACATGAAGTGGCGACACTGTAAGTTATCATCATTACACCCAAACTACCAATCTTATATACATAAAACTCATTTTAAGTAATACTATGATCTATGTTAGGACTTCATCATGTGCCACACCTACTTTTTAAAAAAGTAATTTTCTCAATTAATCTCTTTACTTCTAAAGCGATTTGCATGTAATTTAGCACATATGCAGAATGTCATTGACTATTTCATATGCCACACCCACATTTTACACCTACTTTTAAAAATATCTATTTTTTCCATTTTGCACGTTTTCAAAGAAGCTATTTACATGAAATATGACGCACAGATAGTATTTACACTGAAGAATTTTATAAGCTGGATCTTAATCAGATGCCACGCCTACATGTTGCGCCTACTTCTTACAACTGGCTGAACCGATTTTTACGAAATTTGGCACACAGATAGAACAGTACCGGAGGTAGTTAGGTTAAGTTAAAACTCGATTGTATGTCACGCCCACATTTTACGCCTACTTTTTTACAACTCACAAACAGCTGAAGCGATTTTTATGAAATTTGGCACACAAATAGTAACAGTGCCGAAGATGGTTAAGGGTTATGTTAGACCTCGATTATTTTTTTTACGTTATCAATGAAGATATTTATATAAAATTTAATAGGCAGATAGTGATTGCATTGAAGCATTTGGCTATGTTTTATCTTGATTGGATGCTACGCCCACATTTAATCCCAACTTGTTTAAAACTTTGAAACGTCTTAACCGACTAGTTTAAAAGCATCATCCTGTGTATACCTTAATTCAGAGAGAGTGGTATCCCCATATAAAGAAAATATAAGTTATCGCATCAAAAGGGGTAGCAAAGCACACTGGGAAAATCTAGTATTTTTTTAATCAAATGTTAAAGTTTCGAGTATACACATATTTATATGAATGCAAAAGCCTTTAAAAATCTTCCTTTATTTTGTAAAAACAATTGTGTATTATAAATATAAAAAACAGGTGACCGTATTTAAGCCGTTTAAATATTTATAGTCTTTTAACAAAAAAATTCAATTATTATTTTATTTTTAAATAATTTGTGTGAAAATCGTGCAAATTCATGATGATTTGGTTTATGAAATTCTTTTTAAATATTTTATTATTTTAAGGTTAATTTTTGTTTTTTTTACATTTGTATTTTACATTTTTTAGTTTGAAATAAAAAAGGAATTTGTGGAATTCATAGTATGTGTATGTTTTACCATATGCGAATATTATTTCAATTGGTTTGAACATGTATGTAGCATTTGACAATATTTAATTTGGTTATCTAAATAAAAATGGTGTGACACATATGGCAATTTAATCCTTGTATTATTACAAAAACTAAAGGCTTTTTAGTTTTTGGGAAAATGCATTTTTATTTTGAACAACATGGAAACATATTTTTATATTCATAAATTGTATAAATTGAGATTGTTTTTTGTATTTAGTGTAAAAATATTTCGTGCAAAATTTAGGGAAATAAATTGTTAGAAAGTGCTTGGTTTGAAAAAATTAATTTTTGAAAATATTTTAAATTTTTATTTTTAAATAAATAGCTTTTTACCATATTTTGCTTTATAACTCCGAAACCAAAGGAGTCACCAACTAGAATTTTGGCTCGAGTATAGAATAAAGTTATCAATATATATATTTTTTAAGGATTTTCAAATAATATCTTTTGAGATATTCGGCTTTGATCTTTATGTTATCAATTTTAACCTGTGAAATTCTTGAAATAATTAAATTGTTATAAACGCCATTTTAAGGTCAATATCTTTTTCTAGTAAATGAAATAAAAATTTTTTTTTCTAGTAAATGAATAAAAGAATTTTACAGTAATAAATCTGATAATCAGAGGAATATTAAAATGTCAATTTCTTCTGAAAAAATTAATAAATTTTATTTCTGTAGTAATTGTTCTTTTTATTCAATAAATATAATTACAATAAAAACGCTCTGCTGAGATTTAGGATATAAAGCAAAAAAATAAAAATAACGAGAGAAAAAGATAAAGTCGGTCAAGCCCGACCATATGATACCCTACACCATTGTGTACATTATAATTCGGGGAGGGGTCCTTTATTAGACTTGGAGTCAAATGTGGACCGATACTCATAAATGTAAAATAAAATATACGAATTCAGAATATTACGTTGATGTTGACATTTACATGAATTTATTCACTTTTGGGTGATTCCCGATGTGGGGCCTTGTATGGGTGCTATGGTAAATTATGGACCAATCTTTATAAAATTTGGCACTATCATTTATGTTCATATAAAACTTATTTGTGTCGAATATTAACTTGATACTAACATTTTAATGGGATTTATGCCCGTTAAGTGATTTTCTGAAAAGGGGTTTATATAGGAACTATGAGTAATTATGGACCGATCTTTTTAAAAATCGCCACATTTATATGAAACTTATATGTGCCAAATTTCATTAAAATATTGCTATATTTAAGGGATATATGATCGTTAAACCCTTTTCCGAGAGGACATTTGTATAGGGGCTAGGTGAAATAATGAACCGATCATAAACAATTTCAATAGGCTTCGTCCCTGGACCAAAGGAAACCTGTGTACAAAATTTCATACATTTTGGTTCAAAATTGCGACCTGTAGTTTGATTACAAGGTTTACACGGACGGACGGACATCGTTAAATCGACTCAGAAAGTGATTCTGAGCCGATTGGTATAAATTAAGGTGGGTCTTAGACCAATATATTTGGGTGTTACAAACATCAGCACAAACGCATAATACCCTCCCCACCTATGGTGGTGTAGGGTATAAAAATGAAAAGGACATAATTCTATTTTTTTTTTCAACCAGCATTTTACAAAAAACAAGTAATAATAAACGTTAATAAACAAAAAACTTCTTTTTTTATAAGTTCTAAAAATGGTCACACAGTAATATTTTTTGTGTGATTGTTTTGTTATTTCTGCAACAAAACACTTAGTGTCGCATATAGCACCAAATTTTTTTTTTATTAGTTATACATTTAAAAATACATGAGCCATTTGTTATTGAAAAGTAAAAAAAAAATATTATCAAATATTTAGATTTTATTTTAAGCTGACTTTTTACAAGTTGCACTATTTTGTAAATATAATCTAATTTTATCATTTAAATGTAATTTTACACAGACAAAATGTACACATATCTGAAACGAATTTCTACATAAACTGTAATAATTGTAGCTTAAAATAAAAAAATAAAAAACAAATATTAAAAAAAGTCACGGGTCTAAAACATTTCGTTCAAAAAATAGTATTGAATTTTGTCTTGAAATGGGTATCAAAAAATTCGTAATTAGCCAATTATAAAAAAAAAAAAACAAGCGAAAAATTATATTCGGCCATGCCGAATCTTATATACCCTCCTCCACTGAGGCAGTATTTTTATCAGTTTTTATATAGGAAAAATTGTTCGGAAAGTGGTGTTTTCTAATTTACTTATTAATTTCTGGCATCCATAATAGTGTAATGGTATGAACTTTTGTATTGTATATAAAATATTTTAACAAATTATTATGCAAAAATCTGTAAAAGGTGAAAAAAGAGAAAAATCTATTTTGGCTTTTTTTCAAAAAGTTGATTATCTTTGTAAACGAAAGTATATTTTTCATAAAAGTAAAACAAAGAAAACTTAATAGTAGTGAACCAAATGAACGAAAATTTGGTTTCACAATAACCGTGTCAATTTTGCATAATTTTCAAAGAGTCCATAAAATTTTTGTATTAAATTTATTTTCAATGCTCCTCCGATTTGGTTATGTAAAATGACAAAAAAACTAAGTTCACGCAGATATCCAAGCAATTTCATAATTAAATGTGAATGTGCCTCGCGAAGAACTAACTTTTTGAAAAATTTTCGGTCTTGTTTTCCAAACTTTGAGATTATCTACTACGTTGACTATTTCGGGCACACCAACGTGATATAGCACAAAATTCGTACAATTACAACAAGTATCAATCCTCATCCCAAATTTTGTATTCGGTTAAGGGGCGCACAGACCACGCCCAAAAAACTAAAAAAAATTCAAAAACCAAAAAATTTTGTCATCATAAGTTTATCACCTTGTATTTAGTTGCTAAAAGTCTGTACAACAACAAAGATGGTGCAGAATTTATGAACAAAGTCCGTTTACTTTACTTATGATGGAATAAGATAAAAAGTACAAAAAATGCGCGAGCAAAAATTTATCAATTATTTCCGTAAATCTTTACTTACCTCAAATTTATATTAAATTATTTGATTATAAAGTCGTTTCTTTGATGATGTTGGGAAAACTAAATAACTAACCTAAAGCAAAGTATAATCATTTAACTATAAGAGTTTCCCTATGCATAATTTAGGGTGATTTATATAAAAGAAATTACTCTAACCGGCCATGAATTAGGCGTTTACTGTTAATTTATATCATTCTTGATCAAAAGTGCCCTCAAAAATTTAGAAAAATTATATTTGAAAACTTTTATAAATACTAATCTTTAACGAAATGATAAAAATTATGGATGTTTTTTAAATATAATAATTTAAATGAATTTAAAATAATTAAACAAAATTCTCACATAACTTAGTATATTACAGTTTCATATTAACGATGAAAATTAAAAAAAATATCACCACATAATTATTAATGCCCAAAAAACTGTAATGAATTAGAAATTATATTCAATATGTATCAATACTTTGTTCAATGTGCTAAATAAAATTCAAACATTTTCAAAACAAATTCATAATTATGTAATTTATTCTAGCAACATTATATTTACATGTTAGCAAACTTTCAATAAACCTATTTTCATACCCTTCTCTACCGACGTGTATAGCTTGAAACACATCGAACTACTAACTAGTTTAGTAAACTTATCAACATATATTGCTAAAAAGTAGCGAACATACCATGTTGTGGTATGATCGAATTTCACCACGATCAAACATCAAACCCAACATAGCTGTATACCTTTGTGTTTATCAACATTTATATGGTGCGAATACACACACATGCACTCCTGTAAAAATTATAACATGATGTTTAAGAAAAAATTATGGCGTTGAAATCATATAAACTGTTCATATTTTTGTCTATATCTTTTCTTCTACTGAACCGATTTAATTATTTTTTGGCAGTAATCTAAGGTGAACCTAGATAAACCTTTTTGCTAAATTTTATTTAAATCCGTTTGTGGCTTATTGAAATATTGTCAGTTAAAGTTTGATTTAGGGGTTTCTCCAGATTTTGGTATATAACTTTTTTTCTACTGAACCGATTTGGCTGGTTTGCAATCCCAAACAGCGTCTGGGAACAACAAATAACCTGAGTAATTTTCATTGGAATAGCTCAATTAGTTTAGACGTGAGCGTGTTTTCAACAGACGGACAGACGGACATTGCTTAATCGACTCAGAATTTCATATGGTCCAAGAATATATATACTTTATGGGTTCTTAAACGATTCTTTCTAGGTGTTACACACGGAACGACAAACTTAGTATACCCTCTTTCACCACTAGTGGTGGTGGAGGGTATAAAAATAAAAATATTTTCGCAAAAATGTTGGTCCATAACTGTCATTTTAGTACATCATGCAAAAAAAAAAAAAAAAAAAAAAAAAAATCGATATTTAAAAAAACAATGGATAAGAATTTTCTAATTTTGTTCCCTTAAGGCTAAAATATAAAAAAATTTGCTGTAGTAAGTACTAGTGATAACACTGGATGACAAAAAATTTTTTTTCTTCCTCATTCTAAAAAAAATATGTGGACTAGATGGAATTCCTCATGCTAATCTCGAATCTGCTTTCATTTTTTCCCATCAGGTCGAGATTTTTGTTATGGGCGTGTCTAATAATATCAAAATTTTTATCCGCTCAATAGTTTAGGAAATATTTCGAAATAAGTGTCCGAAAAAAATTGTTCATGCTAAATTGAAGATTTTTTAATAAAATTTACTTTTAAAAGTGAAAACATCAAAAATGTTTCATTTTATCATCTTTATCTCAAAGCTGGTAAAACTACGAGTAAATAAATCTACGTATCAAATAATTTATGCACAAATCTTGATTTCATTCACAAGTAAGTTAAAATACTCATGTATACCTACAGTTAAGTGGAGATACACTAGTGGGCAAAAATAAATTTAAATAAAAAAAAAAATAGGTGGATTAAATGGAATTTAACGTGCTAAACCATAATCAGCTTCCTCTTTTTTCTATCAGGTATTGATTTTGTTATGGGCATAACTACTATGACCCCGCCTTTAGATAAAGATAAATAGATAGCGATTTAACCCTTCATCATACAGATGTTTCAATTGTCACATTCGTAACAAATATGGTCTGGCCAGAACAGCTCTGTAATTTTATATATTTTAATCGAAATTTTGGTGATTTTTTTATATTATTACATTTATATAACTATATTCTAGCATTACTACCACATAGTTTTGCAAGAAATTATATTTTCCCATCGATAAACTTCACGTTATTCTCCTTGTTTTGAGACTACAAATGCATACAATTTTTCTTATCAAACATTTGAGGTTTTATCGGTACTAGAATCATAACACAAAACATTAACGAATAGATGGAAAATCATAAAATAAAATGAGTAAACTGATGAGGTCTCAGTTTAAATGTTTTTAATAAAATAAAATACAATTAAAAAAAAAAAAAAACGAATAAAATTTACTGGTCCAGCCAGACCATATTTGGTACGAATGTGACATGTACACTAATTTATCCTCATAACTATCCTCGTTCTAGTACTTTCACAGATCGTTAGAAAACAAAATTGTAGGAGGGTATCTGAAATTTCAAGCTTCTAGCTTAATTATAAATATATGAAAACATCATTTAAATTTCCAATTGGTCTGGCCAGACCAGTTTGTAAGACGAAGGGTTAAATTATCTTTGAGCTGAATTTAGATAATTTTTTGTTCAATTAATATTTCCGTAGTTAGTTTTTTTTTTTTTTTTTGTTGATATACCTTGAAGACAATTTTTGTATTATGGTATAAATTGGACGAACCATTCTCGAATTTTATAGTGTGAACGCTGAATTAGGTGTTGATATTAGTCATGCCCATACAAAAAAAAAAATCAGTTCGTGATACAAAAACAATGAAAACAGATTCTTGTTTAACTCGTCAAAATCCATCTAGTCCACCTATTTTTCTTTAAAGAAAAAATATATATATTTTTTTGCCCACCAATGTTTGTTTACTCAATTATATGTATACATAGGTATTTTTACTTAACTGAGAATCAAATCAAGATAAAGATAATAAACTGAAACATTTTTCATGTTTTCAATTATCAAAATAAATTTTAGTAATGAAAAAGTTTTTTTCGGACACTTATTTCAAAATAACTCCGAAACTATTGAGAACATAAAGAAAAAACGAGAAAAACAGGTATAGTCGGTCAAGATATGATACCCCACACCATTATGTATGACCATAAAATTTCTGGAAGGGGACTTATATTAGACTAAATAATAATGCGTTGATTCTAACATCTACTTGATTTTATGCACTTGTGTCGAATATTAACTTTATACTAACATTAGTATGGGATTTATGCACGTTAAAGTGATTTTCGAAACAGGGGTTTATATGAGAGCTATGGTTAATCGTGGACTGAACTTCATAAAATTTGATGCAAAGATTGATTTTTGAACAAAACTTCTTTGCACCAAATTTCATTAAAATATTCTTATTTTAAAGGCATTTTTGAGTGCTGAAACTCAATTTCGGGGGGACATTTGTATGGGGGCTAGGTGAAATAGTGGACTGATCACAATCAATTTCAATAGGCTTCGTCCCTGTATCATAAAAGTCCCACGTGTCAATTTTCATTGAATTATCTTCAAAATTGCGACCTGTACTTTGTGCACAAGATTTACATGGACAGCCAGCCATCCAGCCAGACGGAACATCGTTAGATCGATTTAAAAAGTGATTCTGAGTCGATTGGTATACTTTAAGGCGGGTGTTTGATAACGTTTTCTATGCGTTACAAACATCAGCACAAACGCATAATACCCCAACCACCTATGGTAGTGTAGGGTATAATTAAGTTTGGGTGACTTGAAGATAATATTAGTCCGTATCTTTTGGTGTATCACTTATGTCAATCGTACACACCGTTCTTGAGTTATGAGAAAACATACTAGACTAATGGCCTTGCTATGGACGAAATATTAGACACACCCATAAACAAAATCCAGATCTGATGAAAAAAACTAAAAACAGATTCATGTTAAGCAGCACATCAAAATGCATCAAGTTCAACTATTCGTCTTTAGGGGAGGTTTTTTTTTTTGTCGACCAGTGTAATATATAATTTTCCAAATTTTTCCCACAAATTTCTCATCAAAATGCCTTAAAAAGTCTTCTAGCGGAACAAAATCCCATGAGAAAAATTTTTAAAACATTTTTTCCAAAACCTGCATAATGTAAGGAATTTTTTGATAACCATTTCGATTAAAAAAATCCAAACTTTTTTTTGAGCAAAATGTGTGGGACCCATGATTTTTCATTAGTATTTTACGCATCGTTTAAATTGTCTTGCTACATCGGAATCTCGAAAAAGGCTTTTCTCGGTACACTCTAATATACATATATCCCAATATTTTTATCTGGTTTTCTAAAATAATTTTACTAGCTAAAGAAAAAAACTAACTATCGAATAGAAAAAAAAAAACTACTGGTCAATATGTCTTCTAAGTCCAAAAATAAACGGTTTTGAAATTTAAAATTGCAAAAACAAGTTTAAGTGTTTCTTTTGGCTCGAAAAAGTGTTTACATTAGTTTTTCTCTAAGATAAAATTTTATTTAAGAATATGCAAGGAGCCGCGGAACAAAACGTGCTTTTTTCATTATTTGAATTTGCTGGTAAATTGAGAATTAATCTTTTCGTTCCCTTATAAAACAGTTTGAATCTGGAAATGCTAGAAAATGTTCTCCTTTCCATAAAATGCATCGAACGACATAAAAAAAAAAAAAATTCTTTGTGTCTTGAAGGATACTGTTCCCAAAAAATTTTGAACCAAAACAACTAACAAAAATTTTTGTTCTTAGAAAAATATATCTCTTAAATTAAAAAATTATATACATATATATACTAGCAGTATGCCCACTGCTTCGTTAGCACAGATTCTTTTAATAAAAACCATACTATATTATAAATTCAAATTGTGTTAATTTAAAATTTTATAACTATACATTTTTGAACAATATTTCTAATAGCATTATTTTTATAAAAAATTCAAAGTGTAATATAATAACGAAAAGTACCACAAAGTATCCTCTTATGGGTTTTCATTCACTTAGGACCATATAACTTTAAATTCATGATTTTAGATTAAATATTATAGAAAATTCAAAAAGAACCATTAGAAGAACAAAAAGTCACCTACCTCGCAAAAAGTACCGAACTTTTATTCGCCAATTTTCGATAAGGTACTAATTTGATGCACATTTTATTTCTCCTCGTATGCATACTGAATTAAAAGATAGATGGGGTGCCAAAAAATGCCGAAATGCAGTTTTTACCCGTTTTATCCCTAAAAGAGCCGAAGTTTGTATCTCTATTAGTTTAGAATATACAAGGTTACCGATTTTACCTTTTTTACCCTCTAAACATTTGAATTTCCAAAAACCCCGTCTTAGTGGATCTATTCTGTAGTAGACCAATCTAGGGTCCATATTTCATCTTTCTAGCTTTAATCGTTTGGGCTGTGCGATGATGAACCACCAAGTAAGTCAGTCAGTCAATCACTCAGCCGTTTCTCTTTTATATATAGATGAAAAAAGAAAAAAAAATTATTTTTGCTGAAAAAAAAAAAAAAAAAATGAAGAAGTATCCTAACAAAGTTTTCCTGGTAGAGTTTAACCCATAGAATACAAAAATAACAAAAAAGTAATTTCTGAAAAAATGCAAAAAAGTACGTTTTGTCCTGCGGCTTCTCATATAATAATTTTATACTTTGAAAGCTATCTTCACAGAATAAATTTTTGAATTAAAAAAAAAACAAGCTCAAAAAACAAAACAAGTTCAACAAAATTATGTACATACAGACCATTCTGAATTTGACCTATTTTAAATAAAAATTTGGACTTTTGCTTATATATCCTAAAATGACTAGTTCTGCAAACCTAATGTTGTTTAAAAAATTCTAATGTGTTCAAAGAGTTGCTAATGGCTAATGAGATTTTCGTCGGCTTTTTTTTTTTTTTTTGTGAATTGTGGGATTCTTTTTATAAAAATCTTAAATTTTAAATGATAAAGTCAACAGTAGCTGTAAATTTCATTTAGATATCTTAACAAACCCAGATTTTTTTAAAGATAAAATATTTATAGTTCCTCCAAAAAGAAATTGTTTACGTATAATTTGTACATAATTTTGCTTTTGTGAATAAAGTTATACAAAATCTAGATAATGTAATCAGAGATTATTTTAAGATAAATGCAATATTCTCTACAGTAATACAATCGTAAATGTCATGAATATCTTAATCGCAGCATTTCATTGTGGCCATTAAATGATGTTGTCATTACAAATATGTTATTATTTTAATTCCATTACACATTTAACGTCGTGGTAAAAAGTTTATATTATTTCATTTTATTATTCCACGTATATTCCCATTATTACAGTTGCAGTGTTTATTTTAACAACACGTATTTATGCCCAGACACACACACACACACATTTACATTTATAATTATATTATATATTCTGTGGCAAATGTCTTTCAGGTGTTGTTTTACAGGGGAGGGAGAAGAAATGTAACAAATTAACTTCTTAACATCTCTAATTATTTGGTATTTTGAGAATGTTTAGATGACCAAAGATTTATTTAACAGTAATACTGGAGAAAATTTAGCATCCTCAACGTCATTAAAATGATTGCAGACATAAATATTTGATTATGGTGCTGTTATTGTTGTTAGAAATCTCAGTTTGGCAATAAGTGTGTAAATGTTTTGTGTCAATGTGTTAATGTTGTGATATTAATTTAATGACATTTTGTAACAATAAACAGTAAAAGGAAAATCACACACAAGTGCAACCATATCAGGAGCTATTGAAATAATGAGCACATGTTTAAAACCTTAATGTGAGAAGGTCTATTCAAAATCCTTTTGGCTCGAATAAAATGTTAATCATAATATTAAATGTTGTCTTAAGCAGCATCATTAAAAGTGCAATTAACAAATCGATTGGGGATAGATTAGCCTAATGTTTAAATGTTAAATAGTGGAGTAGATTCATGAGAACTTGTAATCATTATAATGAAAACGTAATGGCCCCAATGATATACAATTGTAATGGAGGTGCACAACAATTAAAGATTTTTTATCTTAAAGTGAACTGATTTTCCATCTATTATATAGGAATTAAAAATTCTTTTTACTTTCATCATTTTCATGTACTCCACGTTTCAGCTTTTAATTTTTATTGTTTTAACTTTAAAAATACTTAAATTTTATTACACCGTTTTTATTTAAGTAAATGTAACCAAACATACCAAATGTCATTGTCAGCAAAATCTGTTACTTTTCTTTTGCAGTTGCATCATAACAAAAAAGTAAAAAAGGAAATTGATATGAGGGTAAAAAAGAGAAAACAAAACTAAATTGCAGAACAATGAAAAGTGCAGTGAAAGTGACAACTTACTTTAATATGACAAACGAAATTTTAGTTTTCCCCCTTTTTCTACATTTATTTAAACAAAAGATTTTTTTGTTTTGCTTTCTGTATGCAGTTAACGCTAAATGCGTTTAAACAAAATGCACATTATGAAATGTATACAAAATGAATAGCGTTTGCTTCGGAATTATCAATGGAAATCTAATAGATATAAGAGTAAGTGTACGCGAAAAAATGTAAGTGTTTTTTATAGAGTTTAAACTTCCTATAAACACGTTAACTTTGTGGATGACACTTTAAGGGACTGAACATCGCTTTCAGGGCTTCGAGTAAAGATATCGATATAAGTATTATACCTTTGGAGACATTTTCTATAAGTGTAAATGATGACGATATTCAGTGGTGGAAAAAATAATAAAAACGAAATTTTTCTTTTTTGTGATATTTAAATAACAATTTTTGTTATATTTTCTTTTTGTATTTTTGTTATCGTAATTTAATTGCATTAACTTTAAAACACCAGAAAATCAACTTTGTTTCTATTTTTACTCATTTATCGTTATAGTACAACAGACCAAAGTTGAGTTTTATTTAACAAATATAAAATACTAGCTTAACCCGGTGCGCTTTGCACTTTTTAATGCCATATTGATATTAACTTTATATGGGGCTGCTACTAAGGAGTACGATCGAAAAAATCTTAACATATATAAAGTTCAATAATTTGGAAACATTTGATCTTAGAGTTTCGATTGTTTCTTTATTTAATTGATACTATACTACAGATCACAGAAAAAATTAAATTTTATACTTCTGTCCACCAGTTATGACCTTGTAGACCTTTTCGGGTAACCCTTACATTAGTGATTTGATAGTTGTTTCAGTCACTATTTTGGAACAGTCTGCCCATCTGCTTTTAAAATTTTTTATATTTTGGGACACTTTTTTTGTCCTCATCGATTCTCTTTTCATAAAAGTTCAATATCTCTTCACTGGTCTTAGTTCCGGACAATTTAGAGAATTGACATCTTTTTGTACAAAAGTTATGTTATTGCTTTGGTATCACTCCAGAGCTTTCTTACCGTAGTGACATGATACCAAATCGAGCCAAAAATGTGTGGACACGTTGTGCTCTCTTATGAAAGGAAAAATATTTTTTGCCAACATTTTTTGGTGTATTTTTCGGTATTTATAGAGCCCACTGTAACAAATGACTTGCTTCTTTTGCCGCAACTAAATAAATCTTGAAACACCGTGAATTCTATAGGCAATTTCGGTCCTAAACTTATCTTTAATATTTCCTCGAGCATTAGCAAGATAAAAATTTTGACCCCGAAGCTGCGATAATTCAGCCAGGACATAAGGTTCATCGTACTTTATACAACATTAGTATTTTTGTATGAAATTTGGTTTTAATTTCCGTGCCCTATTCTTGGCTTCTAAATTTTTTGCAGCATTCCAGTCTGGAACTTTTTGGACTTTATATGTTCTTAACTCAACGATAGCTTTAACTTTTTGCACCAAGTAGTCAGAGCACTGAGCTAACTGGGCTGCTTTTCTTCCAGATGTGTTTGGAGTTCTTTTCAATATGCTTTAAATTTTTTTGGCCTTCCCAATATCATGTGAACCTTTTTTCTTCCCGAATCAGGTTTCCCATCAATGGTCGAATTCTGCTGATACTGTTTAATAATTTTGGAAACGGTAAAATTTGATACTAAAGGTTTTTCTACAACTGTTTTTTTCTGAATAATTATTTTAGATCTACCTTTCCTCTTGCCCTATCCGTCATATTTTTATTATATGAGTGCAATCTAAAAAGAAAAATACTTTCGGGTATAACTAGAAGATACTCCAGTGTTTAAACTGTCTATAAAGCTCAAACAAACAAATACAGATTCATTTATATAAATATATATATAGAAGACTTTTTATTAATTTTAAATTATTGAAAACGAAAACTTTTTATAAAAGATTATTATGTAGAATATGTCAGGGAAAGTAAGAACATTTTGGCATCATGGGTGTTTACGCAACCAAAAAAACTCAATGGCAATAAATAGGCAGATGTCTGGGCTATATTTTTCATTCAAGAAAATCCATTTTTTTCGAATAAGTTTGCATTGGCAATTCTTTACAAAGATCTAAACAAGGAATAAAAAGACAAACTAGCAGGTATTGCTGTAATACCTTTGTGTATCAAATTTAAAGCTACCAAGGCAATATGCACGGCTTTAGATGGAGTTTTAAGTGATATATGTTGAAATGGCGTTTTAACTAAAGTATAGAAACTTTACTTGTGACGCATAAAAACTGCAAAAACATAATAATAATAAATACACTAATCCCCAGTTTTTATAAAACGAGACAGAAATTCGTCTCGTCAAAATGTATGGAAAACAACAAATAAATTAGAAATTTTTTTGCTGTTTTCCATATATTTTGACGTTACAGTGCATCAGTCTAATATTTTACAGAAAAACGTTTATATATTATGGTAGATTCCCCATTATGATTAACCCATTAATGCCCACTATAAATATATAAGGCGTGTCTGATGAAAATTAGAAAGTGGAAAATGAAAGTGTTACGTATATGTAACACTGTGTCATTCTCAGTACTTTTTGGCCTCCACTATTTTCAATACAAAAAAGACTAAGTGACAATTTTTTTAATTAAATATACTATTTGAGCAATTAATATGATCATTTTTTTTAAACAAGTGGTTATAGAACCGTCATTACTTATTATTTGTATATCTTTATTCTTGTGCCACCTTTCAGCATTGAAACTCAGGTCATGAGGAAGATACGATCCTAGATAAAGCAGAGGATGGCATTTCCGGTAACCGGATATGAATTTAGAAAAAATGTTCAATGATGAATTAGTTCAAATATTGTAAAGCTTTCTAAATATATCAATTTTGTTTTGCCTTTCTTCAAAAAATTTAACATTTTTAAAGTTTTGCTTATATAGTCCATGAGATTTATATAGAGAATAAAAGGTCCAAAAATAAGTGATTAATGCCCACTGTAACGTATATGTAACGGCTTATAACTTCCATACTAAACCAAATATAAACAATTATTCAACGTCAATGGGTTTATATGCCTCAGTTGACATGATGTTCAAAATTTTAAAGTCGGCTAGATCGCCGTAGGCATTATTGGATTAACCGTATTCTTCGTGTACTTTGGGTTATAGAACGCGCTCGAAGGATATCAGATATAAGTAAAATGCGGGGTTATCAATTTGTTGGTAGTTATAATAAATTAAATAAAAACTAACAATGAATTTATGAATTTTTTATAAAAAGTTGTCTTTATTTTACAAAATTCAAATTCTAAATTAAAATTATATTTTTCTTTTCTAAAAAAACTATTTTGTGATATTTTTTGTTTAAAAAGTATTTTCTTGTAGTGTTTATTTTAGAGTCACCATAACTTGATCTGAATCTTATGAAAATTGATCCAAGAAGAACGATATTCTATATTTTCCACCATTATATATACCGATTTATACTCTTAGAATTTTGATATTTCCGACTTATAGTTAAATAATATTCTATTTAATATGTCAAAGATCAAATGCTAGTGATAAAACATAGATTTTATATCAAAAACGTGCCAGATCAAAGTAACATAAGAAATATTATTAAAAAATAAGGTTAGATCTAATACCTTCAGTCTAAAAATATTTCTAAAAGTGAAATGAACCCACGAGCCATAGGAAGATATTTGTGTTTTTAAAAAACATTTTATCTTCTTTTGGTGCCATAATACCTAGTCCAGCTAAGGAGTGCTATCGAAAAAATATTAAAACACGTTTTGCTTCATAACTTTTTTCGGAATCATTATTAAATTTTTTTTTAATTTTTTTTGATCTAGTTATCATGGAAAAATACTTATTATTTTTAATAAAAAACATGTTGACTTGTCGTGATTTCATCAAAATGAGTGACGAAAAAGATGTACGTGTTACAAATTATTACAAAATTTCAAAAAAATCCAAACAGGTCCTACAAATAATTGACCATAGGATTAAATTTCTGCTATCAAACTGTTTCTAGTGTTATTAAACGGTATCACGAGAATTTGACCATTGATAGGAAACCTGGTTCGGAGGAAAAAAAGTTCTACATGATATTGGGAAGGCCAGAATATTTAAAACATATTGAAAGGAACTCCAAACACATCTGGTAGAAAAGCAGACTGGTTAGCTCAGTGCTTTGACTATTTGGTGCGAAAATTTAAAGCTAATGCATAGTTGATAATATATAAAGTCCAAAAAGTTCCAAACAGGAATGCTGCAAAAAATTTAGAAGCCAAGAAAAGGACACGGAAATTAAAACAAATTTTCATACAAAAATATTCAAATTGTATAATTGACGAAGAAACATGTGCTGGCAGAAATTTCGCAGCTTCTGTGTCAAAACTTGTATATTGTTAATGCTCGAGGAAGTGTTAAAGATAAGTTTAGGACCCAAAAGCGGAAAAAAAATTCTTACGAAATTCCTGGTATAACAAGCCTTTTGCAGTTGCAGCAAAACAAGAAAGTCATTTGATACATTCTGATCTATAAATACCAAAATATACATCAAGGAATATTTGCAAAAAAGACTTCTTCCTTTCATGAGAGAGCACAACGTGTCCACACATTTTTGGCCCGATTTAGTATGATGTCACTACGGTAAGAAAGCTCTGGAGTGGTGCCAAAACAATAACAATTTTCCAAATTGTCCATAGCTTAGACCAGTGGAGAGATATTGAGCTCTTGTGAAAATTGAATTGAAGAACACAAAAAAGGTGTCCCAAAATATCGAAGATTTTAAAAGAAGATGTGCTCACTGTTCCAACAAAGTGACTGAAGCAACTATCAAATCTCTAATGGAAGGGTTACCAGAAATGGTCCACAAGTTCATAAGTAGTGTTTAGAACTATAAAAGTTATATTTTTCTGTGATCTGTAATAAATTATCAATTAAACAAGAAAACTATGAAAACTGTAAGATCAACCGTTTCCAAGTTATTAAAGATTATATATGTTAAGATTTTTTCGAACGGACTCCTCATTTGATTAATGTCATTATAAGAGACATGTACTTTTAACAAAAAATTTAGTCATATCAGATTTTGTCTTTGTAGGATTAGGTTTTCATGATATCGGAGCGTCCTTTTTTCACAGTTTTTTTGAGTTGTATGTGCTTGTATGTGGCTTAAGACAGCATCTTTGAACTTCAATGTTCATTTATTATTCCAGACATTGTTTTAAGCATTTCCGTTCAGCACCGCCTATTGGCTGCTCTTGTCACAAATCTTGATTTCATTCTAATAAATAAAGATACACTGTGCGGTGGATCAGAATTACAATTTTTTGGAAATAAATCTGTAACTTCTAATTGGCTAGTTGGATTTACGAGAAATTTGATACAGGCATAGCAGAGGAGCTTACAATGTTAAGTAAGATTGGAATATAATAAGAATATCTAAAAATATTTAAAATCGGGCTAGAAAACAAATTCGGCAAGTGATTAAAAAATGTATATGTCAAAGGTACCTTACTTTAAGCCACCTTATCGCCGCACCTAAGGGGTATTTTGGGTCCTTCTTCCAAACTTAACATTGTAAACTTCTCTGCTACGCCTATACTACATTTTACGTAAATCCAACTAGCCGAAGAAGTTACAGATTTGTTTATAACAATTTTCGATTCTGCCCCACTGTATCCTGGTGGTTAAAAATGTTTCTTCTTAAATAAAAATAGCTTTATTAGATGGAATTTAATGTACTGAAATCTGCTTTAATTTTTTTTATCACGTATGGATTTTCTTTAATGAGATAATGAGGTGTTGGGTATCGTATTTGATTCCAAATTGAGTTTTAAATCCCACTTATATTACTTATTATCAAAAGTTTTCTCAACATTAGCATTTTTAAAAAGAAATTCATCAGAATTTTCGGATCCATATACACTGAAATTGTTATATTCTATGTTTATGAGATCTAAACTTGACTATGGTGCCATTATTTGGAATTCACATTGTAGTACTCATATTGCACGAATTGAAAAGATTCAAAAAAGTTTTATTCGTTATTCTTCACCGTATTTAGAAAACATTTATCTCCTACCTTCTTATGAATCCCGCTGTTTACATTTGGGAATGATTTCATTGGAAAAAAGACGCAAAATTCAGTCAATGTTATTTATATATGATTTAATAAATTCAAATATCGATTCAATAGAATTATTAAATAAAATATCATTCTATGTGCCTTATAGATTGTCTCTTTGACATAGGAACTTATTTTATGTTGGTTTATTTCATAGAAATTATGTATTAAATAGTCCAACAATACGATCATTAAATTATTTGAATTCTCAAAATAATGCTCATATGTTGGAATTTACAGCATCAAAAACTGATTTTAAAAACTTTGTACTGCAAAACATGAAATAATATTGTAAATTATTACAAAATAATATGTTTATATTATTCATTAGTCTGTAAGGAATATTGTTCTTTAGACTTAAATAAATAAATAAATAAATAAATAGCGAAAAAAAAAAAAAAAATAATAAAACTAAAAATAAAATGAAAAATCGGGAACATTTTGACCCTTATCTCTGAAATTATTGAGGGAATAAAAAATGATGTTAGCCTGACTTGAAGACAATTTTCATCAGAATCTTTTAGTGTATCATTTATCAAAATCGCACAAACGGTTATTGTAATTATAGCCTTAATTCGACAAACTATTCTTGAGTTTCACTAGTGTGACCGTTAAATAAGATGATGAATCGTTTTCAATTATGCATATTAATAACGGAAAAACTTTTAATATAAAATGTACCTAATGTGTATTGCATTTCCACAAAAGTATTTGTATGTATGTATGTATGTATGTATGTATGTATGTATGTATGTATGTATGTATGTATGTATGTATGTATGTATGTATGTATGTATGTATGTATGTATGTATGTATGTATGTATGTATGTATGTATGTATGTATGTATGTATGTATGTATGTATGTATGTATGTATGTATGTATGTATGTATGTATGTATGTATGTATGTATGTATGCATGTATGCATGTATGAATGTATGTATGTATATTCAGTATGTTTTTGTTATATATTAAAATATAGGGTGAGTGGTGTTTGTGGTAATGCTTACATTAAAATATTTTATTATTCGGTCAAGTAAATCTTCACTCCGCCAGGATTTAATTAACTTCAGCAACCAAAATGCATATAAATGAATATTTTCAAGGTATAAATATGGCTGATATTCTATGATTATTGTTTGACTTTTGGTGGTTGTGGTCTATGTGGGAACAAACTGTATATATCTTATTGGCTTTATAGGTAAATTTTGTAATACACACATACTAACAGTAATATACCTGCTGCTTATTCTTCAATTTGCAAACACTATTGAATATTAATGCTGTGCTCAGTGGGAAATCAAGAAATAATTTAAATTATTAATGCTTAATTAAAACGTTATTGAATATATAATTGAGTAGATTTAATGTGTCTTTATTTAAACATTTATTTAATTTTCCAATATATTAAATTCTTTGGTTTTTGTAAACTTATTGAGTTTTTTTTGCTCCTATTTTTATTACAAACAATCTATTTAAGTATTTAATATTTCAAAATTAAAACTAATCGGAAGTGTCCAGTAAATATACTCAGTCTGTTGAGTTAGTGTGAGTTAATATACTTTAAAAAGAACTCTAGTCTAGTAAATATATATGTATCCGCCTGTCTGTTCATTGTGTGTGTGTATTAATAAAATGTACACTGTACATATATTTATACATTTATTATAAAATCACTTATTGTTGTCAACAATGTGACGCATGTTACACATTTTGTTGAGTTTCATCTTCCTTATTGTTGTTGATGACATGAGTTGCAATAAAAAATAGTTGTTGTTTGTTAACTACAATGTGTTGACGATGTATATTTTTTTTAACATTTTTTATTTTATTTTATGTGTAAAGATACATATATTTTTATCTTGTTATGGAACAAAAATAAAACCTGCTAAGAACAGTTAAAACAAATTCTCACAATACAATAGTTACACGCAAAATTACTGTAATAAACAAAAAGTAAAAAACGTTAAAAAAGGCAAACTAGACTACAAATTACTGTACATTACTGCAAAAGGAGAGAGATCGAAAAAATTTTAACATATATAAAATTCAATAATTTGGAATCGGTTGATCTTAGAGTTTAGTTTTTTTTATTTAATTGATATTATAATACAGATCACAGAAAAATATAACTTTAATAGTTCTAGTCATTACTTATGAACTCGTGGACTTTTTTTGATAACCTTTCCATTAGAGATTTCTTTTCGCAAAAGCCCAATATCTCTTCACTGGTCTTATCTCCGGACAATTTTGAAGATAGACCTCTCTTGGTACAAAAACTATGTTATAGTTTTAGTACCACTCCAGAGCTTTCTTACGTAGTGACATGATGGACACATTGTACTCTCTTATGAAAGGAAGAGGATTTTTTTTGCAAACATTCTTTGATGTATTTTTCGATATCGTCGATATCGTCAGCTTTTCGGTCCTAAACTTATCTTTAGTATATCCTCGAGCATCAGCAACATAAAAATTTTGACTCGGAAGCTGCGAAAAATCTGCCAGTACATACGTTTCTTCATCCATTATACACCATGAGTATTTTTTTATGAAATTTGATTTTAATTTCCGTGCTCTATTCTTGACTTCCAAATTTTTTGCAGCATTCCTGCCTGGAACTTTTTGTACTAGCCTTTTCGCACCAAATAGTCAGAGCAGTGAGCTAAAGCAGCTCTTTAATTCTTTGGCAAATTTTTTGTAGGACAAATTTGGATTTTTAAATTTTTTTTAATTTTTCCACGTACTTCTTTTTAGTTACTAATTTTAATCGAACTCATAACAAATCAAAATGATTATCATTAAAAAAAAAAAATAATTAAATATTGCTTTCGAAAAAAGTTAAGATTTTTTGTGTGTTAAGATTTTTTCGATCTCACTCCTTGTTACTATTATAAATAATTTTTGCTGTGTACATAGATTTTTAATGTATCATTTGTTTTCATCATATTTTTAACAACTCTGTTCATAATGAACAAATTTTAAAGTTTTTTATTGTCATCTTAAATTTTATATCTTTCAAAACAATCAGACATGTTATTAATTCAGTAATAATTTCTTTAATATTTTAATTCTACTCCATTGTGCATTGATACTGAAATAAACTTTTCCGTATACTTTCCGTATAAGTTATGTTACAAACAAAACAAATAATCTAAATACCCTTATACTTCTTGGTAGAGCTCAAAAAAGTAAACAACCAAAAAATAAGGAATTATTACGACATGCAAAAAAAGTTTAAGGAGGAATAAAATAAATAAATCTCTAAAACATGACAGCTCTTTTAAACAAATTTGATAAATAGAATGAATGTTGTTGATTTGTATAAAAACTTTAAAAGAACATATCATTAAAGTTTACATGTTAAGTGGGATTTCTGATTTTAAAAAAATGTATCCATTTGATTTGCCACAGCCGAGAAAACAATCTTAAGAAATAGGGGCTATGTAAAGCGCTTTCACTTAAATCAGTGGGGCCAAACGCAAAATATTTGGTATCGAATTGAAATGTACACACAGAAAAAAGATTGGTTGGAAAACCGTTGCAATAAACAAAATTTGCTAGGTGCGACAAAGAATTGGTTGCTGTTGTCATTAATTTGTAAATACTGAAGATTTTCCATTTCTATAATATTAAAAATATCATTGTGATGGAAATATAATTTACATCATAATTAATTCAGTTTTGTAAACCAACTTTTGTTTTTTAAAATTTAAATTAAACAATTAAATGCTGCAACTGAATTTAAATCAGAACAAAAAGATTAAATGACTGAAATATTTGTTGCAGATATAATTTAATAATGAATAAAGGTTCTTGTAACTGAAAAAATAGTTGCTATAATGGGTTTGTACCTTAACTAATTTAAACTTAGCCAATTCGAAACCAACAATCGAATTAAATTCAGCATAATATGTATAATTTCTAAATTTTGTTGGTAGCAATCAAATAATTCAATTAAAAAACATTAAAAAAAAATGACATTAGTAAAAATATTAAAAAAAATTATTTAAGGAACTTTTTAAGACAAAAATGCTAATAAAAATGTATGTATAATATAGCCGTTAGTCAATAAATCCTGAATGTATGTACATAATTTATCGTGGAATGTCTTTGATAAGTTCAAGATATTTCATGTGTTATAAAAGTATTTATTTTATTTTTGTTACAAGCAACTTCATAACTGCAAATAAGGAGCTTCTGAACTTTTTTTACAACATTATTGCGGCCGAGAAAATTAAAGTATTCTACAAACTTAGAAATTTGCGGTAGTTCTCTAAAGGACACAAGATGGTAAACTATATTTATTTTTTATTGTATGCTAACAATATTCAAAGCATAATATATTCCTTAAATTTAGATTATTTCGTCAACAATTCTGGTTAGTGGTCCTTGGTATCCATTTTTACCTTGTTTCGCAGCTTTTAAGAAAACTAATCACCTTTTTATATGCGGCTAACTTAGAAAATATGAAATTTTCCAATACAAATATTAATATTTTTCTAATTTATTTTTGCCTTTATTTTTATATACATATACTTTTTAAATAAAATTATAAACAAAAATGAAAAATTAGAATAATAATTGTTCCAAGCAAAACTTTCGATGACCCCAATAGAATACTTTTTTTAAACTGTTGTGACTACCATAAATTCAGCAATAGTATAGTGCTTACAATTGAATTTAAGATAGTACGTGCAACCGACAAAATTCTATTGGCTAAAAATTCGGTTGCAGCAACCAATCTGTATTCTCTGTGTATTGAAATGTTTGAATCCTACATACAACATAAGTCGAAAATGGTGAATTTTAGAAAAATTTATATTATATTTTTTTGACAAAATTTAACATCCACAGCATGCGAACCAAGAATCATCCATCCTATACTCCACGACGTCTGTCCTCTATGTTAAGAGCAGTAACTAACCCCTTTTTAGACCATTTTGTGTGGTCACGACCCCACCAGTAGCGTCATTTACTTATGTTAAGGTTGGTTGCTGGATTCCTGTCCACACTGAATGTCTGTCCGGGATTGTGGTACTGGTTTTCCAGACTCTGGTCTAGGTACATAAGCAAGGAAAGGTCTTCCAAATCCAGAAGCCGCAATACATCTTTTTCACCTGTGG
This sequence comes from Protophormia terraenovae, assembly GCA_951394005.1. Taxonomy (NCBI): domain Eukaryota; kingdom Metazoa; phylum Arthropoda; class Insecta; order Diptera; family Calliphoridae; genus Protophormia; species Protophormia terraenovae. The sequence continues at coordinate 143,652,803 of OX596074.1, forward strand.
CACAGGTATAAACTGCCAGTGAACAATGAACAAAGAGAACGGCCCTATGTTCCTGTTCGAGGCTTCTAAAATCTCCAAGGGAAACGTGAGTACTCAGGCGGAGACCACAGCTCTGAGTGCCACTGGAGCTACTGTGACCACGACTGAACGGGCCCCTCAGATCGCTCTGCTACTGATAGACAGAAGAGACAGATTTGTGACGAGACAAGCGAGTTTGGACAGTACAAACAGTGACAAGAACTCTGACCACCTCGAAGGCCTAAAACTATGAACCTTTATGAGACCTTCCTCCGAAAGGCTTCACGCAGACGGACAAAAACAGAAGGCCCGTGATCCCGCAAGGGGAGACAACTGACAAGGATTCAAGTAGAGGTGATGACAGGGTCTATCAATACTATACCCAAAGTACGGTCTGCACAAACCTCCACTAGAGGTCCAGCAGCCGTTACCAAAGGAAATGTCGGCAAATACTGTACCAAGCGGCAAAGATCAGTTGAGACGCAGGTACCTGAGGGTTGAAACCCTCAACTAGCTTGTCATCAGCTCCTGTGCTACAAGTAGCCATTATAGACCGTAGTCAGCCCGAAGGAAAAATTACTATGAACAAATGTCTACTACTGGAGGAGAAGATCTTGCAGGCACTAGTTGACGAACTCGGATGTGGCAACGAGAAAGCACTCGACTTTCTTAAAAACTGCATTCGAGGACTTGGCGAACTCTGGCTCAATGCAAAGATCAAGATCGTCACCCTGGATCAAGGCAAAAATGAATTTTTATAGAACTTTCGACATTAGAATCCCATCTAGGAAAGAGAGTGCAGCAAATTCCGTTTTTAAGGAATATGCAATCTCCGTATGCACTGATCGATGTCTCTCAGATTACCGAATTCGTGTACAATTTTCTAGGCCGAAGTATATGCTATCAGCGAAGCGAATTCAGGAGTTTCATTTCTGCGCTTCGAACATTGTAGACAGTCTCGCCGCAATCAAGGCTCTGAATTCTCTCATTATAAGATCGATATATGTTACCGACTGTATACGCTCCTTAACTCAGCTAAGACACTTTCGGGTGGAGCTTATATGGGTTTCGGGCTAGGTATACTCGATAATGAAGTCGCAGATGAATGCGCAGTAAATTCATCGTCTTTGGACGGGGCAATCGCTTTCGAAGACATTCTCACCCCCTTCCTTTTGCCGTATCTAAAACTCTTGATGAATAGGCGGTGAATGAAATGGAATTAAGGTGGTCCTCAATCACCACTTGTAGACTGTCAAGGACTCCCTGGCCACTTCGGTAACGGAGCAGAACTAGAGCATTACTATCTCTTGACAAGTCATCGATAAGGATTCTTGTAGGTATTATCACAGGGCATTGTATGATCGGGCGTATGTTGGAACATATGGGTTACCCAGGAAATAGCTTTTGTAAAAGTTGCTTAGATGAAGAAGAGGAAGAATCCGAACAACACTAGTTATGCGAATGTCCAGCACTGAAAGGGCGTAGACTGAGACATATCGGTAGACAACTCTTCCATGATCTGGATTGTCTTAATGACATGCCACTGTCAAACCTAATTAGATTTGAAACCTCCTTGAAACCAAACCGCACTCCTAGGTTTGGTTTCAAGGTGGACCAACGGAACGTTAGTTTTGTTTATAGGAATGGAGAGGAGCATTTTTTTCCCATATAGGGTATCACAATGGGTCTAAGGGCCTCCGAGTGCACTTGTAATAGCGGGCGATCTTATAACATAACCTACGTACTAAAGCTACGTAATCAGTTTTTCGTCTGTAGACGGACAGACATCGTTAAATCGATTCAGAAATTAATTATAAGTCGAACGTTATAATTTAAGTTGAGAGCCTAAGATTGCATCGTATTATTCACATTAAAACTTGCATATAACGTTCTCAAATAATACCGTAAAATTATACTATTTTATCTGTTTAATAATATAATATTAGTTGTTTATTGTAAAATTAATTATTTAATCTATATTTTTTGTATTTATTAAAAAAAAAAGACCTTTTCATTATATTCCTTTGGTAATTCCTCATAAGAAAGAGGAAAAAAATATATTTATAAAACCAAATCCTTTTTATTTAAAACATTTAACTTAATTTCTCTTTGTTCCGTTTTTAATGAAACCAAAACAATTTAATACCTTTTAAGTCCTCTTATATTTTTGAGTCCTTTTATTCTGTAAAATAAAAAAAAAAAAAGTTTTGTTTTAAATTTAACCTCAATCATGTCATTGTTTGTGCTTTTTTCTCCATACAATCCCTCTTTTTTACAGTGATTGTGTAACAGTTTATTTTTTGCAGATAATTACATTTTTTTCTGGGTGCATTAAAAGAAAACTTTATGTTTTTAATCCTTATCCTGAGTTTGCACTTAAAAAGATAGTCGGAAAAAATTTTGAAAAAATTATATTTAAAATAAAGAATTGAAAAACGGATACAAATATTTGCGAAAAATTATAATAATACCATAGGATGTATATTTTGAAAACATAAGTATTGGCTCAATTGCTGGTGAATTTGACATATTTCTATATCAGAAAAATATATAGATATATTTTGGATTATATGTAAGTGTTTAAAAAATTTTCTAAAAAATTAAGTTGAGATTTTTTCCATATTTTAAATGCTCAAGTTTTTTCTTTCAGTACTTTTGAAACTAAATGAAAATATAATAATAAGGATCTATTTTTCCTGTTACTTAACTTTTTTGTATACTCATATACATACCTCAATTCTACTTTTATTCCATTATTTTCTATTATTTTCTTTTTTTTTTCTTTTTATTTTTTGAAGTTTTAAATAATAAAAAATTAAATACAATGAAAACATTTCTTTTGTGCTGTGAAACCTCACTGCTCTTATACTACTTTCACACTTTTGGAGAGTACAATAAATGTATATTTCTTAGATTTTTTTTAACTTCCTTTGAAGTGCATAAAAAGAAACATTATTTTAGTTAAAAAAGAAGTAGGTAGAAGAAATAGAAATAGTGCTTAAAATGAAATCTTTTGTTGACATAAAAATGTTTCTTGCATTGTGGTGGAAAAGTTTAACTTTTAAAAATTGTACACTCAGAAAGTTGGTTGGCGTTTTAAATGTTTTGTTATGATTGTAACGTAAAGACTTGCGGGATACTTATTGACTAACATAATAAAATAAAAGAATTAAATAAGATAAAGTTCAGTTTGACTCATCGAGTCCAAAAGAATTTGAGATGTATAAAATATATTTTCAAAAGCCCTTTAATTAGAAGAAACCCAACAAGAATAATTATTTTAGCTGCAGGGAATTTAAAATTCGTGCTTGCTTTACATAAAACTTATATCTTATTTAAGTTTTTATCCTTATTTTACTCAAATACTATAATCTTTATTATAATTATTTCAAAATATAACAATAGATGACGACAAGTGCATAATTAAGAACATAATATTTTAATAGAGTACTTCCATCAAGAATTACTTTTCATATATAAATGATGATAAGCACCAGCATTTTTGAATGACATCATTTACCGAAGAGTTATATAAATAAAGAAGAATACGTCAAAGCTAGATGCGCATAATTAAGAGGCATGACCCGCAGGATATTACCTTATCTTTATAAACAAATCATTCGTAATAAATAGTTTCAATACAATTATATTCAAATATTGTTGAAGTACATACTATGTATAATTTCAAACCAATTCAAAACCAATATCCTATACAGTGTTACCGTTTGGCGACTTTAGTCGCCAATTGCCCCTTCTTCAACCACCTGTCCACTTTTTTGGCCCCTTTTGTAAATGGAGACTTTTTCAAACTATGTGCTAAATGACGAGAATCTTAGTTGTTTGAAATATATCGACTTATTATATATTAATTTAAACAAATAAATTTTATTATTTTGAGATTGTTTCACAGTATATAGATATAAAAAGTCGCTGAGTGTTTATAAATGAACTGAAACTGTTAGAAACTAAAAATAATAATAAAGTTTATGAACAGCTATTTAAATCATCATGTGCGTATGTTTTGGACTGGATTGAGAAAATAAAAATAGATACGATGAATTCTTATATCATAATCTATATTTTTTACATTGCTCATAGCAATCCCTCGGGGGAACGTGACTTTTTACTAAATTATAATAAGATCATTTATCCAAATGTCTTAAGTCAATACTTATGAATCTCTACGTTCAGTTCGACGGGGATTTAAAAGACTGGAGTAAGAGTGAAGACCTCGTACAAAAATATAGAAGTGTAATTAATAAAAAGAGAATTGTATGTCAACTATTTATGTGAATAAGTCTTTACTTTTGAAATAATAAAAATTGTTCTAAAATAATTATAAATAAATTATAAAAATATTAGATTTAGTAGTTTTTCTTCAAATACAACATTTTTTGTTTCTTTTGTTATCAAATAAACAAATTTTAAGGTGTTTTTGGGTTTTTGGTGTTTCAAATCAGTTTGCCCCTTTTTTTCAAAAAATCCCCTTTTTTGGACACTTTTTAAAAATTCTCAACGTTAACGCTGATCCTATATCATTGTGTATTTATTTGTTAGATCTGTTTAAAATTTTTATAATATATAATTAATTTTTTAATCCAATATATTATATTGATAATTGGAATTTTGTATTGAATTAAGTAAATTAGTAATTGATATAAATAAAGAATTAACTAAATCTTTACTTATACAATATTTCCTCCAAATAGAAAGACACATAATTCATTTAAAGTGTTTATTGCAAAATAATAAATTATATTGAAATACATTGCAATAATATGTGTAAATTAAAATATTTGTATGAAATGTACTGAATGGCGGATATTTGTAATTAAAATATAATGATGTATTGAATGGAGATATGTGCTTCTATGTAGTACATTTTTAAGGTTCTAGCCATAAATCTGTAATGATGGAGGAACAATAAATAAAACATGATACTAATCATATTAAGCGAATACTTACTATATAATAACTATAAGTTCCTCTTATTTAAAAACGTACAACTTTTTTTATTTTATTTTTTTTTTTTGGAATATACTCCAATGTCTTAAAGTAGGCCATCTCTGATTTTAAGTATTTAACCAAAATTCCAATTTCTTTATCTTCGACTTCAAGCATATTTATATTTTCAAATTTTAATTTATTTTTTATTTTCTTTAGTTAAAAAACACTATGCAACAAATTGATTCGAAACTAAAATATTTAAACATAAATGTTTAGAACATTTAAATGGCAATATTTCATTAGAAACTTCTATCTATCTCTGATTATATGGGGTCATTTCTAGTCCGTTTAAACAAAATTAAACAAAAGTCCATTAAAACTTGAGTTTAATGGGTTAAAATATTCTACAGACATTTTCTACGTCGAATTTCACTAGGGGTCACCGAAGGTCCAAAGTTCATACGTGGAAGCGTTTATCCAAAGAAATGAAATTGATGAAATTATTATTAATTTTGTTTACGATTTGTACAAAACTTTTAATTTTATTTTATTATTCATTGCCTAGTTTAAGGAGTTTTTACAAGAAATGTGGGAAAATTTCATAATTTTATATAAGGGAAGATAAATGAATTTAAAGTTCTAATGAAATATTCCCCGTTAAATGCTCTAAACATTTATGGAAATTTATTTTAACATCGAACTATATTGATATTATTTTTTTTTTTCGATTTATCTGTAATTATCTTTAAGTGGTCCTAAAACAAAAATTTTGCCTACCAGCGAAAAATCATTTGAAGAGTTTATTACACATATTAAGAGCTATCTTTTGCAGATGGAATTATTCCGCCCCCAAAATACTGTTGCGTAGTGAAATATATCGTTCATTAAATAATAATAAGTTAATCTTTTAAACTTGCTGCCTCAAGTAAGTATATAATCTAATTTCATCATTTTCATTCACGATAAAGTAAAAAATATAAATTAAAATATTGGCACAAACTTCATTCATACCAATCAACCTTATTTTGGAAACTATACAAGGTTCAAGAGCTAATTTAATGAAAAACATACATTTTCGCATGGTATAAAATTCATAAATAAATTGCGTGCAAAAATTCATAACCTTTTCTCTAACCATTTAAATAGAAATTAATATTAATTTTTCTATCTATATTATTTTTTTGAACTTCATAAAATTTTATTATTTTTTCATCTTTGTTTTTTACAATTTAAAAAAAAAAATAAAAAAAATATATACGAGTTCTGGGAGAAAAAAAGTTGGTTAAAAAAATAAGCCATAAAACATTAATATTTAACAAAAAAATTGGCAAAATGAAATTTATTTTTATTGCAAAACAATAAAACATTTTCTAATAATAGATTCTTTGTGGTTTCAACACCATTAATGTTGTGGTCATGCTCAGCACAACGTTCAATATTTTCTTTAATCTATGTATTTGCCATAAATTGGCTTAGTTACTGTGAATGTGTTTTTTTTACAAGCACACACTCATACATATACATATATTATGTTTTTTTTTTTTAAGTTATAAAGAACAAGAGATTCTGTCTGTCCGCTACTCTCGTTGAACCAATATCAATAAATGCCAATAAAGATTTGACCACAATACCTAACAAATATCAACAGCAAGCAGTACCAGCAACAACAACAAACAACTGCCACACTTCAAAACAAATTCAAATACATAGATATTTACTAATACAGACACCCAACTATAAAAATATAAGTAAGTATGTTTGTATGAGTGATTTTCCTTACAACTGGTTAGAGAAAAAAAAAATGGAATTAATATCTGTTCAACCACTAAATCATCAATAAATAGTATATATGTACAACATACTTTTAAACAATCTGTGTGTTTATGTGTGTTTGTATGCGTGTAAATGTTTATAGATTTGTGTGTTTGTAAACTAAAGTTTTTATTATTTTATTTTGTAAACATGTTTTTTTATTTATTTATTTATTTTTTTTTTTTCAAATGTGTTGAGGTTCTGTTATTGTCGTTGTACCTACTAAACTTTACAAATTGTGGTTTTGTTAAATGATGATTTTTAAATTGGGTTTATTTGTAGTAATTTTTTTTTGTACTTCTCAAAAAATCAAGGAAAAAAGTCCTTGTTGTGTTGAGAGCTTATTGAAAAAAACATAGACTAAAAACTAATAAATGTATTTATTGAGTTTATTATACGAAAAAAAATGTATTCAATAGTTTTTGAAAGTATAAGATAACAATATTTAGTTAGTAAATATGAATACTTCATATGAAGTGTATTGCAATTTGCAAATAATAAGACATTTCATCGAGATATTAAATGTCCATTAAAAAAAATATGTATATATATATATTGCACTAATGGCCGCTAGACTAAATTTAGAAAAACACAAATAGAAAAAGAATAATTTTTTTTTATAAATTCTAAAGCGATAATTCAATGAATACATACAAGTACTTAATATTCACAAAAAAAATGTTATTTACTAAATTCAATAGATATTTTTCTATTACACTGGTTGGCAAAAAAAAAAAAAAAAAAAAAGACGATTAGTTGATGTTTATGGATTTTAATGTGCTAAATACCAAGGTACGGAAACTAACTAAATTTTAAGTTCTTCTTCGTTCCTTTTAATATTATTCGCAAATTTAAAAATAAAATTCACTTTTTTGATTAAATTTTGTGGTCTTTTCTTTACTTTTTGAATTTAAGTTATGAAAATAATTTAAAATTTTATTATACCCACCATCAAAAAGATGTCCGTCCGTCTGTCTGTTGAAAGCAAGATAGGGCTCGAACGGAGCAACATAGGGGGTCGAAATTTGGCAAAAATATTTGTCTTATACAATGTTTGGTATTGAAAATGGGCAAAATCGGTTAATAAACAAAAAAGTTATGAGCTAAAAACTAGAAGCACAGGGTGTCCGTTTTATACTTTTCTGCTGATATTTCTTCAACAAAAGCATGTACGACAACGAAATTTTGTACGTATAGTTCGGGGATCGATATAAATTCGGAAACCAAAAATGGGCGTGGTCCGCCCACTTTACCGCCCACCTCCCATGTAAGGTGAAAATCAACGAAATTGTGTTCAAATACTTCAAAGACCAATGTAAACTCGAAAACAAAAAATGGTCCGCCCACTTTACTGCCCACTTTACCGCCCCCTTCCATATAATGTAAAATTTGGAAAAGTTGATGGTGGGTATATAGATTCGACCGGGCCGAATATAATTCGCGCTTGTTTAAATTTGTATTTGTGGGAACAAAATGATGTGCGCAAAAAAGTGGTTGAAAAAAGTAAATTAAAGGTTCGTTGTGTGCATGTAAGTACATGTAGATATGTATAAAAAAATACTTTTTAGCGGTATGAACTGTCGAATAGATAAAAAACCTGACTATAAAAACTCCAATGATTTTTGTTATTTTAAATTTGTAAGTTTATCAATTGATTTTTTGGCTCATGCAAATAATTAAAAAGTAGCGATCGTAAAAAATAATAGTATTTTTGATTTGCATTTAAACAAATACATACATACATATGTACATACATACATATATATATACATACATATATATATACATACATATATACATACATATATACATACATACATACATACATACATACATACATACATACATACATACATACATACATACATACATACATACATACATACATACATACATACATACATACATACATACATACATACATACATACATACATACATACATACATACATACATACATACATACATACATACATACATACATACATACATACATACATACATACATACATACATACATACATACATACATACATACATACATGTATATGTGTATGTGTATGTACATACACAACTGCTTAATAAATTCTAAAAACATGTATTTACATACATATTTACATGCATACATACATATACAAATAAAAAACTCACTCACTAAATTAACTACTACCATAAACATTGTGTTGTTGTTTCATTTTAAATAATTCAACAGTAATAAAAAAAAAAAACACCAAAAAAACTGCATCTTTCTTAAACACACAAGCGTATATACAAATGTTCTAAACATCCACACATCTTTCATGCAACACGTTTTTTATACCGTTACACGACTTCAATTCGATTAATACGTTTCGAGTTAATTCCTGAATAATATTTTTATTTTCGAAAATAAAATTTTTGATCTTCGAACAAATTTAAAAATTAAATTTGCAAATAAAAAAAAAATAAAATTCGTTCTAAAAATTAGGATGAAATTCGCTGATAAAAATTATGTTCAGAACGAATCAAAAAAATGAGCGTTCTTCCTACTCTGCTAAATACGAATCTGCTTTCAGTAATAAGGCCATTACACGAATATATATGTATATACTAAATATTTCCGGAGTTATTTAGAAATTGGTGCCCGAAAAAAAGTTTTCAAGCAAAAATGAAGATTTGTTTATTTGCGCACCAAAAGTGTTACTTTTTTTTTCCTTAACATAAATACAGCTAAATTTTCCCAAGTTTTCATAACATTTTCTTAATATTTTTCGGTACTAATTTACGAATAAATATGAAAATAATTAGAGGATAAGCAAATTATGTTGAGATAACTCAAAGATAATTTGAATCGGCATCTACTGGAGTTTATTTTATCTCAATTGTCCAAGCGTTCTTGAGATATACAAGTGTGACTGCCTAAAAATGGTCATAGTCATTAAAAAAAAAATCAATAGGTGAAAGAAAACAAGTGAAAGCGAATTCTTATTTGGCACGTTAGATTCCACCTAAGGACGAAAAAATGTTTTTGACCCACTTATTTTTATATATATACATATACATGGGTATTTTAACTTAATTGTAAATAAAATCATTATTTATGCATAAATTTGGATGATATATGGTTTAAATAAAATTTTTAGTACTACAAACTTTTAGATGATGTAAAAAAGGAATTAAAAAAAACAAAAAGTTTCCTATATTTGCTTGAAATTTTGTTTCCAAAAATAATCTATTTATAACTCCTAAAATGATGGACAGTTAAAAAAATAATGTTAAAGTGACTTAGAAATAATAGTTTGTAAATTTTGGTGTTTCAATTGTCTAAATCGAACAACTCGTTCTCGAATTATTGTAAAATATCGTGCATTCGCTTTACAAGCCCATAAAAAATCACATCCTAATGAAAAAAAAAAAAAAAAACTGGAAACAGATTCGCGTTTAGCACATAAAAATCCATCTTCTATTCTACATATTTTATTATAATTTCTTTTTGTCGTCCAGTTTAATTGGCTGTAACATAATATAGTTGGTACATTTTGTGAAGACACTTAACAAAATAGAGTACTTATTGACATTTATTTATGTTAAAGAAGCAAATAGAAAATTCTTCTGAAAACTTGACATAAACTCGAATTAAGTAAATAATTAAAGCTAAGTACATATTCATAGAGTGGGATGCTATATTATGAAAGATTAAAATGATGATTTGTAATAATGAATATATGTTGAATTTAGTTGTAAATAAAATAGTTTTAATATTTTATTAACAGTAACTATTACATGGGTAAGGAGTATAAATGACTTAAAGCCAAGTAAGGAGTGAGATCGAAAAAATCTTAACATATATAAAATTTAATAATTTAATTGATTTTATAACACAGATTCCAGAAAAATATAACTTTTATAGTTCTAACTACTATTTGCGAACTTGTGGACCTTTTTTGGTAACCCTTTCATGAGAGATTTGTTAGTAGTTGCAGACAATTTTTTGAAACAGTTTTTAAAATCTTCGATAATTTGGGACAACTTTTTTATAATCTTCAATTCTCTATTCACAAGAGCCCAACATATCTCCTCTGGTCTTAGCTCCGGTCAATTTGAAAGATTGACCTCTCTTGATATAAAAACTATATTATTGTTTTGGTAACACTCCAGAGCTATCTTACCGTAGTGACATGATACTAAATCAGACCAAAAATATGTGGACACATTGTGCTCTCTTATAAAAGAAAGAAGTCTTTTTAGAAAATATTCTTTATGTATGTTTCGGTATTTATATGGCCCACTGTAACAAATGACTTGCTTCTTTTGCTGTAACTGCATAAAGCTTGCCATACCTAGAATTTTTTCATCTTTTGGTTTTTAAACTTATCTTCAACATTTCCTGGAGTATTAGCAACATAAAAATTTTGACTCGGAAGCTGCAAAAAATCTGCCAGTACATACGTTTCGTCGTCCATTATACAACATGAGTATTTTTGTATGAAATTTGATTTAAATTTTCACCCCATATTTTTGGCTTCTATGTTTTTTGCAGCATTCCTGTCTAGAACTTTCAGGATGTTTTCAAGCACTAGCTTTATCTTTTTGCACCAAATAATAACATTGGAAAAAGTTTGACGATAGACCTTTAATTCTTTGTTAAATTTTTTGTAACACTATTTTTCGTCATATAAGACAGAAAGACAGGATGAATTTTTTCGGCCATCCTTTAGAAAGGCGTTATAGATATTAAGCTCTATTTGTATTTTATTCTTTACCTCTTGTATGTATATTAGAGTGTCCCGAGTAAAGCCTTTCAAACGATGCGTAAAATTTAGCTTAATACGAAAAAATTATTTAAAAAAATTTTAAAATTGGTCTTCAGTTCCCTACCAGCGATTGAAAAATCATAGGTCCCATACATTTTGGTAAAAAAAAGTTTAGATTTTTTAATCGAAATGGGTATCAAAAATTTTTTAATTTTATGCGGGTTATGGAAAAAATATTAAAATTTTTTTTTTCATCTTTTCATCAACTAACACCCAGACTTTTTAGGCATTTTCATGAACAATTTTTTGAAAAAATTTGGAAAATAATATATTATCAGCAATACTTACTAAAATGCAAATTTTTAATATTTTAGCCATAAAGGGAACAAAATTATAAAATTCTTATCCATTTTTAAGAAAAATATCGATTTTTTTTTTTGCATGATGTACTAAAATTATAATTTGTGGACCGAAATTTTTGCAAAAATTTTTTAAAATATATTTTTTTTTTTTTTTTTATAATTGGTTAAAAATTACGAATTTTTTGATACCCATTTCAAGACAAAACTCAATACTATTTTTTGGACGAAATGTTCTAGACCCGTGACTTTCAATCGCTAGTAGGGAACTGAAGATCAATTTAAAAAACATTTTTAATATTTTTCCGATATTAAGCTAATTTTTACGTATCGTTTGAGGTGTATTCCTACAAAAATTTTGTCTACGGGACACTATAATGTATATAGAAACATTTTAGATGTGATTATATTCTAATCATATCCCAAGAATTACATCAAAACTAACACCCAGATTGTATAATAACAGTTTTGACTTAAAAAGTAATGTTTTACAAATTGGATCGATTATTTTTTAGAAATACATATTTATTTTACAATGTATTCACATATCAATGTGTTTATTAGCATGGCTCCATTTTTATAAATTGAAAACAGTTTGTAAAGTTTAGAATCAAAGTTAAAATTGACTTTATTTTCTAAACAGTTATTGAATTTTTATTCTTATCCTATACGTCAATAAAGTTAATTAAAGATTTAAAATGTATTCTTATTTTAGGAAATTTTACTTTCAATCTGGAGACATCCCGATCAAATATTTTCTTGTCATCGACCAGTTATATTTATTTGCTTTTAAATGTCCCTAATAACAAACAAAGCACGATCCAAAGAATAATTAAAAATATTTTATCGTATACATGAAGCCAACCTAATGTTCCCATATACATTCGAATTACAGCTAATTACTTTTCCATTCAAAAAATCATGTAACAAAAGCATCAGCAGCAACAAACAGAAACAAAAAAATAAGTTAAACTTTAAACTTTTTCAAGATGAAAAACTAATAAACAACAAAATACCGACAGTAATGAGCCATAAATAAAGTAATTAATGTTTCTGAAAATAAGTATGAATAACCCAGTGAATAACATTTTTAAAAATAATTATTTCTTAAGGTTAAAATTTTAAAGAAATAAATTCACTATAACATTCTATGCTTACAGTAAATATCACATAAAGATTTTAAAAAATAATAATTCACATAAATTCATTGGGTTGTCATTAGTTTGAAAAGACGTTTTCACTTATATCCTGTGCATATACACATGTAAGGAGTGAGATCGAAAAAATCTTAACACACATTTTGCCTCATAACTTTTTTCGGAATCAATATTCAAAATTTTTTTTTGATCTACTTATCATGGAAAAATACTTCAGTTATTATTTTTTATAAAAACCATGTTAATTTGTCCTTATTTTCATCAAAATAAGTGACGAAAAAGATTTACGTCCTACAAGTTATTAAAAAATTTCAAAAAATCCAAATAGGTCTTACAAATAATTGGCCACAGAATTAAATGTCGTCCGTAAAACCGTTTCTAATGTTATCAAACAGTATCAGGAGAGTAAGAAAAAAGGACCACATGATATTGGAAAGGCCAGAAAATTTAAGGCATATTGAAAGGAACTCTAAACACATCTGGTAGAAAATCAGCTCAGTTTTCTCAGTGCTTCGACTATTTGGTGCGAAAATTTAAAGCTAATGGGAAAGTTGATAACATATAAAGTTAAAAAAATTCCAAACTGGAATTCTGCGAAAAAAGTTACAAGCCAAAAATAGGACTCGGAATTTAAAACCAAATTTCATAAAAAAATACTCAAGCTGTATAATTGACGAAGAAACGTAGGTGCTGGCAGAATCTTCGCAGCTTGTGTCTCAAAAATTTTTATTGCTAATGCTCGAAGCAATGTTGGAGATAAGTGCGGCAAAACAGGAAAGTCATTTGATATATTCGGATCTATAAATACCAAAATATGCATAAAGGAATATTTGCAAAAAAGACTTCTTCTTTTCTTAAGAAAGCACAACGTGTCCACATATTTTTGGACCCATTTGGTATTATGTCACTACGGTAAGATAGCTCTGGAGTTTTACCAAATCAATAACATAGTTTTAGTACCAAGAGAGGTATATTTTCAAAATTGTCAATAGCTTAGACCAGTAGAGTGATATTGAGCTCTTGTGAAAAGTGAATTCAAGTGCACAAAAAAAGTGTCTCAAAATACCGAAGATTTTAACAGAAGATGTGCACACTGTTCCAAAAAAGTGACTGAAGCAACTATGAAATCTCCAAAGAAAGGGTTTTCAAAAATGGTCCACAATTTTATAATTAGTGGTTAGAACCATATTTCTGTTATCTGTGCTAAATTATCAACTGATTAAAAAAATAATGAAAACTCTAAAATCAACCGTTTCCAAGTTATTGAATATTATGTATGTTAAGAATTTTTCGATCTCACTCCTTACGTGTATGACTGAGTTGTAGACTGTAAGTATATTGAAGGATATAAATACACAAACATACAAGAAAATGCTCATACTTATATTAGTAACAATCACTATTATATTATAGTTAGAAGTATGTGACGAAACTTTATTTGTTATTTTCTAAACGAAAAATAAAAGAACGAGAACAGACGTGACAGATTTTTCCGCCAAAAACAGACACTGAAGCAAGTAAATTGTATTTACTCAACTTTTTTCTTTTTTGTTAAGTTTAGGCAATAATAACAACAAACATGTCGGTAAGGAGTGTGTTTGTTTGTTGGTGTAGGTGTGTAACAATGTATGTTTACACATGACAGGATTTATAATTATATTTGACAACAAACTACAAAAATGAATTAACTCTATAATAAATCTGATAAAAACAAACAAGCAGAAAAAAGCTAAATGAAAAATATGTACATATAATTTTATTTTATATAATAACAAGTATGTAGACAAATTATTTTCTTTACAGAGATCCCTGGAATAATGCGATTAAAAAGGGATTAAATGTAGTAAATTGGATATAGGTAAGATATTTATATACTTATGTAAAATATTGCTTTAAAAACATACTTTGAAGTAATTAAAAATGCTTTAAATTTTATTTTAAGATTAAACAACAAAAAGATGAGTAAAGGTGTAAAGTATATATTATTTTAATTTTATATTAATGGACAAGAAATGATCGTTTATGTTGTGGTAGTTAAAAGTTTGATCTTTAATAAAATTTAGAAAAATTAAATTTTAAATCAGTCGTCAAAATGCAGATATGTAACATTTATACACAAAGGTATACTAAATACAAATTAAAGAAAGTTCTATAAGCTTTATAATAGTGAACATAATCACTATCATATATCTGTTTAAACTTTTTCGAGTAAAAAAGAAATTATGTGTAGATTTTTAATTTCTTTGAACTGTATTTAATTCACTTATGTGCTTTTATGTCCCACCACAAAAAAAAAAAAAAACGAGAGAAAAAGATATAGTCGGTCAAGCCCGACCATATGATACCCTACACCATTGTGTACATTATAATTCGGGGAGGGGTCAAATATGGACCGATACTCATAAGTGTAAAATAAAATATACGAATACAGAATATTACGTTGATGCTGACATTTATATATGAATTTATTCACTTTTGGGTGATTCCCGAAATAGGGCCTTATATGGGAGCTATGGTAAATTATGGACCGATCTTTGTAAAATTTGGCACCATTATTTATGTTCATATAAAACTTATTTGTGTCGAATATTAATTTGATACTAACATTTTAATGGGATTTATGCTCGTTAAAGTAATATTCTGAAAAGGGGTTTATATGGGAGCTGTGGTTAATTATGGACCGATCTTTTTAAAAATCGTCACACTTATTTAGACTTATATAAAACTTATATGTGCCAAATTTCATTAAAATATTGCTATATTTAAGGGATTTATGATTGTTAAACCCTTTTCCGGGAGGACATTTGTATGGGGGCTAGGTGAAATAATGGACCGATCACAACCAATTTCAATAGGCTTCGTCATTGTACTATAAGAAACCTGTGTACCAAATTTCATTAATTTCGGTTTAAAATTGCGACCTGTAGTTTGATTACAAGGTTTACATGGACGGACAGACGGACGGACGGACGGACATCGTTAAATCGACTCAGAAAGTGATTCTAAGCCGATTGGTATAAATTAAGGTGGGTCTTAGACCAATATTTTTGGGTGTTACAAACATCAGCACAAACGCATAATACCCTCCCCACCTATGGTGGTGTAGGGTATAAATATTTTAGATGATGTTATAAATAAAAAGTTGCAAATATTAATTATAACCATCAACATTTTCACATTTTACGTTATATGGGAGGTGGGCGGTAAAGTGGGCGGACCACGCCCATTTTTGTTTTTCGAGTTTATATCGACCCCCAAACTATTTATAAAAAATTTCGTTGTCGTAAATGCTTTTGTTTAAGAGATATCAGCAGAAAAGTATGAAACGGACACCCTGTGTTTCTAGTTTTTAGCTCATAACTTTTTTGTTTATTAACCGATATTAACCGCTTTCAACAGACGGAAAGATGGCTAGGTCGACTTAGAATCTAACCAGGATCCAGAAAACTTTGAGGGTTCTGAAATGATTCCTTCGACATGTTACACACGGAATGACAAAATCAATATACCCCCATTTTTTTGATGGTGGGTATAAAAGTTTTAAAAGTTGCATTAAATTAAAATGCGTAATTAGTTTTAGGTGCCACTTGATTCCAATATAAGTTATAATTACAGCTACAAATATGTATACATTTTGGAAGATTTCAATTAGCGTCTTGAGTGTGTCTCGACTATTTATGAAATATTAAAGGCACCACGATCTCAGGTCATATATACATTTTATCCATTTTTTTGTTGAAGCCCAATAAATTAAAATTCATGCATAGTAAAAACAGTTCGAAAAAAGGTCTATAAAAACCATAAGTTGGCAATTATTATTATAAAATATTTTTTTTTTTATTCAAAGTATTAAAATATTTTAAAAACTAATGTGAGTAGGTAAAATTTCATAATTTTTCATTTCTGTTTTTTTAATTAAGTGGATATCAAAATACAAAAAGTGTTAAAATTGCAACATACTACAGAAACATTGCGTAATTTCATCATCAATTCATCGGTGATAAAGAAAAACTTTACAACGGATTACACAGCCTGTACGAAGGTTCAAAAATGCTTTCCTGACCACCATATTAAAATCATAATCTAGATGATGCGCAAACAGATGATCGAATGCAATGAACATTATATTCCAAATGCTTTAACGTGATTAACATAACATACTTCAGAAAGAATAAATATTTTTTACACATTATAATAAATTATTTATTATTTAGAAATTGTTTAGGCTTTTACATCATTATTTTATTGCCTTAAATTTCAATTGGAATGGTCCACCTCCAATTTTTCTGCTTGACACTATATATTAATATAAAATTTGTAACATAAACACAAAACTAAATTTAAGTGACAAATAAAACTCATTTTGCATTAAATTTGTTTAAACGTCTACTTCTTATATGAGCGCATCAACATTTTCCTAATTGATGCGTTTTCGCTACACCCGATATCTCGGAGGCTAAAATAGCTAAGAAAACAAATTTTTCGATTTTATGATCAGAATTATTAAAATAGACCCAATATTATATTTTGTTAAATTATCTTAACGGGGTATATTATTTGAGATATATTATTATCTTACATTCTGTGTTACACGAAACGGCGCAAATATACCAATAAAAAATTGGAAAATTTTAAAATTCTGGTTTCACAACTTGTCCACAATATATTTCAGCACTGGTAAATGACAGACTGATTAAAGACACTTTGGCCTATTTCTATACTGTTTGTGGTTAATATTAAAGAATTTGAACACATATCCTAAAAGTTTGTTATTTTCAAACATTTTTTTTGATTTTGTCATTCCGTGTATAACATGTCAAAGGAATCATCTAAGACCCCACAAAGTATATATTTTCTGGGTCCTGGTTAGATTCTGAGTCGATCTAGCTATGTCCGTCCGTCTGTCCATCAGTCCGTCTGTCTGCCTGTTGAAAGCAGGATAGGGCTCGAACGGAGCAACGTAGGGGGACGAAATTTGGCACAAATATTTGTCTTATATAAGGTTTGAAAATGGGCGAAATCGGTTAATAAACAAAAAAGTTATGGGCTAAATACTAGAAACACAGGATGTCCGTTTCATACTTTTTTGCTGATATTTCTTCAGTAAAAGCATGCACGACAACGAAATTTTGTACGCATAGTTCGGGGGTCGATATAAACTCGGAAACCAAAAATGGGCGTGGTCCGCCCACTTTACCGCTCACCTCCCATATAAGGTGAAATTGTGTTCAAATAGCTCAAGGAGCAATGTAAACTCGGAAACAAAAAATGGGCGTGGTCCGCCCACTTTACCGTTCCCTCCCATATAACGTAAAATTTGAAAAAGTTGATGGTGGGTATATAGATTCGGCCGGGCCGAATGTAACATTCGCGCTTGTTATTTTTTTATTATTTGACTTTGAGTGCTTGCCGGTATCACATGAAACAGTTATAGGTCTATAATTATACCCTACCCTTAGAATCCTTAGAATCACTTTCTGAGTCTGTCCGTCCATGTAAACCTTTAAATCAAACTACAGGTCTACTGTTTATAAAAAACCGACTTTTCAAAAAACCGGTTTGACGGTTAACCGAAAATTGGGTAAAATTAAAAAACCGGTTTTTCGGTTAACCGTTTACTAAAAAACCGGTTAAACCGGTTAACCGACATTTAAATAATTGCTCTAATTTGAAGGTTAATAAAAATATTTTTGGCTAAAAAAAGTTTTTTTCAACTTATTGGTTTAACCATGCACCAAATAATAAACAGTGCACTGCAGTTTTCTTTATAAATTTCGATTGATTTACATCGAAATTTTATAATCCTTTTTTTTAGCCTTTAGGCTAGATTTAATATAATTTATAAAAACAACTTTTATGGCATCTTTTAGCATAGCTTTTGAACCTTAATAATGATCTAAAATTATTCTATAAATTATTTTTTCAGTTTTATTTTTCATTTTTCTAGCTAAAAATTAAAATTAAATTATCGAAATTTTATAAAAAGAAGCTTTAGACCTAGGATAATGTGCTTTATATTATGATTTATATTCACAGCATTTTAAGTTTTTCTCTCAAGGAAAAGTTTATATAATGTTTATGAAAAAAAATTTAATATATATATCTGCATAAAATTGGAAAAATAAATAGCACTTTTTTTTTGCTAAAAAAAGATTTGTTTTTAATTTTTAGATCATTATTAATTAATTAAAAGTACATTTTCTGCACTTATTTAGTTCTACTTTTGAAGTCTTTATTCTTGTTATCAGTGTTACCGTTTGGCGACTTTAGTCGCCATTTGCCCCTTTTTCAACCACCTGGCCACTTTTTTGGCCCCTTTTTCAAATGGCGACTAAATGCGCCTTTTTAAAACTATGTGATAAATGACGAGAAATTAAGTTGTTTAAAACATATAGACCCATTATATATTAATTTCAACAAATAAACGAGTCATTTTAAGATTGTTTCATAGTATAGTGATATAAAAAACCGCGGAGTATTTATAAATGTACTGAAACTGTTAGTAACTAAAAATAATGAAGTTTATGAATCTTTTTGAACTGGATTGAAAAAAATAATCGATGTATCATAATTTATATTTTTACATTCCACATAGCAACTAAATTATCAATAATAAAATTAGATGGTCAAACAGACTTAAGTCAATACTTGATCCATGCGTTCCGGCCTAAATCTGTCTGACGGAGATTTGAAAGACTGAAGAACGAGTGAAGAACTCGTACAAAAGTACACACTTTTAAATAATTAAAAGAAGATTTTAAACATACAATCAATAAAATGTGAATAAATCTTTATTTTTGCAATAATAAAATTTTTTGTCAAATAATTATAAATTTTTTTGTTATAAAAAAAACTGAATTTTGTAGTTTTTCTTAAAATACAAATTTTTTGTTTTTGTTGTTATCAAATAAACAAATTTTTAAGAGTTTTTGTAGACTCTAAATCAGTTGGCCCCTTTTTTTCAGATAATCCCCTTTTTTGGCGACTTTTTATTTTGAAATCCCCTTTTTTGGACACTTTTTAAAAATTCTCAACGGTAACGCTGCTTGTTATCCTATATAAAATCTTATTTTTATCTTAAGCTATACATTAGTAGGTGTAATGTTACATAAGTATTTTCTTCTTTTGGAAAATTTCATTCGCATGAAATTTAAGTTTTTGTAAATGGAATGCTTAATTATATATCTGAGTTATTTATAAATACAGTTTTAAAATATATTTAACTTCAAACAAGTAAATATATATCACCTGGCTACTTGTTAACTCAAACAGCAAACATTTTTTATAGTTTAAAAATATTTTCTTATATTTTAAACTCAGAAAAAAACAACTAAAGGACGAAATTTTGTGATATTTTTAGCAAATTTTTGAAACCGGTTAACCGACACAGAAAAACCGGGTAAACCGGTTAACCGAAATTGAATATTTCAAATTAACCGGTTCGCAAATAACCGAAATTTGAAGAAAAACCCGGTTTTTCGGTTAACCGGTTAACCGGTTTATAAACACTATACAGGTCGCAATTTTTAACAAAAATTAATGAAATTTGGCACACTGGTTTCTCACGGTCATGGGACGAAGCTTATTGAAATTGATTATGATCGGTCCATTATTTCACCTAGCCCCCATACAAATGTCCTCCCGGAAAAGGGTTTAACGATTATAAATCCCTCAAATACAGCAATATTTTAATAAAATTTGGCACATATAAGTTTCATATAAGTCTAAATAAGTGTGCCGATTTTTAGAAAGATCGGTCCATAATTTACCATAGCTCCCATATAAACCCCTTTTCAGAAAACAAATTTAACAACAATTTAAATTTAAAAACAATTTCAATATAAAATAACACCTAGTTGGTTGGAACTTATTTTATTTTATTTTATTTTATTTTATATCATAAGAAGTTATTTCATAATAAAATAACTCCCAAATGAAATAATTCCCAATGAAATTTTATTGGAACCCAGCAAAAAAAGAACTGAAAAAGTCATGATTTTAACATTGTGTTGTCATTGTAAGGAAGCACTTAGTGATGAAAAAGAGCAGCAGAAGTTCTTTTTTTAACCCATGGTTGTCATTGGTAGAATGTTCTTCTTTTATACTTCAAGTTCATTTCTTTTGAAGTACTTCCCTTAAAACTATGTTTATAAATTTTTTTAACAAAAATTCATCTTTAGCCTTGTTAAAAGATAATAAAAATGCTTTAAAATTTCTAAAATTTTAATTTTTTTTAGAAATTATTAACCTTTTTTCCCGCTAAAAATTCATTTATTTTCACTTTTTTGCAAGTAATTATTAAGAACTTCTAAAAAAGTTCAAAATATGCACTTTGTTCCACTTTTGAAGTAGTGAAAAAGCTCTTTTTTTTTGGAAGAACTTTACCGTTTTTTGCTGGGAAGTTATTTCATTAATTTTGGCAATTGGGCTTTATTTCATTTTATTTGGCATTTTTTCATTCACATAAGTAAATATATATCTTGGGAGTTATTTAGTTTTTGTTGGAAGTCATTTCATTTTACTTGAAATTAAAGTTTTCTGCATAGCCGGCTTCGGTCGGACGAAAGGACTTTCTCCTATGTGTTATTTCAAACACTGGCATCGCTAAGTTAAGTTTTCTGCATAGTCGTTCTATGGCCGGGTGAAAGGACTTTCCCCTCTGTGGTATTTGAAACACCAGCTTCGGAAAATAAGGATTTTCTGCACAGGCGGCTTACTTAGAGAAGTCGGTGTTTTAAATACCATAGGGGTTTGTCCAAAGACTAGCTACGCAGGGAACTAAACTTAGCTAAGCCGGTGCTTAAAATCTGCGTAGGAGGAAGTCCTTTCGCCCGGCCGAATGCTGGCTATGAAGAAAAACTTTACTTAGCAAAATGGCTTTCTGGCATTTAAAAAACCAGCTCACGCAACTCCGAATATAAAACTTTTTAATTATTTTATTTGATAATTTTAAATTGGGACTTATTTAATTAGGAGTTATTTTATTTATTCTGGGACTTATTTCAATAAAAATAAATGGAGAGTTTAAGTAAGAGCTCATTTACATTGGGGATTTTCCCTAGAAAAAATCGCTGCAACTTTTACGTTTGTAGGCAAGAGGTGTAGAGAGGCAAGCGGGTTAAAAAAAGTTGCATGTCGTCGCAAAGCCAAAAAATTTCATGAAATTTTTTCAAATTTATTTTAAATTTTTATGATTTGTTGTTTTTTGTCAAATATTTTTTATGTGTAAATGCAGAAGGGATTTGGAAGCAACTTCAAATCAAAACATCATTAAAAAATGCTGCGATAATCCCCAATGTAAATAAGCTGTATAGCTTTTATAGAAAACTTTTAATAAACTGCAGTTCAAATATATATATATATATATATATATATATATATATATATATATATATATATATATATATATATATATATATATATATATATATATATATATATATATATATATATATTTTGTATGTTATTTAAAAATTTTTAAACAAAATGTGTGCAAATTTACATGGCTAATTTAATTTAATTTACTTCCAAAAAAAAAAAAAAAAAGTTAAAAAAATTAAGAAAATAATAACAAAATTAGTGGTTTTCGGACCTATCCGAAAACAGTTTTTTCAGCATAACTTAAAATTTAGGGTGTACAAATGTTTATATAATATAATTTTTTAAGATATTTTATAACCATAATATTTTACTATTTGAGGCAAAAGAAGTGGTACAATTAAGCTTAAAACTAGTGGCCAATTACAATCATTTTTTTCTCTGCATTAGTATATTTCATTTTTAAAACAGCATGTTTTTGCTTATACCAAACATAGCTTCTGAAATAAATAACTTTTCAGTCCATCATATATCTTTACAAAGCACTCTTTAAAAAAAGTTTTCTTTTATCTATTTCTAAAAAAGTTAAAAAAACAACTATAAGCCATAATTTAATTTATTTATTTAACTTTTCCTAAATGTTAATATATTTATGTATTTTTTTTTTTTTTATTTTTTTTTTTTTTCTCCCTTATAAACAGCAAATCTCACTTAAATCCCATTTACCTAATACCACAATATAAAAGGGTCATTTGTTCTATATTTGAGAAAAAAAAATAAATAAATAAAGTTCAATGTTGAAATTTTCTTTGTACATATTTAGTTTACGGCCTAAAAATACATTTAAAACCAATACATTCAAATTCAAATCCTATAAGTGAGAATAAACGAGTGAGGTGGCCAATAAAACATGTTGTGATTTTCTCATAAATCTTAAGAAACACGATACTTTAGTAGGTTTTTATTTTGTTTCATTATATTCTTATGCCCCGATTTACTTCCTTCCCATATTATGCTCTTTATTACATTGGTCTAGCTGTAACATTTTCTTCTTACTCTAATGGCATTTAAGAGGAAAATTCAATCCTTTTCGTTTCATTTCTTCCGTTACAGTTTTGGACGATTATAAATGGTTTTACTCACTATTCTGACTATGCAGTTGTTATACATTTATTCTGCTGTAGTTTTAAAATTTACTTTTAATTTTTTTTTCTTTTCTTTACGTTTTGCTTTACATTTTGTTAGTATTCATTAAAATTTATAGCTGGACAATTGGTTTCACGATTAATGGCATTTATTGCCTTTTAATCTTAACAAAACACAATCAATGATTCATTTGAACTTTATAGATTCAAATGAAATATATGAATGTATTATGTTCATAGAAAATATATGTTAAGGCTTTTTATACACATTTTTTTAATAATATAATTAGGGGGCGGATTTATATGCATTTATTTTTGGAAAATATGCGCCTATAAAATGCACTAAAAAAATTCAAAATATACCCTAAAAAATTAAAAATATGCATTTTTTTTTTAATATTTATTAAATAAAAGTTATTTCATAAGAAAAAACAAAAATCAGTCCATCTTAAGCTAAGAAATGCAATTTTTTTTGTATTTTTAAAAGTTAAAGCTATGTTTTAAAAGATCAATACTAATTATTTGTACTTTTTTTTAATTTGTTCTCCTTAAGATCACATTTTTTTAAACTTATATTAGTGACATTGAGTTTAATACAACCTTAGTTAGATAGGTTTTTATTTATATAAAGAGAAATATTTTTTTTAAGTTGTCAAATGTAAATGATTGTCTATTTTGGCGTGAAAAATTTTTATACATTGAAAATGATATTTCAACGGCAACAGAAGTGATAGGAGCGTATTTTAATAATTGTAGTTCAGAAGAAGAGTATTCATCTAAACGCGAAACATAATTTAAACGTAAAGTAAATGATTCTGATTCATTTTTTTTTTTTTTTTTAATTTTCTCAAATCCTTTATTTTTTTAATAACAGCTTGCAATTTTAATATTATTTTTGAGCAAAGGGGCCTTCTGCAGCTTTGATTATTGCAATAGTAGTATCAGTTAAAATGATTTGAGTACTTAATGAATCGAAACCCTCTAATTTAGTAATAGTTTCAGAAAGAAATTTATAGTTGGAAGAAACAAATGTGATTTTATTTTGAATATTGTTTGATGTTAGTACTGGTTTAACTTTTGTTATAGCTTTAGAGTCGTTATCATTCAACTCATCCACAGCATTTTTGAAATCATTAATATATTATTCGTAGTATTTTACAGCATCAAGCCAAGATGACCATCTCGTAATTACTGTTTGAGGCGGAAGTGGCAAATTGGGATAATTTTCTTTTAATTTTGCAACGCGTGTACGAGCTTTCAAATATATCTGTTTTCTCTATGAAATCAGCGAATCAATGTGACCAAAATTATTGCGCACATCCTCCGCCACTCGGTGTAATGCGTGGGCTAAGCAGGTTACATGCAACTACGTCGTGATGCAAAACTCCAACAATTACATTAACAATGTACCGACCGGTAATGTTAGTTGTTTCGTCCATACTTATCCGTAGAAATTTAATTTTTAAAAAGGATTTTATTTCTTCCGGCTGAATACTGCACAATTTTCCACATAACTTTTTCTAAGCGTCTTGTACGTCTTTAAGAAATTCAATAAATTTGGATGAGATAGTTTTTTTAAAGGGATGTCTGCAGATATAAAGACTTCACATAAATCCAAGTTGAAATTTGTTTGCAAATTTATCGTCAAAAATTTCTTTAAATACTAACATGCAATTATGTAAAACTGAAGTGTTTGGCTTTTTTTACTTTCGACATTTTATCTTAAATACATATTTAACAACCTCTTCTTTACAATTTAATGCAATATTCTTACCAAATTTTATTCTAACTTGTTTGAGAATAACCGGAAAATGAGTGTTAAAAATCGCTAGAACACCTGTTATGCACATTTTAAAAGAGACCGGATTTTAATACTAAAAAGCAATCTCTTCATTTTTATATTAATCGAAAAACAATCTTTAATGTTAAAAAAATAATAAAAATCTATCATATATATTTTTTTTTATTTTCATCAATAGTTTAATTTTTTTTCAACATGATCGAAATAAAAAATATAAATATCTTTTGTGATATTTATTACAAAAGTATAAAATTATTTACAACTTTTTTCATCGGATGAAAAAATTTTAAACAACAACAATTTCATTGAATAAAAAATATTTTTGAAACAAATCAAAAGAATGAATAAAAAAACA
Source organism: Protophormia terraenovae (assembly GCA_951394005.1). Lineage (NCBI taxonomy): Eukaryota > Metazoa > Arthropoda > Insecta > Diptera > Calliphoridae > Protophormia > Protophormia terraenovae. The sequence goes on from OX596074.1 coordinate 143,678,448, forward strand.
ATCATTTGAAATTTTTTCCATACTAATTATGTTTGAAGATATTAATCGTTAAAGATATTTTCATCTTTCATTTTATCATGATAGAAATTTAAATAAAAAAAATGAAAATCCCTCACATATTTTTTTCAACAAATGAAAATTTATTTAATGAGAAGAAATATAAAAATAAAATTGTAACAAAAAAATGTTTAAAAACAAAATTAAAAAAAAAAAAAAAAAAAAATAAAATAAAATAAAATAAAAATATGCAATAAAAATATGCATTATTAGGTAAAATATGAATTTTCAACAGAATATGCAAAAATATGCACTAACAAATCGATGCCATTTTTTAGTAAAATGTCTGATTCGGGTAGATAACAACATAAGATAATTTTTAAATGCTAAAAAAAACATGCATTTGTATATAAATCAGCCCCCTAAATATAATTTTATTTATGTAGTTCATATTGAAAACCTTGAATACTTATTATATTCTTATTATTGTTTGTGTTATTATTAAAAGCAATAAGACATTTTATTAGGTTTGTAATATGAAGCTTTTACATCAACTAATCCTTACGTGACCTTTGTTAGTCTGACTTTATACTCTAGTTTTTTTTATATTTTGGACAAACAAATTATTAGTTATTGTATGGTAATTTGTCTAAATATATTTTATTATTCTTTTTCATATGTTTGTGTACAGTGGATTGTATTAGGAATATTTTAATATATTTAAATGAAATTATATTAATATTATAGAAATTGGCATAATCTTTTTATTTTATTAAACTGATCATAATTATAAACTGGTAATATAAAACTTCAATAATACAATTTATTTTGTCTTAAAATTAATTTATTGGTATGTTTATATTGAAATTGGTCTAAGATAATCCACAAAAACAATAAAGTTAGGTTAGAAAATTTTTAAATTTGTACTCAATTATTTGATCCTTATTTTTTTTTCTTTTATATTAAAATTAGCTAAGATTTCTGAATGAATAAAGATAGAGCTATAATTAAGATAAACTTATTAGTAAAAATTTAATCAATTTTATGATGAAAGGACTAAGGCCACTTTCCAAATACACGGCTAGGTCTTTATCTGGCTTTATATAGTACCAAATTTACTTCATTAGTAAATTTTTATGCAACTATTACCAAGTTGGTTATAATTCTAGGTATTTATGTTTATTCAAAATAGTCCTAAATTAAGTGGACTAAATTATAAGTCTTTATGTGGTTTAATATTTTTTTAATTTGTATGTATTAGTACATTCTGAAACTGGCTTTAATTATAGGCTTTTATATAGACGACAGTCATATGCCTAATACCCCAGCAATTTAAAGTGAGTTTTTGGATTCTGCTATTAAAAAGTGTCTTTTTAGCATTTTTTTTAATATTTTATATCGAGGGCTTATATTCAAAATGGGCCACATGCAAAACCCCAATTGTTCAGAAGAACATAAAAACTGTTTATTTCACTCATTTTTTAAAATTTTGCAATCCGTTTTTCTACGAGTTAATAATATTACGTCAACTAAACCTCACACTGAAAAATAAATCTTTTAACTCCATTATTCACGAAGTTATGGTAGATAGCCCGTTTTGTCTTAATTTATTTTTAACATGTGGTATAAAATGTTCATGTACCCCTTTTTGTTTAAATTAAAGAAGTAAGGTATCATATTTTTGGAAAAAAAATTTACAATATGTTAAGTTTATGATATCATACCAATCAGGAGATAAAAAAAAAGAGAATTTTTGTGGTTGGCAACACCATCTAAAACTGTCAAATAACAGGTGTGTTCATAAAAAAACGGATGTGTGTTCAAGATTAAAATTATAAATTAAATTTTGGAAAAAAAATGTTCATGGGAAAAAAATTGCAAAAAATTTTTGCCAAAAAATTTTAAACCAATTAAAATAGTATTAAATTGCATATCAACAACTCAAATATGATTAAAAACTTTAAAAATGTTATTTATTGCACTTTTTATTTATTATTTTTAATTTTTTTTTAAATAACTGCTTTTGGTATCTAAGATATTTTGCTTATAATCACGATTTTTTTTCTTTCCTGTCTTTAAATCTAAGGTATAATGCTTCCACTTAACATGACAAAATGTTGATGGGTGTACCCACTTATGGTCTATAAGCATCCAAAAAAGGTTAAAAATCTAACCTCAATGGCCTTTTTCTTCAGGCTGCATTGAGATAACATAATTTTTATGAGATAGATTAAGATTCTAATTCAAAATGTTTAAAAAAAGTTGAAATCGCAAAGAAAATTATAATTTTTTATCAATTTATATTTATACACTTCTTTGAAAATCAAACAAAAACTTGCAGATAGCACTTTTTTGCTTAAAAAAATATATATTGTTTGTAGATAGCCCAAAAACAAAAAGTGAAAAACATAGTGTTAGAATAAACATTTGGCTCCAAAATTAGCACCATATATAAAAAACAGAAAACTAAGGAGTCCAAAATTTTTTTTTGGAAATCTGCATGAGGCTCATTTTGAATATAAGCCCTAGATATTTAATTTTGAAGTGAACGTGAATTTAATAAAATATTGTTATATATCTATATAAAAATAAGTTATGTTTTTTTTTTTTTTAGTTTTTAGTATATTTATCATATCATATTGTTCTACATTTTTCTCGTTTTATTTATTTTTATTATAAAAACAACGATAATTTTTCGATACCTTTCCACTGTACACTTCTACAATTCTAAGTAACACTAATTTGACACTTAAAAAATGCACTAAAAAGTGTCATCATAAAATTATTAAAACTAAGGCAGGGTTTTTCTTGAACGGTAACTCTTTTTCGACAAGAAAATTATATCACATTCGATTGTTAAGAACTACTTGTAGTAACGTATTAGACTAAATTTCGATAGAAAATTTTGGTGGGGATATGTGGTTTAATGTAGTCTAAAATTACATATAGGTCTTTGAGTAGTTCTAAATTAATTTACATACCTGGTTTTTATGTTACATTAAGTTTGTTTTATTCGTAGGTCTTACTGTTGTTCTAAATTGGAATTCATAATATCTCTTTATATAATCTCAAATTGGTTTCAGCCGATTACTTTTATATAGTCCCAAATAGATTCATTATGTGTTTCAATCCAAGGTCTTTATAAACCTAGACTTATTATTAAAAGCTTTGTGTAGTCCCAAATATAGTGAAATGCTTGGTCGTTAATTTTTGACTATAAAAATCCTCAATTTTATAGTCCAAAATTTGTTTCATTCATAGGTTTTTATGTAGCTCCAAATTGACTCCAATAACAGATTTTTATATAGTTTTAAATGGGCTTCATTCTTAAGTCTTTTAGGGACTTTATGTAGCTTTAAATTTTAATTTGAAAGTCTTGACGTAATTCAAACTTGGCTTAAATTTTATTCTTTTGTCTTAATACAGTTTCAATTTAATGTCATTCTTTATATAAGTAGTTTCAATCGAAGATTGACAATTTTATTATTTAGTTCCAATTTAGTTTTAATTCCAGCTTGTAATGTAATCTCGCTTTGGTCTAGTATTTAAAAATGTTTATTTGTCTTAAATAAACACAAGCGTACCACATGTTTGAAAGTGGGCCCTTCAAAAACGGAGTAATTAAAGCTAAAAATAGGATACATGCGACATATAAAAATTTTCATCGCTTGCAAATTTTTGTTTCTTATGCGATTTCAAATATTTTTAAGTTTTCTTAAAACTCTTGATAAGACTTTTAAAAATCTCCTATAGTTTTCAAGTTATTTGCATTTTTGGCAAATCTTGGTCCAGTCTTTTCCATATAAATGCCCATATTTTTATCCGATTTTTTTAAGTTTTTAGAAAATTATTTATTGAATAGAAAAGAAGTCGATATATCTCCCGATGAAAAAGCGATGAAAAATGTTGTATCTCAGAGATCCCCTATTTTGAATTAAAAATTGTACATTCTTCTACTACGCCTGTGTAAATCTAATCAGCCGATTATATGTTAAAGATTTATTTCCAAAAAATTTCGATTCTGCCTCACTGTGCACTGTTACCTCTACACATATCTAAATACATATATAAAACTGAATATGTGTTTGTTTGTATCTTATAGATAGCAAAACTCCTGTGCCGATTTTCTTGAAAGAATCAGAAAGGCTACTTTAGTTTTTCGATTGCAACAGAAAAAATATATTTCCCATGAAAAATAATAATAATAATAATAATAATAATAATAAACAAAAAAAAGTAATAATAATTACCAAATATCTTTAGAAATAATATAATAAAAGACTGAAAATTTTGTGTGAATAGTTTGGTAATCAAGTTTAACATTACACTAAGGGAAATAATTCGATTCAAAATCAACAACGGTTGTGCTCACATTGGTAATTTACGGTAACAGCTTTTTAATACCTTTCGTTAACAAATTTAATAGAAAACATATGTAATTTAACAATTTGATACCGAAATGGTTTCAACTTGGTGCCAATTAGGTATCGATTTTCAATAAGAATTGAACACGCAGTGTTTAATTTAAACACATACGGTGTAGATTCACTATTGACACAGAATGGTATCGTTTTCAACACGTATGTGATTGATATTTCTCTGGGTGTAGATATGAAAATAGCGTGGAAATATTTAGGGGGAATGGTATATTCCAAACGAAGAAGATTATTATTAGTATCAAACAAGTAAAATAATGTTACAAAAAGGTCTTCACATTTTACAGGAATACCTTTCTCATGAACTTCAAACTTAGAATGAAAATAGTACTAAAAGGACCCATACAACGAAAATATTGAATACTATATATCTTAAGAAATATTACAGCAAAAGTTATAATATTTTGTAGCAGTAACTTTCTCATAAACGTTCATAATTTAAGATAGAGATAGAGCCAGAGGGAGTGGTAAACCATATTTAAAACCAATAAATGAAATACAAACGAATAAAATATTATGTGGAGTAGTAGCCCCCATATAAAGTATGTACTTATTAGTTATGGCCTCAAAAGGGGTAGCGAATCGCACCGGGATAATCTAGTATAATAAATAAATAAATTTCAGTATGTCTGATACAATATAAACCATAAATTTTTCATAATAGGATTTAATAAATTCTAGTTACAAATATGCATACAAATAACCAAAAAATAAAGAAAGAACATATGAATGAATTCATGTTTTTATAACCACAACAAATGTAATTTTAAAGCATCAATACATAAAAATTGGGGGAAAAAAAATTCACGCTTATATAAACATTATTACCATATTTTTTTTTTTTTAAGCTCTCGATTTTTGCCAACAATATTAATCAAATTAACATAACAAATAATGTGAAATTTCCATAAATTTTAATTTAAATATCACGATATATTTAACAACTAGTAAATAAATTTAACATTTTAAATTAAATAAATTATATTCTGCTTAAAGGAATATCTAAATTTTTTAAAAATTTATTGATTAAATTTCTTTTGCTAAATATGAATTCAAAATGAATACACACACAATTTATAGCATTAATATAATAAATCAAAATTTATGTTTATGCTGTGTAGATTAGAAATATAACATGTATCTCATATAAAAAATAAATAAAATATTTATGGTTATAAAATGTTGTTACCAGTATTGCCAGTTTAGCCTTTTTAAGGTTAAATCTAGCCTTTTTGTTTTGCTTTTAGCATCAAAATGTTCGTTTTAGCTTCTAGTTTTTTTTTTTTTTTCTAGCCTTTTTTTGATTCTTAACATAGCTTTAAAAAGGCTAAAAATTTACTAATTTTATTTTTACAGAATCATCAATTTAAGCATTTTTGTGTATTAATTCGCACAGAAAATGTAAATAATTTATATTTAAAGAAAACTTTCGCATGCGGTGTTTATCTAAAAGAATATTATTATTTTTTAACAATCTTTATTACCCATATGAATTATTTATGTAATATTTATAAATTCACTAATATATCTTTAAGAAATGCAAAAAACTAATAAAAACAAACAAATAAATGCGTTTTAAAATAAAGCAATATGTTAGCTATTTTTCTTTCTGGCTTTATTTTTTCGGACATTTAGCTTTTTCTGACCTTTTTTAAAGTCCAATTTAGCTTCTTTTTTTTCAAGTCCTGGTAATACTGGTTGTTACGTTTAGACAATATAAATTACAAATATTGCAAAGCCACTGGCTGTAAAGGTTTCAATAAAAAAGCATAGTCAATAAAATTTTAAATTTATTAAAGTGTCACAAAGAAAATCGTTAAAAAAGACAACAACAAAGATTTTGAAACATTAAACAGGGTCAAGGACGTTTTTAATGTTTTATGTTGAAGAATAAAGATTTGTTTTAATGTAAATTTCATGGCATTGAAAGATTTTAAAATATGAAAAAGTGAAATTAAATAAATAGCAAAATTGGTTAAAAATCTTCATGGCTACTGTGGAAAGGTTACCATGTCAAATTTTTGAACTGATTAAACATTAAATAAATAAGGATTCGCTAAAAGTCTATTTCCAGTGTTTAATTAAGTAATTTTCGAATATGGGTGTTATATTGATTCTTTGGTCTATTATGGACAAATCGAGAAAATAGATATTAAGATATTTGCTTACATTGCACATAAGGGCAACAATATAGAGACCTTTGGCAAGAAAGAGTTCGTGACTGAAGTCCAAAGTGAAAGATAAATTTACTTTCACTTTGGACTTCAGTCTTTCAAATGAATAAATTTTCTTGTTATCATATGGCATACATTAGATTCAGAAAATATCATCTGACATATTATAAATAAAGAGTTTTTGCTATTTGTGTTGGAAAATTTTTTTAAGAATTAGTGTAAAGAATGTTGCACAAAAATGCCGTCGTCAAGTGGTGAAATTGATAATTTATCAAAATATTATACTTACTATTATTATTTTATTATACTTACTATTATATTTTTATTTTTAAGTTTTAAAAATTTTAAAGCAAAAATGTAACATAATTATCCAGAATTATCCGTACAGAATGTCCATTTGTATATTCTGTTTTAACCTGCAGCTCGTAATTTTAAAAATAATTTAATGAAATTTAAATGTTTTTTTTTTTTTTTTTTTTGACATAAGAAAAATTATTACTAAAATTTGTTATGATCGGTCCATATTTTCACCTAGCCCCCATACAAAGATATTCCTGGAATAGATGTTAAATGGTTTTATAAGACATATATCTAGTCAGATTTTGATAAAATTTAGCAATACTACATGTTTGGTGACCATAAATTATTCTACCAAATTTTAATGGAATTAGTCTGCACTAGACCACAGTGTCTATATAAAGTACTTCCCGAAATTCACTTAAAGTGCATAAATCACATACTAATCTTAACGCCATGCTCAAATTTGGCGCAACTAGCGAAACTATTTATAAGATTATACAATTTTAATGGCATTACAAATGGAGGCAACACAGTGGTATGCATGGAAAAAATGTTTCTCCAAATTTATAACTTCTCATTATGTTGAATAAAATTCATAATAGTACAATTTTTGGTATGTATTTACACATTTTTTTAATTATTGAGTAATGAAACAGTATTAATGAATTTCATTTTCACCAAAGAACGAAATTAAAAAATAAAAAAATATGTATACTTCATTATTTTTTCATTGATATTGTTCGGTGGGTTATAATATTAAAACATTTTTAAAATCTAGAGAAAATTATCTTTTCAACAATAACAATCACTTATGCTATTTTGAAGAAATTTGGCACGAATTATTTTGTCACAAGGACAAAGTCTATTGAAAATTATTATTATCGGTCCATTATTTCACCTAGCCCCATACAAATATCCTCCCGGAATAGGGGTTTAGTGGTCATAAATGATTTACATATAGCAATATTTTATTGAAATTTGGCGTTAAAGAAGTTATGTACAAGTGTTAATCTTGGTGACAAAAATTCATGAAGATCAGTCCATAATTGACCATAGCTCCCATATACAATCTTCTTCCGGAAATTACTTTAACATGCATTAATCCCATACGAATGTTAGAATCAAGTTAATATTCGACAAAAGTATGTTTTATATAAGTAGAAACAACATTGCCAAATTTTATGTGAATCGGTCCATAATTTACCATAACTCCCATATAAAGCCACTTTCAGGAATCGCCCTAAAGTGCATAAAATCATATAGATGTTAGTATCAACACATTATTCTGTATTTGTATATTTTATTTTACATTTAGTAAAAGTGTTGGTCTGCAATTGTCATTGTTAATGCTCATACAATTCATACTTTTCCATGTATGAGAAGACTGTATCTTTTTTTCTCTTTTCTCTTTTTTTTTTTTTTTGCCTTTACAAACTTCTTTCAATATTTCCCTTGTGATTATTGAAAAGGTAATTATTCTCCAATGTTCGATGGCATTTATTAATAACATTAAAACTTGCTCTATATTTACCCAAATCTTTGTTTAAAATCTGCTGGTGTACTAACAATTTTCAGAAATTTAGCAAGAAAAGAAAAATAATATTAACAATAAAATTACAGAAACAATTTTTCTTTTGAGTTAACCTGGAAAGCATTTAATTTAAAACAGTCTTGGCCAAATCTAATAGTTTTTGGAAATAAAAATAAATCAAATTAAATATATATCAGGGATTTACAATAAATAAGTTTTCAAAAAAAGAATTACTAACTTAATAGTTTTGTTTTTACAAATTCCTTATAACTGAAACTATTGTTATGTTATAGAACAATAGATATTCATGGAATGAAACTAATGTACATAATAAATATTCATACATATTTGTATGTAGGTTATAACCAGGGCAAATTTTTCAAGCTTATCGAAAGTAAATCTTTGCATATTTCACAAGTATTTTACCAAAAAAAAAAAAAAAATATATATATATATATATATATATATATATATATATATATATATATATATATATATATATATATATTAAATAAACTCAAATCTTTGCATAAATTTGCATATAATAAACAAAAATAATTTCGCTAATTTACATGCTTTTTAATATGAGATATCTGTCGATGGAAAAGTATGAATTGGAGTTACGATGTAGATCCTGTTTTTCAAATATTGGGTCCAATAGGTTTTTTGTTTATGAACCGATTTTTTTTTTTTTTAATATTTGTGAAGTATGTAAAAATTTACCTTCGATAAGCAATAAGCTTGCCTTGTTTGTAACAAATGAAAATTTCCATACACATACATACACGTATATTGTCGGTGCGCTGCCGAAGAGACCTATGTGAAATTTTTTTCCCTCACACACCAAAGCGTTTTCATTATTTCGAGTCATTTTGGAATAAAAACCTCACCCACAAAAACGATTTTTTAAAATTTCCCAAAAAAAAAAAAATACATGGGCCATTATCAAAAATTTTTGATTTTAGCCCTTCAAAAAAATATAAATTTTTTTATGGCACATTAAAATCCTTTTGTGTACATATAAAGTGACTCGAATGCATGTAGAATCAGTTCGTGTTAATCATTTCATGTGAGAGGCGCGAAAGTTATAGCGGTTTTAAGTTGAACATATAAAAATTTTTACAAACTTGAAGTTTATGTACAATTCTGGTCAAAATTACACGTAATATCAAAACCTACTGCGTTATTCAAATAAAATTCATAATATTTTCAATGTTTGGTGGTATTAGTGCAGAATATTTTAGAGTTTCCTAGTAAAATTAAAAAATTTTTTTTTTCAATAAAAATCGCGATTTTTAAAAATTTTGTGAAAAACTTGGATCGAATCTCCATATATTGAATTTTTTTATCCATAAAATGTTTATCTTTCGAAATTTTTTGATGCGCCTCCAAATTTGTATTAAGCATAACAAACACCTACTAAATATGCCAATTATAGTTAATTTCATGCTATCCACACTATGTGCCTTAGCGAAATGTGTTTTGACAAAAGTGTAGTGTTTATAAAAAACCGACTTTTCAAAATACCGGTTTAACGGTTAACCGAAAATTGGGTAAAATTAAAAAACCGGTTTTTCGGTTAACCGTCTACTAAAAAACCGGTTAAACCGGTTAACCGACATTTTAATAATTGCTCTAATTTGAAGCATAATAAAAATATTTTTGGTTAAAAAAAGTGTTTTTCAACTTATTGGTTTAACCATGAACCAAATAATAAGCAGTGCACTGCAGTGTTATTTATAAATCGCGATTGATTTACATCGCAAATTTATAAAAATATTTTTAAAAACAACTTTTTTGACATCTTTTATCCTATAAAGTATTTTTTAAGATTTTTTTTTTTTTTTTTTTTCTAGCTTAAAAATAAAATTTTACAAAAAGGAAGCTTTAGACCTAGGATAATGTACTTTATATTATGATTTATATTCTCCGCTTTTTCTCTTAAGGAAAAGTTTTTATAAAAAAATGTGATAAAAATATCTGCATAAAATTGGAAAAATAATTAATATTTTTTCTGCTAAAAAGGGATTTGTTTTTAATTTTTAGAAGATTATTAATCATTTAAAAGTAATTTTCTGCACTTATTTAGATCTACTTTTGAAGTCTTTTCTCCTATTATATTATACAAAATCTTATCTTTCACTAAAGCTATACATTAGTAGGTTATTTTTTTCTTTTGGAAAATTTCATTCGCATGAAATTAACGTTTTTGTAAATGGAATGCTTAATTATCTATATATTTATTATACATACAGTTTTAAAATATATTTAGCTTCCAACAAATAAATATATCTATCACCTGACAACTTGTTAACTCAAACAGCAATAATTTTTAGTAGTTTCAAAATATTTTCTTATATTTTAAATTCAGAAAAAAACAACTAAAGGACGAAATTTAGTGATATTTTTAGCAAATTTTTGAAACCGGTTAACCGACACATAAAAACCGGGTAAACCGGTTAACCGAAATTGAATATTTCAAATTAACCGGTTCGCAAATATCCGAAATTTGAAGAAAAAACCGGTTTTTCGGTTAACCGGTTAACCGGTTTATAAACACTACAAAAGTGCACCGTTCTCAATTATCAACGACATTTGACTTAAATTTATGATCCCGATCAATTATATTTATCGCCACTCTTATATCTATATATCCAATATTTGTTTAAATTGTAATTTTCTATATAAAAGTAGAAAAATAAAAAGTGCAATTTTTGCATAATTTTCAAAAAGTCCATAAAATTCTTGTATTAAATTTATTTTTAATGCTCCTCCGATTTTATTGTGTAAAATAACAAAAAACTAAGCTCACGTAGTAATCCATGCCGTTTAATATGAAACTATGAATGTGCCCCGCGAAAAACTGACTTTTTGAAAAATGTTCGCTCTTGTTTTGTAAATTTTTAAAACTACGTTGACTATTTCGGGCACATCAACGAGATATAGCGCAAAATGCGCACAATTACAACAAGTATCAAGCCCTATTCCAAATTTTTTATTCGGTTAAGGGGCGCAAAGACCCCGCCCAAAAAACTGAAAAATTTAAAAAACTAAAAAATTTTGTTATCAAAACTTGAATACTCTGTATTTAACTGTTGAATTTTAAATAACAAATTTTAAATATTTTATTAATATAGTAAAATAGTAAAGTGAAAAATGTTGTTTTTAATTATTACAATGAATCTTATGATTCTTCGCTGTTACATTGGAATTTTTGATTTCCAAAATTTTTTTGACAACTGCAAAAAGGTAATACCATTTTTTAAATAATTTTTGATGGCCTATTTGACTATGCTAGGTCCATTTTGATATTTGCAAAAATAAAAGGGAAAAGCGCATAGGACTTTTTAGGAACAAATATAACAAACATCTCTAGAGGAAAGAGAACCAGTTCAAAACTAATCACGTGACAGGTTCTCAAGGCTACTGACCGGTTCCAGTTCCGAAACTTTATATAGGTGGAACCTGTCACTTTTAAATGGAGTTGTCATTAGAGGTAGCTAATTAGCTCCTTGGGACAGGTCATAGGAAAGGTCACAAGATTGGTCCAAGAGATCACGTTTACAGTCGATTAATATAATAAAAAGTGGAAGAAAAATTTTTATTTTTTAAACGTTTTTTTATTTATTTATTTATATCTTTTTAATTTATTTTTATTAAATTATATTTTATAATTTTTCGTAAATGTCGATGGCGGCATCCCGAATCGAAAAGAACGTGGTTCTTCTGACATATCTTACGTTTTATAGTCTTTAACTCTAACCACTCAGCCACAGATGGTAATTTCAGGCGAGTTGCTAATTGTTCACTTAACATGCCTGTAAGAACTTGACTTTCAACTGATATTTAGTGGGTGTAGTAGTGTCAACTGTTATCAACTGGAACTTTGGTGACGAGTTAGGTGTCAATTGGTTCTCAAACGGTACTACAATTGCCACAAATTTCCCGCCGGGATATTAATCAAAAACATGAAACAAAAAATTAAAAGTTTCTTATACAAAAGATCCTATGTGTAATTTTTTTTTTTTAATTTCTTCACGATTTGCGAATCGCAAACATATCGATTTTTTTCCAAAGCCTAAAATTTTAAAATATTTTAACGGAAAATAAAAACTAGAAATTTAAATTGAATAAAAGGTTGCGAGTTGACAAAATAAAGCGGTTTTTTAGTTCTCCTAAATCGTAGTAAAAACATATAGGACTTTTCGTCAGCGCAACGACGATATGTTTTTATGAACATTCAATCCTTTTAAACATTATTTTGAATTATATGAATGAGCTGCTATTATTCACTATAAAATCCACACATTATACAACATTTTCATATAAATCATTCATCATGTTCAAATATATACATATACTTACTTGCATACATTCATGTACAATATACATATATATAATATATAAATTCTACATTAAAGTAGAAAACACTGAGAGTAAAATAAATAGAAACAGAAGATAATTTACTTGAATTTAATTAAATATTAGAAATAAGTTCTTTGACTAAAGTAATCACAAACATATATAAACATACTGATAAATTCCAAAAAACTATACTATGTCCTGGATTTTATCAGAAATTATATTATTTTGTAAATATTCTATCTCTAATAACATTTTAGATAATATCCTTGTTGTAACTACTTTAAGTGTTTGTATAAAAAATAGATCTTTACGTATGGACATGTAGCGAGAGTACGCAACCAAAGCTGTGGCAATAAAATTAAAAAAGTGAAAAAAATATAATGTGTAATATTAAAATAAAATTTACTACTTGTCATATTAATATTTTATATCCGTTTTATATTTTTTGTTCACTTTTTTAAAAAGTATTATTATTTTTTTTTTCTATGAAAACTAAAAGTACCTACATAAATAAACTTAAATGCATGTAAGTAATAATAATATAAATGTGTATGAATACCACAAAATACACATACTGCACTTTCATTCCACAACTTTATATAAAGAATAAAATTTGAAAACGTTTTTACATATAATAGTTAAACTTATATAAAGATTTAAACAAATGATTGCATACAGTGAGAAACAGAATTCTGAAAAGTGTCATCGAACATTGTGTTTTTCGAGAATCTTTAGTAACATGATCAAGTCTATACTGGACTATAAAACTGACTATAGATCAGACAATATACTAGACTAAAAACAAGATTGGGATGAACATTTTCCTTAAGATATCATATATTGCTTAGAGCTTATTCAAAAAATTTGCTGCTATATTTTGAAATACTTTATTTTGAAGAACTACACAACGAAGAATGTTTTATTCAATTTCCAACCTAAAGTTTATTTGTGCTATGATACAATTTCACTAATTGAAATATTAATTTTCAGCACATAATTGTATGTTTTGTAGTGGTGTCCCTAAAACGTCTGTTAAAGTCCTATAGCTGTCCCAATATTCCATTTGAGATGCTGTGGGAGAAGTGGCCTTACAAAAGTTAAGTAGACTATAGATCTATAAGCTATATAAAGACTAAAATTGTATTTTCACTTATAGTATATATGTAAATGTAAAGATTAATACTAAGGCAGATCAATATTTCCGTGACTTTTCGAACTTCCCTTATAGTTATATGAAATGCAACACTGTTCCCATCAAGTACCACCTGTTAATAGACTACTGTCAAATTTTGAACAAGTGTCGTCATTTACTTTGCGTTTAACAGCTGTTCAAAACATACAACCTCGTGTATTTTTCTAAAAATGGAAAAAAGTGAATTTCGAGTGCTCACTAAACATTATTTTTTGCGGAAAAAAACCGTCAATCAAACCAAGGAAAAGCTCGATAAATACTATGGGGACTTTGCATCATCGATTTCAATGGTAAAAAAAAGTGGTTCACTGACTTTCGTTGTGGTCGCACAAGTACAAATGATGCTGAACGTTCTGGACGGCCAATTGAGGTCAGTACACCCTAAAATGTCGAAAAAAACAACGATATGGTGTTGGCCGACCGAAGAGTAAAAGTGCGTGAGATTGTTGATGCCATAGGCATTTCATGTGGCAGTGTGGTTTTGATTTTAAATGATCAGCTGGGTTTAAGAAAGTTGTCTGCAAGATGGGTGCCGCGTTTGCTCTCAATTGACCGTAAACGTGTGACAACTTAAAGGATTGTTTGTAGTTGTTTAACAGCAATACGAATGAGTTTTTGCAGCGTTTTGTAACTGTGGATGAAAAATGGATCCATTACTGTACTCCGGAGACCAAGCAGCAGTCTAAACAATGGGTTTCTCCGGGTGAAACCCATTTGGCGGTCAATAAGGTGATGGCAACAGTTTTTTGGGATGCACGCGGGATAATCCACACCGATAACCTTCAAAAAGGAAAAGCAATAAATGGCGAATATAATGCCAACTTATTAGACCGATTTAATGAGAATTTAAAAAGAAAACGACCCCATATGGCCAAGAAAAAAGTTCTTTTTCATCAAGATAATGCACGGGTACACACGTGTGCAGTCTCAATGGTAAAACTTTATGAATTGGGCTACGAATTGGTACCTCATCCGCCATATTCTCCCGATTTAGACCCTAGTAACTACTTCCTATTTCCAAACCTAAAGAAATGGCTCGGTGGAAAGAGATTCAGTTCCAACGATGAAATTATTGACCAAGCAAATGCCTATTTTAAGAACCTCGAAAAATCTTATTTTTTGGAAGGGATATAAAAACTGGAGAAACGTTGGCCTAAGTGTATTGAGTTAAAAGGAGATTATGTTGAAAAATAAATTTTTTGCTTTGCAAAAAACACTGTGTTTCATTCAAAAAGTCACGGACTTATTGATCCGCTCTCGTACATATGTATATAAAAATACATACACATATAAATATGTATGATGATGTTCTAGTTACATTATTAAATTGTGCGTTTGAATATGAATATTCATATGAAAATTTTTCATTTCAATATTTTGTTTCTTTATATCATTTAAAAAATGTAATATAAACTACAACCATTTTGCAAAGATTCAACAACATATTTTTTACACTCTGTTCTTATTTGAAATAATTTAATTTAAATTTCAGGTGTCTTATTTAATACGAACAGTTATACATAGACAAGTGAGAAAGTGTGCGTATGAGAGCATATGTATTTGTAAGTAAGTATGTATATATGCATATTATAGAAATTGCATTTACCTTTATTACATTTAATTTCATAAAATTCAATTTAATATACTTCTTCATATCTATTTACATTAGATTTAACTTATTTTTTTTTTTTTTCACATTTTACTGCCAAAATAAAGAAAAAAAAGTTATTCTAATTTCTTGTTAGTTAAGGAAGAAAAACTATTATACTTACATAATGAAAGTGTATATTAAATGTGTTGAAGAGATTTACAGGATTAAACCTGTAAAAAAATAAGAACATAGAAAGACAATTAAATTGTAATATTATGCATTTAAAAAGTATTCCTGCTTTATCATCACTTTAACGTGTATAAAGCCCATACAAATGTCAGTATCAAGTTAATATTTTACACCTAGAAAAAGTATCGATCCAAAATTGGTCCTTGGTCTATTATGATGGTGTAGGGTATCATCATACGGTCGGGCTTGACCGACTATATCTTTCCATCTCATTTTTATGTACCATTGGATTGGTCAATCCTGACACTATTAAAGTTTATACGTGATTAACTCTTTAACAGGAAGAGGTTCAATTTTAAACATTTATTTCTAAAAAGGTTAAGTTTGCAGTATTTGTTATACACAGAAAAAAAAAAAAAAATTACATATATTTAAACATTTTGTTCATAATTATTATGAATCGAACAGATACGTATTATTAAATTGTTCTTTAAGAAAATTTTAGGAATTTTGCAAAAATTTTTCTTAAATTTTGATTTATTTTTATAAGATTTTAATGCAAATGCTAAATAAAAATAGTTAAAATAGAAAATATTAGCAATAAATGGCAATTTTCAAAGAAAAAGTTGTAAAAGAAAATAATGTTTAGAAATTTTCACAAATTTGATACCATTCTCCAGCATATATGGACATAATTTTATTAGACAACGCTCCTGTTCTGTTGAATGACACTAATACATATGTAGCTAAAAATAATTATAAACTAAAAATTTTACAAAGAAAATTTCAAACATTTCTTTACAAATGAAAATATATATGTAAATTGAATTAAATTTTGTTGAGATTTTTTAACGTCACTGGAAAAATTATGTTTTTATATATAATTATAGAACTAGAGTAATTCCATATCAAAACGGACAAAAAACAGTCATTTTCGGATTTCATGCCTCCGATTTCAATGAAATTCGTTACTGATTTACATATTACAAGTGTTGCTCAAATTGCAAACTTTCAGACTTAAGACCCTTTCCAGTCCAAAAATATGACGTTTTAAAAATTTAAAAACTATCAAATTTTATACAAAACTGTACATAGTTCATTGCTCATAACTTCTAAACTATACATTGTAAAATTCTAATTTGTATCTCATTTAATATAAATAGATATTGGTTTTAAAATTACGCATATAAAATTTATTTACTTCGAAAGGTCAAAGGTCAAAATATATAATATTCAAAGCTGAATATATCAAAAAACGATATTTTAAAATTCTTAAAAAAATTATATATTGATAACTCCATTCTATACTCGAGCCAAAATTCAATTTGGAGTCTCTTTTGGTTTAGGATTTATGAAGCAAAATATAACAAAAAGCAATTTTTTGAATGTAAAAATTTAAAGTATTTACAAAAATTCATTTAAATTATTTATTTTTTTTTTTTTTATTTAAAAAATATGAAATTTTATATACAAAATTTTACTTTGGTTTATATTTTGTTACATAACTTCTAAACTAAATGAGTGTCCAATATGAAATTTTGCACGGGTATGGACAAGAGTTGTGTTAACATTATATAATTTGTTAAGAATTTTAAAAATGTTATCTTTGGAGATATAAAGATTTAATTTTTATAAGTTTAAATTTGACCTTTGAACTTTCAAACTAAATTAATTTACTTTACACAATTTTGAAGACAATATCATAATCTTTAAATTGATACTTAAATTTTATTGTGTATAGTTTAGAAGTTATAAGTAATTAAATTTTATTTTGGTTCATAACTTCTAAACTAAATGAGACTCCAACTTGAAATTATCCGTACGTAGGGAGAAGAGTTACGTCAACATTATATATTTTTTTCAGAATTTTTAAAATACCGTTTTTTGAAATATAATGATTTAATTATTATAAGTCCAACTTTGACCTTTGAACTTTTGATTTAAAAAAAAAAATTATAAATATCTTTATAAAGGTAATATTTTTGTCTTTATTATGAAACTAAAACTAGATAACTACCGTTTATAGTTTAGAAGTTATTGGCAATTTAACAAATGCACCTTTGTAAATTTTTTAGGTTTTTCTCGTTTTTCAAACCGTCATATTTTTGGACCGGAAAGGGGCATTAGTCTAAAATTTGATGATTTGGGAAACACTACCAATTGCCAACATCTGTAGTGAATTTCATTGACATCGGAGATGTCAAGTCCGATTGCTGTCCGTTTGACATGGACTTTATTAATTTTTTTTTTTCGCTAGAAGAACTCGTTATTTTACTACATTATTTCATTTCATTTTTAATTTAAAACAAAAATGCACCACTACAAATCTCTAAATACGAATTTTTAAGGGAATATTGAATGGATTTTATTTATTGAATCTGTATTTTTTATTTTTGTGTTATCCCATGAATAAGTTGAATTTAAATAAAATAAGTTAAATAAATATTGCATCACCTGAAAAACACAACAATTTAAGCTATATAGATCTAGAAAGAATGTCAAGCACACACTGAACTATCTCTTCGTTATATGAGAATTTTTTTTAAATTAATTTTCTTACTTAAATGTAAAATTTTAAACTTATCTGATAACACAGAAAAAAGTCACCAATCAACAAATGTATTAATAAATAATTCATTCATTTTAAATTTGCAAATCTCATCAGAATGATTATATCAGTTACTACAATTTGTAAAAAATACAAAAATGTTTCCAATTAATATTTTGATTAAATTAATCAAATAGATTATTGAATGAATTAAACATTTAAATATGAAATAAAATCTTACTTAAATTATATTTTTACTCGAATATATTTTTTAAAATTTGATGCAAAATAACACAACTGTTTAAATTAGCATATTCTGAGTTTTGGTTGTCATATTAATTTGAAAAATTAGATGTTTGTCAATAGTATTGTTGGCTATGATAATCTGAAGAAAAATAATTAAAAACGTTTTTATAGCCAAAGTTATAAGTGTTTTTGTGAAATTACCCCTTACGTTCACAACCAGCATACCCGGGTATGTATAGAGCAATTTATGAGAATTTTCTATATAAGATACTTAAGCCTATAATAAATTTAACAAAAATCGTATTTTAGGCTGCGCAGTCCTTACATTCCGTAATATCTTCTAAATGTTCAGCACATACCGGTTTATGGCATTTCCTGCATTCATATTGGGTTGGTTTTCTTCTAGAACACATAAAACAATTACCTTTAGGCTTAATTCTTCCACTAATATTACGAACTTCTTGGCTTCGGATAAAAAATGTTCATCCCTTGATCTTACTGGGCCTCCCATCATGCATTCGATTCCATTTCTGGGATAAAAGTGTCGCATTATTTGCACACCTTGTGATCTTTTTTGAATTTCCTCTGTAGTTAGTTGTCCGCTCAGCTGCTGCAGAAACAATCTTCTGCGATTTGCTAAGTTTTTTTTTTTTTTTTTGCTGGATTTTAAGGTATATACTGAGTGATTCCAGTACCTCAACGATAAGGGTATAATTGTTCATCAGCGGTGACTTCTGCTCCTGCTATATAGTTGTCCTGAAAATTCCTATTCAGCATCAAGAAAATATCTGAAATGGCTGCGGCTTTATCGTTTTGCTTGCGCTCCTGGCGTGACAAAGCAATGTTGAATTCCCATTGAAGCTCGATATATCGTATGCGAGTTTGTTTTCCATAAGTCAGATGTATGAACTTTGTTTAAATGCGAGAATCAAGCAAACAATAGCTTTCCCCGATAAGATTCAAACTCCGATGGAGTAATAGGTTTTTATTTGAAGAGCTTTTGTTGGATTATTTTCGCGTTTACGTTTGTAGCATTTTCTGTTGGATTCACGAATTATAATATAACACATTTCTCCTAGCATCAACAATTTTAATATCATCACATCACATTTATGTATACATTTTTATTTTATAATGAAAAATAGTTAGCAATAGGTAATAATTAATAATTGGCCAATGATACATAAAAAATACAGACACAGCATAATATTCCACAAATAAGGACCAAATGAAAGTTATGTCAGTAAGAAGGAAGCTAATATAAGGTATTAAGAATGTATCAAATCAACAGTTACTTTAAAAAGTGAATTAAAAACCAACTGGTACATCATAAATGTACTGTTTTATTTGAATGGCAAAAAGTCAAAGGTAGTTTAAAAATCAATGAGGAACCATTCATTCAGTCAAGATTAGATCAAAACGGTTATTTAATAATCATAAATATGTAAAATTTTATATGGGAATAATTTGAATGAAATCTACAGGTACTAGTGTATTCAAAAACCAAAATCGGAAACCGGTTTTTAAATTTTAGTAAACCGACTGGTTTCGAATAATTTCTACTTTCGAATTATTCGACATGCCGGTATATTTTGTTGGTTAACCGGTTTTTTAATGAAAGGTACTTTTTAGGTTTTTCACTAAAACACCAAGTGCTTTTCATCATAAATGAAATTTTCATAGTGTACATTATTTAATAGTATGTAGATATTCACATTCACATAGATACAATTTATACCAAAAAGCAAATTAGCGAAGAAAATGAAGATACTTATTTATAAAAAATATTAATTTAAAAAAATTAATTCATATTAATTTTTTATATAAGAATTCATGTGTTTTAATAACAAATATGAAAAATAGAAAATAATAATAAAAAATTTCAACAAATTTTTAATTATTTAATAAAAACCGGTTAACCAGTTTTTCATATAAAACCGTATTCGAAACCGTTTTTGTTTTTAAAGGCAATTTTTCGAATAACTCGAAAACCGGTTTTTTGAAAATGTCGGTTTTTTTTAATACACTAACAGGTACTTTACAAAAGTCAATGAATGAATTGCAGACCTTATTTAGAATTTTCAGATTTTTAAATGTACGTAGAACAAATAAATCCGTTATACTTTCAAATGATGGGACAGCCCGATTTTAGTTCAGTGGAAAAACTGAAATACAAATACTCCTACATAATACATAAAACTCTTTAAGATATTTGTTCTTGTATTTTTAGTAACACTCAGCAGTGTTGCCAGTTTAGCCTTTTTAAGGCTAAATCTAGCCTTTTTATTTTGCTTTTAGCCTCAAAATTTTCGTTTTAGCTTCTAGCTTTTTCGTTAGCCTTTTTTATTCTTAACATTGCCTTAAAAAGGCTAAAAATTTACAAATTTTATTTGTACAGAATCATCAATTTAAGCACATTTGTGTATTAATTCGCAAAAAAATATGGAAATTATTTATATTTAATGAAAGTTTTCGCCTGCGGCGCTTCATTCTACAAAAATATTACAATTATTTTTTTGACAAACTTTATTACCCATAGAAACTAATTATAATTTATTTCATTTTATTTACAAATTTACTAAAATATCTTTAAGAATATGCTTTTTTAAATAAAACAATATGTTAGCTTTTTTCTGGCTTTATTTTTTGGGGCATTTAACCTTTTCTGACCTTTTTTAAAGTCCAATTTAGCTTCTTTTTTTCTCAAGTCCTGGCAACACTGACACTCAGTCAAGATTAGATAAAAACGGTTATATAATAATTAGTAGATGATTATAAAAATACAAAAACCTCAAAAAACACTTAAAAAAGTATCAAAAAATTCCTAGAGTAAAATCTTCAGGTACTTTACAAAGATCAATGGAAACACAATATAGAATTTAAATTCACATGGAACAAATAAAACCGTCATACTTTTGATTAATGGAAAGGCCTGATTTTATTTTAATGGGAAAAACTCAAAGGTTCTTAAAAAATCCTTTTTTCTTACATTCATAGCATAACTCAGTCAATATTAAGTAAAAAGTTTATATTTTTAGCAGATGATAATAAAAATTGTGAATTCTAAAATTCCTTATAGGAAAACATTATTGTCAAATGCCATATGATTTTCTTTCTATCGTAAAAACACTTGAAAACATTAAAGAATCAAATATTGCATACAAAATGTATGGCATACCTAGGTTGTTGGTTATAAGGTATAGATGCCCATTCAAAGCACATTTGTGCTGAGAGCCTCACACATATTCTTACGCTCTTTCATTTAATCTTCACTGAGACGGCAGCGAGTATTAATATTTTTTTGGAATGCACTGGAAAAAATTTAACAGGATGTTTTAAAACTATTTTGAATCTTTCAATTTAAACATTGTTTTTATAATATTGTATTCGATTTTCAACACATTAGATACAAATGCCTGGACAAGGAAAAATGTTTTAACAACCTATGTTTATAACTAAGTTTTCTAAAATATATTATAAGGTTCTAACTTATATTATATTTTGTTATATGAATATAAAAATTAAATTTTTTTGTTTCCTTATTTTTAGTAATTATTTAGTAATGAAGTTTCAATAAAAATTATTTCGGTTATTTTGTAAAGAAATACTAAATCTTTTTTATTAATTAACGTTGATTACTTTTTCATTTAATTCACTCATCTTTTCTTTAATTGCATTTTAATTGTTTTTTACTAACACAACTACAGTTTTGTCATGGGCATCTATGTTATAAGGATACGTATAAATTTTTGGTTGTAAACATAAAGGTTAAGACTAATCATACGTATTTACATATATTAACATGCCTATTCACAGAAAATATTGTGACTGAAAAGTAGTCATAATACACAAATTGTGACTATAGTCTTAAAAAAAAATTTTAAAATATAAAAAAGTTTGTTGTTAAAAAAACAATGCATGCATACATATTTAAAACCATTGAGGGTCAAAGATCGATAAATCATATATATGTATATCAAACTCTTACCCACATTTACTGCACATTTTCATCGGATCTTGCATTCCGTTTTGGAATCTTGCATTCCGTTTTGGGACCACTGTGCACTGGTCGACAAATGAACGGTTATTTACCAAATAATTGTGTAGGAAAAACATCCGGCAAGACTTTACAGTTTACCGGTTTAGTAACTTTAGATACTTGGGTTCGAAGAACCACACTGTACTAAGCTTGGTATTCGAGGTTATATAGGCATATTTGTTACTAGCTTATCGAAGAATAGAACCGGGCTCAACTACTCTATTGCAGACAACTCACTGCAGACCGAAACCCATGCTTGAAGTTAAGTCTTTACAGATTCTAAAAATGGATGATTTTTTCTCTAGTATTTCTGAGCTAACGTAATACATCATCTGCTGAAATAAATAAATTGTTTGAAGTCCTTATATATTTTTTATCTCATACTTAAATATGCTGTCATCCAAATCGTTTTAAAAACTGATACTTAAGTATAACAACTGACTGAATGGACAAAATTATTAATTTTTAATATTTGTTCCCTAAAGCGTTTAAAAGCCAAACTCCTTCGTCAGTCTTTTATTTTTAATTGTATAATTAAATTGTGATTTATCAAGCTAAAGCGAACCATATAACCTGTTTAGTTTTTAAGAACCAGAAAAACATCTGCCGTTTTAAAAATAACAAGACTTGTTTAAGAATTAAACAAACAAAAAGCTGCTTCATATCCACAGCAGGCCATGAAATATTGTTAAGATTTCACATATAAAATATATGATAATAGAAAATATTCATTCAAGATTTTGTTGCTTCTGGACACGCGCAATTTTTAAAGTGAAAATCTAACTAAGAAACTTTAATGGGGAAACAGCTACAATGTTTAATGTTTAAACACTAAAGAACAAAAAATAAGAAAAAACGAGAGAGAAACTATAGTCGGTCAAGACCAACCATATGATACCCTACACCATTAGACCTGTGGCCAATTGTAGACCAACACTTTTACTAAATGTAAAATAAATTATACAAATACAGAACTATGCATTTATACTAACATCTATCAGGTCTGTCACAGAAAACCATTCCGATCGAAAGTGGAATTAATTCCGTACTTTGCTTCTTCAAAAAACATGAAACGTAGAAATTTTTGAGGTGGAAACCACAAATCAATTCCACTTCGAAAATTTAAAGTGGTTTCATTTCGAAAAATTTCTTCGTTTCATGTTTTTTGAGGAAGCAAAGTACGGAATTAATTCCACTTTCGATCGGAATGGTTTTCTGGCCTGTATATGATTTTATTCCCTTTAGGGTGATTCCCGGAAGAAAGTGATTCTGAGTCTAACGGTATACTTTAAGGTGGGGGTTCGATAATTTTTTCTGTGCGTTACAAACATTAGCACAAACGCATAATACTCCAACCACCTATGGTGGTGTAGGGTATAAAAAACAGAACAACAGAATGAAGAATGAATGAACTTGTATCAACGTTGTCCTCATCATCATCATCATCCACAACAACGGATGTGGCACCTTGTGGTTTTTTATATCTTTATTCCCCTCCCCAATGTACATACGTTTTTATGTTTGTAGTTGTTGTTGTAGTAGTTCTTGTTAAATTGCTATGTCCATCTTCTTATCATTTTGTTTTTTGATCTTTTTCTTCTTTGCTCTTTAGTTGCATTTGTTCAACACAAGTTGTTGCAAATTTTTTGTGTTCTTATTGCTTTGGGTTGCTGTCATTCTTGCACCAATATCATTTTGGTTAAAGGTAAGTAACAATCATACAATGAGTGTTACGTGTTCTAGAAAAAAGTGTAGTGTCAAAATCACTACATCTCAAGATGAGTATATAAATATGGGAAAAGTGTTGTTGCATGACGCTGCTGCTGCTTCGTTTGCTCCTCTTTTAGCCAAACCTGAATAATTTTAATGTTTCATTTGGGTATAACAGCAGTAAGTAAGTGACCACAGTCATTGTTTTCTACTATTCATCAGTGGTTACTACTGCAACATTCAGTAGTTTTTTTATTCTTCTGTAATTTTTGATTTTTTTTAAGCTCATTCATGGTTGTTATAGTTGATAAGAATATACGGTGGTGTAGGGTATATTTATACCCTACACCACCGTAGGTGGTTAGGGATGTGTTTGTGCTTATGATTGTAACGCATGGAAGAAGTTATCGAACACCCACTTTAAAGTATACCAATCGACTCAGAATCACTTTTTAAGTCGATCTAAAATAAGAATATTTTAATGAAATTCAGTAGGAAGAAGTTCCGTACAAGTATCAATCTTTGTACCAATTTTTATGATCGGTCCACGATTGACTATAGCTCCCATATGAACCCCTCTTTCGAAAATCACTTACTATATTACTATATTTTTTTTACATTTATTAAAAGTGTTGGTCTACAATTGGCCACAGGTCTAATATAAATCCCCTCTTCGAATTTTTATGCTCATACACAATGGTGTAAGATATCATATATTCGGTATATCTTTCTATCTCGTTTTTTCTCTTTTTTTTAACTTTTATGTTTTTTGTGTTACTATAGTATGTACAATAAGTAGTAATTACCACAGTTTTTGCTTTAGTTTTGTAGAACTTGTTTTTGTTGGAAAACTTGTTAATAATTATATCATTTTGAAGCAAAGGAAAGAAAGAGTCTGCTGCAGTTAAAGTTTGTTCTTTTTTATCTTTGATCATTTTTTTCTAGAATTAATTCAGCACTAATTGCCAAGTAAAAATCTTGATAGAAGCACCTGTTCAAATGTGTTTAAAAAGAGTTTTATGAAATTTTAGTTTTTTCTTCTTATTAAAGATTATTTCGATGAATTGGCAAGATAATTATAATAGGAAAAGTATGTAGTACCAAAGTGTTTAAGATAATATTACTTAGAAGAATTTAAAAAGTAAGTAATTGTGTGAAAGTTCTTGAAACTTATTTCAATAAAATATATTTTGAATTCGAATAATCGAATAATTGGGGTAAACACGTTTATTCGATATAAGGATATTGTAAAATATAAATATTTAGAATCTTAAGATTCTAGTTTAAATTTTTAACTTTTGACCTTTCTCATCAATTTTTACATATACATTTTTTTTGACTTATTATAGCTTTCTGAGTCCGTCCATCCGTCTGTCTTTCTGTCCATGTATTTAATCAATTTACAGGTCGGAATTTTAAAGATAAATCAATGAAATTTGTCATATGATATTCTATTCTAAAGTGGTTATGATTGGTCCAAATATCATAAATGATAAACTCTGAACTTCATAGAATTTAGCACTGATTTTTAAACTCAAATGCAAATCATTTGCGTAAATTATTTACTTGAAAATAACATTATTTTAGGATTTACGCACGTTTATACCGATCTTAATGAAATGTAAAGCATTTATGATCGGAGAAAATAAAAATATTTAATCTCTAATAAAATCTTGGTTTGATAAGATATCTTAACGAAATTTTCATTGATTTATCATTTGAAATGGTAAAATGTAGTAAAATTTAAGATTTTTGATAAATCACTAAAATACATATTTTTTTTTTTAAATTTGCCCATAAAGTCCACATTTATTGTAGGTTTATAAAAAGCCACTGGTAAACTCTTTGGGACACACTAGAATTTTCGAAGCTTCCAGTTTTACTTTAACTTTCAGTTAAAGTAAAAATTTTAATTTAAAGTAGGTCAAATTCGGATTGGTCTGTACATAATCCTGTTTGGCGTTTGGACATGTTTTTAGTTTTAAAATCAACTCTTTGAAGATACCTTTCAGAAAACTGTAAAATTACTAGCCTTACCGGTGCGCTTCGCTACCTCTTATTAGGCGATTGCAAATATTCACTACTCCCCACTGACCTATCCGCCCTATTCGAAATTCGATATGAAAATTACTACTAGAACTTTTTCAGGCTTTCACTGTAATACTCCTTTAGATATGAGAAAATTAATATTTTCTTTGTATAGGGGCTATCTCTGCCCCTGGACCTATCCGTGCTATTTCCATTTTATCAATGCGATATGTTAAGCTTAATGTTCACACGAAGTTTGAGGGCTTTCACTATATTAGTTCTTTAGATATATCACTTTACTTTATGTGTGAAGCACCACTCCGCCTGCTCTAATTAAAAAATAAAAGTTAATATTAGAATTTAGAGACACACAGGATGGTGTTTTGAAAATTCATTCATTATTTCCCCACGTCCTACTCATTTCATTTATATCTGAACTTACGGAGGTTGTTGAATAAGTTATTCTTACAAAATGTTAAAACTTTTGCCGTAATAGTTCCTAACACATAAGATACTAATTATTTTCGATGTATGGAGGGTACCATTTCCCCTGGTCCTATCCATTCCATTTTCATTTTAAAACTGGTGGTTGATTAGAAAGACATTCCCAGCAAAATTTTAAGACTTTTGCAGTAACAGTATTATAGTTATCCGAGTATTATATACAAGTATTTTCTTTGTATGGGGGCTATTAATCCCCCTAGATCTACCTGCCACATTTTCATCACAATTATATAAATCGATAAAAAAAAATTATTTCCACAAAATTTCAGAACTTTATCTGTAATATGATAATAAATATTTACAAACAAATAAATAAACACATTTTCATTTTTATATATGGCCAATTCTTATTTTACGTTTGCCTTTATGAAACCGACCTTCAACCTCAAATATTTTTTTAACTTGTGATCTTTTTAAATAACTTTTGATGCAGTTATGTTAACAACACTTGATGGTGTAAAAGAACAAAAATTCAAGACGTTTTTTTTTTTTTCTTTCTTTCTTTTGATTGCTGTAATCACGGATTTTAGCATAGGTGTACAATTCTACTAATGGAGGCTATGAGCTCTTGTAGAAAAAGGATTTAAATCGCGTGCCATTAATCAGTGTCAAATTCTGTTGTGCAAAAGTCGTGAAATAAAATTTTAGAAAATTCTAAAATTTTGCAGTTTTTTCAAATTTTACGCCGTTTTGGGTATCGCAAAATTCAAAATAGAGCTAAATAGCTCTTGAAATTATGCATCATCTCGTTAATATGCCTTCATCAGAAATGCTGTATGAGGTACCCAAACTTGGAGAAAAAAAATGTGAATGGCTCAAGAGGTGCCTTTTTCGCGGGGCATACTCGCAACGTTATTTCAGTGAAGCTAGAGTATAGCGTTTTCAAAGAAGTTTGGAAACCTTCTTTAGGTTTCCAAACTTCTTTGAAATATTAATATATTAATTTGCTAATATACACTTTTAGCAAATATTAATTTGCTAAAAGTGTATAGTTATTTTAAAAAAGTCAGAAATTTTGCATATTTTGTTGTAGCGGATTTTAGCGTTATAAGTCAATTTTAATCTGAAATAAGTTCTTGTGTTAAGTCTTACTAATGCAGAAAATATAATTTCACTGAAAATATTTAACAACGGTTTTCATGGGCTAATAACGCGATGTTTTTAGTATAACATTAATCGTCGAGGCACACCCAAGGCGCTAATTAAAATTGGCGATGGTATATGTCAATCTGTAGCTGCTTTAATACCACATATCAAAATCAATATGGCGTTCGAAAAAAAAGTACGATTTTGCATTTAATTCTACTTTAGAGATTTGAGTAAGTGCAATTAAAAAATGTATATAAATGAAATTATCTTATGACATATTTAAAGAAAAGCTGAATTTTGCAATAAATGGATGAATATAAACAAGACTACATCACTAAAAACTGAACTTTACAAATTTTATAAGAAGTTTTAATAATTATTAAAGCGCTAATATATCCACGCATACTTAACTTATCGTGATATTTTTAATTTGTATTTAAGATTCACCATTGTAGAGTACATAAATGTAAATAAAATTTTGGCATTTTTTTTTTTTTTTTTTAAATTTTATCTTAAACCTCCATAATGTTGACGCAGTTCGGGATAAGTCATTCACGCGAAGAGATTTGTGTTCCACTAGAGCCAAGGAATATTGATTCTAAATATTGTTGATGTGCCATTAAAAAATGTCCGACATTTTTATAGATATAAGGATTATATGTTCTTAACCCATTAATGCCCACTGTTACGTATGTATATGTAACGTGGCAATGACTAAGTTCAAAACTATATTGTCAAAAAACGGAATAATATAAACTTCAATTTTGTTATGAATTATGTAATTAAATATTCGTTCTGAATCCTCAAATGATTTTTATTTAATTTCCTCTCCTTTTATTATAGTAAAAAGTGATTTTGTAAAGTTCATTATTTAACAGCTTGCAAAAACTCGATTTTAACGGCAGGAGGATTGCAAAAAGGCTTATTATTTGCATTCTACATATTTTTGCGAAAAAATTTGTTTGTATACTAAATAAAAACAAATTCAATTTGTTTATTTTACTGTTTAAAAATATATAAAGCGTGTCCGATGAAAATTAAAAAGTGAAAAAAGAAAGTGTTTCATATATGTAACTCTGGGTCATTCTCAGTACTTTTTGGCCCTCACTAATTTCAATAAAAAACGACTAAATGAAAACATTTTTTTAATTAAATATACTATTTGAGCAATAAACATGATAGTTTGTTTAAGTGGATATAGAACCGTCGTTGTATATTATTAAATATTGTGGGTATGGCACTATACAAGCATTCTGATCAGATTTATTTTTGTATATCCTTATTCTCGTGCTACCTATCAGTATGAAAACGCAGATCATGCGGAAGATGTGATCCTAGATCAAGCAGAGGAAGGCATTTCCGGTAAGCGGAAGTAGTCACTTGGAATTTAGAAAAGCTTTTCAATGATGAATTAGTACAAATTTTGTAAGACTTCTTAAATATATCAATTTTATTGTGCCTTTTTTCTCGCAACTTATTTTATATTCTATTGTGCAATATAAAATAAGTTGCGAGAGGTAGTATTTAGGATGTATCAAGGAATTTGATTTACATTTTCGAGTTCAAATTATTCCTGAAAGATTTAAGATTTTAAAATATTTGACTCGCATTTATATTCAACTTGTAAGCGAAACTTTTCTTTTTTATTCTGACTACTGAATCTACTCAGCAAAAACTTTTTGGTTTTCGGTAATGACAACTACTTATTAAAGTAGTTTCTTGGTAATGAGGCGTCATTATTATTAGCTTTATCTCTACATTACATAAATAATAACTCAATAGTATAATAGCAGAGTAATTTACAATCAAGTGGATCAGTTGGCTAGAGAGCTGGATTAGCAACCAGAAAGTTTTTGTCACTTGGAAAATGGTCACTAAAAACGAATTTGGTCCCAAGTTAAAATCTCACTAATGGCAATTTTTTTTAAGTACATATTTTTGAGTATTTGTAGAGTCTAAAAATAACCATATGAATTCGTGAACAACTCGAACAAACTAGTTATTCAGACAAAAAATAAGTAGTTTATTTTTGTTTCCAATACCTGCTAACTTACCAGGAAAACAAGGTTTTTGCTAAGTATAAAAGCTAAATTTTCATTTTTATCTTTTATTAAAATTCCAAAGCTATCTATCTACTTTCACTAAAGTGCTTTAGTTATATATTTATATTCATCCTTCACTCGCACTCTAATAAAACATAAGTTTACCTTAAGTTTTCTATTTGAAAATATAAAAAACATTTTAATTATCATTTTCATCTTGGCAAATAACTTAAATTATTTTCGAGATAAGTGACACTAATGCCTTGTTTTTTATGTATTTTCTTCTTTCTCTAATATTATATATGTTTATAGACCTTATTGCAGCTTGTTTATTTAGTAGAAACAAGACAAAAACTTAAGAAGAAAATTAAAAAAAAAAAAAACTTTTGCATACTTCATTGTATAAAATAAAACCAAATAATTATTTCTTAAACTGATGACAGCAATTCCACTATAACTGACACCATAAATATGAAAATAGAAAATGTTATGACAAGAATAGTGCAAAAATCCAATGGGCTTTCTCATATTTATATCTTAATCGAAGGCATATAAATATGTTCAATAAGTTTGGAATAAATAGTCGTAATGGCAAATCTTTTATTAATATAATTTTTTTAAGTCATTATTTTTGTTAAATGTGGAATATTTAGATTTTTTTTTTTAATTTATATCATGTCTCTAAACTAGTTCAAGGGTATATAAATTTCGGTTCCTTTCTTCAACCAGTAATGGGATTAATAAAATTTAAATAAAGTAAAAATTTACCAATGAAAAATTACTATTATTCTAAGTAAATACGATACATTATTAGTCATCCTAGCTAAATTAAGAATAGCGCAAAGACTTAAGAACTATAACTAATTAGGTATATTTATTACATTGTTCTTTGCAAACTCCTTATATCACTTAATTTTTCATACACCTTACCATCTCTGATTACCAACACAAACATTAAGCTTTTTAATTGAAATAAAAAATAAGTGAAAAAAAAAAAAAAATAGATGAGAAAAATACAACGAAATAAAGAAATATCCAAAGAATTTTAATGTTTATATACGAAATACTGAGAAAAAACTTGATAGTGGCAGGATGTGAAGTAGAGGAGAAGAAATAAAGTTTTGTTAGTTTCACTTTGGTTGTAGACAAATTGTTAAAGCTTCTTTTAATTAAAAGACAATTTTATACAAATAAAAAGAAAGTTTCTCTTATAAAATAAATATACTAAAACCTTATCGGTAAAAGTATAAAAAGTTATATTAAGTGCTATATAAAAATTTGTATGACTACACAGTGTGAGATTTTGATGAAAAGTAATTTTTTTGATTATTAAATTTGATGAAAAAATGACTTGTACATTTTAAAGAACTACATGTAAATTACACAAATGAATCTGACATTTCGCATATAAGAATCTTAACACAGGTTGATTTGTTGTGAGTTTAATCAAAATGAGTTACAAAAAAAAAAAAAAAAAAAAAATCCAAATTGGTCCTACAAGTAATTAGCCAAAGAGTAAAATGTCTGTCGTCAAACTGTTTCCAATGTTATTAAATTTATTTTTAACCATTTATAGGCAACCTGATTCGGGAAGAAAAAAAGGTCCATATGATATTGAGAAGGCCAGAAAATTTAATGCATTCCAACACATCTGGAAGAAAAGCAGCCCGCTTAGCTCAGTGCTCTGACTATTTGGTGCGAAAAGTTAAAGCTAAAGCGGAGTTGAAAACATATAAGGTCCAAAAAGTTCTAGACAGAAATGCTGTAAAAAATTTAGAAACCAAGAATAGGGCACGGAAATTAAAATCAAATTTCATACTAAAATACTCATGTTTTGTAATCCACGATAAAACGTATGTTTTTGTTGCTAATGCTTGAGATAATGTTGAAGATAAGTTTAGGACCCAAAAGCATTAAAGAAGGTTTGCAAAAAAGTTTTCTTCCTTTTATAAAAGAGCAAAATGTGTCCACACTTTTTTTTGGCTCGATTTGGTATCATGTCACTACGAAAAAAAAAAACTCTGATGTGATACCAAAACAATAACATAGTTTTTGTACCAAGAGAGGCCAAGAACATAAGCAACAAAATTAAAGTTATCCTAAATGTTGAATTATGTATTAAAGTATTAAATTTAGAACAAAACTAATTTCATAACATTGTTAACACATTTGGGTACTAACAAACATTTTGTACCGTATGTTTTCTATATGAAAGTGTGCATATCAAAATCAACAAAATTTCCAATTGTAAAAGTTTACACAAAATTTTAAAAATTATTGCGATTTTTTTAAGTGAATGGCAGTTTTATAGTAAAAATATCTGAATACAGCATTATTTACACATATGTTTGTTATTTTTTCTTTTACTTAAAGTTTTTTTAATAAGAATTATGATTTGTGACAATATAGGCAAATGCAATAAATTTTTAGTTTATTTCGAATAAGAAAAGTGGAAAGAAACTTTGTTTTATAATACAAATTATAGAATACTGCTTAATTAAGGTAATCAAATTTATTTGGAAGCACAATTTAAAAAATTATGAACTTCGTTCAGATATTATTAAAAATAAATAAATAGGTAACACGTTATAAAAACGCATTTGTCTACATAGATAGGTTACATAGTTTCTAAGGTTTAATATGTGCTATACTTAAAGTCCATTGAAAGTATTTAAAGAAGTTACAGGCTAAGCAATATAGCACTGCCCACTGAAAAGCTTATTCAGTAAAGGTATACTTTTTATTTCTGTTTTTATACAAGAAACAATGTATAATTTCATATAAGTAAATACGTTGCTTTCTTCCTGAAATTAACAAAATTAGTCATATTAAAAAAGAAAAGTACTTTATTTAAATTAAAAAATTTAAAAAATATTTATATGTATCCACTATGACCGGATACACAACGTTGCGAAACACGGTATACTGTCAAGGTGTACGTCTTAAACCACACAAAAAAATGATTTTAGGCAGGGAAAAGATGTAATAATCACTGTACTTGAATTCTAGCGAAAAAACTATGTCCTTTTATAGTTGAAAAAAAAAACAATCCTTTCATGCATATTATTAAACATTTAGCTAGAAGTTCTGACCAAGTCTCAAGGGAATTGGTCTCAAGGGACTTACGTCAATATTAGCATTTATAGCATAAATCGGAAACGGACAATGTATTTATGTGCATATAAATATTTGTTATCGTATTAAGTTTGTTGAAGTTAATTTTTTTTATTTTCTTTGACTTAATTTATCGAAATCTTAATAATAAAATTATTCTATTACAAATATTTCATTCCACATTAATGTTTTTGTTTTTTTTTAGAATTCTTCGAATTGAGTGCACAATACTTTGCAATTAAAATGACAATGAAAATCTGTCCTTTCCACTAAACTATTGACTTAATTGTGTTTCTTAATATTTTGATATATTTTTAGTGCTTTTGTCGATTAAACTAAATTCAATTCTCAATATCTTAATTAACATTGTGGTTAACAAAAGTTCTCTATTCTCAAATTTTAAACAAACGAATTGAATTGAAACAAAAAACTAAAATGGAAACTAAATAAATGTAACAGGAAATTCTTTTTTGAAAACTTTTACATTTATAGAATGTACTTGAAAGACCAATGGTTGGGAGGAAGGTTTGATGTTCTTGTTGTTTGGGTGTGAGTGTTTTATTTTATTTTACTTTTTTTTTTTTCAATTGTATTGTGTTCTTTTATTTCATTCGATACATTAAAATGAATGAAAGGAAATACTTAAAATGATTTGACTTTATTTTTTATTTTATTTCTTTTGCTGTATAAAAGTCATTGACAACATGAAATTTGATTGTCTCTTCTGGTCATCGTCAGTAAAACGCAACAACAAATACTACAACAGCAATAATAACAACGAAAACAATAACATCTCTAACATATAAAAGTATTAAATGTTATAAAAAAAAAAAATATATTCAAGTCCTCACATTACTTTATATTTGCAAGTTGGTGAAACAAACATACATACAATATATTAAAATTCTTATTCGTAGTCGTACATAGATACAAATTTATTCAATTTTTTTTGTTGTAATTTAAAACCGACTACGAACCGACCGACCAATTCATTCATTCAGTTTGTTTCAAGCACAAAACAAATGCCAGGCAATGAGTGGAACTTTTCATTGAGATCACTTCAAAAACCATACAACATGCCGTATCTTAAAGTTTTAACAAAAATATCAACTATATTTGCAATAAAAGAAATAAAATAAAATAGGGAATAAAGAAAACATACTGTATATTTTTGTACTCTTACCAAGCCGTGCACACAAACTTAAAATACTAAAGAAAACCATACAGAATTAAGTACTCTTCATTTTTGAGCTTCTTATTACATTATTTTATATTCCATCCCTCATAATAAACTGAAGTGTAGGGTATTTGTATTTTAATTTAGTTTGATTATTTAAATGTTATTATATTTTTTAAATTATAAGACAAATTTGCATAAACCTTATAATACAGTGGTGCTATATAAAACTTTTGAAAATATAACCTATTGATTCTAGTCAGCTCATCTCGAACAGAATAAATTTGTCTTGGCATCATAAAAAGTTGTCGATAACTATAGTTACGGACAAATAAAAATAGGGTAAAGTATATTTTTTTTTTAATTTTTTGAGTTTTCTAAAAAGTTTTATACAAAACAATAAAATTTTGAATACCAAATCATTGCGAATATATTGGGTTATAAACCTATATAAAAATAATATCCTTTAACATTATCCCGAAAACAGTAAACGTCTCAAGCACAGTGTGGAAAAAATAGGGTCAGTAGTAAGTTTGTTAAAATTTTTTTGTGAAATTTTTATTAAACTTTATTTTTTTTTAAATCTCGATAACGATAAAAAACTGAAAAAAGATGAGAATCGTATGATCTCCAATTCCGAAAACTATTCGTATCAAAAAGGATCTATAAATTTGAAACTTTAAAAATATGTGTAATATCGACTTATTACACATATTTCGGCACAACATAAGTGCCAAAATCTATTATTTAAGTTAGATAATTTTATTTTCAACTAGATGTAAACCCGCTAATTTGTTAGCGGAAATTTTGTAAAAAGTATATTAGAATAAGGAAAAAGTACCACAAAAACCCTTTTAAGGACTCTGATTCAATTAGGACCTTACATCTTCAATTTTATGTTTCTAGGATGAATATTACAAAACATTCAAGAAGTACTATTAGAAGAACGAAAAAGTACCACAAAGACCCTCCTCTTGAATTCTTATTCACAGGACCATGAATCTTAAAGTACCACAAATTCCACTCTTGTGAATTCTTATACACATAGGACTACATTCACTTAATTTCATGTTTCTAGGTTTAATATAATTGAAAATTCATTATTGTGTTAAAATAAAATTTAATTTCCCGATTTTCCCCCCTTTTTGGTACTTCTCCCCCCATGGATATAACAAAAATGTATTCCAATGAATTTCTAAATTATAGTTGGATCCCATATTTAATACGCATATGTTTATGTCAATAAAATAAATGTTTAATAAAAAGAAGTAAAAGAAGACAATTGGCGAAAACATAATTTAATGCAAATATCATTCTGGAAAGACCCGATCTTATAAAACAGACCGGGAAAGGCCTCATATAGTATACTTATGTATCCTTAAGTATAAAAATTGCGTATTATCTTCTGAAAAGGAGAGTAATTGACATTGTAATAAATAAATAAATTATTTTATAGAAGAAAGAATTTAAATGTAAAATTTGGTAGCAGAACTTTCGTATGGGTTCATAAAATACAGATACAGGAAATATTTATTACCTCCTGTACATCTAAGCATAATTGTGTTACTAATATATCGGAAAGGGTTACTACCATTTCAAATTGTCAGGTAGATAATCCATCATCAGGAAACTCTAAAATAGTCTTCCAAAGAAATAATGTTTCCTCAAATTGTTTTCTTATGTTCCCAGAAGAAATTTAAGTTCCAAGTAGATTTTGAACCGACTTAATAGAATTAAAACTTCCAGACTTAGTAAAATTTTTTGATGATTTTCCGTTTCCGAAGAACTCTATTTGCACTAAATCTCTTTTAATCTTAAGTTCTACCATTTAATTGAAAATAAAATTATTTAACTATATTGATCGATTTCGGTACTTATCTTTTGTTGGGACCGATTTTACCCATATTTTTAAAATGCCAAATCTATAGATTAGCATAATATAGATAGACTTGTTCTAAAATCTGGGAATTAAAAAAACTTCCACTTTTTTGTACCAAAATACCCAATATCCCAAACCGGGGAAAACTTGTTTCAAAAATTTACTTTTTTCATTAAAATGGTCACCCTGCCATTGTAAAAGGCGTGGCTCATAAAAAAAAAATTTTTTTGTGTGTTTAACCAACATTCGAGTGTATATTGTCAATATATTTTTTTGCTGATATCGGCTTTGACATTTTTGAATTTAAGAAAACAATTTAAAAAGCTTTTCAAAATTGACAAAGTTTGGATAGGGCTTGGGGGAAACCGTTCCCCTGAGCTCCTCCGATTTTACTTTATACACATTTACTTTAAGATTTCTATTGAAACCGTTTCAAACATTCTATAGTCCGGAACAAAAAAAAAAAAAAATTTAGAATTTAAAGAATATTACCACCTTTTTGAAAAATAACACCAAAAATTAAAATTTTTTAAAAGTTTCAACTTCAGATTAATATAACTTTTTATTGCATGAATATATTTTTATGATTCTTGCAGTGATATTCAGTGTTGCCAGGACTTGAGAAAAAAAGAAGCTAAAATAGACTTTAAAAAAGGTCAGAAAAGGCTAAATGTCCCAAAAAATAAAACCAGAAAAAATCTAATATATTGTTTAATTAAAAAACTCGTTTATTTTTTTGTTCTTATTAGTTTTTGGTATTTCTTAAAGATATTTTAAAGAATTTATAAATATAACCTAAATAGTATCTATGGGTAATAAAGTTTGTTAAAAAATAATAATAATTTTTTTGTGGAACGATGCGCCGCAGGCGAAAATTTTCGCTAAATATAAATTATTTCTGCGAATTAATATACAAAAATGCTTAAATATATGATTCTGTTAAAAAAAAATTAAGTAAGCTTTTAGCCTTTTTAAAAATCAAAAAAGGCTAGAAAAAAATCTAGAAGCTAAAACGAAAATTTTGAGGCTAAAAGCAAAATAAAAAGGCTAGATTTAGCCTTAAAAAGGCTAAACTGGCAACACTGGTGATATTATTTAGAATTCTGTAAAAAAAAAACTAGTGATTATTTGTAAGAAATTTTAGATCCTAAATTAATACCACCAAGTTTAAAAAACTTAAAAAAGAACGAGGCCAAAAATTAGGGTAAAATTTGCTTCGACCCAAATATCTCTTAAACTAAAAGGCATAACCTACATATGTAATCACGTTTTTTGTAGAGATTTAACTACCTATATGCAACTTTTTTTTACATTGCAATCATAAACGAATTTTTGCCGATTTTTGAAAAGAATTACATATCCGAGATAGCCAACTTTGACCACCCACTTCCCATCTGACCCGCTAGGGAACTGTACTCCCCCAAATCAACTTATGTAGTTATCTCTAACGGTTCACAAGTTACAGAATTATTTCTAAAAAAAATCGATTAGGGACCACTATGAGCAAAAAATAATGTTTTCCTAAGTCTCGCTTATTATGTATCGTATGTGTTTTGATGCCATTACATCATTTATAGAGCATAAAATTTTTAACAGTTTTGTCGAACTATATTTCCATGTACTATCATTAGTTATGTGCGCTTTAATTGTTTTTAAAGATTTATCAAACAATTAAAAATTTCGTTGTACACTCCTTACACAAGTGTTCTAAAATACGTTAGTGTTCTGGGGAATTCGTAATAACTAAAATTTTTAAATCGATTTTCTCTTTTTATATCTTATTTAATAGATAATTATATGCAAATTAAAATTTTTAATATTTAGGTGCAAAACAAAACTTTCTAAAAACTGCAAAAAGACCGACTTTTCCATTAAACGCACCTAAAAAAATTCAAGTCCGATGCGGCACGGGTTAACGATATCCGATTTTACTAATATTTTTTTCAACCCAAAAAACGATTCTAGGGTGAGTTATGGTAAAAATTCGAAATTTGGTAAATTTTAGTGCAATCTAATGTACATGGCTTCGTCTTGGCATATTAAACATACTGTTAAAAGTTATTGATAATTACGTGTTCGGTGGTTAAATGTCTCAAAAATTCAATTTTTGTTTATATATGTCGCTTATTATGCATCGTACGTGTTAGAGTATAGTATTTCTAACAGTTTTGTCGAACTATATTTCCATGTGCTATCATTAGTTATGTTAGTTTTAATGGTTTATAGTATCCGCTATAATAACTTCTAATTGGTTCATGGGATTTAACTTTAGTCTATATTTTCTAAAATCCCAAATCATGAATTTGCAAGCAGAATGAAGTTTAGAAATCTATAATATGTTTTCAAGAGTTTTCAGTTATAATCTCAGGGACATTGGGAATATGTGGATTTTATATACCCTTTGTAGTATGGTACGCTTAGTCGATCACTATTGCTCTGTTACTTACAAAAATCTTCATACTTTGTTCCTTCTTTAAAAACTGATATGAATACCAGTTAAACATGAATGAATTGATAGTGGAAGTAGCAAATTGTATCTATATGCGTCGTGTGTGAATGCACATATAAAAAAAAAAAAGAAATAACAAGTTGGACATTTGCCTGGAATAAATACTTGTGAGTACTCTTAATATAATGAAAAGGAGGAAAGAAAAAAATAATGTGTATGTACTGCATAAACGCAGCCGATGACTATAGATACATACATACATATGTATGTATATTCTTCAGTGGATATTTTGTTTCCCCCTCTTTTTTTATTTCTGAATGCGATTCTTGAATTTTATTCTCTCATTCACTTTACTTGTGCATGTAAGCGCCCATAACAAGATAATTGTAATAAAAATACGCAAATTAATTGAATAACTTTTATACAAACTCACACATCCAAATAAATATAACATTTAAAATATATGTTTTCAAAGTAAACGAGAGAAGAAGATATAGTCGGTCAAGACCGACTATATGATACCCTACACCATTGCGTATGAGCATACAAATTCGGGAAGTGGATATATATTAGACCTGTAACCAACACTTTGACTAAATCTAGAATAAAGTATACAAGTACAGAATAATGGGTAAATAATAATATATTGATGTTGTTTCTACTTATATAAAACTTAATTGTGTCGAATATTAACTTGATACTATTTTTCGTATGGGATTGATGCACGTTAAAGTGATTTTCGGAAGGGGGTTTATATGGGAGCTATGGTCAATCGTGGACCGATTTTCATAAAATTTGGTACAAAGATAGGTACTTGCTCAAAACTTCTTTGGACCGAATTTCATTAAAATATTCTTAATATTAAGACATTTTTAAGTGTGAAAACTCTTTTCCGGGGGGACATTTGTATGGGGGGTAGGTGAAATAATGGCCCGATCATAACCAATTTCAATAGGCTTCGTCCTTGTATCATAAAAGTCCCACCTGCCAAATTTCATTTAATTATCTTCAAAATTGCGACCTGTACTTTGTGCATAAGGTTTACATGGACAGCCAGCCGTCCAGCCAGACGGACGGACGGACGGACGGACGGACATCGTTAGATCGATTTAAAATGTGATTCTGAGTCGATTGGTATACTTTAAGGTGGGTGTTGGATAACTTATTCTATGCGTTACAAACATCAGCACAAACACATAATACCCCAACCACCTATGGTGGTGTAGGGTATAAAAAAGAACGCAGAGGAGTATTTGTTTAAAGTAAGTTGGTAGTATTTTGAAAAGAGGTGTTAATTTAAAAGTAAAAATATGAAAACGAATATAACAATAACTTGTCATTAGCAGTTCCTTAATTGAACTCTGTATGTAAGGGTTGGTACAAATTTTTCTTATTTTGTTTTCCTTCAAAAATGTATCAAATATTCCATTGTATTAAGTCATTTACTTGACTTCAATAACACTATTTGAAATACACTGTAAAGGTAAAACTATATTTTTTTGTGCATTTACCTTTTATTGTTTGTGTAGTTTCTTTTTTCTTTACTAACTGACAATTGTTATTGTTGCATTTACGCTATAACTCATTCACTTCGTCAGTCAATCATGATCTAAGATACAATTGATATTTGAGTTAAAGAAAAAACGAGTTGTCGGTAGTTTTTGCGTTCAAGGGAACACAAAATATTTTTTTGCAATTTGTTTTGATTCTAGATTTTCGTTCGTTGAAGCGGCAATGTTAAAAGGTTATCGTATTAATTTACTTGAGATTTAAAGGAATTTAATACACATTATACCTTCTTCAAATGAATGTACTAAAAACAAATGTATTTTTAAGCAAGTTAAACTTTACACATCTGTTTAATACATGTACATATGTAGTCACAGATTTTTTGATAGCCAGGAATTAAAGTTCATAATTAAAGCAGGAAAAGAAAGGAAGTATTTTTTTTTTTTTTTTTTTTGCAAACATTTGTATGATATCAATTTCTGAGTGACATTTGTTAGTAAAGGAGAGGAAACTAGGTGAACTGAAACCACAAGGGTATTAAATATATTTTTAAACTTTCGTATAGATTATTACAAACAAAGTATATTTTACTAGTCCATATTATTAGGGGGACAAATTTTTCAAACTTTTCAATGTGTATAATAAATAGTAATATATCTTCCACTGCAACAAGATTCCTCCCCCTATTGAGTAACATTTAACCTCTCGGTCGCAGTTCTATATATCGTTAATATGAATAAAATTACATCAAACTCAGCTCTTCAGATTCACGAATATACTGCAACGTCCAAGATCTATCAAAATGCCTCCTCGAGCTGAGCTTGCTTGACTTCTCTGGGACAGGTTAAAATGTAATGTGATTCTTTATAAATTGGGTTTTTACATATAACCTGGAGATTTATTGGAACTTAACAAAAAGGCAACCACAAGGAGACCATTGGCAATAAATCAAAAATGCGTTTTTTATCACAATTATATAACTTCAAAGAGGACACTTTACTACTTAATGTTTACTCACAAAAGTTATCGTTAAACCTTATGTGTGGTCGAGACTGAAGTCCAAAGTGGAAAAAAATAATCCTGATAAAAACGAAATGTATGTAAAAACGTTTCATGATATAAATTCATTAAATAAAATAAAACTTCGTTACAAATATTAATAAATATTATATTCACACAAGAAAAAAAAACGGTTAACCGAAAATTGGGTAAAATTAAAAAACCGGTTTTTCGGTCAACCGTCTACTAAAAAAACCGGTTAAACCGGTTAACCGACATTTTACTAATTGCTCTAATTTGAATCTTATTAAAAATATTTTTGGTTAAAAAAAAGTGTTTTCTACTTATTGGTTTAACCATGCACCAAATAATAAACAGTTTACAGATTGATTTACATCGAAAATTTTTAATATTTTTTTTCAGCCTATAGCTTAGTTTTAATTTAATTTATTAAAACAACTTTTTTGCCATCTTTTAGCATAGCTTTTGAAGCTTTATAATGATCTAAAATTATTCTATAAAGTATTATTTCAGTTTTTTTTTTTTTAATTTTTCTAGCTTAAAAATAAAATAAAATTATCGAAATTTTACAAAAAGAAAGCTTTAGACCAGTGATCCCCACACTTGTGTTTGTGTATGTTTTGTATAACTCTCTCACTTTGAAATTATACACCAGAAAAATAACCTAATTTTTATAGTAATTT
Source organism: Protophormia terraenovae (assembly GCA_951394005.1). Classification (NCBI taxonomy): domain Eukaryota; kingdom Metazoa; phylum Arthropoda; class Insecta; order Diptera; family Calliphoridae; genus Protophormia; species Protophormia terraenovae. The sequence goes on from OX596074.1 coordinate 143,720,260, forward strand.
ATTTTTTAAAGTTTCTTCGTAAATTTATGATATGTAAACGAAAATAAACTTAATGAGTTTAGAATTTGAATAGTAATAAGCAGCGACTCTAAACATAATGATCAGGACACGTTTAAATATGCAAGAAAAAAATTAAAATATGCGCTGGAAAAAGCACAAAAAAAATGGGATAATATGCACAGAAATATGCAAAAATAGCATCAATATGCATAGAAAAACCGATGTATTTATTTGTTTTTATATATTGACTAGCTAATACCCGGTGTGCTTCGCCACCCCCCGAAATGAAATACATAGTAATTAAAGTATTAAAAAAAATATATTTATTTAGTAATTAAAATATAACATTTTTCTTAAAAATTATATAGATAGATAGATGTTTCGCATGCAAAATTCACGCGAAAATTCAAGCTCTAGTAGTTTCCCAGATATACTAATTTTTGTATTTAATCCGCTAGTTTATTAGACGTTTTCATGGATGTCAAAATTCTTTGTGCAAAATTTTAGCATTCCAACTCCAATAGTTTCCCGGATATACGAATTTTTGCATTTAATTCATTCCGAAATATACTACTTTTAATAGTCATTTAGAAAGTGGGCGAGGTACCTCGCCCACATGGAATTTCAACATAAAAAGTAGCCTATTTTTCCTTCCTGGCATATAGGAAAACACTGTGAAAATTTCAAGAAAATCGGTTTAGCCGTTTAGGCGGCTATAGACTTCAAACAAACATACATACAAACAAACAAACACACATTAATTTTTATATATATAGATATGTAAAAAACATGCATAAATATGCATTTTTTAACTTCCAATCTCTGATAGATTTCGATTTTTATAAAAATAAAAATATATTAATTTTAAAAGTCATATTTGACGTGTCGGAATTTTTTTCTTTACCATTTTTACAACGTACTCAAAATTGTTACAAAAAATTTTTAAAAATCATTCGATTGATCTCCAAAAAACCACTAAAAAATTGCGTTTTTGTTAAGAAAACTAATTTTGATTTCCATTATATGCAAATTTATGCCAATATTTAAAAACAAGCATTATTGTGAAATTCTTTTAAAATAAGCAAGTGCTTACTTTCCAAGCGAAAAGCTTGAAAAACTTGCCCTGATAATGATTAAATTGCTATATTTTTGTATTAATTTAAAATATATTAGTTATATAACAAGTATGAAAATATTATATTTTTGGTATATAAGACAAAAGATCGAAATATTGATTTGAGTAAATAATAAAAATCAAAAATAATCATTATTTTTTCCTCCATCAAGAACTCATACTTCTACTTAATATTAAACATTTTTCATGAGTGTATCTCAAGCAACAAGCGGTAACACAACCTTCTTCTTTGAATGCTCGTGCGAGACTGAGTTGATTTGTGTATTTTTTATTCATTTCAAGAGAATAATACAAGAGACAAAATGCACTTGTGCACAGGGCTGTCAGATGTGGCGATTTTTCGCCAAACGTGGCGATTTTTAATTGCTCTTGGCGACTGAATTTTCGGTTTTGCGACATGGCGAATTTTTTGGCGATTTTTCACAAGGTGGCGATTTATTTGGCTATTTTTTAAAATTGTATTAATAGGTACTCGCATAGTAAAACTATTTCGTTTTCTTACTAGTCAACGTCTATTTTTAGTATTTTTCTATCCAAAATGGCGGTTCTCAAATCGGGGTCCGCGATTCTCAACAAGGGGTCCGAATAAAGATTGTTAGGTGGACGTTAAGACCTTTTGCTTGAACATAAAATTAAAAGTATTTCTTAAAACAGACAACACACATACATACGTATATTAATTTATCCATACTTATAAAATAAATTTGCAAAAAATACACAGAAAAAAGTAAAAATGGACTTCAATTACGAAATTTGTAATAATCATCAAAATGATAATATTAATAACTAGAATAATTGATATTATTATTACTTCTTTTCCTTAAATAAATTTAATGAGCTGAAAATTTTTTAAAATTTACTTAAATTTATTTTATTTCTGTACTTTTATAGACAAATATTTAATTTTTATTTATATTTTATTAACATCTGCCAATTTATTAAAAAACAAAACTGTAAATCAATTAGAAAATTAATTATATTAATAAATCATATAATTAAATTCCAATAAAAAGTTAATTAATAATTTTATTAAAAAATTATTTGAAATATTTTTTTCTGTGTATAGAGTAAAAATTCTAAAACTATTGTTTGTGCATGATTTTTATTATCATTCTGGTAATTTTTGCAAATGGTAAAAAACATTTAACGATATTTCGTCCTTGGCATAAGACATTTAGTAGCAATTTTAAAATTAATTTTAAATACAAAGGCTTTATCTTAAATATTTTCTTAAATATAGCCGGATTTAACAAAAGCATTTGGTATTAAATTAAGAATATGCCATTAATTTTTAATAATTTATTTTTGGATTGAGAATTATTTAGGAATAACATTTGATATGAAATGGAGAAAGTATTCCTTTTTTTCAAATGAATATTAATTTTTATTCAAACTTGAAATTCAATATACGTATTTTCAGAAATACCTTTAAAATATCAAATTTAAAGGCACGAGTTCGTAGGAGAGAGATGAAAACAATTTATAAGTTTAATAGGAGAAATATTCATTATATAATTTTAGAATTATTCTGTTAAAAATATAATAAATTTCAATAAATTTCAATGTGTGTCAAAAAAGTTTAATATTTTTTTATTCAATTAATATTAGCTACTGAAATTATCATTGACTTTGTTGATGCTGAATTTACATTTTAAAATTATATAAAATTTGAAGCACTAAATATTTTAGTTGTTTTTTGTTTTTCTTAAAAAAATATATAAAATTTAATTTTGGCGATTTTTGGCGATTTCTGATTAACAATTTGGCGACAGAGGCTCAAAAAAATCTGACAACCCTGCTTGTGCACGGTTTTGGGGAACACTGCTTTAGACCTAGGATAATGAACATTATATTATGATTTATATTCATCGCTTTTAAAGTTTTTCTCTCAAGGAAAAGTTTATATAATTTTTATAAAAAAATATAATAAAAAATATCTGCATTTGGAAAAATAATTAACATTTTTTCTGCAAAAAAAAAAAGATTTGTTTTTAATTTTTAGAAGATTATTAATCATTTAAAAGTACATTTTCTGCACTTATTTAGTTCCACTTTTGAAGTCTTTATTCCTATTTTCCTATATAAAATCTTATTTTTCTCTTAAGCTATACATTAGTAGGTGTAATGTTACATATTTTCTTCTTTTGTAAAATTTCATTCGCATGAAATTAAAGTTTTTGTAAATGGAATACTTAATTATCTATCTCATTTATTATACATACAGTTTTAAAATACATTTAACTTTCCAGAAGTAAATATATCTAAAATATTTTCTTATATTTTAAATTCAGAAAAAACACCTAAAGGACGAAATTTAGTGATATTTTTAGCAAATTTTTGAAACCGGTTAACCGACACAGAAAAACCGGGTAAACCGGTTAACCGAAATTGAATATTTAAATAACCGAAAATTTAAGAAAAAACCGGTTTTTCGGTTAACCGGTTTATAAACACTACTTATGTCCATCGTACACACCGTTCTTGAGTTATGAGTAACGTAACCAGACGTCCTGCTTTTGGCGGAATTATCCCGCTTTTTAAACTTCGATCCCGCCTAAAATATTTTTCCCGCTTATTTTTTAGATTACTTATTAGATTTCCTTATTTACGTTTTCTATAACATTCTTACCAATATATAAGTGTAACTAAAAATTATTTTTTTCTACTGGAAAGTTGATATGTAATTTAAAAAAAATTTTTCTTGATAATTAAAAGTTTTAAATATTTTGTTACGCTGGTCATCTTCTCTCTCTACTTAAATGTACTTTGTGTGTATTTTTTGATTACTTCGACGTAGGAAATATATACAAATTTTTTAAAATATCTTCAGTTTTCTACCAGTGAATAAAAAATCTCAAGTCTGATATATTTTGACCAAAAAAGAAATTTTTTCCAGAAATAGGTTTAAAATTTTAATTATTTTAAGAATGTTAAAATAAAATATAAATACATTTTTTGAGTAAGAAGTTTTGTTCCTTCAGAGAGATTTTTAGATTTTAAAAACTCATTTTATGAGAACATAAAATGTTTTGACATGAACTTTGATCTCAAGGTTAACATGGATATTTTTATATTGTACTTTTATAAAATATCTGGAACCATATAAACGATGTGCTTTTTTTTGGGATTGGATACTTTTTTTAATGTTTGTATAAACTGAAAGTTATAGAAATAACTGGAACAATGTTTTCGATTAAATGTACTTAAAGTTAGTGCTTACGTTACCTTGTGTTAACGATTTTGTTTTAACCGAATATTAGTGTTTGACTTGTTAGCAGCCGATTCAAAAACGTGAAAAGGTAACAGTATATCGGATTATTTTGATAACGGTATTTTTAGTTATTTCGGTAACAGTTTTAGCGTTACCGGTATTTCGAGTAATTTCAGCAATGATATTTTATGGGTAACTGTTGTTTTAGAAATTTCGAAGCATTGGTTCAGAACCATAAAATATTACTTTATTCAAATTATTAATATTTCTTAAACCCAAAAATAACGCTAACGGTATTTTAGCGTTATCGGTATTTCGAGCTATTTCGGTAACAGTTTTTCAGCGTTGTATATTTTAGCGGTAACCGTATTTTCAATTATTTCGGTAACTGTACTTGACTACCATAAGTAGAATGGTTTTTTTAAGCGGTGACGGCAACCAACCTTGGTTTTATTGTTAACGGTTCTAAGAATTATTTAAGAAAAACTATTGCTATCAAATTCAAAAAGTATCAAGTTTTTTTTTAATCAATCTGTATTTGATATCAATATTGAAATGTATAGCCTGTTTCTCTATGTCGAACGAAAAGTCCATTTTTACTTTTTTCTGTGAAAATAAACAAGCAAAAATAAAATAATTGAAACAAATTAAAAGACGAACATTTTTTGATTTTTTTTTTTTAGAAATTGTTTTTTATACACAAAATCATCATTTATCGATGAAAAATATATCATGATTAAGGAACATTTACAATGAGTATTTTTCCTATTTTTCTTTAAAAAATTCAACCAGTCGAAAGCAAAATAGCAACTGACTGATTTTGTAATTTTTGTTCTTATCGTTCGAAATACAGAAAACCAATTTTATATGAAAACACTTACGTTTTCTTTCGACTTGTCGTTCAACTCATTGTTCGCATAGAAGTGAGTTAGAGAAACCCAAATAAGTTTTCTTTCGCTTAGAAGGCGTTCGACATAGTGAAGCAGGCTATTAACTATGAATATTTTGAAAAAAAAAAAAAAATTATAATTTTTAATGTTTCAGTTTGTAGGGATATATTTACTTATTTCTATGTTCCAAAATTTTGATGAGTCGTTCTCAATTTGTAACGTCTCAATTGGGTCGTGAACCAAATGCTTGCGTGGGAACAGCTGATTTAGATTTTGAATTGAGATATAAAAAGAAAATCTCTCTTTTATTACAAAACTTTTCAAAATCCCGCTTTTTCCATACAATTTTGTTCAGAATCCCGCTTTTTAGTCGTTTGGGTCCCGCTTTTTGACAAAAACCCTCTGGTCACGTTAGTTATGAGAAAATATACTAGAGTAATGGCCTTGCTATGGGCGAAATGTTAGACACGCCCATAAAAAAAAAAATGCAGACCTGATGGAAAAAAAATTGATAGCAGATTCATGTTTAGTACATCAAAATGCATCAAGTTCAACTATTTGTCTTTGGTGGAGGATTTTTTTTTTGTCGACCAGTGTATTTGACCTTTCCCTAATATTATAATTAAATGTTTTCTTATTAATTTATATTCTTGTATTTAAGGAGTAATAACGAGTCAAAACTATAATTTAATATTTTTACCCTATAATTAAACATATTACTACAATTTTAGCTACACATCTTTCTTTTTTATACCCACTATCAAAAACATGGGGGGTATATTGATTTTGTCATTCCGTGTGTAACATGACGAAGGAATCATCTAAGACCCCACAAAGTATATATTTTCTGAGTCCTGGTTAGATTCTGAGTCGATCTAGCTATGTTCGTCTGTTGAAAACAGGATAGGGCTCGAACGAAGCAACGTATGGGGACAAAATTTGGCACAAATGTTTATCTTACATAAGGTTTGTTTGGTATGAAAATGGGCAAAATCGGTTAAGAAACAAAAAAGTTATGGGTTAAAAACTAGAAACACAGGGTGTCCGTTTTATACTTTTCTGCTGATATTTCTTCAACAAAAGCATGTACGACAACGAAATTTTGTACGTATAGTTGGCGTGGTCCGCCCACTTTACCGCCCACCTCCCATATAAGGTGAAAATCAACGAAATTGAGTTCAAATAGTTAAAGGACCAATGTAGACTCGGAAACAAAAAATGGGTCCGCCCACTTTACTGCCCACTTTACCACCCCCTTCTATATAATGCAAAATTTGAAAAAGTTGATGGTGGGTATATAGATTCGGCCGGGCCGAATATAACATTCGCGCTTGTTCTTTGTTGATATAAATGTCAGCGAATCTAACTCACGAGTAAGAAAAGTCGACATATTTTTTTATTTTTATGTTCCAGTTCAAAAACCTGGAATCTACTCCAAATAATTGTTTATTTCTTATTATTTTTAAAATAATTGAAATCTATTTTTCACATGATGTAATGAAAAGACCGCTTATGGACCGAAATTTCTATAAAAATTTATTTGATAATCATTTCGAAAGAAAAAGAAAAGAAATTAATTTTTTGAGCAAAAATTACTAGGCACCTGAGTTTTAATCGCTGGCAGGTGAATTTTAAAAATTTTCCAATTATTTTTTCCGTATACTAATCAATTGTACGCATCGTTTTAGCGATTTTTCTACCTGACTATTTCAATGAGACACTCTAAGGTTTACACATAAATATTTATGTATTAATTGATTTTGGTTTTAAATCATTCTTAAATTATGAGCTACCTAGAAATATTATTAATAGAATTATTATAATATTAACACTTATTTTCCTAGAATACAATAAAAATTATTATTCACTTTAAAATACAAATTTAAAATTCATGTATACACCTGTTCTAATATAAATGCAACACCTTATTAGACATTTGTTTAATTTAAGTATTTAAGACATGTTCTTCAACCAACAAATTTTTAAATCAAGATAAAAAATAAAGTTTGAAATAACGTTATTTTTGTAAACTGTCCTCAATAACTTCCCTTTAAAAAAGAATTTAATTCCTTAATTGTACATATATTTTATTTAATACAGTTTGTTAACAATTTCCAAATAACAATTTGATTATCAATTACATTTGACATGTTATAACTAACATTTTACCTTAAATACTATATTAAACATATTGGTATGACATTAAAAATATGCAGACTAAAAAAAAAATAAAACAAAAAAATTATACAATGACAGTTCAAACAATAACAAAACATTGCCCTTTAATTAAATTGTTTTCCTTGTCAACGTTATTAAAATGCTAAATTAATTAATATTCAAATCGTGTATTAAACTGTATACATGTTGCAACAAGACAAACATATACTCACAATGTGTATGCACAAGTACGAGAGTATATTGCATTCAACTAACTAATGCAACTTACCATCAAACTACTAACTAAGCGAGACATGTACAATTCTTTATGCATTATTTAGTTTGCATATAATTATAATATTTATAATTATATTTGTTGTTTTTATTTTTTTTAGTTTTAATGGTCAAGCAAAGAATAAAAGCCCATTTTAAAGTGGAATAATTAAAACATTTTTTTGTAAGTAGTTAATGCCTAAACTATTCTGTTATTTTTTTAGTATAAATACATTTATCTTTTTAGTTATGTAAGAGTAGTTGTGGTGATCACAGGAATGTAAGTGCATGTTTGTTTGCTTATACATAGCTAAACATAAATGACCAGACAGGCAGTCAGGAGCAGGCGGAGTAGCCCAAGTGTCTAAAAGAAAATATTTCATACACTAACAAACAAATGTGCGCCAATTGGTTTAGTTATTATATTTGTAACACTTACGAAATTTACTCAAAGAAACCATTGGTTTCTCATACAATTATATACATATTTATAGTTTTGAACAACAGATAGTATAATATAGTTTTCTGTTTTACTAATATGCCGTTTACACCAAACAAAAACTAGTAGTTTTTGACTTCATTTGGTTTTTTATTGAAAAACTAAATAAATTTTTTTAGTTTTTCCATACAAATCGAAAACCATATTCATGTAGTTTTTGTTAAAAACCAAAGAAAAACTACTAAAATATTTAGTTATTTTACAGCCTGTTCAATTGATTTCAGAATTGTAAGAAATAATATTTTTTGATTTCTTTATTTGTTTCAAAAATTATTTTTAAAATATTGTTTTAAAGATTTAATTATAAAAGAAATACCGAAATGTATTTAAATAAAAATATTCAACTAAATCGATGTGTCAACAAAACCCTCATAGAGGTATGTAAACGATTTGGTTTTTGAAATTTACTTTTAGTTTTTATTTTGGTATAAACGGCATATATATTTTTTTATTTATTAAAATCCCAATCAGATTTCTACTTATTTGTGTCAAATATTAAGTTGATACAAAAATTAGTATGGGATTTTCGCTTGTTAAAGTGATTTTTGGAAGAGGGAATCTTCATTAAGTTTGATTTTCATTTAGATAAAACAGAGTAAAATTTAATAAAAATATTACTATATTTAAGAAAATTATAGGCGTTAAAATTAAATACTTACTATGTGGTAAAAATAAATTGGGGTAAAATGGAATGAACGATTTTACAAATTTTTTCACTCGTGTTTTGCAAGTTTGCTGAAAATATAATAAACAATTGTACACCTATTTGTAATTCACTGACTTGAACGTTTGTAGATAAATCTAATAAAACACGTCAAAAGTATGATGCCTTAGTAAAAACAATAAAACATAGATATTTGGAAATAATTTAGTAAACTTCATATCGATAAGGCTAAAAATTCCTAAAACTAACATATATCCTTACATTAGCTTATTAAAGAACGATAATCTAGATCAATGAAAGGCAAAAAGAGGGACATACAAATTTGAATGTGTTTGTGTATTTTATTTGTTTACGCTCTTTGCTGCGAATGTGTTTGTTATATCTAGCACACAAAAAAATAATATTTTTTTCTTGCTCTCTTTGTTCTGTGATTTGTTTTTGTTTAACCATGCGACATGATCTTGCTTTGTTGAAAGCTAGAACACAACTAAATTATTTTTTGTTTTATATTCATACACAATTGTTTATCTTCGTTAATATTCGTCTTGTATATGTGAAAATGCCGAAAACACTCGGTTCCTGAGTGCTATGAGTGCCTTTCCCTGATCTAGATTAAAATATCGCGATTATTGTGGATGCTGTAAAAATACACACTTGGTTTGATTAAACTCTTGCAATTTATCTGTGCACTTATAATGTTTGAAAATTATAGCTATTTATTACACCTTTGAGTGTCTGTTTCAACAACGAAAGGAAATTGCATATTTTTATTAATTTTGTTTTATTATATTCTATCATTTTTATTTTTTTAATTATTAACCATCTTTTTTCATCATATACCTACCTGAATATTGATTTTCGAGTGGTTTCATAAATACAAAAGTAATTTAAAAGTTTTTATAAACACTGAATAAACTAAAATTTGCTATTTTACTATGTTCCACATTGCTCCAACATTTTCGATTTTACCTTAAAAGTAGTTGATTTGAGAAAACATCGTAAAATAGTAGCAAAATATAAAATAATCTTATTATTCTTATGCAAAACGTTAGACAATAATCTGTTTCATATAACCAGTATTGTAATAAGCTAAATTAGACTTTAAAAAAGGTCAAAAAAGGCTAAGTGTCGTTCATCTTTTTATACGAACGGGACAACCTAGGGTGACGAAATTTGGCTAAAATATTAATCTTATATAAGGTTTATTTGGTGTTGAAAATGAGCAAAATTGGTTAATAAACAAAATACTAGAAACACAGGGTGTCGTTGTAGCTTCATATCATACTTTTCTGCTAATATCTCTTAAACAAATGCATGTACGATAACGAAATTTTGTAGAGATAGCTCGAGGGTCGATATAAACTTGGAAACAAAAAAATGGGCGTGGTCCGCCCACATCCTATATAGGTGAAACGTCAACGAAATTTTGTATAAATAGTTCATACTTTAAACTATTTTGTATTAACCCTTAAATGCTCCTGGTATCTTTAAAGTTACAACCATTAAAAAAATTCCAACGGCCACAATTTTCGTAAAATTTTTTTTAAATTGGTTTTATATCGTTTAAAACATAACATGTCTTTGTAAAAAAAAATATTTTTTATATCTAAATTACATCGCTTTTAAAATATTTCAAAATGAAGTCCAAAAATATTTTTTATTAAAATTAAATAAATTACCTTTTTCATAGTGTAAAATCTGAGAACCTATGAATATTTTTAAACAAAAAAAAAAAAAAAAATATTTTGCCGTGTTTTGAACTATGTTCTAGAAAGATATTGCAATATATTATGCAGATATAAGTAGACAATTCTCTAGAAATTAGAATTTTCCGGTTGTATCTTCAAGGATACAATAGGCGTGTACAGCTAAAGTTTGATTTCTGTTATACATGGTATTTGTGCTTATTATCAGTGGCATTTTCATATATGATTTTGCCTTTGCTAGAGCAAGTTCACTTGTTTGGGGCTAAGTAATATAGTGTTTTAGATTTTAAATTGTTTAATAACATTTTTTAATTACAAAATTTTAGTTTATATGCACTTCTGTAAAAAATTTTAACTTTTATTCGATTTAGTTTGTTATATCAGATGATGACATATGTGAACTAATTTGTAATACCGAAATTATAGGTGATGATAGTATTTAGGATATCTATAATGAAAGTGGTGATATAAAGTAGTGATTTAAATTTTGCTCATTGATATAAAACGACGTGTCAAATGCAGGTGATAAGTAGCAGACAATGATTAAAATATGAATCAGAATGATATTGACATAAACGTGTCCATTCAGAACTATCTTATCTATATGTTCAATGATAATACAAACGAGTGGAATTTAATTGATGCAGAATCTCAATATAATTAGCACAATTCGAACCAAGGTCAAAATCACATTTTCTATTTGGACAACTTTTTTATATTAGTAGAGTATGCTGAAATTTGAACGTGGGACCAGTTATGAATATATTGCGTATATAATTGGAAAAATAATATAGTGGTGAAATTGGTGTTAACTTACATCGGAGCAAAACATGTACTCTGTGGTGCTGAAATTAAGATAGAACAATCAACAACTGTAAAAATGTTTGACAAAAGGCTTTGAAAATAAATGGCTAACTAAGTATTATGATATATTGCCAGTGTATGACACAATAAAACGCTCCTTCGAAAACTGTCGCCAATCTATACCTTCGTATAGAAAGTAAGAATTTCCGAATTCAGTTCTTGAGTTTTATGGCCTTCATCAAAATCAATTCTGAGTTTTATATAATCCGAATGGAAATGACAAAAGAAAAGCCTCGAAAGGTGTGAATGTAAAGCATGTAAACGAAAAAAATTTTACATTTTTAAATGTAAATATTTAGGTACCTATATAGGGTATCTCAAAAGTGTTGCATTTTTATAAAACTAGAGACTCCAAAGAATACAAATATGCTTATTATTTTTGTTTAAATTAAATCAGTCGCTGAATAAATATCAGTCGCTGAATAAATATAAAAATTGTAAAAATTCAGAAAATAATTTTTGGCCACGTTTTTTACACAATTTCTTAAGAACATTTGTAAATGTTCACAAGCTTTTTACATTTTACACATTTTTTTTGACACAATTTCAATCTTGGATGGAAATTTTTTTAACTGATTTTGATCTTTATTAATTTTTAATGACACCCATACACTGTGTGTTTTACAGTATTTTATCATAACCTTTTTTCTGATTCACTTTTCGATGCCAAATCTAGCCAGAGTGTTAATCAACACATTATTTAGTATTTCAATTGATAGATTATGACATTGTCTTTTCTTTGATGTATCATTTACTAAAATTATCATTGTTAAAATAGGATTTTTTTTTTTGACTTGAAGTTGGTTGATGCAGTGTTCAAAAAAATTTGCTCAAAATTAATTTTATGTTATTTTCCAATTTATAAAAATATGAATTAACAGTTTGGATTTAATAAAAAAGTGTTACATATTTAAAATCTTCGGACTTCGCAAATTCAGAAAAGTATCCGATCTATATCATATTGCTTACAGCGACTGAAATATTTACGTTTTAAAATGTAAAAAATTTTTCGTTTACACATTTTTTTAAGAAATTTTTTCCAAAATTTTTTTTCTGATGTTTTGCAATTTTTAAGATATTTCGTTGACTGGTATCTCGAAACTCAAAATGTAAATGTCTATATATTCTCAAGATTTTACAGAATTAGAAACTTTTTAGCTTTTTCCAATACTATATACTGTGGCTTAAATATATGCAAATGAAAATGTAAAAAATTTTTCGCTTACATGCTTTATATTCACTCGACGACAAACTCTAGCCAATGCGAGAGTCAAACGCAAAATTCTCGTAGGTCAAACAAAAAAAAAAAAAAAAAAAAAAAAAAAAAAAAAAATTACGCCTGGCTGCACTTAAGACACGAGAGTTGTTCCTCCACCAAGAGTTACTTAACGACTCAATAAAATCGTTAAAATTAGTCTGTGTCCTCAAATTATCACATGAGTAGAGTTGAATTAATGAATAGTTCAATGAGTCTTCAAAGAGTGTCCACATCTTGAAGCATAAATAAGAAAATATCGTCAAAAACCGAATGTATATTTTGTACGCTCGCCTGATGCCAGATTTGACAGAGTTTAATTCAAAATAAATTCATTTTTAAATTCAAAAAGTACATAAATGCTTCATAAATATCGTACTTATTGAATTTTTCTTAATCATTGGTTTAATATACCTTATTTCTGATAATTTTATTACATTTTATACTGCAATTTATAAAGCTACTTCTTCTATTTACCAATTTGTTTATAATAATATTTGTTAGGGGTGACTGCCCAATGTAAAGATAGCCAACCACTTTTTTTTAAATAATTTCTTTAATATATTTTTTTTTTTTTTAACTAAAAACGTAGTTATTATTTTTTCGACATTTTACATAAATATATATATTTTTTTATAAAAATCACTGACCTTAGGCATTTAAGAGTTAAAATCATAAACATGATGGATTAAAATACCATAATTCAGGCTACCGGCATGTCAACCCAATGTTCGCCACAATCGCATATGTTCAACATTTTTAATAAATGTTTTTTGGTCCATAAAATGTTTATCTTTCAAAATTTTTTGATGCGCCTCCAAATTTTTATTAAGCATAACAAACAGCTGCTAATTATGCCAACTATAGTTCAATTAATGCTGTTCGCACGATGTGCCTTAGTTTGCTATTAACACGTAATTCCAAATAAGTAGTACATTAATATATGTACATGTATACACGTCTTAGATTAAGGTGTAATTAATCTATCATATCAACTCCGGGTTAAAGTTTATTACTTAATATGGAGAGTAAATAGTTTTTTGAATACGATTTTCTTTATAAATACTTTAAGAGCCAAATTGTGTATTAGTTTATATGTGCATTAAACATAAATTAAAAACTTTTTTGAATACGGCTTTTAAAAGTTAAAGATTTATAAACATAAAAATATCAAAAAAATTCTACTACATATAAGATGGACGGAAATTGTTTATAAACTTAGTAAGTGAATCTTAGTCGAATGATATACTTTAAGGGGTCAAAAGATTTTTTCGCATAATACTCCAACCACATATGGCGGTGTAGGATATAATCATATAACATTAAAATTACTTTCTGTGATAGACTTTGAAAGCAGTAAATACGAATATAATTTCAATGATAAACAATGATTAAAATTACTACATCTATAGCTTTATTTCTCACTAAATACTTCTTTGACGATTTTTCTTGCTGAACTGTTTTGGTATAGGGTAAACCAAAAATTCGAATTAACCTAATATAACATTTTTAGTTATTTCTTTTTTTGTTAAAGATGTAGCAGAGACAACAAAAATGCCATAGAATAAATAAATGAACGAACTTGCTAGCGAACCACTTGTATTAACTTTTAAACACACGCACTTATAGACACAAACACTCATTTATTCATTTATATGTGCAGCATGTTGTCTATACAACTTCCGTTTTGTTTTAGCTTTTTTATTTTTGCTTTCTTTTAGATTATTTTGAACTTTTATCCAATAGTTTTTAGTTTCAGACTTCCCGCAAGAGTAGTTGGACAGTCAAACACATGCAGATGGTGGTAGATAGCTTTTAGTTTAATTTTTAAATAATTACACGCTACTATGGATAAGGTGGTAGAGTTAGACATTTAAAAAAATAAGAATTTTATTTGAAATTTAAAATTTTAAATAAAATTTTCAATTAAAAAAAAAAAAAAAATCACCTTATATGGGATGTTTTTGGTTTCCGAGTTAACTTGAATCCTTGAACAAAATTTCAGTGATTTACTTGCTTTTTTATAAGAAAAGAACTGCAGTTACGGCGGACATCCTGTATTTCTAGTATTTGTCCCTTAACTTTTTTGTTTATACACCGATTTTCCCATTTTCAATACCAAACAAAAGTTATATAAAACAAATATTTGATTAATTTTTCGTCGTGCTGTGTGTTCCGCCTCGAGCCCTATCCTGATTTCAACATACAGACAGACAGACGGACGGAAATAGCCAGATCGTCGAGGACACAGAATATAGATGAATATTTCGGTGTGTTATAAAGGAAATGACAAACTCAGTATACCTCCCATCTTTTTAGATGGTGGGTATACAAAAATTATTACTCTGATATTTTTCCTATGTATATCTCTATGTAGGGTTCCTTATAGTTTGGTGTCTATTTTCTGTTATTGTTCTTAACTTGTTTATATTTTGTTTGTGGTCAACAATTTTGTTGCAATTTTTGCATGTCTGTCTCTGTGAAAATAATATTTTATGTGCAGTTGGGGTTTTGTTATTTTTCCATTATTTTACCATCACATCTCCACTAGTTATGGTCGTAAGTTTTCAATATATATTTTTGTTTTTCTACTCGCCCTATTGCTCTAGAACCAGTAAAGCTATGTATAGTTATTTTTAGAGGCTGTTATCATTTTTTACTTCATATAAATATTTTTATTTTTTCAATTTTGTTTGGTTGTTTGCTTATTACACCATCGAAAAAAGAAGAAGCACTTGACTTTAAAATAAATATTTTTTTTGAATTATGTTGTGGAAAAATGACAAAGTGACCGGAAGATAGCGTGCCAACCAAATTGTATATTTTGTTCGTACTTATTTATGTGTATATGTATATATGAATATGATTTAGCTAGTAATACTTCAATGTGTGTGTGGTAAAATCGTGTTAGCTATAGGATACATGTATAATATGTAGATGGTTTCACTCTTGTTCTAAAATACTTAGTGGTAACTAAAAACGTGTGTGATTTTTTGAAGTTTTTTTCGTATTTTTTGGTTTTGTCTTTTCTTCCCATTTTTTTTTTTTTAGTTTTTGAGAAATTTGTTATAGTACAGTTTTAATGAAAACTAAACGGAAGCTTTTCTTTGTCATATAAATATACAAAAATAATCGGATCTAAATACACCATGGTAATTTACGGTATTAGCTTTTTGATAGAAAACACGAGAGAGAAACTATAGTCGGTCAAGACCAACCATATGATACCCTACACCTTTGTGTATGAGCTAAAATTTAGACCTGTAGCCAATTGTAGACCAACACTTTTACTAAATGTAAAATAAATTATACAAATACAGAAAAATGCTTTGATACTAATATCTATATGATTTTATGTCCTTTAGGACGATTTCCGGAAGTGAGTTTATATGTTAGCTATGGTCAATTATGGACCGATCATAATGAAATTTGGCACAAAGAATAACACTTATACAAAACTCCTTTGTACCGAGTTTTATTGAAATATTGCTATATTTACGACCGACATTTATGGTCGTTAAACCCCTATTCCGGGAGGACATTTGTATGGGGGCTAGGTGAAATAATGGACCGATCATAGCCAATTTCAATAGACTTCGTCGTATTGTCAAAATAAATATTCATGCCAAATTTCATCAAGATATCTTTAAAATTCTTTGTTCACAAGGTTTACAGCCAGCTAGACGACCAGATGGACGGACGGTATACTTTAAGGTTAGGGTCCTATAATTTTTTCTGTGCGTTACAAACATCAGCACAAACGCATTATACCCCAACCACCTATGGTGGTGTAGAATATAATAATACAATTTTATAATTTGATACCAAAATGGTATTCACTTGATACCAATTAGGTATCGATTTTCGTTAAAATTTGAAGACGGAGTGTTGAATTTTAACACATACGAGACAGATTTACTATTGACACTAAATGGTATCGTTTTCAACACGTATGTAGTCGATCTTTATTCTGGGTGTACTGCTGTATCACTATACTCTTACTCTGATATTTTTAACAAACAAAAGAAACGTTTGAGTCAGAATAACTTTCTGAATCGGTTTAAAGATATCCATCCGTCTGATTGGCTATTTCCATCCATTATAGTGTTTATACGCACCTCTTATTCGCAATTAAATTATTGCGATATGAAAATTTTGCCGCATTAACGGTGAGTAAATATTTTATTTGCGTAACCAGTAATGATTTTTCTATTTTTTATTCGCTCTTAATTGTTTATGTTGTGTATGTGAAAATGCCGAAAACAATCGGCTCCGGATTGCTACGGGTGCCTTTCCTTGGCGTAACTCACGAAAACTAATCGTGATCAGTGAAGCCCAAATTACAGTAACGCGTAGTCAGCAAAAATTATCAGCTGTTCACTGTCATAATACCATGGTGCTGTCGTTATAATTACATTAAAGCGTAGGCAGCGACAATTTACAACCACCGTCTTATATTATACTTGTGTATTTGAGCATCTCATTTCTTTGCTCACTCTCTTGATCTCGCTCTCAATCTGAAAGCGGCGCAGAAAATTTAGAAACATGGCTAAAGAAAACAGCACTGCAAACTGCTGCTGACTAAATGTAATTAAAAAACAGTGCATTCTAAATTATCAGCTGATTGTGGCAGTACAAACTGCTGCTGACTACACGCTAATGTAATTTGGGCTTGAAGCGAATTGCAAATAAAGCATACGGAGTTGCCACATCCTTTTACGTTTATAGAACTTTCGATGATAATCGTTGAATTATTTCCATCTAGCATGACAAATAGACAAAATATATTTCCTTATCCATTTTGCGTATAAACAGTAAGTATTTTTATTTGCAATAATTGTGTGTATAAACGTAATATATGTAAAATGTAGGAAAAAATCATTACACTAATTTTGACGAAGATCGGTTGATAACTAACCGTAGGATTTCGAGAAATCTCTAGAGCCAGCATAAACCCTTTAAATTTAAATTTAACAAAAAACCTGAGTCAAATGTCAAAAAAAAGCACTCTTTGTGTTAGTAGAATTTTCTACAGAACTAATTTATACATGTGAAGAGTGTACTTTTTTTTTTTTGTTTGTGTTGAGCGAATTATTAGAGATAGACTTCTAGTTATTTTCTATGACTTTAGTTTTTTTGAATATTAAAATTTTTAATTTAAATCACAGAGTTAATATATGTTGTAAATAATTCTCCAATTTAAAACCACCTGGTCCGATCCACGTAAAGAGAAGCACAGACTTCAAAGATCACCTCTGATATTAACATTTTTTACGTTTTTATTATTTTACGGTCGCAATTTCAAAATAAATTTATAGAAATCATAAGAAGAAGCAATTTATCATAAATCGAGAACGGGTTGTACAATTTATACAATTGAAATTTTGATCTGAAAAGATTTAGAAAAAATTATCTTTAAGTCATTCCAACATTATTTTTATCTGCTCAGCAGTTTCGGAGTTATTAAAAAAAGAGTGTCATGCTAATGTAAAAATTTTTTAAAAGTTAAACTGGAAATTTTTTTCATTTATCATAAAGCTGCACAGTGATTCCAAAACGTTTTTTTTTTTTTAATAATTCAGTAACTATTGAACCGTTACAGATATCTCAATAAAATTTCATAAGGTCAGATCTGAGGTGTTTTCGAGATGATTTAAAGGAGTATATGTTCCTAGCGGGTCAGGGGGAAGTGGGTGGCCCTCCAAAGTTGGCTATCTCGGGTATGTAATTTTTTTGAAAAATCTCCAAAAATTCATTTATGATATGACAGAAAAGAAATTTTATATAGATAATCCTTGTAAATCTCTACAAAACTACGCTTACATGTGTATGGTCAGCATGTCGTTATAAGGGGCCTCCGTCAGAAAATACTTTTTGGGTGTATAACTTACATATAGAGCTATAAAATTTAAATAATTTTAAGTCGATTTCAGCTTTGCGATTTGAGAACATAACAAAAGAAAAAAACAAAAATTTCCAAAATTGACAAAATTTGGATAGGGCAGACCTTTGCCCCAAACTCCTCCGGATTTACTTTACACACATTTGCATTAAGATTTCTTTTAAAAGCATTCAAAAAATGATAAAGCCCCAAACAAGAAACAAATTTTATCAGTGAATAAATATTGCCAGCTTTTTGGAAAAAAAAATACAAAAAATATAAAATTTTTTTAAAGTTCTAACTTCAGATTAATATTACTTTTTAACAGATTCATATATTTATATGATTCTTGCAGCAATGTTATTTAGAATTTTGTAAGGAATGTGGCGAATATTTTAAAAATATTTTAGGGGTAATATTAAGTCTGCCAAGTTAAAAAAAAGACTAGGCTAAAAATAAGGTAAAAATTTACTTCGAATATTTCTTAAACTAAAAAAGATAACCTACACATGTAAGCACAGTTTTTGTGGAGATTTACAAGGACTATCTATATATAAAATCTCTTTTCTGTCATATCATAAATGAATTTTTGGCGATTTTTCAAAAACATTAGATACCCGAGATGGCCAACTTTGGAGGGCCACCCACTTACCCCCCTGACTCGCTAAGAACCTGTACTCCTTCAAATCAACTCGAAAACACCTCAGCTCTGACCATGTGAAATTTTATTGATATATCGCTAACGGTTCAATAGTTACTGAATTATTTCCAAAATAGCGTTTTGGAACCACTGTGAGCTGGTAATATCCTTATAAGTATCTTCTATTTATCTTCTATCTTCTTCTGTATATTTATATGTATAAAAAAGTAACGTTATGATTGATTGATTGACTGACTTATTTGATTACTCTTCATCGCACAGGCCAAACGGTTAAAGCTAGAAAGATGAAATATGGACTGTAGATTGGTCTCATACCGATTAGATCCACTAAGACGGGATTTTAGGAAATTCGAATGTTTATTTTAAAAAATAATCAGACAGATGTCACGTACTTTATTGAAATTAGGCTCTTTTAGGAAGAAACTTTTTTGGCAACCTATCTATCTTTTAATTCAGTAAGCATAGAAATAAAATGTGCATCAAATTAGTACCTTATCGAAAATTGGTGGGGAACTTTGTGGTACTTTTTTTAAACAATTTCTTTGAAGTTAATGTTGTAAGATAAAACTGTAGGGATGGTAATAATATTGTTTTATAGCAATATTAATACATTTAAGTTAAGAAAGCGAAAGTGCATAAGAGCAATAAGTATTATATAATAATAAAACACCATGTATAACTAATGTATTTTGTTTACTAAACCCAATTTTCTTTAATTGCATTTTATCCACTCTCACAAACACAACTATATTTTTAGCCATCCCTGGCCTAAGTGAACACAGAAAAAAGTTACCAATTAACAAATATATATGAAAATAATTCATTCAATTAAAAACTTGTTTAAATTTGCACCTCTCACCAAAATGATTATATCAATTACTAAAAACTGTAAAAAATACAAAACAGAAAAAAAAAATTCTCAATTAATAACGTAATTAAATCAATCAAGTAGTTGATTGGATGAATTAAAGTAGTTAATTGAAAAAAAAATACCGTAATAATTTTTTCTGTGAATGAGAATCCATAAGAGTATAATTTTCGTTATTATAATATTACGCTTTAATTTTTTATAATAATTAACTTTCAAACATAAAATTAAAGATATATGGTTCTGTGTTGAGAATCCACAAGCCCTATTAGCACATTTTTCTCCACTAAAATGTAATAATATAAATACTTTGATAGTTTTTGAACCTTCGAACGTTAAAGATGTAAGAAATTGGCAACTAAAATATTTAATAAGTTTATTGTTCAGAATTAAAAATTCTGTAGATAAAAAAAATTAATTAACGGATTAATTAATTTGGGAGCGTCCAAATTTTCTGGGAATTACTTTCTTGTCATATTGTATTGATAAATCAAATTTGAATAGGGGTCCAAGTCGAGGAGGAGTAGTAGCCGCCTTATAAAATAAATATTAGATACGACATCAATATAAAAACCTTCTCCTTTGACTTTCGTCTTTTAAAGCTTATTCTTGTGCAATTTTGTTGAAAACTTCAGAATGTATTTCCTGATATATATTTTATCTTATTGTATAACAATTTAATTTAGTCTGAACATCAGCTTAAAAAAATTTTAATTTATATATAAAAAACTGCAAAAAATTCCTTTTTGTCAAAATCCGCAAATCACACGTACGGCTTAGTTGTAGAATGAATTCGTTATAACTTTTATTGCTAAAAAAAATTATGTTTACGAATCATTTTCATAGTTACTGTATGTATTTATGTTCTGCAAGTATTATTTTCCAAAAAAAAAAAAAAAAAATTCTCGTTAAAACATATGTCTTCTTTTATTTTGACTTGTTTCCAAAAAAAAACTTTATGGCCAAAAACAAACTTAGCACCAACAATTCGCACTCAAAATCATATATCATTATTTTGTTTGTCTTTTGAACTTTTCTATATGTTTATGTTAATTATACATACATTTACATAAACATATATACACACATACTCAAACAAACTCATATTTAATAGTAAATATATGTTTGTCGGTACGTAATTTCAATGTATCTTTTTAACATTATTTCTTGGTCTTGACCAAATACAAAACAAAATTTATGACTTTAAAGAAAAAGAATTCAAATGAAAATAATCAATATTTCACTTTTATTCAACATTTTCGTTGTCTTCTTCAGATTTTCTATTTTGGAGCCTACCAAGTAATATTGTCTGACTACCGGATATAAGCGAGTATTCTTTTTTTAATGACCATTATTTTCCAATAAATTATTTATTAGTTAATATTTTTTTTACTATATATTTTATCCAAAACCATAAATAGTTTTGCTTGTATAAAAGTTATGTTGACAACCAGAAAAAAGAAACCAAAAATGAATTTCGAAAAAAAATCTTGAAAATTACTTTAAAATTAACAATAAATTATTGTTAAATATACAATAATATGGTATACATAAATATATATGTATGTATATAGTGGTGGTTAGTATCTATTTATTTTCAATACTCATTTAGTGTAAAGAATAAATTCCAAATGGCACCACACACTTTAGCATTGTAATTGGGTGCGAAAAAGATGTATTGTATAGCACAACTATTTCAAATACACTCGCATGAAGAATGAATAGAAATAGTAAAAGAATGAGAGAAACATCTATAAATTGTTTATTGAATAAAAGGTTAGAGGTCTTTAAAATGTTATAAATTATTATAATGGGTATAGAGGAGGAAATATTTTAAGCTGAATATCTTTTTGTTAAGGAAGAATAAGAATTTGTTGAATTTAATTATGATACAAGGAGTATTTTAAAAATGTCTATTTATATTTATAGATGTTGGGGCTAATTTGATATGCATAAATAGTGTTTGAGTAAAACTTTTCTATCAGCATTTTTAAGGATGCTTAGGATGAAGTTTAATATAATTTTTTAAAAGCCTTGTAGTAAAATATTGAAACTATTTTTAAACGCCCGTTTGGAGATAAATTTAGTATTCAATGTTTTCATAAAATAAAATATTTAAGTAAAACGAGAGAAGAAGATATAGTCGGTCAAGTCCGACCATATGATACCCTACACCATTTCGATCTCATAATTTTGTTTTTACTAATATATGTATAACTTAATTGTGTTAAATATTACATAATACTAACATTTGTATGGGATTTATACACGTTAAAGTGATTTTCTGTGGAGGGGTTTATATGAGAGTTATGGACCGATCTTCATGAAATTCTGCAAATGGATTTGTGCTTAAATAGAACTTATTTGTGCAAAATTTCATTAAAATTTCATTAAAATATTCCTATTTGTATGGGGGCTAGGTGAAATAATGGGTCGATCATAACCAAATTCAACAGGCTTCGTCCTTGTGTTAAAGAAAGCATATGTACCATCAAATTATCTTTAAAATTTCGACCTGTACTTTGCGCACAAACTTTACATGGACAGCCAGCCGTTCAGCCAGCCAGCCGACCAGACGGACGGACATCGTTAAATCGACTCAGAAAGTGATTCTGAGTAGAACGGTATACTTTAAGGTGGGGGTCAGAAGATTTTTTTCTCTGCGTTACAATTTTTGCACAAACACATAATACCCCAACCACCTATGGTGGTGTAGGGTATAAAAATGAATTTCAGAAAAATTCTAGTTAACGTTAAATTTGCGAGTATCGGTCGATTTAAGTTTTGCAAAAATGTAGTCTAGTAGGTCAAACTGCATAACCGTGATAAGTAAAGAGTACACACTGGCAGAAAAAAACCTTTAAGGTCTGTCCAGAGACCTTTATAAAACTTTTACTACGAAAACCAGAAGGTACGTTGGCATGGCCTGGCTATTGATGATGTTCTTCGGGGTGTCACATAATGGCTGTGGTTTAAAAACAAATCGCAGGGAGAAGATTATTCTTGCTGTGTGCCTATATATTGTGTAGTGTTGCCAGTTTAGCCTTTTAAAGGCTAAATATATCCTTTTTATTTTGGTTTTATCTTCAAAATTTTCGTTTTAGCTTCTAGCTTTTTTTAGCCTTTTTTTATTTTTAACATAGCTTTAACAATGTTAACACTTTACAAATTTTATTTTTACAGAATCATAAATTCGTTTTTAAATAAAACAATATATTAGTTTTTTTCTGGCTTTATTTTTTTTTTTTTGTTTGGGCATTTTTTGATATTTTTTAAAGTACAATTTAGCTTCCTTTTTTCTCAAGTCCTGGCAACACTGATAGTAACTACTGTAGTAGTTATAATATAACAAAACAAAAAAACTTTATAATTCTCATTTAGTTTATGCAAATTTAAACTTAAATAGTAAGGCCCGGTCTTACAGTGCTCACTTATTGGCGAAATCTTACTTAAGTAGTAAAAATTGTTTTATATTTAAAAACTTAAGTGTTCTTTTCCTATCACTTAAGTTTTTCCTAAGTACGAACATTTTCCGAAGTCTTCAAAAATATTTATTGAAAATAAGCAAAAATAAATAAAAATACAAAATTTTTAAAAATTTTTAAAATCTACCAGAAAACGATTTAAATGAATCTTTTCAGTGTGGTTTTATATTTTGTACAACACATTTTTTAATTGCGTAGCTCATAAACTGCAGATTTCTTTACATTTTTTAAATTATTTCAATTTATTAAATAATTTTTTTTTTTATTTTATTTACTTTTGATGCTACATTAAGGTGCCATAGAAAAATGTTGTGCATACAAAAATTTATTTGATATTTTAAACGATATTTGACATTATTTGAAGCAAATAATAATCTAAAGTAAAAGGTGTTCAATAAAAAGTTAAAATAATAATGAGAAAAAACTTTAGAATAAATAAAATAAAACTATGAATTTTACGTAAATACATAAAAGCTTGTGGATACATCATAATTTAATTACTGTATTGAATAATAATAATTAAGTTTTCTCTGATTTTGAAATTGTTTTTTTTTTTTAAATACGTATTGTTTTATATTTCATTATAAAATAGAATATTTTCAATATTAAACATCAAAATATTTTCTTTAATTAATAAATATAACTATTATTAAATATTAAATATAAATCTTTATAAATAATTATTCTAAAATATAATATATATAATATTCCCACAAAGCTTTAAGCTTTTTGTTTATTTTCTTGTCAACTTAAGTTTTAAACTGTAAAACGAAGTATTACTTAACTGTGAGCATTTACTTAAATGTTTCTTAACTAAGTTTGCTCTTAAATAGACACTAAGGGAACTGTATAAAAGGGATGAAATATTTGTGCATGAACTGATGTACCAATCTTGTTATACTGTGCTGCATAATGTAATTATAGAGTTTCCACACATCTACAAAAATAACAATTGCTTATACTTTGTTAGGGTTAAACCTACTGCACATAATGTCAAAATGCTATGGAAAAATTAGTAAATGAAGAAGAAGAATAAAATAACTCCGTAAAAGAATGTTACATATTAATATAAGAAAATTTTGAAAACTTCTAGGGCACGTACATGAAATAATTATAGATCAGTTATGCTTTTGAGGTCATTTTTTATTTGCACTATGACTGCTCGTTGGGACCAAAGTATCATCAAACACGACCAAAGTTCTTTCTTCCTAACCGTAGTCGAACCCATAGTTAGCCAACAGAGTGCCGAAGAATTTATCTCGCCGGATTGTGTTTTGTTGTCAGAAATCTGTAGTTAGCCGAAAGAAAGTCGAAGCATTTATCTCGCCAGATTATAAATAGTATTTGCGTAGGTCATACGATCCTAGTTAGCCTATTGAAAGCAGAAGCATTTATGTATCTGATTGGTTTGTATTATTATTTTTGTTAAAAATCTGTAGCTAGCTAATGGAGATTCATCGGATTGTATTTTGTCGTCAAAAATCTTTATCCGAATTATAGCCAAAGTAATTATTTTGCCGGATATCAATACATATTTAGCAACCGGTTTCAGGGTTGTCAGATAATTTTAAACCACAATTGGAAAATTTGTTGAAAAATATCCATAATATCGAAGCTTTATATTCTAAAAATTGGCAAAAAAAAAATGATAATAATAATAACAAAAAATAATGTACGATGTTAATTGTGAATCACACTCAACTTAATTTGACATTTATTTCAGTGTTTGACAAGTTTAACCATGGAGAGGTATACAATTGATCAGTGTTAAGATTGTTGAAGCCTTTTACGAAAATGGGCGTTCAAAAAACACTTGTGCATGCTCGCCCAGTTCGTTCTGCGAGCATGCACATGTTGAGCACGACTGAACATCATAATGGATTTCTTGTGGCCAGAAATTAAGAATATGGACCTGAACGACATGTGGTTCCAACAGGATGGAGGCACTTGCCACACAGCCAACGAAACAATGGCCCTTTTGCGCGAGAAATTCAATGGCTGCCACGACCATGTGATTTGATACCGTTGGACTTGTTTCTTTGGGGATATTTAAAACAGAAAGTGTACGTCAACAAGCCAAGAATAATAAGGATGAGATAATTCGGTACATTAACGACATTGAACCTCAATTATGTCTCAGATTTATTGAAAATATGGACCATCGGATAGAGGTATGCTACCGAAGCCGTGGCGAGCCTTTTTCTGATAATTTCTTTCACACATAATTGCCATGGATCCTTCTATCACAATAAAAAATATTAAGAAAATTCTTTGAAAACTTTTTGTTTTATTTACAATTAATACTGTGCGTCTTAGTTGGACAACTCTTTATATCCATCTAATATAAAAATATTTGTATATGATGGAAATTATGTTTTAAAAAATTCGAATAATGTCCAAACTAGTTTGAATTAAAAAAAAAAAAAAAAAAAAAACAGAAAAAAAGGTTTCGGTATAAGTACTAGGGTATTATATTTTATAATTTTATCCAAAATTTTTGTTATGTCATTCGCGCTCCAAATGTCTTTCTTGCGATACCAATTTTTCGTATTGTCCCTTTGAAAAAAAATATGTATGAAAAAAAAAATCCGAAAAAAGGACGATATATTAGAACCCATCCGGACTGAAAACCTCTGACTTTAACGAACAGGAATTGAGAAGGAAAAATATCCAAAAGGATTGTTTTCAAGGAGTTACTTTTACCAATTATAGAGAGTTGGTCTCTTCAATTACTCTCAATTGTTGTTCAATAATAAAAATATTTTAAGCTTAGTATTTTAAGTGAACAAAGTAGTTATAGATGATGAACGCTTAGATCCTAACCAGTACTAGAAATTATGAAGGATAATCTTTATTATTCCTAAGAATTTACGGCTGCCTGGTTAAAAACGCATCAACATCTATTTAGAAGACTACCTCTTTAAGTAGTAGTTTTTTACAATATTTGGAATGCTGATTGATGGATCTTCAAACTTATGATTTCTTGAAACGTTCAACTGTTAATGGCCCAAAACTCAGCTCTGACTATACTGAAATTTATTTAGATACCTAAAACAGTTTAAAGGCATTTTAGAACCACTGTATACACTGAAAAAATTTATTTCAATAAATAAAGTACATTAAATGAAATTCATTAATTTTTTTCCAAAAATTTATTAACTTAAGGTACAAATTCATTGCTTCAATGAAAATATTCAATGAAATTATTAACGCTATTATGAACATTACATTGAATCCATTCATTAAATTTATTTCTTATTACAATAGGTAAATCAGTTAATTGATTTAATGTATTAGTTCATTGAATTAATTTATTCAATGTACTAATACATTGAATTAATTAAGAAGAAGCATTACACAATGAACAAAACCATTGAAGCAATGATAAATTCCATTCAATTATATATAAATAAATGATTTCTAACGGGAAATAAAGTAAAATGAAAATAAATACAACTCAGTTTTCTTTTATCTTTTAACAAGAAATGACGCGTTTTAAACAATAGCAAAAAGTAAAAAAATTAGTGTTATGTTAAAAACGAAAATAATTTAAAACTAAATAAGATAAATCAAATTATTAAAATACATAAATATAATTAGTTCGCAAAGTAGAAGTCCAGCAGCATAATTGAATACACCAAATTAAATTAATTACCCAAAAAA
Source organism: Protophormia terraenovae (assembly GCA_951394005.1). Classification (NCBI taxonomy): domain Eukaryota; kingdom Metazoa; phylum Arthropoda; class Insecta; order Diptera; family Calliphoridae; genus Protophormia; species Protophormia terraenovae. The sequence continues at coordinate 143,747,472 of OX596074.1, forward strand.
AGGAATTTGGAGACTTGACTTCATAACACGTAAGTTTAATAATGTTTATGATTTTAAACAGTTCTTAAATATTACATTTCATTTATATTTATGTAGATAAAAACACTAAGATGCAGAAGAATGTGTTATTAGTCTCAAATACCAGGGCTTCAAAAAATATTGCCATTTCAAAATCAAGAGGATTCGATTCGTAAGTATACATAAATATATGAAATATTTTAATTGAATTCTTAATAAAAATATATTACAGACTGATCAAGATTTGAATGCTATATCTGGTGATCGTCAAAATAAGGAAATTTCTTAGACTAAAAAGATTTAAAGGTAACTAGTTCAAATATTTTAAGCAATTGAACGAATTTTAAAAATTTTATTTATAAACTTTCTTTGTTAAGGATAATGCTGTAGTTATATTAATGTGGCATCTAAATGGATATTCCATACCATCATTGAACAATTGACAACAGGAATTACTATATTATTATAAATGACAAAGCGAACATGATCACATCTGTAACATGCATTTTGTTTATTTAAATTTTTTAGTGAAATGTAATATTTTTATATTTATATTTAATTTTTGTTTATATTAACTCAATATCACATAATTTAATCATTTAATATAAAATAAAAACCAGAAATACAGAACACGCCTATTATTATAATACATTTTTAATGAATAGTTTCATTGGGACAAAATATGAGTTCATTGAAACCAATGTATTTTTCACTGAAATTATTTATTTTATTTAATGAATGATTCAATGTAAGAATAAATTTATTCAATGAACTAGTACATTGAATTGTAATATTAATGTATGACGATTCATTGTTTGAATGAACCTGTACATAGGGTCAAAATTAGTGCACAAATTCATTGTAACAATGAATTTTTTAATTGTATTTATGTACCTTTTTGGTTCAGTATACCTCTGAATATATTTTATGATATAGATCGAAAGTTATTTTATTTATCTTCTCATTTGTTAAGGTTCTCGCTGCTTGAACTTTTTATTTAAAAAAATAATTGAGGAGTCATTTCAATGCACTAAAAATACACACATATGTACATTTCTTTATATTTCCTAAATACAAAACTTAAAAAAATCAATTGAATTTTCTTTACAAATCGAAATTTCCCAAACTTGTTGTCTCCATAACACATCTCTGCTAAATACAACAAAACTTATATAAGCTAATCTTGCAACATATCAAAAATCCTTTGAAATTTTTTAAAATATTGCATATCATTCATATCACAGGCAGATTTTCCTTTATGTACAAAATGATAGAAAGACATGTTTGGCCGTATAATCAATGATGGTGGTCAGTGTCAGTCACTCAGTTAGTGAATTTTAGTTATGTTTTATAACTGTTTCATAGAATTGGGCGAATAAGTGATTATGTGTATTTGTGTGTGTATGCATGTCCATGTGGTTTAGCTTACATTCACTTATGTCTATAAAGTAATGTCTATATTATGTTTTGCTTCAAAATCCTATATGTAGTCTTAATAAAAAGCTTTTTATGTGTATGCTTGAGTATACGGATGGCTAGTGTGAGTGTGTAAAGTGACATTTTTAGTGGTCTGCTTTAGCTGATGATACTGACATATAGTTTCCGTATAATATAAATTAATCTTTTGTCATCAACAGTAACTACCGACATAAACTGGTCTATATGTAGTTCCGTTTGCATAAAACTACAAACATGCATATGGACATATAATATATGAATATATACTAAAGTGCAAATATCTATAGATGTCTAAATATGTTTACACTTAAAAAAAAAAAATATATTTATTTAAGAAAGTAAAAATTTTATATTTAGTTCAAATCTGATCATAAACTATTGTTTTTGCGTTAAGGGGGATTTTTTGCAAAAGGGTCTAAAATGAGAACTTATGAAGTGATCTCTTATTAATATAATTATTTTGCTCCCACTTCTTTTTAGAAATTTGTCGTTATTGTGCTGATTAATTCTTTTTTTTTTTTTAAGTGCAAACATTTTATTCATAAATAGTACTCAAATATAAAAACTAGCACAAATAAACATAAAGTAAGTGGAAATGCAGAAAATATACTTTATAGTCTCATGCACATGTCAAATGCATACACTCACATTCAAACAAAAAACACTTCATTGTCATATACATCCACATCATAATCATCATCATTCGTCGTCAAAGTTTTGAAATTGATTGATTAATTGACAAAAGAATACCGTTATATAATTGCATGAATATGCACATACATACGCGTATATAAACTTAGTATACGAAATTAATTGATCATAAACAAAATATTGCGGAAAATTTTAAATTCTATTATATTAGAAGTGGTAGGATGGAAATAAAAATTTGTTTTGTTTTAATAATAAATATTAACATTTTTTTTTTTTTAGTTAAAAATTATTATAAAAAAAAAATTCCTACCAAATCGTTTTGTATTTACACTTTAGCAACAAATATATGATCTTTGTAAGAATATTGTCATTGTACATTTCATACATACAACAAACAACAAATGCAAATTTTAATCAACCTTTCTTCTCTATTTGTGATTTCGAATGTCATTTAAAAAGGGAGTTTTTATACTTTAATTAATAGATTTTATATGGGTGACATTAGCATTTGAACTGAAGTTTAAAACGTTTATGGAAGGGCAACTACAAATGGTTATTATGATTATAATTTCAATAAATAATAGAAATATACAAACAAAAATAGTAATAATAACTTTAATTTTTAAGTAAATATAGTAGTTCAACAAATAGTAGTTTATGTTTTTCTTTTATAATTTTGCATATAATCACACATATATTGGTTATATGTTGTACTTTAGTGTTGTTTTAATAAGTATTTACACTTGTATATATTTAGGCCTGTCCGTCTATCTGTCTGTCTGTATATGGTATGTTTACATTACCAAAAAGCATGTAGTTTATTATGTTAATGTTACTATAGATTATACAATAAACAATATAAAACATGCTTTTAATGTAAATATTTGTAGGCAGAGAATCAAAGGTATAATTTCTTTTATCTCTATTTTATTCTGATCCAATTGTATTTAGTTTTAAGTTATTTTTTTCATGCATTTATGAGGAATTTTAATTCTGTAAATATATTTGTTTCCTGATACCCACATGAATTTTGAACTTTTAAATAGTCAGGCATTAGTGTCTCTACTAAACTTAAACTTAATTTGAAGAACATAGTTTTCCTTATTTATACTTATTCCGATGATATTGTAATAACTGCTACTAGATACGATGTCGGATAGAAATGCAACATGCCCTTAATATAACTTATAACTGGTGCAAGAAAGTTAGCTGCGTATAAATCTAAGTCCCTCAAAATCTATTTTTGTACCTTTCACTAGACCTAGAACTTTCAGTCTGAAAACGGCTCTTAATTCAGCAGAAATTAGGCGCCATTTCAATTAATAAATAAATAAACAAAAAATTCAAAATTTATGTATTTTAGGACAATTTTCAAAAAAAATAAAAAAAAAAAAAACTTTAACATCGCCTAATTAATTAGTTATACAGCTAATGGTAATTTTTATTAAGTATTATATTAATAAGTTAACATAAAGCTAAGAAAAAAATAATGCATTATTTTTATAAATAGTCTGTCCAAAATTTAGTGCTAAAGCTCCGGTATGGTGGTCGAAAAACGATCAGAGAAGTACTAGAACATTACTGAGCAAGGTCTATCGGCTTGCTGGTGTTTTAATAACTGACGGTATAAAGACTTACAATGTCCTACCATTGCTCTTTGGGGTTATTTTGGACATTTCTGCATTTTCAGTGATGAAAGCAGCATGTAAAAATGTACCGAGATGGCTGGATATTGCGGATATTCGTTTTTTACACTTCACCACTTTACCGACAAATAATAACATATGCGCCCTAAAGTATGCTGTCATATTTATACTAATATACATTTTTTACAAGCTAACTCAAAACCAACACAATAGTCATTGCAATGCTGCCCAGGAGGAAAATATGTTTCCCTTTCTTTAGATGAGTAATAGAAGGTGTATTACTACTTATAAACTTTCTCATTACAAACAGAAAAAATTGTAACTGCTAGACTTACAAAGCTCAAAATTATTTAGTCTTATTTTAAATATCGATAAAGATGGTAGTCCGAATGTCTTTTTTTTAAATTCTTTTTCAGACTTTTTTATAATAGCATTGCATCCCTTCGCTTCTTTTTGGAAGGGAGAAGGGAAGGCCTTGTCTCCAATGATACGTCACGTAAAAAAGAAATAATGTTGGAATGCGAGTGGCATGCCTTGTGGATCTAAAATATAACATTTTAAAACGCCTCTTTTGGCCTCCTTTCACCGACTGGGTTAATATAAATGTTTATTTGTGTATATTTTTAATAAATTTTTTCAGTTTTTGGTCTATAACTCTATTGTTTATGAACTGATTTGGTTAGTTCAAAAAACCAAAGATCCAAAAAATATTTGTAACAGATTTGTTCAAAAATTAATTCCGAAGCTTATATACATAGAAGCCTCATAAAGTCCAAAGATGCATTTTGGCCGATATCTCAGATACCAATGGACCGATTGAGTTTATTCCTTCAGCAAAAAATTCTAAAAAACCGAATTTACTGTGAAAAAAAAAAAAAATAAATAAATAATAATAAGTTTCTAGCTTATACAGAGTCCTCAAAAAGTTGAAAAAATAAATTTGATGTAGCTTATTGTTGTAGTTTTTCATTACCCATAAAAACATCAACAATAAGCAAAGCTGCCATTAAATAAATTTAAAAAAAGATTTGCCATTAATTCGGTTGAATTAGTTCGATTCAAAAAACCGAAATTGTAGAATAATATTTATGACCAATCTGTTCAAGAACGAAACCCGTAGCAAAAGTTTAAAAAAGAGTTTTGGCCGATATTTCGCATACTATTGGACTGATTTTTCTAATTTTTTTCAGCAAAACCCGATGGAGGTATCTTCGATTTTTGGCGATATCTCGGTTATTTATAAATCGATTTTACTCATGTGATATATAGAATATATATGAGCAATTCTCTTTTTACGTTTACCTTTATGAAACCAACCTTCAACCTCAAATATTTTTTTAAATTCTAACTTTTTAAAATAATTTTTGATGCAATTATGTTAAAAACACTTGATTGTGTAACACAAAAAAAATTTAAGACCTGAAATGGATCCATGTGGTACCGGCAAGCACTAAAATTCAAAAAATACAGAAAAAGTGTTTGAAACTAACAAGTTTTTTTTTTTTTTTTCTTTTGATTGCTGTCATGTGGATTTTAGCATATGTCCCCAATTCTTCTAATATAAACCACAAACACTTGCAAAAATATGCCAAAGTGTGTTCAATCTGTCTGTCGTTGACCAGTGCTGAAAAACATTGTGGACAATTTGTGAAACCAAAATTTATTCATGACCTGAGTTCGCAATGTCTATAATATTTCATAAATCGTCGAGGCACACCCAAGGCGGTAATTGAAATCGGCAAAAATATATACCAATCTGTAGCTGTTATCATAACTTATATTGGAGTCAAGTGGCACTCAAAAATAATAACGCGTTAGAATCTAATGCAACTTTTAAAATTTTAGGGTTTGTATTTTTGTCACTGAAGAAATTTTTTTATAGTAATATAATTAATATTTGCAACTTTTTATTTACTTACATCATTTGAATTTTTTTTTTTTTTTTCAGTGAATTAGTTAAAAAAAAAAAAAAAATTAAAAATCTATGCATACTTTATTCTATATTTTAAAGGAAGGTTTAAACAGATATATAATCGCGATTATGCTCATTAATATAAAACTTTCTTTAATTTGTATTTTGTATATCTTTGTGTAGGTTACATATGTACATTTATTTTTGACATCGGACTTAAAATGTAATTTTTAAAATTTATTTAAATTTCTTGGTCATTAATAATAACATTAAAAAAATGTTGATTGCCAAATATCAAAAATGTATCAAAGAATTTTATAAAATCAAAAGACGAGAAAATCTATGCGTACTTTGTAAATTACAATTTTTTTTTAATGAAATGTTAAATAATCATTATGATCGCGATTATCTTCGTCGTCATCAACTATATCGTATCACCTTTAATTTGTATTTTAGACATATTGATGTGGTTTACACAAGTGTGGTAATTTTTGAAATATTGCTAAAAATAGAATTTTTGCAATTTTTAATAATTTTTTTCTTAAACCTCCATAACACCGACGCCATTTGCTAAAAGTTATTCACGCGAACAGATTTGTGTTTCATTAAAGACAATTAATATTGGTACAAAATAACATTGAAGTGTCATTAAAGAAAATTTAAAAATTTTTTGAACCCTAAAAGTAAACGAGTTTGAAGAATTTCCCATATGGGCAATTCCCATTTTACGTTTACCTTTATGAAACCGAACTTTAACCTCAAATTTTTTTTTATCTTCTGATCTATTTAAATAACTTTTTTTCTTTTGATTGCTGTAATCGCGGATTTTAAGTTTTCAATTCTTCTAATGTAGGCTACTAACATTTGTAGAAAAAGACTAGCATAGTTTTAGTTAGTGTGCCATTAACCAGTGTCAAATTTTGTTGTGCAAAAATCGTGAAAATTTTTTTTTTTTAAATTTTCAAATTTTGCAGTTTTTTCACTAGGTATTTTACGACGTTTCGGGTATTACAAAATTCGAAACGAAACCAAATAGCTCTTGACATTATGCATCATTTGCCATCTATCTCGTTAATGTGCCCTCAACAGAAATGCTGTAGGAGGTACCCAAATTTGGATACAAAAAATGAAAATAGCTCCAAGAGGTGCATAAATCTGTCAGTACATACGTTACATCGTTCTTTGTACAACATTAGGAATTTTTTTGTGAAATTTGATTTTAATTTCCGAGCTCTATTCTTGGCATGGATTTTTTGCAGCATTTTAGTCTGGAACTTTTTGGACTTTATATGTTCTTAACTCCGCATTAGCTTTAAATTTTCGCACCAAATAGTCAGAGCACTGAGCTAATCGGGATGCATTTCTACAATATGTGTTTGGAGTTCTTTTCAATATGCTTTAAATTTTCTTGGCCTCCCCAATATCATGTGGACCTTTTTTCTTCCCGAACCACGTTTCCTATCAATGGTCAAATTCTCCTGATACTGTTTAATAACCTTGGAAACAGTTTGATAGCGGAGATTTAATTCTTTGAGCAATTATTTGTATGACCAATTTGATTTTTTTTTTTTTTTTAAATTTTTAACAAATCAACATGGTTGTTATCAAAAATAATAACTGAAGTATTTTTCAACTAGATCAAAAAAAAATTTTAAAATTGCTTCGGAAAAAGTCATGAGGCAAAACGTATGTTAAGATTTTTTCCATCGCACTCCTTATAATAGATACATAATTATGAGAATTAATGTACTTTTCCTTACAATAGCTTTAGCTAAGTACGGGCAATAATTAGATGACATAATTAATAATTATCTCCGTACCAATATCCAAATACATATTTATTATGTTCTCACTAATTTCAACTTCTGCTTATCTAAAAATTAACTAAATCTAAGCACATACTAACTACTTATTATTGTTTAAAAGTTTAATAACATTTATTTCTCTCTTTCTATTTTTTGTCAAATTTATTTATTATTATTATTTTTTTTTTTTTCATTTTTAAGTGTTGCTCCATATAAGGAGAAAAGATCTAATCGTTACCAGCTAGCAGCTCTGTGTGTGTGTTTAAGCGTAAGTCTACAAGTGTACATATGTTTGTTGCATACTAATTGCTTTTGTTTATATGTAAAACATGAATTTCCGTAAAATTTCTCCAAAAACAAACTTTTAGCCAACCGTTCATTGGTCTTAAACTTTGAACACAAACTTGTAACAAACACACAAACATGCACACAATAATAATTATAAATAATTATTCATTAAATTTATGCCTAAAATTCATATTCATTAATGACCCCAGTTACACCACACACACACATATACTACACATAGACTCAGAATAGCACTTTATATTTTACTAAGTAGAATATTTATGGTCATAGTAGAGGGGAAGTGTTAATGATTTTGTTGGAAAAACAATAGAAAATCCAAACAAGAACTTAAAGTTTGTATACATTATTATATTGTTATAAAAGTCTTTTTGTCCAAATGGATTTCATTTGTTCATGCACTTTACACAAAATTTCATAATTGACATTTGTTTTTTTTTTCGACATTAGTTTTTCTAGCAAATACTAGTAAACCATAAATAATTTTGCACCATTTACTTTTGTATTGGGAAGTAAAATAAATAAATTATGTTTTTAAAGTTTGTGTCATGGAATTTATACCCTACATACATATTAGTCTCCTGCGTAAGATGATTTGAAAAGCAAATCTACTTCTGCAAAAACAACAATAAATACTGTTCGTACAGTTCGCTGCCCGAAGCAAAGCAAGTGTGTACTGTGTATGAGCGACTGCAAATCCGTGCATTCAAATAATTTATTGTAAACAAGTGGTGCAAGTGGTGTGGCAAAAAAAAAGCAAATCATACAAGACATTGAGAAATGATTTAAAGCAGGTCTTGATGATTTGTTTGTTTTTTGTAATACGTAGTTACTGTGTGTAGCAAAAAATGTGTGCAAAGGCGTTGTTTATAAATGTTCTTGCATACACACATATATATTTATGTCTACATTTTATTGTTGGTTTTTCTTTGTTACAGTAATGATCGCACACAAACATATATATGTTTTTTTAGAAAAACATGCAAAGAAAACAGAAAAAATCTTACTTTTTTTCTTATTGAAGCAATCAAGTGGTCAAAAGGCTTGTATTTTTTTAGCGTCGCACTCTCAAGTCTTGTTTGGTCGCTATCATAACACACTCATGATTTGTTTATAAAGTTGAAGCACACACGCAGTATTTGTATGGTTTTAAGTGCCTGCAGAACAGTATTTCTTGCTCCGCACACACACTGATAACAGCACTTGAAAAATATCAAGTGGCTTGAAATGCCTTATAAGACACAGTTTGCATGTCTTTATACATATGTATGCAATTTTTACATTATTTCTAAGCTACGATCGCCCAGCTTATTATAGAGTTGTTTACCTGGAGTAATAACCAATAAATGATTTTACCCAAAATAGTTCATGAGAAATCCTATTTCCTTAGACATACATTCCCTTCCCAACCATATATCCCAATCCGATTTATTTTCAGTATTTTTTAATATAGAAAATATTGTAAATTTTAGTTAAAGTTTAATTTAAATGATGGGGATATCTACTTTAAAATGATATGTATAGCTATGTGCAATATAATAGTAGCGCAATTTTTAACATTTTTACATTCAATAAAATTAAGATTTTCTTTCATTAAAAAAAAAAAAAAGATTGTTCATGGAATTTGTTATACTTTTCCCCAAATTTTATTCTATATAAGTAGATTTTAAAATTGAACATCTTAAGTCAGATAAAATACTCAAACTGATTGAACACACTAGAAATATTTTGTTTATACCAGGGACCGTAACGATTATGAGTTTTATAATAAAAATCATGATTTAATAATTCTTTTTTTTTTATTTTTATTTTTTGCTCAAAATGTAATTTATTAAAAAAATTAAAATTATTTAAAATTTTTATTTTTTACGTGTATATATTTATAAACAAATATTAAATTTACATTTAGTAAATGTATATTTTGATTTTAATTTACATTAACAAATTTTTACCAAAGTATCAGAAGACATTATATCTGAAGTCACTCCAAATCAATTTTAAAAGTGCTATTTACGCTTACACATATAAGGATAGGCATATTTTTTGCTCTCCCAATACGTCTTAAAAATAATAAAACTAAAATAATAATAACATTTAAGGCAAAATGATCAGAATTTTTGAGAAAAAAAAAAAAAAATAAAATAAATAAATAAATAAAAGTCGAATTTGCAAGAAATAAAAATCAAAAATAATTGTTTTTTATTGATTTTCGTCAAGGTTGGAAACCGAAACGAATAACGGTATCGGTAACGGTATCGGCATTCAATTTTTATTTTCAATACCGGTAAATACCGTTATTTTTAAAAAACTAGAAAAAAGCTTAAAAAAAGTTAAATTTTTAAATAATTTTTACTTGAATTTCGCAAAAAAAAAAAAAAAAAAAAAGAGAAAATATTAAATTACATATTTGTATATGAATATTTTTCGTTAGAGAACTTCATACGATTTTTATAAATGCTTATTTTTTTGGCAACATTTAGAAATATTAAACTCGACTTTTTAAATACAAATTGGTATTATTTTTTGCAGTACAGTAAAGTAAAAAATTTGTATTTACCACAGTTTTTTTAATACAGACAAAAATCCTTCAATTAATTTTGGAAACATTTTTCGAGAAAAACTAATTTTATTCTAAAAATTGTAAAATGTAAAATTGCATAAAGGCAAAAAATCCGTGAAGTCGCAGGAAAAAATAGAATAGCATAAAAAACATTTTTTTTTATTTCATTACAGATTAACTGCAAAAATATGGAAAATGTGTTTCGGATATCGTAGGAATACTCGTTTCAATCACCATAAAAATTAGTAAAGAAAATATGATTCCCAAAAGAGTTTTTATGTTATATATGTAACTGTTTAGGTAAGATTAAGAGCTAATGTGCCAATTGTAGAGGAGAAATACCCAGCAAAAAAGAACATCCAAAGAATTCAATAAGATCCTGAACTTGTGATCCAGAAGTAGTGCAAATTCGGATCACCTCCAATGAATTTAACATATGCTTGTCATTGGAGGATATTCTCTTCTTTGAAGCCTATTCACTTAGTAGGAAGTCATGTTCCCTATGTCATGAAAAATGTATTTTTATGGTGCAGTTTTTAAGGTAAATATTTGTCATAACAGAAACCGTTTATAAATGTTTTGCAACAGTAAACTGTTGCTGTTTAAATAACTTTTTAAGAAGAAGAAAGCATCACTATTTGATTCTTTGGAAGTAATGAAAAAGTACTTCCTCAAAAATTATTTCCATTTATTTTTGTTGGGTAGTGATACAACAAGAAAGTACTAATTATAGCCATAACTCCCCATTATCCCATTTACTCACTAGAAATTTTTAAATTTGAGAAATTTAAATGTAATTCACACTTTAATGTCGCTCAGAATAAAATTTTCCAGGACTTTTCGATTTCCCGGTATTTCACTTAAAAATGTGAGTTCAAGTAGTATAAAATAGTTTGTAGCTTCAATAGGGTGGTTCATCAACGTTATTAAAAATAATCAAAGTGTATCGCATATTTAAATGTACCTAAATTATGAAATAATATTTTCGAAAAATATCAACTTCCCATGATGATTGGAACATGATGCTATATGGTCTGACATGACTAACTTTTTCTCTTAACTTTCTTAATGTTTTTTTTTTCCAAGTTTGTAGATTAATTCCGGATGTTGTCCATACCAATGACAAATTTATATCGTATATTTAAGATGCTTACAAGATCCTTTCAATGAGTTTAAGTTTACTTGCTGCTTATTAGTGCTGACATGATATTTATTTGAATTCAATCTATACAAGTAATTTAAAGAATAATGAAATTATATAAATATTTCCCAGCTGGATTTAGCATACTATATTATATTCGTTAAGAAATTCGAAAATATAAAATCGTTTGATAAAAATTAAAACTAAAATTAAAGAGAGAATCTTCATAGAAGCAAATATCAAACAGTTAACTAAGAACCTATCATTAATTTCAACAGTACGTTCATGGGCGTCATATGACAAATAATTGAGAGTATATCGTAAGTTGAAATGCCAATATCTTTTTTATGTTCGCACTAAGACTTTTTATCAAAGTAAAGTCGCACTAGGTTTAAGGTATTTAAACATCTTTGTAAATATATTTATTGCAAACGATATAACTAAGAAACAAACAAAAGTCCTCTTTAAAATAAAATTCTATAATTATTACATGAAATAAACTTATTATTAAAAATAATTTTATCTTTCTTATTTTCTCAGGTAAATTATATGAGAAATTATTTTTGCAATACCATATTCTGTTGAAAAAAAATATATTTTTAAAATACCGAAACTAAATTACCGGTATATACCGGTACAGAGGAAAACGGTATTTGAATACTGGTATTTTTAACAAAATAATAATTTTGTTATCGGTATCAGTTACGGTAACCACCTTTAAACGGTATTTAATCGGTATTGGTATTAATAACGGTAACGGTTTCAATCCTTGATTTTCGTATAAAAATCAAAAAATTAAACTTTGTTGCATAATTCGAACGGGCATAAAAAAAAAAAAAAATAAAAAATAAAAATAATAATAATGAAATTGTTCTAAGGAGTGCGATTAAAAAAATCTTAAGACACGTTTTGTATCATAACTGTTTTCGGAAGCAATATTAAAAATTATCATTGAAAAGTTATCATTGAAAAATACGTCAGTTATAATTTTTAATAACAACCATGTTGATTTGCCATGATTTTGATCAAAATGAGTGACAAAAGAGATGTATGTGCTACAAGTTATTAAATATTTAAAAAAAATCCAAATAGGTCCTACAAATAATTGGCCACAGAATAAAATTTCTGCCGTCAAACTGTTTCCAAGGTTATTAAACAGTATCAAGAGAATTTGACCATTGATAGGAAATCTGGTTCGGAAAGGAAAAAAGGTCCAAATGATATTGGGAAGGCGAGAAAATTTAAAGCATGTAGTGGTTAGAACTATAAAGGTTATATTTTTCTGTGATCTGTAATAAATTATCAGTTAAATAAAAAAATAGTGAAACCTCTAGAATTAATAGTTTTCAAGTTATTGAATAATTTATATGTTAAGATTTTTTCGAACGCACTTCTTACAACATAATTCCAAAATTTTTAGTTCATTCTGATTTTTTTAATTTAAAAATTTCTCAATGAATAAGATCATTAAAAAACATCAAGTTACCTATTAGGGATACGTCTAGACCCTACCAAAATCTATCTTTTTTATCTATCAAAAATTAAACTAAGACTGTAGGACATCGTAACTAAAAAAAACAAGCGCGAATATATTCGGCCCGGCCGAATCTATATACCCACCATCAACTTTTTCAAATTTTACGTTATATGGAAGGGGGCAGTAAAGTGGGCGGACCACGCCCATTTTTTGTTTCCGACTTTACATTGGTCCTTGAATTATTTGAACACAATTTCGTTGATTTTCAAATTATATGGGAGGTGGGCGGTAGAGTGAGCGGTTTCCGAGTTTATATCGACCCCCAAACTATACGTGCAAAATTTCGTTGTCGTACGTGCTTTTATTGAAGAAATATCAACAGAAAAGTATTTAGCGGACACCCTGTGTTTCTAGTTTTTAGCCCATAACTTTTTTTGTTTATTAACCGATTTTGCCCATTTTCAATACCAAACAAACCTTATATAAGATAAATATTTGTGCCGAATTTCGTCTCCCTACGTTGCCCCGTTCGAGCTCTATCCTGCTTTCAACAGACAGACAGACGGACGGACATAGCTAGATCGACTCAGAATCTAACCAGGAACCAGAAAATATATACTTTGTGGGGTCTTTGATGATTCCTTCGACATGTTACACACGGAATGACAAAATCAATATACCCCCCATCTTTTTGATGGTGGGTATAAAAAAACATTATATGTATTACAGATGCAATATTTAACGAATATACTAATACCGTATATCTTAAGAACTGTTATAGCAAAAGTTGTAACATTTTGTAGGTATAATTTTCTAATCAACCTCCGTAAATTAAGATGAAAATGGGATAGGTGGGATCAGTGTGAATGGTACTCCTCATACAAAGTAATTATTCTTAACGACATATTCAAAGAACTGTTATGACGAAAGCCCTCAAATTTTGTGGGAACTACTTTCTTACCTATTGAATTGATAAAGTAAAATTAGGATAGATAGAGCCAGGGAAAAGGGTATCCCATATACAAAACAAATAATTCTAAACTATATTCAAGGATGTTTTTGTACAATCATCGGTAAATTTCTTTCACAAAATTTTACTAAACATTTTAGAAATGCTTAAATATATTTGCATATCATTTTGTAGGGTATCAAGAAAAAAAAAAAAAAAAAAATAATAAATTTACTATATTTAAGTTTGTGTTTGTTTTAGTATTGTAATTTGTATTTTGTACTACGTGTGTAATTATTAAATAAATAAACATTTTATTTCCATAAACTCCCACATAGACAAATGTCATCTATTGTCTATTACAAAAGCAACAACAACAACAATGGTAACAATAACAGTTTTAACTAAATATTATTATTAAAATCATATAGAAATTATTACTTATTGTTGTAGTTGCAATATTTAGTCTATAATAATGTTCATTCTTCCGTCTGATTAGTTGTATTTTAATTTTGTCGTTTGCCATTAAAGGCGACAATATGACTTTTGGTCATTGTAATGAGCATTAAGTTGCAACTTGTATGCATGTTGCATATAATAGTTGTATTGTGTAATTATTTACTTTGTTGTTGAATGCAAATAAATGTAGTTTTAAGTTAAGTAAATATTTTTCAAATACAATAAATATTTTGTCATTAGTAAATAAACAATAAATACAATCACAAAGAAATAAATATTAATTCGTTTAATTAAAAGTTTGTTTTTAAATTTCTGTGTGATTATAATTTGTTCTATGAAAATTCAACCATAAAATTTTCTTTCTCAGCCAAACTAAATAAGTTGATATTAGTTATAATTATTAATGAGATTAGTTATTTGCAGTTATTATTGTTATTATTAATATTGTATTGTTGTAAAGTCAAAAAGAAATTAATGTGAATTTAAATAATAAAAATTTTTGTAGTTGAGGCAGAAAATGTTTGATGAAGGAAACATTATAATGTTTTGTATTTATTAGCGAAAGTCTAAATTTAGAATATATAGGAGGGAAATAAGACAAGAAATTTGTCAAATGATAATGAAAAAAATTTTCCTGTTTTTGGTTTTATAATGGATTATATTCTTGAATGCAGTAATGATGAATCGCTATGATAATGTTGCAGCTATGGCCGATGTGAGAAAAATCGATCCATTGTAGTTTTGAATGCAAATAAATATGTCGGATTATTTGCTAATATTTTTTTGAATGAAAAATACATTTTTTTTTTTTTTTTTTTTTATGTTTCGTTTAAAATAATTTCTTTAAAGATAAAATATAGTAAAAAATCATAGTACAATTTTAAAATTTGAATGGCTATTAAAAGAAAAAAATATATGAAGATAATTAAAAACAAGTAAAAAATATGTGGTCGGGCTTGACCATTAAGTACGTGTATTCAAATTTGTGTGGGGTTGATGTGTTATATGAGATCTGTGACCAATTGTGGACTGATATTTGTATTAAGTATAATGCATAAATCTACAAAATATATATGCACGAGAGTATAAGCCTGCCAATGTCAGGAAATATAACATTATAGTAATAAAAATATGCACAAATAAATTCGAAGATCTTTAAAAAAATATACGAACATTTTGGGCTTTCCCTAATCGATGTTAAAGATTTAAAGCTGTTAGAATCTAATGGTTTAATAGTGACAAAAGTACTAAATCAGTACTTTTTAAAATAAAAAAATAAAAAAAAATTATGTAAATGACCTTCCTGACCAAAATGTAAAAGTCAGTTTTGTATATGATTTAGAGAGCATAAAATCTGTATAGTAAATCAAAATTTCTTTAAACCAAAACAGACCTCAAAGAAAAAAAAAAAAAATCACTTATTTCCGCTTCCTAATAGAAAAATCTGCCGCCGTTAGGATTTTTAGGGTAAACAGATTTATAAGTAAACGAATTTTTAGTTTTCTACCACTTCTGGGAACTTCGGAAAGTATCAAAAAGCTCTTTAGAAAGAAAAAATGCTTAGAAAAGGACACATAAATCCGATTATCTCCGCTCCCTGAAAAAAAGTTTTAATTTTCAACGTTGTCTGGAAACTTCAGCAAGCTTCGAAAAGAGCTAAAAGGCTTAGGAAATTATATATAAATCTACGTATATCCGCTCCCTGATAGAAATTTCAAAATCTAGCTCAGTTAGCATTTGTAGGAGGAAAAGTTTTATAAGTAATTTTAATTTTCTACTTGCGTTCCCCGATTTTCTACTTGCGTTCCCCGATGGTCAATAAATAAATGTAGATTTTGGAAGCATTTTAAAGAACACTTTGTGGTTTTGTTTTTGTGAATTCTTCTCTGTCACACTATCCTCTATTTTAAATTATATACCAAGGTCTTAATTATTACAATTTTTATGTCGAATTTCTTAAATTGTAACTATTATATGCAATTTTTATTTTATTTCCTTATTAATAATTATTTGCTTTCAATTAATATATTTTTATCGAAATAATAATAATTTTGTTTGAGAAAAATAATATATATCATTAATAATAGTTAATAGTTTAACTTTTTATTTAAAAATCATTTTTTAATAGTTATTGAAAAATATACTCCAAAATAGTTAAAATTATGTATAATTTTTAAATTCATGCATATTTTATATGGGCATTTTTTCTTTGAAATTTGATAAAAACAATATACGTATGTTCAATTAGATTTCTAATATCATCTGAGGCTTGAGATGATGAAATTCCAATGATATTCGAAATTAATTAATTTAAAAAATTATTATTATAATTGCTATTTAATATATAACGAAGAATAATAATTATTTAAAATTTATATTTTATTTATTCATCAATAAATATTTTAATTAATTTTTAAAATATTAGTTAAAAAATAATAGTTATGAGTAACTTATATTAATATATTATTCAATAAATATTAAAAACCAATTTTTTGTAATAACTCTTAAGAAGTGCCAATTTTTTCGATTTCGAAAATTATAATAACAATTATTTTGGGTCCTTGTTATATACACAACTCTATTTCAAACTCATACTTACATTTATTTACACAACATATTTACACAACTTAAAAATAACTTAGTATTAACACAAACTCCTTTTGTGTTAAGCTACTTCAACTCAGCTCAACTCACACTGGGTAACTCTCCCCCTTTGTCCAAACTGTCGGTCTTATATACTCAAGTTCCAAGAAAAAAAAAAAAATAAAAAATGCATAGAAAAAGACATATAAACCGATTATCTCCGCTCCCTGATAGAAACTTCAAAATCTGTGGGACGAAAAGTTTTATAAGAGCCAACTTTTAATTATCCACGTCGTCTGGGGCTTCAGAAAGCTCTGGAAAGAGAAAAAAATGCTTAGCAAATTATACACAGATATCGATTATATTCTATTCTACTTAAGGGTGATTCTCTAAAGTGTGTCTTATTAGGATGATCCAACATTATATGAAAAACATTTAAACGTACCTCAAATTATAAAAGGGGACATCATTTAGAACATATTTGCCAAATTTTAACTTCCTACGATGATTGAAACAGGATGCTACACGGCTATTTAAGTTGATTACTGCAAAACAAATGCAAAAAAATTGTTCTAACCAAAATTAATGATATATAATCAAATGATAGCTAATTAAAAATTTGTATACCCATATTTCGTAGTTTTTCCAAAAAATTTAATATGAACGAAAAAAATGACTAAACAAGTTTGCAATCGTAAATTGCCTTGTTGTCTCTGTTTGGCGGTACCAAAGCAGAGTTTGTGGACTATAATTAGACACCAGCAGAATGGAATACGTATTTTCTGTGCCGCTACACACTTCATCAGCATTCGTGGTGTCTTATCCATTTCGGTTTCGTTGAAACCTAAACATGTCGCCCGCTTTGCACTGGGTGCAATTTTGAGGGACTCAGTTAGCAGCGCCAGGCGTTTGGGGCAAGTAAAAAAAGAGGTTGAACCTAGCGTCGTAAACGCTGTTTAAGATGTGGTTACATAGTGTCGTAAGCCGACATCCGGCTCGAAGGACCATAAACAAGTTTGCAATCGTAAATTGCCTTGTTGTCTCTGTTTGGCGGAACCAAAGCAGAGTTTGTGGACTATAATTAGACACCAGTAGAATGGAATACGTATTTTCTGTGCCGCTACACACTTCATCAGCATTCGTGGTGTTTTATCGATTTCGGTTTCGTTGAAACCTAAACAATGACATTTTATATCAAATTTATTGGTATAGTTTTACTTTTTATTTCTACGTAATAATTTAATATGATTAATTTTTAATAAAATGTCGATTTATTCTTCCTATTAACTATTTTTTAAAAATCCAAAAATGGGCCTATTTACGTTTCTTTAGCTATCGTTTGATGTTAAAATCATTAATATTGTTGAGAAAAAAATTTTAAGATTTGTTCTATGATCATCGACGTAAATCCATTGGCTATGTTGCAACCTGTTCCAATCATCGTACGATAGAAAGATCTAAATGATCTAAACGACATCCAATTTTATAATATTAGGTACGTTTAAATGTAGCTCGCAAAAATAAATTTTGGACCACTTTTGTGTCTTATATATGAGAGCTATGGTCAATTATGGGGCGATTTTCATAAAATTTGGCAAATGTAGTTTCTGGTAATATTCGGAAAAGGGTTTGCTCTGATCAAATTTTAACCGTTGTTCATACAATTTGACATGAGTACAGATTTATACTTGTACTATGTCACCAAATGTAATTTAAAATTTCAAATTAGAATACAATTTTCTCATCTGGCAGCACTACAATTTGTATTTTATTTCATGTGATGAGTCACTACAGTTTTATCTTTTTTTTTCCTTAGAATAACCTTCATATTTAAAGAAATTAATTCGAATAAAATCAGATGATAATGCGTCCGACACATTAAAAAATTTTAGATTTTAAAAATGGATGATAAAAAATATGTAATAATGATGTAATTTAATTTATTTATTGCCAACAGTTTGATCAAATAACATGGTGCTATAGTGAAAAAAACAGTTCACATTGGGGTAGAATTGTTTTTTTTTTTTTTTGGAAATATGTCTGCAGCTTTTAATTTACGTAGCAAAGGGGCGTAAATTTTTAAATTTAAAAGGGGGACCCAATATTTCTGTCAGAAGCGGAGCTATTGGGGCTCATTTAAAAATTTACTTTTTTCATGAAATCAGCTTTCCTACATTCGTTTTTGGCCGCGCAGGAAGCAGTTTAGTGTCAAATCGTTCTAAATCTATTTTTTGATAAAATATCGTCAATAACTTTAAAAAAGCTTGCGTTACATTTTTTTAATAATCGATAAAAATTTAACCTTTGTCCAAAATCCACCACTTTCGACCAATGCCTGATGTAGGGTGCAAACATAAATAAATTCAAAATTTCTTTATTAAACATTTATGAGGCCTTATCTTTTGAAATATACAAAGAAACATTTTTTTTCTTTAACGAAAGTTTGAGAAAAAAGTGAAAAAATTAGACTATACTATATAAAAATAGCAATTTTTCATACCAATTTCAGAGAGCTGACTTTGAATATTATTCACGTCTAGACGCATTGAGATAATCCAAAAAGTATTTCAACATATTATTTTTAAATATATAGCAAATTACAAAATATTTAAAAAAAAATCAAAAATTCAAAATTCAAGCGTAAATATCTTTTAAACTGTAAGAGATAACTTAGGTGAGTAAGCTTAGTTTTTCTTTATCTTCTTAAGCACTTTACAGAAATATAAAATTCTTTAAAATCGGACTTTTTTTTAACTTTTACATACTCTAGGTAGTAAATTTTGACACCCTGTAGCTTATATTGTGTTATCACAGGGTGACTACGATATGATTTTTCTCAAAGCTTGAGTCCTTCTCTGCAACTCTTTTATACATTTCAATTTAATCCAACTAGTAGTTTAGGAGATACAGATTTATTAACAAAAATTTGCGTTTGACCCCACTGTGCACCCTCCCGAATTTAACCTATTTTTTATTTGAATTTCTTCAAAGCTGTAAACTCATAAAATCCTTTTATTTTTCGTGTATTTTGTTGTTCGAAAATTCAATTTGTGTACTCTACAATGGTGTATCTTAAATACAAATTAAAAATATCGCGATATGTTAACAGTCGTATTCAAAAAAATTAATGTAGGTTTGATAACGAGTTACTAACTTTTTCTTAAGGAAATTTACATACAAAAAGTTAGTAATTCGTTATCAAGCATACATTATTTTTTTGTGAATACGGCTGTAAGTATGCGTGGGTATATTAGCGATTTAATAATTATTAAACCTTCTTATAAAATTTGCAAAATTCAGTTTTAGTGATGTAGTTCATCCATTTATTGCTAAATTCATCTTTTTTTTTAAATAAATCATAAAACAATTTCATTTATATAGATTTTTTAATTGGAAAGCGCTAAATTTGCATTAAATGCAAAATCGTACTTTTTTTCGAACGCCATGTTGATTTTTATATATGGTATTAAAGCAGCTACAGCTTTAGCTTCACTGAAATAACATTGCGAATGTGCCTCCCGAAAAATGCACCTCTTGGAACCATTCACATTTTTTCTCTCCAAGTTTGGGTACCTCCTACAGAATTTCTGCCGAGGGCACATTGGCGAGATATGAATATTGTAATACACAAAACGGCGTAAAATCCCTAGTGAAAAAGCTGCAAAATTTAAAAATTTTTTAAAATTTGGTTTCATGAATTTAGCACAACACAATGACACTGGTTAACCCATTAATGCCCACTGTTATGTGTATGTAACGCGAAAATAACTAAGTTTAAAACTATATTGTTAAAAAACGGAATAATATAAGCTTCAATTTAGTTATGCATTGTGTAAATTAATATTCGTCCTCAAGTGTTTTTTTCTCCACTTTTTCTCCTGTTATTGTAGCAAAAAGTGATTTTGTGAAGTTCATTATATGACAGCTTGCAAAAACTCGATTTTAACGGCAGTAGGATTGCAAAAAGACTTGTTATTTGCATTCAACATATTATAAGTAAACAATTTTTTTGTGTAATAAAATAAAAAAAAAAATCAAATTTGTTTATTTAATTATTTAAAAATATATAAGGCGTGTCCAATGAAAACTAGAAAGTGGAAAAAGAAAGTGTTACGTATATGTAACACTGTGTCATTCTCAGTACTTTTTGGCCCCCACCATTTTCAATACAAGAAGGAATAAATGACAACATTTTTTAAAATTAAATGTACTATTTGAGCAATAAACATGATAATTTGTTTAAACAAGTGGTTATAGAACCGTCCTTGTTTATTATTAATTGTTTGATAAATATTGTGGGTATGAATAAGTAGGGGGCCTACTAAAAAATTTGCCCTAGGCACTATACACGCATTCAGGTCAGATTTATTCTTGTATATCCTTATTCTTGTGCCACCTACCAGCATGAAAACGCTGATCATGAGGAAGATGCGATGTACCCATATACTAGTTTAGAAAAGCTTTTTAATGATGAGTTAGTACAGATGTTGTAAAACTCCTTAAATATATCAATTTTATTTTGCTTTTTATCAAAATATTTAATACTTTTTAATACCTATGAGATTTATATAGGAAATAAAAGGTCCAAAAATTATTGAGTAATGCCCACTGTTACGTATATGTAACGGCTTATAAATTCCTTACTAAACCAAATATAAAAAATTTTTCAACGTCAATGGGTTTACAAGCCTTAGTTGACATGATGTTCAAAGTTGTAAATCTCTAAGTTGGCTAGATGGCCGTGGGCATTAATTTGTTAATGGCATGCTAATTAAATCCATGCTGGTGTTTTTATACAAGTCTTTATAGCCTACATTAGAAGAATTGTACACTTATGCTAAAATCTGCAATTACAGCAATCAAAAAAAGAAATTTTTTTTTTTTTTACTTTGAGCATTTGCCGACACCACATGGAACCGTTTCAGGTCTTGAATTTTTATTCTGTTAACATAACTGAATAAAACGTTATTAAAAAAGATCAGAAGTTAAAAAGACATTTGAGGTTGAAGGTCGGTTTCATAAAGATAAACGTAAAATGAGAATTGCCCATATATTAAAATACGAATGAATTTCTTTAATTGAAATATTATACAAAATTAATTTTGTTATACCCTACACCACCATAGGTGGGGAGGGTATTATGCGTTTGTGCTGATGTTTGTAACATCCAAAAATATTGGTCTAAGACCCACCTTAATTTATACCAATCGGCTTAGAATCATTAGTCCGTCCGTCCGTCTGTCTGTCCGTCTGAGCGTCTGTCCGTCCATGTAAACCTTGTAATCAAACTACAGGTCGCAATTTTAAACCAAAATTAATGAAATTTGGTACATAAGCTTCTTATGGTCCAGGAACGAAGCCTATTGAAAGTGGTTATGATCGGTCCATTATTTCACCTAGCCCCCACACAAATGTTCTCCCGGAAAAGGGTTTAACGATCATAAATCCCTAAAATATACCAATATTTTCCTGAAATTTGGCACATATAAGTTCCATGTAAGTCTAAATAAGTGTACCGATTTTTAAAAAGATCGGTCCATAATTAACCATAACTCCCATATAAACCCCTTTTCAAAAAATCATTTTAACGGGCATAAATCCCATTAAAATGTTAGTATCAAGTTAATATTCGACACAAATAAGTTTTATATGAACATAAATAATAGTGCCAACTTATACAAAGATCGGTCTATAATTGACCATAGCTCCCATATAGGGCCCTCTTCCGGGAATCACCCAAAAGTGAATAAATTCATATAAATGTAAGCTAAAACGTAATATTCAGTATTCGTATGTTTGTTTTTTACACTTATGAGTATCGGTCCACATTTGTCTAATAAAAGACAACTCCCCGAATTATAATGTACACAATGGTGTAGGGTATCATATGGTCGGTCTTGACCGACTATATCTTTTTCCCTCGTTTTTATATTTAAAATGTGTTCATATGAAAAACAAATCCCGAAATCGCAAAAAATTCCGTGATCTTTTTTGAAATTACCAGTAATTTTGTGACTTGTGTACCGTTACAGATATCTAAATCAAAGTTGTGGTGAGGTGTTTCCGGGAAAAACTTGTTTCAAAAATTTTTCTTTTTTCATTATAATGTTCACCCATCCATTGTAAAAGGCGTGGCTCATTAAATATTTTTAGAGTGTTTAAGTATATTGTCAATATATTTGTTGTTTATGTCGTCTTTGATATTTTTGAACATAAGAAAAGAAGTTAAAAACTATTTCAAAATTGACAAAGTTTGAAACCATTAAAAAAATTCTGTAGTCCGGAACAAAGAAAATATTTTAGAAGTGAAAGAATATTACCACCTTTTAGAAAAGTAACCAAAAAAATTTAAATTTTTTTAAAAGTTTCGAATTCAGATTAATGTAACTTTTTATTGGATAGATATTATTGTATTTAGTATGTAGCAATATTATTTAGAATTTTGTAAAGAGATTTACAAGGACTACCTACATGCATTTTTTTTTACATTTAAGTCTAAATGAATTTTTGGCGAATATTTAAAAATTTTGGAGGCCTACCCCCACCGTGACCCGCTAGGTGCCTGTACTCCTACAAATAAACTTGAAACCACCTCTGCTCTGACCGTGCGGTATTTTATTTAGATATCTCCAACGGTTTGCAAGTTACAGAATTATTTCCAATCGATTTGATACCACTGTGCAGTCCTGTTTGGCATCCCTAGTGCCCTTAATATTTTTTCAGTTTTGCTCTATAGAGGAAGAGTGCATATACTTTTTTAAAAAGTAACACCTTGTATTTCCAACGCCGTTTGACTTAAATTAGTTAACAGCCACTTATTAGAGATAAAAATTTTAAAACTTCGAAGTCTGAAAAATCAGTTTTTGAACTTCAGATTTTGGGGGTGCTGTACTATGTTAAATTCAGAGTGTATTAAATGTTTTTATTTTGTAGCATCGCCTTATTATCTTATGTTTTAATAATGAACACAAATTAATTTTAAAATGTAAGTATAAATATTAATTAATATGTAATATTTTCGGGGGTTCCTTAATTTTTTTTAAATAGTTCTTAGAAGTGGATCTATAAAACTATGTTACGGATATCCAACATTATCTTTTTAATTTTATTTAAAAACTTTTGTACAACTCTTAATAAATTTATATAAAATAAATATAAAATATTATATTATTTCAAAGCACTATTTCAATATTACTATGTTTGCATATAGTAAAAAGTATACTTTTTAAATGATTTGTAGCAAAAGGCTTTTAGCATAATTTCTAAAATAGAAAGTTTTTGTCTTTTTTTTTTTTTTTTAAATGCTATTTCCTTTACATACAATACGATGTGGTGTAGAAAATATCACTAGCAGAAAGTAAACTTTCAAAACTTTATGTCAATTACTTAAGGAATTATTACTTGGAAAAAACATGCCAAATAAATATTTCATATAAATATTTACAGAAAAAAAGTAAATAGTATTTCAAGGATATTTTTGATATTTTACTTAAACAAAAACAATGTAGAAAGTGCATAGCATCAACGAAAAAACAAAAAATGCAGAGAAGGAGGAAAAAAAACCTCAACTAGAACATGGTGGGAATATAAAAAACATGAAACTAGTAACACTATGAATTATTTGCAACACAGATAAAAATTAACAAAAAAAAAAAAAAATAATAATAAACGTTTAAAAATATAACTAAGATAACTGAAAGTTAAGGTTGGTTATGATCATATTCGATATGCTATACAATCATGGGAATTGATTACAATAGACCGCATAAAATAAAGTGCTACCTAAAATATTTTAACATTTGTCCTCTTGCAAGTAAGTTTTAAATCATATGTATAAGTTTTATCAAATATGTAATCCTTAATTATGTATATATGTTTACGTAAAATTTTCTCACCAACTAAGTTTTAATTGCCAATCCTTTAACATAACCCAATATAACTTCCGCTTTTCTGTACAGCAAAAATATGCTGGAATAAAGAAATTTGTCTAAAATGCAATAAATCTAAAACATGATTTTTTCTAAGTTTAAAAATCTTAGAAGAGTAAACAACATGTGGGAAAAACTTAAGTAAAACAAACTAAACTAAAAGGACAACAATGTATCCAAGCATCCTTTTTTTAAAATAGTCTCTTAAATTTACAACTCCATGACTATAGTGCGCATGTTGGCTACCAACCTCAAGTACTGTTTCATGGTACTCTTAAGTTTCATGTTTTTGTTTTTGCTTTTTTTTTTTTTTTTTTGCAAATGGTAAATTTTTCTTAGCTACTGGATTTTAGAAAAATTCTATATGATTTGTTTTTTTTATCATTGATATGTGTGTATGTGTGGGTACGTGTAAAAAGTAGAGCATTGTGTCAAAGGTCGCATTGTTATAAACTGTTTGTTGTAAGTGCAAGTTCATAATGTATACGACAACGACAGTAATCGATGACTATGGCGTTACTACGGTATTATCTAACTATGTGTGTACTGATTTAGGTGTATGAGAATGTGTGTGTGAATATTAGTATATTTTATAAATGTTGTTTTTGTTGTTGACAGGACCACAATTTAACTAAGTATTTTCATTTTTTATTATACCGACTTGTTTTTAAAACACATACTCATCTACTAAAAGTATACATTCCTTTTTGTTGTTGTTTCTGTTGTAAGGGATACTTTATTTTGTTTATATTTTTTTCGGAGGATTTCAATATTTATCTTATAATTCAGAGCTGGTAAAATCGGATTCAAAAAGTTTAAACATCTTCTACTAATGAATTTAATCCTACAGGATTTTATGACAACGATCTTGTTTTTTCTATTTTAAAAATTATTATACTGAGTAATTTCATATCAAAACGGACAGCAATCGTATTTAACATCTTCTTTTTTAATGAAATTTAATTCAAAATATTTCTTAAATCATCTTAAACAACTTTTTCTGGTCAAATCATAAATTCATTTTTGTTGAAAAAAATTACATACCTGAAATAACCAACTTTAGAGGTATACACTCTAGCCCTCTGACCTTCTAGTGATTTGTGCTCCCCCATATCCACTTGAAAGCAGTTTAACACTACCAGTGTACAATTTTATTGTGATATCTTTAATGGATCAAAAATTAAAGAATTATTAAAAAAAAGCGTTTGGAACCACTGTGCATCGGTTTATAAATAAATAAGTATTGGGACAAAAAACAGAAAGAAAGTTCTACATCGTAATTCAGGTTCACATTGCACAGTGCAAAAACAAAAAATTGCCTCAATAATTCCAATGAAAAATGAAAGCGTAGCAAGAGTATAGTAAATCCCCCAAAGGGTTTTTCGAATTTCTGTTTTATAGCCTCTTGAAGTTCGAACTTTTTGGAGCCCCTTTTTCAATAAAATGAGATATAAAAATTATTTAAATTATTAAATTGAAATGTTTTCATATGTTGATATTTTTATAGACTAGTAGTCTTCACATTACAATGGGTGCCTTTTATATTTTGCGAAAAACATATAAAACGATAATATTTTTTTCTAAAGATGGTGAAGTAATTGGATGTTAAAGTAAAGTTGAGTGGTAGAAAACCCAAAAATTCAAAGCTTTTGCTACTATTATTGGCGGCTTTTTTTTTTAAATAATGTGTAAAAGCTATAGTTATTGTTTCAGAGAATGATCCACATTCGAATGTTAATTTTTATTACATCTTGGAAGACTTTTGGTTAACAAATGATTGCGAACCATTTACAACTAAAACTTCTTTGATACTCCAAATGTACAGTAGAAAAGTGTCCGGATCTCCGTGGTAATACTTAAGCGTTTGATTTAAAATGATTCAGGAGGTGCAACTTTTGTGGGGTTGGGCAAACTTTGAAGGAGTAATTCTGTTGACTAATCACTTGTTTTGTCATCCGTTACAATCTCATGAACACTATTCGAATAACATAGACCGAATTTGTTCATGGTTTCCTTGCAAAATTCAGCGCGAGTTATTTTTTAATGATTATAAAATTATATGAGGTTAAATAAGAAAAACTGCTCCTTACGTTTAAATATTTAAAAAATATTCATTATATGTTAATGGAATTAATATCCAGGATTTCCTCTATCCTACGTTTTGTTATATGTCGGCATTACTTAATCAGGACACGCACAGCATCAGTTTTTTTTTTTAGCAAAACAAGAATTTTTAAAAGGCTTTTACAAAAATCGCTCGGGGGTTATCCGCGTCCACGATTGAATCCCGCATATCAGTAATATACGCTGACTACTCGCAAAGAAAAAATATGGTTCCAGTGACCATAAACTAAGAGCAACACACTATGATTGTAATATATGATTCCAGGTTACAATAAGTATATTTGTACGTAATCATTACTTTGATTCCAATTTATAATTTATTAGTAAGTTTCATAACCTTATTAATAACTTTTGGTAAGTTATATAACCTTTCTTAAGTATTGCTTTCAATTTCATCATGATTTTATCATTTAATAATTCCGTGTTATCATATATATAAATTAATTTCATCACATATATAATCCCATTTTATCATATATATTATTCCATTCTATCATGTATATGAACTAATTCCATCATAAGTATAATTCCATTTTATCATATATATAAACCCATGTTATCATATATTTAATCCCATTTCATCATATATATAATTCCACGTTATCATATATATAATTCCATATTATCATATATATATATAATTCCATGTTATCATATATATAATCCCATGTTTTCATATTTATATTCATTTGTACCACGATATATGGTACATTCATCATACTGAATAAAAACAAAACTTGTTGAACAAATATAAAGTTCATATATAAACAAAATGGGAATTAATATACTAACAAACTACTGGACTAATACACAAAAATGTGAATTCAAAAGACATTAAAAGTTAATGGCTTAATGGTTGTAGAATTAACCAAATTTGTAAAATGAAATGAATGGTTAAACGTTGCTGTCATGAACACAGTATATTTAAATCAACGAAAAACGGCTATATAATCATTGAATAGTTGTGGTGATCATGCTGTAACCATGTTTTTTCTCTGCGTGTACGCATGAAGCTTCATTTTCAAAAGTTAATTAAAATTAACCAACACGTTGTTTTTAATTAATTCACTTTATAAGTTGTAGAAAATAACCGCATGAAAAATTTTTATTTCAAAATTAAATATTTCCAGCAAAAACTTTACTTACCCGGTAAGCCAATATATTACATTGTTAAAAAGCGGTAACTACTTATAATTCGGGTGAAAAACTCATTACCTTTATATGGCGATGTCCACGAATTCATGGGTCCCCATTATTAAAGTACTTATTTTAAACAATCAAATAAGTAGTTAATCAAATTCTACAAAACTACAAATGCTACAAAACTACAAAATTGATAAAAAAAAAAATAAAATAAAAACAAAAAGTTGCCTCAACTGAGATTTGAACCTAGGCAAAAACTTTCGCTCATGTTTCATAGACTATTGTCTTACTCACTACGCCATGTATACGTTAAAATTTGCGTGCGTTGTAAATAGATTTAACATACCAATAGAAATTAAAATAATTTCATAAAAAAATAGATGTGTTTAGTTTGGGTGAGAACCGTGAACCTTCTGAGTGCTACTCAGTCGCTCTAGCCAACTGAGCCATTGCAGAACTAAATGAACTTGTTGTTTACTGGTAAGTAGTTATTCCACTACTCCAAGAAATGAGAAAAATAATGACAACTCATTACCAGGTAATGAGTCTAGTAAGTAGTAGTCATTACCAAAAGCCAACAAATTTTTGCTGGCTTTTGATGAAGTAGATTTTTTAATGAACTTTTGCAAACAGAGAAAGCCTTTGTATAAAAAAATTTTCTGGGAGACATAAGCCTTCAAAAACTTCATATTTTACGATCACGTAGTTTTGCCGTTTCTCAAAATATAAAAGGCACCCTCTTATTATACTACACGCAAAGAAAAAATATTGTTCTAGAGATCATAAACTAAGAGCAACATACTATGATTGTAATATATGATTCCAGGTTACAGTAAGTATATTTGTACGTAATCACTATTATGATTCCAATTTATAATTTATTAGTAAGGTTCATAACCTTATTAATAACTTTTGGTAAGTTCTATAACCTTTTCTTAAGCATTGCTTTAAATTTCATCACGTTTTTATCATTTAATAATCCCAGGTTATCATATATAAACTAATTTAATCATATATGTAATTCCATTTTATCATATATATAATTCCATTTTATCATATATATGAACTAATTTCATCGTATATATACATTTTATCATATATATAATTCCATTTTATCATATATATAATTCCATTTTATTATATATTTGAATTCATTTCCCATCTTTTCATATTTATATTCATTTGTACCACGATATGAGGTACATTCATCATACTGAATAAAAACAAAGCTTTTCAATTTATATTTGTTTATATCTAAACTAAATGAGAGGATTAACCAAATTTATAAAATTAACTGAATAGTTGTAGAATTAACTAAATGTTTGGATTTTTCACACATATGATTTTATACAAACATATTTAAATACATATTATAATTCAGTCAACCATATTAAAATTTTGATTGTGGGTAATCATTAAATGGTCAAACAGAATCATAAACACGGTATTATTCAAGTCAATGAAAAACGGCTATATAATCATTAAATAGTTGTAGTGATCATGCTGTAACCATGTTTTTTCTCTGCGTGTGTATTTTAGGAAAAACTGCTAAATCCAATGCTGTTACTAACAAAATAATTAATTTATAATAAAATTGTTGGAAAATTTTTATAAATATTAACGGAGTCAAAAGTTATAGGTATTTAAGTGAACTTTGAAAAAAGTAGATTTTTTCACTTTTTTTTTTTTTTTTTTTTTTTACAAAAAAGTGGTTTTACATTCTTTTTTTGTTATATACAAATTTTCTTAAGCAACATATTTAATATTTATATTTTCCTGAAAGATAACTAAACACAAAAAAAAAATTAAAGGAAAAAAAACTTTTTAAAATTTATTTTTGCAAATTTGTTATATTTTTCCAACAAATTTCGAATTTTCGCCTTAATTTCTCAAATCGCAAAGCTGGAATCAAAAAAATGTATACTTTTTGTACAGTCTAAAGTGTTTTTAATTTCTTTGTAATAGAAATTTTTGCTCCCCGATATCGGTTGGAAAGATATAGCAAAAAAAAAAAATCCCTCTTTTTCAAGAAACGATTGCTTTCCTCGTAGTAAGTAAATTCTAAATTTCATAAACATTTTGATGACAGTGTTAAAAAAATATCATAGTGTAATAACAGAGGGCGAAAAGAGGCGTGGCACCCATACAGATTTATAATATACAATATTTTCTATTCATCTGTATGTCTAATTTTATTTTAGTATCATCAAGAAAGTAGCAAAATTGGCTCACTTAAATTGGGCTAAGAACTGTGCGTGGCAACTAACTTTTATTTTAGCCCATAGTTTTCTTCAAAAAATATATGGTATATGTACGAAATTTAGTTTGAACTTTCAAAATAAGAACTACTTACAAAAGGTGGGCGTGGTATTTTGATTAGTGGTATTTTGATTAGTTTGAGTACTCATATATTGCATAAAATTTTGATATGAAAAGTGGGCGTAAAAATATCTAAGAGAAGCCTTGTACTCTACTAAACAATAAGAACCCAGAAATATATTGAAATTTTAAGATTTAAATATTTTTTATTTACATACATAATGAAAAAAATTGCTCCAAAATATCCGAAGTTTAGGAGTACATAAAATCGAAATTTGAACTAACTTTGCAAAACCCTTTAGAGATTTAATTATTCTTATAGTGCGAACTAATACACAAAAATGCTTAAATTGATGATTCTGTAGAAATAAAATGAGTAAATTTTTAGCTTTTTTAAGGCTATGTTAAGAATAAAAAAAGCTAGAAGAAAGGCTAGAAGCTAAAACGAAAATTTTGAGGCTAAAAGCAAAATAAAAAGGCTAGATTTAGCCTTAAAAAGGCTAAACTGGCAACACTGTTCAACACTGCGTGTTCAATTCTTATTGAAAATCGATACGTAATTGGCACCAAGTTGAAACCATTTCGGTATCAAATTGTTAAATTACATTATTTTTTCTATTAAATTTGTTAACGAAAGGTATTAAAAAGCTGTTACCGTAAATTACCAATGTGAGCACAACCGTGATGGATTTTGAAGCGAATTTTTTCTCTTAGTGTATGTGATATAACAGATACAATTAAAATTATATTATAATAGTACTAAGTTGGACATCTTTGCTTGTAGCCTATATTTGTGTTAATATTGTGGTCCTTTTTAGACCATACATACAAGTATGCTTGTGCTCTTAAGGCTTTACATGAATTTGAGTTCTTTATTATTGTATTTTAGAGTTTGTTTAGAATTTATTACGGTAGGTCGTTTCTTGTTCCTCATATTTTTAATGTTTTTTTTTTTTTTGGTTGGCGATTTCTTGACACAAACAGTGGTTTATGTTTGTAACTCTCACATATTGTGTGTCATCTGATTTTTGTGTTTGAATATTTTGTTTGTTTTACGCATAAAACGGCAATAAATATAAGCATTCATACATTTTGAACACACAAAAATATACATCATCTGATAACATGTAAATAAAAATTCAAACTTTTTAAACGGAATTCAAAAAATTATGTTAACAAATAGCTTAATTAAAATATTATTTTATCACTTAGTAGACAGTGACCACATTTATTGGGCTATAGACAATTTATGGTTTAAAGTTTAGTGAATAAAGAAAAAAAGTTTTAATAAATATAAATGTTTTAACTCATGTAAATGAGAACAAAATTTATTTCTAAAGCATTTTTTTAATGCTACTTAGAAAGATTACTTTGCGGATAACTTCTTAAAGGAACTAAATGTTAAAACCCAAAATAGATTTTTTATGTTTAGTGTTAAACTAACAATTTTTCTCTTCTAAAGTTTTTGCAATTTTTCGTATCAAATGGATAACAATAAGTCTAAGAACACAACATTTATAATGTTTTATTTCAATTCAATTTAATTCATTAACTTTCAATATAGAAAAACCTTTTATTTTATTTATAAGAATGAAAGCCTTTTTTTAATCTTAAAAATTGCTAAAGTCTTAAATCAACCGCCGTAAACATGGCCTTTAAATGCCGGTTGAAGCAAAGAGTATTTTTAACCAATCTACTAAAAATTCTCTTAATAAACATGTTCGAAAGCTAACATGTATAGCCTTAGCATAAGTATGAAGTTGCAACTTAAATTAAAGCTTATGTTGTAAACAACATGGTGCTAAAATAATAGTTTCTCAAGCATAGTAACGGCATAAACATAAACAAACGAACCAAAGAACTGCTCAAGCAAGCGACAAATCAAACAACCTTCAAGAGTAGTCGTATGTTGTACGAGCCACTTTAACTGTATTAACGAGCCAGACAATGAACGAACCTCATTTTATGAAACTTTAAAGCTCAATGTTAGGTTGCAAGTTATTGTTTTTGTTGTTACCCTGTTGGTCTCTTCATTTATGCTCGCTGCCTGGCAGCTACTACAAGACTAATCGAGGTTTTGTTCAATGTATTTAAGCGTTTTTTTTTTCTTTCTTTTTCGTTTCGTATCGTTCTGTTGTTGGTTTTTGGTCGTATACATTTATCAACAGCTTCACAATAATACGCGAATTCAGTACTTAACGTCAATTCAAAGCGTACGGTACACGGAAAGGGGCGATTTAAACGATTAAACGTTTTAAAATATAGCAAAACAAAAAAATAAATAACGTTAATTTTTAAACGCAATATTTAAATGAGAAAAAAAGTATCTTAAGCTTATTTGAAAAAAAGGACTTAAAAAACGAGCAAAATATACGAAAATATAAATATAACGGAAATTAAAGAGAAAGATTTTTCTAAAGAAATATTTGCTACTTATAAATTGAGAAAAAAAAAAAAAAGAAAATAACAAAGTAATTACAATAGTGTGCAAATATTCGTCTGCAAAAAGAAAGTAATAATATCTAGTGTTTATTTAGAAATATCCTGATTGCAAACTTTATTAAATCCGTTTTATTATTATTGTAATACTGACCTACTACTGGCTAATACGTATTTATATTCGGCTACATCTGCTGCTACTACTGCTACCATTACCACCACTATAACTGGAAATTTCTTCAGATATTAATATTTGTTTGTTTATGCTTATTCCTTTCGATATTTAAATACAGAGATTAAAAGGAATTATTTATTATTGATATATTTTTTTATTAAAAATTTAAATAAATTTTAAAACTTTGGTATTAAAAAACAATGAAAAATACGCTGAAAAATTAATGAATAAATTTTAATCTGCAAGTTCTAATGCTTTTTAAAAATGTTCGTAAGAAAAAAAAAAGGAAGTTTATTTAATTTGGAAATTTATAAATAGGTTTTAAATATTCAGGCAATCCAAAAATTATCTCAAATGTGAACTCAGATAGAATATCAATCATATGAAAACAGACTGAGATAACAAAGAGTTTGTAAATTAATTATTTTAGTTTTTTTTTTCTTTCACAAATCATGGACGATTTTTAAGAATTTCTGCAAACAGCATTGTATTTTATTCAGACTAATTTATCGATAACTTTCAAACGATTATGTTCCGATTATATAAATAAATTCTATTTTAAATAGTCAATTTCGACAATACTTTCAAGAAAATCATTTAGCTCAAAGGCTAATCTTTATACTTTCAAGAAAATCATTTAGCTCAAAGGTTATGGCATCCACCTTTAAAAAAGTACTTATTTCCTAAAATTGTTAAAAAAAATATGTATTTAATTTTTTTTTTTTTTAATAATTTAATTGATTTCGACTTATACCCTACACCACTATAGGTGGGTAGGGTATTATGTATTTGCCCTAATGTTTGTAACAATCAAAACTATTGGTCTAAGCCCAGCTTAATGGATGTCCGTCCGTCCATATGAAGTTTTTAATCGAACTACAATTTTGAAAATAATTAATGGAATTTGGTAAAAATTAATCTTATAGTCCAAGGACGAAACCTATTGAAATTGATTATGATAGGGCCATTATTTCACATAATCTCTATAATACCCACCGTGTCCCCTCCAGGAATAGGGGTTACACTATAAGAAATACCTTAAATATAACAATATTATAATAAAATGTATAAACACAAATTTTTGTGTCTAATTTAATAAAGATTGGTATATAATATACCATAGCTAACATACATATAAACCCGTCTTTAGATAATTATTTTAAGGGACAAACAATTATAATATTTAATAAATATTGAACACACGAATCAGTTTTATATAAGTAGAAATCTCATTACCAAATTTTATGAGGATCAATCCATAATTGACCATATAGGACCCACTTCTAAGAATTCACTAACATACGTAAGTTTCATAGAAATATACTAACAATTAATACAAGTATCGATCTACAATTGGTCACAAGTCCCATATAAGACCCTTTGCTGAATTTTGATATATATATATATGCAATGTTCAAGCTTGACTACTATATCTTTCTTAATAGTTTTTTTGTTTTAATAAAAATATTATAGAAACCTTAAAAAAAAATTGAGTTTTAATGAAATAATTTATTTGGATACAGATACTACAAATATTTTCACAATCCATATTTTTAAAAATTCAAAAAGGACTTGTGTGTTACCATCTCAGAATAAGAACTTTTTTCTCTAAAACACATAGTGAATTTAGGATGGGTAGTATACACGAACTAAAAAAACTAAAATAGGCCATTATACCCGGTTTTTAACTATATCAGGGTTTCACTCAGAATTTTACTTCGCGGACACTTTCTGAAAGTTTTCTTTTCCCATAGACCCCTACACAGAAAAAAGTAAAAATGGACTTCAATTACGAAATTGTTTATATTAATTAATTTTTAATTGATTTTGCTTCAATCATCAAAATGATAATATTAATAACTAGAATAATTTTATTATTACAGCTTTTTCTTAAATAGAAATAATGAGCCGAAAATTGTTGGAAATTGATTTAAATTCATTTAATTTCTGTATTTTTATAGACAAACCTTTCATTTTCCTTTATATTTTATTAATAGCTATCAATTTAGTTAAAAACAAAATTGTAAACCAATTAGAAAATTAATTATATTAATAAATAATATAATTAAATTCCAATATAAATGTAGTTAATAATTTTATTAAAAAATAAATTGTAATATTTTTTTCTGCGTAAAGATATATTTTTTAAAACCATTTTACTAGTATTTGATTTGAGTGTAAATATAAAGTAATTTTAAATATGATTTATGATTCAAAAAAAAAAAAAAAATTGAAATTAAATTTTTAAATTTGAATAAAAGTTTATTTCAATGCTTGATACTAAATTTAAGGCTCACAATACAACTTGAATTCCAGATATAATGCTTATTGGTTTAATATAACAAATACAAAAGGACGGAATGCAATAAAATTCCGATTACTGGGGAAACAGATTATTGAATGCTTAATTTCAAATGTTTGCCCAACTAATATCCATGAGCAAAAAACCCTGGTTCTCGCAAGAATATATTTTTAAAATAAGTTTTTCCTTTAGAATATTTTGTATTTAGTTATTTTTCAGAAAAATATAAAAACATACAGTATATGTTACTTAAGAAAATTTTTATATAACAGAAAAATATCTATTCTTCAAAGTTTAAATTTAAATCCTTATAAATTTTGACTCCGTTAAATATTTTTTGAAAATTATTTCTTTACACCATTTTGCTATTTAAATTGATTCGTGTTAAAGTTGGATAAGATACCAGCATACGTTAAAAATCAAATTTTAATCTTTGTACCCCAATATCTCGTAAACTTAAAGAGATAAGATATGCATCTAGATATCGGCCACTAGAATCCTCTCCTATATAAATCTTTAAAATCAATTCAGATATAACGAATCATTATTGTTTTCAAAAATGCTCATACCCGAGGTGGCAAACCTTGGACCCCTATGGCTCCGTCTCAGATTGGTTTATTTGGTTCGAGTTCAAAACTTAAACTTGCCTATGGCTCCACTATTACTATGAGAAATTTATTTTCATCGGATCAGCCGTTTCTGAATTGCATAATTATTGCCATTTATTTTTTTTAGATCTCACACTGTGTGCTGGACATTAACACAAAAAGTGTGCTCTTCCTCGCATACTCTAAAAGTTATATCATCAATAAGCCAACTCTGTATAGCGATGATCGCACTTTGGATGGTCTCTTCATTTTCAATAATACCATGGTGTTCCGGAAACCATATTATTTCAAGATTTTCGTAATAGAAACTGAAAACTGATTTTTTATAACTTATTTTACTTAAAAAAAGTTACTAGATGTTCTGCGGAAATAAACAATTTGTATCCAAAGAAAACATTAAATTTTTAATGCAATTTTTTTTTAAGAAACTGAAAAATAGCATACAAATTTGTCATTTGTTTTGTTGAATAGCAATAACAAGGTTTTTAATTTATGTATATGCAATAATATTAATACCTAATATACGTTTTTGCTGATGTTTGTAACGCACGGAAAAAAATCTTAAGACCCTCACCTTAAAGTGTACCAATCGACTCAGAATGTCTTTTTGAGTCGATTTAACAATGTCCATCCGTCTGGTTGGTTGATGAAATTTGGCGCGAATAATTATTTTGGTAACGATCATAACTGCCTTTTTAATTTTAATGAAATTCGATGCTAAGAAGTTTTGTAAGTGTCAATCTTTGTGCCAAATTTCATCACTTTAACGTGCATAAATCCCCTACAAATATCAGTATTATGTTAATATTCGACACAAATAAATTTTGTTTAAGTAGAAATTACAGTATCAAATTTTATGAGGTTCAATAATCACTAGGGTGATCGATTATTCGACTTTTTTGAGAAACCGGTTTTCGAATAGTTCGAATAGTTGGTATTTTAAAAAAACCTGTTTCACTTATTGAAATTCAGAAAAAACCGGTTAACCGGTTTTTTGCAGAAGTTAATATTTATATCAAAAGACTACATTTCTTTAAAAAATCAATTCTTATAGTTAAGTTAAAATTTATTAAATACAAGCGTAAAAGCCTAACAATGTCAGGAAAAATAATATAATAATGAAAATATGCACAAACAAATCTGAAAATTAAAAGAAAAAAATATGAACAACATTTAGACACCTTCCTCTCCCTAATCGAAGTCAATTATTTGAAGCCGTTCAAATTTATTGGAATTATATTGATTAAAGTTTTTAATTCGTAAACCTTTCAAAATAAAAAAATTGTCGTAAATGCGCTCCCTGGCCGAAATACAGAATCAGTTTTTTATAGGATTTGGAGAGCAAACAATAAGTATAGCAACTCAAAAGTTCTTAATACCAAAACAGACTTTTTGGTCCCTGATAGAAACATCTGGCACTGTTAGAATTTGTTGAACGAATAGTTTTATAAGTATGCCGATTTTTAGTTTCTTACGTCGTCTGGGAGCTTCAGAAAGCTCTGGAAAGGAAACATTCTTAGGAAAGATATATTTAAATCCATATATATAGATCCACGTATTTTCGCTCCCTGATAGAGATTTCAAAATCTGGCTCCGTTAGGATTTGTAGGACGAATAGGGTTATAATTAAGCTGAATTTTAATTTTTTATGTCTTCTGGGAGATTTAGAGAGCTCTGAAAAGAGAAAAAAATTCTTAGAAAAAGACACATAAATCCTCTTATATGCGATCCCTGATAAAATGTTCAAAATATGGCTCCATTAGCATTTGTTGGACAAAAAGTTTTATAATTAAGCCAAATTTTAATTTTTTACGTCGTTTGGTAGCTTCAGAAAGCTCTGGAAAGAGAAAAAATGCTAAGAAAATTGTATATCTAGATGACTAGAAGATAATTATGTTTCAATATTGTAGAAAAAGTCATCTAAATTTTAGTTAGTAACAGAAACCATGGCTTAATATGGAAGCCTGTCTCAATTGAAACAATTCTGCAAGTGAAACTTTTTTAACACAACACCTTTAAAAAATAAAGGAAATATTGGATCAAAAAAATTAAATGGGGTCATACAGGATTATTAATTATTTATTTGTTTGTTTAATATTAAAGAATAAATTCCAATTTAGACTTAAACCATATTTTAAAAACATAAGAAATCAGTCTTTATGAATATTTAAAAAATTATTCCTAAATTTTCAAATATCACTATCACTATTTAGTACAAGTTTTCTAAAATAAAATGCAATTTTTAAAACCGGTTTTTTCTGTTTAAAAAAACCGGTCTATTCGACATTCGAAAAATGAACATTTTGAAAAAACCGACAGCACATTGACTGAAAAAACTGGTTGGAAAACCGCGTCGATCACCCTAATAATCACCCTAAAGCGCATAAATTCATATAAATGTTAGTATTAACGTAATATTTTATATTTGAATATTTTATTTTACACTTAGTAAAAGTATCGATTCACAATTGACCACATAACTCATATATGACCCCTCCTCGAATTTTAATGCAGATATGGTCGGGCTTGACCGACTATATATTTCTATCTCGTTTTAATTATCCCGAAGTGGAAGATTTACATTTTTCTAATAATTTTTCCAAACATATCGTCAGTGTGCTGACGAAAAGTCTTATATGTTTCTGGACGAAATTTAAGGAGAGCAGAAAAACAATTTATCTTTGGAATAAAAACAACACAAAAATTAATGAACAATTTTATATAATATTTCAAATAAATTAAATTTTTTAATTTATTTAAAAAATTCATTAAATAAGTGGTGGTTAGGTAGCAGAATTTTAAGAACTTTATTTTATTTCTTCTAAAAAACTTCACAATTCATTAAACAAAGTTTAGCTAAAAAGTTTAATTAATTAAAAATAAAATATATTATTTTCATTTCTTCTCAAAGAAACCATTCTTTAAAGCCCTCTTTTTATATTTTCAAACTAAATGAACATATTCCTTCAGTAAAAGAGCAAGAGGCTGTATATATGAGTGTAATTGACTTTTTGAACATAAAAATGGAAACATTTCGTAAAATATTACTGTAACTGATTGTGGCCAATTTTTTGTTTGTTTGCATGAAAACTCGAGTAAGTGTGTGAGTGTATAGGCAGCTGTAAGCAATACAAAAGAAGCTACACAACAGCAAACAACAACAATAATAATATTAGCAACACCAGCTACAATAACTGTAACAAAAGTAGCAACAGCAATAACAACAAACAAACAACAACAGAAAAAAGGATACATTTACATTAATGAAAATTTTCCGATAAAAATCATTTTGTTTCATTTTTCGTATCCGTTTCGCATGTTTATTTATTTGTGTTTGTTCATTTGTGTTTATTTGCAAGGATTCTCGTAAAAAATCGTGAGTGTGTATGTGTGCGAAAATATTTAATACATTTTAATGATTGTGTTTGTATATGTTCAACAGCAGCCATATTTATTTGTTAACATTTTATGTTTAAACACAGCAACTACAAAAAGAACAACAGCCACATCATAAACAACAACAACAGCAAAATAAAGTTTATAAACTGATTTAAAAAGTCAGCAGCCGGAATCCTTTAATAATAAAATTAAAAAAATACAAAAAATAATCGGGAAAAAAGTTGAAAGTTTTCTTATCAACAATTAATAATTTATAACAACGAAAAAAATAAAAAAAAAATAAAAATAACAAAGTGTGCGTATGTTAATGAAACTTATTTATAAAACAACAAAAAAGTTAAGAAAAAAAATTATTATATCCATACCACAATAATAATAATTATAAAGTTTTAATTAATAATGAGCTTTAAATACAGTGTACGTTTATGTTGAAAGGAATTTAAGATTATTTAAAATAAAAATTTAACATAAAAGTCATAAATTATAAATTAACCATTTAATAACTATTTTTTTTCACAAATAAAAGAAAAGGTTTTTACGGGAAAAATCTGCAATATTTTTTAAACTGTGGAATTTATGTTTTTTCAATAATAAAGGTGAGTTAAATATAAATATTTTAAATAATTTGTAATTCAATAACAAAAAAAAAAAAAAAATTAAATAAAAAAATAAAAAATAAATAAAAAAAAAATAAATAAGCATTATACACGACTCTGATTTTCGAATATTTTGACTCATTACATAGTGTAATAATTTCCCCAAAAAAAAAAAATTAATCATGAAAAAATCGAAATATGTTTCAAACTACAGCTTAAACATAATAAAACTTTGTTTTTCTTCAGGATGTAATTTTCTTTCAAAGATTCAAAGGATAAAAAATTTCGAGGAGCCAAAATTGATTCTTGAAATTTAGAACTAGTGTATTTATAGCCTACATTAAAAGAATTGGAGACTTACAGTGGCGGTCAGCGAATTAGCTCACCCGGCCTGAATTTTGTTTGGCCTTAATTTTACATTGTTCTATAAAATATTCCTGTAAAAATCAGGGGACAGCAAAATTAGCCCACTTACATTATTTGTTACAATAAATCTAAGCAAGCTTTGAAAAAAGTCATTTTTGATAAAAAATTGCAATTTAAAAATAAAAGTACTGCAATATTCGCCTTAAATTTCGAATATTCGACATTTAATAAAAATCGCAAACAATTTTAATAAAATTATTCTGAAATTTTACAGGAACCTTGATAGTTTGTTAACATCGAAAGAAATATAAAAAGTTTAAATTCGTTTACTAAAATTACGGTTTGAGTTATTCCGCGAATTTAGAAGATTAAATAATCAGCATTTAAGTAAGAAAAATCTTTTCCGAAAGAAAAATAAAAGTGGAAAAATCATTTTAAAATTGATGAACTATCTGATAATATTTAATAGATATTATATCGATAATATTTGGTATGAGAAGTATTAAAAAGTTTTATTAGTATTCTAGTTAAAAAAATAGTGTAAAATCTTAGGTTAACATTGCAAAATTTAAAATAACTTTGTTTAAATCGTTCGTCTATGTAACATATTGTACAAAAGAAAACAATTTAATTTAAACAAAAAATTTATTTAAAATAAAATACTTAATAGCTAAAAACTAAAATCTAAAATTAAAATAGTACAATATTTTTTATGTTTAAACCTTATCTTTAAATAAGACCACCTCGAAACTAATTCTTATCACGCACATAAGTGTGAAAGATAAGGGTTGGTTTTACACATGCGTGAAAGACCAACGCACATGCGTATGTCCCCAACAATGTATACAATCATAAAATTTATAAAAATAATAGAAATGGTAATTAAAATTTAACATAATACTTAAAAGAAAGATTTAAAAAAAGTAATGAAATATGTTCAACTAAGTTTGAACACATATTGACAAATACTTTATGCATCTCATCCAAGCGGTAGAATAAATTCTTTGTATTTTCGTTAACCTACAGTTAGGGACAAAACTATTTGTACACCCATGCATTTCGTATATCTTCAATAATTTATAAAGAATAAAAAATTATTATATGTAGTTTTAATTCAGGTCCATTTTCATTGAATTATTTGATAAAAAATAAATTAATATATAACACATTGTTAAAAAAAAGTACAATTTAAGTAAAAATCTTTGGGACAAAAGTATTTGTACATCAGTACTTTGTACAATTATTTGTACGTTGGACTCTTGTTTGATGATTTTTTTAAATACCGTTATATTTTCTTCGTTAATCGAGTTTTATTTTACAAAATAAGAAGTTGGTTTTAACGTTTTGAATAATAAGCACATCAAAAATGGGAAAGCGAAAAGAGTTGAGTTTGGATATTAAAAATTTAATTATTGATGAACATAAAAAAGGAAAATCTCTCCGGAATATAAGTAATTTAGTAAATTTGCAACATTCCACAGTACAATACATTGTAAGCAAGTATAAAAACAGCGGATCTGTTGAAAATGTGCGTGAAGGTATACGAAATATATGAGGTGTACAAATAGTTTTGTCCCTAACTGTATATAAAGATCTTACTTTCTTTTTTGAAATATTGATACTTATAAAGCTTTTTAAACTACATAGTATAACATTTGACAATTTGTTTTGGTTCTAATAGATATTTAAGTACATCTTATAGTTTTTTGTTCCTTTGTACAGAGCTGAGGTTTTTGAATGATTTATGATACTTTGGAGGATTATTGACAATAATTTAATGATTATCTAACCTTTCGCCAATTTTCTAAATGGATTTAATCGATTTTGTCCAATTTGTATGTGTTGTCTAATATTAGTATTTTAAAGTGTGTTTCCAAGAAATCTTCACACGAAAATTACCTTAAATTAATTAAAATGAATTTATACTTAGAAATTTATATTAAAGGATAATTTTTTCAAAGCTAACTTAGTTTTTTTGTAATAAATAATATAAGTGATATAATTTGCTGTCACAATTTTTTTGAGTAAATTGTTAGTTTATTAGTGCAAGTTTTGGCTGCAATGCATTAAGTACCTAACGGTCAATATATTGAATTAATAAAACAATTAGAAACTTTTTTCTAGAAAAAGAAAATTAAGGCCAAAAAAAATAAATTCTGGTTGGGTGGGCTAAACAATCAAAAGAAAAAAAAAAATTTGTTAGTTTTAAACACTTTTTTTTAGATTTTTAAAACGTAAAATGAGAATTGTCCATATACTCTATAGCGTCCAAGATGATTCTTTCGACACATTTCATACGGAATGGCAAACCCAATATGCCCAATATGGCAAACCCAATATTTCGGATGGTATATAAAAAAAAAAAAATTAATTTAAACATTCAAAAATTTGTCAAATTTTTTATTTTTTTATTTTATTATTATTATTTTTTTCTTTGAATATTAATAATTAATTAATTAATTTTATCTAGAAAATGTTTATTAAATAAAAATACAATTTAATAAAGTTAAATATTAAAAAAAAAGTTAAATAATTAGTATAATAATAGAACAATAAAATTGCTTTTTTATTATTTTTTAATTAAACTGAAGGAATTGCGTTATCATTAAGAATTTTATTTTGAAAGAGGATGTCATTTAGAACAACTTAGCCAAATTTGGTGAGGAAAAAATTTTTTAGATTTGTTCTCGAATGATAAACATAAATAGTTCCAACCATTGTAGGGAGTATAAATTTGGCAAATATTTTCTAATTGATGACACCTTAAATAATTTTAGGTACATTTGGGTTTTCTTTATACAATGTTGGACAACTAGGGTTTGGGGTTCGGGAATTCCCGGGATTTTCCACCAATTTTTCATCAATTTTCCCGGAAAAAGGGAAATTTGATATTCACGTAGTTTTATAATGCTATTTTAAAAAGTGTTACTGTTAGTATCGCCTCAGTGAAAATTTTACATTAATGTAAACAGACTACTTACTAAAGGCATTTTTTGATGTTAGTACATAATATTAGATACAAGTGATATGTTATATTATTTATATTACATAAAAAATATATTAAATTACGAATGTATTTTATTTTTCAAAAATATTTGCCTGGAAATGATTAACAATATCTTTCAAATGTTAAGTGAAAACTAATTTTTATCAGATTTTCGAAAACTTTATCATTGGACCACAAAATATTGAGACCCAACTTTAAAAATTATTAGACTTGTGTTTTAGAACGAATTTAAACGATTTATTCACAAATTTATGCCACAGATTAGGGTTTATCTTTTTTAAAATTTTTTATTTTTTTAATATTTTTTCTTTCATTCAATCATTATTTTTAGTTTTTTAATGTTTCCGTACTTTTTGGGTAAAATAAGAAAAGGCTGTTGTTTCTCTCAAAAATGTACAAAAGTACGGGAAAACAAAATACAATTTGTTTAACCAGAAAGAAAACATCAAACTATTTGGAAAATCATATGTGAATGTTATTTTTTTAGCATATACCAAGGTTATTAATTTTTTTAATTTAAACTTTCTTCTTAGTAACAAAACCAAAATATTTTTTATTTAGTTTCATACAAAGTTTTTTGTTTGTATATTTTTATTATTTGCTTATTTGACAATTTACTAATTCTATCCAAAGAAATAGTCTGGGCTGTTTCGTGCAAGAAGAAGAACATTATTTTCTCAAAGTCTCTCTCATTAACCAATTAAAATTCTTTAAAAAATTATATATTGATAACTTAACTCCATTATATTCTCGAGCCAAAATTCAATTTGGAGTCTCTTTTGGTTTAGGATTTATGAAGCAAAATATATTAAAATTATTATGGACAAGTGTTGTGGTAACATATAATATAATTTTTTAAGAATTTTAAAAATATCGTTTTTGGAGATATAAAGATTCAATTTTTATAAGTTTAATTTTGACCTTTGAACTTTCAAATTAAATAAATTTACTATACATAATTTTAAAGACAATATCTTAATCTTTAAAATGATACTAAAATTTAAATTTTATTGTGTATAGTTTGGAAGTTATAAGTAATTAAATTTTATTTTGGTCCATAACCTCTAAACTAAATGAGACTCCAATTTGAAATTTTCCGTACGTAGGAAGAGGAGTTACGTCAACATTAAATATATTTTTTTTTTCAGAATTTTAAAAATACCGTTTTTGAAAATATAATGATTTGATTATTATAAGTCCAACTTTGACCTTTGAACTTTTGATTAAAAAAATTATAAATATCTTTATAAAAGTAATATTTTTGTCTTTATTATGAAACTGAAACTAGATAACTACCGTATATAGTTTAGAAGTTACTGGCAATTAAACAAATGCACATTTGTAAATTTTTTAGCTTTTTCTCGTTTTTCAAACCGTCATATTTTTTGGACCGGGAAGGGGCATGAGTCTAAAATTTGATGATTAGGGAAACACTTCCAATT
Source organism: Protophormia terraenovae (assembly GCA_951394005.1). NCBI lineage: Eukaryota > Metazoa > Arthropoda > Insecta > Diptera > Calliphoridae > Protophormia > Protophormia terraenovae. Next base: position 143,792,285 of record OX596074.1, read on the forward strand.
GCCAATATCTGTAGTGAATTTCATTGATATCGGAGATGTCAAGTCCGATTGCTGTCCGTTTTGACATGGAATCACTCGAATGCTTCAAAGAAATGACTGGGCACTTATTTTATTTGTATGAAATATTTTAAATTTTAAATTGGAAGTCATACTTCAATATTGTTATATGTTCTGTTAATAAATCATAAATGTGATTTATAATGTTGTGTTATAGTCAGTGTTGATAGTTTAGCTTTTTTAAGGCTAAATCTAGCCTTTTTATTTTGCTTTTAGCCTCAAAATTTTCGTTTTAGCTTCTAGCTAGCCTAAAAAAGGCTAAAAGCTTACTAAATTTATTTTAACAGAATCATTTATTTAAGCATTTTTGTATATTAATTCGCAGAAAAAATCTAAATTATTTATATTTAGCGAAAATTTTCGACTGCGGCGCATCGTTCCACAAAAATATTATGATTATTTTTTAACAAACTTTATTACCCATAGATACTATTTAGGTTATATTTATAAATTCTCTAAAATATCTTTAAGAAATACCAAAAACTAATAAGAGCAAAAAAAAAATAAAAAAATAAAAAAATAAATAAATGCGTTTTTTAATGAAACAATATATTAGCTTTTTTCTGAATTTATTTTTTGGAACATTTAGCCTTTTCTGACCTTTTTTAAAGTATAATTTAGCTTCCTTTTTTCTCAAGTCCAGGCAACACTGGTTATAGTATTGAAAAAATTACATTCTTTATAAAAAATCATTGTTTTTTTTATATTTTAAGTTTCCCAGAAATTCCCGGGAAATCGAATTTTTCATTCCCGTTTCCCGGGAAACAAAATATCACGGGAAACCCTATTCTGATATTCGAAAATTGCATGAGTTAAAAAAATCGATATCTTTTGGCGTAAAAATTGTTAAAGAAATTTGAAAAAAAATATAAAAATGGATTTTTTTTTTTTAGGTATGAGAAATTTTATTTTTATTTTTTTAGCTATTTTAAAATTTTTCTTCTTAAAAAAAGTGTTAATGTAAAGTAAAAAAAAAATAAAATATGTATATATATATATATATATATATATATATATATATATATATATATATATATATATATATATATATATATATATATATATATATATATATATATATATATATATATATATATATATATATATATATATATATATATATATATATATATATATATATATATATATTTTTTTTTTTTTTTTCTCACAGAAATCTATACAAAGGGACTTTTGTAATTTCCAACAAATAAAGTTATTCATATTCATTTCCAACAAATTAAATTATTCATAGTTTTAATGACTAAATTACAAAGGGAAACACGACATTTCTCAGTCAATTCGGATATACGGTATTAATAAGTACTTAACCTTTAAATCACTTTTTTTGAATTGACTCTAGTTCTCGCGTTAAATCGCGATTTGTAAAATTGAGGAGGTTGCACGTTATATTGAAGCATATCTCTAATACGACTTGTACGATTTTGTTCAAAAAAACATTTTTACATTACTTTTTATTACGATCAACAATTATGAAAAATACTTTAATTTCTTAAAAAAATTATTTTGTGATTTTTTTATATTTTGTGATTTTAAAATTATACATTGATTTAAATGAAATATGTTTTGTTTTAATTGCAACAAATTTGTCTTTATAACTAATGAATAAAAACTTGCATTTTTAACATTCGCGAATTTTTATGAGTTTTTGAAATATTTTATTATTTTTTTTTTTTGGAAATTTAAGTTATTTTCAGAAAAAAGACTTGATATCTCCATAACTGTTGAGCAGTTTAGATAATAATGTAAGAATGACTTGATCACGATTATAATTAGAATTTATTGATATTTTTTTAACAAAATCATACAAGTCGTTTTCGAGATATTAATATATGGTGCAATCTCCTTAATTTTACAAAACGCTAAAACTAAATTCAATTAAAGAAGTAGGAAGAATAGGCTTAGTACTATTATAAATTAACAGAGATATCCCTTGTCGCAATTTGTTTTAATTTTGTCAACATGTGTTATCTATTATTTTATTTATTATTATTTTTTTATTTAAACTTGTTTTGTTAATTTGTTATAATTTTCTATAAAACCAAATATAAATGATTTTATATAATATATATAATATATAATTTAAAATAATTTAAAATAATTTATGTTTGCTTTTCTATTATTAATATTCAAGCCAATTAAATAATATTGTTTAGAAAAACCAGCTAAAAACCCTAAAAGTATGCCAATTATTTTCATTTTATTTTTGCTCATATTTATCTACACAATATTTTTTAAATGTAAAAACTTTATTTGGGTGAACAGTAGTATTTATAACTTTAAACAATTTTTGGTTTTTTATAGGTTAATGACAAGGTTACAAATGGCAGACAGACATATAGACATAGACCTAAGCATTACAAAAAAAACCTATTATGGGTAATGAAATAAATATATTAAATTGAAGACAAAGGCATAGAAAAAGTAAAACGGATATAATAAAATAATAATAATTGTGTTTACGTGCTAAAACAAAATAAAATTTTTATTGTACATTAAAATATTTTCCAAACTCATGTTCATTATAAAGACTTTTATTTTAGACAGACAGACAGACATACATACATATATATTTATTTTATTAGAATTTAAGTAATGTTTTAATAAAATAATAAAAAGCAAATTATTGATTTTTTTTCTTCTCTAGCAATCAAAATTTGTTTAAGACAAATTTATCAAGTTAACAAGTATTTTAAATTTATCCCAATAAGTATTTTTGCTGGAATTCAAATTGAAACCAAATGTATATCAAGCCTTGAATCCAGTACCAAGCATTAAATTAAAATAGTATTACACTTTAATTCAATAGCATTCTCCAGTGAAAAGGAAATTTAAATTCCAGTCAAATTTATTTTACTTGAAAAATTTAATTTTTTTCAATAATATTTCATGTTTAAAATATTTTTATATTTGAATTCCTGTCGGACTCCAGCAAAATTTTCCAATGCTTGAATTTTTGAAATTTGTGTGCTTATTGGGATTTGATAAATATTATACATATTTTTATAATTGACTTTAAGGTAAAATTCAATGTTTTTATTTATTTTTTTATTTACTTTTTTAAAATTATATTGAAAAATTTCTTTAATTAGTTAATTAAGTAACTATATACAATAACAAAAAGCTTATTTTATTAAATATAAGCAATTTAAACCACAAAATTTAAAGAATTTTAGTAATATTATTTTAATTGAATCAATTATTTATTAAGAAAACCATAAACCACAAATATGACTTTTTGTAGTTTTGTATCAATTAGTCTTTAGTATTAAAATAATATTCAAAAATAAATGAGAGTATGTATGAGAAAAAGAGTTACATTAGATAGTTGCTGAATTATAGATAACCCATACCAAATTTGAATAGTTTATATTTAAGTAACAAATATCTTACTAATTTATAAGATCTGCCAGTGTATATATATTCATTTAAGAAATATTTTAACTCTCATATTGAACAGACTATGAACCAAAATGACACAAGTGTCAGTAAAATCAATAAGTTCATCATATTCTCGACTTGCCGTGCACTGCTTTTAAACATTGATCGGCACAAAGAGAGGGTTATTTATAATTTAAATTTGTTAAAGTATCTGCTTAAAATTGAGAATATCATACTCTATAGCTAGCATATAAAATAATTTAAGAAACTATTTAAATCGTCACACGTTGGGGTAAAATTTGTCAAAAGTGGAGTTTAATTGAATTTTGAAATTTAAATTTTTGTAATAAAGTTGGATACCGAATTAAAAAAACAAAATTATGTCTCAATATCATCTAAAATCTTCAAGATAGGTTGTGTTATTTTCTTAAAAGGAGCTGTCAAAGTTAAACATTTCTTTTTTACATTTTTGAAAAAGAGTAAAAAAATTAAATTTTCATCAACTTATTTTAAATAAAAACTCTTTTAAAGTAAAAAATTTAAAATGGAACAATCAACTTCAGGAATTTAAGTGTACTTTTCTTCAGGTGTTTGTAAATTATATTTTGTTCTAATATTTTTGTTATTTTTTTGAAAATTGTCCTAAAATACACTAATTTTCAACTTTTATGGAATGAAACTTCAAATGTTACAGGATGTTTGTTCTGAAAATTTTCTGACAATGAGTACATAATGTCCACTTTATTATTATAAAAAATCGTGTGCATATATAGCTCGACTTGAGAAAAATTTTTTTTAGAAAAAACTCCAGTAGATTGCATACAAAAACGAGAAAAAGATATATTCGGTCAAGCCCGACCATATGATAACCTACACCTTTGTCTATGTGTAGTAAATTTCGGAAAGGGGCTAATTGTCAACGAATACTTGTATTAAGTTTAGAATAAATACAGAATATTACATTGATACTAACAGTCACATGAATTTATGCACTTTTGGGTGATTCCTGAAATTGGGTCTTATATGGGAGCTATGGTAAGTTATGAGCCGATCTTCATAAAACTTTGCGCTGTCATTTATACTTATACAAAATTTTTTGTGTCGAATATTAAGTTGATATTAGAATTTTTATGTGATTTATGCACGTTAAATTGATTTTCGGAAGAAGGGTTCATATGGGAGCTATGGTCAATTATGGAGCGATCTTCACGAAATTTGGCATACGGATTTATAATATATATACATATTTGTGCAAATTTCATTAAAATATTCCTATTTTTAAGGTAGTTATGAGTGTTAAAACTCTGTTCCGGGAGGACATTTGTATAGGGCCAGGTGAAATAATGGGCCGATCATGACCAAATGCAAAAAAAAAAAGAAAATAAAAAATAAAAAATCATATGTAGCAAATTTCATCAAATTATCTTTAAAATTGCGACCTGTACTTTGAGCACAAGCTTTACATGGATAGCCAGCCAGCCGACCAGACGGATAGGCGGACATGGTTAAATCGACTCAGGAAGTGATTCTGAGTCGAACGGTATACTTTAAGGTGGGGGTTGCAAAACTTTTTCTCTGCGTTACAATATTTGCACAAACACATAATACCACAACCACCTATGGTGGTGTAGTGCAGACATTTTCTTTGCTTTATCAAACATAAAAACAGTTTGGAAGAATATAAATATGTAAATCTTTTACTTCTAATCGGCGGTTGGACATGAAATTTCACATAGGCGTAACAGAGAATAGTAACATTTAGTGTTTAGAAGAAAGATCCCATATACGCTTCAGGAGCGGAGCTATGGGGGTTCAAAATAGGGTACTAATGTCATAGAAAATATTTAACCACTAGTGAATTTTTGTTCCTTACACGATTTTCAAGATTGTTATATCGCTTTAAAGTTTTTAATAAATCCTTTAGAAAACATGCTTGCGTGTACTATTTCCTTTATGTATTCTCATAAAGGAAATAGTACATGTATATCTCAACTTTGCAAGTCTTTTCCATTTATATCCCAACATTTTAAACTGATTTTATCATATTTTGCAGTTTTAAAGGAACAAAATTATCTATCGAATAAAGAAAATTTTAAGTCGATATCTTTAATGAGTCAAAAAAAGAAAATGGTTTTGAATCGGCAAGTTTGCAAAAATTAATAAACAGACAGACGGAAGGACATACATTAGGATTATTTAAAAAAAATTCCGAAAATATATTATTATTATTTTTTCTAAAAATTAAAGTATTGATATCACTTTTTTTTAACCAATTGTATAGGCGGACGGACATTGCCATTATGCCAATAAATATTTTAGAATTCTAAAACTATTAAAATTTTAACATTTTCATTGGAATATTGATATCCCAATGTGCGTCGACCAAGACTTCTGTTTTTGTTCTTCAACCATAGTCAATTTATTGTTAAGCCGATGCCAAAAAAACGCAGAAACCACATTCAATATCCATTTAAATTTGTAGTATTATTCATTAGAAATGGAAAATGTTATATGAAATAATTTTGAAACAGTATAAAAGTCTCATGTCTAAAATATTTGAGATATTATTACGGAAATGCGAAATAATGCCTGTCTATCTGTTAAAATAAACTTTCAGAATTCATGAGATTATCGAGACCCATGTTATATACATAAATATAATGCCAAATATTCTGTGAAATTGCTTATGAAAATTATTATAAAAATATTTATTTTACCAATAGAAATAAAGGGAATTTCATCGAACTACGAATTTTCAAGCAACAATTAAGTTAAGAGTATATAAGATTTGGTCCAAAGTTAAAGGCAATTTTATTTTATATTTTATTTTTTATTTTTTTTTTTTCAAACTATGTATATGACAAACACACTATACCTACCATTCTTTAAAGACTTCAAACAAAAAAATGAATCTACTACAAAATGATTGAGATGTTGTTTCTGCCATTCACTGCTGCTGCTATTGATGATGAAATTATATGACCCAGAAATATTGACATTCATAAATTGAGATTAAAATAATTTGCACAAGACAATATAATGATAAAGATGAAGAAATACCAAAAAGACAAAAAGCCATAAATAAAAGAAATGAAAATCATGAATACAAAAAATATTTACTATTGATAGAGATATTTTATAATAATGATGAATGTGGTGTGAAATAATATAAAACAGAAAATTAAAGAATTTATTATGCATAACGATGATAATAATATTGAATTTCATGAATAATTTACAACAGTACAAAAACACATACATACAAACTTTTATATATAGTTTAATGAAAATATATGTTTGTATATCCTTGTTTACACTTAAACATATAAATATGTATATGAATGCAATTATTGCATTTGTATATGTTGTTATATATGAAAAGTTTATATAAAATAAATAAAAAAGAAGTCAATATGATTACGAAGTTGACATGCATTTAAAAAGTTAAATTATGTCATTAATGTTTTGTAGGAATAAAATTAAATAAATATTTAATTATTTTTTATTATACATACTACCAGTGTTGCCAGGACTTGAGAAAAAATATAAGCTAAATTAGACTTTAAAAAAGGTCAGAAAAGGCTAAATGTCCCAAAAAATAAAGCCAGAAAAAAGCGAATATATTGTTTTATTAAAAAACGCATTTATTTTTTGTTCTTATTAGTTTTTGGTGTTTCTTAAAGATATTTTAGAGAATTTATAAATATAACCTAAATAGTACACAGAAAAAATTACTACAGTCTTTTTAACAGTTTAACAGTTAACTCAGTTGTTTAATTTTGCATCAAAGTTTAATAAAATTATTGAAGAAAAAATTAAAATAAAAATAAATTTTAGTATGATTTTATTTCCCATACACATTTTTAATTCATTCAATCATCCACTTAATTGATTTAATTAATTTATTAATTGGAAATATTTTTCTGTTTCTCTTTTTTTTAAGTTTTTAGTAATTGATATAATCATTTTGGTGAGAGGTGTAAATTTAAACAAGTTTATAATTGAATGAATTATTTTCATATATATTTGTTAATTGGTGACTTTTTTCTGTGTATCTATGGGTAATAAAGTTTGTTAAAAAATAATCATAATATTTTTTGTGGAAAGATGCGCCGGTGGCGAAAATTTTCGCTAATTATAAATAATTTCGATTTTTTCTGCGAATTAATCCAAATTAACCTAGCGCACCCATATGGTAAAGCAAACAACGGTCAAATAAAAAATTATATAGCGTAGACTATACTTAAAATTTTGAATAAATTTGAATTACATTTCATCATATGGAGTCTTGTTAATAATATTAGCTTAATAAAAGATCATTAATATTACGCGTTTGGAAACAACTGATCCTTTTGTAAAGCCTTAAAATTAATATTGTTAAAAATTTTAAAAATTAACGACATGAAAAAGTAGTTCATACATTTTGTTAATTTTCAGAAAAATTTTTTATGATTTTTATAAAAATAAGTACTAAATTACATTGGTATAAATCAATGAAATATAAAAAATGTTTTTATCCTGTTTTTTATGGACTATATATAGGCGTTACCATATGGGTGCGCCAGGCACAACATGGGAATTTTTTTCGTAGAACATTTTTTTGAAAATTGTGTCAGGAAATGTATTTTTTTTTTTTTTTTGGTAAAAAACTTGTTTTTCCGGTAAATTATTCCAGAAAGGAACTTTAAAGAGATTGAAAGTGGCAATTATGAATTTGTCTGAAAGATTTTCATCGAACGTTTTAAAAAATATAGTGATATTAGTGACGAAGTCGATGTTGATAACGTTTCTAGCAGCAGTATTTCACATTAAGTCCTTGCAAACATTCCTTAAAATCAAAATGTGATTGTTTATCATAATGAATATAAAATAGGAACATCGAAAAGCAGAATTTTTACGCATATAATGGCATTTGTGTTGAAATTTGTTTGTCAGCATAAGGGAAAATAAAATGGAAGTGCAGGAATCCAAAAGTCATTTGCTACTCTGTAAATTATATTTAGTAGATGTCCTCCAATATTCAAAGGTGGATTCCTAACACAATAAGTTTTTATAATCGCGATGAAAGTAATTTTTTAGTACCAACAGCTATAATAAGGCGTTATATCGGTGAATGCTCCAACTAAAGAGGGTGTAATGTTTGATATGTAAATTATAAAATACTAGAACTCCTTAAGATTTTTGTCAATAAAAGAAATTTTTTTGCAAAATTTTCAGATTTTCTTCTTACAATAAAAATATCTATGTAGTGCCTGGCGTGACCATATGGTAACGGCCCGTTCTGCCCGACCTAGGGATTGAAACAAAATTTTATATAATAGGTAAAGTTTCTTAGGCCCTATAGACCCAAATTTGAAAATGTCATCATTATCTGAAACAAAAAACATTTCCGTTCAATTTGGGTTAATATACAAAAATGCTTAAATATGTATATGATTCTGTTAAAATAAATTTAGTAAGCTTTTAGCCTTTTTAAGGCTATATTTAAAATCAAAAAAGGCTGGAAAAAATGCTAGAAGCTAAAACAAAAATTTTGAGGCTGAATGCAAAATAAAAAGGCTAGATTTAGCCTTAAAAAGGCTAAACTGGCAACACTGCATACTACTAGTATTTTGGTATTTAATATTTTTTTAAATATAAGATATTTAACATGGTTTGACATTTAGAGATTTAAATATTATTATGTAGTAGTATAGTACTTAGCATTAATATTATGAATGAAATAATTTAAAAGTTTTGACATAAATTTATCTAATTTACATATGTATTGTTATTGAAATTTCAGAATAATTTCTTTAATTTAATATGAAAATATTTATTTGTATTTATTACATCTTTATAAACTTATTTCACACCAACATATTGTCCCTGCGCTGACTGAATTACCTATGTAATTTTCAATTGCTTTTCAGGAAAGCTAAAGAACTGTTAAATTTTACAAACGTTTATGAGAAAAAAAAAAAAAAAATATATACAATAAATAAATAAATAAAACAAAAATCCTTTCTAATATTAGTATTATGTTATACAAAGTATTAACTAGATTATTTTGTAAATCCTTAACCAGATTCCCTATTAAAAACACCAAAACATTAGCCGATATCTTAGGCTAATGTTTTGGTGTTTTTAGTAGGGAATCTAAATGCTGCAATAAAAAATTTCTAAATTTGTACATAGGTAATTTAGTCAGCGCAGGGACGATATAAATTTAAATTAGGTTAGATCAGGGATAGAAAATGGGGTACTAATTTTTGAATTATAAAAATCTACAAAAAAATTTAATAGACTATGAACATCTTTTAGTAGAAATATGATCTAAAATTTTTAAATTGCGGCAATAAATAAAGAGCTTGATTGAATTGAACTCGACATGGAAAAGAAATGTTGTACTATATATATACATAATGGTAGGAAGTGTTTGCTAACGAATGTGAATTTAGATAATTGTTCTTTTGATCAGAAATAGTAAAATTGTGAGCTTTTGTTCTTTCACATCGTCTACTGCTCAATGTGCTTTAATTTGAAAAAAGTTTATTTTGCAACGCTTGGCTATATGATTTTTGATCGTATTGATTAGGACTAGAACGTTATTAAATAAGCCAATTATGTTGTGATTTTATTCTTTACAGCCTTAGCCAACTATTGAATGTCATTTTGTTCCAAATTGTTACGCATACGAATAGTTATTAAATTTGTGTTTAAAAAGTTGTAAATTTAAGGGAGCAAAAAAAAAAAAAAAAAGTTCAACCCCTGAAAAATCCCTGGATTTTTTTAAATTTTTATAAAAATAAGTATTGAAAAATGCTGAAAACTATAGTTTGGTAGTATTACCCCCAAATACTACCAAACTTTAGATTACTGTATAATTGAAATGAGAGCCTATTACGATAACTTGAATTAATATGACTCTAAACGTATATATTTCGATTTTAGACGGTCTAGTTAGACATACTTACTTCAATATTTAACTAAATATAACTAAAGTTAAGCCAAACTATCATAAATATTTGATCGCTTATTAATAGAAAATTTTTGTTAAATTTAAAATAACTAACAAAATAAGTAATAATTCCAAAAATATCAATCTCTATTGAAAAATATTCAAAACAGTTCAGAAAAATATCAAAATTTAATAGAAATTGGAATTTATTGCTAATATTCATATTATCTGTAGATTTCAGGTATTTTAGTCTATATGCAAGAATATAAAATCATATTTTTTAACAATACTATAGATTCCAACCTTTTCTATATAAATAAACTTTCTTTAGTAGTAAAATGATATGTTGGCTTATATTTAAGCCCTTTTGATCCTAATTATCTTCATGTTAATTTAATTTTTATTGAGAATTTCTGAAGTGACCAAAAACGTCAAAACTACCCCATCCCATGGGGTAGATTCGCCAAGTGATGGGTGCAGAATCGTTTAATATGTTTAATTGAATTTTATATAAAATAAATAAAAATTCAATTAACAATGGCAACCCAAAATCTATGCATAAGAAAATCAATTAATGATTTTTGTTTGAATTCGATTAACACTAGAAGGTCTATATGTACAGTGAAAGATCTAGAGATGGTAAGAGCTTCGTATCTGATTACGACGTTCCTGTAGGATAAGCTAAATTGGCCTACCAGCAATTTGGCGAAATACCCACAGTGAAATATTAAGAAGAGTATTGAACAGTTAAACACGTCAACCTTCGAACAAATTTACGTTGAACATTTCAAAATTTGATAGATGAAAGATCTTTCATATATGAAAAGAAAATAAATTATTAACACAAACAATTTTACTTCGTTTTCAAGATAATTGGCAAAAACGAATGTGCCCCTATGTCGAACGCTGCATCTACCCTACCCTACCTCTACCCTACTGCTGAATTTTTTGTATCTGCCTAAAAGCCACTGTTCAATAAAAATAATTTTTATAATTGTATTAAAAAAAATAAAGATCTGATTGTACGAATAAAAAATAAAAAAATAACAAATACAGTTGTACCAAGTTTTCCATCCGTAGCACAGTGTCACGAAAATAAATACGAAAATAAAAGCTCATTAACTGAAGTAATTCATTTCGCATTTATTAGTAAACATATCATATATTAAGGAAAAAATGCTTAAAGTATTGGAAAGTGTCTATAGCGCGAATTATGGATTTTCAAAATTGCAACTTTTAAAAATATTTTGATTTTATTTAAAAATTTGTAAAGAAGCATGTTAACTTTAACTTCAGATATCTCAGTAAATACTACAGATATTGATAGGATTTTTTTGGTATGTAATAATAAATATATCCAAATTATTTCATTTGCTAGGTTAAAAATCAATACTGAAAATATTATTTTTTATTTAAAAGAAATCATAATCTTAAAAAAAAAAAAAATATTTTTTTTGGAAATTATATTTTTAATGGACTGGAACTTAAAAGTTCCAACGAGTTCCAATTTAAAAATACGATTGTTATATAAAATAATATCTATAAAATTATATTTAAGAATCAGTGTTGCCAGTTTAGCCTTTTTAAAGCTAAATTTAGCCTTTTTATTTTGCTTTTAGCCTCAAAGTTTTCATTTAGCTTCTAGCTTTTTTTTAGCCTTTTCTCATTCTTAATATAGCTTAAAAAAGGCTAAAAAGTTGCTAATTTTATTTTTACAGAATCATCAAAAAATTAAAATTATTTATATGTAACGAAAATTTTCTCCTGCGGCGCTTCACTCTATAAGAATATTTTTATTATTTTTTAACAAACTTTATTACTTATAGGAATTATTTATGTTATATTTATAAATTCACTAATATATCTTTAAAAAATACCGAAAAATAATGAAAACAAAAAAATAAATGCATTTTTAAATAACAAAATATATTAGCTTTTTTCTGACTTTATTTTTTGGGACATTTAGCCTTTTCTGACCTTTTTAAAAGGCCAATTTAGACTCTCTTTTCTCAAGTCCTGGCAACACTGTTGAGAATATTGGCTGCGATTTTTTGTGATCTTTTAAAATATTAGAATAAATGTGCACTACCTCACATTAGTAATTTTTTAAGAATTATTTAAACATTTTAAGGTAATGGCTGAAAATTTGTTATGCATATGTTACATAATGATTGGTGTGATTTGATTTTGCCACGCCTACTTTTAAAATATTATTTATTTTAATAAATTTTACAAAAATATATCCGAACTTCTTACAAATAAAGTTTTTTTTTTCAGTATGGGAGTGGCAGTGATTCTACCCGCCCTTTTTTAGTGGGAACGTTTACGTCCTTATCTACTAACATAATATACGATTTCAGACCAATATCTCCAAAACTGGATTTTTGTCGTTCTAAAACTTCCAAATGTACGTAGATTAGATAAAATAAACAGCTCTGTAAGGTAGATAACCCATAAAAATAAAAATATGATACACAGAGATAACAGATGTGGCAACCGCCAATCGTAATGTAATTACTGTGTGAATAAGACACTACTCTCAACCGTTTTCAAAAATAATTCATTTTAAAGCATATTGAAAGGAACTCCAAACATATCTGGTAGAAAAGCAGCCCTGTTATCTCAGTGATTTGACTATTTGGTGCGAAAATTTAAAGCTAATGCTGAGTTAATAACATATAAATTCAAAAAAATTCCAAACAGGAATGCTGCAAAAAATTTGGAAGCCAAGAATAGGAAACGGAAATTAAAACCAAATTTCATACAAAAATACTCAAGTTGTATAATTGACGAAGATACGTATGTGCTGGAAGAATTTTCGCAGCTTATGTGTCAAAACTTTTTATTGTTAATGCTTGAGGCAATGTTAACGATAAGTTTAGGACCCAAAAGCAGACAAATTTTTTTACAAAATTCCAGGTATAACAAGCTTTTTGCAGTTGCGGCAAAACAGGAAAGTCATCTGATACATTCGAATCTATAAATACCAAAATATGCATATCAAGGAATATTTGCAAAAAAGACCTCTTCCTTTCACAAGAGAGCACAACGTGTCCACATGTTATTGGCCCGATTTGGTATCATGTCATTATTGTTTTTTTTATCAAGAGAGGTCAATTTTCGAAATAGTCCATAGCTTAGACCAGTGGAGAGATATTGAGCTCTTGTGAAAAGAGAATTGAAGAGCACAAAAAAGTGTCCCAAAATACCGAAGATTTTAAAAGCAGATTTGCACACTGTTCCAAAAAAGTGATTAAAGTAACTATTAAATCTCTAACGGAAAGGTTACCAAAAATGGTCCACAAGTTCATAAGTAGTGGCTAGAACTACAAAAGTTATATTTTTCTGTGATCTGTAATAAATTAACAATTAAATAAAAAAAGAACGCAAACTCTAAGATCAACCGTTTGCAAGTTATTGAATATTATATATGTTAAGATTTTTTCGAACGCACTCCTTAACAGCTCAGGAAACAAGACAATTTTCCATTTTTTTAGAACTGTTATTCAGACTTAATAGAAAATTGGTCAAAGGATAATTTTTGAAACTCGAAAATTAAAGGTCAAACTGTTAAATATTTGAAAGTTTTAAAGAATAAGTAACGAAGACTTGTTTATTTTTGTTTTCGATAATGTTTTAAAGAAATATAACAGAAATTCATTGATATCAGCAATAAAAAAAGACAAATTTAACCCTCAACTAAGTAAGGAGTCTGCATTTATTTTCAAAGCAACTATAGTTAAATATTTGTTTAGTCAATTTTATTAATTAATAATCATGGTAAACTACAAAATTTACTCAGATTTAGGAATTAACTTATTGTGTAGCATTTTTTTAGTTTATAACTAAGAAACAGCAAAAAATCCTTTTTGCTAAAATTCGCTAAATTCAAATCTCTTGTACAGCTCAGTCCTACAAGTTATTGACCAATTTTTATCTAAATGAAATTTCTTCTGGTGTTGTTTATAAATCTGCATAGCTTCGTTCGAAATTTTTTGAAATTTATTTAACAAGTTTATTCAAAGTTTGAAATTGGAGTTTTGAAAGTGCAATCACCTTTAAATGTCTGTTAGTGGTATAAAAATTATATGTAACATTCCCCGTTATGTATTGATTACCGTGTAACAGTAATTTTCACACATGAAAAAAATCCGTATACACACGAAACTAGACACCATACGTATTAAAACTACGTGATTAGTTTTTCTCCAGGACGACAAATTTTTGCTAAAAAGGACTTCAAATATTCGAAGGATATACATTTTTAAAAAAATTTATAAAATATTTAAGAATTTTATATCAACCCAATATGGGTGTCAAATATGATCCAATCATCCCTGCAATATAATAATGTTTTTTATTTAAATGCAGCAAAAAAAATTTAAGAAAATATCGTTTTGAAAATGTTACCTTTTACTGTTTATTTTCAATTATATATCAGCCTGCAAGTATGTACAAGTGAAAAAATTATATGGATAAAACTAGTGACCATTCATGACAAAACTTTTAATATCGACATAATATAGATGTTAAGGTATATGAATCCCTGCAATATTTTAATATTTTTATTAAATATTCCGGTAAACAAATTAAGGAAATATATTTTCGAAAATTTAATTTTGTAATATTTTATTTATTACCAGGGCAAGTTTTTCAAGCTTTTCGCTTGGAAAGTAAGCATTTGCATATTTAAAAAGAATTTCACAAAAAATGCTTATATTTTAAATCTTTGCATATAATGGATACAAAATTTAGTTTTCTTAACAAAAACACAATTTTTTGGTGATTTTTTAGAGTTCAATCAAATGATTTCTAAACAATTATTGGTGAGCATTTTGAGTACATTGTAAATATTGTAAAGAAAAAAATTCGGAAGCGTCAAATATGATACCTAAAATTAAAATAGTTATATTTTTATAAACATCGAAATCTATTAGAGATTGAAAGTTAAAAAATGCATATTTGTGCGTTTCTGTGCATATAACACAATTTTTTCGTGCTTTTTCTAGCGCATATTTAAAAGTTTTTTGCGCATATAAAAACTTGCCCTGTTTATTACTTAAAATTTTGTTCTGCAACATTTAAATAAAAACTTTCGTTATATTGCAGCGATTCATGGTTTTCATTTGACAGATGTATTGAGTTGATATAATTTTAGTAAATATTTTACATATAAATTTTCAAATGTATTTTTCAAAGTCCCTTTGAGAAAAAAATTTAGTACGCACTTTTATTATGTATGGGCTCTAGTTTGATACATATGTATATAATTTTTTTCATGTGTGAACATTTTTTGGGAAATTGTCACACAATGTTAGCATTAGCTACACTACATAACTACATTTCTTTTATTCTTTGTAATAGTAAAGAATATGACTTGAAGTTTGCGGGAAAAGAAACATTTTTTAAAATGTCCCTGAATGAATACAAATACGACAGAAACCTCTACTCTGGAGTACTTATAGTAACAACATTTCTTGTTTTACCGGAACATAGAATTGTTGGCCCTGTACTTAGAGCTGCTCCATTTTAACAGTGCTCCTTCGGTATAACCTCTGAATCGAAACGTTTGTTATCCTTCATTCAGTTGGGAAAGTATATTTCCATAAGCAGTTATAATCTATGTTCTGTTCTAAGTAAAACTATGGGTGTCAAAGAATTTGGAAACGGCAGATTTATTTCCACTTATTTTTTTTTTTTTAATTTGACATTGGGGTAGACTAGGAAAATCAAATTTGTTAATGACAAAACTATAAGTAATACAAAAAAATAATCTACTAAATCAATCTTTAAAATACTATTGCACTTTAGAAAATTTTTCCTATAAGAAGTACACCAAATAGTACTAAATTTATTATACCTATAATAGTATATTTTTTTATTTAATTTAATAAATCTTTCATAATCTGGCTCATAAACAAATTTAAATTCTATGATTATTACATGAATTAAAAAAGAAAAATTACATGGAAATAATTATTTTAAAGAATTCTAATGAAATGTTGTTCATTATTTGTTAACAAGCTTAACAATGTAAATTTGAGTATGATTAATTACGTAAAAGTGACATAAAATATGTTTTGCTTTTAAATAGAAAAAGAAAATTAAATGAAAAGGAAATTTTAAGACACATAAATAAAATTCTCTTTGGAAACCAACATATACATACATAAAAGTAAAATCTGCCTTACGTACGTATGTACATTTGTTGCCATACAAACACATTATGCAAATGTTATAAACGTATGTAAATATGTGTATTAATCATATATATAAAATGATATATGAATATTAACATAAAATCATAATATGATTTATTACACACACATTGTTTTTAAAATACTTAAATATTTGCATAAGTAAAAAAAGTTGATTTGTGTGAAGCAGGGATGGATAATTAGAAATACGTCGTGATGCTCTTTTCTTAAAATCTGCGTACCTTGTTTATGGTTCTACGAACCGGACGCTGTTGATTTCAAATGTGGTATTTTTGAGTATACTTTACCTTCGATTTTAGTACTATTTAAAAATATCGCATGCCATCCCTGGCGTTTAAGTTTATAATAAAACAAATAAAACAAAGAGACGCCGAATTATTGTATTATACACATAAATTCATCTGTATATATACTCGTATATAGGTGTTTGTGAGTATTTGTATAAATACATATATGTGACACTTAATAATCAAAATCCTTAAATAAACATACCCAAAAGATTTAATAAGGTATTAAATATAAATCATATTATTTATTTTTCGGTTGAGAAGATTCCTTAGAGATTTGTTTTCCTAAAAATAAAATAAAAACTCATTATTCATTTTTCTTATTAAAATGTTTGAGGAACTTCAAAATTTAGGGTAATATTGAAAAAATGAAAAATATTAAAAATTGTCATATTATTAACAAGATAAACTTTTATTTTAGGGTTTTTTTACACCCCTTTACTGCTCTTTATAAAACTGATTTCATTTTTAATATTGAAAAAAAAAAAATCTAAGAAAAAGTGTCAAAATTATCTTATACAGAAAAGCAAAATATGGAAAAAAGCAAACTTTCTTTTTCCGCTTCCGTTTTGTTGTTATGTATTTTTATAAGACTCTCCAAAAGATTTTTTTACAACTACTTGCACTTGTTTAATGAAGAAAAAAAGCTGCTTGTTTTTTTAATGTATACAACATTTTTATCAAGTTCATTATGTTAATATTTTCTTTTTTTCGTTTTTCTTGCTACGGTATTTTCTTTTCTGCTGTTGTTGTAGAATTTTTACCCTTCAGCTGTTATAATTATTATTATTATTATTTTTTTTAGTTTTCCCCTCTTCTTTTTTAAACTTTTTTCTGTTCAAGAGCTAAATCTTTAGTTAATGAGCAGGATAATACTATGACTTACAAAATGGCAATTTTTTGTAGTGGTATATTTATCTTGAGTGCAGTTTAAAGTTCGCCATTTTTTTTTATTAGTTTTTTCTTATTAGTTTTTTTTTTTTTGTTTATAGAAAACAATGCTGAAAAAATGAGAAGCTATTTTTATATATATAAAAAAAAAAACAATGAAAATCACTATAAATATTAAGATTAAGAATCTTTGAAAGACATCAAAATCATGTTTTTGCTTTTAATTTGTATATTAAAGGACTGTTTGTTAATCTAAAAAATCAGTGCTACTAATAAACTAAATTTAATAACAACTCGAGAGTGGTTTGTCCGTTCATCATACCACAAAATTTTTAATAGAACCCTCTAGTGTATATTAGAGGCCTGCAACGAATAAGTTTTCGCTGCATATGTGAAGACCGACATCGAATATAATTACTAATCGTACTCTCTCTCTCAGAGCACAAGTACTGAAGTGTAGTTAACCGTTGTTTGTCGAATAAGTAGCAACAGAAAAACATGTTCCGAAAAAAGTGAACACAAACAAATGGAATGAACAAACAAAAAGTACTACAAGTATATTGTTCACTTCACATGGTACCACGAGTAGTTTCATATTAAAGGGCAAAGCTGAAATATAATTTTACGAGAAGTAAGAAATAAACTGATCTATTTTATTATAATAAAATTTATGTTATGGTTTCTTTGCACTGTTTTGTTTACGTTTTTTAGAACAAATAAGTTATTTAATAATGATTTTTATTTTAAAAAATAATATATATATATATATATATATATATATATATATATATATATATATATATATATATATATATATATATATATATATATATATATATATATATATATATATATTTTTTTTTTTTTTAACGTATCAGCTGACTTAATATGTTATATATACCACACATATACATTAGTGTGGTCCAACATTGTATGAGGATAACCAAAGTGCGCATTAAGGAGATATATCTCATACTATGCATAATTACAAAGGCAATAAACTTCCATCCTATATTCTGTGATACACGAAACGGTGCAAATTTTCTCATTAAATAACTGCAAAAAATTAAAAATTTTAAAATTTTGGTTTCACAAATTGTCCACAATGTATTTTAACACTGGTCAACGACAGACTGATTGAGCACACTTTGGCCTATTTCTGCAAGTGTTTGTGGTTTACATTAGAAGAATTGGACACATATGCTAAAATCCGCGATGATAGTAATCAAAAGAAAGAAAAAAACTTGCTAGTTTCAAATACTTTTTCTGTTTTTCTTGACTTTGAGTGCTTGCCGGTACCACATGGATCCATTTTAGCTCTTGAATTTTTTATTTTTTTTTGTGTTACACAACCAAGTGTTGTTTACATAATTGTATCAAAAGTTGTTTAAAAAAGTCAGAATTTAAAAAAATATTTAAGGTTGAAGGTTGGTTTTATAAAGGTAAAAGTAAAAAGAGAATTGCCCATAAACATCCAACGAGAGGTAATAGAAAATTATTATTACCTCTTATATATATTTTGTAATTTTTGAAAAAATGTAAACATGAACGAAGTAACATTTTATATAATTAGTGGTTAGTACATTTTTTTTATTTCCCACCGCCTACTTCCCATATAAGTTGAAACGTCAACGAAATTTTGTACAAATATTTCAAGGACCAATGTAAACTCGGAAACATAAAATTGGCGTGGTCCGCCCACTTTACCACCCAGCTCCCATGTAAAGTAAAATTTGGAAAAGTTGATGGTGGGTATATAGTTGTTCGAGTAATCGATAAATTAAAATAAAATAATTGTTCGATTAAATTAAATTATGCCGATTAATCGGAAAATTCGAGTAAAAAATATTTTAAATATTGCCTTTCTTAACTAGTTTCTAGGATGTTTTAGTTTTCTAAAAAATTTAGTTTAAAAACAATATTTCAGAATTTTTATAGAATATATAGAATTTAATAGTGGCGCCACAAATTAGAATTTTATTAGAAAAAAATTGTATTTAGTAAAAAAAAAAAAAACCGAATATATATCTAAATTACAACACGTAGTTAAAGGTCGTTTGAGACATGTTTTCGCTATAACTAAACTATTTAAAGACATTTTAAGCTCAAAATAAATCTGGATTTAGTTGATCTCCGATACTTAAAATATTGTACAAACATTTAGTTTGTAGCTGAAAACCTCTGTGTAGCATATAGGTTAGTATGTGTCCAAATTAAAAAGAGAGGTTATGAGAAAAAATAGCTAATTATCGCAAAGTGGATTAAAACTCATTATTAACTTTTATTTTTATTAAAAGTATTGATATAATATAAAATTTGGCTGGTTGGACGGCTGGCAGGCTGGCTGGCTAGCTGTCCATGTAAAGCTTGTGCGCAAAGTACAAGGACGAAGCCTATTAAATTTGGTTATGATCGGCCCATTATTTCACCTAGCCCCCAATGCAAATGTCCTCCCGGAATAGAGTTTTAACACTTATAGAGAGTCGATTGGTATACTTTAAGGTGGGTGTTGGGATATGTTTTCGGTGCGTTACAAACATCAGCACATACGAATATTACCCAACCACCTTTGATGGTGTAGGGTGTAATTAGCAAATTTGTTAACGATTTCAACAAAACTTTTGAGGATTTTTCTAAAAGCTTAGGTCCTTCTCTACAACTTTCCCATAAAATTCAATTCAATCCGCCCAATAGTTTAGAAGATACAGTTTTAATACCAAAATTTTTGCGATTGAGCCCACATTGAGTAGTAGAAAAATACTGAATAGTGTATACGATAATTATTTAATATTTATTTAATGTTAAACATAATCAGATAATGTTAACTTCATTTTTTATTTTAAAATAATAAAATATAAAGTTTTGTTTTAAAATTAGTTCTTTTAAAAGAGGTTTGTCCAAAAAAGTTAAACTGTAATATGTTGCTGCTACTCTTCTATGAAATATTAGTTTCTGCGAAATTTTCTAAAAAAAAAAAATGAAAAAAAAAGAAAAAAAAAAAAAAATTATTTATAAAAATAATACAGTCGGGATGCATTTCTAGAACAATATATAGTTGATTCTAAAGAATTTTCCACAAAAGGTATCATTAAATTCTGAGAAATTTTCTAAAGTTCATATTCAGAAATATATACTTTTTATTATAATGTATTTTTTTTTTCTTTTGCCAAATTTAAAACAATATTTTCAAATATACTCAAATTTCAACTACTACCATTCCCATCAATTTGTCATAATACATTTACAAGTCTTTCCTTTTTTAAGAATTTATATTTATTTCCTTATAATTATTCAACATAATTTCTTATACGATTTTTATTTATTATACAATTTATGCGAATTCTACAGAAAAGATTAAAAAAAAAGACCCAAAAACTATTATCAAAGTGATGACAAATGAAAAAATAAACCGAAGAAAAACAAAAACTTTTATTTTGCCGACAAACATAAACAAAGATCACAAATCGATTGTGTTAAAAAAAGAGGCGACATTAAAACAATAAACACCAGTAGCTCATGCCACATCTCTAAGAAAAGTTATTTCTACACTTATGTGGCAGGAAAAACACTGGTAGTAAACAGTTCGTTTGTTTAAAATGTTGAAGTTGATTTTACAACTTTGCACTTAATTCGGTCAAAGATATGTATTAGCTTTGGATTGAATGGATTTCTATTAAAGCTTTTGTTTTTCTTTAATGGGGGAGAGGGTATAAAGATAAATAAACGTTTTGAAGGAGCATTATTTTATGAGTGAGCGTAAATACACTTAAAAAAGTGTTGAAGTGGAAATATAAAACATTTTTTTTTATATTAGATACATATATTCCTAATATATTGTTCTGAGTGTATTCGATATATATATACGTTTCATCAATAAACTCATACATCACAACAATGTTTTGAAAATCTAAACAAAAATTTCGTGACTCTTATTGTTTCTCTGTTTTTTATTATATTTTTTTTTTTTGTAAAGCGTATAAGAAAGCTATCAAAATCATAAAATATCCTAAAAATAAGCAGTAAATATTGTATTAAATCCTATTGAGGAAGAAGTAAAACAAAAATCTAATATTTGCTATTGGTGGCACTTGACTGGCTGGTGCGATAGGAGTTGAACAATTTTTAGGTTGCGTACGAATTTACGAGATTTTCTACTTTATTATGTGTTTTTTTTTTTTTTTTTTTTTTTTGTTTTATTTTATATGGTGATTTAAGAATAAAATTGGAGTTAAAGTGAAAAAGTATGAAATAACTGCTGCTAACTGATTAAAGTAGAGGATAGGAGATGAGTAAAGCAGCAGTGTGGGTAAGATCAATTTTTATGTTTTGTTTATATCATCAGTTTGGATTGGATTGAGGTTTTTTATGCGTTTATTTTCTGTTGACTTAAGATACAAAAAAAGAAACAATATACACAATTTCTTATTGCTAAAACAACAAAAAATAAAGTTTTAATTTATAATTCTTAGTGTGTGGCATAAGCGTTTAATAAAACTTAAATTTGGCGGTTGATTTTTATAAGAAAAAAAAACGAAGTGTATACAAAGTACAATGTGTAACACTAGACTAGATATGTAGTTTTATAGTTTTATTTGCTTTAGTTTTCGACAGAAAATATACAAATATAAAACTGAAACGTGCCAGTTGCGTGAGCAGCAGTGTCATGGTAAATATTTCAATGAATTTGCAAATAAATACCAAAATATGCAATCACATGTTCAAATAAATATACAATAAGAAGACAAAATAAACAATAAATAAGGTTACGATGCTAGAACATGATGCTATCAAATGCTTCAATGGGAAAAGGAGTTCTTTTTCCGAAAATATGTGATTGTGTATGCCCCATTCTCTTAAAAATTGCCATTAAAAAATTCTCTCATTTATAAAGGAATTTTTCATATTTATAATTCCTATGGGATAATTCTCACCTCAAATTTTTTTATAGAAAATTTCTTATAGATAAATTCTTTCCTCAAAATTTGTTTAATATTTTAACAAGTTTAACAAAAATTCATTTTCTTATAGAAATATTTTATCTCCTTCAAGTGGACATTTTTTAAAAAATTATTATCTTTTCTCTCAAAGACAAAATATTTTTTTTTCTTAATTTCTTTTTTAAAATTTAATTTTTTAAAAATTTGGAAAATTTCTCTTTAAATAAGAGAAGTCTAAATTTTTTTTTTAAAGAGCAAACTTAATAATTGAAAATTTATTCTTATTTAAAAAAATTATACACTTTTGAATATAATATAATTTTCATATAGAAGAAGGAACACAACAGACCTCCGCCTAAGCTAAATTCTTTGATTACATATAATTTTTCGTCCAACAGTGGTTGGACTTAATATAAATTAAGATTTAGAGTTAAGATTTGAATACTTATTGTTAGTTCACTTAATTTTGTGAAGATTCAATAAATAAATTTAAATGAAAAAAAAAAAAAAAAATAATAAAAATTAAGAATTTCACTTTGAAAGAAAGTTTTTATAAAAAAAAAAATAATAATAATAGGGGTTTTCATATAATAAAATAAATGTCTCGCAAAGTTCGTAATCTGTATAAAAATACAAGCTCGTAAAAAAATTGTCAAAGTTTGTTTGAAAAATTATTTACACAATTTATACACGTTTACGCTTCAATTTTAATGTGTAAATGATTTCGAGAACTTTTATTTAAGAAATAAAATTTTTTTTTTAATTTTTTAATTTTAAAATCCAAAGAAAACAAAACACTAAATAAAAAATTTGGAAACATTTGTTGTTTGCCAAATATTTTTAAGAAAAACAAAGGAATATATAGCAATTTTCAAGAGGCGTTCATGTAAACGTGAGTAAAACGTATAAATTTACGAAATATGTAAATTTATCCGTTTGAATGAAAACCCATAATAATTTTACTATAAAAATATTTTAATAATAATTTTTTGGAATAATATTTTCCTAACTAAAATTTCAATGTAAAAGAATTTTTTTTTTAAGAAATAATTTTTCTAAGAAACATGTCTTTTTGAAATTTAGAATTTTTTTTAAATTTCTCTTGGAAAGAAAAAAATTCAAATATTTAATTTTTGTATGGAGAATTTCTCTTTAAATGTGCTTATAGAAAATTTCTCTTTAATATATTAAACTTTATTTTTAAAAACTTCTTTTTATAATTGAATTAGAATCATTGTTTTGCTAAAAAACAATGATGCTGTAAATGCGCTGATTTTGGAACACATACATATGATATATCGTATGATTAATTCTACTAAAAAGTGTTCAATATTTCATAAATGTTTGAACGTCCAGAAAGTTTTTCCCTTTTAACCCTATATAAGTTTAAAATTGTTTAAAAAAGATGCGCGTTGATTTTTGCAAGAAAAAATTCGTGTTTATGAGATTGTTACAGCTAAAAGAATTTTTGTTTGTGTGTAAGATAAGGTGCTTTAATCAAGGTGGAAAAACTAGCTTAAGACTTGGTTCCAACGCATTATAAAGGTATTGACTGCCATGAATACTATTCTGGGAAACAATTACGTCTTTTTCATAAAGAAGTATTACTGATATTTTCTATAAAAATTTCTTTCAAAGATAAACTTTCTCTTTCCAACAAAAATTTTCTTTAACAGAGAATGAGAAAAATAAAAAGGAAATCTTTATTCCAAAGAAAGTTTATATAGCATATGTATTTCAAAGATTTTTTATAGGGAAAAGTTTTCTTTAAAAAAAACCTTTCTTTTTTTTTTTTTTTTTTTGTAATAAAATTAAATTGAAACTTTCCTTTAAAGGAAAATTTTTATAGAAAATTCTGTGTAAAATTTTGTCTTCTTAAGACAAATTTCCCTTTTGAGGAATCATATTCTTAGAGAAATCTTGTACTTTAAAGAAAGCCATTCTATAGAAAAATTTTCGCTTGTAAAGTCTTTGTTTTGGAAAATATTCCTTAAAGAAATTAAATTGAAAAAAGTTCTTATATTTAATTGAAAAATTCTATATTCTATATTCAATGAAATATTTTGAAAAGGAATATTCTCTCCTTTAAATAGAATAAAATTTATTTGTTTTTTTTTTTCTTTCAGGAAATTTCTTATAAAAAAATTCCAGCTCCATATACATTAGTCATTTCATAAGTGGCAAATAGAGATTAATTATATTTTTTATAATCATTGAATGTTTTCTTTCATTACCGAGGTTTTGAAAATGCCATGTTTTGATATGTTTACTCTTTGAGGCACACGGTTAAAAATTTTAATTTGGTACATTTTTGGTAATCTATCTATCTTTTAATTCAGCAAGCATATAAATAAAATGTGCAACAAATTAGTATCTTATCGAAAATTGGCGAATACAAGTTTGGTACTTTTTTGAAATTCGAACGTTTAAGTGGTAAAAATCGTACATGTTTTTGGTACTTTCTTTCACAAAACATTATTTTCTTTCTTGCACAATATTTGTTACCTGCAAAGAATAAAAGGTATCAAAAAGGGGATAAAATAGGGAAATAAATTTTATTCAAATTATACAATGCATTTT
Organism: Protophormia terraenovae; assembly: GCA_951394005.1. Taxonomy (NCBI): domain Eukaryota; kingdom Metazoa; phylum Arthropoda; class Insecta; order Diptera; family Calliphoridae; genus Protophormia; species Protophormia terraenovae. The sequence goes on from OX596074.1 coordinate 143,817,594, forward strand.
TTATTATATTAATCCTAGAAACATAAACTTAAGTACATGTAGTCCTAAGGGAGTGATAATTTACAAAAGGGGACTTTGTGGTACTTTTTTGTTCTTCTAAAGGTACTTTTTAAATTTTCTATAGTATTGAAACTAGAAAATATATCATCCTAAATGAATGAGAAACTATAACAGGGGATTTTGTGGTACTTCTTCATTATTGTAATGGAACTTTTTGAATTTTCAACAATATTGAACCTAGAAACATGAAATTAAAGATACATGGTTCTATGAAGGTAAGAATTCAAGAGGGGAACTTTGTGGTACTTTTTCATTCTTCCAATGGTACTTTATGAATTTTCTATATTATTGAATCAACAAATATGTAAATAAAAATATATGGTATATAAGTGAATGAGAATCTTTTAATGGTACTTTTTGAATTTTCTATAATATTTAACCTAAAACAATGAAATTAATGATATATGGTCCCAAGTGAATGAAAATCCAAAAGAGGGTGGAACTTTTCGTTATTATAATATTACTCTTTGAATTTTTGTAATAATAATTTACTTTCAAATCTGAAATAAACCCTTAAATGCATGGCAAAACATATATATTAAAATACATCGATTTCATCAAACAAAAGTGTTAAAAAATCAGTTTTAACGAGCAATAGAATAGTTAAAAATAAAGCATGCAATATTACTGATCGTAAATATACTATAAATTAATACAAAAATTAATTTCTATTACGTGTTTAGCCAATGTTTTTCAATTAAATAAGTTTGATCTACTTTTTGTCGACTTCATGAATTTAAGGGTTAAAGATATATATATTATATATATATTGTCCACATTGTGTTTAAAAAAAGTGCGTGTTTAAGCTATTAGAAATATTATTCCAAAATGTATGCGAAAGAAAACAAGATCAATAGAAAAATGTTCTGTTTTTTAATTCTTTATTTCTAAATTTTTCACTTTCAATGATAATTTCTCTATATGAAATGGAAATTCTTTCATTTAGATAAAATGTTTCTATTAGAATGTTGTCTATCTCATTTAGTAAGTTGACAAATTCTCTCATCTAGAAAAATAAAAAACTTCCCATAAAAAGTTTCTCTGCTTTAGTGAGAAAGATTTTCAACAGAAAATATTTATTTGGTAAAAAGTTTTCGGAAAGAAAGTTTTCTTAACAAATTGAGAAAAATTAAAAATTTTCTGTTAGATTTTTTATTTTTTTTATTTAATGAAAATTTTTTTTGTAAAAAATGGTTTAAAATTGTTTTAACTTGTTCACAAGATTTTTGTGACAAAATATACATATGTGAATGTAAGTATATTAACTTATTTTGTTTGAAACTCTTGTTACATAAGCATATTCGATTTATGATAAAATTTATATTTCACTAAAAAATTCTTTGTTTGCATTTGAAACCATATTAAAGTTTTTGGTTGAATGATTTGTAGCTACAGAATAAATAAAAATAAACTTGTTACATCAACAATATCAAGATCAAACGAACTGAAACTTAGCTGGGAAAATAATTTAAACCATTCAAAGAAATACATTTTAAAATACCCAACAAAAGAGTTTAACAGATTTAAGTCAAAAAGAACACAAACAGAAAATTATATAAGAAAATTTAATAATTGATTTTTTTATTTATATTTTTGAATGTTTCTTGAATTGTTACTTATGTTAACAAAAGCTTACAAGACTCTTAGTTATATGTAATTTTTTAGTTTGTTTTTAACTATACTTGTGCTCAAATACCCATTGTTAATGACAATAAGGGCAAATTCACATAAAAATGTTTGGTAACTTGGTAAGAAATTGAAACTTTAGCAGCAGTTTATGTGATTGTCAAGCAATATTTTTATTTTAATATTTTTTGCTAAACAAATTGAATAGAAACACCAACAAAAACAAACTTACAATAGAGAATGTTGCCAAAAAGAAATCTCTGAAATAAATATAAGTTTCCAATACAACTTTTGATATTGACACTAAAAAAAAAAAAACAAGTTTTAAATTGTAAAATATACTTACATTTAAACAAATAATATAAAGAGATAAAATATTAAAAATATTGTTAGATTCAGTATTGTATGTTATAAAATTAAGCTAATATTTAGATAAATTTATTTTTAAAGGATAAATCAAATCAGTGATAAAATATTTTCTATATAGAAATATTAATACTAATGTATTTTATATTTATTATATATTAATTTTATATTCATAAAAAATTAAGGCCACTATTCCCACATGAGTAGCGAAATCTTAACTGTACTTACGCATAATAATTCATTTTGCAATTACATATATTTCATATTGAGTTTTAATTGATTTGCTTCAATAACTTTCAATAACTCTTACTGGAACTCCACAACTCCGTTTTTTTTATTATTTTTTTATTAACAAGTCTCGTTAATGGTCCATAAAGTGTTCATTCGAGCACAGCTCATTTTCATGCACATTAATGTATTCAAAACTGATTTTATACACTTTTAAAATATTCAATAAATATCCTTTTTTTTAATATTGAATTAACTTGTGGAAAAACAAACAGTAAGAAAACATGTTAATTTAAAATAAATATTTTTTCCTATAAATACATTGTCGATTGAATTCATATGAAAACATTTGTGTCCTTTAATCTAACTAAAAGAATAAAATATATAAAAACCTATAAATACATGTACGAGTATATAAAAAATAAAACTACAGGTATATGTGGTCCTAAGGAGTGCGATCGAAAAAATTTTAACATATATAAAATTCAATAATTTGGAAACGGTTGATCTTAAAGTTCTGAGTATTTTTCTATTCAATTGACATTATACTATAGATTATAGAAAAATATAACTTTTATACTTCTGCCTACTACTTATGAACTCGTAGACCTTTTTTGGTAACCCTTTCATTAGAGATTTGATAGTTGTTTCAGTCACTTTTATGGAACAGTCTGTCCATCTCCTCTTAAAACCTTAGATATTTTTGGACACCTCTTTTGTCCTCTTCGATCCTCTTTTCACAAAAGTCAAATATCTCTTCGCTGGTCTTAGCTCCCAAACATAAGTGGACATATTGTGCCCTCTTACGAAAGGAAAAAGATTTTATTATAAACATTCTTTGATGTATTTTTCGGAATTTATAGAGCACACTGTAGCAAATGACTTGCTTCTTTTGCCGCAACTGCATAAATCTTGCCACACCACGAATTCTTTAGAAAATTTCGTTAGTTTTTCGGTCCTAAACTTATCTTCAACATTTCCTCGAGCATCAGCAACACACAAATTTTGACCCGGAGCACAGTGTCACATTGGCAGTTTTAGAACGACAAGAATCCAGTTATGGAGACATTGGTCTGAAATCGTATATTCTTTTAGTAGATAAGGACGTAAACGTTCCCACTAAAAATGGGCGGGTAGAATCACTGCCACTCCCATACTGAAAAAAAAATTATTTGTAAGAATTTCGGATACATCTTTGTAAAATTTATTAAAATAAATCCAATCTTTATGTAACATATGCATAACAAATTTTCAGCCAATACCTTAAAATGTTTAAATAATTCTTAAAAAATTGCTTATGTTAGGTAGAGCACATTTATTCTAAAATTTTAAAAGATCGCAAAAAGTCGCAGCCAATATTCTCAAATATAATTTTATAGATATTATTTTATATAACAATCGTATTTTTAAATTGGAACTCGTTGGAACTTTTTAGCTCCAGTCCATTAAAAATATAATTTCCCAAAAAGATATTTTTTTTAAGATTATGATTTCTTTTAAATAAAAAACAATATTTTCAGTATTGTTTTTTAACCTAGCAAATTATAATGGAATAATTTGAATATATTTATTATCCAAAAATCGTATCAATATCTGTAGTATTTACTGAGATATCTAAAGTTAAAGTTAACATGCTTCTTTACAAAAGTTTTAAATAAAATCAAAATATTTTTAAAAGTTGCAATTTTGAAAATCCATAATTCGCGCTATAGACACTTTCCAATACTTTAAGTATTTTTTAATAATATATGATATGTTTACTAATAAATGCAAAAAGAATTACTTCAATTTTTTATTTTTGTCGTTCTAATTTGGATAAATGTGTAACTGTGCGGAGGCTGCGAAAAATATGCCAGTACATACGTTTTGTCGTTCTTTGTACGACATGAGTATTTTTGAATGAAATTTGGTTTTAATTTCCGTACCCTATTTTTGGCTTCTAAATTTTTTGCATCATTCCCGTTTGGAACTTTTTGGACTTTATATGTTCTTAACTCCGCATTAACTTGTTTTTTTTTTTTTGCACAAAATAGTCTTAGCACTAAGCTAACAGGACTGCTTTTATACCAGATGTGTTTAGAGTTGTTTTCAATATGCTTCAAATTTTCTTGGGGTTCCCAATATCATGTGAACCTTTTTTCCTCCCGAACCATGTTTTCAATCAATGGTCGAATTCTCCTGATACTTTTTAATAACCTGGGAAACATTTTGACAACGGACATTTAATTCTATGACCAATTATTTGTAGGACCAATTTAAATTTATAGCACGTATACATCGTTTTCCCCATTCATTTTGATCAAACTCACAACAAATCAACATGGTTGTCACTAAAAATAGTAACTGATATATTTTTCAAATATATCTAACTTTTTCCAATTTTACGTTATAAGAGAGGTGGGTGGTAAAGTGGGCGGACCTTCAAGCTATTTATATAAAATTTCGTTGTCGTACATGGTTTTTGTTGGGAGATATCAGCAGAAAAGAATGAAACGGACACCATGTGTTTCTAGTTTTTAGCCCATAACTTTTTTATTTATTAACCGATTTTGCCAATTTTTAATACCAAAAAAACCTTATATAAGATAAATATTTGTGCCAAATTTCGTTGCCCCGTTCGAGCCTTATCATGCTTTCAACAGAAAGACAGACAGACAGACAGACAGACAGACAGATAGACAGACAGACAGACAGACAGACAGACAGACAGACAGACAGACAGACAGACAGACAGACAGACAGACAGACAGACAGACAGACAGACGGACGGACGGACGGACGGACGGACGGACATAGATAGATTGACTCAGAATCTAACCAAGACCCAGAAAATATATACTTTGTGGGGTATTAAATGGTTCTTTCGACATGTTACACATGGAATGACAAAATCAATATACCTCCCATCTTTTTGATGGTGGGTATAAAAACTCAAATACTGCTTCCGAAAAAAGTTATGTGGCAAAGCGTGCGTTAAGATTCTTTCGATTGCACTCCTTATTTACATGTATGTGTGAGGGTGCATCAACATGTAGTTGTAAATATATAATGAAATAAGTAGATAAACAGAAAAAGATTTTTTTTTTTTTTTCAATTTACAATTGAAATATACTGAATATCAGTGTTGCCAGGAGGTGAGAAATAATAGGCTAAATTGGACTTTAAAAGGCAGAAAAGGCTAAAATACCCAAAAAAGTCAGAAAAAAGCAAATTATTATTTATTTGCTTTTTTTTAAATAAATTTATATTTAAATAAACTAATAAATAAAATATAAGTAAAAGGACTGTCAACAAAATTATCCATTATATTTCATGCAAAAAATTACCAAAAATTTTAAAGTGATTTTTCGTCATTTTTGAATTACAATTCCTTTCATTAGGCTTAAAGGACTAGAAGCTAAAACGAGACTATAAGCAAAATAAAAAGGCTAGATTTAGCATTAAAAAGGCTAAAATGGCAACACTGGTCAGTAGCCATGCATCCTTTCTTTTTTTTCATTTCGTTGAGCTTTTATAGTGAAGATATGTATGTATGTATGTGTGTTTATATGTTTGTTTATAAATGTTTAATAATGCGTTTGTATACAGGTAAAAGATTAAATGCAGCAAATGCTACAACATGAAAATAAAATATATAAAAACATTTTTTAAAAATAAGCTTAAACAATTTTGATTTGAAACAAAAACAAAAAAAATTTTTGCCAATAAATAAACGCATTTTGCCACCCAAAAAAGATAGAATTAAATAAAATTTTTAAATTAATCAGCTGCACATGGTGCAGTAAAAAAGTCAATATGATAAGAATTAACAATCATTTTTAGAAATTTAGCTTACGAAATTAAGACATCTAGCTAAGTTTATATTACGCTTATATCACGGCGATGCGAACTGTGGCCCCAGGAAATTTGGCTCTAAAACACTAAACAAAAATGGTCCCAATCATGGGACAATTTTTTAAAATGAATCATTTCCCCAAAGTTTTTGGAAATATAACAAAAAAAAAAAAAAAAATTAAAAATTCATTCGAAAAATATTACAAAATATCTTGAATAACCTTTCAAACGATAGCCAAGATATCGAAAAATATAAAACTATTCACTTGTTCACAAATAATTTAGGGAGACAGAAACACCAAGCTCCCAATAATTGGTGTTGCGAAAACGCATCAATGGTCAATTAGGGGCAGTGAGATTTAACAATATTACGCAAGGAGGCGCACTGAATATGTGAAAATTTTTAAGGTAAAATAGTATTTAAAAATTATGCAAAATAATTAAGAAACCGATTATAGATGAACGAATATAGAATTTTTTAATTAAAACTTCATGTGCAATAGAACTTTTTACTCTGGCCTTATAAAAGTAGTATTCTACATTATTTTTGACTTATGTAGTAAAAAATAAGCAATTGTTAGCAAATTACAAATGGTTATATTTTTTACAATTATTAAGAACAAATATAAGAAAAAGAATTTCCAAATGATCGACGCTACCTGAATATGATGTGTATTTTGTGAAGGATGCTATTATATTGAATATGATCACAAAAATTCAAGGAGTTACCTGAAAAATGTCGAAAACTGATGAATGAAAACAATAAATTTATGTAATTTATTGCTAAATTTTTTTAATTGATTACATATTATTATTTTTTATTCAAAGTATTAAAAAATTTTAAAAACCAATGTGAATAGGTAAAATTTCATAATTTTCGAAACAGCCTTTTTTATAAAAGGCTATGCTCTCTACTCAAAGTGATAGTTCATTTTGGGTTTTCAATTAAATGAGATTAAGTGGATATTAAAATATAAACAAAATAAAATCTCCAAGGATATTCAAGGTATAATAAAAGAAAAATCTGATAATACATGTGCACAGATAAATGAAAGCAATCTAATTTTTCCTTAGTCATTTGAAAATTTGTACATTTTCAATTGGAATGCATCATATTATGAGCCACTGCATTTGGTATATTACCAGGATTAACGATTTTACAAATTCGGGAATATTCTGCAAGAATAACAGAATCGATTTACGTAACATTTGTGTTCGAAGGACAACGTGGTTAGCAGCCTGTTCGAAGGACCGAAATGCTTTCCTGACCACCGTATTGAAATCCTAATCGAGATGATGCACAAACTGATAATCGAATGCAATGTACACTGCATTCCAAATGCTTTAACGTGTAATCTATTTTATACATTATATGAAATCATTTAGTCTTACACCATAAGTTATTTAACGTTTTTACGTCATTATTTAATTACCTTAAATTTTAATTGCAATGGTCCACCTCCAATTTTTTTTGTTCACACTTAACATATTTCACATACAATTTGTAAAATAATCACAAAACTAAATTTAAATGACAAATAAAACTCATTTTGCCACACACTTTGCTTAAAGTCTATTTCTTGTATTAGCGTAAAAACATACCCCTAATTGACCATTGATGCGTTTTCGCAACACCCGATATCTCGGAAGCTAAAATAGCTAGGATCACAAATCTTTCGATTTTATGATCAGAATCACTAAAATAGACCTCATACAAAATTGTATTAATTTATCTTAACGGGATCGGGCAGTGGTAAGAAATGGGTTAAGAACATATGTTAATTTTTTGTTTTTCTGTAAGGTATCTCCACAGAAATAGAAGCCCAATTACAAATAAAAACGAGATAGAAAGATATAGTCGGTCAAGACTGACCATATGATACCCTACACCATCATGTATGTGTATCAAAATTCGGATAGGGGTCACCTCTGAGCAATTGTGGATCGATACTTTTACTAAATGTAAAATAAAATATATAAGTACAGAATAGTACGTTAATACTTATAGAATTTATACGCTTTATGGTGATTCCCGAAAGTGGGTTTATATGGGAGCATCATAAAATTTGGCGCTGTGATTTTTACATAAATAAAACTCATTTGTGTCGAATAATTATATTACTTACATTTGTATGGGATTTATGCACATTAAAGTGATTTTCGGAAAAGTGATTTATATAGGATTCGATCATGATGACATTTGGCACATAGATTGAAACTTATACAAAACAAAAATATTACTATATTTAAGGCATTTATGATCGTTAAATCTTTATTCCGGAAGGACATTCGTACGGGAGCTATGTGAAATAATGAACCGATCATAACTAATTTCAACAAGCTTCGTCCTTGTGCCAAAATAATTATTATCAATATATCTTTAAAATTGAGACCTGTACTTTGTTCACAAGGTTTACATAGACAGACAGCCAGACGAACGGACGGACATCGTTCAATCAACTCAGAAAGTGATTCTGAGTCTGATAATTCTTTCTGTGCGTTACAAACATCAGCACAAATGCATAATACCCCAACCACCTATGGTGGCGTAGGGTATAAATATCGGTGCCTTATATTACCCTGGCCACATTTGTTTGATTTAAAATTTGTTATAGTTTGTTTTTATATGTTGAAAAATACTTTATTTATTTTTTTATTTTTTCCCTTATCTTGTTTTTCTCTTTTATTTTAACATTTTAATCCTTTTTTTTTTTCATTGAAGTTCTTATTTATTGTTATACATATAAATGCTCTTGCCTGCTGGTCTTTAGAAGGCTTCTATAAATTTAATTTATATTTTTTATTTTCTTGTTTTTTTTTTTTTTTTTTTTTTTTAATTCCAAAGAATATCTTATACATTTTTTTATCCTAAAAGTCTTATATGGTCTATGTTTTTGCATTTTAATTGAAAAAAGTGTTAGAAAGGTGCTAAGAAAAATAAAATAATTTTATTTTATAGTTTCAATAAGAAAACATATAAATGGATTTTACATGTTTTATATAAATTCCTATTTAGGGGTAGGCATTCTTAGCCAAAAAAAAAGGAAATTTAAAAAAAGAATTATTTAAAATAGAAAAGTAATTTAAAGTAAATATATACATACATACTATGTATATAAATAAACTTATGTATTTCGAAATGTATCATACAACCCAAGAATAATATAAAGAAACAGTAGAAAATAAAATAATAAAGAAAGAAATCTTGTTGTTGTTATTGTTTACTAAGCATACATAGAGGCATCAACAGCAACAACAAGAAAAAAAAATGTTTCAACAACATTTGGTGGCATATTTACTCTAGGGGCTTCAAAGTAATATAAACTAAGTTTTGCTCTAAGTGCTTTTGTAGATTTCTACGAATAGTAGTAGTAGTTTTTTGTGGACATACACACATGCATTAGTATATACTTACAAATAAATGTGCACATATATATATTCATTTACTCAAGTGCCCTCTTACAGATGAGGCATAATATACACTCACTATACAATATATATATATATATATATATATATATATATATATATATATATCTTATATATATATATATATATATATATATATATATATATATATATATATATATATATATATATATATATATATATATATATATATATATATATATATATATATATATATACAGTGGTGGCCACGAATTTAAGACACGACATTTCACTTATATATTTCTGATAATTTTTACATCTTATCGAACAAATTTTAGATCCATGTTATTTTTTAAAGATCCTAGTAATGTTATGAAAAAAAATCAACAATAGTTTGTTACCTATATTTAGTTTCCAATTTTTATTTACATATTATACAGATTAATACAAGTTTAAGCCTGGTCATGAATTTAGGACATAGGCAAAATAAAAGTTAATTCACAAAAGTAAAGCTCAGCTTCATAAAACAATATTAGTATTTGGTGGGAAATCCTTTATTTTGAATCACAGCAGCGCATCTCCTGGGTAAACTTTCAACTAAGGCCATACAGCGCTCCTTTGGAATGGCATACCAAGCCTTTTGAATTTCTTCCCATAAATCAGTCAAATTTTTTGGCTTTACTGCTCGTACATGCTCCTCAACATCATTCCACAAGTTCTCAATTGGATTGAGATCCGGGGATTGAGCTGGCCATTTCAGAACTGTGATATTATTTTCCTCTAAGCAACTCTTCACTAGGCGTGAAGTGTGCTTAGGGTCATTATCATGCATAAATTTCCACATTAGAGGCATGTTGTCTTCAGCGAATGGTATCATGATGCTTGTCAGTATGTTTTTGTAAATATGCTGGTCCATTTTATTGATAATCTTCTGAATGGGACCTACACCATGCCAGAAAAATGCTGCCCACACCATGACATTTCCACCACCATGCTTAACCGTTTTAAGGGTGTACTTTGGGTGATGCTCCAGGTTTGGAGGACGCCATACGTACTGTTTTCCATCAGAACCAAAGCGACAAAACTTCGACTCGTCGCTCCAAAGTATATTTTTCCAAAATGTCATCGGCTTATTGAGATTTTCTCTTGAAAACGCTAGTCGGGATTTAATATTTTTTTTTGACACAAGTGGTTTACGTTGTGCAATACACCCACGTAAGTTCTTCTCATTCAGACGTCTTCTTATTGTCCTGGACGATATATTAATACCAAAATCCGATGAAATCTCATTTTTAATTTTACTTGAGCTCTTGAAAGGATCTTTAGCAGCTGATTTATAAATTAAGCTATCCTCCCTGGGTGTAGTTTTTCGGGCTCTAGGGTGCTGTTTGACATTTTTGGTAGTGCCATGTTGCTTGATGTGTTCCAGTGCATTGTAAATCTTGGATCTGGAACATTTTAGTAGCTTGGAAATTTCCATTACTGTTTTTCCATCAGTATTCATTTGTTGGATCAATTTTCGCTCGGCATCCGAACTCCAAGTACCTCTGGCCATTTCTAACTAAATATTTTGATGTATTCTAACATTAAATGGAATAAAACATTCATTACTTACCTTTTAGCTTCAAAAAACACCAAAAAATCACTTAAAAACCAAATATTTCTTATATGTTTTAAATTCGTGACCAGCTTCAAAAGCACGTTTTTACGAAAATATAATAAAAACAGCAACAAAATGTATACACAAACAAAACCAAATAACGGTAATTGATCTTAACATTACAGGGTACACTGAAAAATTAACAAAATCTAATTTTATATTGCAGGGTTGTAATAATTATCACAACTTAGTTCGTTACATGTCGTGTCTTAAATTCGTGGCCACCACTGTATATATATATATATATATATATATATATATATATATATATATATATATATATATATATATATATATATATATATATATATTTATATATAAACTTGCATAAAAACTCTTTATATACTGCAATATCCTTGCGACAATATCCTTGAAATCGTACAATAGTGTCTATATATGTGTGTAACTGTTTATGCATTCTAAAACACTTACATTCATGTATGTATATACATATTTTACTTTTTACTTCTTCATTTACTTGTTTTTGTCATTTTGGGTTCTAGTTTTATTCCTTTTAATTTTGTTGTTGGTGTTTTATATGTTCTTCGTTGTTCTTGTCAGTATATTATATGTCATCTTAATTGTAATTTGTTTTAATAATTTCATAACACAGACACACATACATATAAGTAGATACCTTATTTATACTTACAGTGGGATCGTTCAGTAAGATCGTCAAGATTTTAATCTATATGTAATTGTATCATATATTTCGTATAACTTCATGGTATTTTATTTTTTTATGCGATTCTTATTAATAATAATCTAATATTCGACAAATTAAAATTTGTTTATATGTACGAGTATTTTGAAGTTATATGAACGTTTAAGTAATTTTAAATATTAATATTACTCATACGTCATATATGTATGCATTTTAATTAAAATTCTTTGCAAACCAAATATTAAATTCGGAGAATTATAAAATAATTATATTTTCACACTAGTTTTTCGCTTTTTAGCCGAAAACAACATTTAGTTTGAAATTAAGTTCTATTAATGAACAATATCAAACTAATGGACGTAATTTTAATTTAAAATATAATTCGTACATCATATATTTCAATTCAAATTATATGGAAACTAGAAATTTAATACGAAAAATTCTGATATAATTATTTTATTTTACCGTTAATTCCTTTCGCAGCAGAAAACACACATAAAATTTAAATTCAGTTTAACTTTGAAATTACAAATATATAAACCAAACAATTAGACACTTCTGCAAAATAGCATTAAATTATAAAAAAAAGTAACAGAGTTATTGTCAGTCAAGTAAAATTATAAGATACCCTGCACTATTTTGAGGTCAATTATGAGTCGATCCTGATAATATTTTACACATTGATCAACATTTATCTTCTATCTTCTATATATATAAAAGAGTAATGAGTAATTGACTAACTGATTAACTTGGTGATTCATCATCGCACAGCCCAAACGGTTAAAGCTAGAAAGATGAAATTTGGACTGTAGATTGGTCTCTTACCGATTAGATCAACTAAGATGGAACATTTGAAAATTCGAAAGTTTAGGGAGTAAAGAAGGGTAAAAACGGGTAAAATCTGTTACCTTATATCTATTAAACTAATAGAGATACAAAAAAAGTTAAACAGTTATCGTTATTCTCTTGAAAAATTATAGGATAGGTGTCTGGTACTTTTTTGAAATTCGTTTTTTTTTTTTTTTTAGAGAGAAAACGGGTAAACATTTTAATTTGGTACTTTTTTGAAATCTTTTAATCCAGTAAGTATAGAAATTAAATATGCATCAAATTAGTACCTTATCGCAAATTGGCGAATACCAGTTTGGTATCTTTTAGAAATTCGAACATTTAAGGGGTAAAAATCGTACCTAATTATGGTATTTTTTTCATATCGTCCATTCCATGAAAGAACGCCCAAGAATATATATTATGTCTTCCGATTTTAATAATATTTGACATACGCATACCCTATTGAGCCATTTAAATATCTCCATTTTTATTTTTTGAATATTGAATAATTCGCGTATTTATTCGCGATTTTGATTTTTCGAAAAGTCAAAAAAATCGCAAAAGTGTATAATTTTAAACACCATAATCTCTAAAAGTTGTTAAGGGATTCAAATGACTTAAATTGCATATTTAATCAAAATATGTCCACTATAAATGTAGTAATTTAAAAATAATATTATAATTTAAAAATGCATTCATAATGCTAATGCAATTTTAGTATGCATTTTGGAAAAATTTCTACCCTTTCATTTTTTTCTTCTTCTGATATAAAAAACATTATTATGTTTGCAAAAAATTGCAAAATATAAATTGTTCTGGGACAAAATGGTTCACTATTTTAAAGAGTTTTTTTTTTTTTTTTTTTTTTTTTTTCAAATATTTCTTAAAATTTTTTCATAAATTTTTTTTTTTTTTTTAAATTTTTGTATTTTTTAATTTGTGTGAGCTTATTTTAAAATTAATTTTAATGATAATATTTCATAATTTGTTATTTGCGAAAGAAAACCTATTTGTCCCAGATTAAGTGCTAATGTTTTATATAATAAACATATTTGTTTTCAACATTAAGCAAAAATATTTAAAATCAAAAGGGTAGAAACTTCTTAAAAATGCATCCGAAAATTGCATTCTTTTCGTGAGTGCATCATTAGCAAAACAATTATTTTTGATACAATATAATTTACAATATTTATCATAATAAACTCTTTACTGGTTTTTAAATCAATAAAATCCGACGTCTACTTAAGGAGTTATAAACATTTAAAACTACATATTACTAAAAGAGTATAATCGAAAAAATAGTAAAATCAAAATTTTTTGAAAAATTTAAATTTTTGTATGAAAAAATTTGTGATTTTTTTTTTTTAAATAGTAGACTTTTTTTGTTCCAGAACTGTTATTTTTGCATTTAATAGTAAAGATATTGCTTTTTAATATATTAAAAAAAAAAAAAAAATAAATAAATCGAAAAGTTAGAAATTTTTCAAAAATGCATCCTAAAATTGCATTTGCATTATGAATGCATTTTTAAATTACAATATCATTTCTAAATTACTACATTAAAAGAGGACATATTCATCTTCTACATGCAGTTTAAGTCATTAAAATCCGTTAACAACTTTCAGATGTTTAAACTTATACACTTTTCCGATTTTTTTGACTTTTCGAAAATTCAAAATCGCGAATAAATTCGCGAATTTTTATTAAATTCAAAAAAATAAAATTGGAGATATTTAAATAGCTCCATAGATAATATGCGTATCAAATATGAATAAAATCAGATGATCCTCCGTAAAAAAATTGGCAATTTTTTTAAATCTCTCATGGAATGGACGATATATATTTTTTCTTTTTTTTTTTTACTGACACATACATACCCAGCAAAAAACGAAGAAGTTTTTTCAAAAAAATATCATTTTCACCACTTCAAAAGTGGAACAATGTGCATATTTTAAACTTTTTTGTTCTTAATAATTACTTCCAAAAAAGTGAAAATAAATGAATTTTTAGCGGAAATAAATGGTAATAAACTCTAACAGAATTTAAATTTTACAAATTTTGAAGCATTTTTAATATTATTTAGTAGAGCAAAAACAAATTTTTTTTAAAAAAATTGTATAAACATAATTTCAAGAGAAGTGCTTCAAAAGCAAAGAACAATAAGTATGAAAGAATAACATCCTACCAATGGCAACCATAGGCTAAAAAAAAAAAAAAATTCTGCACTCTTTTTCATCACTAAGTACTTCCTTCCAATGGCAACACTTTTTTCTGTTCTTTTTTTGCTGGGTATGAATATTTTAACATTAGATTCCAATACAATTTAGAAATTCATTGAAATACAATTTTTGTTACATTCAGGGGAAATAAAAACTACCAAAAAGGGGATAAAGTTGCGAATTAAATTTTATTCAATTTAAATAATGCATTTGTTATTATATTAAACTTAGAAACATGAACTTAAGTACATGTAGTCTTAAGTGAATTAGAATTCATAAGAGGGGAATTTGTGGTACTTTTTAAATTTTCTACAAAATTGAACCTAGAAACATGCAATTAAAGATACATGGTCCTATGGGGGTAAGAATTGAAGAGAGGGACTTTTTGGTACTTTTTCGCTCTGCCAATGGTACTTTTTGAGTTTTCTACAAAATCTAACCTAGAAACATGAAATTAAAGGAACTTGGTCCTATGTCGGTAAGCATTGAAAAGGGAAACTTTGTGATACTTTTTCGTTCTTCCAATAGTACTCTTTCAATTTTCAATAATATTGAACCTACAAATATGAAATTAAAAATATATGGTTCTAAGTGAATGAGAATCCAGAAAAAGGAATTTGTGGTACTTTTTTGTTCTTCTAATGGTGCTTTTAGAATTTTCTATAATACTGAACATAAAAGCATAAAATTAAGTTATATGGTCTATGTGGGTAAGAATTCAAGGGGGGAAATTTTTGGTACTCTTCTGTTCATCTAATGGTGCTTTTTGAATTTTCTATAATAATTAATCTAAAATCATGAATTTAATTATATATGGTCTTCAGTGAATGAAAATCCATAAGAGGATACCTTGTGGTACTTTTCGTTATTATATTACTCTTTGAATTTTTTGAAAAAATAATTAACATTTAAAAACGAAATTAAAGATGTTCAAAGGTTTTGAACCTTTGTCCGTTAAAGTAAGTTTTAAGAAACTGGTAACTAAAATATTTAAAAATTTTATTGTACATAATGCTGAGGGAACACCAATATTGTAACAGTTTCCACAGGAGATAGGAATCATAGTTGGATTTTACGGATATCTTAACTTTTGGTATTTCATTTTTTTTTTTCTAAATAAAAAGGCTACCAAGTTTTTATATGATCTATGTGGGAGTACTGCAAGATCGTGTTAAATGCTATCTATATAAAAGTAAATCCATGTCTGTTAGTCTGTCTGTTTTTTTAATTTTATTCCGATGCTTACTGTGTTTATGCTATTAGAAATATTGTTCAAAAATATATAGTTATAAAATTATAAATTAGCACAATTTGAATTTATAATATAGTATGGTTTTTATTAAAAAAAATCTACGCTAACGAAGTAGCGTATTTAATATGTATATAATTTTAAAAATTTAATCAATTTTAATAGGGTGGTCGTTGGTCGTGTGCAAATTTCAATGATTTATCTGTAACATTGCGATCTGTGGTCGATTACAAGTTTTATGATCAGCGTTATGATTTTGATCACCAATTTCTACTTTTTCAACCAAACTTTTTTTATACCCTTCACCATAGATGTAGATGGTATATATCCGTTTGTAATTTTCATAATTTTCGTCAGAAATAATGACGATAGGACCATGTCCGTCCATCCGTTTATCAGTTGGAACGGCGTTTATGAAGTCCACCGATAACTGCTTTATGAGGAGTCGGAGAATAAAACGTACTTTTTTTAATTTTCAATTTCTCAGCAAATCATAAATAACCGAGTTATAAGCCAAAAACTAAAAAAATATGTTAAGAATATAAATACACTCACACACAAACATTTATATTAAGCATAGCAATGACTATTAGTGTTGTTGTTTTTGTTTTTTGTAAAAGCAAACAGTTCAGTTGGCGACAGCAGTAATATAATTGTTTTTGTTTTTATATCCACCATCAAGAAAATGTCCGTCTGTGTATTGAAAGCAAGATAAGGCTCGAACGGGACAAACTAGGGGGACAAAATTTGGCCCAAATATTTATCTTATATAATATTTGTTTGGTATTGAAAATTGGCAAAAGCGATTAATAAACAAAAACATTATGGACTAAACACTAGAAATACACAGTGTCCGCTTTAGCTTTCTTTCATACTATTCTGCTTATATCTCTTAAACAAAAGCATGTACGACAACGAAATTTTGTACAGATAATTCGAGGGTCGATATATTAAAAAAAAAAATAAAAAATTTTTGTGAAAACTAAAATTTTATTATATAAGAAATCTAAAGGCTAGAGAGGAACAAAAATGTGTGATCTCCTGCATATTTCACAAATATTTTACCGAAAATTAATTAAAAAATTGGAGTTCTTATCAAAAAAACCGATTTTTTTTACAGATTTTTTGTAGTTTGATTTGTATAAATTATTTTGTTAGTTTTTTTAATATCTTATATGTATTTGTAAAGAATCTGTATTTTTAGTTTTGTTACAATTACAATTATTACCATTTAAATGTAGAAAATGTATATTTGACCTACTTCCGACCAATACCCCAATCCGTTAAGATAACTTTAAGAAATTTGGCATAAAGTTTGTTTTTGTGATTGTTATAACAAATTAAAAAGATTGGGACACCTACATATTTTTTATTCCGAAGTATAGTGCTTCGAAAATTTCAGAATTTAGCTCAAATTTAAAGCTGTTTACCTTTGGAAAACACCCATAACATAAAAACATATTTTCGAAAAGCAGATCTAAAAATATCGCCGAAATAACCATTGATGCGTTTTCGCAACACTAACTATTTATCTGATCCGCCTGGCTTTAAAACTCAATTTTGGAGGAGTATTTATACAAACATATTTTTTTTTTCTCTTATCTTTAAGACAACATATTAATCTAATAATAGCTGTGAAAAAAATCATCATCGACTGCATAATTAAATAATTAGGTGATGTTAAAGCTACTGATGCTAAAATGCAACAGAGGTCGGAAATGGGTTAAGCATAGTTAAATAATAAAAATATATCTTTCTTTATTTTATGCAACTTTGCACCAATTCTTTTATAATTTTGGGCAAAGTCGATTTAAAGAAGGAAAATTTTAAATTTTATATTGCGTTAAAATTGAAGCTCGATTGGTAAAAATTTATTTATTCACCAAATAGGCATATTGTGCTTCACTATGCAATATTATTCTTAAATATTTAAATTTTTCCGAATTTAACGCTTAAACAAGTTTGCAATGGTAAATTGCCTTGTTGTTTCTGTTTGGCGGTACCAAAGCAGAGTTTGTGGACTATAATTAGACACCAGCGGAATGGAATACGTATTTTCTGTGCCGCTACACACTTCATCGGCATTCGTGGTGTCTTATCCATTTCGGTTTCGTTGAAACCTAAACAAAGCTTATTCTTATAATCAATATAATAAAATTGATCAATTATTTCTGTAAATCTTCGTTTACCTCAAATTTATATTTAACGATTCGATTAGAGAGCCGTTTCTCTGATGATGTTGGAAAAACTAAATAAGAAAGCTAAAGCAAAGTATAATCTTCTAACTATAAGTGTTTCCCTCTTCGTAATTTTCATTTATATTAATCACCCTAACCGGTCATGAATTAAGCCTTTAATGTTGAATTATATTATTTCTGCCCAACGGTGCTCTCAAAAATTTGGAAAAATTATATTTGAAAAATTTTATAAATAAATAAAAATTAGCGAATCTTTTTAAAGAAAGTAATTTAAATGAATTAAAAAGAAATAACCAAAATACTCACATAACTAAGTATATTACAGTTTTATTTTTACAATGAAAATTAAAAAAATATCACCACATTTACATGTTGTTAATTATAAACGCACAAAAAACTATAATGAATTAGAAATTACAAAGAAACATAAATATGTAACAATACTTTTTCTTCAGTGTGCTAAGTTTTATTTAGCAAACATTTTCAAAACAATTTCATATTTATGCAATTTATTCCAGCAACATTATATTTATTTACAGTTACGGACAAAAAAAAATAAGGTCAAGTTTATTTATTTGAAATTTTTTAAGTTTTCGACAAAATTGTATGAAAAAAAAAAAAAAAAAAATTAAGGCCAAATCATTTCCAATATATTAACTTATAAACCTATACAAAAATAATATCCTTCAACATTATCTCCAAAACAGTACATCGTCTCAAGCACAAATAGTCCTTTTTCAGTATGGACAAAAAAATAGGGTCAGCAGTATTTTTTTTTTTTTTTAAATTATTTTAATTTTTTTTTTTTTAATTTTTTTTTATGAAACTTTACTTTTTTTAAATCTCGATAACGATATTAACCCATTAGTGGACGAAGTTCCCTGGGCACTTTCTTTGAATAATTTTCAATAAAAATTATTAATAAAAATTATATGATTTGTTCGTTTTTAAAACATTTTATTAAAAAAATCTTATAGTTTTGAAGTTATGGACTGTCCATTATAACGGACACTAGGTACAATAGGCGTATGATAACTTTTAAATCATTCTTTTTCACATTTGTTGCAAATAAAGTTTGTTTTCTTCGCAATGCCCACATCGTATATCAATTTTGGAATATTCAGTAAGGTGTTTTTTGCCATCATATCGTGTATCTGTCGTCACTTTGTTAGTGCGCGAACTTCTTATAGGGGGGGTACCATACGTTTCAAGGTACAATGAAGCAAGATTTCGGTGAAAAATAAGAAGAGATGCACATTTTAGATCAATGGGATGTAACTTCGTCATCAGCAACCATACATTAGCAATTGAGGCAACAAGGAGATATGCAAATATTGATCACCACCATAACATTTGTCTGATTCGCGAACGGTAGACAGCAATGCCTCCCATGCTCTTATTATATCGATGTGGAATTGTGTAAATTGCAACGTCATTGAACTCATTCTCGTCATAGGCATCCAATTCTTATAATATGTCAGAAACTTTGAGTCTATATATGACAAAAAATATTGTACTTCGGACGCAGTGACCCTTTAAGGGGACGCTGCATTTAAAGTCACTATATGCAGGTCACATAACTTTTTGTCATAATTTTTCTACATCAATTGAATTGTTACATCTATTTAAAAACAACAACATACAAAAAATTTCAAATATTCTCATAATATTTAATATATTCCAAATTTTCTTATCCAGCTCGAGATTTTTGTTTTTCCACAAATTGGTTTCCAATATTTTGCATAAAACGCAACAAATAAATCCCAAAAACTGAAACAAATGAATCAAAATATTTTTGTTGGAATATCAGTAACGGCATAGCCCACTTGTTATTTAAAAATTTTAATTTTTGAAAGGGCTACAGGAGAAAATTCGAGCGTCCCTTATAAAGGACTCTGTGCACTAATGAGATAAAAATAAAAAACTGAAAAAGATGAGAATCGTCGATGATCTTTAATTCCGAGAACTATTCGTATCGGAGAGGATCTATAGATTTGGCACTTTAAAAATATGGGTAAAATCGAAGGTTCCAACAAAAGATAAATCGAAATCGATCATTATAGTTAAATAGTTTTATTTCCAATTAAATAGTAGAAATTAAGATCAATTAAAAAGATTTAGTGCAAAAAGAGTTTTTCGGAAACGGAAAATCATCAAAAATTTTTACCAAGTATGGAAGTTTTAATTGTATAAAGTCGGTTCAAAATCTACTTGGAACATAAATTTCTTCTGGGAACATAAGAAAAAAATTAGAGAGAACATTATTTCTTTGGAAGACTATTGTAGAGTTCCCAGATGCTGAGAACTTGGCAATTTAAAGTGGTAATAACACTCTCCGATATATTAATAACACCGTTATGCTAAATTGTACAGGGGGTATTAAGTGTTTCCAAATCTACATTTTTAGAACCCATACGAAAGTTTTGCTACCAAATTTAACATTTATATTCTGCTATAAAATAAATACTCCTTTTTTAAAAGATAATATGCAATTTTTATACTTTATGGTACATAAGGATACTATTTAAGGCCTGCCCCGGTCTGTATTATAAGACTGGGGCTTTCCAAAATGGTATTTGGAATGAATTGTGTTTTCGCCAAATGTCTTCTCATATTTTCAGAAAAAATTTTAATTCCTGCCGAATTTTGAATCGACTTATTGGCATTAAAAGTCCACAACTTGATTAAAAGTTTAGTGTTTTTTTTTTTTTTTTTTTACCAAAATTTTCTTTTTTTACATTTCATCTTTTTAAATTGTCTATAACTGCTGCCTTTTAATTGAAAATAAAATTATTTAACTATAAAGATCGATTTCAGCACTTATCTTTTGTTGTGACTTTCGATTTTACCCATATTTTTAAAGTTCCAAATCTATAGATCCTTTCTGATACGAATAGTACTCGGAATTAGAGATCATCGACGATTCTCATCTTTTTTCAGTTTTTTGTTTTTAATATCGTAAAATTTCATAAAAATTTCACAAATAAATTTAAACAAAATTACTGCTGAACCTATTATTTTGTCCACACTGAAAAAGGACTATTTGTGCTTAAAATGATGTACCGTTTTCGGGATAATGTAAAGGGATATTATTTTTGTATAGGTTTATAGCCCATTGTATTAGCAATGATTTGGCATTAAAAGTTTTATTATTTTGCATAAAATTTTGTTGGAAGCTTAAAAAAATTTAAAATAAATATACTTGACCCTATTATTTTGTCCGTAACTGTATATCTACATGTTAGCAGACAAACTTTCAATAAATAGATTTGCATATCCTTCTCTACCGATATGTATAGCTTGTAACATACCGAACTACTAACTAAAATGTAGCGAACACACCATGTCGTAGTGTGTTCGATCGTGACCACAACCAAACATCAAACTCAACATAGTTGTATGCCTTTGAGTTTATCATCATTCATACTGAGGCGAACACACACACATGCACTCCATATACATATTATAACATGATGTTTAAGAAAAACTTATGGCGTTGAAATCATAGAAACTGTTCATATTTTTGTCTATAACTTTTCTCCTATTAAACCAATTTAGCCGAACCGATTTTTGGCAGTAATCTAAAGTAAACACAGATAGACATTTTGGCAAAATTTTGATTTAAATCCGTTTATTGTTTGTTGAAATATTATCAGTTCAACTTTGGTTAGGGGTTCTTCCAGATTTTGTTATATAACTTTTTTTATTCTAAACCGATTTGGCTGGTTTGCAATGCCAAACTGCTTAGGGGAACAACAAATAACCTAAGTGATTTTCATTGGAATAGATCAATTAGTTTAGACGTGAGCATGTTTTCAACAGACGGACATTGCTTAATCGACTCAGAATTTCATATGGTCCAAGAATATACATACTTTATGGGGTCTTAAACGATTTTTTCTAGGTGTTACATACGGAACGACAAACTCTCTTTCACCACTTGTGGTGATGGAGGGTATAAAAAAGATTAAGCTTTTTTAATATTTTATGTTATTTTAAATATGAATCTTTTATGTGACAAACCTCACTCATATACTAAATGTAGTATGTATCTTTTTCCAAACATTTACATTTTACACTTTTTATATTCTTTTATAAAAAAATTCAACATAAACATGGTTTCGTTCATATATTCGTAACACATATAAGTTATATATACAAGTTTTTATACAAATATCTGTGTATATTGTACATAAATATTTAGATGTGTATATATTTTTTTGGATGTATAGAGATATTAATTTTCCTTTTTTGTTTTTCTCTTTTGGCTAAAATGTGGGCAATTCAGTTTAGTTAAGTTGAAAAGATAATTGAGCCTAGAAATGACATTGAACAGATTATTTTGGTCTTTTAATGTGGTAAATATTTAGATATAGATACTGTTGTATGAATGTATGTTAACTTCTAGATAAATTTTATATTTTATTTATAGTGTTTTAGAAATTTTAATTTTTAATGGCATCAAGGCATTACTATATGTATTCATGTTTTATTAAGAAAAATAGGTCAATTAAAATGGACAATTCATGGTTGCTATTATATTCAGTATATAAATGTGAAATTTGATCTATAAATTTTAAGGTAGTTATTAAAGATGCATACATTTTTTAAGTGATAATTAGAAGTAAATTTAAACCAATTAAAATATTTAATAGTTTTTGACTTCCTAAATAATTCTCAGGAACGTTAACAAATAAACAATAACTACAAGTTAAACACTAATATTCAATTAACACAAAAAGTTAAATAAAACCATTAACACAATGTTTTCATTAGCACTACATAGAAAAAATCTAATCAATATCACCAAATATGTTAGAAAATGATTCATGCAATTAACAGCTTTTTTAAATTTGAACCTCTCACCAAAATAATTATATCAATTACTAAAAACTGTAAAAAATGAAAAACAGAAACAAATTTCCAATTATAAAATTAATTAAATCAATAAATTGGATGATTAAATGAATTAAACATTTTGATGAGAAATAAAATCTTATTTAAATTTTATTCTTATTTTGGTTTTATTTGAATATATTTATTAAATTTTGTTGCGAAATTATACAACTGTGTTAATTGAAAAATACATGATAAAAATTTTTTCTGTGTAATTTTATTCGAAAAAATTGTTCCAGTTATTTTTTTTTTTTAACTTTAAGTTTATACAAAAATAAAATAAAAAGTCTATCCAATTCAAAACAAAGGCACATCTTTTATATGGTTCCAACTATTTATTAAAAGTATAATACGAAAATATCCATGTTGACCTTGTGATCAAAATTCGGGTCAAAACATTTTTTTGAAATGAGACGTTTTGGTAAATAATATTGGTAAAAATTATTTAAATAGCTCCCATACAAATGTTATACGGAAAGAGTTTTTAAATCTAAAAAAACTCTCTGAATGAACAAAATTTCTTCCTTCAAAAATTTATTTATATTTTATTTTAGCATTCTTAAAATACACAGTGCAACACGAAAAATATAACCATATACGTACACCACTACGTGATAAAAAAAAAAAAAAGACCCGTGTCTCCTTGTTGTTCCCAAAGTTATGAACTTTTTTTTATGAGACCCCCAATATTTGGGGCTTCGGTGTCAGTTTTGCAAAAAAGAGATCATTTTCTCAGGCAAAGTTGTAACTCTTGTCATAAAGAATAAAAATTGTGAACACATAAAATCCAAAAAACTTCATCTTCAAAATCAAAATTGCAAAAAAACTTTAAATAATTCGATTTTTTTACCTTTTTCCCTGTTCAGGTCCATAGGTAGCAAACCGTTTAAAATTCAAGGAAACAATCAACTACAAAAATGATCTCAATAAAGAACTTTCTAGAACATATGAACTTCCTAGGAATGATTCTTAACACCGTTTAGGTAGCGCTAAGGTAGCCGTAAAAGGGAAAAATTTCTTTTATCACGTAGTAGTGTCCGTATATGGTTATATTTCTATGACTTAAAAAATTACACGTTTTCTATTTTCTATTTCCGGAAAAAACTCGAAACCTTTTTATCAAAAAAAAAAAAAAAAATCAGACTTCAGATTTTTCAATCACTGTTAGAGAACTGAAGATATGTTTAAATGTTTAAATATTTTGTCCATATTCAGCTTAATGCGCATCGTTTGGGAGGTCTTCCTACACCGAAGTGATAAAAATATACATACAAAGTACATTTATGATTAATCAGTGGAGAGCAGCGTTACCGTTGAGAATTTTTAAAAAGTGTCCAAAAAAGGGGATTTCAAAATAAAAAGTCGCCAAAAAAGGGGATTTTTTGAAAAAAAAGGGGCCAACTGCTTTAAAACCTAAAAAACTCTTTAAAACTTGTTTATTTGATAACAACAAAAACAAAAAAATTTAAGAAAAACTACAAAATTCAGTTTTGTTAATAACAACATAATTCATAATTATTTTTCAACAATTTTTATTATTGTAAAAATAAAGATTTATTCACAAAAATAGTTAACATACAATCAATCCTCTATTTATTAATTACACTTCTGTACTTTTGTACGAGTTCTTCACTCATACTCCAGTCTTTCAAATCCCCTTCGGAAAAATTTAAGACGGAGCACATGGATTCACAAGTATTGGCTTAAGTCTGTAAGACAAACTACTTTTTATTATTGATAATTTAATAAAAAAAATACGTTCCCCGAAGGAGGTAGAAATACAAATTAAAATTCATCGAATCTTTTTTTATTTGTTCAATCCAGTGCGAAAAGATTCGGCATATGATGATATAAATAGCTGTTCATAAACTTTATTATTATTTTTAGTTACTAACAATTTCAGTTAATTTATAAATACTCCGCGGTTTTTTATATCACTATACTGTGAAACAATTTCAAAATGATTAATTTATTTGTTGAAATTAATATATAATGGGTCAATATATTTCAAACAACTTAGTTTCTAGTCATTTAGCGCATAGTCTTAAAAAGTCGCCATTTAGTCGCCATTTAAAAAAGGGGCCAAAAAAATGGGCATGTGGTTGAAAAAGGGGCAAATGGCGACTAAAGTCGCCAAACGGTAACACTGGTGGAGAGGATGGTAACAAAAAGCTTAAAACTTTTAACTGTCAAAAACGGTTTGTAAAAACTATCCAGTGTAAAAAAATACTTTTAGTTAAGTTTAAAGTAATTGTGAGAGTTGAAAAAGCGGGATTTCTGCATAAAAAGCTATTACTATTTATCCTCATATCTCGCATTTTCTTGTGCATCACATTAATTTCATTTTGACATCGTCCACTTTTCCTTCGATATGGAAAACTGCTCGCGTGGTTCCAATACCGAAGTCAAGAGTTATCCATGGGTTTCAGGATTTAAGGCCAATATCTATTCTTCCGTCTTTATCGAAAGTCCTAGAACATTTAATGAAAGATCAGATGCTTACTTTTGTTCGGAATCGTATCTCTTCTTCCCAGTATGCTTTTCGACGTGGTCATTGTACTTCTTCATTATTGCTTAATTTAACTGATGATGTTCGCCATAGTTTGAATAATGGAAATCTTGCTGTCATGGTTTCTTTAGATTTGACGAAGGCGTTTAATTCTGTAGATTTCTCCATATTAATTGGCAAACTAAGGAACTTCTTTTCATTTTCTAAATCGGCATGTAGACTTATTTTCTCTTACTTATCTGATAGGTCTCAATTTGTGGATATTGGTGGTATATATTCCAATATTCTACCTCTTAAATTGGGTGTCCCTCAGGGTTCGGTATTAGGTCCACTTCTGTTTATTTTATACATTAATGATCTTCCGAACATTGTTGATACGAATGTGTGTAAATCCTATCTGTTTGCAGATGATGTTATACTTTTATTTCGAACAGCTTTTGATAATGGTGATGTAATGCAATCTAATATTGAATATGCTATAACTCGTTTCTTACAATGGTCTTTTGGAAATCATTTGACAGTTAATAGTTCTAAAACGAAGGCTATTGTATTTGGTAATGTTGATTTGAATTTGAGAATTGTTATTAATGGCTCTTCTGTTAATTTTGTGGATAGATTGGAATGTTTAGGTGTTTACCTTGACAGGCGCTTGTTATTTGATTACCATATTGATCGAATTAGTTTTAAAGTTGTTGGTATTTTGCGTAGACTTTATTCTCTTGCCGTTTATTTACCTTGCCGGACGAGGTATTTAGTTGCCCATGCACTTTTGATGACTCATGTGTTGTATGGCCTGGAAGTTGTATCTGGTACTACCTCTTATAACATTACCAGGCTCAACCGTATTACGAATATGATTGCACGTTATGTATACAATGTTTCTCTTCGAACGCATATCTCAGGATATTTGAAACAATTTTTGGGTTGTTCTTTTAGGAATTTTATTTCATATCGTAATATGTTAATGTTTTTTAAAGTTATTAAATCTGGGTGTCCAGTACAGCTTCGGTCAGAGTTCACTTTTTCACATTCTTCTAGAAATCCGCAAGTTATTATTCCAAGAATTAGAGCCTCTGTTTTTGAGCGATCATTTCTTGTTAGAATTGCCCGTTGTTGGAATTTTTTGCCACTTGAGCTTCGTTTATTTTCTCAATCGAATAATGCATTTCGTTTGAAGCTTATGAGATATTTGGCTACTCTTTAGCTTTTTGCTAAATGATTTGCAATTGTGACTTTCTTTTTGATATTTATACTACTTATGGGACTATGTAACTTTTTGCTTTTTTGTTATATTATTATATATTCTGGCTGGGGAGCCGTTTAAATGGGAGTAATGAATATGAGTGGAATTGATTTTTATTGTTTTTATTTAATATTTAAAATATCCTTATTCAGGAATAAATCTTTGTAATATATATTTATTGGCCTAATAAGGCTTTTTATATTACTGTGAATTGAAATAAATAAATAAATAAATAAAGCGGGAAAAATATTTTTGGCGGGATCGAAGTTTAAAAAGCGGGATGTCTGGTCACGTTAGTTATGAGTAACTTAGATTTATATATTATTCAATAATTATTAAAAACCAATTTTTTGTAATAACTCTTAAAAAGTGCCAATTTTTCGATTTCGAAAATTATGATAACAATTATTTTGGGTCCTTGGTTTTAAAATACCAAAAAGATACTTTTACTAGTGCATAATTTGTTGCTTTTAAATTATTTTGAAAATAGGTTTCACATACAAGTCAATTCAGAATGATTGTCAGCTAAATATAAGAGGTATATTTTAGAAAATATCTTTGCTATGAAAGTTTTTTAAATTGAAATGACAAAATATATTTATGTTGTAATTTTCTTTAAATAATTAATTATTATAATTATCACACCAAATTATTAAGTAATTTTTTAAATAAAGCTGACACGAATTTGGCATGTTTTTGTAATGAGGTGTTAATTATAAGTAAAAAAAAAGCTTAATAAAAAATAAATAAAATATTGCCAGGAATTTATATTAAAAATTATAAATATTTACATAAATGTAAATAAACAAATTTCTCTTGAATTTATATTCACGCATAAATAAAAAAAAAAAAAACTAAATCATAAATTAAAATTATATTTTTACAATGTCACAGAAATGAGCAGAATATTTCAATTTATATAAAATATTTATTATTATAAAAAATAAATTATTACCCGCTGAGTCTGCAAATTAAAAAAAAAAAAATTAATAATCATTAAAAAACTGTGCAAAAATTTATATAAAAATAAAGAGAATTTAATCATAAATCCTTATAAAAACATGCAAATATATGTTTTTTTTTAAATAAATTGCGTGTTTAAAAGTTTTTCTTTTTCACAGAACAAAAATACTAATAATAAAAACGAGCACGACATTTAAATTTAATGCTTCCACCCCTTTAATAAAAGGAATGTGAATAAAATGTATTTTATAAGACCACAAATGATGACAATAAATACAAAGGAAAACAAATAAAGATCCAAAGGGAAATAAAGAAAAAACTATTCCGGTAACGGAAACATGAGGGTGGAAATTTAACGGAAACCAGGTGAAAGCATAACAAAACGAACAAGTGAATTTGTATGTGAAAAAATTAAAAAAAAAAACACAAGTAAAACTCGAACATGAGCAACGAAATTATCAGTTTGTTGACAACAAAAGATTGTAAGAAATTATTATAAAACCGCCACAAATTTAATAAAAAAGACTCGCATTCAATTAAGAGGAAATATATATTGTAGTATGTACTACAATAGCTATACAAATTAGCCTTCACTGCACAATGTTAATAAGCATAAGAAAACAACAAAAAAATTTTATAAACATAACTATAAATGAGTATTAGCTCATTGTGGTAAAACATTATAAATAACAAGCATTAAAAATACTGTTTTTCAGGGTCATTATATGTATGAAAATCGAAATAACGGAGTCCGTATTTCAGTCTGTGGAAATCAATATTTTAAATGCTCAAACGCTTTCAATGTGAAATGTATCTTATATAAAATACAATTGCGTTCTAAAATTTTATCATTGAGTAATTTCATATCAAAACGGATAAAAAACAGGCATTTTAGGATTTGATATTTCCAATTTCAATGAAATTCGCTACAGTTGTTTTCTATTGCAAGTATTGCTCAAATTACAAACTTTCAGACTGAAGAGCCTTTCCGGTCCAAAAATATGACGTTTTAAAAATGAAAAAACTATGCAATTTTTTTTCCTAAAGAGTACTTTGTTACTCATAACTTCTAAGCTATACACTGTAATTTCGATATTTGTTTCATTTGAAATAATCGATTCATGGTCATAATCGATTATAAAAATCTTAACACATGTTTTGAGTCATAACTTTTTTCGGAAGCAATATTTAGTTTTTTTGGTATAGTTATCATTGAAAAATATGACAGTTAATATTTTTAACGACAATCATGTAGATTTGTTGTGAGCTTGATCAAAATTAGTGACGAAAAGGAAGTACGTGCTAAAATTGTTAAAAATTAAAAAAAAAAAAAAATTGGTAAAAGAACTATAGGTCTGCGGTCAAACTGGTTCGGAAAGAAAAAAAAATCTACATTATTTTGGGAAAGCCAGAAAATTTAAAGCATATTAAAAAGAACTCCGAACACATCTGAAAGAAAAGCAGACCGGATAGCTCAGTGCTCCGATTATTTGGTGCGAAAAGGTAAAGCTAATGCGAAGTTGAAAGCATATAAAGTCCAAATTGTTCCAAACAGGAATGCTGCAAAACATTTAGAAGCCAAGAATTATGTGTCAAAATTTGTATGTTGCAAATGCTCGAGGAAATGTTAAGGATAAGTTTAGGACCCAAAAGCAAAAAAAAAAAGAAATTCCTAAAAAAATTCCTGGTATGACAAGCTTAATGCAGACGTGACAAAACAAGAAAGTAATTTGTTAAAGTCGTCTCTATAAATATCGAAATATACATCAAAGTATGCAAAAAAGGCTTCTCTTCCTTTCATAAGAGAGCACAATGTGTCCACACATTTTTGGCCCGATTTGGCATCATGTCACTACGGTAAGAAAGCTCTTGAGTGGTATCAAAACAATAATATAGTTTTTGTACAAAGACAGTTCAATTCTCCAAATTGTCCGGAGCTAAGACCAATGGGCTCTTGAGCTCTTGTGAAAATTGAATTGAAGTCCACAAAAAAGGCGTCCCAAAATATTCAAGATTTTAAAAGAAGATGTGCAAAGTGTTCAAAAAAAGTGACTGAAACAACTATCAAATCTCTAATGGAAGGGTTACCAAAAAAGGTCCACGAGTTCATAAGTAGTGATTAGAACTATAAAAGTTATATTTTTCTCTGAAATATAATATCAATCAAATAAAAAAAGAATGAAGCCGTTTCCAAGTTATTGAATTTTATATATATTAAGATTTTTTCGAACGCTTAATTAGTAAAGTACTACTTTCTGAAGAATTATTTCTATATAAAAAGTGATGAGAACACTGCCTGGTGAAGGGCATAGCCAAATATAGCATTCTCGCTTGTTTTCGTTCATGTTAACTTTTTTGCAAAAACTACCAAATTTTTGTATCCAAATTTTTTATTAGCTATCATTTGATGTATATGTCATTAATTTTGGTTAGAAATTTGTTTACCATTTGTTCTGGAGTCATCAACTTAATTGGCCGTGTAGCATCTGTTCCAATCATCGTACATTGGGTTGAACAGTACTCAAAACGAGGACTAATTCAAAAAACAAAGTGTGGATATTGCAATAAATGTTTATATCGGGTAAAAGAAAACAAAATGAATTACCATAATCTGTAAAATCTATTGTTCTATGTTGTATACTTTTTTTCATACACTCTCTCAAAGTCCAATAATTTTTCATAAATAATATTATTGTAGCAAAAATGTGAAAATTTCAAAATTTCAAGTTTAATTTTTGTGAGTTTTTATAAAACGATAATTCTTTTTTTAAACAGAATTATTCAGATAGTGGACTATATTCTAAAATAAAATTTATTGGGATATAGTTGTATAAATATTTTTTAACCATTTTTCGTGACTTATGTATAGTTTTAAAGAGTTATTTGGTACAATTGGGTAAAAAATTGTATAAAGTGATAAAATATAAGAAGTCAGCTTGTGTAATAAAGAAAAACATTTTGCCAATATTTGCCTAAACAAAAAATATTTAATTTTATATTAAAATAAACCGGTTGAAATAATGCAAAAACCACAATGTATTATGCTACCAGAGGAATAACAGGAAATTCAAAATTAAGATTTTAAACAACTGTAATCATTAAAACTGTAATAAAAACATTAATTTCTCGTAATTTTGGGTCTGTTACTAAAATATATATTAAATGAAATAAATCGTAATTTCTTGATTTTCTGCATTATTTTTTCATTCACTATAAAAATGGCCATAATTTTTAATTTTTTTTTGCAAAAACATTAATTCTGCTATAAAACGCACTTATCTGTTTTTTTCTAAAAATTATCTTATATAATAAATATACTTCAATTTACAGTTTGATTTATTAAATTATAGCTTTTAGTTCAAAAGTTACAACCAAAAGTCTAAATAAAGTCAATTTTCCCTGAAAAACAAAAGTAGCCATAACAATTAAAAAAAAAAAAAAAAATTGTCTTCAAAGATATTTTTATTTTAAATTGTAGTATTTTTCATATTTGTGAATATCCATTAATAAAAAAAATATATATTTTTTAAATTAAAGCTTTCACGAATTAATTCACGTTTTCGCTTTAGTTCAACCCACTGTGCATCGTAGGAAGTTAAAATTTGGCAAATAAGTTCTAAATGATGTAACCTTTAATAATTCTAGGTACGTTTAAATGTATGATACATTCTGTTTTTTTTTTTTTTTCTGTGTTAGTAAAGATATATTAACAAAATTTTCGGTGAATATATACTTTATCGTATAAAATGAGAAAGGGAAAGAAGGAATCCCACAATTCCCAAAAAAAAAAAAAAAACGTTCGGCTATAAAATCCACATTTTTCCGAAGTCGCGATAATTTTGATTGAATACTCTTAACAATAGATAGATTCCTAAACTGCATTCCGTTTGCCGATTCGTGCTTTGGGATTTTAGGAAATATAGAATAAAATTAAAACTTTCATATAAAATGGGTCAAATTCGGGAGGGTGTGTACCTTGACCACTTGAGTTATTGGGCTTGTTTTTATTTTAAATTCATCTCTGTGAAGATACTTTTCAGAAAAGTGTAAAATTATTATATGTTGTTAAAGAAAATTTTATTTCAGAGAAAAATGAGTGTAGATACTTTTTCAACGAAAAAAAAAAAAACATACAAATATCGTAATTTTTGCAATTTTTAAATTCAAAATAGTTTATTTTTGGACTCGGTAAAGATGTCTACTTCACATATTTTTTATTCAATAGATAATTTTGTTCTTTAACTAGTAGAGAAAAAACTAATAAAATCGTTCAGAAATACTAGGAAAAAAACTAGACCAAGAACATGAAAAATTTAGGTACTTAAAAACTTAAGAGACTCTATAAGACATAAATAGGACGTGCAAGCATGTTTTTTGTAGGTATAAATAAAATATTTGAAATCGGACGAGAAGCAAAAATTTGGCAAGCGGTTCAAAATTTATTTTGTCAGAGGTACCCTATTTTCAGCTCCCTTAGCTCCGCCCCTGAGAGGTCTGTTTCATCTTCCAAACTTGACATTGCTCACTCCTCTGCTACGCCTATACCAAATTTCATGTAAATCCAACCAGCCGATCAAAAGTTACAGATTTATTTCCAACAATTTTTGATTTTGCCCCACTGTGCAAGGATGGACCATTTTAATACATACCTTTGTTAAGTTTTTATCTCTTATACGTTTTTTAAACTGTCATATTTTTTGACCGGAAATGGACATGAGCCTAAAATTTTATGATTTGAGAAATACTTCCAATTGCCAATATATGGTAATGAATGTCTTAAGCATCAGAGATGTCAAGTCTGATTGCTGTCATAGAATCACTTATACTTAAAAGTTGGTCTTGGACTAGTACCTTTTTATAGTATAGTTTTTAGAACAAAATAATGAAACTAGAATAAAGTAACTAGCCTGAGTAGACTAGTTAATATAAGTTCATCTTTAAGCGAGGGAGTTCAATTACTGCCAGAGACTGATATTTTTCAGTGTAACTATTCTTCAATAGCTAATCGTTACTTGGTTAAATAAAAAAAAAAATAAATAAATAAAAAGTAGTAGACAAATTTTTAATGTTATTTTTTACATTTTCGGTGAAATTATTTACTAAACCATCCCTAAATCAGTTTTAATTAATTTTATGATATTTTCTATAGAAGCAAACTGCAACTGTTTGAACAAAAATGTTAAAAATTTAAAATTTTCTGCTCTAAACTATGTACGAATAAACAAATAACTTTTAGTTATTTTTTTTATAAGAAACCGCAAAAAAAAATAAAAATTTGTCAAGCCAACTTTTGCAGACACAAGCGTTAAGGTGTTTTTTTTTTTTTTTTTTTTTTTTTTTGAAAAAATAAAATTAGAAAAAACTTTTACTTATTTGCTGCAAAAAACTTTCAACAATAAGGATTTTTCAAGTAAACTTAAACGGCGTAAAAATTGTAATTCAATGTAAATAATTCTTCCGTTGTCATCACAAATTAAGCATAATATTATCTGTAACTAGAATTCTAAGACAATAAAAACTTTTGGAGAAATACTATTGAAAAACTTTTATATTTTTTGATTAGTTTGTAGCTAAACTAAATTATTAACTTTTGTGTTATTAGTTTTGAAAAATATAAAAAAATGCTTTATTAAACCGCATATTTATTGAAATATAATTGTTTTTAAAAGGAAATAAAAATATGATTTTTTTTTTTTTTCATAAACTTGAATTACCAGAGCCCACAATTTCAAAGGAAATAACACACTTTTTTAATTTAAATGAATGAAACTTAGATCTATTTACCACAACTTAACAAAACAAAACTTTTTGTTCAGTTTTTCACAAATTTTTATAAAATAAAAATTCTTTATGATAAAAATAAAAATAATCTACCACACAAAACAAAAATATATATGATTTAAATAAATATTTTTTTTTCAACACCAAGCTACAGCTGTTACCAAATAAAATTTGCTACAAAAAATTTTAACTTTTTTTCTTCTTTATTTATTTTTTTTTTTATTAGAATATTATTGTTTATTATGAAATCAAAATATAAACAAAATATAAAATAAATGGAAAAACCAACGTTATTTTTTTTAGTTTTCATAAAAAATAAAAAAATAAAAATTACAAACCGAGAAAAATTTACTAAAATTTTTGCTAAATAAAAACTAAAATATCTAAATTAAACTTAATGGTATGAATGATTAAATCAAATATTTAGATTATATTATAAATAAAAATATGGCAAAATAAACAGAATAAAAAATGAATCTATAAATATAGATTTAATTAAAAATATAAACTTTTTTTTTAATGATAAATTAGCATTTAGTAAATATTTACTATAAACAAATATACAGTATTTTTATTAAAAATATTTTGTAAAAAAAAAACAAAAATAAATATGAAGTAAAATGAAGTTTTGAAAACAACAAGTAAGAATATTATTTTCGGCTTGGTTGAATCTATATACACACTATCTGCAACTTTAACACAACGGGATCGTACATCACGGACCCAAGTGAGATGTCTATCCAGGACACTGCCCGTACATCTGCAACTTTTAAAAATTTCGTCTTTATGGGAAGTGGGTGTACCACGCCTATTTTTGGTTTCAGAGTTTACATTGGCCCGTTAACTATTTATACGGGCCAATATTATATTTATTTCGTTGACGTTTCATATTATATGGGTGCACGATAAATAGGAGAATCACCCCATTTTTTTTATTTTCGGGTTTATATTTGTCCTTGTGCTATTTGCCCAATCCTGCTTTCAACAAACAGACATACAGACAGACGGACTGATATCGTTAGATAGTCTTAGTTTTGAACCAAGACTTAGAACACTTATTCTTTATGGGGCTTTAGATGATTATTTCTTCATGTTACACGTTCTTAGAACCAAAATAAGTTTTTATAAAAGATATAGTTTATCAAACTAAACGATGTTTTAAGCAGAGTTTAAAATTACTACTAAAATATTCAAAAAATTGCAGCATTTTTCATATTATTTTTTTTTTTTTTAAGCAAATCATAAAAATATTTCACCAACAAAAGTTTTTATTATAAAAATACTAAAAATATACTTACATTAACGAGCGCCATATATGTTTGCTTGGTCCATGTAAATACTTTTAGCATTTTTATTAAACAAAAATCACACATCAACATATTTTATTTTAGCTTTTGTATTTAGTAGATGAACATTATTAGTTTTCTAGTTCTCCTAAATATTTTGTTTGCATATTTTTCTTCTCACAAAAAAAAAAAAAAAAAAATGCCATTTGAACAAAACGCGAAAAAATAATATCTAAATATAAAATAATCTTATTATTTGTATGTAAAATGTTAGACAAAAATCCATTCTATATAACAGTTCCATTAGAGGGTTCAAAAGTTTATTGGTTGGTATTTTATTATAGTTAGCATAAAGTATGCACCACTTTACCCCAATCTTCCCTAGTAAAAGAAATTGTAATTTTAATAACGTATATTTTTAATAAAAGTAATTTTTAACAGAAAACTTAGTTTCTACAACATAACGAAGTTTTAAGCGGCTAAAATAAGTGCTTATAACAATAAGTTGTGTTTGTTACCAAAAAAGTGGAGGCTTTAGTGTTTGGAACAAACATAACATTTTCAAATCATAACTAACTGATATAAAACGGGTTTTTCCTTGTTGTTTCTGTTTGGCGGTACCAAAGCTACACACTTCATCAGCACTCGTAGTGTCTTATCCATTTCGGTTTCGGTGAAACCTAAACAGATATAGTTTCTAAAAGAAAGCGTGAAATATAAAACAAAATATTACGCATTGGTTCCAATGGCATAAAAAAAATGACGTTTAATTTAGGAAGTAATAAAAATAAACAAGTATTCTTGGATAGAACAATACATAAGGTTGAAGGTTCTATCATAATAGTTTTAGTTCTAGTTTCAACAAAATTTAGATTTTTTGCTTTATATATGAAACCTTGACAGATTACTACAAATAAAATAAATAACTGATTTAAGCAGTTAGTGTTAAAAATTTTCTTTGTTTTTATTAGACACCAAAGATTATTATAAAAACTTTATTTCAAACTTACAATTCATCGCCACTTTGAAGTCGTTTGAAACCAGCGTGTAACAGTGCGGCCAAACTCAATTTTTTTGTCACATATCTGTATCTCCTAAACTATTGCTAGGATCGAATTGAACTGTTGTAGAAAAGGACCTAAGCTTTCAAAAAAAATCATCTTACAGATACCCTGTGATAACACGAGATAAGCTACAGCTACAGAAATTTTCCCGTCTCAAGTATGTTAATTAAGTCCTATTTCAAAGTCCATAGTTCGATTTTTATATAGCTTTTAAAGTGATTTTCCCAGGAATAAAAGATCGGTAATTATTTTATATATTACATGAGAAATAATAGTGAAAATATTATGTTAACATGCTTTTTTGTGCAAATTTTAAAAAATTTAACTTTCATAAAATCAAATTGATCTCAATATAACTCTCGACTAAATATCGCCAATAAATTAAAAAAAAAAACTGATAAGACATCTTTTTTTTTTTTATTAATCGATAAAAAAAATAATAAATTTTTTTCTAAAACTAACCATTTTCGACCAATGCTGAATGTAGGACACAAATATAAATCAATTTAGAATTTCTTTATTAACCACTTATAAAACCTTGCATTTTGTAATATGTAAAGACATTTTTTATTGAAACAACTTTGAGTAAAAGGTGACATTATAGTACAGTGGGGCCTCGATTATCTGTGAATCGATTACCCGGCAACGTCGATTTTTTGCATCGATTAACCGTGAATACCTCTATTATCCGGGATTTCAAGCATCATTTTTTTCGTTTGCTTTTGAACAATCAAACACAATTTGAATAAAGCAAATACGGGGAATTCCTTCGTTTGAATAAGATGAGTCAGAGAAAGATAAAATACAAGTTTACTGCATTCATGAAAAGAGTCAATACCAACCAGCTGATTTTCTCACCTCTTCCGAATTTGAAGAAGTGTCAAAACTAAGACTAATTCAAAATTTCAGATAATTTCATCAAGTGGTTCGCGAAATATCGCGGTTTGAAAGTGTAAAATAGCTAAAAATATGTACAAAGTTGTATACATAAAATTACAAATATATTTTAAAGTATTTATGATATAATATTTACTGAGATGTCATATTAAAGGTATCAAAATTCTCTTTAGTATGGCCCATATATGGCGATTTGTTTTCTATAACCAAATGTTTTCTATAACCGTGGTAAGTGGCATTCTGGGACTCGCAATATTTTACAAATTATGAGAACAAACGTCATAATAAATACGAAATATTTATTCCAATTTGTATTGTTTTGTTTATATAATAAAAAAAGCCATTTTTCACACTTATTTCAGAGTGCTGACTTTGAAAATTTTTCACGTCTAGACGAATTGAGATAATCGATTTGTTTAGCATATTATTTTGGAATATATTTCAAATTACAACATATTTTTTTTACAATTTTCCCTCAAATACCTCAAGACTTATTTCAAAAAAATCATCCGAATGTAATGAAATTCGGCAAGAATATAACCATTGACGCTGGTAACGCAAATACCGAGTTTTAGTTTGATTACCGCGATAGTTCGCAATTTATAATATCTGAAAAATAAGAAAAATTGTCTTTTAAAAAAATACGAATATCTTCCATAATATTTACGTTACAACGTTCATAGAAGCGAATATTTTAAGGTAATGAAATTACCTTTAAAATCATACCTGAAACATGTTTTTATGTTGAATTTTATTGATGGATAATTCGTGAATTAAATTTCGTGAAAATAGATATGTAGAGGATGGAATCATTTTTAAAGTTCTCTGTATGTATCGTGATGGGACTCTCAATAGTTTATGAGTTTTTGAGAGAACCACTTGATAATATTATCTGAAATTTTGAATGAGTCTTTTATTTGACAAGAATAATGATTGTACCAAATATCATTAAATTTGGAGAGGTAAAGTCTAAAATTGTAATTTTTCGTATTGGTTTTAAATGGAAGAATAACTCAAAAGCTACTTAAGGAAATATGAATTTGAAAAAAAGAAACAAACAACATTATATGATTTAAGAAACTACGGAAATTGAAACGCTTATGTATTGTTATTTACAAAATTAGTATTTTTTCCTTATATTATTTAAACATTAATATTAAATCCTTGAATATTTGAATTATATAAATAAAAAATGTTTAAGAATACTACTCAAAATTTTTACTCAATTAGCCAGGAAAATTGATTATCCAGAGTGCTTCCGGTCCCGACCATTACAGATAATCGAGGTCTCACTGTACTATCCATTTTTCACACTTATTTCAGAGTGCTGACTTTGAAAATTTTTCACGTCTAGAAAAATTGAGATAATCGATAAATTTGTTCAGCATATTATTTTGGAATATATTTCAAATTACAACATATTTTTTTAAACAATTTGTGTAAATATTATTTTACTTGTAAGAGTTAACTTAAGTGAGTTAGCTTGATTTTTTGAAATATTTGTTACAGAAATATAAAAATCTTTGAACTGGATCTAGTGTTATCACAAGGTGACTACTAGATGATTTTTATGAAAGCTTAGATCCTCCTTACAACATTTCAATTCGATTCGAGCAGTAGTTTAGGAGATACAGATTTATTACCAACAAATTTGCCTTTGGTCCCACTGTGCTTATGTTGCATTAAATAAACATAGTTTAAATAAGTAATTTATAATTCTATCTGTTTTAAATTATTTTTGGTCACACATATTGGAATTTGCCTTTTTAATTCAGACCTTCCAAATACAAGCAAAAGCATAATTTTATCCCTTTAATGTACAAATCGTATAATTACCCTTTAATATTCATTAAGTTTTCTCTATGCACTTGCTGAACAATAAGATTTTAAAAAACGATTGACATTATCAGTAAAAGAAAACATTATAAATTTACAGACTATAGTTGACACAAGTAGATAAATTAAAACATTATTTGTAGCAAAAACCTTAAAAATCCTAATACAAAAACACACATACACATATGTACATATATGTATGTATATTTGTTCAATACATACAGATAACTTTTCTTTTGGTTTCATTGTTTTGCGATAAGAAATTTTCTAATATTAGAAAATTATTTAACAATTTCTTCAACACTAGTTAATTGAAATTTTAATTAAATATTAACCGAAATTATTTACTTTTTCTATCAACCTATTATATTACTAACTCTTAAAGTCTAATAATTTAATCTTCTTCTATCTATCTTCTATCTATCTATGTATATACAAATTAATGTGTGTTTGTTTGTATGTAGGTATGTATGATTGTTTGAAGTCTATAGCCTCCTAAACGGCTAAACCGATTTTCTTGAATTTTTCACAGTGTGTTCCTATATGCCTTTGACATTTGTCTAATAAATTAGCGGATTATGGGCATATGGTCCCTCCCATAAAAATTAAATATAAAAATTAGTATATCTGGGAAACTATTAGAGCTTGAATTTTCAAATTTTGCACGGGAAACATCTATCTATCTGTATAATTTTTAAGAAAAATGTTATATTTTAATTACTAAATAAATATATTTTTTTAATCCTTTAATTACTATGTATTTCATTTCGGGGGGTGGCGAAGCACATCGGGTATTAGCTAGTTAGTTATAAGAAATAATCTCTGGCATTATTGGTAGCAGTATAAAGGATTCATTGAAAGAATAAATCTATATGCATTTTTTTGCCTTGCATAGCAGCATAAGGATGTATTCATCGTTTTCATTCATCTTTTCTATGTATTCAAGGATTGAAAAATAATTATTGAAAGCATTTTCAATCGAACAGAAAATCGTACAAAACTAATTAATGAAATTAAATTGAAATGCTTTAGTCCTTGTGAAATTTAAAGAATATTGAGAACAAATTAATAATAAAAAAAAAAAAAAAATTTTAAAGAATACTTAATATATGAATATGATTAAAAATAGGGTTGAATGAATGCGTATATTTTAGTGGAAAGTATACACATAGCACATATATGTATATGTGATAAAATAACAATAAAGTGTTTTTTTTTTTAGTTTCTATTCATTGTATTCAATACTTACATATCGAGCACTAACCGCGAAAACTTTACAGGATAAGTATTTTTGTGTTTGTTTACACATTGTTATATGTATGAAAAATGTCACGATAAAATTGATTTCGCTAAAATCTGTAATTACATTTGATACATCGATAAAATTTTGACAGATGATGTAAATGATTCTAAATTATAGATTTTCATCAAAACAGGAATTTCCAAAATGTTGTCGGTTACGATATTTGCCTAATTAAAAGTAGAGTACAAATGAAGGAAGGTATTATTACTAGTTTCATACATTTGAAATTGATTTTTTTTTTATTCCAAAGAAATCCGCTTTATTTAAATACTTACAGATTTCTGTTTTGTTTTAAAATACACTTTTTATATACATATATAGAGAATATTTTTCAAAAACTACGTTTTAAAATTAAAACAATATTTTGTTTTAAGGATATTGTGTTTCTCTTAAAAATAACTACGTTTTATTATTAGAATAAAATTTTACTTTTTTAAGCTTTGTTTTATTTTTACATCTGTTACCAATCAAAAGCTGTATTTATTTTATTTAGGTACTTATATACATCATTATATTGGGCAAGATAGAGAAATTTACTCAGCGAGATTGTTTATGTCCAAAAAAAACTGAATAATAAAATTTTTAATAAACTCCGTTCTCTGTGTAAATAAATGATTTGTGTGCTCTACATATCCGTATTATGCGTTTATGCTGACATTTATAATACCAAACAATATTTGTGTAAGACCAACTTAATTCATACCAATTGGCTTAGAATCAATTTCTAAGTAGATTTAACGATGTCCATCCGTCCGTCTGTCCCTCCATGTAAAGCTTTTAATGAAACTACAGGTAGCAATTTTATACATAAATAAAAGAAATTTGGTACACATGTTTCTTATAGTCCAAGGACGAAGCCTATTGAAATAAGTTATGTTTGGTTCATTATTTCACTTAGTCCTCATACAAATATCCTCCCGGAAAAACGGTTTAACGATGATAAATCCCTTAAATATGGCAATGACCATAGC
The DNA here is from genome assembly GCA_951394005.1 of Protophormia terraenovae. NCBI lineage: Eukaryota > Metazoa > Arthropoda > Insecta > Diptera > Calliphoridae > Protophormia > Protophormia terraenovae. Next base: position 143,858,668 of record OX596074.1, read on the forward strand.
TCCCATATAAACCCCTTTTCAGCAAATCACTTTAACAGGCATAAATCCCATTAAAATGTTAATATCAAGTTAATATTCGACACAAATAATTTTTTTTTTTATACCCACCATCAAAAAGATGGGGGGTATATTGATTTTGTCATTCCGTGTGTAACATGTCGAGGGAATCATCTAAGACCCCACAAAGTATATATATTCTGGGTCCTGGTTAGATTCTGAGTCGATCTAGCAATGTCCGTCCGTCTGTCCGTCTGTCCGTCTGTTGAAAGCAGGAGAGCGCTCGAACGGAGCAACGTAGGGAGACGAAATTTGGCACAAATAAGGTTTGTTTGGGATTGAAAATGGGCAAAATCGGTTGATAAACAAAAAAGTTATGGGCCATATAAGGTGAAAATCAATGAAATTGTGTTCAAATAGTTCAAGGACTAATGTAAACTCGGAAACAAAATATGGGCGTGGCCCGCCCACTTTACTGCCCACTTTACCGCCCACTTTACCGCATTCTCTCATATAACTTAAAATGTGAAAAAGTTGATGGTGGGTATATAGATTCGGCCGGGCCGAATATTTGCGCTTGTTTTTTAATATAAATGATAATGTCAAATTTTACAAAGATCGGTCCATAATTTGGAACCTCTTTCGGGAACCAGATAAAAGTGAATAAATTCATATAAATGTCAGTATCGACGTAATATTTTTATTTGTATTTTTTCGGTCCACAATTGGCTCTAAGTCTAATAAATGATCTTGCATTGGATATACACAATGGTGTAGGGTATCATAAGGTCTGGCTTGACCGATTTTATCTTGCTTTCTCATTATAATTTTATCTGCAGATGTGGTTAAGAGACAACATGATATTGACATAAATGTGTCTTTGTGCCGAAAGTACGAACGGGCGTAATTGTGTATTTAAATCACTCTTATGACCGTCATATTCCAGTAATTTTTTGAGATTGTCTTATTATGGGTATAAAAATAAAACTATCGCACAGTGGGCCCAAACTCAAAATTTTGGTAATAAATCTGTATCTTTTAAACTAGTGGTCGGATCGAATTGTATATATTCCGAAATAATATGCAGAAAACATTTTTGGATTATCTCAATTCGTCTAGATGTGAAAAATGTTCAAAGTCAGCACTTTGAAATTAGTATAAAAAAATTGCTATTTTTTACATAAAATTTACTTTCCCTTCTTTGACGAAGTTTATTTAATAAAAAACAAGCGCGAATGTTATATTCGGCTCGACCGAATCTATATACCCACCATCAACTTTTTCATATTTTACGTTATATGGGAGGTGGACGGTAAAGTGGGCGGACCACGCTCATCTTTTGTTTACGAGTTTACATTGGTCCTTGAACCAATACAATATTTCGTTGATTTTCACCTTATATGGGTGGTGGGTGGTAAAGTGAGCGGACCACGCTCATTTTCGTCTTTCAGTTTTATATCAACCCTCCAAATATTTGTACAAAATTTCGTTATCGTACATTCTTTTGTTTAAGAAATATCAGCAAAAAAGTATGAACATTTTCCCATAACTTTTTTGTTTATTAACCGATTTTGCTCAATACCAAACAAACCTTATATAAGATAAATTTGGACCAAATTTCATCTCCCCCTTCTTTTTGATGGTGGGTATAAAAATTATTTCTCTATATATTCCAAATTACAAGTCTTTATTAATAAAGAATTTTTAAATTTAATTAAGTTTTCACCCCACATCTAGCACTGTTCGGAAATCGTGAATTTTTAAAAAAGGCTTCAAAATAGCATTAAATTATTTTCAAAATTAGCAAGTTTTAGTTGGATTAAAATTTTATTTATAAAATTTTTATATTTTATTATATTATTTAAGTATTTTCGTTACTCATAATTATATTATTTTTCTATTTTAGGCTTAATTTCTTTGTTTTCTACAAATTTTAAGGTAAGTTCAAAATTTCTTTTAAATTGATATTTATTTTGACAAATATTTTTACCTATGTACCTAGATAAAAAAAAAAATACTTTTAAATCAGAGATTACTTTTGAATGACAACAACATACAGTCTACATTACATAGAAGTAGTTTAGTGACCACTTATTTATAATTCGGTATGTAATTATGTACTTAATTATGAAAACATTTTTTGAAAAACAACTTTTTATTGATTTTTTATTCAGTTTGTGATGAGACAAAGTTTGCGTATGAATTTCTTTTGAATCTTAAATAGTTTTTAAAATATTAAATTTTTCCTTATTGTTAAGTTTTTAAAATTAAAATTTATAAAATCTTTCCACATTTAAAATTAAAGAAAAAAAAAACTGCTTTATGTATCCAAAACCTAAGACGCAACTAGTTCTTCTTGTTTTAATGAGTTATTCAGCTAATAAATAAGTAGTGTTTAGCCATTAAATTAGTTTCTTAACACATTACTTGGCAACCAAAGTTTTTGCTGTGACATTATTAAATGTTAATATAATTTGAAGTTCTATAAATTTAGAATTTCTAAAATAGCATACATATGTGTATTACAGTGCCTCACGAAAAAAAGTTGCAAATGTACCCCCTAGAAATAAAGATTAGTGTGTTCTCATATGATTCCCAAAATATTACATCTTAATGTTAAAATTTACGTGAGCTGGACCATTTTCAAAACACCTCTAAAATTACTTATTTCTTTCAATATCATTATCAAAATTTTAGTTATAAGAAAATTAACTTTAAATTATTACCACGACTCTGAATTATGTCTCCTTTCATTCGCGGAATATTAAGATTTTACTAAGATTTTTATCATATTTTCTTTGTTCAAACATGTATATATTTCGGAAATTTTTCAAAATATATAAGGTTTTTATGTACCATAGGAATAGTCTATCCTATTACTATTAAAGATAACATATAATTAGTTCATTAAGAGCCAGAGGGTCAATTTTATGCATTTTGTTCCCAAAAAGTTTAATTAGCAATTTTTTCAAATAAGCCGAGTACTCACATTATTACACTTAAATATTGATAAATTTGTGAAAAAGATAATAAATTCATTGAAAACCGCGATAATAATTTAATGAAATGGATTTTTTTAAACTTAGTCCCTATTTTGCATGAATTTACAGTTTTTTTGATCAATTTACGCTCTTGGTGACATTTATATCCTTAACTAACGATTTATTTGCCGTTAAAATTAACTTAACCAATTATGGACCGGAAATCCCAAAATATTATTTGTGCATCTAAAGAGTTAATTGAATGCATATACCAATAGTATTGAATGAGACCTTTCCAATGATGCACTAATAATAATTTACGATGAAAAATTTCCCAAATATTCAAGCTTTAATAAAATACTATTTAAAATAAAATAATTGAAAATTGTACTAAAATTTGAATTTTGCGAGAATGAAAACAGATTTTGAACTATTTGTTGCTCAATATGTATTAGACGTCGTTTTTCTATCATATGTTGTAATTTTTTTTGATAAAAAGTTAAAAATTATGTATACAGTCGATCGAAAACCATATTTTTGAAGGTATTTTAAAAATGGTCCAGCTCACGTAAATGAAATAATTGAAACGAAATATTTTGGGAATGAGTTCAAAACATATCAATCTTTGATTTTAGGGGGGTACATTTGCAACTTTTTTTTCCCCATATAAATCAAGGCACTTTAATGTATATATATTTATAACTAAAATTTAGCTGTTGATACAGCTTTCATAAACAAATATTTGTCTTTTTTTTGTTCATTTATAGTAGTAAAACCATTTTAAATTAATTTGTTATTGCTTTTAAAAATTTTCTTAGAAAAATATTTACTACATATAATGTACCGCAGATATTGTGAATTGGACAATTAATTTGGAATTTTTATAAAAATGTTTACAGTTTGTTCTACATTTCTTTTACATACTCTAAATTTGTATAAATTAAAAAAAAAATTCTATTAATTAATTGTTGTAAATATTTGCTTAAATATTTAAAAATAAATAAAATAATTTAATTGAAAACTAATAATAAAGGCCTTTTTTTTCATTTTAATCCTTTTTCAAAGTGACACGTAGTTTAAGTTTTAGCTACGTGTTTTTTTGGGATTGCAGGTATTTTCTGTATGTCAGACAGACAGTTTACCGTTTTGTTCGTGAGTTGCTTGTGATAGAAATTTATTGATAGAATGATTTTTTTAACATTAAGTGTGGGAAATTTGGAGAATGTAAAAGAGTAAATGCATTAAGTTTTCGAGGAAAAAAGATCCAGGGTATATTCTTTTAATATACATAAAGAGAAATTATAATTTTGGAATACAAAATAATTATGTTTTGAATTATTTTTCTGGGTTTTTTGTTTTTATTTTAAAATTGCATTCTTTTAAAGGATTTGAAAACTGTTTGTTAATTTGTGATAATTATAGGAAATTATTAAATTTTTCTACACGTAAAACTAATTAAGTCTCTTGAAACCGAAAACAATAATCAGGTTTTTCATTCATATTATAATAAATTTCTTTAAAGTATCAAAAAAGTTTAAAAATCAAAGATCCTGCTATTTTATTTCAAATTACCAATATTAGTATCACTAGAGCTTAGTTTTGGTTTCTCCTTTAAAAATTGCAAAAAATTTCTAGAAACTTTGTGTATTCCTACTTTAACTCCTGTTTAATTCACATACAATACAATGTAGAATTAATTAAATTTTAAATTTTTACAAATAAAAAAAAAAAAAAAAATAATAAAAAAAACTAATTCTATCAATAATATTTGATGATAACAAATATAAATGCTTTGATTATAAAAAAACCAATTTCATGCTTAATAATTCAAAATAAAAACCGCTCATAATATTTTAACAATTTTTCTACGAATATTATGTTTTTTGCCAGCCGTCACAGCCACCAATAACAAAAATCGACCAATCAACCAATCATGCAAATAAATTAATAACAAATAAACCAATAGCAATTGTTATTAAAATAATAATATAAGAAATAATACAAATAAATAATAAAATAAACAGGGAAATTAAAAGGAAAAAAATTAAAAAAACGGAAATCATTTGTCGTTATTTGTTTGAAATTAAAACTAAACTGTAGAGAAAAAAAATATATTCTATTAAACGGAAATACAATAGAAAATGTTTTATTGTATGTTAAATAGAAACAAACACACACAAATTGCAAACGCATACCTAAATAATCAATAGAGATCGATATGTTCACAGCCGTATACAAAATATGTATTGAATTGTATATATGGGTTAATCCATAGTAGCTAGGAGTGAGTGTGTATGGAATATATCCTTCATTATAACTAAAGAGACTAAACATTTAAGATTTTTGTAATATTATCTGAGACTTATAAAGCTTATTTATTCGAACTTTTCCTTAATAGAGGCATAGATTTAGTGGTGTCTGAAATCACCTCTTCGAAAGCCTTAAATAACTCAGGAACATATGCGGTATATGTAAAATGCTTTTGAAAATTTTTTTCTTACAATATGCAAAAACGGTCTTCAAATATATAAGTTTAGTTCACAGATGTGGTAAGAATATTTTATTTAAAAATAAAACTCAACAAATTATCATTATTTTTGATTTTTATTTTTCCGCTCAACTTATAATGATTATTTTTTGAGTTTTATTATTATTATTTTTTTTTTTTTGCTATCAAGATAAAACTTAATACTTTTCGTAAAAAGAATGATTTTTTTTTCCTTAAAAAGCAACACAGAAAAAAGTAAAAATGGACTTCAGTTACGAAATTTGTAATATTAATTAATTTTAATTGATTTTGCTCCAATCATCAAAATGATAATATTAATAACTAAAATAATTGATATTATTATTTCTTCTTTTCCTTAAATAGATGCAATGAGCTAAAAATTTTCGAAATTTTACTTAAATTTATTTTATTTTTGTACTTTTATAGACAAATACTTAATTTTTCTTTATATTTTATTAACATCTTTCAATTTTTTTAGAAACAAAACTGAAAACCAATTAGAAAATTAATTATATTAATAAATCATATAATTAAATTCCAATATAAAGTTAATTAATAATTTTATTAAAAAATTATTTGAAATATTTTTTTCTGTGAAGTATCATGATGTTTTCTTCATATTTTTTACTAAAAATACATTTTTGTTAGATTTTTTGTAAAAAATTTGATGAAGAAAGCGTCATCAAACTTTGCATTTAATGAATAAATCTAATTTAGTATAAAAAAATCATTATTTTTACTAAAAATGGCGTAATCATTTCTCGTATTAAGTTTTATCTTGTGAGCAAAAAAAAAAAAAATGTATAACTCACAAAATAATCATTATAAATTAAGAAAAAAATATAATAATAAAAATCAAAACTAATCATTATTAGTTAAGCGAAAAAATAAAACTCAAAAATAATCATTAAAATTGATTCTTTTTTTAATAAAAATCAAAAAATAAAAATCATTCCGTATTTCGATAGAACCTGTTCTGAGGATTACATTTCTGTATTAATCACTTTTATCCGATCGTTTCTTGTATCTGTTTTTTTGTTTGAAATTTCAAGAAGAAAATAAAATTAAGTCAAACAAGTATTTTAATCCTCGTAATCAAGTCTTGAATAATTGAAAAATATATCTGTATTGAGAAACCGAAGAGCAAGGAGTAATTTCCCATTAAAAAATAAATCGATCGAAATATTCATTCATTTCCTTCCTTGTTACAAACAAATAAAATATAAATAAATCATAATAACTTCAGAAAAATTTAAACTTAAATATATTTGCACTTCAATTCATCATATTCCTAACAAAAAGCAAAAGTATTTATAAAATGTCCAGAATTTTTTATAGTTCTTAATCCAATGTCCAGTTTTTTAGAGTCTGGATCTGGCAACCCTACCCTTAAAGTATCTTTAAAGCGTTTTTGTTGTTGTTTTTAACTTAAGAAAAACAAAACCTTAGTCAATTTTCTGATCTTCGGTATATTTCAGGTCGCACCAGAGTCCATGCAAGGTTCATCCCTAAATAGGCTTTTTTACGCTATATAGTTTCATAACTTTGGTCGAATTTATATAAACTTTTGTTATAATTTATACATAATTGCTTTCCAAAAATCAGTTTATAATTCTTATAGGACCTTTAGAGCAAAGCGGCTAAGTGGGTATAAATCCCATATTTAAAGATAAGATTACATAAAATTGTAAATCAAATTTATTCAAGTATAAATCTCATAAAATTCGTTAGATTTTTATATTATACTGTGAGACAAAGCAACCAAGTGATAGGGCATGCGGAGGGTCAGCAGTATTTATTCGCAAATATACAAAGAATTTGCCAATATCAGAAAATATAGTCACTTTAAAAAATATATCAGAAACAACAATATCATCATATTGACAATTTTGCAACCTTAGGCCCAAGATTTATAGCAGTCCAAGATTTATAGAAGCATACGACTATAACGTAAAATATACATTTTGACTAGATTAGATTCCATAATTATCTTTTAACTAGGGTTTAGGGTGCGGGAATTCCCGGGAATTTTTTTCAATTTTCCCGGGAAAACGGGAAATTTAATATTTACTTAGTTTTATAATCTTATAGCAAATATGTTACTGTTAGTATCGCCTCAGTGAAAATTTTACATTAATATAAAGTTTATATTATAAACACATTACCTACTGAAGCAATTTTTGATTTTAATACAAAATATACATACTTGAAATTCGATACAAGTGATATTTTATATTACTCAAAAACATTTCATCGGTGCGCTGATGAATATTCCTATTCGACGACTTTTTATTACACTTGGTCTCCACGTAATATTTTTATATCATAATATGTAACAGAGAGTGTAAATTCCGCTCTCTGAGAGAATTATTTCACGTGTAGACTAAAATATTAGTATTATAAGAAATATTATGAGACTGTTTACTCTCAAAAAAATACACATATACGAAAGTTTGTTTGTGTGTGTGAATGTGGATTTTTAAAAGTACTTAAAAATAATGTTTTTTTGTAAAATTGTTTTATTTTAATGGTTATTCTACATTCAGAAATATATTTTTATTAAAATTGTGCTAAAAAATTTCGAATTTCTTAAATAAAATGTACATATTTACTCTGTGACTGAATGAAAATAATGAAATATTATGAGATTTATTAGAATACATTTACCTCTTATTTAAGATCTAACATAATATAAACAAAATGTTTACTCTCTTCTGCCGGCGTTATCTTATATATTTTATCAACGTGGAGACAGTATGTTAGGAAAAAAAAAACGATTTATTTTGTCAATTCACATTTCAAGTACACGAGTTTTTAACTACATATTGCTATAATCTATTAAACATTTTAATGATGATGTACCATTTTCAAACTTCATTTAAATCTCTTGGCTCTGAAAGGTTTTTTCATATTTTTTTTCCAATATCTTTGGATTTTTTCGACATATTAAAGTCCAGTTTGTATCACATGATTTTACATTATATTAAAAGCACGATTTTGGACTATTTTTGGCAATAATAATACATAAATTATTAATTTTGAAATATGTAAAAATTTTCAAATGAAAAATCAACAACAACTTTTCTTTTAACATACTTTTTCAAAATTTAAATTTAAAATACACGTTTTTAAATTTTTGTAAAGTAGAATTATAAATACTTTTCAAAAATTTTAAAACGTGTAAATATATTAAACTACGAATGTATTTTATTCTTCAAAAATATTCGTCTTGAAATGATTAACAATATCTTTCAAATGAAAACTAATTTTTATCAGATTTCCAAACACTATATAAATTGACCACAAAATATTGTTGAGAACCAACTTTAAAAGTTTTTAGATTTATGTTTTAGAACGAATTAAAACGATAAGAAAAACTATTTATACTGAAATTTATGCCACAGAAGATGATTTATCTTTTTTTAAATTTTTAGCATGAAAATCTATTTAAGTTAAAAATCTGAAGTATACAGTTTTTAATTAAATATTAGAAATACTAGTTTTTTATTCAAAAACACTATTCTAAAAATCATAGTTCTACTGAATCATTTTATAAAGAAATCATTAAAATTTTATTAAACCAAATCTTCTGCAAATTTAGTAGAAATATTTATATTTTTCAAATATTTTTTCTTTAATTCGTAAAAGATTTAAATAGAATAAAATTTTAATGATTCAAAATATTTTTTAAGCTAGAATTGTATAATTGGTAGTGCATTCTTAAAGCAATTAATTATTGCGAAGTCTATGAATTGAATTGTTATGAATGCTTCAAAGAAATGACTGAGATAATAAATTTCATTCGATTTTGAAAAGTCAATTAAAGAATTACATTTTTGCAATAAATATTTAAAGTCTTTTAAATTTTAAATTGGAAGTCATACATCAATATTGTTTTATTTTCTGTTAATTAATAATGAATGTTATTTATAATGTTGTATTATAGTACTGAGTAGAAAAAATAACATTCTTTATAAAAAATCATTGCTTTTTTCTTATAGTTTAAGTTTCCCAGGAATTCCCGGGAAATTGAATTTTTCATTCCCGTTTCGTGGAAAACAAAATATCACGGGAAACCCCAAACCCTACTTCTAACCTACTTATTGGCCTACAGACTTCAATAAGACTCCTTATCTTATCGACTTTGCTGCAACCAGAAGTTGCAAAATTCTTGAAAGATATTCTAGATATATTGATCTTCAAAACATGACCAAGATAGTATTGTAAATCATAAGATTAAATACATAAAGAACTATGACTAATGCTAAACTTGACTTTCCAATATAGATAATGGTAAACTTAATACAGGATTATATCTAGATATATTTGACTACAGATACGATTGAATTTATCATAATACATAATATAATTCCCCATGACATCACATATGAAAATGTTACAGTTCTTCAGATTTGATTTTTTATTTATTTTATTTTTTTTTTTTTTTTCATTTATAAAATCGCAACGACATATCTGTTATAATTTGATGAAAATTCAAGAATTTCTTGATTTTATTCATTTTTTTTTTTTTACTTTCGTAAAAAGTGAAAATTTTCACTACGCGCAGAAAATACTTTGCAATATGGTTGCCCCAACAATATTATTTTCACAGCAATAATATATTGTTATTGCAAACATTTTTATTGCTGAAAATATTTTACCTTGACATTTATACGGTTGTAACAATACTATTTTAATACATTAAGCAATATGTTTGAGTTTGAATTACACTATGGTTGTTAAAATTCTATGAATAAAAAAAAAAATAATTTTTAATACATAATTTTTTTTTTTTTTATATACAACAATATGCATAGTTTGAACTTAAAAATAATTATTGCATATTTGTTGATAATAATTCGGGAACCAAATTATTGTTATATATTTAAAGGATATGTTTGAGCTCTACCATATTCTTATTGCGTCTCTATTTTCTTAAATAAACTTAAAATTTGGTATATTCATTAAAAAAATTTCATAAAAAACATATTTATTAAAATATTTTTTGATATGGGTGTTCTTCTCACTGTACAGTGTGAGTGTCTCTTTAAAGAAAATAAGAAGACCTTAAATTAAAAAAATTCATTTTATTTTTTTGGGAAAAATTTTTGGAAAGAAAAGATACTAATTTCACATAGATTATCCCATATAATCATTTGCAGACTTTCGTGAAAACAACTAAACCATAGATGCCCTCTTCAAGCACATTTGTGCTGAGAGCTTCACACATATTCTTATTCTCTTTCATTTATTCTTCGTTGAGAGAGCGATGAGTACACAAATGCACTGAAAAAAATTTTACATTATGTAAGAAAACAATTTTGAATATTTCCAGTTAAACATTGTTTTTATAAAATTGTATTAGATTTTCAACACATTAGATATAAATTACTGGACAAGGGAAAATATTTTAACAATACATGTTTATAATTAAGCCTTCCAAATGATATAAGGTTACTACTTACATTATATTTTGTTATATTAAATATAAAAATAACATCATTTATTTCCTTATTTTTTAAATTTAGCAATGAAGTTTCAATAAATATTTTTTGTGTTATTTTTCGATTGTTTAGTATTTATTTTTTAACCATTAAACTTGATGACATATTTTATATAATTCACCCATTTTTTCTTTTAGTGCATTTTTATTTTATTTTACTAACACAACTACATGTGTTTTGTTAGTGTGCACGGGCATCTATGAACTAAAAATAAAAATATATAAATCTGCACGATATAATGACAAATATATAGACACACATACTCACATAGACATCAACAATCAATTTCAGGATGTGTATGTTGTTTTATTGAAACTAAAATTGACTTAAATGAGTCGATAAATTTTTGCAACAACAAGGGTGTGATATTTCGATTAAATATTTAATACCACGATAATGGTGTTACTATTCTCGGAAATATGCTAAGTGGTAGAAGCTGCCACTAAATATGTAGAATATTTTAACACATGGATATGTGAAGGAAGCCTAAAAGTTAGGTATTATTTACTATTTGCGTTATGATAAATGGACAAAATAATCACTTATATTAATATCTTAACATAAAATTAATAATTATAAATATCGTAATGCAATATAGGGATTTTATATATCCAGATATTATTACATACATATGCTAATTCTTATATTTGTTGCATACGACAAATATAACTATTTATAAAAATATTTCTATATATTAGAACTTCAAGTTACAAAAGTAGTAGTCCTTTGAAATTATTATTATTATTATTTTTTCGTTATAATTATGAAGCAAATATCAAACTGAAAAAAAAAAAAAAAATTCAAAGAAATTTTTACTACAATATTTACAAGAAGCCATGGAATTATTATTGCTCTCATTGAAGGAAAAACAAAAAGCTCAAAATAATAAAATTTACATCACTTTGTAAGCTACAACAATGCAACGATAGAATACTAAAGAACAGCATACCATACCACAGTATCGACAACATCGAAAGGTATGCTTGTTGCAAGAGCATACTTATTCGTGAAAAACTATATTTTGAAAACTTATAGAAATTTCTTGCTTATTTCACGTTAATTTTTGTTTCAGTGTTTTGAAAGTACAAGAATTTCAAGGAAAAATATTTTTGCTAACAATTCTAAAAATGAAGCTCTAAATTGTATATGTATGTTAGGGTGGTCAAAAATTTATTTTTGTGAGCTACATTTAAACGTAACTAAAATTATGAAAAGCGATGTCATTTAGATCACACTTGCCAAATTTCAATTTCATTATATCATTAATATATTATTGATTTTGTTGAGCATACATTTGTTAAGATTTGCTCTGGGATTATCAACTTTTATGTCCCAATCATCGTAGGAAGTTGAAATTTTGCAAATATATTTTAAATGACATGCTCTTTCATAGTTTTAGGTACGTTTAAGAATTCTATGCACTTTGGTTGTCTTTATACAATATTGGATCACTCTAATATATATAGAATAGACCAATTATTGGTAAATTTGTTTTTCTCCTGCTCACCCTTTTCAGTGTAATATATTTGTTGCTGGAAATGCAGTTTTTTTCATGAACATGAATTTTGACGTTAAGTTCTGCGAAAATTAAAGAGTTTTTGTGTGTTAGCCTTAAATTTGTTGTATTTCAAGTGTAAAACAAATTTTAAGTTGGCAGGCATTTGACATGATAAAATTCTATAAAGAAAATTCTGCTAAAAAAGTTTTAAGCAGAAGTGAAAAAATGGAAAAACAATATGCAGGTAGATAACTGTTGAACTGTCTCTTAGGCTGTCTACTTAATTTTAAATTGTTTGATTTTACAGCGAAAAAGTTAAAAGCTTAAAAGGAAAAAAACTATTTTTCACAAAAATAATTTGTAAATTTACAAGTTATGAGGGAATAGTTAAACTTAAATAAAAAACAAGGGATAATATTATATGCGGCTTTGCCGAATTTATATATCCACCATAAACTTTTTAAATGTTATCTTATATGTTGGCGGACCACGCCCATTTTTTATTTTCGAGTTTGCATTGGTCCTTGAACTATTTTTACAAAATTGCATGCACATGCTTTTGTTTATATGCAGAAAAGTATGAACTGAAGTTACAACGGACACAACGTGTCTCTGGTATTTGGCATACATATAACTTTTTTTCGATATCAAGCAATTCTTGTATAAGATAAATATTTGAACTAATCCTCTAGGTAGTTCTATACTATTTTCAACAGAGAGACAGACGGACATAGCTAGATCAACTCAGAATCTTTCCAGGACCCAAAAATATGTTGCACATGGATTATTTACAGACCAATAATGGTATAGAAATTGGGATATTTTTAAGACCTATAATAGAATGTAAATAGTTCAGTACCTATTTATATAAAAGGCCTCAGATTGAAGCCAATTTTGGAAAAAAGTAGAATATAATTTGAGACTGTGCTACAAATTAACGTGGGTACCTGCCATTATGGCCTAACCCCATGGTGGTCTTAGCACTGAGTGAGTACAATGCGCCGACCAGCGCTCCCATATGCTGTTACATATACAGGCTGCAATCTAATAACTCGCTATTCCAGGTCGAGACATTTCACCTTACTTAGGAGTTGGAGCTATTCTCTCCTGTCACACTCGTGACTATGTTACTGTACAGCAGACAACACATGAAACCTTAAGTCAACACCTAACGCCCCTATATGGCCTCACCAATAACCAGCGAAGAACTAATGGCCATGGTGCGGAGCCATTAGACCTTGGGGCTGTTGGTTCCCGTGGCACCTACTTTTAAGTCCTCGAGCTTGCGCTATCCAGTTTTTAGAACCCAAGAAACTCCAAGGTACTGGTACACCTTGTGTATCCTGTCTAACTTAACACGAACTCTAAAATAAAAGCAAGTCAAAGTTGAAGAGTGTACATCAAGGAGTAAATTTCTTTCAGAAGGCAAACCGCCGTGGCGGTATAAATTGTAACTATAAAATACCTATCTATGATCAGGGCTAAATCTTGAGGATAAAAAGATCAATAACTAGAGCTAAATATAAAGACCTATGATATAAACCAAATTAAGACTTGCAATAGAAACTAATTTTGGGCTGTATAAAAACAAATGATTGAAAATTAGAACTAAATAAAGACTTTTGATTGAAACTGAATTGAAACAAGAAAAATGAGATATAAATATCTACAACTTAAGCCAAATCGAAACTATATTAGGACCTACAAATAAACTTAAATTCAGATTGTTTAAAGACCTATAAGGTTAATGGAGGTCTTTAAACAATCTTAATTGAGAATCTTAATTGAGAATTCGCAAAAAATTTACCAATAAAATTCAACTTAAAAATATGTTTCAGATACCATTTTAAAGATAACTTCATTTCCTTTAACTATTCGCCTCAAAGAAAGTTATAACGTAAATATTTTGGAAGATATTCGTATTATTAAAAAGACAATTTATCTTATTTTTGAGATACTATAAATCGCGAACTATAGCGGTATTTGCGTTATTAGCGTCAGTGTTAATATTCTTGTCAAATTTCACAACATTCGGATGATTTTTGGTAGCAATTGGCGATTTTCTGTTTTATTATAAACAAAACAATACAAATTTAAATACATAAAGATTTCGTATTTATTATGACATTTTTTGTAATAATTCATCAAATATTACCAGGATGCTACTTACCACGGTTATAGAAAACATTTTCATCATTAACATATTTTTTATTTTTTTTAATTTTTCATGTTATTCGTCATATTAAAGTTAATTTTAATGCCTTTAATACAGGGGTTCTCACAAGATCTTGCTTCGCGACCCCCTTTTGACATTGTAATGGAAGCGCGACCCACTACAACTTTGACTAGTTAAACAATCAAATAAAATGTTATGTAAATTTCTTTGTTTCTGCTTAATGATTTCTTTAATATTTAGAGTATTTTTCGCATAATGCATATCTAATATCATTCTCTTAAAAAAAAAACACAAAAGTTCGATACTTTAGTTTTGATGGACTAATGAGCGAATATGGCAGTTCCACATCAAAATTTTTCTAATACTTTTAGAACTTCGGGACCAACAAGCGGACAAGCATTGCTATATTTCAACTAAAATGCTTTTAAATCTACAGATTGAGAATAAAAATTTAAACCATGAGTTACATTATAACACTTTTTGAAATGAATCTGGTATTTTATCAATATTCACATTGAGAGGATTTTTACGCCTTTGAATTATAGTCGTTTAAGCAAAATTAATTTTTACAACCCGCAACTTTCTCTGCGAAATAAATGTTTTGTGTACTTTGCATTGAGAAGTCACACCATTCGATCAAATTTTACACACAGAAAAAAGATTGGTTAGAAAATGGTTCCCATTGTAAAAAGTTGATAAGTGTAAATAAAATTGTATTGCTTATATCAAAAAACAATATGAATAACAATTTTTATATTCGAAGAACTGTAAAAATATTGTTTTAATAGAAATATGAATACAACTGTAGTCATAGAAGTTACGATAACCGATTGGCTCCATTACTGAATTTTTTCTTTGAATTCAGCAAATACAACTATTATAAAATTAATATAATGGGTATAAATTATTGGCTGTAATCGAAAAAGTCAATTGTGAAATAGAAAAGCTGAATTCGGTTCTCTCAAGCGATAAATTCGTTTAATTTATTTGACAATCTAAAAGCATATTAAACATAAAATATAATTTCAAATAATATTCTTGAAGGGAAGAAATATATAAAACGAAAAAGAAACTGCAATGAATAAAG
The DNA here is from genome assembly GCA_951394005.1 of Protophormia terraenovae. Classification (NCBI taxonomy): domain Eukaryota; kingdom Metazoa; phylum Arthropoda; class Insecta; order Diptera; family Calliphoridae; genus Protophormia; species Protophormia terraenovae. The sequence continues at coordinate 143,874,420 of OX596074.1, forward strand.
GCCTTAACAAGTGGACATGGTGTAAATTTATAACGTGTTGTAATGAATATATGTAAGTACATAAATATGTAAGTTCGAATTCATATCCATGTTTCTATTTTTGTTTTATTATATCTTTGTTTTACTTAATTCTTTAGCTGCTTTTCAATGATATTTATAATAAGGGCAGATGTTGCCGCCAATATTCGCACACAAATATATTTGATGCCATCCAACGCGATTGCAAAAGTCAATTTATGATGAAAAAAGCAACCCTTTACAAACCACATAATTTCTTGCAAGATTCTGTCTGATGACTGTTTTTTTATAGGATTTAATTTGAAATAGAGAACCGGGACCCAAGATGCTATTGATGAAGCGAGATTTTTATACTATTTAACATTATTTTATTTAATTGAATTGGTTTTAGAAGTATGTATTACTCATTATTTTATGTTTTATAAATTTTAAATAAAAATTAAAAAACAAAAAATAAATTAAAATAAAATGTCAAATTAATATGAAATTAATTCACAATAGTCATATATAAAAACAGCTATGAGTACCATATACATTCGGCAATTACAATCGAATACTGTGATAGTTCACAGAACCGACTAAATTCGATTGGCAAAAAATTCGGTTGCCACAACGAAAGCGTTTTCTCTGTGTAATAATGTGATTATACAGGATGTTATGCCATGGTAAAATATCGAAAGGGCATTGAAATTACTTTTTAAAAAAATTATTGCCATAATAATTAATTAATTCAATTAAGAGTTTTCCTTGCCACATCGTGGTTTTCTTTATATTGTGTCATTCGACAGCATCACTTTCTTTATATGATCATTGTTTTCTTTATGTTTACAGAATATTTTCAATCGAAGCTCGGGTTTCTGAATCGGTTTTCTTGCAGCTAATGCAAATTGGTTTCTAAAAGAACTAATTAAAAAAACATGACTTCTGTCCTTAATTTGGGGATTCTTTGTATAAAAATATCTTTCTATTTTTAAATATTTTCATGCTTTCATCAGAATTTTTATTTAAACTTCTAATAATATTTACATAAAAAAATTATTTGTCCAAGAACATTTTTCAGAATCTCTTCGCGACCCCCTACGATAGTCTGTACGGACCCCTTGTGGGTCGCGGACCCCCATTTGAGAACCGTTGCTTTAATAAGACATCTCAGCAAATCTTATATCATAAATAATTTGAAAGATATTTGTAATTTTGTGTATACAACTTTACGCATTTATTTAGCTATTTTACACTTTCAAATCACTATATTTTGAAACACTTGATGAAATTATCTTAAATTTTTAATTAGTCTTAGTTTTGTCGAGCATAACGTCTGCAGCAAATATTATTAAATTCGGAAGAAGTGGGGAAATCAGCTGGTTGGTTTAAAATGGAATGACTCTATAGTTTTCAAGTTATTTGAATTTAAAATTTCAACTATCTCAATTTTGCAAATTTGGTACAATTTTTTCAATATTTAGACCAACATTTTTATTCGATTTTTCTTAAGTCTTTATCCTGTTAGCTGAGGAACAAAATTATCTATAAAATAGAAGTCTAAGAACTATTATTTATAAAGTAGACATCGATATTCATCCTGAGTAAAATAATAAACCATTTTGAAATTAAAAATTGCAAAAATTATGTTTTGGTTTTTTAGTTTTTTGGACGAAAAAGTATCTCTACTATTTTATCTCTAAAACAAAATTTTACCTAGGAATAATTTTATACTTTTCTTAAAGGTATCTTTACGGTTATGATTTTGGAACTGAAATCCAGCCAAAAAGCCCAAAAAACTACGTACAAACCTTTCCTATTTTAAATCAAAATTTTGACTTTAGCCTATATCTTCTAAAATTCCAAAGGCTAGTTCCGCAAACTGAATGCAGTACAATTGTATTTATTTTTTTGTGATAAAGCCGCTAAGAATTTCGTTATGATATCTTAACAAACCAAGATTTTATTAGATATGAAATGTTTGTAGTTTCTCTTTGATATAGTTTTGTCTGTGTTATAAGCTAAATATTGACTAAATTGAAACCCTTAAAACTTTATTTTCTATTTATTTTTTTTATTTAAACTTTTTTCTTTTGATATAGTAATTATGATATCTAAATTTCAGTATACTTTTGCAGCAGGTGTTGTTTCCTCTTATTACAATTTTTTTTCTGTTATACAGTCAAATTGCTGTAGAGCATAAACACTTTTTGCTAGCATTTTGTAGCTTTTATTATGGAAAAAAATGTAAAACTGGCAAAACAAATTTCATTACAAATACAGTAAGCATCAAAAACAAAGTGACGCAATATTTCAGTCAAAACAACTATGACAACAAAAAGTTTGCACTAAAAATAACTATTAACTACAATGCAGCTCGTTATTTTATTTTATATAATTTTATTTTTTTGCTACCACTAGTAACTCTGTCATCACTTCTGGTGCAACCATGTGCAACCAAGGGTGAATATATGTTGTTGCAATTTAACAAAATATTATTTACTGAGTTTATATGTATGTTTTTCTTTAGCATTTTTGCAAACAATTTTAGAATTTTTGCAAAGAACACAAGTCAAACCAAACAAAACTGAACGCACAAAAAAAAAAAAAAAAAAAGATCCCCTTTAGTGCTGTTCTTTTTTGTTCAGCCAGTCATATTGTTGTGCAATATACAAAATTATATTTACATGGAACTTTTTGGTCAAAAAAAGCCTTACAAAAATAATGTAAAAAAAATGCAAAACTATTGTTCACATTTTAGTTCTTTTTTTTATCTCAATTTTGAATGGATTTTTTTGACTAATTGTCAAAAAGGAACTGGGTGACGGTATTCATGTTTACGGGACCGTTGAATGATTATAATGGTAGTAGAGAGACAAAAAATAGTTAAGAAAAAAAATAAATACAATTGTACTGAAATAATGCTGCATTTGATGTACTACTTTTGAAATTTTATACTATAATGGGTCTGTTATGAGACTAAATATATTAACTGTATTTCTTTTATAATACGATTGTTTAATGCTCTGGTAATATAATTAAAATGCAAATAACATTTTGAAACACGTGCTGATATTATCGTGGGAAATATTTTGTTATTCTTTCTTAATATTGACATTTCTTATGGAGATAATTTTTTCCTTTGCGAATAAAGCTTAACTGTAAAATTTTATGATTTAAAATTAGAACTCATAGCGAAAAGAAACAGGTGACAGTAGTTCTAAAAGAAAAAAAAACAATACGTCCAATTTATTAATTTTGACTTTAAGCTTGACTCTTCAGGAGGTAAGCAAAAATTGTGGTTAGTTCTACCCAGCAAAAAATTGGTAATGGGATGTAGTTACGGATGTAGTTACTTTTCAATGATAACAATACACTGTCTGCATTACATGAAAGTAGATTAGTAACTACTTATTTTTAACTTTATATGTAATCAATTGCTTAAGATCGGATTTTTGGAAACGTTACTTTTTATCAATCTTTTTCAAATTAATTAGTTCCTGTAATGACATCTAAGTAGTGACTTTCTGAAATGCATACCTGTAATAATATAGAGTATGTAGTCTTTAATAACATCACTTTCTTAAATAATGAGTTGTTCATCTAATGTGTAAGTAGTGAAGGTCCATTATATTAGCTTCTTAACTCCTTACATGGCAAGCAAAGTGTTTGCTGGGTAAGTACAAAAAAAAGTATTCAGCTGATTAAATGTTGTCACCTCACAGTGCTTTGTTCCCTTGCAATTATGGGACAAAACAAACCGAGTTTTGATAGAAAACTTGAACTTAATAACGCATATTACTTTAGGCTCAAAATGAATAAATACGAATCGGTACAAGGATCCGATACAACGATGGGACAAAAATAGAAGGACTTGTCGTAGCAAATTGAAACTTGGTACACATATTACTTTAGGCTTGGGATGAATAAATACGAAGTTTTGAAAAAATACCATATATCCTAAAGTTAAAAAACCAAATTTTGTCTAAAATACTGGTCTGAACTTTATCAAAATTTGTGCCAGCCATTAAAAATAGATTGCTTATACGTATACTAATTTAATTTTCAATCGGAGCAAGGACACGCCCACCTCAAATATATCCTGAAACTAAAAAACGGATTTACTTCGTGAATACTGGTCAGAATTAAATCGGAACAAGAATACCCCTACCTCCCATATATCATAAAATGAGAAAAAACGCATTTCTGGCTAACATGCCGTTTTTAATTTTATAAAATAAGAAGGAAGTGTCGCAGAAAATTTAAACTTGGCACATATATTATTATTATTATTTAAACCCATAGTAAATATATACACATTTTTTAAAAAATCGGAGCAAGAACACGCCTACCTCCCATATGTTCTGAAATGTGAAAAACATATTTTCTTCCAAAATACTGGCCAAAACAGCATCAAAATTTACGATAGCCATTGGAAATGGATTTTTTATAGGTAGCACAATATTTTATTTAATAGGAGCAAGGGCATACCTATCTCTTCCAAGCCCTATCGTTTTTAAATGTTATTTTAATTTCTGCATCAAAATTTTATGTTGAGTAAATTTGCCCGATTTCCGGTCTAACATTTTTAGTATTTTTAGTTTCCAATATTGTATTAAATTTTAAAGCAATGTCGATTTAACAGCATGAAATATTTTATAATAATTCACAAATTTTTTGAATTATTATTTTTCTTAGTTGTGGCAAAAAATAGGAAGTAATTCTTCTTTTATATATTAAAAAACAATACTAAATTTTAGAATCAAGCAAAAAAAAAAAAAAAATTGTATAATTTTTTATAATTTTTTTTAATACTCCATCGAACTCATGTAATTTTTGTATTCAAATTTAAAAATGTTCTATAATTATTTTTCTATTTTATAGTTGTTTTTAAATTTCGAAATAATTTTATAATAATTTTATTTTAATTTAGCAAAATAAATTACGTCCACATTGAAAACTCTTTGAAATTGAAGTAAAAACGGAAAATCTGACACTTTTTCAATTAAACTTTTTTTAAGTTGTGGCAAAAAATAGGCTCTAACTATTTTTTAATATATTAAACAACTGTAAAAGTTTACATAAACTGTAAAAAAAAATTGTATAATTTTTTATAATTTTTTTATATCCTTCATCAAATTCAATGAATTTTTCATTTCATTTCATTTTTATTTATTTCATATGACATTAAGCCCTTGAGGCCAAATTTGCCACAATATGCATTGCCAATACAAATTTTATTTTTAAACTTATAATTAACTTATCTTATTAATAAGCATTAAACTATTTACACTTTTAATATAAAATTATGTATTATACTTAATATAATGCTAAACCCCGCACAAAAATGCAAAGAATAAATATATAAAAAAAGTATTGAAAATAAAATTGACAATTATGGTCATGGTTGACATCAGAGTCTATTATAGGAAAGCCAGTATGGATGGTCATTATTTGTCATCATTTCAATAAATAAAATTCAGAAATTATTCCTTACAGCTTTTTCGAAAACTTCCACTGAGTTCGAAAATCGCTTTTCTTGATAAGGTATGACATTATTCCAAAGTCGGGCTACTCTAACTACAAACGATCTTCCTTTTGTAAGGGATGAATGCGATGGAGTTAAGAGCAAATTCGTCCTAGAAGAGGTTCCAAATGAAAATTTGTCAACTAAATAAGTTGGACAATTTGTTTTAATTATTTTATAAAACAATATCATTAATCGCAAGGATATAAAATCATCAAAGTCACAGCCAAGTAAAGTTCTACAGAATGACGATACACGATCATGTAACTTCAGACCAAAAATAAATCTTACCACCCTATGAAAACACAGTTTTAGTCTATTTAGATTATTCTGAGACGTGCCAGTGTAAAATTTTAAGGTTTTAAATAAAAAATATGTTTAAATTTGAGCAACAATATATATTTATTCAAGACACTATATTCTAAAAATAATTCTTTTAATTTACAAATATTCCGAGGTATTGAAAAAACTAAACTTCGACACTTTTCATCAAAAAATGAATTTTTGAACATTTTTTTCCTAAAACAGTTCAAAACAAGCTTTCTGATTCATTAATATTTCCTTTAAATTCTCTGACTTTAGCGCCCTCTAGTAACCATAAAAATAATTTTTTCCGAAAAAATCTTTTTAAATTATATGATCTATATTATTACGTTTCTAAAAACATATATTTCAACACAATTTGAAAAAAGTTTTTATTTTGATTTTTGTCTAAGGAACAAAGCACTGTGCGTCTACCTCTCATATATCCTGAAGGTAAAAGACTATATTTTTCCTAAAATATTAGTCTCAACTTTATCAAAATTAATTAAAAATAATTATTTTTTGTAAGTCCGCTAATTTATTTGTTAATCTGAGCAATGACATGCCTATATTTCATAAATATTCATGAAGGTGTCGTATAAAATTGAAACATGGTACATATATTACTTTAGACCTAAAGTGAATATATACAATGCACAGTGGTCTCAAATCGATTATTTCTGGAAATAATTCAGTAACTTGTAAATCATTGGAGATATCTAAATAAAATTTCATGGTAGGAGCTGAGGTGTTTTTGAATTGATTTGGAGGAGTACAGGTTCCTAGGGGTTATGGGTGCAGAGAAAAGGCCTCCAAAGTTGGTCATCTTGGTTATGTAATTTTTTTTTTTTTATTTGTCAAAAATTCATTTGTGATTTGAAAGTAAAAAAAAAAAAAATTACATGTAGGTTAGTCCTTGTAAATCTCTATATATGAAGGTTATTTTGAAAATAACTACTAGATTTCTTGTAAACTTCTAAATAATATTATTGCAAGAATCGTAGAAATATATCTATCCGATAAATAGTTATATTAATCTGAAGTTGAAACTTTAAAAAATATTAAAATTTTTGGGAATATTTTCCAAAAAGGTGGTAGTATTCTTTCACTTCTAAAATAATTTTTTTTTTTTTGTGGACTACAGAATTTGTTTAATGGTTTCAAAAGAAATCTTAACGTAAATGTGTGCAAAGTAAAATAGAAGTCTCGTTGAGTAATGGTTTCTCCCCAAGTCCCATCCAAACTTTGTCAATTTTGAAAAAGGTTTTTAATTTATTATTTTTTTAATTCAAAAATGTCAAAGCCGAAATCAACAAAAAACGAGAAAGAAAGAAAGATATAGTCGGTCAAGCCCAACCATATGATACTCTACACCATTGTATACATATGTGCATCAAAGTTCGGAGAGGGGTCTTTTTATTTCTAGGCCTGTGGCCAATTGTGGACCGGTACTTATATTAAGTGTAAAATAAAACATAAGAATACAGAATATTACGTCGATACTAACATTTATATGGGGAGATTCCCGAAAGTGGGCCTTTTATGGGGGCAAGATGAATTTATGGACCGATCTTCGCAAAAATTTGGCACTATAATTTATATTTATATAAAACTTATTTGTGTCGAATATTAACTTTATACTAACATTTTAATGGGATTTATGACCGTTAAAGTGATTTTCTGAAGAGGTGTTCATATGGGAGCTATGGTCAATTATGGACCGAACTTCATGAAATGCGGCACATGGATTTAAACTTATATGGAACTAATATGTGCCAAATTTGATTCAAATGTTGCTATATTTAAGGGATTTATGATCGTTAAACTCCTTTTCCAGACGAAATTTGTATGGGGGCTAAGTGAAATAATGAATTGATCATATTCAATTTCAATAGGCTTCCTTCTTGGGCTATAACAAACTTGTGTGCCCAATTTTATTAATTTATGTTCAAGATTGCGACCTGTAGTTTGATTACAAAGTTTACATGGACGGACAGACGGACAGACATCGTTAAATCGACTCAAAAAGTGATTCTAAGCCAGTTGGTATGAACTAAGGCGGTCTTAGACTAATATTTTTGGGTGTTACAAACATCAGCACAAACGCATAATAATAATGGTGTAGGGTATAAATATATTAGCAATATACCACCATAAATTGGTTAAACACACAAAAAATATTGATTAAGCCACGCCTTTTGCTACGTCTAGGTAATTTCTTCCCTTACTGTGATTTCGGGTATTTTGGTATAAAAAAAATGGGAGTTTTTTTAATATCCTGATTTTAAAACAAGCATGTCTATATGGTCCCAAAATTTCATTGGAATACCTTTAGTTGTAAAAAGTATATGTTTGAATTCTCCTTGATTAGAACTTTTATGTTCATCTTTCTATCTTTATCCCTTAAAATATGCAATTAAATAAAAGCTCCTTAAGTTAGACCATAAATAAAACTATTTCTCTTTACATTCATTATTAAATATATTTATTTTGGCACCTAAGATACCAAAAGAATTTTTTATAAATAAATAAAACAGGATTTAAATAAATTTAAAGTTATCTAACAAATTTAGAATTTTAAATTCTGCCATTAAAATAAATTGTCTTGTCTTTAAGAAATATTTAAAACTTTTTTTTTTTTTTTGCTTATCACATGGTTGTTGTTTTCTTGTTTTCTTGTTTTTTTTTTTTTTTTTTTCTTCTTTTGTTTTTATAATTTGTTTTTTCTTACTTAATGAAAAACGAGTGTTTTCTTTTTGTTTCTACATTTGATTAATTCATGTTTAATGTAAAAACTTTTGTTTATACCAAAATATGTATGTACTCGTCTATACGTAAGTGTGTGTGAGTGTTGGTAATAAGAATTTTCATAATCATTTTAAATAATGTATTCATATAAATATTTCAAAAAAAGTTTTTTGTTTTATCTTTTTTGTTATTTTTAACACTGAATTTCTATGATGTGTTGGATGGATGGTTGGAAGTTTTACATGGTTGAAAAATTACGCTTTTATGTATAATTTATGATTATATGTGACATTTTATGTAAAATAGTAATAAACATTCTTTTATTCTTTTATATTCATTATATTTATTAATATTTGTGAAAAAGTATAAAGCAAGAAATATTTCTATGAATATGATTAATAAAATTGTGTATTATTATATTTAATAGTACCTTGTAATCGTAAATATGTATCTTAAATAGGTATATTTTGTAGATATGTAGATTATAACGAGGAAATCAACAGTAAGATTTAGTTTGCGGCTGACTTGTAAGGAAGATAATTAATATTTGAAAATAGGACTTTCGTAAAATGTTCTGATCGCAATGGAATAAAATAACTAGTCTGTTATGTTGATTTAATTTGTTTAAAAAAACAAGCGAGCTTATTTTCCTAAGGAATGTTTAACTAAATTTAAATAAGTTTTAATTTAACATCAATCAGTATTTATTTTATTTGCCTCTCAAACAAATAAAATCCTTTTCATTTTGCAGTAAAAATTGTGTAATAAATAACACAAAGTATAACTTAAAGCTGTTTGTTTTATTTCAACAATAAGAATTTTTTGCCTTTAACCAAATGCCTCAAGAAATTAAAACTTTTTCTTTTGTACAATCCTTCTTTAATGCTACGTACAAAGAGAGCCTAGTGTTGGAAAAAAATTCTAGATACAAACGTATGTTTGTAAATGTTGTTGAAATATCTTCAATACACCTTTATTTCTAAAGGTTAAAGTTTATGTATATATGTCTATAAATTTAAAAGCCTACAAAGGACTTAAATTTTCTAAAAGTATGCATAAGTATTTATGAAATATTGAGGAATGCTAAAGAGCAAAAATGAACATAGAAAATAAACAAATGACAAATAACTTTAGGTTTATCATTCTGCAAGGAATAAAAAAAATGTTAAACTTTCTTTTATATATTCTTGTATAGAATAGAGCAAAGAATCATATTTAATATATTGTAGAGTTGGTTATAATTTGTGGACAATTGAAGCATAAAAATAAAATAAGATTTCTACAAGAAAAAGTTGTACAAGCAAATAACAAACTAAATGTAGTCGAGTAGAATTATATGTGCACTTCATTATGGATAAATCAATATATAATTTTAGCTCTTACTGTTGCTAAGAAAATTGAGCTAAAAATGTCATAAATCTTCCAGGAAGTTTATTCTAATGACTGTTTTAATGAGTTTTATTTCTTGAATTCCTAACATATTTGAACAAAAAATTTTTGTAGCAGATAACACAGAGTTACTAAATGAGAAAAAATGTCTGCGGCACGAGGTTTCTCAGTCAATTTGGATACACGGTAATAATAAGTACTAAGCCTCTAATCCACTTTTTTTGAATTAACTCTAGTTCTCGCGATAAATCGCGATTTGTAAAATTAAGGAGGTTGCACTATATATTGAAGCATATCCCGAAAACGACTTGTACGTTTTTTTTTTTTTTTTTTAAAAAAATATCAAAAAATTAAAATAGTCTTTAATTCGTTCTTACATTTCTTTTTAATACGGTCAACAGTTACGGAGATATTAAGCCCACTTTTTTGAGAAAAAATTAAATTTTATACAAAATTTAATCAAGAAAACACTGATTCTGCGGCACGGGATTTCTCTGTAATTTGGATATACAGTATTAATAAGTATTAAGCTTCTCGCGATACATAGCGATATGTAAAATTAAGGAGGTTGCACCATATATTGAAGCTCTCGAAAAAGTCTTAACATTAAATTTAAGTCATCCTTACATTTTTAATATTCTCAACAACAATTATGGAAATAATTAACCCATTTTCTGAAAAAGCTTAAATATTGTAAAAAAAAAAAAAATAGTATAAAACAAATCATAAGAATTCGTAAATGTCAAAAATTCGAACTTTTAACCTTTATTTATAAAGACAAATTTGTTGAAAATAAAACAGGACATATCTTGTTCAAATCATTACATAAAAAAGATAATCATTTACAAATTACATAGAAATATTAAGAAAATAAAAAATTAATATTCATTCATTAACTTGCGAATGTAATCAAAATTTATGCATTGATTTCAATGAAATATGTTTTGTTTCATTTGCAAATGTTTTTATGATTAAGAGATCAGACAAGTCGTTTTAAAGACATGCTTTAAATCGTGATTTATCTCGAGGACTAGAGTCAATTAAAATAAGTTAGAAAGATATAATCAGTCAAGCCCGACTATATGATACCCTACACCAATGTCTATGTGAACACAAATTGGGGAAGGGCCAATTATAGACCGATACTGTAAAATAAAACATACGAATACATAATATTACATCGATACTAACATTCACATGTATTTATGCACTTTTGGGTGATTCCCAAAATTGGGTCTTATATGGGTTCTATGGTAAATTATATACCGATCTACATAAAATTTTGTGTCTCGAATAATTCTGTAAAATTATTATTCCTTCGTCTTGATATAGTGTAGAAAGTTAAATAAAAATTTTACATCACGTCACATTTTTAACCCATTGAGTACCAAAGAAAATTTGCTTCTTTGAGGAGTTTCTAGGTTATAAAATTTTCCAGGTAATAGGTAGAGGAAATTAATCACTCTGGTGTGACATAGCTCCTAGAAGTCTTTAAATTTTTAAAAATCAACAATTTCTCAATTAATCCTCATAAAACGATGCAATAATACTGACAAATACAGTCCACATTAAACAAATTTTTATCCTGATAAAAATTAGACGTTTGACTTAATATTTTTATAGAATATCCTCTTTTGAGAGAATGTATTAAGAATGTATTTTCGCATATACATATTTTAAACTTAAAAGACAAATTTTGCATTTTTTCCATCAAATATAATTTTTTACATAATTTGCCACTAGAGTGATTCCATGTCCAAACGGACAGCAATTGGACTTGACATCTACTATGTCAATGAATTTCACTATAGATATGGGAAGTGTTTCTCAAATCATACAATTTCAAACTCATGCCCCTTTTCGGTCCAAAAATATCACGGTTTAAAAAATGAGAAAAGCTAAAAAATTTACAAATTATGGACTAAAATAAAATTTAATTACTTATAACTTCAAAACTATACACAAATGAGAGAAGAAGATATAGTCTGTCAAGCCCGACCATATGACCCTACACCATTTCGATCCACATAATTTTGTTTTTACTTATATACAACTTACTTGTGTTAAATATTAACGTAATACTGACATTTGTATGGGATTTATGCACGTAAAAGTGATTTTCGGGAGAGGGGGTTATATGGGAGCTATTGTCAGTTATGGGCCGATTTCAATGAAATTCGGCAAACAGATTTGTGCTTATATAAGACTTATTTGTGCTAAATTTCATTAAAACATTCTTATTTTTAAGGCATCTATTAGTGTTAAAACTCTATTTCGGGAGGACATTTGTATGGGGACTAGGTAAAATAATGGGCCGATCTTAACCAAATTCAATAAACTTCGTTTTTGTGTTAATAAAAGCATATGAACCAAATTTCTTCAAATTATCTTCAAAATTGCGACCTGTACTTTGAATACAATCTCTACATGTACAGCCAGCCGACCAGAAGGACGGTGTAGGGTATAAAAATTTGAATTTTAGTATAATTTTAAAGTTTAAGATATTGTCTTCAAAATTATGTGTAGTAAATTTCTTTAATTTGAAAGTCCAAAGGTCAAATTTAAATTTTTAAAAATTAATAAAGGTTTAAAAAAATATAAACGATATTTTTATTATTTTTTTTTTTTTAAATTATATAATGTTAACACAACTCTTGTCCATACCCGTGCAAAATTTCATATTGGACACTCATTTAGTTTAGAAGTTATGTAACAAAATATAAACCAAAGTCAAATTTTGACTATATTTTGCTTCATAAATCCTAAAACCCAATTTGAATTTTGGCTCGAGTATAGAATAAAGTTTAGCTATCAATATGTAATTGTTTTTAAGAATTTTAAAATACCGTTTTTTGAAATATTCAGCTTTGAAATCCATATTATCGATTTTGACCTTTGAACTGTCGAAGTAAATAAATTTTATACTCGTAATTTTAAAGTAAATATCTATTTCTATTAAATGAGATACAAATTAGAATTTTAAAATTTATAGTTTAGAAGTTATGAGCAATAAACTATGTACACTTATGGGTAAAATTTGATAGTTTTTTTTTTTTTTTTCATTTTTAAAACGTCATATTTTTGGACCGGAAAGGATCTTTAAACGAAAGTTTGTAATTTGAGCAATACTTGTAATAGCTAATAACTGTAGCGAATTTCATTAAAGTCGGAGTCATCTAATCCGAAAATGCTTATTTTTTGTCCATTTTATTATGGAATACTCATTAGAGAAATTTTTGTTTACTGTCACATATGCTTTTCAAATCCGATTCCTTAATAATTTTCATTTTAAAAACTTTTTGATACAATATTTGAAGTTCTGAACATAATATTTTAAGAACACATTTTTTAATCTTAATGTATATTTTCCGATTTTAAAAGCATAATAATATATACAAGCTAAAATTAGCTTTCATCTTTATAAAATTCCGAGATTTAGTTTAATATTTTCACAAATAAGAAAAATTCGAAAACAATACCTTATAAAGAAGTAAAGACAAATAGGGAAGTGTTGTCTGAAAAATATTAATAAAATATTTATAAAATATATTACCACTATAGGGTACACTTCCCGAAAAATATAAAACATAGAAATATACAACCTGATTATGTCAACACAATATATATGTATATTGTTTTGAGAATTCACAAACCTACATATGTACACATATATAAGAGTATAAATACATATATGATTATAATCATTTAAAAAATATCATCATAACTAAATGAACAATAACCGAAAAAGAAAAGAGTATATTAAACGAACAGAATAAAAGGAACACGAAATACAAACTGTAAAAGATGAACAAAATATGGTCATAAAAAAGCACAAAAAATAATGAAGGATAACAAAAAAAAAAACAAAAAAAAAAACCAAAACATATAAAGCGAAATGAGATGAAAATTTATGATTTTTGTTGTAACGATTTTTTATATTTATTTTGAGACTTCTGTAAAATAGAATGGTTGTTGGTATTTCATTTTTCTTTTTGTGATGAATTTCGTGACAAATTTTTGTTAAATGATTAAATTAAATTACAAACGTTTGTGTTGGAAAGTAAAGAAAATATTGCAGGATGTTAAGAAACACAATCCTTTTCTATAGTTTATATAATATTGCCTAAATGTATGCAAGTGTTTTGTTACACAACTGTGTTGTAAGTTTTTATGGACGAATTTTGCCAGGGTCTTTAAGGTTTAAGTAGGTTTTTGGGTAATGTTATCTAAAGGTATTGAAAAATTTAAAAACTTAAAGATTTGTTAAAGATGTAAGGAAATATTTTTAATTTAATTAAGGAGTCTTAATATAAATTAAATAAATGTTGAATGTATGTGTGTGAAAATACAAGTTTACAAATATTCTGATTTTAAAGATAACAAGCTAAGAAAATTTAAATCGTTTTATAAGCAGACAATTTCTTTTAGATTATTACAACAAATTTATATAAAATTTATACAAATTATACAAATTTTGATTTCCTACTTTTTTTTTTTTTATTAATCTAATTGCTGCACAATTAGTTTTAAAATAATCAAATAACATTTTAACAGCCTTATTCATAATCAATTTGAACAATTTATAATAGATTTTATTGAAGGTTAATAACATAGAATACAACTAGAACTCCAGCTTGCTCACAAAAAACCTAACTCAACTGTCAAAAAAACCTAACTCTTTGTATGTGTTAGTAGAATTTTCTACAGAACAAATGTATACGTGTGAAGAGAGTAATTTTTTGTTGCTGAGCGAATGAAAAGGGTTGAAGTTCTAGTTGTTTTCTACGGTTAATAAGAAATTTTGAAAATTTATTATTCATAATAATTTTTTTGTTTCATAAGCATTCAATAAAACTGTATAAAATAGGAAAATTTTATTGTTGGTGAGAACCTACTTTAACAGTTTGATAAAACAAATTTTTAGAAATATATAATTTTTTCCGCAAATTGTATGCATTTATAACATAGTTTTGAAAAGTTTAAAACATATAACTGCATAAAAAATCTTTTACATAGACTCACGACAGTTATTAGAATACAGTTTCAAATACAAATGTTCTTTTTGTTGCATAAACACACAGACATTCCAAATTTGCAAAAATTTCGTTAAAAATATGTACAGTAGATATATTTATGCGAACAAAACATCAACGTTCTCTTAGCTTTTAAAAAATAAGACCAAATGGACTTGCACTTTGTTTGTTACTAAAGCCAAAAAAGTTCATATGTTTTTATACCCACCATCCAAAAATATCTAGCTACTTCCTGGCCAAATACTAGAAAAACTAGTGTCCGCCGTATGGCTAGTTGATACTTTTCGCCGATGTTTCTTAAGCAAAAGCCATTGAAATTTTATATAATTCAAGGATCAATGCAATTATGAAAATTAACAGTGGATATAATTCTTCATTGTATTCTTCTACTTGTTATTGGATCTAAAAAAAGTGCATATATTTATTAATAAAATATTAGTAAACGTGCATACAGTTTAAATGGACCCGTAATAAAATATTCAATAATATTCCATCAATTTTGAAGATGTTTGTTATTTGCCACTAATGAAAAAGTGCTAATAACTCCAACTGCAAAGTGGAATATGTGAAAGTTGTCTTTAATGAAATAATTGCATTAGCAATAATTTCCTAATTGCAATAATTTCCTAATTGAAAATATGTAGGTCTACAATCAATGCAATTCGTTGATTTAAATTGGCGCATTTTTCCTTTCGTTATGATTACATCTGATGGTCACTAGATAGACTAAAAAGGTTTTTTCTTAAATAATTAAAAAAATATGAAAAAAAAAAATAATTAAAAACAAAATAAGAAATTGGTGATGTACATGAAACCAAAACAAATTAATTATTCGAATATGAAAAATATTTCACAAATTAATATACCAAAAAGTGCATTTATTCCTTTGGCTCCATAAGCTATTAAATTGTTAAAGCATTGGACACATTTTCTATTAAAAATTAATATATTTTTGTAAAGAAAGACACGAAATTTAAGTTACGAATAAATTTTCAATATTTTATTTATCACTAATAAAAAATTGAGAGAAAATAAACATAGCATTGCCAGAACAAAACAAAAACTATTTAATAGTTATTGAACTGTTTTTAATACATTATGAATAATGTTTTTTTATAAGAAGTTAATAAGGGAAAACAGTTTAATATCTATTTTGTACAGTAAACCTAAAATAAGAATTTATTATGAATAAGACCGTAAATGTTTACAATAAAAAAGTAATTAATTATTTAAAAAATACACACTGATTTTAATAAAATTAAATTAAATTTTTAAATAATTTTCAACAAAATACCATAAAGTAATAAAAAAAAGTTTAGCTTTTTTTGCTGCCATAAAAAAAAAAAAAAGAAATAAGCCAATGCTGTTAATTGCAAAATAAACACTTGCACGTTTTTACTAAAAGCTAAAAAAATATTTACTATAATTTTATGCAAATTAGCACTTGTATATTTTCAAACGATACACCTTCGCAAAATAGAAAAAAAAAAACATACTCATACTCTCCAACATATGCAACACATTTTTTTATTTTTTTGCTCCCGAAATTCAAACTTTTTATATGGAGCAAAAAGTTTAGCAAAAAATAATATAAAAAAAATTAAAGCAAGCAGCACTTTGTTGAAAGTATGTCAAAAATAAAAAATCTAAACTAAACTAAAATGGAATTAAATTTTTTTAAATGTTAAATTTTAATTTGCCGCCTTGTTAAGTTTTATTTGAATTTTGTTTATGATGTGTGCATTTTTACGATTATTTTTAAGGAGTGAAGTCAACAGAAGAGTGAGAGAGGAGGAAAGACTGAATACCAGTAAAATATTAAAACCATGAACTAAATGTTTAAATTTATTTTCATGTTTTGCTATAAAAAGGCTGAGAGTTTTAATTAGAAAAAATACGAAAAGTAACTTATTTGTGTTTTGTCAAACATCAAAAATTTTTGTTTAGAACTACAAAACGACATTATAAAATTTGTGTGAAATTAACCCTTGACTTAATGGGGTAGGTGTCTTGATTAAGTTTAAAATAAAGAATAGCGGAAGTAGAGCAAAAAATTTTAAGTAGGGAACTTAATTAAGAATGTTTTGTAGTGGACTTAAATAATTTACCTTCTATCGGTGCGTGCTAAATGGCATATTTGTAATTTATTTCTTTTTTTTTTTTTTTTTTTTAATTATTGTTTGATCATCTAAAAGCTTTAATAACGTTATTCAATATTTAATAGAGTATTATTCGAATTATTCGAACAATAAATTGCTAAAAATTATTCGAAGAATTTAAAAATGGTATTATTGGTATAACGACTAATTTGAATATTTATGTCGAATATTAAAAAAAGGTAGGTATTAAAAAAAAAAAAAAACACTCAAAAAAATATGATGTGAAAAACGAACAATAGTCAAAAATTACGAAAAAACACCCCAAAAATTTTTGGGTTATTTTTCATATGAAATTTTTATTGGAAATTTTTGGGCGATTCTGCTTTAAAATTGGCTTCTTATCTCTTTTTTAAAACAAACATGTTATTAACTGAAACCCATTTTATCAACACACTAATTTTGTGAGTACTAAAATGTAGATTGCAAAAGATTCAGCATAAATGTATTTGTTATTCTAACTTGTTTACCTGGCACGTGTATTTTATTTCAACAATATAATAAATTCAATTCAGTCTCATTAGACAAATATGAATTTGCCAAAAGCATTTTCATTCAACAAATAAGCTTCTTCTTTGTAACAATTATCCTTAATCCATTTTAAATAAGCCTATTGGTATAGAAACTCCCACGTAAATATGAAAAATATAAAAATATTTAAAAATTTATAAATTTTTAATTCCCATTAAATAGCTAGAGCAACATAAAACCTTATGTTTCCAATTAATTGCTAAAGGCTATAAAAATTTGCGAAATCTCCTTAGTAACCTCTTCTGTGCAGCGAAGGGTTAATTTAATTGTGAAACAGAAGTAAGCAAGAAGAAGTATTGTAATAAGCAAAGCATGTTCTGTTGTAGCATACATTTGGGTGTTGTCAAATAAAAAATTCCATGAATTTGTATGAGTAACATTTAAAAATCGTAAAATTGTTTAATATTTATTTACCTAAAAGTATATTATGTATATAACGTAAATATGTATAAATAAGATTTTTTGTATGAGTGATCTGGTGTTATATAAATTATGAAGATAATACATTATTGTACAAACCACAGAAATACTAACAAGAGATTTATGATGATGAAATTGCTAAGTGTTTAATATACACTCAAGCAAATACTTAAAATTTTTTATTATAAGATAATAAGAACCTAAAAGTAGGCTTTCTAAAAAAATGTCATAAAAATTATTGGAGCTTAACTAGGAAAATGTATAAAATCAATTTTATAAATTAAGCAATTTTTTTTTAGAGATTTTTATAAAATAGAAACAAAAACAGATCGCAGATTTGATTATATTTGACTATAGTATTTCAAGCGAAGTATATGCTGCATTTGATTATTATTATTATTTTTTTTTTAATAGAAAATTAATAGCCCAGGTGCTTTCATTAGAAAAAACATGTTTATTTTATAGCTTTGCCTACATATTTTCGTATGAAAACAAAACCAAATACTTTTTGTTATATTTGGTTATCATATGTACACAGAAAAAATAGTACCGTATATTTTTCAATAGCACAGTTGTTTTGTTTTGCATTAAAAATTTAACAAATATATTTATTCAAGTAAAAATAAAATTAGTAAAGTAAGATTTTATTTCTTATTTAAATACTTAATTCACTCTTGATCCACTTGATTGATTTAATAAATTTTTTAATTGGAAAAATTTTGCTGTTTTTTATATTTTACAGTTTTTAGTAATTGATATATTTGGTGATCGTTGACTTTTTTCTGTGTATATGAATGTATGTATATATGTATGTAATCGTTTTCTTTTTTTTTTTTTTTTTTTCGAATGCTTTTTTTGTATTATTTAGTTCATTGAATTTGTTATTTTTCAAGCTAATCAAGCAAAAATAATGTTTTTGTTTGTAACACTGCCGAAAAGTATACTATATTTATTTATTATTTTTACTATTGCAGAGATGAACAGTAAAAAAAATAAAAACTTTTCTTGCGTGGTTGTGACTATTTATACATAGAACACATACACACAATAATAGTATAAGAGAGAGAAAATAAACAAGACTTTTTCTACGGAAACACGGTACCTACCAGTGAATTGTGCAGACTAAATAACCGAATAAAATAAATAAAAAATCATGTTAGGAAATTGAATTTCTATACTCGGTGATAAATTATAATGTACATTTAGCTAAGTACGAAAATAGAATGGAAGAAAGCAGCACCAACTAAAGTAAATTAAATTACAAAGAAATATAACTCGTGTAGCATACCTTAAGGAGTTTTATTACAATTATTTTATGAGGCATAGTTTTAAGAGTTATTTTTCTTTTTTGCTATTGCTAGCATTTCTGTTTGCTATTAAATTAACACAAGAATGATTCTGAGAATTTATTTCTGGACACAACACATTCAGTAAAATATTTGTGATTTATTGACAAAAATATTATTGAAAATTTGTTGCAATTGTTTTCCCAAAATTTTATGTGTAACATTTGTGTAGGTAATAACAAAGCAAATATGGATAGTTTTTGAAATACAAAATTGTGACCTTGACCTTAATTTAAATTAAATGTATTTTATGTCCATTGAATAAATGGAATTTAAAGAATATTTCTTTATAAAATAAAAATAAAAAATATAAAAAAATAGATGTACTGGGTTGTTTTTGTTGTCGGTAAAAAGAAATTAATAATTTTCATTTACTTATTTAAAATATGATTTTTTATATTATTAAATAAAAAGGAAAAATTAATAATCATTGACTTCTTTATTTTTTTCTTTTTCAGGTAAGACATAGCAATAGTTGGAAAAAAGGTATTTTTAAATAAAAACAAATAAGGATTAGGAACGAAAAAAACTTAATCTTAATCTTGCCTCTTATTTTTTTCCTGAAACAATGTATAAATATATTCTTTTATATAATAGTTATCTTTGAAAAATATGTTAGTGATTATTTTTAATGACATCCATGTTGATTTGTTGTGAGTTTAAAAAGGAGTACATGCTAAAATTATTAATTATTTGGTGTCAGTAAATATGCGAGTATATTTCATTATACTGCACCCATTGTGAGGCTATATTATCGGGTAGCCTGTGGGACAGTCTCAGATCCAATTGTACAGAGAAGATGCCAATTCCCACTCTATCTCCTATTTTCGAACCATCTGTGAAGATTTGTATCACTTCTTCGGTTATGTGGTGACTATTTTCATAGTATGTTCTGTCTGGTATGTGTACCATGAACCCAGGGACAAACAACGGTGTTTGTATTGAATAAACAATTTTAAAGTCTAGATATATGTCACCGAGAATTTTTGTATGATCACATCTTTGGTATTTCCATGCTTTAGTTGCACAAAGTCTTATCGCTATATGTGCAGCAATCTTCTTGGCTGCGATATCTGGTGGTAACAAATTCAGTACAGTGAACAATGTCTTAGATGGGGTAGTTTTAAATGCCCCTGTTATCATGATCGACATCATCCTCATTAAACGTTCGAACTTTGCTTGACAGTTGTTCCGTAAAATAGAATTGGTCTGATCACACAATTACATAACCCAGTTTAGGCTAATTGCCTTTTTGCAGCAATACAACGCAGAGGCTACTTTTGTGGTTCTTGAAACAGTATTCAGATTCCAATTTAGTTTACTATCCAAAATAAGTCCCAAATATTTCGCTTCATTAGATAGTAACAATGATACACCATTAATCTTAGGAGGAGGATAGACGAAAACGTAAGTACTGGCAGAATTTTTGCAGCTTCCTGGTCAAAATTTTAATGTTGATAATGCTCAAGGAAATGTTGAAGGTAAATTTAGGACCCAAAATCAGGAAAAATTTCCTAAAAAATTCCTGATATGGCAAGGTTTATGCAGTTGCGGCAAAAGAAGCAAGTCGTTTGTTACAGTGGCTTTATATACATCAAAGAATGTATGTATAAGATAGTAAAATATGTCCACATATTTTTGACGCCGATTTGGCGTCATGTCACTATGGTAAGAAAGCTCTAGAGTTGTACATGGTATTTGTACCAAGAGAGGTCAATCTTCCAATTTGTCCGGAACTAAAACCAGTGGAGAGAAATTGGGGTCTTGTGAAAAGAGAACTGAAGAACACGAAAAAGGTGTCCCAAAATAACGAAGATTTTAAAAGCAGATGTGCAAACTGTTCCAAAAAAGTGACTGAAACAACTATCAAATCTCTAATGCAAGGGTTACCAAAAAAGATCCACGAATTCACAAGTAGTGGTTAGAGCTATAAAAGTTATATCTTTCTGTGATATGTAATAAAGTATCAATTAAATAATAAAAAAAACAGAGCTCTAAGATTAAGCGTTTTCAAATTATTGAATTTTATATATGTTAAGATTTTTTTGATCTCACTCCTTACTAACAAAAATTTTTTATTTTAATTCTTTTTAAAACTCTTTTCAAATTAAAAAGTTAGAAAGTACTATTCGACTAAAACAAAACAATAATAAAAAGCATTTAACTCTGTTTATTTTTTTAAATATGTAGATTTTAAAAGGTCCATAATTTTTCATTTATCTTCCTTATCTTTTTATTTTCTCCTTTTGAAGTTCTAAAATTTCAAAATAAATATTAAATAAACAAATATTACATAATTTTCTATGGAAATTATTCAATTCTTAATAAACAAAGAAATCATAATTTTCCACTGAATAATATCTTATTTCTTAATAATTCCTTTAAATAAAAAAATAATAAAAAAAAAAATATCAAAATGGCCAGGCTTGCTATAAAAATGGTATAAGATTATTACAAATAAAAGAAACAAAAAGCGTGTGCATATCTTGTACTTTTTATTTTCTATGTAGGCATTATTATGTAGGCAAATTAAATTTTGTAAAAAAGTCATTTTACAGTGCATACAAATTGCCACGATAAAAAGCCTGAAAAATACTTACAGCGAATACTAAAAAGACTTGTTAGTAATCAGCGTTGGTATTTACACAAATTAAATTTTATTTTCTTATCTTGTTTTTTTTTTTTTGTTTCGATAAAAAAAAAAAAAAAAATGAAATAAAAACTGAATTGAAAATGTTTATACCTAAAAGTATGAAAAGAATTTAGGACAACTAAATGAAATGAACATGAAAAGCAGCAGCAAGAGAAATGTTAAACATCAAGGATGATAGCTGAGTGATGTTATTTAGTATTACCTACCAAGCAGCGAGTAACGGAAATGCGAAGTAATTTATTTTTATATATTTTTTTTTTGCTTTTGTTAAGCATATTTAATAAGATATAAATATTCATCTACATGGATTGAAAAGTATTTATGTAGTCAGGGAATTTAGTTAATAAATAGCTGAACTATAAGATATTTAAGAAACTTATACTTTATGAAAAAATGTTTTCTTATATAAATAAAAACAACAAGTTAAAAAATCATCGTTATTTTATATCAATGTGAAAGGGCTATCTACTTGTATTAGGGTGCAGATTTTTGTGTATTTATTGAAAATATACATCTAAAAATGCATTTAAAAATTTCTGCAGTTAATTTTCTTTGCTTCTTAGAAAAAAATTTGGGAAAAAGTGATTGCGTCCCACTCACAACTAACAGTACTCTGTTACTTCAAACGTACACAACCAAGGTGGCCGGATTTCTCAAGAAAATAGCGACTGTTTTTGGGTTTAGGGTTGGGCAAATTTTGAGTTAAACTGCTGAATGAACTTTCAATTCGAAAAAATACGAATAATTCGATTTTTTTTTTTTTTCATTTACTTGCAAAAATCAACGCATCAAAAAATCAGACTAACAAAGAAAAACGGTTCTGGAAACTCAAATATCTATACAATATTGAATACCTTTACTAGAATTAATGCTCAGGAATTTCTTAATCGCATGAAATATATTGGCTACAACCTGCAACAATCTTTTGGTGACATTTGCAATTTTTTTTTTTTTTTAATTTAAAGTTACACAATTTTAAAACTTATTTCGACCATTATCAAACACTTTAGTCCCTATAGAAACATTCATGGAAAAGGGTTTATTTTTATTTTTGCAATATTCTTTAAGAATTCTTACGAAATAAAAAAAAATATATAAAAATTAATTTTATTTAATTTCTGCCTCCCTCAAATATTGAACAAATATACATTATTTTTGGCCCCTAAAAGTATGCCAAAAATAATATTACATATAGGAAATAAAATATTCCCTTTTAGTTATAAGGCTTTTACACAATAAATATGTCACTCGTTACAAAAAAATTACATGTTTTATTTAAATTTTAATTATATTTTTCATTTTCCCCCATTATTTTTTTGTTTCTGTGAAGGCGGCAAATGTAAATAATTGTTAAACAATTTAAACCTTTATTTTGTTGTTACTTCTTAATGTTTAAATTTAAAAAAGCGAGCAAAACCATTCATTTGACTCAAAAACCATTAAATAAAAGAATGGGATTGGATTGTTTTATTTTTTACGGCTTATAGAGAAATTTAAATGGTCAGCTGTCATTTACAGTGGCAAAAAAAAAAAAAATAAGTGATGGACATAACATACCAAGAAAATTTAAGAAAAACAGAAAATACAGTATTTTGCTACCATTAAATTTTAACAATAAATAAAGCCATTATAAACATAAAAAGGGATTTGGTAATAGTTGAATACTTTTACTGTAATTTCGTTTAATTTTTTTCTTTTAACATTCTAATAAAATGTTACCGAATTAAAATTTAATTCCAAATATTTCTGGTAGACAAAAAATATTTCCTTCAAAAATTTTTAAGAGGGTTTTATAGCACTATGTTGTTAAACAGAAAAAAGTGTGTTTTTTTTTTTGCATATATCTGCCTTTAAGCGTTTTTTATCATATTTTATTTCACAATTGAAATTTAATTTTTTTTAGGGATTTTTTTTCGACTTTTTATACCCTTTATACCATATACAGCATATACAGCTACATTAAGTTTGTTATTCCGTTTAAAATTAATTTTATCCAAAAGTGGCAATAAAAATTGAAGATCCCACATATATAGATATGGCTTAAATATCTGAAACGCAAAAGGATCTTTTTTTTCGATAATTTACTTTTTTAAGAACTTATTTTTTTTTTAGATAATTTTTAAGTTGTATTGAAAACTTTTTCATTAGTTCATTTTAAAAAGCAGCGTATATCAGATGCGGTTCTGCTGAATAAACCTCTCTCACGTTTTTTTTTTGGCATTCGCAATCGTATGTTTTTATAACAATAAAATTCGTAAAATACATTATTTCTTTATATTTTGACAGTCTATTTCCCTGTTCTTTTTTTCCCCTCCATACTAGTTTGAATGGTTTGTGTTATTTTTACAATATTGCAATATTATTGAGGTTTTTATAAAGTTTTCTTTTATTTTTCAGGGTAAAATATAAAATCAAAAAATCACACACAAAATTCGTATTTCTTTTTTATGGTTTCTCAATAACTTTTTATAAAGTAAGTGTACGAAAAAAAAGCATATTTTAACTGTTAAAGGAAATCATCTTTTTTTCTTGACATTTACTCAAGTCCTCATGAGTCTTCAATAACTTAAAAAAATTCTAAATTTTTTGGCAAAACATTTTGGGTATTTATTTGCCTCAAAATCATTTCGTGTACCTTCTTTCTATGTATTTATGCAATCAATTGGTTAAATTTGTTCATTTTTTTCTTCTCTCTTTTGTACATTTTATAACATTTTCATTTATTACTTTCGCAGACATATTTTGTGATTTTAGAATTTTCTTTTCTTCTTAAAATAAGAAAATGGAAAAACAATATAAAATAACATTTATACATATGTATGTGTATATCTGTTTTAAGAAAAACTATGAAAAAGATTTTTGCAAATATTTTCTAAATAAACAAATATTTAATGTCATTTTTAGTTAAGAAAACAAATTTATTATAGTTGTGAGAGTAGACACAACAAAAAAGGCAAACGGAAATGAAAACAAGTATTTTCTTTGAATTAATTTTCAATAATGAAATTTAATAGTTTTCTTCTCTTTTTAAAAATAAAATTGTAACAGTATAAGACAAAAATTTTTCTTATAAAAAATAATATAACAAAAGTATCAAATATTTGAATTTTTATATAAAATCTATTTTTATCGTTATTAAATAAGATGAAATGCAGTTTTGTTTTTCTAAAAATAGGGTTCATATTAAGGGTTCAAATTAAAACTATAGTTTTGAAAGAACTAATAAAATCTAAACAAAGTTCTATTTAATAAAATTTCAGGATTAAAAAAAAATACAAGTATTTTATTCAATAATACCATTTCCAAAAACATTATTATACAGTCCCCTTTAAAGGCTTTGGTTTCAATTGAATTAATTCTACATTGAATTTATTAACAAAAAAAATCTCGTTGTCACAAAGTAACTACTTAATTGCTCTACGTGATACACGTTATCTTTGTTGATTTAGATAGAACCATTTAAAGAGTTCAATTAAATGTTAAAAGCAACTCCAACTAAAGTAATAGCTTTTATGCTTATGTGGACATATATACATTAGAGTGTCCCGTAGACAAATATTTTGCAGAAAAAACTCTTAAACGATGGGTAAAAATTAGCTAATATGGGAAAAATATTAAATAATATGTTTAAATTGATCTTCTGTTCCCTACCAGCGATAGAAAAATCACAAGTCTAGAATATTTCGTCAAAAAAAAAAAAGATTGAGTTTTGTCTTAAAATGGGTATAAACAAATTCTCAATTATGGGAAAAATATTTTTAAAAATTTTTCGCAAAAATGTTGGTCCATAAAACTTAATTTTAGTACATCATTCAAAAAAAAAAAAAAAAAATTCGATATAATCATTTTTGAATTTTTTATTCAGGCCCAAGTTCATTATTGTAATAATTTTTGTAGAATACAGAAAAAGATTTATTAAATACTAGCAGGATGGAATGCATTTTCTGATCTGAAATGATCTTCATCAGCATCCATTATGTCTTTAGTGCTAATCGTAAAGATCTTTGTTTTAACTCACACTTTTGAAGAATTAGAATACGTAACTTCATCACTTTACATATTCTAAATTCTTAAGTATTAAGTTGAAATAACTTTACAAAAGCCTTTTCTTATATTTATTGTATTCTACGTTATTACAATATTGTATTATTGCATAGAATAATAGTTCTACTATTATTTTCACACAATTTGTTAATAAGTTTGTTGTATTTCGTATTATCATCAATAAAAACTATAATCCTTTTATAGATCCATAGTATTGAAGTTCCATGGAACATTTAGATTAAAGTAAATTTTAGTGCAATAAATATTTTGTAATTTATCAAAATTACAAAATTAATTTGTTGACATATTATTTTTTGTGTTTTTGTGAACGCAATAGTACGGCGGAAATAAATTTTGTTTTATTAGCTGATAAGAATCTTTCAGAATTTAATATAAAAATAGTTACGATAAAATAGTGTATAAAAATATAAAAATAGTGTTTCATGTAACCCAGGAAAAAATTTTGTTCAATATAAATTTTCCTGGAGATTTTTAAAATCAATTGAATTGTGATTTTTTGATAAAATCATTTTTTTTTACAATAATATCTTAATAATATCTTAATTAATATCTTTTATCTTTGTAAAGGCAAAAAATATATTTCCTTTCTGTGTTAAAATTATTGCAGTCAAAAGTAAATGCTTTTCCTTTGATGTTGCCAAACTTCTTCTTTGAAATGAGTTTCTAACCGAAAAAGTAAAACTTTACTTGGTATACTTAAAAAGTGTAAAAATGTATCACAGGTTTATATACTAAATAATTGCAATACTAAACCCTCAATAGCTCTGCTCCTGAGTGGTTTGTTGAGTTGTCCTTCGAAGCTTTAAATTGCACACGTAATACTGCTACGCCAGTGTGAAAATTGACGTAAATTTAGCCAGAAGATTTTAAGTTACAGATTTATTTCAAAAAAAAAAAAAAAAAAAAAAAAAAAAAAATCGATTTTTCCCTAGGAAACAGAAAAAAGTAAAAAACGATTTTAATCATCAAAATAATTCATTCAATTCAAAAATGTTTTAAAGTTGCATCTCTCACCAAAATGATTATATCAATTACTCATAATTGTGAAAACTGAAAAAACCAAAAAATTTCCAATCAAAGATATTATTTAACAAAATAATTGAAAAACAACATATTCAATTGAATGAATGTTAAAATTAAATGAAAAAAATTTATTTTCTTTTAAATTCGCACAAATAGTGTAAACAAATAAAATACACGAACACATTCAAATTTTTATGTGCCTCTTTTACTTTATTGACATTTTATGTTTTTTCTTTGAATTAAAAAAATATTACACAAACATATTACTCATCAGCTTTTCCATGGAACATAACATTAAACTACATACTACAAATTAATATTTTTTCATAATGTATTTTAAAGTCCTCATTTCTAAGATATCTACAAGCAAAATAAATTTAAATAATAACTAATTACGATTTTTAATGATTTTTTTTTTTTCCAAGAAGAGGATTTTTCAGGTATTTTTTTTGTTTCATCTGAATAATCAACATTAATTATTCAATAAAACAACAAGATATATTGATTAATATGGTTCTTTTTTGTTTTGTTATATTATTTGCAAATTATTAATAATAAGTATAGCCTTTATTATTTAATTTAACCTAAAAAGTTATATTTGGAAGGGACTTATAAAGATTTTCAACTTGTAACAAAGAATATTTGCTCCAATATTTTTAATCTCTTCAGATAATGAATTTTTGTGCTCGTATTATTTGTCCGACTCATAGACATTACGTGACATCAATTTCTATACATTTTCTATTATATTAAGGTCGAGAGAGTTTGATAACCACTGCTAAGTGGTAAAATTTTGACTTCGAGTTATTTGTTTTCACGCTCCTGCGGTGTGAATAGGGGCATTGTCGAACTGGAATATCCATGACATGAATTAAAATAGTGCATAAAATGTTAGAAATTCTTTTCCCGTAAACTTTTGTAAGTTTTTTTTCGTAATTCTATGCGTAGAAAATCGAAGTTCACATGTCTCATAATATGAAGTAGCACTCTACGCCATTACACTTCCTTCGCATCTTTGTGGGATACATAATTAGCATCCTGTTTTTCTCAAATGACGAAAATGATAATATTTGTAGTCATTGGAGCCTTCCATATTGATTTTTTTTCATTCTATAGAACAATAGGTTGTGGTTATAATAATCTAAAGGCAACATATTATGATTATATGGATTATATGGTTGCGGTAAAAATTTTTATCATAGAATGATCCAAATTTATCATATTATGTTTTGATTTTCTTATATTATAATCCGAATTTATCATATTATTATAAAAAATTACCACAACATGATCCAAATTGGTCATGGTCAACATGATCATTATACTTCTGTCTTATATACGAGGAACAAGTATAAAAGCTATAGTCATTCCAGCCAGACTTTATGATAACCTACAGCAGGCAAAAGCACCCATTGCACTCCGGAGCTGAGTGTTTTCGGAATTTTCACATACGAAGCTAAACAATTGAGTATGAATATAAAACAAAAATCATTAAGTTGTGTTCTAGCTTTCAACAAAGCAAGATCACATCGCATGGTTAAGCAAAAACAAGAACAAAAGACATAACAAAGAACGCAAGAAAAAAAATTTTTTTTTGTGTGCCAGATATGATAAACACATTCGCAACAAAGAGCGTAAACAAATAAAATACACGAACACATTCAAATGTTTATGTGCCTCTTTCTGCATTTGGCTGCCCTACAGTATTACGTTAATGCGTAAAAGAGGTTTTCGGAGAGGGTCGTATATTTAACCTGTGGTCAATTTTGGACCAATTCTTATAACGTTTTATTGTTATCTTATAATTAGCATACAAATTTCACTAATTTCGTGATAAGGAAAATATTATAAGCGTTAATATCCTATTCCGGAAGGTCATTTATTAGGGAGTTAGAATAAATAATCATAACCAATTTCAATAGGCTCAGTCACTTGGTACCATGATGAATAATCATTAAAATTGTAACCTGTACTTTGTGCGCAAAGCAAAACACTTGGAATAAAATAGTTGAGATAAACACAATAAATATTTGAAAACAAAATATGGTTAAAAAACAAACACATTATAATATTTTCTGTAATAAGTTAACATATTATGGTAATTGTAATATTTTTAGTTAGATAAATATTAATATTTTTGCATGATAATTATCCTTTGTTTATGGTAAAAATATAATATTTTTGAGTCAATCATATTAAAGTATTTATTTGGGATAACCATAATATAATAAATCTTAAACATAATTATTATTATTGTAAACATGATTGTATTGTAACAACTATAATTTGATTCCGACAGTTGCTAAAAGCATAATATTATTGTCGTAACCTTGCTGTAATAATGTGCGTAACTGCGCGTAACTGAAAATCTGTGAACACTTAATGGCAGACGAGTACCGTTTAGTTTCCACAATGTCTATAATAAATTAGTGGCTTGAGAAAAGTGCCGTTAAACGTACCGTTTAGTTTCCACAATGTCTATAATAAATTAGTGGCTTGAGAAAAGTGCCGTTAAACGTTCAAAAATATGGCAAATATATGGTATTTGAAAGTATTATAGTAGCAGTAAACAAATGTTAATTTTATTAACCAAATTATTTTTGTAGTAAACATAAAATATGTTTACCACCTTTATGTAGAATTTCTCAGCTATATATATTTTTTTTGCAATTTCACTTAATTTAATTTATAAGAGGCAAATGTTCCCCAATTAATCTCATTTCTTAAAATATCTACATTCTGAAAAGAACTAAAAACAATCTAGAAACTATATAAAAATTCACCTTCAACACTAATGTACTTTTTGGAAAAAAAATATACATAATTTCCTTTTAATATTTTTCTACTAAACAAACAAATAAAAAAAACACATCATTAAAAATTAACAACAAAAGATAATTAAAAGCAAACAAAAGTTTCATTTAAAAATGCCATTAAAAATTGTACTTAAAATAGGAAAAGAAAAATAACTTGCAGCATATTTTTAAGCTAATGGTTTCAAAATTAAACACTAAAACTTGTGTAATCTATTAATAAGGCTATTAAAAATTTACGTTATATTTTGTTGGGTAAATACATAGTAATTCCTGACAGCTAATAATATTATAATCTGTGTTAAAGTTTAGAAGCTATTTTTACTATTTATGTGTGTGAGAGTTTTAGTTGTTGACACACATTTCTTTTTTTTGTAATCTCTTTATATGCCTGGCTGTTTCAAATCTTTTAAATGTTACACGAAGCTTTAAAATATTTTCGACACGTTTCATATTTATTCTGGCACATTAATTTTGTCTACCTATGCTTTTTTTTTTTTTTTTTCTTCTGTAAGTCTGCTACTTTTGTTAAAGTGTCATTATTAGGGAAAATACTGTTATTTGTAAGTCCCTTGCCTATAATGTGCCATAACTTTGGTCTTTTGGTTTCCTTAGGTTTTTTTTTTTTTTTTACATATCTGAGAGAAAAATAAGCAATGTTTGAATAAAGTCTTAAATAAACGAAAAACTACAATAGAATATAATGTTTTTATAAGATACTAACACTAATACTACAACTACTATTTTTTTTATATATATAAGTAGTTTAAGGACATTTTGTATAACACATATACACACACACACACAAGGTTTTCTATGTATAAAAAAAGGACCAAAATAGTACTTAAGGGCATACAACAAACATATGAGTTTGTTGTAACAAACAACAATTTAACAATCAGAAAAAAAACATAATGATGCTCATCTTTTATTAATTTTTTCGGGGAGTGTGTGTGTTTTCTTGAGAAAAAAAGGACTAAAAAATAAAAAATAAAAAAAAAAAACAAAACTTTTTCTTTTAGCTTACTTTTGGTCTAAATCATTTTGTGTATTTTTTTTTTGGCAGCAAAAAATGTTTTTCTTAATAAAACAAATTTTATTTTCTTCATGTCTTTAAGGAGTTAAAAAGTTTATGTAGTGATTTGTATGGAATTCTTTGTATATGAATAAATTTGTATTTATACAAAAACAGAACATTCAACATTTGTTTGTTTTATAATGAAATACAACTTTTTTTATTAAAAATCAATTAGATTAGAAAACTAGTGTAACATAAATAAAATTAGACAATAATAAAGGTGATTTACTAAAATTAATGAGTAGTAATAATAATACTAAAACGTATACTAGTTGTAAGTAATAAATATTAATCATACGTCATTTTCTGCGCCTATGACTCTAATGTATGTAAATCACTAAAAATCACAAAATGAAGTAAACTATTTTCCAAAGACACTAATTCGCGTATATATCTGGTAGTGTGACCTTGAAAACGATTGAAAGAGAAAAATAAATAAAAAAATATAATTTACTGCACTTAGCCCATATTAATATTGGAAAAAAATATGAGGGAAGGAAGTAATGAAATTTGTTAGGTATAACAATGTTTGTTATATGTGTATTAAAGTGCCTCACGAAAAAAAAAATGCAAATGTACCCCTCCAGAAATAAAGATTAGTATGTTCTTATGTGATTCCCAAAATATTACATCTCAATGTTAAAAATTACGTGAGCTGGACCATTTTCAAAATACCTCTAAAATTACGTATTTCTTTCAATATCATTATTAAAATTTTAGTTATAAGAAAATTAACTTCATATTATAATAGAGGACTAAAACGACCTTTAGTATTCATTTAAATAATTATTATATTTCTTTTCAGTAGCGGATTATTAAGATTTTGCTAAAATTTTTTTATCACATTTTCATTGTTCAAACATGTAATTTTATATATTTCGCACATTTTTTAAAATATATTAGATTTTAATGTACCATAGGAATGATTTATCCTGCTGCTTTTGAAGATAATATGTAATTAACCCATTAAAAGCTAGAGGGTCAATTTCATGCATTTAGTTCCCAAAAGTTTAAATTAGCAATTTTTGCAAATAAGTCGCATTGAAGTACTCATTACACTTAAATATTGATAAATTTATGAAAAACACAATAAGTATCTTTAAAACCGCGATAATAATCGAATAAAAAGGAGTTTTTGAAATTTAGCCGCTAATTTGCACGAATTTATTACAGCTTTTTTGATGAATTTACGCTTTCGAGGATATTTATATCCTTTACTAACCAGTTATTTGACTTTAAAATTAACTTAATCAATTATGGACCGGAAATCCCAAAATTTTATTTGTGCAACTAAAGGGTGAAATCAATTCATATATCAATAGTATTTAATGAGACCTTTTAAGATGGAAAATGTCCAAAATATTCAAACTTTATTAAAATACCGTTATAATAAAATTATTGACAATTTTACTAAAATTTTAATTTCGCAAGAATGAAAACAAATTTTAAAATATTTTTTGCTCAATATGTATTAGACGTCGTTTTTCTATCATATGTTGTATTTTTTTTTTTTTTAAGTTAAGAATTGTGTATACTGTTGATCGAAAACCATATTTTTGGAGGTTTTTTAACTCAGACTGAAAAAGAACATCTTATAATTTCAACAATAATAATTTGAAAACCCAGTCAAATACAAATGTGTTTAAATGAAATATATAAGAATATAAAGTATTTAAATTTTTCAGTAACTTTTAAGAATTTGAAAGACCGCCAGCTTCACATGGTCCATTTTTCGAGAGTGTTAGTCGAAGCATTGGTTAAACAACAAATAAAAAAAATAACGTTAGGCATAAAAATGGTCCAGCTCACGTAAATGAAATAATTAAACAGAAATATTTTGGGGGTGAGTTAAAAATATATCAATCTTTAATTTTAGGGTGGTACATTTGCAACTTTTTTTGCCTCCATACAAATCAAGGCACTGTAATGTGTATACATATATAAATTTACTTTATATATTTTGACTTTTCTTCTAATATATTTGTTTGTAATTTATTTTATTTAAGGACGACTTAATACCATATTTATATTATTTATTTCTGTATCAGTGTAAATATATACTAAAAATCAGTGTAAATATATACATATTACAAAATTTTATTAAAGTGTTAGTTTTCTGAATAACTAAAACATTAAAAACACAATTCGCAATCAGCTTTTAATACAAAGTTACTATTTATGTAATAGCTTTTAATTCTATTGCTTTGATTTGTTATGTATTCATAAACTATTACTGTAGAATTGGTTGGAATTAAAGTTTGATAATTTTATATCATTCGTATTTTCTTTGTTAATTTTTCCAATAAAATCACGATTGTGCTTGATTATTTTGCAATGAGATCCTAAATATTTCATATTTCTTATATATCTGTAATAAACTGTACCTTTAATATTCAATAGACAAATCGAAAAACTTTTAATACAAAATCCGTAATATGGAAATTTTTTAAAATTAACCTTTTAATCAAAAGTTAGCCAAAAAAAAAAAAAAAAAAACATAAATTAATATGGGCTGTACAGTATTACCGTTTGGCGACTTTGTTCGCTAATTGCTCCTTTTTCAACCACCTGGCCACTCTTTTGGCCCCTTTTTTAAATGGCGGCTTTTTAAGACTATGTGCTAAATGAAGAGAAACTAAGTTATATTATATATTTATCTTAAAAAATAAATTAATAATTTTGAGATTATTTATAAATAAACTGGAGCTGTTAGTTACTAAAAATCATAGCTGTAACTTATGAATGAAATAAAAAATAAAAATACTTTTTATTTCATTTCTATTTCTTATTTCTAATTAAAAAATATTTGTTAATCAATCTATTATCTTTTGAATAAAAATATTAAGGATTTCTATTTATACTAAAACAATTGAATTTATTATAAATTTGTATCTGATTGAACAAAATAAATTAAAAATTAAAATATTTTATTTAACCAAAAGAAAAACAAATATATTTTTATAAGAAGATAATCAAAAGTTTTTTATTTGACTATTTTAAAGTTTACTAATATTCATATGTATTTTATTTAAATAAAAAAAGTTCAACAAATTTTTCTGATTTTTATTCAAAAACTTTATATTCAAATAGAAACATTTAAAATAAATATTTTTATTATTTTATTCAACAAAAACTCCAAAAAATAAAAATATTCAGCCTCAAAAGCATAGATTAACAACTAGATATTTATGTGAGAGAAAAAAACCTAATTCAATTGTCAGAAACCTAATTCAAACAAAAACAAAATACATGTAGTCACATATATTTTGTTTTTGTATTTTCAAAAAAATGAGTAAATTTTTTGAAAATTTAGTATAGGGTGGCTCTCACATAAACTTCTAGTTCTATTCTATGCTCAAAAGGCTTGAATAACAAAAAATTATAAAATTTTTTCAAATATTCAAGTATAAAAAAAAATATTTTCCTTATTTTTCTTTTTCAAAGTAAATTTAAAACTATTCAAACAAATTCATGTTGAATAAAAATATTCAAAAGTTTTCTATGAATAAAAAAAAATTGAATGTTTTAAAACAGATATTATTTTAT
The DNA here is from genome assembly GCA_951394005.1 of Protophormia terraenovae. Classification (NCBI taxonomy): domain Eukaryota; kingdom Metazoa; phylum Arthropoda; class Insecta; order Diptera; family Calliphoridae; genus Protophormia; species Protophormia terraenovae. The sequence goes on from OX596074.1 coordinate 143,909,048, forward strand.
TTTTAAAATGGAAAATAAAATAAAGAACAATTGTATTCAAACTAAAGAAATAAAATATATTTTAAAATTAGTTAAAAACTTAAGAATTTGATTTATATTTTATAAATTTATATTCGAATACTTTTGTGGAAATATTATTTTATCTAACTTGTTAACAAATGGAATAATATTTAAATAATTTTTATTCAAATTAATTTCAAGTAATTGAAAATCATATTACAAACAGTATAAAATAATTTTAAAGAAATTTATTTCTAAAAATATGAATAAAATATTAAAATAATTTATTTTTAACAAATATTTTGATTGAAAATATTCACAATGAACAGCTATGCTAAAAATAATAATAAAGCTATTTATATCATATGCTTAATCTTTTCAGACTGGATTGAAAAAATAAAAAAAGAAGATTATATGAATATTTATATCCTAATCTATATTTTTACATACCTATTGCCTTATTACCACATCTTTCAAAAATATTGGAAAAACTCTTACACGAACAAATTTTACGTTATTTATCTGAAAGAAAATTACTAACACCCTATCAGTCAGGATTCAGACCAAAACATGGATGCGTAACTGCTCTTTCTGTTGTTGCTGAAGAAATACGTAGTGAGATTGACTATGGCAAAATGGCTTTTTAATACTTCTTGACCATTCCTGGTGAACGTTCGGTGTCGAACGTTCACCATGAAATTTATTTAATTTTTCGAATACATCCACCAAACTTATTTCAACCTATTTAAATGCAAGACACCAAGCTGTGTACACAAATACAAAATACTCCACGTGGGGCTAGTACCCAGAGGAGTTCCTCAAGGATCCATTCTTGGTCATTTGCTTTATATCATGTATTCCAATGACCTTCCGACGCAGGGTAAATTTATGAAAATACAAATGTACGCTGATGATGTACAACTATATATTGCTTGTAACGTCTCATCTGTAATAAATTGTGTATCCAATATAAATTCAGATCTCTCAAGAATAAATGAGTGGGCAACTGCAAATGGTCTAAGTCTCAATCCTAAGAAATCCAAATGTATACCAATTTCCAGGTCACGAATAGAAAGTTGGAATCAAATAAATATTATTTTAGGATCCTCTCGCATTGAGATAGTATCATCATCAAAAAACTTGGGTATTACTTTCAATAAAAATCTCTCCTGGATTGACCATATAAACCAAGTACCAGGAAAAACATATGGTATGATAAGATCTCTGTGGAGCACTCAATATTTTACACCATTTAAAATCAGACTTTTATTAGCTAAAACTTACTTGGTGCCAACACTTCTATACGGCTGTGAATTGTTTTCCGGGTGTAGCTCTTCGGAAAAGCGTAAATTAAAAACAACATATAGTAATATTGCCAGATACGTATTTAACTTAAAAAGATATGACAGTGTATCTCAATTTGCAAAAAAGATGTTTAAGGTATCCTTTGACAACAGAGGGACAATATTAATACTTATCAGATATCGACATCAAATTTCTAATCGACAATTTTTTATTTATGCCATACGACTCTGGAACCAACTTCCGCGAAATATTCAAAATACAAGCAACGCAATACAGTTTAAAAAGCTAATATTTGATTACTATGAAAATCACTAGGATAATTAAAATAAATGTATTATTCCTTTATATCATGTTAATTTTTGTTATACAATATGTTTTGATGTTAGTATATTTATGTTATTTTTTCTATTTTAATGTCATACTATATTATATTATGTTACACTTTAATAATCGAATTGTATTTGCCATTTTGATGTCCGGTGCTAAATTAAAAGATATTTTATCTTACTGCACTGGTATACAATTTTTAATAAACAAACAAACAAACAAACGAACAAACATAGCAAAATTATCAATAACAAAAAATAGTTTGTCTAGCAGACTTATGTTAATAATTGTGGATCCATGCGTTCCTTCCTACGAGTGAAGAACTCGTGCAAAAGTACAGAAGTTTAGTTAATTTGAAGAGGATTTTACGTTAACTATTTTTGTGACTAAAACTTTATTTTTTCAATAATAAAAATTGTTGGTAAAATAATTATAAATTACACAGAGTTACAAAATGAGAAAAAAAAAATCTGCGGCGCGGGGTTTCTCAGTCAATTGGAATACACGGTATAAATAAGTACTTACCCAGCAAAAACTTTGCTTTCCTGGTAAGCTAGCAGGTATAATTGGAAATAAAAATAAACTACTTATTTTTTGTCTCAATAACTAGTTATTTTTGTTCGAGTTGTCCATGAATTCTAGTAGTTATTTTTAGACTCTAGTGATACTAAAAAATATGTACCTAAACAAAAATAAAAATAAAAACAAAAAAACGAAAAAATTTGCCGTCAGTGAGTTTTGAACTTGGGACTCTATTAACTAGTGGTTTTTAAAGACTAACGTCTTACACAGTACACCATCTCGCACTTAATAATCAAAGCTAAAAAAATTGTTTTAGCATAAAATATATTTTTAAAACATTTTGTTAAAAAAACGAATAGCATCAGAATGGGGTTGAACCGGCAACCTTCTGATTGCTAATTCTGCGCTCTAGACAACTGATCCATGTGATTGTAACTTACTCTGCAATTATACTATTGAGTACTTATTTATGTAATGTAGAGAAGGCAAATAATAATGACGCCTACTTTCCAGGAAAGTACTTTAATAAGTAGTCGTCATTACCGAAAACCAAAAAGTTTTTGCTGGGAAGGCTCTAATCCACTTTTAAAATAAAAAAATACTCATTTATGCCTTAAAGTATACTTTCAAATTTTCACATTTATACTTACTATAATATAAATTTTCTGTGCAAGAACAGTCGGAAGCTTATATAGAAAAGTCGAAAACAAATTCGTTCCTATTTCGCTGACTTTGATTAGCGTCATTCAAAGGAATATTCTCTATAATTTGATTTATAAAATTTTTCTGTGTACTAAATATTTTATTATCTTAATTATATAGACGCTTTGCTATCATATGTTCTGACTTAATCGACTATTGTGTTATTACTTGTTTTTTTTTTTTTTTTAATGGTTGCAATATTTTGTGATATTTGGGTACTGTAGTTTTTTTTTTTTTTTTTTTTTATTAATTTCTTGCGGTTAAGGCTGTCTCAGGATTTTATATAACTTTTCGCTGACTCTGAGAGGGTTAAAAGATACCAGTGTTACCATTTTAGCACTTTCAGTGCTAGATTTAGCATTTAAAGAGGTTAAAATGCATTAACATTTTTTAAAAATATCCTAAGTAAAAAAATATGCTGTAAGTAAGTTTTTTACAGTAATTTTTAATTAACTACCTTTTTGATTTTTTGAAAGAATTTGTTAGTAAATTTAACGTTATTAGTTGTCAGTTTTAAAATAAAAGCTCTATTTTTACTTTTTTTCCCAATCTTACAATTAACTTAGTGTAAGTATTTTTATAAGATGTCATTATATTTTACAAGAAACAAGGGCAACAAAAATATCAATTTTTCTTTACAAAACAATTAGCATTGTCATTTTCTGTTGTGGAACAATTTAGCATAATTTTTTGGACGTTTTAGCACTTTGCCAATTACATCTTCTGGCAACACTGAAAGATACCTTTAATTGTCGAACTAAAATCATTAATCGAAAATACTGCGTGTACCCTAGAGAATATATTTTATTTGTACTCCATTTAAGTTTTTAATATGTTGGCTTTTTTTAGAAAATATAACGGAAATGGCAATTTACAATTTTTCCTTCAAAAAAACTTATCCTGATCAGCCTCAAAGCATGCTGCATAATTTATTTCAGTTACTCTGTAATGATAAATTTCCTATTAATCATATTCAATCATTCAAAAGAACATATTATTTCCCAAGAAACAAAAGCATGCGACCAAAAATTCCTTACCCAAAAATGACAAAATTTATAATAAAATACCTACTTATATTTAACTTATTTGAACTAACAACCAAATAAAAATGCCAAAGGTAATATTTATCCTTTTAAGGATATGTAGCAATTAGAATTATTCATGTGTTTTACAAGGATAATACATACATATAAAAAAGGTCTAGTTGTTTGTAATAAAAAATGAAATAAAATATATGGATTGTGTATGCTGATTATTTTCAAATCGCTGTAGACTAAACTCGTATATATTTTTAGCTTTTAGCTGAATAATAAAATAATCCAACATACAAGAGAGTAAAAAAAAAATGTCAAATACATAATAATGTATTTTCCCCTTTTTTTCTTTCGTTTGTTCCCTAATAAAAATTTGGTTCATACAGGACAATAAAAAAGGGTCCGTTTTTTATTATTTTTATTCATGATTTTTTTTTTTTTAATTTGGAGTATGTGTTTGGTATTAGAACATTTTCTTTTTCCAGTGTTATTTCCTATTAAATAAAAATAAAATTATTGCCTGCTAAACAAATTTTAAGCGTCAGTTTTTATTTAAGCAGAACAAATAAAATGTTCATTTGACCCTTGTAATTTTTATTTACTTTTCTTTTTTATTTGAGTTTTGGAGGGAAGAAGAATGGAAAGAATGGAATTAAAATTTATTAGGAAATTGTTGCCAAAGGGATTTTTGTTTTAGCTTAAAAGAGTCAATTAGTGAACCTTTTTCCCTGCATAATGTTTTTGATTATTCGGGCATTTAATTTATTAACAATTAATGTTCTAATTAAAAGAATTCAAAATATATGTAAGAATTTATGTTTTGTTTTAATTCTTTGGAAATTACTTAAATTAAATAACAATTTGTATTTAATTTTAAATTAGGGAACATACCTTTAATTCAGAATGATTTAAAATATATGAAATTGGATTTATAAGGATAAAATGGCTAATGAAAAGTAAATCAGTTTGTCCTATTTTAGTACAGAAATTATATTTTTTAAGAGCATATATACATTTTTAATTAAATATCCTTAATGACTACCGTTTAAGATAAGACAAATTTATAAATAATATTATTTTTAAAATACTTCTTAATTAACAACTGCATTTTCCTATTAACATTATAAAACTTTATAAACTAACAAACTACATTTTCATTTCCTCTTTATGTTATTTTCCTTATGATTATTATTTTCTTAATAAAATTAAATCCTTTTTCGCAAACATTAATATTAATTTAAATCTTTACACTCATTTTTTAAATTATTTCTCACACTCGTATAAAGAAAGTCAAATATTAAATTTAATTTTTATTATTAATATTAAGGAAAAAACTTATATAAACTTTAGTACACAACAATTTTAAACAATCAAAAGACAAACTTAATTACCAACATTAACAGTTTTGTTCATAAACTCCCATAATAAGTTTAAAGAAAAGAAATCCTTGGTAAGAGATAAAACCCAATACAGTTTATCTTGTGTTTTATTTTATTTTACTTATTATTATTTTTTTCTGCAAAGTCTTTGAAATATGAAAGCAACATTAACACTTTAAATTATTATTCCTTCGCATACTTTTAACTTACATACATACGAAAAAGCATGCATTAATATAAATAAGAAAATTAAAAAAAATAAAATAAAAATAAAAAAATGATATTAAGTAAAGTTATTTTTATTTAAGAAAAAAAAAAACTTTTATAAAAAGTAAAAAAAAAATATATAAAAGAACAAAGTTATAACTTAAAAGCAATGGATTTCAATTAAAAGTGTTCATAATGTCTTATAGATATACATAAGTGCCGTTTAAGTGTGTGAATAGTCTGAATTACTTTATACTGAAAAATCTCTAGACCAAAGAAAAGAGTATTAAAACTCCACAATAGGACATCATACAAACATATTTTTTTTTATAAAGAAATGTGTTAATAGTTTCAATTAATACTTACGTAGATAAAGAAAGGGGATGAAAAAAGCAATGAGTTACAAAGATTTTATGAGTTTATCTAGTTAAACATAGAACTGAGCAGTACACATATATTTAATACATAATACGTATTAATACATATAAGTACTATGGCTTAAATAAGTAAATTTTTTTCCAAAAAAAAAAAAAAAAAAATAGGATTGAAATTTTTATTCAGTTTTACTCAATCTTAAGTACCACTTTCCAATAACATCTACTATATAATGTACAGTAGTAGTGCCAAATATTGATATCAATCGATCCAGTCGACTCACCATATCTTATACATGCACTTTGTATAGGAGTATCACGCCTTCTGTTATGCCTAAGGGTAATTCCATTTTAAATATAAAAAACTTGACCTCTTTGAAATTTTGTCTATAGTAAGTATACCGACAGAGCTTTCTACAAAAAAAAAAAAAAAAATATAAAAAAAAAAAATTGAAGATAGATTTTTGATATAAAAGTTTTCCAGGATAATTTTTAGAATAAAAAGTGTTCAAAATAATTTTTATAAAATTTTTATATAACATCTTTAAATACAAATTTTTTACAAATTTATTTAAAAACAAGCGCGAATATTATATTCGGCCCGGCCGAATCTATATACCCATCATCAACTTTTTCAAATTTTACGTTATATGGGAGGGGGCGGTAAAGTGGGCGGACCACGCCCATTTTTTGTTTCCGAATTTACATTGGTCCTTGAACTATTTGAACACAATTTCACCTTATATGGGAGGTGGGCGGTAATGTGAACGGACCACGTCCATTTTTGGTTTCCGAGTTTATATCGAACCTCGAACTATATGTACAAAATTTCGTTGTCGTACATGCTTTTGTTGAAGAAATATCAGCAGAAAAGTATAAAACGGACACCCCGTGTTTCTAGTTTTTAGCCCATAACTTTTTTGTCTATTAACCGATTTCAATACCAAACAAACCTTATATAAGACAAATATTTGTGCCAAATTTCGTCCCCCTACTTTGCCCCGATCGAGCCCTATTCTGCTTTCAACAGACAGGCAGACGGACAGATGGACGGACATAGCTAGATCGACTCAGAATCTAACCAAGACCCAGAAAATATATACTTTGTGGGGTCTTAGATGATTCCTTCGACATGTTATACACGGAATGACAAAATCAATATACCCCCCAACTTTTTGATGGTGGGTATAAAAGAAATGTTTTGTTATATTTTATTCAAAAAAAAGTTTTGGCCATTTAAAAAAATCTGTTTATTACACTTAAAGCTATACAGTTGTCACAGTTTTTTCCAATTCGATAACCAAGGTTCAAAATTAAATGGAATTACTCCTAAGTAAAAAAGTAAAGAAAATTAAATTTTTCGCAAGTGATTAAATTTCATTACTTATTATATTGATGCCTATTGTTCCAAGGTGGAACAAAGAGTCACTACAAAGTTCTTCCATTGTGATCTGTTCTGAGCCATTATCTTTAGTTCGGCTCAGATCATTCCTGTAGAGTTCGTTTTGGTTTCAATTTTTATTGTCTGGGTATTGGCAGGTCAGCCTCTTCTTCTCCTATAAGTTTTTATTTGAGCTGACATTCGGCCAGAAAATTTTTAACAGTTTACGAAGAGAGCGGTTGATGAATACGTTTAAAAAAATAAAAGTCATATACATATTATTCACTAATGAATAAAATCAAAATTTATGTATTAAAATTTAAGAATGTGGTTTAAACCAACTACAGCACATTGCTCCATTACGAGAGAACTTAAAAAAATAGAACCAATCTTGAGAAATGAATATCGTATTTGAATTCCAAGCCACCAATTACATTAAAATTAGTATTTAACTAGATTCCTAGGAAGGGATGCAAGAACTGAAGAGGCATAACACTCTTTAGTATGGTGAATAAGGTAGTGGACGCTCTTGCACACGACAATCGCAACGAACAAGCTGATTTCCTCCCATTAAATCTGGTATCGATCACACTAATAGCTACGGATAATTACGGATCAGTCAGTCGAATGGCAAACATCTCTGTACCTTGTTTTAATCGTCTTTGAGAAGGCATTTGACACCCTACATCATCAAGCTTTCTGGAATGCTCTTAAATGCAAGGGTATACCTGACATGCAGTCAAAACTGAGTGACATAGAAGTCGATACAGCAGTGTGTGGTCTTAAAATAAATATACCTAAATCCAAAGCAATGGGAATCAATGTGCAAAACACGAATAATTTCATCCTGCGCCAACAGCAAATATAATAAGTCCAGTCGTTCTGCTATCTGGGAATCATAATAAGAACAAACGGAGGCTCCAAAAAGGACGTGGAAAACCGCATAAATAAGTCCCTACAAGCCTAGTTCAACCATGTGTGGAAGTCCCAGCACATGTCCAGAAGAACCAAACTCAATATTTTCAACAAGTGCGTTAAATCAGTTGCCTTGTATGGACGCGAATCGTGGAATGCAGCTCGATGTGACCTCAGAGCACTACAGGTATTTATTAACCGTTGCCTCTGCCGATTTCTGAAAGTATACTGACCAAATACTATCAGCAATGAGGAACTTTGGTCATAGACCAAAGAGATACCTGTTGAAAACGAAATAAAAAGGTTTAAATAGCGATGGATTGGAGATGCTTTGCGGAGGCCACAATCCGCCATTACTAGAAACACAATAGACTCGAATCCATAAAGCAGTTGTAGGAGGGCAACTGTATACGGAAATAGGAAGAACCAACAAATCTTGGAATGAATTAAAAGTCATCGTTGCAGACAAACGAGAATAGAATGCAATCATTGAGGACTCCTAGGAGGAGCTTACAATTGCACATAGCATTCTAATAAAATTTAATCTTTTTTTGTTTTATTGCTATATAACAACAGTCACGATCAGAAAATGCTAGTAATATTAAATAGTAAATTTTGTAGATATATCAACCAGCTCATGATATATTGGTACAATGTTATTGTAAAGTTACAACTTTTTCACTCTTGAATCCGGTTTACCTTTGAGGAAAATGGGGAAAGTTGAGCTTGTTATAAAATCTGTCAAATGAAATCCATTCAACATAACCACTACGTAAAGTCTTTCGTATAAAAGTATGTTTTGTTAGAAACATAGTGGAAAAGTATAGAAACATTTGTTTTTCATCACTGTAGTATAACTTACCTATTGTGATTACTGTACAGAAAATTATAATATGCTATACAAAGCGGAAAATCGATTGAAATTCTCCTTCAAATTTTATTAAATTTTGATCAATAGAAAAGTGAAATTAAGAGCATAATTTTGTAAAACAGTTCCCCTCACTTTTTCATATAAATTGTTTTTGTTTTTCAAAAACGTGTATAGATTTTTTTTCAAAGTTAGGTAAAGGGATTTAGAAAATAACCAGAATCCGGAGAATGAAAAAAGTTAGGGAATTTGGATATCCTATCCAATTGTAGTGAGAACGATATTGTTACGAAATTGCATTAAAGATTTTTTGTTGGTATAAAAACATCAAAAGCTTGTAGGAGAAAGTAGGAAAAAATAGATAACAGTACAGAGAACCGTTTATCCATACACTAATACGTATATAGAGCCAAAAACTATATCTTTCTTTCTCGTTTTAATTACCTTTTTGAAATGACGCTCCATGTATAGCTACGTTATATTACTACTACGCTGAATTCAATCGTGGATACATTTGACTCCAAAATGAATTTTGTAAATATCTTTTAAAAATGGTTGTTTTTACTGATTAAGAAACGCCGAAATATGACATATCGTGAGATAGAAGAATTCCTAGGCTTAAATTCCACTAACACGAAATCAATATTGAATTAATACTTGAACGTACAGAACAGTTTTTTTATCTTCAACCTTATATAATTTAACAAAAGTTCGTATCAAAATCGTATCTATCGTATGATACCAAAAAAAAGTTTAGTCAACAGTATTAATCCTTCAAAGTTACACCTGGCAGAAGTATTTACAAGTATTTTCTCGGAGATCCGGACATTTTCCTTCATTAAATATATTTCATTAATACATTGACTTATTTTTTTTTTAATTTTATACCTGTTATATATTTGATTACAAAAATTAATTGAATTTTATAAAAAAATTTATTATTTTCTCTTAATTAATATTATCAAAATTTTTCATTCACAGACCCATGGTATACTATCTTAACTAAAAATATGAAGTTATCTTGATTAAAAAAAGCAAAAACTGCTCTTGAATATAATAAAATAAAGTAACCCCAAAAAAAAAAAAAAATTTTTAATTTACTAAAACTATGATGTAATAAACAGGGATTTTCAAAATGTTATCTTGTTAACAAATTGAATTTTATACTTAAAAATGATTGTGCACATAAAAGTTTTTTAGCACAAAAACTATAAAGTTTTGTAAATTATTTCATAAAATAATCATTAAAAACAGAGGTGTACTTGAAAATATCATAAAACTTAGTGAAAAGGATTCATATTTTGTTAAGGAATAATAAGTATAAAAAGGTGCTACTGTTTTTATGTGAGAGTGTTTGATAGAGATTATTTTTGTATACACATACCTATTTTTCGTTTTTCATTTTTGCTATTTTTTTTTTAGTTTTTTTATTTTCTCTAACCATCTCTCTTGTGTGAGCAATAATGAATAGGTCTTATTAAAGTGAAAGGATTTTTAATGAAAAATAACAACCTTTTTAGATTATCATAGAATTTAGTTAACGCATAATTTTTTATGTATATCAGCTTAGTAGTATGTACTAGTATATGTGTGTGTATGTATATTTATATCAAAGTTGTATTAGGGTGAGCCAGTGAAAATTTTGAAAAGCAGTGAATATATAACGAAGAGGTTAATGAATTTGATGTAGGAGCATGAATAATTTTTAATAATAGCTTTATAATTAAGAGTTAATATTATTTTTGATATAATTAAGAAAAATATTGTTACACTAAGTTCTTATTTGTTTGTTTATGAAGATAACATAAAAGTAAAACTTCGGCTGCGTATAGTAAAATTAAAAGAGAATGTATTTTGAATTTAAGTGTTGTTTATTAGTATGAAATTATTAAGCGAAAGGCACAAAGAACTTAATGGAACTATAACAAAAATTTTTAGTAATTTTGTGTACTTATATTCTATGTGAAGAGACACGACATAATTCAAAAACTCAAACGTTTCACTCTATATAAATTTGCTGATTTCTGTTATTGAATTTATGTAAAATGTGAACTAAAAAAAAATTAACAATCTAACGTAACAAGTAAAGCACATTTGCAGACACACAGTTATACATATTTACACAATATCTTTTAGCAAATACATATAGCTCAATACACTTAATCATTGCCAAAGCACAGTGAGGCAGAATCGAACTTTTTTTGTAAATAAATCTGTAACTTGTAATTGGCTACTTGGATTATAATAATTGTACATAGGAATAGCAGAGAATTGTTTAATTTAAAGTTTTGAAAGGAGGTCCCACAAACTATCAGGAGCCGAGGTAATGGGCTTTAATAAGATGTAAAAATATTTGAAATCAGATAAGAATCAAAAATTTTACAATGTTTCTAGATCAGAGATACCTATATTTTGAAACCCAATAGTTTCACTGAGAGTTATGTAGAGACCCACTTCCAAACTTCAAATTGTACATTCTTCTGCTATGCCATTACGAAATTGTATGTAAATCCCCGTAGAAGATTCTATTCAAGAATCTATTTAAAAAAAAAATAAAATAAAAAAATTATTTTTCCCCATTATGCAATATAAAGATGTGCGTATCCTTGCAGTAGCTTTAGTTACTTCATAAATTCTATAACATTCGTATGTGTGTTTTTGAATGCAAATACATAAGCACTTTCTTCATTCTTGTATGTGTATCATACATACAAGAAATTTACATCAGACTGATGTAAATTAAGGTTGATTTTTTATACATCAAATGAGTTGTTGCTGAAGAGTTCATGAATTAAAAAAATGAAATTTTTTTCATGAACTCAATTTTTTTTTTAATTTTCCTTATTATGGATTTTAAAGTATTAATGATTTTCTTTAACTTTTTAATAGATTTTTTTTTTAATGCTTTAAATATTATTATTAAAATTTTAATTATTTGTTAACATAATAATCATAAATCATTTAACTAAGAACTAAAAGAAAATCCTGTAAAATTTCAACTAAAACAAGTCAAAAGCCTTTTGAAAAAAGGACTTTTTTAAAATAATCTCTTCTGGCAGTTCTGTGAAGCTAATCTTATAATTCTTATATAATATATCCCCTCTCTTAAAACTAGTCTAAGTATTATTACTTTACCACACTTCTGTTTGTATTACTATATAATTCAAGTTATAAACGTTTGTAAAAATGTTATAAAAAACAGTAAAACTATTTTACTGCTATAACAACACATCAGTTCTAGTTTAACATTTTTATAGCACGTGTGTAATATTTACGCAAGGTATATTATAAATAACATAATTTTTTATAGTAACGAGTTATCTCACCTTCAGATACTCTCATAAGAATGATTTGCACTTATTTGGGTTTAAACACATACTAAGAAAAATTAATGAAAATTGTTTAAACCTTAAGCATATTAATTCATTATAGAGATAATAAGGATGAATTATATTGAAGGTCTGGATAGTGTTGAAAGTTTATCAAAAAGTTTTTATTTTTTCACAGAATTAATGGAGTTTTTGTAAATATTTAATTACCAGCTTGTGTTACTTAAAAGTAGTTACTAAAAAACTACTATACATATTGTAAAAAATTAATTTACTTAAAAATTAAAAAAAAAAAAAAAACAAGAAATGCCAAAACCAAAAAAGACTTTGCCATAAACAATTATTGTTATTTATACCTACATACATGCACATATAATTTTCTGTTTTAAAAAGGGTTTGATGCTTATGGTTGAGTTTATTCAAATATATATTTAAACTAATGGAAACGTGCTTGAAATGAGAGTTACACTATGGAGAGAGAACATTTTGAAACATTTTTTTTTATACCCACCATCAAAAAGATGGGGGGTATATTGATTTTGTCATTCCGCGTGTAACATTTTCTGGGTCCTGGTTAGATTCTGAGTCGATCTAGCTATGTCCGTCCGTCTGTCTGTCTGTTGAAAGCAGGATAGGGCTCGAACGGGACAACGTAGGGGGATGAAATTTGGCACAAATATTATAATAAACCTTATATAATCTTATATAAGGTTTGTTTGGTATTGCAAATGGGTAAAATCGGTTAATAAATAAAAAAGTTATGGGCTAAAAACTAGACACAGGGTGTCAGTTGCATGTTTTTCTGCTGATATCTCTTAAACAAAAACATGTACGACAACGAAATTTTGTATAAATAGTTTGAAGGTCGATACAAACTTGAAAACAAAAAATGGGCGTAGTCCACACACTTTACCACCCACCTCCCATATAACGTTAAAGTTGATGGTGGGTATATAGATTCGGCCGAGCCGAATATAATATTCGTGCTTGTTTATACTGAATATAAGATTTTTTTTAATTATTAATTTCATAGGAGACAAAGAAATAGTAAATTAATTCAAAGCAATATATATATATATATATATTTTTTTTTTTTCCAGTATGGGATAACATTTGCTTTTACGGCATCGATAAATTATACCGATTTTTTACTAATCGTATTTTAAATCTTCCTAAAACTACACCTGCTAAAAACGGGACAAGAAGAAGGACAAATTAATACTTACAGTATCCATCTTTGAAAAAATCTAATCTTCAACACATTTAATTAACTTTTAGGTTCTAAGCAGAAAATATGTTTAATTTTGAGAAAAGAGAGTCCTTCTTTATTGGAAGATTGTTGACAAGTTGACTGTACTGTCGTGTGATTAAGAACATTTTCCGGCTAAAACATCCATTTGAGCGGCAATGGATGTTTTAGCCGGAAGTCATCATCATCTCCTCTTAATAAAACATTATGACTGTTCTTAATATTTCCACATATATTGGGGTATTCATGTTACCTTTTGTCCAAAATGTAGACCCTGAGCCATATGAAAGGCATCTCAAAACGTAGATTTTCACACCATCCTGCTTGATGGTCTTCAAAACAAATTTTGGATCATATAATCTGTTATTTGGTCCCCTCCCATATAATGGGACTTTTCTTGGACATCTTCCTTACAGCTCTTATTTTTGTAGATATCGGGGTAAAGTTGACCTCTTAACTTCCAGGTCTAAGTCATGTTTTACATTAGTGAACGTCACAAATGGGTTTTAGTACACCATTCGCTTTGTACGCATAGAGTCTCATGGACGATTTTTTACTTGTAACTTCATGTTTCTTAGTTTGTATTATATTTTTTGCAATTTGCATTGCCAGTGCAAGAACTTTGTGTAAAATTTACTTAAGAAAGCATATGGAACCAAAATATAAAATAATAAAAATAATTCCGATGTTTAATATTTTGCCACTATTAATATGTACAAAAAGCAAGAAAAATATGGTATAAACCAGAGATGCACAATTTTCAAATTTCCTGACTCGCGAGTGTAGACTACAAATGCTGCTTACGCAACGCTGCTTCACACATACACAATAAACTATTTCGTTCGACTGATCCCAGCAGGCCACATGTCCATTAACGACACTTTCATCGATGATGTCGCCTAAATTTGTCGTCAAGAAAATGCAACAACAAAAATTCCAAAGTATGTGGTAATGATACTATTATTTTTCGCACGATTGTATATTAAAATCTATAATTTGGCAACGTTGACAGTTTCACAATGCATTTAAGTTGGTAATTTAATATTATTTTTTACATCCTTATTAAAATGGAGCTAGAATTATAAAAGCTGTATCACAATACTTGGAAAACATATATAACAATGCTGTATAACGTGAATTGCAGCCTAGGTCATGTATTTTAAGGCTGTATATAAGTCATGTATTTGTCATTAGTTTTGAGTTTTTTAGTCATATGGGTCATTTACCAAGGCAACCTATAACTGTGAAATGCAAAAAGTTATGTTTGGTCTGAATTTTTAACGAATGTAGAAATTTTAAAATGTTCGATAAAGGCTCTATTACATGTAATAATTCAGATAGCTCTAGCATTTTTTGGCAAACTTTGAATCTTCTACTTTCTTTCAGTTAAATTATGGTAAACCTGAGCGGAAATGTCTTTATTTTTACAAACAAATATTATTTTCTAATCTATTGAGTAGTTTCAGAAATCAATAAAAATGTAATAACTTATAAAATAATTAAACTAAAAAAATGAAATTGAAAAAAGATTCGGCTGTGCCGAATCTTTGATACCCTTCACCATATTACCATATTACCATCTTACTATCTTATCGACATCATATTACCATATTACCGACAAATAATAAAATTTTCGCCTTAACGTATGCTTTCATATTTTCACATATATAAATCTAAATTTTTTTCAAACTACGAAAATTTGAATATGAAAAAAAAAACAATCATAGCAGGCTTTGCTTTTAAAAAATAAACAACAACAATTCCATATTTATTTATTTTTTTATGTGTGTATATACAAACTGACTGCATATACAAAGAACAACAACAACAACACTGTTATTCATTATATTACTTCCAAAACCCGGTTTTTAAAGCATATCTCCGCCATTTAAAAACCGATCCTGCTGATTCAAAAAACCAAAATTTTATAAAAATATTTGTGACCGATCTGTATAAAAATAAAAAAATCTATAGCTTAAACCAGGGCTTCAAAAAATAAAAAATGCGTTTTGTCCGATATCTCAGTTATTATTGAACCGATTTATTTCAGTTTTTCAGAACAAAAATTTTGAAAAAATGTCCGAGACTTCTTTGTAAAAACGAAATCCCTAGTATATACAGAGGCTTCAGAAAATGGAAAACCGGTTCTAAAAACCGGTTTTTTTTAACATATCTCCGCATTGTATGCACCGATCTTGCTGAATTCCAATAGCAAAATTCTCGAAAGCATTTCCGATCGTTTGATATATATATATATATATGTCAGTTATCGGTGGGCTTCATAAACGCCATTTCAACCGACACACGGACGGACGGAGGGACGGACGGACGGACATGGTCCTATCGTCATCATTTCTTACAAGGATCCCGAAAATGTCAACTTTTTTGCTCTCCGACGAAAATTGTGAGAATTACAAACGGAATGACAAACTTATATATTTACACCTTTGGTGAAGGGTATAAAAATAGTAATAATAATAATAAAACCTAAAGCAAACAACTAAATTACATACTTAAAAAATATATCTACTATAGTAAAATTATGTATTATTAAGGTTTAAGCAAAAGTATGTACTAAAGATCGGTTTTAATAAATAATATGGTTAATTTTAAATAAAATTACTTCAATACAACCTCAAAAAGGCACAAAAAGGCTCTCCGACGAAAATTGTGAGAATTACAAACGGAATGACAAACTTATATATTTACACCTTTGGTGAAGGGTATAAAAATAGTAATAATAATAATAAAACCTAAAGCAAACAACTAAATTACATACTTAAAAAATATATCTACTATAGTAAAATTATGTATTATTAAGGTTTAAGCAAAAGTATGTACTAAAGATCGGTTTTAATAAATAATATGGTTAATTTTAAATAAAATTACTTCAATACAACCTCAAAAAGGCACTAAGAATGCTGTTTTAATTTCCCAGCAAAAACTTGGTAATGGCATGTAGTTAGGGATGTAGTTACTTTTCAATGACAACAACATGCTGTCTACACTACATAGAAGTAGTTTAGGAAATACTTATTTATAACCCGGTATGCAATTGCTTATTTATGATCAGATTTTTTTTGAATTACCCTTTATTGATTCCTTATTCAGTTTAGCAATTAATATATCTAAAGAAGGAATAAATATGTGACGAGACAGAATTTGCGTATAAATTAATATTTAAACTAAAATAGTTTTTCATGTCCTAAAATTTCACTACTTATCAGCAATCTAAAACGTAACTAGTTCCTTTTGTTTTAACACATAATGGCTTCAGTAATACTTTAAAGTCAATGAGTTATTGAACAGCTTAAAATTAATTAGTTCTTGTAATAATGACATATAAGTAATGAAATGAGGTAAGTAGTTGCCTCTAATGTCATCACTGTGTTAAAATAATGGTTTATTCAACTAATGTGTAAGTAGTGTAAAGCTATTAGATTAGCTTATTAACTCATTATTATTGCTGGGTTATGACAGGAAAAGTGAACAGATGGACGGTAATCATTATATCGACTCAAAAAGTGATTCTAATGCGATTGGTATATATTTAGGTGGGTCTAAGACTCTTTCCACCTAAGGTGGTGTAGGTTATGAAAATTTAATAAAGAAAATATTACTTTCAGACCGGAGGTACTAAAGTGCTAAAATTACACAGGTCAACACTAAAAAAAGCATTTTGAATATATGTTGCAGATATTGTAGACATAGTCATCCCGATCATCAGGAACATCTCTTTTTCTCAGCATTACGTCACATTTTTAACCCTTTGGGGACCAAAGAACTTATCTAAGTAATAGGTATAGGAAATTAGTCATTCAAGTTTTATAGTCAAGACATGGGGCTGCAAGTAGTACTAGTCAAGTCTCTAACTTGACACACATAGCACCTAGATGTTTTTAAAGTTTTAAAAACTAAGTATGTATTTCTTAATTAATCCTCATAAAACCATGGAAAATGAGTTGTACGTCGCAGTATATGTTTTATTTAGCTTTTTTGTTTAATGTTAAAAAAAAAGACTTGTTGACATTAACCACAGTTCATTTAAAAGTATGTTTATTCTCATATTGATTTTATTTTATAAATGTTTTAAGGGAAACTTTAAAATTGTAGCTCACCCATAAGTCTACATAAAGCAAGCATTAATTTTCTTATTTCCTCTCCTTACAATTTTTTAGTTTAATATTTATGATAAGGATTTTTTTGTTGTTGTTTTGTTATTGGTGTTGTTAAACAAATGGCGTTGAAAGCTTTAAAATCTCATATCAACATTACATTTAGAATATAAATGTTTGCGATTAAAAAAAACAAAAAAAAAAAAAAAAAAACGTCAGAAATAAAAATCATAAAAAAGCAAAAGGAAAAACAAAATACAAAATGAAATGCTCTTTAACAAGCCCATAGAAAAAAAAGACCACCAAGGCTGTTATTAAAGGAATTTTTATGAGAGCATATACTAAATACCTACATACATGTGTATATGTTTAAGCACATTGTTTATGCTTTTTTATTTAAGGAAACAGAAAAAGAGAGATTATAACTGTATATGTATGTAAGAGTATTTGTGATGTATATGCGTGTGGCCTGCAATATAAATGTTGTTATTATTACAATTTTCCATTTTTTACTTTTTTCTGTTTTTCAAAAAAATAAGCATAAATATGTGTATGTGAATTTTTTGGCTACCGTTACAAAGTCATATTAAATGTTTATAACAGTTATTCTGTATGTTTGTTGTTGGCTACATTTTTAGCATAAATCTGTGTGACGAGTTCTTTAAGTGTTTGAAATTGCTAACTAGGGATTTTTCTTTCTCTCTCTCTCTTTTCAAGCTATATGGGCATTTATTTTGCTCTTTTGTATTATTATTCAGTTTAAATATCACATGTTTTTTCAGTATTTTGGTTTTGGCTTTAAAGATAAGCCAAGTTGTTATGAATACATGTTATGTTTTAGTTATATTTAAGAGGGTTTATCAGCATCAACTGAACGTTGTTGCTGCTGCTGCTAGCTGTTGTTGTTCTTTGTGAGTATTTAGCCGTGATTTTATTTTATGTAGGCCTTTTTATTGTTGTTGCTGTTCGGTGGTTTTTTGTTTGGAATTTATTAGGTGAAGGCCAGAGTGGAAATAATGGTCTAGACATTTAATATATGCCAAACAGTTTATGTTTTATGGTTGGTTAAATTAAATAATGACTATTAGTTTAAAGGCACGTATGGATTAAATGGAAATTTGTAAAAAAAAAAAAACATATAAATTTGTTAAGCATATTTTCAAATTTAAATATATTTAGAAAAGGGTTTAAAATAAATCAGGAATACTTATTTTTTTAACAAGCAAGAGCGCAAGTTATATAGTGCTAAATT
Organism: Protophormia terraenovae; assembly: GCA_951394005.1. Taxonomy (NCBI): domain Eukaryota; kingdom Metazoa; phylum Arthropoda; class Insecta; order Diptera; family Calliphoridae; genus Protophormia; species Protophormia terraenovae. The sequence continues at coordinate 143,928,007 of OX596074.1, forward strand.
GTACTTTAATTTTTTTTATAAAATGAGCAAAATTTTTGCTAAATTCCCTAAATTTTCTTGATATCTTTAAATTTATTATAAATTTCATATAATATTTTCAATATTTAATTAAATAAAATAGTTTGCTACAAAATCAATTATAATACATAAATATCCTTAAATTTCTAGTGGCTTCATCGATAAATACCATCAATCAATTGTCTTCCCTAAAATAAATATTACTTCCCAGCAAAAAAACGATCAAAAGCTTTCAAAAAAGAAAAGTTTCACCACTTCAAAATTAGAAAAACAAATGCATATTTTAAGTTCTTAATAATTACTTCCAAAAAATTTCAAATAAAAGGTTAATAACTTCTTAGAAAATTAAAATTTTATAAATTTAAAGGCATTTTTATTATATTTTAATAAGGCTAAAACAGAGTTTTTGTGAAAAAATTGTATAAAGATAGTTTTAAGGGAAGTACTTCAAAAGAAATGAACACGAAGTATAAAGGAAGAACATCCTACTAATGACAACACAATGTTAAATTCATGACTTTTTCAGCTCTTTTTCAGTTCCTTTTTTGCTGGGTTTGTTAAGTTTTTTTATTCTCTTAAAGTAAATTTCATTTATTTTTGTTAACTTACCCAATAACTTACTTAAATAACTTTTATCAAAATTTCCAAAGAATTTATTTAACTTATAACTCCTTCCACACCTCTATATTATATTTAGGTCATCAACCATTATTTGTTTTATATTGATAACTCACTTCATTTTAACCCTTCAACATAAAACAACCATCAATTAAACCAAATAAATTTATTTATGTTTGCATATCAATCAATTTAATCGGTTACATTTTCAAAACAATTATTAAAATCTATTTTTGTTTATTTTGCGCACTCAAACACACCCTAGACAAATCCAAACCTAAAACAAACACAAACAAAATTATAACATAACAATATCCTGTCATTCATTCATTCACTCATTCATTCAGTTTGTCTGTCAATCACTCACACTGGTCATTCTCTACATTATTTCTTTACCATTAAATGACACATAATTTACCAATACAAATGATAAATCTATCAATTTTTCTTCGTTAGCCAACAGTGAAAGCAGTAGCATTTCACTTGACTTGATTTGCCTTGTCATAAAGGAAAACAAAACTTTAGAAGAATCATTTTAAAAACTTGAAATTATATTTCGCGTGACATAAATTTTAATTGTTAATGACATTATAGAAATCAACAACAACAATGAAAAGGGGGCAAAAGAGCAATGGCCCTGGATAATTTGCCATAAAACTTTGGCAGTTTTAATGAGTTTTTCCGTTTATAAAGATTGAAAATTTATTTTCAACAACTAATTTGATGAAGTGCGAAAGTAGGATAATATAAGCCAGAAGTATAGGGAAAATAGATTTAAATAAATAGCAGCTATGGCGCCAGAGATTTGAAGAGAAAGAGGTAAAAAGGAATTAAATCTTTATGCTAAGTACTTTGTTAATTTATTGAGAAAGTGTTTTATTAATTTATATTGATTTTTTACTTTGTTAAAACTTTGAAAGTCAAGAAATTATTAAATATATTTAACAGTAATTATAATCGACAAATTTTAAACTAAAATTAGTTATAAATATTACAAATTACATTGAAAAAATTTTAATAAAATCGTCTACAATTGAAAATATTACATTGGCTTTAATGAAAAAACACTTTTTTCATTTGTAACATATCCAGCTTTTTTATAAAGGGAAAAATAAAATCTTTTTTTTTTTTTTTTTTAATAACAATTATTATTATTTTATAATTTTTTTTTTTTTACACAATTAATTTTTGTATCTCCGAAACAATTAAGCAGATAAAACAAAAACTATGTTAACAAAACAGATGTATCATTCTGAAGTTATCCTGCAATATGTAGTGCAACATAATCACGTTTATGTACACAATTTCGTAAATATAAATAATTTACACATAAATAACTCTTATACGCAAATTCCATACAGAAACATATGGCACAGTGGGCCAGATTCAAAATTTTTTTGAAAATAAATCTGTAACTTCTAATCAGCTGGTTATATTTTCATAAAATTTCACATAGGCGTAACAGAGGAGAAAACAGGTTTTAAGGGGGCTATACATAACCTTTAGAAGGGTATATATTTTGGCTTAAAATAGGGTTCCTCTGATATAAACAATTTTTTTTTTTTAATCCAAAATTACTTAAAAAAGTGTACAATTTTATTCTCTAAAATAAAACCTTATTAAAAAAAATATAAAAATTTTATACTTTTTGTTGATTTCAAAATTAAAACCAAGCCTAAACACACAACAAGACTTTGTACAGACCAATCCGCATTTGAACTATTTTAAATCAAAATTTTGACTTTTGAATATTTTCATATCTTCTTATCGAGAGCTTTAAGAAGATGTAAAAATATTTCCAATCTCATAAGAAAGAAACATTTTTCAAGCTATGAAAAATTTTCTACGTTAGGGGTACCATATTTTGAGCCTTTATAGCTACGCTCCTGAAGGGTATGTGAGCTTTCTTCCAAACTTAAAATTATACACTCCTCTGCTACGCCTGTGTGGAATTTTATGTAAATCTAACCAGTCAATTAGAAGCTACAGATTTATAAAAAAAATCAATTCTGCCCCACTGTGGATGGGAAAATTTATCAAAAATTCTATGGACTTAAAAGGAAATGGCAATGCCGCACACTATTTTGGCAATTAGTTTCACTAATCACGATTAGTTTTCGTTAGTTACTAACTTGGAAAATAAAATATTAACTCACCGTTTATGCGGTAAAATTTTCATATTGCAATATTTTTAATTACGAGTAAGAGGTGCGTATAAACGCTATAATAAAAATCATAGTGGATCAGCAAAAATGCATATTTATATGGAACTATTTTTTACCGGTGCTCTTTGCTACCCCATTTTAGGTGACAGAAAATATTTACTAATTCCCTTGAACCTATCCGCCCTATTCGAAATTTGATAGACAATCACTGCTAGAACTTTTTGAGGATTTCACTGTAATACTCCTTTAGATGTGAGAAAATTTATATTTTCTTTGTATAATGACTATCTCTCCCCCTTGACCTATCCCTGCTATTTCCATTTTATCAATGCGATATGATAAGCTTGATGTTCACACGAAGTTTGAGGACTTTCACTGTATTAGTTATTTAGATATACCGTAATAAATATTTTCTTTGTATGGAAAGCACCACTGCTTCGATCGGAAAATAAAATGTCATATTTAAATTTAGAGACACACAGGATGATGCTATGAAAATTTTAAGAAAATCGGTTCAGCTATTTGAGTTTTAAAAAAGTGGGCATAAACGGTAGGCGTGACATTAAACCGAGATCTAATATAACCTATAACCACCTTCGGTACAGGTACTATCTATGTGTCAAATTTCCTGAAAATCAGTTTAGCCGTAGTAATTGACTTCATTTACACGCAAAGAAAAAATATGGTTCCAGTGACCATAAACTAAGAGCAACATACTATGATTGTAATATATGATTGCAGGTTACAATAAGTATATTTGTACGTAATCATTACTATGATTCCATTTTATAATATATATGTATGATTCACAACCTTATTAATAACTTTTAGTAAGTTTAGTAACCTTTTCTTAAGTTTTGCTTTCAATTTCATCATGTTTTAATAATTTAATAATTCCATTTTATCATATATATAAAAAAAAAATTTCATTATATATATAATTCCATTTTATCACTTATAATATTCCATTTTATCAAATATATGATCTAATTTCATCATAAGTATAATTCCATTTTATCAAATATATAATCCCATGTTATCATATATTTAATCCCATGCTATAATAAATATAATCCCATGTTTTCAAATTTATGTTCATTTGTACCACGATATGTGGTACAATCATCATACTGAACAAAAACAAACCTTGTCAATTTATATTTGTTCATGTATAAACTAAATGAGAATTAATACTAACAAACTACTGGACTGATACACAAAAATGTGTATTCAAAAGGCATTAAAAGTTAGTGGCTTAATGGTTGTAGGATTAACCAAATTTGTAAAATGGACTAAATGGTTGTAGAATTAACTAAATAGTTGTAGGATTGACTAAATAATTGGATTTATTCATACATATGATTTCATATAAACATGTTTAAATACATATTATTATTCAGTGAACCATATTAAAATTTTGATTGTGGATAATCATTAAATGATTAAACAGAATCATAAACGTTGCTATCATGAACACAGTATATTTAAATCAATGAAAAACGGCTATATAATCATTGAATAGTTGTGATGATCATGCTGTAACCATGTTTTTTCTCTGCGTGTATATAGTATATATAAGGATTATTGTGTATGTGGGTGTGGCGTATGATGAAGTTCTATCATAGATAATATCATCATGTGAAAATTTTATGAAAATCACTTCAGTAGTAAAGTGATAAATAGAGAAAATTACTTCTTTTAAAAGTGGGAAAAATTAAGGTTTTATTTAATATAGCCTATAACCAACTCCGGAACCGGTACTATCTTTGTGTCTAATTTCGTTATTATTGGATCAGTCATTTAGGCGTGATTAATATACAAACAAATAAACAAACAAATTTACACCTCATTTTCTTAATATATATGAGGAGTCGCAGATCAAAACGTACTTTTTTCATTATTTGAATTTGTTGGGAAATTGAGAATTCATTTTTTCATTCCCTAACAAAGCAGTTCGAATCTGGAAATGGTAAGGAGCGTTCTCCTTTCTGTGAAATGTATCGAATGACATCAATTCATCACATCAAATCTTAAGGATTTGTGGGATTAAAGGACTTTCAAATGTAAAAAAAACGTTTTGTTAAAAAATTTTTTGGAAAAATTTACAATTTCTTTGTATTTTAAAAAAAAAAAAAAAAAATAAAAAAAATATTTTTCAAGAATTTATAAAATAATCAAAAAATACTGTTCGCAACAATTGCGAATCAAAATAACTAACAAAAATTCTTGTTCTTAAGAACAATATACCTCTAAAAATCTAAATAAATTATGAAAAAGGTGCGATTTTTTCTGCAAAAAGTAAATTTTTTTGCATAAAAAAATGAAGAAATTATCCAACCAAAGATTTTTCTGATAGAGTTTAACCCATTGAATACAAAAAAGCAATTTCTGAAAAAATGCAAAAAAGTACGTTTTGTTCTGGGACTTCTCATATGTATATATGGATTTAATTTAAATATTGTTATATTTAAGACATTTTTATGGTTAAAACCTAATTCCGGGAGAATATTTGTATGTGGGCTAGATAAAATAACATATCGATCATAACTAATTTCAGCAGGCTTTGTTCTTATTCCAAAGCAATTGTTTGTGCCAAACATTAAACTATATCTTTAATACTACTACATGTAATTTGATTACAATGTTTACATGGACGGACGGACAGACAAATGTAGATCAGTAAATTAACTCATGAAATAGTTTTATATTTTAAGGTGGGTCCTTAACCAATATTCTTGAGCGCTACAAACATTAGCACAAACACATAATACCCTCTCCACTATAGTGGTGTAGAATATAAGCAAATATATATTTTATATAAAAGTGTATTTGTATAAAGACTAATTGATTTAAAATACACAATTTATATAAAAGTTATAAAAATATTAATTAAATTTACATTTACTCATACCAAAAAGTATAAAAATAGAGGTAAAGAATTCATTAACTTAAGGTTCTTCAAAACAATATTTCTAATAAAATTTATTACTGACTTTAAAATTATTATTTTTTTTTAAAATTAATTAAAATTGGTTATTAGATATAAATTAACAATTCATAAAATGTATAACGAAAACATAAAGTCAAACAATAAAATTACACTAATTACGCACATACACATAAAAAACAAAGAAAGTAAATTATAAAACGTGACGAACTAAGACACTTGTTTGTATTTGTTTATTTATGTACAAGAATTTCCGGTATTTGTTTGTTTTGAATTATTGTCACTGTTGTCTTTCTACGCTACTATTGTTGTTGTTATTGTTGTTTTTATGCTCATTGTGTTAAAAGTGTAAAAACAAATGAAAAACAACACAAGCTAGAAGATTGACACAGACATGACATGTTTAAGTGAAAACTGTGCTTAAAATTAACTAAAAGACGGAAATACGTTTGCTTGGTCTTTTATTTCATTTTTTGTTTGTTTTAGTATTGAAGTTATAAGTAGATAGAGGAAAATTAAGAAAAATGGGTATATAGGGGGGATAAGTTCACTTTATGGGTAAATGTATGTTATTTACGAGGAAGACGCCATTCATGCATGTGTAGGTTTTTCTGGTAATCAAGTGTGTCAAGTTAACTTTGAATTTTAAAACAAAAATTATACAAGACTTATTTACATACTAACACAGTTACCTATATTAAAGTGCCTCACGAAAAAAAGTAGAAAATATACCCCTCTAGAAATGTTCTTATATGATTCCCAAAATATTACATCTCAATGTTAAAATTTACATGAGCTTGACCATTTTCAAAACACCTCTAAAATTACGTATTTCTTTCAATAACATTATCAAAATTTTAGTTATAAGAAAAGTAACTTCAAATTTTAATGAAGGCATACTACGATATTGAATATTCATTTAAATAATTATTATGTCCCTTTTCAGTCGCAGGATACTAAGATTTTACTAACGTTTTTTGTCATATTTTCTTTATTGAAAAATTTAATTTTATATATTTCTATATATTGGATTTTAATGTTTCATTGGAATGGCCTACACTGGCACTATTGAAGATAACACGTAATTAACACATTAAGAGCTAGAGGGTCAATTTTAAGCATTTAGTTCCCAAAAGGTTAAATTAGTAATTTTTGCAAATAAATCGCATGGAAGTACACTTAAATATTGATAAATTTATGAAAAACATAATAAGTTAATTTCAAACCGCCATTATAATTGAATAAAAAGGAGTTTTTGAAACTTAGCCGCTATTTTACACGAATTTATAGCTTTTTTTGATCAATTTATGCTTTTGGGGGCATTTATAACCTTAACTAACCATTTAGTTGCCGCTAAAATTAACTTAACCAGTTGTGGACCGAAAATCCCCAAATTTTATTTGTACAACTAATGGGTTAAATGAATGCACATAACAATAGTATTTAATGAGACCTTTCCAATGATGCCCTAAAATATAATTTATGATGGAAAATGTCCAACATATTCAAACTTTATTGAAAAGCTATTTAAAATAAAATCATTGAAAATTTTACTAAAATTTCAATTTCGCGGGAATGAAAACAAATTTTAAAATATTTTTTGCTCAATATGTATCAGACGTGGTTTTTCTATCATATGTGGTATTTTTTTCTTTTCTATTTTTTTTTTTTTTTTTTGACAAAAAGTTAAAAATTGTGTATACTGTTGATCGAAAACCATATTTTTGGAGGTATTTTAAAAATGGTCCAGCTCACGTAAATGAAATAATTGAACTGAAATCTTTTGGGAATTAGCTTAAAACATATCAATATTTAATTTTGGAAGGGTACATTTGCAAGTTTTTTTGTCCCCATACAAATCAAGGCACTTTAACCTATACACATACGTGTATATATACTTTTTCAAATGTGCTGTTATAATTACCCAACAGTTTTTAACTGGTAACAAAGTACCCCTTTTAGAAAGAAATTTTTATATTACTTATATCCAGTGTTGCCAGGACTTGAGAAAAAAAGAAGCTAAATTGGACTTTAAAAAAGGTCAGAAAAGGATAAATGTCCCAAAAAATAAAGCCAGAAAAAAAGCTAATATATTGTCTTTTTAAAAAACACATTTATTTGTTAGCTCTTATTAGTTTTTGGTATTTCTTGAAGATATATTAGCGAATTTACAAATTTAACATAAATAGTTCCTATGGATAATAAATTTTTTAATAAATAATTTTAATATTCTCCTAGCATGAAGCTTTGAAAATTTTCGCTAAATGTAAAAAATTTAGATTTTTTGTGCGAATTAATACACAAAAATGCTTAAATTTGTGATTTCTTTAAAATAAAATTTGTAAATTTTTAGCCTTTTTAAAGCTATGTTAAGAATCAAAAAAGGCTAGAAAAAAAGCTAGAAGCTAAAACGAAAATTTTGAAGCTAAAAGCAAAATAAAAAGGCTAGATTTAGCCTTAAAAAGGATAAACTGGCAACACTGCTTATATCTGACACCAATTTGCATTATTTGGTTTCAGTGTATTACATAAGTATCATTTTTATTGTCTTCAAGAAATCAAAACTTATCAATCTTAACTTTGACTTGGTAACCAATGGAAGATAAAATAATGATGGCACCAGATTTGCTGGGTACTATATACGCTTTTATGTATGAGTATTTCCAAGTATTAAATTTACACAATGAACCATTTGAGTGAGCGTACAAATAAATTACATTGAAAACAAATGAAAGAGTAAAACTTTTCTGGATTAAAGTGTATGACAAATGTACAATTTATGTAAAAAGCACATTCATACCACCACATTCGAACTAACTTACTTTTAGTACTGCAGTGTGTGAGTACAGCCTTGAGCAGTGAAATACGTGAAGTAGTGTAGTGCCCTTGGTCAATGAAAATTTCTTTATTAGATATGAAGTTTATATTTTAGGAATTTATTTTTTTTTATTTAAAGGTAATATTTATATCTAGTTTGTAATGATCAAATGGGTATTAATTTCTTATTTTAAAATAATTTGCACTTCAAATTTTTTATTAATATATTTATATTTGTTTTTATTTTCAGGTAAGGCTACAAAACAGTCAATTATTTAAATATTTGAAAATGTATTAAAAGGTATTTATAAGTTTAAAGACAAATCTTTATGACTATTAAAATCATGCATTATTACACATTTAGTAAATTTTTAATATTATTAAAAAGTTTATGCTAACTTTATTATCTCAACTGTTAAAAATACATTCACTTAGATGCACTTTTTTTGTATATAAAAAAATTTTATTCACACATTTCTAAGCTCATATACGTACATACATTTCACCATATACTACTTTTCATAAGAAAAAAATCTAAATAAAATAACAGGATAAACACATATGGTCACTATGGTGGCTTCAAAATGCAAAGTATCGATGTTCCCATTTCAAATGAAAATTTATTTAATTCTAAAACATAATTTCTCAAAATCTTCGTGCTTGCATTATCATTTCATGAGATAAACAATATTTGAGTTAAAAAAGTAGAAATCCGTTTCGATAACTTTCATTTTAGGACCACCCTAATAGGCATATGTATGCGCTCAGTATTACCAAAAGATAAAAACAAATGTTGTAACAATAAAACTATGAGAACAACAAGTTGTAGTTCTCCTGAAATATATATTTTTATTTTATTGTTATAGTACCCATTTTTTAAAAGTAATTGTTTCGAAAAAATCATACTTTTCTCCCATATAATCCCTTCTTTCGAAAATCATTTTAGCGTGCATAAATCATATACAAATATCAGTATCAAGTTATTATTTTACATAAATGAAAGGATTGGTACATATATTACTATAGCTCCTATATAAAACCCATTTCCGGGAATCACATAATATTCATGAATCTTATATAAATGTAAATACAATCATCGGTCTTAAATTAGCCACAGGTTTCTTATGACCACTCTCCGAATTTTGATGCACATACACAAAGTTGTAGGGTAGGGCTGTATCTACTGTATCTTTCTTACTTGTTTTATTTTTTTAAATTATTTTATAACATTACATTCACTGCAGTAATTTATATAATCAACCGATTGCAAGATAATTTTAAAAAATTTGTTTGCAATTGGCTCCAATATGTAGTGCGTGATACAAGTAGGAATTCACATCAGCAATTTTTCCTGCTGCAATTCTGAGTTCGTAGGAGAGACAAGAAAAGATAATACTAAGCTTTTACATTCTCTTTACCTTTCTCGTTTATGAAGTCAGAATTGTAGCAGGAAAAATTGCTGTGTGTGAACACCGATTAAATACTAAATACCATTTTGAGCATAAAGAAAGAAATCATCTATATTATGTATCATAATATTTGCTGATGTATTTAAAAATGTTTTTAAAATTTTTAAAACAAGGAAGAAAGTTATAGTCGGACAAAATGTGTTTATATAATAATTTAATAATGGTGTGATTATGACCAATATTAATATAAAATATTCGAGTAATTAGCCCTAAAAAATATCATGCACTAAACCAAAAAGGTATATAAATACAATGGAAAAGTTAATTTTTTCAATGAATTTGTGCACTTATTTTGATCCTATGTACAGGTTCATTAAAACAATGTATTTGCATACATTAATATTAAAATTCAAAGTATAAGTTTATTGAATAAATTTATTCTTACATTGAATCAATGATCACGTTCAGTAAATAAAATAAATAATTCCAGTGAACAGTACATTGATTTCAGTGAACTCATATTTTATCTCAATGAAATTATACATTGAAAATATATTATAATAATAGGCTTGTTCTGTATTTTTGGTTTTTATTTTATTTTAAATTAAACCATAGATGTCATAAATATAAAAATATTACATTTCACTAAAAAATTTAAGTAAATAAATTGAATGTTACAGATGTGATCGTGTTTGCTTTGCCATTATTTTTATAAACTAATTCCTGTTGTCCTCTATATTGCTCAATGATGGTATGGAATATCCATTTAGACGCCACATTAATATGACAACAGCATTATACTGTACAAAAAAAAAAGTTTAAAATTCATTCAACTGCTTAAAATTTTTAAACTAGTTACCTTTAATTTTTTTTGTCTATAAAAATTCCCTTATTTTCATAAAATGTTCACGATAGTTACAAATGTATACTTACGAATAGAATCAATCTTCTTGGGTTTGAAATCACGATATTTTTTAAACCCTGGTATTTGTGGCTTATAACACATTCCTCTGCGTCTTAGTTGTTTTATTTGCACAAACATAAATTTTATTTTATTTTTTTTTTTTTATAACTTCATTTATTTATTGTATCTGCCGTTACTTCCAAGGCCTAACAATAAGTAGTAAAATCTTAAATCTAAAAACTTAAAACTATTAACTCTCAATTGAGAGCCATCATGGGCTAGTAATATTTAATTAAGTCGTAAATCTGCTCTTCGGAGTCTTGCTTAAGATTGAGTAGTTGTCAACAACCTTGCAAGAGGGCTAGGATAAATTAAATGTAATATTTTGAAACTGTTTAAAACCATTAACGTTATTTTATTTACGTAGAAGGAAGGAAAGTCCAAATTCCAGTTTTTGAGTAATTAATTTAATTTGGTGTATTCAAATATGATGCTTGACTTTTCCTGTGTGAATATACTTATATTTATGTATTTTAATAATTCGAACGTCCATGCTTTATAACTTATTTACTTTTAATTATTTTTGTTTTCAAAGCAACACTGAATTTTTTTTTATTTTTTGTGTTTTGTTTAAAATGTGTCATTTCTTGTTAAAAGATAAAAGCAAACTGAGTTGTTTTTGTTTTCGTTTTACTTTATTTCCCGTTAGAAAGCATTATTTTAATTAATTACTCCATTGATTCAATGTTTTTGTTCATTGTGGAATGCTTCTTCTTAATTAAACCAATGCACAGTGTGCGATTTTAACAATTTAGCTGATCAAAATCCATAAAAAAAATTCGAGTTTTGAAAAAAAAGTTGGTTATTCTAATTAAGAACATTCCGGATAATTGAAAAATATAAAAAGTATTTAAAAAATGTTAAGCGTTGTTAAGTAACGGCACCTTGAACAGTACTGTAGTTCAAGACAAATATTATGCGAAGTATTTTTTTGGCGAAAAGTTCAATTTTGAATGTTTGTAACTTTTTTGTTTTAAGCAGGATTTTTATGAATGTTTTTTTATTTTAAAGGCTAATATGTTATCTATCACAGAAAGTAACAATAATTTAAAAAAACTTATCAAAAAAACAATCGTGGGGAATTTTCTGTCTTCAATTTTTTTATATTTTTTTTTTTTTCTCTATATTAATTTTTATTGGACAAAAACTAAAAAGTCCCACAAAGTCCCGTTATCTAAATGGCACTTTTGTAATTGCTGATAGGTGGTCTTCCAAAATCAATAATAAACTTTTGCCCCAATTTGCCCCTTTCCAATTACTAATCATGTGTCAACGTATTTCTTACCACCAATTTTTTGATGTTTGGTTTCTTGCTTCAAAGAAGACGAAAATTTTGAGTGTTATTGAGTTTATTTCTAGAAATATTAGTACAACATCAAACAAAATTATTGATATTGATCCAATAAAATCATTTTCAAACAAAATAATTAATAAAATCAATTCAAAATTGATATTGGCGAATAGAATGGAAGCTCGGTTTTTACACTCAATTACAAATTGGTTGAAAAAGAGATTGATTTGTAAATTCAGGCAATTATAATGATGGTAACACTGCATGACTTTTTTTCGTAATGCCAAAAAGACTGCAGAAATTATTGGTCTACATGTAGAATTGGTAAAGCATTTTCACATTATTTTGGAAACTCTCGGATGTGGTCTTGAAATTGATTCTGTTACCTTTAAAAATTATGCCATAGAGACCAGAAATATTTATCTGCAAAACTATAAATGGTTTTATACGCCCGCTACACTACATGAAATTTTATTTCATGGGAAAGATATCATTGAAAAATGTATTGTACCTATCGGTCAATTATCCGAAGAAGCCCAAGAGATAAGAAATAAGGATTGTAAAAACTTTCGCGAACATTTCACAAGAAAAACATCTAGAGAGGACTTCAATACAGATTTGCTACATAGACTATTACTATCATCAGATCCATTAATTTGCAGCTTACGAAAACCACCAAAAACTAAAAGGTCAAATGTAACAACACCTGAAATTGAGTTACTGTTAAAAATACAGAATATATCTTTTGATGATGCTGATAAAAAATTTTTAATGATTCAAATTTGTGAACAAATCATAGATTTAAAAATACATACATTCATACATTCGCACATTCACACATACATACACACATACACTCATACACACACACACACATATTCTTAATAAAATTTGGATGAATTATAGGAGAAGTAGGCGTGGCAGTTGTCAATTTTTTCACGAAATCAGTTTATAGCTTTCCTAATTACAAAAATATAGACTTTTAATCACTCAGAATGCGAAAATCTCACACTGTGCAATGTATTAGTACATTGAATAAACGAATTCCATGTACTAATACATGGAGTTAATATTTTTATGTAAACAATATTTTTAATTCAATGAACTAATACGTTAAACCAAATAACAAATTTACTTATTTTATTAAGAAATTATTTTAATGACTGGCTTCAATGTAATGTTCATAATAGCGTTTTTTCATTGAATTTTAATGAAGCAATGAATTCGTACATTAAATTAATAAATTCTTTAAAAAAAATAATGAATTTCATTTAATGTACTTCATTCATTGAAATTACTTTTTTCAGTGTGTACGAAATTTCATTAAGTTATCCTAAAAACAGTGACCTACATATTGGCTAAAATGTTGGTTTTTGTTACAATGACAGCTGAACAGACTGGTTTAATGTTATATTCGGCTCGGCCGAATCTATATACCCACCATCAACTTTTTCAAATTTTGCGTTATACGAGAGGTGGGTGGTAAAATGGGCGGACCACGCCCATTTTTTGTTTCCGAGTTTTTCATTGGTCCTTGAACTATTTGAACACAATATGGGAGGTGGGTGGTAAAGTGGGCGGACCACCCCCATTTTTGGTTTGCAAGTATTTAAACAAAATTTTCGTTGTCTTACATGCTTTTGTTTAAGAGATATCAGCAGAAAAGTATGAAACGGACACCGTGTGTTTCTAGTTTTTAGCCCATAACTTTTTTATTTATTAACAGATTTTGCCCATTTTCAATACCAAACAAACCTTACATAAGACAAATATTTGTACCAAATTTCGTCCCCCTACGTTCGAGCCCTATTCTACTTTCAACAGACAGACAGACAGACGGACTTAGCTAGATCGACTCAGAATCTAACCAGGACCCAGAAAATATATACTTTGTGGGGTCTTAGATGATTCCTTCAAGATTTTACACACAGAATGATGGTGGGTATAAAAGTATATGTGGACTAGATGAAATTTGACCTGTTGAACACTGTTTTCAGTTTTTCCTTCATCAGGTTGTGATTTTTTTATGGGAATATCTGATATCTCCTTAATAAAGCTATACATCAGTATATTTTTTCATGTATACTTTGTCCAGTTTAGATAATGGAAACACCAAAAGTCGAAAATTTGAACATTTAATTCACCGTAACATTATTTTTGTTATTCAGAAACTAGGTAGGAAAAACATATTGCATGTAAAATTGAAGAATTTTTTTTTTTCTCGAAAGATTCTTTTAAGAAATAAAACCTCTAAAAATATTGGTAATATATAAAAATTATATTAGGATGATTTGAAGACATTTTTAGTTCGCATTATTTGGTGAATTGTTTTTGAGTTTTATGGTGTTAATACATCAAAATCCATATAGTCCAACTATTATTAAGGGAAGATGTTTTACCTATGAATAAGGCCATATACCCTTTCCCCGAATTAAGCACTGTTTTTGGCATTTCTAACCAACTTAATATTTGGGATAATTAGTGTCAGATATTTTATTTCAGGGGTTCTCACAAGATCTTCCTACGCGACCCACTTTTGACTTTGTGATTAAAGCGTGACCCACTACAACCTTGACAAGTTTAAAAATCACATAAAGTGTTATGTAAAGACAAAATAATTTAAAAATAATATTAATAATTGCGACATTGTATTTATTCCATGTGATTTTTACTTATTGAGAAGTCGCACCATTCAAGCAAATTTTAAAAATCCTTTCATAGGACGTTATTCTATGAATAAAATTTGTAAAGGACATTGAAACGACTTTATAAAAATGTCTTTGCATAATATATTTGCAAAAGTAAAAGCAAGGTTTCATGTGAAAAAAGCGATAGTTTCATAAAATTAATTTTTAATTGTTTTCGCTGTCACATCGTAAAGTTTTCTTTATGTTGTATCATGGTTCAATATCACTTTATTTATTTGATCATTCTTACCTTTATAAATCATAATATTTTCATTCGAAGCTTAGGTTCCTTCATTGGTTTTTTATATAGCTGGTGCTAGTTGATTCTTAAAAGAACTCATTTTAGAAAAAATGTGTTTACTTTTGTCTTTAATTTGAGGATGTTTTGTATAAAGATATATTTTTATTTTTAAATAGTTTCATCCTTTCATAGAAATTATTATTTCAACATCTTACTAATAAGTATTTACTTACATTGAAAAATACTTTGTTCAGGAATATTTTTCAAGATCTCTTCACGCCCCCCCACAAATGTCCTTACGCACCCTTTGTGGGTCGCGGACCATCATTTGAGAACCGTTGTGTTATTTAGTTTACCTTTTATTTAATAAAGATTTGCAATTATTTGTTTTACGAATTGAAATATTCAAAAGGTACGTATATAACCACATATCTGATGATAAAAAAATGCATGAATGTATTTGTTTATACAAGCACTCATAAAAATTTTTGTTTAACCTACCTTTAGATCTGTTTCTTTTAATTCAAAATCTTCTTACTTAAATTTTTCGAATAATTTGATTAAATTTTTTATGTGCGGTATTTGTTTTTCTCTTTTTAACACGATTTCCTATATTACAAAAATAATAATAACAATAATAATAATAATTATTAAATATTCTATTTGAAAATTGCATGACTACGAGTATGTACATATAAACTTCTAATTCTTAAAAAGCAAAGTTTATCAGTTTTCAGATCGGGGGAAAATTATGTTAGTGGTCTTAGAAAAGGCGTGCTATAGTAATTATATTTTCATTCTAGAAATGGTGTCTTCTCCATATCATGTACATTTTTTTATTTTCTGTATTTATCTGCATAAATTGTACTTTGATATGTTTGTTCTTTTTGTTTTCTTCCTATCTGTTTCTGCAGAATATGTTGTAAGTACTATTCTTATCTTTATTTTGTTTCTCAAAACTTTGAAGTATTCTGTTGAATTTTTATTATACACAAATGAGCATTAAATAAACCGCATTAAAGTAAATTTTCCTCTTTTTTTTATATTTTCTGTAATTTTTTTATATAAGATTTGCATTATCATGGGGGAGGATTTTAAAAACATATATTTTTGCATATAAATTATATTGTTATAGTGCAAGGATTAAATATTCTTATGTACAATATGGTCTTCGAATGGAGAGTAGCTGTTTGTCAAATACTGGTAAATATTGATTTTGTAATATTAAATTCGTTGTTTGGATTTTGAGACATTGTAATATTTAAATGATGCCATTAGATACAGCTATTTAGGGCAATTTGAATAAATCAATATTTAGCAAATATGTATGTATTTTAGGAATTCTAGTCAGATTTATTTGACATAAATATTTAACACCTTCTTTGTATTTAAAGCGAAAGATTTCATTAAATATTATTTTAAGTATATAGTTTTATTAAAAATACACTTCTTTAAAAAGTTATATATATATGAACGAAAAAAATATTTTCTCCTTTTTGAATATTGTGCAGTACTGTATTAAATCGAGATAATTTTCTACATACATAAAAGCCTTTTGCTAAATTAATCATATTCATGCTTTAAGTGTATGACATATATAAGTATTTTGTCATACTGTTAGTTTTATAAACTTTTAATTGAAATATGTATCACGTTTTAGTTTTAAGTGCTCTTTTAATATGTTTTCAGCATTGAACTCAATGCACAGTGGTTCCAAAACGCTTTTTTTTTTAACTCAGTAACTAAAGAACCGTTAAAGGTATCTCAATAAAATCATGGTCAGAGCTGAGGTGTTTTCGAGTTGATTTGGAGGAGTACAGGCCCCTAGCGGGTCAGGGGGCAGTGGGTGGCTCTCCAAAGTTGCCCATCTCGTGTAAGTAATTTTTAAAAAAAATCGCCAAAAATTAATTTATGATATGACAGAAATGAAATTTTATATATAGATAGTCCTTGTAAATTTCTACAAAAAATATGTTTATATGTATAGGTTATCTCTTTTAGTTTAAGAGATATTCAGGTCGATATACATTTTTACCTCATTTTAAGCCTCGTTTTTTTTTAACATGGCGGGCTTAATATTGCCCATAAAATTACAAAATTTTTAATAATATTGCTGCAAGAATAATATAAATATATGAATCCGTTAAAAAGTATTAATCTAAAATTGGAACTTTAAAAAAATTTTACTTTTTTTTCCAAAAAGGTGGCAATATTTACTCAGTGATAAAATTTGTTTTTTGTTGTGGGCTTTATCATTTGTTTAATGTTTTCAAAGGAAATCTTAATGTAAATGCGTGTAAAGTAAATCCGGAGGAATTTGTGACAAAGGTCTGCCTACAAGCCCTATCCAAATTTTATAGATTTTGGGATTTTTTTTTTTCTTTTTTTGTTATGATCTGAAATCGCAAAGCTATATGTAAGTAAAATTATTTTAATTTTTAGGCCTATATGTAAGGCATACAAACAAAAAGGATTTTCTGACTGAAGCCCCTTATAACGACAGGGTGACAATTTCAATGAAAAAGTTAATTTTTGAAGCAAGCTTTCCCCGAATTTTGGGTATTTCGGAGTAAGAAAATAGTAATCTACTTGTTTTTTTCTATTAATGACAAATTTTTTTATATTGTACTAAATGAATGTAAATTTTATTTAAGTTCAAATATTAAATTTTTTTTAAAAATAACACTAAATGCAAAAATTGTTCGTTTTTTGAAAACGAAACATACATAAGTTTTAACGTGTTTTTTAAATAATTTTGTGTAACTCTTGAACCATTAAATATATTTCAATAAAATTACACACAGTTATTTCTGAGGTGCTTTGCAATTGTTTTGTTACACACGGAATGACAAAATCAATATACCCCCATTTTTTTGATGGTGGGTATAAAAATGTATAAGTGAATAAATATTGCCACTTTTTTGTAAAAAAAAAACCAAAAATGTAAAATTTAGATTATTATTTATATGATACTTGCAGCAATATTATTTAGAATTTTTGTAAGGAATCTGGCAAATATATTTTAGAAAAAGTCTAGGGGTAATGTTAAGCCCGCCAAGTTAAAAAAACTAAAAAAACGAGGCTAAAAATGAGGTAAAAATTTATTTCGACCCGAATATCTCTTAAACTAAAAAAATTACATACCCTAGATGGGAAAGTTTGGAGGGCCACCCACTTCAATCCCGAACAGCTAGGGACCTATACTCCTCCAAATCAACTCGAAAATACCTCAGCTTTAATCGTGTGAAAGTTTACTGAGATACGTTTAACGGTATTTTAGTTGCTGAACTATTTCTTAAAAAAGCGTTTTGGAATCACTGTGCAATGTTTAAAAAGTATTTTGTTTTTCAAGAGAAAAAATTAACTTCCTTAAAAATCCATCGACTTCATATGTTGTTTAGATTTTTTAATAAAATTATTAACTAACTTTATATTGGAAATTAATTATATTATTTATTAATATAATTATTTTTCTAATTGGTTTACAATTTTTTTTTTTTAATAAATTGACAGCTGTTAATAAAATATAAAGAAAAATTATAGATTTGTCTATATAAATACAGGAATAAAATAAATTTAAGTCAATTTCCAAAAATTTTCAGCTCATAATATCTAATTAAGAAAAAAGCAATAGTAATAAAATCAATTATTCTAGTTATTAATATTATCATTTTAATGATTGGAGCAAAATCAATTAAAAATTAATTAATATAAGCAATTTCGTAATTGAAGTTTATTTTTACTTTTTTTCTGTGTAATTTTATCCGTTTTTAGTAATTTTCTTTTTCCAATCTTTAAAGAAGTATTCACTTTTTAAATAATTCATCTCATGCTAGGAAATATTTGCAAACTTTCTTCGACAAAGTGTTTTGTTAATTAATTTGTCAACCATTCCATTATTCTACTTGAGAGTGTAATAGCCACCGTTACTGCTAGGTCATTATTCATCCTTGAATTTCTTTTCTTTTTCCAGCCTGCCATTATCACTGACAATTGATGACATAAATCATCGCATACATTCAATAACATTATGTCATAAATATTCCAAATGAAAATTAAGAATAAAACTCAATAGTATTTCTGGTGAAATGAATAAGATAAAAAAAAAGGAATGAACAACTGGCATATAAATCTATCAATTAGAAGAAAAGAAAACCTATTTTCTTCATTTTCAATTTAATTTTAGCAATTGATGCTAAAAATAATTTAACGGAGGTGAAGGCCAACATGACAAATGTTTTATTTGGTAGACTCCTTATTTTCTTTATTCAATTTCATTTATTTCTGTCAAAATGATTAATTATGGCGAAAATATTTAAAGTAATATTCAAATTGATGTTGGATAAAGTTATACGTAGAGTTTTTTTGTAATAAATTTATTTGAATATATGTACATACAAAATTATAATTGATAGTTATAGAGTTTGAAATAAGGGAAAATAATGTTTTCATTTGACAAATAGTTGTAGGTTTTGCTTTAGAATTAAGTAGTAAATATGCACAGAAAAAATCAATTTCAATTACAAAATTTGTTATATCAATTAAAATTTTGTTTGATTTTGCTCCAGTCATCAAAATGATAATATTAATTAAGGGGAAATAATTGATTTTTTATATAAATTTCAATTAATTTGTAAATCAAATAAATAAATAAAAGGGATGATTGGAACTTTACTAAAAATTAATCAATGTGCTACTTGTGTCAATTCAAATGTTAACTGAATTTGTACCATTACAAAATAATATAATGCAATAAAGTTTCTTAAACTTTCAATAATTTATTTAAACTATTTTTTGCAAAAAATATGTACTAAAAATTATATATAGTATATTATTAAGAAGGAAAAATTTAAACATAGATTCTTAAAAACTCTTTATTAGGCAAATAAGGGCATTTCGTCGGAACGGTGCAAAAAGCGGAAAGCTGGGAAAGTTTCGGCAGCTGTTATTTAATATCTACACAACAAAAAGAATAATAATGGTCATGTTAGATTATGTTTTTACATATATTAAAAAAAATAAAAAACAAATACTTATTTACCGTTTATTCTTCAGCAGAGTATCCAGATAAAGAGCCATTCTGGTTTAATATTAAATTCCTGTTTTAATGATGGAAAATACAACTAAGATTTTTAACAATTCCTAATATAACAAATAGTTTTACTTACCAAAAACTACACAAATTTCCTTCATTAGATTCCAAAAATTCCTCACAAATTTCATACATCCAAAAGATTGTCCGCATTGACAAAAATTTGAAATTTGTTTAACATTTTGATATTTTTTCTTTATTATATTATTTATTTTCTGATTTTTATTTTATGTTTTCAAAATATTTTTCTCTTCGTTTTGAATTTTTTAAAAAGCTGTCAGTGTGTGTGAAATACAAATTATACCGAATTAAAAAATTTATTTATTTAATTATTAATATCATGATATAAAAAATAGAAGGTAGTTCCAATCAATTAGATTTTTTTAAAATAAGGATTTTTGAAGTTTACTTTTTGTAAAAATTTTTAATGAACCTTACCAGATTGAGTTTTTAATTTCATGGAATTTTTATAATAAATTGTGTAATAATATTACATAACAACTAGATTCATATCGAAATTTTTGCAAACAAATATTCTCTCTTGGAAAACAATAAAAAAAATACCCTAACAAGAATTTTTCTGCAGAATTTAAACTTATCTGGTGCAAGAATAAAAAAGCAAAAAAAATAATCTGTAGGTAATTAATGATATCTTATTAATTTTTTGGGATTTCTTTTAAGAACTATGGAGCCAATATTAGAAATAATTTTCTTGTTCATCTCAATAGTTGGTTGGAATATTTATTGATTAAAAAAACAACGTTTGCATTAAAATCAAACAACGTACACATACATAATACGCTCGTATGCCAGCAGTTTATTTGGTGGCGATTAACCCGCCATAGGTGTATAGTCAAATGCCGCTCACCATTGGTCACCGTTGAGCCTATTAGCAATTGCCACTTTATTGAAGAAGTGACTGGTTGTCCACTAATGTTGTCGGTTAGGTAACTTGTACGAATCTGGCACTACAGATTGCAGGGATGTGTTAATTAACGAGCCGTTAAATTTTGATATGTAAAATTTAGCAACTCGCTGGTAAGCATACATGTCTGTTATGCATAGGACCGAAAGTATCTGCATGGCAATGGCACCAAATTATAAATGGTTTAGAAACATCAACCAGCTTGTTCTTGGACTTCAATAATGGCAAACCAAAGATACTGGATCTTTGTCGGTGCGATTTGATTGATTTGAATTCTCCTTATTATTTGCCGAATTATTGTTTAAATTCCATGTATATAAAATTCTAAATAATTTTTAAATTATTTTATGACAAAGTAAATTTTTATATAAATATGGTAGTATTATTTAAACAAACTGTCATAATCCTTATGTATGTCAGAAAGTGATTTTAAATTAATACGAACACAATGAAACTACCTTCTTTTCTTTATATCATGATTAATATAATTTAATTTCAAAAGAAAATGAAACAACAAATTAATTTAAAAGGTTTTTCGAATATTTTTTTCTGTGTGAAGCTTAAAAATTCACAATAGGTTTTTCTAATATTTTACTGAAGAACCAAATTCTTTTTCTAATTTTTAATTTTTGTATTTTCAGTGAAATATTTTAAAACTTTATGCTTTTTAAAAAAAAGAGTTGGAAGTAGTGCACTAAATTGTGAGTGCATTCAGCTTTTCACTAAATGTAACTATAGTTAAAAAATTTTGATTTTTATAGTTAGAGTGAAGCATTTTTTCACTACCACTAAACAATTTTAGTGATAGTGTACTTTTTTTTTAACTATAACTAAATTTAGTGGTAGTGAAAAAATCTACACTCAATAGTGCAAAATCTGAACAGTCACTGCACATAAGCTGCAATTAAATTTTTTTTTTTTCACAAAACGTTAAAAAATAAGTAGTCACTTTGTTCTAATAAATCAAAACTTACTGAATACCATTAAGCTATTTTTTATTGTAAGGATGAGATGCGAGATCAGGCCAGAAGAATAAGAATTTGCTGCGCTTTCTAATAATGGAAAGAAATTTTTTCCGATACTACTCATTTTCAAATATTTCTCTGTTAAAAGTGTCATTTGTTATGAATAAAGTGCTTTTCTCCCACACGTACAAAAGGCTTGCCAGCCCAAAAACTTGTTTAATTTTTTCACAATATTTATCTGCTCCATTTGCCAAATATCAGTTATATAGAATTTTTTACCAGGATGTTATAAAAAGTTATAAAAAGTTTTATTAAATTATTTCATTTTATTTTTTGTATTACAAACAAAAATACAAAATTTTCAGGGATATTGAATGGATTTTAATTAATAAAATAAATTACAATAGAATGCATCACCTGAACACGAAAAGTTAGGCTATGTAGGTCTTGATAGGATATCAAGCCCACTAAATTTTAAGCTTATCTGATAAAAGGAACACGTGCAGAAAATCGGCAGAATATTGTATAAAAATATTACTTTTTAAAATTTGTTTAAAAGTTCTTACTATTTAAGTCTTAAATTTTAAAATTTCATTAACACTGCAATACTAATGTATGTACATTTTACGTATACCAACATTTTTTAAAACTTTATAACTCAGACGTCCAAAGAATTCATGCGACCAAATTTCAGAGAACTTTTTAGCAGATGGTTTTTTATAATATAAAGCAAAAATAAATGATTAGAATAGAGGTGAATAAAAAAGTAGTTAAAACAACGTTAGTATTCCAGGGTTAAATTTTTTTTATTTTTTTATTTATATGCTAAATGTTTTCATTTGATCTCTACTACAAAATAAATATTTTTTATTTTCACTCAAAAAACAATCTTTTTGAGTGCATCAGTATTCAATTTTCGAAATACCCTCAAAATTTAAAGACCGTTTTGAGGGTAGTTGCTGCACTAAAGATCTCCTAGCTCTCTAAATTTTAAGTAATTTTTAGATCTTTTTAATTGATTAAGAAAGCAGAAGAATTTAAATTTTAAACTATATTAAAATTCTTTTCTATTTAACACTTTCCCTATGTATTTATATGTATATATGACACTTTTTGGCAATTTGCTACGATCTGAGAGGATTTTTTTGTAAAATATTTACAACTTATTTTTATTTAATGACCTATCGAAATTCTCCATATAAATTTATTAAGTTTTTTTACCTTTAACTAAAAAATATTGTGTTTTAAAAATTTTATTAAAAAAAAAATTAATGTGTCAAAAATGCGTAGTTTTACTTTGCGAAAAACTAAAAAAGAAATAAAAAAATGCCACAAAAAATTTAAATCTTTTTATAAAATCGTATAGAAAAGAGTGGGAAAAAAATGTTTTGCGAAAGGGTTGTAATTTCAACATTGATGAACATTTTTTTTGATTTTAAAACTAAACATATGTATGTATTTCTATCTAAAGTTTTAGTGCTATTTTGATTACAATAGCATGAGATGTAAATCTTTTATCGTTAAAAAAACTCAAAATGTTATTTAATGTTTTTAAAATTGTATCAACAAATTTTTCACATATTTTAAACAAAGCATTTTTTAGGCTTTATTTGAAGCATACTTTCCAGGGCATTCCACATAAAATAGTGTTGTTTACAACAAAAATGTTTTCAAAAATCATAGTTTGTAGACTTTTGCTTTGGATCTCAAAAAATTTCAAAACATAAACAAATAAGTACTGCGCACGAAAAAAATCCGTGCATGCAAATCTGCCTATAGAAACTAAACCAGTGGGTGAATTTTTTTAAAATTATATTTTTATTAATGACTGTACTAAACATAAAAGAATAAATTAGTTCCTTTTGGTTTTTAAGGAAATATATGATCTTTTCTAGAATTATTCTAATTAAAGGTTTTGTTGTGTTTCGGTCACTTTTTTTGCTCGAATAAGTCTACTTATTTGAGCTTTTAATGTCCTTTAAATTATTTTTTACTAGAGTCCAATATCTTTCAATTGCACGGAGTTCCGGACAATTTGATGGATTAGCCTCTATCGGTACAAACTCTTACAATTTCTTTGTTACAACTCCATTGTTTTGTTGTTGTACACACAGAAAAAAGATTAGTTGGAAAACGTTTAGGAGTATATAATTTAAATCTGGATAATTAAAATATTGTATCAATAATTATAAATTATATTCTTCTATCGATTTTTTATAATTATAGATAAAAAGAAGTAATTGCTTTGGTATTTTAATTCCAGCTATTGTTAAATTTATTAATTTAACTAATAGGTGTCTTGATAAAATATATTTTACCAATTCAGTAGAGAAAAAAGAATTGAAAAATCATTTTATAGAATTTATTAGTCACCGCCATAAAAAATTTGTTTGTAAAGCAGTTAGTTTCTTTTAAAATATGTTTGAAGTTACTCCAGTTACTAATTAATCATATATAAATTCAATTCAGTATTCCTAACTTCTAATATTGGGCACTCTGATTAAATAATTGGAATTTTATTGTTTTGACATTTTTAATAAAAAATATTTAAAATTGTTTAAAGATAATTAACAGAGAATAGAAACGAATTTATATAAAATTTAAAATGTTAAAAAATTAACATAAATCACGAAACTATACAGATATATATATGTATATATATCTTTAAATCTATTATATATATAATGGTAAGATTCATCTTTGATAACATCCTTGAATGTATACATATGTAATAATTTCCTCTTGTTACAATTTTAGATATGATTGCGAAAAAAAAAAAAAAAACATTTGTAATGGATATTATGACGAAAGTGAGCGATATGAAAGTAAAAGTGGATGTTTCCTTCACTTTAAAATAGTAAACTTTTTCTTTTATTATGGAACTAATAGCCTATGAAACACATTCAAAAAATATGATTATAAATATGTACGTTCTCCTTTATCTACATACATATATACATATTTCATTGTGATATAAAATATTGATAATTTATCTTTTCAGATGATGCTAATATACATTTGTTTCAGATTTGAGAACACAAATTCCTTCGCAGTAGAAAACCAATCAAAAGGAGCAATAACTTGGTCACACAATTTAACAAAAATTATGCTGTAATATAAAGTTCCGATATCTTGGGGTCATTTCTAGTGTGCTGATCTTTGGTCCGTATGAATTCACCAAATTTATATATAAATATGTGGCTTAGAGCTTAATTTTTATAAAAAATATTAATAAAAAAATATTAAAAAGTAAAAATTTTGGTGATATTTATTGAACTCGATGATTCGGTAGTAGCAACCATTAGGTATGTGGAATTTAATTTGAATAGTTTCCACAAATTTGGTTATCATGACTAAAATGTTTTTTCGTTGTAATTATAATATCGATACTTTTAAATGAAATATTCGACAATTGCAGCCGATTCATGTGGTAGTTGGTGCAACCGACCAGATTCGTTTGGCAAAAAATTCGGTTGTGACAACGAATCTCTTTTCTCTGTGTAATGTGAAGAAGCGGGAACAGGCCAGAAAACAGGCGATACACTGAATTTTATTAGGAAAGGGAGAAGTTTTTTCCAAAGGCACTCATTCACGTATATTTCTATGTTAATGCAACCATTTTTTAAGAATGAAGTGCTTCATTCCTGCGTATGCATATGACTTCCCAAATCAAAAACTTTCTTGGAAATTTTGATTTCTTTGATACACGAAATTTTTCTGCCATAATCCCTCTACCATTTGCGATATAGAATTCCTGCCTAGGAAGTTGAAAAAAGTCACCCTGTACGAACGTTTCATCGTCTGCTATACAGAAACAAAATTTCTGAAAAAATTCGTCCGAAGAACTTTCATGTTATTTTTTACCTCAAAATTCTTGCTTGCGTTTCTATTAGGATTTTTTTCTTACTTTATAAGTCTTCACTTCCTTTCAAATTTTTTGATAAAAATTCAAAGCAATTAACTTTTTGTGACACTTTTCTTCCAAAGATGAGGTGTATTTCTCTCAAAATCCTTTCTATATTACCTGAGTCCTACAGCCTGAAGATACTATTTATCTTCTATTACCAGGTTACGATTCAATGATCATGACTTCTTTGTATAATATTATGACCCAAGAAACTGTATTTTGTGGCACAACAGTCTTCCTTGCAATTATTTTATATGACCAATGCAAGATTTCATGAAAAATTTTAAATATATGTTTATTTGTTTTTTGTTAAACTTCCATTCTAAGAAAAACCAATTTTGCTATTACCATGAAATTTGGCACATGGCAAGTGAGCATAACGACAAATATAAAACAGTTAACACAATCATTATTTTTTCACGACATCAAAAGTTATAAGCCCAAGAGCATGCACGGATTTTTTCGTGCGTAGTCCTTATATACGGATAACAAGCTTGATTCTTCTATTTTCCAAAAAAGCATTTAATAATAATGCTTTTTTGGAATATGCTAAATAAACAGTTTTATTTAGCATAAATCAAAGTTTTGAGGGGTATTGAAAATTTCTAATGCTATTTGGTCATTTCCCGAGTATTTTGTTATTACTGTAGCATGAATTTCTGAAAATGAAAATTGATTACACAGTTGTGCAGACAAAAAGTCTATGTTTTTCACTTTCCAGGAACTCAAAAAAAAAAAAAAAAAAAAACAATTTATTTTTTGTATGAAAGCCATATAATCCTTTTGATATTAGGAATTAATACAACCGAATTAAGTTTGAAAATGGGTCTTCAATAAAGCTTTTAGATAGTCTAATAAAATATTTTCGAAAAATTACACGAAAAGTCTCATTTTTATCATCGCCTAAGAAAATATTCTTGGGAAAATGTTAAATTTTTAATGGTTTTTAGTTACAAATCTTTTTTTTTTTTTTTACCTTAACGCAAAATTATGCATATTTTCAATCAAAATTTTTTAAAGATTTTTCTTCAAAAATTTATACATCTATCGTTGATATTTGAAAGTATAACTATTTTTATTTATCTTCTAAAATGTGATGTGAATAGTAAACAAAATTTTCATCATATATATAATTTAATAATATCTAGGAAAAATATTACACAATACACGCTCCAAGGTTAATTTCCAAAACACTTAAGTACTATAATCAATATGACACTTCGATATTTATTTATGACAAAGACCAGAACAAAAATTTGTCTAACAAGAATAAATTAAATTAAATATATAACTAGAAAAATCTACAAAGTGGCATAGGTATCATATTTTAAGTAAAAAATCCACAATATTTGTATGTATAAGTAGTTGGTTTAAATTTTTTGAGCTACATAGAGAAGAGTAATATTTTTTTTAGACGAAATGAACATTATAATGGTATTAAAACATGAGCTGATTTTTTTTAGCAGATGCCCCAGATTATATTTAAAAGAACAACATACCCAGCAGTGTAGTCAGCGTTATCGTTCAGAATTTTTAAAAAGTAAAAAGTAGTGAAATAAAAAGTCGCCAAAAAAGGGGATTTAAAAAAAAAAAAAAGGGGCCAACTGCTTTAAAATCTAAAAAAAGCTTTAAAATTAGCTTATTTTTAAATAAAATGTTGTATTTTAAGAAAAACTACAAAATTCAGTTTTATTAGTAACAAAATAATTTATAATTATTTTGCAACAATTTTTATAATTGCAAAAATAAAGATTTATTCACAAAAATAGTTAACATACAATCCCTTCTTTATTAATTACACTTCTGTATTTTTATACGAGTTCTTCATTCGTACTCCAGTTTTTCAAATCCCCGTCGGACAAATTTTGGACTGAACGCATGGATGCACAAGTATTGACTTTAGTCTATTAGACAAACTATTCTTTATTATTGATAATTTAGTAAAAAAAAAAACAAGTTCCCCCGAAAGATTGCTATGAGGAATTTAAATAAGGAAAAAAGTATTCATAGAATCTTTTATTTTTTCAATCCAGTCCAAAAAGATTTGGCGTATGATGATATAAATAGCTGTTTTATTATTTTTAGTTACTATATATTATATTATTATTTTTAGTTACTAACAGTTTCAGTTCATTTATAAATACGCTGAAGTTTTTTATATCACTATAAAATAATCTCAAAATGATTAATTTATTTGTTGAAATAAATACATATAATGGGTCGATATATTTCAAACAACTTAGTTACTCGTCATTTAGCACGTAGTCTTAAAAAGTCGCCATTTAGTAGCCATTTAAAAAAAGGGGCCAAAAAAAGTTGCCAGGTGGTTGAAAAAGGGGCAATTGGCGACTAAAGTCGCCAAACGGTAACACTGAGTGTAGTACACAAAAATTATTCAAAACTTCAAATATTTGTGGGATACAAAAAACTAAAGAAAAAGTTACCAAAATATTTAGAGGTTAAAAAAACTCAAACCAAGAAAGAAAACAGTATGCAGAGTTAAATCTCTGCTAGTACCACAAACTATATATAAAGTACCTTAAATTATTACTTGCACTACAAAACATATTACACCTATACATATCCAAATATTATACTAACGCTAAAGCTCAACAGTTCTGAGGACTATCTACAAAATAAAGATTTTTCTAACCATTTTAGGACTGTTAAATCATTAGTAGAAATGTCTGCCTAGAAACTAGAGGGACTGCTTTTGTCTTAATGTATTTGTTCCTCATTGGATCCGCCAATGGGTAGAAATGTTAAGTATAGTAGCCTTTACGAAATTATAAAATGATCGCAAATTATATTACTAAATGACGGTGAAATAAAAGGAAAAAAGAACAAAAAGTGTTAACTAGTAGAAATTGAAAGAAACAGTCATTGAGTAATTATCACAACTGCAGGGTAGTATTAGTAAAAGTGTTAATGTGTGTGGGTGTGTAAATGGAAGTTTGTATGAAAACTAAAAATTTTTATGTGGCTTAACACGTAAAATGTACGTTTGCATTTTATGAGTGTCTGTAAATCTTATCGATATTTCATAGTCTGAGCGGTTAAATAAGTATAATCGTCCAGGTGTATATGTGTATGTACGTGTAAGAGTAATGGTGTGTATTTTTATGTGCATAAGAACTGCATATTTTCAGGGTATTTATATATACAAAACTATGTTAGTTGTAGTACAAATCTAAAATGCAACTAAGGGTGAATGATTACTACCACGTTTTTTGAAAGCAATCATTCGAGTTTGTTTTTTTTTTTTTTTTTTCAGTAATTTTTATGGTCGACATTAGAGTTTTTGTAAAAGAAATTGCTGAAAAAAGTTCTTGCTATTTTTTGTGTTTTTCTTTTTGGCAAAAAATATAAAAGTATTTACTGCATTTAATATATGGCTGTAATTTATTAAATTTCTTTTGAAATTTGTGCAAGCAACTTAAAGATTTTAAATATATTAATGCAAGTGTTAATTTTGTACTGAAAATATTAGCGATTTAAGATATTTTTAATGCTCCTTTTTTGATATACTGAAATGGAGAACCTACAAAATTATGTTTATTGATATTCATCCCTTAGAAGTTTTCTACTTGTAAACTCTATAATAAAATTGTTTTCCAAATAATCGAAAGAGAATTTCCTTTTAAAGTAATAAACTTTGGACAAAATTCTCTCAAAAATTAAAATTTTATCTTTATATTTAAATTCTAAAATTGTATCTTATTTTACTTAAAATTTCATTCACTTAAAAACATCAAGAAAAATTTAATTAAATCCTCCTCCTCAGACTTCTTAGAATTTAATTTAAACTTTAGTCTAAGTAAATGTACAACAACACACATTTTGAAAAGTAAAAATCTTGTACAACTTTTATTTCACAAAACAAATTTTAAACAAAAATTCTTCTTCGAAATTTAACTACAAACAGTATGAATGACGGACTTACTATGTATTTTTAATCTAACAAATTTGCGTAAAAGAAATTATGTTTAAAAATTTTCATAAAATAAAACTTATTTCAAAGCTTGACTGGATGTCTGACTAACTGTTTTACAAAATATTATTTTAAAAAAGGCTGTAATAATCTAAAAGTTTTTCGTATATTTAATTCTTCTTCGTATATATTTTTTCATGTTTAAATATTTGTTGTTGCTTACAAATAATAAAATTATCTAAACGTAGTTATAGAAAAAAGCAACAACAAAATATGCAAAAAAAAACTTTATGTGTCAAGATTTTGACCAAGTTCAAATTGAAAAGTAGAAGATGGAAATAAACAGGAAACAGACAGACATAATGAAGAGAAGACAACAAAATCATTTTGCTAAAATGAATAAACATAAAAAGAGTCAACAACAATAAAGTTTAACAGAAAGTCTCAATAAAAAGTTGTATTTATTAGTTTTTTTCTTATTAACCAAAATAAAATACTTTAACGGAAAATAAAGTTTCAGTAAAAAATATATTATAAATAAATATTAATTTTATTTCATAAAAATGTTTGAGGAAAGTTTACGGTTAATGTATATATATTTACATATATATGTATGAAATTAAGTCTATAATGTTGAAATTTCTAAATGTGTCTTTTAAGATCGAACCTAAAATTGCATTGATATTTCTGGTTCAAATACAGTCGAGAGTTAAGGTAAATGAAATATATTCTGTAGGCATGAAAAGGGATAAAGTATTTTAGGCAAAGCGTATAGGATTTGGCTACAAATTTTCAATGATAAATTCCTGTTAATAGATTATCATTTATTGCTTTTCTGCAAGAGTTGTATACTCATTTAGGAACATAGACGCAGAATTAGTTGTTAATTTTAAGTTGAAAGAATATCCAAAAGAGCAAATACAGTTTACTTAAATGATTTTAAAGCAAGTGACTAATTAAAAATATTCGCTAAAAAAAAGTTATTGCATAATTAAAATTCAATAATATGCCCAAAATCACAAATCAATTTATTCTCAGTATTTTTACAAAAAATCTTTAATAAATTTTCATATTATAAAAATAAGATAAAATTTCCTAAACAATGATATATAACATGTATTTTTTATCTGTCTGACGGATCTATCAACTAGAAAGGATTGATTTGTGATTTTGCAAATATTGTTAATTTTTATACCCTAGACTACCATAGGTGATTGGGGTATTATGCGTAACGCACAAAGAACTTATTGAACCCGCACCTTAAATTATAGCGTTTGCCTCAGAATCACTTTCTAAGTCGATTTACCTATGTCCGTCCGTCTGGTTGGCTGTTTGTAAATGTAAACCTTGAGACCAAAGTACAGGTTTTTTGAAGATATCTGAATGAAATTTGGCACAATTGGTTACTTTGACTTTGAATTACGATCGGTTCATTATTTATCATAGCCTTCATACAAATGTCCCCCGGAACAGGAATTTAGTGGTCATAAACGCCTTACATATAGAAATGAAATTCCGTGGAAAGAAGTTTTGTTTAAGTATTAATCTTTGTACCAAATTTCGTAAATATCGGTATATAATTGACCATAGCACCCATATAAATTCCTCTTCCAGAAATTATATGAACGTGCATAAATCCCATACGAATGTAAGTATCAAGTTATCATTTGACATAAATAAGTTGTGTGTAATTGAAAACAACATTACCAAATTTAAACGAGAATCGGTTCATAATTTACCATAGCTCCCATATAAACTCCCTTCCGGGAATCGCCCTAAGGTGCAAGAAATCATATAGATGTAAGTATCGACACATAATTCTGTATTTGTATATTTTATTTTACATTTATTAAAATTATTTGTCTACAATTGGCCACAGGTCTAATATAAGTCCCTTTTCCAAATTTTTGTGCTCATACACAATGTTTTAGGGTATCAAATGATTGGTCTTAACCGACTTCATCTTTCTCGTTAATTATGCAATACAATTTTTATTAGTGAATATTTTAGAATGAAATTTTACATCTGAGTAGATTTTTTGATACTTAATTTCAAATATTTTTTACCTTTTCAGATTTGTGAACAGAAATCTCACAATTTCCAAAAAATGTTCAAAATGTATTTTTTTTTCTTTTTTTTTTTTTAGTTGGTCAAATTTTAGTTGGTCAAATTTACAAAACCTTGCTTCTCGCAGAAATAATTTTTTTTCCCTTAGAATATTTTCAATATAGTTGTATTTTAAAAGAATATAAATACAGAGACCGAAAAAATTATTGGCACAGTATATATATTTTTACAAAATTGGTCACCGCATTCAAACTTCTTTAGTAAGAATAGAGAGTTTTATGTATTTGAAACATCCATGCTTAAGTTAATTAATGACCATTAAACTTTGGCGGTAATGCAAATCATTTGCAAGAAAATTACAAAATTAAAATTATTTCCTAATATTTTAAGGAAAAAAGTATTAGCACAGGAAAGTAAAATGCATTTAAAATTCGAAATTAGTTCGGTTTATGAGTTAAAATTTATGTCATATACAGCAGTTGCTATATATTCTTCGATTAAGAGCCTTTTTATTTAATTTTCATTAAATTTATCCCAAAAATATCACGAAGGATGCCAAAAATTAATACATCTAATATAATATGATTTCAAAGGTCTACTAATATCAAAATCGATTAAAAATTAATACAGTTGATACAAAAAGTTATTACGCCCTTATAAGTATTTTAAAATTCCCTAAATGTAATGGATTTCGCTGAAAAACAGGGTTCCCAATAGAACTCAATATAAAGGAACAGCATCATTTCAATAATGTAGTGGTACTTAGACAAAAGTATTGGTCTAAGAGCCACAGTAATTTATACCAATCGACTTAGAATCACATATTGAGTCAATTTAACAATGTCTGTCCGTCTGTCTTTCCGTCCATATAAACCTTGTAATCAAACATAGCAACATAAATTTATGAAATTTGCACACAGGTTTCTTATAGTCCAAGGACGATGCCTACTGAAATTGGTTATGATCGGTCCATTATTTCACCTAGCCCCCATACAAATGTCGTGCCGTAAAAAGGGTTTAACGCTCTTAAATATTGCAATGTTTAAATTAAATTTGACTCATAAATGTTCCATATAAGTCTAAATCTGTGTGCCAAAGTTCGGTCCATAATTGACTATGAAAATCACTTTAACGGGCATAAATCCCACTAAATGTTTATATAATGTTAACAAATAATTTTGTTATAAATATATGTAAATGAATGTGCCAAATTTTACGAAGATCGGTCCATAATTTACCATAGCTCCAATATAAGGCCCTTTTTTCGGGAATCACCCAAAAATTAATAAATTCATATAAATGTTAACATCGTATTTGTATTCATTTGTTTTATTTTACACTTAACATGAGTATCGATCTGCAATTGGCCCAAGTCTAATAATTTTCTTGAATTTTGATGTACACAATGATGTACGGTATCATATGGTCGGGCTTGACAGACAATATCTTTTTTTCTCGTTTTAAATAGTACTATATAAATTCAAAATAGCTGAAATGGCAGGCATAGTGAAATGTCTTATGAAATTCATGACATATTAAAGTTCGTTGCATGATAAGATCATATAAAAAAAATCAAAAACTTGTCTCACACATGATAAATTCCATATACATGTTAAAAAATATACTGAATACACAGAAAAAATTATTACGGTCTTTTTTTCAATTAACATAGTTGTTGAATTTTGCATTGAAATTTAATAAATTTATTCAAGCAAAAATTAAATAAAAATAAAATTTAACTATACTTTTATATTATATATACATTTTTATAATAATTGAATGAATTATTTTCATATATATTTGTTAATTGGTGACTTTTTTTCTGTGTATAATATAAAACTGCGTTTTCAGTTTTTCATTTCGTTTTCGTTTTTATTTTTAAAGACTTTAAAGTTTAATTTTATTACTTTATAATTAATAACATATAGTGGTAGAGATATTATATAATAGAGGAAAATTTTGGCATTATATCAGATTACTTTTTGTTAAAACAGTCTAAATAAAAGTTGTGAAAAATATCCTTTCAATAGTTCATCCTTCAATATCCTTGAAGGTTTCTAATAAATAATTTCCAAAATTATGTAAGTCAAGTTTTAAAAAGATTATAATTTTATAATTAATTGTTGGAAAATCTCAAGGATATTTAAGGATAAAGTACTTGAAAGACATTATGAAGTCCTGAAAAGTTAACTCTACGGTACATACCCGGGTACCATTTTTAGCTTTAAAGTGCTCGCATTTCTTTATTAATAAAGATATAGCCACGAAACTTCAGATCGTCGTGGTTAAGGTGTTTATATATTATAAAAAATCCGAAAAAAACTAATTTTATTAACTTGGTCTATATGAAAAATGCCTTAAAAGTTGATACCTACGGGAGTTAATACCTATGGTACCCGGGTACTTTCAGAATTTTTCACTACAGTTAACTTTTTTTCACTATTTATTATTGAAAATCTTATTTTTATTGTTCTATATTTCATATAAAGTTAAAATTTTACTAATTTTTTGCTTAAACTAGAGAATAAACACGTCCATAACAGTCAAAATTACCAAATTATAAGTAATGACTCTATTAGGATTTGAAGGAGAACTGGTTTCAGAAATAAGCTTTTTTTGAAATTTCTAGGTTATTTAGGAGCTTTAGAAAAAGAAATAAAGAATAATATGTGACAGGTTTAAAAAATTTACGAATAATCGCTGTTTTGAGCCAGTATTTATGAATATGCGCACATTTTAGCCGTTCTTACATCTTTCACCGCATTGACTTTGGTTTTTATGAATTTCTTTAATTTTTTTATTGTAATTTAGTAATATCCACCACTAATACTCCAAAATATCACGCAAGTGCTCAAGATATTGAAATTATTCGTGCTAAGGAACGTCAAATTTCTATATTGTAGCTCCAAACTTGATAGGACGCTATGATAACACTGACAACATTCCTTAATGTTGTAAAAAAAGTTATTTTCAGACGTGACCTAATATATGGATCCTGTGCTTAATTGTGGATGAAGTCAGTGCTAACATTCTTCAGGACAGTAAGGACGTTATAGTCTGTATTGACCGATTTTCTCAGAGAGTTTATATGGAACGTGTGTTTTATTTTAGATCAAGTCTTGTTGTTATGTTTAAAGTTACAATTTATACTTTTTACAATATTTTGTAAAAAGAAAAAAAAAAAAAATTTTTACAAACACTAATTTATGCACTTTATGATGATTTTTGAAAATGTACCATATATGGGAGCTATGGATTTTTGAGGTGCGAAATTGATAAAAATTATTATAGATTAGTTTTTACGTTTATAAAAATTACTTTATAAAATTATATGGGGTTTCTAACGTCCATTAAAGTTTTGTACTAAATTATGTAATACTAAAAAAATATGAGTGTCAAAACCTTATTCTAGGAGAAAAATTTTATGAGAACTTGGTTATAATAGGTAACCATAAAAAACTAATTTCAACAGAGCTCATGTCTGCATCATATAAAGCCAAAATTCATGCAATTATTATATTTGTAGCTTCATTAAAGCTTTAATATTGACCACCAGACAGACGGACGGACATCGCTAAAACATCAAACATGATTTTTCTAAATGTACTCGTATATACCAATTTGCTTTAAGATCTGTGACCTGTTAAATGGTTGTATGTATGTATGTATGTATGTATGTATGTATGTATGTATGTATGTATGTATGTATGTATGTATGTATGTATGTATGTATGTATGTATGTATGTATGTATGTATGTATGTTACAAACTGACTGCATATACAAACAATAACAAGAACTGCAGTTGCTAACTAAACAACTTGCCAATACAAAAAAAAACAACACTAACAATGCTTAATATAAAAATGTTCCTTCGTATTTATTTTATAAAATTTTTTTTATTTTTTGGACCATATCTCTGTTGTATTTGAGCGAATTGGGTTTCTGTAAAAAACAAAAACTTTATAAAAATATATTAATGACCAACCTGTTCAAAAGCGAAAGCCGTAGCTTATGTAGAGGCTACAAAAAGTGAAAAAACGCGTTTTGACCGATATCTGGAATATAGTGCAATTATAAGAAAGGTCTTGAATTTTTCGTGCAAAAACGAATTCGCTATCTTTTATAGGAGCCGAGAAAAGCCGACAGCAAATACGATTTTTTGGGGGTATCTTCGTTGTTTTGCCGATATCTCAGTTATTTATCAACCGATTTTGCTCATTTTATTAGCGATTTTTTAAGGAATATTTCTAACAGTTTAACATATAAAACATATATATCGTTAACTGGGGCTTTCTAAAAACTGATTTCAACAGACGGACATCTTTATATCGACTCCCCTATCAATAAGGATCCAGAATATATATACTTTTTGGGGTCTTAGACGAATATTGTAGAAATTACAAACGGAATGACAAACTTATATATACCCTTTACACCTGTGGTGAAGGGTATAAGAAAAGAAATATCAACGAAAATTACAAATGGTACGCGGGTACCACGGGTATTGACTAACGTTAATTTTTTTGGGTATGTACCGTAGGGTTAAAATAAATAATTTTGCTCGAATTTCTAAATCCCATTCTATCATTTGGTACCCATATCGACACGTTTTGAATTTTTGTTGTAGTTGCTAACAAATTGGTTGAAAGAACTTACTAATGCCTCTCATGGTAATACTTACAATATTTTAAGTGGTATATTAGTACTAGAAAGTCATCTTGTTATCGGAATAAACTCATTATCTTTTTGATATAAAAGTTACGAAGTCATGTTGTGACTGTAAAATATACATATACTTACTTATGTATGTATAACTATGTGATTACATACACATGTTTCTGTTGAAATATGTTGTTAATCTAAAAATAACATTATCCATAAATCAAAAATAAACATATACAATAAATTCTATGCTCTTGCTAAATCAATCAAAATTATTTTAAAAAATAACTTAGCCAAGAAAAGTTAAAGGAAATCCTATAGTAAAAAACACATAAGCAACTTTTTTGGCAATTTCATAGGGTTGAGTTTCTTAAAAAAAAAAAAATAAGAAAAAGAAACTATTAAAAACAAAAAATACCTTTTTGCATATAAATTACAGAAGAAAAAAGGAATTATATTGTTAAAATTTTGTCTATATATTTCTTCTACAATATTTGTTTATTGGAATTTATAAAAAGTTGTTTAAAGTTTAAGAAAAAAAATCATATAAATTGTTTTCGATTTTTAACGAGATTCTTATTCCTTTGTTAAAAGTTTAAAAATTTCGTTTTTACATATTTTTCTATAAAATAAACTTAGAAAAGTTTTAATAAGGTTTTCGTTTCACTACTAGCCCTTTCCTTTTAAGTTTTTGTATGGTCATTGTAATATCATTTAGAAAATTCTTTTTTTCAATATTTATACAAAAGCTCACACAGACAGACAGATACTATTATTTGTTTAACTTTTTAATATAAACTCACTCACACACAACCAAAAAAATGTTCACATGCAAATTTTTGTTTATTTTCTTTCTCACATACTCTCCTATATGAAAATTCTATCGTATTGTACACACTCTTATGCAATAGTAGATAAAGGAGAGGTTTTTTAATAAGATTTTTTTCTTTAATTTTATTTATTTGTTTTCAAATTTAAATATTCTTAAATAAAAGTTTTTCTTTTATTTATTAAAAAAAATCTAAATTTCTATTTAACTTTGATACAATATTATTGCTATTTTAATTTGTGAAAGATTTTTTTCTTTTTTTAAGACAACATTTTAAGTGGAATATACTTTTCAATAAAACTAAATACAAAAATTTAGTAAAAGAATATACATTTTATGTGTATCAGTTAGAAAATGGAGCTTTCTATCTCCACATGCAATAGTATTAAATAATTAATTAATATGAAAGAAAATTTACCCAATATTCTTTAGTTAACAAAATAAAATATAAATGTTAAAATTTTTTTTTTTTTTTTAAATCAAATATATAAATATATTAAATCAATATATTTTCCTTTTATATTAAATAAATACACAAACTTAATCCTTTATATTGTTTTTATAATACATACATATTCACCTTTTTACCTAGATCCATATTTCCTTCATAATTTT
Source organism: Protophormia terraenovae (assembly GCA_951394005.1). Taxonomy (NCBI): domain Eukaryota; kingdom Metazoa; phylum Arthropoda; class Insecta; order Diptera; family Calliphoridae; genus Protophormia; species Protophormia terraenovae. The sequence continues at coordinate 143,966,159 of OX596074.1, forward strand.
TTTTTTACAATTAGTGCGTATGCAATTCCACTGAATTTTCTACATCTTCAGTTCGATGAAAATAAAAACAGATGAAACAAAATGCATTACATACTTTTGCAACTACTTGTTATATACAAAACCAGTGTTGCCAGTTTAGCCTTTTTAAGGCTAAGTCTAGCCTTTTTATTTTGCTTTTAGCCACAAAATTTTCGTTTTAGCTTCTAGCCTTTTTTTAGCTTTTTTTTATTTTTAACATAGCCTTAAAAAGGCTAAAAATTTACTAATTTTATTTCTACAGAATCATCAATTTAAGCATTTTTGTGTATTAGTTCGCACAAAAAATCGAAATTATTTATATTTAATGAAAATTTTCGCCTGCGGCGCTTTATTCTACGAAAATATTTTAAGTATTTTTTAACAAACTTTGTTACCTATAAAAACTATTTATGTTATATTTACAAATTCACTAAAATATCTTTAAGAAATACCAAAATCTAATGAGAAAAAAATAAATAAATGCGTTTTTAAATAAAACAATATATTAGCTTTTTTCTGGCTTTATCTTTTGGGACATTTAGCCTTTTCTGACTTTTTTTAAAGTCTAAGTTAGCTTCTTTTTTTCTCAAGTCTTGGCAACACTGTACAAAACTAAATCATAAGGCAAATACTCGAAGAGTTTAAGAAGAAAAAAAAGTATTGCATATTTTGAAGGATAAATAATAAATAGCAAATATGTCAAGAATAGATAACAGAAATATGTATAAAATACGCATAGTAAAAGTAGTTTTCAAAAAAAAAGATTTAATGTCTGCAATTAAAATAAATTAGAGCAATGAAATGATAAAATACTAAACTTGACATACAAAGAAGTATGATGGGAGTTTCCAATAAAATTCAATTATCATTTAATTTGTCAAAAAAAAATAAAAAAATAAATGATTAATAACAAAACTTTGCAAAATTTTTAAAGAATGATATTTTTTTTTACTATAACAATATATACAAGTAATTAAAGAATATTTTAAGAATGAAATTAATTAATTTAATGTGCAAAACGTCTGATTATTATATTTTTTTTTAAGTAATATTTAATTTTAATGTATAAATTATAAGAAGTATGATTACACTCTGTGACAGTCACTATCACACATAAAAAATCGATATTTACATGAATTTAGAGACCAGACTTAGTAAAACTGCGTACTCAGTTTTTCTCGAAATATGATTTTACAAAAATATTATTCAACAGAAAAGATTTATATCTTTATATTTATCATCCAAAAAGACTGTGTTTGTCATTCCGTATGTAGAAATGTCAAAAGAATCGTTTTATATCAAATAAAGTATATACACACATGCCCAAAGTAAAAGATACACCTAAGTTCGCTTTATGTTCATTAAATAATGAAAAATCAGTTCATACAAATTATTGTTTGTTTACATTAAGCTCATAATATATGATACATTTAAAAGAAAAACACATAAATTAAAAACTAATTAAGTTTTTATATGAAATTATTAGGTAATGTTAAGGAAGGATTAATATCCAATACATTCATCCTTATATTACCAACTTTCTGCATTTTTCTGGACATACTAAACATGAACATCTCATATGTTTCCAATAGAGTCCTGTATCATAGTTTTTTGGTTTTACGCTATAGTTTATCCGAATTCTGGCAAATTCTTTTGACAGTCTTTTCTTCAAATCATGTCTTCTTTGTGAATTTAACGTATATTTTTTATACCCTACACCACCATAGGTGGTAGAGGTATAATGCGTTTGTGCTGATGTTAATAACGCACAGAAATAATTATCGGATCACCACCTTAAAGTATACCGTTCGACTCAGAATCACTTTCTGAGTCGATTTAACGATGTCCGTCCGTCTGGCTGTCTGTCTATGTAAACCTTGTGAACAAAGTACGCAATTTGAAAGATATCTTGATGAAATTTGGTACAGATAATTATTTTGGTACAAGGACGAAGTCTATTGAAATTGGTTACGATCGGTCCATTACTTCACCTGGCCCCCATACAAATGTCCTCCCGGAATAAGGGTTTAACGATCATAAGTGCCGTAAGTATAGCAAAATTTCAATGAAAATCGGTACAAAAGAGTCTTATATAAGTGTTAATCTGTTTGCATAATTTCATGAAGATCGGTTCATAATTGACCATAGCTCCCATATAAACCCCTCTTCCGAAAATCACTTTAACGTGCATAAATCCCATACGAATGATACTATCATCAAGTTAATATTCAACACAAATAAGTTTTATATAAGCAGAAACAACATTTTCAAAATCTATGAGAATCGGTCCATAATCATAATTTTCCATAGCTCCCATATAAACCCACTTCCGGGAACCACCCTAAAAGGCAAAAAATCATATAGATGTTAGTATAAATGCATTATTCTGTATTTATATAATTTATTTTACATTTAGTAAAAGTGTTGGTTTACAATTGGACACAGGTCTAATGGTGTAGGGTATCATATGGTCGGTCTTGACCGACTATAGTTTCTCTCTCGTTTTCCTTTAGAGCGGCAGATACTTCTTTAATAGTAGTTTTCAATCAAATGAGATTTCGTTTCAACAGAAAATAATATGTTTCTCTATTTTCATATTCAGGCTAAAGTGAATGTATTTTCACAAGTTTTAACAGTATCTTAAAATCTTATATGATCTTACAGTCTTGTGCAATTCACATTTATATCAGGAAATGTGTATTGCACAAGACTAAGCCAAACTGTTTAGCCTTCAAAGAAATGAAGTGTTTTTTTGTCAATACAATAATCCTTATTTCCGTTCTGGGGCTCTTTTTTAAGATCTAATACAAGTTTTTATCATTTGTTTTGCATATAAGGCATTTTGGATAAAACGTAGATATCTTCCTTGTCTCTATTTGCGATTTTAAGCAAAAACTTTTCAATTTACTCTTGTTGAACCATTATTCTCTCTTTTTTCGTACAATGATTGTTTTTTTCCCATTTTCTGTGTCACAATATTTTTTCTTTATAATATTTTCAACCTAAATGCAACTGTTCTTATCGTATTATATAAAAACAATCGAATTCAACTTAATATAAATTATATAACTGTATCTATTATTTTTCGAAAAAATGTTTGGCATTTAAATAGAATTCTTATGTTTTTATGTTTATACTTGTCATATTTTTATTAAAGGGATATGCCTAAATCAAACTGATTACGAAGAAAAATCGGAATATTTCTGAAGAATTTTCCAAAGTTATCGTCACTTTAATATCAACCTATAAGGAGTATCTATTATTTTGAGCAGATCTAACTATGTCCGTTCAACTGTCCGTTTAAGTGTCTGTTGAAATAAGAATAGGGTTTTGGGCGGACCACCTAGGATAAACCTTTTACATGAGGTTTATTTGGTTTTAAATGTGGGCTCATAAACAAAAAAGTTATGGATCAAATAGTAGAAACACAGGCTGTCCGATGTGATACCAGTTCATACTTTTCGGCTGATATCTCTCAAAAAATAGCATGTACGCCTGCGAACAAATAGTTCCAGTATCAATGTTAAATCTGATTTAAAAATGGTCTTTTTCAAATAACAAACAATTAAAATTTTTTATGACAAATTTTCGAATAAAAGTAATATATTTTTTTTTTGCCATTGAATTGATTTTAATAAATTATTTAGAACTTTTTCTGAAATCTATAGTTTTAGATTTGGTGTAGCCGTACCCATTTCAGAGTATTTAATAACATTCATAGAACTAGTAATGCCAACAACAATTATGATACTTATGGAGTATAATTGTATTGTGATTCTAAATTGGTTTAAAACAATATTTTGGTAAATATTCTGAGACTAACAATAAAATATTTTTTTTTTAAGGAAATGTAACAATTTTACACTCTTCTAAAAGATATCTTCTCACAGATGACTTTTTAAACCCTCCCAAATTCGATCAATTTTATATTAAAATTTCGATTTTACCCTATATGTTCTTTAATACCAAAGGATAGTTCTGCAAACCGAATGCAATTTCGAAAACTCTAATATTTTCCAAAAAGTTGGCCAATGGCTTTCTTCCAAAACTTCAATAAATGTGAACCTGTAATAATAGTGGTCAAAATTCAAAGGAAAAAAAAAAAAAAATAAATAAAATAAGTATTGAAAAATTATGAATTTAAAAGCGGAGAAAGTTATATAAAAAATTTAGTTGATATCTGTACCAAATGTTCGTTATTAATCCGAGGTGTAAGTTTGTTTTTTTATTTGTTTGTTTATGTATCAATCACGCCTAAACGGATGAACCGGTATTAACGAAATTTGACACACAGATAGTACCAGTGCCGATGGTGGTTATAGGTTATGTTAAATCTTGATTGGATGTCACGCCCACATTTTACTCCCACCTTTTTAAAACTCTCAAAAGACTGTACCGATTTCTACGAAATTTGACACACAGATAGTACCAGTGCCGGTTGTGATTATAGGTTATGTTAAATCTCGGTCCTCCTACATTTTACGCCCACTTATTTAAAACTCTCAAATGGGTGAACCGATTTTATTAAAATTTTCACAGCATTATCCTGTGTGTCTCTAAATTCAAATATGATATTTTATTTTTCAATCGAAGCATGCTTCCCATACAAAGTAAATATTCATTGTGGTATATCTAAAGAACCAATTTAGTGAAAGTCTTCAAACTTCGTGCGAACATCAAGCTTATCATATCGCATTGACAAAATGGAAATAGCATGGATAGCTGCAGAGGGAGAGATAGCCCCTATACAAAGAAAGTATTAATTTTCTCATATCTGAAGGAGTATTACAGTGAATGTTTAAACAGTAATCTTCATATCAAATTTCAAATTGTGCGGATAGGTCCAGAAGAAGTAGGAAATATTTTCTATCGCCTAAAAAAGTTCAGCGAAGCGCACCGGGAAAAGCTAGTAACAAAATATTTTTTATCGTTTAATATTAAATAAACTTAATTCATCATTTATATGTATATGTAGGATTTTTTATTCAAGGTTTTTACATTTAAAAATTCTAATTTCTTTAAATTAAATTGAAGATATTTCAAACATTTATTTATATATTTCCCCCATTTATTTTACACAAAATACATATCTTAAAAGTCTATTTTTGTTTTATTTTTTTTGTTTTTTCTAAATCAACTTATCTTGGTTTTCCGCCTTAATGCTTCTATTTAACGTCAACACCTGTAGTAAATTTTATTTTTCATTTTCTTTACATTTTTTTTAACACATGGGTTGTGTCTTAAGGTTTCGCGCATACAGGTGTTGTTGCAAGGTTGTTGTCTTGTTGTGGATTTTGTTGGACGTGTGTGTATGTATGTGTTTTATCTGTTTTTTTTTTTTTTTTTTCTTATGTGTGAAAAATATGTTAAACTTTAAATTAACACCTTGTTAAAATTATTTAGTTATAGACACGTGTAAACAAGACAGTTGGTGGAAAAGCCACAATAAAACAATTTTAAATGTAAAGAAAACAAAATGAAAGAATTTTTGAGAAATATGTAATATAAATAAGAAAACGAGTAGCAAAGTTTCAAGAGTTAATTTTCCAGTCACGCTTGTTTAGGGTTAAAACGAAATTTATTTATGAGAAAAATTTTGAATAGTGAGGAAAATAAAACTTTCGCTGAAATTTTACACAGAGTGTAAATAGTAAATTAAAGGTGAAAAATTCTAAAGGGTTACAAAATTTAGGAGAGGAAAATATAAAAGAAATTTCAATTTAAATGTTTAAACAAATGTAAGCTTAAAATTTCAATATCTAAAATAAATGAAATACAAATTTTGACTATCTTTTTTGTATATTTTACTAAAATTCACTAAGATAAATGCAATGTAATTTGCCTTCCATAAACAAATATGCAACATAAAGTGCAACAGTTTCCATAAACTTCCCAGGAGATGATGTGCATATAAATAACAAAACTTTAATTTATCTCAGAGAAATAAAAACAACTAAATCTTAGCAGAAAATTGTTTAGTTTCCTTAAAATAGTCACGTACTAAAAAGGTTATTATGTTTATGAAAAGAAAAATAAAAATTTTCTAAAAAAAAAGTATTTGAAATTACATTGATTTTGATATTTTCTGTAACAAATATTTTTCTTGTTGAATATTTTGCTTGAGCAAGCAAAATTTTAATTTTACACAAATTTTTCTCGTGTGTTTAATATTTTGCCCATATTTATTCCATCATTATGGAGAAAACAGAATTCTGAGATCGTTTTTTGAACAATTTATCTTAGTGAAAAAAAAAATATTGGAAAAATATAAAACGGTGGAAGTGAAAACAAAATAAAAAAAATGTATTTGGTTGGTACAGAAAAACAGTGAAAGCTTAATAAAGTATTTTTTTTTAGAATCAATGAAAATTATTCGAAATATATGTAAAATAATTCCTGTAAAATTATTCCAAAATATTCTTTAATTTGAAACCAAAACAACTGTATTAATTCTGATCATTACTGAAACACTGCATTGACTACATACGTGTACAAAACGACAACATTTAGTATCAATAGTATATCAACCACTTGTATATTAAAATTTTTAAATCATTATTGAAAATTTGACACGCATTGTTATCAGACTATAAATTGACAATATGACTCCAACCGTTGCACGTTGAGGTAAAATTTGTCAAAAGTGGCGATTAATTGAATTTTGAAATTAAAATTTTCGTAAGTTTGTAAGAAGTTGGGTACCGAATAATAATAGACAAAGTTATGTATCAATATCAGTTAAATTCTTTAAGCTAGCTTGTGTTGTTTTATTATAAGGAGCTGTCAAATTTTGTTTAAATTTTTGAAAAAAAAAAAAAAATTTCATCAGCTTTCAGTGTATTTATTTTAAATAAAAAGTCTTTTAAAGTAAAAATTTAAAATGGAATTGTCCTAAAATACGCTGATTTTCAACTTTCATGGAATGCGACTTAAAATTTTATAAGATTTTTGTTCTGAAAATTTTCTAAAAAATAGTTCATATTGTCCACTTGACTTGAGAAATTATTATTATTATTTTTTGTTTTTCGAAAAAAAAAAAACCAATAGACCTTTTCCTTGCTTTATCAAACAATAAACAGTGCGGCAGAATCGAAATGAATCTGTAACTTCTAATCGGATAGTTGGATTTAAATGAAATTTCACATAGACATAGCAGAGGACAGTAACATTTTTAATTTAGAGCAGAATTCTATATACGTTTCAGGAGCGAAGTGATGGGTGCTTAAATTAGGGTACTAATATCATAGATAATGTTTAACCACTTGAGAATTATTGTTCCTTACCCGATATCCAAAATTAAAGTCCTTAATTAACCTTAAATTCCTTGATAAATATTTTAGAAAACATGCTTGCATGTTTTATATTATATATTATATAATATTATATATTCTTCGAGATATATTCATTTGAAATCTTTATTGAGTCATAAAATTAACGATTTTGAATTGGCAAGTTTGCAAAAATTAATAAACAGACGGGAGAAAGGACGAACATTAGTATTCTCTAAAAAAAGTCTTCAAATTCCAAAAATATATTATTTTTTACTTCTTTACCAATAAAAAACTAATCCTTAATATTAAACTATTGATATCACCTTTCCCTGAATTAAGTGTCATTTTCGACCCATTTAAATAAATGGTTAATAATGTTTAAATTTATAATTGGGGATAAATTTGCACATTTGTTGAAGTTGGATAGCAATGAATATTTTTGGTAAATTAGATCCTTTGTTAAGTAACAGCCAGCGTTACCGTTGAGAATTTTTAAAAAGTGTCCAAAAAAGGGGATTTCAAAATAAAAAGTCGCCAAAAAAGGGGATTTTTTTGAAAAAAGGGGCCAACTGCTTTAAAACCTAAAAAACACCTCAAAATATGTTTATTTGATAACAAAATAAAAAAATGTTATGTTTTAAGAAAAACTACTAAATCCAATTCTGTTACTAACAAAATAATTTATTTCTAATTATTTTATAAAAATATTTTTTTTTTTTTTATTTCAAAATTAATGATTTTTTTGTTAATTACACTTCTGTACTTTTGTACAAGGTCTTCACTCGTACACCAGTCTTTCAATTCTCCTCCGAACCAATTTAGGACTGAACGTATAGTATAGACTTAAGTCTGTTGGACAAACTATTTTTTATTATTGATAATTTAGTGAAAAAAATAACACGTTCCACCGATGAGGAATGTAAAAATATAACTTAGGATATATGTATTCATCGTATCTGTTTTTTTTTCTCAATTCAGTCCAAAAAATTCGGCATATGATGACTTAAATAGCTGTTCATAAACTTATTTTTTTTTAGTAACTAACAGTTTCAGTCCACTTATAAATACTCCGCAGCTATTTATATCACTATACTGTGAAATAATCTCAAAATAATTAATTTATTTGTTTAAATTAATATAAAATGGGTCGATATATTTTAAACAACTTAGTTTCTCGTTATTCAGCACATAGTGTAAAAAAGTCTCCATTTATTTGCCATTTAAAAAAGGGGCCAAAAAAAGTGGCCAGGTGTTTAAAAAAGGGGCAATTGGCGACTAAAGTCGCCAAACGGTAACACTGGTAACAGTACCTTTTTAAATTCTTCTTTGAATATGAGTTGTTTCAATGTTTGCCATTTTTATACTCAGAGTATAGTTCAAAGAAATAATTCAACTAAATTTGATGAAATAAAACATCCTTTTGATGAATGTAATTACGATGTCATTGGTATTAAGGAGACATGGTTGAAAAGTTATGTTTTTGATAGATGTGTGGCAATAAATGGCTTTCAGCTTTTTAGAAATGATAGGTGCTGAATGCGGGGTGGAGGAGTATGCTTATATATCTCCAAAAGATATAAAGTTGGAATGATAAATAATTATATGGACGAGGGAAATATTGAATCGTTACTTGTTGAGGTGAATGTAAACAGTAAAAGTCTATTGATTGGGATTATTTATATACCACATGGAAAGTTTGTCGATTGTGAAGACTTATTAATTGACTTATTGACCAGATATGATCATTATTTTATCATGGGGGACTTCAACACAGATTTATTCTCAAAATCGTCTATTGTTAGAAGCTTTTGCTCTCGAGCAAATCTATCAGTTGTACATAACTGTATTCCCACACATATTAATGAAGTTCATAATAGTTCAATATTAATTGATTAGAAGTTGGTAGAGTAGTACCAATACCAAAAATGCCTGCTCCAAGTTTCTAGAGGTACTATTGAAAACACAAATGCTGGAACATATAGACTCTAGAAATATGATAAATACATTTCAATCTGGTTTTAGGAGTGATTACAACACTACGGGTCTAGTGTTAGATGTATCGGAAAATATTCGTGTTAACATGGACAGAGGTGTGCATTCTTTATTAATTGCGATAGATTTTAGTAAGGCATTTGACTCTATTTGTCGCAGAATTTAATTTTGATTCCTCTTCTTGCTGCTTAATTAGCTCTTTTATTTCTGAAAGACTCTAATATGCTGAATATGGAGGCAGCGTATCTTCCATTAGAAAAAATTTCAGGGGGGTACTGCAAGGGTCAATAGTGGGACCTCTTTTATTTACTATGTACTTGAATGATTTGTATAATGTCATAAAATTCTACAAATGCTATACATATGCAGACGACGTTCAATTACTTGCAAATGATTTAGGAAATGGAGTCAACTTCATTGAAACAAATGTCAATAATGATATGAAACACATTTTGGAATGGTCTAAAACTAATTATTTATGTATTAATCCCTCAAAGACTAAAGACATGTGTTTTTCTCATGGTTCCATTTTACCAAATGTGTATTTAATGAACCGGAGTATTTGATTTGTTTCGCATCATAAGATCTTAGGCATATACTTATATGAACACAAAATTAGATTTCAGTTTTCATGTTAATTTTGTAATTTCAAGAATTTCGTTTATTTTAAAGAAACTATATTGCCTTGGTTTATATCTTCCTATGAATATTAAAAAAAGAGTAACACTATCATTATGTCTTCCTATATTTCTTTATGGACTTGAGATATTTTTGGGTACATCTCAACAAAATTTAACCAAACTGAGACTATATTTTAATCGTGTTATTAGATATATTTGCAATATTAAAAAAACACTACATTGACCACATACGACAACATTTATTATCAATAGTGACTCCAATCGATGTGGATTTTAAATTAATTTAATTTTTTTAAATACTGATTATTTTTTATTTCTATATATCTGCTCAAATAATAATGATTATTTTTTCGTTCAAAAGATAAAACTTAATATAAGAAACTTACGTAATTTTAGTAAATTGTATTAATTTTTATCATAAATTAGATTTATTCACTAAAAGCCAAGTGTGATAATGTTTTCATCATCAAATTTTTTACTAAAAATTGGTTTTAGTGTAAAAATTTGAATTAGTAAAAAATTTTATGAAAAAAAGCATTATCACACTTGCCTTTTAGTGCATAAATAAAATTTATGAAAATAAATCAATCTTTTTTACTAAAATTACGTAAGTCTCATTTCTCATATTAATTTTTATCTTGTGAACAAAAAAATAATCAGTATAAGTTGAGCGAAAAACTAAAAATCTAAAATAATAAAAAAATAAAACTCAAAAATAATCACTAAAATTGATTTTAGAATTGATAACCTGTTCTGCGGATTACATTTCTGTACCCTTTTATTCGACCGTTCGTTGTATCAGATTTTTTTTTTAAAATTTCAAGAATAATATTTATTTTTTTCTGTCTTTGTTTTAAATCGTTTTTTTTTTTATGAAAAATTTCAAACTAATGAGGGCAGCAGACTTTTAATTATTGATCGCGTACATATGATACTTTCTAAATTAACTTTTCAAAGCCCATTTCAAATAAATATGATTTCATTTACAAATTTTTTTTTTTTTACTTCAAAACAAATACTATACATGTCGCTTCCCTTTACTAAACTAACCACTGTGGCCCAGTTTAGTAACACCTTCGCAAAAAACAATACGTATACATTTTAATAAATATATATATTCATCAAATTTATTTACTGTTCGTTTTATTTTTCATATGTATTTTCTTAGTCTTTATATCCAGAATTTCATGACAAAATTATTTTGCCAGTTTTTCTGTACAAAATTATTTACATTTTTTTTTTTTTTTTTTTGTAGATGAATATAAATCTTTTTCGTTGTTATATTGATTTCAATAATTGCCAAATGAAACATGTTATGAATAGCAAAACAGCCAGAGAATAAATATATACTTTTTTCCTCTCTCAAATAGCAACAAAAAAAAAAAAATATATATATATATATTGAATAACGTTTCTAAAGGGAGTGTTATAAGGAGGAACACCAAATAAATAAAAGAATATACACATTTATGACAAACATTATGAATTATAAAAGATTAAAAATTTATAAAAATGAAAAAAAAAAAAAATTTGACGGAGAAAAATTAAAATGTTTAAATTTGTATTTGCTAGACTATAACTGCTGTTCTGTATACATTGTTACAGAAACCTTATTGAAAATAATGATTTATACGGTGTAGCAAAGCAGGATATTAAAATAATAAATTATAGAAAAAATATAATAAAGAAATTGAATATTTATAATGTTACTTGAATTACAAAATAAATATGAATATACGCAAATATACATATATATTTACCTATAATAAATATGAAAATTTTTATTAAAACTGAAAGCGGAAGTTGAGAGGTATAAATGGTTTAACCTGTAAAAAATATATTTGTTAGAATATTATATTAAAAATAAAAAGTTTAAGGAATATTTCTTTATTTGCATGTTTCATAGTAGACTGTAACAAGTTTAAATAGAATTTAGTATCATGTATTATTTAAGAATTAATGGGGTTTCCAGCTCAAAAATTTATTAACCATATTACCGTTGTATTGGTGAATAAAAATAATGGTATTTGGAGATATAACAAACAAATGTTCAAACTTCCTTTGCAAAAAATGAAGTCCCTAGTATAAACAAATGCTTCAGAATTTTGAAAACCGGTTTTTCATGATTCTATTTTCTGAATTTCAACAGAAAAATTTTCGAAAGGATTTCCTATCATTTGATATATAATTATATATGTAAGCTTCATAAACGCCATTTCAACCAACACACGGAAGGACGGAGTTTTGCTACCAGCGAAAAATCTTTTGGAAGGTTTATTACACTAATGCTGTCAATTGCAGATGGAATGATTCCGCTCCCACTGTACTTCAAGCCATTTTTATATTATTTTTTGATGTAATTAGGTCCGACCATATGTCCGACACAAAGACAAATGTATGCAAATTTTTCTTATTCTCTGTGTACATTAGGGTGTCCCGTGGAAAGCCTTTTTCGAGATTTCGATGTAGGAAGACCCCTTAAACGATGCGTAAAAATTGCTTAATACGAAAAAATTATAAAAAAAAAATACATTTATTTTAAATTAGTCTTCAGTTCGCTACCAGCGATTGAAAAATCATGGCTACAATACATTTTGGTAAAGGAAAAGTTTTTTTAATCGAAATGGGTATCAAAAAATTTTATTCTAGTTATGGAAAAAATATTTTAAAAAATGTTCCCATGGGATTTTGTTTCGCTAGAAGAGTTTTTAAGGCATTTTGATGCAAATTCTTTTGGAAAAATTTGAAAAATTATATATAATCACATTACTTACTACAATGAAAATTTATAATATTTTAGCCAGGGATTAAAAAAAACTACTACATTAGTAAAGAAATAGCTTTCTGTTTCATAATCATAAATGAAATCTACAAATTTTTTTTTAAATATAATAATTTTCGTAATATTCAAATTTAATGTATCAAAATTTTTAATTTTTCATTTATGCTTTTAGCCAACAGAATAGAATAAATTAATTTTACTAAAATTAAATTTTAAAATTTTAGTTTTTAGGGGAGACTGGGTCAGTTTCGGCACCTTTTTTTAGTTCTGAATCTAAGAATGTATTCGACAGATTTTAAAATGTTATAGCTTGATGTTATCCTTGGACATTGAACAATAATATATTGATACAAAATTTTATGAATACTTAGTATTGATTACTTATTTTTGGCAATTAGTAGAAAAAGTCATTTTTGTCGAATGTGCCCCACACCAGGGTAGCTTCGGCATTTGACGGCGCTCACTTGCCTATCATATTCTTAAAGACATTTGGATTTTTTGTTTCCGAGTTTACATTGGTCTTTGAACTATTTGAACACAATTTCGTTGATTTTCACCTTATATAGGAAGTGGGCAGTAAAGTAGGCGGACCACGCCCATTTTCGGTTTCCGAGTTTATATCAATTCCCGAACTATACGTACAAAATTTCGTTGTCGTACATGCTTTTGTTGAAGAAATATCAGCAGAAAAGTATAAAACGGACACCCTGTGTTTCTAGTTTTTAGCCCATAACTTTTTTGTTTATTAACTGATTTTGCCCATTTTCAATCCCAAACAAATCTTGTATAAGAAAAATATTTGTGCCAAATTTCGTCCCCCTACGTTGTTCCGTTCGAGCCCTATCCTGCTTTCAACTGACGGACAGACGGACGGATATAGCTAGATCGACTCAGAATCAAAGCAGGACCTAGAAAATATATACCTTGTGGGATTAAAAATGATTAAAAGACGATGCTTATTTCATTTTTTATTTAATTATATTTTTTTTAAGAAAGTGCTTCTGGTATCTAAGATATTTTGCATGTAATCTCGAATTTTATTAAATTTTGTTCCTTCCTGTCTTCAAATCTATGGTATAGTGCTCCCACTTAGCTTCATAAAATGTGGATAGGTGTACCCGCATATGATCTATAAGTATCTAAAAAAGGTTAAAAATCTAACTTCAATGGCTTTTTCTTCAGACTGCATTGAGATAACAAAACTTTTGTGAGATATATTAATATTCTAATTCAAAACGTTTAAAATAGTTCAAATCTCAGAGAAAATTCTCATTATTTATCCATTTTTATTTTTACATTTCTGAAAATCAAACAAAAACTTGCAGATAGTCTGTTTTTCCATTAAAAAAATATACTGTTTGTAGATAGCCCAAAAACAAAAAGTGAAAAGCATAGTGTTTGAATTAAGTTTTGACTCCAAAATTAACACCATATCTAAAAAATAAAATACTGAAGGGTCTGACGCAAAAAAAAAAATTTTGTAAATCTGCATGAGGCCCAATTTGAATATAAGCCCTCGATATATCTCTATAAATAATACAGATATTAATATAACTGTTATTGGTATGCTTAATTATTTTAATATAATTTATTAGGTTAAAAAATCAGTAGTGAAAATATTTCCTTTTATTTAAAAGAAATCATAATATTAAAAAAATATATTTTTTGGGCAATTCTATTTTTAATGAACGGAAACTAAAAAGTTCCAATGAGTTCTAATTTAAAAATACGATTTATATATAAAAGAACATACATAAAATTATATTTGAAAAAATTGGCTGCGATCTTTGGAAATATTAGAAACAAATATGCGGTACCTCACATCAGCAATCTTTTAAAAATTATTTTAGTTATTTTGTATATTATTTTATTATTTATTTTTATTATTTTAAAATTTGTTATGCAAATACTACAAAAAGATTGGTGTGATTAGATCTTGCCACGACTGCTTTCAAAATATCCTTTATTTTAATAAAATTTTAAAAATTATATCAGAAATTCATACAAATGAAGTAATTTTTTTATGTATGGTAGTGGCAGTGATTCTACCCGCCCATTTTTAGTGTGAATGTTTACTAACTTATCTATTAACAGAATATACAATTTTGGACTATTATCTCCAAATTGGATTTTTGTCGTTCTAAAACTGCAAAAACAACTTAGGATCAATTTTAAACAATTTTTTAGTATTTTTCCCATATTAAGCAAATTTTTGGGCATCTTCTGAGATGTCTTCCTACAAGATTTGTTGTCTACGGGACACTCAAGTGTACATACTTAGACATAATGTTAATAATTGTTTTCAAAATAAATTAAATTTTCATCTTATATTAAATTAAGTGCGGTAGTAAAGACAAAATGGGTATTCAATAAAAATTTATTTTTTCATTTAAAATATTTTACATATATCTGTACAAGAATTTTAACTTTCGATGTATTATTTATAAAATTTTATGAGGAGAATAAAATCTTCACAAAAATATTTATCTAAAATAAAAATAATAATGAAGGAAAGTCAAAAAGTCCAATAATCAGGCTCTTTTAAACTTTTCTTCATATGAAAAATATTTTCATGTAGTTTTGTTTTAAGATGTTATTTAAAGTTATTTTTATTCTTGCTTTAAAAAAAATATTGTTTCTACTGTAATTAACTTAAATCAAAAACAAAACAAAAACATCCTTGACTAAAATAGCATTGCTTGCATTCGAAAAAAAAAAAAAAAACTAGACAAAAAGGAATACTAAAAAGCGTATTGTTTCAATTTCAAAATAAACACAAAAAATCTGCTTGTACTTTTGATTTGTACTACTTAAACCACTAAACTAAAATTGAGAAGAAAAATGAAAAGATTTTTGAAAATAAAAGAGAAATGTCAGAAAAAAAAAAAATACAGCTAAAAGCGAAAACAGATAAAGTTTCGTTTTCATTTTGATTTGGCTGTTTTATTCAATGCCCAGTGGCTTAAAATTCCTATTTTGTTAAGCTATCTTTATTTTTAAATTGACAGCAATATGTGTATAGAGGCTGATGATATTTCCGGAGAAGATGAGGATGATTTGTTTGTTAAAATTGTGTTGGTTAAGGGTTTCAATAGTAAATGGCCGAACGTTAAACTGAAAAAAGATAAAAAGCCTATGTTTTACAGTTAGTTTCATGGTCATTTGTTTGAATTTGTTGGTTTTTTTATGAGATTTTTTGTATAGATTTTAATATTCATAGCCTACAGCTGTATTTGAAAACATATATCTAATGTTTAGACAAAATACACTATATCTCATAATGGTATATACATATTGCTTTAAAAATCCTAACACTTGCTTTTTTTAAGTTTTTTTTTTTTTACATTTCTTCCCAGGCTCCCTTCAACAACATTTACATACTGTTTTGCCAAAAAAAAGAAAGAAAGATCATAAAAAATTGGTAAACTTAAACTGTTTGTAGTTGATTACCAAAGCTGAGATTTCCCTTTTTGTTAGTTGGCAATCAAATTCATAAAAAAGGAAGGAAAACAAAAACTGAAATTGCAGTTTGTTAGAAATGTCTGAAACATTAAAGAGTTTTAAAAGATTTTATACAGAAAACTTTCTAGAATGTAATATTTAAAGGCCAGAGAAAGTGAGAAAAGCTATTCATAAAAAAATAATTTGTTTCTTTTCCCCTAAAACTACATTTAAACTTTATTGTTTATTTGTAAAAAACTTTTAGAACAAAAAAGGTCATATAAGTTTATTCAACTTAATATAAGAAAATTCTTAAACTACATATGAGTTTATGTACATTTTTGTAATTTAATTTTGTCAGACTGTCTGTCTTTATATGGAACACAATATTTGTTTTCGTATGATTTTATAAAGTCTTATTTAGTTTCTTTTTAAATCTATCATCCTTCTGTTTGTTTTTTTTCTCTTTCCGTCCATTTATAGTATTTTGTTTTTTTATTTTTCCTTGCATTTCAGTTGTATTTTTATTACAATAAAAGTTGCTCTTAAAATACATAAAATTTTATTTGTATTTTTATGTTACTGTTTTATTTTTTGGAAATTTCTTTAGGGCATTTTTGCCATTTGTTTAAGTCTAATATTTTAAAACTGTTTCTCAGTTAAATTTATATAAAGAATTTTTTGATATATATATATATATATATATATATATATATATATATATATATATATATATATATATATATATATATATATATATATATATATATATATATATATATATATATATATATATATATATATATATATATATATATATATATATATATATATATATATATATATATATATATATATATATATATATATATATATATATATATATATATATATATATATATATATATATATATATATATATATATATATATATATATATATATATATATTTATATTTATATTTATATTTACTCGTTTACTTTCGGGGTTCAAAAAAATTTCGAAAAGTTTTTAATATCAATATTCCTTAGATCTAATGGAACACACATCTATTTGTATTAATGACTTTTGCTGAATGGTCCTAAATCAAAAATGATTGTATTTATGTACTCTACAAAGGTGTATCCTATATACAAATTGAAAATAATGCGGTATGTTAAGTATGCTTAGATATATTAGCGATTTAATAATTATTAAACCTTCTGATAAAATATGCAAAGTTCAGTTTATAGTCATTTAGTCTTATTCATATTCATCCATTTATTAAAAAATTAATATTTTTTTTTTTTTTTTTTTAATAAGTCATCTTATAACAAGAACTCATTTAAGATTAAAATTGACTTAAATTGCCAAAATCCGCTATAACAAGACATGCAAAAATTTCAGATTTGTTATTTTTTTAATAGCTATACACTTTTTGGAAATTAATATTTTAAAATACTGCAATGATTTTAAAATTTAATTTAAGTAATTAAAATAATTCATAGAGTTAAAAACTTTTTTAAATTTGCACCTTCCACCAAAATGATTATACCAATTACAAAATTTAAAAACGCTGTATTTTTTTCAATTGAAAGATTGGTTAAATCAATCAAGTAGATGATTGAATGAATTTAAAATTCAAAAAGGAAATAAAATCTTACTTAAATATTATTTTTATTTTATTTTTACTTGAATATTTTTATTAAATTTTTATGCATAATCCCAGCAAAAACTTTGCTTTCCTGGTAAGCTAGCAGATATAATTGGAAATAAAAATAAACTACTTATTTTTTGTCTCAATAACTAGTTATTTTTGTTCGAGTTGTCCATGAATTCTAGTAGTTATTTTTAGACTCTAGTGATACTAAAAAATATGTACCTAAACAAAAATAAAAATATAAAAAAAACGAAAAAATTTGCCGTCAGTTAGTTTTGAACTTGGGACCCTATTAACTAGTCGTTTTTAATGACTAACGTCTTACTCAGTACACCATCTCGCACTTAATATTCGATGCTAAAAAACTTGTTTTAGCATAAAATATATTTTTTAAATATTTTTTTAAAAAAACGAATAGCATCAGAATGGGGTTGAACCGGCAACCTTCTGGTTGCTAATCCTGCGCTGATCCATATGATTGTAACTTACTCCGCAATTATACTATTGAGTACTTATTTATGTAATGTAGAGAAGGCAAATAATAATGACGCCTACTTTCCAGGAAAGTACTTTAATAAGTAGTTGCCATTACCGAAAACCAAAAAGTTTTTGCTGGGATTAAACAACTGTTAATTAAAAACGAGAAAGAAAGATATAGTCGGTAAAGCCCTAAACCATTGTGTGCATAAAAATTCAGAGAGTATCTGTGGTCAATTGTGGACCAATACTTGTATTAAGTGTAAAACAAAACATATGAAAACTGAATATTATGTCGATACTAATTTATATGAATTTATTCACTTTTGGGTGATTTCCGAAAATGTGCTTTATATGGAGGATATGGTAAATTATGGACTTAGTATATTCGTAAAATTTGGCACTATCATTTATGTTTATATAAAACTTATTTGTGTCGAATATTAACTTTATAACATTAACATTTTAATGGGATTTATGCCCGTTAAAGTGATTTTCCAAAGAGGGTTTTTTATGAGAGCTATAGCCAATTATGAGCCGATCTGCATGACTTATATGCAACTTATATGTACCAAATTTTATTAAAATATTGCTATATTTAAGGGATTTATGATAGTAAAACCCCTTTTCCGGGAGAATATTTTTATGGCAGCTAGGTGAAATAATAGACCGATCATAACCAATTTCAATAGACTTTGTGCCAAATTTCATTCACTTATGTTCAAAATTGCGACCTGCAGTTTAATTACGAGATTTACATGGACGGACGGACATCGTTAAATGGACTCAGAAATTTATTCTAAGCCAAATGGTATAAATTATGGTGGGCCCTAGACCTATATTTTTGTGTGTTACAAACATCAGCTCAAGCGCATAATGGTGGTGTAGGATATAAATATTTTGTGCTGTTGCATTGAAAAATCACTCGTGAAACTACATACACTCTAAAAAATGCATTTAATATTACTACTTCTTTTGTAGCAAGTTTTCTTGTAAAATTACTAAAAATTTATAAATTTAAACACAATCTGTTTATCAGAATGAATTACATATTTTTATCGGTAAATTTACATAGAACGTTTAGTAGTCTGAATGTTTGTATACATGTTTATATTATATTAAACATTTTTATAGCCTGTTTCTCTATGTCGAACGAAAGCTTTCTTTCGCCTTCTAAGCGAACGAAAACTGACTTGGGTTTCTCTAACTCACTTCTATGCGAACAATGAGTCGAACGACAAGTCGAAAGAAAACGTAAGTGTTTTCATATAAAATTGGGTTTCTGTATTTCGAACGATAAGAACAAAACTGTCAAAATCAGTCACTTGCTATTTTGCTTTCGACTGGTTGAATTTTTTAAAGAAAAATAGGAAAAATTCTCAGATGGACATTGCAAATGTTCCTTAATTATGTTTATTATTCATTTTGATATATTTGGTATCCATTAATTACGATTTTGTGTCTAAAAAACAATTTCTAAAAAAAATCAAAGAAAATTTTTGTTTTTTAATTTTTTTAAATTATTTTATTTTTTCTTGTATATTTACTTAGTTGTATCTATGTTTAAACAATTTAGTAGTATTTTTAATATATTTACGAAAAAAAGTTACTTTTAAAGAAAAATAAAACAACAACAATACGAAAAGACGTAACTCCATGCGAACGAAAGCGTAGGAAATACAGAAACCAAAATTGATTCGAATTCGTTCGACTTGCTTTCGTTCGCTTAGATTTTCGTTCGACATAGAGAAACAGGCTATTAATTTATTTTTACAGATATTGTTGGTAAAATACATGTTTATAACAAAAACATATTTTGAAATAGTAATATAAAAAGTGTCAAATTTAATTTTTGAAAAACAAAAAGATACTGAAAATATTTAAAATTTAATATAATATTAAAAATCACGCAAAAACGAGTTAAAAGTGCTGAAATAATTTTCGGATAATTTTCTATGCAAATGTATTTGAAATTAATTAAGAAAAAATTATTTGTGTAATAAAAAATTGAGGAAAATAACAGCAATATGGAAAATAATGAAATGAATATTTACTGCAAGCAAAACTTTTACTGCCTTTAGAAGCCTTCGAAAACAGGTTGAATGATGCTGAGCTGTAAAAAATACTATTTTTACTATTCTTATTCCAGTTCGTGTTTAGTTTTGTCAAAACTGTATCAATAAAAGTACAGTGACCTCGCGGTAATTTGAACATCCAATATAATGAACTATCCACTAATGTGAACACTCAGTTTTTTATATGGGAGCTCTAAATAGTGAACAAAGTTTAATGGCTCTAAATTGTGAAAAAATTTTTTTTAATTTTTGGGGATTTTTTAATTTGTAGAAGCATTTATTTTTAATGTTGAATAGAAACTCCTTCTTTAATCACACTTAAGAAGGAGTTTCTATTCTAGAGGCATCCTGGAACCGAGTTGGTAAAGAAACTTTATCTAACTGTTGGAAAAATATTTTGAATATGGTAAATAATGAAGACGATCCTGAATTTAATGTTCCTCTGAGCGTTTTAAAAGAAAAGTGGCAATCAGAGGTTAAATCTTTAGAAAATACTGCTGCGGATCTTTTGCAGACATTGTGCCCTCAGGAAATATTTACTGCTGTAAACATTAGAGATTGGATCAATAATCCTTGTGAGGACGTCACGCCATTTGATGAAAATTATTTAATTGAAGAGTCCGACGATGATGACGACTGTTTTATTGAAGCGCCTGAAAACAACATTAAAGCCAAAGAAGCTGTCGAAATTTTTAACAAAGCTGTCCAATGGGCTGAATTTCAAATGGTCGATCAAACTGACATTAAAGTATTGAAAAAAATCAGGGAATTGGCGGTAAATAAGCTGGTCGAACAAAAGAAAAAACAGAAAATAATAACCGATTATTTCCATATTTAATTATATATGTATGTACCTATCTTTTTTCATTGTAAATTTTATTATTTTTTTTTTTTTTTTTGTCGTAATATTTTGTTTGTTTTTTTATGTACATACGTAGTATGTACTCTTTATAAAATGGATTTTTAAAAACTTTTTATGTTCCAAATAAATTACAAAAAGTTTTTTTAGTAATCTTTGCATTTTCATTCCTTGCAGAAATGATTTTTAGAAAGAATAACTTAGTAATATATATAAAAAAAATCACAATCGAAAATGTGAACAAATTCGAAAATATGAACTACCCCGACATTAATTAGTTCACATTATCGAGAGTTCATTGTATTTCTATAATAAAATAATTGTTGATTGACGCATGTTTTTTTATTTTTTTTTATTTTATTTAAAATTATTTATGTGCATATGTATGTATAGGTACGTACACATGTTTACGTAGTTTTACACATTAAAACTGTAACTTCAGACACAACTAAAGTAAAATCATAAGAAGTATGATGTTTATAAACATTTTTTAAACATATAAAATAGTAAATACTCGCATTTTGTGTCTAATTTTTTACACACAATGTGCTTATATATATATTTGAAGGTGTACTTTTACTCCATTTATAGTAGGAGTCAGGTTACCTACTATAAATGGGGTAAAATTACATGAAAATTTATTAGAGTGTAGTATACGTTATTGGCTTTCTTGAGGACATTTTCAATCAGCTTTAAAAATTTTCAAAATATCCTAAAAATGTCGAGTTATTAGTCAAAAAGTTTCGAGTTTTTTTTTCGCGAAATAGGTCTCCAAAAATTCTTAATATTCAGCTGATTATGATTTTTTTTATTTTAGAGAATTTTTAGTGAATTTTTGACAACTTGTTTCTTTATTTTACTGAGGACCGTATTTACTACAATGCAATTTTTTAATACTTTACCCATAAAAGAAATAAAATTATGAAATTTTCATACATTATGCAAAAAAAAAAAAAAAATATATATATATGTCTAAGTTGGAAACCGAAACGAATTTTTATTTCGATACAGTATCATTAATGATATCATAATTTTAAAATTATATGATAAAATATCAAAATAATTTTTTTCCTTAGAAAAAACTTCAAATATTTTTAGGAAAATAAAAATAAATTGAAAATTTTTGTGGAAAAACAATAGTTTATATTGTGTATTATATGCATATTATATTTTACAGCAAATTTCAAGACAATGGAATCAATATCAACCTGGATTTCAAGGAGAACTGATTTTGGATTAAATATAAATTTGGAGCAGGATGGACTTTATTATTGTTATCTCGTTTTAATTTTAAATTATTTAGAATATTAATAAGTCATCCAATTATGGTGCATATGTGTGTATATATTATTGAATATATTTAAATACTACATTTAATAAACTCTTGTAGTTAAAAATATTTTACCTTTCTTATTTTCTCAAGTAATTTATATGAGAAATTATTCTTGCACTACCATATCATTTAGAAAAATTATATTTTTAAAATATCGGTATAAGGTGCCCGGCAAAACTATAAGGTCACTTTTCATTTCACCGTGTATTAAAAAGTACAAGATCTAGCTAAAATATTTAAAAAACTATAGAATTTAATAAAATTTAGCTATAATAACTTACTAAAACTTTCGATATATTTTTAATTTTTTTTTTTTTTTTTTCCTCAAAAAGTTAAAATCAAGTAAAAAATTAATTTTTCTTAAATTATATGAAAACTTTTTTAATAAAGATTGGAAAATGCTTAATAACTTTTTAAGTTTTTAAGCAATTTTATATAGGAATATCTCATTTTATTGAAAACACAATGACATTTCAAACTTTGTAAACAAAAATACATAGTCTTGAAGATAAAAAATAAAAAGAATTTACAGCAAACTAAAAAATTGGAAAATGATAAAAGAAATAAATTGAGAAATGGTGAGTAAAACATTACGTAATTTGAATACATGTAAAAGATTGGTCTATATTAAGAAAGCTACCTTTTTATGCTTTCTAAATGAGTTTAAAAATATTAAATTTAATTAAAATTTAAGCATATAAGAGATCTATAATACAGGAACTACCCTAAAAGCAGGTATTTTAACACATTTCGAAATTTAGGGGGTGTTTCGAGATTTCTTAAAATTGTCCTCAAGAAGGTCTATAGCCCACATTAGATAATTTTCCGAGTGAAAATAAAAAGTGGCATTTTGTAACAGCGGGTAATTAATTAAATTAATAATTTAATGTTTTAATATCTGTATAAAAAGCAGACAAAACATGTTTAAATAATTCAATTCAATATGAAAGAAATCAATCATATATCTCATTTTAATAAATTAATTAAATATAAATCATACGCTCTCTTACCCAACTAACTCTTCACTAAATAAATCAATTAAATCCGTAGCATACTTTAGGGAGGATTGCGAAATGACTATAACACTTTCATGACGTATGAGTTATATTGAAATTAATCATGCGTTTAGTTGTTTGTACGTATGTACATAAATATTTAGTTTATTACAAAATTAATTACAATTTTTATTGTTTTAAATAAATTGCAAATTCACAACAGCAACACATTCTAAAAATAATTGTTTTTTTTATGAATTAATGAAAAACTGTTTTGTTATTAATTATGAATATAGACAGAGGGATTTTTATTAAATTATGCTGTAATTAATATTAATTAATTTGCTATTAAAAACTGACATGAATTGAATAAAAATGTAAACAAAACAAAGACTAAATTGAAACATTATAAAAGAAATTAATTTTATATTTTTTTATGTTAAATTAGTAATTTCAATTTAATTTTTCAAACATTTTATTGTGTAAATTGCATAATTAGCTGTTCTTTGTAAAAATAATACAAAGTAAGGTATTTTTATTAAAGTAGTTATGATTAAAAAATAGACGCAATTTTATGTATTAAACATTATGAAATTAATTTTTTTAAATACTTTGGTTTCTTTTAATACATAATCTGCTTATATCGTTTTATTAAACGTAAACGATAAAAAACTTTTAAATTTTAAATGCTTTTAAAAATAATATTTTAATACAACTTTTGCCTCAAAACTATATTTTAATTTAAAAATTTGTTTGTTAATACTTCTTATAATTTTTTTAATTTTAAGGACTAATTGCAAAGAAACAAATGCTTTCTCAGTCAAGTTTTTATTTCTTATTTTGTTTCTTCCTTATAGTATAAAGATTAATTATTTATTATTTCATGTCATCGACACATATTTCAACATATATGAGTTTTTTAATAAAACTTAAATAAACTCTTTTTTTTTAATTACTTGGATTAAGTAATTAATATTCCCCTTATTTAAAAATTCTCACATTTAAATAGAAAATATTAATTATCTATTCATAATACTCTCTCCCTCTCCTTTATTTGCAGATGTTAGTAAAATGGTTTATAATGTGTCTGGTAGCAATGCCGGTCAGTTTAACGAATGGCAATGAAAGAAAATGTCCTAGGGAATGTACTTGCAATTTAGATGAATCCAAACGTTTTCAAACCATCTGCACCAAAGGTAAGTACGATATCAATAAATGTAAAAAAAAAAAAACAAAAGAAAAGAAATAACCAAGAGGAAGGAAAAAAATGAAAACTTTATTAGCGTAACAACAATAGTAGATATTAAAAAAAGTACCAGTTCCATTTACACATAAACATAAAAAAACGAAAACAATGCCGTTAAAATAAAAATAATCATGAAAATATATTCACTCTTAAAAAAAAAACACACAAAGAAAAAGGAAGTATAACTAACCCAGTGCTAAGGAAATTGTTCATTACTGTTACTTTTCGGTGCTTAAATAAATGATAATTTTATGCATTCTCAAAGGAAATAGAGTCATGAACAAAAATTGAGAAAAAAAAATTAAAATAAAAAAGGTGTTAAGTTTCTAAAGTATCAGCATTAAAGCCATCTTAAGACCGATAACAAAAAAGAACGTAAAAAGAACAATTTACTGATAGGAAAACGCGTAAGATATTATCACCTGCTCGCTATTTTAAAGACCTTGGCCATTTGCATTTAAAAAATTGCCTTTTTTTTTCTTGCACAATATTGTTTTCCAAATATTGCACAAAAAAAGGAAGCAACATAAATTTTAAAAAGTTTTTCCGTTTATTCACCTATAAAAAGTGAAAAAAATACCCTTTTTAATCGGTTAAAACTAAAATAAGAAATATATGCTATGAATATTGTTGTATTTTAATATACACGTACAGCTGTGTGCAAAATAATAGTAGTATTGTCATATACTTTAGAATTTTTGTTGCTGCATAATTCCTAAATAAGCACTTAAAGACAATTTGTTTATATGAAAGTCCTACAAATGAACATTAATTATAAAATTAATATTTGTCTTTTTCTATACATCTTCTTAAGTTATCGTTATTTTACTTAAGCCGCGTGCTTTTTGTCTGTGCTAAAAAATAGTAGCAAATTGTTAGATATCGGAAAATGGTATTATTTTTTTATTATTTTAGTTTTCTTTTGGTTTTTAAGTAAATTATATGTATAGTCGTTTGCTTCTAAAAGTGACGGTAAATATTGTATTCCAATTACCCGTAATTTAATGGTAAAACATACCGATTGTGGAATATACCACAGTTCCACAGTTATTGCAAATTAAAAAAAATATAATACAAACCAAAAAACATGAATTCGCAAGTAAAAAAATTTCCAAAAGACTTTACGCGTACAAAGCGAATGGTGAGCTCAAACTCATTTTTGACGTCCACTATTCCTCGACTTCTCCAAAAACAAAATCTGTAAGAAAGATTTCCATTACCATAATTCGGCAATTCAACGTTTTTTCCTTAGAAACACTTACCCTTCATATGTATGTATGTTTAAACACAAATTACTTACACGTGATATGAAACCAAATTATCTTTGTTGTTTAAATTGTTTGTAGATCTCAAAATCTAGCCTTTTTGGATGTAGGATATATTATATTCCATGATTTTTGAAAATCCAATTTTTCACATGAATAATATGCGATCTGGAATCTAAAAATAGTTTAATTTAAATTGGTAGTTTTTATTCATAATTAACTTATACTTAATCTTTAATAATACTTGAATAGATATTTACCCAATTCACAACCCCGTTAACAAATAACACAATTATTGGTTAAAGTTTTATATGTAGAAAAATAATACACTTTGCGAATATGTGTGTTATTTTCGAATGATTTGTTATATTCAGGTATGTGATGAAATTCGATCGATTTCAAAAGTAAATCGAGTTTTCAAATCGATTATGTTGTGATGAATTTCGTTCGATTTCATTTTTCAATTTTTGTTTCTGTTCTACATGTTTCTTGTCAAATCAAAACAAATTTATTTTGAAATTTGTTTTTTATAAATTAAAAATACATGAATAAATAAAATTATATTTACTTTTTAATATATTTAAGTATAATCACAAAAAAATAATGGACAAATAGTCTGAAAGTTTCTGGATGAGGCTGCCACACAAGAGACAACTCTTGATTCCGAGAAATACACAAGATAATCATTGTGCTCATAAAAGCAAAACTTTAATAAGGGATACAATTTATGGTGATTCAAGTCAGTTGTACTTTCGATAATTGATGCCCGGATAATTAAAATTTAAAAATCAACACCAAATCTTTTACTGGTGAAGATTTATTTTTAAGTTCTCTTAAACGGTACTGATGAGCCGTTTTCAAATTTTAGAAATTTGGCGAACGCAATTATTTTCTAGAAGTGTTAAGCAGATTTCTCTTTTATGGTAACTACATCCTGCAACTTTAAGATTTTAATTTGTAAAACAGTATGTGAATTTACAGTATAATAAAAGGAATGTAACATGTTTTTAAAAGGTCCGACTTTTCAGGAGTAAGCTGTGGTCGGTACGATCATCGCTTTATTACAAGTACCAACACTAGGTACAAAACACTTGTATATGAGATATGACCAGCTATGTATATTAAAAATTTTAAATATTGAGATTTACAGAATCCCTAAATTTGTCTAAAGCTTCCACACAAATCTAAATTACTTTTTGGTATTTGTATATAGTTTTCTTGTAAGAATTCAATTTTTTATATTGAAATAAAATTAGTGACATTAACACGAACTCTTAATTACACTTTTACAACAGTTTTAAATGAAATCGATTTTAAAACGAGTACCAAAATTTTTTCGATTTGAAATCGATAAAATCATGTTAATTTCGTTTTTTATCACAACCTAATTTATTGTGATTTTCATAGAACAAAATGGAAAATGAAATCGAGTTCGTTTTTACAATAAAAGGAAAATGAAATTGAAAAATATATGCGTATCACAACTTTTTTCGCTTTTCAATCATTTTTGGTTCTAAATCGATTTTCATCACATACCTGATTGTTATTTTGAAAAATGTCAAAATTTATTTTTTTTTCTAATGAAAAATGTTGAATAAATCTTACTTTTTGAAAACTAGGACTTTTATATTTATTACATCCATCTCAAAGTATACCAATCGATTTAACGATATCACATACTGCCTGGTTGCACTGCTAGCTTGTTGTGTATGTAAAATTTGGGCACAAAGAACAAGTTTTAACTTTAAAGATAATTTTATATAATTTGGAAAACGGGACTATATTGTTAAAATCATAGCTGTTCATTGTGAATATTTTCAATCAAAATTTCTTTAAAATTATTTTATACTCTTTGTAATATGATTTTCAGTTACTTGAAATTAATTTGAATAAAAATGATTTAAATATTATTCCATTTGTTAACAAGTTAGATAAAATAATATTTCCACAAAAGTATTCGAATATATATTTATAAAATATAAATCAAATTCTTAAGTCTTTAACTAATTTTAAAATATATTTTATTTCTTTAGTTTGAATACAATTGTTCTTTATTTTATTTTCCATTTTAAAAATAAAATAATATCTGTTTTAAAACATTCAATTTTTTTATTCATAGAAAACTTTTGAATATTTTTATTCAACATGAATTTGTTTGAATAGTTTTAAATTTACTTTGAAAAAGAAAAATAAGTAAAATATTATTTTTATACTTGAATATTTGAAAAAATTCTATAGTTTTTTGTTATTCAAGCCTTTTGAGGCTGAATATTTTTATTCTTTGGAGTTTTTGTTGAATAAAATAATAAAAATATTTATTTTAAATGTTTCTATTTGAATATAAAGTTTTTGAATAAAAATCAGAAAAATTTGTTGAACTTTTTTTATTTAAATGAAATACATATGAATATTATTAAACTTTAAAATAGTCAAATAAAAAACTTTTGATTATCTTCTTATAAAAATATATTTGTTTTTCTTTTGGTTAAATAAAATATTTTAATTTTTAATTTATTTTGTTCAATCAGATACAAATTTATAATAAATTCAATTGTTTTAGTATAAATAGAAATCCTTAATATTTTTATTCAAAAGATAATACATTGATTAACAAATATTTTTAATTAGAAATAAGAAATAGAAATGAAATAAAAAGTATTTTTATTTTTTATTTCATTCATAAGTTACAGCTATGGTTAAAATGCTAAAGTTTACTGAAGTTGGTTATGATCGATCTATTATTTCACTTTGCATCTATGCAAATATTCTCCCGGACTTGTTTTCATTGGTAAATAGTTTTTTTTTTTTTTTTTTTTTTTTTGAATTTTTAGTGCAAAATCTAATTTTTTAGTTAAATATCGAGTTTTTGGAGGAAAATAGAATTTTTAGTGAGAAATCGATTTTTTCATGAAAAATCTTATTTTTTATGTAAATTTATGTTTTTAGTGATACATTTTATAAAAAAAAAAAAAAAATTATAAGAAACTATATTTATATAAAAATCTAAAAACTTTTAAAGAAAACATTTTTTAACATAATTCATAAACATAGGTTTCACAATGTTATAATGTTATTTTAAATTTCCATATAAATTTTCAAAAAAATTTTTAAAATGTGTTATCTTAAGTAACATATAAAACAATAACTCAAATAATATACTTGGTGAATTGGGTAATTGTTTATTTTCATTAATTTTTTATACCCACCATCAAAAAGATGGGGGGTAAATTGATTTTGTCATTCCGTGTGTAACATGTCAAAGGAATCATCTAAGACCACACAATGTATATATTTTCTGGGTCCTGGTTAGATTCTGAGTCGATCTAGCTATGTCCGTCCGTCTGTCCGTCTATCCGCCTGTCTGTCTGTTGAAAGCAGGATAGGGCTCGAACGGGGCAACGTAGGGGGACGAAATTTGTTAAAAAAAAGTTATGGACTAAAAACTAGAAACACAGGGTGTCCGTTTCATACTTTTCTGCTGATATTTCTTCAACAAAATCATATACGACAACGAAATTTTGTATGTATATTTCGGGGATCGATATAAACTCAGAAACCAAAAATGAATGTGGTCCCCCATTTTACCGCCCACCTCCCATATAAGGTGAAAATCAACGAAATTGTGTTCAAATAGTTCAAGGACCAATGTAAACTTGGAAACAAAAAAATGGCGTGGTCCGCCCAATTTACTGCCCACTTTACCGCCCCCTCCTCGTAAAATTTGAAAAAGTTGATGGTGGGTATATAGATTCGTCCGAGCCGAATATAATTCGCGCTTGTTTACATTGCAATGTACAAAATCCATGAGTATTATGGTAAAAGAATTCAAAAACGGGGCTAATTCAGAGAAAGGTGATATCAATACTTTTAAGATCACGTTATGTTTTTTTTATTTATTTTTATGTAAAAAAACTGCAGTTTTAGATTTTTTTGACAAAATAGTAATGTCCATCCTTCTGTCTATACATGCAATGGTTAAAATAGATGAAAATAATGTTTAATTCTGGGAAAGGTGATATTAACATATTAATGATCACATTTTATTTCCCTATTTATAAGTAAGTAAAAAAATGCGTTCTATGAATTATAAGATCTTTTTTGGCCGAATGGTAATGTCAGTCCACTCGTCATAACATTTATGTTAAATAGGATGAAAATGGTGCTAAATTCAGGGAAAGGTGATATCAATGTTTTAATAAGTACCCTGCGGGAAATTTGTGGCAATTGCAGTAATGGTCCGGTTCCTCTGTACCAGTTGAGTACCAATTGACACCTAACTCGTCACCAAAGGTCCAATTTTTTTTTTTTTTTTTAATATAACATAATTTTAACTATTTTATTTTACAAATTTAATTTACAAATTTAACAGCAATAAAAATTAATAATTATGTTGAGTTGTCTTCGGTAGATGTAGGAGTTACTTCAGGGCTGGAAAATATTCATAATTTGTATTTGCATCTCCATGTTGAAGTCTTATTATTACTTTTCTTCGGAGTTTGCATATATTTTATTTTAGTTTAGTTGTTTTGGTATAAATTTGATTTCTTTTTTAGAATGTATGTGTTTTATTTAAATTTTATGTATTTTATTATTTATTTCAATGAATTTTATAATACTATCCCGCAAAGCTCTTCAGCTTGTCTGCAGGAGAACCAGTTGACACAAACATACTCACTATTTAACAGTTGAGAGTTAATTTTTAACATGTTCGTTAAGTGCTCAATTAGCAACTCGCGCTCAATAACAATCAGTGGCTGAGTGATGAGCGTTGAAGACTATAAAACATAACATACGTCAGATGAACATGAGTTCGGGCCGGGGTGCCGCCATCGACATTAACGAAAATTTATAAAATTGAAATAAACATAATTTAATAAAGATTAATAATAATAATGTTTAAAAAGTAAACAATAACCGAATTTTTTAAAATTTGTATTATATTAATCGTTATTGAACTTGTCCTCTTGGACCAGTTCTAGGACCTATCCTGTGACCTGTCCCAAGGGGCTAATTAGCCACCTCCAATGACAACCCCTTGTAAAAGTGCCAGGTTCTTCTCATATAAAGTTCCGGAACTTAGACCGGTCACTAGCCCTGAGAATCTGTCACGTGACTAGTTTTGAACCGGTTCTCTTTACTCTAGGGTATTTATAATTGGTTTTTTTTATTGATCGAAAAGTAAAAAATCTTTCCTTTGACTTTTAGAATTTTTTACTTGAAAGAATTCTGACGGCCGTCCTTTCGTCCGGCTGTTTGTAAATTTTTGCAAATTTTTCAGTTCAAAATTATTTATTTTGGACTTAGTAAAGATATGGACTTAATTTTTATTTTTTTTTATATATTTGATAAACAATTTTGTTCTCTAACTGTTGTTGGACAATTTATTAAACAAGAAACTTGACCAAGATCTTCCAAAATCGAGATTATTAAAAATTCAAAAGCATGTAACTCAAAACTATATAACTTTTAGGTTAAACTTTATCTATGTCATTAGTACCATATTTTAAGCCCCATAACTCCCTTTGTATATGAAATGTATATTGGACTCTCCTTCCAAACTTAAAATGCTACTCTCCTCTTCTAAATTTACGTGAAATTTAATGTAAAACCGCGTTCTAATTTTTGATAAAGCAAAGAAAAATAATAATAATTTCCAAATTCGGAAAATTTTCGGAACAAACATCCTGCATTTTTAAGTTGCATTCCATGAAAAAAAATATTTGTATATTTTTTAGGTACCATGAATTAAATCCCAAATGAAATAAGTTCGATGAAATAACTCCCAATGAAATTAGTCGCAACAAAAATGAAGAAGATTCCAAATACAAAAAATGAAATAACTTCCAAAGGGATAAATGAAATAATTCCTAACGATTGGGACTTTTATCCCAACAAAGGAAATTAGAGCCACATTTAGTAAAATAACTTTCAATGAAATAAGTCCCAAAATAAATTATATAATTCCTAATGAAATAATTCGCAACACAAATGAAATAGGTAATTATTAAATTATCAACTAAAATAACACAAGGCAACAAAATTAAAAAAATTTTAAAGGCTCGAAAAACCATTTTACTATTTTTATGTATTATGGTTTCAGTAGTCCAAATATGGTCCAAATTTTAAATTCTATGCAGAGGTTTTTTTTAATATTTTTATGTATAAATTTTTTTAGACGTTTTTCCACATAATTAATGATAACTCAGAAAGTACTAGTCCGTTATTATTGAAATAAACTTAAAAAAATTTATCGGCTCTGTAGTTTCGGAGTTATAATAAAAAAATTAAACAAAAAATATATTTTTTACGTGAATGAATCGAGTTTTTTTGTTTTAAAGAAATCATTAAAAATCCAAAACGGCAAAAATTCTTCAGATTTATTGCTTTATCGCAAAGCCACATGTAATAGCAACAATTGAATTCGAATTAAGTGAATTTGCTTTCACAAAATTTTGGTTTTTTGAGAAATTTTTCAACTTATGTTGTCATAACACAATAACAACTTGTCCGATTTTGTTCAACTAAATTTACAAAAAATTGTTTTTGATGCGATCAATAGTTTTAAAGTTATGGAAAAAATTGTTAGGCAAAAAATATAAATTTAGTAAAAAAAATTAAAAAAAAACAAGCGAGAATGTTATATTCGGCTTAGCCCAATCTATATACCCATCATAAACTTTTTATAAGGAGTTGGGCGGTAAGGTGGGTTACCACGCCCATTTTTTGTTTCCGAGTTTACATTGATCATTGAACTACTTGTAAAAAATTTCGTTTACAATTCACCTTATATGGGAGGTGGGCGATAAAGTTGGCGCACAACGCCCATTTTTGGTTTCCAAGTTTATATCGACCCTTATAAAATTTATACAAAATTTCGTTGTCGTACATGCATTTGTTTTAGAAATATTAGCAGAAAAGTATGAAACGAACACCCTCGGAAACAAAAAATGGGCGTGGTCACCTACCTTACCGCACACCTCCTTATAAAAAGTTTATGGTGGGTATATAGATTGGGCTAAGCCGAATATAACATTCTCGCTTGTTTTTTTTTTATTTTTTTACTAAATTTATATTTTTTGCATAACAATTTTTTTTTTTTTTTTTCATAACTTTAAAACTATTGATCGCATCAAAAACAATTGTATACATCACTTAAAGATATTATTAGCCAAAATTTTTGTAAATTTAGTTTAACAAAATCGGACAAGTTGTTTTTAAGTTATGACAACATAGGTGGAAAAATTTCTCAAAAAACTAAAATTTTTGAAAATGAGCGAATTCACTTAATTGCGAATAAATTCGAAAATAATCAATAGATTTTTATGATTGATACCTCATTTTATTGCTATTACATGTGGCTTTGCGATAAAGCAATAAATCTGAACAGTTTTTGCCTTTTTGGATTTTTAATGATTTTTTAAAAAAAAAAGAACTTGATATTTTCACGTAAAAAATATATTTTTTATTTAATTTTTTTTTTTATTATAACTCCGAAACTACAGAGCCGATTGAAACACAATATATAAAGGGATTAAGGGTTATGTAAATATACATTTTAATAAGTTTATTTCAATAATATCGGACTATCGATTTTTAAGTTATCTTTAATTATGTGGGAAAAACGTCTAAAAAAATTTATAATTTTACATAAAAATTAAAAAAAAAACCTCTCCATAGAAAACTTTGATTTCAAGCAAAATGAAAGGACTTCCAATAAAAATGAAACAACTCCCAATAATATTCATTTACTTATGTGAATGAAAAAAGTACCAAATAAAATGAAATAAAGCCCAATAGCTAAAATTAATGACATAACTTCCAAAAAAATTTCATTGGGAATTATTTCATTATGGAATAACTTCCGATGATATAAAATGAAATAAGTTCCAACCCACTGGGTTTTATTTCATAATAAAATAAAACCCAATTTATAACGAAAAAAAAAGAAAAATGGGAATTATTTAATTTTTTTACTGGGAGTTATTTCACGGTACCTATTTTTTACAATTAATTGTATAAAAGTAAACTTAAATACTCGAAGTTGATTGTTCCATTTTAAAATTTTACTTTAAAACACCTTTTATAAAAAAAAAACTACAACAAAATTTGATGAAAATTCCGCACAAAAAAAAAAAAAAAAAAAAAAAAAAAAAAAAAACAGAAGTTAACTTGATGATTTAGTTGTTACTGATAAGTACATAAATTTGTTTATCTTTATTCAGTATCCAACTCTATTATAAAAATTTTAATTTTAATATTCAA
Organism: Protophormia terraenovae; assembly: GCA_951394005.1. NCBI lineage: Eukaryota > Metazoa > Arthropoda > Insecta > Diptera > Calliphoridae > Protophormia > Protophormia terraenovae. The sequence goes on from OX596074.1 coordinate 144,000,455, forward strand.
TTAATCGCCACTTTTGCCCCAAAGTGCTATGATTCCATATTGGATCATGCGAATAAAAATAGCTGACTTATTGCATAATATTACCATATAAATATTTAATATATCTTATTAATGCTTCTTGATACTCGTATTGTGTGCTTTCAAAACCGTATTAGTAAATTTCATATTTTATACTGAATCTGCCAAATACTTTCCACTTTAATTCTTAAACTCTATACAAATATTTTTGTTAAAAAAACTACAAAAATCTTCTTATTTTTTAGCATCTTTTATGTTTTTATTTTCCTTTTGTTTTTCTTTTAGGTGGTCTTACCAGATTTCCTGCCGATAGTATAGATGGCGATGTACAAGTCATAATAATACAAGGACCTAGAAATACTGTAACAACTGGCAATCTATTAAGACATTTTCATAAACTAGAAGTATTACGCATAACAGAATCAAATGTGCCGGCCATAGGGCCGGAATGTTTGTGGGGTTTGCAACATTTAAAAATCTTAGGTGAGTAAATAAACAAATACTTAACATTATTATTGTTATTTGCTTTAAATCAACTGACATTTTACAATAAAATAACATTGATAAAATAGATTCTAAATAAAACAAATGTAATAATTTGAACGAACAGTATAATAAAAATAAAAAAATAAGACGGAATAAATTTTATGGTTTGCTTACAAAATAACAAGAATTTATGACCTTTGAATGTCTCAATCTCTTATTTTTGAAAGACGCTAAATACAGTAATAAAATGTTTCTTGTATGTCTTCTGAACTTTGTTATGTTGAATAAAAAAAAGAATGTATGGCAAACAGCAACTATGTAGGCGTTTTTTGGTTGAATTATATTTTTAATATAAGACAGAATTGTATATTTCCTTGCTACAGAATTTGTATTCCATTCTTCTGAGTTAAATCGAAATTTAAACATTTACAAGAATTTACAACCCACCTTTTAAATAAGAAACTCACGAAAAAAGCAAATATTTATAAAAGCTTTAGTTGTTTCCTTTTTTTTTTTTTTTTTTTTGTATTTGTGAAAGTGGGTGTTGGATGTTTGTATGTATTCCTAATCTTAAACTATGCTTAGCTGTATCAACTCTCTGTATAGGAATTATTTTTATGCCAACAATAATCTCCTTTTATCTAGATTTTTATTTCTTGTCATCATTTGAATAGAGATGTAGACAAATAAAAATAAATAGATAGATAAATAATCTAATGCCAATCAATGACTTCATATCTCAATACAGAAGTAACAAAAAAAGAAAAAAATAAAAAGAAAAATTAAAGATAAAATAAAACGAAGAGAAATGAATAAATTTAAAGAAATGTTGATGACACTTCAAAATTATTGCAGTCTTTTTGACGTTATTGTCATTGTTGTTTGTTCGTCTTATTTCAATTTGCTTCTTTGTAAGTATTTTCAAATACAGAATTTTTTATTGTTGACTTTAAACAATTGCTATCTTGGCTGAAGTTAATAAAGTTTCAAGTCGATTACAAAATATGTGTAATTTCAGCTAAAAAGATTTTAATGGAAATTAAAAGGCAAAAACAAAAAAAGTATTTAATTTATAAGTAAACATAAAGAGAAAAAAAATAAGAAAACTATGAAAAACAAAAAAATTAAAAACATATGCATGACTGAACTAGAACTGAACTGGTACTGAACTAGAACTGAACTAGAACTGAACTAGAACTGAACTAGAACTGAACTAGAACTGAACTAGAACTGAACTAGAACTGAACTGAACTAGAACTGAACTAGAACTGAACTAGAACTGAACTAGAACTGAACTAGAACTGAACTAGAACTGAACTAGAACTGAACTAGAACTGAACTAGAACTGAACTAGAACTGAACTAGAACTGAACTAGAACTGAACTAGAACTGAACTAGAACTGAACTAGAACTGAACTAGAACTGAACTAGAACTGAACTAGAACTGAACTAGAACTGAACTAGAACTGAACTAGAACTGAACTAGAACTGAACTAGAACTGAACTAGAACTGAACTAGAACTGAACTAGAACTGAACTAGAACTGAACTAGAACTAAACTAGAACTGTACTAGAACTGAACTAGAACTGAACTAGAACTGAACTAGAACTGAACTAGAACTGAACTAGAACTGAACTAGAACTGAACTAGAACTGAACTAGAACTAGAACTAGAACTGAACTAGAACTAGAACTAGAACTGAACTAGAACTGAACTAGAACTGAACTAGAACTGAACTAGAACTGAACTAGAACTGAACTAGAACTGAACTAGAACTGAACTAGAACTGAACTAGAACTGAACTAAAACTGAACTAGAACTGAACTAGAACTGAACTAGTGCTGAACTAGAACTGAACTAAAACTTAACTAGAACTGTACTAGAACGGAACTGAAATGAAACTGATGTTAAAGTTATTTCTCTTTAAATAAAAACCAAAAACCGGTAAAGTCCGACTATATGATACCCTACACCAGTGTGTATGTGTGCCAAAATTTGGAAAGGAGTCTTTTGTTAGACCTGTAGTCAATTGTGGATCGATATTTGTATTATATGTAAAAGCGAATACAAAATATTACGTTGATACTAACATTTATATTAATTTATGCACTTTTGGGTGATTCCCGAAAGTGGGATTTTAATGGGAGCTATGGTAAATTATGAATCGCTCAACATAAAATTTGGAACTATCATATATATTTATATAAAACTTATTTGTGTCGAGTATTAACTTTAACATTTATGTCCGTTAAAGTGCTTTTCTGAAAAGAGGTTTGTATGGGGTTTGTATTATGGACCAACCTCCTAAATTCGCCACACTGGAAATCAATAAATTTCATTATTTTGTATTTAAAATTGAAACCTTTAATCTTATTACAAGTTTAACATAGATGAATAGACGGACTTACATCGTTGAATCGACTCAGAAAGTGATTCTAAGCCGATTGGTATATCTTACTGTGGGTCTTATACTAACATCAGCACAAACGCATGATGCCCTCCCCACCTATGGTGTTCTAGGGTATAATTAAACCACATCAGAACTTCAACTATAACCTAATTTATTTTATTTTGCTCTTATAAAGTCCTTCTAATTATTATATTATAAAAGATCCAAATAGCTCTCAGCCTTCAGCAATCATTACCTCGAAACGATTGCCAGTGCCCTGAAATTCCTTAAAGCTGTATACTGACACACATTAAAAAATCTCCAATAGTTTCAATAACTCTGTATTAAATTGTATTTACTTAATCAACAACATAAAGCATACACACACAATTTATCCAGTGTTATAAACAGAATTAAATACACACAAATATCGACATGTCCTTTTAAACTACTTGAGATGTAATTAAGTTTAATCACACATTTTCAATAAAATATTAAATAAACAACAATTTTTTATATATAATTTCTCTTATTTCTGTTTTTTTATCTGAAAAAAAAATTTTTTTTTTCTTTTCCTTAATTTAATGTTTATCCGTACTCAATGCTATGGCTTGCTATACAATATCAACAACAATCGATAAAAAAAAACAACGGAATAAAATTATTAACAATTTACGTTACAAAAAAAAAAAAAAATTCTTGGGAATCAACAACAAAATAAACATACAAACATGGCTGCTGTTACATCTTTAACATACACACAATACTCCAACAAATTGTTAAAAATCTGACATAAATGTACGTTTCCTTTATGAAACTACATCTGTATATGTTCGTTTGTATTCTCATATTCAACTGCTTTATCGTATTTAATGTCCTGTATATGCATTATTATCACTAACGTCATCTTTTTGTTGCTGCAATCATCTTTATCCAATAAAATGCAGATTTTTCCAAGAATAATATTTCACTTGTTCAGCAGAGAGATTTTCGGGGACAAAATAATTTGCTGGAATTGGATTTATCGAAAAATAAAATTATAAAAATGGCCAGTTCAGTATTTTGTGATTTAACGGTAAGTAATAATATAAATTAATTTTGAGGTTTTATTTTATTTTGATGTTCCCATACTTACAGTTGTGCAGCTTTCCATTAATTTTATTAAATTAAATGAAAAGGGCTTAAGACAGGGATGAAGTAAGAAAATAAAAAGCACGGTGTTTTTTCTTAGAATATTTTTGTGTGAGAAAGCATTCAATTTAAAATGTATTTTATAATACAAAATTTAATCAGGTGTAGTTGTAGTAGTTGATCTGGAAGAATACAGGTTCCCAGCTGGTCAGGGGGTAGTGGAAGGCCCTACAAAGTTGGCCAACTCGGATATGCAATTGTTTTGAAAAATCGCCAAAAATTAATTTATGATATGACAGAAAAGAAATTACATATTTAGATAGTCCTTGTATATCTCTACAAAAACTACATTTTCATGTTGGTTATATCTTTTATTTTAAGAGATATTCGGGTCGAAATAAATTTTTACCTAATTTTAGCATCGCTTTTTTTTAGTTATTTTAGCATGTCGGGCATAATATTGCCCCTAAAATTTTCTTAAAATATTCGCCAGATTTCTTACAAAATTCAGAATAATATTACTGCCAGAATCATATAGATATATGAATTCGTTAAAAATATATATTAATCTGAATTTGGAACTTTAATAAAAAAGAAGGTGGCAGTATTTATTCACTTATAAAATTCGTTTTTTGTTCTGGACTTTATCATTTTTTTAATGTTTTCAAAAGAAATATTATTGAAATTGCTTGTAAAGTAAATCCGAAGTAGCTTGGGGCATAGCTCTGCCCACAAAACTTATCCAAACTTTGTCAATTTTGAAAAAAAAAAAAAAAATATTATTTTTGTTAAGTTCTCAAATTGCAAAGCTGGGATCAACTTAAAATTATTTTAGTTATATATCTCCATATAAATAATTTCTGACGGACGCCCCTAATAACGACAGGGTGACTATTTTAATGAAAAAAGAAAAAAAAAACTATTTTTTTAACATGTTTTATACGGATTGGGAAATTGTAGGGGGTTTTTATAATTCTATAATTTTAAAATAAGGTTAAGACATTTGCTTAAAACATAATAGAAACATACCCTCCTCTAGCCAAATTAAGCTACTTTTCATACATTGAAAACAGCTCAGCTCTGACCATGTGAAATTTTATTGAGATATCTCCAACGGTTCAAAAGTTACAGAATTAGTTCCACATAAAAGTGTTTTGGAATCACTGTGTAGATAAATTATTGGAATAAATTTAATTTTTATTAAAAAAGAAATCAATAACATTTATTTTTATTAAAGAATTTCAATGAATTTAAAAAATAAAAAATTTATATTTCGAATAAAATTTTGATAAATTTAAATTTAGAATATAATTAATTTTAATAAATTTTATTTTTTTGAAATATATTTTAATAATTTAATTAAAATTAATAAAAATTTTAAAGAAAAAATTTTATAAATTTTACAAGAAAATTTCTATGTTTCAGAAGAAAATTTTTATATATTTTAGAAGAAATTTCAATAAATTTTAAAAGAAAATTTCAATAAATTTTATTTTTTTGAAATATATTTTAATAATTTAATTAAAATTAATACATATTTTAGAGCAAAATTTCGATAAATTTTATAAAAAAAATTTTATAAATTTTAGAGGAAAATTCGATAAATTTTATTTTATACTCATCACCAAAAACTGATGGTTGGGTTTGTCTTTCCATGTGAAACTAGTCAAAATAATTATCTAAGACTTTATATATATTCTTGTCCTCGTGAAAGTCTAACGATGTCCGTATGCAAAAATATTTTTATTAAGTACTTAGGTTTTGTTTGGTATTGAAAATTAGCAAAATTGGTCCATAAAAAAGTTATTATGTAACAAAATTTTTTAAGAAAAGTTCATTGAATTTTCCTCTAGAAAGAAATGTCGAGAAATTTTCTTTTTAGCGGAAAGTTTTGATTAATTTTCTTGTAAAAAGAAAATTTCGAAAATTGTCTTTTAGAATAAAATTTTTATTTTAAACGAATATTTCTATATATCTCCAGTTATTTTTGGAAGAAATTTTCAATATGTTTTTTTTTAATAAAATTACGATAAATATTTTTTTTAAAGAAATTTTTTATTACTTTTCATACTAAAGGTAAATCTTAATACTTTTTTAGATTAGTTTTTTTTTTTTTAGAATTTGTATTATTCGGGCTCAAGTTCATTGAATAATTGTAGAAGAATACATTGTAAAAGTTTTATTGGACACTCGGCAGAATGGAATGCATTTTCTAGTCAGCCACGACCGTCATCAGCACTCTTCAGTGTCCCACCGTGGTGTTCTCTGTAAACATCATCTATTTAACTTACAATTTTTAGGAAATGGAATCTGTGACTTCTTTTCCTATTCTAAAAACTCTATAAATAAGTTCAACAAAAATTACAAACAAATTAATCTTCACACTGGGCACGGTGTAAACTTGTTACTTGACTTCCCTGCTAGGCTTTCTAAAAATAGAAACAAACAGAAGGGACAAAACAAATAACAACAACAACATTGTTCATTGCTACTTAATAAGTGGCTAAACAATAACAATTATACATTGCTTCATTTGCTACCTAACTGATAGCTTTAAAGCATATAAACAATAATAATTGTAAAAGGAGAATACAAATAATTGTAAAAAGCTTTATCGTAAACCATTCGTCTAACTTAATAAATAACATTTAGGAAAAGAAGTCACAGATTCCATTTCCTAAAAATTGTAAGTTAAATAGATGATGTTTACAGAGAACACCACGGTGGGACACTGAAGAGTGCTGATGACGGTCGTGGCTGACTAGAAAATGCATTCCATTCTGCCGAGTGTCCAATAAAACTTTTACAATGTATTCTTCTACAATTATTCAATGAACTTGAGCCCGAATAATACAAATTCTAAAAACTCTATAAATAAGTTCAACAAAAATTACAAACAAATTAGTTTTTTTTTTTTTTCATAAATTTCAATTTATAATTACCTGAAAATTTTGATAAATTTCTTTTTTCTAGGCAAATTTCAATAAAAATGTTCGTAAAAAAATAGATTTTTTTAATAAAATTTCCAAATTAACCTTACCAAAAAAAAATTCCTTCTTTTTGAGAAAAAACCTTTTTTAAAAATAAATTTTGATACTTCTTCTTCTAGGAAAAATATTAATAAATAACAAAATCTATATATGCGAAATTCTTCAAACTCGTTTACTTTTGATGTTAAAAAAATTTCCAAAATTTTTAAATGGCACATCAAAGATATTTAGTACCAATATTCCTTGCATCTAGTGGAACACAGATCTGTTCGCGTGAATGACTTTTACTGAACGGCATCAATGTTTTGGCGGTTTAAGATAAAAATTTATAAAAAATTTTCCAAAATTCTATTTATAGTCCTATATCAAAAATTATTGCATTTATGTATTCTACAATGCTGTATCTAAAATACAAGTTAAAAATATCGCGATAAGTTAAGTATGCGTGGATATATTAGCGATTTAATAATTATTAAACCCTTTTACAAAATTTGCAAAATTCAGTTTTTAGTGATGTATTCATCCATTTATTGCAAAACTCATATTTTTTTTAAATAAGTTATAAGACAATGTCATTCATATACATTTTTTAATTAAATGAAAAATCGTATTTTTTTTCGAACGCTATATTGATTTTGATTAGCGCCTTGGGTGTGCCTCGACGATTAATGTTAAACTAAATACATTGCGTTCTTACCCCATGAAAACCGTTGATGAATATTTTTAGTGAAATTATATTTTCTGCGTAAGTAAAACTTTGCACAGGAACTTATTTCAGTTTAAAATTGATTTATAACGCCAACATCTGCTATAACAAAATATGCGAAATTGCTGAATTCTTTAAATTAGCTATAGACGTTTATCAAATTAATATTTTAAAACGCCACAATAATTTTAAATGTCATTTGGAAACCTTCTTTGATAACGCTATAATCTAGCTTCATTGAAATAAAGTTGCGAGTGTGTCTCGCGAAAGAGGCACCTCTTGGAACCATTCACTTTTTTTCTCTCCAAGTTTGTGTACCTTCTACAGCATTTATATTGAGGGCACATTAACGAGATATATGTCAAATGATGCATAACTTCAAGAGGTATTAGGCTCTGTGTTGAATTTTGAAATATCCGAAACAGCGTAAAATCTCCAGTGAAAAAACTGCAAAATTTTAAAATTTTTTAAAATTTGGTTTCACGACTTTTGCACAACACAATTTGACACTGGTTAATTGCATGATAATTAAATTCATGCTGGTCCTTTTCTACAAGTGTTTATAGTCTAAATTAGATGATTTGGATATTTATGCTAAAATTTGCGACTACAGCAAGAAATAGAAATAAAAAAAGCTTGTTAGTTTCAAACACTTTTTTGACTTTGGGTGCTTGCACCACATGGAACCGTTTCTTGAATTTTTTTTGTGTTACACAATTAAGTGTTGTTAACATAATTGCATCAGAATTTAAAAAAAATATTTGAGGTTGAAGGTCGGTTTCATAAAGGCAAACATAAAAAGAGAATTGCCCATATATTCTTTTAAAGTATTTTTTTTTTTTTTTTTTTAACTTTTTTTCAGAACAATTTCTATTAAATTTCATTAAAAATAAATAAATAAATAAATTACAATACTTTAAAAATATTTATTTCTAAAACAGTTTTAAAAAATAACCCTTTGTCAAACTTTCGTTTCCATAGTCAGATTCGTAACAAATATGTTCTAGCCAGACCAGCTCTGGAATTCAATTATTTCAATAGATTTGTTTTTATATTAATATAATATTTTCCCATTGATATACTTGATTTTCTTCTTCTTGTTTTTAGTCAACAATTTTTCTTTTCAAACATATGAGGTTTTATCGGTATTATTTCTATAAAACAAAGTATGAACGAATATGCGGAAAATAATAAAATATGTGTTTACTGAATAAAACAGTTTAAAAAATTTGGATAAAATAAAATACAGTAAACAAAAATTGAGAATATTATGTCATCCAATATCTGCAACTTTTTACAATTTCATCTTATACAAGAGGTGAGCGGTAAAGTAGCCCATAACTTTTTTTTTATTAACCGATTTTGCCCAATTTTAATAACAAACAAACCTTATATAATATAAATATTCTCCTTCCAAGCCCTATCTTGCTTTCAACAGACAGACGGACAGACATACGGACGGACATAGTTTGATCGACTCAAAATCTAACCAGGACCCACAAAATATATACCTTATGGGGCCCATAAATGATTTTTTCGAAATGTTACACACGGAATGACCAACTCAATATACCCTCCGTCTTTTTATGGTGGGAATAGAAGTTAATTTCGTAGAAAGTTGAAATTTAGCAAAGTTGTTCTTAATGACATCCCCTTTTATAATTTTAGATACTTTTAAATGTAGCTCGATCTTTAGACCACCTTAGGGATCACTTTTATCTAATTTGAAAAGTCTCGTGATGCAGAAAAAAATTTTTTGTTGGCCAGTACTTTTGTTAACCCATTTTGTACCACTACCCGATTCCGTTAAGATAAATTAAAATTTATTCTAGATATTTTGCAAAATTTTTCGAATGAATTTTTTAATTTTAAAAGATTCCTATTTTATACTCCTTTTTTTTTTTTTTTTTTTTTTTGTCCGCTCTACCGGGGATAAACATTTTTCGGAATTAAATTTGTTCCTCAATTTATTTAGTTAACATTCCAAGTTAAATGCACATGTATAAAATATTGTCACTAATCTTAAACTAAATAAGCAATAATATAGGTAAAGTTATTGATGCGAAAACGCAACAGTGGTACGAAATGGGATAAAGAACATTTCAATAAATTTATTTATAAGGAAATTTTTATTGGATAATTTCAACAATTATTCTTTAGTGAAACTTTAAGAATAATTGAGTTTTTTTTTTTAAAGAAGTAGATGGATAATCCCTTCAAACAAAAATAATTATCACATTAGTGTTCTCTTTAGTAGAAATATATACTTGAAAGAAATTTAAATGCACTATAAAAAAATTTAATTTCATAAAACTATATTATTTTTTATCAGGAATTAAGACGCTTAAATTTGGCCGACAATTCCATTGGAGAGTTAGTGCAACGTATATTCTTTATGTTAAGTAAACTAAAATATTTGGATTTAAGTGGAAATCCTCTACAAGAATTACCACCAGATGTTTTCCGTGATGTATCGGTAAGATAACAATTGAATTTAACAAAACCACAAAATTAATAATAAAAAAAAATAATAATAATATTTTTCTCTTTCATTTTTGCAACATCTTTGACTACGTCTTTGTGCATGCATGCAGCAATTGAAAGTATTAAAATGTCGCAACTGTCAGTTAAAGAAAATCAATCCACAATTGTACAATTTATTACCATCGCTAAATGAACTCGATTTGGGAAGAAATGAGGTATGAAATTTAAAGAAGAAGATAGAAAAAAATTCTTTTATAAATTATTATATCAAATAAATTTACAAGAGAATGTTGAAAAAAATTTAACTCTGTATATACATATATTCTCCCCCTTTTTCTTCTTTTTATGTAACTTGCTCTAGTTTAAATTTCTTGACAAGGATGAATTTCGTGATGTCAAGCATTTAACCAAAGTTCTATTAGATGGCAATCAATTATCTGTTGTTGTCGATGAACTATTTCGCATGCAAAAAAGTCTAAAACATTTAGGTATGTATCTTTTGCTAGTAGAAACCCATGAATATAGTAATACTTAAGTTTTATTTTTTTACGATTTTTTTAAGTTTATTCATTACCATTTTTAATTTTAAGTAGAGAAAAAGTTTTAATTTCTTTTATTTTTTATTTCTTTCGTTTAAAATATTATAATGGTTTACTTAATGTAAGATTTTCTTGTGCTTTTTTTATGTGTTTTCTTTTTATAGATTTGTCCTACAATCGTTTGGCTAAAGTTCCAAACGATTCATTTTTACATTTGACTAATTTGACTTTTTTGGATTTGTCATATAACAAATTAGTGCGTTTAGAACCGCAGTCTGTGAGGCGTCTTAGCAATTTGCGAACTTTAAATATAAGTGGCAACATACATATGGATCTTCATGAAATACGAGACACATTTGAAGTAAGTAAAAAAGTTAACATAAAAATAGTTATATAGAAAAATACTTTTAAATTGGAAAACAGTTAAAACTGAGAAAAAAAAAAAAAAAACATAAACTTAAGTTGGAGAAATGAATTTTAAGATAAAAGTTAGGTTTTGTTTCAAGGGTAGTTTAGAGGTCCATATCGCACTGTGATACGATAAAAAAACGACAAAGATATAGTCGGTCAAGCTCGACAATTTGATACTCTAACCCATTGCGTTTGTGAACTAAACTGATTATTGGAAATAGACCTAATATCAGACCCATTGCATTTTATGGACTGAACCTTATGAAATTAGTTAATATGATTTCTGGTTACATTAAACTGATTTGTGTCATATATTACCAAGATACTGTTATTTATGTGCGAGTTGAAGTAATTTTCGAAAGTAGACCTTATATCGTAGCTATGTCTAAATGTGGACCGATTTTCCAGAAATTTGCCATTTTCCTGAATTTCTGCTAAATTTCATAAAAATATTAATATTTTTAGGGCTCCGATGAGTTTTAAGACGTAATTCCGAGAGGATATTACTAAAGTGGCTAGGTGAAATAATGGACCAATCCTAACCAAATTCTATCCTAACCAATTCAAACGGACATCGTTAAATCGACTCAGAGCGTTATAGTGGGGGTCCGAAGAATTTTTCTCTATGTTACAATTTCTGCACAAACACATAACCACCTATGGTGGTGTTGGATATATTCAAGATTTAGAAGGGTGAATCTCAAAAAGATTAAGAAAATAATTCAAAGTACAAAAATGCTGCTCTCGCAGCTCTTTTTTAACATTATAAATCCCTTGTTTTACGTTGAATTCAACCTATATTTCTAACCAGTGTTACCAGTAGCATGTCATTAACACTACGGTACATACAGAAAAAAATTAACGTTAGTCAATAACCGTGGTACCCGGGTACCATAGTGAAATTTTCGTTGATTTTATTTAAAAAAAAAAAAAAAAACAATTTTATAAAAATTATTTACTACAACCATTTAACTGGCCACAGATCTTAAAAAAATCGATAAATACATTTAGAAAGACATGTGAGTATTTTAGCGATGTCCGTCCGTCTGTCTGGCGGTCCATATTAAACTTTGAATAAAGCTACAAATCGCAGTTTTTGAAATAATTGTATGAATTTTGTCTTTATATGATGCAGAAACGAGCTCTGTTAAAATTGGTTTATAATGGCTACCTATTATAACCAAGTCCCCATTAAATTTTTTTCCTAAAATAGGGTTTTGACGCCCATACATTTTTTAGTATTGGAAAGTATAGTATATATAAAAGTTTTATGGACATTAGAAACCCTATTTAGTTTTATAAAATAATTTTTATAAATGTAAAAACTAATCTATAATATTTTTTATCAGGTTCGCACCTCAAAAATACATAGCTCCTATATATGGACCATTTCCAAAAATCATCATAAAGTGCATAAATTAGTATTGGTAAAAATCAAGTTTTTTTTTAAAAAAAAAAGTATAAATTGTAATTTTAAACTTTACAATAATACTCGATCTGTAATCGGAACGTATGTTCCATATAAACTCTCTGAGAAAATCGGTCAAGACAGACTATAACGTTCTTACAGTCCTAAAGAATGTTATCACTGACTTCATCCACAATTAAGCACAGGATCCATATAATTTTCTTATCGAAAATAGGTCACGTCCGAGAATAACTTTTTTTGTAACACTAAGGAATGTTCTCAGTGTTGTCATAGCGTCCTATCAAGTTTGTAGCTACAATATGGAAAGTTTCCATTCCTTTGCACGAATATAGGAAATAATTTCAATATCTTGTGCACTTGCATGATATTTTAGATTAGAAATGGTAGACATTACTACAGGAAAATGAAAGGAATTCATAGAAACCAAAGTCAATGCGGTAAAAAATGTAAAAATGGCTAAAATGTGCGCTATTATTGCCCTATTCATAAATACGGCTCAAAACATCGATAATTTGTAAAGATTTTAACTTGTCACATATTATCCTTTATGTTTTTTTCTGAAGTTCCTAAGTAATCTAGAAATGCCCAAAAAAGCTTATTTCTGAAACTAGTTCTCCTTCAAATCCTAATGGAGTCATTACTTATAATTTGGTAATTTTTACTGGTATGGACATGTTTAAGCAAAAAATTATTAAAATGATAACTTTATATGAATCAAAGGACAATAAAAATAAGATTTTCAATAATTAATAGTGCAAAAAAAAAGTTAATTGTAGTGCAAAATACAGAAATTATATGGAGTACCCGGGTACCATGGGTATTTACTCCCGTAGGTATCAATTTTAAAGCTATTTTACATATAGACCAAGTTAATAAAATTTAGGTTTTTTTAGTTTTTATACTGTAAGAACACTTTAGTCACGACGATCTGAAGTTTCTTTATTAATAAATAAATGCGAGCACTTTAAATTTAAAAATGGTACCCGGGTACCCGGGTATGTACCGTAGGGTTAAGAGGTCTTATCTAGAAATCTTAGTATGTTCATGTAGAGCATGTAATATGTTGTACGTTTTCTTCGTATATTTTATACAATAGCTATTTCCTGGGTGAACTGAATGCCTAATTATACAGTGCAATACCTTATCAAGATTCTATCAAAGGATAATATTGTCATAGTTCCCTTTCGTGGCCGATTACGCCATCGTCCTTTATATCCTACTTTGTTAAGATTTTACAGCCTCCCAATATCTTCCGTTCGTCTGTTGTTTGTCTTACTATCCTTTATCTGCCTCAGGTTCTCTTGTTGTCCGTGAAGCTTATCGGTGGATACCATGCGAAGGTTTTACCCATTGGTCTCTTAGAGACTTAACCCTTTAAGATTTTCATGGTGGCCAGTAGAGTCCTTGTGGATGATTGTAACTTCTATCTAATTTAGCTGCTTTTTGTGATCTACAAGTTTCCATTCTTGCCTCACCCAATAACCTGCATAAAAGCCCCTTCAATCAGAACCCAATAACCGGACGATCTGTTACACCCAGGGTATGCATCTGTCCAATTGCGGTCATAGTAGTACCACTTGAACATGGGTCTGTGGCTTCCGCCTGAGTACTCACATCACCCCTGGAGAGATTTCAGAACCTTCCAGTATTATTATAGGGCATTTTTTGTTTTAATTTTCAAAGAAATTGGGAGTGATTAGAGACCTTTTCAATTCTGGGAAGTAATCGACATTTTTCCTACAAAACAAATACCACTGGGTTGAGACATAATTACACAAAATGGTCTTACTTCATAGGCCACAACGTGATCACCCACCGCAGTGGTTAAAAATAAATAAAAACAAAATCATTATTTTGTAATCCTTTGAAGAAAGTTATAATATTTAAATGAATGTAAACATTTTTAAAGGTTATTTCAGACTTTAAACCACAATTTCACTGATTTCCAAAGGCGTGTTTTCCACAGACCAAAGTAAAAACGAATATTGTTTTGGAATATAGTGTCATAGACTAATATTTCTGTGTGTTACATACGGAAAGATACATATATTCCCACTTTCATTATTTATTAGGGTGAAGGTTTAAAATTTAAAGCATACTTATAGGCTATTGAGATATCATAAAGCAATAAACTTCTTTTAAGCAAATTTTATTTTATATTTATTTATTAATTTTATTTTCTTTTTTTTTTTAATTCCCTTTCCCACGCATTTTTATTTTATGATAATTTTTACCACAAATATTTATTTGTTATAAAAAAAAGTAAAAATAGAAAATATTTATTTTATTCTTTTACAAATAAATAACCAATAAAAATCCCCCTAAACACATCATAAGTTTAATAAAAAGCAGCATATTTGAAACAAAATTTTTAGCACATGTTAACAAATGCTTGTCAAATAAAATATATTTTTTTTCTTGAAAAAAATTGTTCATCCTTGACTTAAAATTTATCAAAATGATGTTGATTTTGTTGCCACTCAGTGGTTTGTTTGTATACAATTTTCTTTATTATTTTTTACATTTTTAAATTTTTTTTCTTGTGTTCTTTTCTATTTTACATTTTATAGCTTTTGCCACACCTGACACATCTTTCTATTGCTGATATGGGAATATTGCCTGTCGGTTTGTTAGTGCCATTCAAACATTTGCGTTATTTGAATATTTCCGGTAATCACTTGGATATCATGTCCTTACAAGTCATTGAGCCCTGCCAAGAGCTAGAGGTAAGTGTAACAGTGGTTTTTCTTTGCATTTTCTATACCTTTTATTCTCACTTCTGTCTATCATTTATACAACCTTGTAAATGATACTTTTAAATGAATGTAAATGTATGTATTTTAGCTTTATGCAACAATAACAGTTATGTATTTGATATATATACATACATGTATGTATGTGTATAACTGAGTGTGGTTTTAAAAGGATAATGTAGCTCGTATGTTTTTTTATACTTTTTCATTCCTTTCAAAAGAAAGGGGAAGAAAACAATAAAATGCAATCATATATGACTTAGGAAGCATACATCCTTTACTTAAATGTTCTTACTTACATAATGGTTTTTATCATAAAATATTTTAAAGCAAAGAAGAAAAAAATAGAAATATTTTTAAAGGGGAGCTAAATGCTTTATTTTATGAAGGGAATACGATGACAGTTTGTCAGACAAATAAATACAATGAATGTTAGATTATCAGTTGGAGCGACAGATAGAGGTCATTGTGGGAGCTTGTAGAAGGGAAATTTTTAAACAAAAATTCTGATAATTCTGAATTACTTTTATAAATACTGAAGAATCCTTAAATATGCTGGAACTTTAATTTTTAAAACAATATTCAGCATATGTTAAAAAAATTTAATTCTTTGACGGCGAATAACTAAAAATATAAAAATATATGTACTTCGAATTTTTAAGCGATTTTACACAGGGATATATATTCTTAACACAATAGCATTTCAAACCTTGTAAACAAAAATATATAGTCTTGAAGAAAAAAATCAAGAAAATTTACATCAAACTCAAAAATTTGAGAAATAAATTTAGAAATGGTGAATAAATCATTATATAAATTGAACTTTAATAAAAAATTTTTATATATATTCTGCTTTCTAAACCATTTTAATTATCTAAAATTGATTTAAAATTTATGAAGTAATGAGATCTGTAGTAAGTAAATGAACTAAACTAAAACCGTGTCTTCACCATATCTCGAAATTATTTTGTAAAATTGTTTTGTGATGTCCTCAAAAAGGTCTATAGGTTAGGTTGAAAGAGGAACACACAGAACTATATTTCGCATATAGCGGATTTACGGCGAACATTTTAAAAATAAGAAATATTTTTTGAACATGCAATTTAATGCAATTGCGTTTCTTAAATGCATTTTTCGTTAAATATGCTATTTAAAATTTTTAATTTTTTAACATAATTGAAAAGTTTGGAATCTTTACATTGAAATAAAGGTGTAAAATTTTTGTGACGCGAAAATCTTATATGCATAATCCAACTTTTATAAAAACATGTTTCCAATTTTTCATATAAAAATAAAATTTTTTCTTATTTTTTTAATTATACCCTACACCACCATAGTTTTAAAGATATCTTGATGAAATTTGGCACGAAGGACAATGCCTATTAAAATTGGTTAAAATTGGTCCATTATTTCACCTAGCTCCCATACAAATGCCCTCCCGGAATAGGGGTTTAGTGGTCATAAATGCCTTAAATATAGCAATGAAACTCGGTAGAAAAAAGTTTTGTGTAAGTGTTAATCTTTGTGCCAAATTTCATCAAGATCGGTTTATAATTGACCATAGCTCTCATATAAATCCCCTCTTCCGGAAATCACTTTAACGTACATAAATCCCATACGAATGATAGTATCAAGTTAATATTCGACACAAATAAGTTTTATATAAGTAGAAATAACACTTCCAAAATTAATGAGAATCGGTCCATAATTTACCATAGCTCCCACATAAACCCACTTCCGGGAATCGCCCTAAAGGGCATAAAATCATATAGATGTTAGTAGCAATGCATTGTTCTGTATTTGTATAATTTACTTTACATTGAGTAAAAGTGTTGGTCTACAATTAGCCACAGGTCTATTTTTTAGCTCATACAGAATGGTGTAGGGTTTCATACAATCCGTCTTGACCGACTATAGTTTCTCTCTCGTTTTTAATGAGCATTTGTGAAGGAAAATCACTTAATGATTTTTGTTTGAATTCAATTAACACTAGAGAGTCTATATGTGCCATAAAAGATCAAGAGATAGTAAGAGTTTCGTATTTGATTACGACGTTCCTGTAGGATAAGCTAAATTGGCCTACTAGCAGTTAGGCGAATGTACCCCAGGAGGAGTATTGCGCAAAAATGATATTTTTTCACACTTTAAAGAAATTTATTAAAACATATGTTGTCAAATCTTGTTCATTATTTTTTGAAATCTTTGACCAATTTCAAAAAATATGAGTTATCACACAAAGTACCAACAGTGAAATATTTAGAAGAGTATTGAAAAAACAGTTAATCACGTCTACCTTCGAACAAGTATACGTTGAAAATTTCAAAATTTGATAGATAAAATATCTTTCATATATGCAAAAAAAATAAATTATTAACACAAAAAATTTTACTTTTTTTCAAGATAATTGGCAAAAATGTGCCCCTATATCGAATGCTCCCCCTTTTACCCTACATTCAAGCAAAGGTCTTATTAAGAGCTTTAATGTAATATAAAAATCTTTGAAATCGGGTAATGCACACAAATTTGATTTTAAAAATTTCTATGTCATAGGTTCTCTATATTGAACCCTTACAGCTCCGTTCCTGAAGTTTTATGTAAATCCCAACAGCCAGTTAAAAGTTATAGGTTTATTTTCAAAAATATTCGATACAGGTTTCTAAAAAATTACATACGGTTGGTCATTATTGCATTGGCTTCCCTATGAAATAAGATAATTTGGGTCTCTAATAAAATACAAAAATCCCCTACAGATCACATAACAATTTAAAAAATAATACCGATATGGTACTTTTGATCATACAGTCCTGTACTGTAAGTACTGTGTAAGCTGATGCTACTAAGAGTCATATTCCCTTAATTTGACGTATAAAGAATTCCTTGCTAACATTAATCCATAATCATAAACATCATTAACATATGAAATACCATTTAAAACATTATTTTTCCCCCAAAAAAGTATTGTATTTTTCTACATTTATGCATTACCACAAATAAACTGAGCGCACATCATTCATGCTTTTATTAAATCATTTGAAAATCATAAAGCAAAATTTTATATATTTTGGGGTGGAATAAAATTTAAAACACAAAAAATAATATAAAAAACAGTTATTAAAAAAAGAATGTAAAAGTAATTTTTTAAAATAAAATATGGAATATATTTTACCAAAAAGAACATTTTTAAATTTCTGTAAGAAGAATATATAATTAATTAAACTAATCAAAAGTAAAAAATAATAAAATGAATTAATTAATATTAATACAAACAATATTAAATCAATTGAGCAATATTCTCTTTTCCATATTAAATTAAATTAAATACTTAATTTCTTAAAAAAATTTTTAAATTTAATAACTCGTAATATTTCCAAAAATGTAAATAATAAAAAAAAAAAAAATATATGAATACATAAAACTACATGTGAACAAATAGACTTAAATTCACATAAGCAAATATGTTTTTCGAGAAAAGAACAGCAACAACCAGATTCTGAGAAAAAAATATATATATCGTCCATTCCATGAAAGAGCGCGCGAAAAAGGGTATTTTTTTTACTTGATGGCTTTCAATTTCGATAATAATTTGTATACACAAACTCCATTAAGTCTTTTATCAATTTCAGTTTACAGTTTCGAGAAAATGCAAAAACTCGCGATTTTATTTCTCTTTTTTACTTTCTCAAAAACCAAAAAAGTTTCAAAAGTACACACAGAAAACAGATTCATTGGAAAACTGTTGTAACAAAACAAATTTATTAAGAACTGCAAATATTTGATTAAAACAGTTATTTATTTAAAAATACACCAGATTTTTTATATTTATGATATTAAACTCGTAATTGTGATGGAAATATATTTCACATTATAGTTAATTTAGTTTTCTGAAACAATTTGAATATTTTGAGAATTTATTTTAAACAATTTACAAAGACAACCGAATTCAAATCAATATAAAAAGCTGAAATAAAAGAAATAATATTTGCAGAAATAGATGTGTTTTAAAAATTCGGTTATTACAAAAAATATTGGTGTTCCCAGCCGATAGATTTTTATTCTGAACTTGAAAAAAAAAAAAGAAAAATAAATAATAATAAATTATTACTTGACAATAAAAAATTAAATTGTGTAAATTGTTTTAAATATAAGTATATAAAAAATAACAATATATGTATATATTAATAAATAAAATACAGAATTTCAAACGCTACTGGCAATTGCATCGCAATACATTTATTACATAGAACATGATCGGCAATGTATAGTCTTTTGGGCAATAGTCTGTAGTTGAAATTAACGGTGAAAGTTTCGTTGAAGAAGTGAATGAGTGCAAATTGGAAAAGCATGGCGGCTTGTAAGCAAAGAATTGACACGAGGCTTGTAAGGGTTGAAAGAAACCGATTAGTGAGTTCAAATACATTACAGCGCTGAAAAAGTTGTTAACCAGTCCAACAGTAGCACAAATATCGGTGTAAATGTGCATTTTTCATGTTTTGTTTTAAAGCGGTCGTAAGTAAACAAACAATAGTTTAATTCATAGGTAATTTTAGCGCTGTCGGCATATGGGTTTTAAAATATTTCTTCAGTATGGGTTGTACAACGTCGGAATATTACGTATTTATCGTACAAAATTAAGATATTCTATTGATGGGGATGTATATTAGTCCACTAGAATATTTTCAAGATTTTCTTAATCTCTTTTATTCATACAATCTCTTTAATCTAACAGAAAATATTTATATTTTGTATACATATTATTTACGTTTTTAATTAAAGAAATTTACAAAAATGTCAAATGAAGAAAAAATTTGTTTTTTCAATTCACAATAATAGCTTTAATTTTTAAAAGAATTTATTTTTAAAACAGTTGCGTGTATCATATACATTCTGTAGTCGCAATCGAATTGTATGATAGTACTTGGAACCGAACGAATTCGATTGGCAAAAAATTCGGTTGCCACAACGAATTTGTTTTCTCTGTGTATGTAACTTTAAATAGCAATATCTCTGAGAAGGCTTTGTAAGTTTTAATGATTTAAACTGCCTTTGAATTTCGCATATGGTGGCTTTACGACGAACATTTTAAAAATAAGAAAGACTTTTAAAAATGCATGTTATTGCAATTGCATTTTTTAAAAGCATTCTTTTTTTTAAACAAGCTATTTAAAATTTGTAAGTTTTTAACATAATTAAAACAAAAGTGTAAAATTTTTGGGACACGAAAATCTTATATGCATAATCCAATTTGTATGAAAACATGTTCCCAATCTTTCATATAAAAATTAATTTTGTTCTTGTTTTTGGAATTTTCTTTGAAATTTGTATAAAAGTTTACAATATATAAAAAGTATGCAATTTTATATATTCATATCTTTTGAAGTTATTGATGGAATTCTGTAATTTAAAAAGTATTCAAAGGGCCATTGTATTATTTTTTGGGTAATTTAGTTAGCATTTTCAAAATCTCCTCTTCGTTATATAATATTTTAAAAATATAAATGCAGTTTATAGACGCATTTTTGTTAATTGCAAATTTTTGAGATATTTATTTTAATGTAAAGATTCCATGCTTTCCAAATATGTTAAAAAATTTTAATAGCTTATTTAAAAAAAATGCATTTAAAAAATGCAATTGCATTAAAATGCATGTTTAAAAAATATTTTTTATTTGTAAAATACTTATGTTGAAGCTGATATAATTAAAATTCAAACGCCGCTTAAACCATAGATTTTCCAAAAGCCTTCCCAGAAATATTTTTATTTAAAGTTGTATTCTTTCGAGATTTTTTTAGTTTTTTTCGAAAGTGAAAAAGCGATATAAAATCGCAAATTTTCTGAATTTAGCAAATCTGAAAAAAAAATTCTATATACACATCCATAGACCTTTTACGTACAAAATTTTATAAAAATCGAAAGACACTTGATAAATTTTTGAGCGTTCTTTCATGGAATGGACGATATATAAAAAGGGTATTGTGAAAGTAAAATTATAAAAATAAGAAAATATTTTATAACCACAACATTGATATAACAACACTTGTGTGTAAAAAAATAACAACAAACAACAAAAACAGCATGAATGTCCATTTCCATACCACAATAATGGCAGCAGCTTACCAAGTACTTACAATACAGTGGCATGTCTTGTTTTCTTTCATCTTTTGCAACTGCTGCTATAAACTTCTTAACTTAAAAACGAATACGAATAGTAGTAGTACAATACATGCATAAAATGTGAACATGTTTATTTGTGTATTTATGAATGAGTTCTCACATGCAAGTTTTTATGCATATCTATGTGTGTGTCTATGAGAGGAGACCATAAACTGTACTCTGTGTACATAGTTTAACATTCAAAAATAATTTATTGTTTCCACTAGCAAGTACTGGAGAAAAATCGTAAAAATTAAAAAAGAAAAACCTTCAATACTTTTAACGAATCATAAAAAGAGCAATTGTTGTTGCAGACATGTATCCAGGATTACAGTAGTAATCTGCAGCAGCTGTAATCCATATAAATGTTTAAATGAAAGTTTAAGAATGAGAAAAATTTTGCTAAATGGAAAACACTTAGCAAAAAAGCCAGATAATTACTAAAGACTTAGGATAACCGACTATATATTTTTAACTTGTAACGGTCAGCAAGACCTTTGCTGAATCTGAATATTATTAAAGATAATTGGATTTTTATACAAACAGTAGGCTGATAAAGATTTGTTTGAGAGTAATAACATTTTTAGAACCTGAATAGATATATTTAGTTTAAATTTATGTATATATTTTTTTAATTCAATATACTAGATGTTTTTAGTAATAACATACTCAGAGAAAAATTAAACATATAAGTACGTGTTGATAACTATATCATTCAGTGCTGTGCCCTGTATGTACTCAGGTTTAATTAATTAATACAATGATGATGCAGTTTTATTAATAACAAAATAATGTTAAAATATAAATTGCACAGAAAAGATATTTCAAAAAATTTTTTAATAAAATTATAAACTAACTTTATATTGGAATTTAATTATATGATTTATAAATATAATTAATTTTCTAATTGCCTTACAGTTTTGTTTTTTTAATAAATTGACAGCTGTTAATAAAATATAAAGAAAAATGAAAGATTTATCTATAAAAATACAGAAATAAAATAAATTTAAGTAAATTTCCAAAAAATGTTCAGCTTATTACATCTATTTAAGGAAAAGAAGCAATAATAATACCAATTATTCTAGTTATTAATATTATCATTGTGATGATTGGAGCAAAATCAATTAAAAATTAATTAATATAAGCAATTTCGTAATTGAAGCCCATTTTAAATTTTTTTCTGCGTTGGATATAAGCATTTTTATTATTTCAATCCAATCCAAAAAGATTCGGCATAATAGCTGTTCATAAATATTATTATTATTTTTATTCACTAATAGATTCAGTTCATTTTTAAATACTCCGCGGTTTTTTATATCACTATATTATGAAACAATCACAAAATGATTAATTTATTTGTTGAAATAAATATATAATGGGTCGATATATTCCAAGCAACTGAGTTTCTCGTAATTTAGCACATAGACTTAAAAAGTCGCTATTTAAAAACGGGGCCAAAAAAGTTGCCAGATGGTTTGAAAAAGGTAACACTGCTAACCACTACTTATGAACTCCTAGATCTTTTTTGCTAATCCTTCCATTTGAGATTTGATAGTTGTTTCAGTCAGATTTTTGGAACAGTTTGGCCATCTCCTTTTAAAATCTTCGATAATTTTGTCTGCTTTGGGTTCTAAACTTATCTTCAACATTTCCTCGAGCATTAGCAACATAAAAATTTTTACCCGAAAGCTGCGAAAAATCTACTAGTACATACGTTTTATCGTCCATTATACAACATGAGTATAGCTTCTAAATTTTTTTCTGCATTCCTGTCTGGAAATTTTTGGACTTTGCATCTTTTCAAGCCTGCTTGGCTTTAACTTTTCGCACCAATTAGTCAAAGTACTGAGCTTTTCTACCAGATGTGTTTGGAGCTCTTTTCAATATGCTTTAAATTTTCTTGGCCTTCCCAATATAATTTTCTTTCCGAATCAGGTTTCCTGTCAGTGGTCCCATTCTCCTGATACTGTTTAATAACATTGGAATAACGACAGACCTTTAATTCTTTGGCCAATTTTTTGTAGGACCATTTTGAATTTTTTGGAAAATTTTTAATAATTTTAGCACGTACTTCTTTTTTGTCACTCATTTTGATCAAACCCACAACAAATTGTAATTGTAATTAAAAATAATAACTGATATATTTTTCAAAGAGAACTAGATCAAATATAATTTAAATATTTCTTAAAAATAAAGTTAATAGGCAAAATATCTGTTAAGATTTTTTCGATCTCACTCCTTATCATAATTGACACACTACTTTTCATCACCCGTAATAACTCGTTGTAGCAAGACTGAGTTTTGTAGCGCTGAATAAACATTTCAAACCTTTGGACGTCTCTTGGCTTTAGTTCGTGTGGCATCCAATTTCTTTGCTGTTTGATGAATCCAAGTACTTTTAAACATATGCTAATTATTGCTTGTATTCAGCACTACTCTTAAGCAAGCCACGCCTCCTATTCATTTTTTTTTCTTCTTCTTCTTATGACAGTTATGCTCATGTACATTGAAATTGCAAATTTATTATCCTCTAAGTCACTCGTTAAAAGTTTCCTCAGCTAAAACATGATCAACATCCACAAAAATACGTTGGCTTTGCTGGTGTTATAATAATAATAAAATTATAATAAAGTAAACCTTTACGAAAGTGTTTTTTCTTGGTACAAAAATCTCCAAATTCAAACTTAAAAATTGCGTTACTAATATTTTAACAGAATGAAAGTATCATTTTGTGACATAGTTGTAAAGTGGTCCTCTTGGAAAAAAATAAGTTCAAACTCCATTTTAACCAAGTTGTTTACGGGGTTCCTTTCCAAAAAAAAAAAAAAAAATGTTAAAGAATTGTTGTTTTAAAAACTCATGTATGAAAACTTTCATAACTTCAAATAAACATAAATTTTGCACACATATACAAAAACACAAATACGTTGTTCTTTATGGCTATACTTATGTGTACGTTTATTATTATTTTCTGTTTATGTCCGTCGATCTGTCCGTCCTTCTGTCTCTATCTGTTGTGTACTCGAAAATTTTGTCAACATTTTATTTTTATTTTAAGTGCATTCTTTACATTGTTCGGCGTATGTGTGCATATGTGTGCAGTATGTATTTAAGTGTTTATATACATATGTATATGTTAGTAAGTTAGTTTACATGTAATTGTATGTGTGTATATTTTGATTATTGTAAACCAGCTTTTATTATTTTTTATTTTTGGACTCTTACAAACAAAAACACATTCATTTTGGTCAAGATGTATTATTAAAGCATTTGCAAGCTGACCAAAATTACAAATACAACAGCAATTTTTTAAAGAAGAAACTGGACAAAATAATATACAAGAAAAAATACATACATATACAAAAATATTTAAACATAGAAAAATGATCAGTGTAATAAAAGTATTAAATCATGCTTGGAATTTAAAAATGTCTAAATCAGTAGTAAATTTTTAAAAAATTACTTATTTTTATTAAAATTGCAAAAATCACTAACTTTTTAATTATACTAGATTCAACTTTATGTAGCAAACAAAATTATTTATCTCTTGGTCTCTTTTAACTCTTCTATAATTCTGTCAATATTTTGGCACAACACAAAGTTGTGGGTTCATACTTACATATACATACGTATTAGTACCAGTATTGGTTTAAGTGTTAACAGTTTGTTTGTACAAACTGGCACGCACACAAATTTTAACAAATATTCTTGACAATTGGTTTAATTTTACTCGTTTTTTTTTTTTTTTTTTTTTTTGTAATGTGGTCAATATGAATCTACCAAACAAAAAAACAAAATAAAAGAACAACAAAAATAATATTTAGAAATCAATTTTATATTAGAAACAACATTTTCAAATTGAATCTGGTTCATATTGTTGTTAAGAAAAGTTATTTGATCATAGATTGTGTTTAACCCTAGAATGGTAAAGGCAGCCTGTGCAAAAGTTATAAATAAAATGATATACATATATTTTCATTTATTGTACTTTCATTAATTTGAGCAAAACTTCAACAATAATTATAAATAATTTTTTTTTTCTTTGGCCCTTAAAGGGTTAACTAACTATATGCACAAATACTGTTCTATGCTATATTGCAGATTTTTTTCTTTAGAAAATTCATAAAATGTAATCGAAAAATAATAAAAGAAAATATCATTGAAATATTTTGAAAATAATTCTTCTTAAAGTATAAAATTTAAAAACTTGGTAGAATTAAGTTTAAATTTAGTACAAATGTAGTATTTAACTTTATTTAACAAAAAAAATAAACATAAGTATAAAATCACCACAAAATATATTATTAAATTATGGCTTTCTTTTGATTATTCAATAAATCTAATTTTACTTTTTATCTTTTTTCAGTTTCTCGATCTATCCAGAAATCAATTACATGGCATCAATGCTGATATTGTTTTACGTATGCAAGCGATACGTAATGTAAAATTGGATAATAATCCGCTTATATGCGATGAATGTCATATGGGCAAATTAATTGATGTTGTACGACAGGTAAGAAATACAAAAATTGTATTGTAAAGAATTGGGGGAAAAAAAAAAATATGTAAGCAACATTTTTGATACAAGAAGTGTTTATGATTATGACTGCAAAGGATTATAGGAAAAATATTATGAAAATTTTAATTAAAATTCTGTCACAAAGCATACTAGATATGTATATAACGTTGTAAATGGTTGTACATGGTATTTACAAACTTTGAATTGAATTTCTTTGAAAAAATTTCATTTGATTAGTTTTTCACTACTTACAAATTATGATTAATAAGATGCAAAAAATACATTGCATATAGGGGCATATCATTAGAAAATATTATAATAGATAAAATGTGTTATTCGAATTATGTGCAAAATAACTATGGTGGTGTAGGGTATGAATATTTCTTAATATGTTGCGCCAACAATGTTATTACAAAATTGAATACAAATATAGAATCAGTACAACCAAATTGTTTTTAAAATAAATACACTAAGGGAAAAAATTCGATTCAAAATCAACAACGGTTGTGCTCACATTGGTAATTTACGGTAACAGCTTTTTAATACCTTTCGTTAACAAATTTAATAGAAAACATATGTAATTTAACAATTTGATACCGAAATGGTTTCAACTTGGTGCCAATTAGGTATCGATTTTCAATAAGAATTGAACACGCAGTATTTAATTTAAACACATACGGTGTAGGTTCACTATTGACACAGAATGGTATTGTTTTCAACAAGTATGTGATTGATATTTCTCTGGGTGTATACTCAACTATAACGATGTTTGTGAAAACGATATATTATTGCGAAAAAAAAAATTTAAATTGCTGATTTCTGCCAAATAATAAAATTGTGACATTTTAAAGGCATTTGTAAGTGTTAAAAACTTATTCAGGGATTTACATTTTTTATTATATGTAATCAGTGTTACCGTTTGGCGACTTTAGTCGCCAATTGCCCCTTTTTCAACCATGTGGCCACTTTTTTGGCCCCTTCTTGGAATGGCAATTTTTTGAGACTATCTGCTAATTAACGAGAAATTAAGTTGTTTGAAATATATAGACTCATTAAATATTAATTTAAACAAATAAATTAATTATTTAGAGATTCTTTCACAGTATAAGTAAAAAGCAGCGGAGTATTTATAAATGAACTGAAAGTGTTACTAACTAAAATTGTTATATGCCGAAACTTTTTGAACTGGATTGAGGAAATAGAAAACATATAAGATGAATACATAAATCCTAATTTATATTTTTATATTCCTCATAGCAATCCCTCGGGGAAAATGTTTTTTTTTTTTACTATATAATAAAATATAGTTTATCCAACAGACTTAAGACAATACATGTGGATCCATAAGTTCAGTTCTAAATTGGTTGGATAGGGATTTGAAAGTACTAGTGAAGACCTCGTACAAGTGTATAGAATGTGATTAATAAAAAGAGGATTGTATGTCAAAAATTTTTGTATATAACTTTATTTTTGCAATAATAAAAATTTTTGTAAAATAATTATAAATAAATTATTTTGTTAGTAGCGGAATTGGATTTAGTATTTTTTCTTAAAATACAAAATTTTTTGTTGTTGTTATCAAATAAACAAATTTTAAGGAGTTTTTTAGGTCTTGAAGCAGTTGGCTCCTTTTTTCCAAAAATCCCCTTTTTTGGACACTTTTTAAAAATTCTCAACGGTAACGCTGTATGTACCCTTAACTTGCTTACATTTTTTATTATTCACAGTAACTATGTGTTCAATTTTGTTGGAATAGCATAATTAGTTTTTCTTAAAATGAACATTTAATAAAATTCATACAAACGCGTACTTCAAGTTAATAATAAAAACACATTTCGACCCTATAAAAATTTCAGGAGAATCTCAGTTCTTTGAGTCATAAAAATACAAAGAGTTCATGATCAATAAAAGGAACACGGATAATCGAAGCAGAAGTTGATTTACAGACTGTAGGAATATCATTACATGTTTGGATGGAATGTCAATCATTACTTAAATTGCCCAAGGTCCAAAAAAAATACGTAGTGGCGGACTTTTTACAACATACTGTTCATAAATGCAATGGGAAATGTATCGCATAAATATTGTGTAAAAAAAAGAAAACACGTAATTGCTGAATAAAATTTTGGCCTGCCAAGACCAAAAGACACTTAACAGAGAATTGTACACAGATAAGTGATCAGAAAAAATTCTAACATATTTCTCATTAAAAAAAAATTAACTGAGTGGTGTCAAAAAATATTCAAAGAATACTTAAATCTAAGTTAATCCCATTTCAAAAAAAAAAAAAAAAAAAAAAAATAAACGGGTATACAATAATGCTCTTATGGAGGGCATTCCAGGAAATATTAAATATTTTTCACAAACTAATAAAAAAATGATATTTTTTTTGCAGTAAATTTACATCTAAAATATATAAAATATTAATATATCTTTCAAATTTAAAATTAAAATGTAGCAGCCTTTAAAAAAATTAAAATTTCTGTGAAATTAACTCATTGGCTTCATTTAAAGAGTGGGATCGAAAAAATCTTAACATACATACAATTCAATTATTCGAATACAGTTGCTCTAAGAACTTTCATTATTTTTTATTTAATTGATTTCACTTACAGATCAGAGAAAAATATAATCTAACTAACCACTACTTATGAACTCGTAGACCTTTTTTTGGTAAACCTTCCATTAGAAATTTGATATTTGTTTGATATTTGGGACACTTTTTTTGTGCTCACAAGAGCGCAAAATTTCTCCATTGGTCTTAGCTCCGGACAATTTTGAGAATTGACCCCTCTTGGTACAAAAACTATGTTATTGTTTTGGTACCACTCTAGAGCTTTCTTACCATAGTAACATGATGCCAAATCAGGCCAAAAATATGTGGACACATTGTGCTCTCTTATGAAAGGGAGAAGTCTTTTTTGCAAACATTCTTTGATGTCTATTTCGGTATTCATAGAGCCCACTGTAACAAATAAGTTTCTTCTTTTTGTCACAACAGCATAATACTTGCTATAGTAGGAATTTTAAAGAAATTGTGTCTGCTTTTTGGGTCCTAAACTTATCTTCAATATTTCCTCAAGCATTAGCAACATAAAATTTTTGACCCAGAAGCTTTGAAAATTCTGCCAGCACATTTGTATGTTTCGTCGTTCATTATACAACATAACTATTAACTAACTATTGTATGAAATTTGATTTTAAATTCCGTGTCCTATTATTGGCTTCTAAATTTTTTTTGCAGCATTCCTGTCTGTAATTTTTTGGACTTTATTTATATGTTTTCAACTCCGCAATATCTTTAACTTTTCGCACCAAATAATCAGAGCACTGAGCTAACCGGTCTGTTTTTTTTTTTTTTTTTACCAGATATGTTAGAAATTCTTTTCAATATGCTTTCAATTTTCTGGCCTTCCCAATATCATGTGAACCTTGTTTTCTTCTCGAACCAGGTTTCATATCAAGGTTCAAATTCTCCTGATACTGTTTAATAATACTGGAAACAGTTTGACGGCAGACATTTAAATTTTTGACCAATTATATGTAGGATCAACTTGGATTTTTATACCCTTGGGGTATTGGGGTATTATGTGTTTGTGCAAATTATGTAACGCAGAGACAAAATCTTCTGGCCCCACCTTAAAGTATACCATTCGACTCAGAATCACTTTCTGAGTCGATTTAACCATGTCCATCCATCTGGTCGGCTGGCTGACTATCCATGTAAAGCTTGTGCGCCAACTAAAGGTCGTAATTTGGAAGATAATTTGATGAAATTTGGTACATATGATTTTCTTTACACAAGGATGAAGTCTATTGAATTTGGACATGATAGGCTTATTATTTTGCCTGGCCCTAATACAAATGTCTTCCCTAACAACTAATAAATACCCTAAAAAAAAAATGTCAATGAAATTTGGCACAAATAAGTTTTATATAAGTGTAAACCTTTTTTTTTTTTTTTTTTAATTTTTAAATAACTTTAGCACGTACTTCTTTTTCGTCAATCATTTTGATTAAACTCACAACAAATCAACAAGGTTGTCTTTAAATGTAATAACTGATCTATTTTTCAAAGATAACTAGATTAAAAAAAAAGTTTAAATATTGCTTCTGAAAAAAGTTATAAAGTAAAACGTGTGTTAAGATTTTTTCGATCGCACTCCTTATATAAGTTGAATTCCTTATATTTAATTTTCTTGGGTAATTCTTCTAATCCACATTTATATAACTGTCGAATATAATCATAAGTCTTTACATTTTATTTGAGTTTAAAAAACATTCCCACAATAATACTAAACAACTCCGGCATATAGATCAGGCTGATTTTGAGAGATGTAAATATTATAGGCATAAGACTTAAACAAAACTTAAATTTATATTTTAAACTATCTAACTTTTTATGGGTGTTGACGGAATAGACTAAGTGGATTATCAATTAAACATGTAGTTGATTAGTTAGCAAGAGTAGATTGATTGATTTATTGATAAAAGATTTTTAAGAAAATATAAATTTTCAATACTTTTCTGTTAGCTTTGCATCAACAGATTATTTCATATTTTTAGTAAATTAATTTTAATATCTTAAATACCAAATCCAAATATGTTCTTCACAGAGCTAAATTGTAACGAGAAAAAATATATACTTCAATAATTTTTTAAGTTAGGAATAAAAGCCATTAACTAGTACAATTGAATTATGAAAATAAACCAATGATTTTCCTGTATATAAAGGTCATTTATTAGAATTAAAAATATGTTTACTAGCGGAAAAAAAATATTTCAAATTATTGTTTAATAAAAT
Source organism: Protophormia terraenovae (assembly GCA_951394005.1). Taxonomy (NCBI): domain Eukaryota; kingdom Metazoa; phylum Arthropoda; class Insecta; order Diptera; family Calliphoridae; genus Protophormia; species Protophormia terraenovae. The sequence goes on from OX596074.1 coordinate 144,031,265, forward strand.
TGTTAACTAACTTTATATTAGAAATTAATTATGTTATTTATTAATATAATTAATTTTCTAATAGGTTTACAATTTAAATATAAAGAAATATAAAGAAAATTTAAAAATTTTTCTATAAAAATATAGAAACAACATAAATTTAATACAATTTCAAACAATTTTCCGATCATTATATCTGTTTAACCCTGGAAAGGCTTCGTTAGTCGAAACGACTAACACTGAATTTTATTAAAAATATTTCAAGACGTATTATTAAAAATAAAACAATTGATTTTTAGTTGATGAGTTAATTTAAATAATATAACAGCAAAAGTTTCTAAATTCTTTCCGTTGTTTTCAAAATATTAAGCAAAAACTGAAAAGACCTCAATATTTGTACTTTTTCAGAGATGGTGTTACATAGGTACCCTTTGTGTTAGTTGTGTAAAAAATTTGGAACAGGCAACATACGTTTTTTTTAATGTGTGTATCCTATAATTATTCTAATCTAAAAAGAGTTAGAAACAAATGTTTTTCCATACTCTGTGCATATTTCAATTTTATAATACTTTTTTGTATCTTTTTACAGTATCCCTCAGTAGTTCAGTGCTTTTTGTCGCTATAATAGATCCTTATGCAGTTTTTAAGGAAATTAAAAAAAAATGGTTCTTTAATTGTTTTTAATATATTTTTTAAATAAACTATTAATATAAGTAGTGTTTAGTTTGATGCAGAAAATGTACAGAATCACCGATAAGTCTTGATTTAGTGAGATATTTCACTGCATATTTGGTCAAAAGTATCAATCGCGTCCTTGGGTTTTATTATAGAACCCTTATGCACAGAGAAAACTGTTTCGTTGTTACAACCGAATTTTTAGCCAATCGAATTTGGTCGGTTGCCCCAACTATCACAATAAACGGTTGAGATTGCTGAATATTTCATTTATATATACCAATTAGTTAGTAGATGTATATATCTTTTCAGTTACAACGACTGAAACTAACGTTAGCTACAACTGAAACAGTACCTAAAAATTCGGTTCCTAAAATAGAATTTATAATTTTAAAATAAAATGTCAAAAAAATTATTGTTTTATTTTTTCCTTTTATTTCAATAAAATATCAAATAAATTACAAAATATGAATGTAAATACAAATTACAAACAAACTTATGTTCTATGGTCTACACATTCATGTTATTAAAAATTGTAATAAATACTTATCACAGATAATTTTTGGGTCTAGGAAGGGATTGGTAATTATTATTATAAATTGAGTTTGCTGAAGTTGAGTATTTCCCAATGAGTTCCAAATTTTAGCAACAAATCACCCTTCAATAAATTAAGTAGCCACATTTTTATATTGTTGTTCTGCATTTGTTCATAATGTTATATGTATTTACCTCGTCGGCATTATTCATTATTCAATAAAGCGTCGTCCGTCCACCATATCCAACAGATAATATAGAATTCGGTTTGTAAGGAAGAAACATTAAATATATTTTTTATTAAGAAGCATTATAGCAAGATACTTACTTTTTAAAATTGTATGAAATTTGCAAATGTATTTTTAGATGTTTTTTATATTTATTTGGAATATTCTTCGAATATAAATTGTTTTTTATTGCAGTTTTTAAATATATGTATTTTACAAAAATATATATATATATATTTTTTTTGTTAATTTTTTCTTTACTTACTAAACGTCAAAACTAAATTATTATAAGTTGAATTCTCTTTGTTTTGAGCGATCTGAATGATTTTCTTTCATCGTAATCGAATTTTTTTAAAAATTGAACAAGGTGTTGATAATTGAAACTGAAAGTTTATTATGCCAAAAAATATTGGTTGCAGGTGCTATAATACATTACATTTAAAAGAATCTAATGGAATAAGTTTGGTTGTCCCAGTCGAATTGGTAAATTCTTAATTAATTGGTCATTACAACCATATTGTTTTCAGTGAGAACACTTATTACATTATATAAATAGAAATATTATTAGAAGTATAGAAAATCTCCTATATTTAAATATTTATAACATCTGAGATAGAATTTTATTTAATACTATTAAATTTTAATAGTAGTTACCATTTTCCAATCAATCTTTTTTCTGTGTGTGGCTCTATTCAGTTTTCAGCATGCATGTTCTATTTCATATAGGAAATAAAGTTTCCTGATCATCATTGTGTAATGTATCAAAAAAATATATTTATGTGTTGCTAAAAGTATTTCTGGAAGTTATATTGTATTTATTTTCCCCAAAAAATATATTTCGCACTATAGGAACAAGTATTAAATACACTGCATTACTAAATTTACTAAATTACTTTATCGATAAGAGTTCAAAAGGTCACAGTAAGTGCTTCGTTAGTCGTTTCGACTAACAAGGTTGCTCAAAATACAAACATCCAGACCGTTGACAGCAGCATACGTCTGAACTCTTCAAGATCTTATTTATGGCAGGTGTTATAAAAAAATTCACAAAAAAATATGCAACAAAAAAATATGCAACTAAAAAAAAACCGGTTTTTTTCTTAAAATTTCGGTTATTTACGAACCGGTTAATTTGAAATATTCAATTTCTGTTAACCGGTTTACCCGGTTTTTCTATGTCGGTTAACCGGTTTCAAAAATTTGCTAAAAATATCGCAAAATTTCGTCCTTTAGTTGCTTTTTTCTGAATTTAAAATATAAGAAAATATTTTTAAACTACTAAAAATTCTTGCTGTTTGAGTTAATAAGTAGCCAGGTGATATATATTTACTTGTTGGAAGTTAACTCTTTTAAAAGTGATTGTATAATAAATCAGATAGATAATTAATCATTCCATTTACAAAAATTTTAATTTCATGCGAATGAAATTTTCCAAAAGAAGAAAATACTTATGTAACATTACACCTACTAATGTATAGCTTAAGATAAAAAGAAGATTTTATATAGGATAATAGGAATAAAGACTTCAAAAGTAGAACTAAATAAGTGCAGAAAATGTACTTTTAATTGATTAATAATCTTCTAAAAATTAAAAACAAATTTCTTTTTAGCAGAAATAATGTTAATTTTTTTTTTTTTTTTGGATTTTTATGCAGATATTTTTATTACATTTTTTTATAAAAATTATATAAATTTTTCCTTGAGAGAAAAACTTTAAATGTGGTGAATATAAATCATAATATAAAGTACATTATCCTAGGTCTAAATCTTCCTTTTTGTAATATTTCGATAATTTAATTTTTAACCTAGAAAAAAAAAAAAAAATACTTTATAGAATAATTTTAGATCATTATTAAGCTTCAAAAGCTGTGCTAAAATATGCCATAAAAGTTGCTTTTATAAATTATATTAAAACTAGTCTTAATGCTTAAAGAAAGTATTATAAATGTTCGATGTAAATCAATCGCAATTTATAAAGAACAGTGCAGTGCACTATTTATTATTTGGTGCATGGTTAAACCAATAAGTTGAAACACTTTTTTAAGCAAAAATATTTTTATTAAGCTTCAAATTAGACCAATTATTAAAATGTCGGTTAACCGGTTTTTTAGTAGACGGTTAGCCAAAAACCGGTTTTTTAATTTTACCCAATTTTTGGTTAACCGTCAAACCGGTTTTTTGAAAAGTCAGTTTTTTATAAACACTATATGCAACGAATAAAGAAATATTACACAAAATAGCTTTGTTGTTAGTCGAAACTACTTAACCTTCCAGGGTTAAGAAAAAGATGTAATAATAAATTATAAATTATTTTAGTTATTAATATTATAATTTTTATGGTTGGAGCAAAATTAATTAATATAGTTAACTTCAATTTCGTGACTGAAGTTCATTTTTACTTTTTTCTCAGCTATCTGATGTAAATTTATATGCTATATTATGAATAAGATGTATAACAAATTAAGCTTAAAGTGAGCTTAAGTTGTCCACCTTTTAAGCTTAAAATTGTGTACACGACAATTGCTATTCCATACCAAAGACAGTAATAAATTCTACCTTATCTTTGTAAAATTTCTTATAATTTTATAAAAAAAAAATTATTTCTCATCTTACATTGCATTACTTGCTTTCCAAATCCAAAAGTAAATAATATAAAATATTCAAAAAATTTTTTATTGTAGAAACAAAGTAAATCATATTTCTTTTTTTTTCAGCACAACAAAAACTAAATAATTTACATAAAAATTATTTGAAAATAGTAAAAATAAAAATACTCATAATGTAAATTTTTTTTTTTTCTTTTTTTTGCTAAAGTTTTACGGTGTTATTTTTATAATAAACGTGCTAGTCGTATCTATTTACATATAAATTTTTTATTTTATATATTTTTATAACCTTGTTTTACAGCAAGTTGTTGATGATTTACAATTTGTATTATATATTTTTTTCTTCCATTTTATTTTCTTTTTTTCATATTTATGGTTGTTTTATGCAGTTGCAATGGAAATGGGAAACATATCCAATCTGTTTCTTACCCAAGACTCTAAGGGGTGCTGAAATAACAGATTTAGATACAAATGGTTTAGATCGTTGTTTGGATTACATAACAGATGAGGAACAAAATGCAGCCAGTACATCACATGCTAATTTTCTTGAGAGAGGTAAGAAAAAATAATTCCAAATTTAACAACGATAAACAATAGAAAAGTATAACATTGTTTAATAACACTGGTCAACAAAAAAATCCTCCCCCATAGACGAATAGTTGGAATTGATGTATTTTGATGTGCTAAACACGAATCTGCTTTCAGTTTTTTTTTATGAGAGTGTCTAATATTTCGTCCATAGTAAGACCATTACTCTAGTATATTTCCTCATAACTCAAGAACGATTGATCAAAGTGATACACCAAAAGATGCGCACTAAAAAGATCTTCAAATTTCCCAAACTTAATTTTTTTATGTGCCTTATAGTTTCGGAGTTATTTTATAATAAGTGTCCGAAAAAAATAATTTTCATGCAAAATTTTAGATTTTTTTGTTATTAAAATTCCTTTTAATAAATGAAAACATCTATAATGTTACAGTTTATCATCTTTATCTTAAAGCTGGTAATGCTGCGAATTAAATAAGGCCTGTATCTTCAAAATTTATGTACAAATCTAAATTTTATTCACAGTTAAGTAAAAATATCCATGTTACATACAATTGAGTAGAAATACAGTGGTGACCAAAAAAAAAAATATTTTTTTTTATTTTTTCTTGAAACAAAAATAAATCGACTAGGTGGATTCTGATGAGTTAAACAAGAATCTGCATTCACATTTTTTTCTATTACGTATGTGCATGACTATAAAATTCGAGAATGGTTTGTAAAACTTAGGCTATAACTCAAGAACCCTTTACACGAGTTTGATAAGTGATACATCAAAAGATGCATACGAAAATTGTCTTCAAGGTATGTCAACAATATTTTTCATTCGCTCAAGAATTTCAGAGTTATGGATCAAAATTTTCACCACTTTTCAAAAAAATAAATTTTAAAATTTTCTGTACTAATTACCGAATAACTACGCAAATATTAAATGGACAAAAAATTATATAAATTCAGCTCAAAGACAATTTTGGACGCTATATATTAAATGTCAATTTATCTTAAGTGGACAAACTGTTCTCGAGTTATACATGTGTGACTGCCTAAAGACGGGGTTATAGTAGTCATGGCCATAAGAAAAAATCAATGCGTGATAGAAAAAAAGTAAAAGCTGATTCTTATTTAGCACGTTGAATTCTATCCAATCTTTTAAGAGGAAAAAAAATAAAAAAAATGTTTGCTCATTAGGTATCCTAACTTAACTGTCAATCCAATCAAAATTTGTGCATCAATTTTTATGATACGTGGCTTTATTTACTCGTACTTTTGTCAGCTTTGAGATAAAGGTGATAAACTTAAATATTTTTGATGTTTTCACTTTTAAAAAAAAGTTTTATTAAAAAAAAGAAATCTTGAATTTTGTATGAAACAATTTTTTTTCGAAACTTTTTTTGAAATATCTTCTAAACTATTGAGCGGATAAAAATTTGATAGTAGAGTGATTTAAAGCTAATTTTATTCCGCATATCTTGGTGTATCATTTATATAAAGTAATAGTGAAATATACTCGAGTAATCGGCATATTTAGGGCACAATATTAGACACTCCCATAAAAAAAAATCCCGACCTGATGGAAAAAAACTGAAAACAGATTCGAGTTTAGCATCTGGAATTCCATCTAGTCTACATTTTTTTTTTTTTTTTTTTTTTTTTGAAGGAGCCTGAAAAAAACTAATTTTTGTCGACCAGTGTAATTTGTGGGTGCCTTGAAATAAAAAAAAATTAATATAGACATTTTTATTCATACTGTTTAAACTTTTTTGTTTGAGTTCCTAAGAATTAAAGTTTATATTTTCCTATATTACTCTCTTCTATTATAATTTGTTTTCTTTTATTTTTTTAGGTGGCCTTAATACACTTGCAATTTTGGGTGGCATTATTTTTGTTTTAATTGCCATTATAATAATCTCTGTAGCCATTTGCTATTCAAAACATCGTGCACGTTATTATACACGAGAGGATCATCTTAATGGCAGTAAGTATTTTCAAACCATGAAAAACTAAAATCTAACTAAAGTAAACTTTTTAATTTAACTATTGTTTATTACAAATTCAAATACACATACTCAAACAAAATAAAAACTATTTGCAAAAGGTTACTGAGAAATAGTAAAACTCGTGCATTAATTTCATTTTATTTTATGCTAAACTAATTTTTATTTTAGTTTCAGTTAAAGTTTTCTTGATTCTTATTTTTTTTTTTTTTTTTTTTTTTCGTTTAAAAAAATTGCTTTTGTTTTATTATTTTTCTCGCTTTTTTTACCAATTGCGGTAAAAATTGGTTCGGCAATAATACAAATATTATTTTATTTTTGGTTTTGTTACAGATGCCATATAGTTTTTGACCCACTTGTTTAAAAAAGAAAAAATTAAAAAAAAAGAAACATATTGTGAAATGGCAACAAAAAGAAAACGCTTCAACTTTTAACTAATAGTATGACTGAACAAAAAAAATCAAATAATAAAAAAACTTCTTATTGCATTAGATTGTTTGATTTTTATAAATACTGTATCAATATGAGAGGGTTGTGGGAGAAATTAAGGTTGTAGAAAAATAAATTATTGAATTTCATATAACAGCAATAGTAAAATTTAATTTTAGTGAGTTTAATTGCTCACTATTTAAATGAGTTCACTTAATAAAGGTATTCATGGTTAATTCAAGTCAATGTCGAAAAATATTTAAAAGATTTTTAAAATTAATCTTAAGTTTCCCACAAACGATTGAAAAACTAAAGTCTGTTACATTTTGGAGAAAATTTGCTAGAGCTGCTTCGTTTTTTCAAAATGTATCAGACTTGAGAGTTTCAATTGCTTGCAGGGTAATGAAGATGAATTTTAAACTTTTTAAATATATTTTTATATTTAACTCCTAAAATCGTAATCGTTAATGGCAATTTTTTGGAACACTCCGGTGTTAACTGGTTATATGTATATTAAAAAATTCCTATTTCCAAACCTAAAGAAATGACTCGGTGGAAAGAGATTCAGCTCCAACGATGAAATTATTGTAGAAATAATTCTTCAGAACTTACTTATTATTTTTTGATGTCAACAATAGTGTCGTGGTATACACTTTATTCTAATAAAGATTTTGTAGTGCAAATTGTCTTCAATTCAAGTTAACATTTTTTTAGTCGCTCAATATTTTCGGAGCTAAGGTGCAAAGTTTTCCCGAATATCTAAGAAAATATGAGCGAGTTAAAAAATTATGTGAAGATAATTTGAATCAGTATCTATTTTAGTTCAATATATCTAAATTGGACAACCGTTCTCGAGTTAAACAAGTATGGCTGCCTTAAAGGGGGGTAATATTAGCACTTTAAATTCCATCAACAAATTTATAGCACGCCTTAATTGTAGGTATACATGGATATTTTCACTCAATACTGACTAAAATCAATATTTGTACATACATTTTAATTACATATGGCTAATTTTATTCATGGTTTTACCAAATTTACAATAAAAGATTAAAAACTGCACATTTTTGCCGCTTTTATTTCTTAAAAGAAATTTTCAGGAAAAATTTAATTTTACAGAATTTGCGACTTATACATATAATATGTTGTGAATTGGTCAATTAAATTAAAATTTTTGTAATAGAGTTGGGTACTCAATAAAAATTGACAAAATTATGTATTATGTCAAAGCTAAAATTTTTTTTTACATTTTTGAAAAAAAGAGAAAAAAAATTAATTTCATAAATTTTCAGTGTATTTATTTTAAATAAAAAGTTTTTTAAAATAAAAATTTTAAATGGAAACATCAACCTCAGGTATATAAGTGTAGTTTTCTTCGTGTGTTTGTAAATTATATTTTGTCCTAATATTTTTTTTTTTTTTTTTGAAAATTTTCGTAATTTTCAATTTTCATGCAACTTAAAAAGTCACAGGATGTTTGTTTCTGAAAAATTTTCTGAAAAATAGTATTATCCACTTTAACATAATAAAAAAAAATCGTGTGTATGTGTAGCCCGATTTGATATATTTTTTTTTTTTTTTTTTCGAATAAAACTCCAGTAGATTTCATACAAAAAACAGCTTAAGTGCAGATATTTTCTTTGCTTTATCAAACATTAAATACTGGAGTAGAATCAAAATAAATCTGTAACTTCTAATCGGCTAGTTGGATTTTCACATAGGAGTGACAGAAAATATTAAAATTTAGAAGCAAGATCCCATATGCACAACAGGACTGGAGCTTGGGGGGTTAAAATAGAAAATGTTTATCCATTAGAAAATGTTTAACCACTAGCGAATTTTTGTTCCTTACCTGAAGTCCTTGAAAATCCTTATATATCCTTCGAGCAATATTCGTTTGAAATATAAATCTTTTCCATATATATCCCAACATTTTCAACCGATTTTATTATATGTGTAATTTATTAAAGAACTAAATTATCTATCGAATAGAGGCAATTTTAAGTCGATATATTTATTTAGTCTAAAAGTAAACGAATTTGAATTGGCAAGTTTGCAAAATATAACAAAACAGACGGACGGAAGGCCGCACATAAGAATTCCCTAAAAAAACTTAAAATTCCAAAGATATATATTTTTTTACTTCTTGGCTAATATAAAAACTAAATCTAAATACTAAAGTACTGATATCATCTTTCCCTGAATTCAGCGTCATCGGTATTTTGGTTGTAATATAAAGTGGATATTTTTATTGAAAAATTGTCAGTTTAAATTTGCTTAGGGGTTGGTTCAGATATGATTATATATGCTGAACAGATTTGGCTGGTTTATGATCCCAAGCTACGCCTAGGATCAATAAATAACCTGGGTGATTTTCATTCGAATAACTTAATCAGTTTAGACGTCAACGTGTTTTCAACAGACGGACAGATGGACATGGCTAAATCGATACAGAATTTGACATGAACCAAGAAAATATATATACTTTATGGGATCCTAAAATTGTTTTTCTTGGTGTTACACATAGAACTACAAAGTATATCCTTTTTCACCACTAGTGGTGGTGGAGGGTATAAAAAAAAGAAACCAAAAGTTAGAGAAAATTTGTTTCGACTTAAAAATTGCTCAAACAACCCATGCAAGATTTACGAACACAATATATGGTATATTTAAAATGTATTTACAACAAATTCATAAACGATTAAGAGAAACAAAAATTACATACCCGAGGTGACAAACTTTTAAGGTTCAACTACTTACCCCAGAACTACTTACCCAGTCTTGGATTTTCGATAAAGTCCAAGACTAAAATTTAAATAGTAATGATATAAATAGTATCAAAGTTCATTTTACTTTCTTTTAAACTAAAAACTGTTATGGCAATAATTTGCATACTTTTCTTAAAGTTAACTTCTTTCTACTTTTTGTAACCAGTATGATAATTTCAATTTTAAAATGCGTTGAACGCATTTCATTATATATGAGTTTTTTCAGTTTGTTCTATAATTTAAAAATTTCTTGAAAATATTTTTTGCTGCTGTATGTGAAACTCAAAAATTTTTCAATGAGCAACAGTAACTAGACTAGACTTATTTTAGAGAGACTTCTAATTAAAAGAGAGAAGATTATGTTCATATTAATTAATAGAAGTATCTCCCGAGATATCGACAAATATATCAAATGCTACTAAGAAGGCTCAGTATGACACTTTAAGAAGTTTTACACCTGACTACAGCTGTGGACTGCTGGAACATAGATGAACAATTTCAAGGTGTAGTGTCATATAGGGACTGTACTTTCAAAAAGTTTCAAAAGAGTTTTAAGATACAAAAGAATCATGATCGCCTATTTTATCCTATTTAGTTAATTAGACATTTCTAACCTGAACATTTTAAATATTCTACAAATTGACTTTTGTAATACAGCATATATTAATCAGATGAGCCTTACTTAAACAAGAAATTTTTCCATACGATAGTTATATATTCTTCAACCTGGAGTTAATTCGTTTGTAGCTCTTTATTATATTTTGGAAACTGGTGTTTCATATGAGCTTGCTACAGAAGATTTGCTTTAAAAAGGATATTGAATAATTGGCTATATTTTGATGCACTTCTATAATTTTTTTTTTTTTTTTTGTTCATTCTAATGAGTTCATTTGATCAATTTCGAATTTGCTTTAAATAGGAAATTTAGTTACTGTTCCATTTCTAATAATTTAGTGTTCTTTCAAGCCACACTATTGCTAATCTTAAAAGTCAAATTCTGCAACAATTTCAGGATCTATTATGAACTGCGGTTCAGAATATAAATTCATCTTTTATATGGATCCTCATGGTGACATACAGCATCTTAGGGTAATACAATGGGAACAATAAATTATATCCAAGTGAAACAGCTGCTGACACCTATTTGCCTATTTAACTCAGATTCCATAAATTCAGAGAAGGAAAGGCAAGCATGAAAAAATCAAGCAGTACTAAAAATGCATACTTCATTATTTATCTCAGGGTTCATTAATTAGCCTAAAATTTCAAGCTGAGTTAATTTAGCTACGTCCGTCTGTCTGTCTGTTTTTTAAAACGTTACAATCAATTTGTTATATTAGTTAAAACATATTCGCCTATTTAACTAAGTTCTATAAATTCAGAAAAGAAAGTGGATGAAGAACCAATACTTTTTGGAATAGTGCAGTACCAAAAAGTATTGGTTCTTCATCCACTGGCCTAGAAAATCTACCTCCGTAGACTTTACTATGTCGATCCGCCTGTCCATTTGAGTGTCCCGTAGACAAAAATTTTGTAGGAAGACCCCTCAAACGATGCTTAAAAATTAGCTTAATGTGGGAAAAATATTAAAAAAAAAAAATTTAAAATTGATCTTCAGTTCCCTACCAGCGATGAAAATTCACTGGTCTAGAATATTTCTTCCAAAAAAATAGCATTGAGTTTTGTTTTGAAATAGCTATCAAAAAATTTGCAATTTTTAGCCAATTATAAAAAATATATTTTTAAAAATTTTCGCAAAAATGTTGGTTCAGTACATCATGCAAAAAGTAAGTAGTGTTAATAATATATAATTTTCCAAATTTTTCCAAAAAATTTTCATCAAAATACCTAAAACAGTCTTCTAGCGAAACAAAATCCCATGGGAAAAATTGTTAAAATATTTTTTCCATATCAAGCATAAAATTACGAATTTTCTGATACCCATTGACTTTTCATGGGACCCATGACTTTTCAATCGCTGTTAGGAAACTGAGAACCAATTTTAAAAAATTTTTAAATAATTTGTTCGTATTAAGCATATTTTTACGCATCGTTTGAGGGTCTTCCTACATCGAAATCTCGAAAAAAGCTTTCCTCGGCACACTCTACTGTCCATCTTTTTAAACCTTATAATCAATTTGTATTATGTTTTCAACTAATTTTCTATAATTTTAAAACTTACAATTTCTTTTGTTTCATAAGTTACTTCAACTGTTACAATTTTTTTAACTTAACACACAACCTTTCCATTTTTTTGAATAATGCTTTCTTTTTATTATTTTAGCTACTTTTTAGATTTTTTTTCACCGCTTGCCAACTAACAAACCAATCAATTCACTAAGTAGTTGGCAAAATCAAAAGCAAAAAGTGTTCAGTGCACTGGACAAAAACAATATAAGAAAAAATACTTTAAATATTGCAAACTAAAAACAAAGAATATGTACGTTTCGTAAAAAACTTAAATTGATATTCTTTATGTTTTGGTGTGATTTTTATACTTATTTTTTGTAACTTTTTCTTTTGTATGGTGTAGCACGACTTAAAACACAAACGCGCAAAAAAAAATTATACTTTTCCAACAATCAAATGGATTTGTTATTTTCTTCTAGATATATTTAGGTTTTTTTTTTCACAATACTTTCAAACGAAACGAAAAAGTTTTTAAAAAGTTAAAAAAATAAAGTTTGTTCCTGTGTGTAATGCATAGGAAAAAATACACAAGATGAATAAATATTTGTTTTCGTATTGAGAAAACTAAGTGTGAGAAAAATTTTTTACTTTAGCAAATTTTTCTATTGTTTTTGTTTTTATATTTTTTTTGGGTTTTAGTGTCCATAGACAATTACACAAATCAAAAGTAAAATAAAAATAAAGTTGTGGGAGAATGTAATAATAAAATTAGAATAGTAATATTAATATTAAAATTTTAAAAAAAGTTTTGTTTTAGTTTAACTAAAGTATGTGTAAGAAATAATTGTTTAGTGGAACGCTATCCGATATGGATTTCTTGGAAAACTTTACGATAAACTTTGTTATTTAAAAACTTAATTTAGTTTAGTTAACGTAAATTGCCTTAAAAAAAATTGTATTTATATTAAATACTTAATAAAATAAATCTTTATGTTTCAACTTTAAACTCTTTTAATTTAAACTTTTTTATAAACTCTTATTTGTTAAACTTTTACAACAGCAGACATTAATAATTGAAAAATTGTATTATAAACAGTCTGCGAACGCTTTTAAATGCTCTTAAACACTTATAGAAATAAATAGACAAATATCTTTTACAAATTATATTTATTGACACCCCAAAAGTACGCTAAAATAACATAAACAAGAAATTACTTTTAAGATGGTAAACAGTCTTGCCAATTTAGCCTTTTTATTTGGCTTTTAGCCCCAAAATTTTCGTTTTAGCTTCTAGCTTTTTTCTAGCCTTTTTTTACAGAATCATCAATTTAAGCATTTTTGTATATAAATTCGCACAAAAAATCAAAATTATTTATATTTAACGAATATTTTCGACCGCGGCGCTTCGTTCTACAAGAATATTATGATTATTTCTTAAAAAAAAAAAAAAAAAACTTTATTACCTATAGATACTATCTATGTTATGTTTATAAATTCACTAAAATATCTAATAAATACCAAAATCTAATAAAAACAATATAAATGCGTTTTTTAATAAAACAATATATTAGCTTTTTTCTGGCTTTATTTTTGGAATATTTAGCCTTTTCTGACCTTTTTTAAAGTCTACTTTGGCTTCTTTTTTCTCAAGTACTGGCAACACTGCTGGCAAAGTTTAGCGAGTATATTTTTTAATTTCCTTTAAGTTTAAACTGTGCCCGGCGTACTTTATTTTAAACTTGTTAATTTATTAAAAAAAAAAATTGTTTAGAGTTATTGCTTTAATTCCCTAAAGAAATTTATTTTAGGTTAAAAGAAAATTTTTATTTTTTTTATTTTTCCACCATTCACATAAAAACAAATTGAAAAAGAATAAAAGAAAATAGAACAAATTCTTTTTATTTCTTTATTATTTGTGCCATTTGTTTTATTAACTGTTGTTTTTCTCTTTCTCCTTCTCTTGATATTTTATCAATCCCTTTAGGTGAGGATAAATGTTTAGAAAAGAATTTAGAAACGACCACAATTACAGCCCAAGGAAATGGCAAAACAAATGCTAAGTTAGCATCTCCCACAAATGGCAGTAGTAACAATTCGAAAACACCCTACACCAGTGGCAATGGATTGGAGTCTTTGGCAGCAGAACCTTTAAATCCCAGCAATGGCCACAGTACCAATGAAATCAATTTTAAATTTCCCATAGATGATCGTGTGTGTACTATTGATGAGTTAGTGGTTGTGCCGCCAGCGCCACCGCCTCCCAACAAACAACAACTATCCATTACACCAACAACAGGAGGGATTCAAGATATGAACAGTGGCAATCTGCGTTTTACACAAACACCACATAGTTGTGGTAGTACAACGGCAATGGCTGCTGTGGCTGCGGCCGCTACTGTCATACCACCAGGGGCACCTTCGGCAGGAGCACCCACAATGATTACAACGCCAATGACACCAACACATATACAAACATCACTGCCACCCGAAGCAATAGTGGTAGTGCTGCCACCACCGCCTTCAAACGAACAACATTATGCCCAACAACAACAGCAACATCACAACCAACAGCAAACACAACAGCAACAACAATTGTTGCACTTAACCTCACTTGAACCTTTGGTAAGCGTCAACTGACCTCAGGGTATTATAGGTCATACGATAAGAACGTCACATTAGGCGTTTATATCAACAACAACAAAATACCATAAATACTACATAGATAACAACAACAGCAAGAAAACTATAATAACCACAATTATAGTTAAAACCAGTACATATGTATGTGTAAATATATTATTTATATATATAAAAGGAAAAAGCAACCATTTAAATGTTTAAATTGTATATAAAGAAAACTGAATAATATTTAATTCGACTCTTTGTAAAATTGTATGTATATATACATTTGGGAAAACAAAAACAAAATCTTTATATCACTTCATTTATTGAAGTAATTTTAAGATAAAACACAAAAAACCTAAACAAAAACCTTAAAATTGCAATGCAACTTTCTATACAAATGAATAAAAAGAAGAAAAAAATAGTAATTAAATAATTATTTAAAATATTTAATAAAAACAATTATTTTAATTAACTTTTCTCTTTCACTTAAGTTGTAGGTTTCTTCTAGGTAAATGCCTAAAACTAGGCAATGAATTGTTTATTTTAAGCCTTTAGTATTTAAAAGGGCTTTGTAATTATTAAACTTGGTATTATTTAACCTTTATGTAAACTTAAAGCAATATTTAATTATATTTATTTTATTTAAAATTATTTGTAAAGGTATAATTTAGTACAACGATTTTAAAGTCTTGATAAAATGATAAATTTTATAAAAATGGTTAAGTAAAGTGATAATTAAAAAAATTTCTATGATTTTTGTATTAACACATAATTTTGTGCTTAATATATATGTCCATATACCTGTGGAGTATTAACAAAATATCTCAAGTCAAGATAAGACCAATTGGAGGCTTTGTAAATTGTGCATTTTTAAGACGCATCATTTACACGAATCGAAACTTTTGTAGTAACCATTGCTTTGAAGACAGAGCTCAACAAAAATTTACACTTTCAAACATTTATTAACCACTTTATAGAATTTGTTTATTTATTCAAATAAATAAACAAATTAAAAACTCTATAAAAAAAGTTCGACAAAAATTACACACATTTATTAACCCTTAAGGCCTGCGTTACGTTTTCGCAACGTCCACTTTAAACGCTTTTCAAACTTACCTTAAAAAATACAAATTTTAAATAATTATGTGGGAATAAAGATTAATTCAATATCTAATTGACGTTTTTCAGGATCTACCCAATATATTGTGATTTCATATTTTAAATATTTTTTCAAAAAATTCATTTATCTCACTTTTTGAGTATTTTTACAAATTATTTAAAAAAAAGTTATTTAAATAAAGCATATCACAGTGAGACTTTTATGGAATGTAGTTAAGACGTGTTATTATATATCTACTATGCTTTTTTATGATTGACAGTTCAAGCATTGCGAAAACGCACATTACGATTGGATTTCACGCCTACTTTTTACGCCCATTTAAAAGTAATTTTCTCTATTTATCACGTTACTACTGAAGCGATTTTCATGAAATTTTTTACATGTATAAAACTTTATTGGTCATATCCAATATATTATTGTTATTGATCACGCCCACTTCGCCAAAGAATATAAGTCTATATTTGAGACATCATTGCACCCAAACTACCAAACCTATAGACATAAAATTTGATGCGTAGACAGTGTATCTTATTAGTAATGATATGAGCTATTTTACGCCTACTTATTAAAAAAGTAATTTTATCAATATATCACGTTACCTATAAAGCGATTTGCATGAAATTTGACACTAATGTAGAACGTTATTGACTCCATGATAAAATATATCCCTACTGATCACCACGCCTTCTACTTTCGACTATAATATAAGTCATCATTTGAGTCGTCATTACAACCAAACTACCAAACCTATAAACATATTGGTTATGATATGAGCTACATTTTACGCCTCCTTTAAAAAAAAAAAAACAATTTTTTCAATTTATCACGTTAGTAATTATGCAATTTACGTATAGTTTGGCACATATATAGAACGTCATTGGCTCTATGCAAAAATATGTTCTCGTTGTTCGCTATGCCCACGCCATGCCCACTTCTGACAATAATCCTTATAAGTACTATACAAATTAAGTGTAAGTTCGTTTGTTTGTGCGTCAATCACATCTAAATGGCTAAACCGATTTTCACGAAATATGACACATAGATAGTGCCGGTAGTGGTTATAGGTTATGTTAGATCTCGATTGGAAGTCACGCCCACATTTTACGACCACCTTTTTAAAACTCACAAACGGCTGAACTGATTTTCTTAAAATTTTAACAGCATCATACTGTGTGTCTCTAAATTTAAATATGATATTTTATTTTTCGATCGGAGCATGCTTCCCACACAAAGTAAATATATTGTGGTATATCTAAAGAACTAATAGAGTGAAAGTCCTCAAACTTCGTGCGAATATCAACCTTATCATATCGCATTGACAAGATGGAAATAGCACGGATAGATCTAGGGGAAGAGATAGCCCCTATACAAAGAAAGTATTAATTTTCTCATATCTGAAAGAGTATTACGGTAAAAGTTTTAGCTCTAATCTTCATATCAAATTTCGAATTGTGCGGTTCAGGAGTTCAGGAGAAGAAGTATATATTTGCTATCGCCTAAAAAAGAGTAGCAAAGCGCACCTGTTCCATTTTTAAGCGGAGTTTAATACTAATCAATAAAATATATAAAAGTTGTTTATCCTTTTTTTATGAACCATATATCTGCGTTACCATTGGGTGCATCAAGCACAACATAAAAATTCTTTTCGTAATACATTCTTAAAAAATTTTATCAAGAAATGTTGTTTTTTTTTTTTGGCACAAAACGTGTTTTTCCGGAAAATTGTGCGTCAATGACGCTTTGAAGAACTTGAAGATGACAATATTTAATATTTTTTAAGGACTTTTATCGAATGGACTAAAGATTGTAATCATATGAGTGACGAAGGCAATGCTGGTAACGTTTCTAATAGTAGTATTCCTCTTTAAGTCCTTGACATATTTCTTAAAAACATAATTTGATTGTTTATTATATTCAATAAAGAATAGAAAAATTGTACAACAGAATTTTACATATCTAAATGGCATTGTGATGAAATATTTCGTCAACTACAGGGAAAATAGAAAGAAAGTCTTAGTTAATTAGAAAAAATCACAATGAGTGGATGTTTTCCAACATCCAAAAGGGGATTTGTAAAACAATGAGTTTTTATGATCATGATGAAGATCATCTTCTAGTAGCAACAGCTAAAATAAGACGTTATATAGGTGACTTCCCTAACTCAAGTGGGTATATATAATGGTAGATGTTCGATATGAGTCATTCCATTTAAAACCAACAAGAAAAATTAAAATTTTTGACTTTTACTCTTGTCAAAACTAAGACTAATTAAAAATTTCAGATAATTTCATCAAGTGGTTCGCGAAATATCGCGATTTGAAAGTGTAAAATAGCTAAAACTATGTACAAAGTTGTATACACACAATTACAAATAAAAAAAAAAATTAGCTGATTGGTTTTAAATGGAATGACTCATATGTAAAATTTGTTTCTCAGTTCTATACTAGACCTAATGTTTACTCATTTTATTTTTATTTTTATTTTTTTCTTATAAAAAAAATTCTATGTATTGCGTGACCATATATATGGTAACGGCCCATTATGCCCAACCTAGGGTCCCAAACGAAATTTTATATAAAATGTAAATTTTCTTAGGCCTCATCGAACTAGAATTGAAAATTTCATCAATATCTGAAACAAACAACATTCCCGGTCAATTTGGGTTCATGAGACCAAAACAATCATATTGTGAAAGTTTCATTATTCTAGGCATCATGGTCTGGGTTAAACAGTTCTTCAGATATAAATCTTGAAAGTTATTTATTTTTATAATTTTTGTAATAAATTTTTATTCGTTTATTGTTTTGAGGTATCGATGCTTAGCGCTTTTTCCCATAGACAAAAATCGAAATAAAACCAGTTTCAAATTGTGTTAAAATATAAGTTATAAGTTATCACTTTACTACCATTTCCAAAAACTCTATTAAAACGAACTATTTTCGCAAAAGTTACGAAATTTCTAAAAATTTTTAAATTTTTATTTGAATTATAAAACAAATATAACTCAAAATTATTTTACTTATAAGTATATTTGTTTATACAATCAATTAATTTCAATCAGATAATCTCTTGTTTTTAGGAAAACCAAATTAACAAAAGAACACATTATCAATGTGATATTTTTCTAAAAAACCAAAAGGAACTAACAAATAAATTGTAAATATTTCTAAGTCTAAATAAAAAAAAAAAAAAACAACCATAAAATGATAAATGATTTGCATATAAGTTTTTAAGGACAAAAATTAAAATTAAAATACAAATCAGAACAAAAAAGTGATCACAATACAAATCAAATTTGTGTAAAAATCACCAAGATTATAAATAAAATCTAAAATAAAAAAGAAAATATAAATTAAGTTATAAACGAAATGTTTGTCATATATTAAGAAAACAAAAAGAATATAATAAATTAAATTTAAGTCAATATAGGCTAAGATTATAAAAAAACTATATAGAATTGAAAATGAAGTATTTTTAACAAAAGACACAAAATTCTTAAATATTATGACTTTTTTTATTTTGATTTAAGAAAAAACGACAAGAAGTAATAAAAAACAAAAAAAAAAAAAAAAAAAAGATTTATAGTTAGACAAGTAAATTAAAAAATAAATAGTAAAAGAAAATAAATAAATAATTTAATATTAATTGGTTTCATATCTTTCAATTATCAAACACAATATATTAATTTATATGAGTTATTTTTGTTTATAAAGAAGTGAAACTTATATTTACTTATATCAACAAATTAAAATAGTTTTTCTAAAAAAAAAAAAATGCATTTACTAAAATTTTATTTGATAATTAAGAAGTATTTATAATATTTTATTTGATTTTATATATTAACATAAACATTTTATTAATACATACTTTTATTTTAATAATTTTTGTAACGCATTAGTCTTATGTTTTAAAAAGTTTTAATAAAGAACTAAAATCGATTTTTTAACAAAAGAAGTAAAACGTGTTCAATTAATTTAGTAAAAGTTTTGGTAAAGTAAACGGTTTATTATATTATAGGAAATATAATATTATAAATCCGAAAATCTTAAAAAAATGTGTATGAACTTAACCCGGGCACAAGACTACTTGAAAAGCAAATACCACTTGCTTTTTAAGTACATTTACACGTCTTGCTTGCAAAAGAACAACAATAACTACTGTTTGCAGTGAACAACCCCTTGCTCGAAACAAATACTTCAAATACTGTGTCCAAGACATTGAAAAACGAGAAAGAAAAAATATAGTCGGTCAATACCGACCATATGATACCCTACACCATTGTGTATATCAAAATTCAGGGAGGGATTTTTTTTAGACTTGGGGCCAATTGATGATCATTTATATTAATATATTCATTTTTGGTTGACTCCCGAAAGTGAGCCTTATATGGGAGCTATGGTAAATTATGGACCGATCTTCATGAAATAGATTTAGACTTATATGGAACTTATATGTGCCAAATTTCATTAAAATATTGTTATATTTAAAGAATTTATGATCGTTAAACCCCTTTTCCAGGAAGACATTTGTATGGAGGCTAGGTGACGTAATGGACCGATTATAACAAATTTCAATAAGCTTCATCCTTGGACTATGTGTGCCAAATTTCATTAATTTATGTTCAAAATTGTGACCTGTAGTTTGATTACAAAGTTTACATGGACGGACAGACAGTCAGACGGACGAACATCGTTAAATCGACTCAAGAAAGCGATTCTAAGCCGATTGGTATAAATTAAGGTGGGTCTTAGACCAATATTTTTGGGCGTTATAAACATCAGCACAAACGCATAATACCCTCCCCAACTATGGTGGTGTATAATATACATATAAATACTAGTCCCAGCAAAAATTTTTTGGATTTTAGTAATGACTACTAGTTACTACACTCATTACCTGGTAATGAGTTGTCATTATTTTTCTCATTTCTTCGAGTAGTGGAATAACTAGTTCAACCGTAGCACTCAGAAGGTTGTCTGTTCAACCCCAAACTAAGCCCATTTATTTTTTTTAGGAAATTATTCGAACTTCTATTGGTATGTTTAAACTATTAATAACGTACACAAATTTTAACGTATACATGGCGTAATGAGTAAGGCAGTAAGTAGTCTTTGAAACATGAACGAATGTTTTTGCCTAGGTTCAAATCTCAGTTGAGCCAACTTTTTGTTTTTAATTTTTTTTTTTTTTTTTAGCAATTTTGTAGTTTTGTAGCCTTCGACTACTTATTTGATTGTTTAAAATAAGTACTTTAATAATGGGGACCCATGAATTCGTGGATATCGCCATATAAATGTAATGAGTTTTTCACCCGAATTATAAGTAGTTACCGTCTTTTAGCAATGTAATATATTGGCTTACCGGGTAAGTAAAGTTTTTGCTGGAGTGTTTCACTATTATATATTGACCATATTGACCAGAAAAATTTTCTCTATTAAAGCAAACAAGTATACAAGTATATATTTTTTGATCGACTGCACTCTCATGTTTTGTTAGCCCACCACTACACTACTTGAAGTATTCATTTGTACAGTTAATTAGCATTATTCTTTTCTCAAATATTGAAAATAATAATATTTATAGTCACTGGAGCCTTCCAAACTAATTATTTTTCATTCCACAGAACAAAATGTTTCATTCCTTTTTTTTTTTCACGGGTAAACGGGAATAGTTTTACTTCACGAATACCTGATTTTTGATAAATTTTTAACGCCGAAAAATAATTGCTTAAAAAATACATTTGTTGGAACAATTTTTTTTAAAATTGTGCTTAATTCTTTATTAATTATTTCTTGAATTCAAAGCTTTAGAAATTAAGATGAAAAAAATATAACTATCTTTATTATATTAAAAAGAATGCGAGTTTAAATGTAACGAAAATCTTGAATCTATTATGTTGACCAGCAGTGTATATCCTCTTTTACATACGTATTTTTATACCCACCATCAAGAAGATGGGGGGTATATTGATTTTGTCATTCCGTGTATAAGATGTCGAAGGAATCATTTTAGACCCCACAAAGTATATATTTTCTGGGTCATAGTTAGATTCTGAGTCGATCTAGCTATGTCCGTCCGTCTGTTGAAAGCAGGATAGGGCTCGAATGGGACAACGTAGGGGGACGAAATCTGGCACAAATATTTGTCTTATATGGGCAAAATTGGTTAATAAACAAAAAAGTTATGGGCTAAAAACTAGAAACACAGGGTGTCCGTTTTATACTTTTCTGCAGATATTTCTTCAACAAAAGCATATATGACAACGAAATTTTGTACGTATAGTTTGGGGATAAATATAAACTCGGATTTAACTTTTTAACAATGCGCGGCAATTTTAAAAATAATATTAAAGTTTGAGAAATTGTAGCAAAAAAGTAGACAACATATGAGAATAAATTTTGCAGTTGGTGATGACTCATTTTATTTTCTATTACCCAATATCAAAATTTATTATAAAATACAAACTTCAAATTTTTAATTAATCCTCATTTTCAATACCCAATGCGCGTCATCTGGAAGTTTGAGAAAGCTCTGAAAAGAGAAAAATGCCTTAGGAAATTACATATAAATCCACGTATCTCCGCTCCCTGATAGTAATTTTAAAATTTGTTTCTGTTAGAATTTGCAATACGAATAGTTTAACAACTAAGCCGAATTTTAATTTTCTACTTCGTCGGGGAGCTTCAGAAAGCTCTGGAAAAGGAGAAAATGCTTAGCAAATTATAGATTTACAAGATATTATTATTTTTTTAATGCAAGTTTGAGTTATAATTTTGAAACATATGCAGAAAATATTAATTATACGTCATCTTAGACTGCACTAATATTAAAATGTTTTAATATAATTTTGCAATAGACATTTCTACCTTTGGTGACGGATAACAAGAAGTTTAATAGTTTAAAAATATTACACAGACATACTAATTATAATTGTGAAACATATGTATGTGAAAATAATAATCATACGTTACTAATCATCGGGGCATACTATGAGATTTTGACTATACCTAATAAAATTGTACGAATAAAATTTCGTAAGAACATTTAAATCCATTAAATATACACTTTATATGTTTTCCAACATTACCTCAATGCTATTGATTGCAGTTTGATTGATCTTACCACCAATTTTTTAATTTCTTTAATTTTAAATAATATACTATTTTTTATTAATTTCTCTAACATTAAAAAATGTAATAACCTTAATACATATAGTGCTGAAGTCAGAAGTTCATAAACTAATTAATGTAAAGAACTAATCTTGTGCTACGTTTATCTGACAAAATTATAGGAAATATTGAATACAATTAAATATTGTATTTTCTATAAATAACTTTTTTATTTTCTCTATAATTTTTTACATTAAAATCAATGAATTCGATATTTTAACTTCAGGTTCGAGGAATCAGAAGAAAGTTTTACTGACTAAAAGCAGCAGGAGTCATTAAAACACCAAAAACATTTCACTAAACTATTTATAACATTTAATTATTCTTAACAAACGAAAGTACACAGAAAAAATAAAATTTCATTTTCTAATACTAAACTTTAGATTTATAAAATCAATTATATTTTTTACTAAAATGGGACCTATCACTGAATTTGTAAAATCAAACATTCAAATTCGTAAAAGTTTTATTGAAAATTTTTTTTTTTTTTTTTTATTAAAATATTTTTACTATTTAGAAATTTGAATATTTGAAAATTTAAAAAAATTCAATAACTTTTCATTATAGAAACAATAATAGCCTGTTTCTCTATGTCGAACGAAAGCTTTCTTCCGCCTTCTAAGCGAAAGAAAACTGATTTGGGTTTCTCTAACTCACTTCTATGCGAACAATGAGTCGAACGACAAGTCGAAAGAAAACGTAAGTGTTTTCATATAAAATTGGGTTTCTGTATTTCGAACGATAAGAACAAAAATGTCAAAATCAGTCACTTGTTATTTTGCTTTCGACTGGTTGAATTTTTTAAAGAAAAATAGGAAAATTACTCACAAGGACATTGCAAATGTTCCTTAATCATGTTTATTATTCATTTTGATGTATTTGGTATCCATAAATGATGATTTTGTGTCTTAAAAACAATTTCTAAAAAAAATCAAAAAAATTTTTATTTTTTCAAATTATTTTATTTTTGTTTGTTTATTAACTTGGTTGTATATACGTTCAAACAATTTAGTAGTATTTTTAATATTTTTACGAAAAAAAGTTACTTTGAAAGAACTTTTCGCATGGAACGCTTTCGTTCCATACGAACGAAAGCGTAGGAAATACAGAAACCCAAAATGATTCGAATTCGTTCGACTTGCTTTCGTTCGCTTTGATTTTCGTTCGACATAGAGAAACAGGCTATAAAAAAATATTTGCTTTTTATAAAATATTCAAACAGCGTATATTTTTGGATCTATTAAAATTTTCATAAAAATATTTTTTAACAGGAAAATATAAAAAAAAAATTATTTTATGTAATATATAAAACTGTTTTACTAGTGATAAATTTAAATGAAATAAAAAAAAAAAAAGTATTAAAGCCAGCTTCACCTTAGTGTCTTCATGTAAAACGACCAGAACAACCTAAAAAAACACTAAATGTTATTAAAATTTAAGAACTCACTTAAGTTTTACATACCTCTAGCAGACAGAAAATATGATTCCACGTCTAGAACATATCGGCCAAGACAAAAACTAATGTACATGGACGTTCTGATGGTATCTTTATCCTTTTGTAATTTGAAAAACTGGACTTAAATTGAAATTATTTGTGACACATTTTATGTCGCCACTATCGGGTTTGTTAATGGAATAAAGGACAGACATGCACATTTTATTAAATTATGTATCATAGATATTGTGACCTTTATTTTATGCAGAAGATTTCTTGCAACAGCTACCCAGATTTACGTTTTTACATTTTTAAATTGGTTCAGAATGACATTTTATGGTAGGAGTCCAACGACTTTTTCTGTATGTTACCAACATAAGTACAAATGTATTGTCCCGTTTATGGTGTAATTAAATAACAGTCTTACTTACCATGCGCAAAATTTCGACGACTATCAAAAGCAAGAAACTTTTGCATAAGCCTGCGTTATTTTCTACAGACCATATGTTTTGCGGATTTCTGGATATTAACTTTTGACTAGAAAGAACGACAATACTCGATAATATAAAATAAGAGGGATTTACTGCTATTGGAAAATCGTTAACAAATTCAATATAATTATGTCTTAAAATCATAGAAAAATTATAAAATTAATTTTTTATTGAGGTTGTCAAACTTTTAAATTGCTTTTTTTTTTTTCATTCGGTTTGCAAACTATTTACAATCAATAAAACAAATTATTAAAATCAAATAATTTGTTTGATAAAATTTAAATTTTAACCAAAAACTGATTTATTTAAAAAAATTCTAGACATAGTACTACTTTGGAATCTTAATATCATTGACCACATAATTTGATTTAGAAAAGCATTTAATAGTGTTTTCGAGTGTAAACCGAATTTGTTTTAATTTTAGATTTGGATTTTTTTAGCAGTTTGTAAATCAACTGTGTGTAAACCGAATTTGTTTTAATTTTAGATTTGGATTTTTTCAGCAGTTTGTAAATCAACATATATAATATTTTTGAGAGATAAAACATATGTGATTTTATGTAATTTTGATTTTAAGTAAAAAAAATCTGAGAAAATTTTCCAATTTAAAAATAACACTGCAATGAAAGTACAACTCCTCCTATATCGATGTTCCAATGTTTCATAAATATCGCTTCAGCAGTTTAGAAAAACTAGTTTTTTTTTTTTTTTTTTGCATTTATTTTTATTTTACCAAGAACCTGTCCTCGAATCACTGTCTGAATATATCCGATTTGGTCTCCATAACTCCTTCATTTTTATTCGTAGCTAAGACAATTTTCTGTAACAAATGAATACCTTGAGTTACGCATTAGCTTTTATCTCTCTTTAAACCACGATTTATACTTACATAAAACTTATTTATGTCAAATTTCATTAAAATATTTATAATTTTAAAGTACTTATGAGTGTTAAAACTCTATTCCAGGAGGACATTTTTATGGGGGCCAGATGAAATAGTTGGCCGATCATGACCAAATTCAATAGACTTCGTCCTTGTGCTGAAAACATCATATGCACCAAATTTCATCAAATTATTTTGAAAATTGCAACCTGTACTTTGCGCATGAGCTTTACATGGACAGCCAGCCAGCCGACCAGAGGGATGGATGGATAGATATGGCTAAATCGACTTAGAAAGTGATTCTGAGTCGAACGGTATACTTTAAGGTGGGGGTCGGAAGATTTTTTCTCTGCTTTACATAATTTGCACAAACACCCAATCACCTATGGTGGTGTAGGGTATAAATTTACATATTTACCTATCCACTGATACACATGACGCATATGTAACAATATCAAAGCAGATATCTCGGACAGATACCTCAAAAACTACGTTCGATTTAACCAATAACAGATAATGTGCCACAGATTCAGTGTTGCTCTGGCTTATATAACTCAAAAAAACTTCTTGTCGAAGAATTTTTCTGTAGTCAATTATGGGTTCAAATTTGAAACGAGGTAGTTATCAGTAATTACGTGCACTTTAATTTTTTTTAACATTCTTGAATTTTTTGACATTTAAGGATGCAGAAACTTCAGCCAGACATTCATAGAATCCGATATCGCTGGAAGTTATGCAACTGCTTACATAGATACTCAGTAAACCATTTATTTTTTAATGCAGGATAAAACTTCTTTAGACTTTGACATATATTTATTTACAAATTACACTTGAAGGGATCTTGGTTTATATTTAATTACGGATAGATTCGCCTTTAGTATAATGAACAAACGGAATGATTATTCTTGTTTCGTCTAGTGAAATTCATAAAAAACCTTAAAATGTTTTCAACACCTAAAAATATTAGTCTAATATCCACCAATCGGCTTAGAATCACTTTCTGAGACGATTTAACGAAGTCCGTTCGTCCGTCTGTCCATTCATGTAAACCTTGTAATCAAACTCCAGGTCGCAATTTTGAACATAAATCAATGAAATTTGGCACACAGGTTTCTTATAGTCCGAGGACGAAGCTTATTGAAATTATTAGTTATTATCGGTTCATTATTTCACCTAGCCCCCATACAAATGTCCTCCCGGAAAAGGGGTTTAACGATTTCAGGAAGATCGGTCCATAATTGGCCATAGCTCCCATATAAGGCCCAATTTCGGGAATCACCCAGAAGTGAATTAATTCATATAAATGTTAGCATTGACGTAATCTTCTGTATTCGTATGTTTTATTTTAGACTTAATATAAGTAACGGCCCACAATTGGCCTCCCCGAATTTTTATGTACACAATGGTATCATACGGTCGAGCTTGACCGACTATTATTTTTCTTTTTCGTTATTTTTTCTCTTCTTTTAAATTCTTAGAATTTATCAATTAATCTGTATATAACTCAATAACTGCATCAATATTATAGTTTGTATTATTCATATTATTCAGAAAAACCCTTTTATTTCCTTAAGTGTATCTAACAAACAATAAAGAAAAAAAGGCAAATAAGTAGAAAATAGATTTGTAAAATAGAATATAGAAAAAAAAAATTTTTGTGCAAGGTATTAATTTACCACTCAGTTCAATGTAAATACCACTTAATAGCCATTAGTAAACTGACACAATTTTGTTTTCCGCACTAACCCACACAATCACAACTACAATATATTCTACTTTCATACATGAAAACACACAGCCAAATATATAAATACGTACATGAAAGGAACGAATTAATAACTTGGTCTTTTAGAATTTGACATCATTATCAAATAACCAAGATATACAAGACATAACGATACTTGTGCTAAAATTGGTAAAAGCAGATGGTAAGAAAGCAATTAATAGACTACCAAATATGTACTGTGTTTGTCAGTGGTGATGATGCAAAGTGTTTAAATGATAAAATATGGTAGATTTCTGTTCCTAGGCATACGTAAATATAAAACCATACATACGTATATGTTTAATAGTGTGTGAATAGGGGGAATGTTTGGGTTATATGAATGACATATTTCTATTGGAATTGTCTTTAGTCTTATGTGCAAATAATTTTTGCCTTAACAATTCATGAATTTCGTATATATTTTATAATTTTCAAAAATGTTAGCAAATTTGTTGTCCTTAAGATTACGTCAGATTGTATTCATTATAGCATTTTGCTGTTCTCAATTGAAATTTGCAAATAAAATAAAGAGCATGTTGACAATTATTATGAGTTTATGACAAAAAAAAGCCGTAATATAAATTGTCATGGAATTTTAAATTAAATTTTTTTATGAATTTATAACTAAACTCCTGTTTTTTTTTAATTCAAAAACCAATTTGTAACTTAAATTATATACTATGTGAAATTTTGTCACTACCCTAGGAAACTACAACGTTAATTTACTTTAACATTTGATTAGTAATTTTAATATGAAATGATAAAAGTTCAACAAAAAACAAAAAACAAAAAAAAAAAAAAAAAATAAAAAAATTCCATTAAGAATACTTTTTTCAATACCAACATGGTTTAAAAAAAGTGTACAAAGCAAATGGCAAAAATTATACTTGTCCTCTTAACCAAGCGAAAAGAGAAATAATAGTTATGTAAAGATATTTTAGCAGTTTTATTCTTTTATTTTTATACTCTTGATAGTATTGTAAATATGGTCACCTTTAATTAGTTTGTCTTGTAGCAGCGTAAAAAAGTATAAATGAATACAGTGCATAAAGGAAAAACTACTCGACCAAAAGTTTATTCGTCTCGTACAACAAGTTGCTAATTAAAACCCAATTGAGGGAATTTCGTTGCAATATGACCAAGGTATGAGGGATTTTGTTTTTAAATGAGAAAATTGGAGATTTATACTTATACCATTTTGCGCAATTTTATCAAGGGTAATAATTGAACCTTACTTGCATAAAAAATAAAATAAAACGAAAATAACCAAATTAATATATTCTCTATCGTATTAAAAAATTGAGTTGAATATATTTTATAGATCCAAAGTTAAACTAAAGGGTGGTCTAACCATAATAACATTTCTTTGTTTCAGTGTTTGACAAATTCAACCATGGAAAGGTACACAATTGAGCAGCACGTTAAGATTGTTGAGCATTCAAATCAAAATGCACTTCGTGATTTTTTTGTTCAACATAATCGACTAAATGTGTCCACAATCGCGAAAATACCTGTGCATGCGCCACTTATGTGTGATTTGACTCCATTGGACTTCTTTCCTTGGGGATATTTAAAACAAAAAATATACGTCAATAAGCCAAAAACAATTCAAGAGGTAAAGGTTGAGATAATTCGGTGCATTAACGACATTAACCTTTTGTCTCAGAGCATGCCACCGAAGCCGTTGCGAGCATTTGGCCGATATTTTGTTTCACACATAATTGTCATAGATACTTCTATCACAAAAAAAAATATTAAGATAACTCTTTGAAAACTTTTTGTTTCATTTACAATTAACATCGTGCGTTTTGGTTGGACCACTCTTTACTAACTAATTCCATTTTAAATTTAAACAAGCGCGAATGTTATATTCGTCTCGGTCGAATCTATATCCCCATCTATGTACCCATCATCAACTTTTTCAAATTTTACGTTATATAGAAGGTGGGCGGTTAAGTGGGCGAACCACGCCCATTTTTTGTTTCCGAGTTTACATTGGTCCTTGAACTATTTGAACACAATTTCATTGAAGTTTCACCTTATATGGGAGGTGGGCGGTAAAGTGGGCGGTAAAGTGGGCGGACCACACCCACTTTTGGTTCCCAAGTTTATATCGACCCTCAAACCATTTATACAAAATTTCGATGTCGTACATGCTTTTGTTTAAGAGATATCAACAGAAAAGTATGAAACGGAAACTCTGTGTTTCTAGTTTTTAGCCCATAACTTTTTTGTTTATTAACCGATTTTACCCATTTTCAACACCAAACAAACCTTGTATAAGAGCCAAATTTCGTCCCCCTATGTTCTCCCGTTCGATCCCTATCCTGCTTTCAACAGATAGACAGACATAGCTAGATCGACTCAGAATCTAGCCAGGTACCAGAAAATATATACTTTGTGGGGTCTTAAATAATTCCTTCGACATGTTACACACGGAATGACAAAACCAATATACCTTTAGTTATGGGCTAAAAACTAGAAACACAGGGAGTCCGTTGTAGCTTCATTTCATACTTTTCTGCTGATATCTCTTAAACAAAAGCATGTATGATAACAAAATTGTGTACAAATAGTTCAAGGTTTAATGTAAACTCGGAGACAAAAAATGGGCGTGGTCCGCCTACTTTAAGCCCACCTACAATAAAACGTAAAATTTGAAAAAGTTGATGGTGGGTATATAGATTCGGTCGAGCCGAATATAACATTCGCGCTTGTTTTATACTTTTTTAGTAAGAAAGCTTTATCGGTATATTTATCACAGAAAAAAAATTTCAGAATTTTCGCTTATTTTTTAAGATTAAATATTTTATAAAAACAATAAAAACAAATACAAATTATAATGTCAGTCAAACTCAACTACATGATACATTAAAAAATTAAAAACGAGTTAGAAAGATATAGTCGGTCCAGCCCGATATGATACCCTACACCATTATGTACGTGAATCTAAATTCGGGAAGGGATAATAATGGACCAATATTGATAAAATTTTGTACAAAGATTGAAACTTATAGAAAACTTCTTGGCACCGAATTTGCTGTACTTAAGGTATTTATGATCGTTAAATCTTTATTTCGGTAGGACGTTTATATGGAGGCTAGGTGAAATAATGTACCGATTTTAACCAAATTCAATAGACTTCTTTCTTGTTTCAAAACTATTCGCGCCAAATATCATCAAGATATCTTTAAAATTGTGACCTGTACTTTGTTCTCAAGGTTTAAATGGACAGACAACTAGCCGACCAGACGGACGGACATTGTTAAATCGACTTAGAAAGTGATTCTGAGTCGATTGGTATAGTCTAAGGTGGAGGTCCGAAAATTTATTCTATGCGTTATAAAAATAGTACCCCAACCCTAACCTATAGTGGTGTAGTGTATAATTACCAAGACAAACTAACTTCTTTATTGTTATTTCAAAAAAGTAAATTTCTAAATTAAAATCAAGTTTTTCGTTTAGTTCTTTTAAAACAGTTATGTTTATTTTTTTATGACATTTTTTTTGTCTGTTTTTAGAAAATGGCCTTAATATCTCCATAACTCTCAACCGTATTAAAAACTAATATAAGAGTCATTTGAATACAATTTTAAGTTGAAATTATTTTATTTTTTTTTTTTTTTTTAATAAAATCAGACTAGTCGTTTTCAAAATAGGCTTCAAAATATAGTGTAATCTGCTTAATTTCACAAATCGCGATTTATCGCGAGAGCTACAGTGAATTCAGAAAAAGTAAATTTGAGTATTTATTAATACCGTGTATCCGAATTGAATGAGAAACCCCGTAATGCAGAAATTGTTTTTCCCTGTGTTATAATTAAGTATTAGTTTTACCATTTCTTTTTCTAGTTTTATAAAAGAATAATTGAAGATTTGAAAACTACCTATCTTAACTAGCTTAATCTCAAAAAAAAAAAAAAAAAAAAAAAAAAATAGTTTTACCCTAAAAATTTCAATAGTTTTAAAAATTTAATAGCGTATGCAATAAACTCAATAAAACTTAAAATTTAATATATTTTCCCCAAAGTAAATATTGTTTCCTTACAGCCCATAAGAAACAAATAAAATCATCAACTGCAACAATGTAGATTTCCATCAAGAATTGTCGAATTTAAATTTGTTTACATTTTAGTTTTTAATTTATTTTTTATTTTTTTATTTTATTGCCCAACAACTCGTAGAATATAAAAATTTGTTTTATTTTTCTTATTTTTATATAGAATAATATAAACCACAATGTTTGTGGTTTATACTACTTGCATGTATTCTATTAGTTTTTCTCCTTTTTATTATATTTAAAATACAGTACATTTGATGTAACTACTACTGATAATACCTACTCCTATATACCACTACTAACTACTAGTTAGTTGTATTATTTGCATTTTAGTCAATGTACTTCTAAAAAAAATAAGGGTAGTATAATAGTAGTTTTACCACTAGTACCAGACTACATGCAAGTATATTTGTTATTATTTGCTTAAGCAGTAGTTTGTATAATATGAACTCCAGTTCCCATCAGCCTTTCAAATACTCAACCACTATGGCACTTGTCAATTAAAAGTTTTGCAAAGAAGTTCTACAACTATGTATGACAAAAAACTACTAGCAAAAAAAAAAAAAAAAAAATTATATAAAGAAAATAAAAAAATAAGTAAAAAAAGTCGAACCGAAAACATAGTAGCATAGAGAAAACAAAAATCTATAAAAAAAATTTGAGTTTTTTATATTTTTTGTAATAAAATAAAAGATTAAAAGAAATTAATGAAAAAAAGTAATAACGAAAAGCAGACAAAAATAAACTAAATTGATACAATTAAACATACAAACCCATATAACCATTTCTACAGACATACAACGGAAAACGGAAGTCATTTTTACAAATAAACGGAAATTGCACTTAAAACACAAAGACATTTAGCAGAATACAGAAAAGCAAAAAACAAAAAAAAAAAAACAGAAAAAAAGATATAGTAGGTCAGGCTCGATCATATGATACCCTACATCATTTCATATGAGCATCAAAACTCGGGTATGGGACTTACACCTGCGACCAATTGTGGACCGATACTTTAACGAAATGTTAAATAAAATATACGTATGCATAATATTACTTTGATACTAACATTTATATGATTTTATGCACTTTTGGGCGATTTCCGAAGTTGACCTTATATGGGTGATATGGTAAATTATGGACCGATCTTTATAAAATTTAGACAATAATTTATGCTTAAATACCCAGCAAAAAAAGAATTGAAAAAGTCATGATTTTAACATTATGTTGTCATTGGAAGGAAGTTCTTAGTGGTGAAAAGGAGCTGCAGAAGTTTTTTTTTTAACCCATGGTTGACATTGGTAGAATGTTATTTTTTTATACTTCTTGTTCACTGCTTTTGAAGCACTTCTCTTAATACTAATTTTATGCATTTTTTTTTTTTTTTTTTTTTTTTTTTTAAATGAAAATTCTGTTTTTGTTCTATTAAATAATAATAAAAATGCTTTAAAAATTGTAAAATTTATATTTTGTTAGAAATTATTACCATTTTTTCCCGCTAAAAATTCATTTATTTTCACTTTTTTGGAAGTAATTATTAAGAACTTCCAAAGAAGTTTAAAATATGCACTTTGTTCCTCTCTTAAAGTTGTGAAAATGTTCTTTTTTTGGAAGAACTTCATTTTTTTTTTTTCTGGGTATAACTTATTTATGTCGAATATTAACTTTATACTAACATTTGTATGGATTTTATGTACGTTAAAGTGATTTTCGTAAGAGGGGTTTATATGGAAGCTATGATCAATTGTGGACCGATTTTCATGAAATTTGGTACGAAGATTGATACCCATACTAAACTTCTTTTCACCAAATTTCATTAAAATATTTACTTTTAAGGCATTTTTGGGGACAGCCGTCCACGGACGGACGGATGGACATCGTTAGATCGATTTAAAAGGCGATTCTGAATCGATTGATATACTTTAAGTTGTTGAATAACTTTTTCTATGCGTTACAAATATCAGCACTAACGCATAATACCCCAACCACCTTTGGTGGTGTAGGGTATAAAAACAAAGGAAGTATGAAAGTTTAAAAGAAGTAAAAAAAAAAAAAAATATAAGAATAATGAAAAGCGAATTAATAATAAAATCATACAAAGGAAAACAATTAAATTCAACTGTTAAAAAAATTAAACAATAATAAAACTAAATTTAGAGGCATATGTATATTTAAAGCCACCCAGCAAAAAAAAAATGGAAGTTATTTTTAAGGAAATGCATTTTCACTACTTCCAAAGTATCAATAAGTATAAGTTTTCATTATCTTAAGAAGTAATATAAATAACATCCAAATATGTAATTCAAAATTGATCCAAAAATTATTACTTATACTTTTTTTTTACAAAATTCGAAAATTTGTTTATCATAGCAAATTTTTTTATAGATATTTCTTTAACGGGAATTACCAAAAAATTAATAAATAAATAAATTATGATTGTAATTACATATGTTCTACATTGTTTTTACATATGTGTTTTTGTTGCAATTTGAAACAATTCTTGGAACTTTGGAATTTATCGCCACTAAGTGTGACGATTGTAATCACGTAGTAGACAAATATGCGTTCGAATCCATAATATATGTATATCACGAGTGATTCATAAATTATATATAAAGTATGTCAAGTGAAAAAACTACAAGGGATATACCCATTTGGACTTTATTTTTACCCCTAATTCAGGAAAAGTGTTACAGATATTCCATAAATGTATTCCCTATTAAGGCAAATACTTAATAGTATATTAAATCACTTCAAAAACGACGTGACTTTGACTGAGTGGAACAAAAGTTAAGGAAACTTGGCAAATATCCACCAGAGCTTCTGATAAAGGGCTCTATAAAGAGTAAATTTTGTCTTTCAAGAAACAACAAAAACAGGCTGAAAGCAAACACACTTATGACGGCAAAATATTTTAAAATTATTGTCATTCTCTATGATTTACGTTGATACATAGAACATAAACTGTATGATTTTTACATACAAACTTATTCCCAAAACTTTTTCATTATAAATATAAAATTTTACACACATATCATCACCGAAAATGCAAAACAACGTAACATCATTTTTCAAAACTCTTCAAATGAGGATCCCCGTCTTCCAAATTTGAAATTGAATGCTCCTCTGTTATGTCTACATATATCAAATTTTTTATAAATCCAATTAGGTTTTTTAAAAACTACAGATTTATTGCAAAAAAAAAATTCAATTATGTCCCTTTTTGCAACCTACATTTCACAAGTGCGTTGAATTTTTCATGGAATTTCAATGAATATTTTCCCTGAAGCTACGAAATCGTAAAGATGTATCAAAGAATTAATGAAAAAAGTCAATTAACTTTTTTTATTTTGCTTAACCCTAGGATTACTATATTGGTCTGGTCAGACCAAATTTGACTTTGGAGTTCAATATCTTTTATTTTAAGTAGAAAATCAAAAATAGATGAACATGATATCTATAATTGATATCTACTGAATCGAATGAAATCAATTTTAAGTCGATCGGTGTACGATAATTAGGAAAATTTTGGGTTTAAAGAAAAAGTACGCTAAGTTGACCTCTTGGTCTGGATAGACCACAATATGTTTTCTCTTTGTAAAAATTTTTCTTTTTATTCATCTACGTACAATCACTCTAAAAACAATCATAAAATGTTGTTGAAAGTATAAAATGTCTGAATAAAACTGAATTTACCCAAAGTTGTGTGTAAATGTTCGTCAATCATGAACGAAAATTAAGTTGGCAATTCCTTCAAAAAATTACTTCTTGATGCTCAAAAATATGGTTTGGACGTTATTAAATGCCATAAAATGGACTTTCCAGATTTTAACGCCTTGCAATAAATAAAAAGGAGGAGGATGAAGAGGGAATGATGTCTAGTCTTTGAAATCGAGATAATGTGCAACTGTCATTTCCATACAGTGAAGATGAGGGTGACGAAACGTTAGGCTCGGGAAATACTGGATATTCAGCAATATAGTGTCTGATATCCAAATGTACTTAATTGGAACCACTTAAAACTCTCATTTTACTATAACAAAAAGTTACCAACCAGACAATTTCCACCGACTACTATAAACATTTTTAAAAGAATATTTACTCCAGAAATGCTTAATATTCTTGTTCAAGATATTAAAAATAAATTGCAATAGGTACCTTGAATAATAAACAACCAATAGGATAGGTTTAGTCGATCAAAGATTATATACCTTCTATATTGATAAGGCGAAAATGTCAATAAGATGCTTCACTACATTGCTATTTTTTTCCGATCTGACAATTCAAACACTTACCCAAAGCATCAATAATTTAGAAAATTAGCTACCGTAGAAGATCTTTGAGTAATTCTCATTAAAAACTTGGAGTCATCATATACACCTGTCGTAAATTTGTACGTGAATAAATAGTTTTATTCTTAATTTGTAAGTACATGTTTCAAAATACACATTCCGCCAGAATTAGCTAAATATGATACAAAAATGTTGTACAAAGACAAATTATCCCCTTAGACGACGAAATAATGAAAATTAGGTGTTATAGAATACTGAAAATTAATCACAAAAGAATTCTTCGATGTAAAAAATGAGACATTACTGCCAACCTATGACATTGTAAATAAGCAAATTCATATGTTTTCTATGATTGCCAAGCAGAGTAATATTAGATAAACATTATTTTTAATAAAAGTAACCATATTTAACCACTTTATATTAATATCATTTATAAATAAACCAAAAATTGCATTTTATTTAAAAAAGTGCAAATTTATGAGATTTTTAATCTACTTTTGTTTTCACCAAAATAGTTGCTATTATAAGTCTAGTGAATCATTTCCACTTAATATTAATATATATAACTTATATTAACCCCTATCCACAAAATCAAGACAAAAATGCTACTCTAAATTATTGCTAGGGCCAACATTTTACCTATATCCGTTCTGTGGTCTGGCCAGACCAAGAGAATAACTTAGCGCTCATAACATTACTAGTCATCCTAGGGTTAAAAAAAAATAAAAGAGCATTCGTTTAAAATCCTTAAGATTAATCAGAACTTAAATTTCTAAGCCAACCTGCTATTTATGCTAACATTCAACTTAAAAAACATATTATGATTCCTCCTAAAAATGTCATAATACTAATAACAATAAATTACTTGTAAATAACTAAACTTTAATAAATACTCGTATTTGTAATGCCATCAAAAGCAATTTTTGTTTTTATTATTTTTTTTTTTTTTTTTAGTAAAAAAGAAACACGTAGGAGAAACCATTATATGAAGCATTTTCAACTGTTGCAAGTTATTCTAAAGAAAAGAAATAATAACATTCATTTTCAATAATCTTTTTTAATGTTATTGTAAATACTATGCCATTAGTTTTGTTTTCTTCTATGACCACTTTGGAAGAAATCGAAAAGCATACACGCACGGGGATACTAAATATAAGAAAGAAAAGAAATACTATAGAAGTAGAATGTACTACATGAAACTGGAGAAAAATTTTCTTAATATTCTCACCAAGATCTTCAATAAATATAAAGGGTATTAATAAAAGAGTTGTAATATATATATTTTAAAAGAAAGATTTGTTTTAATAAAGTCTAAATGTATACCTATTTTGTATTTAATTGTTTTCATTCGAATATTAAAAACATGCGGTACTGATTATATTTCTAAATATTTTAATACAGTGCTAACAATATAACGAGTTCTCATATATATATATTTTTTTTTTATTGTCACAGATGTTATTCTGGCTAAAATTTATGTTAAATCTCTTTTTAACTCACCCTGTAAAGTTCCAACTGCATCCAACAATTTCTTTATTTGTTTCTTTAGCAATTTCCTCTAATCTTTTAGTGTTTAGTCCGAAGGTTCTTTCCAAAAATTTTATAAAACACATACCACAATAAAACACACAACGTTAATGTTAGACCAATATAAGATGAATTTGCCATAATTTAGCGTTTCCTTCCTCAAAGCGCACACACATAAAAACGGTTTGTTTTGCAACCGACATGGCGTGTACTTATATGTACGTAATTTTGTATTTTACATTTTATACTACTGCACTCTAGGTCACGAGTTTTATATTTTGGCCGAAAGTATAAATTTTTTTAAACTAGACACTTTAAATTTTATACAACTCAATTCTGTAACTTTAGAACTAATGGATAAATTTGAATGAAATTTCGCGTGGACAATCCTAAGGTGTGTTCCAATTGATTTGGAGGAGCACAAAGCCTTAGAAGGTCTGGGGGAGTTTTATGACTTGACGGGCTCAATTTGAGACCTAAAATTTTTCTAAAATATTTTTTGGATTCTGTACCAAATTCTAAATAATTTTCGTGCAAATATCATACACCTACGTGGTTTAGATAAAAAGTTATATTATTTTGAAGTAGAAAATTTAAAAAAAATTGTGATTTTTTCTGATTTTTTTCCAAAAAACTAAAGCATGACCAAAAATGGGTAAAATTTTACTTTGGTCCAAATATCTCTTAAAGCAAAAGAGATAACCCACACATGTAAGCGTATTTTTTGTAGAGAATTATAAGGACTCTCTATGTCCAAAATTTTTTTCAATCAAATCATAAATGAAATTTTGGCGATTTTTTTTTTTTTAAATTTCATACCCGAAGTGACCAACTTTGGAGGTCCACACCTCAGGATTGTCCATGCGAAATTTCATTCAAATTTATCCAGCAGTTCAAAAGTTATAGAATTATTCCCAAAAAAATCCATTTTGGGACCACTGTGTGCCATAGATTAACATAGATATGAAGCTTTGTTTTCAAAAACCTAAGTTGGTTGTCAAAAAAACTTAAGTCTAAGAATGTGATTGTAAAACATTTCATTAAAAACAAAAAACAATTCTAGTACGTGTGTTTTTTTAGTATTTTTTTATATTTTTTTATTTTAACTATGTTAATAATCTATGTTTTATACCCAAAATTTTTCTTAATAGTATAAGAAAAAAACATAATATATATATATATATATATATATATATATATATATATATATATATATATATATATATATATATATATATATATATATATATATATATATATATATATATATATATATATATATATATATATATATATGTATATATATATATATATATATATATATATTTTTTTTTTTTTTTTTTTTTAATTGAATAATTTTTTTATACACAAAATTTTTCACGTATTCAGATCAAAAAAGGAAACAAAAACAAAATGACGAATCCAATATAAATCAAGTATTCTAATTCGTTTTCAGGGACCACAATTGTGTCAAATGTGATTTTTTTAAATTATGAATCAGCCATTTTGATTTTTTTTATTAATATTATGCGTTTGTGCTGATGTTTGTAACAGACCCACACTTTAAGTTTTACCGTTCTACTCAGAATCATTTTCTGAGTCGATATAGAGATATCTGGTTCTAATTTATCGAAATTAGAACGAAAAAACTACGTAAATAAAAGCTGCAACTTTGAAAATATTTTAATTTTATTTAAAACTTATGAATACTTAGTATGAATACTTTAACTACGTATATCTTAGTAAGTACTGATATTATTTTTTTGGTATGTAAAAATAATTATATTCCAGTCGTTCTATTACATATATTTTTATTTAAAACAATCAATATTAAAACGTTTTTTTTTTTTTTTTTAAATTCAAAGAAATTATAATATTACAATTTTTTTTGGAAATTTTTTTTAGTGGACTAGAACTAAAAAGTTCCAACGAGTTCCAATCTAAAAATAAAGTTTTGTATATAAAAGAATATACATAAATCATATATGAGAATATTGGCTGCGACTTTTTGCGATCTTTTAAAATATTATAAAAAGAGTGCGGTAGTTATTTAAACAGAAGGACGAAGTCTATTAAAATTTGTTACGATCGGTGCATTATATCACTTAGCCCCCTACAAATGTCCTCCCGTAATAGTTATCATAAATGACTTACATATAGCAATATGTTAATGGAATTCAGTGCACAGAAGTTTTGTAAATAATTTGTAAAAATATTATGCAGATAGGTCTATAATTGATCAAATATTGTAGAAAACCAATTTTAAAACTTTTCAAGATTTGTATTTTAGAAGGAATTCAAACGATTAGATAAACTATTTATAATGCAATTTATACCATAGATTAGGGTTTATCGTTTTTTAAATTTTTTGCATTAAAAACTATTTAACCAAAAATTTCAGGTATACAGTTTTTAAAATAACTTAATTAAATCTTAGCCTAATTCCCTTAAATTTTAAATTCTGAATTAAGAAATAATAGTTTTTCAATTCATAACACCATTCTCATAAGCATAATTCTGTAGCTTTGTTGGAATGGAATTAATTCTTTACTGAATTAGTTTATAAAGAAGTCGTTAACTTTTTTGTCAATTCAAATCTTCTGCAAATTGAATGAAAATATTTACAATATATTTTAAATACATATTTTATATATACCTTAAATCAGGGGTTCTCACAAGACCTTGCTTCGCGACCCACTTTTGACATTGAAATTAAACCGCGACCCACTACAACTTTGACTAATTAAAAAATCAGATAAGATGTTATATAAAGATTAAAATAAAAAAAAAATATTATTAGTTACGACGTTGTTGTTTTTGCTTCATGAGATCTGGAATACTAAGAGACTTTTTGCTTAAAAAAAGT
Source organism: Protophormia terraenovae (assembly GCA_951394005.1). Classification (NCBI taxonomy): domain Eukaryota; kingdom Metazoa; phylum Arthropoda; class Insecta; order Diptera; family Calliphoridae; genus Protophormia; species Protophormia terraenovae. Next base: position 144,071,387 of record OX596074.1, read on the forward strand.
AAACTAATTCCAACAAAAAATTAGCCCAAAATACAATAAAAACTCTAGTGGAGGAAAAGATCAGATATTTTTTTAAAAACAAATTAGAAATAATTTATTCTTTTAAATTTAGAATTTGAACTAATATTCATTAATAAAAATATAGTTTTAGAAAATTTTGTTTAGTATTTATAACCAGATTTGCATGCACGGATATTGATTCAAAATTAAATTAAACACATGAGTTACATTTTAACTCATTCTGAAATGAACCTAATAGTTTATCAATATTCTCATGGAAAGAACTTTCCTTCTTTAAATTATAAAGTTGCATGAGCAAATTTTCTTTATATAGCCCGAAAACTTCTCCCTGCAATAAAAATTGATAAAAATTGTATATAAGTAATCAACATTAAGAAGTCGCACCATTTGAGCAAATTTTTTTCAATAATATTTTATTCTATGGTTAAAATTCGAAAATGGTATTAAAATGACTTTACAAAAAAGTTCTTGGCATAATTTATTTATAAAAAATACACCTACTTTTATTCATGTGAAAAATTGATAGTGTCATCAAACTTAAGTGTACTATTTATCTTTTTAATTAATTGTTTTTCCTGCCAGCCTTGAGATAAAGGTCCTGGTGTATTTAAATCGTGCATACCGTTCTCAAGTAATAGTGAAATATACTCGAGTAATCGGCATATTGAGGGCACAATATTATACACGCCCATAAAACAAAATCCCGACCTGATGGAAAAAAACTGAAAGCAGATTCGAGTTTAGCATGTGGAATTCCGTTAAGTCTACATATTTTTTTTTTTTTTGAAGGAGCTCGAAAAAATTTTTTTGTACACCAGTGTTATTGAATTGAATATAGAACATGTATTTAAAAATTAATCTTCAGTTCCCCACCAGCTTTTTAAAGTTTCAGGTTTAGAACATTTTGTGCAAAAAAGATGTTGAATTTTGTCTTGAAATGGGTATCGGAAAACTCCTAATTTTTAGTCTTTTATGACAAAAATATTAAACCATAATTATAGTACATTATGCGCGAAAAGTTCAGTATTTTCTATTGAAAAATGTGTAAAAGTTGTACAATTTTGTTCCTTTTATGGGTAAAATATTGAAAAGTTATATTGTAATTATTATGCTAATAAATTATTTTAAGAAAATAGTTCATAAAAATGCACTAAAAAGTCCTCTGGCGAAACAAAAATCCACGACAAAAAATTTAAAAATATTTTTTTTATAACAAGCTAAAAATTACGAATTTTTTGAAACCTATTTCGCAAAAAAAAAAAAAAAAAAAAAAAAACCGAAACTTTTTTTGTTCTAAATGTAACAGGCTTGAGATTTTAAATCGCTCGTGGGAAAGTAAAGATGAATTTTGAAAGTATAATTTCCGTACTCAGATCATAAATACGCACCGTTTGAGGGGTTTTCCTACATCGAAATCTCGAAAAATCGTTTCATCGGGGCACTCTAATACACACTTTTTTCGTTAAATTTTTTATATATTATTTTTTAATATTTTACAAAATGAATCAAAAATTATTTTTTAAAGCTAATTTGTAATAGATTTGAATGATGCAATATATTTTTTAAGCTTGAATTGTATAATTGGTAGTGAAATCTTTAAGGAATTAATTGTTTTTAGAATTAATTCATGTGAAAACAAAGAATTTAAGTCTATGTATTAAATTTTTATGAATGCTTTAAAGGGATGAGTGAAATAATAAATTTAATTCAATTTTGAAAAATGAGTTAAAGAATTAAACATTTCGAACCTTTGCTTACAATAGGCACTTATTTTATTTGTATGGAATATTTAAAATTGTTTAATTGCTTAATATTATTTTATTTTCTGTTACTTAGTTATAATTATGTTATAGTATTGAATATAAAAAATAATGTTATTTGTATGAAATTATTGCATTTTGCTTATAATTTAAGTTTGAAAAAAATTCCCGAGAATCCCGGGAATTTTTATTCCCGTTTCCCTTGAAGGGAAACCCCAAACCCTTCTCATGACTTATTCCCGAAAATACGAAATAAATTTGGAGCAACAAATCTAAAATTTAAGCGTAAATATCTTTTTAACTGAGCACGGTTTTTAAAGACCTTTGAAATCGTATTTGGTTTGAAGAATCTACGATTATATACTTAAAGTGGTCAAATTTGATACTCTGTCACTTATCTCGTGTTATTACAGAGTCAAATTCAGTAATCGTGGCCCAATGTGTACTGATCATCTCCCTTCATCTTCCTTTGCTACTCTTCGATAAACCATTTTATATATTTCATATACAATAATAAAAATATTTTGTGGCATTTAATGCACGTTCATCTTTGGTTGTGCGGTTGTAAGCGAAAATATATATAATATGTATGTGTGTATTGTATCTATGTATTTATATATGTTTTTAACGTTCTGTACCCTATAGAACGTTAAAGTACATACAACAATACAGCTCTTAGTCAAGTTTTTTCAGTTATCAAAAAATAGCTTAATATAGCTTTCAATAATATGATTGCAATAACATACTAAAAATTAAAGATTTTGATAACCCTTCTTTTCAGTAGAAAATAATTAAAACTTAGATTTTGAATTATCTGGTGAAGGTAATATTAAAAAAAATAAAAAATACCAGTAACTTAGACTGATCTTTAATTTAAGTACCTTAGGGTTCAGCTCAATCTCTAGCACCAATTCTCCCAATTATATAATATAAATATATATAATTTTTTTATTTTTTTGCCACCATATGTGTAGATTTTCTTTTAACCACTTTATCAATGGTTTTGTTGCACAATAATAAAATCATACATACTTAACATTAACATTGTGGTTATTGGTTTAAAGTTAACAAAAAAAAGCAATAACAAAATAATAAAAAAGCATATACAAATAAAACGAATATAAGAATTATTTAACTTATTTTGGTTTAATACGAAAATCCTTTTAAACACATGTAAAAACGAATGATACTTGATAGCTACTGCTATGGATGCACAATGCAGTATTATATAAATTTCTATGGTCAATACGCTAGCAATGCATTGTGGTAAGTACAAGGAAAAGTTCCAAATAAAAATACAAGAAGGGATGCCCAAGGACCAAAGGAAACACGAAAGTTCTAGAGGGAAAAACAAACAGCAAAAATATTTGAAATTGCTTTCTTTTGCTATATAAAATAGTTTTTTTTTTTTTTTTAGTAACAAAGTTCTTTTTTATAGTTATTGTTATTATTGATTTTTGTTTTTTTGTTTTTTGTAGTTATTGTGAAGCATGTTCTAGATACAGAAAAATATCTCAGATTGGTTTTAGATACTAATACCAATTTATGTTACATATTGAAGTAAATAATGGTTTTATGTAGGAAATAAACAAATTTCTAAAGAATAAATAAGGGGAAGATTTTAAACTGTTTGATTAACCAGAAAGTACATTTAAGTGTTTGAGAATTTGAAGAAAGTTGTTTATTAAAAAATATTATAAAGGAAAATAATAATAAATTGGAACATATCATGTTCTAGGTAGAAGGTCATTTCAAAGATTAAGAAACATAATTAAGAAAAAAAAAACAGTGTTCATAAAACTATTTACATTTGCGTAAAATAAATAATAATATGAATTATTTCGCCTTCTATTAAGTAACAAGCAGGAACATTACAGTTTTTTTTTTTTCATAATTTTCTTTGCAAAAAATTCATTAATTGTTTTTAAACCTTTTTCTTGTTATTTTATAGGCTAAGTGTATTTCTATTTATTTGCCTTTTAACCCTTAATTTAAAATCGCATATCCGGTAATTTTTTTAATTTTTAAATTAGTATATTCTAAGTTTTGGTGGTCATATTAACTAGAAAATTTTGGCGCTGCGAACTGTAGCCTCAGGAAATTTGGCCCCAAAACACTAAACGAAAAATGGTCCCAATTTTGGGGCAATTGACCATAGAAATTTACCCAGAGGAGAAAGTCCTTAAGCCCGGCCGAAGGCCCTCAACACTGAAACAAATTTTATTAACGAAAAAAATATTTTATGACGCCACCTGAAAAATTAGATTTTAAAGAGTTGAGGACAAAGGTTCGAAAGAATTAATTCTTTAATTCCCTTTTTAAAAATGAATTAAATCATATAGAATTATTAATTCTTTTAAATAAATTCATCATAATTAATTCTGTAGCTTAATTCCTAAGCTTTTGATATTATGGAATTAAGTAATTTATGAATTAATTCTTTGGGAGTGCTTAATTCTTTTGATTTCATTCAATTTTGTTTAAATTCATGGCCTGTTTCTCTATGTCGAACGAAAGCTTTCTTTCGTCTTCTAAGCGAACGAAAACTGATTTGGGTTTCTCTAACTCACTTCTATGCGAACAATGAGTCGAACGACAAGTCGAAAGAAAACGTAAGTGTTTTCATATAAAATTGGGTTTCTGTATTTCAAACGATAAGAACAAAAATGTCAAAATCAGTCACTTGCTATTTTGCTTTCGACTGGTTGAATTTTTTAAAGAAAAAATAGGAAAAATACTCATAAGGACATTGCAAATGTTCCTTTATCATGTTTATTATTCATTTTGATGTACTTGGTATCCATAAATGACGATTTTGTGTCTAAAAAACCATTTCTAAAAAAAATCAAAAAAAAAAATTTTATTTTTTAATTATTTTAATTTTGTTTGTGTGTTTACTTGGTTGTATATAAGTTTAAACAATTTAGTAGTACTTTTGATATTTTTACGAAATAAAGTTATTCTGAAAGCAAAATGAAATAAAAACAATACGAAAAGACGTAACTCCATGCGAACGAAAGCGTAGGAAATACAGAAACCCAAAATTATTCGAATTCGTTCGACTTGCTTTCGTTCGCTTTGATTTCCGTTCGATATAGAGAAACAGTCTATCAAACTATTACAAATTGAATTAAACAATTTTTCAACCATTCAATTTGTACTAGATTGAATTAAAGTTTTATTGTTTAATTCTTTAGATTTTAAACAAATTTATATAATTCTAAAAACGATTTATAGTAAGCCTCGTTTCCGGGTGTGCATCACATTTAGTATGAGATATCTATTATTTTGATTAGCTTTGTATTGAACGTGTCCTAATTTGCATCTGTTATATGCACTTAGGTTATTCTGAATCATGGGATTTATCCCTAGAACTCACAGAGAACGTATTACGAGTATTATTTGTCTTTAAAACTCTGAAGTGCAGCTTCTTTACAACGTTTATTTGGGCACAATCATCTTCTATTTTATGTGGAGTTTAGCTGGATAGTAACATGTTAATTTTGTATTGATTTTAGCTAAATACCACTGATTGTCGACTCTTTTAATGCTTATTTTCAAAATATATACAAAAATAGAATTAAAGAAAAATGTTGTCATTCAATTTGTAGTAGAAGGGAATGAAAGAAAAATTGAATCATTCAAATTGAATTTTCATTCTCTAAGGAATTAATTCTTTAGGGAATTAATTCAATACAAAGTTAAGCCTAAAGAATTAAGCCTAAGAATTAATTTCTGAGAAATGATTTTAAAGAATGCTAAATTAAATTTTTATAAGCTGAATTAAATTTATACGTGAATTAATTCTAAATAGAATTCATTCTTTCGAAGCTCTGGTTGAGGAGTATTATTTCAAAATAATATTCTTCAAATTTTGTGAAATTATTATTTTTCTTTTTTTAATGAAACGAAAATATTATTTCATAAAATCTTTCATTTTAAAATTATAGAATGAAATCCTACAAAAATAAAGTAAATTCTTAATTCTTTAAAAAACCAAATAAATTCTAAAACAAATTTTAAAAGAGACTTATTTCATTATTCTTTTTCTTAGCAAATGAAACAATCTCATAAGAAAATAAAGGTCAAAATATTTTCCTTAATTAATTAAATATTTTTTAAGATCAGAAAACACAATAAAATTCAAATTCACCCCAAAAAATTTGTTTACAAAATGCCCCAAATACGACGAAATTTTATCCCAAAATTGCGTGTTGATGTATCCCATGTAATTTTTGGGGCCATTTTTCGTTTTGGGGCTATATTTTCTGGGGCCACAGTTCGCAGAGCCGAAAATTTTGATTTTTGTCAACAGTATTGTTAGCTACTATGATATGATATATAAAAAATTAAAAAAAAAAGATATGTTGGCATGTTGATTGTATAAATACGAATACATTTTTAGTTGTAAACATAAATGTTAAAAAGGCTTAAGTAAAAATTAAACACCTATAAAAATATATGAGGAATTTCAAAAAATTTCGAAATTGTTTGAAACTTTAAATGTTTTGTATTTAGAAAGTATGTTTTAAAATTATGAAAAGTGTTGATGATAGATCTTGGAAAACTTCACAGAAATACAGTATTTAAAACTAAAAAATTTAAAAAGAAATACTGTGTTGAATAATTCGAGGATATTTGGATAAATTTTAGTTTTCCACCGACAATTTATATAGAAAGACAAGGCTTAGGAAATTAATTTGCTGTATAACAAGTATATGGGTAACTATAAGTTAAAATATGAATATGAATATGATAAAATATGAAAGCAAAAATGTAAGATTTTTTGAAATTTTGCAGTTTAAGTTTAGAGGGTAGAATTTTAAAGACGAAGTCATAACCTATAGTTTAGTATAAACATAGGATGGCATCTACACATACTTTCATATAATTGGCGTAAATATTTGTAAATTATTTTTTTCGGTAAATGACATGTCTGAATCAAAATGGCGTTAAAATGTTTTTATATGGAAAAATATATAAATATAAATATATATATATATAGTCAATATCGGTTCTAATTTGGAAAATAAAGTCGATAATATATATTATATATATATATATATATATATATATATATATATATATATATATATATATATATATATATATATATATTGCTATTTACGAAATCGTGCAAAAAATAAAATTAAAATTATTTCTTTTTAGTGTATTTCAATAAATATAGAAGATTTTGTAATAATTTTGACATGTGCAGATAGTACTTTAGAAGTTCCTTAAAGTCGCTCTATTTTAGCCCTATTTTAAAGATTTTTTTTAGAAATTTTCTTTATGAAAATTTATGACAAATTTTTGTTTGGTGTTCACCGTAGACTTGATTTATTTACCAAACATGATAATATATTTTAACCTTTCCTTTTTTGCATAATAGCAAAGTTTTCAGGACATTTTGTTTCTTTCTAGTAGATAGTTCTCAGTATAACCGTTATCTCGGCAGATCATAGTTTTCTTTCAATTAATAGAATAGTTTAATTGAAATTCATTCATTAAGATAAGTATATCTGCTAAATACGACAACAAATACTACAACTCTTACTCCTCTATTTCAAATTACATTTTCAAATTTGTGTTCAAATGTATATTGCTAATACTTACGCTATCAAAATTAATTATATATCGTCACCGAAAATTTAATACAACGTAACATCACTTTTCATAACTTTACAGAAGGCACAAAAAACTTTCTAAAATCTAAACAAAATGTCCTACAAACAAGAGTTTTGGGTTATTATATACTTAAATATTGCCTAATATATTGATAATGAATATTTTTATTTTTAAAATTTTTTTTGAAAAACGTTTAGATTTCAATTTTCTGAAACCAAAAAACGTAGCATCAATACAAATTTTAGAAAAATTATAACTAAAAAAATTTCTGATAATTCGTAAAAAAAAAGAAAAAAAATTTTTAGTTAATGGTTTTACATGGAACCAGCCGTTCAGCCAGACGGCCATCACAAAATTAACTCAAAAAGTGATTCTGAACCGAGCGTTCCGCTGACCAAAGTATAGTCAAAAATCTTCCCTACATTTGAAATAATATTCTAATTGATACCAAAAGCTCTAGATTACCTATAGAAACTTATTATAAATTGGATTAATTAAGAAAAATACGAATTTCAAAAAAATCTGTGCAAGGCACAGTGGAAAATGCTAGAATACGTGCTGATCACAAATATTTTTTTTTTTTTTTTAGGAAGCTTTTGAAATTTAATTTTTTTTTTTTTTTAATTTACAGTAAAATTTGGAGTTTCACATAATCATTAATTATTATGTGAAAATATTGCAAAATTCAAATCAATAAAATTGTCTTAAATTATTCGTCAAATTTAGTGGCTATTTTGGCAACACAGGTATTTCTTTAAAAAATATGAGACATACTGTTTTAAAAAAATAAATTTTATTATCCATGAGAAAAATATAAATTTTCTTAAAATAATCACTTTTTTAAATTTTGTTTGTCAAACAAATCACCGTAAGTCGCCAAATAATTTAATCACTGGGCAAAAAAATTAAGGCTATATTTTGAAAGCAGAGGTAAAACAGAGTAAAGTTGGTTATAGAGCGAAATTTCTACAACTACATATCACAATTTTTTTTATTTTCTAAAATAAAGTGCTTTCTTTTTATAATAGTAATGTTTTTTTTTTAATTTCTTTTATTGTACAGATTTAGATATAATAGCTTCTATCGTAGCTCATATGCAGTGTTACCGTTTGGCGACTTAAGTCGCCATTTGCCCCTTTTTCAACCACCTGGCCACTTTTTTGGCCACTTTTTCGGCCACTTTTTTGGCCACATTTTTGGACCCTTTTTCAAATGGCGACTAAATGGCTACTTTTTAAGACTACACTGAACCAAAAAAGAGCAGTAAATACGGTAAAATGGGGTGTAGAATTGAAGAAAAGTAGGTTAAATATCAACCAACAAAATCATTATTAAATTCAACAGAATTTTTTTTTAATTTTTAGTAAATTAAATAAATTAATAAATTAAATAAATTAGTTAATTAAAAGGTAGTTAAATTGAAAATTTTTTAGTTAAATTGAAGAAAATATTATTCAAATTAACTAAATATTTTATTCATATTGAAGAATTTTTATTAAATTTAACTAAATTATTTTATTTAATTCTACTAAATTTTTGTTGAATTGAATAAAAAATTTATTCAAATTAACTAATTTTTTTCTTCAAATGGAAGAATATTTATACATTTTAACATTTGAATTTTATTAAATTTGACAAAATTTTGTCAATTCTAAAATGCTGTTTTAACCCCTGTAGGAAAATTAGCTATAAGTTGCTATCATCAGAAATAAAACAAATAAGAAATTTTAAAAAATGTATAATATTTATTGCATAAAAAAGTATATTTCATATTAGAAATAAACATTAAAAAATATATATAGAAAATTATTTAATTAAAATTAGTACAAATTTACGTAGCAAAAGTTTTAATTATAACTAATTTTATGATAAAGGGTCTACTACGTTTTCAGTAAGGTAAAATAAACCAAATAATCTACCATCTGAAATATAAGAAATATAGTATAGAAATAAGAAATTGTTTTATTTTATAAGTAGTAATATATTACCTTAACCTTCTCCATTTGTATCCTATTTTGTTACAAAAGTTTGTTTGATGGATCCTTGATATGATCATTAAATAAGATGATGTTTTATGAAAATGCCTCATAATTCGAATGGAAACAACCCACATTTAAGTACAGGTAATCGATATTGACCTGAGAAAATAAAAAATATACATTTACTAAACATTTTATTCAACTTAACAAACTTTTGCTCAATTTTTATTCATGCAATAACTCATTATTTTTAACGTTTATTTCTGGATGATCTATAGCTACGTATACAAAATTACAAGAAAAGGAAAGTATAAATAGAAAAATATACAAATGTAGGTGTAAATCATTTGTGGTCACTTGTAGTAGGTTTGTTTTTAGGTTTACCAAGGAAATTTTTGTCGTGCAGTTCTCCATAATCCAAAACAGCTCCTTCAATTTATTTATATTTGAATGCATTTTGTGCCATCCATGGGTTTGCACATAAGTAAATATTTTTTTAAGAGATTTATATATTGATCGAGACTTGTTTGTTTTTGAAGTATATCTGATTTAACACAAATTCACACTTATTTTTCACTAAGTTTTATTTATTTTTAAACAAAATTTAAATTTATTGACACAAAACACGTGCACAAGCTTTATTATTAGTAGTTTAACTGATATTCTTCACTATGCGTTTTCTGTATTGAAGAAATTTCTTCAATTCTACATATGTTTCTTCAATTTCACTAAAAAAAAAATTATTTAAATTAACGAAATTTATTCAATTCTACATGCCTTTAGTAAATTTGAAGAAATTTCGTCAAATTGAAGAATTTTATTCAATTTAATTTAAATTGAATAAAATTGTGTGTTGTTTTTCTTACTGCCAATTGTTTAAGAGTTACTGCCAGTTTAACTAAATTTTCATAGATTTAACAGATTTTTCGTCAATTTTTTAACGAAATTTTACTCAAATCAACTTCTTTTACGAGAGATATTTTTGAAAACATTTTTATTAGTAGATTTGAAGAAAATTTGTTGATTCGAAGAAAAATTCTATTGATTTGAAGAAAAAATCTGTTAATTTAAATATTTTTTTCGTTAAAATTCTACGAAAATTTTTCGTCAATATTACCTATGAGATTTGGTTCAGTGTAAGTGCTAAATGACGAGAAATTAAATTGCTTGAAATTAATTTCAACAAATAAATTCATCATTTAGAAGTTTAATTAATAAAACGAGGATTATATAATAACTATTTTTGTGAATTTTTGCAATAATAAAAATTGTTGTAAAAAAAATATAAATTATTTTGTTATTAATAAAACTGAATTTTGTAGTTTTCTTACAATGCAAGATTTTTTTATTGTCGTTGTTAAAAAACAAGCAAATTTTAAGGAGTTTTTTTTAGGTTTTAAAGAAGTTGGCCCCTTTTTTCTAAAAATACCCTTTTTTGGCGACTTTTTATTTTGAAATCCCCTTTTTTGGACACTTTTTAAGAATTCACAACGGTAACTCTGCTCATATGTATGTAGATTGAAAATGCTGAGAATACATCTAAAAAAATTTGAAAAATGATTACTGACAACAAAACTTAATACTTCACTTTCGAATTAATTTCCTACATTATTTCTGTACCTATATCCAACAACCCCCTTTCTGCACATGTCACTTTTTTTTCAGGATATCAAATCGAAATTTAGTGCAAAAAAAAAAAAAAAAAAAAAAGTTTTTAAGTTTAAAGGAACTATAGTTAAGTATTTAAATTGTTTAATATCATAATATTTTTTTTAAATGCTTCCCCTAAGAAAGCAAATAAAGTTTAAATTATTTTAAATGGCAGTCATAAAAATGAACAAAACTTACCCCAGTTTTCTTCAAACGATTTTTATAAATAGCATACATAAGTAAATTATCACATAAACTAAAATTTGTATTCGTTAAAAAAAAAAAAAAAAAAAACAGAAAAACTTTTTTTTTTTGTTTGTTTTTTTACGCTCAAAGTTAATGTTTGTTTATTTATTTGTTTGTATTGCTCCCCTTTGCGTAATTTTTTCTAATCGTTCAAAGATTAAAACTTTTATTTAATGAAGCGTAAAATGTCAATTTAATATTTCCCCTTTCTCTCATCCATAACCGCCTGTTATGCCCTAAATTACAAAGAATTCTTACATGTTTTCAACAACATGAACTAACGCTTAGTTGAATTTTAGTCATGTTTTTATTTTAGAATCTTTTGCAAAAGAAAATGGAAAGAAAACTTTTTTTCTTTTTTGCCTTTTCGATTTTTTTTTTTTCTTTGGGTTATTGTAACAAAATAAAATTATGAAAGAAAAATAAACATAACAATAATAATGTCCATAAAATATTAAGAAAATGACTATAGTTCGACTGGGCCAAAAGCAGAGAATAAAATGAAAAACAAAAATAAATTTTATTTTGGTGGGGAAAAAAAAAAAAAATTAAAAACAACAATAAGATATAAACGTTACAAAACGTTGGCACACATTCGCATGTAGGCTGAATTGAAAAAAAAGTGTGAAAAGTTTAGGGAATAAATAAATAGTACAGTGGTCGATAACCTCACAGATATGGAATTTTACCGGATGTGCTAAAAGTCGTGATTAATTAAATTTTGAAATTTAAATTTTCGTAATAAAAAATACTAAATTATGTGTCAATATCAATTAAAATCAAGCTAGGTTGTGTTATTTTCTTGTTCGGAAATGTTAAATAAATTTTGAAAAAATTAAATTTTCGTAAACTTTCGGTGTATTTTTTTTTTTTTTTTTATTTTATTTATTTATTTTTTTTTTTAATAAAAAGTCTTTTAAAGTTAAAATTGACTTCAGCTGTTTAGGTGTAATTTTTTTCAAGCATTTGTAAATTATCTTTTGTAAAAATGTATATATGTAAGTTAAATTGTTTAATTTATATTTAAAAAAAAATATATATTTTTATTTTCACTTTCACTTTTACATTATTAAACTTAATACTATGAATTACAACCGCGTCTTACATTTAACTAACTCCTTTCTTAATTCTAAGTATCATATTTATACTTAATAAGAAGCACAATCAACAATTAATAAAAACATAATATTGAACTGCAACATAATTATTTGATATTAAGTATATTTTTAATGTTCAGCGATTTTATTTGTAAATATTTTGTTAACTGTCAGCAAATAATTTTTAGGTTTAATAAAACTTATTTAAAACAGTTTTGTAATTTGTATAAGAGCATTATCATGCTGTTTCCATAACTTGTATATAAAAGAGTAACGTTACTGAGTGATTGGCTGACTTACTTGGTAATTCATCAGCCCAAACGTTAAAGTTAGAAAGATGAAATTTGAATTGTAGATTGGTCTCCGAATAGCTCCACTAAGACAGGATTTTTGTAAGTTCGAATGTTTAGGGGGTAAAAAAAGGGTAAAAACGGATAAATTCGGTAACCTTATATCTCCTAAACTAATAGAGATACAAAAAAGTTGAATTGTTATTGTTATTCATTTAAAAAAATAATCGGATAGGTTTCTGATTCTTTTTTGAAATTCGGCTCTTTTAGGGAGAAAACGGGTAAAAACTGTAATTTGGTACTTTTTTTTTTGCAATCTATATATCTTTTAATCCAGTTAACAATGAAATAAAATGTGCATCAAATTAGTACCTTATCGAAAGTTGGCGAATACAAATTTGGTACTTTTTGAAAATTCGAAAGTTTAAGGGGTAAAAATCTTCCCGTTTTTGGTACTTTTTTTCACAAAATATTTTTTTTCTTTTTACTGACACATACATTTTCAATAAGTACAATTTCGAAATTCATTGGAATACAATTTCGTCACATCCAAGGGGAATAAAAAGTACCAAAAAGGAAATTATAATCGGGAATTAAATTTTGTTCAAATTACGTAATGCACTTTTTATTATATTAAACCTAGGAACATAAATTTAAGTACATGTAGTCCTAAGTGAGTGAGAATTCACAAGAGCGGATTTTTGTGGTACTTTTTTGTTCTTCTAGTGGTACTTTTTGAATTTTCTATAATATTTAAGCTAAAATCATAAAATTAAAGATATATGGTCCCAAGTGAATGTGAATGCATAATAGAGTACTTTTTGTTATTATAATATTACTCTTTGAAATTTTTGTAACAATAATTAACTTTTAAACATGAAGTTAAAGATATATGGTTCTGTATAAAGAATCCACAAGCGCTATTAGCACATTCCTCTCCACTAAAATTTAATAATAGAAATAATTTTGTCGTTTTTAACCTACGAACGCAAAGATGTAAGAAATTGGTAACTAAAATATTTAAAAAGTTTATTGTTCTTAATACCGACAGAACTCCAATATTATAACTGTTCAAGGGAGTTAGAAATCATAGTTCAATTTTACGGGTTTTTTCACTTTTGGTATTTCATTTTGTTTTTTCTAAATTAAAAGGCTACCGTTTTTATATGGGGTACAGTGTTGCCAGTTTAGCCTTTTTAAGGCTAAATCTAGCTTTTTTATTTTGCTTTTAGCCTCAAAATTTTCGTTTTAGCTTTTAGCTTTTTTGTTAGCCTTTTTTATTCTTAACATTGCCTTAAAAAGGCCAAAAATTTACAAATTTTATTTGTACAGAATCATAAACACTTTTGTGTATTAATTCGCAGAAAAATATGGAAATTATTTATATTTAATGAAAATTTTCTCCTGCGGCGTTTCATTCTACAAAAATATTACAATTATTTGTTTGACAAACTTTATTACCCATAGAAACTAATTATAGTTTATTTAATTTTATTTACAAATTTACTAAAATATTTTTAAGAAATAACGAGATCTAATGAGGAAAAAAAAATATGTATGTTTTGTTAAATAAAACAATATGTTAACTTTTTTCTGGCTTTATTTTTTGGGGCATTTAGCTTTTTCTGACCTTTTTTAAAGTCCAATTTAGCTTCTTTTTTTCTCAAGTCCTGGCAACACTGCTGGGGTATATAGGAATACTGCATGATGGGATTAAATGCCATCTATATAAAATAAAATCTGTGTTTTTAGACTGTCTGTTTTTGAATTTTATTCATTGATTTTATTTCATATCAATACAATGTGGTAGTGAAGCACATTGTGTTTAAGCTATTAAATATATTATTCAAAAATTTATAGTAATGAAATTGTAACTTAATAAAACACAATTTAAATTAATAACATAGTATGGTTTTTATTAAAAAAAATATACGTTCTAATTTTAAGTTGCATTACATGGAAGTTGAAAATTAGTGTCAACTTCCATGGAATGCAACTTAGAATGTTACAGGATGTTTGTTCTGAAATTTGCCTTAAAGAGTGAACATATTGCCTATTTTAATACTGTACATATATAGTTCGATTTTATAAATTATTATTATTATTATTATTATTATTTTTTTCCAGTAGCTCTTATAAAAAAATAGCTTAAATGCAGACTTTTTTCTTTGCTTCATCAAACATTTTTGGAAATAAATCTGCAACTGCTTCTAATAGGCTGCTTGGATTAACATTTCACACAGGCAGAGGAGAGTCAAATTTTTGTTTGGAAGAAATATCCTACGTACATTTCAGGTGCATTTATACCCTACAACCACCATAGACGATTGGGGTATTATGCGTTTGTGCTGATGTTTGTAACGCACAGAAAAAAATCATTGGACGATGTCCGTCCGTCAGTCCGTCTGGTGGGCTGGCTGGCTGTATGTCCATGTAAACTTTGTGAACAAAGTATAGATTTTAAAGGTACCTAGATGAAATTTGGCACAAATAATTATTTTGGCACAAGGACAAAGTCTCGCTCTGTTATTTCACCTAGCCCCAATACTAATGACATTACGGAATAGAGGCTTAACGACACAAATCCAATATAAGTGTGAATATCAAGTTAATATTCGACACAAATAAGTTTTGTTTAAGTAGAAATCAGAGTGCCAAATTGTATGAGGTTCGGTCTACAATTTATAATAGCTCCCATTTAAACCCACTTTCGGAGATCCCCCTAAACCGCATAAATTCATACAAATGTTAGTATTAACTTCTGTATTTTTTTATTTTTACACTTAAAATTAGTAAATTCTTAGCATTTTTAAGGCTATTCCAGCAAAAAATTATGAAGTTCTTCCAAAAAAAGAACATTTTCAAAATTTCAAAAGTGGAACAAAGTGCATGTTTTAAATATTTTTGAAGTTCTGAATAATTACATCCAAAAAAGTGAAAATAAATTAATTTTTAGCGGGAAAAAATGGAAATAATTTCTAACAAAATTGAAATTTTATAAATTTTAAAGCATTTTTATTATTATTTAATAGGGCAAAAACAGAATATATATTAAAAAATTGTATAGACATAGTTTTAAGGGAAGTACTTCAAAAGGAATGAAAAAGAAGTATAAAAGAATAACATCCTACCGATGACAACCATGGGTTAAAAAAGGAACTTCTGCAGCTCTTTTTCACCACTAAATACTTCCTTCCAATGACAACACAATGTTAAAATCATGGCTTTTTCAGTTCTTTTTTTGCTGGGAAGTTAACACTGCGTATGAGTGATATTAATATAACATTAATATGACTCATACGATCCAATATTTTATTCATTTAAATTTTTATAACAGAATAAAATATAATTTCATAAGGCAAAAATTAAATTATGCCACATACATATAATATACATAATGTGATAAAATAAAAAGGATTTTATTACAAAAAAAGACTTATTATTTTGTTCCACTGTCTGCCCACTAAAAGACAACAAATTCACTTAGGTATTTTCTCAAAAAAAAAAAAAAAAAAAAGTGAAAATAAAAACAAATAGGAATAACTTGAGTTAAGATATTTTACTTTTGTTTTTAATGTACGCTGTTGTTTTTTCTATTTCTGTGCGTTTTTGGCTGGTTCGCATATGAATTACTCAAAGAAAATTTAAAACTTTTTTGTATCACGTTAAGTGATCCCTAGAGGCTTTTTTATTCTCAAACATACAAACGAAGCATTAAATTAGATAATTATGGATAAAGAGAAAACATAAAAAATATAAAAGAAAAAAAGGCGAATTTGCTAATAAGAAATTGTTTGTTTTAAACAAGTCTCTATAAATTTGTAAAAAGTTTTTTATTAAATGCACTAATATGTTGTTAAGAGATAACTACAAGAAAAAATATGTGTATATTTCCAAAAAAAAAAAAAAAAAAAAAAAAAAAAAAAAATCATGTCAAATAAGTATTTTTATATGTAAATAATACACTGAGGATAATTTCTGATAAAGTGCAAAGAAGTGAGGATGAGTTATTAGATGGTGATTTGCATGCACTTCATGTTACCGTGTTACCGTTTGTCTACTTTAATCGCCATTTGCCTTTTTTTCAACCACCTGGCCACTTTTTTGACACCTTTTTCAAATAGCGTCTAATTGCCGACTTTTTAAGACTCTGTGCTAAATGAATAAATTCATTAATTAATTTCAGCAAATAAATTAATCATTTTGAGATTATTTCACAGTATAGTGATATAAAAATCCGCAGAATAATTACAAACAAACTGAACTGTTAATAACTAAAAATATTAATAAAGTTTATGAACAGCTATTTATATCGTCATATGCCGAATCTTTTTGAACTGGATTAAAAAAAAATAAAAAAAAAAAACGATGAATAGTCATATACTAATTTATATTTTTACATTCCTTATAGCGATTCCTCGCGGGAACGTGATTTTTTTTAACAAGTTTATCAAAAAGGAAAAATAGTTTAAAAAATAAATGTGGATCCATGCGATCAGTTTTAAATTTGTCCGACTGTGATTTGAATGTCGAGTGAAGAACTCTATCAAAAGTTTAGAAGTTTAATTAATTAAAAGAGAGTTGTATGTTAACTAGTTTTGTGAATAAATCTTTATTTTGCTTTATATTGCTTTAATTCAAATTATTGTAAAGTAATAATAAATTATTTTGTTATTAATTAAACTGAATTTTGTAGCTTTTCTTATAAAACAAAATTTATTGTTTTTGTTGTTATCAAATAAATAAATTTTAATGAGTTATTTTTAGGTTTTCAAGCAGTTGCCCCTTTTTTTCAAAAAATCACCTTTTTTGGCAACTTTTTATTATGAAATCCCCTTTTTTGGACACTTTTTAAAAATTCTCAACTGTAACGCTGACTTCATGTGCAATTAGAAATTATTGAATTTATGAAATAAAAAATTTGAGATCTGTGAAAAATTAAAAGAGCTCACACCAAACGGCTTCTGTTATTTTCCAGCTAATTTTTCTATATGAGTTAGGATTTCATATTAACCTTTATGTTTACAACCAAAATTTTATATGTATCCTTACATCCAACATACATTTGTCAATAGATGAAGATGCTGAAGATAGCGTGAGAAATGTAGATGATTCAGATGCAAAGGAAATACAGTAACCAGAATATGATCCTACATATGACACTGATTCGGATGAAGAAATGGATGCGGATGCACTTGAAGCCTCAATAAATACATATATTGAAAGAGATGTCATTTTCTGGAGAACGAAAACGTTGTATGTGATAATTTTTTCACAAGATACAATTTGGTCTCTATTTTGATGCTTGACTACAATTTGTCAATTTTGGGAACCGTCAACAAAAGGAGAACATTCGGGTGTGGCTACTTTTGCTACAAATATTATATATATGAAAAAGAATCTACAATTAAAAACTTCAACAAATCATAGAAGGTAACTCCTGCTGCCGCTGAGCAAATAACTAACTATAGAGAAAATTTAAAAAAAATTACAAATTATGCTACATTTTTACAATAGAAGTGGAACAGAAAGCATGTTGGAAGGCCCAATAAGTTTAAGAGATGAATATTTTTTTATTCGAAGCCAAAAAGTTTGAGACATCAGTGGAAGACTGAAGAATAAAGAATTGTTTTATGTGTTGTAGAAGAAGACCAACGCGAAAGGCATGTAGGAAATGCCATAAACCAGTATATGCTGAATATTCAGAAGATTTTACGGAATGTAAGGACTGTGCAGCCTAAAATACAATTTTTTTTATTTATTATAAGCTTATATATCCATTATTTATATTTATAGTGAAACATAACAAATATTTTACTTGTATTCGATAAAATATTTCCATAAATTGCTCTGTACATACCCGGGTATGCTGGTTGTAAACGTAAGGGGTATCGTCACTAAAACGCTTATAACTTTGGCTATAAAAAACTTTTTTAACTTTTTTCTTCAGAATATCATAGCTAACAATATTGTTGATAAACATCTAAATTTAATATGACAACCAGAACTCCAATTATGCTAATTTAAAAATAAAAAACATACCGGGGTATACGGTTGTCAACATAAGGGTTAAATGAAAAATTATCACAAAATTAATAAAGCAGTAAAGTACTTTTTTTACTTTAGTACAATTATCGGCAAAAACAGAGGAAATTAATTTTTAATGTATCGGTGCTAATATTTAAAACTAGCACATTTATGTTATGTATGTGAAAATACCGAAAAACACTGTCCTCCTGAGAACTTTGAATGCCAATTACTGCTTTAGTGTATGAACTTTAGTATTAAATATTCAAATTTCCTTCCAGTGTATTCACTATCTTTGTGTCTTTTTCCCATTATTTGTTTGCTTCATTTTAAAATCACTTGATTTCCTATTCACTAGGGATTTGTCAATGTTTAAATGCACTACTTTTTTCGTATCCATTTTATATTCAGAAAAAGAAAAAAAAAAAAACGAAAATTTCAAACATGAACCTTGATTTATGTTACTCTTTCTTCTTGTACCGTTTAGCACAAATTTTTTATTCCATTTTTTCGATTTTCCTTTTTATATTATATTTTCTTAGTTGTGTAATATTTTTACAATGAGAGCGGATTTTTCTGTTCAAGATTGGAAGTATTTTTTAGAGTTTTTTAAATGTTGCTAAGCTTAGTATATATTTATTTATGTATATATGAATTCAACACATACATACTATACACTATGTGTGTTCAAGTACTTTTACTCTATATCACCATATTAAGATGGAGTATTTTGCGATTGTGCTGATATTTGAAATGCACTCGAAAAATCTTCGGATCTCCACCTTAAAGTATACCGTTACACAAAATCACTTCCTGAGTCAATTTACGATGTCCATGCGTTCGTCTGGTTGGCTGAATGTCTGTCCATGTAAACTTTGTAAATAAAATACAGGCGCAAGATGTCTTGAATTTTTCACAAATAAATATTTTTTTATCTACGAAGATAGCTTCATAATTGATTATAGCTTCCATATAAGACCCGCTGTCGGAAATCACCTTAAAGTGCATAATTTCAAATAAATGTGAGTATCAACATAATTTATATTTACATATCGATAGAAATACAATTATCGGTCCACACTTGGTCGCATATCTCATATAGGACTCCTCCCCAAATTTTGATTCACTTACACAATGGCGTAGGGTATCATATAATCGGGCTTGACCGAAGATATCTTTTTTACTTGTTGTTTTGTTGCAGTTGGGTTTTAGTCTTTATATGTATATGCGTTCATATTGTTCTATGGTTGCTGATGCCCTCTCTACTACTTTATTATATTTGTTTCATGTGTTAGTAAGTCAAATGTTACCGTTATTCACCCAAATCGTTGTAAACGTCCCATTCATTTTATTTCTTTATTGCATTCACGTAGGTGGTGTGCGAGTATTTTGATAATATAATTTATTTTCATAACTTTTCGTTGGTAAGCTGACTGATTGTTTTCCGAACCGATCGGCACAAAAGGTTGGTGAGTAAACTTTAAATGGAATTGGTGCATCACATACCGTGACCAGAGGGTTTTTGCCAAAAATCGGGACCCGAACGATTAAAAAGCGGGATTCTGAACAAATTTTTATGAAAAATTTAGTAAAAAAAGAGGGATTTTCTTTTTACATCTTATTTACAAATCTCGAAAGCTATTGTTTCACGACCCATTTGAGACATAACGAATTGAGAAAAACCCATCGAAATTCTAGAACAACAAATTAATTAAATAAATCTCTTCAAAGTGAAACATTAAAAATTATAATTTAAACGTGTTTCTCAAAATGTTTTCCCACTTTTTTGATAGCGTGTTTTTCTTAAATAATTCTTACGAAAATATTCATGTAAACCTTGAGATTATAGTTCTTGTCACTTCTATAGCCAACGGTAAAGCAAACGCTAGCAAATTCTTTACTGAAAAAAAAAGTGGATTAGAGGCTTAGTACTTATTAATACCATGTATCCGAATTGACTGAGAAACCCCGTGCCGCAGACATTTTTTCTCATTTTGTAACTCTGTGTTATTGTTTCAAACATTTTGTTCTGATTTAAATGTCTCCTTATAAACTTTATTCTTTTATAAAATCTCTCAGGTAATACATGGGGCTAAGTTTAAATAACGTTTTATTATCCTTAGATGTGCTTAATTCTGGTCAACAAATTGTGTTATTCTTTATCACATCTGCTTGCATTCAAATTCATTACCTTACGTTGATTCTCTTCAGTTCACCATTATTTTACTAACTAAATTAATAACATGCGTAACTTGTAGGATAATATAAAATTAATTCAAATTTCTTTTACTATATCACACTAGCCTCGTATCTAATATTGTCTTTAAATAAATTTTATTCCAACTGCATACATATGCAAGTGTTTTTATATATATAGCTTTTTCGCTATTTTAAATTCATCTATGTGTGAGTATTCATATGCGCTGTATATTGCACAGTGGGGCAGAATAGAAATTTCTTGGGTTAGCATTAAATTTCGCATATGCGTATAAGAAGAGTATACAATTTCAAGTATACTACCGACTTAATAAATATTAAACCTTCTTATAAAATTTGCAAAGTACAGTTTTTAGTGATGTAGTCTTGTTCGTATTCATCCGTTTATTGCTAAATTTTTTTTTTTTTTTTTTTCTTTTCAAGTAAATCATATCATTTACATAAATCTTTTATTTTTACTTAATTAAATTTCTAAAGTTGCATTTAATGTAAAATCGTACTTTTTCCCGAATGCCATTTTGATTTTAATTTAACTTCTTAGGTGTGCCTCGACGATTAATGTTAAATGCATTCTAAGCTCGTGAAAACCGTTGATAAATAATTTTAGTGAAATCATATTTTTTGCGTTAGTAAAACTTTTCACAAGAACTTATTACAAAATATGTAAAACTTCTGATTTATTTTTTTTTAAATAACTACACACGTTTAGAAAATTAATATTTTAAAATGCAAAAACAATTTAAATTTCATTGATCACGCGATACTCTAGCTTTACTGAAATAACGTTGCGAGTATGCCTCACGAAAAAGCACCTCACGTTTTTTTCTTCAAGTTTGGGTACTTCTTGCAGCATTTCTGTTTAGGGAACATTACCTAGATTTATATCAAAATAGTGACAAGAGCTATTAGGCTTCATTATGAATTCTGGAATACCCGAAATGGCGTAAAATATCTTGTAAAAAAACGAATGGTTTCACGAATTTTGCAAAAACAATTTAACGCTGATTAATGGCACGCTAATTAAATCCATGCTGGTCTTTTTCTACAATTGTTTATAGACTACATCAGAAGAATTGGACACTTATGCTAAAAACCGCGATTACATCAGTCAAAAGAAAAAAAAAACTTCTTTCTTTCAAACACTTTTTTTTGTCGGTACTACATGGAACCGTTCCAGCTCTTGAATTTTTGTTGTGTTACACTACTAAGTGTTTTAGGTTAAAGCAGAGATGCGCAGTTTGCAAATTCGCGAGTTTAGACTACAAATGCTACTTACGCAACGTCGCTTCAGACGTACACTATAAACTACTTCGTTTGACTGCTGCTCTCTCATTAAATTCAATGCAAATCAAGTGAAGTTTTTTGTTGCTTCACACACACAAGCGCAAATGTATAGTAGTGTGTGTGCGCATCACTGGGTTAAAGGTAGTTTTCATAAAGGTTAACATAAAAAGAGAATTGCCCACATGCTCTTAAAGGAAATTTTATTTAAGAGACAAAAAGTTTACACTTTTTGGAAAAAAAAAAATAATAATTAAATTTTTTTTTGCAATTTTTAATTTCAAAATTGTTTATTTTGGGGCTCAAAAGAGATATTGTTTTTTTTTTTTTTTTTTGGTTTTTTAATAAATAATTTTTTTCTTGTTAAAAAAATGGACGAAATAATCGCTCAATATAAGTAAAAATATAGATTAAAATAGTTTAAATTTCAAATGCAAATATTTGGAAAACAATAAGATACGACACTACTTCGTCGGCGGAAATTTTGTATAAAAATCATACTATATAATAAATTTAACTAAGATTCTTAACTCCCGTGGGAACATTTTTAATAATGGTGTTGTATCGGCATAAACAATAATAAACTTAAATATTTAAATATTTTACTTAAAAAAGTATCAAAAATTACCAGGGACAGAAAATAATCATTATTCTTGAAATTTTAAACAAAAAAATCAGATACAAGGAACAACAATCTTCAGAACAGGTTCTATCGGAATCTGGAATGATTTTTATTTTTTTGATTTTTATGAAAAAAATCAATATTAATGATTATTTCTGGTTTTCATTTTTTCGCTCAACTCATAATCATTATTTTTTGATTTTTATTTATTTTTTTGCTCACAATATAAAACTTAACATGAGAAATTAAACTATTACGTAATTTTTAATAAAAAAGATTTCTCATCGTAAATTAGATTTATTTGCTAAAAGGCAAGTGCGATGATATATTTTTCATCAGATTTTTTAAAAAA
The DNA here is from genome assembly GCA_951394005.1 of Protophormia terraenovae. NCBI lineage: Eukaryota > Metazoa > Arthropoda > Insecta > Diptera > Calliphoridae > Protophormia > Protophormia terraenovae. Next base: position 144,094,557 of record OX596074.1, read on the forward strand.
AATCAAATTTTTTTATAAAATTCGAATTTTTTTTCTAAAATTTTATTTTTTTTATTAAAAATCAATTTTTTTGCAATAAATCAAAGTTTTTACTTAAAGAACATTTTTTACTAGATAAAAGTTTAATTTATCATGTTAAGTTTTATATTTTGAGCAAAAAAAAAAAAAATAAAAATCAAAAATAATCATTATGAGTTAAGCAAAAAAATTAAAATCAAAAAATAATGATTATTAGTTGAGCAAAAAAATAAAAATCAAAAAATAATGATTATTTGTTGATTTTTATTTTTTAAATAAATAACGATAATTATTCAACTTTTTTTGTATCTTTATTAGTTTGGGATATATAAGGTTACCGATTTTACCCCCTAAACATTCGAATTTCCAAAAATCCCATCTTAGTGGACCTATATGGAGGGAAACCTTCCTACGTTCCAAATTTCGTTTCTCTTGCTTCAGGCGTTTGTGCTGTAGAATAATGAATCAGTCATTCAGTCAGTCAGGTTACTCTTTTATATATATAGATAAATAGCATATTTAAAATTGGATAAAAAATAAAAATTTGGAATTCATTTAAAAATGTTCTATATTTGAGCCCCAATATCTCCACTCCTTCCCAATTAAAAATTGCACAATCCTCACCTAGGCCTATGTGAGTTTTTATGTAAATCCAACTAGCCAATTGGTAAAAGTTTAAAGATTTATTTAAAAAAAGTTCGATTCTACCCCACTGTGTATTGTGGAAATTACAATCATGTTTATCCTAGTAACAACATTTTTTTTATTTTCATTTTTTCCCATCTATTGTTGTTACGTTTTAAATTTTGCTATTGTTGTTGCAATACAAAAAAGAAAAAAAAATGTAAAACTTTGCTTGTTGAACGTGTCAATTTGCATGTGGCTTTAGATGATTTTTTTTTTTTTTTTTTTTATCGTAGAATACTTTTGTTGTTCTTTTGGTTGTTGCTTTTTCCTTTCTTTATTTTATACTATATTTTTAGTTTTTCTTTTTAATTTTTTGTATTTTTATTTTCCAATTTCTAAATGTATCCATCGATGGCCATAAACAAAGATAAAGATGGCAACAGAATACAAAACATAACGAATCGAAGTTGAAATTGAATCTTATAAATCAGTAAAAGAAAAAAATATACAGAAAAGATTTAAGAATGACAAAGATGCAATAAAATTCTTTAAGATTTAGTTGAGATAATGAAAAAATAAATTTGAAAACGATTTAAGAAATGCTTTATTTTGTAATTGGAAAGATGAAAATTTTAAGCCAAGACTATCAATTTGTTGTGAAATAAATTTTAAAATATAAATGGTAGGATTAGAATGGAATACAAGAGAATTAATATAAACATGTAAACTTAAAATATATGTAATTAATTTTTAATATATTTTTCTAAGTAAAACATGTATAGATTTAAAATCTTAAATCTTATAATAAAATGTCTCCGATAAATATCAATTGTTTAAAGTAGCTTACTTTTTACTATTCTTTTTTCCACAAATACAAACAATTTTTCCTTCAGGTTCTGTTTATAAACAAATACATCAATAATAGGACTTATAACAACAGAATATGTGTCAAAATCTTATACTTAGAAAAAGTAAAACTCCTACAAATACACACAACTAGAGATTATAAAATGATAATAACTATTTGTAGGTGAGTGTCATACACATCCTTAAAAATAATATAATTTATGATATATGGAAGAAATAAAAAAAGGCAACGATTGCCAAATCTCACTACTAAATACAGTAAAGAATAAAATTAAATTATTTATTGAATAATTACAATACAATTGCAAATTATATTATAATTCTAGAACGGATTAACGAAGACTATTGCTCGTTGTAGTAAAACAGACCAGTCTGGTGGAAATCCAACCACCTGACAGACTAGCTCACTACCAACTAGACTATTGGGGCACCCTTAATAAAATTATATTATTTGTAAAAAAATATATATAGTTTGCTTTTAGTATGTTTAGCTTACTCAAGATGATATCTTTGACTTTACAATCATGAAAAAGATCCTGTTTACTTACGATTTGTAATTTTGTTGTATATTCAATCTAAAATCCATTTGTTCTTTTCTGGAAATGATAGACTTATAGTTTATATTTGTAACTTCGTTTGCAATATTGACATAAGATTCAATAAGATCTTCAGACGATTTATAAACTTACATACAAATATCTAATATTTAATAAAATACTTTTTGTTGAATACATTTGAATCTTACTGTAACTTCTGTCCACAAATATCATTTATATCTGCAGGAAATCGAATAGAAAAAATAACAAAAACAACCTGTATTGAAAAGACTGCTTTGTTGTTGATTTTATTTTCAAAAAGAAAAAGAAAACATATTATTATGTTAGATTATTATTAGGTTAAAATAATATATCAACCAACCAATACATGCCAATGTACTTAATATGAACCATACATAATTACATACATACATCAATATATGTACTTTTAGTTAGATACATTTATGTAAGTTTTGCTCTTATTGTAGTAATTCTACAAAAAGATATAAAAAACATATTAACATGACCCAAATGAAGTAACACACTAAGTACTATACCAACATCCATGTACTATTTTAATCTCTCTTTTTAAGTTTTGTACAAACATATACATATTGATAGATTAACTTTAGAGATGCTAAGTAAAATAAATTGTGATAAAAGTACCACAGATAAAGAACAAGCTAAAATGTGTTTGACTTGTCCGAATCCAAATGCCCAGCATAGACCTTGAACTATTTGTAAAAATTTCGTTGATGTTTGACCTTATATGGGAGGTTTCTAAGTTTATATCGATCTCCAAATTATATGTACAAAATTTCATCGTACATGCTTTTTTTTAAAGAGATATCTGCAGAAATGTATGAATTGAAGTTATAACACAGGGAATCATGTTTCCAATATTTGGCTCATAACTTTTTTATTTTTATAACCTTATATAATATAACTATTTTAGCCAAATTTCATCCCGCTACGTGATTCCCTCCGAGCACTATCCTTCTTTAAAAAGACAGACGGACGGACATAGCTAGATCGACTCAGAATTTTGCCAAGATCCAGAAAATATAATCTTTATGGGGTCTGAAATGATTTTTTCGACAAGCTATATACGAAATGATAAACTCAATATTTTTGATGGCAGGTATGGTATGAAAAAATTAAAAAAAAGAAAATTTTTTGTGATTTTTTTAATTTGTGAATAAAATCAAAATTTATGCATTGATTTCAATAGATATGACTTGTTTTATTTGCAACAAATTTGTCTTTTTATTTCAGGAATAAAACTTTAAATTTTTGACACATTCGAATTTTTATGATTTTTTGAAAAAAAAAAAATCGTAATTTTCTCTAAAATTTAAATTGTTTCAGAAAATGAGAATATCTCTATAACTGTTGGCCGTATTAAAAAGTAATGTATGAACGACTTGAAGACAGTTTCGATTTTTTTTTTTTTTATATTCTTTTGAAAAAATTATACAAGTCGTTTTTGAGATACGCTTCAATATATTGTGCAACCTCCTTAATTTTAAAAATTGCGATTTATCTCAAGAACTAGAGTCAATTCCAAAAAAATGGATTAGAGGCTTAGTACTTATGAATACAGTGTATCCGAATTGACTGAGAATAACCGTGCCGCAGAAATTTTGTAACTCTGTGTTATGAACAGCATGACCATGTTTTTCGCTTAGACATTTATGAGAACAATTATTTTGACAAAATCTCAGGACTTTCCCTATAACAGTTTTTTGGATATTGAAAGATTAACTTTGTGAAGAAGTCTGCGCCTATCCCTAAGCCTACCCGTCTAAGGTTCATCTTAATAATAAAGTTTGATAAGGCTATTATTTCAAATCAGGTTGTTGTTCCTGCATTTTCCACTTTTTTTACAGTTTAAAAATTAATACACAAATGTTTAACCTTGATATTAATAACAATGGTCGACAAAAAAAATCCTCCCCCAAAGACGATTTGATGTGCTAAACACGAATCTGTTTTCAGATTTTTTTTCCATCAAAAGCGATCGAAAAAATCTTAACACATGATTTGCATCATCACTTTTTTCGGAATATTTAATTTATTTATTTTTTTTTTTTTTTTTGATATAGTTATCATTAAAAAATATGTCAGATATTATTTTTAATGAAAACCATGTTGATTTGTTGTGAGTATGAGCGACAAAAAAGATGTACGTGCTACAAATTATTAAAAATTAAAAAAAAATCCAAATTGGTCCTACAAAAAATGGCCAAAGAATTAAATGTCTGCCGTCAAACTGTTTCCAATATTATTAAACAGTATCAGGAGAATTTGGCCATTGATAAGAAACCTGGTTCGCGAATAAGAAAAAAGGTCCGCATGATATTGGAAGGCCAGAAAATTTAAAGCATATTGAAAAAAACTCCAAACACATTTGGTAGAAAAGCAGCCCGGTTATTTGGTGCGAAAAGTTAAAGCTAATACGGAGTTGAAAACATATATAGTCCAAAAAGTTCCAGACAGGAAAGCTGAAAAAAATTTAAAAGCCAAGAATAGGGCACGGAAATTAAAATCAAATTTTATAAAAAAATACTCATGTTGTATAATGGACGACGAAACGTGTTTGCTGGCAGAATTTTCATAGCTTCTGTGTCAAAATTTTTATGTTGCTAATGCTTAAGGCAATTTACAATTGTTACAGTGGGCTTTATAAATACCGAAATATACATTAAACAATGTTTCCAAAAAAAGCCTTCTTCCTTTCATAAGAGACCACAATATGTCCACATATCTTTGACCCGAGGAGAGATATTGTGCTCTTCAGAAAAGTAAATTGAAGAGCACAAAAAAGGTGTCCCAAAATATTGAATATTTTAAAAGAAGACGTGCAAACTGTTCCAAAAAAGTGACTGAAACTACTATAAAATCTATAATGGAAGGGTTACCAAAAAAAGTTACACGAGTTCATAAGTAGTGGTAAAAAATTACTTACTCGAGTATGTTTCACTTTAACTCGAGAACGGTATACACGATTTATATATAATTGGCTTTAAGTTCTAATATTTTTAGTCGCTAAATAGATTCGGAGTTATTTCGAAATAAATGTCGGAAAAAAAATTTTCCATGCAAAATTTCTTTACTAAAATTTTATTTACGAACTGAAAGCATCAAAGTGTTTCAGTTTATCGTCTTTATCTCAAAGCCGGTAAGACTACGAGTAAACTAATTTGTTTTCAAAAACTAACATAAATGTTCTGTTAGATATTCAAGACCAAGAAATTAAATATCGTTGGGTTTTTTTTTTATTTTTTTTTTTTTTTTTTGTGAAATTTGTCGATAATTCAGAGACTGAATTTAGAACCACATAATATCACTCAAATAAAATTAAATAAGTAAATTGAAAAGGCTATGAAATAAGCATCTGCACTACGAAAAAAATTTTAATTTTACTAAAGCGACTCTAAGAACACTAAATTTATTTGATTCCAGACTGCAATTTCCAGTTTTACCGAAAATAGTACTCTTGTACCAATACTATTTTTTTGTCTATTCACTCTTATAACAAATTTATCCTTTTTGTAAGGGGTTTTTGTAATACTCATCCAATAGTTATTTATTATTTTTTTTATTCTTTGCTATTGTTTGTTTTTTGTTAAGTTTACAAGAATTTTATAAATGTATTTGTTAAAGGTGACTAAAATTGTTGTTATTTTTTGCTGTTTGCAGGTATTGAGATGGTCATGTTTTGTGTGTTTGTTGGTTGGTTGGTATATATTTGTGTTTTTCTCCAATCTTCTTGTTTGTATTTGGCAGTTTTTGCCAATAATTTCCCAGGAGTGTTGAATGTTATTGATGTTTTGTTGAGTTTTTATGTTGTTGTTAATTTTTTTTTCAGAGTTCTTTACAAAGACAGTAAAGTAGTTTTAGTTTTTGTAAAGCTATGTTGTTTTTTGATATTGAATTCAAGCATTAAGTACAAGTGAAAAGAACTCGATGCTTTGAAAAACACGTAGCCATTATAGAAAAAAAAAAAAAAAAAACAATAAATAAAAATACAGAAATGGTCAATAAGAGGTACCTTTAAATATAAATGACATTGGGATTGCATTTAAAAATATTTTAGGTTCACCGTTAACTTATAAGACACTTGAAAACAAATTTAAAATAGTTACACACCGAAAAGAAAACTAATTTAATTTAACATAAGTTACACTTTTAAATGGCGGTATCAAAGCAAAATTAGTTGACAATAATTTAGAATCATATGCCGCAGTTCATGGTGTCTTTCCCATTTTGGGTTTCTTGAAATCTGAACAAATTGATTAGGCCCTCTTCATATTTTTATATCTTCAACAAAGTTTGCACCTACCAGTATCATAACTTTGTATTGGCCATAAAGGTGTATTCGTGTGCTGTTTTGACATATTTTTGATGACATGCTGTAAACTAACAACTACATATAAGTGTATATGTAATACTAAACGGGAAATTAACAAAGTTCTTTATTACAGAGAAATTTTTAAGGGCCCTAACATTCTCTCACTTAACGACAAACGCACCATAGTAGTCGCATATGCTGATGACTTTGTGCTCTATATCAGAAGAAACATAATGCTGAAAGTCGTGTGCAGAACGTTTTATGTGTTTTCTATACATGCAAGAAAACCTTCGGGGAAAGATGGGATCTAAAACCGTATATCGCCCATAGGATATACCCTAGGGTTATTAGGTTCATTCTTACCTACGCACAGTGTCACATTTATCCACATTAGAATGAAAAAATACGAAAATAAAAGATTTTTAATTGAAGTAATTCTTTTCGCATTTACTAGTAAACATATCATTTATTATGGAAAAAATACTTAAAGTGTTGGAAAGTGTCTATAGCGCGAATTATGGATTTTTAAAGCTGCAACTTTTAAAAATATTTTAATTTTATTTACAACTTTTGTAAAGAAATATGTTAATTTTAACTTCATATATCTCAGTAAATACAGTAAATACAGATATTGATATGGTTCTTTTTGTTATGTACACAGAGAAAACAGGTTTGTTGTGGCAACCGAATTTATTGCCAAACGAATTTGTTCGGTTCCAAGTACTAACGCATAATTCAGTTGCTATGACTGTATAAATTCGGTATACGTAACTACTTTTAAAAAGTATTCTGTAGTAGGAAAAAACTTTTTTTAACTCTATTTTGAATAATATATTTTATTTTTTTAAATAAATTTTATTAAATATAAAAATATAAAATATCTACATTAAATATAATGTAAAAAATTAACTACATATAGGATATGAGTACTGGAATAAAACTGCTTTAATAATTGTTACCCTCGTTAATGTTTTAGGTCCATTTAGAAAACCATATATAGTAGTATACAATAAAGAGTTGGTTGTCACCCCGGAGTTATACATCATAGATACTTTAATCTTTTGGTGTACGATTAACTGGTTAAAACAAGCTAAAAGGGAATATATTAATATATTAATATTAAAGGAATACATTAATGATAGGTTTCTTGCCTTTGTTTTGAAAGAAAAGGGTGCTCCATATCATAGAATAAACGGGATATTTTATGGCATCTACGATACATCGAATTATAAGCCAATGAAAAGATGTATCCATCTTCAATGAAGATATAAAAAATTTAATACTAACTTTTGAAAGAAGTCTACATGAAGGCAAATTATTAATGATTTGATTTACTTACCTCATATTTACCCAAGCTTTATTATTGTTGTAGTTGATTTGTTGAGGTCTAAGAAATACTTTCCACCTTTAAAAATCTAGAGATGTGCATGATGTTGCTGCCTAAGGAATGAAAATCATACTTGCATTTTAATTTTTGTAGCATATGATTTTATATACATACTTACGGTCACAACCATTGAAAACGGCTAAAGAGCACGAATATGTTTTTTTGTTATTATATTTTGAGAGTATGTTTTTTAAAAATTTAATTTTAAAGTATTATATGTTCACAAAATTTTTTATTTTATAAATAATTTATTTTTGAAATGTCAGCAAATCTTCCTGCAAAGTAAATATATTTCCTATTATAAAATAAATGATTGTAACTGCCAAGTCGTAGTACTAAAATTCGATGGCGTGGACCAAATATGCTAAATTGATTATATAAAAGCTTGAATTGGTTAACCTGATTGAATTTATTTTTGTCGTAATCACAACTCTATCATAATAAGAATTAAATTATTATAAATGTAAATAGTTTGTAGGATTTAGGATTTTTTAATAATTGTAATAAAATGTTGGTTATATTTCTTTATTTTTTGTTATCGTAACTGTTTTCTAATCATCCTTTTTTCTGTGTGTAATAATAAATGTATCCAAAGTATTCCTATATAATTTGTTAGGTTAAAAAAAAATAATACTGAAAACATTGTTTTTTACTAAAAAAAAAATAAATAAAATAAAATAAAATAATAAAAAATATATTTTTTTGGCCAATTCTGTTTCTAATGGTCTGGAACTAAAAAGTTCCAACAGGTTCCAATTTAAAAATACGATTATTATATAAAATAACATCTATAAAATCATACTTGAAAATATTGGCTGCGACTTTTTGCAATCTTTTGAAATATTAGAAAAAAATGTGCGGTACCTCATATTAGCAATTTTTAAAGAATTATTTAAATTATTAAATATTATACTAAGATTATTGTGATTAGATCTTGCCACACCTACTTTTAAAATATCCTTTATTTTAATAAAATTTACAAAAATATGTCCGAAATTCATACAAATAAATTTGTTTTTTTCAGTATGGGAGTGGCAGTGATTCTACCTTCCCATTTTTAGTGGGAATGTTTGTGACTTTATCTACTAACAGAATATACAATTTCAGACCAATATCTCCAAAACTAGATTTTTGTCGTTCTATAACTGCCAAATGTGACACTGTGCTACGGTTCACTTGTATTGTGGAAATCAATAAACACGAAGACATACATCTCTAACCTTAATTAAATGCAAAGATTGGCTTGTATCTTAATAACTTGTGCGTTAAGTTCCTCTCCTAAGCCAGTTTGGATATTATGCTTAACATTCTTGCACTTGATACTTTCATTAGTAATATCTCCGCTAAGTCTGCTATATGTCTCAAAAAATAAGTGAAACTTAAGTATTATCACGTTGGACATGGAACTATATTGGATAAAATATGTAGATCAACTCTGGTACAGGAAATCGATTTTCTAGTACCAAAGATGTATCGTGACAGGACCTTTAGTAGAAGGTCCCATCTAGAGAAAAGGAGGCGGAAAATTCCCTGTTCAAGAAATACGCAATCTGAGGGTTCTCTAATGGATTGAAGACAGACACTGGCACTAACTCAGGCATATTTTCTGATGATTTAGTTATCTCGATGTATTTCAGATTACCAAATTCCTGTACAGTCTTCTATGCCGAAGTATATGCCATCAACGTGGCAAAGAAACGAATTCAGGAATTTCATTTCTGTGCTTTAAACATTGAAATATATGTAGACAGTCTCGTTTGCAATCAAGGCTCTAACTTCTCACATCTTTAAGGCAAAATGTGTTAACAATTGTATACGTTCAGCTAAAACACTATCAGTATTGCAATTCAGTAACTTATTTTAACGATAATCGAATCGTTTAAAAAATTCAAAAAGTTTTTAACGACATTCGTTGTCTACTTCTGTCATTAACTAAGACAAAACATTTTTGTGTTGTTTATTTTATCAACAAAAACATATATTTAACATACAAAAGCAGTAAATATACATGTGAACAGTTTACAAATAATTCCCTATTTTTTTATTTCTACACCTATTTAAGTCTTCTGTTTATTTTGACAGAGCTGCCGTACGAAAATAAGTTATCTACTAGAGGTCTGCAACGAATAAGTTTTGGCTGCATATCATAGTATAATTATAAAGTATACTCGTAAGAACAGCTGTTTTACAATTTTTTCATTGGCAAACCTCGCGGTACTGTCAAATTGTTGTTGTATTCATATATAAATTTTTTTTCGAGTTTTTTTACTCTTCCTCTCCTTGATTCTCTCATTTTTCCTCTCATTACTTTAATGAAATTTGGCACAAATAAGTTTATATAAACATAAATCCGTATGCCAAATTTTGTGAAGATCGGTCCAGAATTGACCATAGCTCCCATGCAGGACCTAATTGCAGGAATCACCCAAAAGTGCATAAATATATGTGAATATTAGTATAGGTGTTTCATTTTACACATAATACAAGTATCTGTCCATAATTGACCCCTTCCCGAATTTTGTTACTCATAGACAATGGTGTATATTTTTTATATTATATTTTCTTTTCTCGTTTTAGTTGCAATTTCTATTCATTTTATAAAAATTCGATCATATTTAATAATATATATTTAATTCTGTTATCCCAACAAACGGAAAGTTGCGTTAGTTAAATAAAACAATAAATTATTTGTATTGACATTTTGTTTTAATAAAATATGGAAATACATAAAATTTAGTTTTTATTTAAAATATCGGCTATATTACTTGTGAATGCATGTGAATATTGCTGTATATTGTATTTATTACAGATATTTGCTATAAATTAACGACAGGAAGCTATTGAATCCTTTCTAACATTACAGGTATGTATTTATCAAAGCATTAGCTGTTTAATGACTAACTATAAATTTCCTATTTATCCAGGTAAAAATATAAAGTAAATAAAACGTTCACATCGTTTTATTGACTTTTATTGTGCCTCTGCTCGCCTTTTTAAGGATTTTTTAATTAAAAGGTCAGTTAAAAATTACGATAAAAGGTTATATGTAGAGTTATTCATACTTATGCAAAGCTCTCGTGTAAGCTTTTATCCAGTCATAAGATATCATATAGCTTACCCTGGCTGATAATACATTTCCTAATCCTTTTTTTAAATTTCTTCTGTAGTTATCAACCTTGCATCCCTTAAAGATTGTTCTGGAATAACTTTCATTCAATGCTGTAATCATTGGACAATTGATATATAATACTAAGAGGTATATTATGTAGCTATTTAGTGTGTATACACAAGTCATTATTTTCATTAAAATTTGTTAATAATGATAAAAAAAACTAATATTAATATATTGTTTAATTGGATAAGCCTAAAGGTATGCAAACACATTTTTTTAAATATTTTAGACTAATTGATCATTTAAGCTATTGTGTCAATCATAAAATATAGGAGTCCCAATCGAATTATGGGATAGTATACACAACCGCCCAAATTCGATTGGCCAAAAATTCAGTTGTCACAATGAAACTGTTTTCTGTGTGTATTGCTATTTATTTTGGAAGAACTACATACAGAATTTCTTTAAAGAACCTTCTGTAACCATCATTTATCTGCAATAAAACCATATATAGGAAACAAATTGATTAGGAAAAAAAGTTTGAAGTTCTTGTATCTGCCATATAGCGCCTTTATAAGGCCATCCCTAACATTTGTATCCCTCATATACTATATTAGAAATAAAAATATTTGTGTATAGTAAATATAGGTATGTATATGATATTTTCAATATATGTATTTAAGTTTGTGTTCTTTTTTGAGATCCTACCTTTACATAACTGTCAAAGATTAAACTATAGTATAAAAATGTTTTATATGGTTGTTAAATGCAACCTGCCGAGCTATGCTTTCATAAACTCAAAAAAGAAAAAATACAAAATAAAATACCAGTCAACACATTGACATCAGCTCAGGGAGCTGAACCATTCAATTGTTTCTTGTTGTAATAAACAGTTTTATGGAGTAGACCTTTTTTCCCCCATATTTAAGAAAACAACAGCAAATGTTCAAATATGTACTACTTCAATAAGTGTATGTAGTATAAAATATAATAAACTTTATCGATAAAATGTAGTTATGTGTTGTTTTCTTAATAATGTTTAGTTTAGTAGAGTTGTAGTTGTTTTGTTGTTGGTCAATGTGGCATTGTTTTGGACGCCTACTTCATTTATTAAAATTTATGATGCCCATAGATTTGTATCGTTTATATTTTATACTTGTAGACACATAAATAAATACATACATGCAATGTGTTGAGTTGGTCACGTAATGTGGTTTTGAACTAATAAAATCTATAAATTTAAGTTTAGTTTTTTTTTTTTTTTTTTGAGTTGAGAAAGGTAAATGGAATTGATACTAAAGCATACATGTGTATATTAGAGTGCTCCAAGCTTGTATGAAGGAAAAAAATGTTATCCTACAGGCATTCCCCCCATAAAATTGTTCTATGGGTTATAGAAATACAATGAAATTAACCCTTTAATTTTTTGTTATCAATTTGTTGAATTAATGTGAAATTGTATGAAACTCTTGATTTATATTTAGAATTATGTGGATTATAAAATTTTAGAAAAGTTCCATTTAAAATGCACAACAATGTAATAAAATTGCTGATTTGCCAAAATATTACATAAAAATGGGTTTTTCTCGAAATCCGTCGAATTCAAATTGCAGGTACAGGCAAACTATAAAGGGCATTGACCTAATTTTCTTACTGTTTTATTTTGTAAACTGTTTTCCATAAATCCCCATGAGATCTCCTAAAAATATTGAAATTTGTTTAACAAAGTATCAAAAAAACTGAAATTTGAGTTTTGAAACGACCATCAGCTATGGCAGGTTTACGTTATTCTATAAGAACAAAAACTCACATTGAAGTAACTACAGATGTATTTTAAGTAATACAATTGTTTTATTCGAATATTTTTAAAAATATATTTATTTTTTTGTCACATTTCGAATTCAAGTGCTCTGAGATACGTTAATGGTCTGGGGAATTTTCAATAACTTTTACATTTTTCAACCAATTTTTGTGTTTTATATCTTTTCGTAACACTAATTCTGTGTACATTACGATTATTTTACAATAAAATGTAAAACTAACTATTTAATGACAACATTTTTGTGAAAACTGAAAAAAAAGAAACATATTTTCCCCTTGTAAATGCATCTTCAAACTTCAGAGCTTTTGCGGCACCAGTTAACGTAGTCCTATTGCCCTAATTTTTTGCTCGACATATTTTTATAACCCATAGAACAATTTTAGGGGGAGGGAGATGGTCAAAATTCGAAACTTGTTTTTTTTTTTGGAGCACTCTAGTGTATATAGATATTTCTTGAAATCAAATTTTAGGAGATGTAGTGCAAATGTTGGCAAATTTTGGTAGTAAAAATTATAGAAATTTTATAAAGTTTCTTACTAAAATACATTTCAAAGACACCAAAAGTAAATAAAAAGAAAACTCGATATTTTAATGTAGAAATGAAGTTTTATGGTTGATACACAAAAAAAATTAAATTTCATTTTCATTTTCATTTCATTTTTTTTCTTATTAACATATTTTTACTCTTTATAAATTTTAATAATTGAAATTTTTTAAAAAATTCAATACATTTTTTAAATGAAACAATAAAAATAATATTTAATTTTTAGTAGAATTTCAAACAATATTTATTATTGATTCAATAAAATTATTAATAAAATTTATTTTAACTAATATTGCACAAATTTACATGTTCTTTTATTACTAAAATATTGCATCATTTACAGATAAATTAAAGATAAAAAAAAATGTAAAAAAAATGCAGATTGAAGATTAATGTTTTGTTGTAACATGTTAAATTTGGTATGAGGTTCATTAAAAGAAAGGAAATGGCCAAAAAAATAAAAATAGTTCTTATACATATAACACTAAGAGAATACAGATAGATAGAACAATACAATTGTTGGTGTTTTATAGAATTAACAAAAGTTATGCTGAGATAATAGTGTGTTTAAATATATTTACATACTTTTATAAATACTTAAATTAAAAACATTAAAACACATCTTCTTCAACGGTTCTTGAATGACCTACAAAAGAAACCCAATCGTTATTAAAATTTAAAAATTTAAATTCAACACTACTTACCATTTACAGCTTAGAGATAACATAAATTCATGATTTCCAAGCAGAATTGACTTTGGGGTTTCTTAATCTGTATGTGTCATTCTGCTAAAAAGTAACTTTGAGTATAAAGTGTTTTTTTTTTTTTAAGGATAAGTTGTCGAAGATAGTTTATAGATAGACAATAAAAAGTTTCTTCGATCAAGATATATATAAAGTGCATTGCCAGAAATTAAGCAGTAATTCTAACATATTCATCAAAAAGCCTCACGAACTAAAGCGAGGAGACGTCAAATGGCGATTTTGCATTTTTGAAATGCAGCGTTAACTCCGCAAAACGGACTGTTACGCGCGATGAAAATTGGATCCTTCTTAATAATCCAAAGAGAAATATATCGTATATATATATGAAAAATCTGTAAAATCGACATCAAAGATGAATATCCATTATGTCAAGGTAATGCTTCGTATTGGGTAGGATGAGAAGATTGTTAACTAACTTTAAAGAGTATCGAATGAAAACAGCCAGAATATTCTACTAGAACTGAGTTCATAATTTTCCATCATTACAATGCTCTGTCTAATATTGAGCACTCAATAAAAAATTGTTTGGAAAATAATGGAAATAATAACATTAATGGGGGTTAAAAAATCAATAGAACTTACATTTTCTATGAGCTAAAAACATGTTTTCGAATCACCTGCAAGATATAAACATCAGTCATTATTATGAAAATCTGTAAAGAATTAGAGATAACTTACCTCGGATATTCTTCAAATGTTGGACTTAATATTTTTTTTTCCTTAATTTAATCATTTTTATTTTACAGAAATTGTCAAAATACATTGAATTGTTTTTGTTTTGTTCACTTGTTTTTAAATACTTTAAAACCAATAAAACAAAATATTAAAATCAAATAATTTGTTTATAAAATTTTATTTAAAATCAAATAATGATTTTTACATTACATACATACTTAGTATATATTCTTCATACGCAATCTTAGACTTACGATAATTAACATTACTCATACGCTATATTTTAAATTTTTTGTAATTATCTTAAGGTTTCGTTAAGGCGCTTAAAAAAGCTATGGTTGTAGTATTATACATTTGTAGCTCACTGAAAAAATCTCCGGACTCCCGTTTGAATCAGAATCACTTCTCGGGTCCATTTAACGATGTCCATTATAAACTAAATACTAAATACTTATACGAATTAAATGACAAGTAATGAAACAATTTTATTGTTATCTAAAGTGGGAGTAGAAGTCATGGGAGAGTTTAAAAAGTGTCACATAATAACACAAAGAAGCATTATATGGGTTAAGCATTGTAATTTGATAAGATAATATTAAGAAAGTGTTTCCCCAAAGTTTAAGTGCTCTCATCATAATAGCTCTTTAGATATGCTTTTCTTGGACCTCCTCACAATATTTTCATCTAAAGTAAGCAATTTAACCCTAGTATGATTGGTAACGTTATGTGCATTAGTTAAATTGTCATATCGGAAAAAATAGTAATGTATTGACATTTTCGCCTTATAAATATCGTGATTATATAATATTTGATCGACTAAACCTTTTGTCGGATTGGTAATTTTTCGTTATAGTATTATGAGAGTCTTAAGTGGTTCCAAGTAAGTACATTTGTATATCACATTTACTTTATTGCAGAATGTCCAGCATTTACCGAACATAACGTTTCATCACCCTTATCGTCACGGTATGGAAATGATAGTTGTTTATTATCTTGATATCAAAGACAAGACATCATTCCCTATTCTTCCTTTTCCTTTTTAGTTGCTGCAAGGAATTAAAATCTGAAAGGACTATTTTATACACAAAAAAGGTCACCAAATTAACAAATATATATGAAAATAATTCATTCAATTATAAATTTGTTTAAATTTGCACTTTCACCAATATGATTATACCAATTACTAAAAACTTAAAAAAATTTAAAACAGAAAAATATCTTCAATTATTAAATTAAATTTAAATTAAATGAATTAAAAATATAAATAGGAAATAAAATCATACCAAAATTTATTTTTATTTAATTTTTTCTTAAATATATTTATTAAATTTTGATGCACATAACGTCCACATATTTTTGCAACATGATGTAATTTTTTTATTTAATTACAAATTTGTCTGTAACTTAATTTTCGTTCCCAATTGAAGATCATTTACTAAAAAATTTGAATAAATTCTAAATTATTCAGACATCTTATACTTTCAACAACATATCATGATTGTTTTTAAAATGATTGTACATAGATGAAAAAAAAAAAAAAAAAACATGATTACGAAGAGAAAACACATTATGGTCTATACAGACCAAGAGGTCAACTTAGCGTACTTTCTCTTTAAACCCAAATTTGTCCTAGTTATCTTACTCCAATCTACTCAAAATTGATTTCATTCAATTTAGTAGATATCAGTTCAATTTTTTTTTTTTTTTTTTTTTTGATTTTTTACTTGAAATAAAAAATAATGAACTCCAAAATCAAATTTGGTCTGGCCAGACCAAGATAGTAATACTAGGGCTAATAGGAGATTTCTTTCCACAAATTCTAAGAAATTTCACTATAACAGTTATTCTTTTAATCTAATTTTACACCTAAAAAATTTTGATTCTTAATTTCAAGTATTATTCACTTTTTGAGATTTTTCGACAAAAAGGTAACAGTTCTCTTACAAAAATTCCAAAAATAGGATTTTTTAATTTTTTTGCTATATTTTCTCATCTGCTATCGAGGAGCAAGAATTTCTATTACCAAAAAATTAAAAATACTTTAAACTATGTAAAAAATGGATTTTTTTAATTCCAGATTTGCGATTTGCGAAATCAAGTCAAAAATTCGAAAATCATGCTAAAAAGTTCGAATTTGAAAAACGCTGGTACTGGCAGAAATAAAATTTAAAATTTTTTTTCCTTCACCTTATTTTCTATAGTTATTTTTCAGAAAAATATAAATATTATATATATATTACTTACTTTTTTAAAGCTGAAAAAAAATGTAACTTATTTTTTGGAGAAAAATCGACTTGGATTGGATTCGCTATAGTAAAAAAACTTTACCAAGGAAGGTCTTGACTCGCAGAATCTATTCATATAAAAATTATTTATATCGGTTAAGATATAACGATTCAGTATCGTTTTTAATATTTTTAATACCCAAGGTGTCCAAATTAAGAACCCTGTGAACCCACTCCTGTTATGTCTAAATCGTTCACACTCGTAACTTAAACTCGTGTACACTTGTTCTTTCATTTTTTTTCCTTTCATTTTTTGAATGGGACACTGTCTATGAAAATAGATAGATATAGTTATTTCCCAGGAAAAAATGGAAAAATGTTCCAGAAGATATGAAAATAGCCTGTACTTGTTCTTCTTTAGCGTTACGACGAATGATTTTTTTTTTTTTTTTTTTTTTTTGAAATTGTCACCTCCAGAATAGTTCTATGTTAGCTAGCCAGTACCCATTCTATGTAATGATTCTAGAACTAATCAATGATTTTTGTTCGAAATTGTCACATTCAGCACTATTTCTATAGAAGCGTTAGGGAACGGTTTCAGAACCTGTTTTTATTTTTTATTCTAATGGGCTATTTTCTAAAGATGACTTTTAATTAAATATTTAAACTTAATAAATACTTTTTTTTTTTTTTTAATTTTAAAAATTTTTATACACGTTTTTTTTTAACATTCGAGAACCAGTATTTTTTCTCAGAAAAGATGCACAGTGTCACATTTATCCAAATTAGAACGACAAAAATACGAAAGCAAAAGGTTTTTAATTGAAGTAGTTCTTTTCGCATTTACTAGTAAACATATCTTATATTATGGAAAAAATACTTAAAGTTGTGGAAAGTGTCTGTAGCGCACATTATGGATTTTCAAAATTGCATATTTTAAAAATATTTAAATTTTATTTAAAACTTTTGTAAAGAAGTATGTTAAATTTAACTTCAAATATCTCATATGACATGTAATAATAAATGTATCCAAATTATTCTGTTATAATTTGCTAGATTATAGAATCAATACTAAAAATATAGTTTTCAATTTAAAAGAAATTATAATATAAAAAAATATATTTTTTGGAAATTCTATTTTTAATGGATTAGAAATAAAAAGTTCCAACGAATTCCAATTTAAAAATGTTATATAAAATAATATCTATTAAATTATATTTGAGAATATTGGCTGCGGCTTTTTGCGATCTTTTAAAATATTAGAAAATAATGTGTGGTAACCCATATTGGCAATTTTTTAAACATTTTAAGGTGATGGCTGAAAATTTGTTATGCAAATGTTACACTATGATTAGTGTGATTAGATCCTGCCGACTCTACTTTTAAAATATCCTTTATTATAATAAAATTTACAAAAATATATCCGAAATTCATACAAATAAAGTATTTTTAATATGAAATTGGCAGTGATTCTACCCCTCATTTTTAGTGGGAGTGTTTAAGGCCTTATCTACTAACAGAATATATAATTCCAGACCAATAACTCCAAAATTTGTTTTTTGTTTTCGTTCTGAAACAGCCAAATGTGACACTGTTTGATGTAGAAGTTATACAGAGTTATTTCTTAAGCACTAGTTCTCTAAAACATTCCTAAAATTAATTTAGAAT
This sequence comes from Protophormia terraenovae, assembly GCA_951394005.1. NCBI lineage: Eukaryota > Metazoa > Arthropoda > Insecta > Diptera > Calliphoridae > Protophormia > Protophormia terraenovae. The sequence goes on from OX596074.1 coordinate 144,113,156, forward strand.
CACAATAAGGTTCTACTCTATTAGTGTCAGAATTGGTTGGTATACCACTAGTTCTAAGGATGTTATCCAGCAAAAACTTAGGTTTTTTATGTTTTTAAAAGCATAAGCTTCCTGTATGTATTACAATGTAGCCTTATTCGCCACTAGCACCATTACCAAATAGTAATTCAATAACTAGTATATATTTAATATGAAAGCAATTTTATTTTTATCTGGCTCATTTGCCTAGAGCGCCTAACTAAAAAAACGTGTATGTAAATTCAAAGAGAGTTCAACTCCCACTTAAGGCAAATGTTTTTTTTATAAATTGTGTTTATTTATTTCTCTATATGAAAACCACTTTTTAGCACAAAAAATATAAGTCAATTGTGGTGTAGCGAGTAAGACGCAGACTAACAATTACAACCAGTATGTTTGATGAGTGGGTTCAAATCTCAACCAAGCCAAATTCTTGTGCGTAAAAAAAATCAGCATCGAAAACATCTCTTTTGAAACCCAAATAAAAACATGAAATCTTGGACATCGCGAATAAATTCATCAGTTATAGCACTAAAAGTAGAAGCTGTTTTTCATGATTATTTCGCTTACAAATCACGATATTAGGTAGGCGAAGTTTTTGCTGGGTTATTAAAGAATCTGAAATGGTTCTGATTAAACTAGTTTTAGAGGTAATGATCTTGGAACATATTCTAAAATTGTCCTGTTTTTTTTTTCGTAATTTCATATTTAAAAAAAAAAAAAAATTCGGACAAAAGGCGTTACTTTTCAGAAAAAAATACAATTACTCATATAGTAGGCAAAGTAACACATACATTTTAAATTACTGGCATAGTTCTCTTTTTCATAGCATATTCTCAGGCGGAATATTAACTATAAATATTTCAACTTATTCCCAGTAAATATTCATTTTATTATCATACTTTTAATATTTAATTTCTTTCTCTCTAATAAACTATTAAACAGTCATTTAAAGAAGCAACAATAATTTGCTTTTATCAGTATTGATAAAAGCCATACAACGAACAATTCTCCAAAGATCTATTAAAAATATAAACTCATATCTATTTATACTTAACATTATATTCTTTAGAATTTTTTTTTTTTTAAGTTTTCTTATTATAATCGTTGTTTTGTTGTTGTTTTCTATTACTTAAGTTATTAGCATATTAACATATTTCTTATTGACTTGGTTATTTCTGTTTATTTTGTTTTTGCTATATTCTCTTATGCGCAATTCATATTATATTATAACCTTCCTTGTCATATATTTAAAAGCAACAAGAGAAAAGAAAAATAAGTTTTATATACAATTTTTGCAGTCGACCCCCAACGTGTTTTTGAAGAATTTTCTTTTTCAAACAATTTTTTTATGGTTAAGAAAAGAAAAGTAATAACGTAGGTATTATTAGTCGAAGAAAAATAAGTTTATTGCATTTTAAAGCTATTTGTGTACTTTAACAGCTACCAAAGTTAATACAGAGGAGAATGAAAATATAGCATAGTTATAAGGAAAATCTTTAATATACAAAATATATCATATTTAGGTATTTACTTAAAGCTAATATTTTTATATATTTAAAACTTGTTTTTCTACTTGGCAGCATTAAAGTTCGCAGTGTAGTATTTTTTTGACCCACTTCTGTTGTTATGTACTACATAATAAAGAAGGCGAAGAAATTGAAAAAAAAAAAAAAAACTGAAAAAATACAAGCATCTTTTTTTTTTATACATATTTACACACGCACATTTACACTCTTACCTACTTACATATTTCCTTTCTTTATACACATAAACACACTTATTCGCTTTCGTTCTCATACAGTTTGTTCCTTTGCAAAAACATGACAAACGTTTGGGAAAACCGGAGCTCATAAACTTTCTATTATACTGGTAGTAGTGGATGAATGATAATGTAAAGAAAAATATTACTCATATTCACATACACATACAAATACACACTTGTAAGTCGCTTTTATTTTATTTCTTAAATAAACACTCTTATATTTTTGTAAAATATTTTCTTAGTTCTCACCAAGGAATTTGCAATAAAAATTTATAAGAATCTACAAAATTATTATTTTAAGAATTTTTTTTTTTTTTTTTTATTTTTATTTTTATATTACTTTTTAATGTTTATTGCAAGTTTATGCACCATGGTTGGATGTCATTAAATTATACTTGTTTATGTTGGAAAATCCTTATATTGTGTCATTAAACATTTTAAGAAAATGTTTATTAGAACATTTTAATTTATTGAAGAAATTGTGTACTGAATAGGGGAAATTATAAAAACAACTGTTCACGTGTTTTAGGTTCTTTATAGAAATGAAACAAATTTTCTAATATAATCGAAAAAGTGATATTTTATTTCTCTGATAATGTAACAAATAACTATCGCTGTTGTGATCAAATCATTTTGCAACCATAAACTTTACTTACTTTTAATAAAAAAAATAAAGAAATTAAGCTAATAGTTGCTTCTTTACTTATTTTTGACTCGCCCGAAAACGACTTCTTTTCAACTTCCTCTAGAAAGAAACTTAAAATGGAATATTTAAAAAATTGTTCATCAATGTAAAAGAAAACAAACTGACTTCATCAAAAACATGTAAAACTTAAAAATGGACTGTTACATTTGCCGCTTTTTAAAGCGAAACAGAAATGATAAGTTTGTTTACTTATTTATGACACCCGCTGTATATTAAAAATATTTTATTCAGTAAATAAATGCTAATCACACACTGATACGGAGAATTTTTTTATACCCACCATCAGAAAGATGGGGGGTATATTGATTTTGTCATTCCGTGTGTAACATGTAGATAGAATCATCTAAGACCCCACAAAGTATATATTTTCTGGGTCCTGGTTAGATTCTGAGTCGATCTAGCTATGTCCGTCCGTCTGTTGAAAGCAGGATAGGGCTCGAACGGGACAATGTTGGGGGACGAAGTTTGGCACAAATATTTGTCTTATATAAGGTTTGTTTGGGATTGAAAATGGGCAAAATCGGTTAATAAACAACAACGTTATGAGCTTAAAACTAGAAACACAGGGTGTCCGTTTTATACTTTTCTGCTGATATTTCTTGAACAAAAGCATGTAAGACAACGAAATTTTGTACGTATAGTTCGGAGATCGATATAAACTCGGAAACCGAAAATGGGCGTGATCCGCCCACTTTACCGCCCACCCCCCATATAAGGTGAAATTATGTTCAAATAGTTCAAGGATCAATGTAAACTCGGAAACAAAAAATGGGCGTGGTCCGCCCAAATTACTGCCCACTTAACCGCCCCTCCCATATAACGTAAATTTTGAAAAAGTTGATGGTGGGTATATAGATTCGGTCGGGCCGAATATAACATTCGCGCTTGTTTTTTTTTAATTCTTTTTATTTACAATCTATTTTATAATATCAAATTTACTTAGATCATTTGAAAATACATAAATTTATACATGTGTGGTTTATTTTCTATATTAGAAATCTAATACTTGAAACCTTTTTAGTCTTCTAATTTTATCAGTTTTATCTAACAGGGAAATTTCCTGGATTGCAATGATTGCTGAGTCGATTAGTGAATCGAGTACTAAATCTATTTATTTCATTTAAAACAAAAGGGACTTGAAGATCTTTGTAAATTTGTCTGTTTGTCATGTACCAGGGAGCATCGACTAATCGTCTTAAGATTTTAGATTGATTCAACGTTTGATTGACTAGCCGTTCCCCATAACTCAATTTCATATGTCCACACTTTTTTTGGGATGACTTTGTACAATTTAATTTTACTTTCAAGGTTGAGTTGAGATTTTGGTCCTAGTAACCAAAACATTTTTTTAGTTTTGATGTTAAGATGTTCTTAGCTTTTATATCATCTTTTCATGTAAGTGATTTGTTAAGATACATTCCTAAATATTTAAAAAAATGTTCATTAGGTATTTGAATATAATTTAAATATGATGGGGGACATTCATCCTTTCGTAGTGTAAATGTGATATGGTTTGATTTCTCTGTTTTTGTTTGAATTTTCCATTTGTTAAATTATTACTGTAAAACATTTAATTCACTTTGAACTAGGGATGATGCTTCTACTTGATTTCGTTTGCTGGTATTATGGCGGTATCGTCTGTATATGTCGCTATAATAACGTTATTAGTTGTTGGCATATCCGATGTATAAATAGTATGCACCCTAAAACACTACCTTGTGATACTCCGGAGTATATGTGATGTGTACTAGAGATATCATAGTCAACCTTAACATAAAACGTTCCATCTTGTAATTATGATTTTAATACTGAATAAACTGGAGCTGTTAAGATATGTTTCAGTTTGTATAGTAAATGCTCATGCTATACCCTATCAAATGCCTGTTTTATATCTAAAAATACTGCTGGACAATACATTTTTCTTTCTAAGGAATCATTTATAAGTTTGATAATTCGATGACATTGATCTGGTGTTCTATGTTTTTGACAAAAACCAAACTGATGATCAGGTATAGTTTTGTGTTTTTCCAAGGTCGGTAGTAATCTAGTTGCAAATAACTTTTCAAATATTTATGATGCAATGGAGTTTTCTGTTGTTTTTTTTTTTGGGGTGGGGGGGGGGGGGGGGGTGTTTCTGAATCATTATTATTTCAGCACATTTCCACTTAGATGGAAAAAATGACAACCTTTAACTGTATGTTTAAATATTTAGTAACTTTCCATAAACTATAATCTGAATCTTCCGATCTGTCCGATATCTCAGTTATTATTGAACCGATTTATTTCATTTTTTCAGAACAAAAATTCAGAAAAAATGTCCGAGACTTCTTTGTAAAAACGAAGTCCCTAGTATATACAGGGGCTTCAGAAACTGGAAAACCGGTTCTAAAAACATATCTCCGCATTGTATTAACCGATCTTGCTGAATTCCAATAGCAAAATTCTCGAAAGCATTTCCGATCGTTTGATATATATATTATATATGTCAGTTATCGGTGGGCTTCATAAACGCCATTTCAACCGACACACGGACGGACGGACGGACGGACGGACATGGTCCTATCGTCATCATTTCTTACAAGGATCCCGAAAATGTAAACTTTTTTTCTCTCCGACGAAAATTGTGGGAATTACAAACGGAATGACAAACTTATATATACCCTTTACACCTGTGGTGAAGGGTATAATAATTATTCAAATAGTTAATAAAGTTGCAATTTCTTTGACACTTCTTCTAAATTATTAATATGATGAAATTGAGGTAAAAAGAAAAAAAAAAAAAAAAACAATCGTTATTAAAATTTAATACAGTTCTTATTGAATTATACTTACCATTTTAAGTTAGAAAAATTTTTAAGTGCATTGAATTTCGTCTTCATATATTTTTTAGTTTAAGATCACGAAACTACCTATAAGGACGAATATGCGTATATGTATGTTTAATGCTTTCTTGAGAAACTTGTGCGTGCTAAAATGAAAATCGCCCAATAGACGAAAACAAGGAGTAATAACAACTTCCTCTCCTCTACCTTAGGCGTTCGTCTGCAAAATATTCTAGTTTCAGGCTCCCTAGATTTCTGCAACAAGCAAACTGGACGTCAAAGTTTATATACATGTGGAAAGGTAAAGAAACTTGGTTTTAGTTAGTATTTTAACAAACTATTTCTTCTACGTCTATGTGGCTCTAACTTACCGATACTGCATACAATAGGTTCACTCCTTTTGCTTTTTTAACATAAATAATTACAGCTGGTCCGTGTGAAATAAAAAAATAAATAAAGTGGTCCTTAATCTAGAAGATATATATGTATATCAAAAGAATTATAAATATAACAAGAATCTGTACGGAAAAGAAGATAACTTTTTAGTCTCATAATTTGTAGAAATATTTTTTTTATATTTTTTTCTTAAATTGTCAAAACAAAGAAAATTATTTTTTTTTTCTTGTATTGGTTTTGAAATTATTTATAACTAATAAAACAAAATATTAAAATTAAATAACTAAAATTAAATAAATAAAATTTTATTTAAAACAAAATAATGATTTAATAAAAAAAATTCTAGTCATAATTTTTTCTGTGTAATAATTACATCAAAATAAGTGAAAACAAATTTATTTTTAGCAGGAAGAACATTAACATTTCACAAACTTAAAAGTGATATTTTTTATATAACTTTTTAAAAACAATTCCATTCGGAAGGTCCAATTTCCGATCACAGTTTCCAGTATTGCTGTGCTGTGAATCATTGACCTTCATCGTTATTGTGTGATATGCAACCGAATAGACCACATCCAGATAGTAGTAAATATTAAAACTGTAGCCAAGAGGGTGTTGAAGATCGTAGTCAATCCATTTGATGCCGGGCGCAGTATCTTGGCGTTTTATATTAACAAATCAACATGAATGGCAGAATTAGGAATAGATATATACCTACCTCGAATAACGAATAAACCGAATAATTTGTGTCGAATAACCGATTAGCCGAAATTTAGTTTTTTTTTTAGAGTCATAAATTTAAAAATTTTTTATCTTTAAGATAAATTTATTTCAACCACATTTTCTTTTTAATATCTATTATATTCCAGCAAAAAAAAATTAGGTAATAGGTCGAAAAGTGCAATTTTTTCATACAAATGGACGAAAACACTAATAATATAAACTCTATGTTCTATATTAAGATTCTAAATAACTATTTCAATCGATTGAATATTATAAATAGTCATATTTATATGTCTAATATGTATTACTGAGACTATTCGGTTAATCGAATCGGTTATTAACCGATTAATGGAAAATTATTTATTTGTCGAATAAGCCGATTAATATGAAAAACCGAATAATTGAATACCCTAGAACCTACCCAAAATAGAAATTTGAGGATATATTTGTAATTTTCAAAACTGTTTTACGATGTTCCTAAGAAGTTCTATAATGTACTATATGCCATTTCTTGAGTGATTCTTTGCTTGAACCGACAAAATTTTACATTTACTAATATCTTAAAAGTAAAAATTAAAGTGTTTAACCACTGGCAAATTTTGCTAAAAAATTTTATTTATTTTGTACCAATTTGGCTTATGGGTGCCAAGTAATAGTAAAGACTGGGCTTATACTTTGGGCTTATATCTTCTGATATGGCAAAAATAAATAATAAATAATTCTGTTAACTGGTTTTTATTTGTCTTTATGCTCAGTAGCCATAAGCGAATTTTCATGATAATAGCAAAACAAGATTTTTAAAGTGAAAATAATAAAATAATAAAAATTCATATCGGTCATATAAAACAATTGCTAGCAAGTTGTGTCACAAAATATAGTTTATCAGGCCTTAATATTATACAATGAAGTCATGACCTTTGAAAAGAAACTTGGTGGTGGAAGAGAAATAGTATCTTCAATCTTTAAGACTCAGACAAAATATAAAGGATTTTAAGAGAAAATCTCCTCAAAAGTGTCCCAAAAGTTAATTGCTCTGAAGCTTTGCAGGAAAAGTTGAAAGGTAATCGATGCTGAAAACATACAAAGTACAAAAAGTTCCTATTAGAAATACAAGCAAGAATTTGGAGGTATAATAAAAGTAGCGTGAAACTACTTCAAACGAATTTTTTCAGAAGTTTTATTGCTGTATAATAAATGAAATGTTGGTATTGGCTGACTTTTTCCAACTTCCTGGCCAGGAATTGCTGCAGATGCTAGAGGGAATGTGATAGAAAAATATCGTGTACCAAAGAAATCAAAGTTCTCATGAAGCACTTTATTCATAACAAATGGTTTCATTAACAAAGAAATATACGTGAAATACTTTCCTTAGAAAATACAGTGTATCTATTTTTTTTTTTTTTTTTTTTTTTCTTGCCAGATCTAGCTTCTTCTCATTATAGTAACAAGGCAATGGAATGGTATCAACGAAATTTTAATGTATTTGCACCGAAAGAGGTTAATCCATCAAATTGTCTGGAACTCCGTGGAATTGAAAGATATTGGGCCCTAGTAAAAAATAATTTAAAAGACAATAAAAATTCAACAAAAAATTAAACGGAGTTAACAAATAAGTGTAAAAATTCTAGCAAAAAAGTGACCAAAACACAATAAAAGCTTTAATGGGAAGAACTCTGGAAAAGACCAGATATTTCATTAAAAACCAACAAGAATTAATTTATTATTTTATGTTTAGTACTTGAACATTACAATTATTATTAAAAATATAAACTAAAAAATTCGATTATTGGTCTGGTATTTTATACACAGTTACATGCACGGATTTTTTCGTGCGTAGTCCTTAGTTTTTAAAGGTTAAATTTTTTTCATAGACAGGTATTATGGTTAAAATAAAATAATAATATCAATAATAAAAAATAATTTGTCCAACAGATTTAAGTCAATACTTGTGTATCCATGCTTTCAGTTCTAAATTGTTTTGATGGGTATTTGAAAGACTGGAATACGAGTGAAGACCTCGTACAAAAGTACAGAAGTTTACTTAATGAAAAGAGAATTGTATGTTAAGTATTTTTGTAAATAATTATTTATTTTTGCAATATTATTATTATAAATTGTTGTAAAATAATTAAAAATAAATTATTTTGTTATTAATAGAACTGAATTTAGTAGTTTTTCTTGTTATAAAAAAAAAAAAAAACAAATTTTAAGGAGTTTTTTAATTTTTGAAGTAGTTGGTTCCTTTTTTTCAAGAAATCCCCTTTTTTGGCGACTTTTTATTTTGAAATCCCCTTTTTGGGACACTTTTTTAAAATTCTCAACAGTAACGCTGAACAAAACATTTTGTTGACATAGAAATAATTAAAGTAAATATTCATTGTTTTTTAAAGACTCTGTCAAACATTCAACACAAATAAAAACTTGATCTTTTTTTGCGAAAACAACAAAAGAAAAATGTATTCATTTCAATATTCTTTTTCTATTTTTGTTTTCTTGCCGCCTTAAGTTATTATCTTAAACCGATTTAAAACAGAAAATAAAAACAATTCAATCCTTTATGCAGTTTATTTTTTAAAAATCCTTTGTAAAATCATAAACAAAATACAATAGCTAAATATACACATACAAACAAGCAGTTACAAACACTTATGTAAACAACAAGCCAAGAGAGTTTCCAGCTGGAAAATATGTTAGTCTAGAATTATTTAGGCCTTTGTAAATTCTCCTTTCCAAAAACATTCAATAAAAATCCTTAAAAGAATGTCTTGGCACCTTTTTTTAATAATATCCATTACAACATAACCCTTGTTTTCCCCTCGTTCCGCTAAGTATAAGGTGTATAATTGTTACTTATTGAATTCTAAAATTCCTCATTTCGTCCAAGAATATTTTTATTGAAGGAAATAGTCTGTACAAGTTTTGAATTAATATAAAATTTCAGAAATTTTCTTAAACATCATTACATATAAGAGAATTAACTAATAAAAAATATAGTCCTTGCCGACACACTTCTTTCGGCAGGGATAGGGCAAGGCCTTGCTTTGCCAAATGAAAGGGAGTTAGCAATGCTAGAAGTAGATCTTCAGTCAATGGCTTTAAAATAAAGTATTATACAGTATTTTTGAAGGGCTCTTTAATAATTCTTTTACCCGCTGTGTTACAATTCCACATCAAATAAATACAAGAGAGAGCATTTCGTGAACATGTATACATATGCACATATACATATATATGTTTGCCATCCTCATACATGCTAACAGTTTGTTTAATATCAGCTTAAATTGAACTTGCTTACAAATTCTCACACAAATATGTTTCTTTCATACAAAGCTTTTGCCTGCATAAAATTGTATTTTCATATTTTCCACGTCGTAAAGCGAATTTATAAAAACAACAATCATTTACACAGACATTTATAAATATACACAGACAAATACTCAAACAAAAATAAACCGAAAGAAAAATGAAATACATGCAATATTTTGGCAAATGACGCTTAAAGCATTATATGCGTTCCAAAATGATTTTGCAGGTTTTACTTTCCTACTGTTTTTTTTTTTTTTTTTCAAATTGAGCTATTTTTGAAAAAAATTAAAAAAGTTTACATGTTATGTATTGTGTGAGAGATTTTTAATGCAGGTTTTGTATGCGTGAATTAACGAGTAAAAATCATGAACATCAGCTGAAATTAATTTAAATAATATTGAAATATTATCGCATTATCTTCCCCCATCAAAAGTGAAATCTTTAGTCCATAATTTTAGTGTCAAATTAAAAATAGTGATAAAATAGTGAACTTATGTCAATCTAAAAGGTTTCGTCCCTTATTAATCTATGTACCAAATTTCATTCGACATTAAGCAATGTTGTTTGATTACATATTATACTGATGGACTAACATAATAACAGATTGGAATTTGTTGCAGATTTTTTTTATATAAGAAAAGAATTTCCTTTATATACAGTATCTAATTCGAATATGTAATAATAATTGTTAATTTAATTATCGTTTTACAATAATTTTAATATGTCGATATGATTATATAGATACTTGCTAAATAAAAAGTGTTCAGTTTTGCACCAATTATGAAGAATTAAAACATAATATATTTTCAGCAATGTAATTCTTTTTTCTCTCAAATTTATTTCATACTCTGACAAGTTATGATGGTAATAAATATAAATAAAGGGCCAAAACAAATTTTATCCCATTGTGTCATTACAATTTCTGGCTGCTGTTCTAGGCTTTTCAATTTCACTTTTAGGCAAAGTTTAAATATCTAGTTCTAGCAAAAAAATTTTCACTTACGACTGTGCAATAAATATACAAATGTTTCAATTATACAATACTCAATAATAAGAAATATCCACACTATAACTATAACAAAAATTGTCAATCATCTCTGCAATTTGCAGCAGCAAAACCATTGCACAAGAAGTAAAATATATTTCTGTAAAGTTGCGCACGTTCAATTTTGTTGAACCCATATTGCGCAGTATTATTTATTTTCGTTTTGATTTTGCTGCTATAGTACAATGCACAGTGGTCCCAAAACGGAATTTTTTGGAAATAATTCTGTAACTTTAGAACTGCTGGATGTATTTGAATGAAATTTCACATGGGCAATCCTGAGGTGTGTGGCAAGGAGGACGGGTCTGGAGGACGAGGGGTGGACCTCCAAAGTTGGTCACCTCGGGTATGAACATTTTTTAAAAAATCGCCAAAATTTCATTTATTTTATTTTTATTATTTTATTTATTTATTTGATTGATACATGTGTGGGTTATCTCTTTTACTTTTAGAAATATTTAGACCAAAGTAAAATTTTGACCCATTTTTGGACATGTTTTTCTTTAGTTTTTTTTAACTTGGCGGGCGCAATTTGTGTCCTAAAATTTTTCTAAAATATTCTCTGGATTATGTTGAGGTAGTTTCCAACTGTTATGGAGGAGCACAAGTTTCTCGGGGCAGGGGGGAGGACCACCGAAATGGATCATTTCGGATATTATATACGAAATAATTAAAAGAGTTGACCAGGGCAGGAGGAGAACCTCCGACTTTTTTCAGTAAAATGGCCATCCTGTCGTTATAAGAGGCGTGGCTTATTTAAAATTTTTTGTGTGTTTAGCCAACATATGTAGGTAACTTTCAACGGTATTTTTATTTTAATATTAGCTTTGACATTTTTGTGCTCCACAAAAAACTAAAAACACAAAAATTAAAATTAACGAAATTCTGATAGGGCTAACAGGGAGACTGTTATCCCAACTGCCCTCGGATTTGTTTTATAGCATTCCTTTAGAAACATGAAACAAAATTTATGGTCCAGAGGAATATAATGGATATTAAAGTGAAAAAATGTTACCACCTTTTTGAAAAAAAATCACAAAAAATCTCAATTTTTTCAAATTTTCTAATTCAAAATAATATAACTTTTTATCTAAATCACACAAATTGCGCCCGCCAAGTTAAAAAAAACTAAAAAAAACATGTCCAAAAATGGGTCAAAATTTGACTTTGGTCCAAATATTTCTAAGAATAAGCTTATTTTTAGAGAATTATAAGGACTATCTGTGTGCAAAAATTTTTTTCAATCAAATCATAAATGAAATTTTGGCGATTTTTTAAAAAATTTTCATATCCGAGGTGACCAACTTTGGAGGCCTACCCCTCGTCCTCCAGACCCGTCCTCCTTGCCACTCACCTCAGGATTGCCCATGTGAAATTTCATTCAAATACATCCTGCAGTTCTAAAGTTACAGAATTATTTCCAAAAAAATCCGTTTTGGGACCACTGTGCAATGTTTAGCAGCATTTTTGTTGACAATTCCATTGCTGCTAGACTTTCTTGTGTGAAAGTTAAAAACATAAACATACATACGAACATACATGCAAACGTACATACCAACATACAAATATACATTACGTTACATTTCAACCCTTATGTGTTTTATTCTTACACACAGCATCGAAATTGCAAAAAAAAAAAAAAACTGCTAAATTACTTACTATAACAGAAAAATCAAAGCGCAAATTTTCAAATAGAAAAGAATATCCAGCTTAACAAAAAAAACAAAATCTGTGTAGTATATTTTTGTCAAAATTGTACGAGCACATCTACAGCACGAGATTGTAGTTTTCATATTTGACAAACAAGTTTAATACTGTTTAAGTATGTTGCCATAAATTGTAAACAAACGCTGCAATTTTTAGTATACCGCATGAAAATATTTCAGCAGTTTGTAGTAGTATGGAATACAAAATGTTAAACAGTGAATATATTTTTAAATATGGCATTTGTTAGTAGTTTATATTCATAATAAATGAGAGCTACTATAGTAAAAAAAATTAAACCTTGCTTTTAGGTATATATTTCATGCTTTTAATTATGTTTTAGTCTGGGTTTCTTACAGATCCCTCCAAAACTATCGAGTCTTTATTTTAAACAAGTTCTGAGCAAGATTTCCTACGAAAATATTAGTATTTAGACTGCAATTCGTGATGAATATTATGATGCAATATCATATTTTAAATATTTTCTTCTCAGAAACAGAACATATTTTAACAAGTAGTTGAGGGTATTTTTTTAGGACACAATTCCAATAATTAGTCCAATCGGACCGACATCTAGAAGTGAGATACCTCCCTAACTCGCTATATAACCATCCCTTTATTTTACAGTCGTAGCGTAGCACGATTTTCCATTTACTATTAAAACGTGTTTCCATTTTACATGAACCAATATTAATACATTTCAAGATATTGAAAAGGATCAGAAACTTTCACCTAATATACAGTTACAGTTTTTTATGGTTTTTGTAAAATAAATAAAAAACAGTTTTGTTCGAGCCTGAGGTCAATTGTAGTGTAAAAACTTTTCCTTTATTGCCTATATTTCGCTACAAACATCGAGTAGCATCATCAGGGCTTATTTTATAGAGTGTTTAAACACAAACAAACAAGTAAAACAGCTATAGTAGTGTCTCTACCGTCGTCTGATTTGAGTGCAATATCAGACGACGGTAGAGACACATGAAAACTCACTCCTTTTGAACATTTCTTAGACTTTGCACTTTTTTTGCTATAAATATATAAGGAGTTGTTGTATGCAAAGTTTAAGACGTTGAAATAAAATAAGAACATGTAATAAGGGGTGTGACCTTTCAATGAATGAAAAATATTACCATATTCTTTAAGTCACTTTCGGAAAATGATCCCGAAAATGTAATATCACATTACTTAAAATGTTTTTCATTGCACACAAGAATATTCCATGTAAAATTTTGTTATTCGCAAAAATGGCAAAATGTATATTAGAGTGTCCTGAGGAAAGCCTTTTCTGAGATTTCGATGTAGAAAGACCCCTCATGATGTACTAAAATGACGTTTTTTAATTTTTTATTTTTAAATTGGCTGAAAATTAAAATTTTTTTTTATATCGATTTCAAGACAAAACTCAATACTATTTTTTGAACGAAATGTTTTAGAGCCGTGACTTTCATTCGCTGGTAGGGAACTGGAGATCAATTTTAAACATTTTGTAAATACTTTTCCCATATTAAGTTAATTTGTACGCATCGTTTGAGGGGTCTTCCTACAAAATTTTTGTCTACGGGACACTCTAATGTAAATTCATGAAAACTTTCATGCATAAAACAAGACAACAGCAGGAGGTTCAACATCATCTTTATAGGCATTTTCTTGCAACTATAACACAAAAGAAAATGTGTTTCTGTTGTTGTACACTGTAATCAACAGAAAGCAGATATATGTTTATTGGTAAATCGTTGTTACTCTGGAGTACAAATAAATTTGGCTGCCTAATTAATTTATATGGGTGTTAATGCAAGCATCTTTGTTGGACTTGTAAATTTCAAACATAGTGGATTTCGAAAGCATTATAATATGTACAAAATGAAATACTGCTTGAGCTAATTGAAAATAAATATACTGTCTTCTTCTATTGTATTTCAAAATGCTTATTGGATATTAGAGATCTGCATAAATATATTTGTATATGTAGAGTACACGTGTACTGCCGAAGCATGTACACTTACTCGAAGCGTCCCAAACAAAAGATGTACACATATTTGTGAACAACAAAACTTTCGAATAACAATTTGTTGTTATTTGACTGTGTTCGCTAACACTGCCGGCATGTTCAATTTTATTCGAACATACCAAGATAGATCATATCGAGTATGATGCGAAAGTAAAACTGAACATAGTACTACATGTACAATGTTTAGTTTGGTTTTTTTTTATTTTTTATGATTAATATACAACAATATAATAAAATAGAAATGGAATAGAATAGAATAGATGGGAGTTATAGGCATGAATTTTAAATAAAAACGGAATAGGCAATAATATTTTTAAATTAAATTTAAAAAAAAAAAAAAAAAAATATTTAAACTTTAGTTTAAAAAATTCTGATTTTATACATAATTTATACCTAATTTATACATTTTGGTTCTATTTTTTTTTTTTTCTGCTTTCTCAAATTTAAAAATCCTTGGTATCCAATTGTTTTCCTATTGCATATCTGAATTAAAAAAAATATATTATTTTTTATAATAAAAATTATTATTAAATAACTTATTTGTTCTAAAAAACATAAACAAAACAGTGCAAAGAAACCATAACATAAATTTTATTATAATAAAATAGATCAGTTTATTACTTACCGTAAAATTATATTTCAGCTTTGCCCTTTAATATAAAAATACTCGTGGTACCATGTGAAGTGAACAATGTACTTGTAGTACTTTTTGTATGTTCTTTACATTTTTCTGTGTTCACTTTTTTCGGAACATATTTTTCTATTTTCACATATGCAGCGAAAACTTATTCGTTGCAGACCTCTATTGGATAGAGGAAATTGCGTATGGAAAATTAATTATGAATTAATATTAATCATACGCCATGTAAGGCGTAATAAATATAAAAAAAATATTATAAAATATTTTTAGATTTGTTTTTAGAGTTTATGGCCTTTGTTAGCATAAGATGAAAATGTAAATTTTTTTTTTTTGCGTAATATTAAAAATTTATTTTAAATATGTCATTGGGTAAAGTAAATAAATACTTGGATTATGTAAAGGCGTTAGAATACGTAGGCTTATAACACTATGCAATTGTGTGTTGTTTTTGAGATACAAGTCATCAGGTAATGACAAATTACATCGGACGACTTAATAAAATTTAACAACATTTCTTTCAATTGACTGAAAACTCTGATATTGGTGTAAATGACAATTTAATTTCGACGCTAAAAAAAATTCACCAGGATCACATTGTTTTTGTAAAAAAAGTTGTTAGGCATTTTTAAAATATATCCGTGACAAACTATTAAAAATGTGTTACCGTAATTTAACAAAATGCAACATAAGGTTGGTGGAAACAATTTAATTTTAAATCAAAGGTTCGAAAGGCTTAATTGTTTAATTCATTTTCTTAAATCGAATTAAATTTATTATCCTAGTCATTCTTTTAAAGCATTCAAATTAATTTAATTCATTGAATTAAATTCTTTGTAAGGAGTGAGATCGAAAAAATCTTAACACACATTTTGCCTCATAACTTTTTTCGGAATCAATATTCAAAATTTTTTTTGATCCAGTTATCATTGAAAAATACTTCAATTATTATTTTTAATAACAACCATGTTAATTTGTCCTTATTTTCATCAAAATAAGTGACGAAAAAGATTTACGTCCTACAAGTATAAATTGTGTTTCTTCAGATTAAATATTAATCATTCACTTGTGTAGCTAAGCATTCTAATGCTTATTCAAAATATGTAACTATTTAGAACAACGGTTCTCAAATGGGGATCCGTAAGGACATTCGAGGGGGGTCGCGAAGAGATCTCGAAAAAATATTCTTGTACACACAATTTTTTATGTAATAATTATGCAGAAGTTTAAATAAAATTTCCAACAAACGAATGAAACTATTAAAAAATGGAAATATATTCTCAAATTAAACCAAACGCATTTTTTTTTTTTTTTTTTTTTTTTTTACGAATCAACTATTAAGGAAACCTTCGATAAAGAAAGTGATGCTGTCCAATGACACCTTGTAAAGAAAACTACGATGTAGCAGGGAAAACAATTAATTAAAAAGATAAATAGTTCACTTAAATTTGACGAAACTTTAAATTTTTCACATAAATAAAAAGAAGGTTTTATTTTTTATAAATAAATTATGCCAAGAACTTTATTATAAAGTCGTTTTAATACCACTTTCCAATTTTAACCATAGAATAAATTGTTTTGGAATAAGATTATTAAAGTTTGCTCGAATGGTGCGACTTCTTAATGTTGATTATATATAATTTTTATTGCATGGAGAAGTTTCCGGACTGTATAAATAAAATTTGCTTTTGCAACTTTATAATTTAAAGAAGGAAAGTTCTTTCCATGAGAATATTGATAAGTTATCAGGTTCATTTCAGAATGAGTTAAAATGTAACTCATGTGTTAAATTTAATTTTGAATCAACAGATTTAAAGCATTTTAAATGAGTATTGCCGACGAAAAAATCCATGCATGCAAATCTGTTTATAAAAACTAAACAAAATTTTTTGAAACTATATTTTTATTAATGATTATTAGTTCAAGTTCTAAATTTAAAAGAATAAATTATTTCTAATTGGTTTTTAAAAAAATATCTGGTGTTTTCCAGAATACCCTCCATTAAAGTTTTTATTGTGTTTTGGCTACTTTTTTGCTGGAATAAGTTAAATTTTTTTAAACATTGTTTAATTTTTCTTCTGAGCTTTTCCTTTAAATTAGCTTCTTTCAATACAATCACAACACCATTTATCTGATACCATACCATCGCTACATTGAGAAGTAGCCACAAAAGGTCAGAAAGATGCGGACACAATGTGTTTTCTTAGGAAAGGAAGACGTTTTTTCTCAATGCACTTATTCACTTACATGATGAAGAACTTCTTTCGCCGCATGTACAAATGGCTTGCCAGACCAAAAACTTTCTTGAAAATTTAGATTTCTTTGTACACAATATTTTAATGCCACATTCCATCTAGCATCTGTAACATAGAAATTGCAAAAAGTATGCCAGTACGTATATTTTGTCGTCCATTAGCAGCAATCATAATTATGCAAATGCCTCCAAATTCTTTTTTGCGTTCCTATCAGGAACTTTTTGTACCTTGCACGTCTTTATGCCAGATTTCTTGTTAACTTTTCTTTACGTTTTTTTTTTTTTTTTTTTTTGTTTTTTTCCTAAAATTTTTTTCCTCCCTACAGTCTTTAAATATTTTTATGTTCAATTCCTTTTTTAAGAAAAACTAATTTTGCTACTTATTACAATAAAATTTAGCACAGGGTTACAGAGCATATACAAGATGCAAAAAGTCTCTTAGTATTCCAGATCTCATGAAGCAAAAACAACGTAGTAACTAATAATATTATATTTCTTTATTTTAATCTTTACATAGCATCTTGTCTTTACATAGCATCTGAAGTTTCTTCGTCAAAAACCTAAGTCGGTTGTCAAAAAAATCTAAGTCTAAGAATGTGTAAAAAAATTCATTGAAAACAAAAACAATTGTAGTACGTATGCCTTTTTTTTTTTTTTTCAATTGAGTTTCAACATTGTGAAACCTATGTTTATGAATTCTGCTAAAAATTATGTTACTTAAAAATGTGTAGATTTTAAAATAAAATCGTTTTTTCACTGCTAAAAGCTCGATTTTTATCTAACAAATTAGATTTTTCACTAAAAATTAGATTTTTTTAGACTTTTTGGAAAATCCAAATCGCAAATAAGTTCACGAATCTTTTAAAATTAAAAACAAAAAAATAAAAATTGAGATATTTAAATGGCTTCACAGATTATATGCGATCAGACATGAACAAAATCCGATGACAGTCCGTAAAAAAATTGTAATTTTTTATAAATCTTTCATGGAATGGACGTTTTATTTTTTTCCACAGGTCATTGAACTTTTTGTTTTGCTTATCATATTCTAATTATCAAAGTCAAAAGAAATCCTGTTACCTTGATTGTAGTTAGCTTTTTGCAGGACAATATAAAAAATATTTTTAGAATTTAGAGTGACATGAACAAAATAGAAAGAAAGTATTTGGGATTATTGTTTTAGCAAATAAGGTAGCACTATATATCATAATCCCGGTAAACGTCAGAAGGTTAAACATGGCTACAAAATGAGAAAGTGAAACTACCTTCTTTTTTATATCATGAATATAACAACTCATTTGAAAATAACACACGTATCCACAAAGTATATTATTTTTTAAAAAATATTATTTTTCTTCATATAAAACTTTAACAAATAACACAATAACGATATTAGGAACTGGGTAATAGTAAAAGTATTCTTAATTATCAAAATTATATATAATTCAACAATTATAACAATAGTTGAAGTAAACCAAAATGTATTTTATTTTACATATGAATTTACATAACCATATATGGGAAATTCTTCAAACTCGTTTACTTTTGATGTTTAAAAAAATGTCGAAAATTTTTAAATGGCACATCAACGATATTAAGTACCAATATTCCTTAGCTCTAGTGGAACATAAATCTTTTCGCGTGAATGACTTTTCCCGAACGGCATCAATGTTATGGCAGTTTAAGATAAAAATGTATACAAAAATTGCCAAAATCCGATTTATAGTCCTAAATCAAAAATTATTACATTTATGTACTCTACAATGCTGTATCTAAAATACAAATTAAAAATATCGCGATAAGTTAAGTAGGCGTGGATATATTAGCGATTTAATAATTATTAAATTTTCTTATAAAATTTGCAAAATTCAGTTTTTAGTGATGTATTGTTGTTCATATTTATCTATTTATTGCAAAATTTATAATTTTTTTAAATAAGTCATAAGACAATATCATTTATATAAATTTTTTAAATGCACTTAGTCAAATCTCTAAAGTTGTATTAAATGAAAAATCGTACTTTTTCTCGAACGCCATATTGATTTTGATATGTGGTATTAAAGCAGGTACAGATTGACATATATTATCTTTACAAACTTTACACAGGAACTTATTTCAGTTTAAAATTGATTTATAACGCCAAAATCCGCTGTAACAAAATATGCAAAATTGCTGATTTCTTTAAAATAGCTATACACGTTTAGCAAATTAATATTTTAAAAAGCCACAATGATTTTAAATGTCATTTGGAAAACTTCTTTAATAACGCTATACTCTAGCTTCATTGAAATAACGTTGCGAGTGTGGGTACCTCCTACAGCATTTCTGTTGAGGGCACATTAACGAGATATATGTCAAATGATGCATAATTTCAAGAGCTATTAGGTCCTGTTTTGAATTTTGAAATATTCGAAACGGCGTAAAATCCCCTGTGAAAAAACTGCAAAATTTTAAAATTTGTTAAAATTTAGTTTCACGACTTTTGCACAACACAATTTGATACTGGTTATTTGCACGCTAGTTAAATTCATGCTGGTCCTTTTCTGCAAGTGTTTATAGTCTACATTAGAAGAAATGGACATTTATGCTAAAATCAGCGACTACAGCAATAAAAAGAAATAAAAAAACTTGTTAGTTTCAAACACTTTTTTTGGAATTTTTGACTTTGGGTGCTTGCCGGCACCACATGGAACCGTTTTATGTCTTGAGTTTTTTTTTTTGTGTTACACAACCAAGTGTTGTTAACATAATTGCATCAAAAGTTGTTTAAAAAATTCAGAATTTAAAAAAATATTTCAGGTTGAAGGTCGGTTTCATAAAGCCAAACGTAAAAAGAGAATTGCACATACATATATATTTAAGTATATTACTTTACAGATTTTATTTTAAATCGCTTAAGCCCATTTAAATTCATTCGCTTATTTAAACAATTTAATTTTATTTAAAATATATTTTTCGTAAAAAAATAAAAAAAAAATCTGGTAAATTTTTTATTTAACTGACGGAAACCCCAGATTATATTCTAATATTACCCAATTGAACCATTCCTATACACGATGAATTGTACAAACCAAAAACAATTTCATTGTAACAAAAATGAATAAAAAACATATCAAATAGCTCTCACACATACACATACTCTACCAGAGTAATGGAAAAGAGAACAACAACAAATAAAACTATAAACTAAAATAAATTGTATGTTTATTGTTTAACAAATATACCGTTATAACAACAAATCAACTACTACTATTACTTCTACAGTGAATACATTTATTTACACAAACAACTGTATATATTAACATACATATGTATAGCATATGTATCGAAAACGACAACATTGGTAATGACAATAATAGATGAATAAAAAGAAAAACAACACAACAACCTACCAAGAGAGAGACGAGCTTAAAAAAGCTTCATTTGTTTGTTGTATGAATTCACTTGAAAAATACTTGTGTCGATGCTCATGCACAAAAACAAATAAATTCGAAAACTTATAGATGTGTCACTATGTTAGTAGTAGAACAAGGTTGCTGTTGTTATATATTTTGTATCGGTAAAATTTTATATGTGTGTTTGAGATTGAATGAGTGACTAAGTGAGAGTATGTTGGTGTGTGAGTATAGAGTATGTGTATATGGACTTTCCACACCATTTGTTGGCATTTTACTAGTTAACACATCGTCACACAGCAGCAATACACAATACCGTATGATTTTTTTGTGTGTGTATGGCTATGTGTATATTAATGTACGAGTTTGATGTCATATGTGTAGGTTTACGTTTGTTTAAAGATTTCCTCACTTATGTATATGTTCTTATATATGTGTGACTATGTAAAAGTGGCATAAAAATTGGTTTGTTAGTAAATGTTGGATGATAAAATAAAACTGAAATAAAAATAAAAATTGATAGTGTTTGAAAGTAAAAAATATCTGTTTATATATGTATTTACATATATTTTACACTCTAAACTATTTGAACAAAATAAACATTTAATAACAGATAAGATGTAATAACAGGAGAAAAGTTTGTAAGAAAAAATATGCTGGTGTTTTGTTAAACAAAGTGGAAATCTATATGCAATCATGCTTAAAACACTATTTTTTTTTTTTGGCATAGTAATACACCTAAGCTAATAAGGACTAACGGCAAGTAAAACAAAGATTTAATAAAATTATAAGTTTTATAATATAACAAAATAAAAGTATCTAGTAGAAACAACAAATTTTACAAAAATATTTTTGTAAAGTAAAACGTTTTAAAGTTATAACTAATTTCATTGTTCTCCTTCTTTTCTCATATATTTTAATATATCTGTTCACTTTTCTTTTTCTTTTTCCAATGATTTTTTTTTTTTCCACAAATCTATAAAATGAATGTTATATTACAATTTCTATGTCTCTTAAACTATGGCATACTATTTTACTGGTGATTTCTCATAGTTATTTCCCCCTTTATTTTTTTTATTTCTCCTCTTAAACACTGTAATTTTTACACATAATGCTGTTTATATTGGAGTTTCCGTTTCGTTGGTATTTCCGGCTCAAAAGTTACATTTGCCAAATGTCTCCAAACAATTGAATTTGAAAACCTTTTTTCCTGTTATGGGGGGATACCCATAACAGGAGAAGAAAAATGACAGAGAATTTGTTTGCAAAAAGAAACATTAAATTATTGGCACTTCTTATGTGAACATATTTTTTTGCTGCTTTTAAAGATTATTTATTATTAAAGTGAAATAGTACTTTTGATCAAATAGTTTTAGCATAGAAAAAATGTAAAAAAGATGTTTAAACAAATGTTAAGGTAAAAAGGAAAATATCATTTTTTACATGTAATTTTTATAAAATATAAAATTATTATTCTAATAATAAAAAAAAAATAGAAATTATTTTCTAAGAGGTGTTGGTTATATTGAAAAACAAATTATGGGAAATTTAAGGATATCACAGATACTTTTATTTTTCTGAAGTTTAAAAGAGAATTAAGTCACATCAAAAATTAAATAATTAACCTTATAACTTTAATAATTCAGAAGCTATTGAGAGTCCCATCACAATACTTACAGAGAAAATTAAAAATGGCTCCAACCTCTACATATATATTTTTCACGATTTTAGAAATACCATTTTTGGAGATACGCGACCACGAAATTTAATTCGCGAATTATTCACCAATAAAATTCAACATAAAAACATGTTTCAGATATCATTTTAAAGGTAATTGAATTTCGTTTAACTATTCGCCTCCACGAATATTGTAACGTAAATATTTTGGAAGATATTCGTATTTTTAAAAAGACAATTTATCTTATTTTTGAGATACTATAAATCGCGAACCATTGGGGAAATCATGTTAAAACTCGGTATTTGCGTTATCAGCGTCAATGTTAATATTCTTTCTGAATTTTTTTACATTCAATAATTTTTGGAAGAAATTGGCGATTTTTCTGTTTTATTATAAACAAAACAATACAAATTGAAATAAATGTTTCGTATTTTTTATTACATTTGTTGTAATAATTCATAAAATATTACGAGTCACAGAATGCCACTCACCACGGTTATAGACAACATTTTCACCGTTAACATATATTTTTTAAAAATTTTAAAAAGATAATTTTTTGAGATATTTACCCGCGAACTAAAAATCGCGAGATGTGGACCATTTTGATGTTGAGATAAAAGTCATGTTATACGTAATTTTGACACCTTTAATATGATATCTCAATAACTCTTATATAATAAATGCTTTAAAATATATTGGTAATTTTATGTATATAACCTTGTACATTTTTTTTTTAGCTATTTTGCACTTTTAAACATCGATATTTCACAAACCACGTGATGAAATTATCTGAAATTTTGAATTAGTCTTAGTTTTGACAAGAATAATGATAATACCAAATATTATGAAATTCGGAAGAAGTGAAGAAATCAACTGGTTGGTTTAAATGGAATGACTCAACTTTATATTGGAATTTAATTATTTTATTTCCTAATGTTATTAATTTTCTAATTGGTTTACATTTTTTTTTTAAATAAATTGACAGCTCTTAATAAAACATAAAGGAAAATGTCTATACAAATATAGAAATAAAATAAATTTAAGTAAATTTTCAACAATTTTCCGCTCATTATATCTATTAAAAAAAAGCAGTAATAATAAAATCAATTAGTTTAGTTATTAATATTATCATTTTGATGATTGAAGCAAAATCAAACAAAAATTAAATAATGCAAGCAATCTCGTACTTGAAGTCCATTTTTGCTTTTAAACCTCTAATAGCAGCAATATAGATCAACCAAAATTGTGTTGTTTTTAAATAAAAGGTTTTTTAAAGCAAAATTTTAAAATGAAGCCATTAAATATTTAACTTATAGTTTCTTTCAAATATTTTTGTTATTTTTTTTTTTGAAAATTGTTCCAAAATACACTAATTTTGAACTTTGATGGAATTTAACTTAAAATCTTACCGGTTGTTTGTTCTTATGTGTTTCTGAAAAATATACATATTATTGTGAAAAAAGTTATGCGCATATATAGCGCGATTTTAGATATATATATATATATATATATATATATATATATATATATATATATATATATATATATATATATATATATATATATATATATATATATATATATATATATATATTTATTTATTTACATTTTTTTTTTAACTTCAGCTGCTCTCAAACAAAAAACCATATAAAAATTATATATAGTAATTTTAAGTAATTTTAAATTAAAATGTGTATGTATGTGACTTATCTAATAATAGTGCTGACTTAAAAACATACAGCTTCTGACCGCAGTTTACAAGTTGCAAAATCACTTCTTTTACCTAAAAGATTTTTATGAAACATAACCAGCAAAAACTTGGTAGTGGCATGTAGTTACGTATGTAGGTACCTTTCAATGACAACATATAGTTTGCATTACATAGATGAAGTTTAGTAACTACTTATTTATAACCCTGTTTGCAATTACTAATATATGATTTTGGAAAATCATGTATTTTTTTAATTCAATTTACAAATTCATTAATTTAAAATGGTTATTAAAAATCAAAATTTATTTGCATGTATATATATTATTTTGATTACAGAAAAAAACTTCAAAAATGTTTTTTTATTTATTTACTTCAGCTACATATATTACAAAACAGCTGAGAAAAGTTTACAATTTTGAATTTTTATAAAGAAAAATAGTTACTACCACAAAAGTTAGAATACTTATACTAAAGATACTTATACTAGAAATTGTTGGAGTTCAAAAAACTAAGAAGCTTCATTTTTATATTATAAGGTGAGTCTGAAAAGTCCACATAATTGTATAACGAATTAACTTCCGAACAGATTTTATAAAACGGATCAAGGTTAGCAAAATTGGATCAATGGAATGGTTAACGGATGGTAGGATCTCAACATCCGATTAGGAACACTAATGGAAATTTTACCCAGAAGAAATTCTGAGTCAATTTTTCCTTGAAGAAGGTCTATTATAAATGATATATTAGAAACCGTTCTTCTACTTTTCAGCATTGGCAGCCTGATTAGAGCAAGTCGACTTCGGTACGGTGGAAGGCGAATATTCGGATTTCAGTTTAATCCACGAAGACAAAACAACAAAAATTGTTTTTGAACAGATTCCAGTTTATTTATATAAATGTTGTAGTAAGGATCCCAGATAACGGATGCATATTCCAAAATTGGCCTTACTAATGATGTATACAGACGTTTAGTGAGATAAGGATCTTTGAATTATTTTGTCCAGCGCTTAACAAAGCAAAGTACGCCACTTGCTTTGTTAGCAGTTATTTGAATGTGAGAGTTAAACGTTAATTTCATATCAAAAAGTACTCCCAAATCTGTGAAACTATTAACTATACTTAACTCAACTCCCCCAAGATTATAAGCAAATACGTTAGGAGTACCATGTGTTTGCATTTGTTGAGGTTTAATTCCATTAAATTTTCGTCACACCATTTGCAAAAACAGTTTAAATCATTTTGGAATAGTTTCTGATCATTAGGATTAGTAATTGTTTTAAATATTTTAACATCATCTGAATACATCAAAATTTTGCAGTGATGAATATTTAAAGAAAGATCATTAATAAAAAGTAGGAATAGGATCGGACCAAGGTGACTACCTTGTGGAACACCAGATATAGCATTTATATATTCGGATTTACAGTTATTATATAAAACGCACTGTTTTCTTTGTTTTAAATAGGAGTAGATCCATTTTAGAAGAATTTCGCTGAAGCCGATAGCTTTAAGTTTCATTATTAGTAGTTCATGGTTAACTTTATCAAATGCCTTGTACTCCAATATTAATATTATATAACAAACTATAGCTAAAGAAAAAATATTTTACCTATATTTCAACATACTGTTGCATTTTATCAAAAATGTTACAAAATGTATGTCATATTAAAAAAAAAAAATATTTATGTAAAAAATTAATCAAAATAAGTTAAAAACAAAAGTAATATGAATTCAAAATAATTTATAAAAAAAAAATAAATAAATAAATAAATAAATAAATAATAATAAAAAATAAGGACTGCGCACGAAAAAATCTCTGCATGGAAATCTGCTTGTAGAAACTATAAAAATGGGCGAGTTTTTTTTTTATTATATTTTTATTGATTACTGTTATGTTCAAGTTATAAACATAAAAGAATAAATTATTTCCTGTAGGTTTTTAAGGAAATATCTGATCTTTTTTAGAATTCTTCCAGTTAAAGCTTTTATTGTGTTGCGGTAACTTTTTTGTTCGAATAAGTCCACTTATTTTTAAAATCCGTTTCATTTTAAAATGAAATTATTTTTTACTAGAGCCCAATATCTTTCAATTGCTCGCAGTTCCGGACAATTTGATGAATTAGCCTATTGCTTTGTTGCTGTAATAAGAAGAAGCGAGAACAGGCCAGAAAAATGTAGATATACTGTACTTTCTTAGGAAAGGGTGTCTTTTCCAAAGGCACTCATTCATGTATATTTCTGTGTTAATAGAACCATTTTTTATGAATGAAGTGCTTATGGTGCATATGGCTTCCTAAATCAAAAACTTTCTTGGGAATTTTGATTTCTTTGATACACGATATCTTTTTTGCCATTTTCCCTCTAGCATCTGCAGAATTCCTGGCCAGGAAGTTGAAAAAAGTCAACCTGTATGAACGTTTCATCGTCTATTATACAATTATCATAATTATTAAAAAAAATTCGTCTGAAGTACTTTCAGGTTATTTATTTCCGTCCAAATTATTAGATTTTTTTGTACTTAATACGTCTTCAAGCTCGATTTCTTTTCAACTTTTCTGATAAAGATTCAAAGCAAACAACTTTTTGCAATACTTTTCTTCCTGAGATGAGAAGATTTTCTCTAAAAATATTTTCTATTTTGTCTGATTCCTGCAGCCTGAAGATACTATTTTTCTTCCACTACCAAGTTTCCATTCAGTGACCATGACTTCTTTGTATAATATTATGACCCAAGAAACTGTATTTTTTGACACAAATGCCTTCCTAGCAATTGTTTTATATGACCGATGTAATATTTTACTAAAAATTTTATTTATTTGTTTTAGTGTTTTTGGTTTAATTTCCATTTTAAGAATAACTAGTTTCGCTATAATCATGAAACTTAGCACATGGCTAGTGAGCATAATGACAAATGTAAACTAGCAGAATTATTTAGTTTTTACCACATCAAAATTTATAAGCCCATGAGCATGCAATGATTTTTTTGTGCGCAGTCCTTAAGTATAAAAAAAGTTTTTCATCTGGTGAGCAGTAAAGTATCTTCTCCAAAGGTTTGCCATTTCTGGAAAGGGGGCATTCGACCAATAGGACCAATAGGAATAGTAAGAAAATCGTTACAAAAGAAGCTTTTAGGTGGGTCAAATTTGTCATAGTAATGACTAGAGTTAAGTAATGCCTTTCCCACTTTTAGACGTGCTAGCATAATACATACATTGACTCCTATTCAAGATACTGTTGTATCTAGGACTTCTAGTTTGTAAATATTGTTTTTTAATTCAATAATCAATAATACTTTGAGAAAACATGGAGTTTCGGTTATCAAAGGGCTGCCTTAGCGGCAGTGTCTGCAACTATATTACCCTGAATCCCAATGTGTGAAGGAATCCAGAATATTTGAATATATTATTGCTTTTGTGATAAATCATTCATAAGATGAAAATCGCTAGATTTATTGGTTTGTATTTTAGCGATTTGTATACAAAACAAAGTTTGTGCTTTTATGACAAAAAATTTTAATTTTAAATTATTGATTTAACTCTACGCTTTATTTAAATTATTTTAACAATTTTTTTAGTGAAGAAAACAGCAAAATAAATTTTCTAATTGATAAACTTTTTTTAGCGATTTTTTATGCAGATTAAGTATATTGAAATAAAAAGCTGTCAAAGCTATTCTTACATCTGTCACATAAAAACGTAGAGCGACCTAATTTGATTAGGTGTCAGCTGATTCGCTACATTTACATTTCAGGTAGAGTAACAAAGCCTTAAGTTTTAAACTAAATTGTCAGAAAACAGAAAAATAGAAACTTGAATTTTGTTATTAATTGGGTAACCGAATATTCGTTCTGTGTTCTATAATAGTTTTTTGTTCACTTTCTTGTTGTGGCTAAAAGAAATTTTATAAAGATAATTTTTTGATAGCATGCAAAAATTCTATTTTCACGGCAGGGAGATTGCAAAAATGCTTATTATTGGCCTTCCACATATTTTAACGAAAAAATGTTATTGTATACTGAAAGAAAACAAATCCAATATGTTTATTTAAGTGTTAAAAAATAAATATAATGTGTCCGATGCAAATTAGAAAGTGTATTTTGTAACGTGTTTGCAACACTGGTACATTTCCAGTACTTTTTGGCCTACTCTTTTTATACCCTACATTAGGGTATAAAAAAGGAGGGTATTATGCGTTTGTAACACCCAAAAATATTGGTCTAAGACCCACCTTAATTTATACCAATCGGCTTAGAATCACTTTTTGAATCGATTTAACGATGTTCGTCCGTCTGACTATCTGTCCGTCCAAGAAACCTTGTAATCAAACTACAGGTCGCAATTTTGAACCAAAATTAATTAAATTTGGTACACAGGTTTCTTATAGTTCAGGGACGAAGCTTATTGAAATTGGTTATGATTAATGGGTAGACATTCAACCCATTAAAAACAAAAATAAATAATCTAAAAAAAAACAAAAGTACATTTTGTTCTGGAGCTGTTCATTAAATGCTTATTATTTTGGCCCGGTCTGCTTATTAACTCGATTTACTCTTTGTGGCTACAACTTCCCCTGGACATAACCACCCTACTCTCTTATCAACTGTGAAATTTGAAAAGAAAAATTATTATATAAAAAAAAGTTTTGCACCAGCAGAAATCAAATTACTAAATTTGTTTCACCGACCATTACCTCGATAGTTGTTCATACTTAGCCTTAAATTTTCTTCATAATTTAAACATTTAATTTCCAACAGTTGCTTTAATATTACAAGTTATTATTATAATTAATTTCAAAATAATATTTATATAGAACAACATACAGACAATTACATAAAGTATTTAAAGAAGAACTAAAGCAATTGATACAGAAATCCATTTAAAGTTTTCCATTTTGTTTATAATATTTTCAATACATAATATATATTTAAATAAATAAAGAACATGCAAATAAGTGAGAAAAGAAAATTTAACTAATTTTATTCTTTACTGTGTACACCAGTTTCAGCAAATAAAGTGGACATAGTTAGTAGTAATTGCAGCTGCAGCAATAAATAAATTAAGCTTCTGCAGTTTCCGCTTCCTGTAGGGCCTTGAGGCTGGGCTGTGTTCATGGAAATAATAGAAATGAAATTAATAATTAAAATAATATAAACATGTGATGAAAAAGAAAATTTAATTTTAAAATAAAGATATTTAGAAAGGTAGAATTGTGTTATCTTTTATACATTTCACCATAGGGGGTAAGTTTATAATTACTGCAATAGTCAATTGAAAGAGAAGTCATAAGAAGTCACTATTTTATTAAAAATTTGTCAAGCGTCCCAGGATTTATAAAAGGAGTTTAGAGTTAAGGTAAACTTAGACCGTATGAAGTTAGGTGTATATTATAAAACTCCAGACACAGTTATTATTCATTCACAGATTAAAAAAAACAATCTATCTGAATTTTCTCAAAAGAACAGCATATTTTTTTAAATTAAATATACATTACACAGTGTGGCAGAAACGAATATGACATAATTCTTCGTTATACAGAAAAAGATTGAAATCAATAACTTTTATAGAACCGAAACTATGCCACTTTAAAGTTCTATAAGTCACGGAAATTTCCAAAAACATTGTACTATTGTGGATGTGAAAAAGATATAACAACATTAATAATTTGTTCGCGTAGCCAATGTTCGAATGTGTGTTTGTGCAAAAATACACAAAAAATAGAATGTTTTTTGTAGGTCTTATCAGTGCCTACAATAATGTATAAAAATATTTGAAATTGGATGAGAAACACAAATTTGGCAAGCGATTAGAAAATGTGTATGTCAGAGGTACCCAACTTTGACCCCCTTTAGCTCCGCCCTTGAGGGATCTGTTCAGTCCCCCTTCTAAACTTAGCATTGTACACTCCTCTGCTATGCCTGTACTAAATTTCAGGCAAATCCACTAACCGATCAGAAGTTACAGATTTATTTCCTAAAAATTTCGATTCTGCCCCACTGTGCATTAAGTGAAGGATATTTTTTTAATTAGTAGAACTAATTAATTGACTCACCTTTGGATGCATTAAAATAAAAGGCAACTCAGCACATAATTCACCACCCAATGCTCCTAAGAATAATTTAACTTTAACAGCATATGAAACAATAATACCAAAAGCATCACGAGAATCTTGACTGGCAATCCTTTAGAAAAAATAATTATAATTAATTAAATAAAAAATATAAAATTATCAGAGGAAAATCTTTACTCACAATGTTGTCGAGGCCAATGAAGTATTTTTATGTTTAACATCTCCCTCAACCGCTATACCAGCACGATCACAATTGGCGGCCAAATTAGGAGCCAAATACATTACCTTTTGCAAGCTAGAGCCGGGATTCAAAGGACAACCTTCACTGCTCTCCGAAAATGCAATAGTATTACGGAATTGACCATTTTGGAATAGGACTACATCAATGCCTTGCTGAACCATAGCTTTAATCTTTTTCACCACCTTATTCGAGTTGTTGCGTACACAAATATTTATGGAAATCTTTTCGCCATGATGATACAATTGCTTATCCAAAGTCACTTCTAGTTCTAATTCTCCCGGCGATAAAAGGAAATCCTTGCGCACTACAGTACAGGGTTGAATACCTGTTTTAGTGGGAGCATATTGTACCTTACGAATTCCCAAATTAACCGTACTACGACGATGCGTACGATCACAATCACTTTCACCGGCAAAGACCTTAACAAAATATTGTACACCACATGGTTGGCTATTATCATTGGCTTTTTGTTGTAGTACCACTGATGCTGGGGAATTGGGTGGCATTTGCAGTACAAAGGGATAAGCATTACCGGCTAGTTTTTTCAGTAGACGCTCTTGCATTTTAGTCAACTGCATATCGGTTTTTTGTTCCGGATAAACTTGTTGCGAAACTAAAATCAATTCCTTTTGGAAACGCAAACCTATCATCTCATCATCTTCACGACCATAGCGGAAATTGCAAATAAGTTGCACGAAAATCTTGCGATTTTGACGAATGTATTCATCGTCCAAGACCACAATACCATCTATGGAGAAACAAGTTATTAATTCGTTAAAATGTGTATTGCAAAACAATATTAAGTAATCAAAAATCAAAAAGATCATTCATATCTAAAGTTATATTAAAAATTTGTTTTACCCACTTTATTTTATAAATCCCTTCACCTGATTTTAAACAAATTTTGCGCAAATTTTTAAAGAACAAAAGCTATTTATATGAAATAATTTTAAAGTGAGGTGAAGTATTTTACAAAATAAGGATCTTAGTCTTTTTTAAAAAAACTTAATTGGTGATAACACTTGAAACTATTAACCTTTCCTTGCAAACATTTTATTGTTATATAACAAATGTTATATAACAAATTCCCTACACAGAAAAAATTATTATAGAATATTTTTTTTTAATAACACAGTTGTTTCATTTTACATTAAAATTTAATAAATATATTCAAGTGAAAATAAAATTAAATCAAGATTTTATTTCTCATTTAAATTTTTAAATCATTTAATCTTCTAATTGATTGATTTAATCTATTTTTTAATTGGAAAAATTTTTCTGTTGTTCATTTTTTAAAGTTTTTTTTAGTAATTTGTGCAAATTTAAAAAAGTTTTTAATTAAATAATTCATTTACTAATATATTTGGTGATTGTAATATAGAGCCTTAAAAGCATCATGATTGCACGAAATCGCAAATACATATATCCACACTATGGTGGTCCACAAGCTTTTTTTTTTTTTCGAACTACGTACATACCAACGTAAACAAAATTATGGAAAGGGAACAGGACGCTTCACAGTAATTTATATTCAAGACCCTAAAACAAATTAAAAAAAAGAAAAATCTCAACAATATTCATAATATTTTGTATTTAACAAAAAAAAAAAAATATTATTATTCCAATTACATTTTTAATTTTGTCAATTATTCAATTGATAAAAATTTTAATTTTCTACTATTTTTTACTACACTGAAAAATGTAATTTGAATGAAGTACATTAAATGAAATTTATTATTTTTTGCAAGAATTTATTAATTTAATATAAGAATTCATTGCTTCAATGAAAACATTCATTAAAATTCAATAAAACTAACACTATTATGAACATTACATTGAAAGCAGTCATTAAATTTATTTCTTAATAAAATAAGTAAATCAGTTATTTGATTTAATGTATTAGTTCATTGATTTAAAAATATAATATACATAAGAATATTAACTCAATTTATTAGTACGTTGAATTCGTTTATTCAATGTACTAATACATTGATTTAATTAAGTAGAAACATTACACAATGAACAAATACATTAAAACAATGAAATAAAATAAAACGAAAACAGGAAAACAAAACTAACCTGTATGTTTGTTTTTATCCCTTAATACTCGTAATAAAAGACGCGTCTTAAACAAAAAGTAAAGAAAAAACAACAGTGTTGTGTTAAATACATGAAAATAGCCTGTACTTGTTCTACTTTGGCGTTACGACCAATAATTTTTGTTTGAAATTGTCACCTCCAGAAATAGTTCTATGGAAATTGTTCAAAATTGTCACATTTTTTTTTTTCAATTTTTAGAATTTTTTATACAAGTTTTTTATACAGTTCTAGGAAGTGATTCGAGAACCAGTAATTTGTTCTCAGAAGTGATGTAAAAGTCATACAGAATTAGTTCTTAAGCACTAGATCCCTAAAACATTCCATAAAACGAGTTTAGAATCATAATAAGCTTCCACTTCATTAGTGTCACAAATGGTTGTGATACCACTAGTTCTGAGGATGTTATTAAAGAATCTGAAGTGGTTCTGATTACACCAGTTCTAGAACTATTCTTTGCAACAATCTGGAACATTTTACGAAAATAAGGAAATTTCTACAGACAAAACAATTTAAAGGTAACTAGACATTTGAACGAATTTTAAAAATTTTATTTAATAATTTTTTTTTCGTTCAGGATAATGCTGTTGTCATATTAATGTGGTGTCTAAATAGATATTCCATACCATCATTGAGCAATATAGAGGACAACAGGAAGTACTTTATAAAATAAATGAGAAAGCAAACAAGAAGTTCACGTCACATCTGTAACATGTATTTTGTTTATTTTAATTTTTTAGTGAAATATAATTTAATTTAATCATTTAATTTGAAATAAAAAAAAAAACAAAAATACAGAACAAGCCTATAATAATACATTCTCAATGTATAGTTTTATTGGAACAAAATATGAGTTCATTGAAATCAATGTACTTTTAATGTAATTTATTGGTTCAAAATTTAATCAATGAACTGGTACATTGAATTTTAATATTAATGTATGGCAATACATTGTTTCAATGAGGCTGTACATAGGATCAAATATAATGCACAAATTCATTGAAACAATGAACATTTTCATGGTATTTATTTTTTGGTTCAGTATAGAAATAAAACAATCTTTTATAAAATACTATATAAATAAAAATAATTAATAATTTGAATAATGGAATATATAATTTTTTGAAAGGTTGAATTTCAATTAATAAAAATTTAATATGTATTATTCGTAAATGAAATTGAATTTTAGATCAACTTAATGACTGTGTAGCATGCTGTTCAAATCATCATGGGAAGTTAAAATTTGGTTAAGATGTCCCCTTTCATAATCAGAGGTAGCGATATACTTTGGTTGTGATAATATGATGTTGGACCACCCTAATGTATACCGCACCTTTCCCTAGAAAATCGGAGGGTGTTACCTATACATATGTAAAACTCTTTGAGAATAAGAACCAAACACAACCAGAGTTTATCTCTGGTTTGGCACACTGTATGATAGAATTATTTGGGAGTTATTCGGGCTCAAGCTCATTCAAATAATTATAGTAGAATATAAAGTAAAAGTTTATTTTGCACTCGGTATAATGGAGTGCATTTTCTAGGCAGCCACAACACTCTCCAGAGTCCCATACTGGTGCTCACTGTAAATGTCATATATAGCATTTTAAACTCCATTAACGCATAATTCATTATATGCAGATTACGGTGATTCTCGAAAGATATCTTCATAAAATATACAAAGAGGGAGTTACAGTCGAAATTCAAAAGTTGTCTTCTTTTTTTTTCCACTAAATTGTCCAGAACTTTGTCCATTTTATATGTATTGGATAGTAATAAAAAAATATTTAAAAAACACTTAAAGCTGACTAAAAAATAAAATAGAGTATAGAAAGTAGTGTTAAGTACCACTTTAACAAAAAATATTTAATATTTGATTAAAAACTAAATAAAAATATACCTATATATGGGCAATTCTTTTTTTACTTTTGCCTTTATGAAACCGATATATATTTTTTAAATTCAGACTTTTTAAAAAACTTTTGATGCAATTATATTAACAACACTTTTTGCTGTTCCAAAAAAAAAAAAATTCAAGACCTGATACGGTTCCATGTGGTGCCGACAAGCACCCAAAGTCAAAAATTCCAAAAAAAAAGTGTTTGAAACTAACAAGTTCTCTTTTATTTCTTTTTATTGCTGTAGTCGCAAATTTAATCATAAGAGTTCAATTCTTCTAATGTAGACAAAGGTCGTGAACCAAAGTCGTGAAACCAAGATTTAAGAAAATTCAAAATTTTGCAGTTTTTTCACTGGGGATTTTATGCCTTTTTGGATATTTCAAAATTCAAAGATGAGCCCAATAGCTCTTGAATTTTTGCATCATTTTACATATATCTCGTTAATGTGCCCTCAACAGAAATGCTGTAGGAGGTACCCAAACTTGGAGAGAAAAAACGTGAATGGCTCCAGCAGGTGCTTTTTTCGCGAGGCACACTCGTAACGTTATTTAAGTGAAGCTAGAGTATAGCGTTATCAAAGAAGGTTTCCAAATGACATTTAAAAATCATTGTGGCGTTTCAAAATATTAATTTGCTAAACGTGTATAGCAATTTTAAGAAATTCAGCAATTTTGCATATTTGGTGTTATAAATCAATTTTAAACTAAAATAAGTTCCTGTGTAAAGTTTTAATTGCGCAAGAAATATAATTTTACTAAAAATATTCATCAGCGGTTTTCATGGACTAAGACAGCGATGTTTTTAGTTTAACATTAATCGTCGAGGCACACCAAAGGCGCTAATAAAAATTAGCGATGATATATGTCAAT
Organism: Protophormia terraenovae; assembly: GCA_951394005.1. Taxonomy (NCBI): domain Eukaryota; kingdom Metazoa; phylum Arthropoda; class Insecta; order Diptera; family Calliphoridae; genus Protophormia; species Protophormia terraenovae. The sequence continues at coordinate 144,148,498 of OX596074.1, forward strand.
CTGTAGCTGGTTTAATACCATACGTCAAAATCAATATGGCGTTCGAAAAAAATAATGATTTTGCATTTAATGCAACTTTAGTGATTCGAGTAAGTGCAATTACAAAATGAATAATGAATTTTGCAATAAATGGATGAATATGAACAAGACTACATCACTAAAAACTGGATTTTGCAAATTTTATAAGAAGGTTTAATAATTATTAAATCGCTAATATATCCCCGAAACCTTAACATATCGCGATATTTTTAATTTGTATTTTAGATACAGCATTGTAGAGTACATAAATGCAATAATTTTTGATTTAGGACTATAAATAGAATTTTGGCAATTTTTTTAAAAAAAAATTACCTTAAACCGCCATAAAATTGATGCCGTTCGGTAAAAATCATTCACGCGAACAGATTTGTGTTTCACTAGAGCCAAGGAATATTGGTACTAAATATCGTTGATGTGCCATTAAAAAATTTTCGAAATTTTTTTGAACATCAAAAGTTAACGAGTTTAAAGAATTGCCCATATATATATATAGATATTTTTTTTTTATTTAAAACTTGAATATAACGGCCTTTAACAAAATCAAAAAATTCAAAGAGATTGGCACATTAGGGTCTCATTTGTTACAAGCTAATTTGTATGCACTAAATTGTTCGTGCGCAGTCATTATATGGTTTATATTTTTATATACTACAACTACAAAAGGTGGTTGTGCTAAAATCTCAAACACAGAAAAAACAAAATCTTTGCACGTTAAGGTATATCATTCGAGTCGAACGATTCGAATTTCTGAGTCAATTTGAAGGTCTCCGTCTGTCCATCCGTCAGACAGGCTGTTTATGTAAATATTTTATAATGATGAAATTTGGCATTAACAATTATTTTGGGAGACGAACAAAGTCTCTTGGAATTGTTTTTGATCGGCCTATTATTTTACCTAACCCCCATAAAAGTGTTCTCCCGGAGTTGGACCATATTGATTAATAAAAAATTTATATTAACCACGAGATTTACGAAAATGCTGTAGAATTTTTTTTCTTATTTATTTAAACCGTCACGCAGCTTTTTCCATTAAAGATAGAATTCATGAAACTGAAGGAAACTTAAAGAATTAATTTTGGTATTTTTAAGTTTTTGACTCCAAGTCGCTTTAATTATTTTATTTTTTTGTTTTTTAAATGTTTTTAATACTTTTTTCACTTTAACTAAAAAATTAAACCTACCGACAGGTTCCACTTGTGTCACTGAATCCACAAATTCTCGTCTGTTCATATACAGGGTGACCATATTATTAGGCGAAGCCTTTTTAAATATCTTAAAATTAACAACCATTTTGATTTTTTTTTTTTTTAATATATAATAAAATTAAGTTAAAATTCGTTCGTTTGTAATGATATAAAATGATTTAAACTAAAAAAATATATTCGTTTCTTTATTTTTATCTTATTATCTTTTTTTAGTTTCACAACTCAGTGGGACGATTTCAAAAATGACTTTGAATACAAATTTGCATTTAGACCAACATTTATACCTTTGATGGTATGAAACAACAAGTTATTTATTTAATTAGCTGCAACAAGAAGCAAAATAACAGCTAAAGGTAGAAAAATTAAAAACATAGAAACTTTTTTGGTTTAGTATACCCAGCAAACAATTATGTATTTAATTTTAATAAATAGAAAGAAAATGGAAGTCTAACAAAGTCTAGTGCTCCAACAAAAATTATATAAAAGTCAGGTAAGAAAGAAGATTTATAAAACTCAAACTTTTAATTTTTGAAAATAAGTCGCAGTGTACCACAGGAGTTAGATTTTTCGCTGGGTATTTTAAAACATACATATTTCTATTTTACTAGTTCAACTATTTTTTTTCTTTTTATTTTTTTTAATTTACTTTTTTTTTTGACGTAGATACGAAATGACCATCTTTTAAGGTTTCATTTAGTTTAATTTTCATACTGTTTTATTTTCTAGACTAACGTAATTTTATTTCTATTATTTCTTTTACACAAATATTGATTTGTCTGTTGAACTTGTAAAATTGTTTTCAAGTTAAATATTTCATAGACAATTTAGCTAGAACGATGGTAAAAAAGTAATAAAATATACAAACAAATAAATTGTAAGATATAAAAATAAATATTTTTTCTTTAATAGTTTTTGGCTTTTCTTTGCATTATATTGGTTTAGAAAAAGTGTCGTTTACTTAATGTTAAAAAAAACGTAATATACATTTTTTTCTAAAATTGTTAATGACATTTAAAAGTTTTAAATAGTTTTATTTTACATTTTAATGTTTACATTTACAAAAAATCGATATTAGAATTAGATATTACAAAATTACTTGCAAAATCAAATGACAACTGCAATCAGTGTTACCGTTTGTCGATTCCTTAGTCGCCAATTGCCCCTTTTTCAACCACCTGTCCACTTTTTTGGCCCCTTTTTCAAATGGCGACTAAATGCGACTTTTTAAAACTATGCGATAAATGACGAAAAATTAAGTTGTTTACAACATATCGACCCATTATATATTAATTTCAACAAATAAATGAGTCATTTTGAGATTGTTTCATAGTACAGTTATATAAAAAGCCGAGAAGTATTTATAAATGTACTGAAACTGTTAGTAACTAAAAATAATAAAGTTTATGAATCTTTTTGGACTGAATTGAAAAAACGAATCAATGAATATTATATCCTAATTTATATTTTTACATTCAACATAGCAACTAAATTATCAATAAAAAAAACTAGATGGTCTAACAGACTTAAGTCAATACTTGTGGATCCATGCATTCCGTCCTAAATCTGTCTGACGGAGATTTGAAAGACTGAAGTACGAGTGAAGAAAGTACAGAATTTTAATTAATTAAAAGAGGATTGTAAACATACAATCAATAAAATGTAAATAAATCTTTATTTTTGCAATAATAAAATTTTTTGTAAAATAATTATAAATTTTTTTTTTTTATAAATAAAATTGAATTTTGTAGTTTTCTTAAAATAAATTTTTTTTTTTTTTTTTTTTTATCAAATAAACAAATTTTCAGAGACCGGATTTTAAAGCCTGTCCCACGATGTCGAACGAAAATTTCGATTCGACAATTTATATGGAAAACAACAAATAAATTTAAAATTTTGTTATTGTTTCCCATACATTTTGTCGAACGAAATTTTCGTTCGACATCGTGGGACAGGCTGTTAATACTAAAAAAAATAATCTTTTTATATTTATTTCAATCGAAAAACAATCTTTATTGTTCAAAAAATTATAGAAATCCATCATGATTTTTTTATTTTCATCAATATTTTAATTTTTTTCATCATGATGGAAATAAAAATATAAATATCTTTTGTGATATTTATTGCAAAAGTTGAAAATTATTTTGAACCTTTTTCATCGAATGGAAAAAATTCTAAACAACAACAATTTCATTTGAATAAAAAAAAAAAAAATATTTTGAAAACAAAACAAAAGTATGTATAAGAAAACAATCATTTGAAATTTTTTTCGAACTGATATTTATCGTTAAAGATATTTACTTTTTTAATCATTCTCACATATTTTTTTCAACAAATGAAAAAACATTTTGAACATAAAAGATATTTATTTTGATTGAAAAATAAAAATAAAACGTTTTTGGGTGCTTGCAAATTTTTAAGAGTTTTTGTAGACTCAAAATCAGTTGGCCCCTTTTTTTTCAAAAAATCCCCTTTTTTGGCGACTTTTTATTTAGAAATCCCCTTTTTTGGACACTTTTTAAAAATTCTCAACGGTAACGTTGACTGCAATTATGAAAACACGAATATGAAGAGAAAGAAAGGTCTACTTACTGACTAGAATAAATAAGATAGTACAAGAGTGGAGTTTGACTGTTGAAAAAATATATTAATCATATTTCGGATATAAGAATACTACATTTTCTCACGTAAAAAATAATTATAATTATATACTAATAGCCACGAAATTTGGTACCCCACGAACAATTTGGTATATACAATAAAGGGTAAAGATAAAGTAGGTCAAGCCCGGCAATTTGATACTCTACACCCTCACTTTTGTGCAATAAAATGATTTTTAAAATTTTCAGAAATGAATCTAATATTTTATGGACCGATCCATACGAAATTTTTTAACATTTTACCAGCCTATACTTATTAAAATTATTTGTGTCAAATATTACAATGATATGTCACTTACGTGCAATTTGTGCGAGTGGGCCTTATATAGGAGCTATGTCTAACTATGAACCGATCCTTCTGAAATCTTACACTTCGATATATCTTTGTATACAATAAACCAAAAAAGTACATAAATACAATGAAAAAGTTCATTGTATCAATGAATTTGTACACTAATTTTAACCCTATGTACAGGTTCATTGAAACAATGTATTGCCATATATTGGTATTAAAATTCAATGTAAAAGCTAATTGATTAAGTTTTGAATCAATGAACAAGTTCATTAAATAAAACAAATAATTCCAGTGAACACTACATTGATTTCAATGAACTCGTAGTTTGTCCCAATAAAACTATACATTGAATATATATTATAATAATAGGCTTGTTCTGTATTTTTGGTTTTTATTTTAAATTAAATTATTTAATTGTACTATATTAAGTCAAGATAAGCAAAAATTAAATATAATTTTCTTAATATAAGTAGAAGCCATAAATATAATATAATGTTTATATTACATTACACTAAAAAATGTAAATAAACAAAATACATGTTACAGATGTGATCGTGAATTTCGTTTGCTTTGTCATTTATTTTATAAAGTACTTCCTGTCCTCTATATTGTTCAATGATGGTATAGATTATCCATTTAGACACCACATTAATATGGTAACAACATTATCCTGAACAATAAAAAAGTAAATAAATAAAATTTTTAAAATTCGTTCAATGACTTAATATTGAAGGTAACTAACTAGTTACCTTTCAATTTTTTTGTCTATAAAAATATCTTTATTTTCATAAAATGTTTCAGATAGTTACAAGGAATACCATGTCGATCACCGGATATAGCGTCCAAATCTTGATCAGTCGGTAATATATTTTTATTAAGAATTATATTAAAATATTTTATATATTTATGAATACTAACGAATAGAATCTTCTTGGTTTTTGAATTCGCAATATTTTTTGAAACCCTAGTATTTGGGGCTAATAACACATTCCCCTGCTTCTTAATTGTTTTATCTACACAAATATAAATTAAATGTTATATTTTAAAAACTGTTTAAAACCATTAATATTATTATACTTACATATTAGAAGACAAGTCTCCAAATTATTGCTTTTGAGTAATTCATTTAATTTGGTGTATTCAATTATGCTGCTCGACTTCTCTTGTGTGAATAAATTTATATTTTTGTATTTTTTAAGCCAGCTCATCAGGAAACCTTTCTCAATTTCTTTAAAAAAAACTAAAGATATATTAGAGTGTAAACTTTATAAACTCAATGAGAAATAAAAGTTCTACACTAAAAAATATCAAAGCTTAAACAAAGCCCAACTAAAAAACCATGATTTTATTATTTTCTTGCTTTCCTTTCTACATTGGTTGATTTTTTTTTGCCGACACTAAATGTAGTGGGTAAGGAGTAAACAAAAATAAAAATCAAAACAAAAGAGCAATGATGCATTTTTGTTGTTTTTAAACCAAAAATAGAATGTTGTTGGTTTTATGCCGGGCACTTGCAAATTTAAATTCAAAATAATTAAGCTGCGATAAACAAAATATTAATAATTTTAATATTGTGCTAATAGTCGCGATCGTTACTTTGAATAAATTCACAATTTATTTATTGGGGGGAAACTAGTTCCCATGCGCATTTCGCCGGTTGCATAAGCCTTTCCCAATTTCGTAAACGTTTTTGTTTTCGTTTCACTTTATTTCTCATTAGAAAGCATTTATTTTAAGATAATTTTATGAAATATTTCATTGATTCAAAGTTTTTGTTAATTGTGTAATGCTTCTTCTTAATTTAATCAATGAATTAGTACATTGAATAAATGAATTCATTGAGTTAATATTTTTTTTTTTGTATACTATATTTTTAAATGAATGAACTAATACATTAAATCAAATAACTGATTTACTTATTTTATTAAGAAATAAATTTAATGACTGGTTTCAGTGTAATGTTCATATTAGCGTTAATTGAATTTTAATGAATGTTTACATTGAAACAATGAATTCGTACATTAAATTAATAAATTCTTGCAAAAAACTAATAAATTTCATTTAATGTACTCCATTCATTAAAATTACTTTTTTCAGTGTAGAGCTTACTCGTACCGAATTTCATTGACATTGTGTCATAAATAAGGTGTTTGCTAACAACAAAACCCTATTCCTGGGAGTATTTGTGGAGGCGAAGTGAAATAATGGACCGAACATGACCAATAGCGTTAGAATATTTTTTCCGAGCGTTACAAATATCAGCCCAAACGCATAATACCCCAACCACCTATCGTAGTATAATAAGTGACACTTGACTGCTCCCACATTAATACAAGTGACACTTGTAACTATTAATGTGGGAGCAGTCTTTCCAGTTTAGCCTTTTTAAGGCTAAATCTAGTTTTTTTTTTTTTTGCTTTTAGCCTTAAAATTTTCGTTTTATCTAATTTACTAATTTTATTTTTACAGAATCATTAATTTAAGAATTTTTGTTAATTAAATCGTACAAAGAAATCGAAATTATTTATATTCAACGAATTATTTATATTAAAAAAAAAATAAATGCGTTTTTAAATAAAACAATACATTAGATTTTTTTCTAGCTTTACTTTTTGGGTCATTTAGCCTTTTCTGACCTTTTGTATAGTCTAATTTAATATCTTTTTTTCTCAAGTCCTGGCAACAGTGTGTGGGAGCAGCGTTACCGTTTGGCGACTTTAGTCTCCAATTGCCCCTTTTTCAACCACGTGGCCACTTTTTTGGCCCCTTTTTTAAATGGCGACCTTTTAAGACTATGTGCTAAATGAATAGGGACTAAGTTGTTTGAAATATATCGACCCATTATATATTAATTTCAACAAATAAATTAATTGTTTAAAGATTTTTTGACAATTCGCGAAGTATTTTTAATGAAATGAAACTGTTAGTAACTAAAAATAACAATAAAGTTTATGAAAAGCTATATGCCGAATCCTTTTGGTCTGGATTGAGAAAATAAAAAACAGATACGATGAATACTTTATCTTAATTTATATTTTCACATTCCTCATAGCAATCCCTCGGGGAACGTATTTTTTTACTAAATAAAAAATAGTTTTTCCAATAGACTTAAGTCAATACTTGTGGATCCACACTTTCAGTCCTAAATTGGTTCGACGGGGATTTGAAAGACTGGAGTACGAGTGAATACCTCTTGCAAAAGTACAGAAGTGTAATAAATAAAAAGCGGATTGTATGTCAACTATTTTGTGAATAAATCTTTATTTTTGCAATAATAGAAATTGTTGTAAAATAAATAAATTTTGTCAGTATTTAACTGAATTGGATTTAATAGTTTTTCTTAAAACACAATATTTTTTGTTTTTATTGTTATCAAATAAACAAATTTTAAGAAGTTTTTTAAGTTTTAAAGCAGTTGGCCCCTTTATTTCAAAAAATCCCCTTTTTTTGGCGACTTTTTATTTTGAAATCCCCCTTTTTGGACACTATTTAAAAATTCTTAACGGTAACGCTGTGTGGGAGTTGTGCATGTTTAAGTTATTTTCAGAAATGGAACACTCAAAAAATTATGTAAGTAAATATAACAGAAAAATCAGTAAAAACAAATATAAATTTATTTAAAAAACGGACTGATAACATTTCATTTGAATGAAATTTAAATTTCCTTTATTTTTGAATGTTGATTTTTTAACCAACAAAAACATTAAAAATTACTGATTTTTCAATTATTTTAACTAACATTATATAACTTACTAAAACAGTATTAACTACTGTTTTTTCATTTATTTTAAACTACAAAAAATTACCTACTAAAGTAGTGAAAACTACTGATTTATCATTTGTTATAAAAGTAAAAATTATTTGTTCTTTATTTCAGTTTGTTTTAAATAATATCGCTAAATATATTACATGGTAAATACATAGATATTAATAATGTTAAAAATTGATTACACTTGATTGTGATTATATTTTTACTCTTATTCTTAGAGTAAAATTGTGAAATTTTGTTCTTTCAAGGAACAGTAGTGGTTTATCTCGTAATATAGGTGTAGGTTGAATGTTATCCTGCCGATGATTTCTGAGTAATTTCAATGTTTTATGTCTGGAGTTCTATTATCTATAGAAATATGAAGATGTTAAATTTAGAAAATGTTTAGAATAACGTTGTTGTACTCAGTTCTTACCAGATCTTAAAAATAGGGGTTTTATGTCATTCACTCCACTGAAACATTGCTGACCACGAATTACCGCTTAACTGAAAAGCAAAATATATAATTACACGTGCTTAATACAATTTACAATAATTGCTTACTATGTTATGTTAATTATTTTAATTTTTTTTAATTTATTTTTGATTTTAATTTTTTGACAATAAAAGCTTTGTTAATATAAAATATTTAAATTTTAACAAAGAAATTTAAAATTACTGAAAATATTAACTGTAACTAAAAATCATTTTTTTTATTATATTTAATTTTTTAACAACTTGTAAAAAAATTTTAAAAATGTTTATTTTGAGAAATAACTCAATATTCATCAGCGTTTGAAAAATTAGACTCCAAGTAGTCGTAGCAGCAAAATATAACTAAAATTTGAGTTTAAGAAATGTTTAAAACTTGTAGTCGTTCATTTGCTTAAACTACAGCTACTTTCACTTTTTGGTAGCAGTATTGTTAGTTGAAGTCAAAAACTTAAATTTTTAATGTAGTGTAGTTTTCACAATTTTATTACTGCTGCTACCCTCACATATAAGTATTTATAGTTTTATCTATATTCATAAAAGAAAACTGCTACATTCTTTGTTTAGTTTTAAAAGTAATAAATAGAAAGCAGAGGCTGCAACAGAGGGAGCAGCAGATGTAGCAGCGGAGATAGCAGTAAAGGTAGCAGTTGAAGTAGTTTAATACAAAATAAAGTAGCTTAAAATATCAAAATTAAAAGTAATGTAAAAAATATATTATTTATTTCTTCTCTGCACTTTTATAAACATTTGTATATTGCCCTCCATTTTACAAATATTTTCGAATTGTCATATGGGTTGCCAATATAAACAATTTTCGAATCAAAAATAAAATGAATACAAGATTTTGTTCTCACATACAAAATGTAGTTAATTTCAGTTGTAAAGCATTATTTTCTTTGGCGAAAACAAAATAAAAAAAAGGATGTTTTTTGTTTTTAATTCATGTAATTTCCAGTCTGATTAATAAAATTTTAAATATTGTACGAAAATTTTTAAAATTTGTTTAAGTATTTGTAAAATATTAACACGATACTAACAAAAACTTATTTCTGCCAAATTTCATTAAAATATTCCTATTTTAAAGGAATTTTTGTATATTAAAACTCTATTATGGAGGATCAAATTTAATAGGCTTTGACTTTGTGTAAATATAATGATATATAAATAATCTGTATTTTGCGCACAAACTTTACATGGACAGCCGATCAGACGGACTATAAATCGACTCAGGAAATGATCCTTAGTCTATTGGTATTCTTTTCCTTATGCACAAACATATAATGAGCCAATCACCTATGGTCATGTAGTGTATAAAAAAAATAAAAAGCCCATGTAAGACATATAATTCAAAACTCAAATTTTATAAATATATAAAGAAAACAAAAACGCATTTAAATGCAACACAAAGTAGAAAAAATTTCCATTATATTATAAAGGAAATTTTACAAATTAAATAATACACACACATTTTATAAAAATTGTAACCTTATAAAATCAAAATAAAAGCTTATGATTTAAGTGTTATTGCAAGAACAACGCATTGTGCAAATGCGCATATGTTTTCTTGTTGTTCTTTGTTTATTGCTGCTCCTAAAACTACTTTTTCTGCTGCCTATTGACTACTTTTTCTTTAAGTATTAACTACACATTGAAGGTAGCAGTAAAAATTAAAAATATAGTAAGGGAAGTACATAGTAATAAAAATTAGACTACAAATGGAATGGTAGTCAATTATTTTGTTTTTAAAACTACTGCTTCATTTTAAATATGTGTTTTTTAAGTTTTATTTTCTTGCAAGTAGCAGTAATCAAAGAAAGTGTTAGACTACAAAAAATTATAATTGCTTTGGCTACCACTACTAACAATTTTCAGTATCTGTAGTTTTAGCCAATCCAAAAAACTAGATAGCAGTTGGAGTTTTTCAAACGCTGATATTCATTATTTTTTTACTTAAAGGAAAACTTTTTAAATAAACTACAAACAGTAAATGTAAAAATTGTTTGAGTGAACTTATATACGAGCTTTGGTCCTGTATTAACCGATATATACATAATTTGACAAACCGTATATTTGGACAATGTGACTCTAAAAGTACTCGACGACTAAATGTCATTTTTATAAGCATCATAATTTATGTTTTTAAATTAAGTAGCCACGGCCATATAACGCCGTTCTTTAAACAACTCTATGGTGTGAGCCTCACTAAACAAATAAAGTTTATTTGTGTCATATTTCATTAAAATATTTGCATATTTTTACTATTTTCCGGTAGTATATTTGCATGAGGGTTTGGAGAAATAATGGACTGAAAATGAATTTTAATACATTATATTACTGTGAAAAAATGTTACGTTATAATTTTTATTAAATTATCTATTGAATAACTACTTACAATTATACCAAAATATAACAAATGATTTTTAAGCACGGGCTTGCAGACGGACCCATAGCATGCTAAAAAAAATTTTAATTTTAAAAAGTTTTTTGTAACAAAACATTTAATAAAACAAAGCACTATAATTCTTTCCTGAATTAAATAAAATTTTTTAGGGTAATCTAACATACTGTATGTCAATTGAGTAACAAAAGTTTTTCCATCATGCAACTGAACTTGAACATGTCCGTTTTTTGTATTATAATGGAATTCAATTTTGAAAAATTGTGTAGAGATAAGTAGGTGAAAAAATCTGCTCCCGTAGTATACAATTGTATTATTTCCAACAAATTTTGTAGTTATGTATAGTGCACTTATGTTTGATTTAAAACTTTTTTGTATCCATTATATTTCAGGACGATATTGCAAAATTGTAAAATTAATTATGCAGTGTCGAGAGGGTGGATCATTATTTAAAGTAGAGAAAGTGGATTAGTCAATTGGTCCAATGTTTTAATTTTTCTTTTGACTCGGAAGATAAAGACTCGCTTTTGAAATCCTCTATCACCAACCAGGTATAACATTTGCCAGTCTTCCTTTAAAAAATTAGTCTTTGGAGTTTAACTTAAGAAAGATAATGAAAGCGATACCTCCACAATTATTTCTAGTGTGGTTTTATAGAGTGTTTCAGCTATAGCATATGGAATAGTCTCCTGGACCGCAGCAATCACCACAAGGATTAATAAAATTTGGATCGACAGTTCCAAAGGATGTAACTATAGGATTAAACATATTTTGGTTGTAATCAAGCATATGAATATTCAATTTTCTTTCCTTGTAACCCAAAAGAGATATAAAAGAAAACTTATCAACAAACATCACATCCAAACATACTTACTTAGATGGTCTTAGTTGCATTCTACTATTGTAATTGATTTCAATTTGCATATGAATATTTCAAACACTCAAAGTTCAACATTTTGAATCCTTATTATTTTACATCTTTTTTCATATATATATTTTTTTTCTTTGTTACATGAATGAGAATTTTTCATTTAGTATTTTACACATTATTCATTTAATAAAACTAGCAATATTCTGATTTCTGACTTTCATTTTTTTTTTCGTAAAAGAACTACATACATGCATAGTAGATGATAGTCGCAGTAATATGAGCCACATCTTGTATTCTATTAATTTTTTTTTTTTTGAATTTACTTTTTGTTGTTGAATAAAAGTTAAATAGAATGCTTGTGGTATTGTTACTGAGGTTCCTTTTTTTTTATTAAATTCAAAAAAAAAAAAAAATGCGAGAACCCCAGAAAAAAAATAAAAGAGTAATTTTTGTTGCCACACTTGCTGTTACACTTTTTCAATTGTTCTTTAGTGGGTTCGTCAGTCGTTCTTTATTTCTGGGTGAAATTGTGGTGTTTCCTTTTTTATGTTTGTGTATATTTAGTGTGGATTGCATTGTTGTCACTGTTGCAACATTAAACGTTAAAACTCATAAACTTTTGTAATTCTCTATTTTTGTTATGTTCAACTTTTTTGTACATTTGACCAATTTTATTGTAGACATTGTTGAAGTTGAAAAATTATTGGCTTAAAAATAGTCAGTTTCGAAAAATGTGACTGTAATTATTGCTGCACTTTTATGTTGCCTTTTTCTTTTTTCCTAAATTAACTTTGTAGTTCAGAGAAAGTTACAAATTTGAATTTAAACGGATGTGATTAGTATTAAATAAAAAAAAAATATAAAATATGAAATTTTTTTTAACAATGAAACTAGGAATGATTTCATTTTGTTTTGGGTTTTATAAATAAAAAAGTTAATCTATAAAACTTGCAAAAGAAGTTAATTGAAGAAAAACCATTACAAAAAAGAACAAAAGCTTCATGGTAGATATACGCACTGCAAATCACATCTACTTAGAAAACTCTTTGAATTTTGCCATTACTAGTCCGACCTAGAGATTTCAATAATGAAAAATTAATGCATTGGGCAGCATTAAACAGTTTGAGAAATAAATCTGTAACTTTTAATCGGCTGGTTTGCTTTGCATAAATTTTCACATAGGCGTAGCAGAGGAAAGTAAAATTTCAAGTTTGGAAAGTAAGCGGAGCTATTGGAGCACAAAATAGTAAGGGGAAAGGGGGAGCATTTATCATAAGGACACATATGTCTTTGCCAGTTATCTAGAAAACGAAGAAAATGTGAATTTTTGCTGCTAAAATTGAAATGGTGAATATAATCAAGATTTGTGCATAAATTTTTAAAATAGATGGCTTATTTTATTTGCAGCATTAACAGTTTTATGATAAAGGATAAAAAGTTGAAAATTTGTGGATCTTTTAATTCTTAAAATGACTAAATTGAAAAATATTATCCCACTAATTTATGAATAATTCCGCAACTATTGACCAGATGAAAAAATAATGTTAAAATGATTTTAAGAAACAATTTTTCCGCATTTTTATGTGCTTTATTTACCTAAATCGATCAAACTGTTCCTGATTTATAGTTAAATATACTAGACTTATGGGAAAAAACTAAACGCAGATTCTTGTTCATTACGTCCAATTCCATCTATTCCAATTGTTTTTAAAATTTAAAAAAAATGAATCCAGCCACAAATTTAGCTTAATGTCCTTAGTAATCTGACCACTTACTATAAATACCTTAAAAAGTGGCTCATATGATTTCACTCCCAAATCAACTTACTAACAAGAAAAAGAAAACTTAATTCAACACTTAACAACATTATTATGTTCATTTATAATTATTGTTATTATAATGTTAACTGACGGAAAAGACAAAAGGCAAAAAGCAACAAAGACACACATAACAAAACTAAAAACAAATATGTTTATACCCAACAAACATTCCTAAGCTAATATAATGACTAACACATTACGATCCCAACTAAATACTAATACAGTTGGTTAATGTGTTTTATTCTTCATAGAAGAAATTTTAGTAGCAACAAAATTGCTTAAATAAAAATACAAAAAAAAAAACTATAGTTGCAAAATCAAAACAAAGAAAATTTGCTAAAAATTTATTGCAGCACACGAAGAAAAATTGTTCATGTGCTATATGTGTCCGATAAAATTATGTATACAAGACTAAAACACGAAGTATTATTTTTCTATGTTAATTTATATACGAGTTGAATAATTTTTGTTTATGCTACAAGAAATTGTAAATAAACGCTGCAATTTTTATTGACAATACTGAAAATAGAAAAATTATTTTAGTTGTAATTATAAACAAAAATGAAACAGTAAAAATATTTTTAGTATTTTTTTGCTAGCAGCAGATATTTATTGCAAAATGTGATAAATATAGTATTAAAATCAAACCATGCTTAAAAGTATCTGTTATATTCAATTAATGTCACTCATCAAGAAAATAACTTCTACGCAACGACTAGGAAGAGTTTAATATTTGATATACTACATCAAAGTTAACTTCCAAAAGTTTATGGGGCACAAAAACTTTCATATCAAAGACTTCCTCAAATACACAATATCTCTTTATTAATGAAAAAGGAGCACTGAAAGTAAAGGAAAGAAGCCTTATTTCATTTAATAAAAACACATACTGTTTTAGAATATGTGTTTCAAATAAAAAGCGAAAATGAAAAAATGGAAAAAACTAATAGTTTAACAATGTGTGGTTGTAGTTCCTTTATATAATGTACATTGTAGTAGTTACTACTCAAATTAAATGGAAATTTTTTTTGTTTTTGTGAAACAGGGTATTTTATAAAAAAAATGTTAAAAATATTTAAATATTTTAATTTAAATAATGCAGAAACTACTAGAATACTACTGTCATAATCTAACTATGCAGTATTATGACTAACAACGATAGTAACAAAAAAAATACTAAAATTTATTACTTTAAATCATAATTCGATAAGAACATTTAGAAAATGTGTTCTTATCGAATATTCTATTGCAATATTGGAATATAATTAGAAATACTTCACCTGATTTTAAGCTTAATGTATATGGAGACCTAACCACCAAACATTTTCGAAATTATATTTTTGATGATAATCTATAATTCAGAATTATTTTAAATCAAAATTTCATCAAGTACTATTTCAGATTAAAAACATAGTTGGCCCATTCCGACTATTGTGAATATGCTTCAAATTTCGGGAGTGGGTCTTATGTGGGTCCGTGACCATTGTATATTTCTATGAAACATACGTATGTATTGTATTATATTATTTATGCATTTTAAGATGATTTTCAGAAGTAGGGCTTATATGGGGGCTATGGTCTAAGTATTATGGGCGGATCTTCTCAAAATTTGGTACTTTAGTTTAGGATTTATGCACGATAAAGAGATTTTCGGAAGAGGACTCTATGTAGAAGCTACGATTAATTAAAGACCGATCTGCATGAAATTTGGCTCATAAATTTATAGTTTTCCATATATTATTTTATTTAAAACATTTATGATCATTAAATCCCTATTTCAGGGAGGACATTTCTATGGGGGCAAGGTGAAATAGTGGACCAATCATAACCAATTTTAATATGCTTCGTACTTGTACAATTTCAGTAAATTATCTTCAAAATTGCGACCTGTACTTTGTACATAAAATTTACATGGACAGCTAGCCGTCCAGCCCACCAGCGGGACGAATAGACGGACATAGTTTGAGCGACTTAAAAAGCGAATCTGAGACAATTGGAGTACTTTAAGGTAGGTGTATAAGCAATCTCAAACATCAATTCTCAATTTCTGTACTTAGTTTCCTCCCAATAAATATCCCAGGAGTTTTTTTTAGTGTTCATTTACCCCCTTTTAGACAGTAGAGTTAATTTTTGTTTACCCACCTAACTCATTCATATGTGTAAATTTTTTTCTTTACCCCAATTTAACACATTTTGTGAGCGATAGTTAAGCAAAATAATATTTTACTGACACTTTGGTAAGCGTTAAGGTGGCTATCGCACAGTTTATTGGTAAAGTAACTAGTTAAAAAGTTTGTCTGGTAACTGACTCAATGTAACCACTAAAAGGATTTTCATAAATTTACTTGTTCGTACTAGTCACTAAATCGCCACTTTTTGGTCCTGGGGTATCAATAGACTTCCTCCTAGCACATATCCATGTAAAACTAACTACGTGACTAGACAACCACATAGTTAGTAAAGTAACTAGTTAAAAAGTTTGTCAGGTAACTGACTCAATGTAACTAGTAAGAAAAACGACTTCCAAAGGGTGACTAAAGTGGAAGCAATAGCCACCCCACTCTTACCAAAGGGTAAATAAATCAACATGCTCATTAAAACAACAAATAGTGTAATTAATGTAAGAATTCTCTGTGGCTGAGTGGTTAGAGCGTATAACTATAAAACATAAGGATGTGGGTTCGATTATTCGGGGTGTCGCCATCAAAAAAAAAGTAAAAATTAATTAAAGTGATTAATATAAAATAATATGAAAGAAAAATAAATAAATAAATAATAATTAAATAAAAAAGTGAAATAAAAATAAAAAAACTACTTTTAATGTTTTTTTATTACTTCTACAAATTGGCCACAAATTAACTAAATTAAAGATTGACTTTTTCTAAGCACCCACTTCTTCACCACTTTTTGGTAGCGGGGTTTCAATAGACTTCCTCCTAGGACATCGCCATGTTAAAGTGACTAGTCACCTACCTAGTAAAGTAACCAAAAAAAAGGAGAAATAATTTTATATTTGGGTAATTTAAAAATTTTAAAAATTTTACCTCTCTGAAATTTTGTCTATAGTAAGTATACCGATAGAGCTTCATTCAAAAAAAAAAAATATATATATATAAAAAAATTTAAGATTTAAGAAGATTTATTTTTTAAATAACTCATAATTTCGTGTTACGCTGCATGAATGGTATGTTAAAACTCATTTTACAAAGTTTTTTTCCTACATTTTTTTCTTTACATTTTATTGTATCGTAACTGTGCCATAGGGTCCACTATATGTAGACTAAAATTGTACTTATATGCTCATAACACTCGTAATAAAAATTGCATACTACTACACTGTCGAAAACACAAAACACCCACACATTTATCCACACATACTTACATACAAACATATATAACACATGTGTAAAAAAGGGAATGTGTTGAAAACTTTTACTTAACATACATACATATTATTATTATGATGGTTATTTTATGTGAGAGTCTTTGGTTTTTTTCGCAGTGAAAAACTAAAAAAAAGAACATTTTTATTGACAACATTTTTGGTAAATTTTGTTGTAAATATTTGGCATATTAGAAAGTACACTTGTAATAAAAATAAAGTGTAATGCTAAAGTTTTACAACAAATGTACATAAATCCTTATATAAATACTCTATAATTTTCATTTTAATCTCTATTCTTTGCTCTAAGTGTATTTCCAATAATTTTGATATAATTAATATGCAGGTGTAGGTATATAAAATAAATTTTTTTCTATTATTCCAGTTAACTTTTAATCGCACAGACGGTCTTTATTTAATCGGAGGAAATACCCATAAGCAAATAATCATTTAAAACATTAAAACAAGTGTCTTTAAGTAAAACAAATAAATAAATAAATGGTATTTGATTAAATATGTGTGATAAACAATTATTTTAAAATTTCTAAATTGCACTTGCCCTAAAAGAACAATGCAATAAAAATATTTATAATCAATAGCTAACAAAAAAACAGACAAAAATCATACAGTGTGTATGCTAACAGCTAGAAAAAATCTTATCTTTGCTACCACTATCGCTTAGTTACCAGAATAATAGCAAACTGTATTTTATTTTAAACTATAACAATTATATTTTTATCTTAATCTAAAGTTTAGATGAACTTAAAACATCAAATAATGTTCATTTACGTATGTTTGTAGTAAATTATTTTAAATCGAATTAACTACTCTCCGAGAGCAAACTTTTTATAAATGAAAGTAAAATTATCAGCCGTATTATGCATATGTGTACATTAATTTGTATGTGATAATCTAAACATAAAGCAAAGTATTTAAATATTATTCCTATTTAGTACAAAATGAGTCATAATACACATAATGATAACTCTATTATTAGTTGCTCATACTATTATCATGTTAATTAATAATATTGCGAAGATCTTTTTGATAATACTAATTCCATTAAACCAAAAAATGCCTAATAGCGTTATTAATTAATTTGATCGATTAGTTATTGAAAATTCTTCAACTATTGGAATGAATAAAAGTTGTTATTCGAATAATTCAAAAAAAAAAAAATTCTCATTAAAAACATATAAATTAAATAATTTTTTTCGAATATATATATATATATATATATATTGTCCCACTTAAGCGCCGTCTGTGCTTTAGCTACATATATCAGTTAATAGTAGGGTTGCCATATATACTTTAGAGTACTCCAAGCTTGTATGAAGGAAAAAAAATGTTATCCCATAGGGCATCCCCTCCCTAAAATTGTTCTATGGGTTATAAAAATACGTCGAGCAAAAAATTATTGCAATAGGACTACGTTAACTGGTGCCGCAACGGCTTTGAAGTTTGAAGATGCATTTACAAGGGGAAAATATGCATTTTTTTTTCAGTTTTCACAAAAATTTTGTCATTAAATAATTAGTTTTGCATTTTATTGTAAAGGAATCGTAATTTACACAGAATTGGTGTTCCAAAAAGATATAAAACACGTGTCTCAGAGCACTTGAATTCGAAATGTGACAAAAAAATGAATATATTTTTGAAAATATTCAAATAAAACAATTGTATTGCTCAAAATACATCTGTAGTTACTTGAATATGAGTTTCTGTCCTTATAGAATAACGAAAACCTGTTCTCAGCTACGGCCAAAAAATTTTGATATTTTAACGGTCGTTTCAAAACTCAAATTTCAGTTTTTTTGATACTTTGTTAAACAAATTTCAATATTTTTGGGAGATCTCATAGGGATTTATGGACAACAAATTACGGAATAAAACAGTAAAAAAATTAAGTCAATACCTCTTATAGTTTGCCTGTACCTGCATTTTGAATTCAGCGGATTTCGAGAAAAACCCATTTTTATGTGATATTTTGGCAAATCAGCCATTTTATCACATTGTTGTGTATTTTAAATGGAACTTTTTTAAAATTTTATAATCCATATAATTCTTAATATAAATCAAGAGTTTTATACAATTTGGACGACATTAACTCATAAACTTTAAAGGTCAAAAGTCAAATTTTGTAATATTTGCAATTTTTATGGAAACTAGTCGAAATTTTATCTATTTTTCGGTAGATTTTCATAAAACTTAAGAAATTTATTTATTAACAACCTATATTTACAATGATAGTGAAAAAAAAATGAAATTAACCCTTATACGGGTTAATTTCATTTGGGGTCAAAATGACCCCGATGTTTTAAAAACATGCCAATTTGAATATATTTCAATAAAACCCGTTTGCAATCCCATTAATTCAGCAAATTGATACAAAAAAAATTAGGCATTAACCCTTTTTGAATATGGTGTCTCATTAATTCAGCAAATTGAAAAAAAAAATTGGGTATTAACCCTTTTTGAAAGATTCAGCAAATTGAAAATGGAAAGGTTTAATACCCAAATTTTTTTATCTGATTAGCCAAAATATCACATAAAAATGGATTTTTCTCGAAATCCGCTGAATTCAAAATGCAGGTACAGGCAAACTATAAGAGGTATTGACCTAATATTTTTTTTTACTATTTTATTCCGTAATTTGTTTGTGGTTTTATAAACGACTATTTATTCATACCAAATCTGATCCCGTTAATCATTTTTATCAATGCTCGCAAAAACTGTGGAGGTTTGAATTTAAAACTTAAAGAAAATCTTAAAAATAAAGCTTTAACTTTATCAAAATCAAAACAGTGCGATTCTATAGAACTTCTAAAGTTCTAAAAGCAGATGCTAAAATTATTACGGAATCTTAAATATTTATCGAAATACACTGAAGGAAAATATTTTAATTTTATTTTTTTTCACAATTTCGTAAATAGCAAAAAAACAATATTGAGTGAATATCGGTTTTAGTTTAGAAAATAAAGTCGTTTTAACATTAGTACTCATAATAATATTCCTTATAAAAATGGTTTTAATATTAATTTTTTTAGAAGTAACTTTTAGCAAAATTTTTTACTTTTTTTTCAAAAATTGATTTTATTATTTCAAAATTTGATCTATAATGCGAAATATAGGGGTTGACTTTTGAGGTTAAGAACATGTATTTTGATCCATAAAACTATAAGTCCTTAAAATATTTTAATGCCATGTGAATTTTATTATTAAGCTTATAAAATGTTTTAATGTATACTTCGCGATAGTTGTCAGCAAGCGAAATAAGATTACAGGTGAATGCCGCTGTAGCCGATATAAATGACGTTTCTGTAATTGTTTTTCATAATACCAAATTTAGTCATTAAAATGATTCTTTATAGGCATTTTTCGATGATCTAAAGTAATATCTTACACTGATTCAGAACAAAATTTAGAAATTTGGTGAAAATTTTCAAAATTGCTTAAAATTTTTGCATTTTAAATTTTTTAACGCCATGTTAACTCGGACGTGTCATTTGCTAATGAATCTAGTTTATACGATATTTTGAACAATTCCTATAAAAGCGGAATTTGTCAGTAGCGAAAAACATACTTTCTTTTAAATATTTACGCTAATTATATGAAAGTTTGTGAAGATGCTATTCCATGTCTGGCTTCCTGACATCAACGAGATATACATCATACTGTTGATAATCACTTTATCTTTCAAATTCTGCTCCCTAATCTTAAATTCACTGAATTATGCAAATTTGCTATCAAAAAAAAAAAAATAAAAAAAAAAAAATAAACAATCGTAAATTTTTGATTTCATTGCTTATCACCGCATAGCTTTTCAACGGATTGTAAAAATAATATTTATTATACAGCAAATAAATTTCTAAAGACATGACTTTCGTCTGGTTAATGGTTTAAGTCTAAAAGTTGCAAACTGTCAGTGCAAAACAAAAATTAATTCAAAAATACTTGAAGGTTCCAACTTTTTTTCACATCTTTTAGTTTTAAATGCCTGTATTTCCTTGAGATTTTACGCGAATGATTTCAAATTTAGGTCTTCTTAGATATTTTGTGAGATCTACAAAAAGCCATCTACATTTTTCAAATTTTTGGCAATACAAAACACTGAAAGTAGATTTTAAACAATTTCAAAATGTTTTTGATTTTCGTCATATATATGTTTTTTCATTCCCAAATAGTTATAGTGCTAAAACGTAAAAAATTATTTTCTTATTAAAAATCAATTTTAATTAAGTACGTACATACATATTCAACATTAATATCTATGACATTTGGCCATTTTTCGGATACCTTTATAATTCCATCGCTGTAGAGCGAAAAATTTTGCCATAATTTTCAGTGGCTCTTCTATTCGCCAATTTTTTTTTACCATCAAGAGAGTTTTCCCGAAACAAATGGTAGTCAGACGGTGCAATTTCCGGACTACAATATGAGTGCTAGAGTATTAATTTCACTCAACTTTTTCTATGTTCGAATAATCAAATAACTCGAAAACGCAGTTTTTAAATTACTCGAATAATTGAGTAAATCTTTTAAGTTACTCGAGTTATTCGATTAATGTATACCTTAAAATTTTGCTCGATTTTTCAGTGCTTATCAAAAAAGGATACAAAAATGTAGCTTAAAATAAAAAAAAGTCTTTCCAAAATAATATATACTTAAAATTTACTTAAATATTTATGAATATTTGTCTTTTTTGCTTTGATAATGCCGTTGTTTCTCTATACTTAATATATTTATTGATAGTAAAATAAATAGGTCTTAAAAATTTGGTCTATCTATTTGAACCAAATTTTGTATTAAGGATAGTCTACCTACATACGCACAACAGACGTTTTCAGTTATATTCCAAATGTTTGTAAAATATTTTTAAGTGTCGGAGATCTACTAAACCCAGATTTATTTTTAGAATATTTTATAATTCATTGTTCAATTATGTTCAATATTTAGAAGGCATTAAGATGATCATTTAAAATTATACAAATGTATACAGTTTTTGAGATAATTTACTCTTATTTGTATAATAGTGATCTCGTGATTATGTTTTAGTTCAATTTTGTGGAAAAATGTTTCGCATCTTTTAATTTTCTAACAATATCAGTGTAAAAATATAAGAAATTCTATAAAATTGTATAATAAATTAGTAAAATATACAATTAGTTATAAATACTTACTTTTCTTCATTTAATTAAAAAAATTTATTGTAAATTTAAAATAAATAAAATAAATAAAATAAATAAAATAAATAAAATAAATAAAATAAATAAAATAAATAAAATAAATAAAATAAATAAAATAAATAAAATAAATAAAATAAATAAAATAAATAAAATAAATAAAATAAATAAAATAAATAAAATAAATAAAATAAATAAAATAAATAAAATAAATAAAATAAATAAAATAAATAAAATAAATAAAATAAATAAAATAAATAAAATAAATAAAATAAATAAAATAAATAAAATAAATAAAATAAATAAAATAAATAAAATAAATAAAATAAATAAAATAAATAAAATAAATAAAATAAATGAAATAAATAAAATAAATAAAATAAGTAAAATAATAATTGGATCTATTTTGAATTAAACCACAATTTCTACCAAAATGTAAAATATTTCATTTCTCATTTCTTCCTATTTATACCCTACACACCATAGGTGGGGAGGGTATTATGCTGTTGTGCTGATGTTTGTAACATCCAAAAATATTGGTCTAAGACCCACCTTAATTTATACCAATCGGCTTAGAATCACTTTCTGAATCGATTTAACGATGTCCGTCCGCCCGTCCATCCGTCCATGTAAACCTTGTAATCAAACTACAGGTCGCAATTTTGAACAAAAATTAATGAAATTTGATGTTTCTTATAGTCCGGGAACGAAGCCTATACGAAAAAAAATTTTTTTGTCGACCAGTGTTATTGTTTTAATTTATAATAAAACATTTTTAAATACATTTTTACAAAAATTAAAATTTAATGAATTCACAATTATCAAAAATGCATCAATAAATTGCATTTGTATTTTGAAAATATTTTGGAACGAAAAGAATATTTTGGAAATGGTGACTAAACTACTCAAAAAAAAAAAAAAAAATACAATAGCCTTATATGCTTTCTAAATTACAGAAATCCATCAACAACTTCAAGAGATATAAATATTTAAAGTTGCCTACTTTTTATTTTTTGTTAACTTTTATTTTATTTAATTTAAAACAAAAATTAAAAACATGAGATAAAAATTTATTTTTATACGAAGAATTGTGTTTTTGAGAAAGTGAAAAGTGAAATAAAATCACATGTTTTCGCAATTTCGCCAAACTGAAAACTCGAATTGACAAAAGGATTAACTGTGTTTGTGTATACCAATTTTTGTAGAAATTGAAAGCCATCAAGTAAAAAGTTACCTTTTTCGGGCGTTGTTTAATGGAGTGGTCTATATATTATTTTTTCTAACACAATCTTCTTTCTTTAATGGAGCGGTCGATATATTATTTTTTCTAACACAATTTCTTTTTAAATTTCTCCGAAACTATTGAGAAGAAAAAATTATATTAAAAACTGAATACATAATGTGTTAAACACTCATTTTAATTTGTATGTGGAGATAAAGAATAAAGAAACTAGCGAGAATGTTATATTCGGCTTGGCCGAATCTATATACCCAGCATCAACTTTTTCAAATTTTACGTTATATGAGATGTGGGCGGTAAAGTGGGTGGACCACGCCCATTTTTTGTTTCCGAGTTTACATTGGTCCTTGAACACAATTTCGTTGAAGTTTCACCTTATATGGGAGGTGGGCGGTAAAGTGGGCGGACCACAGCCATTTTGCAAGTTTATATCAACCCTCAAACTATTTATACAAAATTTATATACCCTGTGTTTCTAGTTTTTATCCCATAACTTTTTTGTTTATTAACCGATTTTACCCATTTTCAAAACCAAACAAACCTTATATAAGATAAATATTTGTGCCAAATTTCTGTTTACGTTGTCCCGTTCGAGCTCAGAATCTAACCAGGACCCAGAAGATATATACTTTGTGGGGTCTTAAATGATTCCTTCGACATGTTATATATGGAGTGACAAAATTAATATACCAACGATCTTTTTGATGGTGGGTTTAAAGATACTCATTCAGTCTTATAAGTATTTTTATAATTTTAAATAAATATTTATTAAATAATTTATACAATATGCGTCGAACATGTAATGCATTCAAATCTTTATTAAGATTTAAAAATTTATAAACACTATTTTTATGTTTGACAAAAGGTCATTTTAAAATTAAAAGTATTGTCTATAAAAATATATTATTATCTTTTTTTATAATGTATCCAACCTAATTTGTCAATCTTAATTAAAAGCAATTCTTGAAGAATGCTTATTTAAATGCTTATTTAAATTTAAAGTCATTGTTCTAATTAGTTAGATAAACTTCACGCAATATTTAAAACTTTATGAAGTAAGTAAATAAATGCGTATTTAATACTACGATCAATAAATCAACTATATAAAAAATAATGAATTCCAGTAAATCAGTCAGTATTAAGACAGTAATTAGCAATTTGTATAGCTGTGCAATTAACATGCTTTATTTCGTATCATTTCAAAATAATAAAAATGTTTTTAACAAAGATTATTTTTTCATTCTGACTAAATTTAGCCGACTTCAAAGACAAATATCTTTTCAACTAAAATACAATAAAAACAACAACAGATTAAGAAATTTCATCATGTTTTACATTATAATTAATATTACAATTCAAGTTATTCGAACATTGTTTCTACTTATTTTTGATCGCTCACACCTCGAAAAAATTAAATAGTGCGCTGGTAGAGATGAAAATTCATTAAAATTAAATTTTCAGTTCATAAATACGAACCGTTTGAGGGGTCTAACTACATCACAAAATCAAGAAAGCATTTCCTCTAGATACTCCAATGTACAAAAAGCGATAACAAACAACATGTATCTTAGCTTACTAACGCATAAAGTAACAGTATGTACATTAAAGTGCCTTGATTTGTATGGGGATAAAAAAAAGTTGCAAATGTACCCCCTAAAATTAAAGATTTATATGTTTTAAACTCATTCCCAAAATATTTCGATTCAATTATTTCATTTACGTGAACTGGACCATTTTTAAAATACCTCCAAAAATATGCTTTTCGATCGACAGTATATACATTTTTTAACTTTTTGTCAAAAAAATTACAACATATTATAGAAATTGAGCAAAAAATATTTTAATAATTGTTTTCATTCTAGCGAAATTTAAATTTCAGTCAAATTTTTAATGATTTTATTAAAGTTTGAATATTTTGGACATTTTCCATCATAAATTATATTTTAAGGTATCATTAAAAAAGCCTCATTCAGTACTATTGATATGTGCATTTTTAACCCTTTAGTTGCACAAATAATATTTTGGGATTTTCGGTCCATAATTGGTTAAGTTAGAAAAAAAAGAAGCTAAATTATACTTTTAAAAAAGGTCAGAAAATGCTAGATGCCTTTAAAAATAAAGCCAGAAAAAACTTAACATATTGATTTATTTAAAAAGGCATTTACTTTTTTGGTTATGATTAGATTTTGGTTTTTTTTAAAGATATTTTAGTGAATTTTTAAATACAACATAAATAGTTCCTATGGGTAATAAAGTTTGTTAAAAAATAATTATAATATTTTTGAAGATTGTTGCGCCCCAGGCGAAAATTTTCGTTAAATATAAATAATTTGTGCGAATTAATACACAAAAATGCTTAAATTGATGATTCTACAAAAATAAAATTAGTAAATTTTTAACCTTTTTAAGGCTATGTTAAGAATAAAAAAGGCTAACAAAAAAGCTAGATGCTAAAACGAAAATTTTGAGGCTAAAAGCAAAATAAAAAAGCTAGATTTAGCCTTAAAACATTGGTTACATTGGTTAAGTGTCTTCAAAAGCAAAAAATTTATCAAAAAAGTGACAAATTGGTGTGAAATAGCAGCTAAATTTCAAAAACTCCTTTTTATTCCATTACTATTGCGGTTTTAAATGAACTTATTAACTTTTCCACAAATTTATCAATACTTAAGTGTAATAATTAACTTTAACCTTTTGGGAACTAAATGCATAAAATTGACCATCTGGCTCTTAAAGGGTTAATTACATATTATCTTCAATAACAACAGGATAGACTATTCCTATGGTACATTAAAACCTAATATACTCGTATTTTGAAAAATTTCCGAAATATATAAAATTATATGTTTGAACAAAGAAAATATTATAAAAAAATTTAAATCATAATATTCCGCGATTGAAAAGAGACATAATAATTGTTTAAATGAATATTATAGGTCATAGGATGCCACTATTATAATTTAAAGTTAATTTCCTTATAACTAATAATAATAATATTGAAAGAAATTCGTAATTTCAGAGGTGTTTTGAAAATAGTCCAGCTCACGTAAATTTAAACATTGAGATGTAATATTTTAGAACATGCTAATCTTTATTTCTAGAGGGGTACATTTGCAGCTTTTTTTCGTGAGGCACTTTAATATACATGTTTTTGGAAAAGTAAAAATTTTTTTGCGCATAATTTCAATTGTGTATAACGAATCCTATTTACTAAACTTACATATATCCAGCTAACTAAGTTAGAATTACAAATAACCTAATTTAATTCCACATGCTCAAGGCGGTAAATAAAACTAAAATATGTCCACATAAACTATCCTGTACTAATCAGCTTAAAAAAAAACAAATAAAATTTAATACTTCTTTTAGGGGATTAAAAAAAAAATATATATTATATTTCAAAAAGTTACGTACAACAACGAATAACTACATACATAAATATACATACATACATACATACATACATACATACATACATACATACATACATACATACATACATACATACATACATACATACATACATACATACATACATACATACATACATACATACATACATACATACATACATACATACATACATACATACATACATACATACATACATACATACATACATACATACATACATACATACATACATACATACATACATACATACATACATACATACATACATACATACATACATACATACATACATACATATTTGTAAGAATTTTATTATTTTGATTTAAAATAAGTAATATAAAATACATTAACATAAAAATCTTAAACAAAGTACTATTTTATAAGCAAAAACAAAACAAATGCAATAAAAGTAAATACATCATATAACAAAACAAAACCAATAACAACAACACTATAAAATAAAAAATAAATATTTTATATTTACAAGTGATAAGACTAACAACAACAAAAGCAAAAAACAAATCAAAACAACAAAAACAAGCTCAAACACTTATTGATGAGTGTGAGTACTTTTATAACTAATTTTGCTGTAAAATTCTCCAGAAAAGCAGAGAATAAGCATGGAAGCGAAATTGAAAGCAAAATTAACTATAAAAAAACTAACTTTTATAAAGGTATTTGAATAAAACCCGGATTTTGTTATAACTATTTATTTTTTTTCTTTTGTTTTCAATTTCGCTTCTAGTATTGTTCTATATTATGTGGGATAATGTTTGTGATTGATTTAAACCAGAGATGGGAAATTGTATAATTGTAAATGAATTTATTTTTTATGATTTTCGTCATATTTTGTTTTTTTTTTTTTTTTTTCTTTCTTTTTTTCTTTTTTTTTTTTTTCTTAATCTCCGAAATTATATCAGACTAAACAAGTAAGAAAGATCAAGCCGGATTAGGGTTTGCAAATCGATTATAATCGTAATCGCGTAATTTAATCGTAATCGAAATCACAGAATTTTACCTGCGATTATAGTTAAAATTAAAATAATAAATACATATTGTAGTTACATAAGTATTTATTATAATTTACGACTGGATAATTAAAATTTTACCGAGAAATTAATAAACATTTTGTAAGTAAGTTAATTTTGGATAGTTCCTAAAATTCCAATTTTCTTTATTTTATTAAAATTAACTAAACTTAAGACGAAGATTCAAAATATAATTGCATTTAAGTCCAATTCTTCAACTTATGAAGAAAACTATATATTCAATCACCAAAGTAAAAATATTAGAAAAATACTTCTTGAGCACCCAAGTAATTGATAAAGAAAAATAGAAAAATAATTGTTTGTATTTTTAGTTTCTAATTAATCTTTTAATTTAAAATTATCTGATTAGTTTTTAATTTTTTTTTTTTTATTGTTTTTGATTGTTTTCTGAATAAATATAAATAAATAAATCTATTTCACTGGCAAAAATAATTCTGTTATATCTTTATTTTAGTTAAATACGATTAATCGTTAATCGCGATTAATTGCATATCTTTTAATCGTTATCGCGATTATGGAAAATTGCGATTATTTCCAAACCCTAAGCCGGACCATATGATATCCTTCACCATTGTGTGTGTACCAAAATTCGGGGAGGGGTCTTTTGTTATACCTGTGGCCAATTGTGTACAGATACTCGTATTAAGTGTAAAATGAAGCAACAAATACAGAATATTAAGTTAATACTAACATTTATATGAATTTATACACTTTTGGATGATTCCCGAAAGTAGACCCTAAATGGGACCTATGATAAATTATGGACCGATCCTCATAAAATTTCGCACTATCATTTATACTTATATAAAGCTTATTTGTGTTGAATATTAAGTTGGTACAAACATTTTAATGGAGTTTATGCCGGTTAAAGTGATTTTCTGAAGAAAAGGTTTTTATGGGAGCTATGGTCTACTATAAACCAATCTTCCAAAAATTCGAACACAGATACTTATAAAGATCTTATATGAGCCAAATTTCATAAAAATATTATTATATTTAAGGAATTTATGATCGTCAAACATTATTCCGGGAAGGCATTTGTATGAAGGCTATGTATGTGAAATAATTTCAAGGTCTTGT
The DNA here is from genome assembly GCA_951394005.1 of Protophormia terraenovae. Taxonomy (NCBI): domain Eukaryota; kingdom Metazoa; phylum Arthropoda; class Insecta; order Diptera; family Calliphoridae; genus Protophormia; species Protophormia terraenovae. The sequence continues at coordinate 144,177,374 of OX596074.1, forward strand.
ATTTGGATCATAAGAAACCTGTAAAGAAAATTTCGTTAATTTATGTCCATGATTGAGACCTGCAGTTTTATTACAAAGCTACATGGACGGACATCGTTAAATCGACCCAGAAAATTATTTTAAGCCAATTGGTATAAACTAAAGTGAACCTCAGACCAATATCCTTTGGATAATTTTCAAATAATGATTTAACTCATAAAAATGGGTTTTATATTGGCAGAAAAAAACCGTTCCCACACTGAACCAAAAAGGTACATAAATGCAATGAAAAAATTATTTTTTTCAATGAATTTTTTACACTAAATTTGACCCTATGTACAGGTTCATTGATACAATGTATTTCCATACATTAATATAAAAATTCAATGTACAAGTTCATTGATTAAATTTATTCTTACATTGAATCAATGAACACGTTCATTATATAAAATAAATAATTCCAGTGAACAATACATTGATTTCAATGAACTTGTAGTTTGTTCCAATGAAACATACATTGAAAATTTATTTTTGGTTTATATTTTACTTCAAATAAAATAATTAAATTGTAAAAAGCAAAATTTAATTATAATTTTCTTAATATAGATGCCATAAATACAGTGTTTATATTACATTTCTATAAAAAATGTAAATAAATAAAATACATGTTACAGGTGTGATCGTGAACTTCGTGTTTGCTTTGTCATTTATTAAAAGTACTTTCCTGAACGAAAAGAAGTTAATAAAAAAAAAATAATATTTATATATATATATATATATATATATATATATATATATATATATATATATATATATTAGGGTGGCCCTTTTTTGTATGGAAGAAAATAAAGGTATTTATATTTTCAGTCTCACCTCCTAGAAATGTTCGAAAAAAACATAAAATACAAAGTTTTAGATAGATTGGAACAAATTTAATGGTAGCCCAAAGCGATAGAAATATTATAAATTGTAGTTTTTTTATTTTGTCCAACCATAAATTATTCATTATAACATAGATTTTCCTCAGTTTCATCTTTTTGAATTCTCCAAATTATTACCTTTCTAAAATGACCAAAATGAAGAAAATTGAACAACTAATAATATCATAGTTACTAAAATCAATTTACGTAAAACGTGTAATTTTCGACCAAATACTCCCCAGTAAAATAAGATTTCATCCAAAACTTTAGGGAGAGAAACGAAACTTGGCATATAGTTTTGTCTTGGTATCTTATACCATATTAAAATTTTTTCGGTAATCACGTGTGATCTGCGTAAGATGTTCACGATTAAAATTCATCAAAATATCTTGTTTTGCATATATCTCACCTACGTATTTTTTACTATTCCAAAAATTTTGGATAATAAAATTATTTACAGGATATATAAAATGTCAATAGGAAACTATATGCCAAATTTCGTTTCTCTCCTTCAAATTCTGGTTGAAATCTTATTTTTCGGGGTCAATTTGCCCAAAAATGGCGTATTTTACGGTAATTTTATTTTAATAATTATTATGTTAACTAACAACATCCAATCTTCCAATCTTCTTGATCGTAATAATTTCAGAAAGCACTTAATGTGTGGAATTTAATAAGATATAAATATATATAAAAATTGGAATTAAAATTAATTTTTTATGATCGATGAAAAGGAAAAAATATTAAAAAGTCATAATTTTCAAGATTTTTATCGCTTTGAGTCACCTCTAAATTTTTTTTCAATCTGTTCAAAATTTTGCATATCTTAGTTTTTCGACTATCTGAACATTTTCAGGGCATGAGAACCAAAGTCTGGATACTTTTGGTAATGAGGGCCATCCTATATATATATATATTCAGACTTTTTTAAAAAACTTTTGATGCAATTATATTAACAACACTTTTTGCTGTACCAGAAAAAAAATTCAAGACCTGAGACGGTTCCATGTGTTACCGACAAGCACCCAAAGTCAAAAATTCCAAATAAAGTGTTTGAAGCTAACTAGTTTTTTTTTATTTCTTTTTATTGCTGTAGTCGCGGATTTAAACATAACAGTTTAATTCTTCTAATGTAGACACTAAACACTTGTAGGAAAGGACCAGCGTAGCTTTAATTAGAGTACAATTAACCCGTGTCAAATTGTGTTGTGCAAAATTCATGAAAACTAATTTTAAGAAAATTCAAAATTTTGCAGTTTTTTCATTGGGGATTTTACGCCATTTCGGATATTTAAAAATTCAAAGAAGAGCCCAATAGTTCTGAATTTGTGCATAGTTTGATATATATCTCGTTAATGTGCCCTCAACAGAAATGCTGTAGTTGGTACCCAAACTTGGAGAAAAAAAAAAACGTGAATGGCTCTAAGAGGTGAATTTTTCGCGAGGCACACTCGTAACGTTATTTCAGTGAAGCTAGAGTACAGCGTTATCAAAGAAGTTTTCCAAATGACATTTAAAAATCATTGTGGCGTTTTAAAATATTAATTTGCAAAACGTGTATAGCAATTTTAAGAAATTCAGCAATTTTGCTTATTTTGTTGTAGCGGAGTTTGGTGTTATAAATCAATTTTAAACTGAAATAAGTTCCTGTGTAAAGTTTTACTTGCGCAAGAAATATAATTTTACTAAAAATATTCATCAGCGGTTTTCATGGGCTAAGGCAGCGATGTTTTTAGTTAAACATTAATAGTCGAGGCACACCCAAGGCGCTAATTAAAATTGGCGATGATATATGTCAATCTGTAGCTGCTTTAATAACATACATCAAAATCAATATGGCGTTCGAAAAAAAGTACGATTTTGCATTTAATGCTAATGCATTAATGCTAATGAGATTCGAGTAAGTGCAATTAAAAATTGCATATAAATGACATTATTTTATGACTTATTTAAAAAAAATAATGAATTTTGCAAATTTTATAAGAACGTTTAATAATTATTAAATCGCTAATATATCCCCGAATACTTAACATATCGCGATATTTTTAATTTGTATTCTAGATACACCATTGTAGAGTACATAAACTATTGTAGAGGACTATAAACAGAATTTTGGCAATTTTTTTAAAAAATTTTACCTTAAACTGCCATAAAATTGATGCCGTTCGGTAAAAGTCATTCACGCGAACAGATTTGTGTTTCACTTGAGCCAAGGAATATTGGTACTAAATATCGTTGATGTTCCATTAAAAAATTTTCGAAATTTTTTTGAACATCAAAAGTAAACGAGTTTGAAGAATTGCTCATATATTGTATATAAAATAAAATTTTTTAAACTTGTTACCTTAAATTTGTTTGTCTATAGAAATCCCCTTATTTTCATAAAATATTCCGATAGTTATAAAGATCATGGTATTCTTTATCAACGGATGTAGCGTCCAAATCTTGATCAGTCTGTAATATATTTTTATTAAGAATTTAATTAAAATATTTTATATATTTATGAATACTTACAAATATAATCCTCTTGGATTTTGAATTCACAATATTTTTTGAAACCCTGGTATTTGAGACTAATAACACATTCCTCTTTGTCTTAATCTTTTTATCTACACAAATATAAGTTAAATGTATTTTTTTAAAAACTGTTTAAAATCATTAATATTATTAAACTCCTGCTTTTGAGTAACTCATTTAATTTGGTGTATTCAATTATGCTGCTTGACATCTCCTGTGTGAATAAATTTATATTTATGTATTCGAACGTCCATGCTTTATAACCTATTTACTTTCTAATTATTTTCGTCTTAATACAACACTGTTTAAAACGCATCTTTTCTTGTTAAGAGGTAAAAGGTTGTTTTAGTTTATTTGTTTTCAATAGAACAATGTGTTTGGAATTTTCCGTGACTTATTAAACTTTAAAGTGGCGTAGTTTCGGTTCCATTAAAGATATCGATTTCAATCTTTTTCTATATTACGAAGAATCATATATATCAAAAATGAGGAAAATTGTATTTTTAAAAATACAAATATCTTCTAAAGTATTTACGTTAGAATGTTTATTAAGGCGAATATTTAAAGGAAATGAAAAACATGTTTTTATGTTGAATTTTATTGGTGGATAATATATACATATGTAGAGGATGGATCCATTTTGAATGTTTTCTGTAAGTATCGCTATGGGACTTTGGCTTCTGAGTTTTATATATTTTTAAAAAGACAATTTTCCTCATTTTTGATATATTATAAATCGCGAACTATCGCGGTAATCAAACTTGAACTCGGCATTTGCGTTACCAGCGTCAATATTAATATTCTTGTCGAATTTTATTACATTCGGATGATTTTTGAAAGAAATTGGCGATTTTTCTATTTTATTACAAACAAAACAATACAAATTGCAATAAATATTTCGTATTTATTATGACATTTGTTGTAATAACTCCTAAAATATTGCGAGTCCCAGAATATCACTTTCCACGGTTATAGAAAGCATTTTCATCATTAACATATATTTTTTTAAAATTTTTAAAAAGACCATTTTTCGAGATATTTACCCGCGAACGAAAAATTGCGAGATATGGACTATTTTTATGTTGAGAAAAAAGTCATGTTATACGTCATATTAAGGGCAATTTTGATACTTTTAATATGACATCTCAATAAATCTTATATAATAAATATTTCGAAAGATATTTGTAGTTTTGTGTATGCAACTTTGTATATATTTTGAGCATATTTTGTACATAAAATTGAGAAATTTTGAATTAGACTTAGTTTTGACAAGAATGATTGTACCAACAAATATCTTTAAATTCGGAGAGGAAAAGTAAAAAATTGGAATTTTTCGTGTTGGTTTTATATGGAATGACTCTATACTATATTTTTAAATCAATGAACTAATACTTTAAATCAAATAACTGATTTACTTATTTTATTAAGAAATAAATTTAATGACAGGTTTCAATATAATATTCATAATAGCGTTAATTTTTTCATTGAATTTTAATGAGTGTTTTCATTGAAACAATAAATTCGTACATTAAATTAATACATTTTTGGAAAAAAATAATGAGTTTCATTTAATGTACTTCATGCAGTAAAATTACTTTTTTCAGTGTACCTGTATAATTAATAAAAATTAAAAACCTCAAATTTCCATCTCTGATGCTTAAAAAATTTAAACAGAGATACACAGAAAACTATTTTTAAGAGAGTATTAAAATTGAAAATGATTAAGCCAAATAAAACTGCTAAAGTCCATAATCAACACTAGTAGATATAATACGAGTACATAGTCGCTATGTGTGACTAACTCTGAGTGCTTGTAACACAGTGCTAGCACATACGTATGCACATTTAACAGTAGAGTGCAAAATAAACACATAATCTATTTTTATTATCTAGCTAAATTATATAAACTTATGTGTACTTATATATAATATACATATATAATATATAAACATAACTTCGATTATATTTATTTTTTCCCAAAGAAAAAAGTTGAGATTTCTTTTTTTTTTTTTTTTTTGGTAAAAATTACACAATTTCCTTCCAATTCTAAATACAGAAAAAAAAAAATATTGTAGTAATTTTGGTCCATTTTGAGTAGGATGCACGAAAAAGGTCTTCTTTAGATCTCAAAATCTCTAATTTGCAAATTGTGCTAGAAAAGTTTTCCTGTATTTAGAATCATAAGAAAAACTTATTCAAATTATGGTATTAAAAGTGAAATATACAACCAAATAATACCATTTAATTTGTTTCATTCTGCTATTTATTTACCACCATCTGTACATCATTAACTGGTCAGAAATTATCAACAAACTACACTAACAAACAAAAAATTATAATACAATCTCTTAATTCGTATTTATTTTATTGCGATGCAGTTTTATTATTTCTAGTTTTATTTTGTTTTTATTGCCAGAATACTTTTTTTTCGACATCGACACCTAATCAATCCATAAATGCAAACAAATACTCATACAAATACTTATTGCAAATCACCTCTTTTTCCTTTTATAAATATTTAAAATCACAAATTAGGCAACAACAAAAAGTTTATTGACTTTAAAATGTGTGTTAAATTTCTTTTTCAATAAAAATGGATTGAGTTTATCAGAAAAAAATTAAAATTATCTGATAATTGAAACGCTAATCTCTCTTGAGGCAAAAGATTACAATACAAGTGGTCAATCGGAATAAAAATAAAAAATAAAAAAATTGCATACAATCGATACAAATTTACGAATGAATTTAGCTCCTGCTAATCTATTAGTCTGGAAAATACATACATACAAACGTACATATAAAACAAAAACAAATTGTATTTTTCAATTCATTTGACACAGAAAACTAACATTACTTATATTGACACACTCACAGTGTAGTTGGTTGCCAGTGAGCTAGGGTCTGAGAGCGAACGCTTTATGTTTGTTACTATCAGTAGTAGAAAAAGATTGTTGTCACAATATTGTCGTAGGCCAGAATACAACAGAACGTACACATTTCAATTGCAAAGTTGACAGCGTCAAGATGTGTTGTCGCTGTTGTAGTGAAACTCAACAAAAAATATGGGTTTTTGGACTGGGCTTATTATTTATAATCTCAGGATTAGTGTGCACAATTTGGTGGCCTTCCTATGCTGAGGATATGATTTATAAGGTATAATTAAAAATGAAAAATTAAAGATTTATTTATTTTTTTTTTTTAATTTAATTTTTTATAAAAATTTAATAATTTTTCGATATTAAAATTTTCTTTTCTTTCACTTTTAGACCCTACCTCTCAAAAATGGTGGCCGTACTTATGACAAATGGTCTATTACTCCTATACCAGTTTATTTACACATGTATCTCTTTAACTGGACTAATCCCGATCAAGTAAGAGTAGCAGGCGTTAAACCTCACTTTGATCGTGTTGGTCCCTATGTGTTTCGTGAGGATAAAATTAAACGAAATATTACTTTTTATCCTAACAATACGGTCTCATTTGAACCTGAACGAACATGGTTTTTTGAACCCGAAGTGTCAGGTGGTACTTTGGATGATTTAATTACCTGCCCTCATTTGCCATCAATTGTAAGTACTTTGCAATGTGTTTTAAACATTTTTATTTTATTTAAAGGAAACAAATTAGAAACAAAGAGTTTTACATTTGGTGAATGAACAATCTTAAAAAAACAGAAACCAATTTAAAATTTGGAAAAAAAATTAATTTTATAAAAAGTTATGCAAATTTCAAACTTTATTTAAAATATTCTTATACGAGAGTGTTTAAAAATAGCTTTCTAATGGATTATTTTATGGCATTTTAAAAAATCAAAATCATTATACAAATTACACTTAAACTTCTAGACCGAATAAAAATTATATAAATATAAGGCTATAAAAATCAGTCTTTGGATATTCATACAGCAAAGGGTCAAAGTTCGTTAAAACAAAAGTGAACCGAGTAAAAGTAAAAAGTTATATTTCTTTATTATGAGCAGATTGTTTTCATTAAATTTGTTTATTTTAATATATATCTAAAGCAGCGATGTCCAAAAAGAGGAGCGCTAAAATAAGAATGTGTTAGTGCCTTATACCCTTGCGAAAATAGTTAGTTACACATATTCGCATTCTACCTATGTATTCTAAACAATGATACGACATATATATAGTGTTTATACTAAGGTGATCGACGCGGTTTTAAACCCGATTTATTCGGTTTCAGTTCTGTCGGCTTTTTCAAAATGTCCATTTTTCGAATAAAACGGGGTTTTAAACACAAAAAACCGGATTAAACATTTTAAAAAACATTGTACTTAATACTAATATTTGAAAGGAAATTTAGAAAATTAATAAAGTTCATGCAATAGGTATGAATTAGTAAATTTGAGATAGATTGAGAATATGTGCGTCACACCGATATTGCATGATGATCACATACTGCAGAGAGTTTTTTCGAATGAACTTGATTAATTTTTTTATTATTTATTATATTTTCTGTTGGTCATTTTTAATTAAACAAAAAATTACAAAAAAATACTTTTAGTTTTAAAAGATTTTTATTACAAAAAAAATAAATAAATAAATAAATTTTAAATGAATGTGTAGTAAATAAGTCAATAACATTAATAACAGTAGCATTCTTACAAACAATTTAAATACTTTAGGGTTTTTATTAATTCAATAATTGTAATAACATATTATTTAATTTTTTAATGCAGTGAATTTGAAAGAAGTCTACCTGCAAAATCGATTTCGAAAAAACTGAGACATAAGTTATTTTATAATAAATTTTATCCTCAATATTTTAGAATTAGTCGAATTTTTTCTCACGAAAACTAATTGTGATTTGTAAAACTAAATTTTCATCCCGACCTGATGGAAAAAAAGTGAAAGCATATTCGAGTTTAGCATGCGGAATTCCATCTAGTCTATATATATATATATATATATATATATATATATATATATATATATATATATATATATATATATATATATATATATATATATATATATATATATATATATATATATATATATATATATATATATATATATATATATATATATATATATATATATATATATATATATATATATATATATATATATATATATATATATATATATATATATATATATATATATATATATATATATATATATATATATACATATATATATATAAATATATATATATATATATATATATATATATTTTTTTTTTTTTTTTGAAGGAGCTCAAAAAAATTTTTTAATGACAAACTGATTATACCCTTTACTACCTGCGATGAAGGGTATAAAATTATTTAAATTATTATTTTAACCAAAAATTTTTACAAAAACACAAAAAAAAATATAATTATTCCTTACCTTTCTTGTTCAAAAGTCTTTTTATTTACTATTTGAAAACCCTTACTTACAACTAGGGCGATCGACTCAGGTTTCCAACCGGTATCTTCAGTCAATGTGATGTCGGTTTTTTCAAAATGTTAAATTTTCGAATGTCGAAATGTAATATTATTACACTTAATTTAAATGTTTTAATCTCTGTTTTTTTTTTTTTATATTTTATTAATTTTTCAAAGATGTATTAAAAAAAGGTTTCACCCTCAGAGTCGTTTTAATAAAACTGATTCTGGCATTTTCCATATAAACCCATGGTTTCTGTTTGAGCTAAGTAAAACTTAATATCATTTTTGGTGATTATTTTTTTAAAATTTTTCTATCCTACACCACCATAGGTGGGGAGGGTATTATGCGTTTGGTCTAAAACCCACATTAATTTGTACTAATCGGGTCTGAGTCGATTTGACGATATCCGTCCGTCCATGTAAACCTTGTAATCAAAATACAGGTCGCACTTTTGAAAATAAATTAATGAAATTTGGCACACGGATTTCTTATAGTCCAAGGATGAAACTGATTATGATCGGCTCATTATTTCACTTAGCCCCATACAAATAACCTTTCGGAAAAATGGCTTAACGATCATAAATCCCTTAAATGTAGCAAGAAATCTGTGTGCCGAATTTCATGAAGATGGGTCCATAATTACACAGAAAAAAGTAAAAATGGACTTCAATTACGAAATTTGTAATATTAATTAATTTTTAATTGATTTTGCTCCAATCATCAAAATGATAATATTAATAAATAGAATAATTGGTATTATTATTACTTCTTTTCCTTAAATAGTTGCAATGAGCTGGACATTTTTGAAAATTTACTTAAATTTATTTTATTTCTGTACTTTTATAGACAAATATTAAATTTGTCTTTATATTTTATTAAGAGCTGTCAATTTATTAAAAAACAAAACTGTAAACCAATTAGAAAATTAATTATATTAATAAATCATATAATTAAATTCCAATATAAAGTTAATTAATAATTTTATTAAAAAATTATTTGAAATATTTTTTTCTGTGTAACCATAGCTCTCATATAAATTCATATATTCTTATATTAACAACTGCAAAAAAAACAGTTAACCGGTTTTTTATGAATTTATTTAAAATACCAACTATTCGAACTTTTCGAAAACCGGTTTCTCCAAAAAGTCGAATAATCGATCAAACTAATTACAACTTAATCTGTCACCTTTTGAATATACAACGGTAACGTTTCCATCTTTGCCGACAGCTTTTATTGAAAGCTTTCAATTACGCTTGTTACTTTCACAGTTTTTTTTTCTCAACTGTACTTAAAGTTTTTCTTAGTTTTAATATGGTTCTTATTTTCGATATGGTTTCCTAATATATAAATATAAAAGATTTTGGTAAACAATTACCTATGTATTTTAATTTTTTGTTTTGTAAAACATGTTAGTTATATCATTTGGTCATGCAAGTTAAAACATGTTGTAAAACCATAAGTCGTAGAAAATCTTATCACCTTCATCGCTTATGCTACGGCAACATGAAATTTGTTAAAAATAAGAAATTGGTAGTTTATTTTTAACCTATATGTTTTTAAATGCAATTGAATTGGGAAATTATATAGGTTTTATTTTTAGGTCTTTAGTTGTCTTTTTTAAGTGACACTTTTTTAAAATACGTTTAATTAAAAAGCAATTAAGCCGTTTAATTAAAAAGCAATTTATTTTTATGTTTCTTTGCTTTAAATAGAAACTAATACAACATAATAAAAAGCTGAGTTTCAAATTAATTTCAAAAATTAGTTTGAAACTTTTTACCAAATAACTTAAAAAAATCATGTAATTTCCTTAATAGTTCCGTAGCTCAAAATAAATATTATTTATCTTTTCAATATTTGTTATTATTTTATAAAAATATATTCTTTTATATTTATTTTCTTTTCTCAGGCTGCCTCAAATGCCGTACGTGGCTATAATAGTGTCATGAAATTTTTCTTTAATATTGCCCTTAACGCCAATGGAGGTTCACTTTATCAAACACATACTGCCAATGAATGGTTATTCGAAGGTTTCTATGATGAATTCCTCGATTATGCCATGAAACTAAATACCTCTGAAACGGCCCACATAAAATCTAATCGCTTCGCTTGGTTCCTCGATCGTAATGGAACCTCTGACTTTGAGGGTTCTTTTACCATCAATACGGGAGCAGAAGACTTACGTGAAATGGGTGAGTTGAAATTTTGGAATGGCCAAAATCACACTGGTTTCTTTGAGGGTGATTGTGGTAAGATAAATGGCAGTACAGCAGATTTGTTTGTACCCAAACGGGGCCGAGATGAATGGATTACCATATTTATAAGAGATACTTGTCGTATTATTAATTTGGTGCCAGTGGGTACGGAAGTTATTGAGGGCATTGAGGCTATACGCTATGAAACTCAACCGGATACATATGACAGTGGTGAATTGAATCCGGATATGAAATGTTATTGTCCACCAGAAAGACGACCAGATAATTGTCCCAAAAGAGGCATGACTGATATTGGTTCATGTTCAGAGGGGGCTCCCATGTACATGTCACATGCTAGTTTTATGTATGCCGATCCTAGTTATGAAAATACTACTACGGGTACTGTGCCAGATCCGAAAAATGATATATTTTTCATAACTATGGAGCCAAGATTGGGTGTGCCGTTAGAGATAAATGCAGCTGTGCAAGTTAGTTTGCTGATACAACCAGATAGTGAAATAACGTAATGCGAAAGTTCTAAACTTCCTTTGTATTCTTAAAATAATGTTGCTTTTCTTTTATCAATAGTATTCTAAGAAAGATACCCACATTTTATGCTCCCATGTTTGTGATTAACAGCAAGGCCAGAATTACTAAAGAAGTAGCTGCTGAGGTTAAGGTAAGCATTGAAATTTTACTTATTGTAAATATTTAAATTTATTTTATCTTTCCAGCTTGCCTTAAATCTTCCTGATATTGGTTTCTATTTGGGTGTTGGTTTTCTTTGTGTAGGAGCAATTATGTTTGCTATAGGTTTTTATCTTTCCTGCACTAACAAATGGTATAAACCAAAACTTGAGGAACAAAATTTAATCAATCAAGGCAAAAGATAAAAAATATATTCTAAATTGTACCTGCCTATCTAAAAAGTAGTGTTATTTTTTTTTTTTTTTTTTTGGAATGAGAACAAATCTTGTAGTTTTAAGTTATTGCAATAAGTATTAATTAATGAATTTTTATATGAATTACCAAACCAAATTATTAAATAATCGCTACTGAGAAAAAAAATTTTTTTTCTGTTTTAATTGATAATGAATTTATAGCGAAATGTTATATAAATATTAACTTTCAACGTAACAACTTTACACAGTGTTAAAAATTGAAAATCGAAATTTTTTAAACTTATATTTATCAGTTTTATTTTATTCAAAGATTTTTTTTTAAATTAAGTTGTTAAGTATAGGTATTCAAAAACAAGGTTACGTATTTTTATTAAAAAACTTTTTGTAGAAATACCCATATTTATTTAGATATGAATAACTATTTAGTAGTGGTAGATTCAAAATATTATAGAAATTATACAATTTTGGTATGAAATTTAACACGATCTTATTACTGATATACTTATATGGGCAATTCTTTCTCCTACGTTCACCTTAACGAAACCGGCCGCACAGTGTCCCATTTAAAAAATAAAATGGAAATAAATCTTTAATTTCCGAACGAATGATCCGATTTCAATGAAATTTCACACAGTAATAGCTGAAGTGTGGGCGAGCTTAAGTTTCTGATTCGTTATATCTGAATCGATTTCAAATATTTTTACATGACCGGATCCTACTGGAAGATATTTACAAAAAATATTGTCTTGCGCACATATTTTCTCTTTTAGTTTACGAAATATTCGGCTTCAAAAATTAAAAATTTTACCTTGGTGAAGTTTTTTCATTATAGCGGGTACAAGGTTCACCCGATTTTCCGGAAATATTTTTTGTTTTATTAACAAAAAATATTTTAACAAATGTTATAAAGTTTTTTGGGAATTGCGGTTTTTTTTTTAATAATTGCAAAAAATCAAATAATACCTTAAACTAAGCACCAAAAAAACTACTCCGATGTAAAACTTCATTAAAAAATATCCACTAACAAAAATTTTATTCCAAATTTAAAAATTAGTAATATGTAATCAAAAATTAGTCCTATCTCGGTGTTTTTTGCGAAAAGTCTACAACAAATTTTCGTATTGTAAATATTTTTATACATATTTGAAAAGAAAGCAAAAATCTCGAAAGGATTTCTGATCGTTTGATATTCATGAACGCCATTTCAACCGACACACGGACGGACGGACATGGTACTATCGTCATCATTTCCTACAAGGATCCGACATAAATTTTGGAAATTACACACGGAATGACAAAATTATATATACCCTTTACAACTATGGTGAAGGGTATAAAAATCAGAAGTTAAAAATGTATTTGAGGTTGAAGGTCGGTTTCATAAAGGCAAAGGTAAAAAAAGAATTGTCCGTATAAATATATCAGTAATAAGATGAACATTTCAATCTACAACTACAAAATACACACAGAAAAAAGGATGATTAGAAAATTGTTACAATAACAAGAAATTATGAAATGTAACCAATATTTTATTACAATTATTAAAAAATACTAAATCCCTACAAGGTATTTACATTTATAATAATTTAATTCTTATTATGATAGAGATTAACCAATTCAAGTTTTTATATAAGTAATTTAACATATTTGGTCGACACCACCGAATTTTAGTACTACGACTTGGTAGTTACAATCATTTATTTTATAATAGGAAATATATTTACTTTGAAGGAAGAAAAAATCTAAATTCGATGTTTACAACCGAAATATTTGTACGATTTGCTGACGTTTCGAAAATAAATTATTTATAAAATAAAAAATATTGTGAACATATAACATTTTAAAATTTAATCTATACAAAATATACCCTCAAAATATAATAAAAAAAAAAACGAGAGAGGAACCATAGTCGGTCAAGACCTACCATATGATACCCTACACCATTAGACCTGTGTCCAATTGTAAACCAACACTTTTACTAAATGTAAAATAAATTATATAAATACAGAATAATGCATTTTTACTAACATCTATATGATTTTTTGCCTTTTAGGGTGATTCCCGGAAGTGGGTTTATATGGGAGCTAGAGTAAATTATGGACCGATTCTTATAAATTTTGGAAATGTTGTTTCTAATTATATAAAACTTATTTGTGTTGAATGTTACTTGATACTATCATTCGTAAGGAATTTATGCACGTTAAAGTGATTTTCGGAAGAGGGGTTTATATGGGAGCTATGGTCAAATATGGACCGATCTTATTGAAATTTGGCACAAGAATTGGCACTTATATAAAACTCCTTCGTACCGAGTTTCATTGAAATAATTATATATTTACGGCATTTATGATCGTCCTACTCCGGGAGGACATTTGTATGGGAGCCAGGAAATAATGGACCTATCATAACCAATTTCAATAGGCTTCGTCCTTGTACCAAAATAATTATTTGTGCCAAATTTTATCAAGATATCTTTAAAATTGCGACCTGTACTTTGTTCACAAGGTTTACATGGACAGACAGCCAGCCAGACGGACGGACGGATGGACATCGTTAAATCGACTCAGAAAGTGATTCTGTGTCGAACGTATACTTTATGGTGGAGGTCCGATAATTATTTCTGTACGTTACAAACATCAGCACATACGCATTATACCCCAACCACCTATGGTGGTGTAGGGTATAAAAACATATTCATGCTTTCAATAATTGTGGACGTAAGTATGTACATAAAATCATATGATACACAAATTAAAATCCTAACAAGGAATGTATCCTTAGACCGCAACACCATGCACATCTCTAGATTTCAATGGTGCAACGGATTTTTAAAGGTGGAAGATATTTCCTAGCCCTCAAAAAATCAACTACAACAATAACAAGAGCGAATGTTATATTCGGTTCGGCCGAATCTATATACCCACCATCAACTTTTTTTCAATTTTTTTTTTTATATGGGAGATGGGCAGTAAAGTGGGCGGACCACGCCCATTTTTTGTTTCCGAGTTTACATTTGTCCTTAAACTATTTGTACAAAATTTCGTTGATTTTAACCTTATATGGGAGGTGGGCGGTAAAGTGCGCGAACCACGCCCATTTTTGGTTTCCAAGTTTATATCGACACCCAAACTATCCGTACAAAATTTCGTTGTCATACATGCTTTTGTTTAAGAGATATCAGCAGAAAAGTATGAATTTAGCCCATAACTTTTGTTTATTAGGCGATTTTGCCCATTTTCAATACCAAACAAACCTTATATTTCGGTCATATATCCTGCTTTCAACAGACAGACAGACGGACAGACATAGCTAGATCGACTCAGAATCGAACTAGGACCCAGAAAATATATACTTTATGGGGTCTTAAATGATTCCTTAGACATGTTAGTTACACACAGGATGATAAAATCAATATACCCCCCATCTTTTTGATGGTGGATATAATAAAGCGTAAGTAAATATGAGATAAGTAAATCAAATCATTCATAATTTGCCTCCACGTGGACTCCCTTCAAAAGTCAGTATTAAATTTTTTATATATTCATTGAAGATGGATACACCTATTCATTGGGTAACAATTCGATGTTTCGCAGAGTTCAATTAAAGTTTTAAAAAGTTATAACAGCTAGGTCAAACCTAAATCCATAAAATTTCTCCGAATACTTTTAGACTAAGTTGTCAGTGAATATTTTTGAAAATACCTACAGTTAATGAACAAAATTTCCCTACAAAAAATCCCTATTCACCAAAACTAATAAAAAGTTGCTAAAAATTAACAATTTAGGTTGTATGAAAACTTGATTCCTTTAAAATACTGCCATTCTGTAATGGAAATATATCTTTTCATATAAAAATACTAATTACAAAGGGAAACACTGATTCTGCTACACGGAGTTTCTCAGTCAATTCAGATACACGGTATTAATAAGTACTAAGCCTCTAATCCACTTTTTTTGAATTGACTTTAGTTTTCGCGATAAATTTAAGGAGGTTGCACTATATATTGAAGCATATCTCGAAAACGACCTGATTTTGTTCAAAAAAAATTTTAAAAATTTTAATAAAAATTACCTTCAATTCGTTCGTACATTACTTTTTAATACGGTCAAAAGTTATGAAGATATCAAGGCCATCTTTTGAGAAAAAATTAAATTTTATAAAAAGTTTCAAGAAAAAACATTTTTCAAAAATTTATAAAAATTTGAAAGTGTTAAAAATTCAGATTTTTATTCTTTATTCATAGAGATAAATTTGATACAAATAAAATAAGTTAAATAGAAAAATTAAAAAAATGATTTTATAATTTTTTTTAAATTTTTCTATGTAACTTATAAATGAGTATTTTCACTAATTTGTAAATAAAATCAAAGCTTATGCATTGATTTTAATAAAATATACCTTGTTTTATTTTCACCAAATTTATCTTTATAATAGAAGAATAAAAATATACATTTTAGACACTTTCGAATTTTTATGATTTAAAAAAAAAAAAAAATTTTGAAATTTGGTATGAAATTTAATTTTTTCTCAAAAGATAGGCTTAATATCTCCATAACTGTTGACGGTATTAAAAATTAATTTATAAACGACTTGAAGATAATTTTAATTAGAATTTTTTACAAACCGCAATTTATCGCTAAAACTAGAGTCAATTCAAAAAATGTGGATTAGAGGCTTAGTACTTACTAATACCGTGTATCCGAATTGACTGAGAAACCCCATGCCGCAGAAATTTTTTCTCATTTTGTAACTCTGCGTTATCGAAGTCCGAAAATTCAACTATAGAAAAATTATATTCATTTAAATTTTTTTTTTTTTTTATATGTATTTTTTATCTCGCCGCGTTCATATCAGTGCATTGACAATAAAATATGTGACAAACTATTTTCTACTGTTAACCGGGTTTTCTATTATTGTTTTTTTGTAAAACTTAATATTAAATTGCATATGATTGAAATATGTATTTTTCTTGTTCAATTTTTAGTTTACAAATTTTAAATATTAGCTTTTATGCTTATTTTCCGAAATTTTGATTTCTATAGAATCATATCATTATAGTGAAGATTTAAACATAAAAATTATGCATTTTTACTCTTTTCTTTAATGATATGTATTGTTATTTAGTAGCTTATTTAAAAAAAGTAGACTTTCAGAAAAATTATTTACATTTTGAAAAAAACAAAAAATCTGTCCGATTATACCTACGATACTAATTAAGGAACATAAATACCTACATGCAATGATTTTTCCCTACTTTTGACAACACTGGTTCCAAGCATGAATGATTTGCAAACATTTGTATTTAACTTTAAAAGATAAATAGGTTAAAGCATTAATTAGGCACACTGCTGCAAAAGGGCTTTTAGCATCAATAAGCAAACACCAAAAGTTTCTAAAGTCTAGACTATTTATTTAACGGCATTTCTTTAGTCAATTAAATTGATGTGATTTCTATGTGCTTATAGAAGATTAATACGTTTGTCATAGATTTTTACAAATATCAAAGCTTTGTATATTGCAAAGGGAAGGTATACTAAGTACAATATACAAATATAAATTCAATGAGGGAAAGTTGTATAGTAAAAATCTGTATACCTTTTATTTGCTAACAAATTTTAAACTTGTTTTTTTATTTACGTTACTATTTACCTTTACACAAAGTAAGGAAACTTCACCCCTTTAAAAAAAAATCTCTTATAAATAATTATTAAAGTCTTACCGCAATTTTCGTATAAATTGATGGAAATAAATTATCAATAAAAAAAAATAAAAAAATTTTGTTATAAAACATAGTTGCTTGTTATTTTTTATTGTTTTACTTGTTTAAAAAAAAAAAATAAAAAATTGCAATATATAATTAAAAGTTGTAACATTAATAAATCATTTAAAAATCTTAGTTAAGATTTAAGTAAGAAATGACGTCAATATAAAGTGTTTTTATTGAAGCTTAAACAAATACTTAAACGTTTACTATACACACTAAGCTGCATTCGCTCAAGATTTTTAGAAAATATTTAAATAAGATATAAGATGAACCATTTTGAGAGTAAAGCTTATTAGGGGATTTTTACTAACGTCACATACCTTAAAAATAAATTTGATTTGCCAAATGCACTTCTTCAGGCATATGTAAATTAAGTTAGCTGGGGGTAAGATTTGTATCAATTATAAGAATGTTTATAGTAACGTATCCATAACTCCCTATATCACTTTTATTATTCCAAATATATAAATTTTATTTAATAAGAATTTATTGTTTTCTTGTTGTTGTTTTCTTAATTCTGTTAATCTTATCTACTTAATCAAACGAAAAACACCTGAAGTGTAAATGAAATAATTATCTGATTATTTTGATAACTAATTGTGGATTATCGCTATTAAGTAAATTTTATGATATTTAAATTTATTTTAAACTTGTATTGATATATGGGAAATTCTTAAAACTCGTTTACTTTTGGGGTTTAAAAAAAATTTTTTAATGGCACATCAACGCTATTTTGTACCAATATTATCAGTCACTAATATATAATGACTTTTAGCGAACTGCGTCAGTGTTATGGAGGTTTAAGATAAAAAGTTATAAAAAATTGCCAAAATTCTATTTTCAGAAATATTTAAAAAATTACCACATGTGTGTAATCCACATCGATATGCCGAAAATAATAATTTCTTAAAAAAAAAAAAATACCTACAAATTTTCCAGTATTTTATTTTATAAAATTCTTTGATATATTTTTAATATTTGACAATCAAATATTTTATTAATTTTGTATTAATGGAGAAGACATAACCGCTTATGTTTTGGTACTTATAAATCTAAAATTTAAATAAATTGTCCAATAAAAGTCCAATGCACATTGGAGTAAAAGGGGTCGAAAATGGCGATTAATTCAGGGAAAGGTGATACAATGTTTTAATGATCACGTTTTATCTTTTATTTATTATTATTAATTAATTCGAAATGCATTTTTGGAATTATAAGATGTAATGTCCGTTCGTCCCTCTATATACGTATTAAAGTTAAATGGGTCGAAAATTATACATAATTCGGGGAAAGGTTATATCAACACTTTAATGATCACGTTAAATTTTTTATTAATTAATATCTAAAAAATGCATTTTTGGAATTATAAGATGTTTTTTGGCAAAATGATAATGTCCGTCCTTCTATACAATTGAAAAATGGCGGCTAATTCAGGAAAAGGTGATATTCGAATTTTGATGATCGAGTTTTATTTTTTCTATTTATTAGTTACTAAAAATATACATTTTTACAAATCTAAAATATTTTTTTGCAGAATGGAAATGTCCGTCCGTCTATACATTTGGGTTAAATGGATCGAAAATGGCGCTTAACTCAAGGAAAGGTGATATTAAAACTTTAATATTTAGATTTAGTTCTTATATAAAAAAATTATATCCTTTTGGAATTTTCATTATATAATTGTTTGTCTGTTTGTTTATTTTTGAAAACTTTTCAATTCAAAATTATTTATTTTTTGACTCAATAGATAATTTTGTTTTTTAGTAAATTACAAAATATATGATAAAATTGGTTGAAAATGTTGGTATATATTTTGAGAAGATTTGACCAACATCTTGTATAGTTGAGGTTGTTAAAATTTCAAATAAATATACATATATCGAAGAATGTATTAGAGAAATAGTACATGAAAGCATGTTTGTAAAAGATTTATCAAAGACTTTAAAGTGATATAAAAATCTTGGAAATCGCATAAGGAACAAAAATTCGCTAGTGGTTAAACCTTTTCTATGTTATTAGTACCCTATTTTGAACCTGAAGTGTATGGGATACTGCTTCTAAACTTAAAATGTTTTTGTCTGCTGCTACGCCTATGAGAAATTTCATGTAAATCCAACTAGACGATTAGAAGTTATAGATTCATTTCGGTTCTGCTCCACTGTTTAATGTTTGATAAAGCAAAGAAAATGTCTGTACTTAAGTTGTGTTTTGTATGAAATCAACTGGAGTTTTTTCTAAAAAAAATTTTAGAACAAACACCCCGTAACATTTGAAGTTGAATTCCATGAAATTTTAAAATTAGTGTATTTCAGGACAATTTTCAAAGAAATAACAAAAAAAAAAAAAAAAAAAAAAATTGAACAAAATATAATTTACAAATACTTGAAGAAAAGTACACTTAAATACCCGAAGTTTATGATTCCATTATAAATTTTTGCTTTAAAAGACTTTGAATTCAAAATATACACTGAAAATTTATGAAAATAAATTTTTTTATTCTTTTTCAAAAATGTAAAAAAATTTTGAATTTTGACAGCCTTTTATAAGAAAACAACATAACTTAGCTTCATACATAATTTATTTGGTATTGATACATAATTTTGTTAATTTTTATTCGGTACCCAACCTTATCGCCACTTTTGACACATTTTACCCCAAAGTGAAATTTCAAAAATAAATGCGCATATGTAACCTACACAAAGGTATACAAAATACAAATTAAAGAAAGTTCGATAAGTTTTATATTAGTGAACATAATCGTGATCATATATGTATCTGTTTAAATCTTTTTTTTAGATTGATTTTAAAATTTTTTAACTGCATTTAATTCCCTGATGTGTTTTTATGTCTTACGACAAAACACTCCTAAAATGATGTGAATTAATAAAAAGTTGCAAATATTTATTGTATTACTATAATATATATTATTCAATGACAAAAATATACACCCAAACATTTTAAAGTTGCATTAAGTTGAAACGCGTAATTATTTTGAGTGCCACTTAATTCCGATAAAATCTATCATAACAGCTACAGATCGATACACATTTTGACCGATTTCATTTAGCGCCTTCATTTTATGCCTCGACAATTTATGAATTCATTAATGAAATATAAAAGACACCGCAAACTCAGGTCATCAATTTAAAAAAATCAGAAGTGAAAAAAATATTTGAGGTTGAATTTCGGTTTTATAAAGGTAAACGTAAAAAGAGAATTGCCCATATATTAATTTAATAAATTAAAAAAAGTGTAGAAATCAATATTTCAAATGTTTTGTTATACGGTAATTAGTTGTTCATTGGTGCAGCTAGTGGAAAGATAGCAGCAATGTTTATTTCAAATTATAGCGGCAAGATGATCAAATTTAACCCTAGAATACTAACAATATTTTTTCAAAAAATAGTACTAACGATACGTAAATTTTATGTACATATGTATAGTCCTCTAAAAAACTTTATATGTTGTGCCTTTAAAAGGCTTAAAGCTAAAAAAAAATACATTTACATTGAAAAAGCCCCCGAATTTCAAGTCATGATAAATTATGATCTGGTGTTCGGCAGCGACTTGAGATATTGGTTTAAATAAGATAGTATGTTTCATACTTCCTAAATTTTTAAGACATTTTTTCCTCCTTTTTCTATAAAGTTCTTAGTATAACGGTAATCTCGCCAGCTCATATATTTTTTTTTCGATTATGACATTAATTTCATTGAAAAGTTAGAATTGACTTCTTCATCTATCAAATTAAGATTTTTCGGCGAATATTTCAACATTTACCCTTCCATTTCAAATCACATTTCCATTTTTATATTCAAATTTATACTGTTGATACTAACGATACATAAAATTTACGTATAAAATGTATACTCTTAATACTAACGATACGTAAATTTAACGTAAAAACTTTTTTGTATTTGCATTTAGAACATGTAAATATCTAAAAATTTATTTTTTTCTTTTTAACATATATATAAAAATACCTAAGGAAAGGATTCGAAAAAAATGTATACGTAAAATTTATGTACATTACTATTGCAGGGTTCAAAAATCCTAACTTTTGCAAATCCTAAAATATTGATTTCGATGATTTTTAAATGATGTTTGTTGTTATGGTTTTGAACATTTTTAAACTTTATATTCTCTTTTTGCAAATAATTTCTGTAATGGAAGAGTAAACATTTTATTAAAATGCCCTGTTATTTATTATCTTTATATGTCTAGACATGAAAAATTATCAAAATAAACACTGAAATAAGTATGAAAAATTTATAATTAAAAAAAATAATAATAATAATAATGAAAATTAAATTTATTACCATAGATTAAAACATAGATATGAAGTTCAGTTTTCAAAAACCTAAGTCGGTTGTCAAAAGTCTAAGAATGTGTTAGTAAAATTTTTCATTGAAAGCAAAAACAATTGAAGTACGTGTGCCTTTTTGAGTAATTTTTTTCAATTGAGTTTTTTTTAAGCTTCATATCTATTAGAGGTCTGCAACGAATAAGTTTTCGCTGCATATGTGAAGACCGACATCGAATATAATTACTAATCGTACTCTCTCTCTCAGAGCAGAAGTACTGAAGTGTAGTTAACCGTTGTTCGTCGAATAACTACGAGTAAGTAGCAACTGAAAAACATGTTCGGAAAAAATTGAACACAAACAAATGGAATGAACAAACAAAAAGTACTACAAGTATATTGTTCACTTCACATGGTACCACGAGTATTTTCATATTAAAGGGCAAAGCTGAAATATCATTTTACGGGAAGTAATAAATAAACTGAACTATTTTATTATAATAAAATGTATGTTATGGTTTCATTGTACTGTTTTGTTTATGTTTTTTAGAACAAATAAGTTATTTAAAAATTATTTTTTTAAATAATATTGTTTTTTTTTTTTTTAATTTATATATGCAATAGGAAAAAATCGGATACCAAGGATTTTTAAATTTGAGAAAGCAGAAATAAAAATAGAACCAAAATATATAAATTATAGGCATAAAATCAGAATTAATTTTTTTACTTATAAAATTAATGAAAGGAGAACTAAAGTTTAAATATTTTCTTTTTTTTTATTATTTAATTTAAAAATATTGTTGCTTTTTTCCGTTTTAATTTAAAATTCATGCATATAACTCCCATATATTTTCTATTTTATTATATTGTTGTTTATTAATTATAAATAACAAAAAAACCAAACTGAACATTGTACATGTAGTACTACGTTCAGTTTTACTTTCGCATCATACTCGACATGATCTATCTTGGTATCTTCGAATAAAATTGAACTTGTCGGCAGTGTTCGTTGTTAGCGAGCACAGTCAAATAGCAACAAATAGTTATTCGAAAGTTTTGTTGTTCACAAATATGTGTACATCTTTTGTTTGCGATGCTTCGAGTAAGTGTACATGCTTCGGCAGTACACGTGTACTCTACATATACAAATATATTTATGCAGATCTCTAATATCTATGTTATAATCTATGTTTATTACTTTTTTTTCTCAAATATTTGTTGTAAAATATTTAGAGGCCAACAGAATATTGTTTTGATAAAACTTCGGTTTAAACCACATTTTGGTCAAACCAAAACTATTTTTTTAAATGAAAATAAGTAAAAACTAATAAGAAAGGCATAGTCGGCCAAGCCCTCTATGTTATACACTACACCATTGTGTATGTATGTACATCAAAATTTGGAAAAGCTTTTTATGGGACCTGTGGCTGATTGTGGACCGATACATGCATTAAATTTAATGCATATTTTTATAAAACATACATATGCATTACATTATGTTGATATCAAGATTTATATGTAATTCTCTACTATAAGCTGATTCCCGGAAGTGGGCTTTATATGAAAAAGCTATGGAAGCTGTGGAAAATTATGGACCAATTCTCATAAAATTAGCACGGTAGTTTCTACTTTTATAAAGCTTATTTGTGTCAAATATTAACTTTATACCAATATTTGTATGGAATATATGTACGTTAAAGTGTTTTTCGAAAGAGGAGTTTATGTGGGAGCTATGGTCAATAATAAACCGAACTTCATAAAACTTGACACAAAAATTTATATATAGCTTACTTGTACCGAATTTTATTAAACTATCGCAATATTTAAGGCATTTATAGTCGTTAAACGCATATTCCGGGAGGATATGTGTATTGTGCTAAATGTGCCAAATTCAATGCAAAAGATTAAATGGACAAGTAACCGGCCAACCTGCAAGCCAGAAGGACGGCGTTAAATCGGCAGAATCGACTGATTCTGAGTTAGTAAATTGTAAAGACTTTATGAAATTTCTTCAGATATGCTAATATTATTTTCTTTAAATTGGGGGCTAATCCTCCCGCTGACCCTATCCGTCCCGTTTTATTTTTATCAAAGCAATATGATTAGAAAGTAGAGTCATTCCATTTAAAACCAACAAGAAAAATTACATTTTTGGACCTCTTCGAATTTATTCATATTTGGTACTATGTTTACAGAGAACGTACAAAATGGCTCTACATATATATTTTTCACGAATTTAAAAATAAAACTTTTGGAGATATGCGACCGCGAAATTTAATTCTCGAATTATCCACCAAAAAAATGTAACATAAAAAAATGTTTCAGGTATAATTTTAGATGTAATTTCATTTCCACTAGCAGTTCGCCTCAATGAACGTTGTAACGTAAACCTGTAAAGCTAACCGGGCTGCTTTTCCACCAGATATGTTTGGAGTTCTTTTCCATATGCTTTTAATTTTTTTGGTCTTCCCAATTTCATGTGGACCATTTTTCTTCCTAAACCATGTTTCCTGTCTATGGTCGAATTCTCCTAATACTGTTTAATAACCTTGGAAACAGTTTCATAGCAGACATTTAATTCTTTGGCCAATTATTTGTAGGACCTATTTGGATTTTTTTTGAAATTTTTTAATAATTTGTAGCACATACATATTTTTCGTCACTCATTTTGATCAAACTCACAGCAAATCAACATGGTTGTCATTAAAAATAATAACTGACATATTTTTCAAAGATAACTAAATCAAAATGAAATTGAAAAAAGATTCGGCTGTGCCGAATCTTTGATACCCTTCACCATATTACCATCTTATCGACATCATATTACCATATTACATATTAAATCTAAATTTTTTTCAAACTACGAAAATTTGAATATGAAAAAAAAACAATCATAACAGGCTTTGCTTTTAAAAAAGAAACAACAACAATTCCATATATATTTATTTTTGTATGTACAAACTGACTGAATACACAAAGAACAACAACAACACTGTTATTCATTATATTACTGCTGTTGCTAACTAAACTACTTGTCTATACAAAAAACAAAAAACGTCACTAATAGTCATTACAATGCTTAATATACATGTTTGTTTGTGTATTTATATTCTTAACAGATTTGTTTTTGGGCCATAACTCTGTTGATTATGAACGAATTTGGTTTATTAAAAAAACCGAAATTTTATAAAAATATTTATGACTGATCTATATAAAAATCAAAATCTATAGCTTGAACAAGGGCTTCAAAAATAAAAAATTCGTTTTCCCCGATATCTCAGTTATTACTGAACCGATTTATTTAATTTTTTCAGAACAAAAATTCAGAAAATAATTTTCGAGCCCCCTTTAAAAATTCGAAGTCCCTGGTATATGCAGAGGCTTCAGAAACTAAAAAACCGGTTCTAAAAACCGGTTTTTAAAGCATATCTCCACCATTTATAAACCGATCTTCCTGATTCAAAAAACTGAAATTTTATAAAAATATTTGTGACCGATCTGTATAAAAATAAAAATCTATAGCTTAAACCAAGGCTTCAAAAAATAAAAAATGCGTTTTGTCCGATATCTCAGTTATTACTGAACCGATTTATTTCATTTTTTCAGAACAAAAATTCAGAAAAAAATGTCCGAGAATTCTTTGTAAAAACGAAGTCCGTAGTGTATACAGAGGCTTCAGAAACTGGAAAACCGGTTCAAAAAACCGGTTTTTTGAACATATCTCCGCATTGTATAAACCTATCTTGCTGAATTCCAATAGCAAAATTCTCGAAAGCATTTCCGATCGTTTGACATACATATTATATATGTCAGTTATCGGTGGGCTTCATAAACGCCATTTCAACCGACACACGGACGGACGGACGGACGGACGGACATGGTCCAATCGTCATCGCTTCTTACAAGGATTCCGAAAATATAAACTTTTTTGCTCTCCGACGAAAATTGTGGAAATTACAAACGGAATGACAAACTTATATATACCCTTTACACCTGTGGTGAAGGGTATAAAAATGTTAAATATTGCTTCGGAAAAAAGTTATGAGGCAAAATATGTGTTAAGATTTTTTCGATCGCACTCCTTAAAAAATGTTCCAGATAGTTACAAGGAATACCATGTCGATCACCGGATATAGCGTTCAAATCTTGATCAGTCTGTAATATATTTTTATTAAGAATTAAATTAAATATTTTATATATTTAGGAATATTTACAAATAGAATCCTCTTGGTTTTTGAATTCACGATAATTTTTGAAACCCTAGTATTTGAGGCTAATAACACATTCTTCTGCGTCTTAATTGTTTTATTTACACAAATATAAATTAAATGTAATATTTTAAAAACTGTTTAATACCATTAACTTTATTAAACTTACATAATAAGAAGGCAGGTCTCGAAATTCCTACTTTTGAGTAATTCATTTAATTTGGTGTATTCGGGCGGAATACACCACATCAATAAGTCCGTAACTTTTTGAATGAAACACAGTGTTTTTTACAAAAAAAAAATTATTTTTCCACAGTTTCTCCAGTTTTTGAATGCCTTCCAAAAAATAGGATTTTTCGAGATCCTTAAAATAGGCATTTGTATGGTCAATAATTTCATCGTTGGAGATGAATCTCTTTCCACCGAGCCATTTCTTCAGGTTTGGAAATAGAAAGTAGTCACTAGGGGCTAAATCCGGAGAACGTGGCGGATAAGGTCCCAATTCGTAGCCCAATTCATAGAGTTTTGCCAGGGTTTTATGGGTTTCACCCGGAGAAACCCATTGTTTAGACTGCTGTTTGGTCTCCGGAATACAGTAATGGATCCATGTTTCATCCATAGTTACAAAACGCTGCGAAAACTCATTCGGTTTACGGTTAAACAACTCCAAACAATCCTTTGAAGTTGTCACACGTTTACGTTTATGGTCAATTGAGAGCAAACACGGCACTCATCTTGCAGACAACTTTCTTAAAACCAGCTGATCATTTAAAATCGAAACCACACTGCCATTTGAAATGCCTATGGTATCAACAATCTCACGCACTTTTACTTTTCGGTCGGCCAACACCATATCGTGGATTTTTTAGACATTTTCGGGTGTACTGACCTCAATTGGGCGTCAAGAACGTTCAGCGTCATTTGTGCTTGTGCGACTACAACGAAAGTCAGTAAACCACTTTTTTACCATTGAAATCGATGGTGAAGAATCCCCATAGTATTTATCGATTTTTTCCTTGGTTTGATTGACGGTTTATTTTCGCAAAAAAATAATGTCTAATGAGAACTCAAAATTCATTTTTTTCCATTTTTAGAAAAATACACGAGGTTGTATGTTTAGAACAGCTGTTAAACGCAAAGTAAATGACGACACTTGCTCAAAATTTTACAGTAGTCTATTAACAGGTGGTACTTGATGGGAACAGTGTTGCATTTCATATAACTACGAGGTAAGTTCGAAAGGTCACGGAAATATTGATCCGCCCTCGTATTTATGTATATTAATAATTTGAACGTCCATGCTTTATAACTTATTTACTTTCTAATTATTTTCGTTTTTAACACAACACTGAATTATTTGTTTGTCCTTTGTTTAAAATACGTCATTTCTTGTTAAGAGATAAAGACGAACTGAGTTGTTTTTGTATTAATTTATTTCCCGTTAGAAAACATTTATTTTAACATAGTTTAATGAAATATTTCATTAATAATGTAATGTAATAATGTAACAATATAATGTTCATAATAGCGTTAATTTTTTCAGTGAATTTTAATGAATGCTTTCATTGAAACAAAGAATTTGTACATTAAATTAATGAATTCTTGGAAAAAATTAATGTACTTCTTACATTAAAATAACTTTTTTCAGTGTACCCATCCTATTTGCATCTGAACCTATGGAAAGTTATTAATACATAATGTTAAAACTGTTTTTGTAATAGATCCTTAAATATGTATTATTTATATAAAATCTCAGGATTTTATATGTAATAGTTTTGGAGATATAGGACAATAAATATTAACTTTGTATGGGGCTATCATTCCCCTGCTCCTATCGAAAAATAAAATGATCTATTTTACTATCGGGTATTACGGAATGATACTGTGAAAAAAAATACATCAGTTTATATTTCTATAGAGCCCAAACAAACACAGTTTAATTTTTATTATACACCCAGAGAAATATCAATTACATACGTGTTGAAAACAATACCATTCTGTGTCAATAGTGAATCTACACCGTATGTGTTTAAATTAAACACTGCGTGTTCAGTTCTTATTGAAAATCGATACCTAATTGGCACCAAGTTGAAACCATTTCGGTATCAAATTGTTAAACTACATATGTTTTCTATTAAATTTGTTAACGAAAGGTATTAAAAAGCTGTTACCGTAAATTACCAATGTGAACACAACCGTTGTTGATTTTGCATCGAATTTTTTCCCTTAGTGTAGATATGTAGATGTTCCATTTTACCCCATTCTCCCCTATTTGCGAAAGGTTTTTTTTTTCGCTGTATAAATTGCGCAAAATAAAAGTCTTACTTGATATTGCAATCGATTAGACATTCAAAAAGTTCAATAACATGGATAAGGGGACAAACATTTCTAAAACGGTATTATTAGAGATTTAAAATAGCATAATATACCATAATCACATGTGTTACCAATAAATATAGAGAACAAAGAACCATTATCATATTTAAGAAAAGGAAACGATTAACTGTAGAAAATAAAAAATTCATCAGCCAAAACGAATAATTTGTTTCACTACTTACGAAAGGACAGATAAGTATCGTAACTTTTACGAAAAAATATATACTTTATTTTTTATGAGTTGTTAAAAACTATAAAACTTTTCATTAGTATGCCGACAATTTTATTTGTACAGTAAACAGTTATTGTAACAACTAGAAATTAATAAAATGTGTTAATCCTTCATTGAGATCCATATCAATTTCTGTCTATTTATAATAAAAAATATGTTTCAAATTGTTTTTACAATTGATGGCACTATCTTATCTAAATAATACCATATACAAATATTTCTAAAGTAATTTAATTACGGTTTAATATGCATTAATGTTATATGTTATTGTTATATGTATATTATAATCGTTCATTGTTTTATTGTACAAATTTTAAAAAATCCTTTTACTATTTCAATTGCAATCTTAGTCTTGATATTGATTATAAACTTTTTACATTTCATTGAAATTAGTAGATTGCAGCTATTGCAGAGTAAAACGTTGATATAATTTCTTTAAAATAAATCATTCTAACAAAAAAATAATCTTAATGAAAATAAAATAAATTATTTAATTCCTCAGCTATAACTCAATTAAAAATTCTTGACAAAATGTGTTGTAAATGTTGCAGTGTAAAACAGCAAAAAATATGGGTATTCAGTGTGGGCAGCATATTGGTAATTTTGGGAGTGGTTTTAATAAGTGCATGGCCAACATTGTCCGAGCAATTAGTGAATTCGGTAAGAAAAACTTAGAGAAAAAAATATTTTATATTTAGAGTAAAATACATTTAAACATTTTCCCCTTAGATGTTACCCCTTAGTCCGGATTCTTTATTGTTTTCAAGGTGGGTAGTCACACCCATACCTTTATATCTGAATTTTTATCTATACAATTGGACAAACTCACATTTGTCCAATGATTCCACTGTGAAACCAAATTTTGAAGAATTTGGTCCATATGCATTTCGTGAGGTAAAAATTAAGGAGGATTTAGAATGGGACTATGACAATAACTTGGTAACATACTATGGTCGTCGCACCTGGTATTTTGATGCCTCAAAAGCTAATGGTAGCTTAGATGACATGATAACATCACCACATTTGCCCTCGATAGTAAGTTATTTAAAACATCACGATAAAAAAAGTTACTATAATTTTGTATCTTTATAATAAAATCTTTACAGGCTGGTTCAAAAGTCTTTCGCCACATGCATCCCATTCTACGAAAAATACTTAATTTTACCCTCAATCGTGAAGGTGGTAAATTGGCCATGACTCACCGTGCTATAGAATGGATATTTCATGGAATTTACGATGACATTATGGATTTTGCTGAACGTCTACATTCACCTATTATTGATATTGATCAAAATCATTTTGCCTTTTTTTACAATCGTAACAATACTAAAGAAGCTGAAGGTACTTTTAGCATGTACACGGGAAAAGGAGATTTGTCACAAATGGGTAATTTAAAATATTGGAATGGGTCGGATCATACCAACTATTGGAAAGGTGAATGTGGCCGTGTCAATGGTAGTACTGGTGAAATAATGGCTCCTGGTATAAAATGGCATGATCCTGTAACCATTTTCTTCTCAGATGCTGCGAGATTTATAAACATTTATCCACAAACTAATGAAACCTATCGGGGTGTAAGGGCAAGAAGATATACCTCAACTGAATTAACATTCGATAGTGGATATTTAGCTGAGGATACAAAATGTTTTTGTGTTCCTGGCAGGGAATGTCCCAAAAATGGTGTAATTGATTATTCCCCTGTAACTAATAGAGCGCCTGTATATCTGTCACATCCTCATTTCTATATGGCAGATCC
Organism: Protophormia terraenovae; assembly: GCA_951394005.1. Lineage (NCBI taxonomy): Eukaryota > Metazoa > Arthropoda > Insecta > Diptera > Calliphoridae > Protophormia > Protophormia terraenovae. The sequence continues at coordinate 144,207,925 of OX596074.1, forward strand.
TATGTATCGTGAAAATACCACAGGTCTAAATCCAGATTGTGATGAACATGATATTTATGTACTATTAGAACCAAAAATAGGTGTGCCTTTGGATGTTAAAGGTCAGGTCTTACTAAGTGCTTTACTGGAACGAGACGAGAAAATTGAGTGAGTGTTAAAATAATTTAATGAAGTTGTTTATTTATTTTTTTTTCTTTATAGTTTGTTCAAAGACTTGGCTTGGAATTTTTATGCGCCTCTAGTTAGGCTCCAACTTAGAGCGGAGATAAATGATGATATATTAAACTTATTAAAGGTGAGTAGTTTTAGATTAGTTAAAATGTACCCTCTACCAAAAAGAAAATTAACTTTCTTTTTACATACAATTCAGATAAAGGTCGTATTTGATTTTTTTTTCTATGTAATGTAAGAAACACAAATGCGTCAATGAATGCAGAAGATTACTACGTAGTTACGTTGTCAAATTAGAACTTATACATGTCTATTATAAAGCACACAACAACCTGCATATACCTAGCAAAAACTTAGCTTCTATTTTTAAAATCAACAGCTTCCTGTATGCATTACATTGTAGCCTTATTCGCCACTCGCAGCATTACTTAATACTACTTCAATAACTGGTATTTAGTAAATATGGTATTTAGTAATATGAAAGAGCGCCTAACTAAAAAAACGAGTTTTTAAAATTAAAGAGAGTTCAACTCCCACTCAAGGTAAACGCATTTTTTTATAAATTGTGTTTATTTATTTCTCTATATGAAAACTACTTTTTAGCGCACAAAAATATAAGGCGATTGTGGTGTAGCGAGTAAGACTGCAGACTAACAAACACAACCAGTATGTTGATGCGTGGGTTCAAATCTCAACCGAGCCAAATGTTTTTTTTTTTTTTTTTTTGTGCGTAAAAAAAAAACAGCATCCAAAGCAGCTCTTTTGGAACCCAAAAATAAACTTATTTAATTTTGGACATCTCGAACAAAATTCATCAGTTATAGCACCAAAAATGGAAGCAGTTTTTCATACCGACTTCGCTTACAAATCACGTTATTTGGTAAGCGAAGTTTTTGCTGGGTACGTTGAACCGAATGTACGTCGTACGTTCAAATAGATTTAATTTTTTATGAAAACTATGATCATATATGTTAGTTGAAAAACAAAAATAAGTAGAAAAAATAATTTTATATAGACCGTCCACAACTTTTTAATTAGGTGGACTATGCACATTTCTAATTTCTATTATTAATCTCATAACTTCTGAACTATTTCCGCAAAAATATTACCATTTTGGGAAAATAATTTTCTTATCTTCCTTTATAATTTAGATGAAAATGAAAACGATAGAAACAGTGACAATAGTATCCCTTGTACAAATAAAATACTAATTATGGGATTACTTAAACTCTGTTACAGCAAAAGTCTTAACATTTCATAGAAATAAGGCCTGAAAAAATCCATGCATGCTCTTGGGCTTATAACTTTTGATGTGGTAAAAAATAAATAATTATGTTAACTGGTTTAAATTTGTGATTATGTTCACTAGCCGTGTGCTTTATGGTAATAGCAGAACTAGTTTGTCTTAAAATGGAAATTGAACAAAAAAAAAGTCATGGTCACTAAATGGAAAGCCGGTAGTAGAAAAAAAATAGTATCTTCAGGCTATAGGACTCAGACAAAATATAATGGATTTTCCCGCATCTCTATCAAAGTTAATTGCTTTGAATCTTTATCAGAAAATTTGAATGGAAATCTAGCTTGGAAACATATAAAGAAAAAAAAAATCCTAATAAATACGTAAGCAAGAATTTGGAGATAAAATACTAACGTGAAAGTACTTCAGATAAATTTTTTTTCGTAATTATGATTAGTGTATAATAAACGATGAAATGTTCATACAGGCTGACTTTTTTCATCTTCCTGGCCAGGAGTTTTATGTTGCAGATGCTAGAGGGAATATGGCAGAAACATATTGTGTATCAAAGAAATCAAAATTCCTAAGAACGCTCTTAATTTGGGAAATCATATGCTTACGAAGCACTTCATTCATAAAAAATGGTTCCATTAACACAGAAATATACTTGAATTAGTGCCATTGGAAAATAATTCTTCCTTTCCTAAGAAAATACAGTGTATCCGTTTTTTCTGGCCTGATCTCGCTTCTTCTCATTACAGTAAAAAAGCAATGGATTGTTAACAAAGAAATTGTTAATGTTTGTACCGAAAAAGGCTTATGCGGGAGTTCAAATTGTTCGGAACTCCTACAGTAAAAATAATTTAAATCATTATAAGTTTAATTTCTATAAGCACGTATTTTTTCGTGCGCAGTCCTTAATTTTCTCATCAATATCCATAAATGAAATGAGACGGGTAGGACCTGGGAGAACGGTAGCCCCTCAAATTTTGTGTGAGCTACTTCATATTGCATTGACGATATGAAAATAGAACGGTTAGGGCCCGGGGAAGGTGTAGCCCCCATACAAAGCAAATATTAATTTTCGCATATATAAAGGAACAATTCAGTGAATGTCTTAAAAAGTTAAAGAAACAATTTTAAAGTTGCGAATAGGGTAGATAATTCCAGGCAGAGTAGTAGCTATAGAAAGTAAATATGAATTATCACAACAGAGGGGGCAGGTGTAGCGCAACGTGAAAAGCTTATAATAAATAAAAAGTCGTAACAAAAATCATTTTAAATAATTCACAATACTAGCGAAAATAACACAAAATTTTTTTTGTCCTCCTTCAAAAAAAAAAAAAAAAAAAAAAAAACAGACCCCTCAGGGGCGGTGCTAAGGGGGATCAAATTGGGGTATCTCTGACATAAAACAATTTGTAATCACTTGCCAAATTTTTCGTTCGATTTCAATTAATTTTACATACACTTGCATGTCATACTTATCTCTTATAGTTTAAGAGTTATTGGTCCAGTTTTTTTCATATATATTCTAGTATTTCCGACTGATTTTATTAGTTTTTTTTTTTTTTTTTAGCTAGTTAAAGAAAAAAAATTATCTATTGAAAAAAAAAAGACTCGGTAAAGATATCGACTTTAAATAAAATAAACACAAATCCAACCAGTCTATCAGAAGTTACAGATTTATTTCCAAAATTGTTCGATTCTGCCCCACTGTGGATTGATACAAATGATGCACCCAAAATGCGAACTAAAAATATCTTCAAGCCATCTTCCTTATGTGCTCAAAAGTTTCAGAGTTGTTTCGAAATTAGTGTCCGAAAAATTTGTTCTTGCAAAATTAAGGATTTTTTGTTTGGAAAAAGTGAAAACATCAAGAACGAGCGTATAAGCTTGCCAATATCAGGAAATATAATAAAAAAATATAATAATAAAAATATGCATAAACAAATCCGAAATTCTTTAAAAAATATATCAATGCTTTTCGTTTCCCTAATCAAAGTTAAAGATTTGAAGCTGTTATAGCCGTTATACTAGAACACTTAAAAAATAATACGTAAATGCCTTTCCTGACCGAAATCAGTTTTCGATATTATTTGGAGAGCAAATTAAAATAAATTAAAATCAAAACAGACCTCCAAAAATAAAAAATACATAAAAAATAGCGTATCTCCACGCCCTGATGGAAAAATCTGCCTCCGTTAGATTTATAGGACGGACAATTTTATAAGAAAGCCAATTTTTAAAATTCTACCACGTCTGGGAACTTAAGAAAGCTCCGGAAAAAGAAAAAAGTAATGCTTAGAAAAAGACACATGAATCCGATTATCTCCGCTCCCTGATAGAAATTTAAAAATTTGTATGACTAGTAGATTTATAAGTAAGCCGAATTTTAATTTTCCACCACGTCTGGGAACTTGAAACATGAAACTCTGGAAAGAGAAAAAATGCTTAGAAAATGATACATAAATCCGGTTATTTCCGCTCTATTATAGAAATTAAGTGAGCCAAGGAGATTCAGAAAGCTCTGGAAAAAAACAGCTTAGCGAATTATATACAGATGTTTCAATTTATCATTTTAATATTCATATTCACAGTTGAGTGAAAATACCCATGTATAACTACTACTAAGTGGAGACACACTGATAGGCAAAAAAGAATTAGACACGCCAATAAAAAAAAAAAAAAAAACAGAACTGACAGAAAAAAACTGAAAGCTGTGTTTAGCACATCAAAATCCATTAACTCCAACTATTTATCTATAATGGAAGGTTTTTTTGCAGGCCAATTTAATTAAATTCTTTGTGAGACATTGTAAATTCTGTTGATAATATTGCACAATTTGTCTTGAGAAATTTTGATACATTATTTAATAAAAATTGCTCTAAACTGCTTTCAAATCGAACTGATTAAAATTTAAAATAAATTTTCGACTCTTCATAAAAATTAAAAAGCAAACTTTCAATAAAATAAGTTAATTTTTATAACCACCATCAAAAAGAGGGTATATTGATTTTGTCATTCCGTGTACAACATGTCAAAAAAAAGTCATTTAAGACACCATAAAGTATATATTTTTATGGCTTAAATATTTATCTTATATAGGATTCGTTTGGTACTGAAAATCGGTTAATAAACAAAAAAGTTATGGGCAAAATACTAGAAACACTGGGTGTCCATTGTAGCTTTATTTCATACTTTTCTGCTGATATCTCTTAAATAAAAGCATATACGACAACTAAATTATATACAGATAGTTCAAGGGTCGATATAAACTCTGAAACCAAAAATGAGCGTGATCCGCCCACCAACCACATAAGACGAAACATCAATGAAATTTTTTACAAATAGTTGAAGGACCATTGTAAACTAGGAAACTAAAAATGGGCGTGGTCCACCCACTTTAACTCCCACCTCCCATATAACATAAAATTTGAAAATGTTGATGGTGGACATATAGATTCGGATAAGCCGAATATAACATTCTAGCTTGTTTTTATTTATTTCTTTTTAAATTTTTTCCACTTTCAGTTTATTTTAAATTTACCCCATATTGGTCAATATTGTGGAATCGTCCTAACCTGTATTGGCTTAATTATGATTTGCACTGGAATATATTTAACAAAAGGGCATAAATGGCGTAGAGAGAGTTATTCAAAGGAAATGGGAACAAAATAAGTAGAATAGTATTTAAGTTGATATTATTTAGATAATAATATTTAAATTTCAAAATTTAAAATAGAAATAATTTGAACTTAGCTGAAAAATGCCAAATATTAAAATTACTAGTTTAAAACTTCAAATAACGAAAACAGTTTTATATGTTACATTTATTTGTACCTTAATATTTATTTTACCAAAAATAAAATTATAATTTCTTAAATTTCTTAACCAAACAATCAAAATAACAAACATTTTTGTTTTTAATTATTGAAACATTTATACAAAAATATACATAAGTATGCTTTATATATTAAATTATTTTCCAGCATTTTTAAAACATTGATTAACTTTAAAGAAATTTAATACGTATGACCTTTTTTCGCATGCGAATTTGTGCCAGTAAGTAATTTAATATTTAAACAAAATATTTTTAGCAACCAGAAAATAAACAACATAAATTTTTGACATTTTTAAAATAAAACAAAATTAATTTAAAATAATTTTAAAATGTATACATATATACAAATGCAACAAAAGAAAAAATATATATATTTAAAACGATTTTTAACCACCTAAAGTCCTTATAACAAGCTGCTAAATAAATAAATTTATTATAAATGAGCATGCAAACTCACGTTTTACTAAAAACTTATTTTAAAGGTAAAATGAAGTGAAATGCCATATTTTTTAAATGCTGATATTTAGAAACGAAATATTAATAAATAATTAAAAATATTTACAAAAAAAGAAATCGTTTATACGACGACATTTTCTAATAACTAAAACCAACATGAAATCTTAATATTTATTTAAAATAATTTTTATGGAAATATTTTTAAATTATGCAAAATTTACACATATACATATAAATGCTTCTAGTAAGTGTTTACAAATTTACATACATTTTTTTATTCTTTGCTCTATTTGTTTACAGCAAAATATTTATAAAAAATATTTGAATTTTATTATGTAAGCAAACATTTGTAAAAACTTAAATTAATAATGATAATAATTGTTATCCTTTTTTTTATTTTTATATATCTTTAAGCATGTAAATACATACTTTTTAGAATTCTTTAGAATATTTGCCTCAGTCTCAGTGAGAAATTTTGACAATAAATAGAAAGATTTTTTATTTCATATTTTTTGAAGAAACATGGAATTAAAAATATGTTTAAAGAAATCTAAATGATATGTTTTCGAAGTTCAGAACTATAAACAATGTGAAAATATAATAAAAAAAAAATAATAATAATAATCAGAAAGTCCCAAATAGACTATACAGCTTTAAAACTTTATTCAAAATTATCTAGTTCAGATAAAACAAATCAAAATCGTTTAAAAAATGTCCATAACCGAGGTGTTCAAAGCTGGGTCCTTGTGGACTTGCCCCGGTAGGTCTATATGGTACAAGTTCAAAAATTAAACTCACCTACACCTCTACTAAAGCATGTATACGAATAAAAATTTACACTTTCAAATCTAAATATTTAAGTATCTAAAAGGGGTATCTCAAAAGTGTTTTTTTAAAACACCATAGAAGTAACAGTTTTTAACTGGATTTGATTCTTATTAATTTTTTATGACACCCATATAGAGTGTGTTTTACAATTTTTTATTTTAACCCTTTTACCGGTTCACTTTTCTATGCTAAATCTATTTTAATGTTTCAAAAAAATTTAGGGACAGTGCCCGCTAAAGGGGAGCAAGGCTAAGTGTGAGGTGAAGATTTTTTTCGTCCCGAATATTTCTAGAGCTATTTTTTGTAGAGATTTGAAAGGACTGTCTATGTGTAAAATTTATTTTCTGTCATATCAGAAATTAATTATTGGCGATTTTTCAAGGGGGTAACATACTCGAGATGGTCAAATGTGGAGGGCCACTGATTACATGATAACTGAAACTCGATGGAATAAGGAAATTACAGCGATTATACCGCCGAGACCAATAATCTTAACATAGAAGGTACGAGTATTCAGGTGTACACTGATGGCTCTAGGAAAGAGAATGGAACTGTAAGTGGAGTTTTCTGTGAAAAATTATTTATCAAACACAGCTCAAGACTGAACAACGCTTGTAGTATTTCCACGCTTTAGATTTTAATTAATGTTTTGATTCTTATTTTTTTTTTTTTTCAGAACCTGGAGGAGTTAAGTGGGATAAGTCCATTAAAGATCTTGAAATTTCTTATGGCAACAAAGAAGTGGTCTTGTGAACACTCACTAGTATTTCTAGAATTTAGCTCATAACATTTTTTAAACGATTTTGCCCATTTTCTATACCAAACAAGTATTATATAAGATAAATATTAGATAAAAATTTCTTTCCCTCCGAGCCACAGTGTCACATTTAGCAGTTAAAAAAAAAATACTTTATTTGTATGAATTTCCTACATATTTTTATAAATTTAATCACACTAATCGTAGTGCAAACTTTACATAATAAATTTTCAGGCATTACCTTAAAATTATTCTTAAAAAATTGCTAACATAAGATACCGCAAATTTTTCTCGAATACCTTAAGGGATCGCAAAAAGACGCAGCCAATATAATATAATTTTATAGATGTTCTTTTATACTACAATCGCATTTTTAAATTGGAACTCGTTGGGACTTTTTAGTCCCAGTGCAATAAAAAAAAATTTCGGAAAAAATATATTTTTTTAATATAATGATTTTTTTTTTTTTTAATCAAAAACAATATTTTCAGTATTAATTTTTTAACTTAGCAAATTATAACAGAATAATTTGGATACATTTATTATTACATACCAAAAAAATCATATGAATATCTACAGTATTTACTGAGAAATATGAAGTTAAAATTAAAATACCTCTTTACAAAAGTTGTAAATAAAATTAAATTATTTTTAAAAGTTAAAATTTAAAAAAAAAAAAAAAACATAATTCACGCTATAGACACTTTCCAATACTTTAAGTATTTTTCCATATATATGTTTACTAATAAATGCGAAAAGAATAAGTCCAATTAATAAGCTTTTATTTTTGAATTTTTTTGTTGATCTAATTTGGATAAATGTGACACTGTGCAATCCCTATCCTGCTTTTAACAGACAGACAGATGGATATTGCTAGATCAAATGGATGGACATTACTAGATCGATATATATTTTTTGACATGTTACACACAGAATGAAAAACTCACTATACTCCCCATCTTTTTGATGGTGGGTATAAAAAAGTCATAAATTTGGTTTGAATCTTCCAAACTATGAATTATAATGGACATAAAGAATTATGTTAATATGTAATTTTCATTAACAATAATTCCAAAGAAATTTCCTATTGGGATTTTTTATGTTTAGAGTAAAACAATTTAATAAATTTTATATGTGTAAATATTTATAAACAATAAACACAAAATGAAAAAAATAGTATGAAATACATAACAATGAAGCGTTAACATAAAGATAACAATACAATCAATACTCGTAACAATAAAGTCAATAAAAATTTACAATAAAACTGAGATAAAAAGAGCATTTAAGAAAATTAGAAAATCTTTTATGTAATATTCATATTCACACAAAAAAAAAAAAAAAGTGTGATGATTTGCATATTTTAAATACACACAAAAATAACATAGTAAACATTTTTAAATTTGATATTAAATTTTCCAGAATTTTATTAATTTTCTTAAGCATACAAAAGTTCATGTGGCAATTTATATTTAGCTGCAAATGACAATTTGTATAGAGAATTTTGTAAGTATTTATTTAATAATCTAATATTTTGATTGAATTTATTTTAACTAAATAATACTTTATAATAAAAGACAACAACATAAATAAAATTAAAAGAAATGAAATGGAATATATGTAAATGAGAAATACAGTATATTTCATCTACATACATATGTAGATTATGTAAAAAAATATTTAAATTTAATTTTCTATAGTATGAAAATTTCTTTAGAATATTTAATTATGAAATTATCTTAGTCCTTAATATGAGTGTTAAGTGTGTATATAATTATTTTCTAATCAATGCTGTAATAAATGTATTTATTTATAAAATTGCTATTAAATAAAAGCCCAAATGTATTTTTTTTTTTTTTTTTCATAAGGAGTACTTTAAACTTACTTTTTCATTTTGCTATTTTCCTAATTTAATTTTCACCTTGAAACTTTATTACTATTACAAATATTTTTTTGTTTTATTTAAGAATTTTAAATTTCTCATGCTATTTTGGAATTTCTTTGCGCTATTTTTTTCCAGGAACATTCATGCTATCAGTGTCAAACGAAATTCATACTCATGTGCATATTTATTTGAACCGGTTCACTGTTTACTTTCTTTGGGATATGAATGATCAAAACTAAGGTATAGAATGTTTGACAATGATATTAACCTTGTATGCCTAACGTGACCAGACATCACGCTTTTGGCGGGATTATACCGCTTTTTAAACTTCTATCCCGCCTAAAATATTTTTCCCGCTTTTTATTAAGAAATCCCGCTTTTCTAACTCCAACAATTATATATTAGATTTCCTTATTTATGTTTTCTATAACATTCTTACAAATATTTAAGTAAGTAACTAAAAATAATTTTTTCCAATGGAAAGTTGATAATTTTTTACAAATCATTTTTGATAATTAAAAGTTTTAAATATTTTGTTACGCTGATCATATTCTCTATGGACTAATATTAAATGTACTTTGTGTGTATTTTTTGATGACTTCGATGTAGGAAGACCTACCAAAAGATACGCATTAATAAGTTTGTTAAAATATTTACACTTTTTTTTAACATATCTTCAGTTTTTTTATCAGTGAATGAAAAATCTCAAATCTGATATATTTTGACAAGAAAAGTTTAAAATTTGTTTTCCAGAAATAGGTTTAAAACCTTAGTTATTTTTGGAGGAAGAAATTTTGTTCTTTCAGATATATTTTGCCTGTCTGTAAGGTTTGTTTGGTATTGAAATGGGCAAAATCGGTTAATAAATAAAAAAGTTATGGACTAAAAACTAGAAACACAGGGTTTCCGTTGTAGCTTAATTTCATACTTTTCTGCTTATATCTCTTAAACAAACGCATCTACGACAAAGAAATTTTGCATAAATAGTTTGAAGGTCAATATAAACTTGGAAACCAAAAATGGGCGTGGCCCTCCCACTTTACCGCCCACCTCCCATATAAGGTGAAACTTCAACGAAATTGCGTTCAAATAGTTCATCGCCCACTTTACCGCCCAACTCCCATATAACGTAAGGTTAGAAAAAGTTGATGGTGGTGTATAAACTGAAAGCAGTGTTACCGTTTGGCGACTTTAGTCGCCAATTGCCCTTTTTTTAACCACCTTGCCACTTTTTTAAATGGCGATTAAATGGGGACTTTTTAACACTATGTGCTGAATAACGAGAAACTAAGTTGTTTAAAATATATCGAACCATTATATATTAATTTCAGCAAATAAATTAATCATTTTGATACTATTTCACAGTATAGTGATATAAAAAACCGCGGAATAATTATGAACAAACTGAACTGTTAGTAACTAAAAATATTAATAAAGTTTATGAACAGCTATTTATATCGTCACATGCCGAATCTTTTTGCACTGGATTGAAAAAAAAAATAAAAAAAAAAACGATGAATACTTATATCCTAATTTATATTTTTACATTCCTTATAGCCGGAACGTGATTTTTTTTTAACAAGATTATCAATAAGAAAAAATAGTTTAAAAAATAAATGTGGATCCACGCGATCCGTTTTAAATTTGTCCGGCGGCGATTTGAAAGACTTGAGTACGAGTGAAGAACTCGAGCAAAAGTTTAACTAGTTATGTGAATAAATCTTTATTTTTGCTTTAATTCAAATTATTGTGAAATAATAATAAATTATTTTGTTATTAATTAAACTGAATTTTGTAGCTCTTCTTATAAAACAAAATTTATTGTTTTTGTTATCAAATAAACAAATTTTAATTATTTTTAGGTTTTCAAGCAGTTTTCGAAATCCCCTTTTTTGGACACTTTTCAAAAATTTTCAACGGTAACGCTGCCTATATATATAAAAACTTTTGTAAACTCAATGAGAGTTTATAAAAGCTAAATGTTCGAAACAACAAAGCTTTAACAAAGCACAATAATAAATTTAGATTGTTTTTTCTTTGCATTCTTTTACATTACATTTAGCTTTTATGAACTCTCATTGAGTTTACAAAAGTTTTTATATGTATAGACAACTTTAGCTTTTCTAAAAACTGGGAAAGATTTCCTGATGATCTGGCGTAAGCAACCAGTGAAATAATTTTACAAAATAAATATGTGAATTTGGAATGATTATTATATTGTTAACCCGTTCAAAAGTTATTGATTTTTGATCACTCATACCCTAAAGAAAGTGCGATGCAAATATTAAAAAAGAAAACGAGAAAAATATAATCCGACAATTTGATACCTTACACCAATGCGTTTGTGCACTAAAAGATTTCCGAAATTTTCAGAAATGGACCTAATATCGGTCCTATTGCAAATTATGGAAATATCCATATGAAATTATTTAACATGATTTCTGCTTATATTAAACTTATTTGTGTCAAATATTACCATGTCATTTATGGCGATTTTTGTGAGTTAAATTAATATTCGAAAGTGGGTTTTATATGGAAGTTATGTCTAATTGTGAACCGATCTTTCGGAAATTCTGCACTCCGATTAATCCTTATATAGAATTTATTCGTAACGAATTTTATTTTTTAATTTGTTAGCGTTAGAACCCTATTCCGAGGAGTATTTCTAAGGGGGCTAAGTGAAATAATAGACCGATCATGACCGTCATTATTCCGTAACAAACATATATTCCAAATTTCATCTAATTATCTTTAAAATTGTGGCCTGTACTTTGTGAACAAGGTTTACATGGACAGACAACCAGCCAAACGGACGGAAGGACATCGTTGAATCAAATCAAAAAGTTATTCTGAGTCGATTGGTATACTTTAAGGCTGGTGTTAGAATATTTTTTCTGAACGCATAATACCCCAACCACTTTTAGTGGTGTAGGTTATACAAAAAAAAAAAATATAAAATTGAATTTGTTTATTCCTGTTATTCTGAGAAATTAATATTATTTGTAATCTTTTAGAAAAATATTTTTATTTTTATTATTAAAAAATGTTTCTTTTTTACTTTTTTAAATCTACCTTTTTATTTATATTCATAAAATAAACATATTGATTTCGAAAAACATTTTCCTAAGAATCTGTAATAAAGATTATCAATTTTGAACATTTTTAAAATTTACTACGTCATTATTAGGTCTTTTTGAATAATCTTAAATTCAGTTTTGGTTACCACATGAATTTTTGTGCTCTAATAGTATTAATAAATTACACTATGCAACAAATTGATGATCATCGCATGGGGGTGCAATCATTCCGATTGCAATTGATAGCTCTTGATATGTGTAATAAACCCTCCAAAGGACTTTTCGCTGGTAGGCAAAATTTTTGTTTTATGACCATTTAAACTTTTCTATTTTTGCACCAAAGTAGTTTCAGATAAATAGAAAAAAAAATAATATAAGTAAAGTGTGAAGCTTAAATATTTTAACATAAATGTGTAGAGCATTTAAATGGCGATAATTCATTAGAACATATTAACTCATTAAACTCAAGTTTAAATCGGCTTTCATGTCATTTCCTTAAAACGGACTAGAAATGACCCCTTATAAGGTAAGAGAAATGAATTTAAATATTCCCCGCTAAATGCTCTAAACATTTATGGAAAATTATTTTAGCTTCGAACTATATTGATATTATTTTTTTCGATTTATCTGAAACTACCTCAGTGTAAAAATTAAAAAGTTTAAGTGGACATAAAAACAAAAATTTTGCCTACCAGCGAAAAATCCTTTGGAGGGTTTATTACACATATCAAGAGCTATCAATTGCAATCGAAATGATTCCCCCCCAAAATACTGTTGCATAGTGTTAGTTTATGAAAAAATTAAGTTTTTAATACACGCAACTTATTTTCTCTACAATACGTATGAGTAAAAATTTAATTTAAAATTTTTATGGAAATAGCTTATTGAACAATTCGTTCCTTGAAGTGTTCAAGGAAATTTAGTTCTATTACTATTACATAAATATTAAAAAATACTCATATAAGTAAATACATACAAAATAAGTAACAAGTTCTTATATTTTAATTTCTATTATATATTATGACATTTGTACACGTTAAATTTCAATTATTTAAATTTCTTATGCCACCATTAACTAATGTAAAAAAATTTTCATTACATATTTATTATGCATATAAATTAATCTAAATAATTAAAAAATAAAGAAATTATATATAAAACAAATACAACATTTAATAAAATGCATGTATTTTCCTTCACTGGATACCGCCCACTTGTGTCCTTGAAATTTCTTGGTGTTAAACAAATAAATATTATACATAAGTACTTACGTAAATACTTAGATTTGTTAAATATATTTAAATGGTTATTAGCAAATTTTCATATTACTTTTTTTTAGCAGAAATATGACAAAAATTTAAGAAAACCGGAAAATAATTTTTTTTATTGTTGATACAGCTTACAAAAGGATAATGCTAAGAAAACATTTTGAGAAGCAGTATCTTGAAATGAAGTAAATATTCATTTGTTCAAAATGTCAGTTAAATCGGTTCAATAACACAGGAGAATTCAGATTCTGCAGCACGTGATTTCGCAGATGTACGTTATCCTTAAGTACTAAGTCCATAACCACTTTTAATTAACTGACAATAAATAAATTTAGATTTTATGCATAAATTAGTGAAAATAACTCATTTACAAATAACACAAAATTAAAATATATAAATATATATATATAATAAAGATAAATTTGTTGCAATTAATTAAAGATATACATCATTCAAATCAATCCATAAAATTTGAATTTATTAACAAATTGGTGAAGATACACATTTACAAATTAACCAGAAATATATAAAAAAAAACAATAAAATTTATTTTGTATATATATATATATATATATATATATATATATATATATATATATATATATATATATATATATATATATATATATATATATATATATATATATATATATATATATATATATACAAAATAAATTTTATTGTTTTTTTTTATATATTTCTGGTTAATTTGTAAATGTGTATCTTCACCAATTTGTTAATAAATTCAAATTTTATGGATTGATTTGAATGATGTATATCTTTAATTAATTGCAACAAATTTATCTTTATTATCAAGGAATAAAAATTTAAATCATTTTAGATTTTTTATGACTTTTTGGATAAAAAAAATACGAAATTTTATTATTTTTTTACTCAATTGGCTTAACATCTCTATTACTGTTGAGCATATTTAAAAACGAGAGAAGATATAGTCGGTCAAGCCCGACTATATGATACCCTACACCATTTGGATCCATTTTTTTTTTTTTTTTTACTTATATACAACTTACTTGTGTTAAATATTAACATAATACGAACATTTTTATATGATTTATGCACGTTAGTGATTTTCGAGAGAGGAGTTTATATGGGAGCTATGGTCAGTTATGATTTAAAAATCTCTTGATTTTCAATTGCCGTTAGGTGATTTATTGGAAAAATTTTTTTACCCAATATTAAATTTTGTTTTAATTGCAAACTCTAATATATAAATACCAACATATTTCCCTACCAATAAAAACAATTCAACAACTCCATTTAATTAAGTAACATTTGGAAACCTTTAAACATTTAAAATTATTTAAAAAGTTCATGTTTTAATTTATAAAGTATACAGAGAAAAATAAACCATTCAAACATGATGATGTTGCGTGAATTAACAAACGACAATATAATAAGTCAGTCAACAACAATAATAACAAAAAGTAAAAAATAACAACGTCTGCATGACCATCTAAACCAACTGATGCACTAACAGTAAAATTAATTTCCAGATTTAGCTTAAGGACTCAAAACAAAAAGGGCTGTAGGAATTTTAACCATTTAATTTAACCCCCTCATAAAATTGCGTGTTTGTTGCTAAAGTTAAAGATTTTTTTACATTCTTACCATAAACACGATTTATATATGTTTGTAAAAATTTATCGTTCGTTTTACTGAACAGCAACAACAATGAAAATATTGTTAAAGAATGTTAAACATTTTTACTAATCTGGTCACAAATCAGGCAAGTGTAGTGGCAAAAAGATTCTTAAAATGTATGTTTAAAAAACAAGAAATATGAAAATATTGTAACACTTTTTAAAGCTTATAAAACAGTTTTGTTATTTTTTATGACATTAATTTTATGGTTTGTTGTTGTTATTATTTTAAGCTTTTAAAATACAACATCAAGTACATAATACTCCATGTGTGTGTAGCAAAAGTAAAGGTAGTGTAGTTAAATTTCTTCTTCCTTTTTCTTTTTTTTTTTCTTAAAATAAGGTTAAATAACTAAAAACAAAAGGTAAAGGTAAAACATAACAATAAACTAAATTCATGATAGGGGGAGAAAAAAAATATAACTAGGTTTTTTATTTAAAAAAACTACAAATAAGTCACAAAAATTGCATGTCAGTCTTTATTGTTTTTTCTTTCATGTTTTTTTTGTTTAAGAATTTGTGAACACTACTGTAAAAAAGCTTAGGTATTGCAAATAGTTTTACCGGATAGGTTTTAATCTCTAAAGTATTCCTCCTAAAAGTATGCAATGGAAAGTATGACTTACTGAGAATAAAAATAATTAAAAGAATTTTGTTTTGTATTTAAAATGGTTCACTATCTAGAAAGAATATTTTTTCTAAAACTAAGTTCAAATTAGGCTAATATTTTTACAAAAATTTGCTTTGCAAAAATGTAAACTCCAAACAAGAAAATAGTTGATTTTGGTCTAACAAAAATATTTGATATTTGCCTAAGTAAAAAATGTAGCAAATTTGAACAGTGTGAGAACAAAAGATATATTTTTGTTTTTTTTTTTTTTTGCAAATTTTTACTTGATTTTTCAAAATAAATTTAAAATCAAACAGGGGCAAAAAACAGCGGTGGACTACTTGAGTTGAATGGTTGTTGTTTTTAAGTACATACACTTAAATATACAATATAAATATAAACTTAAATATCCCATAGTCTTGACAAAAAATTTAAAATTAAATTTTCCATCATACCACAATTTTAACCCATTGAAACAAGGAGTCTAATTAAATTTTAGCTCCCGCCAAACCCTAGAAACCCTTTTTTAGATTTTGGTATAGAAAGACCACTCAAATGATGCGCATTGATGACTAAAATAAGGGAAATAAAAAACTTATAAATAAAATTTATTCCCAATTAAAAACTATTTCCTTTTCACCGATAGAAAAATCGTAAAGTCATCATGTTTAAATGAATAAAAAGTTAAGATTTTTTTTCCCCGAAATAGGTCTAAAAAATTATTATTATAAAAAGATATTTATAAATTTTAAAATCTTTCACCATTAGATTTTAATTTTTAGAAGACAATTTAGTGCATTTTTGCATTTTTTTATGTCATTCAGCGAAAGCTAGATTTTTGATTTTAGACCCATGGTTTCTTGGAAATGTTATCTTAGAACTGACCTGTCCAATATTATAATTTTCTTTGTAATATGTAGAGCATACTATTCATTCATATTTTATAGACAAAAAAAGGAGCTACAAAACATGAAGAATATGGATAATCATAATTAGTGAAAATAAATTAAATGTAGTGAAATTTCTCCAGTCCATATTCCCAATTTTTTTTTTTTTTTTTTTGAGAAATAATGTTAATATTTTTATCTAAATAATACTTGAACCAGTAAAGGTATTCCAATGAAATTTTGACTAATAAACTTGTTTTAAAATCAAGGAAATAAAAAAATTCTTTTGCACTAAAATACTCGAAATCCCAGTAAACTTAATTCTTTGTAACCTTTTCCATTAAATTTTTATTATTGCAAAAGGCGTGGCTCCGAAATTATTGTTTGTGTGTTTTACATACATATGGGCGGTGTAAATCCAATAAATTGGTTTGTTGCTTTCGGCTTAGACATTTTAAAATGTTTTTAAAAAATTAAAAACATTTTAAAATGGGCGGTGTAAATCCAATAAATTGGTTTGTTGCTTTCGGCTTAGACATTTTAAAATGTTTTTAAAAAATTAAACAAAAAGAAATTTTTTTCAAAATCGACAAAGTTTGGATAGCACTTGGGGGAAATCATTTCACAAAGTGCCTCCGTTTTTAACTTACACGCATTTAAGTTAAGATTTCTTTTGAAATCATTAAAAAAAATATGTAGTCCCCCTAGAAGAAAACCGGTTAAAAACTAGTAACGTGACAGGTTCTAGTCGCTAGTGACCGGTTCTTGTTCCGGAACATTATACAGGGTTGTCATTGGCATTTTGGCACAGGTTATAGGAAGAGGTAATGTCAGAGTAGATTAATATAATAAAAATTAGATTTTTTTTTTTTCACTTTTTTTAACTCTTTTATTAATATAATTTTTTTAAATTTATTTTTATTGAATTATATTTACATTTATTTTATAATTTTTCGTTAACGCCAATAGCGGAACCCCGTTCTTCTGATGCATCTTAGGTTTTATAGTCTTCAACTCTAACCACTCAGCTACAGATTGTTATTTCGATCGAGTTGATAATTGCGCATATAACATACCTGTTATAAATTGACACTCAACTGATATTTAGTGAGTGTGGTAGTGTCAACTGGTTTTCAACTGGAACTTTCGTGACGAGTTAGGTGTCAGTTGGTACTCTACAGGTACTCAGGGACCGGTCCATTATTGCAATATCCACAAATTTTCCATAGGCTCGGAACAAAAAAAAGTTTAGTAGTGAAATGTCTGACTCTGATAGCTGACTATATAAGATTAAGACCTTAACATTGATATAAAATCCTTAAAGTATTCAACAAATTCGATTTGAGCCAACATTTCTCTTGGCACACAAAGATTTTTACTGGTATTACCTTTATTTTAAGTTTTTGTTTTAAGCATGCTAAAGATGTTGTGCTGATAGTTTTTTATGCATTTTTATAGTTACAACAACTACAAAACAAAAATAGAAACAAAGCTTAAGGATTAAGATCCTTGTAAATGTACAAGAGTGTAAAGTAGAGTTTACTACTAAAACACAAACTGCAAACAAAAACACTAACAATACAACCAAAAGAGACATGTTTTTATGTTGATTAACAACATGCTTTGCTTCAATTAAAGAATACTACTAAATATAAAAAAAAAAAAACCTTGAAAGCAATCAAGTTAAGAAATCCAAATAAATACAAGTAGATGAGCGAAAAAAAAAAGAAATGAGAAAGAATAGAATGATATAAGAAAAAAAAGTATACATTTTTAATTTTCTACAAAAATACGAATAAATGAAAAAAGGAATTTATGTTCGAATATTAAGAACAACAAACAAATACAATAAAAATAAACTTGACATACTGCTAAAGATAGAAATTCAAAATATAATTTTTTTAGAACACCTACAGTTTTATTTGTTTTCGATTTGTAAAGTTTTTGTGTAATTTGTGGCGAAAAAGTTTTTTTTTTTTTTGATAATTCATTGAAATATAGCAATTTATTTGAAAAAAAGTATTTATTTATAAATTAGCCTTTGGACCTATGATTGTGTTTGACATCAACTTAATAACAGAAATATTAATCATACGCTCATGTAGATGTAACCTTAATGAATAGCGAAAAAGCAGAAAAGTTATTTAAGTTAATTATAATTAATCAATTGTTTTTGAATACTATGTTATAAGTTTTAATTAACTTCATGTTCTTTTTAAAATAACTATATATTTGTAGAAGAAATGGTTAAAAATATTAGTTAATTCATTTTAAAATTCAATAATGTTATCCTTCGAATATATTATTCAAATGCTTATTATATCACGTGGTTAATACCGCATACATTTAAAATATTTTATATAATTTTTTTTATAAGAAGTTGTAGCTTAAAGCAAAGTAATCCAAAGAATATAAAATATTAGCGCAACATATTACTTGAACTTATTTGAATCGATCCATTAAAGATTTATTATTTTCTTTTAGTCTAATTTTTACTCTTCATTAACATTCACTTTCTACGAAACCTTTTATGATATGTAAAGTAATATTAGATTCATAACTCGAGTACCTTTCTACGATGTAAATATTATGTCAATATATTTGCTACTAGTTCTTTACAGTATCCCATTTTTCCATCAGATATCTTAACATTTTTATACCTGTTCATTCATTATGGTGTTAAGTAAGAAAATTACAGGCAATTGAAGGAAACATTTATTTCATTTTAAAATATTATTTAGGTTTCAACGAAACCGAAATGAAAAAGACACCACGAATGCTGATGAAGTGTGTAGCGGTACGGACTTTGATATTAGCATGAAAGCTAAAGAAGTTCTCACAAAAATGTTGAACAACTTAAAATCTAATAATCTTTGTAAAATATAATACGTAATACGAAGTACCTTAAATTAAAAATACAGAATCTTTTTAGGGCACCATCTTTTGGAATATATATCATCCATTTAAGTCCATCCATCTATTGTTATTAAAAGAAATTTGTTGTTTAATGCTTTGTCGGAAGTTGCATTGCAATCATCGCTCAATCAATGATTCGTTTCCACACAAAAATCGTGAAAAATATTGGAAGTTATCCGAGACTTTTAAAAAATTGCTACATAGTTATATATTTAAATAATTAAGAAGAAATAAAATCTTGAAAAAAATCGTTTAAAGATTTCACATAACTACCATATATCCTAAAATTAAAGAAGTCAATGTTTTCCCTAAATTGAACCTAATATATTTTGTCCAAGCAAGAGCGCTTGTATCTGCCACAAACTTGTTTATGGCCCTTCGATCCCTCTACCATCAACGGTTGCGAGGACATTGAATCCTGTGTTGAAACGCTGCAAATGCATTTGGCACAGCGATTTCTGTTGCATGATAGGAGTAAACCACACTGGTTGAACCGCGAGATTAGCGAGACTCGTAAAGAATGTCAGCGTTTATTCAATGAGGCAAAAAGACTGGGTAACTGGTCTACCTATCAGTCCTCAGTCAATAAGTTTAAAAACCAGATAAGAAACGCGAAACGCAAATCCTGGAGGGCTTTCTCTAGCGGCGTAGAAGATCACTCTGAGACAAGCCGTCTCCGTAAAATTCTGGCATCATCACCTGCTGTCCCAAGTTTAATTCAGAAACCCTCTGGCAGCTGGACAACAAGCGGCCAAGAGATCTTGGATGTCTTATTGGATGCGCATTTCCCCGGCAGTCTCTTTAACGGAGTATTCTGCGGTATCTTCGGTAGCCACACATGAAGTTCCCTTTCTTAAAACGAATTCAAGTAGATGTACAGTGGTTTTCATCCCAAAGGGATGGAGGACCTCACACACGAGACCAAAAGACTTCAGACCTATCAGTCTGTCGTCCTTCCTCTTAAACACTCTGGAAAGGTTGACTAACCTACACCTTTGTAGAACAATCAATCCCAACTTGTTGTCAGCGTCACAACATGCCTATATGAAAGGTAGATCTGTTGAGACGGCATTACACTCGCTTGTAGGACACAAAAAAAATGCTCTTGAGCATAAGGAGTTTACAGGAAGGCAACTCCTCGACATAGAGGGGGCTTTCAAGTCCGTAGGCAATTAAAACGTCTCTGGAAGGACTGGGTATATACCAGTCGGAAATTAGCCTTATATGGAGACTTCTAACCAACAGGGTTATAATATCCAATATGGGAGTATCAACCGTATACAGGATAGCAAATAGGGGTACTCTGCAAGGGGGGGTTCTTTCTCCTCTTCTTTGGAATATCGCTGTAAACCAATTACTCAGGGAACTTGATTCTCTGAAGTTTAAGACTGTCGCTTTTGCGGATGTTGCGGTGGCTGTATCTGGGAAATATTTGAATACTATGTCTCAACGACTACAAACTGCTCTAGGTCTACTCAGTGTGTGGAGCACAACTAGTGGCCTTAGTGTAAATCCAGGAAAAATGGAACTTGTCCTCTTCTCTAGAAGATATAAGATCCCATCTTTCTCATTACCACGCCTAAATTGTATTGAACTGAAGGTGTCAGATAGTGCGAAGTACCTAGGGATTATACTGGACTCCAAACTATCCTGGCTCCAGAATACAAGGGCTAGAGCCTCAAAGGCCGGCATTGCCTTATATATATATGTAGGAAAGCCATTGGGAAATCTTAAGGAATAAATCCCAGGAACACAAAATGGCTCTTCGACATGGTAATAAAGTCCATACTTATGTATGGCGCGCTAGTATGGTGGAAGGCTATGGAGAAATTAACCTTTTTCGGAATCTTTGAAAGGATTCTGCGTAATTCAGCGCTATTCATTACCGGCGATTTACGTACAACTCCATATAAAGTCCTATTCGTCCTAATGAAGTGGCTACCGGTGGACCTTATGGCAAAACAAATCGTCATCATGTCGACGACTGCATGGACTGGTAGAGGATGAGTTATGATATTGATATCAGAGCGATCAATTACATATATGCTTCAGGTTGGTTCGACTCGAACTTAGTTTCGGACATGTGATATAATATCTCATGATCCCCTAGGGTATCACAACGGGACCAAACGTAACCCACGGGAGCTGTCTTGTACTGTTCTGACAGATGCCATGTGAAGCTTGTGCGCAAAGTACAGGTCGTAATTTTGAAGATAATCTGATGAAATTTAGTGCATTTGATTTCTTTTTTTTTTTCAAAAGGGCATTTGTATGGGGACTAGGTGAAACCGATTATTACCAATTTGAATAGGGTTTGTCCTTGGACCGTAAAAGAAATGATTTTAGACCAATATTGGGTGTTAAAAGTATCAGCACTAACGCATAATACCCAAACGGTAACACAACGCGACCTTTTTTTGGACCCAAGTGAGCCACGCTTCAGGCGGCTGCCAATTTAACCTAACCTAACGCATAATACCCACCTATGGTAGTGTGAGGTATAAAAAAAAAATTACTTATATAAGGAACAAATGTTTTCCCTAAAGAGAATTTTCACTATTTAACAATATTCATCACCTGGAGTCAGAATCATTCCAAGTGCAATTGAAAACTTGTTAATTTGGCTCTAAAAGGTCAATATTTTGTTGTACTATCTACTAAGATTTTGCTTTTTTACTCCAAAGAACTTGCATGTCGATAAAATAGTATAAATATTAAATATTGTTTTCATTAAAAGGCTTATAGCAAAAACGTAATCTGCAAAGGACAAAAAAGTACCGCTAAAGAACCAAAATCCCATGTAGAAAAATGTTAACATATTTTTTTCATGTTAAAAATTAAAAATTTTTCGAGGACCATTTCGGAAATAAATAAATTTCGCATAATAGAACACTTGGCCAAAATGTCTATAATTTTCTTAAGCAGTTAAGCACTCAATATCTTTGTAATCGATTTATGAAAAATACAAATTTAAACGAGAGCCAAAAAATATAAAAAACAAAATATTTAACTGAACAATTTTATAAAGTAGCATTCATTATCAATTTATAAACCATAATATGTATCTGCATACAATGATATATTGCCTAAGTCTTCTGAAAAGATATTTTGCTAATGAAATTAGTACACAATACATATTGCTGAAAACTTCTCTAAATTTTCCAATAATTTAAAAAATATTTTTTTCAAATAATCCTTTTTAAGTAAATCCTTAATAAATTTTCATTTGTGATCGTCATCTCCACAAATCTGTTGCAATAAATAAATTTCATTATATCACTCTGCCTTTTGTATATTCTAAGGATAACAATATGGTTTAAAGAAAATCTATTTTTCTCACACATTCTTATATGACAAAACGTATTAAAGGAGGAAAAAAATATTAAAAAAGTTGTAAACTAAAATGAAAATTGATAGAAAAAAAGACAAGTAAACTAAGTAAAATGTCTGGTGCATTATGTGATTTTAGACAGTGTCAAGTGCCGGAAGAGATATAAGTAATACAAAATTATAGTTACATGTTGGTAGCCAGCCACAAAAAAAAAAAAAACTTGTTCAAGTATGTACATATGTATGAATGTTCTTTCATACATACTGGATGTTATTGAATGCAACACTTAAGGATGTGTTAAATTTCTATTAGAAACATGTTGTTACCTTTTTTTTTTCTTTTTTTGATTTCAACTAAACAGAATATTGAAAAATAGAGTTAAACAAACTTAAAACCAGGACACTTGGTGTTGGTGTCCAACAAAGAATATTAAAGAAAATATAGTTATAAAACAGCAGCGGCAAATGTAGTAGCAGTATCAGCAACAATTTACACGACATCTATATCATCATCTTTGTGAGAAGCATCAGCAACTTCTAAGAGCTGGATTTAGAACAAAAAAAGTAACAACACATGTGTCTCATATAAGACAGGATAAACAAAAGTAAAAGTATAAAAAAAAGAAAAAAAAAACAATCTAAGGCAGACAACGAAAACTTCTAACAAGACAGAGTAAAATTTCAATTTCCTTGTACAAGTACAGGCATTGTTAAAAATAAGTGCAAACGTTGCTGCAATATTATGAACGTTATCAAATGAAATGAAGTAAAGGAAAGAAAATTATGAAAATTCAATTTTCGTTTAAAATTTCTTTTACTTTCTTTAAAGTTAAAAAAAGAAATTATAAATAAAATAAATATTAAAGATGTTGTTTTTTCGAACAGACATTTTTAAATTGAGACACTTGGAAATACTTGACATTTTATTTAAAAAGAGTTAAGAATTTTAATTGAGAACTTATTAACGTGAATATCTAATTTGCCGTACATATTACCTAGAAAAGTATGAAACTTAAAAACTCCTTAGAGAAGTGTTAGATGATGAAAAAAAATATTAAATGTTTCTGGCAAATGGAACGATTATATCTACAATATCGGTACCGTGAAATAACTCCCAAATGAAATAAGTTCCATGAAATAACTCTTAATGAAATTTGTCCCAACAAAAATGAAGAAACTCCCAAATCAAAAAATAAATAACTACCAAAGGGATAAATGAAATAATTCCCAACAATTGGGACATTTATCACAACAAAGGAAATAAGAGCCACATTTAGTGAAATAACACCCATTGAAAAAAGTCCCAAAATAAATAAAACAAGTCCTAATGAAATAAGTCCCAACACACTTAAAATTATCAAATAAAATAATTAATATGTCTATTTTCGGAGTTGCGTGAGAGTATTTTAAATGTCAGAAAACAATTTTGCTAAGTAAAGTTTTTCTGCGTAGCGGCGAAAGGACTTTCTCCTCGGTGGTATTTCAACACCGGGTTCGTTAAGTTAAGATAAGTTTTCCTGCATAACGACCTTCGGCCGTGCGAAAGGACTTTCTCCTCTGTAGTATTTCAAACACCAGCTATGCAGAAAATCTTTACTTTGCGAAACCGATGTTTGAATTTTAATTTTAACCAAAATGAAATAACTAAAAAAAAAAAACAACAAATGAAATAAAGCCCACTTGCAATAATTATTAAAATAACTTCCAACAAAATTTCATTGCGAATTATTTCATTATGAAATAAATTCCGATGATGTAAAATGAAATAAGTTCAAACCCACTGGATGTTATTTTATAATGAAATAAAACCCTTTGTATGGAAAAAAATGTTGGGATTATTTAATTTTTTTGCTAGGAGTTTTTTCTTAAGTACTAGCTATCCTAGGGATGAAAAATTCAGTATAATTGTACTTTGATCAGTACAGTATATTGGGGCCCAAAATAGGGTATTTTTACCCGGCTACAAACATTTTTACAACTTCTTAAAGCCCTCGAAAAGTCCTATTCGGTCAAACTTTTTCAGATCATAATATGAAAAATGGAAACCAAAAATTTGAAAAATAATGTTATTTAAATTGAAATAACAAATAAACGAATAAATTTTGACATGATAGACTTGTCCTTAAATTAAAGAATTTGAAAAACTCCTACTTTTTTGTACCAAAGTACCCAAAATCTTAATCCAAGTAAAAGATCTTTCAAAAACTGACTTCTTTCATTAAAATCGTCACTCTGACATTATAAGAGGCGTCCGTCAGAAAATAATTTTTTGGTGTTTACTTTATATATGGAGTTACTTAATTAAAACTATTTTATGTTGATTCCAGCTTTGTGATTTGAATTATATAGCCCAGAATAATAAAAACAAACGCGAATGTTATATTCGACTTGGACGAATCTATATACCCACCATCCACTTTTGCATTATATGGGAGGTGGACGGTAAAGTGGACGGACCACGCCCATTTTTTTCCCCCCGAGTTTACATTGGTCCTTAAGTTATTTGTACAAAATTTCGTTGACGTTTTACCTTATATGGGAGGTGGGCGGAAAAGTAAGTGGACCACGCCCATTTTTGGTTTCCATCTTTATATTAATCCTCGAACTATCTGTAAAAAATTTCGTTGTCATATATGCATTTGTTTAAGAGATATCAGCAGAAAAGTATGAAATGAAGCTACAACGTTTTCAAGTATCTTGCCCATAACTTTTTTGTTTATGAACCTATTTTGCTAATTTTCAATACCAAACAAACCTTTCATCCCCCTATATTGTCCCGTTCGAGCCCTATTCTGCTTTCAACAGACAGACGGACGAACATAGCTAGATCGACTCAGAATCTAACCAGTGCCTGTGTGAAAAGTTTTCGAATCGAAAAATAATTTATTTTAGTAGTCATTTAGTTTCTCAAAGGGTGATTTGATAATAGTCGAACTAAATACTTGTGAATCAAACAAAAAAATAACTGATTTACTCTTACTCACCCCGTTGTTATATAAGATGAGTATTATTTTTTCGAATAAAAAAATTCTCACATAGTTACAGAAATCAGGTACGGACTCAGAAAATATATACTTTATGGGGTCTTAAATGATTACTTTGACATGTTACACAGGAAATGACAAAATCAATATACCCCCATCTTTTTTATGGTGGGTATAAAAATTTATAAGTGAATAAATATTGCCACCTTTTTGGAGAAAAACAAAAAAACATGAAATTTTTTCAAAGTTCCAACTTCAGATTAATATAACTTTTTATCGTATTCATATATTTATATGATTTTTGCAACAATATTATTTAGAATTTTGTGAAAAATCTGGTGAATGTTTGAACAAAATTAAGGAGCAATATTAAGCCTACCAACTTAAAAAAAAAATAAACCTACACATGTATCTATATATAAAATTTTATTTCTATCATATCATAAATGAATTTTTGGCGATTTAAAAAAATATACAATGGTCAACATGGCCAACGTTGGAGGGCTACCAAATAAACTCAAAAACACATCATGTAAATTTAATATCGATGTTAATTTTTATTGAGATATCTACAACGGTTTACAAGTTACAGAATTATTAAAAAAAAACATTATGGAACCAATGCGTATTGTAAACTTTTCAGATTACATCAGAGATTCTGAAACTGCAATCTGTTTGTAGATTAAACTTTAGGACTTTGGAACATATAGGCTTTCAAAATTATTATAGGGTAAGAAAACCAGTAGTAGGCAGTTTAACTTTTTTATGCTTTCAAATTAATCTCCTCAAGAACGTGAATCTGTTATCTAAATTCGGGATTTGTCTAGCTTTTTCTGAAAATTATCTGCTAAATTAACACAATTGGCATGCTATTTTGTTAAAGAAATAAGAATAAATATTGACTGACGTTTCAAATAAAAAAATAAATAAAAAAATTAATAAATTTTGATTCTATTAATATGATTTAAATTTTAGAAAAGAAGCAAAAAGCTATTTAAGATTTATTTTTCTGTATGGTTTTACATTTAGCACCTACATTTTTTTTTTTTTTTTTATTTTCAGAATCCAAAACCTTCAGATTCAATGTCTTCAAACTTTATACTAATATATTTTTTAGAGTCCAAAGTTGAAATGAAATGAGTTAGGTTCGCTAATGGGAATCGTTTCAATTTCAATACGAGGATATTGCAACTTATAGATCATACAGTGAGAGCTGTGAAATTATTAAATAAGTTGGTTGTGATAGAAAAGAATTTAAAGTGGGAAATGCCCGTCCTTTTACGAGATCATTAAAATATCCATTACAGATCTAAAAATATCATTCAAATGCAAAGTTTCTGGGAATGCATAATCAAAATAATTCAGAAAAAATACTGCTGCCTACTATTGGATTTATAGAAAATTTTTAATTTGCAATTGTTGAAAAATGTTGTTCCTAATGTCAGCATCCGCTAAAATGAGATGAATTATTATTCATTTCTAAATATAGAAAGCACTGTTTAAATTGATATTTACCATTGGACATTGTTATAAGTAAAATGCAGTTTCAGTTAATACAATTAAATACCTTTTTTAAATTTTGTTGACAAATTGTATCACAATCGTAGTGTTACAGAATGATTTAAAGAAAGCACTAATTTATTGGTTTCAGACAAATTTAACCACTACTATTAGAAAGCAGAATATATTTTAAATATAATATTAATTTTGTACATATATAAAACATATTAAACATTCGCTATTCTTAATTATTTCCATTTAAATTAATAAATCCCGAGTACTGGTACATGCCGAACTTAGGTGCATTACCTTATGTTCTGAAAAAAATTTACTTTAGAGAAAAAAAAAATCATAATTTTTAAAATTTTCAATTGCAAAATCGATTATTTTTCGACTCGAGGTTTTTTTATTCGATAGTTAAATTAAGTTGACTATTTAAAGGGTCGATTATGTATGGCTCATAGAATTATGCTTTGAAAGCTTCAAACAAGAACGGTATATGCTGTTTAGCTTTCTATAAGGTACAAACAAAGATTCATTTTTATACATATTTATATAAGGGTATAATTTAATTTAGTACTTTAATAATGTTTGTTTAATTGACGTTATAAAAATACTTGAAGTGCCGTACTTTTATTTTATTGAAAACTAAAAGAAATACTAATGTAGAAAAAAATTCAACAAATGTTGTTAAACCAATTTCATATGATTTTATTTTATTTATTTTTTTTTTTTAATTCATTTTTAATTCTATTGAAAAATATTTTTTATATTCTATTTAAGAGCTCGATAAGCTTTTTTATGTATTCGTTTTATGATATAAAAAAAAGAAAAAAACTTATTGAATTGAAATAAAATAAAAACTAAAACAGTAAAGCAGGAAGTTGTTGCTGTGAGTTTAATGTCATTTGAATATAATGGAAACAAAATGCAGGTCACTAATGCAGACAAACATTTTATATAAAAAAGTTGTAGCTTTATTTAAAAGGAAAAAGGAATTATTTAAAATATATTTTTTTTGGAAAATATAGTTAAAATACCTGAATTAAGGTTTAAAATTAAACTTTATACAATTATTTTTCATAAGAAATTTTTAGCTATCTGTATCATCTTGATTGCAGACTGTAGAGAAAATAAAATATTTATAATAATTTATCGATAGCTCTAATATGAGTACACAATCAATTTGAATGCAAATCTAAAATTTTAAGCAAATAAACACATGAAAATTCATTATTTATTTTTTTTTCCATACGATGCAGCTCACTATCTACTGATATTGAATTCGAAATGAAAATGTCGGTTCTCTGCAACAGCAATGCTATTCCCTATAGTATGGAGAAAAGCAATACTAAATTACACTCACGCATACAATTACACACAGAGAACAGAGCTGAAGATGTACAACAAAAGAACTAAAAAATATGAAAGAGGAAACAAAAACTTTTTTGCACCCAAAGGAAATGGCAACTAGTTAGTTGATATCCGTTTGTTGGCTGTAGAGGATTTTTTTGTTGAAATGAAAATATTAGCTTAACAACCAAACAACGGACCACCGCCATTATAGTCAATATCACAGTTACCAACGTCAACTATTGTGGCGATATTTGACTCGTTTCCTTGTAGATTTGGCAGCAAGTGAAAAAGACTATAGAAAATTAAAACAAAATGATAAAAATTGTTTTAGTTGTAGGGGATATATGTACTATATAAATGTTTAAGTTAAAAGTTTAGTTAAGATCAAGGAATAAATTACAAATTTAAAAGATAACAAGCCATCAAGGGTCATTGGATTGGTTATGAAAGGGAAAAACTAAAGTATTTTCAATGTTGTTTTTTTTACCCTTTTTTTAAATTTTCCATTATTCTTAGGATTTAAACATCCATTAATTTATTTACTTTTTTTTTTTTTTTTCATACCTTGACACAATTTCCTCTTCGCTCACATTAACACATACACACACTCACAAAATATATGCACCAAATCAAACTTAAAAAAATTTATTATTGTAAAAACTATAGCGATACTGCAGTTGTTATTGTTTTACATATTTTTATTTAACACATCTTTCCTAGAGTTCATTCATCTGTGAAAGTGTGCGTGTAAATGTATGTGTGTGAAAGTTTATTGATAATGTCTATGTATATTATATTCATTCAATAATTAATTGACCATAATACCCCTTTATATTGGGTTTTAATTAAAAGTATCAGATTACATACAGTTCTCCGCATGTCTAGCAATGAAACATAACAACAACTCATCAAATTTAAAATCGTTGGTATAATACAACAAACAAATACTGCCCATTATACAAAAATAAACTACTACCGATGGATGGATGGACGGATGGACAGGAAGAAAAACCGAACGAATTTCATGTAATTTAATAATAAACCCATTGGCTCTTAATGGTCAATATCAGAGTTTAATGTAATTAAATAAAAAAATAATAATTTTTAATAATGCAGCAGTAATGGAAGTTTTGGTAGTACACGTTAAACTACAGAATTTTAACTGCAAATGTTGTTATTTTTTTTAATTTTGTAAAAACTTAAAGCTGTCATTATGTGACATGTTGTGAGAAACAATTAAATTGGTAAATTATACAATGTTATAGAACTGGTTTTTTGTGTCAGCGTTAAAACGTATTCAAATAAATTTCGAAAATTATATGGGCCGTTATCAAAAATTTTTAACTTGGCTGAAACTGATTTAAATCCTAAATAAGTTTTGTGGTAATGATATTTTAAACAAATTGATTACACATCTGAACTCATAAGACTTGAAACTAATAGAGTGCAAAATGTTGGCACCATAAGTTTCTTTTTATAATTTCTTCTTTTTATAATAAAGTTCAAGAACATAGAAAAACTGCTAAAAATTACTTAAGTTTTTCCCATTCTTCTAAAATTTTTGTTCGCGCGTTTATTCTTTTTGATCTCATTCTATCATAAATAAACTAATCAGACTTTGTAGATAAATTCTGCACCATCCTTATTGTTGTGCAGACTTTCAACAGTAAAATACAGGGTAGTCAAGTTATGATGATAAAATTTCTTAGTTTTTAAAATTTTTCAGTTTTTTGGGCGGGGTCTGTGCGCCCCTCAACCAAATACGTATTTTGTGCGTATTTTGCGCTATATCTCGTTGATTTGCACG
This sequence comes from Protophormia terraenovae, assembly GCA_951394005.1. Taxonomy (NCBI): domain Eukaryota; kingdom Metazoa; phylum Arthropoda; class Insecta; order Diptera; family Calliphoridae; genus Protophormia; species Protophormia terraenovae. The sequence continues at coordinate 144,238,499 of OX596074.1, forward strand.
AAATAGTCAACGTAGTAGATAGTCTCAAAGTTTGGAAAACAAGAGCGAAAATTTTCCAAAAAGTCAGTTTTTTCGCAGGGCACATTCACATTTCATATGGAATTGCTTGGATTACTGCGTGAACTTAGTTTTTTGTTATTTTACTTAACAAAATCGAAGGATTTAATACAAGAATTTTATGGACTTTTTGAAAATTATGCAAAAATTGCACTTTTTGTTTTTATATTTTTATATAGAAAATTGCAATTTAAACAAATACTGGATATATAGATTTAAGAGCGGTGAAAAATATAATTGATTGGGATCATAAATTTAAGTCAAATGTCGTTGATAGTTGAAAGCGGGACTCTTTTGTCAAAACACATTTCGCTAAAGCACATCGTTTGGACAGCATGGAATTAATTATAATTAGCATAAATAGTAGGTATTTGTTATGCTTAATATATGCTTAATAATTTCGAAAGATAAACATTTTATGGACCAAAAAATATTTCTTTGTAATAAACTCTAACAAAATATATATTCATTCAATATATGAAGAAACAACTTAGATTCGATCCTCATCCTCAAATTTTTAAAAATCGCTATTTTTGTTATAAAGAAAATTTTTAAAATTTTACTAGGAAACCCTAAAATATGCTGTACTAATACCATCAAACATTGAAAATATCATAAATTTTATTGGAATAACTCAGTAGAATTTGATATTACGTGTAATTTTGACCAGAATTATACATAAACTCCTACTTTGTAATCTTGTAATACAACTTTGTATATATTTTACACTATTAAATCGCCATATTTCGCCAACCACTTAATGAAATCTGAAATTTTTAATTAGTCTTAGTTTTGACAAGAATAATGATTGTACCAAATAACATTAAATTCGGAGAGGTAAAGTCCAAAATTGTAATTTTTAGTATTGGTTTTAAATGGAATGAATCAATAAATACTTAAAAAATTAAGCAAAATTTTGATACATTTTAAATACCTCAAAAGGGCGCTTGATAACAATTATTTAAATGCGTTTGATTTGAAAGACGTTTCTATTACTATAGGCGAACTTTTCAGTTAAAAATAGTAGAAAACATTAATATATTTTTAATTTTGCAACTTTTATTTATTCAAGTAATTCAAGTTATAATTTAAATAAGAGTTTAAAAATATTTAAGCTTTTTAAAATTTTATTCCAGTGATCAATTAATTGTACGTTTGATTGCTTGAAATAATCACAACATTTCATTGCAAACATCAGAAAAACTACAATAACAGATAGAAAGATTGACTTGACTACTACCATCTGGCTTACAGCTCACATGCATCTTTATAGAAAAAATAACAACTTGTGTCAGTATTTTAAATTGAATTGTAATTTATTAATATTTATAAGCCTGTAAATGTATATATTCAAAAATATATCTACCATGGTGTACTTACGCACACCATTGCAACAACACTTCTTTATGCGAAAAGTGTGAGTATATTCAGGCAAATTTTAAAAGCGAATAAATGAATGTAAAATATCTCAACATCCAATCATGCATTAATGTGCAATGTTTTCTTTTTGTATACAGACATTGAGCAAACGTGTTGCAAAGTTGGTTGCATGGTTAAATAAAACATTTACATTTATTTTAATGAAAATTTTACCGGTTGTAAGCGTAAAAGTTTAAAAAATAAATTTGAAACAATTTATTCAAAATTCAGGCTTGATAATATTCCTCATAAAGGAAAAGCGTTAAGAAATTTACAATTATAAAAGAAAGTAAAAATAATATTAAAAAGCATAATGCAAAAATGTTCGACTTTATTTAGAGTTGCGTTAAAAAAAATTAATCAAATATTCCCAATTAAAATACAATGAATTATTATAAAAATAAAATGTCTTAAGAAATATTTTTACTTAATTTTCCGCGATTGTCAATATAGATAATATTGTTTTGGTATATAAAACCTATATTTTTCACAAAATTGTTTAAGTTTTCATAAACTTATAGTGTCCTCTTTTATACAAATTGAGCTGTAAGACCGCTACATCGTAAACGGATTTTTTTTTTAATAAAAACCATACTATATTATAAATTCAAATTGTGTATTACACTATGCGACAAATTGAGGATCATCGCGTGTGGGCGGAATCATTCCATCTGCAGTTGATAGCTCTTGATATGTGTAATAAACCCTCCAAAGGATTTTTCGCTGGTAGGCAAAATTTTTGTTTTATGACCACTTAAACTTTTCTATTTTTGCACCAATAAATACAGTTCGAAACTTAAATATTTTAACATAAATGTATAGAGCATTTAAATGACAATATTCCATTATAACTTTCTATTCATCTATCTCTGTTTATATGAGGCCATTTTTAGTCTGTTTAAACAAAATTGAACAAAATTCGATTAAAACTTGAATTTAATGGGTTAAAATGTTCTACAAAATTTTTCTACGTCGAATTTCACTAGGGGTCACCGAAGGTCCAAAGTTCATGAAGCATTTATCCAAAGAAATGAAATTGATGAAATTATTATTAATTTTGTTTACGATTTGTACAAAACTTTTAATTTTAGTTTAAGGAGTTTATATAAATAAATTTTTTATCTTTGGAGGCCCCAAGTAAATGGAAAATTATTTTAGCTTCGAACTAAATTGATATTATTATTATTATTTTTTTTTTTTTTTTTTTTTTTTGATTTATCTGAAACTACCTCGGTACAAAATTAGAAAAGTTTAAAAGGTCATAAAACAAAAATTTTGCCTACCAACGAAAATCCTTTGGAGGGTAAAAAAAATGTAAAAACAGACGGACAAACAAAATTATTTGTAATACCAAAAGTGAAAAAAACAACGTAAAATTTAACTATGACTCCTAACTCCAGTGGGAACATTTATAATTATGATGTTGTGTTAGTATTAACAACAATAAAATTTTTGAATATTTTACATAAAAAAGTTCCAAAAAGTATAAAAAAATAATAGGATTTTCAAAAAGTGCAAAAGGCATGTTTGATATATTTCTGATAAAGAAAGTACTATTTTAAATTTATTTCTACGTTTTTGGATTGAATAGATTTTAGGGTACCATTAAAGTACTAACTTTTTTTCAACTTCAATATTCGAAGTTTCAAAAACTACCAAAGTATTTCTATTATTATATTTTACTAGAGATAAATGTGTCCAAAAATAAACGACTTTGAAATTGAAAGATGCAAAAATTATGGTTTTTTGTGTTTTTGAGCCAAAAAAGTGTATAGTTATGAAAGGTATCTTTACGGAGTTGAGTTAAAAATTAAAAACCATCCCAAGCTCCCAACAAAAACATGTACAGACCTTCCCGAATTTGACCTATTTTAAATCAAAATTTTGACCTTAGCCTATATATCTAAAATGCTAAAGGCTATTTAACCCATTAATGCCCACTGTTACGTATATGTAACGCGACAATGGCTAAGTTTAAAATTTGTTATGAATTGTGTAATTTAATATTCGTCCTGCATCCTCAAATGTTTTTTCTTTTACTTTTTCTCCTGTTATTGTGGCAATAAGTGATTTTGTAAAGTTCATTATTTGAAAGCTTGCAAAAACTCGATTTTAACGGCAGGAGGTTTGCAAAAAGGCTTATTATTTACGTTCAACATATTTTAACGAAAAAATGTTTTTTTATACTAAAAGAAAACATATTAAATTTGTTTATTTGATTGTTTAAAAATATATAAGGCGTTTCCGATAAAAATTAGAAAGTGGAAAAAGAAAGTGTTACATATATGTAACACTGGGTCATTCTCAGTACTTTTTGGCCCCCAATATTTTCAATACAAAAAGGACTAAATGACAACAGTTTTTTAAATTAAATATACTATTTGAGCAGTAAACATGATAAATTGTTTAAACGAGTGATTATAACACCGTTCTCGTTTATTATTAGCAGTTTGATAAATATTAAGGGTATTAATAAGTAGGGAGCCTACGGAAAATTTCACTCTAGGCACTATACACGCATTCAGTCAGATTTATTTTTGAATATCTTTATTCCTGTGCCACATATCTGTATAAAAACGCAGATCATGAGGACGACGCGATCCTAGATCAAGCAGATGAAGGCATTTTCGGTAACCGGAGATAGTCATATATTCGTACCATATATGAATTTAGAAATAAAATTAAATGATGAATTAGTATAAATATTGTAAAACTTCTTTAATATATCAAGGCACTATTAAGCCTTTTTTCAAAACATTTAAAATTTTTTAGGTTTTGCTTATATAGCTCATGAGATTAATATAGAAAATACAAGGTCCAAAAATTATTGAGTTATGTTCAGTGTTACGTATATGTAACGGCTGATAACTTCCTTACTAAACCAAATATAAAAAATTTTTCACCGTCAATGTGTTTATTTGCCTCATTTGACATGATGTTCAAAATTTTAAATCTCTAAGTTGGCTAGTTCGCCGTGGGCATTAATGGGTTAATGCGTTCCAAAGAGTTTGCTAAATGCTATTTCCAAACTTGCAATAAATGCTGACTTTATGGGAAAAATTATAATTTTTTTTTTTTTTTGTTTTCGTCGGTTTTCTGGAATACTCTAATGTATATACATAATAATGTATGTCGTGCATTCATATTCACTATGTGAATAAAGTATGTGTAAATAAGTACAACATCCTTAATATTCACTTTTATCCACCAACGCATGCATTCATTAATTTGCAACACTTTCATCCATTTTCATTTACTTACTTCATACATAATTGTCGTGTTTGGTTTAAACTGCTGCTACAACAACAGAAAAACACTTGTATTAATGAAAATTTTACATCAACTGCGGTAAAAATACGAGAATTTTCAATAATCCATCCATTCGCTTAAAATCAAAAATTTCATAAAGAACAAAACAAATAAGTTAGAGCACTATATGCGGTGGTATCGAATCTTAAATACCATTCATCTAAAATTTTTATGTTTAGTTAGAAATTAGATTTTTTGGTAAAAATTTTCGACTGCTTATTGTGCTTCAGGTTAGTTTTTCAAGAGAAAGAAAATAAATTCTAAGAGAACTCAGTACTTTAACGGTTTGTTAGATTATGAGTCTCTTCTTTCATGGAGTATTAAAAAAGTATTCTAGAAATTACAAAAGAAATGTTAAAATTATTAATACTCTTTAAATATTTGGTGTAGCATAAAAATATAAAAATTAATCACTTATAAAATAAAAATCGTGAAAATTTCAACAAGAAACCATGAAAAAGGTGGCAAATAATGGTAAAAATGACGATAAATGTCGGTGTCATCATTAATAATGGTCGAATAAATATTAAAATTATAGTGATAATATGAGTATGTATGTATGTTAAAAATGTCACTTGTAGCCTTTGTTGTTCTTCTTGTTGTTGTTCCATACTCATAATGACAAAGAATAACAAACATATTATTAATAACTAAATAAATAACAGACATAATACGTACATTAAAGTGCATTGATTTATTTTGAGACAAAAAATATTGCAATATATATATTTAAATGTAATAAGCACTTCCATCTGACTTATTTCCAAAAATTGCTAATTTAACTTTTTAGGAACTAAATGATTAAAATTTACTAACTTGCTATTAAAGTGTTAATTACTAATCTTTAATAGTTTTAGCATAGATCATTCCAATGGTACATTAAAACCAAATATTATATTGAAAAATATCCGAGATATATAAAATTTTATGTTTGAATAAAGAAAATATGACAAAAAACATTAGTAAAATCTTAACATTCCGTGACTGAAAATAGACATAACAACTTTAAATAATATTCCATTACAATTTTAAATTAAAAGCAATGCGTATTTTTAAGTAAATTGGGAATCAAATAAGAACAGACCAACAATCATCGTTTATTTACACCTTTTTTCATTAAGATCTTTAACGTTCATGTTTGAAGTAAAAAACAGTCATAACCAAGACGAATTAAAATTCCACTTTTATTAAGCAACAATTTTCTTTTCAACCTGTTATTTTTTCACTGGAACCAATTTTCCTCTTTTTAATATCGTATTATTTAGTAAAGTTGTCGATGTAAAGATTAGATGACATACTGTGGGGGCTATATTTTCATCAAATTGTTCATTAGGTTTCAAAAACAACAAATATTTTTTTTAATGTATACGTCAAAGAATACTAAGAAGGGAAAATAGTACTCTTTCCTACAACAACAACATTTCTCTCTCTTCACATCCAAGTTCTGTGTGAATTCAACACACTTGTGAGAGAGAGAAACAACACAAAATAAACAAATATTTTCCTTAAAATTTAAGGAAAATTACACACGCGACACATTTTTCAACAAACGCACGATATTTTTATTATTTTTCACACGCGTTTATAGTATTTTAACTCCCATTAAACGAATATTTTCCACAAACTGAACAAATATTTTTTTATTTTATTTTTGACATTCCTTTTTTGTATGTTGAAATTTAAATTGAACGAACAATGTTGCTACTTTTGGTATTAAAAATAAAACAGATTTTAAAATAATTTGAAATTATTTTCATATTCATCAACAAAAAGCAAAGAAATGTAATTATATTACTATTTGTGGATGTAACCTGCATCAAATGATAAAAATCTGCGAATATAATTGTGATGAATTATATTTAATAATTTGTTAATACTCTTTTGTGCAACTATGTATGATTATGATGTGTGGTGAAAGTGGTTTCAGCACTAATACATATAAATAAATTTTGACTAACACAATCTTAAAGTTAGGTTTTTTTGACAACAGAGTTAGGTTTTTTTGACAAGCCTTCTATTCTTAGTATTCTTTGGTATACGTTATGAAAATTTTATATTAGACAATTTTCATAAAATTAATTTTTTTTTTTTTTTGATTCTATACAAACTTTCATACAATAAATACGTATACAAGGAAGAATTATAATAATAGTAATTTGGAAGGAAATACATTTAATTTTGGGAAGTTTATCAATTTATTTAGATAAAACAGCGGAACAACAGGCCTGCTGCTCCCTTCATCATATTTTGGTAAGCTTTACGTATGATCTCATTATAGTTGAAATTTGTCATTATTATTTATTTATATAAATACTTTATAAAAAATTATTTATAAAAAATACTTTTATAATTGTAAAATAATGTTAAGATTATGTTAATAACATTAATTAATTATTTTTTATTTTATTTTTTTTTTTTTTTTTTTTTTTTGGTACTTTTTTACATTTTAAAATACCGAAGTACTCCCTCGAGTCATTTGAGACTGTCAAACGATTACCTGGATAAACAAGTTTGCAATCGTAAATTGCCTTGTTGTCTCTGTTTGGCGGTACCAAAGCAGAGTTTGTGGACTATAATTAGACACCAGCAGAATGGAATACGTATTTTCTGTGCCGCTACACACTTCATCAGCATTCGTGGTGTCTTATCCATTTCGGTTTCGTTGAAACCTAAACATGTCGCCCGCCTTGTACTGGGTGCAATTTTGAGAGACTCAGTTTTTTTAACCAATTTGATTTATACATATTTACAATTGATATTCAGAAGTAATAATGATAATGTTAATGAACACTATCTTCGACTAAATGCTGGGGACTCGAGTTCCAAAAAAGTTAGATACGTAATTAGAACAATTTAAATAAGTTCATAGGACAAATGAGCTATATTATAGAAGCATTATGCTCTGTAAATCAGATTAACCTTAAAGTGTTACCAACTTTAAAAACATCAGGTAATAAATTATATTTTATCAGAACTAAAGCTGAAGTGCTCGATTTTAAGGAACTAATCTTGGACTTTTTCCTCCTTAAGTTTATTTTCATGACTATAATATTTAATCTGTATAAAATCATTTAATGATTGGGTTTCGTATTTAATCCTTCGTTTTGAGTACACAAATTACTCTATTTGAGTTTTTCATTAAATAAATAATAAGTAGCTATCAAAAATTTGAATTTTAGTACTCTGATGGTGAAAAAAGTACTAATTCAAATTTATTTTGATACCCAAAAATATTTTAATTTTCCATCCCTGCTCCATAATCACACACATACATACACTGAGTGACACAATTTTTCTAAATTTTGATATTTATGTTAAATAAATAAAATGTTCATTTAAATATAGTTGAGTCCAAATATCTTAATTATGTCTATTTAATTTCCTTTTTTTTAAAAGTTAGGAGGGTAGCAGACAAAGAAGAAATGTCACTATCTTCTTTTAACGATAAGTTTTAATCAGTTTTTTTTATTTTAATTAGTTGATATTCAGTTTCTAAAAGCTACATTTTTAAATTTAATGATGGGTTCTTAGCCTATGTCTTGTGAAGACAAGAACGCCATCCCAAACCCTGAGCACGATCAGAAGTATAGGTAGCGTAGTCTTCTCAGTGATGGGGCATTGCATAGACACTGGTACCTCTTATACTGATATGAGATAATTCAGTTAGGTTATCATTGAATATTTTTTCCTCGCAACGCACGTGGGAGTAAAATGTGTCAAAAGTGGCGCTTAATTGAATTTTAAAATTTAAATTTTTGTAAAAAAGTTGGGTACCGAATAAAAACAGACAAAATTATGTATCAATATCAATTAAAATCTTTAAGCTTTTATTATATTTTATTATATTATAAAAAGCAAAATTATCTATTGAACAAAGAAAATTTTGAGTCGTTATCTTTATTGAGTCAAAAGTTATACGATTTTTAATTGGAAAGTTTGCAAAAATTAGCAAACATACAGACGGATGGACGGACATTAGACTTCTTTCAAAAAAATCTTAAAATTCGAAAAAAAAAATTTTACTTCTTGATTAATATGAAAACCAAATAAAGGTATTAAAATTTTGATATCACCATTCCCTGAATTAAGTGGCATTTTCAACCCATTTCACCCAAATGTATAGACGGACGGATATTGCCATGCTGCCAAAAAAAAATATATATATAATTTTAGAAATGCATTTTTTTACTAACTAATAAATAAAAAAAAATTTAACGTGATTATAAAAATTTGGATATCACCTTTTCCTGAACTAAACGTCGTTTTCGTCCCATTTAACCCAAATGTATAGACGGACGGACGAACATTACCGTTCAGCCAAAAAACACCTTCTAATTCTAAAAATGCATTTTTTGCTTTCTAATAAATAGAAAATTTAAATTAAAGTGTTGATATCACCTTTTTCTGGATTATGCATAATTTTCGACCCATTTAACTCCAATGTATAGACGGACGGACAGACTCTACCGTTCTGCTAAAAAAATCTTAAAATTCTAAAACTAAATTTTTTTAACTAATAATCAATAAAAAAAAATTAAACGTGATCATTAAAATATTGATATCACCTTTCCCGTGATCATTAAAATATTAATCACCCCTTTTACCCCAATGTGCAACGTTAACAAAGATCCTCAAGTGCAGGACATTGACATGAGAAATGAAATATATATTTTTCCTCCCTCTTGATATAACAACTTCTCCAAAAATCTTTGCATTAAAGTTCTAATCTTGCGGCATGAGTTCCAAATTTATAAATTCGTGAGACTGCTGCTGTAAAATTTCCCATATGTACTCAAAGGAGATAAAATAGAAAAGATGACTTTACTTGATTTAATATTGAGGGTTTCTCCAAAAAACAATTTTCTACAAAAATTTTAATTTAACTCTAAATATCAGAAGTACGGTGGATTTAATTTTTTTTTCAAATAAACTACTTTGTTAACTGACTAAGGGCCTCATTTTTTAAAACGAAACATTTCCAAATGATCAAAATTTGTATAAAAATTACTAGGAAATTTAAATGTTTTCATACAAATTTGTTCAAACGTTTATCTTTTAGTTTTACAAAATGAGGCCTATAATTATTAATTATGTACAAAAAATTGAAGTCAATATATTTTATTGAAACAAAACTGCACTACTAATAGCCTAATTCTGTTACTTTTCGTTCTTTTTGTAATACGACAATAAAGAAAACCTTAACAGAAAAATTTTGTAGTTTACGAAGACTTAAATAATTATATACCAGAAACATATTTCTTTGATAAAAGGCTGTCCAAAATTAATCCACAGATTATTTTATTATCCTTACCAATTTACAAAATGTATGTTATATCATAGTATGAAATTTTCCATATTTTATGCAAAAGAATAATTTTTCGCAATTCATATTTTTATATATTATTTTACTTTAAAGGAAACTCTATACGGAAAAGGATATATTTTAACGGAAGTTTTATTTAAAAAATAAAATAATAATAATACATACAGAACACAATTATACGCAAACAAGTGTGCAGATTTAAAGTGCTAAAATGATTGATTTTGTATTTAGGTATTTTGTCTGTCACATATTATTCTCACCAATAATATATAATTGAGGTTTTTATAATATAAAAATTTAATCATACTGCTAACATCAAATAAAATATTATTGTAAAAACATAAACAACAAATAAATTTCAATAAAAGGAAATAACGTTTTTTTTTAAGTAGGAAATTCACATTGACAGGTGTTATAGAATATTAAAAAATTTATGAAATGTTTGCAGAAAAAATACGAAAAATATTAAAATATAATTAATTTATATTTAAAAATAAAAAAAAAGAACACATATCGATAAATAAATCAGATATATATAAATAAATCTCTTAAAGTCTCTTAAATTAATACATATATCAATGGAAAAGTTTATGCAAAAGAATATTTAATTATTTTTTTATAAAACCAAAAATTTCTAATTATTTCATAACCTTTTTATTGGACTAAAATAGGACTTTGCTCTTTAATTTAAGTATTAATCAAGACCTATTAAAGTCTCCTTTTTTTTATATTACATATTTAAAACATATATAAGTCCTTATTTAATTTTTCATATTTTATGTATATTCTTAAATTATATTTTAATTTTTCAATTTTTGCCCTAAAAACAAAAAAAAAAACTCAAATCCCTATTGCGAGCACTTACATTTTGGCATAAAATAAATGTTGATTTTTACTCAGAAACTGAGAAAAAAAAACAATTACTCATAAACATTTTGTAGTCAACACAAACAAACTGTTTCAATTTTGTATTCCCAACACTAAAATGTCCATACAAAACAAACACATATACTGACTTTTCACTCACATCCTTATGCCCATAATGATCACAAAAAGAGAAAAAATTTGGGTGACCTAAAATTTGGCGGTTTCACTTTAATTTTTCTACTTCAAACACCATGAAGGCACTTACTCACACATATAAAAACATATCAGTACTACAGAAAAAATAAAATAACAAATAGTTTTGTCAGGAAAACATTAACAATAATAATTTAAAGGATATATACAACCAAACTTATTTCTGTCAACACTGTGGAACAGTGGAGATGTTAAAAAAATTAATTTATGAAAATATAACTCAAAAAATGTGTGAATCTTAAATTACAGATTTATTTTTAGATATTAAGATTTTGCTGCACTGAGCATTGGCTATCTCAATTTTCAAGTCTTGGTTTTCCAACCTTTTGTCCATTTTTTTTTTTTTTTTTTTTTTAATTTTTACGCATTTGGTTAAAAAAATATAATTATCTATCAAGTAAAAAAGATTCTTTCGGGTCTAAAAGTAAATGGAAGTAGTTTACTTCCTCATTTTGAAAAAATAAATAAAAACGAAAAGTAAAAAATTAATTACATACCCAATATGAAGAAAAATCTCAGCAAAAATTTGCATTATTTCTCATATGAAATATGATCCAAGTTTGTATGAAAAATTTTTGGGTGATTTTTCTTTGGGCCATTTTACAAGCACTTTTATTTTAATCCTTGCAATTTGGAAATTTAAAATAGCAAAAATTAAGATTTTTTTCTCGTAAAAGTTTCTACACTCATTTTTCTCTAAAATAAAATTTTCTTAAAAAAAATAGAATAGTTTTAAATTTTCTGAAAGCTATCTTCGCAGAGATGATTTTAGAATTTAAAACAAGGCCAAATATCCAACATTACAATTGGCGTATTTTAAATCAGCCTGTATGTTCTAAATCCCAAAGGCTAGTTCTGTAAATCGAATGTGGTGTACCAAAAAGAATATTCTTTCAATTTTCTAAAACGGATAAATAACTAGTAGTTTGCTTTATTTGATGCTTAGGAGAAAATATTATGTTTCATATTTTTGGGATGACGTTTTTCATGACGGTTTCCTTTGGTGTTGCTTAAAATTTCTTTATGTACATAACATGAGGTCCCACTGTAACTTGGTTTGTTTAAAACTCTCCAACAACATATTGTATGTAGGTATGTATTGTTGTTATTGTTGCAAGTGGTAGACAATACATAAGAGTAGATATATCTGGTATGAGTATGTGTTTAAATATAAGTACGGGAATGGGTATATGGAAGTACATTATTAGTACTAAACATTAATGGTAACACAAGTACGAGTACAAAACCAAACAACACAAAAAGCAACAACATCAGCAGCAACAATAACAATAATAACAGTACAATTTTAATGAAAACTCATAAACACTTTTGTAATGTATGAATGTATTTGTAGTACAGAGTATATGTCAGTATATGTTTGTTAGAATATACACTACAAATGTAATAGTAACAGCAACAACCGATATAACAATTATTAGCATCGCTAAGAGTATTTTGCTGGCTTAAACTTAAACAGTATTGGACAATGATATAGTAACGTTAGAAGATAATTAGAAAAAAACTTCATAAAAGAAAAATTTTCTTTTGGTTGAAATTTTTCTTTTATGAAGTTTTTTTAAGTTTAAAAACGAAGCTGGAAATTTTAATATAAGTTGAAAACAAAACGAGAAAAAAGATATAGTCGGTCAAGACCGATCATATGATACCCTACACCGCTGCGTATGAGCATTAAAATCCGGGAAGGGGACTTATGTTACCCTGTGGCCAATTGTATACCAACACTTTTACTAAATGTAAAATAAAATAATGCGATGATACTAGCATCTATAAGATTTTATGCACTTTAGGGTGATTCCCGGAAGTGGGTTTATATGGGAGCTATGATAAATTATGGACCGATTCTAATAAAATTTAGCAATATTGTTTCTACTTATATAAAACTTATTTGTGTCGAATATTAACTTGATATTTATATTCGTATGGGATTTATGCACTTTAATGTAATTTCAATTATTGACCGATCTTCATGAAATTTGGTACTAAGATTAACACTTATGCAAAACTTCTTTGTACCGAATTAACATATTGCTTTATGTAAGGCATATATGACCACTTAACCCCTATTCCCGGAAGACATTTGTATGGGGGCTAGATGAAATAATGACCCGATCATAACCAATTTCAATGGACTTCGTCCTTGTGCCAAAATAATTATTCGTGTTAAATTTCATCAAGATATCTTCAAAATTGCTACCTGTATTTATTTCACAAGGTTTACATGAACAGACAGCCAGACGGACGGACGTCGGTTAATGATTCTGAGTCGAGCAGTATACTTTAAGCTAAGGGCCCGTTACAAACATCAGCACAAACGCATAATACCTTAACCACTTATGGTGGTGTACGGTATAAACATTCCCAACAAATCAGGTCATAATCGATATGGATTGCGTAGTTAAGAAATAATCGGGAATATATAATTTAAATTGATAACAAAAATATGGACAAACAAAAATATGACAGTTCATGATAATAAATAATGTTCACATTTCTAGCTAGATGTCCCAAACTGTTCATATTTAGCAATGTATGCTTTCTACATGTGTTTGATCATGTTAAAACTTTAAAATGTATGTATGTGAGCATTTACTTGTATATGTGGTAGAAAAGGACATGAACATGTGAGTATATTTTTGTTGCTTAAAAACAACTGCCACGAGTACATGATGCATTTTGTTGTTGTCTATAATTATGCGTTGCGGTTAAATTTCAAATTACATTCGAATCGCAATTAATACACACAGTACAGAAGTTGTTACATTTCGAACTTGTTTCATGTTTTTTTTTATTATTACTTTTTTGGTTGATGTTTTATTAAAATTGGTAACATAAGTTGAGAACAAAACAATTTGTTAGTTGATATTTTGTTAATAACTTCAATATTATTGTATATAAATTATTTACATGTATGTGCATGTATTAACAAATTAGATTTACTTATATAAAATTGGTTTAAGTAATAGTTTTGTGTAAATGCTTGGTAAATTTTAGTTATACATTTAAGGCTACCATGATATAAAATATCAATAAAAGTAGAATGTAAAATTTACTAATTTGTAAAAAAAAAATAATAAAATTTTTGTTAATAGTAGAAGACAATAAATGAGTTGACGAATTAATTTTTAATTCTATCTAATTTAACTGACCGAACTTTTTAACCCAAACAGCGCTACCGTTGAGAATTTTTAGAAAGTGTCCAAAAAAGAGGATTTCAAAATAAAAGGTCGCCAAAAAAGAGGATTTTGTGAAAAAAAGGGGCCAACTGCTTAAAAACCTTAAAAGCTCCTTAAACAAAAACAAAAAATGTTGTGTTTTGAGAAAAACTAGTAAATCCAATTCTGTTAGCAACAAAATAATTTATTTATAAATATTTTACAACTATTATTATTGTTGTAAAATATTTATTCACAAAAATAGCTGACATACAATCATTTTTAATTAATTACACTTCTGTACTCTTGTACAAGGTCTATACTTGTACTCAAATCTTTCAAATCGTCGTCGAACCAATTTCGGACTGAATGTATGGAACTAAAAATATTGACTAAAGTCTGTTGGACAAACTATTTTTTATTATTGATAACTTAGTAAAAAAAATACGCCCCCCTAGGAATTGCTTTGAAGAATGTAAAAATATAAATAAGGATAAAAGTATGTATCTGTTTTTTACTTTCTCAAACCAGTCCAAAAAGATTCGGCATATGTTGATTTAAATATCTAATCATAAACTTTATTATTATTTTTAGTAACTAACAATTTCAGTCCATTTATAAATGTTCGGCAGTTCCTTGTATTACTATACTGTGAAACAATATTAAAATAGTTCATTTATTTGTTTAAATGAACTAATTTTCGTAATTTAGCTCATAGTCTTAAAAAGTCGCCATTTAGTCGCCATTTAAAAAAGGGGTCAAAAAAGTGTCCAGGTGGTTGAAAAAGGGGCATTTGGCGATTAAAGTCGCCAAACGGTAACGCTGAACCCAAATCGAATTTTCTTAGCAAAATAATTTAAAATCAAAGAGTTAGTGGAGCCTGAACACATATATGAGGAATAACGTAAAAATGACTCAAATGAAATATTGCCCAAAAGAAATGAAAAATTTGCAAAAAAAAAAAAAAATAAAATGAAAAACTAAATGAGAAATAAAAATGAAAAGTGAAACAAATTGCCAAATATTTACGGAAAATCACCCTCAAACCACAAAAAATGTTTTAACAATGGACAGTGTCCCATTTAAAAAATAAAATGGAAGGAAATCTGAAATTTCCGAACGTAATAGTAGAAGTGTAGGCGAGCTTAAGTTTAGAGTTTGAATCATATAGACCTAATGAGGGCGGGTCCACACGGTCCCAAAGTTGGACACCTCAAGTATGAACATTTTTAAAAACAATCCTGATTCTGAATCGATTTCAGATATAACGTCATAACGTGCATATGTTATTTCTGTTAGTTTACGACATATTCGGCTTCAAAAATAACAAAAAATGTACATTTTGACCTACCTTGGTGAAGTTTTTTCATTATAGCGAGTCCAAACTTCACCCGATTTTCTGGAAATATTCTTTATTTTATTAAAAAAAAATAACTAAATTATGCAAAAAAATATTTTTTTTTAAATCTTTACAGAATCAAAAGTTTTGCATTTGAACTTGAACTTTTTAAAAATAATCATACTCGCCCACACTTCTACTTATTTTCATTCAAAGATGGGATTCTGGTCTGGATTAAAATGGTTTTTTAGACAGCCGGAATTCGGCCGGACGCACAGTGATTCGTTTCATTGGCAAAAATACAAAAGTAATAATTTTAAGAAAGTGTACATATGTCTTATAACTAATAGTATAGCTTCTTAAAAATGTATGTCTCACATTTTTAAAAAACATAATCATGTCACTAGAGGGCGCCAAAATTAGCTGAAAATGTGTGTATTGAAAAAAATTAATTTCGTTGGCTGTACTTAAATAATTGGTAAAAATAATTTTCAACAGGTTTTTTGTTATTTCTTTTGAAAACGTAAATTTATAACTTTAGCTAAAAACAATATATTTTATATTTTTGATTCTTTCGTGAATTATTACTAAAATTTTGTTTGGAAATTTGGATTTCATTAAAACAGAATTTACAGGAAAAATTTAATCAATTTGAAAAGATTAGTCCATGGATTTACATTTCTTAATGCTGATGCTATAGCTTGGTATCTGACATTTTTAAAACAGAGTTCCTTTTTTATAATTTATATAATAAAATATTTTGTAAAAGAGAAAAATTACATTTTTTATTAAAATATTTTTGAAGTGAACAACCAAAAAAATAATATTGAATGGATTTTTAAATTTCTTTCAACATTTTTCTATGTAGTTAAGCTTAGCATAACATAAATTTTAACAAAATAAAACGTTACTAATTAATTTTTTCTAAAATTTCATAAATTTTATATATGATTTACATAAAATTGCTAAAGTTTTATATTGTTAATGCCCGAGGCAATATTAAAAATAAGTTTAGGACCCAAAATCAAAAAAAAAAAAAAATCTTACGAAATTCTTGATATAACAAGCTTTTTGCAGTTGCGGCAAAACAGGAAAGTCATTTGATACACTCAGATCTATTAATACCAAAATATAAATCAAGAAATATTTGCAAAAAAACTTCTTCCTTTCTTAAGAGAGCACAACGTGTCCCTACATTTTTAGCCCGATTTGGTATCATGTCACTATGGTAAGAAAGCTCTGGAGTGGTACCAAAACAATAACATAGTGGAGAGATATTGAGCTCTTGTGAAAAGTGAATTGAAGAGCACAAAAAAAGAGTCCCGAAATACCGAAGATTTTAAAAGACTATGTGCACTTTTTTTAAAAAAAAGTGACTATCAGATCTCTAACGGAGGGTTTACCAAAAATGGTTCATAAGTAGTGGTTAGAACTATTAACGTTATATTTTTCTGTGATCTGTAATAAATTATCAATTAAATAAAAAAATAATGAAAACTCTAAGATGAACCGTTTCCAAGTTATTAAATATTATATATGTTAACATTTTTTCGAACGCAATCCTTATATCATTGTTAGTAGCCCTGGAACATCTTTCATGTAAAACCGTGCGTATGAGTAATATATCGTCATCAGTATTCCTTACTAATATTTATGTTGTTAAAAACATATATATTACCATAATTTGTGTGTTATGTATAGAAATAAAAATTGCACATATAATTATAGCCATATAAGTACTAATATGACAAACCTTTAGAATTTTGTTTTTATACCCACCATTAAAAAGAGAGGGGGTATATTGTTTTTGTTATTCCGTGTATAACATGTCGAAGGAATCATTTAAGGCCTCACAAAGCATATATTTTCTGGTTTCTGATTATATTCTGAGTCGATACATAATTATACAAAATTTCATAACTCTAGGATAACTCCTTCTATTTTTGTCCAGTCATTATATGGGAACAAATCACTGTGGGACGTAAGAGTTTTCGAGGATGACTTTTTACTTTACTTCCTCATGCATGTTGTAAAAATTAAATAATAATAATAATAAATAAAAGCGAAAAATGTATAAAATGTGTTCTCAAAAAACGAATGAAGAAAAATCTTTGCAAAATTTTGGGATATTTTTTATATAAAATATGATTCAATTTTATATGAGAATTTTTTGGGTAATTTTGCTGGCATCCTCTGTAATACACTTTAATTTTAATGTCCCAACAAACCAAGAAACGATATAATATCATTAATGATATCATAGTTTTAAAATTATATGATAAAATATTGAAATATATTTCCTTAGAAAAAAACTTCAAATATTTTCAGAAAAATAAATTGAAAATTTGATTATGCATTATATGAAAATTATATTTTTATAGCAAAATTTAGTGGAATTGCAAAAAATAAAAGAGGATAAGATAAAGGAATCAATTTCAGCTCGGATTTAAAAGGGAATCTCTCTTGGGATTACAAAAGATACACATAAAATAGCAGAATGAATTTCAGGTTATTATTGTTAATATCTTTTCAATTTTTGATAACATATTTAGAACATGTATATATTATGGAATATATTGCTAAGTTATAGCGATGCTTAAATTTGACGATATCATTCCCAATATCGTTATTTTCAAAAGTTATGATATCATTTTCTAGTGTACCTTTTAGAACGCAACCTATATCATTTTAAAATTATAAATGATATCATTCTCGGGTTTCATTATCACCGAAACGATATTGTAATGATATCATTAAAATATCATTTGGTTTGTTGGGGTTTTTCGCAGATAAATCAAAATATTTAAGCATTTAATATAAATTCCCTAATATGGAAAACTTTAAATTAATTCAGTTCAAAAGTAGGCATAGAAAATACATATAAGTTAATATTGGCTATATAGAAAACAGTCTTAGGTTGTTTTTCATTGTACCTTTTTTGAAGGTCCATTAAATTTATATTTTATACTTTATTTGTTGTATTATTCCTTTTGGAATTTCTAATATATCTAATTAGCGAAAACAATTAAATGTCCAAAAATAAATTTTTGAGAAATTTTATTTTCAAATCAGTTTTTTGTTACCTAAAAATTTTCAGTTACTTAAAAAATTCCTTGACTTTAGAACTGTTCTATTTTAAATAGACTGTTGATTGTGTGAAATTTATACTAACAGTACAAAAGTAACACTAAACTTAAGCTTTCATTATGAAATTTTAGTATAATATAAAAAAATTGTCTTCAAAAGAAGAGTATAAATAGAGTATAAATAGATATAGACTTTTTTACTCCAAAATACCCAAAATTCCAGATCGGGGAAAGCTTGCTTCAAAAGTTTACCTTTTTCAGTAAAATGGTCACCCTGTCATTAAGAGGCGTGGCTTATCAAATATTTTTCGTGTGTTTAGTGAATATATATATGTAGGTATGTAATCAAGGTATGTATTTTATTTTTTATTTTTTTTTTTTTTTTTTATTTTCATCTTTGACATTTTTGAGCTCCACAAAAACCTATAAAAAATAAAAATTAAAATTAACGAAATACTGATAAGGCTAGTGGGGAGACTGTTACCCCAACTGCCCTCGGATTTATTTTACATGCATTTATGTTAAGCATTATTTTAGGAATATGAAAAAAATTTATGGTCCAGAGGAAAATAATGGATTTTAAAGTGAAAAAATTTTACCACCTTTTTGAAAAAAATCACAAAAAATCAAAATTTTTTTCAAATTTTCTTTTTCAAAATAATAAAAATTTTTATGTAAACCACATAGGCATATGATTCCTGCTCGAAGATTATATAGAATTTTGTATAGAATCCAGAGATTTAGAATCTGTGCTCCTCCAAATCAATTGGAATACACCTCAGGATCGTCCGTACGAAATTTTTTTTAAATACATCCAGTAGTTCTAAAGTTACAGAATTATTTCCAAAAAAAAAAAAATTCGTTTTGGGACCACTGTGCCATGAATTCAGGGCCAGTGGAGCTTTTCAAAGCAAGTTTGATGCTATCCTTTCGAAAATGTGTGGTATAGAATATTCGATCGCTTGTGTTAAACAACTAATGAAAAATTTTGCAAAATAACAATAGTAGTATTCCAAGTTTCTTGTTTAATAACAAGGGTTAAGTTCAGTTTCCCTCTATGTTGGAACTCGAAACTATCTAAATTACGTAGAGTTTTCAGTGTATGCTTCAGAAGATAATCTCGGCAGTTATTTCTCTTTAAGTAGAGTGTCCACAAAAAATATAAACTAATTTGATAGAATTTTATGGGTGTTTAATTGTTTCTCCCCATATAAGTCGCCTGAACTGGAGAAAGATCGAGATCGTCCTCATCCTAAAAATAAGCAGCTATTCGAAACAACACTACATGAGGCCGTAAGAGTTACAGAGAAATCCCTATAATTTAAACCTTAAACATGACAGCCTTCTTCAAAAATGTCAATACTTTTGCATTAAAGTATTTATGATCTTTCTCTGCGAATAGCCTTCTCTAGTAATCAAGAGACAGAGATTCCTAGGTAGCTATAAATTAGATGATCTTTATCGTGGTCGTGGTCAAGACTAAATGACCTATTAAGGTATCTTACGGCTAGAGGGTAGATCTAGTACTTCAAATCTAAGAATTAGTATGGTTTCAATGCACAACACAAATGACAAGCTGGAGGTTCATATCAATAAGTGGTCACATTAAATCTACTTGACATTTTGAACGCAGTTATCTATCATGAAAACCAACTAACTAGAGAGAAAATATCTATGAACACAGAGATCTTTTTATTCTATAAAGACAATAAATATAGCCATTAATATATCATATTAATTTGTAATAATAATAATAATAATAATAATAAAACTGCTTCAATATTTAATTTAAATATAACATAAACAATTATATGTACATTAGATTACCCATAAAATGTATGGATTTTACAAAAGTTTTGATTTTGCTTGCTCCACCGGCAGTTTCTGGTAGATGGGGCTAAAAAAATAATATGTGTGCAAAAATTGGGTCGATCGGTCGTAAACCGGCCAGTCGACTTTGACCTTTGTCCTACAACAAGGCTTAAAAGTAACTAATATCTTTATTGCGCTATAACTCTATAATTTAACATTTTCCGATAAAATATTATATAAGCTTTTCGATTCAGAATAAAATGCAGAAATTTTTGATATTTAATTTTTTAGCCTACTATGACTTGTTGTGATGTTATAAGCAATCAAAATAAAATTGTTTTCATGAACTTTTTTTAAAAAAGCCCTGGTTTCAATATGGGCTTAGCCTGCTAGAAACGGTTTTTATTATTTTGTAGAACAGGATTTGCAGTTTTTATAAATCGATAAGTTTTATCACATTTGCTTAATATATTAGGGTAGATGGACCAAAATCTGAATTTCGGGTATCAATTTTTTACTTATTATGCAAAATTTGGAACTAAATGTAGGGTGTAGCATGAAATTTTAAATCATTTCAGAGAGTATTTTTAAATAGTTATCGAATTAAACTGCTACTCGAAATTTAGGTGTTGCCGATTAACCAAAAATTTTAAAAGTTAACATGTTAATATTTTTACATATAAACAACTTTTTTATCTCTTTTACCTTAAAAATCGGTGATATATATTAAAAATAGATAACATTTCTCACAATAGCTTGGAAATAAATAAAAATATATTTTCAAAAGAACTAGTAAATTAACTTATATGAGTTAAATTCATAGAATAACGGAATTTAGTTTTGTTCCGATTCCATGTGATGTATTTTTTGTCTGTCGCTGTTTAGTTTTCTTTCAGAAAGGAATAATTATGCAATTTATTTTATAATTTACCTCTTTTGAGGGTACATGACATCATAAAGGTTAATTAAAAGTAAACCTTTTTATTTCCGTAATACATTGTCTTGAACAGTTACATTGTAATTTTTGATCTTAGTTTCAATGTATTTATCAAGAAGTACATACATGGTATTTAAATATTTACTCAAATACAAGGTTTTATAAACTAATTACTTCCATTCTACATTTAGAAATTCCTCATCATTACTTGCTGTTTTAATTTAAAATTCTTACGAGTAATAATGAACATTTTTATTAATATTACACAAAATTACTTACCTTTTTTGCTAGCTGTTGTTAAAAAAAATTTTATGTTTTTAATATACTTCTCCGATTTTTAAGGTAAAAGATATAAAAAAGTTGTTTATATGTAAAAATATTAACATGTCAACTTTTACAATTTTTGGTTAATCGGCAACACCTAAATTTCGAGTAGCAGTTTAATTCGATAACTATTTAAAAATACTCTCTGAAATGATTCAAAATGTCATGCTACACCCTACATTTAGTTCCAATATTTGTATAATAAGTAAAAAATTGATACCCCAAACTCAGATTTTGGTCTATCTACCTTAATATATTAAGCAAATGTGATAATACTTATCGATTTATAAAAACTACAAATCCTGTTCTACAAAATAATAAAAACCGTTTCTAGCAGGCTAAGCCCATATTAAAACCAGGGCTTTTTTAAAAAAAGTTCATGAAAAAATGTTTACTTTGATTGCTTATAACATCACAACAAGTCATAGTAGGCTAAAAAATTAAATATCAAAAATTTCTGCATTTTATTCTGAATCGAAGAACTTATATAATATTTTATCGGAAAATGTTAAATTAAAGAGTTATAACGCAATAAAGATATTAGTTACTTTTAAGCCTTGTTTTAGGACAAAGGTCAAAGTCGACTGGCCGGTTTACGACCGATCGACCCAATTTTTGCACACATATTATTTTTATAGCCCCATCTACCAGAAACTGCCGGTGGAGCAAGTAAAATCAAAAATTTTGTATTCATGGGTAATCTAATGTACATGTACTTTACCTCAACGGAATTGGAAAAACCCAAGACAGCTTCTGCACTGCGTATAAGTGTCCATTTATTCTACACTCCAATATTTGTTTTCAGTTTGCCACAGATTTTCAAGCGTAAATAAAATTTTAGAACATTTTGTTTAAACTTTTTTTATAGTTTTGCTCTATACATATATGTATGCATGTAAGTGTGACTAAATATTTAACTTGTTTTAGCCATTGCCTTTTTTGTTTCCTGTTTTCAAAATAAAAAACGTTAGATGCATAACCGCAAATATGAAAACTAGTTGAAGTGTAATATTTTATGGTGGAAGCTGCAAGTTGTTTACAATAAATGAATTTGAACCATACAGACAAATACATTTATGGACATGTAACTTTTTTTAAAAACATGTAGTATTTTGTTGCTATGTTTTTAGCAATTAGTATTTAAACTAAAGTAATTAAAAATCGCTTTAGCTGTTTGCATTTAAGTAATATGATTTAAAATATTAAATGGCTGTAGCTAAAAATTCACTAACAATTTTTAGAATGAAGATAATTTCATTTAAATTCTTTACGTATCATAGTTCAATAAAGGATTCTTGAACTGTTATACATAAAATAAAATTGCTTTATATGACAATACAAACTGCCCTAAATACTTTTCTTTGTATTTAATAATAATGATTAAAATTTTGTTCTAGTATATTTTTATTTAAAATTGTTTTAACTAAATGGCAAACACTTTTCCTTTTTACAAAGAAAAATGCCAACAAACAAAAACAAAATAAACAACGTGTAAACTAAATAAAAAGGGGTAACAAAGCTGAACGAACGGCATTTGAAGGGGAGAAACTTTTTAATAGATTTAAATAAAATATAAAAAGAAAATTCTTTTATTTGTAGGTGTAAAGTTATATGACCTTAACCAACAAACATAATTTCTTTTGTAAATATTTGAAGTCTTCACTTTGATCATTAAATAAGAAAATAAAAATATGGAAAGTACATAAATCCAATTTGTCCTTTGACAGTTGGTATCATGTATGTGAATATTTATGATTATAAAATATAAATTTTTCAAAGCAGAGTAATTTTCCACGTATTATGAAAAAAAAAAAAATAATGTAAACATAATCAAAGGTATTTTTGTGAAACCTTAAGCAAGAAATAAAAAGGTAAAATAACAAAATTTGTTTGCATTAAATTAAATTAAAATATCAAACAATAACTAACAAAATTACAGAAACGTTTTATAAGTAAAGATGTTTCATAACTATAATATGGAACTATATTATTAATTTTGTAATAAATTAATATTACTCATACGACTTCATGATTCGTAAAATACTAGATTTTAAATACTAGATTTATAAAAGATATTAACTTCAAACTTTATGTATATAATTGAGAATCATGTCATGTATATAGTTTTTCTGTTTTTTTTTTTTTATCAAAACTAAAATTTTTGTAAAAAAAACTGGTTTTTGGAGAAGCTATAAATATTTAAGCTCCAATAAAATCCTGATTTGTTAAGATATTTTAACGCTATTTATCTTATCATTTAAAATGGTAAAGTACAGAAAAATTTAAGATTACTGTAAAAGTAATCCAAAATATATTCTTAAAAAAAGAAATCCCAAAATTTTAACTTTAACTTTACCCATTAAGTCCATATATATTACAGATTTCGAAAAAGCCAAAAGCAAGCTTTTTGTAATACATTGTAAATTTTGAAAGCAGCTCAAATTCGTATTAGTCAGTACATAGTAATGTCGGAAGTTTGCGATTATTAAACAAAATCAGACAAAAACATTGGGATATATAATTAATAACCTGGACCATGATTTTTCAAAATATAGATAGTTGAAATTTCAAACGCAAATAACTTGAAAAACTTGGGCCCCTTCCAAACCTTAAATTGTACCCTCCTCCTTCTTACCAAAAACCCAAATTTTATATGAAAACATTGAAAAATCTTTAACCCTTGATATCTCAGTAAATAAGCATTTAAATGGAAAAAGGGCCTGAATTTGTAATCACTTATATTTCTTAAAAAAAAAATCGAAATTTTATATGATAATCTTTAACCTATCTTCTAAATAATCCAACCAGATTATAAGTTACAGATTTATTTCCAAAAATATTTTATTCTGCCCCACTTGTTATCGTAAGTTTAAAGTTATTGTGAGAGCTATATTAAAGTTATTTAGTTAAAAAGCTTAGTTTTTCTGCTATATACTTTTTATTTTTTCTAAATTGATCATTTCATGACAACAGTCCTAGAAATTATATTAAATGTACCCAGCAATAACTTTGGTTGAGAAGCTAATATAATTGCTCTTCACTACTTTATTAGCTGAATAACTCAAGGCAAGTGCTTACCATATACATTACTTAGATGTTATTATAATAACTAATTACTTTTAAGCTGTTCAATTACGCATTGATTTTAAAGCATTACTAAAGTCATGATTAGTAACAACATTAGAAACTAGTTACATTTTATGTAACAAATAACTAATGAAGTTTTTTTTTTATTTTAAACGAAAAAAGATTTTATAAATTTTAATTTAAAAAACAACAAATCTATTGATAAAAGTTCCCGATATTTTGCAAATGAGTTAAATTATTCGTAAATAATGTTAATAGACATGGTACTCTGCAACTTTGTAACAACATTGTTAACTTCTTTTCGTTTCTAGAATCTTTATTGACTTATTCTGCATCATCTAGTGTAAATATATTTCAATACAAGAAGATTAATTTTTAATTTTTGTACAATAGAGAATACTTATTTATATACCTACCAATATCAGTTTGGCAAATGAAAATAATTCTCTTCAAAATGTATATCTTAAATTCCACCAGAATCTTGAAGAAAAAGGGAGTAAATTTAATTTTCGATCGGTCATTTATTTTCCTAACAAATCTTGAAAAAATCTACTGAACAATAAAATACACGTTTCTTAATGATAAAGTAAAAGTCCTTTTCCATTCGATGGTTCAAATATTGTGTTATGTATTCCATTATGCTATTGGTTTTGTATTTAGATGTTGTTTTTTTATATTTTAATTTTATAATTTTTATATTTTATTTATTTCTCACATTTCTCAAAAGCTTATTTTTTTCACACAAAATGGAATGAACTAGAACTGAAAACATATTTCTTACGTTACATAAGCAATATTCAACATTAAACGTGAATTTAATATAGTTGTGCTTTCCATATTTACTAATTTTTGTCAAACGTGAACAAATTGATGATAAATCTTTTATAATTGCTAAAAACAAAAACTATCTTAAAGTGATACATTTTCTACTACAAGAAATATTTATTTCACTTCTTTGTATTTTTTTAATTAGTGCAGACTAAAAATTAATAAGGAGTGCGTTCGAAAAAATGTTAACATATATAAAATTCAATAATTTGGAAACGGTTGATCTTGGTGTTTTCACTCTTTCTTTATTTAATTGATATTATATTACAGATTACAGAAAATTATAACTTTTATAGTTCTAACCACTACTTAAGAACTCGTGGACCTTTTTTGGTAACCCTTCCATTTGGGATTTTATAATCTTTTAAAATTTTCAGTATTTTGGGACACCTTTTTTGTGCTCTTCAATTCACTTTTCACAAGAGCCCAATATCTCTCCACTGGTCTTAGCTCCGGACAATTTGGAGAATTGAGCTCTCTTGGTACAAAAACTATGTTATTGTTTTGGTACCACTCCAGAGCTTTCTTATCGTAGTGACATTATTCCAAATCGGGCCAGAAATATGTTTACATATTGTGCTCTCTTATGATAGGAAGAAGTCTTTTTTGCAAACATTCTTTGATGTATATTTCGATACTTAAAGTGCCGACTGTAGCAAATGACTTTCTTGTTTTGCAGCAACTGCATAAAGCTTGTCATACCAGGATTTTTTTTTAGGAAATTTTGTCTGATTTTTTGTCCTAAACTTATCTTTAACTTTGCTTCGAGCATTAGCAACATAAAAGTTTTGACACAGAAGTTGCGAAGAAGTCGATTGTACAACATGAGTATAAAATTTGATTTTAATTTCTGTGCCCTATTCTTGGCTTCTAATTTTTTTGGATCATTTCTGTCCGGAACTTTTTGAACTTTATATGTTTTCAACTCTGCATTAGCTTTACTTTTTCGCACCAAAAAGTCAAAGCACTGAGCTTACCGGGCTGCTTTTCTACCAGATGTATTTGGAGTTCTTTTCAATATGTTTTAAATTTTCTGACCTTCCCAATATCATGTGGATCTCTTTTCTTCCCGAGCCAGGTTTCATATCAATAATCAAATTCTCCTGATACTGTTTAATAATATTGGAAACAGTTTGGCGGCAGACATTTAATTCTTTGGCCAATTATTTGTAGGACTAATTTGGATTCTTTGAATTTTTTTTAATAGTTTGCAGCACGTACTTCTTTTTCGTTTCTCATTTTTATCAAACTCACAACAAATCAACATGGTTTTCATTAAAAAATAATAACTGACATATTTTTCAATGATAATTAAATATTGCTTCAGAAAAAGTTATGAGACAAAACGTGTGTTAAAATTTTTTCGATCGCACTGCTTATTTATCCCTTCTTTAAATATATAAATTGATTACTGAATTAAAAGTAAATAAAAGTAGTATTTCCAAAATCTGATCATAAATAATTAATTACATACCGGGTTATAAATAACTAGTTACTTAAAAAACTTCTATGTAATGCAGATTGTATGTTGTCATTACAAAGTACATAACTCCATCCGTAACTACATGTCATTACCAAATTTTTGCATTTTTATTTTTTTATAAGAAATTTTGCAAAGTTAAGTTGGTATTACTTTCATTGTTTTTGAAATACAATTTTCTTTAAAACTTTCGTAGAAAACCGTGACAAATATACTCCCAGCAAAAAAAGAACTGAAAAAGTTATGATTTTAACATTGTATTGTTATTGGAAGGAAGTACTTAGTGGTGAAAAAGAGCTGCAGAATTTCTTCTTTTAACCTATGGTTGTCATTGGTAGGATGTTATTCTTTTTAAAAAAAATTCAGTTTTTGTCCTATTAAATATCAATAAAAATGCTTTAAAATTTGTAAAATGTAAATTTTTTAGAAATTATTACTATTTTTCCCGCAAAAAATTCATTTATTTTCACTTTTTTGGAAGTAATTATTAAGAACTGCCAAAAAAGTTTAAAATCTGCAATTTGTTCCACTTTTGAAGTATTGAAAATGTTATATTTTTTTAAAAACTTCATCGTATTTTGCTCGGCTGTATGTATATGTTGAATATTGCATTAGCTTCCAAACAAATATGAAGTCGTTAATTTTTTTTTTTTTTCTAAAACTAATTCGCTTAATTCCTCATATGTATTTAAATTATTTTATTTTATATTTTCTCTTTTATAGCCAACACTCTTGTTTACACTCATCTTATTAATTTTTATAATTTTGCTTACATTCGCAATCATATTCACGTACACGTTCACATTTACCGTAGATGGAATTTTACTGCAATACAAACAAAATTGTTTTCCCTCTGGGATTGTGTATAATTTCCACTACATTAACGTGTATTTATATGTGTTGTATGAGTGTATGTGAGTAAATTTCACTACTGTTGTGATTAAAACTTTAAGCAATTGTTTTATTTTGATACTTGTATATGTTGCAACAACTGCTTATGTATGTGTTGTTGATGCTACTGCCACTAACTACTTGTACTACTGCAGATGATTATACAACAGCTGGTAATATTGCAATGTCAACAACTACAGCTGGTATGTAAGCAGTAGCAGTGGCAATATTTTCTAACATTTCCCTAGACAATGTAAACACAAGGATTAATACAGTGTGGTTATTATAAGAGGGGATAATGGTCTAAATGGAAATTTAAATAAATTTTGTAAAATTGCAATAAAATTTCCTCTATACAAAGTTAAAAACTTTTAAAAGTACTAACAGCTATTTGGCTAAAAAAAAAATCCACAATTACATTTTGTAATTTTGACCCACTGTTGAACTATGTAAGCATATCTTCAACATATGCTTAGTAATACTCCAAACACACAAAACACTAGTCTCGTAAAAAAAAATAAAATAAATTAAAAGGAAGAATTTAAAGCAACATGAACAACAGCGAAAACAAGAAGCCAGTCCCCAAGTATTAATACGCTTTCAATATTCATGTGAATAGCAAAAACTCATTAGACATCATTACACATTTTTGTTCTAATGCAGTGCGGTGCAAATGATATACAAATGATTCAAGATACGAGTGTGTACTAAATATGGCGCAAACTAATATAAAACGCATATTTTTTTCTCTGCAACTTCTGTAAATAGACATATAGCAACCAACAACTGACAGCCTCATACAATGACTTTACTTTTACATCATTTATACTTTTATACTTAGACATTGAAATGTATTTAATCCGAGTGCGAGTAGATTTGTTTGAATAAAGATTGACATTAATGTGCATTCTTTAGAATGTCTAACTAACTACTTTAAATACTGCTAAAGCGGATAACAAGAACGAAGGATGGATAATGAAGTGAAATGATACCTTGAATTCCACATCAAGGTCTTTGGCTTTAGTGAAGAATTTTTTAAACGATGAAACGGAGGGATATATGTATATTTTTTTTTTAATGTTTGGTTTATTGGGGCAGATAGTGAATTTTTACTGAGGAAGTTAAGTTTTTTTTTAAATTATTATTTTATCTTTTACTAAATTATGAAAATTATATTAAACCAAATCTAAATCATTAATTCCATATAAAAGGGTAAAATATATAAATATCCATTTTGTAACTAGTAAATAACTACAGATGGTCCCTCAGAACCGGTTAAGTACCAATTGAGACCTAACTCGTCACCAAAGTTCCCGAACCGGTGTCAACTTACTAAATATCATTTAAGAGTCAATTTCTAACAGGAATTTCAATTGCGAAATTAACAACTCGCGCGAAATAACAAACAATGGCAGAGTGGTTAAACTTGAAGACTATAAAACATAAGATATGTCAGAAGAACGTGGGTTCGATTCGACGTGCCGACATCGATATTAACGAAAAATTATAATATATAATTAATAAAAATAAATTAAAAAGAAATAAGAAACAAATAATCCAGGAAAAAATGTATTAGTTCTACAACTAGTTCCAGAACACATGAAAATAACCTGTATTTATTCTACTTTGGCGTTACGACCAATGTTTTTTTTTTTTTTTTTTTGAAATTGTCAACTCCAGAACTAGGTCTGTGGAAGTGTTAGCTAGCCAGTAACCATTCTATGGAACAGTTCTAGAACTAGTTCTTTAATCAGTGATTTTTGTTCGAAATTGAAATATTCAGAACTAGTTATATAAATGCGTTAGAGATCGGTTTCAGAACCTGTTTTTTATTCTAATGGGATATTTCCTAAAGGCCACTTTTAAAATCAATTTAATTTTGTATTTTTTTTTTATTTTTTTAATTTTTTAAATTTTGTTATGCAAGTTTTTTAAACAGTTCTAGGAAGTCATTCGAAAACCAGTAATTTATTCTAAGAAGTGATGTAGAAGTCATACAGAATTAGTTCTTAAGCACTAGTTCTCTAAAACATTCAATAAAACGATTTTGAAATCACAATAAAGGTTTACTCCATTAGTTTAAGAATTGATTGTGATATCACTAGTTCTGAGGATGTTATTAAATAATCTGAAGTCATTCTGTTTACACCAGTTCTAGAACTAATGATTTTAATACATGGTTTTCTTCATATTTTTATTTATTGATCGACTTTGAACATGTCCACTTGGACTAGTCCTGGGACCTGTCATAAGACTTTTCCCAAGGTGCTAGAGGTGGCTACTCCAATTTAAAGGTGATAGATTTCTCCCATATAAAGTTCCGTAACTGGAACCGGTCACTAGCCCTGAAAACCTGTCCCGTGACTAGTTTTGAACCGTTTCTATTTCTTTTAGGAATATTTCTAATATAATAAATATTTTAAATCAATATTCTTATGGCAGTTTATATTTACGCAGAAAATCCAAAAAGAACATTTTCCTGTTATATTTATCACTTTATCAGATCTAATAGTGGATAAATTTATTGCTTTCGTTAAAAAAATCTTTCCAAAGAAAAATTTACTCTTAAGAGTAATATTGTTTTTCTGCAAAAGTTTTATAAAAAAAAAATAAAAAAAAAAAACTTCACCCTTCTGTAGAAAAGTTACCGATAACTTAGATTTTCTATAGAAAATGTATCGATAACTTTAATTTTATATCGAAAAGTCATCGATAACTGTACTCTTATATCGAAAAGCTACCAATAACTTTACTTTTATATAGAAAAGTTATCGACAATTTTGCTTTTCTATACAAAAGATATCGATAACTTTGCTTTTCTATAGAAAGGTTATTGATAACTTTGCTTTTCTATGGAAAAATTATCGGTTACTTTGATTTTCCATAGAAAAGTTATCGATAAATTTGCTTTTCTATAGAAAAGTTATCGATAACTTAGCTTTTCTATAGAAAAGTACTAGATAACTTAGCTTTTATAATGAAAAGTTATCGATAACTTAGCTTTTTTATTGAAAAGTTATCGATAACTTTACTTTTCTACAGAATTCTTATCGATAAATAACTTTTCTATAGACGAAAACTTAACATTTATATAGTAAAGTAAAGTTATTGATAATTCAACTTTTTTACTTTTTTATAGAAAACTCATCGATAATTTTATTTTTTATCGAAAATTTATCGATAACTATACTTTTATGTCGAAAAGTTACCAATTACTTTAACTTTCTATAGAAAATTTATCGATAACTTAACTTTACTTTTTTATAGAACAGTTATCGATAACTTTACTTTTTGATATAAAAATTATCGATAATTTTACCTTTCTATAGAAAAGTCATCGTTGACTTAAATCGGTAGATAGATATCGATAGATTTACCTTTCTATAGAGAAGTTATCTTTTACTTTATTTTTCTATAGAAAACTTATCGATAACTTTTTATTTCTATAGAAAAGCTATCGATAACCATATTTCAATAAAAAGTTATCGATAACTTTCTATTTCTATAAAATATTTATTGACAAAATTCTACATCTAACGAAAAGTTATTGATAACTTTCCATTTTTATAGAAAATTTACCGATAGTTTTCTACTTTCAGAGAAATTCTATCGACATTATTCTATATCTATAGAAATTTTAACAATAACTTACTATTTCTATGGAAATGCTATAATAAAACAGTTATCGAAAACTTTACTTTTTTATAGAACAGTAATCGATATCTTTCGATAACTTTTTCTATTCTTGTTGAAAATTTGTCGATAACTTTTAATTGCTCTAGAAATTATAGGTAACTTTATATTTATTGGAAGGGATATCAATAACATTATGTTTAGGTTGAAAAGTTAGTACTTTCTGTTTCTGTATAAATGTTATCGTTATCTTTCTATTTCTATAGGAATGCAATCGGTACCTTTTTTCTTTCTGTAAGTAGAAATGCTATCGGTAACTTTCTATTACTATAGAAAATTTAAAGACAGTTATCGAAGTGCTATTTCTGTTAAAAAGTTATCGATAACTTTCTATTTCTATCGTAAAGTTATCGTCAACTTTCCATTTCTATGCAAAAGATATCGATAATTTTACATTTTATATCGAACATAATTTGTAAAGAAAATTGAAAAGTAAATTGTTATTTCAATTTGAAAAATCTTCAAATTTCCTTTTGTTTCTATTTATTTAAAGAGTGTGCTCCAAAGAAAAACTTCCTCATTATCTCAATAATTACAATTTATAAAATCTTTAAATTAAAAGTTAAATATTTATGTTTTCTATAATCCTTAAAACACATTGAATAATACAATCATTTTAATGCCTTCATTCGTTACATTGTTTTAAAAATTCGTTAACGTTGCCAAACGGAAACAGAATAAACACAATTTTAATGCGAATATTATCCCATTTTGTTAAAAATAAAAATCTTTATCTTTTATATTTATTTAAAGTTACGAAAGCAATTTCAATTAAATTTCATTAATTCTAATTAAACGAGAACAATCACTGTGTTGCTTAATTTTACAAGCACTTTCACTTTAAATGTTGAACACACTTATAGAGGGGTAGAGAAATAGCGAGAGAGAATCAGGCGAATGTTGTCTTTGAAAATAAATAAAGATGGACGGAAGGATGAATGAACGGAATAATGGTTGGCTGTATGTAGAGCGAAAAATGTTCTTTGGCATTGAAATGCTAAACAGGCACAGATTTTAGGCCAACTAGTTATTTGTGAATGTTTTCTTTAACAGTGGGATATATAATTTTAAATTTAGAATTTATAAAATTGTAGGACGAAGCCAATTCTTCCAACATTCACCTATATATAGGAACAAAATTGTGAAAGTTTAACCTAATATTGATTTTATTTTCATTTTCACATATTTATTTCTATACTTTTTCTTAAAATTATCCCACTATACATTGAAATTCGGTGTTTATAGGTATGAGTATAGCTAAATATTTTGTATTACAATATTTGAAGCAATTAAGTTAAATTGCCCATGTTATTAGCATGATTTGAATCTTGTTCAGAACAATGTTTTCTGTATCTAGTTTCATTATATTTAGTTGTATACGCCATTGTTTTTCTTTTTTCCTCTATTTTATTCCTGTTTTTTCTGTGGTAATTTATATGTTTCTATTGTTTTGTAATGACTTAGTATTGGGTGTGTAAATAAGTACAATGCCTTAACACTTAAATAAACAAATAAAGGGAAACTGTTAACGAAAAACCACAATTCATTCATATTTTTCAGGACATTTTTGTCTAACTTTTTCACTTAACGAAAATCTTCTTGATCATTTAAATTATCCATAAGAAACCCCCTAATATTTGTCTTTACACCACAAAAATAATAACAATAATACCAACCATAATTTAATGAAAATTTATTGAATTTTAATGAAAAAAAAACTAAACATATCTTTCGTTCTCAGTTTCCCCTTTTTGTTTATTTAATTCATATAAAAGTGGTAACGAATACGAATGAATTTAAATTTTAATTAATGGCTAGGACTTATAAATAATTTATATATTCGTTATTTATTTAAATATTCCAACCAAAAATACAATAAAATATTTAATAAACCATAAAATGCTAATAAAGGCAAGAACATTTTTTGCTCATTTTAAATTATAAAAATCATTAAAAACGGGTTCAATTACAGGTAATTAATTGCTATGGTTATGGTTTGTAAGTTCGAAATAAATTAATTGTATTAAAACTATAAATTGATTGAATGAGATTTTCAATTTTAAAATATACAAAGAATGCTAAAAGCAAAATATAATTTGATAAATAAAACTGAAATAAAATTAAAACGTCATTAAATTTTAAACAATTAATTTATTATTTACTTTTTATTTTCATACGTACTAAGTGGTAAACTATAATTAAACTATAAATTAAATTTTTTTTTTCTTTTTGTTTAATTTTCATAATTTCTGTTGCAAAAAGATATGTAAACATGTTTTTTTTTTGTTTTTCCATTTTTTAATTCTTTATATCCAGTTCTATGTAGTGTCAAAATCTAGCAAATATTTTAAAAGTTATTAACAATTGAAATTTAAGTTTTTCTTGTATTATATGCAAATTGAAAAATATAAACTGCTCTCCTGAAAACTTGAAAAAAACTACTTATGTAGTTTTTCCTTTTTGCCACAGTTTTGTAATCACATATTTGTTTTACCCATAAAATATAAATCAATTAATTAAATTTTACAAAAAAATTTATAGTTTTTTTTTTTTTTTTTTTCATTTTTGGCAATACAAGTTTAATGTATTTAATAACACATATTCAATTTCAGTTAAATATTCTACATACAGAAAAAAGACTTGTTGGAAAATGATTACAAACAAGAATATTTAATAATATACACTAAAATATTATTATAGTAACTACAACTTTATTAATGAAATGGATTTTTCTATATTAACGGTTGTAAACATATCATTATATTAGAATAACATAATTTGTGTTAGTTATTGTAATCAAATGAAATCGATTAAAATTTAGTAGAAACAAACGAATTGAATTAATGTATTACAACAAAATATTGGTATTTGCTATATAAAATTTGTTGGCATTAATAACATTTAAATATTAAATGCATTTTTAGTTACTACAAACAATATAATTCGGTTGTTATAATAATAAATAAAGCAATTCGATACTCCTGAACAACAAATAATTATGCAGAATAACAAATAATTCTTCTTTTTTTGTCACTTTTGAAAAAAATACAAAAAAAAAAATAAAAAATAATAATGAAATAAAAAGAACTGAAAAATAAATAGCAGAAAATATTTAGAAAATAAAAGTGTATGTTTAATTATATTCGTTTATGAATAAATGTTTATAAATAGGTTATTAGAGATGTAAGGGTGAGTATATTATTAAAATATGTATGTATATAATTTATATCCACAGATATTTTTCTAACGACCAAATTTGTCTGAGGAGTTATAAGTACTTTAACTGCAAAGCTTTCTGAAGTAAATAAAATGCTATAAGACATCGCTTCAATGACACACTAAAATAAAATATTCCATATAATGGTAATTATTGTCAAATTTTCAATAATATTCAACTGGAAATTTTCGTTCCAGATAGCCAACGTTATCAGATTCCAGACATAGCAATGTTTATGCAAATTTTCAACAGATATTTGCCGCAAGAATTTTAATCAAATGTTGTGTACCATTAACCTATAAATGGCTTCAACAAATCATATACATATATGGTCGATTACTACAATCAGGAGCATGACGAAAAATTTGTATTTATATTATACTTTATATGCATCATTTAAATAAAATATTTGTCAAAAAGAAGAAAAAATGTTTCTTAAAAACAGTTGTGTATATCATATATATACAGTAATCAGGACCGAATTATAGGATAATACATAGAACCGAACAAATTCGATTGGCAAAAAATTCGGTTGCCACAACGAATCTGTTTTCTCTGTGTAAAAATAACAATGGAACAACGGATAATATCTGTATATTTTAGTACAACATAAGTAGAAACAAGTAAATATTTTTTACCTATACAGATTTATTTTATTTATTATTATTATTAACACTATTTTTTAATTTTATTTATTTTTTTTATTTTTTGGTGCGAAAATTTATTAATATTTTCAGCATTGTTGCCATATTTGACGATTTATCGTCTTTTTGTTTATAAAAATTGCCATCAGATAATTAAATATTATTTTTATATCATAGGTAAATATCTCAAAGAAATGTTTTTTTTTTAAATATATTAATGGTGAAAATATTTTCTATAACCGACTCAAATATTTTATGAATATTACAAAAAATGTCATAAAAAATACGAAATATTTATTTCAATTTGTACTGTTTTGCTTATAATAAAAAATAAAAATCGCCGGAATTAATGTTAACCCTTTCAGTACCAGTTTTTAATGCGTAGGTGAAAATGTAACATTTTTTTAGTTTCTATAGTTCTTGGCTATAGTAGTAATAATCCATAATCAATTTCTAGAAATAACCTTTGGTTTGGAATATACTGAGTTATAATTATTTTTTAAAATAGTTCTATCATTTACCCCACTTTTCGGTTTTTTGTTACACCAGTGATTAATTAATTATGTAGCAATTGTGTAATAGCATAAAAAAAAGAAAGAAAACAAGCGCGAATATCTCTATATACCCACCATCAACTTTTTCAAATTTTACGTCATATGGGAGGGGGCGGTAAAGTGGGCGGACCACGCCCATTTTTTGTTTCCGAGTTAACAATGATCCTTGAGCAATTTGAACACAATTTCACCTTATATGGGAGGTGAGCGGTAAAGTGGGCGGACCACGCTCATTTTTGGTTTCCGAGTTTATATCAACCCCCGAACTATACGTACAAAATTTCGTTGTCGTACATGCTTTTATTGAAGAAATATTAGCAAAAAAGTATAAAACGGACACCCTGTGTTTGTAGTTTTTAGTCTACAATTGGTTAATAAACTTTTTTGTTTATTAACCAATTTTTCCCATTTTCAATACCCAACAAACCTTATATAAGGTTTTGCCAAATTGTGCCAAATTTCGTTCTCCTACGTTGCAACGTTCGAGCCCTATCTTGCTTTCAACAGACAGACAGACAGACAGACAGACAGACAGACAGACAGACGGACGGACGGACGGACATAGCTAGATCGACACAGAATCTAACCTAGACCCAGAATCTAATCTAGGTCTTAGATGATTCCTTCGACATGTTACACACGGAATAACAAAATCAATATACCCCCCATCTTTTTGATGATGGATATAAAAAGATCAATAACATTCGATTTTCTACCTGCTATATTTATTATATTAGTATAACTATTGTACATTTAGTAATATCGTAAAAAGGGTTACAATCAAATACAAATATATATAATTTGAGAATATGCAAAACCACTTTTTGTTTTTTTTTTTAGTTA
Organism: Protophormia terraenovae; assembly: GCA_951394005.1. Classification (NCBI taxonomy): domain Eukaryota; kingdom Metazoa; phylum Arthropoda; class Insecta; order Diptera; family Calliphoridae; genus Protophormia; species Protophormia terraenovae. The sequence goes on from OX596074.1 coordinate 144,275,595, forward strand.
AATAATTTTTGTTTGTCCAGTGTTTTGTCATTAAGTTAAGATCAATAAAGAAGTAAAGTTGTAACGTTTTTAAAATTACAGTCCACTGGTAATTTTTCTTAACTTTGGGTTTATTTGGAAGGTAATAAGGTTTATATTCCAATTATTACACCCCAACTTTGTATTTGTATTTTTTAAGGTAAAATTCAAAAAAACAAAAACGGTCCTACACAGAAGAAAAATTTTTAAACTTATATTTTTTTGACACCAAATATAAATTTTTTCTAAATATTTTATAGACTTTTATGAAAACAATTTTACACTTTTATCAAAAATTTTTAAATCTTTAGTAAAAATAAACCAAGCCAATAAACTCAAAATCACATCAATTTTAATAAAATATAGATCGTTTTATTTGTAACATATTCAACTTTAAAAAAGGAGGAAGAACAATTTTTGAATTATTTAAAAACAAAATTGGTTTCAACTTTTGTGAATTTTTGGCAACACGATCCTTGTTGGAATATGCAACGCAGCCATATGAACTATCTATATAACAGTTTACTCAAATCCATAATCAATTAAATAAAAAGTATAAGCTTAGAACTTCACTATAACATAAAAATATCTATTTTATTTAACTTTATATCAAAAAAGAAAAGAAAATTACCTAAGAAATAGTGGGATCCAAGGCCTAGTACCAAAGAACAAACCATATTTGTTAAGTATAAAATAAATTTCTTATTCGTATAAAATACAGCCAGATGTACTATAAAAAGTCTTAATATTATATTTAAATATATTTTATCAGAATTTCTTAAACAAATTTATTTGCAACTTTTATTTCCCTTTTACAACACAAATACTCAATTTACAAGACAATTAAATTAACTTTAGTTTCAATTAATTCTAAATTATCTCCAACAACATAAATTTCTATTATAAATGTTGTACTTTTATCAAGTAAAAATATTACCTGATTAAATACTCAATTCTATCCTTCAAATTGCGCCCAAAGAAACATTTAACAACTGTTTACTTTATTGCGATAAACGGAACATAAATAAAAAAAAAAAAAGAAAACGACGGGAAAAAAAACATGCGAACAAAACATAGCAGCTAAAGAAAAAATTCTTGAAAAAAAAATCTTATCAATCGTCTAATTACACCAAGGGAATAATACTCACCAATAATGTTGTTACTGATGATGACGACGACGACGACGTTGATGATAATAATGACATAGTTAGTTAAACTGATATGAGCAAAAGAAAATAAAGAAATCGCTTACAAGAAAAAATTTATTATTTTTTCATCCTCTTTATCGCTACAATAGGGATAAGAAAACAAAGCAAACATATTTTTTTACATCTACATCTTCCTTTGAAAATAAAAAAATAGAAAAATATAAACAAACTTGATAGCAAGTGGAATAGATGAATTTTCTTTGAAAGTAAGAAAAATTTTGAGAAAGTGAATGGAATTTACAAAAAAAAATAAAATATATCACTTAAATAAAATCACGCTTTCATTTAAAGGGCAGTGATTATAAGTGGGTTTCTTTATAGTGGAAAAATGTTGTGTCATTTTGTAAGACAAAGAAGGGAAACTCTTTGGGTTAAGCTATAACAAATGTTGAGTGACTAACGAATATCTAAAACGTTTGCTAGCATCAAAATTCTTGAATCGAAAAATTGTGAAATGTTATTTTCTATTTTTAAGCAGTATTAAGGCGTATAAGTACATGTTTAATCAAAAATCAATATCACTTATACGTTATCAAATATTTGAAACCCTAAACCGTATAGAACAGAATTTTTTATCAATAAACCAGTTTCAAAGATGGTTAAATTAATTCGTCTAAATTACTGCATTTTTCATAAATTTATTACTTCTAAAACACTTTCTTTTACGATAAGTGTTATAGCAAAACTAAAAGAAAAAAAATCCTCTTTTAAGTAAATGTTGTTCACCCTTATTATACCCAGTGCGCCAATTATTACTTCACGCTTTACACAGATTTTTTCCTATTCCCTTCTCCATTTGTACTTATGTAAAGATTAGAGAAATTCTCTCTTAAGTAGTGGGCACAAGTAGTACAATAAAAGCAATAAAGAAAAAAATCTAAAGACTACAAATACAGTGACTTTGTGCACACACAACCAAAACTAAAAATGTGTGTTAAAAAGAAAGTTAATGTTTATTTAAGGCTGATGACATAGACTAGGAGATATAAAAAAAATTAAAACAAGGAAAATATTGTTTGTCTGGTAAAAAGCTTAACTCTTAAAAATACCAATATATTTACTTTCTTGCACTCTTCTCGTCTCTTATTATCATGTATAAAAAACAAAAGCTAAATTTATTTAATGACACCATTTCTCTTACACACACACAGATATATTTATTTATTTATTTTATTTTTTTTAAGTTTTTAATACTAATACTATTACAAACTTAAATAATACTTTGTTGGGGAGTCAGTGAGAGTTGGTGTATTTGTTGATATATTGTTTTTTTTTTGTGATTGCATTAAATTTTGTTGTTGTCTTAATTAAATTTTTTTTTGTAATGTTGCGTTGTTGCTAGGTATGTGTAAGTATGTTACAATACAAGAATTGTTGATGCTACATCACCGTCCGTGAGCTCCAGCTAAACAGTGCACAGTAGTGCATAAATAATTATATTTTTAGAAATTTGTATAGCATCATCCTGAAAGCCTGGGAATTAAAAACAAGCTATTAAATTTTTCGATAGGAGTCTGCGGAAATGTACCCCCATACAAAAAGGGTAGGGTAGGGAAGGACCAACCAAAAATTCTTAATGGCATACCTTAACAATTATTAAGGTGAAAGCCCTCAAATTTTGTGCGAACTACTTCCTTAAATTGTGCATTAATGAAATAAAAATAGAAAACGAATTTGTTGGTATTCGGTCTTTTTTATCAAATATTAGTGAGATGAACCGAAACTTTATTATAATTATAAAAAAAGTAAGACTGTAGAAATTTGTCTTTATTTGTCTTTATTTAAAATCAAACAAGCTAGAACACTATATTCGGCCATGCCGAATCTTATATACCCTCCACCACTGAGACAATGTTTTCATTAGTTTTTATATAGGAAAAATTCTTCGGAAAGTGGTGCTTTTATGATTTACTTATTAATTTGTGGCGTCCATAATAGGGTGGTGGTTTAAATTTGTTCAAATAAAGGTTTTGTATTGTATATAAGATATTTTAACCAATTGTTAGGCAAATGAATTGTAGAAAGTAAAAAGTGTAAAATAAAATATACAAATGCAGAATATTACATAATACTAACATTTATATGAATTAATACGCTTTACGATTATTACCGAAAGTGCGTTCATATGAGAGCTATTATAAATTGAACGAACCTCATAAAATTTGGCACTATGATTTCTACTTAAAAATATATCATTTGTGTCGAATGTTTACTTGATATTCACATCTGTATGGGATTTATGCACCTTAAAGTGATTTTCGGAAGAGGAATTTGTATGGGATCTATGGTCAAGTATGAACCGATCTTGATGAAATTTGGCACAAAAATATAAAACTTCTTTGCACCGAATGTCTTTAAAATATTGCCTTCATGATAGTTAAACCTCTATTCCGGGAAAATACTTGTATGGGGACTTGGTCAAATAATGAACCGATCAGAACCGTTTTCAATATGCTTCGTATTTTTGCCAAAATAATTAATCATGCCAAATTTCATGACGATATCTTTAAAATTGCGACCTGTACTTTGTCACAATATCTACATGGACAGACAGTCAGCCAGACGGAAGGACAGACATCGTTAATTCGACTCAGACAGTGATTTTGAATCGAACGGAGTACTATAAGGGGTCTGATAATTTTTTATATTTCTATGCAAAGTCGATTTAAAGAATGAAAAACTGAAATCTTATACTGCGTTCAAATCGAAACTCGATTGTAAAAGCATATTTTTACACAAAATAGGCCTTTTTTTGCTTCACTATATTAATCGTAAACATTTTAATTTTTCCGAATTTAAAACTTATCATTATAATCAATATAATAAAATTTATCAATTATTTTTGTAAATCTGTGCTTACATCAAATTTATATTTAAGGAGGCGATTAGGGAATCATAATATTAGACCTGTGGCCAGTTGTGGATCGATATTTTTACAAAATGTAAAATAAAATAAAGTATGCAAATGTAGAATATTACATTAATGCTAACACGCAGCAAAAATACGGTCAAGAGCCTCCAAAAAATAACATTTTAATCACTTAAAAAATGGAATAAAGTGCAAATTTCGAACTTTATCGGAAATTCACAATAATTACTTCAAAAAACGTGAAAATAAATGAATTTTTAGCGAAAAAAGTGCTAAAATTTCTAAGAAAATTAAAATTTTAACAATTTTAAAGCGTTATTACAATCTTTTATTAAGGCTAAAACGTTTGTTGAAAAAAATTTGTAAATATAGTTAAAAGGAAAGTACTACAAAAGCAATGAACAGAAAAAATAAAAGAAGAACATTACTCCAATGACTACCATGGGTTAAAAAAGAACTACTCTTGTTCACCACTAAGTACTTCCTTCAAACGGCAACACAATGTTAAATTTATGACTTTTTCAGCTCTTTTTCAGTTCCTTTTTTCCTATATAAATTAATGCTACTTCTCATAGAATTTCATTAAAATATTACCATTATGAATGTTTAACACCTATTCCGGGAAGACATTTTTATGGGGGCTAGGTGAAATAATGAACCGATCATAACCAATTTCAATAGGCTTCGTTTTTACGTCAAAATAATTATTCGTGCCAAATTTCATTACGATATCTTTAAAATTACAACTTGTAATTAGTTCACAGGGTTAACATAGACAGACAGACAGGCAGACGAACGGACAGACAGACATTAGAGGAGATTAGAGAGTAGTTTCTCTTATGATGTTGGAAAAAATAAATGAGTAAACTAAAGCAAAGTATAATCTTCCAACTATAAGAGTTTCTCTCTGCATAATTTAAGGTTATTTATTTAAAAGAAATAAGCATTTACCGTTAAATTATATTAGAGCACCTTTGACTTAAAAATTTTAAAAATTATATTTGAAGACTTTCATAAATACTAATCTTTAAGAAAATTGTAAGAATTAGCTATGCTTTTTAAAATGCATTTAAAAGTTATAAATAAAATTCTAACATAACTAATTTTTATTTTTACAATAAAAATTAAATTAAGTTATTAATTATAAACGCACTATAATAAATTATAAAGTAACATAAATTTGTATCAATTCTTTTTCTTCGATTTACTAAACAAAACTCTAAGAAATTAATAAACAATTTCATATTTATGCCAGCAACATTATACTTATTTACATCTACATGTAAGCAGAAAAACTTTTAAAAAATATATTTACGTATCCTTCTCTATCGATGTGTACATTTCGAAACACATCGAACTACTACTTTCAGAAAAACTTACGGCGTAGTAATCATAAAAACTGTTCATATTATTGTCTATAACTTTTTTCCTACTGAACCGATTTAGCTAATTTTTAGCAGTAATTTAAAGTGAGTATAGATAGAAATTTATGTAAAATTTTATTAAAATACGTTTATTGTTTGTTGAAATATTATCAGTCAAAAATTGATTTAGGGATTTTTCAGATTTGGTAATATAACCTTTTTTCTACTGAATCGATTTGGCTGGTTTGCAATCCTGAGTGATTTTCATTGGAATAGCTCAATTAGTTTGGACGTGAGAATGTTTTCAACAGACGGATAGACGAACATTATTTAATCGACTCAGAATCTCATATGGTGCAAGAATATATATATACTTTATGGGGTCTTAAATGATTATTTCTAGGTGTTACACATGGAACGTCAAACTTAGTATACCCTCTTTCACCACTAGTGGTGGTGGAGGGTATAAAAACTTTCGCTTCAGCAGGTTTGTGTCGTTACTAAAATTTAAATAACTCATTTAAAAATTACAACTGAATTGAATTCAGCAACTTATTTTTTATTTCCAGATATTGATAGTAGTAATCGAATAACTAAATTCCACAAAATTGATAACCAAGAAAAATAAAATAAATTAAACAAAAATAATTTAAATTGTCTGAGCAAATACCTGAAAGAAATTTTAAATATTAATATTGGTTCATTTTGTACACAATGCGTTAATAGTAATTAATATTTTTGGCAATTTTATTTTCATCGACGAAATATTCTCAATTTAATCTGATATAAGCAAAGAGGATATTAAAGACAATATTTTCGCACTTCTTTTAAGATGGTGCTTATGCAAAACAAATTATGTACTACATACGGAAACTAATATGCGCAAAATGGTATGTACGAGTATGTATAATTCATCAATTGAAATGTGTGTTCCCTGAAATTATGTAACATAAAATTCTGTTAAACATTTAGAACCAGTGATTGTCTTCCAAAAATCACTTGACAGCTTGATCTTAATTAATAAAAAAAGAAAAGAACACTTCTGAAATTCATAAACTAAAAGTATATTTTTTTTTTTTTATTTTGTTTTTATGTTTGTTAATATTGTATGTTTTAGTACTATAAATAAATTTGAAACGAAAAATAAAAAATGTTTAAAATAAATTTACAGAAAAAATACAATCGATTCAACTGGTATTTTCTTTTGTCGTCAACGAATTGCTTTTTATGAATCGGTTGTGTGAACCACTAATTCAGCAATCGAATAGTACTTGCTATCGAATTTGTGATAGTACTCATAACCGACAAAATTTGATTGGCAAAAAAATTCGGTTGCCACAGCGAATGTGTTTTCTCTGTGTATTTAAAAAGTTGTAGAAAACATTTTCAAATTTTGAGTAGGGAAGATAGGTCAAAGGGGAGTAGTAGTAAGTATATATTACACTATGCAACAAATTGATGATCATAATAATAAACCCTTCTAAGGATTTTTCGTTGGTAGGCAACATTTTTGTTTTATGACCACTTAAATTTTTCTATTTTTGCATTTTCTATAGAGCATTTAACGGGGAATATTTAATTAGAACTTTAAATTCATTTATCTTACCTTATAAGGGGTCTCTTAATGAAATTTCACACGAATAATTATTTTTGCATAAGAACGAAGCTTATTGAAATTGGTTATGATCGGTCCATTATTTCACCTAGCTCCTATACAAATGTCCTTCTAGAATAGGGGTTGAACGCTCATAAATGCCTTAAGTATAACAAAATTTTTATGGAATTTGGGACAAGAATTCTATAATTGACCATAACCCCCATATAAGCCCACTTTCGGGAATTACCTTAACATCAGTGTAACCGTTGTGTGACTTTAATCACTTATGACCCCTTTTTCAAAATGGAACTAAATGGCAACTTTTTAAGAGGATGTGCTAAATGACGAGTAACTAAGTTATTTTTAATATCTCTACCCATTATATATCCCATATATAAATTATAAATTATCATTAGTGATGTTTTAAAAAACCCTGGAGAATTTAAAAACGGTTTGAAACTGTTAGAAACTAAAACTGCTGATCAAATTTATGAACAACTATTTAAAACATCAAATATCGTATCTTGTTAGACCTGATAGAGAAAATTTAAAAACAGACTGATCCTGATTTATATTTTTTCTTTGCCTCATAACAGTGCCTCGGCGGAACGTCTATCTAAATTGTTACTAACGAAAAAAAAAATTGTCCAACAGACTTAAGGTCAACAATTGTAAGTTCGAATATGGAAAAGTCTCCCGCTTTCTAGGAATTCATATTAATTCCGACCATAATCCTACCCATGCCAAAGTTAAAACTATTTTCATTTTGAATATAGCTGATTTTGTCAGAAAGAGTCATAATGGACATTTTCTCTATTAGCTTTGGGTCCTTCTTGCTGACAGTTTCCTTACAAATTTACAGAGTGAGAATTTTATGTTAACTTTTTTTATATATAAATTTTTATTTTTGCAATAATAAAAAGTATTATAAATTAATGATTTTGTTATTAATAAAATTGAATTTATTAATTTTTCTTAAATTTTTCTTCTCTTTTTTAAAAAATCTCCTTTTTTAGCGACATTTGTTTTAAAAATCTTCTTTTCTTGAACAATTATAAAAAATTATCAACGGTAACGCTGCTTAATGTATATAACGTTATACTCTGTATTCGAATATTTTATTTTACACCTACCAAAACTTTCAGACCATAAGTTTTAGACCACAAGTTTACTATAAGAACCCTCCCAGAGTTTTTATGTACATACACATTGGTGTAGGGTATCATATGATCGGACTTAATCACTACTAATTTTTCTTTTTTGTTTAGACTTAAATATGAAGCTTATAGAAAATGATTGAAATCGTTCCATTATTTTACATAGCCCCATACAAATGTTTCAAAAGAAATATGCTTTATTGATCAAAATTGTCTTAAATATGTAAATTTTTGTATGAAACTCTAAATACCTCGAACTTGTAATGGCATTAAAAATAACATAAAATTTCACGAGGTTGGGTGCATAATTGACCATATAAACAATAAATGCCGTAAAAATGTTAATATGAAAATAAAATTTGGCATGACTATTTTATTTGAGGGTATCGATCGTCTATTTGTTAGTGAGCTTGTCTGTCAGCCACGGGTTTTGTGTTTCATTCCCACCAGAGACTCTGATCTGTTTCACTACAACGAGCAATATTTCTTTTGTTCTTTGAAATATAACTTATAAATAAGTGTAATTTTCTTCCTTTAACAGTTTGTAATTAAAAGTATTAATTTTATAAATGGACAGCTTAAGGGTTTATTAAGGAGTGCTATCGAAAAAATCTTGACACACCTTTTGCTTCATAACTTTTTTTAAGCTATATTTATTTTTATTTTTTTTTTTTTTTTTTTTTTTGATCTAGTTATTTTTGAAAAATATGTCAGTTATTATCTTTAACAACAACCATGTTGATTTGTTGTGAGTTTGATCAAAATGAGTGACGAAAAATATGTACGTGCTATAAATTATTACAAAATATAAAAAAAAATCCAAATTGGTCCTACAAATAATTGTCCAAAGTATTAAATGTCTGCTGTCAAACTGTTTCCAAAGTTATTAAACAGTATCAGGAGAATGCGACCGTTGATAGGAAAAGTGGTTCGGGAAGAAAAAAAGGTCCACATGATATTGGGAAGGCCAAGAAATTTGAAAACATATTGAAAATAACTCCAAACGCATCTGGTTGAAAAGCAGCCCGGTTATCTCAGTGCTCTGTCTATTTGGTGCAAAAAGTTAAAGCTAATGCGGAGTTTAAAACATATAAAGTCTAAAAAGTTCCATATTGGATTGCTGCAAAAAATTTAGAAGCCAAGAATTGGGCACAGAAATTAAAATCAAATTTCATACAAAAATACTCATGTTGTATAAAGAACGACGAAACGTATGTACTGAAAAATTTTTCGCAGCTTCCGGGTCTAAATTTTTATGTTGCTGATGTTCGAGTTTAGGACCGAAAAGCTGACGAAATTTCCTAAAGAATTCCTGATTTGACAAGATTTATGCAGTTGCGGCAAAAGAAGCATGTCATTTGTTACAGTCGGCTATATAAATACCGAAAAATACATCAAAGAATGTTTGCACAAAATCTTCTTCCTTTCGTAAGAGAGCAAAATCTGTCCACATATTTTTGACCCGATTTGACATCATGTCACTACGTAAGAAAGCTCTGGAGTGGTACCAAAACAATAACATAGATTTTTTACCAAGAGAGGTAAATCCTCTAAATTGTCTGGAGCTAAGACCAGGGAAGAGATATTGGGCTTTTGTGAAAAGAGAATCGAAGAGGACAAAAGAGGTGTCCCAAAATATCGAAGATTTTAAACAGAGATAGGCAGATTGTTCCAAAAAAGTGACTGAAATAACTGACAAATCTCAAATAAGAAGGGTTACCAAAAAAGGTCTACGAGTTCACAAGTAGTAGTTAGAAGTATTAAAGTTATAAAAGTGATCTGTAGTATAATAACAGTTAAATAAAAAAAACAATCAAAACTCTAAGATCAACCGTTTCCAAATTACTGAATTTTATATATGTTAAGATTTTTTCGATCGCATTCCTTACTTTATATTTATCTTCTAATATTTAAACGTTATTTGTCATCATTTTAAACACTGTACATTCAAATACTTTCTCAACAATTGTAAAACATTCTGGTTGTGCTAAATATATTCTAAAATATAAAGCAGTTTAGAATTCTAAAATGTAAGAAATGAAGAATGAAAGATATACAAAAAGAATAGAAGAAAGTAAATGAACGCATTTCAGCAGCCAGCAAAGCAAAGATGTAGCAAATAAACCAAAATGAAAGTAACTATTAAAGACAAGTATGACTACGATGCTGAGACAGTTAATACTCGTGATACTCATGAAGATGATGACGAAGAAGATGTTTGTGAATAATGTTCACGCGTAATAATTGTAATATTTAGTCCTGGAGCATTGTTTCTTCATTGACGTTTATCTTAATGGATGGTTAGTAGTTGATATTTGTTGTGTTGTTGTTGCAGTTTTTTTTTTTTTTTGCTGTTTTCTTTTAGTTGTTTAGCTGTTTTAGTTTGCTCAGTGGTTAAAGATGTGATTATAAACGGAGAACATTTTAATTTTTTTTTTTTTTTCTAAGACTTCTTTTCATGTGTTTTGATAGCAGATAATAAAAAACGGATTATTTTTGTAGTGTTAAAGATAAAATTACACATCATGCTATGAATGGAAATTGTTTTTAGTGATTTAGTGATGATGCCTGTAATGGAGTGGAGAATAAGATATAGATAATGATGTTGGTGTTGACAATGGTGTTATAATATGATTTAGCTTTAAGTTAAAGTTTAGATATAAATTTAAATAAGAACAAGTTAGAGAATGGTGAATAAGGAGGAGTTTTTATGCGAAGAGTTTTATTGTTGCAGGAAACATTGGAATATAATAAAAAAATTTTCATTTTACTGATAGACTTTACAAAAAGAGAAATATTTGTTTTCACTTATTTTAGCAAATAAATTCCATCATAATAAATTAATTTCAATAGATTTTTCCATATGGTGCACATACTTAATAATAATTCCCAAATATTAATCATACATTATTAATATTCATAACAATGCACAGTGGGGCAGAATCGAAATTTTTCGGAAATAAATCTGTAACTTCTGATCGGCTAATTGTATTTGCCTGAAATTTGATATAGGCATAACAGGGGAGTGCGCAGTGTTAAGTTTGGAAGGCGGACTATACAGACTCCTCAGGGGCGGCGCTAAAGGGGCTCAAAGTTGGGTACCTCTGACATACAAATTTTTTAATCGCTTGCCAAATTTTTGTTTCTCGTCCAATTTAAAATATTTTTATACATTATTGTAGGCACTGTAGGCAAAACTATTTATATCTTATAGTTTTTGAGTTATTTGCATTTGAATTTTTAATTACCTCAATTTTGAATGTTCTTGGTCCATTTTTTTTTTTTTTTTCATATATACCCTAGTGCTTCCGACCGATTGTAATTTAGATGAAAAAAATCGAGTTTATAAATTTTCTGATTTTTGAAATTAAAATAATATTTTTGTAAAAAAGTAGTTTTTTGAGAAACTATAAATACTTTATCTGTAATAAAATCTTGGTTATTAAAGATATCTTACCAAAATTCAGTGGATGTAGACTTTATCGTATAAAATGAGAAAGTGGAAAAAACTTTAAGATTTCTTGAAAAGGAATCCCACAATTCCCAAAAAAAAAAAAAACGCTGAAAATCCCAAAAATGGTTTTTTTCCACATTTTCGGCTATAAAATCCACATTTTTCCGAAATCCCGTAGATTTTGATTGAAAACTTTTAACAACATATCATAGATTCTTAAACTGCATTCCGTTTGCCGATCTGTGCTTTGGGATTTGATAAAATATAGACTAAAATCAAAACTTTCATATAAAATGGATCGGATTCGGGAGGATGTGTACCTTGACCATTCGAATTATTTGGTTTGTCTTTTATTTAAAAGTCTTCTCTGTGAAGATACCTTTCAGAAAAGTATAAAATTATTATATGTTATGTTATATGTTGTTAAAGAAAATTTTATTTTAAAGAAAAAAGACTGTAGATACTTTTTCGGTAAAAAAAAAAAAAAAAACACAAAAAGTCGTAATTTTTGCAATTTTAAAATTCAAAATAGTTTATTTTTGGACTCGGTAAAGATATCAACTTCAAATCTGAAATCGGTCGGAAACACTAGGATATATATGAAAAAAAAAATGGACCAAGAACATTCAAAATTGAGGTAATTAAAAATTCAAATGCAAATAACTCAAAAACTATAAGAGATAAATAGGGCATGCGAGCATTTTTGTAGGTCTTTTGAGCCCCTTTGAGCCTCTTTAGCGCCGCCTCTGAGGTGTCTGTATTGTCCCCCTTCCAAACTTAACATTGCACACTCCTCTGCTATGCCTATATCAAATTTCAGGCAAATCCAACCAGCCTATCAGAAGTTACAGATTTATTTCCAAAATATTTCGAATCTGCCCCACTGTGCAGTGGTCGGCAAAAAATAAACTTCCTTTTAAGACAAATAGTTGAAATTTATGAATTTTGATGTGCTAAACACGAATCTGGTTTCAGTTTTTTCCATCAGGTTTAGATTTTTTTCTTTATTTATTTTTATTTTTATTTTATTTTTTTTTTTTTTTTTTTCTTTATCGCCCTTAATATGGCTATTACATGAATATATTTTATAATAACTCACCCTACAATTAGTTCATATTCACAATATTTTCGGAGTTATTTAGAAGTTAGTGCCCGAAAAAAAATGATTTCTTACAAGATTTAAGATTTTTTTGTGGAAACGCCAAAAATGTTTTTTGTTTTTATCCTTAACATAAAGTTAGAAAAAATAAGCAATATACCATCAAAATTTATACACAAATCTTGATTTCAATTATAGTTGAAAATTCGTATGCATACCTACAATTAAGTTGAGGCAAATTGGTGGGTAAAAAAAAATAATAAAATAGTTTTTATCTTTAAACAAAAATACGTAGACTACACAGAAGAATCTGCTTTAAACAATCTAATTTTTTATTGGGCATGACTAATCTTATTCAGCGGTCACTCTAGTAAAACTCAAAGAAGAACCGTTTGTACAATTTAGAAAAAATTTTTATGGTTTTTCATATTTTTTATTTTTTTACCACAAATGTCCCAATGTTTACGAAAATATTGCAAGGATAAACAAACTATGTTAAGATAATTCAAAGATAATTTTAATCGGCATCTATTGGAGTTTATTTTACTTAAATTGGACAACCCGTTCTCGTGTTATACAAGTGAGACTGGCTAAAAGGGGTCATATTAGCAAATCCCATAAAAAAATTATTGTGTGATAGAAAAAAAAGTGAAAGCAGATCACTTTCCAGAATGTTAAAATTCTATCTAATGCAGTCTAATCCAATTTTTTTTTTGCGCCACTAAATCTGTATCTTCTAAATTTTTAGTCAAATCCAATTGAATTGTATGGAAGAGTTGTAGAAGATGACCTAAGCTTTTAGAAAAATCATCTTAAAGTCACCCCGTAAATACGCTATATAAGCCAGAGATTGTCAAAGTTGACTACATCGAATGTAAGGTTTTATACCTTGACTTTATTTTGTTTTTCGGGAATAAGTCCTGAAGTATGTGGGGTAAAAATTATGTAAAAATATTCTAAAATTTGCAATATATCCCGAAATAATATTCTTTGATTATCTGAATTCGCATATACGTGAAAATTTTTTAAAATCTGCACTCTGAAATTAGTATGAACGAGAAATTAAAATATAGTCGGTAAAGACCGACCCAACATCATTGTTTATGAGCATAATAATTCTGGATGGGGATTTATATTAGACCTGTGGCCAATTGTAGACCAACACTTTTACTTAATGTAAAATAAAATATACAAATACAAAATAATGGATTGATAATAATATCTAGATGATTTTATGCACTATAGGGCGATTTCTGGAAGTGGTTTTATATTGCAGCTATGGTAAATTATAAACGAATTCTCATCAAATTTAAAAATTCTCATAAATTTTTGCAATGTGTTTTCTGCTTACATAAAATTTATTTGTGTCGAATATTAACTTGATATGAATTGAGTGAATTTCAGAATAGGGGTTTGTATGGGAGCTATGGTCAAACATGCACTGATCTTCATAAAATTTGGTACGAAGGTTGACACTTGTACAGAACTTTTTTGCACCGAATTTCATTAAAATATTTTTATTATTATAGAGACTAGGTGAAATAATGGATCGATCACTACTAATTTCAATTCGCATCATAAAAGTTCCATGTACCAAATTTCATTGAATTATTTTCAAAATTGTGACCTGTAATTTGTGCACAAAGTTTACAGCCAGACGGACATCGTTAAATCGACTTAGAAAGTGATTCTAAGTTGATTGGTATAATTTAAGGTGGGTAGTTGATAACTTTTTCTATGTGTTACAAACTTCAGCACAAACACATAATACCCCAACCACCTGTGGTGGTGTAGGATATAAAAATGACTATTTTTTACAAAAATATAGCGCTGTTCTTTTACTTTCGCATCAAAAATTTTTTTAATAAAAAAATATTGTCTTTACATACGAGTACACATTACTGGTTAATAAAGAAATTTTAAATTGATTTCGGTTTGAACTCTACATCCAGCAATGGACGGAATAGTGAGTTTTAGAAAAATATTTAATTTTTATTGATTAATAAAAAAATGTTACGCGAGCATTCTTTTAATTTATTGACGATATTTAATCGAAAAATATATTTAGATCGACTTGACACTACATTATAAAAAAATATAAAAATCTTTGAAATCGGACTCGACTTGCAATTTCTTGAAACTTTTACATACTCGAGGTATTCAAATTTTACATCCTGTAGATTATCTCATATTAACACGGGGTGACTATAACATGATGTTCCTCATCTATTATAACCATACATTTTAATTTTACTCGACCAGAAGTTTAGGAGATACAAATTTATAACCAAAAATTTTGCGTTTGGCCTAATGTGTAAATGAATACACTTTATTGTGGATATTTTCACTCAATTGTGAATAAAATTTGTTAATCGATTCTAATGATATAAGGCTTATTTTATTCATAGTATTACCAGCTTTATGATAATTAAAAATTGCACATTTTTACCGCTTTCATTTATTAAAAGAAATTTTTAGAAAAAAAAAAAATCTTAATTTTGGAAGAAAAAAAATTTTCCCGACAATAATTTCTGAATAACTCCGAAACTATAATAATGTTAAGGTAATTTAGAGATAATTTTCATCTGCAAATTTTGGTGTCTGAATTGGATAACTTTTTGTCTAGTTAGTGTGAAATATAGTAGTGTATTAATGGGGATATATTAGACACGACCACAAAAAAAAAAAAAAAATCACGACCTGATAGAAAAAACTGAAACCAGATTCCTGTTTGGAAGGTGAAATTCCATCTAGTTCACGTATTTTTTTTTTAAAAAGAAATTGAACAAAATTTTTTTGGCCGCGCAGTATTGCCAAATATTATTCTAATATTCATCATACATTACCAATATTTATAATTATAAACTTTAAACAATAATTTAAAAATCCTTGCTTTTATACCATCTGGTATTGAATTTTTAAACAAATCATCTTGTTTTTCTCCGACCATAATTTTTATTTTATTTAATGTTTTAAACATTAAAAACATGTTAAATCATGACACTATTTGTTATTTTCCTTATTATATTATCATTTGTATATAAGCTCTTGTGTTTTAATATCTTTGCCACTTTTAATCTCTATTTACTCTGTTTAGATGCACATTGTTAGCGTTTAGAATGTAAATAGAAAAATGAAAAAAGATAAAAGAAAAAATGGAAAAAAAAAGATTAAAGTCATGGCCAATTATAATGTTAAACTAAGGATACAGTAGTCACAAGGTTTATAGAAGTATACTATAAGTACTTTGAATGTGTTTGCAAAGAGTGTTGGTTTAACATACATACATATGTACTTATGTATGTTTAATGTATCTATGGACAAATCGCCTTAAACTTTAAGAGCAGGAAACATTGATGGTATAAGTTTGTTGGGAATATTAAAATGTTTTGTTCTTCTTAACAAAAATATAGGTATTTTTATGGTTTTTGTGTTAATTTTCTTTTAGTATCTTAAATATGAAAAACAAGCAGATTTGTTCATTTCTATTAGTGAAAAATAAACCATACAATTTCTCATAGTAGAATTTTGCAAAATAGCTAAAACTAAAATAAAATTTTTATAGAAATTTGAAATAATTTTCTTGTGAAATGGTGTAATGCAAGAAAAAATTTCTAAACGATAGAAACTACATATATATATACATATATATATATATATATATATATATATATATATATATATATATATATATATATATATATATAATCTATAAAAAAAACAGTATTAGAAAGTTTTGTCAACAACAATGTGATGATAAGCAGAAAATTATTAGGTGCAAAAAGTCAGACAAAATTTTACACAAAGTATTTTTAACAACGATATAAATAACTTAATCTGCTGTCTGGATTGATAATAAAGATGTTATGATTTAAAAAGTGTAAGAAAACTAAATGTGCTATGTAATGAATATCTTTAAATTTATTTTTAGTCGATTGGATTTTAGCTCACTGACTTCTGGTAAATGAATCTTTATATATTTCACAACTAACACTACTTTAATACAATAACGATCCAATAGCTTCCATATTTATGAAAGAATCGTCCACCATTGCACAGTAGAATCTAAAACTTTTGAAAATAAATATGTTACTTGTAATCGGCTGATATGATTAACATAAAATTACACATACACAGAAAAAATTATTATGGTCTTTTTTTCAATTAACATATTTGATTCATTTTGCATCAAAAATTTAATAAATTTATTCAAGCAAAAATGAAATAAAAATAAAATTTAACTATACTTTTATATCATATATAGGAAATTCTTCAAACTCGTTTACTTTTGATGCTCAAAAAAATGTCCAAAATTTTTAAATGGCATATCAACGATATTTGGTACCAATATTCCTTGGCTCTAGTGGAACACAAATCTGTTCGCGTGAATGACTTTTACCGAACGGCATCAACGTTATGGCGGTTTAAATAAAAATTTATAAAAAAATAGCCAAAATTCTATTTATAGTTCTAAATCAAAAATTATTGCATTTATGTACTCTACAATGCTGTATCTAAAATACAAATTAAAAATATCGCGATAATATATGGTATGCGTGGATATATTAGCGATTTAATAATTATTAAACCTTCTATAAAATTTTAAAAATTCAGTTTTTAGTAATATAGTGTTGTTCATATTCATCCATTTATTGCTAAATTCATAATTTTTTTAAATAAGTCATAAGACAATGTCATTTATATCAATTTTTTAATTGCACTTAGTCAAATCCCTAAAGTTGTATTAAATGAAAAATCATACTTTTTTTCGAACGCCATATTGATTTTGATGTATGGTATTAAAGAAGCTACAGATTTACATATATCATCGCCAATTTTGATTAGCGCCTTGGGTGTGCCTCGACGATTTATGTTAAACTAAAAACATCGCGTTCTTAGTCCATGAAAACCGTTCAGGAATAGTTTTAGTGAAATTATATTTTCTGTGTAAGTAAAACTTTACACAGGAACTTATTTTAGTTTAAAACTGATTTATAACGCCAACATCCGCTATAACAAAATATGCAAAATTGTTGAATTCTTTAAAATAGCTATACACGTTTAGCAAATTAATATTTTAAAATGCCACAATGATTTTTAATGTCATTTGGAAACCTTATTTGATAACGCTATACTCTAGCTTCACTGAAATAACGTTGAGAGTGGGCCTCGCGAAAAATGTACCTCTTGGAGCCATTCACGTTTTTTCTCTTCAAGTTTGGGTACTTCTTTCCAGTGTTACCAGTTTAGCCTTTTTAAGGCTAAATCTAGCCTTTTTATTTTACCTTTAGCCTCAAAATTTTCGTTTTAGCTTTTTTTCTAGCCTTTTTTAATTCTTAACATAGCTTTAAAAAGGCTAAAAAGTTACTAATTTTATATTTACAGAATCATCAATTTAAGTATTTTTGTGTATTAATCAGCACAAAAAAACGATATTATTTACAAGAATATTTATATTATTTTTTTACAAACTTTATTACTCATAGGAACTATTTATGTTATTGTCTTCAAGATATATCAACAATATTTTTTATTCGCTCAAAAATTTCAGAGTTATAGATCAAAAATTTCACCATTTAAAAAAAATTAAAAATAATTTTTTCGCTATTTATTACCAAATAACTGCGGAAATATTAACTGAGCAAAAAATTATGTAAGTTCGGCTTAAAGATAATTTAATTCGGTATATATTGGAGTTTAATTTATTTTAATAGGACAAACCGTTCTCGAGTTATACAAGTGTGACTGCTTAAAGGCGGGGTCATAGTAGTCATGCCCATAAAAAAAAAAAAATCAATACGTGATAGAATAAATGTAAAAGCTGATTCTTATTTAGTGCGTTAAATTCCATACATCTATTTTTTTATTTAAGACGAAAAAAAAAATTTTTTTTTTTTTTTGCCCACTTAACTGAAAATATGCATGGGTATCCTAACTTAACTCTGAATGCAAACATGATTTGTGCATTAATTTTTATGATACATGGCTTTATTTACTCGCAGTTTTATCAGCTTTGAGATAAAAATGATAAACTGAAAAATTTTTGATGTTCTCACTTTTAAAAAGTAGTTTTAGTAAAAAAGAGAAATCTTGAATTTAGCATGAACAATTTTTTTTCGGACACTTATTACGAAATATCTCCTAAACTGTTTAGCGGATAAAAATTTGATAGCATAATTTGGTGTATTATTTGTATAAATCATGCATACCGTTCTCAAGTTAGAGTGAACTTTACTCGAGTAATCGGCTTATTTAGGGCGCAGTATTAGACACGCCCATAAAAAAAAAATCTCGACCTGATGGGAAAAAAGTAAAAGTAGATTCGAGTTTAGTATACGGAATTCTAGTCCACATATTTTTTTTAAAGGAGCACGAAAAAAAATTTTTTTGTCGACCAGTGTAATCAAACTTTTTCTTTCTTACCAACCAACTGATTAGAAGTTACAGATTTCTTTTCATAAATTTTCGATTCTGCCTTACTGTGCCTTGTTTTGCATACTGTGTTGTTGATTTGGTAGATCACACGTTCCATATAATTAAAAAACTTCCACTTTTTGGTGCCAAAATATCTATAACAATTTTGTAATTCCAGCTTTACGATTTGTGAAATTTAGGCGAAAAATGGATAATCTTGAAAAAAATATTTCGAATTTCAGAGACCCTAGACTCTTATTATCTTTCGGAAAAATATAAATACTGTATATGTCACTTAAGAAAAACTTTTATAACTAAAGAAGAATGTAACTACTTTTTTGACAAAAAAAAAAAAAAAAATGTCGAAAAATCTACTTTTTTCAAAGTTCAAGTTCAAATGCATATAACTTTTGATTCTCTAAGATTTTTTTTTTTTTCTATTAATAATTTTGTTATTAAAATATTTCCAGAAAATTGGGTGAAATTTGGGACCGATATAACAAAAAAACCACCAAGGGGTCAAAATAGAAAATTTTTTATCTTTGAAGCCCAATATCTTGCAAACCAAAAGAGATAATATATGCACACGACGATGTTAGTAGAATCCTATCACGTAAAAATCTTTGAAATCGATTCAGATATA
Source organism: Protophormia terraenovae (assembly GCA_951394005.1). NCBI lineage: Eukaryota > Metazoa > Arthropoda > Insecta > Diptera > Calliphoridae > Protophormia > Protophormia terraenovae. The sequence goes on from OX596074.1 coordinate 144,295,418, forward strand.
ACGAATCAGGATTGTTTTTAAAAATTTTCATTCCCGAGGTGTCCAACTTTGTGACCCTATGGACCCGCCCTCGGCAGATCTATATGATCATTAAGAGGTCACATAGAAAAATTATGAAATCACAAGTTAATTTTTTTATTTTTCTATATAACTTGTTAATGAGTATTTGTGAATAAAATCAAAATTTATACATTGATTTTAATGAAGTATATCTTATTTTGTTTGCAACAAATTTATCTTTATAATTAAAGAATAAAAATTATAATTTTTGACACTTTAAATTTTTTATGATCTTTCAAAATTAATGTTTTTTTAAATTTTGTATAAAATTCAATTTTTTTTTTCAGAAAATAGGCCAAATATCTCCATAACTGTTGACTGTATTAAAAAGTAATGTAAAAAAGTTTTAAAGATGATTTTAATTAGAATTTTTTGATATTTTTTTGAATAAAATAAGACAATAAAACGAGATATGCTTCAACATATGGTGCAACCTCCTTAATTTTACAAATCGCAATTTATCGCGAGAACTACAGTCAATTCAAAAAAATGGATTAGAGGCTTAGTACTTATTAATACCGTGTATCCGAATTGACTGAGAAACCCTGTGCCGCAGAATCAGTGTTTCCCTGTGTAATCCGACAGCACATTTAAATTGCACAGCACATTATAGCACGAATTTAAAAACGTGAAAGAGTTCGCCAAACTGTCTGTTTATGCTTATGTCAGATATTTTGCTACTATTTGGCATACGCATACCCTATGGAGCAATTTAAATATCTCCATTTTTATTTTTTTAAAATCGCGAATTTATTCACGATTTTGATTTTCCGTAAAGTCAAAAAAATTGCAAAATTGTGTAACTTTAAACATCAATATCTCTAAAAGTTGTTAACGGATTTAAAAGATTTAAAAAAATAGTATTATCATTTAAAAATACATTTATAATGCGAATGCAATTTTGGCATACATTTTTTAAAAACTTCTACCCTTTAAATTTTTTTCCCTTCTTAAATAAAAAAATTAATTTACAATATTTATTGAAATATACCTTATACTGGTTTTTAAATCAATAAAATCCTACGTATAGTTAAGGTGTTATAAAAATTTAAAATCATATTACTAAAAAAGTATAACCAAAAAAAAATAAAATTCAAAAATTTATAAAAAAAATTTAATTTTTGAATGAAAAATTGATGGAAATTTAAAAATAAAAATAAAAAAAGTAGATTTTCTTTTCCCAGAATATTTTTCTTACATTTAATAGTAAAGATATTGATTTCTAACATATTAAAAGAAAATTAAAATCCAAAGGGTAGAAATTTTGTATTAATTATTTAATATTTAATATTTTATTTTTTTTTATTATTAAAATATTTCCGTTTTCTATTATATTACATTTTCTATTTCTTAATACCCACCATTAGCTAAGTTTTGTATTTTTTTTTTTTTTTTGCACTTTGTGTCCTTAATCTATTATTTGACTTGCATACTAATTTCTATTACATCATTTTGTCTGTAACAGTTTTTATATCCTTTAGCATGAATAACGATGAAAACAAGTAAACAAAAGAGTTTTAGTAGGCAAAAAGGAATCTAATAGGCCCTTCTTTCATTCTCTTTAAAAAAAAAAAAAAAAAAATACTTTGAACAAAAATTTAAGCATTAAAGTAGGTTTTATATGGAATCTTCACTCAGAGAAATATCCAATCCGTTTGTAGTCAAATTGTACAATCCATGTTCAAATTATTAAAAAAAAAGAAATATACCGCATTGGTTTTACTTCAATACCGAGTTATTAAATAACATTATATATTCTATTCCGAGTATTCAAAAGTTGTAAACAATCAGTACCAAAAAGTCAACACAGTAAATCATCAATTTTACAACAATCGTTGTGTATTCTGAATCGTATTTTAGCTCTCAATAAACTAATATTTCATCTACTTTAATAATTTGTATGTATTTAAAAAGAATGCAAATTCACGTCCTTTGAACGTAAATTTTTATGTAGTTGCTGGTGCAAAATCTAACAGAGTCTTGGTATTTCTAAAACTATGACTATGAGATCTTGTTTCTTGCTATCACTGTAGTGCTTTCGCCCTACTTCCTTGCCAATTTTATTTTCTTCTGCTGTAAAAGTTTTTTGTTTTTCTAATTTTCTTGTTGACTTTTTAGTTGTTGCCATTATTGTGTTTATTGTTAATACAACAAAAGGTTCCACACTTAATAATGACCAGCAAACAGACCAGAAAGGGGAAAATTAACAGTACAACTAAATACCAACAGAAAATAAAGGATTTACATTGACAACTACATAAATACACAGCCAAGAAGACTGCAACAGAGACTAGAAAAAACAAAATGATGGAGATAACATTGTGGGTAATTTTTGGTTCATTATATTGTAGAACTATTTTTTTAATTGTTAAGAGAAAAAAATCTATTAAAGGAAAAGAATTGAAAAAGCAAAAATTATGTAAAAAATAATAGTAAAATAAGGAGAAAAATATTTAGAAGTCACTACAATGTGAGGAAAATTTCAATAAAGTGACCACAAGCCACAAAAGTTATTAAGTTAAAAAAAAAAAAAAGGAAATCTGTTTAAATTAAACACTAAAAAAGAGGTTTTAATAATATTAATTAAATTGATTAAAAATAAACAAAAAGAATATAACAATAGAGGATTATATTAAAATTTTATTATAAATAATTTTTAATTATTTATATTTGCTCTCATTTCAAGCTGAAATTGTTCTCACTCATTTCCTTCTAATCATCTACAAAAACGTGAAAAATTTTTGTAAATTTAATTCAAACTATGTCAATAGTTTTCAGTAGATATTTGAAAAAACTCACATTTCCATTCAAATATCATTTCAACCGCAATTTCTCAAAAAAAAAATAAATAAATAAAATAATAATAAAAAACAAAAAAAAATCAAAGTTAAAATTATAAAACGTAAAGATAACGGAAATGCTAGCTCAACATTTTAATTCCCATTCATTTCCAACGATTTCTAAACAAAATAAAAATATAAAAAATCTATTGTATCAGCACTCAATTGAAATAAAAAAGTATAGTTGAAATATACACTTACAACTCCCTGCTTTTACTCTTAGCCATCTACATTTATAAAAGCTACCATTCCCTTTTTTTCCACCTCTAGGATCATAGTCTAAAATAAATTTCAATATTAAACAACTATTACGCTGGTAAACGGAAATTTTTTGCTTAAAATTTTATTTTAATATGCAGCAGCACACTTAAATTATTCATTTCCGTTTGTGGGTGCAAAAATACCCACGTTTATTTTCCAAGAGACATACACATACAAATCTATTCTTAGATATACATTTAGTGTGAAATGTGCATGTGCTAACATACATAGATATCCAGTCAGATATGCATGCATGTTTATGTTCATTTAGTTAAATTTTATATATAAAATTACAATTGGATTACATTACCTTTGGAATGCTATGTTAATCATTACTATTCTACTCATTTACTACAATTTCATTTGGTTGTACTCATTTATTAGTTAACGAAACCGAAAAAAAGTAACTGTCATTTTAGTGAAAAAAGCTATGTTAAATTTTTAAAAGGAAAAAGGTAATTGAAGCTGCTTTATGAACAAGCTAGTGACATATTTAAGAATTGAGTTTAATGTCTGAATGAAAATAAAAACGATTATTCTGTATTTCATAATTTGTGATGGAAAGTTTCTCTTTTTAGGTAACGAAAACTTGTACAAACTTTGTACAAATATTTTCCATTTATTATTCGAAAATACAATTTTTTATTTCAAATAAAGAAGAAATAAAATTTATTACATAGCATTGCACAGTGGGTCAGAATCGAAGTTTTTCTGGAAATAAGTCAGTAACTTTCACATACCCCTCACATACCCCTCAAGTGCGAATCTATAGTGACTCAAAATAGAGTATCTCTGATATGAGTTTCTTATCTGACTTTAAATAATTTTACATCTTATTTTCCGTGATTTATTAAACTTTATAATAGCGTAATTTCGGTTCTATAAATGATATTGATTTCAATCTCTTTCATATTATAAAGAATTATGTCAGCTAGGAAAAGTTTTTCTGATTTTTTCTGATTTTGCAATTGAAGTAAGATTTCAACAAAAAAAAAAAAAAATTGGATTTTGAAAAATGTTAAATATTTTATCAGTAATAAAATATTTGTTAGTAAAGATATTTTAACAAAATTTTCAGTGATTATAGACTTTATTATATGAAATGAGAAAGTATAAAAAACTTTAAGAGTTTTGTAAAAAGAATCCCACAATTCTCAAAAATAAAAGCCGATAATACAAAAATGTGTTTTTTCCACAATTTCGCCTATAAAATCTACAATTTCCCGGTATCCAGGAGACTATGATTGAAAACTCTTAAAAACATATTATAAATTCCTAACTTGCATTCTGTTTGCAGATTCATGCTTTGGGATTTTAGAAAATATAGATTAAAGTCAAAACTTTCATATAAAATAGGTCGAATTCGGGAAGGTGTGTACCTAGATTGCTTGGGTTATTGATCTTGTTTTAAAATAATCTTTGTGAAAATGCCTTTTAGAAAAATATAAAATTATTACATATTGTTAAAGAAAATTACATTTTAGAGAAAAAAGAGTGTAAAGACTTTTTCGGTAAAGTAAAAATATTTGCAATTTTCAAATTCAAAATCATTTATTTTTGGATTCGGTTTCGGATTTGGCGTAAATTTTTCCATAGCCCTCGTACTTATTCATACCCACAATATTTATCACACTGCAAATAATAAACAAAGTTGGTTCTATAACCAACAGTTTAAACAAATTGTCATGCTTGCTCCTCAAAAAGTAAATTTAATACAAAATTTTTTTTTTTTTTTTTTTGTAATTTAGTCCTTTTTGTATTAAAAAAGTGGAGGCCAAAAAAAGTAATGAGAATGACCCAGTGTCACAAATACGTAACACTTTCTTTCTCCACTTTCTAATTTTCATCGGATATATCATATTTATTTTTAAACAACTAAACATACAAATTGAAATTTTTTCATTAAAGCATATGGAATGGAAATAATAAGCATTTTTGCAATCTTCCTACCGTGAAAATCGAATTTTTGCATGCTTTAAAATAATGAACTTTACAAAATGACTTTTTACTACAACAACAAGAGCTAAAGTGGACAAAAAAACCTTTTGAGGACGGAGAAAGAATATTGAATTACACAATTTTGTTATGAATTGTTTATGTTATTCTGTTTCTTGACAATTCAATTTAAAATTTAGACTTCGTCGAGTTACATATAAGTAACAGTGCGCTTTAATGGGTTAATAATATATAAAACTTCTTCTGCAGAATTACAGAAAATGTCAGATAATTTTGAATTCCTACAATAAAATTTTAGAAAAAATTGAAATATAAACACAAAGATACTTTTTTGGCAAAAAGAAATTGCTATTTTTGAGGGCCATTTCAAAATTTTAATTTGTAAACATTTCTTTAGCCTAATATAAAAAAATTATAAAAAATTATGCTATACATTTTAAAACATTTTATAATCTTTATTTTAAAATTTATAGGATAAAAATAAGAAATAGTCAGGGCCAATGAGAAAAATTAAATTCTTAAGCTAAAGATCTTTAAAGCCATAAGAGATAATTTCGTACTATTTTTTTTACCTGTAGCGCCGTTTATTTTAAAGTCAACAATTTTGACAAACATTAAGTTTAACTCCTCCTCAGTGGTTTACAAGATCCAGACTTATTACCATTTATAATTACTATATAATTGAATAATGTATTCTTATTTCTTACCTAAAAAATATAATTAGTTGAAATTATAAGTACATAGACCAATTATATGTATTACTTCTTTAGAACTAATTAGAACTTTAAGTGTTTGACTGAAATAAATCAATTCTAGCCGCATATTTTCCACATTTTGTGTACATAATATAAAATGTAATAAACTTATATTTTGCTTTCGACTTTGAAAACTAAATTATTATTTAAACAGAAATTTCCGGTAGAAAAAATGGTTGTTTACCTTACATATACAATAGAGTATACCGTAGACAAAAATTTTGTAGGAAGACCTTTCAAACGATGCTCAAAAATTAGCTTAATAAGGAAAAAGTTAAAAAAAAAAAAATTAATTGATCTTCAGTTTCCTGCCAGCGCACATTGGGATAAAAAGGGTCGAAAATGGCGCTTAATTCAGGGAAAGGTTATATCAATATTTTAATGAACACGTTTTATTTCTTTATTGATTATTAGGTAAAAAAAATTCAATTTTAGAATTTTACGATTTTTTTTAGTCCGTCTATATATTAGAGTTAAATGGGTCGAAAATTAAGCATAATTCAGGAAAAAGTGATATATACACTTTAATAATCACATTTAATTTTTCTATTTATTAGTAAGTAAAAAATTGAATTTTTAAAATTATAAGATGTTTTTTGGTTGAATGATAGTGTCCGTCCATCCATATATATTGGTTAAATGGGACGAAAATGACACTTAATTCAGGAAAAGGTGATATCCAAATTTTTATGATCACATTCTTTTTTTTCTATTTATTAGTTAGCAAAAAAAATGCATTTTTAGAATTCTAAAATATTTTTTGGCTGCATGGCAATGTTCTTCCGTCTGTCTATACATTCAGGTTAAATGGGTCCATCAGGGAAAGGTGATATCAAAATTTTAGTACCTTTATTTGGTTTCCATATTAATCAAGAAATGTAAAAAAAATATTTATATAAAAAAATGTCCGTCCATCTGTCCGTCTGTTTGTTAATCTATGAAAACTATCAAATTCAAAATCGTTTAACTTTTGATTCAATAAAGATAACGACTCAAAATGTTCTTTGTTCGAGAGACAATTTTGCTTTTTATCCAACTATATAAAATATAATCAAATCGGTTGAAAATATTTGGCTATATATGGAAAATTTTAACCAAGATCTAGTAAAATTGAGATTATTGAAATTTCAAATGTATATGGGAAATTCTTCAAACTCGTTTACTTTTGATGCTCAAAAAAATTTCCAACATTTTTAAATGGCACATCAACGATATTTAGTACCAATATTCCTTGGCTCTAGTGGAATACAAATCTGTTCGCGTGAATGACTTTTACCAAACGGCATCTATGTTATGGCCTTCAGCATTTTTGTTAAGGGCACATTAACGAGAATAATTTGAAGAGCTATTAGGTTCTATTTTGAATTTTGAAATATCCGAAACGGCGTAAAATCCCCAGTGAATAAACTGCAAAATTTTAAAATTTTTTAAAATTTGGTTTCACGACTTTTGCACAACACAATTTGACCCTGGTTAATGGCACGCTAATTAAATCTATGCTGGTCCTTTTCTACAAGTGTTTATAGTCTACATTAGAAGAATTTGTCATTTCAAACACTTTTTTTGGAATTTTTGACTTTGGGTGCTTGCCGGCACCACATGAAACCGCGTCAGGTCTTGAATTTTTTTTCTGTTACAGCAAAAAGTGTTGTTAACATAATTGCATCAAAAGTTGTTTAAAAAAGTCAGAACTTAAAAAAATATTTGAGGTTGAAGGTCGGTTTCATAAAGGCAAACATAAAAAGAGAATTGCCCATATAACTCGAAAAATATATAAGATAAATAGTACATGCAAGCATGTTTTCTAAAGGACTTATCAAGGGCTTTAAGGATATATAAAAATGTTGGAAATCGGCTGAGGAACAAAAATTCGCTAGTGGTTAAACTTTTTCAATGACAATAGTACCCTATTTTGAACCCCCATAGTTTCGCTCCTAAAGCGTGTATTGGATCCTGCTTTTAAACTAAAAATGTTACGGTCCTTTGCTAAGCCTATGTGAAATTTCATGCAAATCCAGCCGATTAGAAGTTACAGATTTATTTCGATTCTTCCCCACTGTTTTATGCTTCATAAAGCAAAGAAAATGTCTGCATTTAAGCTGTTTTTTGTATGAAATCTGCTGGAGTTGTTTTGAAAAAAAAAAAAATTATTTTCTCAAATCGGGTTTTATATGATCACGATTTTTTATAATATTAAAGTGAACAATATAGACTGTTTTTCAGAAAATTTTGAGAACAAACATCCTGTAACATTTTAAGTTGCATTCCATGAAAGTTAAAAATTAGTTTATTTTAGGACAATTTTCAAAAAAAAAAAATAAGAAAAATATTACGACAAAATACAATTTACAAATACTTGAAGAAAAGTACACTTAAATACCAAGAGTTGATGGTTCTCTTTAAAATTTTTATTTTGAAAGACTTTTTATTTAAAATAAATACACTGAAATCTGATGAAAATTTAATTTTTTACTATTTTTCCAAAATGTAAAAAAATGCTTTACCTTGACAGCTCCTTGTAAGAAAACAACATAACTTAGCTTAAAGATTTTAATTGATATTGATACATAATTTTGTCTACTTTTATTCGGTACCCAAACTTAGTACAATTAGTAGAAAATTTTAAATTTTAAAATTCAATTAAGCGCCACTTTTGACACATTTTACTCCAACGTGCAGCTACTAAAAGTCACGTGTCTAGAACATTTCGTCCAAAAAAAAAAAATATTTAGTTTCGTCTTGAAATGCATATCGACAAATTAGTAATTTTGAGTCAGTTATGAAAAAAAATATACATATATTTTAAAAAATGTTAGCAAAAATTTTGGTCCAGAAACCGTCATTTTAGTACATTATGCAAAAAAAAAAAAAAAAAAGTTATATATTTTCTTGTAAAATGGATTAAAATTTTGTTAGTTATGCCTACAATAGATAATTTTCCAAAATTGTTTTTCATCAAAATGTCCTAAAAAATCTTCTAGCGAAACAAAATTTCATGTTTCTAATATTTTTTTCATAACTGACTCAAAATTACGATTTTTTTATACAAATTTCGATAAAATAATCGAAACTTTTTTTTGGCGGAAATGTATGGGACCCATGATTTTTCAATCGCTGGTAGGGAACTGATGGCCAATTTTTAAAATTGTTTAAATATCTTTCCTGTAGCTTATAACTTATTAATACGCATCGTTTGGGGGGCCTTCCTACATCAGAATCTCAAAAAAAAAGAGGTTTATCGGGACACTCTAATATACAACCACCAATAAGTTATTCAAATATATTCCTATCGATATTTTTTTCATCATCTTTATACATTAGCTAATTAAATATCAATTCATCATTTGTAATTTTTTCTACCGAACTATATATTTGATTCAAACTACTACACGCACTCCAGTATTCGAATCATTACTAATAACTTACGCATCATTTCATCTTTACAGAGAATTTATTTATTGGAAAAAATAAAGGAACAAAAAATAGAAAATGCAGACAAAAAGTATATTAAAAATAGTATATACTTTATAGTGCTACAATGGGGAATAAAATATAAGAAACGAAATAAGATATTGCTTCATTTGTCGAACCTACATTACGTATACTTAACATTAAATATAATTGTAGTAGTAGTGTGAAATGCACTAATTAATTCAGATAAATAAGTATATTTTTATTCATAAGAAACTAAAACATTTCCAGCAAATATTGTATGTCAAAAATTTACAAATTACTTAATAAAATCAAAATAATAATAAAATCCTGAATAAATATTCTTTCATATATGTATGTACATAATGTTGATTAAAATAGTCAGTTTGCTATATATATTTCAAGTTTTCATTTTTAGTTTTCTTAAATTTATTTTCAAAAAGAATTGTTTTCCATATTACTTGTCCTCCTATATCTAATACAATTCTCTATATAAATGCTTACTACACCTATCGATAAAAATACTAAAAGAAAAAAATAAAGAAAATTCTCATTAAATTGCAATTTATAGACATTTCTCATTTGTGAGCCAGAGCGTGATTCAACTTTCCATTTATTGAGCATTTCGTGCAAGACATAAGAAAAACCGACAAAAAATACACAATTTCCTTAATACAAAATCAATCTTTAAATTAACAGATACAACATAAAAAGTGATTTCTTTTATTATTACCATTTGTATTTGATTCGTTACTTAAAGCAAAGCATTAGGATATTTTTATTGTAGAGAAAGTGAAAAGGAAGTTTATGAGAATTCATAAAAAAGATATTCTAAAGTTTATTAGATATTGGATAATGAATAGAATGAAGAATATTAATTTAAGCTATAAGATACATATTTTTACATTAAATATGAATGCAATAAGTTGCAATAAAGAGTAGATATAACTTTCTAGATTCTAGATACAAAAATTAGAAAAGTACATAAATTTTATCTATTTTTAAAGATAATTTTAAATAGAAAAAGAAATTTCTGTATGGATGAGTAGATTATTACGCCATTTTAAGAATTTTCTATATAATTTAAAATCGGGAGTTGTTTCCAAAGAAAAAAAATTTCAGACTTTGACTTTTTGTCCATTTTTGACCCACACTTTATTAGAACATATATTTCTGTTATACTTTCCTAATACTATATTTCATCAGAAACAAAATGAGCCATCGCTTGATTAGATCAGATAAGAATTGTAGAACATATAACATATATTTACACCCACAGTGGGTCCAAACGCAAATTTTTAGGTAATAAATCTGTATATCTTAAACTATTAGTCGGATCAAATTGAAATGTATTAAAAGCTTGTAGAACTTTAAGATAAATAATTTTTTAGTCACTCTTTAAAAACCTGAGATAAGCTACAGGACACAGTGGGTCTAAAAAATTGCCAAAAATGGGTTTGTAAAGCTTCCTAAATGATTTTTGCAGGAAAAAAAATATAAAAATTTTAAATATTAAATTTTCATTTAATACATTACATTAGAAATAGTGTTTATAAAAAACCGACTTTTCAAAAACCCGGTTTGAAGGTTAACCAAAAATTGGGTAAAATTAAAAACCGGTTTTTCGGTTAACCGTCCACTTAAAAACCGGTTAACCGACATTTTAATAATTGCTCTAATTTGAAGCTTAATAAACATATTTTGCTTAAAAAAAGTGTTCTTCAACTTATTGGTTTACCCATGCTGATTTACATCGAAAGTTTATAAAAACAGTTTTTTTGGCATCTTTCAGCACAGCTTTTGAAGCTTTATAATAATCTAAAATTATTCTGTAAAGTATTTTTAATATGTTTTCTTTTTTTTCCAATTTTTCTAATTTAAAGATAAAATTAAATTATCGAAATTTTAAAGCATCTCAACAAAAAGGAAACTTCAGACCTAGGATAATGTACTTTATGTTATTATTTATATTCACCGCTTTTGAAGATTTTCTCTTAAAGAAATGTTTATATAATTTTTATAAAAAAATGTAATTAGTAAAAATATCTGTATAAAATTGGTAAAATAATTAAAATTTTTCTGCTAAAAAGAAATTTGTTTTTAATTTTTAGAAGAATTATTAATCTTTTAAAAGTAAATTTTTTGTACTTATTCTACTTTTGAAGTCTTTATTTTTTCCTATTATACTATATAAAATCTTATTTTTCTCTTAATCTATACATTAGTAGGTATAATGTTATTTTCTTCTTTTGGAAAATTTCATTCGCTTGAAATTAAAGTTTTTGTAAATGGAATGTTTAATTATCTATCTGTTTTTATACCCTTCACCACAGGTGTAAAGGGTATATATAAGTTTGTCATTCCGTTTGTAATTTCCACAATTTTCGTCGGAGAGCAAAAAAGTTTATATTTTCGGAATCCTTGTAAGAAGCGATGACGATTGGACCATGTCCGTCCGTCCGTGTGTCGGTTGAAATGGCGTTTATGAAGCCCACCGATAACTGACATATATAATATGTATGTCAAACGATCGGAAATGCTTTCGAGAATTTTGCTATTGGAATTCAGCAAGATAGGTTCATACAATGCGGAGATATGTTCAAAAAACCGGTTTTTTGAACCGGTTTTCCAGTTTCTGAAGCCTCTGTATACACTACGGACTTCGTTTTTACAAAGAATTCTCGGACATTTTTTTCTGAATTTTTGCTCTGAAATAATGAAATAAATCGGTTCGGTAATAACTGAGATATCGGACAAAACGCTTTTTTTATTTTTTGAATCCTTGGTTTAAGCTATAGATTTTTATTTTTATACAGATCGGTCACAAATATTTTTATAAAATTTCGGTTTTTTGAATCAGGAAGATCGGTTTATAAATGGTGGAGATATGCTTTAAAAACCGGTTTTTAGAACCGGTTTTTTAGTTTCTGAAGCCTCTGCATATACCAGGGACTTCGAATTTTTAAAGGGGGCTCGAAAATTATTTTCTGAATTTTTGTTTTGAAAAAATTAAATAAATCGGTTCAGTAATAACTGAGATATCGGGGAAAACGATTTTTTTTATTTTTGAAGCCCTTGTTCAAGCTACAGATTTTTATTTTTATATAGATCAGTCATAAATATTTTTATAAAATTTCGGTTTTTTTAATAAACCAAATTCGTTCATAATCAACAGAGTTATGGCCCAAAAACAAATCTGTTAAGAATATAAATACACAAACAAACATGTATATTAAGCATTGTAATGACTATTAGTGACGTTTTTTTTTTTTGTATAGACAAGTAGTGTAGTTATCAACAGCAGTAATATGATGAATAACAGTGTTGTTGTTGTTGTTGTTGTTCTTTGTATATGCAGTTTGTACAAAAATAAATAGATATGGAATTGTAGTTGTTTATTTTTAAAAACTAAAACATATCTGTTAAGAATATACATAAATACATACACAAATATGTATATTAAGCATTGTAATGACTAGGGCAAGTTTTTCAAGCTTTTCGCTTGGAAAGTAAGCATTTGTATATTTCAAAAGAATTTAACAAAAAATGCTTATATTTTAAATCTTTGCATAAATTTGCATATAATGGATACAAAAGTTAGTTTTCTTAACAAAAACACAATTTTTTGGTGATTTCTTGGAGTTCAATCAAATGATTTCTAAAATTTTTTTGTGAGTATTTTGAGTACATTGTAAATATTGTAAAGAAAAAAATTCGGAAGTTTCAAATATGATACTTAAAATTAAGATAGTCATATTTTTATAAACATCGAAATCTATTAGAGATTAAAAGTTAAAAAATGCATATTTGTGCATATTTTCTACACATTAATATATAAGAATGCATAAATTGGTAGGTTTTTATATACATATTCATGCTATTTTTGCATATTTCTGTGCATATTATACCCTTTTTTCGTGCTTTTTCAAGCGCATATTTCAATTTTTTTTGTGCATATAAAAACTTGCCCTGGTAATGACTATTAGTGACGTTTTTTGTTTTTTGTATAGACAAGTAGTTTAGTTAGCAACAGCAGTAATATAATGAATAACAGTGTTGTTGTTGTTCTTTGTGTATTCAGTCAGTTTGTACATACAAAAATAAATATATATGGAATTGTTGTTGTTTCTTTTTTAAAAGCAAAGCCTGTTATGATTGTTTTTTTTTTTTTCATATTCAAATTTTCGTAGTTTGAAAAAAATTTAGATTTAGAAAATATGCAAGCATACGTTAAGGCGAAAATTTTATTAATTGTCGGTAATATGGTAATATGTTGTCGATAAGATGGTAAGATGGTAATATGGTGAAGGGTATCAAAGATTCGGCACAGCCGAATCTTTTTTCAATTTCATTTTTATATATAGTTTTAAAATATATTTAACTTCCAACAAGTAAATATATAACCTGACTAGTTGTTAACTCAAACAGCAAACATTTTTAGTAGTTTGAAAATATTTTCTTATATTTTAAATTCAGAAAAAAGTAACAAAAGGAGGAAATTTAGTGATATTTTTAGCAAATTTTTAAAACTGGTTAACCGACACAAAAAAAACCGAATAAACCGGTTAACCGAAATTGAATATTTCAAACTAACCGGTTCGCAAAAACCGAAATTTGAAGAAAAAAACGGTTAACCGGTTAACCGGTTTATAAACACTAATTTGAAATAATAGTGAAAAAAAAGTAGTTTAAAAAATTAAAATTTAACCATCTATGAAGCCTTGCCTTTTGAAATATGTAAAAAAAAATAATTAAAACAACTTTGAAGAAAAAAGTGAAAGAATAATTTCAGAGTGTTCAAGCGTAAATATCTTTTTTCTGCAAATCAAGCGTAAATATCTTTTTTCTACAAATCCAGTCCGATTTCAAAAATTTACATTTCTGTAAAGTGCTTGGCAAGATAAAGAAAAAACATGCTTACTCACATAAGTTATCTCTTAGAGTTAAAAAGATATTTACGCTTGAATTTTGAATTTTTGATTTTTTTTACCACGACTTTATTTTGTTTTTCGTGAACAAATCCTGAGGTATATGAGGCAAAATTTCTTTAAAAATACTCTGCAATTTCTAAAAAAGGCATGTGATCGAAAAAATCTTAACACACGTTTTTCCTCTTAACTTTTTTGGGATATTTTTTTGTTTTTTTTTTTTTTTTTTTTTTTTTTTTGATACTGTTTTCTTTGAAAAATTTATTAGTTATTATTTTAATAACAACCAAGTTGATTTGTTGTGAGTTTGCTCAAAATGAGTGACAAAAAAGAAGTATGTGCTAAAATTATTAAACATTCTCCAAAAAAAATCCGAATTAGTACTACAAAAAATTGGCCAAAGAATTAAAGGTCTTCCGTCAAACTGTTTCCAATGTTATTAAACAGTATCAGGAGAATTTTACCATTGAGAGGAAAACTGGTTTGGAAGGAAAAAAGGTCCACATGATATTGGGAATGCCAAGAAAATTGAAATCATATTCAAAAGAGCTCCAAACATATCTTATAGAAAAGCTCTGACTATTTGGTGCGAAAAGTTAAAGCCAATGTAGGCTTAAAACATATAAAATGCAAGAGGTTTCAGACATGAATATTGCAAAAAATTTAGAAGCCAAGAATAGGGCACGGAAACTAAAATAAAATTTCATATAAATTTGGACAAAACGTATATACTGGCAGATTGTTTGCAGTTTCCGGATCAAAATTTTTATGTTGGTAATGCTTGAGAAAATGTTGAAGATAAGTTTAGGACCCAAAAGCAGAAAAAAATTCCTGGTATGGCATACTTTATAGTAGGGCCAACTGCTTTAAAACCTTAAAAACTCCTTAAAATTTTTTTATTTTATACAATAAAAACAAACAAAAAATTTATTTTAAGAAAAACTAAAAAATTTAGTTTTATTAATAACAAAATAATTTATAATTATTTTACAACAATTTTTAATATTGCAAAAATAAAGATTTATTCACAATTAAAAATTTAATTTAACTTCTGTACTTATGTACTCCAGTCTTCCAAATCCCCGTCAGACAAATTTAGGGTGGAATATTGGATCCACAAGTATTGACTTAAGTCTATTAGACAAACTATTTTTTATTATAATTTAGTAAAAACGAGAAAAAATATATAGCCGGTCAAGCCTGACCACATGATACCCTACACTACTGTGTACATCAAAATTTGGGGAGTGGTATTTAATTAGACTTGGGGCCAATTGTGGACCAATACTCTTATTAAGTGTAAAATAAAACATACAAATATATGGGAACTATGGTAAATTATGGACCGATCTTCGTAAAGTTTGTCACTATCATTTATGTTTATATAAAACTTATTTGTGTCGAATATTAACTTTACACTGACATCATAATGGGATTTATACCCGTTAAAGTGATTCAGATTATGCTAAATTTCATTAATTTTTGTTCAAAATTGCGACCTGTAGTTTGATCAATCTGACAGACGTACAGACGGACATCGTTGAATCGACTCAGACTCAGGTATAAATTAAGGTGGGTCTTAAACCAATTTTTTTGGGTGTCACAAACATCAGCACAAACGTATAATTCCCTCCCCACCTCTGGTGGTGTAAGGTATAAAAACACGTTCCCCGGAGGGATTGCTATGAGGAATGTAAAAATATAAATTAGGATATTCATCGAATCTTTTTTAGTTTTCATCGAATCTTTTTTTTTTTTTTTTGTTTTTTTTTTTTTTCAAGTTTCGGTATATGATTTTATATCATATGTATATATAGCTGTTCATAAACATTATTATTTTTAGTTACTAACAGTTTCAATTCATTTATAAATACTTCGTGGTTTTTTATGTCACTATACTGTGAAACAATTTCAAAATGATTAATTTATTTATTGAAATTTATATTGTATAATATTTCAAACAACTTCATTTCTTATAATTTTGCACATAGTCTTAAAAAGTTGCCATTTAGTCGCCGGCTCCATGAAATAACTCCCCATATCAATAATAAAATAATTCCCCAAAATTTGGGGATTTATTTCGTATGAAACAATTCCCCATGAAATAAAGTCCCAAACGAAATGAAATAAAGTCCCAAACGAAATGAAATAAAACCCTAAAATAAAATGAAATAACACCCTATTTTTGGGGATTAATTTCATAATGAAATAAGCACCCAATTTAAAAATGAAATAAGTCCTCAATTAAAAATACTACATCTTGAAATATTTACCACCGAATTCTGAACTTTATGATTAATGACAAAGCCATAACAAATAACAATTTTTGACATTTTTTCATGAAAATTGTTTTTGTAAATGTTTTGTTTTTGTTGTCAGAATACAGGGAATTAAAATAAACCATTTTTTTTTTTACATGAATTGTGTATAATGCAAAAATGAGTAATTGTTACTCACATTTGTTATTAATTAATTTTGGTTTTTGATTTTAAATGCACCAACACGAGCTTTTTTTGGAATTACAGGAATAAATCTAGTTAGAAAAACATATAGAGACTTTGAAGCTAGTTTTCATATTCTAATATTAGAAATAATAATACTACACGTATGTAGATATAATGATTATCTGGTTTTGAGAATTTCAGATTGTACTTTATGCAGAAAAATTATTTGTATTTATTCATTTATTTTATAAATTAACAAAAAAAAGCGCCGCTGGCAAACATTTTTGTTATTTATATATAAAAAAATCGCGCGATTTTTTTATATTTAACAAAAACTTTTGCCAGCGGCGCTTATTTCGCAAATTTTAAATAATTTATGATTTAAATAATCTAATATATTTTCTAATCCAAATAATAATGAATAAATATATATTTATATATATGAAATTAAACAAATTATAAAGAATACAGTCTATGCAAATAGACTCCTCCATTTTTATGATTTTCCAAAAAAATATATATTCATATAATTAAAAATAAAATGTCTACTTCTTAAGATATGTTCAAATTAGTCAAATATTTGACCAAAATATAAACTAAATAAAATATTTTCTCATTTCACCATTCTAATCGGAAAATAGATTTTACGTATCATTAACCATACCCAACATTTTACCGAATCTCCTTTGACGCTGTTTTCTCTTACAAAACATTAACAAGATCAAACTAAGACAAATAATTTTTTTTTTTTTTTTGTAAAACTAGTGGTCACGCAAAAATTTTACAAATGTATGTTCATTTTCATATTTTCTATTAGAACTGTATAATGTAGTAATTAATAAAATAACTGAATTGTATAATTTACAGACGCCAACTTTTAGTGAATGAAGTGAAGTGTGGTAAATATAATGTAATGAAATAAGTAACCAAAAATAAAATTTTGACACTTTATTCATTTTGAGAATTTAGGGATTTATTTCGTATAAAATAACTCCCCAAATAAAAAAAAATTAAATTAATCCCTAAAAAATGAAATAACACCCCAAATAACGTTGTTGTTGCGTTCTGTACAAAATTTTGGGGACTTGTTTCATTTTATTTTTGGGGACTTATTTCGTGAGGAGTTATTTCATGGAGCCTTAGTAGCCATTTAAAAAAGAAGCCAGGTGGTTGTAAAGGGGCAATTGGAGACTAAAATCGCCAAATGGTAATACTGATGGCATCATGTCACTACGGTAAAAAAGATCTGGGTGGTACCAAAACAATAACATAGTTTTTGTATCAAGAGAGGTCAATTCCCCAAATTGACCGGAGCTAAGACCAGTGGAGAGATATTGGGCTCTTGAGAAAAAAATGAGGAGAATAAGAAAGGTGTCCCAAAATGTCGAAGATTTTAAAAGTCAAAAAAAGTGACTGAAATTTAAAAAATATTCATGCTTATCGAGTAATAAAAAAATTTCACTTGAATGAATTTTGTAGATAGTAAAATGAGAAATGTATTTGTTGAGAAAATGAACATGATAATAAGTCGCTCAAGTTTCAATAAGCGTATTAACACAAAAATCAAATGAAAGCAATAACATCTGTCTTGCGTAACTGGATCAGTATTTGTTCTTATTGGTATGCGATAAAGATTAAAACAGATACATTTCATCTTGCAATTATTAATTATGTAACTAGGATGGTAATTTCCATTACTCGAATATGAAGCTTTTGGGATTCATGAAAAAACGTATAAAATATTTTAATAACACAATTCATATATATGCGTTTTACTTTTTTTATATATATATCAAGAAATTTAAGTAATAAAGCAAAGTCTTATAAGGCCAATAAACTTATATTACAAAAGTATTCCCTGAATATACAATAAAAATAAATCGTGATATAAAAAAAATTATATACAAATATAATAAAAATAACTCAAATTATATACGTGTATCTAAAATTAAATAGATAATTTTAATAAATATAACAATTTTAGAGATATTTGTTTTCTAAATTATTTTATTTTTATATGTAGAAAATAAATTTTTTGAAAAAAGTCAACTTTTCAAAATGTTTTTTTTTTTATATATACATATATATCTTTGAAATAGGACTTGATATATATAAGTTAAAATTTTTTGAAACATTCAAATACTCAAGGTGTTCCAATATAACACCTGTAGCTAATTTTATATTATTAAAGGATGACTACAAGATGATTTTCTAAAGGCTTAAGTTCTCTTCTACAACTTTTTCAAACATTTACATTTGTTTCGATCAGTAGTTTAGGAGATACAAATTTATTACCAAAAATGTTGCGATTGACTTCACTGTGAACTGTTTTTTTTAAGGTTGCGATATCTACATATAGTAGTTCCTTAAATCAAATATAATGAAAATTGTGACCAATTATTACGAAATATTTAGATAAAATAATCTGACTTGATTCATGAACTAATACCAACAATGTTATACAAATAAATATGTATAAACAAAAATGTCCTTAAAATAAAACGTATTTAAAAACAATTAATATAATACATGTATGTTTTCTTTCTATTTAGAAAATAAATACTAAAATAAACATAAAATTTAAAAAAAAGAAATTAAATCTCTTCCTTACTTCTATCTTAAATTGTTTACTTTTTTTCTCCTGCATTTTGTAAATATTGTCTCAACTAATCAGGCTTTAATATGTAGTTGTTACTTAATGTCCAATATAAACCAAATGAGTGAAAGATAGAAAGACAGTGAGATTCTTTAATGGATTTCATTAAACATGTCACTTAACACACTTAAATCTTTATGTAAATATTACTTTATTCCACATCCTTGAGCAAATAAAAAACACATTTTCTTCTATTACCTATTCACCATTCCACACAAAACTGCACAAGTCTACAATATTTTCTTTTTTTCAATATATAAATACTAGAACTATTAAAATACTTTAAACGACTGTCTTAAGTACAGACATGTCTTGGCTGCTTTCGCAGTAGTATGAAATATGTGAGACGTTGTTGTTATTAACACTTTTTCATAGATGGTAAAGCAATATACAAGTTTGTTATACCGTTTGTAACATACATATGTCACTAAAAATCGGGGTACATGAAATGTGGCAATTGTCTTATGGAGCCATCTATGATAATTAATCAATATCTGGCCTGATATTATGGTTGTAAACAGTGTTACCGTTTGGCGATTTTAGTCACCATTTGCCACTTTTTGGCCCCCTTTTTTAAATGGCGACTAAATGGTGACTTTTTAAGACTATGTGCTAAATGATGAGAAACTAAGTTATTTGAAATATATCGACCCATTATATATACAGAAAAAATTATTACAGTCTTTTTTCAATTAACATAGTTGTTTCATTTTGCATCGAAATTTAATAAATTTATTCGAGTAAAAATGAAATAAAAATAAAATTTAACTATACTTTTATATCATATATACAGTTTTAATTCATCCAATCAACTACTTGATTGATTTAATTAATTAATTAATTAATTGGGAATTTTTTTCTGTTTTGTATTTTTTACAGTTTTCAGTAATTGATATAATCATTTCGGTGAGAGGTGCAAATTTAAACAAGTTTATAATTGAATGAATTATTTTCATATATATTTATTAATTGGTGACTTTTTTCTGTGTATTAATTTCCACAAACAAATTCATCATTTTGAGATTGTTTTACAGTATAGTGATATAAAAAGCCGCGGAGTACATATAAATGAACTGAAACTGTTAGTAACTAAAAATAATAAAGTTTATGACAGTCTTTTTAGACTGTTTTAAAAAAATATTCGATGAATACTTATATCCTAATTTATATTTTTACATTCCTCATAGCAATCCCTCGGGGGAACGTGTTTTTTTTTTACTAAATTATCAATAATAAAAAACAATTTGTCTAACAGACTTAAACCAATACTTGTGGATCCATGCTTTCCATCCTAAATTTCTCCGATGGGGATTTGAAAGACTGGAGTACGAGTGAATAACTCGTACAAAAGTACGAGTTATTCAAAAAAGAGTATGTTAAATATTTTTGTGAATAAAACTTTATTTTTGCAATAATATAAATTGTTGTAAAATAATTATAAATTATTTTGTTATTAATAAAACTGAATTTTATAGTCTTTCTTAAAATACAAAATTTTTATTGTTTTTGTTGTTAAATAAACAAATTTTAAGGAGTTTTTTTAGATTTTAAAGCAGTTGGCCCCTTTTTTTCAAAAAATCCCTTTCCTGGCGACTTTTTATTTTTAAATCCCCTTTTTTGGACACTTTTTAAAAATTCTCAAAGGTAACGCTGGTTGTAAATTATTCGAATTTAATATTGATAAAATAACTTCTTATGCCCACCAAAAAGATGGTGGTGATGGTTCCTCGTAAGGTTCTGAGTCGATCTAACAATGTGCGTCCGTCCGTGTGTTTGTTGAAAGAAGGATTGTGCTCGGGGCAAACCAACCAGAAAGATGAAATTTGGCTCAGGTTGGTATTGAAAATGGATAAAATCAATTAATAAACAAAACAGTTGTTGGCCGAATATTAGAAACACAGGATGTCTGTTATAACTCCAATTCATACTTTTTCACCGATATCTCTTACAAAAAAGTATGTACGCCAATGAATATAATCTTCTTAAATAATGTTATATCCAAGTTTTAAATCTAAAACGAAAATATACAATTAGACCGAAAATATATTAGAAACTACAGCGAAATAAATATGATTTTATAAACCACAAAATAAGGCAGATCTAAATGCATAAACCTATCGTAAATTTAATGGTCAGATATACGAATAAATTCTAAGAAAAAATTAATTTCATTAATACATTCATATATATATCGTCCATTCCATAAAAGAACGCCCAAGAATATTTTTTATGTCTTCCGATTTTAATAATATTTGGCATACGCATACCCTATGGAGCCATTTAAATATCTCCATTCTTATTTTTTTTAAATTTTGAAAAATTCGCGAATTTATTCTCGATTTTGATTTTTCGAAAAGTCAAAGAAATCGCAAAAGTGTCTAACTTAAACACCAATATCTCTAAAAGTTATTAACGGATTTTAATGATTTAAATTGCATATTTAATTTTAGTATGCATTTTGGAAAAATTTCTACCCCTTCAATTTTTTCCTGATATAAAAAAAATTATTATGTTCTAGGACAAAATGGTTCACTATTAAAAAAAAAAAAAAAAATTTTAATATTTCTTCAAATTTTCT
Source organism: Protophormia terraenovae (assembly GCA_951394005.1). Lineage (NCBI taxonomy): Eukaryota > Metazoa > Arthropoda > Insecta > Diptera > Calliphoridae > Protophormia > Protophormia terraenovae. The sequence continues at coordinate 144,317,328 of OX596074.1, forward strand.
CATAATTTTAATCATAATATTTCATAATTTGTTATTTGCGCTAGAAAACCTATTTGTTCCAGATTAAGTGCTAATGTTTTATATAATAAACATATTTGTCTTCAATATTAAGTAAAAATATTTAAAACCAAAAGGATAGGAATTTTTTAAAAATGCATCCGAAAATTGCATTATTTTCGTGAGTGCATCATTAGTAAAAAAAATTATTTTTGATTCATACAATACAATTTACAATATTTATCGTAATAAACTTTATACTAGTTTTTAAATCAATAATATCTGACGTATATTTAAGGAGTTATAAACACTTAAAGCTACATATTACTAAAAGAGTATAATCAAAAAAAAAGTTTTTTGAAAAATTTAAATTTTTATATGAAAAAATTTATGGAAATTAAAAAAAAATATTAGAAATAGTAGATTTTATTGTCCCAGAACAGTTATTTTTGCATTTTATAGTAAAGATATTGCTTTTTAACATATTGAAAAAAAATTAAAATCGAAGGGGTAGAAATTTTTCAAAAATGCATCCTAAAACATCAACGTCGAGGCGAAAAAGTACATATGGATGAGGAGCACGTTTTTGCGGAGAATTCGAAACAGAAAGAAAGAAGTAAGAATAAATACCAGACAAATACTTAGAAGATATAACAACGTAAAATGTTATTCATGTGCGAAGAGAGACCATATCAAATCACAATATATTAAAAAAGAAATTGTGATGAGTGCAAGAGAATGCGATTTATACTCAGATGATAATGAGTGGATAGTTGATAGCGAGGCATCATCACATTTTAGTGGAAACAAAAACCTTTTCTCTTTATTAAAAGAGCATAAACAAAACTAAGTATGGCTTCGGGTGATTGTGTATATGCAGAAGGCAGTGTTGCCAAAACGGCGGTTTTCCCGCTAGATCTGGCGTTATTTTGTGGTATATAGCGGGTGCTTTCCATAAAAAACCGCTAAGTGGATTTTCTGGTTGCAACATTTTTCTAGCTGGCGGTTTCGACTTTTCTTTATTTGCTGTCCACACGAGCCTTTTTCATGCTCGCACATTGAACAAAATGTTGTGCGCACATGCATTTGGCTAGTGTGGACCCAAGTTGTTCATGTTTTGTTCTTGTTCGCACACCGTTGTTCGCACAATTGTTCGAGCAACCATGTCTGCCATCAAACGTCATTTTGTATGCGGAAGAAGAGGCGCTGCATGTAAAAGTATCGAAACGACACTGACGGCAAACAAAAAATTATGATTTGTTCGACAAATGTTCTGCCCATTGAAAACAAAATGAAAAAATAGGGGGTGTTGCTCTGCCGACGTTTTGTTCTTGTGCGAACAAGAAAAAGGCTAGTATAGACGGTACGTTATGAATTAATTTAATTCATTAATAATTTCAGAATTATTAATGAATTAATATGAACTCGAGCCTGAATAAATTAAATTGATTCATAATCATATAAAGTTCGAATAAAATTACAAATTTACTCGGACTTTTCTTTATTGTAAAAACCTCGCTTTGAAGCAGAAATAAGAAAAATTAAAGATATTATTTTACTTCTAAAACTAATTTATCTAAAATATGAAGTTACCAGAAACTCGAAAATTGTACATAAAATCAACTGTTTTTCTATAAAAAAGATATTGAAATTATTTTTTTTTTTTTCTCAAAATGCTAAATCACCACCACATTATAGTATGGAAATATCTTTCAAGCCCTGGAGTATTATTGGGTAATTCGAAAGAAAACGTTTTCGAAAATCAATATATTTAAATAGAATCGAAATATACAATAAGACCATCGGTTTGATTTTTGTAAAGAATTACAAAAGCTTTTTTTGTCTGGTAAAAATGCTCTATATATCTATGTCAGTCGAATATAATAAAATCTAAGCAAAAAATATATTACAAGTTAACAAAATTGATTTGATGATTCTGAAATGCATTCAAGTACTTAAAATTAAGATTTTGAAGGATTAGCTATCAAATTTTAAACATGTTTAAAGAGAAGAAATATTTTAGCGGTAAAAATCGGCGATTTTATTTTAAGTGTAGGTGGTTTATAGCGGTTTTTCAAATACAATCTGGTGGGACATGGTCTAAAAGTTTTGACAACACTGGCAGAAGGCATAGGTAATGTAAATTTAATATCGGAGTTTACCGACATTACACTATACAATGTTCTCTTTGTGCCTAAGTTAAATGCTAATTTTTTATCAGTGAATAAAATAATTAAGCATGGAAACAAAGTATATTTTTCTCCAGAGAAAGCAACTGCAAAAACAAAATAAGAAGAGAATATTTTTGAAGCTCAAGCTATGAGTGGTATTTTTACAACAAGATTTCTGTCAAAAGAAATAAACGAAGAAAATGAAATGGTGATGATGGCAAAATCAAAAAATCAAAATTGTGACGTATGGCATAGAAGATTTGGCCATGTGAATATTAATGATTTGCAAAAAATATATAAATATGAAATTGTGCTCGGATTGGAAATTAATGAAACCGAAAATATTCTTGTGTTACATGTGCCATGTGTAAGATAAGTGTACAACCTTTTACAAGTTATGGTGGTCGTTTTTCAAAAAACCCTTTGGAATTAGTGCTAAACTCTTACCAAAGGGTAAAAAGTATACGTATACAAAATTATCGTTTGTACGTTAATGAAAGTAAAACTATTATTGTGTCGCGTAGTGTTATTTTCTTTGAAGATTTTGTATGTCAGACAGCTCAAACGAAAAAAAATCAAAACAAATATTAATAATAACAATGATGATTGGTTTGACGTTAAAATTAAGGCAAATAATAGTGTAAACCATAGATTAACAACTAGATATTTATGTGAGAGAAAAAAACCTAATTCAATTGTCAGAAACCTAATTCATACAAAAACAAAATACATGTAGTCACATATATTTTGTTTTTGTATTTTCAAAAAAATGAGTAAATTTTTTGAAAATTTAGTATAGGGTGGCTCTCACATAAACTTCTAGTTCTATTCTATGGTGTAAACAATAAAGTACCAGAACATCAAAATATAGAAGGCTGAAGACATCGACAATTACGAGAGTTCTGAGGATGAAAATAATAATAACAGTCTAGCTGGTGTAAAACGAAAAAGAGGAAGACCACCATTAGAAAAAAACTGGTAAAAGAGGACGCCCTAAAAAGATAAGTGTGGTTGAAAATACTGATGCTCTAAATAAGTTAATAGAAGACAACGAAGACCCAAATACTGTGCAGGAAGCAATGGAAAGTGATAAAGTTAACTTTTGGAAAGAGGCAATGAAAAGTGAATTGACTACACTGAGACATACTCCCCTGTTGCAAGATATTCAGGACTTTGAATGTTGTTTGCTGTAGCTGCACAGAATAATATGTTGCTGAACCCCATTGATGGTGTTGCTGCATATCTGAACGGAGAGCTGCCAGAAGAGGTATATATGCGCCAACTACAAATGTTTATCAATGTTTGTAAGCTAAAGAAGTCGCTTTATGGATTGAAGCAAGCCGGTAGAGATTGGTATCGCAAAATAAATCAAATACTTATTGATCTAAATTTTGTTCATTGTAAAATCGAAAATTGTTTGTTTAAAATGCACACAAATGATGAGTTGGTGTTAATCGCTATCAATGTGGACGACATTTTGCTGTCATGCTCATCAGAAAAAAACGTAGAAAGAAGTTGTTGCGAAACTTAAGCAACATGTTGATGCGGTCGAAAGAGGTCCAGTGGAATACTACTTAGGTATGGAAATAGAAAGAGATGGACTGAGAGGAGCAATACAAATTCATCAAGCGAAGTATACGTGTAAACTTTTTCAACAATGGAAAATGGTAGATTGTAAACCATCAAACACACCTTTTGCTGCTAGTACTATTTTATAAAAATGTTCCAAAGATAATTACAGTGGTTATGATGCAAAAGTTTATCAGTCGCTGATCGTTCTTTAAACTACCTGGCTGTCATATCCCATCCGGTCATCTCACACATTGTGTCTAAGCTGCTACATTTCAGCACTCATCCCGATAGGTAACATTTCTTAAGATACCTTAAGCAAAAACCAAAAGGTACGTTATGTTATAAATCTACTAATAGTTTAGTCTGTTATACAGATCCTGTTATGTATTCCTTAGTTCTAAGGAAGCCAAATATGTAGCATTGTGCAAATTTGACATATAAGTGGTATTCCATCGTAGCATTCTGTCCAAAATTGGTTTTCCAGACTTAAAACACCAACAACAGTTATGTGCGACAACCAGAGTACAATGTTTCTTGTACAAAATCCAGTTGCACATAAAAGAAGCAAACATATAGACATACGCTACCATTATATTAGAGACAAATTTGAGTAAAATGAAATAGTTATACAATATGTCAGTACTAATGAAAATATTGCAGATTTATTCACTGAATGTTTAGGAAAAGAAAAACATTTAAAATTTCGTAATGTGATTAATATTGCATTTTAAATTATATTTGAAATTATACAATATTTGTAATTATATGCAAAAAATTTTTGTAATCATCCTCATTCTCACCAGACAAACTTCACTGCTTTACAATATTAATTTACTTCACCTATTTTGGTGTATAATTTATAATACTAAACACGCCCATAAAAAAATCCAAAACTGATGAGGAAAAACTGTTAAACACATCAAAATCCATCAAGTACAACTATTCATTAGAAGAACAACAAAATACACATGAATTCTTAGTACGGGAACGCTTTCCTGTTAATTCTGACTAAAACTTGCAAGTTTGACAGTACTGGAACAGAGCTAATAGTTTTTTAGATTTGTTTAATATAAAATCAAATTTAAGTTAGTTGTAAATTTTATAAAAATAATTTTTCAGTCTGCCAAAAAATTACTTTTGTTTTTGTCTGCATGAAACTTTTGGGAGCATGAATATATCATGCTGAGTAGTAGTGAACAAAAAGTCGCTTAAATTTTTTTTATTTGAGAGATATCAGTGGAAAAATATGAACTGTACTAATAACGGACACTAATTTTTAGTATTTGGCCCATAACTAATTACATATGCCTATCAAAGGATTTAGGTACAATTACAAAAAAAATAACCAAGAAGAACAATTAGCAAAATTTTATTTCCCTAAGCAAGCTGTCTCGAGCCTTATCATGCTTCTAACACACTTAGAATATTTATATTTTGATATGTTACAAATGGAATGACAAACTCAATATATCCCCATCAAAATACCGATAAAGTTGTTCTCTTCTATTTAATTTTTGTTGCATTTGTTGTATACGTTAAGTATTTAAGCATTTAATAGTATTTTCTGCTGTCATTTAGTAACGAATAAAATAAGTACAAACAAGCTTTGTATACGTGTAGAATACATGTTTGGCATACGAATAACTTATTCGTTTTTTGCTTTATTTATTTAATTTTCTTTATATTTTACATTTTCCTTTTGCTCTTCTTTTTTTTCAAAGTAAACTTATTGGCATAAGTTCAAATAAGCTTTTAAAAGTATTTTGTAATTGTTTGTTAAATTATTCATTACAGGATATTGAAGTGGTTTAGTTGTGACGTTTGTAACACTAAGAATGTTTATCTAAGTCTTGAAAAATTGATTTAAATACAAATTTAAACGATTAAGGAAATTTAAATAAATATGGTTTCATCATTAAAATATTATGTTTTTGCCCAGTAAAGAATTTAAAATATTATACGAATTATTTTGCTTCAGGATTATTTAACTTTATTTCCCCTTAATTATGTTTTAATTTAAATTTGTGTACCTCAATTTGAATTCGTTTCCATATTCTCTAAAAAGGCAATATTTTCTCAATACAATTCTTTAAGATTATTTCTTTTTCAATGCTTTTTGCATTTTTTCTCAAACTATACAACATTTTTTGGGTGTGATTTTCATCACAATGTAAACAAGTTAAACAAGTAAAAAATTTCTTTCAAAAGTATTCCTTTAAGAAAATCTGTTGTAAAAAGAAATAAAACTTAAAGAAATATTTTATACTTACATACATATATATAAATGTCTTATAGCAATGCCTTTCCTTGATAAACCATTAGTTATGGTCGTCGTTGTTGTCGTCGTCGACATCATTGTTCATTCGTACAAAAAAAGTTTTTCATTTGTTTCTTTTCTTTGGTCCTTAAACAAACTATTGTTACGTTTAAATCTTAAGTCTACTTTAAATTGTTGACCTTAGAATTTTGGCTTAGAAAATAGTTTTAACTTTTGCTATTCTATATTGGTACGCTGTGTGTGTATGTGTTTCAAAGTTAAATAGTTTGTATGTAAGAAACATTAGTTGAATAGTTACATTTTACTTTCCTTGTGATAACTTTTTAATTTAAAATAGTTTTATGCAGATACTACTTTTTAACATTCCAATACATACATACACAAAGACTTACATACTTATATACTTATAAGTGATAATGTTAACTTTCTGCATGTTTGATACGATAATAGAAACATTCCTTGAGGCATTTTAGGAATTATTTAAAGCTACTGAGGAAGGGAGTTGGTAGAAAAATACTTTCTTAATTTTAAAAGAAATTTAATTTGATTAAATTATGAATTCAAAGGGTTTTAAGTGACGGAAAGAAAATAAAATAAATTTGAAATATATTTACAACACTTTTTCTAATATAAGTGACTTTTGCTGCACAGTGGGGCTGATCGCAAAAAATTTAGTAATAAATCGGAGCACCTAAGCTATCAGGAATTATCTTTTTATCATCCTGTAATAGTACAAGGCAAGCTACATGGTGTCGAAGTTCACCACCTCAAGGTTTCCAAAAATCGTTATTGCACAAACTAAATCCGATTTAAAATTTTATTCTTTAAAAACTGACAAAAATTGGTTATTTATGTTAGTTAAATGATTTTTGGAGAAATTAAAGATTGATATTTATCTTGTATACACTATGGAGAAAAAGTGAACAGCTTTTTATGAAAATTTACTTTTTTGGGCATTATTTTCTTAACGATAGATTCGAAATAAAATAAAAATAGTAGAATATAATACTAAGGATCCAATTTTGAATATTTAAATAATAAAAATTTAAATATTTGTTTGGCTGATATAATAAATAAAGAAATCTATAAAATATGAAAGTGTCACTTTTTCACCACTTCTAAATTTAATTAATAACTACTGTTTCTATTGTTTAAACTAGCCAACGAAATAACATAAAAATATATAATTCAATTAAGATCGTCTAGTGAAAAGGTAAATTTCTTAGGATTCTGTTAAGAATATTTAAATACGAAATAGCCTGATTGAGTCCAAAAATTTAAAAAATATTAAATTTGTGAAGAATAAGCGATTAAGAAATGCTGAACAAATTTGAAGATTTCTAACATCAGCGAAAACTAAATCCTACAAAAAACCTATTCAAATTATTAACTGCAATGCTAGTGTTTGGGCACGATTACGATATCTTAAAAAAATGGCGCTATTGAGACGAAAAAACTAAAGAACTAAACTAACAATCAGACAAAGTATAGTGCCTCTTATAAGTTCCCAAAAATGCTATAAATTCTGGACCGCGAAAAACTGGAAACGAGTTTAGTCGGCAAAAGAGACAAACACAAACATATTTTTGTCTTAATGTACCAACTTATTGCGTTCATATAAGTATAGCGTTCCAGTGTTACTAAGCTAAGAAAACTTTAAAATGAAGGAGATGGTTTTAAAATTTTCATAAAATTTCCTTGTACTATTTGCTAAAATTTTTTTAGTTTCTGAAAATATAATGTAGAAGACATTGCATTGCAGAATAGTACATATCTCAAACTTCAGTCTAAAAAAAGTCCTTTCCTTTTCAAACTTGTCGAAAACTCGCTTAAAACATGGTGTGGCAGATTAAAGAGTTATCCACAAAAAGCCCAGACTTAAACTCATATAAAAAAGTGTAATTCGCATTAAAAACTAAAATGGGGATACATGCAACTGCTGAAATTGCTTTTAGTCGTTGTAAAACATTTTTGATGTCTATGACACATTATATTAAGAATTTAATTCGCAAAAAAAAAATTAATAACTAATTATTTTTAAAATTATTTCTTAGATGGAGCTTTTATATTTTAACAATAAATTTATATTGTTAGTGACTAAACTGATTTTAACTAATTTAATAATGGATTATTTTAAACAAACCCAGATAAATTTATACTATTAATTATTTTTCTATTACTTCACTCGTAGGGATGATATAGCCTAAAAAAGTAAATAGTCAAAAGAGAAGTGTTCACTTTTGCTCCATAGTGTGTAAAAATAAAAAAAACGTATAAAATTAAATAAAAAGAAAAATCTACTTTTTCCATAAAATCTGCACTCTTGCATTCATTTTTGCCTGGGTGGGAAGTAATTTAGTAACAAGTCAATCTAAATACACTTTATAAGTAAACAGAATCAATAAATTTAATCGTGCACAATCCCTAATTTCTGAGTCTTGACTTTAAACATTTTTAAAGGTTAGGGAAATTGAGATAACCAAAAAACTATTTGAGCATATTATTTCGAAATATAAAGGAAGTTAAAAAGTATTGAAAAATCCCTCATATACCCAAGCACTTAAACCCTTAAAAAAAGATAAAGTACAATGTTAAGTTTGGAAGAGGGGTCCAACAAACCCCTCAGGAGCAGAGCTAAGGGGTCTTAAAGTAGGGTACCTTTGACATATACAATTTTTAATCTCTTGCCAAATTTTTCCTTTTCGTCCTATTTTGATTTTCATATATTCATGTAGGCCCTGGTAAAACCTGCAAATAACATGCTTGTGTGTGCTATTTATCTCTTATAGTTTTCGTGTTATTTACTTTTTAGTGTTATTTGCAATTTTAAGTACCTCAATTTTGCAAGTTCAAGGTCCAGATTTATTCATAGATGTCCCTGTATTTCTGACCGATTTTATTAGTTTTTTTTTTTAGCTAATAAAAGAAAAAAATTATCTATTGACTAAAAAGAAGTCGATTAATATACCGAGTCCAAAAATAAACGATGTTGAATTTGAAAAATGCAAAAAAATATAATTTTTTATGTTTTTTTGACCGAAAAAGTAACTGGTTTTTCTCTACATTAAAATTCTCTCAAAAACACATATAATAATTTTATACTTTTCCGAAAGGTATCTTCACAGAGATGATTCTAAAATAGAAAACAAGCCCAATAACTCAATTGGTCAAGGTATAAAAGTTTTGATTTTAGTATATATTTTCTAAAATCCCAAAGCACGAATCCGAAAACGGAATGCAGTTTAGGAGTCTATGATATATTGTTAAAAGTTTTCAATCAAAATCTACGAAACTTTGGAACAATTTGGACTTTATAGCTGAAAATGTGAAAAAAAATGAGATTTTCGGCGTACTTTTTGGAATTGTGGGATTCTTTTTATAAAAATCTTTAAGTTTCCCATACTTTCTCATTGTATGCGATAAAGTCTATACTGAAAATTTCGTTGAGATATCTTTACTAACATAGTTTTTATTACGTATGATTAATATAAATTAATATCCTTAATAAAAAGGAGCAAGTATACGCTTTGCTGTTTAATGCAAATTTAACAAATTTACAACAAATTGGAAGATTTTTTTGTCTATTCAATTTCATTTCACAGAATTGATTTGAAAAAAAATCATCATTTCTTACAAGGTAATGAATTTCTTCTTTAAATTTGAAAAAAAAAAAAAATATGAAAAACATTTTGCTCACAAGTAAATTGGTGTGATGATTTTCTTACACTTAAAATCACTGACATATAATCTTCGCAAAAAGTGTTTTTTATTTTTTCTTTTAAGCTGAATTTTTCTCACATCAATGCCAAGGTTAAGTAAAAAAAAATAAAAATTTTTACTGTCATGACTCACCAGAAGCTAATCTGCGAAAAAAGATTCTGTGTAAAAGAAAAACTGATTATTTATTTTCTTGTTTCTTACTGCAGCTTGTTTTTTATAAATTTAAAAACAAATGCAGTTGAGAACAAAATCCAATGGTTTGTTAAATTCTTGCTAAGGTAGAGCTAAATGGTAAAACGTCTTTATGGTAAGATTTTTTCCGTTGTATTGACGTTGTAAGTTTTACGCATACATTACCTTTATGGCATGGTTGTTTAAACATCACACATGTATTTTCTTTATGTATGTATATGTATGGCTTAGACACTCATCTATCTGTTAAATGGTGACAAAGAATAGTTAGGACAGTTACAATGATTAATGGTTATGTATATTTATAATGAAATGTTAAACTACAGAATGGCCTTAATATAATTTTTTAAACAATGTTCAAATCTCTATGTTCAAAAGAAATTTTACTAAAATTTTTTATAAACCTTGTTTTAATTGCTGCACTAAATGATATAGTTATACATTTAGAGTTTTAGTGCAGCAGTTTAGTTTGGTCGTCGATAACTTTTGACTTTGTTTCCATTATAACTGTTCTAGTATTAAGATTCACTATACATATTTGAATGCATGCTATTATACATGAATAACTTAAGTAGGTTTGTGTGCATGTGACAATATGCAAAGCAGAGTTTTTTATGCGATTGGATTACTTAAAGATTTCAAAACAATTTTTTACTTCATCTTAAGCAACTTTTTTTTTTCAATAGATACTACTCACACACAGAAATATAAATATTATTCATACATATAAGTAACTGTGTGCGCAATAACTTATTTAAATTAGGATGACTCAAAAATCAAACGCAAAGTTTATTTTTTATATTAATGTATTTAGAAAAATTAAGTTTAACTTATATATATATATAACACCAGTTTAACTTTAATCTGAGGCTTTTAATATAAAGTGTGCGTTTTGTTTCAACCATAGGTCTTTGTAAAGCTCCAATTAATTATCAAAATTAGATTATTTTATAATCCCAGATTAGCTTAGATTATAGTTTCATTTTTATAGATCCCCGATTAGCTTAGATTACATTGTACAACAGCATCTTTTACACATGAACAAAACCATATACAGCGGGTGTCATAAATAAGTAAACAAACTTGCAAATGTAATAGTCCATTTTTAAAAATTTACATGTTTTTGATGAAGTCAATTTGTTTACTTTTACACTGATGACAAATTTTTCAAATATTATTCAATTTTAAGTTTTTTCTAGAGAAAGTTGAAAAGAAGTCGTTTTCGCGCGAGTTAAAAATAAGTAAACAAGCTACTTTTGGCTTAATTTCTTTAATTTTCTGTTAAAAATATGTGAAGTTTATGGTTGCAAAATGATTTTAGCACAACAGAGATAGTAATTTGTTACATTATGAGAGAAATAAAAAATCGCTTTTTCGATTATATTAGAAAATTTTATAAAATCAGAAAATTTTAATTTAACCATAATTTCAACATAAAGGATGGCAAATAGCGCACAATTAAGTGTAGGAGAACTAGGAATAATTATCATAGAATACGCAAAAGGTGAAATATATAGAAATATATAAAAAATCTTTAATAAAACGGTAATTTTATTATCAAGGTGGTTACATGCCTCAAACACAATGAACGCGTTGAGCGCAATTACTTTCGTAAATGCTTAATGCTTTCTGTTCCAAAAATTTTATCAAAACTAATTCCAGAAGTCCAAAAACTATGGTCTGAATTTACAACTCGCAGAAAAATATATGAAGACGGAAAACATGGTCTAGTTGTTTTGAAAATTTTATACATAAGTATAATAAAACTCCAAAATTTTATGACGTTCTATGCAGATTATGTCTAAAAATATTAAAAATGTAGAAAATAAGCCCCTGGATTGAATAACCTATGATGTAGGCTATATGTGTGAATAGCTCTAAAATATTTAAACTTTTACTTTTAAGTATAGAAAACCAATACTTAAGTCCAACAGAAAGGGCTTAATATTTTAGAAATAAATTACTATTTATAAAATAGGAAAAAAGAAATTTTTTAAATTATTATAAAATCTTATAGTTTTTCAATAATGGCAATATGGGTATCAAATGATAGATTAAAATTTTGAAATTTAAGTACAATTTTTAGTTTTTATTTTCCAGGATATAAAAAACGTCAACTATGTCCTTCAAATATGTTATACTTTAATATGCTTGTGGATTTCTAATAAATTATTCTAAATTTATATGTATACTAACAATATCATAATGAAATTTCTTAATCCAACATTTTGTCCTCTTAGCTGTAACCGTTAAAATTTCACAACATTTTAAATATGTTCTGTCAGTGTTTATGTAAATTTTTTTTTCAAAATATTTGCTATAATTTTAAATTTTAATGGTATTTGGCACAACCATTTTTGGACTTAAAGATGAAGCTTTTTAGAATTTATATTTTTAAAAAAATGTATAGGATCGGTCCATTATTTTACATAGCTCCAATACAAATGTTTCCCGATAATTTCCTTTAGTTGTCATAATTAGCTTGATTGATCGAAAATTTGTATGAAATTCGAAGTAAAATGGGCTTTTTTGCCGTTAGACCTACTATAAGTTTTCAAGAAGATCAGTCCGTAATTGAACATAGGTCCCCATTCCAAAAAATCAGTTTAATATGTAAAATTTCACAAAAATTAAAAAATTTCATCTAAATTTGACATACAAAAATTTTATATATGTATATTAGAGTGTCCCGTAGACAAAAATTTTGTAGGAAGAGCCCTCAAATGATGTGTAAAAATTATAAAATTGATCTTCAGTTCCCTACCAGCGATTGAATGTCACGGGTCTAGAATATTTTGTCTAAAAAATAGTATTAAGTTTTGTCTTGAAATAGGTATAAAAAAATTTTTAACCAATTATATAAAAAGTATTTTAAAAAATGTTCGCAAAAATGTTGGTCCATAAACCGTCATTTTAGTATATCATGCAAACAAAATGTTCGATATTTTTCTTAAAAAATGGATGAGAATTTTATAATTTTGTTCCCTTTATGGCTAAAATATTAAAAATTTGCATTGTAGCAAGAACTGTTGATAATACAGAATTTTTCAAATTTTTCATCAAAACGCCTTAAAAAGTCTTCTAGCGAAATAAAATCCCATACAATGGACAAGCTGTGTTTGAAGTCCATTAACCCTTTTTACCCATTTTCAACACTAAACAAATCTTATGTAAAATAAACATTTGAGCCAAATAATATGGGGTAATGATAAACCCAATATATTTCCCATTTTTTATTTTTTTTCCTGGTGGGTATAAAAAAGCGAAAAATGTGTTAATTTTTTTAAAATTTTTCTGTTTTTTTTCATTTGTGGAATTCTATAAATGATAATCAAGAAAAAAAGCTACCATTTTTTTTTTTTTTTTCGAGAAAAACGTAATATTACTAAGATTATTCTTATAGAAGTTATTATATGAAAATTTTTCAAAAAATCTTTGATTAAAAAAAAAAAAAAAAGAGCGTTAAAGTAAAATTTTTTTAATTTGTTTTCATTATTGGAATTCAGTAACTGAAAGTTTTTGTTAAACTTAAGAAAAACGCAAAGATGATTTTTGGTTAGAAAACCAAGGTATTCTATGCAAATTTTAAAAATCAAAGGCATTTTTTACTTCAGAAGTTGGGGTTTTTCATTAAATTTCCAAAATAATTAAACCTTAGGGTTAGAAATGAGAAAATATGTGTTTGACTTTTTCTTAATATATTAATGACTTATTATTAATAAAGAAATATTGATAGAATTACATAACAGCGTTTATCTCCGTCACTTTCACCGAAGATTAGTTTTACATTTTTTTTTTTAATATCTTTTGTATATTCAGCACATTATTTGGCATCGCTTGAGGAGTCTTCATGCGAAATTTTTTTCAACGGGACACTCTAACGTACATATGTATAAAGGTATTTGAGAGCAATTTAAGTATTACCACAGTTTTTCTTTTCGCTCTTGCAATAGCGAGAAAAAGTAACGGTAAAAATGTGTTTGGTTATATATGGAGTTAGTAAAGGTGTATTTTTTATCTGTATGTGTTTTATTTTTTTTTTCGTTTCCTTGTACATTAGTTGCGTTTGTGTACATTTAAGTTTGACATGATTTTACATTAATCATGTATGCACATGACTCACTTTTTCATCTTCTTCCATAGATTTCCTTTCACCTCAGCAGAAAAATAATAAATCTAATTCCTGCGTTTTTTTTTTTTTTTATTTATTTCTTATAATTTCTTTCAGTTTTTATCACTATTTTTGTAAAATCTAAATCATGCAAATGATGTGGAAATAAATCCTTGAAATGACAATGATTATACAAATATTGTTTCGGTATTTTTTTTCTTTCGATTTGTGTATGTATTTAGTTTTATTTGTCAACGTTTGTGATTATAAATTTATATTGAATTAACTTCAGTTGGCAAGACAACTTGAAAATTATATTCATGTTTCATAAAATACAATTTAAGAAGAAAATGCTTAAATTAAATGCATTAAGTACACAATGACAGCTCAGGACGTTAAATGACAACATATTTTTGATTATTTTGAGTGTCAATATAGCTAATTAAATTGGCTCAGGGGCAAATGTGATATTGGATATAATTTGAAATAAATTTGAAGTTAAATTTCATTTAGAAAAATTAAGTAAATGTGCATTATGAAATCAAAATGTTAATTTAACTAAATATTAACTTTATTTCCCTTCCTATCAATTGGATCAATGCCAGACCCATATAAATAATTATATGATTAAAATACATTTTAAAAATTATTTTTGGTATAAAAGACTGCAAAAAATAAAAGGGTGAGAAATGTTATACAAAATAATTAATATTAATACTAGAGGTCATAAAAATAATCTCAATTTACTTAAATAACAATGTTTAACATTGTAATTAAGTAACATAAACAATAGACAGTAATGAGCAAAAATGAATGACATAGATATTTATTTCAATGATAGCTCTATATTTTGCCTATGTATAGCTACAATTGAATGGCTTTCAATAATGTCATTTTTGCTTTTTTTTTATTTTTTATAACCTACACCATCATAGGTGAGGAAGAGTATTATGTAGGGTATCCAATTATTCGGGTGTTCATATTAATCGGTTTATTCGACAAATAATTATTCGAGGTTAAAAGTTGATCGGTTAATAACCGATTATTGAGAAATTATTCGATTAACCGAATAACCTTAGCTATATATGTAAAACATACAAATTAAACAAATTATAGCATTTAATCTATTGAAATAGTTACTTAGAAACATAATATAAGATCAAATTCTTTTACAAGGGGATCATTTCGTAATTATTTTTTCCTATTTTTCAAGGTTGGAAACCGAAAAGAATAACGGTATCGGTAACGGTATCGGTATTCAATTTAATTTTATTTCGGTAAGAGTATCGGTAACGGTATTTTAAATTATATCGGTATCGGTATACTGGTACCGAAACTAAAATACCGGTAAATACCGTTATTATTAAAAAACTGAAAAAAATCTTAAAAAAGTTTTAATTAAATTTCACAAAAACTTATTAAATTATACATTAGTATATTTTATTTAATAAATTTCTTTTGAAATTTTTTGAAATATAAATATTTTTCGTTGGAGAACTTCATACAATTTTTACAAATGACAACAAAGCATTTTGGAATATTAAACTCGACTTTATAAAGATAAATTGGTATCATTTTTGCAGTACAGTAAATTTTAAAATGTTAACACAATTTTTATTTACCATAGTTTTTTTATACAGACAGAAATCGTTCAATTAATTTTGCAAACATTTTTCATAAAAAGCTAATTTTTTTCTACAAAACAGAAAAAAACAAAAAACATAAAAAATAAATTTTGTATTATATAGAAAATATAATTCCCCAAAGAGTTTTTAGGTTATATAACTGTTTAGATAATAGTAAGAGCTAATGTGTCAATTACGGACGAGAAATTTTGTGTAGAAGTGTTCCAACAAGAAAATACTTATTAGGTCCCTAACTCCTCATTATCCCATTTAATTAATAATTCTTAAAGTAGTGGCTGATGAACATCTTTTCCGAATCCGTTTGAGCTAATTTAAATTGAGTTCAAATGGTATAAAATTGTTTGTAGCTTCAATAGGGTGGTCCATCAACATTATTGAAGATAATCAAACGTAATATTTAAACGTACCTAAATTATGAAATAATATTTTCGTAAAATGTTAAGTTCCTATGATGATTGGAACATGGTCTGACATGACTATCTTTTTCTATTAACTTTCTTAATATTTTTTTCCAAATTTCTAGAGATTAATTCCGGTTGTTGTCCATACCAATGACAAATTTATATCGTATTTAAGATGCTTACAAGATCCTTTCAATCAGTTTTTTTTGATATTTAATTTTTTGTTAAAATTCATGCAGTTTACTTTCATTTAAGTGCTTTTAAAATTCTCGGGAATCACGGACAAAATTACCGGAAAGCGAGACATGAAAAATCGCAAATTTTCCGGGAAATATAGGGATGCATTGTCTAAAGATAGCCCAAGTTGTAACTTTCTGAGGAAAATTTTTCGGTCTTTTGGAGAAACCAAAATTTAGGAGAGAATCTTCATAGAAGCAAATATCAAACAGATAACTAAGAACCTATCATTAATTTCAACAGTACATTCATGGGCGTCATATGATAAATAATTGATAGCATATCTTAAGTTTAAATGTCCATATCTAAGATAATACATTCACACAAGGTTTAAGGCATTTAAACCTCTTTAAGAATATATTTATTGCAAATGATACAACAAAGAAAACAACAATAAAAGTCCTCTTTAAAACAAAATTCTATAAATATTACATTAAATAAACTCTTATTATTTAAAATAATTTCATCTCTTTTATTTCAAGTAAATTATATGAGAAATTATTATTACAATACCATATTATGTTGAAAATATTGTATTTTTAAAATACCGGTATATACCGGTACAGAGGGAAACGGTATTTGAATACCGGTATTTTTAACAAAAAAATAATTTCGGTATCGGTATCAGTTACGGTAACCAACTTTAAACGGTATTTAATCGGTATCGGTATTTATAACGGTATCGGTTTCCAACCTTGCTATTTTTAGCTAATACTATAAAATATTCTCCTAATTCCGCTTTATTCAATACATTTTTCACGTAAGTATATTTTCTGAGTAAGAATGATATTTTGTTAATCGAGTCTAAATTAATATGTCTTGGGTACATTTAGATGACAAAAAAAAAGCATTATGACTTCTGTAACTTTGAATTTACTTTAATCAAAGTAATGTTTTACGAATTACTATTGATACAAGTTTAATTATTTATGAAGATTTAATATTTTATAAAACATTCTATCCCAACAAAAAATTCGTCCAAAGAAGTCAGTAAGATACTGAAATTGTGCTCCATTTTCGTATAATTTTCAATGAATTGAATTTTTTGATACCTGTGTTATGTCATGTCATGTTCACGATGTGAAAAATTGCAATGAATATCCAAATTTTTCCAACGGCAGAAAAAAAGTACCTCACTAAAAACTATATTTATTTTTACTCAAATGTAACAGAAAGATGTAGTTTACACAAATTTATCATAAAAATAAAAAATTTTCTAATTTATAACTCAAGAAAACTACATTTCGGTTAACCGGTTATTCGACAGAAATTATTCGGTTTATTCGTTATTCGAAAATAGACAGTTTTAAATTATTCGGACAGTTAATCGACAAAAATTAACCGGATAACCGAATGACGGTTAATCGATTGGATACCCTAGTATTATGCTTAGAATCACTTTCTGAGTCCATTTAACGATGCCCGTCCATCTGCCGTCTGACTCGAATGTCTGTCCGTCCATTTAAACCTTGTATTTTGAACAAATGAAATGAAATTTTCACACAGGTTAGCTCCCATATAAACCGTTTTTCAGAAGATCACTTTAACGGGCATAAATCCCATTAAAATGTTAGCATCAAGTTAATATTCGACACAAATAAGTTTTATATAAACATAAATGATAGTGCCAAATTTTGCGAAGATCGGTTCATAATTTACCATAGCTCCCATATAAGACCTTCTTTCGGGAATCACACAAAAGTGAATAAATTCATATAAATGTTAGCATCGACATAATATTCTGTATTCGTATGTTTTATTTTACACTTAATATGAGTATCGGTCCAAATTTGGCTCCAAGTCTATTAAAGACCCCTCCCCGAATGGTCGGGCTTGACCGACTATATCTTTTTCTCTCGTTATAGAATAATAGTAGTAGAAGATGTTTATAAATTCTTTATATTAACCACGATTTCATTAAAATTAAACATACATGTGTGCACTAAATTTCACAGATATTGGCAGGAAATTTATCATGGCTCCCATATAAGCCCCTCTTCTGAAAATACCTCTAAGGTACATAAGTCCACCATAAAATTAATATGTTTTATATAATTAAAAATCTAATGCAAAAGTTTTATCACATTTTGACCATAATTTACCCCCATATAAGGCCTAATATCGGGAATCAAGTGCATGAACAAAAATTTGTCATTCTGGTTGTAATGTTTACAATATTCATCTAAGAACCCTAAAAGTATATATGAATCCTTATGATAGGGAATTCGATACCGCGATATCCGTCTGTCTGTTGAAATCAGTTTTTAGAAAGCCCCAGTTATCGGATATATATGTTTTATACATTAAATTGTCGGGAATATTCTTTAGAAAAACGCTAATAAAAATGAAAAATAGCGGTTTATAAATAACCGAAATCGTCAGAAAAAAGTGATATCTCCAAAAATCGTTTTTGTTGTCGGCTTTTCTAAGCTCCTATACAAGCTAGCGACTTTGTTCTTGCACGGAAAACTCAGAATATTTTTTTTTTTTTTTTTTTTTTCTGAATTAATAAACAAAATCGGTCCTTTAGCATCCGGGATATGGTAAAAACGCATTTCTAGACTTTTTGAAACTCCTATATAAGTTACGGGTTCCTTGTACATATTGGTAAAAAAAATGTCGGTTCTTTAATCAAACAAATTAGTCCATAAACAACAAATATTTGTTTTTTTTTTTTAATTTTTTTTAATGGCTGCCTTGCATAGTGTCGTTGTTTTTAAGGGCACTAAAAAACAACAGCATCAACAATAAGCTATATTATTTTTGAAGCCTATGTATAAGCTAGACATTTTTCAAATAAAATTTTAATTTTATTGGATTATTTTTTTTTTCTTTTTGCTGAAGAAATAAACTCAATCGGTTCATTAGTATCTCACATATCGGCCGAAATGCATTTTTGGATTTTTTAAAGCTTCTGTATAAGCTATAGACGTTATATTGAACGGTCACAAATATTTTTCTAAAATTTCGGATTTTTGAAGTAACCAAATCGAGTTTTTGGCCGGTATTAAGCCACATATCGGCCAAAACGCGTTTTTAAACTTTTTATGGTCTCAATATCAGCTACGATGTCTTAAATTAGGGCTTCAAATAAGCTTGCACAGATCTTTCACAAATATTTTTTAGTCAAATAATCCGTCTATATTAGTTTCAAAATACCCTTTTTATATTTAAATTACTGTTGTCTTCATTTGGTGTTGTTGTTTCATTAGCTTTAAAATATAAGTATAGAATTTTGTATAACATCCCAACCTGGTTGAAGGGTATACAAGATTCGGTAACAGCCAAATATAGCACTAGATCTCATTTTGTTATCAAGACAAACGTCAAAATCATTGCGAATCTATACAAGGTGACCTCAGTTAAACAGCTGATTATTATTTTTAGTTGTTACAGCTGTCAAAGTGCATATATTAAAAACATTAACAAATTCGCCATATTATTGGTTTTGCATAACTGTTGCCACCTTCCATAAATTCGCATTCATTTTGGTATTTGTCTTGATAAAATTTTTTCTAATGTAGACACTATGTAAGAGCTTAAGACATGACTTAATTCAGTCAGCTTAGCTTTAGATATTAAGTAATTTCAATCGTGGGTCACTTGTAGTTTCAGCATTTAATATAGTCCTACTTTTGCTTCGGTTTATTGTTAAAGTTTAGCTTCAGTCTTGTTTTTTTTTTACTCTTGGATTATTTTCAGTCAGTGTTTCTGATATAGTATTAGTTTAGCTCCAATCGCGAGTATTTTATATTTCCTTTTTGACTTCTGTTACAGTTGTTTTAAAGAATCACTTTAGTCTTAGTAGCAGCAAATTCCAAGTCATAGAATTTCTCGAATTATGGTCCAAGTTTAGGTTTTAATTTGACTTTTTTATAGTGTTACCTAATACAGAATTATAGTATTTTACACATTCGCCCTGCAGTTTCAATCGTGAGTGACTTAAGATGTTAGTTTAACCTCAATTATATCTTTTTATTTACATATGCTCAGTTTTGCTTCAAACGTATAACTTTTGCAGCACTTTACACAATCAATAATTCAATTGCAGATTTTTATACAGACTCAGTTTAGCTTTAATTCCAATTCAAATTAAATGTTGTTTCTTTTGGATTCTCAGTTTATCTTCAGTCGTAATTATAGTTTAACTACAGTTAATTGTCGTCAATTATAAACTTAATTTTCACATTAATAATAAACATATCCATCTTTTGTTACCTACTGTTCACATTAAACAAGACTAATATTTATGATTGTACACTATTATTATGCGATAGTATTTTGTAAATTCATTAAAATCTAAATTGTTTATCCATTCATTCATTCCATTAAATTGTTTGTTTTTAAGGCTAAATTTATGAACAAAACCGACTAAATTAATATTTACATATCTACATTACCGCAGATATTATCTATCTCTCTATCTAAAATATGTATCTACAAAATATAAATATTATAAATATACACCCGCACACACACATTCACATATTAATATACAGTAAAAGTAAAGTATTTGACAAAATATAATTTTAACGATTATTATTTACAAAACCAAATTACAAGTGTAAATAGAATTTAAATTGCAAAAACAATATAAAACCATGTTAAAACCTAAACAAGCAAATATATTAAAACCATGTAAAATTGTATCTAAATAAATATCTAACTAAATAAAATGTTAAACCATTTAATAAGAGGATTTTAAATAGAATTTTACTTAATTTAAAATATATAAATTGAAATATTTTATATTTTTTTATGAGAATATTAAACACATAATAATTTGACACTTTTTATACCCTGCACCACCATAGGTGGTTGGGGGTATAATGCGTTTGTGCTGATGTTTGTAACGCAAAGAAATAATTATCGGACCCCCACCTTAAAGTATACCGTTCGACTCAGAATCACTTTCTGAGTCGATTTAACGATGTCCATCCGTCCGTCTGGCTGTCTGTCCATGTAAACCTTGTGAACAAAGTACAGGTCGCAATTTCAAAGATATCTTTATGAAATTCGGCACAGATAATTATTTTGGTACAAGGACAAAGCCTATTGAAATTGGTTATGATCGGTCCATTATTTCACTTGGCCCCCATACAAATGTCCTCCCGGAATAGGAATTTAACGATCATAAATGCCTTAAATTTAGCAATATTTTAATTAAAATCGGAACAAAGGAGTTTTATATAAGTGTCAATCTTTGTGCCAAATTTCATAAGATCGGTTCATAATTGACCATAGCTCCCATATAAACCCCTCTTCCGAAAATCACTTTAATGTGCATAAATCCCATACGAATGATAATATCAAGTTAATATTCGTCACAAATAAGTTTTATATAAGTAGAAATAACATTGCTAAAATTTATGAGAATCGGTCCATAATTTACCATAGCTCCCATATAAACCCACTTCCGAGAATCACCCTAAAGGATATAAAATCATATAGATTTTAGTATAAATGCATTGTTCTGTATTTGTATAATTTATTTTACATTTAGTAAAAATTTTGGTCTACAATTGGCCACAGGTGTAATGGTGTAGGGTATCATATGGTCGGTCTTGACCGACTATAGTTTCTCTCTCGTTTTTTTTTTTTTTTTTTTTGTAAAACATTGTAGTTATTTTTATTCAGTTTAAATATAACTTTAAAAATAAAAACTAGTTTTAATTTAATATTAATTTGCATAAAGTTTCTGCAAAAAATGTGTTAGGTAAAGTTTTTGATGAGTATATTAATTATATAAAAATTTTAATGTTAGAAAAAGCTAAACTTAAAACTTTTTTTCTGAATTAAAGTGATTACCTGCCAGAGATTGTCTATTATATTGGATGCTGGAAATAAGATATAGATGTGTGTAGTTAAATAGCATAATGAATAAAAAGTTGTGTAAGATTGTATAGAATTTTTTTGAAAGCGGCTACTTAAAGAGTATGAATATGTATTTTTAAATAGTTTGAGGCCATGTTTTAAATAAATAAATTTTCAGAATATTACAGCTCACAAAGTTTTGTAATTTAAAAATAATTTATTTTTGTAATGTCAGCAAATCTTACAAATATTTCGGTTTTAAACACCAAATTTATTGTTATTTATTTATTTTTTTTTTTTTTTTTTTTTTTTTTTTGTTAGAGTAAATACTCAAGAGGAAAGAGAACCAGTTCAAAACTAGTCACGTGATAGGTGTTGTTATTGGAGGTGACTAATTAGCTCTTTGGGACAGGTCACAAGACTGGTCCAAGAGAACATACTCAAGGTTAATCAATATAATAAAAATTTGATAAAAACTCGGTAATTGTTTACTTTTTAAAAATTTGTTTATAATTTTTATTTATTTATTTATATATTTATTTATTTATTTATTTATTTATTTATTTATTTATTTATTTATTTATTTATTTATTTATTTATTTATTTATTTATTTATTTATTTATTTATTTATTTATTTATTTATTTATTTATTTATTTATTTATTTATTTATCATAGCTGTTCATTGTGAATATTTTCAATCAAAATATTTGTTAAAAATAAATTATTTTAATATTTTATTTATATTTTTAGAAATAAATTTCTTTAAAATTATTTTATACTCTTTGTAATATGATTTTCAGTTACTTGAAATTAATTTGAATAAAAATTATTTAAATATTATTCCATTTGTTAACAAGTTAGATAAAATAAAATTTCCACAAAAGTATTCGAATATGAATTTATAAAATATAAATCAAATTCCTAAGTCTTTAACTAATTTTAAAATATATTTTATTTCTTTAGTTTGAATACAATTGTTCTTTATTTTATTTTCCATTTTAAAAATAAAATAATATCTGTTTTAAAACATTCAATTTTTTTTATTCATAGAAAACTTTTCAATATTTTTATTCAACATGAATTTGTTTGAATGGTTTTAAATTTACTTTGAAAAAGAAAAATAAGTAAAATATTTTTTTATACTTGAATATTTGAAAAAATTTTATAATTTTTTGTTATTCAAGCCTTTTGAGGCTGAATATTTTTATTTTTTGGAGTTTTTGTTGAATAAAATAATAAAAATATTTATTTTAAATGTTTCTATTTGAATATAAAGTTTTTGAATAAAAATCAGAAAGATTTGTTGAACTTTTTTTATTTAAATAAAATACATATGAATATTATTAAACTTTAAAATAATCAAATAAAAAACTTTTGATTATCTTCTTATAAAAATATATTTGTTTTTCTTTTGGTTAAATAAAATATTTTAATTTTTAATTTATTTTGTTCAATCAGATACAAATTTATAATAAATTCAATCGTTTTAGTATAAATAAAAATCCTTAATATTTTTATTCAAAAGATAATAGATTGATTAACAAATATTTTTAATTAGAAGTAAGAAATAGAAATGAAATGAAAAAGTATTTTTATTTTTTATTTCATTCATAAGTTACAGCTATGTTATTTATTTATTTATTTATTTATTTATTTATTTATTTATTTATTTATTTATTTATTTATTTATTTATTTATTTATTTATTTATTTATTTATTTATTTATTTATTTATTTATTTATTTATTTATTTATTTATTTATTTATTTATTTATTTATTTATTTATTTATTTATTTATTTATTTATTTATTTATTTATTTATTTATTTATTTATTTATTTATTTATTTATTTATTTATTTATTTATTTATTTATTTATTTATTTATTTATTTATTTATTTATTTATTTATTTATTTATTTATTTATTTATTTATTTATTTATTTATTTATTTATTTATTTATTTATTTATTTATTTATTTATTTATTTATTTATTTATTTATTTATTTATTTATTTATTTATTTATTTATTTATTTATTTATTTATTTATTTATTTATTTATTTATTTATTTATTTATTTATTTATTTATTTATTTATTTATTTTATTAAATTATATTTATTTTTATTTCATAATTATTCGTTAATGTCGATGGGAGCACCCAGAATCGAACCCACATTCTTCTAATATATCTTACGTTTTATAGTCTTTAAAGCTAACCACTCAACCACAGATTGTTATTGCGCACGAGTTGCAAATTGCGCACTTAACAAACATGTTAGAAATTGACTATAAACTGTTGTTCAGTGAGTGTGGTGGTTCTCAACTGGAACTTTGGTTACGAGTTAGGTGTCAGTTGGTACTCAACTGGTACTGAGGGACGCATGGTATATTTCCTATTATAAAATAAACAATGGGAACCACCAAGTCGTAGTACTAAAATTCGGTGGCGTCGACCAAATTTGGTAAATTAGTTTTATAATAAGGTAAATGGTTAACCTGATTAACTATACTTTCGTAGTAATTACAACTCTATCATAATAAAAACTAAATTATTAAGAATATAAAAAACTTGTAAGATTTAGTAATTTTTAATAATTGTAATATATTTAACCGTTTTCTAACCAAGCCTTTAACTGTTCTGGACTCGAAAATCTCGCTATACAAGTGTGACCGCTGAATAAGGTGTTCATATTACACACCTTAGTTATTTCTCATAGTTAAAAAGATATTAAAACAAAATGGCAACAACAAAATATGGTTAACATTTAATGCGGCATAAATTGGGCTGAATATTATGTATTGCTATTCAATACAGTTGTTAATGACGTCTAAAATTCTGCGGTGGTGCGTGGCGATCGCATTTTTCCTTTACGAGAAAATTTGAAAAATGTTAAAAAAAAAATTTTAAAAATTGAATTTTCACCTTCATTCATATATGACTTTTGAAGTAGGAATGTAATCTTCAAGCACCACCGCAGAATTTTCGATTCAAAAAGTTATGAGCAAAATACTAGAAACACAGGGTGTCCGTTGTAGCTTAATTTCATACTTTTCTGCTGATATCTCTCTTAAACAAAAGCATGTACGATAATGAAATTTTCACGGGTCGATATAAACATGGAAACAAAAGATGGGCGTGGTCCACCCACTTTACCGCCCACCTCCCATATTAGGTGATAGGTCAACGAAATTTTGTACAAATACTTCATGGACAAATGTAAACTCGGAAACAAAAACAGGAGTGGCCCACCTTACCGCCCACCTCTCATCATTTGGCCGAATTCTGGAAATTTGAAGGTCAAAATTTTAATTTTCTTCAATAACCTAAAAATAAATAAAGAACCATTTTCAACAATAAAAAAGTTACAGAAGTAGATGGAAGGTTGTACCGATATATTTTCGAGACTGGGAATAAAGAATAAAAATTACGTTTTTCATTAAAATGCTAAACAGTCATTAGTAATAGGTCAACATAATCTAAGATAATAGTTTTCTTTTAAAAACAGCTAAGAATTCACACAAAATTCAAGTTCAATTATTGTCACAAATTTGCCTAAAAGGCAGCAAAAAATTAAAATAACTACCTATAGAACATCTCTACATCAAGCCATTATTATGCAGAAAAAAGTTTAAATGTATCTACAAATATCTTCTATTGGAATCACTTTAAGTATATTGGCAGCAAGGAAAACCCACACAATGTTTTTCAAAGTTAGTTCAAAATTCGGTTTTATGGCCTTTTGAATTTAAAAGTTTTTGATACCTTTTTTATCAACATGATTGGAAATAATAAGAATACTGGATGCCAACACTTTTATGACCATTACTGTCATAATATTTAACTTGATCCTGTGATAAAAAAAAAAAAATCAAGCAAATTTCCAAATTCAATAAAATTTTAATGAACGTAGTAAATGAATAACACAGTATAATTGAAGTAAATGGAAAAACTGTTGAATTTTACATTGAAAAGTGGAAATTTCAACTTATATTTAAGTCTTTAAATTTCTCCAAAAAATACTACATATATGAATGTGCTAGATTTTATTTGAATTTTCTAAGAAAAAATTTTTACAAAAAGTATGAGTGCTATTTTTATTAATGTGTATAATTTTCTAATTTTTAATCCGACTTTGATCCCACATAGCTTCATCCCTAAGGGATGTGTAGGGTTCCTCTTCTTAAATTGTACACTCCTCTGCTAGGCCTATGTGAAATTTTATGTTAATCCAACCAGCCATTTAGAAGTTACAGATTTATTTAAAAAAAAAAAAAATCGATTCTGCCGCACATGCTTAATTTTGTAAAAGGTGATATCTTAAACGATCACGTTTTATTTTTCTATTTATAGGTAATAAAAAATAATAATGTTTAGAATTATAAGATTTGTTTACCAGAATGGTAATATCCGTCCCTCTATACAATGGGGTTTAAAAAAAGAAAAAGTGATATCAGTATTTTAATAACGAATTTCTTTTATTAGTAAGTAAAAAATGCATTTTAGAAATATAATTTTTTTCTTTGCAGAATAGTAATATCCGTCCTTCAGTCTATACATTGTGAAATTGGTGCAGAATATAAATTTTTTGGAAATAAATCTGTAACTTCTAATCGGCTGGTTGGATTTGCATGAAATTTGGTATAGGCATAGCAGAGGAGTGTACAATATTAAGTTTGGAGGAAGGATTGAACCAACCCCTCAGGGGAGGAGCTACAGGGGCTCAAAGTTGGGTACCTCTGACATAAAAATTATTTAATCGCTTGCCAAATTTTTATTTCTCGTCCGATTTCATGCTTACATGTCTTATTTATCTTCTACGCAATTAAATGATTAAATAATTACAAAATACTCTCAGGTATTTTTAAATAAAATATTAATTAAGTATCTGGGTCATTCGATAAATCACTAGTTATGTAGTCCTCACTGTAATGTATTTAAAATTCCATTATAATTTCATAAACTATATATAAATACTGTTATCAACCAAGCGGTGAGAGACAATAAAAAAGATGAACTACTTTTTATACTTAATTGTTGCAAGTTGCAAAAATAATACGACTAACAATATAATCAAAATGCATAATCGTACATACAATAATAATAAATGGTTTTCAACAGAAAATAAAACAAGATAAAGGGAAAACTACTACTAGCATACATTATATAAAAGTTTTTAACTTTTAAATGATAATAGACTTCAAAAATAAAGATGTTGATTGTGAAAATTTAATAAAAATAAAATCACTTTTTTTGTAGCAACTCAATTATATTTAAACATCATATAGCAACAACAATAATAACAAGGAATAATATAGACATAAAAATACATACACAAACAAACCGGCATATATACATGCAAATAAATATTATCGCTGGCTGTTTAAACAAATTATAAACCCAAAGAAAAAGCCATAATTCTCACTCAAGCTGCGTCCGGCATTTGCATAATAAATGCTTTTTATACAAAGAAAATGATTTTTTCTGTTTTAACAAAATAAAACGAAAATCTCACTCACAATATCTTCATTATTCAAGTTCCCAGTTGGCAAAATGGTCTTAGATGACAATGTCTTTGACGATTTATGGAAGACATGTCCCCTATTTCCTTAGTTTTCTTCGAAAGAAAAATCATCGTTAACGACAAGATAAGCGTCAAAGTCTTGCATTTTGTCATAAACATAGGTGACAATATACAATATTAAAGACAAGAAGAGCAACAACATCTTACATGTTGCCTTCTGTTATTGCTATTTTACTAACGTCAAGATGGGCGACATTGTCTCTCTTTTAATCTTGCACGATTTTCGCGACACTTGTTTGAAAAAGTCGTCGACGAATTGATCTAACTGTCATACAAATGTCGTCAAGGACTTAACATGGTCGTGCACCCATCCTCGAGGATGTCTTAAAGACAGGGCCAACTGGGTTGATTTACAAACTTTAAAACGTAATTCACACAGTTGATCAGTCAACCGTTACAAACGCACAAACACAGATACCTAACTTAACATACAACATACACTTGCAGTAGAGAGTTTCCAAAATATAGAAAAAAACACGAAAAAGATGAAAGATATAATTTAGTCAGACGAGCTAAAAGTTAAAAGGAATAGGTCAATGTATGCCAAAAAAAATTTAAAGAATACAGCTTGAATTAAAAATTTTCGTACAGATTGTTTTATTTTTAATATAAGAAAATATTTAAAAGAAAACTTCTTGTTTATAATTTTGTACGTTAATATGATTCCAAAACCATTAGCTGACTTTTATGCCCCACTGTTTATAGTTAAAAATATTAATATTAACATTACATCTACATATTTAAACATATTCAAACATCAAATATATTCGCCTACTTGTATATCAACTATGCAGACTTTAGCAAGTAAAAGTTCTAGTCGTTTATTGTAAAAGTATCGGTAGTGATTGTATGTACAACAAACGTTTTTATACATTTTTAAGTAGCCAGTCATAGACTCCTTGTAAACACCACAGGAGTTTATGGAAACAAAAAGCAATAAAAATGGAAAATTTAAACAAAAACATATAAAATAAAGCCAAGAGGTAGAATCAAAAGATGCTACCTTTAACATTTTCTAGACTCTTTATACTGCTACTTGTGTGAAAAGGACTATTTATTATAGTCAGTACAAGTACGTATACATACACATACATATACTGAAACAGGCGGAGTAATGTCTGAATTAATTATAAATTAATTTAACATTTAGTTTTTTCTTTTTTCATTTTCACTTGTTTTTTTTTCTATTTTTATTTCACAGTATCTTGCTCAGTTTTACTAGCTCTAGTTTATTAACAACTAGTAAAAGTTCTTCATTAAAATGTAGAGACTATAAATCAAAACTTTCTTTAACAACATTTTACAACTTAATGCAGGTTGGAAAGTTATACTTAGGAGAAAAAAATAAAATTTTTTGTAGAAAAAAAAGAATTAAATTAACATTTTTTTTATAATTTACTTCTATTAAAGATATTTAAGTAAATTTAATAAAAATATAAAATAACAGAGTAACATATAATGGACTTACAAATTCATACATATAATAAGTATGATTATTTTCCTAAGTTAATTCATTACTTATAAGGACTGCGCACGAAAAAATCCGTGCATGCAAATCTGTTTGTAGAAACTAAACCAATAAGCGATTTTTTTTAATTATGCTTTTATTAATGACTGTTATGTTCAAGTTCTAAACATAAAAAAATAAATTATTATCTGTTGCTTTTTAAGAAAATAACTGATATTTTCTGAAATTCATCCAATTAAAGGTTTTCTTGTGTTTCAGTCACTTTTTTGCTCGAATAAAGCACGTAAACGAAAAAAATTTTCAAATGTAAATATTTAAGTATTTATAATGGGTATCTCAAAAATGTTGTACTTTTATGAAACTAAAGACTCCAAAGAATACTAATATGCTTATTATTATTTTTTTTTTAAATTATAAGTCGCTGAAGAAATATAAAAATTGTAAAAATTAAGAATAAACTTTTTGGACACTTTTTTCACACCATTTTTTAAGAACTTTTGTAAATTTCATAAAACATATAATAAATGTTCACAATATTCTTACATTTTACACTATGTCAACCTTGGATGTAAAATTTTTTAACCTTTTTGATCCTTATTAATTTTTTTTATGACACCCATATTCAGTGTATAATAGGTGGGGAGGGTATTATGCGTTTGTGCTGATGTTTGTAAAACCCAAAAATATTAGTCTAAGACCCACCTTAATTTATACAAATCGGCTTAGAATCACTTTCTGAGTCACATATAAGTTTTATGTAAGTCTTAATATGTTTTTGTAAAAAGATCGGTTCATTATTGACCATAGCTCCCATATAAACCCCTTTTCAGAAAATCATTTTAACGGGCATAAATTCCACTAAAATGTTAGTATCAAGTTAATATTCGACACAAATAAGTTTTATATGAAGATAAATGATAGTGCCAAATTTTACAAAAATCGGTCCATAATTTACCACCGCTCCCTTATAAGACCCTCTTTCAGGAATCACCCAAAAGTGAATAAATTCATATAAATATCAGTATCAACGTTTATATTAACCTTTTTTATTGTTAAACTAGGACTTTTTTTTACTTGAAGTCCACTTATTTTTAAACTACGCTTCAAAGCTAAGCTAAGCTTTTAATGTTCTTTAAGTTATTTTTTACTAGAGCCCAATATCTTTCAATTGCTTGGAGTTCCGGACAATTTCATGGATTAGCATCTTTCGGTACAAGCACTAACAATTTCTTTATTATCACTCCATAGTTTTATTGCTGTATGAGAAGAAGCGAGAACAAGCCTGAAAAAACTGGATACACTGTACTTTCTTAGGAAAGGGAGAAATCTTTTCCAAAGTCACTCATTCACGTATATTTCTGTGTTAATGGAATCATTTTTTATGAATGAAGTGCTTTTTTTCCGCATATGCATATGGCTTCCCAAAACAAAAACTTTCTTGGGAATTTTGATTTCTTTAATACGCGATATTTTTCTGCCATATTCCCTCTAGCATCTGCAACATAGAATTCCTGGCCAGGAAGTTGAAAAAAGTTAGACTCTACGAACGTTTCATCGTCTATTATATCATAATTATGGAAAAATTCTTCTGAAGAACTTTCACGTTATTTTTTCACCTCCAAATTCTTGCTTTGCGTTTCTATTAGGATTTTTTTTTTTTTTGTACTTTTCTTCAGGCTAGATTTTCTTTCAACTTTTCTAATAAAAATTCAAAGCAATAAACTTTTTGTGGCACTTTTCTTCCTGAGATGAGGAGAATTTCTCTGAAATCCTTTCTATTTTGTCTGAGTCCTACAGCCTGAAGATACTATTTTTTTCCACTACCTGATTTTCATTCAGTGACCATGCCTTCTTTGTATAATATTATGACCCAAGAAACTGTATTTTTGGACACAACTGCCTTCCTAGCAAAAAATGTCTTGAATCGCACACTTTAAAAAATTTCCAAAAATTGGATTTTCTTTTTTTTTTTTTTGCTATATCTTTCCAACGGATATCGGGGAGCAAACATTTTTATTATAGAAAAATTTAAAACACTTTAGTCTATATAAAAAGCATAACATTTTTTTTGATTCCAGCTTTGCGATTTGAGAAATTAAGGCGAAAATTCGAAATTTGTTGGAAAAATAGGTCAAACATAGGAATCCCTGGTTCTCGCAAAAAAAAATTTTAAAAAGTTTTTTTTCCTTTGAAGTTTTTTGTGTTTAGTTATCTTTCAGAAAAATATAAATATTGTGTATGCTGCTTAAGAAAATTTTTATATAACAGAAAAAGAATATGATCACTTTTTTGGCAAAAAAAACGGGGAAAAATCTACTTTTTTTCAAAATTCAATTTTAAATGCCTGTAACTTTTGCCTTCGTAAATATTTTTTCAAAATTCTTTCTTAGCACAATTTTTCTGTTTGTTGTTAATGAAATAAAAGAAATATAAACAAAATCGGGTAAAAGTTCGACCCGCTGTAAGGAAAAAACTTCACCAAGACAGACTAAAAAGTAAAAATTTTAATCTTTGAAGCTTAATATCTCTTAAACTAAAAGAGATAATATACATACGACGATGTTTTTTGTATATCTCGACTAGCAGAAACCTCCTATATAAAAATCTTTTAAATCGGTTCTGATATCCAATTTTGGGACCCTGTGAACTTGCCCCCTTTAGGTCTATATGGTCCAAGTTCAAAACTTAAACTCGCTTACACTTCTACTATCACCATGTGAAATTTCATGGAAATCGGAACAGCCGTTCCAAAATTCCATAATTATTACCATTTTATTTTTTGAATCGCACACTGTGCGATGTAACATTTCATGAAAATTTTCAATTATGTGTTTTGGTGTTTTTTGTTCAATATCCATTTTAAGGAAAACTAGTTTTGCTATAACCATGAAACTTAGCACATAGCTAGTCAGCATACCGACAAATGTAAACCAGTTAACAGAATTATTTAATTTTCATAACATCAATAGTTATAAGCCCAAGAGCATGCATGGATTTTTTCGTGCGCAGTCCTTACGTGCAGTTATTTCATAATCAGTGTTGCTAGCATAGAATACAGCTAGAAGTTTATGTGAGAGGCACATCGAACTAAATTTTCAAAAAATTACTCATTTTTTTAAAAACACAAAAACAAAATATATGTGACTACATGTATTTTGTTGTTGTATGAATTAGGTTTTCGACAATTGAATTAGGTTTTTTTCTCTCACATAAATATCTTCTTATTAATCTATGGTTGCTAGGAGGTGAGAAAAAAAGTGAATAAATTGGACTTTAAAAATAGTTTAGAAAAGGCTAAAAACTCCAAAATATATAACCAGAAAAGAGCTAGCAAATTTTTTACATATGAAAAGTTGTTTAAGTTATTTTTCGTCTCTTGTATATTCCTTTTCAAAATTTACGTTAGTCAATACCAGTGGTACCCGGGAACCATAGTGTAATTTTCGCCGATTTTATTAAAAAAATATATATAATTTTATACAATTTATTAATCACATCTATTTAGCTGATCAAAGATATTAAATCCAATTGGTAAATACATGCAGAAAAATATGTTTGAGTATTTTAGCGATGTCCGTGCGTCTTCCTGGCAGTCCATATTAAATTTAGAATGAAGCTACAAATCGCAGTTTTTGAAATAATTGTATGAATTTCGGCTTTATATGATGCAGACATGAGCTCTGTTAAAATTAGTTTATAATGGTTACCTATTATAACCAACTCCCCACACAGAAAAAATTATCACCGTCTTTTTTACAATAAACTCAGTTGTTTAATTTTGCATCAAAATTTAATAAATTTGTTCAAGAAAAAATAAAATAAAAAATAAATTTTGGTATGATTTTTTTTCCTATACGCATTTTTAATTCATTCGATCATCTACTTGATTGATTTAATTAATTCATTAATTGGGAATTTTTTTCTGTTTTGTATTTTTTATAGTTTTTAGTAATTGATATAATCATTTTGGTGAGAGGTGCAAATTTAAACAAGTTTATAATTGAATGAATTATTTTCATATATATTTGTTAATTGGTGACTTTTTTCTGTGCATACAATTTTTTTTCCTAGAATAGATTTTTACACCCAAACATTTTTTTTTAGCATTGCTTAATTTAGTACATTTAAAACTTTTATGGACGTTACAAACCCTACTAAATTTTATAAAATAATTTTTATAAACGTTAAAACTAATCTATACATTTATTATCACGTTCGCATGTGAAAAATCCAATTTCCGAAAATCATCATAAATTGCATAAATTAGTATTGTTAAACATTACGTTTTTTTTATACAAGATATTGTAAAAAGTTGGAGTTACAATATGGAAAGCTTACGATTCTTAGTACTAATATTGGAAATAATTTCAATATCTTGTGCACTAGTATGATATTTTGGAGTAGAAGTGGTAGACATTACTACATTATATTGAAAAAATTAAATGAATTTAAAAAAAAAAAAACACAGTCACTACGGTGAAGGATGTAAAAACAGCTAAAATGTGCGCTATCATTGCCATATTCATAAATATTGGCTCAAAAGAGCCCGTAGGGTTAAGTAAGTCCATAAAATGAGTTAAGTTATATTAGACTTGGAGAATAAAGCGCTGCTGGCGAAAATTTTTGCAAAATATAAATAACTTCTATTTTTGCGCGAATTAATACACAAAAAGGATTAAATGCATGATTCTGTAAAAATAAAATTATTAAACAAAAAAAGTAAATTATTTTTTTTTACAAAAAATACAACAAATTTTTGCCCTTTTAAGGAAATTTTAAGATTCAAGAATGGCTAAAAGCTAAAACGAAAATTTTTAGGCTAAAAGCAACATTAAAATGCTACATTTAACCTTAAGAAAAAAAAATTTTTTTTTACTTATTTTGGCTTTTTATGCATTTTTGTTATGTTTATGGTTTTTTCCTACTACACTAAGGGAAAAAATTCGATTCAAAATCAACAACGGTTGTGCTCACATTGGTAATTTACGGTAACAGCTTTTTAATACCATTCGTTAACAAATTTCATTGAAAACATATGTAATTTAACAATTTGATACCGAAATGGTTTCAACTTGGTGCCAATTAGGTATCGATTTTCAATAAGAATTGAACACGCAGTGTTTAATTTAAACACATACGGTGTAGATTCACTATTGACACAGAATGGTATCGTTTTCAACACGTATGTGATTGATACTTCTCTGGGTGTACTTTTTTGATTTGTGCACTTTTGTTTTTAACATTTATTTGAACGAATTTTATATAAGTTAAAAACGAGAGAAGAAGATATAGTCGGTCAAGCCCGACCATATGATACCCTACACCATTGTGTACATATTACTTCGGGGACGGGTCTTTTATTAGACTTGGAGTCAAATGTGAACCGATACTCATAAATGTAAAATAAAACATACGAATACAGAATATTACGTTGATACAGAAATTTATATGAATTTATTCACTTTTGGGTGATTCCTGAAAGAGGGTCTTATAAGGGAGCTGAGGTTAATTATGGACCGATCTTTGTAAAATTTGGCACTATCATTTATGTTCATATAAAACTTATTTATGGCGAATATTAACTTGATACTAAGATTTTAATAGGATTTATGCCCGTTAAAGTGATTTTCTGAAAAGGGGTTTATATAGGAGCTATGGTCAATAATGAACCGATCTTTTGAAACACTTATTTCGACTTATGTGAAACTTATATGTGTCAAATTTCATTAGAATATTGCTATATTTAAGGGATTTATGACCGTTAAACCCTTTTCCGGGAGGACATTTGTATGGGGGCTAGGTGAAATAATAGACAGATCATAACCAATTTTAATAGGCTTCGTCCCCAGACTGAAAAAAACCTGTGTAGTTTGATTACAAGGTTTAAATGGACGGACAGACGGACAGAAAGTGGTTCTAAGCCGATTGGTATAAATTAAGGTGGGTCTTAGACCAATATTTTTAGGAGTTACAAACATCAGCACAAGCGCATAATACCCTCCCCACCTATGGAGGTGTAGGATATAAAAATTAATAAATAAATAAAATAATGCTTTTGCAAAAGAAATATTTTTGGAATATTGAATAGATTTTAATTTAATCCTCTTAAGAATTTAAAATTAAATAAATTTAAAAAACTCATACATATCTAATATCTAGAAGGGAATCTGTGCTAAAAGTGCATTAAAAATTATTAAAAATAAAACGTTTTTGACTATTTTTTTTAATAAACAAACTTACTTTCATTGATTTCATTTGAAAACATTTAAACATAATTTATAAAATCCATCCAGTTACCAGAGCTGCTAAGTTAAACACAATTTTTATGAGATCCTGCAAAAAAAAATTACACCCCCGTCCTCTGGATTCCCACCTGAAGCATCAGTAACTTGATTTCAACGAACTATACGTTGAAAATGTACCATAATAATACTTTTGGTATTAAATTATTAAACTGTATTACATTCAATTTAATATAGGTAAAAATTATTAGCATAACACTATATTTATATTACATTTTACTGAATAACCTAAATTAACAAAAAAAGAAATAATTGATTTCTTATCTACCAAAGACCAAAATGATGGGTTTACATAGTGAGGTTTACATACAACAGATGTTGTTGTGAACTTCCTGAAAGTTCCTTATTATATTTTTTATAAAATACTTCTTATTATCGATTATATTGCTCAATCATATAAATAAATGTAGGCACCATATCTATATGGCAGCAGCACTGTTCTGAACGAAAAAAGTAGTCAAGTTCTCCTGTGTGAATAAATATATATTTATGTTTTCCAATAATTCGAATGTCCATATTTTCTGACATATTTAGTTTTCATGATTAATATATCCGTTTTTATTATTTACACAACACTTTTGTTTAAAACACCTCATTTCTTGGTAAGCGATAAATACGATTAGTTTTACTATATTTCCGGTTAGAAGGTAATGAATGAGTATTATTATTTTAAGATAATTTAACAAAATATTTCTGATATACCTGTTTTATTAAGAAATGCATTTAACGAATTGTTTCAATGCGCTGTTAATAAGTGTTGATTTTTTCTTTGAATTTTAATAAAAGGTTTCTTTGCAACAACGAATAGCTACGTTTAGTTAAAGAATTCTTTCAATATTTTTTATTCGTTAGAATTACTTTTTTTAGTATATTTTGTATACATTTATTTTTTTGAGTTATCTATCTTTCGAAAATTGTATGTTCTGGAAAAAACTGAGTACGCATTTGTTTTTTTTTGTTTTTTTTTTTTTAAATTCTAAAAAAAAGTTGTAAAACCATCAACTAATTTTAACTAATTATTTCAAAATGCTACAAAAATATACCCACCTATTTTATCACTTAGACAACAATTACCGGTCAATGACCCTAACTAATAACATTTAGCACATATTAAAGACCAGTTATAACATAACCAAAAAATAAAATGTCCTTATAAAATGTACTACTTTCCTTTTTTTATTACCAAAAATCAATTAAAACCCCGTCGTAAAACATAAAGTATCTTATTACCACAAATCACCATAATTAAGTCAAAGATATTTTAACTCAATTACAAAAAAACAAATCATTAAATTTCACTATTTAACATGCCACCATGGCGGCATGTGTAACATAAATATAAGCTGGATTATTTTAGTGTCTAATAAAGTATTTAATGGCTGAGAGGACGAACGAAAAAAAAATCACAACTAAAGCAATAATTAAATAATTTAGCAACCACATGCTAGCGAGCATTAAACATTCGAAGATGTAACGAATAAAACAAGGAACATAACTTAAATGTATCAAATGCAGGCATTTCCCATAATAAAGCTAAATAAATACTAAAACTGATTAAGAGTAGAAACACCAAGAGACAATAATGAACCACTATAACAAAGACAAATTTATAGAAATGTGTGTCACGGCAGTATTGTATTTGTGGAGAAAGGGTCATCTCAATCTTGTACTAGTGATACAGTCCACAGTTGGGCATTTTGTCAAATGAATGGTAATAAATCTGGAACGGCTTTACTGATTTTGATAAAATTTGGATCTTCGATAGAGGACGAGTTAGACTTTAAGACTTTTGTTTGTTGGAACATGTAATGCAAAATGTACTCTTAAATATGCAAAATAATGCTAAAATTTATCAAATTAGCTCGAAAATTAGGATTATCGATGAAAATATGAAAAAATATGTTACTTAGCCGAAAATATGCTTAACCCATTTCATACCACTACCCGATCCCGTTAAGATAAATTAATAAAATTTGGTATGAGATCTATTTTAGTGATTGAGATTATAAAATCGAAAGATTTGTGATCCTAGCTATTTTAGTTTCCGAGATATCGGGTGTTGCGAAAACGCATCAATGGTCAATTAGGGGTATGTTGTTTCGCTCATATAAGAAGTAGACGTTTAAACAAATTATATAGCAAAATGAGTTTTATTTGTCATTTAAATTTAGTTTTGTGATTATTTTACAAATTGTATGTTAAATATGTTGAGTTTGAACAAAAAAAATTGGAGGTGGACCATTCAAATTGAAATTTAAGACAACTAAATAATGACGTAAAAATGTTCAATAACTTACGGTAAGACTAAATAATTTCATATAATGTATAAAATAGATTATATATTAAATAAAATATGTTACACGTTAAAGCATTTAAAATGTAATGTACATTGCATTCGATTATCAGTTTGCGGATCATCTCGATTAGGATTTCAATACGGTGGTCAGGAAAGCACTTTGGTCCTTCGTACAGACTGCCTAACCACGTTGTGCTTCAAACACAAATGTTACGTAAATCGATTCTGTTATTCTTGCAAAATATTCCCGAATTTGTAAAATCGTAAATCCTGG
Source organism: Protophormia terraenovae (assembly GCA_951394005.1). NCBI lineage: Eukaryota > Metazoa > Arthropoda > Insecta > Diptera > Calliphoridae > Protophormia > Protophormia terraenovae. The sequence continues at coordinate 144,355,393 of OX596074.1, forward strand.
TAATATACCAAATGCAATGGCTCATAACATGATGCATTCCAATTGAAACAGGATTTGGAAATTGGGGTAATGTACCAATTTTCAAATGACTAAGAAAAAAATTTGTTTGCTTTCATTTATCCCAGCACATATATTATTTTATTTTTCCTTTATTATACCTTGAATATCTTTGAAGATTTTATTTTGTTAATATTTTGATATCCTCTTAACCTCATTTAATTGAAAACCCAAAATGAACTATCACTTTGAGTAGAGAGCATGGCCTTTTATAGAAAAAGGCTGTTTCGAAAATTATGAAATTTTACCTATTCACATTGGTTTTTAAAATTTTTTAATAGTTTGAATAAAAAATAATAATGTGTAATCATAAAAATTGCAAATATTATGTTTTTCTTTAGCAAATTTTATGACCTTTGAAGAAAATTTATTATCCCTTTTTTAAGACAATTCAAAAAATTTATCAACAAATTTCATAATTTTATTGATTTCATTCATCAGTTTTCGACATTTTTCAGATAACTTCTTGAACTTTTGTGATCATATTCAATATAATAACATCCTTAACAAAATACACTTCATATTCAGGTAACGTCGATCATTTAGAAATTCTTTTTCTTACATTTGTTCTCAATGATTGTAAAAACTATAACCACTTGTAATTTGCTGACAATTGCTTATTTTTACTACATAAGTCATAAATAACGTAGAAAAAAACTTTTATAAGGCTAGAGTAAAAAAAATTCTATTACACATGAAGTCTTAAGTCTTATTTCATCTATAAAGGTTTTCTTAATTATTTTACATAATTTTAACATACTATATTACCTTAAAAATTTTCATATTTTCAGTGCGCCACCTTGCGTAATGTAGCTAAATCACACTACCCGTAATTAACCATTGATGCGTTTTCGCAACACAAATTTTTGGGAGCTTGGTGTTTCTATCTCCCTAAATTATTTATCAACAAGTGAATAGCTCCATATTTTTTGATATCTTGGCTATCGTTTGAAAGGTTATTCAAGGCATTTTGTAAAATTTTTCGAATGAATTTTTAAATTTAAAAAAAGGTCTATTTTATAGACCTCTTTTTGATCCGCTCTACCGGGGGTAAAAATTCGTCGGAATTATTTTTTTTTTTTTTTTTCTCTCAATTTATATAGTTAACATTCCAAGCTAAATGTACATGTATAAAACATTATCATTAATTTTAAACTAAATTAGTTACGGTATAGGTAAAGTTACTGATGCGAAAACGCAACAGTGGTTGGAAAAGGGTTAAACAGATAAAAAAAAACTAACACTGAACCAAAAAGGTACATAAATACAATTAAAAAGTTCATTGTTACAATGAATTTGTGCACTAATTTTGACCCTATGTACAGCTTCATTGAAACAATGAATTGTCATACATTAATATTATAATTCAATGTACAAGTTCATTGATTAAATTTATTCTTACATTGAATTATTCATTAAATAAAATAAATAATTTCAGTGAATAGTACATTGGTTTCAATGAACTCATATTTTGTCCCAATGAAACTATACATTAAAAATGTATTATAATAATAGGCGTGTTCTGTATTTCTTGTTTCTATTTTATTTTATATTAAATAATTAAAGTATATGATATTGAGTTAATATAAGCAAAAATTAAAAATAAATATAAAAATGAAATTATTACATTTCACTAAAAAATTTAAATAAAAAAATGCATGTTACAGATGTTATCGTGTTTGCTTTGTCATTTATAATTCCTGTTGTCCACTATATTGCTCAATGATGGTATGGAATATCCATTTAGATGCCACATTAATATAACTACAGACAGCATTATCCTTAATTAATTGCTTAAAATATTTGAACTAGTTACCTTTAAATCTTTTTGGTCTATAGAAATTTCGCTATTTTGACGATCACCAGATGTAGCATTCAAATCTTGATTAGTCTGTAATATATTTTTATTAAGAATTCAATTAAAATATTTCATATATTTATGTATACTTACGAATCGAATCCTCTTGATTTTGAAATCGCAATATTTTTTGAAACCCTGGTATTTAAGGCTAATTACACATTCTTCTGCATCTTAGTGTTTTTATCTACATAAATATAAATGAAATGTAATCTTTAAAAACTGTGTAAAATCATAAACATTATTAAACTTACGTGTTATGAAGGCAAGTCTCCAAATTCCTTCTTTTGGGTAATTAATTTAATTCGGTGTATTCAATTATGCTGCTCGACTTCTCCTTTGCGAATAAATTAATTTATGTATTTTAATAATTCGAGTTATCTTATTTAGTTTTTAATTATTTTCGTTTTTAATATAACACTCATTTTTTTACTTTTTGCTTTTGAGTTTACTTTATTTCCCGTTAGAAATCATTTATTTTAATATAATTTAATGAAATTTATCATTGGTTCAATGCTTATGTTCATTGTGTAATGCTTCTTCTTAATTAAATCAATGTATTAGTACATTGAATAAATTAATTCAATGAACTAATACATTAAATCAATTAACTAATTTACCTGTTGTAATAAAAAATAAATTTAATGAATGGTTTCAATGTAATGTTCATAATAGCGTTAATAATTTCATTGAATATTTTCATTGATGCAATGAATTTCTACATTAAGTTAATAATTTTTTGGAAAAAAATTAATGAATTTCATTTAATGTACTTCATTCATTGAAATTACTTTTTTCAGTGAAGGTTTTGGTACATTTGAAGGCCCGGAAAAAGTATTATGTTATTTATAAATATAAAAGAGTAACGTTACTAAGTGATTGACTAACTTACTTACTGATTCATCATCGCATAGCCCAAATGGTTAAAGCTAGAATTATGGACTCTAAATTGGTCTACTATCAAATAGATCCACTAACACGGGATTTTAGGAAGTTCGAATGTTTAAGGGGTATAAAGAGTAAAAACGGGTAAATTCGGTAATTTTATATCTGATAAAATAATAGATATACAAAAAAAGTTTAAGTCATTGTTATTGTTTAGGTTTCAACGAAACCGAAATGGATAAGACACCACGAATGCTGATGAAGTGTGTAGCGGCACAGAAAATACGTGTTCCATTCTGCTGCTGTCTAATTATAGTCCACAAACTCTGCTTTGGTACCGCAAAACAGAGACAACAAAGCAATTTACGATTACAAACTTGTTTATGGTCCTTCGAACCGGATGTCGGCTTACGACACTATGTAACCACATCTTAAACAGCGTTTACGACGCTAGGTTCAACCTCTTTTTTACTTGCCCCAAACGCCTGGCGCTGCTAACTGAGTCCCTCAAAATTGCACCCAGTGCAAGGCGGGCGACATGTTTAGGTTTCAACGAAACCGAAATGGATAAGACACCACGAATGCTGATGAAGTGTGTAGCGACACAGAAAATACGTGTTCCATTCTGCTGGTGTCTAATTATAGTCCACAAACTCTGCTTTGGTACCGCCAAACAGAGACAACAAGGCAATTTACGATTGCAAACTTGTTTAGTTATTCATTTAAAAAATAATTGGATAGGTGTCTGGAACTTTACTGAAACTCGGCTTTTTTAGAGAGAAAACGGGTAAAAACTGTATTTTGGTACTTTTTTAATACCACATGTATTTTACCGAAAAATTAAAAATATAAATTTGGTACTTTTTTGAAATTCAAACGTTTAAGGGGTAAAAACTGTACCTGTTTTTTGGCACATTTATCACCAAATATTTTTTTCTATTTATTTACATATTCATATGAATATAATTTTAAAATTCATTGGAATGAAATTTTAGCTACATTCATCATGGAAAAAGGTATCAAGAAGGGGGTAAAATCGGGAAATTACATTTTATTCAAACTCATTGAACCAATTTTGAGAAAATTTTATGGATTGTATGGTTAATTAAGTCATACAAAATAAGTAAAAAAGACGTTAGTTGGAACTCGGGTAGCAAGACGTACATAAGACCAATTTTGAGAAAATAGTTTAGTACTTTTTTAGAAGGTAATTTTTCTTAAGTTATGGAAAACAAGTTTTTAAATTTTCAGTCATATCTGTCACATGCAAATGTAAACACATTGAGCATTTTAAAAAATTCACGTTTAACGTTTTAGAGCAAAAAATGGAATTTTGTACTTTTAGCTTATAATGGTACTTTTCGAATTTTCTATAATATTGAACCTAGAAACATGAAATTAAAGATGTATGAAAGTCTTATGTCGATAAACATTCATAAAGGTGGCTTAGTGGTACCTGTTTTTTTTTTTTTTATGGTACTTTGTGGTACTTTTTTGTTCTTCGAATGTTCTTTAAATGGAATGTATAAACATAAAATTATAATTATATATATCTTTATATATAACCCAAAAGTCGACTATTATTTAAAGTTTTTTTATAACAAAGCTTTTTTCAAACAAAATTTTAAAATTCCATTTTAAATTTTAAAAGAAGCTTTTTGGTTTTTATTGTATTGAAAGTTCATGTATAATTTGTTTTTATAATTTTTTGAAATTTCTTTTTGTTATTTCATTTTATTGAAAAATATTTTCAAATCTTTCAATATATGAGTTCTAAATAGCTTTTAAAATAGATTTTTAAACAAGCACCCGAAAACGTTTTATTTTTATTTTTCAATCAAAATAAATATCTTTAATGTTCAAAATATTTTTTCATTTGTTGAAAAAAATATGTGAGGGATTTTTATTTTTAAAATAAATATCCATCAATGATGAAAAAAATAAATATCTTTAACGATAAATATCTTTAACGATAAATATCAGTTCGAAAAAAAATTAAAATGATTGTTTTTTTTATTCATACTTTTGTTTTGTTTTCAAAATATTTTTTTATTCAAATGAAATTGTTGTTGTTTAGAATTTTTTCCATCCGATGAAAAAAGTTCAAAATAATTTGTAACTTTTGAAATAAATATCACAAAAGATATTTATATTTTTATTTTCATCATGATGAAAAAAATTAAAATATTGATGAAAATAATAAAAATCATGATGGATTTTTATTATTTTTTGAACATTAAAGATTGTTTTTCGATTGAAATAAAAATAAAAAGATTGTTTTTTTAGTATTAAAATCCGGTCTCTGTTTTTAAATATTTCTTATGGTATGGAAAAACAAAATTTATATTTTAAAATAAAGTTGACTTTAACAAAAACATAATTTTAAATTTCTTTTAAGCATAAATTTAAATTTCTTTAAGCTATAGTTTAAGTGAATGAGAATTCATAAGAAGGGACTTTTTGGTACCTTTTGTTCTTCTGATATTACTTTTTGAGTTTAATATAATATTAAACATAAAATAAAAGATATATGGTCCTAAGTGAATGTGAATCCATACGAGAGGACTTTGTGTTAGGTTAAGTTGTTTGTTCTTCTAATGGTACTTTTTGAATTTTCTATAATATCGAACATAGACATTAAACATGAACGCACCTGAGTGAATTAGAATTCACAAGTGTTTGGTACTTTTGCGGTCTTTTAATGATACTTATGAACAACAAATTAAAGATAAGTGATCTTAAGTAAGTGAAAATCCACAAGAAGAGACTTTATGGTAAAATTTAATTTTTATTATTATTTTTTTAGTACCTTTTGAAATTTACTTTTTATTTTTTTAAATAGTATTTTTTGAATTTGTTTGTAATAATTAAACCAGAAACGTGGAGGAAAGAAATTGGAATCATTAGAATTTGTGATTTAGATACATTTTATTAATTTTTTGAGGACTCCAATATTATAACTGTCTCTAATATATAGGAAATTCTTCAAACGAGTTTCTGTAACTTGTTGGAGGTATCTACATAAAACTTCGCATAGACAGAGCTGAGGTGTATTCGAGTTGACTTGGAGGAGCACAGATTCCTAACGGGTCACGGGGATATAGGGTAGACCTTCAAAGCTGGTCACCTCGGGTATGTAATTTTTTAAAAAAATCGCCAAAAATTAATTTATGACTGGAATGTAAGAACAATGCACATGGATAGTCCTTGTAAATCTCTATAAAAAACATGCTTACAAATATAGGTGATCTCTTTTAGTTTGAGAGATATTTGGGTCGAAGCAAATTTAATCCTCATTTATAGCCTAGTTTTTTAAGTTTTTTTAAACATGGGGGCCTTAATTTCAACAAATAAATTAATTGTTTCAAAATTTTTTGACAATTCGCGAAGTATTTTGAATGGACTGAAACTGTTAACAACTAAAAATAATAATAAAGTTTATGAAAAGCTATTTAAATTTCTTGCGTAAGTAAAACTTATCACAAGAACTTATTTCAGATTAAAATGGACTTATAACTCCAAAATCCGCTATAACAAAATATGCAAAATTGCTGAATTCTTTAAAAAAGCTATACACGTTTAGCAGATTAATATTTTAAAATGATTTTAAAATGTAATTTGGAAACCTGCTTTGATAACGCGATACTCTAGCTTCACTGAAATAACGTTGCAAGTGTGCTTCGCGTTTTATCTCTCCAAGTTTGGGTACCTCCTACAGCATTTCTGTTGAGGGCATATTAACGAGATATATGTATGTCAAATAATGCATAATTTCAAGAGCTATTAGGTTTGATTTAGAATTTTGCAATCTAAAATCTCTAATAAAAAAACTGCAAAATTTTAAAATCTTTTTAAATTTAGTTTCACTACTTTTGCTCAACACAATTTGACACTGGTTAATGGCACGCTAATTAAATCTATGCTTGCCTTTTTCTAAAAGTATTTATAGCCTACATTGGAAGAATTTGACACTTAAAACTTGTTAGTTTCAAAAACTTTTTTTAGATTTTTTGACTTTGAGACACCACGTGGAACTGTTTCAGATCTTGAATTTTTGTTTGCATCAAAAGTTATTTAAAACGAGAAAGAAACTATAGTCGGTCAAGACCGACCATATGATAATGGACCGATCATAACCAGTTTCAATCCTTGTATCAAAGTAATTATCTGTGCCAACTTTCATCAAGATATCTTTAAAATGGTGACCTGTACTATGTTCACAAGGTTTACATGGACAGACAGCCAGACGGACGAACATCGTTAAATCGACTCAGAAAGCGATTCTGAGTCGAACGGTATACATTAAAAGGGGATCCGATAATTTTTTCTGTACGTAACAAACATCATTACAAACGCATAATACCCCAACCACCTATGGTAGTGTAGGGTATAAAAATCAGAAATTAAAAAAATATTTGAGGTTGAAGTTCGGTTTCATAAAAGTAAATGTAAAATGATAATTGCCTATATTTGTTTACATAATTATTTCATCAAATAATAGCTGTGAATCCCAAAAGTATGAATTTCAATTCTAGAATTATTTCATATTTATATTAAATTTTTACGTTATATTAATATAATAATACAATAATAATACACTTATTTTTAAATCATACATGATTTACCTTAATGTAACCATTTTGATATCAGTTTATTCACATACACATACACATATATATATATATATATATATATATATATATATATATATATATATATATATATATATATATATATATATATATATATATATATATATATATATATATATATATATATATATATATATATATATATATATATATATATATATATATATATATATATATATATATATATATATATAATGTATATGCGTGTTTGACATTCTTATCTAATAAGCATCCATAAAATGACTGAAACTGTCAAATAAACTTTGTCACTCTTAAATTGTCCGAATATCTATTCATCATCATAATAATCATATCAAATACATTCATACTTATTTATACATACACCGTCCAACATACAGAGACCCCCAGCTGCATACAAACATATAAATATGTATATACTTTTCAAGATCGTATAAATACAGTTAGTTATAGAAATTGCTATTCACAAAATCTGTTGTTCCCTACATTTTTTCAATAATTTTTGATTATTTCTTTAGGACTTTTTACACTATTTCAAAAGGAAGTTAATTTGCCATTTTATCCTTATATAATCCTGGAGTGCAGCCAGCCTAGTAGTTCATACTATAATGGTAATATAATAAAGAATTATTGATGTACTTTAAGGACAAGCACATCCTTAAATATTTCATTTAGTTTGCAGTTTAGTAAAACAATTTTAATAAGTAAATAACTATCCTGTGGACAATTATCAAAATATTAGTTAACTAATATTCTATTATGGTTTTGTCATTTTATTGTATTCAAACACAAACAAAATATACACACATTGTGAATGTATGCTATTAAACTCGTATGTGTGATTTTATAAATTTGTAATCAATAAATTACGCAATAAGTATAATTAATTAAAACAATTACAATATTTTGATATTTTGACATATCGCTGTAAAGACGTCTACACATATATATACATATATAAAGGAAAATTGTTTTATATACGTATGCATATAGTATGTATGTAAGTATGTATATCTTTATAGTATTAACACAGTAAATCACAACCAATCAACCATCATATTTCTCTATTCACTAACGTAAATGAGCTTTTACTGTAATGATGTCAACAACATTGAATAGTAAATACAAATACATAAAAGGAATTATGATAATAAATGGGTGTTGAAATCCAAATAGAACTTATTACTTTATGCTTGAGGATTAAATAAAATGAGTGTTTTTGTTTGAGATACTATTTAGTCTGGGAAGTCAATGGAATTATACTTATAGTATTAAGCGGAAGTGACAAAATAAGGTGATTACGCGAAAATATTGGTGATTTCTAAGTTTATACGAAGGTAACGGCAGAATTGAATTATATTTTTATATCCACCATCAAAAAGTGATGGTGATCTAGCTATGTCCGTCTGTCTGTCCATCTGTTGAAAGCAGGATAGGGCTTGGAGCGGACATCGTAGGTCGACAAAAATATACATTTTATATAAGGTTTGTTAGGTATTGAAAATGGGCAAAATTGGTTAATAAACAAAAAAGTTATGGACCAAATACTACAAACACAGGGAGTCCATTGTAACTTCAGTTCAAACTTTTCTGCAGATATATCTTAAACAAAAGTACAGATAGTTCGAGGATCAATATAAACGCGCAAACCAAATATGGGCATAATCTACCCACCTCACGTATAAGGATGAACAAAATTTTGTGCAAATTGTTCATACAAATGTATGAAAAATTGCTTAATTTGGCTAGAGGAGGCCAAGTTTCTAGCAAAAGTTTTAAACAAAGTTATACATTTTTTATACAAGTATTTGATATCTAAGAAAATGTTAGAATTATAAATTAATAATTTAAAAAAAAGTTAGTGGAATATAATTTGATAGCAGAACTTCTTGAAGGACTTAAAATTAGCCTTTTTCGTTTCTTTTTTTAATAAAGTTAATACTTAAACTTTAAAAAAATTTTAACGAATAAAGATATTTTATTGAAATTGCAATCAGAGAGTTAAAAAAACTCTCACTTTTTTATATGAAAATACCCAAAATCCCAATCCATATAAAACAGGATTAAAAAATTGACTTTTTTCATTGAAATGATCACCATGTCGTTATAAGGGGCGTCCGTCAGATAATACTTTCTGGGTGTTTAAAATACATATGGAGATATATAACAAATATAATTTTAAATCGATCCCAGCTTTGCAATTTGAGAACTTAGCAAAAATATTAAAAAAAAAAATTTCAAAATGGACAAAATTTGGATAGGGCTTGTGGACAGACCCTTACCTCGATAAAGTCCAGAACAAAAAACAAATTTTATCAGTGAATAAATATTGCCACCTTTTTGAAAAAAAATGTAAAATTTCTTTAAAGTTCTAACTTCAGATTAATATAACTTACAAGAAACATATAAATATATGTATCCGTTAAATATTTATATGATTCTTGTACCAATATTATTTAGAATTTTTTAAGAAATCTAGCGAATATTTTAAACAAATTTTAGGAGCAACATTTAGTTAAAAAAATAAAATAAAAAACGTTTCTAAAAATGGGATAAAAATTTAAATTGACCTGAATATCTCTTAAACAAAAAGAGTTAACCTACACATGTAAGCGTACAAGGACTGTTTATATCTTTTCTGTCACATCATAAATTAATTTTTGGCGATTTTTCAAAAAAATTACATATCCATGATGACCAACTTTGGAGGACCACCCACTACCCACCTGACCCGTTTGGAATCTGTACTCCTTCAAATCAACTCGAAAACACCTCAGCTCTGACCATGATAAATTCTATTGAGATATCTTCAACGGTTCTTTGGGACCCTGTGGACTTCCCCCTGTAAGTCTATATGGTCCAAGCTCAAAACTACACCTCTACTATCACCATGTGAAATTTCATTTCATTTTTTGAATCGCACACTGTACATTGGTTTAGTACTTCATGATAATGTGCATTCGAAGTGACTGAGAAATCCCGTGCCGCAAAATCTGTGTTTCCCTCTTATATTTACAAACCATATCGTAAATAAAATATTAAAAAATAATTTATTTCAAAAATATATACACTCCGCAGAAGTAAAATGTACTAATATTAATTAGAAATTTCCTGTCGCTTCAATTCTCAAAAGTAATTTTTATAATTGATGTTTAATATTGATTTTAACTTTGTTGAAATAAGTATCAATTTTAAATAGCACTCAAAGGAGAAATTGTATCTTTTGTGTACAAAATTTCATCCAAAACATACAATTTTGTGTACGATTTTTACTTTCTATTTTGAAATGTTAAAAATTTTAACAAATAATCATTTGTCATCAACATTTGTGTTCATATATCTGTTATTATTTGTATTTATGTACATTTTTGTTGATTAATTTTCGTATTTATGTGGCCCTTTTTGAATTCACTTTGTACTGCCTCTGGCATGCAATAGACATTTGACATATTTTATCATTTGCGGTTGTTGAAATGTCAAAAAAAAAAAGTTTTTTTTAGGCATATGTATGGATTTTATTTTAAAAAAATCTACCTGGAGGAAAATAATTATTAGCTATTTTTACTGTTGCTCACTTGCTACTCACTCATGTTTCTGCCATTTTAATTCACATCACATTTGTCACATTTTCTGCTTTCAGCCTGAGCAACTTTTGTGGTTTTTTATGTGGTTGAAATGTGTTCAACGCCAAAAAGTACGTGCGTAAATACATACTCGTATTTATATTTATTTTATTTGTATTAAATACCTATAATTTAATACTTGTATTTGTTTAATTAATTTTATTTATCTGTTTTTTTTTTTTTTTTTTGGTATTTTGTAAATATATGTTACTAAAACAATATTTATTTTATGGAAAATATTTAGAAACTTTTTAAATTTTTAGATATTAGTTACATACGTAGAAAAATATTTACAATATGTGCATAAAATCAAAATAATTTGTAATTTACCTTGTAATTACGTTGTGAATTCGTTAATTAAACAATATATTATAAATTGAATTTAAATACCAAAAATACGATAAAATTTAAAAAATATATGTATATAATAAACATTTATTTTAAATATTGATTTATTTTATTAGTGTTACTCAAACGCTTAAAAATATGTCGAATGGTACAGTGCACTGTGGAGCAAAATCAAAATTTTCAAATTCAAAATTGTTTATTTTATGGACTTGGAAAAAAATATCGACATGAAATTCCTTTTAAAATCGGAGGAAAATATTGCGCTATATTTTTATAAAACAAGGTTTTGCAAGGTTTTGCAAAAATTAGACGGTTGTAATTTCAAATGCAAACAGCTTCAAAACTAATTATAACATTACCGAAAGCTTTAAGAAGATTAAAAAAAAAAAAAAAACTTTACAAGCGGTTAAAAATGTTATATCGGAGGTATCCTGTTTTGAACCCCAATAGCTCCACTTCTGAGAAATACAAACTTCTTCCAAATTTAAAATTGTACACTCTTCTGCTATGACTATGTGAAATTTTATGTAGATGCAACCAGCCGATTAGAAGTTACAGATTTATTTTAATGCTGTCCCACTGTGCAGTGCCAGTAAGTATTTCAAAATATTCCATACATATTAACAGTGTAACAGTTCTTCAAATATTGTTGAAAATTGCTTATCAATGAATGAATAACGTTAGTACTTTCGATAATTTCGATAATATCTCGTGAATCATTTGATATTTATAATAATATGTGGACACAGTTTTTTTTTAATAACAAAGTTCTTTTAAATTCGGTGTTGGTCCTAAATAGTAATTTCTTTATCCCAAGACTGTTTTGGTGTCATGATAAACTTATCATCTAGTTTTGGACCGGCTTCATTTACTTTAAAAAAACTCTGTATTTTACATAAAGTTCAGTACTATAATGCAAAGCACAGAGGATCAGGGAGATCGATTTTTGGCCAAAATCCTTTATCGTTGTCGGATATGGCAAAAAATTTATATTTGAAAGTTATTGGACTTGCTGATTCCAAAAAATTAACTAAAAAATAAAAAAATAAAAATGGCGCAACCAAAATGGCTGCCAAAATTTTTAAGAAATTTTCTGATCCAGCAAAAATTTTGTGTATAGGCAATTTTAGAGCTACTTAATTTGAAACTGAAGTCAGAATTTTAAAAAACAAAATGGCGGACTCAACATGTTTCTTTAAGTTCGATAAATGTGTCAAAAATCAAATACAAAAAAACATTGAAATCTGTATTCTATAAAATTATTGAAAATATTAAAAAAATGCAAAAAATTGTTGGCGTATCTTTTTAAAATTAAGTTTTCTATTTGTTTTTGAATTCAAGAGCAAACATTAAAAAATCATGTAAGAAAGTTATAGTCGGTCTATCCCGACAATATAACACCCTACACCATTGCGTTTGTGTATTAAAATGATTTCCGAAATTTTCGAAAATGGACTTAATATGAAATTAGTTTATATGATTTTTACTGATTTTAAAATTATTTGTGTCAAATATTACCATGATACTGTAATTTATATTATATTCTCGGAGTTAAAGTGTTTTCGAAAGTGGGCTTTATATTTGCATTAAACTTATTTGTACTGAATTTTATTGAAATAGTGATATAAATAAGGAATTTCTAAGCGTTAAAATCCTATTCGTGGGGGTATTTGTATGGGAGCGAGTTGAAATAATTGACCAATAACGACCAATTTTCATACTGTTTTTCTTCTTTTAAATAGAGATAGAAAATTAATTGTATCTATAATTATATTGAAAGTAACTATTTTTGTGTTAATATATTGGATAAACATTTATTTGAAAAAATATCTAAATGTCTTCTTAAAATTTATGTTGTTTTGAGCAACTTTTTTCAAAAACTAACATTCTATTAGATATAAAAATAGAAAAAAATTAATTTTATCGGACTATGGATTCGTGTGGATTTCTTTGGAAGAAGGTTAATATCAAACAAATTTTAACTTATTTGATTCAAATTTTAAAAAAATATACTATATGTAAATAATTTATATTCGGAGGTTTTTTGTTATTATTGCCGATTCAAATGTTTTTGACTTTTTAACTTTGGTTCGATACAGAAGGAAATGGTGTAGATGGATATCAAAAAAAAATTCGGGAAACATGGTTTTAAATGTTCTTAATAATTTGCCATATTCGTCATTTGCAAATTCTTAAAAGTGACTTATGGCCAAAAATCTATCTCTCTGGCCCCCTGTGTAAAGTGGTTCTAAAATTTTGTTTTAATATTTCTCTAACTTTGTTCCGTTAAAGATATCTGAATAAAATTTGACACGGCTAGAGCTGAAATGTCTTCGAGTTGATTTGGAGGAGCACAGATCTTTGATTTTTTCATTTTCAATACATTTATGAGTTGAATGTAAAAAATGTATACAAAAAATATGCTTACATTTTTGAAAATATCTAATAGAATTTTTACAAAACTCTAAAAAACGAGAGTGAAATTTGCTTCGACCTAAATATATCTTAACCTTTTATATAAGCATATTTTTTACTTTTTTTTCTAATTTCATTATTAATGGTCCACCCTTTTCAAAGGATTTATCAAGAGCTATAAGTTGAAATCTAGTAATGAGCAAAAATTCGCTAGTGGTTAAACATTTTCTATGTCATTAGTACCCTATTTTGAGCTCCTATAGCTCTGTCCCTAAAACGTATGTTGAAACCACCTTCCAAACTTAAAATGTTACTCTCCTCTCCAACCAGTCGAAGTTACAGATTTATTTAAGAAAATGTTCGATTCTGCCCCACTGTCTAATCTTTGGTAAAGCAAAGGAAAAAGTCGGGACATAAGGTGCTTTTATGAAAGTTTTATTCGAAAAAAAAAATAATAATAATTTCTCAAAACGAGCTATATATGCGCACTATTCTTGTTACGATATTAAAGTAGATAATATAAGTTATTTTTCAGAAAAACATTTATAACAAGCTTCCTGTAACATTTTATGCTGCATTCCATGAAATTAAAAAGAAATAACAAAAATATTTGGATAAAATTTATTATACAAAGAATTGAAGAAAAATATACTTAAGTACCTGAAGTTTATGATTTCATTGTTTACTTGAAAATACTCTTTATTTTTAAAAAATAAACGGAAAGATGATGAAAATTTAATTTTTTTACTCTTACTTTCAAATGTAAAAAACTTTTAAATTTGTCTGCTCCGTACAAGAAAACAACACAACTTAGCTTCATGATTTTAATTAATATTAACACACAATTTGGTCTATTTTTATTCGTTTACCCAACTTTAATTCTAAAATTTTAATTTCAAAATTTAATTAATCCCTACTTTTGCCACATTTAACGTTCGAAGAGTAAATACTACCAGCCCTGTTAAACTATAAGGCTAACTTTCCTCATTTCTATGTAATCTACTAATTCCCTGTGAGATGTTTAATTTTGTACTATTTTCTGAAAAATTACTACAGATATCAACAGATATCTGATAAAGATATCTACGGAAACAACCTTTACATTTTTTGTCATTAAACGAATAATGGATCGACAATTGTCACAATAGGTTTATATAGATATGAAACTAAAAAAGAAACTCAATTGATAGCAATTACTCAAAAAAAGCATACTTACTAGAATTAATTTTGTTTCCAGTTAAATTATTTACTAACCTATTATTAGACTAAGGTTTTTTTGACAATCAACTTAGGTTGAAGTTTTTATTAAGACAAGACCTCTCCCAGCATAAAATTACATTATATTTTCAACTAATAAAGCCATTATTTCAATTTATGTATGCCAATTCAAACTATAAAAATTTAGTGAATATAGACCGCAACAAATATGGATAATTTGATTTCCATATCACAACCAGCAACTTAAAAACTCATATCAATATTAATTTCAATAATTTGGCTTTATTTTGTAATACAAAAGTAATAAAAATATTAATAAATAAATGAAAAAAGCTGTATTCTCTACACGTATTCCCATTTAACTAAAATTTCCATTAAATGTATTACTTTCTTTCCTGTTAACAATAACCATTTTCCAGAAGACGCAAAAAAAAAATAACGTGAATATAAAAGACCTTAAAATTTTCAAAATGAAATAAAATATTTCTTTTTCTCCAGAAGTTGATGTGCTATATGGTTTTTAATAATTTCAAATGAAGCTCGCGACAAAATGAGAGAGGGAGCAAATAAGTGAATGAATGAGAAAAGAAAATGAATGAAAATATTTGCTGCTTAAAATTTTACATATTGTATACAGCGTTACCGTTGAGAATTTTTAAAAAGTGTCCAAAAAAGGGGATTTCAAAATAAAAAGTCGCCAAAAAAGGGGATTTTCTGAAAAAAAGGGGCCAAATGCTTTAAAACCTAAAAAAACTCCTTAAAATTTGTTTATTTGATAACAACGACAACAAAAAAATCTTGTATTTTAAGAAAACTACAAAATTTAGTTTTATTAATAACAAAATAATTTATAATTTTTTTACAACAATTTTTATTATTGTAAAAATTCACAAAAATAGTTACCATATATCCTCGTTTTATTAATTGAACTTCTGTACTTTTGTTCGAGTTCTTCACTCGTACTCCAGTCTTTCAAATTATTGTCGGATGAATTTAGGAAGGAACGCATGGATCCACAAGAATTGACTGAAATCTGTTAGACAAAATATTTTTTATTTTTGATAATTTAGTAAAAAAACACGTTCCCCAGGGATTGCTATGAGGAATGTAAAAATATAAATTAGGATATAAATATTCCTCGATTCTATTTTTTAATCCAATCCAAAAAGATTCGGCATATAATGATATAAATAGCTGTTCAAAAACTTTACTATTATTTTTATTTACTAACAGTTTCGATAATTTATAAGTACTCCGCAGACTTTTATATCATTATACTGTGAAACAATCTCAAAATGATGAATTTATTTGTTGAAATTAATTTCAAACAATTTAATTTCTAGTCATTTAGCACTTAGTCTTAAAAAGTAGCCATTTAGTCGCCATCTGAAAAAGGGGCCAAAAAAGTGGCCAGGTGGTTGAAAAAGGGGCAAATGGCGACTAAAGTCGCCAAACGGTAACACTGATTGTATAGTATATACATATGTATGTTACAATGTAAGAAAAAGAAAAATAAGCATATAAAATAAAGCTTAACTTATTTAATACATATACAGACGTAAATATATGAAAAACACCTACTCGCAAACACACACACATATTTAATATTAACACATTGGTAAGCCAACCTAAGAGTGTGAGTGTGAAAATGTCTTTATAAGGGATTTTATTTCCCACTTTTACTTAACGCAAATTCTAGGAATTGTTCCTTGAATTCCTTCAACAGCTTTTTTTCCTTTTAATTTTTCCTGTCTTTTACTTTAAGCATGTGAATATGATTATGATTACGAGCAAAAAAGAAATGAAATGAAAGCAACACAAACCAGAACAAGGAAAGTAGAGTAAAGTTTATGGAAAATTCTTAAGGGATTTAATATTTTAAAGATTTTTACTTTAAAGAAATACTTTTTTTGCACAAAAATAAAAAGAGTAAAGATTTTTTTTGGCAAACAAGACTCATATGTTTGTACATTGTATTATTAAATACACATACATACATAAGTACGTACTTTTGTTAACATACTCTTTTAAACATATTTGGTTACATGGCTTGGAAAATCCTGTTGTAGTCCTGTATTGATGAGAAATTTAAATGCAATGCTTCTAGTTTTGGTAGTTAATGCATGTGATCTAGGGAGGTTGGATGAGAAATTAATAAAATAAGAAAAGTTAAGTTTATATGGAAAAATTAAAAATTATTCAAATAAAATCCAAAACGTAATATTTAGCTGAAAAAATTATGATTTTGTATTTCTTAATCAACTTCAAATTTAAAATTTTATATAAAAGTTAACATTTATTTGATCTGACATTTAGAGCTCATTCTATGGAAAAATGTATTAGAACTAATTTAGCGTTACGACCAAAGTTGCGAGTTTCTGCATTTCTGCTTTAGCTTCTAGCATTTTTTGATTCTTAAAATTTCTTTAAAAAAGGCTAAAATTTTAGTACTACAAAGAAAATAATTTCCTATTTGCTATTATTTATTTTATTGCTTTGGTTGAAAATCAAAAAATATATACAAAAATTATCCCGAAAACGGTACATCGTCTCAAGCAAAAACATTCCTTTCTCAGTGTGGACAAAAAAATAGGGTCAGCAGTAATTTTATTAAAATTTAAATTTTAATTAAAATAATAAAATTGAAAATAAAATTATTTAACTATAATGATCAATTTAAGTACTAATCTTTTGTTGGAACCTTCGATTTTACTCATATTTTTAAAGTGCGAAATCTACAGATCCTTTCAGATACGAATAGTTCATCGATGATTCTCATCTTTTTTAAGTATTTTATTTTAAATATCATTATCGAGATTTAAAAAAAGTAAAGTTTCATACAAATTTAAAAAAAAAAAAAAAAAAAAAATTAAAAAAATTTAACAAAATTACTGCTGATCCTATTCTTTTGTCCACATTGAAAAAGGGCTACTTGTGCTTGAAACGATGTACCGTTTTCGGGATAATGTTAAAGGATATTATTTTTATTAAATTTTATAGCCCAATATATTCGCAATGATTTGGCATCAAAAGTTTTATTGTTTTGCATAAAATTTTGTCAAAAACTCCAAAAAAAATCAAATAAATATACTTGACCCTATTTTTTGTCCGTAACTGTATATTTCTTTATATAGACCAATATTTTTGTCCAATTTTATAAATTTTATTTTTTAAAGATTAAAATTATCTATCGAATAAAAAAAAATTGAAGTCGATGTCTTTTCTAAATTAAAAGAGATTTTGAAATTGAAAATTGAAAAAATTCAACTTTTTTTTTCAAAAAAGTGTCTTTATTCTTTCTTCTAAAAAACTAAATTTTCTTTTAGAATGTATAGCTTAACCCGGTGTGCTTTGCAACCCTTTTTGATGCCATATTAGACATTAATTTTATATGGGGATACTCTTTCCCCCGGCCCTGTCTATCCTGTTTATATGTTAAGAAAATAGTTCTAACAAAATTTGAAGGCTCTCACCATATAATAGTTCTTTTGATATACTATTAATAATATTTTCTTTCTATGGGGGGTACCATTTAGTGCTGTACAAGTATTGAGTATTAGTATCGAGTACCGAGTATTTTCCCGCTTTTTTTAGGTACTCAATACTGTAAAGTAGTTACTCAATACTTTCAGAGTTTAATTTTTTAATATCATATTAAAAATATAACGGCTAAAATACAACTATATGAAAATAATTTTATTTATATTTATTAAAGTTGAATTTAAAGTTAACGTTTTTATTTATTTTGTTTTTTATATAAACAAATTTATAAAACTTCATGGTGATTGGATAAATATATTTGTTTAAATTTTAAATAAAAGAACATTTATTAAAAATTATATTTCAAATTAAAAACTCGTTAAGTATTGAGTAGTATAAAGCTCAAACAAACAAACACAGTTTCATTTTTATATATGTATACACATAATAGATAATAATACACTTTCTAAAAGGTATCTTCAAAGAGATGATCTTAAAATTAAAGACCAGCCCAATCACCTAATAGAGAAGTACAGAAATTCAAAAATATTACATATTTTACATTGTAGATTACGAAACTGTATATTATTTGCAGATTCAAGCTTTGGAATTGCCTGACATACATAGAGGCTAAAATCAAAATTTCGATGTAAAATATGTAAAATTTGGTAGAGTCTGAACTTAGCCCCATTAAATAAATTAGCTAATCTTTAATTTTATAATCATCTCCGTAAATATACTATTCGGAAAAGTATAAAATTATTATACGTTCTTAAAGAACGTATTTTAAGGAAAGTGAGAGCAGACACTTTTTCATACGAAAAAAAAAAACACAAAAAATAATAATTTTTAAATTTAAAAAAAAAAAAAATAAAAAAATAAATAAATAAATAAAACATTTACCTTTGGACTCGAAAAAGATAAGGACTTAACATTTTTTTTATTCAATAGATAAATTTAATAAAATGAAATGAAACAAATATTTAGGGGTTGCTTTTAAAGAATGTTGTTAACATAGTATTCGTATGTTAATAACATTTAAATTTAAGTTATTTATTTAATTTCAAACTTTTATGTTTAATTAAAAATATAAATTAATAGTCACCAAACATTATCCAGCGATGACAGCAGGCCTGATGTAATCTTGAAGTTAGCTTTAAGATTTGTTTTAATTTTTTTTATATATATTTTTTAAATATTCAAAATTTTGTAAAGTGTAATGATGTAGTGATTGTGTAGTGTATATGTATGTAAGTATTAAAGTGTAATAAGTGTATATTTTTGTAAGTGTTTACATTTTTAAATAAGAATTTATGTTAAATCCATTTAATTTTAAGATAAAAATTAAGTTCGATTTAAATAAAGTTAAAATAAAATTAAATAAGATGAAAGTTAAATTAATTTAGTAAAAAAAATTGATTTAAGTTAGAATTTAAGTTAAGATTTAAACTAGATTTAAGTTAGAAAAATTGGTTTTAAGTTAGATTCAAATTTGGGTTTAAGAAAAGTAGATTTAAATTAAATTTTAAAAGATATTAAGTTAAATTAGGATATTATAGTTATAAAATTTAAAACAGCTTTAGTAAGAATTAGATTTTTAGATAAATTAGTTAGATCTAATATTGATTAAGATGAAATTAGTTTTCTAGATTTTGATTTAATGAATTTTATCAATTAATTAGATAGCTTTAAGATTGTTTAGACTATTTGTATGATTGTTTAGGTTTATAATTACGAAGATTGAAGGAAATTAGATTCAAGATGAAAATTTTTTGTTTATTATTTGCACCAATAGATTTAAGATGTTATTTTATGATTAATAAATAGGTTTAAGTTGTCTATTCTTGCAGCAGTTATCTAATAACTATCTGATTTTCCGATGATAATAGACTTGAGCCTGTGTTCCTTTTCTTTCATTACAATTTTTGTCGGTATTTTTATTAAAATTTCAGAATTCCTGCTTTATAAATGTTGTGAATCTTCAAAAGATTCTCTCACTTATCAGAAAACCTCGTAACGCTAGTTACAAAAAATTATATTTTAAAAAGATGTCTATAACACGTAATAATTACAGGTCTTATCTCACTATTTTCTATGTATAAATTGTATAAATTCCAGTATTTTTTTATACCTATAAAATAACTTGGTATTGATTTAACCCTCACACAGACCGAGATGTTCTATGTCGAAACACCCTCTTTTTAGCCTTAATAGATCAGCATCTAGGGGATCTGTTAAGTCCCCTTTTCAACTTCAAATTGTACACTCATTAGAAGTTACAGATATATAATATAGAATAACAAAATTTTAGTATGTTATTTCTATATATATAGAAGCCTATAGGCTGTTTAGAGGTAGTAACTAGGACTGGAACAGACATTTCAGCAATTAATCAAGAAACTAAAGACTTTCTTAACTTGAAATTTTAAATCATACCACCAATAACTTCTCACTAGCTCTACCTTTATTTAAAAATTGATTTTTCTTCCTTTACATTATAAATGCTTTCAAAAATTTAAGTTCAAAAGTAGAATTGATGTCAATTTAAAGAATATAAGAAATTCACATAAACCGGATGTAAAACCCAAAAGGAAGAAAAAAAATCAAAAAAATTTTGCCAAAATGTTTTAGCATACGCTCCCACATTGTTAACATATTCTAAACATTTATTCTAATAATTCTAATAATGTTTGCCAAAAAAGAATTAAAAAATCCTACCAAAAAGTAGACAAGGAAAAAAAGTCCTTAAAGCAAAAAAAAAATAAACATGAAATTGTTGACTGGAGCAAACAAAAAAAAATATATACAATGAACTTAATTCGGTGGTAACAACAATGAAACCATTAAATTAAAAGCTGTTTATCACCTTGATTTTTTTAGGTTATTTCTTTTTTTTATTTTAAAACATTCAAAAATCTTGCCTGCTAGGGGTTTGCTATAAAATTTAGATGTTTATTTTTTCATCTTAGGAATAGCAGTTCATTACCAAATATGCGTACGTATTTTGGCGTCTATTTTGGTTTCCTTTAAGGTTTTTCGCTTTAGCTGACACCCCGTTGCGGTGTTAAGACACCCAAGTCGATTATTCAGAGTGCTACAACGCAATGCCATTCAACATCTGTTGGTGGTATATTTTTTTTAAAAGAAAGAACAAAAAAACACAATTGTTTTTCTTTTTTCCTTAGTGTTTCCTTGATGAGGTCTTATTTTGTTATTTCTTGTTTTATTTATTTGTTTTTTACTTGCAGCTTATTAAAGTGTATTTCTTTTGGTGTTTTTTGATTTAAATATATTTTTTTTTTTTTTTTGTGTGGTGACGAAAGACTGCGTGCCACTGTCGTTAAGCCTATTTATGTTTTTAGATGTCAACTTGTATCATATGTCTTTCTTATTTTTTTCTGTTTATATCCTTTGTACCCTACAAGCGGTAATTGTATTTCTTTAAAATATTAGAATATCCCATTAACTTAAATTTAACTAAAAGAAGTCACCAATCTCCAAATTAATTTATTATATTACTAATATAAGGATATATTTTTTTTCTGTTTAACAAGTAGAATTTTTTGTTAGTTAATATCTGTAAACGAATATTTTTAGAATTAGTTCACTACTATTTCTTATTATTTGAAATATTAGGTAGTGTTTTTGTTAGTCGTTTTAATCACATAATGTTTTTTCCCCCTTCCACCACTTGTCCTGCTTAGTTTAAGGTTTCTTTCTTAACGCTTTTACTGTTGACTTTTTGCTTTATTAAATTATATTTTTTTGGCCATAAAATATGACAAATGAAATTATTATTAAGTATAATTTAAGTGTATGTTGTATTCATGCTTTAATACAATTTAATAAAAAGGGATTTTATACGTAAGTTTTATTTTTTTAGCACTTAAATATAAAATTTAAATAATTTATTGTTTTATAAACATTTTATTTTAATAAACCATAATATGCTGATTTTAAAAGAAATTCCCACATCAATTCATATGAAAACAAAATAAATAAATAAAAATAAATGAATAAATTATAAAAATTACAGAATATTTTTAAAAAAATTCTCTGTCATATACCTCAGAACTTGTTTCCGAAAAATAAAATAAAGTCGAATCAAAAAATCAAAAATTCAAAACTCAAGCGTAAATATCTTTTCAATTTGGAGTAGTTAAGCATGTTTTTTCTTTATCTCGCACTTTATAGAAATAAAAAAAAAAATTTGAAATCGGACATGATTTGTAGAAGTTAAGATTTTTGTAAACTTTTACATACTCGATGAAAGGATAAACCACCTTGGCGGAATCCAGAAATTGCACGCACAAGAAGTGTCTGTAGTAAATTGTTTAACAGGGCCACTAAACCAAAGGATTTAAGGCCGATTACTCTTAAGTCCTTTCTGCTCAAGACTCTGGAAAGATAGCTTCTTATCAAGAATAGATGTACATTTGAGAATTGTTATACCGACGAAACTTCTCTTTCACTCTCATCATGCCTACACGAAAGGCAAATCTATGGAAACTGCTCTATAGAAAGACCATTAATATTTGGGGAGTATACAATGGATGCTTTCTTGGATATAAAAGGTGCTTTTAATAATGTTGAACCTGACTCAATCATTCAGGCTATGTTGGGTTTAGGCATCGACAGTTACTTGTGTAGTTTTAGCGCTAAACTGCTCAAGAATAGAATCATTAGTTCGACGATGGGTGTCACTAGTGTTAGCAGGTTGGCTAATAGAGGCACACCTCAGAGGGGGTTCTTTCTCCTCTTTTCTGGAACTTGACCATTAATACTCTATTGCTAGAACTCGACAATATGTTGATAAAAGGCGTCTCGTATGGTGATGACGTTGCGGTTGCTGTTTCTGGCAAACATTAGAACACACTGTCTTAACGTATGGAGTGACTGGAGTTTCTCTTGTTTACTGTCTCAGTGTGAATTCAGTAAAAAGGTTGAGGAATTCACTCTTCCTAAACGAACTGGCACTACATTGAAACTTTCTGAGAGTGCTAAATATCTGTGTATTATTCTTGATAAGAAGCTATCTTGAGAACTCAATATTCAGGCGATAAGGCCTCATTGGCTATTTACGTCTGCAAGAAGGCTATCGGTCAAAACTGGGGACTTAAACCCAGTAGAGTCCGATGGATATACGAGGCAGTGGTTAAACCAATACTCTTCTATGGTGTTGTAGTATGGTGAGAAGCGTAGAGAGAGAAACTCATCGTAAAGTTTTTGTGAAGGTACTCATGTCGATAGCCAGCCTTATTATGGTTGTGCTGCATACCACGCCGACCAGGACCCTCTTCACTATACTCAACTGGCTACCAGCCGACTTGATAGCTAGACAGGTAGCCCGTAACGCGGCGGTCAGATTTAATATAGGCTTTCCATGACGAAGACGTCACTATGGTCATACTCGTATTTTGAATTACACTGAGTGTATTTGTGATGATGTTGATCATTGTATTCCGAAACCATTTTTTGGTTGTCAGTTTTCTGTTACTTTTCCTATAGGGGATATCTGGCAACCTGACAACTACTCATCTGTTCTGAAGATCAACACGGCTGTGAAGGGTTGGTGTGGTTTCTACATTGAGGATCATTCAGGCGGAGATCTCTGCTATTAAACGGGCTGCTAATTGGATGAGGTATTACAAGATATCGGGTGACATTTGTATTTTTACTGATAGCAAAGCAGTCATGAGATCTTAGGTTAACTTCAGAATGCCGGGTGTCTCTTAAAGAGACATTATAATTTTAGGCTAGTTTAGGTTCAGGGACACGAAACTGTCCTGGAAATCATATTGCTGATGAGAATGTCAAGCGGGGGATGAATCTCGGCGAGGAGATGATCGTTCATCTTGTTGGCTTTTCTTTCCTAAACTGCTACTACGGCAGGAGATTTTTGGTATTGCAAAGCACAGGTGGGAGCGAGAGTCCACGTATTGCACAGCTAGAACTATATGGCCCAATTATGATGAGTTTAGGACAAATATTTGCGCTATCTCGGTCTCAGATGAGACTTGTTATTTCTATTGTTACGGGACACTGTTCTTGGGTATTCATTCCAAGAGACTGGGTATTCCCCTCAACGACTACTGTAGGAGCTGTGGTGATAAGACAGAATATGAAACGGTATTTCACCTCCTCTGCGACTGTTCTGCCTTTCGGAGCTGATATCCAACCTGATGGGCTCTAATGGCCTGAACTCAGGAGACTTATCAGCTGTTGATCCTAGGTCACTATTCTCTTTCCTTTCAAGAACTGGATGTTTTGGTACAACAATAATACAGAAGGATTAAAACTAAATTACTGTGATGGGGTAACACAACGAGACTAGACAATGATGAACCCCCGTGAGATGTCCAAAGAACCTAACCTACATACTCAGAGGGGTAAACTTTGACACCCTGTACCTCATTTCATATTATTATATAGTAACTGCAAAATGATTTTTCTCAAAATTTAGGTCCTCCTCTATAACTTTTCATATAATCCAATTCATTTCGACCTGCAGTTAAGAGATAAAAATTTATTGCCAAAATGTTTGCGATCAAAAGTGGCGCTTAATTGAATTTTAAAATTTAAAATTTTATAATAAAGTTGGGTACCGAATAAAAATGGACAAAATTATGTGTCAATATCAGTTAAAATCTCTAAGCTAGGTTGTGTTGTTTTCTTATAAGGAGCTGTCAAAGTTAAGAATTTTTTACATTTTTGAAAAATAGTAAAAAATTCAATTTTCATCACATTTCAGTGTATTTATTTTAAATAAAAAGCCTTTTTAGGTAAAAATTTAAAATGAAGCCATCAACTTCAGATATTTAAGTGTACTTTTCTTCAAGTATTTGTAAATTATATTTTGTCCTAATATTTTTGTTATTTTTTTGAAAATTGTCCTAAAGTACACTAATTTTCAAATTTCATGGAATGCAACTTAAAATGTTACAGGATGTTTGTTCTGAAAAATTTCTGAAAAATAGTACATATTGTCCACTTTAATATTATGGAAAAAAAAATAGTGCGCATATGTTGTCCGGTTAAAGAAAATATTTTTTTCAAAATAACTCGCGTAAATTTCATACTTAAAAGAGCTTAAGTGCAGACATTTTCTTTATCAAGCATTAAACAGTGGGAAAGAATCGAAACCAATATGTAACTTCTAATCGGCTAGTTGAATTTGCATGAAATTTCACATAGGCATAGGCAAATATATAGACGGACGGACATTGCCATACTGCCAAAAAATATTTTAGAATTCTAATAATGCATTTTTTTACTAACTAATAAATATTAAAAATTTTACGTGATCATCAAAATTTAGATATCACCTTTTCCTGAATTGAGCGTCATTTTCGTCCCATTTAACCCAAATATATAGATGGAAGGACGGACATTACTATTCAGCCAAAAAACTTTTTATGATCCTAAAAATTTATTTTTTTTCTTACTAATAAATAGAAAAATTAAACATGATTATTAAAATGTTGATATCACCTTTTCTTGAATTATGCATAATTTTCGACCCATTTAACTCTAATGTATAGACGGACGGACAGACTTTACCGTTCTGCTAAAAAAAATTCTTAAAATTCTAAAATTGAATTTTTTTAACTAATAATCAATAAAAAAAAATAAAAAGTGACAATTGAAATATTGATATCACCTTTCCCTGAATTATGCGCTATTTTCGACCCCTTTTACCAAAATGTGCCAGGGTTAGATTTTTTTTTTTTTTTTTGGTCTAGCAACTTTAAATCTTCTACACATAGAGTTTTTAATTCAGTCACCGATTTTCTTCCTTATTTCTATTACAAAAACAAATCACAGATTTTCATGCTTTTCACCTAGCGCCTCCAGTTTTGCTACACATTGAGTTCTTATTTTTTCATACTTAAATTAATTTTTTATGGAAAATTAAACGTGATCTGAGATTTTAGACCTTTATACTTTAGTGTTTGAAATTTGCTCATAAATTTAATATTTAATTATATATAGCAAAAACCTATTTTTGATTAAAAAAAAGTAATAAGAGGGATTACAGATTTTTGTTCTTTTTAAATTGAGTTTTTAATTTTACGTACCAAAAATCAACTTTTGACAAGAAAACAACATTTTTTAATTTCTCATCCTTTTTGTTCGAGCGCCTCCAGTTTTCTTATAAAATGGGTTTTTAATTTATCATATAAAAATTAATATTTTTCTCCACCCATTTGCATTCTTTCATCTTAAAATTATCTAAACATTTAATTTCTTGTTACCTTATCGAAAGAACAAATATTTAAAATATTTCAAAATATCAAAAATTTAATATTAAAATATTTCTGATATAATGAATAAATAACACTGAACTACAAAATTTATAAAAGTTTAATAAAACAAAATTTGATATTTTAAATATATAAAAAATTCAAATTGAATTATGATTAAGGTTTTTAGAAGGTAACTAACTTCTTTTTTATTTTCTGGATCCTGGTAAGATTTTGAGACAATCTAGCTATGTTCGTTCTTCTACCTGTCTGTTGTAAGCAGGGTGCAACTAAAAAAACTTCAGTTCATTGCTTTACAAACAATTTAAAATGATTTTTGCTTTCAGACCTAAAGTAATTTTATGACTTAGTAACACAGTGTAATTAAATATGAATACTTTACATTTCCATTACTATATTTAATTAGAAAATTCCACCTCAAATATTTGGCAATTTAATTTATGTTTAGTTTATTTAAGACAATTGATAAATAAAAGGAAAAAACAATTTAGTGATGGTGTTGAAAGAGAAAGAGTTTATTAAACCGAATAATTAATCGTTTATAAATATTTTTAGAATTTTGTGAATTTATTCGAGCTTAAATTCATTGTAAAAATTTATTCTACACTTGGCAGAATAAAATGCATCTTCGTCCCATGGTGGTGTTATCTTTAACATCATGTATTTAACTCACAACTTTTCGGGAAATGGAATCTTATAAATATTTTAACAATAAACATATCTAAAAACAATATAATTGAAAAACTTTGTAGGATGTAATATTTTGAATAATTTTAAAATCAAATTAAAAAGTCATTTTAATGTATTTTTTAAATTTTCAATCTCTAATATATATATATATATATATATATATATATATATATATATATATATATATATATATATATATATATATATATATATATATATATATATATATATATATATATATATATATATATATATATATATATATATATATATATATATATATATATATATATATATATATATATATATATATATATATATATATATATATATATATATATATATATATATATATATATATATATATATATAACCATATATATTTTGTACATAATTAGAAAATAATACAAATTATCTTTGGTTATTTAAAGAATTATTATTAGAAATCTTACAAGATTTTTAACCGATTCAGTTACTTATACGGTTCTGTTTTCACATTAACCACTAAGTGATTATGATTATTCAACAAATTTCATTTTAACACATGCAGACATACAAATATTGTATATGCAATGCACATAGCACATTAGGGTGGCATTCTTTTTTGGGAATGTATTAAAATAGAAGATCAAATAAAAATTTCATCTTTGTGTCTTACACATCACAATAAAATTTAACAATAATCATGGTCAAAACAATTTTTTTGAGATATTTGAAAAAATAATAAAAATTCTTAAAGTTTAATGCCCGTTAACACAAAGTACGGTTTAGTTAAATTTAACAATAAGTTATCTAACTTCCAGTTAATATTAAACTAAAAGCTATTTTTTTTCTTATAAACACTAATAAAAAGTTAACTAACTTTTAGTTAGCATTTGTGAATTTGTTTTGTAGCGAAAAGTCAAAATATTGTAATAATTTGATTTATTTTTTTAAATTAAAATAAACATTTGACCAAATAATTTCTTATAGTGTATAAAATATAATTATTCCTTCTGAAATATGTTACACGTTAAAGCATTTGGAATATTAATTTAAATATAGTGGTCAGGAACGCAATTGGTCCTTCATACAGGTGGCTTAATCTGATGTCAAGTTTTTCTTTATATAATTCACGTTCTATATCGAACTGGCTCATGAACTATTTATCGTATTTTCAGTTCTTATTTTATAATTTACCGAGGAATTGATAACATTATTATATAATGGCCAGCACCACGTTTTGCTTCAAACAGAAATATCACGTAAATCGATTTTGTTATTCTTGGCTGAGCAAGATGAATTTTCATCTCGAATATTGTTAAAATTATAAATTCTGGTTGAGTTCCAAATGTATTGGAGCATAATCTGATGCATTCCAACTGCAGATTTCAAAATTTTAACATTATCCTGACACAAGCAAAATTTTTTGCTTTCATTTTCATTTCTATAACTTAATTTCACTCAATTCAAGGATTCAAATAAACTGGAATTTTGGGAAGATGGCACAGCTTTTATACAAAAATTCTCTCAAAAAAAAATTAGAAATTGTACCTACTCTCATTAGTTATTCCAATATTTGTATATTTTGAGTAAAAATAAAAAATGTATAAAAATTAAAATTACAAATTTTATGACCTTTGATGAAAATTTATTATCTTTTTTTTAAAACATTTGGTTCCATTCATTTATTTTTGACATATTTCATGTAACTTTCTGAATTTTGGTGATTATATTCAATATGTCTTTATACCTTCAAAAATAGACTCATATGCAGATAGCGTCGATTCTATGTAGATTTAAGTATTTTCTTACATTTGTTCCCAATGATTGTAAAAATATGCACTTGTAGTTTGCTGACAATTGTGCTTATTATACCCTACACCACCATAGGTGGGGAGGGTATTATGCGTTTGTGCTGATGTTTGTAACACCTAATAATACTGGTCTAAGACCCACCTTAATTTATACCAATCGGCTTAGAATCACTTTCTGAGTCGATTTAACGATGTCCGTCCGTCTGTCCGTCTGACCGTCTGTCCGTCCATGTAAACTTTGTAATCAAACTACAGGTCGCAATTTTTAACCAAAATTAATGAAATTTGGTACAAAGGTTTCTTATAGCGCAGGGACGAAGCCTATTGAAATTGGTTATGATCGGTCCATTATTTCACCTAGCCCCCATACAAATGTCCTCCCGGAAAAGGGTTTAACGATCATAAATCCCTTAAATATAGCAATATTTTAATAAAATTTTGCGCATATAAGTCACATAAGTCTAAATAAGTCCATAATTAACCATAGCTCCCATATAAACCCCTTTTCAGAGAATCACTTTAACAGGCATAAATCCCGTTTAAATGTTAGTATCAAGTTAATATTCTACACAAATAAGTTCTATATGAACATAAATGATATTGCCAAATTTTACAAATCGGTCCATAATTTACCATTGCTCCCATATAAGGTAGTCATTCGGGAATCACCCAAAAGTGAATAAATTCATATAAATGTCAGAATCATCGCATCAAATATTCTGTATTCGTATGTTTTATTTCATATTTATGAGTATCGGTCCACATTTGACTCGAAGTTAAATAAAAGACCCCTCCCCGAACTATAATGTACACAATGGTGTAGGGTATCATATAGTCGGGCTTGACCGACTATATCTTTTTCTCTCGTTTTTTACTGCAAAAGTCATAAAAAATCTAGAATAAAATTTCTTTGTAAGGCTACAATAAAAAATGTCTATTGTACATGTAGCCTAAATTCAAAAAATTCTATATTCGTTTATCGTCATCTAGCTAAATCACGCTACCCCTAATTGACCATTGATGCGTTTTTGCAACACCAATTTTTGGGAGTTTGGTGTTTCTATCCCACTAAATTATTTGTTTAAAAGTAAAAATTTTCTTATTTTCTAATATCTTGGCTATAGTTTGAAAATTTATTTAAGATGTTTTTCATAATTTTTCCATTTATTTTTTAAATTTTAAAAAGGGTCCATTTTATAGACCTTTATTTTAACCGCTCTACCGGGGGTAAAAATTCATCAGAAATAAAATTTTTACTCAATTTATTTAGCTAACATTCGAAGCTAAATATACATGTATGAAACATTATCATTAACCTTAAACTAAATTAGATACAGTATAGATAAAGTTACTGATGTGAAAACGCAACGGTGGTTTGAAATGGATTAAGGGACGAACGCAATGATATAAAATGTTATATTGAATTATATTCTTACCTGTTTCTTTATTGCTTTGGAAAAAATTACAAAGTGTGGTAGAATCGAACATTTTTGGAAATAAATCCGTAACTTCTATTCTGCTGTTTAGATTACCATAAAATTTCACATAGCAGAGGAGAGTAAAAGTATAATTTTGGAAGGAGAGGCAAGATCTTGGTTAAGTTTTTTCTATATATTTATATAGCCCAACATTTTTCACCGATTTCATTATATTTTTTTTTGAAGTTAGTTAAAGAACAGAAGAATATATAGGAAATTTGAAGTAGAAGTCTTTATTGAATCCCAAATTAGCCAATTTAAAATTTAAAAATTTACGGACACAATTTTGCCGTTCAAGTATAAAGTAACTCATTTCTTGTTACTAGAATAATAAAAATTAACATGATACTAAAAAATACATGCATTTGAATCACCTTATATATACCATTGTATATTTACACATATAACCATATAATGATATTTAACACACTGACACATATACCACCAGTAGTATATATAAAGGTTTACATTATTTGTGGTATGTTGGCAATGAGAAAACAACTTCAATTTCAAGCACATTTCCAAAATTATTATTGTGTGGCATACACCAATGTATAAACCAACTCTTACAAATAGGTTTACAATTGAAAACCATACAACAAAATAGTTTCTTACACACTCAATAATGTATTAATATTTACACATATGTAAATATGTATATTTAAATGTAAAATACATAATAATGCATAATCAGCATTGGCAATGATATCAAGCCAGCAATAATAAGTTGCAGAATAAACTAGTGCAAATGTAATAATATTTGTAAAATGTATATAGAAAATACTGTATCATATGTACAATGTACGTACATACTTATGTATGTAAATACATAATTATATAGTATGTTATATAATACTGTAAGCAGTATTGTTTGCAAAAGTATTTTATTATTTTTGAAAAAGTATAAGTAACAAATAGAAAATACATGTATTCGCACATTTAACAACAAATACAAACTTCTTTACATAAAAACTACATATTGACAAATGCGTTAAATATTTTTCTGCTGTACACTACATACCACAAAGACATTAATAACACAACAATAATAATAACAGCGACCAACAGCATCAGTCCAAATAAGTATTTGTGTTAATTTCCATTTATTTAAACAAAGACAATAGACCTCAAGATAGAGATTCATCTATTTTACATAAACAGGAAATCCAAAAAGGAAACTGAAAACAATTAATTAAAAAAAAATACAATATTCGTTTTACTTCTAGGTTTTTTTACGATTTTCTCAGACATTCTCACCATTTAGAATTTCTGAAAAAACCTCCAAAGCAATGTTTCGTTTCTATGTCCTTTTCTATTCCACAAAGATACACACAAGCACTACCTCATATTCATAAATATTTACATACGAGTACATATTACTTATTAACGTAACCAACTAGCACTGATTACAAAAATGTGAAATTTCAAGCTATAGTTCAGGCTTATTCTATGTATAAAAAACATTAATTAAAGTTATGAATATAAGTAATATTTAACTAAAATTATTTAATTTGTAATATGAAGAGGAGTCGAACTAAGGAATCACTTAATCCATTTGTTGGAAATTACTAAAGGTGACGAAAATGCTTCTCATATTTTAGTACTAAATTTTTTTTTTTTTTAATATTAAAATAGTTGTGTCTGCGTACTTGATGTTTTGTGATAATTATCAAAAAATGTTGCTGGAAGTTGCAAAGTCTTGTTAGTTTACTATAAAAAACTAGAAAGTGAAAGCAAAAGACAGACAAAATTTGACAGAAATTTAAAAAAGTTTCTGGATGTTTTTCTGTTAGAGTTTTTTAATAATCTATTGTCCCACACACATATAAATAAAACACAACTTGTTCGTTTTCAAGTTTATTAGAGACTAAAAACAACTCTTAAAAGCTAAAAATAAAATTAGGAACAGATAATTCTAGAAATTAGTATTACCATGTAAACTAGATTATTTAACAATATTGCCAATCTTATATTATTACATATTAATGTTTATTTTTCTTTATATATATATATATATATATATATATATATATATATATATATATATATATATATATATATATATATATATATATATTCTTCAACATTTTCTTCCCTCAACTTTCATCAATAAAAACATGATCATTTGTTTACAAAAGTATATAAAGAAATTCAATTTATTAAAACTTAAATTCTGCGAAAAATTAATGTGATAAAATATTACGCAAATATTTACAATTCATATTTTTTTAGATTTATGTTAAAAAAATAAATAAAAATTCATTTATAAAAGTTTTTATTTTCTATTGTACATCATTTTAAGAGATGCCATGTCAGAGTTTTAAATTATGGATGGAAAAGTCGATTCAATACTAAAAAGTGCTGAAAGTATTGAATCGACTTTTATTTTAATGTTATTTGTATTTGAATCGACCTTTATTTTAATGTTATTAACAAATAATATATAATTGGGGTATTCACACGATGTGCTATCAAGTCTTATTGTCATAAAATACTAAAGTTTTATGATAGTTTTAAGAAATTGTTGTTGTGCTTCAAAGAAAAAATCCTAAAATAATAAGACCTTTTATGATAAGTTTATTGTTTTGTCATAACTAAACGGTGTAAATTTAAGTCGAAAGAAAAAAACTCTTCGTCGAGCCTGTGGTAATATTTAGAAGTTACCGCCATTGAATATTCTCAATATATACGTAAACATGCTATAAATTTGTGCATAGTTCTATAACTTCAAGATTAATTACAGAAAATTTTGTTTGTATACTTTAGCTGACTAGCAGCCACCGAACGTATTTAAAATAACCTCCGTCAGAAAATATTGCCGGCTTAGTCATCGACAACAGCTGTTTATGTTTATGTTTTTAAACAATTTCTTTTG
Source organism: Protophormia terraenovae (assembly GCA_951394005.1). Lineage (NCBI taxonomy): Eukaryota > Metazoa > Arthropoda > Insecta > Diptera > Calliphoridae > Protophormia > Protophormia terraenovae. Next base: position 144,389,011 of record OX596074.1, read on the forward strand.
TGCCAAAAAATATTTTATAATTTTTATAAAAATGGATTTTTTAGAAGATTCAGGTAATTTTAATTTTATCTTATTTACTTCAATCAGCCATAACAATATCCAATATGTATTTTTCGCACAAACCGGTTATTATTTCAGATTTTTTACTTGTTTTTGGCATTTTCATTAAAAATATTTGTAATTTTTTTATAATTGTATTTTTTATTTATCAGATGACTCAAATTCGAAATAGCATACTAACTTATGAGGGTTGCTCACAGCAGTCATATTCTTTCGTGATAAGCCCAAATTACAATAGCGCGTAGTCAGCAGCAGTGTGTGCTGCCATAATCAGCTGATTATTTAGAATACACTGTTTGTTATGGTGTTGATTACATTTAGTCAGCAGCAGTTTGCAGTGCTGTTTCATTTAGCCCTGTTTCTAAATTCACTGCGCTGCATTCAGATTGAGAGCGAGACAAAGAGAGTGAGTAAATATTTATTTTATTTTATTAGAGTTATATAATACAATAAATGATATTATATAAATAAAGAAAAGAGAGTGCGAGCGACAATGGCCTTCGACTCTGACAATATAATTGAAATCTATATAACTATATCTTATTTAATAATTTACATTTTTTTAAAAATTGAAAATAATGTTTATATTATGATGGCTAGGAACGGTAAGTGATGAACTAGGTGTAGATGTTCCAAATGTTGATATTCGCTCTGAGTTATATTTTTGACATGTATCTAGGATATGTTGAACAGTGAGATGAGAATTGCAAGTATTACATATAGGATTATTTTCTTTGGTTAATAGATGTTGATGTGTGACGATCGTGTGCCCTAGTCTCAGTCTTGTGAATAATACCATTTGATGACGAGTAGATGTGGATGGATATATATTTTTTACCCCAAGTGGGTTGATTGCTTTATATGGATGAACATATGATGTCCATTCGTTAGATTTAAGATTTTTGATATAATCGATTAAAAGATGTTGCATATCGGTAATTTCATGAGTGGGAAATGTTAGAAGGGGGTATTTTTTTGCGTTTCCTGCTATGTTATCTGCTGCTTCATTCCCTAAAATATTTACATGCCCTGGAACCCACATAATGCGAAGTTTTTTTGGATATTTTATTAGAGTATTGCGTATTTCAGTGATTAAGTGTCCAGAATTTTTTATGTTGGTTATAGCAGATATAGTGGACTTACTATCGGTGCATATAACATATCGGCCTTTTTGTTTCGAACAATAATCAATAGCTAATTTTAAAGCGAGGGCTTCCGCTGTAAAGATACTGCAGTGAGATTCTAAAAATCCGTGAAAAAGAATGTATAAATTGTGGTCGACGACTCCAAAAGAGGTATATAAGCTGTTTTTTGAACCGTCTGTGAAAATAAATTTCCAATCTTTATATAGGATGGAATTTCTTATTGATAAGAATAATTGGTTGTATATGGTAGATGCGGTAGAGTTTTTTTGAAAGTTAAGAAGATCAAGAATAAAAGATGATTTTTTTAACTGCCACCAGGGATCATTATTTTTTTTTAACAAAATGGGGCTAAGATTAGGTAGAAGTTTTCTGGAGTATTCTATGCACCTGTGGAGTGGTGATTGTTTTCTGCAAATTCTTTTTTGTTTTATAGTATTTTTCAAAAGTTTGAATAGATTACCATTATTTGATATAAATAATTTTGGGATGAGTTTAATATCACACTCGTATATTCGTTCCGGGATTGATGGAAAACCAGATTCTATTAGCATGCTTTTTGTGTTTGTAGTAGGAAAAGCTCCTAAGGAACATCTAATTGCAGCGTGATATGGTGCGAATAGTAGTCTCAAATACGTTTTTGGACAATGACCGTAAATTGGAAGTCCGTAGTCAATTTTAGAGAGTAAAAGAGATTTGGTAATGTTTAAAAGAGTGTTTGTGTGTATAGAGCATTTTTTCGAGGATAGAAACTTAATTATGTTTAAACGTTGGCAGAGATCCTTACGAAGTTTTTTACAGTGGTTTTTAAAGTTAAAGTTTTTGTCAAAAAAGACACCTAATATTTTTAATTCTGTGACATGTTCAATTACGACATTATTGTAGTTGAGGTTAGGAGGGCTGCATTGTTTTTTGTTGCAAATGTGAAGAATTTTGCATTTATCCAGCGAGAGTTGGGCACCAGATTTATCGGACCAGTTTTTAATATCATCAAGAAGATTTGAAAATGCTCTTTTTACCCGAGAAGAATCATTGTTTTTGGAGAGAAATACCGCATCATCTGCATATAATGAATGTTCAATAATTTTATATTTCGTGGCTATTTTGCTTATTTCGTTGAATGCCAAGAGAAAAAGTACTACCGACAGTGGGGAGCCCTGAGGGATTCCGTTATGAAGAGGTAACGTGTCGGATAAAGTAGAGTTAATGCGAACTCTGAACTTTCGGTTGACTAAGAAGGCTTTAACTATCATATAAATTTTTTTTCCTACTTTCCAATTTTTAAGTTCTTGAAGAACTATATGGCTTCCAATACGATCGAATGCCCTTTCAAAATCTGTCGAGAGAATCGATACATGATTTTTGTGGGATAGGGCCTGACAAATGTAGTGGTTTATATGGATTAGGGCGTCTATTGTTGATTGTTTCCTTTTAAATGCAACTTGGTTATTGTGAATAAGGTTGTTTTTACCGGCATACCACATTAGTCTTTCTGCTATGATTTTTTCGAAAATTTTGCCAATGCAGGGTAGTAAAGAAATTGGTCTATAGCTGCTGATTGCTTCAATAGGCTTATTGGGTTTTTGAAATGGTAGAATTATTGCATTACGCCAGTTTTGAGGGTATATACCTGAGTCAAATATGTTGTTGTAGAGAGATAATAGACGTTCTTTTAGGCAATGTGGCAGGTTAATGAGCATGGGATAGGGGATTTTGTCATATCCAGGAGTTTTACCCTTGGCATTAGAGAGGACGTTCTCCAGTTCTATTAAATTGATATTATTTTCTATTTGTTTAGCGTCATTTGATAGGCAGTTGATGATATATGGGGATGTTAGGATTTCTTGTTTGTTGTTTGAGAAGGTTGGATGAAACTGACTGTTTTCTGATAAGTTGGACCAAAATTTGGCAAAATTATTAGAAATATCTTTTGATGAAGTAAATATATGTTGGTCTTTTATAATAAAGCGAAAGGTGTTAAAATGTTTATTGCCGACTAATGTTTTTATGTCATTCCAAATTTTCTTGGTATTTGAGGAGGGGTTTATTGATGATGTAAATTTTTTTAATGATGTTGATTTTGCTAACTTCACTGCTTTTTTAAAAATAGCATTGGCTTTTTTATAGGCTAAAAGGTTATCGTTCGATCTATTACGAACAAAAGTATGCCACTTATGTTGTTTTTCTTTTCGTAAATTGTTTAAATTGGAGTTCCACCAGGGAACAGACGATTTATGTGGAGTTTGTTTGGTTTGAGGTATTGATGAATTAGCAGCGAAACGAATTATTTTTTGTATTTTTGCGGCTTCTGAATTAACATTACCTGATCTATTAATTTTGATATTTTGACTGATACAACATTGTTTGAAATGTGGCCAGTTGGCGTTTTCAACTTTGTATTTCGGGAAAGGTTTACTTTTAGATGAGTTAGAGTAACCTCCTATTTCTAGAGTGATAGGCAGGTGATCGCTACCATATAAAGAGTTAAGGGTATTCCATGTGATTTGCGGTGCAAGTGAAGGGGTACATAATGATATATCTACATGCGTTAATGTATTGTGTGTGGATAAGTGGGTATAGGATCCATCATTGAGAACAATCAAGTTTTCTTGAATAATAAAATCTTCTAATATTTTACCTCTAGTATTTGAATAGGGGGATCCCCATATTGTGCTCCATGAATTAAAGTCTCCAAGTAAAATGTATGTCTGTTTATTAGGTGTTACTATGTCTTTTAAATCTTTTTTAGTAAACTGTTGATTTGGCGGTATATAACTATTTATTATTGAGAATTGCAAGTTTAAATTTATTATTAGTTCGATAGAAGAAATATTGTTATTATGAAAAATTACTTTATGAGGGATTTGTTTTTTTACTAAGAATCCTACACCTTGTTTGGCAAATGAATTGTTGGGTAGATTATAAAAATAACCCTCGTAATTTTTATGAGAGATTGTGTTATTGTTGTTATGTGGGATATGTGTTTCTTGTAATGCAATAATATCAGGTTTATTGTCGTTAATAAGGAGAGCAAGTTCGTTGTAATTATTGTTGTAACCATTTATGTTCCATTGGATTATTGTAATCATATTGTGTATAAGAGAAATAAAATATGTGAAAGAGTGAATGAGGACAAAAAAAAAAATTTTTTTTTTTTTTATTCTTCATCACTTATTATTGAATCTAGTTCCATATAGCTTTTTGTTTGGTTTGATTCTGTTGATGTTTGATTTGGTGTTGATGTTTTTTGTTTATTTATTATATTATTGATTTTGTTTAAGAGGTTGTTGTTTAAAGTTGTTATTGAGTATTCTGTTGTTGTAGGTGTTGTTGATTTATTTAGATTTTGGTGATCAGTTATAGGAGTGAGAGAATAAGAAGAGAGAGATGAAGTAGAGGGAGAATTATTGGTTAATTGTTTGTTAATTTTAATTTCATTTATTTCTTTTAGTTCTTTTGATTCTTTATTTTTAACGGAGTTTTTTTGTTTAATTGTTGTATTTGTTGCTGTTATTGAAGAATAAGTTGGAATATGAGATACTGATGGAATACTATTTCTTTGTATACGTTTTGCTTCGCTCATAGAACATTTGTTTTTTATTTTGATTTTTAAAAGTTCTTTTTGTTGGATGAAACGTGGACATTTGTTGGATTTTGATGGATGCTCATCTAGGCAGTTGGCGCATTGGATACGTGTACAATCCTGAAGATGTGGTGGTAAATTGCATGTTTCACATGATTCTGGATTTTTACAATGTTTTGTAGTATGCCCCAGTTTTTGGCATTTTTTACACCTCATGGGATTTGGATAGTATTCTCGTACAGTTCCACGATATTTTTATTTTATCTGGCAAATGATACAAATCAAAGGTAAGTAGAGCTACTCCTGTCATAGTGTTATCTTGCTTTTTGAATTTATGAATGGCCACTACCCCTTGGTTAGACAGCTCCCTTACTATTTCATCGTCAGAAATGTCGTTGAGATACGGAGCGTAAATTGTTCCTTTTGTAAAGTTTAAATTTTCATGAAGTCGTCAATTAATTTTACAAAGGCCGAATAATTCTTTGGCCATTAAAAACTTATCTGCTGTTTGTTTATTGTTTACAAGAAGAAGCAAGTTTCCATCGCGAAGTTGAGAAATAGAGGTAATGTCTTTACTTATAAGTTGTATTGCTCGGTAAACAGAGAAACATGAGTATTTGGAAAGTGGTTTATCTGGATCGGTGGTTTCTAGAATAATGTATCTTGGGTTGGGTGGTAGGGTTTTTGGTAATTCCGGAAAAGGGATTGATTCTTTTGTTTTAATTTTTTTACGTTTGGGGCTTGTAGAATTTGCCAATAAAGCAAACCTATTGTCCCCAAGGTTGGGGGGCCCTGTGGGCATTTTGTTAGTGTATTTTTACTCTTGTACGAAAGTAAAATGAAAATGAATATAAGGAATAAAATAAATGTTTATTTTATTTTTTTTTTTTTTTTTTTGAGAGAAAGAGATTTAAGAAGTTGATAGTAACTAATACGCGATATTAAATTTTAACCGTCTGCTCAATTCGAGAGTTAGTCGACGACTGAGTGAGTAAATAAATGAGAGGCTTAAATACACAAGTAGAACAAAGCTAGATGGTAGTTGTAAATTGTGGCTGCCTACGCTGAATTGTAATTATAACGGCAGCAACATGTTGTGCTGACAGTGATCAGCTGATAATTTTTGCTGATACTGTTGCTGACTACGCGCTATTGTAATTTGGGCTTTATTATTTTATGATATATGACTTTATGAAGACCGTGTGAATACCCCAAATATATATAATGTTGTTTACAAACAAAAACCTGCAAATGTTGTTCGTGTAGTTTTTTAAATATTTCTCAATTTGAGAATATTTTGGTTTTTACTCTCTCTAAAAAAGTTGCTGGATAAATCTTGCTGAAAAGTACGCGAACACAGATGATGCTATCACAATTTAATATGAATCAATCATTAAATAAAATATCTTTTACTTTCATTAAAATTTCATATACGAATAAGTAAGAGTTAAGAACACTGGTCGGCAAAAACAAATTCTTCCTTATAAATAGTTGAACTTGTTGGACTTTGATGTGCTCAACACGAATCTACTTTTGTATGTCTAATATTTCGCCCATATCTAGTATATTTGCGGAGTAAAATTGGCTTTAAGTCAATCTAATATAATTGTTTTTTTTCAGTCACTAATTTCGAAATTAGTTCGAAATTAGAGTTGGAAAAAAATTAATGCGAAATTTAATTTTTTCTTTTAATAAAATTTATTTTGAAAATTAAAAACATCAAAAATGTAACAATTTATCATCATTATCTCAAAGGTGTAAAATAAAGTAAAACGAGAAAAAAAACATATGTATAGTCGGCCAAGCCCGACCTTATGATACCCTACAACATTGTATATATGTATGCTTTAAAACTCGGGGAGGGGATTTATATTACACCTGTGGCCAATTGTGGACCGATACTTTTAATAAGTGTTAAAAAAACATTTATATGACTTTATGCACTTTTAGGCGATTTCCGCAATAAGCCTTATATGGGAGCTATGGCAAATTATGAACCGATCCTTATAAAATTTGGTGCAATAATTTATACTTATATATAACTTATTTATGTCGAATATTAACTTTATACTAGCATTTCTATGGGATTAATGCACGTTAAAGTATTTTTGGAAGAGGGGTTTATATGGCTATGTTATGAACTATAGTCGATTCTGGACCGATTTTCATGAAATTTGTAACCAAGATAGATACTTATAAAAAAAACTTCTTTTCACCGAATTTCAATAAAATATTCTTATTTTTCTGGCATTTTTAAGTGTTGAAACTATATTCCTGGGGGATATTTGTATAGAGGCTAAGTGCCAAATTTTATTCAAATACCTTCAAAATTGCGACCTGTTCTTTGTGCACAAGGTTTACATGGACAGCCAGCCGTCCAGACAGATGGACGGACATCGTTAGATCGATTCAAAAAGTGATTCTGAGTCGATTGGTATACTATAAAGTAGGTGTTGGATAACTTTTTCTATGCGTTACAAACATAAGTACACAAAACCCCGACCACCTATGGTGGTGTAGGGTATAATTCAAATAAGCCATGTTGACTGATGCAAAAATCTTGATTTTATTCACAGTTAAGTGAAAATACTAATGTATGCCTACAATTAAGTGGAGACATAATTGAAAAAGTTTTTCTTCTTTAAACTAAAATAAGTAGACTAGATAGAATTTAACGAGCTAAAAAAGAATCTGCTGTCTCTTTTTTCTATACATACTGATTTTTTTATGGACTTAAAACTAATTTTACTCCGCACATTTTTGTGTAAATTGTGCACACTATTCTCGAGTTATATTGAAATGTAATCGAGTAATGAATGGGCTTATTTAGAGCGAAGTATTAGATACGCCCAAAAAAAAATTTCGACCTGATAGGAAAAATATGAAAGCAGATTCGGGTTTAGCATGTCGAATTAAATTTAGTCGAATTTTTTTTGTAATTTTTGAACTAATAAATATTTGAAGGGGCCATACGCGCTGCAACCCAAAAGAAAATTTTTTATTTTTTATTTTTTTTTTTTTTTTTTTTTGCCATCAATGTAATTTTTGTACTAATAAATATTTGAAGGGGCTATACGCGCTGCAACCCAAAAAATCCTTCGTACAATATCCCAGGCACTTTATCCTGTTAGCTAAAGTAGCTGGGCACTCATACGTATTCAGATGCTTCTTCGTATATAATACTGAATCTATACTGATTAGTTTCAATATTTCCTAAGGTATGTTGATGGCATCTTAGACCACAAAGCCTGGTACTCCAACTTCACTCTTATTGAGCAATAAAAAAATGTTTGATCTACCAGGAGATAATGAAAGAAAAATCATTGCTTGTCTCATTCCAGGGACTTTCTCGTATATCTGAGTAAATTCTCTCTAATACCCAGGAGTTGATCTAGATCTAGAACTAGATGGGTAAGCGAATGGAAGAAAACTAAAGGCTTTTCGAAACAGTTGATATATAGATTATAGCTTTGCCCTATTTTATAACATTAGACTTTTAATAAAATCCTTTGTTTTATTGAAAAAAAAAAAAAAAAACAATAATAATAATAATAATATTTATTTTAAAATAACAAACTTATTTTGTTCCTTGAATCACCTTGCAAAACCCTTTACAATACAGGTTATAGGATAAGTTACAATACAATATAGATCAAATTTTAGGGGGGATCTATACTTAGCCCGTGAACAAAAACAATTAATAATTTTTGCAATTTTAAATTTCAAAATCGTATATCTTTAGACTCGAAAAAAATAACGAGTTCAAATTTATTTTATTCGAAAGACTATTTTCTACTTTAACTAACAGGAAAAAATATTGGGATAAAGATACAAAAAAAAAAAAAAAAAAAAAAAAAAACTGAACAAAGATTTTTGCAAAATTAAGACAATTGAACATTTAAATGCAAATAAACAAATACAGTTTTTCAAAGGCCTTATCATGAACTTTAAGAAAATGTATTTGAAATAGCATAAGAATCACAGATTTTCTAAATTTTGACGCACTGTGCATAGCATGAAAAAACCTAAAATTAACATTCTGTTCTTAACATCGTAGGAAGTTAAAACTAGGAATTAAAAAAAATGTCAAAATGATAATTTTAGTTATGTTTAAATATAGCTCGCTAAAAAGAATTTTGACTAAAAATCCCCTATAATATTGCTTCCGAAAATGAATAGCGATGTGGATTTAATACAGAACTACCAGTTTACAATGAACATAGCGTTCTACTGCATGAATACCAGAAGTATTTACACAAAATTATAATTGCAGTGGTTATCTTATGTAAAAGTGTTTACGTATTATATATGTACTTACTTAGCAAGTATGAGTTAGATCTATATTTGTGTTAAATGTGGTTATGGAATTTAATATGTGGTAATAACAATTATTTATATAAGTTTGTTTGTGTGCATACACACCCATATATGCACATACATTTACACACTTTCATATTTAACGAACTAGAAAACCTATGTTTAGATGTGGTTGAAATATTCGTTGGTTAATTGTAGCATGACTTATTTGTTATCTATTTCGTAGAAAACCACTATTTTAAATATTGGAATGTTCGACTTAAAATTAATAATTGAAATGTAAGTAAATGGAATCTTTGAATAAAATTTTATTAAATAATTTAAAATGAATGTATATTTTGTAGAATTTATTTCCAAAATAATTATTTTAATGTCATTATTATTTAAGAGGAAAATATGGGAGATAAAATTTCATGGAAATGCAAATTTGCTAAGCAGCAAATCAAGCGAACATATTTTTATTAAATTATATTTAAATATATTATAAATACTATGTTCATAAAGGTAATGAATATACATTTTGTATTAAAATTCATTAAATTAAAACTTCCTATTAAATTTAACGCTTTCAACAAAAATTTTTAAATCCACCAAAAAATAAAAAACACAAAAACTTTAACTCCAAAATACAAATTTAAATTAAAAAGTTCACTTATATTGTCATCATCAACTTGTGTTCTGTTCATTTACCACAAAATTAGAGAGTTTTTGTTTGCATGTGTTGTTTTGCACGCTGAAAAGTGCAGGAAATTAAATAAAATGTGGGAGGTGAACGAAAATGTTACCAAAAAAAATAGAAAAAACAATGAAAAAATGAGAAGTAAACAATTTTACCAAATTAAAATAGAGAAAAAATAATATATAAAAATTTTATGCTAAATTTAGTACACGCAGATAACAAAAGCTGTGACTGAAACTAATCTAGAAAAATGGTTCCGATTAAATTTGGTTTTTCACCTAAAAGCTTTGGTCATTAAAATGTTTGTCTTGCAACAGACAAAATTTTTTAATTTTTTTCTTTATTACCACAATGAGGGATTCGATTCAGAATCCATGACGGTTGTGACTACATTGACAATTTACGATATCGTCGTTTTGATACTGTTCGTTTACAAATTTTATATATACAAAAAATAAAACAAATAAAATAATGCTAATTGGTATAAATTTTTGTTAATAACTTGAACACGCAGTGTTGAATTTGGATACATATAGGGGAAATTCACTATTAACATCAAATGGTGTCGTTTTCAACATGTTTGTGGTCGATTTTTCTCTAGATAAGAACGCAAACTTGTATTTTCTCTATGTGTAAGTAATCGTAATCATAGAAAGTACACAACTGTTTATATTTGTATAAATTTTCTATTTTTATTTAAATTAAACATTAAATTAATTGTATTTAAAACCATAACAAATTGAGTGTAATAAATATGTATAATAAATACATCTATATGTAGGGATTTATAACAGTGACAAACCAAACCTAGAAAAAGCGTAAATTCTCTTTCTAAGTAGATACTTACAACTAAACAAATAACAGGCGGGTATTTAATACATAGAGAATAATTTTGATTATATTTTGGATACTAAAACTATGTATTAGCAATCAAATTAACAAACGCAATATAATTGCAAATTCAACACGTATCACAGTGAATCATTTAGACTTAAATAAATTATTTTGATAATTTTGTCAAATATAAATTAAATGAAAATTCACTAATACTACGTCTTTGTCCATATGTCTAGTTTAATGATGCAATAAAATCTAGTGTACTATGATATACAGTGGCGAGCTAAAATGTAAAGCAATTTAGCGGGATCAACAAAATTATAAATTATTCATACATTACACAGTAGGGTAGAATCGTAAATTTTTATAAATAACCATAATACAATAAATAACAATGTACAAGGGTGATCCATGCGGTTTTGCAACCAGTTTTAACCGTTTTAAAAATAACACTTTATTTCCAAAAAAAATTGTACTAAATACTAATATTTGAATGGAAATTTAGGAAAAATTTATAAAATTAATAAAATTAATTTTTTGTTGTGTTTTAAAAATATAGTTTGAGGTTAAACTGAAATTAATTCTATAAAGCGCCCCATAGACACATACTGCATAAACTCATGCAATACGTATGTATTAGTAAAAGTTAGAAAGTCTAAGAATTTATGCGTCACACCGACATTGCAGTATGAAAAGTCAAATTAGTTTTGATTTTAAAATGAACTCAAATTCATTCGAGAGTTTTTTTCGAATGAATTTGATTACTTTTTTATTACTTATAAATTTTCTGTTTGTCATATTAAATTAAACGAAAAATTTAAAAACTATTTAAAATTCTTTAAGTTTTAAAATAATTTTTTGGGTTTTTATCAACTCAATAATTGTAATAATAAGAACTGCGCACGAAAAAATCCGTGCATGCAAATCTGCTTATAGAAACTAAACCAGAGGGCGAATTTTTTTAAAGTTATGTTTTTATTAATGACTGTTATGTTCAAGTTCTAAACATAAAAGAATAAATTAGTTCCTGTTGGTTTTAACTAAAGGTTTTATTGTGTTAAGGTCACTTTTTTGCTAGAATAAGTCCACCTATTTTTAAACTCCGTTTAATTTTATGCTGAGCTTTTAATGTCCTTTAAATTATTTTTTACTAGAGCCCAATATCTTTCAATTGCAACGAGTTTCGGACAATTTGATGGATTAGCCTCTTTCGGTACAAACTCTTAAAATTTCTTTGTTACAACTCCATTGTTTTATTGTTGTAATGAGAAGAAGTGGAAACAGGCCAGAAAATAGCAGATAGACTGAATTTTATTAGGAAAGGGAGAAGTCTTTTCCAAAGGCACTGATTCACGTATATTTCTGTGTTAATGCAACCATTTTTGAAGAATGAAGTGTTTCATTGCTGCGTATGCATATGACTTCCCAAATTACAAACTTTCTTGGAAATTTTGATTTCTTTGATACACGAAATTTTTTTGCCATAATTCCTCTAGCATCTGCGACATAGAACTCCTGGCTAGGATACTGAAAAAAGTCACCCAGTACGAACGTCTCATCATCTACTATACAGAAATAAAATTTCCGAAAAAATTCGTCCGAAGTACTTTCATGTTATTTTTTACGTCCAAATTCTGCTTGCATTTCTATTAGGATTTTTTTCTTACTTTATAAGTCTTCAGGCTAGACTTCCTTTAAAATTTTCTGATAATGATTCAAAGCAATTAACTTTTTGTGACACTTTTCTTTCAGAGATGAGGTGATTTTCTCTCAAAATCCTTTCTATTTTGCCTGAGTCCTACAGCCTGAAGATACTATTTGTCTTGAATATTGAAAAAAAAAAAAAAAAATATATATATATATATATATATATATATATATATATATATATATATATATATATATATATATATATATATATATATATATATATATATATATATATATATATCGTCACCGAAAATTCAAAACAACGTATCATCAAAATTTTCAAATTTGTGTTTTTGATGAAATATAGTTTATTTTTCTAAAATACGTGTGATCACAAATTTTCAGACTTGTAGCTCAAAAAAAGACGATTATATTAACGAAGGCAATGATTTTCTTAAGTCAAAACAACGTAACATCACATTTCTTAAAAAAAATAAAAAAAAATAAATAAAAATGTTTGTCTTTTTTACGAATTTAGATTGCAAATTATTAAAAATATAATAGCTATTAAAATTTTTGAGTAGAAGAGATCAGAAATCTTTCTAATTATAATTTTCCTAAAATTTTTGTTGATGTTACGTTTTTTTGGCTTCAGAAAATTGAAATCTTGAAAAACGTAAACCACATAACTTAAAAAATATTTAATAAAAATTTAATTATTCATCATCAATATATTAGGCAATATTTAAGCATGTAATAACCCAAAAATCTTATTTGTAGGACAATTTGTTTAGATTTTAGAAAGTTTTTTGTGCCTCCTGTAAAGTTATGAAAAGTGATGTTACGTTGTTTTGCATTTTCGGTGACGATATACTTATAGCCTTTTGATGAAAATATTTACTTTCTGAATTTTCAAAACAACAACCGGTTTTTTCAAAATTCCAACTATTCCAAAACCGGTTTCTCCAAAAAGTCAAATAATCAATCACCCTACAAGGTACAGTTATTAGAGAGAAAGTTCTCAAATTTATTTTCCCTGAAAAATCAATCAAAAGTTTACATTTTCTTTTAAATAATAAAGCAAACTTCAAAACAAAATTAAAAAAATATTTCATATTAAAATTATAAAAAATTGTGAAAAAAGAGTATAACTGGGGGTCGATTCTGGTTCTGTGAAAGGATGCAATAAAAAGTTTTTTCATACTTTCATAGAGTTGATTCTCGTTTAGTGAAAAAATGATAAATAAATTCAAATGTTTTCGTATGAAAAGAACAATTGGAATGAAACAAATTGTTTTCACAATTTCACAGTAATATGATTCTGGTTCTCTGTAACAGTGTAAAAAAGTGGCAAAACGTTTTCATTTATGACATATTTTTACACTTTCATTTTAACGGTGCAAAAATGAAGAAAACTTCAAAAGGAAAACCAAAAATAATGTTTAATAAATTATTTAGAGGAAAATCTAGATATTGCCAGCGATAAGTAATGATACCAAAAAAAGACGGTCCAAATTAAATAAAATAAACTGTTGGGTATCTATATTAAATATCCTAACATAATCAAATACATACATATTTATATTTATAGCACTTCGACAACGATACGTTTAAACGAATGTAAATAAAAAATTTCCGAAAATAAGGGATAATCATATTATTGGTTGATTTAGTTAGAAATTGTGCATGGTTTTTCCATTTAAATTACAATGCATTTTTCTGTTATAAATTAAAAATATTTAAATAGATTTTAAACAACATTTTCTATTGCACACACATATGTACGATAGTTTATGTCAATTAATGCGATTTTAATTTGTGCTCATATCTAGATATAAAGTGTGACATTTCTAATGAAACTGCAAAGCTAATTAAATTTACTGAGAATTTTAATAAAATTTACTAAAATCATAGTTTTCAAACATTTGATATAATAAAAACTAATTAAGATTTGAAAAATTTCTACTTAAATTGAATTAAATTGAGCTCAAGTATTTGAATATTTAATACATTTTTGATAATTTAAATAATTTAGAACACACAACACATTAAATTACAAAATACTTTTTTTCAAATTTGTATGTTTAATTATTAACTTTCTGTTAAAAAATACTTCTTTTTTTAATATCGAAAAGTTTTGTTTGCATTTTTAAATTCCAAAGATTTTATTTATATTATAAATAAAAATGTTTTTAATGTAGGTACATTTTTCCTTAAGCTAAGTAAGCGACGTTTATTTTTCTTTTCTTTCAGTTTGCCGCTTCAATGCTTAACCAAAATGTTAATTTCTTTTGGAAACTGTCGCGACATAAAAACCCTTTCCTTTTCCTCTCAAAATTATATGGAAAAATTAAAATTTTATGACATTTTTATTTTGAAATGTGTCTGGTACTATGGATCAACGAACTTAATATTTTCATATATATTTATTATTTATCACAATACGCAAACTTTACTGTTAGGTAAATATTTTTTAACTCATTCTGCAAATTATTTTTTTTTTTTTTTTTCTTTTTGGAATCAAAACATGTCGAAAATATGTAAAACATAGTAATTCTATGTTTTACACATCAAAATAAATTGCAACAATTATTGAATTTCTAGGGTCTTCACTTTCTGACTCAAAAAATAAAATTTTTAAACAAATAAAATTTATGAACAATTTTCTATGTACTAAAAATTTATTTCTTATATGGAAATTTAATATGTTTTTATTATGTTAAATAACACTGGTCGACAAAAAAAAAAATCCTCCACCAAAGACGAGTAGTTGAACTTGATGCATTTTGATGAGCTTAACACGAATCTGCTTTCAGTTCTTTTCCATCAGGTTTAGATGTTTATTATAGGCGTGTCAAATATTTCGCCCATAGTTAGGCCATTACTCTAGTAGTATATTACATCATGAACGGTGTGTACAATTGACATAAGTGATACACCAAAAGATGCGTACTAAAAATATCTCAAATTTCATCTACGCATGTACAAAATAGTTTCGGAGTTATTTTGAAATATGTGACTGAAAAAAGTATTTTTCATGCAAAATTTTAGATTTTTTTGTTACTAAAATTTATTTTAATAAATGGAAACATCAAAAATGTTTCAGTTTATCATCTTTATCTTAAATCTGGTAATGTTGCGAATAAAATAAGGCATGTATCTTCAAAATTGATGCATAAACCTTGATTTTATTCACAGTTAAGTAAAAATACCCATGTTACGTACAATTGAATAGAAATACAGTGGTGGGAAAAATTTTTTTTCTTGAAAAAAAAAATAGCTTATATAATCTATAAAATATATAGATTTTGTCGAGTTAAACAAGAATCTGCTTTCACTTTTTTCTATCACGTGCTGATTTTTTTTATGGGCATGACTAATAACATCACCTTATTCAGCGGTCACACTATAAAACTCGAGAATGGTTTGTAAAATTTTGACTATAACTCAAGAACTGTTTACACGATTTTGATAAATGAAACACCAAAATATGCATACGAAAATTGTCTTCAAGGTGTGTTAACAATATTTTTTATTCGCTCAAGAGTTTCAGAGTTAAATAAAATTGTCTTCAAGGTGTGTTAACAATATTTTTTTCCGCTCAAGAGTTTCAGAGTTATGAAATTTTCACCATTATCCTAAAAAAAAAAAAATTTAATTAAAAAAAAGAAAAAAAACATTTTTATGTCGACCCGTGTAATTAATCTACTCGAATTTCCGTTTTCTGGCTTTTAAATATATGAAAAAACAATTTCTTAGTCTTCTAGTCATTTCTCTATTACAGTAACATTGAGTAAAAGAATACAAATCACAACAACAATTAAAATTTTCAAAAAAAAATTATTTTTATTTATTTAAGAAAATTTTAAACTTCTTTGAACAACATCAACTTGAATAATAAATTTTTATTAGGAGTTACATATTTGTTCAAGGTCATAAAATAATTATATTTAAGTTAGCGGGAATAATAAAAAAAAGACAAAATATAACAGTGTTTAGAAAAATATTTGATAATTTTATAATAATAAGAAAAAATTAAATATTGGATGAATAGAAATGAAAAATAATAAATATTAAAATTAAGAATATGATTTACAAGTAATTAAGAAAGAGAATATAAATAAGCTTGGAAGAGTTAATAGGTAATGTTCATAAATATACATAACTATTGGCGTATTCATTTAAGATAAAGTGTAATTCAAGTCAATTTCTGAAGAAATACATATTTTTTTTTTTTTTTTTTAAATCTGTAACTCCAATTTATCATACCAGAGTCAGTCCTATACCGAGTTTAAACAATGTTTACGGTACTCTATTATCAAAACCTACATTGTCTCTCGTCTGACTCACAATGTGACAACCATGGGCAATCTGCGGCTTCAGACAGAATTTTATGCAGCCCGGGTAACACCTTAGAAGTAGTCTATTTAAAAATGCAACATTATAATAAAAACAAAATTTAAAAACAATTATATAAAAAAGTATTTTATGACTGATATTATTATAAAAATCATTTTCACAATGTCATTTTTATACCCTACAGTATAATGCGTTTGTGCTGATGTGTTTGCTGAATGGTGCACAGTGTGCGATTCAAAAACTGAAATGGAAATATTTATTGAACTTCGGAACGGCTATTCCGATTTCTATGAAATTTCACATGTTGATAGTAAAGGTGTAGGCGAGTTCAAGTTTTTAACTTGGACCATATAGACTTACAGGGGCCGAGTCCACAGGGTCCCAAAGTTGGACACCTCGGGTATAAAATTTGTTAAAAACGATCCTGATTCCTTATATCTGAATCAATTTCAAAGATTTTTATATAGGAGTATTCAGCTAATCGAGATCTAACATTGTCGTATGTATATATTATCTCTTTTAGTTTAAGAGATATTAAGCTTCAAAGATTAAAATTTTTACAACAAATAGAAAATTTGTGCAAAGAAAGAATTTTGGAAAAATATTTATGGAATCATAAGTTACAGGCATTTAAAGTTGAACTTTAAAAAAAAGTCGAATTTGTCCCGTTTTTTTTTTTTTTTTTTTTTTTTTTTTTTTTTTGACCAAAAAAGTGGTCATATTCTTTTTCTGTTATATGAAAATTTTCTTAAGTAAACACAAAATACTTTAAAATTGATTTTTGCGAAAACCATGGTTTCCCAAATTTGACCTATTTTCCAACAAATTTCGAATTTTCTCAAATCGCAAAGCTTGAATCAAAAAAAAGTTATACTTTTTATATAGTATAAAGTTTTTTCAATTTTTTCGTAATAGAAATTTGTGCTCCCTGATATCGGTTAGATCGCTTTGAATTAAGCATCAAAAAATCTACTTAGGTGTAAAATATTATTCAAAACTATTAACTAACAAGAATTTTATTGCATAATTAAAAATGAAAAATATGCAAAAAATCACAAATCCATCATTTCTCAGGGTTTTTTGCAAAAAGTCTTCAAAAAATGTTCGTATATTTTTATATATATTTGAAAAAAGGACAAAATTTCCTAAACAATGATATTAAATTAGCACTATGCTGAAAAAAATAAAACGTTGAGCTTTATGGAAATATTTCCTGTTACGGCATTATCATGAGCAGCATTACCATTCATATAAAAATTAGTCAAAATTTCCAAAATTACTTGATAATATCAATTTATAATCCTTCAATTGCAAACGCAAAAATACCAATATATACTTGTGGTACATTAATGTTTAGGAAAATTTTTCTTCTTTTCAAATATTTATAAACATTTTTACAATACGAAAATTTGTTGAAGACTTTTTGGAAAAAAACAATGAGAAAGGATGGATTTGTGACTTTTTGCATATTTTTCATTTTTAATTATGCAATAAAATTCTTGTTAGTTAATAGTTTTGAATAATACTTTACACCTAAGTAGATTTTTTAATGCTTAATTCAAAGCGCTATTCAGTTTTTCAGACTTGTCTTCAAAAATCCCGTAATTCCCAAAAAACTTAAAAATTTCCAAAAATGGAATTTTTTAGTTTTTTGCTATATCTTTCCAACCGATATCGGAGAGTAAAAATTTCTATAACGAAAAAATTGAAAACACCTTAGACTATATAAAAAGTATAACTTTTTTTTTTTTATTCCAGCTTTGCAATTTGAGAAATTAAGGCGAAAATTCGAAATTTGTTGGAAAAATAGGTCAAATTTGGGAAACCCTGGTTTTCGCAAAAATTAATTTTGAAAAGTTTTTTTCCTTTAAAGTATTTTGTGTTTAGTTATCTTTCAGAAAAATATAAATATTATATATGTTACTTAAGAAAATTTTTATATAACAGAATAAGAATATGACCACTTTTTTGGCAAAAAAACGGGAAAAAATCGACTTCTTTTCAAAGTTTAACTTTAAATGCCTTTAACTTATGACTCCGTAAATATTTTTCAAAAATTCTTTCTTTGCAGAGATAATATATACGTACGACAATGTTTTTTGTAGATCTCGACTGCGATTCAAAAATGAAATGGAAATAATTATGGAACCTCGGAACGGCTGTTCCGATTTCTATGAAATTTCACATGGTGATAATAGAGGTACAGGCGAGTTTAAGTTATGTACTTGGACCATATAGACTTACAGGGGGCGAGTCCACAGGACACCTTGTGTATAAAATTTGTTAAAAACGATCCTGATTCCTTATATTTGAACCGATTTGAAAGATTTTTATGTAGGAGGATTCTGCTAGTCGAGATCTACAATTGCCGTATGTATTTATTATCTCTTTTAGTTTAAGAGATATTAAGCTTAAAATATTAAATTTTTTACTTTTTAGTCTGTGTTGGTGAAGTTTTTTCGTTACAGCAAGTCCAACTTTCATCCGATTTTTGAAATTTTTTTTTATTTCACAAATTCAAATTTCACCATGTGAAATTTCGTGGAATTTCCGAAGTTCCATAATTATTTCCATTTAATTTTTTTTTAAATACAATTCTGTAAGAAAAACTTCAAAATGGCGGATCCAATATGACAGTAAATTTTTTGTTCTTCTTATTTATGAAATTTTTAATAATTAAATTTGAGAGAATTGAACTCCCTGAATACAAATATGGTTTCTGATTTTCGGAAAGGCGAAAGCAATATGGCAATATAAATGTGGGCTGTAATCCATTAATTTCGGCTCCAGTTAAAATACTTAGTTTACGTAAAAGACGTTTATCACAATTAAAGTTTTTGGGGAGAAATTGTTTATGATCTTTCCATTATTTCACCTAGTCCCCATACAAATGTCTTGCAGGAATAAACGTTTTACGATCAAAATGCCTTAAATATAGCAATATTTTTATGAAAATCTGTGCAGAGAAGTTTTGTATAAATGTCAATTGCACCAAATTTCATCAAGATTGGTCCATAATTGACCGTAGCTCCCATATAAGTCCCTCTTCCGAAAATCACTTTAACGTACATAAAACCCGTACAAATGTCAGTTAATATTCCATACAAATAAGTTTTATTTAAGTAGAAATCACAGTGAAAAATTTTATGAGTTTTGGTTTATAATTAATAATAGCTCCCACCAGTGTTGCCAGTTTAGCCTTTTTGAGGCTAGATCTAGGCTTTTTATTTTGATTTTAGCCTCAAAATTTTCGTTTTAGCTTCTAGCTTTTTCGTTAGCCTTTTTTATTTTTAACATAGCCTTAAAAAGGCTAAAATTTTACAAATTTAATTTTTACAAAATAATCAATTTAAGCATTTTTGTATAATAATTCTTACAAAAATATCGAAATTATTCATATTTAATGAAAATTTTAGCCTGCGGCGCTTCATTCTACAAAAATATTACAATTATTTTTTGACAAACTTTATTACCCATATAAACTAATTACTTTATATTTACAAATTCACTAAAATATATTTAAGAAATACCAAAATCTAATGAGAACAAAAAAATTAATGCTTTTTTAAATAAAAAAATATGTTAGCTTTTTTCTGGCTTTATTTTTTGGGGCATTTAGCCTTTTCTGACCTTTTTTTAAGTCCAATTTAGCTTCTTTTTTTATCAAGTCCTGGCAACACTGGCTCCCACTTTCAGGAATCACTCTAAAACTCATAAATACATATAAATGTTAGTATAAACGTAATATTCTGTATTTGTATATTTTATTTTACACTTAGAAAAGTATCGATCCACAATTTGCCACAGGTGTAATATATGACCCCTCCCTGAATTTTAATGCGCATTCATGATAGTGTAGGATATTATATGGTCGGGCTTGAACGACTATATCTTTCAATCGCGTTGTATTCTTTTACATATCTTTAGAAAGAACGAAAGTTCCGGGAATATAAAAAGCTTATATCGTATTGTTACAGAGTGACTACAACATAATTTTTCTGATAGCCTAGGTCCTCTTCTACAAGTCTTCAATACATTTCAATTCCATTCGGCCAGTAGTTTAGGAGATACAAATTTACTATTTTGCGATTGGCTTCACTGTGTAACAATGGCCAACCAATAAACGTCATTTTCAATTTAACAGTTTAAATTTCTATACAAAAAAAAAGCAGTGCATGAAAGAAGTATCGAAACAGCATTGACGGAAAATAAATATTATTTTTCAGAACATGAACTCAAAATACATAAAAAGTTAAAATTTTGTTCATGTGCGAACAAAATTTTGCATAGTCAAAGTAAGGCGTTTTGAATATGAAAAATAACTTTTAATCACAATTCAATAATACATTGACTGTTTAAAATAAATTAGTCTAAAGAAAAAATGTTACAACTAAAAAAATCGATTTTAGTTGCAGAATATAATGAAAAATTCAGTAAACTGAGCGTAGTCTTGCTGGAGACTATAGTTCAAATTACACAACCAAAGCCATAAAATTATCCAAAATTAAAAAGATCCCCACAAAATTTTTTACTATTTTTTTCTTTTTTTTTAATTATTTAATTTATATAAAAATATAAAAAAATAAATTTATTTTCTCTTAATTATGATCTCTAAAGTATAAATATTAAATCATATTAATTCGAGTTAGTGTATTTTTGAAATTTATAAAACTTATTAAATTAATACTGTATTTTTAAACTTTACTTTTTTTGAAATTTAGTTTCCCATTTGCACAGAGTGAAATCTCTTAATTAGTGCATTTTTATGTTCAGTCAATTCACTAATTTGTGAACTATAGTTTCATTGAAATTACACAGAGATTCTATTATCCAAGAAATTTTTAACTGTCACGTTTTTTTTTTTTTTTTTATATAATTACACAAAATCGGCAACGCTGACTCAGCATGTTGTGCTTTAAACATAATTTTGTTTTTAGATTCATATATTATTTGTAGTAATTAAAATTTTTCGAAAACAGTTTGAGCTATTTTAAAGACACCAAAATTACAATTCACAGAACTATTTCAATTAAGTATTTAAATAACAGTAAATCAGTTTTAAAAGCTTTAATAGATGATATAACAGGTTTTGTTTTTAAATTTATAAACTTTAATTTTCTCTTGATTTCCACAAAAATTTCTAGACATTTTTATTAAGATATTAACAATTTATATTTCTTAATAAAATATATTTATCCACCTCAAAATAATATCCCTTAAATGATTTACGACCACATTGATGAAGTACAAATAGAATTGTTAATAATTTTCTCAAGAATTGCAAATATTTCACAAAGATATTGTTGGCCACTTAAATGTTGACAGTAAAAACATTTATTAACAATAATTCATAAGAAAAAAAAGAACATGTACTTTGAAACCTTTTACAAAAAAAGACTCATCCATAAATCTTGAAAATTATGGATGAAAAGAATAAAGTTTTTTGGCACAGATACGAACGAGTACAACAACAACAACGTACAGGCATCCATAACTAATCATAAAGTTTTTCCTTTTAACTCTTTATTTGTGCTTGTTTTTACCTGAATAAGCAATTATTTGTTATTGTACTGTAGATGTTAAAGCTTAAGGGAGAATGCAAAAAAAAAAAAGGAAAATAAAAATAAAGGGCAAAAAGTATTTTATATCGGAAAAATAAGAACTCTTTAGCAATACTAAATGGCAATTTTTCTTTTTCTCGCTATTTTATTTTTTTGCCTCTTTTATACTCTTTCATGTCTATTTGTATGTGCGGAGAATAAATATATCCTTAATTTATAATATCCCTCTAGTTCTTCCTGTGGAAACATTTTTATTTTTGTCCGAACATTAACAATAGTTAAGTCGTTTGACTATGCCCTATGTTGGAGAAATATTGGAGAAAACTATTGTCCTTTGTAATCTAAAAAAGGGTAATTGTCAATTCTTATAAGAAACAAATAGATTTAAAATTAATTATTCACAACATTTGTGAGCATACTAAAAAGAAGTCAGCCTTATTCTCACGAACTACAGGGATACATTTCGATCTTCCATTCTCTTCCTCTACAGAATGAGTGTTATTAAGTACATACATAAGTATGTGTGCATATGTCGTCTGTGTTTATTTGTATGAGTAGTAGTGTTACACTTCACACCCAATACACACACATACATACTCTAACTCAATGTTCGTTCAATGCAGCAAATTGAATATTGCAAACAAAAAAATTCCTGGAAAACACCAAACAACTACACTTCACTTCTTATGCAGCACTTTAATTTACAACACAGAGAACAGCTACAAATACTTGTACTTACATACTTCCATACATTAATAGTACAACAGCAGCAGCAAACTTTTCCCATCAAAACTTTTTTCGGTTTAAGTTGAGAAACCTAAACTGCATAATTTTTTTTTTTCCAGTTCGTCGTCTTTTTTTCTGCCTTATTTTATGTTGTTGTTGCTGCTGCTGCTGTTGACTTTATTATGGCGCGCCAATGTTTGTCTTGTTAATAACAGCAACAACATATAAAAAAAATATGTTTGTAATTTTTTGTACTAAAAAAATAAAAAAAAAAAAATCCAACAGCAGAAAGAACAAGAGCTCAAACATTAACATGTTATTTATCATTACATTAAAAGTGATTTAAGTAAAAAAATTAAAGTATTAAGAGGTTTCACAGTCAAAGTATGGAGAGAGGGAGTTTAAGTTTTAAAATAAATAAATTTGTGCCACCATAAAATTAAACTAAATTTGCATTAAATTTTATATTTAACATACATAAGAATACATATGGGTCATTAAAAAAAAAAAAATTGATTTTAAGTCGTCAAAAAAAAAAAAAGGTAAGAAAGTCATAGTAGCTTAAACCCTACACCTGGGGTTGCCAGTTGGAAGGATTGCCTAGTGCCAAAACACAATTTGTCCAGTTAAATATATTAACTTTTGAAAATCATCGGATCAAAAATTAATTTTACATATTTACATATTATGAAAATCTACTAGTATTTACCTTCTTTTTTGGATACTACTCAAAACTGTAAACAGAAAACAGATTTGTTGCGGCAACCGATTTTTTTTGACAAACGAATTTTGTAGGTTGCAACTACTATTCCATTTCTGAATTAATGGTAGGTATAAACGTTTCAAAATATCGTTTCAATGAAAGGCACCGAATATATCGATTGGGAAGACTATATTTTTTCTTTTATTAGTATTTATTAAAATTTACTTTTTTATTGTAAAATTTAAACTGGTTTCAAATATGAAATAAATAATTACAACAATTTACAGAAATATCACCTGGAAAAACTATGTAATTATATTTTTTATATTTTTCTTTCAATTAATTGAATTTACGCCAGGAACATCATATAGGACTTCTTTCCAAGAAAATAGGTACTCATACACAAGGTTTAGCGTGCGACCATCAAATAAAATGCAGATAAGAGCAATTCTATAAGAGTTTATTAATTATATAGTCTATAAAAAAGTAAATAAATTTAAATTTTCGTTCAATATTACCTTACCGTAATACCTTACTGTAATAGTTCACAAAAAGAACCCTGGAGAAGAATTAGGTCCTCAAAAATTTTAAAAATTACTTTGGTAGCTACACAACAGCAAAATAAGTTACAGGTATCTATCTTGATAAACCTTTAGGCCTCACAGTAGACCGAATGGAAGCTATACTCGTTAAACACCGCTAAAAGATCGACCGATAAGAAAATGAAGACTTCTTAAGTATTCCATAAATTTGTTTGTTGAAAGAATGTTTAAAAGTACCTTACCATTTTTCAGATTTTTTAACATTACTAAAAGAATATTTCATCCTGAATGGTGGCTGAGCTGTTAGCTAATATAAAATGTTAACCGTTTTAAAAATGTTTATTCGAATTCCTCTTAATAATAGAGGACTTAGCAAGTGTTTGTTCCATATGGAAATAAATTTATCCATTCGACTCAAAATCACTTCCTGAGTCGATTTAACGATGTCCGTCCGTCTGACCATCTGTCTGTCCATGTAAACCTTGTAATCAAACTACAGGTCACAATTTTAATGATAAGTCAATGAAACTGGTTATGATCGGTCCATTATTTCACCTAGCCCCCATACAAATGTCCTCCGGGAAAAGGGTTTAACGATTTTAAATCTATTAAATATAGCATTTAAAAATTTAATGAAATTTGGCACATATAAGTTCCATATAAGTCTAAATCTGTGTGCCGAATTTCAGGAAGATCGGTCCATAATTGACCATAGCTCCCATATAAACCCCTCTTTCGAAAATCACTTTAAAGGGCATCAATCCCATTAAAATGTTAGTATCAATTTAATATTCGCCACAAATAAATTCTATGTAAATATAAATGATAGTGCCAAATTTTACGAAGATCGGTCCATAATTTACTATAGCTCCCATATAAGGCCCTCTTTCGGGAATCACCCAAAAGTGAATAAATTCATATAAAATATAAGTATCAAGGAAATATTCTGTAATTCGTATGCTTTATTTTACACTTAATATAAGTATCAGTCCACAATTGGCCCCAATTCTAATTAAAGAACCCTCTCCGAGTTTTGATTTAAACAATGGTTTAGGGTATCATATGGTCGGTCTTGACCAACTATATCTTTTTTTCTCGTTTTTTTATAGTTTTTATTTTATTCATTTTATGTATGTGAGCAAAAGTGAACACTTTATTGTAACTGTTTATGGTTTTTGGTGATATCTTCTTATCATCTAAAGTAATACGAAAAGTAATTAATAATATTAATTCATGATGAATTTATTTAATGTAATGAAGAATAAAAAGTGTTAAAACTAATTTTGTTTATGCAAAAAATTAAAATGTTTTTGAAATAAAAAGTGTTCAGTTGTGCACCACTTAAGAAAAATTTAAACAAAATATATTTTTAGCAACATAATACTTTTTTTCGCAAATTTGTTTCATAGTTTAACAAGTTATGATGTTAATAAAGATAAATAAAGCACCAAAACAAATTTTATCCCATAGTGCCCTTACAGTTCCTGGCTGATGTTCTAGGATCTTTAATTTCACTTTTATGTATATATTTTTAAGTATGTTTTAGTCTGGGTTTCTTACAAATCCCTCCAAAACTATCAAATCCTAATTTTAAACAAGTTCTGAGTATAATTTTCTACGAAAATATTAGTATTAGACTGCAATTCGTGGTGAATATTATGACCTAATATCATATTTTCAATATTTTCTTCTCAGAATCTGAACATATTTTAACGAAAAGTTGAGGATATTTTTTCAGATATTAGTGGAATTAACTAGTCCAATCGGACCAACATCTAGGTGTGAGATACCTTCCTAATTCGCTATATAACAATCCCTTTACTTTAAAGTTTTTATAGCGTAGCAATACAAGTCGTACATTTATTTTGAAACCTTAAAAAAATCATTATTTTTTAACCTAATTTAGTTTACGATTGTCCATTTACTATTAAAACGCGTTTCCAGTTTACCATGACCCAAGATTAAAAGATTTCAAAATATTGAAAAGGGTAATAAACGTTACTGATTTTGTGGTTTTTGTCAAATATTTTCATGTTTCTTATGTTATTTGTAAACAGTTTGAATACTAAGTAGCTCTACACAGAAAAAAATATTTCTAATAATTTTTTAATAAAATTATTAATTAACTTTGTATTGGAATTTAATTATAAGATTTATTAATATAATTAATATTTTAATTGGTTTACAGTTTTGTTTTTTAATAAATTGACAGTTGTTAATAAAATATAAAGAAAAATTAAATATTTGTCTATAAAAGTACAGAAATAAAATAAATTTAAGTAAATTTTCAAAAATTTTCAGCTCATTGTACCTATTTAAGGAAAAGAAGTAATAATAATATCAATTATTCTAATTATTAATATTATAATTTTGATGATTGGAGCAAAATCAATTAAAAATTAATTAATATTTTAAATTTCGTAATTGAAGTCCATTTTTACTTTTTTCTGTGTACTATTACTGAATTTGATAGGTTTTATTGGAATCTCATATTCCTCGATCTTAGCTATTTTCAAGAAAATGTTCAGCATCTCTATTAATGAATTAACATAATCGATGATTTTGCCTAAATAATAAAATATTTTCTGTTTGCTGAAAAAATTTGCAAAGACGATTTACATTGTTACTAAAAATTCGAAGGTATATTTGTAATAATTTTAGTTGATGTGTGTAGTAAAAATGAAACGGTTTAATATTTCCCAGCAAAAATTTGTTGGCTTTTGGTAATGACTACTACTTACTAGACTCATTACCTGGTAATGAGTTGTCATTATTTTTCTCATTTCTTGGAGTAGTGGAATAACTACTTACCAGTAAACAACAAGTTCATTTAGTTCTGCAATGGCTCAGTTGGCTAGAGCGACTGAGTAGCACTCAGAAGGTTCACGGTTCAAACCCAAACTAAACACATCTATTTTTTTATGAAATTATTTTAATTTATATTGGTATGTTAAAACTATTTACAAAGCACGCAAATTTTAACGTATACATGGCGTAGTGAGTAAGACAGTAGTCTTTGAAACATGAACGAATGTTTTTGTCTAGATTCAAATCTCAGTTGAGCCAACATTTTGTTTTTAATTTTTTTTAGCAATTTTGTAGTTTTGAAGTATTTGTAGTTTTGTAGCATTTAATTGTAGTATTTAATTGTTTAAAATAAGTACTTTAATAATGGGGACCCATGAATTCGTGGACATCGCCATATAAAGGTAATGAGTTTTTCACCCGAATTATAAGTAGTTACTGCTTTTTAACAATGTAATATGTTGGCTTACCGGGTAAGTAAAGTTTTTGCTGGGTTATTGCATAGTCACAAGGAGAAGAAATTTTGCTGGCGCATAATATTTAAACGCTGTTTTGCAGAACTCTAACAAGTTTATAATTGCACTAGACATTCTTCATTGAATAATATATTTTTTAATTTTTTTTCATTTGCAAATTTAAACTGCAGAATAAATCCCAATTATATATCCAATAGACAATGGTGCAAAATTTAACACTTTTATATTATAAAGTTTTATTAATTTTTTATGTTACACAAACAAATATATTAATATTTATTGTATATATGTCAAATTATGCCTTGAGAATTATATTCTACTATTCATATTTTAATTCCTATGGCTCGTTAAAAAGATACCCCCGAAAAAAGTAAATTACACCAAAAAAAGTATTCACTTCCATAGCTTCCATATAAACCCACTTTCGGGAATCGCCCTAAAGTGCATAAAATAATATAGATGTTAGTATCAATGCATTATTCTGTATTTTTATAATTTATTTTACATTGAGTAAAAGTGTTTGTCTAATAGTCCCCTTACCGAAATTTTATGGTCATACATAGAGGGGTACGAAACAAAAAAATACTTACCAAATATTATCAAAATATCTTTAAAATTGCGATCTTTACTTTGCGCATAAGCTTTACATGGACAGCCAACCAGACGACCAGACGGACGGACATCGTTAAATCCACTCAGAAAGTGTTTCGAATGGTATTTTTTGAAGTAGGGTTCCGAAAATTTTTTCTCTGCGTTACAATTACATAATACCCCAACCACTTATGGTGGTGTAGGATATAACAAAATTCACGCTGTAATTTATGATATTCTATATGAAACTGTGAATATGCCTCACGAAAAACTAACTTCTTTTAAAATGTTCGCTCTTGTTTCACAAATTCTGAAATTTTTTACTTCGATAACTATTTCGGACACGTCAACAAGATATAACGCATAACAACAAGTATCAATCTCTAGTTCAAAGTTTGTATTCCATTGAAGCGCGTACAGACTCCGCCCAAAAAAAGATATTGTTGTTAAAATTTGCATAACTGTTAAAGTCTTCAGAACAGCCAAGAAGGTGTAAAATATATCTACAAAGTCCTGTTAGTTCATACATTTTTTAATATATTTTACTTCTTTTTTTTTACTTTTTGAGAAAAAAAATAAATAAAAATGTATGGAATGTTTTAGTAACTTATTTCAGATAAAATCGAATAAGTACTACAATTTTTGTCTAATTTTAAAATAAAAAATGTTGTTATGTTAACAACAAAAATGCCCTAAAAATTATTGCATCGTTCATAGGCTTTTAATATATGTAAATCGTAGTTAAATTAAATTTTTTCTCATTTTTGTTTAAAAATTACCTTTTAATATTTGACCAAAATATATGAAATGCATACGATTAAAAAACTTGTTTCTTCCAATTAACAGCTTTTTTAAATTTGCAAGAACTGTAAAAAATTAAAAACATAAAAATTCCAAATTAAAAAATTAATTAAATCAATTAAGTGGATGATTGAATGAATTAAAAATTTAAATGAGAAATAAAATCTTACTTAAATTTGATTTTTATTTTAATTTTATTTGAATATATTTATTAAATTTTGATGCAAAATTAAACAGCTGTGTTAATTGAAAAATATATGGTAATAATTTTTTTCTCCGCGGAGAAAAATTTTAGTAAAAATTTACACAAAGAAAAAATTTTTTGAAATATACAAGTTAAGCAAGTTTAATATAAATTTTTTATAATAGGTATTTAAAAAAAAATCCATTTAAAAAAATGTGGAAGTTATTTTTTTTAATTATAATTGAATATTTTACGAATTATTCTTATCTATCAATACTTATTTATTTGTAATAAATTATTGAAAACTTGTTTCATTTCAAAATTTATTTCCGTTTAACATAATCCCCCTAACAACATGACATATTTATGTATGTATAAATGTAGTATTTATGTATTTATTGTTTAATTTCTACTTAAGTAAGAAACTAACTACACACTCTTCAATTATGTTGAAATAATTGAAAACAAATTTCTGCTGATACTTCAACTCTGAAATAAAATTCTAACTTAAGATACAACGTGTTACATATGAAAAAAATTATGACACACAAAGTATGTATTTGAAATAAACAGTGTAAATAAACAATATAATAAATATTTTAAAATTAACACAGTATTTGTTGTTTGTTTTCGGCTTCTTTCTGTTTAATTTTTAATTTTTAGTGTTTAAAAAAATTAGAATAACAATAATTCAAATAAAAAATTTAACATAACAGAAGAGCAATTAAATTAAAAAAAAACAAATAACTACCCTGCAGTTTTGAAAGCAGGTTAAAATTTAATAATTTATTAGAACAATTTTAAAATGACACACTGTGCAATTACTAATTTTGAATTGTCTTAATTATCGTTAAAAGTTTCTTTTGAATTAAATTTAAGTCAAAACTATTTCTTTTTTGAAACACCATTAGTGCCAATGTGCAAAATATTACTTTCAACACATCAGACTTTTTGTCTGGCCACCAATTCGTTTATCTATTTTTCTTTTCGCATTTTGTCTATCACATCAACCATATTATTTTTATTTATTTATGTTTGTATCTATTTCAGTTTTAACGAAAAATATAAACAAAGTAATTGATATTAAATTAATTGTTCTAATAAAAATTAATAGAACAAAAACGACAAATAAAAACCCTCCCGTTTATACATAAGACAAACATTTGTTTCTAACAAACAAACATTCTATTTATAGAATATAAATAATAGAAAATATAAATCAATAAATTAACGATTAAATAATGAAAATTTAATGTGAATTACGGTTAATAATAAATTCAATTGATCTCTCTATTTATTCCCATCTTATGACAAATTAAATATTTGTTGTTTCTTTTGCTCTCTTTTAAAACAACTAAGAAAATTTTGTGTTGTCTTATCTTGACAAAAACAAAAAAAAAACGAGTAAATGAAGTAGAAAATGTTAAGTAACCAAACATTTGTCAAATAACGACAACAACAAATACTTAAAACTGAAATTTAAGTGTAAATATTTTCCAATAATAATGAGCAAAAGCGATAAGTGATACGAAAATGTCATTGACATAAATAAGACAATTTAATGTTGTAGAAAGCATTTAACCCAGAAAGAATTTATTTATGTGTTTACGGTATTTAAATTTATTCAAGGAAAACATTTAAATTATTAAACATAGCAATAAATGTTTCTATTACGAAAGGAAGGAAATTATTATGTATTCGTATGAAGTTCCTTTATAGACAGTGAGAGATTTTGGAAAAGTAGTAAAAAACTTGTAAATGTTTATAATAGGTAACAAATTATATATGTGACGAAACCAAATATTTTTCGCAATAAATTCTTAAAAAGAAATTAGAAGACATATTTCAGGTAAAACCGGCTTTATCTGATATATTTCTATACCTCAAAAAAAAAAAAAAATAATAAAATAATAATAAAAAAATAAAAATAACATTGGTACATGGGCATTCTTTGACAAGATGAATTTATAATAAGAAATGTTTAATTATCGGGGAAATAAAAATTTCTTTAAATAATAAACAGTAATATCTCTATGTTTTATTTTTCGATTCTATAATCTCATCTAATAGATAATGAATTATAAGTGACCAGAGATTTGATTCCAATTTTACATATAACATATAACTATTCATATCTTTTGAAATTCATGAAGCATTTCATTGATTTAAAAAGTCATTAGAAAGGAAATTAGATCCTCTTTTAATATCATAATTAAAACGAATTGAATCATTTAAAAAATTAAATTATAGTGCAAATCATTCTAAATTTGGTCAGAAAAAATTGAGAAAGTTTTTCACAAGTTATATATAATTTAAATAATATAATGTTCATTTATTGTTTGCAATATTTTGGTTACCCCAATTAAATACTTTAATTTGGTTGACTGAATCATATCATGTTTTACCAAAAACATTAACAAATTTTGTTATTTTATCCCTTCTACTTTTAAAGAATAAAAAAATATGAGTATATTTATTTTTCTTTAGCAATCGTTTGATGTATAAATCATTAATATTGTTGAGAAAAACATTTTAAGGATGATCAACTTAAATGACCGTGTAGCATCCTGTTCCAATTATGGAAGGCAGTTGAAACTTGTCAAGTATGTTCTAAATGACATCCTTTTTCATAACGTTTAAATAAAGCTCACCCTAATGTACATTAGAGTGTTCCGTAGACAAAAATTTTGTAGGAAGACCCCTCAATGATGCGTAAAAATTAGCTTAACCCAAATTGCTCGGGAATGTTTTTTCTTTCAGATAATGATAAAATTTCAAATCAAATGTAGTTCTATGGGGCCTAAGAAAATTTACCTATTATACAAAATTTTGTTTCGGTCCCTAGGTAGTGCAGAACGGGCCGTTTCCATATGGTCACGCCAGGCACTACATAGATATTATTTTTTTTTTTTTTTTATTTTATTTTTTTTTTTTTTTTTTTTGTACGAAAAAAATCTTTAAATTTGTCACAAAAATGTTTTTTAATGGCAAATTTCTTAAGAGATGCAATTCAATATGAGTTCTAGTATGGTATTTAGTAATATAATTTCCATATCAAACATTCAGCATTAAGTACACCCGCTTTAGTTGGAGCTTTCTTCTTATTGAAGCTGTTGGTAATAAAAAATGACTTGCATCACGATCATTAAAACTAATTGTGTTAGGAATCTATTGAATATTGGAGAACATCCACTAAATATAATTTACGGAGTAGCAAATGACCACTAAATATAATTTACAGAGTAGCAAATGACTTTTGGAGTCCTAATATTTCTATCTATTTTCCCAGACGCTGACCAAAAATTTCAACACGAATGCCATTATATACGTAAAAATTCTGTTTTTCGATGTTCCTATTTTATAACCATTATGATAAACAAACACATTTATTTATTTATCTAGGACTTAAAGTGAAATACTACTGTAAGAAACGTTACCAGCATTGCCTTCGTCTCTAATATGTCCTTCAGACATATTCATCATTGTCACTTTCAAGTTCTTCCAAGCTTCATTGATGGATAATTTTTCAAATTTTTAACAATAATTTTTTTAAGGATTTTAAAAAGGATAATTTGCTTCCAAAAGCATATTTTGGAAGCAAAATAAAAATTTTTGAAATATTTTTTCCATAACCAGCATAAAATTAAGAATTTTTTGATACCCTTTTCTATTAAAAAATCCATGATCCCATGGTTTTTCAATCGCTGGTAGGGAACTGAAGACCAATTTTAAAATTTTTTAAAATTATTTTTTCGTATTAAGCTAAGTTTTACGCATCGTTTAAGGGGTCTTTCTACATCGAAATCTCGAAAAAGGCTTTCCTCGGAACACTAATGTAGATATATAATGTAAGAATGTTATATTTGACTCTATATACCCATCATCTGAAACCTTTTAAAATTTCGTCTTATATGGGTGATGCGTGGTAAAGTAGGCGGATCACACTCACACGCTTTTTATACAAGTATTTTAAACAGTTCTCGGAAGTCATTCGAGAACCAGTAATTTGTTCTCAGAAGTGATGTAGAAGTCATACAGAATTAGTTCTTAAGCACTAGTTCTCTAAAACATTCCTTAAAACGAATTTAGAATCAGAATAAGGTTCTACTCGATTAGTGTCAGAATTGGTTGTGATACCACTAGTTCTGAGGATGTTACTAAAGAATCTGAAGTGGTTCTGATTACACCAGTTCTAGAACTAATGATTTTAGAACATGTTCCAAAATTTTTCCTGGGATCTTTAAAAATAAATATCAGTTCGAAAAAAATTTTAAATTATTGTTTTTTTTTTTTTTTTTATTCATACTTTTGTTTTGTTTCAAAAATATTTTTTTTTTTTATTCAATGAAATTGTTTTTGTTTAGAATTTTTTCCATCCCATGAAAAAAGTTCAAAATAATTTTCAACTTTTGTAATAAATATCACAAAAGACATTTATATTTTTTATTTCGATCATGATGAAAAAAATTAAACTACTGATGAAAATAAAAAAATCATGATGGATTTTTATTGTTTTTTGAACATTAAAGATTGTTTTTCTATTGAAATAAAAATAAATAGATTGTTTTTTTTAGTATTAAAATCCGGTCTGTGGATTTCAATGAACTCATATTTTAACTTCGTGTTTGCTTTGTCATTTATTTTATAAAGTACTTCCTATTGTCCTCTATATTAGCTGTGTTTTGTTGCTGACGTTGATAGTTAGCAAGAAAACGATATTTACCCGACTTGGTTGAACTTAATATTGAAACAACCAATTCACAAAGAAATCTTTCAATTTTAATTTCTAAAAATAATAATTTAAATTTATTTTATTTCTGTTTAATTTTGTTTTTATATTTTTTTCATTTATTGACATTAAAATATTCATGATTGTATTATTGTTCATACTTTAGCAGCACTTTTATCGAAGTTAAAGTTAACATGTATAATTCTACACGTTAACTCCTAACGTGTATAAATTTGAATTTTGTATGAAATTGCCTACGTTAGCAACAAAACACAGCTATTGTTCAATGATGGTATGGAATATCCAGTTAGACACAACATTAAAAGTTTACAAATAAAATTTCAATGACTTAAAAATTTTTAAACTAGTTACATTTAATTTTTTATTTTTTATTATTATTATTTTTTTTTTTTTTTTTTGTCTAGAAATTCCCTTATTTTCATAAAATGTTCCAGATAGTTACAAGGAATACCATGTAGATCACCGGATGTAGCGTCCAAATCTTGATCAGTCTGTAATATATTTTTATTAAGAATTAAATTAATATATTTTATATATTTATAATACTTACGAAGAGAATCCTCTTGGTTTTTGAATTGACGATATTTTTTAAAATCCTGGTATTTGAGGCTAATAACACATTCCTCTGGATCTTAATTGTTTTATCTACACAAATATAAATTAAATTCAATTATGCTGCTCGACTTCTCCTGTGGGATTGAGTTTTTTTATGTATTTTAATAATTCGAACGTCCATGCTTTATAACTTATTTACTTTTTAATTATTTTCGTTTTTAACACAACACTGATTTTTTATTTTTATTATTTTTTATTTTTTTTGTCTTATGTTTAAAACGTGTCATTTCTTGTTAAGAGATAAGATCAAACTGGGTTCTTTTTGTTTTCGTTTTACTTTATTTCCCGATAGAAAGCATTTATTTTAACAAAATTTAATGAAATATTTAATTGATTCAATGTTTTTGTTCATTGTGTATGTCTAGGGCAAGTGATAGCCTCCATACAAAGAAAATACTAATTTCACAGGTCAACATTAAAAAAGTATCTGGAAAATCATGTTGCAGATATTGTAGGTATAGTCATCCAAATAACCAGGAACATTTCGGTTTTTTCCATCACGTCACATTTTTAACCCAAAGAAAATATGGTTCCATGATGAGTTTTTAGGTTATAAAATTCAAAGTAATAGGTAGAGCAGATTAATCACTCACGTTTTATAGCCAAGACATGGGGCTATAAAAATGTGATACTACTCAAGTCTCTAACTTGTCACACATGGCCTCTAGAAATCTTTAATGCTGTAAAAATAAAGAATTTCTCAATTAACCCTCAAAAAGCTATTGAAAATGAGGGGTAAGGAGTGGCTGTAAAGGAAAAATTTGAATTTGGTATAACAAACAAAAGACCGCAGATCTCAAGAATGCTAAAAATTTTAAAATCGCACTGACAAAAAATGCGTAGCCATCAAATATATGAAAAGAATAAAAATACCAATTTAAATAACAGAAAAATATAAGAAAACGAGAGAAAAAGATATAGTCGGTCAAGCCCGACCATATGATACCCTACACCATTGTGTACATTATAATTCGGGGAGGGGTCTTGACTTGGAGTCAAATGTGGTCCGATACTCATAAGTGTAAAATAAAACATACGAATACAGAATATTACGTTGATGCTGACATGTATATGAATTTATTCACTTTTGGGTGATTCCCGAAAGAGGACCTTATATGGGAGCTAAGGTAAATTATGGACCGATCTTTTTAAAATTTGGCACTATCATTTATGTTGATATAATACTTATTTGTGTCGAATATTAACTTGATACTAACATTTTAATGGGATTTATGCCCGTTAAAGCGATTTTTTGAAAAGGGGTTTATATGGGAGCTATGGTTAATTATGGACCGATCTTTTTAAAAATCGGCACACTTATTTAAACTTATATAAAACTTATATGTTCCAAATTTCATTAAAATATTGCTATATTTAAGGGATTTATGATCGTTAAACCCTTTTCCGGGAGGACATTTGTATGGGGGCTAGGTGAAATAATGGACCGATCATAACCAATTTCAATAGGCTTCGTTCCTGGACTAAACGAAACCTTTGTACCAAATTTCATTAATTTTGGTTCAAAATTGCGACCTGTAGTTTGATTACAAAGTTTACATGGACGGACAGACGGTCAGACGGACAGACAGAAGGACGGACGGACGGACATCGTTAAATCGACTCAGAAAGTGATTCTAAGCCGATTGGTATAAATTAAGGTGGGTCTTAGACCAATATTTTTGGGTGTTACAAACATCAGCACAAACGCATTATACCCTCCCCACCTATGCTGGTGTAGGGTATAAATATATCTTGAATAATTCGGCTTAATTTTAACTCCTTAGACTAAATATAGTGTAGATAGTTAAATAAAACATTTCCATGACGTCACAATTTTAAAATATATAATTTTTTTATTTTAAACTTCATTGAAAAATTTATTGATATTTTATTTCTTAAATTAGGATTTAAGGGATTCCATATGCGTTGATATAATCTCTCAGTAACAGCGTTATGGTGTAAAAGCTCACATTGTTCTTCGCTTATTTTTCTAATTATAACCTACACCACCACAGATGGGGAGGGTATTATGCGTTTGTGCTGATGTTTATAACACCCAAATATATTGGTCTAACATAGGTTTCCGATACCCATATTAAGTGTAAAATAAAACATACGAATACAGAATATTACGTCAATACTAACATTTATATGAATTTATTCACTTTTCGGTAATTCCCGAAAGAGAACATTATATGGAAGCTATGGTAAATTATGGACCGATCTTCGTAAAATTTGGCACTATCATATATGTTAGTATAAAACTTATTTGTATCGAATATTAACTTGATATTAATATTTTAATTGGATTTTTGCCCGTTAAAGTGATTTTCTGAAAAGGGGTTTATATGGGGGCTATGGTCAATTATAGACCGATCTTTCTGAAAATCACACTTATTTAGACTTATATGTGCCAAATTTTATTAAAATATTGCTATGTTTCTGGGATTTATGATCGTTAAACCCTTTTCCGGGAGGACTTTGTATGGGGGCTAGGTGAAATAATGAACCGATAGGCTTTGTCACTGGACTATAAAAAATAAAAAACTAAGTTAACTTTAAATGTTAAGATTATCGATTTGAGGGAATAAGCTATAAGAACTCTATAAATATTAAATCATGTTTAGAATATAGTTTTTTATTAATTGTATTAAAATTGTCATTATCTATTTCAAAATTTCGTCTGAACATAATTCTGAAAAAAGTTTTAAATGCCTTTTTTTTGAAAATGAAACGAGATAGCAATCCTTATTAAACGGTTTCTAAATTGAAAAATTGTTCATATATTTTCACACAAAATATTATATTCAGTATAAATTCGATTATCCGGACAATAAATTGCAGACTCCAATCCTGGTTTCGAGGATTTTTTCCAGTCTCTTTTTTATTAAAAAACTTTTCAAATATTTAGTTATAAAATATTGGAAAAATACTTATCTGAAAATGAAGAATTCCAACTACAATTAACCCTCATACTTCGAATTATATTTTTCAGGCTACAATAAAAAAAAAAAAAAAAAAACATCAATTTGTATGGAAACGTAAATTTTTAGCCAATTATGTCTCCGAAACTAATAGTCGTCACAAAATACCGATTAGTGCAAACGATTAGTTTTTAATATTTTGATTTAATGATTAAATAAACTGAAATTTGTGATATTTCAACTAAGATATTTTGTCAAAATTCCACAAAATTTATAGATAAACCTATACAAATACCATAAACAATAAGTCAAAATTTTAAAAAATTAAAACTGACTTATAATGCAATCAACACGGCCTATATACGACGAAACATATGTAATTTCTCAAGTGATTTTTCGCTGTAGTAGAGTAGCTATTTTATTTATCTAAAAAAAATCTGTGAAACCAATAGGTATCAAAATCTACATAGTTCAAACCATGTTAAATTATCCTTTCTCCGAAAGTATTAGAGAATCTCTTTATTACATAGATTTAGAAATTCACAAGTTTAACAAATATTTACTGTATTTCATACGAACATTGCATACAAATCTTATATACATTTCGATAAACTTTTATTTCTAGTCGTTTTATTAAGAAAAAATTAATTTTTATTAAGATTGTGTAATTTAAAAACAAAGTTGATTCAGTAAATTTTATCAACAAACTAAATTAAAAATCATTACAGCTATAGTATTAAACAATAATTTATTGCTATTGATAATATATAACTTTGCCTACAAATGAAACATATTTTAATGAAAAACAGTTTTATTTACACAGTTTTATTATTTTTATTATTATTATTATTTTCTTCCTGTCCCACGATGTCGAACGAAAAATTCGTTCGACAAAATATAAGGAAAACAAAAACAAAATTTAAAATTTATTTGTTGTTTTCCATATAAATTGTCGAAACGAATTTCTCGTTCGACATCGTGGGACAGGCAGTTTGTTTTTTTTTATAAATTTTTTATAAAAAAATTACACTTTATTAGATAATTAATATTTGTATTTTTAATGCCAATTTTTTACACATTTAAACACCAATTTTATGCATAAATACATAATAAATTTTCTGAGTCAATAAATCACTACACTTAAATTTAATTATATTACGAATACTATTTATAAACAGCAGTAATAACAAATTCCAATGAAATTTTATTTTATATATATATTTTTTTTATTCCTCTTTTCACCTTTTAGCGAACATGTATACTCTTCACTTCGATGGCAATCATTATAATAGCCAAAATCACATAAATTGCTGTGATGGCAAACACATACAAAGGATTGGAAGTAAAAACTAATTTAGTCAAGAGTACGGTGCCAAATAGAAATATGGCCATAATAAATGCAACCATTATAATGGTTTGTAAATCACGATACCACAACGTTTTGGGATCTTGTGTACGGGGCACTATTACCTTTGGCTTAAGAGGGCGATATTCTTGTTCGTATTGAGTTTCAAAACCACTAGTAAAATCCACTTCATCTTCTGGGGGAGATTTTTCCAAATCTTTAGTCATATTTAAAGCTGAGTTGATGTTAGTTTTATTTACAATTTGTTTATTTTTTATTGAAAAATAAAAAAAATAAAAAAGTTACTCAATTACGTGATTGTATTCACCTATATAAATTGAAAGTCTAATGAAAACTGTCTCACCCAGTTTTTTGCTTTGTTTTGCTGCGTCTCTACTCAGCGTTATTGTTAACTACTATTTACGTATCGATCGTTTTGTTATCATATCAATAAAATAAAACAATAACAAAAAAAAAAAAACAAAGGTGCTAATGATAACATCCAGTATTTATGAATTATACATGTTCCACTAAATAGATTCCACAACATTGGGAGTGTTTTGTAAAAGTAATGATTAACTAATTTTAATAATTGTTGTGGCATTAAAATTAATATTTTGATTAAAGTAGCTAGTGGTTAGTGAATTTTTGCAAAAAAATACCGAAAAATGATTGTATTGTATTGTATTGAAAATAAGCAAAATCGGTTAATAAACAAAAAAATTTATCGATCAAATAGAAATATAGGGTGTCCGATGGAGTTTCATTTTATACTTTTCCGATGATATCTCTTAAACAAAAGCATGTTCGATATTGATATTTTGTACAGAAAGTTCCAGCATCGATACAAACTCGGAAACATAAAAAAGCCGTGATCCGCCGTGATTTCAGTCCACCTTCCATATAAGGTGAAACATCAACACAATTTTTGGACATATAGTTCAAGGATCTATATAAAATCGGAAACAGAAAATGGGCACGGTCCTCCCACTTTATCGCCTGATAAGAACTATAAAAACATGCTTGCATATCCTATTTATCTCTTATAGCTTTTGAGTTATTTGCGTTTGAATTTTTAAGTACTTCAATTTTGCATGTTCTTGGTTCAGTTTTTTTCCATATATATCCTAGCATTTCCGACCGATTTTAATTGTTTTTTCATTAACTAATTAAAGAACAAAAGTATCTATTGATTAAAAGATATTTGATGTCGATATTTTTACCGAATTCAAAAATAACCGATTTTGAATTTTAAAATTGCAAAAATATTTTTGTGTTTTTTTTTTTTTTTTTTTTTCTCTAAAATAAAATTGTCCTCAACAACATATAATAATTTTATACTTTTCTGAAATATATCTTCACAGAGATGACTTTGAAAGGTACATACTCCCGAATTTGACCCATTTCATATGAAAGTTTTGACTTTAGTCTATATTTTCTAACATCCCAAAGCACGAATCAGCAAACGGAATGTGGATTTTAAAGCCGAAAATGTGAAAAAAAAAAAATTTTTTGGGATTTTCGTCGTTTTTTAGCAATTGTGGGATTCCTTTTACAAAAATGTAAAAGTTTTTTTCATTTTCTCATTTTATACGATAAAGTCTATTTTCACCAAAAATTTCGTTAAGATATCTTTACTAACAAAGACTTTATTACAAATAAAATATTTATACATAGTTTCTCAAAAAACCAATTTTTTACAAACATTTTTCTTTAATTACAAAAATCAGAAAAAGTTAGTTGACATAATTCTTCGTTATATAGAAAAAGATTAAAATCAATATTTTGTATACAACCGAAACTATGCCACTTTAATGGTTTAATAAAATTTCAAAAACATTGTACTATTGTGGATGTGAAAAAGTCATATAATTTGTTCCCGTAGCAAATGTTCGAATGTGTGTTTGTGGTACCCCTTCCAAACTTAACATTTCACGCAAATTTAACCAGCCGATCAGAAGTTACAGATTTATTTCCAAAAATTTTATATTCTGCCTCACTGTGCGATATTGGAGAGCAAAAATTTATATTTCCAAAAAATTAAAAAGATAGTGAATCATATAAAATATATAAAAATGTTTGGATTTATATATTTTTATTTTAATAACCTGTTTCTCTATGTCGAACGAAAATCTAAGCGAACGAGTTAGAGAAACCCAAATCAATTTTCGTTCGCTTAGAAGTCGAAAGAAAGCTTTCGTTCGACATAGAGAAACAGGCTATAAGTTTCTTTAAAAATTAGTCAAACCCTAGTTCTTGCAAAAAAATTTTTTTTTTTTTTTTTTTTTCAAAATATGTTTTATTTAGTTATCTTTTAGAAAAATATTAATTCTATACATGTTACTTAAGAAAATTTGTATAAAAAAGAAAAATAATGTGACCACTTTTTTAGCAAAAAAAATACATTTTTTTAAAGTTCAAATTTAAATGCTTATAAATTTTGACTCCACAATTACTTTTGCTTGGAATAAAATAAAAAAATAATCGTAATAAAGTTGGACTCGTTATAATGAAAAAACTTCACCAAGGTACGTTAAAAAGTAAAAATTTTAATGTTTGAAGCACAATATCTCGGACCCGAGGTGTCCAACTATTGGATCCTGTTGACCCGCCTTCGCTAGATCTGTATGATGTAAACTCAAAACTTAAACTCGCCTACACCTCTTTAAATGTGTTCCTAAAATATTTCGGTTCAATTATTTAATTTACGTGAGCTGGATCATTTTTAAAATACCTCCAAAAATATGGTATTCGATCGACAGTATATATAAATTTAAACTTTTTGTCAAAAAAATTATAACATATGATAGAAAAACGATGTCTACTACATATTGAACAAAAAATAATTTTAAATTTGTTTTTCATTCTCGCGAAATTAAAATTTTAGTAAAATTTTCCATGATTTTATTTCAAATAGTATTTTATTAAAGCTCGAATATTTTGGACATTTTTCATCGTAAATTATATTTTAGAGCATCATTCGAAAGCACTCATTAAATACTATTGATATGAGTATTCATTTAACCATTTAGTTGCACAAATAATATTTTGGGATTTCCGGTGCATAATTGGTTAAGTTTATTTTAACGGAAAATAAATGGTTAGTTAAGGACATACATGTTCTCAAAAGCATAAATTTATCAAAAAAGCGGCGAATTGGTGTAAAATAACGGTTAAGTTTAAAAAACTCCTTTTTATTCGATTATTGTCGCGGTTTTAAATGAACTTATAATGTTTTTCTTAAATTTATCAATATTTAAGTGTAATAAGTATTTGCATGCGACTTATTTGCAAAAATTGCAAATTTAACCTTTTGGTATCTAATAGCATTAAATCGATCCTCTAGCTCTTAATTAATGGGTTAATTACGTGTTATCTTCAATAGTAACAAGATAGACCATTCCTAATATATTTTAAAAAATGTGT
Organism: Protophormia terraenovae; assembly: GCA_951394005.1. Lineage (NCBI taxonomy): Eukaryota > Metazoa > Arthropoda > Insecta > Diptera > Calliphoridae > Protophormia > Protophormia terraenovae. The sequence goes on from OX596074.1 coordinate 144,431,087, forward strand.
GAAATATATAAAATTACTTGTTTGAAAAAAGAAAATATGATAAACGAGAGTAAAAGATATAGTCGGTCAAGCCCGACCATATGATACCCTACATTATTGTGTACATTATGTGGACCGATACTCATAAGTGTAAAATAAAACATACAAATATCGAATATTACGTTGATGCTGACATTTATATGGATTTATTCAATTTTGGGTGATTCCCAAAAGAGGGCCTTATATGGGAGCTATGGTTAATTATGGACCGATCTTTTTAAAAATCGGCGCATTTATTTAGACTTATATGGCCAAAATTTCATTAAAATGTTGCTATATTTAAGGGATTTATGGGGGTAGGTGAAATAATGGACCGAACATAACCAATTTCAATAGGCTTCGTCCCTGGGCTATAAGAAACCTGTGTACCAAATTTCATGGACGGACAGACTGTCAGACGGACAGACGGACGGACGGACATCGTTAAATCGACTCAAAAAGTGATTCTAAGCCGATTGGTATAAATTGGATCTTAGACCAATATTTTTGGGTGTTACAAACATCAGCACAAACGCATAATACCCTCCCCACCTATGGTGGTGTAGGGTATAAAAATGTTAGTAAAATCTTAATATTCTGCGACTAAAAAGTGTGATAATAACTATTTAAATAAATATTGAAGGTCGTAGTAAGCCTCTATTATAATTTGAAGTTAATTTTCTTATAACTAAAATTTTGATAATTATATCGAAATAAATACATAATTTCAGAGGTGTTTTAAAAATGGTCCAACTCACGTAAATCTTAACATTGAAATGTAATATTTTGGGATTCATATAAGGACATACTAATCTGCATTTCTAAAGGGGTACATTTGCAACTTTTTTTCGTGAGGCACTTTAATGCAGATCTTATTTAAACGCACAGTGTCATCGAATAGCAAATAATCAAAAACAAATACATAAATTTTTCAATCGCCAAAATATAGCACTAAATAAGTACTACAAAAAAATCTCTTCCAAAAATCAATTTTGTAGCAGTTATTTCAATCTAGGTTTTATTTAATTTTAAATTCTATTTAACATCTCCAATGTAAATGAAATTCAATATAGACCTTGACCATTGGTAGTGTTTCTCAAATCATACATCCCATTCATAAATGCATTGGACAAAAAGTCCCAAAAGTCTAATTTTACAAGCTTGATTCAAGAGCAACAAGTTAAGTCACACTCTATCTTTTGGATTATAAATTATGATAATCCAAATTTTGAACATTTGTCTTGTATTTACTTGTAGTGAACAATTTTACGATGGCAATTGAAAATTTGCAGAACAGGGTTCAATTGGTTTCCAGAACTTATGAAAGCTTTATTACTACTCCGGCATTCTCTACATTATCTCTAAAGCCTACTGGGGAACCGTGTAATATACTAGTTTATTTGGATACTGGAAGAAAATAAGTTTAAATAAACCATAGAATAATAAACAATATTAAATTCTTCCTTAGGAAGACAAAAATTGATTGAAGTATCCAGCAAAAACTTTGGTTGCCATGTAATGAGTTAAGAAGCTAATATAATGGCTCTTCACTACTTACACATTAGCTGAATAACTCATTATTTTAACACGGTGACGATATTAGAGGCAACTACTTACCCTATACATTACTTAGATGTAATTACAATAACTAATTACTTCCAAGTTGTTAAACAGCGCATTGATATTAAAGCATTACTGAAGTTATGATTAGTAATAACAATAGGAACTAGTTACATTTTAGGTTATAAATAAGTAATGAAATGTCAAGATATAAAATAGTGTTTTTTGTTGTTGTAAAAAGATTTTATAAATTTTGATTTAAAAAACTTTACAACAACCAAGATTTAATTAAAATAAATATAAAAAAATAAACTATTTTAGATTACAAATTAATTCGTACGCAAATTTTGCCTTTCATTTACTGCATTATAAAAATCAATTATTTTCAAAAATCAGATCATAAATAATTATTTAAACTCGGGTAATAAATAATTAGTTGCTAAACAACTTCTTCAGTATGTAGCACAAATGAGTACATGCTTGTAATTTGTGCACTTGTCGTTGCATAAAAATAAAAGTAGTAAAGTAAATCCAAAAACTTTTTCTTTAATTTATTTTATGTTTATTATTTAATAAAATCATGAATAATTTAAAAATAAAAGCAGCAAGCTCTACGAAAAAATCCGACAAAACAAAAACAACTCTCATGTACTCAATTTTGCACCTGAGGGATTTTTAAAATATTTTTTACAACAATAAAAATATTTGAATATAATATAGTGTAGTTTATAGATAATGGTCAGTAGATTATTATACCATTTTTAGAATTTAAATATACCTTTCAAATCGAGAGCTATATCCAAAGGACCGCTTTTTCGGACTTCCCAGTCTAAAATTTTTTATCTAGAATACCAGTTGACCAAATTAAATTGTTTAAACTGTATTAGAAAGACAAGAAATTATTCTATTCAAGATAGTAAATCTTGAATATTTAAGACACAAATTCAGTTTTTGAATTTTTTCTTCTATTATTTTGAATTTATATCTATTTTTGAACTACACTTTATTAGAAGACATACCTTTTTTTAATACATAATCTAATTCTATACTTCATTTGATTGATAAAATCGGAAGAAAATTTTGGCACCTATGGATTTTTGAAAAACCCGTAAAATCTTCATGCATCATAAGTAATGGAAAAAGCCATATAAAAGTAAAATAACAAGATTTTATGAGTTGTACTCATTTTAAACACTTTATAGGCTCTACAATTTTCATCCGATTTTATCAAGCGATACCTTTTTGTTTTACAAATGAAGTATAGAATTAGACTATGTATTAAAAAAAGTATGTCTTTTAATAAAGTGTGGGTTAAAAATAGATATAAATTCAAAATAATAGAAGAAAAAATTCAAAAATTGAATTTGTGTCTTAAATATTCAAGATAGTTGTGATGTTTATTTAAATGAATATCGACCATTCCAGGAAAGAACGCCCGAAAAAGTTATTTTTTTTACTTGATGGCTTTCAATTTCGATAAAAATTTTTATACATAAACTCCATTAAGCCTTTTATCAACTTCACTTTTTAATTTTCTCAAAAATCAAAAAAAATTCAAAAGTATGTAACATTGAATAGCAATATCTCTGGGAAGATTTTGTGAATTTTAATGATTTAAACGGCCTTAAAATTTGGCATATGGCGGCTTTACGACGAACATTTTAAAAATAAGAAAGATTTTTTAAAAATGCATTTTAATGCAATTGCATTTTTCTTTAAATATGCTATTCAAATTTTTTAATATTTTAACATAAATGAAAAGTTTATAATCTTTACATTAAGATAAAAGTGTCAAATTTTTGGGACGCGAAAATCTTATATGCAAAATCTAAATTTTATAAAAACATGTTTAAAATTTTTCATATAAAAATAAAATTTCTTCTTGTTTTTGGAATTTTCTGTAAAATTTGTATAAAAGTTAACAAAATATAAAAAGTATGCAATTTTAAATATTCATATCTCTTTAAGTTATTGATGGATTTCTGTAATTTGATGGATTTTTGTGTAATTTAGTCAGCATTTCGAAAATCACCTCTTCGATCCATAATATTTTAAAAATATGAATGCAGTTTTTAGATGCATTTTTGTTAGTTGCGAATTTATTGAATTTTTATTTTTCAAAATTTTATTTAAAAATGCTTTGTTTATTATAACTTAAAACAATAAATAGTCTGATATATAAAGTTTTACTATTTTTAAGGATTTTTTAAAAAATTACACAATAAATTTTTTTTAACAAAATATGTAAAGCTACTCATAATACCAGAAAAATATAATTTTTATATGAAAAAATTTTAACTAGTTGAAGAAAAGGGGAAATTATGCACAATGCATGTAAGCGTCCCAAAAATTTGAGATTTTTATCCTAATATAAAGATTCCATGCTTTCCAAATATGTTAAAAAATCAAAAAAATTTAATAGCATATTAAACACAAAAAACCGGTTTTAAAAATACCTTTTTATTTAAAAAATTATGCATTTGATATTTGAATCGAAATTTATGATTATTTTTTTAATATTCATAAAGTATGATTTTTAATGTCTTAAAAATATAGTTTAAGATTAAATAAGTAATAATTATCCTGAATGAAATTTATTTTATCTATTGTAACCCCTGTCATATTTTTACACCTAATTTAAATGTTTTAGTTTTTTTTATTTAACGAAGAAATTTTTTTTCAAAGATTTTGTTTTAAAAAAGTCACCTGCAGAATCGTTTTAATAAAATTGATTCTGGCCTTTTCAATATGTTTATGCTAAGTAAATGTTAACATCATTTTTGATGATTATTTTCTTACAATTTTTATACCCTACATGGCTATTATGCGTTTGTAATGATGTTTGTAACACATAAAAATATTGGTCTAAGACCTACCTTCATTTGTTCTAATCGGCTTTACGTCGATTTAACGATGTCCGTCTGTCAGTCCATGTAAAATTTGTAATCAAAATACAGGTCGCAATTTAGTTTTCTTATATCCAATTGGTAATAATCGGTCCATTATTTCCCCTAGCCCCCATACAAATAAACTCCAAAAATCATAAATCCCTTAAATGTAGCAGTAATTTTTGCACATCTAAGTTCCATATACTTTTAAATCTGTGTGCCGAATTTCATGAAGATCGGTCCATAATTGACCATAGTACTGGTGCACAATCCCACAGGTCTAGAAAAAAAAACCACTCCCCGAATTTTTATGTACACAATGGTGTAGGGTATTGTTGGCCTTGACCGTTTATTTATTTCTTTCTCGTTCTTAATGGGTTATAGTTATTTCCAAAAATAAAAAAGATTTATTGATTTTTCTTTAAGAAATGTAATCTTTTGATAGAAATATTAATTTCTGCAAAAAAAACCGGTTAACCGGTTTTTTCTGAATTTAAAAAAGTGCAACCGGTTTTTTCAAAATATCAACTATTCGAACTATTCGAAAACCAGTTTCTCCAAAAAGTCGAATAATCGATCACCCTAATTAAAATGCATTTTTAAAAAGTATTTTTTATTTGTAAAATATTCATGTTAAAGCTGATATAATTACAATTCAAACGCCGTTTAAATCATAAATTTCCGCAAAGCCTTCCCAGAAATATTGTTATATAAAGTTGTATACTTTCGAAATTTTTTAGATTTTTTCGAAAGTGAAAAAGCTAAATAAAATAGCGAATTTTCTGAATTTAGCGAATCTGAAAACGGAAATATTTATAAACGCCCATAGTCCTTTTACGTATAAAATTTTATAAAAATCGGACGACACTTGGTATATTTTTGGGCGTTCTTTCATGGAATGGACGATATATACTTTTTAAAAAGGATAATTTCTTGTCTTTCTAATATATTTTAAACAATTTAATTTGGTCAACTGGTATTCTAGATATAAAATTTTATCCAGCGAAGTCCGAAAAAACAGTTCTTTTGGATATAGCTCCCGATTTGAAAGGTATATTAAAATTCTAAAAATGGTATAGTAATCTACTGACCATTATCTATAAACTACACTATATTATATTCAAATATTTTTATTGTTGTAAAAAAATAGTTTAAAAATCCCTCAGGTGCAAAATTGAGTACATGTGAGTTGTTTTCGTTTTGTCGGATTTTTTCGTAGAGCTTGATGCTTTTACTTTTAAATTATTCATTATTTTATTAAACACTAAACATAAAATAAATTAAAGAAAAAAAATTTGGATTTGCTTTACTACTTTTATTCCTATGCAACGACAAAAGCACAAATTACAAGCATGTGCTCATTTGTGTTACATACTGTTTGTAATACAGACAGTATGTTGTTGTCATTACAAAGACACTACATCCATAACTACATGTCATTACCAAGTTTTTGCCGGAGAATTTTGTCTTCAATCATATAAGTAAATGTTTGACATTAAACTTTTAATAAAAAAATAAAAAAACTAGGAGTAAAAATCTTGTATTTTTAATTATTTTAAATCATTTTATAAATCTTGTTACGTTGAACAATTTTTTGTTAGTAATTGAAATAAAAATCATATTTTAAAGGAAAAATTCATCAAATCATATTTCCTTTAAAAAATCATCAAAAATGTGGTAAAATCATCATTCTGGCAACGCTTTACGCATGGTAGATCTCTGGTTTTAGTTTTATATTAAAGACAAAGATATTATCTTCGTTAAGGTAAGTATTACATTATTTTACATTAAAAGGTTAAAGATCAAAGTCAGATATATAAAAATCAAACTATTATATCTCAAAAAAACGGTATTTTTAAAATTCTGAAAAAATATATAATGTTGACGTAACCCTTCTTCCTACGCACGTAAAATTTCAAATTGGAGTCTCATTTAGTTTTAAAGTTTTGAACCAAAATCAAATCTAATTACTTCGAAAAAAGTGTAAATAAATAAATTTTTAGTGGGAAAAATTATAATAATTTCTAAAAAAATTAAATTTTACAAATTTTAAAGCATTTTTATTATTACTTAATAGGGCAAAAACAGAATTTTTATTAAAAAAATTTTACAAACATAGTTTTAAGAGAACTATACACAATAAAATTTTAGTTTTAGTAACATTTTAAAAATTAAAATATTGGCTTCAAAATGTTATATTGTAAGTTGATTTAATTCGAAAATTCAAAGGTCAAAATTATACTTATAAATACTAAGCCCCAAAATTAAATTTTTTTAAATTCTTAAAAAAATATATAATGTTAAGACAACTCTTGTCCATACGCATGCAAAATTTCATATTGGAGACTCCTTTTGTTTAGAAGTTATGTAATATAATATAAACTAAAGTCAAAAAAAATTTAATTTTTTTAAAATATAAACTCATAAAAGAAAAAAAATTTAAAATTTATTTTTGTAAATAATTTGAATTTTTACATACAAAAAAATTTAATTTTACGATGTTTTGCTTCATAACTCCTAAAACGAAAGAGTCTCCAACTTGAATTTTGGCACAAATATAGACCCAGCAAGAAAGGAACTGAAGAGCTGAAAAAGTCATGAATTTAACATTGTGTTGTCATTGGAAGAAAGTACTTAGTGGTGAAAAAGAGCTGCAGAAGTTTTTTTTAACACATGGTTGTCATTGATATGTTCTTCTTTTATACTTCATGTTCATTTATTTTGAAGTACTTCCATTAAAACTCTGTTTATACATTTTTTTAACAAAAAAAAATACTTTAAAATTCATAAAACTTTAATTTTCTTAGAAATTTCTCCCGATAAAAATTCATTTTTTTCACTTTTTTGGAAATAATTATTAAGAACTTCCAAAAAAGTTTAAAATATGCACTTTGTTCCACTTTTGAAGCGGTGTTCTTTTTTGGAAGCTGTTGATCGTTTTTTTTTTTTTTTTTTTTCTTTTTTTTTTTGGTGGGGAGTAAAGTTATCAATATATAATTTTTTTAAAGTCTTTTAAAATACCGTTTTTCTGAGATAATCAGCTTTGGAATTTATATCATAAATTTTGACCTATGAACTTTCAAAGTAATTAAATTCTGTATACGTTGTTTTAAAGTCAATATCTTTTTCTATTAAATGAAAAAAAAATACAATTGTATGTGTGTGTAAACTTCTGGAAAAAATTCTATCGTTTTTTTAATTTTGAAACGTCATATATTCGGTCTGAAAGTTTGTAATTTGATCAACACTTGCAATAGATAATAACTGCAGCAAATTTTATTGAAATCGGAGATATCAAATCCGAAAATCCCTGTTTTGATATGGTATTACTCTTATAAAAAAAAAAAAAAACACTATATCATTTTTTAATAATTTTATTGTAGAGTTATTCACCAACAAAAAATTGTTATAACTTTTGTTTTACAAAATACAAAAAAACGCACTAAAACATATCAAAATCATTAATCCGTAATTTCAACTTTGCTTTATAAAATATTTAAACTCCATTCACTTCTTAAAGTCTCTAATCAATTATTTTAAATAAAAAGCAACAAGAACACATATTATAAACAAAATAATAAAAATATTTATAGACACAACTAAGACAATATCTACTGATGTTAATTTTTTCTTCAGAGTTGTTGATTTTAAATCCAAACTGCTTACATTATCAATTGTAACACTATCTTTTTCAGGTGACGTTTTAGATATATCCACAAAGTGTTGTCCATTCAATAAACATTCTTGTGATATACTTGAAAAGATATAAATATAATAATTTTTGAAATAATGTTTTTACAGCTACTATATTTTTAAAGCTTTTACCCGATTTTAGCCATATTTAAGGAGAAAAATAACTTATTTTGATATTTGTTAATGGTGTTGACCAGTGAATGTCTTATTTAAAACTGTTTTAAAATAATAGATAAGTTCTTATTGATTTCAATGAAAGAGCAAATGAATAAAAATTGTGGTTAGTTCTTTTTTAGTAATGATCATAAAAAGTCCATTTAAAATAATCAAATGAATCATTATTGTTATTGTTTTTATTATTTTTTCTGCTAAATAAACTCAATTCGAAAATGATCATTGTGATGGTTTTATAAAGAGAAGTTTATAAATAAACAAAAGCCAGAAGTAACAAATCATCTGTCTACACTAGCCATGAAATTTTTTGCACTTAAAAAAAAAACATAAATAACACTACGTCCAGACTAGTCGTTTTCTTGTTCGCACAAGATCAAAACGTCGGCAGAGCAACACACACATTTTTTTTTTTTTTTTTTCATTTTGTTTTCAGTGGGCAGAACATTTATCGAAAAAATCATAATTTTTTGTTTGCCGTCAGTGTCGCTTCGATTTACATGCAGCTCCTCTTCTTCCGCAAAAAAAAAAAATACATTTGATGGCAGACATGGTTGTTCGAACAATTGTGTGAACAACAACAAAATATGAACAAGTTGGGTCCACACTAACCAAATACATGTGCGCGCAAAATTTTGTTTGATGTGCGAACAAAAAAAGGCTCGTGTAGACCGCAAATTATAAATTGTTAGCTCAATGTCATTTTCAATTTGAAAGTTAAATTTCCCAGCAAAGACGAACTAAAGACATCATTTTAACATTGTGTTGTCATTGAAAGGAAATTCGTACATAGTGTCTACACGCAGATATTTTTCTGTCAGAGAGTGTAAAATTTTTTAGAAATATATTTTAATAAAAATTATGTTTAAAAAGTGAAAATAATGATATTTTATACGATTTACTAGAATACTTGTACCCATTATTAGTATTTAACATAATATCAGCAAAATGTTTACTCTCTTCTGCCGGTGTTATCTCTTATATTTTATCACCGTGTAGAAATTACGTTACTGCTGAAAAAAAAGCTGCATAATTTCTGTTTTTAACCTACCCAGCAAAAAAAAAAAAAACTGAAAAACTTATAATTTTAACATTGTATTATCATTGGAAGGAAGTGAAAAAGAGCTACAGAAGTTCTTTTTTTAATCCATGGTTGTCATTTGTAGGATGTTAATTTTTTTAACCTTCTTATTCATTGCTTTTGAAGAACTTCTCTTAAAACTATATTTGTAAAATTTTTTAATAAAAATTCTGTTTTTGCCCTATTAAGTAATAATAAAAATGTTTTAAAATTTGTAAAATTTAATTTTTTTAGAAATTATTATAGTTTTTCCCACTAAAAATTAATTTATTTACACTTTTTTAGAAGTTATTATTAAGAACTTCCAAAAAAGTTTAAAATATGCAATTTGTTCTACTTTTGAAGTTGAGAAAATGTTCTTTTTTTGGAAGAACTTCATCGTATTTTTCTGGGTATGGTTGTTATTGATAGGATGTTCTCCTTTTATGCTTCTGGTTCACTACTTTTGAAAAACTTCTCTTAATGCTATGTTGAAACATATTTTTATGATAATAAAGTTTTAGCCTTTTTAAAAGATAGGTAATAAACATTTTAATTTTCTTACAAATTATTAACCTTTTTCTGCTGCCAAAAAAAAAGTACGAATTATGCACTTTGTTCTACTTTTGAAGTGGTGAATATTATTTTTTGGAAGAAATTGATCATATTTTTTTTTTTGCTAGGAGTGCAAAATCTATCGATTTGATACTGAAAGTTATGATTTTTCCAACATGAGCACTCATTAGTTTTAGTCACACTTTTATGAATTGTTCTGCTAATGAAGACACAATGAAAAGTATATAAATGTGATCTAGACAGACTAAATGGTACACTAATACTTTTTACACATGTGCATTTTTTAGCAGAATAATAATATGAATAAATTTTAAATATTTACTCAATTCTCTTCATCTAATAATACTAAAACTTTTGGGAGCTTTTTATGTCTTTTTTATGGCACAGTGTTAATGGTTCCTTAAAAATTTGTCACATGTAATACATTTAAATTTTTTTTTTTTTATCGACAAACAATTCTATTAAAGAAACTACCAGCTATTATTGATCAGTAAAATAAAAATAAAAAAATAGATACTCATTGATCATAATTAAAAACAATTAAAAAAATCATTCTAAAAATAACTAGACAAATTTCGAATAAAACTTGCAGATTTATAGACAACAATACTTATAGAAAATATAATTAACAAAGAATTGGAAGAGAACATTTTCAAAAATGCATCGAAAATGGATATGAAGATTTATAAAAAATTAATTCGTCTTTTATTATGATATTTAAAGAGAGTACGTATTCTTTCTAATGCCGTTAAATAATAAAAATCGGATTTCAACTTCAAAAGATATTAATAAATAAAAAATACTATAGTATTTTATGGAATATTTTGATTTTTTATAGGATTAGTATCTAAGTTGAACCATCAAATAACTTTTTAAACTGAAATTAAATATATATTAAAAATGAAAGAAGGTAGTTTTTAAAAAATGCATCTGCAAAATTCAGTTGCATTATAAATGTACTTTTTTATATTTTCATATGGGAGCCATGATCAATTATAGGTCGATCATTATGAAATTTAGTGGACCGATCTCTACTATGTATACAAAACTTAGTTTTGTTAAATTTTATCTCGATATCGATATTTATGTGAAATTTATGCAAATTCGGCGATTAACATTAATGTGAGATTTATGGGCTCACAGTGGCTCCAAAACGCTTTTTTTTTTTTTTTTTTTTTTTTTTTTTTGAAATAATTCTGTAAGTATTGAACCGTTGGAGATATCTCAGTAAAGGATAAAAATAGCTTAATTTGGTTAGAGAGGGCCAAGCTTCTATTAAGTTTTTAGCTAAAGTATAAACTTTTTATACAAGTATTTGGTATCTAAGAAAATGTCAGAAAATATTAAAATATAGAAATTGACAATTTATAAAAAAAAAAAAAAGTTAACGGAATGTAATTTAAAAGCAGAGTTTCCCGAAGGACTTATAATTTAGCATTTTCGAGATTTTTCTTTTGAATAAAGTTAATATTTAAACTTTAATAAAATTTAAACGAATAGTGATATTTTATTAAAATTTCAGTATAATATGTATAAACTTATCTTAAAATCAGAAAATTAAAAAACCTCCCACTTTTTTACATGAAAATACCCAAAATCCTAATCTGTATAAAAAATGTTTAGAAAATTTACTTTTTTCATTGAATTGGTCACCCTGTCGTTATAAGGGGCGTCCGTCAGAAAATACTTATTGGAGTGTTTACCTTACATATGGATATACATATATTATTAATATAATTCTAATTCGATCGTAGCTTTGCAATTTAACAACTTAACAAAAAAAATTAAAACAAATTTTCAAAATTGGTATAGTTTGGATAGAACTTGTATGCAGACCTTTGCCCCAAGCCCCTCCGGATTTACTTTACACGCATTTGCATTAAGATTTCTTTTGAAAACATTAAAAAAATGATAAAGCCCAGAACAAAAAACAAATTTTAACAGTGAACAAATATTGCCACCTTTTTGGAAAAAAGTTCACATTTTTTGGGGCTTCAGATTAATATAACTTTTTAACGAATTCATATATTGTTGTAACTCAACTGATAAAAATCTATTTGCCTTACTTTAAAAATATAATCTAATTAGCATTTTTCATGTTTCAATATATGTATATAGAATTTTCTTTTTAAATTTTGAAATAAAGCGTTGGATATTTTTATACAGTTTTTGTGTTCAATTATTTTCTGAAATAAAAAAATTGTTATATCATCATATATTTATATGATTTTTGCAGCAATATTATTTATTTTATTGTCATATCATAAATGATCTTTTTGCGATTTAAAAAAAATACATACCCGAGGTGGCCAACTTTGGAGGGCTACCCACTTTTACCCTGGAATTGAAATGTTTAAATAATTCTTAATTCATTTTTTTCTAAAATTTAAAAAAGCGCAAAAAATCGCAGCCAATATTCTCAAATATAATTTTGTAGGTGTTCTTTTATATAAAAATCGTATTCTTAAATTGGAACTGATTGGAACTTTTTATTTCCAGTCCATTATAAATAGAATTTCCCAAAAAATATATATTATATTATTATGATGTCTTTGCAATAAAAGACAATATTTTCAGTATTGATTTTTTAATCTAGCAAATTATAATAGAATAATTAGGACACATTTGTTATTACATGCCAAAAAAATCATATCAATATCTGCAGTATTTACTGAGATATATGAAGTAAAAGTTAACATACTTCTTTACAAAACTTGTAAATAAAATTCAAATATTTTTTAAAATTGCAACTTTGAAAATCCATAATTAGCGCTATAGCCACTTTCCAATACTTTAAGTATTTTTTCCATAGTAAATAATAAGCTTTTATTTTCGCATTTTTGTCGTTCTAATTTGGATAAATGTGACACTGTGCAACGGTTCAATAGTTACAGAATTAAAAATCTTATTTAAGCGCCACACAGTGTTTAAGGTAGCACAGTGGTCCCAAAACGGAATTTTTTGGAAATAATTCTGTAACTTTAGAACTGCAGGATGTATTTAAATGAAATTTTACATGGGCAATCCTGAGGTGTATGGCAATTGATTTGGAGGAGGACAGGTTCGTAGCGGGTGTGGGGGACGACGGGTGAACCTCCAAAGTTGGTCACCTCGGGTTTGAAATTTTTTTAAAAATTTCATTTATGATTTGATTGAAAAAATGGACATGTTTTTTTTTAGTTTTTTTTAACTTGGCAGGCGCAATTTGTGTCCTAAAATTTTTCTAAAATATTCTCTGGATTCTGTACAAAATTCTAAACAATTTTTGTGCAAGGATCATATACCTATATGGTTTAGATAAAAAGTTATATTATTTTGAATTAGAAAATTTTAAAAAAATCATTTTTTTTTTTTTTTCAAAAAGGTGGTAATATTTGTGTTTTTAGTTTTTTGTGGAGCACAAAAATGTCAAAGCTGATATTAAAATAAAAATACCGTAGAAAGTTACCTCCATATATTGGAAACTACCTCAGTAATAACTATGTGAAATTTCGTTGAAATATATTGAACGATTCAAAAGTTAAACAAAGTTATTTAAAAACACGTTGAAACTGCTGAGCACTTATGTATATAGAATGCTTCAGTACACATTTACCATAGAATTTGCGGAAGGAGGTAAAGTTTCAGTTAGTTTTTAAACGATTGTATAAAGTATTTGTACAAGTATTTGGTATCGTTGGAAAGATTATTACTTGAAAAATAATAATATTTAAATAACAAAGTATTCCAACTAAGTTTTTTCTTTAAATTGATCAAAAAACTAAACAATTTTTGTATTTAGTGTTATTTTTCAAAAAAAAAATAATAATAATATTTGAATTTATATAAAATCTATATTAATAAAGTTATCATTCTGAAATTTTAGTATTATATAAAAAATAGATCTTAAAAGAAGAGTATAAATAGATTCCCATGTTTTTACTCCAAAACACCCAAAATTCCTATTCGTGGAAAACTTACTTCAAAAATTGACTTTTTTCAGTAAAATGGTCACCCTGTCGTTATAAGAAGCGTAGCTTATTCAAAATTTTTTGTGTGTTTAGCCAATATATGGAGGTAACTTTCTACTGTATTTTTATTTTAATATCAGCTTTGACATTTTTGTGCTCCACAAAAAACTAAAAACACAAATATTAAAATTAACGAAATTCTGATAGGGCTAGCGGGGAGACTGCTACCCCAACTGCCCTCGGATTTGTTTTACATGCATTTGTATTAAGCATTATTTTAGAAACATGAAAAAAAATTTATGGTTCAGAGGAAAATAATGGATTTGAAAGTGAAAAAATGTTACCACCTTTTTGAAAAAATCACAAAAAATCAAAATTTTTTTCAAATTTTCTAATTCAAAATAATATAACTTTTTATCTAAACCATATAGGTATATGATCCTTGCATAAAAACTGTTTAGAATTTTGTACAGAATCCAGGGAATATTTTAGACACAAATTGCGCCCGCCAAGTTAAAAAAAAAAAACTAAAAAAAAAACATGTCCAAAAATGGGTCAAAATTTTACTTTGGTCCAAATATCTCTAAAAATAAAAGAGATAACCCACATATGTAAGCATATTTTTGTAGAGAATTATAAGGACTATATGCGTGCAATCAATTTTTTTTCAATCAAATCATAAATGAAATTTTGGCGATTTTTTAAAAAAATTTCATACCCGAGGTGACCAACTTTGGAGGTTCACCCCTCGTCCCCCACACCCGCTACGAACCTGTCCTCCTCCAAATCAATTTTTTTAAAGACTACAATTGAAACTGAAACAAATGTATCGATAACTTTTCTAGGAAAGAGAAAGTTATTGATAACTTTACTATAGTAATAGAAAGTTATCGATAAAAGTATAATTTTAAATAAATAAATTTAAATTTTATCTTAAAATAACCAGAATCTATTTTTTCTCCACATAAATGTTGCTACCTTATTTTACATTTATTAAGGCATATTTTTCAATTTATTTAATTAATGCACTTATTAAGTATTTTACAAATTTAAGAATCAATTTTTTTTTTTTTTTTGCTAAGAGGCACACAACTTTTTCCAATATTTTTTAATTTCTTAATAATTTATTTTTTTAATATATTTTTTTAATATATATTTTCCACAATAAATAATAAAATACATAATATTTTTCATTACTCTATTTCACTTTTGCATTTTATTCCAAATAATTATACCAATCAATGTTGAAAATATTAAAATATTAAATAAAACACACAAAATGATGGCTGCACCTGGCCAATTGTTATTTTTCAACAATAGATCTGCTCTAGTTTCTGGAATATTTAACAAAACTGCTTCATTGGCTGGCACAGTGTCATAAATACCTTCTTCTTTTATTAAACAATTTTGTGACAAACTTTAAGAAAAACAATAAAAATGCAAAGAAAATATATATTTAAACAAAATGTATATGCCATTTAATAAAACGAAAAAGTTTACCCAGATTTTAACATTTCGTTTTATGTTTCAAATTAAAATCAACAAACAATCTTGTGGATAACAAAAAGTCAACTGTTACTTTATTATTAAAAATCAAAAGATTCTTATGAATCTTATCCAACTAAAATATACATTTTTAATACATACATACATAAATAGTTAATTTGTTTCTTTAAAAAAATTTATGCTGACTCTTTGTAATTTTTAAAGAGAACAAAGGCATCAGAGTAAATTTTGTCTGTACTTAGGATTATTTATGTGATAAGTAATGAAATGTTTTTTACAACTTTGTTGCATATGAATAACATGACATCATTTCTGTCAAATATTCATTTGTTGTAGGTAGAGGGTGTTGCAAATGATTATGTAATTTTTAATTATTTATTTATGTATTTCAGGATTAAAAATAATATTATAAAGTTAACTTTTATATAAAAAAAAAACATTACCAACCTTTTTCATATTTTTTATTGTTGTTCATTTATCCTGTAATGAAATTAAAACAATAACAATAATTAAGTTGAAATTAAACCATTAAAATATATTTTATTTATGAAAATATTTGTAAATATTAAATAACATTTTAAAATACTTAATAAGTGCATTAATTAAACAAATTGAAAAATATGCTGTAATAAATGTTTAATATGGTGGCTCCATTTATGTGTAAAAAATATAGTAGATACTGGTTATTTTCAGATAAAATTTAAACTTATTTATTTAAATATATACTTCTATCTATATGAGGGCGGATCAATATTTCCGTGACTTTTAGAACTTCCCTCGTAGTTATATGAAATGCAACACTGTTCCCATCAAGTACCATTGTTAATAGACTTTTGTCAAATTTTGAGCAAGTGTCGTCATTTACTTTGCGTTTAACAGCTGTTCAAAACATACAACATCGTGTATTTTTCTAAAAATGGAAAAAAGTGAATTTCGAGTATTAAACATTATTTTTTGCGAAAAAAAACCGTCAATAAAACCAAGGAAAATCTCGATAAATACTATGGGGACTGTGCACCATCGATTTCAATGAAAAAAAATTGGTTTACTGACTTTCATTGTGGTCGCACAAGTACAAATGACGCTGAACGTTCTGGACGGTCAATTGATGTCAGTACACCTGAAAATGTCGAAAAAATCCACGATATGATGTTGGCCGACCGAAGAGTAAAAATGCGTGAGATTGTTGATGCCATAGGCAGTGTGGTTTCGATTTTAAATGATCAGCTGGATTTAAGAAAGTTGTCTGCAAGATGGGTGCCGCGTTTGCTCTCAATTGACCATAAACGTAAACGTGTGACAACTTCAAAGGATTGTTTGGAGTTGTTTAACCGCAATCCAAATGAGTTTTTGCGGCGTTATGTAACTATAGATGAAACATGGATCCATTACTGTATTAAACAATGGGTTTCTCCAAGTGAACCTGCTCCGAAGAAGGCCAAGGTAAGTTTGTCGGTCAATAAGGTGATGGCAACAGTTTTTTGGGATGCATGCGGGATAATCCACATCGATTACCTTCAAAAGGGAAAAACAATAAATGGCGAATATTATGCCAACTTATTAGACCGACTTAATGAGGATTTAAAAAGAAGACGACCCCATATGGCCAAGAAAAAAGTTCTTTTTCATCAAGATATGAATTTGGCTACGAATTGGTACCTCATCCGCCATATTCTCCCGATTTAGACCCTAGTAACTACTTCCTATTTCCAAACTTAAAGAAATGGCTCGGTGGAAAGAGATTCAGTTCCAACGATGAAATTATAGACCAAGCAAATGCCTATTTTAAGGACCTCGAAAAATCCTATTTTTTGGAAGGGATAGAAAAACTGGAGAAACGTTGGACTAAGTGTATTGAGTTAAAAGGAGATTATGTTGAAAAATAAATTTTTGTTTTGCAAAAACACTTTGTTTCATTCAAAAAGTCACGGACTTATTGATCCACCCTCGTAATTTTCTATTTCTATAGAAAAGTTATCGATACAATTGTTTCAGTTTGAGCAAACATTTTTAGGTGCAAACATTATACAGTGGTTCCAAAACGCTTTTTCTTTTTTTTTTTTTTTGTGGGTAAATAATTTTCTAACTTGTGAACCGTTAGAGATATCTCAATAAAGTTTAGGTATTTTTGAGTTGATCTGGAGGAGTACAGATTCTTAGCGAGTCAGGAGTATGTCAGTTAAAACAAGCGCGAATATTGGTATTGAAAATATTTAAATATTTGTGCCAAATTTCGTCCCCCTACGTTGCCCCGTTCGAGCCCTATCCTGCTTTCAACAGACGGACGAACATAGCTAGATCGACTCAGAATCGAACCAGCACGCAGAAAATATATACTTTGTGGGATCTTAGATGATTCCTTCGACATGTTACACACGGAATGACAAAATCAATATACCCCCATCTTTTTGATACATTTTATTTCAATTTTAATATTAACATTATTAAAAAAAAAAACGCGTTTCATAACTTAACTTTTTGTTTTTCGGATCAGGGTCCGAAGAAATTTAACCGAGGTTAATTTATTTTTATTCATCATAATTTACCATACTCTTGCCAATTCAGAGATTCAAAATACTTTGATATAAAGCTTATATTTTCAAGCAAAAATATAAACATCATGCAAGAGTATTAGGAAATAGATCTGTAACTTTTAAACTGTTGAAGATATCTCAATAAAATCGGGCATCTCAACAAAATGTTAGAATATGGAGATTAATAATTTATAAAAAAAAGTTAGAATGTAATTTGATCGCAGAATTTCTCGAAGTTAATATTTAAACTTTATTAAAATTTAAACGAATAGTGATATTTTATTAAAATTTCAGTACAATATATATAAACTTGTCTTAAAATCGGAGAATTAAAAAAACTCCCACTTTTTTACATGGAAATACACAAAATCCCAATTCGTATGAAAAATGTTTAAAAAATTACCTTTTTTAATTTAATTGGACACCCTGTCCTTTAAGGGTCCCCCGTCAGAAAATACTTTTTGGAGTGTTTACCTTACATATGCAGATATATAATTAAAATAATTTTAAGTCAATCCCAGCATTTCAAAAAAATTTTTCAAAATTTTTCAAAATTGTCAAAATTTGGATAAGGCTTGTGAGCAGACCTTTACCCCAAGCTCCCCCGGATTTACTTTACACGCATTTACGTTAAGATTTCTTTTGAAAATATTAAAAAAATGATAAAGCCACCTTTTTGGAAAAAAAACCCAAAAAAAAGTGAAATTTGTTTAAATTTCCAACTTCAGATTAATATAACTTTTTAACGGATTCATATATTTATATGATTCTTGCAGCAATATTATTTATAATTTTATAGGAAATTTGGCAATATTAAGCCTGCCATGTTAGAAAACTAAAAAAAAAAAAAAAAACGAGGCTAAAAATGGGATAAACATTTATTTCGACCTGAATATCTCTTAAACTAAAAGAGATAACCTACACATGTAAGATTTGTAGAGATTTATAAGGACTATCTACAAGTAAAATTTATTTTCTGTAATGTCATAAATGAATTCTTGACGATGTTTTAAAAAAATCACATAACGGAGATGAACAACTTTGAATGGCCACCCACTTTCCGCCTGACTCCCTAGGAACATATACTCCAAATCAACTCGAAAACAACTCAGTTCTGACCATGTTAAATTTTATAAAGATATCTCCAACGGTTCAAAAGATACAGAATTATTTCCATAAAGAACCGTGTCGGTGTCGCACAAATATTGATAGCACGAATGTCATCTATAACTGTTCTTTATTATATACTATACTCTTACACCTTTGGTAAAGAGTACTAAAACGTAGTCCTTCTTACATTAAAACTTTTATTAACACATTTTCTTTGTTTATAAAATAAAAATTTTACACCATTTAAAATAAATATTTGCATTAACAAAAATATTCAATTTCAAATTACTATTACAGATAGATATATGGGCCGTTACCAAAAATTTTTAACTTGGATGAAACTGACTTAAATCCTTAATAAGTTTTTTGGTAATGATATTTTAAACAAATTAATTACATATCTGAACTCACAAGACTTGAAACTAATAGAGTGCAAAATTTTAGCAACATAGGTTTCTTCTTACGGTCATGATTGTTGTTCAAAGTTCAAGAATATAGAAAAACTGCTAAAAATTACTTAAATTTTTCCCATTCTTCTATAATTTTTGTTCGCCCGTTTATACTTTTTGATCTTATTTAATCATAAATAAACTAATTGGACTTTGCAAATAAATCTTGCACCATCTTTGTTGTTGTGCAGACTTTCAACAGTTAAACACAAAGTAGTCGAGTTTTGATGATAAAATTTTTTAGTTTTTAAAAATTTTCAGTTTTTTCGGCGGGGTCTGTGCACCCTTTAACCGAATACAAAATTTAGGATAGGGATTGATACTTGTTGCAATTGTGCGTATTTTGCGCTGCATCACGTTGATGTGCTCGAAATAGTCAACGTAGTAAATAGTCTCAAAGTTTAGAAAACAAGAGTGAAAATTTTTCAAAAAGTCAGTTTTTCGCGAGGCACATTCACAGTTTCATATGCAATGGCATGTTAATTTTTGTTAATTTAAATGACAAAATCGGAGGAGCAATAAAAATAAATTTAATACAAGAATTTTATGAACTTTTTGAAAATTGTGCAAAAAAATGTACTTTTTGTTTTTGTATTTTTATATAGAAAATTGCAATTTAAACAAATATTGGATATACAGATATAAGAACGGCGATAAATATAATTGATCGCCACCATAAATTTAAGTCAAATGTCGTTGATAACGGGACACTTTTGTCAAAACACATTTCGCTAAGGCACATCGTGTGGACAGCATCAAATTAACTATAATTGCCATAATTAGTAGATGTTTTTTGTGCTTAATAAAAATGGGGAGGAGCATCAAAAAATTTCGAAAAATAAACAGTTTATGGACAAAAAAATATGTACTTGTATTAAAAAAAGATCACAATATTAAATAGCATTTCTTTGTAATAAATTCTAACAGAATATATTTTCATTTAATGCATGGAGAAATAACTTAGTTTCGATCCCCATTTATCGCAAAATTTTTAAAAATGGCGATTTTTATTGCAAAGAATTTTTGTAATTTTACTAGGAAACCCTAAAATATGCTGCACTAATACCAGGGTGATCGATTATTCGACTTTTTAGAGAAACTGGTTTTCGAATAGTTCGAATAGTTGATATTTTGAAAAAACCGGTTGCACTTTTTTAAATTCAGAAAAAACCGGTTAACCGGTTTTTTTTGCAGAAATTAATATTTCTATCAAAAGATTACATTTCTTAAAGAAAAATCAATAAATCTTTTTTATTTTTGGAAATAACTATAACCCATTAAGAACGAGAAAGAAATAAATAAACGGTCAAGGCCAACAATACCCTACACCATTGTGTACATAAAAATTCGGGGAGTGGTTTTTTTTCTAGACCTGTGGGATTGTGCACCAGTACTATGGTCAATTATGGACCGATCTTCATGAAATTCGGCACACAGATTTAAAAGTATGGAACTTAGATGTGCAAAAATTCCTGCTACATTTAAGGGATTTATGATTTTTGGAGGTTATTTGTATGGGGGCTAGGGGAAATAATGGACCGATTATTACCAATTTCAACACGCTTCGTCCTTGGATATAAGAAAACTAAATTGCGACCTGTATTTTGATTACAAGTTTTACATGGACTGACAGACGGACATCGTTAAATCGACGTAAAGCCGATTAGAACAAATGAAGGTAGGTCTTAGACCAATATTTTTATGTGTTACAAACATCATTACAAACGCATAATAGCCATGTAGGGTATAAAAATTGTAAGAAAATAATCATCAAAAATGATGTTAACATTTACTTAGCATAAACAGAAACCATGGGTTAATATTGAAAAGGCCAGAATCAATTTTATTAAAACGATTCTGCAGGTGACTTTTTTAAAACAAAATCTTTGAAAAAAAATTTCTTCGTTAAATAAAAAAAAACTAAAACATTTAAATTAGGTGTAAAAATATGACAGGTGTTACAATAGATAAAATAAATTTCATTCAGGATAATTATTACTTATTTAATCTTAAACTATATTTTTAAGACATTAAAAATCATACTTTATGAATATTAAAAAAATAATCATAAATTTCGATTCAAATATCAAATGCATAATTTTTTAAATAAAAAGGTATTTTTAAAACCGGTTTTTTGTGTTTAAAAAAACCGGTCTATTCGACATTCGAAAATTGAACATTTTGAAAAAACCGACAGTACATTGACTGAAAAAACCTGTTTAAAAACCGGTTGGAAAACCGAGTCGATCACCCTAACTAATACCATCAAACATTGAACATATCATACATTTTATTTGAATAACTCATTAGGTTTTGATATTACGTGTAATTTTGACCAGAATTATAAACAAACTTCTAATTTGTAAAAATTTTTATATGTTCAACTTAAAAGTCAAAAATTTTTGATAATGGCCCATATACATATTTACTTAATTACTTAGATATTTTAACAAATTCTAACACAAATATTTTTGTTGAAAACTTTACCTGTGTACAGTAAAAACAAAAAGTTAACTTTTAAATAAACTTTAAATTTTTTTTGCAATATTGGTAGAGAATCAAATTAAATTTGAAGCTTTTGGAATAAGTATTTTATTTTAGATGAGGGTTGATGAAAAGTACACTAGAACAAGTAGTCAAAAATATGCAAAAAACACATATATACATATTTGCTTGGCTCTTTGATCCTTCAATTGAAATAATTTTAATTCTTTAAAATATAGTTATTTTTATAACCTCACTTCTAAAATTAGCATTATCTCTGTTATTTTTAATAAATAATTGTCATTTACGTTTTTATGCATTCAAATTGTTTGATGTTAAATAAAATTATAGTAATCATAACAAAATACATTTATATTTAAATTTTTATATACAATTTGGCCATTAAAACGACAACAATTAAAAGTATCATTCATAAAGTTGTAGTGAAAAATGGCAATGATGTAGTCATTGTCATCATTATTATTATTCTTTCCATAATGGCATTACAATTTGATAATGTTCGTAAGTAGGAGGTGGATCTCCTCTACTCATAACTGTAATTGTAAATGATAATGGAAATTACTTAATTAATTTTAATGTCTCTTTAAAAGACCTCTTAAAAATCACATAAATACACTCAAGAACAATTGTTATATACATATATACATATGTATGTACGTATATATAATTTGAAGGACAGATATTAAAATGTTTAAGGACAAACACTTAAGCAACCAGAAAATAAAAATAAAAAAAAACACAAAATTAATTACCCGCAAAGAAAAAACACACGTATTTTATGGCTTTAAATTGTTACAAGAGAATTTATATAAAAAAATAATAATAAACAGCCACAACAAAAACAAACGATGGCAGTTTTCAACAATAAAATTAAAATAATAATAACGGTTAATTATCATAAGCTTCTAATGAATAAATGAAAAGTAGCAGCTGTAGACTTTAGCTGAACATCAGACATGAAAAGCCTGTATTAACAAGACTCTCACCAAAAAACGATGAAGAAAAAAAAATTAGGTTTATCATAACAACCATCCGTTTCCTGTTAATTTTCCTTTCAAGGCAAAACATAATATTTATGTGCTTTACTAAGTGGATAGGTAAGTAAGTTTGTATTTTTCTTGGCTTAAGAAAATCTTACAGTGGAAAGGAAATCTCTGTCTGTGTTCCATGTTAAATAGAGGGTCGGATTTTAGTAGCATTTGTTATTAGCAGGTATGTCTGTACATCCCACCATTCACTCGTCTATCTTTTGGTTATGTTAATTACTGTCAAAGGAACTTAATATTTAAACAATGTTAACATCACATAAATATTTATATAGAAAACTGAAATACATCAAAAAAGTCACACTAAATCTAATTAGATGATTTTGGGGTTGTAGCAACAAAAAGTTGTTTCTTCAGGTTATTTTTATTCCTGCCATGTGCAGGTAATTTACTCTATTTTTGCTATATTAATATAATTATTATTTTAGTATAAATTAGTTAGAGTAATTATTTTTTTTTTTTTTAATTTATTTGCTGCATTTTTATAATGACAGAGGAGTGCTATTCCAATGCATCAATATGCCAAAGTAATAGTCTTAACCTAATGGAATTTGATACGCAGTCACTAGTAAAATGTTTGCTATATTTTATATAGGTGTACTATCTGAAATTTGACGTGCTAAACAATAATATCATAAATTTCCGATTTTCATCAAAAAGACGGGGGGTATATTGATTTTGTCATTCCGTGAGTAGGGCTCAGAGGGGATCACCTAGGGGACGAAATTAGGCTCAAATATTTATCTTATATAAGGTCTTTTTGGTATGAGCAAAATCGGTTAATAAACAAAAAAGTTTTAGGCAAAATACTAGAAACACAAGATGTACGTTGTAGCTTCATTTCATACTTTCTGCTGATATCTTTTAAACCAAAACAAGTACGACAACGAAATTTTTGTACAATTAATTTGAGGCCCAATGCACAGTGGGGCAGAATCGAAATTTTTTGGAAATAAATCTGCAACTCCTGATCGGCTTGTTGGATTTGCATAAAATTTGGTATAGGCGTAGCAGAGGAGTGTTCAAAGTTTAGAAGGGGGACCGAACATACCCTTCAGGGGGGGAGCTAAAGAGGCTTAAAGTTGGGTACCTCTGACATAAAACATGCTTGCATGTCATATTTATTTCTTATAGTTTTTGCGTTATTTGCGTTTGAATTTTTAAGTACCTCAATTTTGCATTTTCTTGATCCAGGTTTTTTATATATGTCCCAGTATTTCCGACCGATTTTATTTGTTTTTTCTTTAGCTAATTAGAGAAAAAAATTATCTTTTGAATAAAAAAAATTTCAAGTCGATATCTTTACCGAGTCCAAAAATAAACGATTTTTAATTTGAAAATTGCAAAAATTACGACTTTTTGTGTTTTTTTGTCCGAAAAAGTATCTATACTCTTTTCTCTCTAAAATAAAATTTTCTTTAACAACATATAATAATTTTATACTTTTCTGAAAGGTATCTTCACAGAGAAGACTATAAAATAAAAATCAAGCCCAAAAACTCAAACGATCAAGGTACACACTCTCCGGAATTCGACCCATTTTATATGAAAGTTTTGACTTTAGTCTATATTTTCTCAAATCCCAAAGCACGAATCGGCAAACGGAATGCAGTTTAAGAATCTTCAATATGTTGTTAAAAGTTTTCAATCAAAATCAACGGGACTTCGAAAAAATGTGGTTTTTATAGCCGAAAATGTGAAAAAAAAACATTTTTGGGATTTCTGCATTTTTTTGGGAATTGTGGGATTCCTTTTACATAAATCTTTAAGTTTTTTTCACATTCTCATTTTAAACAATAAAGTCTACATCCACCGAAATCGTTAAGATATCTTTAACAACAAAGATTTTATTACAAATAAAATATTTATAGTTTCTCAAAAAAAACTGTTTTTTTTTTTAAATTTTACTTTAATTTCAAAAATCAGAAAAAGTATAAACTCAATTTTTTTCATATAAATTACATTGCTTAGCTAACATAATTCTTCGTTACACAGAAGAAAACTGAAATCAATATCATTTACAGAACCGAAACTAGGTCGGTTCTTATTAGAGCCTACAATAATCTATAAAAATATTTGAAAACGGAAGAGATACTAAAATTTGTCAAGCGATTACAAAATTTTTATGTCAGAGGTACCCAAATTATCTCCACCCCTGAGGGGTATGTACAGTCCCCCTTCCAAACTTAGCTTTAACACAATAAATAAAAAGTATAGATACATAAGGAGTGCGATCGAAAAAATCTTAACACACGTTTTGCATCATAACTTTTTTCGGAATCTATTAATAATTTTTTTTTTTTTTATCTAAATATGGAAAAATACGTCAGTTAGTATTTTTAATAATAACCAAGTTGATTTGTCGTGATTTACATCAAAATGAGTGACGAAAAAGATGTACGTACAAATTATTAAAAAATTTCAAAAAATCCAATTAGGTCCTACAAATAATTGGCCACAGAATTAAATTTCTGCCGTCAAACTGTTTCTAATGTTATCAAAACAATGTCAGGAGAATTTGACCATTGATAGAAAATGCGGTTCATAAAGAAAAAAAATGGTCCACGTGCTATTGGGAAGGCTAGAAAATTGAAAGAATATTGAAAGGAACTCCAAACACATCTGGTAGAAAAGCAGCCCAGTTAGCTCAGTGCTTTGACTATTTGATGCGAAAATTTAAAACTAATGCAGAGTTGATAACATATGAAGTCCAAAAAGTTCCATACAGGAATGCTGCCAAATATTTAGAAGCCATGTTGTATAATTGACAAAGAAACGTATGGGCTGGCTGAATTTTCGCAGCTTCTTTGACAAAACTTTTCTATTGTTAATGCTCGAGGCAATGTTAAAGATAAGTTTAGGACCCAAAAGCAAACAAAATTTCTTACGATATAATAAGCTTTTTACAATTGCGGGAAAAAAACAGGAAAGTCATTTGATACATTCGGATCTATTAATACCAAAATACACATCAAGGAATATTCCTTTCATAAGAGAGCATAACGTGTCCACATATTTTTGGCCCGATTTGGTTCATGTCACTACGGTAAGAAAGCTCTAGAGAGGTACCAAAACAATAATATAGTTTTTGTACCAAGACAGGTCAATTTTCCAAATTGTACATAGCTTAGATCAGTGGAGAGATATTGAGCTCTTGTGAAAAGTGAATTGAAGGTGTCCCGAAATACCGAAGATTTTAAAATAATATGTGCACACTATTCAAAAAAAGTGACTGAAGCAACTATTAATTCTCTAACGGAAGGGTTACAAAAAATGGTCCACAAGTTCATAAGTAGTGGTTAGAACTACAAAAGTTATATTTTTCTGTGATTTGTAATAAATTATCAATTAAATAAAAAATAATGAAAACTCTAAGATCAACTGTTTTCAAGTTATTGAACATTATATATGTTAAGATTTTTTCGAACGCACTCCTTATTTATGTAACTTTATAATTTCTAATTTAATATAGTTTTATTTCATATAATTTTCATTGTGAAAATAAAACTATAATATAATTTTGCTTATTACTTTTAAATTCATTTGAATTTCTATCTTTAAAAAGCATCACAAATTTTTAGCATTTTCTTAAAGATTAGTATCTAGGAAGCTCTTCAAATATAATTTTGCATCATTTTTTGAGAGCTCCGCTGGGCAAAAATAAATATTTTGAAAGTAAATGTTTAATTTGTAATCGGTTAGGTGGATTTTTATAATAGGTTAGGTTGATTGTTTAGTTTACTTAGTTTCTTCAACATAATCAGAAAAACGACTCTCTAATCGTTGGTTTAATATAAGTTTGAGGTAAGCCTAGATTTACAGAGATAATTGATCAATTCGCAACCTATTATATGTATATGTCCCAAATCTGATAAAATTAAAATGCTATGAATAATATTGCATAGTGAAGTACAAAAAATTTAGTGTAGAAATCTGTTCTCACCAATCGAGTTTTGATTTAAACGCAATATAAAATTTTAATTTTTCGGTCTGTTGATGGGGAAAGAAATGTATGTTTTTTATTATATGACATTTTGTAAAAAAAAAAAAAAAAAAAAAAAAAAAAAAAAACTCAATAGATTCTTCAGAAATATATGCGAAATGCTGACTAAATAATTTATACAAATCAGTTAATTAAACTACAAAAAAAATATATAAAATAATAATAAATCAGTAAAAAATCACGACTTTGGTAAGAAAACTAATTTTTGAATTCATTTTCTGTAAAATAATTGTGAAATATGCAAGAACTAAAAAACTTGCCATGGTGATCACAGATTTTCGTTCCTCTCTAACGTCTTTAGATTTCTTATACAATTTAATTTTCACTAAAATATATATTTTTTTTTTTTTTTTGATAGAGTGATTTTCATTCATTTAATTTTCATAGAAAATGGAATTTTAGTTTTTACTGAATAAAAAATATACTTTCTCATGACTTTTCTATGAATCAAGGAATTCTTATATACTTTATACACATTATTTTCCTAATAAAAAAACAAGCGCGAATGTTATATTCGGCTCGGCCGAATCTAAATACCCACCATGAACTTTTTCAAATTTTATGTTATATGGGAGGTGGGCGGTAAAGTGGGCGGACCAAGCCCATTTTTTTCCTAGTTTACATTGATCCTTGAACTATTTGAACACAATTTCGATGAAGTCTCACCTTATATGGGAGGTGGGCGGTAAAGTGAGCGGACCACGCCCATTTTTTGTTTCCAAGTTTATATCGACCCTCAAACTATTTATGCAAAATGTTGTTGTCATACATGCTTTTGTTTAAGAGATATGAGCAGAAAAGTATGAAATGGACACCCTGTGTTTCTAGTTTTTAGCCCATAACTTTTTTGTTTATTAAGCGATTTTGCCCATTTTCAATCCCAAACAAACCTTATGATAAATATTTGAGTCAAATTTCGTCCCCCTACGTATATTCTTTATGGGGTCTTAAATGATTCCTTCGACATGTTATATACGGAATGACAAAATCAATATACCCCCATCTTTTTGATGGTGGGTATAAAAATAAAAAAAAAAATAAAATTTGTTTAAAAAAATATGTGGACTAGATGGAATTTCATCTAAATACGAATCTGCTTTCAGTTTTCTTCATCAGGACGTGATTTTTTTATGGGCATGTCTACATATTATCTCCCCCTAAATAAAGCGAATACACGAGTACATTCCACAATGACTCAGGAAAAGGATGTCCGATTTAGATAATTGAAACACAACTCACTATAAAACTATTTTTTATCTGCACAACATTTTCAGATTTATTCATGCAAATTTTCATGCAAAATTTAAGAATTTTTTTCCTGCAAATTTCTTTTGAGAAATGAAACCGGCAAAAATGTGCAATTTTTAATCATTTATCGTTAAGTTGGTAATACTATGAATAAAATTAGCCATACCTACAATTAAGGTGCGCAACAGATATTTTGATGGAATTTAACGAGCTAAACAAGAATATTCCTTCACTTTTTTCTATCACGTACCTTTTAGGCAGCCACACTTGTATAACTCGAGAATGGTTTGTCCAATTTAGATATATTGAACTAAAATAAATGCCGATTCAAATTATCTCCATATAATTTCCTAACCCTTATATTTTCTTAGTTATTCGGGAAAACTTTGCACCATAGCTCCGAAAATATTGAGCGACTAAAAAAATTTTAAATTGAATTTAAAACAATTTTTCACTACAAAATCATCATTAGAAGAAAGTGTATACTACTACACTATTGTTGACATAAAAAAATAATAAGTAAATTAGTAAAGCATTACTTTCTGCAGAATTATTTCTATATAAAAAGTAATGAGAATTCGGCATAGCCGAATTTATCATTCTCGCTTATTTTTGTTTTTTTAAAACTTTCACAAAAGATGAAGTACCTCTACTTTTATTAGTAAATAAATTATTTTAAACTTATAAATTCTAACTACCAAATTATACCATTTAAAAAGTTTCCTTAATACCGCCAAAAGTTTCTACCAAAAAGTCATATTTAAAATTAATTTAAACAATTTCTTAACATAACAACCAACCCAAGATATAAAAAGATAAATTGACCACATTACTTAATCAACTATTCAAAAAGTATTTCACTGTCGCTTTAACAAACTTTTATATAATTAATTGTTTCATCAAGACATACCAACCAAGTAACCAACAAAAAGACAAACGAATTTACGATTTTAAATTTTTTGTTCATTATTTTTTTTTGTGTTTTTATCAAACCAAAACTTACTTTTTGCGCTTTATCAACATTCCAGCTATTTAAAATATAAAAATTACGAACAAAAAAAGAAATAAAATGAATAAAGAAATTTTTAAGTTTGACCATAAAATGATAAAAAGCTGTAGGGACTCCCTACTAGGGAGCCACAAAGCAAAGAACAAAGATGGAAATGAGGGAAAAAACGACAGTCTAAATTAAGTATTTTTAACATTTTTGGATTAGTGAGTAATTAACACCACGAATGTGTATATGAGAGTTTTAAAGTATGTGTTGAGCAGAAATTTATAGTTGATTTAAAGATGTATGCTAATTATTTGCATGTCCTTGATGAACGCTAAAGAATTTATTTACATGCTGCATGTATGTATAAGAATTCATGGGGGGACTAATATTTAAATTAACTACTGCAATATAGTGGGGATTTACCACTGGGTTTTTACGTCCTAGAACATCCCAGAAAAAACTTTGGTTGCCATGTAATGAGTTAAGAAGCTGTATAATAGCTCTCCACTACTTACACATTAGCTGAATAACTCATTATTTTAACACGGTGACGATATTAGAGGCAACTACTTACCCTATACATTACTTAGATGTAATTACAATAACTAATTACTTCCAAGTTGTTAAGCAGCGCATTGATATTAAAGCATTACTGAAGTTATGATTAGTAATAACAATAGGAACTAGTTACATTTTAGGTTATAAATAAGTAATGAAATGTCAGGATATAATATATTTTATTTGTTGTTGTAAAAAGATTTTTTAAATTTTAATTTAAAAATACTTAACAATCAAAAATGTAAAAAAAAATTAACGCAAATTTCATTTATGTATTCCTTCTTCAAATATATGAATTGGTAATTGCAATATAAAAATCAATAAAAATTTATATTTTCAAAAATCTGATCATAAATAATTATTTACATTCGGGTTATAAATAATTAGTTACTAAACAACTTCTATGTAATGCAGACAGTATGTTGTTCTCATTACAAAGTAACTACATCCGTAACTACATGTCGTCACCAAGTTTTTGCTGGGATATTTATGCGGCTTTAGAAGTATTTATTTATTAAATAAAATTAAGCTTTTTCTTCTAAATGTTACGTAATATAAAGTAATCCTGTTTTAATTAGTGACCCCGTAATTTAACTTTACAAAGAGAAAAATCTTGCACGCACACAAAGTTATCGATTATATACAAAATTTTTTTCTTTTAAAGCTTAAAAAAAAAGCGCGAATGTTATATTCGGCCCGGCCGTTATATGGGAGGGGCCGGTAAAGTGGGCAGTAAAATGGGATCACGCCCATTTTTTGTTTCCGAGTTTACATTGGTCCTTGAACTATTTGAACACAATTTTGTTGATTTTCACCTTTTACGGGAGGTGGGCGGACCACGCCCATTTTTGGTTTCCGAGTTTATATCGATCCCCGAACTATACGTACAAAATTTCGTTGTCGTACATGCTTTTGTTGAAGAAATATCAGCAGAAAAGTATAAAACGGACACCCTGTGTTTCTAGTTTTTAGTCCATAACTTTTTTGTTTATTAACCGATTTTGCCCATTTTCAATACCAAACAAACCAAATTTCGTCCCCCTACGTTGCTCCGTTCGAGCCCTATCCTGCTTTCAACAGACAGACCGACGGACATAGCTAGATCGACTCAGAATCTAACCAGGACCCAGAAAATATATACTTTTTTCATCCTGCTGTTATAAGTTTTTCATATTGTTTGTAATTATTCGGAACAAATAACAAAAATATATTTCAAATGGGTGTCAAATTCATGACAGTCGCACAGTGGGACCAAACGCAAATTCTTGGGTAATAAATCTGTATCTCCTAAATTGCTCCTCGGATGGAATTAAAATGTATGGAAAAGTGTTAGAGGAGGACTTAAGCTTTCAGAAAAATAATTTCGTAGACACCCTGTGATAACACGAGATAAGCTACTGTGTGTTAAAGTTGACTATGTAAAAGTTTCAAGAAATCGTAATTAAGTCCGATTTCGAAAATTTTTCAAAGAGGAAAAAATCAAGCACTTTACAGAAATACAAAAATCATTGAAATCGGACTTACTTTGTAGAAGTTACGATTTCTTGAAACTTTTATATAGGTACTCGATATATTCAACTTTGACACCCGTCATAATTTACTATCTCGTACGTATCTTATCCCATGCTATCACAGGGTGACTAAAAAATGATTTTTCCAAAAACTTCGATCCGACCAGTAGTTTAGGAGATACAGATTTATAACCAAAAAAAAATTTGCGTTAGGCCCAACTCTCATTGGGGTAAAAGGGGTCGAAAATGAAAGTTGATTTCAATATTTTAATGATCACTTTATATTTCTTTTCGAGCTCCTACAAAAAAAAATATGTAGACTAGATGAAATTGCGCATGCTAAACACGAATCTGCTTTCAGTTTTTTTTTCCATCAGGTCGGAATTTTTTTTTTTTATGGGCGTGTCTAATATTGTGTCCTAAATATACCGATTACTCGAGTATATTTCACTATTACTATAATGAAATATAAATGATATACTTCGATATGCGGAATAAAATTAGCTTTAAATCGCTCTACTATCAAAAATTTATCCGCTGAACAGTTAAGGAGATATTTCGAAAAAAGTGTCGGAACAAATTTTTTTCATGCAAAATTCAAGATTCCTTTTTTCCTTTAGTTTATCACCTTTATCTCAAAGCTGGGACAAACGAGTAAATAAAGCCACATATTATAAAATTTGATCCACAAATCTTAATTGGATTCACAGTTAAGTTTCTATACCCATGCATACCTATAGCTAAGTGGAAATACACTAGTGGGCAAAAAAAAAAAATTTTTTTTCCTCTTAAATAAAAAATAGGTGGATTAGATGGAATTCAAAGTGCTAAATAAGAATCAGAATTCACTTTTATTCTATCACGAATTGATTTTTTTATGGGCATGTCTACTATGACCCCGCCTTTAGGCAGTCACACTTGTATAAATCGAGAGCAGTTTGTCCAATTAAGATAAATTGAACTTTAATATGACCTAAATTGTCTTTGAGCTGAATTTATATAATTTTTTGTCCAGTTAATATTTTTGTGGTTATTCGGTAGTTAGTACCGAAAATTTGAAATTTTTTTTTTTTTTTTTTTTTTTTTTTTTGAAAAGTGGTGAAAATTGGACGTACCTTAAAGACAATTTTTGTATGCATCTTTTGATGTATCACTTATCAAAATTGTGTAAAGGGTTTTTGAGTTATAGCTTTGAGTTATAGCAAACTTAAGTTTGGGAGATCAAAATACATAAAGTCCAAATATTCGTCTATGGGGGAGGATTTTTTTGTTGACCAGTGTTTTAAGTAAAATATTCAGTTTTACAATTTTAAGATTTTTTTTTTTTTTACAGCATGGTAATGTCCGTCAGTCCGTCTATATATTAGAGTTAAATGGGTGATATCAAAACTTTAATGATCACATTTAATTTTCCTATTTATTAGTAAGTAAAAAATGCATTTTTAGAATTATAAGATGATTTTTGGTTGAATGGTAATGTCTGCTGGTCCGTCTATACATTTGGCTTAAATGGGTCGAAAATGATGCTTAATTCAGGAAAAGGTGATATAGAAATTTTGATAATCACGTTTTATTTTTCTATTTGCTAAGAAATGCTTTTTTAGAGTTCTAAAATATTTTTTGGCAGAATGGCAATGTCCGTCCATCCGTCTATACATTTGGGTTAAATGGGTCGAAAATGGCACTTAATTCAGGGAAAGATGATATTATTACTTTAATATTTAGATTTAGTTTTTATATTGGCCAAGAAGTAAAAAAGTAATATATTTGTAGAACTTTCAGATTTTTTTTAAAGAATTCTAATGTCTGTCCTTCCGTCTGTCTGTTTATTAATTTTTGCAAACTTGTCAATTCAAAATCGTTTATTTTTCGACTCCATAAAGATATCGACTTCAAATTTTCTTTATTCGATAAACATTTTTTTCTTTAATAAACTGCAAAAAATATGATAAAATCGATTGAAAATGTTGGGATATATATGAAAGAGACTTGACCAACATCTTGTAAAGTTAAGATTTCAAATGAATATATCTCGAAGAATATATGTATAAAAGAAATAGTACATGCAAGCATGTTTTCTAAAGGATTTATCATGGACTTTAAGGTGATATAAAAATTTTGGATATCGGGTAAGGAACAAAAATTGAAAGTGAAATTTTAAAAATTGCAGATAGTGGGTATATAGATTCGGCCAAGCAGAATATAATATTCTCACTTTTTTTTAACTATAACTATGTACATGAGTATGTCATTGAGAAATTAAAGTATCACCAACAACCAAAAAAAAATCAAATATTTTGTTATGTCCTTTCTTTTGATGTTTTATTGCTGGTGCTGTTGTTGTTGGCAAACGATTTAAAATAATGTTGGTTTGTATGTAATGTCTGTGTTTGTTGTTTGGTAGTTGATTTAATTAAGTCTCCAAGCTTATTTTAAATTTACTATTATACCACACCAACAACAATAACAAGAAAAATAAAAAGAAAACAGCTATAGCAATTACAATTACAGAAAAATACAACTACAAATACCACTACATTGCAGCCACAATAATAAGAACAACATTTAATAGCACTTCCGGTACTTTACACTTTACTCGCTATTTATACAAAAGAAGCAAAGAAAAATAATATTCTGCTACTTACTTTCTATGTGTGTGTGTTCAAACGACTTTGTTTGCATGTGTAGTAGTTGTAGTAATTTTTTTTTTTTTATTCTCCTTCCATTTAAATTGTTTCCCTTTTGCTTTAGTCTTATGTACAACAACATTAACGACATCAACAACATTTAAGTTGCAATTTAAATGTCATGCCAAAATGAGCTTCACCAAATAAAAAACATTTTTATTTACTTACCAAAATTATATAATTTTTCTTTTTTGCTTCTGTGTATTTGTTTTTGTTGCAAATAATAGGAATTCTCATAAAAATTGTTTTTAAAACTTAATTTTAATTTTTATTTTTTATTTTTTTCCTTATTCATTTTGGTAAATACCCAACAAATTGTGAAAAACTTTTAAATGGTCGTCTACACATAATTTTTGAGCCGACAAGGCTAATAATTTTATATTTATTTTTAAATAGACATTTTATTGGTATGTCAAACAATTATTTTAAAAAGTGGTTTTTATTACATATTGTTTATAACTAATTTAGAGTAGATTTTATATCAAAAGGGAGTTTATTAGTTAACATCAGGGAAGCCAAAAATATGCAATTTCATGTTTTTTTAGGGATGCTGTATTAAATCATAGATAATTTACATATTTATCCGCTTCAGAAGAGTTTAAGAATTTTGGCATTGATTATATAGTACATATTTTTACATATTTTAGCTGCATATTTTATAATATTTTTTAACAGCATTTTTATGGCATATTTTGACGTCAATAAATATTATTGCAAATCAATAAAATGTGTACAAAATATAAGTAAATTCTACAAAGGTTTACATATTTAATTACACTGGTCGACAAAAAAAATCCTCCTCTAAATACGAATAGTTGAACTTGATGCATTTTGATGTGCTAAATACGAATCTGCTTCAGATTTTTTCCATCAGGTCTGGATTTTGTTTATGGGCGTGTCTAATATTTCGTCCATAGTAAGGCCATTACTCTAGTATATTTAAACATAATTAAAAGTGAGAGCATCAAAAATGTTTCAGTTTATCATCTTTATTTTAAAGCTGGTAATGCTGCGAATAAAATAAGGCATTTATCTTCAAAATTGATGCACAAGTCTTGATTTTATTCACAGTTCTGTAAAAATACCCATGTATACATACAAATGAATATAAATACAGTACACAGTGGGATCAAACGCAAATTTTTTGGTAATAAATCTGTATCTCCAAAACTACTGCTCGGATTAAATTGAAATGTATGGAAGAGTTGCAGAATAGGACTTAAGCTTTCAGACTGTAGTCACCCTGTGATAACACAAGATAATCTACAGGGTGTCAAAACTGACTACCTCGAGTATGTAAAAGTTTCAAAAAATCGTAACTTCTACAAATGAAGTCCGATTTTAAAAATTTATGTAAAGTGCTTGGCAAGATTAAGATAAAAAAAGCTTACTCATTTATATATATGCTTTTTGTATGCAATTAAAAAAAGTCATATAAAAAGTTGACTTTTTTCATGAAATCTGCTCTCCTGCATTCGTTTTTGGCCGGGCAGGAAGCAGTTTAGTGTCAAATCATTCTAAATCTATTTTTTGATGAAATATCGTCAATAAATTTAAAAAAGCTCGGTGGCATTTTTGTATTAATCGATACAAATTTAAGCTGTTTCCAAAATTCAACATTTCTGACCAATGCCTGATGTAGGGTGCAAACATAAATCAATTTAAAATTTCTTTATTAAACATTTATAAAGGCTTGTCTTTTGAAATATACAAAGAAAAAAATATTTTCTTTAACGGGACTTTGGGAAAAAATTGAAAGAATTGTACTATATTTTTGTAAAAAATAGCCATTTTTCATACCAATTTCAGAGAGCTGACTTTGAATATTTTTCACGTCTAGTCGCATTGAGATAATCCAAATATTCTTTCAGCACGTTATTTCGAAATATATAGCAAATTACAAAATATGTTTAAAAAATTTATACCTCAGGACTTATTTCCGAAAAACGAAAGAAAGTCGAGGCAAAAAATAAAAAATTCAAAATTCAAGTGTAAATATCTTTTTAACTATAAGAGATAACTTAAGTAAGTAAGCTTACTTTATCCTTATCTTGCCAAGCACTTTACATAAATATAAAAATCTTTAAAATCGGACTTCATTTGTAGAAGTTACGATTTTTTGAAATTTTTACATACTCGAGGTAGCTAATTTTGACACCCTGTAGCTGATATTGTGTTATCACAGGGTGACTACAATATAATTTTTCTGAAAGCTTGGGTCCTCCTCTGCAATTCTTCCATACATCTCAATTTAATCCGAGCAGTAGTTTTGGAGATTCAGATTTATTACCATAAAATTTTCGTTTGACCCCACTGTACAGTAGTGGGCAAAAAAAAATATATTTTTTCTTGAAACAAAAATAGGTGGACTAGATGGATTTTGACTAGTTAAATGAGAATCTGCTTTCACTTTTTTTCTATCACGTACTGATTTTTTATGGGCATGAATAATATCATAACCTTATTCAGCGTTCACACTATACAACTCGAGAATGGTTTGTCCAATTTATACTAAAAAAAAAGAAACCCTTACACGATTTTAATAAATTATACACCAAAAGGCGAAAAAAATTATCTTCAAGGTGTGTTAACATTTTTATTTGCTCAATAATTTCAGAGTTATGGATTAAATTTTCCGAATAACTACAGAATTAGTCCACAAAAAATGATATGAATATAGCTCAAAGATAATTTGAATCGCTATCGATTTACTTTATCTATATTTGACAAACCATTATCGAGTTATACAGGTGCGACTGCCTAAAGGCGGGGTCATAGTAGTCATGCCAGTGAAAGCAGCTTCTTATTTAGCACGTTTATTTCCATCAAATCCACTGATTTTTTATGTAGGACGAAAAAAATGGCTTATTTTCTCGCAGTCTTACCAGCTTTGTGATAAAAGATGATAAACTAAAACATTTTTGATGTTTTCACATTTAAAAATACATTTTAGTAAAAAAAAATCATTTTCGCAATAAAAATAAATAAATAAATAAATCAGACACCTCTTTCGAAATAACTCCGAAACTGTTAATATTAGAACAACTTAAAGCCTATTTTATTACGCCTATTTTGGTGTATCAATTATATAAATCGTGCATACCGTTCTCGGGTTATATAGTGAAAAATACTCGAATCGGCTTATTTATGGCTAAATATTAGACATGCCCATAAAAAAAATTTTTGACCTGATGGGAAAAAACTGAAAGCAAATTCGTATTTGTCGAATTCCATCTAGTCTACAAAAACCAAAACGGACTTTATTTTTAAAATTTTGAGTTTTTTTTTTTTTTTTTTTTTTTTTTTTGAAAAATGTATAATAAAACTGCAAACAACTAGTATATTTATAGAAATTTAAAAAGTACATTTTAATGTATCAATAAAATTTTTTTTAATCTGCACTATATTTCAAGACGGTATATTTAGCGGTAATTATACCATGAAATATATAAACATGTTTAGATTTATACTTTACTTTTGTTGCACATATTGTCAAGAAATCGTATCCTGCTCCATGGTACGAAGTCCGTAGCATAAAAAGCATAAATATCAACAATGCATTATTAATTGCCGTGAAAATTTACGTTGAAAAACAATGCTAAAAAAGCTTCATATACATATTAAGGTCCATTAATCTATGAACTTTTTATACCCACCATCTAAAAAAGTGGAAATTAATCTATCACATTATTAAAAAGTTACATACAAATTGCAACAATAAAATCAATTTAAAAATCTTGAAACTTTAATTTAAATAAAAATTGCCTTAAAATTTAAATTTAATAAACATTCACTTTATCCAATAATGATGCTTAATGAAATTAATTAACACAGTAGGTTTTACTTTGTTTAATCCCCTAATATTTTTTTTAAACTGCTATAATTAGCTTTTTAAAGTCTCTTAAATAATTTATTTATACATAAACACGTGCCTATAATTGTAGTTTTCATATGTTAAACAAATCTAGAGTTAGACATAATACAAGTTTCACAAAATTTTAACATCTGTCACAGATGTTGATTTAAATACAAGATAAACGCCTTAATCCCTATATAAAACATTAAAACCAAATTGTTAAACCCACCATACCCTACCCCTTTCTAAAAGAAAAATGCAGCATTTGGCTTTTATCCCTCCTCACCCCAACCAGCATGGAACTTATGGTCATTAAGAAAAAAAAATAAATTTGTCGAGCAATTTAAGCGAATAGTAAAACGGAAAACCTCATTATATAAAATGCAACACTTGTCTACATAAAAATTTAAAAATAATTTTTAAATGCTTTATTTAGTTTTGTTTCTTTTATGCTTTTAGTAATTTTTTTTTTCTTTCTAAGAAACACAAATAAAAAGAGAAAACAATTTTAAGTGAAAAAAATGTATAATGAAAAAAAAATTTCTAGTTGTAGGGAACAAAAACGTGCAAACAAAATAAAAAGTAAGAAACAAACACTAAATGAAATATTATTCAAATTTACCCAAGCGCACTTATGGCCTAGTCCCTAAACCACAAACACATAGACGCAGCATAAACAAAAAAATAAATACAGAAAGTGTATGACTGGATCCTGCAAAAAAAAATGGAAAAAACAGCACAGTAATGTGGAGAAAAAACTAAACACAGGAATTAAATTACAATAAAATACAAGTAGAGTTAGGAAAAACACAAATATACAATATGCGAGGATTGCAAGAAAAGGGATAAAACGAAACCAAGTAAAGCTTCTAGATTAAAGGGGTTTTATATATATCAAAAATTTAATTACATTTTATTGAATAAATCCCTAAAATTTACACAAATTTTAAATCAATACCTTCTCTTCTTTAAATACCACATAACTTAATGGAAATAAAATTTAAATATATTAAATTTTTTCTTATTATCAAATATCTCACTCTATCCTCCTTGTAAAAACTCAAAAGATGAAAGACTACAACTACAACAACTAAAAAATTATAATGGAGTCATGCTTAAGAAAATAAAACTAAAGAAACGGAAATCATTTTTCATTTTGTAAATATTTTTCTTATTTTTATTTCATTTGACTTTAAGTGAATTTTTTCACTAACAGCACAATACAACAATAGCAAAAGCATTAATATTAAATAAAATTTTTACTAAAATACTTTGCACAATACAATGAAAACGCTGAAAAACAAAACTGAAAAATAAATATAAAAGAATATTTACAGTTACGGACAAAAAAATAGGGTCAAATATGTTTATTTAAAATTTTTTTAATTTTCGACAAAATTTTAAGTAAATATTTCAAAAATTTAAAAATTTTTTTTTTTTTTTGAAAAATTTTTTGAAACTTTACTTTTTTAAATCTGGATAAAAATATTAAAAAAAAACGAATAAGAACCGTTAGTAATCTCTAATACCGAGAACTATTCGTATCAAAAAGGATCTATAAATTTGAAAGATTAAAAATATTGGTAAATTCTTAGGTCCCAATAAAAAAATTAGTACCGAAATCGATCATTATAGTAAAATAATTATATTTTTAATTAAGAATCAGAGCTTGAAATAAATTGAAGAAATTTAGCGCAAAAAAATTCTTTGAGAACAGAAAATTACCAAAACAATGTTACCAAGTCTCAGTCCGTTTAAAATACTTTTCTTTTAGAAGTATAATATCAGTTAATATAATATAACGTTTATATTCGCCCTAGAGTAAAGCGAACTGGTTCAAAACTAGTCACGTGACAGGTTTTTAGGGCTAGTGACCGGTCCCAGTTCCGGAACTTTACATGAAAGGTACCCGTCACTTTTACATGGGGTTGTTATTGGAGGTGGCTAATTAGCCCCTTGGGACAGGTCACAGGATAGGTCCAAAAGGACAGGTTCAGGGTCGATTAATATAGTAAAAATTTGATAAAAATTCGGTAATTCTTTACTTTTTAAACATTTTTTTTATTATTATTTTTATTAAATTGTGTTTATTTTTATTTTATAATTTTTCGTCGATGTCGATGGCGGCACCCCGAATCGAACCCATATTCATCTAGTGTATGTTATGTTTACAGTCTTCAACGCTAACCACTCAGCCACGGATTGTTATTGCGCGAGAGTTGCTAATTGCACACTTAACAAGCATGTTATAAATTGACTCTCAACTGATAAATAGTGAGTGTGTTTGTGTTAACTGGTTCTTTATTGGAACTGTGACGAGTTAGGTGTCAATTGGTACTCAACTGGTATTGAGGAACCGGTCCATTAATGCAATTGCCACAAATTTCCCGCTAGGTATTTATAACTTTTGGGAACATGATTTTCTCGGTCTGTATTATAAGACTGGTGCTTTCCGGAATGACATTTTAAATTATTAAGTTTTATGCAAATTGTTTTCTCATATTCATAAAAGAAACTTATGATCCTAGCAAATTTTGAATCGACTTATTGACATTAAAGATCCACAACTTGATAAACATTGTTGGTGATTTTCTGTTCCCAAAGAACTTTTTTTACATTAAATTGCTTTTAACTGCTGATTTTTCAATGAAAGTAAAATTATTTAACAATAATGATAAATTTCTGTACTTATTTTTTTTAAGAATAGTTCTCGGAATTAGAGATCATCAATGATTCTTAACTTATTGTCGAAAACGCAAAGAATTTAAAATAAATACTCTTGTCCTTTTTTTCCGTAACTGTATATACATTAGAGTGGCCCTATTTTTTGTAAAGAAGTTTGAATCTCGGTCTCACCCCAAAAGCGTTTTCGGTTGATTGAAAAAATAGAGGTGACTCAAAGCAATAAAAATACCAAAAATTAAAATTTTAAAAAATATTTGGCAATAACTCAAAAAATATATAAGATAAATAGCACATACAAACATGTTATGCAAGGGATTTACCAAGAGCTTTGAGATAAATCGTTTAAATCTGGAACAAAAAGTGGTTAAACATTTTCTATAGATCCGATCCTGTTTTTTCAAAAAATAATAATAATAACTTCTCTAATAATACGTACGTACATCTTAAGTAAATGTTATTAAGACTAGCATGATATAAAAGATGCTAAATTTTTTTGGAGAAAACAATTTATTTGCTAAATATGCATCTCTTATACTTATTACTTAAAAAAAATTAGGAAAATTTACTAAAATTTTAAAGTGGAAATGTTTGTAATTTATATAAATGCTATGCTTTGCAATTAAGATTTATTTAAAGTTGTTATTTTTAAGCTAAAAAATGCTTTGTTGATGTTATTAAAGCGCTGTTTTTGTTATTTAGATTTTTAATTGTTACATATCTATGCCTTAATATAGAAATGGCGTAACGTGACTTTTCGTAATTTTACAAAAGAAAGAAAAAACTAAATAAAATTTATAATAAAAAAAAATTAATGCAGTTATAATTCAAAACAACTTTTATTTTTCAACTTTTCAACTCTTAAGAAAGTTAGTTTTCTTAGATAGGGCTGTCTGTTACAACAATTCTTGAAAATAAATGCAAACTTAGGTCCTTTCTTAAAATTAATGCTTTTCAATAGATCACTGCAAAAAATTTCAAAAATTATAATTTTATAAGATACATACATAGTTGCCAGATAAATTTGGTGAAAAATCGTTAAATTTGGAGAAAAAAATCGTCAAATAACTATTTGAAATCGTCAACATGAAAAACTACGTATTTTATATGTTAATGAACAGTTTTTATGCTTTTTCTGATGAAAAATTAAATTTTAAATTGAAAAGGAATTTATAAAAATTACATTAATTTTATATTAGTAGCTTATTATTAAAATCAAGTATACAGTACCTATTAAAGTCAGATTATACACATATTTATGCATACTTATTTAAGTATACATATTTTTGGGATTGTTCTTATTGTATTTTTAATAAAGTTTTAGAATCTTGTTACATATTTTGCTGTTTTCCCCTTTTTAAATCGTTAAACAATTATACAACACACCGATTTTAAATTACCATTCTTTATTTTGTAGCCATTATTTATTTCATTAAATAATAAATTTTTTCAATAAATTCTTTCCAATACAGTACTGTAATTCGCTTAATTCAAAGTTTGTCACTATTGTTTATACACGTTATACCAAGTTTGCGTTAAATAAAAACTCGTATTTCAAAATAATATAATCGCGTTATAAAGAAATTACGTAAATGAACAATCGCGGGAATCGAGGGTAAATATGTAATTTTGTAAGACTTTCAAACCAAAATAAATTATTTATCTTGCCTTGTTATAAAAAAACATATGAGTTGATCAAAAATTTCTGGATTCTTAGTTTGGCTACCCAGCAAATAACGAAGAAGTTCTTCCAAAAAAGAACATTTTCACCACTTCAAAAGAGTAACAAAAAGCATATTTTAAACTTTTTTGGAAGTTCTTTATAATCACTTTCAGAAAAGCGAAAATAAATGAATTTTTAGCCGAAAAAAATGTTAATAATTTCTAAGAAAATTTTAATTTTACAAATTTTAGAGAACTTTTATTATTATTTAATAGAGCAAAAATATAATTTTTATTAAAAAATTGTATAAACATAGTTTTAAGAGAAGTACTTCAAAAGCACTGAACAAAAAGTATAAAAGAAAAACATCCTGCCAATGACAACCATGGGCTAAAAAAAGAACTTCTGCAGCACTTTTTCACCACTAAGTACTTCCTTCCAATGACAACACAATGTTAAAATCATAACTTTTTCAGTTCTTTTTTTGCTGGGTATTTAAGTATTTTGGTTTATAAACATACGTAATGAAAGCATACATAATTGATTCGAATATAATGTTATATTGGTTCCTATAAATCCTTTCTAATAAATGAACCATTTACATTAGCAGATTTAAGAAGATTTTTATTTAAATTATTAATATTTTTGTACCAACTAATTTACTTTTAAAGAATAATATATAAAAAAAGTTCTGAATTTAGTTTTATAAAAATCGATAAATTAGGGGTAAAAAGCACGTGGTTTTGTCGTCGCACAGTGTGCGATTCAAAAAATTAAATATTTATATTTTTCTGAAAGATAACTAAACATAAAATACTTCAAAGGATAAAAGGCTTCTAAAAATCGAATTTCGCGAGATTAAAAAAATCGGTTGAAAGTTGGACCCGTTTTTTCAAAAAAACTTCACTAAGACAGGCTAAAAACTAAAAATTTTAATATTAGAAGCTCAATATCTCTTAAACGATGTTTTTTGTAGATCTCTACAGAATCCTCCCATATAAAAATCTTTGAAATCGGTTTAGATATAAGGTATCAGGATCGTTTTTTAGAAATTTTTTACCCGAGGGGTCCAGCTTTGAGACCCTGTGGACTCGCTCCATGTAGGTCTATATGGTCAAAGCTCAAAACTTAAACTCGCCTACACCTCTGATATGACCATGTGAAATTTCATAAAAATCGGAGCAGCCGTTCCGAAGTTCCATAATTATTTCCATTTCATTTTTCGAATCGCACACAGTGCGTCGGCTGAGATAGTTCAGTTATGTCCAGGGTCGACTTATTGGATTCAGGAACCTTAATTGAGAACACAATTCTGTAGGTTAAATATAAAATGTATCTTTATTTAATAATTCAATCGGTAACAATAAATTATGCTAAATAGTACCTTTGTGTTAAATAAATTACTAGCAGCGCGATGATATGTAGTGATTCAATCGGTTACTTCTCAGATAATTCGGATTCTAATACTAGTAGATTGTATATATTCCATAATAATACATTTTTTCAGCTTTTGTTCAATTAAAAAGATTTATAAAAATCGCCATTTAAAAATATAAAAAGTTAAAAAATTATAAAAACAAATTTTAATCTTTTTTGCAACAAATCGTGCAAAGATATCGCTTTTCATAAAAAATAAATATGATATTGATAGTGGGACAATATTATTTAGTTTCTAATTTATAAAATATTTTTAAAAACAAACGCACAAATGTATTAAAAAATAAAATTAATACAGGCTAAAGCAGAAATAAAATAGCTAAATCTTTCGGCTTGATCAAATCTAGCCATTTCTTTATAGCTAGATGGAAAAAAATCGCTAGATCTAGCCGAAAAATAGCTAAATTGGCAACACTGCTCCCGAAAAATATATCCATTACGAAAGGATTTTTGAAAATTCGAATATTTAAGAGACTATATTTGTATACAATATGTTTTA
Organism: Protophormia terraenovae; assembly: GCA_951394005.1. Lineage (NCBI taxonomy): Eukaryota > Metazoa > Arthropoda > Insecta > Diptera > Calliphoridae > Protophormia > Protophormia terraenovae. Next base: position 144,475,294 of record OX596074.1, read on the forward strand.
AATTACATTTTAAGTTTAAAATTGGTTTATGAAAATGGGGGTTAGTCTTTATTTTGTATTTAGTGAAGAAAGTTTAAAAAAACATTAAATCATCTTTCTATTTAGTGTCCAATTTTTAAGTTCCACTATCATTAGTTGAAAGCTGTTTTTTTCACTGAAGTATTTAGTGAGAAAAAAAAAATGTTGCACTAGGCTTGAGCTGAAACAGTTTTATCTATAACTAATAAATTTTAGTTGAAAAAAATATTTTTTCACTACCACTATGCTGAGTGAGGCTGATATTTTTCAACTCACCACTAAAAAATAAATATTGTAGTTAAAAATTGGACACTATCACTAAGTGTTAGTAGAAACTGCAAATTTAGTGCACTACTCCCAACTCTGATAGTTAGGGGGTTTTCTTTTAAAGTATGTTTTAAATATTTTCTCTTATAGTGCACTCAATCTTTTAAGAGGCGTGTATTACATTTTGATATACCAGATTACATCAAAAACGCAATTCAAAGAAAAAATATATAAAAAATAATATCTCGTTATTCACCTTTTCTACATTAAGGTAACGCTATACTAGATTTTGTAAAAATCCAAGTGTTTCTTTGACTGTATCACCTTGTGAAGACATACTTTATATGAAGCCCCTACTTCCCCAGATTCTACCCATCCATTAGTAATATTAATGTTTTTTTATTTTTTTAGTTGCAAAAAACAGCTATTTATCTTATTACAACATTTAAATTAACATCAACAAAAGTGCAACAAGCATTTTAAACGCTATTTAAAGTTTCGTCAATAAATCTAAACAACCAACAACAACTACAATAAAAAAAATGTGAAAACAAACTTTAATCCAAGAAAGAAAAGTTTAAAAAATAAATATTGTGTCTAAGTGTGAGTACAATCATTTATGTGTGAACACATGCAACGGGAAAAATAAATAAAAAAGAGGCCTACTTTTTGTAAAGACCTTCATGAAGATGGACTAAAAGAAGCTCTGGTTTAAAAGCTGAGTTTTTTTTTATAGACTTAGATGTCGTCTATAAAAAAAAAACATGAATTTAAAAAATTTTAGAAATTAAGTTGAAGACTTTTTAAAAGGCATGTCTATTAAAAGCCTTATATTTTTCCTTTTTTACTAAGTTTGTATTGGTAATTCAAGCATATACTTACTTACATGTTGTTCATGTTAAGAAAGAGAAATGAAAAAAAAAAATAGTAAATTTATTTTTATTTTCTTTTGCTCTATTTTATTTGCGTATGTTTTTATACAAATGTATGTGTGTGTGTAGTGTTTCTTTATCTTAATACTTGTTGTTAGATTTGTTTTTATGCGAGTAAATTTAACAAAATGTTTTTTATTAAGCCACTTTATCCCAAGTATTTGTTTCAACCACACGTACTCTACAAGTTTGTTTCTTAACAAATTTTTCAAAGTTAAACTACAAATAAACACGCTTACATATATAAAGTTAGACCTAAATACACACACACTCACTCGCACAGTCACTCACTTATATTCTTATCTTATAATATTTGCAATTTTTGATAGCAACAGGAAAGGGAAGTGTAAAAAGTCAAAATAGAAATAGAGAAATAAAATAAAGAAACCCACATAATTTGAGGTTAAATTCATCAACTTCATCTACACAACAAATTTTCTTTTTTAATATTTTAAGCTCAAATTGTGGCTGCTACTAATGTTGGCCACTCATTTTCTTTAGTTTCATTTCCTCTCTCTTCTTCACACGTTTTTATAAACAATTTCGTATTTAGTTGTTCTTATATGTTGCTTGTTTTTCCGTTAAGTTAAATAAAATTTTAGTTTTGATTCATGTTTTATTTTCTTATTTTATTTCGCCATATTTATCTTGACCAAACTTTTGGTTTCTTTAAGAAATTCTTTTAAAAACTTTTAATATTTCATGTTTTTAATTGTTTGATGACTGCAATACTCCAAATATACTTATTACTTCTGTTTTTTTCTTTGTGTCTATACTCTGCTCGTTAAATCTTTAAAAGAAAGTTTTTGATATTTTCTTGTTTTTTGACTCGTTCATACTTTTTAGTCTGGAGCAAGTTTTAAAATAAACAGTTGCAATTAATATGATTTATAGAGAAAATTATGAAAAGAATTAGCAAAAAAATTTTTAATTTTTTTATTTTTAAACGAAAACTTATCAAAGTCAAAAGGAAATATGTTTGGAGTTTAAAAAATCAAGAAAATAATACACTTAAAGATTGTAATTAATCTTATACGTTTATTTATATTCTATGGTATCTATTAAATTGTTTAAATTTATATTTTTATAGAAATAAAATAAAAAAATTAAAAATTAAATTTTTCTAAACGTTAACAAAATGTTTGTTTTGTTTATGCATTTATTTTTAATTTAAACAATAACTTCTAAATTACATACCATGAGGCAATATATATAATAACAATATACAATAAAATTAAATTAAAAAAGAAGAACAAAAATTCATTTACCAAAATTGAAAACCAATATGGTGGATATTTCTATTATTTTATTTTTTAGCAGTATGTTGAAAAAAGAAAATACAATAAAAAAATTCTATATTATTTACATAAATTCTAAATTGGCTGTTGGCTGGTGGTAAACAAATTGTTATACATATATATATATATATATATATATATATATATATATATATATATATATATATATATATATATATATATATATATATATATATATATATATATATATATATATATATATATATATATATATATATATATATATATATATATATATATCTTTTTTTGGTTTTTTTTTTTTTTTTTGTTTTTATTTATTTATTTTTATTTTTGTAAAATAAATACAGGTTAAATAAATCTTTTCCAAACATGAAACAAAGCTGCAAAGACTTTTTAAATATTTATAATAGTTCTCAGAAAAATATAAAAAAAAAAAAGATTACACGAAAAAAAATATATATCGTCCATTCCATGAAAGATTTATAAAAAATGTCAATTTTTTACGGAGGGTCATCCGCTTTTGTTCATATTTGATACGCATATAATCTATGGAGCCATTTAAATAGTATGTATCTCCATTTTTTTTTTTTTTTTTTAATTTTAAAAAATTCGTGATTTTATTCACGATTTTGATTTTCCAAAAAGTCAAAAAAATCGGAAAAGTGTGTAAATTTACACACCAATATCTCCAAAAGTTGTTAACGGATTTTAATGACTTAAACTGCTTATATAAGATGAATATGTCCTCTTTTAATGTAGTAATTTAGAAATAATATTACAATTTAAAAATGCATTCATAATGCAAATGCAATTTTAGGATGCATTTTTGAAAAATTTCTAGCCTTTTGATTTTAATTCTTTTTTAATATTTTTAAAAAAGGAATATCTTTACTATAAAATGCACAAATAATTGTTCTGGGACAATAAAATCTACTATTTTTAATATTTTTAAAAAAAATTTCTTCCATTGTTTCATACAAAAATTTAAATTTTTCAAAAAATTTTGATTTTTAACTTTTTATACCCTACACCACGATAGGTGGTTGGGGTATTATGCGTTTGTGCTGATGTTTGTAACGTACAGAAAAAACTATCGGACCCCACCTTAAAGTATACCGTTTCACTTTCTGAGTGGATTTAACGACGTCCGTCTGGCTGTCTGTCCATGTAAACTTTGTGAACAAAGTACAGATTCGCTGGTAGGCAAAATTTTTGTTTTATGACCACTTCAACTTTTCTATTTTTGCACCAATGTAGTTACGGATAAATATAAAAAAATAATAAACTCCTCGAAATATTTATAAGACCAAAATAGTTTTTTATACTTCTTTGGAACTACAAGAGCGATCGCAGAAATATTTGGCACACATATGAAGACAAGTAAGGCAGTTTTTTTATAAGTAAAAAAAGTTGGTTCCGTTACTCTTGTGCAAAAATAACGGGACTTTTACTTGAGCTTCGAACGAAATAATTATAAGACCAAATATGACTAACTATTTTAAATATTTAAAGAAATGGAATATGTTTCCAAATTTTTTTAAATTTTTTGTTCGTATTATTAATAAAGGTTGTACAGAGATAGATCAGAGTTAATTTTTAGTACAGTGGGACAAATATATTTTTGTGATATAATCAATAAAATGTAAAAAATAAGGCTAAGGGCTCAATTAAATTATATTTTTGTTTATATATAAAAAAAAAATCTGGAGAAAAAATGGTGTTTATTATTGCTTTTGTAATTTTGGACTAGACTAGGATCAAAATATGTAAAATTAATTTAATTATCTACGCAGAACATATATTTGTAGCCTAAAATGTTTGAGATATGGAATGTCTTGTTGAGAATAAATCAGAAAATATTAATCATATTTCAATACGCCTTGGACAATTTGGTAATCGCAAGATAGTTTATAATTACTAATAGCTAATTTGATTCTACAAATATAGTAAACTCATTGTAGTAGGTCTGAAAACAGGCGCAATTTAATGAATTCCATAGTAGGAATTATACTTATTGTTATTGGACTTTTATCTCAATTATATTCCAATGAAAAACCTTGATTATTAGTATTTACGCAATTTCTGATACAAAAATTAAAAATTGGATATAATATATTTAAAATATTAATGAAGGCTAGATATTATATTGCGTATATGCAATAACTTCCGGAGCTATGAAAAAAATATTTTTACAAGATATATTTATTAAATATCTTTAGTATAGTTAGCAATTATTATAAATTAGCTTACAACTAACACTCTGGCCAATTTTTATTAAGACGTGATGAATATTTTCTGATTTATTCTGAACAAGGTATTCTATATCTCAAAAACTTAAGGCTATAAATATATTTTTTACGTAGAGAAATACATTCCTTTTACATATTATGATACAAATCTAGTCCAAAATTGCAAGAACAGAAATAAACAGCAATTTTTTTTAATATATAAAGTAAAAAATAACTTAATTGGCCCTTTGGGCTTATTTTTTACATCACAAAAATATATTTGTCCCAATGTACTAAAAATAAACTCTGATCTATCTCTGTACAATCTTTATTAATAATACGAACAAAAAAATTAAAAATTTTGAAAACATATTTCATTTCTTTAAATATTTAAAATCGTTTGTCATATTTGGTCTTATAATTATTTCGTTCGAAGCTCAAGTAAAAGTCCCGCTATTTTTGCACAAGAGTAATGGAACCAACTTTTTTTACATTTAAAATAACTACCTTACTTGTCTTTATATGTGTGTTAAATATTTCTGAGATTGCGCTGTAGTTCTATAGAAATATAAAAAAACTGTTTTGGTCTTATAAATATTTCGGGGAGTGTATAAAAATAGTTCGAAACTCAAATATTTTTACATATTATTTTTACACTTAAATGGCAATATTTCATTAGAACTTTCTATTCATTTATTTCTAATAATAAGGGGTCATTTCTAGTCCGTTTAAACAAAATTAAACAAAAGTCCATTAAAACTTGAGTTTAATGGGTTAAAATATTCTACAGAAATTTTCTGTGTCGAATTTCACTAGAGGTCACCGAAGGTCAAAAGTTCATACGGCAAAGCAAAGAAATGAAATTGATGAAATTATTATTAATTTTGTTTAGGATTTATAAAAAGTTTTTAATTTTATGATATATTTCATTGCCTAGTTTAAGGAGTTTATATAAGAAATGTCGGAAAATTTCATAATTTTCTTTTTTTACGACATATGATAAGTCGGATGAATTTTTTATCTTTGGAGACCCCTAGTAAAATTTGAAGAAGAAAATATCTGTAGAACATATCAACCCATTAAACTCAAGTTTAAATCGACTTTCGTGTCATTTCCTTAAAACGGACTAGAAATGACCCATTTAAGGTAAGATAAATGAATTTAAAGTTCTAATGAAATATTCCCCGTTAAATGCTCTAAATATTTATGGAAAATCATTTTAGCTTCGACGTTTATTGATATTATTTTTTTCGATTTATCTGTAACTACCTTGATGCAAAAATAGAAAAGGCAAAAATTTTGCCTATCAGCGAAAAATCCTTTGGAGAGTTTGTTACATATATCAAGAGCTATCAATTGCAATCGGAATGATTCCGCCCCCAAAATACTATTTCATTGTGTTATATTGTATGAATCAAAAATAATTTTCGGATGCATTTTTAAGAAATTTCTACCCTTTTTGATTTTAAATATTTTTGCTTAATATTGAAATATGTTTATTATATAAAACATCAGCAATTAATCTAGGACAAATAGGTTTTCTACCGCAAATAACAAATTATGAAATATTATGATTAAAATTAATTTTAAAATAAGCTCACAAAAATTAAAAAATACAAAAATTTAAAAAAAAATAATATATTTTTGTATAAAAAATTTGAAGAACCATTTTGTCCCAGAACAATTTTTATTGCAATTTTTAGCAAACATAATAATGTTTTTTATATCAGAAGAAGAGAAAAATTGAAGGGTAGAAATATTTCAAAAATGCATACTAAAATTGCTTTTGCATTATAGTGGATATATTCTTCTTAAATATGCAATTTAAATCATTTAAATCCGTTAACAACTTTAAAAGATATTGGTGTTTAAATTTAGACACTTTTGCAATTTTTTTTTTACTTTTTGAAAAATAAAAATCGCGAATAAACAAAAAATTTTTTTCGTTTTAAATAAAAAAAATAGGTGGATTAAATGGAATTTAACGTGCTAAATAAGAATGAGATTTCACTTTTTTCTATCACGTATTGATTTTTTTTATGGGCATGACTACTATGACCCCGCCTTTAGGCAGTCACACTTGTATAACTCGAGAACGGTTTGTCGAATTAAGATAAAACTCCAATATATAGCGACTTAAATTGTCTGAGCTGAATTTACATAATTTTTGGTTCAGTTAATATTTCCGTAGTTATTCGGTAATTAGTAGCGAAAAAAATTTTAAAAATCGTGAAAATTTTTATCCATAACTCTGAAATTCTTGGGCGAATAAAAAATATAAAAATATTGTTGACACACCTTGAAGACAATTTTCGTATGCATCTTTTGGTGTATCATTTATCAAAATCGTGTAAACGGTTCTTGTGATTATAGCCTAAATTTGACAAGCCACTCTCGAATTTTATAGTGTGAAAGCTGAATAAGGTGATGATATTAGTTATGCCCATAAAAAAATCAGTACGTGATAGAAAAAAAATGGATAAAGATCCTTGTTTAACTCGTCCAAAATCCACTTAGTTCACCTATTTTTGTTTCAAGAAAAAATAAAAAAAAATAAATAATATTTTTTGCCCACCACTGTATTTCTGCACAATTGTATGTAACATGGGTATTTTTATTTAACTGTGAATTGATGCAAGATTTATGTATCAATTTTAAAGATATATGCCTTATTTTATTCGCAGCATTACCAGCTTTAAGATAAAGATGATAAACTGAAACATATTTGATGTTTTCATTTATTAAAAGAAATTTTAGTAACAAAAAAATCTAAAATTTTGCATGAAAAGTTTTTTTGTGGGCACTAATTTCAAAATTAAGTTTGGGAGATTTGAAGATATTTTTAGTACGCATCTTTTGGTATATCACTTATATCAATCGTTTTAGTTTTAAATACCTGTATTTCCATGAGACTTTACGCGAATGATTTAAACTTTAGGATTTCTTAGTTATTTTGTAAGATATACAAAATGCCATAAACACTTTTCCTAATATTAAAATAAATTTTGGCAATACAAGACACTTAAAATAGGTTTCAAACAATTTCGAAATTGTTTGATTTTCCTCATATGTATATTAGGCTGCACCAAAATTTACCAACTTTCGAACTTTGATCGTAATTCTGCCTAGAATTGTTCTTTGGGTTGCAAAAACATACTGTGTGAAATATTAGGACTTGAATTTTGTATTGTGCGTTTGTATTGGAAAAAATTATATTTTTGCAGTTTTTAGAAAAAATTGCTATTAAGTACTTTGTTATACACCTAAATATTAAAAAATTGTAATCTACACATAATTATCTATCACATAACATATAAAAAGAGAAAATCGATTTGAACTCAAATTTAAAATTTTTTTATGACTATTTCAAGATTAAAATCAATACTTTTTTTGGACAAAATGTTCTAGACCCGTGACTTTCAAGCGCTAGTAGAAAACGAAGATCAATTTTAATTTTATATATATATATATATATATATATATATATATATATATATATATATATATATATATATATATATATATATATATATATATATATATATATATATATATATATATATATATATATATATACAGTGTTTCGAATGGCTGCTTAAAGCAGTCGTAATTTTCTAAACAGTTGCTTTTTTTACAGCATCTTGCTGAAACAAGTTTACTTGATTTAGTTATCCATACTAACTAAACACATTTTGCTGCTCACACACAAAACTGATTTAAGCAGCATCCAGTTTTTATTTTGTTCAGCAGTCAAATTAAATAAGCAGCGCACTCACTCAGTTTTTTACTCAGCCAGTTTATTTTACGTCTTAGTCGTGTGCGCTCAGCACAACGTAGAAACCTTTTTCAGCAACGTAAGAACAACTGGATAGTAAGACTGTACAGTTCTGCGCAGTCAATATACAAAGTTGTTTGGTTATGGTTTTTACATTTAAGAAGGAAATGAAGTGGTATAGTTTTTAAATGAAAACAAATAGAAAACGGTACAATAAAATACTATGAATTGTATTAAAGATATTTATATGTAGATTTATTAATTTTAATTAAAAAACAAAAATTTTTTGCATAATATATTTATTTGCAATTTATTTAAAATTTTTGTAGAACTTTTATAAAAATATTAGATAATATTTAATATTAGTAGACGAAAAAAATATTAACTAAATATTAAATATTGTTTAAATTAAAGAAAAAAATTAAAAAAAAAAATGTTTGTTCTTTAGAATAAGAAGAAAATTTTGTTATTTTGTATAATTTTCTTTGTTTTGATCTATTAAAGAAATTTGTAGTTAAGCTTAACTTTTGGACCCAATAAAAGCAATGTTTAATTGAATTAAAACGTTAAATTGTAATACGAAACTCTTTTTATTTTATATATATATATATATATATATATATATATATATATATATATATATATATATATATATATATATATATATATATATATATATATATATATATATATATTTTTTTTTTTTAAATAAAGGGTGGTTCAAAGAGCTTTTTGTCATTTTTAAAATGCAATAATTGAGAAACTAATAAATATAATTTCATAACCTGATATAAGTCCTAATAATATGTATATGTATACAATATTATACTGGTCAGAATCGTATATTATAACGAAATAATAAAAGAAAAAAAATTTGGACACTTTCGGTAAAAATTATGGCTTAGTTGAAGATGGAGGCGTACATTTGGAAGAAAAATTATATATTTTAAATTTGCAATACATATGACTATTAAATGGAAAAAAAGTAGTTCTAACAATTGTATATTTGACTCATTGATTATACAAGTATGTAAAATTTATGTTGAATTTTCTGTATTTTTTCATCGATATTGTTAGTAAGTTAGAATTTGCGAAATAATAATCACTAGATCATTAATACAAATAAGAGTAAATTATCTCAAAAATTGTTTATATTTGTAAATAAATTGTCGCCTTTTTTAAATATTGAACAAAATTAATCAAAAAATTACAAAGTACTATAAAACCTGGAGGGTTATTTTGTAACTAAATTCGAAAGGAAAATCTTTCGAATTTGTATACTTTATACATTGAAATTCGAAAGTGTTTTCTTTCGAATCGAATTACACAATAAGCCCCCTGGTGGACAAAAATTATTCTGAGCATAATGGCCCAAGTTTTTTTTTATTATTATTTAGGGAATTTCAAGTCTCAAAATATAAATTATTAAATATTAATAATCACAGAATTGTAAATATCTTAACTTTTATTAAATTGATTAAGGATCATATTTAGTAGAAAAAATAAAAATTTTAATTTTAGAGTAGATCCGTGTGAGTGAAAAAAAACTATATGAAATTTAAAAATTGTTCCTAACATATGGACCTACTATTCCGAAAGATATAATATGGAATGTAGCACCCCAACAAAAATGGAACTAATAAAGAGCTGAAGGAAGTACTTAGTGGTGAAAAAGTGCTGCAGAAGTTCTTTTTCTAACCCATGATTGTTATTGGTAAGATGTTCTTCTTCTATATTTCTAGTTCATTTCTTTTGCAGTTCATTTTTTTGCAGTATTATGTTTATAAAATTTTATAACAAAAATTCTGTTTTAGAGCTATCAAAATATAATGAATATGATTTAAAATTTATAAAATTTAAATTTTCTTAGAAATTATTAACCTTTTTTCCCGCTAGAAATTCATTAGTTTTAATTTTTTTGGAAGTAATTATTATTAAATTTTAAAAAAGTTGAAACAAAGTAGTTGTAACAAAAAAGTATATATACACTTTGTTCTACTTTTGAAGAGATGAAAATGTTTTTTTTTTGCTGGGACTTTTTAAATAAAAGTTAGCGCATTATAATTTGATTTGTTAATGTTTTAGAATATTTAAATTTTGAAATAAATAGAATATTTCTTTGATAAATTGTTTAATTGACTATAGTTTTCCGTTTAAAACTTTTATTTATTAGCAGATGATCTGCTTAATTTTGATTCGTTTGTTATTATTAAAAATAATTCATTACTCAACAACCCTTCAACTCCAATTCCAATTTGTAAATAGTGACATAATTTTACTAAAAGAGAGTTACATATGTATATAATTTTCCAGCAGTTGGTTATATTTTATAAAACGGATAATTTATTATAACTTAAGTGTAAATCTATAATTACGTAAATCTTAAATATTATATAATTGTTACTTACAGTGCTATTCTCTAATTCCTGACAATTATCATTAATTAATAATTACTTATTATATGCTATATATATATAAACAATTTTTTTTTTCAAAGCCAGAAAAAAAAAATTTATTGTATTTGTATTTTTTTTTTTCACTCGGTCGAGAATTGCACTGTTATTATAATTATTTTTGTATAATCAAATGTCTTATTGTTCGGCTGAGGTATCAATAAAAGTAAAAAATTAATTAAGACATTAAAGCCGATCAATAAGAAAATAATAAATTAATAACCAAAAAGTCATCAACAGTCCAAATTAATAACCAAAAAGTCTTCAACATACAAGTTAATGATTTTTATTTTTAGATAAATAAATAAATAAATAAATAAATAAATAAATAAATAAATAAATAAATAAATAAATAAATAAATAAATAAATAAATAAATAAATAAATAAATAAATAAATAAATAAATAAATAAATAAATAAATAAATAAATAAATAAATAAATAAATAAATAAATAAATAAATAAATAAATAAATAAATAAATAAATAAATAAATAAATAAATAAATAAATAAATAAATAAATAAATAAATAAATAAATAAATAAATAAATAAAAATCACAACAAATCTTTATTATTTCGGTAACATAATACATACATATAAATATAATGTCTTTTTTTATTTATCTTTACAAAATTTCTATATTTGTTAAATGAAAAACTTTTTTTATTTAAAATTAATAAAATAAACATATATGTATGTAATATATTCAATAAAATTCATATTATTTTATTGGACCGTTTTCTATTTGTTTTCATTTAAAATAATCAAATTCATTTTCCTTCTAAAATTTAAAAACCAAACAACTTTGTGTAATAGACCAAAACAAAGAAAGTTATACAAAATAACAAAATTTTCTTCTTATTGCAAATAACAAAAATGTTTTTAATTTTTTCTTTAATTTAAACAACATTTAATATTTGGTTAATATTTTTTCATCTACTAGTATTAAATATTATCTAATATTTTTATAAAAGTTCTATTATCTTAAATAAATTGTAAATAAATATATTATATAAAAAATGTTTGTTTTTTTAAATTAAAATTAATAAATCTTCATATAAATATCTTTAATACAATTCGTAGTATTTTATTGCACCGTTTTCTATTTGTTTTCATTTAAAATAATCAACTTCATTTTAATTCTTAAATGTATAAACAAAAACCAAACAACTTTGTAAATCAACTGTACAGAACTATACAGTCTTACTATCCAGTTGTTCTTACGTTGCTGAAAAAGGTTTCTACGTTGTGCTGAGCGCACACGACTAAGACGTAAAATCAACTTGGCTGAGCAAAAAACTGAGTGTGTGCGCTGCTTATTTAATTTGACTGCTGAACAAAATAAAAACTGGTTGCTGCTTATTTCAGTTTTGTGTTTGAGCAGCAAATTTTGTGAAGTAAGCATGTGATCGAAAATGAAAACTTAAACTGTTTTCAGCGCAGTCGCCAGTTGAAAAAAAAATTGTGTGTGCTTAAAATTAAACGCTGTATATATATATATATATATATATATATATATATATATATATATATATATATATATATATATATATATATATATATATATATATATATATATATATATATATATATATATATATATATATATATATATATATATATATATATATATATATTGTAAGCACTTTGCTAAGATATTTAAAAAAAAATAATCAATATTGCATATGTATAATATTGAAAAAGAAATGAAAAATAAAAATATTTTATTCTGGTTTAAACATTGAAAACATACATAACTTTTGTTTAATTTTCAAATATAAATATTAAAATTTATAATATATATATATATATATTTATATATAATAAATAAAATTTCAGTGAAAGTTATGATTTTAGATCATCGACAAATATCTGTAAAGAATCATTTTAATTATTAAAATTGATATTATGAAAAAAATTTTAGAAACGTCATTTATATCGGTTACAGCGGCATTCATCTTTAAACACATATATATATATATATATATATATATATATATATATATATATATATATATATATATATATATATATATATATATATATATATATATATAGTTTCACATTAAACAAATTTTTAAGCATCGTTTGAGGGGTCTTCCTACAAAATTTTTGTCTACGGGATACTCTATTGTACACTTTTCTAAACTGAATGACAGTCTTCGGTGAAGAGTATTAAAATAGATATTTATCTAAAAAAAAAAACTTTGTAAATATACATTATATAAGTAACCATATTGAATTTTATTCATTTCTAAACAATATAATGTTGTCCTGAGAAAAACAAAGTCTATAGTGCATAAAATATATTTCTATTTATTCCGACTATTTGTTTTGTTTTTTAACCAAAACATCATTGATAAATATTTAGCAGACAATAGTTCTATTTATTTATTTTACAACTGGAACTAAAGCTGAGTGAGTATTTGTTCTCTATTTATATGGTTTATTTTTTGTCTGAATTGATTCAATTTATTCATTCATGATACTTTAAAATAACAGAATCAACAAACAATAGGAACACCAAAATCTTTTTCAAAAAAAATACAAAACTTACATATGCACTCAAATCTGTCAGTGACAGAGAGACAATACCAATACAAATAGTGACCTATACTTATGCATATGTATATGCCAACGAAAAATAAAGTTCTTTCATATTTGATATGTTATTTATTTGTTGTGTTGTGTTGGAAATATCCTGTGTCCTGTGCCACTCTTGTTTTGTATAGCTTCTGCAACTCAGATAACCAGTAAAACCAAAGCCTTTTTTTATGCACAATTTTAAAGATTGTTCTATTTTTTTTTTTTTTTTTTTTTTTTGATATTACTGAGACTCTTGTTTATTGCAGTTAATTTCAAAATATATTTAAATTTATATATCTTCATTTGATTCTCTTTCTCACTCACTCATTCACTTGTCCTTGCATTTCTAAGTATTAAGTTTTTATGAACATTTAACTAAAACAATTTTTCGTCCCTTTTAAATTCATGTTTAGTGACTGGGTTGGTTTTAATTTTATTTTATTTCATTCATGTTACTTTAGTGTGTCACAACACAAGAGATTATTTAAATTTCACAAGAACTAGATGTTATTGACATTTTCCTTAATGTTTTTTAGTCCTTGTGTTGAAAGCTTAAATACTATTATAGTTTATATGTATTTTAAGGAAGGGGTTTAAATGGTACAATTATATTAAAATTTATTTAAAGTACAAGTTAAATTGTAAATTATTTTGGCTACTAATAAAAACTAGAGATTTATTAAAGCAAAAGTTATGTGTTCAAATTTATGTTATATTTAAAGTCTTGTTAAATTTTTTTATAATATTTTAGAGAAATTTTAACAAGTTTGATGTTTAAATATTTTTTATTTATAACCTTAGTACAATTTGCAAAGAATTTTTAAAGTGTTTTAATTGTGACTATATAAAACTTCATATCCTAAATTCGAATAATGGAGAATGTATGTATCGGTTAATGAATTTCAGATGCTTAAACATCTATCTATTGGTGTTCTAAGTTTCTTAATGATTTCCAAATTAAAAATCAACTCTATATAGCTTAGTTCAAATTTCAGCTATATAAACTTTTATTATAAACAAATAAATGTATATTTTATGTTACCAACAAATAACAACATATGTATTAAGTACACTAATACAGTGTTAATTTTATAATATTAATATATCAATATAAACAAATATTTTTCTTAAAATTGATTAATGATTATATGTATTTTATATACATATGTACACAGAGAAAACAGATTTGTTGTGGCAACCGAATTTTTTGCCAATCGAATTTTGTCGGCTACAAGTACTATCTCGAATTCGGTTACAAACACTATTTTATTGCTGAATTAATGGTACGTACAACTGTTTTAAAAAATCGATTCAGTGCATAGAACTAAATGAATCAATTGGCATAATTAATACTATTCTTTTATTTTCTTTTCATTTTTATATTCATAAAATTTTGTTTTTCATTTTACTTTTTGTTTTATTAAAGACATCAAAGTAATATATTTTCAAATAAAATATCAAATAAACAGATAATAGAAATGCATCCTTCATTATTTTCTCTTCCCGAATTGCCACGTTACGTCTTTTTTCAGATTGAGACAAAAATACAAATTGAAACGTATACCAAAACATCAAGACTGAAGACCAGTATGACTTTCTTTCAATAAGACCACAACCTATTTCACAGATCGGGTTTAAAGAACATTGTTATTATTTGCTATACATATAAAAAAATAATTATTTTTACCTGTTTGCAAATTTAAGATTCCATGTTTGAGTGAATTTGAATTCATCTATCTTTCCAACTATCTTTAATCATCAAATGGTTCTATGAGGAAATTTTAGTTAATTTTATTAATCATAAAATTTGTATTTTGTTTTCAAATGACATTTTTTTATTGGGAACTCAATACAGTAAAAGAATTGTAATAATAAAATTTTCGATTATTGCTACCAATATTTGGTATTTAAACACGAAATGCTGAATTAAATTCGATTGTTGTTTTCAAATCATTTATGTAAGTTAAAGTGGAGACATAAACCTTTTCAATATATAGATTTTTCAGTTGTAAGAACAGTAATTCAGTTAAAATTATATATTTCTTATTCTAAACAAGAAAAAACTATTACTCTTATAACATTTTAATAAATGCACTGAAATTTCACTTGATTATATTAATAATTTATACCAGGGACCGAATTCCAACAAATCTCTTTTCTGTGTGTATACTAGGGTGATCGATGCGGTTTTCAACCGGTTTTTAAACCGGTTTTTTCAGTCAATGTGCTGTCGGTTTTTTCAAAATGTTCATTTTTCGAATGTCGAATAGACCGGTTTTTTTAAACACAAAAAACCGGTTTTAAAAATAGCTTTTTATTTCAAAAAACACATACTAAATACTGATATTTGAATTGAAATTTATGAATATTTTTTTAAATATTCATAAAGTATTATTTCTAATGTTTTAAAAATATAGTTTAAGGTTAAATCGAAATTAATTCTGTAAGATTAAATAAATAAGTTAGTAGTAATTACCCTGAATAAAATTTGTTTTATCTATTGTAACACCGCGGTGCTTCGTTTCAGTAAAATTGATTCTGGCTTTTTTCATATTAATCCATGGTTTCTGTTTATGATTAGTAAAAGTGAAATATCATTTTTGATGATTATTTTCTTAAAATTTGTATACCCTATACCAACAAAGGTGTGGAGGGTATTATGCGTTTATGCTGATATTTATAACACCCGAAAATATTGATCTAAGACCCACCTTAATTTGTACCAATCGGCTTTAAGTCGATTTAACAATGTCCGTCCGTCTGACCGTCTATCCGTTCATGTAAACCTTGTAATAAAAATCAAAATACGCAATAAATTAATGAAATTTGGCACAAAGGTTGCTTATAGTCCAAGAACAAAGCCTACAAATAATCTCCCGGAAAAGAGGTTTAAAATCCATAAATCCCTTAAATGTAGCAAGAATCTTTGCACATGTAAGTTCCATATAAGTTTAAATCTGTGTACCGAATTTCATTAAGATCGGTCCATAATTGACCATAGTATTGGTCACAATTCCACAGGTGTAGAAAAAAAGACCCGACTTTTGATGCATACAATGGAGTAGGGTATTGTTGGGTTTGACCGTCTATATCTTTTTTTCTCGTTCTTATTGGGTTAATAGTTATTTCTAAAAATAAATATGTTTGATAAATTTTAACGTGAAAATTATAAGACTTATTGATTTTTCTTTAAGAAATGTAGTCTTTTGATAGAAATATTAACTTCTGCAAAAAAAACCGGTTAACCGGTTTTTTCTGAATTTAAAAAAGTGCAACCGGTTTTTTCAAAATAGCAACTATTCGAACTATTCGAAAACCGGTTTCTCCAAAAAGTCGAATAATCGATCACCCTAGTGTATACTTTATTATTTATTTAAATATATTTATTTATGCAATATTATATTTAAATATTTATGCTTTTAATATAATTAAATTAATTTATTGTAATAAACACATTAACCTTAAAAGTATGCTATAATTTTAAAACACATTATTAAAATGAATTTGCATTTTTTCAAGGAAAAAATAATACAAACAAGTGAATCTGGGCAAGTACGAAAACATTACAATTGTGCTATAAATATTTTTATACCCTTTGTCAAAGTATATATTTTCTGGATCCTTATTGATAGCGAAATCTATATAACGATGTCCAAAAATCGTTTTTTTTTTTTTCTAAATAAATGAACAAAATCGGTTGGAACTTTATTGAGATATTGGTGTTAATTGGCACTATTATTGCACCAATTGCAATCAAATGTCTTTCTACAAAATTTACCTTTTTACTCCGATGAGAATTCTCTTAGTACCGTTCAAAATAATAAAATTTGGCATTACAAAACTATAATTTAGGACCTTATTACATCTAAATTTCTTAAGTTTTTAAAGTCATCAAAATAGAAAACTGTTTTATTATAAGAATGTTATACATCAAAATCTGTAAAATAATTTCGAACAATTCTCTAATGAAAAATATTAAAAAAAAAAAGAAATACAAAGAAATATATAGTCAATCCAGCCCGATTATATGATACCCTACACCAACGGTTCTCAAATTGGTGTCCGCGACCCATAACGGGTCCGTAAGGACAATCGTGGGGTCTCGAAAAGATTCTGAAAAATACTAATTTTTTATAGAAATATTATATAGAAATTTGGTTAAAAATTCCAATCTCTTTTATCCATCAAAACAAACAATATATGCATTATCGGAAAAGGTCTCTTGAAGCAAAAACAATGTCGCAAATATTAATATTATTTTAAAATTATTTTATCATTCCACAGCATTTTATATGATTTTAAATTTGTCAAAGTTCCTTTGGATTATTCCCGAAATTGGGCCTTATATGGGTGCTATGGTAAATTATGGACCGATCTTCGTAAAAGTTGCCACTATAATTTATATTTGTATAAAGCATATTTGTGTCGAATAATAACTTGATATTTTAATGAGATTTATGCCCGTTAAAGTTATTTTCTGAAAAGGGGTTTAAATAGAAGCTATTGTCAATTATGGACCGATCTCCATTAAATTTGGCGCATAGATTTAACGTTTATTTAGAAATTATATGTGCTATATTTAAGGGATTTATTATCCTTTTCCGGAAGGACATTTATATGGGGGTTAGGTGAAATAATGAACAGACTTAAAAAGCAATTCTAAGACGATGGGTATAAATTAAGGTAGGTCTTGGACCAATATTTTTATTCTTTATTCACTACTGAAATTTACAAAAAGTTAACAAAAAGTAGAAATGGCCAGGATCAAAAGGGGTTTAAATTAAAATCAACTTATATAGACCTTTAGATCCAAAGAAATTTTACAAATATCATTAATATTTATGAGAAAATAGTATTTAAAAAAGTAGCAAATGGTTCCCCTTCAATTTACATCACAAAAGACGCCAATTTAATACCATAAATATTGTTCAAAATGTATTACATAGTTTAAGTTATATTAAAGGGTTAAGACTCCTAAATTATAGTTAGAAATATAATTCACAAATTATACATATATTTGTATTATTGTGTGGTTATTATACAAATTATAATTTAAATTTAAATTATAATGCAAAAACAAACAAAAAATTAAACAAATCAATACACAAACATGAATTTATATGCAATTTTATAAATATAGTTTTTAAGTAACAATTTTATGTTTGTGCCACCATTAACATAAGCATAGTTTCAGGCGGTTTTAGATATTAAAATAATTGATAGGCATTAGGCTTTAGAAATCAGCAAATAAATTTCATAGAAAATAAAATAGATCCTTTAAAGAAAAAGTAAATAAATATCTGAGTAATTAAAGTAGATTATTTAAGCAATGATAAGCCACGCTTACACATGATATTTATTTCTTAATTATTTACTTTTGACATTCGCCTAAAAACGACAAAAATAATGGTTAAATAACAAAATATCAGAATCTCGTGTTCATTTATGTTCAAAATAGTAATTTATTTTCAATTTTCATTGTGTTTACAATGGGCCAGAACGGAAGTTATAAATAGTAATTTTTATTTTCTTTTATTAAATTCTAGCAAAAGAATTTCCACTTAATTACCTTAATCTTAGTGGAGCTTTAAGTGTATAAGGAAAACATTTTCTTTGTGTTTTTTCTTTTGTTACTTTCAAACAAATTATAGTGAATTCAGTAGAAAATTTTCAAAGTAAACAAATACATATACAACTTATGTACCTTAACAGGAGTACAAATTACGTTAGGAAAAGGAGACAGGAAACAAACATGCAAATTAACTTAACAACAAACACTTTCTTTTGAATACGCTACACAGTTGGAAGAAAGGTTTAATATAATTGATTAGGATGTTGGCAGGAAAGGAAATTTTTAGCTATAAAACCCAAAACCTAGATCACGTCTATATAAAAAATAATCTGGTGGCTAATCTCCTATTAGTACCAGGACTTGATAAGTTGATTATAATAATTTGAATGTTCTGTCGTGGTTCTAAATAGTTTAAAGCTATAAGAAAATCTTTATTGCCTGTAAAATGCTACTCAATTATTACTCAAAAAAAGAAACTTAGATTATCCTGCTTACATCTTTTCACTACATTTTACTTTAATTTGCTTCAAAAATTTATAGCTACACAGAATAAAAATAAAAAATATAAAGTGCAAAAAATAAATCTCATCTTAATTTAGCACAAAACTTCATTATTTACTTGTTTACTTTAACACATGCACATGGCTTATCAAAAATAAAAATTACATGTTACAATAAAGAAAACAAAAAGCAGCAAAATCTCTTCAAAGGACACAGGCACCAAAAAGAAATAATTCAAAATAACAACAAGAAACAACACGTAATATTCACTACTAGACTCATACTTACTTAGTACGAGTTCTATAAACTTAAAATGGCAACAACTTGCTTGTTACTATTTTTTTATTCCCTCTCTAACCCCCTTCCACTAATACTTACATAAATCTGTTAAGGAATGTAGAAAAAATATATGAAAAATAATCCTCAAAAGACAACAAAAATTATAAACATAAAACTTAAAATTATGAGAAAATAACAAACGAAAACAAAAAATATTTAAAACATGTACAACAAATTATTAAGAAAAATAATGAAAAACTTTCAAATTAATTAAAAGCAACTGAGAGATAGATGTAAAAATGCAAAAGGAGACATATACCTATGGAACACACTTTACCACAGTGAGAGTAAGAGACACTTGTATAAATTTATTTTACAAAAATATACACGCAAGGACAGGCAAACATAAATAAAATTTTATACAAAGAAATGTACACACTTAATACTTAGAAGAACAAACAACAAGTGCATTTAGTTTGCTTGTGTGTGTATAGGTAAGTATGTATGTTTTCGTATAAATGACTGTGTCCTTTACTAAATGCATGTGTTGTTAGAACATTTTTGCTGAAACAGGGAGAAAGGCATACAGTAGACAACAATCTCACTAAGAGTTATAAAATAAAAATTCGGTCCACAACGAACTAAGTATTAGCCTTAGCTATTTTCTACTAATTTTTTGCAATATCAATTAGCTTTAATTGCAGCCACTTATATTGCCCTATATTGCTTCCGACAATTAGCCATTATATTAGCTGCAATCATAGAATTGAAATAATTTCAAATAAGTTTCAATTATAACACTTTTAATATTTTAAATTAGATTTAATTGTTGGCAGTTATCTTGTTCTAACTTAGCTTTAATATTCCACGATTTTATAGTAAAAAATTAGCTACAATCACAATCATATAGTTACTTCAATTTTCGCTATTTAGTTTATATTTTTGTAGTCCCAAATTTTCAACAATTTTAGCTATAGCTCAAAATTTGCTATTAGTAGCCCTTTAGAAAGTTTAAAATAATATTAAATTGTAGCTCTTAATATACTCCCAAATAAGTTTAATTTGTATCTTTGTATATAGTCTCAAAATTTTGGTGAGTCCAACAATAGTTTCAATTGTAGCATTTTATAGCAAAACAGCAGATCTTAGTAAATTAAAACAAGCGCAATTGTTATATTCGGTTCGGCCGAATCTGTATACCCACCATCAACATCTTCAAATTTTTCGTTATATAGGAGATGGGCGGTAAAGGGGCGGACCACACCCATTTTTGGTTTCCAAGTTTATATCGACCCCCAATGACAAAACCAATATATACCCCCCATCTTTTTGATGGTTGGTATATTAGTCCAAACTATTATAATTCTTAATATAATCCAAAATTAGCCTCAATTGTTACTTTTTATAAATCTTCAAATTATTTTCAATTGTTTAAAAAAGCTTACATTGTAGCTTTTAATATAATCCCAATAGTAGTACAAAAATAGCTTCGATTGTAGTTCTTTACATAGACTCAAATTTGCTTAAATATCAGCCTTTTGCATAGTTAAAGCAATATAATTGTATCTCTTTATGTATTCCTGAATAAGCAACAATTGTAAAAATTTATTTTCGTAAAATATGATTAATTGAAACTCTTCACTCGTCATATAGTTTCAAGGTAGCATAAATTGTAGTTCTTTTCATAGCACATTTAATTGAATTTTAAGATTTAAAGTTTTGTAATGAAGTTGGGTACCGAATAAAAATGTACAAAATTATGTATCAATGTCAATTAAAATCTTGTGTTGTTTTCTTGTAAGGAGCTGTCAAAGTTAATCATTTTTTTACATTTTTGAAAAATAGTAAAAAATTAAATTTTCATCAGCTTTCAGTGTATTTATTTTAAATAAAAAGTCCTTGAAGGTAAAATTTTAAAATGAAACCATCAACTTCAGATATTTAAGTGTACTTTTCTTCAAGTATTTGTAAATTATATTTTGTCCTAATATTTTTGTTATTCTTTTGAAAATTGTCCTAAAATACAATAATTTTCAACTTTCATGGAATGCAACTTAAAAAGTTTCTGGATGTTTATTCTGAAAATGTTCTGAAAAATAGTATATATTGTCCACTTTAATTTTATGAAAAAAAAATAGTGCTCATATATAGCTTGGTTAAAAAGCAAAATTATCTATCGAACAAAGAAAATACGTTATGAGACGTTATATTTATTAAAAAAAAAAGTTAAACGATTTTGAAATGGAAAGTTTGAAAAAATTAACAAACATACGGACAGATGGACGGACATTAGAATTCTTTAAAAAAATCTTCAAATACGAAAAATATTTTTTTTTCCATTTCTCGATCAATATGAAAACCAAATGAAAGTATTAAAATTTTGATATCACCTTTCCCTGAATTAAGTGGAATTTTCGATCCATTTAACCCAAATGTATAGACGGACGGACGTAAGGACATTTCCATGCTGCCAAAAAATATTTTAGAATTCTTAAAATGCATTTTTTTACTAACTAATAAATAGAAAAAATAGAACGTGATCATAAAAATTTGGATATCATCTTTTCCTGAATTAAGCGTTATTTTCGTCCCATTTAACCCAAATGTATAGACGGACGGACATTACTATTCAACCAAAAAACATCTTATAATTCTAAAAATGCATTTTTTACTTACTAATAAATAGAAAAATTAAACGTGATCAGTGTTGATACCACCCTTCTCTGAATTATGCATAATTTTCGACCCATTTAACTCCAATGTATAGACGGACGGACAGATATTACCGTTCTGCTAAAAAAAAACTTAAAATTCTAAAACTGAATTTTTTTGACTAACAATCAACAAAAAAATAAAATAAAACATTCATATCACCTTTCCCTGAATTCATCGCCGTTTTCGACCCCTTTTAGTTTCAAAATATCATAAATTGTATATTATCTTAAAATCCCAAAATAGCTTCAATTGTAGCACAATACATAGTCCCAAAATAGCATTTATTATAGCTCTTTATGTAGTAAAAAACTAGTATCAATTGTAGTTCCTTATATATTTGCAAAATAACTTCAATTGTACTATTTTATAGGCCAAAGATAATTTCAAATTTGTCCCAACATGTAGCTATTCATATGGGCACAAAATTTACCCTCTTATAGCCTCACACTTGGTATAATATTAGCTGTTTATATAGTCTTAAAAAAAGCTGCAATTTTAGCATTGCATATATGTAATTCAAAAATACCTTCAATTGCTTAACTAGTATCCCTTTATATAGTCCCTAGATATAACTAAAATAAATAGTACTAAACTCTTAAATTAGCTTCAATTGGAGCTTTTTATATATTTTTAAATATTTCCAAGATAATTTTAATTGTAGCTCTTCATACAGTTTTAAATTTGCTTTGTGTATTAATATAGTCTTAAAATTGCTGTAATTCTAGCTTTTTATATAGTCCAAAACTTTCTTTATAATACATATTTTCAAATAAGTTTCAACTACAGCTTTTTCTTGTCTGATAGTAGTAAAATGTTAGATCTTAATATATGTAGTCTAAAAATAACTTCAATTGTAACTTCTTGTATAGTCCCAAATTAGCATCAATTGTACCTCTTTGTATAAAATAACTTAAATTGTATACCTTAATAAGTCCCATAAAAGCTTCAATTGTAGCCCCTTAAAACATTTCAATTGAATCTCTTTACATAGTACTAAATAAGCTAAAAAAATGCTCGATATTTTGTATAAAATAAGCTTTTATTTTATCTCTTTATATTGTCCCAAATTAGCTTAAATTTTAGCTCTTTATAAATTCCAAATTAACTTTAGTTGTTGCACTTTTGATATATCTATATATAGCTTATATTTTATTAAAGCATTATAAACTATCTTAAATATATGCCCTTAATATTATTATAGCTCAAACTGAACTCTTCAAAAAAACGTCCCAAAAAAACTTCAATGAAAATTCTTTTCTTTAGCCCTTAAATATCTGCAATTGCAGCTTTTTAGATATTAATAAACACTGAACATGTCCTCTTATGCCAGTCCTGTGACCTATCCTGTGACCCCTTGTAAAAGTGACAGGTTCCTTTCATATAAAGTTCCGGAACTGGTATCGATCACTAACCCTGAGAACCTGTCACGTGATTAGTTTTTCCTCTAGGGTAGTTCTTCTTAATCTTTTTACCCAAAATATTTAATTCATCTTTCATTGCTTATAGCGTACCATCATGTATAAGAAATTTGTATCTTAATTTTACTAGCACGTAATTCAACAAGACAACATTTTGTTGTTCTCGTATTCGCACTAAAATACAGAGGGGAGACTTTCAGTAAAAAAAAAGGTTGAAAATAAAACTAGAAAAAATATAAAAAAAAAACATTTTACTCTTAACAATTGTTTACAAAAATCTTATTTTTATTTCATACTTACTGTTTTATATTTAAAAATTACATAAGTAGGTATATAAAAAAGAAAGTAAAATAAAATACTTACTAAGTAGTTTAGTCATTTTCATACTCGCACAACATTCACATTTATATTGTTGGTTAGTTGTAATTGTCATATGCGTTTAAAGTATTACATGTTTTTTTTTTTCTATTTACTGAGAAAAACAACAAAAGTATGAGAATCCAAGACACAATATCTTATGCTAGTAGTAAGTTTATAACTACTATTTACTATTGTCTAAAAGAAACATTATACATGTTGTCATTTATAAGTGTTGGGGTGTGGCAAGTGGAAAATGTTTTACAAAACAAAAGTAACAACTTTAAATACAAAAAACACCAAAACGTGATATAACCACAGGAACAACTAGTATGAATTCATTAGAGAAAAGTGTAGAAAATATTAAACAATATCTATGGATTTAAGGATCAAATAGTGTTTTCTGTGCTCTTAAGAAAGCTACAACGAGTTCTATTATATACTTACTTAGGGATTAAGTTGCTTTTATTCTTGGTAAAAAATAGAAAGAAAAATGTCAAGGTTTATATGAATATTTTATAAGATTTGTTCGATAAATCTAATTTTAGTTAAATTTTGTGGTTAGAAGAAAAAATAAACAAATTAAATGTTAATGCAGGTTTTATTTAAATCAGAATTTAATATGTGCTGTAATAATTTTGTTTTTGTCTAGACAATAACTATGGGTAATTTAATATTACATAAGTTGGTTATTTACAATAATATAAAACATAAACTGTTTTACCTCTACCTGGAATTCAAACAAACTTGATTTCAAACTACTTAACTATTTTCTAAACCAGAAACGGTTCAAGGATTTTCTATAGTATATTTTTTAATGTAATTTATCCGATTAGCTTCAGTTTTAGCCTTTTATAATGTTTTAAAAATTCTATGTTTTTGCTTGTACATAAATATTTGCACCCCTCTTTTTATTAGAGTCCTAAATTACTTAGTTTCAATTAAAATCTTTTATAAAGTTTCACTCATGATTTTAATCATTGGTCCATTTGCAAAATAAGTGGTAATAAATCTGGATCTTTTAAACCGCTCAATCGATTTTGATAAAACTAGGAACATTATTAGGGGATGAGTTAAGCTTTCAGAATATTTTTGACTGGAGTGTGTAGCTGGAGCACAGATGGTGCTAAAGAAGGCCAAGTTGATCACCTCGAGAGTAAAAAATATATCGGAGTTTGTAGTTTTTATGAATATGAAATATTTTTACATTCCTGAATTCTTCTAAGCAAGATCAAGAAAAAACGGATTGTACGGATTCTTCCTTTTATTCTCACGAAAAAATCAGTGCGTACTTTGATTTTTTTACTGAGCTTTTAGTGTCCTTTAAATGTTTTTTTTTTAATGTCAGACCAATTAACTTTTTGAGCAATTTTCTCTCAGAGATACGGGGATTTCAGATAAAAATTATTTTTGTTTTATCTGAGGCCCTACAGTCTGAAAATTAATTATGTCAGTTTCCATTTCTGATACGTCATCGAAAACTAAAATCGCATATTCCCTATGAACAATATTTTGTGCCCAGTCTTCTCCAGATGGAATCATAATACTAAAGTTTCTCTTCAGTATTCTTGTAAATAAAATATCAAGTCTTAATAGGCTGGCTTTAGAATTGGAGCTCATAGTGATTAGGAGACAAAGTAATCTCTACACTTTGTTCAGAGTGGAAATATGTATTTTCGAGGCTAATACCTTCCACCACACACATTTGTTTCCGATATTTTTTTGTACATGTGTAGAAAACACATTGTAGAGCCTTTTTGTATTTAACTTTCATCACTTTGAATCCAAAATTATTCCCTTGCCTTTGTTATTAGACCGTTTTCTTCTGACTCATGTTAGTAAAACGCTGACTACTCGTGGAGAAAAATTTGCTTTTAATCAGTAGCAAAATTTAGTCCAAACTAATTGCCTCTTGTTACAAATTCTCTCGAACTATCTCTACCTAAACTAGAACTTATGACTTAACTTTTTAATCCCATAATAACTTGTTTAACCATAAAATAACTCACTGAATGTCAAAATTCTTCAACACTTTAACAACTTTTTTAAAACTTCAGAGCCAGATGTCACTAATTACGAGAAAATGACTATGGGAGGAGTTATGTTTTAAACACGTATACGCCTCGATAACCAACAATTAAATAATTTAAAATTTAATACAAAGAAAATGTTCTAATGTTTCTTATAAGTGTAAATATTTTCTGCTCTTTAAACTTTTCATTGTTTAAAACACAAACTCAACAAACAAATTATATAAATCAAAATAAAACAACAAACAAAAAACTAAAATTTAATCTCTTTCTGTTAAATTGATTGACAAATGGCTGGTATTTAAAAGGCAAGCAACCAGCCAGCCAAATGTGGAATTTTAACTTTAACAAAACAAAAAAAAAAAAAAAAACAAAAAACAAAGGAATAGCAAAAGAAAAACAAATTTAATATTTTGTTTATGACAATCATGACTTCTTTATATGAAAGAAGAAAGTATTGTGTTGTTTAAAACACAATACTTGCTCATATATGTAAGAGTAGGAGCATGACAAAATCTTCAAATGCGTATTTACAAACATTTTATGGAGGTCATAACAAATTCTTTTAACTTAATAAATATTTGTGTAATTCTTTTCTTTTTCATATATTTTTCATTTTTTCTGTTGTAAATTGTTTGCAACATAATGACAAGTTATTTATGTATGTCAACTAATGTCAAGGTCTTATTTAACACAAATAAATGAAACCAAGGTTTTGTCTGGCTGTCATAGTCGTCGTGCTATTTGTTATATTTCATTTTAATTCTTGTTTAGCTTTATTAAAAAACAGGAATTTTAAATAAACATATTTCTGTTAGTAAGTATTTTGCATTAATTTGAAATGAGAAAATAAAGAAATTATTTAGGCGGCATAAAAAGAAACAAAGACTAAAGAAGAATAAAAGATGCACTTATTTATTTATAACGATACCATATATCATATGGACTAATTATTCAGTTTTTTTATTAAAACATTTTTATTTATTTAAAAGAAAAATTGTTAAAATCATCGTTGCTGGCATTTTAATTTTGCAGCCATTTTTGCACTATTAGCTTCAATTTAAAGGGCTTAGAATGCATAAAAATGAATTTAGGTAATTCAACCTAGAATTACACTGCACAGGGGGTAGAATCGAAATTTTTTGGAAATAAATTTATAACTTCTAATCGGATGGCTAGAATTACATTAAATTTTATATAGGCATGGCAAAGGAATATACAATCCCAAAGGCTAGTTCTGCAAACCGAATATAGTTTCGAAAATTCTAATGTGTTACAAAAAGTTTACCAAAAACATTTTGCAAAATGCGCACTATTTATCATACTACAATAGTAGCGGCATGACTGCTAGAAATTTTAGATAAAACGGGTTCATATAACACTTTCTGCTGTACTCATCAAGAATAGGACATTCTTATTCAACGAAAAGTAAGGGAAGAATGTTAAAATGCAGACATCTGGACAATCGAGAAAAAATAAAAAAAATGCTTTGAAAGCACTACACATGAACCAGTAGTAGAAGCAATCCTTTATCTTAGAAATATTTCGTTTAGTCAGTCGGTAGAATTTCCGATATCTAAGAAAGGTTGTGTAATATTGGTAGGAAAGAAGATAAAAACAGGTTAAAAAGATATAGTTGATCAAGACCGACCATATGATACCCGACACCTTTGTCTATGTGCATCAAAATTTGAGATTTGAGGGCCAATTGTGAACCGATACTTGTATTAAGTGTAAAATGAAACAAACAAATTCAGAGTATTACATTGATACTCACTTTTGGGTGATGGACCGATCTTCACGAAATCTAGCATACGGATTATTATATTAAACTTATTTATGCCAAATTTCATTAAAATATTCCTATTTTTAAATACCTTAATGTGAGGTTGAGTGTAAAATCTCTATTCCTGTAGGACATTTAGTTAAATACACTGAGAAAGTTATTTTGAGTTGAATGGTATACTTTAAGGTGTGGGTCGGAAGATTTTTTAACATAATACTCCAACCACCTATAGTAGTTGAGGGTATAACAATTGGGGCAATGATAATTAAACTTGGGCAATTAATTAAAACTACTTCGTTGAAAATATTAAAACAGAATCTTTTTTAAATATAGTTCGCTCATTACCATTGTACCCATGATGGAATAAGTTTAACAAGGTGTATGCATAAAGGCAATAACTACAACAATGCAATAATAAGAGCCATTTTTGTTCGTTGGAAATAAGACTGAAACGTCAAACAAAAGAAACGAAAAAAACACGTGCAAATTGTAAACAATGATTGTTGAAATTAAAAAAATAATAAAAATGAATTGCATTTAATAGTTTCTTTGGAACAATAAATATAAATAGCTATTTTTTATAAACGCACTTTTTCTTTATTAATATTACAAATTTCATCACCGAAAATATATGCTTTTGATCAAGGTTTAAATATGCAGTTCTCGCTAAAAAAATTTCACTTACGACTGTGCAATAAATATACAAGTGTTTCATTTATACAATACAAAACAACTAGATATATCCACACTATAATTTCGTTATACTACTAAATTTGTGACTCGTCTCTGCAATTTACAGCAGCAAAAGCAAACCATTTCACACGAAGTCAAATATATTTCTGTAGAGTTGCGCACGCACAATTTTGTTGAACCCATATTGCGCAGTATTATTTATTTTCGTTTTTGTTTTACTGCTATAGTACAATGTATAGCAGCCTTTTTGTTGACAATTTCATTGCTGCTAGACATTCTTGTGTGAAAGATAAAAAACATAAACAAACTTACGAACATACACACAACATATATACAAACGTACATACCAACATACAATATCTACATTAGGTTACATTTCAACCCTTACTTTGAGTCTACATTAGACAAATTTTTATCAAGACAAACGTCAAAATTTTATCATGATAAAGATTTGTCTAATGTAGACTGAATTTGTCAGTATTATTGCAGCGTTAAAAGAAAATTGTCAGCGCTCGAGCTCTGACAACTTTGTCTTGATAATGCTTAGTAAAAGACGCCATCTTGATTGTTGTTGGTACTTTTTGCATGGTTTATTATGACATACGTTTTCCCCTATAATTGATAGAGATAAAAAATTATCTGCAACGCAAACAAAAATTTGACGTTTGTCTTGATACAAATTTGTCTAATGTAGACTCAAAGTTATGTGTTTTATTTTACACACAAAGCATCGAAAGTGCAAAAACAAGACTGCTAAACTAACTACTATAGTAGAAAAATCAAAGCTCAAATTTTCAAATAGAGAAAAATATCCAGCATAACAAAGAAAACACTGACTGGTGTGTAATATATTTTCGGCAAAATTCTACGAGCACACTGCAGCACGAGGTTGTAGTTTATATATTTGACAAACAAGTTGAATACTGTTTAAGTATGTTGCTTTATATTGTAAACAAACGCTGCAATTTTTAGTATACCACATGAAAATAATGTTGCAGTTTGTAGTAGTATGGAACACAAAATGTTAAACAGTGAATATATTTTTTAGTATGGCGTTTGTTAGTAGTTAATATTCATAATAAATGAGAGCTACTATAGTAGAAAAATTAAACATTGCTTTTGATCAAGGTAGATTAAGAAGGTAACGACAACTCTACAACACCCAAAAAAAAAACCCCATGTATTTTGTTTTTGCATTGTCATCTCTTATGTCAACTTTAATTTTGTCATTTCACATGTTTCTTTACAAAAAACAAAAACAATTCATGTAGTCAAAAGAGAGGAGAAAGACGCAATAACACAAAAGTAAGCAAAAAAATGTAAACATAAACAAAAATTTGACACTTCAAATTACAAAATACAGGCAGCCATATTGATTGATCAAAAAGAAAAAAATTCTCAGCTGTTTTAATGTCGTTACCTTCTTAATCTACCTTTCTTTTGATTGTAAACAAACCAATACATACAAACGTAAATGTGCGTACTTTATTATTATACTATGATGCAGCATTTCTTTCACTGGTTGCCTAATAAAAATAAAGCCGTAATAGTGGAAGGCCAATGTACGCGGCACACGCGGCCATCAGCTGATCATGTTTTCAGGCGGTCCATATAAAAAAAGTTGAAAAAATTCAACTTTGACGCGTTGCCGCGTGTAACAGCATTGCCAGATTAAATTTATGACAGTGTTCTCAAATTTTCCTTTGTCACTTTTTTGTAAACAATTAATTAATTTTTAAGCTGGTAATAATGCTGCCGACCGTTGCCGCGTGACGCGTGCATTGGCCTTCCACTATAAGTTATAGCAGAAATGTTCCTGACTGCTGAAAAAATACCAATGTTTCTATTAATTCACGTTTATTATTGCTTAGTTTAATCATAGTATAATAATAAAGTATACTCGTAAGACCAGCTGTTTTACAATTTTTTCATTGGCAAACCTCGCGGTACTGTCAAATTGTTTTTGTATTCACATGTAAAATATTTTTTGAGTTTTTTTTCTCTTGCTCTCTTTCGTTCTCTCATTTTTCCGTTGAAAGCATTCTGACATTGTGGGCAGTAGTTTTACACTAACAAAATACAAGCAATTTTTGTTTTTGTAGATGTGCGAGTACTTTATTATTTTACTATGAGTTTAATAAGGCCGTTTACACTAGTATATTTTCGAAGTTATTGAGCAAAATTTTTCCAATTTTTCATACACTAAAGACCCTTTCCGGACCTACCTAAATTATACATTTTAAAATTAATTTTTTTTTTTTTTATTTCATTTGGTAGAAAAAGATATTGTCTTCACTGGTCGATAAAAAATACACCACCATAGACGAATAGTTGGACTTGATGTATTTTGATCGAATCTTTTTTCCATCAGGTCTGGATTTTTTTTTTTTTTTTTTTGATGGGCCATACTCTACTCTTGTATATTTTTTTATAACAAATTTATAAAAATATTTTCAAATCTCCCAAACTACATTTTTTTATGCGCTTAATAGTATCGATGTTATTTTGAAATAAGTGTCCAAAAAAAAATTTTTTTCATGCAAAATTTTAGATTTTTTTGTTACTAAAATTTCTTTTAATAAATGAAAACATCAAAAATATTTCAGTTTATCATCCTTAAAGCTGACAATGCTGCGAATAAAAAAAGGCATGTATCTTTAAAATTGATGCATAAATCTTAATTTTATTCACAGTTAAGTAAAAATACCCATGTTACACACAATTGTGTAAAAATACAGTGGTGGTCAAAATTTTTTTTATTTTTTCTTGAAACAAAAAAAGGTGAACTAAGTGGATTTTGACGAGTTAAACAAGTATCTGCATTCACTTTTTTTCTATTACGTACTGTTTTTTTTTTTTAGTGGGCATGACTAATATCATCACCTTATTCAACGGTCACACTATAAAATTCGAGAATGGTTTGTCAATTTTAGGCTACAAGTCAAGAACCGTTTACACGATTTTGATAAATGATACACCAAAAGATGCATAGGAAATTTATCTTCAAGGTGTGTCAACAATATTTTTTATTCGCTCAAGAATTTCAGAGTTATGGATCAAAATTTTCACGATTTTTCTAATTTTTTAAATGTTTTTTTTTTTTTGCTACTAATTACCAAATAATTACAGAAATATTAACTGAACAAAAAATTATGTAAATTCAGCTTAAATACAATTTAAGTCGCTATATAATGGAGTTTAATTTATCTTAATACAACAAACCGTTCTCGAGTTATACAAGTATACTTGAGTTATAGGCTTATTTAGGGCGCAATATTAGACACGCCCATAAAAAAAATCTAGACCTGATGGGAGAAAAATTAAAGCAGATTCGAGTTTAGCATGCGGAATTCCATCTAGTCCACATTTTTTTTTTTTTTTTTTGAAGGAGGACGAAAAAAAATTTTGTCAACCAGTGCTTTATGCTAGGATTTGGGTACATAATTTATTTCAAAACAAAAAGTAAATATTTCAAGATTGTTGTCCTAAATAATTTTGATTGTTTCTTCAGTCGATTGGAGTACGATAACTAGGAAAAAAATGGGGTTTTAAAAGAAAGATGGATAGACCACAATGTGTTTTTCTTCCTAAAGATGTTTCTTTCTCTTCGTCTATGTACAACCATTCTAAAAACAATCATGATATGTTGTTGAAAATATAAGGTATCAGAATAAAACAGAATTTACCCAAATTTATAGTAAATGATCTGCATCCAGGAACAAAAATTAAGTTACAGTAATATTTAAAATTAGTTCAAAAAATTACTTCTTGATGCAAAAATATACGGGTGTAGGCATTATTAAATGGTATAAAATAATATTTCCTGATTTTAACACGATACAGGAACTGAAAAGAAAGGGGATGAATAGGGAATAATGTCTTGTCTTTGAAATTGAGATAATGAACAAATTTCATTTCCATACAGTGATGTTGAGAATGATGAAACCTTAGGTTCAGAAGATACTGCAAAGTCTGCAGTAGAGTAAATCTGGTATCCAAATGTAGTTGCAACCACTTAAAACACTCATAATACTAAAACGAAACATCGCCAATCCAACAATTTAAAATAATGTTTACTCTAGAAGTGCATAATATTATTGTTCAGGAAATTAAAAATTCATAGCAATAGGTACTTTGAATAGTAAAAATATCAATGGAATAGGTTTTATCGATCAAAGATTATATAACCACGATATTTATAAGGCTAAAATGTGAAACAAGTTAGGGTTAGGCATCAATAATTTAGAAAATCAGCTATCGTACAGGGTCTTTGGGTAATTATTATTAAAAACGTAGATATATTCTTATCTAGTACGTACATGTTTCAAAATATACATTCCATCAGAATTAGCTAAATTTGACATACTAATATGGTAAATATATTATACCAAAACAAATCATCTCCTTAGACGACAAAATTATAAAAATTAGGCACAATTAAATACCAAAAATTAATCACAAAATAATTCTTAAATATAAAAAAATGTGGCATTAGTATCAACCTATAACATTGTAAATAAGCTAATTCATATGTTTGTTTTGATTACCAAGCAGAGTAATATTATATAAACATTATGTTTATTTTTATTAAACAATATTTTTCCACTTTCTATACATATTTACATATTTACAAATAAGCATAAAATAGCTTCTTATTTAAAAAGTGTAAATTTATTAGCTTTTTCATCCATTTTTGTTTTCATCGCTATAGTTTTTCTTATAAATCTCGCGAATCATTTCCACTTTATATTAACATATATAACTTATATTAACGATTATCAACAAAATCAATACAAAAATGCTACTACAAATAGTTCCTAGGGTCGACATTTTGCCAATAACAGCTTTGGGCCAGATTAAGAGGATAACATAGTGCTCATAACGTTACCAGTCATCCTAGGGTTAAAACTTAGAAGCGACAGTATTATTGACTTGAATAACTTACGTTTATTTCATGCAGTACAAAAGGTTAGCAAAGCTAACAACCATTTTAATAAAAGCTTTTTTTAACAGTTATTTCAAAAACCCTTAATGAAAGTTTAAATGCAAAATAACGAGTAAAGCTGCAGCACTAAGCTCACTCTAATGAACACAGTTGCTTTAAAACGTAGCTAAAATTTTTAGAAAATTAGAAATATTTTAAGTAAAATATTCCATTACTAACTAAATTAAAATTTAATTATTTGTTAAACAAAGAAATAATATATCAAACACTTATACGATTATACAATCGTCCTTCGCATGGCCCCTAATTATCCCCCTTTGCCAAAGAAGAATTTACTACTTTTTTTGCCGATTTTTCCCAGCACTAAAATGTCAACGAGCTATAAAGCTTTAAATTGTTGTAAATTTTCCGGCATAACAGACGTAAATGTGCTCGAACTAAACGTGCGTAATATAAAATCCGTAACCCTTACAAAAAGGTTGCAAAAATATATAACTAAACAAAAAAATTTTGCAAATTTTTTTAAAAATTTAATTCTATAACATAAGTGATTTAAATGAAAAATTTTGCATGTTAAAAAATTAATTCATTAAATACTGGAAAAATATTAATAAATCGTATATGTGCATTAAGTGAAAAAAAAGAAACTAAATACTATATTTAAATTCTTGAAAATTCTATAAAACTATAAATATAATCCTGCTGATTAATCATTCCATTCAATTGTTAAGAACTTTATTTATGTTCTTTCTTTTATTATTGAATCATTTATTCAATTAAGTGTTTTTCTTTACAAAAACTTTTCCTAATGTATACATTTTTTCATTTTTCCATTTAGTATATATTTTAGTCTCCTTACACCCGTAAAGACTACTCGTGTCAAAAGAAATAATAAAAAAAAAATAAACGAAAAAAAAAAACAAGAAACGGTAGTTAACGTAAAGTTGTATATTTTTTAGATACATATACAGTGTTGCCAGTGGGGTATGAAAGATATTTTCGTAGTAATTGAATGAAAAATCTACAAAATTCCATTTATTTTAGGAAAATAATGTCGAAAGATAAATTAAGAATTTTATTATAATCTCAAAGAATTTAGATTGAAATTGATATTGAATTTAATTATTTTATAATGAAAACTAAAAAATCTTCCAAACTCTGCGATTTCTACTGTGAATATATGTATATATAATCAACAAAATAATTTAGTATCCAAAATAAATATTAAAGTTTTCAGTTGTTCAAATGAAACGAATACAATTATTCGAATATGTTGAATTAAGTAAAATTTGATGTCACTTTTGTGTTAACATTTAATATTATCCTATTAATCTTGTTATTTAAAATATCAAAATACTCTGCTGAAAAAAATTTTGCAAAAATTAAATTACAAACTTTGATAAAATTTTACGTGACTCAAGTAATCCCAAAAATTTTAGAATTACTAAGGATAGAATTTGCAGATTATTTAGCGTTATAGGATTACCTAGGGTTTCAATTTGGTTACAACCATACAAAAAGATGAGGGAATATTGAGTTAGTTATTATGTTTGTAACATTTCGAAATATTCATCTAAGACTACTAATTTATTTATTGGAATCGGATTTATCACCTAGGAAGTTTAAATATACACTTCCGATAACTTTTTTATACTGGTGATGGTGAAAGATGACAAAATCGGTTCATAAGCAAACAAATTATGAGCCAAAAAATGTCAAAAAATCGGAATCCGTCATAACTACAATTCATCTGTTTCCGCTAATATCTCTTAATGAAATCCACGACAATGAAATTTCATATAAATAGTTAAGGAACCTATATAAACTAAACCGCCTACTTTACCGCCTAAAGTTGAAGATTAATAGATTTAACCAAGCCGAATATAACCTTGTATTTCTCGACTGCAATTGTTTCATTATATACTTACTTTTCTCAACTCTCCAAAGGGTTTTCACTCTAAAATTTCTTAGAACACATTATGATAATTTCAAAATCCCTTTATCTCTGGAAGAAAAGTGTCATAAAAAGTTAATTGCTTTGAATTTTTATCAGTTTTTGTTTTGGGAAGCCATATGCATATGCGAAAAAGAAGCACTTCATTCATGAAAAATGGTTCCATTAACACAGAAATAATCGTGAATTAGTGTCTTTGGAAATGACTTCTCTCTTTCCTACAGGTCACTTTTTTCTGGATTGTTCTCGCTTCTTCTCATTACAGCAACAAAACAATGGAGTGGTAATAAAGAAATTGTTAGTGTTTGTACCGAAAGATGCTAATCCATCAAATTGTCCGGAACTCCGAGCAATTGAAAAATTTTGGGCTCTAGTTAAAAATAATTTAAAGAACATTAAAAGATCAGCTTATCAGAAACACAATAAAACCGTTAATTTGAATAATTCTGGAACCAACAGAAAATAATTTATTCTTTTATGTTTAGAACTTGAACATAACAGTCATTAATAAAAATATAATTTAAAAAAATTCGCCCATTGGTTTAGTTTCTATAAGCAAATTTGCGTGCACGGATTTTTTGTGTGCAGTCCTTAGTATCCTCCCTATAAAACAAATATTCTTGATGAATATAAAATTTTGTGGGATATATTTTCTTATCATATTTCATTGATGAAATGAAAGTAGGTCTAATAAGGCCAAAGGAAGGGATAGACTTCTTAACTATAACTTGGAGAAATTTTAAATAATCGCATTTTACATACTTGTGGTCAATGAACACGAATTTGTTTTCTGATTTTCGAATTAGGCAAAGTGGAAGCAATGCGATGGATTATAAGTATAATAAGCACCGTATAGAACG
This sequence comes from Protophormia terraenovae, assembly GCA_951394005.1. Taxonomy (NCBI): domain Eukaryota; kingdom Metazoa; phylum Arthropoda; class Insecta; order Diptera; family Calliphoridae; genus Protophormia; species Protophormia terraenovae. The sequence goes on from OX596074.1 coordinate 144,511,944, forward strand.
ATATTGAAATTAATCGCCAAAAAAAATTATCAATTTATGGTTTATATATTTGTAAAGTTGTTAGTTACAACTTTAAAGTAAATTTAAAAAAGCCAAAATAGCGGATTGAATATGGCGGCCTATAAGTGTAATTTATAATCGTTTGAAATTAAGTGGATTTTTATTTAAAGTTTATTAATTCACGCGATTGAATATTCTCATAAATTTGTTTTTACTTTAAATAAAAAAACTTTCAGATTAACGCTATTTTGGATTCGCAAGTTTTTATTTCTAAAATTTTATTTAAACTATAGAAATATACATTTTATAACTTAACTACATATGTATTTATATAAATGTACACAAGGGCTATATCTTAGAATTTTATGAACGGTTGCTAAAACTTAGATAGAAAAAAAATTAGGGAATCGACCAATATTATTACTATGAAAATATCCCTTTGATCTGCTTAGATCTACCCAGCAAAAACAACATACTGTCTGCATTACATGAAAGTAGATTTGTAAATGTCTGTGTGGAGTCGAACACACGACGAAAGGCAGGCAAATTAGCTTAGTGTCAACAAATCCATTGGGGTATTCCATGCATACATGATAATTCACTCATGAACAATTATAACTGTAATTTGAATATTTTAAATTGTTTATGTTTTAAATAAATAAATCAAAAAATATCTGCTTTTTATTGTTCCCTATTTCAGTACTTATTTGTAACCGATAATGTAACTAGTTACTTTTCATTTTGCTAATACTGACTTCTGCAATACTTTGAAATTAATGAGTTATTGAATATGCAATGACATTTAAGTAATGACTTTCTGAAATGCTTACCTGTAATAATATAGAGTAATGACATCGCCGAGTTAAAATAATGGGTTATTAATCCAATGTGTAAGTTGTGAAGAGCCATTATATTAGCTTCTTAACTCATTACATGCAAGCAAAGTTTTTCCTATTTTAGGAGAAAGATCAAAATTTTGAATGTTTCATATGATATTGTATTTATTATCACCTCTTTTACCTGGGACCATTTTAACTATAAATCACAAAGTAAATATTAGCTATAGCATAAATAGGGATAGCGAAGCACACTGGGTTAAGCTTGCCAGTGATATCGAGTGTTTTTATGAAAATCTATAAATTATAATCATTTACGTCATCTGTCAGTATTTCATCATCGTATCATTCTTTTTAGAATTATAGCTAAAGTAATGTTATCGTAAGTGACATTTTTCATATGTACAGTAATATATAAACAATCCCAAAAATACTTCTCCTGTAAAGTTTTGAGTTCTGCACTACCGACATTTTCGCGGTTAGTGCTCTATATATATTTAACATTTTAAATTTATGTTATTTAGTAATTTTATACTAATGTGGTGTCAAGTTGATACCAATGCGGTATGAATTTGAACACATTCAGACTTGATTCGTTATTGATACTGAATGGTGGTATTTTTACACGGAATGTGGTCGATATTTCGCATTGCTAAATTTCAAGGATTTTTATTACTACCCATCTGGCAACGCCCTCAATACAAACACACACCCATTCACTATTCGTTGGTTAGTTAGTGAGTTTAAGATTCTATTTATGTATGAGCACACAGTTCGTGGTAGTAAAAATGTACATTTAAATCAATTGCGTATCTGCTTCGTGAGTGATTTTATTACTTGTTTTTTTTTTTTTTTTTATTTCTATTTTTGTCTATTTTTGTGCAAATTTTGCAAAAATCTATGACGATGTTAACGAATGGTTGTTTTATGAATTATGATTGTATATGTAATTGTGTGTATTTGTTTTTTTTATGTTTATGTTTTACCGGCTTTTTTTCGTTACGTACTCATGTTGCAGTCAGCGAATGAATAATGCTACTACAATGAAAACAAATTTAAGATTTTAATTGAACAACACAGGTCACACATACATTATACTGTATGCGTGTGTATGACGAAAAGGTCATTGTGTTCGTATTTTCAACCAAAATTAAAAAAAGTATTATTCTTTTTAAATAAATTTTTTTAATACACAGAAAAAAGTAAAAATGGACTTCAATTACGAAATTTGTAATATTAATTAATTTTTAATTGATTTTTCTCCAATCATCAAAATGATAATATTAATAACTAGAATAATTGATACTATTATTACTTCTTTTCATTAAATAGATGCAATGAGCTGGAAATTTTTGAAAATTTACTTAAATTTATTTAATTTATGTACTTTTATACAACTATTAATTTTTTCTTTATATTTTATTAACATCTGTCAATTTATTAAAAAACAAAACTGTAAACCAATTAGTAAATTAATTATATTAATAAATCATATAATTAAATTCCAATATAAAGTTAATTAATAATTTTATTAAAAAATTATTTGAAATATTTTTTTCTGTGTATTATATTGAAATAAATTCATTTGCAATTATTTTATTTTAATTATATTTAAGTTCTATGCCAACCTTTCAGAATGATTTCAAAATCCAAATTTTGATTTCCGGTCTGCTCTACTTATGTATATACATTCTAATCCAAAATCTTTCTATTTTTCAATATACCACAAATATATTTGTATTTGTGAATCATACAATTGTTGTTGAACATGAGTTGTTTATAAATTATTTATAATTTTAGTTTTTGGTTGACTTTTTTTATAAAATGATTAAATAATATGGTGTTTCCAAATTACTTCAATCGTAATCTTGTTTTAATCTTGCCTTCTTAGGGAAAATCCAATATTTTAATAATAAATAGAAAGGAATGAGGATTACTGTAATTAGACATTACCAGCGGATGATTCATATATTGTAGTATATGCTAGCTTTCCAGGTGTGCTAGACGATAGCAAAATTTGATATGAAAATTACTGCTAGAACTTTTTAAGGCTAAAGGAGTATTACAGTCCTTTATATGTTAGGAAATCAATATATTCTTTATATAGGGACTATCTCGCCCCCTGGACCTATCCGTGCTATTTATTTTTTTATCAATGCGATATGATAAGTTTGATGTTCACACGAAGTTTAAGGACTTTCACAATATTAGTTCTTAAGATATACCACTTTACTTTGTATAGGAAGCACCATTCCGCCTGTTCCGAACATCATATTTAAATTTAGAGACACACACAAAAATGGTGCTGTGAAAATTTTAATAAATTGGTTCAGCCGTTTGAGAGTTTTAAAAAAGTGGGTGTAAAATATGGGCGTGACATCCAACCGTTATCTAACATGTGTATAACCACCACCGGCTCTGGTACTATCTGTGTGTTAAATTTTGTGAAAATCGGTGCACCCGTTTATTAGTTTTATTAAAATGGGCGTTACACCCATTCGATCCACTGAATTTTATATATATATATATATATATATATATATATATATATATATATATATATATATATATATATATATATATATATATATATAAGGAAATCAAAAAAAAATATATATATATATAAGGATTAGGGGGCCTAATTTGAATTTCTATGTAAAAAAATATGAAAAAATCGTAACCATAAAAATGTACATTTTTTTCATTATTCTTCCAAAGAATAAAACTAAGATTTTTTTTTTAATAATTCACTTTCAAGAGACTAATAAATTCAACATTTGTTTTTTAATTTTAATATTATTATAAAATAAAAATAGGTTATGGATAAAAATTTCGATTTCTCTAATTCAATCAGTACATATTCCATTGTGATAACAATAGAACAATGGAATACAACCCACATTTTATCAACGCATTATTGAATCAATGAATATTAATAAATCTGTAAATTCTAAACTACAAGTCGGATCGAGATGATAAACTGAAACATTTTTGATGTTTATATTTTTTAAAATAAATTTTAGTAAAAAATTTTGCATGAAATTTATTAGTCGGCTTATTTTGACGAAATTTTAGAAACGCCAATAAAAGAAAAACTCGGCCTGATATAAAATAACTGAAAGCAGATTCGTGTCTTTTATGACAACATTTCTATATAAATTTAACATTGTTCACAACATTTTTCGTCAACGCTTATGTGTGGTCGTGTCTGAAGTCCAAAGTGAAAGAAAACTTTTTATAGTTTTAAATTAAAAAAAATTGTATTTTCATATGGCATACATTAGTCAAAAATTATCATCTTACATTATAATAAAAATAAAGAGTTTTTACTATTTATGATGACAAATTTTGTTAAAAATAAGTATAAAAAATCTTGCACAAAAATGCAGTCGGCAAGTGGTTAAATTAGCCATTTATCAAAATATTATAATCACCCCTATCGTGAATAACAAGTGGAATTTTTGTTCCCATGAAATTTGTATTCCCCTCGAAGGGAAAAATGCTATCGTGAATCTCCCGTGAATTTTTTTCCCCGCTATCAGTTCTCAGTGAATGTAAAAAGGAAGAAAATTAAAATAAAAATCTAAGCAAATTTTTTATTTATTTATTTTTTTTTTTTTTTTTTTTCAAAAATATACACGCACATACTAATATTTTAAAGAAAAAAAAAAAAAAAACAAAGCAGAATATTTAGTATTGGAGTAATAGTTTTATTGCAACATTAGTTTAATGTACTATTTAACTGTTATGTAGCAAAATAATTCGCAAATTTTTGGAAACCCAACAAAAAATAATTATAACAAATTAAAGTGTACAATATGTTTAGAATTGGAACAATAACTCTATTTTATGTTAAGCAATACATCAGTTTGTGTCTTATTAACTGATCGTGCCCTTAAAATAACTTTAATATCCGAATTATAAGAAGATCTACTTACATTTTCTGTTCTGTTCCCCAGCAAAAATAAAGTGAACAAATTAAAGGGAAAAGTGAAAAAACACGGGGAAAAAATTATTCACGATTAGGGGAATTTTATTTTTAGCATGAAATTATTCACGGGGAATTTTTTCACGATTGCAAATTTGGGGAAAGGGAAAACATTTCGAGGGAAAAAGTATTTATGATAGGAGTGAATAACTATTATTCTTTTTATACCCTACACCACCATAGGTGGTTGGGGTATAATATGTTTGTGCAGAAATTGTAACGCAGAGAAAAAATCTTCGGGCACCCACATTAAAGTATACCTTTAGACTCGGAATCACTTTCTGAGTCGATTTAACGTTTTCCGTCCGTCTAGTCAGCTGGCTGGCTGTCCATGTAAAGCTTGTGCGCAAGGTACAGCCCGCAATTTTGATGAAATTTGGTACATATTGTTTTTTCAACACAAGGACGAAGCCTATTGAATTTGATTATGATCAACCCATTATTTCACCTAGCCCAAATACAAATATCCTCCCGGAAAAGAGTTTTAACACTCATAGATGCCTTAAAAATAGGAATATTTTAATGAAACTTTGCACAAATAAGTCTTGATATATGTAATAAATCCACCAAATGACTTTTCGCTGGTAGGCAAAATTTTTGTTTTATGACCACTTAAATTTTAATATTTTTGCTTCGAACTATAATGATATTTTTTTCGATTCATCTGTATCTACCTTGGTGCAAAAATAGAAAAGTTTAAGTGGTCATAAAACAAAAATTTTGCCTACCAGCGAAAAATCCTTTTGAGGGTTTATTACACATATCAAGAGCTATCAATTGCAATCGGAATTATTCCGCCCGCAAAATACTGTTGCATAGTGAAGACCGACAGAAGTGTTAGTATTATGTTAATATATAACACAAATAAGGTTTATATAAGTAAAAACAAAATTATTTGGATCGGAATGGTGTAGTTTATCATATGGTCGTTCATGGCCGACTGTACTTTTCTCGTTTAAATTTAAAATTTTTTTTAAGACAAAAAAGTGACATAAATATTCGTAATCATCCAAAGCATTTACATACACCTTTAAGATCATAATGTCAATATATATATTTTATTTAAGAATTTTGCGAATTTCGATTTTAAACCATTTTGAAATATTTGATGGATCATTGAATTTTTTACACCCGCAGCTCTCAATCACTAAACGCCCATATATCCTGAAACTAAAAAAAAGCATTTTCAACTAAAATTCTGGTCAGAATTTTATAAAAATAAAAAGTGTCGTTGATATATTACTTAGTACCCAAAAGTAATATGTAGAACGTTTTAAGTAAGGACACGTAACTGCCATATATCCTGACATAAGAAAATATATTTAATTCTAAAATAGTGATCAAAACAGTATCAAAATTTTCAGCGTTCATTGGAAATTGGTTTCCAATGTAAACCCTATCTTCTTGCTCCCACATTTTCTCTTCAGTAAAAAATTAATTTGCCTATATTTGTCCAATCACCGGTCCAAACTGTATTTCTATTTGAACCGGAGCACAGTGTTCGATTTTCAAATTTAGGTGACCAAAATTAATTACACAAAAACTATATGAAAAATAGTCAAAATTTAAAAATAGCTTCTTTTATAATTCTTTTTCATTTGAAAATAAATTTAATTAAAAATACAAAATAAAGATTACATAATTCATCATAATTTTTTAATGAAAGTATAAAAAAGTTTAGTAAAAAAAAAAACAAAGTCATGTGGAATCTGTACCAATATCACCGTCATTTTCACTATCAGACTCTTGTATATTATAACGTGCGTTTTTTAATAGTTTCAATATATCTGGCGTTAAAGTTCGTTATTTAACTGGTGGAGTTTTCCTGAAGCTGCAAATATAAGGATCTGATGATATTAATAGCTTTTTTATTAAATCTGCATTAGTCTCGGTCCGTGAAGTTTTCCGCGTGAACTGCAGTCTATAACGTCTATTGTCTTTATTCCTGGATTCTTGAGCTTCTTCAGATAATTGACCAATAGGAAGGATGCAATGTTCAATTATAGCTTTTCTGTGCAAAAGAACTTTGTGAACACTGACAGCATGTAATACCAGGGATATAGTTTCAAATAAAGATTTCTTGTTTCAAATGTATAACTTTCGAATGCTTCCACGTTTATAGTATACCCAGATGCTAAGCATTCCAATATAACATGAAAACGTTTAATAAGTTCTAAACTTAACCCAGTTATTTGCGCAGATATTTCCGCATTTCTAAAAAATCGCCTGGCTGTATTGCCATGGTTAGTATTTCCCGATATCTGTTTAGGCATGTCTATCAATAACCCCATTTTTGATCTAAATTTGTCTTGAATAATTTTTTTTTTTTTTTGTAAAACTTTTACTTTGTTATCTTCACCTCTAACTTGCCACATTTTTATATCTATCCTGTAAGCTACATGTAGTAAACATTCCATGAATCGTATCCAGGAATGTAGAGGCGACAAGCCAAATTCCAAAACTCCAAGGTCTAAGGTTTTTTGTAACAGGGCTGAAGAATTATTCATTTCGGAAGGCTTAGCTCCACATACATAACATATTTGTGACGAATTGTAATTCGATAAAGCAGAACAAACTTTTTTTTTTAATTTATTAATTCTTGTAAATCGTTCTATAAATAAAGAATTACTTTTGTGACATCTTAAACAAAAATAAGTTCCTTTTCTAGCAAAGAAAGGTTCCACTATATAACGGTTAATTGCTAGATGAATGGTTAATTGCTAAAATGGTATTCAAATTTTTGTTCCACTTAGAAGGATGGTGTATCTTTGTTTTGAATACTTTGTTCGGCAGGTGCAGTTTCGGGCAAAAAATTTTTTTAGTTTCTATTAAAGGAGTATCCCTAGTTCTCCAAACAATCAAAAGCTGATAACATAAAAAAGTATTCGTCTATGCATTTTTGTTTTTGACTTAAAATTTTTTTTTAATAGCTTCCCTACTATATCTTTCAATATCTAAAACTATCTTAATTCAAATATATACAAAATACCTGTTTTATATTTTAAAGGAATTATATTTTCATATACAAAATGAATTTTTTAAAAATATGCCATAGAAAATTTTTTATTCATGTTCAAAGTTTGACTAATTTTCGAGCAAAAAAAAAAATATTTTTCATTTGTATATTTTACCCATCATTTATGTTATCGTTAGAAGCATTCATTGATCGATTTCAGCTAAAATGAGTACGGAAAATGTCTTAACTGAATAGTCTATTTTAATACCCGAATATAATTTTTTTTCCTCCTTTAAAGTTCATTTTTGGGGTTTTGGCCAGCTAAATTTGAAAATCGAACACTGTGCGGAGATTCAATATTATATAAATTTTTAAAGTAATTCAAAAAATATTTTAACATAAAAAATTCTTAGATTTTGTGTAAGAAAAAGAAAGTAATAATTTTTACTTAAAAAAAGTAGGAAGTAGTTATTCTTTTATATATTAAAAAAACAACTTACAGAACCAAGCAGAAAAAAATTTATCCTTTTTTATAATTTTAGTTCGATGGAGTAGAACTCATATAATTTTTGTATAAAAATTATAAAATGATCTATAATAAGTGCCTTCTTGAAGAATTATATTTTTCACTTTCACTTTTTTTTAATTTCTAAATAATTTTTATTGATTTTTTATTTTAATCTAGAAAAATAAATTACGTTGATATTAAGAACTCTTTTAAATTGAAGTTCAAAATCCATTACAATTGAGGTCTCATTGGCAATTACGGTATAAATAACAAAATAGAAAACATTATGAAATATTAAACTCGATACTGAAGTGGTGCCAACTTTAATGCCAATTGGTATAAATTTTCGTTTACGATTTGAATACCCAGTGTTAAATTTGAACACATACGGGGTAGATTCACTATATGGTATGGTTTTCTATATATATGTTGTGCTCGATTTTTATAGAGAGCTTCGTGCATGAACAAAAAGTCATGGATTTCTAAATTAAAAGTTCAATTCTACAACAAAAAGTATTGATTAAAGGTATAAATGAACTATGATATTTCAAACTTTTGTTTCTATAATTAAACATTTTGGGTGTCATGTTTTATCAATTCTTCATTAAATATTGTTTAATTAAGAACTTACTTTGTAACGCCCCAATTGAGCATGGAAAATATTTATTAATTTTAACCTCACCCATTTTATTATAAGAACACACAAGTGGAGTCACATTGTCTGAGTTTAACTTGCATAATTAAATCCAAACAAAAAAAAAATAATAAAAAAACATCAATAAAAATAAACGATTTAAATAAAACCCTCTTCTGCATGCAAAATATATACATAAAAACCTTGAAATACAATCGATTCTTGGAAAAAGAAAGTATAACAATTTTTTTTTTTTTGTTAATTTACACTTTACACCCGTGAAAACTTTATAGATAAATATTTGTATAAATATGTACTTATGCATTGTAATGATGATGAAGAATTTTGTTTAAAAATAACTAAAACCCGGAAGTTAAGCAAACAACAATAAAATGTCAATCTATTCAACACAATGAGAAAAAGATGCGTAATTTATCTGGAATACAAATCTGTGAGATCACTGTCATTTAAAAAGAAAATAAATTTTATCAGCAGCAGTGAAAAATGCAAAAGGTATGAGAATCTGACTGACACATCTATTCCAAATCAATTTATGCATGTAAACAACCTAAACGACGAAAACAACATCAATAACATTCCCAACTATTAGCCGCAATAATTATTCACTATTAAAGAATTTTTCAATGCATGAAATTAAAATTGAGAAACAAATCAAAACAAAACTACTAAAAATAACTGAATAACTACTGGAATCTCTTTGGCCGTGTTTTGAATTCTAATTAAATGAAAAACCCACAAAATCATTAAACTATAAAGAACATAAGAAATGATAATAACACGTTAAAAAAGTAATAACAATCTACCAACAAAAACAATATCAAGATGATAATAGCATTAAAGAAAAAACAAATAAAAAAATACCGTCCAGACCATGGTACAACAATTTAACAAGGTATATGCATAAAGGCAACAAATACAACAATGCAATAATAGCAGCCATTTTTTTCGCCATAAATGAGACCGAAACGTCAAACAAAAGAGAACAAGAAAAAAAAGAAAAGCACGTGCAAATCGTAAACAATAATTGTTGAAATCGAAAAATAACAAAAAGAAATTGTAAGAAATTTATTTTTAATGCTTTTATAAATTTAAATAAATTAAATATTTCCATAAAGCAACTTTTTCTTTACTAAAAGTACAAATTTCACAACTAAATATATTTACCTTTGTTTGTAAACATACCAAAACATGCAAATTTGACATTTCAGTCTTACACCACAAAAAGAAGCAAAAAATTATCAGCTGAGCTTACAATGACACCTTGTTACTCGTTGCATCATGGTCCAGACTAAATGAAACAGATGAGGATGAAATGTAAAACACGATGATGATGATGAGAAACGTTATAACAGAAATTACAATCATAAAATCACAATAATTGAATTTTAACAGCCGCAAGCCTAACGACAGACAGACGTACATGCAGACAATTGTACAGACAGACATATGGACAAATTATTGAGATTTCAAGCCATCCAACTAGTCAGCTAAAATTTTCATCCATCTAACCATCATCTATCTATCCACTCATCCAACAACAGACAACGTCGATTAAAAACACGAGACTTACGGTAGCCAAAAATGTACTTATCAAGTCTCTTACAATACTCATCATACTTTCATACAAACTGGACTTATGCGTTCATAACACACACATACACTTACCTACTGGATTGTACATTTTTGGATTGCGTCGTTTGTATTTTTTCCATTTGTTGAATCTACTGCTGTCCGACGAACCAAAATATTGAATAAAAGAAAAAAAACTTTGATACAGTTGCACAATTTTGCAAAAGGCATAATAACAAATAATGAGATCTCATACTACTACAAATCCATATATACACTGTACTCAAAGGCAACAAGCTCACCCCTACAGTTCTGCTGGTGGCGCATCAAACCAGATTTTTGTAGTATTTACTCTTTACTCCATAGACTTTAAATTACACCTAGCAAAAACTTTGGTTGCCATGTAATGAGTTAAGAACCTAATATAATGGCTCTTCACTACTTACACATTAGATGAATAACTCATTATTTTAACACGGTGGCATTTGAAAAAGTAATTTTTTAGATGTCATTACAAGAACTAATTACTTCAAAGCTATTCAGTAACTCATTAATTTAAAAGTATTAAGAAGTCATTATTAACAAAATGAATAATAACTAGTTACATTATCGGTTACAAATAAATACTGAAATATGGACAATTTTTGATATGCTTTGTTATGTTAAAATTTTATTATAATTTCAAACTGAATTGTCGAAATAATTTTCATCCGACATAGGAAAAAAAGTAATTAATGTATTTTCATATTTTACCCAATCTTAAAATATATATTTTTTATAATTTGAATGAATAGGTAATAAAAAGTAACATTTCCAAAAATCTGATCTTAAAATCGATTACATATCAGCTTAAAAGTAAGAAGTTCCTAATCTACTGTCATGTAATGCAGACAGTATGTTGTTTTCAGTGAAAAGTAACTTTAACCGTAACTAGATATCTTTATTAAGTTTTTGCTGGGTACATTTATGATTTAGTAAACCAATTTGAATTATTTGTAAAAGTAAGTCAATTGGTTTTTTACTGTCACCAAGTATTCTTGAGAATAAAATATTCTCCGTCTCTTATAATTTGTATAGCGTCAATACGTGTGAAAGAAAATCTCACGACTATTTGGTAAACAATGTTGAAACTATATATAGTATAACTAACCACCAGAACTACTGGGTCATGTATAATAACTCACATTTAGTCAAACAGTCAGTAACATGCGGATAAAATATACAGTTATGGCTAAATAGTTAGATACCAAATCTAATTTCTTTAACTAAACATGTAATTTTTTTTTAATACCAACATTTAAATATTTTGTAAATGCTTATAAAGAGTTTTCGATTAGGAATGGGTAGAATTTGAACTTTAATATAAAAACTTAGTTGTGAGTTTTTATAAAAAATTACATATGTAGAGTGCTTCAAATTTCAATAAAGCTTCACAGGAAAAAGTCATATAGTAGCAGCCACACAGTTTCACATTTCGTAGTTTTAGAACGACAAAACCCCAGTTTTGAAGATATTTGACCGACATTTTATATTCTATTTTAGTAGAAAAGGCCGTAAACATTCCATCTAAAAATGGAGTATAGAATCATTGCCACTCCTATACTGAAAAAAAATTACGAATTTCGGATATATTTTTTTTTTATAAATTTTGTTAAAATAAAGAATATTTTAAAAGTAGACGTGGAAGAATCTAATCACACAAATCTTTATGTAATATTATCACAACAAATTTTTAACCAATACTTTAAATTATTACCTTAAAACTTTGAAATAATTATTATTATGATAATAATAATTATTCAAAGATCGCAAAAAGTCACAGCCAATATTCTCAAATAAAATTTTATGGATATTCTCTTATAAACCAATCGTATTCTTAAATCGGAACTCGTTGGAACTTTTTAGTTCTATCGCATAAAAAATAGAATTTCTAAAATAAATAAATTTTCTAATATAAAGAATTATGTATTTTAAATAAAAAAATAGTTAAATTTTATTTTTTAACCTAACGAATTATAACAGAATAATTTGGATACATTTGTTATTAGCAGGGAAACCAAAATATGCTCTAAAAAAATGGGTTTTATGCGCATTAAATATGCAATAAAAAACGGAAAATATGCTCTAAAAAACGCGAAAATATGCACTTAAAAAACAAAGATTTTGTATAACAAAATTATGATTTTCATTAAAACAAAGGGTTTTATTAATGTTTCAACGATATAAAATGAGGCAAGACTGAAATTTATCAACCTCGTCGAAATTTGATTCCCTATATTTTATTGTTTCTCTTAAAAACGTTATTGATCTTCTATTTTCTTACCCATCTAATTTTGGACACTATTATTAGTTTAGAAATTATTACAATTATCATATCGATCACTGACCGCCAAAATATCGTAATCGACAACATTTTCGAAATTCGTGTTTTGATGAAAACATCATTTGTCAAAATTTCATCGACGTATCAAGTGTTATTTCAGATTTATAGCGAAAGTAATTTTATCGTAAATGACATTTTTCATACATATAACAATGTGAACAATAACGTGTAATGTTTTGTTTTCTGCATTTACGACATTTTCGCGGTTAGGACTCGATATGCTTTCATAAAAAAAAATATTGTTTTTACAACATAAACTTCAATCATAATATTCAATTTTTTTTTTTTTTTTTTTGTTTTCTCATTTTTTTATAAAATCAAATTTTAATAACAAAATATGCTATAAATATGCACTAAAAACGCCAAATGCAAAAATATGCCATTAAGAGTAAAATATGCAAAAATATGCACTAACAAATCGATGCCAAAATGATTTATTTGTTCTGAAACGTATAAATATTTAATCGATGGCTTCATTCAACGTCTAGGAAAAAACATGCAATTGCATATTGTGGTTTCCCTGGTTATTAGATATTAACATACTTTAATTAAAACATTTTTAAATGTAGCAATTTCGGAAATCCATATTTCATGCTAGACATATGTTTACTAATAAATTTGAAAAACAAATAAACTTCATTTTTGTCGTTCTAATTTGTACTGTGCGCTATACAATTTAAATCAAATAGTGATATTCTGGAAATGTATTGACATTTGGTTAAATACATTTGTATTATTTGTATTTGTATTATTTTTTCCGAAATCGTGATATTCATCCAAATGCTTTTGAGTCATTTCAGCGAACACATTGCATGTGAAACTTGTCTTTTTTACTTTATAGTTTGTATGTGGATAATTTGTTATCTGTGAAAAGTAAAGATCCGATACACTTCCCGAAATAACTATCCCGTATTCTACTGATCACTTTCAATGATTTCGAAAAATTTTATATAATTTTCTAATTTTTAACTAAATCGAATCGAAATTTTTACATAAAAAACTTACATATAGAATAATATAGTATAAACTTGATATTCCGGACTCCACTAATCTGAATCCGGATGTTATTTCCACTCAACTCATCAAATCTTTGTTTTTCGCTAAATATTGTTTTAAGCATTTTTTCAGTAAGAAAACTGAATTAGGAAGAAAAACGTTGATAGTTCAGAGTACTTAATAATCCGAATTAGATCTGCAATCAATTATCCGTAGTATCGAATTTATGCAGTACATGTAGGTATATATAAGTTAGAGCCATGAAACGAATTATGGATATGTTTATATGAATCTGAAATTTTGATTTCATAAATTTGTGTTTCAAAATAATGCTTTTTAACAAAACAAAAAAACGAGAGAAAAACTATAGTCGGTCAAGACCGACAATATGATACTCTACACCATTGTGTATGAGCTTAAAATTAGACTTTTATTAAATGTAAAATAAATTATACAAAAACAGAACAATGAATTGATACTAACATCTATATGATTTTATGCCCTTTAGGGCGATTGCCAGAAGTGGGTTAATATGGGAGCTATGGTAAATTATGGACCGATTCCCATAAATTTTGGCAATGTTGTTTCTACTAATATAAAACTTATTTGTGTCGAATATTAACTTTAATATTAACTTGATACTATCATTCGTGTGGGATTTATGCACGTTGTGATTTTCGGAAGGGGGATTTATATGGGAGCAATGATTCTTGATGAAAATTGACACTTATACAAAACTCTTTTGTACCGATTTTCATTGAAATATTGCTATATTAAGGCATTTATGATCGTTAAACCCCTATTCCGGGAGGACATTTGTATGGGGGCTAGTTGAAATAATGGACCGATTATAATCAGTAAAGGTAAGTAAATGGAATTCACAAAGTAGTTCATTTGTTGTCAAGTCTAAGTTCATTAGACACAATTTCTACAGCGTAAAAATGAATAATTGTTGTAGATTTTGATAAATTGATTTTCATAAATATCGTGTTATAATACAAAATACGATCTCTACTAAATTATTAAACACACCTGTCAATTCACTACACCACAGATACCATCGTTGTGTCTAAATTTTAGACTCTAAAAAACGATGATTTCACTACTACAAACTTATAACGATGAGGCAAATGTTACAAACTGAAACAAATACAAACGAATAAAACTTAGACACACCAAAGACAACATCATCGACAACAATTACTGGACAGGAGTTTGCAACAATTCCTCAGTACGAAACGGGAATTCAACGAGAGCGGTTGTGAAAAACGGCAAAAATTAACTAAATAAACAAATAAAAAAAAACATACTAAACAATAAAGTAAAAATATAAAATAATAACAGTTTTTTTTTTAAATCTCGGTAAATAAACTAAATTGAAAAGAATCAAGTGTATTGAAGAGTGTACAAATAAACAAACTAACAAATGAAAAACGTTTGGAAAAAATAAAAAAAGAAAGGAAAGAAAATTTATAGAAAAGAATAATAACAATAAAAAATTTCTTATTCAGATGCAATTTAAAATCAAGATAAATTAAAGAAAGTCCAATATAAATTGCTGGTAATTGATGAATGTATAAACTCAAGTCAACTGAGATCAAATCAGTACTGAACAGAAAAGATCACATCTGTTAAGTTTAGTTCAGCTTAAATGAACTTGTTTAAATATGAATTTGGAAACTATTTACTTGACAAAAAAAAAGGAAAAAGATTTTATTTTAACAAACAATAAAATAAAACGGAAATCTTAAAGAATATCTTACTCTTTTTTTAGTGAATTATTGGTGCTGGAATATTCTATTTTCAGTATTTTCAATTTAATTTCAACATAAACTAATTTATTAGTAACTCGTTGTATTTATTCTATTTTTTTCTTTATTTTATTTTTTATTTATTTTTATTATTACGTAGTTTTGTACTTTTATTATTTTCTTGTTTTGTCCACATCTGGTTGGATTTAATTGAAATTAATTTGTCTAAACTATGATAATGATGTTGATGATAATGTTGACGATATAGATGCTGCTGGCAGTGATGACTAGTGTATGTGTGTGAATGTCTACTCTAGTTTGTGTGTTCTGCGTGCTCGTGGATTACGAACATTAGCTGTCATTCCGTTTAACAATTGGATATTTCATCCGCAAAGTAAAGACCCCTAAAACAGCCTTGTATGCGATCAGATTTAAGTGCAGGGGTCAATACAATTGAAACAATACATTCACACTCACTCACTTATTCACTCACACGTTCACCCGCCCACCAATCAGACATAAAATTCAACATATAATACAAATGTGTGACAATCAACTCTGTCAATTAATCTGTTGTTTATACAACAAAGTTTTGTTAAGAGATGTTTTTACACAGATTTTTATCTGATTTTCAGATTTTTTTTTTTTTTTATTTACTTATGTACATTTTATTAGTTTTATTTATAGCAAGTGTTTATGAGGATATGATTGGGTGAAAGTTATAGTAGTTGTCTACATGTTTAATGAGTCAAGATACATTTTGGAAGCAACAGGAGAATTAGGAATATATATGGAAGATTATATGGAAGGTGTATAGATGGAAAAATTTATGATATTTAAAGCTTTACAGCTTTGTAGTTTGTGGCTCAAATTACTATACAAATAGCTATATTTGTTGTAACAGCTCTGCTATGATCGAAAGTTCCTTCCTGGGAAAAAAACTTTCGTATGGTATAGCTGTTGCTGAGTTGACAATCTTGGAAAGAGTTGAACTCATGTCGTTCCTGAGCGTAGATCCAATTTTCATGGGAACGATAATAGTTCTGGTCGTAAGTACTGGTGTTAGCTCAAATTAGCTTGAATATAATATCTTGATATAATCCCTAATAAATATTAAATTATTATTTGCTTTGTCACAAGGACGTGAAATCTGGTGCATCGCACCCAAGATCCTTTAGAGTACTAAATAATGTTTCTCTGGTCTATAAGCCACATTTTGAATACCCCCTAACAAGATGTTATAGTGGTATTTGATTTCAATTACAGCTTATCATATATATTTCAACTTGTCAATTTAATTAATATAAACGATATTAAATCACTAGTAATTTTCCAATCTTTCCATAAACTTATTTGTTTTGTAAAACTTATTTGTTAAAACATTCGCTAACACAAATACCACAAACTACATTTTTTTAGCTCATTAAATTTCCCTCCTGGCTGCTACTGGAGTTTGCTACTGTTCGCTACTACTAAAAAGTAGTTATTTCTGTGATGTTCGTTGTGTACAGTAACCACAACAAGTTATGCAATAAAAGCATTTAAGTCAAAAACAATTAAACCAAATATGTAAACAAACAAAAGCAAATGATAAATCATGTGTATAAAACGAATTAAAATTATACTTTATTCAAACTTTAACAAAATAAATAAACAGTTAGAAATCGGAAAATAATTATATAACTGAAAATGCATATAACTCAAAAACTTGATAATAACCATTCCTAAATAAAGCACAATTACTTAACAGTTATTTTTTCTTCAGGGAAAGGTGATATCAATATTTTAATGATAACGTTTTATTTTTTATTTATTAGTAAGTAAAAAAAATGCATTTTTAAAATTATTAGATTTTTTTTGCAGAATGATAATGTCCATCCGTTAGTCTATACGTTGAGGTTAAATAATTCGAAAATGGCGCTTACATTAGGAATCAGTATTTTAATGATCACGTGTTATTATATCCTACACCACAGGTGGTTGGGGTATAAGGCGTTTGTAATGATGTTTGTAACGCATAGAAAATGTTATCCAACACCCACATTAAATATCCAACCCACCACCGAAATAGAGTTGCAACACTCAAAAATGCTTTAAAAATTAAAATATTTTAATGAAATTCAGTGAAAAGATATAAATGTTTGTATCAAATTTTATAAAAATCGGTCCACAATAGAACATAGCTCCCATATAAACCCGTCTTCCGAAAATGACTTTAACGTTCATAAATCCCATAGAAATGTTAGTATAAGTATAAATTATTGAACCAAATTTTATAAAAATCGGTCCATAAAATAGCTAGCACCCACATAAGGAACACTTCGGAAATCGCCCAAAAGTGCATAAAATTATATAAATGTTAATAATATTATGCATTCATATATTTTATTTTACACTTAGTAAAAAGTTTCGGTCCACAATTGGCCATAGGTTTTTTGGAATTTTCATACACATATAAAATGGCTTGACCGACTATATCTTTTTTTCTCGTTTTTTCTATAAATTAGTACTCAAAAAAATTATTTTTCTTTTCTTTGTCAGAATGGTAAAGTCCGTCTGTCTATTCATTTAGGTTAAATGGGTCGAAAATTGCGCTAATGTCAATATTTTTAATATTTACACTTTTTTTATAAAAATCAAAAAGTAAAAGTGTTTTTTTTTTTTTTTTTTTTTGAATTTTGCGATTTTTTTGGGAGAATTCTGATGTCCGTCCTTCCGTCCGTCTGTTTGTTAATTTTTTTAAATTTTCCACTTCAAAATCGTTTGTTTTGGTCTCATTAAAGATATCAACTTGAAAATTCCTTTATTTAATAGATAATTTGTTTTTTTAGCTTCAAAAATAGAATAAAATCTTTTGAAATTTGATTGAGATTGCTAAATTGAGATCTCAATAAAATAAAAATAAAATCTCAAATAAAATCAAAAATTACATATACAATGTACATTGTACATGCGACCTTGTTTTTCAAAGGACTTGTCTAGAGCTTTATTGGGTAAAGAATAGGGTGATCGACGCGGTTTTCCAAGCGGTTTTAAAACCGGTTTTTTTCAGTCAATGTGCTGTCGGTTTTTTCAAAATGTTCATTTTTCATTTTTTTAAATACAAAAAACCGGTTTTAAAAATAGCATTTTATTTCAGAAAACATGTACTAAATAGTGATATTTGAGTCGAAATTAAATATTCATAAAGACTGATTTCTTATGTTTTAAAAAAATAGTTTAAGTCTAAATTGGAATTTATTCTGTAATATTAAACAAATAAATAATTAATAATTATCCTGTATAAATTTTTTAATCTATTGTAATATCTGTAATATTTTTACACCCAATTTAATTTTTTTTATCCAATATTTCCTTTATTTTTTAAAGGTGTTGTGTTAAAAAAGTTTCACCTGCAGAATCGTTTCAATAGAGACAGGCTTCCATATTAAGCCATGGATTCTGTTTATGCTAACTAAAATTAGATGATTTTTTTCAACAATTTTGAAACATAATTATCTTCTAGTCATCTAGATATATAATTTGCTTAGCAGTTTTTCTTTTTCCAGAGCTTTCTGAAGCTCCCAAACGACGTAGAAAATTAAAATTTGGCTTAATTATAAAACTTTTCGTCCAACAAATTTTGATCAGGGAGCAGATATAAGTGGATTTATGAGTCTTTTTCTAAGAATTTTCTCTCTCTTCCCAGAGCTTTCTAAAGCTCCCAGAAGACGTAAAAAATTAAAATTCGGCTTATAACCCTGTTCGTCCTACAAATCCTAACGGAGCCAGATTTTGGAATCTCTATCAGGGAGCGAAAATACTGGATCTATATATATGGATTTATATATATCTTTCCTAAGCATTCGTTCTACAAATTCTAACAGAGCCAGATATTTCTATCAGGGACCGAAAAGTCTGTTTTGGTATTAAGAACTTTTGAGTTGCTATACTTATTGTTTGCTCTCCAAACCATATCAAAAACTGATTCTGTATTTCGGCCAGGGAGCGCATTTACGACGATTTCTTTTATTTTGAAAGGTTTACGAATTTAAAACTTTAATCAATATTATCCCAATAAATTCTAACGGCTTCAAATAATTGACTTCGATTAGGGAGAGGAAGGTGTCTAAATGTTGTTCATATTTTTTTCTTTTAATTTTCGGATTTGTTTGTGTATATTTTTATTATTATATTATTTTTCCTGACATTGTCAGGCTTTTACGCTTGTATTTAATAAATTTTAACTTTATTATAAGAATTATTGATTTTTTTAAAGAAATGTAGTCTTTTGATATAAATATTAACTTCTGCAAAAAACCGATTAACCGGTTTTTTCTGAATTTCAAAAAGTGCAACCGGTTTTTTTAAAATGCCAACTATTCGAACTATTCGAAAACTGGTTTCTCAAAAAAGTTGAATAATCGATCACCATAGTAAGGAACAAAAATTCGCTAGTGGTTAAATATTTTCTATATCATTTGTACTATAATTTGTGCTCCCAGAGCTCCGCTCCTGAGTAGTATGTGGGATCTTCATTCAAAATTTAAAATTGTACACTTCTACTAAGCCAATGAGAAATTATATAAAAATCCAAAAATGTATTTTGTTTGATAAAGCAAAGAAAAAAGTCTGGACTTGACATGCTTTTTGTATGAAAGCTACTAGAGTTTTTTTCGAAAAAAAAAAAAAAAATTCTTAAAATCTGGCTATTATTACACAGAAAAAAATATTTCAAATAATTTTTTTCTAAAATGGTTAACTTTTATATTGAAATTTAATAATATTATTTATTGATATAATTAACTTTCTAATTGGTTCAAAATTTTTTTGAAACAAATTGTCAGCTCTTAAAAAAATATAGAGAAAATTTAAAAATTTATCTATAAAAATATAGAAATGAAATAAATTTGAGGCTGTAATAACAAAATCAATTTTTTAATTTCAAAATTCATTTAATCGCTTCTTAGATCAAATAGAATGGAGCATTTTAAAGCAAACGGTGGTGAATGTTTTTAGATAAAGTATAATAAATAGATGATGCAACTTGTTTTTAGTAATTTCGCCAAAAAAGTGATTTTAGCCAAAAAAAAGTTTGAAGATGAAGAACTGCTGGCCTTACCCAATCAAGAATCATGTAAAATCTAAGAAATGCTTCCAGAATCGTTGGGAATAGATCAAGAAATAGTTTTCAGGTATTTTGAAAACTTGAATTCATCCAAAAGCGATTTTACATGTCTAAAATCCTGCATCAACGTTAAGAATAGATACAGAATATTTACGAACAATGGACAGCGGATCTTAAATGAAGCCCGGACAATTAGAAGGCTCTTATTTGTAATAAGCTCTTAAAACCGTGTGAACGATCACCGAACGATTTATTCAAATACATTAAACCTTATTCTTGAAAATAACATTAACCTTTAATGAAAAAAAAAAATATAGAAATTAATACATATACTCAAAATGTATATCATTTTATGATTTAAATACGTATTAATTATAAAATGTGTACCTAACTAAATAAAAATTTGTATTGCAAATACTATTCACTAATGAAATGTTCACCATTTACTTTAAAATTAACTTAATAGCGTTAAAAAAATCTTTTTTCCAATACGAAAAATTTTAACAGAAAATAAAATAAAGACTATTTGGATTTTTGACTACTGATCCATTGCCCGACTTGCAAAATCAAATGGACTTAGGCGTTCATAATTTTTGTAGAACGTAAAATTATTTACCTTGATACCATAATTATTACTTTTTTACTTTTCAAAACCTAAGTATATCACAATACACTCCTGAATACCTAAAAAGGAGGATCAATACTAAATAATTTCACAGCAGCTATGCCTCTGAAGTATGGAGGCATAGCTAAAAGTTAATACACTCGTGTAGGTCATCTCCAGACGTATAACTTATCCCTCTTCAGAAAAAAATGTTAAACTCTGTTATAATTATGATTTTATACAGATAAAAATATTAAAAAAACGAGAGAAGATATAGTCGGTCAAGCCCGACTATATGATACCCTACACCATTTCGATCCACATAATTACGTATATGTATACAACTTACTTGTGTTAAATATTAACATAATACTAACATTTGTATGGGATTTATGAATGTTAGTGATTTTCGAGAGAGGAGTTTATATGGGAGCTATGGTTAGTTATGGACTGATCTTCATGAAATTTGGCAGACAGATTTCTGCTGATATATTTGTTTAAATTTCATTAAAATATTCCTATTTTTAAGCCATCTATAAGTGTTAAAACTCTATTCCGGGAGGCCATTTGTATGGGGGCTAGGTGAAATAATGGGCCGATCATAACCAGAAAGTGATTCTGAGTCGAACGGTATACTTTAAGGTGGGGTCCGATGATTTTTTCTCTGAGTTACAACTTCTGCACAAACACATAATACCCCAACCACCTTTGGTGTTGTAGGGTATAAAAATATAAATTTACATAGAAAAATCTAATATATTCAATTATTTTATTAATTGAAAATCAACCTATTAATTGTATCAATTATTCAAATTATCAGTTATTTTAATTTATATTTGATTAATTTTTTAATTAATACAATAAGATAAATAATTGAAAGCCAATAAATTATTTTTTATTACAAAATATTAGAAAATTTGAATTTTGATAATAATTCATGCAATTAAAAAAGTAATTGGAATAGTTTTTGTCTTTCATAAATCATTCAATTGACCCTATTTATATAGAATTACTCAAAGGTATTTAATTATTATTTTTTAATAAAATAGTTTTTATAAGGTATCTCTCAGGAGCAGTAGTAAAATATAAAGTGTGCTTAATTTGCTCTTTCACATAAAATATTAAGGTCTTTTTTCCATTAAGTATGTTGGGGTTTAACACTAATTTGATAGGATCTTTAATAAACTACGTGTGTAGGTTAACCATAATAGTGGAAATAAAATACCATCACTTAGATGCAACTTCCTAAGATAAGATCTAGACCATAAGTTAGATTGTAGGGTTCACTACAAATGTACGTGCAGCAAATATGACACATTCGAATATATAAATAATTATTTATTTTTTTCCAAATAATACAACAACTGGTTAAATACTTTTAATGAATTAAACTAATTAAACGAATGTAATAGTAGTTAAAAGTGTAACGAGGTAAAACAAAAACTAAAGAAAAAGTTTTATAATATAGGAAAATCCCAACTAAACACGTCTAACTAACGACGTGAAAGATTCCAGTAAAAAATTATTTAATCAAATAAATATTTTTTTAATAACAGTTTAACACATTAAGCACACAAAAGCAAAAGATATAATAAAAAATCGATTAAATAAACTGAAACAAGACGAAAAGATAATATAAATGTTGGATAATTATTACAACAATATCGATAAACACAACAATAACAGCAATAACATCCATAGAAATAATGTTAAAAATTGATAAATAATAAAATTAATTATAACTATTTAATAAAAATAAAGGTATAAAAAAAGTATTTAACAAACTAAAAACAACAACAATTTAATAAACTATTAAAAAAACTTACTAAAAGAAAAACAATTTAAATTTAACGCTTTTTAAATTTTTGCGCAATGAAATTTAAATGAAAAGTCGTGCCATCAATTGCATTTTTTATTATTATAAATGCAACATTGATGTTGTTGTAAAATCTGTTAAACAAAAACTCAGTGAAATTTCATTTTAATATAAAAAGTGTATACAAAAAAAGAAGAAGACAAGTTTAATAATAATTTAAATAAATAAACAATTAAGAGGATTTTTTTATTATTACTGTTGTTTGTTATTACAAACGTTCTTTGTAAAAGTGATAAAAGAAATAAAAAGAATTAAAATGTGGCTTCATGTTTTTTGTCCTCTGTTAATGATTGCTGCTGCTGCATTTGCGTCCGTCTTACAAATTGATCAGAATTTAAAAAATATTAAATTAATTGAAAGTAAATTTATACCGGATGTAAATGTTTTACCAGCCGATCAAACTATAAACAGCAATGATGAAAATTGGCAGCAAGTGCGACGTTTTATGGAGGATGGTTTACCTGTATTGGAATTGTATGGCTATAAGCCACAGAGAGGTGAGTTTAAGTTGAAATAGTTAAAGGAAGTAATTAAATTAATTGCAGATATTATTGTTTAAAAGTATGGAGAGAGTAAAGGACTTTGTATAATTAATGTATATGACACATTAGTTTTAAAGAAATTTTTTATTTAATTTATGCAAAAGAATTTTTTTATTCGTTAGTTACTTAAAGTATTAACGCTATATCTAAATAATAAATCATATTTATAAAAATGCTATATACAAAATATTTTTTAAAAACTTCGAAAAATGTTTATGGACAGTTTTTTTTCAAAAATGTATAAAAAAAAAAAAAAACCAAACAGCACAATAAATAAAATGCTCCACTCATCGTAAAACCAATGATTAGAACCAGCAATTTATTTTAAAAAGTCTATTTCATGTCTTATTTGGCATTTCTTTTGTTGGTTTGTTCTTTTTTTTAGAACTTTGTCTGATAACAATATTACGTTGATGCTAACATTCGCATGAATTTATCCGCTTTTGGGTGATTTCTGGAATTGGTCATTATATTGGACGGACGGACGGACACACGGAAATTGACACAGAAAATGAATCTGAGTCGGGGGTACGAAATGCTCTTCTCACCCTTTAAGCTTTGTCAATTTTCATTTTTTTTTTTATACCCACCATCAAAAAGATGGGCGTATATTGATTTTGTCATTCCGTGTGTAATATGTCAATTAGGGTGATCGATTATTCGACTTATTTGAGAAACCGGTTTTCGAATAGTTGGTATTTTAAAAAAACCGGTTGCACTTTTTGAAATTCAGAAAAAACCGATTAACCGGTTTTTTTCAGAAGTTAATATTTATATCAAAAGACTACATTTCTTTAAAAAATCAATTTCTTATAATCAAATTAAAATTTATTAAATACAAGCGTAAAAGCCTGACAATGTCAGGAAAAACAATAATGAAAATATGCACAAACAAATCCGAAAATTAAAAGAAAAAAATATGAACAACATTTAGACATCTTCCTCTCCCTAATCGAAGTCAATTATTTGAAGCCGTCAGAATTTATTGGGATAATATTATAAGTTTAATTCATAAAAAATCAGTTTTTGATAGGATTTGTAGAGCAAACAATAAGTATAGCAACTCAAAAGTTCTTAATACCAAAGCAGACTTTTCGGTCCCTGATAGAAACATGGCTCTGTTAGAATTTGTAGAACGAATAGTTTTATAAGTAAGCCGATTTTTAGTTTCTTACGTCGTGTGGGAGCTTCAGAAAGCTCTGGAGAGGAAACAATGCTTAGGAAAGATATATATAAATCCATATATATAGATCCACGTATTTTCGCTCCCTGATAGAGATTTCAAAATCTGGCTGCGTTAGGAGTTGTAGGACGAATAGGGTTATAAGTAAGCCGAATTTTTAGAAATTCTTAGAAGAAAACACATAAATCCGCTTATATTCGCTCCCTGATAAAAATTTCAAAATATGGCTCCATTAGGATTTGTTGAACGAAAAGTTTAATAATTAAGCCAAATTTTAAATTTCTACGTCGTTTGGGAGCTTCAGAAAGCTCTGGAAAAAGAAAAAATGCTAAGCAAATTATATATCTAGATGACTAGAAGATAATTATGTTTCAAAATTTTTGAAAAAAATCATCTAAATTTTAGTTAGCATAAACAGAATCCATGGCTTAATATGGAAGCCTGTCTCAATTGAAACGATTCTGCAGGTGAAACTTTTTTAACAACACCTTTAAAAAATAAAGGAAATATTGGATCAAAAAAATTAAATTGGGTGTATAAATATTACAGATATTACAATAGATTAAAAAATTCATACGGGATAATTATTAATTATTTATTTGTTTAATATTACAGAATAAATTCCAATTTAGACTTAAACTATTTTTTTAAAACATAAGAAATCAGTCTTTATGAATATTTAAAAAATTATTCCTAATTTCGATTCAAATATCACTATTTAGTACATATTTTCTGAAATAAAATGCTATTTTTAATTTTATTTTTTGTGTTTAAAAAAAACGGTCTATTCGACATTCGAAAAATGAACATTTTGAAAAAACCGACAGCACTTTGACTGAAAAAACCGGTTTTAAAACCGGTTGGAAAACTGCGTCGATCACGCTAATGTCAATGGAATCATTTAAGACCCCATAAAGTATATATTTTGTGGTTCCTGGTTAGATTCTGAGTCGATCTAGCTATGTCCGTCCGACTGTCCGTCTATCTGTTGAAAGCAGGATAGGGCTCGAACAGGACAACCTAGGGAGATAAAATTTGGCGCAAATATTTATCTTATATAAGGTTTGTTTAGTATTGAGTATTAAGCAAAATCGGTTAAAAAACAAAAAAGTTATGGTCAAAATACTAGTAACACAGGGTGTCCGTTGTTGCTTCGTTTCATACTTTTCTGCTGATATCTCTTAAACGAAAGAATGTACTATAACGAAATTGTAAATATACCTCTATATAACGTAAAATTTGAAAAAGTTGATGGTGGATATTTATGTATATTCGGCCGAGCCGAATAAATAAAAGAAGTCTATTTTTAATAAACATTTTTCCGTGATTGATATTTTGGTACAAAAAAGTATTTCTTGAATTATATAATTAAAGGACAATGACATTCCCGAGGTGTCCAATTTACATTCCTATATTGAAAATTATATATATTATAAAAATTAAGTGTAAGTTTGTTTGTTTGCGTGTCAATCACGTCTAAACGCTAAATCTAATTTCACGAAATTTATTTACGAATTCACTTTTTCGCCAGATATATTTATATAGGGGCATATAAGTCAACCCATTTATTTTGATGATTTTTAATAACAAAATTCAATAACAAAATTCAATAACAAAATTCAATAACAAAATTCGATGTTAAACTCAATACTTTGAAATTATATTAAACTAAATTTATTTTATTTTATTACACACCTCACCATGTACTACGTGTCCTTTAAAATGTCATGAATTAGATTTGATTTCTATCTACAGTTCCATATATTAAAACACCATTCAAACCATGGTGAAATGTATTTCATTTTCAAATTATTATAATAAAAATGAATTTAGATGGTCGTAATTCAGCAATTAAATTCATATGCATATATAACTTTATTTTGTTAAAAATCAAAGCAAAAGCAAATTCCAACAAACCTTAAATCATTTTTTGAAAATACATTTACAACTTTCAGCAAATTATTATAAAATTTAAAACTAAAACTTTGTAAAATAATTTTATATTAAAGTTCAAAAACTTTTCTCTTTTAAAAATTAACTAATTCTACAAACTATTAAATGCTTAATTCATGTTGTACTAAAATACGATTACATACATACCTATTGGTATAATAATAAAATTCCTTGTTTCCTACAAACATAATGAATCATTTATAGTTATAATATGTACTTGTAATAAATCAGTTGAGTGCATTCTTAAGTATTCCTACACCATTTATTCCATTATATAGAAAAAATTATAAAGCCATTCAACAATACAAGGTTAAATCATTTACCCCAAAGTGTATAAGGCGAAAAAAGAAGAAAGAAAAGAATTTTACACGAAAAAGGTTTTTACTATGAAAATTAATGTAATATAGTACAAGACAACAACAATAACAAACAATACAATAAAAGTATTTCTTAATTGTTTTCAAAACCAACTATTTCACCAAACATCCACTTACTCATACATACATATGTATAAATTTTTATAAAACCTACAAAAAAGAATTCCTCAAATACACAAAGAAAACTTTTGCCAAAATATACGAAGAAAAAAATTTTATTCTGGTATGCCGTAAGGCGAATGTGTTTAGAATTAAAAATAACAAATAAAACAATCAACTTGAAGATAAAAGCTTTGCAAAAATTAGTTTATAAAACAAGACTAGAATGATATAACCAAAAATATTGTTGGAAATTTCAATACTTAAATTAAAATAAATGAAGAATTAAAAAAATGTTTTATACTAGAACACACCTGTAATGTGTTAAGAATAACAATTAATTAAAGTAACCGACCATTTATATATGTATTTATATAAACGCAAACTCTACCACCACATACCAACCACCACCGCGGACTGTACTGAAACATTATCACCACAAACAACACAAAAACTGTAAACAAACAGTCGACGACAATTAAAAAGCAATTCAATTCATATTTTAATTAGAAAGTATAAATTAATTTATATATTCTTGTCATATTTAAAACGTAGATGATATGTTAACTGCTAGTGGTATGAAATCCAATGATTATTTTTATTATTTTATTAATTTCATTAATTAAGCTCAGTTTAACTTAAAATTATATTTTGCTGTTTAAGGGTGTTTTATTTTTTAACTTTAAAATTAAATAAAAACGAATAAGAAAGATATAGTCGGTCAAGACTGACCATATGATACCCTACATCATTGTGTACACAGAAAAAAGTAAAAATGGACTTCAATTACGAAATTTGTAATATTAATTAATTTTTAATTGATTTTGCTCCAATCATCAAAATGATAATATTAATAACTAGAATAATTGATATTATTATTACTTCTTTTCCTTAAATAGATGCAATGAGTTGAACATTTTTGTAAAATTACTTAAATTTATTTTATTTCTGTACTTTTATAGACAAATATTTAATTATACCCTACACCACCATAGGTGGGGAGGGTATTATGCGTTTGTGCTGATGTTTGTAACACCCAAAAATATTGGTCTAAGACCCACCTTAATTTATACCAATCGGCTTAGAATCATTTTCTGAGTCGATTTAACGATGTCCGTCCGTCCGTCCGTCTGTCCGTCTGACCGTCTGTCCGTCCATGTAAACCTTGTAATCAAACTACAGGTCGCAATTTTGAATCAAAATTAATGAAATTTGGTACAGAGGTTTCTTTTAGTCCAGGGACGAAGCCTATTGAAATTGGTTATGATCGGTCCATTATTTCACCTAGCCCCCATACAAATGTCCTCCCGGAAAAGGGTTTAACGATCATAAATCCCTTAAATATAGCAATATTTTAATGAAATTTGGAACATATAAGTTTTATATAAGCCTTAATAAGTGTGCCGATTTTTAAAAAGATCGGTCCATAATTAACCATAGCTCCCATATAAACCCCTTTTCAGAAAATCACTTTAACGGGCATAAATCCCATTAAAATGTTAGTATCAAGTTAATATTCGACACAAATAAGTTTTATATGAACATAAATGATAGTTCCAAATTTTACAAAGATCGGTCCATAATTTACCATAGCTCCCATATAAGGCCCTCTTTCGGGAATCACCCAAAAGTGAATAAATTCATATAAATGTCAGCATCAACGTAATATTCTGTATTCGTATGTTTTATTTTACACTTATGAGTATCGGTCCACATCTGACTCCAAGTCAAGACCCCTCCCCGAATTATAATGTACACAATGGTGTAGGGTATCATATGGTCGGGCTTGACCGACTATATCTTTTTCTCTCGTGTTTCTTCATATTTTATTAACAGCTGTCAATTTATTAAAAAACAAAACTGAAAACCAATTAGAAAATTAATTATATTAATAAGTCATATAATTAAATTCCAATTAATTAGTTAATTAATAATTTTATTAAAAAATTATTTGAAATATTTTTTTCAGTGTATGAGCATAAAAGCTCAGGAAGGGGATTTAGATTAGATCAGTGGCCATAGAACAAAACTTTTACTAAATGTAAAATAAAATATTTATATAAATAAAGAGTAATAATATGATTTTATGCACTTTCGACTCCCAGAAGTAGGTTTATATGAGAGCTATGATAAATTATGTAAGAATTCTCATAAAAGTTGATAATGTTGTTTCTACTTATATAAAACTTATTTGTGTCGAATATTAACTTGATTCTAACATTTGTATAGTATTTATGCACGTTAATGTAATTTCCGGATGATGTGTTTATTATACTTAAATATCGTCAATTATAGACCGATCTTTATGAAATTCGACACAAATATTAACACTTATACAAAACTTCTTTGCACCGAATTTCATTCAAATATTGCTATATTTAATTCCGGGAGGACGTTTGTATGGGGACTTGGTGAAATAATGGACTGATCATAACCAATTTCAATAGGCATCGTCAAAAGTAACTATTCATTCTAAATTTCATCAAGATATCTTTTAAATTGCGAGCAGTTTGATCACAAAGTTTACATAGACAGACAGCCGACTAGACGAACGGACATGGGTAAGACGACTTAGAAAGTGATTCTGAACGGTACACTTAAAGGTAGTTTTCCTATAATTTTTTCTGTACATTACAAAAATCAGCACAAACGCATAATAACCCAACCATCTATGGTTGTGTAGGGTATAAAAATGCAATGAAATTGGTAATATGTATGTATATTAAAGAGCCTCACGAAAAAATTCAAAATGTACCCATTTTTATGTACTATTGGAATGATCCTGATACTATTGAAGATTACACGCAATTAACTCTTTAAAAGCAAGAGGCCCAAAAATTAAAAATTTTTTCAAATAAGTCACATGGAAATATTTATTATACTTAAATATATGTAGATGAATATATGAAAAATATATCGAATTAAAGAGACTTTTGAAATTTAGTCACTATTTTACACGAATTTATAATTTTTATGATGCTTTTGGTGACATTTATTTTCCTAACTAACCATTCATTAGACATAAACATTAATTTAACCAATTATGGAACGAAAATCCCAAAATACTACTTGTGCAACTAAAGAGTTAAATGAATACATATTCAATAGCATTGAATGAGACCTTTCCAATGATGCCCTAAAATATAAATTACAATGGAGAAATGTCCAAACTATTCAAAATTTAATAAAATAAATAGTATTTTAAATAAAGTCGTAGAAAATTTTACTAAAATTTTAATTTCGCGAGAATGTAAACAAATTTATATGAGAGAAGGCGGTAAAGTGGGCTGTAAAGTGGGCAGTAAAGTGGGAGGGCCACGCCCATTTTTTGTTTCCGAGTTTACATTAGTCCTTGAACTATTTGAACACAATTTCATTGATTTTAACCTTATATGGGAGGTGGGCGGTAAAGTGGGCGGACCACGCCCATTTTTGGCTTCCGCGTTGATATCGATCCCCAAACTATATGTACAAAATTTCGCTATCGTACATGCTTTTGTTGCAGAAATATCAGCAGAAAAGTATAAAACGGAAACCCTGTGTTTCTAGTTTTTAGCCCATAACTTTTATGAGAGAAGGCGGTAAAGTGGGCAGTAAAGTGGGCGGGCCACGCCCATTTTTTGTTTCCGAGTTTACATTAGTCCTTGAACTATTTGAACACAATTTCATTGATTTTCACCTTATATGGGAGGTGGGCGGTAAAGTGGGCGGAACATGCCCATTTTTGGGTTCCGAGTTGATATCGATCCCCAAACTATATGTACAAAATTTCGCTATCGTACATGTTGTTGCAGAAATATCAGCAGAAAAGTATAAAACGGACACCCTGTGTTTCTAGTTTTTAGCCCATAACTTTTTTGTTTACCCATTTTCAATCCCAAACAAACATTATATAAGACAAATATTTGTGCCAAATTTCGTCTCCCTACGTTGCTCCGTTCGAGCGCTATCCTGCTTTCAACAGACAGACAGACGGACGGACATAGCTAGATCGACTCAGAATCTAACCAGGACCCAGAATATATATACTTTGTGGGGTCTTAGATGATTCCTTCGACATGTTACACACGGAATGACAAAATCAATATACCCCCCATCTTTTTGATGGTGGGTATAAAAATTGCTTATTCATTATGTACTAAACACATTTGTCTATTATATGTTGTATTTTTTTTAACAAAAATTATATACACTGTTGATCGAAAACTGTATTTCTGGAGGTATTTTAAAAATGGTTTAGCTCACGTGAACGAAATATTTTGGGGAACTAGTTTAAAACATATCAATCTTTAGCAACTTTGTCTCAATACAAATCAAAATCAAAAATGTTTGATATTAGGCCTTAAAATAACTTTTTTTTATTGCACATTCAAATCCATTTGTGTTTGTGTGACACAAACATAGTACCACTGCTGGTTATAGGCTATGCTATATCCTGATTGGACGTCACGCCCACATTTTACGCCTAGTCCAAAAAATTATATTTTTGGTTGTACTTTGGTTTAAAACTATCAAGCGGCCGAATCGATTTTCTTAAAATGTTCACAAAATCATCCTGTGTGCCCCTAAACTGAAATTTTATAAAATAGGCTATGTTGGATCTTGATAAGATTTTTTTTAAAACTATCAAGCGGCCGAATCGATTTTCTTAAAATGTTCACAAAATCATCCTGTGTGCCCCTAAACTGAAATATGATATTTTATTTTTCGATCGCAGCAGAGGAAGTGGTATCCCTCATACAAATAAAATATTTTTAATGGTATATCTAATGAATTATATAGTGAGATCCTTTTTTGTAACTACTTTCTTATCATATAGCATTAATGAAATGAGAATAGGATAGATAGCATCCGGGTAGTGGTAGTCCCATACAAATCGCAGATTAATTTTGGCATAACTAAAGTTGTAGAAATAATTGTTATATCAAATTTCGAATAAGGTAGATAGGTCCAAGGAGAATAGCAGCCCCCATAAAAAGTTAATATTAGTTCTCGAAGAAGAGGTGTAAGTTTGTTTATTTTTTTATGTATCAACACAGAAATAGTACCAGTGCCGGAGGTGGTTATATGGTATGTTAGATGCGGATTGTAGTCACGCCCACATTTTATGTCTAACATTTATAAATAAAAAACGTTACATGTTCATATTATTAGTTACCAATATTTTAAAATTTATTAAAAAACATACCATTGAATTATCTTGGCATATAACATATTTTTATAAGCAAAGAATGTATTTTTGTACGATTTTAGTTTCGAACCATCTTTGCCAAAAAAATTTGATTTTTAGATAACGGTTGTAGAACCAATGCTAACTTATCTAAGAGTATGGTGTACATTAGCACCATAATCACAGATTATTTCAATGCCATATATTGCATATGTAAAAACTGATATATTGATTTTCCTACACATAGAAAACAGAATTGTTTGCGTCAACCGAATTTTGTCGGTTACAATTACTATCTCAAATTCGGTGGCAAGTACTATCCATTGCTGAATTAATAGTACTTATAACCGTTTTAAAATATCGATTCGATGAAAGGCACTGAATATATCGATTGGGAGGACTGTAGTTTTTACTTTTTGTTTTTTTTTTTTTTTTTTTTTTTTTTCTCCTTATTTTATTGGAAAAATTTTTACTGGATATAAATATGGAATAAATAATTGAAAACAATTTACAGAAATATCTCCTGGAAAGACTAAGCAATTATACTTCTTTTCAACTAATTGAATTTAGATCTGGGACACCATATAGAACTTCCTTCCAAGAAAATAGGAACCCATACACAAGGTTTAACGTGCCACCATCAAATAAAACGCAGATAATGGCAATTCTATGAGGATTTATTAATGATATAGTCTATAAAAAAGTAAAAAATTTATAAATGTCCATTCAATATTGCTGCGAAATAAAATTAGTTTACCATTATAGTTCACAAAAGGAAACCTGTAAAAGAATTAAGTCCTAAAGAGTTTAAAAAATAACTTTGGAAGCCAAACAAACGCAAAATAAGTCAAGGTATAAAATTGGTCATTATCACACAAAACAGTAGAATAACTGGAAACTAAACTCGTTTAGCACAAGATCAACCGATAAGAAAATGAAGAATTATTGAGTATTCCATGAATTTGTTTAAGGATTCTTTACCGAAAAGGATATTTGATCTTGAATGTTGGCTGAGCTATTACTAATATAAAATGTTGTTCATTTAAAAATGTTTATGGGAATTAACAAAATTAATTCAAATTCCTCTTAATAAAAGAGGTCTTACCAAGTGTTGGGTCCATATGGAAATAAATTGTAGCTCCTCTATTTTCTTCTTTGTGTATTAGTTTAATTTTAGTTTATTTTTTATTGATTTAAATTTATCAATTTTATGTATTTTTAATTTTTGTTTAAATAAATGACAAATATATGTATTTTCATATCTTCTTTGATCAGTATAAAAATATTTCGTTTGTAAATAACGAATTGATTTCTTTATTTTTACTATAATCGAATTTTAATTATAACTGTAACTGAAAGTTCAGTTATTAGTTAAATTGTCACAATAGAATACATTTTTAATCGGAAATCTTAACAATTCGTTTAGGAATATGAATTGAATGCGTTTGTTTCCCCTGAATTTGCTTAACATATTTTAACCAAGCATAATTGATTACAGTAACTGAATTAAACATTATAAGAATTATATTTTAAGTAAAATTATGTTTTTAATACTATAAAAGAAGAAAATCTATAGAACTAATAAAATTTTAATAACTGCAATTAAGTTTTTATATAGTTTATCAAATTTCCGGTTTCGTAACCATTTTCCAACTAATCTTTTTTCTGTGTGTATAAATTTCCGGTTTCATAACCATTTTCCAACTAATCTTTTTTCTGTGTGTATAGATTTGATGTTTATCGACTAAAAAGTCATTTATTGATAATTTTCTAACGTTATATATTAATAATCTGTTTTATCGACACTAACTGTACAATTTGAAAGAGGTATTACATATTTAAACAATAAATTAATTTAACATTTTAAAGTGTTGATAATGATAAAGATTAAGTAAAAGTCTATGTGAAACTATGTAAAATTTCAAGCACGCAATAAAATAAACTAATTTATTTACTACATACCTACACATACATATACTGAATTTAAAGTGTTACAAAAACGTTTTCATAATGAAACTTAAGAATTTTGCTAAAGACAAAACGAAAAATCCATTTAACCAATAAGAAAAAAACAGAACAGAATATGAAAACTAATTGCAAAGTGTTTGTTATCCTCCATACCGGGTTTTCTACATTTTCGAATGCAAATAACGAGAAAAAACAATTTTATAAACTTTTTCCGTACTTTTAACAATTTTAAACATTTGTTGATATTATTTTTTTTCTCCGTATTGTCTGTATGTTTGTTATTTTTCAGAGTTTTTCCTTTAATTGATACTTTCAGATATACCATTCACTTTGATTATACCAAAAATTGATGTACGTACAATTGAAAAACCACGTTTGAAAGAGTTTATGTTGGAGCATATGGTGCCGGGTCGTGCATTTGATAACTATGCTGATGAGGAGAACTCCTCATCGTTTGGAAATGGTAATGGTCATAAAATTGTTTTTCGTAAATTAGAAAAATCTCCCAACAATGGTGTGGTGTGGCTATTGAATGGTTTTCAAATACTACATCGAGTACGCATCAACGACAATCTAATTGCTTTGGCTATTGATGGTTATTTGGGTGATCGGAAGTCACCCTATTCGAAACGTAATATACAGGAAGGCAGTAATAGGTAAGTACTACTTACTAAAAGAAAAAGAAGAAAAACTAGAGTAGGTACAACTTTACTTTAATTCTCCATTTTTTTTTTTTTTTCTTTTCTTGGTTATTTGATTTTTGTTGTAATACAGAGGCGTAGCTAGTAGGAAAAGAAGAGAAGAGTTTAAAATAGTTATTATTTTAAAGAAAAATGTATAGCATAGCCACTTTATCTAAATTTATGTAAGTAATGCTATTGAAATCCTAACAAATTAAAATTTCCACTATGTCTTATCCAAAACATATGTAATACGAAAGAGAACAGTCGTAATAAATAAAATCCATAAAAGCATTTAAACTAAGTTATTTTCATTCTAGGATGCATACTTTATATTATAGATATACTTTTGTGCAATAATTCTTTTCGAAATTAAAATTTTTATAACCTAACACCTAAAAATATTGGTCAAAGACTCACCTTTATGTATACCATTGGCAAAGAATTACTTTCTAAATCGATTTAACGATATCCGTCTGTCTGTCTGTCCATTCGAGCAAATCTTGTAATCAAACTACAGTTCGGAATTTTGAAAGTCTTTTAATGAAATTTGTCACACATGTGTTTTATGGTCCAAGGATGAAGTCTATTGAAATTGGTTATGAGACCAGTTCATTATTTTACCTAGCCCTCACCCAAATGTTCCCCTGAATCGAAGTCTAACGATTACAAATTTTTTAAATATAATAATATTTAGTTAAAATTTGGCGTACATATATGGGAAATTCTTCAAACTCGTTTTATTTTGGTGTACAAAAAAATGTCGAAAATGTTTTAATGGCACATCAACGATATTTAGTACCAATATTCTTTGGCTCTAGTGGAACACAGATCTGTTCGCGTGAATGACTTTTAACGAACGGCGTCAAAGTTACTTTTTTCGAACGCCATATTGATTTTGATATACGGTATTAAAGCAGCTACAGATTGACATACATATATCATCGCCAATTTTGATTAGCGCCTTGTGTGTACCTCGACGATTAATGTTAAACTAAAAACATCACTTTCTTAACCCATGAAAACCGTTGAATATTTTCAGTGAAATCATATTTTCTGCGTAATTAAAACTGAACACAAGAACTTATTTCAGATTAAATTTGACTTATAACGCCAAAGTGCCTCGCGAAAAAGACATCTCTTGGAGCCATTCACATTTTTTCTCTCCAAGTTTGGGTACCTACAGCATTTCTGTTGAGAGCACATTGACGAGATATATGATACATAATTTCAAGAGCTATTTGGCTCCATTTTGAATTTTGCAATACACGCGATTACAGCAATCAAAAGAAAGAAATAAATCTTGTTAGTTTCAAACACTTTCACCATAGGTCCCGTTTAAGACTCACTTTCACACGTAATATAATACATACATATGTTTCATAGAAATAGAAGTATCAGTCCAAAAATAGCCACAGGTCCCAATCACCCACCCCCCACAAACTTTGATGTACATACAGAATGGTGTAGGATATCATACAGACGGGCTTGGTCAACTATCGCATGAATTTCATTCCAAAGCAGTGACACTTTACTTCTCCAATCAAATTGGCGAATAAAGTCAATACTATTTTATCAGTTTGGATTAAAAATTAACTCCAAGAAGTTGGATGAGATATGTTCGCAACCTTCCGAAACCTGTAAAAGGATCCTACAAATATTGTTGACCCATATAATTTAAATACAACATTCATTCCATAGCCTTAAATCGCGGAATAGTGGCATATCCATGAATATTCAATACTACGATCATACGGATCCTGTAAATACTTCTGTATCTTCCTCTCCTATATATCAATAATTTCTGAACATCCCTCATTGGATATCGAAGTATAAAGATCTACTTCAATAACATTTCAGAAGGAATTGCGTACATTGAGCTTTTGCTTTCGCTTTCTACAACTTTGATGTGATAAAGTCTATAGCTGGTCCTTGAGTATATATAAGAGTGATAAATAACTGCTTTAGTTTGCAATTAAAAGTTAATCATTTTTTAATTATCTCAAATATTACCGTATTCTAATGTACCTCCAATTCTTTTCATATAAATTTACAAGTTTACACTTTAATGCTAAATGTTCCCTACTCTCTAAGCCTCTGTTTTATTTCAACAAACCTCACCGAGTACATAAATTAAGGCAACTTTTGCTAGTATTTGTACCAAATTTAATGAACACTTAAAAAATAGTTATAGTCGTTTTTTTTTTTCTATTCTATACCAAAAAAAATAAAAAAACTTTGACAATCAATAAATTTTGCAAAACATTTTAACATCCGTTTTTGTAAGACTCTTGCATAAATTTTGTAGCATACATATACATAAATATACTTACATACATACATACATATAAAAAAATCTATATTATTTCTTTTTATATTTTTGTCTGATTGCAGTCGTTACAATGAACCACAACGTTTAGAGATGCGCAATTCAACCAGCAATATTGCACATACGAAAAATGAACCCATTTTAAAGGAGTCAAAGTCTAGCCCTTTAATGTCATTTCTTGGCAGCATGAAAAGTGGCACAAAAGTTTTCCAACATTTCCTGTCGAAAAGTAATCTTACACAAATAATGGACGATGGTTCTTATACAATTCTCATACCCACCGATAATGCATTTCAACGTTGGCATCCCATCGATTGGGGTTTCTATCCGTTCAGTGTACAAGATTTTACAGAAAGTGTGTTGCGCAATCATTTCTTGCCCACCCAAAAACCATTACGGATGACTGACGTTAAGAATATGGATCAAATGGTTGTACGCACCATGGGTGGTGAGAATGTCATCTTCAGAGGTCAACGTAAGCATTAAATTTTATTTTCATTATTGTTATTATTTGCAACAACATATGTATGCGTTTTAATACATACATATGTATATATAAAATTTTTTCAATAATACCTGATTTATGTTTTACATTTTTTTTTTTTTCATTGGGTTTGTGTGTGTACCACATTCCTTTAGCTGCACCTTCGGTCAACAATGTATCCATAATGTCCGATTACACATTGTCTAATGGTAATCAGGTATTTATTATAACAGAAGTTTTGTTTGTCTCCGAGGCTGTTGTATCCAAATTGCATCAGGTAAATGGTGTGTTGTTATGAATGGTGATGGTCTTTAAAATATTAATGTTTGCATATCTTTATTTATGTGTTTTTTGTTTCTTTATTTAACTCTCTCTCTCCTTTTACACCCATCTACATTATGTATATGTAGATGCATAAGGATAAGGAGACACCACCATTGTTGGCGTTCCCCTGGTTTGGTGCACAATTTTTGTCACATTCATTTTTGGCTTTGGAACGAGATCCCAGATTTACACAAATCACGAGGTATTTGTTGTTAAACTAATATGGGATTTTAAAATGTTGTGCATTATGATTTATTAATTTTTGTGTTCTTTATATTTGTTTTTGCAATTGTAGATTTTTAAATAATGCTGAAATAGCACCACATGTATCAGGAGCAAATTACACATTCTTTGTTCCGGACGATAAAGCATTTGAGAAATTAGGCTTTGATAAATTAAGTGATGATGTTATGGTAAGTTTATATTTAATGTTTAAATATGTTTAGATAAATTTTTGTTTGTGGTTTGCAATTTGACAGTATGTATATGAGTTTCATAAGATATTTTTTGTTTGAGGTTTGAATAATTTATTTAGCCCAACCCAAATTAATGGCGATAAAAATTTCATATTTAATAAATTAATGTTCTTTTACATTACTTTTCAAAATTGTTTAGGGGAGAGTTAAAGACACAGTGACATAAATAAGCTTAACATAAGTTCTTATACCCAGTAACACAGAAATCATTTTCAAAAGCTGGACACATATAAGGGTCGTAAGCAGGACAATCAAAAATATGCAAAATCATATTTCTTTCTGAACGTTGAATGAAGCCATCGATAAAATATTAATCCGTTTCATAAAGAAACAAGTAAGAACGAAATAGACATATACCCAACCATATGATACCTATCGCCAATTGTGTGCCAATATTTGTATTAGGTGTACTTGTTGTACTTTAACATTCTCATGAATTTTTGGTGATTCCCGAAATAGGGCCTTTTATACATGGGAGCTATGGTAAATTATGGACTGATCTCCATAAAATTTGTTACTATCATTTATATATGAAAAAATTGATTTGTGTTTAATATTAAGTTGATACTAATATTTTGATGGTATTTATGCATATTAAAGTAATTTTATTTATTATAGAACGACGAATTTTAGCAAACGGATTTCTTTAAATTTTTTTTGTGCCAAATTTCTTTAAAATATTCCTATTCTTAAGTTATTTATGAGTATTGAAACTCTGGGAAGACATTTGTATGGGGCTGGATGAAATAATGGGACGATCATGATCAAATGCAATAGGCTTCCAAATTTTATCAATTTATCTAAAAAATTGCGACACGTTATTTGCGAACAAGCTTTACATAGAGAGCCAGCCGACCAGACAGACATCGTTAAATTGATTCAGAAAGTGATACCGAGTCGAAAGGTATACTTTAAGGTGGAGCTTGAAAATTTTTCTATGCGTAACAATTTCTGCACAAACACATAACCCCCAACCACATATTTTTGTCTGGGGTATAATAAATTGTATGGAAATTAACATTCTACATAAGGTTCTGCTTTCACTTTTTTTTATCACGCATCGATTTTTCTATAGGCATAATAAATATGAACCCCTTTTTAGGCAGTCAAACTTATATAACTCGAGAACGGTTTGTCCAATTTGGATAAACTCATTATTTTCGTAATTATTCGGAAATTAGTAGTGAACATTTTGCTATTAACTCTGAAAATATTAAGCGAATAGAAAATAATGTTAAGTTGGCTTCAAGAAAATGTTCGTGTGCATATTTTGGTGTATCATTAAATCGTACAAAAAATTCTTGCGTTACAGACTAAATTAGACAAACCGTTCTCGAGTTTTACTAATGTGACCGCTGAATAAGTTGGTTATATGTCATAAAAAAATCAGTACATAACAGAAACAAAGTGAAAACAGATCCTTATTTAGCACGTTAAATTCCATCTAATCTACTTTTTTTGTTTAGGTACATGGGTACTTTCACTTAACTGTAAATATAATCAAGATTTGTACATAAATGTTGATAATATATGGATTATTTTATTCGTAGCACTTCTAGCTTTATGCTAAAGTTAAAAACAGAAACTTTTTTGGCGCTTTCAATTTTAAAACAGCTTTACAAAAAAAAATGTTTGCAATATTTATTTATATATATTGCAAACATTTTTAATATATTAAATTATATTACATTTTAGTTCTTTGGAGTGTCCACAATTCTTGTTTTACAGTTGTAACGTTTAAAAATGGTCCATTTAATTACCAAATTTCGCTTTTTTATCTTTTGATTTGTAAGATATCATAAATTTAACATATTTTCTAATTCTTACAAAATATTGTATATCTCACATCTTTTCATTTCAATAAACAAAAGGGCTATCTGAATATTTTATAATTAACATCGAAAATACATTAAAAAAAGAGCTATCTACCATAATTTCGGGAATAATGGGCTTAAAAGAATTATTTTTATGTGTGAGTTTTAGTAGACGTATTGTTAGTAAATCGTAGAAGACTGAATTGCAAAATGTTGAAAAATTACTGAAAGAAACATTTTTTATACTCTCCTGAACCATTGGGATTTTACAGATAGCCCATTTTGAAAATAAGCCCTCGACATAAAAAATTATATTAGCGTGACTTGAATATATTTCCGTATCTTGTATCAATCATACACACCGTTCTTGAGTTATGGTAAAATGGCCGTTTTATGGGCGAACTATTAGACACATTTATAAATAAATCCATATCTGATGAAAAAAACTGAAAGTATAAACTTAAATTTATTCTTTTATATGTGCCTAAATCACCGGATTGGATCTCGCGGTAAACTTAAAAACTATGTTCTATAAATTAAAAAAATATATATATCTGCAAAGTGTTTTTCAATTTTAACATCAACATCCTATTGGAAAACTCCACTTCTTAATGATTCTATTAATTTGTGAAATTTGTAAAATTATGTAAATTTCTTTTCAAGTTGCTTTGGGCTTTTCCCCGAGAATATTTATTTCCTTAAAAGTCGAATTTGGATAACATAAGTTAGAATCAACATTTATGTATAATACTAAAAAAAATTTACGATAATAACATGCGATTGGAAGTAAATAATTTCCTTGATTTACCTCAAATATATAAACACTTTTAAACATTTTCTTCTTTTTTATAGGCCTCACAACGCGGTGTCAAAATGCTTTTAAATCATTTCGTTAAAGGACGTCTCTACAATCGTGACTTAAAGGATAATGAAGTTTTTGAAACCATCGGTGGAGGACACATAAAAATCACACGAAATCCCGGTAGTAATGCCACAAGTGTTAATAATGCCAAAATTACAGAAAGTGAAGTATTTGTCTATAATTTGGGCACAATGTTCTATATTGATGACATACTCTATTCACATCTACTAAGAGAATATGTAATCAAACATAAATCGAGAATAAATTATGCCGGTGGCAATAATGGACGATCTTCAACTTTAGGAACACCCACCGATGTTGAAATAGTACCAAATGAATTTGATCATGAACAAAGTGGTGGTAATAATGGTGATTATTCTATACATGATGATGATTTCGATGATGAAATAATAACACCTAAAGCGCTTCCCGTCCAATTTTATGAATTACCAAAATAATTTTTTTGTTTTTTTGAAGAAAAAAAGTTTTTGAACAAACTAAAAACCTAGAACAAAAAAAAATTATTAGAAATTTTTTGGAAAAACACAAAACAAAATAAGAAAAAAATTAGTCAAAAGACAAAAATTAAATTGAAGTGAGAAAATTTTTTAAAATTAAATTTCTTTGTAAGAAGTATATTTATTATACCATATTCTGATTATAATTATTATTAAACTAAATATGTATTATTTTATAAGGGAGAGATTGTTAGAAGGCTTTAAGCTTTTTATTCTTTTTGTGTATAGTTTTTAGAGATTATTTTGACTACTATGTATTATTGTATGCATTTTTAAAAACAAAAAATCGAAAAAAAAAAACCGAAAAATAAAACAACAACAACAAAATATATATTTAATGTTAATTTTGTGTAGATTTATAATAATAAAAAAATTAATTAGGTTTATTATTTTCTATATTTTTTTTTAGATTTAAATTTATCAAAGTTTTGATAGTCAGACAGACATTCCGTTAGTATATACATAAAAACTTACATACATACATATATAACACTAAATATTTATGTATTGTCAACCAAGTATACTTAGAGTTTTAATCGAAATAATAAGCAAAAATTTAACAACAACATCCAAAATATACCACTTTTTGTAGTAACTAAGTCTAAACTAAAGGAAAAAAATCATTAAAACTCAAAGTAACACCCTATCCTGAAATAAGTCTTTTAAATGACTGAAACCCCCTTGAGCAATTGCGGATTTTTTTTTTTTTTTATTGAACAGGATTTGTAGTACTTTAAGTTTTAATGTTTATTAAAAAAAAATAATAAATTAAAAACTTTGCAACATTGTATGTTTGCACATATCTTACAATATTTAGAAAACAATTTGATCAAATGATTAAACCAAAAAAAATCATTAAAGATTGTATTTAGTACGAGCCATTATTTGAAATAATGATGACTTTAAAAAGTCTCAAATATACATAAAAACAAAAAAAAATATATAAACCTTAAAGGATTTACGAGAAAAAGAAAACAAATTAAATTAATATAAAAAAAGAGAAATCATACATAAGTGAATTTAAGACATTAAGAATTTTATATCATACCTAATAAAATTAAACAAAAGGAAGAATAAAAAAAAATCATACATTTCCATTCTGAAAGTTTGTTAATGAATAATAAAAAGAAAACAAAATATAAAATAGTGAAACAAAATATTGCAATGGATTTTATTTTGATGAAAAATATTTAGATTTCTTTAAAAATATTTAATTG
Source organism: Protophormia terraenovae (assembly GCA_951394005.1). Classification (NCBI taxonomy): domain Eukaryota; kingdom Metazoa; phylum Arthropoda; class Insecta; order Diptera; family Calliphoridae; genus Protophormia; species Protophormia terraenovae. The sequence goes on from OX596074.1 coordinate 144,555,169, forward strand.
TATGGGATAATTGCAGAAATTCAGGGTGTAAAATTTTTCGAGTAAAAGTGCAATTACAAATTCAAAATATACCCTAAGAATACAAAACATATATATTTTTTTCATATTTACTAAACAAAAAGAAAAAATAAAAGAAAATCAGTCAATGGTAAGCTTAACATTTTATATTTTTAAAAGTTGGAGCTATGACATTAAATATGTTCAGACTAATGAATTATTTGACTAAAATGACGTAACCACTACATAAAACATTTTCTAACCTCCATTTTAATGGAAAATATTTATTAATTATCATTAATCACAACTAAAATTTTGCAGAATCTTGTCTGAATCTTTTTATCTTACGCATCATACCGAGTAGTAAAGTATGTACTTAATAATCTGATTAATTCGTTGATTTTATATGAAAAACAGATACATATACAAATTTGAAAGCACCTACACAGCGCACAGTGGTTCAGAATTGTTTTTCATCGGCCAAATTTTTTTCTATTTTTCTCCAGTTTTAATTTCATTAAAGTCGGTTCAGCAGTTGTTGAAAAATTTAAAGCTAAAGTTGAAATTTTAGTTCTTTTATAGTATTTAGTATGAAAATGCGGCTATGCCGAATCTTTGATACGCTTCACCATATTACCATCTTACCGACATCATATTACCATCTTACCGACAAATAATAAAATTTTCGCCTTAACGTATGCTTTCATATTTTCACATTTATAAATCTGAATTTTTTCCAAACTACGAACACACAGTGGGGTCAAACGCAAATTTCTTGGTAATAAATCTGTATCTCCTAAACTACTGGTTGGATTAAATTGAAATGTATGGAAGAGTTGCAGAGGAGGACCTAAGCTTTGAGGAAAATCATCCTGTAGTCACCCTGTGATAACACAAGAAAATCTACAGGGTGTCAAAATTGACTACCTCGAGTATGTAAAAGTTTAAAAAAATTGTAACTTATACAAATGAAGTCCGATTTTAAAGATTTTTATATTTCTGTAAAGTGTTTGGCAAGATAAAGAAAAAGTAAGCTTACTCGCTCAAGTTATCTCTTACAGTCAAAAAGATATTTCCACTTGAATTTTGAATTTTTGAATTTTTGGCTCGACTTTCTTTCGTTTTTCGGGAATAAGTCCTGAGGTATATGAAGTAAAAATTTTTTAAAAATATCGTATCATTTGCTATATATTTCAAAATAACATACTGAAAGAATTTTTGGATTATCTCAATGCGCCTAGATCTGAAAAATATTCAAAGTCAGCACTCTGAAATTGGTATGAAAAATGGCTATTTTTGGCAAAAATTTAGTAAAATTCTTTCACTTTTTACTCAAAGTTCCGTTTAAGAAAAAATTTTTTCTTTACATATTTCAAAAGACAAGGTTTCACAAATGGCTAATGTAGATATTTTGAACTGATTTAGGCTTGCACCCTACATCAGGCATTGGTCAAAAATAGTGGATTTTGGAAAAAGTAAAATTTTTTATCGATTAATAAAAAAAATGTCACGCGTGCTTTTTTAAATTTTTTAACGACATTTCATTAAAAAATTTATTTAGAATGATTTGACACTAAATTGCTTCCCGCCCGGCCAAAAACAAATGCCGGAGACCCGATTTCATGAAAAACGTCAATTTTTTAAACGACTTTTTTTAATTGCATATAATAGCATATTTGCATAATATTTTCGCCACTATTTCTTATGCAGTGTACAAAATATGTTTCGATCTTTCACTTCTACAAAATTCATTAAAAAATCTTTAAAACCCGATTTTTGGCAATTTTTCAAAAATAAAAAATAGTTAATAAATGCAAGCGATTATTACTAATATTATCTCGTTCAACAACCAAAACGTGCCAATACAATTGTTTATTACGTATACGCACATATGGAAATATTGTAAAACAGTGAATTTGGTGAGAGTTGACCTAAGTTGTCAGCTTTGAGACCATGATATATTGCTTTTAAAACTATATATACATATTATACATCAATCAATTGGTAATTAAGTCTATTTTTATATTCTTGTAATATTTTATTAGTTCTTGGAAAATAGGTGGAGTTTTGCTTTACAAAACATTATTTTTTAGTTTTTATATATTTTTTATTTTTGAAAAATTGCCAAAAATCGGGTTTTAAAGGTTTTTTAATGATTTTTGCAGAAATGAAAGATCAAAATATATTTTGTATACTGCATAAGAAATAGTGGCGAAAATATTATGCAAATATGCTTTTATTTGCAATTAAAAAAAGCAATTTCAAAAATTGACTTTTTTCATGAAATCTGCTCTCCTGCATTCGTTTTTGGCCGGGCGGGGAACAGTTTAGTGTCGAATCGTTCTAAATTATTTTTTTTATGAAATGCCATTAAAAAATTTAAAAAAGCTAGCGTGACATTTTTTTTATTAATCGATAAAAAATTTTACTTTTTCCAAAATCCACCATTTTTGACCAATGCCTGATGTAGGGTGCAAGCCTAAATCAGTTCAAAATTTCTACATTAGCCATTTGTGAAACCTTGTCTTTTGAAATATGTAAAGAAAAATTTTTTTCTTAAACGGAACTTTGAGTAAAAAGTGAAAGAATTTTACTAAAAATAGCCATTTTTCATACCAATTTCAGAGTGCTGACTTTGAATATTTTTCAGATCTAGGCGCATTGAGATAATCCAAAAATTCTTTCAGTATATTATTTTGAAATATATAGCAAATGATACGATATTTTTAAAAAATTTTTACTTCATATACCTCAGGACTTATTCCCGAAAAACGAAAGAAAGTCGAGCCAAAAATTCAAAAATTCAAAATTCAAGTGGAAATATCTTTTTGACTGTAAGAGATAACTTGAGCGAGTAAGCTTACTTTTTCTTTATCTTGCCAAACACTTTACAGAAATATAAAAATCTTTAAAATCGGACTTCATTTGTATAAGTTACAATTTTTTTAAACTTTTACATACTCGAGGTAGTCAATTTTGACACTCTGTAGATTTTCTTGTGTTATCACAGGGTGACTACAGGAAGCTTAGGTCCTCCTCTGCAACTCTTCCATACATTTCAATTTAATCCAACCAGTAGTTTAGGAGATACAGATTTATTACCAAAAAATTTGCGTTTGACCCCACTGTGGAACATTTGAATACGAAAAAAAACAGCCATAGCATACATTGCTTTAAAGATATAAACAACAACAATTGAATTATTATATATTTTTGTATGTATGTACATATATACAAACTGCATATCGTCACCGAAAATGCAAAACAACGTAACATCACTTTTCATAACTTTACAGGAGACACAAAAAACATTGTAAAATCTAAACAAATTGTCCTACAAACAAGATTTTTGGGTTATTACATCCTTAAATATTGCCTAATATATTGATGATGATTTTTTAAGTTATGTGGTTTACGTTTTTCAAGATTTCAATTTTGTGAAGCCAAATAAACGTAACATCAATAAAAATTTTACAAAAATTGTAATTAAAAGAATTTTGGATAACTTTTACTCCAAAATTTTAATAGCTATTATATTTTTAATAATTTGCAATCTAAATTCGTAAAAAAAAAAAAAGAAATTTTTTTTTTTTTATTTCTTTAACAAATGTGATATTACGTTGTTTTGACTTAAGAAAATTATTGCTTTCGTTAATAGAATCGTTATTTTTTGAGCTACAAGTCTGAAAATTTGTGATCACACGTATTTTGGAAAAATTGACTATATTTCATCAAAAAAACTAATTTGAAAATTTTGATGTTATGTTGTTTTGCATTTTCGGTGACGATATACAAACAAGAACAACAATTACTGCTGTTACTAACTAAACTACTTGCCCATACAAAACACAACAACAATGCTTAATATAAATTTTTTTCTGTGTATTTATATTATTAACCATTTTTTTTAGTTCAAAAAGTCAAAAAGTGCGTTGGCCGATATCTGGAATATAATGGACATATTTTTTCAGAAAAAAAATTAAAAAAAGGTTTTGAATTTTTCGTGCAAGTCGCAAGTTTTTTTGGGAGTATCTTCGGTTTTTTGCCGATATTTATCAGTTATTTATCAACCAATTTTGCTAACTTTTATTAGCGATTTTCTAAGGAATATTCCCTACAATTTGATGTATAAAAAATATATATCCGATAACTGGGGCTTTCTAAAAACTGATTTCAACAGACAGACGGACAACTTTATATCGACTTCCCTATCAATAAGGATCCAGAATATATATACTTTTTGGAGTCTTAGATGAATATTGTAGAAATTACAAACGGAATGACAAACTTATATATACCCTTTACACCTGTGGTGAAGGTGAAATTATGATTACTATTCATTCGGTTGGAAAATAGCCTGCAAATATTTCTTTACTCTAGCAGCACTTTTGCCTCTTCATCTAAGTCTCGATGTTCTACTTTCCATTGAATTCAAATGCTAGAGATGAGTGGATCTTAATTTGCCAGAAATATATTTAATAGATTTGCATTCGTATTTATAATTTTTTTATTGTGCTCTCTATATAAAATCTGTTTTCATTATTCCTTTTTTTCTGGGCTTCCTCTAATAGATCTTCAAGTGGTACTAAATGATGCTTAATGACATCTTCTCTATGATACAGGATTTTGTAAACTCTTGCAGACATATTTCTCCATGGATATTTAGTTGTATATATTCGTGCAGGTGCACTTTCGGGATCTGAAAAGATTGCGTATTGCCTGGAGTTTGTTTTGGTTAACCTATATTTGCGAAATTCGTTCTGAACATGTTTTTTTTAAGTTCTTAACTCAGCGTCGTTGTTTCTTATTGATCCTGTAGGTTTAAAATCCAAATCATAACTGATTTTAGTATGTGTTCCATGAATCATATTCTTGTATGTGTAATCTTGTAATCCAAATTTTTATGCATCAGTATTTTTTAATGTTTTTTTTTCGGAACTTGGTTTAAGAGGCTTAATGTGGTTAAACATATAATGCAATAAGTCAAAATGCTCCTTCACGTTACATAGAGAAATTTAAAAAAATCACAAACTCATTTTATATTTTTTTCATTTTTCTATGTAACTTGTTAACGAGTATTTTCACTAGTTTCTGAATAAAATCAAGACTTATACATTGGTTTTAATGAATTAGGTAGGTAGAGAAGGCTTACACAGTACCCAGATGAGTTCCTGTGTATCCACTCGGACCTAGAGGTCCATTTTGAGTCCCTTCGTAGAAGTGATAGAAAAGAAGTAGTAGTAGAAGTGATGGAAGGAAAGAAAAGATGAGAAAGCTGAGACCAAGAAAAGAACAGAGAGATATTGAAAAAACTTAGGATAATAGGAAAAATTCGACCGCCCTATTTCATTCGCTCTAAGCCAACGACACTCCTTTAGCCAGCCTATTCCCATGACGAATCCTATCAAATTACCCAGATCGATTCTTGATATGCTATCCAATTCGTCGACGAATTGACTACCTAGCCATTTCTGCCTACTTAGTTGTAGATATGGACAGTGACATATAATATGCTCCACCGTCTCTATTTCCTCATTATCTTCGCGCATTCTGCAAAGACCAGACGAACCTGTTTCCCAATTTCCTGTCATTTTCCCTATTGGACAATGACCTGTCAGAATACCTATCCCCTTTTCATGCCTAATAGTAGATTTGTATCTGCCATATCAAGTTTAGGCCATAAGACCCTTGATATTTTGCAGTCCGTTCTACGATTCCATGCATGATTGGTTCTATCCCGTATACACTATCTAATCAACCTGTAGTTAAAACCTATAGGTGATCTCACACCACTTTCACTTACAGCTCCATTCAAAACTGGCTCAGTTTTCCCAGCTAATTCATTAGCTACTTCATTGCCAGCTATTTCGCAATGACCCGGTACTCAGCAGAGTCTAATATGATAATTACTCATCAATCTCCTAAGAGCCTTCTTACAGTCGCTAACTAACCCAGACTTGACAAAATGTCCATTCAGGGCCTTTAGCGCCGCCTGACTATCAACATACAAAGTTTGGAATGTCCTATTCTAATTGACCCTATTAGTCCTAGTTCACTAAGTCTAAGTCTTCCCTTGATTAAGGCGATCACGTCGATGAGCCTATTCAATCGACCTCCATAGATCCGTGCTAATCCTCCCATTTGGGTCAGCACTGTCTATGACAGGCGCCTGAATGAAATAAGTCTTATTATATTTGCAACAAATTTATCATTAGAATTAAGGAATAAAAATTTAAATTTTCGGCACTCCAATTTTTTTATAAATTTTTTTTTTTTTTTTTTTTCAGAAAATGAGCGAAATGTTTCCATAAGTGTTGACTGTATTATAAAGTAATGTGAGAAAGGCGTGAAGATAATTTTAATCAGAATTTGTTGATATCTTGAATAAAATCAAACAATTAGTTTTCGAGATTACATACTTCAATATTTAGTGCAAACTTCTTAATTTTACAAATCGTGATTTATCGCGAGAACTGGAATTAATTCAACAAAAGTAGATTAGAGGCTTAGTACTTATAAATACCGTGTATCCGAATAGTGTATCCGAATTATATATTATACTTAAGATACCTATCACAATTTATATGGCTTAGTGTATTTATATTTGAATCATATGAACAGGTAAAGTAAAATAGAAAAAATTTTGGGAGAAATTTCATTCAAATAGAAAGTATTCTACAGAGGGGCCCAGACAGATACAAAAGTATAAATGGGGTTAAAGAATATACTTTCGGCTTTCTTTTTGTATTAAATTTAGTTTAACCCCTTTTGAGTTTCAAAAGTTCTATTCCACTAAAATTCAAATTTGACTAAAAATAGTATCTGACAAAACATTTAATAACACAGCAGGTAAAAACGGTACAGTGACACATGATACCATTTCTTATCAAACCAATATAACAAAAAATTTTCGATAACAGTTTGTGAATAATAATTTACTTCTGATCAAATTTACAAAAATCAAATTTTTTTAAAAACATAAAATAATTGTCTTTAACAGCATGCCCATAATTACCAATATTTAGTACTAATTTGTTGGCCAACTTAGTTTCAATAAGTTTACTATTGAATTGCATTAGAATTTTGGAAAAAGGTGTTAAAAATTGAACTTTTGGGCAATGAAATTTCTGTGCCACTGTGCGACCTGAAAAATTTAGGGAATATTAAGGTATGTCACAGAACACAAATCCATACGAAAGTGAAATTGAAATCGTTTTTAGCTTCCACAGAAAAAGAAAAAAAATCGTTTTCAATTCACATAAAAATAGTAAAGTGGAATTGATATTTTTATTAATTTCATTAAAAAAAATTCCACAATAAGCAGTTTTTTTTTTTTTTTTAAATTTAATTTTTAAATTAACAGTAGAAACAAAAACCACAATTTTGTTTAGTGAACACGCAACATTTTTAAAATTTAATTTAAAATATGTAATGTCGTTATATAGAAGATAATTGTTAAAGACCTTTTTCTATACATATTTAAAAATTTTATTTTTGTATATTAAATAAAATCCATTTATAAAATCTTACTTATATCAAGTAGACGAAAAAAAGACACTTCTTATTAACTATTATAAATTTTACATCTATTTTCTATGATTTCATTTTCTTATTAGCTTTTGCCACTTTTGCTTTCAGGGCCTTAACATCCAATTTATTATCCTCACCAGCTTGTCGTTTTTTCGACGTAGAAGGCTGATCCTCAGTAGGTGGTATGAAGTCTTTTTGACGTCTCTCCTGTTGTTTCTTACTAGCTTCGGCTTGTTTCGATTCACGTTCTTGTTGTTTGCGCTGTTGTTTTTGTTCCTTATTAAGGAAATATTCACCAGAAGCCAATTGTTTATCAATTTTACTCTCTGGTTGAGCCGGTGGGAAGGGTGTATATTCTTTCTTTTGTTTCTTAATTTTGGGTTGCTTGCGTTTGCTAATGTTTTTATTCTTAAACTTGGGTAAAAAGCGTGACCAATCCTCATTTGCTAATTTGGGATCCTTCATTAGTTCTCTTTTGATCATTAAAGCCTTAATATTGTAAATGGGATGAACATTTTCCATGGTATCTATAACAATATCACGTACTTGTTGCAATCCTTTATAGGGACCCAAAGCGGCTACTGTGTTGCCTTGAACTAAAACATAACAATCTGTTAACAATTCAATGGACTTTAAGGTGGCACCATTCGGTCCTATAAGTCTTTGACGCCTTTTTACAAATTTTTCCTTTTTCCTCACTAAATTACCAATTTTAATAATATCACATCCGATTTCATCTTGCAACACACGTTTAGCCTGTTCAAATGGCACACTACGCGCCATCAACTTAATCATATCTCGCGCTTTAATGATAATGTAGGGATCCCAAGTTTTACGTGTTGTCTTTACAACCATACTGCCTTCGATTAAATCTAATTCAGCTTTCAGATGATGCTCAGCCAAAGCTTGTTGTACTAAGGGCCATACTTCATTGAGGTATTTTTCACGGTACTTGGGGAATAACGTAGCGAAAGAAGATTCTTCAACCAAACCATTAGGATTGTCTTCGGGTTTAAAAGCAGGTATTTTCATGGCCCAAGCATTTTCTACTGGCTCATTAGTATTCTTGGGTTGTTCATCGCCTTCATTGTCACTCATGTTTTTTATTAAAATACACTTTTCTTAATAATTTTATTATATTTCTTTAGAATGTTTTTTTATTGTGTAGCAATGCACGTGTGACCATGACGTTTCTCGAAGCAAAAACATTGTATAGTGATACCGGACTGTTTTTTCAAAAATAGAGCTGCCAAATAATTAATATAAGAAATTTTATTACTATTATTATTATTTTTTTTTTTTTTTTTTTGTAATGCGTGCGGTATTACAAATAAAAATATATGAAAAGGAAGATAGGGAAAAAGATCACAAAATAACAGAAAGAACTAAAAAGTACATGTTATTTAAAATAAATGGAATAGACGCAGAACCCATGTCCTGCGTCTATTCCAACCATCTATTTATTCGAAACCGCCAAAACTACATAAGTCATAAATAACAAACAAGCGCGAATGTTATATTCGGCCCGGCCGAATCTGTATACCCACCATCAACTTTTTCAAATTTTATATTATATTATATTATTTCCGAGTTTACATTGGTCCTTGAACTATTTGAACACAATTTGACCTTATATGGGATCCCCGAACTAAACATACAAAATTTTGTTGTCGTACATGCTTTTGTTGAAGAAATATCGGCAGAAAAGTATGAATCGGACAACCTGTGTTTCTAGTTTTTAGCCCATACATTTTTGGTTTATTAACCAATTTATTAACCCATTTTCAATCACAAACAAACCTTATATTAGACAAATATTTGTGCCAAATTTCGTCTCCCTACGTTGTCCCATTCGACCCATATCCTGCTTTCAACAGATGGACGGACATAGCTAGAACGACTCAGAATCTAACCAGGACTCAGAAAATATATACTTTGTGGGGTCTTAAATGATTCCTTCAACATGTTACACACGGAATGACAAAATCAATATACCCCCCATCTTTTTCATGGTGGATATAAAAAGAGTATAAGCACACAAGGCAATCCGTTCCAAAATTTTTACGAAAGAATAAATGGAATTTCGTTTCGGTTGAGTATCAAGATAGAAATTGAAAATATGACTATGAATATATGAATATTTTGGAGGTCTCATTAAACCATTTATTAAGACAACTTCCAAAAAAATCTGACGAAACTAGAACTCCACCGCATGGTGAAAGCAAATTTCCTCACATCTGTTTATTTTGTAGTTTGATTTTTATTCAGTTTTGTTCAATTTTTCGTTTTTAATTTTTTAAATAATATATTTCTATAAAGAAAATAAAAAATATGACACTTAATAATACTTTTCATAATACATTTTTTGATATGTATTATAGAAAATGAGACTCTGGTATTAATACCAAGTATTATAGTGTAAAACCACCTTTATGTAATATAATTCAATTCCAAGTGTTAAAAATGTTAGGTTTTGTTTTTAATATTTGAGAAGAAATATCAACATGAAGTTTTTATAAGAAAAATTAAAAGTTTCTTTATTTATTTTCTCAAAACATGTTTTTGTTCTATACGTCGTATTAGTAATCTTATAACGAAATAGATATCCAGTTTTATTTATTATTGAGGAAAATCCCCAATCTATTCTTCAACATAGCTTTTCTAACAGAAGTCTGGCAGTTTCATTTAAAAGTACTGTATAAATTAAATATTTCTTTGTTGATTTTTTATTCATTCGAACAGCTGTTTTCAGGAAAAAAATAACAACGACGAAATAAAGAAAATTTTTTGCAATTTTTTTTATCTATCGAATTATAGATTTATAGTGGTTTTTATACAAAACAATTTTAACATAATTTCGAAAAAGACTGCATTTCAGTTTTAAATTACAAAGAAAATGATAAATTCCGTACGATATGAACGCAGCAATAGCAGTGAACAAATGCAATTCAATGTTTTGAGCGACAGTGGTGGTGGCAGCAGTATTGGAGGTGGTGAATCACCTCAAACTCCTAGTCAAACGTCTACAACACCAGCTAATAGCACAACTGAAGAACCCTTGGGTATAGGCAATGTAAGTGTATACAGATATAATTACGTAAATATACTATAAAGTTATTTGTATAATTTTCTAGATCCTGTGCACACATGATGGTGTTTTATTAAAGAAAGCCAGTGCCGAGCATATAGCTGACCTAAATACGAGTGGATCATTATCATTGGTGGAATATGGTCCCTCTAAACGTTTGTATATCGAATGGAAACCAAATGAAAATATTTTAATTGCTGACGACAGCCAAGATCAGGGTGACTGGGCCTTGGTAGATACGATATCACAACGTAATCGTACTATTTCAGAGTGCAAAGTTTTCAATACAAAACCCATGGAAACCTCTACTGGTTCTATAAAAGTTCGTGTAATACGTACATATTTGGAAGATTTAGCCGGTATTGAAGTGAAACAACGACGCCAGACTATTAAGTTTATACGTAAGTTAGATGGCACTTTACACACCGAATTCTTTTTCCAACATGGCAATGCTGATCTGTTTTTAAGTAGCCTTAAAAAATTGCATGTCATTGATATGGCTAATACGGCTAGAACAGGAGAAGAATATGTCATTTTAACCACCGAAACCCAAAAACTTAAGAAAACTTTTGCCGAACTGGATATAGGAGAAATTAAGTCCAGCTCATTGGGAAATGAGGGTTGGCTGCCAAATAAAGTTGTTGGTTTACTGGCTAGTATTCCTGATTATATGGCTCATAAAGTACCACCCAAGACCAGACCTGGCTCTATTGATACCAAAGAACGCCAGAAATCATCACCACCTTCGGACAACTATCAAATGGTGGGCATAAGTGGCAGCACCAATACCTCGGATTCACGTAGCAGAGCCAGCAGCTTAGACAAATCACCCGAAATGGATTCAAGCGAATTGGAAAATGTCAAAGAAATTGATGAAAAAATTATACCACCTCTACCCGAACGTAAACCAGTGCTCAGAGGTTTTCCCCTCAATGAAAATCAATGGTTGGAATTTCAAACACCTGATGGTCGTATTTCTGATCCTTGTCGTATTTTAGAAATTATATTTAAGGGAGGCATTGAGCCCAAACTAAGACCAGAAGTATGGAAATATTTACTCAATTACTATCAATGGAATGACAACGAAGTCGAACGTATTGCCAGAAGAAAACAAAAATCTATGGAATATTATAGTATGAAGGCTCAATGGTTATCTATGACTACTATCCAAGAAGCTAATTTTTCGGGTTATCGTGATCGCAAGTGTCAAATTGAAAAAGATGTTAAGAGGACTGATCGTTCGTTGGACTATTTTGCGGGAGATGATAATCCTAATCTGTTGACATTACAGGGCATATTAATGACCTATGTTATGTACAATTTCGATTTGGGCTATGTGCAGGGTATGTCAGATTTATTGGCGCCCATTTTGGCTATAATGGTGAGTTAAAATATAATTTAATTGGCAAAGATTTTTTTATAGAAAGGTCTACACTTTAACTAAGTTTACAATTTTAAATCTACAAACAACGTAAGAACAAACTTATTTTTAGCTTAAATATTTAAAAATTTGTTTCTGAAACTTTTTCAGGAAAATGAAGTTGATGCCTTTTGGTGTTTCGTTGGTTTTATGGATATGGTATTCGCAAACTTCGATATCGATCAAGCCGGAATGAAAACACAATTCAATCAATTGCGCCACCTTTTAGAGTTCGCCAATCCTCGTCTCTTTAAATACATGATTACCCATGACTCCGATAATATGTATTTTTGTTTCCGTTGGCTATTAGTTTGGTATAAACGAGAATTTTCCAATGATGATATATTGAAATTATGGGAATGTTTATGGACAAAACTACCCTGTCCCAATTTTCATATACTTATATCGGTAGCTATACTGGATCAACAAACTGATATCATTATAGAAAGTCGTTATGAATTTACAGAAATTCTAAAACATGTCAATGAATTATCAGGTAATATTGATCTAAGACGTACACTCGAAATAGCTGAAGCCATCTATCATCAAATAAAAGAAGCTGAAAATTTACCCAATGAAATAAGACTTATAATAGGAGAACCTCTACTAGAAACAAACGAAAGGAAAGGTGACAATTCACCCGAACAGTTTGATGATGATTTTGATGAATTGGTTAGAGAACAAACCCCAGAAGAAAAGAAACGTAATCAAGAATGGTTAGAGGAAGCCTGTGAACGTTCCATGTTTTTGCAGTATATGTAAACCTTTTTTTATTTATTTCTATGATGAGAAAATTTTAATAGCACACATTGTTAGGATTTCTTTTGTTATAGTTACTACCTGTTTATTTAGTCTTGTATTTTAATTGATTTATCAGTTTTATTTTATTTTTTATATAAATATATAAATAGTTAAGAAAGTTTTTATTTATAAAGGAAATACATATTCATAATTAAATATTTTATAAAAAAACGCCTCAATTATTGGCCTCAACAATTATTGTTATAAAAAATTTAAAACAAGAAAACGTAAAAAATATACGATAAACATTAACTAATTATTCATAATATCTAAAAATAAATATCTTTATGTATTTTCCTAAAACACAAATATCAATTATTTTGTAACGCAAACATAAAAATTAAAATATAAAATTATTATTATAATTATAATGTTTAAAACAAAATATATACAAACATGCCTACACACACAAATAAAATACACATACAATATATGGTATTTAATAAAAAAAATAATACTTATATTGAAGACAACAAAATGCCACACAATTTAATTAAATGGTGAAATAAATAAAATTTTTATAAAATAAAACTCATGGCGACTTTATTTTGATTTATAAAAATAAATAAGGCCACAATTGAGAAAATAACGTTAAACTGTGATCACTTGATGCTTAGTGAAAATTCGATTTTTTAAATAAAATCACAACAAAATTAAAATGGGCTGTAGTTTCTTAAATAAGTCCCCAAATGAGAAAATTGCTTAATCTGTGATCACCTATACATTTAGTGAAAATTAGATTTTGGATATAAAATTATAAAAAAAAAACTAAAATAGGCTGTAGTTTCTTAAATAAGGCCCCAATTGAAAAAATAAGCTTAATCTGTGATCACTTATAATTTTAGTGAAAATTTGATTTTTACATACAAAATTACAATAAAATTAAAATGGGATGTATTTTCTTAAATAAGGCCGCAATTGAGAAAATAAGCTTAATCTGTGATCACTTATAATTTTAGTGAAAATTTGATTTTACATACAAAATTACAACAAAATTAAAATGGGATGTATTTTCTTAAATAAGGCCTATATTTTTAGTGAAAATTAGATTTTTGGTATAAAATTATAATAATTTAGTGAAAATTAGATTTTTGATATACAAATATACTAAAACTAAAATAGGCTGTAGTTTCTTAAATAAGGCCCCAATTGAGAATATAAGCAAAATATGTGATCATTTTTATTGAAAATTTGATTTTTGACATATGAATATAATAAAACTAAAATAGGCTGTAGATTCTTAAATAAGTGAGAATAAGACTTTTGGTATAAAATTATAATAAAACTAAAATGGGCTGTAGTTTTTTAAATAAGTTCCCAATTCAGAAAATAAGCTTAATACGTGATCACTTATATTTTTAGTGAAAGTTAGATTTTTGCTATAAAATTATAAAAAAAAATAAAATGGGCTGTAGTTTCATAAATGAGGGCCCAATTGAGAAAATAAGCTTAATCCGCGATCACTTATATTTTTAGTGAGAATTAGATTTTTGGTATAAAATTATAATAAAACTAAAATGGATTGTAGTTTCTTAAATAAGGCCCCAATTGAGAAAAATATGCTTAATCTCTGATCACTTATATTTTTAGTGGAAATTAGATTTTTGGTATAAAACTATAATAATTTAGTGAAAATTAGATTTTTGTTATACAAATATGCTAAAACTAAAATAGGCTGTAGTTTCTTAAATAAGGCCACAATTGAGAAAATAAGCTTAATCCGTGATCACTTATATTTTTAGTGAGAATTATATTTTTGGTATAAAATTATAATAAAACTAAAATGGGCTGTAGTTTCTTAAATAAGTTCCCAATTGAGAAAATAAGCTTAATCTGTGATCACTCATATTTTTAGCGAAAGTTAGATTTTTGGTATAAAATTATAATAGAACTAAAATGGGCTGTAGTTTCTTAAATAAGGCCCCAATTGAGAAAATAAGCTTAATCTGTGATCACTTATATTTTTAGTGAAAATTAAATGTTTGGTATAAAATAATAATAAAACTAAAATGGGCTGTAGTTTCTTAAATAAGGCTCCAATAGAGAAAATATGCTTAATATGTGATCACTTATATTTTTAGTGAAAATTAGATTCTTGATATAAAATTATAATAAAACCAAAATAGGCTGTAGTTTCTTAAATAAGGCCCCAATTGAGAAAATAAACTTAATCTGTGATCACTTATATTTTTAGTGAAAATTAGATTCTTGATATAAAATTATAATAAAACCAAAATAGGCTGTAGTTTCTTAAATAAGGCCCCAATTGAGAAAGTAAGCTTAATCTGTGATCACTTATATTTTTAGTGAAAATTTGATTTTTGACATGTGAATATAATAAAACTAAAATAGGCTGTAGTTTCATAACTAAGGCCCCAATTGAGAAAATAAGCTTAATCTGTGATCACTTGTATTTTTAGTGCAAATAAGATTTTTGGTATAAAATTATAATAAAACTAAAATGGGCTGTAGTTTTTTAAATAAGTGATCACTTTAATATATTCATATGTCAAAAATCTAATTTCCACTAAAAATATAAGTGATCACAGATTAAGCTTAATTTCTCAATTGGGGCCTTATTTAAGAAACTACAGCCTATTTTAGTTTTGTTATATTCATATGTCAAAAATCAAATTTTCACTAAAAATATAAGTGATCACAGATTAAGTTTATTTTCCCAATTGGGGCCTTATTTAAGAAACTACAGCCCATTTTAGTTTCATTATAATTTTATACCAAGAATCTAATTTTCACTAAAAATATAAGTGATCACAGATTAAGTTTATTTTCTCAATTGGGGCCTTATTTAAGAAACTACAGCCTATTTTGGTTTTATTATAATTTTATACCAAAAATATAATTTGCACTAAAAATATAAGTGATCACAGATTAAGTTTATTTTCTCAATTGGGGCCTTATTTATGAAACTACAGCCCATTTTAGTTTTATTATAATTTACTACCAAAAATCAAATTTTCACTAAAAATATAAGTGATCACAGATTAAGCTTATTTTCTAAATTGGGGCCTTATTTAAGAAACTACAGCCCATTTTAGTTTTAGTATAATTTTATACCAAAAATCTTATTTGCACTAAAAATACAAGTGATCACAGATTAAGCTTATTTTCTCAATTGGGGCCTTAGTTATGAAACTACAGCCTATTTTAGTTTTATTATATTCACATGTCAAAAATCAAATTTTCACTAAAAATATAAGTGATCACAGATTAAGCTTACTTTCTCAATTGGGGCCTTATTTAAGAAACTACAGCCTATTTTGGTTTTATTATAATTTTATATAAAGAATCTAATTTTCACTAAAAATATATGTGACCACAGATTAAGTTTATTTTCTCAATTGGGGCCTTATTTAAGAAACTACAGCCTATTTTGGTTTTATTATAATTTTATACCAAAAATCTAATTTTCACTAAAAATATAAGTGATCACAGATTAAGCTTATTTTCTCAATTGGGGCCTTATTTAAGAAACTACAGCCCATTTTAGTTTTATTATAATTTTATACCAAAAATCAAATTTTCACTAAAAATATAAGTGATCACAGATTAAGCTTATTTTCTCAATTGGGGCCTTATTTAAGCAACTACAGCCTATTTTGGTTTTATTATAATTTTATATCAAGAATCTAATTTTCACTAAAAATATAAGTGATCACAGATTAAGTTTATTTTCTCAATTGGGGCCTTATTTAAGAAACTACAGCCTATTTTGGTTTTATTATAATTTTATATCAAGAATCTAATTTTCACTAAAAATATAAGTGATCACAGATTAAGCTTATTTTCTCAATTGGGCCCTTATTTAAGAAACTACAGCCTATTTTGGTTTTATTATAATTTTATATCAAGAATCTAATTTTCACTAAAAATATAAGTGATCACAGATTAAGCTTATTTTCTCAATTGGGGACTTATTTAAGAAACTACAGCCTATTATGGTTTTATTATAATTTTATACCAAAAATCTAATTTTCAATAAAAATATAAGTGATCACAGATTAAGTTTATTTTCTCAATTGGGGCCTTATTTAAGAAACTACAGCCCATTTTATTTTATTATAATTTTATACCAAAAATCTAATTTCCACTAAAAATATAAGTGATCACAGATTAAGCTTAATTTCTCAATTGGGGACTTATTTAAGAAACTACAGCCTATTTTAGTTTTATTATATTCATATGTCAAAAATCAAATTTTCACTAAAAATATAAGTGATCACAGATTAAGCTTATTTTCTGAATTGGGGCCTTATTTAAGAAACTACAGCCTATTTTATTTTTATTATATTCATATGTCAAAAATCAAATTTTCACTAAAAATATAAGTGATCACAGATTAAGCTTATTTTCTCAATTTGGGCCTATTTTAGTTTTATTATATTCATATGTCAAAAATCAAATTTTCACTAAAAATATAAGTGATCACAGATTAAGTTTATTTTATCAATTTGGGCCTTATTTAAGAAAATACAGCCTATTTTGGTTTTATTATAATTTTATATCAAGAATCTAATTTTCACTAAAAATATAAGTGATCACAGATTAAGTTTATTTTCTCAATTGGGGCCTTATTTAAGAAACTACAGCCCATTTTATTTTATTATAATTTTATACCAAAAATCTAATTTCCACTAAAAATATAAGTGATCACAGATTAAGCTTAATTTCTCAATTGGGGCCTTTTTTAAGAAACTACAGCCTGTTTTAGTTTTATTATATTCATATGTCGAAAATTAAATTTTCACTAAAAATATAAGTGATCACAGATTAAGCTTATTTTCTAAATTGGGGCCTTATTTAAGAAACTACAACCCATTTTAGTTTTATTATAATTTTATACCAAAAATCTCATTTCCACTAAAAATATAAGTGATCACAGATTAAGCTTATTTTCTCAATTTGGGACTTATTTGAGAAACTACTGCCCATTTTAGTTTTATTATAATTTTATACCAAAAATCTCATTTCCACTAAAAATATAAGTGATCTCGGATTAAGCTTATTTTCTCAATTGGGGCCTTATTTAAGAAACTACAGACCATTTTAGTTTTATTAAAATTTTATACCAAAAATCTAATTTTCACTAAAAATATAAGTGATCACAGATTAAGCTTAAATTCTCAAATGGGGCCTTATTTAAGAAACTACAGCCCATTTTAGTTTTATTATAATTTTACACCAAAAATCTCATTTCCACTAAAAATATAAGTGATCTCGGATTAAGCTTATTTTCTCAATTGGGGCCTTATTTAAGAAACTACAGCCCATTTTAGTTTTATTATAATTTTATACCAAAAATCTAATTTTCACTAAAAATATAAGTGATCACAGATTAAGCTTATTTTCTAAATTGGGGCCTTATTTAAGAAACTACAGCCCATTTTAGTTTTATTAAAATTTTGTACCAAAAATCTAATTTTCACTAAAAATATAAGTGATCACAGATTAAGCTTAAATTCTCAAATGGGGCCTTATTTAAGAAACTACAGCCCATTTTAGTTTTATTATAATTTTATACCAAAAATCTCATTTCCACTAAAAATATAAGTGATCTCGGATTAAGCTTATTTTCTCAAATGGGGCCTTATTTAAGAAACTACAGCCCATTTTAGTTTTATTATAATTTTACACCAAAAATCTCATTTCCACTAAAAATATAAGTGATCTCGGATTAAGCTTATTTTCTCAATTGGGGCCTTATTTAAGAAACTACAGCCCATTTTAGTTTTATTATAATTTTATACCAAAAATCTAATTTTCACTAAAAATATAAGTGATCACAGATTAAGCTTATTTTCTAAATTGGGGCCTTATTTAAGAAACTACAGCCCATTTTAGTTTTATTAAAATTTTGTACCAAAAATCTAATTTTCACTAAAAATATAAGTGATCACAGATTAAGCTTAAATTCTCAAATGGGGCCTTATTTATGAAACTACAGCCCATTTTAGTTTTATTATAATTTTATACCAAAAATCTCATTTCCACTAAAAATATAAGTGATTACAGATTAAGTTTATTTTCTCAATTGGGGCCTTATTTAAGAAACTACAGCCCATTTTATTTTATTATAATTTTATACCAAAAATCTAATTTCCACTAAAAATATAAGTGATCACAGATTAAGCTTATTCTCTCAATTGGGGCCTTATTTAAGAAACTACAGCCCATTTTAGTTTTAATATAATTTTCTACAAAAAATCTTATTTGCACTAAAAATATAAGTGATTACAGATTAAGCTTATTTTCTCAATTGGGGCCTTATTTATGAAACTACAGCCCATTTTAATTTTATTATAATTTTATACCAAAAATCAAATTTTCACTAAAAATATAAGTGATCACAGATTAAGCTTATTTTCTAAATTGGGGCCTTATTTAAGAAACTACAGCCCATTTTAGTTTTAATATAATTTTATACCAAAAATCAAATTTTCACTAAAAATATAAGTGATCACAGATTAAGCTTATTTTCTAAACTGGGGTCTTTAAGAAACTACAGCCCATTTTAGTTTTATTATAATTTTATACCAAAAATCAAATTTTCACTAAAAATATAAGTGATCACAGATTAAGCTTATTTTCTAAACTGGGGTCTTTAAGAAACTGCAGGCCATTTTAGTTTTATTATATTCATATGTCAAAAATAAAATTTTCACTAAAAATATAAGAGATCACAGATTAAGCTTATTTTCTCAATTGGGGACATATTTAAGAAACTACAGCCCAT
The DNA here is from genome assembly GCA_951394005.1 of Protophormia terraenovae. NCBI lineage: Eukaryota > Metazoa > Arthropoda > Insecta > Diptera > Calliphoridae > Protophormia > Protophormia terraenovae. Next base: position 144,574,756 of record OX596074.1, read on the forward strand.
TGAAGTTTTATTATAATTTTATACCAAAAATCTAATTTTCTATAAAAATATAAGTGATCACAGATTAAGCTTATTTTCTCAATTGGGGCCTTATTTAAGAAACTACAGCCTATTTTGGTTTTATTATAATTTTATATCAAGAATCTAATTTTCACTAAAAATATAAGTGATCACAGATTAAGTTTATTTTCTCAATTGGGGCCTTATTTAAGAAACTACAGCCTATTTTGGTTTTATTATAATTTTATATCAAGAATCTAATTTTCACTAAAAATATAAGTGATCACAGATTAAGCTTATTTTCTCAATTGGGCCCTTATTTAAGAAACTACAGCCTATTTTGGTTTTATTATAATTTTATATCAAGAATCTAATTTTCACTAAAAATATAAGTGATCACAGATTAAGCTTATTTTCTCAATTGGGGACTTATTTAAGAAACTACAGCCTATTATGGTTTTATTATAATTTTATACCAAAAATCTAATTTTCAATAAAAATATAAGTGATCACAGATTAAGTTTATTTTCTCAATTGGGGCCTTATTTAAGAAACTACAGCCCATTTTATTTTATTATAATTTTATACCAAAAATCTAATTTCCACTAAAAATATAAGTGATCACAGATTAAGCTTAATTTCTCAATTGGGGACTTATTTAAGAAACTACAGCCTATTTTAGTTTTATTATATTCATATGTCAAAAATCAAATTTTCACTAAAAATATAAGTGATCACAGATTAAGCTTATTTTCTGAATTGGGGCCTTATTTAAGAAACTACAGCCTATTTTATTTTTATTATATTCATATGTCAAAAATCAAATTTTCACTAAAAATATAAGTGATCACAGATTAAGCTTATTTTCTCAATTTGGGCCTATTTTAGTTTTATTATATTCATATGTCAAAAATCAAATTTTCACTAAAAATATAAGTGATCACAGATTAAGTTTATTTTATCAATTTGGGCCTTATTTAAGAAAATACAGCCTATTTTGGTTTTATTATAATTTTATATCAAGAATCTAATTTTCACTAAAAATATAAGTGATCACAGATTAAGTTTATTTTCTCAATTGGGGCCTTATTTAAGAAACTACAGCCCATTTTATTTTATTATAATTTTATACCAAAAATCTAATTTCCACTAAAAATATAAGTGATCACAGATTAAGCTTAATTTCTCAATTGGGGCCTTTTTTAAGAAACTACAGCCTGTTTTAGTTTTATTATATTCATATGTCGAAAATTAAATTTTCACTAAAAATATAAGTGATCACAGATTAAGCTTATTTTCTAAATTGGGGCCTTATTTGAGAAACTACAACCCATTTTAGTTTTATTATAATTTTATACCAAAAATCTCATTTCCACTAAAAATATAAGTGATCACAGATTAAGCTTATTTTCTCAATTTGGGACTTATTTGAGAAACTACTGCCCATTTTAGTTTTATTATAATTTTATACCAAAAATCTCATTTCCACTAAAAATATAAGTGATCTCGGATTAAGCTTATTTTCTCAATTGGGGCCTTATTTAAGAAACTACAGACCATTTTAGTTTTATTAAAATTTTATACCAAAAATCTAATTTTCACTAAAAATATAAGTGATCACAGATTAAGCTTAAATTCTCAAATGGGGCCTTATTTAAGAAACTACAGCCCATTTTAGTTTTATTATAATTTTACACCAAAAATCTCATTTCCACTAAAAATATAAGTGATCTCGGATTAAGCTTATTTTCTCAATTGGGGCCTTATTTAAGAAACTACAGCCCATTTTAGTTTTATTATAATTTTATACCAAAAATCTAATTTTCACTAAAAATATAAGTGATCACAGATTAAGCTTATTTTCTAAATTGGGGCCTTATTTAAGAAACTACAGCCCATTTTAGTTTTATTAAAATTTTGTACCAAAAATCTAATTTTCACTAAAAATATAAGTGATCACAGATTAAGCTTAAATTCTCAAATGGGGCCTTATTTAAGAAACTACAGCCCATTTTAGTTTTATTATAATTTTATACCAAAAATCTCATTTCCACTAAAAATATAAGTGATCTCGGATTAAGCTTATTTTCTCAAATGGGGCCTTATTTAAGAAACTACAGCCCATTTTAGTTTTATTATAATTTTACACCAAAAATCTCATTTCCACTAAAAATATAAGTGATCTCGGATTAAGCTTATTTTCTCAATTGGGGCCTTATTTAAGAAACTACAGCCCATTTTAGTTTTATTATAATTTTATACCAAAAATCTAATTTTCACTAAAAATATAAGTGATCACAGATTAAGCTTATTTTCTAAATTGGGGCCTTATTTAAGAAACTACAGCCCATTTTAGTTTTATTAAAATTTTGTACCAAAAATCTAATTTTCACTAAAAATATAAGTGATCACAGATTAAGCTTAAATTCTCAAATGGGGCCTTATTTATGAAACTACAGCCCATTTTAGTTTTATTATAATTTTATACCAAAAATCTCATTTCCACTAAAAATATAAGTGATTACAGATTAAGTTTATTTTCTCAATTGGGGCCTTATTTAAGAAACTACAGCCCATTTTATTTTATTATAATTTTATACCAAAAATCTAATTTCCACTAAAAATATAAGTGATCACAGATTAAGCTTATTCTCTCAATTGGGGCCTTATTTAAGAAACTACAGCCCATTTTAGTTTTAATATAATTTTCTACAAAAAATCTTATTTGCACTAAAAATATAAGTGATTACAGATTAAGCTTATTTTCTCAATTGGGGCCTTATTTATGAAACTACAGCCCATTTTAATTTTATTATAATTTTATACCAAAAATCAAATTTTCACTAAAAATATAAGTGATCACAGATTAAGCTTATTTTCTAAACTGGGGCCTTATTTAAGAAACTACAGCCCATTTTAGTTTTAATATAATTTTATACCAAAAATCTAATTTCCACTAAAAATATAAGTGATCACAGATTAAGCTTATTTTCTAAATTGGGGCCTTATTTAAGAAACTACAGCCCATTTTAGTTTTAATATAATTTTATACCAAAAATCAAATTTTCACTAAAAATATAAGTGATCACAGATTAAGCTTATTTTCTAAACTGGGGTCTTTAAGAAACTACAGCCCATTTTAGTTTTATTATAATTTTATACCAAAAATCAAATTTTCACTAAAAATATAAGTGATCACAGATTAAGCTTATTTTCTAAACTGGGGTCTTTAAGAAACTGCAGGCCATTTTAGTTTTATTATATTCATATGTCAAAAATAAAATTTTCACTAAAAATATAAGAGATCACAGATTAAGCTTATTTTCTCAATTGGGGACATATTTAAGAAACTACAGCCCATTGAAGTTTTATTATAATTTTATACCAAAAATCTAATTTTCTATAAAAATATAAGTGATCACAGATTAAGCTTATTTTCTCAATTGGGGACTTATTTAAGAAACTACAGCCCATTGAAGTTTTATTATAATTTTATACCAAAAATCGAATTTGCACTAAAAATATAAGTGATCACAGATTAAGCTTATTTTTTAAATTGGGGCCTTATTTAAGAAACTACAGAAAATATGCTTAATCTGCGATCACTTATATTTTTAGTGCAAATTAGATTTTTTTTTTAAATTATAATAAAACTCAAATGGGCTGTAGTTTCTTAAATAAGTCCCCAATTGAGAAAATACGCTTAATCTGTGATCACTTATATTTTTAGTGAAAATTAGATTCTTGATATAAAATTATAATAAAACTAAAATAGGCTGTAGTTTCTTAAATAAGTCCCAATTGAGAAAATAAGATTAATCTGTGATCACTTATATTTTTAGTGAAAATTTGATTTTTGACATATGAATATAATAAAATTAAAATGGGCTGTAGTTTCTTAAATAAGGCCACAATTTAGAAAATAAACTTAATCTGTGATTTCTTATATTTTTAGTGAAAATTAGATTCTTGATATAAAATTATAATAAAACTAAAATAGGCTGTAGTTTCTTAAATAAGGCCACAATTGAGAAAATAAACTTAATCTGTGATATCTTATATTTTTAGTGAAAATTAGATTCTTGATATAAAATTATAATAAAACTAAAATAGGCTGTAGTTTCTTAAATAAGGCCCGAATTGAGAAAATAAGCTTAATCTGTGATCACTTATATTTTTAGTGAAAATTAGATTTTTGGTATTAAATTATAATAAAATTAAAATGGGCTGTAGTTTCATAAATAAGGCCCCAATTGAGAAAAGAAGCTTAATCTGTGATCACTTATATTTTTATTGCAAATCAGATTTTTTGTATAAAATTATAATACAACTAATATGGGCTGCAGTTTCTTAAATAAGGCCCCAATTGAGAAATTAAGCTTAATCTGTGATCACTTATATTTTTAGTGAAAATTAGATTTTTGGTATAAAATTATAATAAAACTATAATGGGCTGTAGTTTCATAAATAAGGCCCCATTTGAGAAAATAAGCTTAATCTGTGATCACTTAGATTTTTGGTACAAAATTATAATAAAACTATAATGGACTGTAGTTTCTTAAATAAGGCCCCAATTGAGAAATTAAGCTTAATCTGTGATCACTTATATTTTTAGTGCAAATTCGATTTTTGGTATAAAATTATAATAAAAGTAAAATGGGCTGTAGTTTCTTAAATAAGTCCCCAATTGAGAAAATAAGCTTAATCTGTGATCACTTATATTTTTAGTGAAAATAAGATTCTTGATATAAAATTATAATAAATTTAAAGTAGGCTGTAGTTTCTTAAATAAGTCCCAATTTAGAAAATAAGCTTAATCTGTGATCACTTATATTTTTAGAGAAAATTTCATTTTTGACATATGAATATAATAAAACTAAAATAGGCTGTAGTTTCATAAATAAGGCCCCATTTGAGAAAATAAGCTTAATCTCTGATCGCTTATATTTTTAGTGAAAATTAGATTTTTGGTATAAAATTATAATAACAATAAAATGGGCTGTAGTTTCTTAAATAAGGCCCCAATTGAGAAAATAAGCTTAATCTGTGATCACTTATATTTTTAGTGAAAATTTGATTTTTGACATATGAATATAATAAAACTAAAATAAGGTGTAGTTTCTTAAATAAGTCCCAATTGCGAAAATAAGCTTAATCTGTGATATCTTATATTTTTAGTGAAAATTAGATTCTTGATATAAAATTATAATAAAACTAAAATGGGCTGTAGTTTCTTAAATAAGTCCCCAATTGAGAAAATAAGCTTAATCTGTGATCACTTATATTTTTAGTGAAAATTTGATTTTTGACATATGAATATAATAAAACTAAAATAAGGTGTAGTTTCTTAAATAAGTCCCAATTGCGAAAATAAGCTTAATCCGTGATCACTTATATTTTTAGTGAAAATTAGATTTTTGGTATAAAATTATAATAGAACTAAAATGGGCTGTAGTTTCTTAAATAAGTCCCAATTTAGAAAATAAGCATAATCTGTGATCACTTATATTTTTAGTGAAAATAAGATTCTTGATATAAAATTATAATAAATTTAAAATAGGCTGTAGTTTCTTAAATAAGTCCCAATTTAGAAAATAAGCTTAATCTGTGATCACTTATATTTTTAGTGACAATTTTAGTTTTGACATATGAATATAAAGGCGCCCATAGACACATACTGCAGAGAGATACTGCCGATGAACCCCCCTATACGTGTGTGATTGACGATTTCACTACACATTGATCAATCAAATTTTTATTTTTGCTAAAAATTTCTAATAAAAAGAAACAATTTTAAATAATTTAATTATTTTTTCTTTCAGTTTAAAAAGTCAAACTGAAATTTTTATAAATGAAAAAGAAAACTTCAAAAATTTATTTAAAATATGAGTTTGCAGTATGAGTTCATTTTGAAATCAAAACGATTTTGATTTTTCATACTGCATTGTCGGTGTGACGCACACACTGAAAAGCTCTCTAAATTTTACTAATACATACTTATTGCTTGATCTTATGCAGTATGTGTCTATGGGGCGCTTAATAAAACTAAAATAGGCTGTAGTTTCATAAATAAGGCCCCATTTGAGAAAATATGCTTAATCTCTGATCACTTATATTTTTAGTGAAAATAAGATTTTTTATATAAAATTAAAAATAAATCTAAAATGGTCTGTAGTTTCTTAAATAAGGCCCCAATTGAGAAAATAAGCTTAATCTGTGATCACTTATATTTTTAGTGAAAATTAGATTTTTGACATATAAATATACTAAAACTAAAATGAGCTGTAGTTTCTTAAATAAGAAAATAAGCTTAATCTGTGATCACTTATATTTTTAGTAAAAATTAGACTTTTGGTATAAAATTATAATAAAACTAAAATGGGCTGTGGTTTCTTAAATAAGGCCCAAATTGAGAAAATAAGCTTAATCTGTGATCACTTATATTTTTAGTGAAAATTAGATTTTTGGTATACAAATATACTAAAACTAAAATAGGCTGTAGTTTCTTAAATAAGGCCCCAATTGAGAAAATAAGCTTAATCTGTGATCACTTATATTTTTAGTGAAAATTGGATTTTTGGTATAAAATTATAATAAAACTAAAATGGGCTGTAAGGCCACTTATATTTTTAGTGCAAATTAGATTTTTGGTATAAAATTATAATAAAACTAAAATGGGCTGTAGTTTCTTAAATAAGGCCCGAATTGAGAAAATAAGCTTAATCCGTGATCACTTATATTTTTCTTGAAAATTAGATTTTTGATATAAAATTACAATAAAACTAGAATGGGCTGTAGTTTCTTAAATAAGGCCCCAATTTAGAAAACAAGCTTAATCTGTGATCACTTATATTTTTAGTGAAAATTAGATTTTTGATATACAAATATACTAAAACTAAAATAGGCTGTAGTTTCTTAAATAAGGCCCCAATTGAGAAAATAAGCTTAATCTGTGATCAGTTATATTTTTAGTGAAAATTTGATTTTTGATACAAAATTATAATAAAGAAAAATGTGTTGTAGTTTCTTAAATAATAAAAAAAAACAATGTATGTTTGATATATAAAAAAGTTAGTAACTCGTAATCAAACATAAATTATTTTTTTTTTAATACGGCTGGTAGAAAGCAAGCTTAATTTGTGAAAACTTCGGGCTTCCACTTTCTTCTTTAAAAATAAAACACAATTTTTTTATACATTTTTTTCTTTATTTTCTTTAGAATTTTGTTTTGTTGTTGTATATATAATTCAATATCATTTTGTTGTTGTAGTAATAGTTGTTGTTTTTTTATAATTAAATCATACTTATATTTAAATAGTAATTATTAAAAAAAAGGATGTAATATTTATTTTAATTGTTTTTATTTAAATGGAGAGTTTCTTTTGTGTATTTTTTTCGAAATTGTTTATTTGTTGTTATTATTTATATTTTATAAATGTTTTGTATAATTATGTATGGTAACAGAGCATGTAATGTTTATTTATTTTATTTTGCCGTTAGATTAAAAAATAATTGTTTGTATGTATATTTTTATTAATAATAAATTTTATTTTTTTTTTTTCTGTTTTTCTTTTTTAATAATAATGATGAAGCAACAGGTTTTTTTTTTAATATGTATAAATTGAATTTAATATTTTTAAGGTTGTTAATAAATTCTATATATTTTTGTTGTTAGTTTTGTTGGTAGCAGAGATGTGTTTTTTTTCTGTGTATTTTTATTTATTTTTATATTTAAAATGAAGATAGAAATAAAATTTAATAAAATTATAATTATGTTTTCAATGACCAATTGTAAAATTATTGTTTTTTTTAGAAAATATTTATTTACAAAATTATTTTTTTCTGTTAGTTTTTGTTTTTAATTAAGAAAATATATACTTTTGTAATTATTTAATTATTTTTTCTCAATTTTGTGCTTGAATGTAAATTAAAGTATTGATATTTATATTAAAATTTATTATTTAATTAGCATGCAGTTTTTTTTTTTTTTTTTTTTATTTATTTTTATCATAGAGAATATTTTTTTTTTTTATATTTTCTAATTTTATAAGCGCTTTATAAAGTTTTTATTTTATGTTATACTTAATATTTAATAGTTAAGATTGTAATAATTTTCAACAAACTGTTTAAATCTAGTTTTCACAGCAGCCTTTAAAAATAATAAAACAATTTGTTAAAAACTATTAATAGTTTTTTTAAGAGAAGTAAAATGATTATTTATTTAACTTATTTTATTATCTCAAAAATTTTTAAAGTTTTTGAATTTATTTAATAAGAAATATTCGAATTTGCTTATGAATTAAAACCAACCTTATGACATTTTGTTGTTCAGCAGCATTGAACAGACAAAAATACATTTAAAATTGTGTGATAAACTCATCAGTTAAATTAATTCTAAAGGAATATTTCGAAAAGGATTTCATTCCTCCCCATGATTTGAAGTTTTTATCGTTTCCAGCAACATTAGAAATATTCAGATTTACATTTTTTTAAATTAAGCAGATTACATATTTTTTATTTTTGAAAAATTTCTTAGATGTTTAAATACTAGTTAGGGTTCGGATAAAGTATAGACATTGATGCTCGATTGCTTTAGAAAACATAAAATTTAGTTTTTAATGCCATTGTATGCATGAGAAAATTTACAACCGATTTTTATAGATGATTTAGATTTTTTTTTTTTTTTGTCATAATTTATTGTAATCAGATGCATTTTTTACAAGTCGCATATATGCTAAATATAAATACATTTTTTTCTATTGGAAAGGAAGTTTAACATCAAACGTAATACTTTGACCGAATTTGACACAAATAGTTGTTAAAAAAATATCAAATATGTATGTAGTAGCGAAAATGAATTAATTTCGTTATACCGTATTTTTTAAAGATGGAATGAACGTAACTTAATCACCAGCGAAAAAGGTCGAACATCCTGATTCCCCGAAATTTTTATTTCTTCCAATTAAATATTTATTATCGTTCGTATTTTGCGAATCATCACTTCGAAACAGATAATTTCTTTCCATAATTGGAGAATACACGATTTTAATTTTTGGTTAAGGAAACAGTTTCAAAGAGGAATTTTTATGATGATAAGGGTAAATAGATAAGATGTATACTTTATTTGTGAGTTGTTAAGATTTACCATTAAATATTACGACATTTGATAATTTAAATAAAGTTTAAATGGGAAATATAGCTTGATTTAGGACCCATTTTTTTGAAAGAAATTTTATTCAATTCGATATCGAAAAGATGTGTAAGGAAAATAATATTTAAATCGCATTCTATTACACCATATTACATAATTTGTATATTTCTTTCAAATTAATAGATTATTTTTCGGATGAGCAGTATATTTTAACAGAAAAATAATGCATTGTTGCATAAATTATTCTTGAAATCGTTTAAAATGCATTACAACATTGAAAATCAATTCGATTTTTCATCACATACTTGATTATAAATGTTGCCAGATAATATAATTCGTAAATTTTTCTACAGCAGCAAATGACAATGCTTAATCGTTTTGTAAAGAATTTAGTTTTTTTCTTAAAAAATAATTTCTTTAAAATTAATGCCGTTTAGTATCCCAGCAAAATATTTCAGAAGTTGTTCTAAAATCACAGCATTTTCATTACATACCAAGTAGCTTTAAGTTATGAATTTCATATTCTAAAATTGTTCTTTTTAGCAACATCCTAATATGTTAAAAAATTATATCATTTATCTAATGATTTGTATGTAAGTATTGTATATTGTATATGTATGTATGCTAAATTGTATTAAATTGTTTCACTAATGAAAAAAGAAATATGAAAAGGTATACTTTCACATAATACCTCAGTGTTGCTCAAAAGCGCATACTATTCAGCTTTTTGGATCACTTCCGTCCTATGACAACCACGTGTTAAATTCATTGATGTTTCACCAGAAATGGAACTACTTCAGGTTCAGTAACATCAATGATTTCACTAATGATTGGTATGCTCTTTTTTTGCTGGGATAGCTTATACACTTTTTCTAAACGGAGGACGATTCAATATACATTACAAATCGATTGATTTCCAACACATTAAATAAGTTGTGCGTAGAAAAAAATAGTGCATACAATTTAGATTATAATGTTAAAAACAAGGGATTTTTTTTCTAAATCTTTTTTTTATTTAAAATACACAACATTTTTTATACTTTTTTAACCATTAGAACTTTTATTTTATTATCGGTTACTCTTTTGTTGTAATGTGATCATTTTTTTTTCAAATTCGATTATTTTTTGTTGAGCCCTTAAGTGTTTTTGTTTGTTTTTTTTTACTAAAGCATAATATCTTTCAAACGGACAAATTTGGATAGTTTGTTAGATTGGCTCCATTTCGTATAACAAAATTGTTTTTCATACCACTTGATTGTTATTTGGTGCAATGCGAGAAACGAGATCCGCCACGAAAAAATTTTGTGTTACTAAATGCTTACCAGAAATTTTTTTACAAGAAATTTATGTGATAAATTTCTCATAACATTTGCGACAGAATTTCTATCAGGAACTTTTTGTACATTGCTTTTAAAATTAAGTTAAAAAATTCAGAAGAATTAAACCAATCAGCCACCTCCACCAATCGATCAAAATTTATTACAGCTGATAAAAGTCACAATAACCTTAGAATCATTTTAAAATGTTCAAAATGTATGTGTTTTAGCGGAAAGAAAGAGTTCCCAATATAACTAAACATAATTTTACCACTGGTTTTATCCCAAAAAGCAGAAAAGTATTGGGTGTATCTGAAGAACATTGAATTTTATACATTTTACAGTTTTTCCCAGCTATTTTCAGAGTTCTCCGTTCATATCATAGGATTATATTAATGCCAAAAGTTTTACTACCTTTACTTAAAACCTATTTGTTTACTTGATGCTGTTCGATTATAAAACGTTTTATTGAGAATTCTGTCTTTCCGCTTAATCCTTGACAAAATCTTAAAAAAAGTTCCTATTTTTTCCACTTGTTTAAATGTCCAAGAGCAGATGATAATTTATTTATCTATTGAGTCCATTTTGTTTAACTAAAGTTCAAAAATCCATTTCTTTCGAACACCTAACCAAATCTATCTTAATAAAAATAAATGCCAATTTTTTATGTATATTTTTTTTGTTATCATTTCATTTGTTATATATGAAAATAATTTGTATTTTTGTTTTTTTTTTTGTGTGTTTTATTACAGATTTTGTTGTTTTTAAATTTTTAATAATATGTGGTAGTTACAATAATAATTTTACAAGAGATAATCGAATAAATACGAATATAATTTTTTTATTTAAAAAAATTTTGCTGTAATATTATGAAAAAATTTAAAAATGAAACTAAATATAAATTTATTCGTAATTAATGCCTTCAATAACTTTTACAATGAAAATCACAGCAGCAATTAGTAAAATTTCAAAATATAGTTAAATCTAGCATTATCCAATTTAAAATAAATTTATATTTATTTAAATTTTTTCTAAAAAAAAAAAAAAACAATATTTTTGTTTTAAAACTTTTGATATTACCTTATAAAAAGTTTAGCTAAAAATAGTTTTTCAACAGCAGCAGTTAATTAGCAAACATTTTATAAGAAAATATAAAAGTTAAAAAAAAAATATATTGTTTTTCTTTTAATTTATGTAAATATAGTTAATAGAATAAAACATTTAAAACTTCTCTTAAAAATTGTATTGATATTTAGTTGTATAATAATCATAATTTCTAAATAGTGTATGTGTGTGTTGGTTAAAATGAGTAAAATTACTTTAAAATAAAAAATAAAAATGATAAAATAAAAATCATTAAAATTAAAATAAAAAATAATAAAAGAATTTATATCTTATGTATATATTACAAAATTAAAAAATATATAGATTTTGTTGTTGTTGATTTTTCTGTTATTAATTAATTATTAGCATAAAAATTTTTTAAAACTTTATAATATTAATAACTAGAGAGGGATGGGGGGTTGTTTGTTTTATAGCTTAATTTTAAGTTGTAAACTAAACTCACTTTTGCATATTTTAATTTTTTTTAATTTAATATATTTTTTACTTGCTTTCGAAGTTTTAATATATAATTTTATGTTTATTTATAAAGAGTCTTTCTTTGATATTTTACTCTCAGTTTATAATTAATGGTTTTTGTTATTATTTTCGTTTTCTTTTTCTATGTACTAATTAAAAGAAATGTCCTCTTTCTTTTTTCTTGTTTTTAATGCTACTAAGCAGCTGTTAATTAACGTTCTATGTGTCCCTTTTACCTCTTTTAAAGCAGCTCCTATCCCTTTCAAATTAATTTTATTAGCAATTTATTAATCATCTTTTCCTTTTGCCTCCTTTATTAATTTCCTACTATTTATTTATAGATGTTCGCCTTAAGCGCCTTAAAACTCATTCTGGTTTTTCTTCGTTTTCACTACTTGTGGACAGATTTAAGGAATTGTCTGCACTACCTGATGATGATTGACGTGTGTGACGGGTTGATCTTAATTCTCGGCGTTTTTCTGGTGGCTGTTCGCTAATAAGTGAATGATCGGCTCCAGAACGTGGTCGTTTTAGACGACCAGAAGATCTACGCGTTTCTTCGTTGTTCGAAGATGATGCTGAAGTATTATTGCCAGATTCAGTGGCTAAATCTTCTATACTACCGCTGTGTGACCCAACGCTGGCTGTTGTAGTGTTAGCAGTCGAGGTGGGTGTTTGTGAGGTGGATGTGGATGGATTTTGTTGTGATTGCGTTTGAGCTGGTGCGGGTTTTTTGAGTATTGGTTGTATTATCAGTTCATCGGCTTCCTCGTAGGGTGGCGGCATTTTTGCAGCCTCCGCCGCATTAGTAATGGTCAGAGATATTCTAGATTCACTGCGTTCGGAACGTTCACTGCTCGAACTGGCACCCGAACTAATAGGTGGTGCAATTGTTATCGTGGTTTGTGAAGGTAAATTGGCAGCTATGCCTGCCGAATTCAAAGGTGTTAAAGTCACCTTATCAGCCTCGGGTTGTTGGCTCGATGACGAAGAGGATGATCCTCTTATGGATTTCTCTATACTTGTCATGCCTCCACCCAAATTTAGAGGGAAACCAGCGGCCGCCAAAGCAGCTGCCGTATTTAAGTCATCTTTAAGGGATGACGATGTGTCAGTACGTTGTCTCTTCGACTTGTGATGATCATCTTGTGCAGATGAAGAGGTCGAATAGGAGGAAGGTGTTGTTGCTGAAGCCGAAGTGGGTATTAGGGAAATACCAGATCCCAAGCCTAATTGTTTGGTATAATAGTCCATTTGTTTTTGGAAGGCGTCCTTGGCTAAAGCATCTTGATCTCTTTGTCTCTTTGAGGCTGAGGATGATGAAGAGCTGGTAGTAGTTGAGGAGCCTCCTGTTAAACCAGCCAGACTGCCAGTTAAGCTGGCCAAGGATCCGGGTCCGGTTAGTGGTAGTGAACTGCCGGCCGCAGCCATAGCTTGAGCCGCCATTTCTGCCAAAAAGGCTTGACTGAAATCGGCTGGCATACCGGGTATTTGTGGTAAGGCGGCAGCAGCTGCAGCAGCCGCGGCGGCCGCTGCCTTTGCACTCTTGGTGGAGGAGGAATTGGAAGAGGAGGTATTACTTGAATTTGCGTTTGAGGAGCCAGTCATTGAGGGTGGCAGTTTGCCTTGCGACAAGGCTTGTAGTGTCGCCAAATCGGTAGGCAATTGTCCACGAGCCAATTGTTCCATTAGTTTTTGTTGTTCCTTGGCCTGTTGAGCTGCCACAGCTGCAGTGTTTGAGGCTGACGAACTAGAAGATGATCTCTTTTCACTGACAGTGTTAGATGATGAACTTGTCGCTCCACTTATGGGAGGCATGCCTAAAGAGCTCATTAGTCGAGAGGCCTGAGCCAAATCCATATTTGCCATTCTTGAAAATGATTCTAGAAGTTGGGCATCTGCAGGCGGCATTAAGAGGTTGGACAATTGAGCCATTTCTGCCGAGGCTTGAGCCGCAGCTCTACTAGCAGAAGACTGTCTTCCACGAGATGATGACGACTGGGAAGAGCTAGAACCTTGACCACTTGATCCCGACATGCTAGCAGCCATAGCATTCATTAGATTTGCTGCTTGAGCAGCCGACGAAGCCGCCGCTGATGAAGCCGACGATCTTGAATTTGATGATTTTGACTGTGATTGGTGGGCCTTGGATTGTGTTGTGGAGGTTGAACCGGCTGAAGAGGCTCCATTCATTAAATACTGTTGGGCCAATTGATCATAAGCCGATCCCAGACCAGTAGAACCCAATGAATAGGGATTCAAACCACTCATACCCATAGGTGGATACAACAGAGAAGGATTGGCAAATAGAAAGGGAAAACCAGCGGCCAATTGGGAAGCTGAAGCTGCTGCAGCAGCAGCTGAGTTCTTAGAATTTGAACCCGAAGATGAACTGTTGCCACCCGAAGAAGATGTAGCTCCCAAAGCTGCCGCGGCAGCAGCAGCTGCAGCGGCTGCAGCATTTTGTTGGGCTTGTTGCTCATTCTTACTCTTTTTACTTGATGAACTATTAGATTGCGAAGAGTTTTTACCGGTCGAACTACCACTGTTTGTTGAGGAACCTGTTACGCCACCTAAACCACTTAAAGCAGGTCCAGCTGCTGCCATAAGAGCGGCTAAAGATTGTGTATCCATACCAGCTAAATTACCTAAACCTCCCATACCCGCCAAACTGGCGAATAAGTTCATATTGTTCAAATTACCCAAACCGGGTATGTTGCCCATGCCAGGCATACCGGCAAATGGCATAGACAGTAAAGGATTTTTGGGATCAAAGGCTGAAAGAGGATTCTTAGGATCAAAACCTCCCAAATTGGGTAGACCAGCCAAAAGACTGGGATTGAGCCCTGCCAAAGAACCAAATTGCATGGCAGCATTAGCCTGATCCATGGCTGACTGTCTAGAGGATTTTTTCGATGAACTCGAGTTGGAGGATGAAGATTGTGAAGATGACTGTTGTTGGGAATTCGAATGACTGCCCGATGAGGCATTGCTGGATGTGGAAGAAGGTCGTCCCGAATGTGATTTACTTGAAGAAGCATAACTCGATTCCATTGGTTTTGGAGAAGGAGCAGACATGGGATTTTGCATTTGTTCCAACCATTTTGGATCCACCTCATAGTTAGGATTCTCCGTTAGCCTAAAAAGATGGAAGGAATGTTAAACATATATGTTGCTGCTTAATTTTTAACATCTAACTTACCACTGCATCAATCTCTTTAGTTGAGGTGCTTTATTACCAGTCAATCTCTTGCCGGTTTGTTTATTTATTACCGGCACTGGCTCATCACCGGTCAGTCCTTGTGGAGCAGACATTGATGATTGTTGTTGCTGTTGTTGGTGAGATTGATTATGGGACGAAGAGTTAGAAGATTTTGATGACGACATCTGAGAGGCAGTTAATGACTGTTGTGTTGGAGTCGAAGATTGTTGGCGACTAGATCTACGACTATTTGAACTGGTCGTATTACTATTACTGCTACCACTATTGGCTGCGGATCCTCCTGCATAATCCATTGTCAGAGGAGAATTGACATCGGTTAGCCATTTATCTACCTTGGGGTCATGAGGTGAGCCATATTTACTGCAGGAAAAAAGGAATAATTGGAAATTATTAATTAACTCTTATTTTCAAAAATGGATTCTTTAAAAGTGCTATATTATTAAAAGTGATTTTTTTAAAAAAAGAAGAATAAATTAAACGTACTTTGATTTCATCGCTTGTTCCATGTCAGCCAACATACTTTCATAAAGTTTACGTTGAGCTGGTGGTAAACATTGCATCATTTTTTGCTGTTGTTTAAGGAACGTTTGTGGATCTGTAGCCATTGTTTGAGCCAATAAAGCATTCAAACTATCTTTAGCCGACAGACCACCCATACCAGCCATATTTTGTAAAGCTGATAGTCCTGTGTTGGCCGATGATGACGATGACGTCGATGAAGTTTGACCAGCCGACGATGATGAAGAGCTACCTTTACCTTCTGTTAAGATTAAAATGAAAAGAAAAAACATAAAAAATATTAGTGATAATTCTTATGGAGCGGTGTAAACTAGATTTTTTCTTTGGTAAAAAAAAATCCCCGTCATTTTTAACGTTTTTGGCTTAGAAATTAATAAAGTTCAGAGACTCAAACTCACTTCCGGGCACTGTCGTAACAGTGATAGTAAAAGGTTTTTGATTTTGTTGTTGTTGTGAAGACATAGAAGTGGGTATATTGGCTGGGGTTACAGAAACACTTGGTGGTATCTGTGGTTTCTTGGATGAGGGCAACGAAGGATCGGGGAACGTTTTTTGTTCCTTGGCAGCGGATAGACCCAAAACAATTTCGTCCAACTTCTTACGTTTCTTCTCCTTACCCACTACAGGCTCTTCGATGGTCTGCAAAACAAACATTTTTATAACGAAACAAATTTGTAATATTATATATTTTCTTAAACTTACGCAATTATTTTTTTTCATTAATTTATTTAAAGTATCATCTAATTTTCCTCCCTTACTTGCCATTGATGGGAAAGCAGAACTTAAAGCAGCGTGTATGCTTGAAGTATTGGTTGTCGTTGAAGACGATGAAGAAGAGGATGATGACGATAACTTTTTCGAGCTCATTGAGAAATCTTGCACTTCACTTAAGTCTATAGCTCCAGAAGAGGCTGATTTCATTATATCAGCCATATTCATTTTAGGTAAGCTATAAGAGTATAAATATTTAAAGTTATTATAATTTTTTTTCTCCCTTTTTAAATAAAAATTTAAAAATTTCTTACCTTGATGACAAATCCATTGCTCCACCCATTGAAGAAGGTGGTGGAGTTTTTAGTGGTGGCACGGCGGGTTTACTAAACTGGCCAGAATTTTGTCGAGTCAATGGAGCATGTTGATGAGCTGGTGGTGGTTGCAAAGCACTGCTCAAAGCCGAATTGGCTGAGGGTGAAGCAGCAGACGAAGAACGTCTTGAAGAGGTGGTAACACCTGCTGAAGCAGCAGCTGCTGCTGCAGTCATATTAGCAATTTCAGTTTCCCAATCTTTAGGAGCCACTAAAAAGAAATTAAACACAATTAATAAAAAATATAGATATACAATTACTCATTAGAATATTTATACTTACAGGTCTGAGCACTATTAAGTAGGGCATGCAATTTTGCTCTTTCAGTCTCCACATCGATAGCAATATGACGTTTGCGTTTTTTACCCGAATTTGTGGTTGTTGTATTACTACTGTTACTAGTTGCTGCACTACTGGCATTTGGTATATTCAAACCGGGCAGAGAAGTCAAAGACATGCCGGGCAATAAAGCACTTAAAGCACTAGCATTACCTCCAGCAGCCGCGACTGCAGCAGCCATAGCTGCGTTGAAACTATTAGCATCTAAACCTCCCAAACCGGCTGCAGCTGCAGCAGCGGCGGCCGCAGCAGCTGCTGAAGAGGCTGTTGAAGCCGTTGATGTCGGTGGAGCTGGAGATGGAGTAGAGGCTGTAGTAATTGGTGACACAGTTGACGTTGACAAAGACAACGAGGACTTGGAAGAGGTACTGGTTGTATTGATTGTGGGCACTGGCACATTTGTGGAAACTATTGGTGCCGTAGTAACATTGGTAACAGGTGCAACTGCTTGTTGCACTTGAGATGTGGACAAATGTTTGGTAACACCATGATCGGTGGTAATGGTGATGACATCTGGGGTGGTAGATCGTTTTTCTACCGCCACACTTAGATGAGGTATGGCTTCGTGTAAGCCTATGTTAAGCTCAATACCCTTACAACCCACCAAAGCTGAATAGTTTTTGTCCACAGGCCATTTACCGGAATCAATGCAGCTAACAATGTGATAGATACGTCTTTCCAATGCAAAATCCTTAAACCAACTTATATTGATTTCTAATTTAAGTTTTTCTTGTTTTTGCTTGGCAGCACCAGGCTGTATAACTTCTAAGTCAGGGAATCTGGCTTTAAGTTCGGCAGCTTGTTTTTTGCATTCTTCTTCCACCGCTTTTTCTTTCTCCTTCATAACTTCCTCGTCATCGGGATCATTGGAACCGGTGGTGGCAGTAGTTAAATCTAACATTTCTTCATCGACTGCTTCTTTTGGTTTTACCGCTGCTTTATCAGCCTCCTTTTTATCTTCAGTTATTTCTTTACCATTGGTCTCAGCAGTTTTTTCCGCCTCTTTCTCTTGCTCATTTTTACTTTCTTCAGCTTTATCATTTTCTTTTTCAAGACATACGACTTCATCTTCAACATCTTTGTTGTCTGACTTTTTGGTATCAGCTTCTGAGTCTGGCTTATCATCTTTAGTTTCTGATTTTTCCAAAGATTTGTTAACATCTTCTAATGATTTATCTGCATCTTTAGATTTACTTAAATCTTCTGAAACACTTTCATCTTTATCTACTTCCATTGTTTCAGTTTTCTCTGAGGGAGATTCTTTTTTATCATCATCTTCCTCCTCTGCTTTCTTTTCTTCTGCGCTTTCTTGTTTCTTTTCTTCATTGGCTTCTTTTTCATCATCTGTTGAAGATTTTAATTCAGTTTCCTTTTCTTTTTCCTTAATCAAAACTTCATCATCTTCATCTTTTGTTAAATCTTGTGTTTCAATGTCTTCCTTTATTAATTTAACATCATCTGACTTTAATTCTTTGTCCTCTTCTGTAGTTTCCTTTTTACTAACTTCCGTTTTAATCTCTTCAGTTGAAGATTCACTCTTAATTTCTGTCTTAACCGGAGAGAAATTTTCCTTTTTAATTAAACTATCCTTGGTTAAGAGTTCGTCATCCAAATCAATAATTTCGTCTTTAACAGAGGCTGCTAATTTTTCAGCATTTAAAGCCTCCAATTTTATAGAGCGTTGCATTTGCAATTCCAATTCACGTAAAAATCTCTTCTCCGAATCGGCAAATGAAAATGTATGATCATTGAATATGAATGTTTTTGATCTATAGAGACCATGCTTAAGAACAGCTGCTATTAGCTCCTTATCATGTTTGCCAGGTTCCCACCAATCTGGTGTATCAGCATTAACCTTACACAATTTCAAACGTTCTTCTAACTGTGGATGTTTGGATATTTCTCTTAGTTTCGATAGTAATTCCAAACGGTCTAAAATCAATTTAGCATGATCTTCGCTAATATCTTCTATAATGCCTTCTAAGCCCTTTTCATTTTCAGACAACTTAACGCCTGCTTGTCTCTTACACATGGCTATAAAGACTTTATAGTAATCACTAAGTGTTTCATCACTTTTTCTCTCCAAATGGGCCATTTGTTTGAATTTAGTCCAATCGGGAGCGAGTGTGGTAATGCCTGGTGTTAAGGCAGAAGGTGGCAATAAATCAATACCATAACCGGTTAGTACACGTAAAAATTCATATTCTTCACGACGATTCCATTTTTTGGGTATACATTGTAAACGTTGCATTTCACGTTCACGGGCAGCTATTTCCATTTTACCCTGACGTTCCATTTTCTATTTGATGAAAAAAACAAGGGAGACAATTTTGTAATTAGTTAAAGTTAAGTAATAAAATCTGCCTAGAGAATGTGATATGATATTTAGAGGTTATGTTTTAAAAAAAAATGTAAGGTTAGATTTGAATGTGTTAAGTGTTAGTAAAGACATGCATTAGACATTGTTTGATAAATTTTAGTAAAATAAATAATATAAATTCTACTCATAAGTTTTGTATGGATTACACTATGCAACAAATTGATGATTATCGCGTGGGGGCGGAATCATTACGACTGTAATTGATACCTCTTGATATGTGTAATAAACCCTCCAAAGGATTTTTTGCTGGTAAGCAAAATTTTTGTTTTGTGACCACTTAAACTTTTCTATTTTTGCACCAAAGTAGTTTCAGATAAATATAAAAAATATTATGAACTTAGTTCGAAACTCGAATATTTTTACATAAATGTTTAGAGCAGTTAAATGGCAATATTTCATTAGAAACTTCTATTCATTTATCTCTAATAATAAGGGGTCATTTCTATTCCGTTTAAACAAAATTAAACAAAAGTCCATTAAAACTTGAGTTTAATGAGTTAAAATATTATACAGAAATTTTCTACATCGAATTTCACAAGGGGTTACCGAAGGTCCAATGTTCATACTATGAAGAGTTTATTCAAAGAAATGAAATTGACGAAATTATTATTAATTTTGTTTACGATTTGTACAAAACTTTTAATTTTATGATATATTTCATTGCCTAGTTTAAGGAGTTTATATAGGAAATGTTGAAAAATTTCATAATTTTCTTTTTTAACAACATATGATAAGTCGGATGAATTTTTTATCTTTGGAGATCCCTAGTAAATTTTGGAGAAGGAAATATCTCTTGAACATATTTACTCAAGTTTAAATCGACTTTCATGTCATTTCCTTAAAACGGACTAGAAATGACCCCTTATAATGTAAGATAAATTAATTTAAAGTTCTAATGAAATATTCTCCGTTAAATGCTCTAAACATTTATGGAAAATCATTTTAGCTTTGAACTATATTGATATTATTTTTTTCGATTTATCTATAACTACCTTGGTGCAAAAATAGAAAACTTTAAGTGGTCATAAAACAAAAATTTTGCCTACCAGCGAAAAATCCTTTGGAGGGTTTATTACACATATCAAGTGCTATCAATTGCAATCGGAATGATTCCGTCCCCAAAATACTGTTGCATAGTGTTATTTAGTGTTTTGTTTGTAATTAAAATATACAATAAAAATAACCTATTAATTTGTTTTTATAATTTACATTTCGTTAATGCTTACTTTATCTTATTAGAATATTTTCTAAGAAATTTTATTAGCAATGATAATTAATTTGTTTTTGTTTTAATAGTTTGCAAATTTCATAATTTGTTTTAATTAAAATTTTAATTTTATTTATAACTTTGGAGTTTTTTTATTTGTTCTCAAAACTTTTTGGGATTTTGGTTCCGGTATAATATTAGAAGACATAACTTTATTTTAGTATACTTAGATTTCATCTTGTTACTTTAAATATTTTTTAAAGTGAGTTTTGTTATGTTAATTTCATGAGAATGTTAAAATTATCTTAAGGAATTTCTTTCTCAATATATTGTGCAAATTTTTATAAAAAAATCGAAGTTCTACTTTCTACAAACTGTTATAAAAAAAAATACCTTGAAGAAAATATTTCTAATTTACCCCACACAAAATGAGTTATATTTTGATATATTATGAGAGGTCATGAATGTAAGAGTATGGTGAAAAGTTTTTCAAAGGAAAAATTTTATGAGTCGACGTGAATTTGTGGTGAGATTTTTTAACTTTTCTAAAATCAGATTTCACTGAAGTTTTTGTTTAATATATTAAGCTGATTTAAAATTGAGTTTCGGACCAACTTAAGCGGTGTCGAATTTGTAAAGTATCTGTGAAATTTTTATTTTATTTATTTTCCACTCTGTTTTCTAATATGATCAAATACATAGTCTAGTACTAAGGTAAAAACATGTGTGTGTGTTTTTTGGTAATACATATTCTAGGATATTTCTTTCACTGCTGCTTCTATCTTAAATTCACTAAGTTTTATTTATTTATTTGTATTTATTTTATTACATTGCATAAGTGTACGTTTGTACATGTATGTACATATATTAGAAAAAGAAAATAATGTACGTATATACATATAATATATGTATTGTGGGGTTAAAAATAGAATTTATGTATAAAAATTCTTTCAAGTATTATTATAAATACTCGGTTGTATTTATATGTACCCCTAAAACATACAAAAATAAAAAATAAAGCAAGTTTTGATTCTTATATATAGACACAATTATGCATACAAAGGTTTTTATAATGGTGAAAAATTTACCATTATTTTATTTTTATTTTATATTCATTTGCTACGTTTTTATTATAGTTCTCTTACACAAAAAAAAAAAAAAAAGGACAAATACATATTTGTGAATTTTTGTATTGTAAATAACACCCCCTGTATTTTTTCATACTTTAAAACAAGAATAGGAACAAACAATATATAGTGAGGTCTTTAGAGGTTCATTTTTCGTTTTCACATTTTAATCGTTATTTTTTTATATTCTTATACTAGTTGTTGTTGGTTTGCTATTTTGTATTTAAAATAAATAAAATGAATGAATAAATAGTTGTTGTATGTATAATTGTAGTTAGGTAGGTTGACATTTTTATATTAATTTTTGTATTATTCTTTTTATTATTATACTATGAAAAAAGGTCATTTGGAATTTCTTTTATTGCATACATGTGTATGTTGTTGTTAGTTTGTTGTTTAAGTTTAGTAATATATAATTTACAAATAAATAACTAATAATTTCTAAGCTAATGTGAGAATTTATTGATTTTTTATAGTTTTAAATACGTAAATGTTAATGGTAATAAAGAAATAATCAAGATGTAAATAATTGCTTGTATATCAGTTTATTTCTTTTGGGAAACTTGAAATTTTAAATTAAAAAGGGCTGAATCATAAAAGGTATTCAGCTCAGCAAAAAATGCAACTTTATAAATTTTCTACTTTGCTAAGGTCTTTTCTACTAGAAAAGTTGCTTCGATTTCTGTAAACACGACAACAACCACATAAATATTGCACAACTTACTTTGCAAAGGTTTACCAAAGTTTAAATTTCTGAGGTGAAGAATACCTTTATAATAATTTTAACAATAAATTTTATTCAAAATTTCTATTGCATTTAATATTAATTAATAATATAAAAATTGGAATTTATGAAGCATCAGTTTGAGTCAAAGTTTGCAAATAATTCCAAAGATTATTTTAAACAATTTTCTAAAAAAAAAAATAATTTTCAACCGCGATAGAAAATAAACTATAACGAATATGAAAAATTTGT
The DNA here is from genome assembly GCA_951394005.1 of Protophormia terraenovae. Taxonomy (NCBI): domain Eukaryota; kingdom Metazoa; phylum Arthropoda; class Insecta; order Diptera; family Calliphoridae; genus Protophormia; species Protophormia terraenovae. Next base: position 144,597,660 of record OX596074.1, read on the forward strand.
AAAACTTTACATTTTGTATTGATGTATACCGAATTTCATCGAAATACGACATTCGTCGGATGTTCAAAATTTATTATTTTCTCCCATATGAAGGAATAAAATCAAACAATTTAAAATAAAAAAAAAAAGAAGAGAGAATATTATATTCGGCTTGGCCAACTCTATATCCACCATCGACTTTTTCAAACTTGATGCCCATATTTGGTTTCCGAGTTTACATTAGTTATTGAACTATTTGTAAAAAATTTCGTTGACGTTTTACCTTATATGGGAGGTGGGTGGTAAATAGGCCGAACCACGCCCATTTTTGTTTCCGAGTTTATATCGACCCTCGAACTATCTGTACAAAATTTCATTGTCGTAAGTGCTTTTGTTTAAGGGATATAGGAAGAAAAGTATAAAATGGAGCTAAAACGGACACCCTGTGTTTGTAGTATTTAGTCCATAACTTTGTTGTTTAATAACCGATTTTGCCCAATTTCATTACCAAACAAACCTTATATAAGATAAATATTTGAACTATAGTCCCCTTAGGTTGTCCCGTTCGAGCCCTATCCTGCTTTCAACAGATAGACAGACGGACGGACATAGCTTGATCGACTCAGAATCAAGCTATGTCCGTCCACAAAATATATACTTTATAGGGTCTTAAATTATTTTTTCGACATGTTACAAACCAATATACCTCCCATCTTTTTGATGGTGGGTATACAAACAATATATTAAATATCTACGTTCCTTTGGTAGCAATTCAATTAAGATTCGTATAGAAGACGTTTGAAGAAGAGCGCAGTCTGACACACCTCAATATGCAACTCTATCATGTTTCGGACTGTTATAAAATAGTCCAAAATATTGGTTGGTTCTATGTATGGTACTAGAATGTTAGACTTATAATTTATGTGAATTATTCATTAATATTTCCAAAATTCAAGTCAACATCTCCAAAAAATACAATTTAACACTTCTAATCTCTTTAAAGTTTAATTATTGTGTAGTTCTAATATTTTTTTTAATAAGTAGTTAAATCAAGACACCAATCAAATGAAATCCTAAAAGTGAAGGATAAACACAATTTTATCCTTAACTTGAATATATTTCTAATTTCAATAAAATAAAAAACGAAAAAATAAGTATATATTGACTATATTTATCACCAGATTAAATTAATCAAAGAATTCTTCATAAAACATCCTTTTTAAAAATTTTTATATGCATATTTTACTGTACAGATAAAGAAAAAAATTAACAAAACAAAAGATAGCAGAGCAAAATAAATATGTAATAAAAAATAAAATAAAAGTAAAAATACATTTTTGCACCCCTAATTTCAAAACGAAATTTTACATTAACATTATTACCAACCCAACGATGTTGGGCGCATCGTCATCATCATTCTTATAGTCAACATCATCATCAGAATCGTCAACATGAACATCATCATCATCACATCCACCAAAAAAAATCTATCTTAAAGTTTGTGAGTGTATTAAAAAAAAAGCCAAAAACATCAGCTCATATAGAAGAGGAGTCGTTTTTGACTGTTGTTGTCATCGTCGACGTCTGTGTTGTGTGCCACACGTTGAATTTTTTTTTATTATTACATATTATTATTTTGTATTTTATTAAATTCGTATAAAAACAAAGACACACATACTCAAATGAGTTCGATTGGAACAGAATAAAGATGATGATGACGTTGATTACAACGATGACTGCTACTACAAACGTTGACAATGTTGTTTTTGTGTTACTCTCTTTCTCTTATAGTACCTATACATATATAGGTATGTTTATGTACCCAAATATCTATGTACATTATGATGTTTATATGCACATAATACAGTATATTACATAAAACCAATTGCACGGTTTAAAATCTACTTGAACGGAGAAAAAAAATAATAATAAAATAACTTATGGATAAAAAAGGTATTGAACCTCCTAAACCAAACACCCCACATGTACACCAACCATCTCTCATAAACGAAATGAATTGAAACCAACAGGCCAAAAAGAGGAAGTCACAGTCATAATAATGAGTGTGTGTTTGTAGCATAAGCTAGAATAGTAAAAGGGGCTAAATTAATGAAAGTCTTTGATTGGAAAGGCCTTAAGAATACTTTCGAAAAGATTTTAGCTTTTATTTCTAATTAATTTATTTTACAAAATCTTCCCGATGTAACAACATTTCATTATCATGTAAAATATGTTCGAAATATTGAATTCATTAAGAAGATCTTAATTTTTTATATTCAGACCTTCGCTCAGGCCTTCTCTATAACTCCTGTTAGAAGCCATAATTTGTATCCTCTCATATACTAGCTATTAAGGCCTTTTGTAAAGTCTTTTTATTATATATCATTCCCGCAAGGACGACGTTTGAAAATGGGTTGTTTGTGGGAGACAGTATGTATGTAAGAGAGAGCGAGAAGTGTAAACATGAATAAAACAAAAACTTCATTATTTGTTCGAGAATAAGGCACAAGAATAAGCAACATTTAGTTGTAATAAATTTTCGTAACTTTTTTTTAATTCTATGCCTGTCTTCCTTATATAGAATTATTTCCAAAGAATATTGTATAGGCAAAACAAATAAAATGTAAGTAGTTATAATTAACCCATTAAGGTATTTCGCATTAAATTCATCTTTCATTTTATAAAGATAAAAATTTGCAATACACTCAAAGATAATATTCAATATATGTTTTATTTGTCAAACTGATAAAATACTAGGGTATTCACTCGAATATTGTTTGTTCGATTAATCGACGAATGAAAATCAAATAATTGTTCGATTAAATTAAAATCAAGAATTTCGAGTAATAATTTATTCGAACAAATTATGTCGATTAATCGAATAATTCGAGTAAAAAAATATTTTTAATATTTCCTTTCTTAATTACTTTTTAGGATGTTTTAATTTTAGTTTCCTAAAAAGTTTAGCTTAGAAACAATGTTTCAAAATTTGTATAGAATGTTTCGAATCTAAAAGTGGTACCATAAATTGGAATTTATTAAAAAAAATAGTATTTAATAAAAAGAAACGAATATATGCCTAAATTACAATACGTAGTTAAAGGTAGTTTTTTAATTACAAAATTAAATAAAAATTTAAACGTCACTTTAAAAAATTATAAAGTAAAATTCAAATAATTTTAATATAAATATAATAAATAATAAGAAATAAGAAATAAATTGAAGGAATTTAAGCTTGATTTGGAAAAACATATTTTTGGTTCTACGAATGAAAGTACATAGTTTATGTAGAGGATGTGATGGTTTGAATGAAATTTGTAATATAGAAGGAATTTGGACTTAAAATTAAGTTTAGCATGTAAACTCGTTCTTTATGTTAAGAATAGCTGAACCACTTTATCTAAAAAGGATCCAAAGTGCTTTTTCTCATTTTCAAAATGCAATAACTCAGAAACTAATAAATATATTTTCGCATATCTTTCACAGCCTAACGGACAAAAATCCAAATAATATTTGTGTAGAATATTATACTGAGTCGTTTTTACTAAATTATAACAAAAATAGGAAGAAACGAGAAATAAAATATTTTATATTTTGGTAGAAATTGTGGTTTAATTCAAAATAGAGCCAATTATAATTCCTACGCGTATATTTGGGATAAAGAATTATTTATTTTAAATTTACAATAAATTTGTCCATTAAATGGAGAAAAGTAAGTAGTTCTAACTAAATGTATATTTGACTAATTTATTATACAAGTTTATATAATTTCTTATATTTTTACACTGATATTGTTAAACATTTTTCCACAAAATGGAACTAAGACATTGTCTCGAGATCACTACAAAACAAATAAGAGTAAATTAAATATTAATGTAAATGTATAATTTTAAATAATCATCTTTTAAATATTGAACATAATTGAACAATGAATTATAAAACCTTATACCCAAAATAAATCTGGGTTTAGTAGATCTTCGATACTTAAAAATATTGTACAAACATTTTGTATATAAATGAAAACCTCTGCTGTTGTGTGTCCAAATTAAAAAGCGAGGTTATGAGACAAAATCGTAAATTATTCCAAAATGGATAAAAACTCATCATTAGTTTTAATTTTTATCAAAGGTATTGATAATTACCTTTAAATGGGAATCATTTTTTTCACAGTGTAAAAACTAGTCATTTTATAGCGTCACAAAAGTTACAAAAAGCACTTCGGACTACCCTTAATATAAAATTTGGTTCAAATTGATAGACCAAATTTGTTAGACCTATATATTAAATATAGAGAAACGACGGCAAAGCAAAAGAAACAATATTTACGCAAATTTTAATTTTATATTATTTTGGAAAGACTATTTCTTATTTTAAGCAATTTTTTTGTTTTCTTTTTTGATAAGCATTGAAAAATCGAGTAAAATTTTAGGGTATTAATTAATCGAATAACTCGAGTAACTTAAAAGATTTATTCGATTATTCGAGTAACTTAAAAACTGCATTTATTCGAACAATGAAAAAGTCGAGTAAAATGAATACTTTATAAAATACGTAAAATTTTACTTTCAAAAAATCTTCATACTAAATATTATCGTCTGAAAGTACCTTAAGGAATAGATATTACAAAACTTGACTTGAAAAAATAAAAGTCTGTCTTCGCACGTAATAATTTTTTTGGAAAACATTTTTTCTTTTGTATTACTTTTACATTCACATAAAGAAATTTTATTTAAATTTTAATAACTGTTTCTTTGATATCTTTAAACTATAGTGCATGTAGTATTTTTATTATCAAAATATATTAGAGTCCGACTGATAAGGATAAGGATAATCTTTCTAAAATAATAAAGTTTTCTGTATATTTCTTTCGACTTTTCTCACTTTATCAAAATTGCTGAATAGTTTTTAATTACTATTTCACACATTCTAATATATTTTTGTGAGTAAAAAACAAAAGGTACTGTTAAAATTTAAATTGTTTTTTAAAAAAAGTTTAGTATTGTGTGTGGTGTGTGTGAAACCTGACTTACAAAAGTTGAAGCTGATAGCTTCCAATTATATAATTTATAATTAAAAAATATAAGAAATGCTTAATAATTCAATTGGTTTGTATTTTTCAAAATGTGAACCAAAAGCCAAATGCATGTTATGCTCCAAGACGTTATATTTTGGGAGTAAAAAAGAATTGTTTGAATTTGTCATAATTAATATACAGTCAGTCAATCGTATAAATATGTATACGACCCGTAAGTAATTTTTTAACTTTAGATTTTTGTATTTATTTTTAAAAATATTTGTAAAATTGTTGGTCTTATAATTAATTATGTCTCTAGATTAAGAAAACCAAAAAAAAAAATCCTGAAATATTCCTATTATGCCAGCTTTTATGGCCACTTATATAAACGAACCATTTACATCGCAAAAGTATGTATACGAGGCATGAGTGACATTGTTTGAATCGTTTATAGCTATTGTGTAAAAAAAATATAATGGATATAAATAAAAATTAATTAAAAGAAAACATGTTACATTATTAAATTATTACCAAATATCCAGAGATTTTCAAATTTTGGATATATTTTTATTTGTAGAAAGTGGGGCTTTCGATACATTACGGCAATTTCAATTTCATTAATATCTGAGTCTTGGAATGATTCAAAAGCAATAATTTTAATTTATTTAAAACATACTTGCTAAAACTTGGCAATGTTTCCAGAGCGCGAAGAAAAACAGCCCAGAATAGTCCTTACATTAAATGTCAAAAATGCGATGAAGCTTTCGAAAGATTTGTGAAATAACCATATCTGGGAGTGGTTCTAATTTTGGAGATATACTGGTAGCTTTTGTGTACAATAAATTCACCGTTGGGATAATTCGAAAATTTTGTGAGCAATAATTTTTAGAATTACTCCAACAGTGGGATTCATTAAATCTTAAAAAAATTTTAAGATTCCGACGTCATCACTTTTCAAATACCAGTTTTGACAAACGCTTCTCTTTGGTTTCTGTGCACTGCGCCTAAGTGTTTTGAAGAATTTCTTGATAAGGTAATGTTTTATGTGAAGAGATGGTCTAAAAGTATTCGTTAAGCTTTCAAGTGGAGAAATGGATATGTTTGGTTTTCGCCACTAATGACAAATTAAATAAATTGTTGATTTTATCACTGAATGTTACTTTTGTCTTGAGAATAGACAATAATGCTTAATTCTTGGTTCCGTTTACATTGAAGTTTGTTAGGATGTCAAAAGTTGAGCTCAATTTGTAAACATGTGCATTTATTTCAAGTAACAAAAGGCTTGCCCAAAAACAAAACAAATCTAACACCTTTCGAAACAACAAACAAAAATTCACCTATGGTCACACTTAATGGGTTAATGTAAGTCACAATGATTTATAATTAAAAAGGTAGCATTTAGTTCAAAAAAATCTATATAGAACCCTACACACAAGCACACATTCATACGAAACATGTGAGTGGATGTGTTTAAAAGTGAGGGGTTGCGGTGTAAGTTAGTGTCCTTTTTTTAACATAAAAAAATAAAAATAAAACAAAATATATATTTGAGAAATGAGAAAAGATTATTAAGCATAAAAACTCTCACGAGATATAAAAACATCAAGAAGAAGAGTCAAAATTAAAGAAATTAATAATAAGGAAGAGAAAATGTGGCAATACAACATCAACAAAGAAGACAACAAAAATAAAAAAAAGGAGGAAGATATAAATGTTGACAATTTAGAGATTTTAATAGTAAGGATTTTTTGGCCACAAAAGGGTAGATGATAATTTTGATTAATAATTGGAATATATGTGCCTGAAAATAATTTAAGTTTTAATACATAATAATAAATTATAAGTTTTCTTCAAATTCATATTATTATATTATATTTAAATCAATTACCATAATAATTAAATACACGGGTATTTGGCATAAAGATAATAATTAATCCATCTAATTGTTTACAATTTAAACCTATTAAAAAATATTGACTTGCTGTTTTTTAAAGGTAAACATTCATTAACTGTTATTTGTGATTTATATACATCAAAATTGTGATATTAAAATGTAAATAACCACCTTTAAAATTAATATAAAATAGACAAAAGAATATCAAATATTATTTAAAGGAATCCAGAATTGTTTTTGTAATATTTAAAAAAATGTGTCAAATTTTGCGATTTTATTTCAATATCAACTGACAGCTCCCCCTATATATTAATGTTAATTTAAAATTCCATACTAATATAATTAACATTTTCAAACTCAAAATTAGCGTTTTTTTAATTTGTCATAATAAGAACAAACAAAATGTATATATACACTTAATTGACAACCCTGTTAGGGACGAGGAAAAAACTAAATAAAGGAAAGAAATTATTTAAAATAAATTAAACAATTGTAAACACAAGCACACAGCGTCATATACACACGCTTCAACTGAAATTTGTATAAAATGTAAATGAGGCACAATCAAAGAGAGAATGTAACAAATAATAATATAAACTGAGAGTGTGAGCTAAACAAAGAGAGAAAGGTGAAAAAATATATTTTAAAGGGAAATGAGTATAAAATAAAAAGAAAAATTAAAATTAAACAGACATAAACGCCGAAGTGAAAGAAGAAGAGGATATATATAAATCATTAACAGGATTGATTAACTGAATTTAAGTTTTTATGATTATAACTCGCTCACTACTTTTTTTTGAAAAAGTATCATTGATAATATTTTATAATCAATTCAGATTTTGTAGTTGTTGTATTTATTTCTTTGGTTTTACCTCTAAATAAATAGTGCCATTAATATGAGAAATCAGTTGTGGTGATGATGGCGGAATTGGTATGGATGTTGATTGCAATAGCTGTTGTTGTAATAATAATGGTGGTGGCGGTGGTGCTGGTGGTGGCGATGTTGTTGTTGTTGCTGCTGTCACCACCGCCACCGTATGTTGTGTGTTTGTTGTTGTTATTGGCGCTGCTGTAGTTGTCGAAGATGTTGTTGATTTATTTAAATGCTCACAAAAAGCAGTAAAACTGCTAAAATCCATAGGTTTAATAACTTCCATTTTGTTTTAGAGCACCACAAGAATGGAAGGAGACATACAAACAAACAAATAAGTGAAGTGAGCACAATCAAACACTCACACTTCCACACACACACATACACAAAGCATACAATTTTAAATTTGTTTAATTATTCTTATTATTTTTTATTTAATTTAGCATTCAATACTTTTTTTCAATTGAAAATTATTTTTTTTTGTTGTTGTTATTTATATAAAACATTTCTTATTTTAATTTTATAAAAACATATTTACTCATCATCACAGGTGCTATTATTTATTGGCATTTTTCTTTTTAATATATTTCTGTAAAATTTATTATTTAAATATGTTTTTGTTTTACATAAATTAATAACTAATTAATTAATAAGTACGAAAACATTAATATTTGTTTGTAATTATTAATTATTTGCTGTAGACTAGATTAACATTTTTTCTTTTCTTCTTTCTTTGCTTAATATTTAAGCTGACTCTCTTAATTTTTTCTAATTCCTTTTGAAATTAAAATTTTATGTTGTTGTTGTTTCGGTTAAAAATTCCTCTTTCCTTTATGCCGTTTTTTAATTCTTGTTACCACTTTAGTACAACACTACACACCAATACACTACACTACTACTGGTTCTACTACTTTTTTTAGTTGTATGCTTTCGTTTGGTTTGATTGGTTGGAGAAAAAAGGTATAATTCTTCTTCTTATTATTATTTTCTTAAATTTTTATTATAATTCTATATTTCTTGGTTTCGATTTTAGTTTCTGTATTTAATAATTATTATTTTTCTTGTGTAGTAGTGCCGTTTTTTGTTGTTGTCGTCGTTGTTTTAATGAATTGAAATTTTTCACAACTTTACAGCGCGGCGCTCAAACAAATAATGAGCACAACGCGCTAAATACAAGAGAGATAAACGTCGTTTTTGTTTGTGCTATGATTGTGCTTACTACACAGAGACAAATAATCACACAAACTTAGCACAGCACACTGCAGCAGCACAGGCACCATGTGTTGTTGTGCGAGGAACGAGCAAAGAATATTTCTTTTTGTATGACTTTGTGTATGTCTTTTTATTTATTTTATTTCATTTTCATATTTGTTGTTTTTGTTATTGTTGCTGTTGTAGTTGGCTTCTAAGAGGAGCACACAGGCAAATCAGACAGTCAGCTATAGCAAAGCTACTATTATTATAGCTACTACAAATGCTAGCAGTAGTAGTACAACAACGACTACCAACCATCATCATCACCACCAATATTATTAAGGCAACCAAACAGGCAGGCAGACTCATAGTATGACTAGAGTACACCAACCGTACGTAGAGTGGAGAATAATAAAAAACATAATGTATGTAGGAAAACACGGTTTATGTGTGTATGATACAATTACAACGGGAAGTATACTCATATAGCAATAACTGATTAACAACTAAAGGGGAAAAACCAACTTAACTCATTTAAATGTGTAAATGCCTTAATTAAAATTATAATTGTTATTTATTAAAACGTGTGTGTGGTCATGAAAAAAATTTAAGCAAATAATTGCTCTATTTAGGGATAATCTATCGATAACGCAAAATTTTATTTATTAAAAAATACTGAGGTTAAAAATAAAAATGATGACTAACTTGTAAATAATGTTTGGAATTGGAAATATTATTGGGAACATTCCTCCACCTACATGGAAAGCTGTACCATTAGGTCTTTCAACTATGTTTAGAAAGTTTTACAGAGAAGTTTCTTTCGTGGATCAAAACTGCGAGCTATGCAGTGATTGATACTGGTAGTCTTTCTGGTAAAATCCTTTAGTTTTTTAGTTTATGTATGTATATGTTTCATAAAATGTGTACAAACCCAACCTATAGCTCCCTATTTTGTATCTGTCAAAATCTTATATATTTATTAATTTAAATTTATATCATAATAAACCCTTTTTCTAGACTCATATTTTTATTACTTCCATATACATAATTTCTTAACAAAAAATTAAACACACTCCCACCAAACATCTTCATAATTGCTACTAGTGTACCTTAGTTATGCTTCCCCCTACATTTGATTGTAATTGCTGTTCAATGTTTAGTTAAAATACAACAACAAAAACAATATCGAGTAAAATACATATACAAAAGACCTAAGAAATATTTTTATTCTTCGCTTTTACTTAAAAACCTTACCACTCTAAGTTAATGTCGCTGTTGTTTTTGTTGTTGTTGCTATTATTGCACGACAATGCTTATATTGAATTTGTGAGATACAGAGTCAGTCAAATTTGTGTATTTATTTAGATTCAGTTTAGTTTTGTTGGCAATACATTTTTTTGTATTATTCTTTCCTTTTCAATAAAAAAGATTTTTACAAATGAGCTTGTCTACAACTACAATAACCAAAATACATATATAAGCCCCATAAAAACAACAACAATACTAATAATAAAAGGAAAGAAACCTAAACTAAACTATAAAATTATAAAGAGCCTGTTCTTTTTTTGTTAACTGTAAAGGAGAAGTAAAGGGAAAAAAGTATTTCTCATACTCAAAGAGAAGTAGCAATAGGAAAGGAAAAAACAATATCAAAAAAATAAGCAATTTGCAAAGCGTATGATATATTAATGTGTTGTTGTTGCTGTTCTTTGCCTCATTTAAAACACAGTGAATTTTTGGTTTAAAATATTATTGTTGTTTTTGACTGACAGACTGGTTAAGCAAAGGATATTTAATATCACTGTATTATAACTGAGTACAAAATAAATTTAGCCACAAATTCTTACAAATGTAAGATATGAATATCATTTTGTTTTGTTTCCTTTTTCTTTTGGCTGGCTCTATGTCGTTGTCAACCTTAAAGAGTGAGTAATAAAAAAAAATTAGAACTTACATTTTTATTTAAATGAAATATAAAATATTAATGGAGTAATTTTTATTAGTTAAAAATAAAATAGTTCCATTTTAAAGGTAAAAAAAAAAAAAAAAAATTAAAAAAAATTGTGTGAATTTTAAAACATAAACTAGACCAATATATCCCAGATTTTTTAACACAAAAATATTTTAAGTTAAGAAAAATATGCTTAACATTTTCTGATGATGCACTTTTTAACACTTGCGTGTAAGTGTAATAACACTCGTATGTTGTATGCGATTATTTAAACCGTACTCCCCTCTTGTTACTCTCCTTTATTTGTGTGTATAAGTAAGAGTGGTTTTTAATTAAGAACATGTTGAAGAATCTAATTAAGTCTAGTGGATTAAAGGATTGGTTTCTCATTATTTTATAGTAAATAATTGCAGGGTTGATTTTATAGGCAAATTAGTTTAAAAATTATAAGAAAGTGATTTTAAAGTTCAATATTATTATATAATTAAATATTAAACAATTAAAATAATTATTAGAGATCTCTCGTAGATTTTTTCCAACCAAGAAATATGTATGCCTAAAAATTCAGACCAAGTCATAGACTAATTTTCTTAATAAGTAATGTAAAATATTTTCAATCTTTAATTATTATAATTAGGAATTAATGACAAATGTTAATGAAAACTGTTAGGCTAAAATAAAAAATACATTAAGTGATCAACACAATACGTTGACAACAAGACCGAAATGAAACTGTTAAAAAATATATATGTATTCTATTGTAAAGATCAATTATTAACCTTCCTTTAGTTTTATTACAATTTTAAATAAAGAACACCGACAATCCAAACCCTAAACATTTTTTAGCGATCAAATAGTTTCCTTTACAATTTTCACTTTATGTATTGTCATCATAACTTGCTAGCAAGTGTAAAAGAAATGCAATTTAAAACAACAAAAATTTTCTATTTGTATAAGTTGTGCTGGTTTTATACCTATACAAATAATGACAGTATAAACATTTCAAATAAAACTTAACAATTCATGTTAATAGAAATGGCGACATTAAGATTTTGGTTAAGACATAAATAAGTATACCTAATAAATTGTTTTTTTTTTTTTTTTTTTTTTTTTGGAAATTTAAATGTGAAAAATTCTATTTTCTTATTTGCTGAGAAAAATAAAACACACACCAAAAAAAAAAAAAAAAAAAAAAAAGAGAGCTAGGCAAAATGTTTAAGCGTGAGTTAGAAAAAGAGTGGTGGGAGTTTTATTGTATAGATAGTAGATGTGTGTTTAGTAATATGTTTAATTATAAAGAGAGTAAGAGAAAATTTGTCAATGTGTAATAGAAAGAAAATGGTGGTTGCTAATGTATTTTTTTGTTGTTATTTCTTCATGTGTTTGTAAGTTTTTGTTCCTTTTTTACGTTTCAAAAGTTGTTTTTTTTATTATTAAAAGTATCCTTTTTTAATATGTATGCTAATTATTTGTTTGTATTTTTAGAAGAAAATTAAGAAAGAAATGGAAACAAGTTATTAATTTATAAATAAATTAACCCGGGAAAAATTTTAGAACATGTTCTAAAATCATTAGTTCTAGAAGTGGTGTAATTCAGATTCTTTAATAACATCCTCAGAACTAGTGGTATCACAACCAATTCTGACACTAATGGAGTAGAACCTTATTCTGATTCTAAATTCGTTTTAAGGAATGTTTTAGAGAACTAGTGCTTAAGAACTAATTCTCGAATGTCCTAAAACTTTTTAAAATAGTTGTATAAAAAATTTCAAAAATTAAAAAAGAGTATTTACAAAATTAAATTTATTTCAAAAGTGACCTTTAGGAAATTAGAAAAAAAAAAAAAACAGATTCTGAAACCACTCCCTAACGCTTCTATGGAACTAGTTCCGAATGTGACAATTTCGAACAAAAATCACTGATTAAAGAACTAGTTCTAGAACCGTTCCATAGAATGGGTACTGGCTAGCTAACATTTCCACAGAACTAGTTCTGGAGGTGACAATTTCAAACAAAAATCATTGGTCGTAACGCCAAAGTAGAACAAGTACAGGGTATTTTCACGTGTTCTGGAACTAGTTGTAGAACTAATACAATTTTTCCTGGGAATAATTAAAAAATTCATCAAAATCAAATGAAAAAATATTTTAAAATTTCAGAAATCTTAAGTGTGATAAAAAGGAAAATCCCAACAAACCAAGAAACGATACAGTATCATTTATGATATCATAATTTAAAATCATATGATAAAAAATCGAAATTATTTTTTCCTTAGAAAAAAAACTTCACATTTTCAGGAAAATAAAATTAAATTGAAAATATTTGTATTAGAACAATATTTTATGTTATGCATTATATGGAAATTGAATTTTTACAGCTAAATTTTGTGAAATTGAAAAAAAAATAACGAGTATAAGATAATGATACCAATATCAGTCAGAATTTAAAGGGGAAAATGTCTTCGGATTACAAAAGTTTCGTATTACATGCAAAATGATTTGGAGCTGGATGAACTTTAGTTATTTTATTAATTTTTGATAAAATATTTGGAATATTATATATTGATCCAATCTTAACATATATGTATGTATATATTCTGCAATATATTGCTAAATTATCGCGCTGCTCAAATTTAATGATATCATTACTAATATCGTTATTTTCAAAAATTATGATATTTTCGAGTGTACCTTTTATGTGTATATGATACAAGCAACCTATATAATTTTAGAATTATAAATAATATCATTCCTTTGGTTTGTTGGGATATTTTTATTTTTGGGCAGATAGAAAACAAATATTTTTAAGGTTGTTTTAGACATCAATCTTAAATATTTATAGGGTGTTCTTAAGAAATACAGTAATGGTCAAAACATGTGGAACTGAAATAAAATGTCACGACAAAAACTCGATTCTGAATAACGCTAATGTTTAAGCATACAGATTTGGCCGAAGGCTTATCGCCGAATAGATTTAAAGGAAAGAAAGGTCTAACCAACTTTAGGAATATCTTGCCACTAAACTGATGGCTCGAGATGTGTGGGAAACTAATAAAATTAAAAAATACTCTTATTTTTATATTCTATCTAAATGATTTTGAGATTCTTTTTCACGCCTAAATCGGAAAATGAAGAATAAAAAAGGAAATTGGACATAATTTTAATTATACCCACCATCAAAAAGATGGGGGGTATATTGATTTTGTCATTCCGTGTGTAACATGTCGAAGGAATCATCTAAGACCCCACAAAGTATATATTTTCTGGGTCCTGGTTAGATTCTGAGTCGATCTAGTTATGTCCGTCTGTCCGCCTGTTGAAAGCAGGATAGGACTCGAACGGGACAACGTAGGGGGACGAAATTTGGCACAAATATTTGTCTTATATAAGGTTTGCTTGGGATTGAAAATGGGCAAAATCGGATAATAAATAAACAAGTTATGAAAATGGGCAAAATCGGATAATAAATAAACAAGTTATGGGCTAAAAACTAGAAACACAGGGTGTCCGTTTCATACTTTTCTGATGATATTTCTTCAACAAAAGCATGTACCACCACGAAATTTTGTACGCATAGTTCGAGGATCGATATAAACTCGGAAACAAAAAATGAGCGTGGTCCGCCCACTTTACCGCCCACCTCCCATATAAGGTGAAAATCAACGAAATTGTGTTCAATTAGTTCAAAGACCAATGTAAACTCGGAAACAAAAAATGGGAGTGGTCCTCCCACTTTACCGCCCTCTTCCATATAACGTAAAATTTGAAAAAGTTGATGATGGGTATATAGATTCGGCCGGGCCGAATATAACATTCGCGCTTGTTTTTATTTAAATTTTTATTTCAGATTTTTTCTTTGTTTACTTTATAGAACATATTTTTTCTCTACATATTCTTATATTTATTCGAAAAGTCGGAAAAAGTCGAAATAAGTCGAAAAGTCGGAAAAAGTCGAAAATAGGCGGAAAGTAGAAACATGTTTAAAAAATTATCCTATTTAAAATGAATAGTTTCTTATCAGCTTTTATTTATATACCATTAAACCGTGTAGTTAATACATATTTTTGTGTGTAACTAGCACTCTCATTGGATAGATTTGTATGTTAATCAATATATTTGTTTGCGTTGTATTCATTTTTATTTTAAAAGTTTTTATTAGACAATTAACAAAAAATAGTAAATAGTCAAAATAAGTCGAAAAAATCGAAAAGTCGAAAATAGTTCGAAAAAGTCGAAAATAGTCGAAAAGTCGGAAAAAGTCGAAAATAGTCGAAAAGTCGGAAAAAGTCGAAAAGTCGGAAAAAGTCGAAAAGTCGACTATTTCAAAATTAAAAAAAGTCGAAAAGTCGAAAAATCTACTATTTAAAAATTAAAAAAATTCGAAAAATTGAAAAGTCGGCTTTTTGTTCAAACTGTAAAACCCTAATCGAGATGTCTCTTTGCTATCGAGTACAAAAACAAGTACATACTATCGAAATTACTTTCGATTCGAAGTTTATTATTTATATCTTTTGATGTATTTATCGTATAACTTAGTTATCCTGATTTTATAGATCCCGAAACTGTAAACAAAATCTTGGAAAATTGAGTCAACAGGATGCGCTCAGTTAAGGCAGCTACATTAAAGAAATTGATACATACATTTTATATTTATATTGTTTATTTTATTTGGGACCACCCATTACATTATTAAGAAAATAAAATAAATGTATACGGATACACATTTTTAGCCAAAAAATTTTGCAATTGCAAACTCTCTAAAAACCCATATTAATAAATATGATTTACATAAGAAACTGTTTTATAGCTACACTAAATAGCAAACACAATATTCCGAACCCCACACTTCTTGCAACAACCTGTGCTTTTGCCGCTGCCTGAATTGTTAAAATATTTAATCAAATATAGGCAACCCAAGAAACCTACCAACCTCCTATGTTGTAAGAAGTTAGGAAACCAAGTTGCCACATAGTTTGTTCTTCAAATATTCCACAATTTCGTATAAAAAACCTTCAAACATTGCTATAAAAGAAAGAACTTATTGTAATGGTTCTTAAAATTTTTTGAGTTATATGATACATTTCTCTAACTAGAAAATAAATTCCCTAATTTTGAAGATTATTTCCCTACTACTGGCCACACAGTCGTTTAAAACTAATTCCTTTTAAAAAGATGGGCTGCTGCTGTGGCTTCTTTGGCACCATAGTCGATTTATTATTATTTTTATTATTAAAAGCGCTCATTTTGTTTAGTTTCAAAAGAAATTCTTCATGACTTTGCGCGAGATTCATACGACTACTACAAACAAACATATGCAAAAAATGTTTGTTCTTATCGTCTGTAATATATTCTTTTTGTTTGTCTTTAGGTTTTCTTATAACATCTACCACCCTTTTTTGTTTTCGTTTTGTTTAAAGTTAAGTTTATGTTTGGACATTTTTCTCTGCCGCAACTTATAAAGCAACCTGTCTGTGGAGGGACAGGTAACTAGAGTTCAATAGTGGAATTTGATAGATATTGGCATCAGCAGAGTATGAGATATTTCGGTAAATTTTAAGTGATTAAAAATATAATATACTAGCTTATACCGGTGAGCTTTGATGTGATAACTAATATTTTTTTTATATAGGAGCTACTTTGATATAAAAATTATTTATAAAATTGTTTCCGATTTCCCGTAAATCACTCCTTTATATATGCGAAAATTATTTATAAGGAGCTATTCCTCCCGCTGGCCATATCCGTCCAATTTTCATTTTATTAATGCAAAATGATTAGAAAGTAGTTCCCATAAAATTTAAGAGCTATCACTATAATAGTTCTTTAGATAAGTCACTACAAAATATTTGCTTTGTATGGGGTAACATTTCACAGGTCCTATCAATCACATTTGCATCTGAACTTATGTAGGTTGTTCAGAAAGTTATTCGTACCAAATGTTAAAATTTTTGATGTAATAGTTCCTAATAGTTCCAGGATATAAATACATTTATCTGGTAATTTTTTTGTATATTATTATTATTTTTCAATACCTTAACTATAATTTTCATATAATTTATTCTTTTTTAGATTTTTTAACTTTATCCTAAAAATATTGTGTTTAAAAAAAGTCAAAAATGCGAAAAACTTAAAAAAGAAATGAAAAATACGAAATAATTTTGTATTAATATTTAACATCAAATTATGTTTAATTATACCCCAAAAATATTATTTATATGCAACTTTTTTTTAATTAATACGGATTATCATAACTTGAGTTAATATAAACAAAATATTAAAATATTACATATTTTGATCCGCGAATTAAAAACTTGTAGCGAAAGGGTTAACAGTATTTATCCTATAATTAGTATTTTTTATGTGGGGCTATCACTTCCCCTTTATCTTTATCTATAATTACAATGGGCCTTATAAGGTCTCCGAATGAAATCGCAGCTCACGCAACCTAACCTACATATATGCATAAAGACCGCGCCGAATTCATTCGTTAATTCTAAAGCCATTTCTATTATTGAAAATTGGGTCAACAAGAATCCGGGAATCTTTTTAAAAATCTCACTTTAAGTTATATTATTTAATTTTTTTTAAAATAAACTTTAATTTGGAGTGATTTGTAAAGAAATCTGAAGGTATCTATCCCTTTCATTTAAACTAAGCATAACCACACTGCGACTGAGTGACTGCCTCATGTCTATTGACTTTTTTTTTACACTGCCACCTAGTGAGGCAAGTGTTGATATATACAAGTACTATATGAGCTTTTCTTCTTTATTACAACCAGGGTCAAACTACTACACTTGACGTTTGTTTGTTGATGATATTTTTCTTCTTTAGATTATTAGTCGTATTATAATTCCTCTATACTTATTGTTCTTATTCTTGTTGTTGTTGCTATTGCTATATTCAATATGTGTATGTCTAAACCAAAGAATTTTTAATACAAATTCTATATACATATGTATGAAAAAGAATATGTTGCGAGGCTCCTCTATGTTTGAAAAACAAATGCAAAAGAAGGAGGAAAACATAACAGAAAAATAAAATAAAAAAATAAATAAACGTCATCCATCTCATTTCACGCTTTCTATCTTTCTTTTTCGCTCTCTTTTGTCTTATAAAATATAAAATTTAGGTTTAAACATCTGTATGATTATGTATAAATGCTTGTTTGTCGCCTGCCATCCTCAAAATATGTGTATAATAATCAACCATCCAACCAAGCATTCGGTTATATCTATCTACCAACCTTTGCATTATGTTCGTTCATATATACCATATAGTCAAAAAAAAGGTGAATTTTTTCTTTTTAGTTAAAATTATTTTATATGTAGTATGTATAGTGCACGTGTATACGTGTGTATTTGAGTAAGTATGTATCAATAAAGTACGTAAATTTTCTCTTATCCATTTTTACAATAATAATAATATTTTATAACCACCGTACGAACGTACAGTGAGTGCGCATACATTTATACTTATGTATGTACACATGTGTCAGTCAAATTATTTTATGTCAGGGATGGTAATTAAAATAGTAAACTAAGTAATGACTTACAAAAATGGTACAATTATTGAATAAAATAAATTGATTATCGAGACTTGCAATTTTTTATACCACTAAATCATTGGGAATTACGTCGGTTTTGAAATTAATAACAGGGACAGAAAATAATCATTATTCTTGAAATTTTAAACAAAAAAATCAGACAAGGAACAACCGGATAAAATACAGAAATGTAATCTTCAGAGCAGGTTCTATCGGAATCCGGGATGATTTTTTTTATTTTTTTTTTTTTTTTTTTTTTTTTTATGAAAAAAAATCAATATTAATGATTATTTTTGATTTTTATTTTTTCGCTCAACTCATAATCATTATTTTTTATTTTTATTTTTTTGCACAACTTTTAATGATTATTTTTGATTTTTATTTTTTCGCTCAACTTTTAATGATTATTTTTGATTTTTATTTTTTTTTTTTTTTTTCATTAAAGTTGAGTAAAAAAATAAAAATCAAAAATAATCATTAAAAGTTGAACGAAAAAATAAAAATCAAAAAATAATGATTATTTGTTGATTTTTATTTTAAAACTCATAATCATTACGGTCCTTGGTATTAAATATTAGTTTTCTTTAGAAAGGAGCACATAATAAAAATTAATATTATCGATACAATTATTTAAAATTTTAAAGAATTTTGTAAAAAAGACAAAAAACCTTAAATATATTCGAAGCCATTCATTTCATCTCAATTGTAGATAAAGAGTAACAAGATAGAAAGGTCGACCAAAAAAAATATGCAAAATAGTTTCCATTTTACAAAACGTGTCATTGGCAATAAGACCTTCCCTCATCAATGCCATGAAAAGAAAACAGCAAGTAAAATGTGTAACTCTTATACGATTATACACACCTCTTACACGCAATTAAAAATTTTGCGATATGAAAATTTTGCCGTGAGTTAATATTTTATTTGCGAGTTAGTAACTCACGGAAACTAATTATGGATTAGTGAAACTAATTGCAAATAATGTGTATGGCATTGGCACTTCCTTTTACGTCCAAAAATTTTCTATGACCATAGTGGTATCTATCCCATTTGGCACAATAAAAAGGTAAATATATTTCTTTATGTAATTTGTGTATAAACGGTGAGTTAATTATTGCAAATTATTTTTATTTGCAATAATCCTGCGTCTAAAAGTAATATCTATTAAGAGAGTCTGCAATTATATTTTATGATTCAGAATAAGAAAGATTTCTCTGGAGAACAGGTGGTTTACACTGCATACAATTGCATTTCATTAAATAAATTCAGATAAAGATTAATAAGATAAAAAAAGATGTCAAAAGTTCTAAGAAAGTATTTATAACAATAGCTGTGTTTTGTTGATAACGTTCATGGGTAATTTCATACAAATTTAAAATTTATATACGTTAGGATTTAACGTGTAGAATTATACATGTTAACCTTAACGTCGATAAAAGTGCTCCCAATGTATTAACAAAAATACAATTATGAATATAAGAATGACAAGAAATATAAAAATATAAAAATTAAATTCAAATCGTCACCGAAAATGCTAAACAACGTAACATCACTTTTCACAACTTTACAGGAGGCACAAAAAACTTTATAAAATCTAAACAAATTGTGTTACAAACAAGATTTTTGGGTTATTACATCCTTAAATATTGCTTAATATATTGAAGATGAATAATTTAATTTTTATTAAATATTTTTTAAGTTATGTGGTTTACGTTTTTCAAGATTTAAATTTTATGAAGCCAAAAAAACGTAACATTAATAAAAATTTTACAAAAATTGTAATTAAAAGAATTTTTAATAACTTTTACTCCAAAATTTTAAAAGCTATTATATTTTTAATAATTTGCAATCTAAATTCGTAAAAAAAAAAAGAAAATTTTATTTTTTATTTTTTTAACAAATGTGATATTACGCTGTTTTGACTTATTGGTTTCGTTAATATTATCGTCATTTTTGGAGCTACAAGTCTAAAAATTTGTGATCACACGTATTTTGGATAAATGAACCACATTTCATCAAAACACACAAATTTGAAAATTTTGATGTTACGTTGTTTTGCATTTTCGGTGACGAAATATAAAATTTGTTAATTTTTCAATTTTTTAAAGAAAATCGCGTAAATTTCGTGCTGCATTTTACAAATAAATATAAAGTGCTCCCAAATCGGGTTAGCGTCGTTTTTTGCTAACAATCAACGTTAACAATCCGTTAGAGCAACAAAACACAACTAATATTTATATATACATTTTTGTTTATAATTCTTCAAAATTGTACTAAAACAAATTAAAATTTTTTAACTTGGTCTATACCCACAAATCATTTTGAGTCACATTTCTATGTTGTTTACTTTAATATAGAAAGAGAATGTAACAAAATGGCTAAATAGAAAGATGAATTTTCGTTAATTCAAATTTTTATTTAAATTTGTCAAAATGTTATTACAACTGAGAGCAAATTAAATTTCAAAAATTATAACTTTGACTTTTGAAATCTTTTTTCATTCCTGATGAGTATTAACAGGGTCCAGAAAATTTTAAATGTTAATCAACAATATATGTAGTTCGGTGTAACATAACGAATTGAGGCGGCAATGTAGTTGGAAAAACACACCTATTGTGGAATCTTTAATAAGGTCCTGTGTAGCTTAGCGCGAATAATTTAGCTATTGGTGGACATTATGGCCAACATATATTGGCGGATAACACAAATAATACAAAGACGGATATTTTTCCAGATATTCGATAGATAAATTATTTCGAAGTCATTCAAAACGTACATATAAACTATAATAAAACTATAACAAGCTAAAGGTCATATGACATGGTATCAAAAGATAGAACATAATTAGAAAAAAAGACAAAAGTTTATTTAAATTAACTTTAAAATAGTACCATTTCTTAAAATTTTTTTAGTACATTTTGCATCTCTGGTGGGTGTTTATACGTAATATATGTAGATGGGAGAAGGGGAGATTGAATTCGTTTCTTTTGTTGTTTTGTTTGTTTCCAGTTTTTTTTTTATAGAGGATTTGCTGGTTGATGGTCGATGTTGTTGTCAACGGTCGTCTCAAAGTCTCATCATTTTCCATATAATGTGCATCAGTGTAACACAAAAATGCATTAATTATGTGTATGATTGTTTTACTCTCTTTCCTTTTTATAAACATTTCTTTATAGATTTCATCTTTAGATTTACGTTTAAATACGTACATACATAACATTTTTGTGTAGTTTTTGTAAAATTTTATTGCCATTTTTTTAGGTTAGAATTTTTGTCTATTGGAAAGGAGGAATTTTTATTTAAGGAAATGAAATGTCCAAAAAATTATGATTATATTCATCTTTTCCACAACACTCTAACATTACCACAAGATCAGCGTGATTGATCACACATTTTAAAGATTAAGGTAAACATTTTTTAAAACCTCTGAAATTTCTATTGACATTGTATTTGTTGTGGCTTTTTAAGGGTTAAATTTAACATTAAACTACTTAACCAAATACTTGCATAAAGTAAAAAAGAAAGAAATTGTATTTGTTGCGAAAAAAGGGACAAAATAATTCATATTTTCTTCTGTTGTATTTCTTGTTGTTTTATTATTTAAATTTTCCTCTTACTAAGAATTATAAGCATGTCCTTTCTTGTGTTTACCTGTCTGACATTTGATTTGTTTTCTTTTATGTTATTTTTAAATTTAATTTTATTTGTTAGTCCATAAATGTGCTGTCATTTTTAATTTGTCCAATATTTTATATGATGTTAAGATACAGCCCTACTGTACGCTCAAATAAAATTCTGTGAAAAATATGTGATGTGTACAAAATTACTTATGAAGAAAATTTCCATTTCGGGCTACCTGGTTTGTAATGTAATTATGGTTTTTAAGTGTTATAATTGTATGTTGTTGATTTAGGAGTGTTAGAATTGATAAATTTATTTTAAAATTGGTAAAGAATTAAGTATGTACCTATGTACATACTAACATAAAAATAATGTGATCGAATTTACCACTGAGGAAACTGTAATGTAGCCGCTAGGTGCAATAAAGATTTCTAAGACATTTTTGTAACATTTTCAAATATTGCAACTTTAAGCCAAAAATCTGTAAGTCTATCAAATATACATATGTACCAAAAAGAGACCACAACTATTTTTATAAACTAATTTGTGCCAAAAGTCTTGAAATTAGGTCTGTAGTGAAAACTAAAATTTTCTCTATTGAAGCCAAGAAGTATGCAAATGTTTGTATGTCTTAAGCAGGGATGGAAAATGAAAATATTTTTGGGTATCAAAATAAATTTGAAATAGTACTTTTTTCACCCTCAGAGTACTAAAATAAAAAGTTTTGATAGATACTTATTTCTTATTTAGTGCAAAACACAAAGTTTGTAATATGTGGACTCAAAACGAAAGATTAAATACGACACCGAATCATAAAATGATTTTGTTCAGATTAAATATTATAGTTATTAGAATAAACTTAAGGAGAAAAAGGTTCAATATTAAAATTCCTTAAAATCGAGCAATTCAGCTTTAGTTTTGATAAAATATAATTTATAACCCGATTTCTTTAAAATTTTGAACATTTCACATCAATTTGATTTACAGAGCATAGAAACTTCTAGTTTTTAGTAATGTTTGTATATAGTTTAAATGTTTCTATAATATAGTTCCTTGTCTATAAACTTATTTAAAATGTTCTAATTACGTATCTAAATTTCTCGAAGCCCTAGGCTTCAGTCGAGCACTAAATGTAAATACATATGTATAAATCAAAGTTGTTAAAATACATAAATTTCTATTCGAAAATTATAAATCTCGAATTCTGGAATATCCAGCTAATCGTTTAAAGTATCAAATGACTCGAGGGAGTACTTCGGTATTTTTGAATGTTAAATAGTATCAAAAAAGTACTATAGTATCAACTTTTCCATCCCTGGTCTTAAGTTTTTGATCGACTGCATCTCATCTCATGTCTTGTTAGCTCACCGCTACACTACTTGAAGTATTTGCTGTACAGTCAAACACTGCAAACAATATTTGAATGGTTTCAAGTGCCTGCTTTACAGTATTTGTTCCTTGCATACACACAACTGTAAAGCATTTGAAAAATACAAAATGTCTTGAAATGTCTTATAAGACATGTGTTGCAAGTCTCTATTAGAAGCAAAATTTCTGAAAATCTGGGATTAAAAAAACACACATCGAAATCGCCACTTTAAAATCGTCTAAACCGCACACGACAAATTATTTCAACCCCTTTTCTTAAAAAAGCTATAATAAAGTAAAACTTCTCAATAAGACTTCTTTATATTCCCCGGTAAACACTCTTTATTAGATAATTGGGTACCTAAATAAGTTCTTTGATCGGTTTATATCTGTTATTCTAAAACAAATTGAGTTTATACTCCATATTAGACCTCTTCAAGAACCCCCAAATCATTGCTACGGACCTCAATTTGGAAACTCGTTGTATAGGGAACACATCTCAAATCGTGCTGGGGGATTCAATAGTGCATTTGGACTCATGAAGTTATCTAAAATTTGTCAGACAACGAGCTGGGAGCGAGAAAAACTAATTTGCAGTCTACAGTAGGTCCCATACTAATCTAGACAAATCCAGTTTCAGTAGTCATTTTGTAGCTTCTTAAACCAATTTTATTAATGTTGGATTAATAAAATTAAGAATAACACGTATCCAGTAGAAAAAAGTCTGTCGTTAAAGAGCGATAGTATTTGGATAAATCAGAAAAAAATATCTCTAAGCCAATCGTTGTAGTGCCAATAACTGATGGAACTGAAATCAGTCAATTACCCAGCAAAAAAACTTATTTTGTGGAAGGAACTTTGTAAGGGTGGCTATATTGCGGAATCACTTACTGTTGAACAATAATCTCATTTTGGAACCCAGCAAAAAAAAAAAATAACTGAAAAAGTGCTGAACAAGTTATGAACTTATCATTGTGTTGTTATTGGAAGGAAGTATTTAGTGGTAAAAAAGAGCTGCAGGACTTCTTTTTTAGCACATGGTTGTCATTGGAAGGATGTTCTTCTTTTATAAAATTTTAATTTTCTTAGAAATTATTAACCTTTTTTTCCCTCTAAAAATTATTAAGAACTTCCAAAAAAGTTTAAAATATGCACTTTATTTTACTTTTGAAGTGGTGAAACTATGAAACTACTCTTTTTTTTTTTTTTTTTGCTGGGAATTGATACATTTTTTAGGGACAAGTTTGGCCAGTTCCTATTTTATATTGTACATTTTCAAAGTTTCTTTTAATTAGTAACACCTTTAGCTTTAAATAATTATGTTGCAGCCTTTGACCACCTTAATTCATAAATAAATTATAGTTAAGTAATACTTCAAAAAGTACCTAATATTACCCGATTTTCGCACTCATCGCTATAAATTTTGTTTGGTTAACTTTTACCTCATTTAATTCTTTAGCATTTATGGAAAAATCAATTGAAGTAAAATTAATACAAAATATTCTAAATATATGTACATTCAAATAATACTTTTAAATATTTTTTGTTGTTAAACTCTCCCTATTTCTACTCTTACTCTCATTACATTACCTCTTGAGTATGTGTCACACATACACACATTGGAGAACACACTAACAGGACATTGATGAAAATTTCCGCTAAAAAAAAAAAAACTATAAAAAAATAACAACCAATATAAGCCACCAACCAAATCTAATGAAAAATCTGGAAACAAAAAAAGGATAAAATTGACAAAGCTGCTAAAACGCCTGCTCATTTACAATGTTTAAAAAGATTTCCAAATGTATACATGAAAGAAATATTAAATAGATGAAGAAAAAAAATAACAGCAACAAATCCCCAACGTTTGAAAGCAAACAAAACGGCAAGCAATAATTTATTGGTATTCATTTCAACCCCCAAAACAATTTTATACAAAAATTTTAGATCATTTTTGTTTTCGCTTTTTGCAAAAAATAACTTATATTTTGTATTATACACACAATACATATTGTATATAAATACATATATATGTAATACAATAACAAAGTTGTATTACTTATTTGTATCTAAAGAAAAAAAACTTACTTTGAGCAAAACAAGGAACTGAAAAATATTTGAAATGTAAAACACAATTTGACTTTAATCTCACACCTTAGCAAACAAAAATACCCCTAATTTTTTATGTAAATAAACTCAAATTTTTCACTAACCATCATCGCCAAATACACATGTCTGTGAAGAAAGGCTGCTGGTTTTTTTTTAGCCTAAAAATTGTATAAATTTAGATTTTTTTAACAAGAATTTGAATAAAAATTAAAGATAAAGCTACTAAATAAGTTCTAATAATATTTTTGTATTCATTCAAAATTAAAAAAAGCTACTTTTGAGAGTCCAATGTCTCCCTTTATTTATCTTGCAAATAATTCACATGTTTATTCTTTATTCAAGAACTAGTTAATGGTAACCCTCTTAGGGTTTTAAGGTTTTCTGGTTATTAATGAGTGATTTGTGTGATTATTTGATGCGTTTTTTTTTTTTTTTTTTTTTCATTGGAGGGTGGACGTTGGTGGTTGTTTTAAGTTTTACGTGCAATATTTCTATGTTTGAGTTTTCAATTCACTGATTTTTTAGATTATAAATAAAAATATTCCATTTCTTTTGTTATTGTTTGACAGTTGGCACTATGCAATGAAGAGCCAGGATGTTGACAATTATTGCCAGCTAAAGTATTCAATTTCGTTGTTCAAAGTATTTCGCCTTATTGATAAACTGTACTTTTTGGATTAGTTGTTGGTTATTTGAAAATATAAAAGTTTTCAAATTACTTTTTTTTTTTTTTTGTAAAGAAAAAGGGGTGCGGGAAAAAAATTACATAATGTGGTTTTGTATTACAAATATTTTAATATACAGTATGCAATTTTTCGAATGCGGTAATAATGTGTTTGAATAGATTATACCACTTTTTGCGAAACTACAAAATATTTAATGTCCAATAAAAATGAATAAAAAGTACTGTAATCAGAAAGCCTTTATATTCTGTTAAAATGTAAATAACACATTTTTTTATACCCACCATCAAAAAGGTATATTGATTTTGTCATTCCGTGTGTAACATGTCGAAGGAATCATCTAAGTCCTGGTTAGATTCTGAGTCGATCTAGCTATGTCCGCCTGTCTGTCTGTTGAAAGCAGGATAGAGCTCGAACGGGGCAACGTAGGGAGACGAAATTTGGCACAAATATTTATCTTATATTTTCTGCTGATATTTCTTCAATAAAAGCACGTACGACAACGAAATTTTGTACGTATAGTTCGGGGGTCGATATAAACTCGGAAACCAAAATTGTGTTCAAATAGTTCAAGGACCAATGTAAAGTCGGAAACAAAAAATGGGCGTGGTCTTGTGGTTTGTAATGGGGATAAGATGGCTTAGGGGCAATCAAAACTAATTGCTAGGGTTTAGGTTCCACTCCTCTCTTCTTCTTCTTTATCTAAGTTTTCTATTCTCTTGTTCTGTTTTCAATTTATCTCTATTTCTCAAAGGGATCACAATGGACCTTTTTGGTCTCTGGGTGGAGGCGTGAATACGCCACCCTTTTCAACCTAACCTAACCTAACCTATCTCTATTTTAAACTTTTCTGCCGATATCTCTTAAACAAAAGCATTTACGAAAACTAAATTTTGTACACATAGTTCGAGCATTGATGTAAACTCGGAAAACTTTTTGTGTACAAAATTTCCAAAATTTGATATGAAAAAATATTTGATTTCATGCCAAACGAAAGACTTTCTATATTAGGCTCGCTAACACGTCATGATGTTTTGTTAATCATAAACAGAGACGAATTTTAATTTAGAATCAACGACGCCATTTTTAAAAGTTGAATAGGGACATTTTAAAATAAAAATTGAACTTTTTAAATTTTTTATTTTGCATATGCATTAGTGTCCCGTAGACAAAAATTTTGTAGGAAGACCCCTCAAACGATGCGTAAAAATTAGCTATGAGAAAAATATGAAAAATTTTTTTTAAATTGATCTTAAGTTCCCTACTAGCGATTGAAAGTCACGGGTCTAGAACATTTCGTCCAAAAAAACAGTACTGAGTTTTACGTTGAAATGGGTATCAAAAAATTCGTAATTTTTAACCAATTATGAAAAAATATTTTAAAAAATTTTAGCAAAATATTTGGTCCATAAACCTAATATTAAAAAAAAAAAAAAAAAAAATTCAACAAAATGCCTTAGCGAATCTTCTAGCGAATCTAAATTCCATGAAAAAAAATTTTTAAAATATTTTTTCCGTAACCAGCTTAAAATTAACATTTTTTGACACCCACTTCGATTAAAAAATCTAAACTTTTTTTTTTTACCAAAATGTATGGGACCCATGATTTTTCAAATGCTGGTAGGGAATTGAAGACCAATTTTAAACATTTTTTAAATATTTTTTCCATATTAAGCAAATTTTTACGCATCGTTTGAGGGGTCTTCCTACATCGAAATCTCGAAAATAGCTTTCTTTGAGACACTCTAACATACATACATAAATGAAATAAAAAAAAAGAATAATAATTAATAAGTGTGTCGGCTATTCAATTTATTTTATCAGAAAAAACATATGTTTAACATACAAAAGCTGTAAGTATACATGTGCACAGTTTACAAATAATTCCCAAATTCTTTTTTATTTCTACTCCTATCCTATGTCAGACGAAAACAAAAGTTATCTACTATTGTTTAAATGTACATAGTGAATCATATATCGCTACTGCAAACAACAAAAGACATCGACATATTTATCGATACAGGTTAAAGACCAGTAGAGCGATTCAGTAACTTTTAACGATTCGACAATCGCTAGACTTGTCAATAGCATTTGTTGTTTGTAGTAACGATTGTATGATTCACTAAGTATTCTTAAACGATTGTATAAAACTATTGTTGTCATGTGGCATCTCTCTACAAGGAAATACTAAAAAAAAGTAAAGTTCCAAACCAAATAAAAAAGGAAAACAAAAAAATTTAAGACAAATCGAAATTTTTTAACAATTTTAAGACGGCGATTGATTAAATTATGCCTTTGATATAGATTAATATATGTTTCAGTTAATGGTTTTTTTAAAAATGATCACTACTTCCAAAAAACGTGGAAGCATGGACTATAACCTTGGAAGTACATATTACATCCGCAAAAGAGGCGACTTAGTCGTTGGGTTGACTTCTTGGCTACTTTTTGTTTTTAATATAACAACACAAAAATTTTTGTCTTTAAGTTAACCCAAACAAGTATCGTTAAAACTGTTACAGAATAACGAAATCGACAATTTTGTTGTTTACTATTTTAAACGATTCGATTATCGTTAAAACAAGTTACTGAATCGCACTACAGGAAACCAATTTTATAACACATTTTCAGCAGACTTCTTTTTTTAAATTAGGAAATATTTAAATATATTATTTAAACAAAGCTATTAAATCTTATGGAAATTAATGCAAAGCTTTAAAATTCTGCAGCAAGGTTTAGTATTTGTTTAAGTATAAAGATCGGCGTTAACTTTAAATTATTTTCAAAATTTAAAGCCAAGAATAAGTAGTAACATTAGGTAATAAAGGCAAATTAATATCATCAGCTGTTGAAAAATAACCCCATATCACGTTAAAGTTTAAACATATTTAAATTTTTGAATCAAAGCAAAATGATTTACTTCGAAATAATTTTTAAGATATTCATTTGCAAATTTAAGTTTATACGTATAAAATCCTTAAAATAATATTAATTAATAACTATATATATATATAAAAAAACAGCTGAAACATGCTTCGAGATAGAAAAAAAAATAATATTAATGAAATTGGTTTTCTTTAAATAAAAAATATTTAAATGGTAATTTTAAGTATGTACAAATGTAAATGTGTAGTTTGTGTGAGAAGGGGTAATAGAAATTCTTACATCTAATAATAATAATGATGATGGAATGATGAGTGAATTAAGAAAAAACAAAAAATTAAAGGATGAAGTGAACAAAAAAAGAAAAGGCAAATTGAAGTAGATATAAAAAAATATATAGTTTTGTTTGGAACGAACATTTACATTATTCATACTAACCAAATACATGGCCAGTTTATTGATATCCAAATTAGCCAACTGACTAACGTCGGTCGTATTCAAAATGTTCAGCATTAAACTAATGTCGGCCGCTGTTGGCATTGGAGTGGAAGTAAGAGCAGCAACAGCAGCACTAGCTTGTTGTTGCTGTTGTTGCAATGTTTGCTGTTGCTGCTGTTGGTGTTGCTGCTGCTGTTGTTGTTGCTGTAGCTGTTGTTGTTGCTGCTGCTGATGTTGTTGCTGTTGTTGATGCTGTTGTTGTTGATGTTGTTGTTGATGTTGCTGTTGCAATTGTTGATGCAATGACGCATTTTGAGCAGCATTTTGTGCGGCAGCAGCAGCAGCGGCCGATGTACTTGGTCCCGTCGCTAATGTACTATTATTATTTTGTATCAATGATTGCAAACTACGACTACCAGGATCTTGATTAGATGTGGTAGCTGTAGAACCGCCAGCAGTATTTTGCATCTGCATTTGCATTGATTGCAAAGTCGGTGTAGTTGGTACCGACAATGGAGGTGTTGAAGAGACCAAAGCTTGCAACTGTCATTAAAGGGAGGAGTGGGAGGTATTTTGTTTTTTAGGTTTCTTTTTTATTTTTTATTTGTTTATATGTTAGAAATAAATGTCCGTTTTGTATGAGTTTTACAAAATATGCGTGATGAGTTCGGAGACAGGGAGATGGGGAAGTATACAAAACATATATTTGTTTTTTTTTTTTTTTTTTTTCTTTTGGTATATAGACTTTTGTAAAGTAAAATAATGTTTTATTTTTCTTGGTAATATATCAGTAGTAGTAAAGTAGTATTTTTATTTCTTTTTATAAAAAAATAATGTTAATTTTCATAGGCAACAATTTGGATTTCAATAAAAGCCCATTTATTAAATAAAACAACTTCATTATAAAATCTTTTTTTTAACAAAATAGTAAAAAAAGCATCTGCATATTACAGATGTTACAGAAAATTATTGTGCAAAAAAAATGTTTTGTTTGAATTGCAGTTATTTGTAATTGTCGCTTCATTCATAACAAAGAAAATAAAAAATATGAAATTTAATAATACTTTTCTTAATACATTTTTTGATATGTATTATTGAAAATGAAACTGGTATTAATACATAGTATTATAGTGTAAAACCACCTTAACTGTATAGAACACAGTTCCCTTTTTTTTCACATTTTCGGCTACAAAATTCTCATTTTTCCGAAGCCCCGTAGATTTTGATTGAAAACTTTTAACAACATATTACAGATTCCTAAACTGCATTCCGTTTGCCGATTCGTGCTTTGGGATTTGAGAAAATATAGACTAAAGTCAAAACTTTCATATAAAATTACTCGAATTCAGGAGGGTGTGTACCTTAACCATTTGAGTTATTGAGCTTGCTTTTTATTTTAAAGTCTTCTTTGTGAAGATATCTTTCATAAAACTATAAAATTTTTATATGTTGTTGAAGAATATTTTATTTTAGAGAAAAAAGAGTGTAGATACTTTTTCGGCCAAAAAACACAAAAGTCGTCACTTTTGAAATTTTCAAATTCAAAATCGTTTATTTTTGGACTCGGTAAAGATATCGACTACAATTTTTTTTATTCAATAGATAATTTTGTTCTTTAATTACCTAAAGAAAAAATAAATAAAATCGGTGGACCAAGAACATGCAAAATTGAGGTACTTAAAAATTCAAACGCAAATAACTCAAAAACTATAGAGATAAATAGAGATTGTAGGTCTTATCAGTGCCTACAATAAAAATAAAAATATTCGAAATTGGACGAGAAACAAAAATTTGGCAAGCGATTAAAAAAAATTTATATGTATGTCAGAGGTACCCAACTTTGAGTCCATTTAGCTCCAAATTTCATGCAAATCTAATCAGCCGATCAGAAGTTACAGATTTATTTCCAAAAAATTTCGATTCTGCCCCACTGTGTATTGTAAAATATAAACAATTTTATTTTCGTTTAAAATATTCTACAAAGATAATTTAATTAACCAGATTGTAATAAAACGAACCTATTTAAATTAATAAAAATAATGTATATTAACTTTTCTACGGTTATTTTGTTTCTTTATTTTGAATATGGCAGTTTATATATACCAAAGCTTTCCAATGATATATTTAGAGTTTTTTAATTATAAGTCGCAGGCAGTTTAATCACTAACATATTCCTATTTTTATATTTTTTCATTTTTTTTTTTTTTTTTTTCGTGTTAAATTTTGAATTAATTTTAGTATTACAACACAACTACAAAATTTTATATTATTTTAATTTTATACAGTAAAAAGGACATTCATTACTAAATAGTGACACAAATCATCTGAAAAGAGTCTTTTAATTTTAAATACATACACTATTATTGGTAACTTAATTTTAATAACTACTTTTACTACTTTACTACACGAAAATATTCCAAGGAAAAATGCAACAACATTTTCTTTACAGTTGATAGAAAAATTAAGTTATTTTTCATTTATTATTTTTATTTAATATTTTCAATGGTAAAAGCCAAGTTAACAAATGATATAAAGGTTAAAAATGTATGTAAATAAGTTTGCACATTTTAAGTTTTTCAAATAGTTTCATCATGTTTTCAAATACAAACTATAATACCAATTCAATTACAGCCAAAATACCCAAATAGATGATAAATAAACAAAATTTAGACAAGAAAAAAACTACTTAAAACTACCAACAATTTCTCAAAAAACAATTCAAATTTCATATTAACTACTTGTAATTTACAAAAAATGTGCAAAATTTTTAGTTTTTAAGATTTAATTGGGTGAATTCAATTGGAATTCTTATTTTCTTGTTTGTTTGAAGATGATTTTTTGAAATACATACAAACATAAAGAAAATCGAAATTATAAGACTTACCTTGGCCTTTTGTTGTTGTTTTAATTCTTCTTTTTTGTAGTTTCTTTGATAGGCAGTAATGACACGTCTTAGACGTGTATTTAAATCTTGCATGGAAGGCCACAGTGTGGCGGAATTATCATCAACGGGTGCTTGTGTCGGTGGATATGAACCAGCAACACTTTCTTCTTCGTCTAGGCCTAAACATGAGGTTGTGGTATTAACAGTATCATTTTGCGTTTGTTCATTTGAAGATGAATTGGTGGTGGTAGTAGAAGATGTGGTGGTGGATGTAGTGGTAGTTGTTAAATTGGTAGTGGTAGTTGAGGTGATGGTGGTGGTAGTACATGTATTGTTGGCCGTATTTGTGGCCGAATTTGATGAAGCTTCCTCAACGTTAACAGTTTCAGTCGATGTGCTAGCCGTAGGAGAATCAGCACCAGCTGTAGTTGTAGCTCCAGATTCGGAAACGGTAGCATCCATCGAATTGGAATCAGTAACAGCGGCTGCTGTTGTATCATTACTATTATCTGTGGTAGCAGCATCTGCCTCTGATTTTTCCACAGCAACTGCAGACGCTGTTTCACTATCCTCTTCCATTTTCTCCAGTTTGCTTTCAGAAATCTCAGAAGTTGTTACAGCTGAAGATTTATCTTTTTCATTATCAATGTCTTTGACTCTTTTATCTTTATGTTTTTTCTTTTCTTTTTCTTCAACTTCTTCTGTTTTATCACTAACAGCTTCTGATTTTTCTTTTGTTTCCTTGGCTTCATCATCTACAGCCGCTGCAGACTTTTTATTCTCCTCAGCCTTGTCATTATCATTGACTGCAACTGTTTCGTCAGCGGTTGCCTTTTTCGCCAATTTTTTATTCTTACCCGAAGAGCTGGGACGTTCGGGAGGATCTAAAGAATCTTTATCTTTATCGCCCGCTGTCAATTTGGTGGAATCAGAGTCTTTGGTGGCGGTGCCATCATCATCGATTTCTTCAACATCGGCATCTTGTTTCGAATTTGCATCGTCTTCGTTTCTGTTAAAGTAAAAGAGAGAGAAAAAAAAGAAAAATTTTAGTATTAAAAAAGTTGGGATTTTAAGTTGTTTTTTAATATTCAAACTTAAAAAACATGCTTAACAATTATTTAAAGATTTTCTTTCTGTTAAAGACATTTATTAAAAAATTTTTTTCTTTGATGTTTAGGTAAACAAGTTTAAAAAAAGCTTTAATTAACGAGCATCAAGTTGTAAAAGACAAAATGAAATGGTTTTAGTGAAATGAATTTGTTTAATGAAAATTTAAAAAAAAAAAAAAAAAAACAATCGACATTTTTACTTTTTTATATTAATTTTTTTTAAATTTTAACACGGATGCATAAATTTGAATAATTTTAAGTTCCTAGCAGTGCTATTGACTAAAAGACTAAAAGGTAGTCCGTGCTATCAAAAAGCACAGGAAGTCTACGAATTTATGGAGCTACCAGTGTAAAAGTTTCGTCTTTCGCAAGTTGAAGTGCTTGGCAAAAAAAGGCTTAGTCTTTTTTCTCTGTTAAAAGTGTCATTTGAAATGAATGAAGTACTTTTTTCCCAGATGTACAAATATCTTGCCACACCAAAAGTGTATCGACAATTTCGCTGTAAAAAGATATTGTAAAAAGTCCTCCAGTAGATACTTTTTATCACCCCTTAGGCAACATTAACATTTAAAAAAAATGTTTGGTCCTCCCTTTTGCCTTCACATTTTATATACCGTTACTATTAGGACCTTTTTTTACTTCGTGGGTGTTCATGTCAACTTTTTTTTTTTTTTTTTTGCTTTAAATAAAAAATACAAAGAAATTTAAATTCGTATTACTTTAATGTTTTTTTATGTTGTTTGATACAAGGAACTATACCTTCCTGACTCACCTGCGTTACTAGCAGTATTTTATATGCTCGACATGTTTTTCGATAATAAATTAAAATATGTATTTGAACGAATTTTGTTAAATTTTAATTTTAAGAAAATCTAATTATGTTATTACAATAAAATTTAGCACATACTTTCTAATAATAACAAATATAAAGAAGTTAACATTACTAATTTTTTTCATGTATAATAAAAGTTATAAGCCTCAACATTGGAACGGATTTTTTTCTTGTGCAGTACTTATTTAGGATCTGGGAGCGAATTATTTATTATTTCGCGAAAAGGTAAAAATGGTAGACACTTTTGTAGTAGATTATATATCTAGAGAAATAAGAATAATAAATAAATTATAAGACCCCAAAGAATCAATTATTAAATCGATTTAAATTACTTCTACTTGTTCTCAAAACAAAAATATTTTCCCATTCACTAATTAAATTCTAAAACAAAAATTATTGAATTAATATTTATGGAAATTGTTTAATTAAATTTTAACAGTATATTGTTATTCATAATAAAAATTTGAAACAATTCTAAAATATGTTCTTTACATTCTAATTAGCGATTAAACTCGATTTTTTATACATTTATATTACAAAATCCTACTTTAATACTTAATTAACAGAAATTATCAAAAAAAAAAAAAAAAAAAAAAAAAAAAAATTTTTTTTTTTTTTTCAAAAAACATTTAACACTTAAAAGATTTAATTTTTTAAACAACATTTTCTAAAAATCAAAGTGATTGATTTATGTAAATGATGTTTTTAATACAAAAAACTAAAAAGACTTACATCGGCAAATTGGTTACAGTTACATCATCGTTCGTCGAACCAACGTGACCAGCAAAACATAATGCAGGATCGGAACGCATAACACGATACATTTCACAGCCATGTTTAAATGTGCCCACCAAAAGACTCTTATCGCAACAGGGAGGATTCCACCACGAAGCAGGCATGGTCTCGGCCATTGTAGGAGGGCGTATGGGAAGCTCGCTAAATTTTAGTGGCGTATTTTTTTTTTTTTTTTTTTTTTTAATTTGTTGGAAGTAGTTTACATATATAGAGATGGAATACACACACAGAGAATTGATGAATGAAAGATGAATTATATAATACAAAAAATTTTAAGATTATTAGAAAATAAAAAAGAAAAGTATAATTAAAAAATAAAGTAAGAAAATAAAAAAGAGAAAATAAATAAAAGTAAAGCCAATTGTTGTAAATTATTAAAATATTTTATATTTTAAAGATATGTATAAAAATGTTGTTATAAAAAAAACTAAACATTTTACAACTGAGTGAGTGATTTTACAGGGATTCACACACAGTTAATTAATTTTAACTAAATAATATTTTTGAAATGTTTAATTAAAATGTAAAAAAATTTGTTTTTAAAAATATATGTGAATCCTTGTGAGAAGTTTGTTGTTGTTTTTAATTCAAATTATTTATTTTTTTGTATTATAAGGCGTTGAAGAATATAATTTTACTTACTAACGCTTTAAATATCTGAAAATTTTATATATTTGTTGATATGAAATCAAAGATTTTGTTCATGTGCTTTTTATGGTATAATGAACTCTTATATATATTTTTTTTTAGAAGAAAAGCAAATTAACATTAAATACAAGCAATTAATTTTATATATTTACACTGTTTTGGAAATGTTTAACAAAATTTAAAGCCGATTTTTTATTAAAATTCTTTTTTAGATAACAAATAATTTTGTCAATTGTTTCCAAAACTTGTTTAAAAAGGAAAAAAATTAAATAGGATTAACTTATACAGAATATTAAAATTAACAGATATTTGTTATGGAAAATGCTTTTTAAAATTTTGAAAAAGGTTTTAAAAAAATACACACATACAAACATTCTAAATAAAGAGTTTAGATTGAAAAAAAAATTATTTATCTTTTAAATCATTTATTTGTATTTTGTTTTAAATTTTGTACTAAAAATTACTTCTTTTATAATAAAATAAAATTTGTGTACCCTAATAAAAAAAAATTCAATCCAAACTCTTAAAAATTAACAAACATAATCAAAAATTCTTATTAAACAAAATTTACACAAGAGACAAATATTTATTTTTTTGGAAGAACAATTTCAAAACAAACAACAATTGTAAAATAATACAGAAAAATAATAAACAAATATAAAAAATTAAATCACAACAAATATTAATATAAATACATATTACAAAAAAAAATATGAAATTGATTATTATAAACAAATAAAAATATTGTATAATTTGTAAACATTAAGTATAAAATAATAAAGAAAATGCTCAAAAAAATAAAAAAATAAATATAAAAGAAAAAAGTGAAAGTAAAGAAAAAAGACACCATAATTTAAAGAAATTCCTTTAGTGTTACATACCTGACTGGAGTATTCTCTTTAATCTGTTGTACCAAATCTCCAATCACCTCATGTTGTATATAATAAAGCATACGAACGCGCAATAAAACTCTGTTTAGGGAAATTTTTTATATATAAATCATAAATTAAAACAAATAAGAAAAAAACAAAAAATATAAAATAATTATATAAGAATTAAAAAAAAGAAAGCAGAAAGAAGACAGTTTAGAAATTGTATTAGTTTAAAATGTATTCTTTTGTTTGGGGTTAATATAATTAATTCGATTCCACACGACTCACTTATTCGCGTGTCTGCTTAAATGTTTCTTGTACGCTCCTTCCAAATACGAATCAGCATCATATTTTTCATGTTTACTCCAGTGATTTGGATCCTGTATATTCTGTAGACCCTGTGTACCAATTTCCTTTTTAGCTGGCTTTAGACCGGTGGCAGCAGCAGCAGCGGCGGCCGCAGCAGCTGCAGCTGCCTCGGCTGCTTCTGCAACTGCTTGAGCAGCTAATTCTTTTTGGGTTTTACCACCATTACGTCCTATAAAGGGAATATTTAAGTGTTTAACTTTATGTTGGGTATTTAGTTTCAAACCTAAATTCAGAATTAAAAAAAAAAAAACGATCAACATTGTATATTTTTTGAAATATAATTGTTATATTTTGCAACAAGGGAAATTTAATAAAAATTTTATTTTTTTTTAATCCATTTTAAAAACAAAGTTTCCCTTTTTTTAAACATGGGAAATTTCAGAAAACTTAATAATTTGTATTGTACGTTTAAAAATTTTAACAAATCTAGTAAAATGATAGAAATCGAACATTTAAATAAAATTTCCTTTTAAGGGAAATTTTCTAAAATTGGTGAAATTTTTGCAAAATTTATATGTATGAATGATATTTATAATAGAAATTTTATAATTTTTAAAATCTACTTCAAAAACAAAATTTCTTTGAAAGGAAATTTTTTGTCACAAGGGAAATTTTTGAAAAATTTGTCTTGAACGTTTAAAATTAATAAAATAAACAATAAAATTTATGAATTTAAATTTTTAAATAAAATTTCCTCCTAAAGGAAATTTTCTGTTACAAGGGAAATTTTATTAAAACTTACAAAATTTTTATGTATGACTGATACTAATTGCAAAAATTTTAAAATTATTGAAAACTAACATTTAATTAAAATTTCCCTTTTAAGGA
This sequence comes from Protophormia terraenovae, assembly GCA_951394005.1. Lineage (NCBI taxonomy): Eukaryota > Metazoa > Arthropoda > Insecta > Diptera > Calliphoridae > Protophormia > Protophormia terraenovae. The sequence goes on from OX596074.1 coordinate 144,635,547, forward strand.
AATTTTCTATAACAGGGAAAACTTTAGAATTTTTAATAATTTTTTATATATGACTGATAATTATAGAAAAAATTAAAATTTTTTTGAAATTTAATCATAACATTTAATTTTAATTTGAGGGAAATATATTATATATATATATTTTTTTTTTTTGACAGTTTTGTAAAATTTTAAAATTAAAATTATTTTTTTTTTTTTTTCACAGTTCTAATATGCAAACAATGTTGAACGATGAATTTTAATAAAGCTGAATATAAACAAAATTAAAGCCAAATAAAAGTGTGAACATAATTTTGAAAAGTAGTAACAAAATTTTAATAGATTAAAGAGAAGATGTTCAATATAAGTAAATACAATGGATTTTATACCAAATTTGTTTTTAAAATTGGAAAACTCTATATTTTTAATTAAAAAAAGTATAAAATGTGTTTCTAATCCACATATTTTAATTAGAATGTATTCACAAATACTTTCTATTATTAATATAATACTTTACTAAACTATGTTACAAATCTGAAATCTGAAAAATGTTTATTTAAATTTCTATTTCCCTTGGATCGAGGTATAAAATCCATTTTATATTTTTTCTTTATAAATACTCTACTTGCTACTTACAACTACATAAATTCATTTTTTTTTTTTTTACAATTTTTAACAATATGGAAATAAAAGATATGGTACAGCAAGACAGAGCAATATTACAAACACATTTGAATACGTTTTTGCGCGTAACATAATCATTAAACGTTAATTTTAAGTACATTTTACAAATAGCAACAATAATAACACTCACAAAAAAATGTTTTTACAGTAGGAAAGAATTGTTTACAATAATTGGTACAATTTAAATAATTTAAATTATTTACCTACTATTACTAGTTTTTGTAAAATTTATTAGAACAATGAGGGAGAGAAGAAAAAGGCGGGTTGTTATTTATGTTAGTAAATAATTTATAGTATATTTTTTTAAATTATTTATTTAACCCAATAAAATTAGAAGATAAAAGATACACATAAATATCAGATATTTGAGTACAAATTAATAACTAATGGTAAAGAAAACTGGGGTTTTGTTTAAAAAATTTAAAGCAATAAAAAATAAGCACTTAAGGACAAAAGGAGAAAAGGAGAAAACATTTTGTACCTAATTTGTTTTAAAACGTATAATATCGTCTTGGTTTATTGGAAATTCTTACAGTTTAACAGATAGCAAGTTACTCATATAATTAGGAATGCAGTAGTTAACTTATAACTTTAAATTGGAAATAAATTTTGCGTCACGGGATATTTGTTAAACATTGTCTTAACTACAAGGAACCAGTAGCGCGATTCAGTAACTTATTTTAACGATAATCGAATCGTTCATAAAATTAAACAACAAAATTATCAATTTTAGTAATCCATAGCATATCGTTATATTCGATATCGTTACATCTGTTTCTGTCGTTTACTAAACCACAAAATTTTTTATGTTATTTATTTTATCTACTAGAACTCATATTTAATATACGAAAGAATTAAGTACATATCTGCACAATTTACAAATAATTCCCAAATTCTTTTTTAATTCTATTTCCTATATACGTCTTCTGTTTATTTTGACAGAGAATCGCGATACAGAAAAGGAAAAGCTGTTTTTATCTTCTCTGTGAATAACCTGCCTTTATTATCATGAGTCACATATTCTTGGATAAGTTCTAATGAGGTGTTCTAATGATTCTAAATAATAGAAATAATCTAATAATATGACACTAAAGGCTTAACTACATAGAATACTTTCGCTTCAACTACGATTGACAGCTACGCAACGCATAAATGATATTAACCCAGTCGTTCCTATTATTTTGTTATCAACATTTTATATAATAAAATAAAAAGATGTAAACGTTAAATTATGTTCTCAGTTGAAATAATGAATTGCAAATTAAAATTTCTGACTCAACGAAAAAATTTTAAAACAAGAATAAAACAACCGAAAAAATGTATTCACATACTCCCAGAAGTTTGGCGTACTGATTTGGTTCCGTTCCATATAAATGCATGTATTTTACTGTAGCTGTCAGTTGCAGTTGAAGCAAAAGTATTATATGTTGTTTTGGGTCTTAAAACATAGTCCTATAGAATCTTTCAACTAACAGTAGGAGTGAAGTTTATTTACGTGAAGTCATGTTGGAGCTCTATAGGGGATAGATATTCTAGATTACTGTCTTCAAGAAATGCCCTAAAAAGTATGGTATTGAAAATAAAGTATGTCGGCGTTCAAACAAGAAAATTTTTCTTTCAGCAATTCTGATTTTGTGTGAGTAGGAGCGAGAGGGAATATGGACGAGTACAAACTTGCGGGTACTTCGAAATTCGTTTTGTTTAAAGCAAGAATTGCTGAAGTAAAATTTTGTGTGTGAACGTAAATGAAACTTCAAAAAAAAAAAAAAAAAAAATAATAATAAAAAATTTAGAAAGAAAAATTGTGTGTGTGAACTTTGATCAATAAACATTTCAAAATTCAATTTTTAATGTATTAAACAAATTTTCTAAATAGACTGTTATTAGTTTTAGATTTTTAAACAAAACACTTTATTCAAATGTCCTAAATGTCTACAAAACCACCATTAATACCTAAGAAGGATAGAAGAAAGTTAGAGAAAATACACCCAGCTTTTAATTTAGCCACATTTAAAATTAGTAAGATAGAAAAAAGAAAACAATTAAAAATTATTAGTTATTATTGCCAATTAAACAAAAAAGAGATTTTAAAAGCCAGTCCCTTTTAATTATTTTTTCCAATACGTTAAACCTTTTTAGAAGTACTACATAATTAGGCTTATTTGGAATAGATTGTTTTATGTGAGTGTGTTTTTAATGCGTGCTTTTTTTACAATTTTTTACGCGTTTCTTTCTAGTTTAATTGAATTATCTCTTTTAAACTACATCCGTGCAGTTAATTTTTTTAAGGAAGTTGTCTTCAAATAAGTGCGTGTGTTTGTATCTATTTGTTTACCATACCTTTTGCATTCCTACCTCGTGGCACCAAGTTATGGAGACCACTATGATCCCGGCTAATTTTTTGTATTTCACCATCTTCAGTAGGTGTTATAAGATCCCAAATAAAGGTTTTTATTTTCTCATCACCCTTGTAGACTTGCAAGCAATAAAGGAGCTAAAATGAAATTGATTAACGTTTTTAATTTAGAAATAGAAGTAAACCTTTTTTATAATATAAAGTTAAAAAACATTATAAATGGTTGTTTTTTTAAACTTTATTATTTTTATTAATCAGTATTAAGTGAGAAGTTCTTATTGTTGTGCTCAGCGAAAACCTATAGATTCCTCAACATTAGCATGGTAATCATCATTTTAATAGGTTGTTTCTTGATTTGTTTTTTAATTAAATTTTACTAAATACTTACAATTATTCGGGCACAATCTTCAACATCAATTTCACGCCATCCACGTTTAAATTGTCCCAATTCCAAGATTTCTGGCCAACGCCCCCAGCTGTAAAAAAAAGCCAAAGACATTTTATAAGTAAATAAAATGAAATATGTATAAATGATTTTATTTGTAAATTTATTACAAAATCAGTTTAAGTGAGAAGTTTTGTTTTACTCAGCGAAAACCTAAAGTTTTCTCAATATTAGCATGGTTGATCATCATTTTAACAAAATATCAAGAGAAATAATGTATAACAAATATTAAAGAAATGTTTAAATAATTTAACACTTAAAAAGCAAATAGTTTTAATCTTTGGCCGATAACATAACAGGATAATAAACTTTAGTTTCAAATTAAAAAAAAAAAGCCTGACAGGCAAATTATAAAATAATTTTAAATAAAGAGCGTGTGCCAAACGGTAGCAAAGTTCTGTGAAAAATATAAATTTTCCTATGTTGAAAACATTTTATAGTTTTGCTGTGCCAAATGAAAACTTTTTCCCGTGATAAAATAAATATTATATATTTTTAAAAATTATTTGTATTAAAGAGAAAAATAACAGTTTTATAAAATAAACATTAATAATCCAAAACAATTTCAAATTATTTTAATATATTATTTATTTTACGACTTTCAAATTTTTCTATTCTATTGTCAAAAATGTATGTAGCCCTATGAGCTAGTGAAATTTTATTCACCTCATATACTTCAGAATTTTACTTTTCTACATACTTTGCTACCGTTTGGCACACACTCAAAAAATAAAATATTTTTTTCTATTTTCAATTTCATAAAAATAAAAACAAAACAATGTCCAGTTCTTTAACTTCAAAATCTTCCAATATTACCGCTCGCACTCTAACAAGTGGTACTTTAACAACGCCCACACGTAAACTATTGCCTCAAACCCAAACCGATATTGAGAATGACGAATTGGCTTTGGAAACCTTTATTAACAGTTTACAATTGCATACGTTTTTTCAACTGTCAGAGGATGAACAAAATGAACGCTTGGAAAAAGTTGATGTATTGGAATTATTTCATGCCGTTCAAAATATAAATCGTGAATTGGGAATGGTTCAGTTAGAAAATCATGTTTTAATAGATTTTCTACAGAAAAACGATCCAAAGCTTTTGATTGGTTTGGAACAACGTCGTGCCACGGCACAATCAGTTCAAAGTAATTTTTTACGATCGGATGGTAAACCAAGTAACTTATCGGTGTTTGGAGGTGGCGGCAGTTTAACAGGTTATAGAGCTAAAAGTACAGCATCAAAGTCAATACTGACTTCGATGTCTATACATACCATAGGGTCACAAAAGAAGACGGCGATAGCCTATGAATATAAATTAAATTTTCGTGCAAAAGCGGATATGGCGGAAAAGTTAGCAAATGAAGTGGAGAAGCGAGTGCATGAAATAGAAAAGAATGGTGAGTATGGAAGCTAGATTTTAAGAATTAAGGAAAAGAAAATTTATTAAGATTCTTAAAATCGTAGCATTTTAAAACTGTACTTTTATTTAATGTTCGAAGGTCCATAAAAATAGAAATATTTATTACATTTATGTTTGAGGTTTTTCAAGTCAGGTTTTTTTAAAAGGCATGTTTTATTTTAGTTCTGGATAAAAAGTTTGAATGAAATTGATTCTAAAAGACTTTAAGAATGTAAATGTGATTGAGATCCCTTAAAAATAATTTTCAATTTTAGTTATGAAAAGAGAGATTATTGAATATTTAATTAGAAAAACCTTCTAATTGAAAAAGTTTATTCAAAATAAAATTGTGTTTGAGGCTCGTGATTTCTTGCTTTGTAATTAAGTTCTGGAATGAGAGTACGCAATTTTTATTTCAAGTATTATATATCAGATTATCTGACTAGAAGTACTACATATACTACTTGGAAATAATGGTCCATCTATATAATTAACTCATTTCCTGTAACCCCTTACATCCGATATTAATACACTAATAGATATTTATTTTCTCTAAATGTGCAAAATATAAATTTTATCAAAATCCGTTTAGTATTTTAGAAGTTATAAGCGGTAAAAACGGTAAAGAACAATTATAATTGTAAAAATCTCTTCTATTTTATTTCTCAGGGCCATAGCTGTAACTTATGAATGAAATAAAAAATAAAAATACTTTTTATTTCATTTCTATTTCTTATTTCTAATTAAAAAATATTTGTTAATAAATCTATTATCTTTTGAATAAAAATATTAAGGATTTATATTTATACTAAAACAATTGAATTTACTATACATTTGTATCTGATTGAACAAAATAAATTAAAAATTAAAATATTTTATTTAACCAAAAGAAAAACAAATATATTTTTATAAGAAGATAATCAAAAGTTTTTTATTTGACTATTTTAAAGTTTAATAATATTCATATGTATTTTATTTAAATAAAAAAATTTCAACAAATTTTTCTGATTTTTATTCAAAAACTTTATATTCAAATAGAAACATTTAAAATAAATATTTTTATTATTTTATTCAACAAAAACTCCAAAAAAGCCTCAAAAGGCTTGAATAACAAAAAAATTATAAAATTTTTTCAAATGTTCAAGTATAAAAAAAATATTTTACTTATTTTTCTTTTTCAAAGTAAATTTAAAACTATTCAAACAAATTCATGTTGAATAAAAATATTCAAAAGCACAAAGTAGAACAGAGTCGTCATATCGAGGCTTCAAATTTGCCAAAATCAGTTTTTTAGAATATGGCGGGAGAAAGAGATAGAAATGTTGCATGAATATAAAATTTACGAATGTAAAAGTGATACGCTATGTTGGTTGGAATTTTGAAACGAAGCAGAAAACCAAAACAAAACAAACAAAAATCACATTCTACATAAAAAATTATTTAACAAGAAAATCTTTAATATTTACATTTATGTGGAATAAAACAATATTTCCACAAATGAAATTTGTTTTCAACACGTAATAGCTCAAATCAAATTAGTTTTTAGCACATAAATAATAACTTTTAATTTAATAAATAGATAATTTTATATTAATTCTGTGGCCAAAAGGTAGAATTAAAATAAAAGAAACTCGACAAAATCGAGAATGAATAATCAAAACAAAAACAAGTTAGAGAATTTTGTGTGAGTGATAGGCAATAGTACACACTTTCTGTCTCTGTTTTCTTACACTACTGTATGTATACTGTGTTCAAAAGTTTTCTATGAATAAAAAAAATTTAATGTTTTAAAACAGATATTATTTTATTTTTAAAATGGAAAATAAAATAAAGAACAATTGTATTCAAACTAAAGAAATAAAATATATTTTAATTTAAAATATATTTTATTTCTTTAGTTTGAATCAAAGACCGGAAACATTTTTTATTTTGTTTTTTACAAAAAAATGTTTTCATTGAAGTTAAAAATTATTTTATAACATACTAAAACAAAAAATATAAAAAAAAAGTTTTTAAAAAAAATGTTTTTCTTCAAGTACAAAATAATAAAGTTCTCAAAAAAATTTTTTCCAAAGAAAACAAAACACAAAAAAACTTTTCTTTTTGTACAATAATTTTTCATTTCAAAGTCAAATATTTATGAAATTTAAAAGAAAATATTGATAATAAATGAAAATTTTTAAGACAAATAATGAACAAATTAAATAATTTTTTTCATATTTATCAAGAGTTTTCATCACAAACTAAGATAAATTCATATGAATGTTTGTATGGAGTATTTTATCTGATACTACTATGTTCTCATCTCAAATGAAAATTTATTTCATTCTAAGGTACCGCGTCTCAAAAGTTTGGTTCCTATATCTGCCGAAGGAACAATATGAAAATTTGGTATCGTAAGAATGGACTTTGGGGCTGGTATTTAATGACGTAACAAAAATTTAGGACCAGGTCCAAATAAGTCCAAAATGTTACAATTTTTCACAAAAAATTAAAAAATTTGAATTTTTTACACAAATATTTAAAAAATTGGGATCAAAATAATACAATATAATCCTATAGCAGTTATACCAAAACAAGTTTTTCTGTTTTTATACACTACAGGGCAGAAATTGTAACGCAGAGAAAGAATCTTCGGACCCACACCTTAAAGTACACAGTTCGACTCAGAATCACAGTTGTTTAAAATGAATTCATTTCTAAATTGATATTTTTAAATTATACAAAGAAAAAGTTTTTTCGTACATAAAAAAAAAAAAAAACTTTTTTTTTAAACATTTTTTTAAAGTACAAAATTATTTTGTACTTTACTTAAAATGTTTGTTTTAATAATTTTATTATTTTGTTTTTGAACAGTTAAGAAAAATATTCTATTTTGAACTTAAGTGTTTTTTATTTTTTCAATGAAAACTTAAAATTTTATGTTTTTTGTTCGTAATTTCTGGTCTCTGATTTTAATATTAGTTAGACTTAAGAATTTGATTTATATTTTATAAATTCATATTCGAATACTTTTGTGGAAATATTATTTTATCTAACTTGTTAACAAATAGAATAATATTTAAATAATTTTTATTCAAATTAATTTCAAGTAACTGTAAATCATATTACAAAGAGTATAAAATAATTTTAAAGAAATTTATTTCTAAAAATATAAATAAAATATTAAAATAATTTATTTTTAACAAACATTTTGATTGAAAATATTCACAATGAACAGCTATGCTCAGGGCTATCATACATCATACAAGTGAGTTAAGAGTATTTTTTCACTTTTGGTTGAAAGAGTTGTAAGATAGGAGTGCTAAACAAAATATAAAAGATTTAAATACTTGGAATTGTTTCGTTAATTTTGTTTAGTCTTATGCATAACAAAAAAAAAAAAAACAGAATAGAAAAAGTAAAAAAATTTGGTTCCCATTTAAAGGTGTATTGTTTTTGTTTTTATCGAGATAATCTTATTTTATAATAAAAAGCCCAAATAAAAAAAATCACCAAAATGGGGGACTTAACAAAATCGGAAGAATTCACCAAAACGTAAAAAAACGATAACACGAAAAAAATCGCGCAAACAAGAACAAATCGCCAGACCCAAAAATAAAATAACCAAAAGTTGTAAATACAAAAACTTTCCTATTTTAAAGTATTTAAAAGTAAAAGCGGAGAAGTCCACGTATAACCTAGTAATAATAATGTTGTGTTCGCGATTCTCAAATTAAAAAGTTTAGGACTCATTACTTAATATAAAGACAATTTTCATATAAAAACATTTTCCTAAATTAATGGAAAACCAACAGAATTAATTCAACTTTCTTTTTTTATTACCCTCCAATAGCCACTCAAGAAATCAAACTCCTGCGTGCTCACATGGAAGAATTACATTTTATGTACATCGAAACCCAAGAGACGGCAAACAATTTTGAACTTCACTTCCTAAGCGACGAACGTGACATGGCTTTTCTCAACACGGCCACAGAAAAACAAATAGATCGCAAATTTAAGAAATTTGTTAACAATTGGATTAAAAATGCTCGAGCTTTATTGGCCACCATGCGTCTTAAGATTACCTCTCTGCAAGAACACTGTCAACAGTTGCGTAATGAACTCTTAACTAAAGCTGATCTTAGTGGTATCTTAACCGCCGTCGATTTTGAAAAATTAATTATAAAACGTAGTGAACTTTTAAATGCTTTGGAGGAGAAAAATGTTCATATGGCCGGTTTAAAAGGAGTAACGGGTAGAGCTGCTCTCTCTATGGCAGAAGAAAAACAAATAATGATGAATATTGAAGAAGAATCCAAGCAATTGAATAATAAAACCCTCGAGGTGGTAAAAGCAATTTCTAAATTGGAAAAAGAGGCCGAGAATGTGGAAGCGGAAAATCAAAATGATATAATAACATTGGAAAATTTGCGCTCACAATTGGAACGCTATGAAGCGCCCAGTGTAAATCAATATGTAGAAAAGAAAGATGAAGTTTTGGCTTTGGAGAAGGAGGAGAAAATGTTGCGTAGGAAAATTTATATTTTACAAATGAAATTGGATAATACACAAAAGAAATGTAAACGTAAAAAAGATACAAATTTAATTCTCAACATAATAGAGTAGTAATGAATTCTTAAAAATCTGTTATACATTTTTTCTTCTTTTTTTTAAGGAAATATTAAAAAATTACAATAATCATACTCACCCAAATGAAAGTAAACCCTTTTCTACTTTGAAACACTCCGACTTGGCCCAGTTCCCATAGTGGATTTCCTCTAGACCCAAAGCAGCCAGAGCATCCCTTTCCCGGGGTATATATTCATCATTGGCTTTCTTCTCACGACATCTTTCTCGTTTTTCTTTGCGTGATCTACGTGTTGAACGCAAACCAATACAGCCCTCTTCATCACTATTCTCATTGGAAGAATCTTCCGAATTCAGTTCCATAACATCTTCGTGACCGTAACGTTTAATTTGTGTCCTACGTCGCGGTTCAGACAAAACTAAATCTTCTGTTTCATCTTTTTCACACGCATCGGGATCTATATCGGCTTTCTTAGCCCATTTAGTCCAAAAGTCTGGATCATCAATAGTAATATCAGAACGATTTCCGGAGGCGGCAAAGGAGGCCTTGGAGAATGTTGAACCTTTTTCTTGTTCCATGGTAATAACTTGAGTACGACGTTTTAAAATCGAATCAATATCTTCTTCACAAAACTTATCGCCGGCATTATCGTCATCCATAACGGCGCCATAAGCACCCTTTTTCAAAAGATCTTCGATTTCTTTCTTCGACAACTGCTTATTACCACCATCCTTGGAGGCATGAGTGTTCATGGATTGGAGCACAGCCTTATCAAGACCCAATTTTAATGAAGCCTTATCGAACATTTCACGTTCGTAGGTGTTACGACACAATAAACGATAGATTTTCACCATTTTACGTTGACCAATACGATGGCAACGGGCCTGAGCCTGTAAATCATTTTGAGGATTCCAATCGGAATCGTAGATAATAACTGTATCAGCAGCAGTTAAATTAATACCCAAACCACCAGCCTTAGTACACAGCAAGAAAACGAATCTGTCTGAACCTGGCTTGGAATAGCGATCAATGGCTTCTTGTCTCAAATTACCGCGTATACGACCATCAATACGTTCAAAGGGATATTTACGATATATCAGATAATCTTCCAATATATCTAGACATTTAACCATCTGTGAAAATATCAATACTCTATGACCATTGGCTTTTAGTTTCGGCAAAAGTTTGTCTATCAACACCATTTTACCCGAAGAGTGTATAATGTTCTTATAATAGGATTCAGGATCTTCACCATGTTGATGACGGTAATCGTATTGTATTTGTTCCTCTGCACCATTCAGCAGATAGGGATGTATACAACATTTTCTCAACTCCATCATGGTGTTCATAAGATTGGGTATATTGGCTGAAGTGGTGCCCTTTTTCAAAAAGGCAAAATTTTGTTCCAAAATACCACGATAGTATTTCTTTTGTATATTAGTAAGCTCTACCTCAATAATAGTTTCTTCTTTGGGAGCCAAAGATTTTTCCACATCATCCTTTAATCTTCTCAACATCATAGGTTTCAAAAGAGCCTGTAATTTATTGACTTCTTCTTCGGTTTTCAAACTGCCAAATTCAGCCATAAATTCCTCGGCCGAAGAAAATTGACTGGGTTCTAAGAAATTAAGCAAAGAGAACAATTCACTCATATTGTTTTGTAAAGGAGTACCGGATAGTAAAACTCTATGTTCCAGATTGAGCTGTCTCAAACCGTCCAACAATTTGCAGTTACGATTTTTCAATCTATGAGCCTCATCGATGACACACAGGCGCCAATTGAAATTTTTCAAATCCATATGATCGGTTACAATCATTTCAAAGGTGGTAATGAGTACATTAAACTTGACGGGTTCCTTAAGAACTTTGCCACTTTCGGTTTTGAAAAAGAACTCATAGTCTTGTATCATTTGTTTACTAGTCACTGAACCGTGATAGACCACAATATTCATATCAGTCCAACTTTCGAATTCTCTCTGCCAATTGGGTATGGTGGAGAGAGGTGCTATAACTAGAAAAGGTCCTCTAATTCCGTACTCGTAGACCGAGTGGACAAATGTTAAACTTTGTATAGTTTTACCCAAACCCATTTCATCGGCCAATATACAATTGTGCGAATTGTACCAAGAGAATTTTAACCAATTCAAACCCTCCAACTGATAGGGTCTCAAAGTATTGCCTCCCTTATATATAGGGGTCTTATCTAGTTTTTTCCATTGGTCTGCTGTAGGCCTCTTCTTGCTCTTCCACTCTGTTCGAGGAGGTATTTTATTGAAACGGATATATTGTTCGATTTTGTCATCATCGACATCTTCTTCCAATTCCCAAGTACAATCTTCGTAGGGCAATGACTTCCATTTAACCAAATAATGTTTTGTAGTTTCACCTGTTTGTTCGTCGGTGTGTACAGCCATGTCTAGAACACGATCCACCTCAATAAAGTCCGGATTGAAGTATTCTTCTTCGAGATTCTCAAAAACGTTCATTTGTTGTGCTTGTTTTTGTTGGAAACGCCGTATTTTAGCTCCAACACGACGATCACCTTTGAAAAGTTCTTCTTCAGTACGCCATTCACAGTGTAAATAAGAGAAATTACGATATTTAACAAGATATTCTTCTACTTCTATATATACAGGTTCTGGTTTAGTTTTATCTTCTTTATCTTCGGATTTCTTTTCACCAGATTCTTTACTATCTTCTTTCTTTATATCGTCTTTAGATTCTTCTTTAGAGCTTGGCTCTTTAACTTCTTCTTTTTCTGTATTATCATCACTTGATTTTTTATCTTCTTCGGTGGAATCAATTTCCATGGCATCTTCCTTTGATTCTTTTTTATCTTTATCTTCATCACTATTTGCTGTAGTTTCATTGCTTGTTTTGGTAGCCGTTGCCTCTTCTTCCTTTTCTTTTTCATTACATTTGTCTTTAACTTCTTCCTCATCAACTTCCATTTTTTCTTCTCCTTCTTTTTCCTTTTTCTCACTTGGAGTTTCGTTTTCAATTTCCGATTTCTTTTCCTCTTTAACTATTTCAACATCCGGTTTCTGGTCTTCTTTATCATCTGCTGACTTTTCTCGTGGTTCCTTGTCATCTTTAGCTTCTAACTTTTCTTCATAAGAAGTTTCTTTATCTTTCTCGATTGCGGTTGTTTTCTCATCTACTTCCATTTTTTCATCTTCTTTTTCAGATTTTGCATCAGTCTTAGTTTTCGAACATTCGACATCTTCCGAAGATTTTTTCTCTTCTTCCTTTGTTTCTTGTTCTCCTCCTTCAACTTTCTCTTCGGATTTATCTTCTTTTTTGTCACTCTCTCCTGTTGTTGCAGTTTCTTCTTCCTTCTTTTCAGCTACATCCTCTTTTTCTTTATCCGTTTCCAATTTTTCTTCTTTATCATCTTGATCCTTTTCTTCCACCTTTGTTTCTTTATTTTCTTCTTCAGATTTGGGTTTTTCTTCTACTTTTGGTGTTGGTGGACGTGGTGGCGGTTCAGGTAACAGCTCTCGTTTACCCATTCTCACTGCCAAAACATATTGTACCACCATACTGTCTTCGTCACCGGTATTTATATACACATAATTAGGTTTAGCCGAAGCTGGTGGTGGTGCTTCTTGAGATTTTTCTGTTTTCTCATTAAGGAACGTGGCTGAAGATGTTGTACTAGATGTGGCCTCTCCTCCCGGTAAATCTTCAGCATTGTTGGATTTATCATCACTAGTGGAGGGTAATTCTTGACCTGCCTCCGTTTGTTGAGAAGAAACTAAATTTTCACCTTTCTCGTTATCACTTGAGTTGCCACTGACCGTTGAGGCCGCCAAAGCAGCTGAAGTTGAGGCTGCCGAAGCAGAAGATTTCTTTTCTTTTTTCATTGGCGAAGAGCCCAAAAGGGATTCAGTTTCATCGTCTGAGAATCTAAGCATGACATCATCTATGTACTTTTTACGTTGTGTATTACGTGATGATCTACGTTTGTTAGTGTCCATCTCATTATCAGGAGGTGGAGATGGTGGCGGTGTGGCTTGTAGATTATCATCTTCACCATCTGATTCGGGTACAATGCGTCCCCTATTCCTTCTCTTCTTCAGAGCCTTGGCAGAAAGTTGAGACCTTCTACGTCCCGATCTAGCTTCACCATCATCACCATTATTGCTGTTGGCTCCACGACCACGTCTCTTTTTAGTACGCCTACTGGGAGTAGCAGTAGAATCACCGGCCGAATCTGGTATTGAGTCGATGGTTTCATCTCCTACCTCATGGTGACCAGCACTATCATCCCCTTTGGGAATTTTCGATACTGGTATATCATCGTAATCGGGAGATTCTCCATCCACCGTAGAACATTTCATGTCTACATCCATGGTAGTAGTTTCAGGTTTATTGTCACCTTCACAATCTGTTGGTGGTTCGGCACCTTCGACTGGGGGCGGTTTTGCCATCAAAGGTTTGTTATCTTCATTCTCACTGCCTTCGGCCACAGGTTTTTCACTGTCCGTCTCTTCGGCCAATTTCTTTTTTCGTGCTCCACCAGGCTGACGCTTACGACCCACACTGCCGGGAGTTGTTTCAGTTGCACCATCTTGTCCTTCCACGGGTATACCTTTGATTTTCTTAACTTTTGGTGTTCTTTCCTTGGGAGGTTTATTCGGATCTTTGGGAGTTCTAGGCTTTCGAGGTTTTTTCTTCTTACCCGTGCCATCAGTAGAGGTGTCTAATTCATTAGCAGAGTGCACATCTTGGGAGTGATCTCCACCACTACCTTCATGATATTCCAACATACCAACAACCGAAGTATCGCCAGCACCTTGTGTAACGCAATCTTCCGATACGGGCAATTGATTTGGTGGTATGATTGATTGCTGTACCACCACATTGCCACTAATATCCATCAACTCGCTGCTGGGAGGCAAAAGTCCTTTTTCGCCCTTTTTTACTCTTGGTTTGCGGGGTTTGTTCGTCCCTTTGCCTCTGCCCCTACCAGTAGTGCTAGAAACTTGTGGAGTTTCTATCATTTGGGCTTGATGCAAAGCTGTTGGTCCATACATCTGGGGTGGCATCGTTTGATACAATAGACATTGTGGTCCACCTGCACACTGATCGGTGATTTCATGCTGTTGCACCATGTTGAGACGTTCCTGTAAACGCATTATTTTCTCTTGATGATCATGTTGCGGTGGCATGCAGTAAAGTTCTTGCAATTGTTGTTGCAATGCCGCTATCTCTTGTTGATGTAACATTGGATAAGGAGGATAACCCAAATGAGGACCCTGAGGACCTGCTTGTGAGGGAGGCGGTGGTGGATATGGTGGCATCATTGCATGTGGTGGCATACCATGGGGTGTTATTGTGGGTTGACCCGTTGCTGGGCCAACAGGTGTGCCATCATAACCCATAGCAGTCATTCCTGGTCCAGGTGGCATGACATGCGGCGGTGGTGGTGGTGGAGGAGCATGAGGAGGCATCATTCCTGTCATTGAGTTAGGCAATTGTGTTGCCGTTTGGCCCATACCTGGGTGAGGAGGATGTGGTGGTAACGTTTGTAAGCCAGCTGTTTGATTGGGGGGTTTTTGACTCATTACGTTAGCTTCGCTAATAACTGGTGGAGTTTGTGTTTGCTCCGGTGCTGGTGCTGAAAGTGGCGTTGAAGTTGGTATAGGTGTCTGAGCTTGAGATGTAACAATGGGTGTTAAAACTTCCATCTTTTCTTCCGGTTTTGTTTCACCCATCTTATCATCTTTTAGGCTTTCAGATACTGTCGTTAATTCCTTTGCACTTGTTAACTCAGTAGTTCCTTCTTTAGGTTTTGTATTATCGATTGTTTCTTTTTCAACAACTCCTTGTTGAGGCTGTGCAGTTTGTTCTTCTTCCATTACTTTCGTAGTAATTTCATTTGTTGTCCCACTAGTTTCTTCATTTATTGTCGATTCAGACTGTGTGGTTGGTGGCACTACTGCCTCTGTTGTATCCATGGCTGTAGTTTCTTCAGACTCTGTGGATTTTCCTCGAGATTTTTCTTCGCGAAAATCTTGTCCTGCCATAGCTCCCATAAATGAACTTTGCGAATTACTGTCCATTATGGCTGCGGCAGCAGTTGAAGAAGCCGATACTTGCGTATTAACTGCTCCACTGTTTGAAGACATGGAATTATTATCGAATAGACTAGCGCCAGCGCTATCCAAAATACTTCCACCCACACTATTGCTACCACCTCCTCCCATCACACCGGCATTGGTAGCAGAATTTGAGTTTGAATTCAATAGAGCGCTACTATCTAGTGTGTTTAGAGCCGCTGGAGTATTCTGATTACTATTGATGGAACTCTGTGAATTGCTGTCATGTATTGAAGTGGGATGGTTATTGACCGTACTATTGGTCGATGAATTACTACTGCTGTTGTTGCTGTCATTGGCAGCAACGGCGAGCGTTGATGAATCATTTGAATTGGCAGTTTCATTTAGTATACCACTAATCAGATGATGTTGGGTAGGTGTGGATGGGGTTGATGGTTGTTGCTGCTGTTGCTGTTGTTGTGAGACTTGTAATTGGTTTTGTTGAGTATTGGTAAGTGTTGTTGACATTGTGGTCAGAGGTGAGGAAACATGAGCTGGCGACATTGTAGCAGATGTTGGTTGTGGTGGTTGTTGGGATACTGGTGTGGGAGCTGCTACTGCTGCTGCTGCCGCTGGGGTAGCCTTAGTCGATGTTGATGTTTCAGTTTGTTGTAGCGGAGCTTGTTGCTGTTGTTGTGGTGTTGGTGGTTGTGCCTGTTGCTGCTGTGGCATCATAGATGAGAAAGGATCTTGTGGATTGTATTGAGTTTGATGTGGGGGCTGCTGTTGCTGCTGTTGATAACTTTGCTGCTGCTGTTGTTGTTGGGTTGAATGTAAAGGAGATTGTTGCTGCTGTTGTTGGTGAGGGTGAGGGCTTTGTTGCTGTTGTTGTGGTTGGTGGGGATGTGGACTTTGTTGCTGTTGTTGTGGCTGGTGGGAATGAGGACTTTGTTGTTGCTGCTGTTGTTGTTGTTGGTGGGGATGAGGACTATGTTGCTGTTGTTGAGGATGGGGACTTTGTTGTTTTTGTGGTTGTTGCATATGAGCAGGTGGTTGCAAAGGTGTTTGCTGCTGCACATGATGCTGCTGTTGTTGTTGGATTTGCTGCTGTTGACTTGTAGGTGTTGTTGTAGCCATTTGCGTTTCTTGTGTTACAGTTGTTCTAGCCTGCATCATTGTGGTTGTTGTATGATGGGCTTCTGTTGTCATTTGATGATGACTAGCAGATGCCCCCGACATTAAATGCATTGAAGAAATGCCGGCTGGATGATGCATGGGCGACATGGAGGTGGTATGAGAAGGTTGCTGTTGCTGCTGTTGTTGTTGAGAATTTGAGGTGTTGCCCACTATATCATTAATGGAATGCTGCAATTGCTCACTCAATTGTTGTTGCTGCTGCTGCTGTTGATGTTGTTGTTGCTGTTGTTGTTGGTGTTGTTGCTGCTGCTGTACATGGGGAGGAGTAACTTGTTGTTGCGTTGTCTGTGGGGCAGGTGTAGCTAAATGACCAGCATGTGAAGTTGGTGGTTGTGTTACAGTCTGTTGTTGTTGCTGCGTTGGTGGTTGTTGTGATGTAGGTTGTTGTTGCTGCTGTTGATGATGTGTTTGCGGCGGTGGCGCTGATTGACCATACATGCCCATCTGTTGTTGATGCTGCTGCTGCTGTTGTTGAGGATGTGGCATTTGTGGTGGCGCCGTCATTTGACCAACACTCATGGGATTTGGTGGAGGCTGTTGTTGACTCTGTTGCATGCTTAAATGAGCCGACCACTGTTGATGATGTTGCGGTGATACCGGCATTCTAGGTCCCATTGGACCATGTTGAGCAGCCGCTTGACGATAGGCCGATGGATAATCCATTGGCCCCGAAGACATACCTTGTCCAGGCATAACCATTTGTTCCAAAGCTTGCAGCGTATTCACCGGTGGACCACCTACTGAACTCGCCTTCGAACTAGGTGGTTCAGGTCCTCTACTTCCAGATGGCTGTCTGGGCGAAGTTAAACCCACCATTCCAGAAATACTGTGATGTGTGGGTTGTTGCTGCTGCTGTTGACTGGGTGAATTTACAGGAGGCTGTTGTTGTGTCTGAGGCGATGGTCCCTGTTGTTGCTGCTGCTGAGTGCTTGGAGGTGGTTTTGCGGGACTCATACCTGGTCGAGGCGACATTTGCGGGTGAGGAGACATCGTCGGCTGACGGGGAGACATTTGAGGAGAGAGCTGTGGGAAAGGAGCTCTATATTGCGGCGATGCAGTTGCCTGATGTTTACCTGCTGCCGTCATATAGGGAGGAGCTCCGCTAACCGGCTGCTGTGTTGGAGGAGGTTGCGGCTGTGTTTGCTGCTGTTGTTGATGATGACCACCATAAGTAGGTGGTACTCCCATTGCATGCGGTGGCGGCAATTGTTGATGTTGTGCTGATCCCTGCATAAGACCAACATGATTTTGGGTTTGTTGCTGTTGTTGTTGCTGTTGCTGCTGCTGTTGTTGTTGACTCTGTAGCAAGTGCGCAGAACTTTGTTGCTGCTGTTGCGGTGTACCTAGACCTGGTGGTACACCATGTTGCATACCAGTTGGTGTTTGCTGCTGCTGTTGTTGTTGTTGTTGCGCTCCCGCACTCACCATGTGCGGTGAGGGATGAGCACTTAATTGCCCGGCTTGCTGTTGTGCAGCCAAATGATGTGTGGGTACACCACCAGGAGTTGCTGCTCCACCTGGTACATGTTGCCCATACGGACTTGGTTGCTCCAGACCAGCATGGCCATAACCAACATGCTGTGTTGATCGACCGGGTTGATGTTGCATGGGTGCACCATAAGGACTATGGGCATAACCCTGGGTAGCACTTGGTACCCCAGCTCCACTTGAACCACCCGGCTGACCTTGTGTTGGCGCTCCCGGATAGAGAGGATGTTGTGTGGGAGCTTGGGGATAATGCTGGGGCAGACGTGACTGTTGACTCTGTTGTTGCTGCTGCTGTTGTTGTTGTGGTGTTGGTGCCTGTTGTTGTTGCTGCTGTGGTTGTTGTTGTGTCAGAGCACCATAACCGGCAGGGCCAACATTTGCGCCTGGCTGTTGCAATAAACCGCTCATCATGCTCTGTTGGGTGGCATAGGGTAATTTTTGGGGATCCTGTTGACCATAGGCGGGCATGTGTTGGCGGTAACTGAAAATTATAACAAAATATACAATTTAATTATCAATTGCAGATAAGAAGAGATATTTGAACTTAAATGGTTCCAAGGTGAAGACAAACTACAAACGATTTTTCTTATAAATATTACCTGGGCTGTGATGATGACTGCCTCTGCTGCGTAGGCGGTCCAGCCTGAGGATGACCGTAAGCTCCTAGACCAGTGCCTGGATAGGCTCCAGCCTGACCGGGTACTGTAGGAGCAGCACCCCAACCACTCAAATCGCCCATACCCATGCTAGCATGTTGATCGGCCGCACTTAATCCATAAATATTATCGGCTGCTGGTTGATAAGTGGGATATTGAGGTTGCTGCTGCAACGGATGTGGTGCACGATGACGGGGATAGCCACCGGGAGGACCCATGGCCCTAGGGGATGCTGCAGCCGCGGCAGCAGCTGCGGCGGGGTCATAGCGATAGTAGGGGTCTCTGTAAAAACAAATAACAAACAAGTATTAAAAAATAGATTCAAAAATGTATTCTTTAAAAAATAACAACTTCTTTTCCTCTATAAACTTACCCTTGATGATTTCCGTGAAACATATTTTGGGCATTTCCATCCATCAGTTATTAAACTCGATTTATCGATGAAATGTCTCTCTCTCTCTCTCTCGTTTAATTTTTATCTTTTGAAAATTTCCTCTTATTTATAGAATTTTTCAAAATGTTGGGATTCAAAATGAAGAATTTTTTGTTCTCAGTTTATTTTAATTTTTTTAAAAACTAATTTTTTAAATGGGTCAAGGATTTAAAATCCTTTAATTTCGTTTTACAAAAACTCTTTAATTATTGAATCCATTTTATTGTTGTTTTTGTTTTAAATACAAAGTCTTTGAAATTAAATTATAATTTAAACAAATACACCACGACGACACGTTAAAATAAATAATAGAAATTTAAATTTATAGATGATTTTTCTTTTCTTTATTTCTGTTGTTATTTGTTATTAATCAAATAGATAATATGTAGTATATATATTTGCAGATATATAAAATAATTATAAATTTTTGCTGTTTAGTTTAGATTGGGTATGCGGCTGGTATTTACTTGCTTTATTTTTATATTTTTTTTGCTTAGAAGTTGAAATTATTTGAAATTGCAACTTTCTACGTCCAAAATTACGAAAAAAAAAAAAGAATTTGAAAAACTTGTATTTTCACACTTTTTTTATTTGTTTTGTTTCTTTTTAATATCAAGATTTGCCAGTTTTATTTATTTTAAATGTATTAACTACTGCTTAGTTTTAATTTAAACTCTTTTTATATTATTATAGATTTTCTAACGTCTTTGTAATATACTTATATATTTTGTTTGTGTAATTTGTTTTTTTTTAGGTTAATTTAAACAATTTTACTTTTAGTTATATTGTTTTAAATTAACAAATGGGGTTCGACGAGTAATGAGACATAATTTTTCTTATTAACAGCTAAAAATAAAAAAGAAATAAGAGGAAGAATAATTTTATTTAAGGATTTATAAAAAAGTAATAAACTTTATAAAAATACGTAATTGAAAAAGTTTGGATAACTCAAATTTGCACACCCAGTAAATTAAATTGTTATACCTTTCCAACTCTGATGTGGGTATAAGTTTGTCATTCCCTTTGTAATTTTAAAATTTTTTTCTGAGAGCAAAATAAACCTTTTTACTGAATAATTTAAGAAAAGAAGTCAAAATAAAAATATCCATTTTTCCCCCCCTTTGTTGAAATGGCTTTTATGAAGCCCATTAATAACTGCCATACATATATAATATATGTCAAACGATCGGAAATGAATAAAATTTTCCGCGAATATGGTCTCAGTTATAAGAAATAATAGTGTACAAGAGACTTAGAATGAGACAATGGGAATCCCTTAATTTATAAATAAAGAAGCAGAAATCCCAAAATGTGAAATATTTCTTATCTATGCTCCTACAAGAATAGATTAATAATACATTAGATTTTTCTTCTTTTACAAATTTTGTCCGATAATTTGAAAATTCAAACCGAGGTTTATAGAAAAATCTTATTTTCACATAGAACTATAAAGTTATTAGAGTTTCTTAACTTTAAAACTTTGTAACTCTACTTCTGAGAGCGGTGTAAAATCCGCAAACAAAACATTAACTAGTATATGAAAAATTTTATGTTAGTCGGTCCAATTTGTTAAAAATGATTCACTTTAAAATAAGTCATTAATTTTAAATTGATTAATTAAAATGTATGAATTTCCATGCATTTTATATGATGACTACATTTTTAGTTAACCGGCCAGGAGATGGTAATTTTAAAAAGTGTCATTTCGCGGATTTGTGCAAAATTTTTTGTAAACTGTTAGCATTTAAAGCTATTTAGTATTAGTTTTTAGGAAGCTATTGAAAATTTTGTACCCTATTTATTTTTTTTTTTTTTTTAATTCCAGTTTAAAAATAAAATTGCTACAAATATAATCAACCGAGCGCATAAAGGTTAGTATCATTTTCACTTGCAGCAATAGAACTGCCTGAGTGTGCTAATTTGGTTATACATTTTTTACATATTTTTAAAATATAGACAATAATTTGACGTGACCCTACTTAAAATTAAAGTAGACCTAACTATCATTTAAAAAACCGAATATAAATAACATTTTAAAATAAAAAAATATTTAAAATTTTAGTAAATGATACACCCAAAAAGTGTTTTCTTTAAAGGTATATAATTGAACTGTTTTCAGTATTTCCGGTGGTAATATTTAGAAGTTAGCGCCATTGAATATTCGCAATATATACGTAAACATGCTATAAATTTGTGCATAGTTCTATAACTTCAAGATTAATTACATTTTATTAATTTATTTATAAAAGTTATTAACTTTTATAGTTTTTTTTTTTTTTTTTTTATCAGTAATTTTTATTTATTGAATCTTCACAACAGTTAAATCAAAAGAAAAATTGAGACATTTAAAAAATAAAAGGAAGAAAATTTTGTTTGTATACTTTAGCTGACTAGCAGCCACCGAACGTATTTAAAGTAACCGCCGTCAGAAAATATTGCCGGCTTAGTCATCGACAACAGCTGTTTATGTTTATGTTTATGTTTTTAAACAATTTCTTTTGTGCCAAAAAATATTTTATAATTTTTATAAAAATGGATTTTTTAGAAGATTCAGGTAATTTTAATTTTATCTTATTTACTTGAATCAGCCATAACAATATCCAATATTGTTTTTTTCGCACAAACCGGTTATTATTTCAGATTTTTGACTTGTTTTTGGCATTTTCATTAAAAATATTTGTAATTTTTTATAATTGTATTTTTTATTTATCAGCTGACTCAAATTTGAAATAGCATACTAACTTATGAGGGTTGCTCACAGCAGTCATATTCTTTCGTGTTATTATTTTATGATCAGGGCAAGTTTTTATATGCACAAAAAAAATTTAAATATGCGCTTGAAAAAGCACAAAAAATGGTATAATATGCACAGAAATATGCAAAAATAGCATGAATATGTATATAAAAACCAACGAATTTATGCATTCTTATATATTAATGTGTAGAAAATATGCACAAATATACATTTTTTAACTTTCAATCTCTAATAGGTTTCGATGTTTATAAAAATATAACTATTTTAATTTTAAGTATCATATTTGACGCTTCTGAATTTTTTTCTTTACAATATTTACAATATACTCAAAATACTCACAAAAAAAAATTTAGAAATCATTTGATTGAACTCCAAAAAATCACAAAAAAGTGTGTTTTTGTTAAAAAAAACTAACTTTTGTATACAATATATACAAATTTATGCTAAGATTTAAAATATAAGCATTTTTTGTGAAATTCTTTTGAAATATGCAAATGCTTACTTTCCAAGCGAAATGCTTAAAAAACTTGCCCTGTTTATGATATATGACTTTATGACGACCGTGTGAATACCCCAAATATTTCATTATTAATACACTGAGAGAGTGGTGCGTATAACATATAAGGGAAAAAAAATTAACAAAATACAAATTACAAAAAAAAGTTCTAATTTCTACAAAAATGTATGTTAATTTTATTTCTTTAAAAAGATATATTATGTTGTTTATATAAACAATATTTGGATTCCTTTTGTGCACTTTTTTGAGCACTTCTGAAGGACTTCTTTATCATTAGTTTAAAAACTTAATGTATGAAATTTCCGAACTTTTTAATTGAATATTATATCCTGCCTTATTTAGATTTTTCTCGATAATATTCTTTAAACTCTACTTTGTTCAAATTAGTTCAAAACTTATTAATCAAATTTAATTAAAAAGTACACTGTTTTTAACCAGCACCTTAATTTTATTCCGCATACGTTAGGTACGAAATAGAATTACCATTAATTAGAAAAGACATTTTTAGATCAAACACTTTTTCGATGAACTTAATAGCTTTTTTGTTGCAGAACTGTGGTTCCTTCAAAATTGATTGATTAAGAATTTTACAAATAACTGTTTTTGTTCTGCTATAAATTTAATGTTGTTCGAATGGCTTCTTGTTTGGAGTAATGATAATTCGGAAACCTTTACTTTTTGGTAGGCTTTTGGGTTGACAAAATCATTAGTCCTTTAACTCTTCAAAAACGTTACAGTTATTGGTGATCCCTTTTAGAAATGTTTAAGTACTTCTTAGCTCCTGAATTGAATTGACTAGATAATATAGAGCTATAAAACCACTGAAAACTTAGAAGTTTATTATGTTATGTTATGCTTCGAAAATTTACCGTTCTATTAAAAAAAAAAGTATTTTTTAAATAAAGGCATGAAATATAATTAATACAATTTATTTGAATATTATTTAATTTTCAAATTTCAAAGCTATGAAAAGTACCATTCAGAATATTTTTAATGTTGCATGTTTTAAATAAAAATACAATAAATTAGAGAAGAATGGATACCCTGATATATAGTAATAATTATAAAACTTATTTTTAAGTAAAATTTTATTCTAGGGACGATTTTGTATTTTTTTTAAAAATTGTTAAAATTTCGTGTGTTTTGAAGTGTTTTAGCATTAAAAAGACACATATTATTGGTTAAAAAGGCATTGAATTGTATTGTTATAAAATGTATTTAGTGCAGGTGTCTGGCAGTATTTTTTTTTTTCGTGATGTTTGGCAACCTGAAAAATAGAAAGACAAAAATTAAATTAATTACTTTTTTCTAAAAAAACTAAAATCTATAAAATTATTAATTGCTTTAAGATTTATTTTATTTAACGTTTTTAAATAACTAATAAATAATTAATAATTAAATCATGTTTATTTCGGCGAAAATAATAATAATACAATAACTTATAACTTTTTATAGTAGGTATAATTATCAATAAATAAAATTGAAAAATTATAAAATATATACATATAAAAATTAAATACATAAGCTTAAATTAAACAATAGTTAAACATATACAATTATAGACAATTTATACAATATAAAAATGTATACATACATATATGTATATGTATGTAAGAAAAATGTAGTATCATACAGTTCTGTGGTAGATAAAGTAACTTCTTGGGAGT
Source organism: Protophormia terraenovae (assembly GCA_951394005.1). Taxonomy (NCBI): domain Eukaryota; kingdom Metazoa; phylum Arthropoda; class Insecta; order Diptera; family Calliphoridae; genus Protophormia; species Protophormia terraenovae. The sequence continues at coordinate 144,659,740 of OX596074.1, forward strand.
CCCTAAACAATGTATGCATAAAATCCTTTGGATTCCTCCTAGATCTGACACAGATCAAATAATTATCATTTAAAATATCTTGTTCTTAGTCTATAACCGGAACTGCAGGGTATTGTATATAACATTTCATTTTAAAAAAAAAACGAGGTTAGTTTCAAATGTTTAGAATAGATACAAAATTAGTAAAATATAAAACATATGCAACTATTTAATTTAACAATACATATTTTAAAAACTTCACCGATAACCCTGTTAATAAAAAAAACTTTGTATGTGTGTGTGTGTCAAAACATTACCCAAACATTTCAAGCTAATTAGTCATTTGTTGTAATTATATTTTAATACATTTGCAAATGTAATTATTTCAATATTTATTTTTATTTCATATAAAACAAAAATTATAAAAACTCAAATTTCACATTCACATTTTTTCTTGGCAATTTTTTTTTTTTTTTAATGTTTTTTTTTACTATTATGTACTTATTTTATTTCACTTGTTCACAAATTTTTCCACTTCACATATAATTTTTCTTTTATTTTATTTTCATATTATTTTCTTTTAATTATTTCAATTATTTTGCTGTTTTATTACATTCACATTTAAGGGGAAAAGCTATACGCTTATGAATATAAAATGGTCATATATTTGTGTAAAAAAACATATAACGTACAGCGTTACCCCTCAAAAATGAAGTTAAAGAAGTAGGATTTTATAGTTATATGGCACAAACACAAGTTAAAGCACTTAGATATTGATATATATTAAAAGGAAATAATAATAAAAATGTTTATTTTATTTATGATACATTTTATTTTAAAATATTTTTGTGTTTGTAAGTAAAAGTTGGTTTAACATTCGATAGTCTGTTCTATAGTCTAGTCTTTGTTCTATTCTATAGTCGAGCGTATACTTTAGTCTATAGCCAAGTCTGTAGTCTACTATAAAGTCTATTCTACAGTCTAGTCTATTATTCAGCCTATTGTTTAGACTATAGTCTATTCTATGGACAATTCTATAGTATATTATATAGTTTAGCCTATATTCTAGTTTATAGCCTGTTCAGTAGTCTATTATTCTGAAGTCTATTCTATAGTCCATTCTATAGTGTAGTTAATAGAGTCATTCTACATGTTAACCTGTAGTCAATTCTACAATATATATAGTATATTCTATAGAATATTCTATAATCTATTCCATAGTCAATTGTATGGTTTATAGTATTTTCTATAGTCTATTCTATAGACTATTCTATAGTATATTCTATAGACTATTATATAGCCTATTCTATAGACTATTATATAGTCTATTCTATACACTAAGGGAAAAAATTCGATTCAAAATCAACAACGGTTGTGGTCACATTGGTAATTTACGGTAACAGCTTTTTAATACCTTTCGTTAACAAATTTAATACAAAACATATGTAATTTAAAAATTTGATACCGAAATGGTTTCAACTTGGTGCCAATTAGGTATCGATTTTCAATAAGAATTGAACACGCAGTGTTTAATTTAAACACATACGGTTTAGATTCACTATTGATACAGAATGGTATCGTTTTCAACACGTATGTGATTGATATTTCTCTGGGTGTAGATTATTATATAGTCTATTTTATAGACTATTCTATAGTCTATTCTTTAAACTATTCTATAGTCTATTCTTTAGACTATTCTATAGTCTATTCTACTGAATATAATCTATTCTATAAAATATTCTATGGTCTATTCCATTGTTTATTCCTCAGCCTACGGTCTTTTCGAAAGTCTATTCCATAGTCTAATCTATAGTATATTCCATTGTCTATCCTATAGTCGTTTACTAGTCTATTCTGCGGTCTTTTCTAAAGTTTATACAATGGTCTAATCTATAGTTTATTATATAGTCTACTCTATGGTCTATTCTTTAATATATTTCATAGTCTATTCCATAATCTATTCTATAGTATATTCTAAAGAATATTCCATTGTCTATTCTATATATAGTCCATAGTCTATAGTTCGGTCTAAACACTGTTCGATAGTCCATTGTCCTTTTTTTTTATTAAATTTCAATCTATTGTAATAGTAATAGACGACTTTTTTAAATAACTCTGGAAAAAATATAATAATTAAAAAAATGCAAGGACCATTCTAACGAGTAGCAGCATACCGAAAAAAGGCAAAATACACCCACAAACACAAAAAAAGGCTGCAAAAAAACCCAAAAAAGAATGACAAAAAAAAGTGTTTTTAAAAAATTACAATTATTGATTTTTATGTCTCGAAATAGACTCCATACATAAAAAACCAACAATCATAGAAAAAAAAAAGGAACTTAAAAGAGAAGGTGGCAAATGGGATTTAAGCGACGAACTCACCAAAAAAATAAATGTAATCACAGAAAATTTGAATAAAATTTATATTACTTTTTTTTCAGATTTTTTTCTTCTTTCACTAACAATAAACAACAACCACAATGTTAAAAGAGCAGGAAGAAATAAGGGACGCACCAAAAAAAAACAAAAAACAAAAAAAAAAAAAAAATAAAAAAACAACAACAACAAAAGTATTTAGAGACAGGACCAACAATAAAAAAAAAAAAAAAAATAAAAAAAAAATTTGATACTTTTTCTAAAAGTGTTAAAAAAGAAACACCCTAAAACCACAAAATTTCAATCAAAAAATTTAAATAAAAATTAATTAATCCTAAGATAAAAAAAAAAATATAACCAATAAAACAACTTACCCATTGAAGGGTTTTAGCAGCTTGGAGTGAATAAAAATATTACACTTTTAATATAACAAAAATATTCATACATCACACACACTTTATTTTTTATTAATAGGAAGAAAAAACGGACCAGACATTTATAATTTTAAGCATACAAAGGATTCTTTTCTATTGACTAGCTTGCTATGACTATAAATTACACAATTTTTTTAAATTTTCAATTTAAATTCTTTTTCAAAATGTTCTTTTTTTTCAATATTATTCATTTTCACTTATATTTTTCACAATTTATATTTAATTATCCATTAATAAATCCTTGGTATTGTGAAAAAATTTTAGCATGTTGCTACTTCTCGTATAAATGAAAAATTTCATGTCATGTTAAACATAAAAGAAGTAGAAAAGTATGAAAAAAAGGAATATTTAAGAGAGCATATATTGTCATGCTCCATTCTATTATCTCTTTCATCTCTTTATTCCATAATAGTTGTGCTTTTCATTTACCAAAGGATGCAATAATAATTGAGCAAGAAGCTGAGAGATATAGAAAAAGGATGCTGTCAAAATTTCTAGGTGTAGCAAAACAAAATAGCAAAAATAACATATAAAAGAAACTCACAATGAAACAAGTGTCAAATGATTTTGAAATAAACAAAAAAAAATGTGTAGGATAGGATAACTCTCACACTAAAGAAAACCATTTCTGTGACATTTGTGAAGAGGATTATAAGTAAAGAGAGTTGCCAGTATTGTATTTTTTTCTTTTTTGTTTTTGTATAAGAGTAATTTCTTGTCAAAACGGACATGACATCTTTGATGTCTATAAAATTCACTACAGATATTAGCAATTAGAAATGTTTCTAAAATTATAGAATTTCCCAGCTAAACTAACTAAAGGTTTGATTTTAAATTTGAGAGTGATTTGAAATAATTTTTTTCGCAAATGTAAAAGTTTTGATAATGATTTAAGAATAATAACATTCTCAACAAAAAGGGACATTTTTCTACAATTTTGGCGTAAATTTAATATCATAGAAAAAATACATAATTTTTTAAACGTTTGAAATATGATGTCTTTGTGCTTGATAGGTTTAGACTTATGTCCCTTTTCGAACATTACAAAGATGAACTTGTTTAATTTCTAATGACTTCTATACTATACTTGGTAGATATCTGGTTTGAGTTTCATATTACCCAATAAACCATAGAACGATATGATAGGACCACGCTATACGCCCACTTTACCGCCCACCTCCCATATAACGAAAAATTTGAAAAAGTTGATGGTGGGTATATAGATTCGGCCGAGCCGAATATAACATTTGCGCTTGTTTTACTTCAAATAGTTAAAGTTGTCAAAATTGGTCTCTGAAAAAAAAAAAAAAAAAAAAAAACTTTTTTTTTTTTTTAATTTTTTAAAGTACAGATTGGAACAAAGCTAATAATATTGTGAAAAAATTATATGAAAGAAGATGTTCTATTAATAAAAATTTGATAAATATATTAAAAATCTATTTTACAAATATCAGTCAATCCTTTTAAATCCCAATTCAAATATGGGTACATATTCTCTCATCTGGCAACACTGAAGGAGAGAGTTAAAGAGAAATTTATAAAGTAAAAATAACATAATTTTAAAAACACACATTGAAAGCTACAGTGAAGGAAACTCTAAATTAAGGATTAAAATTTTTTTCCTCTTTCTACTCTTATAAGAAGAAATTGTAGGTAAAGTTCTTGTCTTTCTGCAAACAGCTATAAAAATTATATAAAAATAAAACAACTGCAGCTGACAGTTGAAGTTTAATAATTAATATTTTAGAAATGAAGTTACCCGACGAATACCGACAACTTAAAGCAGGGTACAATTTTTAATTTTGAAGTACTATGAAAAATATTGAAAATACAGCAATGATATAATTTTTATTATGTGCTGTTGATAAAGTGACTCAGTAAATTTTTTCGCCATTGTATAGTTAGCTGTAAATTTCTGCAGTTGTAGCGAATGTATTTTTTTTATTTGAGCTTTTACACATATTAGAATTAAATTGATTATTTTAACGATAATATGCTTTTAGTTAATGCATAATAAAAGGTAATTTTTTGTTCCAAGTAATTGATAAAATGTGTCAAAGTAAAACATTCTAAGTAAATATAAAAATTTACATCATTGAAAAATATACTATGAAATGGATTTTTGTAAATAAAAATGTGTTACACGATTGACTTAAATAAAAGTTAAACTATTCAACTCGTCATATACTAAAACTTTAGGATTTATTATTTCTTGTGGATTAATATAAAGACAATAATGTCATATGACAATAAGTTATGGTACTACATACTTTTTTTAATTGTAACTCTTTATAACCATTTTTAATACAAAACTTATGTGTTATATCTTTCTTATACAGTGGTGGCCACGAATTTAAGACACGACATTTCACTTATATATTTCTGATAATTTTTACATCTTATCGAACAAATTTTAGATCCATGTTATTTTTTAAAGATCCTAGTAATGTTATGAAAAAAAATCAACAATAGTTTGTTACCTATATTTAGTTTCCAATTTTTATTTACATATTATACAGATTAATACAAGTTTAAGCCTGGTCATGAATTTAGGACATAGGCAAAATAAAAGTTAATTCACAAAAGTAAAGCTCAGCTTCATAAAACAATATTAGTATTTGGTGGGAAATCCTTTATTTTGAATCACAGCAGCGCATCTCCTGGGTAAACTTTCAACTAAGGCCATACAGCGCTCCTTTGGAATGGCATACCAAGCCTTTTGAATTTCTTCCCATAAATCAGTCAAATTTTTTGGCTTTACTGCTCGTACATGCTCCTCAACATCATTCCACAAGTTCTCAATTGGATTGAGATCCGGGGATTGAGCTGGCCATTTCAGAACTGTGATATTATTTTCCTCTAAGCAACTCTTCACTAGGCGTGAAGTGTGCTTAGGGTCATTATCATGCATAAATTTCCACATTAGAGGCATGTTGTCTTCAGCGAATGGTATCATGATGCTTGTCAGTATGTTTTTGTAAATATGCTGGTCCATTTTATTGATAATCTTCTGAATGGGACCTACACCATGCCAGGAAAATGCTGCCCACACCATGACATTTCCACCACCATGCTTAACCGTTTTAAGGGTGTACTTTGGGTGATGCTCCAGGTTTGGAGGACGCCATACGTACTGTTTTCCATCAGAACCAAAGCGACAAAACTTCGACTCGTCGCTCCAAAGTATATTTTTCCAAAATGTCATCGGCTTATTGAGATTTTCTCTTGAAAACGCTAGTCGGGATTTAATATTTTTTTTGACACAAGTGGTTTACGTTGTGCAATACACCCACGTAAGTTCTTCTCATTCAGACGTCTTCTTATTGTCCTGGACGATATATTAATACCAAAATCCGATGAAATCTCATTTTTAATTTTACTTGAGCTCTTGAAAGGATCTTTAGCAGCTGATTTATAAATTAAGCTATCCTCCCTGGGTGTAGTTTTTCGGGCTCTAGGGTGCTGTTTGACATTTTTGGTAGTGCCATGTTGCTTGATGTGTTCCAGTGCATTGTAAATCTTGGATCTGGAACATTTTAGTAGCTTGGAAATTTCCATTACTGTTTTTCCATCAGTATTCATTTGTTGGATCAATTTTCGCTCGGCATCCGAACTCCAAGTACCTCTGGCCATTTCTAACTAAATATTTTGATGTATTCTAACATTAAATGGAATAAAACATTCATTACTTACCTTTTAGCTTCAAAAAACACCAAAAAATCACTTAAAAACCAAATATTTCTTATATGTTTTAAATTCGTGACCAGCTTCAAAAGCACGTTTTTACGAAAATATAATAAAAACAGCAACAAAATGTATACACAAACAAAACCAAATAACGGTAATTGATCTTAACATTACAGGGTACACTGAAAAATTAACAAAATCTAATTTTATATTGCAGGGTTGTAATAATTATCACAACTTAGTTCGTTACATGTCGTGTCTTAAATTCGTGGCCACCACTGTATATCAATATTTATATATTCAATACATAATAAAAATAATAAACTAAATTATAATGACCATGTATATATAATACACACATACTTCCAGTAAAGAAGTCAACAAATATACCCTCAGAAACATTAAACAGACTTGATTATAAATTAAGAATAACAAAAAAAAAAAATATTATAGAAATTTCACTTACTTTTCTTTCATTATTCTTATTTAAACGTTCTTTTTCCTGCTTTTTACTCGTATGATTATTGTTTTAGTTACTGGACGTCATCATATTTTAGTTGTTTATTTTAATTTACCTACAATATATACCCACTTACATACATACGTACACATGCCTACTTTGAACAAACATACGCAAAAATAATATTAAAAATAAAATTAAAAAAAAAAAAACGAATAAACGAATAAACGAAAACAACAAACCAAGAATCAAACAAACCAAACAATTATACACTTACATACATTTTTTATACATACAATACTATATCATCAACTATAATCGATTTTTGCTCTCATTTGCAACAACAAAAACAACAAACATCTACATCTGTATCTAGAGACATACAAACACACTCTAAAGTACAGTCTCGCTACTAACTGTAACATTTTAATGTGACGCGTTTTATAGAAGTATAAAATTAAAAACAACAACAACAAAAATATAAAAATATACTAACTCATACATACATCTCTACCTTATAAATGCAATATGATTATATGTACATTATATACATACATTTATGTACATTCATTTACAACAAATATTATTTAAGTTTCTCTCTTTTTTTTAGTTTACAATTTGTATTAATTTAAAAGGTGTTTGTTGTAGACTAAATGTAATAATAACAACAAGAACAACGATAACAATCATCAGCACAAATATTATAAAATAAAACAAATATTTAATTGATTGTCAACTTGCTATTATAGTGGCCGCAAAATATTTTTATAGTGAAAAAAAAAAAAAATATTAATTTTTTTTTTATAAAAATAAGGACTGCGCACAAAAAAATCCATGCATACAAATCTGCTTATAGAAACTATACCAATAGGCCATTTTTTAAATTTTATTATTAATGACTGTTATGTTCAAGTTCTAAACTTAAAAGAATATATTATTTCTGATCTTTTCCAGAATTCTTCCAATTAAAGGTTGTATTGTGTTTCGGTCACTGCGTTTGCTCGAATAAGGCCATATATTTTTAAACTCCGTTTTATTTTATGCTGAGATTTTAATGTCCTTTAAATTATTTTTTACTAGAGCCCAACATCTTTCATTGTATTTTCTTATGAAAGGGAGAAATATTTTCCAAAGGCACTCATTCACGTATATTTCTGTGTTAATAGAACCATTTTTTTTTTTTTTTTTTTATGAATGAAGTGTTTTTTTCTCGCATATGCATATGGCTTCCAAATTATCAACTTTCTTTGGAATTTTGATTTTTTTTTATATCCTACAGCACCATAGGTGGTTGGGGTATTATGTATTATATTGTTTGTGCTGATGTTTGTAACGCATGGAATAAGTCATCCAACACCCACCTTAAAGTATACCAATCGACTCAGAATCACTTTTTAAATCGATCTACCGATGTCCGTCCGTCCGTCTGGCTGACTGGACGGCTGGCTGTCCATGTAAACCTTGTGCACAAAGTAAAGGTCGCAATTTTGAAGATAATTTAATGAAATTTGGCAGGTGGTCTTTTATGATACAAGGACGAAGCCTATTGAAATTGGTTATGATCGGTCCATTATTTCACCTACCCCCATACAAATTTCCCCCCCGGAATAGTTTCCACACTTAAAAACTTTTTAATAATAAGAATATTTTAATGAAATTCAGTCCAAAGAAGTTTTGTGCAAGTACCAATCGTTGTCCCAAATTTTATGAAAATCGGTCCACGATTGACCATAGCTCCCATATAAACCCCCCTTCCGAAAATCACTTTAACGTGCATAAATCCCATACGAATGCTAGTTCAAGTTAATATTCGACAGAAAGAAGTTTTATTTAAGTAGAAACAACATTGCCAAATTTATTGAGAATCGGTCCATAATTTCCTATAGCTCCAATATAAACCCACTTCCGGAAATCGCTTATAATGCATAAAATCATCAAGATATTATTAACGCATTATTCTGTACTTACATACTTTATTTTAGATTTAGTAAAAGTGTTGGTCTACAGGTCTAATATAAATCCACTTTCCGAATTTTTATGCTGATACGCAATATACCGACTATATCATCTTTTCTCGTTTTTTTTTTTTACACTAATCATAATTATGAAAAAAAAATCATCTGAAGTACATTGAGGTTATTTTTTTTACTTTCAAATTCTTACTTGCTTTTCTATTAGGTTTTTTTTGTACTTTATACGTCTTCAGGCTACGCAGAAAAAACATTTCAAATTATTTTTTAATATTATTAACTAACTTTATATTGGAATATAATTATTATATTTATTAATATAATTAATTTTCTAATTGGTTTACAATTTTGTTTTTTTTTTTAATAAATTGACAGCAGTTAATAAAATATACAAAAATACAGAAATAAATAAATTTAGCCTTTTCAAAATTAGTTTATAATTTTTTATTATTTTCTAATGATATAAATAAATAAAATAAATTTAAGTAAATTTCCAAAAATTTTCAGCTCATTACATCTATTTAAGGAAAAGTAGTAATAATAATATCAATTATTCTAGTTACTAATATTATCATTTTGATGATTGGAGCAAAATCAATTAAAAATTAATTAATATAAGTAAAGATTTCTTAACAAAATGGCCGTTCGCCCTAAGTTTTTACGTAAGAACAGTGCTGGCAGCTTTTTATTCCAATATACTAAATTTACTTAAAAAATCGCTGTAAAAAGTTTATCAATTGGACAATTTGTTTTACTATTTTCATCACTAAAAAATTGTTATAATAATTTTAAAAAAATGTGTAGAGTTAAATCAATAATTAAGAATTTTTGTCATAAAAGAATAAATTTCATTTTGTATACAAATCTCTAAAATACAAACTAATAAATCTAGCAATTGACATCACTGATGTTGATGTGTGCAAAACAACAAAATACTGGCAACATTAACGTTTTTTAAGTTACCATCCACTTACGTTCCGTTTACATTAACGGTAGAGTAACGGAGAATTAACTGAATGTCAATAACTTGACTTAATGTCAATAAATTAAGCCATTCATAGCCATTGTACCTGATCCTTTACCTTTTTTTTTTCTTTTAATTTAAATAATGGACAAATTTTTTACTATAATAAAAAATGTAGCAGATAATTTCATCACAAAATTCAGAAATTTGACAATGACTTTTCACTATAGAGCAAAAAAATAAAAACATGTCATTTGATAATATTAAAGTCGAATATTTATTGTCATCTAGTATAAACTATTAAAACTGAATGAACCGATCAAAGGAGACCTAACACAATTGATCTGTTTGAAGAGTATTGAACTGAAAAAAGTCCAAACTTTCCAACAATTTGTTTCGTTCGATTTAGAAATATTATACATATATATTATATACGTGTAAATTTTTTAACAAAAAGTTCTTTGATTTTTTTTTTTTTACTTTCCTTCTTTTTTTTTACATTCACTGAAAACTGATAACGGATCATTTTTCACGGGATATTCACGATAGCATTTATTTCTTTGAGGAGAATAAAAATTTAATGGGAACTAAAATTCTACTTGTTATTCAGGATAGAGGTGTTAATGTTTATCTTGGTTAACGTTACGGGATATAAATTGCGGTAAGTAACTCACAGTTGAGAATACAATAGTCATTTCGCATAATTGATTTAAAATTATCTGAAACAATTTGATATCATTCAACTTTTTTTTAGGGATTGCAGCAGAGCATTCTGATAAAACCAATGATAAATGTCGATTATCGGTTTGTGGATAAATTTGAGTAAAATTAATATATATTTCCTTTTAAAGATTCAGGCTATTAGTCGATTAATAATTGTGAAAAAAATATTAAAATAGACCTGAAATGTTTTTCTCTACTTTTTAATTTTTTGAGCAAAAGAAGTTTTTCAATTCAATAATAAATTCTTTTTAAACATTTCTTTAAATTTTTTTCTACTATTTCATTTTATACTTTTATTTCATATTTTTTGTCAATTAATTCAAGAAAATAACAAATACATTAAATTTTTTTTTTCTATTTAATATAATTGAGTAATTATATTAAAATATTTCATTTTCTCTTAACATTTTTCTCTAAATCAGCAAAACAAATCTGAATTCATTATGCATACAGTTACGGACAAAAAAATAGGGTCAAGTATATTTGTTTGAAATTTTTTGAGTTTTCGACAAAATTTTATGCAATACAATAAAACTTTTAATGCCAAATCATTGCGAATGTATTGGGTTATAAACCCATATAAAAATAATACCTCTAAACATTATCCCGAAAACGGTACATTGTCTCAAGCACAAGTAGTCCTTTTACAGTGTGGACAAAAAAATGAGGTCAGCATTTTTTTTTTTTTTGTAAAATTTTTATGAAACTACTTTTTTTAAACCTTGATAACGATATTAAAAATAAAAAACAGAAAAAAAAATCAGAATCGTTTCAGAGGGGATCTATAGATTTGGAACCTTAAAAATATGGGCAAAATCAAGGTTCCAACAAAAGATAAGTACCGAAATCGATCAATATAGTTCAATAATTCTATTTTCAATTAAAAAGCAGCAGTTATAGACAATTTAAAACGATTTAATGTAAGAAAAATTCTTTAAGAACAGAAAATCATCAACATTTTTTACCAAGTCGTGGTCTTTTAATGCCAATAAATTGTTCCAAAATTCAGAAGGAACTTTAATTTCTTCTGAGAACATGAGAAGTAGGGTATTCACTCTAATATTATTTGCCCGATTAATCGACAAATTAAAATCAAATATTGGTTCGATTAAATTAAAATCAAGATTTTCGAGTAAAAATTTATTCGAGCAAATTATGCCGATTAATCGAATAATTCGAGTAAAAAAATATTTTAAATAGGTCCTTTCTTAACTATTTTTAGGATGTTTTAATTTTAGTTTTTAAAAAAATTTAGCTTAAAAACAATGTTTCAAAATGTTTAGAATCTAAAAGTGGCACCACAATTCGGAAGTTTATTAAAAAAATTGTATTTTGTAAAAAGTACAGAATATATGCCTAAATTACAACACGTAGTTAGAGGTCGTTTTTCGATCACAAAAAATTCGAAACAAAAATACAAACGTCCCTTTAAAAAAATATAATGTAAAATTCAAATAATTTTTTATAATTTTAATAACTTGAGAAGGATAAAGAAAATGGATTCTCCTTTATATCAAATGTTTTATAAGAAATAAATTGGAGGATTTTAAACTTGATTTAGAAAAACATATCAATAAATTCTCAGTCTGGTGTGGATGAAATTAAAAATAGGAAGAAAGGAAAAATAAAATATTGAACATTTTGGGCAAAAATGATGGTTAATTTCAAAATAGGATCAATTATAATTCTTACGCGTACATTTGGGAGAAAGAATTATATATTATAAATTTACGATAAAATAGTCTATTAAATGGAGAAAAGTTTTTCTAACTATATTAAATGACTGTCAAAACTTAATTTATTTGACTATGTCTGGCGATGAGTCATTGTAGTATATGGGTAAAATGTTTCCAAACTTCATTTTATATCGTCTCAAAAATTATAAAAAGCCCTTCGAACCACACTTTAATATAAAATTTTGTTCAAATGAATACACCAAAATTGTTAGACCTATTTATTTTACTATCAATGAATAATAATCAAAAAAGACAAATATTCATAAATATTTACGCAAATTTTAATTATATATCATTTTCGAAAGACTATTTCTTGTTTTAAGATATATTTTTGTTTTATTTTTTAATAATCATAGAAAAAACGAGTAAAATTTTAAGATATAATTTACTCGAATAACTCGAGTAACTTAAAAGTTTTACTCGATTATTCGAGTAACTTAAAAACTGCATTTTCGAGTTATTTGATTATTCGAACAATGAAAAAGTCGAGTAAAATGAATACTCTAATGAGAAGGCAATTGGAGCAAACACAATTTATTCCAAATGCCATTCTGGAAAGCCCCAGTCCTATAATAAATACCGAGAAAGGCCTCAAATAGTATTCTCATGTACCCAAAAGTAAATAATATTTCCACCAATTGTTTTCTTATGTTCCCAGAATAAATTTATGTTCCAAGTAGATTTTGAACCGAATTAATAGAATTAAAACTTTCAGACTTGGTAAAATTTTTAGACGATTTTCCGCTTAATCTTTAATATTTTTTAATTGATCTAAAGTTCTGCCATTTAATTGAAAATAAAGTTATTTAACTATAATGATCGATTTCGGTACTTATCTTTTGTTGAAACCTTCGACTTTACTCGTATTTTTAAAGTGCCAAATATATAGATCCTTCCGATACCAATAGCTGAAGATCATCGATGATTCTCATCTTTTTTCAGTATTTTATTTTAAATATCGTTATCGAAACATTTTTCAAAAAAATGTAAAAAATTAAAAAAAAAGTTACTCCTGACCCTATTTTTTTTTTTTGTCCACACTGAAAAAGGAATACTTGAACTTGAGACGATGTACCGTTTTCGGGATAATGTTTACAGGTATTATTTTTATATGGGTTTATAACCCAATATATTCGCAATGATTTGGCATTAAAAGTTTTATTGTTTTCATTAAAATTTTGTCGAAAACTCGAAAATTTCAAATAAATATACTTGACCCTATTTTTTGTCCGTAACTGTATACCAATACACACAAATATATATACATTTATAATTTGTTTTTTTTTTTTTTTTTTTTTTTTTTTTGATATGATGAAATACTTTACAAAGTTAGTATCAATACGGTGGTACTCTATTTTAACAACTTTATATAGCTATAAGATATGTAAAGAAATATGTTAATACCCTAAAATCCAAAATAAACACTTAAAAAGATAACAAAATACATACAAAAATTTTAAGTACCCACTGTCGTTATATCCCTACAAGCAAAGTAATACGAAAATGATTCGAAATCGTATTGCTTAGAAGAAAAAATTTATTGCGGCAATATTCATATTCGTATTGCGGAAATTTCCCCCATCGGGAGAGATTGTGCGTCACTGGCAAATACATCTAAGCAATAAGAAATCGATACGTCTGGATGAAAAATGAGCAATATTGCTAGATAATCATCTAGGTGAAAATAAGACGATACCCCTAGATAATCTTCTGGAAGATATAATAATATACCAAAATTATTTCTAAAGAAATCAATAAATAATATAATAAACTATGCTTCAATATCTTGTAAATAATGCATACATATCGTTACATCAAAGCATGCTAAATTTACACGCTCACATAAGATATCAATTTGTTTTGCAAGAGGCACACATTTTTTTCCAATATTTTTTAATTTCTATATAATTTTTCGACAACTGAAAAAAATATAACTGAAAAATAAAAGTATGTATTGCGTTAACTTCTTCCAGATGATTTCAATATGATATCATACATTTATTGCCGAGGGGATAATCACCTTTCTGAAAAAGGGGCGATATTTTGATGATAAAAATTAATTTATAAATGACAAAAAATGAAAATTTTATCTATTTTTTGTGTTTGTTTCCTAATTTTCTTCAAACTGATAAAAATACAATATTAGAAAAATATTGCTTTGACGATTTTCTTCCAAATAATAAAAAGAAGATATTGCGTAAATATCTTCTAGGAAGATATCTTCCAAATGTTTGTAGGGATGTTAAACAATACAGTAGATAATTATAAAATATTTTTTGTTTTAAGTATTACAATAATTCACGAAATAAATATTCCAATATTTATAAATATTTTATATACTATGGTAACTCTCAATTTTGTTTATTGTCAAATAATTTCGCCATTTATTTGCATAATTTAGTTTACAATTGATAGTACTAATTCTTTCAATATTTTATTTTTTGATTTTCAAAGTAATTTGAAATAACTTACAAAATCTTAAATTTTATTTAAAAGAATGTTTCATGGAAAAATTTTTAAATCTACTTTTTCCAGAATTTTTCTTAAAACAACATTGTTCCTTAATGTTATAGAATTGATTCCTTTAAATGGCCTGATTTTTCCCCATATCATTTGCCCACTTCAAAAAGAAACTATCAAAACTCTTGAACGGTAATAAATATTTATAGAGATAACAAGAAAAAACAGAACTACATACATACACTCTAAACATACTTGCCAGCAAACTAAGCACACATTTAATTTTACCTCAATATTTAACCATATATTGCAAAATGTATACAGTATGTTAAGAAAATGTTTTTACATTAAAAGAAAACATGAATTTGTCGAAGTTTGGCTTTAAAAAACTATATAATTTTTTGCTAATGTAAAAAATTTTAATACCAATTTGTTAATTAATATATTTATTACTATATAACTCAAAGAAATTTAATATTTAATGATTTATACTATTAGTAATGGAGCAAAAATTAAACAAACACAAAAATCTTAGTGTCAAAAAATTCTTTTTACACTTATAAAACTGCTTAAGAAAATCACAAAATTTCGGCATTTTTAATTTAAAATGGCAACAGCTGGTATATATAATTGCTTGTGGAACCTTTTTCATCAAAAAAAAATTATTAATGAATGTCACGGTCAATTGGAATTTTGTATATTCCAACATTAGAGCGTTTTTTTTTAGTTAATTATGTTCTTGTAATACCTTTTAGTCACTTTCTTCCTCTGATAAGGAGAAAAAAATGATGTGGGATGAAAGCTTGGACCTTATGCTGGTATATTTAAAGCTTTTTGCAAATATATTTTGCTGCATTATCACTTTTTTCTCATATATGCTTGGAGTCATTATTTTTCTCATGACTTGAATTTTAGTTTTCGTTCTTCATAAACTCAAATTTATAAAATCTTTTTATTAAATGGGCTTTAAAAATCTAGAAATGTTACTGCACACCTGTTATATTTCATAATAAAACCGATTTTCCAACTATTTTGAATAAAATTGATCTGTATTTTTAACAATATCTTTTAAATACGAAAGTATGAATATTTATTATTTAATTTTCTAAATGCTTTCTAAAGGCTTTTGAAGGTTTCCGGCGTATTTTGACCGGATTAAATTTTACTTTTATGTAGTATAAACATAACTTTTTAAGCTTATCAACTTAAATCATTTGGAATGATAATAATTGTTGAATATTTTGTCCCCATAAGAGTGTTTCTTTCCATTAGCTTTCTATCTGTAATTATATTCCACATGTGTTTTTTTCATTGTTTCTTGGAAGATAAAATTGACGCACTCTTTCCACAGACCTTTATCATAAGACCTAATGGAATATTCAAATTTTTCTTAATTTTTCTAGGTTTAACTCTGCCAAATATTTGAAGTAGATGGATATTAAGAGATATCAACTACAATATTACAGGAATTTTGGAGCGATTTAATATTCTATTAAGTATATAAATTAATAAGGAATACATTTGTACAATATCTTTAACACTTTTCCCGAATTGGAGGTTATATACAACCCCAAATGGGTTTATGATCTGGACTTTTTTCTCTTAGCATACTTAATATATAATTGATGAATTACTTGTAATATATCAAGGATTTGAACACATATTCTTGTACTATGTGATTATAATTATCACACTGACGATTTATTGACAATAATACATCCCAAAGATCAAAAACTTTTTTACATAGCGACAAAAACGCAAATGTAAAAACATTTTCTTGACAGGTATATTAAAGGGTATGTGTAGTTTTTGTTGTTGTATATTCGTAATTTTTTTCTGGTAAAACCCGATAAAGAAATATACCTAAAACAAAATGTAACAATACAAATTTTATGTTATAATGTTATAAACATTTGCAAATATTGTAAAATAAAGTTGAAATAATAATTTTTTCTTCAATGTAAAAACATTTTCTTGACATACTGTACTTATAAACAGCGAAAAATTATAAAAAAAAGTATTATCGGCAAACAAAAAAAATATACAGTAAAAGCTCCCTTAACGGACAGCTCCCATAGGCGGACATCTCCGGTAGGCGGACTATTTTTTAGGTCCCATGGTTTAGGTGGCATTTTTAGAATAAATTAATCTCCGCTAGGCGAACGCTCTCTTGGGCGGACGCGGACACCTGTTTTTAGAGAAAACATCTCTCGTAGGCGGACAAAAATCATAAACCGTAAAAGAAATGTACCGAATATTTTATAATAAGTTCATTTTTGTCCGTGTTTGCATTTATAATTTATATTTACTTACATTTTTTGAAATTAAATAATTTACTATTCGTTTTTTAGTTAACTTTTTGCTGTTTTTGAGCTAAAACTAGTTTTTTAATTTAATTTTGACTTTTTGACTTTCATTAAAAATTTTTCATACTAGAAAAAAGAAAATGAAAACTTGATTCCTAAAAATAGATGCTGTCCCAGTTATCTATGTCCTGAAGACAGTCTCGATTATGAGTCCATGATTTTTCGTACAACACAATGCCGGCAGATTCCTAAAGATCATGAAAACTTTTTTGAACAAAAGGCATAGAAATTCTGCTCTTATTGTGCAGAAGATCATATTCCCATGTTAATCCTATACTTTTTAAATGCCAACAACATGCCAACATACATATGTATGTAGATGACTTTGTTGTCAAACTTGTCCTCAACATGCTTTTAATTTTTAAAATTTCGTAGAAAAATCGTTAGTAAAAATGTTGTTGAAAGAAGTCTGTCCCTTAGCCAATGATTTTTTTTTTTGGCGTACGAAAAATGAAAACGGAGAGAAGCAAACTGTAGTCATAAATTCGATAAAATAAATTTCATGAAATCATAATTTATTGCAAATAATGTCTAAATGAAAATAAATAACACAATTTTTATTTTTTTGCTTTAAAATTTATATATTAAGTAAAAATTTTCAAACGTTAACTTAATGCAAAAATAGATAAATCACAAAACACTTTTCAAATAAAATTGTTCTAAAATGGAACAAATTTTATGACTGTTTCGTTTATGAAGTGAATGTTACGAACTTTTGACTTTTGTCAATATTGATATAATTTTTTAAGATATAAGAATGAAATTTTTTGTATAAATGTAGTTTGCGTCAGTATATTATAATCCAGTAAATAAAACCAAATTTTGATTTTTAAGTGGTTACGGCCTTTTGCATTTTAGTTGACGATACATATGTAGAAATAAGAACATGTATATCTGTAAGTTAATTCATTACAATCAATCTTGGATGTTGAATTAAAATATATAGTACTGAATTACCCCTTGTAAAATAAATATTATGTACCATATCACATAGACGGACATCTCTCGATAACGGACAAAATCAGCGTAACGATCGCTGTCCGCCTATGGGAGCTTTCACTGTATATACATATATATTAAACGGAAAACAAATACAGTAAAGAATTAAGAAAACAAGTATGTAAGTAATACAAATACTTTGTATACAACTCTGGCAAAGAATTGTCAGCTCTGACAATTACAGTTATAATAGTTTTAAAATGAGATCTTTCAAATAATACACGTTAGAATGAGAGAGATATATATAAATTATGAAAAAAATTTTAAAAATATTGAAAACGCACTGAAAGTCATTTAAAATTTAAGATTTTTAAATGAATTAAATATGAGCAAAAAGAAAACCAACAGTAGAAAAATAATAACAAGAATATTTAATAAATATACAAAAATCAACGGCAGACATATTGTAGACTTGCCACTCAAACACTACTACAACAATGAGAAGCAAACAACAACCCGACTGACCTAAGTTTCGTTATTAGTGAATTTGGATAAAAACGAAAAATTTGTATGTTTCATTTTTATGAATACAAAATACTTAAACAGAAAAAGAGTCATTATTTGAACTAAAACAGTGATCCCCACAGTTATACATTCACATTTTGTTAATGTGTGTTCTGTATAACTCTCCCGCTCTGAAATTATACACCAAAAAAATATCTTCCTTTTTATAGTAAAATTATTTATAATAAAATGAAAATAAAAGATCTTGTTTTTTGTATAAAAAATAAAAATTTATAATTCTTTCAAATTAACCATAAAATTTTGATTAATAAATGATATTATTTTTAGTAAAAATTAAAAATATTCATATTTTGATTCTTATGTACCTCACTAACACATAACATTAAACATTTTTTATGAGTGTATATCAAGCAACAAGCGATAACACAACCTGCTTCGTTAAATGCTAGTGCTAGACTGAATTGATATGTGTGTTTTTTATTCATATCAGGAGAATAACACAAGAGACAAAACGCACGCGTGCATTGGTTTTGGGGAACACTGAACTAAAGCGTTTGGTTGTAAAATATTGCCCACTAAAATGTATGATGATTGTTAAATTCCGTGCAATAAACAAAAAATCAATAATATAGAAAAGTTGTATCTAAATATTTAATTTCTTTTCTGGCAGATTAGTTCAAGATATTTTCTCCTAAAATCTGTAAGTACAGTGGTGGCCATGAGGTTAGCACACTTGCTACTGCCTATCTTTAAAAGCAAATATTTCCTGTATTTCTTTAGTTTTTTTTTTTTAATATTTCTTTTATATATATTTGCTGTTTTTCTGTACAGAATAGAATAACCGTCAAAAAACACTGGACAGTATTTTAGCACAAAATAAAAAAAATTTATTCACATTTAAAAAAAAAAGTAACAAAACAAAAAACTTATTTCACTACACCCAGAGAAATATCAATCACATACGTGTTAAAAACGATACCATTCTGTGTCAATAGTGAATCTACACCGTATGTGTTTAAATTAAACACTGCGTGTTCAATTTTTATTGAAAATCGATACCTAATTGGCACCAAGTTGAAACCATTTCGGTATCAAATTTTTTAATTACATATGTTTTGTATTAAATTTGTTAACGAAAGGTATTAAAAAGCTGTTACCGTAAATTACTAATGTGACCACAACCGTTGTTGATTTTGAATCGAATTTTTTCCCTTAGTAGGGTTTGGGGTTTCCCGTGATATTTTGTTTCCCGGGAAACGGGAATAAAAAATTCGATTTCCCGGGAATTCCCGGGAATCCCGGGAAATTTAAATTTTAAGAAAAAAGCAATGATTTTTTATAAAGAATGTAATTTTTTCTATTCAGTACAATAAAACAACATTATAAATCAAATTTATGATTAGTTATGGTGGTTTTACACTAAAACGAAAAATTGAACAGAGTTGACTACAAATAAAAAAATGTGCCGAAATTTGCTTTAAGAGATGAAATTATATTTAAAAAATTTAAAGACTTCAACATACAAAGTATTGAAGGTATTTACAGCATAATATATTTGAAAATATTTTTGTTATTAATACAAAGTATTATAGTGTAAAACCAATTAAAAATTTAAACAGTCTTAAATATTTCACAAAAAAAAAAAACAAAAAAAAACAAATAAGTGCTCCAAAGGTTTAATTGTTTAATTCACTTTTGAAAATCGAATTAAATTTATTTTCCCAGTAATTTCTTTAAAGCTTTCATTTTTAATTCATAGACTTAAATTCTTTAACTTCACAAGAATTAATTGCTTGAAGAATCCACTACCAATATTACAATTCAAGCTTAAAAAATATTTTGAATCATTCAAATTTTCTTCTATTCAAATCTATTACGAATTAGATTTAGAAAATATTTTTTGGTTAATTTTGTAAAATATTAGCTTTGTTCATGTACCTAAATTGGACCACGCGGGATCCCTATTTTACCGAAAAGTGTTCCCGTAGTCAAAAATTGTGAAATGATAGAGATTTTAAGAGAATAATGTACTACTTCTTGCACGAAACAGCCTCGACTATATCTTTGGATAAATAAAACATAAATAAATAAATAAATAAATAAATAAACAAAAAATAAAAATATACAAATAAAAACTTTGAATGAAAATAAATAATAAATATTTAGTTGTTGGTACTAAGAAGAAAGTTTCAATTAAAAAAAAATAAGAACGTTGATATGTGCTAAAAAATAAAATAACATTCACACATGAATTTCCAAATAGTTTGATGTTTACCTTCTAAATAAATTGTTTTTCGTGTTCCCGTATTTTTGTAAATTTTTTTAGAGAAATATCAGCCTTTTCTCATTTTACCCAAACTTATTGAAAACTAAAAAAATATATATATATCGTCCATTTCATGAAGGATTTATAAAAAATTTCAATTTTTTGACGGAGGGTCATCCGATATTGTTCTTATTTGGCACGCATATTTCCTATGGAGCCATTTAAATATTCCCATTTTTATTTTTTTGAATTTCAAAAAATTCGCGATTTATTCACGATTTAAATTTTTCGAAAAGTCAAAATAATCGGAAAAGTGTGTAACTTTAAACATCAATAACTCTAAAAATTGTTAACGGATTTTAATGATTTAAACTGCATGTAGAAGATAGTAGTTAAGAAATAATATTACAATTTAAAAATGCATTTATAATGCAAATGCAATTTTAGGATGCATTTTTGAAAAATGTCTACCCTTTTCACCCATTCACTTTTGTGAATGGTGTTATGGAATGAAAAATTAGTATTTAAATGAATTTTTAAAATGGTACATCATCATTAAATGTTTAAAAGATTGTAGAAATATAAAGTTAAAAACTCGTGTATTCGGAATGTGATTGGACAAAATAAAACGTTTTTTTCCTAGTGAAAAGTAGTCAAATAGGACTTTTCATCAGCGCACCGATGAAATGTTTTTCAATAATCTAAAATATCACTTGTATCTTATTTTATTTATATTTCGTATTAGCATCTAAAAATTCCTTTAGTAAATGTACAATTTTCACCTAGGCGATACAAACAGTAACATTTTTTCCTATAGGATTATAAAACTACATGAATATTAAATTTCCCGTTTTTCCCGGGAAAATTTAAAAAAATTCCCGGGAATTCCCGACGAAAAATTTCCGGGAATTCCCGGGATTTCCCGCCCGGGAATTCTCGGAGCCCAAACCCTATCCCTTAGTGTATAAACTTAGTACTTAGTTGGGTATCCATTATTTTTTATTACAGCTGCCAATCTCCTTGGCATACTTTCCACAAGTCCCATACAGCGCTCCACTGAAATAGCATACCAAGCTTTTTCTATTTCTGTCCACAAATCGGCCAAATTTTTACGTTTTGCTCTCATTACGTGCTGCTCCACATCATTCCAAAGGTTCTTAATTGGATTTAGATCCGGAGATTGGGCTGGCCATTTTAACACGTTAATATTGTTCTCTTCCAAGCAACTCCTCACTAAGCGTAATTAGTGTTTTGGGTCATTGTCGTGCATAAAATTCACCTAAGTGGCATGTTGTCCTCTGCATAAGGCATCGTTGTATTTAGTAGTATATTCTGGTATACATATTGGTCTATACGTGTATCAATCTTGCATATAGGACCAACGCCATGTCCAGAAAAAGCTGCCCACACCATCACATTTCCTCCACTATGTTTTATTGTTTTAGAAGTGTACTCTGGATTGTGTTGCATGTTGGGAGGACGAAATACATACCTCTCACCATCCGATCCGAATCTACAAAACTTGGATTCATCACTCCAGAGGACATTTTTCCAAAAAACTAATGGCTTTTCCAAATGCTCACGAGCAAAGCACAACCGATCCCGTAGGTTCTTATTTGAAACGTGTGGCTTATGCTGAGAAATGCGTCCACGTAAATTTTTTTCATTAAGTCTTCTTCTTATTGTTCTGCAGGACACCTTGATACCATATTTTCTTAAAATTTCCCTTTGGATTACGGGGGAGCTTTTAAAAGGATCTTCGACAGAGGTTCTTTATATTAAAGAATCCTCTTTACGTGACGTTTTTCTTGGCCTAGGAGCCTGTGTAACATTTTTAAATGTTTCATACTTCCGAATATGGTTTAGTGCATTGTAAACCATTTTTCTGGAACATTCCAAAGTATTAGCAATCTCACTTATGCTTATTCCTCTTGAGTACATCTGTTGAATAATCTTACGTTGTTCCTCTGTACACCACTTTTTTTAGACATGTCTAAATGTTTATTTATTTAATTTTTTATCTGCATTAATGAAATAATATCTAAACTTCCCAATTATTTATATTCACAAAAAACATATAAAAAATTGAAATACACTTGCTTGTTCTAAAATTGTGACCAGCTTATTTTGCCTATTACTACACATAAATTAAAAATTAAAAGAGAATTTCGATAGAATGCAAAAAAAAAGTAACGGGACTTATTGCAGACACCATAAACAAAACTAAAAATCAAAAATTTTAGTAAATAATTGTAATGAGACGAAATAATTTTCTTTTAAAAACAGTAGATATGATGTGTGCTAACCTCATGGCCACCACTGTATGTGAATTTTAGCAACAGATAAAAAATTATTGAAATAGAGATCATTGAAATTTAAACAAAATTTTTTAATTATTTATGAAATTTTTATAATTTATGAATACGTATATTTTTGATATATTGTGTTGTTTGAAATAAAACATGTGTGACTTTAAACATTTCAGCTTTTAGTTTCAGATTGGGAATTAAATGGAAATTAATCGATTAACGGACCTTCCAGAAAGTGAGCGACAGGTGAGCTCTAGGAGTTCATATTCGGATCCCCAACGAACGGCATATAGTTATCGAAGTTTATGGTCAGCTGGGAAGATTACCAATAACATTAGCGTAATTTTGAATAATCTGGCCACAAAAACAAATAAAATAAAAAAAATAATTATACAAGGAGTTAAAGAGAGAAAAAATCAAATCAACAACAAAAAATACAAGTTAAGCTTAGTGTTTGTTGTTGTACATGTACGAGTAAAAGACAAGTACATAGATACAAACAATAATTTGCATAGTTGTTTAAAATACAGCGAAGAGCAGAGATGGCATTGTAATTCATTGTAATTTTAAAAAAATTTTAAAAATTTTACTTTTAATTGTATGCAAAAATAGTCTATTCAGATAAACCAATTTTTTTATTGACTCTAGTTCTCGCTATAAATCGATGTTAGACGAACACTTGTTTGAAAGATGAAACTTCGCTGTAAGATGTAAGATTTCGCGTAAGATGTGTTATTGCTTTAAAATTTAATAAAAAATCTGAAGAAATATACTATGTGAGCTTTTTTATCATAAAAAAGAAAAAACGCTGCAAAATATTCCGAAGATTTCTAAAATGTACGTTAAGAATATGCATCTTTGATGTCAAGGATGCATTTGGCTCTGGTCAGCCGGCCACTAAAAAGTGGACGAAATATTACAGGTGATGATGTAAAACCGACATGCAAGTTGTTAAGATATAGTGGAGGCACTAAAATGCAATGCTACTGAAATGCAATGTAAATCGGAAGATGAAAAATTATTTCTTTACGAAAATAATTTGCGAAAAAATCAATGACGGTTATCCTATCCAGACGACTTCAGAGTTTAGCAAAAAACAAAGTTACGTTGAATGTCCAGTGGCATTAGAGGGAAATTATCTATTACGAGCTGCTACAACCTGACGAAACGATCAATTCTAAATTATATTGTTCAATTCATTTGCATCTATGACGGAGTAACTTTTCACACATGCTGCTAAAACAATGTAAGAGAGAGATGTTAAAAATCGATCTGTTCTTATTTTAAAAATATTTTATATCTTCATATTCAAAGACAATACATGAAGTGCTATCCATTCCATCAAAAATATTCGCCTGTATTTACCACGAATAGCAGCAGGTATTGTTCGACTCTTTAAATTTTCTCTCAATCAATATACACGAGTTAGTTGTGATCGGTATATATTGAGACAGTTACACAGTAATATAGTATATATAACGCAAATGCTGACGAGTATTTAAATTCCTCTAATCGAAATATAGAATGTGACCGAAAAGTAGACGCTTCAAGAAAAATCGGCAATTACAACATGTGGAATACCTAGACTCCTTTGACATTCACTTGATAGAAATAGCACTTTATACTTTATTGCTTTTATTAGGAACCATTTTACATCTAAAGTGTATAAGATGAATGTTCTACAGAAGTTTTTAGAGACTTAAGTATCTCAGGGAGTGTTCTTTTCGGAGAATACAGGGTTATAAAACAAAATATTGGAGAAAGTGCTTGTCATTATCGAACTAAAAAAAAATTACTATTTTTTAGCCAGCTAACTATTGAATTATATTTAAGGAATAAGTAAATCACTGTTAAAAAATAATTTAAATAATAAATTTTATTTAGAATTGATTCCTTTAATTAAATTTGTTCCTATTTTATTTATCTTTTTTATTTTTATATATGTATATTTCTTTTTTTTTTGAAAAAAACATTTGATTTCAATATTGTTTAAATCTAATAATAATTTTTCCATCCCTGTTATAAAGTATAATTGGTGAATCTTTATTGTAGTAGACACACAAAAGTAATCAAATAATACAATACGATTAAGAAATTTTTATATTTTCTGTTATGATTATTTTTTTTTAAGTTATTTTTGTTGGTGTATTTTTTATAGTACACATGTACATAAATTGTTAATGGGTTCATCCACCTTTGGCTTTTAGAGGCAGATTGATTTTATATTTTAAGCAAACTTTACAATAAATAAATTAAAATTTAAATAAATTTATGAATAGACAAATTTCTTAATTTTTTTTTATTAAAAATAATTGCGTCTTGTATATTGGAAATTAAGAGAGAAATATAATAATTGAAAAAATAAACTTCAAATAAAACTCGTTTATAAAACATCTGGCAACCTACCTACTTTAGCAATAGAACAAGTCCATCTCCGTAATAAATGTGTCAAATCTGTTAAATGTTTAAAGCATTTTTAATATAATATTATCCATTATATTTGCAAAATTTTAGGTACAAAGAAAATTTTATAATTATTTCAAATATTGTATCTATTTTTACCTTTTAAACCTGACATGTCTGCTTTTAATCTTTTTTTAGCTTTGTGGTACATTATATAAAATAACACACACATACATAATTCTATGTACTGAATTATTGGTGTAAAATATGCCACCACCATTGTAACAAATAATTGTTCACCTTTTTTTCTTGTATTTCTTCTATCTACCATATACTTACTCGCAAAATGATTTTTCCATTATTATTCTCATCGCCATTTTCATAGTCATCATCTACAACAACTACAAGGAGACGATGATATGACTGACTATGTTTTAAATTTTACTAATTTTATACATATTTTGTATTCGTCATATTTGAATGTGTA
Source organism: Protophormia terraenovae (assembly GCA_951394005.1). Taxonomy (NCBI): domain Eukaryota; kingdom Metazoa; phylum Arthropoda; class Insecta; order Diptera; family Calliphoridae; genus Protophormia; species Protophormia terraenovae. The sequence goes on from OX596074.1 coordinate 144,685,824, forward strand.
CAGCTAACGACAAGCAAAACAGGTTGGTGTTACTGTCAAACGATATTTGGGTCCCGAAGGTGAAAAGTAAACAAATATATTTGTGTATCTTTTCTTTAAATCTGTAAAAAAAATCTCTAAAATATATTGTTTAAGTATCATATAGTCATATTCGGGGAGGAGTCGTTTTTTTTACCTGTGGCTATTTTTTCAATACGAATACCGAAAATAATTAAAGAATTTATGACTGTTAAACACCTTTTCCAGGAGGACATTTGTATGGGGAAATAATGGACCGATCATAACCAATTTCTATAGGCTTCGTCCTTGGACTATAAAAAACCTGTGTGCTTAATTTCATTAATTTATGTTCAAAATTGCGACCTGTAGTCTGATTGCAAGGTTTACATAGACTTTTTAATTTACTGTCCTTATATTAACACATTCTCACCGTTTTGATTTGTTCGTTTTTTGTTTCTTATCTTTCTTTAAATGTTTTTGGTACGAAGCATTTATTATATGAGTTTAAATTTGTTACATATTGAAAAAACTATGTACATTCAAATGCACGAACTACACTGTCATGTCATTAACAAATATATTTAACAAATTTCATTTTCCTGCGATGATTGGAAAAGGATTTTTCATCTAGTTTTTCTAAAATTTTCTTTGATGAGAAAAAGATGTTTAGAATTTTTACTTAAATGGCCATCCTAATTATCTTAGAAATTTAGATACGCTTAAATGTTCGTTTCAATTTGGCTTTCTTCATACAATGTTAGGCCACCCTAATGTACATACATCCATGATATACATTTTAAATTCAATCTTGTTATTTTGCCCAGTATCACACACTTAATACAAAATAGAAAAAATAAGTAAAATAAAAAGGAATATAATATAAATGTATCCAATTCCATCTATGCCAATTCGTTGTTTAGTCAGTCAGAGATATTTATGCCATTTTTATTTCATCTATCTTTAAAAACAACAACAACAATAGGCGATATTATATATTATAGAAGAAAAGAAAACCTATAAAAGTGGTGAGTCCACCACGTACATTTAATAAGTGTTTGTGTGTTTCTTTCTAAAAAAAAATCTAAACTAAAAATTTAGCTTTGCTCTACAAAAATCATTCAAAATCCAATCATTTGTTATATTATTTCTTATTATTGTTTTGATTACTACTGCTGTAGCCGTGTTTTCTTCTATTATTGTTGTTGTTGCTATTTTTTTCTTTTTATATTTTAGTAGTTGCCACCGTTCTTTATTGTATATGTACATATTTTGTTACTTTAGCTACTTTTTTTTGCTGTTGTTGTTACTGTTGTTTTTTTGATTATATTAAATGTTAACTTTTTATTTTACCCAACTGTACTTTTTTCTCTTTTTTTATTATTATGCTCATTTATTTTAGTTGTTTTGTTATTTAGTTTGTGGCAACAATTATTTTATTATTTTCATCATCATCATCTGTAGAGTGATTGGTGTGTATGTGTGTGTATATTTTATACTCTTCTATACACCACAATTTACAAATGGCTTTGTTTAAATTTTTTCATATGCAATTTTGGATAATTCACATTTTGAAATCAATTAATTTTATTTACAAATATTTTTATTTGTGATTCATGTTGTCACCTTTTAAGTTTTTATAAGAATTATTAATGTTCGTAAAAGAAAAACTCAAACGTTTAATTGCATTTTGCTTCCAATAGTATATTACAAAGTGATCCGAATGTAATAAATTTATCACCCAGTCAGAAATTTATCGTCGGCAGTTTTAAATTGTTTGAGAGTCTTCTAAAAGATAATAACTAATTGGAGTTCAAACAAGTCCTCACCGTTTGGTATTTTTTAATGCGAAATGTCCCTATCGTTTTTATTTTATTTATATTAAAATATATTGAGTTCTTCTTATCAAATTTTAACTTGTCGTTTAAATTAAAAATTGTTGTCGTTAAACATTTTTGGAAATGATTCATGAGTTCTAGAGGGACTAAAGCCGAGAGACATTGAACGTTGATTTTTGTATACCCAAAAAATTTTTTTAATATTTTGAACTCTATTAATCTAAAAAATTAAATTTTTAGCGGAACTTCTTTTTAATTTGTCAGTTTTTTGAATTATTTGCAATCGTTTAAAACACTTTACCCTTAAGCAATTTTAGGATACTTTTCTTTGTTATTTCTTTATTAAGCATTTTTCCAATTACATTTCCTGGCAACACTACAAAGAGATGTAATGTATTCAAATTAAAAACAAAGAATTTATAACTTTTTAAATTAACTTGATTCCAAACCAATATAGAATTATTAAATAATAACTATGACGTGTGTATAAAAGTTGTTGAATTTGCCCCCTGTAAAGTGTGCGGTATATATGTAACTACAAATGACATCTATGCTCTCTCTCACGATCCTTCAATTATCAAACGAAATTAATGAAATAATTTGCAATATATTTTAAATTTTTAGACTGGATATATTTCAAATTTCACTCTTTCATCATTATTGTAGATGGTGATTCCATTTACTATTTGATTTTTTTAATTTGAATTGTAAATGAAAAAATAAAATTAAACGAACTTCTGATTCTGTCTTAAATTTAGAATAATTTTAATGACACAAAATCCATGGTTTGGAAAATCTATAAAAAAAAATTATCTGGATCAAAGTCTACACAAAATCGCTATTTCTTCCAAATAAATTGCATTCTTATCTATTCAACTGCATTGATTTGAAATTATTTCCCAAACAATTTGATTTCTATTTAACAAATTTTACTATATTTTTTTTTATTATAATTTGTAATTTTTTCCATCGAATATACTCGAATATACATATACTCATTTAAATTTTTGCAATTTTATTCTAAATATCAAAAAAAAAAAAAAAAAAAATAAATTAAAAAAAAAACAACATTTTAGAAATGAAAACAGCTTTGACAACACTCTCTAAACCTAAATAACAAAAATAATCATTGTACTTTACAGTTAATGTACATACACATTTTTATATAGAGAACACAAAAACAAAATAATAACAACAAAATTGTCGCTCAGCTAACAATTTTGGGATAGGTCAGTAGTAAAACTGAATGCGACCGCTGCTAAGGCGGCCTTGAACAACAACAAAAAATTCATAAAAATTAAATAAAGAATTTAAATATAGATTTATAGAAATAAAAATATTATTGAAATAAAATAATTAGGAAAATACTATTTTATTTAAAAATTTATTTGGAATTCAAAATTTACAATAATATTATTTTACAAATGTTTTTAATAGTTTTTATCAATTCACATAATAAATTTATATTAAATATGTATTTTACCTTAATCTCTCATTAGTTTATGAGCAAAGAAAAATTTGAAAAATAAAAGTATATGGTAAGGTATTGGAAAATATAAATGTGGTTGAATGTGTATCTAGGGTTGCCAGAATTGTTTGGTAGTTTATCTTGACATTTTGAAAAATTCAACTTGATTTTAAACAAATAAACTTGACATAACGACAAATGTTAAAAAAATTAAAACCTAAAGAAAATTGTAGACGCATCAATTATATCCTAAAAATGTTTAATTTTTTCAACAAAATTTTAATAGGAACTAAAAGATTAATTTAAACAAAAAATATATAAAACTCAGAGTAATATAAATGTTTTTATTACGATATTTTCCACGTCGACTGATAAAGCATTCAACGCAATTTTTACACAATTGTTTATCACATGGCAGTTGCAATTAGATTTTATTATTTTATTGTTTTCATTTTTTTAATTTTAAAACACGGAATTATGGACACCATAATTTACAGCTGCATTATTGGAGCTGTATGAAGTAATTTTTTTAAGATCTAGTTTATTTTCTATAGTTATTCTTTTAATATTTTTGAAAAGATAAACTTTTTTTAAGGTACTAGAAACTTTTTCTTGTGAATATGGAGCCAATACGTTTCTTGCAATTGCTGCTACTTTAGTACGACCACAATTTGTTAGCAATTTTACTATCGCAGTATAAATATCAACATAATTTGATATGGCAATATAAACCGTTATAAGTCCATGTATATTATATATTATGAAAAACAAGTAATAATTCAGCCTTTGAATCAAGTGATTCATCCTTTAATACAGCCGGTACTACAAAATTTTAAATGGATTTTGAAATTTTTGGGGACAATGCCGATTTTGAATTTGAATTTTTTCTCAAAAATATATTTGCTATTAAGTACTCACAAATTTCACAATAAAATAAAGTTTTAAAATCATTTCATGCATTTATTGTCAGTGATGGGCAAAAATGCATCATACAATCTGTAACGGAGAAAACCATCCTTTTTATATTTGACTAAATTTATTATATTTTTTAAAAAATTTAAATTGTAGAATATTTTGAAGTAGTATAGAATATTTTTAGCTTGACAAATTGTATTTTAACTTGAAACTTGACAAGACCTAACTCTACGTCTCCACGAAGAAACTTTTATTTCCTAACATAAGAAATAACGTCGGCAGAATAACGGGAACAAATTTTTATTTCCAACTTTATGTTAAGGGATGGAGAAAACGTACATGAGAAATTTAAATTTTAATTTGTCTTTTTTATGGAAAATTTTATTTTATTGTCGGATTTTATTTTTTATTTTTCATTTTTTATTTAGCATTAAATTTGACAGCCTATGTTAAACATTATTGCTCAGCTTTGTGTTTAAACATTTATTGCGAAATAGGTTGCGCAATAGATTTCTTATTAGTCCACACCAGGGTACACTGAACAGGTATAATCGTCGGCCCAGCTGATTTTGTTTTTGTGTATGAGATCTGTCAAAGTTTGTTTACGTTTTATTGTTTACATATAGTCACAAAAAAATAAAATTGTATATTTTGCAATGTATTTTAATCAGTTGTTTTTGACACATAAACTACACGAAAGAGAGGGAAAAAGTTGGGTTGTTGTATTTGTTGCCGCGACGATTATACTTGTTTAGTGTACCCTGGTCCACACGTAACATTTTGAAGAGAGAGATAGAATTTGACAATTGCGGACACAAAAATGTCCGCGTGGAGACTAGGGGTAAATTATCTTGACAATCAAGCTTATTCAAGCCCATCTGGCAACCCTATGTGTATCACAACTCCCAGACATAGTTGCCAGATAAATTTGGTGAAATTTCGTCAAATTTGGAGAAAAAAATCGTCAAATAAACTATTTGAAATCGTAAAAAAATCGTCAATATGAAAAACTACGTATTTTATATGTTAATGAACAGCTTTTATGCTTTTTGGTGAAAAATTTAATTTTTAATTGAAAAGAACTTAATAAAAATTACATTCATTTTATATTGATGGCATATTATGAAAATCAAGTACACATTACCTATTAAGTCTGATTATATGTATAAATACTTATGCATACTTATTAAAATATACATATTTTTGGGATTGTTCTTATTGTACTTTTATTTATTTATTTATTGAGTATAGTAATACAAAGCCTTCAAGGCCAAAATATAAATATGTATTACACAGTAATAATAATCCTGAGTATTAGATATAGATAATATAAAAAAAAAAAAACTTAAAACTAATACAATATAAAAATGTTTAATTATATCCAAAAGAAATCAAACATATTATATCCAAAAAAAAAAAAATCTTGTTACATATTTTGCCGTTTCCCCTTTTTTAATCTTACAAAAAATATTTAAGCAATTATGCAACACTTCGCTTATAGTTTACATTTTTTAATTTTGTAGCCATTATTTGATTAAATCATCTATTTTTAAATAAATTCTTTCCAATACGCTACCGTAATTTGTGCAATTCAAAGTTTGTCACTATTATTTATACGCGTTAGTAGTCAATAATAGAATCGCGTTATAAAGAAATTGCGTAAATGAATTATCGCGTAAATCGAAGGTTACCTGTATGTAATTTTGTATGACTTTCTAACCAAAATATGTTATTAATCTTACCTTGTTATAAAAAAACACATACGTTCCTTTGTGAACCTATCTACAATATATACAAAATTTAATTTTTAATGAATTCATCAAAAATGTCTTTGGATTCTTAGTTTGACTATTTAAGTATTTAGGCCATTTGTAGGGTTTATTCGCCATTTCCTAATAAAATAATATTATATTGGTTCCCATAAATCCTTCCTAATAAATGAACCATTTACATTAGCAAATTTAAGAAGATTTTTATTTAAATTGTTAATATTTTTGTACCAACTAATTTAATTTTAAGGAATAATATATAAAAAATTGCAAAAATAGTTCTGAATTTTCTTTTAGTAAAAATCGTCAAATTTGGGGCAAAAATCGTCAAATCGTCAACAGGCCATTTTTAGACCCAAAAATCGTCAAAATGACGATAAATCGTAAAATCTGGCAACAGTGCTCCCAGATAACCCAAAAGCAAATAAATTGAAAAAAACGCAGGCGTCAACCAAGAAAAAAAAGATAGCAATGACTTAGCAAATACAAAAGACCAGTATTGATAAATAAGCGATTTTGGTAATACTTTTATTTTTCATTTTTTCTTAACACAAATACATATTGCAAAACAATTTAATATTTTAATAAGTACTTTTTTTGTAATATGATTTGTATACTGACAAAAATAAATTTTTATTAAACATACATATATTTTTGTAAATTTAATGAAAATTTTTAACATTTGTAAATCTATTTTAATACATATTATTTTTCTTCTATTTCCTAATTTTACAATTTTTTTCATAATTTCCCTTAATTTCTTTTATATAAAGCAGTTGACATCACTTTTTTTGAATTTGGAGAAAAGTGAATTAAAAACAAAACACAAAAGAGCAATAAATAGCTTAACAATTGAGAGAGCAAGAAAAAGAAAAAACCCATACAACAAGTGAGAACAAAAGTAAAACAAATGTGACGTTTAAAATAAAAATATAGATAAAATGAACAGTAAAACAGAAAAGAAAAAACAACATGCCGGAGTCGAACATAAAAATAAATAACAAAAAATATAAACAAAAATATACAAATATAAAAAAAAACAATATCACGTGCAGATACTCGCCAGACTTTTCTACAACAGCAACAACAATAAAAATAATAACAACTTTATACAATATATACTAGACACACGTCGTCTGACTTTTTGTTGTTTATTCATATTGTTGTTGTAGTTGCTGCTACTGCTATAAATTAATAAACCGTTATATCGGCTAACAGCCAGACAGATAGACAGACAAATGGTTGGCAGACGGACAAGATAATACGATGAGTAGGTTGAATGATTATTTTTTTAGTGTGTGTATGTGTTTATTTATAGTGTTGAACATTTTTTTGCACGAATTTTTTATCACGATTACAATTAGAATAAAAAAAAAAAAACGTACTCGGAATAATTTTTAAAAAGAAAAATATAAAAATACAATACCCCAATTTTGGTTGAATAAAAATAAAATTAGTTATTATCTCATATGAAGATTACATTTTTGATCGAAACTACAAAAAAATAAATAAAAAAAAAGAGTATAATAAGACATTCACGAATTTGAGTATAGAGTTTAGGTTTGTGCACACTTTTGAGTAATAAATGCAAATACATCATATACAAACACTCTTACAATACAAAATAAAATAAGTGTGTATGTGTTCTTCTACAATGACATTAAGGCAAACAAAATGAAAAACGAAAAAAGCATCAAAAGAAAATTCCGTTAAAATAAAACGTCAAGTAGTTATAGTAGCGATAATAACGGGGTACATAAGCCTAATTTTTTATATATTATAAAAATATATGATAATCTTAAATAGCCAATCAATTTAATAAAGTATATTTCTTAAAATTTAAGCAACTACTACAAGTATCTTTTTGTACAATGTGTTTTTTTAAGAATACGAATGAATGGCTTTTGTGTTCAATCGTTTACAGTTATGTATGTATTCTTGGCCATGCTGTGAATAAAAGGCGATACTATTTTTTTTATTATAGTTCTGCTTTATTTTCTAAGTGAAGTAATTCTCGCTGTTTTAACCTAAGAAACGTACGTACATAATATGTACATATGTACATAAGACCCAGCTACTCTTCATAACCAGCCAGCCACTCACTAAACAAACAACAACAAAGTAGACAATTTTAGTAGTGAGAGCAAGTAGTAAGTAGTAGATAAAAACAAGAAAAAAATCAATCAACTCTGGCTGGTTTATAGTATATTTATGCAAACAAAGAATAAAATAAGATAGGAAAATATATATCAAGACAATTGCTTTTAAATGTAATTTTTTTTATTTGTTATATTTTTAATTACATTAATACTGTTTTTTTAATAAAATTTTAGTGTCAATATTTTAAATGAATAAAATCGTAAAATTATATAAATATTGTAAAAAGTATTTCTATAAATTGTCTTTAAAAGTATCTACATATTTGTAAAATTGTATATAAAAAGTAGTAGTGCAACGAATAACTACTTTACTTTTAGATATGGTCTCTCTAATGCCTCTACTTCTGACACTTCTTGTCTCTGCATAAAAATTAATGTTGAAAAAAAGTTATCAAACATGGTAGTACATTTTTTAAGTTGTTTTTGTTCTTCTTTGTATTTGTCGTATAGAGAGAACTAAATCTAACGATGCCTTGCATATCATTGTAAAAACGGTTTAAAATGCACTGCAAACATAATGAAAAAATAAACTATAATGGCAATCAAGCGCTTTTTCATATTTCTTATTTGATGGATTTTTTTTTTTTTTTTTTAATTATTAAAAATAACAAATTTAAAAAAAATGTATAATTTTTGAAATAGCATACATTTACACTGAAAACTGTCATTTCAAAAAAATAAAAAAATAGTTTTTAAAACAATTTAGTTTAAATTGAGATTCCCGATTTATTACCTACTTTTTAAGTTTATCATTATTGATAGTGCTGATAATATTGAGTGCGATGTAATAGTTTGAAAGTTATACGGCTTTTGAAAATCGTATTTCCCTAAGAAATTCGTATGAATAGTTTATTATAAAAAATTTTTCCTAGAAAGGAAAAATTGTTTTTAAATCTACCACAGAGTTAAAATTCGTTACGCTCGGCAGAAGAACTGCTTCGCCTAAGTGTCGCATTAGGAAAAAAAAATCATTTACTTAAAAAAATTACTTTTATGTTAATTCCGAACCATTCCCTAGAATTTATCAGAAAATTAATATTTTCAATTTATTAGATAAAAATAATTGGCGATTTAGATATAAACTACTAAATTTAAGAGTGTATTAATTTATAAAATATGCATTAAATTGCTTAAATATTCTTATAAAAAAAAACAATAACGAAATATGTATTAAAAATATGCCCTAACAAATTAATGGCTATTTGTCATAAAACTCTCCAAACCGTATAAATAACTTAAATTTAAGAAGAATTAAAAAATTATTTTTAAAAATAAAGTCTTACAAATTTCAAATAATAATTATTTATACACAAATATTATTTATTTTTCCAGAAGTTAGAGGTCATTTACATCGGGGATGTTGTTTTATTATATATTGTTTTAAAGTTGCTCGAAAACCCTTCTACATTTACACATATCGAGGGTCTATATTCAAAACGGGCCTTATGCAAAACATCATTTTTCAGGAGAATATATTTCCCTCATTTTTCAATATTTTGCAATCCGTTCTTCTACGAGTTATTAATATTACGTCTACAAAACCTCACAGAGAAAAGTAAATATTTTAACTCCATTATTCGCGAAGTTAAGGTAGATAGCCCGTTTTGTCTTAAATATTTTTAATGTTTGTTATAAAATGTTCATATAGCCCGTTTTGTTTATTGGAAATTAAAGAAGTAAAACCAAGGCGTATTTACAAGGTGAAGTTGTTAACCCAGCTGATTTTTGTTTTGGTTTTTCAGAAGTCAATTTTTTTAAGTGTGTGTGTAAGAAAATAAATAAAAAAAAAAATAAAAATAAAAAATTTGCGAAAAATAATAACTTTTTTTATATTATTATTGTGTTTTTGAAGTCAAATTCCCAATTAAAAGATTATTAGTGGATTTATAGCAAGATTATGTATTGAATTATGCGGCAAAACATCAAGAAAATTTGGTCCAATAAAATAAATGCAAACACATACATTTAAAATTTGTCTACATTTTCTTTTCTCTACAATATTTATTTTTGACAGCCACAAATACTCCAAGTTGGGTTGTTGTATTTGTTGCCCTAATGCCTTTACCTTGTATATGAGCCTTGAGTAAAACATAATACTTTTGGAAAAAAAAAATTGACAATATGTTAAATTTATGAGATCATACCAACCAGGAGATAAGAAAAAGCGAAATTTTGTGGTTGGATGGACAGTTTTTAATCGTTTGAAATTTCAAATAACAGGAATGTTTAGTAAAAAGATGAAAATGTGTTCAAAATTAAAATTATAAGTTAAATTTTGAAAAAAATTGCATTCGAAAAAAATTGCAAAAAAAAAAAAAAAAAAAAAAAATGTGTAAAAAAGTTTTTTTTTTATTATAATATACTGTTTGTAGATAGCCCAAAAACAAAAAGTGAAAAATATAGTGTTTGTATTAACATTTGACTCCAAAATTAACACCATATATAAAAAACAGAAAACTAAAGAGTCTGACGAAAAAAAAAAAAATTCTAAATCAGCATGAGGCCCGATTTGAATATAAGCCCTCGATATAAATTTGTATTGTGAAATTTTTTAAACAATTTTTAACAAAAAACAACAAATGAGAAAAATTAAAAACAAATTTCCTGAAATTTTTAGCTTTGCGAAGACATATTCTCTCCACTTCTTCCAACAAACATAATAATATGCATGATATTAAGAAAACAAGGTAGTTCCACTTCTCTCTCACAAAAAATTCTTTGAAGTTTATTAGGATGTTTGAAGTTTTATTTTTGTAAACAATTTTAAAAAATATTGCCAGAAATATAATATTGGAAAATAACTTTTTGGAAATTTTATTAAAAAGTGAGAGGAAAATGGCAAAATAAGAAAACCTATGGACGGAAAATTGTATTGTATCTGTAAATTACATAATTTATTAAGCAAATTATGCTGATGATTTTATCACAAAAAAATAAAAAAAAAAAAATAAAAAAACTTTATTTGGCCACCTGTGCTTAAAGGTTCGACCTTTCGACTTTCTGAGTCAGCACGAATAATATGACGAAGCCTCCTGAAATGGGTTGTGATTGGATTTTATTATCACTTAATCACGATTTCAGTAAGATACGCGAAAAAAGTCGTAATTCGGTACTTTACAGGGTGAAGATCCATTTTATACCGGCATATTAAGGTATTGCCTATAGTGAATCCATTTACGCTCTTATCGTTGGCGTTAGGGTAAACGTCAGTTGACTCCTTTCGAAAGCAATGAGGATTATTAAATTCCAAAGAAATTTATCAGCTATTCATAGTTGATACTATTCATTTAACGCGACATCTTGAGCTTGACTCGAACAAAATTTGTATTAGTTTATTGTACATATTTAGAAAACCACATAATTCATCTGCATTTGCCTTCTTTTGCAGTTCCGGCTTAAAAGGTAACTTAAATGCACAACAAACAAATTTGTCCGCTTTTAGCAAAATACCAACGTTAGTCTTTAAAATTCCTCTTAAGTTTCCATTTGATGGTTGTGGTAACATTAAATAATGCTTGCAATTTGCTTTTTTCCTTTGCGTTTCAAAATGTAAAATATATTTTATATTTTTTGTGTTGTCTAAAGCCCCAACCACTCAAAAACCACTAAAAATCATCGTATCGCAATCAGCTGTTTCAACCAGCTTTATGCAAATGTGTGTATGTAGCTATTGACACAAAAATTCTAGGTAGCGTATCGCAGAAATCTACAGAAAATAGATTTTTACGTAGCTGCGTAAGTTTTTAACAACCCTGTAGTTTATTTTGTTCACAAAATAACCGAAAACAGAGTTGTTCACACAATGAATGCTCAAAAACATATGATACGTTTACTTTTGTTGACTAGTTGTACAAAATGTTTCACGCTACCTTTCTTCATTCTGCGTTGCGTTGCAAAGTTGACTGGTTGGGCCTTAAAAATTTTAAAATTAAATAAATAAAATATAAACAAAATAGTTGGATTTTTAAAATTAATATGGTAGCTCGATTTGTCATAATCCCAATAAACGTCAGAACGTTAATATGGCGACAAAAAGAGAAAGTGAAACTACCTTGTTTTCTTTATATCATGCTTTCTAATACAAAAAATAAAATTTTTAAGCAAATAAAATTTATGAACAAATATAAATTTCGTTCATAATTTTTTGTTTTCAAAATGGTTTGACAATTTTTACAAATTCTTTTTTCAACAAACTTCTTTGTACTAAAAATTTCTTCCCTGTATAGAAATTTAGTTTTTTTTTATTGTGTTAAATAATTAAACAACTCGTTTCTGGCTTTGAAATATATGAAAAATTAAGTCAATTTGTTTGCTGTAACTTTTATTGCCTTAGCATAAAAGTTACAGCAATTTTTCCCAAGGGAAATCCCCAATGTAAATGGGCTCTTTTCATTTATTTAATATTTTAATGTTTTTCAAAACATGTCTAATAACCTTAATTTAATAATACTCCACCTAAAACATCTAAATCAGCGATTTTTTACATCTCTTTTTTTCGCCTTCCTAAATAATTGACAATACTTATTTCCGTATATATACAAAAAACCAAAAAAAAAAAAATAAAATAAAGCAAAAACAAACAATAACATCGTTTTTGTACGTTTATATATAGTAGAAGGTTCGTCGTGTCTAAAAGTCGTCGTACTTCTTCTCATCGTTGTTTGGTGGGTTGTTGTAGCTCTTATTAGTGTTGTTGTTGTTTGTTATATTATAAACTGTGCACTTTTGTTGTTATAATCAATGAGTGAGTGTTTTATTGTACACACTTGCAAACATACATCTGTACATGCATATATAGACAGTTTTTTTAATAAAAGATACATAATTACGTACAATTTCTAAAAGCATTTTTTGCCTGAATATTGTTGTAAATTTCTCGAAGTTTCACTAAATAAATTGTGAAATTCTGCTTTATTTTGATTAATTGTTATTTAATTAAAAGTTAAATTTTTCGTTTTTTAGTTAGTGAATAAAGAAATATGTTAATATTTTTATTTAAATTGATATTATTTTTTTCAAAATATGTTTGTATGCTAATCGTACCATACAATTTGTTATTTTACGAATTAGTATCTTAATATAAAAATTATACTTAAGATAAAATTATGATTAAGATAAAAAGCTAATTTTAAATAAATTATTTTTTTACTTACTATCTTTGAATTTTCCATTTACGATTGCGCCAGACATCAGAAGTTTGAATTTTTCTTTTGTTTGATAAATTTACAAATATTTTATGAACAAAATTAATTAATATTTTGTTGCAAAAGTTTTGTTTTATAAAGTTACTGTGATTTTAATTTAATGTTCTTAAATTTAATTTAGAATTTTTGAAAATATTTAATCAAATTTTGAAAAAAAAAAAAAAAAAAAATCTGGGGAACCACTTTTAAACATCAGAAGTTTTAATTTTTCTTTTGTTTGATAAATTTACAAAAATTTTATGAACAAAATTAATTAATATTTTGTTGCAAATGTTTTGTTTTATAAAGTTGCTGTGATTTTAAAGTTCTTTAATTTAGAATTTTTGAAAATATTTGATCAAAATTTGAAAACAAGAATTACTAGGGAACCACCTTTTTAACACTTCAGAAGTTTTTCTTTGAAAATTACCTATTGCTACATAAAACTTATAATAAATTGTAAATTTTTTATAATTAAGAAAAAAATGGAAAAATTAATAAAATTTCTAGGCAAAATTTGTAAATTTTCAAAAAATTTTAAAAGAATTTATGCAAAATTATCTGAAAAGAGAAAGAAACAATTATTTAATATTAAGTGAAAATAATTAATTGAATATAAAGATATTATTTAGTTTATAACAGAATGATAATGAAATATACATTAAGTCTATTAAATTCATGTACAATATTTTTTGTGGAATATTAAATGACACTATTTTTGAAAAATTGCAAAAAAAAAATTATTTGTAAAGCTTTTTAAATGATTTTTGCAGGACTTAAAGATCAAAATTTATTTTATACATTATTTAACAAATAATAGTAAAAATATTATGTTAATATGCTTTTTCGTGCAATTTAAAAAAATCGTTTAAAAAATTGACTTCATAAAATCCGCACTCCTTCACTCGTTTTTGGTCGGGCGGGAAATAATTTAGTGTCAAATTGATCTTAATATAGTTATTGACTAAATATAGTCAATAAATTAAAAAAAAATCGCATGATATTTTTATGAATCGATAAAAATGAAACTATTGCCTAGATTTGACCAACGCTAGATGTAGGATGGAAAACTAAATCAATTTCTTTATTAACCATTAATAAAGCCTTGACTTTTGAAATATGTTAAGAGTAGGGTTTTTCCGGTCATCCGGTTTTTTCAGTCAATGTGCTGTCGGTTTTTTCAAAATGTTCATTTTTCGAATGTCAAATAGACTTGTTTTTTTTAACAAAAACCGGTTTTAAAAATAGCTGTTTATTAAAAAAAAAAAAAAAAAAACATAAAATAAATACTGATATTTGAATCGAAATTTATGAATATCTTTTTAAATATTCATAAAGTATGATTTCTAATGTTTTAAAAATATAGTTTAAGGTTAAATCAAAATTAACTGTAAGATTAAATAAATAAAATTAGTAATAATTATCCTGAATGAAATTTGTTTTATCTATTGTAACAATTGTAATATTTTTACACCTAATTTAAATGTTTTAGTTTTATTTTTATTTTTTTTTTTTTTTTTGATCTAACATTTTCTTCATTTTTCTGGCTTTTTCCATATTAACCCATGGTTTCTGTTTATGCTAAGTAAAAGTTAATATCATTTTTAATCAATATTTTCTTACAATTTGTATACCCTACATACATAAGTTTAAATCTGTAATATTCTGTATTCGTATATTTAATTTTACATTTAATACATGTATCGGTAAACAATTCAAACAAAGAAAAAAAGGCTCCTCCCCGTATGTTGATGCACACAATAGTGTAGGGTATTGTCGGGCTTGATCGACTATATATTTCATTCTCATTTTTAATGGGTTAACATTATTTCCAAAAATAATTATGTTAAATAAATTTTACTGCCTGTTTCTCTATGTCGAACGAAAAATTCGTTTCGAATAAATGTATGGAAAACAACAAATAAATTTAAAATTTTGTTTTTGTTTTCTATACATTTATTCGAAACGAATTTTTCGTTCGATATAGAGAAACAGGCAGTTAACTTGAACCTTATAAAATTTATTGATTTTTTAAAGAAACGTAGTCTTCTGAAAGAAGAGTAATTCCATTTTAAATCTAAAAATTTTGACCTCTCTGTAACAAGTATACCGATATGGCTTCATACCAAAAAAAAAAAATATAAAAAAAGATGGACTTTTTTAGATATACTTCTCTAAAGAAAATTCTTAGAAAAAAAATATTTTCAAAATTTGGCATCTTAAAATTCAAGCTTTGACATATCCACTGCAAATTATTTTGAAATCTTTTATATAACAAAAGTTATGGCCATTTAAAAGATATGTTTATCGCATTCAAAGCTATATAGTTGCCATAGTTTTAAAAATAAAATTAATTTTACATGCTTGTGTATTCTCCTCTACATATGCACCAAATTTGATCCAAATCGGTAACCAAGGGTCAAAATTTTTTTAATTTAAAATGGAATTACTCAAAAATATTAACTTCTGTATAAAACTGGTTATCTGGTTTTTTCTGAATTAAAAAAAGTGCAACCGGTTTTTTCAAAATACTAACTATTCGAACTATTCGAAAACCGGTTTCTCCAAAAACTAGAATAATCGATCATCCTAGTTAAGAGACATTTTTTATTAAAACAACTTTGAGAAAAAAAAGTATATTGTCACTTTTGCTATATTTTTGTAAAAAATAACAATTTTTTACTAATAACAGATAACTTTAATGAATGCTTGTCCTTCTCTACATATCTTCGATACATTTCAATTTGATCCGAGCAGTAGTTCAGGAGATACCGATTTATTACCAACAAATTCGTGTTTCACCCCACTGTGCTAGGATAGAAAAATGAAAAAATAAAGTGTTCATAAAAAAGATTATGAAAAGAAAGGTGAACCCAGAAAATAAGATTGTAAAGAAAAGTCTACTGCCTCATTACGTTCGCTCCAAGATAACGACATTCGCTTTGCCAGACTATTCCTAAGACGAATCCTATCAAGTTTCGGAGACACTTCAAGTTAAAGTGCCGTAAAAAAATTTTTAAACGAAAAAAATTAATGCACTTTTTAAAGTTTTCACCAAATTTCGTAAATTTTGTTCAGCAAATTTGTTTTAACCAGATATGATTTAAGATCGACAGGAAGTATCTGTAAACCATTTTATTAGCATAACTCTAAATTTCAGGTAGCGTGAAAAAAAATGTAAAGAACTTATAATATATTTTAAGATATTTTTATACCCACCATCAAAAAGATTTTGTCATTCCGTGTGTAACATGTCGAAGGAATCATTTAAGACCCCATAAAGTATATATTTTCTGGGTCCTGATTAGATTCTGAGTCGATAACCGACGTCTGTCTATCTGTTGAAAGCAGGATAAGGCACGAATGGGACAACGTAGGGGGACGAAATTTGGCTCAAATATTTATCTTATATAAGGTATTGAAAATGGGCAAAATCAGTTAATAAACAAAAAGGTTATGGGCAAAATACCAGAAATACAGGGTGTCTGTTGTAGCTTCATTTCATACTTTTCTGCTGATATCTCTTAAACAGAAGCATGTACAACAAAATGTTGCACAGATAGTTCGAGGGTCGATATAAACTTGGAAACCAAAAACATCTAAATATATTTTTACAAACTTTTCAATTTATTAATTTAATATACTAACTTTTTATTCATATTAATTTCGTATTTTTACTGTTATCTCAACACATATCTACACCTATTAAATTTGAGCCCCCTCACCCATTATTCAAAATTGAATGAATGATATTTGCAAAACACGCATAATATTTTTTTTTATATGATTTTTTCTTATAACAATAAAATCAACAAAATGAAAAAAAAAATAATAATATTAGTATACATAAACGACGACGAAAAAATTGAAAAAATGTAATAAAAAAAATGGTTTTTGTTAGTAGACAAAAATGCATCGTTGCTCGGTCGGGTCGACACACGAAGAAAAATAAAATAGTATCAAGAAACACCTAAAAAAAACAATGAATGGAAAAAGCAGAAGCATGAGCAAGCAGTATTATAATACAAGACCAGTTAACCACCAACAAAACAACGACAACAACAACATCGACATCAACAACTGTAAAAAGAGCAACAATAATAATGAACAATAATAACGAAAATGTACTTGCAAATTTCATATTATATCTGTATACAATCAGAGTTGTATGTAAACAGAAATTTAAATGAATGAACAGACCCTCTTTTTATTCATTAATACATCTCTCCTTTCTCCAACGCACTTTCAAATGTTTTTGTGTTGTTAGGGCCCAATACATTTCAATTGGACAGAGTTCTGGACAATTTGGTGGATTAGCCTCTTTCGGTACAAATACAACACCATTTGTTTTATACCACTCCATCACTATGTGGCTATATTAAGAAGTAGCGAGATCTGGCCAGAAAAATGCGGATACTGCGTTAATGGAGCCATTTGTTATGAATGAAGTGCTTAATTCTACGAGCGTACTAATAACTAACCAAACTAAGAACTATCTGTGATTTTTTTTTTTTTTTTTCGTACACGTTATTTTTCTTTTACATTCCCTCTATCATCCGCAATACAAATTTATATCAAGTCTCATATAAATACGCCTTGATTTATAATGTGTATAACAAGTACCCGGTTTACTGTCCGTTTAAAAGTTATGTGGTGATAAACCAAAAATTTACTATTTTTAGCCAAAAAAAATTTTTAGCTTGAAAGTTTGTGAAGATAGCATCTTCACAAACTTTCATATAATTGGCGTAAATAATTTTTAAAAGTAGGTTTTTCACTTCTGAGATATTCCGCTTTTATTGAAATTGTTCAAAATATCACGTAAACCAGATTTTTAATAAATGTCATGTACAAGTCAAAATGACGATAAAAAATGCAAAAACTGTATGCAATTTCCAAATTTTCACCAAATTTAAAAATTTTATTTTGAATTTTTTCAGTATAACATATGCATAATTTTAAATTACCGAAAAATACAATTTATGAATAATCTTAATGATTAAAATTTATATTGTGAAAAAATTTCGCTTGCTGACTACTATTGCGAAGTATAAATGATGCTAATATTGATGTCAAATGAAGGCATTTTATTTACTTAATACTATAATTCAGGTGGCGTCAAAATATTTTAAGAGAATAAAATTTTATGAAACAAAATCATGTTATTAACTTCAAAAATCTGACCCACAATAATGAAATCTATTTTCGATGTAAAATTTATCGTCAAATAAGAAACAATTTAAAAATGTTGGTGTAATTAACTTTTAAACAAATTTAATGAAAATATTTATTACTCATAATTTTGCGAAATTTTAAATAATTTTTTTTTTCTTGCTATTTACGAAATTATAAAAAAAAAATAAAATTAAAATATATATATTATTTTTTTTTTTCACGTTGTTTTAATTTTGATAATACAAAAGATCTATTTTTAAGATTTTTTTTTTTTTTTTTTTTTTTTTTTTGATTATCGCGAAAAAATTTTGTGTGCATAAATAATCGTTAATAAAATCAAAATTCGAAGTTAGTGCCAGAAGAAATATAATTTTTAAAATATTTTAACTTAAAATTTTTGAAATTTCTTTTGCGACCTATGACTGAACTAATCGTATTATTCGCTCAAGTATCGTCTCGTTCGCTATAGACAGTAGGAGGCGATTATGTACAAATTTCACTCTACTATTCCAGAATTTCGTTGAAATCTGCCCCTAATTGGACTTCTGAATGTAGGAAGATATTCCCTCTCTTACGAGAGATTTTTTTTATCATAACAAAAGTAAAATTCTTTACTAAATTTATTTAGATAGATTTTTTGCTATCAAACGTCATTTTGTTGTATTGTTGGCGTTAATTTTCTTTTTTTTTTTTTAAGTAAAAGTGCAATTCTTCACGGAAAACTCAAATAATTATTTGGAGCAAAAATAACACAAAATTAAATTTAATAAAAAACATTTTTTTTTTTTTTTTTTTGTTACCAAATGTGATGTTAGGTTATTTTGACTTAAAAAATCATTGTTTTCTTTAATATAATCGTCATTTTTTGAACTACAAGTCTGAAAATTTGTGATCACACGTATTTTAGAAAGATAAACTATATTTCATCAAAAACACAAATTTGAAAATTTTGATGTTACGTTGTTTTGCATTTTCGGTGACGATATACTGATATAAATAATAAAATTGCATTAGATCTGCCGAGATTTTGTTACTTGATATGATACAAAAATCTCTCCTGTAGATCCTACCTTAAAATTTTATTTTCAAATGTAACTATTGACTGAAAGGAGAATCATGTTCTATGGGGCAAAACGTTTTTTTCAACGTGTTTGCTATGCTAAAAAGCTTTAAAAAGGCCCTGTAAGGTTCACTAACAAAATGTTTAAGTTTAGATTTAACTAATTAATTTTTGGTAGTAACTGATCTCCAACAATCTTTGCAATTTACAGACAATGAAAAATATACATTTCCCAAGCAGAGGAGACAACAACTGCCCAGAGATAAACCCTGTTTAAAATTTCTTTTAACTTAACAATACAAAAGATTTCATTCTTTACCACAACTGTTTAAAGTCATTATTACATTTTGTTGAAAAATTTTTCTATTTGATTTGTTATTGTTGTTGGCATTGCTGCTGCGGCTACTAAATTTATAATTACCTCCCAAATATGTATAATAAGTAAATAAATATAAAATATTTGTATATAAATTTAATATTGAGGTTTTTTATTGTTGTTTCTTCTCTTAGCTCTTGTCAATGAGACGCGTGGAGAATTTAGGCAAAATTTATTATACACAATAATAATGTATTTAGAGTGCAAAAACAAATAATATGACTAAATAAATATATGTATTAGCAAAGATATACATATGTATAAATAAGTAAATGTGTGTATAATCAAGCAATGTATTTTTTTGTATATAAAGATTAAAAAACAACTATGTATGTATTATTAATAAAAAATAAAGAATATAAAACTAAAAGTTCCATGGCTAATTTGTAGAGAGAAACAAAAAGGTGAACTAATGAATTTAATAAAACTACTGTTGTAGTACTATAATAATTATATAGAATTTTCTATATATTTCGGAAGGAACAAAAAATATTGTCTTTTGTTCCTTGGTTCCTTGTATCGAAAATAAATTTCTATTTGATATTCAGTTGAACATTGAGGGATTAACTGAAAATTTGTTTAATCTGTTTTTCTGTATCTGTATTTAAACATTACTTTTTTAATAAATACAAACATTAAAAAATAGTAGTTAATGCATGTAAATCCTTTAAAAGAGTTTGAGAAGGAGAACGCGTCTTCTTACGTTAAAATTACAATGGCTGACGACGATTGGCACTTAAACCATAAAACGAAGATAAAGAAACCATATTATAAGTAAGACAAATATAATCTACATTTAATGTTTCATATGTATTAAACATTGAACATGTATGTAAATACAACAAAACAGACACATGAATTGTACTAGGGAATGGTAAACAATGCCAAAAATCGATTTTCGATTTTACGATCAACATTTTTCATTTCGATTTTCAAAATCGATTAATCGCTTCCCAAAATCGATTTTATTTTGAAGTCGATTTTTTATTGATAAAGTGAAATAAAATGTATGTGTATCAAAAACAACTAAAAAATAAACCTATAAAATTACTTCAAATATGCAGGTCACAACAAAAGTTATGTATATAAAATATAAGAAATCTGAATATTTAATTTATACATCAAACCATCTTCTTCAGTAAGGTGTTGTAAAAAAGCCTTACATTTAAATCAATGTTCACTAAGCCTGTTAATATTTGGATAAATTGTTTTATTTTTTTATTCCTTCAGAGGATTTGGACTATTGTTTCCAAATGCCCAGCTAGGGATAATATGTAAAAATACTAAGATCTTTTGCAAATTGGATATTGGTATTTTTTCATTTTCTATTTTCTTAAAACATTGGAAAACACAACTTGGGGCCATTTTTAAATTTCACTTTTACTCCTTAAAAGTTCAACACCAAATGATGTTTTTCTAACATCACTATGTCCCACTACGTCGAACGAAAAATTCTTTTCGACAATTTATATTAAAAAAAAAAAACAAATAAATTTAAAATTTTGTTATTGTTTCTCTTATATTTTTTCTGCGTGCAACTCAAAAATTTTTCCGACGTCGTAGATAAATTTACCGAATTTTTAAATTTTGATTCGTCATATAACTGTTTAACATAACTTTATTATTACAAAAATTTGTTAATATATAAGATTTTTATAATTATACATATTTTTTTAAACTTTTTAAAATAAAATCGATTTTTAAAACTAAATAATCGATTTCAGTATAAAATCGTTGACATAAAATCGATTGCAAACAACCGATTTTTTTCTCCTAAAAATCGATTTTCGACTAAAATCGAAATCGATTTACCATTCCCTAAATTGAACTAAAGAAATACAATTTAATAATGTATAAATCTCGAAAGTCTTATAACTTTTTATGTGATTTAACACAATTGTCAAAAGGAGTATTTAAAAAACGAAATCTATTTATTCATTGAAATGCAGTCTTAATTTTTTTGCTAGTATAAAAAAAAAATAAACGCATTTGTTCATAAGTATGTAGCATTATACAAGCTGCTCCAAATATCAATTTCATTTAATATAAATAAAAAAAAATTAAAATTCGAAAATCATATTATCTTAGTATGTGTATTAAAACAAACCAGTACTAAATTGAGAAACTGAACCAATTTACAGGTGTAATGAAGAAAATCATTTAAAATCCAACAACAAAACAAGAGCAATAATCTTGCAGAACACAAAAAAATTACATCAAATTCTCATTATTTTTAAATTACCACAGAAAAAAGTACTAAATTTTGCAACACTGCATAGGAAAACAGAAAAAAACATGTAAAACAATAAAAGTCATAATAAAAATATACTATATACATAAATTAATAATTTAAATATATATGCTTATAAATTAACAAAAACTTACCTCAATTAAAAATCTCAACGTGTGTGTTAAATTAAAATGTCGAAAAAAACCTACAGCAAGAAAAAGTGGAGAAAAAACAGCGGCGTCAAGTATGAAACAAAACAACAACAAATTTTTATTTTTCTCTACACTTGGCTAAAGCACACACAGCAAAAAAATAAAAACAACAAATATATAAAAGAGACACACCAATTTAATTTTTTTTTACGTTTTCTTACAATTATGCAAAAAGATTAAAACACTGGTAAAAGCTAACTTCTAAAACATTATAAAATTAATCTTATAAATTTTTAAATGTATTTCTAGCATATATTAAAAAAAATCACTTTCGGCTTTAATTTTTCGTTTATATTTGTTTTTTATTTTTTTTAAATTAAAAAATCACAATTTTTTTATAATTATTCATCAATGCATTTTTTTAATTTTTATACAATTTCGCTTTAACAGCCAGACGCTTTGATAATTAATTTTTTTCGCCTAAGCTTAATTATATGAGAAAAAAAAGAATTGTATATGTATGATTTTTTTTATTGTATTCGTGGGTAAATAATTGTCGTTAGCGGCGTTCGTTAACATTGTCGACGACGTTGTCGTTATTGTCCGTTTTTTTTTTTTTTTTTTTCTTGATATTGTTGTTGCTGTTAATTTTTTCTTCAAGTTTTTTATGACGAGAAAGGGTCTTATGAAGTACAGACAATTTTCCACATACAAAAAATTTTAAAAATTTTAATTTTTTTCCACTTTTGAATTTGCTAATTTAATTTATGTTCACTTTGAGTCTGCAATTTTCTTGCAAAAAATTTATTTCTCTTTTTATCTTTTTTCTTTCCACACCATGCACACACACATTTTTTCATTTCATCTTTTCAATTAACCAACATTTTTTCAAATGCCTTTTTAACCATTTAAATTTTATGTAATACTTTCAATTTTTATTGCATTTCTTTACATTTCCATTATATTTAACAGATTTAATAATTTTTTAAATTCATTTTCACTTTAATTTACCGTTTTTGCAATTTTTCTACTCATCACTCAAGACAAATAATGTACGCACCACATCAAAGACCACCATTTTGTTTTAAGAATTTTTATTCATTTTGCCGACTAGCCAAAATTTTAATGAAGAAAAAACGTAGAGAGAGAGCGCAAAAGCTGAACAAAACAGAGTTGTATTGTGGGAGAAAATAAAATTAAGAAAAACTTTTAGACAAGTATAACTAGATAAGACTAAGTGTTTATTGTTTATACTAAAGTCGTTAGTACAAAAGAGATAGCTACAGGAAAGGACAGGTAAAATTTAATTTTAGAGTGATACCAGACCACAACTTTAAGTGTAAAACGCTGATTTAATGTTGCCAACAAAAAAAAGACAAATAAAATTTTTTGTATACATATATACATATGTATATAGATATGCATGAAAATTACATTTTTTCAACGCACGAGAAAATAACAAACGTGCCCAACAAACTTTCTGCACAATTCGGTGGGAGAGAGAGAGAAATTTACTCTTCTTTACAGAAAAAATATAATTTCTCAACAAACTCTCTTGTGCAGACTAAAAATGAGAATTTTCAACTTTGCAGACAGAAATTTAAGTGCTACCAAGTCAAATTTTATGAATTTAGTACTATATTTTATAAAAAATGGCAATACCATTGCAAATATTAGAAATATGTAAAAGTTTGTTGAATGAATTCTAACAAACTTTTTACGAAAAATGTTTTAAAACATTGTAAATTAATTTTTGTTGAAAAATTTATGGAATAAATAAATTACATTTCTTTTATTTTTTAATTCAAATAAGTATTATTTTTAGCACTGAAATTGCTCAAAAAATCTGTTTTATTACATTGTTCGACCTATTGAGTCCAAACAGTAACATGTGAATATACCATCTGATAGAGGAAGGTCTTGGCTACATTTCCTCATACTTGGTTTTTCCCGTAGAACCCTTGTGTTCGAACAAAATTTTCAAAAAACTGTTTAAAAACAAGTTACTCATACCACTCTTTGACCTACAGCGTAAACACAGGGACATGTGACAAAAATCGGAATATACCATCTGATAGAGGAAGGTCTTGGCTACATTTCCTCATACTTGGTTTTTCCCGTAGAACCCTTGTGTTCGAACAAAATTTTCAAAAAACTGTTTAAAAACAAGTTACTCATACCACTCTTTGACCTACAGCGTAAACACAGGGACATGTGACAAAAATCGGAATATACCATCTGATAGAGGAAGGTCTTGGCTACATTTCCTCATACTTGGTTTTTCCCGTAGAACCCTTGTGTTCGAACAAAATTTTCAAAAAACTGTTTAAAAACAAGTTACTCATACCACTTTTTGACCTACAGCGTAAACACAGGGACATGTGACAAAAATCGAAATATACCATCTGATAGAGGAAGTTCTTGGCTACATTTCCTAATACTTGGTTTTTCCCGTAGAACCCTTCTGTTCGAACAAAATTTTCAAAAAACTGTTTAAAAACAAGTTACTCATACCACTATTTGACCTACAGCGTAAACACAGGGACATGTGACAAAAATCGGAATATTCCATCTAACAGAAGAAGGTCTTGGCTACATTTCCCCATACCTGGTTTTTCTCTTAGAACCCTTGTGTTCATACAAAATTTTCAAAAATCTGTTTATAAAAAATTTACTCACTTTTTGACCTACAGCGTCAAAAGAGGGACATGTGACAAAAATCGGAATATACCATCTGATAGAGGAAGGTCTTGGCTACATTTCCTCATACTTGGTTTTTCCCGTAGAACCCTTGTGTTCGAACAAAATTTTCAAAAAACTGTTTAAAAACAAGTTACTCATACCACTCTTTGACCTACAGCGTAAACACAGGGACATGTGACAAAAATCGGAATATACCATCTGATAGAGGAAGGTCTTGGCTACATTTCCTCATACTTGGTTTTTCCCGTAGAACCCTTGTGTTCGAACAAAATTTTCAAAAAACTGTTTAAAAACAAGTTACTCATACCACTTTTTGACCTACAGCGTAAACACAGGGACATGTGACAAAAATCGAAATATACCATCTGATAGAGGAAGTTCTTGGCTACATTTCCTAATACTTGGATTTTCCCGTAGAACCCTTGTGTTCGAACAAAATTTTCAAAAAACTGTTTAAAAACAAGTTACTCATACCACTTTTTGACCTACAGCGTCAAAACAGGGACATGTGACAAAAATCGGAATACACCATCTTATAGAGGAAGATCTGGGCTACATTTCTTCATACTTGGTTTTTCCCGTAGAACCCTTGTGTTCGAACAAAATTTTCAAAAAACTGTTTAAAAACAAGTTACTCATACCACTTTTTGACCTACAGCGTAAACACAGGGACATGTGACAAAAATCGAAATATACCATCTGATAGAGGAAGTTCTTGGCTACATTTCCTAATACTTGGATTTTCCCGTAGAACCCTTGTGTTCGAACAAAATTTTCAAAAAACTGTTTAAAAACAAGTTACTCATACCACTTTTTGACCTACAGCGTAAACACAGGGACATGTGACAAAAATCGAAATATACCATCTGATAGAGGAAGTTCTTGGCTACATTTCCTAATACTTGGATTTTCCCGTAGAACCCTTGTGTTCGAACAAAATTTTCAAAAAACTGTTTAAAAACAAGTTACTCATACCACTTTTTGACCTACAGCGTCAAAACAGGGACATGTGACAAAAATCGGAATACACCATCTTATAGAGGAAGATCTGGGCTACATTTCTTCATACTTGGTTTTTCCCGTAGAACCCTTGTGTTCGAACAAAATTTTCAAAAAACTGTTTAAAAACAAGTTACTCATACCACTTTTTGACCTACAGCGTCAAAACAGGGACATGTGACAAAAATCGGAATATACCGATTTTTAGAGGGGAGTCTTGGCTACATTTCCTCATACTTGGTTTTTCCCGTAGAACCCTTGTGTACATACAAAATTTTCAAAAAACTGTTTAAAAACACGTTGCTCATACCACTATTTGACCTAAAGCGTAAACACAGGGACATGTGAAAAATCAAAGAAGAAATTAATTTATCCTTACCCTAATTTTTGTAAGGATGCTGAATGAAAGTTCCGGAAATAATTATATAAAGCCATTCATCTGTTTAAAGAGAAATGATTACTTATCAAAATAATAGAGTCCCTTTTACTTTAATCACGTTTTGAAAGCATTTAAAAGATTAATGAAAAAATAAAAATTTAGGTCATGTTATACGTCAAAAATCGGAATAAACCGCTATAAAATTTACTTAATTATGAAGATCTATTTAAATTGAAGTGTATTTTTGTTGAGATTGTAAAAAAGATATCATTAAATATTAGGCTTTATGCTATAATACCACTAATATAGACTTATGCTTTATTAAAAAACGAGTTGTAAACCCGTTACTTCGTTAGCGGAACTTTTTTTTTATAAAAAACATACTATATAATAAATTTAAACTAAGATTCTTAACTCCCGTGGGAACATTTTTAATAATGGTGTTGTGTCGGAATTAACAACAATAAACTTTTTAAATATTTTACTTAAAAAACTACCAAAAATTACAGTAAAAAATAGGATTTTCGAAAAGTACAAAAGGCACAGTGTTGCCAGAAGATATAATTGGTAAAGTGCTATAACGTCCAAAAAACTATGCTAAATTGTTCTACAGCAGCAAATGACAATGCTAAATTGTTTTGTAAAGAAAAATTAATATAGTTCAAATGACAACTTATAGAAATGTTTTCTTCAGAGTTAATGGTAATATTGGAAAATAAAGCCAAAATAGGGCTTATATTTTAAAACTGACAATTAATAACGACAAATTTACTAAGAAATTCCTTAAAAAAAATCCAAAAGTATTTAATTAAAAATTGCTGTAAGAAAGTGCTAAAAAGCATTTAGCATATTTTTATAAATTGCCAGTACATTTTAACCTCTTCAAATGCCAAATCTAGCACTGAAAGTGCTAAAATGGCAACACTGAAAAGACATGTTTGATATATTTCTGATAAAAAAGATAATATTTTAAAATTTTCAAAAAACTGTTTAAAAACAAGTTACTCATACCACTATTTGACCTACAGCGTAAACACAGGGTCATGTGACAAAAATCGGAATATACTATCTGATAAAGGAAGATCTTGGCTACATTTCCTCATACTTGGATTTTCCCGTAGAACCCTTGTGTTCAAACAAAATTTTCAAAAATCTGTTTACAAGATCGACAGTTCATAAAGATTTAAGATTTTTAAAAGAAAATCTGTAAAACAACTAGCCATACCCAATTTAAAGTTATACAAATTACATATTAATATCTGTGAAATAAGTAGCCGTAGGAACAAGTATATTCTGGGTGCTTTTTGGATTAAAATTCCATCACTCCGGCTGCCGGCATGAGAACCCCTATGTTCGCCACAATCGCATATGTTCAACATTTTCATTGCTTTTTGTTACCACGTAATCCTAGATTAAGATGTAATTAATCTATCATATCAACTCCAAGTTAAAATTTATGCATATAAACAGAAAAATGATCAAAATAGTTAAATTTTATCAAAATTTCAACAAAAATATGAAATAGTGATGCTGATTTTATCACAAAATATTCGTTATTCGGATACATACAATTACATCCAACAAAAATTAAATAAAATTATTTTTTTTTTTACATATTAGTATATTTATGTAAGCTAAATAAAGGTTTTTTCCAAAATAAAAAACTTATTTATCGTCAAAAACATACTAGAACATCAAAATTAATAATGGAATAAAACAGTTAACGAATAATTTATTCTTACTGCTAACAACACTAACAATAGGAATGCGAGAGAAACTGAGAAGGGTTGCCACATAAACCAAAAAAAAAAAAAAAAAAACAGTTTTTAGTTAATATAGACAGTAAATAGTTTTTTGAATACGATTTTCTTAATAAATACATATAGAGACAAATTAGCTAGTATGTGTATTAAACATAAATTAACAAATTTTTTTGAATACGGCTGATAATATTTAATAATCTAATTAATTTGAAAACAGATAAAATATACTCCGAAGCAATCTAAACAATTTTTTTACAAAGGAAGGAATACTTCGAAATAATAAATTGGAACATAGTTCGACAACATATTTTTATTCTAAAAATTATTGATTTTTTTTTTTTTTAAATAATATTACATTGTATTTATAAAAATGTATGATATGTTTAATGGTTATCTATGTAAAAATAAAATTTCATGTGTAGTTTTTCTTCAGATGTGTAATTTGGACATCGGTTATGTGTAGTTAGCAACATTTTAGATGGCAACACTGTTATACATTTCAGAGAGTAACAGATTTTTAAAACAAGCTCTCTTTTGCTGACTAGAAATGAGAATTTTCAACTTTGCAGACAAAAATTTAAGTGCCACCAAGTCACATTTTGTGAATTTAGTACTACGTTTTGTGCAGTGTTGTTAGTAGTAAGAATAAATTATTCGTTAACTGTTTTATTCCATTATTAATTTTGATGTTCTAGTATGTTTTTGACGATAAATAAGTTTTTTATTTTGGAAAAAACCTTTATTTAGCTTACATAAATATACTAATATGTAAAAAAAAAAATAATTTTATTTAATTTTTGTTGGATGTAATTGTATGTATCCGAATAACGAATATTTTGTGATAAAATCAGCATCACTATTTCATATTTTTGTTGAAATTTTGATAAAATTTAACTATTTTGATCATTTTTCTGTTTATATGCATAAATTTTAACTTGGAGTTGATATGATAGATTAATTACATCTTAATCTAGGATTACGTGGTAACAAAAAGCAATGAAAATGTTGAACATATGCGATTGTGGCGAACATAGGGGTTCTCATGCCGGCAGCCGGAGTGATGGAATTTTAATCCAAAAAGCACCCAGAATATACTTGTTCCTACGGCTACTTATTTCACAGATATTAATATGTAATTTGTATAACTTTAAATTGGGTATGGCTAGTTGTTTTACAGATTTTCTTTTAAAAATCTTAAATCTTTATGAACTGTCGATCTTGTAAACAGATTTTTGAAAATTTTGTTTGAACACAAGGGTTCTACGGGAAAATCCAAGTATGAGGAAATGTAGCCAAGATCTTCCTTTATCAGATAGTATATTCCGATTTTTGTCACATGACCCTGTGTTTACGCTGTAGGTCAAATAGTGGTATGAGTAACTTGTTTTTAAACAGTTTTTTGAAAATTTTAAAATATTATCTTTTTTATCAGAAATATATCAAACATGTCTTTTCAGTGTTGCCATTTTAGCACTTTCAGTGCTAGATTTGGCATTTGAAGAGGTTAAAATGTACTGGCAATTTATAAAAATATGCTAAATGCTTTTTAGCACTTTCTTACAGCAATTTTTAATTAAATACTTTTGGATTTTTTTTAAGGAATTTCTTAGTAAATTTGTCGTTATTAATTGTCAGTTTTAAAATATAAGCCCTATTTTGGCTTTATTTTCCAATATTACCATTAACTCTGAAGAAAACATTTCTATAAGTTGTCATTTGAACTATATTAATTTTTCTTTACAAAACAATTTAGCATTGTCATTTGCTGCTGTAGAACAATTTAGCATAGTTTTTTGGACGTTATAGCACTTTACCAATTATATCTTCTGGCAACACTGTGCCTTTTGTACTTTTCGAAAATCCTATTTTTTACTGTAATTTTTGGTAGTTTTTTAAGTAAAATATTTAAAAAGTTTATTGTTGTTAATTCCGACACAACACCATTATTAAAAATGTTCCCACGGGAGTTAAGAATCTTAGTTTAAATTTATTATATAGTATGTTTTTTATAAAAAAAAAGTTCCGCTAACGAAGTAACGGGTTTACAACTCGTTTTTTAATAAAGCATAAGTCTATATTAGTGGTATTATAGCATAAAGCCTAATATTTAATGATATCTTTTTTACAATCTCAACAAAAATACACTTCAATTTAAATAGATCTTCATAATTAAGTAAATTTTATAGCGGTTTATTCCGATTTTTGACGTATAACATGACCTAAATTTTTATTTTTTCATTAATCTTTTAAATGCTTTCAAAACGTGATTAAAGTAAAAGGGACTCTATTATTTTGATAAGTAATCATTTCTCTTTAAACAGATGAATGGCTTTATATAATTATTTCCGGAACTTTCATTCAGCATCCTTACAAAAATTAGGGTAAGGATAAATTAATTTCTTCTTTGATTTTTCACATGTCCCTGTGTTTACGCTTTAGGTCAAATAGTGGTATGAGCAACGTGTTTTTAAACAGTTTTTTGAAAATTTTGTATGTACACAAGGGTTCTACGGGAAAAACCAAGTATGAGGAAATGTAGCCAAGACTCCCCTCTAAAAATCGGTATATTCCGATTTTTGTCACATGTCCCTGTGTTTACGCTGTAGGTCAAAGAGTGGTATGAATAACTTGTTTTTAAACAGTTTTTTGAAAATTTTGTTCGAACACAAGGGTTCTACGGGAAAAACTAAGTATGAGGAAATGTAGCCAAGACCTTCCTCTATCAGATGGTATATTCCGATTTTTGTCACATGTCCCTGTTTTGACGCTGTAGGTCAAAAAGTGGTATGAGTAACTTGTTTTTAAACAGATTTTTGAAAATTTTGTTTGAACACAAGGGTTCTACGGGAAAAACCAAGTATGAGGAAATGTAGCCCAGATCTTCCTCTATCAGATGGTGTATTCCGATTTTTGTCACATGTCCCTGTTTTGACGCTGTAGGTCAAAAAGTGGTATGAGTAACTTGTTTTTAAACAGATTTTTGAAAATTTTGTTCGAACACAAGGGTTCTACGGGAAAAACCAAGTATGAAGAAATGTAGCCCAGATCTTCCTCTATAAGATGGTGTATTCCGATTTTTGTCACATGTCCCTGTGTTTACGCTGTAGGTCAAATAGTGGTATAAGTAACGTGTTTTTAAACAGTTTTTTGAAAATTTTGTATGAACACAAGGGTTCTACGGGAAAAACCAAGTATGAGGAAATGTAGCCAAGACCTTTTTCTATCAGATGGTATATTCCAATTTTTGTCACATGTTCCTGTTTGGACTCAATAGGTCGAACAATGTAATAAAACAGATTTTATGAGCAATTTCAATGCTAAAAATAATACTTATTTGAATAAAAAAAATAAAAGAAATGTAATTTATTTATTCCATACATTTTTCAACAAAAATTAATTTACAATGTTTTAAAACATTTTTCGTAAAAAGTTTGTTAGAATTCATTCAACAAACTTTTACATATTTCTTATATTTGCAATGGTATTGCCATTTTTTATATAGAATATTGTACTAAATTCATAAAATTTGACTTGGTAGCACTTAAATTTTTGTCTGCAAGGTTGAAAGTTCTCATTTCTGGTCTGCAAAAGAGAGTTTGTTGAAAAAGTTTGTTGAAAAGTTTGTTACTCTCTGAAAAAGGAAGAAGAAGAAAAAGTTTGTTGAAAAAGTTTGTTATCTTCACGGACATATTTTTTCACTCAAATCTGTAAATATTATAATTTGTGGTAAATATTACTAATATCGGACTGACATATTGTTTAATAAATTTTAATGAAACAATTTTAAAACACTTGATATCTAAAACTAAAAATGAACCTCATTGAACTAACTTTCTAACCCTAACTCACTTTAAAAAATATTTATATACATA
The DNA here is from genome assembly GCA_951394005.1 of Protophormia terraenovae. Classification (NCBI taxonomy): domain Eukaryota; kingdom Metazoa; phylum Arthropoda; class Insecta; order Diptera; family Calliphoridae; genus Protophormia; species Protophormia terraenovae. The sequence continues at coordinate 144,717,862 of OX596074.1, forward strand.
TTTTTTTTTTTAATATTTTATCATTTCTTGCAAGCAGAAAGTTTTTTTAACTCCGTGGAATGTCCAAAAACAGCTTTGCTAAAGTAATTTCTTTGTTCTATACAATTTTGTATTAACAAATTTCTTGATTTGAATTTTTTGAGAGGTACATTATTCAAAGGCCTATCACTTCGAAATTATTTAATTCAACTCACAAATGTTTACATCAATATTTTCACCGTTTTTCAGTGGTGTCAAAGTAAAAAATCGGATGTGAATCAGATTAGATGAATTAATTTTCAAAGTTGTCGATAAATAATCTTAAGTTGTCCAAAAAACAAAAAAAGTGCATTAAAATTGGAATTTAAAGATTAACAGCCGTATTCAAAAAACTAATGTAGGTTTGATAAAGAGTTACTAACTTTTTCTTATGGAAATTTACATACAAAAAATTAGTAACTCGTTATCAAGCATACATTATTTTTTTGTGAATACGGCTGTAATTCTTAAGCATCGCCAAAATTTTGTCCTATGTGCGAACAAGAAAAATAGATCGCATCAAGGTAGATTAAGAAGGTAACGACATTAAAACAGCTGAGATTTTTTTCTTTTTGATATCAATATGGCTGCCTGTGTTTTGTAATTTGAAGTGTCATATTTTTGTTTATGTTTAAATTTTTTTGGTAACTTTTGTGTTATTGCGTCTTTCTCCGCTCTTTTTACTACATGAATTGTTTTTGTTTTTTGTAAAGAAACATGTGAAATGACAAAATTAAAGTTGACATAAGAGATGACAATGCAAAATCAAAATACATGGGTTTTTTTTTGGTGTTGTAGAGTTGTCGTTACCTTCTCAATCTACCTTGGACCGCATATTAAATAGGGTTTTATAGTTTCAACAAAAAGTCGACTTTTCGATTTTTCGACTTTTTTTAATTTTTAAATGTCGATTTTTCGACTTTTTCAATTATTAAATAATCGATTTTACGACTTTTTTTAATTTTGAAATAATCGCCTTTTCGACTTTTTCCGACTATTTTCGACTTTTAGACTATTTTCGACTTTTTCCTACTATTTTCGACTTTTTCCGACTTTTCAACTATTTTCAACTTTTTCCGACTATTTTCAACTTTTTTTGACCATTGACTATTCTTTGTTAATTGTCTAATAAAAACTTTAAAAATAAAAATGAATACAACGCAAACAAATATATGAGAGTGCTAGTTACACACAAAAATATGTATTAACTACACGGTTTAATGGTATATAAATAAAAGCTGATAAGAAACTATTCATTTTAAATAGGATAATTTTTTAACATTTTTCTACTTTCCGACTATTTTCGACTTTTTCCGACTATTTTAAACTTTTTCCGACTATTTTCAACTTTTTCCGACTTTTCGACTATTTTCGACTTTTCGACTTTTTTCGACTTTCTTCGACTATTTTCGACCTTTTCCGACTATTTTCAACTTTTTCCGACTTTTCCCGAATATTTTCGACTTTTGGCATCAAGAAAGTCGATTTATCGACAATTTTCAAATCAAAAAGTCGATTTCGACTTTTCGACTTTTTGCAACAAAAAGTCGATTGTTCGATTATTCAAAGTCGATTTGATAAACCCTAATATTAAATACAAGAAAATCTAGTGTCATATTTTTATATTTTAAATCAATGTTAGTCTGGCAACTTCTTTTTAAGGTAAACTGCGCTATTTTCGCTGCAGCGGCAAGTAGTTGAATAAACATGTCTTGTTTTATACTGCAAAATATAACTGTAAAATTAAAAAATAAAAAAAGCCAGAACAACAATTAAAACATTTTCTTCTTTTTATTTGGTTGTTCCTCAACATTATTGTCATCATTATCTGTGTCTTTTGAAAATTTAATGACATCCTTGATTTGCATTTGATTTGTATCATCTGCGTCACCGTCATCATCATTTTCACTGTCAGAGGAATCTGAAAACACCACTGGTCCTGAAGCTTTGACGAACATAATAGTTTTACCCAAACGACGGGATTCTAAAAGTAAGTTCAAGCTAAACATATAAAAATAATTTTGAATAACTCGAATTCATTACCTGCTCTCAAAAATAATTGACGGCAAAATCTATCAATGGCACATTTACCCTGATCTTCCGATAAACCAAAAATAAATGATCTGAAATTTTGTAAAAGCTTATAGATTTTTCATTTAATTTAAGAACAAATTACAAATACTTACAAATTAGCCACATCATAAGGCCCTCTCAGTTCAAAAACATTAGTGGCTCCACTAGAAATAATAATACTTTTTGATTTTCCCCTAACAAAATAATTGTGAGCCACTTTTATCATATCCTTGCGACAAGAGGAATCTGAAATTAGTGGAGAATACTTAATTTCAAAGAATACTCCACGCTTAACAGCCACTTGATAAGCTTTGCGATTAACATTTAAACGACTGCCGGCATTGGCATCAAATGTAACAATATCACCATTAAATGTGGTGCAACAATGCTATAAATTGTATATCATACATTAAGAATTAATAGTAAAATTTTCTTTAACAATAGAAAAACTTACCGTCAAAGAAGCATCTGTTTTAGGCTGACCCGCTATTAAATTAAATTTCTTTAAATTTAAAGAATTGCCCTGTAATAATTTGATAAAATTATTAATCATTTTTAGATTTATTTTTAAGATGGTTAGGATGCTTACCATGGCATGAGCAACAGCTACATCTACATATATTATGGTTAAACGATGTAAGATTTTTAATTTATTTTTAAATTCTTCTTGCAGCCATTTAATATTTACGGGTTCCGGAAAGATATCAGCAGATCTTTTAATATTATCCTTTTTACTATGATCAAATTGTTGTTCTATGGCAATGGTTTTATAGCCCACTATAAAAGGGGTAAGTATAATTACTTCCATGTATTATTATTAAAACAATTTCCACTTACATTCCACCAATTCTTTACACATTTCTCTTAAAACGTTTTCATCTTTGTTAAAAGGTATGCATATATCGTAAAATCCTTTAGTTTCTTCCATACTTTTTTTTTTACTTTAAAATTAAACAAAAATGTAAACAAAACTGTTTGATTTTTGCTTGGCACGTGTAAACTTTTATTTGTTTACAAAAGTCAGCTGTTGGCGAACAACAACATAAATGGAAAAGGTTGAAGAAGAAAAAGATAAATGAAAAAAGCTGAAAACAAAAAAAAACAGGGTTATAAAATTATTACTATGGCAACGTTGACAATCTAGGGGAAGAAATGTAATTTAAAAAAAGAGTGACCGTTAAAATAAAGATAATTTGGCTTAAATCAAGATTAGAGCCCAAACACAACCAAACGGATTTCAACGTTATTTTCCGCTCTAAGAGAGAAATGCAAATTAAATGAAGACGGAATCCAGCAGCGGATTTCATATATATATATATATATTTTTTTTCTTTATATTTTTTGTGTTTGGCAACAACAAAACTACATATATAAAAAAATATGTATCTTTCTCTCTTAAATTCCATACATAAAAAATAAAAGGCAAATCTATTTATCTCTTTCTTTCTCATATAAATTTAATCCGTTGTGAAATTAAAATAGATTTTAATTTCCAGCGGATTTCGCTGTGTTGTTTTAGTTGTCAAATCTTCATATAAAAAAAATAATCCACTAGGTTGTGTTTGGGCTCTAAAATAGATTTTAATTTCCAGCGGATTCCGCTGTGTTGTTTTAGTTGTCAAATCTTCATATAAAAAAAATAATCCACTAGGTTGTGTTTGGGCTCTAAAATAGATTTTAATTTCCAGCGGATTCCGCTGTGTTGTTTTAGTTGTCAAATCTTCATATAAAAAAAATAATTCGCTAGGTTGTGTTTGGGCTCTTAACAAAACACTGTTTATTTTTAAACAATTTTAATCATGATTCTACACTGCCGGTCAACAGAATAGATTCAAGATTTTCGTTACATTAAAACTCTTATTTTTAAAATAATAATGAAATTAATTTGTTTTTTTATTTTTTTTATAATAAGCAAAATAAATTTAATTAAGAACTAAGAACGATTTTTAATGATTTTTTTCCAACAAGCGAATTTTTAAGGTAAATTTTTGGGTCATCAGAATAGGTTCAACATTATTTATTCAATAAAACAACAAGATGTTTGGATTAATTTGGTACTTTTTTGTTTTATTATGTTATTAGGAAATTATTAATAATGAAATTAACACTTTTTATTAAATTTGTTTGAAAGGGACTTATAAAAATGTTCAACTTGTAACAAAGAAGGTTTCCTCCAACTTTTTCCAATCTCTTCAGATAATAGTATTTTATCTTCGTATTGTCTGTCCGACTCATAAACATTACGTGACAGCAATTACCATACATTTGCTATTAAGGTCGAGGGAGTATGCTGTCCCCTCCCAAGTGGTATATTGACTTCGAATTCATTGTTTTACCGCTCCTGTGGTGTGAGTAGAGTCATTGACGAGCTGGAATGTGCATGGAATGAATTAAAATAGTATGTAAGACATAAAAATATTTTTTCCAGAAAGCTTTTGTAAGTTTTTTTCCGTAATTGGGATACATAATTAGCATTTTTCTTCTCTCAAATAACGATATTAATAATATCTAAAGCCATTGGAGCAGTCCAGATTTATTTATTTATTTTTTTTATCCTATAGAAAAATACATTTCATTCCTTTTTTAGAACATGAGTTCACGTGTAAACGGGAGTAAATTCACTTCACGAATGGTATTTATATTTTATATTATATTTTATTTATTTTCAAGTAATACAAAGCCTATAACATAGAAAACAACTTGAAGTCCAACTCTTTTCATTCGCTCAGAAACAAAAAATTACTCTCTTCACACGTATAAATTTGTTCTGTAGAAAATTTTACTAACACATACAAAGAGTTAGGTTTTTTGTGAGCAAGTTGGAGTTCTAGTTGTTTTCAATGGCCTATAAGGCCAAAAAAAATACATACTACTTAGCAATAATGCCTAAGCATACTAAACAAGGAATTATATAAATAACAATATCTTAAATTTAAAAAAATACACAGTGGTGGCCATGAGGTTAGCACACATCATATCTACTGTTTTTAAAAGAAAATTATTTCGTCTCATTACAATTCTTTACTAAAATTTTTGCTTTTTAGTGTTATTTATGGTGTCTGCAATAAGTCCCGTTAATTTTTTTTGCATTCTATCGCAATTCTCTTTTAATTTTTAATTTAAGTGCAGTAATAGGCAAAATAAGCTGGTCACAATTTTAGCACAAGCAATTTAAAATTTTTATGTTTTTTGTGAATATAAATAATTAATTGATAAGTTTAGATATTATTTCATTAATGAAGATAAAAAATTAAATAATTAAATATTATTTAGACATGTCTAAAAAAATGGTGTACAGAGGAACAACGAAATATTATTCAACAGATGTACTCAAGAGGAATAAGCATAAGTGAGATTGCTATAATGCACAAAACCATATTTAAAAATGTTACACAGGCTCCTAGGCCAAGAAAAACGTCACGTAAATAGGATTCTTTAATATATAGAACCTCTATCGAAGATCCTTTTAAAAGCTCCACCATAATCCAGAGGGAAATTTCAAGAAAATATGGTACCAACGTGTCCTGCAAAACAATAAGAAGAAGACTTAATGAAAAAAATTTACATGGATGCATTTCTCAGCATAAGCCACACGTTTCAAATAAGAACCTACGGGATCGGTTGTGCTTTGCTCGTGAGCATTTGTAAAAGCCATTAGTTTTTTGGAAAAATGACCTCTGGAATGATGAATCCAAGTTTTGTAGATTCGGATCGGATGGTAAGAGGTATGTATGGAGTCCTCCAAACATGCAACACAATCCAAAGTACACTTCTAAAACAATAAAACACGGTGGAGGAAATGTGATGGTGTGGGCAGCTTTTTCTGGACATGGCGTTGGTCCTATATGCAAGATTGATACACGTATGGACCAATATGTATACCAGAATATACTACTAAATACAATGATGCCTTATGCAGAGGACAACATGCCACTTAGGTGGAGTTTTATGCACGACAATGACCCAAAACACTCCTCACGCTTAGTGAGGAGTTGCTTGGAAGATAACAATATTAACGTCTTAAAATGGCCAGCCCAATCTCCGGATCTCAATCCTATTGAGAACCTTTGAAATGATGTGGAGCAGTACGTAATGAGAACAAAACGTAAAAATTTGGCCGATTTATGGACAGAAATAGAAAAAGCTTGGTATGCTATTTCAGTGGAGCGCTGTATGGGACTTGTGGAAAGTATGCCAAGGAGATTGGCAGCTGTAATAAAAAATAATGGATACCCAACTAAATACTATGTTTATAGTGAAATAAGTTTTTTGTTTTGTTACTTTTTTTAAATATGAATAATTTATTTTTATTTTGTGCTAAAATACTGTCCAGTGTTTTTTGACGGTTATTCTATTCTGAACAGAAAAACGGCAAATATATATAGGAATGACAATGAATATATTGTGATGTGATCTTAGCAAGACATGATACACGTATATAAAAGAAATATTAAAAAAAAAAAACTAAAGAAATACAGGAAATATTTGCTTTTAAAGATAGGCAGTAGCAAGTGTGCTAACCTCATGGACACCACTGTATATACATTTACATATATAAAATATATTCATGTTTTTAATTCAAAAGTTTTGAATGGTTCCACAACTATAATGCAAAAAAAGGAAAGGAAGAAAAGATAAGAGCATAATAGTTATAATGATAATGGGTCCACATTAATAGTTGTACTGAGTCAAATAGAGTATAATCTCATTTAGAGGTGGGTTCTTTATAATTTTTAGTCTTTTTAGGTAGACTGCATTATGATTAATTTTTGGTGCATTATCAGTAGAATTGGAGGCATCTCGAATGATGGATCTTCTGTCAGCTTTTGTTGTTGCTTTATAATTACCTCTTTTCATATTTTTCCCATAGCGAGGCTGATTTCCTAAAAAGTTATTCACTATATATTGAATTCGCTCAATTTTTCTTTCCCATATTTCATAGTACAAGTTGTCCATACGCGATAATTTTGCTGCTTTCTTTATCGGACTTTTTTTTTTTTTTTTTACGCGATCAATTTTTAAATATTTTTATAGAAAACTGTTCAAAATGTTAGGAAAATACACAATACACAATTCAAAATTCAATAAATATTTAACGCAAATTGATTTTATTCTTAATGAACCTATTCAGATGACCCAAAAAAATTACCTTAAAAAATAAATTTTTTGAAAGAAAATTCGTTAAAAATCGTACTTAGTTCTTTATTAATTATTTCTTGCAATTAAACATCTTTGAATTCAAAACTTTAGAAATCAAGATGAAAAAAATAATACAATTATCTTAATTATATTAAAAATAATCCGTCTTTTAATGTGTTTTTGTCCGCTAGCTCTTATTTTACGAGTTTAGGCTTTTAAAGCGTCGTTAGATATGTTTGAAAAAAATATAATAATTTCAAGTGTGCTAGTAATCTTGATTTGTTTCCAAATATGAATCAAAATTTGTAAAAGATTCAAATATTATTATAATTAAGTAAATTACTCTAAATTAAAGTATTCTAACAAATTTATTTAAAATTTACATATAAAATTCTAAAAACCAATCACAATTACGAGTGTGCATATCCAATTATTTTATTAATTGAAGTTCAACGTATTAACAAAATTTTATATTCAATTGTTCATTACCATTTATTTAATACAATTAGAAAAATCGTTTTTGAGTTATGTAATATCCTCATTATAAGCCGAAATATTGGACACGCCTATAAAAAATTCAGATTTGATGGAAAAAACAGAAAGTGGAAGAATTTTTTTTGCGACAAGTGCATAACTTATTTTTTTTATTTTTCTCTGAAAAATGGTGTTATTTTATCTTGTTTTGAACTATTAAAAAATTTGTTGAACCACTAAAATCCTATATTTTAAATAGTTCGAAATACCAATAACGGTAAAATAATGTTACCGAAATAATTGAAAATACCGCTAAATATATATTCATCGAAATAATTCACAATACCGTTACCTTTTATTGATTTTTATACCCTACATCACCAAAGGCATTATGCGTTAGTGCTGGTGTTTGTAACGCACAGAAAAAATAACAATCCCAAATTTCATAAAGATCGGTTCATATTTGACCTTAGCTCTCATATAAACTCCTCTTCCGAAAATCACTTTAACGTGCATAAATCTCATAAAAATGTTAGTATAAAGTTAATATTCCACATAAATATGTTATATATAAGTTTATTGTACCGAATTTTATAAAAATCGGTCAATAATTTACCATAGTTCCCATATAAGGACAATTTCGGAAATCGCCCAAAAGTGTATAAAATCATATAAATGTTAGTATCAACGTAATACAATATGTATTCTTATATTTTATTTTACACTTATTAAAAGTATCGGCCCTCATTTGGCCACACGCGTAATATAAGTCCCCTTCCTGAATTTTAATGCACACATATAATTGTGTAGGGTTTCATATGGTCGGGCTTGACCGACTATATCTATCCTCGTTTTAAAATTAATTCAAAGATACAAAAAAAATAATATGTGCTCTAAGACAGACATGGTACAAAATTCTTCATTGAGATTAAAATATCGATTTAATTTTTCATATTTAAATAGAGAACATAATCGTTATTTATTATTTGGAATGTAATTTGTTTTTAGTAAGTATGAATAATTAAAACTTAAGCATATTAATTTATGTTAAAGTAACAAATTTGTTTTATAACTACATAATTAAATAGACATACATATAAAACAATTACATTGAAATCTCTTGTTCGAAATACACAAATATCAAATGTATTTACTACTCACATTATGTATAATTTGTATAAAAAATATAAATTTTATAATTTTGATACTATTAATATTTTACAATTGCACTATAAATAAATGCTGCCTTTCAATACTATTATTATAAAATTTTATGATATCAGCTTTTGTGATAATATTTAGTATGGAAAAGTAGCAGAAAAAAGAGAGCTTTATATTTAAAATAATAAATATCTATGTAAGTATGTATATATAAAAAAAATAATCTCATATCAATAATATTAAAAATAGTAATGCAGAATTTCTTTTTATATTGATCACTTGTTGCATTTAAATAATGCCAACTAGGGAATGTATGTGTGTTATTTTTTTTTTGTCTAAGGGTGAAGGTGAAACCAAAACCCAACTAATAATAAAAACATATTCATTATAAATATATGTGGACTATAACTAAAAAAAAATACTCAGGCAATTATTTTGTCTTCCTCATTATCTTCATCCATGGAATCTGTTATATCCAATTTATGTTGTTCTCTTATATGTTGTTCTAAATCCGGTCTTGATTTCAATTGTTGTTTGCATATGTAACATTGAAAGATTTGCGTATTTGTATCGTGTTCCTTTAAATGTTCATTGTAGGCATCAATTTCATTAAAACGTTGACCACATTCACAACATTCTAACCAATCTTCTGCTCCAGAATCTTCATCATTTGAATCCATATAACCATCTACTTGCATTGAAGGATATTTTACAGGGGCCTGTAAACCAGAACCAGAAGCCAGTATGGTTTGTTCTTCACAATCACTATCATTGCGATGAGTTTCTTTATGTTCAGTGTACTTTAGAAAATCACGGAATTTCATGGGACAACGTATACACTTGTACCAACGTTCTCGTATATGTGTAACCATGTGTTTTTTAAGTGTTGAATATTCCCTAAAGGGTTTACGACATTTGGTACAACTAAATGGTTTTTCTCCTGTATGTATCATATAGTGACGTTTTAGATTGTGACGAGTACCAAAAGCTCTATTGCACAGGGGGCAAGGAAACTCTTTGCGTGTTATCATACCTAATTCATTATAGCCGGGACGATGTACAGCTGGTATATTATCCAAAAGACGTTGAGTTTCTTCTGATGTTTTTGTGTTACTGCTGGCATTTGCTGCGGGACTTGTAGCTGAGGGTGGGGATTTGGTTCGAATTGCGGCAACATTATAACTAGTTACAGAGGTTATGGTTGGAAGTGTATGTTGCTGCTGTTGCTGCTGTGAATATGTTGCCAAGGAAGATGATGATGCTTGTATTATATCTGGTGTATTTGTTGCTTTTATTCGAGCATTTCGTTCGGCTGCATTATCGGCATCTGTGGCTGGTTTCATGGCTGCCATTATAACAGCATTTTTTGATTGTGTACAACAATTGATACAACGTGTTGGATCGTTTTCCACAGGTGGCCGTTCATGGCAAACCATGCACAAATAATTGGGCTCGTTAGAATGACGGCGTCTGTGTTTTTTCATATCACTAAATTCGCGAAAACGACGATCACACAAATCGCAGCCAAAAGGACGTTCTCCTGAAAGAAACAAAAAAAGTTAACTTGGAACAGAAACAAACATTTTTAGAATAAATGTGAGGAATTTTTTAGAGGCAGATATAGTTAAATTTTTTAAATTTGTACGTTAAAATAATTGAGAGAAGAGAGCTGTTTTAACAACAACAAAGAAGCAAACATGAGCAGATCCTTCAGTAGATTAAGGAAAATTAAGGACTTATTATAAATCTTTAATAAGTACGCTTCATGATGCGAGTATCTATGTTGTTGTTATATCTGCTAGAATTTCTTTACAGTTTTCAGTCTGAGGGTTCCGTATGGAAGTCAAGTCCAATTGAGCTACTTCTACTGGGTGAGTCCATAAATACAATGGTCAAAGTAAAGTTGGATTAGTAGAACAATTGAATATTTGGGGAGTATTACCCACTCCACCTACTAAAAACACTTCACATCGAAAAAATATAAACAGGATTTATCCGAATTCTTTTCTAAATTAGTAACTGAAAGTAAAAGCGGTAGAAAACTTCTTGGATTATGTCCAGAAATGTAACTTATTTAGATGGTCTTTTTAGAAATCTATAGACGTAATAACCAAAAGGACTAACATGTTTCAAAACTATTTAAAAATAACAATATTGGTGATAAACTTCCTTTTTCAGTACTTCTGTACGATTAAAGATGATAGGAGACTCTATAATAAGGTATGTATACATATTTGAAATTTAATATAATGCAGTCACTTACCTGTATGAATCATCATGTGTCGCCTTAAATTATAACTAGATTGTACTTTTTTGCCACACAAAAAACACTCGAAAAACACACGTTCCCTCTGACCTTCATATTCCTCCCAGCGCACGAGCATATTATCATCAGAATTTTTATCACCATGTGTACCCACTATAACAACATCATCCACACATGGTTTGGAATAGCTCATAGTTGTTCTACGTTGATGTGCATTCATATAGTTATTACTGGAGTATGGAAAATGTCTAGTAATACTTGCAGGACTATTAACTACAACATCCTCATCTTCATCATCACATTGTAGCTCACAACTAACAGCCGCTAATGGTAATGTATCCTCATCCTCGTCATCATCACCTTCATCATCATTCATATACCTATCTTCTTCTTCATCGCTATCCAATAAATCTATTTCTGCTATAATTTTATGATTTGAAGAATTGTTATTCGTTAGTCTTGGTCTAGTTTGTTGACTATTTAAGGGCAATTCTTGGCTAGAATTTGTAGTTCTGTTATCAGGATTTTTAGGTATAAGACTTATGTCCAATGATTTGGTATTACGATTGACAAAGTTTATACTAAGATTAGGTGGTAATTTTTTGCTGGCTAAACTTTGTTCTGCTTCTTCTTTAATTTGTTTAAGTTTCTCCCTTTCATCCTCATCATCTAATTCAATAATTTCATAAACTATCGGTTTTACTGTATTTTCAGTAGTTGGAGCTGAAAATACATGGGTTATTTTTGGTTCTTTTGTTGGACGATACGGTTGTTGTCGTTGTTGCTGTAGCTGTTGTTGTTGTTGTTTTTGTAATTGCTGTTGTCCCAGACGTATTAAATATTGTTTAACTTTCTCATCATCTATGGATACAAATTCAGGTTCTTCAACAGATTGACAACTAGAATTATTAGAATATTGTTCAGGTGGCAGATACGGCGATGCATTAGATGTTGGTGATGTATGTGTGGTTTGAAATGGTTGTGTTGATGTTTGTGAATAATGCGATGGAGGCGTGGTTACACAACAAGTTGACATATTACAACAATAGCCCAGGGTGCAATCATTGCAGGAGGAAGTATTGGCGCTACTATTCTGATATTTTGTAACTGGCTGATGAATATTGGGTGTATAAGTTCGTGGTGGTATTGTATTATGAGGCGGCGGACTTGTTTTATAGCCAGCATTTGTGTAGGTGTGTTGTTGTTGTTGCAACTGATGGTGATGATCAACTATTTTTAGTGTGGAATGTGGTGAGGAGCCAGCTCCCGGACTTGCCGAACATTTTACTTTCATAATAATTTCCATTTACTGAAATTGAAATAAAGAAATATAATTTGCATTAGTTTGTTTGCAGATTGTAAATTAATACCCGTATTCTGAACTTTGTGACAATGAAAAAATAAAAACAAAATTATTATTATTATTTTTTTTTTTAAATTTTCGTGAAAATTGTTTTTTATTTTATAACTAGCTAATACCCGGTGTGCTTCGCCACCCGCCGAAACGAAATACATAGTAATTAAAGGATTAAAAAAATATACTAATTTTTGTATTTAATTTTTATGGGAGGGACCATATCTCCATAATCCGCTAATTTATTAGACAAATGTTTTCATAGATGTCAAAATTCTTTGTGCAAAATTTGAGCATTCCAACTCCAATAGTTTCCCAGATATACGAATTTTTGCATTTAATTCATATTGGAGGTACCATGCCCCCTACTTCTAGTTCGCCCATATTTTTCTTAAATATTAATATTGACACCAAAGTGGCTCCGACAAAATTTTAGAACTCTAACTGTTATATTTTCTCAGATATGATAATTTAATATTTTCTTTATATGGGAGGTGCCGCGCCCACTATTGCTAGTGTACCAATTTTTGTCCAAAATATTCATATTGAAGCTAATGCTAGTCGTACAAAATTTGAGCTCTCTAACTTTTATAGTTTCCCAGATATAAAAATTTTGGTATTAACTTTATATGAGAGATGACACGCCCACTATTTATTTTTGCACAAAATGTTCACATTGACACTTAAGTTTATTGTACAAAATTTGGGAAATGTAACTGTTGTAGTTTCCTAAATTTATGACATTTGGTACTGGCAAGCAATATTAGGCGTGGGATGTGCCACACCCCCTATTGCTAGTTCGCCTATTTTTTTCCAGAATGTTCATATAGGTGTCAAAGTTGTTCGTGCAAAATTTGAGGACTCTAGTATTACCAATTTCCGAGATATACTACTTTTAATGGTTATTTAGTAAGTGGGCGTGGTACATCGCCCACATGGAATTTCAAAATAAAAATTAGCCTATTTTTCCTTCCAGGCATATAGGAACACACTGTGAAAAATTCAAGAAAATCGGTTTAGCCGTTTAGGCGGCTATAGACTTCAAACAAACATACATACATACATACATACATACAAACAAACACACATTAATTTTTATATATATGTAGATTATGTATATTTTTACATCAAAATTTACTGGAAAAAATGGAAGAAAATAAGATAAATGAATCAATATCAGGTTGGGTTTTAAGGGGATTTTTTTTTTTTTGGATCGCTGAAGTTCCGTGCTACATACAAATTTATTTGGAGCAGGAGTAACTTTAGTTTATTATCTTGTTTTAATTTTTTAATAAAATAAAATTGGTTTATGCATATATTCATCCAATTTTGAAATATAGCTAAATTATCGCGCTGCTTAAATTTAACTATATCAATACTAATATCGTTATTTTCATAAATTATGATATCATTTTCGATATACCTTTAAGAAATTGTTCAAAAACTGGTTAATTTCAGTTAATAATATTAGAAAATTTGAATTTTGAATAATTGATACAATTAAAAATGTAATTGGAATAGTTTTCATATTTGATGAATTTTTTAATAGACCATATTTTGTTTATGTAATTAATGAATACTTTACAATTCTTTAAATTGTGAAAAACAATTAAAATTTTTCCGGCTGGCAAGACTTCTATTTTTACATTTTCAAAAATTTACCAGTGCATTTTCTTCTCTCAATTTACTTTTAATATATGTATAAGCCATGGATTTTTTCGGTGTATGTATATTGAACTTTAAATATGTAACTATATAACTTGATTACTTGTTGACTAAAACAGCAAGAGTTTTTAATTCTTCTAAAACGGTATTGTTTTAAATTCGGAAAAAGTAACATTTAGAAGGAATCTAGTAATATTTTTATCAAATTTTTTAAACTGGTTAACTGACTCAAAAAAAAAAAACGTATAACCGAAATTGAAGATTTTACATTAACCGATTTACATAAAACCGAAATTATGAGAAAAAAATGAAATTGAAAAAAAATTCGGCTGTGCCGAATCTTTGATACCCTTCACCATATTACCATCTTACTATCTTATCGACATCATATTACCATATTACCGACAAATAATAAATTTTTCGCCTTAACGTATGCTTTCATATTTTCACATATTTAATTGTAAATCTACATTTTTTTCAAACTACGAAAATTTGGATATATAAAAAAAAACAATCATAGCAGGCTTTGCTTTTAAAAAATAAACAACAACAATTCCATATTTATATATTTTTTTATGTGTGTATATACAAACTGGCTGCATATACAAAGAACAACAACAACACTGTTATTCATTATATTACTTCTGTTGCTAACTAAACTACTTGTCTTATAGGCAAAAACGTCACTAATAGTCATTACAATGCTTAATATACATGTTTGTGTATGTATTTATGTATATTCTTAACAGATATGTTTTAGTTTTTAAAAATAAACAACAACAATTCCATATCTATTTATTTTTGTACAGACTGCATATACAAAGAACAACAACACTGTTATTCATTATATTACTGCTGTTTCTAACTAAACTACTTGTCTATACAAAAAACAAAAAACGTCACTAATAGTCATTCCAATGCTTAACATACATGTTTGTGTGTGTATTTATATTCTTAACAGATTTGTTTTTGGGCCATAACTCTGTTGATTATAAACAAATTTGGTTTATTAAAAAAAACGAAATTCTATAAAAACATTTATGACTGATCTATATAAAAATAAAAATCTATAGCTTAAACCAGGGCTTTAAAAAATAAAAAATGCGTTTTGTCCGATATCTCAGTTATTATTGAACCGATTTATTTAATTTTTTCAGAACAAAAATTCAGAAAAAAATGTCCGAGACTTCTTTGTAAAAACGAAGTCCCTAGTATATACAGAGGCTTCAGAAACTGGAAAACCGGTTCTAAAAACCGGTTTTTTTAACATATCTCCGCATTGTATGAACCGATCTTGCTGAATTCCAATAGCAAAATTCTCGAAAGCATTTCCGATCGTTTGATATATATTATATATGTCAGTTATCAGTGGGCTTCATAAACTCCATTTCAACCGACACACGGACGGACGGTCGGACGGATGGTCCTATCGTCATCATTTCTTACAAGGATTCCGAAAATGTAAACTTTTTTGCTCTCCGACGAAAATTGTGGGAATTACAAACGGAATGACAAACTTATATATACCCTTTACACCTGTGGTGAAGGGTATAAAAAAAGCTTAAACAGATACATTCCAACTGTTGTTTATTAATTCTGCATACATATGAAGAATCGCAGAACAAAACGTACTTTTCTCATTATTTGAATTTGCTGGGAAATTGAGAATTAATTTTTTCGTTCCCTTACAAAACAGTTTGAATCTGAAAATGGTAAGAAGCGCTCTCCTTTCTATAAAATGCATCAATTCACCACAGCAAACCTTAAGGATGTGGGAGATCAAAAAACGTTTAAATGGATAACCGACAAATAATAAAATTTTCGCTTTAATGTATGCTTTCATTCATAAATCTAATTTTTTTCAAACTACGAAAATTTTAATACGAAAAAAAAAAAAAAAAATTATAAACAATCATAGCAAGCATTGCTTTAAATTTTAAAGTTTAAAACAAATAAACAACAACAATTATTCCATATTTATATATTTTTGTATGTATGTAGAACCACGACCCGCAAAATAGTGCACACGGGCAAATTATCTCTTAATTTTGTCACATCTATATGCTCTTACATGTGAAGGAGAATAATTATTTATTAATTTTATATATTTTTAATGCTTTTTTAACAAATTGTTTTAATATTCAATTATAGTTTTTATTACAGACCATAAATTGCTTAAAAGCAAAGATATTATTAAATTATAAGTTTAAAAATTGTTTCCGTGCAAAATATAAGAGAACGGAAACAAGAGCATATAAAATGTGAAATTTAAGAGCGCCGTTCCCTGATGTAGAAACAAACTGACAACAAGAACAACACTGTTAATCATTATATTACTGATGTTGCTAACTAAACTACTTCGCCTATAACACTAATAATCAAGCACCCGAAAACGTTTTATTTTAATTTTTCAATCAATATAAATATCTTTAATGTTCAAAATGTTTTTTCATTTGTTGAAAAAAATATGTGAGGGATTTTTATTTTTTTAAATAAATATCCCTCATGATGAAAAAAAAATAAATATCTTCAACGATAAATATATTTAAAGATAAATATCAGTTCGAAAAAATTTCAAATAATTGTTTTTTTTTATTCATACTTTTGTTTTCAAAATATTTTTTTACTCAATGAAATTGTTGTTGTTTAGAATTTTTTCCATCCGATGAAAAAAGTTCAAAATAATTTTCAACTTTTGTAATAAATATCACAAAAGATATTCATATTATTTATTTCGATCATGATGAAAAATAAATAAAAAATCATGATGGATTTTTATTATTTTTTGAACATTAAAGATTGTTTTTCGATTGAAATAAAAATAAAAAGATTGTTTTTTTAGTATTAAAATCCGGTCTCTGCTAATAATGCTTAATATACATGTTTGTGTGTGTATTTATATTCTTAACAGATTTGTTTTAGTTTTTGACCCATCTCGGTTGATTATAAACGAATTTGATTGATTTAAAAAACCGAAATTATATAGAAATAAAAATTATACAGATCGGTCATGGGCTTCAAAAAATCAAAAATGCGTTTTGCCCGATATCTCAGTTATTATTGAACCGATTTATTTCATTTTTTCAGAGAAAAATGTCCGAGACTTCTTTGCAAAAACGAAGTCCCTGGAAAACAGTTTTTTTAAGCATATCCCCGCAATGTATGAACCGATCTTGCTGAATTTTAATAGCAAAATTCTCGAAGGGATTTCCGATCGTTTGATATATATTCTATATTCCATTTATCGGTGGGCTTCATAAACGCCATTTCAACCGACACACGGATGGACGGATGACGGACGTCATCATTTCTTACAAGGATCCTGAAAATATCAACTTTTTTGCTCTCCGACGAAAATTGTGAAAATTATAAACGGAATAACTAACTTATATATAGGGTATACCTGTGATGAAGGGTATAAAAAATTTTGGAAAAATTTAAAATTTCTTTGTATTTTAAAGGAATGTATTAAATAATGTAAAAAATACCGCCGCAAAAGTTGTGAACCAAAATAACTAAAAAAATTTTTGTTCTTAAGAAAAATATACCTCTTAAAGTTAAAAAAATTATGAAAAAAGTGCAATTTTTTGTAAAAAAATTATCCTATTGAAGTTTTTTTCTGGTAGAGCTCAACCCATGGAATACAAAAATAAGTACGTTTTGTTCAGCGACTCCTCATATGAATGTGTACATAGGCTTTTACACATTTTTGTTGCAGCCTTTGGGATTCATGTAAAAATGTATAACATACTGTGAACGTCAAAAAAAGTAAACATCAAGTCCGAAAAATAAAATTATTTTACATTTAGATTAAAAATGCTGCATATAAAAGATTAATACACGTTTGTTTTGTAACTAACTAAATATGTATTTCATAACAAAAAAAAAAAAATGTTTAAAAACAACAGCATATTACGCGTCAAAGAAAAGTAAACAGTTCTAAAATTAAATTAAAAAAATGTACATACTTTGTATGTTTTCCATTTGACTTTATTACATCTTTTAATATCCTAGGCAAGGCTAGGTTTTTGGTAAAATCCGGTGATATTTTGGGTTATTCTTCCTATAATGCCAGCTAGAGGAGATCATTGCAAACAACGGCCCTTTTTAATGCTTTTGTCAAGATGTTCCAACAGTTGCCCGATTGGATTAAAGTCTGGGAACTGTAGAGAATTATGAAAAGTTTTGGGAGTACGACGTAAGCAACCATTCCCTCACAATTTTGGAAGAATACTTGCGATCATTATCATTTTGGAATAAACAATTGTGCGATAAGCTAAATTTTTGCACACTAGGATCAATATTATATTTCAAAATATTTATTTGATCCTCTATTTTCGTCGTCGATTCTATAAATACGAAATTACTGATTTCTGAAGCCTCCAGACGTCCTCATACTTATGTATCTCAACTAACATGTGACATTGAAGCATTCATTCTTTCTTCGCAATATTTTTCGAGTTTATTTTGCGCCAAATATTTAATTTTACTTTCATCTTGAAAGGTTCAACACTTATTAGGTGTGTTTGCGTACTTTCCAGCAACTTTTTTTGAGGGAGTAAAAATCAATTTACTCTCAAATTGAAAAATATTAAAAAAGTACGCGAACAACATTTTTCAAATATTTGCAGGTTTTGGTTTATAAACAACAAAAAGTAATGTCCCCTCATTAAATTAAAAAAACGCTAATTTATGTATAAAAATAAAAACATAGTAATTTTGTTATTTTTTGTTAACAAAATAAAAGCAAAATGCTATTAATATTATTTGTTAATAACATTAAATTAAAAGTTGATTTATTAAAATATAATTTTTAGCCAAAACAATAAAAAAAAAAGCTGAAAATCCTTAACAAAAAACGCTAAATGTTTTCCACAGAAAATAAAAACTTTTATAAATTAATTTTTATCTAATTTTTTAACATAAATCTAAACAAATATGAATTGTAAGTATTTGTGTAATATTTTATTACATTTATTTCTTTAAACTTTCGCAGAATTTGAGTTTTTATATTTTGATTTTCTTTGCTTACATTTGTAAACAAATGATCATATGTTTTTTTAAACATATGTTTTGCTGATGGAAGTTGATGGAAGAAAAACAGCGAGCAACTTTCATCAAATTCTCTATCAATGAACTGTCAAATTTTGTCTCTCTCTTGCTCTCACTTGGAAGTTTTTTTAAAGTAAACGAACGCGATTTAGCAACTTCCAGCAACATTTTGTGATAATTATCACAAATTATCAGATACGCGAACACAGCTATTTTTATACTTTTGGTCGAAACTCAAACATTTAGTTTGACTAGTTTATGATATACAGTGGCACAGAAAAGTCTGCATATCCCCCCAAAATATCTCAACTGCGAAGTATATGAACATGCTGCATAAACAAATTTTTATTTAAATTAATAAATAACAAAAACAATAAATAAAATTTAAACAAAAATTCTACTTTCAATTCATTTATTAACAAAAATAACCAAAAATTAATTTCGAAGGCACAGAAAAGTCTACATACTAAGAAATAGAAAATAGTTTTAAAGTTATTTACAAAATTTACAAAATTCTAATTAATATTTTGTTGGTCCACCTTTATGCGTTAAACCGCCTGTAATCTTTTCTTAATGGAAAGCACCAATTTTTCTGTTAGTTCGCTTTAAATATTATTCCATTCCTCAGTAAGTGCATTTTTTTAGATCTTGCGATCTAATTCCTCTCTTAAATGATCTATTGGATTTAGATCTGGGGACTGAGGTGGAGAATGTAATTGATGGGGCACATTATGTAAAAGCAATTCTTTAAAAATGTCGGATGTGTGTTTGGAATCGTTGTCTTGTTGGAAATACCAGCCTGAATTTAGCCCCATTTTCCCAGCAGATGATTTTAGATTTTCCTGAAGAATTAAGTAGACAAATCGATACACCTGCCGCGGACATGCAACTCCATACCATAACATTTTCACCTCCATGTTTCACAGGAGGAAGCAAATTTTGAGGCAGCAGTTCTTCATTTTTTTGCGCCACACCTTCTATTTCCCATCAGATTCGAAAAGGTTGAACATCGCTGAACATTCCCCTAGAAATTGTCGTTTTATGCGCGGAGTTAATTTAGGTGGACGGCCACTCCTTGGCTTACTTTCAAAACGTTTGGTTTGTTTGTAGTTTCTTATTATTGTTTTTACAGTTGCCTTTGAGCGACATACCAATTCACTGATTTCCCGAAGAGATTTTCCATCTTCATGGTCCTTAACCATAAGCTTCCGTAACTCTATACTTACTTCTTTTCCTCTTTCTCACATTTTTTAAATTTGAATGTTTTTCTGCACAAAACTTTGCATGATCTAAATGAAACAATAAAATAACTGTATATTTTTATATGGAAGCAAATTTTGTGTAGTGTTCCTAAAATGTTACTGGCTTTTAAATAATAAGCGAAAGTTAACGTTACTTTTTCAGCCATTTTTAAGGTACTAGAAGCAGGACTTTCCTTGATTTCGGAAACTATAGCTATATTTTTTGCCCTCTTGGCCGAGGGAAATGCTCTACAGTATGATGTTTGGTATATTTATATATTACTCTGCTATTATTCCTTGTAACAATTTTCGCAATTTCACGCAAGGATTTTCCTTTTTTATGTTAATCTAATATTATTTTCGAGTTTCAATTGAAGTTTGTTTTTCTATTATTAAACAATCAGTTTTTTACTTCGTTTTAAAGCAAAAAAACACGTTTATGATTATGATACTTCTCCGAAATATAAACCAAAAATAATAAAAGATCTGCTTCCACTTTTGCAATTCACCGAAGTTTTTATAAAAGAAAGGTGCCACTGTTTACTTTATTGGTACATTTTCTTAAAAATGAAATTAATACGTTATTCCGATTTATTTTTGCAAATTGTTTTAATGGATTCAATTCCTACCTAATTGTCAAAGAATTTTGGCATATCACTTTTTTATATAATTATTTATCTACATCTCAAAAGAGTGGTGTTGTGTTTACTTTTTTTTTATCGTTCACAGTATTTTTAATATTCCGCATATACGTGGCCAATTGTATGTCGCTATTTAGTTGCTAAACGTGTTTATAATGGTCCAATGACTGAAAATTGTCTTTTCCGTTTTTCATTCATTTAATTAAATCATATGTTATACGACATTTACACCAAAATAAAACTAATTAGTTTTTGTGGAAACCGAATTTTAAAAAACATACAACCTGTTTTGTTCCCTATGTAGTTTTTGTTGACGTCTTCATTTCTCGATTAATTTTTATTTAACTTGCATTTGGTTTTAATATGCTTTTAAAATCTTTGTTAAAAATATTTTATACAAAAATTATGTAAAGAAATTATTAATCAAATGAAATCTTTCAAAAAATAACAATATTTGTATTTGTTCTATAAAAATGCTTACTGTTGTGAAAACACTTGAACAGCATGTTTCATAAATAGTTATTTTTGTAGTTTTTATTTGATTTTCAACAAAAACTAGTCGAAAATGGTCGAAAAAACTAAAGAAATTTATGTAGTTTTTGAATCAAAAACCGATTGAAGCCAAAAAAATAGAAAACAACTAGAAGTCCAACTCCTTTCATTCGCTTAGAAACAAGAAATTACTCTCTTCACACGTATAAATTTGTTTTGTAGAAAATTTTACTAACATATACAAAGAGTTAGGTTTTTTGACAATTGAATTAGGTTTTTTGTGAGCAAGTTGGAGTTATAGTTGTTTTCTATGCCAAAAACTACTAGTTTTTGTTTGGTGTAAATGGCATATTAAACAAAAATTGTGTTTTTGATTCTTTCTCGAGAGATATTTATTTTGTACATTATTTTATTTTTATGTAGTTTCAAATATTTTTCGAACTTCAATGATACTTTTCTTAAAAACAAAATAAAAAATTCTTTCGATGCTTCTTCACAAATCGTTACAGAATTCCAACTTTTAATTGGAAAAGGAAGAGTCAAAGAAATTTTAGATGTGGACAAAAACATAAAGTGGCAATTCCTAAGTCAAGAAGTGTGCAAGGTTTTGAGGATTTAAGACCTATCTATATTCTTCCTTTTTTAAGGCGGTCGGACATATCATGAAAGATCAAATACTTTTGTTTGTTCGTAATCGTATTGTTTCCTCTCAGTATGATTTCCGCCGTGCTCATAATAGTACATCGTTGATGATATTAGATTCCATTTGAATAATGATAATATTGCAGCTTTGATATCGTTAGATTTAACAAAGGCTTTCAATTCTGTAAATTATTCTATTCTTATGAGGAAATTAAGGCAGTCATTTGATTTTTCTAAAACCGCTTGTAAGTTGTTTTTGTGGTATTTAACTAATCGTTTTCAATTTGTTGACATTAATAATGTATATTCTGATTCGCTTCGCATTTCATCCAGTGTTCCCCAGGGTTCAGTTTAGGGACCTATTTAATTTGTGATTTATATTAACGACCTACTGTCTCAAGTTGACAATTCCTTTTTCAAATCATTTCGGTTCGCCGAAGATGCACCGCTGTTTTTTTTTAGCGGTAGACGTTTTGAAAGGAGTCTCTTGAATCTTATATCAATAATACCTTTCAATGTTTATCATTTTGGTCAACAGATAATTATATTTCTATTAACCCCCTTACTACTAAAGCTTTGATATTTGGTGTTTCTGATAGTTTATTGCATGAACTAAATATCGCGATTAATTGCTCTTCAGTGGTTTTTGTCGATCGGTTGAAGTGTTTGGGAATTTATCTCGATGTACGTTTAAAATTTGAGGGTCATTTGATTATATTAGCTGTAAAATGTCTGGTGTTCTTCAGCTACTTTATTTTACAAATATATATTTGCCACATGGTGTGAGATTATGGTCTGGCACATATATTATTAATGCCTCAGGTTTTATATGGTCTTGAGGTTTTTCGGCTTCTCCAGCTTATGTCACTTCTAGGTTGAATCGTATTTTTAATATGATTGTAATGTATATAGTATGCGTAGACGTGAATATTGATATGGTTATTGCAAACAATTTATTGGCTGTTCTTTTCGTGACTACTTGATTTTACGTAATTTAGTATTTTTTATAGGGTTATAAAACGAGAGACTTCTATTAAACTTTGATTCAAATTTATTTAGAAACATTAAATATTTACCTTTGTTATTTTAAGTTATATTAACTTTATTTTTGTAAATTTAATTCAAAATATTATTTTCATTATAAAAATTAAAAGATGCATTTTAAATACCTACATAGTACCTATAAACGTATAATTTTAAATAAAACGAGAGAAAAAGATATAGTCGGTCAAGCCCGACCATATGATACCCTACACCATTGTGTACATTATAATTCGGGGAGGGGTCTTGACTTGGAGTCAGATGTGGACCGATACTCATAAGTGTAAAATAAAACATACGAATACAGAATATTACGTTGATGCTGACATTTATATGAATTTATTCACTTTTGGGTGATTCCCGAAAGAGGGCCTTATATGGGAGCTATGGTAAATTATGGACCGATCTTTGTAAAATTTGACACTATCATTTATGTTCATATAAAACTTGTTTGTGTCGAATATTAACTTGATACTAACATTTTAATGGGATTTATGCCCGTTAAAGTGATTTTCTGAAAAGGGGTTTATATGGGAGCTATGGTTAATTATGAACCGATCTTTTTAAAAATCGCCACACTTATTTAGACTTATATAAAACTTATATGTTCCAAATTTCATTAAAATATTGCCATATTTAAGGGATTTATGATCGTTAAACCCTTTTCCGGGAGGTCATTTGTATGGGGGCTAGGTGAAATAATGGACCGATCATAACCAATTTCAATAGGCTTCGTCCCTGGACTAAAAGAAACCTGTGTACCAAATTTCATTAATTTTGATTCAAAATTGCGACCTGTAGTTTGATTACAAGGTTTACATGGACGGACAGACGGTCAGACGGACGGACGGACATCGTTAAATCGACTCAGAAAATGATTCTAAGCCGATTGGTATAAATTAAGGTGGGTCTTAGACCAATATTTTTGGGTGTTACAAACATCAGCACAAACGCATAATACCCTCCCCACCTATGGTGGTGTAGGGTATAAATATTATTGAAATAGTTGCTATTGTTTCAGCCACTAATGTTGTAAATATTTTGACGTGAATACTCTTAATATTATTTGAACTCCTTTTTGATAATTAATTTTTTCAATCAAAAGAAAATCCATTTAAAAAAGTTAACAAGTTAATACGAACACTATAAGCAAACGAAGTATTAAAGAAAAGTTACCGAAAACAATTTGAGCAACACGATTAAAACCGAATCACAGCTCAATAATAATGAATGAGTAATAAATAAAAAATAATAAAAAAAAAAAAACGGAAAAAATCTCTTCTGTTTAAATATTTATGTATTATCTATTTATTGCGATAAGCGGGTAAATAATTGAACATTTGAACTTTATTTAATCAACAAAACAAAGCTAGGCAAAAATACTTACTAAATATAAAAAAGCGAAAATATATCACATACAACACATGAACACACACACACACTTTATTGGCTGGCAATTAAAGAAAGACAATTTCGAACTACTCGAAAATATTTTTCCACTTTGAAAATTAATAAATTTTTTTTTTTTTTTTGTTTTGTTTGTGAATAAATTGCAAAAAATTAAAAAGAAACCAGTAAACAATAATTTCGGAAAAAGTATTTGCGATTTTCTTGGATGTTGTTTTCCAACAAACTCTCTAAATCCAACTGGATTTCACTGCGTCACCACAACAACGTTTGCTAACTAAACATGGGAGATGATGTACACAATAGTACGTACAATATAAAATACAAAAACAAAACGAAAAAAAAAGAAACGCTTCAAACAGAAAATAATTGGAAAAATATACTAATAAGAAGAAAAAAAACACAATTTTTATACACATATACACATAACAACAAAAAATCAGCAAAAACAAAAAAAAAATAATAATAATAACAACAAGAGAAACACAGTTGTTTTACTCGGCTAAACACTCGACATTGCAAAAACAACAACAGCAACAATAATATTACATTTATACACTCGTAAACATTAAAAGCATTTGCTCGGCAACGGCAACGGACTTTAGCTGTGCTTTTTTTTTGTCTGTTTTGTTTCTCATACTGTTGTTGTGCTTAGAGTGTTCGTGATCACTCTAAACTGGAATCACACACAACACTAGCAACAACAACAATATGGCAGGCAGTCAATTGTACTTGCACGAGTAGAGTTGATAATAAAAAAGCAAAAACAAACCGAAAAAAATTGTGCAGGAAGACGGCAAATAAAACAAGTTAGAGCAGCTAACAGTGATGTTGTTTATGGCAGAGTGGGCAGGAGAGGTACCCCTAAACAACAATCACAACGACTACAACAACAATAGACGATGACAAAGACCACGGCCGTATATTTCAGTTTTAGACGAGAATCTGAAAATATTGAAATCACCCAACCAAGACTCAAAAAAAAAAAAAAAATTAAAGAATAATCGAAAAATTAAGCAACGACACAGAGACGAGCCAAAGGCAACGACAACATCATCATTATCAAGCACCGTCATCATCAGCAATGGCTATAAGAAAAATGGCAAAAATAACGCCAACATTATTCGAACAAATAACGACATACGAGAGTATGTATGAAAATTGTCTTGTATGAATCAGCAGTATGTCATAAAATACACTCTCGCTTTTAGTTATTTGGACTTCGAGAATTTTGCGCCCCTCTAGTACCGATGCATTGTGTAACTTCGCATGACTGTAAAAAATATGCATCGTTTATATTACCTTTTGTTTTAATTTTAATTGAATATAACCTGGTGAAGACCATACTGCATTAAACACAATAATCTGCGAAAGGATTAAAGCATTCCAATTTCCTAGAACTCTTCTTGGATCTATGTGGAATACCCTGGTGTTTTCATTATGTATCTTCGCCATTAATTTTTCGAGAGCGAAAAAAACGCATGTGACGAATGTTATTTTGGGTAAACTATAATCGGCTTAATCATGTAACAACGTAACTACACAAAAATATTCTAAATCAAATATGTGTTGTGGCCAAAATAAGTATTCGACATACCATTTCATTTCTTATAATTTTGTTATAATTTATATAATTATTGAATTATTTCGAATAAAATGACAAATATTTATTTGAAATGTATATTTTTTGTTGTTGGTTGTAGAACTAGGATAACAATTACATCTGTTAAATAATTTTACATCATTTTATTGTGATTTTATGTAAATAAAGAACCCAAAAAAAGAAACATCAGTTGAAGCCAAAAACTTCATAATTAATCATTTTTAGCGAGGAAAATTAAATTGCAAAAAAATTAAATTAATATAAATAAATAGATAAATAAATCTGAATCAGCAGGCCATTATGGGTTACAAAAGCTGGTTGAACGTAAAATTTTACGTTAAGTGAAACAAAATTACAAACTAAATGCATCGAACATGGCGAAAGATAATGAAAAATACTTAGGAATACCCATTGCATTCTATTATAGAAATACACAGTTGTAGAGGTCTGGTTTAAGAAAGCCCACACATCTCAAAAAGGATATAAAATTGAGATTACAATTTGTAAGAAGATATGGCAAGAAGTCAAAACAGTTCTGGAAGGATGACATTTTTGCAATTGCGATCAAGCTAAATCATTTTTTATAAATAAGGTAACTACCGTAAAATACGGTGTTTGAAGTGTTATGGTTAGGGGGTATGTGACATGGTCTGAAATAGGTGCTTTAGTATTTATAGATAGAATAATGGATTATCGGTATTATATAGACGTTTTAAAATAAAATTCTCATAAAAGTGCTAAGAAATTAGGAATTTCCGACAGATTTATGTTTACAAGGATAATAACCCAAAGCATTCTGCCACAATTATAAAGCTTAGCTTTTTCTGTAACTGCACGAAAATAATATAAAAAAAACATTATAATCACCAGATATCAATCTAAACGAAAATTTGTAGTTTTTATTTAAAAAAAAAAATTGAAATGTTTAACTTTTATTTGTATTAACTTCAAAATTTATGTAGATTTTAAATCTTTATGTTCTAATAATCTTTAAACCATTTTTTTTAATTTAAAATTCTGAGAAAATTGTATTATTTAAAAAAAAAATTAGCATCGCTTATGTCGAATAGTTTTTTTTACCACTGTACATAGAGATTAAGAGGTACCATTGGTTAAAGGCGAATTTAGAAAATCAAAAAATACATGAAATAACTACAAACTTATCGCAACGTGCTTGCAAGGGTAATTTTTTGAGTTCAAACAAATTCAAGGCTTCGTATAGTGGACCTAACACTACGCTAATTTCTAAAGACAAATTCAATAAATATAAATTGCGTTCTAAACGAGAGATAAATTGCTAACCAAACTTTCCTTTCAATCCGTTAATACTATACAGAAGCAGGCATTAATATCATTAGGAGTTGTACCATTTTATATGTTCTATTAGTTCTATGCACATAGTTTCTTACTGTTAAATTGGGTATTACCTTGTTCAAAGATATATTTTGTTAAACTCTTCAATTCTTCAGTGCGGTACTACTACTAAACCGTTCACTATTTTTGGTCTTGTTTTATTTAAACTTAAGTAAAACTATTCATATTTTTCTTATTTAAGTAAACATTTCAAAACTAACTTAGTTTTTTGCAGGATAACACTGGTCGGCAAAAACAATTTTCATGTACATGACTTATGTTATTCGCAACGTAACCAGCTTTTAAATAAAATGATAAACTGAAACATCAATTAAACACACCGTTCTTGAATTATAGTGAAATATTCTAAATTAATAGCCTTATTATGGGCGAAATATTATGCACGTCCATAAAAAAATGCAAACCTAATAGAAAAAACTGAAAGCAGATTTGTGTAACTCCCAAAAAATTAGTCCTAATGAAAATAAAGAAACTCCCAAATCAAAAAAAGAAAATTGAAATAACTTCCCAAAGGATAAATGAAATAATTCCCAACATTAGGCAATTTTGTCGTCATAACAAAACAAGTACCTACCAAATTTAATGAAACAATTCCCAATAAAATAAGTCCAAATTTAAATTTATCAAATAAATTAATTAGTAAATTGTAGTTTCAGAGTTGTAAGAAGATTTACATAGCGAAGCTGTTGTTTTAAATACCATAGATGGGCCTTTTTTGCTAAGTAAAATTTTTTCCAATAATGAAGGTATTTTATCCTCTTTTGTATTTAAAATTACAGCATCGCTAAGTAAAGCCGGCTATGGATACCTTCATTAATGAAAATGAAAAAAGTCCCAAACTAATTGAAATAACTCCCAAAAGCAAAGAAAAAAATGGAATATGTAAAATCTATTTAAAACGAGAGAAGAAGATATAGTCGGTCAAGCCCGACTATATAATACCCTACACCATTTCGATCCACATAATTTTGTTTCTACTTATATACAACTTACTTAAATATTAACATATTACTAACATTTGTATGGGATTTATGCACGTTAGTGATTTTCGGGAGAGGTGTTTATAAGGGAGCTATGGTCAGTTATGGACCGATCTTCATGAAATTTGGCGGACGGATTTTTGCTGATATAAAACTTATTTGTACTAAATTTCATTAAAATATTCCTATTTTTAAGGCATCTATGAGTGCTAAAACTCAATTCCGGGAGGACATTTGTATGGGGGCTAGGTGAAATAATGGGCCGATCATAACCAAAATCAATAGGCTTCGTCCTTGTATTGAAAAAAGCATATGTACCAAATTTCATCAAATTATCTTCAAAATTGCGACCTGTACTTTGCGCACAAGCTTTACATGGACAGCCAGCCAGCCAGCCGTCCAGCCAGCCAGCCAGCCGACCAGACGGACGGACGGACGGACATCGTTAAATCGACTCAGAAAGTGATTCTAAGTCGAACGGTATACTTTAAGGTGGGGGTCCGATGATTTTTTCTCTGCGTTACAACTTTTGCACAAACACATAATACCCCAACCACCTTTGGTGGTGTAGAGTATAAAAAGCAGAGTTTCAAAAAGTCTTCTTTTTACGACAAATTGAAGAGGCACTATTTGCGCTGGAGACGATGTACCGTTATTGGGATAATGTTAAATAATATTATTATTGTATAGATTTATAATTTAATATACATATTCGCAATGATTAGGTACTAAAAGTTTTATTGTTTTGCATAAAATGTTGTCGAAAACTCAAAAATTTTCAAATAAATATTCTTGACCCTATTATTTTGGCCGTTACTGTATATGTACAGTGGGTGGAATTTTTGATCTATTTGCGACATTTGGATATTCTCTGTAGCGTTTTATAATAATATGAACGCTAGAGTGACTACAGTAAACCAGTCGTCCTATGTCTCTTACGATTTTTCCAGTTTTATTATGCGAAGTTTGTCCACGTTGTCCATCCATTTTTATAGATTTGAATTGATCGAAAACACCAGTGTATAAAATTTAACACAAAATAATGTTCCACAATATTTTTCTGCAGAAAAGACAAATGAAATACGAAATTTATTGCATTTTATATGAGTGTCCCAGTTTAAAATACGGTTAATTTGTACTACTTTTTAGTTTTAATCTGATTATTCAAAGATTTAGTTATTGAATTTATTTTAATCTCAAATGAGAAACAAATTTGCAATATTTATATTTTAAGAGGTTTTATTTTAACAGTGTAAATATAATTATACTTTGTCCCAGTTTGAATTGCACAAACTGCATGTAATTTTCTAAGCATTTTAATGGACTCAAATTTTTGAATTTCAATCAGGAAGCGGAGATAGAAAAAGTAACATTTTCAGATTGACCTCGTTCAGAGAAACCCACAATAATATTTAGACGTGCTCTGGTGTTGTTACAATGCCGTGTTTCAAGCCATAACCATTCACTTGAGGCCAAAAAAAAAAATATATATATATATACATACTATATCGAAAAAAATCTGCCAGTTAGTCATACAACACATAAACACATCTACACATACATACTCAAAAAGCACGCACACTTTAAGACAGACACACACAAACACACGCACACATATTCGTAAAAGCCCCAAACAGTCAATTCAATACTTGGATTTAAGCCATGGAAGAAGAAATTTGTTTTCTGTGGCTGCTGTTGTTGTTATTGTTTTGTTGTAAATTTACGTTTTTTTATGTGAACGAGCATGCACGACGACGGTAACGACGAAAACATTGCGTGTTTTGAGTTTTCTTTAAACAACAACAAGAAACGCGAAAAATTTCAACAAAACAGAAAATTATTGTATAAAATTCATGTGGATTTAACAATTGAGGGAATTTTAATAGCACGCTTTTTTGTTTGAGAGCAACTTATAAGAAAATGTAATTTTCTTAAAATTAATTAAACAGTTGACACAATTTGTAGGGGCCTGTGTATACATATTTGAAATCCGTATAAACAATAGTTTTTATGTTAATATTGTATATGAGTGCAGGGATATGCGGTTATGGACATCAAATATTGTGGAGAACATAAACTTCTTTTTTTGTTTATTAAATGTACATTAGGATGGACCCGTTACGGTCTCGTACGGTAGTTCCATTGAAATAAGAATTAGCTTCAGAATTTAAAAATTTACCAAGCTTTTATTTTATATGCCATACAAATGCACATGGAAGTATAAAGCATGCAGTTATTATGTGTTTTCCGTACATTTATTATCTCTTATATTATTATGCTAAAGATCACGTACCTACATACATACAGTGGTGGCCATGAGGTTAGCACACATCATATCTTCTGTTTTTAAAAAAAAATTATTTCGTCTCATTACAATTATTTACTAAAATTTTAGCTTTTTAGTGTTATTTATGGTTTTAGTGTTATTTATAAGTCCCGTTACTTTTTTAGAATGTTCCAGAAAGATGGTTTATAATGCACTAAACCATATTCGGAAGTATGAAACATTTAAAAATGTTACACAGGCTCCTAGGCCAAGAAAAACGTCACGTAAAGAGGATTCTTTAATATATAGAACCTCTATCGAAGATCCTTTTAAAAGCTCCACCGTAATCCAGAGGGAAATTTCAAGAAAATATGGTATCAACGTGTCCTGCAGAACAATAAGAAGAAGACTTAATGAAAAAAATTTACATGGATGCATTTCTCAGCATAAGCCACACGTTTCAAATAAGAACCTACGGGATCGGTTGTGCTTTGCTCGTGAGCATTTGGAAACGCCATTAGTTTTTTGGAAAAATGTCCTCAGGAGTGATGAAGTTTTGTAGATTCGGATCGGATGGTAAGAGGTATGTATGGAGTCTTCTAAACATGCAACACAATCCAAAGTACACTTCTAAAACAATAAAACTCGGTTGAGGAAATGTGATGGTGTGGGCAGTTTTTTCTGGGCATGGCGTTGGTCCTATATGCAAGATTGATACACGTATGGACCAATATGTATACCAGAATATACTACTAAATACAATGATGCCTTATGCAGAGGACAACATGCCACTTAGGTGGAGTTTTATGACCCAAAACACTCCTCACGCTAAGTGAAGAGTTGCTTAGAAGAGAACAATACTAACGATTTAAAATGGCCAGCCCAATCTCTTGATCTCAATCCTATTGAGAACGTTTGGAATGATGTGGAGCAGCACGTAATGAGAGCAAAACGTAAAAATTTGGCCGATTTGTGGACAGAAATAGAAAAAGCTTGGTATGCTATTTCAGTGGAGCGCTGTATGGGACTTGTGGAAAGTATGCCAAGGAGATTGGCAGCTGTAATAAAAAATAATGGATACCCAACTAAGTACTAAGTTTATAGTGAAATAAGTTTTTTGTTTTGTTACTTTTTTTTTAAATGTGAATAAATTTTTTTTATTTTGTGCTAAAATACTGTCCAGTGTTTTTTGACGGTTATTCCATTCTGAACAGAAAAACAGCAAAGATGTATATAGAAATGACAATAAATATATTGTGACGAGAAATATTTAAAAAAAATAAAGAAATACAGGAAATATTTGCTTTTAAAGATAGGCAGTAGCAAGTGTGCTAACCTCATGGCCGCCACTGTATGTAAATATTTTTTAAACATGTGGACAGTAAAGCCAAATGAAAAATTTTTAGTAATAAATCTGTATTTCCTAAACTACTGGCCAGATCAAATTTTAATGTATGGAATAGTTTTATAGGAGGGAAAGCTACAGGGTGTAATAGTTGACTACCTTGGGTGTGTAATTAGACATTAGGTGTGACGTGACATCTAAAATATGTAATGAGTGGAAAAATTTAATGAATTTATTTGATATTTATTTTATTAAAAAATTATAATAACTGCCTATTCTCTATGTCGAACGAAAAATTCGTTTCGAATAAATGTATAGAAAACAAAAACAAAATTTTAAATTTATTTGTTATTTTCTATACATTTACTGGAAACGAATTTTTCCTTCGACATAGAGAAACAGGCAGTTAGTATTTAAGGCAAAGAAAATTTCTATGTAGTC
Source organism: Protophormia terraenovae (assembly GCA_951394005.1). Classification (NCBI taxonomy): domain Eukaryota; kingdom Metazoa; phylum Arthropoda; class Insecta; order Diptera; family Calliphoridae; genus Protophormia; species Protophormia terraenovae. Next base: position 144,750,537 of record OX596074.1, read on the forward strand.
TCTCTACAAAAAGATTATTACCCAATTCACAAAGTATATTGTTCCCAATAAACCAAACGATATTATAACGATATCGAAACGATAATATCACTAGTGATAAAAATTATCACTAGTGATATTCGTTTTCGAATCTAAAACGATAGTTTTTACGGACTAAAGTACCTTTTCTTATAATATCGTTTTTCCTTAAATTATGATATCGTTTTCGAAATCGTAATTTCCAAAAATAACGATAGTAAAATAATCTGTACCAAATTTTGTTTTGAATAATTTTAGTATTAAAAAAAATATATATTTTTTGCAATTAAATACTTATTGCGAGCATGGTTATTAATAAAGCACATATTTTAGCAATTACGTACCTCTAAAATTTGGTAAGACCATTAAAATATGTTAATTAATCGTCTATGTATTTCCATATATTCTCAGTTTGTTTATGTTGTTGAAAATTTTTCAATTTTAATATTTTTATTTTGAAGTTTTTTCCAAATGTTTATGTTTTTTATTTTATTAGAAACAAAATTCGAAACAAAAATCGTTTTCAGCAATACCATAATATAACTACAGAAGGTATAATCATTAGAAATTATATTCTCAATTTCATTTACCCTGAAAAGTCAGTCACACATAAAACAAAATAAAATTTTAAAAAATCAAAACAAAACATCAAAAATAAAAAGTTTTTTTCAAACTAAAAATAAAATTGTTTGTGGTTAAATTTAATATAAATTTGTAAATTCTTTTAAAAAAAGCAAATATCCATGTAATTTTTTGTGTGAAATTTTTGAAAAGGAGAATTCTGCTGCTGATGGATTTATTTATCTTTGCAAAAAAAAATTAAAATTTTAAGAACAGGCAATTCTTTTATTTCAAATTTTTTTTCTTTTGTTTTTCGGTTTTCTGACTTTACAAGAATTTCAAATGACAACTTTCCCTAATGATTCTACCTTCTGTTCTTGTATCATGAGCAATACGATAAATTATAATCGTCACCTAAGACGATATAGTTTTCGCTATCATATCGTTCTATGGTTTATTGGGATAACACATTTTTAATATTTCTTTAAAAAAAAAAAAAACAAATTTTCATTAAATTTTTGTTTTACAAAATGTATCAAAAAAACATAAAAAAAATCCAATTTTTCACCAATAAGGCAAATTTTTACTACAATCCTATTTTTCATTAAAAAATCGATTTCACACTAAAAATTCTATTTTCTACTTAAATCTCGATTTTAAATAAAAAATATTTAATTAAAAATTTTGATTTTTTACTAAAAACTAATTTTTTTTACTAAAATCCAATTTTTTTTAAATTTTATCAATGAAAACAAGTCAAAAAAGTATAGTTGATCAAGTCCAACAATTTAATATTCTACACCCTTGCGTTTAGGCACAAAATGATTTTCGAGTTTTTCAGAAATGACCTATCCTTATGAATCCTTTGTTAATATGGTTTCTGCTCATAAAAAATTTATTTGTGTCAAACATTATCCCATTACTGTCATTAATGTGGTTTTTATGCGAGCTAGAGTAATTTTCTTTTCTGATTCTGATTTACTCTTTTATAAAATTTATTTATGATATGAGAGAAAAGAAATTTATATATAGATAGTCTTTGTCTCTACAAAAAGATTCTAGGGGCAATATTAAGCCCGCCAAGTTAAAAAAACTAAAAAAAAAAAACGAGGCTAAAAATGAGGTTAACATTTATTTCGACCTGAATATCTTTTAAACAAAAAGAGGTCATACATAGGTGAGACCATTATTTCCAAAAAAAAAAGCGTTTTGGAACCACTGTGAAATACTTACTTTTTGAGGAATAGCGATTTTCTAATATTTAGTGTTTAATCCTCAAATATAAATGTATGTTATGTTAAAAAGGTCAGCAACCATAAATCTAAAATTCATCTTTTATTTGCCGATAATATTTTGTTCATTCAGTTCTATAAACCATAGAAAACAACTAGAACTCCAACTTGCTCACAAAAAACCTAACTCTTTGTATGTGTTAGTAAATTTTTAATTTTTTGTTTCTGAGCGAATGAAAAGAGTTGGACTTCTAGTTGTTTTCTATGTTATAGTTATAAAAACTAATAAAAAGGTATTGCATTATTTACACAATTTATAAATATTTACGCTTCAGTTCAATGCGTAAACGACTTCGTAAACTTTTACTTTTGAAGACCCAAAATTGAAATATAAAATAAAAAATATATTATTTTGTGTTTAAATGAAGAAAAAATTAAATTCAAGAATCAAAAAATTAAGAAACATATTTTATTCTCAGAATTTCCTCAATAAATATTAATGGATACACAAATATTTGCTAAGGGAGTTCATGCTACAAGTGAGTAAATCGTATAAATTTACGGATTGAGTAAATTAATTCATTTTAACCTATACCTCAATAGATTTTTAATTGTTTATTTTGTTTAGTGACTAAATTATTAAATTTGTGCAAAAATAAAAAAAAAATTAATTATCCTAACTCCTCTTTTAGCCATTCAGATTGAAATATCCATTAAATTCTGCATAGTCGATTTAGTTCAACTCGATGGGTACCCAAAGTCCCATTTTCGAGAACAATGTAATTATTTTAGTAGTTTTCATTTTGGTTTTCGAAAAACTTAATTGAAAATAGTTTTTGAGTTGTTAGCGAAATTAATGTAGTTTTTCATTTTACTAGTTTGGTGTAATTTAATATTTTCCACTAAATAAAAAATATCGAGATTTTATATACATAAATAAAAAATTCATTGAAATTTTCCTTTAAAAAGAAAAAGAAAGAAATTTTTATAAATAAAATATTAACGAAAAATGTTTATCTACAAAATTTAAAACTTTCCGAAGTGTTTTTTTTAAATTTATGGTGAGTTCACACGTTTTTAGACTTGCAGCTCAAAAAATAATAGTTATATTAAAAATATATTTTTTTTTTCTTTTTTTACAAATTTAGACTAGAAATAATTGAAAATATAATAGTTATATAAAAAATCTTTTTAAATATAATTTTTCCTGAAATTTGTATAGATGTTACGTTCATTTGGTTTCAGAAAACAAACTGGCAACAGTAACTAATATTACACTCAATCAAGGTACGAAAAAACTCGGATTACAAACAAAATTTTCTGTATTTTTCTTTTATAAATTGATTTCACAAATTTTAAAAATAATTTTTTAACAAAATTTACTTTTAAGATTTGAGTTAAAAACCAGGGCTTGTAATGATTATGATTATGAGAAATTAACATAAGAAATGAAAATATTAACTAGTATTGTTTTATTTTAAGTAAACAAATTTTATATTTTATTTTTTATAAAAAATTTATTTTTAATAAAAATTTTATTTTTAATAAAAATTTTATATTTAATAAAAAATATATTTTTAGTAAAAAATATAATTTTGGTAAAAAATTTGATGAAAAAAATATCACTACAAATGCCTTTTAGTCAAAGGTTCGAAAGAATTAGTTCTTTAATTCACTTTTTAAAATTGAATTAAATTATATAGAATTATTAATTCTTTTAAATAAATTCATTGTAATTAATTCCTAAAGCTTTTGATACAAAGGAATTAATTCATTTATGAATTAATTCTTTGGGAATGACTAATTCTTTTGATTTCATTCAATTTTGTTTAAATTTAAACTATTACAAATTGAATTATAAAAATTTTCTACTAGATTGAATTAAAGTTTTATTTTTTCATTCTTTAGATTTTGAACAATTTTATATAATTGCACAAACGATGTATGGTAAGTCGCGTTTCTGTACACACATATTTCGGGACATGCGTCACATTTAATATGAGATATGTATTATTTTTGTGAGTTCTGTATTGTAAATTTCATCTGTTATATGAACTCAGAGAGCGTATTAGGAGTATTATTTGTCTTTTAAAACTGTGAAGTGCAGCTTCTTTTAAATTTTATTTGGACACAATCATCTTCCTTCTATTTTGTGTGGAGTTTAGCTGGACTGTAACATGTTGATTTTGTATTGATTTTAGCAAAATACCACTGATTTTTGACTCTTTTAATACTTATTTTCAAAATATGTATAAAAATAGAATTAAAGAACAATATTGTCAGAATTAAAGAACAATATTGTCATTTTCTGAGGAATGATTTTAAATAATGCTAAATTAAATTTTTATAAGCTGAATTAAGTGTATACGTGAATTAACTCTAAATAGAATTCATTCTTTCGTAGCTCTGCCTTTAGTGAATAAATCTTATTTACGATGAAAAATCTTTTTTATTAAAAATTGCGTAATAGTTTCATTTCTCATGTTAAATTTTATATTGTGAGCAAAAAAATCAAAATCAAAAATAATAATTATTTTTGAGCAAAAAAGTAATTATTAAAAATTTAGTGAAATAATAAAAAAATAATCACTAAAATTGTTTTATTTTTAATGAAAATCATTCCGGATTTCAATAAAACCTGCTCTGAATATTACATTTCTGCTATTTTACGTTTGCAAATCGTTCGAAATAGAATGATGTGTGAGCGAGAAAAAAGTAGATTTTTGGAAAAAGGAATGACGTGTGACGGGTCGTCCAACATTGCACATTGGGGCAAGTGAAAATTAAATGGATCTTTGAAACCACTGAACGGATTTAAATGAAACTTGCAACATCGATAGGGGAGGAGCTGGTCTTTCAGATTACGGATTTAATTTGGGCTTTCAGAATATTGTTTTGGATTGTGTAGCTGGAGCACGGTCATGGCCAAAGTTTACCAAGAGGGTAAAAAAATTTCGGGGCAAGACAAAGAATAAACATGCTTAACTTGTTAAATTATCTCTTATGGTTAAAAAGATATATAACTTTAAAAACTTAATTTCTCTTTTTTTGGCCTTGACTAAATTATGTTGAAAAAATTTTTTAGTCATCTTAATTCTGTAAGAAACAATTTTTTCAAGTTTATTTAATTTAAAAAAAAAAAATAAAAAAATTTGGTTCAAAAAGTAAAATTTTTTTGTCATTTTCTGAAAGACTGGACCTCAAGAAAACGTGTTTGTGTAATTTTGAAAAGTTCTGAACATTCGCCGTACATGCACCATTGGTATTGTTGTTTTCAGTACTACTTCAAATTAAATTAGATAGTTCAATATGTTCTCAAACAATTCTGAGATACTGAGAAGAATAATAAGTATAGTGCCAATATTTATTACCAAAATTAAAAAAATTAAAATCTATATATAGTACATACTTAAATTCTAATATTCCCATTTCTCTATTTCATTAATTATAAATATAATTTATATATAAAATAAATTTTTTAATGCTATAAACATTGTTGTTGTTTCATATTTTTAGTAATAGCAAAAAACATTTATAGATTACTCATAAACACACCTTTAACTCAAGATAACGTCAAAACCTTTTTATGCTGTTGTACACGACTTCAATACGATTTATTCGTTTCAGATTAATTCCTGAATATTATTTTTATTTTCACATTTAAAAAATCGTTTTCAAAAATTTAATTAGCTGATAAAAATTATATACCCAATCACACTCTACACTTAATACTACGAACCAAAGAATACCTGCGAACAAACAGATGATTTCTTAAACCTTTATTATCGTTGTATTTTTGTATGTGATAAATATTTTCAAACATAATTTTTGAAAGCAAAGTATTAATAAAAAATGTTTATGTTATACAATAATACGAGACAAAAGGTTGTGAATTATCTAAGTTTTAACTTACCTTGTTCAGTGCTAATTGTGATCTATCTAAACTTACTTCCATTTTTATTTACTAGAAATTTTGCATTTTTACGATATTCTTTTACTTAAGGGTTTAAAAATACAATTTTATTTTTACATTTATTTATAAGAAAAGTTTTTACTTTTGGTTTTTAAAGGAGTGGATATTGAACAAATGTGATTGTACAGGGAAATGTAGAATTATCTGCTAGGTGGACATTGTCTTTACAAAGAAGTCTTTTACCCACATCTAGGTATGAGAATCGTCCGATCAGTCGACGATAGGAAAATGGCAGTCCGACTGCCATGCGATGTGCGAACAGGATGAGGAGCCAGAGATACAATATACAATGAGCTACTCTCTGTTTGGAACATTATAGAATAAATTCATAGGTAGACAAGTCCGTGTAGAAATTGGTAATGTTTCAAAGTATAAAATATATATTATTTATATTTTAGTATTCATCATCGAAATTAGCAATCAAGAGAAGATAACAGTATGATTTTTTTTATATCCTTCTATGAATTTTATTATTTGGCATAAACTTTCTTTTATTCTTATCTAATTACAATGTGCAATTCTGTTTTTTAATAAAACTCATCTATATACCCACCATCAACTTCTTCAAATTTTACGTTATATAAGAGGTGGGCGGTAAATTGTGCGGACCACGCCCATTTTTTGTTTTGTTTCCGAGTATACATTGGTCCTTGAATTTTTTGTACAATATTTCGTTGATTTTTACCTTGTCGATATAAACGTGGTTTCCAAGATCTAAGACCCAACTTAGAATTTATTCCAATCGGCTTAGAATCACTTCCTGAGTCGATTTAACGATGTCCGTCCGTTCGTCAGTCCGTCCATGTAAACCTTGTAATCAAACTACAGGTCGCAAATTTGAACCAAAATTTATGAAATTTGGTGCACAGGTTTCTTATGGGACGAAGCCTATTGAAATTGGTTATGATCGGTCCATTATTTCACCTAGCCCTCATACAAATGTCCTCCCGGAAAAGGATTTAACGATCATAAATCCCTTAAATATGGCACATTTGACTCCAAGTCTAATAAAAGACCCCTACCCGAATTATAATATACACAATGGTGTAGGGTGTCATATGGTCGGGCTTGATCGACTATATCTTTTTCTCTCGTTTTGAGTTGCGTTTGTATCACGAGATTTTATACCATATATTATAACAATCAATAATAATCTATGTTTTATACTTTCTTAAAGCCGATTTTGGATCATCTTTGGCAATGTTAAGCGTAAATAATAGAATTTTGAATATGGTTAAATAATATTGAAGTATAAAAAATGCGTGTAAATGCATACGAATTTTTCATTTAATATCTAAAATAATTACCGCGACTTTTCCAGAACTTACCATTATCTACTGTACACATTTCAGGCTTTATACCAACAAAACAATTATTCCAAAATATATTAAAATAACAAAAATATTTGAGTTCTTTTTCAAATGTTCCAGAATTTAAATAAAAACAAGCGCGAATGTTACATTCGTCCCGGCCGAATCTATATAACCACCATCAACTTTTTCAAATTTTACGTTATATGGGAGGGGGCGGTAAAGTGGGTGGACCACACCCATTTTTCGTTTCCGAGTTTTTATTGGTCCTTGAACTATTTGAACACAATTTCGTTGTTTTTCACCTTATATAGAAGGTGGGCGGTAAAGTGGGCGGACCATTGTCCATTTTTGGTTTTCGTATTTATATCGATCCCCAAACTATACGTACAAAATTTCGTTGATGTACATGCTTTTGTTGAAGAAATATCAGCAAAAAAGTATAAAACGGACACCCTGTGTTTCTAGTTTTTAGCCCATAACTTTTTTGTTTATTAACCGATTTTGCCCATTTTCAAACATTTGTGCCAAATTTCGTCCCCCTACGTTCGAGCCCTATCCTGCTTTCAACAGACGGACGGACATAGCTAGATCGACTCAGAATCGAACCAGGACCCAGAAAATTTATACTTTGTGGGGTCTTAGATGATTCCTTCGACATGTTACACACGGAATGACAAAATCAGTATACCCCCCATTTTTTGATGGTGGGTATAAAAAACATATACATATACATATGTATTAAAGTGCCTCACGAAAAAAAGTTGCAAATATTCCCCTCTAGAAATTAAGATTAATATATTCTTATATGATTCCCAAAATATTACATCTCAATTAGGGTTTGGGGTTTCCCGTCATATTTTGTTTCCCGGGAAACGGGAATAAAAAATTCGATTTCCCGGGAATTCCCGGGAATCCCGGGAAATTTAAATTTTAAAAAAAAGCAATGATTTTTTATAAATAATGTAATTTTTTCTATTCAGTACTATAAAACAACAATATAAATCAAATTTATGATTAGTTAAGGTGGTTTTACACTATAATACTTTGTATTAATACCATTAAAACGAAAAATTTAACAGAGTTGACTACAAATAAAAAAAAAATGTGCCGAAATTTGCTTTAAGAGATGCAATTACATTTAAAAAATTTAAAGACTTCAACATACAAAGTATTGAAGGTATTTACAGCATAATACATTTGAAAATATTTTTGGTATTAATACAAAATATTATAGTGTAAAACCAATTAAAAATTTAAACAATCTTAAATATTTTACAAAAAAAAAAAAAAAAAAAAATAAGTGCTCCAAAGGTTTAATTATTTAATTCACTTGAAAATCGAATTAAATTTATTTTCCCAGTAATTTCTTTAAAGCTTTCATATTTAATTCATAGACTTAAATTTTTTAACTTCACAATAATTAATTGCTTGAAGAATCCACTACATTACAATTCAAGCTTAAAAAATATTTTGAATCATTCAAATTTTCTATTCAAATCTATTGCGAATTAGATTTAGAAAATATTTTTTGGTTCATTTTGTAAAATATTAGCTTTGTTCATGTACCTAAATTGGACCACGCGGGATCCCTATTTTACCGAAAAGTGTTCCCGTACTCCAAAATTGGGAAATGATAGAGATTTTAAGAGAATAATGTTCTACTTCTTGCACGAAAGAACAAAAAATAAAAATATACAAATAAAAACTTTGAATGAAAATAAATAACAAATAATTAGTCTAATCTAAAATATCACTTGTATCTAATTTTATTTATATTTCGTATTAGCATCTAAAAATGACTTTAGTAAATATACAATCTTCACTTAGGCTTTTAAATCTACATGAATATTAAATTTCCCGTTTTTCCCGGGAAAATTTAAAAAAATTCCCGGGAATTCCCGACGAAAAATTTCCGGGAATTCCCGGGATTTCCCGCCCGAGAATTCTCGGACACCAAACCCTAATCTCAATGTTAAAAAATACGTATTTCTTTCAATATCATTATCAAAATTTAAGTTATAAGAAAATTAACTTCAAATTATAATAGAGGCTTACCACGAACTTGAATATTTAAATAATTATTATTATCACATTTTTATTGTACAAACATGTAATTTTATATATTTCGGAAATTTTTCAAAATATATTAGATTTTAATGTACCATAGGAATGGTCTATCCTGCTGCTATTGAAGATAACACGTAATTAACCCATTAAGAGCTAGAGGGTCAATTTTAAGCATTTAGTTTCCAAAAGGTTTTTTTAGCAATTTTTGCAAATAAGTCGCATGGAAGTACTCATTATACTTAAATATTATAAATTATAAAAAACATAATAAGTTCATTTAAAACCGCAATAATAATCGATTAAAAATAAGTTTTTGAAATTTAGCCGCTAATTTACACGAATTTACAGCATTTTTGATCAATTTACGCTTTCGGGCACATTTATATCCATAACTAACCATTTAGACGTCGTTTTTCTATCATATGTTGTAATTTTTTTGACAAAAAGTTAAAAATTGTGTATGCTGTTGATCGAAAACCATATTTTTGGAGTTTTTTAAAAATGGTCCAGCTCACGTAAATGAAATAATTAAACCGAAATATTTTGGGAATGATTTAAAAACCTATCATTCTTTAATCTTTGAAATTTTTATTGTCTCCATACAAATCAAGGCACGTTAATATGTATATTTACTATGAATGTAAGTCATTGTAGGGTATAGTGAAGTTTATTATGGGAATATATTAAGAAAGTTGTAAAAAATCGTGCTGTGATTTTGAATTTGGTACTCATTTACCTCCCTAATTCACCAAAAATCGTAAATATTTCCTATACTATTTATCCGATTGCAATGATTAAGGTGTCATTTAAAAGCTCTTAAGGGCGCATTTACAAAAACAAAATAGAAATAACATAAAAGTATCATAAACACAATTTGTTTAAGTATTTTGTAACTTCTTGTGTAAAAAAAAAAATTTTCGTGGAAATAATTTTTCTAACGTAATTTTTCCTTTTTACCCAACTTTTTTTATAACGAAAATTTTAAAAAATGATACGAGTTTCTTAGGGAAATTCGATTTTCAAAGCCCTATAACTTCCAAAATATTTATTTGCGGCCAAAAATTTTTACATCGTTATATTCACCGTTAAAAGTACTATCAATGGCAAAAAAAATCAAATAAATCGGAGCTGAATTAGGGTGATATATTTATACCTTGAATTTTATATAAAACGTTTTCGTGATGAGGATTTGACGTTCGTCTTCATAAAAATTTATTGCGTTTAGATTCTCTTTTTTTTTTTTTTTTTTTGACTTTAAAATTTGGTTGGAGGAGTATTATACTCTAAAGCAGGAACTTTAGATTCTCTTTTAATGAAAAATACCATGTAGTACTTCATACCAATTGTCCAAATATATTCCATATTATAATCGTATAAATGAAATGTAGAAAGCAAATTGTGTATTCCCATGATATAAGAACAGAAGGTAGAATCATTTGGGAGAGTTGTTATTTGTAATTCTTAAAAAGTCAGAAAATTGAAAAAAAGAAAAACAAAAAAATAAAAATTACAACTAAAAGAAATGTTAAATACTTTTGTTTGCACTTGAATTTTCAAATATTTCTTGCAGATTTCAAATAATTCTTGCAAATATCAACAGCAGAATTCCACTTTTGTAAATTTTACTCAATAAATTACTGCATATTTGCTTTTAAATAATGTACATATTTGTATAAAATTTATTCACATACAATTTTATTTTTAGTTTGAAGAAATTTTTTTTATTTTTGATGTTTTGTTTTGAATTTTTTACATTTTGTTTTATTTTATATGTGACTGACTTTTCAGGGTAAATAATATTGAGAACACAATTTTTTTATTTTTTGTTGATAAATTCTAAATGTCTATATATTTGAACACTTCTGCTATAAAAACAACTACAAACAATCCTATTTATCGAACTTATTACAAATCGAAAAACATCAAAAAAAATCCCTAAAATGCTGGGCAAGGGGTGAAAAAAAATATCAATCTTTCTTTAACAAAATCTCATTCAAAATGGAAAATATGTAAGTATATTGTCAATTTGTATATTTTCTAAACATATTCTCTAACATCTTTAGCTTTTTAATTGTCTTTTAAATATTTTTTCTTTACTTTTTAATTATTGGATATTTTTTTGCGTACTACCTTTTTTTGGGAACTTTTTTTTTTTTTTTGTTCTGACTTTCTGCTTTTATACGTTGTTAATATATTTGCCAATTTTTTGGATATTTTTTAAACATTAAAGATTTTTTTAATTTTTTTGCGGTGCATTGCAATGATTTACACATAGTTTATACAAATTACACTGTTTTGTCATGGTTTTTATTTTGTATTTGTTTATTATTTAAAAAATTCGTACTAAATTTTTTTGTTTACAAGTGCAAAGAACCACTGAACAGAGACCTGCGCCGAACGATTTTAACGGCGGCGGCGGCTCAAAGTCGGCTGTTAGCCGGCTGAGAGGTGAACATAACAACTTTTTATTTCCTAGTTTTCGCATACGATGCAAGTACAGAGTACATTGGTTCACAAATGTGGTTCCAAGTCCCCTTAGATGTAAGGGGATCGAAGACCGTTTGTTTGAACATTATTTATAAGTATTTCCTAAAAGATTTATAACATACATTTTGTATTTCAATTCTAAATAAAAAGTCTCACTTTCAATTGGTCAATTCTGAAATTTATGTAAAAAATGTAAATTTCAATTGTTATATTCTGGAATTAAAAGAGAAATATTATTTTAATATGTTCTTTTCTGAATTATAATAAAAAATCATAAATTAAAATGATATTTTCAGATTTTGAATTGGAATATCACATTCTCATTTGTTCTTTTCTGAAACTGAACCTCATTTTAAATTTCTGTTTTTATAACATCATATAGAAATATAATATTAAAGGTATTTTCAGACGATAATATTCAAGATTTGTCAAAAATTCTAATATGAAAATATTTACTTAAAGTCTGAATACAAATTGTTTGATTATGAAAAATTACTTATTATTTATTTCGAAATACCAATGGTATTTTATTTTATTTTATTTTATTTGAAATTGTTCAAAAACTTTTGATTTTAAAACGTATTAATGTTATATTTTCTATAAACAAAAAAATAAAAACAATAAAATATTTATTAAGGAAATATTTTAATCAACATTTTGCATAAAATTCATCATGAATTTCATAAAGGTAAGATATTGCAAAGATAATATACTATATATGTATTACCGTGTGAACTACTTCAGGATTTTCCATCGGATTTTTTGACATGCCGTTGAAAAACGTAATATTTTAATTTCGAAAAATCATAACTCAAATAATATACTTTGTGAATTGGGTAAAGGTGGTTTTACACTATAATACTTGGTATTAATACCAGAGTTTCATTTTCTATAATACATATCATTTTGATATGTATTTGAAAATGTATTATGGAAAGTATTATTGAATTTTTATTTTCTTTATTATTGAATTTCTTATTTTTAAAAAATGAAAAACGAAAAATTCAACTAAACTAAATAAAAATCAAACTACAAACAAAAAGGTGTTCGGAAATTTGCTTTAAGAGATGCAATAACGTTTCAAAAATTCCAGGATTTCAACATACAAAGTATTGAAGGTATTTATACCATAATACATTTGAAAATATTTTTGGTATTAATACAAAGTATTAAGCCCAAATTACAATAGCGCGTAGTCAGCAACAGTATCAGCAAAAATTATCAGCTGATCACTGTCAGCACAACATGTTGCTGCCGTTATAATTACAATTCAGCGTAGGCAGCCACAATTTACAACCACCATCTAGCTTTGTTCTACTTGTGTATTTTAGCCTCTCCTTAATTTACTCACTCTCTTTGTCTCCCTCTCAATCTGAATGCAGCGCAGTGAATTTATAAACAGGGCTAAATGAAACAGCACTGCAAACTGCTGCTGACTAAATGTAATCAACACCATAACAAACAGTGCATTCTAAATAATCAGCTGATTATGGCAGCACACACTGCTGCTGACTACGCGCTATTGTAATTTGGGCTTTATAGTGTAAAACATAGTAAAATAATAAAGTATACTCGTAAGACCAGCTGTTTTACAATTTTTTCATTGGCAAACCTCGCGGTACTGTCAAATTGTTTTTGTATTCACATGTAAAATATTTTTTGAGTTTTTTTCTCTTGCTCTCTTTCGTTCTCTCATTTTTCCGTTCAAAGCATTCTGACATTGTGGGCAGTAGTTTTACACTAACAAAATACAAGCAATTTTTGTTTTTGTAGATGTGCGAGTACTTTATTATTTTACTATGGTGTAAAACCCCATTAAGCCCAAATTACAATAGCGCGTAGTCAGCAACAGTATCAGCAAAAATTATCAGCTGATCACTGTCAGCACAACATGTTGCTGCCGTTATAATTACAATTCAGCGTAGGCAGCCACAATTTACAACCACCATCTAGCTTTGTTCTACTTGTGTATTTTAGCCTCTCATTTATTTGCTCACTCTCTTTGTCTCGCTCTCAATCTGAATGCAGCGCAGTGAATTTAGAAACAGGGCTAAATGAAACGGCACTGCAAACTGCTTCTGACCAAATGAAATCAACACCATAACAAACAGTGCATTCTAAATAATCAGCTGATTATGGCAGCACACACTGCTGCTGACTACACGCTATTGTAATTTGGGCTTTATAGTGTAAAACCCCCTTAAGTATGTATTTAGTTAGCATCATAACTTTTTTCCGAAGCAATTTTTGAAATTTTTTATTTATTTCAATTCACAGTAATATAAAAAAACCTTCTTAGGCCAATAAATATATATTACAAAGATTTATTCCTGAATAAAGATATTTTAAATATTAAATAAAAACTATAAAAATCAATTTCACTCATATTCATTACTCCAATTTAAAATATTTATCATTGAAAATATGTCAGTTATTATTCTTGAAGACAACCATCTTGATTTGTTGTGATTTTGACCAAAATGAGTGACGAAAATGATGTACATACGTGCTATAAATTATTAAAAACTTAAAAAAAAAAATTCAAATTGGTCCTACAAATTAAATTAATTGGATAAAGAATTAAATGTCCGCTGTCATACTGTTTCCAACATCATTAAACAGTATCAGGTGAATTCGACCATCGATAGGAAACATGGTTCAGAAAGAAAAAAGTCCATGTGATATTGGATGGCCAAGTAAATTGAAAGCATCACACCGATTAGCTCAGTACTCTGACTATTTAGTGCGAAAAGTTAAAGCTAATGTGGAGTTAAGAACATATAAAGTCCAAAAAGTTACAGACTGGAATGCTGCAAAAATTTAGAAGCCAAGAATAGGAAATTAAAATCAAATTTCATACAAAAATACGGAATTCTTACAGCTTCCGGGTAAGAATTTTTATGTTACTGATGCTCGAGGAAATGTTGAAGATAAGTTTAGGATCGCTATGGAAGCTTTCACTGTATATGTAATTTCCTATAGTTGCTTCTTGGCTTGAGATTAATGTTGGATTTTTGTTATACAAAAATATTGAGAGAATGCATCCATATTGGATGAACAAATAATTCATATAACTATCGACGATTTATGATGAACAAGCTAATGACTCCGGAGAGAGAGAAATGAAATGTATTCTATGATAATCTTGAGTCGTCATTCCTCTTCCTTTTTAAAGTGAATAACAAATTGGAAGACTCTTAAGATTATGCTACACATATAGTATAATGTTGTTTAAAAAATAAATTTCTTTTTTAGTAGTCAAAGCATCATCATCATGAACATGGTTCTTGAAAAGTGTTCAACGAAGCAACAAAACATCTCGAAATCTGGAAAAATTTAACATAAAAATCATTGATTTCGGAACAATTTGTATTACAAAAAATATAATATATATAAAATATATATTATTCATTTTATTCTTATTATTTATTCTTTTTTTTTAATTCCATATAGCACACTAAATAAATCCAAATTTGTTTAAATTTAATTTTATAAAAGGAAATTCAATTGAATTATGTTGTTTTTCAAGTTGTTTACATTTGTATTTACTATTTTCTGATTCTGCTGACTGTGATTTTTCGTTTGTTTATGTACACATATGGACAAAAGTCACCGTCATCTATCATATACAATGTTTAAAGGATCTCCTTGCTCAGAAAACAATTGAAATATTACGAGAGAAGAAGATATAGTCGGTCAAGACCGACTAGATGATACCCTACACCATTACGATCTACATAATTTTGTTTTTACTTATATACAACTTACTTGTGTTAAATATTAACATAATACTAACATTTGTATGGGATTTATGCACGTTAGTGATTTTCGGGAGAGGAATTTATATGGGAGCTATGGTCAGTTATGGACCGATCTTCATGAAATTTGGCAAACGGATTTTTGTTGATACAAAACTTATTTGTACTAAATTTCATTAAAATATTCATATTTTTAAGGCATCTTTATGTGTTAAAACTCTATTCCGGGAGGACATTTGTATGGGGGCTAGGTGAAATAATAGGCCGATCATAACCAAAAAAGCATATGTACCAAATTTCATCAAATTATCTTCAAAATTGCGACCTGTACTTTGCGCACAAGCTTTACATGGACAGCCAGCCAGTCAGCCGACCAGACGGACGGACATTGTTAAATCGACTCAGAAAGTGATTCTGAGTCGAACGGTATACTTTAAGGTGGGGGTCCGAAGATTTTTTCTCTGCGTTACAATTTCTGCACAAACACATAATACCCCAACCACCTTTGGTGGTGTAGGGTATAAAAATGGTTAACTTAAACAAAAGGTATATTTTATTCAAATATTATTTCAGTTAAAATAACTCCTTTTTCTTATACTTATTAAAAAACAAATTACAAATATACAAAACAGTTCATATAACTACTGGACAAAATTCACCGTCAGGTAAAGTTAATTAGAAACTTTTATTATTTTAATAATGTTTGGCAATAATTTTAATAATTTCTTGCAAACGTTTCTGCATAGAATGTTCTAACTTTTTCGTCACTTCCGGATCAATTTTCTCCCATTCCTCCATTAATTTTTCTTTAAGCATATTTTTGGAAGTAATGTAATGTTCTCGAATCCGTCTATCCAAGTGGTCCCATAAATGCTCTATTGGGTTGATATCGGGTGACTTAGGAGGAGTTTTAAGAGTGTGAGGGGTGTTATATAAGATCCATAATCGACCAATTTCCGCCGTGTGCTTAGGGACATTGACCTGCTGGAAGAAATAGTCGGATTCAATGCCAAGTTTTTGAACACTTTTATGCAAGTTATCCTTAAGGATATTCAAATAAATATTTTTATCCATTACTTCATCAATAAAAATTAGTTCCCCAACCCCAGCCGCCGACATACAACCCCATACCATGACACCAGCACCATCATGTTTAACAATCGACTGAAGGTATTTTTCCTGCAAAGCCTTCCCCTTCTTTCTCCATGTCAAAACACGTCCGTCTGATTTATAATTCAAGCAATGGTGGTACGTGGACGGTTAACCAATGTGCATATTTCCCGGATCATTTTATTTTGTTTGTACGCACTTAAAATAATTTTTCTTTCTTCAATTGTAGTTTCTTTTCTTTTTTCACTCATTTTTAATAGAATTGGCGTTAGCAAATTTTTTAAATTAAGTACCGTTATTAAATTTTGACAGATCAGTCTTAAGCCCAAATTACAATAGCGCGTAGTCAGCAGCAGTGTGTGCTGCCATAATCAGCTGATTATTTAGAATGCACTGTTTGTTATGCTGTTGATTACATTTGGTCAGCAGCAGTTTGCAGTGCTGTTTCATTTAGCCCTGTTTCTAAATTCGCTGCGCTGCATTCAGATTGAGAGCGAGACAAAGAGAGTGAGCAAATAAATGAGAGGCTTAAATACACAAGTAGAACAAAGCTAGATGGTGGTTGTAAATTGTGGCTGCCTACGCTGAATTGTAATTATAACGGCAGCAACATGTTGTACTGATAATTTTTGCTGATACTGTTGCTGACTACGCTCTATTGTAATTTGGGCTTTAAAGTTACCATATTACACGAATTTAGACAGAAGTGTTGCTAAGAGCGAAATTTCTTAAAGTTTCTTTAATATTTAAATGCAGTGACGGTGACTATTGTCCACAAGAAATATGAACTTCAAATAATAAATACTTATTTTTGTTAATAAGGTTAATGAAAGAAAAATTATTTTAACTAAAAAACATTTTAAATAAACCATATTTTATGCAGAATTAAACTATTTTTATACATCATTTTTATTATGGGCGCAGAGGCCCTTCAAAATTACATAAAGGCAAATGACGGTGACTTTTGACCATCTGTGTATGTTCGAAAACAATTGTTTGCTGTTAATGAAATAAAAAAGAACAAATATTTAAAAATTAATTTAATATAAAATAACATCTCATTTAATTTATAAGAATTGCATCAGAAAATTTTATTTATAAAATCCGATAAATAATAAACAAAGTTTTCGATATTCGTTTGATGATAAAAATTATTAAAACAGAATCATTTTCCTCATCTGACACAATTCAATATACATATATAAAATTATGTACATACATACTATATCTGTGGATTTTTCACAAAATATCTTAAGTCGAGATAAAAAAATTTTCAGATTATTTAATCGCTAAATTTACATATTAAATCCAAATTGTAGATTTTTTAAATAATTTTTATCTCTCCTGAAAAATGAAATTAAAAATTTTATTTATATCGTCATATGATTACTTACAGTGCCACGCAAAATTAAGGACACAGGTATACGTTTATAAGATTTTCTTATATTTTTTTTATATTTTAACGAAAAAATTAAAAAAAATTAATGGTATTTAATACATCGGAATGTATATAATTAAATTCTATCATACAAATTTATATTAGAAGCACTTTATTAAATTTATAAAGATAATATTGTTAGTACTCCATAATTAAGTTCAGCAAAACTAAGGGCACACGTTGAGTTTTCTTTGCTGAACGTAACCATAATCAGTAATATGAACGCACATGTAAGTTGTATTTAAAACGGATTTTTGTGTTGCATCGACCGATAGTGAAAACATTGGAATTCTATAATTTCAAAAAATGTCCCGAAAACAGCTAACACTTGAGCAGCGCCAACTTATAATTGATTTGTATGAAAGAGACAAGAAATCGTATGGAGAAATTGGTAAAATCGTGTCTCGTAGCCGATTTACGGTAAGAAAAGTAATAAAGCACAAAATAAATGAAAATCGTATCGAAAATAAGCCAGGAGCTGGTCGCCCAGCCAAACTCTCCAACAAGGATAAAAGTTATATAAAGCGTACTATAGTTAAAAATCCTTTTACAAGTGCCAGAAAAATAAGAGATGATCTCGAAAAATATCAAAACACTATAGTTTCTCCCGATACCGTACGAAGATGCTTAGCTAGTCAGGGGTTTAAGTCATGTGCACCAAGAAAGAAGCCCCTCATTAACTTAGTTAACAGAAACAAGAGAATAGACTTTGATAAAAAGTATTTGGACAAGCCCCAAGAATTTTGGAACAAAGTAATATTTACTGACGAGTTCAAATATAATATTTTTGGGTCAGATGGACGCATAAAAGTCTGGCGGAAACAAGGGGAAGCTTTAAATCCAAAAAATAAAATTAAGACTGTTAAACATGGGGGCGGGAGTGTTATGGTATGGGGCTGTATGGCGTCTTCGGGAGTTGGAAACTTGGTTTTCATTGAGAATACAATGAACCAATATGTATACTTAGATATTTTGAAAAATAATCTACAAGAAAGTGCTTTAAAAATGGGTCTTGCTGAGGATTACTACTTTCAGCAAGACAATGACCCGAAGCACACAGCCCATAATGTGAAAATGTGGCTTCTTTTCAACACCCCTCATATGCTGGTTACACCTCCACAAAGTCCTGACTTGAACCCAATCGAACACTTATGGGAAGTTTTAGAAAGAAAAGTTCGGGAACATGAAATTCGAAGTAAAACTCAGCTAAAAGATATCATCTTGGAGGAATGGAATAAAATTAGTGTTGAAACAACAAAAAACTTGGTAAACTCTATAAAAAAACGATTGAAGGCAGTGTTGGACATGAAGGGCTATCCAACTAAATATTGAAAAAGGTAATATTTTACAAATTTATTTATATTTTTTAATTTATTTTATTTTTTGTTTCAGGTGTGTGCTTAATTTTGCTGCGCCAAATTCAGGGGATTTGAAAATCATTTATTAATTGTTTTTGTTTTTAACATTGAAGTTCCTTATTTTTTGTTAATTCTGAATTATTACATCTTAATTTATAAAATATAGTGTTTTCTCATTTCCTTTTTTAAAAAAGGAAAATTTTTTGAAAAATCAAAAAATATTACAACTGTGTCCTTTATTTTGCGTGCCACTGTATATGCCGCAGTACAAAAAATTACGAACATTTTCCTTTAAAGTTTTGAATTTTGCACTTAAGATATTGCTGCTATTAGGGCTTAAAATGTAAATCAAAATATCTAACAACATTTTACAGCATATTAGAAAAACAAAAATTGTTTGGGTTAAAATATTTTTTTTATTTTTGAGAATCATATTTATTATTAGTTTACATAAGGAAACACAAGTATTAATAAATAATTATAATATTAACTTATTTGGTATATAAACGCTTAATATATGTAATTAAATAAAAAGGAAACGAAATCAGCATTAAAGAATTTTTACTCTAGAAAACAGAACTAGTGTTAAAGCAAATCTCAGAAAAATTTAATATTTGTATGTATGTTTTTAATTCATAGCATTTTATGATTATTTTTAAGAAAATGCAAACATATTGTTATTAATATTTAGTATAGAATACATATAGAAGATAATACATTATGAATAAAAACGAAATGCTTGAGAAAAAAGTACTAATATTTTAAGAAATACAAAATTTTGTAACAAAAATAACTCAGCATTTTGAATTAAAAGCTGTTACAACAGTACAATATTTTTGTATTGTAGAAAACATATCTATTGAGCCATTGATTTATACGAGATCAAATTCATGTAGTCTTAAAGTTATGGCAGAGTTCTTGAAGAATTAAATCATTAGAATAATCGAAAATGCAATTTGAAAGTCTGTAAATTATGGAAAATTTAAATTAAACAGGTTTTGAATCTCCATTTTATTTTTTACATGAATGATTTAATTCTTTAAACACTCTGCATACTTTGATGATTTATTTATGATGACAACAACAAAATTTTAAATATGGATTTTGGTGTTGTGTGTAAAAAGTGTGGGCGGGCGTTGATTTTGAAATTTCTTTCAATTTGTTTTTTTATTAAGTTGAACTATTGTGTCATTTCTTAACATTATGCTTCCATCCATTCTCTCTTTAATACACAAGTAATTAACTTAAATATAATAAAGCCGTACCACAGATTTGGTGATGAGTGTATCGTTGTCATAGAAACTGGTTTGAATAGTGACATTACCATTTAAGACTTTTGCAGGCATCATTTGTGATTCGGGTGCGGCTTCAATGGTCGACTGCCAGGTATTGGTAGTGTTTGCTCCTACCCAACCCATTTCAAAAAACCACTCTTCCATAATGCGACCCTTAAATAAAACTTTTTGGTCTAATCGAAAGTTTTCCATAGCCTCAATGGTACTAAAGTTAATTTCTCGTGAGACTGCTCTTAGGTCTAAAATTTTGACGGGTACTCGTGCCTCATGTTCGGCATCTGGTGATGAAAAATCTTTATTTTCTTGCCAGATGACCTTACCTGTGTCAGCATCACGTAAAATCATATAGTTTATTTGGAAACCTCTTTGGATACGTTCACCTCGTTCGCCACTATCGCTAGAAACGGTGCTAGCGTCATCGGAACCCATATTATCCAGTTTATCCGTAATTTTGAACGAAATTGTTATTTTTTTCTGTTAGATTTGTTGTTAAAATTTTGCGTATTTTTTCTTGTTTTGCTGGTTGCTATTGAAAAGTTTTTGTAGCTGCTGGACAAAATATACTACAAATGGCTTTGTCAAAGTCAGCTGGGAAAACAGAAACGTCAACAAATGGAGATGCCTGACGTTTTATTATGTGTCATTCAAAATAGAAAACCCAAAAAAAAATTTTTTTAAATAAGTCATTTTTTAGAATTTTTTGAAAATGACAATTTTATATTTTTAATTCGCTTTTAAATTTTTAACGGTGAAAATATTTATGTAAAAATTTTCGAGTTCAAGTGAATTCAGTGGTACACATCACTGTTGTTATTAAATGCCTTTTATTTTTGTA
Source organism: Protophormia terraenovae (assembly GCA_951394005.1). NCBI lineage: Eukaryota > Metazoa > Arthropoda > Insecta > Diptera > Calliphoridae > Protophormia > Protophormia terraenovae. Next base: position 144,771,982 of record OX596074.1, read on the forward strand.
ACCACAAAATATGCAAATACACCAAATTAAAAACTAATTGGTGTTTCAAAAAACGAAACTCAAAAATCTGACTGTTTACATTCCTCGTTTTTCCTTCAATGATTTTTTAATGTTTGAATTGTGTACACTTCTTTTTTTTACATTATTTTTAATAATATTTTTGACATAGTTTGTTTAAAAAATGTAAAAACGATTAAAATTAATTAAATTTATTTGACATTATCTTTCAACTGCCATATTGAAAAGCTTAATTATTTCAAAACTATGAATAGGCTGTATAAACAATTATTTTAGTAGTTTTCGTTTAGTTTTCCATAAAAACTACATGAAAATGGTTTTTGATTTCTGTGGAAAAACTAAAGAAATTTATGTAGTTTTCAATCAGTCGTAAAGTAGCTCTGGGTAGGGGAACAACCCTCGTGTCATTATAATTATATCTAAAGTGCAGTCAGGCGGTTGTTTGTTGTTGAGTCTTCGAGAATTTTGAATACAACTGTTCGTACAGTTGGCGTCGTTTATATTAAACGAATGCATGTCGTTTTTGTTATAAGCTGAATTGAGGTTTGGACATTGGTGGAGAACCATATAAAACTCAGCGAAATTACACGAAATTTTTAGTGATAACCTAGTGGAGAACAAATTTACTGGAATTGATAACTTGTGGACACCATAAAACTCATGAGCTGAATTCGGTAATTCTGACTTTCTATACGAAGATACAGATAGGTGGCAGTTGCCGAAGAAGGCTTCTTCTGTGGGATAACCTGGCAATATAGCACATTAGCTAGCCTTAAATTAAGAATTAGAAAGGAAATATTTTTCAATCAAAAACCGAATGAAGCCAAAAACTACTAGCATTTGTTTTGTGTAAATGACATATAAGAATTAAAAAGAATATACATATATAAGTTTCTGTAACTTACTCCAAATAAATGCTTGTTGTTTAAATAAGTTACAAGCAATTTACATTAGATGTCAAAATTCGGAACCAATCAACATTACTAAAGACATTAAAATTTATTTTTTAACGTTAATAAAGATTTTTCTCTTATAGTGCTGATATTAACCAGCACATTACCATTATGTTGAAAAGTAATTTTGGTGGAGGACGTCTATTAAAATTGTGATAATGTTTTTTTTCAATTCTGAAAACAAAATATTTCAAAACATACTGTTATTTAAAATACAAATATAATTTATAAAATGAGCAAATGAAACAAACAGTATATTTTTAACAAAGTCTTATGTCAAGAGGAGCTTGGAGCTTTTTCCTTTTTCTTTGTGCCCTAGAAAACGTGTTGTGGACTCAGCTTGATGAGTATCCAGATAAAGAATATATTTTTCAGTAAGATAATGCTGTCATTTACGTATCAAAGCAAAAAAAAAAACTAATTTACACGAATTTCCGACTTGTAGCAAAAACTGAAATCTAATGGAAAAATTTGTGGGGTATTCTTGTATAAATAATTTATAAAAAAGAAGGCTGTTTTCTACGGTTAACGATTTAAGATATACTTCTAAGGAACGATACAAATTCGCACACAAACTACACAAAACATTGTCGAATCAATGTCGAACCTATTTTTTCGATAATTCAACACTAAATATTAAATTTTAAACATCTCATAATATCTTTCATTTTTTTATAGAAAGGCGTTTTCAGTTTTATTATTATTTTTTTTTTTTTTTTTTTGTTTCTTAGCAATAAATAATGAAAAATTAAAGTATTTTTTTTTTCTCGATTTTCCCTGTACTCTTTTGAAAAACAATTTTCTCAAAAAAATTGTTCTTTAGAAATAAAATATTACAAAAATGTTGAGGTAAAGCTTTTAATTGATACCTTATATTATGTTCACATACATTAGTTTTCGACTTGTTTTTTAAAAAACACAAAGAGTTTTAACATCACTGTTCACATATTATTTTATTGTGTTTTTCCTTTTTGGCCTGTTTTTTTTTTTTTTTTTTTTTGCCAAAATATTTTCACAATTTTGAAATTTAAATCAAAATTTCATACACAGACTCTTCTAATTAAAAAAATAAAATTTTCAAACAAATAAAATTAATGAACAAATATAAATTTCAGAAAGTGTCTGTGTGTGTAATTTTTATATAAATTTAAAATTTGTGAAAATATTTTGACAAAAGAAAAAACAGGCCAAAAGGAAAAACACAATAAAATAATATGTGAACAGTGATGTTAAAACTCTTTGTGTTTTTAAAAAAACTAGTCGAAAACTAGTGTATGTGAACATAACATAAGAAAACGACTCGTTTTCAAAAAACCTTTATATGTGAACATAGTATTAGTCTCAGTTAAATAGCATAGGATATATTTACGATTTAATGTATTAACATTTATTAGTGTTTTGTTCGATTAAATAAAAAAAAAAAAAACATTTTCACAACGTAAATTGATAATTATTTAAACGTGTTAATGTGGCAATTTCAATCGTTAAAAATATGGCATCTCTGCACCTTAAGCAGATAAACAATTATAAATAACCACCAGCTGTTTGAAAAATCGAACTTTTTTATTTTGCTTTTTTTTTCTTCAAAAGCTTTTGCGACACACATAATTTAATAACAACTAAATAAAAATAATGATTATTTATGGTGTATATATTGTTAGTAAATCTGGTGGACTTATATTTAATCTGGACAATAATGTGCCACGTATAGAACATGAAAAGACTTTTACATACCCATTAGATCTTATGCTAGATTACAATCCCAAAAAGATTACAGTAGCCTTTAATCGCAAAGATGGTATTAATGGTAATATTTCTAATAGATGCAATAATTTCCAATTTTACTGACTTTTGTCAAAAAATATTATATTCCCAGTTGGTCACGTTTTGGTAGCGGTTAATGGCGGTCAAGTGAATGGTGCTGCCTTAGAAGACGGACGTGATGTTAAAACAGTATTGGAATCTCCCGAAAATTATCCCATAAACTTAAAATTTAGCCGTCCCAAAATGACCACTAATGAAAAAATCTTTTTGGCCAGTATGTTTTATCCTCTCTTTGCCATTGCCAGTCAACTAAGTCCAGAACCCAAGTCATCGGGCATTGAAGTCTTAGAGGCGGATACTTTTACCTTACATTGTTTTCAAACATTGACGGGTGTTAAGTTTATAGTTATCAGTGAAACTGGTTTGAGTGGTATGGATATTTTGCTGCGTAAAATCTATGAATTATATTCGGATTATGCTTTAAAAAATCCATTTTATTCATTGGAAATGCCTATACGTTGTGAATTGTTTGATAATAAATTACAAGCTTTATTGGATTTGGTCGACAAGACAGGTATTAATAATTTGGAAAAATGAGACGTTAAAGATTTTAAGCAAATTACTATAATAACAAACAAAAAAGCATTATTAAATAATAATTTATCTATATTTTAAGTTTAGTTAAACTAAATGTATGTATGATTCCATAATAAAATATGTTTTTTATTTATTTAAAGTAGATGTATGCTATTATTTGCGCTGCAATGACTGAATAAATATTAATTGTTCTTTAAGAAAATATTTTTAAACTCATGTAGTACATAATTCAAACTTGAAATATATTACATGAGTTACTAAACTGATCCTAGATTAGATGAAAGTACATACATATTTTTTAATCATTCAGTGCAGCTTTTATTAAACGCTAAAACCAAGCTGCTATTTAAATCCAGAATATTATTGATAATTTAACTACATATGTACATATATAATTTCAATATTATTTTTTTTGCTTAAAATGAAACTATTAATTTGAGTTTTTTTTATTTTTTTATTTGTGCTACAATGAAGAACATACAAATTAATTAGGATATAATATAATATAAAAAGGTGGAGTAGAGATGAATAAATTAAAGTTGTTTAATGATTTTCTCTGCAGTGTGACTTCCCAGCCATGAAATTTTTAAATTATGTGAAGATTTCAGAAATGAAGAATATATAAAGATTTTTATTTAGCTTTCTAGTATCAATTTAAAAAAGACAAAATCAGTTGAGACTTTTATAATCTAAAAGTTTGAAAGATTTCGTAACCCAATGGTGCTTATTTTTACCAGGATAAACTTTAATGATTAAAGTGTTCCCTGTATTTTAATCGGACCTCCGTACACATAATAATTATGCGAAATCCATACTTTAGACGATTTTTATTATAAGCTTATATTTTTTTTAGAAATTAGTAATACAATCCGAACTTAACCGTCCTTTTAAGACATGTTTTAAAGTTTCTACACATAAAATACCAATATCTCAAATTTTAAATAGCGAAAATAATTTCTACAGTTCTTTGAAGTTCAAATTTCAAGTTCCAATATCATTTTAAGTACTTTAGCAACTCAAAAAAAGCAATTTTTGTTAAAAAAAAACTTGAAATTAATTTAAATCACGAAAATACAATATATATATATATATATATATATATATATATATATATAACAGAGCTAATCTTGCTCATCTTCTAATCTTCCCCATTTGTTATTCTCTTCTAAATATATTTTAAAATATACATAATAAATTACTAAAACCCCTACATAATAACAAAAGAAAATGCATTTTTTTATTATTTAAAAAAATAAATATAGAAGCGTTAAAAAACAATAAACCAAGCTTAAAAAAGCTAAATTAAAAGAAAAAAAAAGCATTACAAAAACAATAATTTATAAAGTTATAAAATAATAAAAAAAACATATTATTGCACTAAATTGTCTTAAGAGTGTGTGTTATGTAAATAAAAAAAAGGATAAAATGCATTTGAAAATACGAAATATTTGAGATATTAACTTAAATTCATTTAGTGACTAGACCTCTGGCTTTAGGATAAGCCGAGCCTGGTTTTTTTGGTTGGGTGCGTCCAGTGGGTGGACGTCTATTCGAATCAATAGCTGAAGCTGGAGGTATACCCGTAGCACGACTAGACTTAATATTACGCACACCATTCGCAGTGGGTATGCCACCATTTGTATTTGGCCCATGGCCATTTATATTTGCAGCAGCAGCAGCTGCTGCATTAGCACTGGCATTAATTATGCTTTCCAAGCGACTGCGTATAGAGTTGGTATGATTGTCTACAATATCGATGTCATCGCCGGTTTGCATGGCCTGAGCCAATACAGCCTGTAGAGATGCAGACACTTTGGGCGTTTTATATTCCTGGGTAGTGCGACAGGGCATTTCTAATTCGTAGTTGACTATATTTTCACTTTTGAAACGTAATGCTTCGGCTGAGGTATTATTTTTGGCTTCTAGCAAGGCATATTCGGAAATGGGTCTGCGCCGTTGGGGATGAGATACCGGACGTTTATTATTATAGCTGCCATCATTGTATATGGGCAATGAGGAGAATTTCCATTCCTCTTGCTCTTCGTCGTATTTGGCTTGAGTGTACAAACGTTGTTTTACCTCTACGGGCACAAAATTATCTATAATTAAAAGCTGCCTTTTCAGTTCCTTAACCAGTTCATTTTGTGCCATTTCCAATTCTCTCAAATCCTGATTGTGTTCAAATTTACAATCATTTAACTCCTGCTGTAATGCCAAATATTTGGCATAACATTTAGAGAGTTTACGTTTCTTCAATTCCACTTCTTGTTCCAGGGACGTAACGGTTTCTTTAATTTCCAAAGTAGTTTCTTCTTGTAACTCCAATTTTTGTTGCATTTCAATTTCACGTTTTTTGCGCTCTGCTATCTCTACCAATTTCTTTTCCAATTCAATTTGCCTTTCGCTATAGGTATCGAGTAAATTTTTGCCTCCCCTTACCAGTTGAGATTCAAGTTCCGCTAATTTTGCTGCTAGTTTAGCTGTTTCCAAACGCTCACATTCCAATTGTTCGTTGGTTTTAGCCACTTCCTCTTCAACCTCATTTTCCTTATCCGATTCTGGTTCATCTTTCTCCTCCTCTAAATCATTTATTTCGGACTGTGTTTGCACTAAACTTTCATCCATTTCCTTGTGCTGTGGCCTCTCTTTCCTTTCGGCTTTGGGTTTCTTAACAATTTTCTTGGGTGGCTTCTCAACTTTAACATGCTGTTGCTGTTTGGAACCTATTAAACGTTTAAGACGTTCAATTTCTTCCTGATATTCCTTAAGTTTAGCATCCTGAGGATCTTCATTCTTAATCGGTTGATTCTGGATCGCTTTAGCTCGGGATGCATAACGCAAGGTTGTTAAAGTTTCATTATAATTATAGGCTGATGGTCCTATATTAGCAATCATTATAGTTTTCGAATTACCACCCAAAGAATCTTGTAAGAGACGTGTTAGTTTTGAATCGCGGTAGGGTACATGTGGTGAATTCTCAGCCAATGCTGAAATTACATTGCCTAAGGAGGAGAGAGCCAAATTTATTTTACTTGCTTCCTTGAGACGTTCGGCTGAAGCACCCGTTTTACTTTGTCTCTCACTGCCAGCCAAATCAATGAGATTTAGTTTGCCCACTTTAATGGTGTTGGTTTCAATATCGCACATTTCGATTTTAATCATAAAAATGGCATGAGATCTGAAAAAAGTTTTATATTAATTTTAAAATTTGATTTGAACTTAGTATTTACTACTTTAGCCGAGAATCCAAAAAAAAAAAAAAAAAATGAAATAACTGGTTTACTCACCTTGAACTGTGTTCGTTCATATTGGTAAAGCCAATAGTACGATTTTTATTTCCCACCTTCATGACATTCATCATGTCATCGACGCTCTTACATGTAATGGAATGTAAATTCGGTACATAAACACCCGAAGCACTTTCACGTACCTCCAAATGCTTTGAATTTGGTTTCAACAGATCTCTCAACTCCTCCATATAAATTTCCAAATAGGACACGTCTACCAAGAATTGGAAATTTTCCGTACGATTAATATGCAACCAAATTTGCTCGAAAGTACGGGGAATTATGCCCACCAATTCATCGTTGCCGCGAATACCTTCCATGGTAAAGGTTTTGCCCGTACCCGTTTGTCCATAGGCAAAAATGCAACCATTGTAACCTTCCAAAACCGAGCTGACCAATGGGAATACAATTTCATTGTACACCGTAGTTTGTGATGAACCCGCATCATATACAGCATCATAGGTAAATACTTTACGTTGTTCTTTTTGTGAATCGTTATAATTGGAAATTTCAATAACACCACGATTAGGATAAACACCAATGACCTCATCATAACCTTCGGAACGTTCTTTATTGCTCATAGGTCGACATCGTACCACTACTTGAACGCATTCATTTAGGCTTTGGCTGTTAGCCGTACCAGGTCTGCGTGATCTAGCACTCATAACGCCCAACAACAATGAATGTTACCAAGGCAAAATATAAAATACTAAACGCAGGCTAAATAAAAAGTGGTAAAAATCAATAGGTATGATTACTTTCATTTCACAGCAAATCTATAACAAAATTTTATTGATAATTTAAAATTCTTGTTCAAATAATTACCTTTTATAAATTAAACACTGCTTTTTAATTGCTTTAACCTTGCTATTGATGAAATTTCCAAAATTTTTATTATATTACTCAATTTTTTCACAGATTTTTCCACTCCTCACTCCAAATTTGGTTTCTTTGTTGTTTTTTGTTAGTTTATCTAAAATATATTTTGATTTTATTAAATTTTATTTAATATATGAACATTTCACATGTTGTTGTAAAGTTTTGTATAAATTTTTGTAATTTTAAATAATTTATCAAAATGATTTTAGGAAAATTAACCAAATTGTGTTTTTCTTTGCTTTTAAGTGTGTGTGTTTTTTTCTTCAATTTGCTATCATTCACAATAGAGTATGACTGTTTTTCTAAAAATTAAAATGTAACAAATTTATGTTCATAGTTGCCAAATATTTTTTTACACATTTTGCGTAAACTGTTATTTATTGCAACGGATAACCAAAGAGAGTTTTAGTACAAGTAATGGTCTTGAATCCTTGCGATAATTGCGGAGAGTGATATCTATAACTCCAGGAACGGCTGTTGGTAGTCAATGTGGACTCAAGAATGTCCATGAAGATATGTTGCACCACGGGGATCTTTCACCAGCAGTGATGCAAGTCGATTTTATTTAACATGCCTCGCCGCCGCTGAGTTGTTCAGCTGATCGGCGGCTCAATTTTAAGTCAACTTTATTTGCTTTTTTGATTGCCAGCTACTTTTTATTGAATACTAGTTCTATCTCTATGTCAAATTTCTTCAAAATCGGTACAGCCGTTTAAGAGTTTCAAAGAGTGGGCGTAAAATGGGGGCGTGGCATCAAACTAAGTTCTTTCATAACCTATAACTACCACCGGCACTGGTACTATCTGTGTGTCAAATTTCGTGAAAATCGGTGCAGCCGTTTGAGAGTTTTAAAAAGTAGGCGTAAAACGTGGGCGTGGCATCCAACCCAGTTTATACATAGCCCAGCGGCACTGGTACTTTCTGTGTGACAAATTTCGTGAAAATCGGTGCAACCGTTTGAGAGTTTTAAAACAGTGGGCATCCCCCATAATCCGCTAATTTATTAGACAAATGTTTTCATGGATGTCAAAATTCTTTGTGCAAAATTTGAGCATTCCAACTCCAATAGTTTCCCAGATATACGAATTTTTGCATTTAATTCATATGGGAGGTACCATGCCCCCTACTTCTAGTCCGCCCATATTTTTCTTAAATATTAATATTGATACCAAAGTGGCTCCGACAAAATTTTAGAACTCTATCTGTTATATTTTCTCAGATATGATAATTTAATATTTTCTTTATATGGGAGGTGCAGCGCCCACTATTCCTTTTCCGCCCATTTTTGCACGAAATGTTCACATTGACACTTAAGTTTATTGTACAAAATTTAGGAAATGTAACTGTAATAGTTTTCTAAATTTATGACATTTGGTATTGGCAAGCAATATTAGGCGTGGGATGTGCCACACGCCCTATTGCTAGTTCGCCTATTTTTTTCCAGAATGTTCATATAGGCGTCAAAGTTGTTCGTGCAAAATTTGAGGACTCTAGTATTTCCAATTTCCGAGATATATTACTTTAGTTATTTAGTAAGTGGGCGTGGCATCTATTTTTCCTTCCAGGCATATAGGAACACACTGTGAAAAATTAAAGAAAATCGGTTTAGCCGTTTAAGCGGCTATAGACTTCAAACAAATATACATACAAACAAACACACAAATTTTTATATATATAGAAAATATTTTATGCCAAAGCTAACATATTGCATACATTTAATTTGGAAATTGTTGGTATTTTTTTATAATATTTTTGGGAGTTGTCAAATAGTATAAGCCTATTTTAAATAAAATAATTTTTATTCTATAACCATATACTTAATTTTAAAAAATAAATACCTTTCAATACCAATAAAATTTTAAATTATTTGGTTTTATTTCAGTTTGTTTGAAAAAAAAGAAAAGAAACTACGTACAAATTTATAGATCTTATGAATTATTTTTAGATATATTTTATGATTATGATTAATTAAAATTTTAATAAAATATAATACACAAAATTTTGTTATCAATAAACTGTTTTTTTCAGTCCAATAACAAATTCCTCGCAAAGCCGTTTGAGCCATTTGAGCCTATTGTCCTTCATAGTTGCAGTGGTGGCTCCTGAAACATAAACAGAATTAATTGCCTGAAAAAAACGCGCTCACCCCTTACCATACCGTCAACAACAAATTACCAGTACTTATGTACTGGTCTTTTGGTCCGTGCCGAACTTAAAGTGAATCACATATCATTTTTTCATTTCCCATTATTTAAGAATATTTTTTGGCGCCGTATACGCAACAAATTCTTTTCCACCTATGAGGTGGAAAAGAATTATTCAACTTTTTAATTGGTGTGGCAACGTCTTATGTTCTTTAACCAATATGGCAACTTTTGATATAATTTTTGGTAAAAACATTAAAAGAAATTGTTGATTTTGGAAATCAATAGAGGAATTTTCCATTAAAACATTGTATTTATTAAAGAAAAACGTATTAAAATATTACAAAAATATTTCGGAAGATCATGCTCAAAAGTATAAAAAAGTAAGGTAATTGTGTCTACTGTTAAGTGTATGCGTGTATTTTTTGTTGTGGCAAAACAATTGAATTGCGTCTGCTGCCAAAATACAGACCAAGCAAGCTGCCGCCAAACTTTTTACAAACATTTTGTTTCACACAAGCACAATAATAGGAATTAAAAAAAGTGATAAAAATTAGAAACAGACAAACATGGATCCAATGTTAAGTCCTGGTTTTTCAATACCCAGTATTGGAACGCCACTCCATCAAATGGAGGCCGATCAACAGATTGTGGCCAATCCGGTATATCATCCCTCGGCTATGAATCAACATAATAATCATGATATGAACACTAATAGCGCTCATAATCCCAATGTTTCATCCAATAATATGTATAGTCATGATTTAAGTCACATTATGGGTGGAAATTCACCAGCACCCGGCTCAAATACACCAAATATGGCTCAACATCCTACACTGCCAGTACCACATAAACAAATGCAGACATATCAACCCTCATATCAAAGTTCAATGTCATCAACAGCACCAGCAGCCAATGTAATGGGTACGCAAAATAGCGGCAGTACGGGAGGAGCGGCACCTCAATCTATGATGCAACCACAAACTCCTCAAAGTCTTATGTCGCCCATGGTGCCGATGAGTGATAGAACTGATAATTTAAGCAATATACATCAAACTATGGGCCCCGCAACGCCTATGACACCCATGACACCGGGTTCCGCTGATCCCGGTATTGTACCTCAACTTCAGTAAGTTTGTATAGAAATAGTAGAATATTCAAATGTTCTTTAAATTATTTATTCGTAGAAATATTGTTTCCACTGTAAATTTATGTTGTAAGCTTGATTTAAAAAAAATTGCCTTACATGCCCGTAATGCCGAATACAATCCCAAACGTTTTGCTGCAGTTATTATGCGTATTCGAGAACCTCGTACCACAGCTTTGATATTTTCATCAGGTAAAATGGTATGTACTGGAGCTAAAAGTGAAGACGATTCCCGTTTAGCAGCCCGTAAATACGCTAGAATTATACAAAAGTTAGGTTTTCCGGTAAGTGTATTTTAAGAGCCGATTATATTATTATTTAATACTTTGTTGTCCAATTTTCAGGCAAAATTTCTTGATTTTAAAATCCAAAATATGGTTGGTTCTTGTGATGTTAAATTTCCTATACGTTTGGAGGGTCTGGTACTCACCCATTGTAATTTCTCTTCATATGAACCTGAGCTTTTCCCGGGTCTTATCTATCGTATGGTACGTCCACGTATTGTCCTACTAATATTCGTTTCTGGCAAGGTTGTATTGACGGGAGCTAAAGTACGTGCTGAAATTTATGAAGCATTTGATAAGATATTTCCCATTTTGAAAAAGTTCAAAAAACAATCTTAACGGCTTTTTGTTACAGTAGCAAAGAAAAGAAGCTTTATTTCTAATTAAAAAGAATTGATGAAAATACAAAAGAGAAAAAAAACTAACATTTCATTATTATTTATCTTTAAATAGTTTTGTACTTTTTTTATTTAATTTCCCATAAATTTAAGTAGTTTAATGTATAATTTTTTGGTATAAAACTTAGTGTGTATAGTGTCCATATTTTGTCATAATGCCTGATCCTACTACTTATCCCTTTTCATTCTTAAGATGTTTTGGATTAAGTTTATTATTAAACAAATAAAAGATAAGAATTCGATTTTGTTCTTTTATATAAAACATGATTTTTGTAATTTATTTATGTTTTATGTGGGGATTTTTTTCAATTATTATTACATTACTGAATGCTCTTGGGAATACAAAAAAAGATAGAGATAATTGGCTTAATAATAATATTTGTAGAATGGATTTTTCTGATTCTTATCTCTTACAAACACTGGGCCATTAGACCACCCAAATTATCAAATTCAATTTTTTCTGTAATATTCTTGGTCTTGATTTTTTCATCTTGAGAAGCAATAATAACCAAATTGCCATCACGTTTCCAACCATATTGTTTCATCCATTTGTCTAAAGTGGAATCTGAAAAATTTAAAGAATATTGAAAAAAGTGTTAATGTTGTTGGTGATAGAATACAAGATTATGAAATTGGTTTAAATGGTATTTATAGAAAATTTTAATTGTTTTTGCTACTATTTTCCGCCATTATTTCTGATGTTGATTTTCAACACCGAAATTTACAAGTCCCTTCCATTTAATGATGTATGAAATATGTCGCTCAAATAGATTTATTAATTTATTCAAGCAATATAAAGCCTTCAAGGCCAAAAATCACATATTACATATTACTATGAATGCTTAAGCATACCATAGATATACAAACTAAAATTATTTATAATTACAATTGTAATTTAGTTCTAACGATTTCATGTATTTAATTGAGATATAGTTTACAAACCGACCACTGCAAGAATCCAAAATATCCTTTTAAGAAGTGCGATCGAAAAAATCTTAACACACGTTTTGCTTCATAACTTTTTTCTGAATCAATATTAAAATTTTTTTTTGATCTAGTTATCATGGAAAAATACGTCAGTTATTATTTTTAATAAGAACCATGTTGATTTGTCGTAATTTTTATCAAAATGAGTGACATTGATAGAAAACCTGGTTCGGATAGAAAAAAAGGTCCACATGATATTGGGAAGGCCAGAAAATTGAAAGCATATTGAAAGGACTTCCAACACATCTGGTAGAAAAGCAGCTCAGTTAGCTCAATGCTTTGACTATTTGGTGCGAAAATTTAAAGCTAATGCAGAGTTGATAACACATAAAGTCTAAAAAGTTCCAAACAAGAATGCTGCAAAAAATTTTGAATAGGACTAGAAAATTAAAACCAAATTTTATACAAAAATATTCAAGTTGTATAATTGACGTAGAAACGTATGTGCTGGCAGAATTTTCGCAGCTTCCGGGTCAAAACTTTTATATTGTTAATGCTCGAGGAAATGTTAAAGATAAATTTAGGACCCAAAAGCAGAAAAAATTTCTTACAAAATTCCTGGTATAACAAACTTTTTGCAGTTGCGGCAAAATAGGAAAGTCATTTGATACATTCAGATCTATAAATACCAAAATATACACCAAGGAATATTTGTAAAAAAGATTTCTTCCTTTCATGAGAGAACACAACGTGTTCACAAATTTTTGGCCCGATTTGGTGTCATGTCACTACGGTAAGAAAGCTCTGGAGTGGTGCCAAAACAATAACATAGTTTTTGTACCAAGAGAGGTCAATTTTCCAAACTTTCCATAGCATAGACCAGTGAAGAGATATTGAGCTCTTGTGAAAAGTGAATTGAAGAGGACAAAAAAGGTGTCCAAAAACACCGAAGATTTTAAAAGAAGGTGTGCACACTGTACCAAAAACGTGACTGAAGCAACTATCTAATCTCTAACGGAAGGGTTACCAAAAATGATCCACAAGTTCATAAGTAATGGTTAGAACTATAAAGGTTATATTTTTCTGTAATCTGTAATAAATTATCAATTGAATAAAAAAAGAATGAAAAGTCTAAGATCAACCGTTTCCAAGTTATTGAATATTATATATGTTAAGATTTTTTCGAACGCACTCCTTAGAATCGCTGATGAATATTGTACAAGATGTAAAAGGAATACGTATATCATATATTGATGTATAAATGCATAAATGTTTAGAGACAAACCGACTACCAAAAAAAATACAAACTATATCTTTTTGGAGACTCTGGTCAATTTACAAAAGGAATAACAGGCAAACTTATATTAAGCCTTGCAAAAACATGTCTTAAAGCAAAGAATTGCCTAATTGACTGTATCAGTTTCTTATAAAGTGTTTACTAACCAAATTATATCAATATTTATTTTCTACAGAGAATCAAGAGAGAAATCTACGGTAGAAGTTAGAAATCATTTGAAAATTTTCCATACCCACATGCTACTTACCCTCAATGCCACCCAACATTTCCTTCAACTGATCCTTTCTAATTTTCTGGAAAGTAATGTTCACAACATGACAAACAAATTTACGTATCGAATCATGGAAGCCCTGAATGTGACGGAAAATACTTTTGTTTACTTCGGCCCTTTGCCAAAACAAAGTAAAATCTGTACGCTCCAAAATATCAGCCAAATCAATAATGGTTTGCACCGTCTCGTTCTTCATTTGTTGGGGCAATAACAAGCATTTGGCCATCACAAAATCAGTATGTGGCAAATTTGTCAATGATTTCAACAATATGGTATAGGTAATATCGAAATTCAACATATGAGGATTGAATTGATACAATTTTAATACTGCCAAATTGGCCTCCAAATCGTAGGTGTTGTTTTTAGCTTGATCTTCAACATAGGCTTCCAATGTTTTCAAGTGATCAGGATTGTATCTGGAAACAAACCAAAAAATGGTAGAGAATTGTCAAATTGTTTTATTTTTTAGGTTATGTCGTTTATGCTGCAAGCGTGTAACGTTTTTTGCAATTTTGTTGGACACACTTACCTTTCGATGCAGCCCAACATTTCTTGTATAGTTTGGCTTTGGCCATTTTCCATTGTTACCATATGAGGCATTTTAGGTTCAATTATATATTTTTTAACCTTTTCCAAAGAAAGCAAAATAATTTTTTTTATGAAAAATACTTGTTACCAAACAATACCAACAAAGTGACGTTTGCGAAGAGAAAGACAAAAAACTGGGATGTAATAGAAAGGAAGAAATAAGGTACTTAAACTAAGTAGTTTCTGTTTTGATAGACATATTTTGTTAAAAAAAAATTCTTAAAATACTTATATGTGAATATAGTATTAAAATGCCTATAATTTCCAAATTCAAATGCACTCAAAAAATTTTACATTAATATTTTTATCGTTGAAAGTACTTTTATCAGAACATTCAAAATATAAAAATTTTATTTTTTTTAAATTTGTTTTTTTGCAAACTGCTACTATTTACAAAAGCCTTAGTTACTAATTTTTACAACTCTGTTTATGAAATTGTTTATACTGTCACTGAACAGACTCCGTCAAATCATATTGTGAAAAAATAACAACACGTGCGATTGAGAAAAATCTTTTATTTCGTTTAGAAATTTTAAAATATTTATTTTTAAACCAAAAGAAAAATCACATAAATAATGAAAACTAAGCAAGTTAAACATAAAAAATCAATTGAACCAGATAGTGATTCTAGTTTTGAAGAGGAAGATGAAAAACAAGATGAAGAAGCCATGTTAACAGATTCAGACAACGAAGATGATGATGAAGTAAATAATAGAGAAGGCCCAGAAACTGATAGCTCTGATGATGATGATGACGACGACGATGAAGAAATGGATGATGACAAACCAACCACCAGTAGAAAGGCTAGAAAAATGTCATCCAAAGATAAAAATAATGAAGACTCCAGTGACAACGATGAAGACGATGACGACGAGGATGATGAAGATGATGATAAAGAACCAGAAGTTCGAATGCCTATTATAAATCCCTTAAGTTTAATGCGTAACAAAGAACAAAGAATGGCTCTATTTCGTAAAATGAAAAAAGAAAAACATAAGAAAAAAATGCAAGAACGCAGAGCTAGGCGTAAGGCCGGTGTACCAGTCAATCCCGGGCATACTATAGAAAGTTTGAGAGAAAAAGATCAGACCACAGTTAATAATTTGGACGATTCTGATAATGAAGAATTGCGCAAAGAATTACAATTGGATGATTTTAGTTCATATTTCGAAAGATCGTATGAACCCAAAGTGCTAATAACTTTTGCCGATAATCCAGTAACAAAAACTCGTAAATTTGGTTTAGAATTGGGACGTATATTCCCTAATGCTCTGGTGAAAATACGCAACAAGTCGTCCGTTAAGAACATTTGTAAATCAGCCATACGCGAAGAATACACCGATGTTGTGATTATTAACGAGGATAGACGTAAACCAAATGGTTTATTGGTTATACACTTACCCAACGGTCCCACCGCCTTGTTTAAAGTGTCCAATGTTAAATTAACATCAGATATGAAAAGAGATCATAAAGAAATTACCAAACATCGCCCTGAAGTTATTCTTAATAATTTTACAACACGTTTGGGTCTCACTGTCGGTCGTATGTTGGGAGCATTATTTCATCATGATCCTGAATTTAGAGGACGTCGCGCTGTTACTTTCCACAATCAACGTGATTATATATTTTTCCGTCATCATCGCTATGAATTTACCAAGGAAGGAAAACGAGTTAAATTACGTGAATTGGGTCCACGTTTTACCTTGAAATTACGTTCACTCCAAGAAGGTACCTTTGACAGTAAAACTGGTGATTATGCCTGGATTATCACAAACAAGCGTCATGCATTGGAAGCTTCCAGACGTCGTTTCCACTTGTAGAAAGTTATTCTTATGATTTCTTTTGTTTTAAGCTTTAAACAAGTAATATTTTAAATACGTTATTTAAAAAGGAATGTAAAATATTGGCGTTTTAATTTGATTTTTACAAGGATGTAAATAATTAACAAGAAATTTAAATTTTTAAAAATATGAATTAAAATATTCAATATTTACAATTTTTATTCACCAGCTCAGTAACGGCTTCTTTGAGTTCATTTAAAGTTTTCAATTTCTTAAGTAAATCTTCTACAGAAATATTAACATTTTCCAATTGCCTGCCGCTAGCTTCAAAGCGATTTTTGGCTGCTTTAAAGCGATTATGAATTTCCTTTATTGTTAAAAGTTCACAATTTGGTAAATCGTCATCCGAACTTAGAACCACGGAAAGTAAAGCTGCATTTTCTTCATTAAAATTAAATTTTCGTGGAACAGAACACTCTTCTTTAAAGCCAGAAATTATAATTTGATTATTTGAGCTAACACTTTCTGCAATAAATTGTGACCCTTTAAAAGTTTCACCTTGCTTGATTAGGATTTCTATAGCTGCTTCATTAGGGGGAAAACAAAGTTCCTCCATTTGCTGCACTTTATTAAATCCTCTTTCCGTTCTTCGAAAATCTGGGTGCATCTCGAGAAGATTAAGTAAATGCAACTCCTGCTCGTTTAATTCATATTCGTAAATATTTGGCAAAACCCGCTGCAGAAAACGATAGCATAGCTCTTCCGGACTATAGTCATTATATTTGTAACCCTGTTCCGAATTATTACTATGGAAATTTAACCATGCCCGATAGTCGCTTATGAATATTAAACGTTTATAATTAAGAGCATATAATATTTGAGCCCAATCCAGATCAGTGGAATCCGGTAAGATAATATCATCATCGCTGTTGCTAAACAAATTGTTGTTACTTTCAAGCTCCATTGGGCAATCATCGTGTGATGTTAAATTATTGGAAAGTTCATTATTATCCATTGTTTATAAAGGATGATTAAAAAACAAATAATTCGCAAATTTCATCCGTTTTTTTTTTTTGTTTTGATGTAAATTTATAACAGAGTTGCATTTCTAATACACCACAGTGTGGTCAATAGAAAACAAAATTAAATGTGCAAACTATGGGTTAAATATGTCAATTAAAGGTAATCGTCATCGAAAATGCAAAACAACGTAACATCAAAATTTTCATATTTGTGTTTTTGATGAAATATACAGTGGCTCACAGCTTATTTCAACCAGCACCTATTCAAATATTTAACTGACTGAGGCTCTCGAACCAAATAATATATACAGATTCTTTAAAAGCAAATTCATAGATAGAAAGGATCTAACATCAAGTTAAAAAAAAAAAAAATCAAAAAATTCTTTATAACTGACCTGCAATGATAAAAAAATCTATTGTTTTGCTAAATTTGCCTCACAGTTTATTTCAACCACATTATTAATAGAAACTTTATTTTGGTTTTACGCGTCAAATATCGGTTTTTTTCTTGTTTGTACTTTTGATTTTTGTTGATTTTTTTTTTTTTTTTTTTTACTTATAAAAGGCTTTTTGCGAGCAACTCTACCTTTAAAGTCATGGTTTCGTAGTACTCGACGGATGGTTTCTGCACTACAAGATTTCCTTAACTCATTCTTTATCTCAGTGGCAAGTTTAGGTGTCGATAACTTCGGATTTTCTTTTATTTTTCGGGTAATATAACGCTCATCCGCAGCGGTAAAAATTTTGTTTGGAGCAGTTCGGCCTTTGTCGTGAACTCTATTCTCACGTACAAAGCGCGATATAATGCTCTGCATAGTTGAGTCACTTAAACATACCATTTCTGCTATTTTCTGGCGTGAATGACCATTTTTAAAATGGTTTAAAACTAACTCTCGCTGCTCAATAGTTGTACGTCGTCCCATTGTAAAAAATAACTTACGTAAATAAGTTGACTGTCAAGTTGTTATTATAAATTGTTCTACAAACAATAATAAAGTACAAATAAGAAAAAAATACCGATATTTGACGCGTAAAACCAAAATAAAGTTTCTATTAATAATGTGGTGGCAAATTTATGCCACACAATAGATTTTTTTATCATTGCAGGTCAGTTATAAAGAATTTTTTGATTTTTTTTTTTTTTTAAACCTGGTGTTAGATCCTTTCTATCTATGAATTTGCTTTTAAAGAATCTGTATATATTATTTGGTTCGAGAGCCTCAGTCAGTTAAATATTTGAATAGGTGCTGGTTGAAATAAGCTGTGAGCCACTGTAGTTTATTATTCCAAAATACGTGTCACAAATTTTCAGACTTGTAGCTCAAAAAATTACGATTATATTTACGAAAGCAATAATTTTCTTAAGTCAAAATAACGTAACATCACATTTGTTAAAAAAATAAAAAATGTTTTTTCTTTTTTTTACGAATTTAGAGCGTGTGCCAAATGGTAGCAATGTTCCAAAAAAATTTCAAATTTTACTATGGTGAACAAATTTTATAACATTGCTGTGCCAAATGAAAACTTTTTTCAATTATAAATTTTTGACAATTTTTTAAACAAAAATACACACAATTTCATATAATTTTTTAATATATTTTTTCAACACTATTTTTATCATAATACAAGAATTTAATTTAATAACATTAAAAAACACAAACGATTATAAATATTTTATTATTGTTTCATTTTATTATAAAATTTATGATTGTCAATATTTTCTATACATTTGTCAAAAATTTATGTAGCCCTATGGCCTAGTGAAATTTTATTCACCTCATATACTTCAAAATTTTACTTTTCTACACACTTTGCTACTGTTTGGCACACACTCTTAGATTGCAAATGATTACAAATATAATGACTATAAATAAATATTGGAGTAAAAGTTATCAGAAATCGTTTTAACTACAATTTTTCTAAAATTTGTATTGATGTTACGTTGTTTTGGCTTTCGAAAATTGAAATCTTGAAAAACGTAAACCACATAACTCAAAAAATATTCAATGTCAATATATTAGGCTGTAGTTAAGGATGTAATAACCAAAAAATCTTGTTTGTTGGACAATTCGTTTAGATTTTAGAAAGTTTTTTGTGCCTGCTGTAAAGTTATGAAAAGTGATGTTACGTTGTTTTGCATTTTCGGTGACGTAATACTTTTCTATTTTGTGAAAAAATATTTTTGTAAAAATGTGTTATTTTTTTCGCTACAGAAGTGTTGTTTGTGGAAGAGTGTGACACTCTTATTAATATAACATTCAATATTGCTAATTATTTTTTTGTTTGTAAAAAAGAACGCTTTTTAATTTAATTTTTTGTCAATTTTATATATTTTTTGTCGAATCATCCATGTTTATTTTTTCCGAAACAAAATCTTCAGAAATTATAGATATTTTTTTATTTTTTTTTTCAAAACTTTTCTATTTTACAAAATAGAATATTTATTTATAATTTGTTTAAAATTGTTTTGTCATTAGCAAAAATAATAATTCCTTTCCAAAAAAATTAAATTTAAATAAATGCATTTGATAGCATTTTTACAATGTTTTTTTTTTTTCTCCAAAAATATACATATATTTGTTTAAATGAAAATAATTAAATAAATATTTTTATATATGTATATATATTTATATATATATAAAAAAAAAACGAAAAAAGATCCGAAAAACCACAATAAGTAGAGGATATCCTAATACTACTAAAATTTAAGTAAAATAAAAATTATATAAATTTTAATAAGAAAAATCTTTTAGAAATCAATTTAAAAATAAATTATTTTGGGCATAAACTACACAACAACAAATTGACATTAGCTATACTACATCATGGGACATTGAGGATTACCAGCTGCTGCACCAGCTGCAGCAGGATCTAACATTGGTAAATCACCGGCAGTTTCAGCTAAAATTTCTTCTGGTGGTTGACCATATTCTTGCAATTTACGCATATCTTCTAATACTACTTTGAATTTTTCACGTTTTTCCTTGGCCGAATCATTGGGATTTTCGCTTTCTAAATGACCTTCAATAACTTTATACAATTCTAATTGTTTTTCATAGCGTTCTTTGTCTTCGGCAGAAATTTTATCACCATTTTCTTCCAAGTATTTGGGATATTTTTCTAAAAGTTCTTTAATGCTTGGCAAAAGAATTTCAGCAGACAACAGAGATTGCATCATACCTTCCATGAAGGGCAGGAACATGTTGCCATCGTCGCTGCCAGCCTGTAAATAAATGTCGAAATTATTAAGTTTGTTAATGTTATTATATATAAGAAAGTAAATTATATATATGATTTAAAATGTAAACAATTAAAAATGAGGAATGCATATATTAGGGTTCTCTATAGTTAAGACAAAAAATCGACTATTATCGAAAGTCGACTATTTATATTAAAATATTATCTTATAAAATCTATCCGATAATAATATATTTTATACTATAGTATTTCCGACAGACGATGTTGTTTAAATAAAAACTTCTAAGAAATTATTCCCCTTAAGTAAAGTAATTTATTTATTTATTTAAATGTCTATAGAACAATGTTCCTTACAGACTTAAGATATTACTTTTATTAATTATTTTCTACTTTTATAAATTATTTTCTACTTTTATTAATTATTTTCTATATAAATAGATTATAAATTTTAATGTTCTCTCATAGTATTCTTTTGAAGTATTAAATTCCACTAATAGATTGGGTTGTAGGTTATTAAAAAATTGTAAGGCACGAATAATTGGGTTTTTTATAGCAAATTCTGAACGATGAATTTTAACATAAAATGGTTTAAAATGGAAATTTTAGAAAGAATTTCTGGGCAGTCAATATTGCTATTAATTAAATCAAAAATAAATGACCTAGACTGTATTTTTCTTCTTAATTCCAGCGTTCCCAATACATTGAGTAAGCTACGTTGCTTATTGAAGGTAGAGGCTGAGTAAATCTTAAATATTTTAAGGAATATTTAACAAATTTTTTTCAATTAATACCTCTAAATATGGTATAAAACTAAATTTTGAATCAAAAACTATTCCCAAATTCTTAACTTTATATACTGTTTTCATCTTGGAAGAGCCAATGTTAAAAAAGACATGAAGTGGATGCCGAGCATGAGTGAATGAAATATGTACATATTTGTCTAGATTAAATTTTAATTTATTATTTATGCACCAAGAATGCAAGCGATTTAAATCTGATTGCATTTGTTGTGCATGCTCAAGAGTTTTTATTTTTAAGAAAATTTTCAAATCATCAGCAAATAGTAAATATTTAGATTGTTCAAAACATTCAGAAATATCATTAATGAATAGATTAAATAATAAAGGACCCAAAATGCTTCCCTGAGGGATACCCGATGTTTGAATATATGGAAAAGATTTATATTCCTCAATACACACAACGCATGTTCTGTTCTGAATATATGAGTATATCCAAAAGAGTAAATTATAATGAATTCCAACTGAAAATAGTTTTTGAAGCAATATAAATAACATGTGATACTTTATCAAAAGCTTTCATAAAAACTGTAGTGTTTCCACTTGAAAACTAGATTCGATAGACGAAATACAGTAGTAAATTAGGAATTGTAGATCTGCCAGCACGAAACCTATGCTGCTGCGTAATAATTATTGATTTTGTAGCAAAATACAATTTTCTATATACAGCATGTTCAAAAATTTTCGAAATTACTGTTAATTTCGATATTGATCTATAGCAATCAACATAGTTTTTAATTTTAATTTTTTTCAACTTTTCGAATATCTGGCAACAAGAAATCTACTTTTCGACAATTTTCGAACCAAAATGTTAATTTCAACTTTTCGATTTTTTTTTTCCACCAAAAAGTCGATTTATAAGGCATCATGTTACTTTAGGCTATTTAACATTTAATTCAGCACAAAAGTTATCATCTCCGATCATAAATTAAATACTAGCAATATGGTAATTAATAATCTCTAAATAGAACTATTGCACTTATTGAAATTAAATACATATTAAATTTTAGGTAATCTAAAGGCACTTATCAAGCTTGCAAGCTCGTCTTATATTAAAATAATTTTAAATTAATATATACATTTTAGTTTACGAGCTTTGGACCTGTAAAATTTGTATATATTATTGATAATTATTGAATAGTACATTAAAATACATTTTTAATCTAGGGCCATATTAGAGACCCTATAAATTATAAAAACTTCAGAACAATTTCTAATGTATTTATATTTTTGTTAGAAAAGTTTCTCATTGCTAACACTACTTAGCTTACGGAAATGTTATATTTTTGTAAAAGTTTTGTAATTTTAGCTCTAATTATTAATGACCCTATACTTTAATAAATTCTTAATTATTTTGTTTGAATTTAAGAAAAAAAAAAAAAAAAAAAAAAAAAAAAAAACATTTTTTTCCCAGCCCCACTTTAGCCAATCAAATTGAGATATCTTAAAAACGAACACAAACTTTTAAAAATGGTAAACGTCATTAAATTCAGCGTAGAAGAATTAGTTAAATTCAATGGGAGTCCATAGACAAATTTTCAAAGATAAAGTGTTTTTAAATAAGGGGTCAATGTCGAAAGTAAATTATATTACTTACATTTTCTAAACTTAAACCGCCAAACATTTGAGCGACATCGGTTTCAGAAACTGGAGCATTTAAATTGTCCGTACCCTCTTGAAGGCCCTTTAAGGCTTGGGCTATACTATCGGAATATTTGGCAACTTCTTCATCGCTGGCAGAGTTTTCACCCTGTAAGGTCATGGCAGCAGCTTCAGCCATTTTCTTAAAACCAGCTAAAATTTGATCGGGATCTTGAGGCATAGGGGGTACATCACCGCTTGGTGTGTCAGGGCCACCAAACAATGTGTTCATACGTTCGGCTAACAATTTAGCCTGTTCTCTAAAATGGAAACAAATTACTTCTTCTTATTTTATGTTAGAAAAAAAAAACTTACAAAAAGAATTCTTCAGAATCACCAGCTGGCTCAGCACCCTCTCCTGTTACACCTGCTGTAGCAGCTGCATCAGTGCCAGAGCTTTTGTTATCATTTTTAGCAAAGTCTTGTAGAGCATCTAATAAAAATAAAAATTTTTAGTTACATAATTTCAAAAACATTCGCTTTTCGTCAACGCATCATTTAAATTATTTCAAAATTAATACTTTCTAGTGTGATAATAAATGGTGATCGTTGGACTCACATGCACATGTATTTAGTGTCTGATTTAGTTTTTATTAACATAGTATTTATTTTATTTTTTAGTACTTACTGTCTAACAATTCGTTGAGTTCATTGTCATTGGATTTCTTTTCATCAGCCATTGCACGTGATTTGTATTTGCACAAATTTTGTGTAGTTTTTGTTTTATAAAAATGTTGTAACAGATTCCCTTTCTATTAATTAATATTTATACTACAATTTATTTTTTGATTAGAAATTCCTTCTTGCTAAAGAAAGGGGAAATCTGAAATGTGGTGCGTAATTACCGTGCATTCAACACCCCGGGTGTTGTTCGTTCACTAAGAGTTGTCGGTATTTAGGTAAAAAACTGTTTCCCTTGCTGCAAAACAAAAATACCCGTTCTTTGTGTGCGTTGTTTGCTTAAAAAATTTAATGGAATTAAAAATAAAGTAATAATAATAACAGTTTTTGTAATAAAATCTTTTAATAAATATTTTTAGTTAGTCGTTTTATCTATATAGCAATTTAAAATAAGTTGTAAAGTTATTATTTTCAATTATCCACTTATATTTATCAAAATAAAGAAAATGGCAATCTTGAATAACCATATGTTGCCTTACAGGGTGTATGAGAAATGAATATTAGTTACTGTGAATTATATGTACCTTGTTAATAATTCACAATAAAAGAATTACATTGCATAGAGTAGCATATAGAGACGAAATTCTCGATTGACATTTAAACAAAATTGTTGTTTTGTAAACAAAAATGTGTTTTTATTTTCTTTTGGCAACAACAAAATGTATTTGATTAAATGTATTTTGTTGTTGCATGAGTTAGGTTTTTGACAACCGACTTAGGTTTTTGACAATTAGTTTCGTCTCTTGTTACTCTTTGTTACATTGCTTAACCCTTATTTGCGGTCCACACGAGCCTTCTTCTTGTTCGCACATTGAACAAAATGTTGTGCGCACATGCATTTGGATAGTGTGGACCCATAGTATAATTATAAAGCCCAAATTACAATAGCGCGTAGTCAGCAACAATATCAGCAAAAATTATCAGCTGATCACTGTCAGCACAACATGTTGCTGGCGTTATAATTACATTTAAGCAAAGAATATACAACATATAGAAGGCGCATGTCAATGAAAACTGAAATATTTTTTAAAAGTATTTCATGATGCGGGAGGGAAGGCAAAAGGAAAAGAAGCTTGCGTGTTTTTTATCTCTTTTGTTATGCTCTTGAAATGAATAAAAAACACACAAGAAAGTCAGTCTCGCACGAGCATTCAAGCAAGAATGTTGTGTTATTGCTTGTTGCTTGAGATACACTCATGAAAAATATTTAATATTAAGTAGGATTAATTAATATGATTTTTTAATTATATAACTATCTTTTTTTAATTAATAATGTACTTACAAGTCTTGAATTGACGAAGAAACTTTCAAAATAAAATTACTATAAAAATGATGTTATTTTTTTGGTGTAAAATTTCATAATGGGAAAAACAAAACATACACAAACATAATTTTGAATGTATGAGTGTGGCGATCGCTGGTGTAGTGCCTATAAAAAAGTAGAAACAAGGAATTGGTCGTTTATTTACTAAAGGAGATAAAATACGATCGTGTATGTTAGTGTAGGGCATAGCATATGTGTTTTGTTGTTTTAAAAATAGAAATACTTTAATCGTCACCGAACTACTTATACCTTTTTAAACGTCATATGAGCTTATGTAAATATACTTTCAGAATATCAAATATGTATTTTAAAATTTGATTTGTGTAGTTTTGTTACTTATGTATTCAAAGTAACAGATGTTAAAGTTAAGTATATTAATTAATTAAATAAATAAAAACAAAAATATAAAATTATATCCACTTGAAAAAAATATAAAAAAATATTTTTATTTTTTTTATTCATAACAAATTTGTCACCAAAAAAATTAGATTTTTCTCTAATAATTTTGTTTTATTCTGTAAAGAAGGTGGAATTATATTGAAAAAAGATCTTTTGAAAAAATATTTAATTTGTATATATACCTTCTATATAAAAAAATTATTATGACAAAAATAAATAAATGAATAAATAAAAAATAACTTATTTCCTGCCAAAAAAATAACTTATATATTAAAAAAAATCAGTATTTTTGTTTATAAAAAAATTTAGGTCTATAAATTGAATCTTTGCTGTATGAATATTTATTTCTTTTTGTATAAAAAAAAATAATAACTTTTTGCTTAGAAAATGGAAATCAAAAAAACTTCTTTATTTTTCAAAATAAATGTTATTTCTGCCCAAAAATAAAAGAAATGAAATACTTTTTTTATTCAAAACTATTTTTTTACTAAATAAAATATATATTATTTAAAAATAAGTTTTAAAATTGAAAATATTAATATTATTTATTTCTAAAAAAATGTATATTTTAATAACAATTTCTTGATTCAAATAAAATACAACTCAAAAACATGGAAAAAATCACAAAATAATTTTTTCCGAAAAAAAGGAAAAACTTTTATTTACTATTTACTTTATTTTTATTTTTCTTTCTAAAAAATCCAAAAAATGGAAAAATATATACTTTTAAAAATGAAAAAATTTAAATATTTTTTTTTAATAATAATTTCAAAAACTAAAAATTCTCTATAAAAACTTTTTTTAATAATAATAAAAAAAACAACAAAAACAAATTATATGCACATTTTATGAAATATATAAAAATATAATATATAAAAGTAAAATATAACAATTATTAGTTTATCAAAAATATAACTATAAAATATAAATTGACAACTTCGAAATCATATAAAAATTTGTCACGTCACTAAGAAAGGTATAAGCACGTCGGTGCAGATCAAAGTATTTCTACTTGTAAAACAACAAAACATGTATGCTATGCCCTACTGTAATATTAACGTTCATATCTTTTCCATTAGTAAATAAACAACTAAAAATTCTGTTGGCACTTTTTTCAAAATACAAGAAACAAATTGTTTCTTTCAATTTGAAATAAAGATATACATGTACAATCTTATATATATGTGTGCGTGTTTTTATTTGCAATTCTTTATAAGGAATACACACATGTACAAACACATTACTTAAACTCTTTCTCTCTCTCTGTTTTGGTGGTGGATTTAGTTTTCCCTTGTTACTTATCCCCCTCATCATTGCAAAATGTTGAGAGCGAGAATTACATGAGAGCAGGTACTATGATTAGAACCCGCCATAAGAAATTTTGTTTCTACATGATGCGCATTCTATATATGAATATTCTTTGATTTAAGCCCACGCAGCAAAAATTTACAACCACCATCTTACTTTATTCTACTTGTGTATTTTAGCCTCTCATTTATTTGCTCACTCTCTTTGTCACGCTCTCAATCTGAATGCAGCGCAGTGAATTTAGAAACAGGGCTAAATGAAACAGCACTGCAAACTGCTGCTGACTAAATGTAATCAACAGCATAACAAACAGTGCATTCTAAATAATCAGCTGATTATGGCAGCACACACTGCTGCTGACTACGCGCTATTGTAATTTGGGCTTAAAGTATACTCGTAAGAACAGCTGTTTTACAATTTTTTCATTGGCAAACCTCGCGGTACTGTCAAATTGTTTTTGTATTCATATGTAAAATTTTTTTTGAGTGTTTTTACTCTTGCTCTCCTTCATTCTCTCATTTTTCCGTACAAAGCATTTTGACATTGTGGGCAGTAGTTTTACACTAACAAAATACAAGCAATTGTTTTTGTAGATGTGCGAGTATTTTATTATTATACTATGGTGTGGACCCAAGTTGTTCATGTTTTGTTCGCACACCGTTGTTCGCACAATTGTTCGGAAGAAGAGGCGCTGCATGTAAAAGTATCGAAGCAACACTGACGGCAAACGAAAAATTATGATTTGTTCGACAAATGTTCTGCCCACTGAAAACAAAATGAACAAAATTGTGTGTGCTGCTCTGCCGACGTTTTGTTCTTGTGCGAACAAGAAAAAGGCTAGTCTGGATGTAGCGTAAAAGAAAATTGTTAGCATTCGAAGACTGACAACTTTGTCTTGATAAAAGATAAAAAATTATCTGTAATTCTAACAAAAATTTGGCATTTGTCTTGATAAACATTTCTCTCCATTTTATTTGAACCTTATCCAAAGACCTTTCTTGCGATACCAAATTTTCATATTTTCACAAAAATATAAAAAAATCCAAAAAACTAAAAAAGCACCTATTTTATTTTGATCTAGCTCACGAAAATATAATGTCAGGATGAAAATTTTGAGAAACGGCATCTTAGAATGAAGTAAATTTTCATTTGAGTTATGAACATCAATACTTTGAATTTTGGGACCACCCTATTGTTTTATTGGGTAAGCTAACATAGTGTCTACATTAGACAAACTTTTAACACTTTTATCTATATAATCAAATTAGGTCGCTCTATAGGTGACAGTTCTATTTTCAATATACTAAATCTCCGTAAAAAAAGTTGTAACATTTTTTTTCACTAAAATTTTTATACAAATCACTAAAATAAAAACCAATAAATCTAGCGCTTTTTAAACTGCAGTAGATTTACACAAAACAAAGTATTTGCTACTACATTTACATTTTTTTAAGTAACCAAAAACTTCCGTTCCATTACGGTTTACGGTAGAGTAATGGATCCTTGAGGCATAGAGTAATACATAGAGACGAAATTCTCGATTGACAATTAAACAAAATTGTTGTTTTGTAAACAAAAATGTGTTTTTATTTTCTTTTATCAACAACAAAATGTATTTGATTACATGTATTTTGTTGTTGCATGAGTTAGGTTTTTGACAACCGACTTAGGTTTTTGACAATTAGTTTCGTCTCTTGTTACTCTTTGCCTTGAGGCATTATAACTGCGTTACATGCAATACAAATACAGTAAAAGCTCCCTTAACGGACAGCTCCCATAAGCGGACATCTCCCGTAAGCAGACAATTTTTTAGGTCCCATGGTTTAGGTGGCATTTTTCGAATAAATTAATCTCCGTTAGGCGGACGCTCTCTTGGGCGTAGAGAAAACATTTCTCGTAGGATAAAAATCAAAAAACCGTAAAAGAAATGTACCGAATATTTTTTAATAAGATGCTACTTATTGTCATTTTTGTCCGAGTTTGCATTCATATTTACTTAAAAATTAATATTTAAAAAAATTAACATTCTGTAGTCATTTAAATTATATCATTCCTAAAGCTTGGTCTGTTTTTGATTTTCTTCGTCTGTCAGATAAAAGTTTTGATCATTATACTAGAAAGATACTTTTTGTTTCATTTCAATTTTACAAATTTTCCTGCTGCTACTTATAGCGGTAAATGTGCTTTACTCTTATTGAAAACATTAGATGCAAGGAGTAATATTGCTTCTTTAAATTTTTTATATAACATGGTTTCTGGTAATATTAAAGAAAGATTTTTTAGATCAAGAAATATACTTTTTTATATTGATCTGCATAGAAATAATTTTGCATTAAATGAACCGCTTACTAGAGCTATGCGTTTATATAATGAAAACTGAATTTTTTTAGACATTAGTGTCCCATGTACGGAATTTAAACCGTTTTTAAATAATTTATTTTAATTTTTAATGCTAGTCTGAAAGGATAATACTATATCTAAAGACTAAATAAATAAATAATTTTGACTTTTACACTCCATTAAAAATTCTTCATACTAGAAAAAAGAAAATGAAAACTTGATCCCTAAAAATAGATGCTGTCCCAGTTATCTATGTCCTGAAGGCAGTCTAGATGATGGGTCCATGATTTTTCGTATAACACAATGGCGGCAGATTTCTAAAAATCTTGAAAATTTTTTTGAACAAAGGACATAGAAATTCTGCTCTTGTTGTGCAGAGCGACTGATGGCAAGTCCGAGGCCAGGCCACAAAAATCATTTTCCAAAGTTAATTCTGTTCTTTTTAAATGCCAACAACATGCCAACATATGTAGATGACTTTGTTGTCGAACTTATCTTCAACATGCTTTTAATTTTTAAAATTTCGTGGAAAATTCGTTAACAAAAATGCTGTAGAAAGAAGTCTGACTCTTAACCAATTAAGAAGCAAAAGAAAAAAACAAACACAATTTTTAGTTTTTTACTTTAAAATAACTTAATGCAAAAATGTATAAATCATAAAACACTTTTCAAATAAAATTTTTCTTAAATGGAACAAATTTTATAACTGTTTCGTTTTTTAAATTAATGTTACGGTCTTTTGACTTTTGTCAATATTGATATAATTTTTGAAGATATGAGCATGAAATTTTTTGTATAAATGTAGTTTGCGTCAGTACATTATAATCCAGTAAATAAACCAACATTTGATTTTTAAGTTGTTACGGCCTTTTGCATTTTAGTTAACGCTACATATGTACAAATAAGAATATGTATATCTATAAGTTAATTCATTACAATCAATCTTGGATGTTGAAATAAAAAGATATAGTAATGAATTACCCCTTGTAAGACAAAAATATGTACCATATCCCATAGATCGCTGTCCGCATATGGGAGCTTTCACTGTATTTTAAAATAAATTACATTTTTAATAATTAATATTTGGAAAAAAGTTACACTTTCGCATTAACCCAATTTGACCGGGAATGTTTTTTTTTTCAGATATTGATGAAATTATTAAATTTGGAAATACTGTATAATGGACGATGAAACGTTTTAAGGCGGATGTATAGAAAAATAACAAAGCGATGAATTCATTAATTTAATGAATAGTTATTTAAACAATTTTTATAATTAATTTTTCGGTAAATGAGTAATATATATATTTTTGAAATTTTCCTTTCTCCCTCTTTAAATTTTTTATTAGATTCAGTATCAACAATTTCTATCAGACCATTGATAATTAAATTTTAATACATTTAAATTATCTTAATGAAAACTTAAAAAAAAAACTATTTTAAAAATAATACTAGCTAATACCCGGTGTGCTTCGCCACCCCCCGAAATGAAATACATAGTAATTAAAGGATTAAAAAAATATATTTATTTAGTAATTAAAATAAAACATTTTTCTTAAAAATTATATAGATAGATAGATAGATGTTTCGCGTGCAAAATTTGAAAATTCAAGCTTTACTAATTTTTGTATTTAATTTTTATGGGAGGGACCATACCCCCATAATCCGCTAATTTATTAGACAAATGTTTTCATGGATGTTAAAATTCTTTGTGCAAAATTTTATCATTCCAACTGCAATAGTTTCCCAGATATACGAATTTTTGCATTTAATTCATATGGGAGGTACCATGCCCCCTACTTCTAGTCCGCCCATATTTTTCTTAAATATTAATATTGATACCAAAGTGGCTTGACAAAATTTTAGAACTCTAACTGTTATATTTTCTCAGATATGATAATTTAATATTTTCTTTATATGGGAGGTGCCACGCCCACTATTGCTAGAGTATCAATTTTTGTCCAAAATATTCATATTGATGCTAATGCTAGTCGTACAAAATTTGAGCTCTCTAACTTTTATAGTTTCCCAGATATAAAAATTTTGGTATTAACTTTATATGAGAGATGACACGCCCACTATTTCTTTTCCGCCCATTTTTGCACAAAATGTTCACATTGACACTTAAGTTTATTGTACAAAATTTGGGAAATGTAACTGTTATAGTTTCCTAAATTTACGGCATTTGGTATTGGCAAGCAATATTAGGCGTGGGATGTGCCACACCCCCTATTGCTAGTTCGAATATTTTTTTCCAGAATGTTCATATAGGTGTCAAAGTTGTTCGTGCAAAATTTGAGGACTCTAGTATTACCAATTTCCGAAATATACTACTTTTAACAGTTATTTAGTAAGTGGGCGTGGCACCTCGCCCACATGGAATTTCAAAATAAAAAGTAGCCTATTTTTCCTTCCAGGCATATAGGAGCACACTGTGAAAATTTCAAGAAAATCGGTTTAGCCGTTTAGGCGGCTATAGACTTCAAACAAACATACATACAAACAAACATACATTAATTTTTATATATATATATATATATATATATATATATATATATATAGATAGATAGATAGATAGATAGATAGATAGATAGATAGATAGATAGATAGATAGATAGATAGATAGATAGATAGATAGATATATAAAAGTATACAACAGATTCCATTTAGTAATGTAGATTTTTACATTTCATGCATGTATGCTCATCATTCTAGATTCTTCAATACCTTAACATTATGATAAGATTATGAGTAATTTTCTAAATGCCATAACAAAAAGAAAACAAAAAATTCCAATTACCCGATAATCTCACAATAATATTACTATTCATCTTTAAAGCACATAAAACCAAAATAATCGGTTTCAGAACACAGCAGGACAAAAATCTATGAGAGAATCGACTATTGAAAGAATAAAATCGCAAACCTAAGAAAATTAAATTCGTTTCATACGGTCGCAAAATGCTAAACTATTGAGACACGAAAGGACACGAAACTAATGTGTCAAGGTTATAGACGATTAACGAACAATTATCAGCCAAAATATTTACGATCATTTGCACATTACTAAAGTGCAAAACGAAACAAATACTGAAAAGGAAGATGTTAAGACTTCTGCGAAACCAATATGTATATGCTCTCACATTGAGATATATGAAGATTGAAAATTCTGTTTAGCAAGGACATGCATCTTGCTGGGCAAAAAAATAATAATAAAAATAGAAAAAACACGAAGTTCTATACAAACTGCGACCATAGCGACCAAAAATATTAAAACCACACAAGAAAACCATGTCAGAATTAGTGGGAGAGTATTTTCTTTTAAAATAAGAGAGAGGGAGAATGGTAGAGAGAAATTTAATTGTTAACAAGAGGGAGTGATATTAAAGCATATCGAAGGTCATCGCATCCCTGTGGAGTTTTTTTACGCCACCAAAGAAAAATTTGTTGTGTTTAAATATAAATCAAGATGAAAAGAGCGAATTCTTGTAAACCACCATCGCCACCACTATACTAAATCCTCATAGACCACTCTCTGTGTGGATTTTGGTTTTTTGTGGCAATAATATGGATAAAGTTAAACTAATTTGGATACGGTTTATTTAAAATAAATACATATACATAAATATGTATGTATGTTTGTTGTATTTAAGTTATTGCAGAAATATTAAATTCTTTATAAATTTTACTTTAGAAAATGGTAGAAATTGTTATGATTCCTAAGTGAATATTATAGAATATTGGATATGGTCATAATTTAAAAGATTATTGTAAATTAGAGGTCATTTCCTAATCGTAAATAAATTGTTTTATACAAACTTGATTATTCAAAAATGTATATTATCTTAAAAATCTATATCGAACTGATTAAGCTCTCTCTAAGTAATTTTAAATCGTAAATAATATAGAATACAAGGATATGCAAAGGTCCTATACTAACTTATTTGTATATTAAAAAAATCATACACGAAAACTATATACATATGCATTAAACTATAGACAAAACATTATAAAACTGCGGTATTAGTTATTTCCAGAACGTTACA
Source organism: Protophormia terraenovae (assembly GCA_951394005.1). Classification (NCBI taxonomy): domain Eukaryota; kingdom Metazoa; phylum Arthropoda; class Insecta; order Diptera; family Calliphoridae; genus Protophormia; species Protophormia terraenovae. The sequence continues at coordinate 144,805,072 of OX596074.1, forward strand.
TTAAAGGACTTAAAAGTTTTGAAGTATACACATTTAAAAAATTAATATGTAAAATCGTTATATTCCATTACTTGTTAGACTTGCAAGTGTTAGTCATGTACTAAGAATTTATTTGAGCTTAAGTTAAATATTCTGATTCAGCTTGAAGTTTTTTCATTATTGACAGTACTTTAATGCTGAAAATAATGATGATTAAAAAATTTCGTAAAAAAGAAAAAGTTAAAAAACCTTCTGTTAAATCATTAATAAGTTTTGTGGTAATGATATTTAAAAAAAAAAACTGGTTACAGATCTGATCTCACATGACTTGAAACTAATAGATTGCACAATTTTAGCATCATAGGTTTCTTCTTACAGTCATAATTGTTGTTCAAAGTTCAAAAACGGCTAAAAACTACTCAAGATTTTCCCATTCTTCTACTCTTTTTGTTTGCGCGTTTATACTTTATAATCTCATTCTATCATATATAAACAAATTGGATTTTGTAGGTAAATTCTGCACCATCTTTTTTATTGTGCAGACCTTCTGCAATTAAATATAGGGTAACCGAGTTTTGATGAAAAAATGTTTGAATTTTTTTAAATATTTGGTTTTTTTGGGCTGGGTCTGTGCGCCACTCAACCGAATAAAAAATTTGGGTTATAGATTCATTCATGTTGTATGAATGAATCTATATGCATTTGATTGTTAATCAAAATGCCTTAAAAAGTCTTCTAGCGAAACAAAATCCCATGGGAAAAATATTTAAATATTACATAACCAGCAAAAAATTACGAATTTTTTATATCCATTTCGATTAAAAAATTTAAATTTTTTTGTCCAAAATGTATGGGGCTCATGATTTTTCAATCGCTGGTAGGGAACTGATTTTTTTTGTTTTAATAATTTTTAAAATTTTAAATAAATTTTAAAAATTGTTTAAATTTTTGTCGTATTAAGCAAATTTTTACGTATCGTTTAAGGGGTCTTTCCTCGGGACATTCTAATATTCACGTAAGGTGTTTAAAAAAAGGGGAAAAAAACAGTATGTTTTTCCATTTATCGCAACAAATTCGATTCGTTAATAGTTTTCGTTAATTTCGTAAAAAGCTCTTTTTTAGATCGTATGTATGGTTGACCAGGTTGAAATAAAGTTTTATCGTCATAATTATGAAAGAAACTAATCTGAAATCATAATTTTTAAAGAAATAAATCTTAATAGAGTCGCCACCTTTTTTTTTCTCCACATTTTTTTTCTTTTGTTCCTTAAGGCGTGCATCATTTTTTTTTACCTGTGAATTCCCCATTTGTATTTATTTTCTTTAAATATAATAGCCTGTTTCTCTATGTCGAACGAAAGCTTTCTTTCGCGTATTTCGAACGATAAGAACAAAAATGTCAAAATCAGTCACTTTCTATTTTGCTTTCGACTGGTTGAATTTTTTAAAGAAAAGTAGGAAAAGTACTCACAAGGACATTGCAAATGTTTCTTAATCATGTTTATTATTCATTTTGATGTGTTTGATATCCACAAATGAAGATTTTGTGTCTAAAAAACAATTTCTCAAAAAAAAAAAAAAAAATATTTTTAAATTATTTTAATTTTCTTTGTTTATTTACTTGGTTGTTTCTACGTTAAAACAATTTAGTAGTATTTTTTATATTTTTACGAAAAAAGTTGCTCTGAAAGAAATATAAAATAAAAACAATACGAAAAGACGTAACTCCATGCGAACGAAAGCGTAGGAAATACAGAAACCCAAATTGATTCGAATTCGTTCGACTTGCTTTCGTTCGCTTTGATTTTCGTTCGACATAGAGAAACAGGCTATAACTTCTATATCTTCTTTGTATTATCATTAAATTCCAATTTTTAAAATATTATTTTTTGAAATTCCTCAAAAAATTCATTATTTCAAACTAAAATTGTTCAAACAAAAATTTTAATAACTATTCTATTTAAAAATTTAAAGATGTTTAGCATATTCCAAATGAAAATTTTTTGAAATACTAAAGACATAAACAAATACATATTTTCAAATTAACATCTATTAGTCAAGGTTGGCAATTATGTGACAATTTAAAACAAAATATACTATGTAGATAACATTAAAAACCCTTTAACCAAAATTGCCATTTTCCAAATCATTATTATGAAAATGTCAAACGATTTTTAAGAATTTCAAAATTGAAAAATTCCAAAAGTTAACATGTTTTTAGTCAAGGTAATTTAAACTCTTTTTTTTCCGCAAAACAACATCTATTAAATATTTATTTAACCCTTCAATATGTGTGATAAGTCGAAAAGTCATGCAAATTTCATTTGTCAACTAGAAAATGTCAATAAATTGTCATATTTTTGTCAAATTGTATTTACATTTCACTAACAATGACTTTTTATGAGTTCGTGTTAAAAACGCGAGCTCTCAATTTAAACAACGACTTTGTTTAGGACTGAATGTAAAACAATTTTGAACGACATAACAAACAATGAATTTAATATAATGACCTTTTTTTGCCTTGTAGTTTAGTTTCAGTTTTATGATGATGCTTTCTTGTCAGCCTTGCTCTAAAAATATTTAAAATGTTTCAGAAATTTAGTTCAACTAAGAAAATTTAAAACATTATTTTTATTGCCTTCTCCCTCTATTTCTCTTCTCTTTCTTCCTTTTTTTGTTTTGTACATCCTAAAAATAATGATCGATGTTAGACTTTAGCTTTGTATGAAATTCAGCGAAATACCTGCTTGATAACGTTTCTTTCGCTAAAAATTCATAGAATAAAGGTTTTTTTTTTTTTTGTTATTTATAGCATTTAGATTTTTCTTGATTTTTTTTCTTTCACACCGTCATAAAGTCATTTCGTATATTTCATAAAGTCATAACATCATAAATTTTACTTCCTTTTTGTCTTTTACTAAATAATAGTGAAATGAACTTTTCCTTGAGTGCGAGTTTCTTGTTTTCATTATGATCATGAAAAATGCTGTGATTTCACGGTCACTGATCGTTTCATAATATCTTTGCATTTTTTCCCAAATATTTTGTTAATATTTCTCTTTTTTCATTTCATTTCCTTTGTGTCCACAACATTTTACATTTTTATTTTCTTTAAAATATTTCGTAGAAATTTTCTGTCTTTTTTGTAAAATTTTAATTTTGTAAAATAATGTATTTTTGCCTGTTTCTCCTCCGGTTTTGTGTGCAACAAAAATGTTTGTCTGTATTTTATGACCGGGTCATCAGACATCGATCAACACTTTATAATGGTTTAAAAACTCGCGTTTGAGTTGATTTTTCGCGTCGTTTGCTCATGATTATCGCGCCCATTGTTAAGTCATTGTTAAGCGCGAATGCTTGTTATTGCGGTTTTTATTACATGCTCGTGTGGTTGTGATATTTCACAAGATCGTGGAAAAAAAGATAGATTATGATGTTCCGCTATTATTTGTGTGTTAAAACAAATATTTATTTAACATAAATAATGGTTTATTTTAGTTATTTTCTTTGTGTTAAATTTTTAAATTCGTTAATGGAACTGTGTAAATGAATTTCGAATGATTTGAGATCAATGTATTATTTGTCAAAAATGCTTTCCATTGCTAAACAAATTACACAATTTTATAACTTAGAATAGCATAATATGTTTTATGGCAATAATGTTTTATATTTACAACCAAAAAATACTTTTACAACAATAATAACTTGGTAACAAATTCTTAGTACGGGAACGCTTCCCTGTAAATTCTGACCAAAACTTGCAATTTTGCCAAGTACTGGAATGTTTGTTTTCTGCTACAGTCCCTATAGGAAAGGGACTGAACTTGAGTTCAAGTTAATTTCTAGTTCTGTTATATTTCAGTTTTATTTAGTCTAGTTCTAGTATAGTTCAATAAGTTTTTTTTTTTATTATTTTAAAAACCAAAACGACAAAATTACACTATGCAACAGAAATTTGGGTGTGTAATCATGCCATCTGCAATTGATAGCTCTTGATATGTGTAATAAGCCCCCCAAAGGATTTTTCGCTGTAGGCAAAATTTTTGTTTTATGACCATCTGAACTTTTATATTTTTTCACCAAGGTAGTCTCAGATAAATCGAAAAAAATAATATCAATATAGTTCGAAGTTAATATTAGGCGATATTTTATTAGAACTTTCTACTCATTTATCTCTAGTAATAAGGGGTCATTTCTAGTCCTTTTTCAAAAATTACATGAAAGTCGTTTAGAACTTGTGTTTAATAGGTTAAAATTAGAGTATCCAAAACCGAAAACCGGTTTCCGGTTTTTTGAAAGCGCCGTCGGTTTCGGTTTTTTTGCGATACCGGTTTTTTAAAGGCGGTTAACCGATTTTTAAAAAACCCCATTTTATTTAAATTTTTACTTAATTTTACTCAGAAAGAGAGGGAAATATACATGCCAAGTTTTGAACTGAAAATTTTGAAAATGATTACTTTTTAAAATATTTTACCTTTCATCGGTCATAAAAAATTAATTTTAAATGCGTTTATGTCTTGTTGACATTCTATATACACTGTAAATAATTTTATTATCCAAAATTGTTTTAATACTGGATAAAAAAAAAGACGTAGGTTAGTTAAATGCAAAACAAGAGATTTTGGTAAAATTTGACCGTAAATATCTTGCACAGATCACGTGATTACCGACAAATGTTTACATGATGTATAAGCTACCAAGACAAAACCATATGCCGAGTTTCGTTACTCTTCCTAAAATTTTAGATGAAATATAATTTTACTAGGGGTATTTGGTCGAAAATGACGTGTTTTACATAATTTTATTTTAATAACTATGATATTATTAGTTAATCTATTTTGTTCTTTTTGCTAATTTTAGAAGGAGGTAAATTTTGGAATTCAATGAAAACGAGGAAAATTTCAAAAGTAATGAATTTGATATTGTTGAGCAGAATAAAATAACTAAACTTTTTAATTTTTCAATCTCTAATCCACCTCTAAATTTGTTTCAATCAATTAAAACTTTGTAATTTATAGTTTTTGGGCTATTCGAACATTTCTAGTTAATGAAACTGAATATTTAAAAACCTTTATTTTCCTCCATATTAAAGGGGGTCACCCTAATATACATACCTATATTTTACAAAAGTTATAATGTGAAATAAAAAACTTTCATTTTGAAATTATTTACCCCAAAATTATTATTTTTTCGGAGTAAAGCTTACATACAAGTATAAATTTCTGCTTTTGTTAAAAAAAATTGTATTTTCTTCACAAGAAATTTAAATTACTGAAAACCGGTTAATCGGTTTTTTCAAAAGCCCAAAACCGAGCAACCGCTTTTTTTTTTAAATGTGATTTTTCGAATAAACCGAAAACCGGTTTTCAAAAAAAGTCGATTTTTTGGATACTCTAGTTAAAATGTTCTATAGATATTTTCTTCGTCATATTTTTAGGAGTTTCCAAAGGTAAAAAATTCATCCGACTTATCATGTCCCACATTTCTTATATCCTTAAACTAGGCAATGAAATATAACATAAAATTAAAAGTTTTGTAGAAAACGTAAACAAAATTACTAATCATTTTATTAAACTAGATTTTTGGCATAAATACTTCACCATATGAACTTTAGATCTTCGATGTAGAAAATTTCTGTAGAACTTTTATGTATTTTTTTTTAATGGACTAGAAAGGACCCCTTATTATTAAAGATAAATGAATAGAAAGTTCTAATGAAATATCGCCAATTAAATGCTCTAAACATTTGGTTCACTTTTAAAACTTTTTGTCCCACAAATTCTAACGAAGCGGAATTTTTAAATTTTTATCAGGGAGCGGAGATAATCGCATTTATGTGTCTTTTTCTAAGCATTTTTTCTCTTTCCATAGCACCCAGACGTGGTAAAAAATAAAAATCGGCTTACTTATTAATCTGTTCATCCTACAAATTCTTACGGAGCCAGATTTTGCTATCAGGGAGCGGAAATACGGGTTTTTTTTTTTTTAATTTTTGTCAAGGAGGGCATTTACGTCGATTTTTTTTAAGTTTACTGATTCTTACAGCTTCAAATCTTTAAATACGTCTATGGTAATTAAAAACATAAAATTGTTGTTCATATATATTTTTAAAGATCTTCGGATTTGTTTGTGCTTATTGTATTACTATATTATATTTCCCGCAATTTGCAGGCTTATACGCTTATATAATATATTTTCCTAATTATTTGTAATATTAACCACTATAATAACAAAAAATCATTTTCACCTTATACGGGAGGTGGACGGATCACACTAGTTTTAAGTTTCTGAGTTTATTTGATGTTTTATATTTGTACAAAATTTCGTTACCGTTTTTGGCCAATGCCATGACATTAAATATCAATTTTCATTCTATTGGAATGTTTTGTAAATCAATTATGTAATTATTGATACATCTTCATTATCATTTGAATTGTTCATTAAAAATAAAAATGTTGTTAATAAAAATATTTAAAAATTTGAACATAAAAATAAGTTCAGATTTGTGTTAACATAATTAAAAAAATCTCAATATTAGTTGCAAAGGTTTATTACAAAATTTACAATATTTTTTATTATTGATAGTAATTATTTTTTTACCAAAATAAATAGTGCGATAATGATTTTTATTATATTTTTTTTGATAAACAAAAGAAGGAAATTATTAAAAATAAGGTAAATCTCCTCAATTTCTCAGGTAATAATATGCTTAATGCAACAACAGTATAAAATAATAAAGAATTTTCGTATTGACACACACACATTTACAGGTGATTGTCTTTAATTTTTTCGTTTTTTGCATTTTGGTCTTCATAACTACAACAAAAAAAGTTGTAGTGAAAGTAAATACCCTTCAAACATTTGGAAGATAAATTTGTTGCTAATCTTCCAGACGCCACTTCTTAGTGTCTTCTAGAAGATTGTCGGAAGATTTTTCGAAAAATACAAAAACAAAATACATTGCTATTGCGCATTAATCGTCCAGACGTCACTTCTTAGTGACTTCCAGATGATTGTGAGAAGTGTGTACGAAATTCACAAAAACAAAATACATTACTATCGTCCTTTGATCTTCCAGAAGTATACTTTGAAGTCATTTCTGGAAGATAATAAGATGATAATTCGAATTTAACAAAAACAAAATACATTACTATTGCGCAATAATCTTCTGGACGTGTGTTGGGAAGATTGTTGGATAATTTATGAAAAGAAAATAACACAATAAAGAAGCAGATAGAATCATGTTTTCAGTAACAATTTATCTTTGGTACAGTTCGGCAGCAATAATAAATATAAAAAAAAGTGTTCCTGATAATTACATAAGTGTTTTTTTATTGTTAATAATTTGGAAATTACTAATAAAGGACATTTTTAAAAGGTAAGTAAATCTTCTTAAACTTTTATTTAGTAATATCAGATTTTACTCACAATTTATATTAATTTTAGGAAAAATTTCATCGAACGAACAAGTATTTGCATTTTTAAAGAAGTCCAAAACTTTGCCTGTAATAGTGCCTTGCCGAATTCTTCATACAAAAGGTAATCTAAATACAATTTAACAATTAAAATTATTACTAATCTTCTTTTCTTCTTTTAAAGGTACCGGATTTGACCAGATGTTTCCCATGGTGATTTTATTTTAAATGTTAAATTAATTTATATGTAAATTATTTATTTTGTAGTTTTATATGTATAATAATTGTGAAATAAAGATAATAATGAAATATAAAAAAATAATTTTAATTATAAATACAGAAATAAAAAAACTAAAAATAATCTTCTAGAAGAGACTAAGACGACACTTCTCTGATTATCTTCCGGGTGGCGTCAGGAAGAGTCTTCTTCAACACTTTCAGAAGTGTCTTCTTCGAGTCGTCTGGAAGACACTTCCACGAGGAACAGTTCTTCCCGACGGAAGATGATTTTAATGATACTTTGGCAATAGTCGTGGCGATGAGTTTCAACTTCTGGAAGACTCTTCTTAGCCACTTCCGCAATAAAAAATGTTTGCAGGGTATATACAATATGTATACATATGCATGTACATATGTATTAGTTTTACTCAAAAACATTAACATATTTTTCAGCTAAATTAAATTTTTCGTTATCTCGTAGAATTTTTTCCTTCATCCGCGACGAAATACTCAGCAGGATATTTATAAGATATTAAACAGTTTTCAAGAAAACATTTGTTTGACTAATGTTGCACTTATGACTTTTTATTTTTATACTTTAAATATTGTATTTATGTTTTTCTTTTTTGATGCATTTATTTTTACGCGACACAAACCCAAATAATGCTGCACAATGATCTGTCGCGCATGTTATTTTATAGACTTTAATGATGATGACATGACTTGTTTATAATGACATGTATTGTGTTAGTGTTTTGTTGTTTTAAGGATAAAGATTTTTAGGAAATTTAATATGGTTGTTATGCCGTTATACATATATAAAATAAATAGTTTTTTTTTTTTTTTAAGTAAAATTGATTTTTTTTTTAATATATAAAACACGTGACAATAACTTAATTGTTTTTTAGTTAAGGAACTATTTCTACATTTTTGAAAACACAAATATAAATTAAAATTGTTTTCATTTAAAATTATTACATCCAAGATAATATTTAACTATTCACTTCATATTTGTTTTAGCAGGCCTTTTATAACTTATAACACTTTGGACATTTTTATTTATTTCTTTTTAAAAAAACATTAAACATTTTTAGAAGTTATTCAGCATTTTATCTAAAAATCAGAATAATTCGAACAATCAAACTATGAAACATTCGAAAATTAAAATAAATATATAAATTTTGGTTCAATCGGACCAAAAATACAACGCATAGTGGGTTCATTTGCAAAATAAATGGTAATAAGTCTAGATCTCTTAAACCGCTGAACCGATTTTGATAAGGCTAGAGATGAGACTAAGTAGAGTTAGAGGAGGAGTTAAGCATTCAGAATACTGTTGACTTGAGTGTGTAGCTAGAGCATTGACGGCGCTACAGTGGGCCAAAGATGACCACGTCGAGAATGAAAAACATATCGGAGTTTGTAACTTTTAGAAATATGAGCCGATTTAAAATATTTGTATATCTCTGAATTCTACTAAGCAAGCCAAGGATCTGCGAAGATTCCTTCAAACTACATATGCGTAAAAATTAGCTTAATATGGAAAAAATATTAAAAAAAAAAAAAAAATTTAATTGATCTTTTGCTTCCATCCATCGCAGGTTTGGGTAAAATGTGTCAAAAATAACGATTAATTGATTTTTGAAATATAAATTTTTGTAATAAAGTTGGATAACGAATAGACAAAATTATGTATGAATTCCAATTAAAATCATTATGCTAGGTTGTGTTGTTTTCTTATAAGGAGCTGTCAAAGTAAAACATTTTTTAACATTTTTGAAAAAGAGTAAAAAATTAAATTTTGATCAATTTTTCAGTGCATTTATTTTAAATAAAAAGTCTTTTAAAGTAAAAATTTAAAATGGAACCATCAACTTCAATTTTTTAAGTTTACTTTTCATCAAGTATTTGTAAATTTTATTTTATCTTAATATTTTTATTATTTTTTTGAAAATTGTCCTAAAATACACTTATTTTAAATTTTCATGGAATGCAACTTAAAATGTTACAGGATGTTTGTTTTGAAAATTTACTGAAAAATAGTACATATTGTCCACATTTGAGAAATTCTTTTTATAAAAAACTCCAATAGATTTAATACAAAAACAACAGCTTAAGTACAGACATTTTCTTTGCTTTATCAAACATTAAACAGTAGGGCAAAATAAATCTGTAATTTCTAATCGGTTGGTTAGATTTATATGAAAGAGGATAGTAGCATTTTGAGTTTAGAAGCAGCATCCCATACATCCCCTGAATCGTCAAGAGCGGTGCTATGGGGGTTTAAATGGGGTTTTAATGTCATAGAAAATGTTCAACCGCTAGGGAATTTTTGTACCTTACACGATTTCAAAGATTTTTGTATCACCTTAAATTACTTGATAAATTCTTTAGAAAACATGCTTGCATGTATTATTTCTCTTATATGTATATTCTTCGAGATACATACATATATTCATTTGAAATTTCAACAATTTCAACTTTGCAAGATATTGATCAAGTGTTTTCCATATATAAATCAACATTATAAACCGATTTTATTATATTATTTGCTGTTTATTAAAGAATAAATTTGTCTATTGAAAAAATAAAACTTAAAGTCAATATCTTTATTGAGTCAAAAAATAAACGATTTGGAATTGGCAAATTTGCAAAAATTAATAAACAGTCGGACTGAAGGACAGACATTAGAATTCTTTAAAAATTCTTAAAATTCCAAGAATATATTATTTTTTTTACTTCTTGATTAATATAAAAACTAAGTCCAAATATTAAAGTATTGACATCACCTTTCCCTGAATTAAATGCCACTTTCAAACCATTTAACCCAAATGTATAGACGGACAGACATTGATATTCTGCAAAAAAAAAAAAAAAATTGAGTTCTAAAAATGCATTTTTTTACTAACTAATAAATAGGATAAATATAATGTGATCATTAAAATTCGGATATCACCTTTTCATGAATTATGCATAATGTTTTAACTCTAGTGTATAGACGGAAGGATGGACATTGCCATTCAGACAAAAGACATCTCATAATTCTGAAAATGCATTTTTTAACTTACTTATAAATAGGAAAATTAAACGTGATTATTTAAGTGTTGATATCACCTTTCCCTGAATTATGCATAAGTAATTTTCGACCTTATTAACTCTAATGAATAGACGGACGGACATTACTATTCTTCAAAAAAAAAAAAAAATTCTTAAAATTCTGAAACTGATTTTTTAACCTAATATTCAGTAAAAAAATAAAACGTGATCCTTAATATTTTGATATCACCTTTCCCTGAATTAATCGCCATTTTCGACCCCTTTTACCCCAATGTGCGTCGTTTGAAGATTACGGGTCTACAACATTTCTTCAAAAAGAAAGTATTGAGTTTTGTCTTGAAATAAGAATAAAAAAATCGTAATTTTGAGCCAATTATAAAAAAAAATATTTTAAAAATGTTTGGTTCTAAATCATAATTTTAGTATATCATGCAAAAAAAAGTTCGATATTTTTTCTTGCAAAATATATGAAAATTTTATAACTTTGTTCCTTTTATGACTAAAATATTAAAAAATTGCATTGTAACAAGCATTGCTGATAAGAGATAATTTTCATCTAGCGAAACAAAATATTGATTGAAAATATTGAAAATTTAACATTTAAAACGTTTAAAAAAATCAAAACTTTTTTTGGCCAAAATGTATGATACCTATAATATTTCAAGTCATTTTCTGTATTCAGAAAATAAATATACATCGTTTGAGGGGTCTTCATATATCGAAGTCTTAAAAAAGTCTATCCTCAAGACACTCTAATGAGTAATGCGTTATTCCATATCAAAACGGACAAAAAAATAGCGATTTTCGGACTTCACAATTTTAGTGAAATTCACTACAAACATTGGATATTGGAAATGTTTCTTAAACAATAAACTTTTAGACTCAGGGCGCTTTCAGGTCCAAAAAATATGAAGTTTTGAAAAATAAGTTATTTAATATTATAATCAAGCCATTTTATCTAAAATAAGTAAGAAAATATAGTCCGACAAGCTAATATAGTACCATAAAATGGTATATATACAATGGTATATATGTATCGAAATTTGTAGAGGGGTCTTGTATGGGTTATGCAAAAAGGACTTTCTCCTCTTTGGTATTTCAAACAGCGGCTTCGCTAAGTTAAAACACCTTTTTTCATTTTCCAAATTGCTGTCCGTTTTGAAATGGAATCACTCTATAAATATTCAGTTTTTGTTTATTATTTCAAAATATTGAATATTAAATTAAAAGTTAATAGTACAGGGTGAAATTTTTTAAAAGGATATGTATCAAATAGCCTTAAAATTAACCTTGGTAAATAATACATTTCGGGTCTACTGATGACTCTTCCGTTTAAAATTATAATTTTTTTTTTAATTTTTGTATTTTATGCTAAACAAACATTATCGTTCTAAAATACAATTCGATTAAATAAATTGAAAATACTAATGACTATTGTGAATGAAAAACAATTCGATTTTTTAATACACAGGTATTTTATTAGAAAAACAGACAAGAAATAAAATTTAAAACAACATTTTTTCTTGCTTCCTGATGGTTAATGGACTTTACATGCCTGCAGAGAGTTCTTCTTTACTTCTGTTACATTTTTCACTTATCCTTTTTTTCAAAACCAAATATCATTCCAATTTAATACGATGAAGGTGTCAAAAACGACCAAACTGACCAGAACAAGCAAAGCGTTATTAAAAAGTTCTAGGATTTTGAGGGAGCCGCCGAGTATCTGCAAAAAAATTTAACACCTTAAATGGTGGACTATTTATTTTTTTTAGTGACAATATTATTACGTTAGATTTCAGATTTTTCGCAACAGCAACAGTAGATCGAAAGAAAATTTTTTACCATATAAAGAATTTTTCTCATAAAAGAACAACCGAAGTGACCATCAAAACCTTAGCATTATTTAGAAGTCTTAGTTTTATGAGGGAGCCAGGGAGTATCTGCAAAAATATTTACCACTTATAAATGGGGGAATAATTAATTTTGTAAATTAAAAGTTTCTTACTTTTATAACAAGACTTCGGTACCAAAGAACTTAAGGAGATTTTATTTTAGATTTTTCGCACCGGAAACAGTTAATGAAAAACAAGTTTGTTCACAACAATTTGTTTCCAAACCAATAATTTTTATTTTATTTTTTATAATTAAAAATGTTTTCATTATTTAAATATTTTTCTTTTCAAGTTAGAATTAATTTATCTCATGTCAAAAATAAAATACCAAATTTTCGGTTACGAGCCATTAATTCGATTACTATAATAAAAAATTTATTGGAAAAACCATTATTTAGTCACGAAATTTTTTGATGTTAAATATGATTCGGTTACATTTAAAAATATTTTAAAATAATTTTGACAAATAAAAAAAAAAAAAAAAATTGGTAATGATAACCAAATTTACTATTGTTGAAACTATAATACTGTCATATTTAAATTTTATGTATAACAAACATAGAATATCTTTTCAATATATAATTTTCTTCAACTTTAATTAAATGTTATGTATCACCATAATTTTTTTTAGTATTATAATCGTTTTACATCCAATCTATTTTCTGTGTGTATCATTTTAAAGGTAATTGGTAGCCATGTCCATTGGTAGACTGGCCTAGAGTTCCTTTAATATTATATTATATTATATTACATAATTTACAATTTGTTATTTTTAATGAAAATTTAAAGTTTTAAGTTTATACTTACTGGTGTGTCTTAAATGTTTCAGTTTTGAATATATTTCGTATATTCCGATAATAAAATTTTGAATGCAAAAATTGTTTCATTAAAAATTTTGAAGGTAGAGATTCAAAATGAAAATGGGTGACAAATAAAGCATTCGGATGGTTCCAAATAAAAACGAGAGAAGATATAGTCGGTCAAGACCGACTATATAATACCCTACACCATTGCGTATGAGCATAAAAATTCGGGAAGTGGATTTATAATAGACCTGTAGACCAACACTTTTACTAAATCTAAAATAAAGCATGCGAGTACAGAGTAATGCGTTAATAATATCTTGATGATTTTATGCATTATAGGGCGATTTCCGGAAGTGGGTTTATATGGAAGCTATGGTAAATTATGGACTGATTGTCATATATTTGGGCAATGTTGTTTCTACTTAAATAAAACTTATTTGTGTCGAATATTAACTTGATACTATCTTTCGTATGGGATTTATGCACGTTAAAGTGATTTTCGGAAGGGGGTTTTATATGGGAGCTATGGTCAATCGTGGACCGATTTTAATAAAATTTGGTACAAAGATTGGTATTTGTACAAAACTTCTTTGGACCGAATTTCATTAAAATATTCTTAATATTAAGACATTTTTAAGTGTGAAAACTCTATTCAGGGGGGACATTTGTATGGGGGGTAAGTGAAGTAATGGACCGATCATAACCAAAACTGCCAAATTTCATTCAATTATCTTCAAAATTGCGACCTGTACTTTGTGCACAAGGTTTACATGGACAGCCAGCCGTCCAGCCAGCCAACCAGCCAGCCAGACGGACGGAAGGACATCGTTAGATCGATTTAAAAAGTGATTCTGAGTCGATTGGTATACTTTAAGGTGGGTGTTGGATAACTCATTCTATGCGTTACAAACATCAGCACAAACACATAATACCCCAACCACCTATGGTGGTGTAGGATATAAAAAAAAAAATACACAAGAACATTTCTTCATCGCATCCACAATTTATAAATCTTTAAAGCCAATATTTTAGCGGAATTACATATTTTTAAATTCCGACGGTTAAAAAAAAACATTTTTAATTTAGCTAGTAAATATTTCTTATATAGAATTTCCAAAAATTTCACTGTCATAATATTTTGGGTTAACCACATTCGCCAGAACTGCGGTAAAATTTACAAAGCAATGAAAATGTAAATATTCCTAAGCAAATTTGCATATGCTACACAAGAAAAGGGTAAAAATTAACAATTTTCCCTACATTTTTATTTGTGGCCAACCAATGGATTATTGTTTTTGTGGGAAGATTTCTATTTTTCGTATTGAATTTCATCAAAAATTTAATAGAAAAAATTAACATGTAGACAATAAAGTTAAAATGTAGTATTTTCCCAAAATCAAAAAAGATACAAAAAATAACGCCCCTTATCTGATCCATATAACTAAGTGTTATTAGCAAATAAATGAGATCAAACGAAGAAGGGTTAATCACATTCGTTGCGCTGTGGTTTTAGTAGAATCATTTTGATATATACAACATACCATTGTGTTTTTTTACCTGCTGCTGGTATTTTAAACTCCACCTCTAAATTTGTCTCTCCCTCTTTTCTATTATGTGTACATATACATGTATCTACAAATGTATGCTTAGTAGTGGTTGAAATGTTCGCTAGTAACGCCTTAACCCGTTTACAAATGTTGATCAATAAACAGTTGCTGATCACTTTAGATACTTAATGCGATTATCCTCTGGTAATGGATTTAATCATGTCAGCTCAAGTATCTTTCTCTAACAAATTTATGCCAAATATTTGGAAAAGTCAAAAAGTTCTTAACAAGCATATTTTTTTTGTTTGTCATGTTTTAACAGGGATTTTTCAAGTTTTATGCCCGATTTTCTCGAGTTTAAGCCTAAACAGTTGCAAAAGGGTTATGGAAATTATTTGCATAGAGTTATTGATAGACACCTTTAATAAGTCCTTATAGTTTTGTTGATATTCTTAGAGATTTAAGTCAAAAAGTCAAAAATCTAAATACAGATTAAGTATCTTATACCTTGTTGTATGATAAAGGCATTTTTGGTATGAAAAATTCTAAAGGAATTACCACCATCTGGGAGATAATCTATGTATAAATTCGCATATATTTGACAACAAGAAAGTTGACTTTTTAAGCCTTAAAATAAAAGGAGATTTTCGAAAGAATGTTTTCCCTAACGTATTAAAAAACTTTTGCAAATCTAATATTACAATGACTTTTTTGTATTATTTATTGGATTTTATTTCTAGTTTATTTTATTGAAAATATTTCGGTTTTATTTAAATATAAATCCTTAACTAATTTAAATTAAACCATTTAGAAATTTTCCTGGAAAAATTGCGGTAATTTTTTATTTACCATCCAAATGTTAAAGAAAACCAAATGTGTGTTTTATTTTACAAAATACATAAAACTAATTTTCTTAATGATGCAATATGTTTTTTTTTTGAATATGTAAACCAACACAAAACGTCTGCCATTTACATTCATTTAAATAAAAAAATAAAACAAAGATAATGATGATCGCCAGAATATCATTATGATAATCATAAGACAAAATGCTTGGCATCAAAGTAGTTTTTTGGTGGCATGTTTTATGCCCAACTGACATGCAAATGAGCCCATCATCAAATGAGGGTGTTTTGTTAAATGATTTTTTTACACTTTTCATTTACTTGTAAAATATTTTACACAGTATAAGTAAATTTACTATAGACTAAAGTTTCTCGTTGTAATTTTGTTAATATCATTCTCAAAATTACGAGTTGATACCAATTTCAAGAATAAACTTTAGGGTAAAAAAAAAAAAAAAATAAAAATAATAATATCCATCAGACTTCCTACAAAATTCTTAATAATACTGCTGCTGGAATCATATAAATAAATGAATCCGATATAAAGAAGTCTAAACGCAAATGCTGGTAAAGTTAATCCAGAGGAGCTAGAAGCAAAGGTCTCTCCACAAGCCCTATGCAAACTTTGTCAATTTTAAAAGTTTTTTTTTTTTAAACTTGTTTGTTAAATCCACTTTGTTCGTTTAAATTTTATTTTAAATTAAATATTAGAATTATTTTATTTTATATTATTCAAAATGTCAGAAAATACTCTCTCTGTTTAAGCTACTTGTTAGGGTTCGTTTCGAAAAGAAAAATTTCGTTTGATATTTGGATATCATACCTTTTTAGAAGGTCTTTGTAGCAGTAAAAATAATGGCGTATTTTGTTTTTTTAAATTCCAACTCCTTCCCCTGCATATCTGCGGCTAAAAACACACATTTTGAGCGCCATTTTTTTTTGCGCAGAGACGAATCCAATTGATTAAAAAAAATTTCTTTTATACATTAATTCTACATACAATTTTAGTAAGAATGAGTACTATTCAACCCGCTTAAAATGCATCGTGTTCCAACTAGGGTGTCCAAAAAATTGGCTTCTTTAAAAAAAGTTTTAAAAATATATTTTTTTATAAATACAGTGAAAATATACTATTTGCTTTAAAAAATGGTGCAAAAAAAATTAATCTACGACTTTTCGCTTTAGAGTCACCAGACTAAGAAATTTTCAAATAATAACTATAAAAAATAAATATCTTAAAAAATAATTGTTATTAAAAAATTTTAAAACATGGGCTTTATAATTCACAGTAGCCTCTGCATTTTACAGTTACAATATTCAATATTTTTAATTTTCGTTTAAATAATATTTTATTTTTTTGCTATTATATGAAAATTTTAATACCTTTTAACCTTAAAGCGAAAAGTGGTAAAGTAAATATTTTTGCGTTATATTTCTAAGCAAATAGTATATTTTTATTGTATTTATAAAAAATATATTTTTAAAACTTTTTTGCAAAAAGTAAATTTTTCGGACACCCTATTTACAACACGCTTTATTTTAAACGGGTCAAATAATGCTCATTTTTACTAAAATTTAATGTTAGATCGATGTATAAAATAAATTTTTTTATAAATCAACCCGATTTGCCTCTGCGCAAAATGGCGCTCAAAATGTGTGTTTTTAGCCGCAGATATGCAGGGGAAGGAGTTGGAAAATAAAAAAAAAAAAAAAAATCCGCCATCATTTTTACTGCTGCTAAAACCTTCTAAAAAGGTATGATATCCCAAAATCAAAATTTTCAAATTTACCCTACTACTTATATATAGAAATAAATAACTGACAAACTTTTTGTTGATCCCAGCTCTGAGTTTTTTTTTCACAAATAAAATGCAAATTTTTTGGAAAGAAAAATAGGGTTTGTGGGGTTATGGTTTGCTTAAAGCGCCTTCGGCTTTACTTTGCACGCATTTGCGTTGAGATTTCTTTGGAAAACTTAAAAAAATATATTTTAGAAGTGAATAAATAAATGTTGGAAGATAAAAAAGTATAGGTATATTTTTCTTAAGCTATCATTTGATGTATAAATCGTTAATATTTTTTTATATTAAGACTTGATCTGGAATCATCGTGTTCAAATAACCGTAGGAAGTTGAAATTTGGCAAATATATTCTAAATGACTTCCTTGGTTTTTTTCATACAATGTTGGAGCACTCTAATGTTATATTTTTGAAAAAAAAAAAAAAAAAAAAAAATACTCACAAAAAATATATAGGAAAATAACAAATTTTGGACTCTCTTAAAGGATACTCTACACATTTAAACATAAGAACAATCTATATTTAATTTTTTAATATTCAAATCAAATCATAATTAATTTTTGGTGATTTTTATTTTTATAAAAAGCACATATCCGAGATGACTTAATTTGGTGGTCAACCCTCTACCTCCGACTCAAAAATACTTCAGCTCTAGCCATGTACAATTTTATTCAGATATCTTTAACGAATCAAAAATTACAGAATTATATCCAAAGCTAAAGGGAGTTTTGGAACCACCTACATCGAAATACCAAAAAAAAAAAAAAATGTTTTTCAGGACACTCTAATGTATAATTTATTTTAACATCATAAAATAACGCACAGAATATTTTATATTTTTATATATGGGCCATTATCAAAAATTTTTAACCTGGCTGAAACTGACTTAAATTCTTAATAAGTTTTGTGGTAATAATATTTTAAGCAAACTAGTTGCAGATCTGAACTAACAAGACTTGTAACTAATACAGTGCAAAATTTTTGCACAATAGGTTTCTTTTTCTAACCATGATTGTTGTTCAAAGTTCAAGAATATAGAATAACTGATAAAAACTACTTAAGTTTTTACTATTCTTCTACAATTTTTGTTCGCGCGTTTATACTTTTTGATCTTACTCTATCATAAGTATACTAATCGGACTTTGTACATAAATTCTGCACCATCTTTGTTTTTGTGCAGACTTTCAACAACTAAATACATGGTAGTAAAGTTTTGATGACGAAATTTTTTGGTTTTTTTAATTTTTTCAGTTTTCTGGGCGTAGTCTGTGCGCCCCTCAACCGAATACAAAATATAGGATAGGGACTAATACTTGTTGTAATTGTGCATATTTTTCGCTATATCCCGTTGATGTACCCGATATACCGAATACAAAGTATAGGATAGGGATTAATACTTGTTGTAGTTGTGCATATTTTGCGCTATATCCCGTTAATGTACCCGAAATAGTCAACGTAGTAGATAGTCTCAAAGTTTAGAAAACAAATGCGAACATTTTCATATGGAATTGCTTGTATTACTGAGTGAACTTAGGTTTTTGTCATTTTACATAACAAAATCGGAGGAGCATTAAAAATAAATTTAATACAAAAATTTTATGGACTTTTTGAAAATTATGCAAAAATTGTACTTTTTGTTTTTGTATTTTTATATAGAAAATTGCAATTTAAACAAATATAAGATATAAAGATATAAGAGTGGCGATAAATATAATTGATTGGGATCATAAATTTAAGCCAAATTTCGTTGATAATTGAAAACGGGATACTTTTGTCAAAACACATTTCGCTAAAGCACATCGTGTGAACAGCATGAAATTAACTATAATTGACATAATTAGTAGGTGCTTGTTATGCTTAATAAAAATTTCGGTGGCGCATCAAATAATTTTGAGAGATAAACATTTTATGGACCAAAAAATATTTACTTGTGTTAAAAAAGGATCACAATATTAACGAGAGAAGAAGATATAGTCGGTCAAGACCGACTATATGATATCCTACACCATTGCGTATGAGCATAAAAATTCGGGAAGCTGATTTACCAAGTGGTAGACCAACACTTTTCCTAAATCTAAAATAAAACATGCAAGTACAGAATAATGCGTTATTTTATGCATTATAGGGCGATTTCCGGAAGTGGGTTTATATGGGAGCTATGGTAAATTATGGACCGATTCTCATAAATTTTGTCAATGTTGTTTCTACTTATATAAATCTTATTTGTGTCGAATATTTCGTATGGGATTTATGCACGTTAAAGTGATTTTCGGAGGGGGTTTATATGAGAGCTATGGTCAATCGTGGACCGATTTTCATAAAATTTTGTACAAAGATTGGTACCTGCACAAAACTTATTTGGACCGAATTTCATTAAAATATTCTTAATATTAAGACATTTTTAAGTGTGGAAACTCTATTCCGGGGGGACAATTGTTGGGGGGTAGGTGAAATAATGGACCGATCATATCCAATTTCAATAGGCTTCGTCCTTGTATCATAAAAGTTCCACCTGCCAAATTTCATTCAAATATCTTCAAAATTGCGACCTGTACTTTGTACACAAGGTTTAGACGGACGGACGGACGGACGGACGGACGGACGGACGGACATCGTTAGATCGATTTAAAAAGTGATTCTGAGTCGATTGGTATACTTTAAGGTGGGTGTTGGATAACTCATTCTATGCGTTACAAACATCAGCACAAACACATAATATCCCAACCACCTATGGTGGTGTAGGGTATAAAAAGCATTTCTATGTAATAAACTAACAAAATATATTTTCAATCAATATATGGAGAAATAACTTAGATTCGATCCAAATTTTTCACAAAATTTTTAAAAATCGCTATTTTATTGAAAAAAATTTTTTTTTAAAAATTTTACTAGGAAACCCTAGAATATGCTGCACTAATACCATCAAACATTGAAAATATTATAAATTTTATTTGAATAACTCAGTAGGTTTTGATATTATGTGTAATTTTGACCAGAATTATACATAAATTTCTAGTTTGTAAAAATTTTTATATGTTCAACTTTAAACCGCCATAACTTTCGCGCCCCTCACATGAAATGATTAACGCGAACTGGCTGAAAATTAATATTTTAGTGTGATATATATATATATATATATATATATATATATATATATATATATATATATATATATATATATATATATATATATATATATATATATATATTTTATTAAATTTTAAGTTTTTGCGATCATGTATATAGGAATGATTTTCGCTTAGGCTCATCTGAATTTTTTTTTAATATGAATATATTTAAAATACTTACTGAGTGAAAAATTTATTATATTTTAACCAATTCGATTGTAATACATTACTGGTCCAAAATAGACTCAAGTACAAAATTTCATGAAGTTTAAAACTGCAACCTACAGATCGGCTGAAATTATGGTTTCTGCATGGACAACCGGACGGACATTAATTTATAAACTCAAAAAGTATTTTTTCAATGTACTTATGTGCTAATTATTGTAATAAAATTATATAAAAGAGCTATATACCTTTAAGAGTCATTTTTGAAAATTCTACCCCAATGTGCGTAGGTGAGCTGGACCGCACAGTGGGGCCAAAAGCAAAAAAAAAAAAAAAAAAATGGTAATAAGTCTGGATCTTTCAAACCACTGAACCGAATTAGATGAAACTTGGAACATCGATAGAGAAGAAGCTAGGCTACAGTGGGTGAAAAACATATCGGGGATCATAACTTTTAAAAAATACAAACCGATTTCAAGTATGTATTTTTACATTTCTCTTAAGCAAGACAAGGAAAAAACATGCATATTGTGCTAAATTATTTCGTACAGTTTAAAAGATATATAACTTCAAAAAATTAATTTCTCATTTTTGGACCTTTTAAAATAAAATTTCTATTTTTTTTTAATATGTTGAAGTTCTCTTTAATTTTCTAAATTATGCTAATAAACAAATTTTTTCGTTATCTCAATTCGATAACAAGAACAAATTTTTAAAGTCAAAATTTCAAAACACTTCTCAAAAATTGCAATTTTTTGTCAAAAAAGTTACCTTATATTTTTGACTTTTTTAAAAAATTTAGTGAAAAAAGTTTAATGTTTTTTGTCATTTTCTGAAATTCGGGACCTCAAGAAAACGTGTAAGTTTAATTTTGAAATGTTCTGAACGTTCACCCTACATCCAGCAATAGTCAAAAATGATCAATTTTGGATAAGAAGTTCATCTTTTTGAGGCTGTAAAAAAAAATTAATTGTTTATTTCGGCACTTCTGTGAATTAAACGAGAGAAGAAGATATAGTCGGTAAAGCCCGACTATATGATACCCTACAGCATTTCGATCCAAATAATTTTGTTTTTACTTATATACAACTTACTTGTGTTAAATATTAACATAATACTAACATTTGTATGGGATTTATGCACGTTAGAGATTTTCGGGAGAGGAATTTATATGGGAGCTATGTTCAGTTATGGACCGATTTTCATGAAATTTGGCAGAGGGATTTTTGTTGATATAAAACTTATTTGTACTAAATTTCATTAAAAAATTCATATTTTGAAGGCATCTTTATGTGTTAAAACTCTATTCCGGGAGGACATTTGTATGGGGGCTAGGTGAAATAATAGGCCGATCATAACCAAATTCGTCCTTGTGTTGAAAAAAGCACAAGCTTTACATGGACAGCCAGCCAGCTGCCAACCAGCCGTCCAGCCAGCCAGACGGACGGACGGACATCGTTAATTCGACTCAGAAAGTGATTCTGAGTCGAACGGTATACTTTAAGGTGGGGGTCCGAAGATTTTTTATCTGCGTTACAACTTCTGCACAAACACAGAATACCCCAACCACCTTTGGTGGTGTAGGGTATAAATATATGGCTCAATATGTTCTAAAAGGTTTTATAAAAATTATGACAGCCTACCGGTAAACTTAGTCACACAAGGCAATTTTCCGAAAATAGTTATATTTTCAAAAAAAAAAAAAAAAAACGAGAGAAGAAGATATAGTCGGTCAAGACCGACTACATGATACCCTACACCATTGCGTATGAGCATAAAAATTCGGAAAGTGGATTTATATTAGACCTGTAGACCAACACTTTTACTAAATCTAAAATAAAGCATGCAAGTACAGAGTAATGCGTTAATAATATCTTGATGATTTTATGCATTATAGGGCGATTTCCGGAAGTGGGTTTATATGGGAGCTATGGTAAATTATGGACTGATTCTCATACATTTTGGCAATGTTGTTTCTACTTAAATAAAACTTATTTGTGTCGAATATTAACTTGATACTATATTTCGTATGGGATTTATGCACGTTAAAGTGATTTTCGGAAGGGGTTTATATGGGAGCGTGGACCGATTTTAATAAAATTTGGTACAAAGATTGGTATTTGTACAAAACTTCTTTGGACCGAATTTCATTAAAATATTCTTAATATTAAGATATTTTTAAGTGTGGAAACTCTATTCCGGGGGGACAATTGTATGGGGGGTAGGTGAAATAATGGACCGCTCATAACCAATTTCAATAGGCTTCGTTCTTGTATCAAAAAAGTCCCACCTGCCAAATTTCATTCAATTATCTTCAAAATTGCCACCTGTACTTTGTTCACAAGGTTTACATGGACAGCCAGCCGTCCAGCCAGACGGACGGACGGACGGACATCGTTAGATCGATTTAAAAAGTGATTCTGAGTCGAGTGAGTTGAGTGTACTAAAAATTTTTAAGTAGTAAAATTTGTTATACAAAGACACAATTTCCTTTAAAATTATGTATAATATGACTATTTTGTGTTTTCAACGTATCTTGTAAATAAATTCGAAATTAGCTACAGACTCTATCCAACAATATTCTGAAAGCCTAACTCCTCCTCTATCCAAGTTTAATTTTATCAATAAGATTTAAATTTGTCAATAAAATTTTAATTTGGCCAAAAATTTTAAACTAATTAAAATTGTTCTAATAAAATGCAGGTTATAGATTGTTAACATTATAAACCTTTCAAAATGGAACTAAAATATCAAGATTACCTTTTTTTCTTCATATAAATTATATCTCTTGTAGATAGCCCAACATTTTTTTAATTTATATTTCATTACAATACAATTATAAATTATATTCTAAATTAAATTTAACCGAGCATAGTAACATAGACCATAAGCCCATAGCAGCGAAAACAGATCAGAGTCTCTGATGGGAATCGAACCCACGACTGCCAGATTAATAAACTAGCTAACTACCAACTAGCTTACCGGGCCACTCAGCCCAAAATTAAACTAAAATAATCTTCCTAATTAAAACATCTAAAAATATTTCATTTTATTTTTACATACATATTATTCTAATTAAACAAAAGTATACAAAATGATATCTCTTGTTTTTTTTTTTTTTTGTAAACATTATAGATAGACAAACCTTCATTATTTGTACTGATCGCTGGCACAAGGACATTATCCTGTTGTTTTGCACACCAACAGTGACTATAATGGCCAAAACTGTATGTTGTCGTACCAACAAGCAGTTGCTTCTATTTTGCCTCTGTCTTCTACAAAAAAAAAAAAAAAAAGACTTCAAAGAGGAAACTACAAGTATTTTGAAAACATTTTGGTTTTAGCAGTCTACTACCAAATGGTTGCGATCAAAGGAAATGACAACCAAATCCGTCTACAATTTTTTGTTGTTCCTTTTTTATTTTTCTTTTGGAAATTTGCGAAACACACAAAACTAGCAACTGTGTGTGTTTGATCATGACAATTTTGAATTGTCTCAAATTCTAACAAATTTGTCATACTTTTAGAAACATCTTAGTTGGAGTAAATAAATAAACTGCTGTGATAAGGACATTAACAAGGACCAGATTTAATTTTTGAAAATTAATCAAGGTCGTTATGGATAAATTTGTAACTCTGTAAAATTTAACATTGATCTTGTTATCCAAAAATTTGTTTTTATTTTCTGTTGTTAAGTAGTAGAGTACAATAGTTGTATAAATATAAAACAATTGTTTGGCGAAACCAATTGATTTAAATTTTTCTTTAGACATTCTTAAATATTTGTATTTAGTTAGTTAGTATTTGTTATATTTTTTTTTTTATAAAATAGCCACAGAATTATTTGTTAATTTGGCATGAAGTGTAACGTTATACAATAAATTATATATAAGTAGAAAAAAATGTTTGTGTGAATTTATAACAAAAATTAAATAAATATTTTGCAAATGAAAGGTTTAAAGATATGAATTTAATTAGTTAAAGGGAAATTTCTCTTAAATGTTATTTTTATATAAGGGTTAATAAAAGATATAAACCTTTATAATACAGAAAAAAATATTTCAAATTATTTTTAAATAAAATTATTAACCATGGTTAAAGTTTATATTGGAATTTAATTATATTATTTATTAATGGAATTAATTTTTTAAATAAATTGACTACTCGCAATAAATCAATTCCGTATAAAATTTCGTTGACGTTTCACCTTATATGAGAGGTGGGCGGTATTATATCGACCTTCGAACTATCTGTACAAAATTTTGTTATCGTACATGCTTTTGTTCAAGAAATATCAGCAGAAAAATATGAAGTGAAATTAACCGTTTATTAACCGATTTTGCTCCTTTTCAATACCAATAAAACCTTATATAAGATAAATATTTGAGCCAAATTTCGAGGTTGTCCCGTTCGAGCTCTATCCTGCTTCCAACAGACAGACAGACGGACGGACATTGCTAGATCGACTCAGAATCCAACCAGCAACCTGAAAATATATAATTTATGGAGTCTTAAATGATTCTTTCGACATGTTACACACGGAATGACAAAATCAATATGGGGGGTATATATTTTCTTTTTGATGGTGAGTATAACAAAAATATTTTAATATTCCAAAAAAGTTAAGAGGCATAACCTGTGTTAAGATTTTTTCGAACTCACACATTATTTCTAATATTTTCCTAATAAAGAACTACATATAAGTATTCTTGTAAAGCAATATTATCCTCTAAATTTATCCTTTGCCTACTATTATAAACTAATGTACATATATGATTTTTGACTTTTCTGACACAAAAGTGTAACAATAAAAATTTAAATGCTTTACAATGACTCACATAATCCATAGAAAACAATGATGTGCAACCCTTCGTTAATATCCAGAGAAAGAGTAAGGAAGATTTTCAAACAGAAAAAAGGTTTAAGATCAAAAACATACCGTCAAAAGTAATATTGCAAATATCAATGCAAATAACTAAGTAATAAAAATCAAGGACAAAACCCAGTGATAATTGACACATAACAAAGTTTGACAACTTAACTAATGTCAGGCAATCTCTCTCACACACACGCACACACAAAATCATACAGACATACACAAGCAAATAAATAAACAGTGATGACAGCTCACGGAAGTAAATATGTAGTTATTGTTATTTTTCCTGTAATTAAGAGTTTTGATTTGAAGGTCACCTGCTGTTGGCAAATTGCTAAAATGTTCGGGGACACTTTGTACTTCCTGCTAGTTTTTTTATTGCAACATAAGAAAATCCTGTTGGTTTCCAAAGCCAAGCAGGAGATATTCAAGGTTACTCTTAGTTAGTTTTAATATTTTAAAAACATGTCTCTAATTTAAAATATTTCTCTTTATTTGGCGTTATATTGACCAAGCAGTAGAATACCAAAGTAAAATTTTGTGGCTGTTTAAAAAAAGATTTTCAAATAAAATATTGTCTTCCAAGACACTCAAGGTTGCTCATGTGGAGATATTTAACAAAAAAAAAAAAAAAGTTCAAAATATCATATCCAAACGGTAGTGTTTTCTTTTGGTTTGTTGACAATTTTTTTTGGCAAATTAACGCCTAATAAATTGTGTAGCTATAAAACAAAATATCAGGGTCAAATCTTAACTCTTTATTATTGTTATTATTTTAAGCTAGTTTTTCAGTTTTTATCTTTGTATTAGAAATAGTGAGAAACTATTTAATTAATCACTTTTTTCTTTACCGAAGTGTTGTGTTCTTTATTTTTGTCTATTGGCCCTTTTTCTTTTGAGCCTTATGTTTTTTTTTTTAACAATTTAATCTTTATGTTTTTTCTTTGTATTGTAATCAAAATTTATTTTATTGTTTCTTTGTAGAGCATTTTCTTTCTTATTGTTTGTGTAGATCAACAAAAAGTCAGTTGTTGCGTGAAATTTTATAATTAATCAAATTCACGCGTTTTACTTTTAAATTGGAGGGGGCACTTTCCTTAAGAAATGGTGTTATTTTTGATCTAATATCAGCGTGAAAAAGGATACGCTTTGAAGTTATGACTGACTTATCGCATCTGAAGGTTGTGTAAGATTAATTGAATAGGAAGTGATCAGTAACAATGTGGTTGAAATGAAAAGATCATATTGTTATTTGTATACAAGTAGAGTTATATTTAAAAAGGACCTTTATATTCAATTGTTAGAATTTGAAGGAATATTTAGGGTATATAAAACTTTTTGGAATTATGATAATGTTCTCCCGACTGTCTGTACATTGGGATTGAATGGGTCGAAAATGCACCGTGGTTCCAAAGCTATTTTTTTGGAACTTATGAACTGTTGGACATATATGAAAAAAATAAGTAGGTGGCCCTCGAAAGTTGATCATCTCTGTTATGTCATCGCCAAAAATTTATTTTTGATATGAGAGAAAATAAATTTTATACATAGATAGTCCTTGTAAATCTCTACAAAAAATATCTTTTATCTCTTTGGTTTAGGAAATATTCAGTTTTTATACCCTACACCACCAAAGGTGGTTGGGGTATTATGTGTTTGGGCAGAAGTTGTACCGCAGAGAAAAAATCATCGGACCCCCACCTTAAAGTATATCGTTCGACTCAGAATCACTTTCTGAGTCGAATTAACAATGTCCGTCCGTCTGGCTGGCTGGACGGCTGGTTGGCAGCTGGCTGGCTGTCCATGAAAAGCTTGTGCGCAAAGTACAGGTCGCAATTTTGAAGATAATTTGATGAAATTTGGTAAATATGCTTTTTTCAACCCAAGGACGAAGCCTATTGAATTTGGTTATGATCGGCCCATTATTTCACCTAGCCCCCTCCCGAAATAGAGTTTTAACACTTATAGATGGCTTAAAAATATGAATATTTTAATGAAATTTAGTACAAATAAGTTTTATATCAGCAGAAATCTGTCTGCCGAATTTCATGAAGATCGGTCCATAACTGACCATAGTTCCCATATAAACTCCTCTCCCGAAAATCAATAACGTGCACAAATCCCATACAAATGTTAGTATTATGTTAATATTTAACACAAGTAAGTTGTATATACGTAAAAACAAAATTATGTGGATAGAAATGGTGTAGGGTATCATATAGTCGGGTGTGACCGACTATATTTTCTTCTCTCGTTTTTTTTTTTAACTTGGCGAGCTTAAAATTTCTCCTTATTTTTTGTTTTAAATATTCACTAGATTTCTGAATAATATTTCTTTAAGAATCAAATAAATATATGAATCCGTAAAAAAATTATATTAATCTGAAGTTGGAACTTTAAAAAAGTCATATTTTTGGGCTTTTTTCCAAGAAGGTGTCAATATTTATTCACTTATAAAATTTATTTTTTGTTTAGAACCATATAATTTTTTTAATATTTCCAAAAGAATCTTAACGCGAATGCGGGTAAAGCAAATCCGTAGATGCTTGGACCAAATGTTTCGCTACAGACCCTATCCAAACTTTGTAAATTTTAAACTTTTTTTTTGTTAATTTCTCAAATTGTAAACCTGGGTTAACATAAAATTATTTCAATTAAATACCTTTATATGTAAGATAAATATATTCTGACGAAAGCATCTTATATCTGTACCCTGCCAATTCAAAAACACCTCAACTTTGATCATGTAAAATTCTAAAATATCTCCAACGGTTCACAAGTTACAGAATTATTTAGTGTACCTATTACCTAAAAAATTACCTAAAAAAATTTATAACCTAAAAACTCCTCATGCCAACAAATTTTCTTTGGTTAAAAATAATTTTGCAGAATTATTCGCGATACAATTTTTTTTTGCGATTTCGTTGATCTTTGTTAGAGTTCATAAATAAAGAAAAGGACAATTATTGAATTTGTATGGCCCATCGCACAGTGCTTTGTTCCATAGACAAAAATCAAAATAACAACATTTTTCAAATTGTGTTGAAATATACGTTTTTAAAAAAGTAACAATATAGATCATATAATTTAAAAAGATTTTTTTGGGAAAAAGTTATTTTTATGGCTACTAGAGGGCGCTAAAGTTAGAGAATCTAAAGCAAATATTAATGAACCAAAAAGCTGGTTTTAAATTGTTTTAGGAACAAATTTTCAAAAATTAATTTTTTGATGAAAAGTGTCGAAGTTTTGTTTTTTTAATTTTTGTAAATTAAAACTATTATTTTTAAAATATAGTGTTTCGAATAAATATATATTGTTGCTGAAATTTACACATATTTTTTACTTAAAACCTTAAAATTCATTAAATTTGATGAAAGAGATAAAAAATGTATAAAAAATTATAAATTTTTTACGGTTTATGTAAGTTTCTACAGTTATTTAACATATTAGAAAATAGTTTTTGCAACTTTTTACAACTTTAAAAAAAGTTGAATAAAAGAAGTGTCTGATTTTCTGCTTTTACTTCAATTTCAAAGAGTTCTCAATGTTGAAGTAGTTTATTTTGCTAAATTAAAATAAAAAAAAAATATATATATATATATATATATATATATATATATATATATATATATATATATATATATATATATATATATATATATATATATATATATATATATATATATATATATATATATATATATATATATATATATATATATATATATATATATATATATATATATATATATATATATAAATTATTTTGAAATTTAAGAAACAACTAAGGAATAGAAAAATATATTTTTGAACCCAATATATTACGTTAAAAATCCTCCAGATGGTGCTAATTATAGAGAATTTTAATACAAAAATTACATGAATTCGATGGAGTATTAAAGAAATTATAGAATTTTTTTTGCTTAATTCTGAAATTTAGTATTGTTTTTTTTAATATATAAAAGAAAAATTATTTCCTATTTTTTGCCACAACTAAAAAAATAGTAATTTAAAAAATTTCTAAATTTCCTTGTATTACACAAAAATCAAAGAATTTTTTATGTTAAAATATTTTGTGATGTTAAATCGACATTGCTTTAAAATTTAATACAATATTGAAAACTAAAAAAATAAAAATTTTGTATAGGAAATCGGATGAAATAAGGCAAATTAATGTTACAGAAGATAAAATGTGGGTACAGAAATGTTAATAATATTTAAAAATTATAGGGCTTAGGGGAGATAAGTATGCCCTTGCTACTATTAAATAAAATATTGCCTGACCCATAAAAATTTTCGCAAATTTTGATACTGTTTTGACCATTATTTTAGAAGAAAATGCGTTTTTCACATTTCAGGATATATGGAAGGTAGGTAGTTCTTGCTCCGATTTCAAACCTTTGTGTATATTTACTATGGATCTAAAATAATATAAGTGCCAAGTTTCAATTTTCTGCGATCCTTCTTCTATTTTTATAAAATTAAAAACGGTATGTTAGCCAGAAATGCGTTTTTCTCATTTCAGGATATATGGGAGGTAGGGTGTTCCTGTTCCAATTTAAATAAAAATTGGCAGATTAAATAGTCTATATTTAACTGCAATCAAATATGTGATTTTTTAGTTTCAGAATATATGGGAGGTGGGCGTATAAGCTTCTTAAATTACATTAAAATTTTCGGTGAACAATTTGTTGTCAATAAAATTTAATAAGTTATTAATATTTTAACATATATATGTATATTTCCTATGGATAATTTCGAAAGTGTTATAAAATTTCTTAATCCAGATAACTAAATAAAAACTAATAAATGCACCATTATTAAAATGTATATATTAGTAAATGTTAAAATTCATTCCAAAAGCACCGCAGACTAACTGACGTTGTAAAGTCAAAGGAATGGACATTTTAAACATAAACAACGACGTCTAAAAGTCTATCAAACTTAAAACAATCATCATTTATCTTAACAGATGCACACAGAAATGTTTATTGTTGGTTTGGCACACATTGTGGTTAAATAAACTAAAGCCACAAAATAAAAAAAATTAAACTAAAATGTTTAACGTATTGATTTTGTTACTTTTTTTAAAACACAAAACAAATTCGTCCTTAATACAAATCAGATGTTTTTTTAACACCCACCTTACAACTTCAACGCAAACAACATCCATCCAGAGAGTACAAAAAGAAAAAAGTCATTAGGGGGAGACTCCTCTTTAGAGGACTGAGATATGTTGTGTGTGAGTTTTTTGTGTACGAATAAACGAATGAATGACGTATTACATCAAGTGGTGTGGACTTAATAGAACCGATGGCGGTACGATCACAGAACATAACAAATTGATCATTAAACAGAAGGCATGTTAAATGTTTTAAACAAAATACAGAAATCGAGTTCATCAAACAGCTTTGGAGAAAGACAGGTTTTCAAAGGAATTGATTCTTTGAATGGATTTTTAAAATGTAATTTTAATAAAGAATAAAACATTTTGGCATCATCATATTTAACTTTGAAATAGAATATTTAGAAGTAGCTTAATTTTATGGTTCTTAAATCAATTAAATTTTATGGGATAGTTATATTGAAGAAATGTATCCATAATTTATAAGTTTTCGCTTAAAAATTTATTTAAATTAATATTGAATTCAATCTTTAAAGTCACTGTCTGACACACAGAAAGTTGATTTGTAGCAAAGTTTATTTTCTTTTTTCAAATAAAAGGCCACAAAAAACCATCTGGAAGCGTGCGAACTTCCATAACATCAGCAAAAGAGAAATTTTTTTTACACGAAAAAAAAGAAAACAAATTTGAAAATTGAAATGAAAAAAAAAAAATCAAGTGAATTAAAACTCCTCTATATCTTTCGTTTTAAAGAAACAACAAAACAGAACAGAAAACACAACAAACAATACAAATCAGTAAAAATAAGATTAATTTGTTTTCCTGACTTGTCTTCTGGTACAAAATACTTTTTCTTCATTTTTCTTGTCTCCTCCTTGTACACTCCTGGTGAGCTAAAAAGTCCAAAATATGTTATTTTCACATCATCAGTAAACAACCTGTTGTTGAACTCATTATTTATTATGTTTAATGTTTGATTTTATTTTTCGTTTGGAGATTTTTTTATCTTCTCTATGAACGAGTATTTTTTTCTCTTTTATCTTTTGTTTAATTTTAATTGTTGTTTTTATTAATTTGTTTTTGTTTTTTATTTTTAAAACCTAACCACTTTACACAATAGTTATTTATGATTATTCTTGTCAAAATCAACAATAGATCATCATGATCATCGTTTGATAACATTATAATGATGTTTACGAATATGATGTCGAACTGACTGATGGAAATGATGAAGATGAGTTTGATGATCACACCACTGATCATTGATCTTCTAGGGTTTGATGTTAATGATGCTGATGAACTTATGAAATAATAAATCGTATCGGACTCAATGATTTTTTTTTTTTTTGTTATTTTTATTATTTTGTTATTGCCAGTAGAGTTCAGTGCATTTTTAACGGCGGCGCTTCGTTTTGCTTCATTTTCAATTTATGCGGATCTCTGGCGATTAAATTGCCATTATTCACCTGCTTTTCACACACATATGTAATCTACGTTATTATGTTGAATATTTTTTAATATACAATATTTTAATAGATTATCTTTTTTTTTCGGATTTTATTTACATGAAATTATTTTGATAGTGATTTTTTATTAACAGGAAAGGGAGGGGAGGTTTAAAATTGATTATCCTAATGATCTTTTGTAGAAATCAATACCTTGATCTTGTGTTCTATAAGATTTTGTAACACCCTTTTTTAACGCTTTGACAAAAAGAAAGCTATGATCATTTCCAGAGCTAATGATTCTTTTTTCCCTATTTTTGGACTTTATTCCTTATTTTTTTAACGACTTTCTAGTTTTCCTTTCACCATGAGAAAAAAATTTAAAAATATTTCCATATGTGTATTGATACTCTATATCAGGGATTCCTACTTTTTATCACTCGTAAGAATTTTATGCACAAACGATTTCGTTTTATAAACTTGAAACCACATTTCAGTTATGCAAAATCGCATTTCTTTTCTTGGTTTTAGTTTGCATGGGTCATAATTATCTTGCTTTTGGATGAATCCAATTACTTTTAATTGTTGCCACTTTTTGTGTTAGGCATGAGTGATGATCAAGCCATGCCTGCAATTCTTTATTTTCAAAACTTATTCTGTTGTAGTGGGTGCTCTTTAACATGCACATTTAAATCATCTAAACTAGTCCCGTAATATTTCCACGTTAAGTTATGATCCCAATAACCTTCCACTAAAATTGTTGCAACAGAATAACACCTACTGAATAAGAAAGCCTAATAACTTTCAAGAATTTGTTTTCACAAAAAATAAAAAAATACAAAAAATTCAAGAAATTGTTTATGATCGGTCCATTATTTCACCTAGCCCCCATACAAATATCCTACCGGAATAGGTGTTTAACGATAAAAAATGCCTTAAATATAGCAATATTTCAATTAAACTCGTTACAAGAGAGTTTTGTATAAGTGTCAACCTTTGTGCCAAATTTCGGTCCACAATTGACCATAGCTCCCATATAAATCCACTCTTCCGAAAATCACTTTAACGTGCATAAATCCCATATAAATGACAGTATCAAGTTAATATTTAACACAAATAAGTTTTATATAAGTAGGAACAACATTGCTAACATTTATGGGAGTCGGTTCATAATTTACCATAGCTCCCATATAAAGCCACTTCCGGGAATCGTCCTAAAGGGCATAAAATCATATAGATGTTAGTATTAATGCATTATTCTGTATTTGTATAATTTATTTTGCATTGAGTAAAAGTGTTAGTCTACAATTAGCTGCAGGTCTAATTTTTAGCTCATTCAGAATGGGTATCATATTGTCGGTCTTGACCGACTATAGTTTTTCTCTCGTTTATCCTATAAATTATTCAGTAAAAATATAATTGTTTTACTATTAGTAACTCACTAACTATCAAATAAATTTAGACATTTCCTTAAACATTTTGAGTATACAAACTACTCACGAAAAAATCCGTGCATGCTCTTGGTCTTATAACTTTTGATGTGGTGAAAAATAAATAATTCTGTTCACTGATTTACATTTGTCATTATGCACACTAGCCATGGTAATAGTGAAACTAGTTTTTCTTAAAATGGAAACTGAACAAAAACATTTAAACACACAATTCAAATTTTTCATGAAATCTTACATCGGTCATATAAAACAATGCTAGAAAAACAGTTGTGTGTCATAATGTTATACAAAGAAGTTATGGGCACTGAATGGAAACCTGGTAGTGGAAGAAAAATAGTATCTTCAGGCTTTAGCACTTAGACAAAACAGGGAGGATTTTAGAGAAAAACCCTCATCTATGGAAGAAAAGTGTAACAAAAAGTTAAAATATTATTTCATAAAGTCTTTAATTTAAAAATTATAGAATGAAATAAATTCCGACAAAAATAAAATAATTTCTTAATTCTTTAAAAAATGAAATAAGTTCCAAAACAAATTTTAAAAGAGACTTATTTCCTTATTATTTTTCTTATCAAACACAGAAAAAAGTCACCAATTAACAAATATATATGAAAATAATTCATTCAATTATAAACTTGTTTAAATTTGCACCTCTCACCAAAATGATTATATCAATTACTAAAAACTATAAAAAATACAAAACAGAAAAAAATTCCCAATTAATAAATTAATTAAATCAATCAAGTAGATGATTGAATGAATTAAAAATGTTAAAATCATACCAAAATTTATTTTTATTTTATTTTTTCTTGAATATATTTATTATATTTTGCTGCAAAATTAAACAACTGAGTTAATTGAAAAAAGACGGTAATAATTTTTTCTGTGAATGAATCTCATAAGAAAATGAAGGTCAACTAATTAAATCTTTTTTTAAATTAAAAAATACAATAAGAAAACTTTTTTTCGCTAATACAAGCCGTACGGAAAGTTCGTTGACCGTCGTTATCCTTCGAAATATGGAATTTCTCCCACACGCATTGTGAAATGAAATTTTTCAAAAAATCGTTGAATGAAAAATAGCCCTAAAGTACAAATAAAACTTTCGAATGGGGCTATTTTTCATTTCAATATGGTGCAAATTCACCCCAAAAAATCTGATCACAAAATGCCACAAAAACGATGAAATTTAAAAAGTGTAAAATAAAAAATACTAATAAGGAATATTATATCGAAACTAAGATTCACATGTATTTGTGCACTTTTGGGTGATTCTCGAAATTGGAACTTATATGGGAGCTATGGAAAACTATGAACCGATCTTCATAAAATTTATACTTATATAAATTTTATTTGTGTTGAATATTAAGTTGGTATTAAAATTTGTATGGGATTTATGAACGTTAAAGAGATTTTCGAAGTGTTAACCGATCTTCACGGTTTGGCATACGAAATTATACTTAAATAAGACTTAATTGAGCCAAATTTCATTAAAATATTTCTATTTTTAATGTATTTATGAGTGTGAAAACTCTATTCTGGGAGGACATTTGCATGGGGGCCAGGTGAAATAATGGGCCGATCATGACCAAATTCAATAAGCTTCATTCTTGTACAAAAAAAAAAAAAAAAAAAAAAAAAAACAGTATACTTTAAGGTGGAGGTCCGAAGATTTTTTCTCTGCGTTACACCTATGGTGTTGTAGGGTATACAAAATTCACCCATTGGTTTAGTTTCTATAAGCAGATTTGTATGCACGAAATTTTTCGTGCGCAGTCCTTATACGCAGGAAGTTGAAATTTGACAAGGGGACATAATATATATATATATATATATATATTATGTCCCCTTTCATAATTTTAAATACGTTTAAATGTATCTCGCAAAAATGAATTTTGGACCACCGCAGAAGGTATGCGTTATGTTATTTATGTACTTTATGGGAATTCCTGAAAGTGGGCTTTATATTGAAGCTAAGGTCAATTATTGGCCGATCTTCATGTATATTGGCATCGCCATTTTAATTTATGTAACATTTATTTGTCTAAAAAATATTAACCTAATAATATAATTTTTATGGGATTTACAACCCTTAAAGTGATTTAATATGGGAGTTATGTTCAATTATGGAACGATCACAAAATTCGGCCAATCGGACCAATCTTAACAGATTGAATTTAAATTATTTGTAAAATTGCGATCTGTAGTTTGATTACAAGGTTTCTATAAACGAACGTAGAGACGACTCAAAAAGTGATTCTAAGCCGATTGGAATGCATTAGGGAGGGTCATAGACCAATAAACCCTACATACCTATGATGGTCAAGGGTATAAAAATGCCTATATTTGGAGTTGAAAGCTTTAGTTCTATCGAATCGGTATATAAAAAAACGGCAATACAACTCCTGAGTTAAGGTGAGTTTATCGGCTAGGTAGTAATATATGCCAACTTAGTCAACATTTTTTATTTGAACAATGTAAAATCCCTGAATTAGGCAATGAACCACTACTCAATTCATCATATTCTCCGGAATTAGATTCCAGCGAATATCTTATGTCTCTAGGCCTATAGAAATGGCTGGCAGAAGGAAATTTAACTTCAGTTAAAAATTACGTTTATATATATATATATATATATATATATATATATATATATATATATATATATATATATATATATATATATATATATATATATACATATATTTTTTTTTGTTAAAATAAACTCTCTTTAATACTTATTTATTCGCCCTCGTATAAATCATCAGAATATAAGCAAAAGACTATTAAGTTTATTGCTTTCTAATGGAAAGTACAAAACTACCAATGTTCCAAAAATAACTAGCTTTTCAAAATTATTCAAAAAACTTGTGTAATTTCCGTTACAAACATAAAAAACATCAATTAATATTGTTACATGTCACTTGGACAGCATAAATTACAAGATATTAAGTGAATACATTATAAATATGATTTATTAACTGGTTTCTGACCAACCAACCGATATGATACGACCAATTGCCACCAAGGACACCTAAAACGACTACTTAATTTATTTATAAAACACGGTTTTACGAAGAAAGATAAACAACCAACCGTTAGTATATTATTTAAACAAAAATATATTACAAAATAGTATTTTTTTCCATTTCCTAATTTTCGTACAACACGCCCTCTATGTACCGTAATAGTAAACTCAAAACATCATCTATAACAACCACGAGTGTGAAAAAGAGATGGAGTATAATAACAAACCATGATTGGTTAATGAAGTACAATTAAATTGTGTTGAGCAACAACAATTTTAGGTGGTAGAAACAGCAAGTACCTGTCAAAGAAGAATGGCCAACATCATTGCACCATTGTTTCTAGTTTTGACACAATAGGGAGAGAGTGTGTTTGTGTTGTGTTGTTGTTTCATCTGACACATTTACTTCACAGAAAAGCAACGATCCTCTACAGAGATCGACGAATACATCAGTTAGGTTTACAACACGAAACAAGCAACATCGAACATTAACTAAAAACCCAAGAAATAAAAAAATATTTACATTTGAAATTGAAATAACAAAATTTATAAATAAAATAATTTAAGAATATTTCTTGTGCAAAAATTTAACAACAAAGTGGATTTATTATTAATATTATAAATATAAAAAAAAAAACAAATTAAATTATAATAAATTTAACAATTAAAAGAATAGTTAAAGTGTAAATTATTAAAACAAGCAAAACAAAGTTTTAATAAAAAAATAAAAAACAAACATGACTGTAACTGCCTTTGCCGCCATGCACCGTCCCTTCTTTAATGGATACCCCTCTATACAAGGTAAGTTAAAACTCCAAATTTTGTTAACTTTGTGCTCATTTTTCTCGTGATCATTTTACTAATTTTGCTTTCTTGGATATCAGTGATAGTCTGAAAAAAAACTTGATTTTTTCTTTAGATGAAACATTTAATAGCCCACATTAAGTCACAGTTAGAAAGTCTTCTTTTGTCTGCAGTGACCTTGTTCAACTGCACATAATTACCCGCTACATACACTTCCTAGGAAGTCAATAGAAATTTTGTTTGCTTTTGCAACAAACATTTTTCACTCAAAAATCAATTCATCACTCATCCATAATGTTAATTTTCAAGTTAGAGTAAATTTCAAGTCATAAATCAAGTGGCACAAAGAAGACATTCTTCTGTATTATGTGTCATAAAACTCACACCCCGGCGGGAAGCACGCGAACGTGTTAAAAATTTCCGTCCGTCTGTCTGTCTACCTGAACGTTTAGTCACAACATGATTGCGAAATTTCTAAGGAAACGACACGCGCATATGAAAAATATTGAAGATAAAAATTCCTAAAAATCTTTGTTATAAATTTAAGTATTAATTTATGTTACTTTTATTTTGTCCTACAGATATGAATGCCGGCCAAGGACGCGTCAATCAATTGGGTGGAGTATTCATTAATGGCCGCCCTTTACCCAACAGTATACGCTTGAAGATTGTTGAAATGGCAGCCGAGGGTATACGTCCCTGTGTCATTTCTCGTCAATTGAGAGTATCTCATGGTTGCGTTTCAAAGATTTTAAATCGTTATCAGGAAACTGGTTCCATACGTCCAGGAGTTATTGGTGGTTCTAAGCCCCGCATTACCACACCTGAAATTGAAAATCGTATCGAAGAATACAAACGTGCCAATCCTGGTATTTTCTCTTCAGAAATTCGCGATAAACTTATACGTGATGGTATTTGTGATCGTACTACAGCTCCTCCAATTTCGGCTATCTCGCGTTTGGTACGTGGTCGTGAAGCTCCCTCGGATGCTGATGAACAACATAAAGGTTCAGGTTCAGATGCCACTAATTCACATGAAGATGTGTCTGACTGTGAAAGTGAACCTGGTATTGCTTTGAAACGTAAACAACGTCGTAGCCGCACTACATTCTCGGCAATGCAATTAGAAGAACTTGAAAAGGCATTTGAACGCACTCAATATCCCGATATCTATACCAGAGAAGAATTGGCTCAACGCACTAATCTCTCCGAAGCTCGCATTCAAGTATGGTTCAGCAATCGTCGTGCTCGTTTGCGCAAACAAAATACCTCTGGAGGTGCTAGCTCGGTAACAAATCAAGTTCCTGTTATGGCTGGTATGGGTTCTTCTTATGCTACTGTTCCCAGCCATCATGTGCCCTATGCTGCCATGATGCCTTCAGAAGCTTCTGTTGCTGCTGCTGCCTATCAACAACAAATGTATGATTTCTATACTGGTCATTCAGCTTCAGCAGCTGTGGCATCTTCCTCTACAGCCAATATGTCTCCAGCAGCCACAAATTCCAGTGGTAATTCTATAACACCTCCCCACCACCAATTTTACCCCGGCATGGCCAACAATGGCAATAACCAATACAATATATCTTCAGCCGCTAGCCTTAACATTAATGTTAACTATGCTTCAACGGCCCAAACTTCATTATTACCAGAAACTAACTATCACAATGAAACTGAATCAAATGCCGCCACCATTGTACGCAATGACAGTCCTAGTGAATCCCTTAACTCAGCTTATGGCTCAACTAGCATTCAATTGCCTCCTACACCCAATAGTTTATCAGCTGTTATAGGTAATGGTCCCCATTCGGTAAATGGTAATAGCCATGAAGATTTACAAGCTGCCCTTAAATCGGAAGGTTCTACCAACAATAACAACAACCATCAACTCTATAATAATTGGAATACCACTACCAGGCCTTCGGCTCCCTTATCACCAGAAGATTCCTTAAATTCTTCTGGTTTAGAAGCTTCATCTCTACCATCTAACTCACAATCAACTTCAGCTCATCATATGTATGCTCATGCTGCAGCTGCTTCTCAATATCCCAGCTATCCTCATCCACATCATCATCACCATCACCATCATCATAGCCAATATGGTCATCAATATTCTACAGCGTCGGCTGCCCAACAATTACCATTCAATCCTCATGCTGCTGCCTCAGCTACTAGTGCTGCTGGAGCTGCTTCATCTCATTTCATGCAACAGAACTTTGCTGCCTTTAGTTCTCCTTCGAAAGTTAACTATGCTGGTGTTTCTCAACATTTCTATCCACCTTGGTATTAAAAAAGTGTGCGCTTGGTTTGAAGTGCAAGCTGGGCTTACACTTTACATTTTTTTTCATTTAAAATGTTTTGCCAAAGATTTAGTTTGATTTTATTTTCTTCCATTTTTATTATTAATTTAGATATTTTTGTATAAATTTCTTTATTATTAGTTATTTATTAGTTTTATTGTAAATATTCATTTTTTTTTAATGATAAATTTTGCTTTTTAATGACACTTGAGGCTTATTATAAATATGTATGTATTAAGTATAATATTTTTGATTTGTCAATTAATTTAGTTTAATATTTTTTAGTTTTTAAGAATTTCTCCTTCATAGTTATTAAGTTAAATAAATAATTTCATTAAAATATAAATAATTCATTAAAAATATAATTTAAAAATTTGTTTCATTAAATTGTAAAAAAATTTGGGGGAAAATCTATTTAACAATGAAAATATGAAGCTTATTTTAGTGGGATGTTACAAAAAGAGTCTATAAAAAATCTCTATTGGTTTTACAATTCCTTTCCCTATCTGAAAATTCTAATATTACATTGCATTTACATTTTGATTAGATTGAAACAATGTGACTTAGACTTATTTTTAAACAAATTTTGATAATAAACTTTTTATATCTGTTGTAGTACTCGTATAAATTACAGGTTTTATTATTACATTTCTAACAATTTCTATAGCAGAGATTTTATTGCAAAAATTCATGAATTATAACTTTATTTTATATGCCCATTGAGTTTAGTCTTGAAATGAGTATCAATATCTATATGTAGTTTTTATTTTTTTACATTTTTTAACTCAAGTCATACATTTTTGAAGAATTTTTAAAAAATTTAAAACCCGAGGAGACCAACTTTGGAACCCCCATGATTGCTAGGGACTTGTTCTGCTCCAAATCAATTCGAATTATTTCCAAAAAAAATCCATCATTTCCTATTGAACATGAGTTTATTTAATAATTATCCTCGAAGAACTTCTATGGAGTTATTGTATAATTTAATTTGAAAAAAAAAAAAAAAAAAAAAACGCTTTCGAATATTTAGCTTCATATTTTAAATATTATTGAAATTGAATTGAAAACACAATAACCTCTCTGATTGTGTTTGCAAAATCTGAAAAATAAAGCTTAAACGTGATCTTTCTGATCATTCCCCAAATTTGTTCTAAAAATATTTGTATTCCTTATATCATAAGCTAATCGCAATATTTGATCTAAATAATCGTTAAATTGGTAGAAATGAATTTTACGATCTTCTTACAGCATTTGCTGATCGTTTTAAATTACATAAATCTAAATAATCATTTAAAAGGCAGAGGTATTATCTACAAACGATCATAAAATTATTTAAATAAAAACTATTTTTTTGTTCTCTAAAATACTTCAGTTGAAAAGTTGTATAAAATGATTATTTATAAAAAATTCCAAGAAAATCATTTCACTTCTTTATTTTTTTTCTGCTATTCATATTTAAAGACAGCGAAAATATTCACCTCGTATGAATTTCCATTCAAAATATGCGGCACATTTTCATGGTCACTGCCACCCATGGCTACATCTAATGGTCTATTAGTCCTTGACACGCTTCCGTAAACTACGGGAGATTCATTTTCCCTAAATATTACAAAAAACTTGCGAAATTATTTTCAACAAAAACTTCTTCTTTAGGAATAACAACTCAATTTGACGAAATCATATTTAGCTGTATCCCATAAATACCTTTAAGTAGCTGTATTTTGGAAACTCGACATGAAATCTCAACAAAAACTACAGGATATTTGCAAGTCGCACGTCCTTACTTATTAAGGAAAATCGACAAAATTTTTTTTCTTTTTTTTTCTTTGTTCTATGTTTACTGGACACCACACTGTGCCTGATCACAATAAATTCTAATAAATGTTTAAGAGAGAAGTAAAAAAAAAGACTAAAAGAATACGATATAGAAGTAAAAGGAGAAAAAAATTTACAATCGTATTAATTTTCAGAAGTGGGCGGCTTATTTTTCAGATGTTTTAAATGGTTTGCAAGTAATTTTATTAGCTAATTCTCTAAATAAATTGTTGGTCATTAATCGAAAGGATTTAAATGATTACTGTGAAAATCAAACTAAAGCAATTAGGTTGGATCGAGGTGTGAATTTCGTTTAAAATGAGATCAATTTTTCTTATATAAATTTGTAATAGTTTTAAACTGAAAAATAAGATACTTGGAATTGAAAAAATAAATATATTAGTTTATTTCAGAAGAAAATAATGGCTTAATTATTAGCATTTTTCAGAAACCTGAACATGTATATTTCATATTATGTACGTATCGAAATGTATCGTACATTTAAACGTACCTAAATTACACTGGTCAACAAAAAAATCCTCCCCCGTAGACGAATAGTTGGACTTGATGTATGTTGATGTGCTAAACACGAATCTGCTTTCAGTTTTTTTCCATAGGTCTGGATTTTTTTTATGGACGTGTCTAATATTTCGCCCGTAGTAAGGCCATTACTTTAGTATATTTCCTCATAACTCAAGAACGGTGTGCACTATTGACATAAGTGAAACACCAAAAGATGCGTACTAAAAATATCTTCAAATCATCCGAAAAAAATCATTTTCATGTAAAATTTTAGATTTTTTTGTTAATAAAATTTATTTTAATAAATGAAAACTTCTAAAATGTTACAGTTTATCATCTTCATCTTAGAGCTGGTAATGCTGCAAATAAAATAAGGCATGTATCTTCAAAATTGATGCACAAATCTAAATTTTATTCACAGTTAAGTAAAAATACCCATGTTATATACAATTGAGTAGAAATACAGAGGTGGCCAAAAAAAAGTTTTTTATTTTTTTTCTTGAAACAAAAATAGGTGGACTAGGTGGATTTTGACGAGTTAAACAAGAATCTGCATTCACTTTTTTTCTATCGGGTACTGATTTTTTTTTATGTGCATCACTAATATCATCATCTTATTCAGCGGTCACACTATAAAGTTCGAGAATGGTTTGTCAAACTTAGGCTATAACTCAAGAACCCTTTACATGATTTTGATTAGTGATACATCAAAAGATGCATACGAAAATTGTCTTCAAGGTGTATCAACAATATTTTTCATTCGGTTAAGAATTTCAGAATTATGGATCAAAATTTTCACCACTTTTCAAAAAAATAAATTTTCAAATTTTCTGTAGTAATTAGCTAGTAACTACGGAAATATTAACTGGACAAAAAATTATATAAATTCAGCTCAAAGACAATTTAGGTCGCTATATATTAAAGGTAAATTTATCTTAATTGGAAAAACTGTTCTCGAGTTATGCAAGTGTGACTGCCTAGAGGCGGGGTCATAATATTCATGCCCATAAAAAAAATCAATGCGTGATAGAAAAAAAGTTAAAGCTGAAAAAAAAATTTTTTTGGCCCACTATTGTTTTTTCCTCTTAGCTATAGGTATGCATGGGTATCCAAACATAGCTGTGAATCCAATCAAGATTTGTGCATTAATTTTTATGATACGTGACTTTATTAACTCGTAGTTTTGCCAGCTTTGAGATAAAGGTGATAAACTTAAATATTTGTATGTTTTCACTAAAAAAAAAGTTTCAGTAAAAAAAGAAATATTTAATTTTGCATGAACAAATTTTTTTCCTATACTTTTTTCGAAATATCTACTAAACTATTGGGCGGATAAAAATTTGATAGAGTGATTTAAAGCTAATTTTATTCCGCACATCGTGGTATATCATTTATATAAATCGTGCATACTGTGAAATATACTCGAGTAATCGGCATATTTAGGGCAGAAAATCCTGACCTGATGGGAGAACACTGAAAGCAGATTCGAGCTAAGCATGCAGAATTCCATCTACATATTTTTTTTTGAAGGAGCTCGAAAAAAAATTTTGATACTTGTTGCAATTGTGCGTATTTTGCGCTATATCCCGTTGATATGCCCGAAATAGTCAACGTAGCAGATAGTCTCAAAGTTTGGAAAACAAGAGCGAACATGTTTCAAAAAATCAGATTTCGCAGTTTCATATACAATGGCATGAATTACTGCGTTAACTTAGTTTTTTGTTATTTTACACAACAAAATCGGAGGAGCATTAAAAATAAATTGAACACAAGAACTTTATGAACTTTTTGAAAATTATGCAAAAACTGCACTTTTTGTTTTTGGAATTTTGGATATATAGATTGGATATCGTCACCGAAAATGCAAAACGACGTAACATCACTTTTTA
Organism: Protophormia terraenovae; assembly: GCA_951394005.1. Classification (NCBI taxonomy): domain Eukaryota; kingdom Metazoa; phylum Arthropoda; class Insecta; order Diptera; family Calliphoridae; genus Protophormia; species Protophormia terraenovae. Next base: position 144,849,177 of record OX596074.1, read on the forward strand.
TAACTTTACAGGAGTCACAAAAAACTTTCTAAAATCTAAACAAATTGTCCTATAAACAAGATTTTTAGGTTATTACATCCTTAAGTATTGCCGAATATATTGATGAATAATAAAATTTTTATTAAATATTTTTTAAGTTATGTGGTTTACGTTTTTCAAGATTTCAATTTTGTGAAGCCAAAAAAAAAAAAAAAAAAAAAAAAAAAACGTAACATCAATAAAAGTTTTAGAAAAATTTTAATTATAAGGATTTTTTATAACTTTTACTCCAAAATTTTAATAGCTATATATTTTTAATAATTTGCAACATAAATTCGTAAAAAAAAGAAAGAAATTTTTTTTTGTTATTTTTTTAATAAATGTGATGTTACGTTATTTTGACCTAAGAAAGTCATTGCCTTCGTTAATATAATGGTTAATTTTTGAGCTACAAATCTGAAAATTTGTGATCACACGTATTTTGGAAAAATAACCTATATTTCATCAAAAATACAAATTTGAAAATTTTGATGTTACGATGTTTTGCATTTTCGGTGACGATATATAGATGTAAGAACAGCGATAAATATAATTGTTCGAGATCATAAATTTAAGTCAAATGTCGTTGATAATTGAAAAGGAAACATGAAATTAACAATAATTTGCATAATTAGTAAGTGTTGTTATGCTTAATAAAAATGCGGAGTCGCATCAACAAATTTCGAAAGATAAACATTTTATGTACCAAAAAATATTTACTTGTGTTAAAAAAAGATCACTATATGAAATAGAATTTCTTTGCAATAAACACTAACAAAATATATTTTCACTCAATGTATGGAGAAATAATAATTCGATCCCCATTTATCGTAAAATTTAAAAAAAATCGCGATTTTTATTGCAAAGAAAATTTTTTAAAATTTTACTAAAAAACTCTAAAGTATGCTGCAATAACACCATGAAACATTTAAAATATCATAAAGTTTATTTGAATAACTCAGTAGGATTTTATATTATATTATATTAAACATTTTTATATGTACATTAGGGTGGCCCTCATTGCAAAAAGTGTCCAGATTATGTTCTCACCCCCTGGAAATGTTTGAATAGTCCAAAAACTAAGATATGGCAAGTTTGAACTGATTGAAGAAAATTTAGAGGTGGCTCAAAGCGATCAAATTCTTAAAAATTATGATTTTTGAAAAGTTATTTCCTTTCACCGATCATAAATAATTTATTTTAAGTGCAATTTTCTAGGTATATTTCTTGTTGAATTCCACAGATTATGAGCTTTCAGAAACGTCTAAAATCAGATTGGATAAATAATAACATAATAGTTATTAAAAAAATTACCGTATTTTTTAGGCAAATATACCACGAAAGATAAGATTTCAATCAGAATTTGAAGGAGGGAAACGAAACTTGGCATGTAGTTCCATATTGACGTTTTATTTAACCTGCAAATAATTTTATTATCCAAAATTGTTGTAATAGCAAAAAAAAAAAAAAAACGTAGGTCAGATATTTAAAAAACAAGAGATTTTTGTGAATTTTGATCGTGAATATCTTACGCAGATCACAAGTGATTACCGAAAAATTTTGACATGATGTATAAGATACCAAGGCAAAAATATATGCCGAGTTTCGTTTCTCTCCCTAAAGTTTTAGATGAAATCTTATTTTACTGGGGTGTATTTGATCAAAAATTACGCGTTTTACGTAAATTGATTTTAATAACTGTGATATTATTTGTTTAATTTTATTCATTTTGGACATTTTAGGGAGGTAATAAACTGAGGAATTCTAAAAGATGAAAACGAGAAAAATGTAAGTTCTAGTGAATTACTCATGGATGAACAGAATAAAAAAAAAAAAAAATAAAATTTTTAATATTTCAAATGCTTTGAGCCACCTCTAAATTTATTTCAATAAATCTAAAACTTTGTATTTTATGGTTTTTGGGATATTCGAACATTTCTAGGGGGTGAGACTGAAAATTTAAATACCTTTATTTTCTTCCATATAAAAGAGGGTCACCCTAATGTGCATAGTCTTGAGTTAAGAAAATAATAGCCTGTTTCTCTATGTCGAACGAAAGCTTTCTTTCGCCTTCTAAGCGAACGAAAACTGATTTGGCTTTCTCTAACTCACTTCTATGCGAGCAATGAGTCGAACGACAAGTCGAAAGAAAACGTAAGTGTTTTCATATAAAATTGGGTTTCTGTATTTCGAACGATAAGAACGAAAATGTCAAAATCACTCACTTATTATTTTGCTTTCGACTGGTTGAATTTTTTAAAGAAAAATAGGAAAAATGCTCACAAGAACATTGCAAATGTTCCTTAATCATGTTTATTATTCATTTTGATGTATTTGGTATCCATAAATGATGATTTTGTGTCTAAAAAACAATTTCTAAAAAAAATCAAAAAACTTTTTACTTTTTAATTATTTTAATTTTGTTTGTTTATTTATTTGGTTGTATATACGTTTAAACAATTTAGTAGTATTTTAAATATTTTTACGAAAAAAAGTTACTCTGAAAGAAAAATAAAACAAAAACAATACGAAAAGACGTAACTCCAAGCGAACGAAAGCGTAGGAAATACAGAAACCCAAAAATATTCGAATTCGTTTGACTTGCTTTCGTTCGCTTTGATTTTCGTTCGACATAGAGAAACAGGCTATAAATTTGTTTCTTAGCAAATAATAATTTTCTTTACACAATAATAAATTTAAGTTGATTATATTATAAAATCAAACAACAGACGCAGAGAAAAAACATGGTTCAGGTGACCATAAACTAAGAGCAACATACTATGATTGTAATATATGATTCCAGGTTGCAATAAGTATATTTGTACATAATCATTATTCTGATTCCATTTAATCACTTTCTCATCATTTAATGATTCGGTTTAATCATATTTATAATTTTTTTTATAATATTTCTTCCGATTTTACAATGTTTTTATCATTTAATAATCCCATTTTACCATATATATAAACGAATTTAATCATTTAATAATCCCATTTTATCATGTATATAATCCCATTTTATCATATATATAATCCCCTTTTATCACATATATAATCCCATTTTATCATATATATAATTCCATTTTATCATATATATAATTCCATTTTTTTATATATTTAATCCTCGAGTTTGCAAATACTGAATATATTTAAAATAAAGCACATTTATCTGAAATTTTTTTTAAATCTTTTATTTCTTGAGAATATTGCAAAAAAATATTTTCAGGTATAAAAATTTATTAATATATTAATTATTAAATTAATAGTTATTAATAATAATTAATGCATACAAATACAATTTTACAGTTTAGCGAGGTATGAATATAAACAAATTTTAAATGAGCTATGCTTACGAAATAAGTTTCTTATTACACTATAATGTAAACATTTATTGCATTTTATTTCCACTTTCTTATTGCACTATATATAATTTATAGACATACATATATAGAAGCCGAACAAAACGTACTTTTTGAATTTTTTCACATATTGTTTTTTTAATTTTCTTTTTTGGTAATCAAATAGTTGAAGTCTACCAGAAAAAAATTGTTAATTATAATTTCACAATTTTTAGAATTTATTAAAAATGTTAGCCTTAAAACACAAAGAAATTGAACACTTTTCCAAAAACACACAGCTATACCGTTTATACCGTTTGCCTACTAACAAACTACTGAAATTATACACAAAAATGTGTATTCAATAGTTATGCAGAAAATAAATATGATTAATGATAAAAATACAATAGTTGTGTGAAATCAAATTATAGTCCAAAACAAATATTTTATATTTGAGGAAAACATAAACATTTTCAAATACAAACATTCAACAGTTGTGCAAAACAAAATATGACTTAAAATCAAATAAAAATATTGGCTAAATGGTTGTAGAATTAACTAAATTTGTAAAATTAACTTAATGGTTGTAGAATTAAATTATTAGTTGTAGAATTGACTAAATGATTGGATTTTTAATATATATGATTTCATATAAACATATTTAAATACATATTATAATTCAGTGAACCATATTAAAATTTTGATTGTGGATAATCATTAAATGATTAAACAGAATCATAAACGTTGCTATCATGAACACAGTATATTTAAAACGGCTGTATAATCATTCAATAGTTGTGGTGATCATGCTGTAACCATGTCTTTTCTCTATTTCTTAAACCAAAAGATGTAATTGTATTTTTTGTAGAGATTTACTAGGACTTTCCATATAAAATATTTCTTTTCTGTCATATTTTAATTTTTGGCGATTTTTATTTTATTGACTTATCTTTAAAGGTTCATAAGTTACAGAATTATTTCCAAAAAAAAAAATTTTTTTGGAACCACTGCGTAACATGATTTCTTAATTCCTAACTAAAAAATTTTAAATTTCTACCAGGATTTTTTTTAGTGACAAAATTTTGATCTTCAAACTTTATCGGAAACATATATTTGTATTTCGATCGGGGTGAGGATATTCATAAAAAGTTTTGTTTTTTAGAATTTTGTATCAATCTAAGGTTTATACACTAGTAAAATATAAAAAAATTATAAAATGTATGAATAATATAAACCAGCATTTTTAATTCGCTCCCGTTTTGAGGGATATGAATTGCCTTATAACGGGATTTAATTTCCCCAGTAGGAGCTGATGGTCAAAGCTGCTTGTGCTCTTTAACTGTAATTTAGTCCAAGAATTAAATTTCCTTGAGATTAAATAAATAAATATTAATAATTCCCAGTACAAAATTTTAGCTATCTTTGCCTTACTTAAAAAAACGTGCTTACCCAACAAACCAAATGATATCGTAATGATATCAGTACGATATCATTTCGGTGATATAGAAGCCCGAGAATAATACACTCGAAAACGATATCATAGTTTTTGAAAATAACGATATTAGTAATGATATCGTTTAATTTAAGCAGCGCGATAATTTAGCAATATATTGCAGAATATATACATACATATATGCTAAAATTGGGTGAATATATAATATTCTAAATATTTTATAAAAAATGAATAAAATAACCATAATAAGCTAAAGTTCATCCTGCTCCTAATCATTTTACATGTAATACGAAACTTTTGTAATCCGAAGACAATTCCCCTTTAAATCCGGGCCGATATTGGTTTCTTTATCTTATCATCTTTAATTTTTTGCGATTCCACTAAATTTAACTGTAAAAATATAATTTCCATATAATGCATGACATAAAATGTTCTTCAAATATAAATATTTTCAATTTAATTTTATTTTCCTGAAAATGTTTGAAGTTTTTTTCTAAGAAAAATAATTTCGATAATTTATTATATAATTTTAAAGTTATGATATCATCAATGATACTGTATCGTTTTTTGGTTTGTTGGGTATATAGAAGATGTAAGCGAGTGTATTTTGGCAATAATAAAAAAAAATCATGCATTCATGGTTACAAAAATAAAGTTTTGCTTAAAAAATATAATTCTTCCATATAAAAATCATGCCTTCTGAAAACAGATGCGAAGTAAAAAGTAATTTTTTTAAAGATCAATTTTTTAATAGGTTTATAAATTACAAATAAAGTCGATAAAAACGTTTCCTTTTTTTTATATATATTTTACTCATAAATTTCAATATTTTTACGCCAACCAAATATCGTTACTTGTTATTTTCAACTTAATTTATTTTTATAAATTACCTTACCGTTTTTCACACCTACCTTATTTCAAGAATCTATTGCTATGATTTTAACTATAAAAATTCTAAAATCTTAGAATTAAATTTTATTTCAACCACTTTATTTTAGTAGTTTTAGAGAAAAACAATTAAAATAAAATTTTTTTTCTTTAAAAAATAACATTAACTTAGACAGGATGATCCTTTAAGACAGTTGTCTCCTTAGGTTGAGGGATTGCCATTGTTATTATAATCTACTTTATGTGTTAAAGTAGAAAGAAAAAAATATTTTCGAAAACACAAAATTTAGTTCAGTAAAGTAGAATGGAAAAACGAGATTTCAACAAATTATCCTTGCACTTTGGCACCTCATTAGTCGAATTATTTATTTATTTTATAAAATCCTTTTAATATCCATTTTTTTAGTTCACACCTTAAACAAATATTGACTTTGAAGTCAACTTACGATTATGTATGTCGTTCGTTATGGCATTGTTGTAAATTAATAGGGATTGTAATCATAAGTAGACTGGCGCCATGTTTTACCTGTTGTTTGCAAAATTTTTTGTGCAGTTTTTTTTTTTTTTTTTTTTTTGGCAATAATTTTTTGGATTATAAATACTTATTACAAATCTTTTAAATACCCTAGTTGTTAATGTTTAGATTTCAAAGAATTGTGAATTTTTTTATCTAGAAGATATATATCAGCACAATTTTTTTTTTTTTGTAAATCATGATGAATTTGACTTTTGTGTAAAGTTTAAATGAGTTGAAGGTTTGTTATATATTGTTAAAAAATATTGTAAATAAGAGATAATAAAAAATTTATTATTTTTTAAGAAAATTTAATAACTCAATGTTATAATAAATAAAATAGTAATTAATTTTTATGTTATTTATTATTGATAATTAAGTTAAAATTAATATCAATGAATTAAATCAAATTGTATATCTCCAAGATTTTTCTTAAACCAGGCGTATCCCCCGCATCAGTAACATAAACCTCAAAATATTTATATTTTGCTTATATATTTCAAAACCATAAAACCAAGCCGTGAAATAAGTAAAATCCACGAAAAAATAAAAATCCACATCGTAGCAACGTTTACAAACATACCTGATCGTCTACAACACACATACGATCACTGATCTACTCAGTTAAAGGATCTGTGAAAACCTTGCAAAATCTACATTCAAATAAGTTCAACTAGCGAAAGGATATGCAATATACAAAAACTTATAGACAAATAAATCCTTTCGTATTCAAACTAAACAAGAGATCATGAAAAGAGCGAACAGATTAACGATGTAAAAACAAACATACTTAGTGAATAGAAATTATACATGTTGACCAGACTGAAGAATTTCCGCATTAATCCTTTTTTCTTCTTCTTCATCTTATTTCATTTTCTCTATTCTTTTACAACAGCCAGGAAGCAGCCAACACGTTCATAAATTTACTCTTTCGTTTTAATGCGTTTATGAGTTGATCATAAAACGATTTCGCTTGTGTGTGTATGTATTTAAAACCGGATTTGTATTTGCTGTCATTCTATGATTTTTCGACTTCTTTAACTGGTCAACGAAGGAAGAACCCCTTCGTCAAAGTGTTGCTTTGTGAGTATTTTGTGTTCCTGAGTCCTGAGCATGAACGAATTTTAAAATACAATATAGACAAAGAAGAGATGTACTAACTACTTAGTTACAAGAAAGGCTTAAAAGTGTTTTAGTTAAATAGTGGTGGCAGGTAAAATATACTGTAAAATATATTTTAGTTTACAAATGTTGATCAATACAAAATCATTTGAGAATATAGTTATGTTGTTTTTGTTCTCATGTAAATTTGAGATCTTATGCACACTAAATCCATAATAAATGTCTATTAGTCCTTTATAAATGAAAGAAAACCTTTTAAAATTTATGTCTAACATGTATTTTATATTGTACTTTGTTAAGTCTTTAAGTCAAGGATAATGATGCATTTTAACATAAATTTCGTTAAATACTTATGAAATCTTTGAAAATATTTATGATAATGTGTTAAAGATATTTTGTAAGTTATTTAAATATTTGTATGATTTCTGCCTTTGTATTGTGTCATTGTGAGAATTTTAATGTAGATCACCTGTGGTGTTTGATAAGTGAGAAATTTTGCAGTTTTATTTAGTAAATATTTTCTGTTGCTTTTATTCTACCCTTTGTTATAGCTATACAAAATAAAGGGCAGATTAGAGGCAACATTTTAGCCAAGAAAAAAATCTTATAAATAATAATATAAGTGTTTTTTGTAAAAACAATTAGTTTAAGTTCCAAGTACAGCAGCTATGATATGATGGTGTTTCTAAACGTGCTGATGGAAAACTTCCGAGGATTCACTTTGGATCAACAAATATGGTTTTGTGATTACACACGGTTCCGTGTGGTCCTCTCTTAAACCCAACCTTTGTAATTGGCCCCACTGTACACTGTTAACCACAAAGTTGCAAATAGTTTCAACTTGGACTTATGTGAAGTGTTTATATCCGCATCTGAATTAATCCTGCCGGAAATTGGTGGCAATTTCAGTAATGGATCGGTCCCTCAGTACCAATTGACATAACTCTTCACCAAAGTTCTAGTTGATTGATATAAGTGATACACCAAAAGATGCGTACTAAAAATATTTTCAAATCTCCCAAACTTATTTTTTTTATGTGCTCAATAGTTTCGAAGTTATTTTAAAAAAGTGTCCAAAAAAAATCTTTTTCATGCTAAATTTTAGATTTTTTTTTTTACTAAAATTTCTTTTAATAAATGAAAAAATGTTTCAGTTAATCATCTTTATCTTAAATCTGGTAATGCTGCGAATAAAATAATGCATGTATCTTCAAAATTGATGCGTTAATTTAATTTTATTCACAGATAAGTAAAAATACCCATGTTACATACAATTGAGTAGAAATACAGTGGTGGGCAAAAAAAAAAAAAAAAATATATATATATATTTTTTTTCATGTAACAAAAATAGGTGGATTTTGAAGAGTTAAACAAGAATTTGCTTTCACTTTTTTTCTGTCACGTATGGATTTTTGTGGGCATGACTAATATCATCACCTTATTCAGCGGTCACACTATAAAATTCGAGAATGGTTTGTCAAATTTAGACTATAACTCAAGAACCGTTTACACGATTTTAATAAATGATACACCTTAAGATGCATACGAAAATTTTTTCAAGGTGTGCACCAACATTTTTTATTCGATTAAGAATTTCAGAGTTATAATCAAAATTTTCACCATTTTACAAAAAAAAAAAAAAAAAAGTTTTTTTTCGCTACCATTACCGAATAACTACGGAAATATTAACTGAACAAAAAATTATGTAAATTCAGCTCAAAGACAATTTAAGTCGCTATATATTGGAGTTTAATTTATCTTAATAGGACAAACCATTCTCGAGTTATGCAAGTGTGACAGCCTAAAGGCGGGGTCATAGTAGTCATGCCCATAAAAAAATCAATACGTAATAGAAAAAGTAAAAGCTGATTGTTATTTTGTACGTTAAATTCCATCTAATCCACCTATTTTTTATTTAAGACGAAAAAAAAAAAATAAATAATAATTGTTTGCCCACTAGTGTATCTTCACTTAACTGTGGGTATGCATGGGTATCCTAACTTAAATGTGAATGCAATCATGATTTCTGCATAAATTTTTATGATACATGACTTTATTTACTCGTAGTTTTGCCAGCTTTAAGATAAAGATGATAAACTGAAACATTTTCGATGTGTTCACATTTACAAAGAAGTTTTATTAAATAAAAAAATAAATCTTGAATTTAGCATGAACAAATTTTTTCGTTAGTAGAACGTCTTAAAGTTAATTTCATTCCACATATTTTGGTGTATTAGTTATATAAAACGAGCATACTTTTCTCGACTTATTTTATCGGCTTATTTAGGACGCAATATTATATACGCCCATAAAAAAAATCTCGACCTGATAGGAAAAAGCTAAAAGCAGATTAGAGTTTAGTATGATGGAATTCCGTAGTCCACTTATTTTTTTTTGAAGGAGCCCGAAAAAATTTTTTTGTCGACCAGTGATACACTAAGGGAAAAAATTCGATTCAAAATCAACAACGGTTGTGCTCACATTGGTAATTTACGGTAACAGCTTTTCAATACCTTTCGTTAACAAATTTAATAGAAAACATATGGAATTGAACAATTTGATACCGAAATGGTTTCAACTTGGTACCAAATTAGGTATTGATTTTCAATAAGAATTGAACACGCAGTGTTTAATTTAAACACATACGGTGTAGATACACTATTGACACAGAATGGTATCGTTTTCAACACGTATGTGATTGATATTTCTCTGGGTGTATCAGTTGAGAGTAAATTTCTAAAATGCTTGTAAAATGCGCAATACCAATCTCTGGGGGGTAATTCCCGCACTCGTGATCGAAATCAACTTTATTTTCTATACTACTTATTTTCCTAATGATATTACTTGACAGCAAACGAATCGAGGTGTTTCTTCAGTTTTGTGAAAAACTTGAATAAATTTCATTGTATCAGTTGAGAGTAAATTTCTAAAATGCTTGTAAAATGCGCAATACCAATCTCTGGGGGGTAATTCCCGCACTCGTGATCGAAATCAACTTTATTTTCTATACTACTTATTTTCCTAATGATATTACTTGACAGCAAACGAATCGAGGTGTTTCTTCAGTTTTGTGAAAAACTTGAATAAATTTGTTTTATAGCACTGAATAAATATAAGAAAATTTAAAGAAAAAACATATGTTTTTACAAATTAAAAATCTAAAATAAAAACTAAATAAAAGATAAATTATATCCAAATTCTTTTTTCTTTTACAATTTCTGATTTAGAAATGAAAGAAAACCTCAAAATCATTCAGAAAAAAAAATGCTTAAAGAAGAGTTTTAATTTTTTATATTAGCTTACGACACATCTTGGAGGGAGGCATCAGTTAGGTGGCAAGATGTTTCTATAGTTGGTTAGACCTTTCTTTCCTTTGGGAGCTATTCCACGATAAGTCCTCGGCCAAATATGTATCCTTAATCATTAATGTTCCTCAGTTTAGTTTTTTTTTTTGTATATTTTTTATACTCATAAGCAAAAAATACTAAGAACTAGTTTTTTTCTTAATTTTATATTACGTACATACAATTTTAAATTATATATTTTTATTTATACACTTTTTCGTATAGAAAATAGGTAATTCGAATGCTTTTTTGCTTACAAGTGAAAACTCTCATGGTTGCGTTTGAATGAGAAATTTCAATACGTCTTACTCGATATCAAATAAGAAAATCCCAAAAGTAAACGATAGAAAAAGATATAGTCGGTCAAGCCGGGGAGGGGTCTTGACTTGGAGTCAAATGTGAACCGATACTCATAAGTGTAAAATAAAACATAAGAATACAGAATATTACGTTGATGCTGACATGTATATGAATTTATTCACTTTTGGGTGATTCCCGAAAGAGGGCCTTATATGGGAGCTATGGTAAATTATGGACCGATCTTTGTAAAATTTGGCAATATCATTTATGTTCATATAAAACTTATTTGTGTCGAATATTTACTTGATACTAACATTTTAATGGGATTTATGCCTGTTAAAGTGATTTTCTGAAAAGGGGTTTATATGCACTGAACCAAAAAGGTACATAAATACAATGAAAAAGTTTATTGTATCAATGAATTTGTGCACTAATTTTGACCCTATGTACAGGTTCATTGAAACAATGTATTGCCATACATTAATATTAAAATTCAATGTACAAGTTCATTGATTCAATTTTTTCTTACATTGAATCAATGAACACGTTCATTAAATAAAATAAATAATTCCAGTGAACAGTACATTGATTTCAATGAACTCATATTTTCTCCCAATGAAATTATACATTGAAAATGAATTATAATAATAGGCTTGTTCTGTATTTTCGGTTTTTATTTTATTTTAAATTAAAGGATTAAATTGTATGATATTGAGTTAATATAAGCAAAAATTAAATATAATTTTCTTAATATAGATTCCATAAATATAATACAGTGTTTATATTACATTTGACTAAAAAAATTTTAATAAACAAAATAAATGTTACAGATGTGATCGTGTTTGCTTTGTCATTTATTTTATTAAGTAATTCCTGTTGTCCTCTACATTGCTCAATGATGGTATGGAATATCCTTTAGACGCCACATTGATATGAGAACAGCATTATCTTGAACAAAAAAAGTTAAATAAAATTTTTAAAATTCGTTCAATGGCTTAACATTTTGAAACTAGTTACTTACGAATTGAATCAACCCTCTTGGTTTTGAAATCACGATAATTTTTGAGGTTAATAACACATTCCTCTGCGTCTTAGTTGTTTTATCTATACAAATATAAATTAAATATAATATTTTGAAACTGTTTAAAACTATTAACATTATTAAACATACGCGTAAGGAAGGCAACTCTCCAAATTCCTGTTTTTGAGTAATTCATTTAATTTGGTGTATTCAATTATACTGCACGACTTCTCCTGTGTGAATAAATTTATATTTATGTATTTTAATAATTCGAACGTCCATGCTTTATAACTTATTTTAGTTTTTACACAACACTGATTTTTTTTTTGTTTTTTGTTTAAAACGCGTCATTTCTTATTAAGAGCTAAAAGCAAACTGAGTTGTTTTTGTTTTACTTTATTTCCCGTTAGAAAGCATTTATTTCAACATAATTTATTGAAATATTTCATTGGTTTAATATTTTTGTCCATTGTGTAATGCTTCTTCTTAATTAAATCAATGTATTAGTACATTGAATAACCGAATTCAATGAACTAATACATTAAATCAATTAACTGATTTACTTATTTTATTAAGAAATAAATTTAATGACTGGTTTCAATGTAATGTTCAAAAAAGCGTCAATTTTTTCATTGAATTTTAATGAATATTTTCATTGAAGCAATGAATTCGTACGTTAAGTTAATAAATTCTCGGAGAAAAATTAATGAATTTCATTTAATGTACTTCATTCATTGAAATTACTTTTTTCAGTGTGGGAGCTATGGTTAATTATGGACCGATCTTTTTAAAAATCGGCATACTTATTTAGACTTATATTAAACTTATACATTCCAAATTTCATTAAAATATTGCTATATTTAAGGGATTTATGATCGTTAAACCCTTTTCCGGGAAGACATTTGTATGGGGGCTAGGTGAAATAATGGACCGATCATAACCAATTTCAATAAGCTTCGTCCATGGACTATAAGAAACCTGTGTACCAAATTTCATTAATTTTGGTTCAAAATTGCGACCTGTAGTTTGATTACAAGGTTTACATGGACGGACAGACGGACAGACGGACGGACGGACGGACATCGTTAAATCGACTCAGAAAGTGATTCTAAGCCGATTGGTATAAATTAAGGTGGGTCTTAGACCAATATTTTTGGGTGTTACAAACATCAGCACAAATTCATAATACCCTCCCCACCTATGGTGGTGTAGGGTATAAAAAAATGCACATTCGTTTAAGAATTCGTTCGTATACGAATGCGAAAATTTGAATCCTGGCTGAGTGGTTAGTGTTTAAGACTATAAAACGTAAGATACGTCAGAAGAGTGTGGGTTCGATTCGGGGTGCACTCATAGAAATTAACGAAAAATTATAAAATAAAAAATAAGTATAATTTAATAAAAAAAAATTAAAGAACAATTTTTATAACATGTCCTCTTGGGCCAGTGCTGTGACTTATCCTATGACCTGTCCCAAGGTGCTGATAAAATTAAATTGACCAATAAATCAGGTAAATTTATATCGTCACCGAAAATGCAAAACAACAGTAAATTTTTCATCATTAATATATTAGGCAATATTTAAGGATGTAATAACCCAAAAATCTTGTTTGTAGGGCAATTTGTTTAGATTTCAGAAAGTTTTTTTATGCCTGATGTAAAGTTATGAAAAGTGATGTTACGTTGTTTTGCATTTTCGGTGACGATATGTTCTATTCAATATATTTTGAATAAGTAAGATCATAATTATTATTACATTGCAAATGTTTTTATTGTATACATATTTTAAATTATTGTTTCGCTTACAAATACTTTATGAGTATAAGAAAAACATGTTTTTTATTTAATTCAGATCGAAACTATCAGTTGCAGATTATTTAATCTATTACACGTAGTGAATGAAAAAATTACAATTTAATTTAAAAATAAAATCTTTGTTCATTCAGTCGTTCAAGTAATATTAAGTGATCAACATCAAAATGCAATTCAAGTGGTTGCATTTATTAGTGATTGAACAAATATGGACAATTGTGTTATGTAAAAGGTAAGAGTATAAATACTATATTAATAGTATAAAATTTTCATTATTATTTACTAACATCTTAATGTTTTTTAAGTTACTTTACCGTACTTGCACCTGGCACCATTAAATCGAACCGCATATATACGGCTAGTGTTACTCTGCATACAGCTGATGGACCCGCTATCATACGTCTGGGTATATCAGCAGCTTCTAATTTTTATATGTTCCAAGATGTGACATTACAGCCATTTCAAACCAAATTGATTGGTTTTAATTTGCCAAAATTAAATAAAGATTTTCAATATGAATTGATTGCAGAAGGTATTGAGGGTTTAAGTTTTAAAAATTCTACCAAGTTACTATATGATGATATTAATGCTCTAAAGGTTTTTATGGAAACCAGTAAGGGAATTTATAAACCGGGAGATTTAGTACAATTTCGTGTTATTATTTTGAATGAACATTTAAAGCCTGTGAAATTGATAGAACCCGTGAAAATACAAATACTGGTAAGACTATTTTTATTATATTCATCATAAAATAGTTTAAGAATAAATTAATATTGTTTCATTTATAGGATGCCAACAATCACCGTGTTAAACAGTTTAAAAATATTCCCCTTGTCAAAGGCATGTTCTCGGGAAGCATTCAACTATCTGAACAACCAAATTTAGGATTTTGGAAAATTCTAGTTTCAATTAGCGGAAAATATGATATCCGCGATATTAAAAAATTCAAAGTTGACAAATATGTTTTACCAAAATTCAGTATTCACATGGATTGTGTAGATGATTTTGTACATGAAGATGAAACGTTTAAGGTAACTGTCTATGGAAAATATACATATGGCAGATATGTTGAAGGAACAGTTGTAGTCAAAACTATGGTTCAAAAACATGTATTTGAAACGCAAACAAAAAATATAGAAGATCACAAAGCAATATTTGAATTAAATGTTAGCAATTATCTTGAATCTGCCGAAATAGAGCCAGAATTTGTAATAGAAGCAACACTTATTGATAAATATACAAATGCCTCAATGAGAGTTAAGAAGAAAATACGTCATCACAATCAGAGATATAAAATCGTAGTACCACTTGATGAAATTGAATTTCGTAACAATCAGCCCTATTTAATTAAAGTTAAAGTTCGTTATTTAAACAATACAGAAGTCAATGATCGCACTACGCCCATTTTTATGAAACATGGCACCAAAGTTTATCAGTCTTTACTAGATGATCATGGCGCAGCTATTTTTATATTTAACTATGAAACTGATCAAACGAATGTATTTTATTTCAAAAAAACTTCATTTCATTTATCGAATATATTTTATAATGGACAAGTAACTGAAGATTCTTTATGTAATCTCAAAGTAAAACCTGGAAAGTAAATCATTAATTTTTGCAAATTCCCTGAGTTTAAAAACTTAAACTATTGATTTTCTTTTAGAATACAGCTGGGCAAAATAGTGGAAGTAGTATTATCATCAAAGTCGTATATTCCCTCTTTTGTCTATATGCTTACGGGTCATGGTAGTATTATATACACGGAATATGTTCAATTGGAGTCAGCGCAAAATTCTTATACGATACGATTTAAACCAACCATAGAAATGGTCCCAAAGACAGAATTATGCATTCATTACATAGATAAAGGTCAGCTAAATTACTGTGATATTAAAATTGGTTTCCCGGATGAATTGGAAAATAAGGTGAGTCCAATGTAACAAAATAATATTTTAGATTAATCTGAGTTAAAAATGGTCCAAGAAGACATGTTCAGATTTTTTATTTTCTAATTTTTTTTATTTAATTATATTTATTATTTTTCGTTAATGTCGATGGAGGCACTCCGAATTGAAATAATATTCCACTGACGTATCTTATGTTTTATAGTCTTCAACGCTAACCACTCAGCCACATATTGTTATTGCGCTTGAGTTGCAAATTGCGCACTTAACAAACATGTTAGAAATTGACCTTCAATTGATATTTAGTGAGTGTGGTGGTGTCAACTGATTCTCAGCTAGAATTTTGGTAACGAGTTATGCGTCAATTTGTTTTCAAGCGATATTGATAGACCGGTCCGTTACTGCAACTGCCACCAATTGTCCGCAGGATTGAATGAACCGATTTAAAATAGTTTTACATTTCAGAATTTTTCTATGTAAGACAAAAAAAAAAAAAAAAAAAAAATCAAAACAGTTCTCAAAAATTTGTATTTTTTGCTAAAAAAGTTAATACATATTTAAATTTTTTAAAAAATTTTGTTAAAAAACTTCAATACAATTTGAGATTTTCTGAAAGACTGGACCGGACCTTTGGATTATTAGTTTAACTTTTTGAGCATGAAAATAATTTTATTGTTGATATCGGTACTACAGTGTATAAAAAAATTATATATGTATGTAATAAAAAAATATACTTTTGTAATGAAATATTTCATATTTTCAGATCAATATTTCTACGTTGCATAATACAGTAAAGCCTGGACAAGAAGTCACATTTAACATTAGAGCACAACCACAATCACGGATTGGTCTATTGGCGTTAGATCTTAGTGCTCATTTGTTAAATTCCAATTATAGTATAAATTTAAAGCAAATTATTTTAAAGTTAAATCAAGATCAATCTTATACTCATTATGATAATATTTTGTTTGGAGAAGATGCTGGTCTCGTTATATTGACAAATGCTGATACTATAAATGTAACGCCAATAAGTAAATTATATTTGTATTTTTTAAACTTAATTAAATTTAGAAAATAATTAATGTGTTCAAATTGAATGTGTTTTTAGTAACTTATGGAATTATTAAAAAGGTAAAACCACCTCCCCGTAGTGGAAGTACTGGCAAGTCAGCAAATACTCAATCTTTAGTACGTACAAAATTTCCGGAAACATGGATTTTCAAAGAAATTGATATGTAAGTTAAAATCTTTTTATAATTCTTATATAAAGTTTACATTATTATTTGTTTCTTTTTTAAATTTCAGTGTCAATGAAAATACTACACTAAGTTTAAATATACCCGATACAATTACCACTTGGCTAGTGACTGCTATAAGCATAAATGAAGAAAGTGGATTAGGTATAACGGATGAATCACTTAAAATTACTGTATTTCAGCCTTTTTTTATAAGCACTAATTTACCATATTCCATTAAAAGAGGAGAAATTATTTCCATTCCTTTGACAGTTTTCAACTATTATGAATATAATTTAAAGTGCGAAATAATTATGAATAATTCGCAGTCTAATTTTCGATTACTGGATGATAAAAATAATATTTTAAATTTGACACAAGCGGTGAAAGAGATCAATGTATTGGCTAATAGTGGCACAAATGTAATGTTTAAAGTTCAAGCCCTTAAGTTGGGACAACTTAATGTAAGTTTAACAGCAACCAACAGTTCCTTAACATTAGATGCCATTGTACAACCACTTAAAGTCGAACCTGAGGGTATTTTAATTAATGATAGTCAAGAAATTTTCCTAAATCTCCAAACAGGAAGTGCGAAAACCTCTTGGTTTAAAGCCCATATTCCGCAAGATATTGTAAGTGAATCGGAGTATCTCAGATTGTCTATAGGAGGTGATATAATGGTGCCTTCGTTGGAAAATCTTAACAAATTAGTTCAAATGCCTACCGGTTGTGGTGAACAAAACATGATTAATTTTGCTCCAAATATTTTAGTGCTAGACTATTTAAAAGCAATTAATCAGTGGCACTCATATGCGGATTTAGTTGCCAAAGCAAAGGGTTTTATTGAAACTGGTTATCAAAGGGAGTTGACTTATCGTCATGATACAGGAGGTTATAGTGTTTTTGGTCCCGGTTATGAAGAAAGCACATGGTTAACGGCATACGTTATACGATTTTTTATTAAGGCTGTGAAATATGTGGCAGTAGAGCCAGAAATAATAACAAGTGGTTTAGATTTTTTGGCCAACTATCAACAGAGTAATGGAGAATTTGAACACACAGGACATTTATTTTATCCAGCTCATCAAAATCGATATGGATTTACGGCATTTGTGCTTCTAACATTTATGGAAAATAGAGTGGGTATTTATTTATTTAGTTATTTAATTATTTATTTATTGAATAATTACAATATAAGTGGGATACCTAACACTATTGTCCGTTGTAGTGACAGCGAGAATCGAACCCGCAACGCCGAGACTAGCAGACTAGCTCACTACCAACTAGAATAATGGGTATCCGGATGATGAGTTATTTACTTATTTAATTTTCTTTTTCTAGAAATATAGAAATCAATATAACCATGTAATTCAAAGGGGACTGGGATTTTTAAGCAACAACATAGACAATATAAATGACACTTATGCTCTTTCCATAATGGCCATGACATTTCAAATGGCTCAAAATGATAAAGCTCTTCTAATAAAAAATAAACTGCTAACAATGCAACAACATGAAGATAATCGCAAATGGTGGAGCTCAACAGATAAAACACAATCAAATGATGTAGAAATTACCGCTTACGTACTAATGGCTCTATTGGAAACAAAAGAAACTGATCATATATCAATATTTCGGTGGCTAATAGAGCAACGTAAGTCAAATGGAGGCTTTGATACAACTCATGGAACTGTTGTAGGTCTACAGGCTTTAATAAAATTTAGTGAACAATATAATACTATTAAGGATACTCTAATAAATATCAGTTATACGGCTGAAGATGAAGAGGGACTGATAGTTAAAAGTGGAACTTTTGATATAACAGAAGACAACATTATGATATTGCAAAGCCATGAGGTAATGTTCAACTATTTAAATTTATAGCTTAATATTTAATTTATAACTTTACTTTTGCAGCTGCCATACACAACCCGTTTTATACAATATGAAGCCACAGGCAGTGGTAATTGCCTGTTGCAATTTTCCTATCAATATTATGTAACTGAAAATCAACAAAAGTCTAACAATGATAATGTAAATGTTACCTTACCCAAAACACTTGAAACTTTCCGTAACTCCACTCGGCCAAAAAATATGGAACCTAGAAGTTTCTCCAAAAGGATGATGTTACACAAATCATTTATTATAAAACCCACTTCGAAGATGCTTTCCATAAACGAAATGTTATTGGAAGTTTGTTTCCAATATCAACCATCTAAAGATGTACAATTTCAAAAAACCAACATGATTATTCTAGATATTTGTCTACCTTCAGGTTTTGTTTCGAATAAAAAATCTATTCAGGAATTACTAGAGCAGGAAATTGTAACAAAGGTGGAATTACAAAATTCAGATTCAAAGATTATTATATATTTTGATCAGTTACAGGCAAAGGATGAACACTGTCTACATGTACAGGGCGATAAGGTCTATGACATAGATATGATGAAGCCATCGACTATTGACATGTATGATTATTATAATGAAAATTTACGAAATACTGTTTTCTATGAAATAAATAATTAATTATTGATTTGGAATTGAAAATATTTTATAAGTATGCTTTTAAATCTTAAATTAACCTGTCATTTTTACATGGGGTTGTCATTGGAGGTGGCTAATTAGCCCCTTGGGACAGGTTACACGACTGGTCCAAGAGGACATGTTCAGAGTCAATTAGTATAATAAAATTTGAAAAAAATGTTTACTTTTAAAATTCTTTTTTAATATTTTTACGCACGAGTTGCAAATTGCGCACTTAATATGCCTGTCAGAAATTTACTCTCAACTAATATTTAATGAGTGTGGTTGTGTCAATTGGTACTGAAGTGGTACTGTGGAACCGGTCTATTACTTCTATTGCCACAAATTTTCAGAGTAGATTTAGTTAATTATATTTGAGTTTTCTAATAACAATCGGTGGGATATTCGCAGAGAAAATTATTGAAGTACATTGAAGTCATTAATCTTTCCAGAAGTTCATTAATTAAATTCAATTCATTACAAATTTGTTATTATAAAGAAAAAATTCATCAAAGTTCGACGAAAAAATTAATAACCTAGGTAACAGTACATTGAAACCATTCATTAAATTTATTTCTTAATAAAATAAATAAATCAGTTATTTAATTAAACGTATTATTATTTAAAAATTTATTATACATAAAAATAGTGATTCAACTTAGAATTCTTTGTTGATTAAATGAACTAATACATTGCACAGTGGGCAGAATCGAAATTTTTTTATAGAAATAGCAGAGGAGTGTACAATGTTCAAACGGGAAATATAGTAAAACTAAAACAACCCAGTTGGTATTAATCTCCCAAAGTGTTTTAAACAAAAATGTATTAAAGAATTACTCAAATTAAAATAAAGTTGAAATGCTCACTTTTTAGCATTTAATCTTCATTTTGAATAAATAAATTACATTCTTTAAGTTTTGCACATAATAAAAAAATAAATAACACTGGCCAACAAAAAAAAAAAAAACAACCTTTTTCGTGCTCCTTTAAAAAAATGGACTAGATGGAATTCCGCATTCTAAACTCGAATCTGCTTTCAGTTTTCTCCCATCAGGACGAGATTTTTTTTATGGGCGTGTTTAATATTAATACACCAAAATATGTGGAATAAAATTGGCTTTAAGTCGTTCTACTAACAAATTTTTATACTCTCAATAATTGTGGAGATATTTGGAAATAAGTGTCCGAAAAAAAATTTTTCATGCTATAATTTCTTTTTTTACTAAAACTTCTTTTTAAAAGCGAAAACATCAAAAATATTTCAGTATATCATCTTTATCTTAAAGCTGACAAAACTACGAGTAAATAAAGCCACGTATCATAAAAATTGATGTACAAATCTTGATAGGATTCACAGTTAAGTAGTATATATATTGTGGATTAGATAGAATTGAATGTGCTAAATAAGAATCAGCTTTTACTTTTTTTCTATCACGTATTGATTTTTTTATGGGCATGACTACTATGACCCCGCCTTTAGGCAGCCACACTTGTATAACTCGAGAACTGTTTTTCCAATTAAGATAAATTAAACTCCAGTAGATAGTGATCTAATTTGTCTTTGAGCTGAATTTACATAATTTTTTATCCAGTTAATATTTCCGTAGTTATTTGGTAATTAGTAGCGCAAGATTATTATTACTTTTTTTTAAATCGTGAAAATTTTGATCTCTAACTCTGAAATTCTTGAGCGAATAAAAAATATTGCTGACATACCTTCGTATGCATCTTTTGTATCATTTATCAAAATCGTGTAAACGGTTCTTGAATTATAGTCAAAATTTGACAAACCTTCCTCGAATTTTATAGTGTGACCGCTGAATAAGGTGATGATATTAGTCATGCACCTAAAAAAATCAGTACGTGATAGAAAAAAAAAAAAAAATGAATGCAGATTCTTGTTTAACTCATCAAAATCCACCTAGTCCACCTATTTTTGTTTCAAGAAAAAATATTTTTTTTTTGCCCACCACTGTATTTTTACGCAATTGTATGTAACATGTGTATTTTTACTTAACTGTGAATAAAATCATGATTTGTGCATCAATTTTGAAGATACATACCTTATTTTGATCGCAGCACTGTAACATTTTCGATTTTTTAATTTATTAAAAAAAAATTTTAGTAACAAAAAAATTTTAAATTTTGCATGAAAATGATTTTTTTTGGGCACTTATTTCAAAATAACTTTGAAACTAATAAAAAAATAAAAATAAAATTAAGTGGATGATTTGAAAATATTTTTTGTATGAAATCCAGAAATCCAGACCTGAAAGCAGATTCGTGTTTAGCACATCAAAATACATCAAGTCCAACTATTCGTCTATGGGGTAGGATTTTTTTTGTCGACCAGTGTAATTATAAAAAAAATTGAATTTTAGTACTCTGATTCTAAAAAAAAGTACATTATATTTAAAATTTATTTTGATAACCAAAATTATTTTTATTTTCTATTCCTGAATCACAGTTTTTGAATTTTGTATTCAAAAATATTTAATAATGTGATCCAGTTTTATAAAATTGTGCTCTGATTTCCTATTATGATCAGATTTTTTCATATTATGATTTGACTTCATTATATTAATTAAGATAAAAAATTTCATATTTTTCATTAAATGGAATTTCAGCAAACAGTTTTTGCATGGAAATTCCAATAAATTATATTGTAACCATTCATCATCTAATATTCTAATATTAGTTTATTGAATATAAACAAATTTGTATAAAGTTCATTAATCCTTAAACATTTTATTAAAGTTTCTTTCATTCGATTATAATAGAGCAATTTAAAATCGAAAACAAATCATCTTGAATTTTAAATTGATCTGCCAATCATTTCTATTGCTTAGACATAATCTTCAGCCGCATTGCCAATATCTTATCTTTTAAAGGTTTTAACCTCTCAAATACTACACTAAAGTCACTTGTATGAGTTGTATATTCATTTGGTAAACACTGCCATCATGTTCACATAAGAGAAGAGAAGCTATAGCTAAAATTAATTAATCATATAATTTTTTTATTATGTATTACATACTAAAGTTTTTTTTTTTTATTCTGCATTTTATGTTAGACAATTTGATTAAGTTTTTAGATTTTTTTTTTTTAATTTCAGCTTAATATTTTTTTTTTTTTTCTAAAGAAATATTATGATTTTTTCATGTAATTTTTTAACGCTACTGAAAATTATTTATTTTTCCTAATCAATAGAAATATGTTTAATTTTAAATATCTTTAAGTACAAAAGGTTTACACTTTTTAAAGTCCTAAAGACTACTGTAATATTTCTTTTATTTCACTTAATGGTGGTCAGTGAGTTTGTTCAATGTTGAAGCAAATTTTAAATTGAGTTTTATAATTATTCATGTTGCATGAAATAACATTAGGTAATAATGAAATTTTTTCTTAAAAATATTTTATAATTACTTCAATATTAATGGAAGATTCAGGTCGAATTAGATAGATATGTTATAAGTGAAATAGCCACTAGATGCTTGCCTTAATGGGTCATCAAACTTGGATAACACAAAAGCCCAAGATTAAACTCAAAACTTAACCAAAATGAATTTCACAATTAGCATTAACATTTAAATAAAGTCCAAATATAAATTACAAAATTTTTGTTTTTCAAAATGAATGAAGTTACGTATTCTAATTCTTTAAAAGTGTGAGTCAAAAGAAAGATTTTTACAATTAACACTATAAGGCACAATGGATGCTAATGGCTATCATAGCGGATCAGAAAATGCATTCTATCCTGCTAGTCTCTAATAAATCTAAAAAAATTGTTACGAAAAATTAAAAATTATTAACTCATGAAAAAGTTAGAAATAATATTCATTATTTACAACTACGGCCACGACTTCAAGGAGGCCCAGCAGTTTATGGTGACAAGTTACCTAAATGACTACATTAGGGTACTACTAGTCACTTGTCTTAGAAAGAAGTCTATTGCCACCTCACCGACTACATAGTGTCACTTTTTTACACACACAATCACCTCCACGACTACCGAAGAGCCAATAAAATAAAAAATAGGTACTTTCACGACTACATATACAATCACTTCAACGGCTACAAAGTGTAACATTTGTGCGCACACCACTTTAATGGTTACAAAGAGTCAGTTAAAAATTGTTGATTCTTCTTTTTGTTTTCTTGACAAGTGGCAATTGTTAAAACGCACATTGGTGACCGATGGAGAACGGCAGGTAACTATACACCAATGAATCTTATTGTCTAAAAGCGGGTAAATTGCCACCAAATAAACTGTTGGGTTGTTTGGCTTTATTTTAAATGGTTTTGAGTACAATATTCTCAATTAACAAATTATGAAAATAATAATTTCGAATAAATGTGTTTTATTTTAAATATTATATTCAGTATTAGAATCTCGGGGATTATATATATGATAAAATGGAATTATTAAATGATAAAAACATTGTGACAACGGAAGCAATATTATAAAAAAAAGTTATAAATATTACCAAATCATTAAATGGTGAAAAAATTATAAAATGGAATCATAATAATAATTACATACAAATATACTAATTTTCAACTGTAATCATACATTATAATCATAGTATGTTGCTCTTAGTTTATGGTCACCTGAACCATATTTTTTCTCTGCGTATATGTAGTACTACATAAACAGCTCTTGGAAGGCAGCTAATATAACACTAATTACTAAGAGTAGAAAATATTAAATATAAAAAATTTCTTCAATTTCTTATTGAAGACGAATTTATTTAATCGTAATCCTTGAAGAATTTCTATGGAGTTATTGTATAATTCAATTTGAAAGAAAACGCTTTCAAAAATTTATGTACATATTTTAATTTAAATACTCCAGTTAAAAAGTTTTATGAAATGATTACCTAAAAAAAAAAATTCCAAGAAAATAATTTCGCTTTTTTATTTCTGCTATTCCTATTTAAAGACAGCGAAAATATTCATCTCGTATGAATTTCCATTCAAAATATGCGGCACATTTTCATGATCACTGCCACCCATGGCTACATCTAATGGTCTATTAGACCTTGACACGCTTCCGTAAACTACAGGAGATTCATTTTTCCTAAATATTCCAAAAAACTTGCGAAATTATTTTCAATAAAAACATATTCTTTAGGAATAACAACTCAATTTGACGAAATCATATTTAGCTGTAGCCCATAAATACCTTTAAGTAGCTGTATTTTGGAAACTCGACATGAAATCTCAACAAAAACTATAGGATATTTGCAAGACACACGTCCTTACTTATTGAGGAAAATCGAAAAAAAGTTTGTTTCTGTTTATTTTGTGTGTTTCTGTACACCACACTGTGCCTGATCACAATAAACTCTACAAATGTTTAAGAGAGAAGTAAAAGAATACGATATAGAAATAAAAGAATACGATATAGAAGATATAGAAGATAAATACGATATAGAATATAAATTTTTCTTATTGAAATTTTTAATAGTTTTACACTGAAAAAAGAAGATACTTGAAATTGAAAAAAATATTAATTTATTTCAGAATAAAATAATGGCTTAATTATTAGCACATTTTTAGATACCTCCACTTGTACATACATTTCATATCTATGTACGTACATACAATGTATATATTTTTATTATTGATACACGCATAGAAAAAAAATATTTCTAAATATGGTTGCCCCAACAATGTTATTTTCATTGCAATAAAATTTTTCTATCGCAAACATCCTTATTGTTGAATATAATTATTATATTTTAAAAACAATATTGTTGTAGCAATTATACATTTGCTATCAATTCACAATTATACTGTTGACACAACATGTTAAGCCATATGTTTAAATTAAAACCACATTATTGTTGTTAAAATTCCATGTGCAAAAAAAAAAAAAAAAAAAAAATATATATTTTCAATACCTGAATATATTATTGTGTATGTAATTTTAAATTGACAACAAAATTTTTCTTTTGTATTGGCAACAATAAACATTATTAATACATGACAATTTTATTTATTTTCATTGTACTTCTTGCATAGAGCTAGTTGTTTGTCGGCAACTTAAAAATGTATTAGAAAATATACTAAATGTATATTTAAAAAATTATTTAAAATAAATTATTTTAATTAAAATTAAACTAGAAATAAATTAGTGTTTCAGGTTGTGAAAAAAATTTAAATGTATAATATGCAAAGAAAACTACATAATAGGTTATCTTCGGAGAGCTAAAAAAAGGTGACACCTTGTACAAGTATTCAAGAGACTTCTTCATTCACAATAATATATTCAGGTATTGAAAATAATTTTTTTGCGCATAGAATTTCAACAACAATAATGTGGTTCTAATTTAAACATATTGCTTAACATGTTGTGTCAACAATATAATTTTGAATTAAGAACAAATGTATAATTGCTACAACAAAATTGATTTTTAAAATAGAATATATTCAACAATAACGATGTTTGCGATGGACAAATTTCTTTGAGAAATATCGGACACTCTAGAAGGAGTTTAATGAGGACAAAGTTTTATTTCTGAATCTTTAAATTCGCTATAAGAAAATAATAAATATTTCTATAAAGTGCTTCTTGTTTACGTAACTGTAAACGACCTTTATTTTTGGTCTACTCTGACAAATTGTTTAAGAGATTTTAAAAACAATATGTATTTTATTTTATATGAACACAGAAAAAAAAATATTTCAAATTATTTTTTAATAAAATGATTTACTAACTTTATATTGGAATTTAATTATATTATTTACAAATGTAATTAATTTAAAAAAATATAAAAAAAACTATAAAAATATAAAATTAAAATAAATTTAAGTCAATTTTCAATTATTTTCAGCTCATTATGTCTATTATTATCAGTTATTCTAGTTAATAAATATCATTTTGATGAATGGAGCAAAATCAAACAAAAATTCAAATCAAAACTATTATTTGCATATTATTTAATCTCTTAATCATAGTAGATGAA
This sequence comes from Protophormia terraenovae, assembly GCA_951394005.1. Lineage (NCBI taxonomy): Eukaryota > Metazoa > Arthropoda > Insecta > Diptera > Calliphoridae > Protophormia > Protophormia terraenovae. The sequence goes on from OX596074.1 coordinate 144,875,620, forward strand.
AAAAAGAGAAATAAAATACATATCAATTTAAAAATAAAACTTTTTCTCATTCAGTCGTTCAAGGAATATTAAGTGATCAACATCAAAATGCAATTCAAGTGGTTGCATTTATTAGTGATTAAACAAATATGGACAATTGTGTTATGTAAAAGGTAAGAGTATAAATACTATATTAATAGTATACAATTTTCAGTATTATTTACTAACATCTTAATGTTTTTTAAGTTACTTTACCGTACTTGCACCTGGCACCATTAAATCGAACCGCATATATACGGCTAGTGTTACTCTGCATACAGCTGATGGACCCGCTATCATACGTCTGGGAATATCAGCAGCTTCTAATTTTTATATGTTCCAAGATGTGACATTACAGCCATTTCAAACCAAATTGATTGGTTTTAATTTGCCAAAATTGAATAAAGATTTTGAGTATGAACTGATTGCAGAAGGTATTGAGGGTTTAAGTTTTAAAAATTCTACCAAGTTACTATATGATGATATTAATGCTCTAAAGGTTTATGTGGAAACCAGCAAGGGAATTTATAAACCGGGAGATTTAGTACAATTTCGTGTTATTATTTTGAATGAACATTTAAAGCCTGTGAAATTAATAGAACCCGTGAAAATACAAATACTGGTAAGACTATTTTTATTATATTCATCATAAAATAGTTTAAGAATAAATTAATATTGTTTCATTTATAGGATGCCAATAATCACCGTGTTAAACAGTTTAAAAATATTCCACTTGTCAAAGGTATGTTCTCGGGAAACATTCAACTATCTGAACAACCAAATTTAGGATTTTGGAAAATTCTAGTTTCAATTAGCGGAAAATATGATATCCGCGATATTAAAAAATTCAAAGTTGACAAATATGTTTTACCAAAATTCAGTATTCACATGGATTGTGTAGATGATTTTGTACATGAAGATGAAACGTTTAAGGTAACTGTCTATGGAAAATATACATATGGCAGATATGTTGAAGGAACAGTTGTAGTCAAAACTATGGTTCAAAAACATGTATTTGAAACGCAAACAAAAAATATAGAACAAAAAATATAGCAATTATCTTGAATCTGCCGAAATAGAGCCAGAATTTGAAGTAGAAGCAACACTTATTGATAAATATACAAATGCCTCAATGAGAATTAAGAAGAAAATACGTCATCACAATCAGAGATATAAAATCGTAATACCACTTGATGAAATTGAATTTCGTAACAATCAGCCCTATTTAATTAAAGCCAAAGTTCGTTATTTAAATAATACAGAAGTCAATGATCGCACTACGCCCATTTTTATGAAACATGGCACCAAAGTTTATCAGTCTTTACTAGATGATCATGGCGCAGCTACTTTTATATTTAACTATGAAAGTGATCAAACGAATGAATTTTATTTCAAAAAAACTTCATTTCATTTATCGAATATATTTTATAATGGACAAGTTACTGAAGATTCTTTATGTAATCTCAAAGTAAAACCTGGAAAGTAAATCATTAATTTTTGCAAATTCCCTGAGTTTAAAAACTTAAACTATTGATTTTCTTTTAGAATACAGCTGGGCAAAATAGTGGAAGTAGTATTATCATCAAAGTCGTATATTCCCTATTTTGTCTATATGCTTACGGGTCATGGTAGTATTATATACACGGAATATGTTCAATTGGAGTCAGCGCTAAATTCTTATACGATAAGATTTAAACCAACCATAGAAATGGTCCCAAAGACAGAATTATGCATTCATTACATAGATAAAGGTCAGCTGAATTACTGTGATATTAAAATTGGTTTCCCGGATGAATTGGAAAATAAGGTGAGTCCAATATATTAAAATAATACATTAGATTAGTCTGAATTGAAAATGTTATTAGATTTACAACTGTGGTCGTTTAGTAAGTTTTTAATAGTACGATTTCTAATTTAAAACCACTTAATCTTAAAACTTCTGAATACATTTTTCAAAACTGTACGTATTTATTCTTCAAATCCACTTTTTCGACATAATTTTTTTCTATGCATCTTCTAGAGGACACCCAAAAAGACCTGTTTAGATTCGTTTAATATAATAAAATTTTTTACACTTTTTTTAATTTTGGAGATAATTATAAGATTGACACAATTTGGATAGAGTTCGACACCTTTTTTGGAAAAAATTAATATTTTTTCCAACTTCAGATTAATATAACTTTTTAACCGATTAATTTATTTATATGATTCTTGCAGCAATATTATTTATAATTTCGTAAGGAATCTGGTGAATAAAAACTAAAAAAACTATGCTAAAAATGAGGTAAAAATTTATTTCGACCAAAATATCTTTTAAACTAAAAACGATAACCTACACATTTAATCGTATTTTAAAGAAATTTTCAAGGACTATCCATATATAAAATTTATTTTGTGTTATATTATAAATGAATTTTTGGCGATTTTTCAAAAAAAAAAAAAATATTACATACCCGAGATGATCCACTTTGGAGGGCCACCCATTTCCCCTCTGACACGGTAGGGGCCTGTACTTCTTCAAATCAACTCAAAAGTACCTCTCCTCTCACCATGAAAAAAAAAGCGTTTCGGAACCACTGTGTGACGATGGCGGCACTCTGAATCGAAACAAGGTTTTTCTTACGTATCTACGTTTCATAATCTCCAACACTAACTGTTATTGCCTACTCAACAAACATATGAGAAATTGACCTTCAATTTATATTTAGTGTGTGTGTTGGTATCAACTGGTTCTGAACTAGAGCTTTGGTGACGAGTTATGTGTCAATTTGTTTTCAACCGATACTGATGGACCAGTTCATTACTGCAATTACCACCAATTATCCGCAGGGTTGATTCAGATAGAATTTGTGTGTCTTTAAGAAATTTAATAAAATCAGATTATATGTTTAGTTTCTTTCAAGTTATATCTGCGGATATAAAGGCTTCACGTAGGTCAAAGTTGAAATTATTTGCGAATTTGTAGTTAATAATATACAGTGGGGCCAATTACTAAATAAATTATAATTATTTTAGATGTATTGAACCTCTAAAGCGATTTTAATGAAACATGAAACATTGATAGTTTGATATGAGTTACGCTTTCAGAATATTGTTGGCTGGAGTGTGTTGCAGGAGCACTAATGGCACCACAATGAGCTAATATTGACCTCGAGAGTGAAAAACATATCGGAGTTTGTTAAAAATTGTTTAAATTGTTACACATTTTGAAATTTTTTGAAAGACTGGACCTTACATCCAACAATGGTCAAAACTTAATAACTATTGAATTTGATCCTTCATAATATAGTTTTAGCAGTAAAAAATTGCTTAAAAATATGAATATTTTAATGAATTGTGTACTAAATTTCACGAAGATCGGCTTATAAAATAATGTTAGTATGTATAGTGTTAATATTTTACAAATATGTACGTATAAAAGTTCTAAAAATTTGTTTACAATAATTAAAATTTTATAAATCAGACTGGAAATTTTATAAATTAAAAACAAAAGCATATAAAGCTTTTGTTTTCCGCCAAAAATAATGTTTTACAACTGAAATTCACAACATTTGATAAGCAAAGAACAAAATTCCGTATTAATTTTATTTGGCAACCCAAACAACTCTAAAATATTTGTAAAATGGAGGATAATGTACAAATGTTTATAAAGCTCAGAGAAGAAATAAAAAATATATTTTTAACATTACTTTTAATTTTGATATTTTAAGCTATTTCGTATTTTATTAAACTACTTCAACTACTACCTATGCTGCTCCCTCTGCTTTCTATTAACTACTTTTAAAATTAAACAAAGAATGTAGCAGTTTTTTTTGTGAATTTAGATAAAACTATAAATACTTATATGTAAATGTAGCAGCAGTAATAAAATTGTAAAAAATGCACTACTTTCAGAATTTAAGTTTTTGACTACAACTAAAAATACTGCTACCAATAAGTGATAGTCGTTCAAAAAAAAAAAAAAAAAAAAAAAAATAACGACGACAAGTTTTAAAAATTTTTTCGACTTCAATTTTAGTTATATTTTGCCGCTACGACTACTTAGAGTCTAGTTTTTCAAACGCTGGTATTAACAAATCGATGGAATTTTTATTGTATTCCAAGAAAATTCGAGAAAAAAAATTACATAAACATTAGTTGAAGGCCAAAAAATATTGGCTCTTTCAACATATTTATATTTGTATATAATTAAAAATATGCTTATGTAATGAAATATTTCATATTTTCAGATCAATATTTCTACGTTGCATAATACAGTAAAGCCTGGACAAGAAGTCACATTTAACATTAGAGCACAACCACAATCACGGATTGGTCTATTGGCGTTAGATCTTAGTGCTCATTTGTTAAATTCCAATTATAGTATAAATTTAAAGCAAATTTTTTTAAAGTTAAATCAAGATCAATCTTATATACCTTATGATAATATTTTGTTTGGAGAAAAAGCTGGTCTCGTTACATTGACAAATGCTGATATTATAAATGTCACGCCAATAAGTAAATTGTATTTGTATTTTTTAAACTTAATTAAATCTGGAAAATGTTTAATGAGTTTACAAATTGTTTGTGTTTTTAGTAAAATACGGAATTATTAAAAAGGTAAAACCATCTCCTCGCAGTGCAAGTACTGCCAATTCAGCAAATACTCAATCTTTAGTACGTACAACATTTCCGGAAACATGGATTTTCAAAGAAATTGATATGTAAGTTAAAATCTTTTTATAATTCTTATATAAAGTTTACATTATTATTTGTTTCTTTTTTAAATTTCAGTGTCAATGAAAATACTACACTAAGTTTAAATATACCCGATACAATTACCACTTGGCTAGTGACTGCTATCAGCATTAATGAAGAAAGTGGTTTTGGTATAACGGATGAATCACTTAAAATAACTGTATTTCAGCCTTTTTTTATAAGCACTAATTTACCATATTCCATTAAAAGAGGAGAAATTATTTCCATTCCTTTGACAGTTTTCAACTATTATGAATATAATTTAAAGTGCGAAATAATTATGAATAATTCGCAGTCTAATTTTCGATTACTGGATGATAAAAATAATATTTTAAATTTGACACAAGCGATGAAAGAGATCAATGTATTGGCTAATAGTGGCACAAATGTAATGTTTAAAGTTCAAGCCCTTAAGTTGGGACAACTTAATGTAAGTTTAACAGCAACCAACAGTTCCTTAACATTAGATGCCATTGTACAACCACTTAAAGTCGAACCTGAGGGTATTTTAATTAATGATAGTCAAGAAAATTTTCTAAATCTCCAAACAGGAAGTGCGAAAACCTCTTGGTTTAAAGCCAATATCCCGCAAGATATTGTAAGTGAATCGGAGTATCTCAGATTGTCTATAGGAGGTGATATAATGGTGCCTTCGTTGAAAAATCTTAACAAATTAGTTCAAATGCCTACCGGTTGCGGTGAACAAAACATGATTAATTTTGCTCCAAATATTTTAGTGCTAGACTATTTAAAAGCAATTGATCAGTGGCAATCATATGCGGATTTAGTTGCCAAAGCAAAAGGTTTTATTGAAACTGGTTATCAAAGGGAGTTGACTTATCGTCATGATACAGGAGGTTATAGTGTTTTTGGTCCCGGTTATGAAGAAAGCACATGGTTAACGGCATATGTTATACGATTTTTTATTAAGGCTGTGAAATATGTGGCAGTAGAGCCAGAAATAATAACAAGTGGTTTAGATTTTTTGGCCAACTATCAACAGAGTAATGGAGAATTTGAACACACAGGACATTTATTTTATCCAGCTCATCAAAATCGATATGGATTTACGGCATTTGTGCTTCTAACATTTATGGAAAATAGAGTGGGTATTTATTTATTTAGTTATTTATTTATTTCTTGAATAATTACAATATAAGTGGTATACCTAACACTATTGTCCGTTGTAGTGACAGATCAAAGTCTCTAGCGGGAATCGAACCCGCAACGCCGAGACTAGCAGACTAGCTCACTACCAACTAGAATAATGGGTATCCGGATGATGAGTTATTTACTTATTTAATTTTCTTTTTCTAGAAATATAGAAATCAATATAACCATGTAATTCAAAGGGGACTGGGATTTTTAAGCAACAACATAGACAATATAAATGACACTTATGCTCTTTCCATAATGGCCATGACATTTCAAATGGCTCAAAATGATAAAGCTCTTCTAATAAAAAATAAACTGCTAACAATGCAACAACATGAAGATAATCGCAAATGGTGGAGCTCAACAGATAAAACACAATCAAATGATGTAGAAATTACCGCTTACGTACTAATGGCTCTATTGGAAACAAAAGAAACTGATCATATATCAATATTTCGGTGGCTAATAGAGCAACGTAAGTCAAATGGAGGCTTTGATACAACTCATGGAACTGTTGTAGGTCTACAGGCTTTAATAAAATTTAGTGAACAATATAATACTATTAAGGATACTCTAATAAATATCAGTTATACGGCTGAAGATGAAGAGGGACTGATAGTTAAAAGTGGAACTTTTGATATAACAGAAGACAACATTATGATATTGCAAAGCCATGAGGTAATGTTCAACTATTTAAATTTATAGCTTAATATTTAATTTATAACTTTACTTTTGCAGCTGCCATACACAACCCGTTTTATACAATATGAAGCCACAGGCAGTGGTAATTGCCTGTTGCAATTTTCCTATCAATATTATGTAACTGAAAATCAAAAAAAGTCTAACAATGATAATGTAAATGTTACCTTACCCAAAACACTTGAAACTTTCCGTAACTCCACTCGGCCAAAAATGATGGAACCTAGAAGTTTCTCCAAAAGGTTACGTTCATTAATGATGTTACACAAACCATTTATTATAAAACCCACTTCGAAGATGCTGTCCATAAACGAAATGCTATTGGAAGTTTGTTTCCAATATCAACCAACTAAAGATGTACAATTTCAAAAAACCAACATGATTATTCTAGATATTTGTCTACCTTCAGGTTTTGTTTCGAATAAAAAATCTATTCAGGAATTACTAGAGCAGGAAATTGTAACAAAGGTGGAATTACAAAATTCAGATTCAAAGATTATTGTATATTTTGATCAGTTACAGGCAAAGGATGAACACTGTCTACATGTACAGGGCGATAAGGTCTATGACATAGATATGTTGAAGCCATCGACTATTGACATGTATGATTATTATAATGAAAATTTACGAAATACTGTTTTCTATGAAATAAATAATTAATTATTGATTTGGAATTGAAAACATTTTATATGCTTTTAGAGAAAGAAATTGATTTAAAAAATATAGTATACATAAATATAGTGACTCAACGTAATATTCGTTGATTCAATGTACTTGTACATTACACTTTATAAAAAGTAAATAATTATAAAATATTTGAATTTTAGTACTTTTATTATAAAAAAGTACATACTATTTAAAATTTATTTTGATAACCAAAATTATTTTTCCATCTCTGAACCCTGATTCATTTGTATTTTGTATTCAAAAATATGATCTGATATTATTCATATTATGATAAGATTTTCTCATATTATGATTCGGCTTCATTATATTATATATGATAAAAAAGTTCATAACATATTTTTCATTCAATGGAATTTCAGCAAACAGTTTTTGCATGGAAATTCCAACAAATTATATTGTAACCATTCATCATCTAATATTCTAATATTAGTTTATTGAATATAAACAAAATTTGTATAAAGTTCATTAATCCTTAAACATTTTATTAAAGTTTCTTTTGTTCGATTATAATAGAGCAATTTAAAAAAAAAAAAATCATCTTGAATTTTAAATTGATCTGACAATCATTTCTATTGCTCAGACATAATCTTCAGCCGCATTGCCAATAGCTTATCATTTAAAGGTTTTAATCTCTTAAATACTACACTAAAGTCACTTGTATGAGTTGTATATTAATTTGGTAAACACTGCCATAATGTTCACATAAGAGAAGAGAAGCTATAGCTAAAATTAATTAATCATATAATTTTTTTTATTATTTATTACATACTATATTTTTTTTTATTCTGCATTTTATGTTAGACAATTTGATTAAGTTTTTTCGATTTTTTTAATTTCAGCTTGATTTTTTTTTTTCTAAAGAAATATTATGATTTTTTCGTGTAATTTTTTAACGCTACTGAAAATTATTTATTTTTGCTAAACAATAGAAATATGTTTTATTTTAAATAACTTTAAGTACAAAAGGTTTAAACCTTTCAAAGTCCTAAAGACTACTGTTTTATATATCTTTTATTTCACTTAATGGTGCCACAGATGGTGGTCAGTGATCAATGTTAAAGCGAATTTTAAATTGAGTTTTATAATTATCTATGTTGGATGAAATAAAATTGGGTAATAATGAATATTTTCTTATAAATATTTTATAATTACATCAATAGTAATGGAAGATTTAGGCCGAATTAAATAGAACAGTTATAAGTGAAATACCCACCAGATGCCTACCTCAATGGGATATCAAACTTGGATAACATAAACGTCCAAGATTAAATTTAAAATTTAACGAATACTACAGAGCATAAAATATAATAATTAACATTAAAATGGAAATAAAGTCCAATTATAAATTAAAATTTTTTTAAAATAAATGAAGTAACTTATGCCATTTCTTAAAAAGTATGAGCTTAAAGGAAGATCTTTACAATTAACACTATAAGGCATAATGGATTCTGGTGACGATCGTATCCTGATCAGAAACTGCATTCCATCCTGCTAGTGTCTAATAAATCTTTTCAGTTTTCTACACAGATTATTATATTAATGAACATGAGCCTAAATAAAAAATTAAAAAATTATTAACTGTTGAAAACGTTAGAAATAATATTCATCATTTACAAATTTATTTCTTCAAAATGTTGCAACGTAAAAGTTTTTTTTTAAATAAATAAGCATTAAATTGTTTATGAGTTTGTCAGACATCAAACGCCTGGGTAAGCCTCGTCTTCCGACGAACCTATCAAATGTAGCCAAAAAAGCTTCTGACGACAAACTAGAGCACGGTTCAAGATGAATGGACCTAGTAGCAAAGCAGACAAATGTTGCAGCATACCCTTTCATATATGGAGAATTTCGAAGATGACCTGCTTTAATCTGGAATGGTCCAGGAAGTGAGAACGTAGTTCTCTCTGGTGGTAAGGCAGCCATAATCTGCGATAAACTTCGTTGTTTATAGCGAACACAAATTAGGCATTTGTTCATACAATTCTTCACTGCCCTCTTAAGAGCAGGAATATAGAACTGATATCGTACCATGTTCATCATGAGTGAAATATCAGCATGCATAAGATTTGAGTGCATAAAACCAAGTATCATTTCGCATAAGTTAGATTCATATGGAATAATAATCGGGCACTTTTCGTCATATGTCATAGCAGAGTTAACTAATCGACCGTTAACTCGTATAAGTCCATTCGAATCTAGAAACGGATTCTGAGTCAAAATGGAACTTTTCCGCGAGATTGGGCGGGACTCGCTAAGATCCTTATATTCACCAGCGTAGTAAGCCTTCTGGGTTAACTTTATCAACACAATTTTAGAATGATTCAATTCACTCTGAGACAGAGAATCGGTATAAGTGGGAACGTTAGACCTAAACCTTTTAGAGGTCAGATGATAAAATCTATAAATATATGATATCACTCGGAGGGCTCGATGATATTTTGTAAAACTGTTAATGATGAGGAATTCATCACCAACTTCCTGCTTGATACGAGCGATCTGAAATTTTGAAGGTGGGCATGAATCATTAGCCAAGAGGTGTTTAATGGTAGATTGTCCATTTGATGAAGTGGTCGTTATACAATGAGAAGTAAATATTCTTCTCCGTTCCTCGGGTGGTGCTTCCAAAGAATGAGTCGAAATAGGCCAATGCTCTTGAGCATTAAGAAGCCACATTGGTCCATGCCACCATAATGCATTATCCATTAAATCCTGTGGGGTACATCCTCTAGTTCCCAAATCCGCCGGATTTTCTGCGGATAGTACGTGTCTCCAAGTAGCGTTACCGACATTTTCGAGTATCTTCGTTGTGCGATTGGCTACATAAGTTTTCCATGTTGAAGGATGCTTTTGTAACCAGGCTAAAACAATAGTAGAGTCGGACCACAATTGAACGGAGGCTCCTGGAAACAAATTGCTGTCTAGTAGATGTTTCACCAATTTTGAGAGCAATACAGCACCACAGAGTTCCAATCGCGGCAGCGTAATTTTCTGTAAAGGTGCTACCTTACTTTTGGCGATCAACAAGTTGGAACATCTAACTATAGAGTTAGAAGACCTTATGTAAATAGCAGCGCAATAAGCCAACTCCGAAGCGTCACAGAACCCATGTAACTGAATATCATTTTCTGGTTGAAATTTTACCCAGCGTGGAATTTTTATATCTTCGATTCGTTGTAAGTTCTCCGTGAATTTTCTCCATTTGACAAAAATATGCTGCTTTACTTCATCATCCCAATCAAAACCATCTTGCCAGAGCTCCTGAAGTAGCATCTTAGATTCAATAATAATAGGCGCAAGCCATCCTGCCGGGTCAAAAAGTTTAGCCACGCACGATAAGATTTGTCTCTTTGTAACTTTATTTAGTTCATTTAATGGTTCAATTTTATATGAGAAACAATCAGTCATAGCGTTCCAGCGAATCCCTAGAGTCTTTGTGGAACTCGAATCAATAAATCTGAGAAAATCGTTATCTAGGAGATTTTCCTTTGGAATGTTTTCCAATAACTGCGGATGATTTGCAGTAATTTTCTTTAATGGAAATCCTGCCGAACTAAGTATTTTACATAATTGTTGCTGAGCTTCCAAGGCAGACCCTAAGTCGTGTCCCCCTGATAATATATCATCAACATAAGTTTCATTCCTCAATATTTTCGATGACAGTGGATAATCTGTTTCGGTATCATTTGCCAATTGAAGAAGTGTTCGAATCGCTAAATATGGTGCACAATTTATACCGAAGGTAACCGTTGTCAATTCATAATCCATTATTTCTCCTAATGGATCATTACGGAATAAAATTCTCTGATATGACCTATCTGAGCTATCTATCACTATCTGACGATACATTTTCTCTATATCTCCATTGAAGACATATTTATATTTCCTTCAGTTTAAAATAATAGTCATTAGATTTCTCTGAAGAATTGGTCCATTGTACAACATATCGTTCAAAGAATAAGAATTCTTTGTCTTACGAGACCCATTGAAAACTATGCGAACTTTTGTCGATGCACTTTCTGGTCGGAAGACTGCATGATGTGGTAAATAATATGAAGAATATTTTCTATCCTCACATTTTTCTATGGAATCACACCTTTCCATATGACCCAAATCCAAGTATTCCCGTAATATATCGTTGTAAATGTTAAAAAATTCCCCATTCTTTCTTAAACTTGACTCGATTTGTATGTATTGCCTACTCGCTGCAAATCGAGACGAGGATAAAAACAATGATTTTTGAAATTCCTGTTTGAATGGTAATTTTACCACATATCGACCATCTTCCCGCCGATAAGTGGTTTTTTTATAAAGTTCCTCGCAAAATATATCTTCTTCTGATAAAATATATTTATTTGAAATTTCCTCAATTTCCCAAAACTTTCTAAGTTGTGCACACAATTCGCTAGTTTCCCTATTCTTGTCCACCTCTTTTGTCACAAGGGACAATGAACTTATCGTGAGTGGTCCATAGATAAACCAACCGTAAACAGAATTTTGTGCCACCATATTTCCCAAAACATGCTTCCTAGTTCCCTCTAATAAAATATAAGGAATAACGTCGCTACCTAGCAACATATCAATTTGTGAAGATACGAAGAATTTTGGATCTGCCAATTCTAAATCGCTTATCTCGGAGAGATTAGAGTTAGCGATTGTTGTGGATGGCATCCAACTCGTTAAGTTTGGAACGATCACAGCTTGAGTATCAAGCATAAAACTGTGTTTATCCGCACATAATGTGATATTACAAAGTTGCTTTGAATTAGCAACGATAGTTCCGTTCTCAAATTCAACATTTTCCTAATTCTTTCAGTCATAAAGGATTTCTTGAAGCAGAATCGATTAAAGCTCTAACAGTGAATTTTTCACCTAAATGATTAATCTGTATTAAAGCAGTTGGCAACAAAATATCATCATGATTAACCGACATATGAGTCTGGACATTTGTCGGAATGGTATTGCCAGAAAAGCATGGAGTCTCGATTCGATAGTCTTCCGGGGTCGAGTTAGACATTGGCTTTGTTGATTCAGTATGAAATGTATCAACTGGCCTCTTTCCACTTTGGTTAGCCCGTTTTGTCTGGTTATTGTTACTGATCGGATGTAATAAGCTGTGATGCCTTTCCTTACATTGTGTACAGCGGAAAACGCTTTTACAATCCTGATTCAAATGGTTAGGAGAAAGACAGTTCGTATATATTTTGTTCTTCTCCACATACTCTGTTCTCTGCCTGACTGAAAAATCGAAAAATTTCTGACAAATTCGAAGGTTATGCTCTTCGTGACACAAATGGCATAAATTTCGATTGTTTGAATTAGTTCCCTGAGTAAAACTCTTGCCTTTATTAACCTTACTAGTTCCTTGTCCATGTACACGTTTACTAGTGCTACCTACTACTAACTGATCACGAGCCATTTCTACTCTCTCAATTACCCTGTGTCTATTTCTCAAAAATTTATCCATTTGATCCCATGTTGGTAATTCAGTTTCCGATTCCAAGGACTCTTCCCAAGCAGCTATTATCTGTATTGGCAATTTTGTACTACACAAATAAACAAGTATAGGATCCCATTGATCTATCCGTATACCAAGTGCTGTCAACATAGCGAGACAATCGCATATAGTGGTTCTAATTCTATTAATGTCGTCGCTAGTCTCTGTGACTGCAACTTTTATATTAAAAAGGGATTTCAATTGAATTTCTACCAAAAATTTTTTGTTTTCATACCGCGAATTCAAAGCATTCCATGCAGGCAAATAATTCCTCTCCGATAAAGGAAATTTTTGTACAATTGACAGTGCGTCGCCACTTGTCTTATTCAGTAAGTGAAAGAACTTTTCGACTTGGGATACTCGTGGGTTTGTATGATAAAGGACAGAAAACATGTCCCTAAAAGATGGCCATTCCTCGTAGCTGCCATTGAAAACCTTCATGTCACAAGCTGGTACTCGCATGCCTAGTTCAGAAAGGTCAAATGTAGCGTTTGTCGGATAATATAAAGAACTACCTAAAACTGACGAATGGTGTGGGCCACTCTGAGCTGTAGGTGGATTTCTCGCTGCCTTCAATAGGTCGTTCATATTAGCCTTCGTGAGCTGGTATTTTTCCCTACATTCTCGGAATCGAGTTCTTGCCAATTCTTTAAATTGCGTCGAAATTATAGAATCGGCCGTACTATAAATCGTTTCATACGATATTCTAATGGTTTTCCAATCTTCTTCTAAAGATTCTAATTTAGCCTCTACTAAAGACTCCGTTAAGTCCTCAGCATCCATTTTTGCAAAATTTTCGCACTCATCAAACATGTTGTCCGTTTCCACGACAAACTTAGAATGTGCCTGACTACCCATTTTACAATATTATTCAAATTATATATTCGTTTTATCGTTTCGCAATTGAGTTTTCAAATCTTAAATTGGAAACAATTTAAATTCATTAAACAATTTATGCGGACGGAAATATTTTTAAATTAATCAAATATTAAACCCTAATTACTGTGGGTAATCGTTGCGTAGTAACTTCCTGCTTTAAAACATCAAAAATAATAAATTCCTTTCGTAAAATTAAAAAAATAGAAAAAAATAAATAAATAAATAAATGATCCGCAAATGCCAGTGTAAACACTGAGATATCTTCCAATATTCAGTATATATTACCGCTTATACCACATAAATAATTAAAAATTTTATTATTTAATTATTTTACCGCTAACAATGTAATTGAGCGGGGATAATGATATGCTTATTTATTTATTAGCTGTGTGAACCGCATGCGATATAAACGCACGGAAGTTACTATTTTTTTTTTTTTAGCTAGTATAGACCACCGACTAATTTTATTTAGTTATTAATTCGTGTAAACCACCGAAAGTCGCTATTTCGACTTTTTCTATAGAGTAGTATAAAAAGGTAGTATTTTATCTTTTGTTTACTACTATATAATACTACTGATAAAACAACAAATGTTTATATTATTTTCTTTTAATTTTTAAGATTTGATTGTTAAATTTTATTGCTAAATTTGTTCAATTGTTATTAATTGTAAATAAAGAAAATTATATTAAATAAAATAAATAACAATTATTAAAATGGAAAATAAAATAAAGAACAATTGTATTCAAACTAAAGAAATAAAATATATTTTAAAATTAGTTAAAGACTTAGGAATTTGGATTTATATTTTATAAATTCATATTTGAATACTTTTGTGGAAATTTTATTTTATCTAACTTGTTAACAAATGGAATAATATTTAAATAATTTTTATTCAAATTAATTTTAAGTAACTGAAAATCATATTACAAAGAGTATAAAATAATTTTAAAGAAATTTATTTCTAAAAATATAAATAAAATATTAAAATAATTTATTTTTAACAAATATTTTGATTGAAAATATTCACAATGAACAGCTATGATATATATATATATATATACAGTTAGGGACAAAACTATTTGTACACCCATGCATTTCGTATATCTTCAATAATTTATAAAGAATAAAAAATTATTATATGTAGTTTTAATTCAGGTCCATTTTTATTGAATTATTTGATAAAAAATAAATTAATATATAACACATTGTTAAAAAAAAGTAAAATTTAAGTAAAAATCTTTGGGACAAAAGTATTTGTACATCAGTACTTTGTACAATTATTTGTACGTTGGACTCTTGTATGATGATTTTTTTAAATACCGTTATATTTTCTTCGTTAATCGAGTTTTATTTTACAAAATAAGAAGTTGGTTTTAACGTTTTGAATAATAAGCACATCAAAAATGAGAAAGCGAAAAGTGTTGAGTTTTATTGATGAACATAAAAAAGGAAAATCTCTCCGGAATATAAGTAATTTAGTAAATTTGCAACATTCCACAGTACAATACATTGTAAGCAAGTATAAAAACGGCGGATCTGTTGAAAATGTGCGTGAAGGTATACGATATATATGAGGTGTACAAATAGTTTTGTTCCCATATATATATATATATATATATATATATATATATATATATATATATATATATACAGTTAGGGACAAAACTATTTGTACACCTCATATATTTCGTATACCTTCAATAGTTTATAAAGAATTTAAAATTGTCGTATGCAGTATTATTTTTAATATATTTTTATTTAATTAAGTTATAAAAACAAAATTAATATCCAACACATTATTTAAAAAAATACAAAATAATGAAAATTCATTGGGACAAAAGTATTTGTACATATAATCTACACCTACTTATAATACTTATATTGGAAAAATTTAATATTTTGTGGGTCCTCCTTTTGCATCTATCACGGCCTGTAATCTTCTGGGCATCGATCGGATCAAATTTCTCGTTTCATCTGGAGATATTTCCTTCCAGGCTTCCTCCAAAGCAATTTTAAGTTCATCCCTGCTTCGGACGTGCTTTGTAGCGACTTTACGTTTCAAAATATCCCAACAGTGCTCGATGGGGTTTAAGTCAGGTGATTGGGGAGGAGAATTAAGTTGTCTTGGTGCATGGTAAAGCAACCACTCCTTCACTGAACGCGCTGTATGTTTTGGGTCATTGTCCTGTTGGAATATCCAACTTTGGCCAAGACCCAAACCATCTACGGAATCCTTCAAATTGTCTTCCAATATACGTTTATATTGATGCTGGTCCATTACACCATCTATAAATACCATTCACCCTACCCCACTGGCTGCTATTGCCCCCCATACCATAACACTTCCCCCACCATGTTTCACTGTTGGGGTCAAATTGTTAACATCTAACGCTGTATTTTTTTTGCGCCACACTTTTCCCCTGCTATCATTTCCGAAAAGATTGACTTTGGTTTCATCAGTAAACAAAACCCTATTCCAAAATTCTTCGTCCTTATCAATGTATCGTTTGGCAAACTCTAAACGCAAATGCTGATTTTTTTTACTAATCAGCAGTTTCTTGCGGGGAATTCTACTTGCATATCCCGCAGAATGTAAGATCCTCCCTACTGTTTTTGGATGAACAATTGTTCCGGTAGTATTTGCGATTTGTTCCGCTAATTTTGCCCGAGTTACTCTTGGATTTCTTGCCACTTCTTTTATAACCAAGTTCGCTTCCCGTCTGGAAACCTTTTTTGGCCGTCCAGTTCTTGGCACACTTTCAACAGATCCGCTGTTTTTATACTTGTTTGCAATGTATTGTACTGTGGAATGATGCAAATTTACTAAATTACTTATATTCCGGAGAGATTTTCCTTTTTTATGTTCATCAATAATTAAATTTTTAATATCCAAACTCAACTCTTTTCGCTTTCCCATTTTTGATGTGCTTATTATTCAAAACGTTAAAACCAACTTCTTATTTTGTAAAATAAAACTCGATTAACGAAGAAAATATAACGGTATTTAAAAAAAAATAATCATACAAGAGTCCAACGTACAAATAATTGTACAAAGTACTGATGTACAAATACTTTTGTCCCAAAGATTTTTACTTAAATTGTACTTTTTTTTTAACAATGTGTTATATATTAATTTATTTTTTATCAAATAATTCAATAAAAATGGACCTGAATTAAAACTACATATAATAATTTTTTATTCTTTATAAATTATTGAAGATATACGAAATGCATGGGGTATACAAATAGTTTTGTCCCTAACTGTATATATATATATATATATATATATATATATATATATATATATATATATATATATATATATATATATATATATATATATATATATATATATATATATATATATATATATATATATATATATATATATATATATATATATATATATATATATATATATATATATATATATATATATATATATATATATAAATATATATATATATATAAATATATATACAGTGGTGGCCACGAATTTAAGACACGACATGTAACGAACTAAGTTGTGATAATTATTACAACCCTGCAATATAAAATTAGATTTTGTTAATTTTTCAGTGTACCCTGTAATGTTAAGATCAATTACCGTTATTTGGTTTTGTTTGTGTATACATTTTGTTGCTGTTTTTATTATATTTTCGTAAAAACGTGCTTTTGAAGCTGGTCACGAATTTAAAACATATAAGAAATATTTGGTTTTTAAGTGATTTTTTGGTGTTTTTTGAAGCTAAAAGGTAAGTAATGAATGTTTTATTCCATTTAATGTTAGAATACATCAAAATATTTAGTTAGAAATGGCCAGAGGTACTTGGAGTTCGGATGCCGAGCGAAAATTGATCCAACAAATGAATACTGATGGAAAAACAGTAATGGAAATTTCCAAGCTACTAAAATGTTCCAGATCCAAGATTTACAATGCACTGGAACACATCAAGCAACATGGCACTACCAAAAATGTCAAACAGCACCCTAGAGCCCGAAAAACTACACCCAGGGAGGATAGCTTAATTTATAAATCAGCTGCTAAAGATCCTTTCAAGAGCTCAAGTAAAATTAAAAATGAGATTTCATTGGATTTTGGTATTAATATATCGTCCAGGACAATAAGAAGACGTCTGAATGAGAAGAACTTACGTGGGTGTATTGCACAACGTAAACCACTTGTGTCAAAAAAAAATATTAAATCCCGACTAGCGTTTTCAAGAGAAAATCTCAATAAGCCGATGACATTTTGGAAAAATATACTTTGGAGCGACGAGTCGAAGTTTTGTCGCTTTGGTTCTGATGGAAAACAGTACGTATGGCGTCCTCCAAACCTGGAGCATCACCCAAAGTACACCCTTAAAACGGTTAAGCATGGTGGTGGAAATGTCATGGTGTGGGCAGCATTTTCCTGGCATGGTGTAGGTCCCATTCAGAAGATTATCAATAAAATGGACCAGCATATTTACAAAAACATACTGACAAGCATCATGATACCATTCGCTGAAGACAACATGCCTCTAATGTGGAAATTTATGCATGATAATGACCCTAAGCACACTTCACGCCTAGTGAAGAGTTGCTTAGAGGAAAATAATATCACAGTTCTGAAATGGCCAGCTCAATCCCCGGATCTCAATCCAATTGAGAACTTGTGGAATGATGTTGAGGAGCATGTACGAGCAGTAAAGCCAAAAAATTTGACTGATTTATGGGAAGAAATTCAAAAGGCTTGGTATGCCATTCCAAAGGAGCGCTGTATGGCCTTAGTTGAAAGTTTACCCAGGAGATGCGCTGCTGTGATTCAAAATAAAGGATTTCCCACCAAATACTAATATTGTTTTATGAAGCTGAGCTTTACTTTTGTGAATTAACTTTTATTTTGCCTATGTCCTAAATTCATGACCAGGCTTAAACTTGTATTAATCTGTATAATATGTAAATAAAAATTGGAAACTAAATATAGGTAACAAACTATTGTTGATTTTTTTTCATAACATTACTAGGATCTTTAAAAAATAACATGGATCTAAAATTTGTTCGATAAGATGTAAAAATTATCAGAAATATATAAGTGAAATGTCGTGTCTTAAATTCGTGGCCACCACTGTATATATATGTTAATGAAGGTTTAAGATCTTTTGTTGGGTGATGATGCAAAAATATCATTATAAATACAAATATTAAAATGATCTTATTCTCTTTATCTCTAGTTCTTTTTTCTTACCAGTCTCACTCTATATACTATAAATAAATACATAACTCAATATTCTTAATCATTCAAGGCTAAGGAATGATAACTCTATTGAACAATTTGTCAAGCTGTGCTCTTAATGCTCAAATCAACATGCCACCAGCAGGACATTAAAAACAAAAAAGGAAAAAGCAAAAACAGCGTATGTTTAGAAACATTTTGGTTTGTACACAACTTTAAGAAGCAAAAACAACAGCAGAAGCTGCAACTGCTACATGCAATTTAACTGCGAGTAGAATAAATAGTATATTTAGATATTTGTACACTTGGCACATTTATGTATTACTTATGTTGATCATTTGTTTGCTTTACGATTGACATGTCAAATAATATTTTTTTTTTAGCGACTTGACGAGAATATGAATAGAAAAAGGATGGCATGGACAGCTACGAGGTCATTTAGATCATTAAAGAAAATTATAGTTTTTATTTATAGAGACAATGAAATAAAACATTATAAATTGAAGGTCATTTGAAGAAAGACAACTTTAAACAATATATTAGACCTTTCAACAGACACCACCCATTGAAGAAAGAAATTTTGTAATAGAAATATGATGTCTTTATACTTATTATCACTTTTTTTGCTCTCTTTCTGTCATAATTTTGAAATTAATATCATTGTTTTATTGTCGAAATGTCAACACAATTGATTATAATCGATTTTAAATGCTTTGTAGGTTGCAACAAATAAAACTTGCAACAGTAGTACCAACTGTTTGGGTTTAAGATTGAGCTTCCATATGACTTTAAAAAAGATAATAAATTATTTACAATATATTTTTTATACAATAACAAATTTTGCTATTAGAAATTTCATGCTTTTTTTTCCAGCTGGGGTCAGGTCAATTTAAAGTAAGAGTAAAAGAGATAAAATATATTTATATTAGGTACATAATTTACTGTTGTTTTTTATATCTTTTACCATTGTTATTCTCCATTAATGATTAATTATTGTTGTTTTTAACATATTTCTCCACTGCTCTTTTACCTTTCCAACAAAAAAATATTGAAAACCTTTAACAATTTGTAGCTCAGCATGTTCCCCTTCTATGTATAAAACCTCCTCTATTGGGTAAGTGTAAAATGCTATTCTTGTCATAACATTTATTTTACCTTTGAAAATAGTTTAAATTAAAATGAATCTGTAGATTTTAAATCTTTAATTTTATAAACTGAAATTTATTATTGACAATAATTAATTCATCAACACCCCAATCTTAACACAGTGCAACAAAAAACAAATGCCTCAATAATTCCAACACAAAATAAGAGCTGAAAAGTAGTTTTAAAAACCCCCTAAAGGTGGTTTCAAAGATAGTTCGAATTTTGGTTTTATGGAATCTTGAACTTCAAAATTTTGGTGTCTTATTTACATTACAATTGGATATACAAAAATTTAAATTATTTAATTTAAATGTTATTATATGTAAACAAAATTTTTGCTAGATGCCACACCCTATTTACGCCCATTTTTTACTCAATATTGTTTAATGTGTTTAACTGAAATTTATGTCTAAATTACTGAACCGATTTAAATGCTTGCTATATGTACTAAACCTCATTCGAACTTAAAACAAAAAGAGGGCACATAATGGAAAAAGTGATCCAAAGTATCTGAAGTTTAGGAGTCCATAGGAATCCTTAAAATTCGATTATGGCTGTAGAAAAATATATATTTGTTATGATTATGTACTTCATTAGTTTTGATTTGGATAAACTACTTGCTCTTGGTTAATGTCATCGATATAGTCTTCCTCATCATTCAAAGACTGAATCTATATATGTGGTTCAGAAGACTATTTGGATAACTAAAGGCTGTCGCCTCTTTTCTACATCTTGGTCATCGACGAACTATAGAAGAGACTTAATAACATGGATTGTTGATCTGGTGATATTTGTGGGGGGTGTTCCTACATATAAGCTTTAACTGGTGCAGGGAAAGAATGTTAATTAACTATTAATCCAACTAAAATCGTTATTTTACAACTCGTGGGTCTCAAGTTCGACTTTCAATTTCCAAATATCCCAGTCATAAAATTAACTCTTGGGTTGAGGGAGAACATGTTAGGACTGAGACAGGCAAAGAGGTTAGATTCAATATATCGGGAAAGATCCCAGAACTACTCAATAAAAGCTATCTTAGAGTACTAAGACGTTGTCTTAGATACCAACAACATATCTTAGGAAATGATGAAACTAGTTAGTGTAGATTTTACATGATATCTGATCATTTACCTTTATATATGTATGTATATGTATATCATGGAATAAATTTCCTAAATTAAGTCATAGCGCATCCATAAAGATATGTATTTGTTTTCTCACCAACCAAGATAATTAATTGCCTTTATTTAACTTGACATGGTAAAAATATGTATAAAGTTGCACAAACAATTTATTCAGAAATAGTGTGTCAGATTTTATACATTTCATCATACTCTACCAGTTGGATTCATTGGTTCATTCGATGTTCGAGAATTCGAGCCATTTTTTTATCTGAAAAGGTCATCTAAATATTTGGGCTACCTTTTATTAAGTTTATTTTTTTGATATTTTTAGTTTTGTATTATTTTGTTACAAGAAATATATTATTACCTTACCCAAGGTCGCTTGATTGTGAATAAGATTTAGTTTGTTCTTTCATTTACTATCAATAGTTTACAATCTTTTAATAATTTTCTTTTACTCCACTTGGTTTCCCGATTTTATATTACATATTTATATTATTAGATCTGTTTACAACTCATACATATGTACATATACTATACATTTCAGTACAGAGTTCCCTTTTATTTTGTTTGTATTTTGCCGTTGCCTTCTCATAGCGTAGAACGCCCGCTTAGCGTGACATTTTCAATTGTTTATTATGGCGCTCAACAGTTACGCTTTTATGCCTTCGCACTTTGTTAACTAAATAATGAAGTTTAATATGTTTAGTAGTTTATTTGTAAATAACAAAAAACTGCAGCCGCAAAAAGTAAAATAATAATTTAGTTGTTATAAAAGAAAAAAAAGCAATTAAATAAATAGTGGTGATGGCAACTTTGAAAGCTATATAATTTGTTTAACAATTAAAGTACGAGTACTAAAGTAATATTTATGTATAATGCTATAGAAAAAAAGGTGTAATAATGATATGTTTTTACTTTGTTTAAATAATTTGTATAAAAACATATAGCCAAAGAATTTTATAATTTTAATTTGTCAATTGCTTATAAAAAATTTTCATTCAAGAATTTAATTTCAAATAAAACACAACTATTTGTTCTTTGTAAAATATTGTGTTTTCATAAAACATTTTATTGGCGACGAGGATATATTTTGCTAATATGGAAGACGTACTTTCGGAAATAATCACCATGCAACAGCAGTGGTCTCAGCGGATGATAGCTGAACAACAAAATTTTTTTGAAAGGTTCTTGAATCATCGTGAAAGTCCCGTTTCTAGTTTGGCATCGGGTTCTGTGGCAGTTCCAAAATTTCACAATTTTGATGATGAACAAAATGATTTTGATACTTACAAAAGACAACTTGAAGAGCACTTCAAAGCATACGGAGTAGAAGACAATGATAAGAAGCGATCATTTTTTCTTTCGTGGGTCGGTGATAAGACTTTTCACCTAATTCAAAAACTGATTGGGAAACATAGTCTTCAAAATGCTTCCTATTCTAATTTAATATCAAATTTAGATGGTCATTATAAAAGCAAGATTCATGTCATTAAAAGTAGGTATGAGTTTTACAAAAGAGAAAAGCATGAGGGTGAAACGTATAGCCAATGGGTTATGGAATTACGAGGTAAGGCAAGAGAATGCAATTTTATTTGCAAAAACACTGATTGTAATTCAGAATATGTTGACCAATTAATAAGAGATATTATTATTTTATATACTCCGGATGAACCCGTACGTACTGCCGCATTACACAAGGATGATCCTACACTTCAAGAGGTATTGCAAATTGCTGAGACATATGAAGCAACACAGAAAACGTTGGAGACATTAAAAAACAAACATCATTTGGACAATGAAGTTTACGCAGTTAAGTCATCGTATAATCAGCATCACAAGAAACAGCAACAAAATCAAGATGCAAATGTCAAGTATTCAAAAAAACCATTACCGGCATGTAACCAATGTTTCAAAACGCACGAGAAGAAGAATTGCAAATATCTAAAAGCACAATGCTTCAAATGTAAACGTAAAGGACACATCGCATCTGTATGTAAGTCCATTTCATCTAATAATAATAATGCTACAATCAGAACTATTGATACTGAAGTGACTAATTGCAATGTCATTGATGATGTAATAAAAAGACATGGTAATAAGATGTTAATAGATGTTGAGTTGAATGGTCAATTAGTACAGTTTCAATTTGATACAGGCGCAAGTCGTTCTATTATAGGTTTAAATACATTTAAATCACTAAAAAACAAACCAAATTTAACTCCAACCACGATTAAGCTACACGCTTACGGAAACTCCGAGATTCCAGTCTTAGGATCTTGTAAATTAACAATTAAAATTCGTGATGAATTCAAAGTTTTAGATGCAATTGTTGTCAATTCTGAAGATTGCAACAATATATTTGGTTTAAATTGGTATGATGAATTTAAATCAGTACAAATTTTTCGATTAGAGGACAATTTTAAAATTGAAACTATTTACAATGAATATAAAGAGTTATTTTCTGAGGAATTAGGTCGTTGTAATGTAATGCAAGATCATATTTACATGAAATCAAACGCTAGACCTAAGTTTTTCAAATCAAGACCAATTCCTTACGCCATTTCTGATGCATTCAAAGAAGAAGCTGAGAGATTAACTAAGTTAGGTATTTGGAAACCAATTAAATTTAGCCAGTGGGCTTCACCTCTTGTTATAGTTCCTAAACCAAATAACAAAATACGTATTTGCGCAGATTTCAAAGTTACGATAAATCCTCAAATGGATGTTGAGCAATATCCTATTCCAAGAATCCGTGACTTATTCCATAAGCTAAAAAATGGAAAATTGTTTTCTAAAATTGATTTATCTGACGCATATTTACAAATCGAAATGGACGAAGAATCTAAGAATCTGCTAGTGGTAAACACACCATTGGGTTTATACCAATATCAACGTTTACCATTCGGTGTTGCAAGTGCACCAGCGATTTTCCAAAGGTTAATTGAGCAAACCATTTCGGGAATACCAGGATGTGTTAATTATTTAGACGATATAATCTGTACAGGTTCTAATAATGAAGAGCATATGCATAACCTTAGACTTCTTTTAACTCGTTTGTCTGAATCTGGTTTTAAATGTAATTTTAAAAAGTGTACTTTTATGCAACAAAAGGTAGAATATCTTGGTCATATAATTAGTTCTTCTGGAATTCGACAATCCGAAAAGGGAACAGAAGTAATTAGAAATATGCCTCGACCAAAGAACCTTGTGGAACTCCAGTCCTTTTTAGGAAAAGTTAACTATTACTGTTCGTTTATTAAAAACTTTTCAACTATTTGTGGTCCATTAAATTTACTAAGAAAGAAAAATCAAAGTTTTACATGGAGGGAAGAACAAGAGAATTCTTTCCAAGAGCTTAAACGTCAGTTGGTTGAAATGACACAGTTAGCTCATTTTGATGAAAGTTTGCCTTTAGTTTTGGCAACAGACGCCTCTTCTTATGGCATTGGAGCTGTAATTTCGCATATCTACCCAGATGGGTCAGAACGTCCCATAGCTTTTGCATCAAAAACATTAAACGATAGTCAGAAAAACTATAGTCAAATAGAGAAGGAAGCACTATCAATTATTTTCGGAGTAAAGAAATTTCATGACTACTTATATGGGCGGAAGTTTACTTTGTTTACTGATCACAAACCCTTGATTTCGATTTTTAATCCAGAAAAGGGAATTTCGGTAACATCTGCCAACAGACTGCAACGTTGGGCGTTGATATTATCTAATTATATATATACCATCAAGTTTAAAAACACAAAATCTCATGGAAATGCCGATGCATTGTCCAGACTTCCTTACAAAGAAGATGAAGATTTCGATAAATTAATAGAAGTTAATGAAATCAACATTGACGACGAAATAAGCAAATTTCCAATTGATTGTAAGAAGATTGCAAAATTTTCCAGCGAAGATAGTATTTTAATAAAAGTGTTGAGTTTTATTAAAAACGGTTGGCCAGAGAATGATAAGTCGATCTCTGAAGAAATTTTGCCATATTACCGTCATAGAGATAATTTGACATTTAATGGAAATGTCATAATTTTACAAAATAATTTTAATCGTGTCGTGATTCCAAAAAACTTGAGAAATCGTGTACTACAACTATTACATCAAGGTCATTGGGGG
The DNA here is from genome assembly GCA_951394005.1 of Protophormia terraenovae. NCBI lineage: Eukaryota > Metazoa > Arthropoda > Insecta > Diptera > Calliphoridae > Protophormia > Protophormia terraenovae. The sequence goes on from OX596074.1 coordinate 144,900,905, forward strand.
ATAGTTCGAATGAAACAAATTGCTAGACGCTATTGTTGGTGGCCAAAAATTGATAGTGATGTAGAAGAAATTGCATCATCATGTCAAGCTTGTTATTCACACTCATCGAATCCTCCTAAACAGTTTTCTCCGTGGCCAAAACCCACACTACCATGGCAACGTATCCATTTAGACTATGCAGGTCCGTTTGAAAAACACATGTGGCTGATAATAGTAGACTCTTTTTCTCAATTTCCTTATGTTATAAAAATGGAAAATAGTACTACAATATCCACAATCAATTCATTACAAAACGTTTTTTCTATAGAAGGACTTCCCGAAACAATTGTAACAGATAATGGAACGCAATTTACCTCAAACGATTTTAAAGTCTTCTGTGAAGTACATGGTATTCAGCATCTTACTACAGCACCTTTTCATCCTTCATCCAATGGTAATGCGGAAAGGTTTGTACGTACATTTAAAACTTCAATTAAAAAACAATTATCTGATGGTTCAAATCTACAAGCTTCAGTACTTGCATATTTAACAACATATAGAACTACACCAAACTCTTGTGGAAAATCACCCGCAGAACTTTTACACGGTCGACAACCACGCACCTTACTGTCTCTTTTAAGTCCTACCGCTTATACCTCATGCTCGTTTAATACAAACCATCGTATCCAAATTAATGATAATGTTTTGTGTCGAAACTTTTCGGAAGGGGATAAATGGGTCCTTGGAAAAATAGTAAAACTTCTTGGAAATATGATGTTTCTAGTTGAAGTAAAAAGTAAAATTTGGAAACGTCATATTAATCAAATTCGAATAAATAAATCATTGAATAACTCTAATTTTAAAAATGTCTCACAATTAACTCTATCTTTATTAGAATCGATTCAACCTACACAACAGAATTCCACAATGGTAGAAAATTTACAACCATGCAATGGAAATAGTCAAATTCTAAATCATGTTCCGGACTGTCCTCGATTACCTCTGACTGATCCACCATTAGAATTATCAGAACCTGAACCTCCATTAGCAGCTACAGAATTTCCATTAGCAATAGAAGAACCACTACCACGCAGATCGAGTCGAATTAAAAAGAAACCTGATCGCTATACACCATAGATACCATGTTTTAAATAGGCGAGGAGGAAATGATATGTTTTTACTTTGTTTAAATAATTTGTATAAAAACATATAGCCAAAGAATTTTATAATTTTAATTTGTCAATTGCTTATAAAAAATTTTCATTCAAGAATTTAATTTCAAATAAAACACAACTATTTGTTCTTTGTAAAATATTGTGTTTTCATAAAACATTTTAAATAATAAATAAACATTAGACGGATTCAGCAAAAGAAAAGTAATTCTTGTACATTATAGAAATGAAATATGATAGGGTTGTTCACGATAGGTTGGTTATCAGGTTATGTGATTATATAGTAATATAAAAAAACAAAAAAAAAAATCCATTAATTGTTTCAATTTTTATTAAATTTCAACACTACAAATAATCAGATAATCACATAATGTATAAACAAGGGTATAAGTTAGGCAAAGATAGTTATTTTTTTGTAATGAATTTTTCCGTTTTAATATAACCACATAACCTGATAACCAGTCTATCGGAAACAACTTTGATAATTAAAATTTATGAATTATTACACAGTTTTACAAAATTCAATTTTTTCTGCGGGACGGGATATCTTAGTCAGTTCGGATACATATTGTTCTGAAGTTCTGAGTCTATAAATCACTTTTTATTGTTTTAGGAATTTATTGTGGATTTATAACGAGGTAGAACCAAATATTGAAACATTTTAATTTTATTCACAAATTAGTGAAGTTACTAACTTACAAATTACATAGAAATGTTAAATGAATCACAAAATATATAAATTTCCTTTTTAAAATAATTCCGTATAATTTAATATAATAAAGAAGATTTAATCGGTTATTGCCCTTTTCTTATTGAAATCTAAACATGGAGTACGCTTTATACTGGAGTAGATCAACTTTGATATTATAAATGTGGATCCAGCTCGAATAACCATAAGTTACAATAGGGCCTTTACTGTATCTGTTTGTCAATGCTTACTACAGTCGGCCAGTTTAGGTTTTCTACCCTGACCTTCTGCAACACCAGTAGCTTTCGAACTAATCTGGCCCGGTGTTACCACCAGATTAGTTAGGGTTGCAGTAGCTTTCGACTCTGCACAGCCTGTCACCGTCGCTGTTGGAGAAGGGTCCCCGGGGGTTATGAAGCCCCTGACCGGGTACGGGGGGCATGATTTTTTTTCGGACATTATTAAGGACAATTTCACGCATTTTTTACCTGCTGCCAGGTGTTGTTGACAGCCGCCCCACTGGGGAACAGACGCAGACCACCAAGCCGCCCAATATGGGAACAGACGCTGGTGGATTCGGACGGACACGCACCCGAGAGTGCAGGGTCCAAAAGGACCAATCGGACCTTATTCCACACTGAGCACCCTTTCTCAATGAAAGGAGATGTGCTCTGAGTGGGTTCTGATAGCCGCCCCATAGGGGAAAACAGACGCTATCAAAACAAGGGAAGGGTAGTTCTTAGTTGGTGCTACTTACGAGCCCCTCTGGCATGGGTGACCCTCCGGAATTAGCAAAGCCCACTTGCTAATTCCTCCAGCCCGGCCATCGCAAGTCCAAGCACGTAAGCTTCTGCATCGCGTTAAGATGACTACCCCTTCGCAGAAGGGGTAGTTATCGAACCAACTTTGAAACCCTTTTGAAGGAATTATTGAGGCAATTTTTTCTTGTTGCACTGTGAAAATAATACAAGTATTTATTATTATTTTTTTTTTTTATGAAATTTTAAGAGCTCTTAGGTACGCTTGAAAAAACTTAAATTAAATCAAAATTCATTTTAATATGTTTATTTAAATTGCAATATTTTTTTTATTTTAAAGTTGAATCCTATTAATGGTAATTTTTAATTCAAGTATAAATATTAAAGTATTAAGTATATGGTGAAATATGTATACATTTAAATAAATAATATCAAAGTACTTACTTAAATTAATACAAATCACGTGGTTTAAACATACTTAGAACACTTTAACGTGTCAGTTGTTCATAAATAATAAATAGTTTGTAATTGAATATGTAAGTCCTTTAAGAAATATATAAGTAGGAGTTAATGTTTATAATTCGTGAATAATTTATTTCGTAACGTTAATAATGCAAACATTTTTTATACAATTAAATACCAAACAAATTGGGTAATTACTAATAATTACTGCAATTTTAATAATAATATCATCACTAATATATAATGTATATAAATACAAAGAAATATACAGAATATGGAAGCTGAAACAAATTTTTATATAATTTATAATTCTTAGATCGATAACTGAAAAATATGCACTTAAAAACTGGATAGTTCAATAATATAGGCTAACCATACATCTAGGAATTGTAGTACTCACAATCATGTTCTATTATAAAAATTCCTCTGTACTTTGTCCTTCTTCTTTTTTTAATAAACTCAATAATAAATATAGAAAAAAAATCAACAGCAACTGCATGCATATAAAATATTTGGCATTACCTTCGTTAGTCAATATTTTTATTTCAAAGAGTTAATGAACGACATTGCCCGACATTCACAGCAACATTTTCTAAACGCGTAATGAAAATTGTTTACCGTGACTTCTAAATGAAACGATGCAGTAGGTTAATAAAAAACAACGTCCTTCTCGAAGGCAACACAACAAGTCATAAAAATTAACAGCTAAAATTGTACAAGTGTTTATACTCGAATATAGGATGTCGTCATATGTAGTTTAAGAACTTATTTTCATATTTAAAAAAAAAAAAAAATTCATTAAAATATGACTGACTAGAAATATCAAGGAAATCATTCAAAGACATTACGTTTAGTCAACAATATTGATTTATTTATTAAAATTTGTTTAGTCATATTTTTAGTAATAATTAGTTGTTTAAGCTATTTACTTTATAAAAAGATCTTAAATGAAAAAAATACTCTCACAGTTCCATAATGTTTGAATTCCATTTGTTGGAACTTCCTGAAGGTTTATATACTATACTCTTTCTGGAACATTTCCAATGTTAAATAGAAAATATGTTTATTTCAGAAGTCAATATTCCCTGTCTTTAATACTTGTCATAGATGTTTTATAAGATTAGAGTGAGATAATTGTTCTGGTTTTTTCATTATATTTATTTTATTCCAAATGAATAAGTTCATAACAGGATGTAATGAATGCTTTATCTGAAAGAGAATATTTAGAAATAATGGTTTAAAAGGTATATAAACTATGAGCAAGAAGCCATCGAAAGGTATCACTATTGTACATCTGAGATAGGAAGAAACACCTAAAATTCCTCCACACTAAAAAATGTTTTGTGGTTTGGTATAAACGAAATAAATTTGTTTGATATTGATGATAAAAACCTATATACAATGTCATCGAACCCATTTCGTGACTCAAATTACACTATTCTGGTAAAAACTCGTTCACCTGGAATAAAGTGAAAAATATGTAGTACCCAGCGTAATCACATGATCTGTTTCCTACAAAGATTTATGACAAGTATTAAAGATTAATGACTTCTGATTCACAAAATAGCTAATATTGATGATACTTGAAAACATTTATAAATTCCACAGGTCCAAGATGAGTTGGGTTGTTATAAAAATTGGCTGGTTATACCAAACATTGAATATTTTTTTTAGTGTTTGAAAGTTTATTTTTACAGGATTAATTTCCAAATATTGGAAACTATTAGAATAATTTTCTATTTTCTATTACTTTTTCTAAGAACTAACTCTTTTTTCCTCTATTATAACTACTGATGTATATTTTTTTATTTTGAACAATCTATTTTAAAGAAAGTTTTTACCGGAAAATTTAATATGCTCGTTCCAATATGTTGCTATTATATAGTGCAACAAGAAAAAATTTCTCATTAATTTCCAACGCAATTAAAAGCGTAACAGTAGTCTAACAAAAACACCAAAGTGTTTTTGAAAATTGGTTAAAATTTCGTTTTTATGACCTCTTGAAATTCGATTTTTTTGGATCCCTTTTTTAATATGATTGTGAATAAAAACATTTAAATAACACTGGTCCACAAATATTGTAGGTATAGCCATCCCAATCACCAGGAACATTAAGGGTTTTCTCCATCATATCATATTTTAAACGTTAATAGGAAGAGGGAATTAATCATTGATGTTTTATAGTCAAGACTTGGGACTACAAAATATAACTCTAACTTTCCACTCATAACCTATAGAAGTATTTAAAATTGCAAAAATTAAGAATTTTTCAATTAACCTTGGAAAATGAGAGGTAAGGAGTAAATGTAGAGATAAAATTTGTATTTAATACAACTAATACAAGACCTCAGATTTCAAAAATGATTACATTTTTAAAATCGCATTGTCAAAAAATGCGTTGTCACCAAATGGTATGAAAAAAAAGGGGTCTAAAATGGCGCTTAATTCAGGGAAAGGTGATATCAATATTTTAATGATGAGGATCTATTTGTATATTTATTATTAGGTAAAAAATGTATTTTTTGAATTTGTGGATTTTTTTGGCAGAATGTCTGTCTGTCCGTCCGTCTATACCTTGGGATTAAATGGGTCTAAAATCACCGCATTATTCAGAGAAAGGTGATATGAATATTTATATGATCATGATTTAATATTTTATCAAGTAGTTAGTAAAAAAAGATATTTTTAGAACTTTTGAATTTGTTTTGGCAGAATAGTAATGTTCGTCCGTCGGTCTATACATTGTGAAAAAATGGGTCTAAAATGGCCTCATGATTCAATAAAAGGCGATATCAATATTTTAAAAATCACAACATGTTTTGTTTTTTATTGGTTAGTAAAAAATATAAATTTTAAAAATACTCCGATTTTTTTTTGGCAGAATGGTAATGTCCGTCCGTCTGTCTATACATTAGGATTAAATGGCTAGAAAAAAACCGTATAATTCAAGGAAGGGCGATATGAATATTTTAATAACTACAACTTGTTTTGTTCTTTACTAGTTAGTAAAAAAATGTACCATTAGATCTGTACGATCTTTTTTGGCTAAATGTCAACATCCGTCCGTCTGTCTGTACATTGTGAAAAAATGGATCTAAAATGGCCGCTTACTTCAAGGAAAAGTGAAATCGATATTTTTATAATCACAACTTGTTTGATTTACTAGTTAGTAAAAAAATGTTAGTAAACATGTCAAAAACTAAACATACTTCAGAAAAAGTGATATCAGTACTTTAGTGATCACTTTTGACGTTTTTATTATTTATTAGTAAGTAAACAAATTCATTTTTAGTATTTTAAGGCTTTCTTTGCAGAATGGTAATGTTTTCATACAAAAAGAAAAATTCGTCTTCACACTTGATTGGATCGGAACTTATCAAAAGTCTATTAAATATATTTTCGTTTGATTTTTGTCTACTACATTTTCATGAAAAATGTTTCCGGTAATTTTTGAAAACTTTTTTTTTTCTTGCTTCTTGGTTGTCTCAGAAAGTGGGCCATTTCGTAGAATAGCATGTTTTATAATTTCTGGGCCGTGAATAAAAAACTTGTGCAGGGTAGGAGACATACAATACCATGGATATTTATCAACGTAGTATCTGGCTGTATTGTTTGCATAGTTCCTGAATTTCTCAATATTAAATACCAAGTACCAATATAAATCACATCACTTTGTAGAATATAAAAACATTACATGAAATCATGTTCATTTTAACTGAGTTCGACTGTATTAAGCAGTAAAATTATTTTGTTTATTTAAAATAATTGTACAAAACAATTACAAAAAAACAATAGTGAAATAACGAAAAATAAAACAGAGTAAAAAAATAAATAAAAAAGTCTGCACTTAACCTGTTTTTGGTTTGGAGCAACTTGAGTTTTTTCACAAAAATGTAAATTTCTAAAATCGGGCAAAATATGCGCACGATTTTTTTTTTCGTAATATTTAAGTAGACAATATGTAATATTTTTCAGACAATTTTTCAGAACAAAAGTCTTGTTATATTTTTAGTTGCATTCCATGAAATTTTAAAATTAGTGCATTTTTGGACTATTTTCAAAAAAATAAAAAAATACCGAGACAAAAAATAATTTACAAATTCTTGCAAAAAAGTAAACTCAAATACCTGTAGTTGATGGTTCCATTTTAAAATTTTTCTTTAAAGCACTTTTTATTAAAGAAAAATTCACCGAAAGTTCATGAAAATTTAATTTTTTGCTCTTTTCTTAAAATATAAAAAAATGTTGAACTTTGACAGCTCAGTACTCAAAAACCACGCAACCCATAGATTAACAACTAGATATTTATGTGAGAGAAAAAAACCTAATTCAATTGTCAGAAACCTAATTCAAACAAAAACAAAATACATGTAGTCACATATATTTTGTTTTTGTATTTTTAAAAAAATGAGTAAATTTTTTTAAAATTTAGTATAGGGCATAATATAATAATAGTAATTCTATCATGGTATAGGGTGGCTCTCACATAAACTTCTAGTTTTATTCTATGACGCAACCTACGTTATGACTTTTTTCGTTATTGATACATAATTTTGTCTATTTTTATTCGGTACCCAATTTTATTTAAAAAAGTTAATTTTCAAAAATCAATTAAAAGCCACTTTCGACCCCTTTTAACCCAACGTGCATGTGTCAGAAAAACCAAATTCCATTAATAACGAAAACACTTTTTCCCTCTACTCAGTGCAAGTATAATATACTTGAAATGTTGCAAACAGTTTTAACTGCAGTGCAGTAGAAAAAAAAACAACATAACAAATTTTAATTACTAAGATTTATTTAAAAAAAGTTTTACATACTCTTAAGAGTAGTATATTTGTGCAAATATATAATACAAAATATTTATGTATCAAAATATAGCTGACCGACAGCGTCTTAAAACAGACACTTCCATTTCCGTTGACTTTGGTGATTTGACACCATAACCATGGCTAAGAGTATCTGGCGGTTTGGTCCATTTAACAAAATAGGTTTTATACACGACAGCCTGTACTTTTGGTTTAGTTTTGCGATATTTACCACGAAAGGGACGCAAAAGCCAATAAAAACTTTCAAAACGAGGACATTTTCTACGTCTAGGACTTTGAATCGTTTCTACATTATTTTTGTAGTTTGTGCTTTCCATTAAAGAACCATAATTATGTAAAGATACCTGCTGATGTTGTGGGGAAGACTTTAATAAATCACCAGATATGGTTTGTATATCCAGCGGATTTTTAATGGTACCGCATTTAGATTTCTCTGTAGCAGGTTTAAATGGACTTAATTGTTTTATACTTTTAGTAAAACTTTTATTAGGGGAATTTGTAAAACTTTTATGAATTTTCGTTTGTGTTTGATATATTTCCACTTGATCTTGTTCAGTGACTTGCCAACATGACTTCATTTTGAGACAATATAATTTTGATTGTGTTTTGTTCTCGCTATCGCTTAAGTCTTCGGGTTCTTCGTGTATGGGAGCAATCCGTGTTATACGATTTCGTTTGTTTCTTAAATAACGACACAATTGTTTGTTGTCTTTTTCCGTTTCTTTTAAAATTCTATCATTATGCTCCTTTAAAGCTTTAAACTCTTGACGTCGAGCCACTGCTTCCGCTGAATTATTGTTAGTTAATGGTGTTTCTGCCTTAGGCATTTTAACCAATATATAATGATCATTTACCAAACAAATATCGGATATTTTCTGAGGTTTCTCTAATATTTCCTTTTTAAAGAACTCATTTACTTTACCATTTTGATAAATTTTATAATCTTTAACTTTCCCGTTCTCTTGTTCATTTGAATATTTGTCCTCTATTCCTCTAAGTATTTCATTATTTGTTTCTTGACTTTGTGACTTGGCCTTTTTGTCTTCCGGTTTCTCTTCCGCTTCTGTAGCAGCAACAGGTGTTTGTCTTAGTAATTGTTTGGATTTTAATACGTTTTTTGTCACGTGTTCTTCTTGAATTTTTATTGTTGAGTCTATTGATTTTTTTCTATTACATTCTTGTTGATTGTGCATAAATGTCCTGGATTCTTGTTGTTGGTGTCTATTTGGTTTGTGGAATGATTGTTGTAGAGGTTTTGTTGCTATTGACATATTTTGTTTATTTACCCCCAAATCCAATTATCTATAATTAAAAAAAAAAAGAAATAAAATAAAAATATAATATTAAAAAAAAACACATTAGTGATACGAAAATGAATAGTGATGGGAGATTGTATGATTATTAATGATGATATGAAGAAAATTATTATAGATAATTGTTTCTTATTATAGATGACACATAAAGATAATGCAGAGAACTTATAAACATAGAACGAGGTACTAAAATTAATTTATGAAAATTTCTAACAACCCAAGTTTTCAAGATTTCGAACATTAATCGTTAACAATCTTCATGATATGTACATACATATACTTACGTCGCTTTTTAACACCATACGTTCAATTAATATTGCCAGGAAAAGTTGTTGTAGTGAGCAAAATATTGGTTATTTGAATTTGTTTTTAAAATTAATTCTTAAAAATCTATCGAATGGATTTTTATAGTTATAATCCCAATTTGCTTTAATAAAAAGTTCTCCCAAAGCTTTATGTAGCCCTTTAGTTAATCCTACGTTATCTTTATTTGTATCATACTAGATAATCTTCAGTCACAAAGTCTTTAAATGGCATCAATCTTTAAAATTATTAAATAATCTTCTTTTTACGATGAGCATCAATGAACCGTGAAAATATGATAATTCTTCACCATTCGGGCATTTTCAAATGCCTACACCACACAGTGCTTTGGTACGCATATTACGTTAGACTTAGAATGAATAAATACGAAAAAAATTGACTCAAGGACAAAACTAAATTTTTTCTAAAATAAAAATTTTATTTTAGAAAATAAATAAATGTATCAAAATTTGCGATAGCCATTGTAAATAGGTTTTTTATGGATCAGACAATAGTTTATTTAATAGGAGCAAGGGCATACCTATCTCCCTCAAGCCCTATTATTTTAAATATTATTTAAATTTATGCACCCACATTTTATCTTCAGTAACTTATTAATTTGCCTTATTTCGCATTATTTCCGGTTCAAAATATTTAGTTTTTTGAATTTGATCCAAAATATACCAAGAAAACCGTCTAACACAGTGGTTGTTCTATAATGCTATGGGGATGTTTTCGGCCTCTGGAGTTGGTCAAATAGTTTGGATTCAGGGAAAAATTAATGCTGCTGACTATATAGACATTCTTCAGAATAAAATGCTTCCATTTGCTGAGGATGAAATGTCACTAAAATGGGAATTCATGGAGGATAATGATCCGCTAGAAGTGTCAAAACGTGGTTTCAGCAGAATGAAGTGCCTGTAATGGAGTGGCCGTCCCAATCACCGGACTTAAACCCCATTAAGCATCTCTGGGGAGTCCTCAAAAATAAAATTGGTAGCTTTAAATCAAAAAATAAACAAGAGTTGTTAGAACAAATTCAAGAAACCAGGTATTCAATTCCGCCCGAGGTATGTGCGAATCTTGTGGGATCTATGAATCGCCGTTGTCAGGATGTTATAAAAATGAAAGGATCTTCAACCAAGTATTGAAAAAGGTATTTGAAAATTATGGTAATGTTAAAAAAAAAAAAAAAATATTTTTTCCAAAAGTTTAAGAGTCCCTATTATTTTTTCCAGCCCTTTTTTAAAAAATATATATTTTTTGGCAGAACTAGTTAATTACTTTTACTTTATAAGTTAAAATATATGAAGTTATTTAATTTTATGTATATTCTTTTTAATATTTATGGAATAGTAAATAAAAAAGTAAGAACATATTGAAAAATTATAGTGTCCCTATTATTTTTTCCAACACTGTATGTTAAATAACTGTAGAAACTTACATAAACTGTAAAAAAAATTGTATAATATCTTATAATTTCTTCATCAAATTTAATGAATTTTAAGGTTTTAAGTAAAAAATATGTGTAAAATTGAGCAACAATATATATTTATTCGAAACATTATATTTTAAAAATAATAATAGTTTCAATTTGCAAATATTCTGAGGTATTGAAAAAACAAAACTTCTACACTTTTCATCAAAAAATTAATTTAAAAAAAATTTTTTTTTCTAAAACAGTTATAAACCAGCTTTTTGGTTCATTAATATTTGCTTTAAATTCTCAGACTTTAGCGCCCTCTAGTAGCCATAAAAATAACTTTTTCCAAAAAAATATTTTTAAATTATATGTTCTATATTGTTACCTTTCTAAAAACGTATATTTCAACACAATTTGAAAAATGTTTTTATTTTGATTTTTGTCTATGGAACAAAGCAGTTCTACAAAAATAACAAATACGGCAAATTGATTTATATGGAGATTGAGATCACCTGTTCGAATTCACCTCTGCCTGCACCCTCATTTCCAAAATGAATCAAATCACATTCTACTTTAAATTTTATGAAAATTCTTAAAAAAATGCATGTAACATGTATTACTGCGTTGTTTCCTTGCAATAGATGCGAAGTATAAGGTGTGTAATTTTTCATTTAGTACCAAAATATTTTTAAAACTATAACTTAAAAAGCTTTTTATAGGCTGGTTCTCTATTATCGTCCAGGTCATACTGAATAGGTATACTAATCTCACCACTAATCGCTTTCTTTCGATTTAACGATATCCATCCATGTGTCCGTCCATGTAACTTGTAATCAAACTACAGATCGAAAATTTGAAAATAAATTAATGAAATTTTGCAAAAATACGAAATTTTAAATTGGTTATGATCCTTAGGGAATGGGGGTTACTTATAACAAATACCTTATAATACATATAAGTTGTATGCCAATTTTGTGAAGATCAGTTCATAATTGACCATAACTTCAGATTAAACCCTCTTTAAAAAAATATTATTAACAGGCATAAACCTAATACAAATAGAAGCCCAATTTTATAAGAATCTGCATACGAATTGACCATGGCATGGTTGGGCTTGACCGACTATATTAAGGCGAATTCAAACAGGTGACCATATCTAATTAGCAGATTATTTTTTTGAGTACATAGAATTATCAAACCCATGTACACAATTTTTGCTTAAGCCCCAACCAGTCAACTTTCCATCGCAACGTAGAATGAAAAAAAGTAGCGTGAGACATTTTGTACAACCAGTCAACAAAATTAAACGTATCATATGTTTTTGAACATTCACTGTGTAAACAACCCTGTTTTTCGAAGAACGAAAAAGTACCACAAAGTTCTCTCTTATAGATTCTCATTCATTTAGGACCACATATCCTTAATTTCATGTTTCTAGGTTCATAATTATAGAAAATTCAAAAAGTACCATTAGAAGAACAAAAAAGTACAACAAAATCCTCACTTATGGATTCTTATTCATTTAAGACCACATATATTTAATTTTATATTTCTGTGTTAAATATTATAAAAAATTCAAAAAGTACCATTAGAAGAACGAAAAAGTATCACAAAGTTCACTCTTATGGATTCTCATTCACTTAGCACTTCATGTCCTTAATTTCATATTTCTAGGTTAAATATAATAGAAAATTAAAAAAAGTACCATTAAAATAACAAAAAAAATACCACAACGTCCCCTCTTATGGATTCACCACATATCTCTAATTTCATGTTTCTAGGTTCATAATTATAGAAAATTCAAAAAGTACCATTAGAAGAACGAAATAGTACCACAAAGTCCCCCCTTGTGAATTCTTTACAACATCGGACCATGCGTATTTATTTTCATGTTTCTAGGTTAAATATTACAGAAAATTAAAAAAAGTACCAATAGAAGAAGAAAAAAGTACCACAAAGTCCATCCTCTTGAATTTTTACCCACAGGATCACGTATCTTTAAGTACCACAAATTCCACTCTTGTGAATTTCTATCTACATTTTCTTAATTTCATGCTTCTATGTTTAATGTAATTGAAAATTCATTATTAAGTTTGAATAAAATGTAATTTCCCGCCTTTACCCCTTTTTTGGTAATTTTTTTCACCCATCGAAGTATCAAAAATTGTATTCCAATAAATTTCTAAATTGTAGTGGTATCCCATATTAAAATACTAATATGAATATTTCAATAAATATAAAAAAAGGTTTTATGAAAAAAGTACCAAAAATAGGTACGATTTTTACCCCTTAAACGCTTGAACTTCTAAAAAGTACCAAATTTGTATTTCTCATTTTTTGATAGGTTATGAATACGATATAAATTTTATCTGTATGTTGATTGGTTTCAAAGATATATATGGTGCCAAAAAAGTACCAAAATACAGTTTTTACCTGTTTTCTCCCTAAAACGGCAGATTTTCAAAAAAAGTGCCAGACACCTGTCCAATTATTTTTTAAATGAATAACGATAACTATTCAACTTTTTTTGTATCTTTATTAGTTTGGGAGATATAAAGTTACCGATTTTACCCGTTTTTACCCTTTTTTACCCCCTAAACATTCGAATTTCCAAAAATCCCGTCTTAGTTGATCTATATGGTGCGAGACCTACCTACGTTTCAAATTTCGTCTCTCTAGCTTCAGCCGTTTGGGCTGTGGGATGATGAATCGGTCAGTCAGTCAGTAACGTTACTCTTTTATATATATAGATTAATTCACTTTTATACGTTCATTATCCTTAATTCTAATAAATTTATCATATGTAAGTAAAATTATAATAATAGATGGAGCCAATGCATTCACTTCTTCGAATGAGATAAGAAAACATGTTTTTTTTTTGTTGAATTTTAATAAAATTTTAAAAATTTCGGCGGCTGATTTTGAGCCGATGAAAACGGCGGCGGCGGCTGAAGTAGAAAATTACACGGCGCGAAGCAAAACCAGCTAGGAGCCGATCGGCTTGTATCTCTGCAATGCTGATGAAAACGGCGGCGACGCATGAAGTAGAAAATTACACGGCGGCGGCGCAAAACCGGCTTGTATCTCTGTTCGTCGTATTGTTGTTTTTATAGAACAGCTGCCATCTGTTTCTTTTCACATTGGACTATGAACTTCTCACTTGGCCCCGTAAGCTTGAGAAGTTTTCAGTAAACTATTCTTTAACTTTTCTCTCAATCTCTTCCGAACCGTTGAACACAATTTTCCAACTCATGCACTGAATTAGCAGTTCATTAAATTATCTTGTTATTTTCTTCGCTGGTCTTTAGTGGTCAATAATTTGCAAGACACGGATTTGTATTGTTGTAGTAATAGGATAATGTAAGCTGTAATTATTTTTTATAAAAATTTGTCTTGTAATCTTTAGAATCTTTTATAGGTTTTATTCCCATATTATTTTCCAGTCTAATATTAATATTAAATATTGTATTTCTTGCAACAATATAGTCCCCACTGTTTGAAAACAATTTTGTTTTTGCCAAATATTTTAACATTCTTTCTGATTTACATAAATTATTACATTCGTGCACATAATCATAATTATGGCAATCGTTTTTGGAACATAAACACACAAATTTTTGTTTAGCTAAATAAAAAAAATATGAATAATGTTTCAATTATTTTATACGTACATAGATTTAAATTATTTCCGCACAAAATTCTAATTTAACAACATCTTTCCGTTAGAAATTAACCACTTAAACTCGAACAAATACAGCAAGTTAACAGATTTTGTTTTTATATAAAATTAATAATGTTGTGGTTTTTTAATTGGAGAAATGTCATTTTTTAGATATTATTATTTATTATTTATATTTTAAAACAAAATATTTAAGTTTTGAGGGAAAAATTAAATATTAATCTTCTAATAATAATTTTTTTTGTTTATTTTTTATAAAAATATTATGAATATATTTAAAACTGTAGTTTTTGTGACAATTTAAACAATTTTCTGTTAAAAAAATTCTCAAAAATTCGACGACTTCATCTTAAGACCATCTGGCAGCTTCACACTTCACAAATGTTTAAATATATTTGAAATTAATTACTTTTATAAAGCATACTTTGGGGATGTATTAAAAAACTTTTATAACAGTTTTTTCCAATTATTTTTTTAAACAAAATAATTAAAATAAATAAACAAAGAAATGAAACGAGTTCGTTTGTTTTGATTTTATGCTAAAAAACTAACTTCTTATTAGTATTAAACACGAAATACAACTAAATTGAAAACGTTTTAAGAAATAATATTTTAGTGGCAAGTGGCTGTCATAGTGCAGGAGAATGCTGAAATAAACTTTATTGGTGGTGCAAAGATGTATGTATGTATGTGTGTGTGTGTGTTTTTGTTTAGCTTAAATGCATATATATTAAATGGTATACTTCTAGGCGGCATATTATAATAACGTTTACTCTGGAGCTGCCATACATTGCACAGAGGGGTGGACTTTAATAAAAGTTGACAAAATTGTTTTTTTTTTCTTCATTTATCTCCACTATTAAAATTTTGTTTTATGTTTTATGGTCTGTTTTATAGGTATACAAATTTAATATTTTTTTTTTAATATTTTGTTTACATTTTTATACTTACCACACAACACGTTAGGGGATATATTGAGTTTGTCATTCCGTTTGTAACATGTCAAAATATTCTTCCAAGACCCCATAAAATATATTCTGGGTCCAGTGAGAAGTGATTTTATGCAACTGATAGCATTAAATTCCTTTGTTCTGGCTTACATTTTGGCTTGTTTTGTTATTTTAAAGTCTAATTTTTCATAACACTGTTTAATTTCAAGCTAATATAATATTGCATTATATTTTTTTATTTCAATTATTTTTATTATTAGCTAATAACAGCAATTTCATTATTTTGTTGGAAATTAGGTTTTAAAAGCATTTTAAAATCGCTTTAATTAATTTTATTATTTAAGTATATATATTTAACGTTGTATCGTTCTGTATCAAACATGTGCCAAAGCAAAAATAAACGAATTATTTTCTTATTGATATTGTTAACAATTTTAAACGTGAACAAAAACACGGTAATGTTAAAATTCTAAAATCTATTATATAAAAATCATATTTGTTTTATTTTTAGGCCTTTCATATAAAACTGACCAAATTAAAATGCAATCTTACTAACATTGCGCTTATAAAATTCGAAACGTGTCGAGTTAAAGCGGAAGCTCGAAATCTACAACACTATAAACTGTGTATACGATTTTTACAATTACCTATAACAGAAGTTTCTGTAAGTTCAATCACATAGAAATATGTATTTTAAAGAGAATATTTCATATTTCTCATATATTTGTATAGTTACGTATTAGATTTATGTTTTTGTATGATTTTACATTGCGTTGTGATTTCTTAAAACATATGAATGTTGTAAAAAAACTTGTCTGGAGATGGTTTACAGATGTTACAAATCTTAATCATTCTTGTCCGCTTACTGTAAGTATAAAGTCTAATTTAAATTAACACGTAGTTGGCAACGGTACAGTAATAAAATAAATGGTTCTACACTTTATGGATTTTTTATTTTTATTAATTTCAGGATGTTTTTGAAATAACCAAATTTGATAATCATTATTTCGAAAATCAATTTAGCGCTTTGCCACTTTTACATGGAGATTATGCAGCTTTTGTAGATTTCAATGCTTATAATAAATCCACATTTCTGCGAATTTCTATGCAACAATTTTCTAGAAGCATATCAGTCAAACGAAAAAAAAAAACTGTAATCGAAATAATGTTATATGGTTTCTAATATAATTCGAATATTTTTCGATTTTGGATTTTATAACTATAAAAGCACAACTCAAAATTTAAAATTTATAAAACTGTCTGAATAAAATATAAAAATTTTAAATAGTAATGGATATAACCAGTCTTAAATTTAATTAATAGGAAAATTCCCTCTGACATCTTTTTTGTATTAATTACAGCTCTTTTATAATATTTTTATTTATATGGAATACTTCATCAAACGTATAGTTTCTTGTTAAATTTAATGCAACAATATTGTTCAGATATGTATATCCAATTGAGTTGTTATCCATAAATCACGCTTGAGTGTTAAAGAAACATTTTCCCATATTAGCGATAATTTATCATGAAAAGAAGAGATCTGTTTTATCAAAAAAGCGTTTTAATCCTCAAAATAAATTTCAAAACATTTGCAAAATTATAATTTCTTGCATTCACAAGCATGATTTTCGGATCAATACTCAAGACGAATAGTTGGATTATATGGATTTTGATGTGCTAAATATATGTATATCTGTTTTTTTCTATCAGGTTTCACCATAACTCAAGAATAGTGGATACGATACACCAAAAGATGCGCAATAAAATTATTCCAAGCTATCCTGCTTAATATTTTCGGAGTTGATTTTGTTAAGTAAAAATAAATTCTAATCGGCTGGTTTGATTTATATAAAATTTCACATAGGCGTAGCAGAGAAGTGAAGTGTACAATTTTACACTTAACCAATTCCGTGATTGAACCACTTAGGAATGGGGTAGTGGAGGCTCTAAATTGGAGTACCTCTGATATAGAACAATTGTTTGTTTTTGTCCAATTTTAAATATTTTTAAATCTTATAAAAATTGCATTGTTTAGCTGACATAATTCATTATATAGAAATATTGAATACAATAACTTTTACAGAACCGAAATTTCATTGATATAATTTACTGCCATATTTGATCTTGTTCGTAGCATCCATATACAATTTAAGCACGTTTGATTTTCAAATAATGATTTTCAATTTTGCGACAATATTCATAAAATTGGGTATCATAATATTCACTGAACTAAAAACTATAAAAACGTATTTCGCTATATTGAAAACATCAAACATTAAACATGATACAATAATGCAAGTTATAATAAAAAATATTATATTTTTACTTTTTATTGGGATTTTTCAAATGTGACATTAAATTTTTTAACATTTCTAAAAAGCTTAAATATTCTTTTCTTATCGATACTAATACCATGTTTTGAAAGCTTACGGTTTTTTATGCCGCAGTAACCAATTGTTTGCCCCAGTGTGCATTATTGAGCTTTGTTTATACAAATTTACTTTATATACATATTAGTCTCCTGCGCAAGATGATTTGAAAAGCAAACACACTTGAATTTCAAGTGTGTGTTTCATAGCCAACATGTGCAAAAACAACAATAAATACTGTTCGTACTGTTCGCTGCCCGAAGCAAAGCAAGTGTGTACTGTGTATGAGCGACTGCAAATCCGTGCGTTCAAATCATTTATCGTAAACAAGTGGTGCAAGTGGTGTGGCAAAAAAAAGCAAATCATACAAGACGTTGAGAAATGATTTAAAGATTTCAAGTGGGCTTAATGATTTGTTTGTTTTTTGTAATACGTAGTTGCTGTGTGTGGCAAAAAATCTTCATAATGTGTAAAAAGTGGTTGTTTATAAATATTCTTGCATACACACACATATATACAGTATGTCTATATTTTATTGTTGGTTCTTCTTTTCTAAATAAATGTAAAAGGGTGAATTCATAAAGTTATTAAAAAATACTTTTTATTAAGAGTTAAAAAAGTAAAAAAATTAAAGTTGACATTTGAAACTGTCAGTTACATATGTAAGTTAGAAAATTTTTATCTTTAGTATTTATTTATATTTTGAATAAAGTTAGTCTTATAATTAATTGTATGTTTATAAAAAATTTTAAAATTGTACTTATTTATATTATGATAGATTTTATTGCATTTAATTTATATTTACTAAGTAATCATTCTATTTTAAAACTAAAAGGAAATAATATAGAACAATGTCTTTTCATTTTTCAAATTCGTTTCCATATACGTTTACTCCTTGACTAATAAATTTTCCCAAATGTTAAGAATACGATGGAACATCTGCATGTTTCTTTAAAATGTTATAACTAGTAACATTAATAATTGTTTTACTTACGAAATTACTTTATACAGTCATGAACACACACACACACATATAATTTTAATAAAAAAGAAAACACAATTTTTTTCCTTATTGAAGCAAACAAGTGGTCAAAAGGCTTGTATTTTTTTATACAAGCCTTTGAGAGGCTTGTTTGGTCGCTATCATAGCACACTCATGATTTGTTCATAAAGTTGAAGCACACACGCAGTATTTGTATGGTTTTAAGTGCCTGCAGAACAGTATTTATTACTCCGCACACACACTGATAACAACACTTGAAAAATATCAAGTGGCTTGTACAGCCTTATAAGACACAGTTTGCAGGGCTCTAATACATATGTATGTATGTATATATAAGTACTTGTAAGTAAATATGTATGTACGTACAAAGTATGTTTGAATTAAAGTGTTTTTCAGATAGAATGTAAATATTTATAATAATAAAAGAAACCCTTATAAACACCAACAATTTTACTTAAACGAAATTATTATAATGTTCTGCTGTTTATTATGACTCGTCATTATCCTTCAAATTATTGTATTTACAATATTGTTTAAGTTCGAAAAGTATAAGGAGAATATTATTGTTTCATTTACAACGACGCACATACAAACAGGTAGACAGTTAAAACTCCATGTAAAACTCAAAGGGGACTTGTCATTTTTATTGTTTATTTGCTTTTTGGCAGCGTATAATAAATTTCAATAATCGATGTATGGCTGTCGATTAAATCAAATTTAACTCGTATAGAGAACAAACATTAAATAGACGTAAATAGAAATATAAAGGCAGGTCTTTGATGGAATAAATTGTTTTTGCCAGTCGGTAAATAAATTGTTGAACTTTTAAATATTTTACATAATCTTATTTCCCTGACTATGGATTGTTATCCAGAGCTAACATCATTGGAGGAGAATTCTAATACACTTGGAGTTCTGGTATATCATTAAACGTTTAAAATAGTTAATCGATTTTAACAATATATATTTTTTAATCGATTATATACTGTGAGGCTACAAGAAATCATTTGCCTATTAATTTATAGATTTTTAGGCTGTGATTGCACATAAAAATGATTAAAGACATCAAAGGTCATTTTGAAAGCAATTGATTCTTTTTAAATTAATAATATCCACTTAACTGAGTGATATGGGCTTGTTATACTTAAGCTCAAAACAGGGTACATCTGATATAGAAATTTTTTAAACGTTTGCCAATTTTCTTTTTTTTTTTCTTATTTGAGAATATTTTTACAAATCCTTAAAGCCATTAATAAAGCCTATATACATATATGGGAAATTCTTCAAACACCGTTTACTTTTGATGTTCAAAAAAATAACAAAAATTTTTAAATGGCACATCAACGATATTTAGTACCAATATTCCTTGGCTCTAGTGGAACACAGATCTGTTCGCATGAATGACTTCTACCGAATGGCATCAATGTTATGGCGGTTTAAGATAAAAATTTATAAAAAAAAAAATGCCAAAATACTATTTATAGTCCTAAATCATATTAAAGAGATATATGTCAAATGAAGCATAATTTCAAGAGCTATTGTGCTCTTTTTTGAATTTTGATATATCCGAAACGGCGTAAAATCCCCAGTGAAAAAACTGCAAAATTTTATAATTTTTTAAAATTTGGTTTCACGTCTTTTAAGGTCGGTTTCTTAAAGGCAAACGTAAAAGGAGAATTGCCCATATATGGTGCTATTTATCTCTTACATTTTTCAATTAAGTCCAATAATAAACGATTTTGAATTTGAAAGTTGCAAAAATTAAATTTTTTTTGCCGAAAAAATGTCTATACTCTTTTTTTCTCTAAAATTTAATTATCTTTAACAACATATAATAACTTTATAATTTACGTCTAAGGATAAGAAATATTCAAATTTGTCAAACTAGATTTGTAAGTATTTGCGCTTTTGTCATTAGTGTGTTTATTGAGAAGAAATTTTGTAAAAGTAATTTGCTAAGGGACAACACTCTAACTCCTTATCTATTTAATAAGAATCACTATAGTAGATTTTCATCGATCCATAGCATCGATTAATTGCGATTTAATTTTTATGAAAGATTTAATATTTCAAACTCTGACTAAAGACTATATACGTTGCGATTTGTTATAAAAACTTTACCAAAGTTTATTTATAAATAAATAAATCTCAGACTTAAATCAAAAACATTTTTGTTACCAAAATAAATAAATCATTGTTGCCACAATATGTATGTGCTACGAGTATAAAAGTTTCAACATGTCTATGAATACAAAAAAGTTCGTACCTGTATAACATGCACGTTTAAAAAATATATTTTCTTAATTACTCAAATACAGAAAAATAAAAAGGTTTTAGCTTGAAAATTTTGGCAATATATTTTCTACTTTATTTCAACACCCGGATATGGGTGAATGACAAGGAACCTTGGGTGGGGAAAATTTGAATGTTACCAAAATAACAAAATTTAAAATTTTATTTGGAATTAAATTATGTATGAGTATGAGGCTTATCATGAGGCTAACTTTGTACAACATAATCCTAAAATTTCTAATTCATGTTTTCAGACTAAACAAATATTTAATATTTAGAAAATATATAAAATATTTAAAAAGAAAAGTAAAAAAATATTTGATTTGGAAAATGAAATAGTGCTTTTGCTTATATTATTTATTTTTATTTTAAAAACAATTGCAAAATTGTTTTATATATATTTTTTTTAGTTTATTTTTGTATTTATTTAATAATCTGACAAATAAACAAAACAACTTGACCTACACAATAACATACATACATACATGCATATCTTTGCACGCATGAAAAATCACAACAAATATTTACACACTTTTACTTTTCGTTTAGAACTAGAACAAACTAATGTCTGTAATTGATTTCTCAACCCAAAAATGTCAATTGGATGGTAAACAATGAAATCGATTATATTTATTTACTATATGAGTAAAAATATTCAAATTAACTCAAACCCCAAGGTCGTATGAGGTGTTTGTTGTCTTTATAAACCAAAAAAAAGCAGAAATAATAAAAATAAATATTGTAAATGAGCATGTATGTATGTTCATATACGAATGTTCATATTCACTCGTATAGTCATTAAACAAATGAACACTTTCATGCGTGTGTGAATGAATAAATTTCAAATAGAAATAGATAAACATCTATTGATAGACTACGCACGAATACATGAAAACTAACATGCATTGTACATTAGAGCGGTCCCGTTTATATAGAGAAAAAATAAGCAAACGTTACCAACTAATATGAAATTTTAGTTGGTTTTATCATCTTGGTACAATCTATTCTCGAACTGGAATGAAGGATAAAAAGGTAATTTATTTTATTTATTTTATCTATATTACGAATGTTTATTTCAAGAAAAAGATGCAATGTATTTGATTCAAAGTATTGTGCATTAGAAGCTACGACTTTTGACAACCGACTTATGTTTTTGACATCGGAGCTTTTTATCTATGTTAATCTATGGTCTGGGCTGTACCGCAATGTCTGGGCAAAACTTTTTCTCCACTGTTTTTCAAAATGTTTATAACTGGTCACGCAATATGAAAAATCACTTTTTTCTTCAGTGCAAAAAAAAAAAACCCTGAGGATGGTTCCACCTTTCATAGTTGCCACAGAATAATTGGGTTGGTCTGAATACATAATAGCATCTGTTGAATCCCTGGTGTCTGATTTGTTCCCCTTTTTTGTGGCAGTTAGGGCAACCTTTTTGGACATATCTGCAGAGGCTCCATGATGTTGATTGGTGAATAATGTGTACCGAACCATACCCTATCCTATGTGATCAGCTATCTTCTTACTGATACTGTTACTGTACCAGTTTGTTGCTAAACAGTCAGGTGGTATTACTCCTAACCTGACGACTTCGACCATGCCATTGTAAGATATTGGTACTCCATGCATCGTTGGTGTAGTAATTGGGAGACTCAAGTTATTGACCTCAAGTGTGCCAGCTGCTCTTAAATAATAAGGTCAAATGTTTCTGTTGTAGAACCATCTGGCGTAATGTGCATGCCTCTTCGATATTCATGCCTTGCTCCAAATAGGGCTTAAGACGTTTACGTGTAGCCCCGTTTAGTTTGGGTTTTCCTTTTGACCTTTTGTCTGAACTTTTGGTTTATTATCATCAGTAGAAGGATGCGTGTAGGTTTACAACGTTTGGTTCATAATGTATGACAGTATCTTAGGACCCTGCCACATTTTCAGTGAGGTCCATAGGGACCAAAAGATAAAATTTAATTAATGAGAAACGTAAGAACGTCATGCAACAGATGACCAAAAGGTACAACCGAAGGCAATGGCAATGTCTCTTTTATTTACCCTAAACTCCTGACTATCAATTAGCATCTGTGATTTTAACTAGTAGTACAAGCAGCTGTCTGTGAGACACACCTTTAACCAATTCAAACCTATACAAAAATATAATCAGCAATGTTTTAAATTTTGATAGATCTTTAACACAAATGATACAAAGAACCACAATTGGTTTTGTTTTTATTAATCGAGTCACCCTAATGTATAAAAAGCTTGATATGGTATTTAGAAATTACCCCTCTATCAATATCTCTCCGTTATAATAGACAATAGTATGCACTCGTATACAAGTAAATGTATATTTATACACTTGCCACAATTCGAAGGTTATTGAACTTTTATTTAGATTTTGAGTCCCAATTTACATATTCAAAAATAAGTTGAAAATTAGTAAAATTGTTAATACATACTTATGTAAGCATGTAAATAAAAAAAGGTAGTTTAGACCTTACTTTACCTCAATTATAAAACAATCAAAAATGTATTAATTTAATTGGCATATCGGTACATACATATGAGCTTCTGCAAACTCCATCCTTCCAAATAACGCTATTTCAATCTTTAGTAATGGATTAATTTGGGAATTTGGTTTGATGTAGTGATCATCTCTAGATTACACTGGTGGACAAAAAAAAAAAAAAAAAAAAAATTGTTCATCTCGTGCTCATTCGTGTTTAGCATATCAAAATCCATCAAGTCCAACTACTCGTGTTTGGGGGCAAAGGTTTTGTTGACCAGTGTTATTATGTACCATGTAATAATATTTTTGTATTTTCTCGAATACAGCATTTGTGTCCACTTTTTGAGAAGTTAGTATATAATCATAAAAGATTTAAGCAAGAAATGAATCAGTATCAGGCGAAACTAATCCATGAAAGAATTCACAAATCTGTTTAGCTGGAGTATCAAACTAGGGAACTAGAAATCCTTACTCTGTATGCAGCAAATATGTATCTATACTAATGGTAAGTAATCATAAAAGGCATCAATTCAACAATTGCACAATTACTGAATTACTACTTAAAAATATACAATTTTATTTTTCATATCAATTTAAAACACTTGCCCTTTACTGACCTAAACCAATTCATTTGTAAATTAAAAAAAAAACAAAAATTACAAGCATACATAACACAAACATGATGTTATTGTCGACACAATGTCAATGTTACAATTAATTCTCAATGTTTCTGGTCTTAAAAGTTCCGATCACAACTTGTAACTTTTACTTAAATATTTTTGTTTTTGTTTTATTTTTTTATATCGATAACCATTTGTATACATAGGATTCATGTTTTGTATCATTTTAATGGTTTATTTTCATTTTATTTTATTTCTCTTTTCTTTGTTCGTGGTAAATATGAATTGTATAAATATTTGCACTATCAACCGACATTTACAATCACTTTCAAGGCCAGGGTTCATTTGAAGTAGTTTTTATGTGTTTTGTTTTATTCCTTTTTGTTTATTTAGCATCATCTTTAAAAGAACAATAAATACTTTTTTTATAACCGAATCTGTAGTAAATTTTGCAAACTAGTTTTTGTTATCAGTTATTTTGAATTTGTGTTCATATAAAATACAAACAGATAAAAATATATACATACGTATATGAATTTACATTAAATTTTAAAGTTTATTTTTTAAAGGAATATTTATCATAATAGGTCCAAAAAGTTAAAGAAAGAAAGCTCCCATAGTGAGAAATACAACAAATTCGTCTGCAGAAATATATGGTTGTCAAAAAACATAAGAAATATTTCTCTCTCAGCAAAGTCAAAATTAGGGAACAATATATGCAAAATCAGATATCAAATAGTTAATAGCAGATAAATCATTAATACATAAATTGATGTAGACATGTAGTCATGGATAATTTTCATAGCAAACAGTGTCAACTTGTAGGAAACCATAAATATGCCAAATGTGTTAAGTTTATCATAAGGTGAGATGTCACGTGTCTTTGTAATGTACTTTTTCTTCATTAATATGGCAGCAATGATCCATTAGTGTAGTGAGGGATTCCTCCAAAACGTATGTAGGTGTAGATTTAACCCAGCTACATACATATGTCGAGATAATATTGCCAACAAAGAAAATGAAAAATTTATCAAATTTATGTGAAAAAGTTGTTTAAAACACAGAAAAAATATGACTTATATTTTTTTAAACAATGCATTATTTGTTTTTAAATTCAAATATTTATTTTATTGGTTTTAAACAAAGTATACAAAGTAGTCCGACTCTCTATTTATGAAATTTCTCTCTCACATATATGGGTGCCGTGTGAGCAGAGAGAACTATAAACAAAAGAAAAAAACACACAAATTTTAACTGCAGATATCCAAACGTTTATGAACTTTTACAAGTTACTGCATTCACTCACAACATTTTAAAATTTTTTTTATCACCAAAAGATGGTTTTTATTTGAAATACAGGTCCATTTTGCACAAATTTAAAAAATAATTTTAATATTAATTTTTGACATTTTATTTTGTTTGATTTATAGGTTGAATTGTAGAACAGAGTTTCATTTTTTAGTATTGAAAATTCAAACAAATTGAATTTTAGAACATTTTTATAGAACTCTGTGCGTATGGGAAAAATAAAAATTCACCAACACATTTACATTTTTGTTACCAACACATATTTAGAGTTAGGTACTTTTTCACTAACACACTCTTAGAGTTAGGTACTCCTGCCAAAGAGTCGGACTACTTGTATATACTTTGGTTTTAAATAATTTAAAACCGAAAACAAAATCCAAAAACAAATTTATATTTTGACATTTCTATTAAAGAAATAAAAAATATGTGAAAAATTCTCCACAAAAAATATGCCTCTATGTTGTTTTAAGATGACGATTATCATACTTATTTGGATCTTGTGTGTACTTTCAAAGGTAAGCCTTTTTGTATTATTTCTAAATGAGATGATTTCTCATCCTCATCATTTTATCAAAGTTTTTGTAGAATAGTAAAAGACTCAAATAAGTTGTAATCAGCAATTTCCCTTTAGGTCTCTGATGGTAGCAAAAAAGCAGTGTTTGTGGTTTGCAACTGCCCGCCAGTGGATCGAATACTCTCTTTTAAGATTTGTAAAAATATATTCCTTTCAATAAAAACCAATTATCTTTTTTATTGTTTTTAATAAAATTTGTATAATTTGTTTATAAAAATTTTATAAATATTTTTATTTGATTCAGAAAAAATATTGTTTGAATTTAAGCGAAATTTCAAATATCACATTAGTAAATAGTATATTTTTTTTAATAAAGAAAAAAAAATATATTTTTTTTTTTTTATAAAACTTTTACGCATTCCAATGTTTGATTTTAAGATTTTTGTGATAGGTCCGATTTCAAATAAAATATATTTTTTTGTCCTACCATTCGAATCAACAATATCCAAATCCCTGAACAGGACAAATTAAGGTATTTTGGCATTTATATGGATCGGCGTCTAAGATGGTCTCCTCACAAATTCATTTGTTAATTTGTTCAAGGTCTGCCGTAGACCTGCACTATAAGGTTCTCTTATATAAAGCACTAATAAAACCTATATGGTTATATAGCATCCAGCTTTGGGGATCAGCCTCTTCATCAAACATTGAAAAAATACAGAGAAGACAGTCGAAACTTCTAAGAATAATAACAGGTGCAACATGGTACGTCAAAAATAGTAATATCCACAAGGATCTCAATGTTCCTACAATTCGTGAGGAGATAAAAAACAGCTTGCAAGGGATCTGCTTACTACTAATAAAAAAAAACTCTACGTTGGATGTTGCAATGGCAATAACAACTTTACAGGTTTTTAGGTTAAGATTTTAATATTTATTGCAAATTTCTAAAAAAAAAGATTCAATAAAAACTAATCATAAAAAATAAAGAAATATAAACAATTCAATGAATCTTCCCCAAAAAACCTGGCTCCCGCGAGAGACATAATAATTCACAAGAATACCAATATCAAAACTGGAATTGATGAAGTACTGATATGTAGCTATTTTTAAATTAAATTGAAGATCTCTAGTTTCTTAAGGGTAATTTTCTTAGAACTTTGCGTAATTTCGTTTTTTTTTTTCTCACTCGAACAATTTTAACTACCCTAATGTACTTATGTATTTGCAAGTATATTTATTTTTACATTTATTACTGAAAATTTTTATAACTTAAAAAGTTATAATGAATAAAAGTTTTATTTTAGCGCGTGTTTTAAAAAAATGTTGTTAACGACAATTATTAACGACAATTATAATGTTCAGAAAGTGTCTTAAAGGACAAAGACCTTCCTACATACATGCATATTTATCTGAGTTTATACAGAGTGCGTCATATTAGGTCCGTTTTCCCTACGTTTCTGCAGCCAACTCTTAATATAAAAATCGCTGTAAATAAATATTATATTTTTTTTTTTGCTAGAATTCAAGTTAGAACCAAATAAATGTTTAGTCTTAAATCTATTTCCATGCTTTAAATCAGGGTTTCTCACAAGAGAAGTTACAATTTGTGAACGATTTGGAATATGAAATTAGCAATTTTATATTAATTTTTTTGTTTTTGATAAAAATAAAGAGATAAAACGTTTTGAAATGCTATAAATTTTATGTTAAAAAGTCTTACCGAATCGCGACCATCCTATAATGCTCGAGCGGACCCCCATTTCAGAACCGTTGCTTTAAATTTAACATTTTATACGATTGCCTGCAATATTGTAAATTAAATTGATTAAAAAATTAATTCAATTAATTAAATAATTAGTGTTGGCTCTCCTCTCAAATTTCAGAGCAAATACTTTTGTATAAACATTACTTACCATCCTTAATCGCTGTTCTATGCATTGCGATGATTATGAAATAACATCGTAATTCGTACAGTAATCCTATATTTGGGTAAATAACCCAGAAAAAACTGTGCCATGTAATGAGTTAAAAAGCTAATAATGACTCTTCACAACTTACACATTAGATGAATCTCATTATTTTAACACGGCGATGTCATTAGAGGCAACTACTTACTCTATATTATTACATATTTCAGAAAGTCATTACTTAAATGTCATTGCAAGAACTAATTACTTTGAATCTATTCAATAACTCATTAATTTCAAAGTATTACAAAAGTTATTATTAGCGAAATGAAAAGTAACTAGTTACATTATAAAAAAAATATTATATGAAAAAAAAAAATAAAAACTTAATATTTTTTAAATTTATTTTCTTAAAACATAAACAATTTAAAATACAGTTATTATTTTTTATGAGTAAATTATTATGTATGCATGGAGTACCCTAATGGATTTGATGACAATAAGCTAGTCTGCCTGCCTTTCGTCGTGTGTTCGGCTACACCAGAGACTGTTTACATTACCAAGTTTTTGCTTGGAAACTTTATAATTCAATCCTTTACTGGAAACAAAGGTTCGGAAGGCTTAATTCTTTTATTCATTTTCTTAAGTCGAATTAAATTTATTATCCTAGTCATTCTTTTAAAGCATTCAAATTAATTTAACTCATAGAATTTTGTAAAAGTTTAAAAAACAAAATATTACAAATTGAATGAAAGAAAAATATTTTCATTCAATTTGGAGAAGATTTGAATTAACAAAAATTGAATGAATTCTTTATGAATTAATTCAATAAGGAATTAATTCTATTCAAACAAAAGCCTTTGAATTAAGCTATTGAATTATATTTTTGAGAATGGTATTACGGAATGAAAAATTAGTATTTCTTAATTCAGAATTAAGTTTTAAGGGAATTAAGCTAACATTTAATTAATTCTTTCGAAGCTCTGACTGGAAAATGGCTTATAAATTATTATAATTATTTACTTATTATTATTATAATTTTTAAGTACTTTTAGGGTTTTTGTTCCAATAAAAGGTTTTTAATTTCATCTCAAAAATAAACTTAAATTATCATATTACTTATAAAATTAGGCGACACATAAAACTTTTCACAACCATGTCAACAATATTATTTAATATTTTTTAATTTTCAATATATAACCCAGTAATAGCAAATACATATATATCTTTTCATCTAATTGCAAAGTAATTTGAAACTTTACATATGAAAGAAAAAATTGCTTTATAATTTATATAAATCAGATTAACATTTTTTATAAAAAACAAAAAAATTACTTAGTGCTGGAAATTTGAGGCAGTCCCTGTGGCAATTATAAAAAACCGTATTTACAAATATTTATTTTAAACAAAGCAGAACTAAACACAAAACAAACAAAAATAACGTCACAGTGTTGCATCTTGTTAAGTATTCAAAACAAATATTTTTGAGCCTTAGGACTTTTGCGTAGTATTAAATTAAAACAAAACAAAAACTAAAATAAACTTTAATATCAACAGACAATAGTAGTTTTTCTTTTAAAAAAGCTAAGTTTATTCGAGATTTAACAGACCAAAATCAGTTTCAATTTAACAGTTGAACGCGGCGGTTGAAAATAAGTAAGAAAACGGAATACACACAAAAAACGGTTAAAAATAATACAAATAATTAAGCTTTAAAAAACTAGCTGCAAAAACACTTGCAACATATAACATAAAATTGATAGTAAAAATTAAAGAAAAACATAAAAAAACATGTGGATGTGGCATAAATGCATAAATTAATAAAATTGGTTTTGTGTGGCATAATAAATAGTACTCGTAAAAATTGCAATATTAAATAACATATGTATGTCATACAAAATTTTAACAATAGAAAAAGCTTCCGCATTTAGTAGTTTTATAAGTTTTTTTGGAATAAATAAAAAAAAAAAAATTACTGGAAATGAATGCATGATTTAAAGTTTTTCAAAACTTATTGCATGCTTCAATAACTTGTTTAAAATGTTTGCTTTGTCATTGATGTAAAAAATCTTGATAAAATTTAATATTTAGTTATCGCTACAAATATATAAACTATTTAAATGACTTAGAATTAAATAATATTTTAAAGTGTTCTCATTTATATACCATTCACTATAGTAGTTAGCAAGGATTTTCCAAAATCTTTATTCCATCTTTTAATTTAAATTATTTTGCAAAATTAAAACTTTTAAAATTTAGTTTTGAAATGTTATTGACTAAACTTCAAGTAATTCCTTTATGAATAAAACATCATATCAACCTTTTAATTGTGATTTTGTCTCCTTAACGTGATTAAATTTTTTTAAAACTTTTAATGGTTCCATTTTGTATTTAAAATTCCTGTTGCAACGTGGAAATAAAAATAATTACTACTAGTATTTTGATTTTACTATTTTTTATTGCAAACACGTTTGCCAAATATTGTAAAAGAAGTTTGAGAAAAATTATATGTCGTAGGTGACCAGATTTATAAAATATTCAAATGGGATATTAACATTCAAATTGAATTTGCAAATCAGAATGTGTTGTCAAGAGAATAATTGATTTTTTTTATTTTTATTTATCAATACACAGTAATAAAAAATTAATCTTGTTATACATAAATATAAACCAATTAAAGACGAAAAAGAAGTTGTTAAAGACAACAATTTAGAAAATTTAAAAATAATCGAATATTGCGTGACCCAAATAAATGGTAATAACTCTAGATATGTATTTTAAATTTAACCCTCCCCTAACTTGGAATATCGTTAGAGGAGGGGTAAGACTTTCAAAATATTGTTTTATGGAGTATGTGATTGCAGCGTAGACACTATTACAATGAGCCAAACTTGACCACCTCAAGTGTAAAAAAAAAATAAAGAGATTTTTACTGCTGCCAGAAACATTACCCAAAGCCAATATAAAAAAATCGCCCGAAAAAATTCCCATTTCAATGTGGATCATATGAAAAATAACCCAAAATTTTTCGGTGATTTTTCATCATTTTTGGACTATAATTCGTTTAATTTTTCGCGTTTATTTATTTAATTTTATAAACATGCATGAGAAAGTAAAAAAGATCAGCTGTCTATGAAACCATTTTAATCTACACCAATATCCTACTCAGGCCAAATTTAAAACTATTTTCATTCTGAATATGGCTGATTTTGCTCAGAATTTTCAAATTATATTACGTTTATACGTGCGATTATTGCAAATAAAAATAACTGGCAAATAAATAATTCACTGTTTGTACGCAAATTGCTCAAAGAAATATATTTCCTTATTTGTCGTGCCAGATGGGAAAAATGAAACTATAATCCTCGAAAATTCTATGAACGTAAAAGAAAGTGGCAACGCTGTAAGTTTTATTTGCAATTAGTTTCACTAATCACAATTATTTTTATTGAGTTGCTAACTTGCAAATATAGTACTAACTCACTGTTTATACAGCAAAATTTTCATATCGCAATATTTTTAATTGCGAGTAAACGGTGCGTATAAACGTAATAATATAATGGCATAATTTTCATACCAGAAAATGTCATAATGAACATTGAATTACATTGACTTTTCACAAATATTCGAGAATTCTTACCATTTTTTATTTTTAAGCAATTTTTTATTTGGGTGATTTTTCTTTTGAATTGAGCAATTTTACTTTGGGTAATATTACATTTACATATATATTACGTTTATACGCACCATTTACTCGCAATTAAAAATATTGCGATATGAAAATTTTGATGTATAAACAGTGAGTTAGTACTATATTTGTAAGTTAGTAACTCACGAAAAATAATCGTGATTAGTGAAGCTAATTGCAAATAAAACGTACAGCGTTGCCACTTCCTTTTACGTTCATAGAATTTTCGATGATTATAGTTTAATTTTTGCCATCTGGCACGACAAATAAGGAAATATATTTATTTGTGCAATTTGCGTATAAACAGTGAATTATTTATTTGCAAGTTATTTCTATTTGTAATAATCGCACGTATAAACGTAATAATAAATAGAATTTTAAATATTTTTAAATTTCTAAATAATACTAAGACGGACAAAAAAAAATATCTAAGGATGCTACTTCAAGGTTATGATTTTTTTCATAAAATATTTTGACAGTCACTGGATTTAAGTATTAAAATATTAATTTGACTAAAATCCGCAATATTTTGTAATATATTCAATCGGAATATCCCACCACTATTCTTAGAAACCTTTCACAAGTTAGTTTGTACATCTTTGTTTTCAACCAGAAGTTTTTTTAAATGGCCACATATCCGATTTAAATCAGAACCTTGTGATTTCATGGCGCGTAATATTTGACAATTTTTGTAAAATGTTTTGTCATTATCCTGTTGAAACATTACTACACTCTGATTGTTAAGAATTTAACTGATTTGTCAGTCCTACTCATTAAAAATCACTTGGTCACCTTGTTTTAACGGTTGGGTTTGATTGTTTTTTTTTTTTTTTTTCAAATATTATTCAATGTTTATGCCACAAATACTAACTGTGCAACCACACACATGTTTTTTTTTTTTCTTTTTTTCTTTGCTTAACTTTTATTGCAAATGAAAATGCAAGTCTTTTGCTGCAGTATTTTTAAATTTTTATTTCTTTTTGCCATTTGTGTTTTATAATTCAGTGAATGAAAGTGTGTTTTTGTGTTTATTCTCTTTAACGTGACTGTGTGTTCATTTGTTTGTTTATTTACATTATTTTGTTGTAGTTTGTTTTTCGAATGGTAGTATAGCGGAAGAAAACAAAAGTGCAAGGAAGGAAGGAAGCTTTACAAGTTTTTAAGTAGACAAACAAATTAACAAAAAAAAAAAAAATAAAATAAATATATATATATATCAATAAAGTATAAAAAAAAAAAATACAAATAAATTAAAATTTAGTCATCATGGTCGTCATGATTGAAAGAGAAGTTATACAGTAAGTAAACAAATTATGTAAATATTTACTAATTATTTTTTCAATAAATGTAACATTTCTTTTTGTGTGGTTTTGTAATTTAATCACTTAATGCTATAATATGGATTATTTAATCCAAATTATAATTTAATACTATTAAACAAGAACTAATGTAAATAATGAAATATAGTCATTAATCACGGATCAAGAGACTTAACGTAAAAAATAATGTGATCGCATACTTATAGGAACTCATTAAACAAACAGATATGGTATAATGGAATTTTATTAACTGGGGTTTCGCTGAAACAGGATGGTGCCCAATTTCTAACATAAGACATTTGGGTCGAGTTGCCTAAACTTTTTTATAATCGAACTGCGCACGAAAAAATTAGTGCCGAATCTATATACGTGGTAGGTAAAGTGGGCTGGCCACTCCCATTTTTTGATTCCGAGTTTACATTGGTCCATGAACTATTTGTACAAAATTTCGTTGATGTTTCGTCTTATATGGGAGATGGACAGACCACGCCCATTTTTTGTTTCCAAGTTTATATCGACCCTCGAACTATCTGTACAAAATTTCGTTATCGAACATGCTTTTGTTTAAGAGATATCAGCAGAAAAGTATGAAATTAAGCTACAACGGACACCCTGTGTTTCTAGTATTTTGACCATAACTTTTTGTTTGTTTATTAACCGATTTTGCTCATTTTCAATACCAAACAAACTTTATAGAAGATAATTATTTGAGTCAAATTTCATCCTCCTAGGTTGTTCCGTTCGACAGACAGACGGACATAGCTAGATCGACTCAGAATCTTACCAGAACCCAGAAAATATATACTTTGTGGGGTCTTATTTTTTCGACATGTTACACACGGAATGACAAAATAAATATACCCTCAATCTTTATGATGGTGGGTATAATAATGACGATTTAAATTGAAAAAAAAAAAAAAAAAAATAAAATAAAATAATAATTTTTCGAAAGTTATAACATGATATAAAAAAATAATATCTTATTAGAAATTTTGTTTGACTGAATACCGGTAAACCGTTTTTTTTTTTTTCAAAAGTTCAAAACCGAACGTTTTTTTTTAGTTGCCACCTTTTATATGACCTCTCTTAAATTAGCTTCAAAAATCTTTATTCAGCAAAAAAAGAAAAAAATAAACAGAAAAATATTAATAAAATTTTATTAAAAAATTTTTAGCTGTCAAAAATTCTATTCTGACAATTTTCAAATTTTAATAAAAAACAAATTATAAAAACTTTTGATCTCAACTAATTCAGCTAAGAAAATTTGTATTCAGCAAATTTTTTTTTTTATATAAATTAGTTATTTATATCAGCTAAAATAGTCAAAATACATATTCGATTCAGCTAATTTTTTCATTGCTTTAAAATTAAAATTTTATAAATCTCTGACAAACAGCAATTCAGCTAAGGAAATATTAATTTAGCAGGCAATTTTTTTATACCTTTCACCACATGTGTAAAGGGTATATATAAGTTTGTCATTCCGTTTGTAATTCCCACAATTTTCGTCGGAGAGCAAAAAAGTTTACATTTTCGGGATCCTTGTAAGAAATGATGACGATAGGACCATGTCCGTCCGTGTGTCGGTTGAAATGGCGTTTATGAAGCCCACTGATAACTGACATATATATCAAACGATCGGAAATCCTTTCGAGAATTTTGCTATTGGAATTCAGCAAGATCGGTTCATACAATGCGGAGATAAGAAAACCGGTTTTTAGAACCGATTTTCCAGTTTCTGATGCCTCTGTATATATGTACTAGGATTTCGTTTTTACAAAGAAGTCTCGGACATTTTTTTCTGAATTTTTGTTCTGAAAAAAAATGAAATAAATCAGTTCAATAATAACTGAGATATCGGACAAAAAGCATTTTTTATTTTTTGAAGCCCTGGTTTAAGCTATAGATTTTTATTTTTATACAGATCGGTCATAAATATTTGTATAAAATTTCGTTTTTTTGAATCGGCAAGATCGGTTTATAAATGGCGGAGATATGCTTTAAAAACCGATTTTTCAGTTTCTGAAGCTTCTGCATATACCAGGGACTTCAGTTTTTTAAAA
Source organism: Protophormia terraenovae (assembly GCA_951394005.1). Lineage (NCBI taxonomy): Eukaryota > Metazoa > Arthropoda > Insecta > Diptera > Calliphoridae > Protophormia > Protophormia terraenovae. The sequence continues at coordinate 144,936,047 of OX596074.1, forward strand.
GGGGCTCGGAAATTATTTTCTGAATTTTTGTTCTGAAAAAATGAAATAAATCGGTTCAGTAATAACTGAGATATCGGGGAAAACGCATTTTTTATTTTTGAAGCCCTTGTTCAAGCTACAGATGAAAATGAAAATAATCGGTTCAGTAATAACTGAGATATCGGGGAAAACGCATTTTTTATTTTTGAAGCCCTTGTTCAAGCTACAGATTTTTATATAGATCAGTCATAAATATTTTTATAAAATTTCGGTTTTTTTAATAAACCAAATTCGTTCATAATCAACATAGTTATGGCCCAAAAACAAATCTGTTAAGAATATATATACACACACAAACATGTATATAAAGCATTGTAATGCCTATTAGTGACGTTTTTTTGTATAAGCAAGTAGTTTAGTTATCAACAGCAGTAATATAATGAATAACAGTGTTGTTGTTGTTCTTTGTATATGCAGCCTGTACAAAAATATATAAATATGGAATTGTTGTTGTTTATTTTTAAAAACTAAAACATATCTGTTAAGAATATAAATACACACACAAATATGTATATTAAGCATTGTAATGACTTATTAGTGACGTTTTTGCCTATAAGACAAGTAGTTTAGTTAGCAACAGCAGTAATATAATGATTTTTTTTTTTTCATATTCAAATTTTCGTAGTTTGGAAAAAATGTAGATTTATAAATATATATATATATATATATATATATATAAATTAATGTGTGTTTGTTTGTATGTATGTACATATGTATGTTTGTTTGAAGTCTATAGCCGCCTAAACGGCTAAACCGATTTTCTTGAAATTTTCACAGTGTGTTCCTATATGTCTGGAAGGAAAAATAGGCTACTTTTTATTTTGAAATTCCATGTGGTCGAGGTGCCACGCCCACTCACTAAATAACTATTAAAAGTAGTATATCTCGGAAATACTAGTCCTCAAATTTTGCACGAACAACTTTGACACCTATATGAACATTCTGGAAAAAATAGGCGAACTAGGAATAGGGGGTGTGGCACATCCCACGCCTAATATTGCTTGCCAATACCAAATGTCGTAAATTTAGGAAACTATTACAGTTACATTTCCCAAATTTTGTACAATAAACTTAAGTGTCAATGTGAACATTTTGTGCAAAAATGGGCGGAAAAGAAATAGTGGGCGTGTCATCTCTCATATAAAGTTAATACCAAAATTTTTATATCTGGGAAACTATGAAAGTTAGAGAGTTCAAATTTTGTACGACTAGCATTAGCTTCAATATAAATATTTTAGGCAAAAATTGGTACACTAGCAATAGTGGGCGTGGTACCTCCCATATAAAGAACATATTAAATTATTATATCTGAGAAAATATAACAGTTAGAGTTCTAAAATTTTGTCGGAGCCACTTTGGTATCAATATTAATATTTAAGAAAAATATGGGCGGACTAGAAGTAGGGGGCATGGTAACTCCCATATGAATTAAATGCAAAAATTCGTATATCTGGGAAACTATTGGAGTTGGAATGCTCAAATTTTGCACAAAGAATTTTGACATCCATGAAAACATTTGTCTGGGTTGGATGCCACGCCCACATACTACGGCCACTTTTTAAAAATCTCAAACGGCTGCACCGATTTTCATGAAATTTGACACACAGATAGTACCAGTGCCGCTGGTCATTATAGGATATGTATGAACAAGGTTGGATGCTACGCCCCCTTTTTACGCCCACTTTTTAAAACTCTCAAACGGCTGCACCGATTTTCACGAAATTTGACACGCAGATAGTACCAGTGCCGGTGGTCGTTATGGGCTGTAAAAGAACTGAGTTGGATGCCACGCCCCCATTTTACGTCCACTTTTTGAAACTCTTAAATGGCTGTACCGATTTTGAAGAAATTTGACATACAGATACTACCAGTACCGGTGGTCGTTTTAGGCTATGTAAGAACTGGGTTCACGCCCACTTTTTAAAACCCATAAACGGTAGCAAATGTTTGATTTTCCCTATTAGGGAGTAGCGAAGCGCACCGGGTCTTTTTTTAATTTTATTTTTCTTCAAAATAAAAGAAAAATCGATAATTGATAAAAAGTTAAAATACATAACAAAATTAAAAATTTTAGAAATTCAGCTGACAAGTTTTCTATAAAAAATATTAAAAAAGCAAATTCACCAATAATTTATTGCTTTAATGAAATTAAATTTAATTCATAACTTATTGTTTTAAATTTTTTAGCTCAGCTGATAAAAATGTCATTCAGCTGAACATTTTACAAGTAAATAATAAAAAACATTAAATATACATTTTATTAATTCAGCTGATAACAATACAATTCAGCTAATATTTTTAATAATTTAGCTAATGATTTTTCCTTTTAAATAAAATAAATCTTTAGAAAACTTCTCAAATCTATTGGAAAAGGTAATTCAGCTAATAATGAATTAAAATTTAATAATTCATAGCAAATAATTCAAAATTGAATAATTCAGCTGTTAAAAATTTCACTCAGTTTACAATATTTCTAGTAATAATATAAAACTTTAAAAACTGTTAAATTCATTAATAAGATCAATTCAGCTAAGAAAGTTTTAATTCAGCTGGCATATATTCAAAGAAAGTTTTATAATTTATATCACATAATTTAAATATTGGAGATTCAGCTGATAAAATATTAATTCGGCATATAATTATTACTTTTAAATAGAAATCATCATAAATCTCTTGAGCTATGTTCACATTTGTCAAATATTTAAACAAATTTGCGTGACCATTAGTTCTATAAAAAAAAGTGTTTGCTAACGTTTGATCTTGCAAATGTTTTGTAAGATAAAACAACGTAAAATAATATTCGGTAAAATGTCAGCTATGATAACTGAATGTAAAAAAAATTTTCCCATTACAATGGAGAAGTTAAAAAATATTTTATATAGTGGTTACGCCATTTTGTTCAAAAATTTGACTATTCTGAACATACCTTTAGAATGCGTTTTTTGGTTAAACTGAACCTCGGTTTTCTAATATTATCGGTTCTTTGGATATTCTAATTAGGTTCAAATTGTGATCTAACTTGACATTCCTGGAAAACGAGCTTGATTTCCAAAAAAGAACTTGACAGTCGACTTCCGTCAATAATTTTTTGCTTTTTATATGAAACCTATATGTCGGTATAACAGGAATATAGTTTATACAATTTTTGCGAAAATAAGAGTTTATATTAGTAGCATATCAGTTTAGGCCATGAAAAAATATTAAAAAATTAGATTTTTGTAATGGTTATTTGAAAAAATAAGCATATGGCACATCGTCTTTATATGGAGTCAATATAAATGTTTCAATATCCATTAATATTGCTTTTGAAAATTTATTCACGGCATTAAAAAAAATTACTACATGGTATGAAAGTTTTCAATTAAGTCTGAAGAAAATAGTGGTCGATGTATTAAATATCGTAATATGTTTGTTTTGTTTAAACTTAAAACAGTCCTCTTTTGTAAAATGATTTGTATATATAACATTTAAATGATTTTAATATTTAATTCAATCATTATATTGTGTATTTCAGTACAAGTTTCTCCTTCAGGGTGCAATAAAGCAAAAGACTTTGTATCCTGTAAAATATATATATGCTTCGGTCTTATCTCTATTAAAATATAAAATATTCTTAATAGCTACAAATTATTTTCAACTTAACAAATTACATTTGAACTTGTAACTTGACAACTTCTAAAATATCTTGACGATCAAGTTCATTCAAGGTCGTCTGACAACCCTAACTCTAATGGATATTAATCTTTCCAGGGATTTTAATTATTATATTGGTTTGTATTAATGTGTGATAATTCATTAGTTATTGGAAAAAAAATATCAGATTATAATTTTGATCATTAATAATATAAATATAATAACAGTAGGACGATTTCGTTAATATACCACCTCAATACTACTTCAATATAAAATTCACAGCTAGTGTATACTACAAAATAAACTTTAGTCGATTTCTTAATAATTTAACTTTATAACGAAATATAAATCTAAACAAAATCATTGTTTTCTACTCATTTACCTAGGTTAAGAAATATCTGTATTTTTATTGGAATCTCCTTCCAATAATTTCAAAATAATTCAATATTATACTTGAACCCATTTAAGTCAATACATTAATTCAAACGATAAAAAAATAAACCTAATAAAATATTCAATTAAATATTTTACTAAGCAAATATTTAACAATAATAAAAACAGCAAATATGTATATAAAGTACAAATAGCTTAGACAAATATATTATTGCATTATTAAGTGTGTAAATGCATACAAATTGTCAAATGTTGACATCTTCAGATGTAGATAAAATTTGAATTTAACACATTCATTAAATTACCAACACACAATTATTTGATGTTAGATTTATTGCCGGCACAAAGGTGCAATTGTTAAACGCTTAAGTTTTTTTTTTTTTTTTTTGAAGTCATTTATGTGAAGAAATGACTAGTGTTTGAAATTATACACCTATGTGCTTTGCGATTAATCATGATAAACGATTAGATTTTTTTTTTTTGGTATCGATAGAAGTAAAAAACGTTTTAGGAGTGAAATAGTACCAATAGGTAATATACAAAAATGTTTTGAAACTTAGAAATTTATCGCCAGAACTAGAGTAATTTCAAAAAAAGTGGATTAGAGTCCTTACTTATTACATAATACCGTGTGTCCGAATTGATTGAGAAACCCCGTGGCGCATAAACAGTGCTTCACTGTGTTACTGTTTATAAAATTTTTATTTCCATTTTAAATAAGTTACACAAAAAATATCCAACAATTAATCTTTAAAATTAAAATATGTTTTTCCTTATTTTTAGCACCAATTCTGTTTCAAAGCGAATTTTTGATTTTATACAAAATGTCTTTGAATTTCTAATGGTTTTCATGAAAATGCTATTGGGAGCACTTCAAGCCACCATAGAAACAATGTTACCAAAGAAACTAAAGGATGTGAGCGGAGAAATTGTGTTGGTAAGTAAAATTATAAAATATACTAAAAGATACCAGAAAAAATGTAACGGGTTATAGAATAAATATTTATTATATCAAATGATTCAAAATTATTAATATATTTTATACTTAACATTTACAGATCACTGGTGCTGGACATGGTATTGGTCGTGAATTGGCTTTACACTACGTCGCCCTTTACAGCACTGTTGTATGTGTGGATATAAATGAAAAATTTAATGAAGATACTCTCAAAAGCGCCAGAAGATTAAATAAAGGAGCTGTTTTTAGCTATACGTAAGAAATTTCCTTAATTTAAATTTCTGTTTTTCATTCTAAGAATATATTTTTTATTTTATCAGTTGTAACGTCACAGATCGTGAAGCTGTTTTAAATTTAGCCCAGAAAGTCAAAGAGGAAGTGGGACCCGTTTCGATTTTAATCAATAATGCCGGTATTATGCCTATTAACCCGTTGGATAAACAAACACCTGAAGATATACGCAGAACATTTGAAATCAATGTATTTTCGCACTTTTGGACTTTGGAAGCATTTTTGCCTCAAATGAAAGAACAAAATCGAGGTCACATAGTAGCCATGTCTTCAATATCAGGCATAGTGGGTTTACCCAATTTGGTACCATATTCGGCCACAAAATTTGCTGTCCGAGGCCTTATGGAATCGTTGTATACAGAATTGAGAAGTGGACCGTACAAGAATTTGGTAAAGGTTTTCTTTTTGAATGTACATATTATTTCTTTTAATTTAAATTTTGTTTTGTCTTCTTTAACCTTAAGATCAAAACTACCACCATTTGCCCCTATATGACCAACACTGGTTTGTGCAAAAATGCCAAAGTACGTTTCCCTTCGATATTTGGTTTGTTGGATCCCAAAGAGGTAGCTGCACAAATTGTTGAAGCTCAGCGTTCTGAGGAAATTGAAATAAGTGTTCCATCATATTGGTATCACATTAATAGATTTTGCCGTCTATTGCCTTTAGAGTCGGCTGCATTATTAATGGATTATGTGGACAGTGGTGTACAAGCAGAATAATTAAATAAATATGTAGTATATTTCTTTTCAAAAGTTAAACATCGTAAAAACTTTCATAGGATTAGTGGCGTTTAAATATTAATTGTAAATTGTATGTAAGAATTTAGCTTTTCATTAATTTCAATTCATTAATTTCAATAATTTAAAGGTTAATTTCTTAAAAACATATTCATTTCATTATTTTAGTTTTAAGTTGTAAAAATACTTATATTTTTGTATGACATACAAACTTAAGAATATTGTCAATAATAAAGGATTTTCTATTATTGAGTAAATATATGATAATTAACATACTTATATGTTGCAATTTTATTTATTATTTTTAGTTATTTTTCTAAGACCGGGAAGGCAAAATAAACGTAAAAATTACACAAAACATTTATTTCGCAGAGATAGTTGCGGGCTATAAAAATTAATTTTGCTTAAACGACTTTATAATTCAAATGCGTAAAAATCCTTTCGATATTGATAAAATACCAGATTCATTTCAAAAAGTGTTAAAATGTAATCCATGGTGTAAATTTTAATCTCAATCTACAGATTTAAAAGCATTTTAGTTGAAATATAGCAAAGTTTATTCGCTTGTTCGCTCCGAAGTTCTAACAATATTAGAACAATTTTTATCAACATAAATTTTTATGTGGAACTTTTGTGTTTCCAAAGAATGCTACGAAAAAGTCTTTTAATATTAAAGAAATCATTAAGCAGAAACAATGTCGCAATTATTAATTTTATTTTATATTTATATAACATTTTATCTGATTTTTTAATAATTCAAATTCAGTAATTTACATCACTATTTGTAACGAAATTGGAATAAAAACAAACAGGTTGACAGATGTGATTAATATTTTATTAAAAATAAAATAAAACTAAATCAAAATAAAACATTACCAAAAAAGTTATATTGTATTATTTTAATAAAAAACTACCAATCAGTTCACTCCGAACAATAAATTTCTAGTTCGAGACTTATTAGTATTAGCTATTTTTCCCCTCCCGTACCAGTTAAATTTGCAGATTTTACTAAACTGATATCTACTTTCGTATTCAAAATCTCATTAAACAAAATTTCTTTTCATTTTTTTTAAAACTGTAATCTAACTAGTACGGGTAAATAGCACTTAATTACCTTCCTAGATATCATATACATTTTGTCATCCCTTACTCTATTCTTCATCTTCTTCCGATTCTTCTTCTAAAATTTTTTTAATCACTTCATCATGTTTTTCAGCATCTACTTTGTGCAATAGTAAACTTTTCAAATGTTCTACATTAGCTTTAACCATTTCAATTTTAGCTTCCATTTCAGTATTAGATTTACGCAATTTTTCTACATTTTCCTTGCGTACCTGTGCAGTTTGCTTGGATTTTTCTCTGGTCTTTTTGACAGCCTAAAAAATGATACAAATAGTTTAGAATTATTATAGAAAGTTCAGGAATTTTAACACATTTACATACATCATTATTTCTTTTCCTTTTCAAAATATAAGCTTCAGAATCTTTATCATTGTCATCGGACATGGGACTTCTAACTCCATCTGTTTTCCTTCTTGCTGGCATTTTTATGGAAGTTTACTTAAATTAACTTTTCATTGATTTTGTTTATATATTATTTTAATTTTACATAAAAGCAAATGGAATATTTTTTAATTAATTTGTGTGCAGATAAACTGTTTATGTTTACCAAATAAATACTTTATTTTTTATAAATTCTGATAAATTTTTTTTTTGTGATGAAATTACAAGAAAACGTGTTCAAAACAAAAAAAAAGAAAAATTAAAAAGTGTTGCTAATAAGTATAGTTTTTAATAAACGCTGAAGTTGGAATCATAATAAAATGTGAATAAATATCTTATTTTTTTAAACTTCTGAAAATTTATTGTGTCTAAAATTATTTAACGTATGTATTTAGTTTATTTTTTTTAATATGACACATTTTACTTTGCTAAAATTATTTAGAAAAATCGTCAAACTATCAATTAATAATATTAAACAATCACAATAGTTTAATATTATTGTGAATGATTTTCTTAATTGTATTGCATACTCTACGTCTACACGAAGAAATTCCTCAAATTAAGTAAAATAAAATGATAAAATATATAATTCAATGAAGAATGTCTAGTGCAAATACAAACGTGTTAGAGTTATGCAAGAGTTATTTAATTTGTAATAAATAGCATTGACAAAATCCTGTAGTAGTGAAAATAAAAAAATAAAAAATAGAAAGTAGAAAATATTTTGAAAAGATTAAACAAACCTTGATGAATTTCTTCGAAAAGACGTACACACTATTTTTATTAGACAAAATCATCGATTATGTTGATTCATTATTACGTCGAGTCTATATTACTTTGAGTCTACATTAGAGAAATTTGTATCAAGACAAACGTCAAATTTTTGTTTGAGTTGCAGATAATTTTTTATCTCTATCAATTATAGGGGAAAACGCATGTCATAATAAACCATGCAAAAAGTACCAACAACAATCAAGATGGCGTCTTTTACCAAGCATTATGAAGACAACGTTGTCAGAGCTCGAGCGCTGACAATTTTCTTTTAACTTTGAGTCTACATTAGACAAATTTTTATCAAGACAAACGTCAAAATTTTATCAAGATAAAGATTTGTCTAACGTCGAGTCTATATTAGAGAAATTTCTATCAAGACAAACGTCAAATTTTTGTTTGAGTTGCTGATAATTTTTTATCTCTGTCAATTATAGGGGAAAACGTATATCATAATAAGCCATGCAAAAAGTACCAACAACAATCAAGATGGCGTCTTTTACTAAGCATTATCAAGACAAAGTTGTCAGAGCTCGAGCGCTGACAATTTTCTTTTAACGCTGCAATAACACTGACAAATTCAGTCTACATTAGACAAATCTTTATATTGATAAAATTTTGACGTTTGTCTTGATAAATATTTGTCTAATGTAGACTCAAAGTAATGTAGACTGAATTTGTCAGTATTATTGCAGTGCTAAAAGAAAATTGTTAACGTTCGAGCTCTGACAACGTTGTCTTGATAATGCTTGGTAAAAGACGCCATCTTGATTGTTGTTGGTACTTTTTGCATGGTTTATTATGACATACGTTTTCCCCTATAATTGATAGAGATAAAAAATTATCTACAACTCAAACAAAAATTTGACGTTTGTCTTGATACAAATTTCTCTAATGTAGACTCAAAGTAACTTTGAGTCTACATTAGACAAATTTTTATCAAGACAAACGTCAAAATGAACTCGAATTTATGGAAGGTGGCAACAATTGTGCAAAAACAACAATATGGCGAATTCATTAATGTTTTTTATGTATGCAGTTTGACAGCTGCAACAACCAAAAATAATAATCAGCTGTTTAACTGAGGCTACCTTGTACAGATTCGCACCGATTTTGACGTCTGTCTTGATAAAAATTTGTCTAATGTAGACTCAAAGTAACGCTGCAATAACACTGACAAATTCAGTCTACATTAGACAAATATTTGTCTAATGTAGACTCAAAGTTAGAGATGTTGATTTATTTTTAAATAACTAAGATCGTGGATTATGAGATTCAATAAAATTCAATAATAGTTGAGCTATCAAACTAAAAAAAAAATGATCTAAAGAGAGGTACGTTTTTTTATCGTTAAAATTGTTGCAGAATATTTTATATTATACAGAAATACTGCTTTTTGCTTAAGATAAAATATCTGAAAATAATTCGGACAGAAATTAGATTTAAAATCTAATTGAAATTCAGTACTCATACTATCTATAGGCAATGCTTTTTTAAAACACAAACTTTTTGACTTAGTATACGGTTGTCAAACAATATTTGTGGTAATTTAGGCTGATGCAATAAATTTTAAGTTTATTTGGAATAAGTAAAATGGAAAGTAACTTTGTTTTACAATACAAATTGTAGAATACTGCTTAATGCATGTTAAAGAACTTTCACTAAAAACTTCATTCAGTTATTATTAAAAATAAATAGGTAACACTTTATAAAAACCGATTTGGCTACATAGGTACATACCTATATAGATGTCAAAGAGTAACAAGAGACGAAACTAATTGTCAAAAACTAATTGTCGGTTGTCAAAAACCTAACTCATGCAACAACAAAATACATGTCATCAAATACATTTTGTTGTTGCCAAAAGAAAATAAAAACACATTTTTGTTTACAAAACAACAATTTTGTTCAAATATCAATCGAGAATTTCGTCTCTATATGCTACTCTATGGTAGATGTAGTCTGGAAGGTTTTATATACATATATATATATATATATATATATTAAAAGCATTTAAGGAAGTTTCAGGCTAAACAATATAGAACTGCTCACTGAAAAGCTTATTTAACAAAGGTACACCTTTTTAGTTCTGCTTTTATACTAGAAACAATTTATAATAATTTATACAAAAAAAAAAAAAAAAAAAAAAAAAAAAAAAATTCTTTAATTTAAAACAATATTTATTTTAGTTTGTACATAATATGACCGAATACGCAACATCTTGTTTAATTCTATGTTTTGCATGGAAAAAATGCGAAATATATTTTCAAACTTTTGAAGGATTGTATTAAACGTAATTGCTTAAAATATCTGCTTAACATTTTTTTAACATGTGAACATGTGTGGAAAAATTTTTATGCGACTTCAACATTAGTGCAGTACAAAGTGCTGTGTAGTCAACAAATTCAAATGAAAATCATTCTTGAGAAATCAATTAAAAATTTAATCGCATTACAACTACTCAATTTTAGAGTTTTGACACCTTATTCATTTAGAAAGATTTTAACATATTTATATAAAAAGGTTCAGTTTCGGTATTTGGCCAAAATTTAGCCGAAAACCGAATTTTGGCCGAAAACGTTTTTTTGGCCTAATCCGAAACCGAATATCGAACTCTAGAATTATCTATTTAAAAAAAGAAAAAAATGTTTAAGAGAAAAATGTATTTATTTAAAACAAGCGAGAATTTTATATGGAAGGTAGGAGTTAAAGTGGGCGGACCATGCCCATTTTTTGTTTCCGAGTTTACATTGAGTCTTGAACTACATATTTGTAAAAAGACGGACAGACAGACGAACATAGCTAGATCGACTCAGAATCTAATTAGGTCCCAGAAAATATATACTTTATGGGGTCTTAAATGATTTTTTCGACATGTTACACACGGAGTGACAAAATCAATATACCCCCCATCTTTATGATGGTGGGTATAAAAAAGTATCAAATTTGAAATAAGTCTAAATTTTAAGAAATGAAAAATTTTCGAAAATAAGTTTTTTTTTTTTTTTAAAGGTGCCAATTTTCAAATGCAGCACCAATTTTTAGGAAGTTATATTTTTATAATAGTACCAATTTTTAAAAGAAGAGAAATACAAATTTTAATAATAATGCTTAATTAAGTATACACCTATTTACAAACAAAATTAAAGTAAAATTTTTCGAGAAAAGTAGATTTTTCGAAAAAAATACCGATTTTTAAGAATAAAGAACAAAATTTTAAATTAAAGTCAACCATTTTAAGAAATGAAACATAATCTGTATTTTGTAGGTAACGTTAATGGGTAATTTCATACAAATTTTAAATTTATATAAGTTTGGAGTTAACATGTTAACTTTAACGTCGATAAAAGTGCTCCTAATGTATGAACAAAAATAGAATTATGAATATAAGAATGACAAGAAATAAAAAAATATAAAAGTTAATTTAAATTCAAATAAAAAATTTGCTCATTTTTAATTTTCTAAAGAAAATCGCGTAAATTTCGTACTGCAATTTACAAATAAATATAAAGTGCTCCCAAATCTGATTAGTTTCGTTTTTTTGCTAACACTCAACGTTACTTTGAGTCTACATTAGACAAATTTTTATCAAGACAAACGTCAAAATCGGTGTAAATCTATACAAGGTAGCCTCAGTTAAACTGCTGATTATTATTTTTGGTTGTTACAGCTGTCAAACTGTATACATAAAAAACATTAATGAATTCGCCATATTGTTGTTTTTGCACAATTGTTGTCACCTTCCATAAATTCGAGTTAATTTTGACGTTTGTCTTGATAAAAATTTGTCTAATGTAGACTCAAAGTTAAAAATCAGTGGGAGCAACAAAACACAGCTATACAAATAAATAAAAACATATGAAAACATATAAATTTTTAAAAAAGTACTAACAAACTTCAAAGCAAAAAAGTAATCTTCTAATTATTTAATTTTGTGGTGTCGTTGATTTGAACAAGTTTGAATACACACTTAACTAAGTTAGTTGATCGCTTGTATTTGGCCGTACATCACAGCACCGTTAAAAATACACACAAGCTTATGAGACTCTATATCACGAATCTATAACTGTTTTAATTACAATACACACAACAAAATCTATCGGCCGCATCGAAGCATAACATAAGCGGTCAACTAACCCAGGCTTTATTCTTATGCTGCAACTACATTTTAAAAAATATTTAAATATATTATTTAATTACTTACCTATAATCTATTTTACCTTTTGAAATACAAAATTTGTCTCTGTTTTTTTTCAGAAATATTTAGTTTCAAACATATTTTTATTTTAACTTATATAAATTTTGTATTTCATTTAACTACAGATGTCTGTTGGTTTCTTCTTTTTTGCTCTTCTTTTGGTTTATCATTTTATTTTTTAATTTTTCATTATTATTTTTAAGTTCTCATATAATTTTGTTGTTTTAATTATTTTACTCAATTTACTTAAATTCATTTGAAATTTGTATTTTTTTTATTAATTTTAAATCATTTAAATAAAATGTTCTGTTAGCTGTTGAATACAATTTATTTTATTTTTTTCTTAAGAAATATGAATAATATATTTTTTATTTATTTTTTAACATTTAACAGTTTTTCGTTCTTGTTTTGTTTTTTAATTATTTTTTTTTTTTATTCAATTAATAATAAATAATCTAATAATAATGAATATATACGGGGACTTGGTTTTTATTTATTTTTTCTTCTTTTTCTATACTTAAAAATATATTTTTGTAAAATTTATACAAAGAACAACAAAAATCAATTGTAAGTTATTATTTTCTTTAAATATTTTTTATTTCATAGTATCAAATATTTAATTTTTTTTAAAGAGGGAGGGATTTTAGGGGGAAAAAAGATAAATTTCAATAATATTACAGTTTTATTAAACAAATTTCTTTCGTTTATTTTTCTTTTTGAGTATTTATAAAAATTTATTGAGAAAGTTTGTTTTTTTGAAAATGTTTTAACAAAACCTTTGTTAAGCCCTTAAAATGAGTTTAAATTAAAATTTTGTGAAGTGATTATTTGTATCCCTTATAGGCTTTAGCTTAAGTTTAGTTTAGGTTGTATTTAACTAAAGCCTTTAATAGGTTATGCTTTTTATTTTTATTTCATATTATTATTGTTATTTTTGAAACTTGGTGCAATTCTATTTTATTTATCTTATTTTAGGACATGTTTTATTATTATTATTATTATTTTTTTTAATATTTTATTTATTTTTCATACTATGTGGTGCTGATGATTATGTATAAATGCTTTTCATACGTGTAGTATACGACGAGTATGATTATTTTAATTGGTTGGTTTGTTTTTTCTTAAAAAAGAATAATTTTATATTTTCTATATTGTGAATATTTTTGTTGCTGCTGTTTTCCTATAAATCCATGCATTTTGTTGCTTTTCTTATGTTCTTATTACTTATGTTTACAATTAATCTAAACCATATAAAACACTTACAGTATTATAATTTAATATTTCGTAGAGAATTTATTTTTTGTGCAGATGTGCTATGAATATACTAAATTTGCTATATCAGTATTTATTACTCTTTATTAAGAAGGCCGAAAGTCTATATACAATTTGTTTTTTACAAAATGGAAATTTTCTCACTTTTAGAAAATATTAGAGGAAAATAAATGTGTTTTTAAAGAAATCCTTAACTTAAATAGCTTGCTATATAATTTAAAAAAAATTTATTGACTGCCTCGGAAACAGTTTTATTTGTTATCCTTTATCTTAAACCAAAAAAATAATATAAAATTTCATTAGCGAGTAGTTTTAGAAAATTTTAAAAATTTGTTATTATATACTGATGCAAAATATATATGATATGATTTTAGATTTTTTTTTATCATATTTTAAATTAAAGCTAAATTAATGATATATATATGAAGCTCAAAAAAAATCTCCATTGAAAAAAATTACTGAAAACCGCATACATTCTAGAATTGTTTTTGTTTTAAATGAAAATTCGTACTAACACATTTTTAGACTTAAGGTATGTTCAGACTAGTCAAATATTTTACCAAAATGATATAACCACTTTATAAAATATTTTCTAGCTTTTTAATGGGAAAATATTTTTTATTTATTATTAATCATAGCTGGTATTTTACCGAATCTTATTTAACGCTGTTTTTTTCTTAAAAAACATTTCCAAAGTCAAACAATTGCAAAAAATTATTTTGTAGAACTAGTGGTCACGAAAATTTGATCAAATATTTTTATATTTAGCATTTCTTGATGTAAGAAAAAAAAAAAAAAAAAAAAGAAAAGAAAAATCTGAAAAGAAGTTCTAAATGATTTTAGCAGCAAAAGTATTAATTTTCTATGAAATTTATTTTTTGTAAAGAACATTTTTAAGTTTTCTTTGGAAGCATTTTATGCCAAGGAAGAAGTACATACAACTACTACAACAAAATTGTATTTATAGATGAATTTTTATCCTAGTTTCTGGATTCTAAAATAGAATTCAAAAAATTAAATTTACTATAGATTTTATAAGATTTTATGTTATATTTTCAGTGTTTAATTACTTTAAAATATTATATGTATTATTAAAAGAAAATCTGTTTATTTTATCAACAGGGTTTTCCAAAATAACGAATTCCATCATGAGGTTAATAGATTCTAGAAGAAGTTTTCTAGCATGGCTTTAAAAAAGCCCGAAGTAGAAAATACCACAAAAGACAATCTTTAGATATTCGTATTACTCTTAAAAATATTGTTTTAATGTTAACAACTTTAGTTAATATTAAAAAAAATATCCTTTATGATATTTGTCGTTATTTTTTTAATCCGTATTGGAGCATTATATTTGGCTAGTAGTATTATTGGGTATGCAAAAATTAACATCGTTTTACACTAGATTATGTTAATAGTATTTTTTTCAAGCGGCCTATTTTTACAATGTCACTCGAAAGTAACATCATTACTCTTTGTTTTCACGAAGAAATTTAAATTTCTTAACATAAGAAATTACGTCGGCAGAATAACGGGAATGAACTTTTCTTTTTAATTTTATTAGAAATTTTAATTTTAAATTGTTTTTTTTTTCAACGAAAGTTTTAATTTTTTCCCCGTTTGCATCTTTTTTTTTTTTTTTTTTGTTAAAAAAAGTAACATTTTAAAAAGGACAATAAATTTGACAGCTCATGTTAAACATTATTGCTCAGCTTTGTATTTAAACATTTATTGCGAAATAGCTTGCGCAATAGATTTCTTATTTTTATTTTAAAGAGAGAGAGACACAGTTAGAATTTGACAATTGCCAGTATAAAAATGTCTAGGTGTAGACTAGGGGTTGGGCTTCTAACTCAGTATGTGCCATTATATTAAAACTTTACACAATTCTTTGAAGCTTTGGATATACGAGAGTTCGCACCCTTCATTATTCTTATTTTTTTTAAGAAAACCTCAGCATTTGCTTTATATTTTGATGGAAGTTTGTGGGTATCATGCTTGAGCTGAGGCAACTTATCGTGAGTAGTTTCGACTATTTAAAAGTAGCGATAGCGATGTAAATGTTAAGAAGCTGCTCCTTCATGCCTATCCATATTTGAAGATGAAGAAAAACGATTTCACATATTTGAAATTCTGCTTCAGCCCCACAAAACGTAGTTGTTTCTCTGTAGAATTATTACGAGGGATGAAAAATGGATTTATTATGATAAAAAATCGAATGTGAAAACCGGCTAACCAGGAAAATTTACAACAATTTCGAATAAACTTCAGCCCCACTAAAGTAATATATTTCTGTTGAAATTAGAAGAGTTTCATATATTATGAGTTATTAGAATCGGATGTAACGATCAAGGGAGAGCTAAGAGCGAACAAAAACAGCCAGAATATGTGACCAGATAGACGACCATTAATTTTCCATTTGGTATACCACGCCCACTATAAAATAAAACGTTGCACCTTCTGTCTACTTATTTTATTCACATTTTTGAAAAAATAATACATTTTGAGAATAATTTTTGGAAAAATTTGGTTTTATATATTCCAGCAACCATTTTACGACGTCCGTCCGTCTGTCTGGTGGCACGGCCAAAACAAAACATGTACGTAAACTTAAAGATAATTTGATAAAATTTGGTTCATAAAGTGTTTTATATTTTGGTATAACGGTGGAATTGAAATTGTTTAGAATGAGTCTATTATTTCATATAGTCCTTTGGCAAATGTCGCTTCGGAATAAGATTTTAATACTCATATAACTATTCATTTAATAATTTTGGTACAAATAAATTTTATATAACTCAACCAGAATACTATAATTTATTTATCCATAATTAAGCATAGCTTCCATATAAGACCCGAAACTCAATGTAACTCGCATAAATACCATATAAATATCAAGATATTATTTAATATAAATAAGTTTTATATAAGCTGAAATCATTGTACCAAGGATTCATAACGATCGGTCCATAACTGGTCGTAGGTCCCATATAAGATCAATTCCGAAAACTTTGAAAAACATTTTGAGGCTCAAAGTCAATGCTGTAGGACATTATATTGTTGGTTTTGAACGATTATCACTTTCTTATTTGTTTTTATTAATTGATTTTTTTTTTTATAAATTTTGGTGAAAAATCGGACTAAGTAAAAAAATAGTGATATCTAGCCAAGAATAAAATTTCTAGTGAAAAATCTGTTTTTTTTTTTTAGCAAAAAGTCGATTTTCAGTAAAAAATGCAATTTTTAGTAAAAAAAAAGAATTTTTAGTAATAAAAAATAATAATTAGTAAAAAAAATCGAATTTTTAGTAAAAAATCTAGTTTTTAGTGAAAAATCGAATTTTTAGTAAAAAAAAATATAAATTTCGAATGAAAAATCTAATTTTTTGTAAAATTTTATTTTTAGTAAAAACTTGTCTATCGGATTTTATTAAAAATGCAGCTTAAAAACAAAAGAAATATTAAATTCTATTTTAAAATAGAAGTTTTTTATTATATTTTAAAATTTTGTTGGAAAAAAGCTACGGGAAGAAACTTAAAACAATAGTCGACTTTTGGTTTTAAAAACGACTTTTTTGCTTGTATAATTAGGCTGATCAAATTTTTGGTAGAAATATGGAATTTTTCGTAAAAATATGGATTTTTGTTGAAAATATTTGTAAAAAACTTAATTTTTCTTTAAGCACGTTTTGTAAGAAATAAAAAAAAAAAAATTGTAACAGTTTTATAAATTTTGGTTTAATTTTTTCCTAAGCATGAATTTGTTTAAGTAAATGGTTGAATATATTATATATTTTTTAATATTAAAAAGACCTTTTTTGAAATTATACATTAAGTGCTTTATTTCCTAATACATACAAACGTACCTATTTAATCTACAATATTTCTTTAACTTGCTGATAACCGTTACGTCAACGATTCTACTTTATGGAAAATATACAAATAATATATGTATGCATGTATTTTTATATGAATATTACGATACGAGTTGGTAAATAAATGTTTAATTGTTTTTCTGAGATAAATGAAATGTTTGGTCAGTTGGGTTATGTAAACTGAGAAAATTTATTTATTTCTTTTTAAATAAATATTTTAAGTAATATGATTTTTATATTTGATAATTTTCCTAAAGATGTTAGACAAAGAGAGATAGAGAGAGAGAGACAATGAAGAGAGGTACTTAAGTTTTTTGTTGTTGTTGTAAATTTAGTGTAATTTGTTTGTTTTATTTTTAATACATTTAATACAAATGATATGAGAACTTAAAATTTTACTGTTGTTGTAAGTAGTTAAATAGTTTAAAACGAATCAAATAAAAAACAGCACAAAACAATTTGTATAATTTTTTTTGTTAAATATAAGTTCATTTATTTTTGTTTCATCATAATTTTTCATTTATATATAATAATATAATTCAATTTAAATCATCAACATGTTATTACTTAGATTTTTTTTTTTTTTTTTTTGGGGGGGGGGTTTTAAGTATTTTTTTTTTGTTAGTTATAGATTAAATGGAAATATAATTTTTTTGTTTTATTTTTTTTTATGTTTATTTAGGTGTGTATAGTTTAGTTTTAGTTTGTAATAATAATATGTATGTATTGTGTGTGTTTTTCCTTCATCCTTTGGTTTTTGGATTTGCTTAAAAAAATTGTAGGAACAGTGTTTAAAATGCTTAAGAAAATCTTAATTATTATACACAAATTAAGCAAACATATTTTTGTCTTAATATTTATGTTTTTCTTTTGCATTCTTTTAGCTGATCTTAACAATTCTTTTTAAGCATTTCTTTTGTAATACTTGAAATTTATATTACATTTTTTATATATATGTATATTAACTTATTATTAGACAGGTTAATATTTAATAAACTAAAAATAAAAATAAAAAAAGAAAAATAATTTTAAAGGAATTTAATTTTGTTTTTATATTTTACATATTCTCATTTTCTTAATTTAGTTGCATTTTTCTGTGTGGCCTTTATTTAGTTTTTTTTTTTTTTTTGTTAAAAAGTTGTTATTTCATTTATTTTTATACAGGACAAAAAACATCTACATAATAATAAAGTTTTTTTTTGTTTATTTTTATTTATTTTTTTTTTTAATAAAAAGAAAAAAAAAAAAAATTGTTTTAAATTTCCTTTACTAATATTGAGGTTTTTTATTATTATTATAATTTTTAGCTAATTAATTATTTATATTATCATTATTAATAATATTATGCACATTTATTTAATATATATATATTTTTTTTTTGTTTTTAAGAATTTTTAATAGTTTTTGTTGTTGTTATTTATAATATTATAGGTATGCTAGTTAATTTATATTATTTATATATATTTTTTTAATTTTTTTTTTTCTTTTCAATTTTTGTTATAATATGCATATAATATAAATAAGTAAGTAATAACTATTATTGTTCTTAATAATTTCTTTAAATATTTTTTATTTTTTTTCTTTTATTTTGTTTTCATATTATTTTTTTTTTGTAAATATATGTATGTATTGTTTTATAAATAATTAAAAAAGAAATTAAAATAAATTTTATTAAAAATTTAAATAATAAAACAAAAAAATTAATTTTTGTTCTCAATAAAATGGATTCTAAGGAAGGAAGCTTTAAAAGGTTTGGAAAAAAAAAGTAATAAAAAGTAAATAAGAATTTTGAGATCTATTATATATATTTCTAGTTATTTTTTGTTTTTGTTTGTTTTGAGATCCTGTATTTAAAATTATATAATAAACTTAAGAACTTGGTTTTATTTTTTAATTATAAACTAAGTAATTACAAATTATTTTTAATTATATAGTTGATTTTTATTTTTGTTCGAAAGTAAAACTCATGATATATGTATAATTTCCATTTTGAAATCACTGGATTTAAAGTTAAACTTTTTAGTATTTGCTTTTAAGTATTTAATTATCATTTATTTATTATTTTTATTAAATTTTTTATTATTATATTTATTAACTGTTTTATGTATTTTTTTAATTAAAACCCTACAATCGAGAGAATTACTTGTCTATCAAAATGTTCGTATTAGTATTGTCTTGAAAATACTCCAGCAAAAGAAAACATACTCACAAAAATATCTACTTCATGTGTGTACAAAATGACACCATTCAATGTCAACAACGAGGAATTGTTACCGCATTGGTATTAACTTGACATTGCTTTCAGGTTAAGTTTATTATATAATATTATTTATTTGATAATGTGTGTTCAATTTAAATTAATTAGGAAATCGTAAAGGTATTTAAAAATGCAAATTTTAATTTGGAAAATACTATTGGATATAACAGAGTATCTTATACTGACTCTATACTGAGTCAAAACATATATTTGTCTCCAAAGGTTTATGGCAAATCCACATAACCAGATTTTGAGAAGTTAATACGAGAAGTAATAAGCAGAATTAAAAAAAATACTTCGAAGTAGCTTTCTAATATGAACAAGGATAGAACTAAGGATAGAACTAGGGATCTAACAAAGGTCTTTTTTACTTACGAACTGTTATCATAACAGAGTAATTATACCCACCAGTGAAATAAATGGCTCCGATTTAAAGGCCGAATTAACTTTTTGATGCCTTTCGCTCTTCAAGTGGTCGAATCCTGAAGGATATGAAGTCAATTAAATTAATTGTAATTTTTAAAACTGAAAGAATTATATTCTACTTTTGTAATTGGAGTTGAAAAGAATCGAAGCAGCTGACTATTTTAAAATAATTTCTCAATATTTATATTGAGAAAAAGTATCTTTAAAAAATTAAAACAACTGCAACTTTCATTGTTTTTCCCGTTGTAGCATCTTTATGTGTTAAAATCGCCTTAAATAGCGTTTCAAAGAAATTAATTTTTCAAGCATCCAATAATCACTTTAAGATTGAATTTAAAATACAGAGAAACATTATGTTTATTCTGTTCACTCTCTAGACTCTTTGGGTATTAAAAATCATTCAAAAACAGTGTAAAAAAGCTTTCTGTGAAGCTTTCTCTTGTATCTCAGAAATAAATTTCAATTCACAAGTACCGGGAAATTTTAATTGCTTCAAACTAGTTTTGCCTGAACAGCTGACACTTTAAATCATCAAAGGTCGGTGCCCATGACCCTTAGGGGCTTAGGTGCAAAATATGAACGTCATGGTAAATCAGAATACAAGTTTAGCTTCTTTTCGTAGCATCCAGGATCTCCCATGTTAACATTTGGTCCTTCGAAGAGGATAGAAAAATTATAAAATGATCTCTGAGGTGTCTGATTAATTATTTAAGATTTTTCCAGCATCTTCTACTTTAAATTTTGAAGTAGTTATTTCACGCAAAAAATCTTTATTAATACCTAATAATAAAATTAGATTAGTTTGGGTTAGACAATTAATTTCATATTCCAGGATTATCAATATTAACATTTAGTCCTTCGAGTCGGAAGAACTCAAAATATATGAAATAAAGCATATATGTTCAAACGGCTCTCTGAGATTTCTTATGAGATTTTTTGAGATTTTATTAGTATCCAGTATTTTTACAGTAACATTTGGTCTGAAAAGCTTTTTGAGATTTTTGATGAGCTTATTTGAGATTTTCCTAATATCCAGCATTTTCCATGTCAAAATTACAAACAGTAATCAAATTCATTGACTCCTAAAATGAATTTGAAATTTTCAAAGCATACAATATCTTCCACATTAACATTTGGTTCTTCGAACCGGATTACAATTATAAATGGCTCTCCGAGATTTCTGATAAGCTCATGTGAGATTTTTCTAGTATCCAGCATTTTCCACGTCAACGTCATGTCGTTAATCGAGATTTGAGTGAATGAGATTTGACTAAAGACACTTGGGTGATTGTATTTTACGATTTAATAAATTGTTGTATGAAAATGAGGCTGTTACTTTAATCTCTATGAAAGATACCTAAAGGTCTAAGAGCAATGTAGTAAACTCAGGCTCTTTGGAAATACTGATCATATGTAGGGAATATTCTCTCTCTGAAACAAAAGAGAAATGATTAAAAGAAAAATAAATTGAAATAAATTAAAAAGGCTTTGTCAACTTTGTCTGAAATTAAATGTAATTAAGCTTCGAGAAAAAGTATATCAAAGCCAGGATCTCTGGATGTGTTAAAAATACTCTCAAGCTTATTTTGTTTTTATTTGTGAAGAGAAAAAGGAATAAAAGGTTTTGTGATTACAAAAAATTAAAGCTTAACAGCCATATTCATAAAAAAATAATGTATGCTTGATAACGAGTTACTAACTTTTTATATGTAAATTTCCATAAGAAAAAGTTAGTAACTCGTTATCAAACCTACATTAATTTTTTGAATACGGCTGTAAATTTTTTAATTGTCCATAATTAGGCTAAGTAAGATTAAAGTTTTAACTTTTAAATTCCAATTTTCTATGTATTAAAAAAGAAGTAATATTCTGCTTTGCTAATATTTATATCTCCTTACATGGCTGCTTCCTGGTAAGCAATATTTTCGACATTAACTTATTACTGCAAGTTCAGTTGTCTGGAGTATGTGCCTTATTTTTTTTTTCTAATAATTTATTGAATGTTCCATTTTTCTTTAGACCGTAGGGTATTAATTATTTAGTCGGCATAAACCGACTATAATTTTCTTTTTTATAATAAATACAAATTAGATAAAGTTACATTTGTTTGTTAAGTATTTATATATACCCATTAAAAATATAATAAGTTTAAATAATTTACATAACAGATATCCTGGTTGTTTTTTTTATAAGAGGAATAAGGGATTTGAAGAAAGTTTTTATTTTCTTTATTATATATTTATACTTTTTATATATTTATCTGTCATTTTTGTATTATTTATTTTTCATTTAACATTATAACAATAACATTTTAAATAATAAACAAGATTTTCTTGAAGGTAAGAGAAAAGGAGAGGAATTGAAATAAATAAAACACAAACAGTGAACAAAAATAAAGTAAAGGAATTTTATAATAAACAACAGGATAACCTTGTGATACACAAGGATCAAGCTAAAAGCTGAGCTTAATAAAAAGTTCTTAAAAAAATTCCTGCTTATTTTTTTTAGAAGGATTTAAGTTTTTAAAATTTAAAATTCTTTTTGGTAAATCACTGAACACAGGGGAAGAAGGAAAAATATTATTATTTTTTTTAAATAAATTTTGTTCACTGTGTGGTATAAGAAGACTCAGCTTTTTTTTTAACAATGAATTATTAATAAGCTTTAAACTTTTTTGTTGGAATTTTGAAAAAAGAAAATGCTTTATTTTTTCTTTTAAGGAATTATTTATAGCTGGATCTTGTTTTGTTCTTATTTTCTTTTTTTTAATTTACAAATTATTTATTTATTTTTTCTTTAAAGATTTTATTTAAACAAAACCTGAAATTTACAAAATTAAAAAGTTTAAATTTGAAATTTTTTGTTAAATTATTTTTGTCATTATTATAATAAATATTTAACATTTTTTATATAGATTTTTGACATTTTCTTTGTAATTATTTTCTTTAAGGTTAAGTTAGTTTTTTGTTTTTTACTAAAATTTAACAACTTTGAAATTGATTTTCAATATAGATAATTAATAATAATTTAAATTTGTTTAAAATAGTTTTTTTTGTTAAGTTTTTTTTTTTATGATAATATATAGAGAGATCTTTAAAGGAAAAGCTGTTAATATTATTATTATTTTCTTTTTATAATTTTTTACGTTTAAAGACATTTTTTTATTAATAATAATTTCAATAAAAAACTATATTGAAAATATTATATTGTCTTGGAAATTTGTAATGAATTAAAATTCAATTAATAGAAATAAATGAAATTTTATAAATTCTCGCGGCTTGACTGAAAAATATTTAAACTTATTTCTTTTCAAATTTTTGGTAGATAAGTACAAATATTTTACAGTTTTTTTTTTTAATTTATTTAATGATTTTGTGTTTGTATGTAGTATCTTGTATATTTGATTGTATTTCGTTATTTTGTTTTTCTTTTCTTTCTTTAATTAATTCTTAAATGTTTCTTTTTAATAATGAATGGTGGCCATCTTTTTAACTTTTTCTTTGTATTTTATTTTTTCTTTATGCTATATGTTTTGTATGAGTAACATAGACTATGTAAATATGTATAATTTAATTTAATTTTCTTTTTCTTTTATTATTATTATTAATAACTATAACTACTATAATAAGATGCTGGTACTATTTGTTTTTGTTTTTCTTCTTTTGTTGTTTTATTGATGACGGTTTTGATGTGTGAGATATTAATCTTAGTTTGCTGTTTTTTTTATTATTATTTTCTTTTGGAATATTGAACATTTTGTTGTTTTTGTAGTGAAAAGTTAAACGCACGAGACAAACATTTAGAAAAAAAAGAAAAAATTTGATTGATATCCTTAAATTATATTTAAAAAAAGAAGTAAGTATTTAAGTTAATCCTCTTAATAAAATTTGTATAAAACAAACCTTTTTTTAACACCTTATAACCATTGCTTACTTTTTTCTTATTTTTTTAGCATCTAAGTTTTATAATATCAATCAATTTTTTTCTTTTTATTTTCTAATAAACTGCATTTTTCTTTGTATTTACTGCTTTTCTTTCTTATATGAATATTTGTGTTTTTTTTCGGTTGTTGCTTTTTCTTCTCCTTCAGTTTAAATTTTTTACTTCATATTCTTAAGTATCTCATCAGTTTCTTCGGGATCTTTCAGAGTATGCCACTGTGCAATAGGTCGTCGTGGTGAGGCCAACATATCAGACCAATGTCGCAATTCAGTACCGGTGGCCATACAACCAAGTATACAGCGTCCAATGGGCTCAGAAGTACCAATACGATCATAATCCACGACAGTGATAACCAAACAGATTTTCTTTTTTGCAAAAAAATTAAATAGAACAAAATGTTAGTTATCAAAGTTAATGGATTAGTTTTAGCAAAAATAATGTAAATCTGTATTTTCTATTTTATTTCTGTTGTAGATTTATATATATTTTTAACTGTTGAAGGTAGTTTTTATTTTTTAATATTTTTCGACTGGTTTAAGAGTGTTGTTGTTCTGGTAGTGGTTCTGGTTTTTTTCTATATTATTTTTAAATATATATTGAAGAGTCTGTTGAATATAGTTATATATTTATAAAAGTATTTAATTGTAGAGTAAGGTAATATTACTAATTCCTTTCAGGTGTTTTTTTTCAAATTAAAAAATAAATATATAAGTTGTTATAAATTATATACATACATACTCGGGATTTGGTGCCAAGTTTAAAACATTTAATAAAATTAAAAATAAATTTATAAAGTTTTGTTTTATAAATAAAAAAAAAAAAAAATTGAAATTTATTATTTAGAATGAGAAATATCAATTGTTTTGTAAAAGTTTAGAAAAATTTTAATAATATATTAAAAAAAAAAATGGTAAAAGGAAATAACTGACTCTCTAAATGCTACTTAATATAATGTCGTACTTTGGGATAAAATAAGTCAAAAGTGGCTATTAATAGACTTCTTCGTAATAAAGTTGGTTAACGAATAAAAATAGACAAAATTAGGTTTTAATATTAATTAAAATCATAAAGCTAGTTTGTGTTGTTTTCTAGTACAAAGCTATCAAAGTTAAACATTTTTTTTACATTTTGGAAAAAAAAATTCAATTTTCATCAGAATATTTTTTTTTTATTTTAATAAAAGGTCTTATAAAGTTTTTTGCTGGGAAGTTATATTTTGTACAAATATTTTTTTTTTGAAAATTGTACTAAAATATATTAATGCAATTTAAAATGTTATAGGATGTTTGTTCTGACAATTGCCTGAAAAATTATAAATATTATCTAATTAAATACTGTGAAAAAAATCGTGCTTTTAGAAATTCATGTTTTTTTTTTTTTTTTTCGAAAAATCTAAAATTGCTTTCATATAGAAATCAGCTTAAGTGTAGAATTTTTTCTTTGCTTTATCAAACATTAAACATTGAGGTAGAATTGAATATTTTTGGAAATAAATCTGTGACTGTGACTAATCGGCTGGTTGGTTTTATATAAAATTTTGCATAGACGTAGCAGAGGAAAGTAAAATGTTAAGTTTGGAAGGATGATCCTACATAAATTTCAAAAGGGTAGCTGTGGGGGCTCAAAATAGGTTACTAATGACATAGAAAAGGTTTAACCACAAGCGAATTTTTGTTCCTAAGTCAATATCAAAGCTTTATAGCTCTTTAAAGCTGTTGAAACTATTTATATTGTATATTTTTCGAGTTATATGCAATTAAAATTTCAACAATCTCAATTTTGTAAGATCTTCGTCAAGTTTTTTCCACATATAGCTCAGCATTTTCAACCGGTTTTATTATATTTTTAGTTAATGCACAAAATTATATATCGAATAAAGAAAATTTAAAATCGATATGTTTATGGAATAAAATTTTTTATTTTTACATAAGATATTTTTATTGATTTCAAAAAGGCTAAAAACTAAAAACTCAAAATATTTTATAATTTTCATTGACAGAAGGAAATGTTTCTATCATAGATTAACAACTAGATATTTATGTGAGAGAAAAAAACCTAATTCAATTGTCAGAAACCTAATTCAAACAAAAACAAAATACATGTAGTCACATATATTTTGTTTTTGTATTTTCAAAAAAATGAGTAAATTTTTTGAATATTTAGTATAGGGTGGCTCTCACATAAACTTCTAGTTCTATTCTATGGTTTCTATTTTAAAAAGGTAATTTGATTTCTTTTAAATTTATAGAAATAAGTAAAATTAAGTAATATTCTTAAAGGTTCCCATATGTTTATTGAGTCCAAAACTAAACGATTTTAAATTTGAAAGTTTACAAAAATTAATATACAGAAGGAAGGACGGACGGACATCAGAATTTTCTTAAGAAAAAATTTTAAAAATACAATGTGTGTTTGTGCTCAAGACGCAAAAATGGAATTTTGCGTGACTTACAAAACTTTAAAGTGGCATAGTTTCGTTTCTGTAAAAGATATTGATTTCAGTATTTTTCTGTATAAGCAACGTAATTTAAATGAAAAAAATCGAGTTAATAAGTTTTCTGATTTTTGCAATTAAAATAATATTTTAGTAAAAAAATTATTTTTTTGAGAAACTATAAATATTTTATCTGTAATAAAATCTTTGTTATTAAAGATGTAGACTTTATCATGTAAAATGAGAAAGTGAAAAAAACTTTAATATTTTTATAAGAGGAATCACACAATTCCCAAAAAGAAAATCCCAAAATTGAGTTTTTTCACATTTTTGGCTATAAAAACCACATTTTTTCCGAAGTCCCGTAGATTTTTATTGAAAACTTTTAACAACATATTACAGATTCTTAAACTGCATTTGCCGATTCGTGCTTTGGGATTTGAGAAAATATAGACTAAAGTCAAAACTTTCATATAAAATGGGTAAAATTCGGGAGGGTTATTGATTGGGCTTACTTTTGATTTTAAAGTCTTCTCTGTGAAGATACCTTTAAGAAAAGTATGAAATTATTATATGTTTTTGAAGAAAAATTTTATTTTAGAGAAAAAAGAGTGTAGACACTTTTTTCGGCCAAAAAAACACAAAAAGTCGTATTTTTCAAATCGTTTATTTTTGGACTCGGTAAAGATATCGACTTCAAACTTTTTATTTAATATATAATTTTGTTCTTTAATTAGTTAAGAAAAAAAAAAAAAACAATAACAAATAAAAACGGTCGGAAATACTAGGATATATATGAAAAAAACTGGACCAAGAACATGCAAAATTGAGGTATTTAAAAATTCAAACGAAAATAACTCAAAAATTCGAAAAATCGGACATGCAACATGTCCTAGCGCTGATAAGACCTACATGTTTTTTGTAGGTCTTATCAGTGCTTACAATAATATATAAAAAAATATTTGAAATCGGACGAAAAACAAAAATGTGGCTAGCGATTGAAACATTTTTATATCAGAGGTACCCAACTTTGAGCCCCTTTAGCTCCACCCATGAGGAGTCTGTTCGGTCTCCCTTCCAAACTTAACATTGTACACTCGTCTGCTATGCCTATATCAATCTGCCGATCAGAAGTTACAGATTTATTTCTAAAAAATTCCGATTCTGCCTCACTGTGCAAAGTATAGACGGGCGGACGTCTATATTCTTCTAAGAAAGATTTTACTATTCTAATAATCCATTTTTATTACTTAATAATAAATAGGATAATAAAACGCGATCAATAAAATATT
Source organism: Protophormia terraenovae (assembly GCA_951394005.1). Taxonomy (NCBI): domain Eukaryota; kingdom Metazoa; phylum Arthropoda; class Insecta; order Diptera; family Calliphoridae; genus Protophormia; species Protophormia terraenovae. The sequence goes on from OX596074.1 coordinate 144,964,067, forward strand.
AATATTACCTTTTCCTGAATTAAGCGCCATTACTTACTTCAATGTGCATTACATTGTCCCGTGGATACGCTTTTTGTGATTTCGATGTAGGAAGACTCCTCAAACGATGCGAATTAATGAGCGGAAAAAATATCTAAAAATTGTTAATCTCTACCAGCGATTTAAAATCTCATATCCGGAACATTTTGATAAAAAAATCAAGTTTTTCAAAAAATTACGTAATAAATATTTTAAAATTGTCCCCATGAGATTTTGTTCTGGTGGAGGAGCTTTAGTGTATTTTTTTGAACTAATTGTGTACCGAAATTCGGGTAGGGGACTTCTGTTAGAACTGTGGTCAATTGTGAACCGATACTTGTATTAAGTGTTAAATAAAACATACAAATGCATAATATTACGTTGATACTAATATTCAAATTAATTTAAGCAATTTTGGATGAAAGTGGGCCTTATATGGAAGCTATGGTAAATTATAAACCGAAAATAACTTATTTGTATCGAATATTAACTTGATATTAAAATTTTAATAGGACTTATAACCTTTCAAAAAAAGAGTTTATGTGGGAGCTGTGATCAATTATGGACCGATCTTCTTGAAAGTTCGCACAGTTATAACTTATTTATGATCGTTAAACCCCTATTCCGGGAGGATTTTATCATGGGGCTAGGTGATATAATGCACCGATCATAACCAATTTCAATAGGCTTCGTCCTTGGATTATTAGAAACTTGTGTACCAAATTTCATTAATATATATTCTAAATGGTGATATGAAGTTTTATTGCAAGGTTTTGCATGGACGGACACATGGTCAGACTGACGGACAACGGTAACTCTACTCAGATAGTGGTTCTAATTCGATTGTTATAAATTGTCGGTCTTAGACCAATATTTTTGGATGTTACTAACATCAGCACCCCACTTATGGTGGTGCTGGGCATAATAATGAAATTTTTTCCCATGATGTACTAAAATGACTTCTTATGGACTAACATTTTTGCGAAAAAATTTTTAATATAACTGGCTTAAAATTACGAGATAAAACTCAAATTTTTTTTTGGTCAAAATCTGTGATCTTCAATCGTTGGTAGGGAACTTTTTTAAAAAAAGCGTTTGAAGGGTCTTCCAACGAATTTTTTTTTGGACAGGACAGGACAGGACACTCTAATACGCATCGCTTGTTATATTATTATACCTTCAGGAGTTTACATTTGTGATACCAAATAAGGTCTAGTATTGAAACTAAATTGCGTATAAATTCTATAAATTAAAAAAATAACTTATAACGAAAAGGGAGTATCTTGGGAGAATGTTAGATATTTATATATTTAATAAATGTTTAACTTTTTCAACAATTGATATTTCTGAAAATAATACTTAAAGATGTAATTAAAAATTGCATGAATAATACTTTTAAATAAAAGGCAAAAAATCATAATTTATACCAAATAAAAAATAAAATGCTAATTCAACTACTTAAGGGCGTTTCTTAAATACAGCCGCATACATATACATAAGTATTTAATAATTGACATGATATTTATATATAAATAAATATTTAAATACGAGATATTATTTACTTTAAGTGAAAATAGGTGGTTTTTAAGGAATGAGTAATAAGTGGTTAATTTGTTATATATTTTCTTAAATTGTTTATTTTGTAAACAGCATTAGTATCATATAATAATTGATTGCTAAATACAACATGAATCTTGATTTAAAGTTGTGTCTAGACAGTAGAGGAAGTGAAAGAGGAGCAGTGAATTTTGGTGGTTTATAGAATAATTTTATAAATTTTGTAGGATTTTGTTTAACATGCAAATATAATTCAAATTGCAGCGTGTTTTGACAACTAATGAATTTGAAATTTGATTAATGTTTAAAATTTCATTTTAGTGTTGAAATTTAAGTGTTTTAAGGAATTTATTTTAAGGTGATTTTAAAGTCATATGAGCTGAGTGTAAATGTTTTGAAGTGTTTTGGAGTAATAAATTTGATGTTTTTTTTGAAACAGAGATATAGATAGATTTTATTCTTTTAATAAAATGAACAATTTTCTTAAGCTTCAATTTGATTTTCTTTTTGAAATATGTAATGTTAAGTCTAATCGATTTTAATTTGAACCAATATTTATTTGTGTCTTTTTTGTTTTTGGGGCGAAGAAAAGAATAATGTTCATTAAATACTGGTAAACGAAAATGTATAATATTCAATCCTAAATTTCGTAGGAAGTTAGTTAATTATCATAGTTTTGTTTCTCTATTAAATATATATAAGTATATTTGTATGTTTATCCTAAAAGTTATAAAAGGTTTCAAAGCCTACATATGTATATTTAGGTAATATATAAGTAGTAGTAAGTAGTTATTCTATTAAAAAATATTAGACTTTTCCAAAATCAATCACCATTCCTTGTAAACTTTTGACAACAGGGTTCTTAACGTTTCAAATATCTCTTGATCTTGGTTTGGGATGGTGTTTTTCGTTTGTTTTATTGCGTTTCGTTTCATTGTTGTGTTTCTTTCTTCTTTAGCATTTATTTGGTTTGGATTTATATTTGGAATTTGGTGTTGTTTTTGTTGCATGTTATTATTTTTTTTTTTTCATTTATTTTGCATTTTGTTAGTATCAAATCAGAAGACAGTGTCAAAACAACGAACCCTAGGGCTTGTTAATTTCAAGACGCTGTAGTAAGCTTTCCTGGTCGTTTATAGGCCAAAAAAGGACTCACTAATTTGCTCGTTAAATTATTTCTGAAGTATTTATTTTTCTATAATTTTTTTTTCTTTATCAATTTGAATTTTTTTTTTGAGAAACTTCAAAACTAAATAAACGAGTGTTTTATTTTTTTTCTGTTTTTCATAAAATGTTAAGTGTTATTTGTAATTGTTGTTTGTTAAAAAGGAGTTTATATATTTTTTTTCAGTGTATGCTTAAAACAGTGTTGCATTTTAAAGCAAAAATTTGTTAGATACGTTTGTTAGATTTATTGTTTGATTTTTTGTTTTTGTACATCTAAATGTGTAGTGTTTTTCATTACTACAATAAATTAATAATAATGCTTTTATTGTTAATTGCGGGGGCAGGTTAAATTTGTTTGTTTTTGTTGTACTATGTAATTTTTGTTTTTAGTTTTTTTTTTTACTGCAAACTAAATTCTTGTATAATATTTATAAAAAAATTAAAAAAAAAAAAAATAATAATAATTATAAACCTTTTGCTTTGTTCAATTATTGTTATATTGAAAATTTGGCAAATAATAAACACAAAAATTATTTCAACATAAAAGCACATCAATCAATATTTTATAACTACTTTGATAATTTGTTTTTTATTTTTTTGTTTTCAAACAAAAATAAACACAACGTGTAATAATTTTTTTTAATTAAGAAAATTAAAACATTTAGAACTTAATATTGTTTTACAAAATTTACAGTATTCAATATTGTTATCAAACGAAATTAAAACGTAATTATAGTTAATTAAAGTATTGTGTATTGAAAAATTTAATTATCATTTAAAAATTAGGATTTTATCTTTATAATGAAGAACATTTTTAAGGAAAATTAGGTATAAATAATTTCATTAATGCCTGCTTTTAAATATTGAGGGAATGTGTCAGTTCTTTTATAGATTAGCGCTGAAAGCTAAGTCGGTCAAGCTCGACCGACTATTTCATGGGATTTATGACCGTTAGAGTGATTTTCGGCTGGATATGGATCAATCTTCATAAAATTGTCTTGTACCAAAATTTATTAAAATATCGCAATATTTAAGGCATTTATAGTCGTTAGACCCCTATTCTAGGAGGATACTTATATGGGGGCTAAGAGATATAATGGACCGACCATTCAATAGGGTTCGTCCTTGACCTAATAGTTGATGTGTGCTAAATTTCATTGATTTAATTTAAAATTGCGACCTGTAGTTTGATTACAAGGTTTAAATGGACAGACAGACGGTCAGACGGACATCGTTAAATCGACTAAGGATGAGGTGATCTATGCGTTACAAACATCAGCAAAAGCGGTGGTGTAGGGTATAACTATAAAAACCCAATGTTTGTATAGAAAGGAAGTGGTAGAATACTTTCGGTAGGCAAAGTTTCGAAAGATATTACACAAATGAAATATCCTTTCGCAGACGATTTTAACCTGGTGGTTTCTGCGATATATTGACCTTCATCCATATCAAATCTAAGTGATCAAAAAGTCGAAATTTTATAAGAATCGATATAACAAAAATTTGTTTGTCTTGGTTTATAGTTTAAGGACGTCTTGCGGTTCTAGGATAATGGCACTACGAAAGAACGCCAGAGTACGGTTATCATTCGCAGAAGTCACTCCACTATGAACGATGGGAGGGTATGTATTCTCCTGTCTGTAGATTTTTTCTTGTGGGTTATATTTTGCCCAGCAAAAAAAAAAGTTAATTTTCACTTTATAGTAATTTTTCGGATTTTTTATTTTTTTGTAAAATTTTAGATTTTGGTGAAATTTCGAATTTTTGGTGAAAGTCTGAACTTAGTTAATTTTGGATTTTTTTCGAAAAATTTTGGATTTTTGGTGAATTTTAATTTTTTTTGGCGAACTTTTTGTTTTTTGGTGAAATTTTATTTTTTGAATTAATTTTTTCTGAAATTTTGAATGTTTGGTAATATTTTGGATTTATGATAAAACATAGATTTTTTTGGTGAATTCCCGGATTTTTGCTGAAATTTTAGATTTTTGCTGAAATCTCGAATTTTTAGTCAAATTTTTAATTTTTGGTGAATTTTCGGATTCTTCGGTAGAATTTCGCATTTTTAGTTAATTCTCGGACTTTTTGTAAAATTAGAGGTAAAACATGTAAAAGATTTTATATAATTTAAAGGCACATTTATTAGAAAAGAGCGTTTGAACCATATGAGGGCTAAATTTTGTTCAGAATAGAACACAAAAGAACGCATAGGGCAACGCTTTAGCCAGAAAAAAAAAAATTGCCATAAGATATGAAATTCGTACACAGAAATAAATATTGTCGAAAAAATTTCAATTAAATTATTAATCAGAATTTTAAAATTATTTATAATTATAATTTATAATAAAATAAATTACTCAAAATTAAATTATTCTAACAAATTAAATTCAAATTTTACATAGAAATGCTTAAAATGCAATATTAATATTGAATAATATATTTTCCATTATTTTATTAATTGAAATTCAACATATGATTATTGTAAAATTGTATATTTAATTATTCAAGTAATTATTTACTATATTTATTTATTTATATTTGATTAAATTGTTAATTGATATAATAAGAGAAATAATTGAAAGCCAATAAATTGTTTTATTTTTATTAAAAAATACTTGAAATTTGTAATTTCTAACAATTAAATAATTTATACATTTAAAAAAGTAATTGGACTTTGCACCTATTACTCGCAATTAAAAATATTGCGATATGAAAACTTTGCTGTATAAACGGTGAGTTTTATTTGCGAGTTAGTAACTCACGAAAACTATATTCTATTACCCTAGTTGCATTTTTCCCATCTGGCACAAAAAAAAAAAAAAAAAAAAAAAAAAAAACGAAAATATATTCTTTTATAGAATTTGCGTATAAACGGCGAGTTAATTATTTGCAAATTATTTTTATTTTCAATAATCGTGCGTATAAACATAATAATAAATCGTTTAATAGACCATATTGTGCATATGCATAGAAAAATATGGTATATTTGTAACAATTAATAAATTAATCAAATATAAATAAAAAAAAAAACAATAAGTAATAGTTTGAATAATTTAATATACAACTTTTTTCATAGGTTTAATTTTAATTAATAAAATAATTAAATATGTATTATTCGTAATTGAAATTGAATTATGGATTTTTCTACGTAATAATTGAATTTAATTTTGGAATACTCCGAATTTGTGTATTTTTTTTTTTAATTTAAAAAATGTCGCCATATCTAGTTTTTTTAAAAATATACTAAATTATTATGAGCTTCCTGTACTAGTGAAAAGTTTTCGAAACGAAAACAATTTTAAAATTGTAGTATCCATTCAGTTTTTAGCAGACTGTTTCATATAATATTTGAAGTAAACACAATTAATGTCAACAAAAAATATACAATTTATTATTAATCATCCTGTTTTAAACAAGACGACTATAAATTTCTCGAAATAAAATTTTCTCACAAAGTTACAGAACACGGGTACTGGATAAGGTTCTTGATTAAAGAGGACTCCATAGAGGGTGATGTAGTGTATTGCGGCTCAGAATGTAAATATTTTATTATTTTCTTAGGAGTTATACATAAACTATCCCTCTCACTTTCTTGATAAAGACAAACAGGGAAAACAAGGGTAATTATCGATTGAAAATTGTTTATGGTTTTTCGAACCGGATGAACTTATTACCACTGTTTAGAAATTGTTTCTGATCTATCGGTTATTGAATTGAGATATCTTAAAATATAGAATTTAGCTATGGATATTATTCTTATATAAACTGTAGATAAAATATATGATTCTTTATATCCTAATAAAATGATTTTAAATTTAAATTTTCAATACACAAATACTTAACAAAATTAAATATTTAAAACAAATATACAAATAAAATAGTATTAATTATTATTTTTTTAAATTATCTTTGATAAAACACAACATTTAAACATCAAAACATCAATTTAAGGAATTTGTCTTGTGGATCATAAAATTAGGAGGATTCTTGTAAAGATTATTAAGTCTCAACTTCCACATTCAATATTATATATTATTTATATATGTATGTATTTTATAAGGGTATTATAGTAGAGTACATAGAAAGTCGGTCAGATAATATATATAGTAAATATATATAAAACAAATATAACACTGGAGTCTAAACAAAGACAACAATAACAAATTGTGTGTATTAAAAGGTGAGAGACAGAAGAGGGGGGAATTGAAAAAGTCAGTATATTGTAAGTTAATAACGTTAAGAACGTAGTAGTAGTAGTAATATTAGTAGTGTCTTTTCTATAAATATTAGTAGTAGTAGTAGTAAGTAAGTAATAGTTTGTAGTTAAGATTTTTATTTGTTTTTGTAAGTTTTTTGTTTGTTTGGTAAATAGGATAGTATAATACATTCTCGCATACTTGTATTTGTTCAAATGGTACTTCAAATGAGAACGACTCATTATAATAGGGGTTGAGGGTGCATTTTTTGATACTTGTCTTCTTCTTTTTCAAACGTTTTCCATTTTGCATAATGGCAATTTTCACATATGGATCTATAAAAGAAAATAGAAATAAATAAAAAAGAAAGAAAGAAGAATAATAAATAATAAAATTCTCCATATTTTTTTTTTTTTGGTTTCAATATCTTTTCTTGTAACACTTTTTTTTTGGAATCAAAAACAAATTTAAGTTATTTTATAAATATTTTTTTTTGGTTAAAAGATAAATACATTTAAAATATAAAACATTGAACTTATTTTGATATATATTTTTTTTGATTATATGGATAATAAGAGTATTAGAACACAAATTAAATTTTACCAAAAATTAACATAAAACATAGAAAATTAAGAAAGTTACGTTTTAGATAAATAAAAAATTATTATTAACCAAAAATGTAAAAAAGGGATTAAAAAAAGTTTTTTTTTTTTCTTTTTAACAAATATTTTAAAAAAATATTTGTGAGATTTTTCTTTTTTCATTTCGTTTGTTTGTTTGTAAAAGCCTAGAAGAACTCTTTTTTTGTAGGCGATATTTTTTGAGACAACTCTGGTGTTTTTTTAAGGGCAACAAAAATGTGGCAAACAAAATGTAATGTTAAGAAATGATATGATTAATTATGTAACTAAAGCTTAACTAAAAATACAAGCAAAAATAAGCTACAGTTTTATTGAAAATTTGCAAGCAATTTGTCTTTTTATTATATACATTCAAACTTAAAATTAAAATGCTTAATATACACTTAGGAGTTGAGCTCAAAAAATATCTTTTGATTTGATTTTTTTTTGGTTTTTTAATGAAAAATTATGTAAAAGTATTTAAAAAAATCTTAGGCTTTAGTTAAGAAAGATATTTAATAAAATAGCTTGACGTATGATTTAAAATTAATCATCATTAGCATTTTTAAAAGCTTTAGTATTTTGTTTTTGTTTTTCTTATTAAATAATTAATAAAAGTTGAGATTCAAAAATGTTTTATTAAAAAAAAAAAAAAAATTATAAAAAAATTTAAAGAAATAAATAAAAATTATGTTGAAGTAAAGAAAATGAAATATTTTGTAGCTTTAAAATTTAAGGTTAAAAAGAAAAGCTTTAATCGATTTTAGACCGATTTTATTAAAATCCAATATTATTTTTTAAAATTTGCAATAAATTTTTTTAAAAAAATTTTATAATAAATTTTGTTTTGTAGGAAATTTTTGATACATTTTTTTTTTTTCATAGAAAATTTTAGATTATTATTATTATTTTTTTAGGAAATTTTCAATAATTTTTCGATAAATTTTCTCTTTATAGGAAATTTTCGATTAATTTTCATTATAGGAAATTCTCGATAAAATTTCTTTTTTATAGGAAATTTTCGATAAATTTTCTTTTTTTATAGGAAATTCTCGAAAAATTTTCTTTTTATAGGAAATTCTCGATAAAATTTCTTTTTATAAGAAATTCGCGATAAACTTTTTTTATAGGAAATTTTTGGTAAAGTTTCTTTTTATAGGAAATTCTCGATAAAATTTCTTTTTATGGGAAATTCTCGATAAAATTTCTTTTTATAGGAATTTTTCGATAAATTTTCTTTTTATAGGAAATTATTAAAAACATTTCTTTTTATAGGAAATTTTCGATAAATTTCTTTTTATAGGAAATTTTTGATAAAATTTCTTTTTATAGGAAATTCTCGATAAAATTTCTTTTTGTAGGAAATACTCGATAAAATTTCTTTTTATAGGAAATTATTAAAAATGTTTCTTTTTATAGGAAATTTTCGATAAATTTCTTTTTATAGGAAATTTTCGATAAAATTTCTTTTTATAGGAAATTTTCGATAAATTTTTGTTTTATAGTAAGTTTCTTTTTATAGCAATTTTACGATTAATTTTTTTCATTTTACGATTTCTTTTTTTCATTTTACGATTTCTTTTTGCAGAAAATTTACAATATATATATATTTTTTTCTAAATATTAATTCAACGATCAATTTTCTTTTCATAGAAATTTTACGATAAATTTTCTATTTATTGTGTTGATATTTTTGATAAACTTTCTTTTTATCAATAATAATATTGGATTTTATAACTTCAAAAAACAAAAATCAAAATCTCCAAAAAATTATTACAACATTTATCACTTGTATATAAATAAATATAACATTTGCAATTGTATATAAATTTTCGAAAATAAATACAAAATGAAATAATTAATTGTTCTTTCTTTTGTACTCATTGTCAACAGAAAATCATGGCAAATAAAAGAAAATTAATAGAAAAAATTTGCACACAATAATTCGGTTTCCAAATTTATTACCAGACAATCCACCAACGTCCATCTTTTTCAAGTTTTTGGCTTCCAAGATGACAACAGTTAATTTACCAGCAGTCGGTACATAACGTAATGAGAAGCAAATATCGCCCAGCTTTTCCTAAAGTTTTACAATTTTTGTTTTTTATTTTAATTTAAAAAAATGGGAAGAAAAAAGAAAGTGGGTTATTAAATTAATATCATCTAAATTTAAATTGTTATATATAAATAAATTTGTTATATTAGTTGTTTATATAAATATTATAAATACTACAACCATTTTGCTTTTTATTTTTCTTTTAATTAAAAATTGTAAAATAATATAATTTTACAATTTATTTTTGCTAATATTTAAGACTGTGTGCAAGTTTTACTAAAAAAATTGCTAATTTTTTATTAAAAAAAAACAACACTTAACATCTTTGTTAACTTTATAAGAAAAATAAAATACACACACACACATATAAATAACTTACAGACATTTAAAAGCATTTTGTCTTTTATAAAGACCTGTAACATTTTATTTAATAATTTTAGTTCTTCTAAATCTATGTCAACTGAAAAAATTTTCAGCCCTTTAAATACTCTAAACATATTTTTAAATTATTGTTATAGGGTTAAGAAATAAATTCAAGTTTAAATGCTCGTTAAGTAAAACTATTTTAAAATTTAGTAACTTACTAAAATATAAAGAAAAAATAATCTTTTCATAGGAACGAATGGATTAGAATGATGAAAATCCATTCGATGTTCTCAAAGTGAAAATGCATCCGTAGAAAGCCACTATTTGATATGAATTCGAAAATGTTGTTTGCCATAATAACAATATTAGCAATATTAACGATTCGATGATAATCAATTTTAAGGACAAAATTGGAGGACGAAATGTTAACGTCAGAATGGCTACTATGCACGAGCGAATTAAAGCCATAGGAGATATGAATTGGCCAACGAGCCTTGAAAATTACATTATCAATTGGTCCATCTTAGAGACAAGTCATCACAATCTTTAGTAATATTTAGATGCCGAAACAGGAGAGATAAAAGCGTAAGAAGTCAGAATACCGCAGGAACGAAACTGCAAATATGTCTTATCTGATAATGTAAAATACCCTGGACTTTAAGTTGAATAGTCTAGTCATAGTCTAGTCATAGTCTAGTCATAGTCTAGTCATAGTCTAGTCATAGTCTAGTCATAGTCTAGTCATAGTCTAGTCATAGTCTAGTCATAGTCTAGTCATAGTCTAGTCATAGTCTAGTCATAGTCTAGTCATAGTCTAGTCATAGTCTAGTCATAGTCTAGTCATAGTCTAGTCATAGTCTAGTCATAGTCTAGTCATAGTCTAGTCATAGTCTAGTCATAGTCTAGTCATAGTCTAGTCATAGTCTAGTCATAGTCTAGTCATAGTCTAGTCATAGTCTAGTCATAGTCTAGTCATAGTCTAGTCATAGTCTAGTCATAGTCTAGTCATAGTCTAGTCATAGTCTAGTCATAGTCTAGTCATAGTCTAGTCATAGTCTAGTCATAGTCTAGTCATAGTCTAGTCATAGTCTAGTCATAGTCTAGTCATAGTCTAGTCATAGTCTAGTCATAGTCTAGTCATAGTCTAGTCATAGTCTAGTCATAGTCTAGTCTAGTCTAGTCATAGTCTAGTCATAGTCTAGTCATAGTCTAGTCATAGTCTAGTCATAGTCTAGTCATAGTCTAGTCATAGTCTAGTCATAGTCTAGTCATAGTCTAGTCATAGTCTAGTCATAGTCTAGTCATAGTCTAGTCATAGTCTAGTCTAGTCATAGTCTAGTCATAGTCTAGTCATAGTCTAGTCATAGTCTAGTCATAGTCTAGTCATAATTTAGTCATTCACTGGAGGATTTTCAAGAAGAAGGGGCCCACAAATTCCTTATGATACTCCATGTAATGTCTAAGGCTCGAGCAAAAATGCCGTGTTGGATTGAAGGGTCATCAGGCCACAGGATAATGAACACTTTCGTAACTACAGAATAAGAAGGGAAGAATAAGTCCTTTATATGAATTTCCTTCTTGTATCTAGTATCTATGTATCTAGCCTTTTGATTTTTAAAAATATTAAAACTAAATTATATTCATTCTATTCGCAATCTATAAATAATTTTATTTAATTTTAAATTTGATGAGAAAAATATCTCTGTTAAAAATTTCCCACATCTGGCAAACTTCTGCATAATGACACTCATAGATTTTCATCCAAAATATGAGTAAAAGTCAGCAGTAAATTCAGCAATTTTATAAATAGGTATCTTTATTTACTGAATGACTAACTTTTATCAATATAATAATTTTCTCCTAATTTTCTGAACTGAAAATAACAAGGGTTACCAGCAGTATATTTTTCATATAAGCTCGAAAACTATCAACTAGGATTATATTTTTGTCACAAAATTAATTTAGTTTTCAGTTAGTACAACAACAATGACAACATTAATTTTAATAAAATAATAATCACAATAAACACAAATAAACAAATTACATTTTTTTGGATTATATTTTAACTCATATTTTTTTTAAAAATAATAATAATAAACAATTATTAGTAGATTATTTGTCATTTATACACATACATCGATATAATTACTATAAAAAAACAAGCACATAAACACATTGGATTTAATAATTTATCATCATTTTTAGTTATTTCTCAATACTGCACGTCCGAGAGCTTCGATTTTTTTAATAAAATAATAAATTAAAAAAAAAAACTTTTTAATATAAAAAAAAAAAAAAAAAATAAAACAAATTACAAATAATAATAACAAAAGAGTTGTTGTTGTGTGGAATTGTTGTTGAGTTAATTTGTTTTAAAAAAACTTACTTTTTTATTTTACAAATTACTAAAATATTTAAAAAACTGTTTTGCTGTAAATATAATAAAACACCCAGCTCAAAATTTGTTAAACAACAATACCCAGACATAATTCATAAGAAAGTGTCAGCATTTTAAAACAAAATTCAAAATTTCTTAAAAAAGTTTCAAAGGGGGTGTTAGTTTTTACTATTTTTTTCTTTAAGTGTATAATGGTTTATTTTTTTGGAGAAATGAAAATTATATAAAATTAAATTGGTAGGAAAAAAACTATACTAAATATTTATAATGGAAATTATAATAATTGTAATGAAATTATTAATGGGATAATGTTTATTTTGTTTTCAAGCTTTATTTGTGTAAATAATTTTAATTTAGAGGAAAAATTTATTTAAATTTATAAAAAAATATGAGGGAAAAAATTATTTAAAAAAGATAGGAAAAGAGAGAAAAGAATATTAGCAAATCTAAACCCTTGGCCGGTTATTTGAATTTTTTTTTGGAATTTAATTTGTGTTGTAGCAAACAAAATAAAGGCCAATTTACAGACTTGACACAACCAAGAATTTATTAAGTTTTTTTTATATTTTAATAAGTCGGTAGAAAAAAATTCAACTACTTTTATAAAAAATTTATAAAAAGATTTGTTTTTCTTTTTTTAACTTACCCCTGTTATTTAAACGAGTTAAAAACTGTAAGTGTTATGTTTATAATGTTTAAAATTATAATGTTAAAAATAAAACAGAACAAAATAAAAAATAATTATTTAAAAAATATTGAAATCAAAAAAGAGTTTTTAATTTTCGGAGTTATTAAGGAAGATTTTAGTTTATCGAAGCTCCTTTTACAATACAGCTTAGATCAAGGCAAAATTATAAAAAAATAAGACATCAAATTTTTGAAATCATCCCTAAATTTTCAAATTAAGTTTAAGAAATATTTAAAAAGAAAAATTTGTTTAACTAATTGGTAAGTAATCATAATAAATAATATAGTGTTTACACTGAAAGTTTAATCTTAAAAGCTTTTTATAAAAAAATATATATTATGAATTTAAGTAAAAGCTTTTTTTTTATTAATAACGAATTTGAAAAAGCTTTTGAAAAATATTTTATTGCCTACAGCTTTCAATAGATTGCGTTATTACTATGTTTATGGGGATCAAGATTTTGCTGATACATCTAGTTTAAACGATTTAAAAGTTGCTATTTTGATTTGCATTTTAAGGATCGTTCTGACTGGTGAAAATGTTTAAAGGTAAAAAATACTAGAAAATACATGTAGAATAATTGGGAAGCGATCATGCAATATTTTCTAGACGTTTAAAAAACTAAACTAAATCTTAAACACAGCTTTAGATCCAAAAAAACAAAGTTCACAAAGTTTCATATCGAATTTTTACGGGATATTAACAGTGAAAAATTGTATGTGAAGCCAGTCCAGTTAGGAAAATATCTGGTTCAGAGTCCAAATTTTTCCAATATTTTTCAACCATGTTTAGCAACTTTTTATAAACCATAATATGATTAATAAAAGCTTTCTTCGCAAAAGCTTTACAGAAGATTCTTCATTGTTTTATAAGAGCAAAGTTTTGGTTTTATAAGAGCAAAGTCTTAGTAAAAGCTTTTAATATAAAATATAAATAAAGCTTCAAAATTAAAAAAGGTCAATAAAATCTTTTCCGAAAGAGAGTTTTTTATTTTTATTTCCATACTCCCTATAAAAGTTTAATAAGAGCTTTTTATTTTTATAGAAAATAAATAATTGAATAACATTTTGACAATTTTTTTATTAGAATAGCTTTTTAATAAAAAAAAAAATGTTTTTATAAAGAGCTTCATAAAAGACTTAATAAAAGCTTTTTCCGAAAAAATATTGGAAAGATTCATCATAAATGTTTAACAAGAGCTTTTTATTTTTAATAGAAAATTAAGAACTGAATAAAATTTTTACAACGATTCGAAATGAAAGATTTTGAATAAAATAAACTTTTTCTATAAAGAACTTTATATAACCTTTCTTCATCACTAAAAATTAACTAAAATATTTTTTATAAAAAGCTTAATATAGCCTTCTTCATTGTAAGCTTTTAAAATCTTAAAAAAATCTTAATTCAAGCTTTGCCATAAAAAACTCTAATAAAAGCTATTTAATAAAAAGATCAACGTATTTTTAAAAGAGCTTCAAAAATTTTTTTTCATAAATACCCCATAAAAGCTTTTTCCAAAAAATCATTAGATTCGTCATAAAGAGCTTTTTTTAATAGAAGATAAAGAACTGACTAAATTTTTACAATGATTTTAATGAAATGTTCTTAACAAAAACGTTTTTCTTAAAGAGCTTTATAATTATAAAACCTTTTTCGAAAAAGGTCAAAAAACCCTTTTCTATTAAAAACTAAATAAAACTTTCTTCATTGTTATGTTTATAATGTTTAAAATTATAATGCTTATTTATAAAAATCTTAAACAAATCTTTTTTTATAAAAATCTTAAACAAATCTTTTTTTATAAAAATCTTAAACAAATCTTTTTTTATAAAAATCTTAATAAAAGCTTTTTCATAAAGAACTTTAAAAACGGTTTTTCACAAAAAGCTTTAAAACTGCTTTTTCTATAGAAATCTTAATAAAAGCTTTTTTTTATTTAAATCTTAATAACAGCTTTTTCATAAAAAAAATAAATAAGATCTTTTTCATAAAAAGCTTAATAAAACCTTTTGCATAAAAAGCTTAATGAAAACTTTTTCATAAAAAGTTTATAAAAGGAAAGTCAAAAAACCCCTTTCCACTAAAAACTAAATAAATTTTTCTTCATAAGAGCTTTTTTATAAAAATCTTAAACAAATCTTTTTTTTTTTTTAAATCTTTACTAATTTTTTTTTTTTATAAAAATCTTACCAAAAGCTTTTTGATAAAAAGCTTTAAAACTGTTTTTCATAAAGAACTTTAAAAAATCTTTAAAACTGCTTTTTCTATAGAAATCTTAATAAAAGCTTTTTTTTAATTTTAAATCTTAATAACAGCTTTTTCATAAAAAAATAAATAAGATCTTTTTCATAAAAAGCTTAATAAAAGATTTTGCATAAAAAGCTTAATAAAAACATTTTCATAAAAAGTTCAATATAAGCTTTTTCGTAAAAAGCGTTAAAAAAATTTCACTAAAAAATTAAAAAAAAAAACAATGATCACTGCTAAAAGCAAGTGATCAATATTTTCGTTAAAAAAAAAATATTATTTTTTTAAATTGACTTATCTTCACATTCAGACTTAACGCTTTGAAAATTTTGGTTTCATAAATTCATAAACAAAGGTATTTTTATCTTTTAACACTTTTTCCACCTTCAGTGTAAACACTTTTCAAAATAATACATTTAAAAAACAAGCATTTTCAAATTATAAAATTAATTTTAGCACATTGAATTTAAATTAAATTAAAAAAAACAAAAAAATAATTAGTTTTCTTTAATTTGGTTTAACTTTTACTATCAAATTAATTCACTTGATTGCACAACATCAATTCAATATACAAAATTTTTGTTAATACAATTAAATTTTTAATTAAATTATTAATTAAAAGCCAATTCATTTTGACAACAATTTAGTAAATAGTAATTAATAATAATATTAAGTAGTTAATAGGTAATAATTGCATCTTAAAAAAAAAACAACATAAAATTAAACACAAATTATATAAAGATATGTATGTAAATAGTAAATATAATGAAATTCTGAATTTGATTTAAAAAAATACTTACGTGCATTTGACAACAAATTTCATTAGGCCACATCACAGCGTAGTATTTCATATAATTTGTACATTTTAGAGGGATGAGTTTCAAATCGAGTTTAGATTTTTTTTTATATTTTAAGATTTGATTATGTTTGATATGATTTGATTTTTGGATTTTTTTTTTGTAATTCGAATATTTAAAGTTGATATTTTTTAGGTTTATTTTGGTATATTTATAGCGATACATTACGAAATAAGAAAAAAAAAAATATATGAAGATAAAAAAGATTAAAAATTGATACTTTATGTATGGATAAGAATAATAATAATAATAATTTGATTTTAATTGTTATTGATTGTTTTTTAATAAATAATGTTATAATAATTGTTAAAGTAAAAATAAAATAATGAAAAATATTTTAAAAAAATTTTAATTTGCTTAATTTTTTGTTTAAACATATGATTTCTGAATTCTCTCATCTAAGATTTTGATTTTTTGCATAAACATTTTTTAAAAAAGTTTAAAAAAAAACTTAAAGCTTGGCATGCATGATTTCATTTTAGATTTTAGAAAAAGTTTTATTTAATGTTTCCAATTCATTCTAACTAAAATTTAGAAAATTTGTTTTTTTTTTAAGGATTAATTTTATTTATTAATAGTTTTTTTTATTAATTATTGTTGACATTCTCAGGCTTGAAAGCTTTTTGTTTTTTAAAAAATAAATATTTTTTTTGTAGTGGAAAGTTTTTGAGTGTGTTAAAAAAAATTAAGTGAGAGAAAAAATTTTATGTAAGTGAGAAAAGAAAATTGTTTTTATTATTTGTTTTTCAATATCAATTTTGTATGCATGTGTGTTTGTGAGTGTGTGGTTTCTTTGTTTTCTAATTTATCGAATATTTAGTTTAAGGTGCTGTTTGAGTTCTAAATATGTATGTATATGATACAATGTTTGTTTTTTCATTCATTTCATGTGTTATTGTGTGTTTTTAGAAAAATATTATTTTGTTTATATAGGAAATTCTTAAAAAGTTGTGGTGCAATAACAAGTTTTAACTACTTTATTTTTTAGTTGATTAAATGTTTTGGTATAGTATTATATATTTTTTTTTAATATAAAAGTGCAAAAAAGTTGTAAAGTAAAATTATAGTAAACAAGAAAATTGTTTAAAATAAAAAAATAAATATTTTAATTGGAAATAAAAAGTCAAATTTTATTCATTCAGATTTAATTTAAAATTTTAAGTAAAATGTCAGTAGAATTAAAAAAAATTAAATATCCTCTAGTTTGCCTACAAACTAAGCTTTTTTATTCACTTGAGTTTTAAGTTTAAAAAGACTTTATGAATTTTATTACTTTTCAAAAACTCGTTTAAAAGTACATTTGGGGAATAGTTTTTTGAAAGTATTTTTAAACATTATAGAAGGTTACAGTAATTTTTTTTCAAAGCTTAGTAAGTAGATGTAATGATAAAACATTTTAAAGAACCTTTAATAATGCTTTAATAAGTAACACACTTTTATAAGCCTTTAAAAAAGTTTTGAGTCAACTCGTTTAAAAGTTTGAAAGAAGTAGCTTTGGAAGAGGATCTTTTATAATATTTGAAAAACTAATTTATAAAGAAACTTAGTACTAAAAAGCTGTCAGAATAAGCTTTTAGGAAAGGCTGAAAGAAACTTTATAAACGCTTTCAAAAATAGCTTTATAAAAGACGAAACTTTATTAGTGCATTTTCAATAGTTTACAAAACAAGGGATTTGGAAGAAGATTAAAAGAAAGCTTTATAAGATAATCTTTATTAGTGCTTTTCGAAAAAGCTATTAGTAACATTTTTGTGAAATAAATTTATTAAAGCTTTTAGAAAAAGTTTTGATAAGAAATTCGGTCGTCCGTACTTTAAAAAAAAGCTTTCCGAGTGAATTTGGTGGAGGGAATAACTCAATTTTTAGAAAAGGTTTTCGGAAAAAAACTTTTAAAGAAAACTCAAAAAATTAATTTTAAATGTGTTTATAAAAAAAAAACTGTAAATATTTACAGCTAAAGCTTTAAAAGAATTTTTTAAAAGAAACGTATAAAAAAAGGAAAAGATTTTCTAAAGAGCTTATAAAGAAAGATTTCTAAAAATATTTCTTAAAAAGCATTATAAAAAAAGCTTTCTTACAAAACCTTTTCAAAAAATTTTAAAAAAAGTTTTGTAAAAATGTTTCATAAAGAGTTAATATAAAAAATTTTCAGGAAGAGCTTTTATTAAAGTTTTAAGCAGAAACTTGTATAGAAAGCTTTGATAAAAAACTTGAGTATAAAATTTCAGTAAAAATCTCTCAAGAAAAGCTTTTGCAGAAAGCTCGGAGGAAAATAATTTATAAAGTGCTTTTATAAAAGACTAAAGCTTTCAGAAAACACTTTTATTTAAAACTTTACAAATTGATTTAAAGAAAAACATGTATAAAATCTTTCAGGAAAGCTTTCGAAAAAAAAGTTAATACAAACCTTTCTTGAAAAGCTTTTGCAAAAGCTCTGAGGAAAAGTATACATATAAAGTGCTTTTATTAAAAAAATTTAATAAAGATCTTTCATGAAAAGCTAAAGCTTTTATAAAAAGCTTTCCAAAAATACTTTTATTAAAAGCTTTATAAATTGATTTAAGGAAAAACTTGGATAAAAAGCTTTAAGTAAAGCTTTCAGAAAAAATCAATACAAAACTTTCTGGAAAAGCTTCAGTAAAAAGCTCTGAGGAAAAGTATATAATTTAAAAAATGTACTTTCATGAAAAGCTTCAATAAAAAGCTTTGATGAAAAGTTTTTTATTAAATACTTTCAGAATAAAAATTTTTTAATCTTTAGAAAAAAGTCTGAAAGCCAATAAGGTTTAAAAAAAATTTAAATCTTTAGAAAAAAAGGTTTTTTAGAAAGCTTAAAAAAATTTTTATAAAAAGCATTATAGAAATTGTTAGAAAATATTTTTAAAACCTTTTAGATTTTTTTTCTTAATTTTTAGAAAAAGAAGGTAAAAAAACCTTAAAAAGAAGATGTAAGACAAGATTCAGAATAAGACTTACATAAGCTTTTAGTAATAATTTTTATAAACAATATTACAAAGTCATTACTAAAACTTTTAGAAAAGGATATTACTTTGTTGATAACCTTAAAAAAAAAATAATTTCTAAAAAAGTTAAAAAAGAAACGTTACAGTAAAAAAAAAAAAAAAAATAATTTTATTTTAACTTTGTAAATAATTTATTGGGATTTGAAATATTAGAGAACCTTTGTAAGATGTACATTGGTATAAAAGAGTGTTAGACTTTTTTTGTGGTGAGAGAGAACTTCTTAAAAAAATGCTTTTTAAAGTTTATGTATTTACAAAAAGAACAATTTAAGCTTTATATGATAAAGCTTTTAGAAAAGGATTTTAGAGAACTTTGGAAGATAGTTACATCTTAAAGCTTTTAAGTAATCTTTGTGTTATATTTAAAGCTTAACAAAAACTTTTAAAATAATTTTTAATTAATGTTGAAAGTTTTTGAAAAACTTTTATTTTTAAAATTTAGCACCTAATGCCATTTCAATTAGGCCTTTGTATTCTACTGACACTTTATTTTCTTGTCTTTATTAATCTCCAACAAACTAATATTGTAGCAAAAAATATTTGATGTTTTATAAAAATTGATTTTAAATTTAGTTTCATAAAATATTAAAACAAAACATTTCAAAATGCTTAACAAACAAACAAGTTAAATTTTCAAAGCTGCATATCTAAAGTGTTAACTAAGAGATAATTTCCAAAATAATAATAGAAAATTATTTTATTATTTTCTTTTTAAATTCATATCATATTCACGTTTAGAGTGGCATCTTGAAACCATCTCTTAGAACACTTTATTTTTTAATTTGTTCTTTAAAAAACTTGCATTCAGCTTTAGCATGATTTTAATAAAACATTTAAATAGTTAAAAAGAGTAAATGCATTTAATATTTGGAAATTAAAACACAAACTTTTAACTACAATATTAGTGATGCTGCGAGTTTTAAATGCGATAAAAAATAATACACATTTTTAAAAAATATAAAAAAAAAATAATAAAATTAATATATAAATTTTATAAAAAGTGGGTTAGAGAGAGTTTTTTTTTAATTTATTTTGAAGATTATAAGAAAAAAATTTGTATGTTTTATTATTAGATATATTTTTTTTGATATTGTTTGGATTCAAATGCAAAAAATGTGTTAAAATAATTAATAAAATGTTTTTCTTTTTTTTTTGAGACAAAAACAAATTAAAATTAAAAATAAAATTAAATACGAGTATATTATTGATTATATGAAGAGCAAGATTAAAGAGTTTTTTGATTTTGTACATTTCAAGTTGTAATATTGTATTTATGGTAATTACCTTCTAAAAAGGTTGAAAAATCAAAGGAGTTTTTTTTTATATTTTTAATTTTTTGTTTTTGGAGGGGGGATAAAGGAAATCAAGAATCAGAAAAGAAAATTAGATTTGAAATAGAATTATTTGTAGTATTATATGTTTTGTCTGTCTGTTTTATATTAGTTAATAATATATGTAACACAGTTTTTTTTTAGAGAATTAAGAAAAATTAACAAATAAAAAATAAAAATTTTAATTAAAGAATAATAAAAAAAAGAGATAAATAAAGTAAAATAAAACTTTAGTGTTTATAATAAATAAAATATTTTTCTTTTGTTATTGTTGTTGTTGCTGTTGTTTGATATTTCCTTTGAATTTGTTGTTAATTGTTTTTTATTATTTTATTTTTCAAAATAAAAAAGTAGCTTAATTTCGTTCATTTGTTATAATAATTGTTACATTTTGAACTGGGTGTGTTTTAAAATTGTTTGATTTTTTTTATTTATTATCATTTGTAGTTTTGTTGTAGTTTTTTAGTTATTTATATATATATATAATTAGAGTAGATTTGTATTTGCTTAAACACTTGTTTTTTAGGGGGTTTTAATTTTAAATATTTTGTTAGGGTGGACTTGGCATATTTATTTTCTAATTGAATGTTTTCTGGGTGCAAAAAAATAACTTGGGGTCTAAAACTATGCGAGAATCTGTTAACAAAAACTTAAAGTGTTAAGAAATATGATTTCGATTTCTCTTTGAGCCGGTCACTGTTTTAAAATACTTAAAAAAAAAAAAAAAAAATTCAGTGGAGGGACTTAGAAAGTAGCGGTATTACTATTTACTATTTGGAATTTAATTCATTTGAAATATTATTAATCGTTTTAATAGTACTTGTACTGAAAGAAAATGATATCCTGATTCTCTTTGTGTTAGTCTCTGGTTTAACATAATTAAATTTTTTAATAGATAACTTGGAAAGTGACTAGACTTTATGTTGATAGAGAAATAAGCTACCTACTTTCAAGTAATTGGATTTTGTTTGTGTATTCGTTTTTTTTTTTTTTTTTGTTATTACCTATAGTTCAAACTAAGTTATTGTCTTATTCTCTTTGCACCGGTGCCTGCTTTAACCTAATAAGACTTTGAAATAAAGGAACTAAAGTGACTAGAATCTATGTAAAGTACTTGGAATTTCATTGTGGACAATTTTTTTTTTCTTTTTTTATCATCTATAGTTTAAAATAATTTAATGTTATGTGCTCTTTGTGCCGGTCACTGGTTTAATATAGTAAGATTTTCTAAAAAGAGTATTGAAAAGTTACTGGTTTATTAGCAAAGAGTTGAAGTTTAATTAGTTTGAAATATTATCTAGTAATTCAATTTCCCCAGTATTAAAAGAATATGATGTGATCATGTTCTCTTTGTGCCGGTCATTGGTTTAACATAATAAGTTTTGAATAGAGGGACATGGAAAGTAACTCGACTAGATGTCAAAAAGAAATACATACTATCCGCTTGAAAGTAGTTGCTGGAATTTCATTTTGACTAAGATTTTTTTAACACCTATTGCTCATGTTCTCTTTGTGCCGTTCACTGGTTTTAAATAATAAAAAGAGTCTTGAAATGTAACTAGATTACTAGTAAATAGTTAGAGTTTAATTACTTTGTCTAGAATATTATATCCTGTTTTGAAAGATTATTTTTTGCCGGTCACTTATTTAACATGGACTTTACAAAAAAGGGACATAGAAAGTAATTAGACTTGATGTTAAAAAGAGTCTATCAACTGTCTGCTTGCAAGTAATTGGAGTTTTAGGGCGGAAAAAGTTTATTTTTCATTCAAAAGAATTTTATTTAATGTTCTCTTTATGCCGGTTACTGGTTTATCATAACAAAGTTTTTGAACACAGATGCTTGAAGTGCAATTGGAAATATAGTTACATACAATTTTAATAATTTTAATTATGCTTTATACGAATACGATGCCGTTGTCTCTTCGTGTCGGTCACTGCTTTAAAGTAATACGAATTATCTATTATTTATAATGCCACGTATCATACGAATAAGATTTCATCTTCTTCGCGTGCCGGTCACTGTTTTACACTAATAAGATTTTTTAATAAAATCTGGTTTAACACATTAAGAGTTTGAAATAAAAGGACTGAAAGAATATTGGATATTTCTTAGCAAACTTTCCTAAATAAAACTAAAATACTATCTATCGTTTAATTCGTCAATATTAGTTACTGTAGTATCTTCGCGTCCTTCACTGATTTTAATTAATAATATTTAATAGGGAGAGTCAGTAGAGGGCATTAGAAAGTATTTCGATTGCTGACAATTACTTAAAATCTCTTTAACTGAAATTATGGATCAAATTTATTGTTTTCCATATCTTTAACTAATATAATGCTCTGTTCTCTTTATGCCGACCACTGGTTTATATGATAAGATTTTAAAACAAACAGACTTGAATAAGGGAAAGATATTACTAAAACTTTTTTCAGGCTTTGGATTTTCTTAAGATTCTGAAGTGTGTGGTTTCAATATTAAAAGTCTCAAAGCGAACTTAAAAATTCGTTGGGAATTTATTTGACTTTTCTCTTATTTAAGGCAAAATTTTCTTTTAAATAGTTCTAGACCACAAGTTAAATCACTCAGAAAATCCTTAAATTTTATTAATAAATTTATATGCTTACGAAAAAATGAGAGCCACCCTAATATTTTTTTTAGCTATTTCTATTAAACATTTATCATTTAAAAAAAATACGCACACGCAAACATTCACACATTCATAAAATTGTTTTTATCAAAAGAAACTTTAATGTTTATACGTTAAAAGAAAATAATACACACTTTTCTTAATTGTTTTTGGTTTTGTTTTTTTTTTTTAAATTAACTAAACTTTTTTTTAATTTATAATAAAAATGTTTCAAAATTTTTTAAGTTTTAATTTAAATGTATAGATAAATATAAATAAAAAATCTTCTTACCTGACCGCCTTCACCTTCGACGCTGACCAAATCACGCCATTCTTCAATTGTTTGCGCCAAATCGATTGTGCACAGTGGTACCTTTACCTCACCAATTTGATCGTGCTTTGAGAAACGATCAAAATCAAAGATGGCAAATACTAAAGTCTTATTCATGGCATCAGCGTAGGGTAAACTCTTTTTTATTTTTGATTTAAATAATAAAATTAAATTATTAGTTGTTATTGTTATTTTTTGAAATAATTTAATGGCAATTTTTAAAATTTTCTTGCTTCTTTACCTTAAATGTAAATGTTTCATTAAAAACTGGACTTAATGTCTTACGATGTACTTTTGTTTCGAATTTCTTTTTCTTATCTGGCAATAGATATACTTTAACATAAGGATCTGAGGTACCACCCATATCTAAAGCTGGTAATTCTTCAGCTTGTATAACAGTTACAGCTAAACTGTTTGAATTGAAATCATATTCAAGCTGTTGAAATAATTTAAAATGGTAATAGAATGAAAGGAAAGAAATAAATAAAACAAAATAATTCACATATATAAAACCAAGTTCAAACAAATTGTTATCCATTATGAGTATAAATCCAAGGGATTAGCATTTTAAAAAAGAATAAAATAGAAAATTTAACATTAGTTTTTTGTTTGTAAAAAAAAAAACATATTTTTAGATTTTGATTTAATGTTTAGTTAATGTAAGTATGTATGTTAAATGTTTTTATGTGTGTGAATATTGTGGTGGAGTAATGTCAGTCCAAATTCTGTATTAAAAAAAAAAAAAAGAAAAATACTATCTAAAAACTTTTTGAATATAAAATGTAACTATTACTAAATGAAATATATTTTAAATAAATTTAAATATTTAGTTCCAAAATAGACACCTGAGACATGTGTTATAGACTTGACAAGATCCGAACGTGATAACTGTCAATAATAAAATTTTAAACTTTTAGATTGAAACCATTTTAACCATTCATTGGTTTAAATTTAAATTAAATAAGTTTACCTTAGGCGAAATCTTGCACTTATATGGTCAAGGTATCAAATACAATGTCATGTTCTCTTTGTTCCAGACACTGCTTTAGCTTAATAAGAGTTTGTTAAAAACACTTGAAAAGTTACTAATTAAATATGAATAAACTATTTCCAAATAATTAGAATTTATTATTTGTTTAAAATATTTGCTATTTTATATAAATCTCAAGCTAAAATTGAAGTAGTTAGATGTCAAAATTAAATAAACTATCTAATTGGCTAGAGTTTGTATCAATCAGACTAATTTTCATCTCCAAGGTCAAAGGTTAAATATATAAAAAAGTTGGTATTTACAAGAGAAATACAACGAAACCTTTTATTTTTAAGCGATATATATCTGAGGTTAACAAATTATACGTAAATAACTATTTAAAAGATATTTATCTCTTGGGTCAAAGGTTTTTTTTTTTTTTTTCTTGAAAAATATATTTTTCTACGATAATTTACGATGAAAGTTTTAGGCTTTCTTAAGCTTCTTCATCTGCGGATACGTTGATGTAATAAACTAATATATCTTAGAAGATCATGTGATAAGATTGGGTCTTGAATGGCTATTGCAGAAATTGTGTTGATAAGGCAGATGAAAAAACGGTTTTAAATCATCTCTGTGATTGCTCAGCTTAAGCGGAGCTAATATCTTAATTATTAAGCTTTCAAGCCTTAAACTTGGGTGACCTTTCTGTAATCAATTGTAGATTAATATATTCCTTCTTTTTAAGAACTCTAGGGTTTGATTCAGCGAGTTTGAAACAGAAATAAATGGCATATTAGCATAACTAAGTAACACAATAAGACCTAACTTAACCTTATTTAACCCTTTAAGTAAATTGAATGTAGAAGTTTAATATTTGAAAAAGGAAAAGTAAAAGCCATTTGAAATAAAATTTGTAAATTATATTCGAATGGGGTGTTCAGGTGAAATTTTTGAAGATGCCTATTGCAAACCTATCAAGACACATGGGATCTGAAATTATGCCACTTCTGAAATTCAATTTAAAAATTGTTTCTCATACGATTTTAAAGATGTTTACTAAGATCCTAAAATATGGTTTATATTTTGTAGTTCACTAATAATGTATTTCTTTGCATCATAAAAGCGATTTTCGCTTTTAAATAATTTTTTTCTTCTGAGGAACACGGAAAGATTTCTTTACGTAAATAATCTTCAAGAAGTAAGTCAGGCCAATTAGACTCAGTATTTAACATAAAATGTTTGACTAGACCAAATGTTTTAAAATCCCAAAACTGTAATTTACAAACGGAAAGCTGTTTTAAAAAACTTTAAAAATACTTTGTTTTTAAGTAATTTTGATGTAATTTGATAATCAGTATCTTCACTAATTTATGAATAAAATAAAAATTTATGCATTGATTTTAAAGAAATATATCTTGATCTATTTCTAACAAATTTATCTTTATAATTAAAAAATTAGAATTAGAATTTTAAACATTTTAGAATATTTATGATTTTTTGAATTTTTTTTTTGGAAATTTTGTAAAAAAATATATATTTTTTATTTTTTTTTTCACAAAATAAGTTTCATATCGCCATAACTGTCGACAGTATGAAAAAGTAAATTAAGAATGACTTTTCGAATTTTTTAATATTTTTTTCTTTTAATAAAATTAGACAAGTCGTTTTCAATATATGATTCAAAAAGATATGGGAAACCAAATTAAATCTACAAATAAAGAGAACTAGAGCCAATTTAAAACAAGTGAATTACAAGCTTAGTATTTATTTATACCGAGTATCTGAATTGACTGAGAAAACTCGAGCCGCATAATAAGTGTTTCCCTTTGATATTTAAGAATTGTGGGAATGAAGTCGACATTTTTATTAGATTTTATTTAAATAAAATTTTCCTTTTAATTATTTTTGTTTTATGCTAATTAAAAAAACATTTATTTAAGAAATATATTAATTTTACTAAGAACTATTAACATATGTAAAAGAGACTTTTAGATGTAATTAGTTTAAATAAATTCAATGTAAAATTGTAAAAGTTATGGAGAATTAAGTAAAATAAATTAAAATTAATATTAATCACATGCTATCAGAGTGGTTAATATTTAAAAGTGCTTAAATAATATTATTTAAAGAGAAGCTTTAACAATTTATTATTTTAATGTTTTTTGTAATATTATATAAATTGAAAACTTTTGAAACAAGTTTAAATTTTGTTCTTTTTAAAATATTTTTAACGTCTGAGTACAATAGGGTTTCTTTTTATTTAAAAATAGAATTAATGACTAAAAAGGGAATATATTCCGGATCTTATTCTATTATTTATTAAGACATGAATTTATGTTATTAAATAATATAAAAATTATTAGAAATAAACTCAATTTACTTAGTGCTTCATTTGTGTAAAAAAATAATTGCCTTTATGCAGTCTTGACCATTTAATGCTTAAAGTTCATTAAATATCAATGAAAATGAAGGATCTCTGATTATAGTTACAATTTTAGTATAAAAATTAAATTATATATTTACCCAACAAACCAAGAAACGATACAGTATCATTAATGATATCATAATTTTAAAACTATATGATAAAATATTGAAATATATTTTCTTAGAAAAAAACTTCAAACATTTTCATGAAAATAAAAATAAATTGAAAATTTTTATAGAAAGAAATATTTTATGTTATGTCCCAACAAACCAAGAAACGATACAGTATCATTTATGATATCATAATTTTAAAATTATATGATAAAATATCGAAATTATATTTTCCTTAGAAAAAAACTTCAAACATTTTCAGAAAAATAAAATTAAATTGAAAATTTTTGTATTAGAAAAATATTTTATGTTATGCTTTATATGGGAATTGAATTTTTACAGCTAAATTTAGTGGAATTGCAAAAAATTAACGCGTATAAGATGAAGAAACCAATATCAGCCCGGATTTAAAGGGAGACTTGTATTCGGATTGCAAAAGTTTCGTATTACATGTAAAATGATTTGGAGCTGGATGAACTTTGGATTATTATGGCTATTTTATTAACTTTTGATAACATATTTAGAATATAATATATTGATACAATCTTAGCATATATGTACGTATATATTTTGCAATATATTGCTAAATTATCGCGCTGCTTAAATTAAATGATATCATTACTAATATCGTTATTTTCAAAAATTATGATATAATTTTTGAGTGTACCTTTTAGAAAGCTACCTATATCATTTTAGAATTATAAATGATATCATTCTCGTGCTTCTATATCACCGAAATGATATCGTAATGATATCATTACGATATCATTTGGTTTGTTGGGGTATTATATGAAAATTATATTTTTTACAGCCAAATTTAGCAGAATTTCGAATAATAAAAGAGGATCACTTAAATGAATCAATATCAAAATGTATTTAAGGGAAACTGCTTTCGCATTGCAGATGTTTAGTATTACATACTATATAATTATTTGCAACAGGATGATCTTTAGTTGCTTATGATTATCTTGTTTTAGTTTTTGATAAAACAAAAAAGGATATTAAATATTCATCCAATATTGGTTTGTAAGTATGCATATATTCTGGAATATATTGCTAAATTATCGCGCTGCTTACATTTAACGATATCATTACTAATATCATTATTTTAAAAAATTATGATATCATTTTCGAGTGTACCTTTTAAAAAGCAATGTATGTATATCATTTTAGAATTATAAACGATATCATTCTCGAACTTCCTTATCGCCGCAATGATATTGTTATGATATCATTACGATATCATTTGGTTTGTTGGGTATAATCAAGTCAATTTATGATAATTGTTATATAAATTTTGGTTAGCATTGAAAACCAATTGAATTAATGTCTATGATTAAAATGCTAATGTAAATATAATGGTTTATGCCTATGTCATTATGATATTTTATTAATTGAAAAGCTTGTATTTTAATTCAACTCTTATTCTTATTACCCTTTACACAAATGCTCGTTTTAAGCATAAGCATTAAACTAAATGTTTGTAGTTATTATTGTTGTAGTTGTTGTTCTTGTTCAAGTGTCTTTTTTTTTTCTTCTTGTTATAAATATTCATCACACAATAACATTCACTTAACTCTCAGCCTCTTTATTAAGACATGACCACATATGTCTTATATAATATTTTTCATTCATATTTCTTGTTAATTTCAACTTACCTTAAAATTCAGTCTGCCTAATTTTTGTTCACTTTCTTTGTCCTCTTCGCCGCCTTCTTCAGCATTTTCGGTGAGTTCCTCCATATCAGGCTGAACCTATGACATACCAGAACCCAATAACTATTAAGATTTAATAGCGCATTTGATACTTACTTTTTCTTTATACGCCGATCCTAACAATTGTACTGATTTCATATCAACACCCTTCTTACCCTTACCATCTTTAGTTCGTCGTTTCTTTAAGAATCTTCGTACACAAAAGAATATTATGCCAAAGACAACCAGGAATACCAATATAATAATGGCCACCACACCCCAGGTGGGTAGACCGGTTTTATCAGCAATTGCAATGGTAACACGTTCACCAGCATGTTCAACTGTTTGCAGCACTGAGGTCTTAGTAGTAGGCTCTTCTGTTAAATGTTTGGGAAAAATAATTAAAAAAAAAACACTTAGTTGTTTTTGTGTTTGAAAACAAACCTGTTTCCGCTTCCGTTGTGGCTTGTGGGATTGGTGTCGTTTCTGGAATGTTGGGTATAATTTTTTGATTTTCACCCACCGGCTGATGTGCATTTTCTCGGAATATTGAGTGCTGTGTTGCTTCTTCGGCTTTTTGGTCTGCTGTTTCTAGTTCGGCAGTCGCTGATTCAACTTCAGGCGCTGGTTTTGCCTCATCGACTGTCACTTCGTTTGGTGGCATGATGATCGTTTACTATACATTTGAAATAAATTTAAAATTGTTTTAGTAATGATTTTGAAAAATTATAGTTGTAATTATATAAACGTTTTCAAGAGAGAATTTTGTAAGAAAAATATCAAGTGTATCAGCGATTTTTTATACAATGTCTTAATATAAAAACAAAATCTATAATCAATAAAAGTTATTGTACATGTCTAAAAATTAAGCGATGCTTTAATAACCAGAATATAATTTAGAAAAATTTATTTAATAGCACAAGTTTTGTCTTTGAATTTAACATATTTTCCTTTGTTTTACTTTTATTTTTACTTAATTTTGAGCAATTTTAAAAGCGTATTTTAAATAATTTAAGTCATAATACAATCAGAATAAAATATTGAGGAAATCTTTGTTCCAATTAAGAATTCTGTAACATGAAATGTATTAATGTAGGATGGGAATACTACATTGCGGACAGTATGGAGTTAGAAGACGAAGGGTAAAATGGGATAAAGGACAAAATTTAGTAACAGATCAGAAAGAATAAAAGGAGAGCGATGACATTGTTTAGTTGCTTTAGCAGAAGAGTTTATAAGTAGTGTTAGTTTGAGTATTGAAACAGTAAGACGTGTCGCGGCGTACAGAGTCCCATTCTCGGATACGAACATTTAAAAAAAAATCCTGATTCGTTATATCAGAATTGATTTCAAAGATTTTTACATGAGATAATTCTATTGGTTAAGATCTACAATAAGTATCGTCGTATGCGTATCTTATCAGTTTTTTTTTCGAGATATTGGGCTTCAAAGTTTACAGTTTTTACATTTTGACCTACCTTGGAAAAGTTTTCTTTGCTCAACCTTTACGGACTCAAAAATTATATGCAAAAAAAAAAAAAAAAAAAAAAAAAAAAAAATAATAATAATAACAATTGCCATTTTTGGAAAATTTTGAAAGTTTTATGGGAATTGCAGGTTTTTCAAATGCAAAAAAGGGAAAAATACCTAAAATTATATTTAAAAACAAGACAAAACTTCATTCAACTTCAACCAGCCGTTAGGAAATTCCAGATTTATTTCCATTTCATTTTCTGAATGGAACATTATGCGACGTTATTATTTAATGGAATGATCAAATTTAAACATTTATATCAAGTTTACGAAATCACAAAAATCAAGTTTAATTTAGAATTAGTTTAAATAAAATTGATGAAAAATTTTAAATGTTACAGGGGTTTAAGTAGAATTTTTTAAAATTAATATTAACCATACGTCAGATTGGTCAATAATTTGAAATGATTGAAAATATTATTTAAAAGAGAAATTAAAATATAAAATTAAGTAAATAAATTATATAATAAGTTACGAAATATCGAAGATATGAGGTAGATAGATATAAAAACGACAGAGGGTTCATAAACGACACTTGTAGAAGGGAATTTATATTAGTATCTTATTTTTCATTACTTATATATTTATTAAATATAAAATTAAATAGTCAGCAATTAAATTTAAATTCGCAAATTTATTAAAAAATATATTTATTTTATATAAAATAATTTCGAATTAAAATCATACGTCAAGTTGTCTAAAATTATTTATTTTTATAAATTATAGTTAATTATATTATTATTATTATAGTTTAAATCTAAATTAATAGATTTACTTAGATTATAAATAAATAATTTTTTGTAGGTATTCCAACAACTAAAACTAATAAATTCACTTAATGAAGGGTGTAAGAAATATATTTATATTTTTATTATTTTATGTTAAAGACATAATTATACGATATGGAGATTATGTGTTTTTGCATTTATTCAATTATTAAACTTATTTCATACACTTTAATTTATTTTAAACTTTTGTAAAAATTTTGCTAAAATTGTATAAATTATAGTAAAAAATTTATAATTAATATTAATCATACGTCAAGGAGGTCAAAATTAAAAAGTGTTAAAGATTAAAATTTAACGAAATTTTTTTTCTTTTTAATTACGAGTACTATAAGTGGATTTCTTATTATTTATTCATTAGGCCAAATTTCTAGGTTTAATTTTGTCATAGAAATTAAAGAAATAATTTTTACAAGTTTACATATATATACCCATGTATTAATGACAAAGCATCTTAATAAGGGATTTTTTTTAGCATCCCAAAAATATACTTTTCCATAGTATTTATTGATTATTTAAACAGAATTTTAGAATTTCTGAAAAAAATCTAATTAACTTACTATCCCACGATGTCAAATGAAAAATTCATTTCCACAAATTTCATAGATTGTTGTTTCTTATGAACAATTTTTAATTCGCTTGTTGTTTTCCTTATAAATTATAGAAATGAATTTTTCATTCGGCATAAAATAAAAACATACTGCCTGTCACACAGGCAGTAAGTTTTTATTTTTATTTTTTTTTTTTTCTCAAAAGTCTAACGATATAAAGGTTATTTTTATTATTTTTCTAGTAAATGTACTAAATATACTTTAACTTCACTTTAGTGTGAGTAAAATAAATTTAAAATTGTAATAGTTATGAAAATTTTTGCAAAATAAGGCGAAATTAATATCAATACGCCTTGGAAGGCAATACTGGGACATGTTAACAATCTAGGTGTAAAAGGAATTTCAAAAATTCGACATAAATAAAACTGATCATTGGTTAATCTCTTTTATTTAAATGTAAATAAGTTCAAGAAATTAAGACAAAAAATAATATTCACCAAATAAAAAAAAATTAATGAAAACATTATTATATTTACTTTAAATTACTATTTGTTTTAACAAAATCGTAGAAAAATTTTAAAAGTTATAAAGGTTTAAGTAAAATAATTCAGAATTAATAATAATCATACGTAAGGGTGTTTTTATTAGTAAAATGTTTAATTATTTAGTTAAGCTGGACAACAATAAGAAGAAAATTTAATTATTATTTAAATTAAAGTAATTTTGACATCTCAACTAGTCTTTTCAGAGTTTAATGTTTTATTTTTTAATAAATTCAAAGAGATTAGTTTCAAAAAATATTCAAAATAAACATAATTTTCCAGCAAAATCTATACCTGTTTAAAATTACTGGATTTTTATTTTTTTTTATTATTAGATAAAAGATTATATTTATACTTAAATTGTTAAAATTTCAATATAGAAAATGTAGTAAAACAAGCGCGAATGTTATATTCGGCTCAGCCGAATCTATATACCCACCATCAACTTTTTCAAATTTTTCGTTATATGGGAGATGGGCGGTAAAGTGGGCGGACCACGCTCATTTTTGGATTCCAAGTTTATATCGACTCCCAACCTATACGTACAAAATTTCGTTGCCGTACATACTTTTGTTTAAGAGCTATCAGCAGAAATTAAGCTACAACGGACACCCTGTGTTTCTAGTTTTTAGCCCATAACTTTTTTGTTTATTAACCGTTTTGCCCATTTTCAATACCAAACAAACCTTATATAAGATAAATATTTGTGCCAAATTTTGCCCCCTACGTTGTCCCGTTCGAGCCCTATACTGCTTTCAATAGACAGACAGACGGACGGACATAGCTAGATCGACTCAGAATCGAACCAGGACCCAGAAAATATATACTTTATGGGGTCTTAAATGATTCCTTCGACATGTTATATACAATGACAAAATCAATATACCCCCCATCTTTTTGATGGTGGGTATAAAAATATTAAAAATAATTTATTTGACAAAGTTTAGAATTGTTTCACAAAAATTATGAATATATTTAAAATTGATATTAGTTTGAATAAAATCGTTGTAAAATTGTAAACATTTTTAAATAATAATAATCCGGAATTAATATTAATCATACTTTAGACCGTGTTAATTTCTTTTTAATAATTTGTTAAAAAAAATATATTAATGTTTTCTTATATCATAGAGGAGACTTTAACAACTAAAATGTTGTAAAACTGTTTTTCTTTGTATGAAACATTAAATATATTTTAATTAGGCATTCGTTTCAGTAAAATCGCTTTAAAATAGTAGAAACCTTAGTGATTTAAGTAAAATAATTCCAAATTAATATTAATCATACGTCAGAGTGAAAAATTGTAAATAATTAAAATACATGTTTTAAAAAGGAAATCTAATTATTTTTCTTGACTAAGGCTGACTAGAAAATGCATTCCATTTCGCCAAGTGTCAAATAAACTTTTAATTAATACAATTAAACTCGAGCCTGGATAAAAAAGTTTGAATAAAAATCATGAAATAATTTGAATTTTAATGAAAATTTTAATTTTTATTAGAAATTTTAATTTTGAGTGCAAAATTTTATTTTTAAAAATTTTGAAATTTGTAAAATAACAATTGTGGCAGCAAAAAAAAAAAAAAAAAAAAAAAAAAAAAAATAATAAAAAAACTTTTATTTTAATATATTAACAAATAAGTTTTTTTGTTAGAAAATGTATTATTATGGCCAATTAAATAGACTCTAATTTGAACTTAGTTCGAATTTAATCTCCTAAACATTTTAAAAGTTATGGGTAAAAAATTAAAATTATTATTAATCATACGTCACTCTGATCAAAATTATAAAATGTTTGAAAACTATATTTAAAAGGTAAAAATTATATAGAATTTTACAAAATTTTATTAAATAAATTGAATTGCTAATTTTTTATTTATCAAGTTTAATTTTTAAATTTATATAAATTTTTAATTTATATAAAAATATGCCTTTTAAATTTAATAAAAAAATCTTTTGCAATTCTTTGTCTTATATATAACTTTAAAAATCTTATGGACACTTGTCATTAACATTCAATATTTAAAAAGAAAATTGAAGTTCTGAAGACTTGAATGATTGTTTAATTTAACTTAACTTGTCATATTCAATAATACAATTTTTATTTTTAAATTAATATTAAATAAATTATTAATATTTCTTCAAAGATTTAAAAGTCTGTCAAAAACATTTACACACATATTACACATCATTTGCCTTAGCCTTACAATGAAAAAGGACTTCCTTAACAGAATCTATATCATTTTTTTCTTCTGTGGTTTGTTTAAATCTTTACAAGTAGTTTAAATGTAAATTTATTTATTTTTTTATACACATTTATACATATATTCATTGTGGTAGATTTTTCTTATTTATATAACTTTATATAAAAGTCCATTAGTGTAGGATATTGTGTATAATGCTGTGTGTGTGGTTTTATGGTTGTATATGTATGTTGATATAATTTATTTTTTATTTATAGTTTAACATACGAATGCATTATTTTAATTGTTAGTTTTATTATTGTTTAGCAGATGTTTAGAACTTACTTATACATCCTAGTTCATTTTATAACCCCTTAATACCCCTTTTCATATAAAACTTTTTCTAGGTTTATATATATTTTCTTTTGACGAGTATGGCACCTTTAAGAGGATTTTATATTTTACTGAATGGCAAATGTAAGAGAAAACAAGATTTTCTTATGTGGGTGTTTAAACCATATTATTTAAAAATATAAAGTTTTTCTCTAATGATGTTTTCTTGTAAATTATAATAATATAATCATAAAATGAAACTCAATAAAAAAAAAAAAAAAAAATAAAAAAATAGATGTAATTATTATTAAGAGGAAAAATACTAATATTAATATTAAAGGAAAATTTAAATAAATAGTAATAAAGTTTTATAAAATATTTATAGAATTAAAGCTCTTATTTAAGTTTTGTTTTTTGTTAATAATGATAGAAAAAGCTTTTTATATGTATTTGTTTTTCATTTTTATGGTTTTCCCCATTTCAATCTATTATGCTTCCTGGCCTACTTTAGTTTAATGCCAAAAAATAAGAATTGATTATCTGATTTAAGTAAAGAAAATGTGTTAAATAAAAAGAAGTATTTTGGTTTTCATTAAATTTGGCAAACTATTTTTTTTATTGCCTTGAAGAGTTTCCAAAATAATTTGCTTTTAAAATTGATTTTTTTCTTTAGCAAAACCTCAAAGTGTTTCCACCTTAAAGAAGTTTTATTGTGAAATCAAATGGAAATAGAACAAATAGAATTCAAAACAAAATTTTTTAATATTTTTCTTGCTTTTTAAACATAAATAATATTAATATTTAAGAGACCACAGGAAAATCTATTGTCCTTGTCTTAAGTTTAATATAAATAATAATTTTCTCTACACATGTTTATGTAATAATTCAGATTTTTTTTTGTTATGAATGAACAATAATTCAGCTTGTAACTATATGAAAAATATGATAATGTTTAAATATAACTAAATACGCTCTAATAAATTTGTTTTTTTCTTGTTTTTTTTTTTATTAATAATTCTATATAAGTATTTTATCTTAATTACTTGTTTGTAATAAAAAACTAAATCAATTTGATAAGTAGTTATTTTTAGTTATTTTTACAAAACAAAATATTTATAATGGGTAATTTGTAGAAATTAAGATTGCTTGTATAAACATGTCACTTGATAACAGAGTTTCAATCAATCATCTTGTTGCTGGATGTTATTCAGGACAGAAATGTTATTGGCCTAGTAATGAGAATAATAGATTTTCATTGTTTTGAAAGTTACTTTAGAAAAAATTATTATTTAAATTTATTTCTCGAAGATTTATTATAAAAAATATATTTCTTCATTTAATTAAAAATGGTTTATATAGAAAATGTAATTTTCATATAGTGCTAATAAAAACACTATTATGCATACTTTAAATTCCTATTTGTTTTAATAAAATCGTAGAAGAATTATTAAAGTTATAAGGGTTTAAGTAAAATAATTCAGAATTTATATTAATCATACGTCAGGGAGTTCTTATTAGTAAAATGTTTAAATATTTTGTTAAAAAGCCTATTAATAGGAAAAAAATTAATTATTATTTAAATTAAAGTAATTTTTTTATCTCAACTAATCTTTTCAGAGTTGTTTAATAAATCTAAAGAGATTAGTTTCAAAAATTATTAAAAACAAAACAAACTTTTCCAATAAACTTCATACCTTTTTATTTTTTTCCATGTTATAATAATATCTGAACTTAAATTATTAAAATTAATAATAATAATAATGTTAATAAAGACAAAGTTTAAAATTGTATATAACAAATATTTTAATTTCCAAATAAAATTATGAATATTATTTAAATTGATATTACCCAGGAACAATTTTATTAATCCTTCAACTAGTTCCAGACGCATGAAAATAGCCTGTACTGGTTATACTTTAGCGTTCCGACAAATGGTTTTTGTTTGAAATTTTAACTTCCAGAACTAGTTTTGTAGAAGCGTTTTCTAGTCAGTACCCCAGCAAAATAACGTGATTTGAAAGCGAAAT
Organism: Protophormia terraenovae; assembly: GCA_951394005.1. Classification (NCBI taxonomy): domain Eukaryota; kingdom Metazoa; phylum Arthropoda; class Insecta; order Diptera; family Calliphoridae; genus Protophormia; species Protophormia terraenovae. The sequence goes on from OX596074.1 coordinate 145,000,705, forward strand.
CAGTATGAAATACAGCTTCCTTTTTTAGGGCTATAACTAATGAATTTTGTTCGCGATGTCCAAAATTTCATAAGTTTTTATTTGGGTTCCAAAAGAGTTGTTTTAGATGTTTTTTTTTTTTATTCATTTTTTTACGCACAAGAAAAAACATTTGGCTCGGTTGAGATTTGAACCCACACATCAGTATACTGGTTGTGTTTGTTAGTCTGCCGTCTTACTCGCTACACCACAATCGACTTATATTTTTATGTGCTAAAAAGTGGTTTTCATATAGCAAAATAAACACAATTTATAAAAAAAAAAGAAATATTTGCCTCAAGTGGGAGTTGAACTCTCTTTGAATTTAAGTACACGTTTCTTTTAATTAGGCGCTCTAGACAACTGAGCCACGTAAAAATTAAATATCTTTCATATTTAGTAAACACCAGTTATTGAAGTACTATTAGGTAATGCTGTGAGTGGCGAATAAGGCTACATTGTAATACATACAGGAAGCTGTTGCTGGGACCCTTTATATTGAACTGTTCTAGAAATAGTTCTTTAATCAATGATTTTTGTTTGAAATAGTCATATTCAGAACTCTTGAGAAGCGTAATGGAATATTTTCAGATCCTGTTTTTTATTTTTTATTCTAATGATCCATTTCCTAGAGTAAACTTTTTAAATCAATATAATTTTGTTAAGCTCTTTTTTTTTATTAAGTTTTTAAAAGTCATTTGAGAATCAGTAATTTGTTAAGAGATGTGATGCAGAAGTCATACAGAATTAGTTCTTAAGCACTAGTTCTCAAAATCATTCATACTGAATTAGTTCTTCAGCACTAGTTCTCATTCTATAAAACGAATTTAGAATCATAATAAGGTTCTACTCAACGAGTTCTAGAATTAGTTGTCTAATGATGTTATTAAAGAATCTGAAGTGGTGGTGATTTCATCAGTATTATAACTAATGATTTAATAACCTGTTCTAATATTTTTCCAAGATAATTTGAATAACCTCGTAATAAAATAAAATCGTAATTGAAGGTTATAATAAAATAATTCATAATTTATATTAATCATACGTCAGATTGTCTTAATTTTTATGTTTTTTTTAATAATTTAGTTTAAAATGACACGTTTTAAAAAGTAAGTAGAAATATAAATAAAGTTATTTCAAAACCCTTATATTTTGTAATAAAATTGGAAAAATATAGAAAAAAGAAAATAAATAAATATTTTACAGCCTTTTATTCAGTTGAATTTTTATAATTTTTTTTTTCTTTTTAAATAATAAATTAAATTATTGATCAACGTTAATTTAAAATAAATAATAATCATATGCTAGAAATTTCAATTCAAAAACGTTTTATATAATTCTTTAATAATTTAATTTTAATTCATAAAAAAAATAAATGAAAATCAGTCTCTGCATTTATAACAATTAAATCCGAAATAATGTTTATGAATACTCATGTTTTCTCTTAAAAATATAATTAAAAATGAGTGGCTGATTTAATTCGAAAGAATTTGCTAATGAAATGAAGAATCTATTTATGTTTTTTATAAAAAAAAATCATGACTTTTTCTTTGCTTATTTAATTTTCTGCAATAAATATTGTTAGTGTTTGTAATAAATTAAATTAAATATGCTTATTAAGTGCACTTTATTTTGTTTTTAGTTTTAATAAATTCGCCGCAAAATTGTAAAAGTTATAGTTTTAAATGAAATAAGTTAAAAATAAAAATGAATCATACGACGGAGTATCCACAATTGCATAGTATTTAAAAACTTGAATTGTGAGAGCAAAATAAATGTGAAAACTTAGAAACGTTAATAATAATAATATTGATTTGCTCATTTAATAATTAATTTTTCTGTCAGTTTTCCTTTCTAAACTCACAAAAATTGGGTTTAAAAAGCAAAATTTGGAGTGAAAATTTTAAATAATTTAATATTTTTTTAAAATTATTAATACTTATTAAATATTTTTTAAATTAGTGCAAGTTTAAATAAAACGAATGAAAAATTTTAAAAGGTATAGGGTTTTAAGTTAAATAAGCCAATAATTAATATTAATCATACGCCGGAATGGTTAAAATTAAATAATGTTTTAAAACTTGGAAATTAACTACAAAATAAATATGAAAGCATATAAAAATGAATAATATAGTTGAATTATTTATTAAATAATTGATTTTGATGTCTAAACACAAACATTTTTAGCTTTAAGAGTGAATTTAAGAGCAACATTTGAAAATAATTTTGTATAAGTTTATTCAAAATCTCAAAAATTAATTATAGTTTTTAAATTACTATATATTTTTTTAGAGATGATATAGAAAAAGATTTCATCAAAAACAAAAAAGTTCATAAAAATTTGAATTTTCGGATTCTGAACAATACATTTTAAAATTTTTAACAACTAATTAATAAACGATACATCTATTGTCATAATTTTCTTTATTAAGAACCCATTATAAATCTTGTTACAAAATTTTTTGTTAAAAAACATTGTTTTTGTTTAAAATTTTTTTTGTTTTCAAAAGGACGAAATTTAATTTAAAAAAGTATTTTAAAATAATATACTTATAGAACTTAAAATAAAATCTAAAAACTATATAAAAATTACTTTTTATTAAAATGTAATATATTCTGCCACTTTTTCCACAACATTTGCTTCTATATAAAACACAATACGTATGAGTAATATTTAATCTGATTCTAAGAAAATTACTCATACGTAATCAGTTTTATACAAAAATTTATAAAATTTCTTAGATATTTGCTATAAGTTTAAAATATTCTTTTAAACATATATTTTTCTTTATATACAAACACTTTTCAAGAAACACATACCTACATATGTGTAGGTAAGTTTACATAAACTACATATAAACATTGAAAAATGATATATTAACCTTAAGGATAAATATACAAAAGAAAACTATGAATAAGATTAATCTTTTTAACCTTATCTTTAACATATCTCATTTTTTTTAATACGTACACACATTTTTAATTTCTTTCTCAGAAAGCTTTTTTTTATTTATTTAATATTTTTATTTTACTACATAAAACTCTTATTATTCCATATAAAAAAAAAAAAAACTAAAGAAAACATCTGTTTGTTAAACACCCACTAGATATAATACATAGTATTAAAAGCAACAAAACTGCTGCTAGTCTCTAGGCTATGATTCATAGAGTTTTAACTTTTTAATATTATTTTCCTTTTTTGGTTTTTTCATACATTAAATCATTTTTGTAAAAAACATTTTAAGACACTGTTAAACATATAAATATGAGTTATAAAATTGAGTGAAAGTGTTTTATGAATGAATGATTTTTTATGAAATAAATTAAAAATTAAAACATTAAGGTTTAGATAAAAATGTTTTTTATAAATACTTATACTCTTAGCCACCACTGGTTATAGATATTATGCTTTTGAGCTAATTTTGATAGTACTGAGAAATATTGGTCAAATACATAAGTATTAAAAAATTATACCAATCTATTCATAATTACTATTTGATTTGATTAACAATGTCCGTCCGACTGTCTGAACGTCCATGAAGTTTTATAAAAGTATAAATCATAATTTTACAATTTTATAGATTAATAGTGTAGGGTGTCATATGGTTAAGCTTAACCGAATTTAATTTTCATACTTAATGTATTCACATTTTTAAAAATTGATTAAACTTTTTTACATTAATGCCTTTTTCGAAATACTCTCTAAATTTCTCACCCAAACCCAATATTTCTGAGTTTAGAAAACTGACAGAGATATGAATTATAAGTTGAGTAAATCAATGTTATTATTATTTTTTTTTATAAGTTTTTACAATAAATTTGTTTTTAAATCAAGAGTTTAATTATGGCCACTACGACGTATGATTAATATTAATTTCGACTTATTTTACTTTAACCCTTATAAGTTGTGCAATTTTGCAGCGATTTCATTTAAACTTGTACTAATTTAAAGAATATTTAATAATGTCTGCAATTACTTAAACATATTTTTCTAAAATTTGCTCTTTGTATCAGATGATTATGGATTTGTAAAAAATTGAAACTGATAGAAACATGAATTATTTAATGACCCCGCAAAAACTTTGCTTTCCTAGTAAGCTAGCAGATATAATTGGAAATAAAAATAAAATACTTATTTCTTGTGTGAATAACTAGTTATTTTTGTTCGAATTTTCCACGAATTCATGTAGTTATTTTTAGTCTTTAGGGCTACTCAAAAATATGTATCTAAACGAAAGTAAAAATAAAAATATTTTTTTTACCGTCGGTGAAATTTGAACTTGGTACGGATTTAACTATTGGTTTTTATTGACTAAAGCCTTTCATAATACACCATCTCGCACTTAAGTTCCAAGTAATAGAAACTTGTTAAATATATTTTTAGACATCTTGTTAAAAAAATAACAGCATTAGAATGGGGTTCAACCAGCAATCTCCAGGTTGCTAGTGCAACAATCCATGTGATTGTAAATTATTCTGCTATTATACTACTGAGTACTTATTAATGTAATATAGAGAAGGCAAATAATTACCAAGTAACTACTTTAATAAATAGTTGTCATTACCGAAAACTAAATAGTTTTTTGAGGGCAGTAAATTAACATTAATTCACATTAATTTTGTTTATAGATTCTAAGTTTTTAAACTGTATATATTTTTGGTCACATCGGCGTATGATTAATATTAATTTTAACTTATTTTACTTCTACCCTTATAACTTTTACAATATTACAGAGATTTTATTTAAACTTAAAACAGATTAAAATGTATTTTATAAATTTTATATACAAGAAATTAATTATGAAAATGATATCATAAACTTAGTAATGGAAAATTTAGAATTTTGTCTTAAATCAATTTTAAATTTTATATACAAGAAATTAATTATGAAAATGATATCATAAACTTAGCAATGGAAAATTTAGAATTTTGTCTTAAATCAATTTTAAAGTTTTTATACCCACCATCAAAATGATGGGTAGTATCTTGATTTTGTCATTCCGTGTGTAATATGTCGAAGGAATCATTTAAGACCCCACAAAGTATATATTTTCTGGGTGCTGCTTTAATTCTGAGTCGATCTAGCTATATCCGTCTGTCTGTCTGTTGAAAACACTGGGTGTTCTTCATATAGTTTATTTTAGACAGAAGTACAGACCGAAGGACAGACATCATTATTTGGAATCCCTTACATATATTTTAAATTTAAGATTTATAATTTGGTCTTACAGAATTTAGTAATTTGCGTATCTATGATTTTTATCTAAAGATTTATAAAAGCTGATGTTCCCTTACCCCTCTATTAAGAAAACTTCTATTCTTTATTACTTAAAAAAAAAAAAAACAATCGGACCTTCTGATGTATAACACATGGATGCTAGATACAATTTAAGAAAAATCCCTTTCTTTAGTAACTAAAAACCCTTTTTCGTAAATTTTTTCCCTCCTCCTTAGAATCGCTAAGAAAAAAGGCAACAAAATTATTTTAGTGAGGAAAAAAAAAAAAAATTTAAATTTACATAAATATTGTTCTGTTTTTAATTCAATAAAAAATATCTTAAACAAGAACTCAGAAATATCCATTCAACAAATAAGGATTTTCATTCGCAAATAAATGTGTGCGATTTATTCAGTTTTGTGGGGCTTTTGAGACAAATTTTACTATATTAAAAATTTCCTCCCTTTTTTCCTCCGGCTTAAATTTTTTTTAAAATTCCCTTAAAAAGGGAGAATTTCCTCCTTTTGACATCACTGCTATAACATCAGTATACTTCAAGAGATTCATTTCAATAGAAAAACACGCTGGTCGAGGGACGAAAATAATTATTTGGATTTAAAATCTCTAATTTAATATTTTCAATATAAAATCAACTCAATTACATATTTTATAATAAAAAATATTTTTAAGTTTCCACAAAATGTGATTTTTTTATATTTTATTCTTTTCAATCAATTCGTTTACATACTTTATAACAAACAAAATATGTTTCCACCCTTTAAAATTTAAACCACTGAAATGCTAGCTGCAACGTCATTATGATTACAATCATTATTATTATTATTTTTTTTTTTTTTTTACAAAAAAACAAAAACATCATTGTACCATGTGTCATTAACTAGACGCCAGTTATACTCAAAATCATTTGATATTTGCTTCTTCTATTTCTAAAATATGGAATTTCACAAGAACAGAACACAAAGAAAAAATAATGCAACTGAAAAGAAAATAAATGAAATCATTGAAGTAAATACGCCATTGAGTTGGCAAAAGACTTTTTATAATATTCATTCATTTTTAAATTTATTCATTCGTAAATTCATTCATATATGTCAACTTTGTTTCCTATTGATATTGCTGCTCCTGTTTTAAAGTTTTTTCCCCTGTTTTTCTATAACATTTCTAAACAACCTTGACTTAAATGAACTTTATATGAGAGTTGATAAAGTGAGTAAATTAAAATTCATAACAGTTCTTATGGCTCACGCACTACTATTCATTCATACGCTTATTCATTTATGTATTATTTACAATTTGTTCTAAATAGTTTATTATTCCATCATGATTTTTTTATGATTTTTATATTCATAAAGAAATTTCTTAATGTTTTGTTCTTAATGATTTAAATATTTTCTTTAATAATTTTTTCTCAAATCAAAGCAAACAAATTTTTCTACACAGAACAAAATAATTTTGAAAAAAAAATCAATTAAATTATTAATCAGAATTTTAGAATTATTTTGAATATTTTTATAGTTTATTAAACAGATTACTCAAAATCAAAGAGTCTAACAAATTAAATTCAAATTTTTCATAGAACATTTAAAACTGTATTTTCAAATAATACATATACATTTCCCATTATTTTATTAATTGAAGTTCAATCTATGACACAAATTGTATATTAAATTTTTTTAAATATCACTTATTTCTATTAACATTTGATTAATTTATTATTTGATACAATAAATGAATATAATTAAAAGCCGATTAATTGTTTCATTTTTAGTAAGAAATAAAGATTAGAAAATTTTAATTTCGATTAATTAAATAATTGATGCAATGAAAAAAGAAATTGAAATAGTTTTTATATTTGATAAATCGTTTTAAGACCACATGTTTTCTGTCTACTAATTTGTTTATACACTGAAAAATATTTAATCTATTGAATGATTTATCAAAGACAAAAACTATAATTGTTTCAATCATTCAATTAATCAAAATTCAAATTTTTTATTGGTTTTTACTAACAATTAAACAATTAATCGGCTTTCAATTATTTTTTTTATTGTATCAATTAATAAATAAAATTAAATATAAATAAAATTAAGTAATAATATGAATAATTGAATATACAATTTTTTCATAGGTTGAATTCCAGTTGACAAAATAATTGAATGTGTTTTATTCGTAATTGAAATTGGATTTCAGATTTTTCTATAAAATTTTAATTTAATTTGTTAGGGTACTGTGGATTTTTATTTTTTTATTTTAAAAGTATTATGATTAATAATTTAATTGAAATTTTTTTTTGAAAAAAACTTTGTTCTATGTACTAAAAGAGTAAAACTTAATAAAAACCTAGAAATTAATAAACAAATACTAGACTAAATTGCAATAAAGAAATTAAATTCAATATTTTTGTTTATTGTCACCGGGATTTATTTATATTGACTAATGATCCTTGCAGCTTTTTTTCTAAAAGGATAAAATACACATACACATACATTTATATAAACTTAGTTTTATAAATGAATAAAATAAAAATAGAAAACGTGGAAAAAGAAATAAAAACTTACTTAATGGGATTTACGTCAACGCTTAAGTAAACACTCATATTAAGGGTATTCACTTCATAAAAATAAAACTTAAGCCAAAGGTTTAAAAAATTCAAATTTTTATATAAAAATTGTTAAAGTAAATATTTATTAGAAATAATTTCTCTTATAAACTTTTTGTTTGAGTTTATTACGTTCATCATTCTGTTGTTTGTTTTTAAAGTAATGGGGATTTTATCCTTTACTACATTTTATGTATTTTATTTTTCTGAGAATTAAAAGGTATGTTTTAATTTTTATCATTAAATTTATCTCCTTAATAATTGCAAGCAAAGTTAATGGGTTTTCTGGGAAATAAGTAAATGTCATGGAAATAACTAAATAACTTAATTTAAAATGTGAAAAATTAAAAAAATATTGAGGAAATTATGTTTTGTATCCAAAGGAATCAAAAATTAAGAATATTTTTTAATTTTTTGTTTTTAAAAATTCTTTGAAAAGTCCATTATAAGAATAATTTTTTTGTTTCATATAAATTTAAAAATCCTTAAATAAAAGCATCTTCTAAATATTCTTAACATATTAAAAACAGAATTTAAGGGAAAAAATATTTTCTAAATAAAACAAAAATATTTACAAACTTTTGTAAACTTTTAAAAACTCTATAACAAATTGTGTAAATGTCACACAAATGTCTCTTTTTCTCATACTTACATTAAATAATTTAAAAGTTTTGTTTGGAAATAATATTTTTATATAAAAAAATAAAAAAAACACATTTATGATTTATTAATCAAAAGTTTATGTGTCCTGTAAAATACTGACCCTAAAAACAAATTCAAATTACTTTTTGATTGGTTTAAATGAAAAGTAAAAGAGAAAATATAAACTTAAATAAAATAAATTATGATGACTTGCAAATGCCTAAGAGCATTAGATAAGTAAACTGTTAAAGTAAAATATATTATAAAAAAAGTATAAGAAAAAAAAAAAAAAAATAAAATAAAATTAATAGAGCTGAAAAGTAATACACCAAAACCAAATAGTTAATAAATCGATTTTATATAAATTGTCCAGAAGGTCATACATTTCGTTTGGATTAAAAAAAATTTTGGTACTATGATAATCCCATCCCCCCCCCAAAAAAAAAAAAAAAAGAAACGAGAAAGAAAGTTATAGGAGGATCGGTCTTGACCTCCTACCCTACACCACACAGTGGGGCAGAATCGAAATTTTTTGGAAATAAATTTGTAACTTCTGATCGGCTGGTTGGATTTGCATGAAATTTTGTATATGCTTAGCAGAGAAGAGTAGTAGAAGAGGAAGGGCCGTACATACATCTCAGGGGCGGAGCTAAAGGGGCCCAAAGTTGTGTACCTCTGACATACAAATTTTTCAATCGCTTGCCAAATTTATGTTTCTCGTCCAATTTCAAATATCTTTATACATTATTGTAGGCACTGATAAGACCTTCAAAAAACATGCTTGCAGGTCCTATTTATCTCTTATAGTTTTTCAGTTATTTGCATTTGAATTTTTAAGTACCTCAATTTTGCATGTTCTTGGTACAGTTTTTTTCATATATATCCTAGTGTTTCCGACCGATTTTATTTGTTTTTTCATTAACTAATTAAAGAACAAAATTATCTATTGAATAAAAAAAATTTCTTTATCTTTACCTAATCCAAAAATAAATGATTTTGAAAATCGCAAAAATGACGACTTTTTGTGTTTTTTTTGACCGAAAAAGTATCTACACTCTTTTTTCTCCAAAATAAAATTTTCTTTGACAACATATAATAATTTTATACTTTTCTGAAAGGTATCTTCACAGAGAAGATTTTAAAATAAAAATCAGGCCCAATTACTCAAATGGTCAAGTTTTGACTTTAGTCAATAATTTCTCAAATCCCAAAGTACGATTCGGCAAACGGAACGCAGTTTAAAAATCCATAATATGTTGTTAAAAGTTTTCAATCAAAATCTGCAGGACTTCGGAAAAATGTGGATTTTATAGCCGAAGATGTGGAAATACCCATTTTTGGGAATTGTGGGATTCCTTTTATAAAAATCTTAAAGTTTTTTCCGCTTTCTCATTTTATACAATAAAGTCTACATCAGCCAAAAATTTCGTTAAGATATCTTTAATAACAAAGATTTTATTACAGATAAAAAATTTATAGCTCCTCAAAAAAAAAAAAAAAAAAAAAAAAAAAAAAGAAATAACTGCAAAAATCAGAAAAAGTATAAACTCAAAACTTTTCATGTAAATTACATTGCTTAGCTGACATAATTCTTCGTTATACAGAAAAAAACTGAAAGCAATATCTTTTACAGAACCGAAACTATGCCATTTTAAAGTTTTATAAGTCCTCTGCTAAGCATATACAAGATTTCATGCAAATCCAACCAGCCGATTAGAAGTTACAGTTTTATTTCCAAAAAAATTCGATTCTGCCCCACTGTGCACCATTGGGTATGAGCATAAAAACCCGAGAAGGGGATTTATAATATATTAGACCTGTGGAGTCAATAAATTGATATTTGACACTACACACGTCTAAAAAAGATGCATCAGAGCCAAATGTATTTACTGCCCTTAGTCAAGTAACCCAACATGTACTGACAATGGATAAACCATTTACATTTTTTACTTTTTTTTGACCTCTAAAAAACAATCGCCACCCCTACGCTCACCAAAGAGTCAGTAAAGTATTAATAGCCACCTCCACGCTTATCAAAGAGTCAATAAAGTGTGTGATAGCCACCTCAACGCTTACCAAAGAGTCATTTTGCTTAACTATCGCTCACAACATGTGCGAAGTTGGGGTAAAGAAAAAAACGTACACATTTGAATGAGTTAGGTGGGTAGTCACAAATGAACTTTACTGTCTAAAAGCGGGTAAATTGACAACGAAAATACTGCTTTGACAGTACTATAGCAGCAACATCAAAACGAAAATAAGTAATGCTGTGCAATATGGGTTCAACAAAATTGCGCGTGTGCAACTCTACAGAAATATATTTTACTTCGTGAGCAATGGTTTCCGTTTGCTGCTGAAAATTGTAGGGATGAGTCACAATTTTACTAGTATAACGAAGTTATAGGGTGGATATTTCTAGTTGTTGTGTATTGCATAAATGAAACATTTGTCGTAAGTGATTTTTTTTTTTGGCTAAACTGCATATTTAAACCATGATTTACAATTTTCGAAAGATGCACAATTTTTAAAAATATTCTAAAATAAGAAAGGATTTTGAGAAAAATTCACCTCATCTCTGGAAGAAAAGTGTCACAAAGATTTTATTACAGATAAAATATTTATAGCTCCTCAAAAAAAAAAAAAAAAAAAAAAAAAAAAAAAAAAAATACAAAAATATTTTTTTAACTGCAAAATTCAGAAAAAGTGTAAACTCAAAACTTTTCATGTATATTACATTGCTTAGCTGACATAATTCTTCGTTATGCAGAAAAAGATTGAAATCAATATCTTTTACAGAACCGAAACTATGCCATTTTAAAGTTTTATAAGTCCTCTGCTAAGCATATACAAAATTTCATGCAAATCCAACCAGCCGATTGCTTTGAATTTTTAACAGAAAATTTGAAAGGAGGTCTAGCCTGAAGACTTATAAAATAAGAATTTGGAGGTAAAAATAACATGAAAGTTCTTTGGACGAATTTTTTTCAGAAACTTTGTTTCTGTATATTAGACGATGAAACGTTCGTACAGGGTGACTTTTTTCAACTTCCTAGCCAGGAATTCTATGTCGCAGATGCTAGAGGGATTATGGCAGAAAAATTTCGTGTATCAAAGAAATCAAAATTCCCAAGAAAGTTTTTGATTTGGGAAGTCATTGCATACGCAGGAATGATGCACTTCATTCTTAAAAAATAGTTGCATTAACACAGAACTATACGTGAATGAGTGCCTTTGGAAAAGACTTCTCCCTTTCCTAATAAAATTCAGTGTATCCGTTGTTTTCTGGCCTGTTCCCGCTTATTCTCATTACAACAACAAAACAATGAAGTTATAACAAAGAAATTGCAAGAGTTTGTACCGATAGAGGCTAATTTATCAAATTGTCCGAAACTCCGTGCAATTGAAAGATGATGGATTATAGTAAAAAGTAATTTAAAGGACATTAAAAGCTCATCATAAAATGAAATGGAGTTTAAAAATAAGTGGACTTATTCGAGCAAAAACGTGACCGAAACACAATAAAAGCTTTAATTAGAATAATTCTGGAAAAAATCAGATATTTCCTTAAAAACTAACAGGAACTAATTTATTATTTTATGTTTAAAACTTGAACATAACAGTCATTAATAAAAATTCGCCCACTGGTTTAGTTTCTATAAGCTGATTTGCAAACTAAATGTTCCGGTGCTATAATTTAAGAAAATATCTTTCTGAAATATTAATATTGTAATATTATTTTCATTACTTAACCACACACTTTACATAAATGGTTTTTTCTTAACATTTTGTTACGAAACATTTAAATTAAAATATTTGTTATATTGAAGAGATTCATAGCTTTCATTGGTCCATATTATTTAGGTAAATATTATATATATTTTTTTTAAGTTGTGTGTTTCCTTTTGAAAAAAATTTTACGTCCTAAAGAAAAACTGTATACGCAGTTTTATTATGTTTGAGCTCTCAATTAACTTAAAACAAATTTTATTTTAACCAACAATCTTTAAATCTAATCTTTAACCTGATATAAATACCACATAATTAACATAAAATTATTAAAAATTTTATTTTTTAATACCTTTTGAATATTTCTTTTGATTTCAATTTAAAATTCAAAAAGCGTTGTAATGAACTTTAAATAATATAATACTTTAATTTGCAATATATTATTTTTGCCTTGCCATGTATGCGTAAGGCAACATTCAAAAAAACACCTAAGCCATAAACGTGACAAAATCTGCTAAACATCCTGCCAACCATATAAATTTACATGTAAAAATAAATTTTAGCTTTAAAATTTCATTTTGAAAATTTTCAAATATAAAATAAATGAAAAACATTTTACCGTAATATAGATTTAAAAGATTTAGAGGATATTAAATATAATACATAGAAAGATATACTTATATATATATATTATTATATGTAAGTCTGTATGTATGTTTAAATGTTATAAAATTTTAATAAAATCTAACCTCAAAAACGTTTATTCATTTTTTACATATTCATAAAGGTTTTTTATGATTATTTTGCCTGTTTTGGTTCTTTTTCCCTCTCTCTCTCTTTTACTCTAAAGAAAAAAGTTTTTATTTGTTTATTTATTGTTGTTATAGCAAGAAAAGGTATTTGTTTTTTACAAAGCATGTATGTTGATTTATACCTTTTGTATGTATGTGTGTTAGTGTGTTTATTTAATGTACTTTTGAGTACTTAAATACCTTTACATATACAAACATTTATTTTTTACTCTAGTGTATAGAATATTTTTTCTTGGCCCATTTGAATATATGCCGGAGACTACTTGTCTACATTGAAAAATAAGTAAATTTTGTTGTTTTTTTTTTTTTTTTTTTTTTTTTTTTTTTATAATGAAAAGAATACCTTTTCAAAAAAGAAAAAAAAATAAAATAATAATAATAAAAAATAAAAAAATAATACTAACACATATAAAATATTGTCTTATATATGTATGTATAAGTATTTTATTTTCCATTGTGAAAGTAGTAGTAGTAGTGATATTTATTTAACAGGCCAACTAGAATATTTATTATACAGTTCAGCCAAGAAAAAGCAAAATAGTTACAAACCATTTATATATCTACATATGTATATAGAAATATATGTATGTATGCTGTGTAAATCTGTAAATGAATATCTTCTTTTAGCCACATGAACTAGAGAGATAACATTTGTCAAATTCAACCAATAGCATAATGAAAGTGGTCGTCGCCTGGTAGATATAGAAAAGGAAAATAACTATAATTTTTCACAAATTGTCTTAATGTTGCTGCCAACTGACACATTTATTAAAGGAATTGTGTTGCCTTTTTTTGCCTTATTTCTCAGTCATTAAATTACACAACAACAACATGACTAGAAACATTTATTTCTGAATGACAAATAAGTACTTTAAAGTACTACTTTAGAACATTTTTTTTGTTGTATTGCAAATAATCTGTAATAACTTTTTTTGCTTATTATTAATGTAGGTTGATAATAAATCTTTAAAAAACATTTATGTTAAACTTTATTTCTTTTTTTTTAAATATTAATAGGAGTACCTCTACTCGAACTTATTTAAACAATTATGATTTATAAACTTTTTTTTTTTTTTTTTCTAAAAGTGTGTGCTTTTCAGCATCATTAAATTTGTTGTTTTAAAAAAGAAACAATTTGTAAATATAAGTAGAAAGACAATTTACTCGTATAATACAGAAAACTGTGTTTTACAATTGACACAATTATAAAGTTTTCCTTATTTTCTGGTTGCCAAAGAGTTTTTTCTTTTAATATTCTTTAGTTTTTATATGTATACTGCGGTTGTCTGGTTATACAATGGAATTTTATAAAGAATGAAAAATTATGTTTAGTAGTAGATTTTCTCTTTTTGTTGGTTTTGTATTTTCTTTTATACAGTAAAGAAAACTGGCACAATTTTAAAATATTTAATTTGTTCCTTAAAGGAATGCAAAAATTATATACATTTTGTGAAATATTTAGTTACAACGTAATATAGTATATAGTTTGTTGAAATAATTTTTCAAAATATTTAAAATGAACTAGTACATATGTCAGATATGCTACTAAAAAATTACTAAAATAAATTGTTAAGTAGAATTTATTATCTTTTATGACCAAAAGGTTAAGTTTTCAATAAATAAGCATTAAATTGTGATTTAAAAAAAAAAAAATTATCTGAATGGCTTTATAAAAATCTGTTAAAAAGAAGTAAAATATTAAAAACTTTAAAAGGTCTTAAAAAATTATTATTATTATTTTTATGAAAAATTTAAAATTTTGTAAAATGTAAATTAAAAACAGTCTATATAACAAGAAAGGCAAGAAAATTTCTTGTTATATAGATTCTTCCCCTTTTTACGTATTTTTATTACAATTAAATTGTTTTTAAAATATTTAGTATATTTTTAAAATCGAGGAAAAAAACTATACTATGTATATATTTTTTTAATTGAGAATTTCTTAAAAAAAGTAAAATTTGTAAAGAAGAAAACTGTTTTTGAAAGTACTGGGTACAAAATTTAAAAAGATAAAAAAGTGTACAACAATAGAAAAAATTATTCAATTAATGAAAGTATTGAAAAATAATTTTAAAGATTTCTAATAAAGTACCATTTGTGAGCCATTAAAATATTGTATTAATTTTCAAAAAACAAATGAAAATAATAGTAAGTCCCACAAACGTTTTATTTTTCAAAAAAAAAACATTTTTTTTTTTAATAAAACATATTTTTTCAGAAAAATTCTAATACAAGTATAAACTTTAAGAAACAACACCAATTCTCAAAAAGTACTAATTTCTAAAAAGTACTAAATTAAAATATTGAATAAAATAAATATCGTCCATTCCATGAAAGAACGCCCAAGAATATTTTTCATGTCTTCAGATTTTAATAATATTTGGCATATGCATACCCTATGGAACCATTTAAATATCTCCATTTTTATTTTTTGAATTTTGAAAAATTCGCCAATTTATTCGCGATTTAGATTTTTCGAAAAGTCAAAAAAATCACAAAAGTGTCTTATTTTAAAAGTACTTATTATCTCTTAAAGTTGTTAACGGATTTTAATGATTTAAATTGCATATTTAAGAAAAATATGTCCACTATAAATGTAGTAATTTGAAAATAGTATTTTCATTTAAAAATGCATTTTTAGTATGCATTTTTGAAAAATTTCTATTCCTTCAATTTTTTTCTTCTTCTGGTGTAAAAAAAAATATTATGTTTGCTTAAAATTGCAATATAAATTGTTCTAGGACAAAACGGTTCACTATTTAAAAAAAAATATTTTAAAATATTTCTTAAAATTTTTTTCACACAAAAAATTTTTTTCTTTTAATTTTCTAAAGTACTTAATTCGCGAACAAGAATAAATTCGCGAATTTTTTAAAATTCAAAAAAATAAAAATGGAGATATTTAAATGGCTCCATAGGATATATGCGTGCCAAATATGAACAAAATCGGATGACTCTCCGTCAAAAAATTGGAATTTTTTATAATTCTTTCATGGAATGGACGATGTATATTTGAAAAAAAGTAAAATAAAAATAACTTAATAAACTACATAGCAATAAGTTTAAAAACTCATTTAAACATATAAGAAAACATTAAATATTTTGAAATATAATTTTGTTTTTTAATAAATGGACAAATGTTAATAAAGTATAAAGAAAAATTAAATATTTGTCTATAAAAGTACAGAAATAAAATAAATTTAAGTAAATTTTCAAAAATTTTCAGCTCATTGCATCTATTTAAGGAAAAGATGTAATAATAATATCAATTATTCTAGATATTAATATTATCATTTTGATGATTGGAGCAAAATCAATTAAAAATTCATTAATATTACAAATTTCGTAATTGAAGTCCATTTTTACTTTTTTCTGTGTACTTATAAGGCATCTGTAAGTGTTGAAACTCTATTCCGGGAGGACATTTGTATGGAGGCTAGGTGAAATAATGGGCCGTTCATAACCAAATTCAATATGCTTCGTCCTTGTGTTAAAGAATGCATATCTACTAAATTTCATAAAATTATCTTCAAAATTGCGACCAGTACTTTGCGCACAAGCTTTATATGGACAGCCTGTTGTCCAGCCAGCCAGCCAGCCAGCCGACCAGACGGACGGACGGACATCGTTAAATCGATTTAAAAAGTGATTCTGAGTAGAACGGTATACATACTTTAAGGTGGAGGTCCAAAAATTTTTTCTCTGGGTTACAATTTCTGCACAAACACATAATACCCCAATCACCTATGGTGGTGTAGGGTATAATTAATTCATCGGAAAAACACTGATGTATCGTTTCTATTACCGTTTTTTAATATCGATTTAGTTCATCGAAATATCGATATTTTAAAGCATTGATGTTTTTAAGAATGAAGTTGCATCCCTATGCACCATAGAATGTTTCCAAAAAGCCTTCTTCTTCATAAGAGAGCACATTCACAAATCCATATACTTTGGGCCGATTTGGCAACATACGTAGTTTTTGTACAATTAAATAAAAAAAATCAAAACTCTAAGATCAAACGCATCCAAATTATTGAATTTTAAATATGTGTGTTAATATTTTTTTTGATCTCAATTATTACATATCAAAAAATGTATTAAGGAAAGTATTATCAAATGTCTTATTTATTGTTTTCTTTATTAAAATATTAAAAAAAAATAATAATAAATTAAAAACTAAAAATTGGACAGAGTTGAATACAAATAAAACTACAAATAAAAAAAAAAAAAAAATAATAATAAATTGTACCGAAATTTGCTTTAAGAGATGGAATTACGTTTCAAAAATTTCAAGATTTCAATGTACAAAGTATTAAAGGTATTAAAACCATAACACATTTAAACATATTTAAGTGATTTAAGTGGTAAAAATGGTTTAGGTTTCAACGAAACCGAAATAGATAAAACACCACGAATGCTGATGAAATGTGTAGGCGCACAGAAAATACGTATCACTTTCTGCTGTTTTCTCATTATAGCCCATAAACTCTGCTTTATTACCGCCAAATAGAGACAACAAGGCAATTTGCGATTGCAAACTTGTTTAAAAACAGAAGTAATTTGTGGTCACAAATCAAAACAAATAATTTAAAAAAAAATTAATATCTAGAAATTTTGTATATTTAACCATTATGTTATTCCAATTTAAAGTTTTCCTTGTATTAAGGAGTGCATTCGAAAAAATCTTAACATATACAATATTCAATAACTTGGAAATGATGATCATTTTTTTTATTTAATTAATAATTTACTACAGATTACAGTAAAATACATATAACTTTTACAGTTCTAACCACTAATAATGGCCCACAAGGGCCATTTTTGGTAACCCTTCCTTTAGAGATTTGATAGTTGCTTCAGTCACTTATTTGGAACAGTGTGCACATCTTCTATTAAAATCTTCGGTATTTTGTGCTCTTCAATTCACTTTTAACAAGAGCTCATTTGGTCTAAGCTATGGACAATTTTGAAATTTGACCTCTCCTGGTACAAAAACTATGTTATTGTTTTGGTACAATTCCAGAGCTTTCTTACCGTACTGACATGATACCAAATAGGTCCAAAAATATGTGGACGTTATGCTCTCTTACGAAAGGAAAATATCGTTTTTGCAAATATTCCTTGATGCATATTTTGGTATTTGTAGATCCGAATGTATCAGATGAAGCTTGTTATACCAGGAATTTTGTAAGAAATTTTTTCTGCTTTTTGGTCCTAAACTTGTCTTTAACATTGCCTCTAGTATTATCAATTAAAAGTTTTGACACATAAGCTGCGAAAATTCTGCAAGCACATACGTTTCTTCGTTATTATACAACTTGAGTATTTTTGTATGAAATTTGGTTTTAACTTCCGTTTCCTATTCTTGGCTTTTAAATTTTTTGCAGCATTCCTGTTTGAAATTTTTGGGACTTTATATGTTTTTAACTCTGCATTAGCTTTAAATTTTTGCACCAAATAGTCAAAGGACTGAGCTAACTGGGCTGCTTTTCTACTAGATGTGTTTGGAGTTCCTTCCAATATACTTTACATTTTCTGGCCTTCCCAATATAATGTGGTCATTTAGTATCAAAAGTATAGTATAGTATAGTACAGGGAAAATCATTACTTTAAAGATACTTAAAATATAGATAATAGAGTTCCAAAGAAGAATTTTAGTGTAAAAATATAGTGTAAAATGATAATAATAATAAAATGATTTAATTAAAAGCGTTCCTTTTCATTTTAAATATTATTTTTTTTTTAAGCATATCTTTAATATAAATTTAATAAAAATTAATTCTTAACTTGGAAAATATTTATGTCTGAATGCTTTAAATATTTTCTTATTAAAATATTTTATTAAACAAGTTATGCTACAAAGAAAAATTTCTGAAAATAAATAAATCTTAACATTCTTTTATACAAGAGGATATTTAATAACTGACAACCCATGTCTTTCTTCTTATGTTTAATAAATGATATAAATGAAATGATAGAACGAATGAACGAATAAATGATGATACAATAATACAGAAAGCTGTCTAAACAAATTATATTTGATTTAAAAGAGTAAGAGGATAAAGATATAAATATTTAATTTTTATTATAATTTTAATGGCAAAATAAATATTTAGATACAGACAAACACATCAAAATAAAATATTTATGTTATAAAATTATTTTGAGATTTATTATGGTTTAATTCAAAAAGATTGTCAATTAATTCAAGAAACAAATAAAAATAAACTCATGAATACGTGTCGTGTATGCAAATGTATGTGTATATACATATTTATAAAAAAAAAACATTGTATGTATGTGTGTAATGACCTACGTAGATATTTAATGTTTTACCTTGTGTTGTTTTTACGTTACGTTTTTTTTTTTTTTTTTTTGGTTTTATTTGTTTGTGGGTTAAAAATGAATGACGGTCGACGCTTAAAAGTATACTATATTATTTTTCATGTATTTTAGTCATTTACTGTGTATTTGAAATTACGTTGTAACAAAGGCCTTTGTCACACACTTACACTTATACAAATATATACTCTGAAATTTACATATATTTTTCGCATACAAACGCCTACAATTGTGTAATTTTTGCCATGTTTATCCGAAAAACGTTTTTGTTGTACTTTTTGAGTTTTCTTTTTTTGTTTTTATATTTTTGAGTTGCTTATTGTGTCATATGGCAGTAGTTTAAATCCATGAAATTTTGTGTTTTTTTCACACTTAAGATGTCATTTATTTCGTTTTATTCCTCGGAAAAAAGTCATTTTATTTAATTTCTTTTTTTTTTTTTCTATGCTAAAAATGTGTTATTTTGACTTCTGCGCATTTAAACGAAATACAAAATTTTCGCCTAAAGTAAAATAAGAAAGATAAAAAAATGTGTTTTAAATGATTTTTTTCATTTTTTTTTGGACAGCACAAAGAATAAAAAA
The DNA here is from genome assembly GCA_951394005.1 of Protophormia terraenovae. Classification (NCBI taxonomy): domain Eukaryota; kingdom Metazoa; phylum Arthropoda; class Insecta; order Diptera; family Calliphoridae; genus Protophormia; species Protophormia terraenovae. The sequence goes on from OX596074.1 coordinate 145,020,670, forward strand.
ATAATGGAAAATGTTTTGGTATTTCTTTTTTTATTTCAGCAAAAAATGCTAACCTAATTTCAAAGCAAGACATTAAGGGTTGTATCTCCTCTTATACACACACACACCCACACAAAATTGTGCACACATTTGCAGTAGTCTGACACTTGTTTTTTTGGTATTATTTAAAATATTTTACACAATTTATCTTATTTTTTCTATTTATGCATATAAAATAAATTTTCCTTAGTCACTTTATTTTATCTTATCTTTGTATCTTTTAATCTGTTGTTTCACAATTTCTGCATTGATAAATTGTTGGTTTATTGAATTTATTAATCAATATTTTATAAGTGAGTATGTTTGTATGTATGAGTGTATAGTTATTTTTCCTAACAAACAATAACTATCTCTAAAACGTCATAGGAACTTATAGTTGTTGTTGTTATCTAATATTTATGAGAATATGTTTCCTTTTGATTATTGAACAGCAGCTAAATAAGTATTCAATAATGTATTGAGTTCAATAGAAATGGAATAAACAAATAAAATAAATGATTAATAATCTATTTACGTTTTAGAAATATTAAAAGGTATCTGTACGATTGGTTTGTTTTATTCTAGGAATTGCTAATTTCTTAAATTCTTTTTTGAAGCAAAAGTTAAGTTTTATATTTTCCGAGAATTTTATTTGTTAAGTGCAAAGGTAGAAGTTAGGAAGTTGTAAGCTTTTGATAAATTCAATAGAATTTCATCAACTAAATTTGATAAGTTTAATTTAGGGAGTATATTTCAAAATGATGTAATGATGTGAAATTGATATTTTTATACCCACCTTCAAAAAGATGGGGGATATATTGATTTTGTCATTCCGTATGTAATATGTCGAACGAATCATTTAAGACCCCACAAAGTATATATTTTCTGAGTGCTGGTTAGATTCTGAGTCGATCTAGCTATGTCCGTCCGTCAGTCCGTCTGTTCTTCTGTCTGTCTGTTGAAAGCAGGATAGGGCTCGAACCAAACTACCAAATTTGGCTCAAATATTTGTCTTATATAAGGTTTGCTTAGTATTGAAAATTAGTAAAATCGGTTAATAAACAAAAAAAGTTATGGGCTAAATACTAGAAACACAGGGTGTACGTTGTAGCTTTATTTCATACTTTTCGGCTGATATCTCTTCAACAAAAGTATGTACGATAACAAAATTTTGTACATATAGTTCGAGGGTCGATATAAACTCGAAAATAAAAGATGGGCGTGGTCCGCACACTTTACCGCCCACCTCCCATATAAGGTGAAACGTTAACGAAATTTTGTACAAATAGTTCAAGGACCAATATAAACTCGGAAACAAAAAATGGTCGTGGTCCGCCCACTTTACCGCGAACCTCCCATATAACGTAAAATTTTAAAAAGTTGATGGTGGGTATATAGATATATAACATTCGCTCTTGTTTATTTTTTATGTTAATTTGAATTTTTTGGTTTTAATAATATATTTCCACAAAAAAAAAAAAAAAAAAAAAAAAAAAAAAAATATTTTTGTAGCAAGGAATTTCACAATAACACGTGGTTATGGATTGCTAAGCTTATAAATTATTTTTTGTGGGATTGAGTATAGTTTTCTAGATAAATCGTTACATACTGTAACAACCAAAAGGCAAGCTTTCGTTTTTGCTTTCATCATTATATTTGTTTTGTATTAATACCTACAGAAATTTGTTCCTTTGATAATAACCCTAGCTCTGTTCATTGATTATACTAATTATTTATATTTTTATTTCTATTACTAAAATTTATATTATATAGCTTCGATAATATATATAGCTTCGAAGGAGGATGTTGACCGACCTAAGCGGACAACATTTAATTAAGTACAGAATTTTATTCGGCTTAATTAAACAAAGTCTCAACTGATAGTCACCATTATTTAGATCAGAATCTTATTCGACTAAGTAGGTTAATTAAGGCTCAGGAATTGTTTTGACAGAATAGAATTTTATTCAGTCTGCCAGAAATATAGTCAGAGTGGGGAACCATTATCTGGTCGGGACAGAATTTTATTCGGTCTGGGCAAATAAAGGCCAATTTATAAAAGGCAATTTACGTTGATTTAGAAGTATATTCGGCACAACATGGACAAGTTTATGTAATTGTGACAAGATTAAATTGGGATAGAATTTTATTCAACTCGACTAAATCATAGAGAGCACAACTACGTAGTGCTGAACGGTCGGTATTAAGAGCGGCGGTAGTTTTAAATCGTGTACTATATCGGTGTGGTGTTAATTAGTAAATGAAGTTTATAACGTTTATTACATTATATAACTGCTTATATAAATTAATTTTTAATTGATTTTGCTCCAATCATCAAAATGATAATATTAATAATTAGAATAATTGATTTTATTATTACAAATTTTTTCTAAATAGGCATAATGAGGTAGAAATTGTTGGAAATTGTCTTAATTTTTTTTGTTTCTATATTTTTATAGACACATTTTTAATTTTCTTTATATTTTATTACAAGCTGTCAATTTATTAAAAAAAATTGTTAAACAATTAGAAAATTAATTATATTAAAAAAATAATATAATTAAATTCCAATATAAAGTTAATTAATAATTTTATTAAAGAATAATTTAATTTAGTAAAAGTATTTGAATTTTTTTATACACAGAAAAAAAGTATATTTATTTCAAGATTTTGTTCATAAATATTATGAAATCAACATGACTTTTTTCCCAAATTTTTTTCGTAAAAAACAAAATTTGGTTCTTAGATATTATTAAATTATTCTTTACGAAAATTTTAAGAATTTTGGAAAAATTTTGCTTAAATTTTGTTTTATTTTTATAAGATTCTAATACAAATGTTAAATAAAAATAGCTAAAGTAGAAAATATGAGGAATAAATGGCAACTTTTCAAGAAAAATTTGTTAGAAAATAATGTTTAGAAATTTGCATAAATTTGAAACCATTCAACAGCATATATGTAATTTTATTAAACAGAGCTTCTATTCTGTTGAATGATCCCTAAAATTGAAATAAAAATTAAAAATTTCAAACATTTGTTTATAAATAAAATCAAATAAATTTTAAACAATTTGTTTATGTCTTCTTGACTTTTGATTCATCCCAGCAAAAACTTTGCTTTCCTGGTAAGCTAGCAGGTATAATTGGAAATATAAATAAACTACTTATTTTTTGTCTCAATAACTAGCTATTTTTGTTCGAGTTGTCCATGAATTCTAGTAGTTATTTTTAGACTCTAATGATACTAAAAAATATGTACCTAAACAAAAATAAAAATATAAAAAAAAAAGAAAAAATTTGCCGTCAGTGAGTTTTGAACTTGGGACCCTATTAACTAGTCATTTTTAATGACTAACGTCTTACTCAGTACACCATCTCGCACTTAATATTCGATGCTAAAAAACTTGTTTTAGCATAAAATATATTTTTAAAATATTTTGTTAAAAAAACGAATAGCATCTCAGAATGGGGTTGAACCGGCAACCTTCTGGTTGCTAATCCTGCGCTCTAGACAACTGATCCATGTAATTGTAACCTACTCCGCAATTATACTATTGAGTACTTATTTATGTAATGTAGAGAAGGCAAATAATAATGACGCCTACTTTCCAGAAAAGTACTTTGATAAGTAGTTGCCATTACCGAAAACCAAAAAGTTTTTGCTGGGATATAGAAAAAAGTTTTAATATTTAAGAAATTATTCTTAAATATTATGAACTAAAATCAATGAAACAAAATTATTATATTTATGTACAAAATTTTTTCTGCGTAATTATTATTTGATCACAAAATGTATTGATATAAACGCCGTATACGCAATATTTGGACTTTAAATATAAAGATAATTTAATAGTTAAATTAACACCATTGAAAGCAAAGAATTCATGTAATATGATAGTATAAATATAATAGTATGATAGAAAACATAAGTTTGAAAATGTTACTTTTGCTTTTTGCAACAATCAGAGACCATCCTTGATAAAACCGTGTACCGACTTTCCTCCTGAATGACAAATTTCTTCTCAAAAAACTTCAATGATTAATCTCTACTTCAATATTTTCATTCCACTGAGGGGCGCACATACCCCGCCCCAAACACGAACAATTTAAAAAATAAGCAAATAATTTAATATTTATCTATTTCGAAAATAATCTGGGAATTAACTGAAAATAAAATAGCAAGTAAAATATAATACAAATGTAGGAACTGGAGGAGAAAGATGGGAGGATCACCGAGGTTTTGCTGGACAGAGACGTTAGTTTGGAGTTTTAAGGGTTGGACTTAAACAGGACGGGATAAGACGGAATGGGAACGTGGGTATAAAAGACCGACATTTTGGACAAACGGGGAGAGTTACTCAGTGTGAGTTGAGCTGAGTTGAAGTAGCTTAACACAGAAGGAGTTTGTGTTAATGCTAGGCTATTTTTAAGTTTTGTAAATAATAATGTAAATAAATGTAAATATGAAATTTGAAGTGTCGTGTATATAATTTAAAATAGAGTAGATAGAGTGTGACAGAGAAGTCACAAAAACATCAAAGTGTTCATCAAAACGCTTTTAAAAATCTACAATTGGGAGCTCGTCCGGGAAGTTCTCATGAGCCAATGAGAAAAAAACGTACAACAATATTCGTTAAAATATTAAGTACAGTGTGCGAGAATGAGACGTATGGAAAGTTATTTGTTAGGAGAAAACAATAACAATCGACAGAGCAGTACCAGTACAGATGAGACAAAACAACAACTGAGCAGATGAATTGCAGCAGATGTGGGCGTTCGTATAAAAAAATCCTTCGTAGATGGCGGATAGAGTGTTTACGAGTGTATTTGAGTGAAATGTGCTCGTTAACAGGTGACGCGATGAGTTGCTGCGGTGGTATTTACTCACTGATAGATGGCGCGATGAGTTTCTGAGGTGAAATATACTTGTTGATAGATGGCGCTGTTGTAAATTGACCGTATGAAGCGAGAAGACATGTGTATGCAGGAGTGTGATAGAGACAGTTACCCTATATCGCCTATGAACGCTGAGCATGGGAGAGAGAAAGGATATAGAGTATCTGCAGAGGCGCATAACCTGTAGAGTGAGTAGTAAATAGCAGAGATTTACTAAGGTGTTAGAAGCATGCGGCAATACAACAGGCAGCAAAGGAGAAGGTTGATCGTTGTGCGATAACAGAACGACGACAGAGTGTGAGTTACCGCCCAGAGGAGAAATTGTGTGATTGTTGTTCGATTCCAAGTCGTTCTAAGGAGAATTGTGCGTGTATGGGTATTGGTGTGCACGTGCAATTTGTTTACGCATTTGGTTTGTTTTTTGTGTGTTGATTTTTTTTAGTTGAGTGTCCGTTAGGTGAATTTTTGGGTGCGCAGTATTGTGTTGTTAGTGTTTTTTTTTTTTTTGGGATTTGTTTATTTGTAGTGTTTGCAGCTGCGCAATGCAATTTTAGTGTCCGTGGTCCGTTAGGTCATTATTATTTTTTTTTTTTGTAAAAGGGTTTAGTATTTTGAGTTTTTTTATGGGTGATTTTTTGTTGTTTGTGTACAAAGCACACGTGTTTGGGAAAGTGCTTTTTGTTTTGATGTTTTTAATTTTGTCCGTGTATTTGTTTTTGTAATTTGATGGAGGGATCATATTTTTTTTGTGATCGTTTTTGGGTTGTTGGGATATTGTTTTTATTTTGGGTTAAATTTTTTTTTTGGTTTATTTTTGTAATTACGTAGTGAATATTGTTTGAGTGATATTGTGCGTAATAGTTTTTTATCTTGTTTTTTTTATTTTTGTCTTTTGATTTTTTTTTTACTTATGGAGTGATTGCTTATTTTTGATATTTTGTTTTTTTATTATGTTTGTTCGAGATGGGACTTATGGAGTTATTGACGTTTGACGGAAGCAAAACGGTGATGGTGTTGATGGTGCAGAGTTCTTTGCGAAGATATCCAACCCAAGGCCTACAGTTGAGGTGATATTGAAGATGCATAGTCGGATGGGCAAGATTTCATTAAAAATCTTGACCTATAGAAGCATAGGAGTATTGGAAGAGGTCAACATGGTCGTACGGTTTGGAGATTGAGGGATTCTGGTAGATGTACCAACGTCACAGAGGACGTGAATCCGAGGGTTTCTACATTCGGGGTCGAATGTGCTGTCAGGAGGGCCGAATGTAGGAACTGGAGGAGAAAGATGGGAGGATCACCGAGGTTTTGCTGGACAGAGACGTTAGTTTGGAGTTTTAAGGGTTGGACTTAAACAGGACGGGATAAGACGGAATGGGAACGTGGGTATAAAAGACCGACATTTTGGACAAACGGGGAGAGTTACTCAGTGTGAGTTGAGCTGAGTTGAAGTAGCTTAACACAGAAGGAGTTTGTGTTAATGCTGGCTATTTTTAAGTTTTGTAAATAATAATGTAAATAAATGTAAATATGAAATTTGAAGTGTCGTGTATATAATTTAAAATAGAGTAGATAGAGTGTGACAGAGAAGTCACAAAAACATCAAAGTGTTCATCAAAACGCTTTTAAAAATCTACACAAATAACAAGCAAGAAACTATTTCTCAGCCCTGTTTTTTTTAAGGTGTTTATGTATTAAAAGCTTAATCAACTTAACGACGTCATTAGTGGGTGGTTCACGTCCGGTTTTGTTTACTTAAAACAAAATAAATATTCATAGATTAATCAAACCTATTTTTCTTTTACGATATTTAGTTTTTACTATTTTTAGTTTTATTTATTTCTTATTAGCATTACAAAAGTTCACTTAAGTTAGTTTAACTAAGAAGTTTTCCACTAGAGACATTAAAAAAATAATTGTCAATGTCAGCTTTGAACTTAGTATTGAACTCACTTAATTGGTATTTTCTACTTGATTAGATAATACTTAATTTATAAGAAAATTAACAAAAAATATTTGTACATATATATACAATTAATGGATTTTTAATATGTCTGGAAATAATTATTTAAAGAATGGAAAATTGTCTTTAAATATTAAAAGACTCATTTCAATACCAATTCATTGGAAAAAATATATACAACTTAAATAATTGAGTTTCTACTAGTGTTTATAAATCGGTTAACCGAAAAACCGGTTTTTTCTTCAAATTTCGGTTATTTGCAAACCGGTTAATTTGAAACATTCAATTTCGGTTAACCGGTTTATCCGGTTTTTTGTGTCGGTTAACCGGTTTTAAAAATTTGTTAAAAATATCACGAAATTTCCTCCTTTTATTACTTTTTTCTGAATTTAAAATATAAGATAACTTTTTGAAACAACTAACTTTTGTTTGAGTTAACAAGTCGTCAGGTGGTATATTTACTTGTTAGAAGTTAAATATATTTTAAAACTGTATGTATAATAAGATCAGATAGATAATTAAGCATTCCATTTACAAAAATTTTAATTTCATGCGAATGAAATTTTCCAAAAGAAGAAAATAACATTACACCTTCTAATGTATAGCATAAGGGAAAAATAAGATTTTATATAGAAAAATAGGAAAAAAAAAAAAAGAATGCATTCAAAAGTAGAACTAAATAAACGCGGAAAATATACTTTTAAATTATTAATAATTCTTATAAAAAATTAAAATCAAATCTCTTTTTTAAGCAGAAAAAATGTTAGTTATTTTTCCAAAAATATTTTTATTAATTACATTTTTATATAAACATTTTTTTAAGAGAAAAACTTCAAAAGCGGTGAAAATAAATCATAATAAAATCCTATGTCTGAAACTTTCATTTTGTTGAGATGATTTAAAATTTCGATAATTTAATTTTATTTTTAAATCAGAAAAATTAAGAAAAAAATAAAATAGCATTAAAAATACTTTATAGAATAATTTTAAATCATTATAAAGCTTCAAAAGCTGTGCTAAAAGGTGACAAAAAATTGTTTTTATAAATTATATTAAAACTACTCTAAAGCCTGAAAAGGAGTAGTATAAACTAGTGCTATCAAATTCTACTATTTTTGAATACTCGATACTACTCGATACTTAACTGATTTTTTAATTTAAAAAATATAATTTTTAATACATTTTTTATTTAAAATTAAAACAAATATATTTAATCAATTATTATGAAATTTTGTAAATTTGTTTATACAAAATACAAAATAAATAAAAACGTTAACTAAATTCAACTTTAATAAAAGTCAGCAAAATTATTTTCATATATTTAAAATTTTACTTGTATCTTTATACAGAGTTTTATTTTAGCCGTTGTATTTTTTATATGATATCATTGAAAAACTAAACTCTGAAAGTATTGAGTAACTACTTTATAGTATTGAGTACTCAAAAAAATCGGGCAAATACTCGGTACTCGATACTAATACTCAATACTTGCACAGCACTAGTATAAACTTTCGATGTAAATCTGTCGCTATTTATAAACAGTGTTTATTAATTGGTGCGTGCTTAAATAAGCCGGAAAACTATTTTTTAACGAAAAAATTAAAGCAATTATTCAAATGTCGGTTAACCGGTTTAACCGGTTTTTAAGTAGACGGTTAACCGAAAAAACGGTTTTTTAATTTTGCCCAATTTTCGGTTAACCGTCAAACCAGTTTTTTGAAAAGTCGGTTTTTTATAAACACTAGTTTCTAGGTAATATGTAACCAAAAGTCTATCAAAATTATAAATAAAATCTCTTTGACGAAGATGAAGATTTTAATTTTATATCAAATGAGATAATTTATTTAAAACTATCAAATTGTTAATGCTATTTTAAACTACTATTGAAAACATAGTATTTATTAATTAAAATTATTTCCATTTAATCGCCTTAAATTGTCGTCTATGCTTTTGAACAAAAAGCATTAAAATATAAATTAAATAGACACCCACTTATCAAGATTAAGAAGCAGCGACAACAATATTAAGAAAACTAATTTTCTGCATGATAGAACTTTAGCTATATCAAGACTAAAACATTTACTAAAACCACCTCAAACCAACAAACACTATTCCCTAAGCTCTATTTTTTTTTTATTAAAAAATATTTATTGGAAAATGCATTTACAAGAAACCATTTGGTTCAACTGTCTTGTAGTTTGTATTTTGAGGTCATTTTTGTTTTGTAAATTTATTTGGTCTTCATTATTTTCTTGTCTCTATTATAGTGATTGAGTTAATCCTTATTGATTGACTGCTTGTAATTTTTCTTAATATTAGAAAAATAGTCGATTTATTATAGAAATTTTTATTTTACTGTTAATTTTTCATACCATTAACTAATTTATTAATAAGTATTTTTGTATTTATAGGTTTATAAATAATTTTTATAAGATTAAATGAACTACGTTCATTGACTGTAAATATGAAATTTGTTTTAATCATTTATTTTTTGGAAATTTTTCCATATAGATGTGTGATGGATTGTTGTTGGTATTCGATACGTGGGTGCTGTTTTTACGATGTGTGAAGTTATTTTAATTTTAGTTAAACACTAACTAAAAATAGTTTGTTCAGTATAAAGGATTTAATATGATTTATAAATAAATGTGTTAATCAAGTTTATAACACATTTATTTAATAGATACTGAAATTCATATTATTATTTTTTTATGTTTTAGTAAAATAGAAAAACAAAACATTTATTTTATATAATGTTTAGAAAAACTCATTTAATTTTTATTATACGTATTGCACAAAAATGGATATAAGGAGTGAAATCGAAAAAAATTTTGTTAAGATTTTGCCTCTTAACTTTTTTCAGAAGCTAAATATAATATTTTTATTGATCTAGTTATCTTTGAAAAATATTTTAATTATTAATGACAACTTTGTTGATTTGTTGTGAGTTTGATCAATAAGTGTGACAAAAATAAGGAAGTTCGTGCTAAAACTAAAACAAATTTTCCAATTCCAAAAAAAAAAAAAAAAAAAAAAAAAATTAAATTGGTCCTACAAAAAATTGGCCAAAGAATTAAAGCTCTGCCGCCACTCTGTTTCCAATATTATTAATTAGTATCAGGATATTAGAAAAGCCAAGAAATTTGAAAGCATATTAGACGCATATTTTTCCCCAACTTAATGGATTTTATAATTTTGAAAATGATCTTGGCTAGCAATTTGTTATAGATATGGAAAATATTCTTGTAAAACGTATCGCTATTTAAAACTTGTCTCTATTTTAATACATTTTTCAAAAATTTCTTTAAATCGAATTATTACTCTTTATAATAACATTTTTTTTTAGGAGACTTAAATAACTCTTTAAGAATTTTTTATGCCATTAATAATATTTTTTATTTTTTTTAAAAATCAGTTAAAAATTAACAGAGTTATGATTCATAAAATAACAATTAATATCAATCATACGTTAGAATAAACTGAAGCAGAAAAATTAAATATTTGAATAAAATCCTTTTTAAATGATGTTTTGCAAAAAAAAATTTACTTAAAATAGTAAAATATTTATGACTTGAAGAAAGATTGACTAAAATGAGAATGAATTTAAACATTAAATTTTTCTGATATTTATTACACAGAAATATATATATATATATATATATATATATATATATATATATATATATATATATATATATATGCCAAAAAAACCGGTTAACCGGTTTTTTTGCAGAAGTTTATATTTCTACCAAAAGAATACATTTCTTAAAGAAAAATTAATAAATATTATGATGTTCAAGTTAAAATATATTACACATAATTATTCTTGGAAATAACTATTAATCCAATAAGAACGAGAACGAAATAGCCGGTCAAGTCCGACAATACCCTACTCAATTATGTGCACCAAATTCGGGGAAGTGTCTTCTTTTCTAAACCTGTGGAATTGTGGGCCAATACTATGTTCAATTATGGACCGATCTTCATGAAATTCCGAACACAGATTTTAACTTATATGGAACTTACATGTGTAAAAAAAAAATTCTTACTACATTTAAGGGATTTATGATCGTTAAACTCCTTTTCCGGGAGGATATTTGCATGGCGCAAGTTCAAATAATGGAACGATCATAACCAATTTTAACACGCTTCGTTCTTAGACTATAAGAAACCTGTGTGCCAAATTTCAAATTTAATACATGTTCAAAATTGTGACCTGTATTTCAATTAATTAATTAATTATTTTTTATGAACAGACAGACGGACGGACGAACATCATCAAATCGACTTAAAGACGATTGGTACAAATTAAGGTGGGTCTTAAACCAATATTTTTGGGTGTTACAAAGCATATGAACGAACGAATAATATAATGTAAAAATTTTAAGAAAATAATCATCAAAACAAACAAAACATAAACCATGGGTTAATATGATAAGAGCCAGAATCAATTTTACTGAAACTATTTTGTAGGAGAAACTTTTTTAAAACAAAATCTTTGAAAATATTGAATAAAAAAAGACTAAAACCTCCAAATTGTGGAAAAATATTACAGGTGTTACAATTGAAGTAATTATTACTAATTTCTTTATTTAATATTACAGTAATTAATTTCGTTTTAACCTTAAACTATATCTTTAAAACATTACAAATAAAACTCTAAAAAATATTCATAAATTTCGATTCAAATATCAGTATTTAGTACATGTTTTTTGAAATAAAAAGCTATTTTTAAAACCGATTTTTTGTGTTTAAAAAAACCGGTCTATTCGACATTCGAAAAATGAACATTTTTAAAAAACCGACAGCACATTGACAGAAAAAACCGGTTTAAAAACCGGTTGGAAAACCGTATCGATCACCCTAATATATATATATATATATATATATATATATATATATATATATATATATATATATATATATATATATATATATATATATATATATATATATATATATATATATTTTTACAAATGAATATTTATTTTAATATAAAATTTAAACACTTTGTTTAAGTCTTCTTGACTTTTGTTTCATTTAGAAAAAAGAAATTTAAGAAATTATTCTCAAATATTATGAATAAAAATCAATGAAACAAAATTTTTGTATTTATGTATTTTAAATTTATTTAGAAAACTTTGAAAGAAATTAACAAACCAATGAATAATGTTATAAAAAAATCTTAATTAATAACAATCATACGTCACCCTGAAATTCTAAAGAAAATTCTAAATTAGAGTGAAAATAATTAAAATTTTTGTAGGGTAATTTAATTTAAATGTGAGTGATTCCATGTCAAAACGGACAGCAATCGGACTTGATATCTCCGATGTCAATGAAATTCACTACATATATTGGCAATTGGAATTGCTTCCCAAATCATCAAATTTTAGACTCATGCCTCTTCCCGGTCCAAAAATATGACGGTTTGAAAAACGAGAAAAAGCTAAAAAATTTACAAAGGTGCATTTGTTTAATTGCTAATAACTTCTAAACTATATACGGTAGTTATCTCGCTTTAGTTTTATAATAAAGACAAAAATATTACTTTTATAAAGATATTTATATTTTTTTTTAAATCAAAAGTTCAAAGGTCAATGTTGGACTTATAAAAATCAAATCATTATATTATATCAAAATATATAATGACGTAACTCCTCTTCCTACGTACGGAAAATTTCAAGTTGGAGTCTCATTTTGTTTAGAGGTTATGGACCAAAATAAAATTTAATTGCTTATAACTTCTAAACTATACACAATAAAATTTTAATTTTAGTATCATTTTAAAGATTGAGATATTGTCTTTAAAATTATGTGTAGTAAATTTATTTAATTTAAAAGTTCAAAGGTCAAATTTAAACATATAAAAATTAAATCTTTATATCTCCAAAAACGATATTTTTAAAATTCTTAAAAAGTTATATAATGTTACCACAACTCTTGTCCATACCAGTGCAAAATTTCATATTGGACACTCATTTAGTTTAGAAGTTATGTAACAAAATATAAACCAAAGTCAAATTTTGTATATAAAATTTCATATTTTTTAAATAAAAAAAAAAAATAATTTAAATTAATTTTTGTAAATATTTTAAATTTTTACATAAATAAATTTTATATGCGTCATTTTAAGGCTAATATCTATTTCTATTAAATGAGATACAAAATATAATTTTACAATTTATAGTTTAGAAGTTATGAGCAATGAACTATGTACACTTTTGGATAAAATTTGATAGTTTTTTCATTTTTAAAACGTCATGTTTTTGGTCCGGAAATGGTCTTAAGTCTGAAGTTTGCAATTTCAGCAACACTGGTAATAGGTAATAACTGTAGCGAATTTCATTGAAATCGGAGACATGAAATCCGAAAATGACTGTTGATATGGAATTACTCGTGTTTAATAACTGAATAATTTTAATAAAAAAATGTAAGTAAATTAAATAAGTAAACATTTTTATATAGGGTACTCATTTTTTATTTTCATAATATTAAAAAAAAAAAAAAAAAAAAAAAAATACAATTTTTCCGTTAAAGTTTTCTAGTTGGTAAATAAAACTACCCAGGAAAAATTTTAGAATATGTTCTAAAATCATTAGTTCTAGAACTGGTGTAATCAGAAGCACTCCAGATTCTTTAATAACATCCTCAGAACTAGTGGTATCACAACCAATTCTGATACTAATGGAGTAGAACCTTATTATGATTCTAAATTCGTTTTAAGGAATGTTTTAAAGAACAAGTGCTTAAGAACTAATTCCGTATGACTTCTACATCACTACTGATAACAAATTACTAGTTCTCAAATGACTTCCTGGAACTGTTTAAAATACTTGTATACAAATTTTAAAAAATTAAGAAAAGAGTATTTACAGTATAAAATTGATTTTAAAAAAGGTTTTTAGAAAATAGCCCATTTTAATAAAAAACTGATTCTGAAACCGTTCATTAACGCTTCTATAGAACTAGTTCTGAATGATTAAAGAACTATTTCTAGAACCATTCCAAAGAATGGGTACTGGCTAGCTAACAGTTCCTCAGAACTAGTTCTGGAGGTGACAATTTAAAACGAAAATCATTGATCGTAACGCCAAAGTAGAACAAGTACAGGCTATTTTCATGTGTTCTGGAACTAGTTGTAGAATCAATAAAATTTTTCCTGGGTAATTAAAATTTCTTATGAGCTCTGTGACAAATGTATGTAAATGCCTGAACTATAAAAATTTGTTTTAAAATATTTTTAAATTAAGATAGAATCATACACAGAAAAAAGTAAAAATGGACTTCAATTACGAAATTTGTAATATTAATTAATTTTTAATTGATTTTGCTCCAATCATCAAAATGATAATATTAATAACTAGAATAATTGATATTATTATTACTTCTTTTCCTTAAATAGATGCAATGAGCTCAATATTTTTGAAAATTTACTTAAATTTATTTCATTTCTGACAAATATTTAATTTTTCTTTATATTTTATTAACAGCTGTCAATTTATTAAAAAACAAAACTGAAAACCAATTAGAAAATTAATTTTATTAATAAATCATATAATTAAATTCCAATATAAAGTTAATTAATAATTTTATTAAAGTATTATTTGAAATATTTTTTTCTGTGTATATTTATTAAGATATTAAAATAATTTTAACTGAATTGTCCTTTAATTAGTTAAAATGTTGTTGCTTCAACAAAATGTTTGAAACAAGTTTCAGTTCAGTTTATTGATATTTTATAACATTAAATCACAAATCGTATACTATATGTTATTTTATTTTTTTACAAACTTAAATTATTGTTGACTTGAGTCCCTTTTTATTTCTTTATTTCAAGATGAATATAGAAGCTTTTGATAGAAAAGTTTTTTCTGCTTCCCCTTCCAGGCCAAAATCACATGTACAATGTTTTATTGATTTTTTTCCAGTGATAAAAATGGGTTAATTTGATGCCAAAAAAACGACGTCAGCATCATTTATTTTTCGAAAAACAAACTGAGTCACAGAATTAAGAAATAATTATTTCTTATTTGTTTTTATTTATTTTATGTTTAATTTTTTAAATTCTTTTAAAGGGTATGATCCATTGGCAAAATTATTGTTTGATTGCTGTGAACTGTTACATTTTGTTGGAACTTTTATTTCAATTAAGTTAAGTTATAATCGATTTTAGTAAAGGCTCAATTTAGTTGTAACATATAAAACTTTATAATAAAAGAGAAAACAAGATCTCCACTGTTTTTGAGCAGATGAAATGATTCAGACATAACATTTATATGTTTTAATTTTTATTTTGTTTTCCAAATCAAACTAATTGTTCCCTAGATTTGTTATATTTGATATATCTCAAAAACTGGAGTAAATAAAAAAATGATTTATAGGCTTAGAATTCCATGATCACTGGTATCCAAATTCTCCGAAAAAAAAATAAAATATTGAAAAATTAATTTTGGTAAGTTCTTGTGTAATTAAGAAATTGTTAAGCATATAGCAAAATATCTATTCGTAGAGAAAAATCTCTAGAGAAAAATATACGTTTTAATCTGGGCTTAAAATTGTGAAACTTTGGAGATCTATTTGGAACAAAATCTACTACACCAATGCTTTTTAATGGAAGATATATTTTAATATTATTCCTGTGTTCAGTCCTAATAAATTTATTTTGAATTAAAATATCCTTTAATCTGAAAAAGTTATTAAATTAACTTTCAATGTTTGATACTTGATGCAATGTTTTTGGCTTTAAAATTAGTTCCCAAAACAAAACTTAATGAAAGATAGATTTTATATTCAGCTCAAAATTAGTTAAATTTTATATTTTCTTAAATTGCATATAGCTTACAAATTCTCTTTACAATGTAGACAGTAGTGTTTAAAACATTTGGAATTGAGTTAATTTTTTATCTCTGCATTTATTTTTTCATCCACAAATATTTTTATACATAATTTTTATTTATCATATTTTGTTTTTAAATCTAAAAGAAAACAATTTCCTAAACTTATATCTATACACAGAAAAAAGATTGGTCGGAAAACGATTGTGTCTATCACAATTACATAAAAAATATCGAATTTATATTGCGATTACTTAATTTTACCAAGCTAAATAGATTTTCTATTCCAACATTTTAAAATTCCTAATTAAAGAGGAATGTCCGTATCTACAATTCTAAAATAATCAGATTAACCAATTGCTGTAACTATTTTTACTATGTCGGTTGGTGCAATTAATTTAAACTCATAATAATATTTGTTAGTACTACTGATAGAATCATTGGAATTAATAAATTGTTTATATTAAAATATTTCTATACATAACGAATTTCTTTAATAACATTAGGCGATTATTCATAATAAAAATGTAATTAATTCGGTAACTCTATAAGAAAATAATAAACAAAAAAGATTCGTTGCTCTCAACCGATAAACTAGTTGTGAAAATCAACAAATTTTTTATTTTATTATTTGACATTCAATAATAAATAAAAAAATGAAACGAACTCCAATAAAAAGCCTAATAAAAAATCTGCCCTTACTACTATTAAATTCAGTTGTGTCAAACAAATTATTTTGCCTTCAAATCAGTTGCTTCAGCCGAATTTTTACAGTGACTACAACTGATTTGTAGAGATAGTACCTACAACAGACTAAATTCGATTGGCAAACAATTTGGTTGCCACAACGAAAGTGTTTTCTCTGTGTACTAAAAATAATTATTCAGTGATTATTATTTTTCTGTTTCCAATAGAACCAATTTAAACTAACAAATGTTTATAAATAATCACATGAGTCAATCCATTTAAAACTAACACGAAAAATTACAATTCTTGACTTTACCTCTCCGAATTTGATAATATTTGGTACAATCAATATTCTTTTAGATAATTTCATCGAGTGGTTCGCGAAATATCGCGATTTGAAAGTGTAAAATAGCTAAAAATATGTATATTGATTTTGTCATTCCGTATGTCGAAAGAGTCATTTAAGACCTGGGTCCTAATTTTATTCTGAGTCGATCTAGCTATGTCCGTCCGTCCGTCTGTCTGTCTGTCTGTCTGTTGGAAGCAAGAATTTTTTCAAATATTTATCTTATATAAGTTTGGTTTGGCATTGAAAGTGGCCAAAAGCGGTTTATAAACAAAAAAGTTGTGGGCTAAAAACTAGAAACACAGAGTTACAAATGTTTTACTAAATCTTATTTTTATATTAATAATAGCTTCATTTCATACTTTTCTGCGGATATCTCTTAAGCAAAAACATGTACGACAACGGATAATTCGGGGTTCGATATAAACTTGGAAACCAAAAATAGGCGTGGTCCGCCCACTTTACCGCCCACCTCCCATATAACGAAAAATTTGAAAAAGCTGCTGAGCCGAATATAACATTCTCACTTGTTTATTTTAAGAGCATATATTTGGTTGACTATTTTAAAAACATGTCTAGAAAGAAAAAAAAAGCATAACACATTTAATGTAACTTTTATATTTTCGCTTAATGCTTTTAACAAATTCGCAGGACCTTGAAATTTTAGAAATTTTACCATTCTTGGACCCGAAAATTTTTTCTGAATAAGATATTGAACATTTTTTAGCTCAAAGTTATAGTTTATTAGCTTTTGGAATGGACTAATAGCATAAAAATACCTTTGCGGAAAGAAAGTATCGCCGAAATGATCATTGATGCGTTTTCACAACACTAAGCTTTTAGGTTGATCCGAGTGGCTTTAGCACCCAATTTTTGGCACACTATTTATAAAAAACCTGGATTTTTTCTCCTCTCTTTAAGACAACATATTAGTCTAATAATAATTATAAAAAATATCACTATTAGCTGCATGCTATTTAATGAGACTGATGTGAAAACGAAACAACCGCTGCAGCGGTACAAAATGGGTTAAGAAAAAAATGTTTATTATATTTTAAAATTTGTATTCAATTGCAAATATCACCAATCTTTATATTGAAAAACGTTTACCCTTAATGCCTAAGAAGTTTTGTGGAATTGTAAATAGTATATTTTTCTTTTATGCTTTTAAGAGTTGTAAACACAGAAAAAATTATTACGGTCTTTCTTTCAATTAACATTGTTGTTTAATTTTGCATCGAGATTTAATAAATTTATTCAAGCAAAAATAAAATAAAAATAAAATTTAGCTATACTTTTATATCCTATATACATTTTTAATTCATCCAATCAACTACTTAATTGATTTAATTAATTTATTAATTGGGAATTTTTTTCTGTTTTGTATTTTATACAGTTTTTAGTAATTGATATAATTAATAACATATTTGTTAATTGGTGACTTTTTGTGTGAAAGTTTTACTAAATATTATTTTTTTTAAATAATTTTTGTTCAATAAAAAAAAAAAAAAAAAACATTTTAAATTATTTAAACAAAAACATTTAAATGGTAAAAATATTTCCTTAAAAAAAAAGAATTAGAAAGAAAAGAGATACTGGGGATTAAAACAAAAAAGTAGGCATTTAATTTAATGTATTTCTTCTATTTTCCCTTTAACCTTTAAATAATTGCAAAACAAGTTGCTTTACATTTTTACAAAAATGTTGATTAAATTAGAAAGTTTATTTTCAGTTCCAAATATTTTGACTATCAGTGTAAATCCTTTTTGAAACAAATTGACATTTAAATTGTCACATTCTGCTGTAAAGGTCATTACAAAAGTAAGCCCTAATAGATAAAATATTTATGTAAAAGAAATTTTAGTAATTGAATTTTTGATTGAAAATTTTCTTTGTTAACATTTTCACATAAATAATTTCATATCTCTAAAAATCAATACTATTAGAAAAGGATTACAATGGTATTTAGATGGGTATTTTTTGATATGTAAATATAATATTAAAATAGGACTCTTATAAACAAGAAATTGCGTGTTGTAGGTTTGAAATGTGGGTTTAAAATGTTCAATAGCACAAAATGCCATTACCTGAGTTTTTGTAATTTGTTAAAGGCGTTTGGAATTTGTGTAACAAATTTGCACATCAATGAGAATATAAATAATTAATTTTGAAAATATCCTTATGTTCTTTTGTATTATTGTTTTGTATGAATGAGTTTTTTTTTTTTTTTTTATTTTTTGGTGTTTTCGTTCTTTGTTCAACGACCACACTTGTTCGTTGTTTAAAGCTTACCCACTCACCCTTTTTTTCCTTTTGGTATTCGTGGAAATTCTCGTTTAGTATATTTCGTATTATTTAGAAGAAATAAAATGACTTCGTTTCATTTAAGAAAAATAAGGAAAAATATTTTTTTTCTTCCTTCAACAAGGGCATAAAATTAAAATAATGAAAACGTACAAAGAACACGTTTTCAGATTAATTTAAACGATAATTTTGCACGATTTGTTTAATTTATTTAATTTTAATTTTTTTTATTTTCTTTTCTGCTGGCGATTAAAATATGGCAAGAAAAACACTTAAGTTAGCGTAACAAATTTATTGAATTTATTATAAGGAGGAAAAACAAAAATATATAAAAAAAGAATTAGAAAGAAAAAAGAAACTTAAAAAGACGTGCTTTTTTTTGGGACGTTTACGAAGGCGACAACGTTAATATATTGATGATGAAGATATTGTTGTAATAGTTGTTGTTTTAGATAATAATAACAACAACGTCATGAAATCGATACAATTGGCAAGAAAAACGTATCACAACGAATGAAAAAGCAAAAAAAAAAATACATTACACACATAAAAAAAAAGCTTGAGAGTATGTGTTAGTAATAGTACTAGTTTTTGTTGGTATATTTAGTATATGTTTAAATGAATGAGTGAGTTTGTATAACGGTGATTTGTTGTTTTATTTCTTTTTTCTTCTTTATATTGTCATTTACTTATTATTTTTGTTTTTGTATTGTAGTATTAGAGGTTTCTTTTAAAAAACATTTTTCTCATTTTATTTTTCTTCAAGTGCTTTTGCTTTTGAGAGTATAAAAAAAATATATTGTTGTTGTTTTTCTCTGCTTTTTTCAAATTCTCTGTATTTTAAATGTTTAGTTTTATGCGTGTGTGTGTGTGCATGTGTGTAAGAAAAAAAGGAAATAGTGGTTAAAATATCATGGGTTCTTTTTCCTCCGTTATAATTTTCTTTTAGTGTAAAAATCTCTATTTGTATTAGATAAAAATGTGTATGTATAAGTTTCAAGAGAGTACGAGAATTACAGATTTATTAGACATCTAGAGTACTATATGAGTATGAGAGCCAGAGAGCATAAGTATTTATTTTTTTTATGTTGTTTAAAATATTTCATTAAGAGTGAGAGTAAAAAAAGCCAAAAAAAAGCTTTATATATTTCTAGTGTTTATGTTAAGATGATGACAAAAATAAAAAAAAAAAAAAAAAAGATTTTTTTCTTCTTGTATATAAGTATGTGTGTTTGTGTAGATATTGGTAATTTTCTTAAAATGGATGACTCTTCCTTTCAAATAAAATGTTAAGGAACTCTTAAAAAAAAAAAAAATGTATTGAAAATTGCAGAATAGATACCAAGTTATATATTTCTTATGTATATTTTGTCCATAAATATATAAAATAAATAAATTTACCTTATTTAGTAAAAATTATTTTTAGTAAAATTTTATAAATTTAAGCTTTTTTTTCCAATTTATAATTTGTTTAGTTCCAACTAATATTTTTTAATTTTTTTTATTTTATTGTTATATCATTAACAGTTTTCTAAAGGAAAATTCATTTGGAAAAAATCAATACATGTATTTCTTTTATAGAAATTAAATTTAAATTTATTTTCTTTTTATAATAAAATAAATCACTTTCTTAAGTTTAAAAATTTAAACATAGTTTTATTTCATTTACTTTAAACTTTAAATATTATTTAACCAACAAAAAAAAAAAAAAAAAAAAATAAGATCAGAATTCCTTTGCTTTTGTATGGCCCCGTTTTTATATTTTTTTCTTGTATTCGTTAGCATGTATCCCCCGAATATAGAAAAATGTAGCCTTTTCAATGCTGATACACAATTTTTTTTCTTTTACTACAAAATTCTCACTCTTTCTTTTTTTCTCTGTAGAAATTTTGTTTAAACGTTGTTTTAATTTATTTTTATATTATTTTTTAAAACTTTTCTTTATTATCTTTTTAATTTAAATTAATAATTATTGTAACACTTTTATTTTTTGCATTAAATTCACCAAAAATTTAATCACCTTTTTTAGATTATTGCAGCAAAAATTTTTTATATTTAGTTTCTTATATTAAACGTTCACGGTCGATGTTCATAAGCGTTTGTAGGTAATATAGCCAATGATAGTCCTACTGAAAAAAAGCTTCAAATATTCCTTTTTTGTAAAGATATTTTAAGGCGCATGTTCCTGAAAAAAAAAAAAAGATACAATGAAATCGATTTATTTCTTATATAAAGCTTTTCTAACAGAGTTGTATTTTATTAAAAAAAGTTTAAAATAAAAATAAATTTGAAAAACATTTTTTTAAAATTATTTTAAATAAAATTTTAAATAACTAAAATACAAATTATTTTGCAACCACTTTATGACAATAGTATTTCTTTATTTTTTATCTTCTTATTTTTTATTTAATTTTATGATATTTTGGCAACCCTTTTCTTATCTTTTTTGTGACATTCCTTGACATTTTCATTTAATTTAATGTCTCATGATACCCTGTCACTCACATGTGCTTTAAATCTTTACTGCTCTCATTACCTACTCAAGGATTATTATTTTATTTTGTTCTCTCTCACGATGTTTTCACTACAAGCATGACTTTTTGTTTATTTTATTTCTAACAATTTTAATGTAAAAGCACTTTTTTTATCTTTTATGAAAGAAAAAGCTTTAAATGTAAAATAGGGAAAAAAAGAGAGCAATAAATTGAGGGCACCATGTTTACTGTTAAGTAACAGCAGCAAAGTAAATGTAATAAAATTCTTAGTAAAAAAGTTTCTGTAACAAAGGTTTGTTTAGAAAGCTTTTTGTGTTTAAGTTAATTTTAAAGCTTTAAGCTTTGTTGTAGGACTTGGAAGCTTTTTTAAAGTTTTTTATGGTTGTTGTCTGTAATGAAATTTTAATTACCGTGCACAGAGGGGCCAAAAGTAAAATAAATGGTTATAAATCTGGAACTTTGAAACCACTGAACCGATTTAGATGAAACTAGGAACATCCATAGAGGAAAAGTTAGGCTTTCAGAATATTGTTAGATAGAGTCTGTAGCTGCAGCACGGACGCTGCTACAGTGGGCCAAAGTTGACTACCTCGAGAGTGAAAAGCATATCGGGGCTTAAAACTTTTACAAATATTAACCGATTTTATATATTTTTACATTTTTGGAAAGCAAGGCAATGAAAAAACATGTTTATTATGCTAAATTATCTCGTATGGTTTAAAAGATATTTAACTTAAATAAATTTCTCATTTTTGGCCTTGACTTTTTTGCGATTTTGCCCTATAAATTTTAAAATAAAATTGCTAAAATTTTTCTAAAAATATATTGAAATTCTCTACAATTTTCTTAATTACGCTAACAAAATTTTTTTTGTTATCTCAATTCGATAACAAAAAAAAAAAAAAAAAAAAAAAAAAAAATGTTCAAATTCAAAATTTCAAAACAGGTCTCAAAAATTTAAATTTTTTGCCAAAAAAGTAACTTTATATATTTAATTTTAAAACTTAAAACTTTTACAAAAAAGTAACTTTATATATTTGATTTTTTTAAAAAATTTTGTTCAAAAACTTTAATATTTTTTGACATTTTGTGAAATACGGGGCCACTAAAAAACGTATAAGTGTAATTTTGAAAAGTTCTGAACGTTTACCCTGCATTCAGCAGTGGTCAAAAATTATCAATTTTGGATGAGAAGTTGAATTTTTTGAGTCTGTAAAAAAAATTTATTATTGACTTTGGTACTTTTGTGAATTAAACTGCACAGTTCAATATGTTCTTAAAGGTTTTGCAAAAAATTATGACAGCCTACCGGTAAACTTAGTCACACGAGGAAATTTTCCGAAAATACCCAATTTTTCAATAATAAAAACTTCGACCTTTAAAAATTTATTGTAAAATTATGTATATTTTTCTAATTTTCACATTTATTAATTCTTCATTAAATATTGTATATCATGTGAAAAAATTATGGTGATACCTATAAGCATTTAAAAATTATTTAGTCTCAAATTTTTGAAATATGTCCATATAAACATAACTTGCATTTGTTCGTATTGTTTCAAGAAAAGCGTGCTAAAAATTAATAGTAAAATTTATTATACATAGTTTTAAAGAAGACACAATTTCCTTTAAAATAATATATAATATGACTATGTTGTGTTTGCAACGTTTTTTGTAAATAATCTGTCTTCTTTAAATCTATGTATACAAAATTTCATTATTTTAATATTTTTAGCACAGTTTTTTCGGTTCATCTAAATTGGTTCAGTGGTTTCAAAGTTCCAGACTTTTTACCATTTATTTTGCTTTTGGCCCCACTGTGCCGTGTTCATGATAGCAACGTTTATGTTTCTGTTTGATAATTTAATGATTTTATTATTTTTTTAAACATTAAAAATTGTTTTTCGATTGAAATAAAAATAAAAAGATTGTTTTTTTTTTTTGTATTAAAATCCGGTCTCTGCTATTGAGTACACATTTTTGTGTATCAGTCCAGTAGTTTGTTAGTATATTAATTCTCATTTAGTAGGGTATTCACTCGAATATTGTTTGCTCGATTAATCGACAAATTAAAATCAAATATTAGTTCGATTAAATTAAAATCAAGAATTTCGAGTAAAAATTTATTCGAGCAAATTATGCCGATTAATCGAATAATTCGAGTAAAAAAATATTTTAAATAGTTTCTTTCTTAACTATTTTTTAGGATGTTTTAACTTTAGTTTTTTTAAAAAAATAGCTTGAAAACAATGTTTCAAAATTTTCAGAGGATGCTTAGAACCTAAAAGTGGCACAATTCGGAAGTTTATTAAAAAATTATATTTAGTAAAAAGAACCGAATATATGCCCAAATTACAGCACGTATTTAAAGGTCGTTTCGATCACAAAATTAAACAAAAATACAAATGTCCCTTAAACAATTGTAATGTAAAATTCAAATAATTTTTTATAATTTTAATAATTTGAGAAGGATAAAGAAAATGGATTCTCCTTTTTATATTAAATGTTTTATAAGAAATAAATTAGAGGATTTTAAACTTGATTTACAAAAACATAAATTCTCAGTCTGGTGTGGAGGATATGATGGCTAGGATGGAATCAAAAATAGAGAGAAAGGAGAAATAAAATATTGAACATTTTGGGTAAAAGTTATGGTTAATTTCAAAATAGAGCCAATTATAATTCTTACGCGTATATTTGGGAGAAAGAATTATATATTTTAAATTTACAATAAATTAGTATATTAAATGGAGAAAAGTTGTTAGTTGTAACTAACTGTATATATGACTAATTTACTATACAAGTTTATAGAATTTTAAAAGATTTTTTTATACTTTTACACCGGTATTATTAGAAAATTAAGAGTTGCGAAACATTTTTGCACAAAATAGAACTAAAGCATAATCACGAGATCACTATAATATAAATAGTAAATTATAAATTATCTTAAAAACTATATACATTTGTATAATATTAAATGACCGTCTAATACTTAATTTATTTGTCTATGTCTGGCGATTAGTCATCGTATTAAACGTTAGTCATCGGGTAAAACGTTCCCAAATAGTGTACAAATATTTTGAATATAACTGAAAATCTCTGTGTAGCACATAGATTAGTATGTGGCCAAATTTAAAAGTGAGACAAAATCGCTAATTAAGTGGTTAAACATTAAGTGGTCAACATTAAATTGTTATCGAAAGTATAGATAATCACCTTTATTTGGGTATTAGTGTAAAAACTAATAATTTTATAGCATTTAAAAAATGATAAAAAGCCCTTCGAACCACACTTAAATATAAAATTTTGTTCAAATTAATACACCAAAATGGTTAGACCTATTTATTTAACTATCAATGAATAATAATCAAAAAAGACAAATATTCAAAAATATTTACGCAAATTTTAATTATATATTATTTTCGAAAGACCATTTCTTGTTTTAAGCTATATTTTTGTTTTATTTTTTAATAATCATTGAAAAAACGAGAAAAATTTTAAAGTATAATTTACTCGAATAACTCGAGTAATTTAAAAGTTTTACTCGATTATTCGAGTAACTTAAAAACTGAATTTTCGAGTTATTTGATTATTCGAACAATGAAAAAGTCGAGTAAAATGAATACTCTATCATTTAGTTTAGATATGAACATATCTAAATTGACAAGGTTTGTTTATATTCAGTATGATGAATGTACCACATATCGTGGTACAAATGAATATAAATATGAAAACATGGGATTATACATATGATAAAATGGAATTATATGTATAATAAAATGAAATTATATATATGATTAAATAGAATTATACATATATATGATATAATGGGATTATATATGATAAAATGGAATTATTAAATGATAAAAACATGATGAAAATGGAAGCAATATTTAAGAAAAGGTTGTAAACATTACTAAATCGAATCATTAAATGATAAAAAAAAATTATAAAATGTAATCATAATAATAATTATGTACTATTTTTAACTGTAATCATATATTACAATCATAGTAATGTTGCTCTTAGTTTATGATCATTAGAACCATATTTTTTATTTGCGTGTAACAAATGTTTTTTTTTGGTAGACTTCAACTCAGTGAATTTCTGAATTTTTGGTGAACAATCTGATTTTTAAATGAATATTCGAATTTTCATTCAAAACATGGATTATTGGTGAAAAATTAAATTTTTGGATTTTTTGCAAAAGAAAACGAATTTTTATTATATAAGAGTTACAAAGTGAAAAAAAAGTAAATAATAAATTTTAAAATTAAGCAGGTTGCGCTATATATTGAAGCATATCTTGAAAACATCTTGTATGATTTTATTAAAAAAAATATCAAAAAATTCTTATGTAAATTTTCTTTAAGTCATTCTTACATTAATTCTTTAAACGGTCAACAGTTATTGAGATATTAAAAAATTAATTTTATACAAAATTGCAAGACATTATTTTTTTTCAATAGATCATAACCAGGGCAAGTTTATATATGGACGAAAAAATTTATAATATGCGCTTGAAAAAGCACGAAAATAATATATAATATGCACATAAATATGCAAAAATAGCATAAATATACATATAAAAACCAACGAATTTATGCATTCTTATATATTAATATGTAAAAAATTAACATTAATGTTAAACTAAAAAGAGGCTTAAAATAATGTAAGGATTTATTTCGAATTGAATATTTCTTAAACTTAAAGAGATAACCTACACATGTAAAGGTATTTTTTGTAGAGTTTTAATAGGACTATCTATATTATTTTCTGTCATAAATGAATTTTTGGCGATTTTTGACATTCTTAATGTTTAAAGTGTCAGAGTTGATAGTAGATAATATTTTCCGATAGCAGATAATTGGAATTCAGAGTCAATACAGTTTTTACCAAAATTAATTGCAGTTAAAGAATAAAAAAAATCTTTTCAATCAAATTCCTTAGATAAATATTCATATAAAATATTTCGTCTGCTTATCACAACCAAAATGTCAGTTTGATGATTTGAATTTCTAAATCTAACAAAAAATATTATTGTATAAATTGTAGCATATTTAAAGCTATTAATGAATGTTTTAAATTATCTCTCCTTAAATTATAAAGCTACTCAGTTCTTAAAAATCCTTTTACCAAATCACTTTACATTTAGACCACTTAATCTAATCAAGAATAAAAATTATATAAGTAAATCTCTCAAATAAAACATGTATTAACTAGTTCTACTAAAATTACTTATAAACAAATATTCAATAAACGTTTTACATTTATTAACTTAATTCGATAAAGCCAAGAAATAATAAAAAAATAAACGAATGATAAAAAATGGTAACAAATCTAGTTTCTATGTTAATTAACATAAATCCCTAAATCCATTTTCTTTTATAAAATAAAATTTTCCCAAATTATATATGGATATTCCACATGTTCTTGTATTGTATTTTGTGTGCTTAAATAAAATAAAATGTCACCTACTTATTATTACCTCCTTACAAACGATACAATGTCATCGATAATTGAATTTAAGAAAATCGACCACAAGCAAAAAAAAAAAAAAAAAAATAAAACTTAAATAAAATGATAAAAAAAAGGACCAACCAACAAAATCAAGTTAAACAGACAGAAGGCAGCAAGACATGTCTTCAAATGTAGCAAAATAAGGAAAAAAAGATGAACCAAATACCAAATGATATTTCCGGAAAAAAGGAACTCACACATGTTCTTACACTTTCACATACATACATAAAGAAATAGTTAAGGGATTCTCTATTTTATTTTTTTTTTTTTGTATTTTTACCAAACCAGCCTGAATTAATATATTAGAGACCTAAATATAACACATGCTGGGATCTACGTGTATGTTGAATGTATTATATGGGTTACCAAGTTTGTTAGCTTAAATGTGTCTATATGTATATGTGTGTTCATTATTACTTGTGGACAAAAAGACAATATTCTTCTTCTTTTTCTTGGCTAAAAAAAGATGATGACAAAAATAAGCATCAGCTAGAATAGAATAAAAAAAGGAAAATAAAACGAGTGAAAGCAAATCAAACTAAATGAAAAAACATAAAAGCGTTAGAGAATTGTTAGTAGACATCAGACATTTTGTGTTTTAGTCACGTAGTAAAGTATTTTGTTTTTATTTTCTTAACAAATATTTAAGTGTGTAATAGATTGTGTATGTGTGTGTGTATGGGTCTGTGTATAGTGAGGAATAAAATTCAAAATTACTGGAGGCTCTGATTTTTTTTCGTTATGCTTGTGTCGGTTATTGTTTTTTTTTTTTTTTGTTTAGAGGATTTTTTTCTATTTCGAAGCTTTAAATGGGGGTAAATTGAAAAGGACTTAGTAAAGGTTTCTTAAACTGTGGGATAACAAATGTTTAAGGCTTAGGAATGATGAGGTCTCTAGCCTCAAAATTACATAGATAAGATATATTTTGGATTAATTTAGTAGGATTTAATGATATCTGTCCGTCTGTCTGTCAGATACGAAGAAATAGATTTTTTTTTTTTTTTTTAATAGAAAAATTAATCGAATTTTTTTCCAAAAGTTTTTTCTTTAAAACATTTTTTTTTTACAAAAATACTTTTTCGCCGAGTCATTGACTTACAAAAAGATGCAATGGTTTTTACCTTGCATTATTTTTACAAAAAAAAAAAAAAAGTGATTTTATTATAAATGATTTTTTACTAAATTTTCACTAAAATGTTTTTGTTAATAAATCCCTGAGATTTTTTACTAAAAATTTACTATTTTTTCTAAATTAGTTTTTTATAAAAAGTAGATTTTTAACTAAAAATTTACCTTTTTTTTCCTAAAAAAATTTAAATTTCAATATAAATAAATTTTTCACTAATAATATATTTTTCATTCAGTTCTAGTTCAGTTCTAGTTCAGTTCTAGCTCAGTTCTAGTTCAGTTCTAGTTCAGTTCTAGTTCAGTTCTAGTTCAGTTCTAGTTCAGTTTTAGTTCAGTTTTAGTTCAGTTCTAGCTCAGTTCTAGCTCAGTTCTAGTTCAGTTCTAGTTCAGTTCTAGTTCAGTTCTAGTTCAGTTTTAGTTCAGTTCTAGTTCAGTTCTAGTTCAGTTCTAGTTCAGTTCTAGTTCAGTTCTAGTTCAGTTCTAGTTCAGTTCTAGTTCAGTTCTAGTTCAGTTCTAGCTCAGTTCTAGCTCAGTTCTAGTTCAGTTCTAGTTCAGTTCTAGTTCAGTTCTAGTTCAGTTCTAGTTCAGTTCTAGTTCAGTTTTAGTTCAGTTCTAGCTCAGTTCTAGCTCAGTTCTAGTTCAGTTCTAGTTCAGTTTTAGTTCAGTTCTAGTTCAGTTTTAGTTCAGTTCTAGTTCAGTTCTAGTTCAGTTCTAGTTCAATTCTAGTTCAGTTCTAGTTCAGTTCTAGTTCAGTTCTAGTTCAGTTCTAGTTCAGTTCTAGTTCAGTTCTAGTTCAGTTCTAGTTCAGTTCTAGTTCAGTTCTAGTTCAGTTCTAGTTCAGTTCTAGTTCAGTTCTAGTTCAGTTCTAGTTCAGTTCTAGTTCAGTTCTAGTTCAGTTCTAGTTCAGTTCTAGTTCAGTTCTAGTTCAGTTCTAGTTCAGTTCTAGTTCAGTTCTAGTTCAGTTCTAGTTCAGTTCTAGTTCAGTTCTAGTTCAGTTCTAGTTCAGTTCTAGTTCAGTTCTAGTTCAGTTCTAGTTCAGTTCTAGTTCAGTTCTAGTTCAGTTCTAGTTCAGTTCTAGTTCAGTTCTAGTTCAGTTCTAGTTCAGTTCTAGTTCAGTTCTAGTTCAGTTCTAGTTCAGTTCTAGTTCAGTTCTAGTTCAGTTCTAGTTCAGTTCTAGTTCAGTTCTAGTTCAGTTCTAGTTCAGTTCTAGTTCAGTTCTAGTTCAGTTCTAGTTCAGTTCTAGTTCAGTTCTAGTTCAGTTCTAGTTCAGTTCTAGTTCAGTTCTAGCTCAGTTCTAGCTCAGTTCTAGTTCAGTTCTAGTTCAGTTCTAGTTCAGTTCTAGTTCAGTTCTAGTTCAGTTTTAGTTCAGTTTTAGTTCAGTTCTAGCTGAGTTCTAGCTCAGTTCTAGTTCAGTTCTAGTTCAGTTCTAGTTCAGTTCTAGTTCAGTTTTAGTTCAGTTCTAGTTCAGTTCTAGTTCAGTTCTAGTTCAGTTCTAGTTCAGTTCTAGTTCAGTTCTAGTTCAGTTCTAGTTCAGTTCTAGTTCAGTTCTAGTTCAGTTCTAGTTCAGTTCTAGTTCAGTTCTAGTTCAGTTCTAGTTCAGTTCTAGTTCAGTTCTAGTTCAGTTCTAGTTCAGTTCTAGTTCAGTTCTAGTTCAGTTCTAGTTCAGTTCTAGTTCAGTTCTAGTTCAGTTCTAGTTCAGTTCTAGTTCAGTTCTAGTTCAGTTCTAGTTCAGTTCTAGTTCAGTTCTAGTTCAGTTCTAGTTCAGTTCTAGTTCAGTTCTAGTTCAGTTCTAGTTCAGTTCTAGTTCAGTTCTAGTTCAGTTCTAGTTCATTTCTAGTTCAGTTCTAGTTCAGTTCTAGTTCAGTTCTAGTTCAGTTCTCGTTCAGTTCTAGTTCAGTTCTAGTTCAGTTCTAGTTCACTTCAGTTTCAGTTTACAATTTATCAACTCATGACATTAAATGAAATTCATTTTTTTTTTTAATTTAAGTTTTCCTCTGTTTGTGGAATAATTGAAATTTTGTGCAAAATTAATTTCTGAGATTTTCATTTATCTTAATAATATAAAAATCAGTTTGTTTTATAGAACACTTTTCAGTCTTCTCTCCTACAATTTAGCCGACCTAAAAAGTTGATGTGACAAAACTCATCCCAGCTCTGCTACACGAGTAATAGTTGTTTTATTTTTTTGCCCGCTTTATTAATATCTACATTTATAAACTACTCGTATTAATATTATAGCAGTTTAATACTTTCACGTGTTTTAAACATTTCGCTAGTAAAGCAAAGCTTGATTGATTTGTTTGAACTTTTCTACAGTTCATTTTTATTTATTTCAATCTCATCATTTTCCTATATTGCTGAAGTAACCAAACCAGTATGCAAATCTTTAAAGGTATGTGTAAGTTCTTGAATATTTAAAGGCAATAATAATGATAACTCCGATGAGTATGCTAATGTTTCCTATAACATTTACAAGTGACATTTATTCTTATGTTTTCCCCAGAGTGTTTCTGTGTATTTTTCTTGCAATTCGCGTATATCCGTGATTTCTTGGCATATGTATGTTATTCTATATAAGAGTGTGTGTTTAGATGTTTGTAACAATCTAATTTGTATTCAATTACTTTTGTTGTTTTTTTCTTTCTTTATTTCTTTTTCCTTATTGTTTTCTATCTTTACTACTACCGCTTGTCTTGGCTAAATCAAATCCCAGAAAATTACTTATTGTTTACATCTTGAAGAGATCTAAAATTGCTTTATTTTACTTATATTGTTATTGTTGTTGTTGTTGTTGTAAGGGAAAAAAAAAATATATAAGAAGAACTTGTTTACTAGTCTCTGTTGTGAATTGTGTAATTGACGAATTTATTGTTTGTATTGATTGAATTTTCAATTGTTTGTGGGTCTATATCTATCTATGTACATAAGTTTTTATAAAAGTGTCTGTTTGCGTGTGTATGTTAGAATATTAGAATATTTGGCTTTTGTGTCAGTGTAACACTTAGAAAAATTAAATATGTATATATGCAATAAATTGAAGTACATATGAAGTAGTTGTAGTGATTTGTTGTTTTTTCAACATACAGTGGTTAAGAAAGGGGATATTTTGAAATTGGAATTTATAGATTTTATTTAAATAAACATTTGAACAGAAATAGACTAGGTTAGTAGCCGACGAACTTGATGAGGCTATTTAATATGATCGAGAATTAAGTGATCTTTGCGAGTTTCAGTACAAACATTTAGATCGTCGTTCAATCCCTGTCACTGATTTTTAGTAGATTTTGGGCGGAATGTCTTGCATTTGTTTTGGAAGCTTCTTATGATTGTTGAATGCTCAGAAATTTGTGGTAAAAATATCCGCATTGGTCACAAACTGCTCAATTCATTGATGTGATTGCGACACACCGTTGCTGTTTCAACGAAGATGAGGCTTCACGCATTCTATATGAATATGCTTCAATCTATCCTGGATAAAATTTTTTATGAAGGTGTTTGCAGACTGCAGTATTTTTTCTCCATTAGAGCATAGACTATAGAACATTATACGTTCGAACTTTTGAAGAATTCCTCTATATATAAAAGTCTAATGTGATGGTAATATGTAAAAAAGGATAGATTGAAAATAGATCGAATAACTTTTGTTAAATTGCTTGAATATGTTCTAATTTTCAATCATTCATCATCCTTGCTTAAATGAAGCGCTCAATCAGAGTTTGTAAGTAGGGCCAACAAGTACTTTCTCCCATCTATAATGAAATGAAGAAACATCTGCCTTCCTTAAAAGTTTTTCGCCGTGCATTGCAAACTTGTAACTATTTTACACAATGCACAGTGTGATGTTTTTTACAGATCAATGATACTTTTTATAAGTAATGAATAAAAAAGAAAAAGTTTTTCTCCCTTCAAGCACTTTAGATATATAAAAATCATTGAAATCGGACTTAATTTGTAGAAGTCGGACTTTCTGAAACTTTGTTTACACTCGAACTAATCAACTTTGATACCTTGTAGTTTATCTCATGTTGTTACGGGATGGATACAAAATAATTGTCATTTTTGTAGTGTAAGAGATACAGATTTAATACAAAATAGAAATTTGCATAGAAGGTAAAGAGGAGAGAAGGGATTGAGCGATTAACGCGTGAAAACGTGAGGGACATAAAAGAATTACGTGCTAAAATGACTAAAAATTATCAAAAAAATTGGCCAAAAAATAAAGGTTTGCCGTCAAACTGTTTCCAATGTTAATATTAAACAGTATCATGGGAATTTGACCACTAATAGGAAATCTGATTCGGGAAGAAAAAAAGCATATGATATTGGGAAGGCCAAGAAAATTGAAAAAAATATTGAAAATAGAAAAGCAGCCTGGTTAGCTTAGTGCATTGACTATTTGGTGCGAAAAATTTAAGCCAATGCAGGCAAGGAAATTAAAATAAAATTTCATACAAAAATACTCATGTGTTGTATAATGGACTGACAGATTTTTCCAGCTTTCAAACTTCAAATGGTCGAACTTTCTATTTTGCTAATGCTCGAGAAAATGTTGAAGATAAGTTTAAGCAGACAAAAGTTCCTAAAAAGTCCTAGTATGGCAAGCTGTATACAGTTGTGGTAAAAAAAGTCATTTGTTACAGTGGGCTCTATAAATAATGAAATATGCATCGAAAAATTATTGCAAAAAAGGCTTCTTCCTTTAATAAGGAAGCATAATGTGTCCACATATTTTTGGCCCGATTTGACATCATGTCACTAGGGTAAGAAAGCTCTTGAGTGGAATCAAAAGAATAACATAGTTTTTGTACCAAGAGAGATCACTACTCCAAATTGTTCAGAGCTAAGAAAATTGGAGAGATATTGGGTTCTTGTGAAATATCGAAGAGTTTAAAAGGAGATGGGCAAACTGTTCCAAAAAAGTGAGTAAAACAACTATCAAATCTCTAATGGAAGGAATCAGAACTTTTTTGACGAATTTTCATAGAAGTCAAAGTGGAATGTGCTTTGATATATTTGTATAATTTTTTTTTTAGAAAGAATGGATCAGATATTTACAAATGCAAATGAATAGTTAAAAATTTATATATTGTCCCGCTGAGTAATTTCCTAAGTAGATGAGTCTTATCAGGTTCGAAGGATGAACGTATTGAAAGTGCTTAGATTGACAGATTACTTTAAATTATTTTTTTTTTAAGAAGATTGTTTAGTTTAGTCGACCTTTTTAGTTTCTTCATCACTTGGGCTTCGTTAAAATTTAAATATGTAATTTTTTTTTATAAATTAATAGAGATCTAATTGCTACAACAAATTTCAGTTCGAAGGCTTAGATATTTGGACTATTTAAGTATAATTTAGGTTTTCATATATTTTTAATAATAAAGTTTTCTTTCCAAAGCTACTGTGCTAGATCCTTAAACAGTTTCCAATTTTATTTTTGCTGATATTTTTGTGTGACATTATTATGGTTATATGTATGTATCTATATGTATATGAATCTATATATATATGTAGTTTATTTATGTATGTATTTTTGTTTCTTGTCTTTTATGGTTTACTACTGTATGTTTTTACATATTTTTCTATATCATTCTTCTGGCTGTTGTTAAAGTCGTCAATTTGGTATTGCAGATGTTTGTAAGTGTCTGTAATGAAGGCATTTTTGTATCAATCAATGTTCATCATAGACAGTTGTTTGGCAGTAATATTTTCACTTGAATAAATTGTTTAAGACAAAAAAAAAAAAAAAATAACTTTTTCTGAGGATTTAAGGCATTTTTGTGCATGATTATTAAATTATTTGCAAATGGTTTGCAAACATTTAAAGATGACTTAAGAAAAATTGAAGCAAAATGAAAAATGTTGCTTTAGCATAATTACTGAAACATTAAAAAATTAAATTATAAATGTCTAGCCAATTTTATATGTATGAATAATAAGAAAAGCTTAAAGCTACTAGTGGATATTAATAGAATTTAATCTGATTAATAAATTATTGAAGACAAAAAGACTTAAATTTCACTATTGATTGCTCGTAGACATACACATTTAAAATGTTTTCTAGTCTATTATTTAAAATTAAATCATGAAATCATTATATATGATTCTCTATCGATCTAAACACGTTTCTAAATATTTTTCCAATATCAACATTTAAGTTGAACAAACTCTTAAATCTACTTGACAAATACCAAACGTGCCAATAATGATGCTTGAAATATTTTGACAGATATCATACGTTTTATTTGCAAATCTTTTTTTTATTTCTTTCTCTTTTTCTCTTATATAAGCAACTCCTTCCTATGCAGTTTGCTGCATTAGAGAATAAGAAAAAAAGAAAAAATCAAAAACTATGTTTTCTAACGCAACAACTACAAACAGTTTACCACACTTTTGATGTGTGTTGTAGATGACAAATGTTAAACAATAGAAAAAAAAAAAAATACAAAAAATTAAAGGAGTAAGAGTAAAAACAAGAATTTTAAATTCGATGTGTTTAGGAGTGTGCAGGTATTGTACAAATATTGAAACTATATTGTATAGAATTTCAGTCATAAATTGTTTGAATGATTGATGAGTTCAATTTAATGGCAATGGCGATGTTATTATGGTCATTGGATAGTGGCTGTTATGACAGCCATAAAACACTCCTGACAATCGCTAAATCCGCAGATTCATTCTATTTGGCAGACGGGTGAAATTATAAGTTAAGAAAACATTGTTAATTTTATGTTTTAACTTTTTTTTTTTAAATATTGGAAAGGAGTTAAAACGAGGGTGGTGAATTGAGGTTTTATTGAAACTATAAGTAATTTGTTTGTAAAAAAAGTAAAAAAAAAAATAATAATTATTTTGTGGAATTTTTTTTTAAATAAGTTGTTGTTTTATATTTTTGATGAAATTTCTTCTTAAAGTAAAAAAAGAATATTTTTTAAAAGCAATAGTTTTTTTTTATATGAGCAATGTTTTTTCTAGTAAAAAATCCGTTTTTAGCGAAAGATATCCTTTTTAGAAAAAGTGAGAATTTATTTTTTTTTTTTAATCTTTATTGGTTAGAATTAAGTTCATTAAGATTAAAAAATACTAATAATAATTTTAGGAAAATTGTCCTTTCTTTTCCTATTTTAATTTTCAACAAAATATTTAATAAAATTACGATATTATTAAAAAATCCTTTTTTGAGAACTAGTTTTCTTTTTGTGTAATAATTTGTAAAACTTGAGTTAAAAAAAATATTGAAATCTAAAACGATTTTCTCGTTTTGGTGATTTAGATTTATCAGCAGAAAAGTGTGAAATGGAGCTGAAACGCACACCCTGTGTTTCTGGTAATTGTCCCATTTTTGTTTATTAAATGATTTTTCCCATTTTCAACATCAATCAAGTCTTATAAGGAGTGATATCGAATATATGATATATGTTTTGGAAGCAATATTTAAATTTTATTCGATCTAGTTATCTTTGAAAAATATGTCAGTTAATATTTTTAGTGACAACCATATTGATTTGTTGTGAGTTTGATCAAAATGAGTGACGAAAAGTAAATGCGTTCTAAAATTAGAATTTTCACAAAAAAATTTGGGCAAAGAATTAAAGGTTTACTGTCAAACAATTTCCAACAGTAGCAGGATAATTTGACCATTTATAAAAAACCTGGTCCACATGATTAGTCGAAGAAAATTTAAAGCATTTTGAAGAGAACTTCAAACTCATCTGGTAGAAAAGGCGGCCGGGTAGGCTCATTGCTCTGACTAAGTATTTGGTATGAAAAGTTAAAGACAATGCAGGCTTGAAAGCATATAAAGTCCAAAAAGGTACACACAGGAAAGCTGCAAAAAATTTAGAAACCAAGAATAGAGCTGAAAAATTAAAATTAAATTTCACACAGAAATATTTACGAAGCGTATGTACCTACTAGCAGATTTGTAAGTTCCTAATACTCAAGTAAATGTTGAAAAGAGTAAAAGGAGCAATTTATTTGTTATGGTGGGCTCTATAAATACCAAAATATATATCAAAGAATGTTTGCAAAAAAGGCTTCTTGCTTTCGTAAGAGAGTTTGTCTACACTGAAAAAGCACTATTTGAGCTTGAGATGATGTAGAGTGTTCGGGATAATGTTAAAGGATATTATTTTTATATAGGTTTATAACCCAATATATTCGCAATGATTTGGCATTAAAAATTGTATTCTTTTGTACAAAATTTTGTTGAAAACTCAAAAAATTTCAA
This sequence comes from Protophormia terraenovae, assembly GCA_951394005.1. Classification (NCBI taxonomy): domain Eukaryota; kingdom Metazoa; phylum Arthropoda; class Insecta; order Diptera; family Calliphoridae; genus Protophormia; species Protophormia terraenovae. The sequence goes on from OX596074.1 coordinate 145,057,091, forward strand.
ATAATTATACTTGATCCTATATTTTTGTCCATAACTGTATATCGAACATTCCATGAAAGATTTATAAAAAATGCCAATTTTATGATGGAGGGTCATCCGATTTTGTTCATATTTGGTATACGTATAACTTATGGAGCCATTTAAATATCGCCGTTTTTATTTTTTTGAATTTTAAAAACTTCGCGAATTTATGCACAATTTTAATGTTTCGAAAAGTCGAAAAGATCGGAAAAGTGTGTAACATCAATAACTCTAAAATTTGTTAGTGAATTTTAATGATTTAAACTGCATGTAGAAGATGAATATGTCCTCTTTTTATGTAGCAATATAGAAATAATATTGCAATTTAAAAATGTATTCATAATTCAAATGTAATTTTAGGAGAGGTTTCTACAATTTCGATTTTAATTTTCTTTTAATATGTTAAAAAGCAATATCTTTACTATAAAATGCAAAAATAACTGTTCTGGGACAATAAAATCTACTATTTTTAATATTTTTTTAAAAAAATTTCCATAAATTTTTTCATACAAAAATTTTAATTTTTCAAAAAATTTTGATTTTTATCTTTTTTTGGTTATACTCTTTTAGTAATATGCAGCTTTAAATGTTTATAACTCCTTAAGTATACCTCGGATTTTATTGATTTAAAAACCAGTACAAAGTTTATTGCAATAAATATTGTAAATTATATTGTATGAATCAAATTTTTTTTTTTTTTTTGCTAATGATGCACTCACGAAAAGAATGCAATTTTCGGATGCATTTTTAAGAAATTTCTACACTTTTGATTTTAAATATTTTTGCTTAATATTGAAGACAAATATGTATAGGAAAAATAGGTTTTCTACCGCAAATAACAAATTACGAATAAATTCGCGAATTTTTCAAAAGGGTATGCGTATGCCAAATATTATTAAAATCGGAAGACATAAAAATTATTCTTGAGCGTTCTTTCATGGAATGGACGATATCTATTAATTTAGATAAAAAAAAATTTAAATCTAATTCAAATCAAGTCTTATTCAAATCAATGAAAAATAGCTATACAAACATTGCATAGTTGTAGTGATCATGCTGTAACCATGTTTTTTCTCTGCGTGTAGGTGAGGATTAATTATAAGGAAAAGATATAACGTATATAAAGAACTGATTTAGGTTCTTAACAACTTTGTATTCTAGATCAGATATTACCAAATATCCTTAGATATTTGGTAAGTCTCTAAAGATCAAAGATATTGAGATTGCTGAGAAGCGTTGAGCCATTAGTTTTATTAAAAACCCCAAGATTTTCATTAAAATATCTATTAACATAAATAATTACACATAATCTCTACAAACCACAAAATTTAAAAGAACGATTTATCTCTCCAACCTACGTATCTTGTTAAATGAGTAATGTACATAAGTGAAACAAGGCTTTTCTTTCTTTCTGACATCGCGGTAAATGAAATTTTTCTATTTTCCGACTAAATTTTATATATGTGACTATGTACGTTTTGTACTCGATGTCATAGCTTTTTATTTATTATCTTCCACTGGTTTGTTTGGCACGAAAGTTCATGACGTTTTGAATCGTAATATTGATTTTCGTTACAATTCAATGAATGTCAATGTGAGTAGTAAGTACTTTGTGGCATACTAGTCACTTTTTGTTGTTAGAATAGTAGTAGAGTAGTTGTGGCCGCCACATATAGACATGAAAATGTTGTTTGATGAATGAAGTTGTATTTGAAATGTATACATATAGGCGGTTGAAAGTCTATAGATTTGTGTATGGCATCCTCCTAAACAAAATGTTTATTTAAGTCAGACTACTAACGCTGAAGCGTCATGGAAAATATTGTAGTAGTAGTATTGCTGGAATTGAGAAAAAACATGCAAATTATCACATTTAACATGCCAGCCACGCATAAAATTCTAAAAAAAAAAACAACCATAAAACTTACTACAGATCAGGATGTGGATCTCAAACATACAATAGTCTATAAATGTATTGGTAAAATGGCATCATTTGGTTATTATTCTAGAAGATTTACGACTGTTGTCTTGATTTTTTGTAATACACATTTTTTTCATTATTTTTTTTTAAGGTTTCTTTCTTTTTTTGTAGGGCATAAAAAATATTGTATATCGTTTAGATAAATATTGACATTGTTTACTTGTAGTACTACCTCCTGTACGAGGTGCAAACGTTTCAAATGTTTGTAAGTTTGTATTTCTATATATACATACATGTATGTAATTTATATGGCAGTGTTTGCCAGACATGTTGGAAATAACTTAAAAAAAAACTGTTTATTATATGCTTCAATATTATCCACCATTAGTTAAATCTTTGTATATAGACGAGTATTATTTTTGCACAAATACGTATGTGTCTTTATGCTCGTTTATATGATTTCTTTTTTTCTATTACATTGACATTAGGAAATAAATATTGTTGGTTTGAGTTTAAATCACTAAAGGTATTTAATCATCATGACCTTAGATTGAAGTGTAATGATGTAAATAAATCAATACGTTATTTATTTTATATTTTAAATTGGTGTAGGGATCAATCAAATATTTAATAGTTTTAAAATTTTAATTAAAAAGTTAAAAAATTAACATAATTTCCTTATTCTGCAGCTCATTTTAAAAATTGAACAAAATAAATTAATATGGTATTATTTTTGTCTTGGAATTCACACGGTCGTCATAAAGTCATATATCATAAAATAATAACACGAAAAAATATGACTGCTGTGAGCAACCCTCATAAGTTAGTGTGCTATTTCAAATTTGAGTCAGCTGATAAATGAAAAATACAATTATAAAAAATTACAAATATTTTTAATGAAAATGCCAAAAACAAGTCAAAAATCTGAAATAATAACCGGTTTGTGCGAAAAATACATATTGGACATTATTATGGCTGATTCAAGTAAATAAGATAAAATTAATTACTAGTTTACATTTAAATAAATCTTTTTCAAGGTGATGATGACGATGAAGAACAAATAAATGAAATGTTCTTAACAAACGTCCAAATCCCATTTCTTTGTAGGGTTGGTGCACACACGTTTACATTTTGGCTTGAATAAAAATATTTTTTAATTTAAATAAACTAAATAAATAATAAAATAAATAAAATCTTACCTGAGAATCTTCTAAGAAATCCATTTTTATAAAAATTATAAAATATTTTCTTGGCACAAAAGAAATTGTTTAAAAACATAAACATAAACAGCTGTTGTCGATGACTAAGACGGCAATATTTTCTGACGGCGTTTATTTTAAATACGTTCGGTGGCTGCTAGTCTGCTAAAGTATACAAACAAAATTTTTATACCCACCATCAAAAAGATGGGGGGTATATTGATTTTGTCATTCCGTGTGTAACATGTTGAAGGAATCATCTAAGACCCCACAAAGTATATATATTCTGGGTCCTGGTTAGATTCTGAGTCGATCTAGCTATGTCCGTCCGTCTGTCCGTCTGTTGAAAGCAGGATAGCGCTCGAACGGAGCAACGTAGGGAGACGAAATTTGGCACAAATATTTGTCTTATATAAGGCTTGTTTGGGATTGAAAATGGACAAAATCGGTTAATAAACAAAAGTTATGGGCTAAAAACTAGAAACACAGGGTGTCCGTTTTATACTTTTCTGCTGATATTTCTGCAACAAAAGCATGTACGATAGCGAAATTTTGTACATATAGTTTGGAGATCGATATCAACTCGGAACCCAAAAATGGGCGTGGTCCGCCCACTTTACCGCCCACCTCCCATATAAGGTTAAAATCAATGAAATTGTGTTCAAATAGTTCAAGGACTAATGTAAATTCGGAAGCGAAAAATGGGCGTGGCCCGCCCACTTTACTGCCCATTTTACCCCCCACTTTACCGCCTTCTCTCATAAAAGTTATGGGCTAAAAACTAGAAACACAGGGTGTCCGTTTTATACTTTTCTGCTGATATTTCTGCAACAAAAGCATGTACGATAGCGAAATTTTGTACATATAGTTTGGGGATCGATATCAACTCGGAAGCCAAAAATGGGCGTGGTCCGCCCACTTTACCGCCCACCTCCCATATAAGGTGAAAATCAATGAAATTGTGTTCAAATAGTTCAAGGACTAATGTAAACTCGGAAACAAAAAATGGGCGTGGCCCGCCCACTTTACTGCCCACTTTACCGCCTTCTCTCATATAACTTAAAATGTGAAAAAGTTGATGGTGGGTATATAGATTCGGCCGGGCCGAATATTTGCGCTTGTCTTCCTTTTATTTTTTAAATGTTTCAATTTTTTTTGATTAACTTAAGTTGAAAATGTAATAAAATGTAATTAATCTTGAAGTTATAGAACTATGCACAAGTTTATAGCATGTTTACGTACATGTTGTTTAGTTATGACAAAACAATAAACACATCATAAAAGGTCTTATTATTTTAGGACTTTTTTCTTTGAAGCACAACAACAATTTTTTAAAACTATCATAAAACTTTAGTATTTTATGACAATAAGACTGGATAGCACACCGTTAACGGTTAACTGTAGTTTTTATTTTAAATTTTCGTAAAATTTAGTCGAAAAAAAAAAAAAAAAAATAATAATAATAAAAAATAAAAAAATTATGCTTTTTCTGATTTTTCCAATTCAAATTATTATTTTTTTTTAATAAATATTTTATCTGTAATAAAAACATTGTTAGTTAAAATAGCTTAGCAAATTTTTCGATGATTGTACCCCTATAAAATGAGAAAGTGTAAAAATCTCTAAGATTTGCGTGAAAGAAATCCCACAATTCTTAAAAAAAAAAAAACGCCAGAAATATCAGAAAATTATTTTTTTAAATTTTCGCATATAAAAATCCACATTTTTGGAAGTCCCGTAGATTTTAATTGAAAAGTTTTAACAATATATTACAGATTCCTAAACTGCATTTCGTTTGCAGATTAGTTCTTTGGGATTTTGCAATATATAGACTTAATTAAAAAATTTTATTTAAATTGACCGCTTCGTTTGTTTTTGGACTCAGTAATCATTTCCTTGAAATTTTCTTTATTCAATAGATAATATTGTATCGGAAATGGAAATTCTGGGATATATATGAAAAAATTGGTAATATTGAGCTGCTTAAAATTTCAACCTTATATAACGAAACACAAAGTTGGCAAGCAATTTAACATTTTTGGAATTATATCTGTAACTTCCAATTTACATAAAATTTATTAAAGGCATAGCAGAAGAGATTAATATTTTTTTAATTTTTAAGAAAAATCCTACAAAAATGTCCGTAGGGGAGCTATGGGGGAACAAAATAGGGTAATAATGATATAGAAAAGGTTTAACCACAAGCAAATTTTTGCTCCTTACCTGTTTAAAAAAATAAAAAATTATTTCATATTAAAGCTCTTGATAAATCTTTTGAACAACAAATATGTACGTTGGTCTTTGCAAGATATTGGTTAAGTTTTTTCCATATAAATCTTAAAACATGTTGGCCTCTTTAACTTTTTTTGGAAGCAATATTTATTTTTTTTTCCTAGTTATCTTTGAAAAATATGTCAGTTATTATCAGGGAAACTACAAATATGCAATTGCATGTTTTTCCTGGATGTTGAATGAAGTCATCTATTAAATATTTATCAATTTCAGAACAAATAAATAATTTTGGCATTGATATGTTAGTGCATATTTTTGCATATTTTACTCTTAACGGCATATTTTTGCATTTTGCGATTTTACTGCATATTTATAGCATATCTTGTTATTTTTAGGTCATATTTAACCCTTTTAGAGCATATTTTGACATTTTAAGGATATTTTTTTTTTATACCTCATGAAATGTTTTTCAAATTTGATTTTATAAAAAATGAGAAAACAAAAAATAAAATTTAAAATTAACTTTAATTTATTGTTGAGAAGATTGTCTTGTAGCAACAAGACTGACTATTGTGATCGAAATTTATGTTGTAAAAAAACATTTCTTTTTATAAAAGCATATCGAGCCCTAACCGCGAAAATGTCGTAAGTGCAGAAAACAAAAGAAGCATTTTTGTTGTTGTTTACGCATTGTTATATGTATGAAAAATGTCACTTACGATAAAATTACTTTCACTATGATACTTGATACGTCGATGAAATTTTGACAAATGATCTTAATAATTCTAAATTATAGATTTTCATCAAAACACGAATTTTGAAAATGTTGTCGGTTACAACATTTTGGGGTCAGTGATCGATATGATAATTTTGATAATTTCTGAACTAATAATAGTGTCTAGAACTAGATGGGTAAGAAAATAGAAGATCAATAACGTTTTTATGAGATACAGTAAAAAATGGTGAATCAAATTTCGTCGAAATTGATAAATTTCAGTGTTGCTTATTTTAACGTTGAAATATTAATAAAACTGTTTGTTTTAATGAATAATATAATTTTATTAAAAAATTATACAAAATATTTGTTTTTTAAGTGCATATTTTCGAGTTTTTTATAGCATATTTTAAGTTTTTTACTGCATAAGTATTTAATGCACATAATACCCACTTTTTTTTAGAGCCAATTGTGGTTTCCCTGGTTATTATTTTTAATTACAACCATGTTGATTTGTTGTGAGTTTGATCAAAATGAGTGAAAAAGAAGTATGTGCTAAAATGATTAAAATTAAAAAAAAAAAAAAAAATAATAATAAAAAATTGGTCAAAAAATTAAAGGTCTACCGTCAAGCTGTTTCCAATGTTATTTAACAATATCAGGGGAATTTGACTATTTATAGGAAACTTGGTTCAGAAAGAAAGAAAGGTGAAATGAAATTGGGAATGCCAAGAAAATTGAAAGCATATTGTGCAGTGCTCCAAGGCAAATTGGTTCAAAAAAGTGACTGAAACAACTAACAAGTCCCTCATAGAAGGGTTATTAAAAAGAATCTACGAGTTCATAAGTAGTGGTTAGAACTATAAAAGTTAAATTTTTCTGTGATCTGTTATATAATATCAATTAAAAAAAAATTTAAACTCTAAGATTAAGTGTTTCCAAACTATTGAATTTTATATATGTTAAGATGTTTTCGATCTCATACCTTATTTCACAGTGTAAAAACTATAAGCTTTCACAAACAGATGTTTTTGTTATTTAATAACATGCAGGAAAAGGAGAATGATAATACTATCGCTTTTTTCACAACAACAACATTCGCAGGGCGAACCTTTAACGAGGTTGTTTGACACAATTTGTAAGTGTCAACGATAAAACTGGCTATCTTGGTTTTGTGGTAATAGAATTAATTTAAATCAAGGAAGCTCGTAAACACGTATTCCCAATTCTTCCACGGCTACAGGTCGAGTGAAACTTGATCACATCGACCTGTATAATATACGACAAATTATACATGATGAAGTAAAGATGTCAAACCTTGGAGAATTTCGATTTTTTAAAGAAGTTATACCAAGATTCTCGAAGTTTTTGATGCAAAAAATGATTGCAAGGCAGAGCCTCAGATAAGTAAAATGAAGACAAAAGTTTGGAAAGATAAAAGAAAAATATTATTTTGTTTACTAAAGTAGAAGTGAAAAGACTTCAAGAATAATGATGTTGGTGGGTAGAACATACATATAACATTTTACTGATTTTTTTTGTTATAAAATAATTTTTCTATTGCAACTTGTTCATGGTCCTTCGAGCCGGATCGACAGAGACATTTTAATGAATATACTACTTATCCACAAAAGAATTCATTATAGTGTGTTATTAATGTTTTCAGGACCTTGGCACACTTAGTGGCAAGTTTGCAACAAACCATTTATTAAATTATCGAAATAATGATGAGTGAATTGCACGATGAGTACCCAGCAGTCTATAGTGGCTAATGTGTACAAGCTACCTAACCGACTACATTAGATTACCATTAGTTACGTGACTAGTCATTTTAACATGGGCTTTTCCTAGAAGGAAGTCAATTGTTACCTCAACTTCTACAAGGTGTCACTTTTTTTGCACACATAGTCACCTCCACCACGAAGGTTAAATAAAATGACAATACGAACTTCCACAACTACTAGATGACCCTTTTTATATACACAATTACCTAAACAGCTTCAAAATGTAACTTTTGTACGTATACAGCCAATTTACTGGTTGCAAAGAGTCAGTTAAAAATTTGTGATATCTTCTTTTCGTCTTCTTCCCGCTTACCCGCTTACCATAGAGTCAGTAAAGTGGCAATTGTTAATAAGGTAATTGGTGGCCGATGGAGAGCGTCAGATGACTATAGACCAATGAATCTTACTGTCTAAATTGGGTTAGTTGCTACTTAATAAACCTGTGTGTAGTTTTAAGTGCTGGTAATTATTTCGTAATCGTATATATGTATGTAGTATATTATGATCAAATGGTTTTTTAAACTTAAGAGTAAGTAATTAAGTATATAACTTTATTGAACTTCATATTAAGAGAAAATAAGCAAGGATTATTATCGTTCATTGAAAATAATTTTTATTTTTGTATATACTGAATAATGGCTTGCTATAGACTCTATTAAAAGTTATTGTTCTGAAAATAGCCTTTAAGACTATTGCACTTAAGGCCAACAACTTTTACAATAAATACATAAAGTTTATTGACCTTTAGCTTTATAATATGCAGACAACTTTGAGCTTAAATTATTTATAGTAATTCTGATTATCTTTATTTGGGTATTCCCTCATTTCAGCTTTGATTTAATTCCTTATGGGATCTGTTGTACCAGACACATCTGACCATTTTACATACATACACACACTCACTTCAATTTAATCTTTTGCTAAATTCATGTATGTATTTGTTCAATGTTCTATCATTTATTTGTTTGTGTACTTTCAGTCTCTCTTAAAAAATGTCTCTACTTTGTCTCGTTAGAAGCGGATTAGTTTTGTGGTTATTTTTTAAGCTTGAGTGGGTGAAATTTTTTTTCAACCAACTTTTTTCAGGTAATCTTTCACAATAAGAATAAATAAATAAAAAAGAAGAAAAATTTAACAGGGTTTTCTACCACTGTTAAAGTTATAAGTAAATACATACAAACATAAAAAATTAAAAAGAAAAAATTATTTTCCAAAAAAATCATTTATCCCCTAGTAAATGTTTGTAAAAGAACGTGTGTATTTTGCTATGTATATCTTATTGTGTTAGGAATTCAATGTGTATTAGAGATTAAAGAATTTTATGTTCAACATTTGATATAAAAAAACATTAAAAAAAAGAGAATTTACAGTTTAATTTTTTATATTTATTTACTGTAGAGATAAAGCTTTACTTTTACATGTTTGGTTATTTTTTGCTAAATCTTTTCATTAGAATATTTTTTTTTGGTATTTAAAAATATTTTTATTGAAAATATAGCTTTTAAATTTGGCCAACCAAAGTAACTTTGATATTGGTTACTTTGAGGATTAAATGAGTGGGGTTTTTTTTCCTACAGTGAATAAAATGTCAGTTTGAGATTAGAGACATCAATATAATGGTTGATCAAGGTTAAAATTATTTTATGGTTAAATGGAATATGTGGGGACACAGAGTAATGGAAACTTATTTAAAGGGAAAATTAAAGGTAAAATAAGACGCTAAAGTAAAATTATATTACAAATTAAGTAATTTAATAAAGTTTTATACTCAAGTAATCTTCATGTTATAGAAAATTTTCGAAAAATTTTTTTTTTAAAGGAAATTTTTTATAAATTTTCTTTTTAAAGGAAATTTTCGCTAAATTTTCTTTTTATAGGAAATTTTCGATAAATTTTCATTTTATAGGAAATCTTCGTTATATTTTGTTTTAAAGGAAATATTCGATAAATTTCTTTTTATAGCAAATATTGAATAAATTTTCTTTTTATAGGAAATTTTCGATAAATTTGCTTTTTATAGAAAATTATCGATAAATTATCTTTTTAAAGGAAATTTTCGATAATTTTTTTTTATAGCAAATTTTTGATAATTTTTTTTAATAGGAAATTCTCGAAAAATGTTCTTTTTATAGGAAATTTTCGATAAATTTTCTTTTTATAGGAAATTTTCGAAAAATGTTCTTTTTATAGGAAATTTTCGATAAATGTTCTTTTTATAGGAAATTTTCGATAAATTTTTTTTTATAGAAAATTTTCGATAAATTTTTTTTTATAGAAAATTTTCGATAAATTTTCTTTTTATATGAAATTTTCGATAAATTTTCTTTTTATAGTAAACTTTCGATAAATTTTCTTTTTATAGGAAACTTTCGACAAATTTTTTATTTGTAGAAAACTTTCGTTAAATTTTTTATAGGAAATTTTCGATAAATTTTCTTTTTATAGAAGACTTTCTTTAAGTTTTTTTATAGGAAATTTTCGTTTAATTTTCCTTTTATAGGAAACTTTCGTTAAATTTTTTCCTATAGAAAATTTTCGATAAATTTTCTTTCTATAGAAAGTTTTCGATAAATATTCTTTTTATAGAAAGTTTCCGATCACTATCCATTCTGTAGAAAATTTTTTATCAATTTTCACTCTATAGAAAATTTTCGATCAATCTTTTTTCTATAGAAAATTTTCAATAAATTTTCTTTCTATATAAAATTTTCGTATACTTTTCTTTAGAAAGTCTCACTTTTTTTCTATAGAAAATTTTCGATCAATTTTTTTTCTGTAGAAAATTTTCTTGTTATAGAAAATATTTGATCAAGTTTCTTTCTGTAGAAAATAATTAATCAATTTTCTTTCTATTGAAAATATTTGATCAATTTTCTTTCTATAGAAAATTTTCGATCACTTATCTATCTATAGAGAATTTTCGATCAATTTACTTTTTACAGAAAATATTTGATCAATTTTTTTTTATTAGAAAAATTTTCGATCATTTTTCATTCTATAGAAAATATTTGATCAATAATTGTTCTCGTTAAAGAAAATTTCCGATAAATTTTATATTAAAGGGAACTTTTCTAGTAAAGGCATTTGGGTACATGAGTGGGGATTTTTATTTGAAAATGGCAACTTTTGAAGACAATATGTTTTTCTTAAGAAACATGAGGTCTAATTTTTGTGATTCCAAATTGTAAAAGTTTAAACTGCTGTTATTTCCCTATTTAGTACAACAACTAAATACTCGTAATATCAGATTAAAAATACTTAGAAACGCATCCTAGGGTAATCGTCTTATATACACTCATAAACCAAAAAAGAGACATAATAAAAGCAACAACATTAAAAATCTCTAGATTTATTTTAAAGACCTGCTATAAAGTTATCAGCAGCGTTTTAGTTTAAGTATAACATTACTTCAAGTTTTTATTAAACAGAATTATTGTCACACTTGCTGTTGTTGTTGTTGTCCTTTAAGAAGGATAATGCCTATTTTCTGTTTAGTAAAGTATATACTTTCTTTGTTGTATATTGTGCCTATTGCCAACGAATCTAACGATTGACATGATTTGGTAAATTTTTTATAATTCCATTTACTGACACTTATGTATGTAAGTACGAGGACATTGAAGCCATTATGAGAATTTACCAAATGTTGACACCAAAGACATCAAAATAAATCTTAGCAATTGTCCTAAACGATCCAAGACCACAACAAATATGCCAATAATTAGTACAATTAACAATGTTATACAGGACACAAAAACACACACACACACACATCTAAACGCAAAATATAAAGAGCAAAGAGAAGAAGAGAGCAACAGTTAAATATATACTAACATACACATACAAACATATAAAGTAATCGTACATTGTCATCTCAATGGTTACTTGAAGTAGAATGAAATATAAATTGAAAGAATTAAAGAACATGTTGCATATTTACTGGCTACAACAACGCACACACACACAAAAGCAATTTCATTCTCAATTGAGCACATAAAATTTGAGTCTTATAGTCTATTTATACTACATACTATGTGTATTTGAAATTTTGAATGTGTATATGTGTTAAAGTTATTTGATAAGCTATGAGTATATAATTAGTTGAATGTAGTTTGGGAGTTTGAGCAGTCTTAGATTAGTAGTTGCAAACGAACCTATAAGCATGAGAACATTGCATTTTTTTTTGCTCTTGTTATGGATTCTAGTGATTGTAACGAGCTACAGTGCTTATTTGTAATACACGGCTGTAGATGCTATTAATATTGAAGGCAATCGCAAAAGTTAATACCATAATGGAAAAAGGTTTGAATACAAAATTAACATATTTACCAACATATTCTTCCGGTCATATAAGGTTACTTATCCAACCAATTTAATTAATAATAATTTTTTAATAACTTTTCTATCTACCTTCGTAATATTTACCTGTGTATAAATATCTATAGCCAGCAACTAAATGTTCATGTACTCTCGTCGACATGATTGTGACTGCATCTAAGTTGACTAAAATATAATTTTCCCTGGATGTGTGCGTGTATGTTTCACCTGTGTGTATTTGCACTTGTGCGTTGATATGTGTATTCAACGTATAAAAGGTAATTTCCAGAACTCATGTGACAAACGTTATTACATTCCTAGACTTAGTTGTTGCTTCTATTGCTGCTGTACACATATACCCATACTTGTATGTAAAAAGGTTAGTTTGCTTTTGATGCAATATGACATTGCTGGCCAATGTTGTATAGATGGATATTTGTGTATGCGTGTGCATTTCAACGTTATTAAATAAGTCTCTCTTACTAGGATTTGTTGTTGTTGCTATTGCTAAACAACAACATGGTTAATGGAAGGGGAAATTGAGAATAATTAATACCTTTTTGGTAAGAAAGGCATTTTAAAAATTATGAAACATTTTTTTATTTATAGGAAATTTATCACATTTTTTTATTTATACGAAATTTACCATAAATTTTCTTTTTATAGGAAATTTACCATAAATTGTCTTTTTATAGGAAATTTACCATAAATTTTGTTGTATAGGAAATTTACGATAAATTTAATTTTTATAGGAAATTTACGATAAATCTTCTTTTTCTATGAAATTTACGATAAAATTTAATTTTATAGGAAATCTTTTTATTAGAAATTTACCATAAATCTTCTTTTTGTATGATATGTACGATAAATTTTCTTTTAATAGGAAATTTACGATAAATTTCCTTTTTATAGGAAATTTATGATAAATTTTCTTTTTATAGGAAATTTACGATAAATTTTCTCGTTATGGGAAATTTATGATAAATTTGCTTTTTGTATGAAATATTTTCGATAAACTTTCTTTTTATAGGAAATTTACGATAAATCTTCGTCTTATAGGAAATTTACGATAGATTTTCATTTTATTAGAAATATACGATAAATTTTCTTCTGGTACGAAATTAACCATCAATTTTGTTTTTATAAAAAATTTACGATAAATCTTCTTTTTATAGGAAATTTACGATAAATTTTCTTTTTAAAGGAAATTTGCGATTTTTTATAGGAATTTAACGATCAAGTTTCTTTTTATATAGAATTTACGATATATTTTCTATTTATAGAAAATTTACGATAACTTCTTTTTATACGAAAAATTCGATAAATACGATACGACAAATTTTCTTTCACAGAAAATTTACGATAAATTTTCTTTTTATAGGAAATTTACGATAATTTTTCTTTTTATAGGAAATTTTAGTGAAATTATCTTTTTATACAAAATGCTAAATAAATCTCTTTTAAAATATGTAATATTATTCCAAAAATTTATTTTGGTATTAAGTTTCCTTAATTTCCTTTCTTAAAGTATATGTTTACAACATTGTCAGCAAGTGTGAGTTTAACAAAACGTATGAGTACTTGAGCAATTTCTAAATCTATTATAATGTCAAATTGACAAAACCAATTTTAACGTGCATTGGTCTGCAAAACTTGCTAGTAAATTTCTTTATGTGTATGTGTATATAAATGTGAAAGTTAAGCACGCACACAAGTGCAAGCATGAAATTTACTAAAAACATTTTTCTTTCTTTCATACATTTTTTTCTTCCTTTAAATGTTTTATTGTTAAAAAGAAACACGACTCTATTTCCTTCCTGTCTACACATGCATAAACTCGCAAACAATTATATCTGGCCTTTGGAAGTAAAAATATTGATCGAAAAAATATTATAAAAGTATGAGGGGGAAAAAAAAAGATGAGGAAAATATATGAAATCAATGCGTGTATTTGTTATTATTATTCTTTGTACGAGGATGTTGCAATGGCATAAACGTTTTTCTTGCTTTTCTTTTTATTTTTTTTTTTTTTGGAAGTTTCATAGCAACGTTTACTGGTCATTGTTACAAATAAATCTGTTGCATTTCGAGTAACGTATGTTAACGTTATAGTGTTTTGCTTTTTTTTTTTGTTGTTCACATGATTCTTTTTGCCAAAAATGTTGTAAAACATATGTGCTCAAGAAAAAAAAAAAAAAATTTTATATATGAGAGCTAGTGTGTTGCTCACAAATATTATAACATTTTGTTGTATATGTTGTTTCCTCTTTCCGTCCGAATCACATTGTTTTTTTTTTTTTTTTTTTTTTTATAAGTAAAATTTTTTAATATATGTTATGCTTTAAGGCTAATTTCCGGCAGTGTATCTTTAAAAATACTAAAATTTCTGTTTATAAATTAAAATTTATCACAAATTTCTTATTTTTCTATAAAAAGAAATTTCACTGTCAATTTTTTATTAAAAAGCTATTTAACAAAAATTTTCTATAAAAAGAAAATTTATTGTAAATTTCCTTCCTATAAAAAATATCATATAATAAATTTTCTTAAAAAAAAAAACATAATAATAATAATAATTAATAGTCGTAAATTTCCTAAAAAAGAAAATGTATCGTAAATGTCCTGTAAAAAGAAAATTTATCGTAAATTTGCTAAATAAGAAAATTCATCGTAGATTTCCAATAAAAAGAAAATTTATCATAAATTTCCTATAAAAAGCATATTTATCGTAGATTTCTTATAAATAAAAATTTTATCGTAAATTTCCCATAAAAAGAAAATGTCTCGTAAATTTCCCATAAAAAGAAAATTTATCGTAAATTTCCCATAAAAAGAAAATGTATCGTAAATTTCCCATAAAAAGAAAATTTATCGTAAATTTCCCATAAAAAGAAAATTTATCGTAAATTTCCTATAAAATGAAAATTTATCGTAAGTTTCCTGTAGAAAGAAAATTTATCGTAAATTTCCTATAAAAATAAAATGTATCGTAAATTTCCTATAAAAAGAAAATTTATCGAAAATTTCCTATAAAAAGAAAATTTACCGTTTATCTTCTATAAAAAGAAAGTTTATCGTAAATTTCCTTTAAAAAATAAATGTATCATAAATACCCTATGAAGAGAAAATTTATAGTAAATTTCCTATAAAAAGAAAGTTTATAGTAAATTTTCTATAAAAATAAAATTTATCGTAAATTTCCTATAAAGTGAAAACCTATCGTAAATTTCCTATAAAAAGAAAGTTTATTGTAAATTTTCTCTAAAACGAAAATTTATCGTAATATTTGTATAAACAAAATTTATCGTAATCCCTTTTTTATTTAAAAATACGTTGATTCTGTCCCTGTATGGAGAGAATTAAAGTTATATTTTGCTTTTGTAGTTACGCAATCGTTTTCAAAATAAAACATTCTGTGGAATTATTGTTTTAATTACAAAGTGTTGCAAATTTTGTAGAAATTTCAATATGCTCCACAATATTCTGTAGGAGTTCATAAAAAATATTTACCCTTAAAGAAATATAAATAAATATAAAAATATAATAAAAATATATATCATATGTTCACGTCCGCTGTTGCATTTTGTTCTTTATTTTGTACTGAAATTTCCACTCACTGATTCATGTTGATAAACGCATGGTGCATGTATGAAAAACAACAACAGCAGCAGCAACAAATAGTCTCTGTGGCATAAGATCACATATTTATTCCAATATTTTTGTAACTTTTGTGTAAAATATAAAATTTGGTAACCTTTGTTTTAAACAAATACACACACACACATGAAAATCTACACAAACTGTCACACATATTTGTTTAATCTATTGAGGAGTGAGTTTGTTTGAGGTGCAAAATATTTACGTGGTTATGTCATACTGTGGTCAGCCAACTAACCAGTTCAGTTACCAAACAGTCCTGGCAACCAACCAGTCACAAGTCACTCATGCATGCATGTTACAACAACGACTAGGTGTTTCATAGTGTCGTTGTTTATGTCTCGTTATTTGTTAGCGAATACATTGAAATTTATATACAAATGCATACGATTCTTTAGATATCCGACAGTTCTGATGATTAAGGATATAGCCGTCAGAACTATAGGGTAATGGAGTATTTTAGAAACCATAAATAGGGGTATACTTCTCGTAAATTATTTAGGACACCGAAATAATAAATCTATTTTTTCATTTTATATATAAAGCAAACGTTAATGTCAATTGAATTAAATTATAGACATGCTTGAATGAGATAATATTATCGAATAGAGCTATCTACAAAGAATGTATTGACACCATCAGAACTGTGGGGTTATGAACTTTAGTGTGGACAGTATGAGTGCGTATTTGTTTTGAGTAAAGTTTGCTAGATTATGGATTATAAATCAGTGGAAAATGTTTCTACTGTTGATCGGTGGAATCATATGTTGTTTTATTTTTGTTGCTGTTTTTTTCTTTTTTTGGTTTTTTATTGCAATTGTTATAGTTTTATGTTCTTTGGCTGTTGGTCGGTCTGTCGTTGCTAAGTTATTTATTTTTCTATAGGGATTTTAAGTTTACAATCTTCATGTATATGTGTCTGTGACTGGTTCGTTTTAAGTGAATCAAAAGGTTAAATATGTTAAGTAATTAAATTCTTTTTTCGTTTTTATCTTTGTAGTCTTTTCAAAATAGTCATTAATTAAGAGCTCAAGGGATTTGTTAATTGTTGGTAATAATTATAAATTAAATTGCGGAACACATTTCTTTTTACAAAGGAAGCTAAACATAAATTGTAAAAAACTTTAACAAAATCTTTACAAAATACCAGCAGTATCGTAATTTTGTATAAAAAGAAAGCTTAACGAAAATTTGCAAAAGAAAGAAAATTTAACGAAAATTTCCCATAAAAAGAAAATTTATCGTAAATTTCCAATAAAAGAAAAATTTTGGTAAATTTTCTCTAAAAAGAAACTTATCAAAGGATAATTTAAAATCGTAAATTGTCTATAAAAAGAAAACTTATCGTGTATTTTCTATAGAATGAAAATATATAGTAAATTTTCTATAGAAAGAAAATTTATAGTAAATTTTCTATAAAAACAAAATTTATAATAAATTTTCTATAAAAAGAAAATTTATCGTAGATTTTCTATAAAAAGAAAATTTATCGTCAATTTTCTATGAAAAGAAAATTTATCGTTAATTTTCTAAAAAGGAAAATTGATCGTAAATTTTCTATAAAAAGAAAATTTATCGTATGTTTTTTATAAAAAAAGAAAATTCATCGTGAATTTTCTATAAAAAGAAAATTTATCATTAATTTCTTATAAAAAGAATATTTATCGTGAATTTCCTATAAAAAAAAAAAAAAAAATTGATCGTAAATTTCCCATTAAAAAAAATTACTGTACATTTCTATAAAAAGAAAATTTATCTTTAATTTATTGTACATTTCCTATAAAGAGAAATTTTATCCTAAATTTTTTATAAAAAGAAAATTTATCGTAAATTTTCTATAAAAATAAAAAATATCGTATTTCCATAAAAAGAAAATATATTTATTTTTCTTTTCTTATAGAAAGAACATTTATCGTAAATTTCCGACAAAAAAAAAAAAAAAAAAATGTATCGTAGATTTCTTATAAAGAAAAAAATTATCGTATTAGAAGGAACATTAATGCAGGTTTTTTATACAAACAGAAAACTTAAAAAATTTTTTTATGAAAAATCGAAAATTTCATTTAATAGAAAAAGTTTAACTTTTCTTTTATAAAAGAAATCTTGTCGTAGATTTTCTTTGAACAAATTATCTTAAATTACGTGTAAATAAAATTTTTTTAAGTTTTTTATAAAAAGATTTTTTTTTACGGATTTTTTTAATAGATTTATATTTTATTTTGTTTGTAATCTTTTCCTCGATTTATCTTTAAATTTTATTTATCTAGAATTGTGTTTTGGAATAATTTCATTTAATTTCTGATTTATATTTAATTAAATAATAATTATAATAATAATTCATTCATTTGTATATCAATTTAAATTAACTGTTTTTATCACGTAATTAATTTGTCTATTTTTATTTTTTTTGTTCTTTCTTTCTATTTTTTTCCAGTTCATTTCCTGTTGGCATGTTCTTGCAACACAAGTGAGGTAAGTTATTTTTTTTTTTTTTCTATAAAGTTAATAAATTGTAAAGTCGTTGGCTTAGGAATGAGTATAAAATTGTCAATAGTCATTATCAGTGCTTGGAATCTGTCATTATTTGTGCAACAAAATTTAATTACTTTCATGACACGTAATGCAATTAATTGAATTACAAATATTATTGCAATGCCATAACAAATCATTCAGCAATTGCAATAACAGTTTTTAGTATATCGTTAAACTTTTTACTTTATCCTTGGTTTTGATTTCCCCTAGTTATATTTGGAATCTATATACACATGGTGATTTGTTGGTACATATTTTTGTCACTTTAATTTAGTGAACAAAATGATTGGGTTTCAAATACTACGTGACTTCTTGGAGTGCGAAAAAAGCGCTAGAACTTGGGTTATAGAAAAAAGTTCTATAAACTTTCACATACTCATATAATGGCCTTGTTATAATTTTGTATTTTTTTGCTTTAGACTACTAAAAATGACGACGACTATGATGATGTAAAGCTTAGCTATGTAGTTACCCCTTAGTCTATTATGAGAATGATGAGGATGAGTGAGATGCTTTGTTGACATAGACGGTGAAGTGGAGATTATGGAATGGAATACAAATCAATTTAACCATAAGTCATGTGAAAAATTTCTGTTGACATTTAGTCGAATGAGTTTTGTTTAGTTTTCGCATTTCTTTGCCAGTGTCATATTTGTAGCTATATTGAAAATTTATAAAGAGCCAATAGGAAATTATATGCGAAAAAGGATTTAGAAATAAATTTCCTACTAGGAAAGATGTATTACCAAAATCCTTTTAATACAAAATAATAAAAGTAACATTTGTTTTTTGTCAGCTTTTTTATAGTCATTTGATTTTTGAGAAAACGATTAAATCAATTATATTTCCTATTGGATGTCTCCCGAGACTAAAATAGTTTAGTTCAAATATTTTTATCCCTTAAACTAAAACTCACTCCAAACCAACTAAATTTATTATTATTTTTTTTCAAATATCATATTTATAACCATATGACACTGAAGTGTATCAGTCTGTGTGTGTGTGTCATAATATTGTATTTAGCTTGGAGTCATGGATAAAAATAATAATGAAAAATCTTTAGGGAGTTGTTATGGTGTATTTATGTCTAACAAACAAACCTTTTCACTCTTGTACTTCATATCTTTGGAGATTTTTGATTTTGTTTCATGTTTTTTTCTATTTTACTTTTTATGTTGTTGATTTTATCATTTTTATAAATTTTTATCTGTAAAATCTTTTAGTTTTAGTAACTTGTGATTGGGATTATGATTTTTGTGTTCACAATTTATTTCTTAAGTTTCAAAAAAAAAAAAAAAAAAAAAAAAAAATGTGGGAAAAAAGAAAGAAATAAATTCCTGTGTAACATGTGTTGTTAAAATATCTCAAATTTATTCTATTATGCTACAATAGAGATAAGTCTTGTATCTCTATATATTTGTTGCTTTTCGGTATTTTGTCATTTGAAAAAAAGAAAAAAATAGAAAAAATAAAAATAAATATTTTAAAAAGGTGAACTCACGTAGTTGGCAAATAGTCAGGTTCAAATGTGCAAATATTGGACATAAATACATACAGGGATTTTTTTCTTTTTCCAAACAACGACACATGGTTTTTTGGAGGAAAACATATTTATAACTTAAATATTTTTACGATTTATATTCAAGTATTTAATAATTTTAACGTTTTTCATTTTAATTTTAACTAGAAATACAAGCATGAATTTTCCACTTTTAATTAATATTAAATTCCTAATATCAGAAGTGATATTAACAAAAATATATTAGAAAACTTGTAGAGGTTAGAATTAAATTATACAGAAATAATCATAGACTTACCATCAATATAATGCCCTAATAAGAATATCTTTTCAAGTCAGTTATATCGCGTCTATCTGTCAAGTTTCACTATATTTAATACCGATACATTTTTTATACTCGATAAATGCAAGTTTCGTTTAAAGGGAAGGGACATATTCACTTTTTAGGAAGATTGTAAAATTTCCGTTCTTTTTTTTTAGGAAATATGTAAATATTTTCTCTCCTAAAGGTATGTTCAGACTAGTCAAATATTTGATCATAACTACTATCACGCAAATGTGGTCAAATATTTTCACAAATGTGACAATAGCTTCAGAAAATTTTTTATTTTTTAGTATCAACTTTCCTTTTTATAGGAAATTATTTGTCGTTGCTTCTTAATTTTTATAGAAAATTTAAAGAAAATTTACTTTCTATAGAATAGTAAAATTAAATTTCCTATTTATAGAAAATTTACAAGAAATTTTCTCTTTAGAAAACAAGAGATTTATGATAAATTACCTTTTCTTTAGTAAATTTACGATAAATTTCGTTTAAAAGGAAATTTACGTTAAATTTTCTTTTTATGGAAAATTTACGATAAATTTTCTTTTTATAGGAAATTTACGATAAATCTTATTTTTTTACAAAATTTTAGATAAATTTCATTTTATTGGAAATTTACGATAAATTTAATTTTATAAGAAAATTTACGATAAATTTTCTTTTTATAGGATATTTACCATAAATTTAATTTTATAGAAAATTTATCGTAAATTTTATATGAAATGAAATTTATAATTTTATAGAAAATTTACGATAAATTTCATTTTATAGGAAATTTACGATAAATTTTCTTTTTACAGGAAATTTACGTTAAATTTTCTTTTTATGGAAAATTTACGATAAATTTTCTTTTTATAGGAAATTTACGATAAATCTTATTTTTATACGAAATTTTAGATAAATTTCATTTTATTGGAAATTTACGATAAATTTAATTTTATAAGAAAATTTACGATAAATTTTCTTTTTATAGGATATTTACCATAAATTTAATTTTATAGAAAATTTATCGTAAATTTTATATGAAATGAAATTTATAATTTTATAGAAAATTTACGATAAATTTAATTTTATAGGAAATTTACGATAAATTTTCTTTCAGTAGAAAATTTATAATAAATTTTCTTTCAGTAGAAAATTTATAATAAATTTTCTTTTTATAGAAAATTTACGATAAATTTTCTTTTCATAGGAAATTTTGCGATCAATTTTCTTTCTATAGAAATTTTACGATGAATTTTTTTTTATAGAAAATTTACGATAAATTCTTTTTATAGGAAATTTTTTTACAGAAAATTTACGATAAATTTTCTTTTTTTATTCGAAATTTACTATAAATTTTCTTTTTATAGGAAATTTACGATAAATCTTATTTTTATACGAAATTTTCGATAAATTCCATTTTATAGGAAATTTACGGTAAATTTAATTTTATAAGAAAATTTACGATAAATTTACTTTTTATAGGAAATTACCGATAATTTTTTTTTTTTTGTAGAAAATTCGATAAATTTTCTTTTTATAGAAAATTTTCGATAAATTTTCTTTTTATAGGAAATTTTCGATAAATTTTCTTTTTATAGGAAATTTACCATAAATTTCATTTTATAGAAAATTTATCGTAAATTTTATATGAAATGAAATTTTTAATTTTATAGAATATTTACGATAAATTTCATTTTATAGGAAATTTATTTTTAAAATTTATAATAAATTTTCTTTTAATAGAAAATTTACTATAAATTTACTTCTTATAGAAAATTTATCGTAAATTTTCTTTTCATAGGAAATTTTGCGATTAATTTTCTTTTTATAGGAATTTTTTTTTACAGAAAATTTACGACAAATTTTCTTTTTTATAGGAAATTTTGCGATTCGTTTTCTTTCTATAGCAATTTTACGATGAATTTTTTTTATGGAAAATTTACGATAAATTTTCCTTTTTTTTTTTTTTTTTACAGAAAATTTACGACAAATTTTCTTTCTTATAGGAAATTTTGCAATTTATTTTCTTTCTATAGCAATTTTACGATGAATTTTTTTTATGGAAAATTTACGATAAATTTTCCTTTTTATAGAAAATTTACGATAAATTTCTTTTTTATATGAAATTTAAAATAAATTTTCTTTTGATAAGAAATTTACTATAAATTTTCTTTTTATAGAAAATTTACGATAACTTTTTTTGTATAGAAAATTTACGATAACTTTTCTTTTTATAGAAAATTTATGATATTTTTTTTTTTATAGCGAATTTTCGATAAAATTTCCTTTTATAAGAAGATTTACTATAAAATTTCTTTTTATAGAAAATTTACGATAAATTTTCCTTTTATAGGGAATATTCGATAATATTTCCTTTTACAATAAATTTTCGATGAAATTCTGTTTCAAAAAAATTTTGAATTAAATTTTTTGTCATAGAAGTATATTTTTGGTAAACATTCTTTTTATAGAAAATTTAAGATTAATTTTTTATTTATGGAATTTATACTATAAACCAAAAAATTCTTAAGTGAAAAATCTCTTCATCTATCTATCTAACTGACAATTACAATTATAAAACTTTCAACAGTTTAAGTTTTAAAGTACAAAACAAAGAAAATAGAATTGAAAAATATGTCAATTTCTTTTGTTGTTTTTTTGGTTTTTAATAACATTTATAACGTTCCTTCTTGAACGTTTCTATTCCTGTAATCTTCATTTCGTCTTAATTGTGCAACAGGATTATGTCTGTTAATTCTTTTAGTGAAGAAATGTTACTCTAGTTTTGCTTTTTTCTCTCTTTCCTATTTTTTATGTCATTGTTTTTTATTTTTCCTAGCAAATATTGGTTGGTTATTGTCGTTGTAGTCCATCGTTGTCAACGAAGTTGATGTGGTTGCTGCTATCGTTGTTGTTGTTGTTTTCATATCATGGTTTCCATCACACAACGTTTACAATATCCTGTTGTTCAATTTTAATTTTAATTTTTTTTTTAGTATTTTTTTCTACTATTTTCTCTATCATACATTTTAATTGCATTTGTAATTCATTTCTATGCAATTATAACAATTTTCCTTGAAAAAGATGTTTTAGCAGCAATAGCTTTGCAAGAGGAGAGAGGAAAAAGAAAGCTGTTTTAAAGGAATTTGAAAATACAGCTATAGTCATTTATAGTTTTTTTATGATAAAATATGCTTAAATATAGTTATTTCTTTTAAACCAAAAGGTATTTTTATTTTAACTGCAAGCAGTAGTGGTGATTCATTGAAAATGCTTACGAAACGATAGCTGGATATTGTTTTGTTTCTTTTTTTTCAGCATTTCCATCCGCTACAAAAAGTTTGTAAAGCAATTAGTATGTGTTTGTTATTAAAAGAAAAAATTAAGATGAAAAAAATTGTATTAAATTTTTAATGAGCTGCAAGGCATTGAGAGTAGAAAAAAAAATATTTGCAATTTTAAAAAGATTCAACGTTGGTCAATAAAGTAGAATTAGTGAAGAATTTTACTGACAAAGGCAAGTTTCTTTTGAAATTCTTGTAATTTTAAAGTTATAGGTATAATTTAATTATAAAATTTAAAAGAAGCTTAAGATTTTTTAAAAATAATCTAATATTTATGTCTTTTGTGGGGTTAAAAATTTAATTGCAGTATGACAAGATGATGTAATAGAATCACTTT
Organism: Protophormia terraenovae; assembly: GCA_951394005.1. Lineage (NCBI taxonomy): Eukaryota > Metazoa > Arthropoda > Insecta > Diptera > Calliphoridae > Protophormia > Protophormia terraenovae. The sequence continues at coordinate 145,080,979 of OX596074.1, forward strand.
AACTAGTTTCATCCTTGGGTCATAGAAAGCCAACATGACAAATTTCATTGAATTGCTTTCAAAATTGCGAACTGTAGTTTAATTACATTGTTTTTATGGACAGATATACTAGCGGACGGAAAGTAATTGGTAAACATTAGGGTGGGTCAAATCAAATTTCAAGGCAAACAAAAATAATAAAATTACCGAAATACAGGTCAGCATTAGTCAAAATATATTTGTCTCCCTTATAAAGAAAGTATCGAATTTTTCTAAAAATAAAATTTTAATTCGCCAATTTTAATGGTTTTTTACAGTAAATACTTATTTATTTAAAACAAATGACAAACTTTCCATTCTGATAATGAGATTAAATAAATATTTGCACACTTCAAGGTTTATAAGCAGGGCAAGTTTTTCAAGCTTTTCGCTTGGAAAGTAAGCATTTGCATATTTCAAAAGAATTTTACAAAAATTGCTTATATTTTAAATCATTGCATAAATTTGCATATAATGGATACAAAAGTTATTTTTCTTAACAAAAACACACTTTTTTGTGATTTTTTGGAGTTCAATCAAATGATTTCTAAAAAATTTTTGTGAGTATTTTGAGTACATTGTAAATATTGTAAAAAAAAAAAAAAAAAATCAGAACGTCAAATATGATACTTAAAATTGAAATAGTTATATTTTTATAAACATCGAAATTTTTTAGAGATTGAAAGTTAAAAAATGCATATTTGTGCATATTTTCTACACATTAATATATAAGAATGCAAAAATTCGTTGGTTTTTATATACATATTCATGCTATTTTTGCATATTTCTTTACATATTATACCATTTTTTCGTGCATATAAAAACTTGCCCTGTTTATAAGGCATTATTTGCAATACTCAACTGGCTACCGGCAAACTTCTTGGTAGAGCAAATTGCGATCAACACTGCAATTACGTTGAACGCGGTCGAGGACTGAAAGGGGAGGACGTATCGTCACTCCAGTATCCTTGGGATCAAGAGGATTTTACAGACCATATAGATTATTGTTTCCCTGCTCCGTTCTTTGATAGAAACTTCGGAGTGATTTGCAAGGGGATTGTATTTGGATCTATACTGCTTTTAGGAAAGGGAATCCGGTAGGCGGTGGTTTCTTCATCGAAGAAACTGGTACGAGTGTATTATTTAGGCTTCCGGATGATTGTAGTATTCTTCAGGCTGAACCTTCGGCTATTAAAAGGGCAATGAACGGGCTCAGGTATCACAGGATTTTTAATAGGAATATTCGTGTTGTTACTGATAGCTAACATGCTATTAAATCCCTGGTTGATGTCTACTTTACGTTGACACTGGTCCATGAATGCCGGGCATCCCTGAATGGGTTGGCGAGACATTCAAATATAACACTCATCTGGGTGAAAGGACACGGGGTTCTCATCGGCAATGATGTTGCTGATTCTTTGGTGAAATTGGGGACAATGCTAAATAATGGTCACATTGACCATTGTGTGGAGCCACCTTGGCGCTCTGTAAACTTCAGATGAAGCAAGTGTTTCTGGGTAGGGCTCAGGTATTGTAGGCTCGGGAGAACTCCTGCCCAGTATCTAGGATTTTATGGCCAAATTTGGACTACAAAAGAGTTCCATTTCTATTGGGTCTTAGTTGGGAGAGGCTCAGGTATATGATTGAGCTGCTGACTGGAGACTGCATGCGAGTCGATTGGGACTTAGTCACAATAACTACTGTAGAAGTTGTCATGATATAGAGGAGGAAGAGTCGATAACTCATATTGTATGTGGTTGCCCTGCTCTGGAGAATAACAGGCAGTGTATTCTGGGTAGGCCGTACTTTGATGATCTTGGGGACCTATCGGATATGGCTCTATGCAAGCTAGATTTGTTTATCAGGAAATCGAATTGGTTCATGTGATGAATGAACAGGGCCTGCACATTTTCTTTTACTTTCCTTTCATATTACTTTTTCTATCCATCTATCATTTCTTAAATTTCTACTATTTTTAAATTTTTTCAGGTATCACAAAAGGAACTATGGACCCAAGTGTGCCTTCATTTGTTATTGGAGGCAGCCTCTGCAACCTAACCTGAGGTTTATAACTTTTATCGTACAAACGCTGGGGTAAAATGTGTCAAAATTGGTGATTAGTTGAATTTTGAAATTTTAATTTTCGTAATAACGTTGAGTACCAAATAAAAATAAACAAAATTAAGTGTCAATATTAGTAAAAATCACGAAGCTATCAAAGATAAACTTTTTTTAAATTTTAGAAAGGGAGTATTTTATTTTTTTCAATGTATTTTTCTTTAAGTATTTGTAAACTATACTTTGTCCAAATTGTTGTTCAAAAAGTTGGGGGGTATATTGATTTTGTCATTCCGTGTGTAACATGTCGAAGGAATCATTTAAGACCCCACAAAGTATATATTTTCTTGGTCCTGGTTAGATTCTGGTTCGATCTAGCTATGTCTGTCCGTCTGTTTAAAGCAGAATAGGGCTCGAACGGGGCAACGTAGGGGTGCAAAATCGGTTAATAAACAAACAAGTTATAGGCTAAAAACTAGAAACAGAGGGTGTCCGTTTCATACCATTCTGCTGATATCTCTTAAGCAAAAGTATGTACGACAACGAAATTTTGTATAAATAGTTTGAGGGTCGATATAAACTTGGAAACCAAAAATAGGCTTGGTCCGCCCAATTTACAGCTTACCTCCCATATAAGGTGAAACTTCAACGAAATTAAAACTTCAACGAATGTAAACTCGGAAACAAAAAATGGGCGTGGTCCACCCACTTTACCGCCCACCTCCCATATAACGTAAAATTTAACAAAATTATTGTTGGGTATACAGATACGGCCGAGCCGAATATAGCATTCGCGCTTGTTTTTTGAAAATGGTCCTAAAATACAAACATTTTTAAATTTCATTCAATGCAACTTAAAATGTTAAAGGATGTTTGTCCTGAAAATTTTCTAAAAAATAGTACAATTTGTATACATTAAAATTGTAAAAAATCGTGCGCATTATAGCCTGTTATTATAAATTATTATTTTTTATAGAAAAAGCTACAACTTAAGTGCAGACTTTTTACGAATCAAATATGTTCTTCTCTTAAGAAAAACATTTTAAAATTTTAAATATGTTTTTTTTTTAACTTTTCGATCAATATAATACCAAATGTAAATATAAAAATATTAAAATATTGAACTCCACCAATGTGTAGACGGACAATTATGAAATTGTGGACCATTTTTGAAAACCCTTTCTTTGGAGATTTGATAGTTGCTTCAGTCACTTTTTTGAAACAGTGTGCACATCTTCTGTTAAAATCTTCGGTATTTTGGGACACCTTTTTTGTGCTCTTGAATTCAATTGTCACAAGAGCGCAACATCTCTCGACTGGTCTAAGCTATGGACAATTTTGAAAATTGACCTCTCTTGGTACTAAAATTATGTTATTGATTTGGTACAACTCCAGAGTTTTCTTACCGTAGTGACATGATACCAAATGGGTCCAAAAACATGTGGACACGTTGTGCTTTCTTAAGAAAAGAAGAAGTCTTTTTTGCAAATATTCCTTTATGCATATTTTGGTATTTATAGATCCGAATGTATCAAATTACTTTCCTGTTTTGCCGCAACTGCAAAAAGCTTGTCGTACCATGAATTTTGTTAGAAATTTTTGCTGCTTTTGGGTCTTAAACTTATCTCCAACATTGCTTCGAGCATTAGCAATAAAAATTTTTGAGACACAAGCTGCGAAGATTCTGCCAGCACCTACGTTTATTCGTCAATTATACAGCTTGAGTATTTTTGTATGAAATTTGGTTTTAAATTCCGAGTCCTATTTTTGACTTGTAATTTTTTTTTTTGCAGAATTCCAGTTTGGAATTTTTTGAACTTTATATGTTATCAACTTTCCCATTAGCTTTAAATTTTCGCACCAGATAGTCGAAGCACTGAGAAAACTGAGCTGATTTTCTACCAGATGTGTTTGGAGTTCCTTTCAATATGCCTTCAATTTTCTAGCCTTCCCAATATCATGTGGTCCTTTTTTCTTACCGAACTAGGTTTCACATCAATAGTCAAGTTCTCCTTATACTCTTTAATCACATTAGAAATACAATTATTTGTAAGACCTATTTGGATTTTTTGAAATTTTTTAATAACCTGAAGGACGTAAATCTTTTTCGTCACTTATTTTGATGAAAATAAGGACAAATTAACGTGGTTGTTATTAAAAATAATAACTGAAGTATTTTTCCATGATAACTAGATCAAACAAATTTTTGAATATTGATTCCGAAAAAAGGTATGAGGCAAAATGTGTGTTAAGATTTTTTCGATCTCACTCCTTATTAACTTAACTCAATAATAAAAAAAAGAATGCAAAAAACAATTACTAACTTATGCAGCTTAAAATTAATACTACAGTTTACCTAATCTCTCCATAATAAACCTAACGAAAGTATATACATTTAAACTCTTTCAATTTGCTTAAATATTCTGCACTTTTCAAACAACAGTTACCTGAGCTCTGTAATGACTTTTTGATTGTTTTTCTGTTTTCATTTTTTTTTTTCGTTTTGTTAGCCAACGATATAAAAAAAAAAAAAAAATATTGTAATCGTTCTCATCATCAACATCACTCCCCAGACACAAATTTTTGTTTATTTGTTTTACAGCTCTGACACTTTTTTTCTCGTAACAAAAATGTACTTATGTTTATGCATGTATGTATTTCCTTAAGTGTCTGTATGTATAGTCAAGGTATATTTAGCATTAAGTGTGAGATTTTGTGGGTATTAGAGTTTATGTTCTATTTAAAGGACACAACACCTATAAATGGTTTGAATATTCAATTTCCACCAAAAAGTAAAAAATAAAAAATAAACAAAAATACATGTGTAATACGTAAGTTAACATTTAGTCCTTATGTTATTCTAAAGAGAGAGACGAAAAGGAAAATATAAAAAAATATATTTTGAAATTTAAAAATAACACTAAGGTGTTGTAAATACACATATTTACCTAAAGCTTTAGCCATTATAAACAAAAGTCCTGGTCGCTGATGTTGATATTATTTAAAGAAATGTAAAATTAATGGACCATATGCTGCTGTTGTTGCTGCCAACAAGTAAGTTATACATATACATATATACAAGTATTGGTAATGGTGACAGTTACACGGACCATGTACAACATCATAAAATTATGACATTCAACAAATTTGCCTTAAGGGACGTTTATATTAATGAAAATATTCAGTTGAATGGACAGACAAACAAAACGAGCACACTGACAGATAAATACTCTCAAAATACATAAAAAATATATGTAAAAAGGAACTAAATAGCCAGTCATAGTGAAAACGTTTTTGGATTCCTTTTCCTAAAAAAAAAACGAATGATATTTGTTGTTGTTGTTATCACACCAAGATCTTTATCTTCCCTAAATGTTGTACATGATGGTGTTGAAGATGTTGGCGTTGACAATAATGGCAAAATGTTGTTGGTTTTTTGGCCGGGGTGATTATGATTATTATGAGGCCACTAATAAATGTTAATGGTTTTAAATTAGAGTTTTTTTTTCTCGTTGGCCTGAATATATATTTTTTTCAATAGGAATTTGTGGTTAAAAATTTGTTGGGGGTAGCAACATAAATAGCAGCAAATTGTACAAAAAGTGTTTATTAAGATTTTGAGATTGAATTGAATATTATCTTAAATGCTTTATTTAACATTTTCACGAGTTTTGGGTACGAATTTTTACAATTAAAAAGTTTTGCTATTTAAATGAAATGTTTGAAAAAAGGTTGCATTAAAGCTTAGAAAATGTGAATGCTCCCATCAAGGAACTTTAAACTGCATTCAAATTATTTAAGAATTCAGGAAAAAATAGCTCCTATTATGACATGAGGAATTAGAATGTGCATTGTGAGGAAGTGAACACTATATTTCAATAGGGAATAAATGACATATTAGAATTATAAGATTTTTTTTGGCTGAATGGTAATGTCCGTCCTTCCGTCTATACGTTTAGGTTAAATGGGACGAAAATGACGCTTAATTCAAGAAAAGGTGATATCCGAATTTAGATGATAATGTTCTATTTTTCTGTTTATTGGTTAGTAAAAAAAACTGCATTTTTAGAATTCTAAAATATTTTTGGGCAGAATGGCAATATCCGTCCGTCTATACATTTCGGTTAAATGGGTCGAAAGTGGCACTTAATTCAGGAAAATGTCATAATATTTAGATTTAGTTTTTATATTGGTCAAGAAGTAAAAAATATATAGTTTTGGAATGCAAGCGTTAAGTTTTAAAGAATTCTAATGTCTTTCTCTCCGTCCGTCCGTCTTTTTTTATTAAATTTTGCCAATTCAAAATCGTTTATTTTTTGATTCAATAGATATTTTCGTTATTCAATAGACAATTTTGTTCTTTAAAAAACTGGAAAAAATATGATAAAATCGGTTGAAAGTGTTGGGATATAAATTCAATAAAAATTCGATAGTGGTTAAACATTTTCTATGACATTAGTACCGTATTTTGAACCCCCATTTTAACCCCCTGCTCTTGAAGCGTATATAGGATCCTGCTTCTAAACGCAAAATGTTACTATCCTCCACTATGCCTATGTGAAATTTCATGTAAATCCAAACTTAATGAGAATTGTTAAATCTCAATAACATTCTTAGAACAACAATAAAGTTCACAAATTTAGAAGTAAGAACAACTTTTTCTTTTCGATGTCATAACCAGACTCCATTTATTTTACAAAATAACCTCCTTATATACTAATTTCCTTATACTATCATTACTTAAGTACAATAGCAATTTTTATGTATAAAAACTACAGAAAGTTCTCGTATGCTTAAGTGTTAAAACAAATTAAAAACAGTTGCACAACTTCTTACGTCAAAACCTATGCATAAAAAATAATAATAAAGTTCTTACGAGAATACCTATACATAAAAAACCAAAATAAAGTACCATTTACAACAACAATGTTCACTACAAATTTCTTATGGAAAAGACTATATATAAAAAGCAAAAATAAAGTCGCGTGTGCAAAAACAATGCTGTTGAGATCTCTATGACTAAACGTATTTACAAAAAACAAATATAAATGCTTACGTATAAAAAACAAGAATGGTATTCAAAAATCGATACACTACTGTTAGGAATTCAAAGTATTTACAAAAACAAATTTGGCGGTTACCCTTCACCACCAAAGGTGGCGAGGGTATAAAAAATATTGGTCTGAGACCCACCTTAATTTATACGAATCGGCTTAGAATCACTTTCTGAGTCGATTTAACGATGTCCGTTCGTCTGTCCGTCCATGTAAACGTTGTAATCAAACTACAGGTCGCAATTTTGAACAAAAATTAATGAAATGTTGCACACAGGTTTATTATTTCACCTATCCCCCATACAAATGTCCTACCGGAAAATTACTTAATTCCTTAAGCTATATTTTAATGAAATTTGGCACATATAAGTTTTATTCAAGTCTTAATCTGTGTGCCGAATTTCAGGAAGATCGGTCCATGATTGACCATAGCTCCAATATACCCATTTAAAGAAAATCACTTTAATGAGCATTAATCCCACTAAAATATTAGTATCAAGTTAATATTTAACTCAAATAAGTTTTATATAAATATAAATGTTTGTGCTAAATATTTCGAAGATCGGTCAATATTTTACCATAGCTCCCATATAAGGTTCTCTTTCGGGAATCACTCAAAAGTGAATCATTTATATAAATTTTAGTATCGACGTAATATTCTGTATTCATATGTTTTATTTTACAATTAATATAAGTATCGGTCCACAATTGGACCCAAGTCTAATTAAAGACCCCTCCCCGAATTTTGATACACACAATAGTGTAGGGTATCATATGGTCGGGCTTGACAGACTTTATCTTTTTTCTCTTTTTTTTTTTTTTTAATAAGGGTATTCTTTAATAATTTATTTATTTGTATTTTCTGTAAATTTAAATTTTTAGAGTAAATTTTTATATTTTCATTTATATAGAAAATTCCGATTTATTTTATATTTAAAAATATTTTTGATGAATTATCTTTTATAAAAAAATATTGATTAATTTTCTTTTATTTTTTTGAAGTATTGTATTTTTTTTTCCTTTTTTTTTTTTTTTTTTTCTTTTACTCAATTTTTATTTAAACATTTTGGGGTAAAATTGGGAGTTTACATTTAAAAATGAGTGTTTTTGGGGATATGTAGCTCAATTTTGATGCCAACACTGACCAATATGAATAATTTAGTTGAATTGATACAATGATACAAACGTATCATTTATGGTTACTGGAAATTTATATAACTAGAGTAACCATATAATTATTTTAAAAGCCAAATATTTGTAGCTATAAAAAATTATTTTTCTGGTAAATATAAAATATGTTTATCGTTACCAGTAATAAGTTTTTGTTTTACCTTAATTTAGAATTGTGTACAAGAGAACCAAAATACTGGTAAACATATTTTATGTTTACTACAAAAATAGTTTGGTTTCAGCAGCGAACATTTAATTACCACAATCATAATATGATCAATGATCCACTATATATATTATATTACCAATAGAGAGAATGTTAGAATGTTAACATTCTAGTTCGGTTTAAGCTGAACATTAAAATGAGGTCTCTGACAAATTGCAGTGTTGATTTATCACTCAATGCATCAGTTTCACAATATATACAGCTTGTTTGTACACCTATAGTCTTCTTCTCAGTAAATATATGTGCGGTAATACCCCTTATGGTGTGCTCATTTGATAAACCCAAAATTAGTATATATTGTACTGCAGGTATATCTCGTATAGACCGTAAAGTTCTTGATAACCGGTTAGTTATACGATTAGAAATTAATATCCTTCTACCTTCTTTAGAAATCATACGAACTCATGTACAGCCATCACTTTCACCTTTAATACTTTAATGCTCAAGTAGGCACAAGAATAGAAGGAAATCAAGTTTCTTGCAATAATATCCACCTACGACTTCTTGGCGAAGTTTGTAGTTCAGTAAAAAAGCATATGTTCCCGATTTCTTCAGAGTCCTCATCAGAACAGTGTCCGAAAATCCTTCCACAGACTAATTGATTTAAGCTTCAACGCCGTATTCAAAACAGTTTTCTGAAGTCAATTTAACAATTGCTTCTTTTATAATAATAGCATCAAATTGTATCATAAATTTTAATATTTAAATTTAAAATGAACAAAAAAAAATATTTTGTACCAATTTTAATATTTGCAGCAACATAAATTTGGTTTTTCTAACAAGAAGAAAAGAAAAAGCTCTTAATTAACTCTTTTAATTATCCTAAGTATTATAGTCTTACTTAATAGAATCCTTATACTATAAAAGCCAACAAAGCAGCTCAGTATAAAACTTTAAATTTATGAAGCCAAAATGTTGGCAAACTTAGCAATAAATTTTTTTTTTTTTGTGAACAAACAGCCTCATTTCCTTTAGTCGTTAATTTATGAACTAAAATAAAGTGGAAGCTATTTTAAGTAATAAAGAAATAAACACAAAATAAAGCAAAATATATAATATTAAAATTAAACACAATAAATTGCTAAAGATTTTAATACAAAATACAAACAGATAAATTTTAAATGGCCGGTAATATTTAAGAAAAAAAAAAAAAAAAAACACCATTTAAAGCCTTCAATCAAAATATAATTTTTTTAAAACCCTTGCATGAAATTTATTGAATCGTATTCTTTGAAAAGAAAATCTATTTAATACCACTTAAAAACCTAAAACTAGGTCAATATGTGGTCTAATTCAATGGGAAAACATTTTTAAAAATTAATTAGATTAAAAACCAGTATTGTATTTTCTAATTTCTTCTTTTTTCTGTTCTTTCGTATTCTGTTTAATAAACAATGAAATATTACCTCTAGATGTTTTTAATTTTAAACACATATTCAAGAGGCAGCCTTAAAGTATGCTTCATTTACTGTTATTCATACGCCTGTAAGATATACAACAAACAAACAGCAACAACTACAACCGTGCTAACAAAACAAACAAATAATACTCGACTTATGCATGTGCGTTAGGATTAGAGTAAAATGGAATCATTATTCACTTTTAACCCCTTAATAGCATCATCTCTTACCAGCTCTAACTTTAGTATAGATAGCAAAATGTACATTTAGAATTCTAGGCAAAAGCAATACCTGAGATTGTTTAATTTTATTTTTTTTTTTTTAATATTTCACTTTGTTTCTTCAATTCATGCGGTACGTGTGGAGTTTAGAAGGAAAACAAACGTAGAAGGGAGAAGAATAGAAAAAAACATGAGTAATAATTTTTCATTTCATTGTGCGTAACATACAAGTACACAAACATATTCACTTACAAAAAAATAACCACTTATACATTCATACATATATTGATTATGAGAAATATGGTAAAACACTATGGGGTGAGGTTAGTTGTAAAGTTTTTAAAACTTGAAAAAATAAACTTTTAGATATCCATTTCGGAAGAAATCTCAAAACTTTTTTTTTGAGCAAAATGCAGTGTACAAAAAGGATTATTAGTAGTGGTGTTAGTCTTTTTTCTCCAAAAAATCGTCAAAAATAAGAAAAAAAAAAAAAAAATCCTAAAAAAACGTCACTTTCAAAAACGTAAAAAAAAGATAAGTTGTTTTCATTAATAAAGTTAAAATTTTATTAAAGAAGATTAGACAATAAAAATGATAATTTAAATCTTATCAGTGAACTTTTGATAGAATTTTTTAAGTGCAGATTATTTAACGATTAAATTAACATGCAGAACATAGTAGTTTATAATGTAATTAATATTAATATTTCCTGAAATAATTGTTCGAATTTTGAACAAATTTAAGCAGTATAGAATTAAATACAAAAAATTTAAATGTTAATATATTTTTTAGTTATGAACTTTTATTTGAATTATTTTAAATTATGAAATTCCTTAGAAATTTTTTTATTTTACTTTCATTTGTTTTGTTTGATAATTTTATAGATTTCCTTTTTCCAACAAAAATATTGATACGGAGACAAAATATTTTTGCTAAAATGTACATTCTTTTTTTATTTCTGTTATATCATATTTATCTTTATCCACCCTTACTATCTTTTTAATAAAGATAGTAAGGTATTTCTTATTTATGACTGAAAAAGACATCAAAATTATATATGTTAATTATGAATGAATTCCCAAAATTAAATATTTTCCTATATTAAAAATACAAAAATATATATTCTTACACAACTTTTCTGAAATTTATATAATCGTTGACATAATTATAAGTAAAAAGTATTTTTATTTAGGAAAATCATCAAAATATTAACGACTTACTATAAAAAATCGTCAAATTACAAAATTCAGTGAAAAAAATCGTCAAAATGACATAAAATCGTCACACCTAACACCACGGATTATTAGCGACTTTTTTCTCTCTTCTTATATCCGTAAATAATATCTTCAAAACTGCTTTGTACTGCAGACTTAGATATGTTAGCTAATTATCTCCTTATAAAATTTCAATTATTAAGAAAACTATCAAAGAAAATAAAATAATGGTTTAGAAATTTATCTTCAGTTCCTTTTCAGTGAACAATGGTTCCAAACGATTTTTTGTTTGTTTTTAAAATAATTTAGTAACTTATGAATCGTTGCACATTAGGGTAAAAGGGGTTCGAAAATGACACTAAATTCAGTGAAAGGTTATATCAATATATTTTATTGATTTAGATTTTATTTAGTTTTTATATTGAGCAAGAAGTAAAAAATAATATATTTTTGGAATTTTAAGACTTTTTTAAAGAATTCTATAGAAATTAAAATTCTTTTTATTCGATAGACAATTTTGTTCTTTCCCAATAAACATCGATTCAAACCTTATAATTTTTTGGTAAATTTCCTTTAATAAATAGCATAATTATCAAATTCAATTCAAATTTTAAAAATATGGGTGTGAAATAAACAAGAAAATTTCAAAAATTTCCAGTTAAAGTATAATGTTAGGTTTTTATAAAATTTTCAAGTGATTGCAAAGTGTAAAGTTAAGTTTTTTTATATTTGATTTATTTTATATTTTTTCTATTGTTTATAAGAAAATATTCAAATGTTTTTCATATTTAAAAAAGCTTTCAGTTTTTTTTTCATAAAAAAGTTTTAAACTTAGACATGTTTGTTCAAAAAATAAAATATTATACACACATTACAAAATAAAAATATTTGTACGCAATTATGCCGCAATAAAATGGACAATATTACCTACTAAGATCCATTACAAATGGTGAAAAATATGCTCAAAATGATGAACGCAAAATTTCCTTTTCAGCTAATATAAAAAATATATCAAATTATAATTTATTCATGCAAAATTTTAGTATGAAAAATAGTTTAGAAACAAATTTATTTCATGTTTAACTGAAGTGTAGTTTTAAATTTGTAAAAAACGTTTTGAAAATATTTGAGAAACATTTGTTTGTTAAAGAAACTTCCAGCTTAGTTTTAAATTATGAAAGCGTTTGGCAAATACAATTGATATATTAGAACCTTTTTGTTGGAGAAAGGCATAGTTTTGTATTTGAAATAATATGAATTTAAAGCCTATTCTCACAGCTATTGTTTGAAATTTAAACTTGCTTTCAAATGAATAAATATGAAATTTCAAAGGTTTGTGCTTATTGGGTTAATAAACTGCAAAAAATATGATAAAATCGGTTGAAATTGTCTGGCAAAGTTGAGATTTTCGAAAGATAAGATAAATAGTACATGCAAGCATGTTTTATTAAGGACTTAAAATGATATACAAATCTTGGAAATCGGGTAAGGAACAAAAATTCGCTAGTGGTTAAACATTTCCTATAACATCAGTACCCTATTTTGAATCCCCATAGATCCTGCTTCTAAAATCAAAATATTACTGTCCTCTGCTAAGCCTGTGTGTAAATCCAATCATCTGATTAGAATTTACAGACTTGTTTCGATTCTGCCCCACTGTTTATTGTTTGATAAAGTAAACAAAATGTCTGCCCTTAAGCTGTTTTTTGTATGAAATCTACTGGTTTTTTGGGAAAAACTTAATTTCTCAAATCGGACACAATTTTTTCCATAATATTAAAGTGGACAATATGAATTATTTTTCAAAAAATTTTAAGGACACACATCCTGTAGCATTTTAAGTAGCATTTCATGAAAATTAAAAATTAGTGTATTTTAGGACAATTTTCAAAAAAATAACAACAACAACAAAAATATTTGGAAAAAATATAATTTACAAGCACTTGAAGAAAATTGCACTAAGATACCTAAAGTTGATGGTTCAATTTAAAATTTTTACTTAAAAAAATATTTTACTTTGACAGCTCCTTATAAGAAAACAACAAAACCAAGCTTAAAAAATTTAATTGATATTGATACATAATTTTGTCTATTTTTATTCAGTACACCACTTTATTAAAAAAAAAAAAATAAATTTTAAAATTCAATTATCGCTTATTTTTACATATTATACCCCTATGTGCATTGGTGATATCTGAATAAAATTTCACAAGGTCAGAATTGAGGTATTTTTCAGTTGAAGGAGTACAGCTAGCGGGTCCTCCAAATGCTGTAAAATGTCTGCAGACTGTGACCAGAAAAACTTAAAATTGGGATTTTAAATAAATTTTGATTAAATAATGGTAATATTTGGACCTAAATAGAATTTAAACTAGTAAAGGATTTCCAATGAAATTTTAGCTCAATATATTTAAACTTGTTTTCAAATCTGAGAATTAAAAAACTCCCACTTTATCGTACAAAAATATTCACTGTCCGGGGAAAACTTATTTAAAAAATGTAAATTTTTCATTAAAATAATCATCCCGCCGTTGTAAAAGGTGTGGCTTCGATAATATTTTTTTGAGTGTTTAACCAACATAAGTACGAGGGTATGTAACCAATATACTTTTTTCCAAAGAAGTCAATAAGTCCCTAAACTTGTAATCCAGAGTAGTGCAAATTCGGATTATTTTCAATGATTCAACATAGGCTAGTCATTGGATGATGTTTAACTTTTTGACACTTAGTAGGAAGTCATGTTCCCCATGTCATGAAAAATATATATTTATGGTGTTGTTTTAAATCAGTGCAAAGAATGTGATTTAAATTACATCTATGGAATTATTTCTTTTTTTCTTTTTAATGAAAATAGACATAATTTCTTATGGTAAACAAGGCAAATAATTGCGATAACTGTTACCGTTCATCAATGTTTGGCAACAGTAAACATCATTTGAATCGCTTTTTAATAACATCTGCGGATGCTGTTATAAAAAGGGGAAGTAGCTAAACACCCTAGTTTAGCTACTTCCCCTACCTGCCCTCACCCTCTTGGGAGCTGTGCTTCACTAAATCAATTGCAAAACTCCTCAGCTATGACCTTGTGTAATTTTTGATTGAAAGTTACGGGTCCAGTACATTTTGTTGAAAAAAGTTTGGAGTTTTGTATCGAAATAAGTATGAACAAATTTTGAATTTTGGGGCTCCTATAAAAATAATATAAAAAACTACTCGCAAAAATGTTGATCCGTAAAATATCATTTAGTACATCATGCGAAAAAAAAACTTCGATAATTTTTATGGTACAATGCGTAAAATTTTGAAATTTTGTTCATTCTATAGGTAAAATATTGAAAAGTTGCACTGTAAGAAGTCATTAAATTTTTTTTGTTAAGTGTAACTTCCGTAAATCTGGCAGCACCATTTAGTAGCTTCCCTAGAGGAAAGAGAACCGGTTCAAAACTTGTCACTTGACAGGTTCTCAGGGCTAGTGACCGGTTCCATTTCCGGAACTTTATATGAGAGGAACCTTTACATGGGGTTGTCATTGGAGGTGGCTAATTAGCACTTTGGGACAGGTCGTAGGACAGGTAACAGTATTTTGTTTAAACCATTACTTACCGTTAAAACTTACCATTATCCTAAATTATAAATATCCTAAAGTTGTACTTACCTACTAGTTATACCTACTTAAAATTATTCTAAAGAAACGTTGAAATCAAACTTTATGAATTGATTGAAAAAAACCTAAACTACTTGGCTTTGTTTTTGTAAAGTAAACCCATTGTGCACTATACTAACAGTCCTTCCTTTCCATACATATGTAAGTGTGTATGTAAAATTTAAATGTTTGTATAAATATGCCTACATATACACTCTTCAATATTGCGTGTGCAATGAGTCAGGAAATTGCTTTTACCATATAGAAAAACCAAACTCTAAAAAATTGTTTCCCTTACGCTCTTACAAAGCCGTTAAAGAAAAATAACTAAGAAAAAACGTTTATGAATTTTTAATAGAGTATAAAAAGTGTATAAAAGAAATAAAGAAGAAAATCAAGAAAGAGGATAAATACATTTGTTTTTTTTCTACCCTACATTTTTGTTGTACTAACTACTTGTACTAGAACTAAATGTTCATTTTCTTTACATTCGCACACATAAATAAATAAACAAACAAACAAACTTACTTCCAGTACAGCAAAAGAAAATCTTTAAAGCCCATTGTCAGTGTGTTGTGGCCAACAAACAATTTTTTTTATGAAAATATTAGCTTTTTTCATTTATTTATTCTTTCTTGCTATTTTGCTCTAATTCCTTTGCAGCTTCATTCTCTAGCTATAGACTTATGTTTAGCTCGCTTTTTTTTCTCTCTCTGAAAGAAAAGAGTTTAGTAAAAACTTTTCCCATAAAAATTGCTAACTCATCAAAATCTACACGCACACATAAACTTTTGTTAGAGAAAAAAAATGTTTTGTATGTGAAAGTTTACAAAAACGATCATTAGCATACTTGCAGGTTTGTTGTTGTTATAACAACCTTAGCAAAAAATGATTTGCCTACTTTAAGGCAACAGGAAAAGTATTTTATAAATACGTGATTCCCATAGTCATCATCATTGTTATTTTGAAGAGTATGAGTATTTACCACGAGTTTTTGTTCATAACACTCGAATATATCTCCAATATATTTAACTGTTTTTTGTTTTTTTTTTCTGTTTAGAAAACAGGAACAGTTACAAGGGATTTAATTTGTTTTTTAGCTAAATCATCATTTGTTTATTTTGTAATACTCTCAAGTCTGTCTGTTTTTTGCTACTATTAAATATATTTTGTTTGTGTTTGTATGTTAAGTTTATATTATTAAATATTTCAAATAGTGGAAACAATTTCCCCATGATTTTTCTCTTCGTTTCCCATTTGAACGGTTTAATTAAAGGCTTACGAAGGCAATGATGCGAAAACAATGGAGATTGTTCTTTCTTTGTTTCATAAAAAAAGATATACACAACAGACTATTTACTGCGTATTTACGAGCTATTCATGTCAAAATAAGGCTTTAACAAATGAAAGTGTAAGAAAGAATGTCTATTGGTTTAAGAAGAAAATTTAACAACGAATCTATAGTAAAATTTTTGGGCAATTGATTATGATGGATGGAAAATAATGAAAAATATTGATTTTTTATAAAATATAAACCTAAAATTTCTATAAGCGATAAATTAAAGGGTTTTAGAGGAAATTGAAAAATATACAATAAAAAAATTACAGAAATCTTAAATAAAAAATGCATCGAAAAGAGAATTTATTCAAAACTTTCTGTCAAAAGAAAGTTTATAAAAAGAATATTTATCGTAAATTTCCTATAAAATGAAAATTTGTCGCAACATAAAAAGAAAAATTATCGCAAATTTTCTATAAAAAATTTATTGTAAATTTTATCGTAAGTTTCCGATAAAAAGAAAGTTTATCGTAAATTTCCTATAAAAAAAAAATTTATCGTAAATTCTCTATTAAAAGAAAGCTTATCGTAATTTTCCGATGAGAAGAAAATTTGTCGTAAATTTTTCATAAATTTCCTATAAAAAGAAAACTTATCGTAAATTTCCTACAAAAATAAGAAATTAATCGTGAATTTTCTGTAAAAAGAAAATTTATCGTATATTTCCTATCAAAAGAAACTTTATCGTAAATTACCTATAAAATGAAAATTTTCTATAATAAGAAAATTTATCGTAAATTTCCCAAAAAAGGAAATTTATCGTAAATTTTCTATAATAAGAAAATTTATCGTTAGTTTCGTATAAAAGAAAATTTATCCTATAAAAAGAAAATTTATCGTAAATTTCTTATGAAAAGAAAAATTTATCGTTAATTTTCTATAAAAAGAACATTTATCATAAATTTCCTATAAGGAAAACTTATCGTTAATTTTATATAAATGAAAATTTATCGTTAATTTCCTATAAGAGAAAATTTATCTTAAATTTCCTCTAAAAAGAAAATTTGTTGTAAATTTTCTGTAATAAGATAATTTATCGTAGTTTCCATAAAAATTTCCTAAAAAAAAGAAAATTTATCATAAATTTTACATAAAAAAAATTTATCGTAAATTTTTTATAAACAGAAAATTTAATGTATTTTCTATAAAAAGAAAATTTATCGTAAATTTTCTATAAAAAGAAAATTTATCGTATATTTTCTATCAAAAGAAACTTTATCGTAAATTTCCTATAAAAAGAAAATTTATCGTAAATTTCCCAAGAGGAAATTTATCGTAAATTTTCTATAATAAGAAAATTTATCGTTAATTTCGTATAAAAGAAAATTGATTCTATAAAAAGAAAATTTATCGTAAATTTCTTGAAAAGAAAAATTTATCGTTAATATTCTATAAAAAGAACATTTATCATAAATTTCCTATAAAAAAAAACATCGTTAATTTTCTATAAAGTGAAAATTTACCGTTAATTTCCTATAAAAGAAAATTTATCGTAAATTTTCTATAAAAAGAAAATTTATCGTATATTTTCTATCAAAAGAAACTTTATCGTAAATTTCCTATAAAAAGAAAATTTATCGTCAATTTTCTATAATAAGAAAATTTATCGTAAATTTCCCAAAAAAGGAAATTTTTCGTAAATTTTTTATAATAAGAAAATTTATCTTTAATTTCGTATAAAAGAAAATTTATCCTATAAAAAGCAAATTTATCGTAAATTTCTTATGAAAAGAAAAATTTATCGTTAATTTTCTATAAAAAGAACATTTATCATAAATTTCCTATAAAAGAAAACTTATCGTTAATATAAAAGGAAATTTATCTTAAATTTTCTATAAAAAGTAAACTTATCGTAAATTTCCTCTAAAAAGAAAATTGATCGTAAATTTTCTATAAAAAGAAAATTTATCGTAAATTTCCTATAAAAAGTAAATTTATTATAAATTTCCTATAAAAAGTAAATTAATCGTAAATCTCCTATAAAAAGAAAATTTATCGTAGTTTCTATAAGAAGACAATTAATCGTAAATTTTCTATAAAAAGAAAATTTATCTTAAATTTCCTCTAAAAAGTAAATTTATCATAAATTTCCTGTAAGAAGTAAATTTATCGTAAATTTTCTATAAAAATAAAATTTGTCGTAAATTGTCTATAAAAAGAAAATTTCTCGTAAATTTTCTATAAAAAGAAAATTTCTCGTAAATTTTTTATAAAAGGAAAATTTATCGTAAATTTTCTTTAAAAAGAAAATTTATTGTAAATTTCCTATAAAAAGTAAATTTATCATAAATTTCCTATAAAAAGTAAATTTATAGTAAATTTCCTATAAAAAGAAAACTTATCGTAGTTTCTATAAGAAGAAAATTTATCGTTAATTTCCTATAAAAGAAAATTTATCTTAAATTTCCTCTAAAAAGTAAGTTTATCATAAATTTCCTATAAAAAGTAAATTTATCGTAAATTACCTATAAAAAGAAAATTTATCGTAGTTTCTATAAGAAGAAAATTAATCGTAAATTTTCTATAAAAAGAAAATTTGTCGTAAATTTTGTATAAGAAGAAAATTAATCGTAAGTTTTCTATAAAAATAAAATTTGTCGTAAATTGTCTATAAAAAAAAAATTTGTCGTAAATTTTCTATTAAAAGAAAATTTGTCGTAAATTTTCTATAAAAAGAAAATTTATCGTAGTTTCCATTAAAAATTCCCTAAAAAAAGAAAATTTATCCTAAATTTTCTATAGAAGGAAAAAGTATCGTAAATTTTATATAAAAAAAATTTATTGTAAATTTTATATAAAAAAATGTATCGTAAATTTTTATAAAAAAAAAAAATTATCGTAAATTTTTTATAAACAGAAAATTTATCGTAAATTTTTTATAAAAAGGAAATTTGTCGTGAATTTCCTATAAAAAGATAGTTTATCGTAAATTTTCTATAAAAAGAAAATTTATCGTAAATTTCCTATAAAAAGCATATTTATCGTAGATTTCCTATAAATAAAAATTTTATCGTAAATTTCCCATAAAAAGAAAATGTATCGTAAATTTCCCATAAAAAGAAAATTTATCGTAAATTTCCTGTAAAACGAAAACTTATCGTAAGTTTCTTATAAAAAGAAGATTTATCGTAAATTTCCTATTAGAAAATTTATCGTAAATTTTCTGTAAAAAGAAAATTTATCGTAAATTTCCTATAAAAAAACAGTTATGTATATTGTAAATTTCGTAATAAAGGATTTTATTGGAAAATAAAAAAAAATCTATCGAAAATTTTTCTAAAATTAAAATTTATCGCAAGTTTTAAGAAAAAAAATTGTAAATTTTAAGAGGCGTTTATTTTTTGGAATACTTTTCTATTGGGATTGTGTTACATTTATGTAAGTGATTCGCATTATCCGATTAGTAATTATACTTATACCGAAATATCTCGATTTTGCTTTAGAGTAGTTTACAATTTTAGTTGCTAATTATTTTTATTTAATAAATATTTACTTTATATAGCAAAATGATATTAGGGCTGCTGATACAAAAAGATACTTGAGATATTTTATTTTTGTTTGTTTTTCGAGAAAAAAAAAAAAAAAAGAACTGGCAAAAATGTAAGAAACTTTGCCCACAACGAACATTAAAAACGTACACAAAAATTTTCGAAAAACTATCAAAGTTTCTTATTGCTTGAGAAAAAAACTAATATAAAGACTTCACACATAACAAACAAAAAATAAATATAAAACAATAATATTGTTTTAAAAATAAAATAAAATAAAAATTGTGACACCCAGAAGAAAAAAAAAAACAACTTCAATGATTGCAGTAAAATTTTTAAACAAGAAAACCGACAAAGAATTTTCAAAGTTAAACTTGAAAAATACAAATACAAACAAAACAGTGGTAATACTACAGTTTCTAAGTTTTTGTCGTATAAGGACTTGTAAATAAAATCCCAAAAGTAATAAATGTATACAAGGGCTGTTATCAATACTTTCAAAATACTCTAATACAAATTTTTCTAGGAAATTTTTGAAGCTGCATATGTACATAAGTAATACAAAACTATTAAAGATCTGTAAACACATTATTTTTAAAAGTCATATATTTTCTAAATTATTGTTGAAATTTTATTATAGTTATTTTAAATGACCTTCAACTAAAACCATTATATAATTTCTACGCACTGTTATGTGTAGGGTACTAGTTTTTTGTAAAAATAACAAAATGACAAACTTTAGTTTTACTGCAACTTGCTTTACACGCGAAAAAATTCAAAAATTAATGAAAAACTTTTTGCATAATCTTTTGTTACAACAAAACAAAAATAAAAAATACTGCAACAACAAAATAAAAATGTATGTGTGTAGCAAATAAAATGGAAATTGTTCGCAAAAAAAACAAAAAAAAACTAAAGTGATATTATTTGTAACCAAAAAAAGTTTTAGTTGTTTTGTACTTTTTTATTGCTATTTTTTGTTGTTTGTTTTTGTTTTCCTTGCTCAAAACCACAACTATCGCAAAGTCAAATCCAGTAAAGTGTTAGTCAAGCCACCAACCAACCATGGAACCATTTTTTTTGTTAGAGTGAAAAGAAGTAACTCTATGTTTTTGTAATGATGGACAAAAAGAACAAGAACGCAGCGGTGGAAAACTAAAAACATTATATTTGGAACTTTAGTTTTCAGCTAAAATGGCGCCCACCTTGGAATTTTGGGAGACTCAATTTTCAGCAATAGGTTAGGAAACTAGCTTTCTCATATCCTAATATAACGCTGAGGCTTTAGATGTAGTTATAAGTCAGCATCTGGCTCCTAGTACCATAAACAAGAACACTGTTTATTGATTATGGAAATAGAGCTTTATTGTTCATTTGAATGCAATTTTCCACCCCTGCAACTAAGGATGTAAGCAATGCCATGCAGGATTTTAAAGTTTGACTAGAGCTAAAAAAAGACATTTGTTTTTGTCTTCCTTGGCATTTTTCCTATATTTTATTTTACTTTTTGTTTTTATTTAATCAAAAAACAAGGTAGAATATTTAAGTCAACTTTAGTGTAGTGTAGTGCTGGACTCGAGGAGTGATAGAAACAAATTATTTTTGATTTGATATTTATCTCTTTGTATTTGAAATTAAACTTGTAAAAAAATAAATCATTTTGTGATTTTTTTAGTATTTTTATATTTCTAACCAGCCATATGGAAGGACAGACATTATTAGATCGTTTTAGTGAGGGATTCTGAGTCGATTGGTATACTTAAAGGTAAGTCTTGAATATTTTTTTCTGTGCATTATAAACATCAGCTCAAAATTTGTGTAGGGTAAAAAAATTGATTTATAAGTTTTTGTATACAGAAAAAAATTCACCAATCACAACAATAATTTATTCAATTAAAAATTTTTTAACTTTGCACCTTTCACCAAGATAATATTTTCAATTACTAATAACTGTAAAACACCAGAAACAGATTTATTTATTTATTATTTTTAATTTTATAATTTCAGTTGTGTAGCGGTTATTGTTCCTAAACTTCGTAAAATTATCTTCAAAAGTGACTAAATTGGACCACAATACATTGGTAAAAAAATATTTGAAGATGGAATTCGACATGCTAAACACGAATCTGCTTTCAGTTTTTTCCCATCAGGTCTATATTTTTGGTATAGGCGTGTAAAATGTTTCTTCCTAAATAAGTTGATTACTCGAGTATATTTTATTATAACTCGAGAACGATATATATAATATAAAAATTATATACCGAATTATGCTGAATAAAATAGGCTTTAAGTCGTTCTAACATCAATTGTTTATCCGCGTATTAGTTATTTCAATAAGCCGCGTGCCGCATACATTGGCATTCCACTATAATTGTGGGTACACATGAGTATTTTCACTTTACTGTGAATAAAATAAATATTTGTGTATCAATTTTTATGATACATGCCTTATTTTATTCGCAGCATTACTAGCTTTTAGATAATAATGGTAAATTGCAACTTTTGTGATATTTTCATTTATCAAAAGAAAAAATTTTAATTTTTGCATGAACATTTTTTTGGACTTTAGTTTCGAAATAACTCCACATCTATTGAGCAGTTTAAAAAAAGTTTTTATCAACTTAAAAACTAAAAATGCGTTTCCTGAAAAAAGTAGATTTTTTTAGTTCGATGTCGATCTGGCAGCAAAAAAAGTTATTATTAATAAAATTTATATAGAAATTTTGTTTTACAAAGTATATATTTTTTCATGAATAATGTATAAAAAATAAATGTTATTTCATTTTCACTGAAGTAAAAAGATTTATAACAAAAAAAAAATTTTTTTTCTGACTGCTAAAATATAAAAGATAACACAAAAATATATATTAATCGCGACTACTGGCACCATGTTGATGATAAAAACCCAAAGAATGTTAACTTCGAAGTAATTATTCTAAATTATATATTTAAGTCAGCTAAATAAAGTAACGTAAATTAAAATAATTTTTCTTTTGTATTCTTAATATTACGTTATCTATCTATATTATGTATCTATTGAATGTAAGTGTTAACAAACAAAATGTTAATACATCTGAATAAAAAAAGAGACAAATAACATTTTCTTATCTTTATTATTTACTCGTAAAATAAATCATCATAAACTTTAAAAGAATTTTTAAACATTTGCTCTTGCAAGCGGCAGACAAAGCGGCGCTAAGGTGATAATGCGTGTGTAAAATTTCTCTATAGGAGAATGACGTGATAGATATCAATTTTATGTAGGTTACTAAAGGCCTTGTTGAGTGTGCTTAGTATATTTTAATAATCTATTTCAGTTACTATTATTGTAAATTTTTTTAAGTGTTTGGCATTGTTTTCAACACTTTAGAATGCCTGACCAAATAAAACAATGAATAATAGGACAGATTCGAAATTTTTCATAAATAAATCTGTAATTTTTAAGCGGCTGCTTAAATTTACAAAAGATTTCAAGTAAGCGTAACAGAGAAGTGTAAAATGTTACGCTTGGAAAGGGGGCCCTACATACTTTTCAGGGGTGAAGCTATTAGGTTTCAAAATAAGGTAGGTCTGACATAGACTAATTGTCATCGCTTGCACAATGTGATTTCAAATATGTTTACATCTTCTTAAAGCTCTCAAATATTCTTTCAACTCTTTTAATCTTGTTTCTTCAATATATATCATAATATTTTTATCCGATTTAGTAATCGGTTAAAGAACTAAATTAGCTACCGTATAAAAAAAAATTAGAAATCGATAGCTCTTCTGAGTCCAAAAATAATCTATTTTAAAATTGAAAACTACAAAAATTATATTTTTTTTTTGGGCCAAAAATTTTAAAGTCTTTTTTCTCTAAAATAAAATTTTGTTTAAAAACTTATAATTATTTAAACTTCTTTAAAAAGTATCTTCCCAGAGATGAATCTAAAATTGAAAACAAACCCAAACACCCAACAGGACTATCTATAGACCCACCTGAATTTGACATAATTTTAATAAAAATTTGGACTTTATCCTATATTTTCTAAAATCTCAAAGGTTAGTTCTACAAACTAAATGCAGTTTCGAAAACTCTATTGTGTTTCTAAGTGTTTGCCAATGACTTTTTCCAAATCTGCAATAAATGTGGGCTTTTTGGGCAAAATTCAATAAAATTTCATTTTTGAAAAATTCATCGGTTTTTTTTAGGGAATTGTGGGATTCTTTTTAAAAAAATCTTAACCTTTTCTCCACTTTACCATTTCAAATGATTAAGTTAATAATCACCGAAATTTTCGTTAAGATATCTCAACAAACCGGGATTTTATTAGAGATCAAAATCAATTTTTTTATTAAAATTTTACTTTAGTTCCAAAAATCAGATAAGAATTAACTTAATTTTTTTTTTTTTGCTAATAAACTTCTATCTATGTGACATAATTTTATGTAAATCCAACTAGGTACAAATTTATTTCCAAAAACATTTCGATTCTGCCCCAATGTATAAAGTAGCACAACCTTAAAGTCTACATGAGCTTGAGTTTTCAATATGACCATTGTGGGGAGTTGTTATCCTTCACACTATCCCTTAATTTTTTTGTTTCTGGATGTTGAATTTTGTTTATCATCCAGATGCCAGTTTTGTTATTATAAACTTATATTTGTATTCCAAAGTGTGTTGGTTATTTTGGTGACATCCGTTTCAGAGTTTTGGTATATAGTTTTGTCGCAAAACTTCTTTCTTAAATTCTCTGGTGTATATTATGTTGGTAGAAAAAAGTATGTTTGTATTTCAATTTTGGTTTTTATGCAACAAAAATTAGTTACATATTTATGTTAAACAATTCTATTTATTTACTTTTTGATAGTCTACTTGGGTTTTTTTTTTTAATGCCACTAAGCTGTTGACACTAAGATAACACATTTGCAGTACAACAAGGCAGGGGATCAAATTGATATAAATAAAAAAAAAGCTTCAGGTTTATACAAATATTTTTTAAGTACTTTTAATAAAATAATGAGCATATTTTTTATGTTAATTGTATAAAATTTTTTCTTTATTAAAAATCTAAAAAGCCGTAAAATATTTTTATGTAAATAAATTAAAATAAGAAGTTCTTTTTTAATTTGTATAAAAAATCTGTAAAATAATCAACAAAATTTCTTTACATTATTATTCTCCCATTGGACAATTATACAATAAATTTAATTTTAAAATATCTTTTATACTTAAACCCGATCTCTGACCAATTTTAGCTTCCAAATTCAAAGGTACAATGGTATCTTTACCATTTTTCGTAAACGCTTTTGTACTATAATGCATAACACTATCATAATCATATCCAATACCAAAATCCGTAATAAGATCTTCATTAAATTTTCTAAAGAATTGCTTATAATTATCTTGAATATTTTCAAACATAACTTTAATATAATCATCACGATTACTGGCACTATGTTGATGATAAAAACCCAAAGCATGTAAAATTTCATGCATTATTTTACCCTTAATAAAGCAACCTCTATCCAAACTATTTATTTGCAAATTTAAATTTTGTTTTTTACCCACATAACCTACAGCAGCATAACAACCTTTGCCATTACCATTAAACATAATATAGTCGTCAGTATCATTTGGGGCTACATAAAAACGTATACAACTGACACTTTCTATAGCTTGCATAGCTTGATGTATATATGAGATATGATCTGGGCCTGGATTTAAAAGAAATAAGAATTATATTTAAAATTATTTACAATTTCTTTATTAATTTTCTTACCAAATATTTCATCTATTTTATAGAATACCATTCCCAGAGGCCAAGTTCTGTATACATTTACTACACCATTTCTCTCTAATGGTAATATCATATCTCCTTCATAATAACCTCCTATTAATTCAGGATCTTCTTCAACTAGTTCCAAATCAATGGGAGCTGCTTGAGTGTTAAGTAATAATAGACTTAATACAAATAATATAACTTTTAATTTCATGTTGATGCTTTGAGATAATTTTTTAAACTGCTTATAGTTCTGTAACTTTGTCATATTTATAAAAAATAAAAATATATGTTGCTTTAATTCTAAATCATATAATAAAAAATTAAAATAAGTAAATCTTTGTAACTAAGAAATAATTATATGGAAAATTTTGAATTTTTTTCCTTTGTTTTGCTTGTAAAATCGTAAAACAATAAAATTGTTTTAAGTATTATAAATTAATGCTTTATGTTTTATCCACTTATTATATATCTTATCAGTTAAAATTTTTTAAGGTTTTTGTAAATTTATCATGTAAATGTTACATTTTCAAGATCACTAAACTGTTAAGTTAAAACTCAAGGAATTGGTGGTTCAATATCTAAATTACCAGTTAACCTTCAAACTCGTTAATCTATCATATATTATTTCAAATTTTTAAGAATTTCTTTATAATTCTGAAAAAAAAGCCAACTGGTCTGCTGAAAGAAAATGGCTTTTCTTGTTGGAAATGCTTAAATGAAATTTTTTCTAATTATTTTTAATTAGTTATTTTTTTCTTTAATATTATCCTGAACATTCACAAAAAAAAAAAAAAAAAAAAAAAAACAATAAAATTATTAATTAGAATTTTAAAATGTTTTCAAATATTTTTAGCATTAAATAAATTACTCAAAAGCGAAATATTCTAACAAATTTTATCCAAATTTAAAAATTAAACAATTTATCAAAGATAATAACTCTTCTAATTACATTTTTAATTGCATCAATTGTTCAATTCATCACAATTCAACTTATCTATTGTTTTTTATTAAAAATAAAACAATTTATTTACATTTTTATTTTTCTTATCAAATAAGTATCAATTAATAAGTTAATCAAAAATATATAATTTGATTAATTTAAAATACAATCTTTTAATAGGTTGAATTAATACAATAGTTAAATATTTATTGTTTGTAATTGAAATTGAATTGCAAACAATACAATGATGTTTTATATTTTAAAATATTCAACCAAATTTTTTAAGTTTTAGATAAGATTAAAAAAAAAAAAAAATCCCAAAATTTTTTAAATAAGAAATACTATAATGAAATTAAGAAACCTTCAATAGAATTTAATTTCTTTAATTAAGTTTTAACGAAGGTTTGTCTTAACACAAAATATTTTCTTAAATAACCAGCAATTGAAATTTTTTCTTAAAAGATTTGTATTAGAAATTATTTGTGAAATAAATTTTTCTTAAAAATTTAAAATTAAAAAAAAAAAAAAAAAATTATTTTACCAAAAAAATTTTAATAAAAAAAATTCAATAATAAAAAAGTATCAAAAGCTTCTTACTCACTTTTTATAAAAATATACTCTTTTCAAAAATTAAAAAAAAAAAAAAATCTTAAAAATATTCAACTTAAAATTTTATTAAAAATTTCTAAACCTTTTAATTAAATAGAAAGATGGATATATATATATATATATAGATAGATAGATAGATAGATAGATAGATAGATAGATAGATAGATAGATAGATAGATAGATAGATAGACAGATAGATAGATAGATAGATAGATAGATAGATAGATAGATAGATAGATAGATAGATAGATAGATAGATAGATAGATAGATAGATAGATAGATAGATAGATAGATAGATAGATAGATACAGACAATTATGAGAAAGATAATAACAGAAGAATAAACTGTACACCAAAAGCGCTCACTGAGCCAACTAATTCCCGTAACGAAGCCTATTTTCTCTTCACAATGTCACAATACACGTCGAGATATTGACTGCCTAACCATTTCATCCTATGATCTTGTAATCGTGGATAGTAATAGACACAATAGACACGATCTCCTCAACGTCCTCACACATTCTACTAAAATTGGAATTTCTAGCTTCCCATTTGGACCTCATCTTCCCTATCATGCAGTGTCCTGTTATGACACCTACAATGGCCCTTAAGTTTTCACTACTCAAACTAAGAAGAGTAATTTATATTTTTCCCAAAGTCCAATTCAGTGGCCATGTAATCTGATGACTCCGTGGAACATAAATTTTACTCACCATTACTGACTTCGTGAACGACTGCAGTGACTTGTTACCTCTCACATACAACTCAATGAGTAAGAGATGAAGTAAGACGTCCAGAGCCACCTGTGGTGCACTTCTCCCTGCACTTGTACTGCCGTTTGAAGAACACCTCTTTACTTAATTAATTTTTAGCATAAAATATCCTTATTTAATTTGACTAAAATATTTATCAACAAATTTTTCAGTAATTTTTCATAAATATTTTTTTCAGTAAAAAAAAAAAAAATAAAAAATTTTTGGAAAACATCTTAAGAGAATTTCAATTTAGTAAAACATTTTTTTCAATGAGATACTAAAAAATGTTTCCTAATAAAAAAAATAAATAAAAAATAGCTTTTAATTTTTTTTTTTTTTTAAATTTTTGACCGAAACTTTTCTTTTTTTTTTTTTTAACTAAAAGTACACAATTACAAATAAAAAAAAAATATTAAATTAAAAAAATCTATCCAAAATCAAACTCCATTTTTTATAAAGAATTTTTTGTCAAAAATGTATTAAATGTTTTCACAGAACATTTTAATTTAACCCATTGTCAACAGGGGAATATTTACAAAATTTGTGGAAACTTTGTACTTTTGTACTTCTTAAACCTATAAATTATTATTTTTTCTTAGTATAAAACTGCTCAGTCAACATTTCTAGAAGAAAAATGGGAATTAATTTTTTAAAATTTCAAAAGGGACATAAAATTATTCCTCTATATTTTCAACAGTTTGTTCATCTACCTAAAATATACAAATAAATGATTTTTATAGAAAATTGAAAACACTCGAAATTTTTTGAAATTAAGTACATAAATTAAATTTTATAAATACCCATAATAAAGGTACTTAAATAAATAAGTAATAAAAAAACATTTATTGTTTCCTTCAAAACTTCAACTCCTTATTATATTTGTATTATAATTATTAAATAATTTTCCTTAAATTATTTTTATCTAATAATTCCTTTAAAAATACAGCCATTATCCAATATGATTTTATTACTTTCACTTAATCCTTTTTACATTTATACATTAAATTTATTTTTTCAATATCCTTATCACTCAAGCCACGTCGTTGTCCTAATCCTACATTCTCATCCTTCAAAGGAATCGTAGTCTTTTTACCATTTTTCGAACAATCTATAGCTGGATAATGCGTTATACTACCATAATCATATCCAATACCAAAGTAACTAACATCTTTAGCTTTGTTTTTCTTAAATTTAATCAAATAATCTTCTTTAATATTTTCATCTACGATCTTAATATAATCATCACGATTTGGTGCATTATGTTGATGATAGAAACCTAAAGCATGCATTAGTTCATGAAAAATTGTACCCTTATGGAAACAGCCTTTATTTAATTTAGTAATTCGAATATTAAATTGTTGATTGTTGCCCACCCAGCAAAAAAAGAACTGAAAAAGCTATGATTTTAACATTGTGTTGTCATTGGAAGGAAGTACTTAGTGGTGAAAAAGAGCTGCATAAGCTCTTTTTTTAACCCATAGTTGTCATTGGTAGGATGTTATTCTTTTATACTTCTTTTTCATTCCTTTTGAAGCACTTCCCTTAAAATTATGTTTATACAATTTTTTAATAAAAATTCTGTTTTTGCCCTATTAAATAATAATAAAAATGCTTTAAAATTTATAAAATTTTAATTTTGTTGGAATTTATTACCATTTTTTCCCCGCTAAAAATTCATTTATTTTCACTTTTTTGGAAGTAATTATTAAAAACTTCCCAAAATGTTTAAAATATGCATTTTGTTCTACTTTTAAAGTTGTGAAAATGTTATTTTTTGGAGGAACTTTATCATTTTTTGCTGGGCATATAACCAACCATAGAAGATCATCCTGTTTCTCTACTAGTAATATTGAGATAAGCGGTCATATTTTCGGATGCAGGCTTGAAACGTATACAGGTAACGTTTTCAATGGATTCCATTAGTTTTATTATGAAATCAGAGTATTTGTCTGTTGAAAATAAAAAATTAATTAAGATTTTTATTTTTGAAAATCGTGTTTAAGTATGTATTTTGTTTACCAAATTCCGTACCCATTTTATAGTGCACAATACCATCAGGTCATCTTTTCGGTTCGGATATAAGACCATTACGTTTTAAATCTAATTTTATGTCACCTTCAAAATAGCCAGCATTTAATTCAGGATATTCTTCCTCCATATCATCTTTTACTAGTGGGGCCCCATAACAATTTACTAGCATAAAGGTCAACACAATTAAACTATGATAATACTTCATGTTGATGATTTGTGTAATGTTGAAAAAACTGGCGAGTTATTTGAAAATATTTGCCTAACTTATATAAATATTTGAGGGTTTTTTATATATTTTTGGCAGAAGAAATTATCTTAAAGTATGAAATTGTATTTACATGTCATAAAAGTATAAAAATTATGTGGTAAACTTATTTTATTTTACATTTGTATGTTAATCTAATAATAGCATAATAAGAGTAAAATAAATTTATCAGATACAAAAGACTTTATTAATTTTATAAAGCAAGCCTTGGAATCAGGCATTCAACTCTTCGAATTTTGAATTTTTTTTGCTATTAAATAATAACATTGACGTATTTGATTTTAGTTCTCTTAAAACTTCTTAACCAATATTTTCTCTTAAAAAAATTTTTCAAACAAAATTTTTTCTTAAAATTTTTTTAACCAAAATTTTGTGTTAATGTATAGTCAACCATTTTTTTTTTTAATTTTCAGTTGAAATTTTCTTTTAAAAAATTTTTAGCCGAATTTTTCTCTTGAATAATTTCTTACCAAATTGTTCTCTTAAAAATTTTCAACCGAAATTTTTTCTTAGAGAATATCTAACCAAAATTTACTGTTAAAAATTTTAAACAAGCATTTTCTTTTAAAAATTTCTCAAAACCTACAAAGTGTTCTCTTGCAAAATTGTTAACAGAAATTTTTCTTAAAGAATATGCAACCCAAAATATTTCTTAAAACATTTCAACCAATTTTTTCTCCTAAAAATGTTAAACATAAATGTTTAAAAATTATTTTATTATAAAATTTTTCAGCTGAAATATTCTCTTAAAAAGGTTAAATTGAATTTTTTTTTTTTTTTTAAATTTAGAAGTGAAATTTTCTCTTAGAAAAATTTTTAACTGAAATTTTTTCTTAACTAATTCTTAAAAAATTTTCAAAAAAAATTTCTTCTTAAAAATGTTTAACCAAAATTCTTTTTACAAAACCCATCAACATATTTTCGCAAAGAAATTTTAACCGAATTTTTTTAAGAAATGTTCTCCCAAAATTTTCCATAAAAAAGCTTCAATAAAAATTTTAAAAAATATTTTGCTTGAAAATTTTTACCAGAATAGTTTTCTTAAAAAGGTTCAACAAAAAAATTTTCAACCAAATTTTTTTTCTAAAAAATATTCGATTAAAATTTTCAACAAAAATTTTGTCTTAAAATATTCAATAAAAGTTTTCCTTTAAAACATTTTCAACTAATATGCTCATAAAAAAATTTTGAACTGATAATTTTTCTCAACAAATTTTCAGTTGATATTTTCTCTTAAAAAAGAATTTTAAACAAAGTTTTCTCCTTAAGAATGTTCACACAAATTTTTCTTTTAAAGAATATTCAACATAAATTTCTCATAAACAACCATTAGTTTTCCGACAAAGCCTTTAACTAAAATGTATTCTTAGATTTTCAATAAAAAATTTTTTAAAAATTCTTTTTAACTAAAATTTTTTATCTACAATTTTCTAATACAATTTTTTCAACCAAAGTTTTCTTTTAAAATTTTTTATCTAAAATTTTCTCTTTTCTCTTATATTTTCGCTTGAATAGTTTCAATAGAAATGTTCTCTTAAAAAGTTGGACCAAAAAAATTTAAAACTGAAATTTTCTCTTAAAAGATTTTTTTTTTTAAATTTTCAACTAAACTCAAAAATACAAAATATTCAAACGTAAGTTTTTCTTTAAAAAAATTTCAAATGAAATTTTCTTTTAAAGAATATTTATCCATTATCTCTTAAAGAACATTTAACCAAATTTTTCTCCTAAAAACGTTCAATGAAAATTTTCGAAAAAAATACCAATTTTCTCTTAGACAAATTTCAATCGAAATTTTCTCTTAAAAAATAATTCATTTTACTGAAACCTTATCTTTAGTTTTTATACGAAATTACCTTTTTAATGAATTAGCATTCAATGAAAAAGTGAAAAAAAAAAAATACTTTCTTACAAATATGCTTTCAGCTAATAATTTTTATATATAAATATTTTTTTTTTTGATAACACTCGAAAGTGATTTATTATAATATTTATATTATTTGTATTATATTTCTATTTTATAACACATTTGCATAAATTTAAAGCTATAATAAACATAAGCATAGACTGTAAAACTTTGACTATATGAAATAATTAAAATTTGGTTGATTACTTTACAGTTTAAAAAACCTTCAAATTTTCTGTATAAATTAGCCAAAAATTACTAAATAATTTATCAGTTTTTCAACATTATACAAATCAACAACATGAAGTTTTATCATAACTTAATTCTACTGGCTTTATTAGTAGCCAATTGTTATGGAGCTCCAATTGAAATAGATAATATTGAGGATATATATCCTGAATTAAATGCTGGCTATTTTGAAGGTGACATGATAGTAGATTCAAAACGTAATGGTGATACTTCCGAATCAAGAAGATGGCCTGATGGTGTTGTGCACTATAAAATGGGACCAGAATATGGTAAGAAAGAAAATTCATAAACATAATTAAAAAAAAAAAAATTCAATATAATTTCCAAATAGATGACGAACATGCTGATTTTATCATAGATGCTATGAAAGCTATTGAAAATGTTAGCTGTATAAGTTTTAAGCCTGCAACTGAAAATATAACCGCTTATCTCAATATTACTAGTAGGGAACCAGGATGTTCTGCTGTAGTTGGTTATGTTAATACTAATCAACAATTTAATATTCGTATTGGTAAATTAAATAGTGGCTGTTTCGTTAAGGGTACAATTATCCATGAACTATTGCATGCTTTGGGTTTCCATCATCAACATAATTCACCAAATCGTGATGATTATCTTAAGATCGTAGAGGAAAATGTTAAGGATGGCTATATGAGTAAATTTAACAAAAACAAAGCTAAAGATGTTACAGATTTTGGTGTTGGCTATGACTATGGTAGTATAATGCATTACCCAGCTAAAGCTTATTCCAAAAATGGTAAAGATACTTTAATTCCTTTGGAAGATGAGAACATAGAGATTGGACAACGTCATGGTTTGAGTGATAAAGATATTGAAAAATTGAATATAATGTACAAATGTAAAAAAGATTAAGGAAACCTAAATGAAATGGTATTGGAAAATGGTTGTGTTTGCAAAATTAAAATTAAGAAAAGATTTATTAATTTGAATACAAATACAATAAAGAGTTGAACTTGTGTAAGAAAAAAAAAAAAAAAAATATTATTCATTAAATGTTATACATATTCTAAATATTACATTGCATTTAATTGACGATGTCTTTAATAGTACACGAAGCAAGAAGTTTTTAACTCGAAAAAAATTTAAAAAATGTTGCCAGATATGCATTTTATGTATTTAAAGTTGATACTACACTGTAAAAAATATTTTTGAAAAGATTTCAGTTAAACTATTAATCAGAATTAAAATAATTTCAAATGTTTTTATATTTAAATTAATTACTTAAAATCGAAGTATTCTAACAAATTAAGTTAACGAGAGAAAAAGATGTAGTCGGTCAAGCCCGGCCATATGATACCCTACACCATTGTGTACATTATAATTCGGGGAGGGGTCTTTTATTAGACTTGGAGTCAAATGTGGACCGATGCTCATAAGTGTAAAATAAAACATACGAACACAGAATATTACGTTGATGCTGACATTTATATGAATTTATTCACTTTTGGGTGATTTCTGAAAGAGGGCCTTATATTGGAGCTATGGTAAATTATGGACCGATCTTTTTAAAATTTGGCACTATCATTTATGTTCATATAAAACTTATTTGTGTTGAATATTAACTTGATACTAAGAATTTAATGGGATTTATGCCCGTTAAAGTGATTTTCTGAAAAGGGGTTTATATGGGAGCTATGGTTGATTTTGGACCGATCTTTTTAAAAATCGGCATATTTCATTAAAATGTTACTATATTTAAGGGATTTATGATCGTTCCGGGAGGACATTTGTATGGGGGCTAGGTGAAATAATAGACCGATCATAACTAATTTCAATTGGCTACGTCCCTGGAGTATAAGAAATCTGTGCACCAAATTTCATTAATTTTGGTTCAAAATTGTGACCTGTAGTTTGATTACAAGGTTTACATGGACGGACAGATGGTCAGACGGACGGACATCGTTAAATCGACTCAGAAAGTGATTCTAAGCCGATTGGTATAAATTAAGGTGGGTCTTAGACCAATATTTTTGGGTATTATAAACATCAGCACAAACGCATGATGGTGTAGGGTATACAAATGTTAAATACACAGAAAAAATATTGTATATGAAACGATTTATCAAAGATAAAATTGTTGCAATTACATTTTTAATTGTATCAATTATTCAATTGATCAAAACAAAAAATATTTTATACAAATTTAAAAAATTTTCGATGATTTTTTTTTTTTTTTTTTTTTTATAGAAAATTTTTGCTAAATTTTCTTTTTATGAGAAATTTTTCATAAATTTTAATTTATGTAATATTTTCGATATCATTTGTTTTTATGGAATATTTTCGATAACATTTATTTTTATGAGAAATTTTCGATAAATTTTATTTTTGGAATATTTTGGATAACATTTCTTTTTACGGAAAATGTTCGATACATTTCTTTTTATGGAAAATTTTCGATAACATTTCCTTTCATGAAAATTTTTCAATTAATTTCTTTTATGGGAAATTGTTGATAACATTTGTTTTTGTAGAAAATTTTCGATAACATTTCTTTCTATATAGAAGTTTCGATAATATTACTTTTATAAAAAATGTTCTTGTTTTTATATGATTTTTTTTTTTTTTAATGGAAAATTAATGGTAAATTTTTTTCACATTATAGGAAATTTTCTATAAAAAACGAGTACACCATGTGTACCTAAATTCGGGAAGGGGCCAATTATGGACCTGTACTTGTATTAAGTGTAAAATAAAAAATACTAATGCAGAATATGACATAGATACTAAGATTCACATGCAGTTCTGCGTGATTCCCGAAATTAATCTTATATGGGAGCTATGGAAAATTATGATCGGATCTTTACAACATTTTGCACTGTCATTTATACTTATAAAAAATTTAACATTTTTGTATGTATGATTTTCGAAAGAAGTGTTAATATGGGTGTTATGGTCAATTATGGACCGATCTTCAAAAAATTTGACATACGGATTTATACTTGCATAATACTTATTTGTGCTAAAATTTTTTTTTAGGTATTTATGAGTGTTAAAGCTTTATTCCGGGAGGACATTTGTATGGTGGTCAAGTGAAATAATGAGCCGATCATGACCAAATTAAATAAGCTTTGTCCTTGTGCAAAAAAAGAAAATAAAAAATAAAATCATATGTACCAAATTTCATAAAATTATCTTCAAAATTGCGACCTCTACTTTGCGCACAAGCTTTACATGGACAGCCAGCCGACCAGACGGACGGACATTGTTAAATCGACTCAGAAAGTAATTCTGAATCAAACGGTATACTTTAATGTGGGGGTCGGACGGTTTTTTTTCTGCGTGGTGGTGTAGGGTATAATTATTTGTCTTATGTTAAAGCACAATATGTTAGTAATATAGACCTTAACGAAAAATTCTATGTGTTAATTTATGTTCCATTTCAGAAGTATCACATTTATTTTTTTAATTCATCAAAATAGGACATTTATACATCAAATTCAATTTAGCTATATCACTGGAACTTAAAGCACGTCTCTGGCCAATTTCAATATCTTCACCCAACAATGGTATTATTGTCTTTTGACCATTCTTCGAAAAGGCAGTAGAACTATAATGTAAAATACTGCCATAATCATATTCAATATCAAAATCAGTAACGGTTTTATCATCGTATTTGATAAAGTTGCCTTCTTTGCCCTCCTTAATATTCTCTTCTACAATCAAAACATAATCATCACGATTACTGGCACATTGTTGATGATGAAAACCCAAAGAATGTAAAATTTCATGCATAATAGTACCCAATTTGAAACAACCCTTGTCTAGGTTATCAACTTGTAGATTAAGAGTTTGGACTTTACCACGATAACCTACTTTAGTATGACAGCCAGAAGGTTCACCTATGAAATACAAATGAGGGGATTTTTCATCCTCGACTGGAACAAAACGTATGCAACTAACCGCTTCTATATTTTTCATAGCACGTAGAATATATAAAGTGTGGTCGGCATCTGCAGTAAAATAATTCTATTAACTGTAAGCTGATGTAATTGTTCTTATTTTACTTACCAAAAACCTCATCTATTTTATAGTGCACCGTACCATTAGGCCATCTTTTTGATTCAGCTATTTCACCATTACGTGTCAATTCAATTTCCATATCACCTTGAAAGAAACCTCCTATCAACTCATGATCTTCCTCAATTTCTTCCGCTTCCGAATTAACGGGAGCAGCTTTGGTATAAGCCAAAAGTATTAAGAATATACCGCAGTATATAAATATTTTCATGCTTATACTTTAAACATCAATAGTAAACTAATATAATGATTAAAAGTAATTCTAAATTTATAGCTACTTAATACAAATTAAATTTCATTTTTTGGAAATTTTCAAGGGGTGTGTTATATTAAAAATAACAACAATAATATAAGTCTAAGAATTTGTTAAATCTGATCTAAAATAAAACAATACTACTTGAATATTAGTCAACAATTAAAATTTATGAGTACATCTTTGCAAGAACAATATTTTTTGAAACAATAAAATATACAACGGTTTTTACAAATTTCGGTATCTTATCAAATGTGCGTTTTTGCACCAAAAAATAATACTTGTACAATGTACATGATAAACGAGGGTCGATGATGAAATAACGAAAATAAAAGTGATTTTTTTCAGAAACTTACGAAAAAGAGTAATAATTTTTCATTTTGAAATGTAATCATGCGTGTTCGTTATTATGAAAAAGTTGTGAATTTTAAGAGAACGATTATTTTTTTTTTAATTCTATTAACAGGAGGATTTTATGCCAACAAGAATCTTAAGTTTTGATCAAACTTTGACTGAGAGTCTTAAAGATTTTAAAACAAGTTGTGATTTAAAACAAGCACAACAGCTTATTTTTAGTGTTATCTAAAAAATGTTCCTCAACTTCACAGCCTAGTGCGTAATATCTCTAAAAATTCCAATTTTGAATAAATTTGTAATAAAAAGACATAAAAGAAATTTGATCGCAAATTTTCTATAAAATAAAACATATTTAACATTTTCTATTAACAAATTAAATTTATAGAAAATTTTCTATAAAAAGAGAATTAAGAACAAAAAAAAAAAAAAAAAAAATTATGACAAAAGTATTTATAGAAAGTGTTCTATAATAAAAGAATTAATCACAATTTTTCTATAAAAAATAATTATCGAAATATCTATAACAAAATTTTATCCATAATTTTCTATAAAGAAAAAGATCAAAAAATTTCAGTGAAAAGAGAATTTATCAAAAAATTTCTATTTGAAGAGAACTTTTAAAACATTTCTGTAAAAAGAAAATAAATCGAAAATTTTCTGTAAAAAGATAACTAAAAAAGTGTCTATAAAAAAAAAAAAAAAAAAAAAATGAAGGGAAAATCATCGCACATTTTTTATCAAAAAATATTTATCGAAAAATTTCAAAAAAAAAAAAAAAAAAAAAAAAAAAAAAAAAAATAAAGAAAAATAATAATTTTTTATGAAGAAATAGTTATCGAAAATTTCCATTAAAATAAAATTTATCGAAAAATGTAAAAAAAAAACCGGAAAATTTCCATAAAAAATTTATCGAAAATTTACTATAAAAAGAGAATTTGTCCTATAAAAATATAATTTATCGAAAATATCTAAATTTCCTATAAAAAGAGAGTTTATCGAAAATTTTCTACAAGAAAAGAATATATCGAAGATTTCCTATAAAAAGAGAATTTATCAAAAATTTCCTATAAAAAGAGAATTTATCGAAAATTTTCTATAAAAAGAGGAATTATTGAAATTTTTCTATTAAACGAGAATTTATTGAAAATTTTCTATTAAATGAGAGTTTACCGAAAATTGTATATACATAAATGGAGGAATTATCGATAATAACCAAGGTTGGAAACCGAAACCAATAACGGTACCGATAACGGTATAGGTATTAAATTTATTTTTATTTCGGTAACGGTATCGATAACGGTATTTTAAATTATATCGGTATCGGTATACCGGTACCTAAACTAAAATACCGGTAAATACCGTTATTATTAAACAACTTTAAAAAGTCTTAAAAAAGTTAAATTTTTAAATAATTTTTAATTAAATTTCAGAAAAAAAAAAAAAAAATATATTAAATAACATTTTGCAAATTTTATTTAATAAATATTGACTTGAAATTTTTTGAAATAAGAATATTTTTTATTAGAGAACTTCATACAATTTTTACAAAAACTTTTTATGGCAACAAAAATAATTTAAGAATATTAAACTCGACTTTTTAAGACAAATTGGTAACTTTTTTTTTAAGTTGCAGGATCAAAACGACGCGCCATAATAATGGTTAAATGAGAGTGAGACATTTAAATGCAATTCAAACACTGAAGTCGCTCAAGAGAAAATTCTCCTGGACTTTTTGATTTCCCGGGATAGCGGGAAAAAATTATCGGCTTCCCGGAATCCCGGATTAAATACTTAAATATATTTAGTAATCTAATTAATTTGAAAACATATAAAATGTACTCCGAAGCAATCTCAGCAATTTGTTTTTTACAAAGGAAGGAATACTTCGAAATAATAAATTGGAACATAGTTCGACATAATATTTTTATTACAAAAATTATTAAATTATTTTTTTTTTAAATATTTCATTGTATGTATAAAAATGTATGGAATATTAAAATAAAATTTCATGTGTAATTTTTCTTCAGATGTGTAAATTGGCCATCGGTTATGTTTAGTTAGCAATATTCTTGTAACAACACTGATTCATACCTAAGACTTATTATAACCAATTCAAGGAATAATGAATTTATATACATATTTGACAGCTGGATTTAGCATATTACATTATATTCGTTAAAAATTTTTGAAAATATATAATCTTTAGTTAAAATTTATGCAGTTTTCTTTCATTTAAGTGCTTTTAAAATTCCCGGGAATCACGGGCAAAATTTCCGGAAAGCGGGACATGAAAAATCGTAAATTTTCCGGGACATCCCGGGATGCATTCTCTTAAGCCCAAGCTGCAATTTTCTGAAGGAAATGTTTCGTTCTTTTGGAGAACCCAAAATTAAGGAGAGAATCTTCATAGAAGCAAATATCAAACAGTTAACTAAGAGAACCTATCATTAATATCAACAGTACGTTCATGGGCGCCATATGATAAATAATTGAGAGCATATCTTATGTTGAAACGCCCATATCTTAGATAATACATTTTTCGTGTTTGCTTTAAAAATATATTTATTTCAAACGATATAACAAAGAAACAAACAATAAGAGTCCTCTTCAAAACAAAATTCTTTAAATATTACTTTACATAAACTCTTATTATTAAAAATAATTTTATCTTTCTTATTTCCTGAAGTAAGTTATATGAGAAATAATTCTTAAAATACCATAATATGTTGAAAAAACTGTATTTTTAAAATACCGAAACTAGAATACCGGTATATACCGGTACAGAAGGAAACGGTATTTGAGTACCGGTATTTTTAACAAAATAATAATTTCGGTATCGGTATCAGTTACGGTATCGGTTTCCAACCTTGATAATAACATGAAGAGAAAATTAGCTACAAGAATAGAATTTATCGAAAATTTCCTATAAAAAGAATATAATTTATCGAACATTTTCTACAAGAAAAAAGTTTATCGAAAATTTTTTTTGTCGAAAGAAAATTGTTCGAAAATTTTCTATAAAATCATGATTTTCGAATAATTTGTATAGAAAAAAAATTTAATGATTTAAAATTTTCTTTGAAAATTAAATTAAATATTTTGGAGCTGTGATAAGCACTTAATGAACTTGATGGATTCAAATTTAAAAATTTAGCTTTATAAGAAATTTAATTGGAACATATTTTGTTTGCCATTGCAAAAAAATCTTTTATCGCAAATAAATCTATAAAATTATTTTATCTCTTTGCACACTGATCGGTATTTAGTATTCAATTGAATATTTTTTTAAAAAGGATTTTAAGCTGTTTATTTTACTGTGCACTATTTCGTTTTTATTACATGTTATTAGTAAATATTTTAGATCACTCAAACACTTTTTGTGCGCTAATTATTAAATTAAATATTATA
Organism: Protophormia terraenovae; assembly: GCA_951394005.1. Taxonomy (NCBI): domain Eukaryota; kingdom Metazoa; phylum Arthropoda; class Insecta; order Diptera; family Calliphoridae; genus Protophormia; species Protophormia terraenovae. The sequence continues at coordinate 145,121,386 of OX596074.1, forward strand.
TTAAATATATTATATTAAATATGTTATATATATTATGTCATAATATTAATCACTTAGCAGCATCACTACAATTATGTATCACAACGTCTCCATATGCAGGTGGTGGTGTTTCTACTCTAGGAGCAGAGGGTGCAAAATCTTCTACTTCTGGACTTGAGGGTTCATTAGATGTTTGGCGATCGAGAAAGTGTTGACTTAAACGATTATTAAATAAATTACTGCGACTTAAACGTCTAATCAAAGTTGCAGTATTTTGATTAATGTTACGATAATATTGTTGACGTGCAGGACGGCCAAAAAGACGTGATAGAAAATTTTCAGCAACTGGACCTTCATAACGTACCATGGAACGTGGAGGAGGAACAGGACGTCTACGGGGTTGTCTTCTTACCTGGGGAGGTAATTGAGAAGTAGGTCTGGCTAAGGGTTGTGAAGGTAGCTCCTCAAAGTTATCGGTAGGAGGAGGTCCTAGAATCATATTTAAATTTTAATTTGATTTAAAAATTTTTAAATAATATTATATGTATATTACAGTGCCTCACGAAAAAAAGTTGCAAATGTACCCCTCTAGAAATGAAGATTAGTATGTTCTTATATGATTCCCATAATATAACATCTCAATGTTAAGATTTACGTGAGCTGGACCATTTTTAAAACACCTCTAAAATTACGCATTTATTTCAATATTATTATCAAAATTTTAGTTACAAGAAAATTAACTTAAAATTATAATAGATGCATACTGCGACCTTCAATATTCATTTAAATAATTATTATGTCTCTTTTTAGTCGCGGAATATTAAGATTTTACTAACATTTTTTATCATATTTTCTTTTTTCAAACATGTAATTTTATATATTTCGGAAATTTTTCAAAATATATTAGGTTTTAATGTACCATAGAAATGTTACTATTGAAGATAACACGTAATTAACCCATTATGAGCTAGAGGGTCAAATTTATGCATTTAGTTTCCAGAAGCTTAAATTAGCAATTTTTGTAAATAAGTCGCATGAATGAATTTATTACACTTAAATATTGATATATTTATGCAAAACATAATAAGTTCATTTAAAACCGCGATAATAATCGAATAAAAAGCAGTTTTTTTTTTTTTTTAATTTAACCGCCATTTTACACTAATTCGCCGCTTTTTTGATAAATTTATGTTTTTGAGGACATGTATGTCCTTAACTAACCATTATTTGGTAAAAAATTAACTTAACCAATTATGGACCGGAAATCGAAAAATATTATTTGTGCAACTTAAGGGTTAAATAAATGCACATGTCAATAGTACTTAATTAGAGCTATCCAATGATGCGCTAAAATATAATTTACGATGAAAAGTGTCAAAATATTTAAACTTTAGTAAAATACTATTTAAAATAAAATCATTGAAAATTTTACTAAAATTTCAATTTCGCGAGAATGAAAACAAATTTTAAATTTTTTTTGTTCAATATGTATCAGACGTCATTTTGCTATCATATGTTGTAATTTTTTTTACAAAAAGTTAAAAACTGTGCATATTGTCGATCGAAAAACTGTGCATATTGTCGATCGAAAACCATATTTTTGGTGGTAGTTTAAAAATGGTTCAGCTCACGTAAATTAAATAATTGAACCGAAATATTTTGGGAATTAGTTAAGAACATAAGTAAAATTAAAGTCTTAAATTTTAGGGGGGTATTTGCAACTTTTTTTATCCCCATACAAATCAAGGTACTGTAATGTATATAAAACTTACTCGATTTTTTCTTTTCGAAACATCTTTTTATGCACAGAGCACAGGCTAATATAATAATTATGGCTGAGACTCCTATAGCTAAACCCATGAAAAAGGCAAATTTTACATCATTTAGAGGACATTGGTCTTTATATTTTCTTTGTTCATGCCAGGCTTCATTTAAGTCTTGTAGACAAGAACGATATTCTTGACATAAAACAAAACTTTTCTGATTACACAATACTGCATCAGGAGCAAATCTTAACCATTCTTTGTTATTTTTGGATGTAAGTAAAATTTCTTTAGAATCTAAATCATCATCATCTTCTTCAGCAGAATCTTCTTCCAAATCAATATTTAAACGCCATTGATCAATTTGACTTAAATAATCAAAATCATCAGGTAGACTTTGGGGTGAAGCCATTACCATTTTCTCAAACATAGGTATTTCCTGATATGAGCATTTATCTAGTATAACTTTTATTCCTTTATTTTCCAATTGTTTCATTTTATTTTTTATACTTTCATCACATTTAATAAAATTTTCATTTAAATTTATTTCTTTTAAATTTTCTAAATATTGAAAGTCTTCTATGTTGAAATTATTTAATAAGTTTTTACTCAAATCTAAATATTGTAAATTTGTTAATCCTTTAAATAGTTCTGGCTGCAATAAAAATAGTTGAGAGTTTTTCAAATTTATTTCTTTTACAGAGGGATTATTCAAAAGAGCTTTATTTGGCAAAGACTCTAATTTATTTCCTTCTAAATTTATTTTAAGCAAAAATTTATTCTTGACGAATAATCTCTCATCTAGGTATTCGAGTCTATTATAAGAGAGATCTATTTCTGTTAGGCGCCTTAACTTGGAAAACGCTTCCCAGTCTAGGGTATGTAAGGCATTATTGGATAAATTGAGATATTTTAGATGGGAAAAGTTCTGAAAAAAATATATTGTAATTATTATTATTTTTGGTTGAATTTATTTTATGAAAAAACTTACCCCAAAACATTTCTTATCCACTGAAGTGATATCATTATAGCTTAAGTCTAATATTTGCACCTGTTTTGGTAAATCTACTTCGGCGCTTATAAGGCGTTTGGAACTGAAAACATATTTGTAAATGTTTATGAAAAATTAAAAAAAAAAAGTATTGACTTGACATAGAGAACTAGCAGAAAGCACAACTGAGTATAAAAAATAATAAAAACAGTTGACTCTCTTAAAAAAAATAAAGTATATCTCGAAGCACATTTATGAGAAATAATAGTTTTGAAAGAACTTTTGTCAAACTTTATATATGAAGTTTGACGTTATTAGTAACAGTTAAGAGAGAGATATAGAGAGAGTGGGAAATTGAGAGAAATTCGAAAAGATTAAGTCCAAAATAAATAATCAGCTGTGTTAATTAAATCACCTTATAAATATGCTTTCATTCATCTAATTATTATTAGTATATTATTGTTTTGGTTTGACTTTATTATTTCTCACTCAGTTGCGCCTTCTAAAATTTATTCTGCATTTTAAGATTTGTTTATGTTGTAAATTTTTTAAATACATTTTATGCTCTTTATAATTTTTATAATTTTATTTCCATAATTTTTTTATTGACTATTTTTTATACCCATCAAAAAGATGGGTGGTATATTGATTTTGTCATTCCGTGTGTAGCATGACGATGGAATCATCTAAGACCCCACAAAATATATATTTTCTGGGTCCTGGTTAGATTCTGAGTCGATCTAGCTATGTCCGTCCGTCTGTCTGTCTGTTGAAAGCAGGATAGAGCTCGAACGGGGCAACGTATGGAGACGAAATTTGGCACAAATATTTATCTTGTTTGGTATTGAAATTGGGCAAAATCGGTTAATAACCAAAAAAGTTATGGGCTCAAAACTAGAAACACAGGGTGTCCGTTAAATACTTTTCTGCTGATATTTCTTCAATAAAAGCATGTACGACAACGAAATTTTGTACATATAGTTCGGGGATCGAAGTAAACTTGGAAATCAAAAATGGGCGTGGTCCTCCCACTTTACCGCCCACTTCCCATATAAGGTGAAAATCAACGAAATTGTTTTCAAATAGTTCAAGTAAAGTCGGAAACAAAAAATGGGCGTGGTCTGCCCACTTTACCGCCCTCTTCCATATAACGTAAAATTTGAAAAAGTTGATGGTGGGTATATAGATTCGGCCGGGACGAATATATTCGCGCTTGTTAATTTTCTTTTTTTCTTCTTAAGAGTTTAAGGAAGAGCATATTTAACTCAGTACTCTCTTTAATTTCTTCTTTCTTTACCTGCATTTTGCTCTATTTAATTGCAAATATGAATCACATTTACAAAATCTTGGACAATTATTAATTATATTTTCACCCTTCACTATTAACAAGAAACACACAAATATAATAACTTTTTTATATAAAAACATGTTTCTTGGAACATTTCTTAATAAATTTTTATTTTATAAAATTATGAAATTTATTTTATTTTTTACTTAAATTAATATTTAAAATTTCACATTTCTTTCGTTATATCGTAATGATTCGTTTTAGTAACAAATTTTGACTGAAATGTGTATGAAACCTGGGCTATTTGTGTTGATAACAAACAAAGTGAGTAATCGTTATCTAAAAAACATTATAGATAAGAAATATTAATAATACTTACTACAGCTGAAATCAGTGCAATCTAACTTTAACAGGGTAAAACAAAAATATGAATACAAATATTTAGATTTATATTAATAAAAATAAAAAATAATTACAAAAATATTTGTTATGAATTAAATAATAAAAATCATAAATAAAATATTGCCATTTTTATAACATATTTATTTATTTATTTATTTATTTATTTATATTTTTCTAGAAGAACTTTCAATATTTTTTTTCATTTTCATAATTTGTTTTATCCCAACATAACTGTGTTAATATATGCCACATTATTTGTTAAGCTTTCTTTTTGTTATAATCTATCAATTGCAAGTCTTAACTTTAGTCATATTTTGTTTAGTGTAATTCATTTAGTGATAAGATAAGTTTTATATTTACCTCTGTTGCAATTACGCTGTCTTATCACCTGTTCTATATTCTATTGTTATTATAATTCTCTGTTGAATAATTAAGAGAGTACATTTCAAGAGAAACGAGATCAAATGCTATATTTGGCTGTGCCTTAACTTATATACTCTTCACCAAAGTCGGGATGTCATATACAGATTAGTATATTTTAAAGTTAATGAAACAACAACACCAAATGAAGACAATATTAGTTTAAGTAAAATGAAATTAAATACAAAAGGGTATTTTGAATATATATATATGAACCGATTAATTGATTTAAAAATTCGAAAAAATATTTGTGACAAATCTGTGTAAGAACCAAGGCCGCACAGTGTGCGATTTAAAAAATAAAGTGGAAATAATTATGGAACTTTGGAACGGCTGATCCGATTTCCATGCTGATAGTAGAGGTGTAGGCGAGTTTAAGTTTTGAGCTTGAACCATATAGACCTACAGGGGGAGAGTCCATAGGGTTCCAAAGTTGGACACCTCGGGTATAAAATTTATTAAAAACGATCCTGATTCCTTATATCTTAACCGATTTCCGATTAGGAAATTTTGTCTTCTTTTCGGAGCAGCCGTTCCAAAGTTCCATAATTATTTCCATTTAATTTTTTAAATCGCACACTGTGGGCCGTAGCTTATATTAGGGCTTAAAAAAAATCTCAAAACGCGTTTTGGCCGATATCTAAGTTAATACCGGCCAATAACTCGGCTGGTTTATTAATTTCTAAAGTTTTTTTTTAATGATTTTTGCTGGAGTGAAAGATCGATATATGTTTTATACACTACATAAGAAATAATGGTAGAAATATTATGCTAATATGCTTTTTTATGCAATTAAAAAAAAAAAAGTCTTTTAAAAAATTTACTTTTTTCATGAAATCTGCTCTCACGCATTCGTTTTTGGCCGGGCGGGAATCAGTTTAGTGTCAAATCGTTCTAAATTTATTTTTTGATAAAATATCGTCAAAAATTGATAAAAGCTCTAGTGACATTTTTTTATTAATCGATAAAAATTCAACTTCAACTATTCATACTGCAAATGTTGTTAAAAACTGGATTAGAAAACAAAATGTGATATTACTTGATTGGCCGCCATACTCCCCGGATTTAAATATAATGGAAAATGTATAGGAATGGTTAGCTCGTAAAGTGTGGGAATCTGGGATACAGTATGAAACAAAATCCGACCTAATTGAAGCCATTAACAAAGCGTGTACGATTTCTTTGGATTACATAAAAAGCTTTATGACTCAATTTCAAACCGAGGTTTGAGGTTATCTCTAATAAAGGAGGTAGTTACATATTACTAAAATAACCATGAAATAAAATTTTTTAAAATTTTTATTGCAAAAGTTTGAAAATTTAAGCTTTTATTGAATTTTAAGCTATATGTCGTAATGTGATGAGCCAACACTTTTAGTCATTATTTTATTTTTTTTTGTTTTTAACTCGTATTCCTGAATTGTTATGAATTATAATATATCGTGTAAATAAAGTTTAATTTAAATAAAATTAACTTTAGTTATTATTCACTAGCGAAATATTAAACGCCAAAGGCAATTTTTGTATGTATCGTATTCAAGTAAGCGGTAGTGTATATAACTTATTTATGGCGTATTAACTTTATACTAATTGTGGACCGGTTTTCATGAAATTTGGTACAAAGAGTGATACCTATACAAAACTTCTTTTCACCGAATTTCATTAAAATATTCTTCTTTTTAAGGCATTTTTGGGTGTTGCAATTTTATTCCAGGGGACATTTGTATGAAGGCTAAGTGAAATAATAGACCGATCAAAACTAATTTCAATAGGCTTTGTCCTTGTATCATTAAAGTTCCACGTGCCAAATTTCTTTGAAATATCTGCAAAAGTGCGACCTGCACTTTGTGCACAATGTTTACATAGATAGCCAGCCGGTCGTCCAGCCAGCCAGACGGACGGGCGGACATCATAAGATCGATTTACAAAGTGATTATGAGTCAATTTGTATATTTTAAGGTGGGTATTGGATAACTTTTTTATGCGTTACAAACATCAGCACAAACGCAGAATACCTCAACCAGGTATGGTGGTGTACAGTGGGGTCAAACGCAAATTTTTTGGTAATAAATCTGTATCTCTTAAACTACTACTCGTTAATTGAAATGTATGAAAGAGCTCTAGAGGAACACCTTTGCATTTAGAAAAATCATGTTGTAACCTACAAATGAAGTCCGATTTTAAAGCTTTTTATGTTTTTTTATATCTGAAAATTGCTTGGCAAGATAATGAAAAAATAAGCTTAAGCGCCAAGATTATCTCTTACAGTTAAAAAGTTATTTACGCTTGAATTTTTAATTTTTGATCCCTTGCCTCGACTTTCTTTAGTTTTTTGGGAAGAAGTCATGAGGTATGAGAGGTAAATTTCTTTTAAGATATTCTGTAGTTTAGTATTCTAGTAGAATTTTACATCTTTCACTTTTTTCTCAAAGTTCCACAGTGGTTGCAAAAAAATTTTTTTTTGGAAATAATTCTGTAACTTTTGAACTGTTGGAGATATCTCAATAAAATTTCACATGGTTAGAGGTGAGGTATTTTCGAGTTGATTTGAAGTAGTACAGGCCCCTAACGGGTCAGAGGGGTAATGAATGGTCCTCCAAAGTTTGCCATCTCGGGTTATCTGTTTTAGTTTAGGAGATGTTCGGGTCGAAATAAATTTAACCTAGTCTTTTTTTAGTTTTTTGAACATGGCGCGCTCTTGTTGCCCCTAAAATTTTTAAAAAGTATTCGCCAGATTGCTTACAAAATTTTAAATAATATTGTTACAAGAATCATATAAATTTATGAATCCTTTAAAAAGTTATGTAAATCTGAAGTTTAAACTTTAAAACAAACAAAAGGGTGGCAATATATTCACTGATAAAATTTGTTTTTTTGTTGTAGGTTTTATATATTTTTTTTTAATGGTTTCAAAAGAAACCTTAACGCAAATGCGGATAAAGTAAATCCGGATTTTGGACAAAGGTTGATTTTTTTTCCTTTTTTGTTAAGTTCTCAAATTGCAAAGCTGGGATCGACTTAAAATTATTTTAAGTATATAGCTCCATATATAAAGTAAATACCCAAAAAGTATTTTCTGACGGAGGCCCCTTATAATGACAAAGAAAAAAGTAAGTTTTTTAATACGTGTTTTACGGGTTGGGATTTTTTATATTTTCATGTAAAAAAGTTGGAATTTTTTTCGTTCTCTGATTTCAAAACAAGTTTATACATATTACATTAAAAATTTAATAAAAATTCACTATTCGTTTGAATATTAATTTTGTGTTAAAAAAAAAAAAAATTCCAAATGTAAAAAAGGTTAAATGAGAAATTTTTAATTGATTACGATTTGCACTGTATATTCAGAATTTTAGAAAAAAAAGTTTAATTTTTATATATTAATAAAAAAGTATCACTTGAGTTTTTTTTTTAATTATTGACCGAATTTAGTCAGGCTCAATTTAAATTTAAAGATCAATTTAACACTAAACTGCTTCCCCCTGGCCAAAAACGAACTGTTACATTAATACAATGAAATATTTTAAATCACATGGGATTTAGTTACTGAAGAAACATTAATGCCAAAAAGTATATTTTAATTAAATGCTGACTAATACATCATAATTATTTTCAAATTTTATTTTCTAGGCTTAGGTTTGCAGTGTTTGAAAAGATAATTCATATTTTTTTATTAAATTTATAGGTAGCAAAATACGTAAACTTTTACACTGTATGGTTAACCGTATACGCTATTTATTAACAAATAAAGAAGTTTAGCAGAAATATGATATTTCGATTTTGATCTCTTACTATTTTGCAAAGGTGAGCCGCAATAACATACAATTTTGTGGGTAAAAAAATCCAAAGTTCCTTTATTATATATCTGCATAAATTTTTTCTCTCTACCTGAATTGGACTTTTTATTGTATGGTCAATATGAGCTCCAGAATGTTGTTGTTAATCCTAGTGAAGTTTTAAATATTTCGCTGTAAAATAATATGCAAATTTTCCTTCAAATTTATTAAATTTTTTTTTTAATTTTCATTAGATAAGTATATAAGCGAATTATAAATGCATCTTCTCATTTCCGAAATATTTTGTTCATCAATTTTTGTATTAATTCAACCCACTACTAAGATTAAAAACTTAAATAAAATATTTTGTTTTGAGAAAAATATTAACTTCTAAAAATTAATGCACTTCCATTTACTTCAGCCCGAGCAACCAGCATCCATTATCCAGTCCAGAAACCTACAAACAACATCAAAGACCAAACAAAAAAAAAAAAAAAAAAAAAAAAACAAAACTTAATCTTAAATGTTTAACATTAAAGCCTAAAGATTAATGTTTGAATGACATGCACGTCCGAAAATGGAAGTGCATTCGTGATGCTCTTTTTTTCTTTTTTTTCATTTAGCTTAAATAGGAAACAAAAACTACCTCAAAACTAACCAACTAAAATAAGAGCAACAACAAATTTGAAAATAGCTGAAAAATTGCTAGCAATGAACCAACGACCAAATGACAGACCGCCTTCTCTAATTTCAACTTGAAAAGCAATGAAATTAACGGAAACTAATGTGGTATTCACAAACGAGGGGGAGATAGGAGATATAGAGAATAAGGGAGGCAGGCAGGATAAATGATGGGATAAATGGATGAATAGTAAATAGTTGTAGTAACTAAAGATTTTTTTATTTGTTAAATTTTGTTGTTGTTGGTTTTTGTTGCATAATAATCTATAGGATAGATGATGCAATCTATTATTTGTCTCTATAAGAGAAAGAGGTAAGTGTATGTGCGTTTTATGTTTGTCTGTCTGTCGTTTTTGTATGAGCAAGTGTTTGTTGTACATAATGTAGTTGCAATTGCTCGCGTAACGGAAATGAAATACTTCCTTCCTTTTTGTGGTTTAAAGTATATACTCGCAGTTAAATCCTCGACATGAACTAAAATCCGTTAAAAAAAAACAAATTGATGTTACAATACAGCTCTAGCATGGGAAAAATAATATATATATAGTTCAGTTTATCCTACGGCATAGACTTTAACTGACATTTAACGAAAAATAAAATAAAAAAAATAAAAAAATTGAGAAGTGAGAAGTGAATAAAAGAATTCATTGAAATTAGAAAAATATGTATAAATATTTTTAAGATTTTAAGGGGTTTTCTTGCTTTTTTTCTTTTGTGTGGAATGCCATTTCTAAGCTTTGTGTTGTCTGTGTCCTGTAAGTGTTTTCCTTTTAGTTTTTTATTACTTTTTTTCTTTAGACTCTTTTGCCAAATATTACTTCCGTTAAGAGACTGTGGAAATTAAAGATAAAATTATTTGTTTTGAAAACTGCCACTAACTGATATTTAAAATGAATGATATTTCTTTGTTTTTTTATTTGGATATAAAAGTTGTAAAAGAATACAATATTAAGAGAATTTTTGGCACTATGGGCATAGAAGTTAACCGGACAAGGAAATATATTTAGCTACAGTTAAGATGTCCATTTATCCAGTTATTTATCCTATCACAAACTAAATTATTTAATTTAAATTTGGTCATATTTACAAAAAGCTTTTAGAAAATGTTTTGATATTTTTATTTTTTACATTCCAAATTGTTTATCACCAGATAAAAGATTTTTTTTGTTTTAATAGCAGTGTAAACAAGAATAATTTTAACTTGAATACAAATTGAAAAACTAAGAAAAATAAAGGTTTTAAAAAAGCTCAACGATAAACAGATTTTCTTTGATAACTCAATAATTTTTGCAATAAAATAATTTTGTTTTTTTTTAAGCTTTAAAAGCGTTAAAAATATTTGTTTTAAGAACAATTTTACGAATAAAATCTAGGATATTTAAGAAATTAGAAATAAGAAAAGGTGTTTCAAGATAAAAAGCTTTTATATAAATTATGTTTTGCTAGTTTTTATGAAAAAGATCTTTGTAAAATTTGGCACTATCATTTATGTTTATATAAAACTTATTTTTATATGGGAGCTATGGTCAGTTTCTCCCCTCCCCACCTATGGTGGTGTAGGGTATAAAAAAAAGCTTCTAAAATGTCCATTATGCAATTTATTATTATTTTGATATTGTCTTGAAACTAAATGTTTAATATATTTAAAAATATTTTGAGGTTTCAGAAGTTTAGGATCTATACTAATTTGGTTTTGATTAGAAATTAAATATTTTTTATTTAATTATTTCCAACATTTAATGTTAATCATACAACAAAGTAAAAAAAAAAAAATTCAATAATAAAAAAAAATAAAATTTGTACCACCCGATAAAGGATCAAATAGTTAAAATTTCATTGGATTTGTTTTAATTTTTCTGTAAATAATTTTTTGGAGAATATTTAAATTTTCTCATTCGATGAATTTTTTTAAAACATATTTAAAAAAAATTATTTGATATATTTGACTAATTTTAAAATTTCAAAAGCTTTAAATATTGTCTAATTTTGGTTTTAAATAGAAATTTAGAATTTAAAAAAAGAAGTATTTATTTTTAATTTTCTTTCTTAACTGGCTACCAATTAATATTAATCATACGCCTGAGTAATACAAATTTTCGAATTAATAAAATTCTAATTAAAACTCAAAAAGGAATCGCAAAGTTTAATTTTATTTGGTTTTGTTTAAAAATATCGTGCCCAAATCGTATTAGTGTTTTCGCATCAATAATAGACTTTTAAGGAATAGAATTAAAAAATGTTTGCTAAAAAAGTAACGGTTTCCTATTAACTTATCAAATAAATATTGGAGATCCTTTTAAAGGGTTTGAAATTAAGAGGCTGATTAAATAAATTTTCAAAATTAGTTTGCCCCATTGTTCTTTAGCCATTGAGCCTGTTATACTATCACTAGACAATTTTTTTTGGCAAATTTTCATTTTAAATATTACCACTATTCTTTCTCTGTTTGTCTTTTCTTCATTTTTTGGCCAACTAAAAGTCGACAAAAATATCTATCTATTTAATTGTATTCTAACTTACAACTAAACTTTTTTTCATTTTAAAATTTAGTTTTTTAATTTATTTTCTTTCACTTCATTTTTACTCTTAAATGTTTAAACTCTAGCTTTACAGTTTTAAATTAAATATTTGTAGTTACTTTTTGATAAATCTCTGAAATCTCATACCAAAATTTTACTGGTGGATAGATGGCTGACATGTCTCTAACCACTGCTAGCAGACCAATTACATATGAAAACAATGTAAATGACTTTAGTGCCACTAAAATAATAACAAAATTTAAAAAACAAGAAAAAAAAAGTATAAAGAAAAACAAAACCGAAATGAAATAAATTGAAACAAAAACTAAAATGTATGAGAGAAAAAAAAGTAACAGGCGACCACTTAATATAAGCTTTAATTTAATCCGCTTAAATGCTCATTATTTAAATGCCATTGGCAACGAGAGCACAAGAGTGGAGTAGAAAAAAATTGAAGCAAAGAGAAACTGAAGACAGTTAGAAAAAAACAGAGTTTTTAGGTAAGTGTGTATGTGTAGTTGGTAGATTTTAATTTTATTGTTGCAGCCTCATAGATTTAAAACACCCTGCCCTTTAGCTTTTTTGTTTCTTCTCTATTTCCCTTGCTCTTTTGGCTTTAGTGTTAGTTCTTAGAGCTTTAGCTATTTTTTATTTTTTTTTTTGTGGATTTATTTCTGTTGTTTAAGGCGAAAACTAGTAGTAGTGGCAGTTGTAGTAAGACAAAAGCAAAGTTATGGCCTGCAGTACACATTTTCTTAGTTATACACTGAGAAAAGTTATATGAAAAAATGACACTCAATAATAAAGCAGCGAGTTATTTGAATTATATTTTAAGAGTAAAATTATTTATTTTTTATTTTATTATTTTTTGCGTTAGTTGTGTTTATTTTTTTCTCAGTGTTTTTCTCCAGTTGTTAGTGAAAAATGTCTAAGAATGTTAATTAAAAGTCTGTTGCACTTAATTAGGCGCAAAAATTATTGTGATGCCTGTGCTTTATTTATTTTTTTTTTTTCTTCACAAGTCTTTCTTTAGAAAGGTTTTAGCCAAGTGAAATTATAGTACAAAAGAAAAAAATGGTGTAAAGTAGTCATAGCAAAATAAAGTGGTCATATTTTATGAAAAACTTTTAATAATGACTTGCATTTTCTTTTCTTCAATTTAAATTTGGTAATATTTTATTTTTTGTCATGTCCATATAAAAATAATTTTTCTTTGAGATTTTTTATTTCTTCTTATTAAAGTGATAATTATTTTAGGGGATATTTTAAAATTAAAAATGATAAAAAAACAAGCATGGATGCTATATTCGCTTGTAACATTGATATTGAAATGAAAACGAATACGTGCTGAGATAAAAAAATACATTTTAAATTAAAGATTTGACAATATCTCGAAACATTCATGAAATTTTAAACTTTCAATATTGTAATTTTCGTTGCAATAGATTGTTACTAAGGAGTGCGATCGAAAAAATCTTAACATACGTTTTGCCTCATAACTTTTTTCGGAAGCAATATTAAACATTTTTTTTAATCTAGATATCATTGAAAAATACTTCAGTTATTATTTTTAATAACAAACATGTTGATTTGTCGTGATTTTGATCAAAATGAGTGACAACAAGCGCGAATATTATATTCGGTTCGGCCAAATCTATATACCCACCATCAACTTTTCATTACATGGGAGATGGGCGGTAAAGTGGATAGACCAGCCTATTTTTTTAAATTTCGTTGTCGTACATGTTTTTATTTAAGAGATATCAGTAGAAAAGTATGAAATGAAGCCACAACGGTCACCCTGTGTTTCCAGTATTTTGCTCATAACTTTTTGGTTAATTAACCGATTTTGTCCATTTTCAATACCAAGATAATATATAAGATAAATATTTGAGCCAAATTTCGTCCCCCTATGTTGTCCCGTTTGAGCCCTATCCTGCTTTCAACAGACAGCCAGACGGACGGGCATATCTAGATCATTTCAGAATCTAACCAGGACCCAGAAAATAATTATAGGGTCTTAAACGATTCCTTTCACATGTTACACACGGAATGACAAAATCAATATACCCCCTATCTTTTTGATGGTGGGTATAAAAATTAGATATTTAAATTATTAAAAAATTTAAAAAAAAATCCAAATAGGTCCTACAAATAATTGGCCACAGAATTAAATATCTGCCGTCAAACTGTTTCTAATGTTATTAAACAGTGTCAGGAGAATTTGACCATTGATAGAAAACATGGTTCGGAAAGAAAAAAAAGGTCCACAAGTTATTGGGAGGACCATGAATATTGAAAGCATATTTAAAAGAGCTCCATACACTTCTGGTAGAAAAGCAGCCCGTTTTGCTCTTTGCTCTGTCTATTTGGTGTGAAAAGTTAAAGCCAATGCAGGCTTAAAAACATACAAAGTCCAAAAAGTTCCAGACAAGAATAGGTGATGGAAATTAAAATAAAATTTCATACAAAAAAACTCATGTTGCATAGATTTTTCGCAGCTTCCGAGTAAAAATTTGTGTGTTGTTTATGCTTAAGGAAATTTAGTAACCAAAAGCAGAAAGAATTTTCCAAAAAAAAAAAAAAAAATCCTGGTATGACAAGCTTTATGTGGGCTCTATAAATATCGAAATATGCATCAAAAAATATTTGCAAAAAAGGGTTTTTTTTTCATAAGGGAGCACAATGCGTCTACAAAATTTTGGCCCGATTTGCCATCATGTCACTATGGCTTCTGAATGGTATATAGGGCCCTCCATCCAAGCTTGAAATTTCATCTAAATCCAACCAGATTGGATGTTATGTTTTTTTTTTTTTTTTTTTTAAATTTGAGTGAAATTTCATGTAAAGCCTCTTCTTTCTTTTACTAATTTGATTTTATTTAATTTCGCCCAGTTTTTAGAAAACTATATTAGATAATCCTAATTTTTCCTAGGTTGCTCTATATTTCCACCTATAACTTGTTTGCTGCTGAACGAAATTAACTGATTTTAAATAGCAAATTACTTAGGATATCAGCAAATAATCTGGGTGAATTTAATTTAATTTTGTTTGATTATTTGCATGTAAAAATGTTTCCAACGGACAAATAAACAGATGTACATAACTAAATCGACTCATAATATTATATTGAACAATATTTAAAGTGATTTAAATACAGAAGAAAGTATAAATATATTTCAATTACGAAATTGCTCATATTAATTAATTTTTAATTAATTTTGCTCCAATCATTAAAACAATAATATTAATAACTCTAATAATTAATTTTATTATTACTGTTTTTCTTAAATAGATATAATGAGCTGAAAATTGTTGGAAATTTATTTTATTTCCATATTTTAATACAAAAAATTTTCATTCTTCTTTATATTTTATAAGGAGCTGTCAATTTATTTAAAACAAAAATGTAAACCAATTAAAAAATGTAACAAATTAATTATATTAATAAATAATATAATTAAATTCCAATATCAAGTTAGTTAATAATTTTATTAAAAAATAATTTGAAATATTCTTTTCTGCGAAACGTTTTAATATAATACAAGAAAAATTTTTAAAAATAATAAAAATTCCCCTTTATTGAAATTATAAATATCAGAATCCTTATAACTTCAGTTTTCAATTTAAACTTATTTTGTTTGAAGATTTAAGTCAACCAAGTATGTGAATAATTTTATTTTTTAGCTCTTAAAGAAAGAAAAGATAAAAACTAAATCCAAACACTGGAAAAGAACGGCAAAAAAACAGATTCATCTTAATTTCCTGTTGCAGCTTTTGGTTCTTAACCAAAACATGTTCATCGTGGCCATCCAAAAACCTCGTCATATATACTTATATAAACTCACACAATAACATAATCACTCACATACACATACATGTGTATATAAATGCCTGCATATATGTGACAAAATCTACAATTACTTGTATGACAACAACAATTTACAAGTTTATGCAACACTAACAGTAAAATTTAGTGTAGTGGTGTTGTTTTGGGTTGTCATTACATGAAACGCTTCAAGTGATGTGACATAAAAAACACTGTGCAACAAAAACTAAAGTAATATCAACAGCAATAGTTGAAGTGTTTGTGCAGCAGTTAAGTTATAGTATGTAACTAGGTGTTGTAGTAATAGTTGCAGTTGTCATCATTGTTAAAATAGATGTAGTACCATCATCATCAACAGCATCAGTCTACGCGTGTTTTTCTTTGTTGTTTTTTTTTATGTTCTTGCAACACTATGTTGCTACATTACATAATAATATGAAGTTAGTCTTTGTTATGTATTGTTTGACTTTTTTGCATAAACAAAAGCTTTAACTTCCTTAACAAAAACAGAAAAATGAAATAAAAACATCACTTGAAGATAATTTTAGATGAATGTTTGTGTACAAGATACAGGAAACTAAGTTTTAGCTAGATTTAGAGTTTCAATCACGATTGAATAGATACATGCAACTAGAAATAAAATTTAAATATCAGTGATGTTTTCATATTGTGCATGAAAAGAGTTCATTTGTATTTTTGACAGTTTTAAAAAGTGAAAAACTTTATCAGTAAAACATATTTTTTTAATGAAATTGCATCATTTAAATGTTATTTTTTCATAGATTTTAAAAATTTCAGATAAGTTGACTACATATGGAAAAAGGAGAAAATTGCAATAATTTTTACACATCGTTTGTGGGTTCCTTCTACAAAATTATACTGACAATCTAATGTATCTAAATTTATAAAAATTCGTCTTATGTTTTTTTTTTTTTTTTTTTGGTTTAAAATAAATTATTTCTTTATCTAGTCTAAAAATGTAAGGAGCGAATCGAAAAAATCTTAACAAAAATAAGGCAAAAGCCTTATAACATTTTTCGCAATCAATATTAAAATTTGTTTTTGACCTAGTTATCATGGAAAAATACGTCAGTTATTATTCTTAATAACAACCATGTTGATTTGTCGTAATTTTCATCAAAATGAATGACGAAAAAGATTTATGTGCTATAAATTATTAAACAATTTCAGAAAAATCCAAATAGGTCCTACAAATAATTGGTTACAGAATTAAATTTCTGCCGTCAAATTGTTTATAATGTTATTAAACAGTATGAAGAGACTTTGGTCATTGATATGAAACCTGGTTCGGAGAGAAAAAAAGGACCACATGGTATTGGGAAGGCCAGAAAATTGAAAAGATATTGAAAGGAACTCCAAACACATCTGATAGAAAAGCAGCTCAGTTATGTCAGTGCTTCGATTATTTGATGCAAAAATTTAAACATATAAAGTTCAAGAAATTTCAACAAGCTTTTTGCAGTTGCGGAAAAACAGGAAAGTCATTTGATACATTCGGATCTATAAATACCAAAATATGCATCAAGGAATATTTGCAAAAAAGATGTTTTCCTTTCTTAAGAAAGCACAATGTGTCCACATATTTTTGGACCCATTTGGTATCATGTCAGTACGGTAAGAAAGCTTTGGAGTGGTACCAAAACAATAACATAGTTTTTGTACCAGGAGAGGTCAAATTTCAAAATTGTCCATAGCTTAGTTCAGTGGAGATATATTGAGCTCTTTTGAAAAGTGAATTGACAAGCACAAAAAGGGCGTCCCAAAATACTGTAGATTTTGAAAACAGATGTGCACACTGTTCCAAATAAGCAACTATGAAATCTATCAAATCTCTAACGGAAGGGTTACCAAAAATGGTCCACAAGTTCATTGTTAGTGGTTAGAACTATAAAAATTTTATTTTTCTGTAATCTGTAATAAATTATCAATTAAAGAAAAAATAATGAAAACTCTAAGGTTAACCATTGCCACCTCAATGTTGCATTGTTAACCATTATGTTCACTTTCTAAAAGCAATAAGGAGATTGTTAATGCAATAACAAACTATTTCAAAAATAATCAAAATATTCTTAACATACGCAGAAAAAATTATGACGGTCTTTTTCTCAATTAACATTATTGTTTCATTTTGCATCGAAATTTAATAAATTTATTCAAGCAAAAATGAAATAAAAATAAAATTTAACTATACTTTTATATTCCATATACATTTTTAATTCATCCAATCAACTACTTGATTGATTTAATTAATTTAATAATTGGGAATTTTTTTTCTGTTTTGTATTTTTTTATAGTTTTTAGTAATTGATATAATCATTTTGGTGAGAGGTGCAAATTTAAACAAGTTTATAATTGAATGAATTATTTTCATATATATTTGTTAATTGGTGACTTTTTTCTGTGTATATAAAATTCAATAATATGGAAACGGTTGATCTTAGAATATTGATTTTTTATTTAAGTGATATTATATTACAGATACAGAAAAATATAACCTTTATAGTTCTAACTATAGAAAACATCTAGAAGTCTAACTCTCTTCATTCGCTCAGAAACAAAAAATTATTCTCTTCACACATATAAATATGTTCTGTAGAAAATTTTACTAACATATACAAAGAGGTAGGGTTTTAACAATTGAATTAGGTTTTTCGTAAGCAAGTTGTAGTTCTAGTTGTTTTCTATGGTTCTAACCACTACTTATAAACTCGTGAACCTTTTTTTTGGTAACTCTTCCATTAGAGATTTGATATTTGTTTCAAACACTTTTTTTGGAAAAGTTTGTCCATTTTTTTTTAAAATTTTCATTATTTTGGGATAATTTTTTTAACGAAGTAAAATTTTTTGTGTTAGTAATTTATTTTCTTTTTATATAAAAGATCTTTCATCTATCAAATTTTGAAATTTTAAACGGAAGTTTGTTCAATACTCTTCTAAAAATAAATATACTCTTCATTAAAAATAATAACTGGGATATTTTTCCAGATAGCTGGATTTAAAAAAAAAAAAATAATAAATTTTGCTCTAGGAAAAAGTTCACAGCAAAACATATGTTAAGATATTTTTGATCTTACTACTTTTTTGTTAAATTTTACTTTTGATGTTTTTTCTACTTAACGATGTCCATCCATTTGTCTGGTAGGCTGGCTAGCTGGTTCACTGTCCATTAGAGTGTCCCGAGAATAGCCTTTTTCGAGATTTCGATGTAGGAAGACCCCTCAAACTATGCGTAAAAATTTGCTTAATTCGAGAAAATTATCTAAAAAATATTTAAAATTGGTCTTCAGTACCTTATCAGCGATTGAAAAATCATGGGTTTATACATTTTGGTAAAAAAATATTTCTATTTTTTAATCAAAAAATATTTAAATTTTTTTTCCAATAGGATTTTGTTAGAAAACTTTTGAATTTATTTTGATGAACATTTTTTTTTTTTTTAAATCTGGAAAATTATATATTATCAACAGTCATCTATTTTTTTTAAGAAAAATATCGATTTTTTTTTTTGGACTATGTATTAAAATGACGGCTTATGGATCAAATTTTTTAAAATATTTTGTTTATAATTGGCTTAAAATTAAAAATTTGTTGATACCCATTTCAAGACAAAACTCAATATTATTTTTTGGACGAAATATTCTAGACCCTTGACTTTCAACTGCTGGTAGGGAACTGAAGATCAATTAATTTTTTTTTTAAATATTTTTCCCATATTCAGCTAAATTTTACGCATCGTTTGAGGGGTCTTTCTACAAAATTTTTATCTACGGGATACTCTACTGTCCATGTAAACCTTGTGTACAAAGTACAGTTTGGGATTTTGAAAATAATTTGATGAAATTTGGCATACAACTTTATTTTGACTTAAAGACGAACGCTATCAATTTGCTCCAATACAAATGCTTGTCGACCTTATTTATGTCTTTATGTCAATAAAATTCGGTACGAATAAGTTTTATATAAAAATGAAAAATTTCAAGAAGATCGGTCCACAAATAGGCATTGCTCCTACAAAGTGCCCAGATTCGAAAATCACTTTTCAGTATAATGGTAATATTTGACACAAATAGTATAAACAGGAAACATATTAACAAATTTTATATGGATCGGTCCATTTCCAAAATTTTCTGAAATCATTTTATTGTACAAATGCAATGGTGTATGGTATCAAATTGTTGGGCTTGACCGACTACATCTTTCTTTTTTTTTTGGAAAATTGGTGCTTGAAATTATAATCTTGAAAAAATAATCTGTAATTTTTAAAACAGTTTTTTTTGTTTACAAAAAAAAAAAAAAAAAAAAAAAAATCTTAAAGGTATTAATATGTGGAACAACAGAAGAAATATATTGATTTTTAAAATGGAATAATAAACTTATTAAGCTATGTATACACGATTGTCAGATCTAACAATGTTGGCAGAAAAATGTTCAGAAAATGTCTAACAACCTTGCAAACTAACAATTTATGTCTTACAACGTTGTTAGAAAATGGATTGTCAATAAATTGTAACCCAACAATATTGTTAGACATCTGACAATCGTGTAAACACATAACGTTGCCTTTGGCAGATAATTGTCTGACAATTTTTATTGTCACCTGTGCGAATTTTATGCATCTGACAATGGCGCCATTGTCAGATAATTCATTTGTAATGGCAACGCTGCACATTAAACAGCAAAGTTTATCCGTCTGACGACGGATCTGGTAACTTTTGCCATACAACAACCTGCCAACAGTGTAAACTGACAATTTTTGTTGGCAGATAAATTTATTGTCTGACAATTTACTGGCAATGAAATTGTAAGGCTTTCTTACGATCGTCTAAACTGGCAATTTACCTGTTGCTAACAATTTTTCATTGTCAGTACATTGCCATTACATTGTCAGATCTGCCAACATTGTTAGATCTGACAACCATGTATACATAGCTTTACGACCATATAAATTTCTTGTGATATAAAACGACAAGAAATTTTAAAAGGTTCAATACAACAATTGATAAAATTTCACTGTGTAAATGATGAATTAACCTTAAATTTGCACAATTCTTGCCTCTGAGAAAATTTGTTCAAAACACAGAAGGAAATTTCAGTATTTAAATGAAGGAGGAAATTCAGCTTTAATTGATGTTAAATTGGAAACAAAAGCATTTAATTAGTCATTTGTTTATAAAATAATATCACTTAGTATTTCAAAATATTTGTACAATAAAAATTGTCTTTGTTTAAACATTTTTTTTTTTTTTTGAAATCCTTCAGCGTATGTTTTATTTGAAATAGAGTAGTACATCATCAAGTATACGCCTCTCTGTACTAGTACTATAATTTAGTATATCCTTTGGCGTATGATTAACATTAAAATGAAATTAAAAGTTATGGTCCTCAATAGTGTTTTGGACTTTTAAGGCTAAATTTAACCTTTTTATTTAGCTTTTAGCCTTAAAATTTTGGTTTTAGCTTCTAGCTTTTTTTCTATCAGTTTTTGATTCTTAACATAGCTTTAAAAAAGCTAAGAAGTTACTAGTTTTATTTTTACAGAATCATCAATTTAAGCATTTTTTTTTGTATAAATTCGCACAAAAAATCGAAATTATTTATATGTAACAAAATTTTTCACCAACAGTGCATCATTCTACAAGAACATTTTTGTTATATTTTAACAAACTTTATTACTCATAGGAACTATTTATGTTATATTTATAAATTCACTAATATATCTTTAAGAAATACCAAAACCTAATGAGAACCAAAAAAAAAAAAAATATTATTTTTTTCTGGCTTTTTTTTGGGACATTTAGCCTTTTCTGACCTTTTATAAAGTCCAATTTAGTTTTTTTTTTCAAGTCCTAGCAACACTGGTCCTCAAAAATTTAAAATTTTGTTACATAAATTTATATATTTTTTTAAAATAAAACACTTTAATATCACACTCGCTCTATGATCCCTAATGTACATTTCAAATATGTCCTTCACTGTTTAAATTCTTGTTTACTGCTCTTTTAAGTTTCTTAAGTGTTGAAGTTTGTAGTTGGCATTTTTATGTTAGTTGTTTGTGTCATTGTATCGTTGCTGTTGTCATGTTAGTCCATCGTTGTCTAATATTATTGTCGTTCTTGTTGATGATGTTTTTCTAGCTGCTTAAAGTGAGCGTGTAAATTGCGTTTATCTTGGTGTTACTTAGTATAGCAATAGTGTCCACTCTTGTGGTGTTTTGTGCGTTAGAGTTTGTTTTTTGTTTATTTTTTCTGGCTCAAAAGTAGTATTTTCCTTCTTGTTTCTCTTTTATTATAGTTTTTTTTTTTTTTTTTATCATTTTACACTAACATAAACACAAGTACACTCTATTCACTTTTACTCAGTATGTGGCAACAACATTTGTATAGTGTTTTGTTGTGGTTTTAAGTGTAAAGTTGACCACAAACATCATTTATGGTTGTCAGTTGGGTCTGTTGCTCTTCTTTTTATTTTCCTTCCACTTGGACTCTATACAACTACTATCTGAGCCCTAACACTAGAACTAGAGTATGTGTTTTTTAATTTTTTTATTTGTAGTAAACACTAGAAACTTAATAGAGTTAGTAGGCATATATATGTGTCTATGTGTGTCTTTTTTGTTGTGCGAAAACGTATGTTTGTTTGTCATGTAAAAGAGATAAATTATTTTAATCATAATGTTCATGTCTTTGCTATCTTCATACACTTTAAAATGTTTAGTTTTTATGTTTGAATTTGAAATTCTCTTTTGTTTCCTTTTGTTTTTTGTTTTTGTTTTTTTTTTTTTTTTATAAGAACATAAACCTTATGAATAGCAATTTGGTATTTAAAAATTTACACAAAAATAAAGACTTTAGGAATCATGGTAATTAAATAATAAAATATATGCTCTTTTAAATTAATAAAAATCGATTTTATATTAGATATACATTAAACTTTTTGTTTAAATTTTTTTAATTTAGGTTTAACCCTCTCTACCCTTTTTATATTTTTTAAACCTGTATAATAAAATTAACCCAAAATATTTTTTGTTAAAAATTTCAAAATTAAAAAAACTTTTTAGCTTCACATATTTTTTGTCTATTAATTTTTTTTTTTTTTTCATCCGAATTCTCCTTCAACTTTAGCATACAATTTTAATAGTATAAAGTAACATACAATGCCACCATAGTTTCTTTTTTTTTAACCACTAAAATATAAAAAGAAACTGCATGAAACTTGTGTCATTAGGATAAAAACGACGGTCATTAGTGACATTACCATTGTCTCACTTGCTTCCTTTCTCTCTTTCTCCTCTTAAAACGTATGGCTAGTGTATACAATTATCCTTTACTTTTACTCATACTCACTCACCCACTCATATTGAAACACATTTACATTTTGTTGTAGCCACATAAAGACACTTACAGTTTTATTTGCTAAACTCACTAATATACACTCACATAAGTATATACATACTTACCCGTTTCATATATACAGACATTCATTAAAATGGTTTAGTCCTGAAATAGTTTCATTAGTTTTGTTTAAAAATTGTTGTCTCCAACCACCAACTTAACTTTTATTATTGTGATTATTTTAGAAAACTTTGTATATTTTTTGTCTTTAAATTAGATACGGCACATTAGCGGTCATATACTAGAAAATGAAATTAGAAAACTGTAACCAAAAAAAAGGTTAACACTAGCCATTTAAGTTCATTTTTATTTATATAGAGTTTGGGAAAACATTTGGAAAAGTTATATTTATTTTTTATTTAATAGGTTAACTAAAGACAAACTTTTTTTTAAATAGGTATGTAAAAATTATGATTGATTAATTTGACTTTAAATGAATTAAAAATATCAACTAGAATTATTCCCATAACAATAATACATCTAGTGTTTATAAACCGGTTAACCGGTTAACCGAAAAACCGGTTTTTTCTTCAAATTTCGAACCGGTTAATTTGAAATATTCAATTTCGGTTAACCGGTTTATCCGGTTTTTTTGTGTCGGTTAACCGGTTTCAAAATTTGCTAAAAATATCACTAAATTTCGTCTTTTTTTATTTTTTCCTGAATTTAAAATATAAGAAAATATTTTGAAACTTCTAAAAATGCTTGCTATTTGAGTTAACAAGAATCAGTTGATAGATATACTTCTGCGAAGTTAAATATATTTTAAAATTGTATGTATAATAAATCAAATAGATAATTAAGCATTCCATTTACAAATACTTTAATTTCATACGAATGAAATTTTCCAAAAGAAAAAAATAACTTTACACCTAATATATAGCTTAAGAGAAAATAAGATTTTATATAGGATAATAGGAAAAAATAAAGACTTCAAAAGTAGAACTAAATAAGTGCAGAAAATTTACTTTTAAATAATCAATAATTCTTCTAAAAGTTAAAAACAAATCCGTTTTTAGCAGAAAAAATTTTAATTACTTTTCCAATTTTATGCAGGTATTGTTATCACATTTTTATACCCTTCACCACAGGTGTAAAGGGTATATATAAGTTTGTCATTCCGTTTGTAATTTCCACAATTTTCGTCGGAGAGCAAAAAAGTTTATATTTTCGGAATCCTTGTAAGAAGCGATGACGATTGGACCATGTCCGTCCGTCCGTCCGTCCGTCCGTCCGTGTGTCGGTTGAAATGGCGTTTATGAAGCCCACCGATAACTGACATATATAATATGTATGTCAAACGATCGGAAATGCTTTCGAGAATTTTGCTATTGGAATTCAGCAAGATAGGTTCATACAATGCGGAGATATGTTCAAAAAACCGGTTTTTTGAACCGGTTTTCCAGTTTCTGAAGCCTCTGTATACACTACGGACTTCGTTTTTACAAAGGATTCTCGGACATTTTTTTCTGAATTTTTGTTCTGAAAAAATGAAATAAATCGGTTCAGTAATAACTGAGATATCGGACAAAACGCATTTTTTATTTTTTGAAGCCTTGGTTTAAGCTATAGATTTTTATTTTTATACAGATCGGTCACAAATATTTTTATAAAATTTCAGTTTTTTGAATCAGGAAGATCGGTTTATAAATGGTGGAGATATGCTTTAAAAACCGGTTTTTAGAACCGGTTTTTCAGTTTCTGAAGCCTCTGCATATACCAGGGACTTCGAATTTTTAAAGGGGGCTCGAAAATTATTTTCTGAATTTTTGTTCTGAAAAAATTAAATAAATCGGTTCAGTAATAACTGAGATATCGGGGAAAACGAATTTTTTATTTTTGAAGCCCTTGTTCAAGCTATAGATTTTTATTTTTATATAGATCAGTCATAAATATTTTTATAAAATTTCGGTTTTTTTAATAAACCAAATTCGTTCATAATCAACAGAGTTATGGCCCAAAAACAAATCTGTTAAGAATATAAATACACCAACAAACATGTATATTAAGCATTGTAATGACTATTAGTGACGTTTTTTGTTTTTTGTATAGACAAGTAGTTTAGTTATCAACAGCAGTAATATGATGAATAACAGTGTTGTTGTTGTTGTTCTTTGTATATGCAGTCTGTACAAAAATAAATAGATATGGAATTGTAGTTGTTTATTTTTAAAAACTAAAACATATCTGTTAAGAATATACATAAATACATACACAAACATGTATATTAAGCATTGTAATGACTATTAGTGACGTTTTTTGTTTTTTGTATAGACAAGTAGTTTAGTTAGCAACAGCAGTAATATAATGAATAACAGTGTTGTTGTTATTCTTTGTGTATTCAGTCAGTTTGTACATACAAAAATAAATATATATGGAATTGTTGTTGTTTCTTTTTTAAAAGCAAAGCCTGTTATGATTGTTTTTTTTTCATATTCAAATTTTCGTAGTTTGAAAAAAATTTAGATTTAGAAAATATGCAAGCATACGTTAAGGCGAAAATTTTATTAATTGTCGGTAATATGGTAATATGATGTCGATAAGATGGTAAGATGGTAATATGGTGAAGGGTATCAAAGATTCGGCACAGCCGAATCTTTTTTCAATTTCATTTTTATAAGAATTATGTAAACTTTTCCTTGAGAGAAAAACTTTAAAAGAGGTGAATATAAATCATAATATAAAGTACTTTTTGCTAGGTCTAAAGCTTCCTTTTTATAAAATTTAAATTATTTAATTTTATTTTTAAGCTAGAAAAATTTAAAAAAAAAAAAATTAAAAAAATCTTTACAGAATAATTTTAGATCTTATAAAGCTTCAAAAGCTATAAGATGCCAAAAAAAATAAATGTTTTTATAAATTATATTAAAACTAGTCTAAAGGCTGAAAAAATATTTTTATTAAGCTTCAAATTAGAGCAATTATTAAAATGTCGGTTAACCGGTTTAACCGGTTTTTAAGTAGACGGTTAACCGAAAAACCGGTTTTTTAATTTTAGCCAATTTTCGGTTAACCGTCAAACCGGTTTTTTGAAAAGTCGTTTTTTTATAAACACTAAATACATCCCATGCTCAACGATTTAATAATTTCTAGGAAAATTGTAGTCAACTTTTAGGCTGTACGATAAAAAAAGTATTGTCAGTTTAGTATTTTTTAGATAAAACTAATTTTAATAATTATTGTATTTTTATTCAAGCTCATGTTCATTATTGTAATAATTCTTCTAGAATACAGAAAAAGATTTATTAGACACTAGCAGGATGGAATGCATTTTCTGATCCGCTACGATCTTCGTCAGTATCCATGTGCTTTTAGTACTAATCGTAAAGATCTTTCATTTAACTCACACTTTTGAAGAATTAGAATACGTAACTTCATCACTTTACATATTCTGAATTCTTAAGTATTAAGTTGAAATAACTTAACAAAAGCTTTTTCTTATATTTATTGTATTCTACATTATTACAATATTGTTTTACTGCTCTAGCTAACCGTCGGTAAGCATAGTATGCAGATTTATATGTTGATTGTTTTGTCTGTTACATTGTTGGTTCTAAACTAGAATTCCAACATACAATCAGTAAACAAGTTACAGCGTGCCATCTGTAGTATTAATTTTCGTAAATGATGAATATTTTTCGAACATAGTAATAATGTAGAATACAATAAATATAAGAAAAAGCTTTTGTAAAGTTATTTCAACTTAATACTTAAGAATTCAGAATATGTAAAGTGATGAAGTTACGTATTCTAATTCTTCAAAAGTGTGAGTTAAATGAAAGATCTTTAGGATTAGTACTAAAAGGCACATGGATGCTGACGAAGATCGTAGCGGATCAGAAAATGCATTCCATCCTGCTAGTATCTAATAAATCTTTTTCTGTATTCTAGAAGAATTATTATAATAATGAACTTGAGCCTGAATAAAAATACAATAATTATTAATTAATAAAAAAGTTCGAAAAATATTCATCATTTACGAAAATTAAAACTAATTTTATTAGTTTTATTTTGCATTAAGCCATAAAATGTTAATTTTTTTTAGGCTTTTAAGATTCTTAAATTTATAGTTAAAAAATTACAAAAAGTCACTTCAAAATATTGAGTATTTTTTTATAAGAAAAATAATTAAAATTTTGAAAGGGAATTTTTCGGTATTTTTTTTTTTAGTGAGTAATTTTTAGGGTGATCGATTATTCGACTTTTTTGAGAAACCGGTTTTCGAATAGTTCGAATAGTTGGTATTTTAAAAATACCGGTTGCACTTTTTGAAATTCAGAAAAAAACGGTTAACCGGTTTTTTGCAGAAGTTAATATTTATATCAAAGGACTACATTTCTTTAAAAAAATCAATAATTCTTATAATCAAGTTGAAATTTATTAAATACAAGCGTAAAAGCCTGACAATGTCAGGAAAAATAATATAATAATGAAAATATGCACAAACAAATCCGAAAATTAAAAGAAAAAAATATAAACAACATTTAGACACCTTCCTCTCCCTAATCGAAGTCAATTATTTGAAGCCGTTAGATTAAAGTTTTAAATTCGTAAACCTTTCAAAATAAAAAAAAAATCGTCTAAATGCGCTCCTTGGCCGAAATACAGAATCAGTTTTATAAGTAAGCCGATTTTTAGTTTCTTACGTCGTCTGCGAGCTTCAGGAAGCTCTGGAGAGGAAACAATGCTTAGGAAAGATATATATAAATCCATATATATAGATCCAAAGTTACTCAAATAAAACTAAAATCTGCCCAAATTCATTGGTTAATTGGTCCAAAGTCAGCCCTAGACTTGGACTATAAAGTACTGTTATATAAAGCAGTAATAAAACCTATATGGTTATATGACATACAGCTCTGGGGAACAGCCTCTTCATCAAACATTGAAAAATTACAGAGAAGACAGTCCAAACTCTTAAGAATAATAACAGGTGCACCATTTAAGTTTAGGTTAAGATTTTAATACTTATTGTAAATTTCTGAAAAAGAAAGGTTCAATAAAAACTAATATATATGTAAAAAAAATATATAGATCCACGTATTTTCGCTTCCTGATAGAGATTTCAAAATCTGGCTGCGTTAAAAGTTGTAGGACAAATAGGGTTATAAGTAAGCCGAATTTTAATTTTCTACGTCTTTCCAGGATTACCAGGATCCCGGATTAAAAACTGTAAGTAATACTACTCTCATTACTTGAACAACTTAGACCCAAAGGGATATGAATTTTTGCATTAGCAGATTTGTAAATATACCAAGAAAAAGAAATTTGATCAATTGCTTAATCTACTTGTTAATTAACTTGAGTGAATGCTGTCGTGGAAGAGCTTTGTGGATATCGAAACAATATTAAGCAAATCGTCTTCTCCGAAAACCTTTGGGGTAATGTGTGTAAAAACTATATTTGATTGTTTGCGTTAGGAGTTGTAGGACGAATAGGGTTATAAGTATGCCGAATTTTAATTTTCTACGTCTTTAGAAAGCTCTGGAAAGATAAAAAAATTCTTAGAAAAAGACACATAAATCCTCTTATATCCGCTCACTGATAAAAATTTCAAAATATGGCTCCATTAGGATTTGTTGGACGAAAAGTTTTATAATTAAGCCAAATTTTAATTTTCTACGTCGTTTGGGAGCTTCAGAAAGCTCTGGAAAGAGAAAAAATGCTAAGCAAATTATATATCTAGATGACTAGAAGATAATTATGTTTCAAAATTATAGAAAAAATATCTAAGTTTTAGTTAGCATAAACAGAAACCATGGCTTAATATGGAAGCCTGTCTCAATTGAAACGATTCTGCAGGTGAAACTTTTTTAACACAACACCTTTAAAAAATAAAGGAAATATTGGATCAAAAAAATTAAATTGGGTGTAAAAATATTACAGATTAAAAAATTCATACAGGATAATTATTAATTATTTATTTGTTTAACATTACAGAATAAATTCCAATTTAGACTTCAACTATATTTTTAAAACATAAGAAATCAGTCTTTATGAATATTTAAAAAATTATTCCAAAATTTCGATTCAAATATCACTATTTAGTACATGTTTTCTGAAATAAAATGCTATTAAATAAAAACCGGTTTTTTGACTAAAAAAACAGGTGGTTTTTCAACCTGTCGATCACACTAGTAATTTTGTTGGGAGTGTTTTATTTATGAATTTATTAAAATAATATTAAAAACTAATGAAACAAAATAAAAAATATTATAAACTTCTTTCTGTTCTAATTTTATTTCCATTTAAAAATTGTTGGGGAAATTTTAGATTTTATTTTTAATAATTTTTTTAATTTTAAATTTTTGGTAAAACTTGAAGTTAATTTTCGGTTTTTGGTGAAATTTAAAATTTGGTGAAATCATTGTTTTCTGTTGAAATTTCGGAAGGTTTGTGAAATGTTCATAAATAAGTGAATATATATATTTATATATATATATTCACTTATATTTAAAAAATGTAGTCATGTTGTTTTTGAATTTAAAAAATATGTTACATCGTTTATCTTCAAAATAAGTAAAAAGTTGATATATTTCTGATATTAAAGTTAATTAAAAAAATTAATTTCGAAAAATTTCCATTTTATACAAAACTTTCCATAAATTTTCTATATTTTAATGTCCCATAAATAATATATCCTGTGTCTTTATAATGTTCGTTTGTCTCTACGTCTGTATGTGCTATGAAATATCTTATAAGTGAATAAGTCACACACCAAAAATTTAAAAATTCCATATTTAAAAAAAAACCAATAATTTTCAATATTTGGGAGTTTTATCATAATAAAAAAGTAAGTTCCTTATTGAGTTAAATTAATTTCAAGAAATATAAATTAATATCCAATTTAAAATATCAAATAAAAAAATTGGTAACTTACAGTTTAGAAGTTGTCTTTTCTTAGAAAAACTTTACTAAGCGAAGCTAGTTTCTAAAATACCATAATTGAGAAAACGGTACTATGGAATAACTTCAAGCATAAAAATTTAATAACTTTCAAATTTTTTTTCCATACAAATTGGGTTTTATTTCAATATGAAATAACACCTTTGTTTAACACAATTTTAAAGGGAAATTAAAAAACGCCGAATGAAATTTCGTTAGAAGTTATTTCAGCCACTTTATAAACTACGTACTTTTTTTGAAAGGGTATTTACGATTCGTCAAAGCCAGTTATATATTGCACTGTTACTTCTTATACAACATATTATTTAAATTTTGTTTCTATATAATAATTCTAATGATTTCACAAGCAGTCCACAAAAAAAATTTTTTTTCTACAGCTCGGAGTATATTAGTCAATTTTGATATGTGTTGTTATGAAGTTCTAAGCCTATAAATCACTTTTTGAATCTTTTAGAAAAAAATTAATGCACAATTCATTTAATTAGCAAAGGATTTTTTCAATTACTGATAACTATAAAAAATTATACTCATGAATTTAGATCACAAATTAAGTAGTTAAAATATCTGATTTACAAATTACAAAAAAAAAAAAAAATAAAATAAAAAAAAAATAAAAATTAAATTACTTAAAGAGCGAGATCGAAAAATACCTTACGTGTATAAAATTCAATAATTTAGAAACGATTGATTTTAGAGTTTTAATTTTTAATTTAATTGATATATTACAGATCACAGAAAAACAACTTTTATAGTTCCAACCACTACCCAGCAAAAAACGATGAGGTTCTTCCAAAAAAAGAACATTTTCACAACTTAAAAAGTGGAACAAAGTACATATTTTAAACTTTTTTGGAAGTTCTTAATAATTACTTTCAAAACAGTGAAAATAAATGAATTTTTAGCGGGAAAAAATGGTAATAATTTCTAACAAAATTAAAATTTTAAAAATTTTTAAGCATTTTTATTATATTTTAATAAGGCTAAAGCGGAATTTTTGTTCAAAAAATTTATAAACATAGTTTTAAGGGAAGTACTTCAAAAGAAATGAACAAGAAGCATAAAAGAAGAACATCCTACCAATGACAACCATGTGTTAAAAAAAGAACTTCTGCAGCTCTTTTTCACCATTAAGTACTTCCTTCCAATGACAGCACAATGTTAAAATCATGACTTTTTCAGTTCTTTTTTTGCTGGGTACTTATGAACTAATGGACGATTTTATACCCTTCACCACAGGTGAGATATCGGACAAAACGATTTTTTTTATTTTTTGAAGCCCTGGTTTAAGCTATAGATTTTATAAAATTTCGGTTTTTTGAATCAGCAAGATCGGTTTATAAATGGCGGAGATATGCTTTAAAAACCGGTTTTTAGAACTGCTTTTTCAGTTTCTGAAGCCTCTGCATATACCAGGGACTTCGAATTTTTAAAGGGGGCTCGGAAATTATTTTCTGAATTTTTGTTCTGAAAAAATGAAATAAATCGGTTCAGTAATAATTGAGATATCGGGGAAAGCGCATTTTTTATTTTTGAGGCCCTTGTTCAAGCTACATATTTTTATTTTAATATAGATCAGTCATAAATATTTTGGTAAAATTTCGGTTTTTTTAATAAACCAAATTCGGTTATAATCAAAAACAAATCTGTTAAGAATATAAATACACACACATGGTAATATGATGTCGATAAGATGGTAAGATGGTGAAGCGTATCAAAGATTCGGTACAGCCGAATCTTTTTTCAATTCCATTTGATAACCCTTTTATTAGAGATTTGATAGTTGTTTCAGTCACTTTTTTGGGATACTACTTTGTGTTCCTCAATTCTAGGGTGATCGATACGGTTTAAACCGGTTTTTTCTGTCAATGTGCTGTCGGTTTTTTCAAAATGTTCATTTTTCGAATGTCGAATAGACCGGTTTTTTTAAACACAAAAAACCTGTTTTAAAAATAGCTTTTTATTTCAAAAAATCATGTACTAAATACTGATATTTGAATCGAAATTTATGAATATTTTTTAGAGTATTATTTGTAGTGTTTTAAAAATATAGTTTAAGGTTAAAACGAAATTAATTATTGTAATATTAAATAAATAAATTAGTAATAATTACTTCAGTTGTAACACCTGTAATATTTTTACACAATTTGAAGGTTTTAGTCTTTTTGTTATTCAATATTTTCTTCATTTTTCAAAGATTTTGTTTTAGAAAAGTTTCTCTTACAGAGTAGTTTCAGTAAAATTGATTCTGGCTCTTATCATATTAACCCATGGTTTATGTTTTGTTTGTTTTGATGATTATTTTCTTAAAATTTTTATATTATATTATTCGTTCGTTCATATGCTTTGTAACACCCAAAAATATTGGTTTAAGACCCACCCTAATTTTTACCAATCGTCTTTAAGTCGATTTGATGATGTTTGTCCGTCCGTCTGTCTGTTCATAAAAAATAATTAATTAATGGAAATACAGGTCACAATTTTGAACATGTATTAAATTTTAAATTTGGCACACAGGTTTCTTATAGTCTAAGAACGAAGCATGTTGAAATCGGTTATGATCGTTCCATTATTTGAACTTGCGCCATGCAAATATCCTCCCGGAAAAGGAGTTAACCGATCATAAATCCCTTAAATGTAGTAAGAATTTTTTTTTTTTTTTTACAAATGTAAGTTCCATATAAGTTAAAATCTGTATTCCGAATTTCATGAAGATCGGTCCATAATTGAACATAGTATTGGCCCACAATTCCACAGGTTTAGAAAAGAAGACACTTCCCACATAATTGAGTAGGGTATTGACTTGACCGACTATTTCTTTCTCGTTCTTATTGGATTAATAGTTATTTCCAAAAATAATTGTGTGTAATATATTTTAACTTGAACATCATAATATTTATTGATTTTTCTTTAAGAAATGTAGTCTTTTGGTAGAAATATTAACTTCTGCAAAAAAAAAAAAAAAAAAAAACGGTTAACCGGTTTTTTCTGAATTTAATTTTTAAATTTTAAGTGCAACCGATTTTTTCAAAATACCAACTATTCGAACTATTCGAAAACCGGTTTCTCCAAAAAGTCGAATAATCGATCACCCTACTCAATTCTCTTTTCAGAATTGCCCAATATCTTTCCGGACAATTTGGAGGATTGATCTCTCTTGGTACAATAGCTATGTTATTATTTTGGTACCACTCCAGAGCTTTCTTGCGGTAGTGACATGATGCCAAATCGCCAGAAATATGTGCTTTCCTATGAAAGAATGAAGCCTTTTTTGATAACGTTCTTTTGTATAACTGTCAATATTTTGTAACAAATTTCATCAAGATCGGTGCATAATTGACCATAGCTCCCATATAAATCCTCTCTTCCAAAAATCCCTTTAACGTGCATAAATCCCATACGAATGATAGTATCAAGTTAATATTCGACACAAATTAGTTTTTTATTAGTAGAAGGAACATTGCAAAAATTTATGAGAATCAATATATAATTTACAACAGCTCCCATATAAAACCACTTCCGGCAATAGCCCTAAAGTGCATAAAATCATATAGATGTTAGTATCAATGTATTATTCTGTATTTGTATAATTTATTTTACATTTATGTAGATTTTACAAGCATTTTGTTGAACACTTGGATGGTTTTGGGACATCTCCTTGTCACACTCTAACTCTTCTATATTTTAAATTATATACACACACGAATTCAATTTTATATTTACATTTATTTACATTATTATTTACAACACTTAAAAATAACCTAGCATTAACACAAACTCCTTTTGTGTTAAGCTACTTCAACTCAGTTCACCTCACACTGAGTAATTCTCTCCGTTTGTCCAAAATGTCGGTCTTTTATACCCACGTTCCCATTCCGTCTTATCCCGTCCTGTTTAAGCCCAATCCTTAAAACTCTAAACTAACGTCTCTGTCCAGCAAAACCTCGGTGATCCTCCCATCTTTCCCCTCCAGTTCCTACATTTATTAAAAGTGTTGTTCTACAATTGGCCATAGGTCTTATTTTAAGTTCATACACAATGGTGTAGGGCAGGGGTTCTCACAAGACCGAGCTTCGCGACCCCCTTTTGATATTGCAATGGAAGCGCGACCCACTACAACTTTGACTAATTTAAAAATCAGAAAAAATGTAAAGATAACGTAATTTAATAAAAATAATATTAATAATATTTCGACATTGTTTTCCTTGAATATAAAGATTTTTCGTATAATAAATCTAATATTATTCTCTGCGTCCACAAAATATCGAATCTCTGTTTTGAGGGACAAAAGAGTGAAAAAAGATATTTTTACATAAAAATGTATGTTGAAGAAATATTTTTTAATAGCTTTAGCGCTTCGGAGCCGACAAACTTTGCTATATTTCAACTATTTAAAATGCTTGTAAATCTGTTGATTCAAAATTAAATTCAAAGAATTTCAACTCTTTTTGAAATGATACTAACCTTTAAAGGGACTTTTTTTTTTTTTTTTTTGTTTTGAATTATAAAGTTGCTTAACCAAAATTTCTTTATATAGTCGGGGAACTTATTGATGAAATAAAAGTTTTGTGTACTGAAAACGATTTTATAAAAAGTTCCTGGAATAATATTATTATTTATTATTTATTTATATTTTTATAAAATAAAAGTAGAATTTCATGTAAAAAAAACTATAGTTTCATAAAATTTACGTGAACTATATATTTATCTTTTTAATTAATTGTTTTCATTGGACAGTAGTGTCCCGTAGACAAAAATTTTGTAGGAAGGCTCCTCAAACGATACATATAAAACGGGTCTAGAACATTTCGTCCAAAAATAGTATTGAGTAAAAAAAATATTTATTAAAATATTTCCGAAAAATGTTGGTGCATAATCCGTAATTTTAGTACATTATGTAAACAAATTCCATGTTTTTGTTAAAAAATGGATAAAAATTTCATAATTTTGTTCCCTTTTTGGCTAAAATATTAAAAATTTGCATTGTAGTAATAAATACTGTTGATAATATATGATTTTCTAAATTTTTCAAAAAAAAAAAAAAAAAAAAAAATTTCACCAAAATGCCTTTAAAAGTCTTTTAGCGAAACAAAACCCCAGGGAAAATTTTTTAAAATAAAATACAATTTTTAGAAAATATAAACCTTTTGGACCAAAATGTATGGGACCTATGAACCATGCAAATTTTTAAGCATAGTTTGACGGGTCTTCCTATGTCGAAATCTCGAAAAAGGTTTTCCTCGAAACACTCTATTGGACATTACTTTTTGCGTTTGATCATTGTTGCCATTATCAAGCATAATAAAAAAGAACTCATTTTAGAATAAACTTCACGCTTGTCTTTAATTTAGATATATTTTTTTTGTAAAAATATGTATTTCCATTTTTAAATAGTTTTTATTGGAATTTTTATTTGAACTTCTAAATAATATTATTATTAAAAAATTGTCTGCTTAAGAATATTTTTCAGGAACTCTCGCGACCCCCCACAAATGTCCTTACGGACCCCTTGTGGGTCGTGGACCCCCATTTGAGAACCGTTGGTGTAGGGTATCATATGGTCGGTCTTAACCAACTATAGTTTTTCTCTCGTTTTACTCTTTTTTAGTTTGCGATTTATTTATGCAATAAACTCATATTGTTCTTTAAACAAAACATTTTGTCTAATTACATTCTTAATCCTTAATTCTTACTATTATATTTCAATGACATTTTGTCAACAAATTAATTAAAT
Organism: Protophormia terraenovae; assembly: GCA_951394005.1. Classification (NCBI taxonomy): domain Eukaryota; kingdom Metazoa; phylum Arthropoda; class Insecta; order Diptera; family Calliphoridae; genus Protophormia; species Protophormia terraenovae. The sequence continues at coordinate 145,157,083 of OX596074.1, forward strand.
TATTTCATTTATTTCATATTTAAACTTAATTTAATTAGTTTTGAATGAAACATAAAAAATCGTAGTCTTTTTGTAAATTAAGTAATTTTACAAAAATAATTTCATTGATTTTTCAAATAAAATAAATATTTTTCTTTCTATTATTTACAATATTATAGTTCTTTGTAATGTATTAATGTAAAGAATTATAAATAGTCAGCTGTGAAATACTCTACTTTTTCACCAAACATGCATAGAACTGAAAAAATAAAAATTTTATTAAACTGAGTTTATTTTAAGTATTTTTTAATTGAATTTAATTGACAATAAGTAATTATAAGGAATGAAATTTAAATGAATCTAGTAAGAAATCATTAATTAAATATTATATTTAGGTAATAGTATTATAAATAAAAACAATTGTTGTTTATGTCTAGGTTACAACAATTTTCTTAATTATAATATAATTTTTTATTAGTGTAGGGTATAAAGTGTTTACAATAAAAATATATGATTATAACTTATTTGATTGTATGTTTGTAATATTGTATTTAAAATTGTTGTATATGTAAATAGAACAACTATAAAGTGTAGACAATATCAACAATTATATTTTCTCCTGCTGATTACATACATTTACATCTAGATATTTAAATATACATACATACAATCAAGCATACGCATATATTAACAAAACAACAATGTTAACAGCAACAAGCAGAGAATTATATAAATACACATACAAGTATACTAACAAATACACATACATATGCACATATAGCATAGTTTATTGTTGATATCGCCTTACTGTCAATTTAATTCAATTGATTTTCCAATTATTGGCTTTTAATTTCATTCAATCTATACTATGGACAACAAACATATACACTAACACATAAAAAGTATATGTACATTACACACACATATACTCTTGAGTGGTTCATATGAGCTCAACAGTTACATGTCTTGGCATCCATTTTATATTGATTACACGTACAGTGGTGGCCACGAATTTAAGACACGACATTTCACTTATATATTTCTGATAATTTTTACATCTTATCGAACAAATTTTAGATCCATGTTATTTTTTAAAGATCCTAGTAATGTTATGAAAAAAAATCAACAATAGTTTGTTACCTATATTTAGTTTCCAATTTTTATTTACATATTATACAGATTAATACAAGTTTAAGCCTGGTCATGAATTTAGGACATAGGCAAAATAAAAGTTAATTCACAAAAGTAAAGCTCAGCTTCATAAAACAATATTAGTATTTGGTGGGAAATCCTTTATTTTGAATCACAGCAGCGCATCTCCTGGGTAAACTTTCAACTAAGGCCATACAGCGCTCCTTTGGAATGGCATACCAAGCCTTTTGAATTTCTTCCCATAAATCAGTCAAATTTTTTGGCTTTACTGCTCGTACATGCTCCTCAACATCATTCCACAAGTTCTCAATTGGATTGAGATCCGGGGATTGAGCTGGCCATTTCAGAACTGTGATATTATTTTCCTCTAAGCAACTCTTCACTAGGCGTGAAGTGTGCTTAGGGTCATTATCATGCATAAATTTCCACATTAGAGGCATGTTGTCTTCAGCGAATGGTATCATGATGCTTGTCAGTATGTTTTTGTAAATATGCTGGTCCATTTTATTGATAATCTTCTGAATGGGACCTACACCATGCCAGGAAAATGCTGCCCACACCATGACATTTCCACCACCATGCTTAACCGTTTTAAGGGTGTACTTTGGGTGATGCTCCAGGTTTGGAGGACGCCATACGTACTGTTTTCCATCAGAACCAAAGCGACAAAACTTCGACTCGTCGCTCCAAAGTATATTTTTCCAAAATGTCATCGGCTTATTGAGATTTTCTCTTGAAAACGCTAGTCGGGATTTAATATTTTTTTTTGACACAAGTGGTTTACGTTGTGCAATACACCCACGTAAGTTCTTCTCATTCAGACGTCTTCTTATTGTCCTGGACGATATATTAATACCAAAATCCGATGAAATCTCATTTTTAATTTTACTTGAGCTCTTGAAAGGATCTTTAGCAGCTGATTTATAAATTAAGCTATCCTCCCTGGGTGTAGTTTTTCGGGCTCTAGGGTGCTGTTTGACATTTTTGGTAGTGCCATGTTGCTTGATGTGTTCCAGTGCATTGTAAATCTTGGATCTGGAACATTTTAGTAGCTTGGAAATTTCCATTACTGTTTTTCCATCAGTATTCATTTGTTGGATCAATTTTCGCTCGGCATCCGAACTCCAAGTACCTCTGGCCATTTCTAACTAAATATTTTGATGTATTCTAACATTAAATGGAATAAAACATTCATTACTTACCTTTTAGCTTCAAAAAACACCAAAAAATCACTTAAAAACCAAATATTTCTTATATGTTTTAAATTCGTGACCAGCTTCAAAAGCACGTTTTTACGAAAATATAATAAAAACAGCAACAAAATGTATACACAAACAAAACCAAATAACGGTAATTGATCTTAACATTACAGGGTACACTGAAAAATTAACAAAATCTAATTTTATATTGCAGGGTTGTAATAATTATCACAACTTAGTTCGTTACATGTCGTGTCTTAAATTCGTGGCCACCACTGTACATATACATTTAAAAACACTTATTAAATGTCCTTAATTTCTTTTCGTTTTAAAAAATATTTGGTAATGGTGTATGTGTGTGTTCGTATGTGTGCTTGTGAATAAATGAGAGAGTGTAGCATTATATAGACTTATTAAAAATCATTTTTTCAACACTTAATTGGTAATTTGTCATATTTTTGTTAATGCTACTGCATGTATATTTTACATTTACGTATATAAGTATGTAAGTATGCAGCTGCATTGTATTTTTTTTTTATTACCACTTATGTATAGGTGTTTGTATGTAAATATAATGCAAGGGTATAGTATATGAATTTTAAACATGTATAAGTATGTTTAAGCATGCTTCATTCATTATTGGCGTCATATTGACATACTTATTAATTATATTATTTTTTTTATATTTTCATTAATCTAGATTTCCGTTCGCTTTTTTTCCTGCTGTTTTGGTATTTTGTTGATGATGAAGGGCATTACGTTTGAATTGATAAAAATGTGGCAGTTTTGTGGTTTCATTGAAATTTTTTTCCATATTTTTAATGATTTTTTTTAATGAAAATTAAAGAGCAATATTTTTATGGAGAAGCAAGATATAAAATATTTTTTTTTTTTGTGTTTATATTGCTTAACAATTTTATATTTCTGCAAATATTTAAATTGAGGTGATGAAAAATAATTTAATGTATTTTATAATTATTTCTTTTTTTTTTTTTTGAGCGAAACTATTTTTTTTATTACAAAAAATTAATACAGGAATTAGTAAAATTGTATTAGTTTTATTATTATTATTATTTAAATAAACTTCATGATTTATATATGAACCAGAGAGCATATAATATTTCTTCATAAACTAAACAACCACCTGTCACAAATATTCTGATTTCAATATTTTGGGATCTGTTAATATTTGATACCAGTATTATGCGACTAAAATACACTGGTCGAAAAGTAGATAGAATTTTTTACGGGCATGTCTTATATTGTGCCCTAAATAAGCCGATTACTAGACAAGAATCTGCTTTATTTTTTTTTCTTATCACGTATTGATTTTCTTTTATTAGCATGACTACTATGACCCTGCCTTTAGGCAGTCACCCTTGTATAATTCGAAAACGGTTTGTCTAATTTTGATAAATTAAACTCCAATAGCGATTCATATTACACTGGTCAATAAAAAAAATCCTCCCCCATGGACGAATAGTTGGACTTGATGTATTTTGATGTGCTAAACACGAATCTGCTTTCAGTTTTTTTCCATCAGGTCTGAATTTTTTTTTATGGGCGTGTCTAATATTTCGCCCATAGTAAGACCATTACTCTAGTATATTTCCTCATAACTCAAGAACGGTGTGTACGACTGATACTTAAATTTCTTTTAATAAATGAGAACATCTAAAATGTTACAGTTTATCATCTTTATTTAAAGCTGGTAATGCTGCAAATAAAGGCATGTATCATCTAAATTGATGCAGAAATCTAAATTTTATTCACAGTTAAATAAAAGTACCCATGTTCCATACAATTGATGGCCAAACAATTTTTTTTTTATTTTTTCTTGAAACAATAAAAAAATCAATGCGTGATAGAAAAAAAGTAAAAGCTGATTCTTATTTAGAACGTTGAATTCCATCTAATCCATCTATTTTTTATATTTAAGACAAAAAAAAATTTTTATTTTTTTGCCCACTAGTGTATTTTTAATTAGCTATAGGTATTCATGGGTATCCAAACTTAACTGTGAATCCAATCAAGATTTGTGCTTTATTTACTCGTAGTTTTACCAGCGTTAAGATAAAGGTAATAAACTTAAATATTTTTGATGTTTTCACTTAAAAAGAAAAAATTTTGGTAAAAAAAAAAGAAATCTTTAATTTTGTATGAAAAAATTTTTTCCGACACTTTTTTCAAAATATCTCCTAAACTATTGAGCGGATAGGATAGTAGTGCAGTTTGAAGCTAATTTTATTCCGCATATCGTGGTATATCATTTATATAAATCGTGAATACCGTTCTCGAGTAATAGTGAAATATATTCGAATAATTGCCATATTTAGGGCACAATATTAGACATGCCCATAAAAAAAAAATACCGACCTGATGGAAAAAAAACTTTTTGTCGACCAGTGTTACCTTTGAGCTACATTCATATAATTTTTGTTGACTTTTTAATTCCACAGTTATTCGGAAATAAGTGGCGAAAAAAAAAAAAAAAAATTGAAAAATCGAGAAGATTTTGATCCATAACTCTGAAATTATTAAGCGAATAAAAAATATTGTGTCTTAAAGACAATTTTCGTCTGCATCTTTTGGTTTACCATTTATCAAACAGTTCTTGAGTTATAGTCTGAATAGGACAAACCATTATCGAGTTTTATACTGTGAACGCTGAATAACGTGAACAAATTTCAGAAACAACAAAATCTTAAATTTTGCATTTTCGGCACATAAAAAACGCTATTTGGGTGGCTTGAAGATATTTTTAGTCGGCATCTTTTGGTGTGTCATTTATGTCAATCGTACACACCGTTATTGAGTTATGGTGAAATATACTAGAGTAATGGCTTTATTATAGGCGAAGTTACACGAGGGTACCTTTTATATTTTGCGAAACGGCAAAACTACGCCACTTATGTTAAATATGTCAACGGAATCATAAGATATGATGTTTTTAAGGTCTTATGTTTTCAGATAAAATTTTTATACGAGGGTAATTTAATTTTACAATAAAATATTTTCATGCAATAATTTTTTTTCTTTCAATTAGTTTTTCTCTTCTTACTTCATAATTTAAAATTGTTTAAAAAAGTGTGTTGAATTTTGCAAGAAAAGGAAGAAAAAATTGGGCCTATGTCCTTGAAGTCGGGTTTAAGATTGTCGTATATGACAAAATTTGTATAAATATCAGTCAACAATATAACTCTTTCAAATTTTGACCAACCTTATAAAAGTTCCATCCATATAAAGCTTTAAAAATAAATAATGTCCTTTAAAAAAAAAAAAAAAAAAAAAAAAAAATATCGTTTCATACGATAATAATAAAAAAAAAGAAATGCACACCTGATGAAAAAAAAAAACAAGCGCGAATGTTATATTCGGCCCGGCCGGATCTATATACCCACCATCAACTTTTTCAAATTTTACGTTATATGGGAAGGGGCAGTAAAGTGCGCAGTAAGGTGGGCGGACCACGCCAATTTTTTGTTTACGTGTTTACATTGGTCCTTGAACTATTTGAACACAATTTCGTTGGTTTTCATCTTATATGTGAGGTGGGCGAACCACGCCCATTTTTGGTTTCCGAGTTTATATCGATCCCCAAACTATACGTACAAAATTTCGATGTCGTACATGCTTTTGTTGAAGAAATATCAGCAGAAAAGTATAGAACGGACACCCTGTGTTTCTAGTTTTTAGCCCATAACTTTTTTGTTTATTAACCGATTTTGACCATTTTCAATCCCAAACAAACCTTATGTAAGACAAATATTTGTGCCAAATTTCGTCCCCCTACGTTTTTCCGTTCAAGCCCTGTCCTGCTTTCAACAGGCGGACAGACGGACGGACATAGCTAGATCGACTCAGAATCGAACCAGGACCCAGAAAATATATACTTTGTGGGGCCTTAAATGATTCCTTCAACATGTTACACACGGAATGACAAAATCAATATACCCCCCATCTTTTTGATGGTGGGTATAAACATGAAAGCAGATTCGTGCTTATTAGCACACCAAAATCCATTCGTCATAAAAAAAATCTGAAAAATTTGTAAAGTCTACGGTAAGAAAACAGTCAGTGAGCGTTGGACGTTGCTTGATTCCGTTTCGAAAGTTTCGAAGGCAAAGATGCACACCGCTCATTTATTTCCAGTTACAGAAAAAGTCGATGAAATTTTGCTACTAGTGGATCAAGACCGTCACCCACCAAAAATTTATTCATCCCTATTTAATTAAAATGTCATTTAGTCTCTGAAAAAAACACTTTTGATTATGAAACTGCATGTTGCATTATGGACGACGAAACGTTTGTACTAGAAGATTTTTCCCAGCTTCCGGGTCAATATTGTTATATTGCTTATGCTCAAGGAAATGTTAAAGATATGTTTAGGACCCAAAAGCAGATAAAATTTCTTAAAAAATTCCTGGTATGGCAAGATTTATGCAGTTGCGACAAAAGAAGTATGCCATTTGTTACATACCGAAATATACACCAAAAAATGTTTGCATAAATGACTTATTTCTTCTGCAACAGAGCACAAAGTGTCGACATATTTGGCATCATGTCACTACGGTAAGAAAATCCACGAGTTCATAAGTACTGGTTAGAACTATAAAAGTTATATTTTTCTGTGATCTTTAATATAATATCATTTAAATAAAAAAAATCGTAACTCTAAGATCAAATTGTTGAATTTGTTATATTTAACATTTTTTATCTCACTCCTTATAAGCTAAAAAAAACATAAGCTAAAATATGCTCTTAAAATATGCTCTTTTCTATGAAAGTAAAAGAAAAAATATGCTCCGAAGCCAAAAATATTCAAAATATGCTTTGAGGATAAAAATAAGCTGTGATCTATGAAAAAACTCTTAAAATTTGAAGCCAAGGAAAAATATGATTTTGCGTCTTTTGGGTTGCTTTTATTTTCATTTAAAAAATTACCTTAAGAATGGATCTTAGCTATTTGGGGTTTTCAACATTTTGACGGATAGGCACATATTTTTATTGATATTCCCCTAACTATATACCTCTTTCAGAAAATTATAGTTGGATTTTTAACTTTCATTTAACTTTTTTTTTTTTTTACTATTTTTTTCAAACAAATTCTTGAAAGATTTTAATTTTACTTTTACTTTAAAAATTTACATTCAATTAATAATCATAACATGTTTTAAAATGTATTCGTATACTTTTCTTCTTAGTTACAGTTTTCAAGTTAACAAAAATATCCAATAATCTCTTGTTAATTTCATTTCTTTCCTTATTTCAATAATATAAAACGAAAAGTTTTTTTAAAACATTTCCTGAGATTAAAAATAATCATGAATTGTACATGGTAATTTTTTTTTATAAAGAACGACTTAAAAGGCTGCTATCAAAAAGCAAAAATTTTAAAAAATACAAAATAAATCAAATTTTCTGAAATTAATTAGTTCAATTTAAACAATGGCGCTTAAACTACTAAATAATTAGTTAAAATAAAGCAAGATGGTTTAAATTTTATTTTGTGGACTCTTCAATATGTTCAATAACCTTTAGAATTCCGCTTATAACCTCTGTATATTAAATAGTAAGGTGACCAATATCATTAAAAACCTCAGCTCATAATATACAATTATTACTTTTTCTCTCTTCCCTACTCAATGTAATTTCAATTTTATGTCGAAAAATATCGATGAAAAACACTCAACAGGAAGTAGACTCGGTGTCTTCTTCTGTAGAAGATACTTTTTTTTTTTTTGCAATGAAAATATTTTACTGTTGAAGCAGCAAAGTATTTGAGAAGAGCATCTCGAATTGGAGTATGTGGTAGTGGCAGTAGTGTGGTAATAAGAAGGCAGCAATCGTAGTCATAGCCAAAGCCACAAATCTTTAATGAAGTGCAAATGGCAAAATGTGACAGTCACAGTTTAATTATCAATGAACGCCAAATGTCGATGCTATTGACTTTAATAAAAAATTGGAAAAAAAAACTTTGCCAGAAATAAAACTGAAAAAATAGAAACGTTGTAAAAATAAAACGAAGAAATATTTATAGAGCACAAGTAAAGCAAATAGAAAAAGTTTGTCTTTTTCCTAACTATAAGGAAAGGAAAGCATGAAAAAACCCTTAAGCAGGCGAAAAAAAAAAAAATATATATTCATACAAGTGCTAAAGCGTACTTTATATGAAAAGCTAATATTACAGAATTTAATTTCTAAGTTCGTTATTTTGTTTTTATAAGCTCTGCTACATTTGTAAAGGAAATACTTTGGGTTTGTTTATAGAATTAAATAAAAAGATTCTTAGAAACTAACAAAGTATTATGAAATCTGTACGAAAATAGATCAAGGGCTTTGTTGAAATAAAAATTTTTATATATGGATTTTGTTTTCAAATTTGCTAATATTTGTTTATAAATTTATAGTAAAGTGTGTTTTTAATTCGTATTTTCCTTAATTTGTTTCTTTTAAACTCATTTAATTTTTAATCATGATGAGAATATTCATTTATTCTCCTTATATTTTTCAGTCATTTTGGTCGAAGGGCTAAGTAGGGATTTCCACACTGGTTAAGCAGTAGTAAATCAGGAGAGATAGAGAAATTTAAACTAATTTGAAAAATTCCATCCAATATTTTGGTGCAAGAAGTATCTATACTAAAAAAAATAATTAAATTCCCAAGAATATTAAATATTAAATTTTGCTAAAATTAAAGTTAATCCCCTCGAAAACCTAAGGTAGGAAACCTGCTGCAAAATTCCAGCACGTCTCCAAAATATAATAATTTGGAATAATTGTTTCAGAAAACTATTAATTGGCAAGACCACTGTTAATGCCAAAAAGACCTATCTTGCCTTTGTCATTAATAGGTCTACAAGTTCATTGTCAGTGGTTAGAACTATAAAAATTATATTTTTCTGTTATCTGTAATAAATTATTAATTAAAAAAAAAAAAAAAGAATGAAAACTCTAAGATTAACCATTTCCACCTCAATGTTACATTGTTAACCATTATGTTCACTTTCTAAAAGCAATAAGGAGATTGTTAATACAATAACAAACTATTTCAAAAATAATCAAAATATTTTTAACATACACAGAAAAAATTATCACGGTATTTTTTTCAATTAACATTATTGTTTAATTTTGCATCGAAATTTAATATATACTATACTTTTATATCTTATATACATTTTTAATTCATCCAATAAACTACTTGATTGATTTAATTAATTTATTAATTGGAATTTTTTTCTGTTTTGTATTTTTTATAGTTTTTAGTAATTGATATAATCATTATGGTGAGAGGTGCAAATTTAAACAAGTTTATAATTGAATGAATTATTTTCATATATATTTGTTAATTGGTGACTATTTTCTGCGTATAAAAATGCTTCTAAAATTATAAAACGTTAGCGCAAAAATATTATAAATTCTTCTTTTAATTGCTTAAATTTTTTTTAATCAATTCTATAAATTCCCCTTTAAAATACATAAAATTACACTGGTCGACAAAAAAATCCTCCCCCATAGACGAATAGTTGGACTTGATGTATTTTGATGTGCTAAACACGAATCTTTATTCAGCTTTTTTCCATCAGGTCTGGATTTTTTTATGGACGTGTTTAATATTTCGCCCATAGTAAGGCCATTACTTTAGTATATTTCCTCATAACTCAAGAACGGTGTGGACGATTGACATAAGTGATACACCAAAAGATGTGTACCAAAAATATCTTCAAATTCCTTAAAATTAAAGTCCGAAAAAAATCATTTTCATGCAAAATTTTAGATTTTTTTGTTACTAAAATTTATTTTAATAATGAAAACTTCACAAATTTTACAGTTTATCATCCTTGTTTTAAAGCTGGTAATGCTGTGAACAAAATAAGGTATGTATCTTCAAAATTGATGCACAAATCGTGATTTTATTCACAGTTAAGTAAAAATACCCATGTTACATACAATTGCGTAGAAATACAGTGGTGGTCAAAAAAAAAAAAAAAAAAAAAAAAAAAATAAAAAAAATAAATAAAAAATTTATTTTTTCTTGAAACAAAATATTTTTTCTTGGACTAGGTGGATTTTGACGAGTTAAACAAGAATCTGCATTCACCTTTTTTCTATCACGTACTGATTTTTTTATGTGCATTACTAATATCATCACCTTATTCAGCAGTTATACTATAAAATTCGAAGGGTTTGTCAAATTTAGACTATAACTCAAGAACCCTTTACACGATTTTGATAAGTGATACATCCAAAGATGCATCAAAAAATTGCCTTCAAAGCATGGCAACAATATTTTTTATTCGCTCAAGAATTTTAGATTTATTTATCAAAATTTTCACGATTTTTCAAAAAAAAAAAAAAAAAAAATTAATTTTTCGCTACTAATTATCGAATAACTACGGAAATATGAACTGGATAAAAAAGTTATGTAAATTCAGCTCAAAACAACTTAGATCACAATCTACTGGAGTTTAATTTATCTTAATTGGACAAACAGTTCTCGAGTTATACAAGTGTGACTGCCTAAAGGCGGGGTCATAGTAGACATGCTCATAAAAAAAATCAATACGTGATAGAAAAAAAGTAAAAGCTGATTCTTATTTAGCATATTAAATTCCATTTAATCCATCTATTTTTTTTTTATTTAAGGAGAAAAAATTTTTTTTTGCCCACTACAGTATTTTCACTTAACTGTAGGTATGCATGGGTATCCTAATTTAACTGTGAATCCAATCAAGATGTGTGCATCAATTTTTATGATACGTGGCTTTATTTACTCGCAGTTTTACCAGCTTTGAGATAAAGATGATAAACTGAAATATTTTTGATGTTTTCACTTTTTAAAGGAAGAAATCTTGAATTTAGCATGAAAAACTTTTTTGCGGACACTTATTTCTAAATATCTTCAAAACTATTGAGCGAATAAAAATTTGTTAGTAGAACGACTTAAAGCCCATTTTATTCCACATATTTTGGTGTATTATTTATATAAATCGTGCATACCGTTCTCGAGTTATAGTGAAATATACTCGAGTAATCGGCTTATTTAGGGCGCAATATTGGACACGCCCATAAAAAAATCTCGACCTGATGGAAGAAAACTGAGAGCAGATACGAGTTTAGCATGCGGAATTCCATCTAGTCCACATGTTTTTTTTTTTTTTTTTTTTGAAGGAGCACGAAAAAATTTTTTTTTGTTATTTCATTAGTCTAATGAAATAATATTTAATTTTGCAATAACGATCAGTTATGAAATTATATCAAATAATTCGTAAAATAGTATGAATATTTTAAATACATAAATTATAACAAATGAGCGTATAAGCCGGCCAATACCAGGAAATATAATATTGTAGTAATAAAAATATGTACAAACAAATTTGAAGATCTTAAAAAAAAAAAAAAAAAAAAATGAGCAACAATTAGACATTTTTAAATTTCCAAATCGAAGTTAAGGATTTGAAGCATGGAATCTGATGCGGTAACAATGACTTAAGTAATAAATTAGTTAACTAAAAAAAAAAGAAATAAATCGACGTATATGCCCTCCCTGACCGAAATGTAAAATCATTTTTAAATCAGACCTAAAAAAAGGTACATACAAAATTAAAACAGCGTATCTCCGCTCTCTGCTAAAAAAAATCTGGCTCCGTTAGGATTTGTAGGATGAAAAATTTTTTGACTTTTTACCACGCCTGAGAGATTCAGGAAACTCTGAAAAGAGAAAAAATGCATAGAAAAAGACCTCTCTGATAAAAATTTCTAAATCTGGCTCCATTAAGATATGTAGGAAAAAAAGTTTTATAAGTAAGCCAAATTATAATTCAAAAGCTTCAAAAAGCTTCGAAAAGACAAAAAATGCTTTGGAAATTACAAATATTTAAACCAACGTATCTCCGCTCCCTGGTATAAATTTCTGGTTTATAGTTTTATAAATAAGTCGATTTAAATTTTCTACCACGTCCGGGAAATTCAAATAAAAGATTAGTTCACAGAGATACAAAATAGTTAAAAGATTATGTTCTATACGATTGAATCAGTAATTTCCCATTAATTCCCAATATTAGGCAATAATAACAAATAATATTAAAAAACTCCGTAGTTAGCTACATACACATCTCATCTGGAGTATGTGCGAGAGGCCTAATAGCGCTGCAGAATGTAAGTGGTGAGTGAAACAAAACTTTAATTACACTTTTTTTGTCTTTGTTTTCATTGATCATTTTGATCAATGTTGTTTTTTTATTTTGCTTATGTTCTTGTAAATTCTATTTTTTGATTTTTGTTTTTACATGTTATTTTATTTTGTCTATGAGTAAAAAAATAAAGAAACATTAATATATCTTTTTGTGAATAAATTTTATATTTTATTTTTAATTTTATCTTCTATATGCACAGAAAAAAGTAAAAATGGACTTCAATTACGAAATTTGTAATATTAATTAATTTTTAATTAATTTTGCTCCAATCATCAAAATGATAATATTAATAACTAGAATAATTGATATTATTACTTCTTTTCTTTAAATAGATGCAATGAGCTGAATATTTTTAAAAATTTACTTAAATTTATTTTATTTCTGTATTTTTATAGACAAATTTTTTGCATTGTTTGCATTTCTCTTTATATTTTATTAACAGCTGTCAATTTATTAAAAAACAAAACTGAAAACCAATTAGAAAATTAATTATATTAATAAATCATATAATTAAATTTCAATATAAAGTTAATTAATAATTTTATTAAAAAATTATTTGAAATATTTTTTTCTGTGTGGATTTTGATATTTTGTGAAATAAAAATAACACAGGTAAACACCAAAAAAAAGTATCTAGAAAATCATGCTGCAGATGTTGTAGGTATAGTCATTCCAATCACCAGGAACATTTCATTTTTTTCCTATTCCAAGTAATAGGTAGAGCAGATCAGTCACTTATGTTTTATAGCCAAGACATGGGACTGTAAAAATATAGGACTAGTCAAGTCTCTAACTTGTCACACATAGCCCCTAGAAGTCTTTTAGGTTGTAAAAATAAAGTAATTCTCTATTAGCCCTCATTTTTTACTCTCATAAAAACTTCCCAAGGAAGCAGATTTTCTTTGGTCCTCAATGGGTTAAAAATATGACGTGTCGGAAAATTTTCAATTGACTTTCTACACTAGAAAAAAAAGCCTAAGGAATAATAATTAATTAAAAAGCACTTCATTCAAATTTCTTGTATGATGTTATAAGGTTGGTAGTGAGTTTAAGTTTTAGGTCTTTAGCAAAAATAAAATCACTAAAACCAAAGGTAGGGTGCGTCTTGAGACTGTAGTCCTTAATAACATATCGAGGGCACTTATAATTTAATCGACCAGATACATACTTAGAAACAATACTGTGTAGCAAGGTTTATATATATATATATATATATATATATATATATATATATATATATATATATATATATATATATATATATATATATATATATATATATATATATATATATATATATATATATATATATATATATATATATATATATATATATATATATATATATATATATATATATATATTTGCAGATAGCCCTTTTTGAATATAAGACCTTGATATGTTATATTTTCAGTAAAGCATTCTAATAATTTTTTTGTTAAAAAGAAACTAGATACCATAATATAATAATACAAGGTAGAATCAATAGAGAGAGTAGTCAAATTTAATTCTTGTTAAGTCAAAAAACTGAAAAATAAAAAACAAAAAATAAAAATCAAGAATGGAAAAAAAAATAAAAAGATTTGTATCCATTTACTTTTTGAAATACTTCCTGAAATGCAGAGCTCCATTCTTAGAACGTATTCTTAGAATATATTATATTCATTTGACCATTTACCAACAACATATTGACGAATATTTTCTTGTTTTTAATAAAATTAATTTGAAAAAATTTGTTTACAGAAAAATATTATAAAAAAATATAAATTTTGTTTTCTTTTATTTTTGAAGTTTTGTTTTAAATTTTTTTACATTTTGTTTTACTTTTCATTGATTGACTTTTCAGGGTAAATAAAATTGAGAACGAACTTTCTAATGATTCTACCTTTAGTAGTTTTATCATGCTAGATACTATTTTTGAAGTGTCTCTTTTAAATTTACAGAGGAGTTAATAAATTACCTTTAAATGAATGTTAAAAGAACATATTTTTCCATAATTTTTAAACAACTCCTCTAATTTATATAAATATTTTGTTTCAATAAATGTTAATCTTATAAAAAAGATCAACGACTTTCTGATAAGATTATAAAATAAAAGTAACAGCAGAATAAATAGAAATAGTTTTTAATCTTTTTACTTGATAAACTTTGTTGAACTTTTTAAAATCTCTTTTCTTTATCTATGTATATTTTTGCTCCTGCGAAATTTCTTAATATAACGTAATTTTTAACATTCCACCTTATTTGGTGTATAAATATTTTTATTTTTCTTTAACACCATAAGAAGCAAAAAAGTATTTTCTTTTTCTTATAAGCTGCTTTTGCATTATATTATTGATTATTATTTCCCATAGGAGAAACTTCTTTTCTACCTTTAAAACAGAAACGAAGTGCAAAAGCGTATAAAATTGTAAAGAAACTTAAATACGAAAGTAACATACATATATAATTAATTTTAAATGCACTTTTAATAGTTAAAGTGCGTGCGTTAAGATGTTGAAACATACATAAATCTGTAGCAAGTTGGGGAAAATCTTTTTTGTTTTCTTGTTTTTTTTTTTTTTTTTCAGCAGTTAAAACTAAAAGCAGGAAAAAAAATAAAAGACATTATAAAGATAAAGTTATATTTGAATGTGAAGTTTAAGTTTGAATTTTTTGTTGCAGCTTTTTCACGTCTTAGCTTATAAATATTTAATATAATTTTCTCTTTGTTAAGAATTAGTATAAAGAAATTGTTTTTTATTTTCTGTTGATTTTTCTTGAAAAAGTTTTTTAAGTCATGAAATAGGTAAGAAACAGCTTTTCTACAATTTTTATCTTACATAAGCCTAAACAAAAGATAGAATTACTCTATTTGCAGGAAAGGGGGAGTAAAGAAGAAGAGTTATTTTTATTTAATTTTTTTTTTTTTAAGATAAAATAAATTTATAATGTGCGAAGGTTGATGGAATATAATAGTAAGGGTTTTCTAACAAAGTTTTTTTTTTTTTTAATCTGGCCTAGTTAGAAATATTAGAGGAATATTATGCTTCTTTTCAAAAAGTTTTGAAAGAAAGATTTTGACCTTTGCATACAGCTAGTAAACAGTCTCGACTTTATAAATATTTTCGGGTATATTTCATCATATAACCCACACGCTGATGGAAGGACAGACGGACATCGCACATTGGGGTAAAAAGGTGATATCAATATTTTAATGATCACGATTTATTTTTTATTAATTATTAGGTAAAAAAAAATTCAGTTTTGGAATTTTTGGATTTTTTTTTGCAAAATGGTAATGTCTGTCCGTCCGTCTATACATTAGAGATAAATGGGTCGAAAATTATGCATAATTCAGGGAAAGGTGATATCAACACTGATCTTGTTTAATTTTCCTATTTATTAGAAAGTAAAAAGAAATTAATTTTTAGAATTATAAGATGGTTTTTGGCTGAATGCTAATGTCAGTCCGTCTATACATTTGGGTTAAATGGGTCGAAGATGGCGCTTAATTCAGGAAGAGGTGTTATCTAACTTTTGGTGATCACGTTTTAGTATTAGTAAAAAATGCATTTTTAGAATTTTAAAATATTTTTTGGTAGAATGGCAATATCCGTCCTTCTATACATTTGGGTTAAATATGTCGAAAATGGCACTTAATTCTGTGAAAAGTGATATCAAAATTTTAATACTTACATTTGGTTTTCATATTGATTAAGAAGTAAAAAAAAATATTTTTCGAATTTTACGATTTTTCTTGAGAGAATTCTAATGTCTGTCCATCTGTCCGTCTGTTTGTTAATTTTTGCAAACTTTTCAATTCAAAATAGTTAAACTTTTGACTCAATAAAGTAAAATAACAACTCAAAATTTTCTTTGTTCGATACATAATTTTGTTTTTTAAGCAATTGCGTAAAATATAATAAAATCGGTTGAAAATTTTGGGCTATATATGGAAAATCTTGACCAAGTTTTTTGAAATTTCAAATGTATATAACTCGTAAAATATATAAGACAAGTAGTACAGGGTGATATTAAAATTTTGGAAACTTTTTTATGACATTAGTACCTTATTATGAAACCTCCATGGTTCCGCTTCTGAAGCATATATGGGATACTGCTTCTAAACTCAAAATATAACTGTCCTTTGTGAAATTTTATGTAAATCCAACCAGCCGATTAAAAGTTACAGATTTATTTCGATTCTGCCCCACTGTTTAATGTTTGATAAAGCAAAAAAAAAAATGTCTTCACTTAAGCAGTTTTTTATATGAAATCTACGGGAGTTTTTTCGAAAAAATTATTTTCTCGAATCGGGCTATATTTTATTTTATTTTTTTCATAAAATTTAAATAGACAATATGTACTATTTTTCAGTAAATTTTCAGAACAAACATCCTGTAACATTTTAACTTGCATTCCATGAAAATGGAAAATTAGAGTATTTTAGGACAATTAAAAAAAAAAATAACAAAAATATTAGAACAAAATATAATTTACAAATTCTTAAAGAAAAGTTCACCTAAATATCTGAAGTTGATGGTTTCATTTTCAATTTTTACCTTAAATGACTTTTTATTTAAAATAAATACACTGAACGTAAATGGAATTTAATTTTTAACTCTTTTTCAAAAATGTAAAAAAGATTTTTAACTTTGACAGTTTCTTATAAGAAAACAACACAACCTAGCCTTTTTTTTTTTTTTTATTCGGTACCCAACTTTATTACAAAATTTTAATTTTAAAATTCAATTAAACGCCACTTTTGACACATTTTACCCCAACGTGCATCGTTGTGATTATAATTAAGAATGTCGATACATCTATTCGCACGGAAAGACCTATGTAGATCTTTCCGTGCGAATAGATGACAATTGAAATGGCTCTTTTTGAACCTTTTTAAGTTTATTTTTATATTAATACCCGGTTTACTTTTCTCTTTAAAGAAACCCTTTTTATCACTAAAAATAACTTTTTAAATTAAAAAGACAAAACTTCTCTTTAAATAAATTGTATTAAATTATTGTTCTAGATATAATAAATTTTTGGTATTTTATATGTGTATTAAGGCGACTCACTCCCTATGGAAAGAAAAAAATTGATTTTGTTACCCCCTCTCAAAATTTACCTTGATATGTTTTATTATGTTCCCTAAAATATTTTGGTTCTACTGCTGACCATTCGTGAGTTGGACAGTTTTTAAGAAAGGTATTTTTTCTAGTTTTTTTTTAATTTTTTTTGTATTTTCACCCATAGTAACATAAAAAATGTGGTATTTAAAAGGTATTTGAAAGGCGCGTCAATTGGTACATAAAACACATCCAAGTGTGAACTAAATATTTTTTTATTCCACGAAACATCCTATTTTTTAAAGTTTTTTTCAAAATATTGTTTGTTATTTTTATCGAAAATTCAAATTAGTAAATTTGTACATGCTTTTAGACATGAGCTTTTGGTATCTGTTTGATATTTGTTTCAAAATTCTTTCATTTTCGTGGTTTATCAGACATTCAATCTGATTTAAAATTTTACATAAACATTGTCAATATGGGTATCAAAATTCTTCTTTTGATAAGAGCTATCAGTTTAAAAAATCCGAAAGGGACTAAAAATATGAAAATTTTATTTGTTGAAAACGTTCATTGATTATAAAACGTTAACAATATAATTAATTGCGGTTTTGTTCCCGCCAGTCTATGAAAAAGCTCCAATATTCTAATTAAATTTTTTAAATAAAATTTTTAAATAATAGTTATGACTCTTTAAAGAACTCAGTTAAGATTATTCAGGCTGTATTGTTGTATCGTGCAAGCTTTATGGGTAAATTTAATTACAAAAACATTTTTTATAAAACATTACTTTAGTTTTTACATTTTCCGTTAATGTTTTTTGTTTCTATATTAATATTTCTTATCAAAAGAAAAATTTTGATACCCATATTGACTATGTTTTTATAAAATTTTAAATCAGATTGATTGTCTGATAAACCACGAAATTGAAGGAATTTTGAAACAAATATTAAACAGATACCAAAAACTTATGTCTAAAAGCATGAAAAAATTTACTAATTTGAATTTTCAATAAAAATAAAAAACAATGTTTTGAAAAACATTAAAAAATATAATGTTTCATGGAATAAAAAAATATTGAGGTCACTCTTGGATATGTTTTATATGCCAATGGACGCACCTTTCAAATACCTTTTTAATGATACCACATTTTCTATATGTTGCTTTGGGAAAAAATACAAAAATGTTAAAAAAACTGGAAAAAATACCATTTTTAAAAATGGTTCAGCTCACGAACGGTCAGCAGTAGAACCGAAATATTTTAGAGAACATCATAAAACATATCAAAGTAAATTTTGAGGGGGGTAACAAAGTCACTTTTTTGAATGAGTCGCCTAAATGTGTATAGTTGAATTTTGTTTCCTAAAACATTCAAATTTTTCCTCCTTAACTTTCTAAAAAGTAAAAATTATAATGACCTAAAAAGTTTTATGCCACTCTATTATTTCATTAGATAAAAAAAAGAGAAAGATTTGTGTTAGTTTTCAGAAAATCTAAAACAAAAAACTAAACTTAACATAGAAACCTAAATTAACTATCAAAGGAAACGGAAGTCATTCTTACAATGCATATTTAGTTAAAGGGTGAAGAGAGAAAGAAAGAGTAGGAGAAATTGTCTACCAAAGGAAACCATATACAAAAATCAGCTAATGTAGTTTGTTACAATTATGCTACACTTGAAGAAATTTTTCCTGCAACAACAATAAAAAGACAACTGTTTTTATTACCTCTGTTGTTACTGTTTTTGTTTTCTCTTCTTTTCACAAATTGCATAATTATTCTTTTTTATTAATGAGTAAATAAAGAAATAATTGAAACAAAAGAATTGAAATAAAAGGACTGGTCTGTGAGCGTTAGAGATTAAGGAATGAAGGAAAATATATTCATACTAATTAGAATTATTTCATAAATAATAACATGAAAAAGAAACAAGTAATATCATGTAAAGCTTAATTAATGACTTTTAGAATAAGAAAATTAAGAATATTAATTTTGTAGTTTGATTTAAATATCTTTTGTTTATTATTTTATTATTATTTTTTATAATGAAAAAATTTGATTAAAGTTTTTAAGTACATATATACTTAAATAAATAATAAAATATGTTTATTAAAAAATTTAGGCATTGGAAAAGAAATATCAGTTTGTTTTTTAAAAACTTCTTAGAAAATTTAATACATTAACTAATTTACATTAGGTTTAGTAATACCAAATGATTTAAGTGCTTATGTCCGTAAAGGGACTCAAGGTTTCTTTAGTAATAAAAATCTTGATATGATGGCTTATATTTAAGCTTTTTAGAATTTGTGAAGTAACAAAAACCTACGAAACTACCCCATCCCATGGGGTAGTTTCATTCGCCAAGCGATGAGGGCAGAATCATTTTTCTATTTATTTTAATACAGTATTTGAAAAAACAAACAAAAATGAATGAACATGTTTAATTGAATTTAATGTAAAGTAAATAAAAATTCAAATAATTGTGCGACCCAAAATCTATGCATGAGAAAATCACTAAATGATTTTTATTTGAATTCAATTAACACTTGAGTAAGTATATGTACAGTGAAAGATCTACAGATATTAAGCGCTAATTATCTGATTACGACGTTTCAGGAAAGTAAGTTAAATCGGCATTACTATTATGTTTATAATAAGTATATAAACAAATCTTTGATCAACCAAAAAAATATGAAAGTAATCACAGAAATGTAAAGAATAGTATTGAAAAAACAGTTAATCACGTCTAGCACAGAAAAAATGTATGTTGAAAATATCAGAATTATACAGATGAAAGAACAATTATATTTTTATTAAGTATAATTTCTGAAAAAATTTTAATTTTATACAAAATTTTCATAAAATATATTTCGTCCATTCCATGAGAGATCTATAAAAAAAGCAAATTTTTTTAAAGAGAGTCATCCAATTTTTTTCATATATGGTACGCATATAACCTATGGAGCCATTTAAATATATTCATTTTTATTTTTTTGAATTTTAAAAAATTCGCGAATTTATTCACGATTTTAATTTTTTGAAAAGTCAAAAAAAAATTGGAAAAGTATGTAATTTACACATCAATATCTCTAAAAGCTGTTAAAGGATTTTAATGTATTAAACTGCATGTAGAAGATGAACATGTCCTCTTTTAATGTAGTAATTTAAAAATAATATTTTAATTTATAAATGTATTCATAATGAAAATGCAATTTTCGGATGCATTTTTGAGAAATGTCTACCCTTTCGATTTTAATTTTTTTTTTAATATGTTAAAAAGCAATATCTTTACTATAAAATGCAAAAATAACTGTTCTGGAACAACAAAATCTACTATTTTTAATATTAAAAAAAAAAAAAAAAAAATGCTCATAAATTTTTTCATACAAAAAATTAAATATTTTAAATTTTTGATTTGTAGTATTTTTTGGTTATACTCTTTTAGTAATATGTAAATTTAAATGTATATAACTTCTTAACTATACGTCGGATATTATTAATTTAAAAACCAGTATAACGTTTATTACAATAAATATTGTAAATGATATTGTATAAATCAAAAATAATTTTTTTGATAAAGATGCACTCACGAAAAAATGTAATTTTCGGATGGATTTTTAAGAAATTTCTACCCTTTTGATTTTAAATATTTTTGCTTAATATTGAAGACAAATATGTTTACAACATAATAATACAGCATTTAATCTGGGACAAATTGGTATTATACCGCAAATAATAAATTATGAAATATTATGATTAAAATTAATGTAAAAATAAATTCTCAAAAAATAAAAAATACAAAAATTTAAAAAAATATTTTTTTTTTTTTGTACGAAAAAATTTTAAGAAATATTTTAAAAAAATTTTTTAAAATAGTGAACCATTTTGTCCCAAAACAATTAATACTGCAATTTTTAGCAAACATAATTATTTTATATTAGAGGGAGAAAAAAAATTTAAAGGGTAGAAATTTTTCAAAAATGCATCCTAAAATTGCATTTGCATAATGAATGCATTTTTAAATGATAATATTATTTTTAAATTACTACATTTATAGTAGACATATTTTTCTTATATATGCAATTTAAATCGTTAAAATCAGTAAATAACTTTTAAAGATACTTATGTTTAAAGTTACACACTTTTGCGATTTTTTTGACTTTTCGGAAAATCAAAATCGAAAATAAATTCGCGAATTTTTTTTATTTAAATGGCTCCATAGGGTATGCGTATGCCAAATATTCGCAAAATCAGAAGATATAAAAATATTTTTGGGCGTTCTCTCATGGAATGGACGAAGTTTTGTGCTGATGATACTTTAAACAACTTGGTTACAGATCTGAGCTAGCAAGACTTGAAACTAATAGAGTGAAAAACTTTAGCACAATAGGTTTCTTTTTATGATCATGATTGTTGTTCAAAGTTCTAGAACATAGAAAAACGGCTAAAAATTACTTAAGTTTTTCCCATTCTTCTAAAATTTTTGTTCGCGCGTTTATACTTTTTGATCTCATTCTATCATCATAAATAAACTAATTTTGTCATAAGCAATTGAAAAAATCATAACAAATATAAAATTCAATAATTTGTAAAGGGTTGATTTTAGATTTTTGATTGTTTTTTTGTTTAATTGATAATATACCATAGATTATATAAAAGTATAATTTTTAAACTTCTGTCCACTACTTATGAACTCGTAGACCTTTTTTGATAAACCTTCCATTAGAGATTTCATAGTTGTTTCAGTCACTTTTTTGGAACAGTTTGCCCATCCCCTTTCAAAATCTTTGATATTTTGGGACAACTCTTTTGTCCTCTTCGATTATTTTTTCACAAAAGTCCAATATCTGTTCACTGGTCTTAGGTCCGGACAATTTAGAAGATTGACCTCTTTTGGTACAAAAACTATGTTATTGATTTGGTACCACTTCAGAGCTTTCTTACGTAGTGACATTATTCCAAATCGGACCAAAAATATGTGGACACATTGTGCTCACTTATGAAAGAAAAAAGATTTTTTTGCAAACATTCTTTGATGTATTTTTAGTTATTTATAGAGCCCACTGTAACAAATGACTTGCTTCTTTTGCCGCAACTGCATAAATTTTGCCTCACTACGAATTCTTTATGAAATTTCGTCAGCTTTTCAGTCCTAAACTTAGCTTCAACATTTCCTTGAGTATCAGCAATATAAAAATTTCGACTCGGAAGCTGCGAAAAATCTACCAGGACATAAGTTATATCGTTTTATATACAACATGAGTATTTGTATATAGAATTTGATTTTAATTTCCGAGCCCTATTCTTGGCTTCTAAATTTTATGCAGAATTCTAGTCTGCAACTTTTTGGACAATATATGTTCTTAACTTCACATTAGCTTTAACTTTTCGCACCAAATAGTCAGAACATCGGGATGCTTTTCTACAAGATGTGTTTGGAGTTCTTTTCAATATGCTTTCAATTTTATTGGCCTCCCCAATATCATGTGGACCTGTTTTCTTCGCAAATCATGTTTCCTATCAATGTTCGAATTCCCCTGATACTGTTTAATAACATTGGAAACAGTATAACAGCAGACATTTAATTCTTTGAGCAATTATTTGTACGACCAATTTTAATTTTTTTGAAAATTTTTATTAATTTATAGCAACAAGTCAACATGGTTGTCATTAAAAATAATAACTGACATATTTTTCAATGATAACTAGATGAAAAACATTTTTAAAAATTTTCTTGGAAAAAAGTTATGAGGCAAAACGTGTGTTAAGATTTTTTCGATCGCACTCCTTATGTATTTATGAATATAATTTATGTTACCCTATATTTTTAAACTTTTAAAAAGGCATTGTTTTACTTATTAAACATTTAAGTGCGTATCTTGTATTTGTAGCTTAATATCAGCATAAACATAAGAACCTGTCTTCATTTATAAACAACTTTTAACTTTAAATGTCTTTTAGTCTAATTTTTCGTACAAATTTTAAATTTATTTAGGAGTACGGATGTACTTGCTTTTCCTTTATTAGTTGTTATGTTTTTCAGTGTAATAAAAAAGTGTAGTATATGATCTTAACACAACCACCAATACCATGTTTTGTTATTTTTTGTTTCCGAATATTAATAGTAAATTGGTTTTACAATGTCAATCTATCTGTCTGTCTGGCTGTCCATGTATCATGTGCTTATAGTTTTGAAGTTAACTTAATAATTTTGGGTTTAATATTTAGTTTTACCTGTGATACTATCGCCCTTAATTATTTTTCCTGTTGTTTTAATATCAAGATATTCAAAAGGAATAACTAACATTTCCGAGTTTATTTTACGATGACTTTCCTTCCGTCCAGCTGTTCATATAAATTTGTTTGGAAAATGTCAGATAACTTGATACTAAAAAATTATACTTTTTATTTTCACTCGAAAACTATCTAATGTAGATCTTCTAGAGAAATAATTTTCCAAAATTCCAAAAAACAAATATTTAGATCTTTATTTTGAAAAGCCCTTTTTGAGAGTAGTTCCTGCACTAAAGATCTCGTAGTTCCCTAAACATTAAGTTAATTTAAGATTACTTATTTAAATTGATTTAGAAAGCAAAATAAATCACTTTTTATGCCAGTGTATCTCTGTAGCAATTTAAGCTTTTAGAATGAAACCCCAAAAGCAGTTAAAAGACAAACTAATTACCTTTCTACAGATGATTATAGTTTTCTTCAAGAAATTTAATGCAATATGAGATAACCGTTTAAGTCTCTTTCGCGAAATTTTAAATAATCGTGTCTTAATAGCAGGGTTGGGGGTTAATGATAACATTTTCATTAAATTACAAATAATTGTAATTGATATTTTTCATTTACAATAACAGTAATTGTAATTGAGAATTTCCAGTTAAAATTTTGTATATTTTTAACGCCATACATTCACTATTTTTTTAAACTTATATTAATGATACCCCCAACCCTGCAAAATATATTAGTAGGTTAATTGTTATAGGAGAGATAGTCGAAATAACATCCGTCTGTCCGTCCATAGAAATGGCGTTTATGGAAGCCCCCGATATCTTAGATATATGATACATACATTTCAAAATCGGAAATGTTTTCGAGAACTTTTTGATTGAAATTAACAAAAAACGGTATATACAATTCAGAAATAAAATTTGTTTACTTGATTATTGTAAAAAAAACCTTTTCTCAATTTGTTGAATTTATCGAATGAAATGGAATTTAATTGCATTATGGAATGGAAGGATATTATATATTGATTTCTTGAAAAAAAGTTATTAAAAAACACTTTGATTTCTTTAATAAAAATATCTCTGATTTCTCTATACTTTACAAAAGTAATAAAATTGTTTCTTTATTATGCATATTAAAATTAAATTCACAATTAATCAATAATCATACCACCACACACCACCATCAACCGCTTATTGAATTCCTTAAACATGTACTGGACAACGATACATTAAGTTCAATTTATTAATATCACTCTTGCTCATACCACGACGTTGACCCATAATACCAGAAGCTTCTTCTTCCTTCAAAGGGATAATGGTCATTTCACCATTGGCCGAGAAAGCAAAAGCGGAATAATGTAAAACACTGCCATAATCATATTCTTCATCGAAATCATCGACAGTGGTATGATTGTATTTATTGAAATTGTGAAGAGTACCCTCTTTAATATTCTCTTCGGCAATGCGAACATATTCATCACGATTGGCAGCACTTTGCATGTGATAGAAACCCAAAGTGTGTAAGAATTCATGAACAATTGTACCCAAACGGAAGCAACCTTCATCGAGAGGATACAATTGTAAATTGTAAGTCTGGGCACCATCGTTAAGACAACCAACACTAGAATAACAACCACCATTAAAGCCAGTAATATTAACGAAAGTTTTGACGTCATCGGTGGCTTCTTTGAAACGTATACAGGAGACACTTTCTAAGATTTGCATGCCACGTAAAATGTGATTTTTGTGGGCTTCATCTAAATGATAAAAAAAGGAAAATGTAAATAGTGATATCATTTTCCCCGTTTTTTATTTCCTTACCAAACTGTGTAAAGAATTTATAATAGACAGTATTGTTAGGCCATCTATAAACTTCATTACGTAAACCATTGCGTGAATTAATATCCAATACCATATCACCTTCTACATAACCAGCTGTTAATTCAGGATCAGTTTCTATACGTGTGGCAGGCATGGCCAATGCTAAGCCCAAAAGGGCTGAAAAGACTACAATATTTCTCAAACTCAGTTGCATGTCTGTTTCTAAGTCTGTTCACTTAAAGACTAAAGCTAATGGAAAATGTTGTAAATTTCAAGAACTATTAAACTATTAAAGTTTTTTGAAAAATAAATCTTATCTTTCATATATTTATTGGCCCATGATTATAATCTAAAACTAACTAAAATTTAACACGATCACTGAAATTTATGATCACAGGAACTAGGGATTTATGAATTACTGATGAAATGCCAATATATTGAATTTATCTTATCAATCAAATACTCTCTCTAAGTTACTTGAAGAGAGTAAACTTTATCGTTCTTGTAATCAATTTGCTATTTGATATTAGAATTTAAAACAAAACACACAATAATCATTTATAGATAATGTTTTTCCAAACAAGTAGCCAATATTGCCAATTATGTTTGGCATTAATTATAGTAAATTTTTGTGATAACACTGAATGGTTATTTTTTTTTTATCTTGGGTTGTGAATGAAAGGGTAAAATATTCTTGAGTTTCTTTTTTATAAGTACCTAATTATAGCGCTTGTAAATACTTATTGCTTTGGGTGATGATCTTGAGAAAAATTAAATATTTTAAGAAATAAGATCAAGTAGTAAATAAAGGAGAGTAAGGTTATTGTAATGAAGATAAATATTAAGTTTACACTTT
This sequence comes from Protophormia terraenovae, assembly GCA_951394005.1. Lineage (NCBI taxonomy): Eukaryota > Metazoa > Arthropoda > Insecta > Diptera > Calliphoridae > Protophormia > Protophormia terraenovae. Next base: position 145,183,573 of record OX596074.1, read on the forward strand.
AGTTAAGAAGTAATTAGGTTTAAAAAAAATCTGCAACTGAAAAAGCCATGAAAACGAAACTAAAAAAATTACACAAGGTCTTCGCTCATTATTATAGAAGATATGTTTTTTAGCAGGAAACCACTTCGACTTCTCAACAAAAAACTTTTCAAGTTGTGTATAAATACAGCGTTTGAAAAACTAGACTACAAGTAGTCGTAGCAGCAAAATATAATTAAAATTAGAGTTTAAGAAATGTTTAAAACTTGTAGTCGTTCATTTGCTTAAACTACAGCTACCTTCACTTTTTGGTTGCAGTATTTTTATTTGTAGTCAAAAACTTAATTCTGAAATTAGATTAGTTTTCACAATTTTATTACTGCTGTTACCTTCACATATAAGTATTTATAGTTTTATCTATATTCATAAAAGTAAACTGCTACATTCTTCGTTTAGCAGCAGAGGTAGCAGTAAAGGTAGCAGTTGAAGTAGTTTAATAAAAAGTTAAGTAGCTTAAAATATCAAAATTAAAAGTTATGTAAAAAATATATTATTTATTTCTTCTCTGCGCTTTTATAAACATTTGTACATTGCCCTTCATTTTACAAATATTTTACAGTTGTCATATGGGTTGCCAATATATCATAAACAATATTCAAATCAGAAATAAAATAAATACGGGATTTTGTTCTTTACTTGCAAAATGTAGTAGATTTCCGTTGTGAAGCATTATTTTTTTTTTGGCGGAAAACAAAATCAAAAAAAGAATGTCTTTCTTTTATTTTATGTAATTTCCAGTTTGATTTATAAAATTTTAAATATTGTAACAAACTTTTTAAACTTTTTATATGTATTTGTAAAATATTAACATGAAACTAACATTTGTTTATGAACCGATCTTCGTGAAATTTAGTAAACATATTTAAACTTATAAAAAACTTATTTCTGCCAAATTTCATTAAAATATTCCTATTTTTAAGGAATTTTTTTATGTTAAAATTCTATTATGAAGAATCAAATTCAATAAGCTTTATCTTTGTATAAAAATAATGATATGTAGCAAATTTCATAAAATTGTATCCAAAATTGCGATCTGTATTACATGGACAGCCGATCAGACTGACTATAAATCCACTTAGAAAATTATCCTGAAATTTTACACACATCTTATAAAAATCGTAACCTTGTAAAATTAAAGCTCAAATAAAAGCTCATGATTTAAGTCTTATTAAAAAAACAAAGCATTATGCACACTTATGTTTTCTTGTTGTTTTTTGTTTATTGCTGCTCCTAAAACTACTTTTTCAGCTATCTATTAACTACCTTCTCTGGTAGTTTACTGCTACCTTTTCTTTAAGTATTAACTACACACTGAAGGTAGCAGTAAAAATAAAAAAATATTGTAAGGGAAGTAGTTATAAAAATTAGACTACAAATGGAGTGGTAGTCAATTATTTTGTTTTTAAAACTACTGCTTAATTTTAACTACGTGTTTTTTAAATTTTATTTTTTTTTGCAAGTAGCAGTAGTTAAAGAAAGTGTTAGACTTCAAAAAGTTATAATTGCTTTGGCTACCACTACTGACAATTTTCAGTAGCTGTAGCTTAGCCAATCCAAAAAAGTTGTAGTTTTTCAAATGCTGTTCAAATATATAAGATATCGCCTTAATTTTTTTATTCAATAGATAATTTTGTTATTTATCTAGTTAAAAAAAAACTAATAAAAAGGGTCAGAAATACTAGGATATATATGAAAAAACTGGACCAAAAACATGCAAAATTGAGATACTTAAAAATTCAAACGCAAATAACTCGAAAAATATAAGAGATAAATAGGACATGTAAGCATGCTTTTTGTAGGTCCTATCAAGACATAAAGTAATAAAAATATTTGAAATCGGCCGAGAAACAAACATTTGGCACCCTACTTTGAGCCCCCTTAGCTTCACTCGTCTGCTACGCCTACACCAAATTTCATGCAAATCCAACCAACCGATCAGAAGTTATAGATTTATTTCCAAAAATTTTTGATTCTGCCTCACTGTGCAATATAGCTCATACAATTTAAAAAAAAAAATTTTTTATGAAATGCGTCGAACTTTTGTTTTTTCAATACTTGTAAACTAATATTTGTAAACTAAAACTACACAAAAAAACAAAAATAATCTTCAATTACGAAATTGCTTATATTAATTAATTTTTAATCGATTTTGCTCCAATCATCAAAATAGATATAATTAGCAATATGCCAAAAAAAAGTACATTTTCATTTTCAAGCTATGAATGCCAAATGATTTTTAATGCTTCGGGGGTAGAGTCAGCTACCTTAATATCTAATTAGGGTGTCCCTCACTTGTTCTAAAACGGAAATATAGGGTGGTCTTTAAACGTTGATTTTTTTTTTACTTTTTGTGAATTTAACGCATTATTTATGTTAACAGCTACAAATTCAATGTTTTTATTAATTAAATAGATAGTCTGGGTAGTAGTCTTTCATTTTCGGATACTGTTGCAATAATACACTGAGAAAAACAAAATGGAAACAACAAAACATGGAAGTAAGAAAATGCTAACATTTAACAAATTGGACTTAATGTTATGCCTTGAAAGTCAACATGGTTGTTGATGACAATAATATCTAAAATTCTGAGGTGGTGCGTTACGATCGCATTTTTCGTTTAGGAGAAAATTTGGAAAATGTTAAAAAAAATCGAAAAAATTAAAAAAAAAATGCGTTTTTTTTCACCTTCATTCATATATAACTTCTGAAGTAGGAATGTAATCTTCAAGCACCACCGCAGAATTTTAGATATTATTGTCAGCAACAACTATGTTGACTTTTAAGGCATAACATGCAGTTCAATTTGTGCCGTACAAAAAACAATAAAGCCTATTTTCGGAAAATTTTCATTTTCATACTTTTCTGCTATATCTCTTTTAAATAAAAGCATGTACTATAACAACATTTTCATGGGTCGATATAAACTTGGAAATAAAATATGGGCGCGGTCCGTCCACTTTACCACCCACCTCCCACATAAGGTGAAAGGTCAAAGAAATTTTGTACAAATACTTCATGGACAAATGTAAACACGGAAATAAAAATAGGCGTGGTTCGCCCACTTTACTGCCCACCTCTTATACAACATTCGCTTTTGTTTACATTTGTAATGTTATTGTTTTTTTTTTTTTTTGTTGTTTTTCTTTGTATCACTGTTTTTGTTTAGAACATGTTTTACTGATTTCCGGTTCATTTTCAACCGATTTTCAAAACAAAGCTCTTTTTGGAAAGTTATTGAAATTAAATTTCTAATTGCAGAACATAGTTAGTACAAATTATTGCCTCTAGATGGCGCAAATATCATTTTTTTTTATAAAAAATGCATCAAAACACCCTGTATATGCAAATATTATGAGTTCATATGTTCAGCAAAAATACTCGACGAAGGATTTTGTACAAAGTACAAACATCATTTGGTCGAATTCTGGAAATTTGAAAGTGAAAATTTTGATTTTCTTCAATAACCTAAAAATAACGGTAATTTTGTAAATAACGGAATTATGAAAAAGTCGCAGAACAAAAGTTGCTGGTGAAGCGCTAAAGAAATTAAGTAAAGTGTTGCTTTATTTTGTTGCACAAAATAAAACACAACACTTTTGCCCCAAAATCGAAATGCACCTATTTGAAAAACTTCTTTTGTTTATTAAATTAAAAAATATAAAACGACAAATGCCTATACATAAAAAAGTAGTCCATAATGGACCTAGAAGGCAGATATTATGAAGTGAATAGGAAGAGTGAAAAACCGCACTTTATTTTGTCCGGAAGGAATATTTGCAAAAAAGACTTCTTCCTTTCGTAAGAGAGCACAACATGTCCACATATTTTTGAATCAATTTGGTATCATGTCATTACAGTAAGAAAGCACTGGAGTGGTACCAAAACAATAACATAGTTTTTGTACCAAGAGAGGTCAATTTTCAAAATTGTCTATAGCTTAGATAAGTGGAGAGATATTGAGCTCTTGTAAAAAGTGAATTGAAGAGCATAAAAAAGGTGTTCCAAAATACTGAAGATTTTAAAAGAAGATGTGCACACTGTTCCAAAAAAGTGACTGAAGCAACTATCAAATCTCTAACGGAAGGGTTACAAAAAAGGGTCCACAAGTTCATAAGTAGTGGTTTGCACTATAAAAGTTATATTTTTCTGTGATCTGTAATAAATTATCAATTAAATAAAAAGATAATGAAAACTCTAAGATCAACCATTTCCAAGGAATGTATTTTATATTGCTTCTATGGAGCTATTTCCCTCGAACAAAAACAAATGTCGTTTTTAAAGTAATTTTTATTGAAAATAGAGTGTAAATACTTTTTCGGCCAAAAAAAACACAAAAGGTCGTAATTTTTGCAATTTTCAAATTCAAAATCGTTTATTTTTAGACTCGGAAGATATCGACTTCAGTTTCTTTTATTCAATAGATAATTTTGTTCTTTAATTAGTTAAAGAAAAAGAAAATGAAATCGGTCGGAAACACTTTGATATATATGAAAAAAACTGGACCAAGAACATGCAAAATTGAGGTACTTAAAAATTCAAATGCAAATAACTCAAAAACTAGTATAAGAGATAAATAGGACATGCAAGCATGTTTTTTGTAAGCCTTATCAGTGCCTACAATAATGTATAAATATATTTGAAATTGGATGAGGAACAAAAATTTGCCAAACGATTAAACAATGTGTATGTCAGAGGTACCCAACTTTGAGCCCGTTCAGCTCCGCCCCTGAGGGGTTTGTACGGTTCCCCTTTTTTCGGACATTTATTTCAAAATAGCTCCAAAACTATTGAGCACATAAAAAAATGAAGTTTCAGTGATTTGAAGATGTTTTTAGTCCGAATGTTTTGGTGTATCACTTATGTCAATCGTACACACCGTTCTTGAGTTATGAGAAAATATACTTGGCAATGGCCTTGCTATGGGCGAAATATTACACACGCTCATAAAAACAAATCCAGATCTAATGGAAAAAAACTGATAGCAGATTCATGTTTAGCACATCAAATTGCATCAAGTCCAACTATTCGTCATTGGTGAAGGATTTTTTTTTTGTCGACCAGTGGTATTTATCTTAAAACATATTTTTATACATTTAAAATTAAAGGATTTGCATATTATACATTTAAGTGCATATTTGTTGTAGATTATGGCATATTTTATATATAGAGCTTAACCTCAATGTAAATATTAAAACCCGTCCTCATAAACAAATTTGAAAACAAATTCTTATAAAAATTTTTTCTTTAAATTATATTTCAAATTTATTTAGGAGAACAGCTGTAATGGTTTTTCCATTTTAGTTGTTTTGTTTTCCAATGTTATAAAATGGCATAGTTTTTGATTTCAATACCACTTTCAGTAAATCTTTTTATGTTATTTTGATTTGCGAATATGAATAGTAAATTGATTTTACGATATCAGTCCATCTGTCTGTCAATGCCTCATATACGTAAAATAATGTATATAGTTTGCAAGATAATTTAATAATATTGGCTTCAGTATTTGGTCTTAACTGCGATGATAATTTTATTAATTGCTCTTCTTTCAATTTTGATTTACAGATATTGAAAGCAATAAATAATATTTTTGAGTTGATTTTACGATCGTCTAGCTTTCCTTGTAAATTTGTTTGAAAAAGTTCTGGGTATAATTTTGAACTTTTAACTACTAAAGAATGAAACCTTTTATTATACCCTACACCAATAGGTGGTTGGTATATTATGCGTTTGTGCTGATGTTTGTAACGAATGGAAAAAATCATCGGACTCCCATCTTAAAGTATACCCTTTGACTCAGAATCACTTTCTGAGTTGATTTAACGATGTCCGTCCTTCCGTCCGTCTGGCAGGCTGTCTGTCCATGTAAACCTTGTGAACAAAATACAGGTCGCAATTTTTGAAGATATCTTGATGAATAGTTATTTTGGCACAAGGACAAAGCCTATTGAAATTGGTTATGATCGGTCCATTATTTTATTTAGTCCCTATACAAATGTTCTCCCGTAATAGGGGTTTAGTGGTCATAAATGCCTTACATATAGTAATATGTTAATGAAATTTGGTTTGATATAAGTATTAATCTTTGTACCAAATTTCATGAAAATCGGTCCATAATTGACCATATCTTCCATATAAACTCACTTCCCGGAATCGCCATAAAGTGCATAAAATCATATGGGTGTTAGTATCAACGCATTATTCTGTAATTGTTTATTTTATTTGACATTTAGTAAATGTGTTGATCTACAATTGGCCACAGGTCTAATATAAATCCCCTTCCCGGATTTTTATGCTCATACACAATAATGTACGGTATCATATGGTCGGTCTTGACCATTTTTCATATTTTCACTTGAAAACTATCTAATGTAGATTTTCTTGAGAAACCATTTTACAAAATTCCAAAACACAAATTCATTTCGTCGGTTGAAATGTATTTTATGAAGGCTCCCGATATCTTAGATATATCGTAGAGATGTTTAAAAATCGGCAATGTTTTCGGAAAGTTTTCTATTGAAATTGAGAAAATCGGTGCATAAATGGCGGAGATATTTTTTACCCAGCAAAACAAAAATAATATTCAAATAAATTTTTGTTAAATGTTAAAGTGGAAAGGTGGAAATAAAAAATACAGACTTCGAATAGAATGATATAAAATCGATTTCTTGACCAAAAGTAATAATTGCTAAACTAGATAATTAAAAAACACTTTGATTTCTTTAATAAAAATATCTCTGATTTCTCTATACTTTACAAAAGTAATAAAATTGTTTCTTTATTATACATATTAAAATTAAATTCACAATTAATCAATAATCATACCATCATTATCAATACACACAAAAACACATACCACCATCAACCGCTTATTGAATTCCTTAAACATGTACTGGACAACGATACATTAAATTCAATTTATTAATATCACTCTTGCTCATACCACGACGTTGACCCATAATACCAGAAGCTTCTTCTTCCTTCAAAGGGATAATGGTCATTTCACCATTGGCCGAGAAGGCATAAGCGGAATAATGTAAAACACTGCCATAATCATACTCCTCATCGAAATCATCGACAGTGGTATGATTGTATTTGTTGAAATTGTGATGTTTACCCTCTTCAATATTCTCTTCGGCAATGCGAACATATTCATCACGATTGGCAGCACTTTGCATGTGATAGAAACCCAAAGTGTGTAAGAATTCATGAACAATTGTACCCAAACGGAAGCAACCTTCATCGAGAGGATACAATTGTAAATTGTAAGACTGGGCGCCTTTGTTAAGACAACCAACACTAGAATAACAACCACCATTAAAGCCAGTAATATTAACGAAAGTTTTGACGTCATCGGTGGCTTCTTTGAAACGTATACAGGAGACACTTTCTAAGATTTGCATGCCACGTAAAATGTGATTTTTGTGGGCTTCATCTAAATGATAAAAAAAAAAGAAAATATAAATAGTGATATCATTTTTCCCGTTTTTTATTTCCTTACCAAACTGTGTAAAGAATTTATAGTATACAGTATTGTTAGGCCATCTATAAACTTCATTACGTAAACCATTGCGTGAATTAATATCCAATACCATATCACCTTCTACATAACCAGCTGTTAATTCAGGATCAGTTTCTATACGTGTGGCAGGCATGGCTAATGCTAACCCCAAAAGGGCTGAGAAGACCACAATATTCCTCAAGCTGAGTTGCATGTCTGTTTCTAAGTCTGTTCAATTGAAGACTAAAGCTAATGGAAAAAGTTGGCAATTTCAAGAAATAAGTTTTCTTTGAAAAATTTATTTTGCATATATTTATTGGGCCATAATTATAATCTAAAATTATCTGAAATTTGGATTTATGAAGAACTTCGGTTTTATGAATAATCGATAAAATGCCAATATATTAGGTTTATCTTATCAATCAAATACTCTCTTTACGTTAACTGGAGAGAGTAAACTTGTTTCGCTATTTAAAACAAAACACACGATAATCATTTATTTATAATATTTTCCTAAACAAGTAGCCAATATTGTCAATTAAGTATGTTTGGCATTAATTGTAGTAAATTGTTATGATAAAGTATTATCTTGAATTGTGAATGAAAAGGTAAGATATTCTTGAGTTTATTTTTTATTATAATAGCGCTTGTAAATTCATATCGCTTTGGGTGATGATCTTGGGAATATTTAAACATTTTGAGGAATAAGATCAAGTAGTAAATAAAAGAGAGTAAGGTTATTGTAATGAAGATAAATATTTGGTTTACACTCTAGTTAAGAAGTAATTAGGCTTAGAAAAAATCTGTAGCTAAATTCAGGTACTATAATTTGATTTATAGACGTCGCTTTGTTCAAGAGTTAATATTATTACTAGTCGAACACTTATCTGTAAACAGACTGCCGAAGACAGAGTAATGGTAGGCAGCTGTTTAATATTATAGTATAAATGTGACATTTGCTTTAGATCGCATTTTTTTTTTTATTTTAATCCTATTTGAAAAAAATCCCAAACAAATTTTAAATTTTAAGTAAAAATATTTTCAAAAATTTTTTCTTCTGACACAAAAGTTGATTTGTGGTTTTATTAGTGACTATTTATGCATACAAAATCTGTTCGTCAATCATTTTCTTCAATGCACGCAAAAGTTGTGGAGGTTTGAATTTAACATTTTCAAAAAAATTTTAAAAATAAAGCTTTAACTTTATCAAAATCAAAACAATTCGATTTTATAGAACATCTAAAGTACTATCAGCGTATTTATTAATTTTAGGCCTAAAGTAATATGCGTACCAAGTTTAAATTTGCTACGATAACCCTTTCTATATTTGTCGTTATATGGCTAGATTTTGTTTAAAAGTTTATGATTCTAGTTAAACAAATAATTTATTGTTTTCATTGGCAAAATATTTTTATTATCTTTTTAGAAAATTCAGTTTTTTAGAAAAAAGTATATAATTTTTTAGTAATGTGATTTTTATAGCCACCATTTTACACCCATCAATCTGTGTATAATATGTTGAAGGAATCATTTAGGACCCCATAAGGTATATATTTTCTGGGTCCTGGTTAGATTTTGAGTCGATCTAGCTATGTCCGTCCGTCTGTCCGTCTGTTGAAAGCAGGATAGGACTCGAACGGGGGGACGTTGGGGAATGAAATTTGCACAAATATTTTTCTTATATAAGGTTTGTTTGTATTGAAAATGGGAACAATCGGTTAATAAACAAAAAAAGTTTTGAGCTGAAAACTAGAAACACAAAAAAAAAGGGCGTGGTCCGCTGATTTTACCGCTCACCTCTCATGTAAGGTGAAACTTCAACGAAATTGTATTCAAATCGTTCAAGGACCAATGAAAACTCGGAAATAAAAAATGGGCACGGTCCGCCCACTTTAACGCCCACCCTCCCATATAACGTAAATTTTGAAAAAGTTGATGGCGGGTATATAGATTCGGCCGAGCCGGATATAACATTCGCGCTTGTTTTTTTTGTGGAAAATTTGCTTTTTTTTGATTGTTTTTTGTGAAAATATGGATTCTCATTCAATTTGCGATATTCGTTTTTTGTTTGATTTTAAGAGAAAATATGGATTTACTGAGGTAACTGAGGTTTGAAATGAAAATTGTTGGATAATAATTTGGTTTATTTTTTAACTTTTATTTTTATTAATTTTTATATTCTCCTCTATAAGAACCAAAATTGAACACATGCTTTTATTTCAAGTATCAATATATTTTAAATACCCTACTTATGTATACTATACAACTTCTTCTTTAACCATTACCTCCCCTTAGGCCATCATTTATAACCTCTCCGCTTAAGGAAAACATTTATAATTTTCTTTATATTATTTATTTAAATTATTACGAATGAATTGTATTTCTTTTAATCGCTATATTCTTCCCGTTATTTGTTTTTTCTTTCATTTATAATGGTAATCTTCTTTCTTATTTTCGTTTTAAAACCCTTAAGATATGCTTTATAATTCATTTTGTTTAGAATTTATATTCATTAACAATATTCAGTATTACGTATTTAAATGGATGTGTATAAGTGAGTAAACAAATAAGTGGATCTCCATATCTATACATCGCTATATAAATATGTGTGTGTGTATGTGAAAACGAGTGTGTTAATAATATTAATGGTTTGTAACCCAACAAAAAGACAGGTGATAATAATCAAAACAGGTAAAGTAATTAATAATAAAATCCAATGACATGTATGTTTAAATATGTGTCTCAACTGTTAATGTGTTTGTTTTATTTGTTCATGTAGAGGATTTTATGTTTGTTTTACTGTAAGCTTAAACAACTAAAAATTTTATCTAATAAAAGCGAATTTTATTATCATTATTATTATCTTTATATGCATATGTATTTGTTTGTCTATTATTTAATAATGAATTATATCAAACTGTTTGTAGATAGATTTTTCTTTAATAAATTATTTATATTCTTACAATGGCCTTATGCCTGGACATTTTGAAAGGTAACAAATGATGTTTCTTTTTATGAATACTAGTTAGATAATTATTTAAGTTTCCTTTTAGATAGTGTTGCAGGAAATATTCATCAGGAAGTCCTATAAGTTTGTAATTAAAACAAGGAAATTAAACAAAGAAATTAAAATATAATAGATCATAGATTAAGAAAATGTTAATAAACTAAAAAAAGATATAAATAAGAAGAATAAAAATCATTAGTCATGATCAATATTGTTGATTTTATTTAAAGATACAGTTTATAATATTCATATTTATTATTATTATTATTTTTTTGATAAATAAAAGCAAAATTGTTGCAAAATATCGATAGTCTAAAATCATAAAAATCATAATTTTCGACTATAAATATATTCTAATAAATTTTTATTGAAGTAATAAATTTCTTGTTGTACTACTCATGTTTTAAATAACTTTTTTTTTTTTCTTATATTGACGTTATTATTTTATTGACCTTATAAAAATAATCAATTTTATATTGCGTTTAATATTATTTATATAAAAAAAGTATTTATTCCTGGAAAATACAAGTTCCATGTGCTTTTGAAGATAAAAGGTTGAATTTATATTCAATAGTAATTTTGGATTTCGAAGTTGGGGTATTTAATAATCTTGGGTAATAAGAAATGTTATTAATACTTAAAATTTACTAGCTGGGTAAATAGTCATTACTAAAGCTAAAAAAAAAAAATAATAATAAAATAATTAAAATTAAATTTTGGACGCCATTATTTATAACTTCCAAAAACTTTAAAAATAATTTTATTATTATTTTTTATTTATATTTAATTACGATATAATTATTAATTATAATCTAATCTAATTTTAACCGAGCATTAGATCCAGAAGGCTATCAGCCAGTTTCAGCAAAACAGACTAGAGTCTCTAGTGGAATTTAAACCCCACGCATAGTGCTTTGATTCCATACAGCGATGGGACAAAAATAAAAGAAGTTATCGTCGCAAATTGTAAGCAGGGACACACCTGCCTCCTTTATATTCTGGAATTAAAAAATGAATTTACTGTTTGAATGTTGGTAAGAATGCCAAATAAAATTTGGCACATACATATATTACTTTACACCAAAGATGCGCAATTTTCAAATTTCCTAACAAGTTAGATTAAGAACTCTACAATAACTACAACACCAAAAAAACCCCATGTATTTTGTTGTTGCATTAACATATTTTATGTCAACTTTAATCAAACGCAACAACATAAAAGTAAAAAAATGAAATTGAAAAAAGATTCGACTGTGCCGAATCTTTGATAACCTTCAGCATCTTACTAACAAATAATTAAATTTTCGCCTTAACGTATGCTTTCATTATTTCACATTTATAAATCTACATTTTTTTTAAAACTACGAACATTTTAATATGAAAAAAATAACAATCATAACAAGCTTTAGCCCCAACCACTCAATTAAAAATCATCGTATCGCAATCAGCTGTTTTAACCAGCTTTATGCAAATGTGTGTATGTAGCTATTGACACACAAAAATTCTAGGTAGCGTATCGCAGAAATCTACAGAAAATATATTTTTACGTAGCTGCGTAAGTTTTTAACAACCCCGTAGTTTATTTTGTTCACAAAATAGCCGAAAACAGAGTTGTTTACACAATAAATGTTCAAAAATATATGATACGTTTACTTTTGTTGACTAGTTGTACAAAATGTTTCACGCTACCTTTCTTCATTCTGCGTTGCGTTGCAAAGTTGACTGGTTGGGCCTTTTGCTTTTAAAAAATAAACAGCAACAATAATTCCATATTTATTTATTTTTGTATGTGTGTATATACAAACTGACTGCGTATACAAAGAACAACAACAACACTGTTATTCATTATATTACTGCTGTTGCTAACTAAACTACTTGTCTTATAGGCAAAAACGTCACTAATAGTCATTACAATGCTTAATATCCCAGAAGGAAAATATGTTAGTGCTTCCTCCCAACAGGCCTTTCTGAATGCCTCCGAACAAACTTTAAACACATTCCTTTTTGCCTTCTGTAAAAATTCCTTAAAGAATGCCTCGACTTCCTTTAAAAACAAATCCGGTACTAATTCTTGTTTCCATTTCATTAGATGCGAAGTAGAAGGTGTCACTCACCTACTAACTTTCTCATTACAAACATAAAAAATTGTAACTACGAGACTTACAAAGCTCAAACTCATTTAGTCTTGTTTTAAGTGTCGATATTTAAGAGTCCTTGCCTTTTCGCTTCTTTTTGGAAGGGAGAAGGGAAGGCCTTGCCTCCAATGACACGCCGTGTAAAAAAGAAATAGTGTTGCAATGCGAGTGGCAGGACTTGTAGATCATAAACAGTGTTGCCAGGACTTAAGAAAAAAAGAAGCTAAATTAGACTTAAAAAAAGGTCAGAAAAGGCTAAATGTCCTATAAAATAAAGCCAGAAAAAAGCTAACATATTGTTTTATTTAAAAACACATTTATTGTTTTGTTCTCATTAGTTGTTGGTATATTTTTGCGAATTTATAAATAAAACATAAATAGTTTATATGGGTAACAGATATTGTTAAAAAATAATTATAATATTTTTGTAGAATGAAGCGCCGAAGGCGAAAATTTTCGTAATATATATAAAAAATTTCGATTTTTTGTGCGAATTAGTACACAAAAATGCTTAAATTGATGATTTTGTAAAAATAAATTTAGTAAATTTTTAGCCTTTTTAAGGTCATGTTAAGAATAACAAGTTAGAATGCTATATTCGGCCATGCCGAATCTTATATACCCTCCACCACTGAGCTAGTGTTTTCATCTGTTTTTATGTAGGAAAAGCTCTTCGGAAAGTGATGTTTTTCTAATTTACTTATTAATTTTTGGCGTCCATAATAGTGTAGTAGTATGAACCTGTTCTAATAAAGATTTTGTATTGTATATAAGATATTTTAACAAACTATTATGCAAATGATGTGTAAAAAGTAAAAAAAGGAGGAAAATCTTGATAACTTATTTTTCTTACAAAAAGTCGATTATTTTGGTAAAAAAAAATAGAATATTTCATTTTAAATAAAAGTATATTTTTCATTTAGTAAAAAAATTGCATTTTGTAAGAAAGTGCAAGATTTTGTATTGTATATAAGATATTTTAACAAACTATTATGCAAATGATGTGTAAAAAGTAAAAAAAGGAGGAAAATCTTGATAACTTATTTTTCTTACAAAAAGTCGATTATTTTGGTAAAAAAAATAGAATATTTCATTTTAAATTAAAGTATATTTTTCATTTAGTAAAAAAATTGCATTTTGTAAGAAAGTTAAATAGTAGTGGCAGAGCGAAACGAACGAAAATTTGTTTTTACTATATACTATCTTCACAAAAAAATGCCTTTTTTAGTGAAAACTAATTTATTCTATAAGAAATCTAAGGGCTAGGAGAAATGAAATTATGTGATTTCTTGCACATTTCGCAAAAATTGGAGTTCTTATCAAAAAACCCGATTTTTACAGATTTTTTTGTAGTTTGATTTGTATAAATTATTTTGTTAGTTTTTTTTAATACCTTGTATGTGTTTCTAAAGAATCTGTATTTTTAGATTTGTTACAATTACAATTATTACCATTTAAATATAGAAAATGTGTATTTAACTTATTTCCGACCACTACCCGATTCCGTTAAGATAACTACGAAATTTAGCATGAAGTTTTTTTTTTTTTGCGACTGTTATAACAAATTAAAAAGATTTGGACACCTACATATTTTTGATTCCGAAATATAATGCTTCGAGAATTTCAGAAATCGTACCATTTTTAGCTTAAATTTAAAGCTATTTACCTTTGGAATACACCCATAATATAAAAACATATTTTCGAAAAGCAGATCTGAAAATATCGCCTTTTCACTACACCAACCATTTATTTGATACACCTGGCTTTAACACTCAATTCTGGACAGAGTATTTATATAAAAATTGATTTTTTCTCTTATCTTTTAGACAACATATTATCTTATAATAGCTGTGAAAAAATTCATCATCGACTGCATAATTAAATAATTAGGCGATGTTAAAGCTACTGATGCGAAAACGCAGCAGCAGTCGTAAATGGGTTAAGCACACTCGAATAATAAAAACATGACTTTCTTTATTTTTATGCAACTTTCCACCAATTTTTTTGTATTTCTGTGCAAAGTCGATTTAAAGAACGAAAAACTGAAATTTTATTTTGCGTTAAAATTTAAGCTCGATTGGTAAAAACAGATTTATACACCAAATAGGCCATAATTATTCAGAAACATTTTAATATTACCGAATTTAAAACTTATTCTTTTAATCAATATAATAAAATTGATCAATTATTTCTGTAAATCTTCGCTTACCTCAAATTTATATTTAACGATTCGATTAGAGAGCCGTTTCTCTGATGATGTTGGAAAAACTAAATAAATAAACTAAAGCAAATATAAACTAACTATAAGAGTTTCCCTCTTCGTAATTTGCATTTATATAAATCACCCTAACTGGTCATGAATTAAGAATTTACTGTTGAATTATATTATTTCTGCCCAACGGCGCTCTCAAAATTTTTGAAAAATTATATTTGAAAACTTTTATAAATACTAATCTTTAAGAAAATGATAAAAATTAGCAATGCTTTTTAAAGATTGTTATTTAAATAAATTAAAAAGAGATAAACAAAATTCTAACATAACTAAGTATATTACAGTTTTATTTTTACAATGAAAATTAAAAAAATATCACCACATTTACAAGTTATTAATTATAAACGCACAAAAAACTATAATGAATAAGAAATTATAAAGTAACATAATTATGTATCAGTACTTTTTCTTCAATGTGCTAAATAAAAATCAAAACATTTTCAAAACAATTTCATATTTATGCAATTTATTCCATCAACATTATTTATATCTTTATGTTAGCAGACAAACTTTTAATAAAACCATTACGTATCCTTCTCTACCGATGTGTACAGCTTGAAACACACCGAACTACTAACTAGTTTAATAAACTTATCAACATATGTTGCTAAAAAGTAGCGAACGTACCATATCGTGGTGTGTTCGATGGTGACCACGATCAAACATCAAACTCAACATAGTTGTATGCCTTTGTGTTTATCAACATTCATATTGAGGCGAACATACACATATGCACTCCATATACAAATTATAACATGATGTTTAAGAAACACTTATGACGTTGGAATCATAGAAACTGTTCATATTTTTGCCTATAACTTTTCTCCGACTGAACCGATTTAGCCAATTTTTGGCAGTTATCTAAAGTGAATATAGGTAGACATTTTGGCTAAGTTTTATTTAAATCCGTTAATTGCTTGTTGAAATATTATCAGTTCAAGTGTGGTTTGGGGATTCTTTCAGATTTGGATATATAACTTTTTTTCTACTGAACCGATTTGGCTGGTTTGCAATCCCAAACAGCGTCTGGGAACAACAAATAACCTGAGTAATTTTCATTGGAATAGCTCAATCAGTTTAGACGTGAGAATGTTTTCAACAGACGGACAGACGGACAGACGGACAGACGGACATTGCTTAATCGACTCAGAATTTCATATGGTCCAAGAATATATAACTTTATGGGGTCTTAAACGATTCTTTCTAGGTGTTACACACGGAACGACAAACTTAGTATACCCTCTTTCACCACTAGTGGTGGTGGAGGGTATAAAAAAGGCTAGAAAAAAAGCTAAAAGCTAAAACGTATATTTTGAGGCTAAAAGCAAAATAAAAAGGCTAGATTTAGCCTTAAAAAGGCTAAACTGGCAACACTGATCATAAATAAGGCATTTTAAAATGTGTCTTTAGCTCTTCTATTTCCGACTGGGAATGCTTAATATACATGTTTGTGTGTGTATTTATATTCTTGAACGAATTTGGTTTATTAAAAAAAAACCGAAATTTTATAAAATTATTTGTGACTGATCTATATATCTATATAGTATATAAAAGTCTGTAGCTTGAACAAGGGCTTCAAAAATAAAAAATGCGTTTTGTTCGATATCTCAGTTGTTATTAAACCGATTTATTATATTTTTCTTTTGAGAGCCATTTCTAAAAACCGGTTTTTTGAATATATCTTCTCATTGTATGAACCGATATTGCTGAATTTCAATAAAAATAATTCGAAAGGATTTTCTATCGTTTGATATATATATTATATATGCCAGTTATCAGTGGGCTTCATAAACGCCATTTCAACCGACACACGGATGGACGGACATGGTCCTATCGTCATCGCTTCTTACAAGGATCTCGAAAATATACACTTTTTTACTCTCCGACGAAAATTGTGGAAATTACAAACGGAATGACACACTTATATATACCCTTTTGTAAAAAAGCCAATTTTTTGCCGTTTTTTTATAATGTTCTTTTTGAGTTATAAAAAAAATTCTTAAGTAACATATAAAGTATTTATACTTTTCTGAAAGACTACTCTATGAGGAATTGTGTAAAGGAAAAAATATTTAAAAGCTTTAATACTGCGTGAACCAGGATCTCTAAAAATTGACCCATTTTTTTATGATTTTCCAATTTTTGCCTTAATTTCTCAAATCGCAAAGCTGGAATTAAAAAATAATTTTATTTTTTACAAGGTTTGATGTGTTTTTAATCTTTTGGTAATAGAAATTTTTGCTCTCCGATATCGGTTGGGAAGATATAGCAAAAAACTTAAAAAATTCCATTTTTGGAAATTTTTGAAAGTTTTTTGGGATTTGCGGGATTTCTATTGAGAAACCCAAAAAAAAGTAACTAAAGGTAAAAATTAAGCATCAAAAAATCTACTCAGGTGCAAAATTTCTTTTAAAAATATTACCTAACAAAAATGTTATTTCAAAATTAATAAAGTCATTAAAAAAGTTTTTCAACAAGAGATTATCTGGTATATAATCTAAGTTTATCTCAGCTACATTTGCCAGTTAAACCCAAGTTAGTACTATCATACACACACAGATATCAAAATATAATAATAAACATTATTTTATATATATTTTTTAAATTCGGGTTTGTGAAATATTTTGATTATTGTATATTTTTTATAGAATCTAGAAAAAAAAAAAAAAAAAACTTGAATTTTATGTTATTTGAAAAATTAAAACAGTTATATTTTTTTGGTGGTATAAAGCCAAAAAAATATATTGACAATAAAGTATGTCCATTTCATATTTGATGTCTCATGGAATTTATGATATACAGAATGACAAACTAATATTTATCTCCTTAATTTTTCTATACATATGACTCATTTTATGCTCTACAATATAAATACTCAAGATTTTATGTCATTACTTTCATATTTATCAAATCAACAATAAGAAAAAGCACCTGGTCTAGACGTCTTAATACATTACTTTATAATCGTTAATAAAAATATTTAGATATAGACCATAAAGTATATTAGATAATAAAAGAATGAAGACATTAATATTAAAGAACTATAAACTATTAATATAATACCAACAATGCAACTAATCGTGATGTTGTTAATTGAAGGGTGTCAGAAAACTTTTGTTTTGTGCTATACACGCACATAATATTTATTTGAAATACTTAGCCTTAATTAGTCGTGTTTTAATTTTATAATTTGTTTTTAAAAAGTCTAACCATAAAACTTATGTTATTAAATCTTTATTGTCATGGTCATTAACTTAATTATTTAGTAGATATTTTTAAATTTTTATTATCAGATTGATTTACTTATTTTGCTTATTAAGTATCTTGTAGTACTTACATATGTTGTAGATATCTTTATTTAGTTTTTCACCACAGTTTTTTATTTCACCTACAATTCAATTTGAAGTTTATAAGTTTCATCATATCTTATCAAATTTTTTAATTTTTTATATTTTTTTGTATTGCATTTGTAATACTATTTAGATGTGATTTTCGTTTGCTTATTTGTGAAAAATGTATTATATATTTAATATTAAGTTAGTTTGAGTTTATTGATTTAAATTCATTTCATAATAGAAATTCACCTTAGTCTTAGTGAAGAGTGCAGTAAATAAACATGTTTCTAGTGCGTTCTTTTTTTATATTTCTGGGAATTGGTATAATGCTTCCTTGTTTGGAAGTTTATGCCAGTCCTACAATTCGACGCGATTTAGATCCAGAATTATTGTCGGAAAAATTTGAAGGTGATATGATTTTAACGGAAGATCAATTGTATTTGTTAAAAAATCCTACGACAAAAATTCAAGGACGTAATGGTTTAATAGCTGAATCAAAAAGATGGCCAAATAAAATTGTTTATTATAAATTTGTGGGAAATTTTGGTAAGTTTTATGAAAGAAAAAAAATTAATGTTTCATTAAAAAAGGATGTGTGAATAAATTTTCTAAATAAGTAAAGAAAAATTACCTGCTAAAAATGACTCATTGATTAAAAAAAATTAAAAAATATCAAAATTTAGGTCCTTTTTGTGTAAGCAAAAATAATAAATAGTTTCATACCCTCTATCAAAGAATGAGGGTATTTTGGGTTTGCCATTCCGTATGTAACATGTCAAAAATAATCATCTAAAACTCTACAAGGTATAAATATATATAATCTGGGTCATCGTAATAATTTATAACCCACCTCCCATATAAGATGAAACTTTAAAAACTTACAGATGGTGGGTGTTTAGATTCGGTCAAGTATAATAAGGACTTTAATTCTCATCCTTTTATAATTCTTTTAATAATTAAATATTTTTTTTCATATAATATAAATAATAAATGTTTTCTTACCTTCTCTCTCTTAGATCTTGTTCATCGCCAGGCAATATTAGAAGGTATTGCCAGTATTGAAGCTCAAACTTGTGTACGTTTCAAAGAGGCTGATGACTCTCAGCGTAATTATGTTGCCATTACATCTAATTCTGGAGGTTGTTATTCAAACGTTGGCTATTTAGCTAAAGTTCAGACAATGAATTTGGAAGTATATCCTTTAAATGAAGGATGTTTCCGTGCTGGTTCTATAACACATGAACTTATGCATGTTCTGGGTTTCTATCATCAACAAAGTGATCCTCAACGTGATAATTATGTTGAAATTCTCTACGACAATATAATACCAGGCAAAGAATTTAATTTTGAAAAATATAAAAATACTATTGTTACAGATTTTGATATGGGTTATGATTATGAAAGTTGTATGCATTATACAACAAAAGCTTTTTCGGCAAATGGTCAAGATACTATAAGACCTTTAGATCCGCAAGCAAAAATAGGTCAAAGAGAAGGTTTAAGTGAAAAAGATATAACAAAAATTAATATTATGTATAAATGTCCTATAATGATTTAAAAATTTTATATTTAAAAAATCTATTTTTAATGTTTAATTAAATGACACATTTTATTACGTGTTTATTAGGTTTGTATGTAATGGCGCCTCATTATTATTTCTGTATTACAAATACAAGTATTTTGATTATTTATTATTGGTTTTTTTAAGTATTTGCTTAGCTTTTTATAATTATTAACTAAGTTGTGATATTTAATTGTTTACATATTTGTAATAATATTTGTTTATAAAAAATCAAAAATACATATTAATTTATTTCTTTAACATTTTATTATTAATTGTCTTTACAACTATTATTAGTATTTTGTATTTATTTGACATGATTATATTCTTTATTATCTATTTACTTAACATGTCGCTGTTTTAGTTTTTAATGTATTATAAATAAAATAAAAATTATAGATAATAAATCTTATTATATAAATTAGTTTTAATAAAATATTTATAATTAGTCATATTTGTTAAAACCCATTTCACGTCATATTCTTATCATTTAATTACACATATTGGGATTCACAGCTGTATGTCACAAGCGAATATTATTTAACTAGACATTTCTAAGACCTTTGATCGCTAAAATGACGTTGTAATTTTTTTAAATAAAAATGAAAAGAATATTTAATTTAGTTTTTATCAAAATAATTAATTTAATAGTTTGCGAAGGTTGATAATAAATCATATCGTTGAATCCAGAGTCTTTTTATTGATTGTATTAACTCTACTTCTAACTCTAAACTACGATTGGACTGCAAATGCTGACCACAAAAAATAAAAAGGGCGGTAATTTGGGGCGTGGCAATAAATTATTTTAAAAATTATTTTTTAATTAAAAAGTTTAAAGATAATATAAAATCGCTTTTACAAAGGCTTCTATTTCATTAAAATCGGATTGCTATATGTATTTAAAAATAGATACTACGATATTTTTCACAGTTTTCCATAATCAAACATCGCGAGTTTTACGAAGTTTTGGAAAATAAAACTTAATTTTCAATCTTTTCATCGATTTTCTATGAACATTTTTGATAAAATTTGTTTTGATAGGAAATTTTCGATATAGAATATCCATTTATAGGAAATTTTTGCTATAAACATTCCTTTTATAGGAAAATTTCGCTATAAAATTTCCCTTTTAGGAAATTTTCGATACAAAATTTTTCTTTTTAGGGAATAGTAATTTCTTTTTATAGGAATTTTTCTCTATAAAATTCATTTTTGTAGGAAATTTTCGTTATAAATTTTCTTTTATAAGAAATTTTTGATTTCTTTTTATGGGAAATTTTTCACAAAATTTCTTTTAAAGAAAATTTTTATAGTAAATTTTCAAGAAAATTTCGTTTTATAGGAAATTTTCGATAAAATTTCGTTTTATATAATTTTTTATAAAATTTCCTTTTTCGAAAATTTTTGATTAAATTTTTTTATAAGAAATTTTCAATAAAATTCTGTTTCACAGGAAGTTTTCAATAAAATTCTGTTTTATAGGCAATTTTCGATAAAATTTATTTTTATAGGAAATTTAGATAAAATATCTTGATAGGAAATTTTGATAAAATTTATTACGACAGGAAATTTTCGCTATAAAAATCGTTTTTATAGGAAATTTTCGCTGCAAAATTTCCTTTCATAGGAATTTTTCGCTATAATATTTCCTTTTATAGGAAATTTTCGCTATCGAATTTCCCTTTGTATGAAATTTTTGCCCTAAAATTTCCTTTAATAGGAATTTTTCGCTATAATATTTCCTTTTATAAGAAATTTTCGCTATAATGTTTCCTTTTATAGGAAATCTTTGATATAAAAAAAAGGACATTTTAAAATTTAATGTTTTGTAATAAAATTGGATTCCGAATAAAAATAAACAAAATTATGTATCAATATCAATTAAAATCTTTAAGCTAGGTTGTGTTGTTTTCTTATAAGAAGCTGTCAAACTTAAGAATTTTTGAAAAATAGTAAAAAATTAAATTTTTATCAGCTTTCTGTGCATTTATTTCAAATAAAAAGTCTTTTAAGGTAAAAATTTAAAATAAAACCATCAACTTTAGATATTTAAGTGTCCTTTTCTTCAAGTATTTGTAAATTTAATTTTGTCCTAATATTGGCTGGATTTGCATGAAATTTTACGTAGGCGTAGCAGAAAACAATAGTATTTTGAGTTTAGAAGCGGGATCCAATATTGGCATCAGGAGCGGAACTATAGGGCTTCAAAATAGAGTACTAGTGTCATGGAAAATGTTTAACCATTTGCAAATTTTTGTTCCTTACCCGATTTCCAAGATTTTTATATCACCTTAAAGTCCTTAATAAATCCTTTAGAAATTATGATTGCATGTATTACTTATCTTATATATTTTTCGAGTTATATACATGTAAAATTTCAAAAATCTAAATTTTAAAAGATCTTGGTTAAAATATGTTCATATATAGCCAAATATTTTCAACCGATTTTATTATATTTTATGTAGTTGGTTAAAAAGCAAAATTTTTTATCGAACAAAGAAAATTTTAAGTCTTTATTGATTCAAAAGTTAAACGATTTTGAATTGTTAAGTTTGCAAAAATTAACAAACAGACGGACAGATGGACGGACTTTATAATTCTTTCAAAAAAAATCTTAAGATTCGAAAAGTATCTTTTTTCTACTTTTTGATTAATATGAAAACCAAATGAAGGTATTAAAATTTTGATATCACTTTTCCCTGAATTAAGTGGAATTTTCGACATATTTAACCCAAATGTATAGACAGAATAGAATTCTAAAAGTGAATTTTTTTTACTAACTATTAAATAGAAAAAATAGAAAGTGATCATCAAAAATTTGATAACACCTTTTCTTGAATTAAGCGTAATTTTCATCCCATTTAAACCAAATGTATAGACGGCAGGACGGACATTACCATTAAGCCAAAAAACATCTTATAATTCTAAAAATACATTTTTTACTTGCTAATAAATAGGAAAGTTAAACGTGATTATTAAAGTGTTGATACCATCCTTCTTTGAATAATGCATAATTTTCAACCCATTTAACTCTAATGTATAGACGGACGGACAGACATTACCGTTTTGCTAAAAAAAAATCTTAAAATTCTCAAATTGAATTTTTTAAATTAATAATCGATAAAAAAACGTGATCATTAAAATATTGATATCACCTTTCCCTGAATTAAGCTCCATTTTCGACCCCTTTTACTCCAATGTGCGATGATGTCGTTAGAGGCAACTGCTTACTCTATATTATTACTGGTAGGCATTTCAGAAAGTCATTACTTAGACGGCAATAAAAGATAAATCCTTTGAAGCTATTCAATAACTCATTAATTTCAAAGTATTAAGAAGTCATTATTAGCTAAATGTATAGTAACTAGTTACATTATCGTTAACAAATAAGTATGGAAATATGGAAAAAAGTTCATATACTTCAATATGTTAAAATTTTATTGTAATTTGAAACTGAGTTATCGAAATAAAACTTTCGTTCTACATAAAAAAAGTAATTAATGTATTTTCTTAAAATATATAAATTTTATAATTTAAATGAAAAGATTGATAAAAAGTTGCATTTTCAAAAATCTGATCTCGAGTAGTTGATTACATATCAGCTTAAAAGTTACTAATCTACTTTCATGTAATGCAGACAGTATGTTGTTATCATTGAAAAGTAGCTACATCTGTGACTACATGCCATTACAAAGTTTTTGCTGGGGTTATATTTTAAGACAGAGTATTTTGTATTTATTCCAATTTATGTTTAAGAATTTAAAAATTGTGGAATGTTCAAGTGTTTTTAGAGAAGAAACTTAAAATAATAATAATAACTAGTAATATAATAAATAGTTATTGTTACATATACAACAAAAATGCCTCTAACAATTATTTTGCAGTTAAATTAAAAAATAAAATAAAATAAAATAAGAAATAACAAAAAACATGAAACAATATTTTTTAAATGCTTTAATTTTTCGAAAATGATATTAACCCCAATCTCATAATCACATTTGAATAATTCATTATATGTATTTAAATCCATTCATCTCGGAATATTTACATTGAAATAAACTTTAATAAATAGAAATATTTAATTTTTTTCTTTCAATTTTACTGCTAACTTCTAACAATTGTAACCAAAGAGTTAAATTATGTTGCCTCTTTTGTCTTATCCCATAATATATGATTTAATTTTTGTGTCATCATAATTTATAGTTATAATTCTTAAGCTACATCTCTCAGCACTCTCTAAGTCATAATCTATAATAAAATCCAATTTAAAATTGGATACATTTGCCATATGTACTTGGCCATAGACATACAAACACACACACAAATCTTTAACAATAAGCATTTACAACTCAATATTTCATTAAACACAAAAAATATCTTTATATATTTCTAGATATTACCATACTATACTGTTTTAGCTAGTTTCTAGGCAAATATGAATTTCATTCATTTTGTGCAAAATTCATTGTTTCCTAAAAGTAGGCAACAATATTACAACATTGTTTGGCCAGCTAACGGTAAGGAAAGAAAGCCTAGTGCAAACATTACTTCGTACAAACATATACAATGAGTATTTATTTCCTTTTCAAATTTTGAGAGAAGGAGGAAAAAGAAAAAACTGAAATTTCACTGAGTCGTACGAGAAACATACGGTCATAAATTTGATTTTTCCATTATACAAACGAAAATTTGGAACGTATTTTTTTTTTTTTTTTTCATTTTTTGCTGTTTCCATTGATGCTATATAGTACTAAAAGTTGTTTTTATTTTATAAGCAAATTAAAATTGTGATTCATATAGTTGTTTAGCTTGCTGGTGGTGGTGCTGCTGCTGATGATGGTGGTGTTGGAATTTGAGCTCTAAAGTCTTAGCAAGACATCTAAATGGTTTGAATGAGAAAAAGGAAAAAATAAAAAACTAGACATAGGCATTATTGCTTTAGTTTTGAATAGGCCTACTTTTTCTTCTCGATTTATGTTTTGTTCAAGTTGTTGTAAATACTCATTTAGGAGGCTACAATGTAGCAGTTGCAATAGTAGCGGATATTTGTATAAAGGCGGAAATTTGAATTTTTGGTCGATTGTCTTTTTCGATTTTTTTTGCTGAGTTAAACTTTTGTTAGACAACAGTATACATTAATCTATATTTTTGTATGTATGTAGGTGTCAGTATTGTTGTCATATTCTTTATTAGTTAAAGATATTATTGTTCATTTTATGTTGTTGGTATTGTGGCTTTAGTTATTCTCCATCTTGTGCTTTTTAGACAGTTAACAGCCTAAGCTTTAGGCAATCATAATTTAAAAATTATTATGCTTTATTTTCTTTTCTTAGCTTTTGCTTTTTTTCTCTTTACTTTTTGCTAACCAAAGCAATATTTTATTGCATTATTTCTTTTGTAAGTATATTGAAGACAATTTCATTTTTGTACTCGTTTATTCATATTCACTCACTCATTCTTTCTTTCATTCATTTATACATTTATTCATTCATCCATTATTTCATTCATTCAGTCGTTCATTTATATGTTTATTTGTACAGTTTTATATCTTTCAGTATCTTTGTACATATCTTTTTTTTTACATAACACACGCCGAGATTGGATATGACATGTGTTCCCCTAAGTAATGTTGAAAATATTTTTATTTTTTTTATTTTTGCATACATTTTTTGTGTCTGTTTGGTTTTGGGTCTGTGGTGGGGTAAATGCCTCCAGTGTATTGTTTTTGTTTTTGTTTTTTTGGGTTTACTCTGACACTTCCACTTTCTTGTGACACAGTAATTTAGATGGAATTTTATACGAAACCAATATGAGTGCTGAATACAGATAAATATAAAAATGTTAAAACATAATAAGATTTTGAAGAGAAAACAATGTGTGAATAAATAAGTTAAAAAGAGAAAACGTTGCAAAAATTATATCTAAGGTATAGGTTTTTCTTATTAAATTATAAGAGCTGTATGTATAAGATTAACGGATAATTTTCAAGAAATAGTTCTCTAGAAAAACATTTTTCGCATTTCTATATCAATTATAATATTCACCTCTTTGTAATATTAAAACATATAGTTCTCGTCCTAAGCACTCACAATTTGTACAGCTAAAAATAATTTAAATAAATTATAAAACGAATATTTCTTATATTTTTTCTATCTTCTGTAAGGCAATGTAACACCTCAAAGCTTCCATAAAACAATACATTTCCATTTTATTGTTATATTTCGTGTTAAAAGACGTAACTTTAACCATGAGCGCTAAAATATACAAACCATTATTCATCGTTTAAAAGTAAAAATATTTGTTTGAAATAGAATACTGTAATTGTATCGCTTGTGAAAAATTTGGAAAAACAATCTTGATCTCTTAGACTTTAAGGTGTAAGATACTGTATCTGTACAAAATTTATTATGCTGACGCATGGTTTTCATTTCTAAAAAAAAAGTAATAATAGAAATATTTATAATATGAAAATTAAAAAAAAAAAAAAAAAATTAAGGGGAGTTTCATATTTTAAACTTTTGTTGGACACAAGAAAATGTCGTTTCTAACAACGACAATTTTCTTGATATGATAAAACAAAATAGTTTCTGACAAAGAAAAAATTTTCTCTATGTAAAAAATAGTCGCTGACGCCGAGACATTTTTTTTTTTGACGAAAAAAAGTTACTTAGTACGCGACAAAAAAAAAAAAAAAAAAAAAATCAGTAGTCGTAAATCTGCAAAATTTTTTTTTTTTTAGATGGAAAAAATTGTCGCTAAATTAGCGACAAGTTCTTCTAGGCGGAAAAAAGTAGCGTAAACATTTTTTTTAGACATAAAAAATATTTAGTTGCTTGCTAAAAATTTTTTCTAGACAATAAAACATCGAAATAATATCAATACTTTTTTCTAGAAGGACAAAATAATCACTTACAACGCGACAATTTTTTATAAAAGGAAAACGCGACATTTTTTTCTAGACTGAAGAAAATAGTACCTTACAATGCGACAATTATTTTTTGACGGAAAAAGTAGTAGAAAATAGTAGCTTACAACGCGACAATAATTTTTTGACGGAAAAAGTAGTCAGACAATAGACGCTCAGCATGTGACAATTTTTTTTCGGCAGAAAAATTAGTCGCCGTAATGCGACAATTTTTTTAGACGAAAAAAATAGTCGTTCTCAATGCGACAATTATTTTTAGACGGAAAAAATAGTCGCATACTACGCTATAATTTTTTATACTGGAAAATATTCGCTTACTACGCGATAATTTTTTCTATGGTCTCTCTCAATGCGACAATATAAATAGTCGCTCTCAATGCGACAATTTTTTCTAGACGGAAAAAGTAGTCACTCACAATGCGAAAATTTTTTCTAGAAAAAGAAGTCACCCAGAATGCGGCAATTTTTTCTAGACGAAAAAAAAAAAACGCTGATTGATATCATAATTTTGTGCTAAAATAAAAAATATGGTAGTGCTTGACATCGACAATTTTTTCTAGATGGAAGAAATAGTCGCTCATAACGCGACAATATTTTCTAGATGAAAAAAATCGTCGCTCATAACGCTACAATATTTTCTAACAATTTTTTCTAGACGGAAAAAAATAGTCGCTCTCAATACGACAATTTAAAAAAAAGTAGCTGGACGAAAAAAAATGCGAAAAATTTTAAACAAAAAAAAAAAAAAAACAATAAAGAAATAGTCGCTCAGAATGCGACAATTTTTTTCTATACAAAAAAAAAAAAAAAATCGATCAGAATGCGACAGTTTTTTCTAGATGATAAAAAAGTCGCACTCAATGCGGAATCAATAGACGGTATCGCTCTCAATGCGATAATTTTTTCTAGACGGAATGGCTCGCAAGGCGACAATTTTTTCTAGATGGAATCGCTTTCAATGCGACAGTTTTTTCTGGGCGGAAAAAATAGTCACTCACAATGCGACAATATTTTCTAGACGGAATGACTCTCAAAGCGACAATTTTTCTAGACGGATTCGTTTTCAATTTTTTCTAGGCGGAAAAAAATAGTCGGTCAGAATGTGATATATTTTTTTAGACGGAAAAATTGTCGCTGGCTGTCAATGAAAATTTTTGTTGTAAATGCGGCAATTTTTTCTAAACAAGAAATATAGCCGCTCACAATACGACAATTGTTTCTAGACTAGAAAAATAGTCGCTCAGAATGCAACAATTTTTTCTAGAAAGATACAATACAATGAATGAAATGAAAATTTTGGCTGTCAATGAAAATTTTTGTTACACGGAAAAATTCTATACAAAAAAGAAAATATTTGCTTAGTGCGCAGTACAGTACAGTAGTTGCTTAGAGAAAAGACGAGAAAAATAGTCGTTTCGGTCAGTATTTCTTGCAATTTTTTCTTTGGTGAAAATAATTGAGTTTTTTTTTTTTTTTTTTATTTTTAAATTTGTCATCCTACAAAACTCTCCATCTTTTAGCTACAATAAAGAAATATATGATTTATATTTTACAGCGTTAAAATAAGAAACCAAAAATTTATTGTTTAACAGATTTTTTAGCACTCTTTCTTACACATACTCACTAAAACCAACCATTACTTATTTACAGATACAAGTATGAGAAAAAAAAAAAGAGAACAAAAATAAATCTCTAAAGTTTTGAAACATTCATACGTAAATTCATTTAAACATAATTCTTCATACAGATTTTATAATAAATTTCTTTAACTGTAAGTAGGATTTTCTTTAGTTTGAAAAGAAAAACAAGTAAAATGTAATAAAAAAAAAAAAATAAAAAAAAATATGAAAAAGAGGAAAAAACATAAACGAAAGTCATACATTATTCTTATTTTACAATAAAACTCCAATCAATTTATGTTAAAAAATTTTGTCTCTTGTTTTTTTTTTTTTTTTTGTTCTTGCCTGCGTCTGTATTGATAAATGACTTTTCTTAAAAAGAAACATTTTAGTTGCAGTTGTAGTAGTTTTTGTTTTCATTACACTTATTTTGGCCAGTTTAATATGAAATTTTATGTGTTAGTGTATGCAGTTATGTGTAAGTGATGTGGTTGCTGCTGCTTGTTGTATAGAGGATTTCATTGCAATGTCTTTAGTTGCTTGTTTGCTTGCTGCATTTTATAGACATGATGCATGACGCATTATATTTAAACCTTTTGCAATTTAATTAAAAACAAATTTTCTCTTCAACTTACTCTTACTCCGGGTGCATTTGCAACCGGCTCATCTTACCACTACACTCATATATACATATGTATGTACGTATACAGTATGTGTATGTTGCATAAATAAAAGTTATTCAAGTAGTTAATTTTTGTTATATTTTTTTCCTCTGTTTTTGGTTTTTGCTGCACATTCCTTCATACGTTATATTTTATCAATTCACAAAATAAATGTACAAACTTATGTACATACAAATAATGTAAGTATACATTCATTCATATATACATTCATTTTATATAAACTGTATTTATATACATACTTACAATCCACAGTGGTGCAGAAACGAAATTTTTTGGAAATAAATCTGTAACTTCTGATCGGCTGGTTGGATTTGCATGAAATTTGGTATAGGCATACCAGAGCAGTGTACAATGCTAAGTTTGGAAGGGGGACCGAACAGACCTCTCAGGGGCGGAGCTAAATAAGCTCAAATTTGGGTACCACTGATATACAAATTTTTTAATCGCTTGCCAAATTTTTCAAAAATTTTTATACATTATTGTAGGCACTGATAAGAACATACTAAAAACATGCATGCATGTCCTATTTATCTCTTATAGTTTTTGAGTTATTTGCATTTGAATTTTTAAGTACCTCAATTGTGTATGTTTTTGTTCCAGTTTTTTTTTTTTAAATATCCTAGTGTTTCCCACCGATTTCATTTGTCTTTTCCTTAGCTAATTAAAGAACAAAATTATCTATTGAATAAAAAAAATTTGAAGTCGATATCTTTACTAAGTCCAAAAATAAAGGATTTTGAATTTGAAAATTGTAAAAATTACGACTTTTTTGTTTTTGTTGGTTGAAAAAGTATCTACACTCTTTTTTTTCTAAAATAAAATTTTCTTTAACAACATATAATTATTTTATACTTTTTTGAAAGATATCTTTAGAGAGAAGACTATAAAATAAAAAGCAAGCCCAATAACTTAAATGGTCAAGGTACACATTTCATTTTCATGACTTATAGAACTTTAAAGTGGCATAGTTTCGCTTCTATAAAAGATATTGATTTCAATATTTTTCTGTATAACGAAGAATTATGTCAGCTAAGAAATGTTATTGAAATTAAAAAAAATGAGTTTATACTTTTTCTGATTTTGATATAAAATGTGTAAAATTCGGGAGGCTGTGTATCTTGACCGTTTAAGTTATTGGGCTTATTTTTGAGCTCAAAGTCTTCTCTGTGAAGATACTTTTCAGAAAAGTATATAATTATTATATGTTAAAGAAAATTTTATTTTAGAGACAAAAGAGTGTAGATACTTTTTCAGTCAAAAAAATACAAAAAGTCGTACTTTTTAAAATTTTCAAATTCAAAATTGTTTATTTTTGGACTCGGTAAAGATATCGACTTCAAATTTTTTTTATTCAATTGTTATTTAATTGGCTAAAGAAAAAAACAACTAAGATCGGTCGGAAACACTAGGATATATATGAAAAAAAAAACTGGAACAAGAACATGCAAAACTTAGCATTGTAGACTCTTCTGCTATGCCTACACTAAATTTCATGCAAATTCAACCAGCCGATCAGAAGTTACAGATTTATTTCCAAAAAAATTCGTTTCTGTCGCACTGTTCAATCTTATTTACTTACCTCTATATGTATGTAAATATGTTAATGTTTTCATGTGTATGATTGTAAGCAAAAGTATTGTATGCCACATTTTTCATTTCCTCTCGTTTTCGACCATAAAAACAACATGAACATTTTTTATATATTTTTTATATATTTAATCCTTTTCGAGGCTTTACATACACATATAGTTACATAAATACTCACACGGAGACAATTAAAAATCCATTAATTTACCAGTAAATGTAGGCGTAGGTAAGAGGAGATCTATATAGTTTTAACTGTATTTCTTCCTTTTTATTTTATTTTATTTTATTTATTTTAGCCCTTTTATGTTGTTTTTTATGTTTTGCATTCCTTTTAAATTATTAAATTTATTTAATACCATCATTGCTACATTCATGCAAATTGTCCTAAAGAGATTAATCTGACATATGAGAGGTTTTACATATAAACTTTATGGCTTTATTTATGGCCGACAACATAATGTTGTGCAAGGGTAGTAAAAGTTTAACATAAAGTTGGTAACGGTATTAAAAATAAATGCAAATAATTAAAGATTTATTTCAAAATACATTGTACAATTTGATCAAAATGTTTAGAGGTAGCAGATATGCACCCAGAGAAACCCGACTATATTTGAATACTTAATTCAGTGTCAATAATCTATTGAACCCATTTGTACTTAAATTGTACACATCGTACTTCCATCAACAACCTCATTTATATCAATTTGACACCACATTAGAGTCAATTTTTTAAATAACAATATGTATTTGATTCCCAGTATTAAAAAATTGTTAACGAAGATTGTCAAAAGGCTGATAAAGTAAAATGTCTATTTGATCACAAGTGTTTTAGATTTGGCATCGCATTTTTTCTAAGTATATAAATTGTTAAATATTCTCTTACTCTAGAGTGCAAAAAATAAATCATCCTATTAACTCACGTTCAAAAAGTTAGTTAAAGCAAACGCTCCTACTTTGAAATTTTCACTTTTTTCATCTCCTAAAAGTTAACAAAATTAACTAAAAGTTAGTTAATAAAAATCCCCTTTTTCACTAAAGATAGCAACATTTTAAGTTTTAATTGTTCGAAAACAATCCCGTAGGTTATTCCAAATTCTACTTAAACTGTCCCTTAATTAATACCACTCATTTTTTATTTACTTCATTCACATTTCTTTTTTTTTCTTTCTGTTGGTCATTTATAAGAGCCATTGTATGGAATAGTTTGTATCTTATGGTTAATGCATTGAGTTGTTTTTTAATATTATTTTTATTTGTTGTTGTTTTATGTGAACTACTTATGGTTTATTTCATTCATATAAATTTATAGCTTTTATTATTAAGTATTGTATGTAAAATTGTATATATTTGTAATATGTTGGAAATTATTTTTTAACTAAAGTTGAAATCTTAAAATAATACCACTTCATTAATTTCACAAAAATACTCGAAACACTTGTATATAATGCAATGATTTTAATATTAATATGTGTTTATTAAAGAGTTTTAAAATGTGGTTGAATGGTGAAAAAATATTTTAAATTAAGATATACGTGCTGATCTCTTGTCCAAAAACAAACAGCCTCTTTTGATTAAAAGAGATCAAAAATACGCGCTCTGGATAGTGTATAAAACAACTAAAAAATCTAAAATCATATATGATAATCAGTGTTGCCAGTTTAGCCTTTTTATTTTGCTTCTAGCCTAAAAATTTTTGTTTTAGCTGCTAGCTCTTTTTCTAGACTTTTTTATTTTTAACATAACCTTAAAAAGGCTAAAAATTTACTAAATTTATTTTTAAAGAATCATAAATTTAAGCATTTTTTGTAGTAATTCGCAAAAAAAAAAGAAATTATTTATATTTAACAAAAATTTTAGCTTGTGGCGCTTCATTTATGGCATGATTTAAATATGCAAGTTCGTGCAAGAACCAATGTACATCTTAACATGTTTTATTCTATTGTTGCTACTAGGGTGATCGATTATTCGACTTTTTGGAGAAACCGGTTTTCGAATAGTTGGTATTTTGAAAAAACCGGTTGCATTTTTTTAAATTCAGAAAAAAACGGTTAACCGGTTTTTTTGCAGAAATTAATATTTCTATCAAAAGACTACATTTCTTAAAGAAAAATCAATAAATCTTTTTTATTTTTGAAAATAACTATAACCCATTAAAAAGGAGAAAGAAAGAAATATACGGTCAAGGCCAACAATACCCTACACCATTGTGTACATAAAAATTCGGGGAGTGGTCTTTTTTTTTCTAGACCTGTGGAATTGTGGACCAGTACCATGGTCAATTATGGACCGATCTAGGGGAAATAATGGACCGATTATTAACAATTTCAACACGCTTCGTCCTTGGATATAAGAAAACTAAATTGCGACCTGTATTTTGATTACAAGTTTTACATGGACGGACAGAAGGACATCGTTAAATCGACGTAAAGCCGATTAAAACAAATAAAGGTAGGTCTTAGACCAATATTTAAATAAATATTACTTATTTAATTTTAAACTATATTTTTAAGACATTAAAAATCATACTTTATGAATATTAAAAAAAATAATCATAAATTTCGATTAAAATATCATAATTTTCTAAATAAAAAGGTATTTTTAAAACCGGTTTTTTGTGTTTAAAAAAACCGGTCTATTCGACATTCGAAAATTGAACATTTTGAGTCGATCAACCTAGTTGCTATCGTTTTAAGAACCTATGTTAACAGATTTGACGGAATTTGTCTCCATTTAAATATTCGTGGGTAGGGCTCCGTGAAAATTTTTCTTGAATTTACATTCTTATCGAATTAAAAGAAACCCTAATTAGATAAACTATAGTTAATTTTTTTATTTTTTATAAACTTTTGGTGTCTTCGAATATTTTGTCAATGCAATTTTAAAAGTTTTACCATTTCTGAAATCAGCAGTCTTATATTAGTTATATACGTACAATCTACACCAACTCCTTACCCTAATTTTTCCATGGTTTTATGAGGGTTAATTGAAAAATTCTGGATTTTTTCAACTTCAAAGACTGTCTTCGCTATAAAACATAAGTGACTGATTTCCTCTACCTATTACCTGGAAAATTCTATAACCTAAAAACTTCTCGAGGAAGCAAGATTTGATCCTTGATGGGTTAAAAATGTGACGTGATGAAAAGCTTTTTAATGCATTATTTTTAAAGGATATTTTTAATTTTTTTTCTTCTTTATTTTTTTTATTTATATGTATTTTTCGATAATTTTTTTTAATAAGAAATTCTAAGTAAATCTTCTTTGGATCATACTTTAACAATAACAAGCGCGAATGTTATTTTCGGCTCGGCCGAATCTATATGCCCACCATCAACTTCACCAACAACACCATCATGATCGGTAAAGTGGGCGGACCACGCCCATTTTTTGTTTTCGAGTTTATATCGACCCCCGAACTATACGTACAAAATTTCGTTGTCGTACATGCTTTTATTTAAGAGGTATTAGCAGAAAAGTATGAAATGAAGCTACAACGGACACCCTGTGTTTCCAGTATTTTGCCCATAACTTGTTGGTTTATTAACCGATTTTGCCCATTTTCAATACCAAACAAACCTTATATTAGATAAATATTTGAGCCAAATTTCGTCCTCTACGTTGTCTCGTTCGAGTCAATGCAGAACATGGTGTTTATAAGTACTAAGTCTCTAATCAACTTCTTTTGAGTTGATTGTAGTTTTCGCGATAAATTCCGATTTGTAAAATAAAGGAGGTTGCACTACGTATTGAAGCATATCTCAAAAACGACTTGTCTAATTTTGTTCAAACATTTTTCTTGAAATTTGTATAAAATTTTTTTTTTTTCTCAAAAGTTGGGCCTTATATCTCCATAACTGTTAACCATATAAAAAAGAGTAATGTAATGAAGACAGTTTTAATTCGATTTTTTTTTAATAGAATCAGACGAATCGTTTTCGAGATATGCTTATCTCTAGTTTCTCGTTTTTATTGGGTGATAATGCAATGTATAAATTTATTTAAAATTTCGCTTATTCAATTAAGACTTTAATTCAACACTTTTAGAAAAGTATGTATAATTTTATACAATTTTATTAATTTAAATTAATTTAAAAATTCTCATTACACTTAATCAAAAAATTATAATTAATGTGTTATTCCATTCATATTTCTTTCCCACCTCAAACAATAGGCCAGACACTATTTCCTCTTAAATGACAGTGATATATATAAACATATATACACTTTTTGATATCATTATTATAAAAATACAAAAAAGAGAAAATAATACAAATTTGCAAACAACAAAAGTATCAGAAATAACAGCAACAAAAACAATAGTATACACAAACAATTAAAATCTTATTGTGTTTACCCAAATACTCCATACATGTAAATGGAGGATAATGTAATAAAAAAAATTAATACACAAATACACTCAAACCCATTCCCATTCTCATATATTTACATATATTTAGGTTATATGTATAAAGATTTGTTGTATGTGTACAAAATGTTGTGTAAAAAAAATAATTTTCATTTATAAAAGTGCTCCGTTGTAATACATTTACTCATATTCTATGTATGAGTGTATGACATTTGGCCTGAGTGTGTGTATTCACTGGCTGGTATTTACTATTTACCCAACAACACATTTTAATAACTTGAAAGTAAATTCCTTTAACGCAAAAATGCACTTTTCTGCTTTTGTTTGGTGTTTTTACTTAAGTGACACTTGGCCATTGAGACCAAACCTCAAAATAACAAAAATAAAAAACAAAAAATATTGAAACAATAAAAAAGCCAGACTGCTACATGCGGCAGTGGGATTTCATTTGGGGTTTCAGAAAATCATATTAAGTTTGCTTGTATAAGGGAAAAAAATTTATAATTTTTAAAACAAATTTTAAGTTGATATTTTTAAATAATAAATATTTTGTAGATATGGCTGTACATCGGATTGTTTTCAGTTCAAAAGGAAACTAAAATTTACTTATTATAACAGAATTTATAAAAAATCTTTGCGTTACAAACCGTAAGAACTATGAGTATTGATTTCCTTTATATGTAGTACACTACGCAACAAAAGAGTGAACCATACAGTTCACAGAAATATAAACCCGTAATCAATGAATCCTTGGCACATAAAAAATGCATATAAACTGATACATAGATATGGATGGGTATTAAAGATATTTGTACACATTTATTTACTTTAAACTTTATTTACACAGAAATTCTATTAAACCTTTATGTCCTTTTTCCTACCATACCCGTCCTATATATCAGACTGTCCAGGAGACACTGTCTTTCTGTTTCCTAGCCGTTGTATTTTAATTTCTTTTATACTCTTTTTTTGGATGAGAATGTAAATAAATCATATTGAAATCATTAAAAAGAACAAACAAAATAAAATAAACTATACAAAATGAAAATATTGTGTATAAAAATTTATTTAACACTTAAGCCAATAAATGTAAATTCGCTGGTGAAAAAAAAAACATCTATAATAATTTAAAAAGCAAAAGCAAAAAGAAAAATATAAAAGGATAAGTCCATAAATATTTTCAAAATTAATACGCATGTTTTTAAATGCTACTACTACTACTGAATCTGTGTGTGTGTGCTGCAGCAATACATGTGAATGTAATAAATTAAAGTACGTTAAATAGCTGGGGCGGTAAACGCGGTACGTGGAACTGCATTACTCAAAAAAATTATTATATATAATTTTATTGTTGGTTGTTGTTTTATTGTATATTGTTATTACTGTTGTTGTTGCTGGCAAGTAACTTAAAATTTTATTGTTTTACAAGTGTTTATTGGTTTATTGGTAGTGGTTATAATGTAAGTGTATCACAATGAAATCAAAACGATGTGGACAGTGGGTCAAAAAGAAAAAAGTTACAGCAAAAAATTATTAAAAATAAAATTTTTTCGACTTAAACTGATATTCATTATATTTTTTTTTTTAAATTATAATTTTTGCCGACTTTTTTGTTATTAATATAACAAGGTGTACTCGTATAAAACTTTGAGAACTTCGATTTTATAAGAAATAACGTCTTTAAATTTTTTCTTTACATTTCTATTTTTCCCCCTGAAAGAACAGTCATATATATGGGCAATTATCAAAAATGTTTAACCTGGCTGAAACTGACTTAAATCCTTAATAACTTTTGCGGTAATGAAATTTTAAACAAACCGGTTACAGATCTGAACTCACAAGACTTGAAACTAATACAGTGCAAAATTTTTGCACAATCCTATAACCTATAACTGTAACTTTTTATAACCATATTTGTTGTTCAAAGTTCAAGAATATAGAAAAACTGATGAAAACTACTTAAGTTTTTCCCATTCTTCTACAATTTTTGTTCGCGCGTTTATACTTTTTGATCTTACTCTATCATAAGTAAACTAATCGGACTTTATACATAAATTCTACACCATCTTTGTTGTTGTGCAGACTTTCAACAACTAAATACACGGTACTAAAGTTGTGATGACAAAATTTTGTTGGTTTTTTAAATTTTTCAGTTTTTTGCGCGCGGTCTGTGCGCCGCTCAACCGAATACAAAATTTTGGATAGGGATTGATACTTGTTGTAATTGTACGTATTTTACGTTATATCCCGTTGATGCGCCCGAAATAGTCAACGTAGTAGATAGTCTCAAAGTTTGGAAAACAAGTGTGAAAATTTTTCAAAAAGTCAGTTTTTCGCGAGGCACATTCACATTTTCATATGGAATTGCTTGGACTACTGCGTGAACTTAATTTTTTGTCATTTTACATAACAGAATTGAAAAACATTAAAAGTAAATTTAATACAAAAATTTTATGAACTTTTTGAAAATTATGCAAAAATTGCACTTTTTGTTTTTGTATTTTTATATAGAAAATTGAAATTTAAACAAATATTAGATATACAGATGTAAGAGTGGCGATAAATATAATTGATTGGGATCATAAATTTAAGTCAAATGTCGTTGATAGTTGAAAACGGGAAATTTTTGTCAAAACACATTTCGCTAAGGCACATCGTGTGGACAGCATAAAATTAACTATTATTGACATAATTAGTAGGTGCTTGTTATCCTTAATAAAAACTCAGAGGCGCATCAAAAAATTTTGAGAGATAAACATTTTATGGACCAAAAAAATATTTACTTGTGTTAAAAAAGGATCACTTTATGAAATAGCATTATTTGTAATAAACTCTAACAAAATATATTTTCAATCAATATATGAAGAAATAATTTAGATTCGATCCAAATTTTTCACAATATTTTTAAAAATTGCGATTTTTATTGAAAAGAAAATTTTTAAAATTTTACTAGGAAACCATAAAATATACTAATACCATCAAACATTAAAAATATAATAAATTTTATTTGAAGAACTCAGTAGGTTTTCATATTATTTGTAATTTTGACCAGAATTGTACATAAACTTCTAGTTTGTAAAAATTTTTATATGTTCAACTTGAGACCGCCATAACCTTCGTGCCCCTCACATGAAATGATTAACGCGAACTGATTCTACATGCATTCGAGTCACTTTATATGTTGTAACGGACCACCATTTATTCCTCCATTCACATGAGAACTATGCTACCTTATTCCGGCCGTGCTCAGGGATAATGGGCTGGTTCTTGTCCTCTTAAGTGAAGTGGTATATAGTTCCGTACGAGAAATTCTAAAATTCGGTAGCAAAATCCCTATATCGACCAAAAAAAAAAAAAAAAAAAATTAATAAAAAATATAGATTTAATTGATGAAACCCTATAAAGGTGGTAATACCACTATTATATCTTTCACCCTCCCTGTCATACTAACTTTCGTTCGAACCTTAGTTAGCCCGAAATGTAATACTTAACCCGTTTTAGACCAAACTTTTCGTGGAATTAAATATAAAATATTTAGTTAATCATGTTAACAATAATTTAATTTAATAGAAAAGAAATAAAATTAATAGGTATATTAGAGTTTTTTAACAAAGGGACCATTTGAGATTTTAAATAAAAAAATAATAATATTTAAAAGTGGTAATTTGAAGTATTAGTGTGATTTTAATATATTTAAAAGAAATTTCAAATAGTGCCGTTGATAATAAAAGAAACATATTAAAGAAGAAATTAAAAATTTAAATGTTAACTAGATACCCTAATAATTTTTCAATGGCATATTAAAAAAATATGTATTACAATTTTATTTAAATTGTTATTTAAAGTGTTTTAGTTAAATTTATATAATTATCAGTTTTTTTGTATGCATGTAAGTGAAAATTTAATTTAGTTTATTTGTAATATAAATGCTTACATTTTAGAAACACTCACCAATAAAATCCTTTTGATGACACAGGCCTGTAGTACAGATTTTTGATTTTTAATGGAGTTTTCTTTAAATTTTCAAAGCTTGATAAAATTTTCACTTATAAAATGTATGATAATTTAATGTGTTATGTTGTAAAGTTATGGTTATTGAAAATTTAATAAAATTAATAAAAAAAAAATATTTTTAAATAACAAACACCATGAAATTAGATGTCTTAGCTCTTTGAAGTTTTATGTATAAACGTAGAATGAAAATGAATGTCAGGTTCTTATATTTTGTTTTTGCCGTTTAATATATTTCCACACGGATTCTTTCGTATACTTGTTCTCACCGTTTAAAATGTTTCCACACGGATTCTTTCGTATATTTGCCTTCTTTCTGAGAAATGGATTGAGTCCGTGTGAAGATATTATTCTGATCCTGATCTGTATCCGTTTTATATTTTTAAAAATTTTGTATTTAGGTCCAGATTGTTGTTTTATTTATTTCAAAATCTCGTGGTTCAAGAAAGTTTTTCAACAAATAGAAAAACAAATTTGCTTCTTTCCACAACAGAAATGTATCCTAAAAATTTAAATTATATTTCTTATTTATTTGAAACTAAAAAAAAAAAAATACTAAAATTATCACCTTTCAAAAGATTTTTCTCACTTAAAGAAAAAAATTAAATATTTATGCCAAAAATTTTAAATATGAACTACAATCTTGCCACAAACACTATTTGTTAAAATGTTTAAACTTTCGTTGTTCTCGTTCCAAATTTCAAATTCGAATGAAAATTTTTTCATTAATTTACATTTACATTTACATTAATGTAAAATTTTTACTGAGGTGGTACAAATAGTAACACTTTTTGCTATAGGATTATATAACTACATAACGGGAATATAAAATTTCCCGTTTTCCCAGGAAAATTGGAAAAAATTCTCGGGAATTCCCGACGAAAAATTTCCAGGAATTCCCGGGATTTACCGCCCGGGAATTCCCGGACCCCAAACCCTAGTCCCATTACTCCTAAAAGAAAGTAAATTAAATTTATTTTATTATATTTTTTCACACTCAGGCTTTATTTACTCTTAAATAAAAGAATATTAAAAATTTGTTTTTCATTTTTTTTATTGCAATCATCCGGCCACTAACTCATCAGACAAAAAGCAAATTATATCACATGCCACACCCTGGTTAAGGAAAGGCGTAATATGTTTTTATATTTATTTTTAATATTTTTTATGGTTTTAAATGTGCAAGCAAACATGTGAGTGTGTGTTTTTAGACACGTGTATAAAAGTAAAAAGATGAGAAAAAAGGTATTAAATCACTGTTTATATTTATTTTATGATATTTGTTATTTCGCTTTTTTTTTTTTTGTAAATCAGTGGGATTATTATTGTTACATAATCAATTTAAATATTGTATTTTAAATAAAGATTTTTCTTTTGGAAAATGTTTGTAATAAAATGATATAAAAAAGAAAATTGAACTGCATTGGCATACAACAGTTAACCTTTGAAGTAGACTTGTGTAAAATAAGAGTATTATAACTAACGAAATCGTTCATAAACAAATTGAATGATTTATTTTATAGACAGATTTGTCTGTCTATACACATACAATATACATACAAACATTTTTACTTGTATACATGTAAAATATATTGTTTATTATATGTAGATTGTGTTATTATTACATGAGATTTTGTTGTAGTTATTTTTAATAGCTTTTACTTATTTTTTTTATATATATTTTATGTGAATATTAAATAAAAATCCTTTTGATTCTGTAGAGAATAAAAAAAGTATTAAAATGTTAATATTTACAGAGTTTTATATATGGGTATAGTGTATTGTTTTTGTACGTGTGTAAGTAAGTGTGTAATATTGCATAAGTATTTGTAATTTAATATTAAAATAGATTTATTTATTTTGCAGCACAAAAGCTTTAGTTAATGTAAAATTAATGTTTTATTTAATGTGACCTTTAACTCAATTTGTAATTAATAAATAAAAAGACATTGGAGAATTGGTTCACTTCACTTAAACTCATTTTGAACTTATCTGTTAACTTAAGAATATATTTGTTAATAAAATTATTTTATTGGATTTATAATATTGTAAATATTTTTTAAATGATTTTTTTTATTGTTTATCTGTTTAAACTATAATCACACTGTTTACGTTGGCAAATACAAATTAATTTTTTATTTTTCCTGAGGCGTATACGATGTTTGAATTTCAACCATAACTCCCCCTAGATTTGTTATTTGGTATGTAAAAACATATTATGCAAAGTATTGTATACTAGTTGCATACACAGAAAAAAATATTTCAAAAAATATTTTAATAAAATTATTAATTAACTTTATATTGGAATTTAATTATATGATTTATTAACATAATTAATTTTCTAATTGGTTTTCAGTTTTGTTTTTTAAATTGACAGCTGTTAATAAAATATAAAGAAAAACTAAATACTTGTCTATAAAAGTACAGAAATAAAATAAATTTAAGTAAATTTTCAAAAATGTCCAGCTCATTGCATCTATTTAAGGAAAAGAAGTAATAATAATACCAATTATTCTAGTTATTAATATTATCATTTTGATGATTGGAGCAAAATCAATTAAAAATTAATTAATATTACAAATTTCGTAATTGAAGTCCATTTTTACTTTTTTCTGTGTAGACTAACATATTTTTAAAATTGTTCCGTAAACTTTGTTTATATACAAAACTTACTTAGCTAAGTAATTACTAAAGTAAGGACTGCGCACGAAAAAATGCGTGCATACAAATCTGCTTATAGAAAGTAAACCAATCGGCGAATTTTTCTAAAATTATATTTTGATTAATGACTGTTATGTTCAAGTTCTAAACGTAAAGTAATAAATTATTTTCTGTTGGTTTTTAAGTAAATATCTGATGTTTTCCAGAATTCTTCCAATTAAAGTTTTTTTTTCTGTATTTCGGTCGCTTTTTTGATCGAATAAGTCCACTTATTTTTAAACTTCGTTTCATTTTAAGCTGAACTTTTAATGTTCTTTAAATTATTTATTACTAGAGCTCAATATCTTTCAACTCCTCGGAGTTCCGGTCAATTTTATGGATTAGCGTCTTTCGGTACAAACACTAACAATTTCTTTGTAACCACTCCAGTTTTTTGTAGCTGTAATGAGAAGAAGAAAGAATGTGCCACGTATTTTGATTTCTTTGATACACGATATTTTTCTGCCATATTCCCTCTAGCATCTGCAACATAGAATTCCTGGCTGGGAAGTTAAAAAAAGCTAGCCTGTACGAACGTTTCATCGTCTATTATACACTAATCATAATTACCGAAAAAATTCGCCTGAAAACTTTCACGTAATTTTTTACCTCCAAATTCTTGTTTTGGGTTTCTATTAGAATTTTTTTGTACTTTACATCTTCAGGCTAGATTTTCTTTCAACTTTTCTGATAAAAATTCAAAGCAGTTAACTTTTTGTGACACTTTTCTTCCTGAGATGAGGGGATTTTCTCTGAAGATATTACTTTTATTTTTCTTACACTCCCAGGTTTCCATTCAGTGAGCATTACTTCTTTATATAATATTATGACCCAAGAAACTGTATTTTTTGACACAGCTGTCTTCTTAGAAATTGTTTTATATGACCGATGTAAGATTTCATGAAATTTTTAAATTATGTGTTTTGGTGTTTTTTATTCAATTTCCATTTTAAGAAAAACTAGTTTTGCTATAAGCATGAAACTTAGCACATGGTTAGTGAGCATAATGACAAATGTAAATCAGTTAACAGAACTATTTATTTTTCACCACACCAAAAGTTATAAGCCCAAGAGTATGCACGGATTTTTTCGTGCACAGTCCTTAGAAGCGAAAAACTGAATAAAACGTAGTAAAGATCTGCCTCTAAAGAAAATAATATATCGATTATGTATACGAACCGAACTTCAATTGATTTGTGAGTTGCCGTAAAAATATTTCAGATGACAACTGAAAGCCTTCAACTACCGTTTCCACACAAGCAACTACTACATCATTCAGGTTGTTGGAGATTTTTTAAAATAAAAAAATAAAACTATTTTTATACCCTACACCAAAATAGGTGGTTGGTGTATTATGCTTTTGCGCTGATGTTTGTAACGCTCAAAAAAAATATCCGTCCAGGCGTCTGTCCATGTAAACCTTGTGAATAAAGTACAGGTCGTAATTCTAAAGATATATTGATAAAATTTGTCACGAAAATTATTTTGGCGCACGGACGGATGCACAAAAAAAAATATCCATACGTGATAGAAAAATGTGAAAGCTGATTTTTGTTTATCACGTTGAATTTTTATTTTTTTTTTTTTATTTCAGACGACAAAAAAAAAAAAAAAAATTGTTGTCCACTAGTGTATCTCCACTTAATGCATGGGTATTTTAACTTAACTGTGAATGAACTCAAGATTTGTGCATCAATTTTGATGATACGTAACTTTATTTACTCGTAGTTTTACCAGCTTTGAGATAAAGATGATAAACTGAAACATTTTTGATGTTTTCACTTTTAAAAAGAAATTTTATTAAAAAAAATCTTCAATTTAGGATTTTTTCGGACACTTGTTTTGAAATATCTTCTAAACTATTGAGCGGATAAAAATTTGATAGTAAAATTACATAAAGCCAATTTTATTCCACATATTTTGGTGTATCATTTATATAAAGAGTGCATAATATTATCGAGTTATAGAGAAATATACTCAAGTATTCGGCTTATTTGGGACGCAATATCGACCTGATGGGAAAAAGCTAAAAACAGATTCGAGTTTAGCATGCGGAATTCCTAGTCCACATAT
The DNA here is from genome assembly GCA_951394005.1 of Protophormia terraenovae. Classification (NCBI taxonomy): domain Eukaryota; kingdom Metazoa; phylum Arthropoda; class Insecta; order Diptera; family Calliphoridae; genus Protophormia; species Protophormia terraenovae. The sequence goes on from OX596074.1 coordinate 145,227,383, forward strand.
TTTTATTTTGAAGGAGCACAAAAAAATTCTTTTTATCGACCAGTGTAATTTTGTGCATTTAATAGATTAAGCACCAATTCTATGTATTTAACAGTACTTAGATTCATTCAAAATCTTGGATATTAGATGTAACATGAACTCTAGTAGAGAAAGCTTCTGATGACAAATTTTTATACCCATCATCAAAAAGATTGATTTTGCCATTCCGTGTGTAACATATAAAAAATTATTTAAGACCTTATAACTTATATATTTTCTGTGTCCTGGTTAGATTCGAACTAGCTATGTCCGTCCGTCCGTCCGTCCGCCTGTCTTTCTGTGTGTTGAAAACAGAATGGGGTTTGAACGGGACAACCTAGGAAGACAAAATTTGGCTCAAATATTTATCTTATATAAGGTTTGTTTGGTATGGAAAATGGTTAATAAACAAAAATGTTATGGGTTAAGTACTAGAAACACAGGGTGTTCGTTATAGCTTCATTTCATACTTTTCTGCCGATATCTTACAGAAAAGTATGTCCGACAACAAAATTTTGTACAGATAGTTCGAAGGTCGATATAAACTTGGAAACCAAAAACTAGCTTGGTCCGCCTACCCTCCATATAAGATGAAACGTCAACAAAATTTTGTACAAATAGTTCAATGACTTTCTGAGTCGATTTAATGTCTGTCCGTCTGGTCGGCTGGCTGGTTGGCTGTCCAAGTAAAGCTTGTGCGCAAAGTACAGGTCGCAATTTTGAAGTTAATTTGATGAAATTTGGTACATATGCTTTTTTTGAATTTGATTATGATCGGCCCATTATTTCATTAAAGCGTTAAAGCATTAAAAATCATTTGGCATTCATAGTCTGAAAATGAAAAAGTACTTCTTTTTGGCATATTGCTAATTATATTTATTACAAAATTATATATTTTACATAAAGGATTTTTTTAAGTCTTTGTCCTGCAACATTTAAATAAAAACTTTTGTTATATTGTAGGTATCCATAGCTTTCATTTGACATCCATATTGTTTTTATGTAATTTTGGTAAATACTTTCCAATTTTTTTTTTTCATGTTGCGTATTTTTCGAAACTTTAAAGTCCTTTTGAGAAAAAATTTGACGTCCTGGGGAAAAACTGAATATGTACTCAGTTTTATTGTTTGATATCCATTTCGATTAAAAAATCGAAACTTTTTTGACCAAAATGTATGGGACACATGATTTTTCAATCGACGGTGAGAAACTAAAGACCAATTTTCATATATTTTTCAAAATCATTTCTTCGTATTAAGCTAATTTCTCACATTGAAATCTCGAAAAAGGCTATCGTCGTAACACTCTAATATACATATAAAACAATTACAAAAATTACTAGACAAAAACTTTCTCTCTTTTAGCATTATGGTTTATTAGAAAAATATCGAACTACAAAGAAATCTTTCAAAATATTTCAACTATTATAAATAAACCGCTTGCTTTAGATAACTTAACATTTTACTAAAATACAGAAAAATAAACATATAAATTTCCACTTAATAGATTTTCAAATTTTTCTTCTTAAATAACATTTTAAATGAGAAAAAATACATATGAACATATGTGAGTGTTTCAGTGTGTATGTAAATATAGATGTGTAAATGTTTGTTTCTATTTTGTATGCGTGATTGACTGTGTTATGTTGGTATTTTGATTTGGTTTTACGAATACAATTTATTTATTCACATTGATTCAATTTGGTATTTTTTCTGTTTTTCAAGGCTTAAAATATGTTGTTTTCGAAAGTTTTCTCTTTTTTTTTTTTGTTGTTTGGTATTTTTTGTTGTAAAATGGGTTTTGCTTTCTTATATATGTAACATTTTTTTTTGCTTGAAACATATTCAAAATTTGTTACAAAAATTTGTTTAGGAAGTTGTGTTTTTCTTGTTTTGTTTGTGAGTTTTTTTTTTTTTTTTTTTTTTGCTGTTTTATGCTTGGTTTTTTTTCTTCATTTTTTTATCTACCCTTATATTATGGGAATTTTTTTTGTTGGTATTTTTAAATGCACTATGGATAAAAATACAAATTTATATAAAAAAAAAAAAAATTAACTTAAGATATAAAATTAAACAAAGAAGTTAATCTTTGCAATTGTACAATATTTTATAGCCATAAGTAGTAAACGCTTTTTAATATTATACATAAATTGAAGAAATTAGAAATTTATTATTCACAAAATAACTTTTAAACTAAGATTTTTATTTCATTTAAAATAATACTTGATTAAAGTTTTAATTTTTCTTTATGTTCTTAATCCATAGTGCATTGTTACATTATCTAATACTATTTTCAAATATAGTTGTTGTTGTTTCTCTGACTGGTTGTTTATTTTCTAACCAAGTCTATATGGAAAAATATATGCCATTTCGTTTCACTTTATACTATATTCCATTTGTTATTTGTTATATCCTTCAGTTAGACATACATACTTACACACATGAGCATACACACGCACTTTCATATGCATAAAATTTGTATGTAAAGTAATCTGCTGATTAAGTTTTTCAAAAAATTTGTTCTAAATTTGGTTTTAAGTTAAGTAAGTGTTTTGTTGCTAAAGAATTCGGTGTTTTTTTTTTTTTTTTCTAACAAATTGTTAGTGTTTGTGCATGAGTGGGAGTAAGAATCCAACAGTTCTAATAGGGCAAATGTATTATTGTGTTTCTTCTAACAAAAATATAGATATTTTGATGTTCATATCTTCTTTTGTAATAAAAAAGTTTATTGATGCTTTGACAGCATCTCAGTATTACAGAGTGCACAGTGAAGTCGACTTTAAACATTTTCTTTATAAATCAGTATCTCCTAAACTACAGGACGAATCGAAATGAAATATATGATAGAGCTATAGAGAAGGATTTAAGCTTTTAGAAAATGTATCTACATAGTAGTGAGCCAGTTATAATACAAGATAAACTGCAAAGTGTTAAAGTTGACCACCTCGTGAATGAAAAAGTTTAAACTTCTACTTCGATTTTAAAGACTTAAAACCATTTATAAATAGCTTCATGATATGTGGTTACTGACCTTTGATATATTTTTTAAAAAATTATTAAATTGAAGAATTTGAAATTAATATGAACATTTTTTTTTTACATACATATTTCAAAAGACATGGCTTTTGGAATGAATAATAAATTAATTTTTATTTGATTGAGAGTTGCACCCCACGTCCAACATTTGTTAAAAATTGCGAAATTTTGAATGAAATTTCAAATTCATCGAGCTAAAAAAAGGAATTAAGCACGATTTTTTAAACTTGAAATATAGTTTTAATAATCGCATATACTATATAGATTGATTTGACACTAAACTGATTTCTGCTCGCTTAAAATGTAGTCAGCAGAACATATTTTATAAAAATAGTGATATTTTCAGAAACATATTTTTCAAGTTCGCAAAAAATATATTATTTTTTTTTTTTAATTCATTTTAATACAATGTATTAGAAAGATTACGATTTTTTTGTCTACCAAAAATAGTATTGATAGCTTTAGTGGATGATTTTTTATGCATCCTCAAGTGTTAAATAATGTCTTATTGGCACTGAAACTTTTTTTCTTTTAGTTAAACTGTCTTCATTTTTGTTTCAAAATATAGAAGCTGACCTTTCCACTGGTTTGATCTTTTCCTGGAACAATAATATGTAAAAACAATTATATATTGGGAAAATCTTTAAAATTATAGTTGGCTAGTTAGATCTCTAAACCAGTAATAGTCATCAGAACTGTTAGGCAGTGTAAACACTCACATGTATTGAGACATATGAGCAAGTATAAGAGTGTTGGGTTCTTTATAATCAAATAACACAAGATTATGTGAGTATTTGTAAATTGTTATTAAATAAGATGTGTTATGAGGCTGGTTGTTTGTTATTTTTCTCTTTACTTTTTCTTGTTGTTGTTGCTGCCGGATTTCTGGTTATTGCTGTGTTTTTAACTCAAAGTTTATTTAAAGGAAATTTTTATGGCAGCCGAGATAGAACAAAAATCCGTTGGTTAAAAAAGAAAGAAAGAAAGAAAAATAGCATATAAATTTAAGTCTTAAGTACTTAATTTAAGTGTGTATTTATTCATTCATTCATTTATTTATTTCTCTCACTATCTCTTTTTCTCTCTTTAAGACAAGGTAAACAAAAAAATTTAGTTAAATGAGATTTTTAATCAACAACAAATCGAATTATCAAAATACTATTTATGAACCAAAATACCTATTAATGGTTTAGTGTGAGAGTATTGTAAAAATTTGAATAATAAAAATTATAACAAAAATAATAAAAAATCAATTTTAAAAATGTTACAAAATTAAAAATTCATTAATTAATTAATTTTTTGGTAAACCTTAATTTTTATTTAGCTCATTTTTAGTATTTTATGATTAATATTATATGTAGGTATAATGTTAGTAAATAGTAATTTGTTTTTCATTCTATTAAATAATTTCAAGTGCATAATACATTATACCAGATGACATTGGTCTTATTAGAATTTCATTAAATCAATGATGATTTGTTTTGTATATCTTTTTTTCTATTGCACCAAATTCTACTCATCGTTTCCACACTTTGGCAAATACCAACTGCATCAAGTATTCATGTATTAAACACAAACAGCAAGGGAGAGACAAAATTTGCATTAAGCAAAGATATCGTGTGATGAAATAAAACATTATTCGCTTGATGTTTCAGAAATGCAGCTATTTAAATTCTTTGATAATGTTATCACAATATTTTATTGAAATTTTAGTATAATGTGTATAAACTTGTCTAAAAATAGTAGAATTCAAATACATGGAAATACCCAAAATCCCAATCCCTATAAAACATGTTTAAAAAATTTACTTTTTTCATTATTTCGCACGTTAGGGTAAAATGTGTCATAAGTGGCGCTTAATAGAATTTTAAAATTTAAATTATGTATCAATTTCAATTAAAATCTTAAAGCTAGGTTGTGTTGTTTTCATGTAAGTAGCTGTCAAATTTAAGAATTTTTTTTATATTTTTGAAAAATAGTAAAAAATTCAATTCTCATCAGCTTTCAGTGTTTCTATTTTAATTAAAAAGTCTTTTAAGGGAAAATTTTAAAATAAAATCATCAACTTTAAATTTTTCAGGATGTATGTTCTGAAAATTTTTTGAAAAATAGTATAAATTGTCCACTTTAATATTATGAAAAAAAAAAATCGTGCGCGTATATAGCCCGATTTTAGAAAATAATTTTTTTTTTTTCAAAAAAAAAAAAAGCTTAAGCAATTTCTTAGCTTAATCAAACATTAATCAGAGGGGGAAATCTAAATAAATCTGTAACTTCTAAGCGGCTGGTTGGATTTGCATGAAATTTCACATAAGCGTAGCAGAGAACAGTAGCATTTTTTTTTAGAAGCAGGATCCAATATACGCATCAGGAGCGGAACTATGGGGGTTCAAAATAGGGTATTAGTGACATGGAAAATGTTTAACCACTAGCGAATTTTTATTCCTTACCCGATTTCCAATATTTTTATACCATCTTAAAATCCTAGATAAATCCTTTAGAAAACATGCTTGCATGTGTTATTTATTTTATATATTTTTCGAGTTATATACATTTGAAATTTAAAAAATCTCAATTTTAAAATTTTTCCATATATAGCCAAATATTTTTAAACGATTTAATTATATTTTATGTAGTTGGTTAAAAAGCTAAATTGTCTATCGAACGAAGAAAATTTTGAGCCGTTATCTTTTTCGAGACAAAAGTTAAACGATTTTGAATTGGAAAGTTTGCAAAAACTAACAAAATGACAAACAGATAGACGGATATTAGAATTCTTTCAAAAAAATCTTAAAATTCAAAAAAATTTTTTTTTTTTCACTTTTCGATTAATATGAAAACCAAATGAAAGTATTAAAATTTTGATATAACCTTTCCCTGAATTAAGTGGCATTTTCGACCCATTTAACCCAAATGTATAGATGGACGGACGGGCATTGCCATGCTGCCAAAAATTATTTTGGAATTCTAAAAACTAAATTTTTACTAACAAATGAATAGAAAAATAGACAAAATTTATAAACGACGGACATTACCATTTAGCCAAGAAACATCTTATAATTCTAGAAATGTATTTTTTTACTTACTAATAAATAGGAAAATTAAACGTGATCATTAAAGTGTTAATACCATCCTTCTCTGAATTATGCATAATTTTCGACTCATTTAACTCTAATGTATAGACGGACAGACAGACATTACCGTTCTGCTAAAAAAAAAATCTTAAAATTCTAAAACTGATTTTTTTTTACTTAATAATACAGGGAAGCAAAGATTCTGTGGCACGGGGTTTCTCAGTGAATTCGGATACACGGTACTAATAAGTACTAAGCTTCTAATCCACTTTTTTTGAATTGACTCTAGTTCTCGTGATAAATCGCGGTTTGTAAAATTAAGCAGATTGTACTATATATTGAAGCATATCTCGAAAACGAGATATGCTTCAATATAAAAAAAAAATATCAAAAAATTCTAATTAAAATTATCTTCAAGTCGTTCTTACATTACTTTTTAATACGGTAAATAGTTATGCAGATATTAAGCCCATCTATAGAGAAAAAATTAAATTTTATAAAAAATTTGAAGAAACTATTTTTAAAAAAAATCTTAAAAATTTGAAATTTTCAAAAATTCAGATTTTTATACTCATACAGGTAAATTTGTTACAAATAAATGAGTGTTTTCACTAATTTGTAAATAAAATCAAAACTTATACCTTGACTTTTATCAAATATATCTTGTTTTATTTTTACTAAATTTATCTCTATAATTTAATAATAAAAATTCTAATTTTTGACACTTTCGAATTTTTATGATTTTTTGAAAAAAAAAGTTCTTCAAATTTTGTACACAATTTCATTTTTTCTCATCAAATGGGCTCAATATCTCTATAACTGTTGACCGTATTAAGAAGTAATGTAAGAAAGACTTGAGGATAAGTTTAGTTAGAATTTTTGGATATTTTTTTGAACAAAATCAGACAATTAATTTTACAAACCGCGATTTATCGCGAGAACTTTTCTCATTTTGTAACTCTGTGCAATCAATAGAAAAATAAAACGTGATCATTAAAATATTTATATCATCTATCCCTTTTTACTCCAATGTGCGTTTTTATAAGGGTAAGTTTTTGCTGGATATGTAGTATTTTTCCTGTAAAATTTACAAATTTTTTTATTTTTTATTCTCAATAAAATCAATATTATAGGCTAAAAATTAGTCATTGGTTCAACGAGGCTTCATCATGTCTACTCAAATTTAATAATTCTGAAAACATAACTTTTCTATTTAAATGGTTTATAATTTCTTCTTTTTAATTCTTTCCCATATTTTCTCACTAGCAGCACTATAAAATATCTGTACTCCGGACAATATTTCATTAAAGCTCCTATCTCATTCCGACTATCGATAAGTAAACAACAACTGTATGAATGATAAAGATGTTTATTTGTATGTCAGCAAACGTAAAATTAAAAACGGGAAAAAAAATTTAATAAAAAAGTGTAAATAGTATGAATTTGCATACAAAACTTTTCATTTAACACTAATTGACATGTATTCTATGATTGTGTGTATAAATGTGAGTGAGTTAGTATGCATGAGTGTATGTGTGTGTTTATATCATCAAGTATACAAAAAAGGAAAAACTAAAATAAAAAGCTTTAAATGCAACAGACATCTGTCAATGGTTTTTATATGTTTATGAATGAATCTATATTATGAAAAGTATTCAAAAACAGCTACAACTACTAGAAGTAGTAAATACGAATACTATAGAAGTACTTATACACATATAGACATACATATATGTATAGTAATGGTTTTATTATACACAAATAAACAGTGAAGGATATAAAAATATCACATCAAGAAAATTTAAAAAAAGATATTTTAATACTTTTAGCTTAATTTTAAAATATTAAAAAAAAATATTTTTTATTTACAAAGAAATTTTAAAATTATTTATTGCAAAGTATATTATTTTAAATTGCTACCCACTGTATAGTTCTATATTTAAATTTGTTAATATGCATTTTCCTATATATGTATGTGCCTGCATTTGTACACATGTATGTATGTATGTATTTGTATATTTAAGTGTTTTTGTATTCTACTCTTGTATTTTTCGGTTTTATTTCCATGTTTTTAATTCATAAATGTCAATACAAAATCAAATGTTGTACACATTGATTATCTTAGTGAAGTTATATACATATACATTCATACATATATAATTACATATACTATATACATTACAGTGCCTTGATTTGTATGGGGACAAACAAAGTTGCAAATGTACCCCCCTAAAATTAAAGATTGATATGTTTTTAACTAATTCCCAAAATATGTCGGTTCAATTATTTCATTTACGTGAGCTGGACCATTTTTATAAAATCTCCAAAAATATGGTTTTCGATCAACAGTATACACAATTTTTAACCTTTTGTCAAAAAAATTACAACATATGATAGAAAAACGACGTCTAATATATATTGAGTAAAAAATACTTGTTTTCATTCTCGCGAAATTAAAACTTTAGTAAAATTTTCAATGATTTTATTTTAAACAATATTTTATTAAAGTTTGAATATTTTAAAGGTCTCATTAAATACTATTGATATATGTATGGATTCATTTAACCTTTTAGTTACACAAATAATATTTTGGGATTTCTCGTCCATAATTGGTTAAGTTAATTTTAACGGCAAATAAATAGTTAGTTAAGAATATAAATATCCCCGAAAGTGCAAATTAATCAAAAAAGCTGTAAATTCGTGCAAATTAGCTGCTAAATTTCAAAAACTCCTTTTTATTCGATTATTATCGCGGTTTTAAATTTAAACTTATTATGTTTTTCATATTATGTTTTTTATAAATTTATCATTACCTAAAGTCTAATGAGTATTTCCATGCGACTTATTTGCAAAAATTGCTATTTTAACCTTTTGGGAACTAAATGCATCAAATTGAACCTCTGGCTCTTAATGCGTCAATTACATATTATCTTCAATAATAACAGGATAGACTATTCCTATGGTACATTAAAACCTAACATATTTTTAAAAATTTCCGAAATATATAAAATTATATGTTTAAACAAAGAAACAATTTTAGAACAATATTAATATTCCGCGACTGAAAAGAAATATAATAATTATTTAAATGAATATTCAAGGTCGTAGTAATCCTCTGTTATAATTTGAAGTTAATTTTCTTATAACTAAAATTTTGATAATGATATTGAAAGAAATACGTTATTTTAGAGGTGTTTTGAAAATGGTCCAGCTCACGTAATTTTTAACATTGAGATGAAATATTTTGGGAATCATATAAGAACATACTAATCTTCATTTCTAGAGGTGTACATTTGCAACTTTTTTTTGTGAGGCACTTTAATATACATATGTGTATATAAGTATTTAGTGGGTGTAAATTGCTATAAATAAGTATGTCTGTATTTGTATGTCAAGATAAGTATGTATATGTGATTTGAATTGTTTTTGAATCGTACATGATTTGTGTGGAAATCTATTTTGCGGATGAAAGAAATCAAAAGATTTTATTTAACCAATTTTTTGTACTCTACTTTATGACCATACAATTATATTATAATTTCTAACTTTTGAAAAAGTTTTATTACTTCAGAATATAAACTTTTCATAAGATTTTTCTTTAAGAACAAATTTTTTTTTGCAAATATTGTGAAATTTGCAATCCTTTTGGTTATAGTACCAAAAAGTTCGTTTTAGTTCTGTTTTATTCCTTTTATGAGACTTTTTTTCCTTTATTTTATTCAAAAATTATGTTTAAAATTGTTCAATATTCTTCTGACAGCTGTTATGACAAATATATGTCGTTTTCTTTGTTATTCTTTTGCCTTGGATTTATTTAAAAATTTTCTATCATATTAAATGACAACACAAAAGAGAAAGAAATAGAAATATAATTCACCAATAAATATGGGTTGCTCAGATGAAAAGTTTTGAGGATCTCAGCTAAAAAAAGTAAAAATATCCAAAGGTTCATAATATAGTCTGGACTGTAAAACAGAATATAATATAAACTATAATAATGACTAAACTGTAACCAAGATTAAATTTAAGACAAGTTTGTATTCAAAGCTATAGTAAAGCCTATGATCAAGACCATAGACTAGACTACATTCAAGTTTATAGTCGAGAGTGTATTCAAAATTATGGAGTTTATAGTATATAGGTTATATTCTATAGACTTAACTTTAGCTAAGCTTATAGCCAAAACTATAAATAGATTTTATACAGTCAATACTAGATACCAGATTATAGACAATTTTATAGTCAAAACTATAGACATAGTTATGTTTATATTTTTGACTATAAGTTTATAGCCAAGACTATAAATTGGGCTAAAGCTAATACTAGAGACTAGATTGTAGTTAAGTTTGTAGTAAAAACTACAGAAAAGACTATACTATAGTCAAGTTTATAGTCAAGACAATATAATGTGACAATATGTAGGTTTGACTGCAATCAAGTTTCTGACCAATACTATAAATAGGACCATAGGGAAGACTAGACTATAGTGAAGTTTATGTCAAGATAAAAATAAGGCAATAAACTGTGACTTATAGTATATAGTATATAGAATATAGATTTAACTATATTCAAGTTTATGCTCAAGACTATAGACAATTTTATAGTGAAGACTATAAGCAACTTTATAGTCAAAACTATAGATATCTTTATAGTCAATAGAGTAGATAAGAATATAGTCAAGTTTATAGTCATGACTATAAACTACGCTCTAGTCAAGTTTATAATAACGACCATGAAGTAGACTATAGTCAAGTTTTATAGTCAAGACTAGATTATAGTCAAAACTATAGACTATATTATAGTCAAGACTATGAACTAAATTATAGTCAAGACTATAGGCAAGTTTATAGTCAAAACTATAGACTATAGTAAATTAGTCACAACTATGAACTAGACTATATTCAAGTTCACAGTCACGAGTATGAACTAGAGTATAGTCGAGACTATAGATAAGTTTATAGTAAAGACTAGATTATAATCAATACTATAGACTAGATTATAGTCAAGATTATAAATTATAGTCAAAACTATGGACAAGTTTATAGTCAAAACTATAGAATATAGTAAATTTTATATGGACTAAACTATATTCAAGTTCATAGTAACGATTATGAACAAGAGTATATTTAAGACTATAGACAAATTTGTAGTCAAGGCAATAAACTAGACTATAGTAAAATTTATAGTTACGACTATGAAGTAGACTTTCATTAAGTTTATAGTAAAAATTATGAAGCAGACTATAATGAATTTTGTTGTCAGGACTATGAGCTAGACTATTGTCAAAACTATAGTAAAGTTTATAATAAAAACTATAGACTAGACTAGAGTCTATACTTAAGACCAAACCTCGGTCAAATTTGTAATAAAACTTTAGACCGCATAGCTTACAGCCATAATAATTTTACGTTCTCACTATGGAAATCTCCATATTAATAAAAAGCCTTTAAAAAAACTGTATTGCAAAAGATATTGTCATTTCATAATGCAAAAAAGTAAAAAATATAAAAAGCAACAAAACAAAAAAAGTATTGTGTAAAACTGAATAATAAATGGATAAAGATTTCTCTTTCGTTTGAAGAGAGTTGAAACAAGTTGAAAATTAATGTGCAAATTTTTAAGTAAATGTAAAGCAATGTAAATAAAATATGTTGCACACTGACAGCCGGCTGCTGTTTTACATTTTGTTGCATAGAAAGGAATGCAAGTGAAACACCAATTGCAAACATAAAAAAATCAAAGGGAAAAAAATCATCTCCATCATCATCAGCAACATTGCCACTGTACTTACTTTACACTTAATTTTATTTTTTAGATTTTGTTTTTATTACACAGTATAAAAAATATGAAAAAGATTTCATAGAATAATTTTCAGTTCTTTTCTGGGTTCTGTTCTATGAACTTCACAGGAGCTGTGGTGTGAGCATCATGTTCGCAGACATAAATATTCTTAAATATTCTTTTACATTCATGCATGCTGTAGCATTAACAATGACATTATTATGCACATATACTTATTAACAACATGTCAATGAAGATGATGATATTGATGTCTGCTGATTGATTGATAATGCATCAGAAAATCAGGCTGACTTTCAAAGAAGTAAAAAATGGTGTAGGGAAAATAATGATGATTATTTACAAAGATATACAGGAACATTTTCTTTTTATATAAATTATTTATCAATAAGGAACAACTGACCATTGCTTTTCTTTTAAAAGAAAAAGTAAATTAAATAAACTCCTGTAAAACATAATACTTGGAAATCATGGGGATTTGGCTAAAGTAACAATTTGAATCAATTCCTTAGAATTCATTTAATTTATTTTTCTTCTTCATTCATATGTATGAATTTGTTTGCCTTTTATTTTCAATGTTCAAAGCTAATTTAATTTCCTGTTTGTTTACTTTACAAACCACAAAAATTCTATACCATCATAAAATATAACAAAATAAGAAAAGGAAAAAAGAAAATTATAAAACATGATTAAAAAAAAACGCACAAAAATTAATAGCATTCCGTTTTCTTTTTCATCGTCATCATCATCTCAATCTCACTCTTCTTCTTATAACAAAGAAAAACGGAAACGGATGTTGTCGAGGAGACGGATGTTGTCATACACATGCATAACAATAATAATAATAATAACAACAACAACAATAATAAAAACGGTAACAAATAATAAATTATAAATAAACCAAACAAACTAAGAATTACAAAAAGAAAAACACCAACAAAACAGTAACCACAAAATGTTAACCTGGCAAACAGACAACAACCATCCAACGCCCAATACAACAAACAAATAAACCTTTTTATTTGTATATTTACTTTTCAAATTAAACAAAAACTCAAATATTTAACAACAGGAATATAGGAATTTACAATAACACATACATACATACATATACAAACACACTCATAATTGTGCTTGTGAAAGTTTCGTTTACAGTTAAGAACACATTAAAAATAAATTTTGAAAAAATTATTTTATAAGAATCAAATTTTAAACCATTTTAATATCTCGTCTTTTTATTTGTCCCAAATTACACTATGCAACAGTATTTTTCATTCCATCTACAATTGATAGCTCTTGATATGTGTAATAAACCCACCAAAGGATTTTTCACTGGTAAGCAAGATTTTCTTTTTAGGACCATCTAAAATTTTCTATTTTTTCGCCAACGTAGTCTCAGATAAATCGAAAAAAATAATATCTATATTGTTTGAAGCTAAAATATTTTTGCATAAATATTTAGAGCATTAAACGGGAAATATTTTATTAGAACTTTCAATTAATTTATTTTTTTTTATAAGGGGTCATTTTTCGTCTTTTTTCAAGAAATGACATGAAAGTCGATTAAAATTTGTGTTTAATGGGTTATAATGTTCTACAGATATTTTATGCAACAAATTTTACTAGGGATCTCCAAAATTAAAAAAGAAAAGTATAAAATTCTCCCACATTTCTTATATAAACGCCTTAGTTGAATTAGGCAATGAAATATAACATAAAATTAAAACTTTTGTAGAAACCGTAAACAAAATTTGCTAATAATTTCATTAATTTCTTTTTTTTTGGATAAATGCTTCACCATATGAATTTTATACCTTCGGTGACCCCTAGTGAAATTCGACGTAGAATATTTCTGTAGAATATTTTAACCCATTAAACTCAAGTTTTAATCGGACTAGGAATGACCCCTTATTATTAGAGATAAATGAATAGAAAGCTCTAATGAAATATCGCCATTTAAATGCTCTAAACATTTATGTTTAAATATTTCAGCTTTGAACTATATTTATATTACTTATTTTTTTTATATTTATCTGAAACTATTTCGGTGCAAAAATAGTAAAGTTTAAAGGGTCATAAAACAAACATTTTGACTACCGGCGAAAAATCCTTTGGAATGTTTATTACTCATATAAAGAGCTTTCAATTGCAGATGGTATGATTCCACCACCACGCAATGATCCTCAATTTGCTGCATAGTGTTAGTTAAATATTATAATCCTAATACATTTAACAAAGTAAGCTGAACACAAAAATGTTGCTTGAGCTTCCAAAACGTACGATGTTAATTGTTAATAAAATAAAAAGTTTTTAGAGATTTTTCTTAATATTTTTTATTACAAATATCAGCCAAATACTCACCACCTATTCGGTGGTATACCTTTATTCAATAATCCATATTTTCAATGATTCTGAGACATAATTGAGGTTCAATGTCGTTAATATGCCGAATTATCTCATCATTTAGCTGTCGATTTCTTCTTGACTTAATGACATACACTTTTTGTTTTAAATATCCCTAAAGAAAGAAGTCCAAAGGTGTCAAATTACATGATCGTGGTGGCCAATTAACATAGCTACAACGTGACATAACACGGCCATTCAATTTCTCGAGCAAAAGAGCCACTGTTTCATTGATTTTGTGGCAAGTGGCACCATCCTGTTGGAACCATATATTGTCCAAGTCTATATCCTCAATTTCTGGCCACAATAAGTTCGTCATAATCTCGCGATAGCGAGCACCATTCACGGTAACTGTTTGGCTAACCTTCTGCCGCACTAACGCGAACAACATCAATGTTTTCCGCTGAACGAACTGAGGGAGCTTGCACAGATATTTTGACATTTCAGACATTACAGACCAGGTTAGTTGAAATTTGAGCACAATTTGGTCGATTATGCTGACCAAAAAAACGAAATGCACGAAATGCATTTTGATTTTAACGTCCATTTTGGTTGAATTGTCAAATATTGAAACAAAGAAATGTCAAATTAATTTGGGCAAAAATCTTGACATTAAGGTGTGACTCGCAATTAATATTGTATATTAAGTTTGGACTACCCTTTAGGCTCCGTTACTATATCGTAAATGTAAATGTAGCAAATCAGCGTTTTGCTTATGAAAATTTTAAAAATTGTTCTCTGAAAGAGAGAGAGGGAGAGTCTCTCACTTTTATACACACAGCCAATATAAAATCAAAGAGGTTGTGCAACTTAAGCTGCTATATATATTTTTTGTACGAATTTTCCTTGTGCGAAATAAAAACAATTAAGTGTTTTGTTGTGTATTGTTGCACCTTTTTGAATTCATTCTCTCTACATCAACATCACAGCAAACTTACCCGGCCTGTGTGTCGCTCTATGTTCTTACGTGACAGCTGTAAGAACAGTGTTGACAACTTTTATTTCCATATACTAAGTCTGCGTAAAAATAGCTGTAAAAACTTTATTAATTGGATCATTTCTTTTGCTGTTTTCTTCACAGAAAATTTGTTAAAATAATTTAAATAAAGCGTGGAGCTGAATCAATAATTTTTGTATCACAAAAGCACAAATTTCGTTTTGTATACAAATCGCTACAATACATACCGATAAATCTTGCGATTTTCAAACTGATTTTTATTTACTGGAAATATGTGTAATTGATAATATGGATGTTGATGTGAACAAAACAACAACAAAGTACTTATCACATTTAGGTTTTTTGAGTAACCATCAACTTACGTTCCGTTTACATTTACATTTACGGTAGAGTAATGGAGCCTTTAACTTATAGCAAGAGATCGTTTTTCTTTAAGGAGGCTTAATTACCGAGACATTAATAATTAAAGATCTTGTTGATCTTTTATGCAAAGTATTGATTCTGATAAGAAAATCTTAAACCCTTTTCTTTTGGAGGCTTATTAACCAAGATATTAAGGATTTAAGATTTTTCAAAAAAGATCCAAAAATAAGTGATCTCGAATCCAAGCCTTTTTTCATTTAATGAGATATTAAATATTTAAGATTTTTCATATAAAATATCGATTTTTGGTAAGAAAACTAAGTGGTCACGAATCGAGGCCCTTTTTCAATACGGAGTCCTATTAAGAATTTTACAAAATATAAATAATTGGTATTAAAAACAAGTGATTACGAATCAAACCTTTTCCATTTTGAAGCTCAATTAAAGACATTTTAAGGAATTAGGATTTTTCATACAAAAAACCATTTTTGCTTTAATGATCATGAATTAAGTCCTTTTTTCCATTTCTGACAAGAAAAATAAGTGATAATTACCGACATGTTAAAGATTTTAGATATTTTAAAAAGTTTTGGTTAGAAAATTAAGTGATCACGAATTAAGTATATTTTTACATTTGGAGGCTTATTTACCGAGATATTAATGATTTAAGATTTTTCATAAAAAATAATCGATTATAAGTCAAGACCTATTAAATATATTTTATTTCTTGGATTGATCACAAATCTAGACCCTTTTTTCGGTATAAGGCTTTTTATTAGAATTTTTAATAAATAAATATATTTTTTGTTAAACTTTTCTTTTAACCTCTTTTTATAATACTTATATGTATGTATATGTTTGTAAATATTTGTGTTTATTTCTAACAAATTTTAAAATTATCTTAATGGTTTGTCCTTCGAATCTCCTTTCTGTTTCTTAATAATTGCAATAGTAATTGTATATATATGTGTGTGTGTTTATGTGTAGTAATTTTTGCCGTTTTCAACGGAAATAAACTCATTAGTTTTTCTGTTAAAATATCTGTGTTTTTTTTTTGTAACATTTTAAATTCTATTCTATGTGGGAAAAAGGGGCTGTAAGCTGTTTTTGTTTTGGTTGTTATATCTCATCTAGGTACATATATGTTATAATAGTCTGTGTTATTTTAAAATTTAAACCATCTGTAGAGATTTGTGATTTACTTAAACTACTCTATACTATGCCAGTTCTATTCTTTATATACTTGTGATTTTAAAATAAACGTTTTCAGCTACCTAGTTATATAGGAAAATATATATACTTACACACATATGTATGTATGTACTTTCGTTGATGCTAACAATTAAGAGCAAGAATATAATTTTAATTCATTCAACCTTGTCTTATTTTATTTAAGGAATGAATATTATTCAAGAAGTTATTATGTTAACAAGACTATGTTTAAGAAGAGTATTTGTATGTATTTATATAATTGTTAGTATATATATTATGAGAGCTATATAAATATGTGTTAGTGTGAGTATGTGTGTGTGTATATGAAGAGTATAAATAATTTGAAAATTTGTGTTGAAAAGCGGAAATACATTAGCACAAAACTACTTGGTACTGGTAGTTTAAACATTGTTGTTGTTGTTATTCTAATGTTTACATTTTTGTCCTTTCTAAATGATAGGGAGAGTATGAGAATAAAAGCAGTGAAAGCTGCTTGGTATTAGTGAGAGTAAAATATTTCTATTTTAAAAACTAACGAGCCATTGCCAAAGTGTTGATTGTTTAAATTTTCCTAGTGAAATGTTAGAGGATGTTGTATGTATGTGTGTATAAGTATAATTAAATATAAATAATTATAAAATTTTTCAAAAGTATCCAATCTTAAACTTGAGCTAGTTGTTTTTGTTTTCCTTTAAATTTTAAATGGTTTACAGAGAATTGCAATTATAAATGTTGTTATAATTTAAAATTGTTTTTTCTTACTTGAAGTTTTTAATGTTTATTTTCAATTCAGGTGTTCATTATTTGATTATTGTCTGATATATTTCCTGTAGTTAGACTTGAAGGAACTGCAGATTGATTTGGGTGTTAGGGTGTGTTCATATATTTACGAACTAAAATGTTTGCAGCTGAATATCTACGAAGGTTGTGTTCATAGATTTTATTACATATTTCAGTTGTTTCTTGCAAAGAGTAAAGGCTCTAAAATTTAATTTAATTTTTAATTCAGTTCTACTTAAGTTCTAGTTCTAGATCTAGTTCTAGTTCTAATTCAGTTCTATTTAAGTTCTATTCTAGATCTAGTTCTAGTTCAGTTCTATTTCAGTTCTATTTCAGTTCTAATTCAGTTCTAGTTCAGTTCTAGTTCAGTTATAGTTCAGTTCTAGTTCAGTTCTAGTTCAGTTCTAGTTCAGTTCTAGTTCAGTTCTAGTTCAGTTCTAGTTCAGTTCTAGTTCAGTTCTAGTTCAGTTCTAGTTCAGTTCTAGTTCAGTTCTAGTTCAGTTCTAGTTCAGTTCTAGTTCAGTTCTAGTTCAGTTCTAGTTCAGTTCTAGTTCAGTTCTAGTTCAATTCTAGTTCAGTTCTAGTTCTAGCTCAGTTCTAGTTCAGTTCTAGTTCAGTTCTAGTTCAGTTCTAGTTCAGTTCTAGTTCAGTTCTAGTTCAGTTCTAATTCAGTTCTAGTTCAGTTCTAGTTCAGTTCTAGTTCAGTTCTAGTTCAGTTCTAGTTCAGTTCTAGTTCAGTTCTAGTTCAGTTCTAGTTCAGTTCTAGTTCAGTTCTAGTTCAGTTCTAGTTCAGTTCTAGTTCAGTTCTAGTTCAGTTCTAGTTCAGTTCTAGTTCAGTTCTAGTTCAGTTCTAGTTCAGTTCTAGTTCAGTTCTAGTTCAGTTCTAGTTCAGTTCTAGTTCAGTTCTAGTTCAGTTCTAGTTCAGTTCTAGTTCAGTTCTAGTTCAGTTCTAGTTCAGTTCTAGTTCAGTTCTAGTTCAGTTCTAGTTCAGTTCTAGTTCAGTTCTAGTTCAGTTCTAGTTCAGTTCTAGTTCAGTTCTAGTTCAGTTCTAGTTCAGTTCTAGTTCAGTTCTAGTTCAGTTCTAGTTCAGTTCTAGTTCAGTTCTAGTTCAGTTCTAGTTCAGTTTTAGTTCAGTTCTAGTTCAGTTCTAGTTCAGTTCTAGTTCAGTTCTAGTTCAGTTCTAGTTTAGTTCTAGTTCAGTTCTAGTTCAATTCTAGTTCAATTCTAGTTCAGTTCTAGTTCAGTTCTAGTTCAGTTCTAGTTCAGTTCTAGTTCAGTTCTAGTTCAGTTCTAATTCAGTTCTAGTTCAGTTCTAGTTCAGTTCTAGTTCAGTTCTAGTTTAGTTCTAGTTCAGTTCTAGTTCAGTTCTAGTTCAGTTCTAGTTCAGTTCTAGTTCAGTTCTAGTTCAGTTCTAGTTCAGTTCTAGTTCAGTTCTAATTCAGTTCTAGTTCAGTTCTAATTCAGTTCTAGTTCAGTTCTAGTTCAGTTCTAGTTCAGTTCTAGTTCAGTTCAAGTTCAGTTTAAGTTCAGTTCTAGTTCAGTCCTAGTTCAGTTCTAGTTCAGTTTTAGTTCAATTCTGGATCACTTTTAAGAAAATGAAGTGCAATTTATTTTAAAAATTGTAATATTTCATGGAACTGAGAGGGAAATCAGTGAAATTATACCTATTTATAAAATTTTTATTTTTGTAGACAATAAGTAAAGTTCTTAAATATTTTATTTATTCTTAACTTTTTTTTTAATTCCTGTTCCTATTTTTTTAGAATTCGAAAAACCCTCGTATTAGTTATGTGCAGGTATTTCGCTAAAAAAAAATATTGTATGAGTAATTTGTTTTGTATGTGTTCGTTAGCTTTTGTTTATTTATTTATACTCGTACTCTTTGCATACTTTTTTTCTTCTACAAATTTCGATATATCCCCATGTGTATTTTTGTTTTATTTGTTAAACTAACTTAACATAAATTCATACTTTTTCATACATTTATACATCCATTCATTCATTCATTTTGTTCGGTTTTACTTTATTTGCTGGTGCTGCTGCTTTCGTTGTTGCGGCTCCTGTGGGTGGTTGTCGTCTTTCTTGCCTTTTAACTTTTAGAACGGCTGCCTGCCATCAGCTGGTGTCTGCTAAAGTTTTATTGAATTTCCCCAACAAACTGTTTTGCAAATTGAAATCATTTAGTGTGTGTTTATCTGTTAGATTTATTTTTTTTTTTTCATATTATTTAGTGTTTATGTGTATTTTTTTGTATGTCTGTTTGGGTTTTTTTGTTGGTTGTTAAAGTTATTTATTCATCTTAATTTGAAGCAATAAGATGTATTAAACTTAATATAACTTAGTTTTGCCACAAAATTCACAGTTGATAAAGAATAAGTGAGAGAAAGAATGAAAGACATTTGTTTGAATTAGTATGAAATGAAAAGTAAGCAAATACAATTGAAATGAATTTAAGAAGTTTTCTAAATAAGAATATTGAATTTATTAGTTTTATACAAAAGAGCTTTTATCAAGTTTTAAAGTAATGAATATTAAAGAAAAATATTTTATGCTTAATATACATTTAAATAAGACTTAAAATATGGAACAAATTTAGCTTATGAGATAAAAAATTCAGTACAAGTATAATATTTCCTTATATACGTAACAAAGATTCTGATACTTAATAAATATTACAATTTCATATTAAATTCTTCTAGTGCGTATTTATCTTTTTATATCTCTAAAAGTATACTACACGTTTATTAAATTATTGACTCGAGTACGTACAAAATAAAAAAAAATAAAAAAAAAAAAAAAATAAAAAAATAAACTATTATTTTAGTAACTATTTCTGATTTTTTAATATCTTCTTTATAGTATTTTTTTAAAAAACTACTTTTCTTTGTTAAATTCCCTTTCTTTTTTAACAAATATTTAATTCCATGTTTGTATTTAAGAGCATGCTTCTCTCTTTTATTCTTTTTATTGTATTTTTGTATGTGTGTCGTTTTTTAATATTTATATTTATTTGTATGAGTGTGTTGTTCAACATTTTTATTACTGCCTTAATTGACTTTATATTTTACCAACAACATCTCACTTTCAACGTTGCTGTCATTGAAACAAAATTTTATCGTTTTCGTTGTTTTTTTTTGATAAGTCATAAAGTGGTGACATTACATGCAATATTACTAACAACAACAAGAAGCTACATTTAACAAAACAATTTCAAATTACAGCAATTTAAAGGAATGAGTTTTTTTTAAAGTGGGATTTAAAGAATCCAAAGTACTTAATTCACAGCTATCATAAGTAGCAGACATAGACTTTTAAATAGTTTGGTTGAGATTACAAAAGGTTTGTTAAGTTTGGCTAAAACGTTACTGCTTTTTTTTCTTTATATTCCTTATTATTTAGAAATTAATAAGTTAAATAACTAATTTAAAAAAAAATCCATTGAATCTGATTATAAAAAAATAATGATAATTTTTTCAAAAAGATTTTAATATTTAAATATCTGGAGACAATAAAGTACTAATAAAAAAATATGTTTTTTTTTTATGTATATTGTACAAATATTACATTTATATGAATATGTGAATAAGTATTTATATACAAATTATTAAATATCTCTTCTTTTGTAATACAATATGTTTGTTGTAATTTTTATATAATAAAAAATAAAAATTACATTTATATTAACTAAAATACTTATGAAATTTTATTGGGCAATAATATTGTAGGGAATTAGGAAATAATAAATAATATTATAAACTACAACTGTTTTAAGTTTGAAGATTCAAATCTCATCTAAATGTCTTTATTGAATAAAAAAAACCGCTATGCCTGTCAGTGTTCGGCTAAAGTTATTCCTCGGTGGAGCAAATATTGTTATTACACACGTTTCAATTTTTTCCTCATCATAATTTAGAGGACTCAGATGAAGTGATAAGTTGAGCTTCTCTTTTGAGAAAAAACCCGCCCGTTCTTCCAAATTGTACAGAAAATAATACAAAATCCTGGCTGTAGGGGGATACAATTAAGGTAGAGTAACATCATTCCATCTGAAAAAGGATATTTCATGAAAATGTAATTTATAAAAAAAAAAAAACATAAAATTAAGATTAAAATACCTTCAAGTGAAAGAAAATTGGTCATTTAAAAGTCATGAAAAATGTTAATCCTTTTACTAACAAATACTAGATTGAAATATAAAATGTAGTGTTAAATTTTTCCCCCTTAAATATTCTAAACATTATCCTTATTTCATCTGAGTTTAAGAATTATTCTTTATATAGAATAAAATCAATAAATGTAGAAAGCTTGACCTGAAACAATAAATTAGTGAATGTTCTTAAAAACGAGGTGTTTTCGAAACAAATATATTCGAGAAATTATTGAAAATTAAATAAAAAGTGAATGTTCGTATCATCCCAACTTACTCTATAATTTCTCGATACTTATTGTTCGAGAAATTTTCGAGAATTCTTAAAATATCAAATTATCACAATATTAAATTTTTTCGATAAAAGTAAATGTTTCGAGAAATTATCAATTATCTATAACGTCTTTTCTTTGTTGCACATGTCATTCTTTAGTCATAGTTCATGTTGATCGGTTGTAATTTAGACTTATGTATATGATGTAAGTTTAACTTTAAAATCATTTTCTGGAAAATAATTACAAAAATGGTAAATAATATTGCAATATGCCTAAAGACATTCGCAAAATAATATATTTATCTATATGATCATTTTTTTCTTACAGACTTTCTGAATTAGTCTGAGAACTTGGATCTTAGAAAATGTGGATTTAGCCACATTTGTTACTGTGTAACATTTTTTTAGGCTTACTTACCTTCACCTTTGGGGACTCTTTAAATTATTAGGGAAATCTTGGTGAAATTTTAGATTTTTCGTGAAATTTTGCATTTTCGGTGAAATTAAAGATTTGTCTATAATAACACTGAAATAAAATAAATTTAAGTCAATGTCCAACAATTTTCAGCTCATTATTGTAGGAACTAGAGTAAAGGAGAAGAGATGATCACCGAGGTTTTGCTGAACAGAGGCGATAGTTTATTTTTAAGGATTGGGCTTAGACAGGACGGAATAAGACGTAATGGTAACGTGGGTATATAAGACCGATATTTTGAACGATAGGGGGAGAGGTACTCAGTGTGAGTTGAACTGAGTTGAAATTATTTTAGTTTTGTAAATATAAAGCGCAAATAAATGTAAATATGAATTGAATTGGTGTGTATACAATTTAAAATAGAGGAGTTAGATTGCGACAGAGAGAAGTCACAAAACCACAAAGTGTTCATCAAAATGCTTTTAAAAACCTACATTATATACAGTGGCTCACAGCTTATTTCAACCAGCACCTATTCAAATCTCGAACCAAATAATATATACAGATTCTTTAAAAGCAAATTCATAGATAGAAAGGATCTAACATCAAGTTAAAAAAAAAAAAAAATCAAAAAATTCTTTATAACTGACCTGCAATGATAAAAAAAATCTATTGTGTTGCATAAATTTGCCTCGCAGCTTATTTCAACCACATTATTAATAGAAACTTTATTTTGGTTTTACGCGTCAAATATCGTTTTTTTTTTCTTGTTTGTACTTTGTTATTGTTTGTAAAACAATTTATAGTAACAACTTGACAGTCAACTTATTTACGTGAGTTATTTTTTACAATGGGACGACGTACAACCAGTGTTACCCCCTTTTTTAAATGGCGACTAAATGGCGACTTTTTAAGACTACGAGCTAAATAACGAAAATTAGTTAATTTAAACAAATAAATGAACTAGTTTAACATTGTTTTACGATATAGTAATATAAAGAACCGCGGAATATTTATAAATGGACTGAAACTGTTAGTAAATAATAATAGAGTTTATGAATAGCTATTTAAATCATCATATGCCGAATCTTTTTTGACTATGAATACTTTTATCCTAATTTATATTTTTACATTTTTCATAGCAATTCATAGAGGAAACGTGTTTTTATACTAAGTTATCCATAATAAAAAATAGTTTGTTCAACAGACTTTAGTAAATATTTTTAGATCCATACGTTCAGTACTAAATTGGTTCGACTAGGATTTGAAAGATTTGAGTACTAGACCTTGTATAAAAGTACAGAAGTGTAATTAATAAAAAAAGGATTGTATGTCAGATATTTTTGTGAATTTATCTTTATTTTTTTAATAATAAAAATTTTTGTAAAATATTTATAAATAAATTATTTTGTTGCTAACAGAATTGGATTTAGTAGTTTTTCTTAAAACACAAAATTTTTTGTTTTTGTTATCAAATAAACAAAATTAAAGAAGTTTTTTAGGTTTGTAACCATTGGCCCCTTTTTTTCAAAAAATCCCCTTTTTTGGCGACTTTTTATTTTGAAATCCTTTTTTTTTTGGACACTTTTTAAAAATTCTCAACGGTAACGCTGCGTACAACTATTGAGCAGCGAGAGTTAGTTTTAAACCATTTTAAAAATGGTCATTCACGCCGGAAAATAGCAGAAATGGTATGTTTAAGTGACTCAACTGTGCAGAGCATTATATCACGACAAAGGCCGAACTGCTCCAAACAAAATTTTTACCGCTGCGGATGAGCGTTATATTACCCGAAAAATAAAAGAAAATCCGAAGTTATCGGCACCTAAACTTGCCACTGAGATAAAGAATGAGTTAAGGAAATCTTGTAGTGCAGAAACCATCCGTCAAGTACTACGAAACCATGACTTTAAAGGTAGCCTTTTATAAGTAAAAAAATCAACAAAGCCGACTTACATTTGTAAAGGAGCACATTAGTAAGAACTTAAACTTTTGGAACCAAGTCATATTTGCAGATGAGTCCAAATTTAACATTTTTGGCTCCGACGGACAGTCGTATGTCTGGCGCAAGCCAAATACTGAGTTGCTTTGTTGATTTTTTTTACTTATAAAAGGCTTTTTGCGAGCAACTCTACCTTTAAAGTCATGGTTTCGTAGTACTTGACGGATGGTTTCTGCACTACAAGATTTCCTTAACTCATTCTTTATCTCAGTGGCAAGTTTAGGTGCCGATAACTTCGGATTTTCTTTTATTTTTCGGGTAATATAACGCTCATCCGCAGCGGTAAAAATTTTGTTTGGAGCAGTTCGGCCTTTGTCGTGAACTCTATTCTCACGTACAAAGCGCGATATAATGCTCTGCACAGTTGAGTCACTTAAACATACCATTTCTGCTATTTTCCGGCGTGAATGACCATTTTTAAAATGGTTTAAAACTAACTCTCGCTGCTCAATAGTTGTACGTCGTCCCATTGTAAAAAATAAATCACGTAAATAAGTTGACTGTCAAGTTGTTACTATAAATTGTTCTACAAACAATAACAAAGTACAAACAAGAAAAAAAAAAACCGATATTTGACGCGTAAAACCAAAATAAAGTTTCTATTAATAATGTGGTTGAAATAAGCTGTGAGGCAAATTTATGCAACACAATAGATTTTTTTTATCATTGCAGGTCAGTTATAAAGAATTTTTTGATTTTTTTTTTTTTTTTTTTTAACTTGATGTTAGATCCTTTCTATCTATGAATTTGCTTTTAAAGAATCTGTATATATTATTTGGTTCGAGAGCCTCAGTCAGTTAAATATTTGAATAGGTGCTGGTTGAAATAAGCTGTGAGCCACTGTATATTAAAAAAAATCAGTAATAATAAAATCAATTATTCTAGTTATTAATATTATTATTTTGATGAACGAATTAAAAGTTTTCATGTTTAAACAAATTTCTTAAGCTATTTAATAAATATTTTTTTTTTGTCTTTAAAGTAAATATTACGCTTACATATATATACATATTCTATATTTATTATATTATTACTGTTGTGTTTGTTGCTTATTTCTATTTAATATCATTCATATACACATTTGCTATTAAGGAAGATATTATTTTTTGTAAAACATTACAGTATAATAGTCTTTGGTATTTTCTATATATTCTTATGTGTTACAATTATATTTGAATACACACACTTACTTACATGTGTTTTGTTTTCTTGTTTGTGTTAGTAAGACATTTATATCATTGTATATAAATTGTCATCAAAAATTAAATTGTATTTTGTATTAAAGTGTGTTTATGTATGTATAAATAAGTGTATGTGTGCGTGTGTGTGTGTATGAAAGACTCCTTTTTGCATTATGTTGTCATTATTGTACGGGTTGTAATATTATCTTATTTTTCTTTTCCTCTTTATTTCTTTATACATCTATTGTTTTCCTAATGTCTTTACAACTCTAGTAGTTTGATGCGTGTGTTTGTTGGTTAGTGTTTTTTGGTATTGTCCTCCTTTGGCTTCCTTAGGATTTTATATTCATGATAGTATAAACGTCTTTACTCTTTCTTAGTCTTTAGTTGTAGCTCTTATTGGTGGCTTTATCGTTTCAGTGTTTTATTCTTCCTCTTCCTCATCATCTTCATTTTCTTTTTCCTTTTTCTACTTTTTTTTCTTTTTCTGAGTTTCTTTTACTTTTCATATTTCTTGTTGATTGCTGTCATAACAAATTACAAAATAATGTTTTAAATATGAAGTACGGTCTGGCTGTTAGATGCTTGTTTTTGTCATTGTTACTTATATAATGTGTATGTAGTAGAATATCTACCGCTACAAGTTGTAAACTATCATGCGACTACGTCCAGTTAAACGAATTTGTTTACCACTAAAAGTACAATTTACCATTCACAAATGCTTGTTTTATAATGTTATGTCCATTATAATGTAAGAACATATACGAACTGCAAGGTTTTAATAGAATAATTTAAATCTTAAAAATCTTAGCATAAATTTAAACTGAATTATATAAACCCTACAAACTAACTCACACATATCTACTCTAAAGATCTTTTCACAAAGATTTCCCTGTCTATTTAATGAGATTTGAAAAGTTTTAAAACATTTCACCTGCATTCATTCATACATTTTTTTCTTCTTTCTGTTATTTCAATTTTAATAGACTCTTTTTTAAACAGCAAACGTTTTATGTCATGTGTTTGGCTTGAACTTCACAAAATCCACAGAAAACAAGAAATAAAAGCAAAAAAAAAAAAAAAACACAATTTATGAGATCCCCAAAGATTATTTCGTTATGTTTCAAACGCAATGATAAGATAAGTATGCTTTCCTTGGAGGATATAAATAAGCACAGAAAAAAAAAAATAACAAGGAATAAGTGGAAACATAGGGAAAAAAGGATTTCATGCCATTAGGTGTTTGTTTAAAGTAAATAAATTAAGTTTTAATAGGATTTGTTGTTTCCTTGATTCTAATGGAAGTCTTTCTTGCTTTTTTTTAGAAAACATTTAATATGAATGATAAAAATATATAGAAAAGTTCTTGTTTTTTTGTTCTTTTTCTTGAATTTTCTTTGAAAATATATAAAGGAAAAAAGTGAAAGTATGTTTGCATAAATAAGAATAAAATATATTTTCCTTTTATTATTTTTTTTATGTTTATTGAATTTTCAACTTGTGTTATGGAATTAATTTAATTTTGTTTTTCTTGCGTAAAGAAGAAGATTTCTTTAAAAAATATGGAATTTAAATTAATATTTAAAATTATGGGTAAAAATAGACATATGTTGACAATAGTTTAATATTTCATAAATCCTTTAAATATTATTTGATAATTTATTTAATTTCTTTTAAAGTTATGCAAAGTACAATATTTTTAATAAGATATTTTGATGAAATTTGGCACAAAGACAAAGCCTAATGAAATTGGTTGTGATCGATCCATTATTTCACTAGCCCCCTACAAATATCCTCCCGGAATAGGGGTTTAGTGATCATAAATGCCTTAAATAAATTTAATGAAATTCGGTGCAAAGAAGTTTTGTATAAGTGTTAACCTTTGAGCCAAATCGCATTTTCAGAATAAATTAATCTCCGCTAGGTGGACGCTCTCTTGGACGGACGCGGATTCCTGTTTTTAGCGAAAACATCTCTCGGACAAAAATCCTAAACCGTAAAAGAAATGTACTGAATATTTTTTAATAAGATGCTACTTATTATAATTTTTGTCCGAGTTTGCATTCATATTTCATATACATTAAATTAAATAGTTTACTATTCGTTTTTGATTTAACTTTTTGCTTGTTTCGAGGAAAGATTTTTTTTTTTTATACCCTACACCACCATAGGTGGGGAGGGTATTATGCGTTTGTGCTGATGTTTGTAACACCCAAAAATATTGGTCCACCCACCATGTAAACTTTGTAATCAAACTACAGGTCGCAATTTTGAACCAAAATTTATGAAATTTGGTACACAGATTTTCTTTGGTCCAGGGACGAAGCCTATTGAAATTGGTTGTAATCGGTCCATTATTTCACCTAGCCCCCATATAAATGTCCTCCCGGAAAAGGGTTTAACGATCATAAATCCCTTAAATATAGCAATATTTTAATGAAATTTGGCGCATATAAGTTTCATGCATACTAAATAAGTATGCCAATTCTTAAAAAGATCGGTCCATAATTAACCATAGCTCCCATATAAACCCCTTTCAGAAAATCACTTCAACGGACATAAATCCAACTAAAATGTTAGTATCAAGTTAGTATTCGACACAAATAAGTTCTATATGAACATAAATGATAGTGCCGAGTTTTATAAAGATCGGTCCATAATTTACCATAGCTCCCATATAAGGCCCCCTTTCGGGAATCATCCAAAAGTGAATAAATTCATATAAATTTTAGCATCAACGTAATATTCTGTATTTGTATGTCATATTTTACACTTATAAGTATTGGTCCACATTTGGATCCATGTCTAATAAAAGACCCCTCCCCGAATTATAATGTACACAATGGTGTAGGGTATCATATGGTCGGGCCTGACCGACTATAACTTTTTCTCTCGTTTTAATTTAATTTTGACTTTTACACTTCATTAAAAATTCTTCATACTAGAAAAAAGAAAATGGAGACTTGATCCCTAAAAATAGATGCTGTCCCAGTTATATATGTCCTGAAGACAGTGTCGATGATGGGTCCATGATTTTTCGTACAACACAATGGCAACAGATTTCTAAAATTCTTGACAACTTTTTTGAACAAAGTACATAGAAATTCTGCTCTTGTAGTGCAGAGCGACATTGTCATCAGTCATATAAAACGAGAGAAAAAGATAAAGTCGGTCAAGCCCGACCATATGATACCCTACACCATTGTGTACATTATAATTCGGGGAGGGGTCTTGACTTGGAGTCAGATGTGGACCGATACTCATAAGTGTAAAATAAAACATACGAATACAGAATATTACGTTGATGCTGACATTTATATGAATTTATTCACTTTGGGTGATTCCCGAAAGAGGACCTTATATGGGAGCTATGGTAAATTATGGACCGATCTTTGTAAAATTTGTCACTATCATTTATGTTCATATAAAACTTATTTGTGTCGAATATTAACTTGATACTAACATTTTAATGGGATTTATGCCCGTTAAAGTGATTTTCTGAAAAGGGGTTTATATGGGAGCTATGGTTAATTATGGACCGATCTTTTTAAAAATCGGCACACTTATTTAGACTTATATAAAACTTATATGTTCCAAATTTCATTAAAATATTGCTATATTTAAGGGATTTATGATCGTTAAACCCTTTTCCGGGAGGACATTTGTATGGGGGCTAGGTGAAATAATGGACCGATCATAACCAATTTCAATAGGCTTCGTCCCTGGACTAGAAGAAACATGTGTACCAAATTTCATTAATTTTACTTCAAAAATGCGACCTGTAGTTTGATTACAAGGTTTACATGGACGGACAGACGGTCAGACGGACAGACGGACGGACGGACATCGTTAAATCGACTCAGAAAATTATTCTAAGCCGATTGGTATAAATTAAGGTGGGTCTTAGACCAATATTTTTGGGTGTTACAAACATCAGCACAAACGCATAATACCCTCCCCACCTATGGTGGTGTAGGGTATAAAAAGTAGTTGGGCGCTGCTTAAGACCGAGGCCAGGCCACCAACATCATTTGTTAATCCTGTTCTTTTTAAATGCCAACAACATGTCATATGTAGATAACTTTGCTTTTAATTTTTAAAATTTCATGGAAAATTCGTTAGCAAAAATCCTGTTGAAAGAAGTCTGACCCTTAGCCAATTAAGTGATGATTTCTTTTGGCGTACGAAAAAAGAAAACGGAAGCATAAATTCGATAAAATAAACATCATGAAATCACAGTTAAAACAAATTTTATGATTGTTTCGATTTTGAAATTAATGTTACGATCACGCAGTAATCCAAGCAATTCCATATGAAAATGTGAATGTGCCTCGCGAAAAACTGACTTTTTAAAAAATATTCGCACTTGTTTTAAAAACTTTGAGACTATCTACTACGTTGAATATTTCGGGCACATCAAAAAGATATAGCGCAAAATACGCACAATTACAACAAGTATTAATCTCTATCCCAAATTTTGTATTCGGTTGAGGGGCGCACAGACCGCGCGCAAAAAACTGAAAAATTTAAAAAACCAAAAAATTTTGTAATCACAACTTTACTACCCTGTATTTAGTTGTTGAAAGTCTGCACAACAACAAAGATGGTGCAGAATTTATGTACAAAGTCCGATTAGTTTACATATGATGGAGTAAGATCAAAAAGTATAATCGCGCGAACAAAAATTGTAGAAGAATGGTAAAAACTTAAGTAGTTTTTATCAGTTTTTCTATATTCTTGAACTTTGAACAACAATCATGGTTAGAAAAGGAAACCTATTGTGCTAAAATTTTGCACTGTATTAGTTTCAAGTCTTGTGAGTTCAGATCTGTAACCAGTTTGTTTAAAATTTCATTACCGCAAAAGTTATTAAGGATTTAAGTCAATTCCAGCCAGGTTAAAAATTTTTGATAATTGCCCAAATCTATAAGTTAATTCATTACAATCAATCTTGGATGTTGAAATAAGAAGATACAGTAATGAATTACCCCTTGTAAAACAAAAATATGTACCATATCCCATAGACGGACATCTCCCGACAACGGACAAAATCAGCGTGAAGATCGCTATCCGCATATGGGAGCTTTCACTGTATATTTTATTTTACATTTAGTAAAAGTGTTGGTCTACAATTGGTCCCTTGCCGAATTTTTTGCTTATACACAATGGTGTAGGGTTTCATATAGTCGGCTTTGACCAACTATATCTTTTTTGCTCGTTTTTTTTTTATTACATTTATTACTTTTACCAGAAATAAATATAAAACTTGTCAAATTAAGAAGCCATTCTATTTTTAAAAGACTTGAGCTATGTTAACATTTGACAAATATTTGATTAAAGTTGCTTGACCTCTAGAATAAAAAATATTGTTTACTATTGTTTAATCTTGAAAATGTTTCGCTAGAGAAAATAACGTCAAACTATATTCCATAAAATGTTAGCTATGACAGGCAAATAAGGAAATATTTAATAAAGTAGTAACATAATTTTGATCAAATATTTGACCAGTCTGAATTAGATATTGATTTCATAAATCAATATCTAATTCTGACATTCAAAATCTGTTAACAATAAAATTATATTTAGGGTAATTTAATATGTTCCTAATATAATTTAAAGCTAAGTTCAGATTAGGCAAATATTTGACACGAATACAAAACAAGTCACAAAACAGGCATGTCTTCATACAAAAACTTTGCAAGCCGTTTTTGAACTATTTATAAAAAGCTATTATGTATATGTATATATATATATATATATATATACATATATATATATATATATATATATATATATCGAGGGTCTGTATTCAAAACGGGCCTCATGTAAAACAGCATTTTTCAGGAGAACATAAAAACTGTTTATTTCCCTCATTTTTCAACATTTTGCAATCATTTCTTCTACGATTTATTAATATTATTATTATTATTATTATTATTATTACGTCTACTAAACCTCACACTGAAAAATAAATCTTTTAACTCCATTATTCGCGAAGTTAAGGTAGATAGCCCGTTTTGCCTTAATTATTTTTAATGTATGTTATAAAATGTGCACATAGCCCGTTTTGTTTATTGGAAATTAAAGAAGTAAAACATAATATTTTTGGAAAAAAAATGACAATATATTAAATTTATGATATCTTACCAATCAGGAGATAAAAAAAGACGAAATTTTGTGTTTGGCTGCAGCGTTACCGTTGAGAATTTGTAAAAAGTGTCCAAAAAAGGGGAATTCAAAACAAAAAGTCGCCAAAAAAGGGGATTTTTTTAAAAAAGGGGGCCAACTATTTTAAAACCTAAAAAACTCCTTAAAATTTTTTTATTTGATAACAACAAATTATTTAATTTTAAGAATAACTACAAAATTCAGTTCTATTAACACCAAAATAATTTATTATTATTTTACAAAAATTTTTATTATTGCAAAAATAAAGATTTATTCAGAAAAATATTTCGCACACAATCTTCTTTTAATTAGTTAAACTCCTGTGCTTTTGTAGGAGTTTTTCACTCGTACTCTAGACTTTCAAATTTAGAATGGAACGCATGAATTCACAAGTATTGTCATAAGTCTGTTAGATAATTTATTTCTTGCTTTTGATAATTTAGTAAAAAAACACGTACCCCCTAGGAATTGCTTTTAGGAAAGTAAAAATTTAAATTAAGATATAAGTATTCATCGAATCTTTTTTTCATTTTTTCAATCCAGTCGAAAAAAAATTGGCATATGATGATAAACTTTATTATTATTTTTAATTACTAACAGTTTCAGTTCATTTATAAATACTCCGCGGTTTTTTATATCACAATACTGTAACACAGTCCCAAAATTATTAATTTATTTGTTGAAATTAATATATAATGGGTCGATATATTTTAAACAACTTAATTTCTCCTCATTTAGCACATAATCTTAAAAAGTCGCCATTTAAAAAAGGGGCCAAAAAAGTGGCCAGGTGGTTGAAAAAAGGGCAAATGGCGACTAAAGTCGCCAAACGGTAACGCTGGTTGGCTGGGCCATTTTTAATCGTTAGAAATTTCAAATAACAGGAATGTTTACTAAAAGAACGAAAATGTGTTTAAAATTAAAATTATAAATTAAATTTTGAAAAAAAAAAAAAAAAAAAAAAGTTTGCAAAAATAATTTTAAACTAATGAAAATTGTATCAAATTGCATATCAACAACTCAAAAATTATTAAAACCTTTAAAGACGATGTTTATTGCACTTTTTATTTATTTATCATTTTTTTAAGAAACTGATTTTGGTATCTAAGATGTTTTGCTTATAATTACGAATTTTATTAAAATTTTTTCATTCCTGTCTTTAAATCTAGCGTATAGTGCTCCCACTGAGCTTCATAAAATTTTGATAGGTGTACCCGCGTATGATCTATAAGCATCAAAAAAAGGTTAAACATCAAACTTCATAGGCTTTTTTCTTCGGACTGCATTGAGATAGCAACATTTTTATGAAATATATTAAGATCCTAATTAAAAATGTTTAAGAAAAGTTCAAACCGCAAAGAAAATTCTCATTATTTATAAATTTTTATTTTTACATTTCTTTGAAAATCAAACAAAAACTTGCACATAGCCCGTTTTGCCTTAAAAAAAAAAATATTGTATGTAGATAGCCCAAAAACAAAAAGTGAAAAACATAGTGTTGGAATTAACTTTTGACTCCAAAATTAGAAAACTGTAGAATCTGACGAAAAAAAAAAAAAAATAATAAATTTCCTAAATCTGCATGAGGCCCGATTTGAATATAAGCCCTCGATATATAATATTAAAAGTTTTATTTAAAAAACTAAATTTATTAGATAAAATTTAAGATATTAATTTTTTTGTCGATTTAAAGTTTAAATAAATAAAAATAACAACAATAATTTCAATTCAAGCGATCCGCTGCCTCAGCTGATGTTTTCCCCTGTTTTATCTTACATTTCCCAGCAAAAATTTGTTGGCTTTTGGTAATGACTACTACTTACTAGACTCATTACCAGGTAATGAGTTGTCATTATTTTTCTCATTTCTTCGAGTAGTGGAATAACTAGTTACCAGTAAACAACAATTTCATTTAGTTCTGCAATGGCTCAGTTCGCTAGAGCGACAGCGTAGCACTCAGAAGGTTGACGGTTCAACCCCGAACTAAACCCAAACGTTTTTTCAGTAAATTATTTTAATTTCTATTGGTATGTTAAAACTATTAATAACGCACACAAATTTTAACACATACATGGCGTAGTGACTAAGACAGTAGTCTTTGAAACATGAACGAATGTTTTTGTCTAGGTTCAAATCTCAGTTGAGCCAACATTTTGTTTTTAATTTTTTAGCAATTTTGTAGTTTTGAAGTATTTGTAGTTTTGTAGCATCTGCTTAACTACTTATTTAATTGTTTAAAATAAGTACTTTAATAATGGGGATCCATGAATTCGTAGACATCGCCATATAAATGTAATGAGTTTTTCACCCGAATTATAAGTAGTTACCGTCTTTTAGCAATGTAATATATGGCTTACAGGGTAAGTAAAGTTTTTGCTGGGTTCTTTCGTCCGATCAAATAAAGTTTCGACCAAAGTAATGGCAAAGATTTTACACATTGTGTTCAAACAATGTTCACACTTGGCACATTTTTTGACTTAAGACTAATATTTTTGTTTTCAGGTTAAATTCATAAAAGTTACACATTAGACAAATTAATTTTTTACAAAAAGCTTTAAATATTAGTAATATATGAACTTAGCTTGAGATATTCTTGCTTATGTTTCAAAAACTTTTTAGATGTAATAGGAAAGCATCATCAACAATTAAACAATTGCAGCTTTAATTTATCTGGAAATTGTTTCAAGAGTCATAAAATTTGCATAACAAAAATAAGTGACCTTTGAATTATACTGATTTTGATAAATAAACACCTTTTTCGGGAGAAGAAGCACAAAAAATGCGTTTATTTTTATTAATATTTATTTTTTTTTTTCATTGAAATAAAATTTATTTTATTTTCTTTATTCAGAGATGAAAAGAGCGACAAAATAATTTTGTCAAATATTAATAATGTGAACTTGGCTTTAGTAATACTACCATTTATTTCAACAAGTTTAAATCATTAACTTCTTATTTACTTTCAAATTCCAAAAAATTACTTCCTTTTTTATATTAAATATTATAATTTAAGTTGGTCTTGCGGTATTTTAATCACATAATTTTAAAAACAATTTATAAGTATTTATTAAGTAAATCCACTTTTATTGCTTTTTAAATACAAAAATAGGTAAAACAAAAAAGTTAACACATCAAAAATTAAAAATAAAAACTTTAAAACTTCGTAGGAACGGAGAAATCAAATTATTACCAAAAATTCCCTTAGTCACTCACTAAAAAGCAAAAAAAAGAAAAAAAACTTCTTAATAAAATCAAATCAAAATTTTATAATTTATTCTACTTAAACCATAAACATTTTCAATTTAAAGTTCATATTTAACTAAATCAAGTTAAAGTAAGTAAACCTTATATGTGAGTATTATTGTTATTACTGTGTTAACTTTACTACCCAAAATTTTATACACTTGCCTTAAAAAAAAAAAAATCTATCTTAAGCATGCAATATACTTTTTTATTTTTCTTTTGTTTTCATTACTTCGTTTTGGTTATTTAAAGAAAAGAATAAAAAAAACTAGAATCATTGAAAAAAGCTGAGAAACCAAACCAAGTTAACCTCCTGTAGTTTAAAATATATGTATGTAAGTAGATAATATACAATGTCCTTCCTTTTGCCAGGATAATAATGTGGCATTTATACAACAAAACAATATTTTACAAATTTATAAATAATACAATTCTATATAAACTTTAAACCACAAAAACTAAACAACCTTAATAAATACCTTTTAAATATAGAGAATATAAAGGTACAGAAAGAAAAAAATATAATATTCTCATGACTTTAATATAATATAATCCTGCTAAAAGAAAGTTAAAGAGGAAGAGAAGTGAAGGAAAAACGTGAGGGTCATGTGAATTTTTTCTCCACGTTTTTCTTTGTGTGTTGAAAACAAACCACACAACTTTTTAATACCATAAATGATGAAAAAAGAAACGAAATTCAAAAACGTTAATAAGGCCCATAACGATATGAACAAGATACATTCACACACTCAAAGGATTTCGAATAAGGAAGTAGTAAGGAATTGTTAATAATTTTTACGGTAATTTTGGCAAGGGCTAAATTGTAATCTGATACCCTGAGGTCTTTAGCGAAGAATTTCAATCGATCTTGGACTTCAATGATTTGATAAACTGACATGTGAATTTAAGAAATTTATAATCAAATGCAGTATGAAAATATCCAAATATTTCAGGCAAAGCAATTTAAGTTTTATAGTAAATAGTATCTCGACAATACGATAAATAACATCTATGTCGTGATAATTCCCTTCTAATATATAAATTTTTCATCCATAATTCAGCCGATTATTTAGTGAGTATTCAGTGAATAAAATTAAAAACTTTAGTCGCTGATGAATACCATAAAGAGCTACAGCTACAGATAAAAATACCTCAAATTAAACCCCAGTGAAAAATAAATTCTGTTGTAGACTTGTCTAGGAAACAATTTACTCTCCATTTTAAGATTCTACTGAAGACCAAAAGACACACAGAAGGGCAGCTGAATTTTGGAGATCAACCCAAAAATAAACTAAAATTGTTTCCAGATGAAATGTAGCAAATAGTTTTTATTATTGAAATTTTCAAAAAATACTCCCATGTGCCCTAAAAGGAAGACGGGAGAGCTCATACATCCATGAAATCAAAATGAAATAAAACTCTATTTGTTTTTATCACAGTGTCTGACCACTGACAACAGAAACCTCAATGAGAGGTACACACCTGGTTTACAAATCCTCATATATACACACACACACACACTCAAACATACCATTACCGCCTATCATACACACACAGTTACATACATAAATATATACAAACGTATTTACTTTTCAAATCTCTTTTAAGCATTTTAAGAGCCATATTAAAAGTGAAAACATAAAACGCATAGTTAACATAAATTCACGATAAGTTTTCTTATTTTTTTTTATTCTCCCACCTCCATCCCTGGCTTTCCCCTCTCTATAAGTTTTACTTCATTTTATTTTATTACTGTTGTTGGTTATTTTTCAACCATTTACTAAGTATTTATGTGTGTGTGCAATTGTGGTAAAGTTTTCATCTTTGTTTCGTTAGTCGTATAAGTATTTATTTTGTATTCCTAATGCCTACTGCTGAGTTATAATTGCCACAGTTCAAACGCTTCAGTTACTAACAAACCTACACATTAAGACATGTTTAACGTATTTCTTTTTTTATATATATATATATTTTTATTATGTGAATTTTTTGTCTCACTTCCCTTCTAGCATTTCTTGCATTCATTTTCGAAATGATTCAACTGAAAAAAAGAAGAAAATTATTTTGTATTCATGTGGTGTCTTGTTTTGAATTAAAGAAATTGTTGTATAAAATAAAGTTGCAGAATGAGGAAAAAAATAAAAAATACAGAAATAAACTAAGTATTCCAAGTACTCGTTTTGTACTTGCAACCAAACAATCTAAGTAGAATACTTAACATTTTCAAAAGGATACATGTCTCCCTATTTTGTTGTGCTATTTTTTCCACTTATCCTTTTCTTTTTTTTTTTTGAAGTTTCCTTCTTATTTTGTTATTTTATTTATTTATATTCATAGTATTGTGTTATAGCCTGCTTTAAATGTAACTTTCTGTTTTATTTCTATATAAGTAGGGCTTAATTTTTTTTGCTGTTGATTATACTTAAATGGCCTTATCCTTGAATTGTTAAAAAAAAAAAAAAAAAATAAACACCGGGTGCTATTTTAATTGCTCTAAAGAAAGTAGAAAGAAAGAATATCAAAGGTAACAATGGATAGCATTTTCATACTCTCATTATCCATTTTAAATGCTGAAAGTCGTCTCACATGTACTTAATTCCAGAAGGAAGATAATATAAATATTAAGTACTAAAATGGTACTTTTATACAACTAATAAGAGAAACTATTACAACATATATGAATTATTAGTATTAAAAAAAAATTTTTAGTTTTTAATTTAAAGAGATTAGTAAATTTAAAATTTCTTCGTTACAAAAAAATGTGAAACAATTTTGTAAAAAATTTTTGAAAAACTTTTGGGAAAATTTAGCTGCATATTAGTAGCTGTACTATTTGCGAGACATAGAGATTATTTTAAAAGTATTGGATATTTTATAGTAATAATCTCTTCGTTTCACAAATAGTACAGCTACTAATATATAGCAAAATTTTGGAAAAAAATTAAAAAAAAAGTGAAATCTATATATATTTTTTTTTAACAAAAATGGCTTTGTACTATCGCCAAATTTCTTAGCAAAAAATAGAAAAATGGAAACCCTTTAAACCAAAGGATTATGTTATGAATTGAAATAATAATTTTCTCCAATTTTGATACAGATTTGAATCAATCTTTGATATTAAAGAAAACATACATAAGATTTAAAATGTTTGAAATATAATGACTCTGTGTTTGTTACGAACACAGAAAAAAGTAAAAATGGAATTCAATTTCGAAATTGCTTGCATTAATTAATTTTTATTTGAT
This sequence comes from Protophormia terraenovae, assembly GCA_951394005.1. NCBI lineage: Eukaryota > Metazoa > Arthropoda > Insecta > Diptera > Calliphoridae > Protophormia > Protophormia terraenovae. Next base: position 145,265,700 of record OX596074.1, read on the forward strand.
TTTAATAATTTTTTCAAAATAGATATAATGAGCTGAAATTTTTTAGAAATTGAATTAAATTTATGTTATTACGATATTTTTATAGACACATTTTTCATTTTTCTTTATGTTTTATTAACGAATGTCCATTTATTAAAAACCAAAATTGTAAACCAATTAGAAAATTAATTATTTTAATAAATAACATAATTTAATTCCAATATAAAGTTAATTAATAATTTTGTTAAAAAATAATTTGAAATACTTTTTCTATGAAAGTGATGAAAAAATTAAAGAGTAAAATTTATTTTCTTAACTTTTGGTTATCATTGGTACGTTGTTTTTCTTTTATGCTTCTTGTTCAATGCTTTTGAAGTGCTTATATTGAAATTATGTTCATAAAACTTATTGATGGAAATTTATGTTATAACTACATTAAAAGATATTATAAATACTTTTAGAAACGTAAAATTTTAAATTTCTTAGGGATTAATAAATTTTTTTCCTGTTAAAAATAATTTTTTTGCACCTTTTTTCAAAGCAATTAAAAACATAAAAAAAACCGTAAATATCAACTTAATTTTACTTTTGAGATCATAAAAATTTCTTTTTTTGGAAGCACTTGACTGTTTTTGTTTTTTTTTCTAGGCCACTATGCAAAAGACACAATCGAATAATATAATTCAAATAATATAATTCTTTTTCCTAACCTGAGTGATATTGAATGTTGAAGAAAAGATCATTGAAGTACACCAATAGAAGTCCAAACAGCCAACAGTTTTACAAGAAGTGGAGCATTCTCTAATATTGACAAAAGTATTATACAAAAATTAATGAGTTGTGATATGAAAGTGGTCCAAAAATTTTAAGAGGGCTAACATATAAAAAAAAAACTTGCCAAAATTTATAGAAATCTATTAAGATTTGTATTCATATTCTTTTAGTTTTTGTGAACTTTTTCTATGTGTAATTGTCAGAAATAAGCTAATTTTTTGTTAGAAATACTTATACCCTATACATATACCCAACAACACCATAAGAGGGTAGGTTGTATTATTATGTCCTATTATTTTTAACACCATTATTGACCTAGGACCTAACTTGATGTAAACAAATTGGCTAAGAATCATCTTCTGAGTATATTTAACGATATCCGTCCTTCTGTCCGGCCAACCATATAATTTTGTTGTGAAACTACAGATCGCAATTTTAAAGATAATTTTATGAAACTTAAAATATAAGACTGATATGGACTCAAGAGGTATCGGTGCATTATTTCACTTAGACTCCATATAAATATCCTTACGGAATAGGTATGTCACAATATTCATAAAGTTCTTTATAAATATGTTTTAAATGACCATATATCAGCATTGGTCCATAATTACCATATGTTCTATAATAAATATAAGATTTATGTGATTGAAATGATTTCCAGAAGAATGGGTTTATATGGGGGCTATGGTAAATTATGGACCGATCTTCGTGAAATTCGATGCAAGGATTTATACTTGTATAAAATATCTTTGCACTGAATTTCATTAAAATATTAATGGGAGGATATTTGTATGGGGGCCATCATAACCTATTTCAATAAGCTTCGTTCTTGTACCAAAATAATAATTCGTAATAACTTTAAAGAACTAAATCGACTCAGAAAGTAATTCTGAGTCAAACGGTATACTTTATATAGAGCTATGTAGGGTATAAAAAATATATATATCGTTCACTCCATGTGAGATTTTTAAAAAATAATATTTTATTTTAAGGAGTGTCATTCGATTTTTTTCATATTCGGTATGCATATAATATACTTATGAAGACGTTTAATTATCGCCATTTTTATTTTTTTTTTTTACTTTATTCATGTTTTCCATTTTCCGAAAAGTCAAAAATATCGGAAAAGTGTATAATTTTACACATAAAAATCCCTAAAAGTTGTTAACTGATTTTAATGGCTTAAACTGCATGTAGAAGCCAAATATGTCTTCTTTAAACGAAGTAATTTAAAATTAATATTATAATTTAAGAATGCCTTCATAATGTAAAAGCAATTTTAAAATGCATTTATGAAATATTTCTAGCCTTTCGATTTTAATTTTCTATTAATATGTTAGAAAGCGATGTATTTACTATGAAATGTAAAAAAACTATTCAAGGGCAAGTAAATTAACTATTTTAAAATTTTTTTAAATAAAAATACCATAAATTTTTTCATACAAAAATTTTAGTTTTTTTTATAAATTTTTGATTTTTATTTTAATAATATGTTGCTTTGTTTTATAACTCCTTAACTATACGTCGGATTTTATTGATTTGAAAACCAGTATAAAGTTTATTTCAATACATATTGTGAATAACATTGTATAAATCAAAAAGATATATATATATATATATATATATATATATATATATATATATATATATATATTTTACTAAAGATGCACTTACAACAAGAGTGCAATTTTCGGATGCATTTTTAAGATATTTTGATTTTAAATATTTTTGCTTATTATTGAAGATCAGTATTTAATCTCAAACAAATAGATATTATACCCCAAATAATAAATTATAAAATATTATGATTAAAATTAATTTTAAAATAAACTCACAAAAAATAATAATTACAAAAATAAAAAAATAAAAAATGTATAAAAAAATTTGAAGAAATATTTTTAAAAATTTGTTAAAAAAAAGGAATTACTTTGTTCCAGAACAATTTATATTGCAGTTTTTAGCAAACATAATATTTTTATTTTTTTTTTTTTATATTAGAGGGAGAAAATAATTTAAAGGGTAGACATTTTTATAAATGCATCCTAAATTGCATTATAAATTCATTTTTTTAATGATAATATTATTTTTAAACTACTACATTTATAGCGGACATACTTTTCTTATGCTATTTAAATTATTAAAATCCGTAAACAACTTTTAAAGATATTGATGTTTAATTACACACTTTTGCGATTTTTTTGAATTTTCGGAAAATCAAAATCGTGAAAAAAATTTGCAAATTTTTCAAAATTAAAAAAATTCAAATAAACGTGGAAATATTTAAATGGCTCCATAATATATAGGTATGCCGAATATTAGCATAATCGGAAGACACAAATGTATTTTAGTTAAGTTTTAAGGGTTGGGTTTAGACAGGACGGGATAAGGCGGAATGAAAACATGGATATATAAGATCGACAGTTTGTACAAAGGGGAGAGTAAGTCAGTGTGAGTTAAGCTTAACACAAATAGAGTTTGTGTTAAGTAAAAGTAAAAAAATCGAGTTTTTACTTTTTCTGATATTTCCAGTTAAATTAAAATTTTTGTAAAAAAGTGTTTTTTTTTGAGAAACTTTAAATATTTTATCTGTAATAAAATCTTTGTTATTAAAGATATCTTAACGAAATTTTCAATGGATGTAGACTTTATCGAAGAAAAATCCCACAATTCCCCCCCCAAAAAAAAAAAAAAAAAAAAAAAAAACGCCGAAAATCCCAAAAATGTTTTTTTTTTCACATTTTTTCGAAGTCCCGTAGATTTTGATTGAAAACTTTTAACAACATATTGCAGGTTTGCCGACCCGTGCTTTGGGATTTGAGAAAATATAAAGTCAAAACTTTAATATAAAATGAGTCGAATTCGGGAGGGTGTGTACGTTGACCATTTGAGTTATTTGACTTGCTTTTTATTTTAAAGTCTGTTCTGTGAAGATACCTTTCAGAGAAGTATAAAATTATTATATGTTGTTAAAGAAAATTTTATTTTAGAGAAAAAAGAGTGTAGATACTTTTTCGGTCAAAAAAACATAAAAAGTTGTCATATTTGAAATTTTTAAATTCAAATTCGTTTATTTTTGGACTCGGTAAAGATATTGATTTAAAGTTTTTTTTTATTCAATAGATAATTTTGTTCTTTAATTAATGAAAGAAAAAATTGGAAACACTAGTATATGTATGAAGAAAACTGCACCAAGGACATGCAAAATTGAGGTACTTAAAAACACAAATGCAAATAACTCAGCAACTATAAGAGATAAATAGGACATGCAAGCATATTTTTTTTGTTGGGTCTTATCAGTGCCTACAATAATGCATAAAAATATTTGAAATTGGACGAAAACAAAAATTTGGCAAGCGATTAAAAAATTTGTATATCAGAAGTACCTAACTTTGAGCCATTTTAGCTCCGCCCCTGAGGGGCCCGTACGGTCTCCCTTCCAAACTTAACTTATCACTCCTCTGCTATGTATATACCAAATTTCATGCAAATTACACCGATCAGAAGTTACAGATTTTTTTCCAAAAAATTTGGATTCTGCCCCACTGTAGAATATTACAATTTATCATCGGAGCGTATGAGTAATGTAAAATAATTTTGTATAATAAACAGTGTTGACAGTTTAGTGTTTTTAAGGCTAAATCTAGCCTTTTTATTTTGCTTTTAGCCTCAAGATTTTCGTTTTAGCTTCTAGCTTTTTTTCTAGCCTTTTTTATTTTTAATATAGCCTTAAAAAGGCTAAAAATTTACTCATTTTATTTTTACAGAATCATCAATTTAAACATTTTCGTATATTAATTCGCACAAAAAATCTAAATTATTTATATATAACGAAAGTTTTCGCCTGAGACGCTTCGTTCTACAAGAATACTATGATTATTTTTAAACAAACTTTATTACCCGTAGATACTTTTTATGTTATATTTGTAAATTCACTAAAATATCTTTAAGAAATATCAAAAACTAATAAGAACAAAACAATATTAAAAATATTGTGGAAAAACCAAAAATAAAATATATTCAGAATAAAATAAATGTTGCTTGATTGGCTGGCACATGTGTTCTTCGACAACAGAAGAATATTAGACTTTATTATTTTTTTTTTTTTAACTTAACAATTGTTATTGCATATTTGCAACAATAGTTTTCAAATTACAGAAATTTAGAATAATTCCTTTTAATTGTGTATATTTTATATGGGATTGAAAACCGTAAGTAATTTCATTATTTTAAGTGTTGAGCGATACACAACCATAATCTAGTTTTTATTGTCGTAAAATTAAAACAAGATGAAGTAACTGCATATACATATTTCGGACTACTGTTTTAGGGTTTGCATTTGTGGCCTAATTTTTCGTTTTAGCAATTTGCAGTAGTTGACAAGAAAAAACTTATTTCTTAAAGGTTTTTGAAAGTTAAGATTTAATGCAAAAAACTGGGAAAATGTTAAAGTACTTTCTGAATAAAATATAGAGCTATTTTATGTTTCTAAAAAAGTACCTGCAATCTTCTAAAAAACATACAATGGAATGAAATAAGTAAGATTAAAATGAACATATCCTAACAGCATCTCTTTAACACTTATCATGAAGTCAGTTTAACAGTGTTTTTTTTTCTAAGTTTTTTCTTATTTCTTATACATATGCAACTATGGGGATATTAAAGTTGTAGTATAAGCCTTAGATTGCATATTTGTGTTGGTTGGCTTTAAGGTCTTTGTTTATTTCTCTATCTCCCTTATTTTTTCCTAAAGATTTATTTTTTAATTATGCATTACATACCGTTTATTACAGACCTTTTTAAGTGGATTTCATTTCATTACACACACACACAACTTGCATGTAAATGAGTTTAAATGTTTGTTGTTGGGTTTTGTTTTATTTTGCCTCTTTTGTATCCTTCTATTATGGAAAATTTGCATATTTGTTTGTTTATTTATTTGTTGTTGTACAACTCGCACTTTGTTACTTTGGTATTGTTATAATTGCATTTTAACCGACCTTTAGTTAAATCCAACAACATTTTGTTGTTACTATATTGTATCAAGTAATAAGAGTCTTTTCTCATTCCACTTTAAGCCATTCAATGATTATATTTGTTCTCTTCATAACAAATCTATGTATATGTGAGAGTGTGTTATTTGTTTATTTGTCTTTATCCCTTTAGGCCTTATTAACGTTATATTGTGAGTGGTATGAGTTAGTTTTAGTCCTACAGTTTTAGTAGAGCTGGTAATAGTAGACAGTTTTTTTTGGTTACTTGCATTCTACTTAGCTACTTTATTTTTTAAGATTTGTAACAGCATCTAAATATAGTTTATGTAATCTATTGACAACTTCTTGGAAGTTTATATATTTTTGGTTGAAAAAAAATTTTAAATCCAAAATATTAACTAAAATCAATATTTGTTTGACAGAATTGCAAGGTTTTTTTCTATTATTATGTATGTCCGCATGTTAATATGAGTGCATACAGAATACGTGTATAAGTATCTCTGGTGTATTGTGTTGATTTTGATTTCGATGCTGATGATATTTATGATACTTGTAACTTTCATTGTATTCAGTTGTTGCTACTGTGGTTGTTGCAAATTTGTTACGTAATCCTTTTTAGTTGAGAGGGCATTCGAACAATTATTATGTTTAGTGCATTGTGTGTTTTCAATGACATCAGTGTAATTATCCATTTAATGCTTTGATTTGTATTTCCAAATAATTCCATAGAGTTGCAAACATTTCTAATAACTACTAAATACTAACTATTTACTAATTTAAATACTATCTTCTATTATAGTAAAAATTTAAATACTTAACTTTATTTTCAAAGCAATTAAAATAAAAAAAGTGGGTTTTTAATCAATATTATAGTCAAATATCCTTTGTATTTAATATTCTATTTATTTTAATTCTATTAAAACAAGCTTATCTTCTTTTGCTTGATTTTATTATAGTTAAATATTGTTTTTAGCAAATTTTCAAATTTAAAAGCATTTTAGCTTTATTATATTCTTTAGCTCTTCCTAGTTTTTTTCTTTATTCTTTTTTTAATGTTAAAACATAAAATATTGAACCTTTTTAAAGATTGGCTTAACAGTCTACACCCTAAAACTAAAATATATATTTTTTTTTGTTATTGTTCTTTATGTACTCATATACAAACACATGCTTTTAGATTATATTGATTTTTTTTTTTTTTTCTAATTCTTTTGTATTAAAAATTTTCATTGTTTAACAAAATACAAAAGCCAATGTTGATTAGAGTGGCTTCAAGGCTTTTTAAACGCAGTTAAGTATATGAGGGAGTTTTACTACAACATGCTTTAATAAAATAATCTATCACTAGCTGGTATTCTACCAACCTACATACATACATATTGTACTTATTTAGTTACAGTTTGCTTTGGTTAATGTGAATTAAATTTTTAAGAAAAGGGTTTGTCATTTGTATAATATAATGTAATGAATTTTTAAAGGCTTTCTTAAGAATTTGATTAAATTAAAGATTCATTGTTTATTTGTTTGTTTATGATTGAGATTGAAAGTAAATTACATTTTTTAGTATCTATAATATGTTAATAGAAATTTTGTTTAGTATAAAATTATTAATTACACAAGTCAACAAAATTGAAAAAAAAAAAATTATATCTGGAATAAGTCTACAATATTATTATTCCTTAGGCTTGATATAGTGTAGAAAGTCAAATGAAAATTTTCCATCACGTCACATTTTTAACCCATTGAGGACCAAAGAAAATTTGTTTCCTTGAGAAGTTAAAAAAAAAATGTCCAAGTAATAGATAGAGGAAGTTTATCACACATGGTTTATAGGCAAGATATGTGGCTACAAAAATATAGTACTAGTAAAGTCTCCAACTTCTCATACATAGCCCTAAAAGTCGTTAAATTTGTAAAAATCAAGAATTTCTCAAATAACCCTCATAAAACCATTCAAAAATGAGGAATAAGGAGTGGGTGTATAGTGGAAATTTGTCTTTGATATAACTGATACAAGACCGCAGATTTCAAAAATGGTAAAATTTTTAAAATCGCATTGACAGAAAATGCGTAGACACCAAAGTTTGAAAAAAATAAGAATCCAAGTTTAAGTAACAATGCTAACAAAAAATTAGGAAAAATATATATATTGAATAATTTTGTTTAATTCTTACTTCTATGACTAAATGCAGTGAAAAAAGTAACATTAAACATTTAAATTACATCACACTTTTAACCCATTGATGACCAAATGAAATATGTACCTCTAAGAAATTTTTAGGTTATATAATTTTCTGGGTAATAGATAGAGTAAATTATGGATCCATATTTTATAGAGAAGGAACAATAAAACAAAAGTGTAGAATATGCCATGTCTCTAACATGCCCTCCATAGTATCTAAAAGTCTTTAAAGTTGCTAAAAGTACAGAAAAAATAGAAAAAATATGCGAAGAACAATGGAAACTTTTGCACCAAAACGCTATTACTGAGAGATTATATCAACTCATATGGAATCCTGCTTTTACAGCTTCTTAATATGAGAAACAAATTATAAATAGTATATTCTTAAATCCTAATTAAAGAAAAATATATCCATAAAATTTTCAATGTAGTTTAAAATAAAAACATTATGTATTTTAAAATTATGATGTCATGGAAATTATTTGTTTAACTTTCTACACTATATTTAGTATAAGGAGTTAAAATTAGGCCGACTTATTCGCGATATATTTTTCTTATAATTTTTTGTTAACCCATTTCTTACCACTACCCGATCCCGTTAAAATAAATTAATAAAATTTGGTATGAGGTCTATTTTAGTGATTGTGATCATAAAATTAAAAAATTTGTGATCCTAGCTATTTTAGTTTCCGAGATATCGGGTGTTGCGAAAACGCATTAATGGTCAATTAGGGGTATGTTGTTTCGCTCATATAAGAAGCAGACGTTTAAACAAATTGTAAGGCAAAATGAGTTTTATTTGTTATTTAAATTTAGTTTTGTGATTATTTTACAAATTGTATGTTAAATATGTTAAGTGTGAACAAAAATAATTGGAGGTGGACCATTCCAATTGAAATTTAAATCAACTAAATAATGACGTAAAAACGTTAAATAACTTACGGTTTAAGACTAAATAATTTCATATAATGTATAAAATAGATTATTTATTAAATAAAATATGTTACACATTAAAGTATTTGGAATATAATGTACATTGCATTCGATTACCTGTTTGCGCATTATCTCGATTATGATTTCAACACGGTGGTCAGGAAAGCATTTTGGTCCTTCGTACAGACTGCCTAGCCATGTTGAGCTCCAAACACAAATGTTACGTAAATCGATTCTGTTGTTCTTGCAGAATATTCCCAAATTTGTAAAATCGTAAATCCTGGTAATGTACCAAATGCAGTGGCTCATAATATGATGCATTCCAATTGAAACAAGATTTGAAAATTGGGGTAATGTACCAATTTTCAAATGACAAATTACATAATTGTATTAGTTTCATTCATAATTTTACAGCATTTTTCAGGTAAATCTTTGAATTTTTGTGAGCATATTCAATATAATAGCATCTTTCACAAAATACACTTCATATTCAGGTAGCGTCGATCATTTGGAAATTCTTTTTCTTACATTTGTTCTCAATGATTGTAAAAAATATAACCACTTGTAATTTACTGACAATTGCTTATTTTTTACTACATAAGTCATAAATAATGTAGAATACAACTTCTATAAGGCTAGAGTAAAAAAATTATAATGCACATGAAGTCTTAATTCAAAAAATTCTATATTCCTTCATCTATAAAGGTTTTCTTAATTATTTAGCATAATTTTAACATACTATATTACCTTAAAAATTTCAATATTTTCAGTGCGCCACCTTGCGTAATGTAGCTAAATCACACTACCCCTAGTTGACCATTGATGCATTTTCGCAACACCAATTTTTGGCAGCTTGGTGTTTCTATCTCTCTAAATTATTTGTCAAGTGAATAGTTTCATATTTTTTGATATTTTGGCTATCGTTTGAAGGTTATCAAGATATTTTGTAAAAATTTTCTAATGAATTTTTAAATTTTAAAAAAGGTCTATTTTATAGAGCTTTTTTTGATCCACTCTACTGGGGGTAAAAATTCGTCGGAATTAATTTTTTTCCTTCAATTTATTTAGTTAACATTCCATGCTAAATGTACACATATAAAACATTATCATTAATTTGAAACTAAATTAGTTACGGTATAGGTAAAGTTACTGATGCGAAAACGCAACAGTGGTTGGAAATGAGTTAACTCTGTTATTTAAATTTGGATTTTTATTTTAAAGTACTATTGAATAATACATATTTTCTGTTAGTCGAAGGCCATTGTCGCTCGCACTCTCTTTTCTTTATTTATATAATATCATTTATTGTATTATATAATTCTAATAAAATAAAGTAAAATAAATAAATATTTTCTGTTAGTGTGATTTAAAAATTTTTACCATTTTTGGTATCTGTGGTCTTTTGGGAGACTATACCTACAATATCTGCAACATGATTTTCCAGATACTTTTTTTAGTGTTGACCTGTGTTATTAAACAGGACTAGAATTGATTTATTTAATTGAAAAAAAAAAAAAAAAGAGTTCAACAAATCTAAGATTTTTATTGGCTGCTCTCTTGTTTTAATTTATAATATTAATTTGAATTTTCTTTGCTCTTCTTTTGTTTTAACTAATGTTGTCTAATAACTATTTAAAGAAAAAGAAAAAAAAAAAAGAAATAATTAGAAATAATAATATTTTTTTTTACTGAATAAATATTTGGATTAGGTAAAAATAACACAGGGAAACACTGTTATTTATTATTATGAAATGTGTTGAAGAGTTGTAGAGGAGAATTTAAGCTTTCAGAAAAATCATCTTGTAGTTACCCTGTGACAGCACGAAATTTGGTACAAGGTGTCAAAATTGACTATCTCGAGTATGTAAAAGTTTAAAAAAATCATAACTTCTACAAATCAATTCCGATGCTACACACTTCAGTTATTTCTTATAGTTAAAGATATTTATGCTTGAATTTTGAAGTTGATTTTTTTGCCTCGATTTTATTTTGTTTTTCGGGAATAAGTCCTGAGATAGTATGAATATGAAGAAAAAAAATTTTAAAGATATTTCGTAATTAGTAATGTATTCCAAAATAATGCTGAACATTTCGTCTTTCAACTCTGGAATTAGTAGAAAAATGGAATTTTTTACAAAAAAAAAAAAAAAAAATAGTACTGTGTATTTTTGCACTTTTTTTCGCAGTTTTTTTTAATGAAAATTTGTTTCTTCATATATTTTAAAAGACAAGGCTTCACAAATGATTAATAAAAAAATTTTGAATTTATTAAGGTTTGCCTCCTATATCTAACATTGGTCGAAATTGGTAAATTTTAGAAAAAAAGTTTTATTTTTAACGATTAATAATGAAAAATGTTATGTTTTTTTTTTTTAATTTATTGACGATATTGATTGATTTTCCATTGATTTTCAAAAGGTATTTTTAAAGTCAGCTTTAAAATCACTCAAAAGTACAACATCTATTTTATGAATATTAGGCAGAAAAAAAAAAAAAAAAAAATTAAAACCTAAATTTGTTGAGAATATTACAATAGAATATAAGTATGTATGACATTAGTTCCTTGCAAAGTTAAGCATATTGTCGTACCTTAGAAAATAAATACACCTTAAAGGAAACATTATTGTATAATAGATTCCACCATATTTGATTTTAGTACATAGTCTGTATACTAGGGTGATCCAAAAGCGTTTTGAATTATATACATATAAACGCACCTGTAATTAAGAAAAGTACATTATTTATTACGTCTAAGACAAATTTCAGCTTTATACTACACCCACAAAAAAATCTACCACGTACGTGTTGAAAACGATACTATTCAGTGTCAATAGTGTATCTGCTCCGTATGTATTCAAATTCAACACTGAGTGTTCAAATCATTAATGAAAATTCATACCTATTTCCACCAAGTTGACACCGGTTCAATATCGAATTTTAAAATGTTTCAACGAACCGTATCAAAAAGCCCATACCGTGAATTGTCAATGTCACAGTTGTGATGGAATTTGAATCGCATTTTTTTTCTTAGTATATGATAAGAACTAGATGAATATCACTGATCGGCATCCGTAGGGCCGACTATCTTTCGCCATTATTGCATTCACTACTTGTTTGCGATAATGAGAGCATATGTAATGAAATTTTTGTTGTTATTTAAATCATCATCTATAATATTTTTTAAAGCTCTTTATATCCATTTCAAAAATATAAAGAACAAAAGCTAATAAAATTAAAGATAAAACAATTGGCTTAAATTTTAGTTATAGGTAGAGAAAATTATGGATCCGTATTTTGTAGAGAAGGAATAATGCTACAAAAGTGTAGCATATGCCATGTGTCTAACATGCCCTCTTTATCACCTAAAAGTATTTAAAATTGCTAAAAGCACTGAAAAAATTGGAAAAATAAGCGAAGAATAAGGCTACATGTGCAATAGAGTTTTTTTTACTGTAGCTTTAAAAAAAATTCCAACCTAAAATTTTTATGACTTTTGCAGTAAAAATAAGCAAATATCAGCATTATTTTTTAGAGCTTTATTTTTTATAATCATTAAAAACAAATGTAAGAAAAAGAATTTCCAAAGGATCGAAGCTACCTGTATATGAAGTATATTTTGTTAAGAATGCTATTATATGGAATATGATCACAAAAATTGAAGGAGTTACCTGAAATATGCCAAAAACTGATGAATAAAAACAATAAAATTATATAATTTATTGCAAAATGTATTGCAATATTTTATTTAAATATAATGTACTTTATACATTATAAAAAATTATTTAGTCTTACACCGTAAGTTATTTAACGCTTTTACGTCATTATTTAGTTGCCTTAAATTTCAACTGGAATGGTCCACCTCCAATTTTCTAGTTCACACTAAATTGTATATTAAATAACAATTTGTAAAATAATCACATAACTACCCAATAATCATTTTTCCTGTAATTCAAGTGTAAACAAATTTGTTTGTTATAAATTCAAATTTCAAGTGTTGAAATACAGTTCTACAACACTTTTATTCAATAGTGTACTCCAGTGAAAAGGAAACTTGAATTCAAGTCGAACATAACAATGTTAATACAGTTACTTTCAAGTTTTGAGTAACAGTGAAATTCTAGTGAAATAAATAGTTGAATTCAAGGTTGGAAATAATATAATATATAATATAATATAAGTCAAGCCTTTGATAACACTTCAAATCATAGTAGAATTAAAGAAAAATGTTTATTACTTCTTTTAACAAAATAAACATAGCGTTTTGTTTTATTTTATATGTTTTAAATTATTTAGATATACAACACAAGAGATTACATTTCTTAAATATCTTTAAACTAAATTAAACACATTTTTTCATTTACATATTTATATTCATTGGTTATTTGTTCGCCTTGAGCATCCAAATTCGCATTATTCTTGATGGGATTTAAACTCGGATTTGCTGTTTGTAATTAATTTACAATTACCATTTTTATTAATGCTACAAATTTAACAATTTTATTACATAGTTTTCTTATTTTTTCCTTTACACAAATTTTATTTTATATTTTTTCTTTGACAACAGACAAAAAGTTTGAACATAATTTAAGGTACATTCTAACTTGAGAAATACTTAAAAAATGGGTTGGAATTCCAGTTAAATTCAAGAAAATTTTTAAGTACTTGAATTTTAATATTTTTAGTGCTTATTGGGTAAATTTAAATGACACATAAAACTCATTTTTCCATACAATTTATTTAAACGTCTGCTTCTTATATGAGCTAAACAACATATTCCTAATAGAACATTGATCACATATCTTTCGATTGTATGATCACAATCACTAAAATAGACTCCATAGCAAATTTTATTAATTTATCTTAATGGTTTGAAATGTATTAAGGATCTCTACTCTTTAGGAAACAAAAAATTTACATTTCAATAACAACATTTTTTCATCATTCCCGTTATCTACTTTAACCAAAAAATTAACTATAGTCTATGTAAACAATATTTCAGCACTCAGTACTCATGTATGAGTTTTATGGCAAGTAACAACAACACATCTCTCATCATCATCACAACCAAAAACTCATGCATGTAAAATATATAAAATATACAAATAAAACAATAATAAAAAACACATGCAAAATTTATAAATAAAGAAAAAGAATAATAATAAAATAAAATATAAAATATAAAAAAAAAACTAACGAAGGAAAGAGAGCACTTTAAACTTTTCAATACTGTTAATTTGTTACAACACCCTAAGTGGATGTGAGTTAATAGACAGAGAGTTTGGGTGAGTATGATGTATAACAAAAATTTGCGTAGGTGTGTGTGTGTGAGAGTGGTTATGGCAAAAAGTTGATAATGTTGATTGAGGTACACACACACACACGTATACTTCTTCACCCATACACTCAACCACTTATCACACAGCCATACATAAATACTTGTATTGTACATAAACTCTGGTAGTGCTTGAAAGAAAACTTTAACAATAAACATTATAATAAAATTCATCTCATATTAAAATTATTATGTATGTTTTTATGGCTTCCCGTTTTGCTCCTACTCTTACTTCTCGTTCTTGTTTTTTTTTTATTTTGTTTCCACCTTTTTCCTCATTTTTCTCTAGTACGAAAATTGTATTTGTGGTGGTTGTCTGTTGTTGTTGGTATTGTTGCTGCTATTGTAGTTGTAGTAGTATATACTACTGCTACTTGTTGTAGTTCAGCAGCAACCCAGGAAGGAGTAGCAGTTATAGTAGTGGTATTGGTAGTAGAAAACAAACAAATCGTGATAAAAGCTTACTTATACATATTCATTTACATACATACAGTGCTCGAGTGTATGTGTGTGTGTATTTTGCTAAGTGAAGGGCGTCAATGTGCATATTATTCAAGTGCTGGTGTTAACGAAAGAAACTTTGTCATACAATTTTATGGTGATGATGAAAACCTACAACGACTCAACTTCAACTCAACTTTTTTTTATAAATATTGGTTTGGTATGTGCGTGTGTGGAAACTGTGGAAACATTTACTTTTTGCATACAAAACGCAAGAGCAATAAGCAGATTCTTGATTTTCTTTATTTTTTTTCCACAAAGTCTACTTCACTTGTTGTAAAAAATTATGTTTTATTTTTTCATTATTATTATTTTTATTACAATGACAACAAAATTATCTACTTATTTTCGAAATACCAATTGTACATGTGTTCATGCTAATAATGCACGTGCAACATTATAGTTTGAGACTCCAATTGTAGCACTCAAGCTCATGTATTTTTGCCAAAAAATTTTGTAATAAAAGTTTCAATTGAAATATGAATTCTGACATATTCAAGGCATCATAAAGGAAGTCAAGTGCAATAAACGTAACAACTTTACAGCTAATTAGGGTTTTTGGAAAAAAATAATTGTAATTTGTGGGTTTAAGTGAAACCAAACACTTTGCATAGAAAATTATATTAGAATACAATTATGAAAAATAACAAAGTTCAAATACAAATATAATATTTAATAAGCCAAAAGGAAATTTAAAATAAAACTTCTAAAATTATGTAAGGAAAATAAAATAATGCAAAATATTCCAATCATAATCTAAATTTGCTTTAATAAATTTTACTTTACATTAATAATGCATTTAAAATCATAGTTTAACATAATTTAACTTAAACTGATAGACTTTAAATATAAGTAGTTTTCTTGTTTTATATGTTTTTCTTACCAAGATAACATGTGTCTTTATTTCTTACTCATATTTAAGATTAATGTATTGGTCATGTAAATGAGTTCATCGTATGCCTGTAGTATTTTGTTGTCCGGATTTTACATGTCATTATTTGGTATGAGTAATTGAGTACCGTAGGTAATATTTACCATTTTATTCAAATCATATTTTTCGAGGGTTTTTGAATTACGTTTGGGTGTTGTGTTTGTTTTGTGTAGATGTACATAATACGCACTAGAAAAAGAAAAAAAAAACAAAGAACAACTGATTAAATATATGGATAAGGTAAAATAAATTGGTTAAACTTTTATAAGGGGTGTTTAGAGAAATTTAAAATTCTGTTAATTATTATAAATTGATCATAGCATTCTTAACAATGATCTTACAAATGGTTTGTTGTTATAAATACACTGAAAGTTGATGAAAATTGAATTTTTTACTCTTTTTCAAAAATGTAACAAAAATGTTTAATTTTGTCAGCTCTTTGTAAGAAAACAACACATCCAAGCTTGAAGATTTTGATTAATATTTATACATAATTTTGTCTATTTTTACTCGGTACCCAAAAAAAAAATGTAAATATCAAAATTGAATTAATCGCCACTGGGGACAAAACGCAAATTTGTTGGTAATAAATCTGTATCTCAAAAACTACTGCTCTGATTGAATTGAAATGTATGGAGGAGTTACAGAGGAGGACTTAAGCTTTCAGAAAAATCATATTGTAGTCATCCTATGTTAACACAAGATAAGTAAATTTTTTAAACGACTTTTTTAACTGCATATAAGAGCATATTAGCATAATATTTTTGCCATTATTTTTTATGTGGTATATAAAATATATATTGATCTTTCGCTCCTGCAAAAATCATTTAAAAAGCTTTGCAAATAAATTTTTAGCAATTTTTCAAAATTAAAAAATATGAAAAAGATATAAAAATCAAAAAAATAATTTAGGTCAACTCTCAACAAATTCATTGTTTTACAATATTTCCATATATGCATATACACATCTGCTCAAAATAATAGATACACCTAGTGGGATGATATTAAAGTGACGATAACTTTGGAAAATTCTAGAGAAATATTTCGATTTTTTTTTCTTTTAGGAAACAATTTGATCTGGCATTGATATTTTAATGAAAAATATAACAAGTTTGTACACAAAAATTAAATTACACATACGTTTTTAATTTAAATACCAAAAATTGTTGCTCATAATAATAGATACAGTTAATTTACTTCTAATTTTTTTATATTAAATCGAATTCTATTATACTTTTTGATTATTTTTACATAATAGAATAAGAAAAGTTTCATTTAGGTTGAAGATATTATAAAGAAATAGTATTTTGAAACAGAAAATCGGAAGAAACAAGCAGTGCATTAAATTAGAGAGAAAAATGGTTCAAAACAGGAGAAAAATGGAAAATTGTTACTTGAATTTGCAAGTAGGGGTTTAGGAAAATATCTACGTTATCTATAAAATGCTTTTTGAATTTTTAATAATAATAAATGCAACAAAGGTTTTTAGTAAACAATTCAATTTATATTTCTAAGGAAACTAATCTATAATAATTCTGTGATCTTATAAGTTTAATAATTATTACAATTTAGAAAAATAATGTCTCGGAATTAAGCCAAAAATATATTTATGTGTATTAAGATAAAAATAGAACCACAAAATTCTAATTCAAATATTTCATGTCATTTCTATTATATTTCCAAGCATTTTAGTCAATCAAAAATTTTATTTTTCTTTTTTACTATTTTTCTATTTGTATGCACATATTATCAACTTCATCACCCTGTATGATTTAATGTTTATAAATTTTACACATTTGTATATGCTTTGTGAGTTTTGTATTCCTGTCTATTTTGAGAATGATTATACAGCTACTAACACATACAAAAACAAACATACATTTGGTCATTTGTCATTTAAGGCTTACACAAAATACTTACTTACTCTTCTCTCTACCATTTCCTATCAGTAATTCTCACACATGTAAACATATAAACTCATTTTCATATACTCTCTCACAATTATAGATATACGCCTCGTTGATCATTTATCTAAATTTATATTGGTTTGACTATTCAGGAACTTGGTTTGTAGTACGTGTTAATGTTTATGTATATTTTGTATATGAGTGTGTGTTAGTGTAAATGACTCTGTATGCCACAACCTGCATTTTCTATTTATTTTTATTATAGTTGTTGTTATACATGAAGTGGTATACAGGTGCTTTTATATGACACATACATATACATGCATACTTATTTATTTTCCATATGCTTTGTGTCCTTTTACCATATGATGTGTGTATGCATGTATGTATGTATGTGTTTGTTGAAAAAAAGATATTAAATAAATATATATGTGTGTAGTATTTTTATATTGTGTTTGTATTTTGTTGTTATTTTAAATGTTTTACATGACATCAACAAGATGTTTTTATGTAAATTTTTCATATTTATTTTATTAAAAAATAAAAAAAAAAAATTATAATAAAAGTTATATAAATTGTATACGATAACAAAAAAAAGTTTTTATCTTTTATTTGTTAATTAAATTAATGAGAAGTTTTAAAAATTGGAAAATAATTTTTTTTTTTTTCACATTTTGTTAATTATTTAAATAAAATGCCTAACTTGACTTAAAAATATATTGAAAAGAAGAAATATTTTATGAGTATAAAAATCATTATATAAAAAAATTTAGAGCAAAACAAAAATATCTGAATCACAAAAAAAAAAAAAAAAAATTAAGCCCTAAATTTTAATTTCAAATGAAAGGCGTCAGAGAAGTTATTTTTTCAACAAAAAAAGTTGCACAAACTAATATTTTAATACTTTTTCAATTTTTCTAAATTGCTTTTAAAATGTGTGTTGTGTTGTGTTTTTAATACAAGCAGTATACCCGCTACTTCGTTAGCGTATATTTTTTTTTAAATAAAAAACCATACTATATTATTAATTTAAATTGTGCTTTATTAAGTTATAATTTCATGACTATAAATATTTGTATAATATTTCTAATAGTTTAAACACAGCGTGCTTCGCTACCCCATTGTATTGATATAAAATAAAAGCAACAAATAAAATTAAAAAAAAAAAAAAAAAACAGACAGACAGACTAACAGACACATATTCACTTTTATATAAATAGCATTTAATCCAATCGTGCAGTACTCCTACATACCCCAGATAAAAACGGTAGCATTTAATTTAGAAAAAACAAAATGAAATACCAAAAGTGAAAAAAAAAAAACGTAAAATTAGACAATTATTTCTAACTCCCGTGAACAGTTATAATATTAGAGTTCTGTCGGCTTTAAGAACAATAAACTTTTTATATATTTTAGTTATCAATTTCTTACATCTTTAGCGTTCAAAGGTTCAAAAACGACCAAATTATTTCTATTCTTATATTTTAGTGGAGACGAGTGTGCTAATAGCGCTTGGGGATTCTCAATACAGAACAAAATATCTTTAATTTCATGTTTGAAAGTTAATTATTATTATTATTATTACAAAAAATTCAAAGAGTAATATTATAATAACGAAAAGTACCATAAAGTATTCTCTTGTGGATTCTCATTCGCTTAGGACCATCTATATTAAATTTCATGATTTTAGATTAAATATCATAGAAAATTCAAAAAGTGCCATTAGAAGAACAAAAAAAAGTACCAAAAATTCCCCCTCTTGAATTTTTTCCTACATATGGTCCTATCTTTAATTTCATGGTTCTAGGTTCAATATTTTAGAAAATACAAAAAGCGCCATTAAAAGAATGAAAAAGTACCATAAAGTTTCCCCTCTTGAACTCTTAACCACATAGAGCCATGTATCTTCAATTTTATATTTTTATGTTTAATACGAGCTTAATATTACTACCGTTTAAGAGTTTTAAAAAAGTGGGAGTGATATCCCACCGAGCTTTTACATAACCTATAGCCACCACCTGCACTGGTACTATCTGTATGTCAATTTTTGTGAAAATCGGTGCAGCCATTTAACCACTTTCGGTA
The DNA here is from genome assembly GCA_951394005.1 of Protophormia terraenovae. Lineage (NCBI taxonomy): Eukaryota > Metazoa > Arthropoda > Insecta > Diptera > Calliphoridae > Protophormia > Protophormia terraenovae. Next base: position 145,285,318 of record OX596074.1, read on the forward strand.
CTGGTACTATCCGTGTCAAATTTCGTGTAAATAGGTTTAGCCTTTTAGACGTGATGGACGCACAAACAAACTTACACTTCATTTTTATAATATATATTAGGATTGTAGAAAATTCAAAAAAGTACCATTAGAAGAACAAAAAAGTACCAAAAAATCCCCTCTTGTGAATTCTCACTCACTTAGAACTACATGTACTTAAGTTCATGTTTCTACGTTTCAATAAAAAATTCATTACTTAATTTTAATACATTTTTATACCCTTTTTGGAACTTTTTATTCCCTTTAGGGTTAGGATAGGTTAGAAGGGTGGCTCGCCATAGTGAGTGCATTCGGAGACCATGAGGCCCATTGTGATACCCTAAGAAAGAGAAATGATATATAGTATCATAACCATAATACTCCACCTAATATCAACGATATACTGTTCGATTCAATCATACTGAAACCAGCCCGTACTTCTAACAAACTTAATCAGGTTTGTTAGTGGCATGTCGTTAAGACAGTCCAAATCGTTACAGAGTTGTCGACCGAGAAATCTAAGTCTAGACTCTTTTAGTGCTGGACATTCACATAACAGATACTGAACGAAATCTTTTTCTTCTACTTCTGCAATAGCTGTTCCCCGGGTGGCTCATATGCTCCGACATACGTCCAATCATACAGTTCCCTGTGATTATGCCTACGAGCAGCCTTATCGAAGTCCTATCGAAATGGTCCTATTTCGTGACCATTGAGGCCATAATATCCTTGATACTGTACAGTTGGTGATTGAAGACCACCTGAGTGTCATTTCGTCAATTGATCAATCATCAAGAGTATTAGATAAGGAGACGAAGGGGATGAGAATGTCATCGCAAGCTGCACTTATGCAAAAGGACGAAACATTTACTGCACATTCGTCGGCTCTATGCCAATGCTCGATACACAGAAATTAAATTCTCTAATCTGTCAAGCTGCCATATTAATGGGGTTTATTTCAGGTTGAAAAACTGTACATGAGTTCGGTAATCTGAGAGACAGTGAAATTTCAAGATCATCAGAGTAGATATCCGATACAGTGCCATTTTCCGTTTTCGATCCATTAGTGAAAATTGAGATAGCATAATCTTTAAACACGAAATTAGCCGCCCATTCTGCCCTAGATGGAATTCTTATACTGAAGGTCCTATCAAAGTTCATCCTTGGTACTAGATAATCGGTTTCCGGTTTCAGTGTTGATTTGCATACTTTCCTTAAAATAGTGCCGTGACCAATCCGTTCATGCTTAAGTTCGCCTGATTCCCTGAGACGTAGTGCGTATTTCTGATGAAAATATCAAAGGGAAAAATATCTAATATTGTCTCCAGATTAGCCTGAGGAGTGGAGCGTATCGCACCAGTGATGGAGAGACAAGCCAATCTCTGTACTCTATTCAGAATAGAGATGGGAGTCTTCGTTGCTACTACCTTCCACCATACAAATATATCATAGGTAAGGATTGGTCTAATAACCGCGGTGTACATCCAATATACAATATACGGTTTAAGACCCCATCTTTTCGAGAAAGTTTTTTTTTTTTTGCATGCGTAGAAGGCGCATTACCCTGGCTTCTTTCGATAGTTCCAGGGTAATACCATCAAGACGAGGTAACTTGAAGAATGGAACTTTATATATTCTAGTAAACAGTACCAATTCGGTCTTTGTGGGGTTTACACTCAGACCGTTGTCCCTGACCCATGTTAGTAGGTTGTTTAAAGATGACTCCATGAGTTCACTTATCGTGGAGAGAAATTTTCCCCTGACAAGGAACACAACGTCATTAGAGTATGCAACTACCTTGGTATCTTCCCGCTGAGTTTAACAAGGTTCCATAAGAGTGGAAATATAATCCCTCCCTTGGAACTGACGAAGTTGTATTTCAATGAATTTCTAAATTGTACTAATTGAATGTTAAAATATTCATATGTGTCATTAAAAAGAAAATCGAATTTCAAAAATGTACCAGACACCTACACGATTATTTTTTTAATTTTTACCCTCTTTATTTTCTATAAAAAGTTGACTGTCTTAACTAATCTCAAGTAAGAATATATTAAAACTTTAAATAACTTTTCACATTTAATTACCAAGAAATTATTGCCGTTAACTTGACCACAAATTTCTATAAGACCTAATTACCTTACAAACTTAATGAAACAAATATACACACATAGAGCCCAATAATAAAAAAACAAAAAACTAAGAACTAAAATTTCCTTTAGTAAAATGTTAAACAAATAAACGCAAATAAATAAATATTTAAAACTGTTGCTTTTAAATGTTTAAGTCGTGTAAATCAGATAGAGGTTTCAGACTCATTATAACACTTTGTGATGTGAATATTTACATTTTGTTGCAAGGTCATTAAAATTGGACAGTATTCAACATTCTGGAAATATATGCCAACAACAAATACGTTAACAAACAAAAGCAGTAATAATCCATATACATATTTAAGTGTGTGTTTGTGTGTGTATATATAAAGAGTTTGAGTTTAAACAGAAATATCAAAAAGCCAATATGTGAAGAGTACATATATATACACAGATACACCACTTTAAACACTTAAATATATTTGCATGGACGTAACCCAAACAAATAACAACTACAACAAAATTCCTATTTATACATTTTGTGTGTATGTATATTCATTTTATGCAAAAGAGAAAACCATAAAGAGGTCATATAAACATTGGTTGCTCTTTAAAATGACAGGTTAATACTTTTGTTGTTATTGGCTGCTGTTTTTTGTTTTTGGCATACATTTATATGTGTGAATGTGGGCATTTCACACATATACACATGCTCATAAATATAATAAAAGAATGTGGAAAATTGGTTGAATTTGTGCTAATTATAAAATTTAACATACGTTTTATTTGCAATGAATACAAACAAATTAAAATAAAAACAAACTATCAACAACAACACTAGTAGCAGCAGCAAAAACGACAGACAATTTTAACAGCAACAATAATAATAACAATGGCGAAATAAGAGTATAACAAATGATATGATAATTTTAATGGAACTTTTATGTAGTTAGTAAATGTGCTTAAAAATAAAATAAACTTTAAGTTAAATTTTATAAAAAAAAAAATTATTTCTAAAGCTTGAATGCTCCTCCATCAAACGAACAGTACACATACAAACACTCACATCTACATATAATATTTGTATTTGCAGCTGTCAACACACGAATATTCTAACAACAAAGCGAGTATGTATGGTATTGTATTTGATTGTGGTTTAGTTAAAATTCAAACTACGAGGTCGGATCAATATTTCCGTGAATTTTCAAACTTCCCTCGTAGTTATATGAAATGCAACACTGTTCCCATCAAGTACCACCTGTTAATAGACTAATGTCAAATTTTGAGCAAGTGTCGTCATTTACTTGCGTTTAACAGCTGTTCAAAACATACAACTCCGTGTATTTTTCTAAAAATTGAAAAAAGTGAATCACGAGTGCTCATTAAACATTATTTTTTGCCAAAAAAAAGAAACCGTCAATCAAACCAAGGAAAAGCTCGATAAATACTATGGGGATTCTGAACCATCGACTTCAATGGTAAAAAAGTGGTTTACTAACATTCGTTGTGGTCGCACAAGTACAAATGATGCTCGAAAATGTCGAAAAAATCTACGATATGATGTTGGCCGACTGAAGAGTAAAAGTGCGTGAGATTGTTGATGCCATAGGCATTTTATATGGTAGTGTGGTTTCAATTTTAAATGATCAGCTGGGAAAGTTGCTTGCAAGATGGGTGCCGCGTTTGCTCTCAATTGACCATAAACGTAAACGTGTGACAACTTCAAAGGATTGCTTGGAGTTGTTTAACCGTAATCCGAGTGAGTTTTTGTGGCGTTTTGTAACTGTGGATGAAACATGGATCCATTACTGTACTCCGGAGATCAAGCAGCAGTCTAAACAATGGGTTTCTCCGGGTGAAACTCATTTGTCGGCCAATAAGGTGATGGCAACAGTTTTTTGGGATGCACGCAGGATAATCCACATCGATTATCTTCAAAAGGGAAAAACAATAAATGGCGAATATTATGCCAATTCATTAGACCGATTTAATACGGATTTAAAAAGAAAACGATCCCATATTCATATGGCCAGGAATGTCTCAATGGCAAAACTATATGAATTGGGCTAAGAATTGGTACCTCATCCGCCATATTCTGCGGATTTAGCCCCTAGTGACTACTTCCTATTTCCAAACCTAAAGAAATGGCTCGGTGGAAAGAGATTCAGCTTCAACGATGAAATTATTGATCAAACAAATGCCAATTTTAAGGACCTCGAAAAATTCTATTTTTTTGGAAGGGATACAAAAACTGGAGAAACGTTCACAGAAAAAAGTCACCAGTTAACAAATATATATAAAAATAATTCATTCAATTATAAACTTGTTTAAATTTGCACATCTCACCAAAATGATTATATTATTCAAAACTAACAAAAAAAAAAAAAAAAAATATCCATTTTTGAAATTGTTGTAATTTTTAATTGTCTGTTGAAAACACGCTCACGTCTGAACTAATTAAGCTATTCTAATGAAAATCACTCAGACTACTTTTTGATCCCCTAAGCAGTTTGGGATTGCCAACCAGACAAATCGGTTTAGTAGAAAAAAAGTTATATAACCAAATCTGAAAAAACCCCTAAACCAAACTTCAACAAGCAATAAACGAATTTAAATAAAATTTACCCAAAATGTATATCTATGTCCACATTAGACAAAAACTGGCTAAATCAGTTCAGTAAGAAAAAAGTTATAAACAAAAATATGAACAGTTTCTATGATTTCAACGCCATAAGTTTTTCTTAAACACCTTGTTATAATTTGTATATGGAGTGCATATGTGTGTGTTTGCTTCAATATCCCAGTCGGAAATAGAAGGGCTAAAGATACATTCTAAAATGCTTTATTTAGGATCTACAAGGCCTGCCACTCGCATTGCAACACTATTTCTTTTTTACACGGCGTGTCATTGGAGGCAAGGCCTTCCCTTCTCCCTTCCAAAAAGAAGCGAAAAGACAAGGACTCTTAAATAAATAAATATGCTCTCTTTTATTTTCAATGCTTGGCGATTGATATATATTTCAGGTCGGCGATTTTTATGAAAAAAATATATTATATGTAAAATGTTGAAAAAATAATAACTGCGTTTTTAGTTTTCCAAAAAAAAAAAAAAAAAAATTTTAAGAAATTATTTTAGAAGAAGTGGTTGTATCTTTAAAGATAAAATTGGTAAACAGAAGAAGTAGCTTTATAAATTGTAGTACAAAATTTAATAAAATTATCAGAAATTATTTATATAAATCCATTGATTAACAAAAATTTAATAAATATGATATTTATGAAACATTTAAGTACGTTTGAATTTCAAAGTGAATTTATTTTGAATTAAATTCAGTCAAATCTGATTTCATGCGTAATTACAAAACGTACATTCGGTTTTAGAAAATTTTTTCTTATTTGTGCTTCAAGACATGGACGTTCTTTTTGGAGAGGTTCAATCAGACGCATGGGCTTAAATCTAGGTTCATGCTGTTGTATCCTTTTGTAAATTGCTTTTGTATCCTATGAATACTTTATATGTCCAACTTCGACTTTTCATTAGAATTTTATGAAGACCCAGCTAAAACTTTGCTTGCATTGTAATGAGATAAAAAGCTAATATAATGGCTCTTCACTACTTTCACAATAGATGAATAACTCATTATTTTAACACATGTGATGTCCTTACTCTATATTATTACAGGTATGCATTTCAGAAAGTCATTACTTAGATGTCACTACAAGAACTAATTACTTTGTAGCTATTCAACCACTCATTAATTTCAAAGTATTACAGAAGTCATTATTAGCAAAATGAATAGTAACTAGTTACATTATCGGTTACAAATAAGTACTGAAATATAGAAAATAAAAAGCTGATATAAGGAGTGAGATCGAAAAATTCTTAACATACATAATATTCAATAACTTGGAAACAGTTGATCTTAGAGTTTTTATTATTTTTTTAATCATTTGATAATTTAGCACAGTTCACAGAAATATATAATTTTTATGTTATTGATTTGGTTCCACTCCAGAGCTTTCTTACCGTAGTGACAATGGGTCCAAAAATATGTGGACACATTGTGCTTTCTTAAGAAAAGAAGAAGTTTTTTTTTTTTTTGCAAATATTCCTTTATGCATATTTTGGTATTTATAGATCCGAATGTATTAAATAACTTTCCTGTTTTGCCGCAACTGCAAAAAGCTTGTCATATCATGAATTTTGTAAGAAATATTTGCTGCTTTTGGGTCTTAAACTTATCTCCAACATTGCTTCGAGCATTAGCAATAACATTTTTTGAGACAAAAGCTGCGAAGATTCTACCAGCACCTACGTTTCTTCGTCAATTATACAGCTTGAGTATTTTTGTACGAAATTTGGTTTTGAATTCCGAGTCCTATTTTTGGCGTGTAATTTTTTTTGCAGAATTCCAGTTTGGAATTTTTTGAACTTTATAGCTTTAAATTTTCGCACCAAATAGTCGAAGCACTGAGAAAACTGAGCTGATTTTCTACCAGATGTGTTTGGAGTTCCTTATATGCCTTCATTTTTCTGGCCTTCCCAATATCATGTGGTCCTTTTTTCTTACCGAACTAAGTTTCACATCAATAGTCAAATTCTCCTAATACTGTTTTATAACATTAGGACTTAAATCTTAATCTAAATCTCACTTATTTTGATGAAAATAAGGACAAATTAACATGGTTGTTATTAAAAATAATAACTGAAGTATTTTTCCATAATAACTAGATAAAAAAAAATTTTGAATATTGATTCCGAAAAAAGTTATAAGGCAAAATGTATGTTAAGAATTTTTCGATCTTACTCCTTATATATATTTTTAAATTTATTTATTTAAAAGTGAGTGGAAATCAGTATTTGACATACTATTTCATACCATAGACTTGGGTTAGTTCTTGAAACGCATTCTTGTGGCCAGTGCGGAAGTTGACTAAAATATCGGACCTCACTCACCTGATCACTGCAATCACAACCACAGCTGGAACTTCAACAACAATCGCATCTGGGGGATATTTGTATGTACATTTTACATGAATGTCACTTTAGAGTTCGCCAAAATCTCTGTAGAAGTCCTCGGCTGAAAATTGTTAAGAGTTTAATACGTTTAACAAATTGTCTCACGACCCAGCAAAAAACGATGAAGTTCTTCCAAAAAAAGAACATTTTCACAACTTTAAAAGTGGAACATAGTGCATATTTTAAACTTTTTTTTGAAGTTCTTAATAATTACTTTCAAAAAAAGTGAAAATAAATAAATTGTTAGCGGGAAAAATGGTAATAATTTCTAACAAAATTTAAGTTTTAAAAATCTTAAAGCATTTTTATAGTTATTTAATAGGGCAAAACAGAATTTTTATTAAAAAATTTATAAACATAGTTTTAAGATCAGTGCTTCAAAAGCAATGAACAAAAAGTATAAAATAACAGCAACCTACCATTGACAACCATGGGTTAAAAAAAGAACTTCTGCAGCTCTTTCTCACCACTAAATACTTTCTTCTAATGACAACACAATGTTAAAATCATGACTTTTTCAGTTCATTTTTTCTGGGGATAGCCAATTTATTTTTCTTACCTTTATGTAATTGTATTTTCTAAATTGCAGTCTCTTAAAATTTGTTGCCTATTTCTAACTTTCTCTATCTAGATATAAATTTGTGCCTAATAGAAAAATAACAATACAAACCAGTAAATTAAATGAACAATAGCAGTTTTTGCATATAACTAGCTTATTGTGCATCGTACGTTTATTGATGTTAATACAACATTTATAGATATTAAAATTTCCTGCAAATTTCCTCTAGTACATTTTTATGCCCCTTTATTGGTTTAAGAGTTATACCGTATTTTAAGTTTGATTTGGCATTTTACATAAACTCAAATTACAGAGTTCATAAATGAATTAATGTACGTATAAAGTGGCCCAATGGATTTGTTGACAAAAGGCTATTCTACCTGCTTATGTCGTGGGTTTGTCTCCACCGGAGACTGGTGTTTGTATGATTACGTGCGATATTCTTCTTGACTTTAACAAGTAATTAATGAATTTTCATGTTTTACCCACTCTTAAATTACATATATATAATTTTTATAATATAAATGAAAGGATAAAAAGTACCATTTCCAAAAATTTGATCTTAAGTAATTGATTACATATCAAGTTAAAAATAAATAGTTAATAATCTACTTTCATGTAATGAAGAAAGTATGTTGTTATCATTGAAAAGTGACTACATCCGTACCATTACCAAGTTTTTGCTGGTGACTTATTAAACTATTCATTAATTCAACTCCTCCCATGTGACAATTGTAATCCCTTATAATTTGACGACATGGAATAATTTTGACGTAATGTAACTTTTTTGGGGAACAACTCCCGTGCTGCCTGGCGGACTGATTTATATTTTCATCATTGTCTGCTACTTATCACCGGCATTTGATCTGACGCTTGAGTATTTATATCAATGAGCAAAGTTTAGATCACCACTTTCATTATAGATATCAATAAATACTATAATTACCTATAATTTCAGAATTACAAAGTAGTTCACATACATCATCAACATCAGAAATTACAAACTAACTCGAACAAAAGTTCAAATCTTTTACGTAAGTGCATATAAAATAAATTTTTGTAATTAAAAAATTTATTAAATAATTTAAAATCTAAAAACCTATATTACTTAGCCCCAAACAAGTGAACTTAATCTAGCAAAGACAATATCATATAAGAAAAGGCCAATTATAATAAGCACAAATACCATATGTAACAGAAATCAAACTTTAGCTGTCAACCCCTAGTGTATCTTTAAAGACACAACCGCAAAGTTATAATTTCTTGAGAATTGTCTATTTATATCAGTATAATACTTTTCAATATCTGTAAAGAACGAAGCTGAAAGTACGGCAATATATTTTTTCATTTTAAAATTTTCATAGGTTCTCAGATTTTACACTTTAAAAAAGGTCGTTTATTTAATTTCAATAAAAAATATTTTTTCAAATTCATTTTGAAATATTTCCTAAACGGCTTAATGTAGAAATAAAAGATATTTTTCTACAAAAACACATTATGTTTTAAACGATTTAAAATTAATTTAAGAAAAATTTAACGAAAATTGTGGCCGTAAAAATTTTTTTAATGGTTGTATATTTAAAGATACCAGGGGAATTTAAGGGTTAAGTTTCACCAAATTCGAAAAAGATTCGAAATTTCACAAAAAATCCTACCTAAAATTTCGTATTTCTTCCATGAAAAACTTTGCTACAATGAAATGAGTTTGTTTCTCTCTCTCTCTCAAAAAAAAAAAAAAAAAAAAAACACAAATAGGAAAAAGTAATTTTAAATATTTTTCATTTGTAAAACATAATCAGTTTAATTTAAGCGACAGTTTTATAAATTTTGATATTTTGAATTTTTTTTCTGAGGAAAATATTCCCGTAAAATTTTAATCATTTTGCTGTATTAGTATTTAAGTTATCAGATAATTAATATTTTTTTTGTATGGGGGCTATCACTGCCCCTAGATCTACCCATTCCATTTTTACCTCAATTATGTAAATTGATAATGACATTATTTCCACAAAATTTTAGGACATTATATGCAATAGTTCTGGAGATATGTGATAAATAATACTTACTTTGTATAGGGCTACAACTCCCTCTGTTCCTATAAAAAAAAAAAAAAGTATCCTATTTTACTTTCGGGTATTACAAAGTGATACTGAAAAAATTTCAAAACAATCTTTCTAGTGGTTTGGCGTTATATAAGCCCAAATAAATAAGCAAACACAAATTCATATTTATATACATATATAGATGGAAAACGAACAAATTACGTATGATTAATATTCACATACGAATAATATACATTTATCATACGCCATCCTTAAATTCAAGATAAATTAAAATTAATTTAAAGCATGTTTCTTTTTTTTTACTATATTTTGTAAAATATAATAATTTACATATATTTCTAACAAATAACTCGTATTTGTAATTAGTTTAGATTATTAGCAAAATATTTTTCTTTAATTTAATCTACAATCTAATATTTAATAACCCTGTTAAAATAGACATTTAAAAATCTCGACAACAATAAAGATATTCCGGCAATTTTAAAACGCACATCCGTTTCCGTAGCAATGCATTTAATGAAATAAATACAGACAAAATAAAATATGTGCATTTTTGGTATAAAATATTTTAATATTGGGTATTCGATTTGCTTTTTGCTTTTTTTGTTCAAGTATTCATATGCAGATGTATCAAAAATTGTTTAAATTTAAATTTCCAATTAGTGCAGACCAAACCCAACAAAAACGACAACAACAATAACAGCAAGCTCAAGCGGCTATGGCAAAACAATAAATACTAACTAATAGACATACACATGCATTGAAAAACACAAAGACACACACACACAAATATATTTCTATTGATTTATATGTTTGTAAACTGTAAGATGAAACCATGATATATTGATTCATGCCTAACAATCAATTCTACATAATAATCTTTTGCATCGGCTGCAATAAATCAAACTACACATCCACTCAAACATACATATAGTGAAGGAGTTATGTAGATGCATTGGTAAGAGTAAACTACATATAAATGTTTACTAATAAAAAACAACAACTACAAATACGTTAAACAAACATTGACAACATATATCGACAAAATATACATTTGTGTTATACAAATCTACAAACATATAAAGACTAAGCTCATGTATTTATGTATGTGTGCATATATACACATTTATATAAAATCCATTTGTTGGCTAGCACGTGTGTAATCACAGCCAACACATTAATACCCTCTCGTTTACTTTTACTGACTAGTTAAGACTAACAACAACACCAGCAACAGCAGTAGCAGAAACAATAATAATACAAACCACTAGTAACGCGCTCTGCTCCAAATTTAAAAGAATAAACAACAACAAACATCCATTTCTCTACCACACTTTCCTCCATACTTACAAACATCTATTTATACTCATTTTGTAGCTAAGCCACTGCTACTCGTATACTCAAGGGTGGAAAAAAATCATACCAAGGCGATTGATTTAAGTAGTTAATGGGGATGTTGTTATTCCAAAGAGGGCGGACAGACTTCAGTAATGTGTGGTCGTATAGAAAAACAAATTGATTTCACATTCAAATGTAAAACAAACAAACAATTGAATGAGCAACCAAATCAACTTCTTTCCCTTGCCTCTTTATTCTGCTTAGTTTTGTAAGTTTACGTTAGGTTGCGTATGAGGTTTCAATTTCCCCGATTCTTTCAACAATTTAAATAAAACCAAAATGACCAAAAAGTAAGTAGTAAAGCTAAAAAGAAGAAATAAAATTGTATTACTATTTATTTAGAGGTATTAACAGTGGGCTGGCAGAAAAAATAAATGTCTTAAAAAAATTAAAAAATTTTAATGTTGTAAAAGAGCATAAAAAAATCCAAATCGATCAAAGATTATATTTTTCATCTTTTTACATAAAACTATATTCTTGTCTTAGAGCTAAGAGTACAAGTACAATAATTACATTACAATAATTTTTATTTTTATTTATATATTTATACCCTACACCATAGGTGGTTGGGTTATTATGCGTTTGTGCTAATAAAAAAATTAACATGTTTTAATTTTCTAAATAATTTTTGATACAAAATGTCTTAAAAACTTTCCCCAAAGAAGCTTAGTACTTCAGAAACTATAATTTCAAACCCCAAGACAGAGTAGGAGCTGCTATATGTTCATACTGCTTGTATTTAAATCTGTTCGTAAAACTATCGGAGTAAGATATATGGAAGAGATATTCTTACTTTGTTGATGGTAAAGGGGTCTACAAATGCCGATTGTCTACTTAAGATTAATTTGTATGGATTCCTGGACACAGGGATATTATTGGTAATTACCAGGAAGAAAATCACTAGCGGGAATACTTAGTAATAGTATCTCTTTTTCTTTTGGTGGGGTGCTTGCTAATCTCTCAGAAATAAAAGTTCTGTTTTGATAGATTCTGCCACAAAGTATAATTTCGCTCGAAAACGAATAAAAAAGTTAAGTTTTGCAACAGAAACCCTTAACTATTTCACTGTGCAATATAAATATCTACATAAAAACTTCAATAAGCACACATATATGTGTATGTATCTACTACTATGTGGCTATATGTGCAAATGTGTCTAAATATTTGTAAACATATGAGATTAGATCTTCATGGTCGATCAATAGGATTTACAAAATCGTCAACAAAGGGGATAAAAAAAAACTAACAGCAGCAACCAAAAAATATAAAAATAACAACAAAATCAACACCAAAACAATTTACACAACGTTTATTGTTGTTATATAAATTTTTTTTGCTGGTTGTTGTCATCGTAAAAATCTACTACAACAAATACAAACATAGAAATAAAATTGTAGTTGTTGTAGAAAATATTATCCTTATCCTTGTTATGTGTGAAATGTATAAGTGTTCGTTTTTTTTTTTTATTTTAGAAAGTTTGTGTATGTGTCGCAAAATGTGGTTAGAATTTTGTTAGATGATTGTTATCGCAACGCATAAATATATAAAAGTGACCATTACAGAGTATGTGTGTGTGTGTGCTAGAGTATTGGCAAACTGATGGTAATGGTGTATAGGATTTTCTAAATAAAGAAAGAAAAAACACACCCACGCTTATATTTTCACACTAACAAAACATAAAAAAAATACAACAAAAAGGCAAAATCTTGACTGCAAAAAAAAAAAAAAAAATGAAAACATTAGCACCCAACAACACAAAGCAACTTGTTTAGTTTGATGATAATGTGAACATACGTTTGTTTGTGTGTGTATATGTGTATGCGTGTTAGAGTGTTTGTTGAAAATCAATTGATTGAAGGTTTTTTTTATTAGACAAATAAAACTAAACTGACACTTGTCAAAATTGTTATCTTATTAGATTTTTTTCTTCTACATTTCTTGTTGGCTTGTTTGTTTTTATTATACTCTCGTTCCTTTTTCTTATTCTTTTTCTATTTTTATGTTTGTTTATGAAATCTTTTTCTTAAGTTCCTTAAGATTTCTTAATTCCAGAAAAAAGTAAAGAAAAGATTGTAATTTGGGTAAATGTTTTTATTGTATTGATTCAAGTATCTATACAGACTGTCTTTAATGTTTCTATTGAGACACATTTTCAATTACTTGAAGCAAATTTAAATTAATTTAGATTCCCTCGAAAGATTATTTGAAAACTTTATTATTGTTGTTATTGCTGGCTTGGGGGATTATTTGTTATTTTAATAATATTTCGTAATTTTTAAAGTATTTATATATAAGTAAAAGTGTTGTTGTATTATTAGTTTACCTGTGGTAATAAATGTTAATCATGATTATCGGTAAAGGGTTGAGATAATATTTTTGTGAAGCTAATTTGGATATTTAATTGGTTTTGTTAGACATTTAAAATTTATAAATCCATAGATTTAAAAAAGAAGCAATAGGTTTTCTTTTTGGGTACACATATTTTAACTGAAACCGTCAATATAATCGTGGAATGCTTCAAAGATATAAAAGATGAACTAATAAGATTCTGTAATAAGACATAAGTGAAAATGTATATTATAAGTTAAATAGAGATGAAGTATTAAGTTTCTTAATTTTTAATTTACTTATAATTTTTAAATTTTTAAATACTTATTGTGATTAGGGAAATTATAGAATTAGTCTTTAAATCGCCTTATAAGAATGCTTTATATGAATTCTGTCAGACATGGCGTTCTTTAGTCCATATAAGCATTGCACTTCAAATACAGGTTACAATATGTAAAATAAAAGTGGCGATTAATTGAACTTTGAATATTAACTTTTTGTAATAAAATGCTTACCAAATAAAAAATAGACAAAATTATATAAATTATTGGTCTTAAATGCTGTTGTTGTTTATTTGTACTGAGCTGTGAAAAATAATAATTTTTTTTATTGGACGAAAAAATCATAAATTTTAGTAGTTTTTTTTTTAAGAAAAAAATTTCTTAAAGCTAAATTTTAAAATAGAGCTTTAAACTCCAGATATTAAGTATTTATTTTAAAATATAGAATGTTCCAAATATTTTGTTATTATTATTATTTTTTTTTTTTAAATACACCAATTTCAACTTTGGTTGAATTGAAATAATAATATTACAGGCTATTTGTTGAGGAGCAGAAATTTTAAAAACATGCTTGCATATACTACTTATACATTTTAAATTTCCACTTTCTCAACTTTACGAGATCTTGGTCAAGTTTTTTCACAAATAGTAGGCAAGGCAAATTTATTTATCAGGTAAAGTCAGTTAATCAGCTGATTTTTTTTTTACTTTGTTTTGGATATTGCATCTGTCAAACTTTGTTTACGTTTACCAAAGAACAAAGCGGACTGGCAGCCAGTCGCCGCATAATTTATCTAGCTGTCGCCGACGCTGACTCATACCGGCTAGAAAGGTTGAACAAAATACAAATAAAAATTTACTTAAAATTGCATATGTTAAACGGAAATATTAGTTTTTAGTAATAAACATAAGAAATTTACTTAATTTATGTAATAAAAAAATAATATAAAAAACATTTTGAGCAGATAAATAAGCTGCCGCCGATATGACCTTGTGAAAGTCGCCGCCGCAGATCATAATAGGATACACAACCGCCAACAATTTTGCGTCGGCTTGGTTCTCTGACTTTTGAAAATATTTCTCTCTTGTTTTCCAAACTTTGAGACTATCTACTACGTTGACTATTTCGGACACATCAACGAGATATAGCGCCAAATACGCGCAATTACAACAAGTATCAATCCCTATCCAAAATTTTTTATTCGGTTGAGCGGCGCACAGACCCCACCCAAAAAACTGAAAAATTTCAAAAACTAAAAAATTTTGTCATCAAAACTCGACTACCCTGTATTTAACTGTTGAAAGTCTGCACAACAAAAAAATGGTACAGAATTTATCTGTAAAGTGCAATTAGTTACTTATGACAGAATGAGATCAAAAAGTATAAACGCGCGAACAAAAATTGTAGAAGAATGGAAAAAATTTAAGTTATTTTTAGCAGTTTTTCTATTTTCTTGAACTTTGAACAACAATAATGATTATAAAAAAAAACTATTGTGCTAGAATTTCGCACTCTATTAGTTTCAAGTCTTGTGAGTTCAGATCTGTAACCAATTTGTTTAAAATTTCATTACCGCAAAACTTATTAAGGATTTAAGTCAGTTTCAGCAAGGTTAAAAATTTTTGAAACATATATCCGACAACTTGGGATTTCTAAAAACTGACTTCAACAGACAGACATCCTTATGTTGACTCTCCTATTAATAAGGATCGAGAATATATACTTTTTGGGGTCTTAAATGTATATTGTAGAAATTACTAATGGAATGACAAACTTTACACCTGTGGTGAGTGGTATAAAAATCCAAAAATTATTATTTTTTTTTCCTTTTTGACTTTTACCCTAATGTGTGATCATAGAAAAAAGTCAATTCAAAATATTGTTTTGATTGTTATTTCATTCAAGACCACTATTTTACACTATTTTTGAATTGAAAAAGTAAAATACGAAAAGTATTTTTAACAATCTTTAGTAAAAATTAATTACGCAGGATAACTTTGATTCTGCGCAAGTAATTTCACAGTAAATTTAGTTAAACATAATAAAAACTTTGTTGCATTTGTACCTATAATAAAGTGCCAAATTGGTGAAAGTTTGATTGAAAAATATTCTTAAAAAATGTTTTCGAATTTTCTGCTGTTCGAAGTTTTAATTTTATATAGGATCTTTAAAAAGTCCGTAAAACAAAGTATTTATTCAATATTACCATATATATTGATTCTTAGCAGCTTACTGATCTTTTTGTGAATATATTGGGGATTCTATTAACAACATTATAACCTACGAATATCATTATAGTTGTCTTAAAATGTATAAAAACGATTATCATTAATACGTTATTTGAACCCGAATAGAATTACATAAATATCTCTTTACAAAATAAAAAAATTAACCAAAAAACTCTTTGTATTATATCTACTATATCTTTTGTATGTTTAATTTAGAAGCTAATAAGTGTTCAAGTTTAAACTCCAATAAATATCTACAAAATTAGCTTATAAAACTAAAATAAAATTTATTATATATGAAATAATTTGTACTTTTTATATCAAATATTAAAATATCGTGTTTATTTTAATTTTAGTATATAAAAATATTTTTGTTTGTATTTCTCTAATCTCTTTTAAATTTCTTTTAAATATTTTTAAATATAAGTTTCATTTTGTTTTTGTTATTTAAGTCCAGCCATAGACGATATCATCGTATGTTTAAACAATAAACATTAAATTGTACTTAAGATAAGCCCAAAACGATTTACAATTTTATTATTGTTGCTAGTGTTGTTGTTTCTTCCATATATAAAAATTATACTTTTTACTTAACACAAATATATTTTGTTTACAGATTGTGTATCTTTTTTGTTTTTTTATTCTTAGTAAAAAAAAAACTGGAATTTTGTATCTCCTTTTTTTCTTTGTACGAGATTTTTTCAAAAAGGGTTAATACTCATATGAAAATGTGGAAAATGGTCTGTCTGCTATTTTGCTACATAGTAGCAGTAAAAGTGTGTTGGTGTCGAGTGCGTATATATGTATTTACATAACACGTGACCATACCCTTAGAATTTTGTAACGGTCATACTTGCTACTAATTTCACATACTACTACAAAGTGAAGGAGTGTTAGTAAATGTAGAAGATTATTTAGTGAGTTTTAGTAGAGGTTGTGTAAAGATAACTAACACATATACGAAAACAAATACTATGTATGTGCGTTTATGTGTGTTCTTTAAATACTCAAGGGTACAATTATCTAAAGGGATTCGCAATTACGGTGATATGTAATCACAGTTATATGTAATTGTGGAAAAATATTTGTATACAAACTAGCATACATTCGCATTATGTAAAACATTTTTAAACTTTAATACAAATGTAAAAATTTAAATGAATGGGGACATTTATTTACAAGAAATGTATTAAAGAGTTTGTAGTTTTATATGAAATGAAATTGAAGATTAACATTAAACAATTTAAATTTTGAGTAGATTTTTTAAATTTAAGAACTTGAAAACTAATATTAGGTTTTAATATTATCAGGTCGGAAGCACAGTTTTGAAGTTTTGTATTTTAATATGAACCTCTGTAATTTATTTAACCCTTTACCTTATCTTTATAACAACATTTTCTAACATAATTTATAGTGGTCTTAATAAAACAAACATTTTATTTTTCACATATGTTGTTACCTAAGTAATTTAAAAGTACTTTTATTGTCAACAGATTGTAATAATATTTTGAAACTAAACTGAAATTATAGTTTATCTAAAATAAACAAAGGAAACCTTTTTCTAAACCATATTTTATCAAGAAACTCTTTTATTTTTTATAGTCATCACCTTTTTATAAACAATTTTAAAAGTTTTCTATCCATAATTCTTCTTATTATTACTTCTGATAAACTTATAAAAGTTATATGCTTTAAACTTAAACACATACATATATAATTATTATATCGAAATTTCATTACTAAACATTACAATTTACGATTTTCGATTTTCGATTTTATAAATTACTCCGCCAGCAAAAGGACTTTTGTTCTTAATTTTCATTATATTTTGTTACCAAAGGCTGTTTACTGCCAGTGAGATTTTAACTTAAATATCCCTTAAAAGGGGATTTTCATTTGCTACAAATAAAATCCTTATAGTGTTTTATTGTTGCTATTGTTCACTTACCAAAAGGGATTAATGACTGACTATAAGATACTAAGAGAATTAAAATGAAATTGAAAAAAGATTCGGCTGTGCCGAATCTTTGATACCCTTCACCATATTACCATCTTACCATCTTATCGACATCATATTACCATATTACCGACAATTAATAAAATTTTCGCCTTAACGTATGCTTGCATATTTTCTAAATCTAAATTTTTTTCAAACTACGAAAATTTGAATATGAAAAAAAAAAACAATCATAACAGGCTTTGCTTTTAAAAAAGAAACAACAACAATTCCATATATATTTATTTTTGTATGTACAAACTGACTGAATATACAAAGAACAACAACAACACTGTTTTTCATTATATTACTGCTGTTGCTAACTAAACTACTTGTCTATACAAAAAACAAAAAACGTCACTAATAGTCATTACAATGCTTAATATACATGTTTGTGTATGTATTTATGTATATTCTTAACAGATATGTTTTAGTTTTTAAAAATAAACAACTACAATTCCATATCTATTTATTTTTGTACAGACTGCATATACAAAGAACAACAACAACAACACTGTTATTCATCATATTACTGCTGTCTATACAAAAAACAAAAAACGTCACTAATAGTCATTACAATGCTTAATATACATGTTTGTTGGTGTATTTATATTCTTAACAGATTTGTTTTTGGGCCATAACTCTGTTGATTATGAACGAATTTGGTTTATTAAAAAAACCGAAATTTTATAAAAATATTTATGACTGATCTATATAAAAATAAAAATCTGTAGCTTGAACAAGGGCTTCAAAAATAAAAAATTCGTTTTCCCCGATATCTCAGTTATTATTGAACCGATTTATTTAATTTTTTCAGAACAAAAATTCAGAAAATAATTTTCGAGCCCCCTTTAAAAATTCGAAGTCCCTGGTATATGCAGAGGCTTCAGAAACTAAAAAACCGGTTCTAAAAACCGGTTTTCAAAGCATATCTCCACCATTTATAAACCGATCTTCCTGATTCAAAAAACTGAAATTTTATAAAAATATTTGTGACCGATCTGTATAAAAATAAAAATCTATAGCTTAAACCAAGGCTTCAAAAAATAAAAAATGCGTTTTGTCCGATATTTCAGTTATTACTGAACCGATTTATTTCATTATTTCAGAACAAAAATTCAGAAAAAAGTGTCCGAGAATTCTTTGTAAAAACGAAGTCCGTAGTGTATACAGAGGCTTCAGAAACTGGAAAAACGGTTCAAAAAACCGGTTTTTTGAACATATCTCCGCATTGTATGAACCTATCTTGCTGAATTCCAATAGCAAAATTCTCGAAAGCATTTCCGATCGTTTGACATACATATTATATATGTCAGTTATCGGTGGGCTTCATAAACGCCATTTCAACCGACACACGGACGGACGGACGGACGGACGGACGGACATGGTTCAATCGTCATCGCTTCTTACAAGGATTCCGAAAATATAAACTTTTTTGCTCTCCGACGAAAATTGTGGAAATTACAAACGGAATGACAAACTTATATATACCCTTTACACCTGTGGTGAAGGGTATAACAATTGTAAGGATTCTCTTGCGCTAACGCTTTGTCTATTTGTGAAATATAACACAATAATGGGGCCAACGGAAACAAATATGAACGATTGTAGTTTTTATTTGAATGACATGTTGTTAATAAAGAGTTATACAATTTGGTTTTTCTTTGTAGGGGAATATGTAAAAAAAGGGATTTTGGTTTTTATTTTCATTACGGATAAATAAAGCTGTAATTAAATAAATTGTAAAATTTTAAAGTATTGTAGTTTGTTATAAAATTGAGATAAAAAGTATTATTTTATTAATTACATGCTTTAAAAATATGTAATAATTCGAATAACATTAAAAATATGTGGTAATGTAAGGTGCACTTATTATTTGATAAGATAATATACTTAACATTAAACTATAAACCTTAAAAAAACTTAAATAACTTAATAAAAAAAAAGGTTTTCAGTAAATAGTGATATAAAAGCTGATAATTTGTTAAATAAATTGCCTCAAAGAAAAACACATTAAATACACAGAAAAAAGTCACCAATTAACAAATATGTATGAAAATAATTCATTCAATTATAAACTTGTTTAAATTTGCACCTCTCACCAAAATGATTATATCAATTACTAAAAACTATAAAAAATACAAAACAGAAAAAAATTCCCAATTAATAAATTAATTAAATCAATCAAGTAGATGATTGAATGAATTAAGAATGTGTATAGGAAAAAAAATCATACCAAAATTTATTTTTTATTTTATTTTTTCTTGAACATATTTATTAAATTTTGCTGCAAAATTAAACAACTGAAAAAAAGACGGTAATAATTTTTTCTGTGTAGATAAATTTCTCAATCAGTAAAAAATAAAATAAAAATTTAGTTGATTTTGATGAGAAAAAAGAGGCTAAAATTAACTTTTAAAAAAGTCAAAAAAGCTAAATATAAATATATATTCGGGATAAAAACTAAATAAAAAAGGTTAAACTGGCAATACTATTCCAGATACTCCATTATATAGAAAATTAATGAGGTGCACCACATGTTGTTATATATTTAGGGAAAAGGTTTTCTAATTTCGTTTTATAAAACATAAAAACAAAAATAAAATAAATCATATACTCAGCTGGGTTGAATCTATTATACACAACAACTGCATCTTTTTGTGCCATGCAAAAGAAGGCGAATCAAGTCCATTTTCGATTTAACATCGACACTTGTACAAAATTATATTGGCGTACATGCTTTTGCTTAATAAATATCGGCAAAAATTTATAAACTGGATCTATGGCGGACACTTACTTTTTCTGTTAACTGGCAGCAAAACTTCCCAATGAAAAATCGCCCAAAAATCGGGCCATTCTAATGTAAAATTGAGATTAAAAAAAAAAAAAAAAAAAAAAATAATAATAATTATAAAAACCGTAATTTCTAAACTCTCTGTTTTATACAAACGTAGACAAAGTCTACAAATCACAGTAGCACTACCATTAGAAAGAAACATCCTTTTGCTCCACTTCACTAATACATGGCTTGGATTTGAACTTCATTAAAAAATATATGTATATTTTCTTTCTTAGGTTAGGATTTAAGAATATAATAAGCAATATTCTGTCACCAAAGTTGATATAATCTCTCAGTAACAGCGTATTGGTCTAAAAGCTCCCATTGTTCTTCGCTTATTTTTTCAGTGCTTTTAGCCATTTTAAAGACTTTAAGGTGTTAGGTGGAAAATATGTCTGTTATTATTTTTAATGATTTGTTGTGAGTTTGATCAAAATGAGTGGCGAAAATGATGTACGTGTTATAAATTATTAACAAATTAAAAAAAAAAAATCGAAATTGGTCCTATAAATAATTGGCTAAAGAATTAAATATCCGCTGTCAAACTGTTTCCAAGGTTATTAAACAGTATCAGGAGAATTGGAGCACTGATAGGAAACATGGTTTGGGAAGAAAAAAGGTCCACATGATAATGGGAAGGCCAAACAAATTGAAAGGAATTCCAAACACATCTGGTAGAAAAACAGCTCGTTTAGCTCAGTGCTCAGACTATTTGGTGCGATAAATTAAAGCTAATGCGGAGTTGACAATATATAAAGTTCAAAAAGTTCCAAACTGATATGCTGCAAAAAATTTAGAAGCCAAGAAAAGGCCACAGAAATTAAAATAAAATTTCATACAAAAATACTCATGTTGTATAAAGAACGACAAAACCTATGTACTGGCAGATTTTTCGCAGCTTTCGGATCAAAATTTTTAAGTTGCTAATGCTCGAGGACATGACCGAAAAGAAGACAAAATTTCCTAAAGAAATCCTATTTTAGCAAGATTTATGCAGTTGCGGCAAAAGAAGCAAAGTGGGCTCTATAAATACCGAAAAGTACATCAAAGAATGTTTGCAAAAAAATCTTTTCCCTTTCATAAGAGAGCACAATGTGTCCACATATTTTTAGCCCGATTTTGCATCATGTCACTACGGTAAGAAAGCTCTGGACGGGTACAAAAACAATGACATAGTGTTTGTATCAAGAGAGGTCAATTCTCTAAAATATCCGGAGCTAAGACCAGTGAAGAGATATTGGGCTTTTGTGAAAAAAAATCGAAGAGGATCTTTTGTCCCAAAATATTGAAGATTTTAAAAGGAGATTGGCAAACTGTTCCAAAAGAGTGACTGAAACAATTATCAAATATCTAGTGGAGGGGTTACTAAAAAGGGATTGCACTGCTTATTCCATTCTAGTTTAAGTTTCAAATTAATGAGTTTAAGATTATTAAAAAAAATTAATATAATAAACTAATGTTTAAAAAAATTTGTTTGGTAAATATTATTTTCTTTAAAAAGTTTGATATTTCTGAAAATACATAGTATTTCTTCGTGGTACTTTTTCATGAAGAAATGTTTTCAAATTAATTTCTTCTTTGAAAAACGAATTAAAAATTTGGCACAAAAAATACCTCACTATATTTATTTTCAAATGTTTTCTTCTGTTTCAAACATTTTGAACTATTTTTTTCAACACCTTTCTAGATTTTGAAAGCAAATCGGTTAAAGGATAATGAAGATCTAACATTCCGGATACAGCTTTTAGAGCTGTACAGAAATAACGTTCAAAATTATACAAATTTTATTTATGAAAATATACCTCCTAATATGTAGTCATAACATTTTTACAATTGTGTGTGTTTTCTGAGTTTTTTCCTAAATACTTATGTTTTTATATACCACTTTAATAAAACATGCAAATAAAAAGTTTTATTTTAATTTAGGCTTTATTTGTAGCTAACTTCTTATGTCAGACATTCTTAAAATGTTAGTCCTTAATTACCCTTTCAAAGAATGTTTCGCTCTATCGCTACATGTTACTTAAATTAACTGTTAAATACTTACATATTTACTAAAGTAGCTCTTTCATTTTTATTCGCTTAAAGTAGTTAATTTTCGTTTCTTATAAATATAAATACATAATAAAATTATAAATTGCCTACCTTCTCATGCATAGACTTTTTACAGACAGAAACACATACATGCACACACACACATAAATTTATACTCATTCCCCTTTAGACATTTGACATGTGAGCGTAAATATTAGGGTCGTTTCATTTCAGGGTAAGAAAGAAGATGTCAAAGTTTCAAAACAAGAAAAGGCAGTAAAAGAAAGTATCGATAAAATAATATACTTTGTATGCAATTTTGAATTTATTTAAAATTTAAATTTCTCTAAATTGTCTTTCATATGTTGGTTTTTAAATGAGGAAGTCTAAAAGTTTTTCATTTTGTATCCTCCCTATTATGTACACATATGTAAAACGTATACATTAATACTTACATTCTAACACAAATTTACCTTGTAAATGTTAATTAGTTTGTGAATATTAAAATATTCTTTACTTATTTCTACTCACTTCTCATATCATTATCCTTAAAATAAACATACTTACATTCAAACACATTTATACTATGTCGCCTTTGGTTAAATATAAAGTAAAGCCGCCATAGACGGCAATAAAATTATAAATTAATATTAGAATATTTTTAATTAAAAGCAATATTTTAAATATCTTTTAAAGAAAACTTAATACTTTATTAAATACAATAAAAATAAAATATAAAATAATATATAAAGAATGTCACTGTACAAATAATCGTATAATGCTGTCTGGGTGTTTAACTTCAGATATTAAAGAGAAATCATAAAATGTCTATTCTTAAATACAATCAAGCTAATTATCAGCAGACAAACTCTTTAGATGTAGTATTAATAATCAAATTAAAATATAATAAAATTGTAATTCAATTTTAAATATTTGCCTTCAATATAAAACACGTAGATAGCAAAATTTCACAAAACCCTCGTTTTTAAAAGAAACCTTTTTTTTTTTTTTTTTTTTTTTTTTTTTTAACAAACTGTAATTAATTATTGGCATCAACAGAAAAATAGAAGGCTGGCAAATTCATTATCTCTAGAAGTTTATTTTTAGATTTTTTTTATTCATTTTCTAAATAAACTAAAAATGAAGCCAATTACCTTTAAATTGCTAGATGATGATGAAGTTTTTTTATTTTATTTATAGAACTTAAAATTGCTGCAGGATATTTGTAAATTCTCTTCTCTACAACTGTTCTCTTCCACATGCTAACACTTATGCAATAGATGTTAGATATAAAATACAAGCGTAAAGTTGGGAATTTTGATTTATTTTTTATTGTTTTGCTTGTCTTTTTCAGTGTTCGTATTAAATGACTGGAAATAAAACAAATAACAAATCAAATAAATAGACAGTCATATGATATGATATAATTGAATGTGTTAGACAAACAGACAAATTAAAAACTAGACTAATTTTGTAAAAAAAAAGGAGAAAAAAAGAAGGAAGGAATAAACTTTAATAAATCCAATAAATATGGCTTGTATTTAACCCATTTCCAACCACTGTTGCGTTTTCGCATCAGTAACTTTACCTATACCGTAACTAATTAAGTTTAAAATTAATGATAATGTTTTATATATGTACATTTAGCTTGGAATGTTAACTAAATGAATTGGGCAAAAAAAATTAATTCCGACGAATTTTTACCCCCGGTAGAGTGGATCAAAAAAAGGTCTATAAAATAGACCTTTTTTAAAATTTAAAAAATCATTCGAAAAATTTTACAATATATCTTGAATAACCCTTCAAACGAGAGCCAAGATATCAAAAAATATGAAACCTTTCACTTGTTGACAAATAATTTAGGGAGATAGAAACACCAAGCTCCCAAAAATTGGTGTTGTGAAAACGCATCAGTGATCAATTAGGGGTAGTGTGATTTAGCTACATTACGCAAGGTGGCGCACTGAAAATATAGAAATTTTTAAGGTAATATAGTATGTTAATATTATGCAAAAGAATTAAGAAAACAATAATATAATAAAAAAAATAAGCAATTGTCAGCAAATTACAAGTAGTTAAATTTTTTAACAATCATTGAGAACAAATGTAAGAAAAAGAATTTCCAAATGATCGACGCTACCTGAATATGAAGTTTATTTTGTGAAGGACGCTATTATATCAATTATGATGACAAAAATTCAAGGAGTTACCTAAAAAATGTCGAAAAACTTATTAATAAAACCAATAAAATGATGTAATTTGTTGCTATATTTTTTCAATTGTCTTAAAAAAGGGATAATAAATTTTCTTCAAAGGTCAAAAAAAATTTGCTGAAGAAAAACATAATATTTGCAATTTTTATGATTGCACATTATTATTTTTTATTCAAAGTATTAAAAAAAAATTAAAAACCAATGTGAGTAGGTAAAATTTCATAATTTTCGAAGCAGCCTTTTTCTATAAAAGGCTATACTCTCTACTCAAAGTGATAGTTCATTTTGGGTTTTTAATTAAATGGGATTAAGAGTTTATCAAAATATAAATAAAATAAAATCTCCAAGGATATTCAAGATATAATAAAGGAAAAATCTGTGAATATATGTGCACGGATAAATGAAAGCAAACTAAATTTGTTCTTAGTCATTTGAAAATTGGTACATTATCCCAATTTTCAAATCCTGTTTCAATTGGAATGAATCATATTATGAGCCAGTGCATTTGGTATATTACCAGGATTTACGATTTTACAAACTCGGGAATATTCTGCAAGAATAACAGATTCGATTTACGTAACATTTGTGTTTGAAGCACAACGTGGTTAGGCAGCCTGTAGCAAGGACCAAAATGCTTTCCTGACCAGTGTATTAAAATCCTGATAATTGATTACAATGTACATTCCAAATGCTTTAAAATCTAACATATTTCATTTAATATATAATCTATTTTATACATTATATGAAGTTATTTAGTCTTACACCGTAAGTTATTTAACGTTTTTATGTCATTATTAAGTTGCCTTAAATTTCAATTGGAATGGTCCACCTCCAAGTTTTTTTGTTTACACTTAACAAATTTAACAAACTATTTGTAAAATAATCACAAAACTAAATTTAAATGACAAATAAAACTCATTTTGCCATACAATTTGTTTAAACGTCTACTTGTTATATGAGCGAAGCCACATACCCCTAATTGACCATTGATGCGTTTTCGCAACACCCGATATCTCGGAAACTAAAATAGCTAGGATTACATATCTTTCGATTTTATGATCACAATCAATAAAATAGACCCCTTACCAAATTTTATTAATTTATCTCAACGGGATCGGGTAGTGGTAAGAAATGGGTTAATATACACAAAAAAAAAAAAATGATTGCTTTGTTTTTTTCAATTAACATTATTGTTTGGTTTTGTATTAAAATTTAATTTATTTTAATACAAAACCAAATTTATAATTTGATAATATTTGATTTTAAAATTTTCTACAAAGAAAACAATTGACATTTGTTTTAGTTATTTAAAACAAAATGGGTATATATAAAAAAAAAAATAAAATATATATATTAGGGTTCGTTTCGAAAAGAAAAATTTATTGTGATATTGGATATCATACCTTTTTAGAAGGTTTTTGTATCAGTAAAAATAATGGCGTATTTGGTTTTTTAAAATTCCAATCCTTTCCCTGCATATCTTCGGCTAAAAACGCACATTTGGAGCGCCATTTTGCGCAGAGACGAATCCATTTGATTTATAGAAAAATTTCTTTAATACATCAATTCTACATAAAATTTTAGTAAGAATGAGCACTATTCAATCCGCTTAACATGCATCGTGTTCCAATTAGGGTGTCCGAAAAATTAACTTTTTTCAAAAAAGTTTTAAAAATATATTTTTTTTTTATAAACACAGTGAAAATATACTATTCGCTTTAAAAAATGGCACAAAAATAATTAATCTACGACTTTTCGCTTTAGAGTTATAAGACTAAGAAATTTTCAAATAATAACTATAAAAAATAAATATCTTAAAAAATTATTGTTATTAAAAAATTTTAAAACATGAGCATTATAATTCACAGCAGCCTCTGCATTTTACAGTTACAATATTCAATATTTTTAATTTTGGTTTAAATAAAATTTTTTTTTGCTATTATATGAAAATTTTAAATTCATTATGTGTATAAATAAAAAATATTTAAACCATCAAATTGCATTATATTTATGGGTTTTTATTGTTTAGAGGAGTACATGGCCTCTCTTAGATATTATTTCAGGTCTTTATTAAATTCACCTCCACTTTTTCCGCCCACTTTTCATAACAAAATTGTTTGCAAAATATAGTGCTCACATTATTCAATCAATTTAACTGATATTTGGATATATATATCGTCCATCATCTGTAAGGAAATGTAAGATATAATATTAATCAAAATGCCACACGCACTTTTTGTAAATCATTTTTATTTAAGTTACAATTAAATTTAGAACATATATCAAGTATTTTATGGAGAAAACTATAGGCTAAAATATAATTATAACCCACTTTTATTAAAAATAAATTTTGCTACATTCTTGATGATACTAAAATAATTCACATAAAATTTGACATGCAAAAGCTAAAGAAAATATTGTGTACTATAAAATGTATTCTGTATAGGTACCACGCATCTTTTTCGGCAACTTTTATTATAATGTGATATTTTTTTTACCACCTCACATAGGTTCGAAGACACAGTTTTTTTTTTTAGCTAAAACTCAACTACGCAAACAAAATTTTTTTACTGCAGTGTAATAGTAAACACTTAAATTAAGCAAATATTGCATTTAGTTCCTTGAAAAACTAATTTCGCTTTAGCTGGCGATGAAATTAAATTTTTGGTCAATATATTTTGAAGGAAGTGGGAAAATAGAGCGATATTAGTTATAAAATTAAAAAAATAATAGTGGCCCTCATTTTTATTTTTTGGTCACAAAAGGGTTAAGAAAAAAATTGACATATATCTATTAGAAATTGATAGAAATAAAATTTTCATTTCGTTTATTTTTATTTCATTAAATTTTTTGATATATTTTTTGAAGATATTAAAATAAATATACTGTACTGTGAGCGTCAAAAAAAAAGTAAAGTAGATTAAAAATGCTATATAGAAAAGATTAATGCATATTTGTTTGGTAACTCAAAAAAGTAAACAGTTTTATAATTAAATGCAAACGAATTTTATTTAAAACTTTGTATATTTTCCATTTTACTTTATTGTATTCTTTAGTATTCTAGACAACGAGTCGACAAGTTTTTTGGCAAAATTAGCTGAAATTTTGTGTTAATCTTTCTGTAATGCTAGCTAGAGATGATTACTGCAAGTAATGGTACTTTTTCTAAGTTTTTGCCAATATGTTCCAACAGTTGCCCGATTGGATTGAAGTCTGGAGACTTCGGAGCATTACAAATAGGTTTGGGAGTACAATGAAGCAACCATTCCCTCACAATTTTGGAAAAATTATTGGAATCTTTGTCATTTTGGAATAAGCGGTTGTGCAATAAGCTTAATTTTCTCCCACTAGGATCCTTATTACATTTAAAAAGATTTATATGATCTTCTATTTCATTATCGATTCTATAAATATGAAATTACTGATACCTGAAGCCTCCAGACGTCCTCAGATCATTACCGAGTCTCGATCATGTTTAACTATCTCAACCACACATGTGACATTGATGCCTTCATTCCAACTTTGCAATATTTTTCGTGTTTTTTTGGCACCAAATATTAAAATTTACTTTCGCCATTGAGTAAAGCTGTTTCCTGGAAAGTTTGACACTAATTTTTATACTTTTGGGCGAGATTCATACATTTAGTTTAGGTGGCTTACATTATGTAGGGTTCTTAAGTGGTGTTCTTCTATGGAAGCCTTTTTTGTGTAGTGTTCCTAAAATGGCACTAGCCCTAAAATAATAAGCAGAAATTAATGTTACTTTTTTAGCTTTCTTTAAGGTACTAGAAGAAGGACTTTCTTTGACTTCACAAACTATAGCTTTTTTCTTTGTGTCTGTAAATGATTTGACCATCTTGCCAGAGGAAAATTATCTACAGTATGATATTTGGTATATTTATATATTTTCATATAAATCTGATATTATTTTCAAGTTTGAATTGAAATTTGTTTTCCTATTAAGCAGTCACTTTTTTACTTCATTTTAAAGCAAGAAACACATTTAAGATTACAATTTGGTCCTTCCCTGAAACCTTAACTAAAAAAAAATATAAAATCTTCTCCCACTTTTACAATTTACTGACCTTTTTATAAAAGAAGGGTGCAACTGTTTACTTTTTTTTGACGCATAAAAATTGGTATATTTTCTTAAAAATTCAATTATATCGTTATTCCGATTTATTTTCGCAAATTGTTTTTATGAGTTCAATTCCTACCTAATTACCAAATAATTTTGGCATATCACTTTTTTATATCATTATTTATCTACATCTCACAAGGCTACGTTTAAAAGGGAATGAGCTGTTTACTTTTTTTTACGCTCACAGTACTTCATTTATTTACTAAAAACTTAAACAATTCGATTATTCCACTTTTGCACGTATTCGAAATTTTTAAATATTTATTAATTTTTAATACTTTGTCCACAGTCCTTTTTTTTACGCTTTTAATGCGCTTGGGTATTCTTTCCACTAAATTTTCTATGTTTTTTTTAGGATTTTTCTCCACTCATCCTGTATCCTAGTCCAAAGTTCGTCTAAATTTGTTGGAGCTCCTTCATTTGCTGCCAGTCTTCTCTTCATAATTGCCCATAAATTTTCTATTGGATTTAAATCCGGGCTTTGTGGTGGCCATTTAATCAATTGAAAATGTTGATTGGACAACCAATTTTGAACAATTTTTCTTGCTGGAAAAACAGATCTTCTTCAGGGTACGCACTTTCTTCAATGAAATCTGGCAATTTTTTTGGAAGGATACTGATTTAGTTTTCCTTTTTCATTATTTTCACCAATGGACCAACATTCCACCAAGTAAAAAATATCCAAATCATCAAACTTCCACCTCCATGTTTGATTGTCTGTTTTACCTGATGCCTTTGAAGTTTTTCTTGCGGCCGGTACCAATAATACCCTTTTCCATCTGATTGAAATCGGTTAATTTTTGTTTCATCCGACCAGATCACGCGTATCCATTCGACTGTCCATTTTCCATAAGTTTTGCAAAATTCTAAACGAGCCTTGACGTTTGTTATTATTGAAAAAGTTATTTTGAAAAAGTGGTTGTATCTTTAAAAAATAATAAAATGATCAGAAATAATGTATATTAGTGCAATGATTAACAAAAATTCAATAAGTGTGATATTTATGAAGCATTTACGAACTTTCTGAATTTAGAAATGAATTTATTTTGAATTAAATTCTGTCAAATCTGGTTTTTGACGATTTTTTCTTATTTATGCTTTAAAATGTGGACACTCTTTTTGGAGAGGATGCTTATAAATCCAGGTTTATGCTGATGTACTCTTTTGTACAACTGCCAGTTATTAACAATTGCTGTATCCTAAGGATACTTTATATGTTTAACTTCGTCTTTTCATTAGAATTTTATGAAGACTCATTTAACTATTAATTAATTCAACTCCACCCATGTGTAAATTGTAGTCCTTTATAATTTGAGGTCACAGACTAATTTTAATGGTTTTACTGAGTCGTTAAGCAGCTCTTGGTTAAGGAACAACTCTCGTGTCTTAAGTGCAGCCAGGCGGATGTTTTTTGTTTAACCTACTATAATTTTGTGTCTGGCTCTCGCATTGGCTAGGGTTTGTCGTCGAATGAATATACATCCACAGCATTCGAGGCTTTTCTTTTGCCACATCCATTCAGATTATATAAAAATCAGAATTCATATTGGTGGAGATCATTAAACCCAAGTACTGAATTCGCGAATTTTAACTTTCTATATGAAGGGGTGTAGATTGGTGACAGGTTTCGAAGGAGCGTTCTATATATAAATATCTCATAAAAGTTAGCCATTTAGTTTCAAAGCCTCCCAAAACAAACACGGTTTTATTCATTTTGTCAAACGTTTTCACAGTTGTTGATTGTTCTGTCTTAATTTTAGCACTACAGAGTACATGTTTGGCTCGTTGTAAGTTGACACTAAATTCACCACTATATTATCTTTCCAAGACAGCGAAGTGTCATCTATTCCAATTATATACGCAATATATTTTTGGACTGAACTAAAAAACATATCCTTATTTATATTTTTACATTCTAAAAAACAATCCCTCAGGGAACGAGTTTCTTTTTTTTATTCAATTGTCAGTAATAAAAAAAAAAAAAAAAATATGTCTAATAGACTTAAGTCAATACTTGTGAATCTATTCGTTCTATCCTAAGTTTGTTTAATGGGCATTTTCAAGAATGGCGTACAAGTGAAGAACTCGTACAAAAGTACAGAAGTTTAATTAATTAAAAAAGGATTGTATGTTAACTATTTTTGTGAACAAATTTTTATTTTTGCAATAATAAAAATTATTGTAAAATGATTATACATTATTTTGTTATTGATAAATCTGAATTTTGAAGTTTTTCTTAAAATACAAAATTGATTGTTGTTATCAAATAAATAAAATTTAAGGACTTTTTTAGGTTTTAAAGCAGTTGGCTCCTTTTTTTCAAAAAATCCCCTTTTTTTTTCGACTTTTTATTTTGAAATCCCCTTTTTTGGACACTTTTTAAAAATTCTCAACGGTAACGCTGGTCCCACGTTCAAAATTCAGCATACTCTACTAATGTAAAAAAGTTGTACAAATAAAAAAATATGGTTTTGACCTTGGTGCGAATTGTGCTCAATATATTGATATTCTGCATCAATTATATTCCGCTCGTTTTTATTATCATTGAATATACAGATAAAATAGTTCTAAATGGCCATGTTTATGTCAATATCATTCTGATTCATATGTTCATTATTGTCTACTACTTATCACCTGCATTTGACCTGCCATTTTATATCAATGAGCAAAATTTAGATCACCACTTTCATTACAGATATCCTAAATACTATCATCACCTATAATTTCACTATTACAAATTAGTTCACATACGTCATCATCAGACATAACAAACTAACTCGAATAAAAGCCAAAATTTTTTACAAAAAACTAAACTTTTTGTAATTAAAAAATTTTATTAAACAATTTAAAATCTAAAAAACATATTACTTGGCCACTTGTTTTAGTGAACTTACTATAGCAAAGTCATTTTTATATACGAAAATTCCACTGATAATAAGCAAAAATCCCATGTGCAACAGAAATCAAACTTTAGCTGTAAACGCCTAGTGTATCTTTGAAGATACAACCGGAAAATTATAATTTCTAGAGAATTGTCTACTTATATCATTAAAATATTTTTCAATATCTTTAAAGAACATAGTTCAAAGTAAGGCAGTATTTTTATTTTTATTTTTTTTTTTGGTTTAAAAATATTCATAACTTCTCAGATTTTAAACTTTGAAAAATATAGTTTAATTAATTTTAATAAAACATATTTTCTGACTTCATTTTGAAATATTTTCAAAATAGAGTAATTTAGAAATAAAAAATATTCTTTTTTACAAACACATGTTATGTTTTAAACGATATAAAACCAATTTAAGAAAAATTTAACGAAAATTGTGTCCGTAGGAATTTTTTTAATGGTTGTATTTTTAAAGATAACAGGGGCATTTAAGGGTTAATGGCGGATACCAACCCGATTCTGCGAAGTGCTCTTTGGCCTGTCCACTCGCTGACATTTTTATTTATGGCCTTTGCAGCTAGCTTTGGTGTTTTTGTGTCCTTATTTTTCATAAGCCGTTCCATAAGACGAGGATCGCCATCGGTGAGCAATCTTGGTCGGCCTGTAGTTGTAGAAACTGGCTGCACATTTCGTCGTTTTCGAACACTTAAGACCGCATAGTGCGATATTTGTAGTGTTTTTGTTATTTTTCTTGCAGACTCACCTTTTTTATTTTCAATTTTAACATTTATTTTTTTCATTTTATTAATATTATAAGACCAATTCTTATTAGCGACGAAAATTAAGTTCAAATCACTACGGACAGCTTCTAGTTATTAAAATGATGCATAGAATGGTAAATAAAAGACAACAAAAAAAATATATAACGGTACATTGCAGTAATTTGTATTGTTTTTTGCTTTTATGCAAAAAATAGCATAACGTGCTAAAGTGGAAGTATTGACATCAAAAACTTTTATTTAAATTATATACTTTTTGGTAAAATTTTCTGAAAATTAGAAGAAAAAACCGCAGCAAGAATCAAACATATTCCACACTATTAAAATTTTACAAGATAATAAACGCGAAAATTAAAAACACATACATCATTTTTGCTCGCCACTGTATATAGTTTTGGACAAAAAGTGGTTTGTCAGAGCTATGTGCACCTTCATCAAAATGTTTATGAAATTTGAGATTTACTTACTACGAAACAAAGCAATTCTTTTTTTTTTTTAAAAGTCGGCATGACATCTAGTCAGTACTTCCTTCAAGGATATTCATATGTGACATGTTTATTTTAATTGGTTCATTAGTTTAGATATAAGGCCAAGTCAAATAAAGTTAACCATATTATGACAAAAATGGATGCAAAAAGAGAGAGACATCCAGCAAAAGTGTAGTGTAATAGTGTCTTTAAAACAACAACAACATATAATAATATTTTATTTAAATAATTTATATGATTTTTATCATATTGAAAAAAGAGCTCCGGAAAATGGTAATAAAACCGAAATTCGAAATAAATTCGAAAAAATCTTTGAAGGTTTTATTAGACTACTGATACGCTTTCATTTTGCGTTGAAATTATTTAGGAAATTTCTTGTTGCTGCACTGTGCTATCAGACTTTTTTACATTAAATAAAAAATGTCAAATTTATTATAAGACAACAAAGTTAAAAATCGGGTTCAAAATTAATCACTAAAATTTTCGTTGTTAATTATATTTTAAACTTTAAGATATAATGCAGTAAATGCAGTAAGCAGGTATTTGTCAGCATATTTAATCTATTTATAAAAGTTACCAACTCCGATATGTTTTTCACATTCAAGGTGGTCAAATTTAACCCATGGTAGAGCCGTCTACGCATAAATTATTTACTTAAACATGCAATACTCTGAAACTGTAATTCTTCTATCGTAGTTCTAAGTTTCATCAGGATCATTTTAGTAGCTTGGAAATGGACATTTACTGTAGAATTTTGCCACTAGAAACCAATATAATTATACAAATTAATTAAAATTAAATGTTTGGTTCTGATTACACTCATACTTTTCGAATTAAAATATCCTTTTAAAGAAAATAATATACATGGGAAAATTATATTTCATTTCAGCTTTAAAATCTTATGTTTTTAGCTATAAACAAAAATTTAACGAAGGCCAAAGACATGAGAATTGTAGCATTTGCAGACATCTCTTATTTATTTTTCAATTATCCAATTTTTTATAATCCACTTAATATTTTTTCAAAGAAAAAAATAATATGAAAGATTATATAAAATAATAAAAAAATATCAACAACAATTTGAAATAATTGTACAGACATAATTCACTTACTTAACGTATTAAAAGCAATTACAAATTGGCTTAATTGATGAATAACGTCTGGCCAGCAGGAATAAATTCTAACAAAAATGGATATTTCAATGCCGGTGATTTTAACACTTTGAATAATGTTTGTATCTTCAAACTTTATATAAAGATACAAAATGACGAACAAATGAGATGAGATGAATGAAGGTAATCTAAAAAGGTAAAAACAAAAGGAGTTAAATTGCAAATTACCATATAAAAGGGATATCTTTCAATGACAAGAAAACACCCAGATATTGAATGACAGACAGACAAGGTACTTTATTGGTCTAAATGCCAGACAGACCAGTTAACATTCGATTTTTTTTTTTAGTTAAAACGATAAATCAAACGAAAGCAAATGATGAAGATATGTGGATGATGTAAATGGAGATGAAATGGTTGATTGTTAAATCAAAATGGAATTTAATTGGTATGCTAAATGTTATTTAGGATTTGTTGGGATGTTTATAGCAGGACAACCTTTTTTAATCCAGGAAATTAAAAAATATGGTTGTCTTGTTTTGGGGATTTATGGTAAATTACATTAAATATGTTTTGAGGAAAAAATAGCCACTTAAATTTTTATGGAATTTTATTATTATTTTTCTTTCTAAAAAAATAATGAAAAGATAAAAAAGTTAGTAATTATTTCCGTTTAATAATTTCTTTTTTAAAAATACTTTTTCATAAATTGTAAAATATGCTTTATGAACATAAAACAATATTTGATATGTTTGCTAAAAATAATAAAAGTTTATAACATATTTTACACAAAAATATGAAAGAAAATTAAATATTACCTTTTCTATATTTGTGGTTTGTTTTCTTGGTATGACAGTATTTTTAGATAAATGTTAGCAGTGACATACATGATAGATGCATATTGGTTTATCTTGTTTGTGTCTTATATGAACATGATGTGGCAAATAATACTTTTTAGCTTAATACCGACAAACAACAATATAATACAAAGAATGCAACAGACCCACAAACACCTACATACCTTTGATTGTTATGTTGGTAATCTGTAAAACATTTCTGGTCCAAAAATAAGGAGTTATACTTGAAAATATTTTATCTTTCCTTTATCCTTTTCCGCTCCTTATCCTTTGCTAGAATAAATGAAAGTATGCAAATACTTACTAATTCCCTCATCCCTTTTTAGCTCCCTTGAATTTAGAACAAATTTGTGTCATGTAATTCACAAAATATTTCCTCTTTCTAATGCAGAAAACAAATATAACAACAATATTTTACACATAGATACAAAAAAAAAAAAAACATGTACTAAATAGATGCATTTACATCTTTTGGTCAAATTTACAAATTCTCAGGTATTTAGTACCTTTAAATCCTTGTTTACATCTGTATGCATGAGTGTTGGTGTTTTTATATTGGCCAGTGTTAGTGTTTTTCTTTCTATTGTTAATAATTTGTGTAACCCTAGTTGTTTATCGACATACCCAGAGTACTATGTAACTATGTCCATGAAAGGACACAGCTAGCTAGAGACAAGGACACAATTACCTACAAGTTATATTTCATTAACTTGTATCCTTTTTAGTCCCCAAACACTTACAGCATTCTTCTGTAACTCCCTTTAAACCATGTTCTTTCTATCTTTTTTTTGTACATTATTTGCAAAATGCAATATTTGTGGTTTTCTGGTTGGTTTTACTCCTGGATTTCATTACACTTTAAGTAGTATTTACCCGTATGTTTTAGTAGTTTTGCCTTATTTTTTTCTTGTACATATTATTGGTAGCCAGAGGTATAGAAGAGTAAATGTAAGATTTAAATTTTCATTTCATGCTTAGCATTTGTATTATTTAAGTGGGGTTTTATTTTGTGGTGTAGTAGATTCTAGTAAAACATTTTAGTTTATTTCAAATTATATTGTAGACAAAGTTCAGTGAAGGACAACTTGCTAAGCTAAAGCAACATTAGTGACCTTTAGCACTTTCTGGTCAGGCTTATAAAATATTCATAATCTTTTATTTCTTGGGGTAATTGAAAAAAAAAAAACTAGTAGTAAAAATAAGGATCATAAATTTTATGTTAAAAAATATTTTATTTACAAAACCAAAAAATTATCTTTTCTATAGTAATTTCTGATGCATATTTTATAAAAAGAGTCTGAAAATATAATTTTGTTGCAATATTTTTTTAGTGCAATTATAGCTTAACAAATAATTTAAACAGGGATTTAAAAGTTTTGTATAGGTTAGGTTGTAAGGATTATACCGAATAATTCAAAGTCGGTGCCCATAGAGACCAAGGTAGTCCATTATGATTCCCATCTATACTCCTCTTCTTCGTGTTGTAGTGCATTCTACGCCTTCCATTTCGTTGCGTTGATATACTGAAGGAAAATCCAAGGATTTGTACCTCTGATATCAGTCAGCCTCTGAAAGAAAAATAAAATTAAATCGCCTAAAGTTTTGTATACCCTTTATTCAATATAGGCAAAATAATATATTTTTTTTCCTTGTTTTTGGACTTTATATAAGAGTGTTCCAAGAAAACGCAATTACGATCTATGAAGACCCTTCAAATGATGTACATATATATATGAGCTTAATATGGAAAATAATTTAAAATTCAAATTAGTTAACAAAAAATTCGTAATTTTTATCTTGTTATGGAAAATATATTTTAAAATTTTGCCCATGTAATTTTGTTTTATTTGAGTAAAAGCACTTTTTCAATATTTTACCTATAAAAAGATTAAAAAAAAAATGCTTTTACTAAGTGTAAAATAAAATACACAAATAGAGAATATTACGTTAATACTAAGATTTTTATGATTTATTCCCGAAAGTGGGTTTATATAGGAATTGTTATAAATTATGGACCGAACATCATATATTTGATTCCTTCTTACACTAAATTAATGTGTGTCGAATATTAACTTAATACTGACGTTTGTACGGGATTGATGAACGTTAAAGTTATTTTCGAAAGAGGATTTTATATGGGGGTTATGAACAATTATTAACCGATCTTGATGTAATTTGACACATCATATAAAATTCTTTGCATCGAATGTCATTACAATACTGTAATACTTAAGGCATTTATGATCGAGAAACTTCTACTCCGGGAGGACATTTGTTTGGATCATTACAAATGTCTTCATCCTTAAGCCGAAATAATTACTCGTGTTAAATTTACTTTGTTCACAAAGTTTACATTGGCAGAGAGACAGCCAATCAACCGTCCAGACAAACGGACGGTCATCCTTAAATCGATTCAGAAAGTGATTCTGATTCAATTGGTGTACTTTAAAGTGTGGATCCGAAGATTTTTTCTGTCAGCACAAACACATAATACACCTGCCACTTATGGTGGTGCACAATGGGCCCAAAGGCACATTTTTTAGTAATAAATCTGTATCTCCTAAACTTCTACTCGGATCAAATTGAAATGTATGGTAGAGTTGTAGATTATTAAATAAAATGTCACGCGATCCTTTTTAAACTTATTGACGATATTTTATAAAAAAGATAGATTTAGAACGATTTGACACTAAACTGCTTCCCGCCCAGCCAAAAACGAATGCAGTCGCTTTAAAATTAACTTTACGAAAAAAGTTAATTTTAAAGCGACTTTTTTTTAATTGCGTAAGAAAGCATATTAGCATAATATCTTCGTCATTATTTCTTATGTAATGTTTAATATATATATTGGTCTTTCACACCTGCAAAATTCATTTAAAAAACTTTACAAATCAATTTTTTAAAATTTTTCAAAAATATATATATATACGAACATTATCTCGTTCAACAACCAAAATGCGCCAATACATTCTATGTTGTATATATTCTAGGGTGATCGATTATTCGACTTTTTGAAGAAACCGGTTTTCGAATAGTTCGAATAGTTGGTATTTTGAAAAAAACCGGTTGCACTTTTTTAAATTCAGAAAAAATCGGTTAACCGATTTTTAGCAGAACTTAATATTTCAATCAAAAGATTACATTTCTTAAAAAAATCAACAAATCTTATAATGTTAAAGCTAACATTTATTAATAATAATTATTTTTGGAAACGAGTATTAACCAATTAACAACGAGAAAGAATCAAAATTCGGCAGGGGTATTATTTTTTCTAGACCTGTGGAATTATGGACCGATATTTGTATTAAATGTAAAATTAAACATACGAATACAGAATAATATGTCGACACTAACATTTATATGAATTCGTATGATCAATTATAGTCATTTATGAACTGATCTTCATGAAATTCACCGCACAGATTTAAACTTATATGGAACTTATATGCAAAAAATGCTACATTCAAGAAATTTATGATCATTAAACCTCTTTTCCGGGATGCTGTTTATATGAAATAATGGACCGATTATATCTAATTTCAATAGGCTTCGTCCTTGTACTATAAGAAACCTGTGTGCCAAATATCATTAATTTATGTTGAAATTTATGACTTGTATTTTGAATGCAAGGTTTACATAGACGGACATCGTTATGGAAAAAGCCAGAATCAATTTTATTGAAACGATTCTGCATGTGAAATTTTTTTTAATGCAACATCTTCGAAAAATGAAAAAAAATATTGGATCAAAAACAAAAAAAAAAAAAAAAAAAAAAACTAAAACATTAAAACCAGGTGTAAAAATATTGCAGGTGTTACAATAGATAAAACAACTTGTCTGTGTGTCTCTTGAAAGAAGTATAGAAATTTCTCTTCTTAAAAATATTTTATTGATCTTAGTATTTCTGTAAGTCATATTATACCTAATTTTTTGTGTTGAATTTTAAAAATTAAATGAATGAAAAGTTAACGTATTTTACTCATAAGTTTTTATTTAATTTTTATCTTTAATTACATCAAAGTATTTTTCATTTTTATTATTTTCTTAACATTTATCACAATTTCATTATTTTTTTTTCTTAACTCAAATATTAAATCAAAATGATTATTTGAATTGATTTTTTCAAGTCTTATAATTTAAAATCTTCATTTTTATTTTTTATTTATTTATTTTTTTATTTAATAAAAAAAAAATACATTTTCAATTATCGTGTTGGTTTACAATACATATATTTATTTTTGATATATAATCGTAAAGGGTGTGTTTAATTGTTTGAGTATCTAAAATAGTTCAATTTATCTTCAATATGTACATAGATTTTATTTTTAATTTATTTTTACTTTCGAAACACAATATTAATTTGATACAATTTACTTTCTGCATCATGTTGAATCTTAAAATAAAATGTTGTTGCTCAACTTCAATTTCTACAAATACCTACACATATACATAAATGCACTACAGACAAGAGAGAGTAAATGAAAAAATTAAATAAAAAAAAAAAAAACAATTCAAAAATCAATTTCCTCCTGTTTCCTTATCTCATTTTTTTTTATTTTTTCTTTTGCAACTGTTGTTGATGTTGTGTGTTTAATACAACATTTTACTACAGCAACCATAAACTTTTAAAATGTATATCTATATATACATATACTCAAACAAACAAACAAATAAACATATATATGTATACAAAAGTTCGTTGATTTGTTGTATCTGTATTGGTAAATGTATGTATGTTAACCAAACAGTAAACATTTTTACTGATTTTGATTCTTAAGTAAATTGAGTGAAATGAATTCTCAGACATAAAAACATACGAATGTATCACATACATTCAATACCATCCTACAAATACACATACATATATACACACTTTCATTTACTAATATATATTGAATTCAAGGCAATAGTATTATAAACTAAAAGGAAATAAAAATGAAATAAGATTCACTACAATATTTTATTTTATTTTTCGATTGGTAAAAGAATACTATATACAGAGTATATTTGTACTTATTTTATAGTACATACTTCGTTTTTTCTATATAAAATATAATATTTCTTAAAGTACTTCGTTTTGCTAAAAATTTTAAGAGATGCAATTGTATACTCTATACTCAGTTATTTTGTTGGTAGAAAGTAAAATTTATAAAAATGTTTTCTCTGTTACAAGCTGCAAAACAACACCAATAACAATTTAGTATTTTTATATGGATGTCTGTGGACATTCTGAATGTGCCCTATGTTGTAAACTAAAAACAATCACAATAATTATAAAATGTGACCTTCAAATTAATTTATAATATTAATAAATTTATTTAAATTAATTAATTTTTTTAAACATAATTTTTCCTCAATTGGCCTGCAGATTTAATATTAGTAAGAAAAATCCGTTAAATGTGTCTTTGTCTTTTTTGTTTAGTATATTTTTATTACATTTATTTCTCCTCCCATTTCTAAGAAAATTAAAAATGTAACTGTAATATAACTTAGTTTAGTTAAACAAAAAGATTCAATTAAATAAATTGTTTATACCTAAATTAAAAGTGATTGCATGTTTGTTGCTCTCTATCTTTTTCACATTGTGGTTTGGTTTTTTTTTTTTCAGGTTTAGAATAACAGTTGGAAAAGTTTTATTTTAAAAAATAGTGTTACTTTATGAACTTTGATTGACACTGTCTGTATCTGAGAGTTGAAAAAGAAAAATTAAGTAAAGTTTTTAATATATTTAAAAGTTTATACATTTTATTGGTAAATAAAAACATTTTAAATTTTCAAGCAGGAGATGTATAGTTTTAAAAGAGTTTGGATGTTTTGGTTAACAATTTTACACAATTTGTCTTTTATAGTAATTTTCAAATATATTTCTCAGAAAATGAAGATTCTAAACTTTGAATAATGACTTCGTTCTTCCAACTGCATTATTAACTATAAACATACCGATATAATAATTTTGAGTCATAATTTAATGTGTTTCTACCACTCTGGATTATTTCGACTTTTATAATAGATACTTAGCAATAATACGAAACAAGTTACAGGGCGTTAAATTTTATCATCTGGAGTTTGAAAAACTTTCAAGAAATTTTAACTTCTTCATCTATAATGTATGATTATGCCCTACATCTCCATAGGTGGTTCGGGTATTATATATTTTTGCTGATGTTTATAACGCATATAAAAAGTTATCTTACACCCACCTTAAAGTATACCAATCTACTCAAAATCACTTTAAATCGATCTAACGATGTCCATCTGTCAGTCCGTCTGGCTGTTTTTCTCTCTCTTAAACTCCATACATAAAAATATTAAGCAAATCTTTATATCTCTTTCCTTCATATGTAGATTTAATGTAATATGTAATATGTAATAATGGCAAAACCGACAGGAAGGTAGAGTAAAAAAGTGAGAGCCTTTGAGAAACCGTTATGGAAATAAAATAGATTTTAATTTTGGGCGTTTTCGCTGTTTTGTTTTAGATGTCAAAACTTTATACAAAAAATAAAAAAATTAGCAGATTGCTTGTGTTTGGGCACCTATTTGTATATTATATTTTACATTTAGTAAAATTGTCTAATATAAGTCCCCTTCCCAAATTTTTATAATTTGTTTCTCCTTTTAATATGGTTTATTCGATACTCGATTTGCAGCACCAGACGATTGGAGCAGTTTGTTTGGCGCAATCAGGTAAATAAACGTTTACAAATTTTATGATAATATAATGATGTAAAGTTATGGTATGTCGTATAAGGAAGGATGAATTGTTAATATAGTTTATTAATCATGTGACTCAGTGACAGTTTGAAAGAATGACTTCAAAGTTGATGAAAAAATTACTGAAAAATATCCAGGCTTTTCTTTTAATCAATTAAGTTGTAAATATTCAAAGTTTATAATGATCCCAATAAAAATGCTAGAGAAATATATATTTAGAATCTTGCTATGCTCTTGCTCAGAAAGTTTTTGAGCGGCACGGGTTTTTTTTTCAACTCGGATGCACGGTATTAATTAGTACTAAGTCTCTAATCAACTTTTTTGAATTGACTCTAGTTCGAAAACTAGCCTTAGTACTTATGAATACCGTGCATCCGAATTGACTGAGAAACTAGAAATTAATTAACTCTGTGTTTAAATAAATGAGAAATATTTTTGAAGAATTTATATTAATGGCCTGTTTCTCTATGTCGAACGAAAGCAATTCAAACGAATTCAAATCACTTTGGGTTTCTCTATTTCCTACGCTTTCGATCGCATAGAGTTACGTCTTTTCACATGGTTTTTATATTATTTTTTATTCAGAGTAATTTGTTTTTCCTAAAAATATTAAAAATACTACTAAATTGTTTAAACATAGATGCAACCAAGTAAATAAATAAAAAAGGAAAAAAAATCCTAATTTTTCAATACGGTGGATTTACTAATGAATAACAAACATGATTGAGGAACATGTGCAGTGTCCAGGTAGGTAATTTTCTTATTTTTTATTGAAAAATTCAACCAGTCGAAAGCAAAATAGCAAGTGACCGATTTTGACATTTTTGTTCATATCGTTCGACATACAGAAACTCAACTATGAAAACACGTTTCCGTTAGACTTGTCGCTCGACTTAATGTTTTCGTTCGCTTAGATGTCGAAAGAAAGCATACGTTCGGCATAGAAAACCGGGCTTTTGAAAATCGAATAAAAAACATAACAATCTTCATTTTGTCTTGGTTAACAATTCTCTATGGAGTCCATTGGGATAAAAGGGGATGAAAAGGGAGCTAAATTCACGGAAATGTGATGTCATTATTTTAATATTAACATTTGGTTTATATATTGATCGAAAAATGAAAAACTGTATAAGACAGTTGAAATTGCATTAAAATTAAAATGCATATAACAAGTGCTTTAAGGTGATATCTTCGAAATTGTTAGGACAATTTCTATAAAAGCGAAGTTTGTCAGTAGCGAAAAACATACTTTTTAAAATTTTTACGCCAATTATATGCAAGTTTGATATGATGCTATCACACACATGGTTTCCTGACATTAAATAGATGTAGAAGAGACTAGTCTTTTAAATTCTGCCCTCTAAATTAGAACTAACTAAATTGTGCAATTTTTCTTTATAAAAAAAACTACTAAATTTCAAAAATCATATTTTTATACCCAGATTCTTGTTTAACTCATCAAAATCATCTAGTCTATCTACTTTTCTTTCAAGAAAAAATATTTTTTTTGTTTTTTTTACCCACCACTGTATTTCTACGCAATTGTATGTAACATGGGTATTTTTACTTAACTGTCACGATTTGTACATTAATTTTGAAGACATATACCTTATTTTGTTCGTAGCATTACCAGTTTTAAAATAAAGATGATAAACTGTAATATTTCTGATCTTTTCATTTATTAAAATAAATTTAATATTAAAAAAATCTAAAATTTTTCATGAAAATGATTTTTTTTTTTTTTTTTGCACTTATTTCAAAATAACTTCGAAACTATTGAGCACATAAAAAAATGTAGTTTGGGTGATTTGAAGATATTTTTTGTATGCTTTTTTTGGTGTATCACATATGTGAATCGTACACACCGTTCTTGAGTTATGAGGAAATATACTAAAGTAATGGCCTTACAATGGGTTAAATATTAGACACGCCCATAAAAAAAAAAAAATCCAGATCTGATGAGAAAAAAACTGAAAGCCGATTCGAATTTAGCACATCAAAATGCATTAAGTTCAACTATTCGTCTTTGGGGAGAATTTTTTTGTCGACCAGTGTAATAAACCAGAAGCTTATTATACAGCAAAATAATTTCCTAAGCATTGTCTTAGGACTGGTTAATGGCTTTAATCAAAAGGATTTAAATTGTCAGTACAAAACTAAAATTAAACTAAAAATCCTCGAAAGTTTCAACTCAGTTTTTTTTTAGTTTTTTTTTTTTTTTTAGTTTTAAATGTCTGTAATTTCGTGAGATTTTACGCGAATGATTCAAAATTTAGGATTTCTTTGTTAATGTGTAAGGTGTACAAAAGTACTTTTCCTAATAAAAAAAATTGGTAATATGAGACACTTAAATTAGGTTTAAAACAATTTCGAAAATTTTGAAATTCCTCATATACATATGTATATAATTCAAAAATTTATCCTCAAAGTGTGCAGAACAAAAAATATATGGAAAACAATAAATAAATTAAATTATTTTTTATTATTTTCAATATAAGTGGTTGAAAAGGATTTTTCGTTCGACATAGATTCATTTTTAAATAAAAAAATATTTTTGAAACGAGAAAAAAAAAAA
The DNA here is from genome assembly GCA_951394005.1 of Protophormia terraenovae. Taxonomy (NCBI): domain Eukaryota; kingdom Metazoa; phylum Arthropoda; class Insecta; order Diptera; family Calliphoridae; genus Protophormia; species Protophormia terraenovae. The sequence goes on from OX596074.1 coordinate 145,329,942, forward strand.
TAATAATAATAATAAAATAAATAAATAATACCTTATAATTTGTTTTAACAATTTGATCAATTTGAATATATTAAAAAAATTATATTTTTTTATTGTAATATTTTCTCATACCTCTAATATTTAGAACTTTTTCATTTTAATACTTGACAAGTTTTATTTTTATTTTGTTTTTAATTTTTTTACTACTCTTCTTTTATTAGAAACACTTCAAAAACTTTAAATGTTTTAAGAAAAACATTTTAAAATACTGTTGGTAATTTTTTCTATAGATATTCTTTTTATTTTACATTTGACCTTTTTTTCATGCAACTTTAGCTTTTATTCTCTTTTAATATATTTGTTATTTATTTTTTTTTTATTTTTTTTTGTTTAGGTCATTTTGACTTAGAATTGCTACATGTGGTATGTTTTTCTAAAAAATACATGTGTGTGTATGTTTATCTTAACATATGCATGTATTTATATGTTATAGTGTATCTTTAGTTTTGTATCTGTGTATTTATGTAATGGCTTCATAACTTTAAATTGTACGATACAATTGTAAGTTGTTTTACTTTTTTCTTTGTTTTTTTTTTATTTTTTTTTTATTTTGGTTTGTAATTTAACCCTCACTAGCCACCACTTGTAGTTGTTTTTTTTTTTTTTTTTTCATTTTTTAAAAGAGCAGTGGCAGGCAAAAATATGATAATATAATTTTGTTTACGTCATAACATTTGCAAGATCTTGTAAATTTTACTGATCTTATAGGCAGAGAATGAGACCAAAGTTTTAATAAAAATTACTTTGAAACATTTTTAATATTATGATTGAGAACAAAGTAATGTTTCACAATTTTTGTTTTTTTGTCTGTTTGGAATTTTGGATTTTATATTTTTTCTGTAAAATTTTCTTTTCTACTGTTCTTTTACATGTGTTTCAGTTTAAGTTGTTATTTAGTTTTTAATTTTGCTTTTGTTGCTTCTCTTACATTTGTGGTTTTTTGTCCAAGTTCTATTACAGAATTCTTCTTGTTGTTTCTTGTTTTTTTTTTTTTTTTTTCTAACAGACAACTTGCAACAATTTACAATATTGTTGTTTTAACAATTTGTTGTTTTTATTTTATTATAGCAAACATTTAGTGCAGAAATTAAAGAAGATGTAATTGTAAAATATACAACATCGAAGAAAAAAAAAAAAAAAAAGAGAAGCAAAAGAACACATGACCTTTATGGTAAGTGTTTCTTAGGTTGATTGCTTCTGTTGTGGCTTCTCCATTGTCTTTTATTTTATTTGTATAACAATATTAAAGTGTTTGATATTTTTTCTTGTCTAATGGAATATTAGACTTAATTTTTTGCTAAAGAAAATTGAAATATAAAATGTGTCGGATTATTTGTCTCTGCATCATTGATGACCTTATAGTTAAGGTACTTACAAGCTATTTGTGATAAAGATTTCTAAGTTTCACTTTAAATATTTTCAATTCTTTACATTTTCGTAGAAAATAGTCTGGCCTTTTTTAATTTTATCAGCTTTATTTTAGTATTATTTTAAGATTTTATATAGATTATTTTTGATAATGCTACCAAATGTATTTTAATTTTATTACAGAATTATCTTTGCTTTCTCTACATAAGTTTCCATCTAATATTTCTAACTTTAAACTTTTCATATTACAAATAATTTGAAAAAAACAAAATTTACCTCTTTTAGTCTTTCAAAATTCTTCTGTTAGATATAATAATATAACAACCATTAAACCTTTAAATTAAAATAATTTTCTAAGAAGACCACAATTGTATATTGTTTCTACTATATCTCCAGTAAAACTTAAATAAGCTACAAAAAGGGGACTTTTCTCCCATTGATTACAGAATCTATTAAATCTTGCCATATTTAGTTTTTCTAACTTGTTACATTTATGAACTTATTTATGTTTAAGTACTAAATTAACTCAGCTGTCAACAAAATTTTTATTTTCTTTCATTTTCCATTTAAAATTACTTTAATATTATCACATTTGCACCATGTTTCTTTCATGTATACGAGTATTATCTAGAGAATATTAAGTATTTGTTTCTTTGCAACATAAAAATAGCTAAAGTTATTGTAACTACAAACTATAATACTACACTAGATTAAGATTAAGTATCAACAAAGGAGAAAACATAACAATTACATACTTCATTACTAATGCTTCATCAGTTTGTTCTCCTTTAATGTCCTTGATGTGCTTTAAGAAGCAAAAACACTTTAAAGTTTTAAAATCCTTTTGTATAAAGGGTATTTTAATTTGTTTGTAGCTATAACTGTTTGTCCCTTTTAATGGTTTCTTTTATTTTTTTTCCATAATACGCCAACTGTTGACAAGTTTTCTTATTTTTTAATATCATTTTTCGTATTTTTCTCATTGGTTTTTATTTACAATTTTTTCCTTTTTTCTCTAATTGACATGTGTACATTTGTTAACAAGAAAATAATTTTTTTAACAACTTTATTTAACAATACATGAATGTCTTATAAACATACATATACACACACACACACACAAATATCTACATGAAATTGCTTTTAGATAAATAAAGTTGATTATATATTTTTTTGTTCGTTTTTCATTTGTGGTTCTTTTTTAAGGGTCATGTTAAAATATGACATTTTGAATATTGATCTTTAAGATTAAATAGCAATTTGAACATTTGTATTGTGTATGAAAGGGTTAACGAGGCGTATTATTATTTAATAAAAAATATTTTAATAATATTAATCATACGTCAAGGTGGTGCAAAGAATACCCAGTTGGAAATTTCTTTAAGACGTCTTATAAAACAATTTCAAGACGCGTTAGAATCACTGCTGACTTTGTCATTTGTGCCCATACAAAATAAATCATGACAACTACTGACATATTCATATATTTTGTCCAATTTCTTCAAGACATAATCAACATGATGTCAATAGTGCTGACAAATTTGTGACATATCTTAATGATGTCTACATGATTATTGTATTTAAAACTTCCATGTATTGCTAGTGATACTTTTTTCTTCTTTGGTCACTACTGCTGACATATCTATAAGATGTTTTGACGTATAGAATTCAAAATATCAGCATTCCGTCAATAGTACATACGTGATGCGTACTAACCTTCATATTGATTATAATGCATTTATTAAAAGAAATACAATTTATGAAAATAATAGAAATTCATTTATTAAAGATACTACGAAGTATTCTAACATAAATTAAAAATTTAATAACAATTGCATTTTGAACTAACATATTAGTATCTCCAAAGGTATTGGTGAAAACTGTGTTCTGGCTTAAAATACTTTTTATGTCCGTCTGCCTGCAAGCACTGAAAATTCTCTTTCAGATGAGATAACTCGATCAGAATTTCTGAAAGAGTAAAACGAATTAAATGAATGATTTCTTTATTTTTTATATAACTATTATTTCGAAAAGACTTACGTGAAAATTTATTTTATTTGCTCAATTATTATTTTTAATTTTTTTAACAAACGTTTGAAAGTTTATATTTTTTTAACTAATTTGTCATAGAGTTTTTGTTAAATAAAATTTTACTGAAACTTTTTTTTATTTTTTTTTAGTGAATTACCTCTATAAATGGTTAACTATTTAAAAATTTTAACAAATGTATTAACTTTTTAAAAGTTAAAAAAAAAAAAATGTGTATTAATGAAATAAAATGTTTCTTAGAATTTATTCATATATCTGACCATTATAAAAGAAAGATATAAAATCATATTTATTTCGCTGTAGTTTTTAATATTTTATCTGTCTATTTGTGGATTTTTAGCTATCAAAGTCATTTCGACTTGTAACTATTTTCATATGATAGTAATCTGAAGAAAAAATGTTGACACGTCATGTAGACATCCTATATAAATGTCATCACCTAATGACTTTTACAATATAAGTCACTTATGAAACTGTCCTCAAGACACAATTTCCAACTGGGTAAGTATAGATGTGTATATGACTGGCATTCTAACATTCATGGGGATTGGGGATCGTTAAACATGAAATTCTCTTTCAATATGTGTTAACAATGGCAAAATGACAAAACTCTTAAGAACTTATTTCATGGGACTTTTCGAACCGATACTCATATTAATTGTAAAATAAAACATACGAATACAGAATATTACGCCGATATTAATACTTATATAAATTTATTCACTTTTGGGTGATTCCCGAAAAAGCGCTTTATATGGGAGCTACGGTAAATTATGGACCGATCTTCGTAAAATTTTACACTATTATTAACATTTATATAAAACTTATTTGCGTCGAATTTTAACTTAATACTGACATTTTAATAGGATTAATGCTCGTTAAATTGATTTTCTGAAAAGGGGTTTATATGGGAGTCACTAATCTTTCTGAAATTTGACACACGGGTATAGACTTATATGGAACTTATATGTGGAAAATTTAGTTTAAATATTGCTATGTTTAAGAGATTTATGATCGCTAAACCTCTTTTCTGGGAGAACAGTTATATTGGAGCTATGTGAAATAATGGACCGATCATAACCAATTTCAATAGGCTTCGTCCTTGGACTATAAGAAACGTATGTGCTACATTTATGCTCAAAATTGCGACATGTAGTTTTATTACAAGGTTTACATGGATGGACAAACGGTCAGACAGTCAGACGGACATATGGATGGATATCGTTAAATCGACTCAGGAAGTGATCCTAAGCCAATTGGTATAAATTAAGGTGGGTCTTAGACCAATATTTTTGGGTGTTACAAAAATCAGCACAAACGCATATTACCCTTCCCACCTATGGTCGTGTAGGGTATAAATATAGGAAGAGCAGTACGGACAGTTTTGTTTAGTTTTAAAAAGAAATTTATAAATTCTAAAAGCTTATTTTCAATATTATAACGAGCCTTGCAACAAAACAAATTTACAAAAAGATCTTTACCACTTTTTACGCCACTATAAGTTGCTAAATTACCACTGTATACAATTTAATTTTTATAAAAAATATACTTCGGTTTTTAATTTTAATAAAATAAAAACAACTGAAAATAATTACTAAAATTTTTAAAAATTGATTAGCAAACAAATCTTATAAATAACATTCAAACTTTAATTTAAGCTACAGAAGCTTTAAAATAAAAATCTTTAACACAAGAATTACAATTGTTTTAATGTTTTTTCCACAAAAAAATATTTCAAAGAATTTTCTTAATTTTATTGTAAATATTTAAAAATTGTTAAGTAAAATAAATGTTTAGCTGTCTAGAAAACTAATTGCTAGAAATATGTTAACTAGATGTTAAAGCAGATATTTCACTTGAATAAGGTTTTCAGTTATCTTCTTTGTTTTATTTTCAACTTTGTTTTAGTTGAAAATGTGTCAGCAAAAATTTAAATCATTTATCATTTGTAAAACAAAAAAAAAAAAAAAAAAACCAAAAGAAATAAACAATAATATTACAAGGTTTTACCTCTCTAACTTGAACTTGTGTATTTTTTATTTCATTTTCTTTTTGCCCAACAGCTCCAAAAAGAAACAAAACAATTCACTTTAAAACCACATAATTGTTAAAATATTAATTTAGTTATAAGACAAGCAAATGACTAATGTTCACGAAATGTCTTCATTTCTTTTGCTAAAAAATTATTTAAAGCACCCCAAAATGTTAAAATAAGTAATCAATTTTACAAATAAGGTTTTCATTAGGTTACTAACAGGAAGTTTTTCTTCCTTTTCGTTTTGTATAGTTGATGGTTCATTGAGTCTTCTACGAGAGCCTTAATTTTTGAAACAGCTGTTTTTTATTAGTTTTTGCTTATGTATTTGTTTAGAGGTGTAACCTTTTTGTCTTTCGCATTTAACCCTTGGTTTATGTATGTTAACTGATGTTAGACATCACTTTATAGATTAAATACAAACCAAAAAAAATAGATTAATTACTAGTTTTGTTAAGGGATATAGTGCATACGTTTCATATTATTAATATACTCCAAAAAGTTACACATCATTTATGGTGATGAGGGTAAATGATGATAAATTCTTTCATAAATAAGTTTACGTTTATTTGTATAAAGAATACTCAGCTGGGACTTTAATTTTTAGATGATTACTTTTTCTTCTTAATTTACTATTATACTTTTTGTTAAGATTCATATGTTATTTATTTAAAAATAAACTAGTCATGTTGTTAATTGATTTGTTAGTCTGCTCCATTATCTTTAGCATTTTTACTGAAAATATCGTTGTTTTTTTTTTTTTTTTTTTGTTCCTTCATGAAAATTAAATCAATTTTCGTTAGCTTCCCAGCAAAAACTTGGTAATGGTATGTAGTTACGGATGTAGTTACTTTTCAATCATAACAACATACTTTATGCATTACATGAAAGTAGATTAGTAACTACTTACTTTTAACTTGATATGTAATCAATTACATAAGATCAGATTTTTGGAAATGTTACTTTTTATCTATCTCTTCATTTATATTATAAAAATTATATATTTTAAAAGTGAGTAAAATATGAAAATACATTAATTATTTGTTAAAGTCACGAAGACTTAAACAAATAATTAATCGTAAACACACTAGTCTCCGGTGAAGTCGAAACCACGACGTAAGCAGACAGAATAGCTTATTGTTAGCAAATCCAATAGGCCACTTTATACGTACATGAATTCATTCATGAACTCTGTAATTTGAGTTTATGTAAAATACTACATCAAACATAAAATACGGTATAACTCTTAAACCAATAAAGGGGTATAAAAATGTACTAGAGGAAATTTGTAGGAAATTTTATTATCTATAAATGTTGTATTAACATCAAAATACGTACTATGCTCAATAAGCTAGTTATATGCAAAAAGTGTTACTGTTCATTTAATTTTACTGTCTTGTATACTAAATAAATTTTGTGTCTGATAAAATGTTTGTCAAATTTTTCAAAATTAAAAATTCTTGACATAAAAAAATAAATTCAAGAAAATACATTTTTTTTTGTTAATGTTTACAAAAATAAATTTCTTAAGGCTATTGGTAAATTATTAGTGTTTAAAAGTGGTAAGTATCAGAATATTACTAAAAAATATCCACTAATTTGTATTGTTTCTCTTAGGCACATTAGGCACAAATTTATAAAACCTAGAAACTCAACAGGCAAAAAATTTTAATAGATTGGAATTTAGGAAATACAATTACATAAAGGTAAGAAAAATTTATTGGCGATCTTAAAACAATTTGTTAAACGTATTAAACTCTTAACAATTTTCAGACGGGGGCAGGTCATTAAGGTCCGGAATTTTATTCAATTTCTGCACGGGTCATAAGAATGAGCTTCAAGAATTAACTCCAAGTCTGAAGTAGTATGTATGTCTAATTCTGATTTCTGCATATTTTCAAATAAATAAATTAAAAAAAAAAAAAAAAATGATCTGCTTTTTATTTTCAATACTTCAGTACTTACTTGTAACCGATAATGTAACTAGTTACTATTCATTTTGCTAATAATGACTTCTGTAATACTTTGAAACTAATGAGTGATTGAATAGCTACAAAGTAATTAGTTCTTGTAACGACATCTAAGTAATGACTTTCTGAAATGCCTACCTGTAATAATATAGAGTAAGTAGTTGCCTCTAATGACATCACCATGTTAAAATAATGAGTTATTCATCTAATGTGAAAGTAGTGTAGAGCCATTATATTAGCTTCTTATCTCATTACATGGCAAGCAAAGTTTTTGCTGGGTTTATTTTTTTTAATAGAAAAAAGTGATATTTTATTTGTAAATTAAATCTTTTTAGCTTTAATTTATGCATCACATTTATTCTTCTTTATTTATCGTATTTAATTTTTTTTCTATTACGTAATTATCTCTGTATGATTTTAATTACAAAAGTCCTTTTGAAAAACTTTTTAAATTATATTTTAAATACCGTGATAATTATTCTTAAGAGCTCCAGCTATGAAAAAACTTTTTTAAATTTTTTCAATATTTCTTTTTCAAGTAAGTGTAATGATAAAAAAAAGTTTCTAATAAAAATTATCATAAACAACTAAATATGTTACTCTAAAGTGGAAAACTTTATATTTCGTGTTACACTACAGCAGGTCTTTAGGATACCAGAGATATGTAGTAGGTAAGATAAACAACAAAGTTTTTGAAAAATGCAAAATTTTGCACTTAAATTTTAAATTTTTAAAATTTTTTTAATATAAAAAAAAGGCTTTTGAAAATTAAACCCATTTTTACTATAGTGAAGAAGTTCTACCTACATTGATAATATCAGAAATTTATTATTTCTTAAGTACTATTTATTTGGCTCAATAGTTTTAATTCTTATCTAATATTTAACATTAAAAATATCCATTATGATTGGATATGATCAGGCCCTGAGGCTAAGTTTGTTATTGTTAGTTAAAAAGCAAAACGGTAGGAGAGTACTTCACACTGGCTGCTATCCAAATGACTGAAAACCGTTTTTGATAGATAACTATAATAACAGATAAAAATAAATTTAAAACCAAAGCATTTCTATATTTGTATTGAGTTGGTGATGAAATATAATTCCTTTTAATTATTTTTGCCTGAAACATTAATAAATGAATTATTTATTTTCATCTTGAAAATGTTGGTACGATTAATTTTAATTACACTGGTCGACAAACAAAATTTTTTTCGAGCTCCTTCAAAAAAATAAAAAATAAAAAAAATATGTAGTCTAGATGGAATTCCGCATGCTAAACTCGAATCTGCTTTCAGTTTTTTTCCATCAGGTCGGGATTTTTTTTATGGGCGTGTCTAATGTTGTGCCCTAAATATGCCGATTACTCGAGTATATTTCACTATTACTTGAGAACGGTATGCACGATTTATATAAATAATATACCACGATATGCGGAATAAAATTAGCTTTAAATCGCTTTACTATCAAATTTTTATCCGCTCAATAGTTTAGGAGATATATTGAAAAAAGTGACGGAAAAATTTTTTTTCATGCAAAATTTAAGATTCCTTTTTTTTACTAAAACTTTTTTTTTAAAGTGAAAACATTAAAAACATTTAAGTATTTCACCTTTATCTTGAAGCTGCAAAACTTCGAGTAAATAAAGCCACGTATCATAAAAATTGATGCACAAATCTTGATTGTGCATAGCTAAGTAAAAATACACTAGTGGGCAAAAAAAAATTTTTTTTTTTTTTTTCGTCTTAAATACAAAAAAAATAGGTGGATTAGATGGAATTCAACATACTAAATAAGAATCAGCTTTTACTTTTTTCTATCACACATTGATTTTTTTTATGGGCATGACTACTATGACCCCGCCTTTAGGCAGTCACACTTGTATATCTCGAGAACAGTTTGTTTAATTAAGATAATTTGAACTTTAGTATATAGCGACCTAAATTGTATTTGAGCTGAATTTATATAATTGTTTGTCCAGTTAACTTTTCCGTAGTTATTCTGTAATTAGTATCGAAAATTTTAAAATTTATTTTTTTTTAAAGTGATGAAAATTTTGATCCATAACTCTGAAATTCTTGAGCGAATGAAAAACAATTTTCGTATGCATCTTTTGATGTATCACTTATAAAAATCGTGTAAAGGGTTCTTGAGTTAAAGCCTAAGTTTGACAAAGCATTCTCGAATTTTATAGTGTGACCGCTGAATAAGGTGATGATAATAGTCATGCACATAAAAAAAAAAATCAGTACCCGATAGAAAAAAAGTGAATGCAGATTCTTGTTTAACTCGTCAGAATCCACCTAGTCCACCAATTTTTGTTTCAAAACAAAAAAAAAAAAAAAAAAATTAACTGTGAATAAAATTTGTGCATCAATTTTGAAGATACATACTTTATTTTATTCACAGCATTACCAGCTTTAAGATGATAAACTGTAATATTTGTTGATGTTCTCATTTATTAAAAGAAATTTAAGTAACAAAAAAATCTAAAATTTTGCATGAAAATGATTTTTTTCGGACACATCAAAATATATCAAGTCCAACTATTCGTCTATGGGGGAGGATTTTTTTTTGTTGACCAGTGTTATTGGCACTACAAATATTATTCATACGCATAGTAATTGCTAATTTTTGGAAATTTTTTGATTCCGAGTTTACATCGACCCCCAAACTATTTATACAAAAATTTTTTGCCGTACATGCTTTTGTTTAAAAGGGCTAAAAACTGTGTTTCTAGTTTTTAGCCTATAATTTTTTTGTTTATTGACCGATTTTGTCCATTTTCAATCCCAATAAGACAAATATTTCTGCTAAATTTCGCCCCCCTACGTTGTCCTGTTCGAGACCTATCCTGCTTTCAACAGACGGACGGACATAGCTAGATCGACTCAGAATCTAACCAGGACCCAGAAAATATATACTTTGTGCGGTCTTTAATGATTCCTTCAACATAGAATGATAAAATCAATATACCTTCCATCTTTTTGATGGTGGGTATAAAAATTCAGAATTGAAAGCATGTTGGGAGGCCGAGTAAGATGAAGGGATGAACATTTTTCTATCCGAAGCCAAGAAGTTCGAGACATTAGTGGAATGATGAATCCAAAGGTAATTATTTTACGTGTTCTAAAACATAAATAACTGTTGCTCAAAGTATTTTTAAATTGTATCAGTAAATTAAGTTAAGTGTTTAATACATAGAAAACAACTAGAACTCCAACTTGCTCACAAAAAACCTAACTCAATTGTCAAAAAAACCTAACTGTTTGTATGTGTTAGTAAAATTTTCTACAGAACAAATGTATACGTGTGAAGAGAGTAATTTTTTGTTTTTGAGCGAATGAAAAGAGTTGGACTTCTAGTTGTTTTCTATGGTTTAATACCAGTGTAAAAACACTTAAGAACAGAAATTCTTGTTAGTTATTTTAGTTCTCAAATTTTGCAAACAGTTTTTTTAGATCATTTAATAAATTCTTGAAAAATATTTACAAAAAAAAAAAAAAATTTCAAAACTTTTTTAACAAAACGTACTTTTTTACATTTAAAAGTCCTTTGATTCCACAAATCCTTAAGATTTGTTATGGTGAATTTATGTCATTTAATGCATTTTATGGAAAGGAGAACGCTTCTTTTTAATTTCCAGATTCAAACAGCTTTGTACGGGAACGAAGAAATTAATTCTCAATTTCCCACCAAATTCAAATATTGAAAATAGTACATTTTGATCTGCGACTCTTCCATATAATAAGGTTGAGTTTTTGTGTTTTGCAATCTTAGTTTTCAGTAAAACAAAAAAAAAAAAAAAAAAAAAAAAAACAGTTTCTTAAACTAAATCACCATCATTTGTTAGCTTTTTAATAATTTTTGATTAGACCACCATTAAAAGAATTGGTATTCCTTTGAAACTAATTTAAATATTTGCAAATTTTATTACAAATTTATTATTTTAAAATTTAAATAAACTAAAAATGGGAAAAAAAATATGTTTTCTCTTTTCCTTCGCCAAACAGATGTCAATGTCAAAATATTCATAAACACTTTATTTTATTCACATTTTATTAAACTAAATATTTTTAAGACATTTACAATTCAATTTGCGATCTGTAAACATTTTAACATGTTACCAATAATTTAACAGACTTTATATACTGACTGACTGTCTGACTGACATTTGACATTTAAAGTGTATTAGAAACATAAATATTTTCAGGCTTTTAACAAAAAAAGTTTTGCCTCTTTTATTTTCTAAATGTGTACATATTTTTTTTATATATATTTTACTTTATTTTATTATGTTATTTAGAAAGACACTTCCGGGAAAAATACAACAACAAAACTGGCACCCTACTCACAACTAAACAATGAGAAAAAAAAATGGAAAAAAAGCTGAACCGAAAATTAGAAAAATAACAAAAGAAAACGTTAAAAAGAAAAGTTATACGGTTAGGAACCCTGCTGTTGTATGAGTTTTTTTCTTTTTTTGCGCTCTTTCTCTTTTTTTGTATAAAATTTGCATGGCTAATGAAGTGTTAGTCAGTGTTTGTCAAAGTGGGCTGTTGCTTTGCTATTCTGGCACTTTTCATGATGAATTTTTAGAGAATGATGGGATAAATATTATTGTTAAAGCTGACGCTGTTTTGGCCAAATGTTATTGTTGGTAGTATATTTCTTTTATAGCATAAAAGAAAAAAAAACTTTTTTGAAATGAAAAAAGTCAGTAAATTTTTATAATTTTCTGAAAAGAGGGCGTTTTACTTTAATATTTTTTTTTCTTTCTTGTTTAAAAATTATTATAATAAATGTTGACGTAGAAAACAACAAAAACAATAATATTTAAAAGAGAAAAGAAATCTGTTTTTATGAATATTTTGGTCACCAACAACAAAAACTACAAAAAACCAAACTGATTTCTATAAAAATTTGACGTGTCACTCGCAACTTTTGAATTAAATTATTTATATTTTTTTTGTTTGTGCTGCTGCCGCTGTTGTTGTGGTATTGTTTTTATTGTTGCCTTTGCTGGCCTTCCACTTTTTATTTTGTTTTGCTTTGAATGTCCTTTTTTTGTGTTTAAGGGGGCAACAAATATTATATGACTTTTTTTATGATTTTATGATGAGTGTGGGTTTGTGTGAGTGTGTAAATGAGAGTTTGTAGGATTTTGTTGTTTTATTTAAATAGCGGTTTGTTTATTTTTATGTTTAGCTGTGTATGAGCTTTTATATTATTTTTTTTCTTTGGATGTCACGCAAATTTGTGTTTATTCGTTTGACAAAAAGGTCATTATTTAATTTTGAGTATTTGCACACAAATGGTGGTAATTAGAAGGAGGATATATTGTGAAATGTAATTTTAGGGTAAAATTGGTTATTAAATAAAATTTGAGAATATAAGTTTTGACATTTAATTGGTTAATTGCAAATTTGGTAAATCCTTTGCCCTAATACCTATTATATTTGCCCTTCAAATTGCAGACAGATTAAAACAGATTAATCTCATATATGCTGTGTCCTACTATGGACCAAATTGCTGTTATAAAATGGTCTGATTTGCTTTTGCTTTACTTAATTGTTCCTTTTCCATCAAATTCAAATTCTTTGTATATCAATTAAACTTTAAATATTATTATTAAATTTATTTATTATTTTTTTTTTTTTTTATAATTATTTCCTTCACTGTTAAAATTCCACTCTTCCTGTCATTATTTACTTTTACTGTCTATTTTTTATCTTTTTTTGTTTTGTAAATAAAATATATTCCAATGATTTTTTTTCCAATTGTTAACAGATACTGACTGACCAAATATACAATATAAACAAATTAACTTAATTAGTTGGGGTTAATCATTGTAAATTGTTAATATTTTCTGTATTGTAGAGATTGTATTTAAACACCACAAACACTCCTCTTTTTTTTTTTTAAACATAACACGCTGGCAGTTTATATTATTATTATTTTTTTTTTTCGGTGAGCTCCATGTTTAACCCTTTGACTTTATTTGCCAAATTGTTAAATTCGAATTATAGCACTTTCGTGTTTATTTTATGGTACACATTTATTTTGTTTGTTTCCTTCTTTTTTGTGGGAATAAATTCATGTCAGTTGAAATTAACAAAAATTGCACGTTAGTATCATAATTATAAGCATTTTTCTTTTTGTTAACGACACTGTGATTATAAGAGGAAATTTGTCAAAAACATAAAATTGGGGTCGTATTAAATGGGGTTATTGTAACATAAAAATAAATGCAGTATAGGCAAATAGGGAGGTTTTAGAAATTTAATACAAATTATAACTGAAATCTGTTATTCTTTATAACACAACAGATCAAAGTTGAGTTTCTTAAGCAAATTTAATATATGTATATCAAAGGCGCCCTTTTTTCAACGGTTTTCTTTATTTTAAAATTACTGAATACAACAATTTTTAAATAAGTTGATTATGGAAGTTATATCATAGGATAAGTACTTTTATAATTGAATACGAAATCAACCGAAAATGAAATTGGATTTGTAAAAAGTTTTTCATTTTATTAGACCTGCAAGTTTTCAGTGAAAATCGGTAAACAAAAGCTCAACGGAAATAAATATATATATCTGGGCTATATTTTCCATATTGTCTCGTTTTCCGATTTTTTGAGATTTTCGAGAAAATCTATTTTTTTCCGAATAAGTTAGCATTGGAAATTTTTATCATTTACAAAGGTCTAACCAAAGATCAAAAATGCCAGGATAAAAAATAAACTAGCAGATATTGCTTAAATATAGCTGTTTATATATTTAAGCAATATCAAAATTAATGGTGCTAAAGCAAAATGCACGTCTCTAGGTTGAGTTATAAGTGAAATATTTGCAAACTTCATTTGAAATGACTTCACTACTGACGCGTAAAAAGTGAAAAAAAATTAATTAAAATTTTGAAATACAAAATTTTCATTATCATCCAATTCATATTTCAAACAAGACAATGAGTTTTTTCATTTTTGTAATTTTGGCCAAGAAAAGTGGTCAGCGAAACCTTAAAGTATACCGTTCCACTCAGAATCACTTTTTGAGTCGATCCCTCTGTCTGGTCAGCTGGCTGGCTGTCTGTCCATGTAAACTTTGTGAACAAAGTACAGGTCGCAGTTTTAAGGATATCTTGATGAAATTTGGCAGAAATAATAAGTTTGACACAAGGACGAAGCTTATTGAAATTGGTTATGATAGTTCCATTATTTCACCTAGCCCCCATACAAATGTCCTCCCGGAATAGGGGTTTAACGACCATAAATGCCTTAGCAATATTTCAATAAAAATCGCTACGAAGGAGTTTTGTAAAAGTGTCAATGTTTGTGCCAAATTTCATCAAGATCGGTCCATAATTGACCATAGCTCCCATATAAATCCCCTCTTCCGAAAATCACTTTAACGCGCATAAATCCCATACGAAGATCAAGTTAATATTCGACACAAGTAAGTTTTATATAAGTAGAAACAACATTGCCAAAATTAATGAGAATCGGTCCATAATTTACCATAGCTTCCATAAAAATCCACTTTACATTGCTCTGTATTTGTATAATTTATTTTATATTTTGTAAAAGTGTTGGTCTACAATTGGCCACAGGTCTAATTTTTAGCTCATACACAATGACCGATTATAGTTTCTCTTTTCGTTTTTTCAATTGACTCTAGTTCTCCTGATAAATCGCGATTTGTAAAATTAAGGAGCTTGCACCATATATTGAAGCATATCTCAAAAATGACATCAGATATTATTCCAAAAGCTAGAGAAGGAGATATAGTCGGTCAAGCCGGACTATATGATACCCTACACCATTTCGATCCACATAATTTTGTTTTTACTTTTTGTGAGTACCAAAAATTCCTGGAATTTTGGCCCACATAATATTTGAATGTAAAATAGTATAAGATAATAAAAAGATCCATTGGCGTTTTATTGGTGGGGAGATGGATTACATCCATCTTTATTGGGGCGAATTACATTCGCCTTTGTACCTTTTTTCTTTTCAGATGTTCCGGAGGTCGATGGGGTACACAGGAGGAAAAGTTATTCAGGTCAGGGGCAGGGTGTGGGTTTGATCTTAAATGGCACGCTAGCCATTTAAAGGTTTAAGTAAAACCACAACAGGAAGAAGTAGCAGCAGAGAGCAGCAGGGAGAAAGGCCGAAATGAAGACGTCAATGCCTACATCGTCACAGCTGAGCAGGCGAGTAGCAGAACTGACGAATCACGGAGGTAGCAGCGAGAAAAGCCAGGAGTAGAGTGAAGAAGCAGCAGGGAGAAATACACAGGAGTGTAAGAGTAGCAGTAAAGCAGAGGAGAGATTTAAAGACAGCAAGACAGAAGGAGGCAAAGCAAAGAGGCCATATAAACAGTAACACACACACAGATCACGAAACTGATACAGCAGCGAACAGAAAAACAAGGTTCGATGCAACAACCGCTATCGGTTCGAACCAACTGCAAGAAAACTACAATAATATTAGTTTTAAGAAATGTATATAAGCCAGAGCAAATTACAAGCTCGCTCTCTTATCTTTTGGTGCTGGACAGTGAACAAAGCAGACGTGGTGAGTAGCCGGTTAATAAAAAGACTAACAGAGCAGTGTTAGGGAAAAAATAATAATAAGTGGTTGAATTGATTACATCAATCCAACGTAGGGTATACTGATTTCCAATCAGTAAGATTAAAGTTCAACAAGGTTTACAATCGGGTTGAAGTGACAGGAGATACACACTGCTCAGGGCCAAGTGGTAGAATATTTTCTTGGAAGTTTTCACTCAGAAAATATAGGGACTAAGAAAAATCTCGGATTACATCCAAGATCAAAGAAATCATATGAGATATTAAATAGGAGGTTTAGAACCGGCAAGACAACACAAAAGCTTCACGGGACAGCACAGTTCTCAATAAAGAAGCTTTCAATTAAAAGTGTCTCAATAAAACAACTTGTGATTAAAGAAGTATAAGAAAATAAAAAAAAGAAATAATTAGCAAAGTGAATATATAAATCTTAAACAGTGTTTTATTTATGTAAGAACCTTGGACGCGACTGAGTTTTACCCCAGCTGTAAACCCGGATAACCGGAGGTTCCTTACATTTTATACAACTTACTTGTGCTAAATATATAATATTAACATTTGTATGGGATTTATGCAATTTAGTGATTTTCAGGAGAGAAGTTTATATGGGAGCTATGGTCAGTTATGGACCGATCTTCAAGAATATCTCAAAAATATCTCCAAAACTGTTGACCGTATTAAAAAGTAATTTAATAATGGCTTGAATATAATTTTAATTCAAATTTTTGAATTTTTTTTTTTAACAAAATCAAACAAGTCGTTTTATAGATATGCTTCAATATATAGTGCAGCCTCCTAAATTTTACAAATCGCGATTTATCGCGAGTACTAGAGTCAATTGAAAAAAAGTGTATTAGAGGCTATGTACATATTAACACCATGAATCCGAATTGACTGAGAAACCCCATGCCGCAGAAATTTTTTCTCATTTTGTAACTTTGTGTTATTGATGTTTTAAATTCGAATTAATGCCGAACTTAGGTGCACTTACCCTATATAATATTTATTGTTTTTTAATTCCTTACCTACGAATTATGCAGCAACAAAAATTCCTAAATATTCTATATTGGATTATGTGGCTATAGTAGTAGTAGACTTTAGCTACTATGACTACGCTTATAGTTTCGACTGTAACTAAGATGACGGATATGAATATGACAACAATTATGTAAATTACAACGTGACAACGAAGACGGTTTTATGTACGACTTTAACTGCAACTATGACGGAAACTATGGCTACACACAGAAAAAAGATTAGTTGGAAAATGGTTACGAACCCGGAAATTTGATAAACTGTATAAAAACTTAATTGCAGTTATTAAAATTTTATTAGTTCTATAGATTTTCTTCTTTTATAGTATTAAAAACATAATTGTACTTAAAATATAATTCTTATAATGCTTAATTCAGTTACTGTAATCAATTATGCTTGAAAGAAATCAATTCGTTATTTACAAACGAAGTATTTTTATACTGATCAAAGAAAATATGAAAATACATATATTCATCATTTATTTAAATAAAAATTAAAAATACATAAAATGGATAAATTTAAATCAATAAAAAAATAAACTAAAATTAAACAAATACACAAAGAAGAAAATAGAGGGACTACAATTTATTTCCATATAGACCAAACACTTGGTAATTAATCTTTTATTAAGAGGAATTTGAATTAATTTGTTGATTCCCATTAACATTTTTAAATGGACAATATTTTATATTAGTAATAGCTCAGCCACCATTCAAGATCAAATATCCTTTTTAGTAAAGTATCCTTAAATAAAATTATGGAATACTCAAGAATTCTTCATTTTCTTATCGGTTGATCTTGTGTTAAACAAGTTTAGTTTCCAGACAATCTACTGTTTTGTGATATAGTGATCATTTTTATACCTTGACTTATTTTGCGGTTGTGTGGTTTCTAAAGTTATTTCTTAAACTCTTGAGGAATTAATTCTTTTACAGGTTTCCTTTTGTGAAATATAATGGTAAACTAATTTTATTTCGCAGAAATATTGAATGAAAATTTTTTAAATTATTTACTTTTTTATAGATTATATCATTAACAAATCCTCATAGAATTGCTATTATCTGCGTTTTATTTGATGGTGACACGTTAAACCTTGTGTATGGGTTCCTATTTTCTTGGAAGGAAGTTCTATATGATGTTTCAGGTCTAAATTCAATTAGTTGAAAAAAAGTACAATTGCTTAGTCTTTCCAGGAGATATTTCTGTAAATTGATATCAATTATTTATTTCATATAACCGGAGGTTCCTTAACTGGATATAAAATGTTTCCAATAAAATAAGGAGAAAAAAAAAAAATAAAATAAAAAAAAACAAAACAAAAAGTAAATTTTAATGAAAACTAATAAAAGAAAAACTACAGTCCTCCCAATCGATATATTCAGTGCCTTTCATCGAATTGATATTTTAAAACGGTTATAAGAATCATTAATTCAGCAATGGATAGTACTTGCAACCAAATTGAAGATAGTAATTGTAACCGACAAAATTCGTTTTGTCTCTGTGTAGTACTACGAAAAGGATTGTTACTAAGACTGATTCTATAACTTTATGAGCTATACGAGGCATTTATTTCATTACATGAAATTACATTTTCGTGATCCTTGTAAGAAATGATGACGATAGGACCATGTCCGTTGAAATGGCGTTTATGAAGCCCACCGATAACAGACATATATAATATATATATCAAACGATCGGAAATGCTTTCGAGAATTTTGCTATTGGAATTCAGCAAGATCGGTTCATACAATGCGGAGATATGTTAAAAAAAACCGGTTTTTAGAACCGGTTTTCCAGTTTCTGAAGCCTCTGTATATACTAGGGACTTCGTTTTTACAAAGAAGTCTCGGACATTTTTTTCTGAATTTTTGTTCTGAAAAAATGAAATAAATCGGTTCAATAATAACTGAGATATCGGACAAAACGCATTTTTTATTTTTTGAAGCCCTGGTTTAAGCAATAGATTTTTATTTTTATACAAATCGGTCACAAATATTTTTATAAAATTTCGGTTTTTTGAATCAGCAGGATCGGTTTATAAATGGTGGAGATATGCTTTAAAAACCGGTTTTTCAGTTTCTGAAGCCTCTGTATATACCAGGGACTTCGAATTTTTAAAGGGGGCTCGGAAATTATTTTCTGAATTTTTGTTTTGAAAAAATGAAATAAATCGGTTCAGTAATAACTGAGATATCGGGGAAAACGAATTTTTTATTTTTGAAGCCCTTGTTCAAGCTACAGATTTTTATTTTTATATAGATCAGTCATAAATGTTTTCATAAAATTTCGTTTTTTTTTTTTAATAAACCAAATTCGTTCATAATCAACAGAGTTATGGCCCAAAAACAAATCTGTTAAGAATATAAATACACACACAAACATGTATATTAAGCATTGTAATGACTATTAGTGACGTTTTTTGTTTTTTGTAAAGACAAGTAGTTTAGTTAGAAACAGCAGTGTTGTTGTTGTTCTTTGTTTATGCAGTCTGTACAAAAATAAATAGATATGGAATTGTTGTTGTTTATTTTTTAAAACTAAAACATATCTGTTAAGAATATACATAAATACATACACAAACATGTATATTAAGCATTGTAATGACTATTAGTGACGTTTTTGCCTATAAGACAAGTAGTTTAGTTAGCAACAGAAGTAATATAATGAATAACAGTGTTGTTGTTGTTCTTTGTATATGCAGTCAGTTTGTATATACACATAAAAACATAAATAAATATGGAATTGTTGTTGTTTATTTTTTAAAAGCAAAGCCTGCTATGATTGTTTTTTTTTTTTTGTTTTTCATATTCAAATTTTCGTAGTTTGAAAAAATTTAGATTTATATATGTGAAAATATGAAAGCATACGTTAAGGCGAAAATTTTATTATTTGTCGGTAATATGGTAATATGATGTCGATAAGATAGTAAGATGGTAATATGGTAATATGGTGAAGGGTATCAAAGATTCGGCACAGCCGAATCTTTTTTCAATTTCATTTTTAACTAAAATTAAAGTTAACCTAAAATTTTAATGTTTTAATTTCATAAGAAGATTTCCTTTTTTAAACTCTAAATACTTTAATACTCTTAATTTGTTTTCATCACTGCAATTCATCAGCATCTTCTTTTTTATTCATATAATTTTTTATGGACAACAAAGACATTGTTCTTCGTGACCATGGTGATGAGCACAGTCATCTTCAGCACTTTTAAATTCTTTTATAATTGTAACTATTGTTATAATTATCACCTTTATTTCTTTATTAAACGTTGTCATCATCATCGCTGTTATTATCAACATCATCATCCTACTCATTATAATCATGGTCATTTTTTTAAGCTTTTAGCCTTTTTGTCTTTAAAAATAGAAAAGCAAAATTTTTTTACTATTGTCCTTATTTTTTTCTTAACGACTTATCTTTTTTTCTGTTAATACTGTTTATGTTTTAATTTAACCTGCATTTGCTGTTTTTTTTTTTTTTTTTTTCATCATCATTTATAATTTTTTTCTTCAGTTTTACTTTTTTTTTTTTTTTCTTTTAACGTAACGAATTAATGACTAAATTTTTGTGATGAACTTGAGCCACATTGTTCGACTTCAACGTAAATGCCACAGATTTCAAACATGATGCAAACAAAATTAGGAAAGGGGAGTTTGGAAACAAACAAGAAACGTAATGCAAAAAAAAAAAAAAGGTTAAAAGGTAAGGAAGGAAGTTGGAACAGGATATACAACATCATTTTTATATCCTTCATTGTTCAACCATTCGAGACTCTTGAATGTTGAAATGGAATGACTAAATGAATGGTCACTGCGAGCTTTGTACACCAAATAAATGTAAAACGTGTGGACAAGTGTCAGGGAGTGATGGAGTAAACTAGCTGGCTGGCTGCTGCCTTGAATGTTTACTGGTTGGCTGCATGTCAAATTTGACTCTTTGTCTGTCTGTTTGTCGTTCTTGTGGAGTGTCTCTCTGGTAGTTTGTATTTTTTATCATGTTTTCCAACAGATTCATTTTTGTTATTGTTGTTGCTGTTGATTTTTTATAAATCGTGTATTTTTTTAAATATTTTTTTTCTACAGATTTTGTTTTGTCTCTGTAGTGCTGACGATGACTGTGATGAAGGTTATTTAGTGTTGTTATTGTAGTTGTTGTCGTTGTTGTGGCCGTTGTTGCTGTTTAAATTGTGAGGTGTTAAATTATTTGCCATGAGTGTTTTTGGCTCGCTTTAGCCCTGTTGACTGAATTTTATTTATGATGATGATGCTTCAGTTGTCCTGGCAATGATGATGACGTTTACAATGATAATGATGGTAACGACAATAACGATACTGATGATGGGTTTGTCCGACTTGGTCTAGCAGTTAATCATCATAAGTGTTTTGCTTATGTTTAACTTTCTTTTCAATTTTTTTGCCAGTGTTTTTGTTTTTAGATTTTTTAATTTTTTGCTCTACTTAAGCCATGAACAGGAATCTCTACTTATTTTACCTGCTGACTGACAATAGCATTTTATTAATTTATTTCGTTGTTTTTTTGTGCTTGTTTTTGGCTTGTCAGAGTTTTTATTTTATTTTATTTTTTTTTTTTTTTTTTTTTTTTTGTTCTACTAGCTGTTGTTTTTTTTTTATTCTATTAAACACAAACATTAAAATATTGTTGACATTAATAACTTTAGAAGGCAGCAAACAAAAACAGAAGGTTGAACAAATTTATATATTTTGTTTTAAGAGGGTTTCCTTAATTCTTAAATGAAGTAAGAAAACAAATACTTTTTAATGAAAGAAAAATTCTTCAAATTAAATTATATAATTTTAAATATCCTTTCTAAAATTAAAAGGATTTAAAGAAATAAAATTTCAAAGTGGTAGATGTTCTTAAGATAAAACATGTTCTGACATGCATATTTTATTAAGGAAATTTTTATTTACAAGAAATATTTACATAATTTTAGCACTAAATCCTAATTTGTAATTTAGAATTTTGCTGATAATATAACTGGACAAAAGTAAGTATTATTTTTGGTCTAAGTTAAAAATTTTAAATCAAATTATAAAATTTTATAACCTTTTAAAACCAATTCGATATAAGTATTTTTATATTTTAAAATTTTATTCGCTTTATATTTATAGTATTCACCAAATGTAGCAAAGTTCATCAGTTTAGTTCGGTTATTACTTTTGAACACAATCAAATTCTTCAAAAAATTATAACTTTATTAACAGGGTACCCTTACAAAAAAGAAGTAAAATAAAAAGAGAGTATGTAACAAATTTCCAATAATAAGTATTATTTAAAAAAAAAGTACAAAACTTGGGAAAAGTCGAAGCTAAATTGGACTTTAAAAAAGGTTAGAAAAAAGCTAAATGCAAACATATTTTTATTTCAAAACAATATATATATAGTTTTCATACTTTCATATTGTAATAAAATATAAGCATTTAACATATAACATTTTTTCTTATTAAATAATTCTTATTCTAATGCCCTGGGATACACAATATTTTTTGTTTTTCTTTCTGGTGCGTATACATATAAATCTGCGGGCTTTCCCACTCGCGAACATGCGACGTAAAGTTGTCCGTGTGAGAAACATGGATTTTCTAAATTTAGGCCACAAACTTGCAAAGACTGACCTTGAGCTTTATTAATAGTCATTGCAAATGCTAAGCGAATAGGAAATTGCAAGCGCTTGAAATCGAATGGCATTTCCGATGTTGTCATCGGAATACGTGGCAGCAATACATCTGTTCCCTTAAACAAATACAATAAAATACAAATTTGAGCATTCCAACTCCAATAGTTTCCCAGATATACGAATTTTTGCATTTAATTCATATGGGAGGTACCATGCCCTCTACTTCTAGTTCGCCCATATTTTTCTTAAATATTAATATTGATACCAAAGTGGCTCCGACAAAATTTTAGAACTCTAACTGTTATATTTTCTCAGATATGATAATTTAATATTTTCTTTATATGGGAGGTGCCACGCCTACTATTGCTAGTGTACCAATTTTTGTCCAAAATATTCATATTGAATGCTAGTCGTACAAAATTTGAGCTCTCTAACTTTTATAGTTTCCCAGATATAAAAATTTTGGTATTAACTTTATATGAGAAATGACACGCCCACTATTTCTTTTCCGCCCATTTTTGCACAAAATGTTCACATTGACACTTAAGTTTATTGTACAAAATTTGGGAAATGTAACTGTAATAGTTTCTAAATTTACGGCATTTGGTATTGGCAAGCAATATTAGGTGTGGGATATGCCACACCCCCTATTGCTAGTTCGCCTATTTTTTTTTTCCAGAATGTTCATATAGGTGTCAAAGTTGTTCGTGCAAAATTTGAGGACTCTAGTATTACCAATTTCCGAGATATATTAATCGCTTCTATAATAATAAAGTTATATTTATAAATATTTTCTTTGGTTTATTATATTTGATTTGGCGAAAATTAAATATAAATAATCATGATTCTGTAAAAAAAAAGTTAGTAAAAACAAATAAAAAATTATTTTATTCATTGTTGAAATACTAAAAATGTTAGCCTTTTTAAAACAGTCTTAAGAATTGAAAAAAGCTAAAAGAGGCGAGAAGCTAAAATAAAAATTTTGAGGTTAAAATCAAAATAAAAAGGCCAGATTTAGCCTCAAAAATGCTAAACTGGCAAAAATGATAATAACAATAATAAAAATGAAATTGAAAAAAGATTCGGCTGTGCCGAATCTTTGATACCCTTCACCATATTACCATCTTACCATCTTATCGACATCATATTACCATATTACCGACAATTAATAAAATTTTCGCCTTAACGTATGCTTGCATATTTTCTAAATCTAAAGTTTTTTCAAACTACGAAAATTTGAATATGAAAAAAAAACAATCATAACAGGCTTTGCTTTTAAAAAAGAAACAACAACAATTCCATATATATTTATTTTTGTATGTACAAACTGACTGAATACACAAAGAACAACAACAACACTGTTATTCATTATATTACTGCTGTTGCTAACTAAACTACTTGTCTATACAAAAAACAAAAAACGTCGCTAATAGTCATTACAATGCTTAATATACATGTTTGTGTATGTATTTATGTATATTCTTAACAGATATGTTTTAGTTTTTAAAAATAAACAACTACAATTCCTGCTGTTTATAACTAAACTACTTGTCTATACAAAAAACAAAAAACGTCACTAATAGTCATTTCAATGCTTAATATACATGTTTGTTGGTGTATTTATATTCTTAACAGATTTGTTTTTGGGCCATAACTCTGTTGATTATGAACGAATTTGGTTTATTAAAAAAACCGAAATTTTATAAAAATATTTATGACTGATCTATATAAAAATAAAAATCTATAGCTTGAACAAGGGCTTCAAAAATAAAAAATTCGTTTTCCCCGATATCTCAGTTATTACTGAACCGATTTATTTAATTTTTTCAGAACAAAAATTCAGAATAAAATGTCCGAGAATTCTTTGTAAAAACGAAGTCCGTAGTGTATACAGAGGCTTCAGAAACTGGAAAACCGGTTCAAAAAACCGGTTTTTTGAACATATCTCCGCATTGTATGAACCTATATTGCTGAATTCCAATAGCAAAATTCTCGAAAGCATTTCCGATCGTTTGACATACATATTATATATGTCAGTTATCGGTGGGCTTCATAAACGCCATTTCAACCGACACACGGACGGACGGACGGACATGGTCCAATCGTCATCGCTTCTTACAAGGATTCCGAAAATATAAACTTTTTTGCTCTCCGACGAAAATTGTGGAACTTACAAACGGAATGACAAACTTATATATACCCTTTACACCTGTGGTGAAGGGTATAAAAATGAATTTTATTTTAGCGATTGATATTGAAAGTATCCAAATTCCAAGAAAAATTTTTGAAGAAAGTAAAATTTTTTCCAACATTTATTAATGTTTGGAAAAGTATTTTTTTTACCCACCATCAAAAAGATGGGGGGTATATTGATTTCGTTATTTCGTATGTAAGGAACCATTTAAGACCTTTTAAAGTATACATATATTTTCTGGGTCCCGATTAGATTCTGAGTCGATCTAGCTATGTCCAGCCATCCGTCTGTGTCTGTCTGTTGAAAGCAGAATATGGCTCGAACCCCGTTATGGGCAAAATACTAAAAACACAGGGTGTCCGTTGTAGATTCATTTCATACTTTTCGATATAAACTTGGAAACGAAAAATTGGCGTGGTCCGCCCTTATTACCGCCATCCTCTCATATAAAATTTGAGAAAGTTGATGGTGGCCGAATTTAAAATTCGCGCTTGTCTTTTTTATCCTTAGTTTATTGAAAATTGTTTATTAAAAGTGCCTTACATATTTAATTAAAAAAAAAAAAAATGCACTTTATAACGTTTTCAACTATTCTTATTACTTTCTTAATTGTATCAATTACTCAGTTAATCAAAATTAAAATTTTCTAAATATTTTTACTAAAAATCCGATAAATTGTAACAGTTTTGAATTATTTTTCTCAATGTATTCATTACTTAACCAAATATAAATAAAAATAAGGGATAATGTGAATAATTGAATATACAATTTTATTTAATAAAATTATTAACTTTAATTAATAAATTAATTGGATACTTATTAATCCTAATTGAAATTGGATATTAAATTTCTCAATATAAAATTTGAATTTAATTTAGTTACAAAACATTTTAAAATTTTGATTAATACTTTAACTGAAATTTTTTCGAAAATATATATTTTTTTTTATGTGTGAAATGCACAAATTATCCATAGAGCTAGATAATTTTAAAATACTTTTAGAGTAGAAAAGGAAGTATTAACCAGAGGGGTATATCTAGTATTGCAAATTGCTGCATAGAGGGGCCGATTGCAAACATTTTGTCAATTAATCTGTATCTCCTAAACTACTGATACAATTGAACTGAAATATATAAGATAGCTTTAGAGGAGAACATAAGCCATTAGAAAAATCATCCTGAAGTCACTCGGTATTAACACGAAATAAAATACATGGTGTCAAAGTTGACCACCACATGTATGAAAGAGTTACAGAAAATCTTAATTTCTTAACTTCTACAAAACAAGTTCGATGTTAAAGCTTCAAAACCCATAACATAAAAAATAAAATATACTTATTATATAAGGAATATACAAAAATTCAATAATTTAGAAACGGTTGATCTTATAGTTTTGATTTATTTCTTTAACTGATATTATATAACAGATCACAGAAAAATTAATTTTATTTTACTAACCACTATTTATGAATTTGTGGACCTTTTTTGGTAACCCTTCCATTAGAGATTTGATAGTAGTTTCAGTAAATTTTTTGAAATAGTTTGAACATCTTTTAAAATTTTCTATATTTCAGGACACATGTTTTGTGCTCTTCAATTCAATACCAATATCTCTATTTATTATTATTATGCATGCTCTATTTATCTCTTACAGTTTTTGAGTTATTTGCGTCTGAATTTTTAAGTACCTCAATTTTGCATGTTCTTGGTCCAGTTTTTTCCATATATATCCTATTGTTTTCGACCAAACGCATTATACCCCAACCACCTATGGTTACTTCCGAAAAAAGTTATGAGGCAAAACGTGTTAAGATTTCTGTTTATTTCCTAAAATATTAATCCGATTGAACTGAAATGTATAAGAGAACTGTAAGCTTCCAGAAAAATCATCCTGAGGTCACTCTGCAATTACGCGAGGTTAACTACATGGTGTCAAGTTTTATCATCTTGAGCGCGAAACAATTATAAGAAATCGTAACTTCTACAGATCAAGAACCATTTTAATGAAATTGTTTTCACCTGAGTTTAAAATTTTCTACTTTTTTCGTACAATTTCCGTTGTAAAGAAGTGAAATTTTCCAAATGAAAAAAAAAAAAAAAAAATCAATTTTCTCAACTCGCCTAGTCGTGAAACATGATCAAAATTAAAACATTAAAACGAGTACGAAAAGTTTTCTTTTTTTACCGAAAAAATTTTTACAAAAAAAATTTTTTTTCTTAAAATGTGTTAATAACAAAATATTACTTTTCACATAATTTAAAGGACAAGGCTACAAGAATTGTACTCTACGTTCAGTAATGGACAAAAATATGCCCATTTTCATATTATGCTTAAATTTCAGTATATTTAATACAAAAAATTTCTTCATTTTGTCCATAAAAAACAAAAGAAAAAGCATAATTCAGTCAGAATTAAAATTAATTAAATTAAAGCCAATTCTATGATACAAAGAAAGTTTACAAGTATTATTTGCATTATGAAAAGAGTGCACATTAAAAATAAGACAAATGCTCTGGTTTCTATTAAACGAAAATCATTGTTATGGTTGTTAATTTTTCAAATTAATCTTCAGGTGAATTTTTATTTGTCGATCAAATGGCGATGTCAAGCTTTAGCAAATTCAAATATTATTTACCCGGCAAAAACTGTATTTATCTAGTAAATTGTGCACAAATTTACTACATGCGTTTACCAAAGTGCCGAAAGTAAGTATTTAAGTAATAAGTTGTAATTGCAGATGTAAAAATGGAAAAAATTATGCGTCTGTGAAATTTGAACAAGGGCGCGCAAATTTAATGTAGCGTCATACTAAAAATATAAAAAATAATGGCACCACATTACCAAGTAACTACTGAAGTACTAAGTAGTTACCAGTGTGTAATTACAGATTTTAATAAAAAGTTTAATTTTTTTTATGTTTTTTTTATTTTTTGGAAATTAAGTACAAATTTTTCATTTCAATTTAAATTAGCAATTTTCTTTGTAAATTTGTTTATCCATTTTCGAAACTTTAATGTCTATGTCTCTCTGTTTTCATAAATCTTTAATCAAAATCAATGTCACTTCAAATAAAAAAAATGTTTCTTCATCTTTTTCCTAACTTTAGCATTTTAAACTTGTGCTGTTAAAACAATTGGCTAATTTTGATTTCTTGTTTATCTAACTACAACTACAACATTCACTTAGTCCTTCCAAATCGAAAAAAGGGACTGTGATTGACATTCATGGTTAATGCAGTGTGGTGTAATTAAACTGCAGTCTGACTAGTGATGACCTAACCACTTATGTTTTTCAGTAGTTTTTTTTTTACTTTACACTTTACAATGTCTAATCTTTTTTTTTTGTTAAAGTACTGGGTCAAGCTGCTGTCAATCAGTGACAGCTAAGAGTCAAGTTTACCAAAAAGGAGAAACAAATATTTAAAAGCGGTAAAAGAAAAAATTGAAAGTCATGAAAAAAATTTTAACATTTATAATTTTTCCTTATAAATCAATATAATCAAGTGTTGATATTTGTTAGTGGCAGCCAAGATATTTCTTGCTACTACGTTTTTGCTATATTTTTATTATTACTTTTTGGAATACTCTCATTTTGTGGCTGACTTGTGACATTAATTGGGTGTGGTTCTTAAGGATTTTTGCAAAATTACATGTCAGCTTGAAATGGATCGATAACTTGAGGTGAATAAAATTTTTTTATTAATTCTCAAAGACAATCATTGACTAACCGCCACTTGATTTAAAGTAAATTAATGTTTGTCAACGTTTTGACTCAAGTGTATGAAACCTGAGATTTAGTTAACAAACCATTTATTTAATTTATTATTATCTATTAAATAATTATTTTGTATATAAATATTTATTTTTAACCTTTTTCCTTGATCTTAATAAATTTTATTTCAATTGAAATTATTCTCATACCAAATTCATGGTTTTAACATAATCTAATTGATGATGTGTATATAAGTATGTATGTATTATAATATCCAGACAAACTACACAACCATGTGATGATGATGCGATCATTATCGTTATTATCGCCTTCATCGTTTAACCACAAATTGACCTCATGTTGCACGCAACATGTTTATGCAATTGCACAATATGCATTAATTGAATATCAAACACAAGCACGAAAAACAGCCAACGAAAATGAGAAAAAAAAAAACGCAACAGAATTCTGATGCAATAAACCCTTCCACTAGAAAAATGTCTCCATAAAAAAAAAAACACACGCATACAGATACAAATAGTCCCAAAATCCTTAAACTCTTACACCTACTCACTTATATTTATAGACACAAACATTTGCCAGAGTATATGTGGGCTTTTGCTGCAGTACATTTCGTTTAACAAACGTTCAACTATATTTTTGCAACAATGACAACATCTGTGTAGCAACAAAATATGAAGAAAAAAAATTGTTTAACAAAAAACGGAAACAATCTCATTCCCAACATTTATTGAAAACAATCACGGGAACACAAGTTGAGCTCAAGTACCTTGTATGTCTTTACTTGATGCCGCAACAGAAAATCATAAAAAAAATAAAAGGAAAATGAAAATGAGAACCACTTCATCGTTATGTTTTGCATTAATAACGTGGTTTGTATGCAAGTATGTATGTCTAAATGTTTGTATATTTAATCATGATGTCGTCAACAATGACTACGTTCGGTGGTGTTGCAATGACGATGATGGCCTTGTTAAGGCGGCGTCATCATAAAATATTAAAAAACTAGAATTTGCATACCTGTAGGAAACTTTTAATAATATTAGATTTTTTGATGATTTTATTCATTTAGAGTTTTTTAAGATAAAAAAACTTAGGCTATCCCAAAAGAAGAATGTTCATTTAGAAGTGAAACTTTTTAAATTAAAAAATATTCTCGTAATAAGAACAGAGCTATTATTAGGACCAAATTTCCAGCTGGCATATAAAATTTTATCCAACTAAATATATGAATACATACATGCATGTTCATATGTACATTTGTGTAGTTAAAGTTACATATATGTTCATATGAACGTAACAATATATTAATCCATATTACACAACTTCATAGATTCGTGCTTGGAGGCCTTCAATGCACTAACTACTACAGCCACTACTACTATTCGTCGCCACAAAATGATGAAGGAAATTTTTGTGTCGCATAATTTCCGCTGCAGCTGTCGTCAGCCGTTGTGAATTACAACAAAAAGTCATCATAATCATCAAGCTCATATGAATTACACTACAGAACCCAACAGGCAATTTAAAATGTAATAAAAATTAAACCAAACTAATTTTAATTTAAAAATGTTAGTTGGGCAAATTTTTGACGAAAATTATATCTTTCCTAAACAAAATATTTGATATTTAAACTATAACTGAAATAGTAGTTAAATAGAACTGAACTAGAACTGAACTAGAACTGAACTAGAACTGAACTATAACTGAACTAGAACTGAACTAGAACTGAACTAGAACTGAACTAGAATTGAACTAGAACTGAACTAGAACTGAACTAGAACTGAACTAGAACTGAACTAGAACTGAACTAGAACTGAACTATAACTGAACTAGAACTGAACTAGAACTGAACTAGAACTGAACTAGAACTGAACTAGAACTGAACTAGAACTGAACTAGAACTGAACTAGAACTGAACTAGAACTGAACTAGAACTGAACTAGAACTGAACTAGAACTGAACTAGAACTGAACTAGAACTGAACTAGAACTGAACTAGAACTGAACTAGAACTGAACTAGAACTGAACTAGAACTGAACTAGAACTGAACTAGAACTGAACTAGAACTGAACTAGAACTGAACTAGAACTGAACTAGAACTGAACTACAACTGATCTAGAACTGAACTAGAACTGAACTAGAACTGAACTAGAACTGAACTAGAACTGAACTAGAACTGAACTAGAACTGAACTAGAACTGAACTAGAACTGAACTAGAACTGAACTAGAACTGAACTAGAACTGAACTAGAACTGAACTAGAACTGAACTAGAACTGAACTAGAACTGAACTAGAACTGAACTAGAACTGAACTAGAACTGAACTAGAACTGAACTAGAACTGAACTAGAACTGAACTAGAACTGAACTAGAACTGAACTAGAACTGAACTAGAACTGAACTAGAACTGAACTAGAACTGAACTAGAACTGAACTAGAACTGAACTAGAACTGAACTAGAACTGAACTAGAACTGAACTAGAACTGAAATAGAACTGAACTAGAACTGAACTAGAACTGAACTAGAACTGAACTAGAACTGAACTAGAACTGAACTAGAACTGAACTAGAACTGAACTAGAACTGAACTAGAACTGAACTAGAACTGAACTAGAACTGAACTAGAACTGAACTAGAACTGAACTAGAACTGAACTAGAACTGAACTAGAACTGAACTAGAACTGAACTAGAACTGAACTAGAACTGAACTAGAACTGAACTAGAACTGAACTAGAACTGAACTAGAACTGAACTAGAACTGAACTAGAACTGATCTAGAACTGAACTAGAACTGAACTAGAACTGAAATAGAACTGAACTAGAACTGAACTAGAACTGAACTAGAACTGAACTAGAACTGAACTAGAACTGAACTAGAACTGAACTAGAACTGAACTAGAACTGAACTAGAACTGAACTAGAACTGAACTAGAACTGATCTAGAACTGAACTAGAACTGAACTAGAACTGAAATAGAACTGAACTAGAACTGAACTAGTTCTGAACTAGAACTGAACTAGAACTGAACTAGAACTGAACTAGAACTGAACTAGAACTGAACTAGAACTGAACTAGAACTGAACTAGAACTGAACTAGAACTGAACTAGAACTGAACTAGAACTGAACTAGAACTGAACTAGAACTGAACTAGAACTGAACTAGAACTGAACTAGAACTGAACTAGAACTGAACTAGAACTGAACTAGAACTGAACTAGAACTGAACTAGAACTGAACTAGAACTGAACTAGAACTGAACTAGAACTGAACTAGAACTGAACTAGAACTGAACTAGAACTGAACTAGAACTGATCTAGAACTGAACTAGAACTGAACTAGAACTGAAATAGAACTGAACTAGAACTGAACTAGAACTGAACTAGAACTGAACTAGAACTGAACTAGAACTGAACTAGAACTGAACTAGAACTGAACTAGAACTGAACTAGAACTGAACTAGAACTGAACTAGAACTGAACTAGAACTGAACTAGAACTGAACTAGAACTGAACTAGAACTGAACTAGAACTGAACTAGAACTGAACTAGAACTGAACTAGAACTGAACTAGAACTGAACTAGAACTGAACTAGAACTGAACTAGAACTGAACTAGAACTGAACTAGAACTGAACTAGAACTGAACTAGAACTGAACTAGAACTGAACTAGAACTGAACTAGAACTGAACTAGAACTGAACTAGAACTGAACTAGAACTGAACTAGAACTGAACTAGAACTGATCTAGAACTGAACTAGAACTGAACTAGAACTGAAATAGAACTGAACTAGAACTGAACTAGAACTGAACTAGAACTGAACTAGAACTGAACTAGAACTGAACTAGAACTGAACTAGAACTGAACTAGAACTGAACTAGAACTGAACTAGAACTGAACTAGAACTGATCTAGAACTGAACTAGAACTGAAATAGAACTGAACTAGAACTGAACTAGAACTGAACTAGAACTGAACTAGAACTGAACTAGAACTGAACTAGAACTGAACTAGAACTGAACTAGAACTGAACTAGAACTGAACTAGAATTGAACTAGAACTGAAGTAGAACTGAACTAGAACTGAACTATAACTGAACTAGAACTGAACTAGAACTGAACTAGAACTGAACTAGAACTGAACTAGAATTGAACTAGAACTGAAGTAGAACTGAACTACAACTGAACTAGAACTGAACTAGAACTGAACTAGAACTGAACTAGAACTGAACTAGAACTGAACTAGAACTGAACTAGAACTGAACTAGAACTGAACTAGAACTGAACTAGAACTGAACTAGAACTGAACTAGAACTGAACTAGAACTGATCTAGAACTGATCTAGAACTGAACTAGAACTGAACTAGAACTGAACTAGAACTGAACTAGAACTGAACTAGAACTGAACTAGAACTGAACTAGAACTGAACTAGAACTGAACTAGAACTGAACTAGAACTGAACTAGAACTGAACTAGAACTGAACTAGAACTGAACTAGAACTGAACTAGAACTGAACTAGAACTGAACTAGAACTGAACTAGAACTGAACTAGAACTGAACTAGAACTGAACTAGAACTGAACTAGAACTGAACTAGAACTGAACTAGAACTGAACTAGAACTGAACTAGAACTGAACTAGAACTGAACTAGAACTGAACTAGAACTGAACTAGAACTGAACTAGAACTGAACTAGAACTGAGCTAAAACTGAACTAGAACTGAACTAGAACTAAAACTATGTTCGGTTTATAATTTATATATGCATGTATGATGAAAATGTTTATTGGTTTATGTTTATAAAAATTTCAGTTTTGTTTATAATTTCAAGTGCAATACCAGAGCAACGAACCACAAACACATAAGCCTCATATGACTTCCTCACTCGTGATATAAAACAAAAACTAATATATCTATACATAAACACACACATACATATATATACAAATACACGCATAATACCTCATATACAAATACTTATACAGTGAAACGTGTAAAAATTTTGTAATATTTTCAACGTTGATAAATAAATAGATCAGCAGCAGCTTTTAAAATGAGTAGAGTGTAAGGCCTACTTACTTAGAAGTGCATCATTCGAATATGAATATATGCAACAGCAGGTATATATGATATGTTTGTGTATGTAAGTATAAGCATAAGTGACGTTGCATAAATACTAGCCCTAAATGTGTATTTATGCATGTGTGTTTTTGTATGCCTTTACATTTTGAAAAATATTTCATTGCTGTATACTAAAAAAAAAAAAATATATAAAATTGACCCAGTTCTGTTCAATCTTTAAGCCGACACGAATTTTTCTTTGAAATTGAGGTTTTCTTTACAAAAAATAAAAAACAAAAAATAGCTTTAGTGTTATGATTTTGTATTTGTTTTTTGTTTTTTAAGTTTTTTTCACAAAAGTATTTTTTTATTTAAAACATTTCTTTACAATCGCGTTATAAGTAGTTTTTACTTTGTATTAAAAGGTTATTGAGCTTGACTTTGACTTTTGTAATCATGTTTAAAGTGTAAAGAATTTATTATGAGCGTTTTATTTTTTATTTTTAAGAGGCTAATAAGTTTTGATTGGAGGGAAAAAAGCATTAAAAATTAATTTTAATAAATGATAAAAAAAAAAAAATTGTTTTCAAAATATTGGTTATATTATCAAACTAAATTTTTTCAAAAGGAATAAGCATAATTTGCTTCAAAGTAAATAGTTTTATTAGTAAAAATCTACCATTTAATATATTTACTTTTTTCTTGTGCCTTTATTTCAAAGCCAATAACTTTTCTATTAGAATTAATTTGTCTTTTGTTTGTTATAAAAAAAATTCTATTAAAAATTTATAAAATGTTTTTCATAAAACAAAAAAAAAAAAAAAAAAAAATAGTAGAGAAAATAAAAATGAAAAGCAGTAAAAAAAAATATTTTACATCAACATGATATTAAATACATTGTATATGAATAAATTAAATCGTAAAAGTGCCACATAATATATACACACATACTTGCAAATTTGTACATGAAAGTCATACAGATATATAACTATATACATACATTTAATAAATTTGTATATTTGTTTAAGTATTAGTTATATAAACGAATATAGAAATATGTTTTGCATAAAATAAATTGAAACGAATAAAAGAACAATTTAGTGATTTTTAACAAACATTGTTAAGTAAGTAATAGGGTGGGATTAAAAAGGAAGTGGATTTTATTCTTATTTCATATTTAGCAGCAAAATATGATTTTTAACATTATACACTGACGCTCATCTGAATACGACATTAATGTTATTCAGATTTTCCGGCTACCCTCTCAAAATTCATAAAGCATTTAAAGTTTTTACAGTTTCAGTTTGACGTTAACATTAATGTCCTTCATTGAGATTAAACAAAGCATTTTTGAAGATTGCTTTTATAAATTTATTAAAGTTAATTTTAAATTCTTTAAAAAATAGTATTTTTTTTTTTTTAGCTCATCAGAATACGACATTGTTCTATATATTTTATTTTGTAACAAAGTAACTTCTGAAAAGTATGTTTTTATTGATATTAATAAAAATTATACCAGCTTGTTTTGATATCCTACAAAATGGGAAGAAAAAAAGCGTTGTAAAATGTGGTAATTGACAAAATCAAAGCCAATAGGGAATGTGGACTGAATATTAGCCAAATAGCAAATAAAACTGGTCGAACTCGTTGTTTGGTCAGTAATTATCTTCGTAATCCATCCAATTATGGAAAAATATGAAAGGAGGTACCTATATTGTTCTTTCGGCTGCAGATAGAAGAGTAACTATCAGAAGTGCTTCAAACTCCCAAGACTCTTCTGCTAAAATCAAAGAAAGGCATTAAAGTAAGCTTAGCAACAGTAATGTGTGTAATACAGAAACCTACTAATCTTAAACGATTAAAAATTAAAAAAAAAGCCACCCCTTAACCCATCTCGAAAAGAAGAAAGACTACTTTTAGCCGGCATCATATGACAAGGGAAAATCAATGGCACAGAGTAGTATTTTCCGATGAAAAAAAAAAAATTAATTTAGAGGGACCCGATGGCTACAATTATTATTTCCATGATTTGTGAAAAGAAGAAATTTATTTGGAGCGTCATCACAGCTGTGCTGGAGGTGTGATGGTCTGGGGTTCAGTTTCCTACTATGGAACAAGCGATTTGCAATATTTTACTTCAAAAACGAACGCTAATTCGTATATTACTGTTCTGGAAAAAGCATTTTCCCATTTTTCCAATATTTTTGGTTCTATATAATGGACATATCAACATGATAATGCACCTATTCATACTACAATGTGGTTAAAAACTGGATTATAAAACAAAATGTAACATTACTTGATTGGCCGCCATACTCCCCGGATTTAAATATATAGGAAAATGTATGGGCACGGTTAGCTCGTAAAGTGTATAAATCTGGGAAACAATATGAAACAAAATCCGAAGCCATTAACAAAGCGTGGAGTACGATTTCTTTATGACTCAATTCCAAACAGCCTTTTTGAGGTTATCTCTAATAAAGGAGGTAGTACACATTACTAAAATAACCAAGAAATAAAAATTTTTAAAGTTTTTATTGAAAAAGTTGGAAAACTTTTATTGAATTTTGAGCTATATGTCGTAATGAGATGAGCCAACATTTTTAGTCATTATTTTATTTTTATTTTTTTTTTTTTGTTTTTAACACGTATTCCAGAATTATTTAATTTAAATTTAAAAAAGGTAGCTTTAGTTATTATTCACTAGCGAAATATTAAATATCAAAAGCAATTTTTGTATGTGTCGTTTTCAAGTGAGCGGCAGTGTATCAATAAGTATGCTACAATATATGCATTTAAAACAGTATATAATATCAATATATGTACTTGGATATTTACATTTATCGAACGTACTTTGCTTTGATCCACTTTATATCCAGGTTTCGAGTTTATCATTAAAAAAAAATAAAATGCAATTTTTAAACTAAAAGTTTCTTAGCAGGCTGCCGTAAAAATGAAAAATTGCCCAAATATCTATGAAAAATCACCCTTTTCCAATGTCTATTATGATATGTTCTGGTATGAAAGTTGTTCTAATACATGATAAAATTTCTGGACAATATCATCAATCATATTCAGAATGAAAATATTTTTAATTTTAGCCTGGCTAAGATTCTGGTCTGGATTAAACTAAGCTAATAAATTTTAGAACGTTAGCGTATTTCAAATTTAGATAAATTAAACTTTCTGAATAGGATGACTTTTTAATTAATGTAGAATTAAAAAATCAATAAAAGCAAAAAAGTTTGGCAAAAAATATTTAAAATATTTTATAAAAAGCGAATTGATGAAACGTCACAGCAAAATTTCGGGTTATTAAACCCTACACCACCATATTATGAGGTTGTACTGATATTTGTAATGTACAGAAAATCTTATCGGACCCCCATCTTAAAGTATACCGTTCGACTCAGAATCACTTTCTAAGTCGATTTAACGATGTCCATCCGTCTGGTATAGGTCGCAATTTTGAAGATAACTTGATGAAATTTGGCAAGGATACTTTTTTTTTTTTTTGGCATAGAAACGAAGCCTATATAGAGTATTAATCTTTTCGCCAAACTTTGTATTTGACCAGAGCTTCCATATACACCTCTCTTCTGGAAATTACATGAACGTTGATTAATCCCACTTAGCGAATGTTAGTATCAAGTTATTATTCGATTCAAATATTTTTATATACGTAAGCAGAAAAAACATTACCAAATATAGACATCATATAGATGTTTTATGCTCATACATAATAGTGGTCGGTCTTGAACCACTATTATATCTTTCTTTCTCGTTTTTTATATGAAAAATCAATTAAAATTTGTATGGAAATTTTTGAGCGATTTTTCTATATTTGCTTTGGCCAATTTAATACCAGCCATTTAAGGAAAATATTATGTGATCTAAATCTATTCCTATTGATCTAATTTTAAGCCTAGAAGAAATATATACTTTAGAAAATTTTGGAACCACAGTTTCTTAAGCTTGTACATGGGCAGTAAGTCTAATAGATTATGAATTAAGAAACACTTCCAATAGCCTATATTTATAGTGAATTGCATTGAAATAAGAAATGTTAATTCCGATTGTTGTCCGTTTTTACATAAGCTCCTCAATCTTATAATAAATAAGTAGATATTCATTATTTTGTGATAAATCATTAGGCGCTTGTCAGAAATTCATATCAATAGCATCCGACTTGAGACAAAACAGCTCTGCGCTTGAGGAATACATAAGGTTCGCTTAAAACAAATGAGCACAAAATGGCTCTGGACGAAATACCACTCAATTATTAAAATTATCAACAAAAAGGTAGTCTAAAAACCCATAAGTAAAAAAGTTGCTAATAGGAACCGTATAAAAAAATATAAAATCAAAGGAGAGCACGAAAGTCAATGAAAATATATTTTTTTTAATATGAATGCGTCTAGAGGGCAATATAAGGTACTTATAACATTTTGTTTAGGAATTCCATATCACAGATGTTGAGGAAAACGGGGAAGATAAATACCGTAAAATAAGCATAATTACCGAACATTTTTGATCTGGCAACCCATTTGTAAGTGCGGGGGAAAAAGCACCTCATTCATAACAAACGACTCTTCTAACAGAGAAGAAAAGATTCTTTTACATCAGCGAATTTTAATTTATCTAGCCTGATATCGCATCTTATCATTATACCAAACAAATCAAACAAATATTGCTGTTATATACAAAGTAAGACTAATCTACAAAAGTATCCATAATTCGGTTCATTTGAAATAGAATTGGTTGTAGGTAAAAACTATTTTAAGAATACTTAAAGCTGATTGAAACATGAAATATAGTTTTAAAATAAATGGACACATACCGACAAAAAAGTAACCGAAAACACTGTAATATAAGATGTATTTAAGATATTTCTGAAAATATTAAATATTTTATTAGAATGTTTTTACTAAAAACTAATAAAATATATTACTTTCTTCTAAATTGAAAGCTTGAATATAATATTCCTAAACCATTAACTTTATTTTTAAAAGCTGGATTACATGCACTAATTTTTTCGAGCGCAGTTCTGCAAATGTTTAAAATTTCACCTTATATAGGTAATGGGGGGGGGGGGGGGGGGGAATGTTTCTGAGTTTGCAATGAGCCTTGAATTATTTATAAAAATTTAATTGATGTTTCACCTTATATGGAAGGTTGGGGTAAAGTGAGCTGATCACGTTCCTTTTTGATTTAAAACTTATATCGATCCCTTAACTATCTTCAAGATTTTTAAGCGAAAAAGTATAAACTAAAATTAAAACGAACACCCTGTGTCTCTATTATTTAGGCCATAAAGTATTTGGTTTATTTGCCCATCTTGCCCACTTTCAATAACAAACCATATTTATATTAGATAAATATTTGAGCTGAATTTAGTTCCCATAGGTAGTCCATTTCGAGCCCTATCTTGCTTTCAACAGATATAGGGAGGAACATAGCTGGTATAAAAATATTGGTATAAAAATATTGTCCCTGAAATTATTATTATTATTTTTTTTAAATCACCCTAATACATACCGAATTATTAACACCAATACATGCACACATATAGACAAGCATTTAGGCATTAATGAAACCATAATAAATTTATATTTATAAATGGCAACAATAAAAAAAATTACAATTATATAAAAATAGCTTAGAGCGATTAGAAGTAATTCAAAATAGAAAAAATAACATAAAAAAAGGATTTAATACTAAAAATAAAATAGAAATGATTAACGGATTAAATAAATGAAAAAATATAATAAAATTTTAGAAAAAAATAAATAAAAAAAAAACTGCGAAATAAAAAATAAACAAAAACATTTTTTTTTGCAGTAAAAATTTGTTTTGCTTAGAAAATAAAATAAACTTTAGTTTTGTTACTTTTATGCCACCAACATTTGTTGTTTTTTTAAGCAAATATTTTTTATTGCTTTCTGTTCAAATTTATGGGATATTGGCTAAAAACAAGCAACAATTTCCAAAAAAAAAAAAAAAAAACTCCTCTAGAAGTTTTACGAGCTTTTTTTTTTTCTTAAGTTCAGCGTTGAGTTATTTAATTTGAAAATAATTAGAAAAAAACATAAACTCATACAAGAGAAGTTGTGAGTTTATAACATACGAGGGTGGGGATTAACATAAAAATAAGGAAATTAAAATTAAAATTTATTTGTGATTATAAATATAAATTTACCCAGGAAAAACTTTAGAACATGTTCTAAAATCATTAGTTCTAGAACTGGTATAATCAGAACCACTTCAGATTCTTTAATAACATCCTTAGAACTAGTGCTATCACAACCAATTCTGACACTAATGGAGTAGAACTTTATTGTGATTCTAAATTCGTTTTAATGAATGCTTTAGAGAACTGGAGCTTAAGAACTAATTCTGTATGACTTCTGCATCACTTCTAAGAACAAATTACTGGTTCTCGAATAACTTCCTAGAACTGTTTAAAAAACTTGTATAAAAATTTTCAAAAATTCAAAAACTGAAATTTAAGAAATAGCCCATTTGAATAAAAAAAAAAAAAACTGGTTCCGAAACCGTTCTCCTACGCTTCTATAGAACTAGTTCTCAGTGTGACAATTTCGAACAAAAATCATTGATTAAAGAACTAGTTCTGGAACCGTTCCATAGAATGGGTACTGGCAAGCTAACACTTCCACAGAACTAGTTCTGGAGGTGACAATTTCAAACAAAAATCATTGGTCGTAACGGCAAAGTAGAACAAGTACAGGCTATTTTCATGTGTTGTGGAACTAGTTGTAGAACTAATACAATTTTTCCTGGGTAGTTTATTTTTTATTTAATAGTTTTATTTGTAATTATCAAGGCTTAGCTTTTTTTTTTTTTTGTTTTTAATAAATTTTATTTGCTAAAGAAATATTGGAGGAAATATTTCTAACATTGTTATCCCTCTTAACCTCGTATAATGAAATTTATCGGATATAAAAACATCAACGTAGAAAATACACAAAATTAACTTTCGTATTGAGTTGTAGCAGTAATTCGTTGGAAGAAAAACAAAAGAAATATAAAAACAAAACGAGAAAAAACAACAAAACAACAACTATAAAAATGTTCCTAAGAGAAAACAGGACAAGATCGTAAAGCAATACATGGTTCAAGGGATATTAAACAAAAGTTTCTAAGAAGAAACAAATAACAAAAAAAGACACACAAACAAACACATATACGTACAAAAAACAAAACTGTTATAAGGAAGTAAGAGGAAAATAAAATCAAGAGAAAAAACACACAAACACTCACAGAAACACTATAAAGTTGCACTTAAAGCCAAAATTGATTTGTCTCTAGGGAGTGCTGCCAACTTGTATACAAATTTTTTTTATGACTTCAATGGTTTAACAGTAAATGTTGTATATATTGTCCAATACCACACCTCTTAGCCCCAGCTGCCAAACAATCTCACTCCCAGACCCTCAAAGGCATTAGACAATCCCTCACGAATAAAAACAATAAAAAAAAAAAATAAAAAAAAACATTACAAACATTTCGAGGACGACTTTAATATAAACTACTTATATTTAAAAGTGCTTAGTTATTTTAAAGCAGAGACTTTTTGAAGGCAGTCAATAATACAAACGAAAAAAGTGGGTTATAAAATATTAAAGCTGTTGTCTGTGCTTATAAACAAATCACTGATTGTTTAATTAGACATGCAACTGTAAATAAATAAAATCAACAGTAATAACATCAGTAAAGCAAACAAAAACTAGTGAATATTTAACTAATAATGTTTCTCCGTTGCATGGTTGTTAATTTGCCTGCTTTTAAAGAGGGAGGAGAGATAGTGTCTGTCGTCTTTTAATGTTGATATTTTTGACTCATTTAAACGATTTAATTATTGCTTTGAAGGATTTAGTTTCAATGAATGAACTAGATTAGCATGTTTTTTAAATTAAATTCCCTGTAAAAAGATAAGATTACCTTTTACTATATAATAAATAAGCAGGTGTGGAATGGTGTAATAAAAAAAAATAAAATCCAAAAAATGTTTAATCGTTAGTTTCTCGGTAAATAAGACTCCAAATGGAAAAACGACCTTTATTTTTTATCACTTGTGTTTCTAAACAAAAATCGATATTTTGTATGAAAAAATCTAAAACAAACTTTAATCGTTAATTTCTCAGTAAATAAGCCTCCAAATGGAAGAACGGCCTTTATTTGTGATCACTTGTATTTCTAAACAAAAATCGATATTTTGTGATAACTGGTATTTCTATACAATAATCGATATTTTGAGAAAATCAAAAAAAAAAAAAAAAAAAACTTTTATCGTTAATTTCTCGGTAAATAAGCCTCCAAAAGGAAAAAGGACCTTTATTTGTGATCATTTATATTTCTAAACAATAATAGACATTTTGTATGAAAAAATCGAAAAAATCTTTAATCGTAAATTTCTCCGTAAATAAACCTCCAAATGGAAAAGGGCCTTGTGATCACTTGTATTTCTCAGCAAAAATCGAAAATTTTTATGAAAAAATCGAAAAAATCTTTAATCGTTAATTTCTCGGTAAATAAGCCTCCAAATGGAAAAAGGGCCTTTATTTGTGATCACTTGTATTTCTCAGCTAAAATTTTATGCACAAATCCAAAAATTCTTTAATCATTAATTTCTCGGTAAATAAACCTCCAAATGGAAAAATTACCTTTATTTGTAATCACTTGTATGGAAAAAGGGCCTTTATTTGTGATCATTTGTATTTCTAAACAATAATAGACATGTTGTATGAAAA
Organism: Protophormia terraenovae; assembly: GCA_951394005.1. Lineage (NCBI taxonomy): Eukaryota > Metazoa > Arthropoda > Insecta > Diptera > Calliphoridae > Protophormia > Protophormia terraenovae. The sequence goes on from OX596074.1 coordinate 145,372,424, forward strand.
AATCGAAAAAATCTTTAATCGTAAATTTCTCGGTAAATAAGCCTCCAAATGGAAAAAGGGCCTTGTTATCACTTGTATTTCTCAGCAAAAATCGAAAATTTTTATGAAAAAATCGAAAAAAATCTTTAATCGTTAATTTCTCGGTAAATAAGCCTCCAAATGGAAAAAACGCCTTTATTTGTGATCACTTGTATTTCTCAGCAAAAATTTTATGAAAAAATCGAAAAATTCTTAAATCGTTTATTTCTCGGTAAATAAACCTCCAAATGGAAAAATTACCTTTATTTGTGATCACTTGTATGGAAAAAGGACCTTTATTTGTGATCATTTGTATTTCTAAACAATAATAGACATGTTGTATGAAAAAATCGAAAAAATCTTTAATCGTAAATTTCTCGGTAAATAAGCCTCCAAATGGAAAAAGGGCCTTGTTATCACTTGTATTTCTCAGCAAAAATCGAAAATTTTTATGAAAAAATCGAAAAAAATCTTTAATCGTTAATTTCTCGGTAAATAAGCCTCCAAATGGAAAAAACGCCTTTATTTGTGATCACTTGTATTTCTCAGCAAAAATTTTATGAAAAAATCGAAAAATTCTTAAATCGTTTATTTCTCGGTAAATAAACCTCCAAATGGAAAAATTACCTTTATTTGTGATCACTTGTATGGAAAAAGGACCTTTATTTGTGATCATTTGTATTTCTAAACAATAATAGACATTTTGTATGAAAAATCGAAAAAATCTTTAATCGTTAATTTCTCGGTAAATAAGCCTCTAAATGGAAAAAGGACCTATATTTGTGATCACTTGTATTGCTCAGCAAAAATCGATATTTTGTATGAAAAATCGAAAAAATCTTTGATTTTTCGGTATATTTGTGATCACTTGTATTTCTGAGCAAAAATCGAAAATTGTATGAAAAAATCTTTAATCGTTAATTTCTCGGTAAATAAGCCTCCAAATGGAAAAAGGACCTTTATTTGTGATCACTTGCAGCGTTACCGTTGAGAATTTTTAAAAAGTCTCCAAAAAAGGGGATTTCAAAATAAAAAGTCGCCAAAAAAGGGGATTTTTTTGGAAAAAAGGGGCCAACTGCTTTAAAACCTAAAAAAAACTCTTTAAAATTTTTTTTATTTGATAACAGAAAAAACAAAAAACTTTGTATTTTATAAAAACTACAAAATTGAGTTTTATTAATAACAAAATAATTTATAACTGTTTTACAACAATTTTTATTATTGCATAAATTCACAAAAAAATATTCACAAAAATAGTTAACATACAATCCTCTTTTAATTAATTAAACTTCTGTACTTTTGTACGAGTTTTCCAGTCTTCCAAATCCCCGTCGGACAAAGTTTAAGACGGAACGAATGAATCCACATGTTTTGACTTAAGTCTGTCAAACAATTTTTTATTACTGATAATTTAGTTAAAAAAACACCTTCCCCTGAGGGATTGCTATGAAGAATGTAAAAATATAAATTAAGATAAAAGTATTCATCGAATCTTTTTTATTTTTTCAATCGAGTCCAAAAAGATTCAGCATATGATATTATATATAGCTGTTCATAAACATTATAATTACTTTTAGTTACTAACAGTTTCAGTTCATTTATAAGTGAACTTATAATACGCGTGTCTTTATATCACTATACTGTGAAATAATCTCAAAATAATGAATTTATTTGTTAAATTTAATATATAATGGGTCGATATATTTCAAACAACATAATTTCTCGCCATTTAGCACATAGTATTAAAAAGTCGCCATTTAGTCGCCATTTCAAAAAGGGGCCAAAAAAGTGGCCAGGTGGTTGAAAAAGGGGCAAATGGCGACTAAAGTCGCCAAACGGTAACATTGATCACTTGTATTGCTCAGCAAAAATCGATATTTTGTATGAAAAATCGAAAAAATCTTTAATCGTTAATTTCTCGGTAAATAAGCCTCCATATGGAAAAAGGATCATTTGTATTTCTCACCAGAAATCGATATTTTGTATGAAAAAATCTAGAAAAAATTTTTAATCGTTAATTTCTCGGTAAATATGCCTCTTAATGGAAAAATGGCTTCTATTTGTGATTATTTATTAATAATAAGAGATCGGTTTCCTTAAAAATGCTTTAAAATTTTAAATAATTTTTACTCATAAGGATTAATAATGTGATTAATGAAAAAGGAATAAATTTTAAAATTTATTTGTTTCTGGTTTAGTATTTTAGGTGAACAAAATATATATTATTGTGAATTATTATTTCGCTATACCAATTTAACCCTTGAAGGACTTTTATTTAGTTAATTTTCCTCAAATCTAATAAAGAAATTTCATAGTACTTTGAATAATTTTTTTTTTTCTTTTATTGGGCCACTTTTTGCTGTCTTAGGGCAACAAAATAGTTTTTTATTTTCCCCCTTTTTCTGTTGTTGCCCTTTTTCGAAACTTTTATACGTAATTCAATTTTAGTGACACCAAAAGGCTGCATAACTAAACACTTTTCATAGTTTTTCCGTCGTCTATGTATTTTCTTAACTTTATACTAAAGCTTTTATTTTACTTTTTCTTTTTTTCTAGAATTTTAACTGTTTTCATGTCTGTACAGGTGAGTTCAATTATTCAAACACTTTGGGTTTAATTTTTTTTTTCGTAACTTTTCTCTTAAAATTTTTCTATAGATTTTTTTTTCATCTTTTTCTATTTGAAATTTTGTCTTTTTTTTAACTTACAGCATGTTAGAAAAAATAAAAGTTACTCAAATGGTTTTAGTACCAAAAAAAGTAGACAAAAAAAGTTATGTCGTAAATTTACGCAATTAAGGCTAAAGAAAAAGTAACAGCATCAGAAAAAAAAATAGTTTTTAATGGCCGCGGGTATATATATATTCATGTTCAACTACATCTACTCCTACATGGACATGTACGATACGAGTATATCAAGAAGCATTTTGCTGGATATGGGGCTACATGACCATTTTTATTTAGTTCGGTTTCATGTTTTTTGTTTTATTTTTTTTAGATTTTATAACGTTGCCTCTATGTAAGGTTTCTTTTTTTTTTGTGATGCTGCTGTTGTTGTAGTCCTTTTTTTTGTAGCTGTAAGTTGCTATAACTATAAAAATTGCTTTGCATCTGAGTTGGATAAACAAACAGGAAATAAGAACAGGAATTTTGAAAAAAATACCAATCAAGTCGACTTAATAAACTATAGAGATCAATAGATGTATTAACAAATTTATAGTTAAAACAATAACTTTCTTATAAATTTTTTAAAATAATATTAATAATTTAAGTATTTAATAATCTTTGAAATAATTATGTTTAATATTTCTTTCATAACTATCTTAAATGTTACCTATGCTATGAGTAATATAGTTGGTTCATTTTCTTTGTTACATTATCATTCATGTAGATTGTTTTTTTTTTTTTCCAGAGTTTCAAATTATTGCCAGTAACATGCAAAATATGTTTTTGGAGTATTCCAAAAAAATAAAACAAAACTACATAGAACAGGGGCAAAATGCACAAAAAAGTACACAAACATTTTTCACACCAACTATAATTTTGGTTTTTTCTCCAATTGAGAACTTTTTAGATTTCAATTACAATTCTTTTTCTCCATTGCCTTTGCCCCCTTTTCCAAAAATTAATTTGTACATGAAAAAAGTTTGGTAAAAAAAAGTTTCAATAAAAAAACTTTATGCCATTAAAAAATATATACATAAACAGATTTTAAAACATTTTCTCATAAATAAATGGTTTTGGCAAAAAAAAAAAATAAAAAAGTACAAAACAATTTAAAATAAATAAATATTATGAATTTTAAAATCACCATTATAACGATGCATAGTAAACATTACAAAAAATTAAATATTCATAATGGTGATCCAAGGTTTTAATAAAAAAATTTATTTAGTTTTTTTCTTAAAATTATGTTAAATATTTTTTAAGTTTAATTTCCCTGAACGTGTGTTACATTTGTTGTTAAAAAAATGTACTTCATTAGTTAGTGAATAATTTAAAAATTTAATTTCCAGTTTAAATATTAAAAAAAAAAATAAATTGAATATAGGTACTAGGGTTTGGGGTTTCCTGTGAAATTTTGTTTCCCGGGAAACGGGAATGAAAAATTTGATTTCCCGTGAATCCCGGAAAATTTAAATTATAAATAAAGAGCAATGATTTCTTATAAAGAATGTTATTTTTTCTATTCAATACTATAACACAACATTGTAAATCACATTTATGATTAATTAACAGAAAATCAAATAATATTGAAGTATGATTTCCAATTTAAAATTTTAATAATTTAAAATATCTCATACAAATAAAATAAGTGCCTATTATAAGCAAAGGTTCAAAAGGTTTAGTTCTTTAATTCACTTTTCAAAATCGAATTAAATTTATTATCCCAGTCATTTCTTTAAAGCATTCATAACATTTTAATTCATATACTTAAATTCGTTGACTTCACAATAATTAAATAATTCACTACCAATTATACAATTCAAGCTTAAAAAGTATTTTTTTCTATTTAAATCTATTACAAATTAGCTTTAGAAAATATTTTTGATTCATTTGTATAATATTAGCTTTGTTCCCGTATTCTAAATTGGGGGCACGCAGGATCCCTATTTTACCGAAAGCCATTTTCTTACTCCAAAATTGGGAAATTAGTGAGATTTTGAGAGAATAATGTTTATTCTTGCACGAAAGAGCCCAGACTATAGACTTAGTAAATGTGAAATAAACACAAAATAAAAATTTTGAATGAAAATAAATAAATAAAAAAAATTTTAAAGTTTTAATTAAAAAATTAAGAACGTTGATATATGCTAAAAATAAAATAACATTCACATAAGAATAAAACACAAATCTAAAAACTATTAAAATTGTTTCTCACCATTTTTCATTTAATAATTTTTACATATTTAATTTCTATGCATATTCAAAATTATTTACACAGCTTCAAAAATAAATTATGTATTTACGTTTATTATTGCCAAAGATAGTCCTAAATCATTGCCTTTAAGATGTTATAAAATCATGTGATAAAAAATCGACTTTAATATGTCGAAAAAATCTGAATGTATTGAAAAAAAAAATGGAAAAAACCTTTTAGAGCCAAGATGAGATTTAAATGAAGTTTTAAAATGGTACATCATCATAAAAATGTATATTATAGCAATATGAAGTTAAAAACTCGTGTGCTTAAATTGTGAATTGACAAAATAAAACGTAAAATTTTAAAAAATTCCCGGCAATTTTTCCCGACAGAAAATTTCCGGGAATTCCCGGGATTTCCCGCCCTGGAATTCCCGGACCTCAAACACTAATAGGAACATACATTTTTATGTTTGAGGACTTTTGAGGATTGGTGAGAAGGTTTTTGCTAAAAGTTTTTTCCTTCCTTAGTCAGTAAGAATAAAACATTATTCTGACTTAATGAGTTTATGTATACTTGCTGAAACATCTCGTCGACTTAACTTCATTAACAATGATTTTGACTTCATTCTTAAATTTTTATAGAATCGAAAATAAAGCATTTTTTCTAGTTATCAGCACTTTACTTTAGCCTACACAGAGCTTATAAATATATTAAATATTTTGGTATCGAAATAAACTTATACGGAACAAATACCATATATTAAACAAATAAAAGCGTTGTAACTTCAACATTATGTTGTCACTGGAAGGAAGTACTTAGTACTGCTTTTTATGCTTGTTAAATTCTTTTAAAATAATTCTCTTAACCTATTTCAGTTCACTGTCCGATTCCGATAGGATAAATTAATAAAATTGTGATCATAAAAGCTATTTTAGTTTCCGAAATATCGGCTGTTACGAAAAGGCATCAATGGTCAATTAGAAATATGTTTTTGTGCTCATATCAGAAGCAGATGGTAATACAAATTTTATGGAAAAATGTGTTTTAAGATTATTTTGCAAATTTTTTATTAAATATAAATATCTAGTGTGAAGTAGAAAAAATGGAGTTGGACTCCAATTTGTTTGTGATAAATTGGAATGTAATGAACACGGAAAAAATAATAACTAATTTTTTTCTTTTTTAAATCATTGATTGGTTTTAAATTTGAAATTAATAAAACAAATTATTTGAGTTTATTATTTTCATAGTTAGAAATTATGTCTTGAAGACAGTTTCATAAGTGACTTATATTGTAAAAGACATTAGGTGATGACTAGGGGGCGGATTTATATGCATATGCATGTTTTTTTTTCGTAGCATTTAAAAATGATCTTATGTTGTTATCTATGCGAATCAAACATTTTACTAAAAAATGGCATCGATTTGTTAGTGCATATTTTTGCATATTTTGTTGAAAATGCATATTTTTATATATTTTACCTAAAATTGCATATTTTATGCATATTTTTAATTTTTTTTTTTCGTTTTTAAACTTTTTTTCTTTTTGTTAAAATCTTATTTTTATATTTCTCATTGTGAGGTAAAATGCAAGCACTCGAAAATTTTTTATTTTTATTTTTCAATCAATATAAATATTTTTACTGTTCAAAAAATAATTTTTCATTTGTTGAAAAAAATATGTGAAGGATTTTTTATTTTTTAATATAAATATCCATCATGATGAAAATAATAAATATCTTTAAAAATTAATATCAGTATAAAAAAAAATTTCAAATGTTTTTTTATTCATACTTTTGTTTTATTTCAAAAATATTTTTTTATTCAATGAAATGGTTTTTAAAATTTTTCATCCGATAAAAAAAATTTAAAATAATTTTATACTTTTGTAATAAATATCATAAAAGATATTTATATTTTTTATTTCGATCATGATGAAAAAATTAAACTATGCCAGGAAAAATTTTATTAGTTTTACAACTAGTTCCAGAACACATGAAAATAGCCTGTACTTGTTCTACTTTGGCGTTACGACGAATGATTATTATTTGGAATTGTCAGCTCCAGAACTAGTTCTGTGGAAGTGTTGGCTAGCCAGTACCGATTTTATGTAACGGCTCTAAAACTAGTTGTTTAATCTATGATTTTTGTTTGAAATTCTCACATTCGGAACTAGTTCAATAGAAGGGTTAGGGAACGGTTTCAGAATCTGTTTATTTATTTTTTATTCTACTGGTCTATTTCCTAAAAGCCACTTTTGAAATCAATTTAATTTTTTAAAGTTTTATACAAGTATTTTAAACAGTTCTAGGAAGTCATTCGAGAACCAGTAATTTGTTTTTAGAAGTGATGTAGAAGTCATACAGATTTAGTTCTTAAGCACTAGTTCTCTAAAATATTCTTTAAAACGAATTTAGAATCATAGTAAGGTTGTTTTCCATTAGTGTCAGAATTGGTTATAATACCACTAGTTCCAAAGGTGTTATTAAAGAATCTGAAGTGGTTCTGATTACATCAGTTCTAGAACTAATGATTTTAAAACATGTTCTAAAATTTTTCCTGAAATTGATGAAAAAAAAAAAAAAAACTATTATTGATTTTTATTATTTTTTGAACATTGAAGATTGTTTTTCGATTGAAATAAAAGTAAAAAGATTGTTTTTTTAGTATTAAAATCCGGTCTCTGGTAACATAACAGTTGTTCTAGCGATTTGTAACACTCAGTTTCCGGTTATTCTCAATCAAACACTGTCGTCATTTTAATTTTTCTTTCTGAAATTATTACTAAATTAGAGGGTTTCGATTCATTAAGTACTCAAATCAGTTTAATACTGCAGCTTTGATTCTTGCTATTAAATTTTTTATAAATAATTTTTACTGATTCCGTAAAAAATATTCTTTAAAAACTTGCTCAAAACCAAATAATTTTCTTTTTGTTTCTATTACAATAATTATTAAAATTTGTGAGAATATAATGTTAAGAGTTAAGAAGCTAATATAATGGCTCTCCACTACTTACACATTAGCTGAATAACTCATTATTTTAACACGGTGATGACATTAGAGGCAACTACTTACCTTATACATTACTTAGATGTCATTACAATAACTAATTACTTCCAAGCTGTTAAACAGCGCATTGATTTCAAAGCATTACTGAAGTCATTATTAGTAATAACAATAGGAACTAGTTACATTTTAGGTTATAAATAATTAATGAAATGTCAGGATATAAAATATTTTTTTGTTGTTGTAAAAAGATTTTTAAATTTAAAAAACTTAACAACAACCAAAAATGTAATAAAAATAAAGTATTTTAGATTACAAATTAATATATACGGAAATTTTGCCTTTCATTTATGTATCCCTTCTTCGAATATATGAATTGGTAACTGCATTATAAAAATCAATAAAAATTAATATTTTCAAAAATATAATCATAAATATTTATTTACATTCGGTATATAAATAATTACTTACTAAACAACTTCTATGTAATGCAGACTGTATGTTGTTGTCATTACAAAGTAACTATATCCGTAACTAAATGTCATTACCAAATTTTTGCTGGGTCTGTAATAGTATAATATTTTAATAAAGAAAAAAAGGCTTTTTCTTCCAATAAAATATTTACGAATTTGATTGTTAGAATTTACAAATTGTGTTTATTTAAAAATATTATTGAGTTTAAGAATTTATTTATTGAATACGACTTTGAATTTTTTCTGTGTACATTTTATTCGATTACACTGGTCGACAAAAAAATTTTTTTCGTGCTCCTTCAAAAAAAAAAAAAAAATATGTGGACTAGATGGCATTCCGCATGCTAAACTCGAATTTGCTTGCAGTTTTGTTCCATTAGGTCGAGATTTTTTTTATGGGCATGTCTAATATTGCGCCCTAAATAACCCGATTACTCGAGTATATTTTACTATAATGCAAGAACGGTATGCATGATTTATATAAATAATACACCAAAATATGTGGAATAAAACTGGTTTTAAGACGTTCTACTAACAAATTTTAATCACCTTAATAGTTTTGGAGATATTTCGAAATAAGTGTCCAAAAAAAAAAAAATGAATGCAGATTCTTGTTTAACTAGTCAAAATCCACTTAGTTCACCTATTTTTGTTTCAAGAAAAAAAAAAAAATATATTTTTTTTTTGCCCACCACTATATTTCTACTCAATTGTATGTAAAATGGGTATTTTTACATATTTTACATACAAATAAGATACATGCCTTACTTTATTCGGCATTTTTTTTTTTTACACTTATTTCAAAATATTATACTATTGAGCACATAAAAAGTTAAGTTTAAAAGATTTGAAGATATTTTTAGTACGCATCTTTTGGTATATCACTTATGTCAATTGTATACACCGTTCTTGAGTTATAAGGAAATATACTAGAGTAATGGCCTTACTATGGGCGAAATATTAGACATGCCCATAAAAAATTCAGACCAGATGGAAAAAAAACTGAAAGCTGATTTGTGTTTAGCACATCAAAATACATCAACTCCAACTATTCATTTATGGTGGTGTATTTTTTGTCGACCAGTGCTATCTGTTTGCTTATTATTTTAATTGGGATTTCATTGAGGTGGTCCGCAAGGCATTTTTGGTTCTTCGTACTAAGAGCCTTATCCAATGTGAAGTTTTTCTTTACATAATTCACTTTCTTTTTTAGCTTTAATCTACATATCGATTTACTGCGTTAGACGAGGAATTAATAAAATTATTCTCCACTTTTAGCTTTAACCCTAGGTAACGTTATGTGCACTAAGTTATCCTCTTGGTCTGGTCAGACCACACAACGGTTATAGGTAAAATGTTATCCCTCGGAACTATTTATAGTAGCACTTTAGTTTTGATTTTGTGGATAGTAGTTAATATAAGTTATATATGTTAAATAAAGTGGAAATAATTTGCTAGACTTATAATAACAATTTTGCACTTTTAAAATTCTTCGAAATACATTTTTAACTTAGATCTATGAACGAAAAAATAGTACTAAAAGTACCAAAAAAAAAAAAAAAGAAGGAAATTTAAAAGTACTTTTTATAAACACACATATCATTGAGTATAATTCACAAAAAGTAATACTTACTGGTATTTTTCAATCCTTTACTGGTACTTTCTGTGAACATGAAAACGTGAAATTGAACTTCCGTAGCCCTGAGTAAATTAGAGCAAATATAAAGGAACGTTTTGGTACCTTTTTTGTTCTAATAGCATTTTTAGTATTTTCTATAATATTGAACATAGAAACATTAAATTTAAGATATATGTGGGTAAGATTTGAAAAGAAGAGAGAAACTTTGTGGTACTAATTTGTTCTTTGAATAGTACTTTTTGAATTTTTCATAGTATTGAACGTTGAAGCATGAAATTAAACATAAACAGTTATAAATGAATGAGAATCTAAAATAGGTGACATTGTGGTACTTTATTTATAGTTCCAATGGTACTTTTTTAATTTTTTTATGGTCCTATGTATGTGGCAATCCGTGTCCCAGTTCTTGAGAAAAAAGGAAGCTTAATTAGACTTTAAAAAAGGTCAGAAGGGGCTAAATATTCCAAAAAAATAAATATTTTGTTTTATTTAAAAACACATTTTTTTTTTCATTAGCTTTTGGTATTTCTTAGATATTTTAGTGAATTTATAAATATAAAATAAAGAATTCCTATGGGTAATAAAGTCTATTAAAAAATTATTATAACATTGTTGTGGAATGAAGCAATGCTGGCGAAAATTTTCGTTAAATATAAATAATTTCTATTTTTTGTGAGAATTAATACACAAAATTGCTTAAATTGATGATTGTGTTAAAATAAAATTAGTAAATTTTTAGCCCTTTTTATGGCTACGTTAAGAATAAAAATAGGCTAGAAGCTAAAACGAAAATTTTGAGACTAAAAGCAAAACAAAAAGACTATATTTAGTCTTAGAAAGGCTAAACTGGCAACACTGGTGATAATCCACAATTGGGGATTTTGTGGTACTTTTTAAATTTTTAAAAAACCTGCTAAAAAAACAGTTTGGTAATTCCTGAAAATTAGAACGATAATTAATAAAACATGAATGTTTTTACATTTTTGTTATCCAATAAAAAACAAATACTTTTTAAGGGGTCGGAGCCCAAGAGCGGTCGGATAAATTTGGCATATCTAAAGAACCAAAAGATTTCGTAATTTAAGAGAACTATTAAATTAAATTATTTTTTTAGTACACTTTTGAAATCTTTTGAATTTAGTTGAAATTATAAAAAAAAAAAAATAATGTACTTAGACGAATTTTGCTTAAAAAAAATAATAATAATAATAAATAAAAGTTTTTTTATACTTCTCCTTATTTATTTCTATGCATGTCCTTATAATCTTGCGTTATTATGGTTTTAGCGATAAAACCTTAATTTTTGGCCTTTGAGCATAAAAAAATAATAATAAAAATAATAAGGAAAAAGAACAGCAACTAAACTTAAAAAAAAAAAAAAAAAAACATTAACAAGCTTCTAACCAGCAACAACAACTAACATTAAACGCAACAACAGAAGCAGCTAAATGCAACTAATCATAAAAAAATGGCACGTAGTGGCACATTAAGAGCCAAGGTCGTTGTAGTTACGCCAAAAAAAAAAACTAAACCACGAATAAAATAGCAACAATAGCAATGACATAAAGGAACAACAACAAGAAAAAATATAAATATATATAAAATATACTTTTATATAATAACAACAAGAACAACTTATGTTAGTCGTTATAACTAAAAAACAAAAACTGTAGTGCAACGTGTACTTTTCTCATAGTGTCAGTTAAAGTAGACAGCTGTGGCCTCTGTTTAATGTAACATTCAGCTGGTGCATTTTTGTTTTAGCTGCCACTGCATTTTGGTGGTTTATTTTCATGTCATAATAATGAGGTGCAACGTGGTTGTTGTTTATTTCATTTTTTTTTTTTTTTCATAACATTTTCTCTTTTTTTTTATTTTTTGAAAACTTAGGTTATGCAATAGGGATTCATATTTTATAAGAATTTTTTGCAATCTTGAGAAAAATGTTAAAGTTTTGTTGCTAGTTAAACCGTTAACATTTTAATTAAAACTAATGTCAAAAATTTCCTTAAAAATGTTTACTTTTATTTATTTAAATATGATGTAAGGTATTTTAAGAATTCGTTTTTGCGAGTAAAAGTTTAAACTATTTATAGGGTATGTATTTTAATATAATTTTATTATTATTGTCATTTTATTTTATTTATTTTTTTTAATGAACTCTGTTGTACTTATTTCATTTTGAAAAATGGGGTATTTGTATCTAATGTGGTTTTCAAGCTTCAATGCGAACAACATTTATCACTGTCTAACCAATCTATATGTGTTTAATATACGTGGGTTAATTTAAAATCAATTTAGAGTATTTTATATTAAATTAATTTAAGTTTCAATATATTTAATATTATAAAATGAAAAGTTTTTGCATAAACGATATAAGAAACATATATCCTGTTTTGGCAGGAGCATAAATAATTTTTTCATGTAAGCGGCAGTGGTAGTATCCATTTGACCTTAAATAACTAGGAATTATAATAGTTTCGTTAAAAATACAACTTTGAAATAACAAGAGCTCATTACACTAAGCAAGATTATACTTTTCTCAGTTTTTTCTCTCTATCTTAAACTTACAGGTATTGCATTAATGCATTTATCGTTTTTGATTCTAAGCGATAAATAATAATTTTTTTATACCCACCATCAAAAAGATGGGGGTATATTGATTTTGTCATATATTTTATATGACATATTATTTTTTCTCATTTTTCTCAGTTTTTTTAATAGAATTTTTTTTTCTTAATCCTGGGGTACATACCCAAAAAAATTAACGTCAGTAATAACTAGGGTATTCACTCGAATATTGTTTGCTCGATTAATCGACAAATTAAAATCAAATAATGGTTCGATTAAATTAAAATCAAGAATTTCGAATAAAAATTTATTCGAGCTAATTATGCCGAGTAATCGAATAATTCGAGTAAAAATTATTTTAATTATTTCCTTCCCTAACTTATTTTAATTTTAGTTTTTTAAAAATTTTGCTTAAAAACAATGTTTTAAAATTTTTATAGAATGTTTAGAATCCAAAAGTGGCACCACAATTCAGAAGTTTATTAAAAAAAAAAATATTGTACATATTTTGTAAAAATAACTGAATATATGCCTAAATTACAACACTTAGTTAAAGGTCGTTTTCAATCACAAAAATTAAACAAATATATAAATGTCACTTTAAAAAATCATGATGTAAAATTCAAATAATAATAAGGAAAATGGATTCTCCTTTTTATATAAAATGTTTTATAAGAAATAAATTTGGAAAAATATATTGGGTCTATGAATGAAAGTAGATATTTGATATACCAATAAATTCTCAGTCTGGTGTAGAGGATATAATTGAGATGGCTTGGATAAAATTTGTAACATAGAAGGAATTTAGACTTAAAAATAAAAGGTGGTCCAAATAGCTTTTTTGTCATTTTCAAAAAGTAATAACTCAGAAACTAATAAATATATTTTCTTTCAGAGCCAAACTGACACAATTCCAGGTAATATTTGCGTAAAAATTTTTATTATGAGTCGTATTTACTAAAATATAACAAAAATAAGAAGAAAGGCGAAATATAATATTGAACATTTTTTATGTACACGGAAAAAATTATTACGGTCTTTTTTTCAATTAACATAGTTGTTTCATTTTGCATCAAAATTTAATAAATTTATTTAAGCAAAAATGAAACAAAAATAAAATTTAACTATACTTTTATATCATATATACATTTTTAATTCATCCAATCAACTACTTGATTGATTTAATTAATTTATTAATTGGGAATTTTTTTCTGTTTTGTATTTTTTACAGCTTTTAATAATTGATATAATCATTTTGGTGAGAGGTGAAAATTTAAACAAGTTTATAATTGAATGAATTATTTTCATATATATTTGTTAATTGGTGACTTTTTTCTGTGTAACAATTATGGTTTAATTCAAAACAGAGCCAGCTATAATTCTTACGCATACATTTGGGAGAAAGAATAATATATTTTAAATTTACAATAAATTTCTCTATTATATATTTTTGCGCCGCTGTTGTTAGGAAATTAAACAAGTTAGAATGCTATATTCGGCCATGCCGAATCTTATATACCCTCCACCACTGAGCTAGTGTTTTCATCAGTTTTTATGTAGGAAAAGCTCTTCGGAAAGTGATGTTTTTCTAATTTACTTATTAATTTTTGGCGTCCATAATAGTGTAGTAGTATGAACTTGTTCTAGTAAAGATTTTGTATTGTATATAAGATATTTTAACAAACTATTATGCAAATGATGTGTAAAAAGTAAAAAAAGGAGGAAAATCTTGATAACTTATTTTTCTTACAAAAAGTCGATTATTTTGGTAAAAAAAATAGAATATTTCATTTTAAATAAAAGTATATTTTTCATTTAGTAAAAAAATTGCATTTTGTAAGAAAGTTAAATAGTAGTGGCAGAGCGAAACGAACGAAAATTTGTTTTTACTATATACTATCTTCACAAAAAAATGCCTTTTTTAGTGAAAACTAATTTATTCTATAAGAAATCTAAGGGCTAGGAGAAATGAAATTATGTGATTTCTTGCATATTTCGCAAAAATTTGAGTTCTTATCAAAAAACCCGATTTTTACAGATTTTTTTGTAGTTTGATTTGTATAAATTATTTTGTTAGTTTTTTTTAATACCTTGTATGTGTTTGTAAAGAATCTGTATTTTTAGTTTTGTTACAATTACAATTATTACCATTTAAATGTAGAAAATGTGTATTTAACCTATTTCCGACCACTACCCGATTCCGTTAAGATAACTACGAAATTTAGCATGAAGTTTTTTTTTTTTTTTTGCGACTGTTATAACAAATTAAAAAGATTTGGACACCTACATATTTTTGATTCCGAAATATAATGCTTCGAGAATTTCAGAAATCGTACCATTTTTAGCTTAAATTTTAAGCTATTTGCCTTTGGAATACACCCATAATATAAAAACATATTTTCGAAAAGCAGATCTGAAAATATCGCCTTTTCACTACACCAACCATTTATTTGATACACCTCGCTTTAACACTCAATTCTGGACAGAGTATTTATATAAAAATTGATTTTTTCTTTTATCTTTTAGACAACATATTATCTTACAATAGCTGTGAAAAAATTCATCATCGACTGCATAATTAAATAATTAGGCGATGTTAAAGCTACTGATGCGAAAACGCAGCAGCAGTCGTAAATGGGCTAAGCACACTCGAATAATAAAAACATGACTTTCTTTATTTTTATGCAACTTTCCACCAATTTTTTTGTATTTCTGTGCAAAGTCGATTTAAAGAACGAAAAACTGAAATTTTATTTTGCGTTAAAGTTTAAGCTCGATTGGTAAAAACAGATTTATACACCAAATAGGCCATAATTATTCAGAAACATTTTAATATTACCGAATTTAAAACTTATTCTTTTAATCAATATAATAAAATTGATCAATTATTTCTGTAAATCTTCGCTTACCTCAAATTTATATTTAACGATTCGATTAGAGAGCCGTTTCTCTGATGATGTTGGAAAAACTAAATAAGTAAACTAAAGCAAATATAAACTAACTATAAGAGTTTCCCTCTTCGTAATTTGCATTTATATAAATCACCCTAACTGGTCATGAATTAAGAATTTACTGTTGAATTATATTATTTCTGCCTAACGGCGCTCTCAAAATTTTTGAAAAATTATATTTGAAAACTTTTATAAATACTAATCTTTAAGAAAATGATAAAAATTAGCAATGCCTTTTAAAGATAGTTATTTAAATAAATTAAAAAGAGATAAACAAAATTCTAACATAACTAAGTATATTACAGTTTTATTTTTACAATGAAAATTAAAAAAATATCACCACATTTACAAGTTATTAATTATAAACGCACAAAAAACTATAATGAATAAGAAATTATAAAGTAACATAATTATGTATCAGTACTTTTTCTTCAATGTGCTAAATAAAAATCAAAACATTTTCAAAACAATTTCATATTTATGCAATTTATTCCATCAACATTATATTTATTTATATCTTTATGTTAGCAGACAAACTTTTAGTAAAACCATTACGTATCCTTCTCTACCGATGTGTACAGCTTGAAACACACCGAACTACTAACTAGTTTAATAAACTTATCAACATATGTTGCTAAAAAGTAGCGAACGTACCATATCGTGGTGTGTTCGATGGTGACCACGATCAAACATCAAACTCAACATAGTTGTATGCCTTTGTGTTTATCAACATTCATATTGAGGCGAACATACACATATGCACTCCATATACAAATTATAACATGATGTTTAAGAAACACTTATGACGTTGGAATCATAGAAACTGTTCATATTTTTGCCTATAACTTTTCTCCGACTGAACCGATTTAGCCAGTTTTTGGCAGTAATCTAAAGTGAATATAGGTAGACATTTTGGCTAAGTTTTATTTCAATCCGTTAATTGCTTGTTGAAATATTATCAGTTCAAGTGTGGTTTGGGGATTCTTTCAGATTTGGATATATAACTTTTTTTCTACTGAACCGATTTGGCTGGTTTGCAATCCCAAACAGCGTCTAGGAACAACAAATAACCTGAGTAATTTTCATTGGAATAGCTCAATCAGTTTAGACGTGAGAATGTTTTCAACAGACGGACAGACGGACAGACGGACATTGCTTAATCGACTCAGAATTTCATATGGTCCAAGAATATATATACTTTATGGGGTCTTAAACGATTCTTTCTAGGTGTTACACACGGAACGACAAACTTAGTATACCCTCTTTCACCACTAGTGGTGGTGGAGGGTATAAAAATTTAACTAAAATATAATCACGAAATTACTATATTACAAATAAGAGTAAATTATCTTAAAAACTATATACATTTGTATAATATTTAATGACTGTCTAATACTTAATTTAATTGGTTACGTTTAGCGAACAGTCATTGTAGTATATGGGTAATACGTTCCCAAATTTCAATTAGTATAGTTTTGATACTTAAGATGTTGAGAAATTTTTATTGCTATAACTATACCATATAATGACATTTTATGCTCAAAATAAATCTGGACTTTATAAATCTCCGACACTTAAAAATATTGTACAAATATTTTGAATATATCTGAAAACCTCTGTGTACAACATAGATTAGTATGTGTCCAAACTGAAAAGTGAGGTTATTAGACAAAATCGCTAATTATTCCAAAGTGGATAATAACTCAACATTTATTTTTATTTTTTTTATCAAAAGTATAGATAATTTCCTTTAATTGGGTATCATTAATTTTTTTTTTTTTTTTTAACAGTGTAAATCTAGTTATTTTATAGCGTTTCAAATCATATTTTAATATTATATTTTTTAATAAGCATTGAAGAAACAAGTAAAATTTTAAGGCATAATTTATTCGAATTTACTCGATTATTCGAGTAATTTAAAAACTGCACTTTCGAGTTATTTGATTATTCGAATAATGAAAAATTCGAGTAAAATGAATACACTAGTAATAACCATAGTACCCGGGTACCATAATGTGTTTTTCGCTGATTTTATATAAAAAAAATATGTATAATATTATAAAACTTATATATAAGTAATATTTAGTTGGTCACAAATCTTGAACAAAACTAACAAATAAACGTGGAAAATATGTTTAAATATTTTAGCGATGTCCGCCCGTCCGTCTGTCTAGCCGTCCATATTAAACATTTAATGAAGCTGCAAGTCGCAGTTTTTAAGTTAATTGGATGAATTTTATATTTATATGATATAAACAAGCTCTGTAAAAGTTATTTGATAATGTTTTCTAAATATAATAAGTTTTTTTATGATACTAAGGAAAGTTATCAGTGTTGGCATATCGAAAATTTACATTCCTTAGCACGAATATGTAAAATATTTTCATTTTCTTGAGCACTTGATATGATATGATATTTTGGATTACAAGTCGTGGACATTATTACATATTAAAAAATGAAAGGAACCAAGTTCAATGCGGAAAAGAATACAAAAACGACTAAAATATGCGTTCTTATTATCATGTTCATTAATACTAGATCAAAACAATGTTAGTGAAAAAAGTTTTTTACTCATAATTTATTATCCTCTATTTCCTAAATAACTTAGAAATTTCGAAAATAGCTTATATCATAAAATAGTTTTCCTTCAAATCGTAACAGAGCCATTTCTTATAATTTGGAAATTTTACCTGTCATGAACGTGATTATTCACTAGTTTAAACAAAAAAAAGAAGATATATAAAATTAAAATTTTTTTCTTATGAATTAAAGGATAATAAGATAATTTTAATAACAAATGTTGCAAAGAAAAGTTAATTGTAGTGCAAAATACTAAAATTATATGGGGGTACCTGGGTACTATGCGTATTGAATCCCGTAGGTATCTTCTTTATAGACATTTTAATACAAGATAGATTTTTCAGTTTTTGTACTATATAATCATCTTAGTCACGACGATCTAAAATTTCATTTCTATATCTTCATTAAAGAAATATGAGTACTTTAATGTTAAAAATGGTACTCACGTATGTACCGTAGGTTTAACATATTTCAAAGTACAAGGCTTCATAAATGGTTAATAAGGAAATTTTAAATTGATTTATTTTTGAATCGTACATACATGGTAAATTTTTAAAAAAGATTAATTTTTATCGATAAAAAAATGTTACTTGATTTTTTTTAAATTTATTGCCGATATCACTGGTCGACAAAAAAATCCTCCCCCAAAGACGAATAGTTGAACTTGATGAATTTTGATGTGCTGAACACGAATCTGCTTTCAGTTTTTTTCCTTCAGGTCTGGATTTTTTTTATGGGCGTGTCTAATATTTCGCCCATAGTAAGGCCATTACTCTAGTATATTATCTAGTACTTATAACTCAAGAACGGTGTATACGACTAATATATGTGATACACCAAAAGATGCGTACTAAAAATATCTTCAAATCACCTAAACTTAATTTTTTATGTGCTAAATAGTTTCGAAATAATTTTGAAATAAGTGTTCTTTTAATAAATGAAAACATTAAAAATGTTTCAGTTTATCTACTTTATTTTAAAGGTGGTAATACTGTGATTAAAATAAAGCATGTATCTTCAAAATTGATGCATAAATCTTGATTTTATTCACAGTTAAGTAAAAATACCCATGTTACATACAATTGAGTAGAAATACAAACGAGTACAGTGGTGGGCAAAAACATTTTTTTTTTTTTTTTCTTTTCTTGAAACAAAAGCAGGTGGACTAGATGGATTTTGACGAGTAAAACAAGAATCTGCATTCACTTTTCTTCTATCACGTACTCATTTTTTTATGGCCATGACTAATAACATCACCTTATTCAGCTGTCACATTTTAAAATTCGAGAATGGTTCGTCAATTTGGACTATAACTCAAGAATCGTTTATACGATTTTGATAAATTTTTATTTGCTTAAGAGTTTCGGAGATATGGATCAAAATTTTCAACATTTTTCGAAAGAAAAAAAATATATATATTTTTTCGCTACTAATTACCGAAAAAAAGATTATGTAAATTCAAATCAGAGACAATTTAGGTCGCTATATATTGGAGTTTCATTTATCTTAATAGGACAAACCGTTCTCAAGTTAAACAAGTGTGACTGCCTAAAGGCGGGGTCATAGTAGTCATGCCCATAAAAAATCAATACGTGATAAAAAAAAAGTAAAAGTTGATTCTTATTTAGCATGTTCAATTCCATCTAATAGGTGGAAATCTTGATTTTTTTTTTTTTTTTTTTTTTTATTGAAATCTTTAATAATCAAAAAAGCCTGATGGCCTAGTAGATTACATAGTTATTTTAAGAGTAGGTAAAAAGTATTTAAATTATTATTCTTATAGATATCCCTTATTGCACAAATATGTAAATAGAAATTAAAAATAAACTGATATATATAAAATTTAGCCTGCGATAGTTTTTAAGTTATTAAACATTATTTAAGAATATTTTTTGAAAATTGCGCAAATTATGAGAAAAATTTCGTTCACTATAAGGCACAACATTGTTCCACAGTCTAGATATTCTAACCGTGAAAGATCGATGCATGTAGAGCGTGTTAAATCTAGGACATATAATTGCAGATGCTCGGGATGAGTGTGAAAAACTCACCAGATCTTGCAAATAAATAGGGTAACCAGATCTTTTTATTTTATAAAACAAGCTTATTAATCGCAGATTGATAAAATCATTAAAATTCATCCCCAGAAAATCTCTAGCCTCTGCAGAAACATGATTATAAATATCTAATTGGTATACAAATCTTATTACTCTGTTAAAACACTTCCTAAGTTTATCTATATTTGTAACTGTGGTGGAAGAGTAAATCTCAATCCCATAAAGAAATATTGGCATTATCAAAGTCTTAGCAATTAGTTTTCTGATATGAAAAGGAAAACAGCAACCTAATGAGTTGACCCTTCTAAGCGTTAGCGAAACCTTCGATATTATACTGCGTATATGATTTTCGAAAGACATCTGATCATCCAAGTAGAATCCTAAGGATTTACAATTTGACACATATTCAATATTTATACCATCTAGAGTTAGTTCAGGTAAACTTCTAACATAACTACCAAATTTCATACTATATGTTTTCAATGAATTTATAGATAATTTGTTATCTTTTGACCATTTAACTATGTTTCCCAAATCATTGTTGAATTGATTAACAAAATTAGATATTGATATATTTTTATCAAAGCAAGCATATATTTGAATATCATCGGCATAATTTTGTGCACTACAGAAAGTCAGTGAACTGAACAAATCATTGACATAAATCATGAACAATAACGGAGCTAAAATGGATCCCTGGGGTACACCACTATATAACCTAGCACATTCTGATACTTCATTCCCAACCTTAATAAATTGATATCTTTCATATAAAAATGATGATATCAATCTGCAGGACATTGATGAAAAATTAAACTGATCATGTAGCTTTCGCAAGAGCAATATATGATTTACAGAATCAAACGCCTTACTTAAATCTAAAAATACAACAACAGTACCAAAGCCTTTATCCACACTCATCCTAATTTTCTCTGCTAGATCTAGCATCAGTGTAGTTGTAGAATGACCAGCTCTAAAACCAGATTGTCGCGGCGATATTAGATTATTATGATTAATATAATTCAATATTCGTTTATTTATTATCGCTTCCATTATCTTGCTACAGACCGGGAGAATTTAGCATGAACAAATTTTTTTTCGGACACTTATTTCGAAATATCTCCAAAACTATTAAGGTGTTAGTAGAATGACTTAAAGCCAATTTTATTCCACATACTTTGGTGTATTATTTATATAAATCGAACATATCGTTCTCGAGTTATGGTGAAATATACTCGAGTAATCGGCTTATTTAGGACGCAATATTAGACACGTCCATTAAAAAAATCTCTATCTGATGGGAAAAATTTAAAAAGGATTCGTGTTTAGCATGTGGAATTCCATCTAGTCCACATATTTTTTTTGAAGGAGCACGAAAAAAAATGTTTTTGTCGACCAGTGTATTTAGTCCAAAAATGTACTTAATTCGTTTCTAAAATTCGGTCATAAATGAAGGCCAGGGTGCAGATTTTATGAAATTTTTTTTTTTTTAAATTTTTAAACGACTTTGTTTTACTCTGACTTTTTTTGTTTTAAATATCTCCAAAGAAAGAAATCCAACGGTGTCATATCACACGATGTGAGATAACACGGCCATTGAATTTCTTGCAAAAAGGTAAATTTTTTCGTTGGCTGTGTAGCAGTTCCTCTTGGAACTGCATATCGTCCAGGTCCTGACCACAAGAAGTCCCTTGTAATGTCGCGATAACAATCGTCACTGACGGTAACTGCTTGGCCGATTTTTTGAAAATTTTACATACTCAAGGTAGTCAACTGTAGCTTATTTCGTATTATCTCATGGTAACTACAAGATAATTTTTTTGAAAGAATATGTCTTCCAAAATTCTTCAATACATTTCAATTCAATCTGACAAGTAGTTTGGGAGATACAGATTTATTATCTAAAAATTTGGGTTTGGTCTTACTGTGCAACAGTAATAGTTCTTTTTTAAAAATTTAACAGAAAATAAGTTCCATTATTAAAAAAAAAAAAAAAAAAAAAATGGTAATTTAAAAAGTCTGCAATGATAAGCACTAAATAATATACAGCACTGACCGCCAAAATATCGTAACCGAAAACATTTTCCAAATAATTTTTTTTTATGTAAATCTATAATTTAGAATCATTAAATATTTCATATTTATAGCTAAAGCAGTTATATCATAGTGGACATTTTTTAAACATATGTTCTGCACTTACGACATTTTCGCGATTAGGGCTTGATATAACTACCCAAAAAGCAGTAAAAAATTGCATTAAAATTATCCATGGTTTTGAATAAGAGTTACGTAAAAAAGGTTGTCTTAAATTTATTAGGTTTATTACTTTTTCTTCTGTTAAGTTACGAAAAGTCGAGATACGCCTTTTCTCTATTAAGCCAAAGATAAAAATATTGTTTAGTCTCAATTTAAATTCTTATTTGATAAAATTTATTTGAAAACACTTGTAAATTAACCCAAATTATTTAACATACACTTACGACTATATCGCTCTATGTGGCTGTTTCTTTTAGTGCATGTATGTATATGTAAGTGTGTGATGTTTCTGTATGAATAAATAAATTGAACAGCTGTTGCATGTTTAAATGTTTGAGGTTATACATTTGATATAAAATTATTTTTATTATTTTGTGTTAAAGTTTTAGCATCAACAACAAAAAAATAGCAAAAAAAAAAAGCATTATATAAATAAAATAAAATTATTCAATATTTACGAGCACAATTTTCACACACGGTATCCGTGTTTGGGTATGGGTATGTGTATGATAAAAGAAAAAGGACGACCACGTTGCTTGGGTATCGATGTCGATGGCATTTAAGTCATTGTTTTTATGCTGGATATGTTCTGTGTGCTATGCATTAATGACAACTATTTATTCAATGCACGTCGTCATCCTTGTGTTGTACATTTTCTGTTTTCGTACTTGTTACAATTTTTACTCTCTTCTTTCAGTTATTTTACGCTTACGGTTGGTTGTGTTATTGGCCTATTTTTCTATACTTAACATGTTTGTAAACTTTAAGTACATATGTACTACATTTAGCTTACAGTTACAGCCTTTGATTTGTTATTCCCACTAACCTAAAGTGGAAAATCGATATTCTTTGCTTTATTTGCACCGTTTGTTCTTACAAACGTTCTAGTTTTTAAACCACCAATGCAACCAACTTTAATAATGCGTCGCTTATTCAGCCATCTGACATTATAAATATTTTACTTTTGTTTGTCATAAATAAATACAATAGTTAGTGAGTGAGTGAATACAAGTACAAAGGAAAAAAAGAAGAAAAGTACGAAATGCATGCAAATCGTCAACATTTTGTGGTTAGTATGCTTTAAGTAGATATTTGATTTTACAAGTACTGCATGTATTTTTCTTTGTTAACGTTTGTTTGAATTGTTGTTATTGTTGCATTACTATGCAATGAAAATAAATATGCAACATCGTCATTACTGTCATACTTGTAAGAATAATCTTTATCCTCTCATCTTATACATACATTGATAGTGATAACAAAGATGTTTATTGTTAATGTATTTGTAATGTTGCTTTAAAAGCAGATGTTTGTTGTTCATTTGAATTTCTTTGTGTAACTAGAAAAGAGTTTCCAATAATTCCATGTAACAGTCATTTTCAAATACGAAAAAAAAAATAAAACAAAAAAATATCGATATAAGCATGAAACTAGAGACCATAAGTAGTAAGAGGACTGGAGAGATACAAACTATTTTTTTAAATTTTTATAAAATATTATTATCAAATCGGTATCAATGTCAGCTGAAAGCTAAAAATCCTTAAAATATAGAAGTATTTTTTTATTTAAATATTATTGTAGAAAAACTTAAAGAAATACCATTTTAAAAATGTTACCTTTTATTATGCATTTATTTTAAAATATATATCATCTTGCAGCAATCATTCTTACAATAAAAATCATAATGTGGATGGAACTAGAGATCATGCATGGTATGAGGTTGTCACCTATTATTCTCCAGGGTGTCAAATTTCCTCTCAACTGGACTTTAAAGTTTTGAAAGGTGCGCAGTTTTTAAGCTTTTTGTAAAATATTTATTTAAATTATACCCACTATGGGTATCAAAAGAAAAAAAAAAAAAAAAACGCGAATCTTATATTCGGCTTAGCCGAATCTATATTCACACCATCAACTTTTTCTAATTAACTTTTTTGTTTATTAACCAATTTTGCCCATTTTCAATATCAAATAAACTTTATGTAAAATAAATATTTGTGCCAAATTTCGTCTACCTACGTTGTCCCATTCGAGCCCTATCCTGCTTTCCACAGCCAGATAGACGGACGAACATAGCTAGATCGATTCAGAATCTAACCAGGACCCAGAAAATATATACTTTATGGGGTCTTAAATGATACCTTCGATATGTTATATACGGAATGACAAAATCCATATACCCCCATCTTTTTGATGGTGGGTATAAAAAATCTATGAATCCTGAAATATAGAAATATTGCTTTTGAAAATTTTGACCTAAAATAAAAAACTAGGGGAAAAAAATTCGTAAAAATTTACGGTATCGGCTTTTGTTCATGAAAACACCATGTTTTGTAATAATGCCATACTGAAGTGGTGGCAACTTGAAGCCAATTGCTTTTAATTTTCGTTATTGATTGGAACAGGCAGTGTTTAGTTTTAACGTATACGGGACAGATTCACTATTGAGACTAAATGGGTAGATTTTTCTCTGGGTGTAATTATTTCTTTATATAAAGGATATTTTTTAAACATTTTCTCTTCTTTTATTGCAGCAGTTCTTAGCCTTCATTTGAAATACACTTTTATTTAATATAACATTCGTAAATCTTTATGGGCAATTCTTCAAACTCGTTTACCTTTGAGGATCAAAAAAGCCACGGAAATTTTTTAATGCCACATCAACGCAATTGTATTAATATACCTTGGCTCTAGTGAAATACAGATCTGTTCACTGTGATTGGCAGCGTAAAATCCCTAGTAAAAGATCTACAAAATTTTAAAATTTTGGTTTCACACTTGCACGCTAATTAAATTCATGCCGATCTCTTTCTAAAAATGTTTATGGCCTACACTTGTTTTGATATTTTTACTTTAAGTGCTTGCCGGTACCATATGGAACCGTTCTAACCCGTGGATTTTTGTTGTGTTACTCCACCAAGTGTTGTTAACATAATTTATTTATTTAATTTATTTAATTTATTTATTTTATTTTATTTATCCATTAGGAGATCAATAAAATACCACTCTTGAATTCTAGTCTCCATAGGATCATGTATCTTAAATTTCAAAAATCAAAAAGTACCATTAGAAGAACAAAAAAGTACCACAAAATCCCCTCTTGTGAATTTTCTATCACTTAGGACTACATGTACTTAAGTTCGTGTTTCTAGGTTTTGGTACATTTTATTTCCCTTTGATGTTACGAAATTATATTCCAATGAATTTCTAAATTGTACTAATTAAATGCTAAAATATTCAGTAAAAAGAAAAAAAAAATTATGTGAAAAAAGTACAAAAATTAGATATAATTTTTACCTCTTAAACGTTAGAATTTCCAAAAAGTACCAAACTTGTATTCGCCAATTTTCGATAAAATACTATTTAGATGCACATGTTATTACTATGCTTAATGGATTAAAAGATTGATAGGCTTCCAAAAGAGTACCAAATAACAGGTTTTACCCGTTTTATTCCTAAAAGAGCAGAATTTCAAAAAAGTACCAGACACCCATTCGATTATTTTTCAAATGAATAACGATAACTATTTAACTTTTTTTTTCTATCACTATTAGTTAAGGAGATATAAACACAGAAAAAATTATTACCGTCTTTTTTACAATTAACTCAGTTGTTTAATTTTGCATCAAAATTTAATAAATATGTTCAAGAAAAAATAAAATAAAAAATAAATTTTGGTATGATTTTTTTTCCTATACACATTTTTAATTCATTTAATCATCTACTTGATTGATTTAATTAATTTATTAATTGGGAATTTTTTTCTGTTTTGTATTTTTTATAGTTTTTAGTAATTGATATAATCATTTTGGTGAGAGGTGCAAATTTAAACAAGTTTATAATTGAATGAATTATTTTCATATATATTTGTTAATTGGTGACCTTTTTCTGTGAAGCTACCGATTTTACTCATTTTTACCTCCTAAACATTCGAATTTCCAAAAATTTTTTCTTAGTGTATCTATTCGATAGAAAACCAATCTACAGTCCATATTTCATCTTTCTAGCTTTAACTGTTTGGGCTGTGCGATGATCAATCACCAAGTAAGTCAGTCAATCACTCAGACGTTACTCTTTTATATACAGCGCATTTCAATTGAATAGGTTCAAGATTTTCGTTACATTAAAACTCGTATTATTTTTTTTTCATTATAATGAAGATAGTTCCATTTATTATCTTGATTTATAAAGTCTTTAATTCTAAGATGTTTAATAGCAAAAAATAATTAATAACAAACTTAGTACGATTTTTAACGGATTTTCTTCCAACAAATGTATTTTTTAAGGCAATTTTTTTGTTTCATCTGAATAATTGTATGTTTTCCTAACATTTTCAACTGTTTTCTATAAGAATCTTTAAAAACTGGCGTAAAAAATGTTTAAATTAAGAAAAGAGCAAAATTATAGCGTATGGACAATTCTCACTTAATCTAGGAAATATGGTGAAGAAAAATTGAGCGAAGTTAAAAAATTGTCAACAACTTTTTAGGAAATCACTCCAGCTATGGAAGAAACATGAAAAGAGGTACTTATAAAGCAACAACGAACTCTAACAGAAGATTCACCATTCAAGATGTCTTCAATTCTACTGATTCTGCGTCAAAAATTAAACAAAAATCAGGTATTTTAGCAAATGTTTTACCGTAAAACGTATTATTCGAAATCCAGTGTATCTAAAAAGACTAAAAATTTAAAAGAACCCATCTCTAAACACCATTCGTGAAGTAAAACTACTCACGTTTACCCGTGAATGTATGTTCTAAAAAAGGAATGAAACATATTGTTCTAAAAAATCAATGACTATATATATTATTATTTTAGTCATTTGAGAAAAGAAAGATGCTAATTATGTATCCCATAAAGATGCAAAGGGAGTGTAATGGCGTAGAGTGCTACTTCATATTATGAGACATGTGAACTTCGATTTTCTACGCATAGAATTACGAAAAAAAAAAAGTTTACGGGAAAAGAATTTCTAACATTTTATACACTATTTTAATTCATTTCATGGACATTCCAGTTCGACAATGCCCCTAGAATTACGAAAAAAAAAAAAAGTTTACGGGAAAAGAATTTCTAACATTTTATACATTATTTTAATTCATTTCATGGATCACACCGCAGGATCGTGAGAACAAAGAATTCGAAGTCAAAATTTTACCACTTAGCAGTGGTTATCATACTCTCTCGACCTTAATATAATAAAAAAGGTATGGAAATTGCTGTCACGTAATGTCTATTAGTCGGACAGATAATACTAGCACAAAAATTCATTATCTGAAGAAATTAAAAAAAGTTGGAGCAAACATTCTTTGTTAAAAGTTGAAAATCTTTATAAGACCCTTCCAAATATAATTTTTTAGGTTAAATTAAATAATAAAGGCTATTCATATTATTAATAATTTCCGAATAATATAACAAAACAAAAAAGAACCATAATTTTTATGTTATTGATTTGTTTCCACTCCAGAGCTTTCTTACCGTAGTGACAATGGGTCCAAAAATATGTGGACACATTGTGCTTTTTTAAGAAAAGAAGAAGTCTTTTTCGCAAATATTCCTTTATGCATATTTTGGTATTTATAGATCCGAATGTATCAAATTACTTTCCTGTTTTGCCAAAACTGCAAAAAGCTTGTCATACCATGAATTTTGTAAGAAATTTTTGCTGCTTTTGGGTCTTAAACTTATCTCCAACATTGAGAGACACAAGCTGCGAAGATTTTGCCAGCACCTACGTTTCTTCGTCAATTATACAGCTTGAGTATTTTTGTATGAAATTTGATTTTAAATTCCGAGTCCTACTTTTGGCTTGTAATTTTTTTTGCAGAATTCCAGTTTGGAATTTTTTGAACTTTATATGTTATCAACTTTCCCATTAGCTTTAAATTTTCGCACCAAATAGTCGAAGCACTGAGAAAACTGAGCTGATTTTCTACCAGATGTGTTTGGAGTTCCTTTCAATATGCCTTCAATTTTCTGGGCTTCCCAATATCATGTAGTCCTTTTTTCTTACCGTACTAGGTTTCACATCAATAGTCAAATTCTCCTGATACTGTTTAATAACATTAGAAACGGTTTTACGGACGACATTTAATTCTGTGGCCAATTATTTGTAAGACCTATTTGGATGTTTTGAAATTTTTTAATAACCTGTAGGACGTAAATCTTTTTCGTCACTTATTTTGATGAAAATAAGGACAAATTAACATGGTTGTTATTAAAAATAATAACTGAAGTATTTTTCCATGATAACTAGATCAAACAAAATTTTGAATATTGATTCCGAAAAAAGTTATGAGGCAAAATGTGTGTTAAGATTTTTTCGATCTCACTCCTTATTAATCAATACATCTTGTTGTTTTATTGAATAAATAAGGTTGAACCTATTCAGAAGAAACAAAACAAAAAAAAACCTAAAAAATCCTCCTGTTTAAAAAAAAAAAAAAATCATTAAAAATCGTAATTAGTTATTACTTAAATTTATTTTACTTGTAGATAACTTAGAAATTAGGACTTTAAAATTTATTATAAAAAAAAAAAAAAAATAGTAATTTTCATTATTATTTAAAAAAAAAAAAAACAGAAGGTTTAATGTAAATTTCTGTCAGGGAGCGGATAGGCGTTGTTTTATATATATGTAATTTTTTAAGCATTTTTTGCCTTTTCAGAGCTTTTTGAGACTTCTAGATAACTTAAAAAATTTAAATTTGGCTTACTTAACATTTGAAAAGTTGACAGAAAAACATTCAAAATATTGTGAATTAAATTGACCCTAACCTATTATACTATATGCATTTTCAATTAAGTACATACTTATAAAAAATTTAATATTTAAAAAAAAATGGTTAAAGCTTATTATCCTTTTTAAAGTTTAAGCAGAACCTCTTAATTGTGATTCTGTTCACATATATATGATGCATTTCTGTATAATTTTTCTTTTCTTGTTTTCCACACAATATCATCGTATACATACATACAAACACACATACATATACAGAGATCTTCAATGCCATTGTATGGCTACTGGGTTTCTATTCTAATGTCTATGTCCATGTGTATGCATGATTTTATATTTTCTTTATATGTAATCATAGTCCTTCTTAAGCTTCGGTTCTTTCTATATAACGCTTTTGTTCGTTTAGTTTTTTCCCTTTGCCTCCTGCTCATATTGTTGCATATCTCAACAAAAAGTTAGAGAATGAGTTGAAATATCTCACAAAGTACATCTAAGTATAATGGCAATAACACTTCTTTTGTACTGACTACTAGAGCTGCTGCTGTTGCACGTATTTACACTCAAATACATTTAGTCTATTTAAAACTTTCAATTGCTTTGTCAGCTGCTGTGAAATGTGTCTATGTTTGTGTGTGTAGGTTTATGTGAAAGGATTTTTTTTTTGCATTTTCTATTTAAAATGCTGCATGGTGGTATTCCAGTTTTATTTCTCGTTTTATCGTCTTTCATTCATTGTTGGTTATGAAACAATGATGTCAAATTGAAAGTGAAGTGTTGGCCAGGTATTTATAGGATTTTAAGAAAAGTTTTAGGAATCTAAAATGTTTATGATGAAGAAGTTAATTTTGAAATCGATTTGATGTTTTGAAGCTTATAGCATTGTAGTTTAAAGTGAAGTAAAATTTTTGTAAGGTTATCCTAACAAAATTTATGACGATAATCATAAAAATTACATTTTTGTTTTTTTTATTTTGCCAGTAAAGACTACATTTTTTGTTCATTTGATAAAGTACGCTTTGAACGATTTTAAGAAAATTAGAATATATATGTATTTATATATTACAGTATTTTATTGTCATTAAATCCCTATTTTAGGAGGACAGTTGTAAGGGAGTTAGTTGCAAATTGTTGAATAGCAACTGTGAGGGAGAAGGACATACAAACAATAAGGAGTTACCATGACACAGTGTGAAATTTTGTCAAATTAGCTGACCCAAATTATAATGTACTTAATATAATAAAAATAAATAATGACGGTTCACACATAAGCTTACAGTTATTATAAATCATTCCCTTCAAAATCTCTTCACCGTTCTTAAATTCTCGAAATAATTTGTTATCGACTCAAAATAAATATTAGGTACTAGAAAACCATTTCACAAAATTTGTATTACTACCAGTCCATATTTAACATAAATTTTTACTGTGATACAATTTCCCAAAAATATTTTCACACCTAATAAAACTGAGTACTTAGTTCTTCCCTAGGATGTCAAATTTTTATTAAAATTTTGATAATATGCTACTTAAAAAATATATAAAATATTTACAAAAATTATATCAACACAATATGGATGCCAAATGAAAATTACGAATCTCTGCAATATAACAAAAATGTTTATTTAAATGTGAAAAAAAATCGTTTATATAAACTGTGTAATTAAGTAATAAATATAATATTAAGTAATTAATAATAATAAAAGATGTTTTCTTAAAATTTTGTACAGAAATATTAAAAAAAACTATTACATTGCAGGGACTCGCAGCTTTCATTTGACGCCCATATTGAGTTGATATAATATACGTAAATATTTTATACTTTTATTTTTAACGTATATCCTTCGAAACTTTGAAGTTCTTTTTCGAAGAAATTTGAAGTCCCTAGAAAAACTATTTTAATAAATTTGGTCTCTAGTCTCGTACATATGTCGATTTTTGAAAAAGTGTGAAAATTACAGTCACACGGTGTTATAAGGTATAAAATGTATCAAAAGTGGCGATTATTTTTATTTTAAAATTAAAATTTTCATAATAAAGTTGGGTAACGAACAAAAATAGATAAAATTATGTATCAATAATAATTAAAATGTATCAATAATAATTAATTAAATGTATCAATAATAAATAAAAATCAATTTTCATAAACATTCCGTGTACTTTTTTTTATATATAAAATTATAAATAAAAATTAAAACTTTAAACGGATTCATCAACTTCAGTTATTTAAGTGTTCTTTTATGTTGTTTATAAATTAGGTTTTGTCCAAATTTCCTAAAATAGAGTGATTTTCAACTTTAATGGAATACAACTTAAAATGGTACAAGAGGTTTATCTGAATATTGAACAATAGTTCATATTGTCTACTTTAATACTGAAGAAAAAAATTATGCACAATTCAGGCCAATTTTAAAAATTAAGCTCTCATAAAAAAAACTGCTAAGAGAAGACTTTTTCCTTTGCTTTATCAAACATTAGACAGTAGGGTGGAAGCGAACATTTTTGGAAATAAATCTATAACTTCTGTTTTATATTTGTATTTACATATATAGAATTTCACATAAACATATCAGAGAAAAGTTCACTTGGAAGTTTAAGTGTGGAAGAAGGAGCCTATATACATTTCAGGAACGGAGCTATGGCGTTTCAAAAAAGGGTACTAATGAAAAGTTTAACCACAGATTTCAGATTTCAAAGATTTTAACATTTTTAAAGCTCTTGATATTTTCTCGAACAAAATGCTGGCATGTAATATTTATCTTAATATAATATTTTTTGAGTTATATGTATTTGAAATTTCAACAATCACAATTTGCAAGATTTTGGTGGTTTTTTCTTTATATAGCAGATAATTATCGAATAAAAGATTTGAAGTCTAAAAACTTTGGCTACAATTTCACAGTGCAACAAGAAAAAATTACCTCAATAATTCCAACATAAAGCGAGAAAGAAAAATAGAGTCGGTCAAGATCAACCATATGATACCCTGCATCATTGTGTATTAGCATAAAAATTCAGGAAGGGTACTTATATTAGACCAACACTTTTAATAAATGCAAAGTAAAATATACAAATACAGAAAATACTAACATCTATATATACTAAATTTAGCAGTGTTGTTTTTTTACTTAAACAAAATTTATTTGAGTCGAATATTAACCCATTAATGCACATGGCGATCTAGCCAACTTAATTGTTTACAATTTTGAACATCATATGAAATGAGGCATATAAACCCACAGACGTTGAAAAATATATATATTTATATATTTTTATTTGGTTTAGTAAGGAAATTATAAGCTGTTACATAAACGTAACAGTGGGAATTACTAACTAATTTTTGGACCTTGTGTTTTCTATATAAATCTCATGGGTTATATGTTAAATTTGTTCAAAAAGGCACAATAAAATTGATATATTTAAGAAGTTTAATAACACTTATACTAACTCATCATTGAAAAACTTTTCCAAATTCATATACGGGACCAAGTGACTATGTCCGATTACTGTAAATGACTTCCTCTGCTTGATTTAGGATAGCATCTTCCTCACGATCTGCCTTTTCATGCTGATAGGTGGCCCGAGAATAAGGTTATACAAAAATAAATCGACTAGAATGCCTGTATAGTTCCTAGGGCAAATTTTTCCGTAGGCCCATTACTTGTTCATACTCTCAATATTTATCAAACTGCTATTATAAACTAGGACGGTTCTATAACCACTAATTAAAAAAAAAAAAAAAAATCAGTTTTTTAGATATTGTCGCGTTATATATACGTAACAGTGGGCATTATTGGGTTAACTTGATACTAACATTCATATTTATGCATTTTAATATAATTTCCGGAAGAGGTGTTTATACGGGAGCTATGGTCAACTATGGAGCGGTGAAATTTAGTCCAAAGATTAACACTTATACAAAACTTCTTTGCACTGAATTTATTACAACTGAATTCCTATTACGGGAGGACATTATGGGCGCTAGGTAAAATAATGAATCGATAATAACCAATTTCAGTAGGCTTCGTCTTTGTACAAATCAACACAAACGCATTATACAACAACCACCAATGGTGTTGTAGATTATATCTTGAATTTTGAATTACTGGAGACCTTATTTCATATGATTGTAATTAAGATACATTTAAACAATAAAGACTTTTGAACCAATTAAAATAATACTGTGTTTATATGTATATCCTTAAAAGAAATAATGACTGAATGCAATGATTACTTCTTTGAATTTTTTTTTTTCCAGTAAGAGAGTTTCAAAAAAATCTTTAAAATTTTGGAAACAACGATAAAAATGGTAAAAAATTGGTCAAAAAGCAGTATTTTCTAAAAAATTAAATACAAAATTTTTAATACTTCAATATTTAAGTCTCCTTTAAAATAAAGACAAAAGAATAATTTTATTTTATAATAATTTGCCAATTTAACCTTTTAATTTATAAGTGTATGACCTACTAATTAAATACTTACACTATACAAAGTTTTAAAAACTTTTGATTCTAGCTTGTTTTTAAAATAAAAACTCCCAAAAAACATTTTTTTTTAACTAATTTTTATTTCAATTCAATTGTTTTTTTAATTTTTGCTTATTTTCTTTTTTTTTATTATTATTTAGATTCAATAATTGAATTCGTATTATCTTTAATTTTTGTTGTTGTTTCTGTTTACAATATTATCTTAAATAATTATTATCCCTAAATATATAAATACAAATATATTTTTTTTAATTGTAGTTGAGAAATATCATCATCGTCATTTATTACAATTATTTTGTTAATTAATTAATTAGATTTAAATTTAAATATTAATGTTAGGGGTTTCTTAGGGGTTTTTTTTTTTTTGTTTTATTTTTGTCAAATACACTAAACTAAAACTATTTAGGACTAGACTATACAACTACCGAAAAAAGGACATTAATATACAAAAGATATGTATAAAACACATATGTATGTATTTATGTAAGTATAAAAACAAAAGAAAGTAATGTTTAATAATAAAGTTAAAAGTAAATATAAAATTATAAATAAATAAATACGAATGTTTATTTTTGATGTATGTGTACTAATATGTATGTCTTTTGTAAGAAAAGAGAGAGAGAGAATTTGAGTAGAAGAAACAAACTTCTAGTATGTAAAAGTATGTATGTGTTTTAAATAAATAAAAATTTTATTATTGTACATTTTTCATAGAACAATTTCTTTACTTTTTTTTTATAAATGTATGTTTATATGTATATAAATATATAAATAATAAACATTATAAATACATACAAACAACGATATGTTTAAACTACAAATAAATACAATACGAAATATTTACTTTTTTTGTATTCATATTTGCTTGTTTATTTTCATATTTATATTTCTTTTTATTGTTGTTTTTATTTTTAGTATAAAAAAATAAAAATAAAAAAAGAGAATCGGAAATCTATAACTTCTAAATTTATTTGGGTTTATTCAATTTATGTAAATATACATTTATATATTTTATAGTATATAGACAATAGACCTGCTTAAAATTTAGCTTAAATATTTAATATCTTTTTTTTTTTTTTTTTTTTAATTTATTAAAAAGAGAGAAGAAATTTTTATATATATTTTTTACTTTGTATCTATCAATATTTTTTTTTTTATTTTATTTATTTTAAGATAAAGAGAAAATTTATTTGGTTGCTATGATACATTTTGTTTTAGATATTTTTCCAATTTTTTTTTTTATGTATGTTTGAGTATGTAGGTATATTTGTCCTGTATATTTTGAGTAAAGTAAATATGTATGTTTGTTTGTATGTGTATTTATTATGTATATTTGATATGTTGATTGTTTGTTTATATGACTGTTTATATGTTATATGTATGTTTTGAAGCTTAGCTGTATAAATGCGAGTTTATTTAAATTTTGTTTTTCAATTTGAATTATCTCTTCTTTCGGTTTGTGTCTTTGCTATAAGTTTTTTTTTAGATTTCTTTTATTTTTTATAATTGTTTATTTTTTCTTTGGATAAAGGAACTAAGAGTTTATGAAAAAATATATATTTAAATTTAATTTTTATTATTTTTTAACTTTAGAGCGGAAATGTTAAAGAAATAGAAAATTTCAGAAGTATTTAAAGCCTCATTTTGTAAGACGAATCGAAAATTCGTTTCTAAATTTAAAAATAAAATTTATTTGTTGTTTCAGAAACAACAAAACTAATTTTCGTTTTATTTTACAAAATTAGGCCTTTAAAAATAATATTTATAATATTAAAAATTTGATTATAATTATTTTTTTAATGTAGTTTCAAAATTGGTTCCGCTAGCTGTACCAATCATAAAATTTTTGTTGTTTGAAGTTTATTTTTGGAGAAGTTATTACAATAACTAATTACTTTCAAGTCTTTCAGTAACGCATTGATTTTAAAGTATCACTGAAGTCATGATAGAAACCCTTTACATTTTAGGTTATAAATAAGTAATGAAATGTCAGGATATAAAATAGTTTTTTTTTTTCTATTTTGTTGTAAAAATGTTTTATAAATTTTAATTTAAAAAACTTAAGAACAACCAAAAATATTATTAAAATAAACGTAGTAAAAATAAGCTCTTTTAGATTACAAATAATAAGTTACTACACAACTTCTATGTATTGCAGACTGTATGTTGTTGTCATTACAAAGTAACTACAACCGTAACTACATGCCATTACTAAGTTTTTGCTGGGAACTTACTAAATTTTTGAGAATTAGAAAAATAAATAGCAAATTCGAAAAATTTACTTGGAAAGTTTAATTAATATTTTCTCAATATATTCTTAGTGAAAATTTTCGAAATAATATTTTAAAGAAATTTTTTAAAATAAAATATTAGAGAAGTTTTCTGCAGCAAATTTTAATGAAATTTTACCAAAATTTTCCGTAATAAATTTGTTCCGAAAATATTTTAGAAGGTTTTTTTGGTAAAAAAAAACAGTGAAATTTTCTGTAATAAAATTTCAATGAAATTTTCTAAATAAATATTTAGCGAAATTTCAATCAAATTTTCCTGAAATAAAATCTATTGATTTTCCAAATATTGCTTTAGTGAGATTTTTAAATTAAAATTTAAGTAAAAATTTCGAAATAAAAATTAAGTAAAATTTTCCGAAATGATTGGAAAGTTTAATTAATAATTTTTTTTTTTTAATAAATTTTTTAATAAATAAAATTTTAGTGAAATTTTTTAAATATAATTTTTGTGAGATTTTCCAAAGGAGTTTTTCGAAGAAAATTCAAAGGAATTTTTTTTTTTTTTTTTTTTAAATAAAATTAAAATGAAATTTCGAAAACAAAATTTTACTGAAATTTTTTGAAATAAAACTAGTGAAAATTTTTTACAAATGAAATTCAAGTGAAATTTTCGAAAATAAAATTAAAGTGAAGTTTTTGAAATAAAATTAGTGAAATTTTCGAAAATAAAATTTTATAAAAATTTTTGTAAAATAAATTTTTTAAAATAAAATTTTATTAAAATTTTCTAAAATAAAATTCAGGCGAAATTTTCAAATAACAAAAAAAAAAAAAAATTCAGGTGAAATTTTCGAAAATAAAATGAAATTTTCAAAATAAAATTTTTAGTGAAATTTTCAAAAACAAAATTCAAGTGAATTTTTTGAAATAAAATTAATGAATTAACGAAAACAAAATTTTATAAAAAATTTTTTTAAATAAAATTTTAGTGAAATTTTCTAAAATAAAATTTTTTCGAAGATAAATTTTAGAGAAATTTTCGAAAATAAAATTTTAGTGAAATTGGCAAAAAAAAAAAAAAATAAAATAATTTAGATTTTTTTTTTTTTTTTAAATTAAAAAAAAAAATTAAATATTAAGACAATTTTTTAAAATAAAATTTTTATTAAATTATCTTAATAAAACTTTTAGTGAAATTTTCTAAATTAAATGTCATGGAAATTTTCAGAAATAAAATTTTAGTTAAGTTTGAAATTTTGGTGAAATTTTCAAAATAGAATGGAATTCAATTTTTCAAAAATAAAATTTAAGTGAAATTTTAAAATATAAATTTTTTGAGAGATCTTTCGAATAAAATTTAATAGAAGTTTTCGAAATAAAAGTGAAGTGAAATTTTCGAAAAAAAATTTATCTGAAATTTTCTTAAATAAGATTTTAACAGTTTAGTCAAATGTTTCTGATTAAATTTAAGTTAAAGTATAATTTTAGTGGTTATTTAATAAACATTTAGTGAAATTTTGTGAATTTAAATACATTTTTTAAATTAAATCTTAATGAATTTTTCTTCAAAAGAGTAAAATTTTATGTACAATTTTATAAATGTTCTCTGACCCATATATATTTTGAAAGATACTTTCGATATCTTCCAGATAAGTTAAATCCTAAATTTGTTACAAGATTCAAAGAAAATAGACTTTTTAGTGACACTAAAAAGAAAAATTTGTAAAAATAAAAAATACTTATAACTTAAAACTTTCTATTTCTTTTATACTCCCATTCTGAAAATTCATAACTATAGCAAAATGTTTTTATTTTAATTTTTTTTATCGTTATTCTAATAACTTTGATTTTCTTTACATTTTTTCCTTACGTTCATAAACTTAAAACCAACAACTTTTTTGAGATCGTAAATTAAATTGACTTAATTGTATTATTTGCAACTGTACACAGGTTCATTAGCTTTTGAAAATATCATTTTGTGGTTCATTTAAACGTTTCAGCATAGCGTTACGATGCAACCAATACGGCGGAGGATCTGGTGGTTGTCCCGGTAGTGTAGTTTTCGATTTTAAAGTCATTTTTGGATTACTAGTAGGACTGCTGGCGGCAGCCAAAGCAGCATTATACATCACAGGATCAGCAGCATGGGCTGAATGAGCCATGCCCACTCTAAGGGGTACTTCTTTTTTACGTATAGTTTCGCAAGTTTCTTTCATTTTACACAATTGATCTTGTAGATTACGATATTCTTCGAGAAAACGTTCCAGCTGAGCTGCATGATAATCATAAGCCGTTACGGGAGTGGTAGTATTAGTGCCACCACAATGCATGGAGGTACTTAAGCCACTGGGTGTAACGGCCGAACTGCCTGTAGTGGCCGTTGATCTATTGGTTAGAGAGCTAAAGTCCAGTAAAGGAGTGGCTGCAGAACTAAAGGAGCGCTGATGTTGTTGATAATCATGCACAGGAGAAGAGGGTAATGAGGGATTTCTGCGTGCTGCTGAGCTACTGGTCACGGATACTTTATTATTACCCGCAGTAGCTAAAGTATTTTTACTCGAACTATGCACCAGATTTAAAAAACTATTCGATCTTTGACCTTTCGTATAGGTAACCGTACTACCATAACTGGAATAAGAAGATTCTGCCGAAAATCTTCTACCCAAAGCTACCTCATTAAGATAACTAGCATCTCCCAAAGTACTACTGCCATACTTACTCGAATTATCCGCCAACAAAGGAGACTGACTATCCGAAGAATTCTTAAAATATTTTCCCGTATTCTTTAGTTTTCTAGGCAGAGTACATAAAGCACCATTTGTTTGATTTGTACTTGTAGCTTGAGCTACAGCATATTTAGCTATATCTAAAAGATCTGGATAGTTACTATCGAATAAATCATTATCTGATGCATCTTTGCCACTAAATATAGAAGAGTTTACTTCATCTTTTTGACTATAATAGTCAACGGTTTGATGATTATTATTTAGATTACTATGGGGTGATGTTATTTTTGTTGTTGCTATCGAAGTTGTTACCCAATTAGCAACATGATTGTAGTTAGAATTTTGACGTGAGGCAGCATCAACTTTACTGGATATTGAAGCAGATGCTGAATCGGGAGTGGAGCTAAAAATAAGAGTAATAAAGAGATCGGTAAGATTAGTATTTTGTATGCTGTAAATAAGGTGATAGCATGCAGACATTTAATATCTAAGGTGCTTTTAAAAGTGCAAAGAAAAAATCATGGTATTGCTTTAATAAAAAACAAAAGAGAAAATCAAAATTGTATATAAAAATGCCATGAATTTTGCTTTAAGCTTTGTGTCAAAAGTGTCTTAAATTTTTTTTTTTTTTTTTTTTTTTGAAGACCTAAAGTGTATGAAAACTTGATATAATGATATCATTCGTTTTGGTGCTAATACGACATTCACTTAAAAGAAATTGTTGAGGATAAAAATTAAAAATATTAAAACCTACTTAAACTAAATTTTTTTCCTTTCAGTTATCCCATATTGTGGCCAATCGTAAAAAATATTAAATAAACATGTTTCTTCTAAGCTGTTGAACTGATCGAAAGAAAATTTATAAGAATATTATTAAGGAGGAATTAAATTTTCAGAAAAACTATATTATAAACACAATGTTGGAGTATTAGATGAATTACAGGGTGTTGAAATTTACTTAGCTTGAGCATTATTTTGGTTTGTTTTGTAAATAATGTCTCTAATGAAGTAGCAAAATACTATACAAACAAAAGTAACTTGATTTCCAATTTATTTCTACATTTGAGTTGTATCGGAAAAAGACTATATCTTTTTACATATTTTAAAACACAA
Source organism: Protophormia terraenovae (assembly GCA_951394005.1). Lineage (NCBI taxonomy): Eukaryota > Metazoa > Arthropoda > Insecta > Diptera > Calliphoridae > Protophormia > Protophormia terraenovae. The sequence continues at coordinate 145,412,134 of OX596074.1, forward strand.
AACTTCAGAAATCATAAAAAATAAAATTTAATTTTATTTAGACTTGTAATTTAGGTTCAGCATTAAATAAATATAGAGAATTTTTTTCAACCAAATTTTAAGTTTAGCAGTCTTGAAAAGAATAATGACAGGGTATTTTTCAAATTTAAATGATTTTATAACAAAATATATACAAAAAATTAAAGAGTTTCACGCTGAAGAAAAAAGTACGTAAGAGAGTCGTTTTTCTGAAATTGGAGGAAGATCCAGAAACATTTTTTTTAATTGGACAGTAAGTATATTAAGATTAATTTTATGGTACGGTTTTTTAACACATCTTTTGTATGTCAAAGTTCATCTTGATTTTTTTAAAGAGTCATTTTTTTGGAATTTTTAAATTTTTTATTTATTATTAAGGTTGTTCGTTCACGATAGGCTAGTTATCAAGTTATGTGATTATGTGGTTATATTAGAAATAGAAAAATTCATTACAAAAAGTAACCAACTTCCCCCTACTCATACTCTCGTTTATAGATTAGTTATTATCTGTTTATTTGTAATGTTGGAAAATAATTAAAATTGAAACAAGTAATGTATTTTGTTCTTTTTAATATTACAAAACCTGATAACCAGCCTATCGTGAACAACCCTATTATTATAATATTTTTTTTTTTTTTTAATTATAAATATTTTTTTCTACATTTTTATTATGGTTATTAAGTATATACATTACAGTGCCTTGATTTGTATGGGGACAAAAAAAGTTGCAAATGTACCCCCCTACAATTAAAGTTTGATATGTTTCATGCTAATTCCCAAAAGATTTCGGTCCAATTATTTTATTTACGTGAGCTGGACCATTTTTAAAATACCTCCAAAAGTATGGTTTTCGATCGACAGTATACATAGTTTTTAACTTTTTGTCAAAAAAATTACAACATATGATAGAAAAACGATGTCTACTACATATGGAACAAAAAATAATTTAAAATTTGTTTTCATTCTCGCGAGATTAAAATAAATGATAAGTTAAGTATATAAATGTCCCCAAAAACATGATTGATCAAAAAAGCTGTAAATTCGTGTAAAATAGATGCATAATTTCAAAAAATCATTTTTATTCGATTCATCATTTTTTCGATTATTTTTTATTTGCAAAAATTGTTAATTTAAGCTTTTAGGATCTAAATGCATAAAATTGACCTTCTATCTCTTAATGGGTTAATTACTTGTTATCTTCAATAGTAACAGGATAGACCATTCCTATGGTATATTAAAACCTAATATATTTATAAAATTACAAGTGTGATCAAAGAAAATGTGATAAAAAATGTAAGTAAAATCTTAATATTTCGCGACTGAAAAGAGACATAATAATAATTCAAATGAATATTCATGGTCACAGTACGCCTCTTTTATAATTTGAAGTTAATTTTCTTATAACTAAAATTTTGATAATGATATGAAAAAAATACGTAATTTTAGAGGTGTTTTGGAAATGGTCCAGCTCACGTAAATTTAAAGATTGAGACGTAATATTTTGGGAATCATATAAGAACATACTAATCTTCATTTCTAGAGGGGTACATTTGCAACTTTTTTTCGTAAGGCACTTTAATATACATATGTCTAAAGTAGTAAAAAAATATATAAAAAAGACATCCTTGTCTATCTATTGGTTTATAAAATATTCAATTTTTAAAAACTAAATATAATATACTCAAAATTTATGTCTCGCTTATGCTGGTAATTTCTACAAATAGATATCTTTCAGTGCCTGGATATCTATGATGTCAATTAAATTTGGAAACTTCTAATCGTAGGTATGAATTATCGAATAGAATACTGTAGAGTTTCTTATACCATAACTTTTGTTTGGATAGTATGTTAATTAAATAAATAATATACATTTTTTGGAGAAATGTGGATTAAATTCATTTGAAATGCTAAAAAACTACTGGAAATTACATACATATTTATCTAGAGAGTCACTGTGGTCAATTGATAACCTATTTTGGCGAATTTTAAAATGTTTATAACGTATAAAACGTATGTGTGTAATTTTAAGTGATTTTAGTTAGTAAGTGGTCCTTAATAGGGACTCTAATCTGTTATGGACTTATCCCAAAACTGTGATTTCTGCAAGGAACTGTGATCAAATATGGACTAAACATATTTATGCCAAGATTTATGAAAAATATTGACTTATTTGTGACATTAAATGATATTAATACCCGGAAAGGCCCTTGAATGTTGTGGTCAAAACAACTTTGTACTCGTATACACGGATAAAGAGGTTGTCATTGTTATACCAAATTAGAATGTTTTCAAATTGTCCAGTGTACTTTAATGTGGTATGCGGTAGTCGTAATACCTCAACATAATACGATACCATGGGATATGAAAACAATGTCCAAAAAAAGGAATTTTAAAAACGCCATGAGCGAAATATTGTAGAACCATTGACTCCAAATAACAACGGAGTATTTAATAACAATTCAAATGAAAGGCAGCAATTTCAACAATGTTTTTTCTTGTATTTGGACAGCTTAAAATATAATTTGTTGCTACGTGAATAATAGTAATAATTACTGATAAAAAAAAAACACATAAAAATACAAAACTCAAATTTGTTGAATGTGTAAATTTTTTTAAATAAAATATTAATAATATTTTATATACACAGAAAAAATTATTGCTGTCTTTTTTTCAATTAACATAGTTGTTTCATTTGGGATTGAAATTTAATAAATTTATTCAAGCAAATATGAAATAAAAATAAAATTTAACTATACTTTTATATCCTTTATACATTTTTAATTCATCCAATCAACTACTTGATTGTTTTAATTTATTTATTAATTGGGAATTTTTTTCTGTTTTGTATTTTATACAGTCTTTAGTATTTGATATAATCAATTTGGTGAGAGGTGCAAATTTAAACAAGTTTTTAATTGAATGAATTATTTTCTAACATATTTGTTAATTGGTGACTTTTTTCTGTGTAAATTATAAATGTTACCATATTTTCTATTTAATTTATTTGGTAGAAATACCTAGGTAAAAGAAGCTTTAAGATTACCAATTCAATTTTACCAGTTAGGTAAAGATATCTTATAGGTTATTACACCCTTAGTTATCTACTTATTGAAATTATGGGCATTAAATCGATTTTCCATTTAGGCGTATACGTTATCATAATTTACTTCTCCGTAGTGACTGTGTGGGCCAATTTTGTTGAAATTTTACCAGTATCAGTTTGTAATACCAAAAGTAAAGTAAGTTGCTTTATTTTTCGATAGTAGCAGGGTAAATATTTAATATCACATAACTCCAGTACTATTACAGTTAAAATCCTGAGATTTTGTAGAAATAATTCTGTTATTAATTTATATAACTGAGATGAAAATAGGGCAGGTAGGTCTAGGGGGAGTATCGGATAACTTTAATACTGTTAAAGAAAAAGTCTTAAAACTTTGCGAAAATGTCTTTCTAATCCAACCACCAATTTTAAAATGAAAATGTAATGGATAGGACGAGGGGAAATGGTTTCCACCATACATCGAAAATATGAAATGTCGTATATGTTAGAAACTATTATGGCAAACGTTTTAACATAAGAATAACATTCTTAACAACCCCCGTAAGTCCAGATATAAATGGGATGGGTAGGACCTAGGGAAATGATACCCTCCACATAAAATAGGTATTCTTAATGGTATATCTAACGAACTATTAGAGTGAGATCTCAAAAATTGTTTGCGAAGTATTTTATTATCATACTGTATTGATGAAACGAAAATTAGACGGAAAGGACCAGTGGGAGTGGTAGTCTTTATATAAAGAAAATATTAATTTTGACATATCTGAAAGAAAATCTTGATAAAGATCTTTAAAATTTGTACAAATAATTTTCATAGTTCCAGGGGGAGTAGAAGCCACCACATGAGTTAAATTTAGTTATTGCATCAAATGGGGTTGCAAAGCTCACCGGAAAAAGACAATATTTTCTAAATTTTAATCCGAATATTTGTGAAACGGTTATATTTATCAAAATAATGTTTAAATACGTAATAAAGTATATATACATATAATGACGAATTTAGACTTGTAAAGATAAGTTAAATATATGCAGTGGAGGTCCCGAGAATAGCCTTTTTCAAGATTTCGATGTAGGAATTTTTTGATACCCATTTCAAAGCAAAACTCAATACTGTTTTTTGGACGAAATATTCTAGACCCATGGCTTTCAATCGCTGGTAGGGAACTGAAGATCAACTTTAAAATTTTTTTTATATTTTTCCCTTATTCAGCTAATTTTAACGCATCGTTTGAGGGATCTTCCTACAACATTTTTTTTCTACGGGACACTCTAATATACAGTTAACTATATTTTTATACCCACCATCAAAAAGATGGGGGTATATTGATTTTATCATTCCGTGTGTAACATGTCGAAGGAATTATTTAAGACCCCATAAAGAATATATTTTCTGGATGCTGGTTAGATTCTGAGCCGATCTAGCTATGTCCGTCTGTCTGTTGAAAGCAGGATAGGTCTCGAACAGGACAACCTAGGGGGACGAAATTTGGTTCAAATATTTATCTTATATAAGATTTGTTGAGCAAAATGGGCAAAACAAAAGGTTGCGAGTTACATTGAAAATTTCATCTTGAAAAAGATGGAGGGTATATTGATTTTTTTATTCTGTATATAAAATGTCAATTGAATCATAAAGTATATATTTTCTGGGTCCTGTTTAGATTCTGTGTCATCTAACTATGTCCGTCCGTCTGTCTGTTGAAAGCAGGATAGGGCTCAAACGGGACAACCCAGGGGGACGAGATTTGGCTAAAATATTTTCTTTATATGAGGTTTATTTAGTATTGAAAATGAAAACAAAAAAGTTGTGGTCTAAATACCACAAACACAGGGTATCCACTGCAGCTTCATTTCGTACTTTTCTGCTGATATCTCTTAAACAAAAGTTTAAGTAGTTTAAGGGTCGATATAAGCATGAAAAAAAAATGGGAGTTGTCCGCCCACCTCCCATATAAGGAGAAATGTCATCGAAATTTTGTACAAGGACTAAAGTAAACTCGGAAACAAAACCTCCTATATAACGAAAAATTTTAAAAAGTTGAAGGTTGGTATATATATTCGGCCAAGCCTAATATAAAATTCTCGCTGATTTTTATTTAATAAAATTTTGTAAGATAGGAGAGCTTGTAACCACTATAAACTAAATCATTCAGTTGTAAACTGAAATTACCTAAATATTTCAAATTTTCAGAAATAAATCTGAAAAATCTTTTAAAGTTCTTAATTACATTTTTCTCATTACAGCAATGAAAACTTCTAACTACGTCAATTTATGACAATTTAAGAAACAAACTTAAAACTTTAATTTCCGTCTTTGAATTCACTTCAAATCTAATCATACCAGACTTACTAAAAAAAGAAAAACTCTTTTTCTTTTACTGGAAATTAAACTTATTGTAAGGAAAAAAAAATGTTTATCTGTGAATTTATGAAGCATGATAGTGTCAAATTATCAACTCTTACAGAGTTAGCTTCATTTCTAGCAAATCTTAAGCATTACAAAGAAAAACAATTTAAGATGGCAAAGCATTATCTGACATAAACACACACACATACATACATAAAATAAAACTAGAACATATAAATTAAATAGATTAAACAAATTAGCAAAGTTTCTCTTTTTACCACAACTCCAGCCATTGAAACAATGATACTCTCACACACACTTATTCAACTGCTTATGAGCAAGTGCGCTCAACAAAAACCAAAAAAATTAAAAAAAATAAAATAAATACCAAAACAACATTAACAAAATCCTTTAAAATGAATTGTTTTGGCAAAGAGCGGAAGCATTTCAAAAAAGAAACAAAAAGTTGTAAAATGGAAATGAAAGCGAGTAACTAACGGAAAGACACACACAGGACATAACCAAAATAGTCAACACGAATTCAGTTCTATTTATTTGTCTAAAGAAACTAAAACTCAAGACTTATGATATTTAAATAAATGAATCTTTTAAGTAGATGGATGGTTATGCTTACAAAGATGAATGTTATAAATATTTGCAAGAATTAATATGAAGAAAACTTATTTATTCGTTAAGTAGTTATGGCTATATACTTCAAAAAACTCATTGCGTCTATATGTATGTGTAAGTGTAGTGTAAGAAGAAGAATAGGAAATAAATCTAAAAATCCTTGAAACATGCCACTCTTACAAAAATATAGTTTTATTAACAGAAAAATAAACAAAAAAGTACTTGAATTATGAAGGAGATTGTTTAATAGAGAACAACATACAGAAACTTATTCTAGTATTTTGCACATCATTAGCAGCAGAACACTGTGTGTATATCTGTATGTAAGAGATATTTTAGTTTTCAGTTTTATTCGTTTGTTTTAAGTTTAACCCCTGCTTACACTGGTTCCATTTTTATTGCAACACAAGAAAAATAAAGATTCTTGAGTAAAAATATAGTTATAAGTTTAGAAACAACACGAGTATTATATTAAAAAAAAAAAAAAAAAAAAAGAAAAAGAAAAAAAAAAAAAAAAATGCAAAACAAGAAAAAATTTGAAGTAGTGTGCGGCTGGCGGAAACGGAAGGTAAAGAAACACTTGTTCTCTTAGTATACTCAAACATAACGAAAACAAATATAAGACAGAGAAAAAAAGTGTCAAGTATAAGCCATAATAATCTCAACAAGGGCAAAAAAGCAAAAAAAAAAAAAAAAAATTGTAGTATAGAACAAGTATTTATGTTGTTGTTTGTTGGTTGTTGCAGTAGTAGTATTGTTGCTATTGCAGTTACTATTATTTTTTTATTGTAGTTGTTGCAGTTACAAGTGATGTGTAAGAGAAGACAACAATCAGACACTAAAATAAAGAAGAATCGCATGCATTATTACACAAAACACTCTTTCACGCAAAGAGTCAATTTCACACATACCTATTGATATACACAGATATGTATATTTATATAGTATACTGGTTCCTGGTTCCTAAAAGGGTTTTTTTTAATTTATGAATATCATTTTTCCAAAATATTGTTTTGATTTTCGATAATGAAAAGTCGGATTTTTCATGAAAAATTTATTACAAACTATTTTTTATTTTGGCAAAACTGTATATTTTTATTATTTGACAAAACTGTATTTTTAATTTTCAGAGAAAAATGTTATTAAAATATAAAACAAAAACCTATTTTTAATTACGGACCGACCATCATAAAATTTGATTTCATAGTGCCAAATTGCATGAGGATCAGCGTTACAGTTTTTATCTATATTTAAATAAAATATATCATTGTATATTAGGGATTATAAGCTTTCATATACCTAGAGTAAAGAGAACCGGTTAAAAAATAGTCACGTGACAGGTTATCAGGGTTAGTGACCGGTTCCAGTTCCGGAACTTTATATGAGAGGAACCTGTCACTTTTACATGGGGTTGTCATTGAAGGTGGCTATTTAGCCCCTTGGGACAGGTCACAGAACTGGTCCAAGAAGACAGGTTCAGTGTCGATTAATGTAATAAAATTTTGATAAAATTCGGTAATTGTTGATTTTTTAAACATTTTTTTTTTATTATTATTTTTATTAAATTATGTTTACTTTTATTTTATATTTTTTCGTCGATGGCGGCTCCTCGAATAGAACTCATGTTCAACTAACGTATCTTGTTTAGAAACAGCACGAGTATGTTGTCTTCAACACTAATCACTCAGCCACTGATTGCTATTGTGCGAGAGTTGCTAATTGCGAACTTAACAAGCATGTTGTAAATTGACTCTTAACTGTTATATAGTGAGTATGTTTGTATCAAGTGGTTCTCAATTGGAACTTTGGTGACGAGTTAGGTGCCAATTTGTACACAACTGGTATTGAGGAACCGGTCCATTACTGCTATTGTCACAAATTTCCCGCAGGGATGACATCCATATTTGATTGGTATCCGAATATAGAATAGAAAATTAGGGTTTGAAATAAAATTTAAACAAATAAAAATATCCCATTTAAAATGTTGGCATTATATAGATTAACTTGTTTTTAAAATAAAGAATTAAAAGACTCCAACTTTTTTTTTTTATTAAAATAACCAAAATCTGAATGTGGAAAAGACATCTTTCAAAGATTTTTAAATGTACTTCTTTTATTCAAATCGTCATTCTGTCTTAGGAGGCGTTTGTCAAAAAAAACTTTTTGGGTGTTTACCTCGCATAAAGGTATATAATTAAGATAATTTTATTTAAATTTTTATATAAAGTTTTTGAAAACTTTTCAAAATTGACAAAGTTTGTATAGGACTTGTATGGAGATCTTTGCTCTAAGATTCTGCGGAGAAAATTTATTTTGAAAACATTAAAAAAAATATATAGTCCGGAATAAAAAACGAATTTTATAAGTGATTAAATATCGCAATTTTTTTTTTTTTTTTTCTTTATTTTTTGCAGGAGATTTTTTAAGAAATCTAGTGAATATTTTAAGGAAAATTAAAAAAATAAAACAACGAGACTAAAATGAAAGAAAAATTTATTTCGATCTGAATTAAACTAAAAGAGATAACCTATACATGTAAACGTAAGACTTGTACATCTGCTCAAAATGATAGATATATCTTAGGATCATAGGATGTCATTAAAGTGATGATTACTTTGAAAAATTCTTCAGAAATACTCCGGTTTTTTGTTTTGTTTTTTTTTTCATTGCAATCAATTTGATCTGGCAATACTTTAATGAAAAATATGGTAAGCATAAGCATGCAACTTGATTTACATATAAGTTTTCAACTTAAATACAAAGAATTTTTGCTCTAAATAATAGATACAGTTAGTTAATTTGTATTTTTTATATCAAGTCGAATCCTTTTGTACTTTTTCTTGGTTTTATATAATACGATAAAAATAGTTGTATTTAGGTTGAAAATGTAATGAAGAATAGTATAGGAAGAAATAATTATAAGAGAAAAAAGAAAAATTATTCAAAAGAAGAGAAAACTGGAAATTCTTTGCTTAAAATGCAAACAGGGACGAATAAGATATCTACATTTTGTCTAAACTGCCTTATATATAAAAAAAAGTTTGAAATTCGTATTAGACATCATAAAAGTACCCCGGAAACGGAAAGTAGGATTATTATATTGGCTAAAAAAGGACCACAGATTGGCTTTGTCTTGTACAAAACAACTTGCCAGAAAAGTTCCATCAATGCCTATACAAAATTATAAGATACAGTTGAAACTTGTTAAAATAAATAAAACTTTAGTCCAAATGTGAACGCCGATAAAATGGAAAGACTTATTTTGCGTTGAAACGACTGTAGAGAAATTCCATTTACTTCAGGTATTTGAGCAAGGCAATGACCCCAAACAAAGTTTCTCTTTAGTTCAGGATGGGTTTTCCCAGAATAACGTCCATGTTTCAACCCCCCAAAATCCATCAACGGATCTAAAACCTTTAGATAACTTGCTAAACGATTCAAAGAAATGTAAAAAAATATGATACAGGACACCACTGAAAACATGTTAGAATGCAGAAAGTTGGGAAAAAAAAAGATGGACGTACGGGATTTTAGTCCTTCCTAAAATATCTAATAATTTTTAATAAAAATTTTGTTTATTATATTTTTATAGAGGCTACGTAAAAAATTTAATCTTTATGACCAATTTCAGTGGACTTTGTGTCTAAATAATAATTCGTGTTAAATTTTCTTAAGATATTTTGCGATATATTGCGACCAGACAGACGGAGGGACGGTCATATTTAAATTAACTCTAAATTGGGAAAAGGTTTTGAAATTTTCTTATACTAATAATATCACAATCTCCTATGGAAATGTACAGTGATTTTTTTCATTTGTTTTTAGAGGAAAAACATTTCTGAATATATATTTTTTTTTTTTGTAAAAAATTAGTTTTAAATAATGTAAACCGGTGAAGGCCTTTAAGGTGTCATATATTTTTCTCTTTTGGCGATACATTATTTTAAGTGTCCGACCGAACGTTCGGCTACGGTATCAGGTAAAAGGTAGTGTTTGGTGGGTGTTCGAGGTTCGGAAATTATTTTGGCCGAACTTTAACCAACACCAAACTTTTTCTTAAATCTGAATTTAACATGTATTTGTATTACCAGAAGTGTCCAATTTATTAGACTACAACTTTAAATTCTCAAAAATACAAAAATCGTACTTTTATTCGAACGCCATATTAATTTTGATATATTCTATTAAAGCAGCTACAGATTGACTATATCATCGCCAATTTTTATTAGCGCCTTGGGTGTGCCTCGACGATTAATGTTAAATTAAAAGCATCGCGTTCTTAGCCCAAAATCGTTGATGAATATTTTTAGTGAAATTATATTTTCTGCGTAAGTAAAACTTTACAGGGACTTATTTCAGTTTAAAATTAATTTATAAAGCCAACATCCGCTATAACAAAATATGCAAAATTGCTGAATTCTTTAAAATAGCTACACACGTTTAGCAAATTAATATTTTAAATCGCCAAAAAGATTTTTAAATGTCATTAGGAAACTTTCTTTCATTGAAATTATGTTGCGAGTGTGCCCCGCTAAAAAGGCACTTCTTGGAGCCATTCACGTTTTTTCTCTCCAAGTTTGGGTACCTCCTGTAGCATATCTGTTGAAGGCACATTGACAAGATATATGTCAAATGATGCATAATTTCAAGCGCTATTAAGTTCTCCTTTGAATTTTGAAATACCCGAAACGGCGTAAAATCCCCAGCGAAAAAACTGCAAAATTTTAAAATTTTTTTAAAATTTGTTTTCACGAATTTTGCACAAAACAATTTGACACTGGTTAATGGCACGCTAATTAAATCAATGCTGGTCCTTTTCTACAAGTGTTTATAGTCTACACTAGAAGAATTGGACATTTATGCTAAAATCCGCGACTACAGCAATAAAAAGAAATAAAAAAAACTTGTTCAGGTCTTGAATTTTTTTTTCTGTTACAGCATCAAGTGTTTTTAACATAATTGCATCAAAAGTTGTTTAAAAAAGTTAGAATTTAAAAAAATATTTGATGTTGAAGGTCGGTTTTATAAAGGCAAACATAAAAAGAGAATTGCCCATATATTCCAAAATTCTATTTTATTTATATGTATGTTTGAATCATTGTCTAGAAAGTACTCCCAGATATTTTTTAGTGATAAATATTTTTTTCCTCTTTTAGGTACTATAACAAAAAGTTCGGGTTTGGCCAAATTTTGCAAAATTGACCGAAGTTCGAATATGGGTTCGGATTGGAACAGTTCGTTCGGTCAGCAACTACCAAAAAAAAAGAAAAAAGGAACGATTATAATTAAACACTGATTTTTTGTTTACTGATCCTTGGAATTTTCCTTAAATTTTTCATAGACAAATGGATGCACCAATATATATTATTTTTTTGACTATGAGCCGGTCTAATACTCAGCCATATAGCCACAACAATAGACATTTATAGTGTTCAAATTATGCAGTAGTGAATTGTGAAAGAAAGGGTGTTGTTGTGTTATAAAAATTAAATAATATAAAAGAAAAAAAAATATGAAATGACATATATACTCTTAGTTAGAAAGACATAAACACAGACACAGAATATAGGCACACACTCAAATACACAGACATACAGTGAAAACATATACACATTTAGCAAAGCAAGTAAAAAAAAAAAAAAATAACTAAAAGAAAACAGTATACAGAACAGAAGATGTAGAAGAAACACAACAAAAAGGCAACTTACATACGACTCTTCTTAAATTTTATCATCTTGTTGTTATTTCTTTTATACGAAAGACACTCTCACTCTGTGTGTGTCTCTACATGAACGAAGAAACGAACTTACAAACGAACGAACGTATAAAAAAACAAACTGATTGTTTATTTTTTTTTCTTTCTTTCTTTGTTTTATATCTTAGAACACAGTGTGACAGACTTGACACATACCCCTTGGATTTAGTGATTGTGATAGTGATTAGTAGTACCATGATTTTTCGAGTAATCTACAAAAACACAAAATAAAAATGTGAAAAAAGAAAATAAAAACAAAACTAACAAAAACAACATTGTGCAATAAACTATTTCAAACTAAGAACACAGTGGTACGAATAATATTTAGATTTTTCTGAAATGGAGTGGGTGGACGTAGAAATGAAATTACAATTGCAGTGATTTGATTAAGAAGATCAAGTGGGAGTAAAGATTAAATTAATTTTTGTTATAGGATTTTATTAAAGTTAAAGATGTTTTGAAAGTAAAACTTTGATAAATGATTGAATGGAAAACAAATTTAAGATTTTTCGTTTATTTATTTTGAATTAAAGGTTTTCCTTAATTTCTTATGCTTAATAGCTAGCATTAATATCCCTTATGTTTACGCTATGTGATTGCAGTACAAGTGTACAAGTCACAGGATTATTGAAGTTCAATGTAGAGCAAATAAATAAACATAAATTCCGTCAACTTGACGACAATATGGCTTATTGCAAATACCCACCAAGCCAACGTAAATAGCCTCAGGTTTATTTTCGAAAACAAACTGCAACTCGTAGAAAAAAAAATCAGTTTGCAATTTGCAAAACCCAAATGAATTTGAAAATTGTATAGTTGTATGCATGTTTACATACACACAAACAAACAAACACAAAAACAATATTATCCGTTACCACTGTGACATTGCCAGTTAGTGTGATTGTTAATAAGCAACAGGGCTAGAAATTGTTTTTTAAAGGTATTTAGGTAGTCAGGGGATGGGAACAATGGACGGAGGAGTTATATATGTATGTATATAAGTAAAAATTTTCAAAATCTACATTTATAAAAATAAATCATACCTACCCAATATCAATAAGACGTGGTATATGCAAATCTGTGTCGTCCTTTAAACCACTCGTTTGTGTAACACCGCCATCCAAATGTACTGCCGTGTCCTGAGGTGTTGATGATTGAAATGCTGAACCTGTTTTCCAACGTGGCGCTGTTAAAGATGTTGTTGTAGTCGTTAAAGTGCCATTGTGTGTTGTGGTAGAAGCTAACAATAGACTGCGTTGGTAGGTATTATGTTTACCCACACCCACACCAACACCGCCACCACCAAAACTTTGATGATGCTGCTGCAAATGATCGTTATCGTCATCATCACAGTGTGTGGGTATATTGCGATAATCACCATTACGTTTGGCACTACCACCACTGGGATTGACTATAGCACCACCCGTATCACCACCATCATCAGAGCCACAGTTCAGGGGAGTAGTGGCAGAGCACAAATAGCCATTTTCATTGTCATGAAATATTTGACCCTGTGTATTGCCATTCTTGCTCGTCTCTTGCATGCCAGTTTTACCACCCAAATCCGGTTTATTTGAGGGACCACCCACTCCACTGCCACCAATACCCCCACCTGTGCCTGTAATACGTGAAGTCATTTCGATTTTTTCATAACTTTCTGTACGACCCTGCGGCATTGTATTCCACAAACGCATTTTCCTTTTGCGTCTTAACGAGCAGAAACATATGGCAGCAAAGGATGAGCCGGCAACAAAGAGTAGAGCAATGAATATGCACAGCAGTATAACTTTAAAGCCTAAAGGAGCCTCTGGGGGTCGTCTGGAAACAGCCAGTGTAACGGAAGCTTCTACCTTTCCGGCTTTATTTTCAGCAGCACACGTATAAATACCAGCATCTTGCATATCAGCTGTTAGTATGGTAAGATTGGAGGCATTTCGTAACATATTAACTACATAAGTTTTACGACCCTGGATAGCTGCTGCTGTTCTAGGGCTACTAGAAGGACTATCACCATTAGTGGCGGTTAAATTGGCTATAACACGATTTTTTACCATCCATTTGACGGAGGGCTCTGGTACTCCCTCCACATAACAGCTCATGGTAACATTTCTACCCTCTACCCCATGGGCTGTGGTATCAGTGGCTATAATTTGTGGCACACAAGCAAAATCATCTAAATCGATTTTATCCCATGATTTTCCAGCCAGTCTAGGAGGATTTTGACATACTGGTGGTATGCCACAGGGTATATTTTCTCTTAACATCCAGGATCTCAAGGGACGTAAAGCACAGGAACAATTCCATTGGTTACGAGACAATGTTATGCCATGCAGATTTGTCAAAGAAGTTATAGTGCCTGATCTTACTTCTGACAATTTATTGCCATCTAATTTTAAATATTCCAAACTAGATTCCAAACCAGCAAAGGCCTTAACCTCTACTCTCTCCACACGACAATCACTCAGTTCTAGTCTCACCAAATGCTGCATTCTTTTAAAGGCATCATTGCCTACTATCATTATAGGATTACCATTCATTTTCAATTCTCTCAGCTCTGTAACACTCTCCAAAGCATCCGATGGTATATGAGCCAAAGCATTAAAGCTTAAATCCAATTCCACCAGATTAATAAGACCCCGAAATGCATAACGCTCTATTAGCCTTAAACGACATTTCGCCAAGTAAACCTTTTGTAAATTCAATAAATTCACTTCGGCAAATGTATCATCGGGTATGGTGGCTATTTCGTTACCGGTCAGATCCAAAGCTTGGGTACCAGCATCCAAAGGAGCTGGGATATGTGTTAAATTAGCGTTAAGGCACAAAACAGACTCTTTGCCACTCTTCCACTTACATTCACAAACACTAGGGCATTCGGCCATAGATTTGTGAAATATATTGCTAAAACAGCATAGCAGCCATAGTAACTGTATCAGGGGTATGCTGCGAAATCGTTTCAGGGTGTCAAACAGAGGTAAATTAAGAGAAGTTCTAGGAGTGTTTGAGAAATGTTTTGATTTTCTTCTCACTTTAAAGGCCAACGTTATACTCTGGGCAGTATTATCGCCGCGCAAACAATACTCGGCAGGAGTTTCCATAAAATTCTGATAGCAATTTCCATAAATGCATTGTGCTTGCTCTTCTGGAGTAGATGTTGGACGATAATGATGATGATGTTCGTGATGTTGATGGAAATTGTTGCAATTTTGATGTAAACGTGTTTGCGTGTAATCTTCTTGTTGCAAAGCACTCAATTTCATAGATGTGGGTATTGTTGGTATTGGTGTTGTGACTGCTGCCGTCGTCTCTACTATTGGTGCTACAGATGCTAATGCTGCTGCTGTTCTTGGTGTTACATTGGTTTTTATTATTTTGATAAGTTTGTTTCGGGCCATGGCACATCAGGCTATTGTTATATATCTCTATAGATTGTAAATATGTATAAAAGTGCATAATCCACATTTGTATACGTGTGTGTATTACATATATTTTGTTCTTTAAATGTATGTGTATGGGGTTGTGTATTGTTTGTATAAAACTATGTAAAGCCTATTGTATTAGGCCTTCCCTATAGCTGTATAAGCCTTGTAACATTGTTTTTGTTTTTTTCCAATACTTTTTTTTATTATGCCTTTGTTATTATTAGTGTTATATTCATATATTGTTGTTATTGTTTTTTTCTCAGAAATTTACTTTAAACTCATTGATTCACTATTATGGTTTTTACCAATTTCAATCATCATACAGGATACTTTTCATTGGAGTTTTTATTAGATTTTATATGTTTGTATGCTTGACCAGTAATTCGTTGCTATTATTATTATTATTCACATAACACAATGGCAAATTGCAATCAGTTATTATTATTCAGAAATTCTTGTTGTTGTTTTGTTGAAAATCTAAAATGAAAAGTGAAAGAAAAATAGAGAGAAAAAAAAAGTGAAATGATGCTTATTGTACATTAATAAAGAGAAAATATATAATATTTTCCTTGTGTTTTGTTAAATAAAAATACAGGAAAATGTTAATAAATCTTTAGAATTTTTAGTGATTATAATCATTGAAAAAACGTTTACTAATTGCAAATAATTTTTGTTTTCATTAGCGCAAACAAAACATATTTCAATAAACTAAATATTTATGTTTAATGAAAAGGCATTTGAGATATTAGAGAAATTTTAAAAGAATTAAAATATTTGTTTTTTTTATTATCTATAATTATAAAGAGTAAAATATATAACATTTGGTATTTGGTATTTTTGAATTGTAAGTACACAGAAAAAAATATTTTAAATTATTTTCTAACAAAATGATTAACCTATTTCTTACCACTACTCGATCCCGTTAAGATAAATTAATTAAATTTGGTATGGGGTCTATTTTAGTGATTATGATCATAAAATCGAAAGATTTGTGATCCTAGCTTTTTTAGTTTCCAAGATATCGGGTGTTGCGAAAACGCATCAATGGTAAATTAGGGGTATATTGTTTCGCTCATATAAGTAGTAGACGTTTAAATAAATTGTATGGCAAAATGAGTTTTATTTGTCATTTAAATTTAATTTTGTAATTATTTTACAAATTGTATGTTAAATATGTTAAGTGTGAAAAAAAAATTGGAGATGGGCTCCAATTGAAATTTAAGGCAACTAAATAATGATGTAAAAACGTTAAATAACTTACTGTGTAAGAGTAAATAATTTCTTATAATGTATAAAATACATTATATATTAAATAAAATATGTTACACATTAAATCATTTGGAATGTAATGTACATTGCATTCGATTATCAGTTTGCGGATCATCTCGATTAGGATTTTAATACGGTGGTCAGGAAAGCATTTTGGTATAGTCTGCTTAACCACGTTGTGCTTCAAACACAAATGTTGCATAAATCGATTCTGTTATTCTTGCAGAATATTCCCGAATTTTGTAAAATCGTAAATCCTGGTAATGAAACAAATGGCTCATAATATGATGCATTCCAGTTGAAACAAGATTTGAAAAGTTGGGTAATGTACCAATATTCAAATGACTAAGAAAAAAATTTGTTTGCTTTCATTTATCCGTGCACATATATTCACAGATTTTTTTTTTTATTATACTTTGAATAAAAAAAATGATATCCAATTAATATCATTTAATTGAAAACCCAAAATTAACTATCACTTTGAGTAGAGAGCATGGCCTTTTATAGAAAAAGGCTGTTTCGAAAATTATGAAATTTTATTGGTTTTTAAAATTTGTAATACTATGAATAAAAAATAATAATGTGTAATCATAAAAATTGCAAATATTATGTTTTTCTTTTGCAAATTTTATGACCTTTGAAAACAAATTTATTATCCTTTTTTAAGACAATTGAAAAAATTTTGCAATAAATTATATAAATTTATTGGTTTCATTCATCAGTTTTCGATATTTTTCAGGTAACTCTTTGAATTTTTATGATCATATTCAATAAAATAGTATCCTTCACAAAATACACTTTATATTTAGGTAGCGTGGATCATTTGGAAATTCTTTTTCTTAAGACAATTGAAAAAATTTTGCAATAAATTATATAAATTTATTGGTTTCATTCATCAGTTTTCGATATTTTTCAGGTAACTCTTTGAATTTTTATGATCATATTCAATAAAATAGTATCCTTCACAAAATACACTTTATATTTAGGTAGCGTGGATCATTTGGAAATTCTTTTTCTTACATTTGTTCTCATTGTTTGTAAAAAATATAACCACTTGTAATTTGCTGACAATTGATTATTTTTTACTACATAAGTCATTAATAATGTAGAACACAACTTTTATATGGCTAGAGTAAAAATTATATTGCATATGAAGTTTTAATTAAAAAAATTCTATATTCGTTCATCTATAATGGTTTTATCAATTATTTTTTATAATTTTAACATACTATATTACCTTGAAAATTTCCATATTTTCAGTGCGCCAACTTGAGCTAAATCACACTACCCCTAATTGACCATTGATGCGTTTTTGCAACACCAATTTTTCGGAGCTTGGTGTTTCTATCTCCCTAAATTATTTGTCAACAAATGAATAGTTACATATTTTTTGATATCCTGGCTATCGTTTGAAAGGTTATTCAAGATATTTTTTTTGTAAAATTTTTCGAATGAATTTTTAAATTTTAAAAAAGGTCTATTTTATAGACCTTTTTTGATCCGCTCTGCCGTAGTTAAAAATTCGTCGGAATTAACTTTTTTTCCTCAATTTATTTAGCTAACATTCCAAGCTAAATGTACATATATAAAAAATTATAATTAATTTTAAACTAAATTAGTTACTATACAGGTAAATTTACTGATTCGAAAACGCAACAGTGGTTGGAAATGGGTTATTATAATTATTAATATAATTTTTAATAAATTAAAAACACTGCGGTATATTCCCAAAAACTGACGTTAATCAATACCCGTGGTACAGGGATACCATAGAGTAATTTTAGTTGGTTTCTTTCAAAAACGTATATCATTTTGAACAAATTATCCCAACAAAAATAAATGTAAGTAATTTTTGATGAAGTACTTTTTCATTACTTCTTAAGTGTCAGATAGTGTATGTTTTCTTCTTCTTAAAAAGTTATTTAAAAAGCATCCGCAGATGATATTAAAAAAGGATTGAAATGAAGTTTACTGCTGCAAAACATTGATGAACAGTTTCTGTTATCGCAAATACTTATTTACCTTGTTGATCGTAAATAAAATTATGTCTATTTTCAATAAAAACTACTTCAACAATGACATTCGTTTGTATGCGAAGGAAATAACTCCATAGAAGTAATTTAAATTACATTAGTTGCACTGATTTAAAAAAAAACACCATAAAAATAAATTTTTCATGACATCGGGAATATGACTTTCTACTAAGTGAATAGGCGTCCAAAAAGAGAACATCCTCCAATGACAAGCCTATGTTAAATTCATTGGAAATAATCCGAATTTGCACTACTTCTGGATCACAAGTTCGGGATCTTATTGACTTCTTTGGATGTTCTTTTTTTTTTTTTGCTGGAATTCATTACAACCATTTAGCTGGTCACAAATTTTAAAGTAGAAAACATGTTTACTACAAATCGCAGCTTTTAAAATAATTGTATGAATTTTGGCTTTATATGATGCAGAAACGAGTTCTATTAAAATTTATTGATAATGGTTACCTATTATAAGTAAAGCATGTAAACGAAAAAGATTTTACATTTTCAAATGTAAATATTTAAGTATCTATAAAGGGTATCTCAAAAATGTTGTACTTTTATAAAACAAGAGACTCCAAAGAATACAAATATGCTTATTACTTTTGTTTAAAATTGTCAGTCGCTGAATAAATATAAAAATTGATAAAATTCAGAAAAAAAAAACATATAATAAATGGCAACAATTTTCATACATTTTACACGTTTTTTTGACATTATGTCAACCTTGGATGTAAAACTTTTTAACTGGTTTTTATACTTATTTATTTTTTATGACACCCATATACAGTATGTTTTACAGTTTTTTTATCATAACCTTTTTTCCGATTCACTTTTCGATGCCAAATCTAGCCAGAGTGTTAATCAACATATTATTTAGTATTTTAATTGATAGATTATGACATTGTCTTTTTTTGGATGTATCATTTACCGAAATTATCATTGTTAAACTAGGATTTTTTTTTGACTTGAAGTTGGTTGATGTAGTGTTCAAAAAAATTTTCTCAAAATTAATTTTGTGTTATTTTCCAATTTTTAAGATTGTGAATAAACATTTTGGATTTAATAAAAAAATATTACATACTTAAAATATTCGGACTTCGAAGATTCACAAAAGTATCCGATCTATATCATATTTCTCACAGCGACTGCAATATTTACGTTATAAAATGTAAAAAAATTTTCGTTTACACAATTTTTTAAGAAATTTGTCCAACATTTTTTTCTGATGTTTTGCAATTTTTATATATCTCGAAACTCAAAATGTAAATGTATATATATTCTCAAGACTACAAAATCACAAACCTTTTAGTTTTTTCCAATACTATATACTGTGGCTTAAATATATGCAATTGAAAATGTAAAAAAATTTTCGTTTACATGCTTTATGGGGACTTAAATTTTTTTTTCTAGAATAGGGTTTTGATGTCCATACATTTTTTTAGTACTTATTTAATAATTTAGTACATTTAAAAGTTTTATGGGCATTAGAAACCCTATTTAATTTTATAAAATAATATTTATAAACGTTAAAACTAATCTATACAATTTTTGATCAGAGTTGCTCCTCAAAATTCATAGCTCCCATATAGGCCTATCTCTGAAAATCTTCATAAAGTGTATAAATTAAAAAGATTGTAAAAAGTACAAATTGTAATTTCAAACTTTACAACAAGACTTGGTCTAAAATAAAACACATGTTCAATATAAACTCCCTGAAAAAAACGGTCAATACAGATTATAACGTTCTTACAATCCTAAAAAATGTTAGCACTGACATCATCCACAATTAAGCACAGGATTAATATAATATATATTCGCCGAAAGTAGGTCACGTTCAAGAATAACTTCCTTTATAACACTAAAGAATGTTGTCAGTATTTTAATAGCATTCTATCAAGTTTGAAGCTACAATATAGAAAGTTACGTTCGTTAGTACGGATAGAGGAAATAATTTCAATATCTTGAGCACTTGCATGATATTTTGGAGTAAAAGTGGTAGACATTAAAATCTGAAAGGAATTCATAAAAACCGAAGTAAATGCGGTGAAGGATGTAAAAACGGCTAAAGTGTGCGCTATCACTGTAATATTCATTAATACTGGCTCAAAACGGGGATAATTCGAAAATTTTTGTTAACTTGTCATATATTATACTTTATTTATTTTTCTGAAGTTCCTCAATAACCTAAAAATTAAAGAAAAGCTTATTTGTGAAACTAGTTCTTCTTCAAATTCTAATCGAGTCATTACTTATACTTTTGTAATTTGCTAATTCCCAAGTTTAAGCAAAAAATTAGTAAAATTTCAACTTTATATGAATAAAAGGACAAAAAAAATAAGATTTTCAAAAATAAATAGTGCAAAAAAGTTAGGTATCAACTTTAGAGCCATTTGATGTATAGATGTATAAAATTTGTTTTTTTTTTTAGTCTTTATATCTTTATTAATAAAGAAATGCGAGCACTTTAAAGTTTAAAATGGTACCCAGGTATGTATCGTAGGGTTAAACAAAAGCATCTGCATTCACCAAATTTTGTTTAAAAAAGAAAAACGATTTTTTTGCCACCTGTTTATCTCAGCTTAATTATAGATATGCATAGGTATTTTTACTTAACTGTGAATGAAATGAAGATTTGTATTTAAATTTTGATGATACATGCCTTATTTTATTCACAGAATTACTAGCTTTAAGACAAAGATTATAAACTGAAATATTTTTCATGTTTTCATTTATCAAAGGCAATTTAAGTAAAAACAAGCGTGAATGTTATATTCGGCTCGACCGAATCTATGTACCCATCATCAACTTTTTCAAATTTTAGGTAAAGTGGGCGGACCACGCCCCTTTTTGTTTCCGAGTTTGCATTGATCCTTGAACTATTTGAACAGAATTTCGTTGAAGTTCCACCTTATATGGGAGGTGGGCGGATCACACTCATTTTGGGTTTCTAAGTTTATATCGACCTTCGAGCTATTTATGCAAAATTTCATTGTCGTAAATGCTTTTGTTTAAGAGATATCAGCAGAAAAGTATGAAACGAACACCCTGTGTTTCTAGTTTTTAGCCCATAACTTTTTTTACTAACCTATTTTGCCCATTTTTAACAAAAAAAAAAAAAAAAACTTATATAAGATAAATATTTGTGCCAAATTTCGTTCCTCTACCTTACCCCGTTCGAGCCCTAACCTGCTTTCAACAGACGGACAGACAGACAGACAGACAGACGGACGGACACACGGACAGACGGACGGACATAGCTAGATCGACTCAGAATCTAACCAGGATCCAGAAAATATATTGATTCCTTCGACATGTTGCACACGGAATGACAAAGTCTAAATAACCCCATCTTTTTGATGATGGGTATAACAAATTTTTGGACACTAATTTCGAAATAACTCCGAAACCATTGAGCACATAAAAAAGTTTGTGTGGTTTAAAAATATTTTTATTCCGCGCCTTCTGATATATAATTTATGTCAATCATACACCATTTTTGAGTCATGGTGAAATATACTAGAGTAATGGTCATTTTAAAGGCGAAATATTAGACAGTTAGAAAATCCAGACCTGATGGGAAAAAACTGAAAGCAGATTCGTATTTAGCACATCAATGTCGTTTTTGGGTTGCTACTGAATACCTACATACATCCACATCTCAGCCCGGTATTCTAATTTAAGTAAAGAATATAAATTTCTTATGTAGCTATATATATTTTGAATCGCAAAATCTAATAAAGACATTTCAAAGTATATTACTGGTAAATATTTTATATTATTATTTTTATTTTATTATTATTATTATTTTTGTTAAAACTTAATATATATGTATAGCTTAATACAATATCTGAAGGACATTTAAAATTAAAACTAATTACAAAATTTTTCACCATTAACTTTAATAGCATTTTCGACCTAACTTTTCCAAATATTAATAATAATTTAAAATATTTATCAAAATCATATACATAGGTAACTAAATAAAATATACACTATTTTCTAGGCCATATGATACTCTAAAAATTGTTCACTTTAATCCTTTATACTTTAATGCATTGACAACACAAATATGGTAAAATATAATAAATATCGTATACTAGTATGAGTAAACGAATAAGGGAACAGCCAAAAATATACAAATCTAGGTTATAAAAACAAATAAATCATTTGTGTTTTTTTTTTTTTTTTTTTTTTCAGTTGATTTTAATCAAAAATCTAGGTCTTTTAACTTTATCATCTACTGTGTAGAAGAATTTTGTTTTTCTCCACATTTATACGAAATATTCAAATTTAATATAGTAGCTAAAATATTTATATACTTAGATGTTTTTGTTAGTATTCTCTTCTTTTTTTAGGTATTTCTATATATACTCTATATATTAGTTAAAGTATATAAAGTTATACAAACACTTAGTAGTTTATATGTATAAAGAGAAAAAAAAAAACATAATTCATATCTCATGTTAAATGGTCGTTCTCATGTTGCAAGTTCTTTAAAGTTTTGTGTTTTTGTGTATATATTTTATACTTTTAGTTTTCTGTTTTATAAATTTTTCGTAGATATATATAATATTTGTTGTTGTGAATATTTGTTTTATATACTAACTAAAAAAAATATTAGTTTGTCTACCATGCTAATGGCAATAAAAACACATATTAGTAACAGTCCCGACTTAAATACTGAGTAATAAATTTTCATTTAGATTTTTACCAAGCTGATATTATTTTACGTTTAGTTTTACACACATTTATTACATCAGTTATATAAGCTATTTTATATTGGTAGTTGTATATGTATGTGTTAATATGAACAAAATTATAAATTATACTTTTGTAGGTACTAAAATGCTATAGCAAAATTATATATGGCAAGTATTAAAGAGATCCCAGTGAAAGTTTTATTTTATAATGAAGAAAATGTGTTAATGAAAATTGAACAAATTCTTTATAGTAGTTTTCATTCATTATAAAAGATCTTTGTAGATTCTCAAATAAGGGCTAAAGGTCACCGCTTTAAAACAGCTTTTAATAAAATCGAGATTTTATTGCGATGTATGAAAAGATATTCATAAATTTTGTGGCTTCGTTTATAGTAAATCTTCTTATGCAATAGTTTTTTTAATTTCGCTTGTCTGTGGAAAACATGATCACTTCAAAAATATCGACTTAAAATAAGTGAAATTCATCTATAATATTTTTTATAAAGCTGAAATAATTGGTACTAAAAATAATAAAAATCAGTTCAATAATAAGAAAGTTATAAAGAAAAATATGAGACCTTTCTTTAACAATTTTATATTTTTACCAAAATTAATATTAAATTATTTAATTCTATTGAACAAACTGTTGGGTAAATCAAATACTTAATATGCATTTAATTAAAACAAAAACAGAAACAAAGAACAATATCAGCATGATTAGTAAATATTTCTATGAGACAAAACTAATATGAAAATATTATTTCTTACTCACTAAAAAAAAAGTTAAAGACAAATGCAGAATACTAACATAGTACTCATAGAAATAAAGTCGTATCTCTTTGGTCCCTAAGAAATATTTTAGCAAATTATTTCTACGTACTTTATTCTAATATAATTAAATATTTTCCTTATTAAATTAAGTTTAACAAACAATTGAATTGACGTCTTATTAATTTATTAACAAGTAAAGTATATAAATACACAAGGCACCATTCAATTATTTAATTATTTAGAAAAAAAAAAATAATAATAATAATAAAAAACCAATATGAAATTACTTTAGCAAACAATATAGACAATCATCAATTCTCCAATGGAAATGCAAATTTATTTTAACAACAAAATTATGCACAGGCAAGCTCAGCTGTTTTAATGGTATTTTCTGATATTTGTTATTAACGACCATATGCAGCTCTACTAAAAACTATAGCAGCCAGACACATACTTAGTTTTTTTTTTTTTTTTTTTTGCAATTTCAAAGTGTATATTGGCTGGGTATGAATAAAATAGTGAAATGCTGGCAAACAAGAACAAGAACAATAACAACAACAATATGAAGAATATAAAGCAATTGTGGGGCATAAACCATTAACACGGAAATAGATGAGAAAAAAAGGTTAAGCATACGCCTTATTGCATGCATTTTAATTTAGCAAACTATTTTAGTTGTTATTACAGTTCTGGTAGTAGTTGGGAAATAAAAACAACGTACTAAAGAGCACTGTGGTTTGAAAGAGTGAAAAAAGAGGAATTGAGTTTTTTTTACTAGACAATTAAACTTTTCAACAAAACCTTTTTAAATTTCACATTGGGCCACGATCTCTGAGTTTTGGCCATAATTAGAATACTTTGTTTATCCAATATTGCGGCCAAATTTTGTTTTTTATTATTTGATAAAATTTGAAATAACCGCATTTTTCTTTTTTGCTCCGAATTCGGAACGGCTAAATCAATATAGTGGCTCAAATTGTATCACGATCCTGAATTTTTGATATAATTAAAGTTCTTGGTGCACATAGAAAATATATAAAAATATAGGGTTTTTGGGGGCGCTGATTACGACTCTGCAATAAAAAAAAAAAAAAAAAGAAAATGGGGGATACAAAGTGTAAAATTTCAGTTTGAAAGTAAGTAGATTTTAAATTAAAATTTTTAATTCGCCATTATGTTTTTTGTTTTTTTTTTTTTTTTTGTTCCAGAATCATCATAAATTAAGACAACATTTCATTTTCGTATTTTCATATTTTTTATTTTTTTAGTAACTTGTTTTACAATATTTTGCAGTATAAATGAATCAGGTTTGAAGAACCTTTTTTGGTTAAAAGTCTATATCTTACGAATATATGAACAGCCGAAAAAACTTAAGCTATGTTCACATTTGTCAAATATTTGACAAAATTTGCGTTCTACAAAAAAAAAAATTGTAAATATTTTTTAAGAGAAAACATCATCAAACAGGATTCAGTAAAATATCAGATATGATTAATTATAAGTAAAAAAAATATTTTAAAATAATGGTTACCTCATTTTGATCAAATATTTGATTAGTCTGATTATATCTTTAGATAGAAAACAATCCCTTGGATCTGCTTGGATCTAGGCTTTGAAAACTCCTATTTTTGGGGAAAAATTATATTATAGAAAAATATGATTATTGTTTCATATGAAATTGCTTTTAATATTACAATTTTTTATTTTAATATTTGTTTTCACCTCTTTTACCTGAGGCTATTTCCAATTCGAAACTCAACTAGTTTTTGTTTTGGTATAACGCCATATTAGGTTTTTTACAACGGAACTTCATATCTATCTATGGTTATATGTCTGTATGACGAAGGGTTAAAAATAATTATCAAATTTTATTACAATACTAATCTTCGAAATAAGTAGCAATTTTCGAAAAAAAGATAAGATTTAAAAAAAGGAATAAAAATACTAATTTTCGAAAAAAAGAAACTTAAACTGATGAAAATGTTTAAAAAATCTTTCTCAAAAAGTAGAAATTAAAAAAAAAAAAATCATTTTTAGAAATTGGAACACAGGTTAACTTAATCGCAATATAATTCTATATGTTGGATAATATGTCTTGACAAAGTGTAGAAAGTAAAATGAAAATTTTCCATCACGTCACATGTTTAACCCATTGATGGCCAAAGAAAATTTGCTTCTTTGAGGAGTTTTTATACCCTACACCGCCATAAGTGGTTGGGGTATTATGTTTTTGTGCTGATGTTTGTAACACATAGAGAAAGTTATCCAACACTCACCTTAAAGTATTTAATCAGCTCAAAATCACTTTTTAAATCGATCTAACGATGTCCGTCCGTCCGTCTGGCTGGCTGACCATGTAAACCTTGTGCAGAAAGTACCGGTCGGAATTTTTAAGATGATTCAATGGGACTTTTATAATGCAAGGACGAAGCATACTGAAATTGTAGCCACATGTCATGGCTATAAAACATAAGTGACAAATCCCTCTTTCTATTACCAAGAAAATTTTGTAACCAAAAAAACTCCCTTTTTTTGGTCCTCAATTAAAAAATTTAAAAAATGTGACGTAATGGATTAAAATCTAATTAAGATAACTATACCTACAATATCTGCAACATGATTTTCGAGATACTTTCTTAGTGTTGACTTGTGTAATTATTCAAAAAAAAAAAAAAAGAATTTATAAAAAATTATTCAGAAAATTTATAAAAATTCATTTTCAAGGAATGTGCTAATTTTTAAAAATATAAAATGCTCTGTAAAATTTACAAAGAAAAATTAAAAATAAACCGTTTAAGCCAATTTTAAATATCTAACCGCTTAGGAGTGCGGAAACAAATTTGGGTGAAAATCATGAGATTATTTCTAACAGACATATATCACTAAATTAATTTTAAATTTAATTATTCCATATTAAATTCGAAAAATTATAAAAATGTTGCTCTAAAAATACCTAATATTTTTCTCTCACCCACAGTGCTATAAACGTATTAGCTGTTATGTAATGTTTGTTGCATGTTTTGGCCATTATCATAACCATATAATGCCATGCGGCTATAAACACAATGCAAATAAAATTAAAAAAAAGCACACACATTAAAACAACAACAAAATCCTAACACACACCGTTACACGTACTTTTAAAAGCATACTGGAAATTAGCACTTTCTGTACGGTATAAATATTACAAACACTATAAAAACTAAAACTAAAAATAGCTAATACACTCACAGATAAACTAAAATATATTTACTAACATATTGACTATTAACTTGGAGTTATAAAACTCAGGCTTAAAAATCTACATATAAATGATTTTGGCAAAATAAAAAAAAAAAAAAAAATCTAAAGAGAAGTACAGATTTAGGAAAAAAGGGAACATAATTTGCAGCTGGTTGTTATTAAAATACATTATGATTTTCATTTATTTCTTGTTGGTATTATTTGAATTTCTATTACTGGCACAATGTTCAGGTTCATACACATATACTGTGTGCATAATACAACAGCAATGCAATCATACCAACTACAATACACTTTAGACATGAGAGATGTCATGTCCTTGTAGTTGTTTCTGTTTTTTTGTTGCTGCAGGCTAGAAATAAAACAAGCAAAAAAAAAAAAAAAAAACAAATCTAAATATCATATTTAGAACTAAATTTGTTGTTGTTATTTTCTAGTTTTGCTTACATAGTTGGTTGTATTCAGTGGCCATCATTGTCATCATCATGACAAACTACAACTACTAACAAACAACTTGATATAATGTGTATAAAACAAAAACAAAAAAAGGACAATATAAACATTTGAATTAGCCAGAACAGAAATAGAATTTACTGGTGACATTCATGATTTGAGCCACTACCACTACAACTACAAACATAAGTACTTACTATGAGTACTATTTAGTCATGCGACTTTACCAACATTTCAGATATTTTAAACAGAAAATTGCAAGAAAGCCTAAACAGAAAAAAAAAGAAATGAAGCAAAATATGTATTTAACATGTTGTATTGTGGCAAATAAGTATTTAGCTTTGTTTCCTTTTTTCATTCAGCTATTTATTCTTTTTTTGTTTGGCTTTTCATTTCCAGACAGGTTAGTATTTTATTCGCTTGAAATGTTTTAGTATTTTTTTCATTTTGAGCTACTTTATTTGGTGGCGTGTAGTTTATGGAGCTATATGCCCTTTTTTTCTTTCCTTTCTTTGAAAACTTATTTCTCTATGTGTTATTAGTACTTATTTCTATGCATTTTCTTATGTATGTTTGTAAGTGTGGCTAATATTTACAATTTATTATTGCAGTAGTATTTAAATTAAGTTAAATATGACAGCTTGTAATAATGAGTACTACTAATGCTAAATAATAATAAATATTTGTTAAGGGTAAAGAAAATACAAAATAGAAAATGAAATTTAATGAGAAGAAAATATTATTTAAGTAGTTGCTGCAATATATGGAATTATTATGAAACTTTGTTGTAGCTTTAATTAATGTCATGAGTTATGACAGTGAATATGTCTATAAATACTATAAAAGATATTAAAGTATAAAGTCGACACTGCTTCAGATTGTAATTCATTGTAGTTTAAGGTCCGTTATTATAACTTTCCAATAACTAAAGTTAGGATGTTATCGTTCACTTTAGCTGTTTTTGGTTGTTATAAGCAGTGTTGCCAGGACTTGAGAAAAAAAGAAGCTAAATTGGACTTTAAAAAAGGTCAGAAAAGGCTAAATGACCCAAAAAATAAAGCCAGAAAAAAAGCTAATATATTGTCTTATTAAAAAGCACATTTATTCGTTAGTTTTCATTAGTTTTTGGTATTTCTTGAAGATATATTAGTGAGTTTATAAATTTAACATAAATAGTTCCTATGGATAATAAAGTTTTTAAACAATAATTATAATTTTCTCCTAGAATGAAGCGCAGTAGGCGAAAATTTTCGCTAAATATAAAAAATTTATATTTTTTGTGCGAATTAATACACAAAAATGATAAAATTTTTGATTTTTTTAAATAAAATTTGAAAATTTTTAGCGTTTTTAAAGCTATGTTAAGAATCAAAAAAGGCTAGAAAAAAAGCTAGAAGCTAAAACGAACATTTTGAAGCTAAAAGCAAAATAAAAAGGCTAGATTTAGCCTTAAAAAGGCTAAACTGGCAACACTGGTTATAAGTATAAGTTAAGCCAAAAGTGACCAATAAGCTAAAGGTGATAACATCTGACATTTAACTTTTATCGGACGGTTTATGTATTCAGAGCTGCCATATTTTCTGCTTTATAAAAGAAATAAATAATTTTTCTGTTTATATTTATATTTGCTCTGTCGTTGTCTTTTAGTTAGCTTAAACTCATTTATTTTATAAATTTCTTTGTTTTTTATTTTTTTATATTTCCGTTAGTGGCAGTTACGTTCAAATAGTACATGTTGCCACTACGTTAAGTGGCCAAAAGTAATCGGTTTTTGTTTTGATATTGCCGTATTATCAAAATTATAAAATTTACCTTAAAACCAAGTTGTAATAACCAAAAGTAGATAAAGTTCACTTTATCGTTCACTTTAGTTTATCTTACTTTTAACTATCTGTTAAAAGCGTTATAATAACGGCCCTAACACAACTATAATTTACACATGTTAACAAAATTAAAAGTAGCACTAAAAAAATATTTAAAGAGAAAAAATATTAAGGTGGCATTTATTCTGTTCGAATGGTTAGCTTTTAATTAATATTGCTTCAATTAATAAATCGCAATTATTAGATATTTCTTTGGCTTTTCCTGGTAATTTTTTTTACAAACCTTATATATTTGATTATAAATTTTATCATTAAGGAGAGCGATCGAAAAAATCTTAATACACGTTTTGCCTCATACCTTTCTTCGGAAGCAATATTAAAAAATTCTTTTGATCTAGTTATCATTGAAAAATACTTAAAATAATAATACAAATTATTAAAAAATTTCAAAAAATCCAAATAGGTCCTAGAAATAATTGGCCACAGAAATACATTTCCGCCTTCAAACTGTTTCTAATGTTATTAAACAGTATCAGGAGTATTTGACCATTGATAGAAAACCTGGTTCAGAAAGAAAAAAATGGTCCACATGATATTGGGAAGGCCGAAAAATTGAAAGCATATTGAAAGGAACTCCAAACTCATCTGGTAGAAAAGCTGCCCGGTTAGCTCAGTGCTTTGACTATTCGGTGCGAAAATTTAAAGCTACTGCATAGTTAATAACAAAAGGATTAAAACAGGAATGCTGCCAAAAATTTACAAGCCAAGAATAGGACACGGAAATTAAAACAAAATTTCATACAAAAACACTCATATTGTATAATTGTCGAAGAAACGTATGTGCTGGCAGAATTTTCGCAGCTTCTGTGGCAAAAGTTTTATATTGTAAATGCTCGAGGTATACATCAAAGAATATTTGCAAAAAAGACTTCTTCTTTTCATAAGAGAGCACAACGTGTCCACACATTTTTAGCCTGATTTGGTATCATGTTACTACGGTAAGAAAGCTCTGGAGTGGTACCAAAGCAATAACATAGTTTTTGTACCAAGAGAGGTCAATTTTTCAAATTGTCCATATTTTAGACCAGTGGAGAGATATTGAGCTCTTGTGAAAAGTGAATTGAAGAGCACGAAAAAGGTGTTTCAAAATACCGAAGATTTTAAAAGAAGATATGCAAACTGCTCCAAAAAATTGACTGAAGCAACTATCAAATCTCTAACGGAAGGGTTATCAAAAATAATCCACAAGTTCATAAGTAGTGATTAGAACTATAAAAGTTATATTTTTCGGTAATATGTAATAAATTGTCAATTAAATGATAAAGAATGAAAACTCTAAGATTAACCGTTTCCAAGTTTTTAAATATTATATATGTTAAAATTTTTTCGAACGCTTTCCTTAGGACAAACAAAAATATAGAGTATTATATTTTTTCTATGCTTCAAATACAACGAAGCACAGAAACGCTGTCATGTCAAAACGGACAGTAATCGGACTTGACATCTCCGAAAAATAAAAATGTAATATTCATTTGTAAAAAAAAATAATAAAAAAATTAATAAATAAAAAAAAAAGAAAATAATTTTTCTTTTTTTTTTAATCCTGACTGTACAATAGAGTGTCCCGAGGAAAGCCTTTTTCGAGATATCGATGTAGGAAAACCCCTCAAACGATGCGTAAAAATTAGCTCAATACGAAAATATTGTTTAAAAAATTTGTAAAATTGGTCTTCAGTTCCCATACATTTTGTTAAAAAAAAGTTTTGATTTTTTTATTGAAATGGGTATCCAAAAAATTTTTAATTTTATGCTGGTTATTTAACAAATTTTTTTCCATAGGATTTTGTTTTGATAGAAGACTTTTTAAGGCATTTTGATGAACTTTTGTTTTTAATTTGGAAAATTACATATTATCAGCAGTACTTACTGCAATACAAATTTTTAATATTTTAGTCGTAAAGGGAACAAAATTATAAAATTCTTATCCATTTTTTTAGAATTTCGTGGACCAAAATTTTTGCAAAAATTTTTTAAATATTTTTTTTTTTTTTTTTATAATTGGCTAAAAATTACGAATACAATACCAGATTTTTTATTTTTCCAAAGAAATTTTAGTAAAAAAGTTCTTTATTTTTTTTTTTTTTTTTTTTGACAATAGTTTCAAAGTAATTTGGAAACTATAGAGTTACTTTCAAATTAGTGCTATTAGTGCCACTTAAAGCCAATTTTATTTCACATATTGTGGTGTATCTTTTATATAAATCTAGCACACCATTCTTGAGTTATATTGAAATTTAAGGCGAAACATTAGACGCCCATAAAAACATCTCGACATGATGGAAAGAAAAAACTGAAAGCAGATTCGTTTTTAGCATGTCGAGTTCCATTTAGTCCACATATTTTTTTTTATTATTATTATTATTTTTTTAAAGAGGAGAGATTTTTTGCCGACCAGTATATTAAATTATACGAGTACATATTTTTATTGGGTTTCCATTTCATTTTTTTTTTTTTTATTGGAATGGGTGCATTATTTCTTCAGCTGCTAGAGTGCTTTTTGGCGACCATGAACTCTTTACAATTTTTATATATTTCGCTACATCACCTCTCTGAATAAATTTTTAATTCCTAATGACTTCCAAAACTGTTAAAAAAAATTAAAATACTGAGTTTAAAAAATAAAAAGTTACAAAAAAAAAAAAAAAAAAAAAAAAATCATACAATTAAAAAACTGATCAAAAAATCATTCCATTAAATGTATACTGGCTATATGAAATCATTGATCTCAAAAAGTCTATACAACTTTATTATTAAATTTATTTTTAAAGCTCCTCCGATTTTATTTTGTAAAATAGCAAAATAATAAGATCACGCAGTATTTCATGATATTCTATATGAAACTACAAAAGTGCCTCGAGTGAAAATAATACGCACAATTACAATAATTATCAATCCTTATGTCAAAATTTAAATTCCGTTGAGGGACGCACATACCCCGCCAAAAAAAAAAAAAAAAAATTGTCATCAAAACTCGACTACGCTATATTTATCAGTTGAAAATCTGCGCAATAACAAAGATGGTGCAGAATTTATCCATAAAATCCGATTAGTTTATGTAATATAATAAAAAGTGTGGAAGAATGAGAACAAGCTAAGTAATTTAAACTCTTTTTTTAAGTTTTTAAAATTTTAATAACAATCATGTATATAAAACGAAACCTACGGTGTTAAATTTTGCACTTTATTAGTTTCAAATATGTAACTAGTTTGTTTAAAATAATATTACCACAAAACTTATTATGGATTAATATCAGTTTCAGCTAAGTTAACATTTTTAAAAATGGCCCATAATTAAAATTGTATTTTGTTATTTTTGCCTACGAATTGCATTATTGTGCAACGAGTTATTTTTTGTATGAAATCACTACCCTTAAGTAGTGATCATTTTCCTAAAAAATCAATATTTTTATCGTATTTGTTAAATTCTAGCAACCAAATCAATTATTTTGAATTCTATATAAATAAATTGAAAACCTTTTGCTTTTAACTATAAAAGTTGTAACAAATTGGCTAAAGCTCCGTAGACATGCAGAGTATTTACAAAAAGAAAATAATAAATAAATACACTCCACTGCCACAAAGCGATACAAATCCCTTCGTTCGTAACAATCTTAAATAATTTTTCCAACTTAATAAAGAAATCAGCTTATTTTCCAAAGCTTAAGTTACACAACACTACCACATTCAGCTTTATACTGTTGCACTACTACTACAAATACTACTACATTATGCCACACAATACAATTTAGAGCAGAGCAACAGAATCAAAACCAATATAGCGTTACATTTTGTTAGCTGTTGTTTTGTCTTCTCTTCTGCAACTAAATCGCTTTAATGCCACACAACAAAAACAAATAACAAAAAATACATACACACACATACTCTTTTAAAATGATAGTAAGTATTTTGTAGCAAAAGGAAAAAAGCAGAAGAGTGGAAAGAGTATTGCATTTCATAACTTTATGATTTTCCATATAAATACTGACAAAACCAACAACTACAACAATAGAAAAACATTATAAAGACTAAGCAATGCAACAAACACACAATCATATACTTATAATTCTAAAGCCGCAAACAATAATTCTACAAATAAAAGTATAAAATTTATTTGTTGTGAAAATACTCGTATTAGAATAAATAAAATGGTGGGGAAAAAATATGATAAAAAAGATAAAAAAAATTATTGACCTTAACAAAGAATGCAAATAAATAGTGTAAAAACGGTTGAGAGAGAGGGAGAGAAAAAAATGGTGGAAAGGAACTAAACTAATATATATAGGATTAGGTTATTTTTTCTTTCCTTATATTTGTGTTTAAGCCAAATATGAAAAGGGAATAAATGCATAAATACTGTATTTTGTGGTAGTAGCTGCTTGGTTGTTGGCTTGGTTTCGTTAAGAGATGAAATATATTTAAATGAAAAGTTGTTGCGGAAAAAAGGTTGATGATGTTCTATTTTGTTTATATTTCTATGTTCTTATACTAATGCAAATGAACATCCATTGCAGATTACTGTTAACATTTTACTCGAAACTTTAGAAACACTAAGATATATACTTTATTATTGTGGTTAAAATTCACTCACTTGCACACAATCATATTTTTGCATTTCGTAAAACTTAAAGAAAAATTTTTATGATTTTCAGTGGTTGGCAAAGGGGAATTGATTTGTAAGGTATTTTATCTAAGGGATCTAAGTAAGTGAACTAACTAATGTAAAAGGTTGTAGTGATAAAACTGTTTGGTTTATTTCAAAAAGAAAAATAGATAAGGAAATAGAAATTTTGTAAAATTAAATTTTTAAAGGGAGTTAAAAGAAAAGTGATTTGGCAGAAAGAAGAAGATGTAAAAAGGAATAGGTATCAGGATTTTGCAGGAAATCGATTTGTATATTTAACGCCAATTCCAATTGTGAAGCAAAATATCAGTGAATTAGAATTAGCAGAAGAGTAAGTTATATACTTTAGGTTTTATTTAAGATATTGATTTACAGATAATAGATTTTAGGGACATTTCAATATCAAACTCCTAATAATAATTTATCAAACACCATATACTGAACTTTATGACTAACAAAAAACAATTAAAAAAAAAACTATTTTCATTGTCACAAAGTCTAGAATACTGGTATATATTTCAAACGGGCATATCATATATTAAACATACACTGAGACTTGTGAAATTGGAAGTACACTATTTTATGTTGCCTTGCCAGCAAAATATCCAAAATAATTCTTAAACTTCATAACATCTTAAGTTATTTTTCAACTCAAAAATTAATTTCACAGGATTCCCACAAATTAAATGCACATGTCCAAAATTTTATCATCGATTTATTTATGTTGAGCATCAATTTTAGAATACATACTGGGAACTATTTAACCGATTATTTCTTACATATTTTAAGTTAGTGTACTATAATTGCTCTTCTCTGAAATAGAGTGGTTTCAATCAGGATTTTGCAGACTACAACAAAGGCGATCCATGCAGTTTCATGGCAGTATACCCGCCACTTCGTTAACGTATATTTTTTCT
Source organism: Protophormia terraenovae (assembly GCA_951394005.1). NCBI lineage: Eukaryota > Metazoa > Arthropoda > Insecta > Diptera > Calliphoridae > Protophormia > Protophormia terraenovae. The sequence goes on from OX596074.1 coordinate 145,447,260, forward strand.
TTTTTTTCTTTAAGAAAAATCATACTACATTATAAGTTCAAATTGTGTTGTTATAATTTTATAACTATGAATTTTTGAATAATATTTCTAATAAAAACTCTTATATAGACCAGATAAAAATTTGGTAGCCTTTTCATTTAGGAAAAACAAAATGAAATATCAAAAATTAAGAAAACCGTCAAATTCAACTATGATGCCTAACACCCCACTTTGGTTTCGCCGACCACTTTTCTTGGCCAATACAAATTTTGGTAACATTTTCTATTTGTGTTTTAATTATCGTAGTTTTATAGCAAACATTTCAAAACGCCAAAAAAAATAAGTTTTTTTTTCCTACTTTTACCAATTTGTTTTCATAATACAACAGGTCAAAGTTTAGTTTCTTAAGCAAATTTAAAAAATATAAAAAAAGGTGCCTTTTTTCAACGGTTTTCATTAATTTATAATTATTGAGTACAACAATTTTTTAAATAAGTTTATTATGGAAAATAGATCTTAGGATAAGTACTTTTATAATTGAATACGAAATCAGTTAGAACTTGTTGCCATCTTAGAAAAATACAGCTTGTTTTATAAAACTCAAAATGAAATTGGATTTGTAAGAAATTTTATATTTCATTAGACCTGCAAGTTTTTGGTAAAAATTGGTAAAGAAAAACTCAACGGAAATAAATAAACACATATCTGGGCTATATTTTCCATATTGTCTCGTATTGCGATTTTCGAGAAAATCCATTGGAAATTCTTATCATTTACAAAAGTTTAACCAATGAATAAAAATGCCAATATTAAAAATAAAATGGCAGATATAGATAAAATATAGTTGTGTATCAAAATTAATGCTGCTAATGCAAAATTCACGCCTTTAGGTTGAGTTATAAGTGAAATAATTGCAATTTTCCTTTGGAATTACTTTACTTCTGAAGCATAAAAAGTGTAAAAATTAATTAAATTTTTTAAATACAAAATAAATACATTAAATTGTTTTGATTTTCATCTAAATCATATTTCAAACAAGATAATTAGTTTTTTTTCCATTTTGGTAGTTTTGGCCAAAAAAAGTGGTCCGCGAAACCACAGTGCACTCGTGGGAACAGTTATAATATTGGTATTCTGTCAGCATTAAGAACAATAAACTTTTAAATATTTTAATTACCAGTTTCTTATATTTTTAACGTTCGAAGTTTCAAAAACTACCAAATTATTTCTATTATTATATTTTAGTAGAGAAGAATGTGACCAATAGAACTTATGGATTCTTAACACAGAACCATATATCTTCAATTTCACGTTTAAAAGTTAATTATTATTACATAATAGTCTCCTGCGCAAGATGATTTGAAAAGCAAACACACTTGAATTTCAAGTGTGTGTTTCATAGCCAACATGTGCAAAAACAACAATAAATACTGTTCGTACTGTTCGCTGCCCGAAGCAAAGCAAGTGTGTACTGTGTATGAGCGACTGCAAATCCGTGCGTTCAAATCATTTATCGTAAAAAAGTGGTGCAAGTGGTGTGGCAAAAAAAAGCAAATCATACAAGACGTTGAGAAATGATTTAAAGATTTCAAGTGGGCTTAATGATTTGTTTGTTTTTTGTAATACGTAGTTGCTGTGTGTGGCAAAAAATCTTCATAATGTGTAAAAAGTGGTTGTTTATAAATATTCTTGCATACACACACATATATACAGTATGTCTATATTTTATTGTTGGTTCTTCTTTTCTAAATAAATGTAAAAGGGTGAATTCATAAAGTTATTAAAAAATACTCTTTATTAAGAGTTAAAAAAGTAAAAAAATTAAAGTTGACATTTGAAACTGTCAGTTACATATGTAAGTTAGAAAATTTTTATCTTTAGTATTTATTTATATTTTAAATAAAGTTAGTCTTATTATTAATTGTATGTTTATAAAAAATTTTAAAATTGTAGTTATTTATATTATGATAGATTTTATTGCATTTAATTTATATTTACTAAGTAATCATTCTATTTTAAAACTAAAAGGAAATAATATAGAACAATGTCTTTTCATTTTTCAAATTCGTTTCCATATACGTTTACTCCTTGACTAATAAATTTTCCCAAATGTTAAGAATACGATGGAACATCTGCACTGTAATAAAATTATAAATGAAATATTTTAAGACGTTTACCTAAATTGTGTGTCCCGTCATATGTACATGTTCAATATATAATCAATAATAATATAAAAAAACCTTGTAAAAAACTTTAAATATTTAATAAAATCTGTTTACTAATAAAACTTAATGCATGTTTCTTTAAATTGTTATAACTAGTAACATTACTAATTTATTTGATCGTAAATAACAATAAGTTTATAAACAATACTTTTAAACGACTGTTTTACTTACGAAATTACTTTATACAGTCATGAACGCACACACACACATATAATTTTAATAAAAAAGAAAACACAATTTTTTTCCTTATTGAAGCAAATAATTGGTCAAAAGGCTTGTATTTTTTTATACAAGCCTTTGAGAGGCTTGTTTGGTCGCTATCATAGCACACTCATGATTTGTTCATAAAGTTGAAGCACACACGCAGTATTTGTATGGTTTTAAGTGCCTGCAGAACAGTATTTATTACTCCGCACACACACTGATAACAACACTTGAAAAATATCAAGTGGCTTGTACAGCCTTATAAGACACAGTTTGCAGGGCTCTGTTACATAACATTCAAAGAGTAATATAATAACAAAAAGTACCACAAAGTATCTTCTTATGGATTCTCATTTATTTAGGACCATATATATTTAATTTCATATTTCCAGGTTCAATATTTTAGAAAATTCAAAAAGTATCATTAGAAGAAAATAGAGTACCATAAATCATCTTTACAGGAATCTTATTTACTTAGCACCATATATTTTTAATTTCATATTTGTAATTTCAATATGTATTATAGAAAATTCAAAAAGTACCATTGGTAGAATAAAAGAGTACCAAAAAGTTCCCCTCTTGAATTCATAACATCTTTAATTTCATGTTTCTAGATTCAATATTGTAGAAAATTCAAAAAATATCATTAGAAGAATGAAAAAGTATCACAAGGATTCTCATTCACCTAGGAACATATAATTTTAATTTCATGTTTCTAGGTTCAATATTATAGAAAATACAAAAAGTACCACAAAATTCCCTATTCTAAATTCTCACTAACTTTGGACTACATGTACTTAAGTTCATGTTTCTAGGTTTAATATGGGCTGCGCGATTATGAATCACCCAGTAAATCAGTCAGTCAATCACTCAGACGTTACTCTATTATATATATAAAAGATTGATGATTTCTGCCAATATAGTACTACGTGGTAATATAAAAATCCAAAAATATGAATTTCATTATCATGTTATGAATTTTTAAAATTTTTAACAATATTTTTTTAAGAATTTCAAAAATAAAAATTTGTTTCCATACACATAATATAAATGACCTTTTAACAGCTTAGTATTATTAAGAAATATCCATATGATGAAATGTAATTCAGATTCTTAAAAAAGTTAGAATATTTTCAATGCTATATAGCTTTTTATGTAACCGCTGTTTGCGTTAATATATGCGCTAGGTCAATTTGGGTTAAGGTTCTTATTTCGTTTTATATTATTAATCTTTCTTATAGTTTGAAATTAAATTGAAAAGTAAAGAAATAAATCTAAACTGTTTATAAATAGAGTTTTACTATATTTTGTATTTATTTGTAAAAAAAAAAAAAAAAATACAGGAAAATATAAAAGTCATATTGATTCTAAGTGATATTTTAAAATATGAGTAACTCTGCAGAAATATTTATATTTGTTTTTGAATTTTTATTGTTGTCAAACACTATTGCCAGTGGTAGTTCTTTCCAACGTTCATTTCTACTAGTAGTTGTGGCTAGATTTCAAAAATATTTTAACCTCTATTTAAAGGAAAATAAATAACAAAAGTGTGTATTTGAGTGAGGTTAGGTTAAGAAACTATAACAATATAAAAAATATTGTAAACAATATTAGTTTGTTTAAATAAAAAATATTTTTAGCAAGAAATACACATAAAAGACCATAGAAAAAAATATGTTTGGTTTTCAATATTTTGGTTAGATGTACAAAATAAGAGGCAAAAATAAAAATAATATTTCTTTGTTCATTCAATCGTTAGTTATTTTTTATTTATTTTTTTGTTTTCAATCTCAAGTCATCACTTAACCTTCGAACAATGAATATGAATTTGTATTTATAATATTGTGTTGAGGTTGTTTATGGGTACAAAAGCTTTATGTTGTTTGTGTTAAGTTAAACATTTTTCATTTTGTTTTATATTGCTTTTTTTTCTAAGAGCAAAAATCAAACCATAACAAAACATATTGAAAAAAAAAAAAAACCTTAAAGAACCTAACAACCTTGCTGGGTGTAAAATAAAATAATAACAAAAAAAAAATCATCTATAAGTATCAACATTTTTAGTATTTTGTTTGTTATAGGCAAGAAACTTTTTTTAAAAAAAGTCATATTTTGTAATCTTCTAGTTTCCACTTCACCAGCATCATCACCAATATCATTCATCTTTAATATTTTTCGTTTCTTTTTTTGTTTTCTTGTAACTTTTTCGTTAAAAAAAAAAAAAAATAATAAATAAATAAAATGGAACGTAACAAATATGGGCCTCAAAACAAATTGTTGTTATTTTTTGTATACAAGTCGATGTTATATAAAGAGACCTTTAATTTGTTCATGGTTTGGTTTTTTATTTAGGAAAATTTATCAATATTTTTTGCGGGATTTTTCTTTACTTGTGGAAATATGATTTCATGATACGGTTATTATACCCACCATCAGAAAGATGGGGGTATATTGATTTTGTCATTCCATGTGTAACATGTCGAAGGAATCATTTAAGACCCCACAAAGTATATTTTCTGGGTCCTGGTTGAATTCTGAGTCGATCTAGCTATGTCCGTCCGTCTGTCCGTCTGTTGAAAGCAGGATAGAGCTCGAACGGAACAACGTAGGGATACGAAATTTGGAATAAATATTTATCTTATATAAGGTTTCTTTGGTATTGAAAATAGGCAAAATCGGTTAATAAACAAAAAAGTTATGGGCTAAAAACTAGAAACACAGGGTGTCCGTGAAATACTTTTCTGCTTATATTTCTTCAATAAAAGTACGTACGCCAACGGAATTTTGTACGTATACTTAGTGCATCGGCATAAACTCGGAAACTAAAAATGGGAGTGGTCCGCCCACTTTACCGCACACCTCCCATATATGGTGAAAATCAACGAAATTGTGTTCACATAGTTCAAGGACCAATGTAAAGTCGGAAACAAAAAATGGGCGTGGTCCGCCCACTTTTTGCCTATTTTGATGGTGGGTATATAGATTCGGCCGGTCCGAATATATTCGCGCTTGTTTTTTTATTAAATTGTGTTTATAAATATGAAAATGCTTACTTATAGAAAAAAATCTTTACAGAAAATAAGTAAAAAATATCGTGCCTACTTTTAGGCTGAATATTTTTAAATTAATATTTTTTAAGAAATAACTAAATAACTATGAAAATAGAATTGATATGAACAATTTAAAATCAAATCTTATTTTTATCTTAATAGTTTCTTTAACTGAAATCATGTAACTAGTTATATTTGTATTATGCTACTGGATATTTCTATGTATTTTAGTCATCTTTGATGTAACTTTTGTTTTAAAAATATATTTTTATTAAAAATAGAATTCACAATACAATTGTCACAATACAATTGTAAGATGTTTTGCTATAAAAAAAACCTTGAATATATTTTTATTTTTCTCTGAAATTTCTTTTGAAAATGTAAACATTTTTAAAGATTTTTCTTTTTTGCATTAAATATATTGACCTTGAAATATATTTTGGGTTCATTTAATATCTCAAAAAAAAAATAATAATAATAATAATAATAAAAAAAAAATGCCCTTAAGCAAGATATACTTACTGAAACAAAAAAGCACAGACAAATTCCTTAGATTATGATTAATGTTTTAATAGAAATTGTAGTGATCAAACATTTTAATATGTTAAGGAATTTGGGAGCATAATAACTATAGACGAAAGAATTAATCAAAAGATAGTATAAATCCTTTTCCAATATTTTCTTAACCCTAATTGACCTAGCGCACCCATATGGTAACTCAAACAACGGTTAGATAAAATGCTATGTAGCATTGAAAGTATTCAAAGTTTTTAAAAAATCTGAATTACATTTCATCATATGGGAACTTCTTAACAATACTTAGTTGATAGAAGGTCATTTATATTATATGTTTGGAAGCAAATAATCATTTTTGAAACCCCTAAAAATAGTTTTGTTAAAAATGTAAAAAATTTATAACATGAAAATGAAATACATATATTTTTTCTCAATGTGTACACTTTAGGAAAAATATTTTATAATTTTTATATAACCAAGTAATACTATATTATATTGATATAAATCAATAAATTATATATAATATTTTTATTCTGTTTTTCTTTATGAACTATAATCTGCGTTACCATATGCGTGCACCATTCATAAGATCTACATTTTTTGCGTAGTTCATTCCTTTGAAAATTTTATCAAGAAATGTAATTTTTTTTTTTTTGGGTAAATGAAGCTTTGAAGAACTTAAAAGTAACAATGACGAATATTTCTAAAGGATTTATATTGAATGGCATAAAGTTTATAAGCATATTAGTGACGAAGGTGATGCTGGTTACTAAGCATCTAATAGTAGTATTCCTCGCTTAGTCCTTGACATATTCCTTAAATCAAAATGTGATTGTTTGTCATATTCAATATAAAATATATAAATTGTAGAATAGAATTTCTACGTATCTAAATGGTATTTGTGCTGAAATATTTCATCAGCTTCAGGGAAAATGGAAAGTTAGTTAGTTAATTAGAAGTTAGAAGTCCAAAGGCAGTTTACTACTCTCAAAAATCACAACGAGTGGATGTCTTCTAATATCCAAAAGCGGATTTTTAACACAATAGTTTTTCATGATCATGATGAAGGCCATCTTTTAGTACCAACAGCTAAAATAAGACGTTATATAGGTGACTTCCTAAGCTCAAGTGGTTATACATAATACATGTTCAATATTTAAAAATTGTTTCTTAGTACAGCTAATGTTAAATTTCATCTCCTTAAGAAATTTGTCAATAAAAATAATTTTTTTGAACAATTTACTGATTTTCTTCTTACAAAACAAAATTTCTATGTAATTTATGGCGTGACCATATGGTAAAGGCGCATTATGCCCGATCTAGGGTCCGAAATGAAATTTTATATAATAGGTAATTTTTTTTTAGGCCTCATAGAACTATATTTTAAAATTTCATCAGTATAATAAAACCAATTTTTGGTATAGAATAACTTCCACCAGCAGCGTTTAACTATTGTACTTATATAATCGAATACTGTATCTCGAATATTTTTTTTCGTTTTGGCAATCTTTTTCTCCAATTAAGCAGATTTCGTTTTTCTGTTTTCCCTTGCGTCGTTTTCTTTTACTTTATTCTGATGTTTTTTCAATTATATATATATATATATATATATATATATATATATATATATATTATAATTTTTTTTTTTACTTTGCCTTTTTTTTAACTTTGACGTTATCTGGTTATTTTTATTTTTTGTTCATTTTGTCGATATTTTTATTGGCGTTTTAATTTTGACAATGTTTTCTTTTTCATTTTAGAACTTTTTCCTTTTTATTTATTTTTTTTTTTTTTTCTTTTTGCGGATTTTCCATTTTTTTTGATGTGGCGATTTTTTTATTTTATTTTGAATTTTTTTATTATATTTTTTTAAATTTGTTGATTTTTCATTTTAGGACTTTTTAGTTTAATTTTTTCCGTTTTATTCTGGCAATTTTTTTATTCTGAAAATTTTTTTCATTTTGTAGTTCTTTTCATTTTTTGTTTTTATTTGGCGGTTTTCCCTTTTGTTTTATTTTGGTGATTTTTTACATTTTTCGTTTTGGCGATTTTTTATTTGGGATTTTATTTTTATTTTAGCGATTTTTTATTTGATCGGTTTTTTATATTTTTGAAAATTTTTCATTTCAGCAATTTTCTTATTTTGTTGTTTTTGGAAATATTTTTTTCGCTTTTTTTTTTTCTTTCAACTATTTTTTAATATTTTTTTTTTTTTTTTGTTTTTTTATTCTGGCGATTTTTTTTTATTATTATTTTGAAGGTTTTTCATTTTATATTTTATTTTATTTTTGGCATTTTTTTTTTTAATTTTGCATTTTTTTTTCATTTGGCGGGTTTCTTTAGTTTTGTTAGACCCTACACTACTATAGGTAGGGAGGGTATTATGCGTTTATGCTGATGTTTGTAACGCTCAAAAATATTGGTCTGAGACCCACCTTAATTTATACCAATCGGCTTAGAATCACTTTCTGAATCGATTTAACGATGTCCGTCCGTCTGTCCATCTGATCGTCCATTTAAACCTTGTAATAAAACTACAGGTCGCAATTTCAAACAAAAATTTATGAAATTTGGCACACGGGTTGCTCAGTCCAAGGACGAAGCCTATTGAAATTTGTTATGATCGGTCCATTAATTCATCAAGCTCCTATACAACTATCCTCCCGGAAAACAGGTCATAAATCCCATTAAAATGTTAGTATTAAGTTAAAATTCGACACAAATAAGTTTTATATAAGTATAAATGATAGTGCCATATTTTAAGAATATCGATCCATAATTTATCATAGCTCCTATATAAGGCCCTTTTTAGGGAATCACCCAAATGAATGAATGAATTGATATAAATGTTAGCATCGACGTAATAATCTACTTTCGTATGTCTTATTTTACACATAATATGAGTATCGGTCTACAATTGGCCCCAAGTCTAATAAAGACCCTGCCTGAATTTTGAAGTACACAATAGTGAAAGGTATTATATGGTCGGGCTGGACTATATCTTCCTCTCTCGTTTTTTTCTTGTTTTGGATTTTTTTTTTTTTTTTTTAGTTTTGTCGATTTTATCATTATTTTAGCGTTTTTTTCTTTAATCTTTTTTTTTTAATTCTGGATTTTTTTCGTTTTAGCTTTTTTATTTATAGCCATTTTTACTTTGTTTTTATAATTTTCTACGTTTTGCAGTTTTTGTTTTGGCGGTTTTTTTATTCTGATTTTTTTTTGGCGATTGTTTTATTTTGGCAATATTTTTATTTTTTTATTTTTAATTCTCACATTTTTTTGTTTTAGCTTTTTTATTTTTAGCCATTTTTTATAATTTTTTTACGTTTTGCAATTTTCAATTTGGCGGTTTTTTTATTCTGGCAAATTTTTTATTTTAGCGGGAGTTTCCCTGAGTTTTTCTGTTTTTTCGTTTCGTTTCGTTTTTTTCTGATTTTTTTGTTTTTGTTTTAGCTGTTTTTACTTATATTTTTTAATGACTTTTTTACGTTTTTGCGTTTTGGTAGTTTTTATCTCTACGGTTTTTTTTTTTATTATGGAATTTTTTTTAGCTTCTTGCTGATTTTTTGATTTGACGTTTTTTGCCCTTTTTCTGTTTTTTTTATTTTTGCAGATTTTCCCCAGTTTTTTTTTTTTCATTAATTTTTGTATTTTGCAAAACTATTTTTTAGTATAATAAAAAATACATAGTAATTTTTATATTACATACTAAAGAAAAAATCAAAAAATAACTTTTATTTCTATCGTAAAATCATTTTGCCGAAAAAGGTATAACAGGAAATGTAGAAATGTAAATACATTTTATATCAATGCTACAAGTATCCCTTAGTAGTTCTTCAACAAATACATTCCCTTGAACTTGAAGAAAACATCTGGCAAATCCTTCAATTCATTTTAATTTATTTAGACAAAAACTAACATATCGAAATACTACAAATATTCTCAACAATATACTAAGGCTAAATCTTCAACAGAAATTGAAAATAAATAAAAGTTTCTTCAATTCAATTAATACAACTTTTATACATCATTGCTCTGTACTTACCACTACTATTGCAAGTCATCTCATCTCATGTTGTTGTGGCAGAAGAAAGTTTCAGTTTTATGATCAAAAGGGCTTTTGAGACTTTTTAAAGTTTATTTTGTGTTTTATTTCATTTATTTATTTTATTTCCAAATGCAATATAAATCATTTTAAATTAAATTTTATTCACTTCCTTACATTCAACTTATAATATTTACGTATGAAGAAGCTGTAGACATTGTAGTTATTGTTTTTTGCTTTTTTGTTTTATAGACACTGAAGCCAGGCACCTTGCATTTATTTATATACACATACATATAAATACATATGTATGTATGCACATAAGTATGAGTGATTTTATTTTTGTAATTTTATTTTGTTGCTTTTAAAACTCTAGGCAACCAACACAACACAATTTTACTTCACTTTCTTAAAAAACAAACAAACAATGTTACTACTGTATTCTACCCTACACTACTGCAGGCAGAAATTTAAATTATACACATACATATGAGTCATTCCATTTAAAACCAACACGAAAAAAATCCAATTTTTGACTTTTCCTCTCCGAATTTAATGATATTTGGTACAATCATTATTCTTATCGAAAGAATAATAATTGTACCAAATATTATCAAATTCGGAAGAGGTGAGAAAATCAGCTGGTTGGTTTTAAATGGATTGTCTCATATGTAAAGGAATTGAAAGAAAAAGCAAACTAACAGACATTATTACATATATAAAAACATTGTTAAGAAAAACACAAGTAATAGCTTATGAAAAGTTTATTTTTTCTTATTATTTTTCTTGTATTTTTATAAAATGTTTTACATGTGTTGTTATCGCAGTAAAAAATAACAATAGCAGCAGTTGTAAGTAGCAGTTGCTGTAGTAGTAATGCCATCAACAGCAATAACAACGTTTGCCAACAACAATAACAACTATAACAATATGAACTGACTTAAGTTGTCTGTCTAGTATTTTAACTCAACAGCAACATTACAACAAATAACAGGAACAATTTCATGCCAAATATTCCAAGTACACAGACAGGTATTGCACTTATTCTAAAGCAAGTATCTGTATATGTATGTATGTATGTATGTATGTATGTATGTATGTATGTATGTATGTATGTATGTATGTATGTATGTATGTATGTATGTATGTATGTATGTATGTATGTATGTATGTATGTATGTATGTATGTATGTATGTATGTATGTATGTATGTATGTATGTATGTATGTATGTATGTATGTATGTATGTATGTGTTTAAGCTTTTTGTAAACATATAAGTATGTGTTATATGTCCTTGTATATATAATAACTGGGATGCCTGTATATATGTATGTAGATGGTGCATTATTTCTTTAGGGAAATGTTACTAAAAGAATATTAAATAAGTAAATGCACATGACAATCGGGTGTAGGCTTAAAACAACTTTAGTTAACCTGTCATAGCAAATGAAATTTTAAGTAATCTTTAATATAAATTGTTGTGAGTTGTAAGATTTAAATATGTATATGTATGTATTATCTTTAACATATTGTTAATAACTATTGATTATGTTGACAAATTGCAATTAAAGTAAAAGATGAAATGTGTCATATTCAATTTTTACATACTTAGGCAGAATCAATTAATTCTTAAGCCTTTAAAAAAATGCTGGAATATTTGGTGCGAAAATGCTTGTTTCCTACGTAATTTCCATATAGTCTACACAGGTACCTTAAAGCATATTAGAAGGTGTTTTATTTTTGCCGCGCACATAAAGGTAAATATTTTTATAACCTATAAGATTCTATGATTCTTATTCTCTAAACTTAAATAAGTTTCCATTTAATTTCCTAGTTGTCTTTAATTTGCTGTACCAAAACCGAGTTTGTGGAATACTTATTACAATGACGTCATGAGCCGACATCCAGTTCGAAGAACCACAATCAAGTTTCTTGCTCATGATAAGAAATAAGTTTCTGTGCCTTTTCGAAGCTTTTAAAATGTAACAGTTATTGGATCTATTTAAGAGTTGAGGACTTTTAAAGAAATAAGAGGAACAGGTTTTAGCATTAAAATATTGTAGACCAATATATTTTTGAAACATTATAGGCATTATATTACTTCAATTGTGATCACACGAATTCTGTTGCTGTTTTTAATCGTTCGTCTCTTTTATTTTGCACAGTGGTTCCAAAACGCTTTTTTTCTTTTTTTTTTTTTTGGAAATAATTCGGTAACTATTGAACCGTCAGATGTATCTCAATAAAATTTCACATGGTCAGAGCTGAGGTGTTTATTGAGTACAAGTTCCTAGCGGGTCAGGGGGAAAGCGGTTGGCCCCCCAAAGTTGGCCATCTCGGATATGCAATTTTTTTGAAAAATCGCTAAAAATTAATTTATGATATGACAGAAAAGAAATGTTATATATAAATAGTCCTTGTAAATCTCTATAAAAAATACGCTTATTTCTTTTAGTTTAAGAGATATTAGGGTCGATATAAATTTTTACCTTATTTTTTTATTTTTTGTCAGATTCCTAACAAAACTTTAATAAAATTTAAACGAATGGTGATATTTTATTGAAATTTTAGTATAGTATGTATAAACTAGTCCTAAGATCATTTAATTAAAAAAGTTCCTATTTCTTAACATGAAAATACCCAAAATTCCAATTCGTATAAAACATGTTAAAAAAATAGACTTTTTTCATTGAAATGGCCTCCGTCAGAAAATACTCTTTCTACCTTACATATAGAACTCATCCGAATTTACTTTACATTACATTACATTAAGATTTCTTTTGAAAACATTAAGAAAATGATAAAGCCCAGAACAAAAAACAAATTTTATCAGTGAATAAATATTGCCACCTTTTTGAAAATTAAAAACCCAAAAAATTAAAAATTTTTTAAGCTTCCAACTTTAGATTATTATAACTTTTTAACGGATTCATATATTTATGTGATTCTTGCAGCAATATTATTTAGAATTTTGTAAGGAATCTGCCGAATATTTTAAAAAGTTTTAGGTGCAATATTAAGCCCGCCAAGTTAGAAAAACTAAAAAAAATTAGTCTAATGAGATAAAAGTTTATTTCGACCCGAATATCTCTTAAACTAAAACAGATAACCTACACATATAAACATACTTTTTGTAGAGATTTGCAAGTATATAAGAAAATTTCTTTTCTCTCTTATCATAAATGAATTTTTGGCGATTTTTCAAAAAAAAAAAAAAAAAAAAAAAAAAAATACATACCTGAGATGGCCAAATTTGGAGGGCAACCGACTTCCCCCCTGACCCGCTAGAAATCTGTACTCACTAAACATCTCAGCTCTGATCATGTGCAATTTTATTGAGATACTTCTAATGGCTCAATAGTTACTGAATTATATTAAAAAAAAAAAAAAAATAGCGTTTTGGGACCACTTTGTATTGGCAAGTGGATTTTCATGGCTAGAATTTTTGTTCATATCTCGAATCAAACTATGAAAGTCTGATAAATTTGTGAAAAATTTTATATTCAAGTTTATTAAAATTTACTATTTTTAAACTTTATGAAATATACATACATTGCATATCTGATTTTTAATTGCCAAAGTATGTAATGTTCATGTCCTTTAACTCGGTAAAATATGAGGGTTCAAAATAAACAAATTAAATAAGAGCAGTATAATTCACTTTGCAATATTATCCGGTTTTGAGATTTGATTATGCTATTTACTATATGTTCATCAACGTCGCATAAAAATTCGACCAAAAAGGTAGTTGAACGCAAATAATATTTAACGCAATTTAGTTATCTTTTCAAAATTAAAATATGTTATAAAAAATCTGGATGATCTAAGCAAAATCCCAATTAAAGAATTTGACAAAATTAATAACCAAAGTACCCAGAAATTTGGTGGAAATCCAAAAAAATAATGTTTTACAATTTTGCCCATAAAGTTCATATTTACAATTGGTCTTACAAAACATGCTAGAAAACTTTCAAAAATATATAAGGGTTTCCGAAACAGTATTTTGTTTGTTGATTCAGGCTTTCGAATTTTAGAAAATATGTAGGGTAGATGGTGGAACATTCGTCACTTTTCACAGTTCACGATATCAATAAACTTTTTTCAGTAATAAAAACCTTGATATGATGACTTATATCTACTCCATAGATTCGCCAAGTGATGGGGGCAGAACCGTTTTCCTATATATGATGGTTTTTTACTATATTTTAATACAGCATTTAAAAAAAATAAAAAAAAAATAATTTATATGTTTAATTGAATTTTATGTAAAATAAATAAAAATTCATTTAAAATTGTCGATCCAAAATCTATGCATGAGAATATCGCTAAATGATTTTTTTTTTTGAATTCAATTAACACTAAAGAGTCTATATATACTGTAGAGTGTCCCGTAGACAAACATTTTTTAGGAAGTAAAAATTAGCTTAATATGGGAAAAATATTAAAAGAAAAATCTTAAAAATTGATCTTTAGTTTCCTACCAGTCCATAAACCGTCTTTTTAGTACGCCATGCAAAAAAAAAAAATCGATATTTTTCTTAAAAAATGGATACCCAGGTATGTTGGTTGTAATCGTAAGGTATATCTTCACAAAAACACTCATAACTTTGGCTAAACAACTTTTTTTAAGAATATCGTAGCTAACAATACGAGTATTATTGGCAAACATCTAAATTTTCAAATAAATATGACAACCAAATATTTTTTTTTTTTTTTTTTTTGATCTAGTTATCTTTGAAAAATATGTCACTTATTTTTTTTTTATGACAGCCATGTAGATTTTTTGTGAGCTGAAATTGTAAAAAAAAAAAAATCCAAATTGGTCCTACAAAAAATTTTCAAATAATTAAAGGTCTGCCGTTATTAAACAATATCAGGAGATATCCACATGGTATTGGGAAGACAAAGAAAATGAAGAGCATATTTAAAAGAGTTCTAAATACATCTGGTAGAAAAGCATCACGGTTAACTAAGTGCTGATTATTTGGTGCGAAAACTTGTAGCCAATGCAGGATTAAAAACATACAAAGTCCAAAGAGTTCCAGACTGGAAAAGTCAGGAATAGGGCACGGAAAACAAATAAATTTCATACAAAAATACGTATGTTAAATAATGGACGGTGAAACGTACTTTGACGCAGCTTCTGAGTCAAAATTTGTATGTTGCTAATACTCGAGGGTATTTCTAATTCTTAAAGATAGGTTTAGGGCCCCAAAGCAGACAAAATTTTATAAAAAAATTACTATCTTTATGCAGTTGCGTCAAAAGAAGCAAAGGAAGTCATTTGTTACAGTAGGCTTTGTACATACTAAAATATACATCAAAGAATGTTTGCCAAAAAGGCTTCTTCCTTTTATAAGAGAGCACAATGTGTCCACATATTTTTGGCCCGATTTGACATAATATCACTACAGTAAGAAAGCTCTGGAGTGGTATAAAAACAAAAACATAGCCTTTTTAAAAAGAGCTGTCAAAAATTAAAAACGAAAAAATTTAAAACAAAACTGAATACAAATAAAAACTACACATAAAAAAGTACGCTGGAATTTGCTTAAAGAGATGCAATTACTTTTCAAGATTTCGACATACAATGTATTGAAGGTATTTACACCATAATTGTTGCGAATGTTTTTTGTATTAATACAAAGTATTATAATATAAAATCCTCTTAATATGTTCATAAGAAAAATTTTATTTGCAAAAAAAAAAAAAAAAAAAATTAATAAATCTTTGCTACTCTAAAAGTAAAAATTTCATAATTTTGGACCTTTGCAGAAGAAAAGACATCACTGATTTGTGTTCTTCCAAATCAATATCAAAACTCTTCAGCTCTGGCCATATAGAATCTTATTAACAAGTTACAAAATTTTAAACAATTTTCTTGTATATTGTAAAATAAAATTGATCGCATTATTTTATTCACCGAAAAAAAGTGAACAATCACCAAAATAATTAATTTGATTAAAAATTGCTTGAATTTGACCCTCTCACCAACATTATTAAATTATTACGTAAATGTAATAATGAATGAGAAACAAAAAACTTCATATTAAAAAATTTATTAAATTAATTAAATAGGTGATTGAAAATTTAAATGAGAAAAAATCTTACTTGAACTTTATTTTCACTATTCCTTTTATTTTAGTTTTGCTAGAATATATAAATTAAATTTTGATGTAAAAGAAAACAACCTGAAAAAATAATGTAATAATTGTTTTCTGATTCGTAAATTGCAAACAATTGCATCTACAAACATTTAGAAACTACAATTCTTGGTAATTTTTATTGAATTGATATTAAAATATTGTAATTTTACACTTAAATATATTTTTTTCGACTCTGGAAATATTAATGAATTTAGGGTATATGATAAAAAGAGAGCCTTCTTTCCGTCTTTGACCCCTACCATCCCACATATTTGGTTTAATCTATGAGCTAGAAAAACGAAAAAAAAGACACTATCCGAATGAGCGACATCTGAAAACTGCTTTAAATTTATTGGGAATAAATGGTATTAAAATTAAATCAGTGGAAACATCTTTGCTTAGGTTATTTATTAGGGATGTAAATTTACACAAACTAAACACATAACAATAACCTCAAACTTTCTATTTTAATTTATATCGTACACAGAGAAAACAGTTTCTTTGTGGCAACCGAATTTTTCTCCAATCGAATTCGTTCGGTTACAAGTACTATCTCATAATTCGGTTGAGAATAATACGTAAATTGATTATTGTAAATGCTGCAAAATAAATAATTCGGTTGGCATAAACACATTTACATACTTATATTAGGCTTGTCCAAATAAAAAATATATTTTTTTTTATTATTTTTTTAAATTTATTTTATTATAATTTCACAGCAAATTAACTAAGTTTTTGATAAACAATTATTTTATAACATAGAGATTCATTAATTTTAGCTAAGAATGTATAAAAAATTACTTTTAACCAAATTTAAAAGCTCTTTGACAGCTGATATATATAGATTTCTATAGGACAGTACTTTTATTTGATCTGTAAATAAGTATGTAGATGAAATCAAATCACTATTTGATAATACTACAGGACTAAAATTTCTTACCATTATATATATTATACATCTATAAACAGGCTAGATTTTGCAATACATGACGTCATTTATAATTTATCATGCGAGAAAACGATCTTGATAAATATCAGGAAAGGTTGGGTAAGCAATTTAACAACTAGAACCGTGATAATTCTTTGCACATTGATTCACATTAAACTTAACTGATCTATAGACTTCGTTGCTTATGAAAATATACAAAATCAAACAGAAATATCAATATTAAACCAATTTAAGGGATGTTCAATAATAGATTCTTAAACTACTTACCTTTCGTAATAAAACTGAAACTTTCTAAATTGAAAGGCATGGTCCGCCATAATATTTTATCTTATTTTAACTATTCCTTGTTGTTTAAGTTGTTCAGTTTACATTTAAGCCACCGCCACAAGTCTGTTGGAAATAAAAATATCCATAAAATTAAGCAATATGTTATTTAAAATTTCCCACAATAATAATGTACTTACCCATTATCTGTATGTATGTACACAACTATTAGACATAAAATAAGTCAATTGTTTTTTTACACTTTATTGATTTATTTTATTTGAAATCAATTTTATTTTATTTTTTAATAATTTTTAATTATTTCTTTCTTTTATTTTTTCAAAAGTCAAAATAGTTTATACACTATTTGATTAACACAAAATTATATCATTATGAAACACCGAATCATTTTTGCTTTTCTATTGTTATAACCGAATTTTACTATAAAGTGTAACTAAAGTTGTAACTTAAATAATTTTTAACTGCAACAACCAATATATGGTGTTGAAATATAAATTCAGTTCGGTTGTATCTTCTGAATTTTTAAAATTTATTTTAACTGAGCACAATTGATTGCAATAACTAACTGAAGAATAATTGGAACTATTTTTCTAATAGCATTATTATAAGACTTCCATTTATAAAGATATTCAGTTAAAGTAAAAAACCTTTTATAACCATAATGAAATTTTAATATATTATACCAAATTTTGATATTTAGAACCATTTTCCAACTAAACTTTTTGCTGTGTGTAGATACTGGTAGCGTATGATTAATAATTAATAATGATTACAATTTATACACAATTTCAATGAGACCAATTTATTGTGATTTATTTAACTTTTATAAAACTTTTTAAACATTTTTAGATTATTTAGAAAAAAAAAAAAATCTTAATTTTTATTTTACTATAAAGTTGCTGCTTTTTTATGACTTTTGGATGAAAGATTTTAAATCACAACGTTTCTTTTTAAATTTATTAAATATTTTATAAGTTTTACATAAGAAAACGACCATGTCTTTGGTACAGAGAGACTGAATTGTTGCAAGTATAAGAGAAAAAAACGATATCCGAAAAATGTCTTAAATTTATTTGAAGGTACAGGAGACTAAAAATTAATCAAATGGAAACCTAATAGCGTAGATTTTTTATTAAATATGTAAATTTACACAAACTAAACATAAATAACATTAAAAGTTTTTTTTTTTTTTATTTTTTAAACATAAATATAAAACAAAAATATTAACCAACATGAATTTTTGAACCCCCAAAAAAGAACACTGTGGACCGTATGATTTACATTTAATTTATAACGTATATATTGGATGCGTATGATTAATATTAATTATACACAATTTTAATGAGAAATATGAATTTGTACGATTTATTTAATGTTTTTAAAACTTTTTCAACATTTTTAGAATATATACTAGAGACGCTGTTTTTATTTTTTTATTTTTATTGCAAGACATTTTGTTTCATGGAATATTTTTATTTATGAATATCAAATAAAAAATTTAAAATCATAACATTTCTTTTTTAATTTATTAAATAAAAAAATAATTACCATGTCTTCGGCACAGAACAACTGAGTTCCTGCAAATAGAAGATAAAAAGAAATTAAAAAATATATTATTTGAACATTTATATAAAAAAGTTATTATAAATAAAGTTTTATATTCTTTCTATAGTACAGACATAAAATATCCCTACAAAGATTAAAATTAAGCAAAGCGTGCAATACAAAGATGACTATAAACAATTTGACTATTAAATCTCCCTGGATATTTTTTTTTAGTATTTTAAATCTTGTATACTTTAATAACCATGGATTTTAGTATTTTAAGCTTCTTTGGACAGCAACACAGAAATAGCCACAAAAAAACTATCAACTTTGTCATTTGTCAGCAACTACAAACAGAAAGAAAATTTTAGGGAAAAAAAAGATTTTTAAATGAGTTGACATGTTTTTCTTTTATAGCAGTGTTTATTTTTGTAGTGGAAGTTTTTTGTATTCTACTCAGTAATTTTGTTTTATAAATAAAAAATGAAGTTCTCTTTTTTCTTAATTTTATATAGGTGTATTTTCTTTTGTCAGTGTATGAATGTATAGTACATGTAAATATATGAGTTTGTGTAATTGTATTGCATATATATAGTAAATCTCTTTAACTACCACTTTGTAGTATAATTTTTAAATAAATCCTTGCAATTTTATGTTGCTGAAATCTTCATGAAACCAACAAAACTATTTTATAATATTTTTTTTTTTGGCTTTTGTTCTTCTGCTACATGTTTTGTTACTGCTGCTGCACTATTACTGTGGTAGGAATATTGTATTTTCATTGTTGTTGCAAGTACCTGTAAAAATCTTTTTTTACTTCTTTTTAGAGATTGTTGCTATTGTTGTTATAGCTAAAACTATAAACTTTATGCATTATATAGAGCTACAAAAAAAAAAAATATAACAGAAACAACGACGTCAATGAAAAAAATTTTTATTCGAGATTTGTGGGTTTTGTGTCTTTTAAACTTTTGTTGTATGCCACAGGCAACAGCAGCAAATAGCAACAATTTTGTAACTCTATGTCACTGTGTTTATATGCGATATGTTTATATATTAGTATAGGAATGTGTTTGTGTGTATATTAGTGTTTTTAAGGTGATTTTAGTTTTAGAGAATATTTTTTTGTTTGCATATTTTTTTTTTTTATTCATTTTCTATTCAGTCTGTGTTTTATTTTCTGTGTATCATAATTGTGTGTTTCTAGTATTATAGTTTATGATTTTTGGTTGCATGTCCCTAGATGTTTTATTATAAATATACTTTTTATATTTCTCTACTGTTACCGCTGTTACTTCCACCACTACTATCTGTAACTACCGCAAATTGCAAGCATAGGAGCAGTAGAAATAGCACTAGCTCAAAAAAAGTTTATAACAACTTTTGCTAGAGCACTATGGGTAAATCATGGTAGATTATTAGAATAGTACTTTAGAATCTAAAATAAAATAATAACATTTAAAAAATTAAAAATTTTAATATAAACTATTTTACAAAAACTAAAGAAAAAAGAAAACTAAGTAAAACTATTTTTTTTAAAACAAAAATCCGTTCCCTAAAAAAAGCTTTTAGTCATAATTTCGATTATAAACTACTTTACGCTTTTCATTGGAAATTATTTGTAAAAAAAGTTCAATTCTACTTCAGTTTTAGTTCACTTAGAGGTTCAGTTCTAGTTCAGTTCTAGTTCAGTTCTAGTTCAGTTCCAGTTCAGTTCTAGTTCAGTTCTAGTTCAGTTCTAGTTCAGTTCTAGTTCAGTTCTAGTTCAGTTCTAGTTCAGTTCTAGTTCAGTTCTAGTTCAGTTCTAGTTCAGTTCTAGTTCAGTTCTAGTTCAGTTCTAATTCAGTTCTAGTTCAGTTCTAGTTCAGTTCTAGTTCAGTTCTAGTTCAGTTCTAGTTCAGTTCTAGTTCAGTTCTAATTCAGTTCTAGTTCAGTTCTAGTTCAGTTCTAGTTCAGTTCTAGTTCAGTTCTAGTTCAGTTCTAGTTCAGTTCTAGTTCAGTTCTAGTTCAGTTCTAGTTCAGTTCTAGTTCAGTTCTAGTTCAGTTCTAGTTCAGTTCTAGTTCAGTTCTAGTTCAGTTCTAATTCAGTTCTAGTTCAGTTCTAGTTCAGTTCTAGTTCAGTTCTAGTTCAGTTCTAGTTCAGTTCTAGTTCAGTTCTAGTTCAGTTCTAGTTCAGTTCTAGTTCAGTTCTAGTTCAGTTCTAGTTCAGTTTTAGTTCAGTTCTAGTTCAGTTCTAGTTCAGTTCTAGTTCAGTTCTAGTTCAGTTCTAGTTCAGTTCTAGTTCAGTTCTAGTTCAAATCTAGTTCAGTTCTAGTTCAGTTCTAGTTCAGTTCTAGTTCAGTTCTAGTTCAGTTCTAGTTCAGTTCTAGTTCAGTTCTAGTTCAGTTCTAGTTCAGTTCTAGTTCAGTTCTAGTTCAGTTCTAGTTCAGTTCTAGTTCAGTTCTAGTTCAGTTCTAGTTCAGTTCTAGTTCAGTTCTAGTTCAGTTCTAGTTCAGTTCTAGTTCAGTTCTAGTTCAGTTCTAGTTCAGTTCTAGTTCAGTTCTAGTTCAGTTCTAGTTCAGTTCTAGTTCAGTTCTAGTTCAGTTCTAGTTCAGTTCTAGTTCAGTTCTAGTTCAGTTCTAGTTCAGTTCTAGTTCAGTTCTAGTTCAGTTCTAGTTCAGTTCTAGTTCAGTTCTAGTTCAGTTCTAGTTCAGTTCTAGTTCAGTTCTAGTTCAGTTCTAGTTCAGTTCTAGTTCAGTTCTAGTTCAGTTCTAGTTCAGTTCTAGTTCAGTTCTAGTTCAGTTCTAGTTCAGTTCTAGTTCAGTTCTAGTTCAGTTCTAGTTCAGTTCTAATTCAGTTCTAGTTCAGTTTGAGTCCACTTTTTTATGAAAAAAATATTTCATTAACTCACACAAAAGCTTTAGATAATTTATTCCTAAAGGTTTTATTTTCACTAAAGAAAAATAGTTTTACTCAAAATAAAAATTAAAAAATCTAAGTTCCTTATCATGATTTTCAATAGAAGAACCATTTTTCTTAGGGACATTTATTGACAAAATTAAACCTTTTATCATAAAATTTTAAATGGAGTTTTTGCACTATGAAGGCATTTTCTTTAAAAGCTAGCGTTAACAAATACAAAAACCTTTTTATGTCAAAATATTAAAAAAAAAATAAAGATAAATAATTTCGGGAAAATAATTTTCAATTAAAAACTTTATCACAAGAAGAGCTTTCTACTCCAGATTTCTCTTCAAGGGAAGTGTTTTCATAAAGAAAATATTTTTGTACTGAATGAAACATTAACGAACCAATAAATTTGTTGTCATCAAAAACGCTTTTATTTTTTTTACATAAAGCAAAAATTTTTCCAAAATATTTTCACCTGTAAAGCTTTTACCAAATATTTTTTTTACAAAACAGCATCCAAAGCTTTTATTTCAGGATTTTTTATTATTTTTTCTAAAAGTATTATCCCTATTTTATCGATAAGATTGAGTTTTGTAAACAAAATAAAAAACTAGTTCAATTTATTGATTTTTTAATGTTATCTTCAAGATATATTTTTAAATAATGATATGATATATGACTGTAAGAACACATATATTTTATAGTTGCCCAGGTTTAAAGAATTTTAAAAACAAGAAAGAAAATTTAATTTTTTTTAACAATATGTATATGGAAAGCATTAAATCTGTGATTTTTTTTTGTAAAATTTCTAACTCCTGACCATAGTGCACTTCCATTAAAACAGAGACAACAACAAACAATCTACATTTATTTATATCCTGTCGCAAAACACAGCTCATGCATGATAATGAATTTCAGTGTTTCAGAATCAGTTATTTTTGCTCTCCTTATTTTTTTTTTAGAATTTTATTTTTATACGTATTTTTATGGTTAAATATCTTAAAAAAATTTGAACAATAACACAAGTAACATGAAAAAAATATTTTTTTCTGTGATTTGTATTTTAAAATACCATCGTATAGCGAAAAAACCGTGATGAGTGAATTTAGTTATTGTTTGTTGTTTTTATTTAAATCTCTAAATAATACAACAAAACTAATTTGTGTATTTTTTATTATAAATTTCTAGAGATTTGGAATATTTTCAATATAATTTAAAAACAAACATTGAGAATATTAAATTAACAAAAACAAAATAGCTACCGTAAAAACATTATTGAAATGAATATTTTAACAAACAAAGCTAAACTGTATACAAAAAATGTTACTAGATTATTATTTTTCATTTTATCTTTTGAGGTCATTTTTTTGATAAGAAAAAAAATAAAAACTGTGAGGTTTTCAAACAAATCACTGCTACTCAAAATCACAAACATAACCTTCCAAATGGCATATTATTTTTACATTTAATTTTTTTATTTTTTTCTAAATTAAGGCAAAAATATGTTTTTAGCAATAAAAGCAGCAGGCAGCCGGAATAAACAAATACCACCATCTTGCCATACAAAGGACACAAACAGACTTAAATTTTTTTATAATATTTTTTATTTTTTTACTTTATTTTATTTTTATTTTTTTGTCCAATTCATTCTGTTTACAATGACCAACAAAAATGTTAATGTTGGTTGATCAACTTTAAATATAAATGAAAAAGAAAACAAAAAATAAAAAAATAATGACAGCAAATAAGATTTTAAAATAAAAGCCAAATAGCTATAGAAAAAATATGTTGAAAGAAGGGTATAAGAGAAAGAAAATAAAGGATATAAAAAATCACACTTGAAATAAGTGCATTGTACTTGCCAAAACCTGTCGTAGTTTTATTTTTCCATCCTTTTTGCTCATTTTTTATTTTTTTTATTTTTATTAAATCTTTTTCAAAGAACTACCCGTATTAGCACAATTTTAGTAAAAATAGTGTGAGTGGTTTTCGTATATTATGTTTTAGCTCTTTATTATACCCTACACCACCATAGGTGGTTGGGATATTATGCGTTTGTGCTGATGTTTGTAACGCATAGAAAACGTCATCCAACACCCACCTTAAAGTATACCAATCGACTCAGAATCACTTTTTAAATCAATTTAATGATGTCCGTCCGTTCGTCCGTCTGGTTGGCTGGAAGGCTGGCTGGCCATGTAAATCTTGTGCATAAAGTACAGGTCGCAATTTTGCAGATAATTAAATGAAATTTGGCAGACTTTTATGATATAACAACGAAGCTTATTGAAATTGGTTGTGAACGGTGCATTATTTCACCTAGCCCCCATACAAATGTCCCCCCGGAATTAAGTTTCAACACTCTCAAATGCCTTAAAAATAAAAATATTTTAATGAATTTCAGTGCAAAGAAGTTTTGTACAAGTATCAATTTTTGTACCAAATTTTATGAAGATCTTTTTACGATTACTCATAGCTCCCATATAAACCCATGTTCCGAAAATCACTTTAACGTGCATAAATCCCATACTAATGTTAGTATAAATATTATACTACTAATGTTAGTATAATATTCGACACAAATAAGTTTTATATAAGTAGAAACAACATAGCTCCCATATAAAACCACTTCCGAGAATCGCCCTAAAGTGCATAAAAAATGCATTATTCTGCATTTGTATATTTTATTTAATATTTAGTAAAAATGTTGGTCTAATATAAGTCCCCTTCCCGAAATTTTATGATCATACATAATGGTGTAGGGTATCATATGGTCGGTCTTGACCGCTTATACTTTTTTTTCTCGTTTTTTATTCAATTCTTTCATTGTTGGGTAAAACGATGAACTAACATCATCATGGTTAAAAAATTATGTGAGCTTTGGTTCATTGACTTTAAAATTTATGAGATTTTTGTCGTTTTCTTTTTATTTTATATTTTTTGGTTGGTGTTTTTTTTTACGTTGCTGCCAAAATAAATGTTTGTTTTTGAACATTTAAGAAATAGTAGTAGTTATTTGTTGGAAAATTATTTTGTGTAAAAAAAATGACACCGTGTGCTATTGACAGTAAATTCAAAGGCCATTAAGTGAAAAGAGCAGCAATGGTAAAATGAAAACATCATGGGAAAGAGAAAGAATATTTTAAGCAAGCGAATGTCTTTTTTTTTTTTTTTTTTGATACTAAATAAAATACAAATTGAATGATGCTTTAGTTTGAAAGTGCAAAAATGTATACTTAAAATAATGATATTATATTTATGTATTTCAAATGGAATTGTAACATTTTTAGAAATTTGGTTTCTTTTTAGTATTGTTAGGTGAAACACTGCATATTGAATCGCATTAAAAGAGATATATATCGGGTGTTTATTTTTAAGCATAAAAATAGTTTGTTATTTAAATTACTTAAGTGTAGGTATATTTTAGCGGTTTTTATGAGACTTTGAAAAAATCCATAAGATTAAGGAGACTTACATATGTCATTTGCCAGAGAATTAGTAAAGTTTATATCTCCAATGAATGTTTTTTTTTTTTTTTTTAATGCCAGCATAGTTGCCAGATAAATTTGGTGAAAAATCGTCAAATTTGGAGAAAAAAATCGTCAAATCAACTATTTGAAATCGTCAAAAAATCGTCAATATGAAAAAATTCGTATTTTATATGTTAATGAGCAGTTTTTATGCTTTTTCTGGTGAAAAATTAAAATTTTAATTGAAAATATAATAATAAAAATTACATTAATTTTATATTGGTGGCATATTATGAAAATCAAGTACACATTACCTATTAAGTCTTATTATATGTATAGATACTTATGCATACTTATTTAAATATACATATTTTTGGGATTGTTCTTATTGTACTTTTATGAAAGTTTTATAATCTTGTTATATATTTTGCCGTTTCCCCTTTTTTAATCTTAAAAAAAATATTTAAGCAATTGTGCAACACTTCGTTTATAATTTACATTTTTTTATTTTGTAGCCATTATTTCATTAAATAATATATTTTGTTTATAAATCCTTTCCAATACGCTACCGTAATTTTCGCAATTCAAAGTTTGTTACAAAATAAGTTATTTATCTTACCTTGTTATAAAAAACACATAGGCTCCTTTGTGAACCTATCTACAATATATACAAAATTTAATTTGGAATGAATTCATCAAAAATGTCTTTGGATTCTTAGTTCGACTATTTATGTATTTAGGCCATTTGTAGGGTCTATTCGCCATTTCATAATAAAATATTATATTGGTTCTCATAAATCCTTCCTAATAAATGAACCATTTACATTAGCAAATTTAAGAAGATTTTTATTTATATTGTTAATATTTTTGTACCAACTAATTAACTTTTAATGAACAATATATAAAAAATAGTTCTGAATTTTCTTTTAGAAAAAATCGTCAAATTAGGAGTAAAAATCGTCAAATCGTCAACAGGCCATTTTTAGACCCAAAAATCGTCAAAATGACGATAAATCGTCAAATCTGGCAACAGTGAATGCCAGCATCATAAACTCATTTCACATACTAAACTTTGCTCGTTATTTAAAGGCGCTCTGAGAACGCATTTCATTCACATTTTGTGTTTATATAAATTTTGTATTACTTCCCTGCTCTTGTATTGTACATAGGAAAAAATTTTAAATTTGTAATAAAATAATTTTGAATATAGGTGTATTGCTCTAAAAAAATTTATTTTCTATAATGAAAAGTATATATCCTATTAAAACAATATTCTTAAAAAATTACAAAAGTTAAAATTTATTTAATAGTCGTTCTCGTACATATATTATTAAACACTTCTTTTAGTGTTTTTTGAAAATTATGCTACAGCGCAACCTTAGTTTTTGCAATTTGCTAAGCTATGCTTTAAGGCAGTGCTAGGCGCTCTGAGAATGCATTTCATTCACATTTTTTTATTATTATATGTTTTGTATTACTCTTCCGCTCTTATATTGTACACAAAACAAATTTTCAACTTATTAATTTAATATTTTCAATTTAAAAACGAGTAATTGCTCAAGGGGAAAGTAGAAATTTTTAACAAAATTACTACATGCTTTAGAACAACGGTTCTCAAATGGGAGTCCGCGACACACAAGGTGTCCGTGCAGACATTCGTGGGGGGTCGTGAAAAGGTTCTGAAACATTTTCTTGAACACACAATTTTTTATGTAAATATTATGTGGAATTTTAAATTAAAATCCAATGAAAGCATGAAACTATTTAAAAATGGAAAGACATTTTTATACAAAAAATCCCCAAATTAAGGACAGAAGTCTTGATTTTTTTAAATGAGTTATTTTAGGAACCAACCAGCTGCAAGAAAACCGATGCAGAAACCCGAGCTTCGATTGAAAAAATTCAGTTTGATAAAGAAAACAATGATCATATAAATAAAGTGATGCTGTCGAATGACACAATATAAAAAAACTACTATGTGGAAGGGAAAATGTTTAATTAAAATATTAATAGTTCACTTTAACTTGATGAAACTATTAATTTTGAACTTTTATTTTTTACAAGTTAAATTTTATTCTCAATCTGCAGATTTAAAAGCATTTTAGTTGAAATATAGCAATCTTTATCCGCTTATTGGCTCCGAAATTCTAACAATATTAGAACAATTTTCATCAACATACATTTTTATGTGGAACTCTCATATTCGCTCTTTGGTCCATCAAACCTAAAGTATCGAACTTTTGTGTTCCCAGAGATTGATATTAGATATGCATTATACTAAAAAGTCTCCCAGTATTAAAGAAATCATTACGTAGAAACAGTGTCGCAATTATTAATATTATTTTATATTTACGTAATATTTTATCTGATTTGTTAACTAGTCAAATTTGTAGTGGGTCGCGGTTCCATTACAATGTCAAAAGGGAGTCGCGAAGGAAGATCTTGTGAGAACCCTTGCTTTAGAACCTCGATCTTCTAAAATCAACACCAACAATTCTTCACAAGATTGCGCTTCATTGACCTTTATGTCCAGGGAAACCACAAATATGCAATTGCATGTTTTTTCCTAGACGTTAAATGAATTTATCGATTAAATATTTATCTGTTTCAGAATAAATAAATCATTTTTACATCGATTTGTTAGTGCATATTTTTACTCTTAACGGCATAATTTTTCATTTGGCGATTTTTAGTGCATATTTATAGCATATCTTGGTCATATTTAACCCTTTTAGAGCATATTTTGACATTTTAAGGATACTTTTTTTTATACCTTATGAAATGTTTTTCAAATTTGATTTTATAAGAAAATGAGATACCAAAAAAATAAAAAATGATAAAAATAGTAATAATTTTAAAGTTAACTTTATTGGATACCATATGATCCTTTTTTCTTACCGAACTAGGTTTCACATCAATAGTCAAATTCTCTTGATACTGTTTAATAACATTAGAAACGGTTTTACGGACGACATTTAATTCTGTGGCCAATTATTTGTAAGACCTATTTGGATTTTTTGAAATTTTTTAACAACTTGTAGGACGTAAATCTTTTTCGTTACTTATTTTGATGAAAAGAGGAAAAATTAACATGGTTGTTATTAAAAATAATAACTGAAGTATCATGGAAACATGATAACTAGATCAAACAAAATTTTGAATATTGATTCCGAAAAAAGTTATAAGGCAAAATGTGTGTTAAGATTTTTTCGATCTCACTCCTTGTCACTAATTAATTTTAGTGGAAATTTTTATTTTTTCATTACCACTATCGCTTAGTGAGGCTGCTATTTTTCAACTCACCACTAAAAAGCAAAGATTGAAGTTAAAAAAAAAATTTTGCTATCGGTAAGTATTAGTGGAAACTGCAAATCTAGTGCACTACCCCCAACTTTGTTGAATGCATATATTTGCCATATTTTTCGTTAAAGCGGCATTGCCAAATCAAATTGTTTAATTTAATTTTTAGCAGAAGTGTATATACAAGTATTTTAAATCGATTTAGATATAACGATTCAGGATAATTTTTAATAGTATTCGTACACGAGTTTTTTAATTTGGGATCCTGTAGACCCGCCAACTATAAGTCTATACAGTTCACGATTCCAACGCTCCTAGCATATACTCGCTTAGACCTCTACTATTACCATATTAAATTTTATTGAAATCGGACCAGCTGTTTCGAAGATTGTATAATTATTTCCATTTAATTATTTGGATTGCACACTGTGCTAAGTTAAACTCCAATGCAAGGTAAGAAACATCAAATTAATTACATTTATTATTAGTAAAAAGTCAACATTCTGCTTTTGACCATTCAGCTAACCAGATCTATACCATAGTTCTTAAGTGTTAGAAGAGCTCTATAAAGCCTTAGTTTTAAAGCCCTAGATGCCGTATATAAGATAAAGATTGACAGAAAGAAATTTCAATAAATTATTTTCTTCCTTCTCGAGGTAACATTTCTGAAATTCCACGAATAAGTAATACTATCTAGGCCAAGACTGACAAATTAAATATTAGTATTTTTTTATTTATTTATTTTTTTTTTTTTTCAAAAATAGTTTATGTAAAAATAACCTCTGGATAATAATAATAATAGTTTTTCTCTTTGCACCACAATCTCAGTTTTACTTTTTAATTTTCTCTAAAAATTCTTTAAAAACAAACCTAAAATCCTGTGTCAATAAAATATTTTAAGCCAAATAAGAAGTGACATATTGAAAAGTAAAGGAAATAGAAAAAAGACAAAATCACAATTGAAATGTCAATAATATTTGTAAACTTATAAAAATATATTGACAATGATTGTAACAACAATAATAGCAAGATTTTTGTCAATATTTCTTAAGAAAAGTTTTTTTAAATAACTTTAGATGTTAAAATATTTTTGGTTCGTTAAATTATACAGAAAAGAACGTTAAAAAAATTTCGACTAAAATTTTTAATTTTAAAATAAAATACTGCAATTAAATTTTAAATATTTTCAAAGTGCTGCTTTTAATATATATTAATATAATTTTATATATAGAAATACTACATGTTTCTATAAACATAATGACAGCAAAATTGTGTTTATTTCACTATTTTTGTCATCATGTTTATTGTTATTACAACATGACATCAACTATTATTATGTTCTCATACTTATTATTGATAATGTTATGGGACACTTTTAAAGAAAAACTATTTTTAAATTTCCTTAACAACATATTACATTTGATTGTCTTTCTTTATATTTTTTTTTTCTTTTTTCACTGTGTTAAAAAAGGAATTTTCTTATTTTCATTTAAATGTCATGCTGTTTTCTTTTATATTCCTAGTGATGTCTCCCTCACAAGCTCCCTCTCTCTCTCTTTCTTTTTTTTTGTTAAAGTTAAAATGAAACATCCTTTTACTTTTTGTTAAAGAAATCTTTTACACGTTTTCATTTTATATTGCTTTTCTTTTTTTACACTTCCCTTCCTTCTTAACCACCTGTATTATTACTTTTCTTTTTTTAAGTTTTTCTTTTCTTATTTCATAGCTGGCATTCGCTTTTAATGTAACTGTCGAAATAGTTGACTTTACTTAATGTTTACGAGTACGTTTAAGTATGAGTACGATTTTCTTGTAAATCCTTTTAAAGCTATAATTTGTTTCAAGTATCTGTGTGTTTTAAACTTAATGCTACTAACCTCATTTTATATAAAAATTTTTTTCTTAAACTTGTATTTGTAGGAAAGTTTTTTTCTCTTCCGTCATTTTTTTTTTTAAACATATAAAAAATGTAATAAGGGCCTTAAAAGCTGTAAGGATAAAAAGATCTTATTTGTAAGAGATGAACAAAACTTTTATACATATTCTTACATCCTCATATAAAAATTTATAAAAAGTAAGGTTATGTCGATTTTATTTTTTTATTACAATTTAAACAAGAACTTTTTTTAAACCTGTTTGGATTTTAGCAAATTCTTTCTTTGAAATGTTAATCCTGTTTAAGGTTAACATTGGCTGGTCGTTGATAGTGGTTTAAGTAAATGCTGTATTTTGTATATTTGGGTTTTATTAATTTAAATACATTGTTAATATTATTGTACCGATATCAGAATTATTTTCTTATGTTATATAATTGTTAAGCCAAATAAGGTTTTTATTTTGGTAATATTTTTACGTTTTTAATTTTACTGACCCTTGTTATTATTTAATGTTTTTCTTTAATTGCATTTTAAGAACATGTTTTTTTAATAAAAAGATTTAGTTTTATTTTTTGTTGAATTTTTCTAATGTAAATATTTATGTGGGATTGGAATGTTTTACTTAATGAAATGCTGAAATTTAGGACAGAAATTTAATAAAGGTTTTTAGTAATTATATGTTGATACTCAAAATCCATTAAGTAACAGAGCAAATTAAGTAAAGCCTATATTTTATGTCTTTTTTAAAGTTATTAATACGAAAATATTTTCTAAAGAAATTGCAGTCACTAAAAGTTCTTTTTGTTTCGACGAGATAACTTATACAAGATAACATTTCTTTAGATAATTTCAATAGGAGTTCAAATGTAGCTTTAATATTAAATTTATATTATTAGAGTTTTTTTTAGTACCCCTACAACGATGGGACAAAAATAGAAGGAGTTGTCGTGGCAAATTGAAACTTGGTACACATATTACTTCAGGCTTAGAATTAATAAATACGAAGTTTTGAAAGAAATTGGCGCAAGGACACGCCTATCTCCCATATATCCTAAAGTTAAACAACTAATTTTTTTCTAAAATACTGGCCTGAACTTTACCAAAATTTGTGCCAGCCATTAAAAATAGAATTCTTATACGTCTTCTAATCTTTTTTTTGATTAATTTGTCCAATGGTGATTTGAAAGACTGGAGTACGAGTGAATAACTCGTACAAAAGTACAGAAGTTTAATTAAAAGAATATGTTAAATATTTTTGTGAATAAAACTTTTTTTTTAGAATAATACAAATTGTTGTAAAATAATTATAAATTATTTTGTTATTAATAAAACTGAATTTTGTAGTTTTTCTTAAAATACAAAATTTTTATTGTTTTTGTTTTTAAATAAACAAATTTTAAGGAGTTTTTTAGGTTTTACAGCAATTGGCCCCTTTTTTTCAAAAAATCCTCTTTTTTGGCGACTTTTTATTTGGAAATCTCCTTTTTTGGACACTTTTTAAAAATTCTCAACGGTACCGCTGGGTGTAAATAAGTAAAGGTCCTACTGGAAAATTTGCCTTAGGCACTATTTACGTATCCACGTCTGTCTTGTTTTTTTTTTTCTTGCACAACTTTTTGTATTTGAAAACGCAGATCATGATCATAGATCAAGCAGAGGAAGGCATTTCCGGTAACTGTATGTATTCACTTGGTTCCATATATGAATTTAGGAAAGTTTTTTAATAATGAATTAGTAAAAATGTTGTACGATTTCTTAAAAATATAAATTTTATTGTGGCTTTTTTCAAAAAATTTTACATTTTTTAGGTTTTTCTTATATAACCCATGAGATTTGTGTAGAAAATACAAGGTCCAAAAATGAGTGGATAATACCCATTTATAACTTCCATACTAAAACATTTATAAGCAATTTTTCAATGTCAATGGGTTTATATGCTTCAGTTGACATATTATTTAAAATTTCAAATCTCTAAGTTGGCTAGTTCGCCGTGGGTATTAATGGGTTAATTGAATCTAGTTCTGTGAAAAACCATTTTATTGAAAATTATGCAGTCAATAATTCCGACTATGTCCACGTAGAAAAAACTTAAGAGCAATCTTTATTCAATGATTGAATGATAGCTAGGCTGCACAGTGCTTTGTTCCATAGACAAAAATCAAAATAAAAATATTTTTTAAATTGAGTTGAAACATACGTTTTTAGAAAGGTAACAATATAAATCATACAATTTAAAAAGATTTTTTTGGTTAAAGTTATTTTTGTGGCTACTAGAGAGCGCTGAAATCAGAGAATTTTATGGAAAATTTAATAAACCAAAAAGCTGTTTTTAAATTGTTTTAGGAAAAAAAATTGTTAAAAATTTATTTTTTGATGAAATAAGTCGAAGTTTTGTTTTCTTCAATACCTTAGAATATTGGCAAATTAAAACTATTATTATCTTTTTAATATATTGTTTCGAATAAATATATATTATTGCTCAATTTTACACATATTTTTTACTTAAAACCTACATTTTATGTAAGTTTTTATAGTTATTTAATAGATTAACAAATAGTTAGAGCCTATTTCTTGCCACAACTTTAAAAAAAGTTAAATTGAAAAAGTGTGTGAATTTCCGTTTTTACTTCAATTTCAATGTATTCTCAATGTTGACGTAATTTATTTTGCTAAATTAAAGTAAAATAATTACAAAAACTATTTCGAAATTTAAAAAATAACGAACGAATAGAAGAATATATTTTTTGGACGTCAAAAGTTCTCTAGATGGCACTTTAAATTTTAATACAAAAAATTACGATGGAGTTTTTTATAAAAAAAAAATTATACAATTTTTTTACTTGATTCTATAATTTAGTATTGTTTTTTAACATATAAAAGAATATATTACGCCACAACTAAAAAAAAATGAAATTGAAAAAAGATTCGGCTATGCCGAATCTTTGATACCCTTCACCATATTACCATATTACCATCTTACTATCTTATCGACATCATATTACCATATTACCGACAAATAATAAAATTTTCGCCTTAACGTATGCTTTCATATTTTCACATATATAAATCTAAATTTTTTTCAAACTACGAAAATTTGAATATGAAAAAAAACAATCATAGCAGGCTTTGCTTTTAAAAAATAAACAACAACAAAAATTCCATATTTATTTATTTTTTTATGTATGTATATACAAACTGGCTGCATATACAAAGAACAACAACAACACTGTTATTCATTATATTACTGCTGTTTCTAACTAAACTACTTGTCTATACAAAAAACAAAAAACGTCACTACCCAGCAGGCCATGTCTTGTAGAAAATATCGACGATGTCTTGATGATTTGTCACAGTCTTCGATGACACATGTACGTCAGCTCCGAACAAACATTGGTGACATTTTCGAACAAAGGGCACTTAAGTCATCAACGACAACCTGAGCGACAGTGTCATGTATATTTTCGTCAACCATTTTAAGAAAAATAAATGAAAAAATAGTAGGGTTCCGCCGAGATTTGAACCCAGGCCACCAATTTCTCTCTTTCTTATTGAATATTCAAGCGCACTTACCACTTCAGCTACGACACTCTCTATTTTTTAATGGTTTTATTAATGCTTTTATTTATCTTATAGGTATATACGACATGACATTGTCATGCAGCATGTCGTGTATTTGGTTTAACTCACGACATTCTCGCTGGACATTTTACTCATGTTGTCACCGAACTAGTTATGTACGACAATTCCGTATATTTTGTTATTGAAGTCGCCGAAGATGGGGTAAAATGACAATATAGGTGACTTTTATTCAAACTTGTCCTTTAAATTCATTTTCTTGACGACAAATTTAGACGACATCCTCGATGAAAGTGTCGTTAATGGACATGTGGCCTGCTGGGTAATAGTCATTACAATGCTTAATATACATGTTTGTGTGTGTATTTATATTCTTAACAGATTTGTTTTTGGGCCATAACTCTGTTGATTATGAACGAATTTGGTTTATTAAAAAAAACGAAATTTTGTAAAAACATTTATGACTAATCTATATAAAAATAAAAATCTGTAGCTTGAACAAGGGCTTCAAAATAAAAAAATCGTTTTCCCCGATATCTCAGTTACTACTGAACCGATTTATTTCATTTTTTCAGTACCTGGAATATGTAGAGGCTTCAGAAACTGAAAAACCGGTTCCAAAAACCGGTTTTTAAAGCATATCTCCGCCATTTATAAACCGATCCTGCTGATTCAAAAAACCGAAATTTTATAAAAATATTTGTGACCGATCTGTATAAAAATAAAAATCTATAGCTTAAACCAGGGCTTCAAAAAATAAAAAATGCGTTTTGTCCGATATCTCAGTTATTATTGATCCGATTTATTTCATTTTTTCAGAACAAAAATTCAGAAAAAGAATGTCCGAGACTTCTTTGTAAAAACAAAGTCTCTAATATATACAGAGGCTTCAGAAACTTGAAAACCGGTTCTAAAAACCGGTTTTTTTAACATATCTCCGCATTGTATGAACCGATCTTGCTGAATTCCAATAGCAAAATTCTCGAAAGCATTTCCGATCGTTTGATCGGTGGGCTTCATAAACGCCATTTCAACCGACACACGGACGGACGGACGGACATGCTCCAATCGTCATCGCTTCTTACAAGGATTCCGAAAATATAAACTTTTTTGCTCTCTGACGAAAATTGTGGAAATTACAAACGGAATGACAAACTTATATATACCCTTTACACCTGTGGTGAAGGGTATAATAATAATTCAAAAAATTTATAAATTTCCTTTTATTACACAAAAGTCAAAAAATTGTTTATGTTGAAAAATTTTGTGTTGTTAAATCGAAATTGCATTAAAATTTAATACAATATTGAAGATTAAAAGTAAATACAAATTAGGCAAATTAATGATTTACTCAACATAAAATTTGGGTGCAGAAATTAAAAAAATATTTTATAACGATTAGGCTTGAGGGAGGTAGGTATGCCCTCGCTCCTATTAAATAAAATATTCTCTGACCTATAAAAAATCCACCTCCAATGTCAATCGTAAATTTTGATACTGTTTTGACCAGTATTTTGGAAGAAAATAAGTTTTCAACATTTCAGAATACATGGGAGGTAGGCGTGTTCTTGCTCCGATTTTTTCTAAAGTAACCCAGCAAAGAACGATGAAGTTCTTCCAAACAAAAGAACATTTTCTCAACTTCAAAAGTAGAACAATGTGCATATTTTAAACTTTTTTGGAAGTTCTTAATAATTATTTCCAAAAAAGTGAAAATAAATGAATTTTTAGCGGGAAAAAATGGTAATAATTTCCAAAAAAATTTTAAAGCAACTTTTATTATCATTTAATAAGGCTTAGAGGATTTTTTGCTAACAAACATAATTTTAAGGCAAGTACTTCAAAAGAAATGAAAAAGAAGTATAAAAGAAGAACATCTTACCAATGACAACCTTGGGTTAAAAAAAGAACTTCTGCAGCTCTTTTTCACCACTAAGTACTTCCTTCCAATGACAACACAATGTTAAAATCATGGCTTTTTCAGTTTTTTTTTTTTTTTTTTTTTTTTGCTGGGAATATATATGCAAAGTTTCAATTTTCTGCGACACTCCTTCTATTTTTATAAAATTAAAAACGGTGTGTTAGCAAGAAATACGTTTTTCTCATTTCAGGATATATGGGAGGTTCCGATTTAAATAAAAATTTACCGAATCATAAATAATCTATATTTAACTGTAATCACAAATTTTGGTGCAATTCTGACCAGTATTCACGCAGTAAATCCGTTTTTTAGTTTCAGGGTATATGGGAGGTTGGCGTGTCCTTTAGGACGAAAAGCATGGATCCACAAGTATTTTCTTTTTATTATTGATAATTTAAAAAAAAAAAAAACACGTTCCCCCGAGGGATTGCTATGAGGAATGTAAAAATATAAATTAGTATATAAGTATTCATCGAATATTTTTTTAAACCAGTCCAAAAAGATTCGGCATATGATGATATAAAAAGCTATTCATAAACTTTATTATTTTTCTTTACTAACAGTTTCAGTTCATTTATAAGTACTCCGTGGCTTTTATATCACTATACTGTAAAACAATCTCAAAATGATGAATTTGTTTGTTAAAATTAATATATAATGTGTCGATATATTTCAAATAACTTAGTTTCTCATCATTTAGCACATAGTCTTAAAAAGTCGCCATTTAAAAAAGAGGCCAAAAAAGTGGCCAGGTGGTTGAAAAAGGGGCAAATGGCAACTAAAGTCGCTAAACGGTAACATTGTTTACACCAACAATATAAACCTGTGTGCAAAAAAATAGTAGCACTACAACATACTTATGAGTTTTTTTTTTTTGCTGCACAATTCCTAGATAAGGAATTCAAAAACAATTTATTTATATGAAAGTCTTAAACAGGGACAATAATTATAAAAAAAAATATTTTCTTTTCCTATGCATCTTCGGAAGTTATCGTTATTTTACTTAAGCCGCTTGGTTTTTGCCTGTGCAAAATAGTAGCAAAATGATAAAAATTGGAAAATAGTATTATTGGGATGCTCTAATGTACGTGGAAATAGTAAGAACAGTCATGTTGTCTTATTCAGAGAAGAATATGGGTGTTTTAGCAGGAAAATGTTCCTAAAAAACGTACAAATTTGCAAAAAAAAAAAAAAAAATGGTTTCCGAAAATTAAAGTGATATTTTGGAGTGACCGAGTAAGTCACCATATCTGATCTACATTTAAAATCTTTAGGGAAATGTCAAATGGAACTTTGAACAGGACTGTTGTTGAAGATAAATTTAATACAAAATATTTTTTTTTTTTAGAGAAATTTAATTTTGAATAGTTGTAACTTTTTTATTTTATGAGATTTTTATGAATTTTTTTTGCCAACTGTTTGATGTTTGGTTCCTTGCATCAAAGAACATGAAAAGTTTTCATATTTTTGAGTTTATTTTTAGAAATATTAGTACAATTTTAATTAAAAGTTTTGATATTGAATCAACAAAATCGATTTTAAACAAAATAATTAATAAAATTCAAGATGGATGTTAGCGAGAAGAATATCATTTACGATAAAATTGCTTAAGCTATAAATCTAAATATATTGATGAAATAATGACGATTTTGAGATTTAGATTTTCGTTACTAAGGCTAGATAAACTACATGCAATTTAATTCAACGGAAATAATATCATCGAATAATGCATTTTTCTAATTGGTAAATTATCAATTATTATTTTATTTATAGATTATTAATATCATCAGATTCATTAATTTGGAGCATAAGATAACTACTAAAAACTAAGAGTTGAAATGTAACAAGCACAATTTTATTTCAG
The DNA here is from genome assembly GCA_951394005.1 of Protophormia terraenovae. Taxonomy (NCBI): domain Eukaryota; kingdom Metazoa; phylum Arthropoda; class Insecta; order Diptera; family Calliphoridae; genus Protophormia; species Protophormia terraenovae. Next base: position 145,485,102 of record OX596074.1, read on the forward strand.
TAGTACGAGATATATCAGATAGATAATTTTTATTAATTCATGAGAAAAGATCTTTAACATCTGATACTGGTTGGACTTATATAACGTATAATATTTAGATTTAAGACTTGAATACTTACTGTTAGTTCTAATTTAAGAAGATACAGAAGATACTAAAAAAGTATCTGAAAGGAAAGCAGCTCAAAATGTAAATTATTCTATATTATATATATATATATTCCAATAGTACTCATTAAATTTTAGATTAAAGGTAGAGAGCAGTGTTGTCGGAACTTTTTCAGGAAAAATGTACAATTCCTTCGAAAAAAGTGCTAAATTTCCAATAATGTAATTTAAATAAAAATTTATGTCATTTATGCATATATTCTCTATTTTAAAGTGTTTTTAAAAATTTTTATGCATAATGCACGTCGTAATGGTCCCAATCTTACTTCTAAAGGAACAAACCAATTCTGAATAACATTCTATCTTCATCTGTACATACTTATAAACGTAATCACATTATTTTTTTGGACCACAGTAAATAACTTAAATATGTATGTCTTATTGAAAATTTAATAACATAACTTATAAAATAATTTTGTTAAAATAAAATAAGAAAATTAATTCACAGGAACAAAAACACTGCGCATGAAAAACTAATACATAAAGTTTAGTTTACAAAAATTTAATTATTGGGTTTAAAGGCTGTCTGGATACATTAGAATTTAAGGAAAAATTTATTTTTTTAATTCATGTATTTGATAAAATATTGTATATTTTTTACCCTTTATTTTTGTTTCGCTTTTATTGCGTTTAGGGTACTTTTTGTGAGAATGGGCCTACTTCTCTTGCTAGAACAATAGTTTATTCGACAGTTAACATTTTTTATACAATATTTATCTGACACATTTTCCATAACCAGTACCTACTTTTTTCCCTTCTTAAGGCAATATTTATAATTTTGAAAAAATAATCTAAATAATTTTCGTTAAAGCAAAATCCACACATTTTTCTAATGTTCTTATTAGGATTTTTTGCTCCGAGAGTCTTTTAACAGGTAAACTTAAATAATGAATCGCATTCCATTCAGAGATGTAGAGATTTTGACTTAAAATTCGCATTATGTTGTCTCGGATCCTTCAGTTTGCTAATTAAATTTTTCCTTAATATCGACAGCTTATATTCAAAAAAGATTTCTAAAAGTATTTTTTGAGGCTAAAAATTTTGTTTTTGTGTCCTTAACAGTGGTATCAATTTTGAAAAGAGGAAATTTAATTTTTATTGTGAAAAAAACGGGCTATCTGCATGTTTCTTTTTGTTTGATTTCCTAAAGTCTGTAAGTAAAAGCTCTATAAACGGCATTTTTAAATATTTTATTCACATTTGAGTTGTTGATAAGTAATTTAATACAAAGTTAATCAGTTTAAAATTTGTCTAAAAAAATTTATTAAATTTTGTTTTCCCATGCAAATTTTTAGCAATCTTTATTTACAATTTACATTATGAACACATTTTCATTCTTTGGAATACCCACGCTTGTTATTTTAAAGTTGTAACGTTTGAAAATAATCCATCGAATCGGAAAACTTATTTTTTTTTTTTATCATCTCTTGATTTGTAAGATATCATAAATTTAATATATGTACTGTCTAATTTTTGCAACAAAATTTTATCAACTTTTATTTTCGACAAAAGAGCTATCTGAACGTTTTATAACAAACATTGAAAATATATTAAGAAAAAATGGCTATTTGAAATATTAAGAAAGGTAGGCAAGTTAATAGTATTAATTTAAGCCCTTAAATATACACGGATTTTTTCATATACTGTCCTTTTAATTAGTTTTGGAGTTGATAAAAAGGATTTGCACTATAAGCCATACAATGATATTTTTAGCAATTTTGTGCTTTTTTTTTATCCATAAATAAAAATAAAGTGCAAGAACTTATTATAAATTCTAAAAATGCACTTTTAATGCTAAAAAATTCATTTTATTTAGAAAAAAGAGCTAAAATGCATCTAGCTCCTTTTTTTCCACAAAAAAACTGCAGTAGCCGAAAAATAAGTGCTAGAATTGCACTTTAAATGCCGTTATGGCAACGCTACAGCGTTGGGGTAAAAGGGGTCGAAAATGGCGCTTAATTCAGGGAGAGGTGATATCAATATTTTAATGATGAGGATCTATTTTTATATTTATTATTAGGTAAAAAAATGTATTTTTTGAATTTTAGGATTTTTTTTGGCAGAATGGTAATGTCTGTCCGTCCGTCTATACCTTAGGATTAAATGGGTCTAAAATCGCCGCATTATTCAGAGAAAGGTGATATGAATATTTAAATGATCATGATTTAATATTTTATCAATTAGTTAGTAAAAAAAGATATTTTTAGAACTCTTGAATTTGTTTTGGTAGAATAGTAATGTCCGTCCGTCTGTCTATACATTGGAAAAAATGGGTCTAAAATGGCCGCATAATTCAAGAAAAGGCGATATCAATATTTTAATAATCACAGCATGTTTTGTTTTTTATTAGTTAGTTAAAAAATATAAACTTTAAAAATACTCCTTTTTTTTTTTTTTGGCAGATTGGTAATGTCCGTCCGTCTGTCTATACATTAGGATTAATTGGCTAGAAGAAAGCCACATAATTCAAGGAAAGGCGATATGAATATTTTAATAACTACAACTTGTTTTGTTTTTTACTAGTTAGTAAAAAAATGTACCATTAGATCTGTACGATCTTTTATGGCTAAATGGCAACATCCGTCTATCTGTCTGTACATTGTGAAAAAATGGATCTAAAATGGCCGCTTACTTCAAGGAAAAGTGAAATCGATATTTTTATAATCACAACTTATTTGATTTTTACTAGTTAGTATAAAAATGCTTTACAAGAATCTTACAAATTTTTTCTGCTTGATATGTAATGTCCATCCGTCTGTCTATACATTGGGGTTAAACATGTCAAAAACTAAGCATACTTCAGAAAAAGTGATATCAGTACTTTAATGATCACTTTTGACTTTATTATTTATTAGTAAGTAAACAAATTCATTTTTAGAATTCTAAGGCTTTCTTTGAAGAATGGTAATGTTTTCATACAAAAAAAAAAAAAAAAAAAATCGCCATCAGTGAGAATAATCAACTGCGGATTGTGGTAGGTCTATATGTTTTATTTTATACTTTTTCCCCATACTTGATTGGATCGGAACTTATCAAAAGTCTATTAAATATATCTTCGTTTGATTTTTGTCTACTACATTTTCGTGAAAAATGTTTCCGGTAATTTTTGAAATCTTTTTTTCTTGCTTCTTGGGTATCTCAGAAAGTTGGCCATTTCGTAAAAGAGCATGATTTATAATTTCTGGGCCGTGAATAAAAAAATTGTGGAGGATAGGACACATACAATACCATGGATACTTATCAACGTAGCATCTGGCTGTATTGTTCGTATAGTTCCTGAATTTTTCAATATTAAATACCAAGTACCAATATAAGACACATCACTTTATAGAATATAAAAACATTACATGAAATCATGTTCATTTTAACTGAGTTCGACTGTATTAAGCAGTAAAATTATTTTGTTTATTTAAAATAATTGTACAAAAATATAATAAAAAACAATAGTGAAAAAACGAAAAATAAAACAAAGTAAAAAAATAAAAAAAATCTGCACTTAACCTGTTTTTGGTTTGGAGCACTTGAGTTTTTTAAAAAAATTTCTAAAATCGGGCAAAATATGGGCACAATTTTATTTCATAATATTTAAGTAGACAATATATAATATTTTTCAGACAATTTTTCAGAACAAAAGTCTTGTTATATTTTTAGTTACATTCCATGAAATTTGAAAATTAGTGCATTTTTGGACTATTTTCAAAAAAATAACAAAAAATACCAGGACAAAAAATAATTTACAAATTCTTACATAAAAGTAAACTCAAATACCTGTAGTTGATGGTTCCATTCTAAAATTTTTCTTTAAAGCACTTTTTATTAAAGAAAAATTCACCGAAAGTTCATGAAAATTTAATTTTTTGCTCTTTTCTTAAAATATAAAAAAATGTTGAATTTTGACAGCTCTGTACTCAAAAACCACGCAACCTACGTTAATGACTTTTATCGTTATTGATACATAATTTTATCTATTTTTATTCGGTATCCAATTTTATTTAAAAAGGTTAATTTTCAAAATTCAATTAAACGCCACTTTCGACCCCTTTTACCCCAACGTGCGCTGGTAGAGAGTCCTTATTTAAGAGAATATTAAACACTTTCTTTTGTAAAGTATAATAAATAAAATTTGTCACAAAATTTAAATTTTCTGTGAAAATAGCTATCCTAGTTCTTACTGATAATAATTGGTAAATATTTCTAATATTTTTTTTTTTTTTTGTATTTTATTTTTATAACAAAAATTATGTCAACAATTAAATGCACTATTTTCCGCTTACATGATAAAAAAAAAAAAAAACTCATAAAAATATTTCAACTCTTTAAAAAAATCCTTCAACTCTTTGTTATAAAACTGAAAAACAATTTTGAGCAGGACAGGTTAGTTGATGGCGGCACTTTTGGTTTGTTTATTTATTTGTTTATTTATATGTTAAAGTACAAAAAAGGGTTAGAAATGGGTCACAATAATTGTTGATGTTGTAATACTTGTATTCATTATATAATAATTTTTTTTCCATATTTATTCTTTACGGAAAATAAAAATATGAAGTATGGTTGGTAAATAACAAAAATGTAAACAATAGAATAGGATAGAAATGGAAACAATAAAATTTCACTGAATACTTTTACTAACTATTGTGTAAATAATAATAAAAAAATTCAAAAATAATAAAAAATATAAATATAAATGTAAGTAGAACAAAGACCATTTACAATGTGTTTTGTTTGTGTTGTATGTTGTTGTGCGACACAAACTACAATAAACCCAACAACAATTGAAATAACAAGGTGCAATCAGGCGAAGACCTACATACATACCAAAAAAACAAGTACTTACTTACATATATATCTACTACTAAGAGTAAGTATACTTGCTAAAAGTCGTTGAGGTATAAAAAAAAGAAGTAAATTAGAGAAATATTAAGTAGACTAAACCGCAAATATGATAAAAAATAAATAAGTAAATATGAAACTAAAATATAAAATTCTTAGCAATTTGTGTAAAATTATTTATTTAAAATAATTGTATTTACATGAGTTTTAGTTTAAGTTTGTGTTATTTTTTTCTAACAAGTACCACTTATTTAATATAAATTTTCTATCAACAATTTTGTTATAAATATTTGATAAAATATGAAATTTAATATTTATGTAGGATTTTTTTTTTATTAAATCCCTGTGATTTAAGCTTGATGGCTTTAATCAATTAAACACAAATTATATTATTTTTAATAATAAATTGTGTATATTTTATTAATTAAAAAACTTAAAATTATTTTACACTTTAATATAGTGGATGTCGCTGGTCAACTTTAATTATTTACTCATAACTTCTTTGCACAACGTTTTAGACAACTTTTCAAACTGATAATTCTAACTTTTCAACATTTCAACTTTCACAACTTGAATTTAACTCAAAACTAAACTCTCAATCTTTCAACACTACCTTTTATATTATTCTCCTACACTACTCGCTACATTTCAAAGTACCAGAAAGTTCCCAGCGAGTTAACCCTATAACCATCCTTGTCTCGTCCATTAAAAGTCCGTTTATCAAAATACAAGTCCCCATCCAGAATGTTCATCTTTCGTTATAAGATGTCTCGTCCATATTTTGTCTGTAGCCTACGTGACTAGTTACTATCTTATTCTAGAATATTCTGTCCGTTAGTAATATTAACCCCTTCGTTACCAACGTCTGCCAGATCTGGTGACGCGACCAGACTCCAATCCCACATTCGGCCCTCCTGACGGGGTATTCGACTCGAATACTGGTGCCCATCGCCCCATATTCTCTGCAACAGTGACCCGTCTTCCTAGTCCTTTGCACTCCGTATTCCCTCCGATCTTATACCGCCCATATTCCACCCTCTTCTTCACCCCGTATGGACCAAAATGTTTCCCATTCCGTCCCACACAGTCTCCATCTTGTGTGCGTTTGATATTCATCGAATTGCGCAACCTAAAGTTTTTCGACTTGCGGTGTTCCCTAAAACCCCTCTGATTTTCCTCCTCTAGGCCACATATGTTTACCTTAGCTCTTAGTGTCAACATATCTGATTTCCTTCCGGTTTCTCGCATATTCTCATCATCATCTTCCTGCACTAACACAGTTGACGACGATTCTTTGAAAACAGTGGCTTCTGCAACGCTTTTCTCCAAATTGTCAACTACCAATTCATCTACCATTTCCTCATTCTTCGTTGAAATATTTCCTGTTCCCTGAGCTACTGACACATCTTTCCCTATATCTGATCTTCTAACACTACCTCGTACAACGCAATCGATGGATTCGCTCATCAGTCCCGAAGTATTGATGTACTTCCGATGATCATCGATATTGTTCTTCCCATTATTAGTAGCAGCCTTGGGAACAAGTTCCACACCGTCTTCCCTTATCATTAAGTCCACAAACTGTAATAGGTTAGTGCCCAAAACAGCCGGATAATCTAAGTCTTCAGCGCGTACAACATAAAACTTGATCTTTAGCGGAATACCATCAATTACAACTGGAGCCTCAAAGTAACCTTGGGTATAAAACACTCCTGCACCTGCTCCCTTTAAGCGTCGTTCCTCTACTATAAACTGGAACTCGTTACGTAACCTGCCGTAAACATCGTATCTTATAGTGCAAATATTGCACCCGGTATCGATGAGGCCATAAAATTCAATACCTCCCAATATGACCTTTTTAAATTTCAAACCCGGCTCAAAAGGTTCCTTGTCGTAACCGAACGTGTTGACATTACTCCGCTCCTGTTTGACTTCAGGTTTATTGACCTTACAATCAGCTACGCGATGTCCAACACCGTTACATTTAAAACATTTAAATTGTGTTTCCCCGCAGTCCTTCGCAAGATGATTAGGACTTCCGCATTTAAAACAATTCTTCTTTCTTGCACTACCACTTTTTTCTTCCTTAAGTTCCACGTTGTTAGGTGCATTAGTCTTCTTACTGTCTTTATTCGATGAGGTTAGAATTTTTTCATATATTTTGATCTGTTCCTTCATCTGTTCTACTGTCTTCGCCTGATATAAGATGGCTTTATTGAACCGAGAATCAGGTATACCCTCAACAAAATAATCCAAGAGACTTGGGACATCTAGATTAATTGGCTTACCGATCTCCATAAGTGCATACAGGTATTCGCGATAGGACTCATTTTGATTCTTGCGACGTTTTCCCAACATTCTGTGAATTTCTGAGGAAGACAACGTTTCACCAAATTCATCAATTAAAGCATTTTTCAACGACTCCCAATTTCTTAAACCGGACTGACTTCTAACAAACGATTTTGCTGCACCTTTCAGAAGCTGTTTACCATAGATGAATTTTTGAATATCATTCCACCCAACCGTCTCGGCATTTTCCTCAAAATCTTCAACCCAATGTCTAACATCTAAAGAATCAGTTCCACTAAATACAGACAAACTATCAACAATGTCCCTAAGAGTGAAGACAGGACCATTCAAACGGACCCCTGTAGACGCACTAGCACCCATATCCTGGTACTCAGAATTTATCGATTCTCCGTCGTCCCCATCAGTTTGATGACCGAAATGTCGTAGGAGCCTGTCTCTTAGTACTGGCTTCAACCCAGATGTGTTCAACCCTAATTCCCTCAACTTATTGCGCAAAGATTCGCAATTCATGGACATTATACTTTCAATCTCCATTTTCTACCAAAATAAAATAAAACCAGCAACAACCTTACAAAATAATACTTACAACTAAATTCTATGAAATAATATTAAACAATATAAAATTCAATTCAAAATTAAAATACTTTAAAAATTAAAAATGTAAATTAAAATTAAATATTCCGATAATCAATTAAAATTATTTAAATTCAATTAAATTGTATAAAAAATTTAATGGCAACTACACAACTTCTTAAAAAAACAAATAAAATATCTGTTCCTTAAATTAACATTAACATCAGCAAAAATAAAATGTTAAATAACAGAAACTATCTTTTTTTTTTTTAACATAAAAGAACTTTAACTCTACAGTAAACAATCTTAAAATCAGTTAAATTTCAAAATATTTTACAACTTTTACGTAAATAAAAAATAAACAACTTATCTTATTAGAATTGAAAAGCTCGTTTAGCACTCCAACTGGATTTCCACAGCTCACATCTACTTGACTCGTCTGCTTTGCTTAACGGCAATGCATTTGAATCACCAACATATATTTGTCGCTTTCCAACTAATACGTCACACTCTCGATCTTTCTTCTCAACTTTTACTCCTTGTTTTTTTTGTAAGCTTTTAATATTCGTTGCAACTTTCGATCTTTTTTTTTTTTTTTTTTTATTTAACTATTTATTTTCACTCTTTTTATTTCAGTCTTTCTATTTCAGTCTTTCTTACATTTTAAAGTTCACTAACGAATTGTTGCTCGTTATTTTATATTTTTTTTTTTTTTTTTTTTTTTTTTTTTTACAACTCATGCACACACACCAACATACAATTATATTTCTTCTAGTTTGTTTATGTTTCTTTTCTCTTAAACTACACTGTTTTTTTTATCACTTTAGTTCTCTTTAACTTTATTGTTCTTTTTATGTGTTTTTTTTTTTTTTATTTTTTTTTTTTTTTTCACAACAACAACATATTTAACAACCCTTATTTTACATTCTCGTTTTACTCTCTTGTTTTTTATAAATTTTTTCCTTTCTTGTTTTTTCTTTTTTATAACTTCGTTGTTGTTTCTCACTTTGAAATTTCTCTTTCAACTTTTATAGTTTTTAAATATTTTTCGATCTCTTAAGCTTAGGCGCTCTTTGTTTTTTTTAAAGTCACAATACCTTTTTTTTTTTTTATTTATAACTTTAATTTTCACAACTATTTCAAATATGTTGTTTTCTTTTAATACTTTAAACAACTATTTATACACTTTAGTTTTTTTTTAATAATTTTTCGACTTTAATTTCGACAAATTTTTATGGGAATTTTTCCACTTTAGGAAACAGTTTTCACTTTTCTCAACTTTTCACGTAATTTTCTGCTTTTTAAATTTTTTGCCGCAACAACTTTTACTTCGTTTTTCTCTTTCAACACTTTTCACTGAATTTTCCACACTTCAATCCCGGTTGAGCCCCCAATTTGTAGGATTTTTTTTTTATTAAATCCCTGTGATTTAAGCTTGATGGCTTTAATCAATTAAACACAAATTATATTATTTTTAATAATAAATTGTGTATATTTTATTAATTAAAAAACTTAAAATTATTTTACACTTTAATATAGTGGATGTCGCTGGTCAACTTTAATTATTTACTCATAACTTCTTTGCACAACGTTTTAGACAACTTTTCAAACTGATAATTCTAACTTTTCAACATTTCAACTTTCACAACTTGAATTTAACTCAAAACTAAACTCTCAATCTTTCAACACTACCTTTTATATTATTCTCCTACACTACTCGCTACATTTCAAAGTACCAGAAAGTTCCCAGCGAGTTAACCCTATAACCATCCTTGTCTCGTCCATTAAAAGTCCGTTTATCAAAATACAAGTCCCCATCCAGAATGTTCATCTTTCGTTATAAGATGTCTCGTCCATATTTTGTCTGTAGCCTACGTGACTAGTTACTATCTTATTCTAGAATATTCTGTCCGTTAGTAATATTAACCCCTTCGTTACCAACGTCTGCCAGATCTGGTGACGCGACCAGACTCCAATCCCACATTTATAATATTCATAAATTGTTCTAAGAAATTCGTATCTTAGACTAACAGCTGTAAGCAGATAAATTTATCCCTAAAATATTATGCATATGAGTAGATTTAGTTACATACATAAAGACAGTTTGTGTTTTTGTTTACTGTCAATGTTTACATTTTTATATTTATAATATATTTTTTTATTATTATTTTGTTTTTTTTTTTTGATTTTTTTTTCTATTTTTGCAAAGATTCCAATACAATTTTTGTTGAAGACATGCTGTCATGTGTATAACAAATATCCTCAGGAAATCTAATAATTTCCCTATCTTCTTTCTTTATTTTGCAAAAAAATATACAACAAAAATAAATAAAAACATCATAAAAAATAGGTTAAGTATGTAAACAGGCTTGTTTATCAACAAGAAAAGAGAATAAATGGAAAATAAATGACAAGAAGTAAAAAATAAGTTTAAACGAAAAGAAAAGATCGAAATAAGTAAACGAAAGTCAAAATGTTCATTTGTTTTGTACTGTTTGTTTGCATGTATGTAAATATTTCATGCACATTGACACATCACTGTATATATATGTATATATGAAAAACTGTCTAAATGCCATTTTTTTTGTCGGTCTTTCAATCGTGCTTGGCAGTCTGTCTGTCTGTCTGTCTTTCTCTGTGGCTGTCTTATGGCCTTTTGTCTGTTTGTCATTTTCATATCCAGAAACACTCAAGCAAAGATTGTGTGCAAATGTATATATGGGTGTTAACCCAATTTTATTTTTTTATCCTTACAATACGTGTTTCCGGTATGTAAAAGTCCTTTTCAAATATAAACCTAGTTATGCACATACACTTCTTGTTAGTATTGCTATACCCTCACTTAGTCAAAAATAAACAGTTGTTGCAAGAGAAAACAGTTACAGAAAATTGGCCTTTAGTGCCCAAAATGTGTTACTGATTTTTTTTTTATATATACATTTTACTATGAAATAGTTTAAACCAGAGACATAACAGTTATAAGATTTATGTAAAAACGTTATGTCATAACTGTTAAATAATATAAAAAAAAATTTACGTCTCTAAAAAACAGTTATTTTTAACAAATATAAATTTTCGTCTTCCTTAACAGTTATAGTTATTTTAAAAAAATTTCCGTTTTTTATAATTTATATTTTTGATTTTTATTTTTTAGGTTGCCTAATAATAGTTATTTCTAAAAAATATTTTTTTCTATTGCTCAATAACGTTTATTTTTAAAAATTATTTTTTTACGTTGCTTGATAACAGTTATGATTGAAATATATTTTTTTACGTTACTTATAAATTAATTTTTTTTTTTTTTTTTTTTTTAATTTAACAGCTATTATTGTTTGCATTTTTATAAATAATTCCGTTATAATATAAACATTTACATATCGATGTATAAGAATAAGGGGATTTTTTGCAATATTTCCATATTCTTCAAACTTTTTCTAAAATTTTACAACTTTTTCGTTTATGGAATTGATGTTACGGCCTTATAGATTATTGACGTAATTTTTGAAGACATGAATATGAAATTTTTTTGTGTAGATGTTGTTTGGGTCAGTGCATTATAATACAGTAAAAACCCAACCCAAGAGGTTACGGCTTATTGTGTTTTAGGTGACGATATTAAAATTTATGCAAACAAATTAAAGCCAATTCTTATTCAACAGATCAAAATCATTCTATTCCACATATGTAATTTTTACGATGTACAACGGACTTTTTGGCAATTGCGTAAAATATATCAGGATCCCTATTTAACTGCAAATCGACACTTAAACCGTAACCGGTCTTTTCTAACATTTAATAACACTTAAATGTACCAAAGTGCAATTTTTCTTAGCCATATTAAAAGATATATAAGTATACTTCATGTAGAATTTATCAAAATAGAACACTATGCACACAAATTTTTATTTAATTAGTTCTTTTTACCGTTTGTTGAAATTTTGAAATACTAAATAGGCCGATTGGACTTTTGGTGACGAATATATCTATATTAATATTATAAAATCAAATTTGTATTTGTTTGTTACGCAATTACGCCAAAAACGCTGAATCGATTAAATATAGATATAGAATAACGAAAAGAGAAGTAATTCAAACTGTTACAAGGTGAACGTGAGAGTAATGCAACAATAATCTCCTGCACCTCTGAAGAAAGGCCTTCTTCTTGTAAAATTTAAGTTAAAAACAAACTAAAAAAATATTTTAACGTTTATCAAGCAACGTAAAAAATATATATTAAAAAATAAAAATTATAAGCAACGGAAAAAATTTATTTTCAAAAATAAATATTATAAGGCAACGTAAAAAAAAAAATTCAAAAATAAAAATTATGAACAATAAAAAAAAATATATTTTAATAATAACTGTTATCAAGCAACGTAAAAAAATATTTTTAAAAAATAAACGTTATAGAACTATAGAAAAAATTTTTTTCGACAATAACTGTTATCAAATAACATAAAAAATATTTCTTATTTTGTACTCAACTTTTTTAATTTGAAATAAAATTTAATAGTTATTTTTGGTCTCTGGTTTAAACTTCTAGGCTGTTTGCATTCTTCTTATAATTAATTGATGATCCTACAATTATAAATTCTTATTCTATAATTAGTCTCATTAGTTTTTGATATTATTTAAAGCTATAGTAAAATATTTTTAAATAAAACATAGAACGGCTGCCAACAAAATGATGCAATAAAAATTTGCCTTCAAAATTCCCATACAAATTTGGGTTATACTTCATATGAAAAATTTCCCAAAATTTTGAAAAGATTTTTCATTATTTTTGAATTATAATTCCTTTTTGAGTAATTCTTTCTAATTTTTGGGTGATTTTTTGCATTTAAAAGATTTTTTTAAATTATATTCAAAATAGTTTATCTGGTTAATAAAATTTTGAAAAAAATAATTATAACAATTTATTAGGTCCATGAAATAAGGAGTTCAAACGAAAAAATCTGTGCATGCTCTTGGGCTTATAACTTTTGATGTGGTGAAAAATTAATAATTCTGTTAACTGGTTTGTATTTGCCATTATGCTCAATTGCCATGTGATAAGTTTCATGATAATATCAAAATTAGTTTTTCTTAAAATGGAAGTATAACAAAAACACTTAAACCCATAATTCAAATTTTTCATGAAATCTTGCATTGGTCTTGGATCATGGATCATAATATTATACAAAAAAGTCATGATCACTAAATGGTAACTTGTAATGGAAGACAAATAGTATCTTCAGGCTGTAGGACTCAGGCAAAATTGAAAGAATTTTGAGAGAAAAAAAAAAAAAAAAATTTGAAAGGAAGTCTAGCCTGAAGACGTATAAAGTAAGAAAAAAATCATATTAGAAACGCAAGCAACAATTAGGAGGTAAAAAAATAACATGAAAGTACTTCGGACGAATTTTTTCAGAATTTTTATTTTTGTATAGTAGACGATGAAACGTTCGTACAGGGTGACTTTTTGCAATTTCCTAGCCAAGAATTCTATGTCGATTCTGATGCTAGAGTGATTATGGCAGACAAATTTCGTGTATCAAAGTAATCAAAATTCCTAAGAAATTTTTTGATTTAGGAAGTAATATGCATACACAGAAATGAAGCACTTCATTCTTAAAAAATGGTTGTATTAACACAGAAATATACGTGAATGAGTGCCTTTGGAAAAGACTTCTCCCTTTCCTAATAAAATTCAGTGTATCCGCTATTTTGTGACATGTTTCCGCTTCTTCTCATTACAACAACAAAACAATGGAGTTGTAATAAAAAATTGTAAGAGTTTGTACCGAAAGAGGTTAATCCATCAAATTGTCCGAAACTCCATGCAATTGAAAGATATTGGACTCTAATAAAAAATAATTTAAAGGACATTAAAAACTCAATATAAAATGAAACGAAGTTTAAAAATAAGTGGACATATTCGTGCAAAAAAGTAACTGAAGCAAATTAAAACCTTAAATTGGAATAATTCCGGAAAAGATCAGATATTTCCTTAAAAACCAACAGGAACGAATTTATTTTTTTATGTTTAGAACTTGAACATAACAGTCATTAATAAAAATATCACTTTAAAAAAATTCGCCCACTGGTTTAGTTTCTATAAGCAGATTTGTATGCACGGATTTTTTTCGTGCGCAGTCCTTAGTTAAGTTTTATTTGATTTGGAAAGTGAATCGCCGCAGGCGAAAATTTTAGTTAATTATGAGTAATCTCCATTTTTGTGCGAATTAATACACAAAAATTATTAATGTATGATTCTGTAAAAATAAAATTGGAAAATGCAAATAGGAAATTATTTTCTTCTTTGTTGAAATACTAAAATTTTTGCCTTTCTAAGGCTATTTTAATTATCAAAAAGGCTATAAAAATGCTAGAAGCTAAAACGAAAATTTTGAGGCTAAAAGCTAAATAAAAAGGCTAGATTTAGCATTAAAAAGGCTAGATAGCCTTAAAAAGACTAAACTGGCAACACTGATTAAACCTGTGGCCAATTGTAGACCAACACTTTTACTAAATGTAAAATAAAATATACAAATACAGAATAATGCGTTAATAATAACATCTAGGTGATTTTATGCACTTTCGGGCGATTTCTGGAAGTGGATTTATATTGCAGCTATGGTAAATTATGGACCGATTCTAATTCTTCAGTGTTGTTTCTACTTACATAAAACTTATTTGTGCCAAATATTAACTTGATACTAACAATCGTACGGGGTTTATGCACGTTAAAGTGATTTTCGGGAGATGGGTTTATATGGGAGCTATGGCCAATTATGGACCGATCTTCACGAAATTTGGCAAACGAATTTGTGCTTATATATAACTTATTTGTGACAAATTTCATTAAAATGACCAATTTCAATAGCGTTTGTCGAGATTCAAATAATCTTTAAGCCATATTCATATAGTTTATTGTTGACTTAATAATTCCGTAGTTATTGGGAAAAAACTATTGAGTGAATTTTATAAAATTAAGATTTGTGCATCAATTTTAATGACACATGCCTTATTTTATTCCCAGCATTACTAGTTTAAAGACAAAGATAATAAACTCAAACAATTTTCAAAAGAAACTTAAATAAAAAAAAAAAAATCGGACACTAGAAAAATTAAGTTAGGATGACCTGAAGATATTTTCAGACCACATCTTTTGGTGTATCACTTATGTCAATCGTACACATCGTTCTTTAGTAATGGTGAAACATAAAAATCCATCAAGTCCTACTATTCGTCTTTGGGGAAGGATTTTATTGCCGGCAAGTTTTATTTGACCACTTTGTTGTTTCTATAAACTGTAGTCACAATAAAAAATTCAATCGTAGACATTTTTATAAAAGGAGAAAAATAAATATTAAAAATTAAATAAAATTCTTGTAGCAAAATTACTTATTGGATTGATTCAAAAATTCAAATGAGTCCTTAGTTCTCCTTGAACAAGCAAATTATAAAATAGCACATGGTCAATATGTAAGTTGGCTGGTAAAAAGAAATTATTAAAAATAACTTGACAAACGTTATTTCGTATTAGTAAAAAATTTATTTTAATATCTTTTTAAAAACATCTAGAAATATATTAAGATACCTATATAAGTAATTTGTAATTTAAATAATATTTTCTATACACTATGTACTATTATTTTCCAAGTAAAGACCTTAGTAAAACAAGATATATTACCGAAGTCTTACAATTACTTTTTTTTACTTTTGTAAAGAAAATCTATTTTTCTTATTGCAAAATACAGGAAATATGATATCTATAATATGAAATATGTGATATCTATAAATACTTTGCAGAAAATATTTCCTAGAATAAACAAAAGAATAAAATAGTCAAGAAACTATAAGTAAATTAATAGAATATTCAACTTAAAAAGAAATGAACAGAATATGATTTATTTTCAAGAGATTTCATATCATTAAAAGGTAATTGAACTTTTATAATATTGGGATATAAGAAACCAGGAAATTAATTTAAATACGATGAAATATTTAATTTATGTAAAATCTTATACATATATGAAATTTTTTAGAGATTGCTTTTGGTAAAGTAAAAAATGCACATTAAATGTTTGTCTATTATTAAGTAAATATAAAAAAACTAAATAAATATGATATTAAAAATTGTTTTTTACACTTAATAATTTACTATTTAATTTAAGTAATAAATGCTTTAAATTAGAAAAAAGTATAAATATTTATTTGTTATTAATCTGTTTAAATATAAATATTTAACTATTTATATTCATAAATCATTTTGTTAATAATCCTCTATTATTTAAGCATAAACATAATTTTTTTATTATTAAAATAACAGCTTAAATATTGTTATATTTTATAAAGTTCAACTATTATTGGATTAGTCTATTCATTTATAAATTTATTGAGCATTATTTACTTTTATATGAGTATAAAAATTTATGACATTTTTTTTTTTTTTTAATATTTATATGAGCATAATATTAAATACTCGTAAAACCGAATTAATATTTTTGGGGGGTTAAAGCAAAATAAAAGGCCAATATTTGTAATAAAAAATTTTAATAAAAAAGAACTTAAAGTATGTTGAACGAGGTAATTAATATTTATAAAGAAATATTATGTTTTGAACTTTTAAAATGCAAAAAGAAATTTTGGTATGAAACAATTTTATATAACTTTTTATGTAACTAAATTTAATAGAAATATATCATTGTTAAAATATACATAAGAAATATTTTTATTAAACCACAACATCCAAACCAACAATTTAATTTTTTTTTAAGAACTCTTTTCGTCACTACATATTTTACATCATCACCTTTCATATTTAAAAAAATACGCATAAATAAAAATATTTTAAATACATTTACGTCATATATCTATCAAAAAAAAAAATATATATTTTTCATGTATGTATAAAAAACGTATAAATTCCCAGAATTAAATATTTTTCAACATTTATTTCGCTACAAAAATTAAATATTTGTTTTTTTCTTTTTTTTTCCTTTCTTTCAAAAAGTGAATTGCATCCTTTTTTTATTTATTGTCTCTGTGTGTATGTGTGTGTGTATGTTATTTTAACTATTTTTCCATTTCAGCGACAATGTAACAAGGTGCACTGTCATTGTTTGTCCATACATGTGACCTACGGCTTTTTCACAGAAATAAATGAGAATTTTACATTTGTTTCGTTTTCCACATCAGATCACATACAGAGCAGAAGAAGAGCATTATTTAACCCATCATTTGAACATTTATTCAGAGTATGAGTACAAGTGTATGTGTCTGTGTGAGTATTTTTTGTTGTATAATGGGTGCATATAAAATAAGTTTTGTTGTTTCCTTTTTATGCAACACCATGAAATATTTATGACAATTTGTTGTTGTAGCTTTTCTTTTTCATCAGGTGAAATAAAATTATAATGATGGTGTTGTTTTTTTCGTATGAACGAGAGGCAGACATATATTTAAGATTTAAAAAATTTTATGCTAAATTTTATGTTAAAGGATTTTTTGAAATACTTATTTATTGTCATGTATTGTGGGATTATTTTAGTGAATATTGGAATATTTTAATGGATATTTTAAATTGGACATTTACTTGAAAGCATTTTAAATTATTGTAATATTTAGAAAATCTCTATGGTTATAATAAGATTCCTTACAATTTGCGCTATTTTGGCAACATTAATTAACTGTGTCTTTTATGAAAAAAATTTTGATACAAATTTCGTCCTCTAAGGTGATCTGCGCTGAGCTCTATACCTACGGACAGATGTACATAGCAAGATCGACTCAGAAACTTACAGAATAAATATACGTGTGGATACTATAAACGAATATTTGGATATATTTCACACGTAATAACAAACCAAATATCCTCCCATCTGTTTTTTTGTTTTTTTTTTAATTTTTGATTTTTTCCTGCATTTTAATATTGGAATAAAGATAAATTTGTTTCAAGTAAATGTATAAATTTAGACTTTATTCACAAACTAGTGAAAATAATCATTACATAGAAGAGTAATTCCATATCAAAACGGACAAAAAACAGGCATTTTCGGATTTGATATTTCCAATTTCAATGAAATTTTTTGAGATATTCAGCTTTGATCATTATATTATAGATTTTGACCTTTGAACTTTCTAATTTTGCCAACTTACTGTATATAATTTTGAAAGCAATATCTTCATCTATTTAATGATATTAAAACTAAAATTTGATTGTATATATATCAAAGTTATAAGTAATTATGTTTTATTTTGGTCCATATTTTCTTAACTAAATGAGACTCCAACTTGAAATTTTACGTGCGTAGGAAGAAGTGTTACGTCAACATAATATATTTTTTTTTTACAATTTTAAAAACAATGTCTTTTAAAATGAGTATCTTCGTTAATTTGTGAATAAAATCGACATTAAATTAATAATTAATTTTTGACATCTTCTATTTTCATGATTTTTTTAAAGAACATTTTTTTTTTTTTTGCTATTTGTTAATTGGCTTAATATATCCATAACTGGTGATAATTTGGTTAAAAAAAAAAAAAAAAATATATATATATATATATATATATATATATATATATATATATATATATATATATATATATATATATATATATATATATATATATATATATAATCTTTTTCTTATTTCATTTATTATTTACTTGTCTTTAAAATTTACGTATGAAATTTATACTCTTAATACTAACGATACGTAAATTTTACTTAGTAGCTTTTTGTTTTTTATATTTGCATTCAGAATATGTAAGAGACTAAAAATTTGCTTTAAATATATGTTGAAAATAGGGATGTCGATTTCATAGTTTTTATTAAGTCATTGCTCAGAGTGCAAAGAGTACAAAATGCACTGGAAAAAATTATGGAAATTAATTGTTAATCAATTTCTTTAACCCATTTCTTACCACTACCCGATCCCTTTAAGATAAATTTATAAAATTTGGTATGGGGTCTATTTTAGGGATTGTGATCATAAGATTTGTGATCCTAGCTTTTTAGTTTCCGAGGTATAGGGTGTTGCGAAAACGCATCAATGGTCAATAAGGTGTATGTTGTTTTCCTCATACAAGAAGTAGACGTTTAAACAAATTGTATGGCAAAATGAGTTTTATTTGTCATTTAAATTTAGTTTTGTGATTATTTTACAAATTGTATGTTAAATATGTTAAGTGTGAACAAAATAATTGGAGGTGGGCTATTCCAATTGAAATTTAAGGCAACTAGATAATGACGAAAAAAACGTCAAATAACTTACCGTGTAAGACTAAATAATTTCATATAATGTATAAAATAGATTATATATTAAATAAAATATGTTACACGTTAAAGCATTTGGAATGTAATGTACATTGCATTCGATTATTTGTTTGCGCATCATCTCGATTATGATTTCAATACGGTGGTCAGGAAAGCATTTTGGTCCTTCGTAGCCTAACCATGTTGTGCTTCAAACACAAATGTTACGTAAATCGAATCTGTTATTCTTGCAGAATATTCCAGAGTTTGTAAAATCGTAAATCCTGGTGCACTGGCTCATAATATGATGCACTCCAATTGAAACAGGATTTGAAAATTGGGATAATATACCAATTTTGAAAATTTTATATATTTTTTTAATTCATTGAGAACAAATGTAAGAAAAAGAATTTTCAAATGATCGACGCTACCTGAATATGAAATGTATTTTCTAAAGGATGCTTATATGGAATATGATCAAGAAAATTCAAGGAGTTACCTGAAAAATGTCGAAAACTGATGAATGAAACCAATAAATTTATGTAATTTATTGCAAAATTTTTTCAATTGTCTTAAAAAAGGGATAATAAAATTTCTTCAAAAGTCATATAATTTGCTAAAAAAACATAATATTTGCAATTTTTATGAATACATATTATTATTTTTTATTAAAAGTATTAAAACATTTTAAAAACCAATTTCATAATTTTCGAACAGCTTTTTTCTATAAAAGGCTATGCTCTCTACTCAAAGTGATTAAATGAGATTTGCTGACAATTGCTTATCTTTTACTAGAATACAACTTTTATAAGACTACAGTAAAAAACTCTATTGCACATGAAGTCTCAATTCAAAAAATTCTATATTCTTTCATCTATAATATTTTCTTAATTATTTTGCATAATTTTAAAGTACTATATTACCTTAAAAATTTCCATATTTTCAGTGCGCCACCTTGCGTAATGTAGCTAAATCACACTACCTCTAATTGACCATTGATACGTTTTCGCAACACCAATTTTTGGGAGCTTGGTGTTTCTATCTCCCTAAATTAATTGTCAACAAATGAATAGTTTCATATTTTTTGATATCTTGGCTGTCGTTTGAAAGGTTACTCAAGATATTTTGAAAAATTTTTCGAATGAATTTTTAAATCTTAAAAAAGGTCTTTTTTATAGACCTTTTTTTTTGATCCGCTCTACCGGGGGTAAAAATTCGTCGGAATTATTTTTTTCCCTCAATTTATTTAGTTAACATTTTAAACTAAATTAGTTACGGTATAGGTAGAATTACTGATGCAAAAACGCAACATTGGTTATTCGTTAATAATAATGTTTTAATCAGGGACCGTAACCATTATGATTTTTATGATAAAAATAATAACAGTTATTTTTTTAATTTTATTTTTTTGAGCAAAAATATACTCCAAAATTAGACAAAAGCAAACAATTTAAAAAAATCGAAAATAAAAAAAAAAAACACTAAAGACCATTTTTTTAAAAAAGCTGGAACAGTACATTATAAGAAAAAATAAAATTAATCAAATTTGAATTTTTAGAAAATAAAAAAAAAAAAAAAAAAATAGAAATAAAAATTGAAATATAACTGTTATTTATGCTCGAGAAAATTAAAAAAAAAAAACAAAATATCAGTTATTTTTGCTAAGAAAAAAAATAACTGTTATTATTTGATTTTTATGATAAAAGTCATAACGGTTACGGTTCCTTTTTTTAAATTTTTAAAGTACTATTTTTTGTTTAATTTTTTTTTAAATAAGTATAATATCTGAACAAAAAATGTTTGTATGTATTTATTAACTACAAATTGCCGAAAATATGTAAAATGTAAATATGTAATTTGCAACTATTACAAATAATCACCAAAATAATTCATTCAATTACTAATAACTTAAAAAAAATTAAAAACTAAAAGTTGTTCCTATTAAAAAATTTATTAAATCAATCAAGTAGATGATTGAATGAATTAAAAATTTAAAAGAGAAAAAAATCTTACTTGAATTTGATTATTATTAGCTCTGTTCGATTGCATGATTATATTACTAGTTTTACTATTTTTGCAACTATTTTACTAGAAAATCGTTTCTGTGCACATAAAAATAGTACAGGTAGTAAACATTTCAAGACAAAATATTTTTTCTTTTTTACTTTAATATTTTGTATGAGCAAACTAGTAAAAAAATGTTATTTTAGAATTCATGTTGAATTTTATTTTGAAAAAGAATAATTACAAAATAGTATGTAATTTTTTTAACGTTCTATTGAATTTTTGGTAAATTTTTAATGAAGTCTTGCAAATTTTGGAATTATGATTTATACCTCTATAAAACTTGCGTATATATTGTAATACTAATTTATTCACCTTTAAGTGGTTTTCGGAAAGATTCTTTTTATGGGAGCCGTGATCAATTATGGACTGTTTGTTTTGAAATTTGTATTTGACATTTTGCCTGATTAATGTACTTTTAATTAATTTAGGAAAGGTCCTTGAATGAGGTGTATGGTCAATTGTAGACCAATACTAAAAAATTGTTGCGGTGGTTCAAGGTTACCAAAGATTTTATTTTTTATTGAATTCAGTAATATTTAAGGGGTTTATAGGAATTAAATCCTATTCTTGTTAGATGTTTGTATGGAAGCTAGGTGAAATAATGGTCAGATTTTGTTAGTTAGTTAGTTTTCAGCATTAGTAAGGTATAAAAATGAACAGTGCAATAATGCACTTAAATCAATCAAGTAGATGATTGAATGAATTAGAAATTTAAATGAGAAAGAAATCTTACTTGAATTTGATTATTATTAGCTCTGTTCGATTGCATGATTATTTAACTAGTTTTACTATTTTTGCAACTATTTTACTAGAAAATCGTTTCTGTGCTTGATTTGTTTAAGTATATCCAGTTGTGGGGATTTATAGAAATAATACTTTTATTACTTCTTTAAAATATTCACAACAAAATGCTAAATAACTGAACTACTGGCGATATTCAACAATGATAAGAACCTTTAATACTATTTCTAATTGTAATCACACATATCTTTAATAAAATAAATTTTATAAGTAATATGTGAACAATTATTAGCAAACAACCATGTGCCCGTATTTTTGAAATGCTTCCAAGATTCCATTTCAATTGAAATTCGCTACTGTTATTAAGTATTGCAAATGTTGCTCAAATCACAAACTTTCTGAGTAAAGAATCCTCCCGGTCCAAAAATATGATGTTTCAAAAATCAAAAAGCGGCTGAATTTTTTCCAAAAGTAATCACACTTTATTGCTCATAACTTCTAAAATATACATTGTACAATTCTTATTTTTATTTCATTTAATAGAATATAACATTGACTTTAAAACGACAAGTAAAGCATTTATATACTTCGAAAGTTCAAAGGTCAAAATCGATAATATAAAGATTAAAGCTTAATATCTCAAAAAACGATATTTTAAAATTCTTAAAAAATACATATATTTAAAATGGAACCCTTCTCTATATTTATGCCAAATTTCAAGTTGGAGCCTCTTTTGGTTTAGGAGTTATGAAGCAAAATACGGTAAAAAGCTCATTTTTTGTATGTAAAATTTAACATATTTACACAAATTATTTTGGAATTATTTTTTTATGAGCACATATTAACAAAAAAATTTAATTTTCTTTACAAAATTTGACTTGAGTTTATATTTTGTTACATAACTTCTGAACTAAATGAGTGTCCAACATGAAATTTTGCACAAGCATGAAGAAGAGTTGTATTAATATTATATAATTTTTTTAGTATTTTAAAAATATCGTTTTCGGAGATATAATGGTTTATTTTTTGAAAGTCTTATTTTGACCTTTGAACTTTCGATGTAAATTAACTCACTATATATCATTTTTGAGATAATGTCCTTGTTTTTCAAAATGGAACTTAAATAAACTTTTTATTTTCTATTGCTTAGGAGTTATTAATAACTGGATTTTATTTTTGTCCATAACTCCTAACTAAATAAGGCTTCAACCTAAAAATTTAATATCCATGTGGAGAAAAATTATGTCAATAATATATAATTTTATAAGAATTTTAAAAATACCGGTTTTTGAGATATAATAGTTTGAATTCTTTTATCTCCAACTTTGACCTTTAAACTTTATATATTTATCGTTATGAAGGTAATATCTTTTTCTTTAATATTCAGCAACAACTAGAGATCTACCATGTTTATTTAGGAAGTTATTAGAAGTTAAATAAGTTTTCATTTGTAAAATTTTTAAAATTTTTTTGTAATTTAAACCGTCATATTTCCGGACCGAAAAGAAACATTGGTCTAAAATTTCATGTTTTCGGAAACACTACCAAAGGTCAATGCTTGTAGTGAATTTCATTGAAATCGGAGATGTCAAGTCCGAATGCTATCCGTTTTCACATGGAATCACTCAAATGTTTTCAAGCTAAATTTTATTTCTGAGATTTTTTTTAAGTCTCTCCTTTTTTTTTTACTGGAATTTCAAACGAATAAACCTATTATTTATTTTTTTGCTTGAATATATTAATTAAGTCCAAAGAATTATTATTTTAAATTTAAATATACCAAAATCAAAAATTTACTTTACAAAAAAAAAAAAAAACTTTGCGTAAATTTTACTTAGTAGTTTTATTTATTTTTTTTTTTTTTTTGTATTTACATTCAGAGTATGTAAGAGTCTAAAAATTTAATATTTGCTTTAAATATATGTTTAAAATTGGGATGTCAATTTCATAGCTTTCATTTAATCGTTGCTAAGAGTGCAAAGAGTACAAAATGCACTGGAAAAAATTATGTTTCTTTTATGAATATCATTGCTGCAAAAAAAAAAAAAAAAATAATAATCCATCCTTTAGAAAAAATTTTATATTTATTTTTCTAAGACTCTTTAGAAACTAATTAATTTAACATTTTCTAGCACTCTCAAATATGAATTAAATTTTTTCAGTAATGAAAAAATAAAATAAATTCATTAAAACTTTTAGGTACTTAAAATTCTAATACACTCATACTAATAAAAATTGCATCATTAATGTCAAAGCGTATTATGTTATTTTTTAAATTCATTTAGAAAAAAGTTTTATAAAAATATATCTTATAATAAAAACCGCCTATTTTAAGTTTTCAACAATACTTTATTCCACAGCTTAATGTCTGCTAATAAGCTTTTAAAATAAATTAAAAATGCACTTATGGCAAAGAGGAAAAAATAAAAAAAGATTTGAAACAAACTTTTTTGTTAACAAACTTATAGGATTTTTATCTAATTAATCAATTTACTTTTTTTTTTTTTTTTAGCTACTTTAGCTAGCTTTTGCTCTTAGGTTATAGAAAATTGTTATATATATTTTTTACTGAAAGAATAAGTCTGAAGTAAAAAAGTTTTAAAGTATATTTAATACTCATATGAAAAGTTCAAAGTTTTGTTAAAGTTTTTAAGCAGCTTAGTGCAGCGACCTTTATAATGATTTTACCATTAACTACTACTAAACACATTTGTCTCTTATTGTCTGCTGAACAAGAATAATGATGAGAATCACGTTTTTATAAAAAAATATATGAATACATATAAAACAAAAAAATACATATGTATGTATACATTAAAAAATATATGTACTTTTTGTTGAATACTTATGTGTGTATTCTATGCCAAGATAATGCACTATTTATATAAACATGTATGTATTTTTATTTTTTTTATTTTACTTAAACATTCATAAAGTGACTGTTAGTGCAGTATCACGCACACTTTCATATAATATTTACATAGAACATTAGATACAATGTTGCAGTACTGTTTTGCATTTAAACAATAGATACAAAAACTTACAAACGAAAAATGAATTCTTTGAAAATCTTTCTTTTGTATTGAAAGTGAAACAAGATAAATGCAGCTGCATGTATAAGAAAAGTTTTCTAAGATTTGTAATTTTAACACTATTTTACAAACTATTTACTTGTACTTAGGGAAAGTTATTTTCTATTGTTTTTCATTTGTAAGGTGTTGCATCTATAATAAAGTCTTTGGTATTATAATAAGATTTAAAGATACAAAAGAATAAATTGACACCTTTATTTACAACTACTTTTAAATTAAATTGAAAGGTTTATTACTTAAGCCCATACTTTTTGAATATTTGTATTTTTGGCGCTGAAATTCAAAATGTTTTTGGAGTTTGGGTTAAATTTATTTTATGTACTGAACTGACTTGTTGAACCGATTTAGCTAATAGCAAATCGCTTAGAAGAGCAAAAAGTAATTTAGATTAATTTCATTTAATTCAGGTTAGTTGTTTAGGCGTGAGAATATTTCTCAAGGACAGGTGGACTGACATATATTATATATATCTATTTATATTTTTATTTGGACTAAAAATATATACCAAAGAAAATTCATTAAGTTGTAAGACATAATGTAACTTATCTCGAGAATAAACTGTCGTATTTGGTTTAAAAAATACCAACAAATTATATTTCAAATTACCATTACTTTTTAATCTGTGCAGTATTTTGGAAGATTTTAAAAACTATGTCCAGCAAAATAAAATTTTCAAAAATAAATAAAAAAAAACTTGTTTTGTTTTTTCTTTTAAATCGTTAAAAATTGTAAATGAAAAAATTTTTTCAGTTTTCTACTTTATCAGAAAACTGAATATGTTAAAATTTAAACGAGCAAAATTTCATTAAAATCGATGGATAAATGTCGACTTTATTCACAATTATGTGAAGATATTATTTTTGGGTACCATGAGGTACCATTAGTTAATCCATACACATATCTACATATATCTTCTATATATATAAAAATGAAACTGTGTTTGTTTGTTGGCTTTATAGACAGATAAATCACTGAACCGATTTTCTTGAAATTTTCATAGTATAATTTTTCGTTTGGAGCAGGGAAATTGGTATCCCCCATACAAAGTAAATATTTATTTTCACATGTCTCCAGAACTGTTACAGATAATATCCTGAGATTTTGAGAAAATTACCAATCTACATAATTGAAATGAAAATGGGACGGGTAGGTTTAGCGTTTAAGTTTATCAGATAACTTAAACGCTGTTGAAGCAGAAGTCTTAAAATTTTGCCGGAATATCTTTCTCATCAACCTCCAAATTTAAAATAAAAATGGATCGAATAGGAGTAGGGGAAATGATACTCCGCATACAACGAAAATATTAAATATCGCACATTTTACAAACTATTGCAGAAAAAGTTTTAATATTTTGTTGGAATAACTTTCTGAAAAACCTCCATAAGTTCAGATGCAAATAAGATGAGTTGGACTTGGGCAAATGGTACCCCCATACAAAGCAAATATTCTTAGCGGCATATCTAAAGAATGATGAGAGCTCTCAAATTTTGTGGGAACTGTTTTCTTATAATTTTGTGTACATGAAATAAAAATTGCATAGATAGGGGGTGGGTAAGTGGTACCCCCCATACAAAGTAAATTATAATTATACGAATAACTTGAGAACTATTACTATTAATAATATTTCCTTTGTATCAATATAACTATTGCGGTGAGAGCCCTCAAATTTTGTGAGAACTATTTTCTTAACGTATTGCATTCATGTAAAGTAATCTTTTTTTATGGCAGGTACTTTTTACACCGATTAATCAAATTTTCACAGAATAATCATGAAGGTCTCGGAAATAAAATAGGCTACTTGATTTTTCGATAGGAGCAGGTACACATTTAAATAACTAAAATAACAAAAGTTTTACAATTCTTTGGGAATAATTTTATTATCAAGATCATAGTGCGGGTATTCGAGATGGAATGGTACTCCCATATACCGAAAATATGTTAATATACTGTATATAGGCAAAACTTTCTCATTAACCTCCATAATTTAAGACAAAAATGGAACGGATAGGACAAGAGAGAATGGTGCTCTTTATTCCAAGCAAGAATAATTGCTATATTACTATTATGAGGAAAGACCACCAATTTTTTAGGTACTACTTTCTTATCATATTGATTTGATAAAATAAAATCAGACGGATAGGAGAGGGTAGCCCTTATACTTTTCGCATATCTGAAGTAGTAATTTATTTAAAATTGTAAAAAAGATAATAAGTCGGGGGGCAGTAGGAGCCCCATATAAAGTTAATATCTAATATGGCATCAAAAGGAGTAGCAAAGCGCACCGGGTTAAGCTAGTATAGTATATAAAAATGAAGTGTAAGTTTGTTTGTTTGTGCATCAATCACGTTTTTAAAACTCTCAAACGTCTGAACCGATTTTCTTATAACTTTTTACAGCATCATCCAATGTATCTCTAAATTCAAATATATGATATTTTATTTTTCGATCGGAGCAGGGAGAGTTGTGCTTCCCATACAAAGTAAATATTCATTATGATATATCTAAAAAACTTATTTAGTGAAAGTCCTCAAACTTTGTGTGAACATCAAGATGATAAGCATTGAAAAAAAAGGAAATAGTACGGATAGGTCCAGAGGGAGAGATAGCTCCTATATAAAGAGAATATTAATTTTCTCATATCTAAAGGAGTATTACAGTGAAAGCCTTAAAAAGTTCTAGCAGTAATTTTCATATCATAGGTCCAGGAGAGAAGGTGTAGCGAAGCGCACCGCGAAAAACATGTTTTAAATAAAATCAATCTTATCTTAGTAATTATTGAGATATATGTCACTTTGTTTTAAACATGTTTTGCTTTAAAATAAAAGGAAACAAGCGCGAATGTTATATTCGGCTCGGCCGAATCTATATACCCACCATCAACTTTTTCAAATTTTACGTTATATGGGAGGGGGTGGTAAAGTGGGTGGATCACGCCCATTTTTTGTTTCCGAGTTTACATTGGTCCTTGAACTATTTGAACACAATTTCGTTGAAGTTTCACTTTATATAGGAGGTGGGCGGTAAAGTGGGCTATGCCCATTTTTGGTTTCCAAGTTTAAATTGACCCTCAAACTATTTATACAAAATTTCGTTGTCGTACATGCTTTCGTTTAAGAGATATCAGCAGAAAAGTATGAAACGGACACCCTGTGTTTTTGTGTTTTTAGCACATAACTTTTTTATTCATTAACCAATTTTGCCCATTCAATATCAAACAAACCTTATATAAGATAAATATCTGTGCCAAATTTTGACCCCATACGTTGCCTCGTTCGTGCCCTATCTTGCTTTCAACAGACAGACAGACGGACGGACATAGCTAGATCGACTCAGAATCTAACCAGGGCCCAGAAAATATATACTTTGTGGGGTCTTAAATGATTGCTTCGACATGTTACACACGGAATGACAAAATCAATATACCCCCCATCTTTTTGATGGTGGGTATAGAAAAGCACTATTTCTGGTCATTTTAGATTTTTCACAGTTTTTTAAAACAAACCATTTTTTTTTTTTTTTTTTGTTTAATTTTGTAAGATTTTCTTACGACTTCCATAGAAGAGGAGGCTATTAAGTGATAATGTTTGTAATATCAATATAAACCTACGACCTACCTTAATGTTTACCAATTGACTGAAAATCACATTTTTATTTGACTAACTAATGTCCGTTCACTTGTCCGTCCATTTAAACATTGTTATCAAATTACATGAAAACTATTTTATAAAATTTTGTGCACAGGTTTTCTATGAGCTATGGACAAAATCTTTTGGAACTGATTAATAAGCGGTCCATTATTTCATCCACCCCTAACAAAAAATATCCCTCCGGAATAAGATTTAATAACAATAAATTTCTTTAACATAGCTTTATTTTAATAATGTTTAATAAATATAAGTGCCAAATTGAATGAATATAGGTTCACAATAGGCCATAGGTCTCCTATGAGACCGCTCTCAGAATTTTAATGCAAATACACAATGGTACAAGGTATCACAAGCTCGGGCTTGGCTATAGTCGGTCAAGCCCAAGCTTGTGTAAATTAGGGGCTTTAGTTTATTTATTTTATATTATTTGTTTATTGAATAATTATCCTCCAAACTTAATTACTAGCAGCTGTTTTGTAAAAACTCCTAATTACCTTAAATTTACATAAATTCTTTTCTTTTCTTTAACTATAAATAAACTAAAAATTACTTGTTTTGCCTTTAATTTCCAAATCCTTTTTTTACTACTTATTAGCAAATTTTTCATTATTGTATTTTCAGTTTATCAAGTCTTATCGTAGAGTTTCAGAGACTTTTAACTTTTAATAATGGTTATATTTACCCCACAAAAATTGTTGTTTTGTGCTGAAGAAAAAAAGCACAATACTACTTCAGGCTCTCTCACACACATACAGATACATAGACATACTACTCATACTCATTTGTGGCAGGATTAATAGTTGCTCTTATTTTCTAAGGTTTATTTTTTTGTGTGCTACAGAATTTAAAGTTTTTAAGTCGATTTTGTGCGCATAATTAGCAAGAAGACAAAGCAAATAGTCAAAAAAAAAGTCTTCATTCTAGGGTATGTGTTAAGAAGTTTTGCGCTGAACGTTATGATTAGTATAGTTTTTCTCTTTTTAGTTGTATTTTCTAACTACTTTAGCTTAATGCTGTTTGTAATTTAAAATTAGCACAAGAAAAAGTTTTTGTGGGTTTTCCTAAGATTTTTTAGCCTATAAAAAATTTAAATGGGGTTAAATCAAGATTTTTCGTTTTTTACTATGAAAGAAAAGTAACAAAAAAAATAATACTGAAGCAAAAAAAAAAAAAAAAAGTAAATTAAAATAAATAAAATTTAAAAAATTGAAGAATAAATTAAAATAAATGAAAAATATTTAAATATATTTAAATTAAATGACTTTAACTTTACCTCTATTGTAATACAATTCGTTATCATAAACTATTATGAATTCAATCAAACATACAATCATGTAAAATTTGTTTATAAAATAAAGCAATAGAAAATATTTTCATGCCTTGTCAATACCCTTAATTTTAGTAAACAGTTTTAACTAATATTTTTAAGTAAACATGATTGTGTTTAAACAAATTTAAAGGAAAAATTTTTTATTTTCAAATATTTATACAAATTATAAATGTTACTACATTCATAATTTATTTTAAAATTTATTGATTATAAATGTATTGTTTATTTATTTAGTTACAAATTTGTAGAAATTAACTTCAACAAAAAAAAAAAAAAAAAAATATGGAAACCTACAATTTGTTTCCCTTCAGTTCTGATTGCTTTAATAACTAATGAATGAATGACAAAACTGTAAATTACAAAATCTCAATAATGAAGTAAACCCACCATGTGAAAATGAAAAATGTATATTAACACATGATATACATACATAGCATACGTGTAATAATATACTTACATACATGAAAATACATATATATGTATTTATATATGTATATGGGACAATGCTGAAAGTTAAAGTGAGTGGGTATGTAAAATGTGTATGAGAACATAATGAAATCATTCCTTAATAGCATTATGTACATAAATTCAAACGTAACATGATTAAAAACATATACACTAGAAAGCTTACAAATATAAATACATACACAAAATTATACGTATTCTAACAAGCGAGGGTTGTTTTGAAAGTAGTTTTTAGAAACAGAAATAGCTCAGCATAATATGAAACTGTACAATATTTGATACTAAATCAGACACTAAATAAAAGTGCTGATGATTTCTAGTTTAAGTCTCATGATATCGAAGTAAAAATAATAGCTTTCTTTACAATTTAAAATTTATACATGATAATTTTTATGGAAAATTATTAAAGAAAAATTTTATAAATCGAAATAGTTTTACTTAAGATATTTTAATATGTTTCCCAAAAAAAAAATATTTAGTTTCTAAATGTTATTTACTTATTTGTTTGGTAAATGAGAATGATCCAAATATTTTTATTTTCTTAAACGTTCAGTGAATGGGTGCAAGACCAGCATACTTTTGATCCCGATTAACAGAAAAAAAATCTCATCAATTTGGAAAACATTTCATTTAAAAAAGTCTGTACGATGGGAATATAAGGAGTGAGATCAAAAAAGTCTTAACATATATAAAACTCAATAAGTAATTCGGATATTTTAGAGTTTATTATTTTTTATTTTTATAAGTGATGTATTACAGATCACAGAAAAATATAACTTTTATAGTTGTAGCTACTATTTATAAACTCGTGGACCTTCTTTCATAAGAGATTTGATAGTTGTTTCAGTCACTTTTTTTGGAACAGTTTTCCCCATCTCCTTTTAAAATATTAGATACTTTGGTACACCTTTTTGGTGCTCTTCAATTCTTTTTTCACAAGAGCTCAATATCTCTCCACTGGTCTTAGCTCCTGGTACAAAATCTATGTTATTGCTTTGGTACCACTCTTTAACTTTCTTACCGTAGTGACGTGATGCAAAATCGTGCTAAAAATATGTGAAAACACTGAGCTCTATTATGAAAGGAAGAGGCCTTTTCTGCAAACATTCTTTGATGCATATTTCAGTATTTATAGAGCCCACTGTAACAATGAATTTACAATTTTTAATAATTTTTGAACATACTTCTTTTTCGGCATTTAATTTAATCGAACTCATAATAAATCAAAATTGTTGTCAATAAAAAAATAGCTGAAATATTTTTCAAAGATAAATTAAAAAAAAAAAAAAAAGAAAAAATAACAACTTAAACCATAAATGTTTTCGAAACTAATAAATTTCATTTTTAAAAAGTACAAATATTTAGAAATATACCAAAACAGATTTTTAAAAAATATCCCAAAATTTAAAAAGGTACCTATTGCTAATGAACTGTATGTGGTGTCTTATCCATTTCAAGATCTAAGTGATAGATCGATTATAACCAATTTCAATAGACTTTGTCCTTGTACCAAACTTCATCAAGACATCTTTGACCTGGAAAAAAACTGTGAATGCTGTTTCACTACGTATGGTCTCTAGTATGTGATGTATATGTCGATTTTTTTCATGTTTAAAAATTACTGTCACACGGTGTAACTATACCTTTCCCAATATTCATTCAATATTTTATTTCAATTTAAGTTCTGAATTTTAATTTTTTTTTTTTTTTTTTCAAACTTTGTATCATTTCAGACTTATAAGTCTAAAAATAACGACTATAACGTAAAAATTGGCTTAGTTATTAAAAGCAGCTGGAAATTGAGCCGCCGCTAAGCCGATGGTATCGGCACCGGCACAGCTCGTAAAAATTATGTTACATGCTTTAAAATGGGGTCATCCGCATAGCGGCTACCTGCCAGTCGCGATACGGTTTGCTTCTCTGCAGATAGCCAGCCGACCAGAGGGACTTCGTTAAATCAACTAAGAAAGTAATTTCGAGTCGAACGGTATACTTTGTGATGGGGTCAGGGATGGAAAATAATAATATTTTTGAGTATCAAAATAAATTTCAAATTGTACTATTTTCATCCACAGGGTCCTTAAATTAAAATTTTTGATATTTTTTTTATTATTTTTATTTATTGCAAAACTCAAATAATATAATTCATATATTCAAAATGAAGGATTAAATACGACACCATATTATTAAATGATGTTATTCAGATTAAATGTTATGGTTATTAAATATAATAAACTAAATGAGAAAAAAGTTCAAGATCAATTCCTTAAAATAAAGCACTTCAACTTAAGTTTTGTTAAAAAAATAATTCATTACAATTGAATACAGAGTATAAAAACTTGTTGCATTTAGTAATTGTTGTATACTTTAGAGTTTACAATTTTATAAATTAAAACCTATAGCTATAAACTTATTTAAATTGTCCTAATACGTGTCTATTTTTTTGGGAACTTAGCATTAAGTCAAAGAAAGTTTTTATTATAAATTTTATTATCACTTCTGAATACCTATTATAAATATAAATAAAAAATGAATTAAAGTGAAAGAAAAACATAGATTTCTATAAGAAAATTATATATATTATAGGTATATCTTTAAAATATATCTTAATTTAAAAATTTTATTTATAATTTGAATGGTGAAAAACTCAGCTAATCGTTTAACAGTATCAAATGACAAAAAAAAAAAAAAATACTATATTATAAACTTTTCCATCCCTGGATGGGGTTCAGAAGATTCTTTCTGGGTGTTACAAACATCG
Organism: Protophormia terraenovae; assembly: GCA_951394005.1. Classification (NCBI taxonomy): domain Eukaryota; kingdom Metazoa; phylum Arthropoda; class Insecta; order Diptera; family Calliphoridae; genus Protophormia; species Protophormia terraenovae. The sequence continues at coordinate 145,518,325 of OX596074.1, forward strand.
GCGCAAAATGTACCAATGACTCAAAAAAGAACTATAGTATTAACTTTTCCATCCCTGGATGGGGTTCAGAAAATTCTGTGTTACAAACATCAGGGCAAAATGTACCAAATCACACAATTTTGAAAATTTTAAAAAAGGTAACAATTAAAAAAAAATAAAATAAAATAAAACAAAATGTATACATATTTAGAAAAGGTCTAACATAAAAAAAAGAAGATTTTGCATAAAAATAAATTTCTAAATTTAAAAAAAAGCAACACGAATTTACAAAAGAATGCTAGTTTTCTGTAAAAGCCTTAAATTTTCCCAAAAATATAAATTTCTAAAAGTAGGAAAAAAAATCCTAGTTAATCAAAGAAATATCATTTTTGAAGAAAGTATCAATTAAAAAATATAAATTTAAGTACGAATCTTGAGAGAAAATGTAGAAAAATTAAATTTATTTAATCGCAATTTAGTCATTTAAAGATCACACATCTATTGCTTTTAAAGTGACTATTTAAATACATCCTCATAATGTTTGGAGACCCCTTTACAATAGAAAAAATTTCAATTGACTTATATTTCCTTTCTTGAGAATAACGGAGAAAGATTCTTTTCCTAATACAGCTGCAGATTGATTGAACAAAATATATACTACTTAAGTCTTGTTTAATCATTATAATTAAATACATTCGTTCTTGCTGACTATATTTTCTTTCTATTGTTTTGGAATTCTATTAAGGATTATTTCAGTTTTACTTCCTTCATTTATTTCAAACTACCAAGAGACCTACCCTTAAAAAAAAAGCTACCCAAACTGGCTGTAAAAATAAGTCTTAATTTAACCTAAGACTTACGTGTCACCTTACGTAGCTCAAAAGAAGCACACACCCTGTTAAAAGAAACCGAAGAAATTTCAGCTTCATTAAATTTGTAATCGTCGCCTTTAATGTTCGTCTTATTTGTCCCCACAAAAAAAGTATAGAAATATAGCATTAAAAGGGAAGGTAAGGCAAAAATATTTAAAAAACATATCTACGTATATATTTACTATAGCATTAAACTACATACATGAATATAAATAGAAATACTATAATAAATACTCACATAAACATATTTTTAATTTATTATGTTTTAAAGTACTTATTAGTATTAATAGTAAATGTATGTTTTTCCAGCTTATTTTTTGAACACAAATTTTATTTATTTTTTTTTTAATTATATAACAATGTAAATATAAAAATTAAAGTTTATGAGTAAAATTAATAATTTTATTAAAAAAGAAATTAAATATTATAATTAATTTTTTTTTTTTCACATAAAAAATTATATACTAAAAGTCAAATATGATTGTTCATTTTATAAATTGTTTAAATATTTTATAAAAGTATTTGCAAACAAGAAATGAGCTTTGTCCAGTTAATATTGTTTAAATAATGACTTTGTTATTTAGTTTTAATATCATAGTATTTACGCAATTAATAATATTTTAAACAAATAAACATACATATGTGGGACATAACTACATACGTATGCATATATAAATGTTTTCAAAAGCAATTGTAATGACTTCTTTTTTTTTATTTAATTTTTATAGTAGAAAATATTTTAAGAATTTAATTTAAATTTTTGTTAATTTTTTTTTTTTTTTTTTAAATTTTAAAAACATCCTTTGTTAAACAAAATATTTTGGTTTCGCTTTTAAATAATTTGTTTTTTATTTTATTTTAAATGCTATTATATTTTAAATTCCATTAAATTTTTTGAAAAATTCTTTAAAACAAAAAGTCAAATTTAATTAGCATTCTTCAACTAAAGTTTGAAGGTTTGTTATTGCTTATGTTTAATAAACTTTATACAAGTTCTATATTATGTATAAAAGTATGTTAATTGTTTTTGATTTTGATGAAAATTAATGATGAATTTTCTTTTAACAAAGTTAGGCAATTAAAGTAAATTTATTTTTTTTTTTTTAATGAAAATTTTACAAGCAGAAATATATTAATTAGAGGAGATAATTACACTCAGATTTACATGAATTTTAAATCAATTAAAAATATTTAAAAGAGCTAGAAAATAATGTAAGATATTTTAGTTCAAAGCATATTTTTTAAACCAAACTTTGTAATAAAAGTTTTTATACGTTTCTTCTCGAAAAACCTTGAGAGCAAGGAAAAAACATAGAAACTAATAACTTTAAGCAATTTGTATTAACCAGGAACTTTAATAAAATTTTTATGTAACATTTGCATTAAAAGAGTTATAACTTAAAATTGTGTTAAAAATTATTTTTAATATTTGCCATTTTTAAATAAACTTATAGAGAAATTGGATTAAATTACTTTTAAATATACAAACTACATATACAAAAATGTTGTACAATATTTCAATAATATTTATGAATTTATTTTAATCAATATCATCATCGTCATCGCCATCATCATGACAATAGTCATCGTTACTTTTTATTGTATATTTTTGTGTTGTATTTTTAATTAAACATCACGCTTTGTCTGATTGTATCTATACTATTGTTGATTTTACAAATTGCATTTAAATTTATTATTTATACAATAAATTATTTATATAGAAACAAAAAAAATTTATATAAAATTATTTTAATTTTCTCATGTTTTTTTTTTTTTTTTTATAGTGTGCATTTATTTAACTAGTTGTAGTTATTTGTGTTAAATTGTATATGTTATTTGATCATAAATTATTTTTGCACTATATTTTTTCAAAAAGGTAGTAGATGAGCAAGAATTAGGCTTTTTAATTTTCAGGCCATTTTGATTTTAAAACTTCGCCGAAATTTATGATAGACCGCAAAATATATGTATATTTTGCAATCTTTTTAGGTAAAATAGTCGAAATACTGTCTATCCGTCTGTCTGTCTCTTCAGTAACATAAAAGGGCTTAAATAAATTAGGAATGCATAAGTGTATTGCACTAATAATTCAGGAATGATGCTCAGAATTGATAATCAAAAAACTTGTTTATAAGGACAGCATACGAAAAAATTTATATATTATAATATTATTATATTTTTAAGAGAAAAGGTGAGTTAATTGATAGCAAATAGCTCTTTAGACATAGAAATAAATTGAAATTAGTGCCTTTGGAAAATATTCCTTACCAAATTAAATATTTGAATAGTCTGTAATAAAACCAAAATTTTACAAAGCAAAATTTTCTCTATTGAAGCAAACAAGTTAACGAATGTCTTGAATCTTTGATCGACTGCACTATCATGTCTTGTTAGCTCACCAATACACCACTTGAAGTATTTGCTTGTACAGTTAAACACTACAAACATTGGAATGGTTTAAAGTGTTTCTTGCATACACACAACAGTAAAGCATTTGAAAAATACCAAGTGTCTTGAAATATCTTGTAAGACATGTGTTGCAGGACTCTATTAAGTAATCTGCAAATAGAGGATATTTAGTCGCAATTTGTAGGAATAATTGTACAAATTTTAGCTTTGGCGACTTTCACTTGACGGAAAGACCGCTCGATTTGACCTCTCTACACTTTTTCTTTTGAAATTGTTTTAAAGTTTCATTGCAGTTTGAAGAGCTGCAAGTTTTCATGGAGAATTCTTCAATGAAGCCTTATAGTCTAGTATTGCAACTATAGTCATAAGAAAAAAAGCTCAAATGTTTGTGTTTAAAGTTGGCTCCAATGAGGTTCTTTTCTGGCTAAAATTCTGCCATTTGCCGTTTTTTATATTCTATTCTGAACAAAATTTATTTAATACTATAAATGCCCAGCAAAAACTTTGGTTGCTATGTTATGAGTTAAGAAGCTATTACAATGTCTTTACGTCAAAACAAAAAAACGTTCCAGGTAACATTAAAAGATCGAATAACACTTAGACAGAGTCAGCAAAAGAGACTTTGGAAGCGCTATTTAAAACACACTTTCTCGGTTGTAATTTAAACAAGGAGAATTTTTCTCGTGAATTAATGTGTCATTAAACTACAACCTCCGATATGGACCATGGTCTAGTTATAGTAGAGAAAATGAAATGGGCCATAAGCACCTTTGGACCTTATAAAACGCCAGGATTAGACGGTATTTATCCAATTATGCCGAAGAAATGTAGCGAAATCATTGGAAAACTTTTAAAGATACTATATACAGCTTGCTTATATCATTCATATGTTCCAACAAGTTGGCGTAAAGTAAAGGTGATCTTTATACCAAAAGTTGGTAAGATACAACATGTTGTGACAAAGGACTACAGACCTATCAGTTTGTTTTACTTTTTGCTGAAAACTCTCAAGAGAATCTTCGATGACCATGTACGATAGAGAAAACATAATATGCCATTCTCTCCTGCATGCATATCTAAGAGGAAAGTCAGTTGAAACTGCAATATAAAGTTTAACGACGAGAATAGAACAGAGTATACACCAAGGAGAATTCGTACTAGCGTGTTTCCTGGATATTGAAGGTGCTTTCAACAATAGCAAATCAGATATTACTGAGAAAGCTCTGTGTGCTAGTGGTAGTGACCCATCGAGAGATTCAAGTTGAACTGGGTGGAACATTTCTAAATGTCATAACCAACAGAGGTACTTCTCAAGGTGTAGTCATATCACCGACTTTTTGGATTCTAGCATTGAATGAAATATTACTGAAACTTAATACATTAGGTGTAGGAGTAGTGGCATACGCAGATGATCTAGTTCTACTAATAAAAGGAAAATTTCCGAGTACTCTTGCAGAGGTGATGGAAGGTGCTCTAAAGGTATTAAATAAATGGGCTATCAGTTGTGGTTTGGGTATCAATCCTCAGAAAACAGGACTGGTACTTTTCACAGGGCGAAAGAGAATACCTGCTTTTAACCCACCGAAACTAGGTGGTAGAACTTTGGAACATTCAAATGGAGCAAAATTTTTAGGTGTTTTTTACAACCGTAAATTGAACCGGATATTCAACATAGAGGAAAAAGTAAAGAAAGCTTACGCTGCCTTGTACTCGTGTCAGAAGCTTATCGGCAAATTTTTGGGTCTTAAACCACGCTTGATCCACTGGATATACAAGGCAATTTTTAAACCGATAGTAGCATACGAATCTCTTGTTTGGTGGCCAATTATGAACATCAAATCACATGCTTCTTTCATTGAACGTGTAAATAGGGTTGTAGCGTTAAGCATAACAGATGCAAGAAGATCTACCGCCACTGAAGTATTGTGCAGAATTCTGGAAATTGAACCACATTATTTATACATAAAAGAATACGCTTAAAAGACCCAGATAAGGTTGAGCTAAATTTGACAACTGGATCTATGATGTAGATATTTAGGAGCGATATAACAATATACATAGATAGTCAGGCTATCATAAGGGCACTTTGTCATAGAAATATTAGATCAAAGATGGTCAGCCGTTGTCGCAAAAATCTACGAGTTCTCAACGAACAACGCTTTTTAAAACTGTGCTGGATACCGGGTCACAATAATATTCAAGGTAACGAAATAGCAGATGAACTAGCATGAACAGGAGAAGATATGGAATCGACTAACGCATGTGAAGACATTTATCCTGGACTAGATTATATATATCGAAAAATAAGAGATAAGTTCAAACTGGAAGCCGATGCACTCTGGGATAACTCATCGAGATATAAGCAGACAAAGGCGTTATGGGAACCAAGGGATAACAATACATTGAGTAAAGTTCTAGATATGGAAAAGAATGGACTGAGAATGTTTGTTGGTATTATTACGGGTCATAAAGACTTAAAATAATTCCTTAAGAAAATTGGTATATGTGATGATAATAACTGCAGATGGTGCAGCGAAGAGGAAGAGGATACATTTCATATCCTCTGCGAGTGTGCTATACTATCGCGCTATAGATTTAAATGTTTTGATTCTTATTTTTCTTTTGAACCTGAAAGATTTAAGATGGATAATTCCATTAATGATCTTGAAATTTATTAAGGCAACAAAGATACATGTTACAAGTAATAATGGAGATCCACGAGATCCCGAACGGATTGACAAGACATCAAGAGATTGACTGTAAAGAGGAGGACCTGTTGAGTTCCTTAAGCTCATTATATTATTATATTATATATTATATTTATTTTACTTTTATTCTGTTATATTTTCTTTCTTTCTTTATTGAGGATTTACTGTGGATTAGCATCATTTGTCTTGTGAACACACACAGTTCTGTGTGATCCTCTTTCAACATAACCAAACCTAACTTACATTACTTACACATTAGCTCAATAACCATTTATTTTTACAAAGTGATGACATTAGAGGCAATTACTTACCTCATGTCATTACTTAGATGTCATTACAAGAACTAATTACTTTTAAGTTGTTCAATAACTCATTGATTTAAAAGTATTACTGAAGTCATTATAAGTTAAAGCAAGAGCAACTAGTTGCGTTTTAAGTTACTAATAAGTAATGAAATATTAGGATACAACAAGCTGTTTTTTATTTTTTAATTTTAAACATGAATAGCTTTTATATATTTTCATAAGAAAATTTTATTTTGTCACATATTTATTCCATCTTTAAATATGTTAATTGGTAAACTGAATAAAAAACCAATATCAAAAACTCCGATCATAAATAAGTAATTACATATTGGGTTATAAATAAGTAGTCACTAAACTACTTTTATGTAATGAATTACATCCCTAAATACATGCCATTATCAAGTTTTTGCTGGGTGGGTCTGACAAAATTTCACAAAAACACTCAAAACTCAAAACTTAAAAAATTTCGAAATTTCTCCAAAAATCTAAAATTTCACACAAATTAGAAATATCACTAAAAATTTTAAATTTCACTAAAAATTTTACATATTAACAAAATCGACAAAAATTAGAAATTTCGCCAAAATTTAAACAATTTTACCAAAAATGTAAACATTTAGTCGAATGTTCGATTTTCTTCGATTCAATTTTTTTTTTTTTTTTTTTTCAAAAATAATTACTTTAACTAATAAACTAATTACAGAATTGGGCCCGCATGTGTCATAAAAAAAGAAAATATATTGATTTTTTTAGAAATAACGAAATATTCTGATTTTCTAATATTCAAAACTTTTAAATATTTTAAAATCTTTTTTACAGAAAATAATTCTAATTTTCCATAACACATCAAAATTTTGATAAAACGGTAATTGTTTGTAGACAGAAAAATATTGCATCTTATATACCAAAGATAAGTTTTTAATTTTATTATTATGTTTTCTTCATATTTAAGGAAAAAATAAGACGAAAAAGGCGGCCATAATAGAATAGAACTTTCATTATAACTCAAAAACGATTTACTTGGTTTAGATAACTAGAAAAATGCTCAATTTCCTCAAAATATCTTGAATATATTTATTATCTGTCCACTACTTTCAGTTATTTAGAAAATAGCTACGTTAAACTTTTTCAGATGAAATTGGAACAAAATTGTTTCTTTCAAATTGTAAATTTTCAGAAATATACAAGTATTACAGGTTTATTAAGTAAGTAATTGATAAAAAAAGGAAATTCTTACTAACACGTTATATACTTAACTTTTTTCCTTAAACTATGATTTCTTTGAAGACAAACATTTTCGTTTATGCCTGCTCTGATTTAATTTTTTGACATTCTTTTTAATATTTAATAATCTTTAGTAAATATTATAGTTGCGGTATTTATTTGAAATTGTGTTTTTCATGAATATTTTATTAAGTTTAAATAAATTATAAAACAAAATTTACGTATTTAATTCTTTAGATTTTTTTGTGAACTGTAAACAAAATTTATTATATCTGCTGTATCAGGTGTTAAATAACCAAAAAAAAAAAAAAAAAAAAAAAAAACAACAAACAACAAACCAAAATTTTAAAATTAAGCCCCACTAAGGTAAGAGGGTATTAAATATGGGTACGTGAAGGGAAAATATTATAAACACAATTCATTATAAACTTTTAAGCATTTTGAATAAGTGGGTGTTGGTTTTACTTTTATGCGTGTGTGTGTTAATTTGTGTGTATTTGATATAATACTTTACATTTTATTGAATTTATTTAATATTGATTTGCATATTTAATTGATATGAATTGAATTTGATTGCAAAATTGATTTTGAATGATTAACAGAATTATGAATTTGTTATGCTTTGTATTTATGAGAAGATTTACAGCAATAGAAAAAATAAAATATATTACAACTAAATTATTCATTCATACAATTTTAAAATACTTGAATAGACTAATTTATAAAGTAAGAGACAGAGAAGTAATAGTATAAATTTAAAACATGTTTTGAACATGAAAAGTGACAGTTTTAGGTCAATACTATTTTGGAAAATATGAAAGCGTATGATTAATACTTTATTGTATACTTTTATTTATTTACCAAACTTATACGCCACATATGTTTATTTTATTTAAATTGAAATTCGAAAATATATCTTCTTAGAGCGGGTTTTACATTATAATACTTTGTATTAAGACTAAAAATATGTTCAAATGTATTATGGTGTAAATACCTTTAATACTTTGTATGTTGAAAGCTTGAAATTTTTGAAACGTAATTGTACATTTTAAAGCAAATTTCTGCAAACTTTTTTATTTGCAGTTTTATTTTTATTCAATTGAGTTTAATTTTTCATTTTAAATTTTTTACATTTTACATTTGATAATAGTTTCTTTAATACATTTTTTGAAATGTATTATAGAAAATGTAACTCTGGTATTAATACAAAGTATATTAGTGTAAAACTACCTTAAGGAAACAATTTTATAATCTGTAATACTTTAATAATTTTAAATTTGTAATAAATACATACCATAACATTCCTTAATATCATATATAACATTTTTAAACTTACTAAAAACCACCAGCCTTAACTTGTCGCATCCGTTGTTCTCCCCCAGTCTTGAGGGTATGTTGAAATAATAAATATATATATAAAAAAAAAAAAAATCTTAAATAAAAATACACACATTTTTTTATACTCCCCACTCAAATTGTTTGGCTCAACAAATGTTTTCATACTTAAATGCACACACATGCATTTATGCATGAGAAGACGAACAAAAAAAAAAAAAAATATTAAAAAATGGAATTGTTTGCATTCATTCAGAAAAAAGAACTACAACTATAACAATGGCCACTAGCATGGCTACAACGTCAACGTTTTCTCTTTATTTTTTATATATATATTTTTTTTTTGCTCATTTTTCTATTATTTCTAAGTATTTTTTTCTAATATTCATGGAATGTCATATGGCTGGTTATTCATGTGTAACTGTATATAGTTTTTTTTCTATACAAACGGGCTGTTCATTTGTGTAGGGAAATGTCCTTTTATTCCAAGTACACTAACACTAACAGCAACTTTGGTAAAAAAAATATTTTTTATCTAATATCTGCTTACATTCAGCAATATACATCTAACAACATGTGCATTCAAACCTACAAAAATATATGAAGGAAACCGAATTGTATAAAAATGAATCTTAAATAAAAAAATAAAAATATATGTATGTTTGTAGATTAAAGAATGAAAATGGAAGTGAAACAATCTACATTTATTAAAAAAAAAAATAAAGTTAAAAAAAACCCGAAAGAGAATATTTCAAAAATAAACTGACAAAAATTTAAGGACTTTTTTTTTTTTGGTAGATTTAATTAACGCTGAGGCCCATAGGATTTTATTGCTTTAGAAATTGAAAATTTTCAATTGAAAAATTTATTATTATTATTATTTTTTTTTAATATTTATATTTTTATATCTAATAAACCATACAAATATTGTATTTTTTGTTTTAATGGTGAATCCCTTGAAATGTAGAGGTCCTTTTGAGTGCAAATTTGACGTTCCGAAGAAAAACTGAGATTGCAATTTTGATATGTAACATCTCTTAATTCATATATACATATAACGATTTTTTTTTTTTTTTTTTTTCATGTAAAAATTACTGTTTATGAAAATTTACACATCATAACAAAATTGATCTCTTTTGTTGTAGTTTATTACACCTGGGTACATAAATACATACACATTTTTAACTAACCATGAAATTATAGAAATATGTTACTAATATTCTTACAAAAAACATACTATTTTGATTTAAAATATCTTGCAAACGATGTCTGTCCGCATGTCTTTTCGTCTTTACATACATATGTATGTTGAAATTATGTCTATTTAACAGGTCTACCCTCAGCTACACAGAAAAAATTATTACGGTCTTTTTTCAATTATCATAGTTGTTTCATTTTACATCGAAATTTAATAAATTTATTCAAGCAAAAATTAAAATTTAACTATACTTTCATATAATATATACATTTTTAATTCATCCAATCAACTATTTTATTGATTTAATTAATTTTTAGTTGGAAATTTTTTTCTGTTTTGTATTTTTTACAGTTTTTAGTAATTGATATAATCATTTTGGTGAGAGGTGCAAATTTAAACAAGTTTATAATTGAATGAATTATTTTCATATATATTTGTTAATTGGTGACTTTTTTCTGTGTACAAAAATATTTATTAGTGTCTCAGGTCTGTTTATTGCCTAGACAATCTTGGGATAATAATTCAGTGAAAATAATTTAAGATTGAAAGTAATTGAAATCTTAAGCTATTTTTCAGATAAAAAAAATAAAAGTAATAAGTACCCAGCAAAAACTTGGTAATGGCATATAGTCACAGATGTAGATACTTTTTAATGATAACAACTTACTGTCTGCATTACATGAAAGTAGATTGGTAACTACTTACTTTTAACCCAATATGTAATCTATTACTTGAGATAAGATTTTTGGAAATGTTACTTTTAATCAATCTTTTCATTTAAATTATAAAAATTAACCAGCCAAAAACATAGCTTCTATTTTTAAAAGCAACAGCTTCCTGTATGTATTACACTCGCAGCATTACCAAAAAATACTTGAATAACTAGTATTTAGTAAATATGAAAATAATTTGATTTTTACGTGGCTCGGTTGTCTAGAGCGCCTAACTAAAAAAACGTGTATTTAAATACAAAGAGAGTTCAACTCCCACTTAAGGCAAGTGTTTTTTTTTTTTTCACAAATTGTTTTTATTTATTTCCCTATATGAAAACCATTTTTTAGCACATAAAAATATAAGTCGATTGTGGTGTAGCGAATAAGACGACAGACTAACAAACACAACCAGTATACTGATGTATGGGTTAAAATCTCAACCGAGTTAAATGTTTTTTCTTGTGCGTAAAAAAATAAGCATCCAAAACAACTCTTTTGGAACCCAAAAAGCACTAAAGGTGGAAGCTGGTTTTCATACTGATTTCGCTTACAAATCATGTTATTTAGTAGGCGAAGTTTTTACTGGGTATGTATTTTAGGAATGGGACAAAACATAAAAATACATTAATTATTAGTTTTTCTGTGTCGTACGCAAATAGCATTTCAACAATTTAGTTTCGAATTATAAGGCCATGTTCTGTATTTCGAAGAGATTTTAAATCGAAAGTGGAAATGAAATCGATCTATCGCTTTTAATATGTTCCGTAAATCGAATGAAATTATATTCGATTTCATTTTTCGTTTTAGTTTTGTTCCAATGAACTGACAAAACAGTAAATAATTGTAATAATTATAAAAAACATAAAAAAATATTAGACTATAAAAAACGTTCGTTTTTACTAAAATTTGTGAAATTTCTCAAGAGAAAGCAAGTCCTTCAATATATATGAGCAAACGACATGAGACATAAATTATTAATTATCGGTCCATAATTGACCATGTGAACTCTACATCTAATAACCACTTTAAAGTACATTTATTTCATAAAAACATTAGTATCAAGTTATGTACATTATAAGTCCATATATTCTATATATTTTCAATAATAAATGTTATAAATTTTTCTCAGTCTTATGTTTTCGATTTGGAATCATAAATGGGAAATTCTTCAAACTCGTTTACTTTTGGTGTTCAAAAAAATTTCGAAATTTTTTTTTATTTCCAAAATTTTTTGAATTGTCAAACTAAGTATTTTCAAAGCAAATCTTTAATAAAAACTGTAATACAAGTTTTAATCACATTATTTAACAAAATTTCATTAAAAACTAAAATACTTTTTAACTCTAAAAATGCAGTTTATACTACATAAATAACATTAAATTTATATCACTTCAATTCCATAATAAACTGGAATTTTTCATATAAAAAATATTTATGTATTTAAGATAGTCAAGTTTCAAAAAGTCCTTCTTATTTTTTTACTTAAAAATCTCTTAAAACAAAAATGTCTCTAATGTTTTACTTTGTTCTCTGCTAAACAACCACATGGGTATTTTATTTTATCTTACAACTTTAAGATAAAACTAAATTTAACTATAAAAAATCTTAATAAACATTTTATTCCATATGATTTTAAAAACTTTCTTTTAAAAGCGATTACGTTTTCAAAGTTATAAAAAAGTAAAAAAATAAAATAAAACTTAAAAATTAAATTTTTTTTTTTCCCAAAAACATTGTTTGACTGATGACTACTAAAATCTTAGAAATGTAAACTATACAAGCAACCATATACCAAAAAGAAAGGTAGTAGCATAAAAATCAAGTAACATAACAACCAAGTTAATACATTTACTCTAAAAAATTTATATGGCCAACACTCAATGGTAAATTACAAATATTTATACTGGTATAATATTTAAAAAGAAAGTTGCAAAAGAAAGGAAAAGCAACAAGAAGAAAACCCCTAAGAAAACTCTAACTTGAATATGCATTTAAAGAAAATGTTGTTAAAATATAAGGGCTTATTTAAGAGACGTATATGAACATATATATATATTTTACATAAAAGAAATTTTAAATGCAACTACAAGATATGTTTATGTGTTTTTATATGTATGCATGCGTTTTCTGTTTTTTAAGCATAAAAAATATTTCTTAATATTTTTTCCTTAAAGCATTTTATTATACCAACCATAAGTTATACATTACAATTTGTGAACTTTTAATGCCGTATTTTTGGGGTAAAATATCTTATGCCACGTCGACTCCACTCTACAGCATACACACACATACACTTATGTTGATATAAGAGAAGAAACTGTAAAAGGAGTATAAGAAGAAATTATGTTCTCCTGAAAAGTTTTGCTACAACTGCAGTTTTGCTTACGTATGTTGTAAAAAGCTGGGGTAATATGGGAAGTAGATTTTGTTAAGTTTTTTTTTTTTTTTTCTTTATCCAGAAGCCACCATAGAAAAACCTCTTAAATATAGAAATACAACCATAAGTAATGTTATTTTAAGACAAATGAATTGTTTTCATAGCAAATGGTTTTATTATTAACAATGTAAACTTTTTGAAAAAACACATCATCATCAGCAACTTTATATTCTTCATCTGCAAATAAGTAGTAGAAGATATTTATGTTCCAGTTTTTATTTTGTTTGTGTAAAAAATAGGATCAACATAGAAATTTTACTTTAAACTAAAGCTTTGTAAGAGAAATATCTAATTGTGTATGTATTCATTTCTGTGAATAGGGTTTTAAATTGCGAATTAAAAAATTTAAATAAATAAAAAATTATAATAGTTTCTGATTTTTTGATAATTTTTATTGTAATTAAAAAACTATTATTTATTTGTTAATTTTTTTCTTTTTTTATTATTTTTTTTTTCTTTGCGTTAATTGTAATTTATACTTAGGAATATTGGTACTTTTACGAAAATCGATACATTTATTTAAAAACTTTTCTTATTGCACTTTTTTTTTTGAAATTAGTAATTTTCATAAAACTATCTTTTTCTTATTTGGTGCTTAAACAAATTAAAATTGACACACTTTTAAAATTAGTATTTTTTGAAAATTTGCTTCTTTTTCGTAAATTACTAGATTTTTTGGAAAATTAATTTTTTTAAGTTGCAGTTGTTTTAAAAAATTGCTTAAAGAAAGCTATTTTTTAGTTGAAATTAGATTTTTTATTGGTACTATTTTTTGAAAATAAGGTACTAATTTTGAAAACTGTTATTTAAAAAAAAAATCTTTTTTTCTAAATAATAATTTTCTTACAAATTCCTTTTTTTTATTTGGTACTTACAAAAATTTAAATTTGTACATTTTTAAAATTAGTATTTTTTGAAAATGTTTACTTATTTTGAAAACTGGTTGATACAATTTTTTTTTTTTTTTAAATTATTACTATTTTTTTAATTTTTTTATGTAGTGCAATTTTTTGAAATTTAGTAACTTTATTAAAAATCGTTTCTTTTTTTTATTATTTTCTTAATTTTTACTTTTGCTACATTCTTCCAAAAAAAAAAATTAGTTTTTTTCTGAAAAGTGATACTTTTTTTGAGAACAAGTACTTTTTTTTATATGAAAATTTATATTTTTTAACTGCATCTTTTTGTGTTACTTTTTTAACTTTCTTAAAATAGAACCTTTATTTAAAATTAACGTATGTGCAATTTTTTTGATTTTTTTTAATTGGTACTATTGGTGATACTATTTGAAGGAAATTTTGTTTTGAAAATTTTTACTATTTTTAAAATTAGTACTTTTTTCCGAAATTAGTACGTTTTTTTAACCAATTTGTAGTCTTTTGAAGAAATAACACTTGTTTATAAATTGGTATGTATTTTTATATATGTTTTTTAATTTTTAAAATTAGTAATTTTTTATCTTTTGTTTTTTTTTTTTTTTTTTTTTGAAATTAACGCTTTTTTCAAAAATTTGCTCATTTTGAAAAATTTTCTCTTAAGTTTATTTTTAACACCCCATATACCGCGGTATTTAAACAAAAGTAATTGGTATCATTGAACACCTGTGTTTCTAGTTTTTAACCCATAACTTTTGTTTCTTAGCCGATTTTGCTCATTTTCAATACCAAACAAACCTTATATAAGATAAACACTTGTGCCAAATTTCGTCCCTTTACGTTGCTCCGTTCGAGCCCTATCCTACTTTCAACAGATGGTCAGACATACGGACGGACATTACTAGATCGACTCAGAATCTAACCAGGACCCAGAAAATATATACTTTGTCTGGTCTTAGATGATTCCTTCGACATGTTACATACGGAATGACAAAATCAATATACCCCCCATCTTTTTGATGGTGGGTATAAAAATTAATAACAAATCAAACTCTTTTTTTATATAGTTTGTTTTAACTTCTGCTTCTTATATGAGCGCAAAAACATACCCCTAATTGACCATTGATGCGTTTTCGCTACACCGGATATTTTGGAAACTAATATAGCTTAGTACACAAATCTTTATCTTAATGGAATCAGGTAGTGGTCCGAAAAGGGTTAAAAAATGGTTTTTATTTTACAAAAAGAACAGTAATAATGTTATTATTTTAAAAATGGTTACTCTCAAATATTAGTACTTATTAAACCATATTTTTTAATTTGTTACATTTTTGAAAATTTATATTTTTTGAAAATTTTTCATATATTGTCAAAGTCAAAACATTGTTCAATGATTTCAATTAAAGAATCAAGAATGATTTATTTAAGTTCAATTTAATAGTTTTAGTAATTATTATCCGAAAAATATTACATATATTTCTTCAAAATAAAATTCCTTATCTGAAATATCGCAATTGAACAAATCTAACTCTTTTTTTTTACATACTTGTAGTCCCTTCCCTGAATAACAGTTAATGTTATTCTTTTTTCAAGAACACACCAACAATAATAACAATTTAAAATAACCAACCCTTTTACATGCTACATATTAAGTAAGAGGAGGGCTTTAATCAAATAAATGTTTGTTTACAAAATTCTAACAAAAACTATAATATTGCCATTGTTGTTGTCTACATAAAAATGTAAATTTATTCTATGCAATTTAAATCTTTTTTGCTGATTTCAGCAAGAAAAATAAAAATGCTGGTTAAAAATTTAGACAACAATAACAGCAGAAAAAATTTAGTTTATTTAACAAAAAAAAAAAAAGTTTTTTTTTTCAGTGAAAAGTTTTACAAATTCAACAAATGAAAATAAAAAACGAAAAAAAAATCCCCTTAATAAACTAAAGTATCATACTTATTAAGTCAAGGACATATTTTATGGTAGCTATATGTAATGCCATTTTTTTAAATAGTTTTATTTTTAGCTAAAAAAAAAAAAAAAAAAAAAAAAATTGTGGTATGAACTAACACTCTGGCATACTACATAAGCTAAAAAAATGGCAAAAAATAAAACCCTTATACTTGTATGTATTAATCGACAAAAATTCTGGCAAACATTTAAAAAATATTTTTACCCCTATGATAAGGGGAAAAAACATGCAATGTTAACTGGTTTCTTTTTTATTTTTACATTTTTTTATTTTTAGTTACAACCTGCATTAAAACTATAGGCCAGCTAGAAAAAAAAAATATAAATTAAAAAAAAGGAAAACAATTTTTTATTTTTTTTTTATTTTTTAAATAAAAACCACCAGACTATATGCACACACAAAAAAAGGTAAAAATAGGAAAGTAAAACAAAATATAGTGCAAGGATTTTATTTTTTTACATAGTTATACGGGCTTTGTTTGTAAAACATTTAAGCTTTAAATGCCAAAGAAATTCAAAGTCATTCAAGCCTTAGTAACTTTATAAAGCTTGAAAAAAAAAGTTAAACTAAATAAGCTTTTGTTGTTGTGTAGGTATAACGTGCAGCATTAGCAAAATCAAATAGTTAAAAAAATAAAAGAGTAAAAAACTAACTAACAAAATTGTTTTAAGCAGCTGTCTATCCAAATACTTAACAACTAAGTAGCAAACCACCATTACCACTATATATATACTATACTACAAACTCAGGCATATATCCTTGTTTGTTTTTCCTTATTAAGTAGTGAAAACAACAAAGAAATTAAAAAGAAAAACAAAAAATGTTAAATTAAATAAAACAATAATTGGTCGACTTTTTATAACACTTTTTAGTTTAAATTATAAGGTTAAGGTAAAGTTAACTAGTTTTATAAAAATCTATTTTTTTTATATAATGGTGGTCCGTATATGTGTTTGTTTTATTGCAAATTCTTCGATTTCTGCATTAAAAGCAAAAAAAGTCTAACATAAGGTAATACGGAATCTAGTGATGAAAAAAAATATTTTTACTATAATTTTTTATTCGTTTCGTTGAGAACTCCTCAAAGTATGCAAATTAATTAACGACTCATGGTTTGTCAAATTTAAATAATGGTGTTTTTTTTTTTTTTTTTTTTTTTTTTTTGATTTCTAAAAATTATAAAAGTATTTTAAATTACTAAAGAACGGTAGAACTTAATATATTTTATCTGAAATAACATAGTTCAACTTTTCACATGTTTTTTCCCCTAATGGTATGCATCAAATAAAATATTAAATCTATATCTATTAGGGATGCCAAACGGGACTGGTTTTTGCAAATCCCGGGATTCGGGATTTAATAATTCCAAATCCCGGGATTTTTCGGGATTTATTTTTCATATGAAAACACATTTTAAATATAAGGAAAAAATAAATTTTGTATTCATATTTCAATTGAAGAAATTCCTTTGTATTTTTAAAAGCAAAACATAACCAAGGTTTAATTTTTCTACTATAGTAGCTTTCATTTATTATGAATATCAACTACTAACAAACGCCATACTATAAAATATATTCACTGTTTAACATTTTGTGTTCCATACTACTACAAACTGCAGCATTATTTTCATGTAGTATACTAAAAATTGCAGCATTTGTTTACAATTTAAAGCAACATACTTAAACAGTATTCAATCTGTTTGACAAATATATAAACTACAACCGTGCTGCAGTGTGCTCGTAGAATTTTGCCGAAAATATATTACATACCAGTCAGTATTTTCTTTGTTATGCTGGATATTTTTCTCTGTTTGAAAATTTGCGCTTTGATTTTTCTGCTATAGTAGGTAATTTAGCAGTCTTGTTTTTGCACTTTCTATGCTTTGTGTGTAAAATAAAACACATAAGGGTTGAAATGTAACCTAATGTACATATTGTATGTTGGTATGTATGTTTGTATATATGTAGTGTGTATGTTCGTAAGTATGTTTATGTTTTTTATATTTCACACAAGAATGTCTAGCAGCAATGAAATTGTCAACAAAAAGGCTGCTAAACATTGTACTATAGCAGTAAAATCAAAATGAAAATAAATAATACTGCGCAATATGGGTTCAACAAAATTGTGCGTGCGCAACTCTACAGAAATATATTTTACTTTGTGTGCAATGGTTTGCTTTTGCTGCTGCAAATTGCAGAGATGTGTCACAAAATTTAGTAGTATAACGATGTTATAGTGTGGATATTTCTAGTTGTTGTGTATTGTATAAATGAAACATTTGTATATTTATTGCACAGTCGTAAGTGAATTTTTTTTAGCTAGAACTGCATATTTAAACCTTGAACATAACGTTCTTAAGACTCAACCAATGTTATCTATTTTTTTTATCGTGAAAACAATTGTTTTTTGTATTGTGATAATTACATATTTGTTTTTTGACAACAAAAAAATTTGTTTAAAAATTTTAATTATAATAAAATTAATATAAAATTCAGACATTTATTTATTGGCTTCAATGAGCTTTTCTTGAACGAAATTGGTATGGGATGTTGATAAACTAATACAGTGGTCGTACAATATTTTTATATCTGAGGTAGTAATTTTTAAAACGCTATCCAATGACCAAATATGAAGACCCGTAAACACCAGTGGAAGGAAAACTAAAAACTCATAGTCTTCGTAACAAAAAAAGTATAAAAAATTATAACATAGCATTGAAGACAGCAGCTGCAATAATGATTTCTTCTTATGGGAATGGTAATAATAACTTGGACAACTTAATATATAACTTGTAGCATTACAAAATCACTTAATTTTTGCTATTGAAAAAATATTGATAAAAAAAAAAATAGGACATTAAAAATTGTTTTGTGAAATTTTTTAAAGAAATAAAATATTAATAATAACACAGGTCAACAAAATCGCAAAAAAATTTATATCTGGAATAAATCTACAATATTATTATTCCTTAGGCTTGATATAGTGTAGAAAGTCAAATGAAAATTTTCCTTCACATCACATTTTTAACCCATTGAGGACCAAAGAATATTTGTTTTCTTGAAAAGTTTTTAGGTTATAAAATTTTCCAGGTAATAGGTAGAGGAAATTTTTCAAACATGTTTTATAGGCAAGACATGGGGCTATAAAATGTTGTACTAGTAGAGTCTCGAGCTTCTCAGACATAGCCCCTAGATGTCATTGAAGTTGTAAAAATAAAAAATTTCTCAACTGACACTTATAAAACCATTGAAAAATTAGGATTAGGTGTATAGGGGAAATTTTTATTTTATATAACTAATACAAGACCGCAAATTACAAAAAATGGTAAAATTTTTAAAATTGCATTGACAGAAAATAATTAGACACAAAAAGTTTGAAAAAAAAAATAAATAAAAATCCAAGTTTAAATAACAATGCTAACAAAAAATTAGGAAAAAAATATATATTGAATAATTTTGTTTCTTACTTCTTCTTATTTCTTCTTACTTCTAAAACTAAATGAAGTGAAAAAAGTAACATGAAACATTTCCATCACATCACAATTTTAACCCATTGATGACAGAATGAAATATGTACCTCTAAAAACTTTTAAGGTTATATAATTTTCTGGGTAATATATAGAGGAAATTGTGGATCCGTATTTAATAGAGAAGCAACAACAAAACAAAAGTGTAGAATATGCCATGTCCCTCCATAGCACCTAAAAGTCTTTAAATTGCTAAAAGCACTTAAAAAAATTAGAAAAATAAGCTAAGAACTGTGGGAGCTTTTGCACCAAAATGCTGTTACTGAGAGGTTATATCAACGCAAATTTAATCCTAATTTGGTGACAGACTTTTACAGTATCCTAATATGAGAAAAAATTTATAAATAGTACATTCTTAAATCCTAATTAAAGAAAAAATATCCATAAATTTTTTAATGAAGTTTAAAATACTAACATCATATATTTTAAAATTGTGACGTCATGGAAATAATTTATTTAACTTTCTACACTATATTTAGTATAAGGAGTTAAAATTAGGCCGAATTATTCGCGATATATTTTTCTTAAAATTTTTTGTTAACTCTGTTATTTAAATTTGGATCTTTATTTTTTCATAATTATGATGGATACACATTTTCTGTCAGTGTAATTTTAAAAATTTTACAATTTTTGATATTTATGGTCTTTTGTCTGTTATATGAAATACAAATTTCTCCTCTATATCCACTTCTTACCCCTCATTTTTCATTAGTTTGATGAGGTTTAATTAAGAAATTTTTGGCTTTTACATCTTTTACGACATCTATGGACTATGTATGATAAGTAAAAGTTAGGCATGGATATACACCATGCCTAACTTATCTGCTTTACCAATTACTGGGAAAATTTTATAGCCTAAAAACTCATCATGAAACCATATTTTCTTTGGTCCTCAATGGGTTAAAAATGTTACGTGATGGCAAAAGAACTAAAATGTTCTTGGTGATTGGGATGACTATACCTACAATATCTGCAACATGATTTTCCAGATACTTTTTTAGTGCTGACCTGTGTAATTTATGACGTTTGAATTATTGAATGTTACCATATTTTCTATTTTATAAATTCGGTAGAAACATCTAGGTAAAAAAGCTTTGAGATTACCAATTCAATTTTACCAGATAGGTAAAGATATCCAATAGATATTTACCTACGTAGTTACCTATTTATTTAAATTATGGGCATTAACGCTAATAAATACCTATAATATAGCAAATGATTAGTAAAATTTACCATAGCTCCCATATTAACCATAGCTTTGGGAATTGTCCTATAGTGCTTAAAATCATATAGATGTTAGTATCAACGCATTATTCTGTATTTGTATATATTTTTTTTACACTTAGTAAAAGTATTGGTCCACAATTGAATAAAGGTCTAATATAAGTACCCTTCCCATATTTGTATGCTTATACACAAAAGTGTAGGGTATCATATGGTCGGGGTTGGCCAACTGTCACTTTCTTACTTGTTTTTTTAGGCGTTTTATTCAAAATAATTGATAGAACATATGGTTAAATTTGAAACCCTGAAGCTTATTTCGTACTATTACAATGTAACTACCGACCAGAGACTAAATTAATTAGAAAATCTAAAATTGAGTAAAAATGTATATGTCGTCCAAGTACTCCAAATATAGACCACATTAAGTTGATTTTGAATAAAAATAAAAAGTATAATTTTGTAGCAGTTTTTACAAAAAAAAAAAAACATCCTAATGCTAAAAGTTTTTAATGGTTGCAAATGTACTTTTTACAAAGGAAGTTAATTAAAAAACCTATGTCTATCAGTCCATCTGTCTGCAGGAGACATTCTCATGTCCTTACTACAAACCCAAATTTAATGAAAATTTTCCAGATTGTTTTCTATTTTTCTATGCAGTTTATTATTTAAAATTAGCTAAATCATTTCACTAGTAACTAAGTTGAAAAAGAAAATGTGGACAAACCTCATATAATAAAAATTACGCTACCAAATTTTTAAAACTATAAGATATTAGTTTTAGAAATCGCAAAACTATACCTTAATCAAAAAAACAGTTTACTGCAGTTCACCTGAATATCAGTATTTACTATAAGAACCCCTCAGTTACTTTCAAATTTCTAGAAACTCATTAAATAAATAAAAAACTAAATTTTATTATTAAAACTTCCATGTAAAAAAAAAATCATTAATTAACTATTATGTAGCAAACTATTAGACATATCATTATCAGCTTATCAAATTGTAAAACTCCAACAAAAATAAATTAAAAAAAGTAAAAAAAATGTTCCACAGAATAACAACTGAAACAAATTAAATTAAAAAAAAAACTATGTTAAATTGTATATGTTTATCCATGAAAGTATTTTTTATTTACGCAAATTTTTTTCTCATACTTTTCCGGTTCCTGCTACTGTTTTTTCTTTTTTTTTTTATTTTGCAAATTTTCATATCCCTCAAATATGTCTATCTTCATGTTTTTGTTCCTTTTTATCTGTATTTTTTTTTTTTTTTTTCTCATTTATTTAATTTTTCTTTTTTTATATATATGCGTAGTTGGGTGTGTTTGTATAAGTGTTTTGGTATGTTCATGTCGGTATAATATAAATGTCTGAGTGTATGCGTTTGTGCTTTTTTCCCAGCTCTGTTAATTAAAGCATGAAAAATGTGTTCAACATTTATTTATTTTTATTTTAAAACATTTTTGTGTGTGTGAGTGAGTGTTTTTTTAATAGAGTGTTGGTTTTATATATTTTTTCTTTTATCTTTCATTTTTCTCTTTAGTCATTCTATTCATCTTGAGTTCTTCACTTTTTTATTAATTTTCTTTTCTTTTCTGAATTAATGCTATTTGGCCTGTTTGGTATGTTTATGTGTAACAAAATTGGAAAAAATAAAAATTTTGAAAATTATTTAGTACTTAACAACGTATTTAAATCATTTTGCGTATTTAATTTTTTATTTCTAGTTAAAATTGTAATTTAATATTTTTTTTTTGAGTTTCTGTGCTTTTAAGCTAATTATGAAAATTAATTTTCCTTTTTTTCTCTCTTTCTCTTTAAATGTGAAATTTATACTGCGGAAGTTTAAGTATCTATGGAAGGAAATATCTATAATGTTAATGTTTAATGTTGTTTTGGTGAAGCAGATTAAGAAGACTTATGATTTATATGAATCATAAATCATACGCCATGTAATTTAATGCTATTTTTAAATTATAATAATACTTTTGAGAATTTATGATGTTTTTTTTTTTTTTTTTTTTTAAGAAAATGCCACATTATTATTTGAAAGTTCCTTATTTTCATGTTATTAATCTTAATTTGATATTTTCTAATTTGATGCCAAAATCATCTTACTATATTTATTTATAAGCAGCTATTTTTCGTTTTATTTACATTTTTTATTTGTGGTAAAACTTGACACTAAAACCGCTTTTAAAAAATAAAAATATTTTATTTATTTATTTTTTTTTTAATTCTGTTAAAATATTCATGAACATGTCAGTTTTGTTGGGCAAATATGAATTATGAAATTAGTTTAATATGACAACAAAAACAACCCTTTTGTTTTGCTGCTGTTTAAGTGACCTACATTTTTATTTCAAAGTTATATCTATGTCTGTACATATGTATATTTAAAATATTTTGGATTAAGTTTTAAGCTTCATTTATAACTTATGTTATTTTAAATTTATCATTTTACATCTTATGTATATAAATTTATTTATGAAAACTTATTATATTATTTTCTTTTTATTTCATAAATCATTAAAAATATTAAACATTTTATTTTTTAAATAAAAATTTCAAATCTTTATAAGTTAAAATAACTGCTTATTTAGCTCATACTAATCTTAGTATTTTCTTACATAAAAATATATTTTTCATATCATATGTTTTAAGGTAAATAAGATATTACCGATCGAAAAAATGTTTAGTAATAATTCTATATCTTCTTTCTATTGGTAGGATTGAATTATAGAGTTGTTGAGGAGTACCCAGGCTTTAAAAAAACAAATAAATTTGTAATGACCATATAGTAAAACGAGATAAGCTACAAGATATCAAATTTGACTCACTCTAGTATGAAAAATTGAAATTTATACAAATCAAAACAGATTTAAAAATTTGTAAACCGCTGGGAAGAGCTTGATAAGATGCAGAAAAATATGATTACTGACCTTTGATATTTCAAATATATTACCAAAATTTTTGCAATCAGTCACACTGTGGAATGGCCACGACTGGTTCAGCGCAGTTATATTTATCTTTTGGAAGAGAAATTGAAATGACACACACAGAAAAAAGATTTTTGTAGTTAATTACTATAAATTTAATTGACTTTAATTGTCTAGAACTGTAAAAACATAGTTAAAATCGAATCAAAGGTTTAACAACTGACAAAGGAGTACTTGCAATCGCTTTGTAATTTTACGGAATTTGATTCATTTAGTAGGAAAAGACAATCGAATGATATCCAAATTATCAAAAGTTCTAATTAAAAAATTCGGTTACAATATAAAAAATACAAATTCGGTGTTCTTAATAGAATTAAAAATTGTGGTATTTCTGACATTTTTAAAAATAAATAAACTTATTGAAAAATATTTGTAAAAATATTAGAATTATTGGTCATCGTACGGAAACTGTTCGTTTTTTATCTCTGAATGTAATAATTTGGATCTTTTATTTACGTAAACATATATGTAAGTAAACATTTGTGGAAGCATTTCCTAAAGCTTATGTTATACAAGTATTCATTTTAGCATGTGCTTATTATATTTTAGGTGGACTTCTTCTACCGGATTTTCAATTATTTCAAGAAATCTTGAATTCTAAACTAAAATTGGAAGGAATCCAGCTGTTAGATATCAAATTTTCATGTTGGTGTTTTGGACGTTCTGAGAGATTTAGCATTAGGTTAATGGATTTTTGGGTAATTTAAGAAAACAGCATGCAATTTACTTATTCAATAAATGACGATGCAAATTATTCCTTTAATCCCATTTTTTACATATCTAAATATATTTATTTGTATTTCCTATTTTTTTTAACAAAATAAATTAAAAGAAAAAGTCAAACAAATTTGAAAGTATATAATTTTTATTTTCATTTAACCGAATTGCTTTAAATACAGTTGCTAGTATCATAAAAATACCATAATGGTAATCGAATTATGTGATAGTTGTTAGAACCGACAAGATTCGATTGGCAATAAATTCGGTTGCCACAACGAATCTTTTTTCTCTGTACAAGTATTTTTTTAACTTCTTTTTGGTTTGAAAAACTATAAAAAGAAAAAAAATCAACCCACTCTTCAAATCTATTTGTCACTTTTCCGTGCACATAAACGTAATAAATGCCTTGAAGCCTTCAAAAATTTAACACTACTTATATTTTAGTTGAATTTAAATTTGTATTTTTGTTTTTATAAGATTTTGCCATTAGAGCAGCGTTACCGTTGAGAATTTTTAAAAAATGTCCAAAAAAGGGGATTTCAAAATAAAAAGTTGCCAAAAAAGGGGATTTTTTGAAAAAAAGGGGGCCAACTAATTTAAAACCTAAAAAACTCCTTAAAATTTGTCTATTTGATAACAACAAATTATTGTATTTTAAGAAAAACTACAAAATGCAGTTCCATTAATAACAAAATAATTTATTATTATTTTACAACAATTTTTATTATTGCAAAAATAAAGATTTATTCACAAAAATATTTAGTTCTTTTAATTAGTTAAACTTCTGTACTTTTGTAGGAGTTCTTCACTCATACTCTAGACTTTCAAATTTAGGATGGAACGCATGAATTCACAAGTATTGTCATAAGTCTGTTAGATAAACTATTTTTGTTTTTGATAATTAAACCAAATTTCATAACAATCAGTCTATAGTGTCATACCATTTAAAACCAACCAACTTCCGAATATGATAATATTTGATAACTCAGAAGCCATTGAGAGTTTCATTACGATACTTACAGAAAACATTCAAAATGGTTCCATCCTTTATATATATATACTTTTCACGAATTTACAAATAACATTTTTGAAAATACGCGACCGCGAAATTTAATTCGCGAATTATCCACCAATCAAATTCAACATAAAAATCTGTCTCAGGTATCAATTTTAAGGTAATTTCATTACCTTTAAATATTCGTCTTAATGAACGTTTTAACGTAAATATTTTGGAAGATATTTGTATTTTTAAAAAATAAAATTTTCCTCATTTTAGAGGTATTAGAAATAGCGAACTATCTCGGTAATCAAACTTTAACTCTGAATTTGCGTTACCAGCGTCAATTTTAATATCCTTGCAGAATTTTATTACATTCGGATGATTTTTATTGCAAACAAAACAATACAAATTGCAATAAATATTTCGTATTTATTATGACATTTGTTGTAATAACTCCTAAAATATTGCGAGTCCCAGAATACCACTTTCCACGGTTATAGAAAACATTTTCGTCATTAACATATATTTTTTTAACATTTTTAAAGAGAACATTTTTTGAGATATTTACCCGCGAACGAAAAATCGCGAGATATGGACCATTTTGGTGTTGAGAAAAAAGTCATGTTATACGTCATATTAAAGGTAATTTTGATACCTTTAATATGACATCTCAATAAATCTTATAAAATAAATACTTCGAAAGATATTTGTAATTATGTGTATACAACTTTTTACATATTTTGAGCTGTTTTACACTTTTAAATCGCGATATTTCGCGAACCACTTGATGAAATTATCTGAAATTTTGAATTAGTCTTAGACAAGAGTAATGCTTGTACCAAATATCATTATATTCGGAGAGGAAAAGTAAAAAAAAAATAATAATAAATTTATGAATAAAGAGATTATATACGTATGATTAAAATTACTCTTAATACAAGCCACAAGTCTTACGGAAGAACCCTCCCCTAATTTTGATGCGCATATACATTGGTGTATGATATTATATGGTCAGCCTTGACTAATTATAATTTTTTAATTTGTTTAATTGTCCGTAATTAAGAAATATTTTTTGCCACATTTTAAATAACTGAACTTTGCTAACATTTTTTAATTACTTTCCTACCTTTACGTGGTGAATCTTTCGGGGTATAAACATATTTTCATTATTACCTTTAGATATTTTTGTCAAATATATTGCAAGAGTCGACGTATTTTTCTATTTTAAGGTATTTTAAGGTATATATTTTTGTTTAAAATATTTTCATCGTTGCAGTAATTATAACCTTGCAAACAGCGTTACCGTTGAGAATTTTTAAAAAGTGTCCAAAAAAGGGGATTTCAAAATAAAAAGTCGCCAAAAAAGGGGATTTTTTGAAAAAAAGGGGCTAACTGCTTTATAACCTAAAATAAATCATTAAAATTTGTTTATTTCATAACAACAAAAATGAAAAATTTTGTATTTTAAGAAAAACTACTAAATCCAATTCTGTTACTAAAAAAATAATTTATTTATAATTATTTTACAACAGTTTTTATTATTGCAAAAATAAAGCTTTATTCACAAAAATAGTTGACATACAATCCTCTTTTTATTAATCACACTTCTCTACATTTATACGAGGTCTTCACACGTATTCCAGTCTTTCAAATCCCCGTCTAACCAATTTAGAACTGAACGTATGGATCCACAAGTATTGTATTATGTCTTTTGAACAAACTATTTTTTATTTATGATAATTTATTAAAAAAATCCCCTGAGGGATTGCTTCGAAGAATGTAAAAATATAAATTAGGATATCGTATCTGCTTTTTTCCTTTCTCAATCCAGTCCAAAAAGAATCGGTATATGATGATTTTAATTACTAACAGTTTCAATTCATTTATAAATACTCCTCGGCTTTTTATATAACTATACTGTGAAACAATCTCAAAATAATTAATTTATTTGTTTAAATTAATATATAAGGGGTCGATATATTTCAAACAACTTAATTTCTCGTCATTTAGCACATCTCAAAAAGTCGCCATTTAGTCGCCATTTAAAAAAGGGGCCAAAAAAGTGGCCAGGTGGTTGGAAAAGGGGCAATTGGCGACTAAAGTCGCCAAACGGTAACACTGCTTGCAAACTTAATACTTTTAAACTAATTTTTTATTTCATCACATTGTACAAAAATCGCCAAAATTATGTCTATTTCGGCATGTCTAGTTTATTGATTCAATATAATCAAACATACTGTGATTGTTTTAAAATAAAATATTTTAAAATATCAAAGAAAAAAAGGAAGTATCTATAATTTAACTTAAAATTTGGGTATAAAAATATTTTTTTCTCGAAAATTGTATGGACTTTCACAGTTTTGTTTTAAATGATGCCTGATAATGTTACGTATGTATATCATCACTATTTGATCCATAGCAATTTAACATGAAAGTTTGAACTTTTTAACATAACATCAAATTTAGTAGGCAATAGAAAAAAATGGTATAATACGGTTTCCGTATTTTTTATATGTTATACATTGGAGTTTTCAATATTACTTAATTCCCTAAATTTTTATAAGAAGACCCCTCAAACGACAACAATAATGAGCTGAATATGTTAAAATATTTACAAAACTTTATCTACCAATAATTACACAGTGGGGCATTATCAAAATTTCTTGGAAATAAATCTATAACTTCTAATCGATTGGTCAGATTTACATAAAATTTTGCACAAAGGAGTGTAAAATTTTAAGTTTAAAAGAAGAGCCTGACATATTAGGACTCAAAATAAGGTAATGCTAATATAGAAGATTTGCCATAGCTTGCCAAATTTCTATTTCAAATATATGAACATTTTCTTAAAGCTCTCAATAAGACCTATAAATAGCATGCTTTCAGGTCTTTTGTATCTTGTATCTACATTGTCTACATTCTTTTTTTTTTTTTTTCTAAAACAAAATTTTACTTAAGAACATATAATAATTTTATGCTCTTCTGTAAGTTATATTTACGAGGTTGATATTAGAATTAAAAACAAGACTAAACGCCTAAGAAGACCATGTAGAGACCATTTATCTTTTAAGTACAAAAAATCATAAAAATTATGTACTTTATTATTACCTATTATTTTTCTGCCATTGCATTTTATTTTAAAATACAAAACTTCAAGTAGTAAATTATTCTCAATAAATCTTCCCTAAAATCTTATTTAAGCCAGTGTCAATTTTTTTAATACTTTTATATAAAATTAACTAATACTTGTCATAATTCATGTTCACAAATTCATTTTTTTTTTTTTTTATTTACAAAATACAAAATACTTTGACGATAAATTTCATTTAAAACTACATTTAACAAGAACTTTCTTTTTCCCCCTTTTGCTAATGTAAAATGAATGAATGACAAAATTTCAAGCAAATTTAAACAAATATAAAATATTTCTTCACACATATACAAAATAAATAAATGAATATTTTGTATAAAAAAGTAAATAAACTTGGAAAATGTATTTGACATAATTTTAATATGAAAAAATTTTTACACCTGCTGACAAAAGCTTTACAACAATAACTATATATCAACTTATACATATACTAATGTCTAAGTTAAAAAATATATATGAGAGTATGTTTGTACTATAAAAAAAAAACTTTACTAACACACTGTTAAACTTTTAGAAAATATGTATATTTTTCACACCCACATACATGTACGCTTACAAATAAGGTGTTTTTCTTTCAGTTTTTTTTTTTTTTTTTTTGAAGAAAAATTCATATTAAAATTGTTTTTACTAAAAGACGACATAAAGGTGTTTAAAAGCTTAAATGGAATCTTTTCATATTGTTGCTTTTATTTGTATTTGTTTTTTATTGTACAGGTATTGTACATGTAAATAGTAGTGGTAAGAAGTACTATAGTTGTTGCTGTTGTTCGTATTTTATTTAATTCTAAAAAAGATTTATATTAAGCACGTGTATTCGGCTAAGTGTAAATGTATATAAGTGGGTGTGTTAAGAAAAAAATAAATAAAAAATTTAAGCAAAATTTTATACAAACACTTACAGCAATACATATTTACATATATAGTAAACGAGCTTGTTGTTTTAACACATAAGTGTGTTAAGAAACAGCTTTAAATACCAACACATTTTCATATATATATTTAACAAATATATTTACACTAAAAAGAACAAGGTAGAGTAGAGAGGAAATAAAGGAAAGAAATAAAGAAAAGTTAAGTAATTAAAATGTTTTATTCCCACGAAAGGTAACGAAAGAGCTAAAGTAGAAGAAAAACAACACAACCAAACATAACGATGAACCAGTAGATGCTGTTGTAAGTAGCAACAAGAACATGAATTTAATAGCAACCTAAAAGTAGGAAAGAAGAAACCAGTGTCCTTGACAACTTACTTAAACCAAACACTCTTTTTTTCAACATATTGTAAAATATATATGTATGTAGGAACAGTTGTTAAGACCTATATACGTACATATGTATAAATATGTAGCAATGAAGACATGTGCAAGTGTGTTAGTGATATTTCTTTTAAAAATCTTAAAAACAACAAAATATATATATGTATATGTATATACTTTTTTAGGTTTATATATTAAAGTTAAAGTAATTAAGTAAGTGTTTAAACATTTCTTTCTTGTTTTTATTTTCATTTTCTTTTTAACTTTTCTTTTGTTTTATCTGTCTTAAAGTTTACAGCTTGTTGTTATTATTATTTTTTTTTTTGTCAATATGTGAGCATGTATATGTTTGTGTGTTAATCAAACTTAAAAGTTATCTGTAACATTTTCTTTTTTGGTTTTTCAAATTAAAACTACACATTTCTTGTTAAAAATATTTGGTCTTAAGGCAATATCTTGCAATAGAAATGAAGTAATTTAAAAAATATGTATATGTTTTCTTTTTTTTCCAGTTTTATTTATTATGTTTTAGACAGCAGGAAATATAAACCTTGAAACATTTTTTTATAAAATTCTGTGAACTAAAAATTTTCCACAAATAATTAAATTTATATTAATGTAAAAATTTTTTAATTATCACACAGCGAAACACTGATTCTGCAGCACCGGGTTTCTCAATCGGATACACAGTATTAATAAGTACTAAGCCTCTAATCCACTTTTTTTGAATTGGCTCTAGCTTTCGCTATAAATCGCGATTTGTAAAACTAAGGAGGTTGCACTACATATTGAAGCATATCTCGAAAACTGCTTGTCTGAATTTGTTCATAAAAATATCAAAAAATGTTAATTAAAATTGTCTACAAGTTCTTCTTACATAGATATTAACAGCCTTATTCATAATCATTTTGAACAATTTATCAAAGGTTTTATTAAAGGTTAATAAGAAATTTTGAAAATTTATTATTCATAATCACTTTTTTGTTTTATAAGTGTTTAATAAAACTGTATAAAATTTTAAAATTTTATTGTTGGGAGAACCTACTTTAACAGTTTGATAAAACAAATTTTTAGAAATGTATTACTTTTTTTTTTAGCAAATTGAATGCATTTACAAAAAAGTTTTGCATAGTTTTAAATATATTACTTTATATTTAGGTCTTATTGCACAGTTCTAGAGAGTGGGATTTATAACTGCATTAAAATTTTTTTCACATACTCACGATAGTAATACATATGGAACTACATTTTGCCAACAAATTTGAAAATGCACAGTATATTTGTGCGAACAAAACATCAACGTTCTTTTAGCTTGTTAAGAGTAAGACCAAATGAACTTGTGCTTTACTTGTTGCTAAAACGAAAAAGGTTCGTATTATTTTAAACCAACCACCAAAAAGATCTAGCTACTATTTGGCCAAATATAACGAAATTAAGTGACCGTGGTATTTCTAGTTGATACTTTTCCGATGAAATCTTTTAAACAACAGCCATTGAGATTTTGTATAAATAGTTAATAATTATCAAAATGAAGAGTGGGTGTGATCCGTCTACCTTCCATATAATTCTTCATTAAGTTCTACTTGTTATTGGATCTATTAAAATTGCATATATTAATTAGCAAAAGTGTTAGTAAAAGTGACTATAGTCTAAACAGACTCGTAATAAAATATTCAATCAGCTTCCATAAATTTTAAAGGTGTTTGTTATTTGCCAGTAATGTAAAAGGTGCTAATAGCTCCATTTGCAAAGTGGAATGTGTGAGTGTTGTGTTTAATGAAATAATTGCAAAAGCAATAATTGCAATCACTGTTCCTTTTTTTAAAAATAACTACTAGAAAATATATAGGTCTACCAGCAATGCAATTTGTTGATTTAAATTGGCGCAATTTATTTTGACTTATGTAAAATTCCCATTTTTCAATAACATAACGCTTTATATATAAAATTTCATAAATCAGGCTTTGAATCGAAACATTTCGTTTCAGTATGATTACACCCGGTGGTCAGTCGATAGACTGGGAGGGGGTTTTTTATAAATTATACATAAAATATGAAAAAAAATTAATTAAAAACAAAATAGGAAATTCGTGATGTACATTAAATCAAAACAAATTAATTATTCGAGTATTTAAAATATTCCACAAATTAATATACCAAAAACGGCCATGAATCCTTTTGCTTCCATAAGCTATTCAATTTTTAAAGCATTGGACATATTTTCTAAAAAAAAAAAATTTTATATTTTTGTAAAAAAAAAAAGTGAAATAGAAGAAAAACTTAAAATTTTTCATTTAATTAAATTTATCTTTTTGATTAAAGAATAAAAATTACCAAAAATCTATTATATCCTACATCACTATAGGACAATTGTAACGCAGAGAAAACATTTTTGGACCCCCACTGTATCACTTTCTAAGTCGATTAAACGATATCCGTCTGGTCGGTTGGCAGGCTGTCTGACAATGAAAAGCTTCTGCTCAAAATACATGTTGCAATTTTGAAGATAATTTAATGAAATATGGTACATATGATTTTTATTACATAAAGACGAAACGCACTGAATTTGGTTATGATCGACCTATTATTTCACCTAAACCCCACACAAATGTTCTCCCGGAATAAAGTCTTAACAATGAAGGATGCACGCAAAGAAAAAATATGGTTCTAGTGACCATAAACTCAGAGCATTATACTATGATTGTAATATATGATTAAAGTTAAAAATAAGTATTGTTTTACGTAATAATTATTATGATTCCATTTTATAATTATTAGTAAGATTTACGACCTTTTCTTAAATATTGCTTATAATTTCATCATGTTTTTATCATTTAATAATCCCATGTTATCATATATAAATTTTATCACATATATAATTCAAATTGTGCTTTTTTAAGTTATAATTTCATGCCTATATATTTTTGAATAATACTTCTAATAGCATAAACAAAGTGTGCTTCGCTACCCCATTGTGTTGATGTAAAATGAAAGCAACTAATAAAATTCAAAGACGGGCAGACAGACTGACTAACAAACAGAGATCAATTTTTATATAGACAACATTTAACCCGATCATGCTGTACTCCTACATACCACAGATAAAAATCATAGCCTTTTAATTTAGAAAAAACTAAACGAATTACCAAAAGTTGCAAAAACCCGTAAAATTAAACTATGATTGCTTAATCTCGTGAACAGTTATAATATTGAAGTTCTGTCGGCATTATTTTAGTTATCAAATTCTTACATCTTTAACGTTCGAAAGTTAAAAAACGACTACATTATTTCTAATATTATATTTTAGTGGAGAGGTACGTGTTAATAGCGCTTCTGGATTCTCAATATCTTTAATTTAATTATTATTACAAAAAATTCAAAGAGTAATATTTTAATAACGAAAAGTACACTCTTATGAATTCTCATTCACTTAGGATCATATATTTTAAATTTCATGAGTTTAGCTTAAATATTATAGAAAATTCAAAAAGTACCATTAGAAAAACAAAAAAGTACCAAAAATTCGCCCTCTTGAATTTTTACCCACATATGGTGCTATATTTAATTTCATGTTTCTAAGTTTAATATTTTAAAAAATTCAAAAATCACAATTAAAAGAACGGAAAAGTATCACAAATTCTCTTTTCTGGATTCTCATTCACTTAGAACCATATATTTTTAACTTTATACTTGTAGGTTCTATATTATAGATAATTAAAAAAAAAAAAAACCTTGGAAAAACGAAAAAGTACCACAAAGTTTCCCCTCTTGAATTCTTTACCACATAAGACCATGTATCTTTAATTTCATATTTTTATGTTTGATATTGTAGAAAATTCCAGAAGTACTATTAGAAGAAT
Source organism: Protophormia terraenovae (assembly GCA_951394005.1). Classification (NCBI taxonomy): domain Eukaryota; kingdom Metazoa; phylum Arthropoda; class Insecta; order Diptera; family Calliphoridae; genus Protophormia; species Protophormia terraenovae. Next base: position 145,552,090 of record OX596074.1, read on the forward strand.
GAAAAAGTACCACAAAGTTCCGTCTTGCAAGTTCTTACTCACATAGGACTACATGGACTTAAGTTCATATTTCTAGGTTTATTATAATAAAAAAAAAATGCATTATTTAACTGAATAAAATGTAATTTTCCGATTTTATTCCCTTTTAGTACATTTTTATTCCTCCTAGATGTTACAAAGATTATATTCCAATGAATTTCTAAATTGTACTGAGATCTAATGTTAAAATATTCATATGTATGTGCCAGTAAAAAGAAAAAAATACATTGTTAAAAAAGTACCAGGTACGATTTTTACCCCTTAATCGTTCAAATTTCCAATAAGTACCAAACTTGTATTCGCCAATTTTTAAGAAGGTACTAATTTGATGGACATTTTATTGCTATGCTTACTACATTAAAAGATAGATAGGTTGCCAGAAAAGTACCAAATAACAGTTTTTACACGTTTTCTCCTTAAAAGAGCCGAATTTCAAAAAAGTACCAGACACCTATTCTATAATATATATATTTTTTTTTAATGAATAACAATAACTATTCAACTTATTTTGTATCTCCATTAGTTTAGGAGATCTAAGGTTACCGATTTTACCCTTTTTTAACCCTTAAACATTCTAATTTCCAAAAATTCCTTCTTAGTAGATCTATTCGGTAGGAGGCCAATCTAAAGTCCATATTTTATTTTTCTTTGGGAAGTGCGATGATGAATCACCAAGTAAATCAGCCAGTCAATCATTCAGTAACATTACTCTTTTATATATATATATATATATATATATATATATATATATATATATATATATAGAAAATATATTTAAGAAAAATATACTGGATAGTTATTTATATCTGAATGTTTAACATTCATAATTTTACGAAATTTTTTAGTTACATTTTCTAAGAATGTAATAAAAATTACATAAAAAAAAACTTTAAGTTTAGCGCTTAATCAAAATTAAAATATAATAAACTACACTTTTTTATTATGACATAAAGTGTAAAATTTCTCTTTTATTAATTAAAAAATTATACTAAACAATTTAATTAATATATTTCTCGTTTGATTCTCATCCACAATATTTGATATTTCAACCTTCAACTCTGCAAATAAAAAAAAAAAATAAAAAAACTTAACCCAAATCAAAGCATTATAAACATAAAAATGCTCAAAATATTCTCCTTTATCAATATTAAAATATTTTGTATCTATCAAAAATATTTTAATCAAAACTTAAATATTTCATTTTTTGCGCATGTTTTTGATTTAATTATTAACAAAATGTTTGTAAAAATATTACTCTGTTCAAAATACACACAACAACACAAATACATAAAAAGGGCAACATCATCAATGTTTAATAAATTCATCAAAAAAGAGCTTAAACTAATTGATGTGGTCATAATCAGATTGAAAATAAACCATAAAACCAAAATAAAGCAAATAACAACAAATATTTTATAAATTAAACAATAAGTAAAATGAGTACAAACAATACTCTTGTATTTAATACCATAAATACTAAAACAACAAAATATTTATATGAGTAAGAGAAGTATTTATTAGTATCTGTGTATTAACACAGAACTAACATATGTATATAAAAAAAAATCATTTAATCAACAGGAGTTTTAGAAAAATACAAAAACAAACAATTTTAGATATTTTTCTCTACATTTTAGTAGTTTTAAGCAAGATTTATTCAGTTGTAAAGATTTATTGAACCAACAAAAATCCAATGAAAAATTTAACAAATTTTCTACTTAAATGATTAAAAAAACAAACGAACAAACCAACATTAAATGAACATAAGGTATGAACAGAAGATATGTATGTAGTCAGCCTCTTGGATAAAAGGAAAAATAAGAGAAATAAAAATACTTGTAGCATTTATTTCAAATTCCAATAAAGATTTGTAGTTGTTCTAACGCACACACTTATAACTTTATTAAACTGTTTGTTTGTAGTAAGCATGTGAGCGTAAATAAATTTCAAGACTTTGAGGTTTATAAATTTTAATAGTTTATATAGATTTCGTTAGGTTTTGGGTTTTTTTTTTTTTCTTTTAAGTTTAGTTTCCAAATTTTTTTGTTTTTGTTCTTTTTCTGTTTGTTTTTAGGAGTGTGTGTAAAATAAGGACATGTTTGATTTACGTTACTATGCTTAAGTTAAATAACATGTTCAGTTAAAAAAAAAAGAAAAAAAAACTGAGCCATATAACAAGTGTTTTAAACATAAGTACATAGATATACATATATGTATAAGAATATCATTTAAAAGAGGAGGTAGTGTTGGGGATATACATCAATATTTGTATATGTATTTGTACCACATTAATATATTTATCCATGTGTTGTTACCAGTGTTGCCAGGACTTGAGAAAAAAAAGAAGCTAAATTAGACTTTAAAAAAAGTCAGAAAAGGCTAGATGTCCCAAAAAATAAAGCCAGAAAAAAGCTAATATATTGTTTTATTTAAAAACGCATTTATTGATTTTTTTTCTCATTAGATTTTGTTATTTCTTAAAGATATTTTAGTGAATTTGTAAATATAACAAATAGTTTTTATAGGTAACAAAGTTTGTTAAAAAATACTTAAAATATTTTCGTTAAATATAAATAATTTCGATTTTTTGTGCGAACTAATACACAAAAATGCTTAAATTGATGATTCTGTAGAAATAAAATTAGTAAATTTTTAGCCTTTTTAAGGCTATGTTAAAAAAAAAAAAGCTAGAAATAAGGCTAGAAGCTAAAACGAAAATTTTGAGGCTAAAAGCAAAATAAAAAAGCTAGATTTAGCCTTAAAAAGGCTAAACTGGCAACACTGGTTGTTATCAAATGTAGTTGAAGTGACATGTAGACATATTTTTATTTCCCAGCAAATTTGTTCTTAGAATTGAGTACATTTACAAAATTGAGATAATTTGAAACTTGTAATTTATAATATACTTGGCCCTATTGTAATAAAATTATCATGTTATTTTTATTACAGCAAATAATTGAGAATTTTGTATTTATTTAAAAATAAATCTAGAGGTTTTTAATTGTAATTTATATTATCAAAGTAATGTTGGTAAAACTTAAGCAATTTATGAATTACTTTTTAAGAAGTTTTAGTATTTTCCAGATTAAAACTCAGGCACTTAGAAACTTAATATTTTGTGAATTGTAAAACTGTTTTCATTTATTTCTCAACTCGATTATATTCGTATACATTCAAGCCTAATAAATTTTTTCAAAAAATAAAATATTATATATGAGGAAAACCAAAAAATTTTAAGTTAAAATATTTTTAAATATCTTTTTATTCTGACACTAAAGTCGATTTGTGGTTTTATTAGCGATTATTTATGCATACAAAATCTGTTTACGTTAATCATTTTTATCAATGCTCGAAAAAGCTGTAGAGGTTTAAATTTAAAACTTTCGAAAATGTCTTAAAAATAGAGCTTTGGCTTTATCAAAATTGAAACAACGCGATTTTATAGAACATCTAAGTACTATCAATATTTTTAATTTAGTTTTTTGTATAAATTCATAAATCGCAAAAAAATTTTATTGGTTTAAAATCTGAAGAAGATTATGAGTAATAAAAGACATATCTTGGCATCGTTTGCATAAAAAATTAAGTTTTTATTGGTTTTTGTTTGGAAAATATAGTCGCTTAAACATTCCCTAGAGTAAAGAGAACCGGTTCAAAACTAGTCACGTGACAGGTTCTCAGGGCTAGTGACCGGTCCTAGTTCCGGAACTTTAAATGAGAGGAACCTGTCACTTTTACATGGGATTGTCATTGGAGGTGGCTAATTAGCCCCTTGGGATAGGCCACAGGATAGGTACCAGGACTGGTCGAAGACGACAGCTTCAGGGCCGATTAATATAATAAAAATTTGATAAAAATTCGGTAATTTTTTACCTTTTAAACATTTTTTTACTATTATTTTTATTAAATTATGTTTATTTTTATAATTTTTTGTTAATGTCGATGGCGGCACCTCGAATCGAACCCATGTTCATCTAACGTATGTTATGTTTTATAGTCTTCAACGCTAACCACTCAGCCACTTATTGTTATTGCGTGCGAGTTACTAATTACGTACTTAACAAGCATGGGTGTCAATTGGTACTCAACTGGTACTGAGGAACCGGTCCCTTACTGCAATTGCCACCAATTTCCCGCAGGGTTACTACTCATTATAATAATATTGATAACAAAAAGCGAGATTAAAATTGATTTAAAAGTGAATTTTATCAAAATTTTTAACTTGTTTCTTATCTGATGATAAATTTTACATCGACGCTATCTGAATTTTATTATTAAGCCAATTCAATGCTTTCATTTGACAACAATATTAACATCATTTATACTTCGCCATAGTTGTCAGGAAGGAAAATAAGCGGCATTCATCTCCCGCTGTAGCCGATAAAAATTACGTTTTTTTAATTTTTTTCATTATATCGATTTTAATCATTAAAATGATTCTTAACAGATATTTTTCGATGATATAAAGTAATATCTTATACAGAAAAAATTCAGAACAAAATTTTTAAAATTGATGAAAATTTTCGAAATTGTATACAATTTCTTCATTCCAAAATTTGTTAACGGCATTTTGACTACGACGTGTCATTTAATAATAAATCCAGTTTACGCAATATTTTGTATAATTTCTATTAAAGCGGAATCTTTCAGTAGCGAAAAACATACTTTTACAAATATTTACGACAATTATATGAAAGTTTGTAAAGATGTTATCCCACTTCTGGTTTCCTGACATCAACGAGATATACATTAATCTCTAGATAATCACTTCGTCTTCCAAATTTTGCCCTTTAAATTCAAATTCATTGAATGGCGCAAATGTTCTATCAAAAAAATAGCAAAATTTAAAAAATCCTAATTTTTGGTTTCATTTTTTATCACCGCATAACTTTTTAACGGCAAACCGGATACGTATTTTACAGCAAATTAATTTTCTAAGCCTTATATATCAACTGCTTAATGGTTTAAGTCAATTAGTTGTAAATTGTCAGTGTAAAACTAAAATGAATTCAAAAATCGTCGAAAGTTTCAACTAAATTTTTACATTATAGAAAGAAAATATTTATAAGCAATTGTGCCGCAATTAAATTGACATAAAAGCTATAATGATAAATGAAAAATTAGCTTTTCAGCTAATATAAAAAATAAACCATTATATAATTTGTTCATTAAAAATTTCAGTATTAAGAATAGTTAAGGAAAAAATTTATTTCAAATTTATTTTAAAATTTGTAAAAAACTTTTTGGAAATATAATTTTGTGGATTTATATAATATTTGAGAAACATCTGTTTGTTAAACAAACATCCAACATAGTTTTAAATTGAAAAAGCGTTTGATGAACACAATTACTATATTAGAACCTTTTTGGCTGGAGAAATAATATGAAAATATAGCCTTTTCTCTCAGCTAATACTTGAAATTTAAACTAGTTTTCAAATTAATAAATATGAAATTTCAATGGTTTTTCTTATTTGGGATATTTAACTTTTGAAAAAGTAAAACTTATTTTTTTAAATTTTACTTAATACTAAAGAAAATTTAAACTCTTGTCAAAACTATTTTTTTAATTTTTAAAATTTTTTTCTTTTGTATTCCTTAGTGAATACATAAAAATAAAATTTTTGCAAAAAATAAAATCGTATATTTATTTTTAATTAGATTCTTACCAAATTAAAATCAATTAAATTTTCAAGAAAAATTCAAATTTCTACTAAAAATTCAAATTTCTACTAAAAATTCAAATTTTTACTAAAAATTCAAATTTTTACTAAAAATCTAAATTTTTACTAAAAATCTAAATTTGTACTAAAAATCTAAATTTTTACTAAAAATCTAAATTTTTACTAAAAAAAATCTAGTTTTTTTAAAAATATTCGACATCAATGAAAAATCCGACCAGTTCAGTTTTTAAAATAATATACTTATCTCGATTTTTTGGCAAAAAGTCCAATTCAGGAAAAAGAGAAAAATTTATACATTATAAAATTTATACAGATATGAAAGGGATCAAAATTTTTGCTGAAATTTTTAAGTTGTTATAAGTAGTGTCTCAGGCAAAAGAGGTGAAATTAAATATTTAAATAAAATATAAAATTGTGACATTATAAGGCAATTCTACATGAAACAGTGAGCCTTTTTAACAACAATGTACTTTTTCTCTAAAAATAGGAATTTTTAATGCCTAGATCCTAGCAGATTCAAGGAATATTTTGCGACCGATCATAAACTTGATAGTTGACTATAGTTTGCATGAAATGTTAGAAATAAAAACTAATGAATCCAATATGGCATTAATCTAAAAGTATTTTTTATTAAAATAAAAACAAACGCTTTATTTGAATAAAAATCTAGTAGTAAATTTCAAACGAGTTTAGATTGCACTTATTGGCCGCCATGTTCAATCCGTTTTTTTTTTTTTTTTTTTTTGTAGTTTTTTTGAATTCGTTACAACCAATTTAACAAATATATATGGATAAATTGTTTGGCGATTAAATACAATATTGTTCTATATGATATCATTATACTCATAATCATGGCATTGCTGACGCCTTTCCGAATTCGGAAAATTAGAAAACAAATTCGTATTCAGTGAACACAAAGCTGTAAAATGCGACTGTTTAAAATTTTCTCAAGTTATAAAATTATAAAATTTGAATTTCTTATTCTTTTTTTTTATTGCAGTATCATGATCAGTGCCCCCCCACAAAACATTTTTTATGTATTTGCTTGTACTCCAATTATGTCTTAAATTCAGAATCGTGATTTCATTTGATACACTATATTGCTTTCGCCTTTCCGAATTCGAAAAATCAAAAACAAACTTGTATTCAGGGATCCCAAGTCTGTCAAAAGTGATTATTTAACATTTCATCAAATAATAAAATACAAAATTTGTCCGCTATATTAGATCCGCTATCTTGAAGTTTTAACTTTTTATTACAGATTTGTAATCAGCGCCTTCAAAAACCTTATATGTTAAGTATTTTTTACGTGTATGAATTGAAATTGAAGCCGAAATTAAGTATCCTAATTATAGTCAAAATTCAAGGGTCGTGGCTTAGTTACTGGGTTTAAAAAATTTAATTTTTGTCTTTTACCAACTTTTAATGATTTTTTGTTTGTTCATACCACCATCATCACTACAACTATTACACTTCCGAGAGTGTTACAAACTCGAATGAAAATTATAAAATAGATAAAAAAAAAAATTAAAATGATGAAAGTGTAAATCTAGCTTTCTATAAATGTATGTATAAATGTGTAAGGATCTTCTGTTTGAATATAGAATTTTATTTTTAGCAACAAGAGAAAAAAATATGTACTGACTCGTATTATGTAGAAACGAGTATGGATGAATAATGTTATTTTTTGTGTGAAACCTATTTACAAGCACGACTGATTTTTACTAGCAACAATTTTACCACCTTTTTGCCATATACCAAGAATTGTGGTCTAAATATGGATAGTAGAAAGTGTGGGTATCATCATCATATAGACTTTTATATATAAAAGTACCTAAATACTTTCAAAATATCGATTTCAATTGTGGCTGATGGTATTTTATATATGTATGTATACAAATATGACAGTCTCTATGTATGTTTTACCATGTGTTAGTATAAATATCTAAGAGCTTTTATTTCTTTTGTGGAAAATGTGTTACAAAACTTTTGTATGTTAAGAGAAAACAAACTACTCTGCAAAATGAATTAAAAAAAAACTAAAAATGAATTTCATTGTAAGTAGGAAGTAGTAGGTTTGAAGCCTTTTTCTATGCTTACCATCATGACAATAATGATGATCATTACTCATATATATACTAACATCATTAAAGAATCATTATTGTTTTTAACAGACATAAATGAATACACATTTGTGTGAACAAAAAGGCTCTTTAAGCTTTAAACAAGTTAAATGTTTAAGTATTAACTTATAAATTAAATTAAAATTCATATATCAAACATTAATAGATTTTAATATTTGTTATAAATTTAATAAAAGAAAAAAAAAAAAAAAAAACAATTGTTTGAATAAATTTATCTCTTGACCTTCTTTTGTGTTCATATTTCAAAAGAAAATCTTAAAACTTAATAATGTAATAATTTCATTAGAATGTTTTAAACTTGTACTAAATTCCTCAGAAAAATTTTTTAAACACTTAGTTTTTTTAATTTACTAAAGCCTACACAGGTTTCATTATTTTCAATTAAAATAAATAAATGAATAAATAAGAATTTTAATTAGCATTAAAATTTATTGATCTTTTCATATTGAGTAAAAATATTCAAAAAAAAAAAAAAAAAAAAAAAAAAAACTTTATATTCTTGGTATATTTTATCTTGTCTTTTATCTTGAAATAATGTGACATGAAAAATTACTTTGTTCTACCCAAGAGGAAACAAATATTTTTGGTCACATACCAATCATCTATCCCCCAGCTTCTAAATATCAACAACACAGGTAAATTTTTATTTTATTCTTTTTTGTATTTCTATATAAAACAATTTCAATAAAATATTCATAAGAAAACAAAACAAAAAGGAAGAGAATAAAAAAAAAAGAAAAAAAAAATAAGATTTTGTTTTGTCTATTGATTTGCTGTCAATCTCCAGAAGACTCTATTTAAATACTTGTGTTTGTGTATATATTTGTTTGATATTTTATTTGATATGAGAAACTTTTTTTCTTCTTCATCTTCCGTTTAACAATTATTTTAAATAAATTGTTATTATTTGAGATTAGAAATATTTTTGTTGAATTTGCTTGGGATGTTTTTTGTATTTTTAAATGTAGATTGGTAGATTTTATTACAAGTATATATTTCAGAGTAAACATTTGAAAAAAAAGAAATGTTATTTAATATATGAATAAAAATTGAGAAAATTCCTGAAAAAAAGGAAGGGGAACAAAGTTTTTTTTTTTAATTTATTAAAATTTTTGGGTTTCTTGGAACTATGAGTGTTATGCAACGGAAGTTGACCAAAATTACATTTTTTTAATTTAATACTTAATATCATTTATAAATGGTGATTATCTTAAATGTGTATGTTTCTTTTTTAGTTAATCTACTACAAATAACTAAAATGGAAACTGAAGTTTAAAATAAAAGTTAATAAAATTACTTAAATTAAAACATTAATTTGACCTTTTTGATTTTGTTTTAGGTTTTAAATACTTCTTGAAATTTTTAAGAACCATGCGTATGATTGATATTTAAATAATTAAATGTCGCTCATAAGCTATCAAAAATTTAGTACTAAATAAACTAATGTTACACAAAGGGAAACATCGTAAAAAATAAGAGTTAATAGTAGAGTTCTTAAACGTAAAACCTAAAGAAATTTTTTCGCTTTTTATTTAAAGTAAAAAATTAAAAAAAAAAAAACTAATTTATAAAAAATAATGTATATATATAAAAAAAATCTAAAAGATTTTGAAATGACCATAGTTTTACTTTTAAGTTTTATAAAGAAACAAGTGACCATAACTAAGCTCTGGTGACCATAACTAAGAGCAACATACTATGATTGTAATATATGACTGCAGTTAAAAATTAGTATATTTCTACATAATTATTATTATCATTGTATTTTATAATTTTACATCGTTTTATGATTCGATTTAATAATGCTTATAATTTTTTCTTATAATATTGCTTCCGATTTCATCATGTATTTATCATTTAATTATCCCATTAACTAATTTTATAATATTATAGGATGCTTTTGTCATACCGTAACTGATATAACTGATATCATAATATAACTTAATTCCATTTTGTCGTATTTTGATTACATAAAATCGTATTTTAATTCCGTTTTGTCAAGTTATAATTCCAAATTGACATATTCTAACTCCATTTTATTATATATATACTCCTGTGCACAGTGGGGCAGAATCGATTCTACTTCTGATCGGCTGTTTGGATTTGCATGAAATTTGGTACATGCAAAGCAGAGGAGTGTAAAATGTTAAGTTTGGAAGGGGGACCGTACATACCTTTCAGGGGCGGAGCTAAAGGGGCTCAAATTTGGGTACCTCTGACATACAAATTTTTTAATCGCTTGCCAAATTTTTGTCTCTCGCTCAATTTCAAATATTTCTATACATTATTGTAGGTAATGATAAGGCCTACAAAAAACATGCTTACACATCCTATTTATCTCTTATACTTTTTGAGTTATTTGCATTTGAATTTTTAAGTACCTCAATTTTGCAAGTTCTAGGTCCATTTTTTTTATATATATATTTCATAATGTTTCCAACCGATTTTATTTAGTTTTTCTTTAACTAATTAAAGAACAAAATTATCTATTGAATAAAAAAAAAATTGAAGTCGATATCTTTACCGAGTGCAAAAATAAAGGATTTTGAATTTGAAAATTGCAAAACTGACGACTTTTTGTGTTTTTTTTAGACGAAAAAGTTTCTATACTCTTTTTTTCTCTAAAATAAAATTTTCTTCAACAACATATAATAATTTTATACTTTTCTGAAAGGTATCTTCACAGAGAAGACTCTGAAATAAAAAACAAGCCCAATAACTCAAATCATCAAGTTAAACACCCTCCCGAATTCGGCCCATTTTATATGAAAGTTTTGACTTTTCATGTCACATTTTTTCTCAAATCCCAAAGCTCGACTCGGCCAACGGAATGCAGCGAGTGGAGTAGATAAATGTTTTTTTTTTGCCTTTTTCTTTGAATTTTGGTTATAAAGTTCACATTTATTACAGGTTTGAAAGAAGTCTTTGGTCAACTTTTTGCAACACATAAGAATTTTTGAAACTGCATTTGGTTTCCAGAACTAGCCTTTATATATACATATAGGCTGAAATAGTCCTGTTGAATGTTTGGGCTTATTTCAAATTATAAAATCAACTCTGTGAAGCTGTTATTCAGAAAAGCCTAACATCGTTGTACGTTCATAAAGAAAATTTTATTTTAGAGATAAAAGTATGTAAACACATTTTTGGGCTAAAAAAAATACAACAAATCATAACTTTTGCAATTTTTGATTTCATATTGTTCTTTCACAAATTAGGTAACATTTTACAAAATCGGACAAAAAAAAATATTGAATAAACTGGACCAAGAGTTTGCTAAATTGAGGTATTGAAATTTCAAGCGCAAAAAATTTTAAAACTATAAAAGATAAATAGCACAAAAAAGAAAATACAAGATAGAAAAAAAAAATATTTAAAATTGGATTAGAAACAACAAATTGGCTAGCGATGAAAAATTTTTTTGTACTCTATTTTGAAACCCTAGTAGCAATGTTTATGAAGAGTATGTGGAACCCTACTTGCATGTTTAAAACACTCCCCTGCTATGTCTATGTGCAGAGAAGTGTACAAAATGATTAAATTTTGCCCCATAAACTATTCAAAAGTTGACAAATGTCGATAAGAAAAAAATCAAAAGCCGACAGATGCCCCAAAATAAACCAGGAAACAAACATTTTCTTTTAAATGCCAATTTTTGCCCCAATAACTATGAATCAAATTAAATATATATAATATAAAATACTGCAACAATTTGTTGCTAAAGTATAAAAAATGTTTATTAATTTTTGGGGGTTTTAAAATACTATTTAACAGCTTATATACGGTAATGTTTTCTCTTAAAGAAAAAATAAATTAAAAAAAAAACATCAGTAACCACAATTTCTGAAAATAAAGGGAAAATTAATTTAAAATTGGTGAATAAGTCATTGTTTATTTACTCTTTTTTTTTACCAAACCTAAATAAGTACAATTATTTTCTATTATTTCCCAAGTAGTGGCAAACAAAAACCTATAAATGTCAAAAACATTTTAAGTAATTTCTATGCTAAAATCTACCCATAACCCAAAAATTTTGCCCATAAAACTTAAATCACTTAAAGGTAAAATTTATACAAATTCCCTTTAACAAACATTAATGAGCCACTTCATAAATAATAACAAAACTCCCCAAAAATAAAGTATCTATCTTTAGAGGCAATAAAAATTATAAAAGCAAATCAATTTATCAGAACATATGTATATTCCACATACCTACCTACAAAACTTTAGCCTGAGGAATAAATAACAATAATAAATTTATTAATAAATTTGCTGTTGTTGTTGTTCAAAGTTTTCCCCTTAAAAGTAAATCCCTAGTACGCTCAATTAATTTATGAAACCCTTCAGTCATTTTCTAACATCTTAAAAGCATAGATTCATTTTTATACTTATTTTTTTCTTTTTTATTTTATTTTGTTTTTCTGCTCTAATGAGCCACACTTTTTATGCCAAAAATAAAACTGAAATTATTTACTTGATTCTTCTATACTTTCTATCTGCTACTCACTCTCTCTCTCCCTTACGCCGTCTATTGTTTAAGGTTAATTACTGTATAAACAATAAAAATTTGTGGCAGTGAAAGAAGAGCAAAACAAAACAGTTGAATTGACTAGAGTAAACTAGAGGCTGGGCAGTGTAGTCAAGAGTAGAGAGTATAAAAATGTAAATAAGTCTGATAATAAATGCAAATATTGTCTTAATAAATTCCTTATTTTTATTTCATCTTTTGCTATTGTCGCGTCAGTTTTGATCCTTATCTTATGTTTTCTTCTCTCTTAATAATATTTTTCTTTTTTTGTTTTAAGAAAAATAAAAACCTTAAGAGCCTGATAAACCTTTAGCATAGGTTCATTTGTAATGCAAAACCCAGTAAATAGTTTAGGGAATTGTTGTTTGTTTGTGCTAAACAATTCGCTTAAGTAAATTTATTTATTGGGTTATCTTTAGAAATTGTTTGACTGACAGCTTTTTATAAGACAATTCATTTACTTTGGCTATATCGTGATGCTGTGTTCATTCATTTTTTTTCTTTTTTCTTTTGAAATAGTTTTTTTATTTATTTTTTTTTTTTAGTTGTTTTCTCCAAATGTTGGTTTATTTTTTCGCTCAAGTATTAAGAATTTTCTAGCGTAATGAAACAAACATAATAAAAAAATAATAATTGAAGAGAAATAAATTGGTTATTAAAACAAAGTTTAAGACCACACTCTTTATCAAACATTAGTCTACTTATACAAAGATAAAAACGGCCTTCAGTGGAATATGGAATATTCAATGGTTGAACAACATAATTGAAAATTTAAAAAAACTATGTACAAGAAAAAATTTGGAAAAATTAACTGTTTTTTTTTAATATTTTTTTATTTTATTTTTTATTTTAAGAGATTAAAGAAAAACTAAAAGCTAAAGATTTTTAACAGAAGTTTTATTAATATAATTTTATAAATCAAAACTAAATTCTTGGACTAAATTCAAAATTTGTATAAACTTTTTATTTTGGTTTATAATTATGATTACAATTATTTTACTCAATAGAAATATTACTTTCCATTTTTATTTTTAGTTGTTATTGAAGTTGTACTTTCTAGTGGTTAAAGAAATTTTTGATAAAGCTTCACTTTTGTTTAAAATAAATGCAATCCTTATTTGACCAGTGGTAACCCTAAGTTTAAAAATAAGATAACGCTTACGCACAACAACTTCCATGTTTTCCTCAAGAAATTTAAGCAACATCAAACTCCAGAAGTTTCTACAATTTTGACCAAAGAATCTCCGTGTATGATTTCTATAGATAGAATCAATTTTCTCAGTTGCAAGAATCTCATAAGATGAAACAAAATTTCGACTAATTTGATTTATTATAGATATGATAGTGTTTCTACAGACAGTTTTTACATTATTATTCCTCATCTAATCATTAACTTAAAAGTAATCGTGTAACAAATGGTAAATATAGATTTATAGCAAATTTTATCTATAGAAATTTATCGCAAATTTTATTTCAAGAGAATATTTATTGCTAATTTCATCTAGAGAACATTTTTCGAAAATTTTATCTAAAAAAAAAAACTGTTGCAAATTTTGTCTAAAGAGGAAAATTCTCGCAAATTTTGCTCAAAACGAAAATTTGATGAAAATTGAATCTAAAGAGAAAAAGAACGATTCAACGACGATTAAAAATATCAAAAATAAAAACATCTACCATATAGACTATTTTCAATTTCGCAAGCTAAAAAAAAAGCTCAGCGTAAATAGAATATAATTGCATTATCTCAAAAATGTTGTAGAAAGAATTAAAAATCATTACATTATTTTTTTTAGTTTTATAATGAACCATTATAAATATATTATATAATATAATCAAGTCCACCAAAGTTTTCTTAAATTGGTTTTTGAGATATTAGTAAAAATATTTTGAAAAGTAATATTTCATTTTAATAAAATATTTTACAGTTCGAAGAGGAACTATCTGGCGATCTAGCCTCAATTAAACAAAAGTGATTTGATGGCTTAGTACTACATAATAACGTAGGTATATATATATTTAAATCAACTTGAAATTCTTTGCGGCAAAGCCAGTGTTTTTTCGTATTTTAAAATAATATTTTCTCCAAATAAAAAAAGAAAATTATTTGGTACAAAAAATGTTTATAAAACATTTTTATTAATAACTCAAACCAATTAAATATTCACATTGAAATTTGTCGAGATGTAACGGTCATAATTATTTGATTTTTTTTTTTAAATTTCTTGCACCTTTTGCGAATGCCAAAAGGTATCGATTTTTCTTCCAAATCTAAACTTTTCATATGTCTGAAAGGAAAATACAAAAATTAAAAAAAGGTTGCAAATTGACAAAATAAACTGTTTTCTGTTCTCCTGAAAAGTGATAAAAACACATTTTAAATAAATTAATATTTTAGACAATAACAAATAATTATTTTAAAATTTATAAATTCTAAAAAAAATATATAAACTTAAAGTATCGAATATGAGGGATAACAAAAATGTATACGCAGTTTTAAGCCAGTATTCCAAGCACTAAATTAACTTTATTAATTGAAATTCAATCTATTAAAACAATTGTACTTTCAATTATTCAAATTATCACTTATTTTTATTTATATTCGATTAATATATTATCTGATACAATAAGAAAAATGTACATCAAAATTTGGGAAAGGTCTTTTATGGGACTTGCAGCCAATTGTCTATCTATACATGTATTTAATGTAATGCATATTTTTATAAAACATACATAAGCATTTTGTGCTGATACTAAAATATCTTTAAGGAAGTGGGTTTTATATGTGGGTTTTATATGAGAGCTATGGAAAATGATGGATCAATTATCATAAAAATTGACACAGTAGTTTCTACTTTAATAAAACTTATTTGTGTTAAATATTAACTTTATACCAACTTTTTGTGAAATAAGTATATTCACGCTAAAGTGGTTTTCGAAAAAGGGGTTCATATAGGAGTTTTATATTAACATAGATCTTACTTGTGCTGAATTTTATTAAAATATCGCAATATTTAAGGCATTTATAGTCGTTAAACTTATATTCCGGGAGGATATTTGTTTGGGAGCTAGGTGAAATAATAATAATATTAGGTTTTTCAACTAATAGAAGATCGTGTGTCAAATTTCATTGACTTATCTTTAAAATTGTGACCTGCAGCTTGATTGCAAAGTTTATATGAACAGACGGAAGGCTTTTCTATGCGTTACAAACATCAGCACAAACGCATAATACCCCAACCACCTATGGTAGTGTAGGGTATAATAATTAAAAGCCGATAAATTTTTAATTTCAATAAATAGGTATTAAAAATTTTAATTTTGATCATATGAATAATCGATACAGTTAAAAAAGTATTTGAAATAGTTTTTATTTTTGATTAGTCATTAAACAGACTATATTTTTTCACTGTTCGACATTGGATTTTAATTTTAGACTAACCAAGAATGTTCAAAACAATTAAAACAATAGTGTCTTTTAAATGATCTCTGAAATGTTTATATCTAGTTTAACATACTTAATTTACTGCCAAATTGAATCTCAATACTAGCACCCATATCAAATTTATGTACGTATGATTTTCTAAAATTTATTTTCAAAGGTAAGCTTTTATTTATTATATTATTAATTTTGGGTCGAAATTTATAAAATTAAACTGGTCGACAAAAAAATCCTTCCCCAAAGACGAGTATTTGAACTTAATGCATTTTGATGTGCTAAATACGAATCTGCTTTCAGTTTTTTTCCATCAGGTGTGGATTTTTTTTTATGTCTAATATTTCGCCCATAGTAAGGCCATTACTTAAGTATATTTCCTCATAACTCAAGAACGGTGAGAACGATACACATAAGTGATACACCAAAAGATGCGAACTAATAACATCTTCAAATCATCTATTCTTAATTTTTTTATGTGCTCAATAGTTTCGAAGTTATTTTGAAATAGGTGCCCAAAAAAAATAATTATCATGCAAAATTTTAGATTTTTTTGTTACTAAAATTTCTTTTAATAAATGAAAACATCAAAAATATTACATCAAAAATATAACTACGGAAATATTAACTGGTTAAAAAAATTATGTAAATTCAACTAAAAGACAATTTAGATTAGTATATATTTGAGTTTAATTTATCTTAATTGAACAAACCGTTCTCAAGTTATACAAATGTGACTGCCTAAAGGAGGGGTCATAGTAGTCATGCCCATAAAAAAGAAATGGATACGTGATAGAAAAAAGTAAAAGCTGATTCTTATTTAACACATTAAATTCATCTAATCCACTTTTTTTTTTTTATTTAAGATAAAAAAAGAAAAAATTTTGCCGACTAGTGTATTTCCACTTAACTGTAGGTATGCATAGGTATCCTAACTTAACTGTGAATCCAATCAAGATTTGTGCTTAAATTTTTATGATACGTGGCTTTATTTACTCGCAATTTTACCAGCTTTGAGATAAAGGTGAAATTTTTTTCATTTTTCATGTTTTCACTTTTAAAAAGAAGTTTTAGTAAAAAAAGAAATCTTGAATTTAGCATGAAAAAATTTTTTTCGGAGACTTATTTTAAAATATCTCCTAAACTGTTGAGCGGATAAAAATTTATAGTAGAACGACTATTTTATTCCACATATTTTGGTGTATTATTTATATAAATCGTGTATACCGTTCTCGAGTTATAGTGAAATATACTCGAGTAATTATATAATTATAATTATAATTATAATTTTCATTTAAATAGCAACTGTAAAAACTTTTTGTGGGAAAACATTTGTATAACTATTTTAACCAAATGCACTTGAGTCCTTCTTGGAAAGGAAGTTATGTATATTATTTTAATAAAACATCTTGCAAAATGTTATCTATAGTTTGATAAGGATGTTTATAAAAAAATTTCGAATCTTGCAATGTTGCATGTTTTATTTAGAAAAATCTCATTATATTTTTACTTTTTATTTCAGTTTTTCAAAAGTGACATATATATAAGTCGGGGTTTACACACAGCAATTTTTCTTGCCACAAGTCTGAGTTTATAGGAGAGAGAGGAGAAGGGAATATTAAACTTACAATTTAGATAATGCATTATGCCGAATGTTAAATTAATTTTAACAACTTATCTGGAAAACATCAAATAAATATAAATTTTTTCTTGTTTTTTATACAAAAATTCAAAACTAATTTTTCGTTCGAAATCGTGGGTCAGTAAATATTTGAATAGTGTAAAATGTTCAATAAAATTCTTAGAAATCAAGTTTTAATTAAACAAATTTTATTAATTGCAATTCATTATTGATTACAAACAATTATTTTTTAATTTCTTCGAATTTAATTGTAAATATTTTGGGGACTTTTTAATAAAAACCCAAAAAAAAAAAAAAAAGCTTACAATTGAATTTCTTTTTCTCATAGTTGATGGCCCAAGCGCTAGTGATTTTTAATTGTAATTTAGTCCTAGAATTAAATTTATATTATATAAATTAATTTATAAATAAATATTAACTTTCTATTTAAATTTAGACTTAATCCTTTCTTATACCTGCTTTAGTTAAATGAAAGACAAAACATTACAAAGTGGCCACGCGAAAAAAAAAAGAGCTGAAAAAGGAAGGTTGGCATGTTTTTTGTTGCCAGTTGTTTAAAACTCTACCAAATAGATTTCAATGAATAAATGAAGTTGCTTTTTTTTTCTTATTTTTATTTTCATTTAATAATATTTTTTTTTTCGTTAGTATTTTGTTTAGTTGGTTTTTTTATTAGTTAAACGTTGTTCTATATAACTTGAATGGTTTTCATTTCTAAATAGAAAATAAATTTATATATTTATGTTTTGCTTTCCATTTTCATTTCTGTTTATTATATATTTTTTATTTTTTTTTTTCACTAGTTTAGTTGAAGGAAATGTTTTTCTTTAGACAAATACCAGAATTTTTTTTTTTTTACCTTATTTTTTTTCACACTTATTAAACAACAAAGTTGGTTGAAAATAGCAGGAATAAATAGAAAAAAAAAAACGCCAAGTATTTCTTCTTTTAGCCAAATGAAGCTCTTTGCTGTTTATTTGTATGTATGTGTGTGTGTAAGAGTAAATGTTTGTGGTATGTGTTCAGTCTGAAGAATTATGTTATGTGGCATGATTTGGTTTATTCTCTATAAAAACGTAGTTGAATTCAAATTAAAGGAGGAGGGCATTTTAAATTCTGACTAGCTAAGAGGTATGACGAGACGATGTGGCATGGTTATACAAATGTTTGCATAATTTGCACGTTTTTTTTTTCATCATCATCGTCCTCAACGTTTTGTTTAAATGAATGTTGTGTATTTCTGTTCTGTTGTTCTTTCATTTTAAAATTATTTTATTTATTTTTTTTATTTGTAAAAACGTTTGTACATTTGTTTCTGCTGTTGTTGTTGTTATTCCATTTGTATATGTATTTTTATAATTTTTTGTTTTATTCTTCCATTTGAATTTATGAAGTATTTTGTTGCATCTTTTCCCTCCCTAGAAGGTAGAGTTAGAAGTCTAAATGTTTGGTTGGTTTGTTTTAGATTTTTTTTTTATTTTTTGTTTTAAATTTCATTTTTCTGCTTGGCATGTGTTTATTTCTCTTGTGTATTTTATTTTGTGTTGTTTTTCCTAATGGCGTTTTATTTTCATTTTTCTGCTCTTCTGGTGTTTTAAAAAAATTTGCATGCTTTTCTTTCCTCTTTAGTTGTGTGCCGTCTCGTTTATAAATATTAAATATAATATTTAATATTTCGCGAGGTTTTTATGCAAATAACAATTATTTTAGTCGCAGTTTCTTTTAGCAACAGCAGCAGCAACAGCACATTGTCATAAATTTGTTTATTAAAATCTTCATGAATAAAATGAAACTTTTATTTAAAAATGACGTAAATACCTCTGTTTATAATAGTTCAAATGGCGTGCTATTTTAGAAAATATACTATACTTTATTTATTTCATTAGTGACTTGTGAATCCTTGAAATATATTTAAATAGTTTTTATTTTATTTAAATAAGAAACTTTTGCTTAGCTCTCTTGAGTAAAACATAGCTATGTTGACAGTTTAAATAATTTTATGCAATTTAGGTTAAAATTCTTTATTCGTTTATTAGGTCAACTATTTAAAGATAAAATAAATTTAGAATTAATATTTTAAGTTTTAATAGAATATATATTTTTTTAATATTTTTTAAGGCAAGAGAATATTATCTTGATTAATTATTCCTAAACCAGTAGCAAATATATATGCGAGATACTCACAAATATTCAAAAAATTATAAAAATTCAAAAGATTGATTCTTGAGAACATTTAATAAAAATCCTATAGTTTCTTAAATTTTTTCTACTTTTTTTTCTACAATCGCTTACTTATTTTGTTTTCTGTATAAAAAATTTATTTTATTTATTTATTTGCAGATTTAATATTATAAACAGTGCTGCCAGGACTTGAGAAAAAAAGAAGCTAAATTAGACTTTAAAAAAGTCAGAAAAGGCTAAATGTCCCAAAAAATAAAGCCAGAAAAATGCTAATATATTATCTTATTTAAAAACGCATTTATTTATTTTTTTCTCATTAGATTTTGGTATTTCTTAAAGATATTTTAGTGAATTTGTAAATATAACATAAATAGTTTTTATAGATAACAAAGTTTGTTTAAAAATACTTATAATATTTTCGTAGAATGAAGCGGCGCAGACTAAAATTTTCGTTAAATATAAATAATTTAGATTTTTTGTGCGAACTAATACACAAAAATGCTTAAATTGATGATTCTGTAAAAATAAAATGATTAAATTTTTAGCCTTTTTAAGGCTATGTTAAGAATAAAAAAAGCTAGAAAAAAGGCTAGAAGCTAAAACGAAAATTTTGAGGCTAAAAGCAAAATAAAAAGGCTAGATTTAGCCTTAAAAAGGCTAAAGACAACACTGATTATGAATTTTCTCCCCTTTTCAAATATTCCTTTTAATTGCTATAATTTCTCTAATAAAATATTCCTATTTTTTTTTTTTTTCAAGTTACCTGCTAAATACTTTCCCATAACTCAGCTTTTTCGCTAATTAATCTGTTCTTATTTTAAAATAATCTTAATGAAATTTTGTAATTTAATATGAAATTTTCCTTATTTCATTTTAATTACAAAACTTTTTTTATATGTTTTAAGGCAACAAAAATAAAATGAAGCACATCTTATGCTTAATAATAATTCCTTAAATTTTTAAGGAAATTTAACTTATACAACATTCTGATTTTTTTTTTTTTTTTTTTGGAAAAATACCTAAAAAGTTATAATAATTTTTCCTAGAATTATGAATTTAATAGCAAAATGAAAAAATCTTCTATTACATTTTTTAAAGATTTATTTTATGTTCTTTTGTTGGTTCTAAGAAAATTTTTTTAAATTGAATTATAATTCAGTGGCTTTTGAAAGTAGGATAATAAGTAAAGAATAGGAAAAAAAAGAATATCCTTTTAAATGAATACAAGTATTTTAATAAAATAACAAAAAGTTTAATAAATGCAATAAAATCTAGAGATAATTAGTAAAGTAATAAATTTTTATTTTTATTTAATAAATGTTATGCATTTTATTGTATTCAAATTTAAATGGAATCATTTGGTCACAAGGAAATGTTCGCTATATAAAAGCTATAATTATTTGTAATTTACAATATTATTTTTTTCTCGTTTCCATTAGATTCACATACAAATTTGACTCATATTATTATATTACGGAAAAAAAAAAATACTTTGTGTTTCGAAATTATTTTTCCTAATTATTGGACTATAAGTAAATATTATAACACGCGACTAACTTCGGTTTTAAAGTACTTATATGCAGTTTTTATTTTCGTAAGAAAAAATAAAAAAATCAGTCCATTTTAGTTCACTATGAGAAGGAAAGTTCGATTTTTTTTATTTTTTTGATTGCCAAATGGATAAAAACTTTATACTTTTGTTCATTTTAGAGTAAAATATTGAAAAGTTAAGTTGTTCTAAAAAAATTTTCCCAAAAATGCAGCAATAAGACCCCTCATAAAACAAAATTCCATGAAAACCAAATTTAAAAAAAATTTCAAGCTAAAAATAACAAATAAAACCTACTCATTTCGAAAAAAAATCTAAAATACACCAGACTTGAGATTTTCAATTCCTGCTAAGAAAGTGAAAATATTTATTTCTCTATTGCAGAAGTTCTCACATGCATCAGCTTCACGATCCTTTGTGACATTAAAACTCAAACACAATTTTTGCGCATTTAAAAAAATTAATATTAATGTTTAATATTTTAAATCCCAGAAAATATAAATGGAAGTCACTTTTGAAAAGGTACTTTTTCATAACTTCCAAAGTATTAAATAGTGTATGTTTTTTTTTTTTTTTTTTTCTTAAAACTTTATGCAGCAAATCATTGATGAACCGTTTCTGTTATCGCAAATATTTACCTTGTTGACCATAAAAAAATTACATTTATTTTCTATGAAAATTACTTTAAAAACGACATTTGTTTATTCCTTGCACTGATAAAATTACATTTTTCATGACATCGGGAACATGACTTCCTACTAAGTAAATAGGCGTCAAAAATGAGAACATCCTGCCATGACAAGTCTATGTTAAATTAATTAGAAATGATCCGAATTTGCATTAATTCTGGATCACAAGTTCGGGATCTTATTAACTTCTTTAGATGTTCTTTTTTTACTGGGATATTTTGCAAACAATAATAACAAATTTTAATCTCAAATCATTTCCAAATTTAGAAATAAATGCATTTGAAAATATTTGAAAAATTATAAAGATATTTATTCTGATTACCATTTTTAATTAGAATTGGTTGAAATTTTTTTTTTTTTTTTTCATTTGAGTATTTAGCTTTATAAATCTTGCTAAATACTGAAAAAAAAAATCAAAAACATTTTATAAAGAGAGAGAAACTATAGTAGGTCAAGACCGACCATATGATACCCTACATCATTGCGTATGAGGATAAACATTCGGGAAGTTGACTTATTTTACATTTACTGAATGTAAAATAAAATATACATACAGAATAATGCGTTGATACTAACATCTATATGATTTTATACCCTTTACGGCGATTTCCGGAAGTGGGTTTATATGGGAGCTATGGTAAATTATGCACTGATTCTCATAAAATTTGGCAATGTTCTTTTTACTTATATAAAACTTATTTTTGTCGAATATTAACTTGATACTAACATTCGTATGGGATTTATGCACGTTAATGTAATTTCCGGAAGAGACGTTTATATGGGAACTATGGTCAATTATAAACCGATCTGCATGAAATTCGGCACAAAGATTAACACTTACATAAGACTTCTTTGCACCGAATTTCATTAAAATATTGACATATGTAAGGCATTTATGACTACTAAACCCCTACTCCGGGGGAATATTTGTATGGGGGCTAGGTGAAATAATAGACCGATCATAACCAATTTCAAAAGGCTTCGTTTTTGTGCCAAAATAACTACTCGTGCGAATTTCATCATGATACTTTTAAAATTGCGACCTGTAATTTGTTCACAAAGTTTACATGGACAGACAGCTAGACGGACGGACGGACGGACATCGTTAAATCGACTCAGAAAGTGATTTTGAGTCGAACGGTATACTTTAAGCTGGGGGTCCAATAATTTGGTGTAGGCTATAAAAATGTAGCTCCTATTTTCTGACATTTAAGACTGGAGTAGACATTTAGAGAACATCAACAAGATATAACGCAATATAAGTATAATTTCAACACATACATACACTTTTAAAAGTATGTGTTTCCACATAGAAGTATAGCATTTCATTCTCCGTGTTTCTTATTGAAGACCATAAACTTTTTAATGGTACTGCCAAGCGGAGGCAACAAGGACATTGACCAACCAAAACTTGTTTATGTTACGCATCGTCGTTAAATTAACATCCTGTTTGAAAAACCGTGTCTATTTTTGTAGATCTATTTTTCCTTACTTGTCTTTCAATGTAAAATTAATTTGCTATTGCACACAATTTTTAATACTGGATTGTATTGTGAAACGATAAGTATTTACTGCAGAGTTCTCTATTTTTTAATTCAGACTTTCTATAAAAAGAATTAGAAAATAGAAAAACTATTACCATATTTTTTAATTAACACAGTTGTTTCATTTTGTATCAATAATTTTTTATTTTTTATTTAAATTTTTAATTCATTCAATCATCTACTTGATTAATTTAATCAAATTTTTAATTGGTAAAGTTTTTCTGTTTTATTTTTTTTACAGTTTTCTGCAATTGAATCATTTTGGTGAGAGGTGCAAATTAAAAAAAAGTTTTTAATTGAATGAATTATTTGCGAATATATTTGGTGATTAGAGCCTTTTTTCTGTGTATTTATTTCGTTGTACCACATAGTATAAAACAAAGTTTCCCAAATGGTAGTCCGCGGACCCCTAGGGGTCCGTAGCAACATTCCAAGGTGTCCGCGATAAAGACTGAAAATGTATATAGAATTATTATATATATTTCGTGATCATATTATCCATCAACAAGAACTTGCTGCAAAAACATTATCTGATATATATAAACGTAATTTTCAAACTACTATAGACATATGCAATTTTATAAAAAGTAAGTGCAATATACTAAATAAATTATACGACTTAAAGATAGAAGTTGACATATCCTTTTGAACAAAAAAGAAGATCTTGAAATTTACAGAAAACTACTTTCATACACAGAAAAAAGTAAAAGTGGACTTCAATTACGAAATTGCTTATATTAATTAATTTTTAATTGATTGTGCTCCAATTATCAAAATGATAATATTAATAACTAGAATAATTGATTTTATTATTACTTCTTTTCCTTAAATAGATATAATGAACTGTAAATTGTTGAAAATTGACTTAAATTTATTTTGTTTATGTACTTTTATAGACAAATCTTTAATTTTTCTTTATATTTTATTAATTATTTTAATAAATAATATAATTAAATTCCAATAACTTTATATTGGAATTTAATTATATTATTTAATAATTTAATTTGAAATATTTTTTTTTTTCTATGTACATCACTTTGCTTATATCTTTAATTTTTTGAGGCTTTAAACAATCTTAAATAAAATATAAGGCAGACAAGTAAACATATTAACTGTATTTAATTCAATAAAATCTTTTATGTTCAAAAATTTTTTATGAAATACTGTCTTTAGAACGATTACCATAATATTAATTATTTCAACTGCTAAATGATATGGCTTCATATGGTAATCAAAAAAAAAAAAAAAAATAATAATAAAAAATAAAAAAAAAATCTTTATTGGTTAAATTACGATGTTTACACGTTGCACTATGGTTTCGCCGACCACTTTTCTTGGCCAAAACTATTTTTGGTAACATTTTCTTTTTGTGTTTTAATTATCGTAGTTTTATAGCAAACACTTTAAAATGCCAGAAAATCGATTTTTTTCTTACTTTCATTAATTTGTCGCCATAATACAATAGATAAAAGTTGAGTTTCTTAAGCAAATTTAAAATATGTATAAAAAAGGTAACTTTTTTCAACGGTTTTCATTAATTTATAATTATTGAATACAACAATTTTTAAATAAATTTATTATGGAAAATAGAACTTAGGATAAGTATTTTTATAATTGAATACGAAATCAGTTAGAACTTGTTGTCATCTTAGAAAAATATTGTTTGTTTTGCTGCTAAAGCAAAATGCACGCCTTTAGGTTGAGCTATAAGTGAAATATATATACAATTTCCATTGTAATGACTTAACTTCTGACGAATAAAAAGTGTAAAAATTAGTGAAATTTTTTAAATACAAAATAAATACATTACAACAAGACAATTTTTTTTTTTTCATTTTGGTAATTTTGGCTAAGAAAAGTGGTCATTGAAACCATAGTGCATTGGTTGAGAATGAAATTTTGCTATAATTTGTATCTACATATTTGTGCGAAACTACATAGTTTTTCTGTCCTACATTTCATAAAACTAAATTTAGATCTCGTTTGGATCTGGAATATTAAGTAAAATGTGCTTTCTCAAAAATGTCTCTACATGTTAAAAAGTTAGTAAAAACAAAGACACTTGATTTTGGTAATTTTGGTAAAAGCAATCTTGTTTAAAATAAATACATTTTGAGTCTCTAGTATTTTACATATTTAGATACTATAATAAAATTCCAAATGAGTCCGTGAAGCATGGAGAAGTGGGAACCCCTGGTCTGAAATAAAAAATCATTCAAAAGAATAGTCCATACATAGATACATTGTAATTAGTGCTAAAAATATTTTAATATATGACAACTAACAAAACTGGAAGAAAAAAATTTTATATAAAAAATCACATCAGCGTCAGTTTTCTAGCAAAAATATATTACTAAAATATTTTGTTACAATAATGATACAATAAACTTTAATTCATAACAAAAATTTCCTAAATAAAGTAAACAATATTTTCTCCCACATTATTTTGTTTTCAAACAAATAATTTTATTTTAAAAGAAATTCCTAGAAATTCTCACAAACTTATGCTCCAATAAGTATGCAATAAACAAATATTTTTCTTTTGTCAATTATTTATTTATTATAAATTTATGGAGAAATAAATTCTTTAACTTACCACTTGATTGGATGTTTTGTTTTTATTTTATAACTGTCTGTGAAGATGGCTGTTGGCTTGCTTGTTTTCAATTGAAAAAATATATGTATGTTTATGTTTTTAAAATTTAAGTGGAAATTTATTTTATATTTCAGATAATGCAATTTATTTTTGGTGATTTAAATTTATGAGAATTATTTCAATTTTTTACAACGTTATAAATATTAAAGAGACTTGTTGTTGTCAAAAATACACTTTGAGTATAATATAAGTAGATATACTTTAGGTATTTGTATATATTTTTAGCTGTTTTGCTCACTTTTATTTTTCTTAAGATATTTTTTTTTTTTTATTATTTTTTATTTATTTTTGTTGTATATTTTATATGTTTACAAGTATCGTTGGCTGGCTGACTGGTTGTTATATTATTCATATATAAATACTCTGTTAACATACTGGTATAAATAACAAAATCACACAAATACACTTACTTATAGCTTTATATATATAAAACTATATAACTTATATGTAGTACAAGACTCTCTACACACTTATGCAGTGAAATATTACAACAAAAAAAAAATGTATAAAAAAATATTATTTTCATAAAAACCAGGTTAACATTTGCACATTTTTTGCAACATGTTTAAAAAGTACACTCACAAACATACACATAGATATCAAATTGTATATGTATATGTTAAGATATACATAGATACACACACATAAATATTTAGCAAATATATTTGCACATTTATTTTTATTAAAATGCACAAACAAATTTAGCTAAATTTTCTTTTTTTTTTTAGAAATTTTCCATGTAATTGTATGAATGTGAAAGTGAGGGTGATTGTGTGGTTTTGAGGGTTTTTAGGGATTTACGTTTGTACACTTTTGGCATTTTTATAAATTGTACTAACAAATTATATTGCAGGTTAGCTATTGTACTAAGTAGCAGAAATACAAATGAAAACCATTTTTTGTTTTACATTTAATTTTTTATTCATACACGAACATTTTTCATTCATTTATTCATTCGTTGCACGTTACACACATACACACACACATACACATTTAGAATATTTGGTACAAATCACTGCTAAAGCTTCTTTCATTTTATTTGCCACATTTTTCACAAATTTTTTTGCTGATTTAGCTTATTTGGTTAATTTGAAAAAATAAAATACTTTTTGTATTTTAGCATAAATTTCCAATTTAGCTAAAATTTGCATTTTAGATACTTTTTTTTTTCTCAATTTATTCAATTTTTAAATTTTTAAAACGTATCACTTTAAGCTTTTTTACTTTATTATTTTATTTTTCTAGTTACTATTTTTCCTTTAACTTATTTTTGTTTGTTGGCTAATAATTGTTTAGAGATTTTTTTTTTCCCAGCAAAGAAATTACTTGAATTTTTTTTTCTTTTGCAAATGTTTTAATATTGCCGCTTCGTTATTTCGTTTACAACTAACATGACCACGTTTCCGAGTTAACTGATTTGGAACGGTAAAAGTTCGTTTGGCACAAAACATCATCGTCATCCAAAGGAATTTTGTTTGTCGTCATTAAATTCAACTCTCAAAAAGGAATGTGAAAAAATACTGGTTTTCTTAAAACAGTATTCTTACTCAAAGAGCACCAATATTAAGGGTGATATGAGGTGAATAATTTAAAATGAGCATTTACCGTTAGGAAAATAGATGAGTATAAGAGATTTTTATTTATTGTTATGGGGAACACCAACATTACTTGTATGTATTTAATGGGAACGAGAGAGAGAGAGAGAGAGTAAACTTATGCTACAAAACTTGATAGTATGTTGTATATTATTCATTCTACAATAGTGCATGGTTATTTGTTGTACAATGGTGTTTTGATTTCCTATTTTATTGTTGTTCATACAACTTATACCGGCATTTTATGCTGTTTCCTCTGTTATTCAACTATAGCGACATGAAATATATCCTGATATGAAATTGCTTTATTTTTTTGTTGGCTTTAATTCCTTAAGCTAAATAAAAGTTATAGATTTTTCAGTTGACCTAATATTAATTTAATTAAATATTTTTAAATCAATAAGAGAGCAACATTTAAAAACATTTAAGACATAGGTATTCAATAATTTTGTTTTGAACAAAAGAAAACTAAAAATTTAAAATTTTTCAACTGGATTTTCCGATTATTGCTTTGGTTTAGTTCGCATTATATTTTTCTCACAAAATTTTATTTCAAAACAAATAACTTCATAAAATATTCTGTAAATTCTCTCCATTTTTGGACCTTGCAGGTATGCAATTCATTTTTTATTTGTCAATTTTTGTCTTATAATTTTATTGAAACAATTTCTTAATACCAATTGTCTGGCAGCTTGTCAACCTACCCAATGACTGGTTAGGATTTCAATTAAAATCTGTGTCTATTTTCTTTTAATATAATTAATTTCTAGAGAGAATTAACCCATTTGGCGAATTTTATGTTATAAACTAAATTGTCAAAAAACAGAATAATCAGGCCTGTCACAGAAAACCATTCCGATCGAAAGTGGAATTAATTTCGTACTTTGCTTCTTCAAAAAGCATGAAACGAAGAAATTTTTCTTAATAAAACCACTTTAAATTTTCAAAGTGGAATTGATTTGTAGTTTCCACCCCAAAAAATTTCTTCGTTCCATGTTTTCTGAAGAAGCAAAGTACGGAATTAATTCCACTTTCGATCGGAATCGTTTTCTGTGACAGGCCTGAATATAAACTAAAATATTATTATTAAAAACTAATTAAGCAGGGGAAAGCATTTCCGCTAACCGGATATATTCACTTGCTCCCATATATGAATTTAGTAAAATTTTTCAATGATGAATTAGTACAATTGTTGTAAGATTTCTTAAATATATCAATTTTATTGTACCTTTTTTCATAAAATTTTGCAATTTTTCAAAGTCAATTGGTTTATATGCCTCAGTTGACATGTTGTTCAAAATTTCAAATCTCTAAGTAGGTTAGATCGCCGTGGGCATTATTGGGTTAATTTCAACATAATAAATAATAAGACACTGGTAAGAAATAAAAATTTCTACATTTAATTATTAATCAAGACAAATTGTTAGACATATTCACAAAGAGAAGTAAACGTGGCCTCTATTTGCCACATTCTTTTAAAGTGTCCCCTTAGACGTTTGTGCTGATGTTTATAACATCCATAAATATTGGCATAAGACCCATCTTAGTTTGTATCAATCGACTTAGAATCTCTTTTTGAGTCGGATTAATGATGTCTGTCGGTCTGTCCGTCCACGTAAAAAATCAATCTGAAACATTTAATATTGTCATATACCTCTAAATTTATATATATCTAGCAGATAGTATTCTTTGGAAATCCTTATGTCATGAAAGTCTAAGGATCATTACTGGTCGCTTCAGAAATATAATATTTTGTGACTTAAAAATCGATTTGGAGTCCCGATATAGTAACATCGTCACATTAATTTATTGAAAAATCTATTTTTAGTGCGAAATTCATCAGCAAAGCTATTGGACTTTATATTGTTTATGCAGTAAATTTATGTTATACTGTGAAATAATTTTGCTACGTCCAATAAATATAAATTTAACTAAAAAACAAAATTTTTTTCGTTTTTTAGACCCAAGCGTCTTAAATATTCAACAAATCACTTTAATATTAACTTGGTTAAACAGTTCAAACAGTGGACTTTATGTCAGTCTAATGAGTAAAAATATCAATTTGCACTTATAATTATTTTCTATTAAAATTTAGCCAATGATTTTTTATTATTACGGTACTTCGAATATAATACCAGTAGAAACCAAAAATTTTGCAAAAGATAAAAATTAAAAAAATTTTAAACCAAAAAAATTTTTATCACTCTTGGAATATATAAAAACCAGACAACAAATATTACACATATAATTATTTGACAAGGGTATAGAGTCATTCCATTTAAAACCAACCAGCTGATTTTCTCACCTCTTCCGGATTTGATAATATTTGGTACAATCATTATTTTCGTCAAGACTAATCCTAAAATAGCTAAAAATATCTATAAAAATACCAAAATATGCATAAAGGAATATTTGCAAAAAAGACTTGTTCCTTTCGTAAAAGAGCACAACGTGTCTACATATTTTTGGACCCATTTGGTATCATATCACTACGGTAAGAAAGCTCGGGAGTGGTACCAAAACAATAATATAGTTTTTGTACCAAGTGAGGTCAATTTTCCAAATTGTCCATAGATTAGACCAGTAGAGAGATATTGAGCTTTCGTGAAAAGTGAATTGAAGAGCACAAAAATGTGTCCCAAAATACCAAAGATTTTAATAGAAGATGTGCAAACTGTTTCAAATAAGTGACTGAAGCAACTATCAAATCTCTAACGGAAGGATTACCAAAAATGGTCTACAAGTTCATTAGCAGTGGCTAGAACTATAAAAGTTATATTTTTCTGTGATCTGTAATAAATTTTCAATTAAATAAAATAAGAATGAAAACTCTAAGATCAACCATTTCTAAGTTATTGAATATTAAATATGTTAAGATTTTTTCAAACACACTCCTTATATACTTTAAACGATATTTGTATTAGTCTTAATTTTGACAAGAATAATGATTGTACCAAATATTATCAAATTCGGAGAGGTAAAGTCAAAAATTTTATTTTTTCGTGTTGGTTTTAAATGGAATGACTCTATAAAAACTTTAGTTTTTTTTTAACTATTAAATTTAAAATATTGAAATTGTGGCCCTGTATAGTATCCACTTTAAGAGGTTTTTGCATTATAATATTGTGTATTAATAGCAAAAATATTTTCAAATAAACACCTTCAATACTTTATATGTTGAAATATTGAAATGGTGAAATTTTGTAACGTAATTGCATCTCTTATAGCAAATTTAGATACGATTTTTTATTTGTAGTTTTATTTGAATTCAATTCTGTTAAATTTTTCGTTTTTAATTTTTTAAACAATATTTTAATAAAGATACTTTCCTTAATACATTTTTTATATGTATTGTAGAAAATGAAACTCGGGTATTAATACAAAGTATAATAGTGTAGAACCTCCTTTAGTCTAGATTTATAAAAGGAAAACTTTAAGTTTTATTGCAATTGTTTCCCAATCTGCTGTACACACTACTACCGCTAGGTGATTTAATTTGCCAATTGCTCCTTTTTCAAGCACCTGACGACTTTTTTGGCCACCTTTTTTCAAATGGAACTAAATAGCCATTTTCTTAAGACTGTGTGCAAAATGATGTGGTGTTTGCGATTGCTTCACAATATAGTGATGTCGTTAGGTGTCAAATGATAAAGTCCCTTCAATATAAAAAAAATACAATATTTTCTGTTATTATCAAATTTAGAAATATTTCAGGAAGTTTTTTGGATATTGGTCCCTTTTTTAAAATATCCTCCATTTTTTAAGTCCCCTTTTTTAGACACTTTTTAAAATTATTAAAATTAAAATTAAAGATTTCTTAAAGGCCTTAAATTAAATTTTTTTTCAAACCATGAAAACAAATAATATTCATAACTTTAAGACAAATTTTGTAAAGTTAAAGGTTTGTAAGAGTCTTTAAACAAAAATGTGTATAAGAGAAAAATTCTCACAAAATTGTTCAGAATTTAAATGAGAATTAGGGAGACTTTTTTTTTGAGAGTGGTGAATTTCTCTCTCAATATCTTTCTAGGTGAAATTGTATGCGTTTTATAACGATTTCTTATATTTGCGATTTTTAAAGTTCAAACATTCGTGTCGTGTTTTATTTGTTTGGCATCGTTTTTTCAAATTTTTACGATTTTTCTTATTTCTATACTATTTTTGGGGATTTCATTAAACAACTATTCGTAGTAGCAGTAGTGGGTGAGTAAGTGAGTATATTTGTAAATATGTGTATAATTGTGAGTGAATGCATGTCTCAGGTGTCATGTTTGTGACTTGTTTTAGTCATGACTTGATAGATTTACTGTCATTGTATATATTTTTTTATTTTTTTAGCCAACAACAAAATATTTACCTAATGTGTAAGTCACCTTCTAATAAATGCTATATAAAATCATAAACAAATAAACAAACACCCGCAGACAAAAAGACATACATGTGTACATAGACTGAGTTCAGCCATAGAAAAATAATTCTTTAGAAAGAGAATGTGTGAGTAAAAGAAAAAATATGTTGGTCAAAACAAATTGATTTTCATAACATGGTTATCAGTCATCAAAAAGAGTTTATGAAAAAATATTAAAGCATATTTAAAGACATGCTGGGATTTTTATGTGTGTTTGGTTTCTTAAATAATTTTTCCTTGGAGATGTTGTTAATTAACATTAGTTGGGTAAAATTATAGCTATTTGAACTTTTTATTACTGAAAATAAAAATTAATAAGAATAGAATTATAGTTAAAGCCTTATAAAACTGCTTTTTGTTTTTTTTTTTTTAATGAAAACTATAACAAAATGGTAGTTGGTCCCTTGTTATTGCACTGCTTAATGAAAGTAAAATCCATAGATTAATAAGTAGATATGTATGTGAAAGAAAAAAACCTAGTTGAGTAGTCATAAACCTAATTCATACAACAACAAAACATATGTAGTCACATACACTGTCGGACAAAATAAAGTGCGGTTTTCTACTCTTGCTATTTAGTTCACTATTATTGTCTTCTAGGTGCATAAAGGGCTACTTTTTTGCTATCCAGGTATTTGTCGTATTATATTCTTTAAATTAATATACAAAAGAAGTTTTTGAAATATGTTTTTGAAATAGATGGATAATAAAATATGTATGTGTGGTACATTATGAGATGATAATAATGATGATAACCATTATAATCTAACTATTGTCATAATGATGAGCAGGCTGTTGTTGATGAGTAGCAAAGTTTTGATACCTCTGTCATCATCACTATTATCATAATTTTATTTTATTTCAGTTTTACTGTTACAAAAATAACTCAAACAAAACTATTTCAGCAATACCGACAAAACTTTCGGTTTAGCTGTTGAAAACCCAAAAAAGGGGAAAAAAGATATTTTCAAAAAAAAAAAAAAAAAAATAATAATAATAATAATTTTTAATGAAAATAATTTATAAAGAACCAACAAATATTCTATGTTGAAGGTATATGTGAAGATGGAGAATTTTTAGTTAAGATCAGCTTAGCCAAATGTAACACTAAAAGTATATGCAAAATTTCGTATTTTCTTGTTCGTTCTTGTTGTATTATATTCTTTAAATTAATATACAAAAGAAGTTTTTGAAATATGTGTATTTCGAGTTTGGGGCAAAAATGTTATGTTGGTCATGCATTTTGTGCGACAAAATAAAGTGACTTTTTAATTAATTTCTTCCAATTTTCGAATTTTTTGATATAAAATAGTTTTACTTAAATGATTTTAATATTATATTAATTAAATTATATCAAAATTATTATTAAGTCTAGAAAATATGGATAAATACAGCCATATTATCGGAAAGTCTTTGACCACAATTCAGAAAGATTTCTTAACTCCAGATAAGGAAAATAAGGTAAAATTAGTATATTTGTCTTTAAAGTTCTACAATTTAGAATCTGAGGCTAAAAGATTCATTTCGTTATACTAAATAACAATTCAAAACGAAATTGAGAGGGCAGAAAACCTAAGACTACGAAGTAAAAACGTAACGATATTAATATTATCGCCAAAAGAGAATGAGTTTCATCATCTAAAGTTATAAAGAAAGAAATAGTTATAACTATATTAGCTTTTACTGCCAGGAAAAAGCTCAAATATATGAGTTTTAGAAGTAACTATTCTAAGTAAAAGTCACTTCATTGGTGTAATAGAAAAATAATCGTTAAAGTCCCAAAACCATTCTAAAATTCAGTTATTTGGATGAATAAATTAAAATTTTATTAAAACTTAAAAAAAAGACTGAGAAAATTTTGGAAACTGCCCTGGAAAAGTCTGAAGTTTTAATTTTTTGTAAGAGGAGATTGTATAAAAAATGTTTTCTTAACTTTGGTACATACTAAATCAATTTGTTTGAACCTTGTCTGGATAGTTAGGCTAGTAATAATTAAAATTACTTCCTCCTTTATTTCTGCGACTAGAAAAATAAGATTTTTTTTTTGGCCAGAATTGCGTTAGCTACGATGTTACTTCGCAGTATTAGGGTTTCTGACCTCTCAATTTCTTCTAATTTTCATTCTAAATTGTAATTTTATATAATAAAATGGTTCTTTTGGACTCAGATTCTAAAAAACTGTACTTTAAAGATATTTACATTAATCTTACTTCATTTTCTCTATATGGAATCAAGAAATCTTATTGGATTGTGGTCGAAGACTTTCCGATAATATGGCCGGATCTATACTTATTTTTCAAATGAAATAATAATTTAAATAGAATTAAATGAATATAATATTAAAATTTAGTACTTTTGGAGCATATGCCTTCCATTTTGAGTCAAAAAATTCGAAAATTGGAAGCCAAATTTAAGAAATTAAGTAAAGTGTTACTTTGTTTTGTCGAAAACTCGAAATGCACATATTTCAAAAACTTCTTTTGTTTATTAAATTAAATAACATAAAACGACAAATACCTGGACACCAAAAAAGCAGACCACAATGAATCTAGAAGGCAATTATTATGAAATGAATAACAAGAGTAAAAAACTTCACTTTATTTTGTTCGACAGAATATATTATTATTATTATTTTTTTTTTTTTAATTTAGTATCAAGTGTCTCTTACATCTTTAAACAACTTTAAAACCCATTTCCTTTTTAATTTAAACTTGTTCTTTAAATTTTGTTAAAATATTTCTTCTCTTACTTAAGTCTAAAGTTCTTTGACCCTGTAGTCTTACCAGTCAAATTACATCCTTGTCTAAACGAATTAATTACATCTTTTTATTTTCAAATCATTCATTCTAAAATCAGTTGAAATATTTTTTCCATTAATGGTCACCAAGTTGGTGATACCAAAAATATTTACCACACTACAGTACTCAAATGTTATATAGAGCAGAATGCTAAAAGAAAAAGTTATCATTTCTTTATTCATCTTTATTCTCTTTTACATTTTTTTTCTTTCCTAAGCTACAATGCAAAGCTATTAATCATCAAACTTGCAATCAAATTTCCAAAAGTATTATTCATTTTCTAAACGAAATGTATTTGGAACAGGAAAGAAAAAAAAGCAACAGCATAGAAAAGATTTATAAGAAAATCGAAACGAAACGAAATAAAATTCAGAAAAATAAACAAAACAGAAGAAAGTTACAAAGACACACATAAAACCAAACGACCAAAGCAAAAAAATATTGAAACAGTCTAAAAGAAGAAAAAAGAAAAATATTTAACCAAGAAATGATCAACAACCCGTAATAAAAATGTTTCATGCACCCTGCAGTTAAATGTTAAATATGTCAGGATAACTGTCATACAATGAAAATATACTCCAGCCTCAACTTTATTTTTTGTCCAATACAAAATGAAAATAAAATGAACTAAGGGATTGTAGGATGGACAGACAGACAGACCGACAGACAATAGCATAAAAGAAATAAACGACCACAAAATGTATTTTTAGTATTTGTTCAAATAATGATGAATGTCTTTGCTTATTGTTGTCGTTGTTGGTTTAGTTCTTTATAGTTGTTGTTATAGTTCATACATGAATGGCAATAAAACAAACAGGAATAAAGTCCTTACTGCAATCAAAGCATGCAAGTATGTTTATTAAAAAAAAGTAGAGCTTAATTTCTTTTTTGAACCTCAAAAAAAAAAAAAAAACAAATATTGCTCTAAATAGAAAAAATTTTTTTATATATGATTATTATATTTCCACAAACACAAATTTACACACATACAACTTACATACATATGCACGAGTATAAAGTATAAGTATATCATCAGCTTTGGAAAAAATACATACATATCCGGTATTACTTTAATCATCTTATAGGAAAGTATTTGTTTAAGACATAAAACGGAAATAGAATTCTTCATTTCTCAATAAATGTTAAAATTCAATCTAATTTAAAGAATTAGTTATAAAATCAGTTTTTTAATTTAAATTTAGCTTCTCAATTTTATTAGGATTTTTTTTTTTTTTTTATTGAAAAATTAAAACCATAGATTAACAACTAGATATTTATGTGAGAGAAAAAAACCTAATTCAATTGTCAAAAACCTAATTCATACAAAAACAAAATACATGTAGTCACATATATTTTGTTTTTGTATTTTCAAAAAAATGAGTAAATTTTTTGAAAATTTAGTATAGGGTGGCTCTCACATAAACTTCTAGTTCTATTCTATGATTAAAACTTTTTTCAAAACATTTGCAAAGTGTTAACAATATTTTTATTTTCTGAAATTTTAAATTCATGCTTTAAATATTTCTAAAAATATTTTACGACTAATGATAAAATAATATGACTTATTTTTTGTAAAAACCTAAAACAAAAAAAAAAAAAAAAAAAACAAATATATATACATGCAAACAACATAAAAATTTTTCAAAAGCAAAAATATTAAAACAAGTAACTGTTAAACTTTATCCTTTATTGTGTTGCACAATGGGATAGAATCAAAAATATTTTGGAAACAAAATATGAAGATCCAAGGAAAATAGTCCGATTTCATGAAAATCATAATTTAAGCAAATTTCACAGCCAACATTTTTTCTATCGAATGAAATTTATGTATGAAATATTAAGAAAATTTGAGATAACGAAATATTGATATTTTCAGATGAGAACCTCTACCTCAGTTTAAATTAAAATTCACGTATGATTTCTTCTTTAACGATCATCTTTGTAATAACTTAGACCCTCTAATGTTGGTAGCAAAAATAAACTTTTTAAGAAGATTTATATAATAATTATAATACGAAAACAAGTTCAAATAAATATTATTTTCAAGAATAATAAAATTAGAGAAGATGCATTGAGGGACTCTTGACCATTAGAGTGTTAAGCAAATATATTTTTTTAAATATAGTGTTGCTATATATAAAACTTATATTGAACTTTAAAACTTTCAAAATATTTATTAAATAATTGTAGTTTATATTATTGAAAAACCAACATTTTGATTATAATTATAATGGTTAAGATTATTACTTTAATTTTTTATTAAATCAGTTTTTGTTTTATATATTTTTAAATTGTACAACATATTATTAAGTAGAAATTTGTAATCGATTATGGCCAATAGGCTAGGTTACTGATGTTAAAATAAATAAATAAAAATAAAAATAAATAGAAATATATTTATAATTTTGTATATACATTTTGAGCTATTTTTCACTTTCAAATCGCGATATTTCGCGAACCACATGATCAAATTATCTGAAATTTTGAATTAGTCTTAGTTTTGACAAGAGAGTCAAAAATTGTAATTTTTCGTGTTGGTTTTAAATGGAATGACTCATATACATTTTGTTAATTTTATTCGGATTATTATACCCTTCACCAAAGGTGTAAAGGGTATATATAAGTTTGTCATTCTGTTTGTAATTCTCACAATTTTCGTCGGAGAGCAAAAAAGTTTACATTTTCGGGATCCTTGTAAGAAATGATGACGATAGGACCATGTCCGTCCGTCCGTGTGTCGGTTGAAATGGCGTTTATGAAGCCCACCGATAACTGACATATATAATATATATATATCAAACGATCGGAAATGCTTTCGAGAATTTTGCTATTGGAATTCAGCAAGATCGGTTCATACAATGCGGAGATATGTTAAAAAAACCGGTTTTTAGAACCGGTTTTCCAGTTTCTGAAGCCTCTGTATATACTAGGGACTTCGTTTTTACAAAGAAGTCTCGTACATTTTTTACTAAATTTTTGTTCTGAAAAAATGAAATAAATCGGTTCAATAATAACTGAGATATCGGACAAAACGCATTTTTTATTTTTTGAAGCCCTGGTTTAAGCTATAGATTTTTATTTTTATACAGATCGGTCACAAATATTTTTATAAAATTTCGGTTTTTTGAATCAGCAGGATCGGTTTATAAATGGCGGAGATATGCTTTAAAAACCGGATTTTCAGTTTCTGAAGCCTCTGTATATAGCAGGTACTTCGAATTTTTAAAGGGGGCTCGGAAATTATTTTTTGAATTTTTGTTCTGAAAAAATGAAATAAATCGGTTCAGTAATAACTGAGATATCGGGGAAAACGAATTTTTTATTTTTGAAGCCCTTGTTCAAGTTACAGATTTTTATTTTTATATAGATCAGTCATAAATGTTTTTATAAAATTTCGTTTTTTTTAATAAACCAAATTCGTTCATAATCAACAGAGTTATGGCCCAAAAACAAATCTGTTAAGAATATAAATACACACACAAACATGTATATTAAGCATTGTAATGACTATTAGTGACGTTTTTTGTTTTTTGTATAGACAAGTAGTTTAGTTAGAAACAGCAGTAATATAATGAATAACAGTGTTGTTGTTGTGCTTTGTATATGCAGTCTGTACAAAAATAAATAGATATGGAATTGTTGTTGTTTATTTTTTAAAACTAAAACATATCTGTTAAGAATATACATAAATACATACACAAACATGTATATTAAGCATTGTAATGACTATTAGTGACGTTTTTGCCTATAAGACAAGTAGTTTAGTTAGCAACAGAAGTAATATAATGAATAACAGTGTTGTTGGTTGTTGTTCTTTGTATATGCAGTCAGTTTGTATATACACACATAAAAAAATAAATAAATATGGAATTGTTGTTGTTTATTTTTTAAAAGCAAAGCCTGCTATGATTGTTTTTTTTTTTTTCATATTCAAATTTTCGTAGTTTGAAAAAAATTTTGATTTATATATGTGAAAATATGAAAGCATACGTTAAGGCGAAAATTTTATTATTTGTCGGTAATATGGTAATATGATGTCGATAAGATAGTAAGAAATATGGTAATATGGTGAAGGGTATTAAAGATTCGGTACAGCCGAATCTTTTTTCTATTTCATTTTTTATTAATTTTACATTACATTATACACCTCATCTGTGAAGACACTATTATTCTACTTAATTTCTGAACACTTTATTGTTGTTAACAATTCTCATTAAGCTTATATAATTATTCTTATAAGTACTCTAAGTTTGTATTGTATAATGGCGATATATAGAAGAATTTGCCAAAAATCCAAGAAAGCTGATGTTACGGTACAATTTGTCTTATTCCAAGACACTTGCAAGTCTATAGTCAGCAGTGTTGCCAAAACGGCAGTTTTCTTGATAGATCTGGCGTTATTTTGTTGTACATAGCGGGGTGAAGCATAAATAAGAAAATTCAAAGATATTGCTTTACTTCTATAACTAATTTATTTAAAATAATCAGTTACCAGAAACCCAGAAATTTAATATAAAAGTAAACTGTTTTTCTATAAAAAAAAAAGATATATATATATATATATATATATATATATATATATATATATATATATATATATATATATATATATATATATATATATATATATATATATATATATATATATATATATATATATATATATATATATATATATATATATATATATATATATATATATATATATATATATATATATATATATATATATATATATATATATATATATATATATTTATATATATATTTTTTTTTTTTCATACCTTGGAGTATTTTTGGGTATTCGATTCGAAAGAGAACATTTTCGAAAATCAATATATTTAAAGTAGAATTTTGCTTGTTAAATTCGGCACCGTAACTTCGGTCGTCGGTTTTGGCATTAAAACTAATTGTTGGTCTTGACACTACAACTTCTGATATTAGTTTCGGTACCGTGACTTCTGATGTCTGTTTTGGTACAGCGAATGGTATCGTCTGTTATTCTTATTAGATTTTAAGAAGCTTAGACCCTTTTAAGAAGCTGTACTGTTTAATTTGTATTCATAAGATGTCTTTAAATGTCATGAACAATCCTGCTTACTGCTTAATACCCGAGGGAACCGAATTTTCAATACCGCATCTACCAGTATTAGAAACCGAATTACCTGAGAAGTAACCGAGTGAATCCCTATGTATCATCGTGCTGTTAGTAATTTATTTAACACATTTATTTAACAGTATTTGTCATAATTTATTGTTACCGATAACTAAGACACTGAATTATTAAATAAAGATACTTTCTATATTTAAACCCAGAAGGGGTAAACCAATTATATTTACAGATAAAATTATTACGGTCTTTTTTTCAATTAACATAGTTGTTTCATTTTGCATCGAAATTTAATAAATTTATTCAAGCAAAAATTAAATAAAAATAAAATTTAACTATACTTTTACATCATATATACATTTTTAATTCATCTAATCAACTACTTGATTGATTTAATTAATTTATTAATTGGGAATTTTTTTCTGTTTTGTATTTTTTACAGTTTTTAGTAATTGATATAATCATTTTGGTGAGAGGTGCAAATTTAAACAAGTTTATAATTGAATGAATTATTTTCATATATATTTGTTAATTGGTGACTTTTTTCTGTGTTCTCAATAAAAACAACGGTTGCCAGCACTACGATACAATGAAAATTCAAAACTAAACCGCACAAATTTGGGCTATCTTGTCCGATTATTATGTTGATTTACTGTGAGTTTGATCAAAATGAGTGAAAAAAAGAAGTACGTGCTAAAGTTATTAAAAATTAAAAAAAAAAATCTAAAAAGGTCCTACAAAAAATTGGTCAAAAAATTAAAGATCCGCCGTCTAACTGTTTCCAATATTATTAAACAGTATCAGGAGAATTTGACTAGGATAGGATACAGGGATGGAAAATATTATTGGGTATCAAAATAAATTTCAAATAGTTCTTTTTTCACCATCAGAACACTGAAATTAAAATTTTTATTAGCTATTAATTTTTTATTTAGTACAAAACTCAAAGACTAATTTGTGTACTCAAAGTGAAGGATTAAATACGATACCAAATCATTAAATGATTTTATTCAGATTAAATATTGTAGTTATTAAAATAAACTTAAGAAGAAAATCAGTCCATTTTTTATAAAATATAAAAAAAAAATTTATATATAAAAATAAAATAAATAATGAACTGATGTCTACAAAATTTGAAACATTTTCAGTTCAATTTGATTTATAGAGCATAGAAACTTTAAGTTTCTAGTAATGATTGTATTAAAAAAAGTATTATAGTATCAACTTTTCCATCTCTGATAGAAAACCTGGTTCGAGAAAAAAATGGTTCACATGATATTAGGCAGGCCAAGAAAATTTAAAGAATATTGACAAGATCTCCAAACACATCCAGTAGAAAGGCAGCCCGGTGAGCTCATTGCTCTGACTATTTGGTGAGAAAAGTTAGATCCAATGCAGCCCTGAAAACATACAAAGTTCAAATATTTCCAGACAAGAATTATGTAAAAAAATTAGAGACCAAGAATAGGGCACGGAAATTAAAATCAAATTTCATACAAAAATACTCATGTTGTATAATGAACTACGAAACTTATTTACTGGCAGATTTTCTCAGCTTCCGGGCTAAAATTTTTATATAGCTAAAGCTCTAGAAAAATTTGGAAGATAAGTTTGGGACCCAAAAAATTAAAAAAAAAAATCCTAGTATAGCAAGCTTTATGCAGTTGAGGCAAAAGAAGCAAGTCATTTATTACAGTGGGCTCTATAAATATATACATCAAATAATGTTTGCAAGAAAGGTTTCTTCCTTTCATAAGAAAGTACAATGTGTCCATGTGTTTTTTCCCCGGTTTAGCATCATGTAGAAGCTCTGAAGTGGTACCAAAAATAACATAGTTATTGTACCAACAGAGGTCAATCTCCAAATTATCCGGAGCTAAGATCAATGAAGAGATATTGGGCTGTTGAGAAAAGTGAATTATAGAGCATAAAAATGGTGTCCCAAAATATTGAAGATTTTAAAAGAGATTGCCAAACTGTTCAAAAAAAGTGACTGAAGCAACCATCAAATCTATAATGGAAGTGTTACCAAGTAGTGGTTATAGCTGTAAAAAAAATATTTTTTTTTTTTTTTTTGTTAATCCATATTATTGAATTTGGATTACAAAAATCTTAACACATTTTTTCGATCTTACTCCTTACTTTATATAAGAAAATAAATAGTTGCTTTTTATGGGGTCTACCTCTTCCCCTAGGCCTATCTATCTTATTCTATATGATAAGATACTGTTTCCCACTAAGTTCGTGTGCTCTTACTTAGATTTTTTTGAATACTCCTTGAATATTTACCTTGTATTGGGGTTAAAATTTTCTCTGGTTCTATCCGTCCCATTTTTATACTGCCATCATAACTGTTAGAGTTATAAAGTATTTTTGACTTAATTTAGAGCTATATTTCTGGACAAGCATAATTATACCATCCTTTAGCTCTTAATATGTACACATCTTTTGTTATGTAAATTGTTTAGAAAACCTTGCATAGTCCATGTAAGAGTATCTGAAAATTTAATTTTTTTAATGTAGACTTAAGTAACATAAAAAAAAAAAAAAATTAATAATTTGTGGACTAAACTTTTCCACTGAAAACTGTTGGCTATGAAAATTTAAGTTGGGTCTAAACTGTTTAAATAATATGACCTATCGTAAAATGAAAGCATTTCTGATGATTAGTATACTAACGAGTATTAAACGATAAAATAATGTATTTCAAATCATATTAGTTCGTTCAAAATCAAAAAATCAAACGGACTTATTTCCAAATATATTTTGCTTCTAATCCACTGTTTACTGCTTGAAAAAAACTTTTATATGAGATATTTTAGTTAGAAAAAGAAAATCTATATAAATTTTTTTCATGTTTTACGTTAAATGAATGTAAGTAAACGCAAATTACAAAGAAAAAAAATTTTATGAAAACAAAAAAAAAAAAAAAAAAAAAAATAAATTTTTTTCTCAGTAAACATTCTTGAGTAGATTTTAACAGACCCTAGATATACAAAAACCAAAAAAAAAAAATTACTCAAAATACTCAAGTACATGTGTCTACATAAAGTCTCGTTATGAAATTGGCTTAAAAAAAGTAGAAATCGTTAGCAAAAATCCACAAATAAAAGTAAAAAAAAAAAAACATTTATGTCATGACTTTATAACTGTTTTTTTTTTTTAACAAGAAACCCTTTTAAAAAAAAGTTTCAGAGAAATAGACAAATGCTCCAACAAGAAGTACAGTAAATAAATGACATGTCGCATGTTCTGCTACCACATACAAACACCAAAAGCAACATTCGTCATAATTTCCTTTTTTTTTATTTTTTTTTTTTTAGTCTCAGAATTTCTTTGGCATCGTTATGATAATCATGAAAAAATTACTTTTGGAAGGATTCATGTACTTTTTTTTCATTTTATTTAAAATCCCATAATTTAAGAAAGAAATATTTTTATTTCTTTTTTCAAGTATTTTAGAGTCCTTAGAGAATTTTGTTGTTTTCATGTATTTTTTTTCGACTTTACATATGACTTGTTTTAATCTATTTATAGATCTTGACAAAACAGTTATACATTTGTATACATCTACATGTACATCGTGTACAATTGTATGTATCTTAACTTCTTATTTTATTAACTGGGGGACTAGTAAAGAAATTCCATAGTATTCCAAGCATACAACAAAACGGTTGCCAAGTTAAATGGTTGACAATGAAATTTAAATGTTAAATATGACTTCCTCAAATGCTCTAATCTTTGAATTGTAAAGAAGTAGGGAAAAATTTAAAAAGGAAGTTATGCTCTTTTTAGATGAATAGAACATTAAATTTAAAAAATGTTTATAAATAAATTTTAGAGTTCATTGATGAATTCATAAGTAATTTTCTATAAAAAGTATAAATTCTTAGAAATAAAGATTGTCTAAGTATTTTAAATTATACTGATCTGACCTTTGTTTAACTTGTAACAAAAAGTAATACAAAATATTATTCCACTCAAATATAATTTTAAATATGTATAGCCCTTTTTAACAAAGTTTTATTTTTCTATCTGAATTTAGAGTTTGTATAGTCGATATACCTGCTAATTTCCTTATAATCGGATCTATGCATTTTTTATTCCATTGCATCGATAGATATTCCTTTCTTTATTGTAATTTGACATAAAATTTTCAAATATTTATATTAAGTATTTTACAAATTTGTAAAAGAATTTTGCCACAATTTCACTAGGTTTTTATAAAAGTTATGTTGACTCACCTTAAAAAAGTTTTTGAAAAACACACAGTTTACCTCTTTATAGGCATAACAACGATATCATAAAAATTCAACAAAATAAATTATATGTTATATGTTATATATATATATATATATATATATATATGTATATATATATATATATATATATATATATATATATATATATATATATATATATATATATATATATATATATATATATATATATATATATATATATATATATATATATATATATATATATATATATATATATATATATATATATATATATATATATATATATATATATATATATATATATATATATATATATTGATATACAAAATAAAATATAACATTTGGCGCATTATTCAATAATAACCATAATATTTTACAAATAAGTGGATGACTATAAAAACATTCCAATCATTTTAA
The DNA here is from genome assembly GCA_951394005.1 of Protophormia terraenovae. NCBI lineage: Eukaryota > Metazoa > Arthropoda > Insecta > Diptera > Calliphoridae > Protophormia > Protophormia terraenovae. The sequence continues at coordinate 145,596,750 of OX596074.1, forward strand.
CATTTTACCATTTATCGATCCATCCCATACATTCAATCTCTATATAACGCTTTGTAACTCATTGAGACAACTTCACTCACAAAACAGAAATATTTATAGCAATAAATTTGTTGTAACAACTTTTTAACATCCGCCTTAACCTTTTGCTTTACCATTAAATAACAGTCAGTGTTTGGAGAACTTAATATTTTACTAATATATAAATACCTATACAAATACATACACACACACTCACATATACACATAAATAAGTGTAAATTGTAATATAACAACACAATAACAAACATTTATAATATTACAATTTACAAGAGCAGCCGGCAATAAACACCGGAACAACAATGGCAACAAAAAATAAAAACATTAACAACAGCAAAATCAACAACAAGAGAAAATAATCGCCATAATAATAACTATAACCAGGGAAGGAAGACAGCAATCATAAACGTTACATGCATACAAACATTTACATATACTAACATATAGTTACACACATACATATATTTTTGACACATACAAATGCGCGAACAGTTTAAAAAGGGTATTAAAGATATTTTTGTGATGTTAACCCTAGCATACTAATGCACATATACATATATTATTTTTTAGATCGTTATTACTCTCATATATGGAAACCTAACGGCATGAAATTCTAGAAGTTCTATCGTCAAGGCTTTTAAAACTTTTATATATAAAAAAGACAATAACATATTTTTAAGCTTTTTCGTGTTCTGACTGCAGGTTCAAAAAATTTTAATATGTATAATTTTCGTATCGTTAGTATTACTTCATTTCTATACAAATTAAATAATTGAAAAATTCGATTTTTATAATTTGTCAAGATTATATTGAGAACAAAAACTATTACCGTATTCGATTCGACGAACTGCAGCCTTTTCGTAATAAAAATAAGTGTAGCCTTTCAGGGTTAAGAGTACAAATTTAAATATAAATTTCGAAATGTGATTTGAAACGATAGAGTTTTAGTTGAAATATATTTTAATGTTTGATAAACATATCAAGTCTCTGGTGAACATCAGAGATTATAATTTCATGAGTTCTTTAATGTTAATTACACTGGTCGGCAAGACGAATATTTGGAAGTATGATGTGCTTAACACGAATCTGACTTCAGTTTTTTCCATTAGGTCTGAAAAAAGCATTAATCGAGTATATTTGACCAAAACTCTTGAACGGTGTGTACGATTTATACAAATGATATACCAAAGGATGCAGATTAATTTGTTTAAGCTACCCTAAAATCATTTTTTTATTTCCTCACTATTTTCGGAGTTATTAAAAAATTAGTTTCCGATTTTTTTTTTCTTCTTGAAAAATTTAAAAATATTTTTTTCTTAATAGTCCTTTTAAAAAGTGAAAACGCCAAACATTTTTCTGTTTTTTTTTTTTTTTTATCTTTAAGAAGAATCTGCTTTCACTTTTTTCACTTACTGATTTTTTTTGTACGATATAGATAAATGAGATGCAGACAAAAATTGTACTTCGTGCAATAGACATTAAAAATATAAAATATTACAAAAATTTCCCGGAAGTTGATAGAGTGAAGCGAATTTTCGCACATAGCTTCGTCTGTCATATACGCTAAAGGAAAATTATACAATACCAAGAAGGAAATACTATCTAACTTTTCCAGAGAAATGGTGTGTTCTCAACTTGTAACTTGTAAGGAAAAACATCACACATCAGCTAAAGATTATAAGAATAACTTAAATAAAACAATAAGTAATGCATATTCTCTTAAGAACAATGTACTCAACCATATTTTCGTTAACAACTTACTTTCCTGTTTTGCCGCAACTGAAAAAAGCTTGTTATACCAGGAATTTTTTAGGAAATTTTTTCTGCTTTTGGGTCCTAAACTTATCTTTAGCATTGCTTCGAGAATTTACAATATAAAAGTTTCGCCACAAAAGCTGCGAAAATTCTGCATACGTTTCTTCGTCAACTATACAATACGAGCTGTAAACCCGTTACTTCGTAAGCGGAACATTTTTATAAAAACCCTATTGTATAATAAATTGAAACTAAGATTATTAACTCCTTTGGGAAAATTTTTAATAATTGTGTTGTCATCTATAAATAACAATATCTCTTTAATTTCAGATTTCTAATCATAGAATAATGAAAAATAAATATCAGAATTACGAAAAAGTATATTCGAATATAGAAAAATACCGCAAAATCCATTTTAAGGTTTTTGATTCACATAGAATTGAAGATGTAAGGTCCTAATTACATCTTCAATTCTATGTTTCTAAGGATGAAAATTGCAGAACATTCAGGTAGTACTATTAGAAGAACGAAAAAAAATTCCACAAAGTTCCTTCTTATGGATTCGCATTCATTTAAGACCACATATTTTTAATTTCATGTTTCCAGGTTCATAATTATAGAAAATTAAAAAAGTACCATAGGAACAACAAAAAGAGTACCACAAAGTCCCTTCATATGGATTCCCATTCATTTAGGACCACATATCCTTATTTCATGTTTCTAGGTTAAATATTACCGAAAATTAAAAAAATACCATTAGAAGAACAAAAAAGTACCACAAAATCCCCTCTTATGAATTCACATTCACTTAGGACCACATATCTTTAATTTCATGTTTCTAGGTTCATAATTATAGAAAATTCAAAAAGTACCATTAGAATAACAAAAAAGCACCACAAAGAGCCCTATAGTGAATTCTCATTCATTTAGGACCAAATATCTTTAATTTTATGTTAAATATTATAGAAAATTCAAAAAGTATCATTAGAAGAACGAAAAAGTACCACAAAGTTCTCTCTTAAGGATTTTCATTCACTTAGCACTTCATTATAGAAAATTAAAAAAGTACCGTTAAAATAAGAAAAAAGTACCACAACGTCCATCCTCCTGAATTCTTACCCACAGGACCATGTATCTTTAAGTACCACTCTTGTGAATTCTTATCTACATTTTCTTCATTTCATGTTTCTATGTTTAATGTAATTGAAAATTTATTATTAAGTTTGAATAAAATGTAATTTCCCGCCTTTACCCTTTTTTTGGTACTTTTTTTCACCCATCGAAATATCAAAAATTTTATTCCAATAAATTTCTAAATGGTAGTGGTATTCTATATTAAAATACTCATATGAATATTTCAATAAATATAAAAAAATGTTTTATGAAAAAAGTACCAAAAATAGGTACGATTTTTACCCCTTAAACTTTTGAATTTTAAAAAAGTACCAAATTTGTATTTCTCATTTTTTGATAAGTTATGAATACGATATAAATTTTATTGGTGTGTTGATTAGTTTCAAAGATACATATAGTGCCAAAAAAAGTACCAAAATACAGTTTTTACCCGTTTTCTCATTAAAACGGCCGATTTTCAAAAAAGTACCAGACACCTGTCCAATTATTTTTAAAATGAATAACGATAACTATTCAACTTTTTTTGTATCTGCATTAGTTTAGGAGATAGAAAGTTTCCGATTTTACCCGTTTTTACCCTTTTTTACCCCCTAAACATTCGAATTTCCAAAAATCCCGTCTTAGTGGATCTATGTGGTGGGAGACCTACCTACGTTCCAAATTTCGTCTCTCTAGCTTTAGCCGTTTGGGCTGTGGAATAATGAATCAGTGAGTCACGTTACTCTTTTATATATAGATAAGTATTTTTGTATGATATTTGGTTTCAATTTGCGTGTCTTATTCTTGGCTTCTAAATTTTTTGCAGCATTCCTGTTTGGATCTTTTTGGACTTTATATATTATCAACTATGCATTAGCTTTAAATTTTCGCACCAAATAGTCAAAGCACTGAGCTAACCGGGCTGTTTTTCTTCGAGATGTGTTTGGAGTTCCTTTCAATATGCTTTCAATTTTCCGGCCTTCCCAATATCATGTGCACCTTTTTTCTTTCCGAACCGGACTTCAAATCAATGGTCAATTCTCCCGATACTGCTTAATAACATTAGAAACAGTTTGACGGCAGAAATTTAATTCTGTGGCCAATTATTTGTAGGACCTCTTTGGATTTTTTTGAAATTTGTTAATAATTTGTAGCACTTACATCTTTTTTGTCTCTCAGTTTGATCGAAATCACGACAAATCAGCATGGTTGTTATTAAATATAATAACTGAAGTATTTTTCAATGATAAATAGATAAAAAAAAATTTTAGTATTGCTTCCGAAAAAAGTTATGAGGCAAAACGTATGTTAAAATTTTTTCGATCGCACTCCTTAGTTAATACTTAAATGTTTATTTTATAAAGCATTTTTTAATTGCAGCTACCAATATTTAGTGTTAATATGTGAAATCATTTCGGTTGTTTTTCCGAATTTGCTTAATTTATTTTAACCAATCGCACCTGATTACAATAACTAACCTAAAAATTGTAATAACTAAGTGTTATAATGATGATTTTATAGGCATTTATATAGAAAATGAAATGAATTAATTTATTTTTTATTAAAATTGTAAAATTTTAGTATAGTTTACCAAACATTTATATTACCATTTTTCATATTTTTATGTTTTTTTTTTTTTTTTTTTTCTACACTAATTTTTGAAATACTCCGAAAATGTAAAGAAGATACAAAAATAATGTGAAGGTTGTTTAAAGATCATTTTTGTATGCATCATTTGGTGTTTGAAGTGTCTAAAGAACTGAAGGTAGATTCGTGTTTAGTAGATCAAATTCCATCTAACCCACATTTTTTTTAATGAGAACGAAACAAATTTTTTTTGCCGACCACTGTTATTTATTGAAAGTTTCTTTTATATCCATCACCAGAAGTATATATAAGTCTGTTATTCGGAGAGCGCTGAAAAACGAAATACGTACGTTTGTTGTTTTTAATGGCGTTTATATGTATGAATGTATGTATCATACGATCGGTAATCCTTTTGGAAATTTTTGCAGTTCTTTAAAAACGGTTCAAAAATGGTGGTGTTTTAGAGGTTTTTTTTTCGATTTTATGGAGAGTAAGTACATGTATGCTAAGAACTTACTTTTTTCACAGAAAATTTGTAAGCATATTTCTGAATTTTTATAACAAAGAAGTAAAAAAATGGGCCATAAATATTCAAAATATCGGCCAAACCAAATTTTTTGTTCTTTTTGAAGTTCTCATATAAGTTATTTTCTAAAATTTTAGTGTTTTTAATCAACTTAATCGGTCTATAAACAACCGAGTTTTGAATCCAGGGAATTAGTTTTATATTTGAGGGTAAAGTGGTGAAGAGTATAAAAGATTCGGCACAGCCAAATATTTGAATTTGAAGACAAGAAGATAATAACAACTGAGTATGAATGTATGTATATATTATACCCACCATTCGCATCTTTTAGAATTTTTCATTTTATTGGAAGTAGGCGGTAGAGTGTGCGGACCTCGCCCACCTTTTGTTTCCGAGTTTATAATAGTCATTGAACAATTTTTTTTAAAATCACATTGATGTAAGTTCTTTTTTTTTGTAAAAGATATTGGCTGAAAAGTATAAACTGGAGTTACGACGGATACCCTGTTTTTCTAGTATTTGGTCCATATATTTTATGTTTATGAACTGATTTCCGATTCAATATTAAACAAGCCAAGACAAATATTTTAGACGTTTCCCTAGGATGTCCGCCTCGAGCCCTATACTACTTTCAACAGACGGACATTGTTAAATCGATTTAGAATTTAACGTGAACTTAGAATATATAAGTATACTTTATGGGAGCTTAGAAAATTAGTTCGACATGTTATACAATATATACATATGGGCAATTCTCTTTTTAAGTTTGCCTTTATGAAACCGACCTTCAACCTCAAATATTTTTTTTAAATTCTGACTTTTTTAAACAACTTTTGATGCATTTATGTTAAGAACACTTGGTGCTGTAACAGGAAAAAAATTCAAGACCTGAAACGGTTCCATGTGGTGCCGGCAAGCACACAAAGTAAAAAATTCCAACAAATTGTTTGAAACTAACAAGTTTTTTTATTTCTTTTTAAGTCGTGGATTTTAGCATAAGTGTCCAATTATTCTAATGTAGACTATAAACACTTGTAGAAAAGGACCAGCATGGATTTAGTTAGCGTGCGATCAACCAGTGTCAAATTGTGTTGTGCAAAAGTCGTGAAATCAGATTTTAAAAAATTTTAAAATTTGCAGTTTTTTCACTGGGGATTTTACGCTTTTTCGGATATTTAAAAATTAAAACAGAGCCCAATAACCCTTGAAATCATGCATCATTTGACGTATATCTCGTTAATGTGCCCTCAACAGAAATGCTGAAAGAGGTACCCAAACTTGGAGAGTAAAAACGTGAATGGCTCCAAGAGGTGCCTTTTTCGCGAGGCACACTCGTAACGTAATTTCAGTGAAGCTAAAGTATAGCGTTATCAAAGAAAGATTCCAAATGACATTTAAAAATCATTGTGGCGTTTTAAAATATTAATTTGCTAAACGTGTATAGCTATTTTAAAGAATTCAGTAATTTTGCATATTTTGTTACAGCGTATGTTGATGTTATAAATCAATTTTAAACTGAAATAGGTTCCTGTGTATAATTCTACTTACGCAGAAAATATAATTTCACTAAAAATATTCATCAACGGTTTTAATGGGCAAAGAACGCAATGTTTTTAGTTTAACATTAATTGGCGATGATATATATCAATCTATAGCTGCTTTAACACCATACATTAAAATCAATATGGCGTTCGAAAAAAAGTACAATTTTTCACTTAATGCAACTTTAGAGATTTGACTAAGTGCAATTAAAAGAAAATGTATATAAATGACATTGTCTTATGACTTATTAAAAAAAAAAATATGAATTTTGCAATAAATGGATGAATATGAATAACACTACATCACTAAAAACTTAATTTTGCAAATTTTATAAGAAGGTTTAATAATTATTAAATCCCTAATATATCCACGCATACTTAACTTATCGCGATATTTTTAATTTGTATTTTAGATATAACATTGTAGAGTACATAAATGCAATAATTTTTGATTTTGGACTATAAATAGATTTTTGGCAATTTTTTTAAAAATTTTATCTTAAACCGGAAAAGTCATTCACGCGAACATATCTGTATTCCACTAGAGCCAAGAAATATTGTTACTAAATATCGTTGAAGTGCCATTTAAAAATTTTCGAAATTTTTTTGAACATCAAAAATAAACGAGTTTGAAGAATTTCCCATATATATAATATAGTTGTAGTTAGTATTTTACGGTTAAGTATGTTTTGTTCGACTCAAAATAATGTGTAAGTCTTTATTAAAAAATCTTACAAATATTATGAGCTTTATCATTTTTCATCCTGCCCTAACATAACACCAGTAGTGTAACATTAAGAATATTCCGTCAAAATTAATTATTTATAAATCTTGCATTTATATTTTAATTTTCTCAAAAACTTTCATTGCCTGCCCTCGTATGGAATAGAGTTTAAACATAAAATATAACGGTTCTTTTTGCTGCTGCTGTATGGTTATTTCTTGTTGTTTTTTTTTATCTTGTTTGTCAATCATGCAGCAATAAAATTTTTACCAAAAAGCAATACAAAATCTTCATATAAATGCAACATATAATTGTAACTGTGGCAAAATGACAGCCAATATTAACAGCAGCAACAACAAACTGCGTATACAAAAAAATAAACAGTTAAGTTTGGTTACTTACTTACTCATGCCAATAATTTCATAAACTCACACACACACACACATCTACACTTAGAGTAAGACACAAAAACCCAAAACCAATAGAGGGAGGAAATGAAAAATCCGACGAATTTTCATTTATTTAAGTTATAAATCTTCTCTTACTGCCTACTACCAGTGTTACCGTTTGGCGACTTTAGTCGCCAATTGCCCCTTTTTTAACCACGTGGCCACTTTGTTGGCCCCTTTTTGAAATGGCGACTAAATGGCGACTTTTTGAGACTATGGACTTATGGACTTTAATGAGAAAATAAAAAAAACATAAAAAAATAATACATATATCCTAATTTATATTTTTACATTCCTCATAGCAATCCCTGAGGGGAACGTGTTTTTTACTTAATTATCAGTAATAAAATATAGTTTGTCCAACAGATTTAAGGTCTATTTTATTACAATACATGTGGATCCATAGGTTAGTTCTAAATTGGTTCAATGGGGATTTGAAAGACAGGAGTACGAGTGAAGTCCTTGTACAAATGTACAGAAATGTTATTAATAGGATTGTATGTCAAATATTTTTGTGTATAAATCTTTATTTTTGCAATAATAAAAATTTTTATAAAGAAATTATAAATAATTTTGTAACAATTTGATTTAGTAGTTTTTCTTAAAGTATAAAATGTTTTGTTTTTGTTGTTATCAAATAAACAAATTTTAAGGATTTTTTTAGGTTTTGAAGTTGGGCCTTTTTTTTTCCAGAATTCCCTCTTTTTGGCGACTTTTTATTATAAAATCCCCTTTTTTGGACACTTTTTAAAAATTCTCAACGGTAACGCTGCCTACAACTGTCCTCCTTTGCAATTCAATAAGACTCATTTTTTTACACATATACATTTTTACACAAATACTTGGACAATAAATTGGCAGATATTAGGGAAGGACCGCTACATGGATAAAAGGAGGACGAAAGTGAAGTAGAATTTTCATGGCATTCAAGGGTCATAATTGGATACGCGTTAAACATTGACAACAATTACACTACGAAATAATAACGATGATGATGATGTAGATGATGACGATGTTGTTATAGTGTGTAAGCAGTAAATGTGGTAGCAGCTGAAGTATGCATGAGTTTATGTGGTTGGTTAGTAGCAGTTTTTGTAAAAAAAAACTATCATCAACTGCAGGCAGTAGCATAAGCACTTGATGACTGACTGACTACTGTGGTTTTGCTGTTGTTGTTCACTAAATGATATATGTATGCTCATAAGAATATCTATATTTATAAACTGCTACCTATACATAGATACATTTAATGTAAAACGTGCTATGGTGGTATCCCATGAAATTTATGCACATCATCATCATCATCATCGACATGGCTGCATTGTATAGTTTTCCCCTTTTATTTTTTGCAATTTTTAATGATTGAGCCATGAGTGGCAGCAATGGCAACAAACGACTTATGCATGTACCGCAATTAAATTTTAACATAAGCCGTTAAGATCTACTCGACTAACTGCTGCGATATATGTTGTTGGTTTTGTTATGACTATTATTTCTTTGTTACCGTTTATTCCCTCCAAATGTCATAATTTTGTTGTAATGAACTTTTTGTGGTAAAATATAAAAAATTTTACTTTCTCTTGTGTTTTTTGTTTTCATAATTTTGTTTTTAATAGACCACATTTAACCTTGCCAAGCAAGAGAGGTGAATGTTATAGATTTTAATTTATATTTTGTTGCTAAATATCAATACATCGTAAATGTTTACAGCAGTGATAAGAAAATAATCATTGAGTTGTTAAGAGATTGTTTAATATTTGTTTATCAGTATGATTAGATTTTAAACGTGTTTTATTTTGATTGTCATAAAAATGCGAAAATTAAAGCTAAGTAATTTTAAAACTTGTATTACTGAAATACTTAAAGCAAAAACTATAAAAGTTTAAAAGCGAAATCGTGCTTGCATCTTTATATTGTTACTGTAATATAAATCAAGCTGAATATAGATATCAAATGAAAGCTTCGAATCCCTGCATTATAATTGCATTTTTATATTTAAATATTGCAGTACATAAAGTTAACAAAATTTCTTTTTGAAAATTTTACTTTTTCAATATTAAATTTACTATTTGATTTAGTCCTTATATAAAGGATTTTTTTCTTTACACTTAGTACTGCAAAATTCAAATAAAAACATTTGTTCTATTGTAGGAACTTTTAGCTTTCATTTGATACCCATGTTGGGTTGATGTAATTTTGATACATATTTTATATTTTATTTTAAAGATTTGTAATTTTCAAAACTTTGAAGTTCTTTTGAGAAAAAATTTGACGCCCGGATACTTAGTACGTAGTTTCATTATGTGTCGGATGTAGTTTGATGAATATATTTACTTTTTTATTAGTGACATTTTTTTTTTTTTGAAATTGTTACACGGTGTATTCACTGAAATTTGCTAACAAAAGAAAACAACTAAAAAAGAATAATAATAATTTTATATTCATTCCTCATGGTTCTCACACTTATTTTATGCATTTTTTTTTTTTTTTTTTTTTTTTTGTTTGTAATTTTATTTTATCCTTATTTTTCTTTTATATTATCTTTAATAATTCTAGTTTTACGATTTAAAACAAACACTGAAAAAAAATCATAAAGAAAAAGTCAAGAAATGAAGAGTATTATCATGGCCAAAACATTATTTTTATGTTAATTAATGTTTTGCTCTTAATTATGACTTCTTCTAGATGCTACTACTACTATTGTCGTTGGCAGAGAAAAATAAAATAGCAACAACTTTGACATAATTTTAATATGAATGAGTAGAAAATTAAAAAAGAAAAGTTTTCACAATTAATTTTACACTTTTTTTAGTAGTTTTACAGCGCATTTTGTTGGCTTTTGCTGAGTTGCTTTAATTTTTACTACACATCTAATTGTGAAAAGGAAAGAGAATAAGAACAGAAGGCACATTTCATATTTAAAGTTTTCTCATCATTTGTTTTCTTCATATTTTTTTTTTTACTACTTTTAGTAGGTTTAAGTATTTATTTTAATTATATTCTTAGCAGAATTTAGTTAAATAAAATACGAGGGAAGATTATATAGAAAACTAGTTTAGAAAGCATAATGTTTTTTTATTTTGTTTAAGATCCTTAATAACTTTTAGAGGAATAGATCTGGAATAATGTTTAAAAAAAATGGTTTTATTTTTAAAGAAAAACTTGTTGTGAATTTAAATTAAATAAAATTCATTTAAACCACCCTCTTTATAATAAAATTCACGAGATGCAAGTTCCTTTAAAAGTTAGCAAAGAAGTGAGTAAATGAATGAATTTTGGTTGAAAAACTACACTTTAAATTTAAATTAATACAACAAATTAGTTTTTTTTATTCATTGTTCTAAAATAAATATGGGAATAAAATGTTTTTGACACTTGTCGTCTTTAGCGTATTTACTTAGATGTAGTTGTCATCGTTTTCGTAAATCAAACAATGCAGCCACATGGGGGAATTTATCATAAAAATTGAGATTCCAGATTTTATATATATATTTTTTTCCAAAATTTGAACTAAATTTTAACGTTATAGACAACTTTTCCTAATTTTATCGTTAGAAAATTTTCGCAAAATTTTATCGCTATAAAATATTTTCGTAAAATTTTATTGTTATAGAAAATATAAGCACAAATTTATCGTAATTGATAGTTTTCGCAAAATCTTATTGAAATTTAGTTTTAATTTTCTTTTTGTATAAAATTTCCGCTAAATCTTCTTTTTATGGAATTTTCTTGACTTTTTTAAAGAAATTTTTCTATTAATTTTTTAACATAAAAGTGTATCAATTTTCTAATTACACAGGTCAACACTAAAAAAGTATCTGGAAAATCATGTTGCAGAGATTGTAGTATAGTCATCCCAATCACCAGGAACATTTCAGTTTTTTCTATCACATCACATTTTTAACCCTTTGAGGACCAAAGAAAATATGGTTCCATGATTAGTTTTTAGGTTATAAAATTTTCCCAGAAATAGGTAGAGGAGATAAGTTACTAATGTTTTATAGCCAAGACTTGTGGCAATAAAAACGTAGTACTAGTTAAGTCTATAACTTGTCACACATAGACCCCAGATGTCTTTAAAGTTGTAAAAATAAAGAAATTCTCTATTAACCCTCATAAAACCAATGAAAAATAAAAGGTAAGGAGTGGGTGTAGAGGGGAAATTTGTATTTCATATAACAGAAAAAAAATGGTAAAATTTTTAAAATCACATTGACAAAAAATATGTATCCATCAAAAGTGTGAAAAAATTAAAATCCAAATTTAAATAACAGAGTTAACAAAAAATTATAAGAAGAACATATCGCAAATAATTCGGCTTAATTTTAACTCCTTATACTAAATATAGTAGAGAAAGTTAAATAAATCATTTCCATGACGTCACAATTTTAAAATATATGTTTTTATTTTGATATATATGGATATTTTTTTTCTTTAATTAGGATTTAAGAATGTTCTATTTTTAAATTGTTTCTCATATTAAGAAGCTGTAATAGTCTGTCACCAAAGTAGGATTCCATATATATACCTCGATATAATCTCTAAGAAACAGCGTTTAGGTGTAAAAGCTGCTATTGTTCTTCGCTTATTTTTTTAATTTATTCAGAGCCTTTAGCATTTTAAACACTTCTAGATACTATTGAGGGCACGTTAGAGACATGGCATATTCTACACTTTTGTTGCATTATTCATTCTCTATAAAATAAAGATCCATAATTTGCTCTATCTGTTACCCAGAAAATTATATAACTTAAATATTTCTTATAGGTACATATTTACGTGGTCATCAATGGGTTAAAACTGTGATGTGATGGAAATGTTTCATACATTTTTTTCACTATATTTTGTCTAAGAAGCAAGAATTAAACAAAATTGTACAAAATAAATTTTTTTATAATTTTTTTGTTAACTTTGTTTTTTAAACTTGGATTTTTATTTTTTCAAACATTTGGTGTCTACGCATTTTCTATCAGTGCGATTTCAATAATTTTACCTTTTTCAAAATCTGCGGTCTTGTATTAGTTATTTTAAATACTAATTTCCCTTAAAAACGAACTCCTTACCCCTCATTTTTCAAGAGTTTTATGACTATAATTGAGAAAATCTCGATTTCTACAAGTTCTATGTTATTTCATAGAAAATTTTTTAATATTATTATTATTTTTTTTTATGATATTTTTTTATTAATTTTCTTTCTATGGAAAATTTCCTGTGAATTTTCTTTTCATAGAAAATTTGTCTATGATTTTTCTTTTCATAGAAAATTTTCTATGATTATTTTTATAGAAAATATTCTATGAATTTTCTTTTCATAGAATATTTTCTATAAATTTTCTTTTTATAGAAAATTTTCTATGAATTTTCTTTTTATAGAAAATTTTCTATGAATTTTCTTTTTATAGAAAATTTTCTTTGAATTTTCTTTTTTAAGAAAAATTTTTTATGTTTTCCTTTTATAGAAAATTTTCTATGTTTTCTTTTCATATTAAATTTTGTAATTTTTTTTTTTTTTCTCTTTAAAAAAAAAAAAAAAAAAATATGAATTTTCTTTTTACAGAGAATTTTCCATGAATTTTATTTTTATAAAAAATTTTTTCGTGAATTATTTGTAGAAAATTTTCAATGAAAAATATATTTTTTTTTTTTTTATATAGAAACTGAATGAACTAGTTGAGGATTATACCACTCACACTAACTGGCTGGAGATAAGAATCGTCATTGCAAATTTAACAGTGTTAAGCCCAAACAAGTTATACGTGGAACTCTCCAAGAAGTGTAAATTCTCCGCTGTTGTGGCTTATTGTCATTTATACCATCCTGTGGCTTATGCAGACGATGTGGTGATATTAGTATCAGGACTGTTTCTGAACGTGATAAGCGATATCATGTCAACTGCTCTGACTACACTCAGCAACTGGGCCAAAGAATGTGGACTAGGAATGAATCCGTGCAAGAGAAAGCTTATACTTTTCACCACAAAGACCAATTTTCCAAGCTTCAGGCTACCACGGTAAGAAAACTGTGAACTTACGTTGTCTGACAATGCAAAGTACTTGCTAAACATTCAACGTAGTGTTAGTAAGGCTACGGTAGCATACTACACTTGTCGAAAGATGTTTAGTGTCAAATGGGATTAGAATCCAAAATTGACAAAATGGCTATACACGATAATAGTACAGTCCATTCTCGTATATGGATCTCTTGTCTGGTGGATCGTTACTAATAAGAGATACGTAGTGGTTCAACTTTACAGGATACAAAGATATGCTCCAATTGGTACCGCAGATGCATTACGTACTAGCTAGTAGTTCTGAACACTATACTGCACCTGACACCAATAGACCTACACATTATTGAATCATCAATTAATAGTGCTATAAGATTATCTACAACTGGAAGCTGGAGACCAAGAACATATGACTCCCCAGATGGACTTCAGAAACACTTTTAAAGTCCTATCTCCCACCAGGAGTGAATGGAGAAGAGATAATCTTCTTGAACAGTATGGAACTAAAGTATACACTGACGGCTCAAAGATGTCTTCTCCAACGATCTCGGAATTAGACACTCATATAGACTCCCTGATGAGGCAAGCGTATTTTAAGCGGTCGCAGAGGTGTCCAAACTAATTCGCGATAGAAATATTCAGGGAAATATTGGTATTTTTGTCGACAGCCAGGTGGCAATACTATCGCTCAAATGACCCAAAAAAGAATCTTGTAGGACTAAGTCGCCTGTGTGACATTACTGTTGTTTGGGCTCCTCTGCCCGGGCAGGCTCTGCTTTGGCTTAGCTGTTTCTGTCGCAATCCCGCTATCTCGAAAAGGCAAAAAATAGATGGCGAAATCTGGACAAATGTAAAGTCGTGAAGCAAACGTCGCCTACGAGAAACGCTCAACACAACTCAAAGGCTACAGACGCAAAGACATTTTGAGACTAATAGCATTATTTACAGATTAATGGACGATCGGGAAAAATGCAAGTATACTTGGACTCCCTTAAAACGAATACTGTCGAAGTTGTGGCAATCGCAAGAAGAAGTAGACAGTACATCATCTTCTATGCGAATGCTCAGCCTTGAACGCAACTAGGCATAAATTTCTGGGAATGTACCAATTAGACAACCTTTGTGAGATATCAGACACCAGATTTAGTGACGTTATTAAATATCTCAATTATGTTCGCATTTCTCTTCCCTACACTTTCATCTTATTACAGACTCAAACCAACTCATTTACCTGGCGAGTAGTGTAGTCTCATCAAAACGGAATCTAACGTATTTAATTAACTTCGTAAGTTTACGTAAGTTACGAGCTACCACATTAACCAACCAACCAAAACAAAGTTCTGGCATTTTTTTATGAAAATTTCTTTTAAAGAGAATTAAGGATATTTGTAATAATTTTTTTAGAGCCATCGAGTTTTGTTTCCTGACCTGCTTTCTGGCAACACTTAAGACAACTCCATTTATATATTTCGTTAATATGTGAGTTGTTGTTTATATTTGTATGTTTGTGTGTTAATATTATTTTATTTCTGGTGGCTGGATAAAATTTTCTTTAAATTCTGTTAAAGACTCTAATGAGGCAAAAAGATGCATTAATAGTGAAATACATATATAAACCAAAAAGTATGTGTGTTTATTTAAATACATAAATATACACTTGTTTTAAATGTTAAATAAAGTTGTATATATACAACTTAAGAATATATCTGTATGTGTGTTTTATTGTTATACTTAAGTAAGTTTATATTTTAATGTGGCTGTACATTTTTAGTTGCACTGAAAGAGTTTTTTGGATAAAATTTTTACACACACATACTTACACTTCTAAACTTTTAGTCAGCCTTTCTCTATTTTAAGCTAAAAGTTTTGTTCATTTGCGTTGACTTTTTGACATTAAAGCCGTTTCTTCTGCTGCATTTACCAGACAACCCGAAAATAGTATTAAAATTTAGATGTTGTATGTAGTACTTTCAACTAGGTTGCCAGTGGCTGTTGCACTTGTTAAACTATTGTTGTTAAGTTGTAGATATAATTAGAATCGTGTATGTAGTTGTAAGTATATAAGAATGTATTTTGTATACATTAAGTTTTCAAGGAAATGCTGTCAGAGAAGCTTTTGTATTTATAATCATATTTTATCAATGATATGAAGGTTAGAATGTTTGTTTATCTTTTGTTAGTTGTTTTTGTTGTTTAATTCAAAAAAGGAAGTCTAAGCAGCAGCAAGTTGCAATATTAATTCTATGTCATAGGTATAAGAGAAAATGCCTAAGATGCATGCTTGCAACCAACCAACCATGTTTAAGATGTTTTTAGTATCATCATCATTATCAACAGTAACATTATTGGTGTCATCATTATCATTAGTTTCTAATGGCATAAAAAAACTGGTAAATAAATGTATTGTTCTTCCTATATACACCAGTAGTACTAAAAACTAATTCTAACTTAAAACTTATAGAAAAAAAAGAAAAAAGTCGTGTATAAACTTTAAACATTTTCTAACAAAATCTACTTTGGTATTTTCTTGGGAGAAATTCTGGTAGTTGAACATACAAAAGAATTAATGTTTTGAAAGAAACAAAATTAAAACTTGGGTAGTTGTTATGTTAGTTTTTGTTATTTTGGAAAAAGTTAAAGAAAATATAGCTGATATTAAGTTTAAAGAAAAATATTGTATTAATTAACATTTTATGGTAGATATTTGGTTAACATTTTTTATAGAGGACAAGAGACATAATCAAAAGTTAAAAAAATTCTATTACAGTAAATATTTACAGGGGAATAGCTAGGTAAGTATATTCCTATTTTTAAGATGAGTTTTTTTCAATATATAATTGATTAACATCTTAAAGTAAAAAGTCGATTTTAAAGTTTCCGAATTTTGCAGAACAGAACTTTTTTGTTGCTCTCTAATTGATGCTATAATTATTGGACACTAATCTCAAGAACATATCTTAATAAAAAAATCATTCGTATTATATTTATAACTTTATTTCAATTATTCTTTCAATTTCGCCAAACCTTTTTTTTATAATTTTTCATTTCTTCTTATAAAAAAAAAAAAAAAAAAATTAAAAACTATATTTCTGTTATCAAATCATCTATATCATTGTCATCTCTATGACGGTAACAGATATCAAATATTTAACCTCTAGTAATTTCTAATTTCATTACACTCCATTACCAAATACAGAAGACAGACAAGCAGACAAAACGCCACAGCAGCAAAACAAACAAATATGTTGTCAGTAACATAACGAAAAATTACAGCCATTTTCCGCTATTGATAACCCAAAACTACAAACAACGTTTATGGTGAATTAAATTACAAAACAGAGCAAAAAAATATGAAATTACAAAAGCACAAGCAAAGATAAAAACAGACAAACTAAAAATAAAACATCTCTATTTATCCAAAAAATCTGACCTACATCATTATAAGGCACCAGTAAGTAAAATAAAGTATAACGTAAAAAATAAGCCAAAAACAGCTGAAAATCCGATGAGGTTATTTTTATTATTTGTAAGAAAATACAGCTCTAACGACAAATGTGAGCCATTTAACTACAAATTGCTTGCTCGAAATGAAAAGAAAAAGTAAAAAACTCACGAAAAAAAGCTGAAATAATATGAAAAAAAAAAAAAATATTCAAAAAATAAAAAATTGTAGCAGGAACAAAACAATCATACCAAGCGCATCTTTGGCATTGTGTTTTTACCATTTTTTATTATTTTTTTTTTTACAATGATGAAAATGATGCTGCTTCAACTGCTTCTGACGATGACGATGATTACAACGATATAAAAACGAAAAACAACAAACCTACTTTTATTCGCAGCGAGTAAAGGGAAAAAATGCTATAAGAAAAAATAAAACAGTATATGACAGTGAATGAACAACAATGTGCCAACATATAAATACATGACACTATGGGGTAAATGGTAAAATGCAGGATCAAAAATTATAAACTTTTTACTTGAAAAATCACTATTTTTTTAACAAAAACAAGTTCCTTATTAAAATAATTTTTTTTACACAAAAATTAATTTTTACTCAATTTTTACCCAAAAATTTATTTTAACACACATTTATTTTTACACATTTTATTTTTACACAAAAAATTATTTTTACATACAGATTTTCGCAATAAAAAAAAAAAAAATATTTTTACACCAAAATTTATTTTTACATAAAATTGTATTTCTTCGCCAATATTTACCAAAATATATTTTAACATCAAGATTTATTTTCACACCAAAATTTATTTTTATACAAAACATTTTTCTACACAAAACATTTTTTTTACAAATTCTGATTTTTTTAAAAAAATCTATTTTTTTAAACAAAAATTAATTGTTCATATAAAATTTAATTTTACACAGAATCCAATTTTTACATAAAAGCCATAACACAAAATTAAATTTCTTTACACTAGAATTTATTTCGTTTTTTTTTTTTTTTTTTTTTTTTTTTTTGTACAAAAATTTATTTTTACAAATTTATTTACAAAATTTATTTTTACACAAAAAATTATTTTTGCACAAAAATTAATTTTTACTCAAAAATTTATTTTTACGCCAAGATTTATTTTTACATAAAATTATACTTCTTCGCCAACATTTACCAAAACATATTTTAACATCAAGATTTATTTTAACACCAAAATTTCTTTTTACACAAAACATTTTTTTTTTTACACAAAAATTTAACAAACAAAACACATTTTTTTACAAATTCTGATTTTTTACAAAAAATCTATTTTTTTTTTTTTTTTACAAAAATTAATTGTTCATATAAAATTTAATTTTACACAGAATCCAATTTTTACATAAAAGCCATAACACAAAATTAAGTTTCTTTACACCAGAATTTATTTCGTTCTTTTAGTACAAAAATTAAAATTTTTACACAAAAATTAATTTTTGCATATAAAATAAAGATTGAGTTTTGACACAAAAAATATTTTTTTACACAAACTATTTACACAAAATCTAATTTTTTTTACAGAAAAACATTATTATTTTTTTTTTTTTGCACAGACGCTAATTTTAGGACAAAATCTATATTTTTTACATATTTCTTTTATTAATCAAACATTTTTGTAACATTAAATTTTTTACATGAAAATTTAAAATAAAAAATTTTAATATTTTTATTGCTCTTTTATATAATAATTTTAACTACATAAAAATTTGTTTATATATTTTTTTACATTCAAAATTTTTTTAAATAGAAAAATTAAGTTTTAACCAAAATTCTAAATTGTTTACACAAAAACTATTTGTTTACAGAAAAACTAAGTTTTTACATAAAAAATATTTTTGTATTTGATTAAAAAATAAAATATTAATTACACACAAAAATTAGTTTAACATATGTAACAGTAATTTTTATACAAATAAAGTC
The DNA here is from genome assembly GCA_951394005.1 of Protophormia terraenovae. Lineage (NCBI taxonomy): Eukaryota > Metazoa > Arthropoda > Insecta > Diptera > Calliphoridae > Protophormia > Protophormia terraenovae. The sequence goes on from OX596074.1 coordinate 145,615,898, forward strand.
TTGTTTTACAAAAAAAAAAAAAAAAAAAAAAAAAACAGTTTTGCACTACATCGATTTTGCACAAATTTGGTTTTTACCAGTATTGCCAGGACTTGAGAAAAAAAGAATCTAAATTAGACTTTAAAAAAGGTCAGAAAAGGCTAAATATCCCAAAAAATAAAGCCAGAAAAAAACTAATATATTGTTTATTTAAAAAACGCATTTATTTTTTCTTTGTTCTTTTAAGTTTTTAGTATTTCTTAAAGATATATATACATATAGTGAATGTATAAATATAACATAAATAGTATCCATGGGTAATAAAGTTTGTTAAAAAATAATTATAATATTCTTGTAGAACGAAGTGCCGCAGGCGAAAATTTTCATTAAATATAAATAATTTAGATTTTTTGTGCGAATTAATATGCAAAAAAAGCTTAAATTGATGATTCTGTAAAAATAAAATTAGTAAATTTTTAGCCTTTTTAAGGCTATATTAAAAATCAAAAAAGGGCTAGAAAAAGAGCTAGAAGCTAAAACGAAAATTTTGAGGCTAAAAGCAAAATTAAAATGATAGATTTAGCCTTAAAAACTAGCAACACTAATTTATATTTTACAAAATAATCCCTATTAATTTGTACAAATCTTAATATTTTCCGCACTTTATATTTATTACACAAAAAAGTATTTTCTATAATTTTTAATCTTGTATAAGCCCATTGTGCTTTTAGTTTAAAATAAAGCGAATAAAATAAGAGGTTTGCTAGTAAAGGTAAGAGGTCACCCATTACAATGCCACAAAATCTCTAGATTATGTGCGCACTCAGGTACGACAAATCTTAATGGACTGTGTTCAATTTTTATTATACAAGAAAAACCTTTGAACTCAACATTAATGCTTCATACATATATTCTTTTTATTATTATTTTTTATTTTTTTAATTTTTCATCTTATACCAGCTATATAGAAGAGCAACAAACAGTTAAATAAAATACTTACTAAATAAAATAAAAAAGCAACAATGAATTCTCATTGTAAAGATCTGGCTGGTTCAGAGGCAGCAACACTAACCAACCAGTTAACAAACCAACCAAGCAACCGACCGACCATCCAACAGGCCAAACAACCAACACTAACAAAACACTGCAGCAGCAGCAACAACAATTTTTCTTTTGTAAAAATAATAAAAATAATAAAAATAAAAATATTGTTCAATTTATACTCGTACTGCTGCTTCATTTACGTTTTTATATATATATAAAAAAAAAAAATACTTAAATGATTTGTATACATGTAGTAGTGGCGGTAACACGGTTATAACTCTTGTTAGTTCGTGGCTGATACAGCTACTATTGCTGTTGCTAGCTACTGTTGCAAACGGTTTTGGTCACTTAATGTACAATTGCAATTTGTGGAACACGTCTGTTGATGTTACTTAATATCTGTAAAGCTTAGCTTACTTATACAAACACACAAATATACACATATACATACATATATTTATTTACTGATACATGTATATGTTTGCATGTATATTTAAACGAACGTGTGTTACCTTAACTGCATACTTATAAGTATATATTGTATATATTTGGTCGCCCTGTAGCTTTATATTGGAAAATGTTATTACATCCAATATACTTACTGGTATTTATGTTTGTGTGTCTGTATATGTGTGTCAAGTAAAGCTTTTTTATTTTATTAATAATATCGAATACGTTAGAATGTGGTCGTTCTTCTGGTATAATATTAATTTACGAGTAATATCAGAGTATTACATCAACCTTAGAATTGTGGCTATAGAATTTATCGTAGTTATTATGATAATATGATATTATGATTTTATTATATTTTGAGGACGTAGTTTAATTTTAAAGGTGGTCATTGTTAGCAATATTAGAGTAATTTGTATAACTTTTTACAAAATATTTCAACTTAATTTTATGTATTTCGATATCGATATTTTTAGAATAATATTTGATAAATTAAAAATATACACAAGAGAGTTCCAGGTTTTTAGTTGTATGCTAAAAAATGAAGCAGTTCAAGATGATAACAAGTTAATTTGGAGAAATTCTAGTATATTTTAATTTGTTGGCGAAAAAAAAAAACTGAAAAACGAATGCAAAAAACTTTCATTTTAGATTTGAAAATGTATAAAATATATTTGTACAAGATATAAAGTAGGTAAAATAGGTAGAACACACCCATTTTAAAATAGAAACTAAATCAAATATTTCGTATTTATTATTAATAACACTGTTATAGAAAAACATTTTCACTATTAATATTTATTTTTTAAAAATTTTGTAAAAGATAATTTTTCGAGATATTTACCCGCGAACTATAAATCGCTAGATATGGACAATGTTGTATGTCATATTAAAGACAATTTTGATACCTTTAACATGACACCGTAATAAATCTAATGCCATAAATACTTTGAAAGATATTTGTAATTTTGTGTATACTACTTTTAAAATATTTTTAGCTATTTTACACTTTCAAATCGCTATATTTCACAAAGAATTTGATAAAATTATCTGAAATTTTGCACCTTAGTTGTACCAAAGAACATTTAATTCGAAGAGGAAAGGTTCAAATTTAAAATTTTTCATATCGATTTTAATGGACACTAACACTTCTAGCCATAATCTGCAATGACTGGAGGTATGAAAAACAAATTTAAATATAAGCTTTTTACCTTCTCAAAAATTAAAAAAAAAATTTCAAAAGTATGTAAATTTAAATAGCATTTTTGAGAAAGATTTTTGGAACTAAAGACAGTAATCAATATAGATATCTGTGGACTACGAAATGTATATGTATGAAAATCAAAAGACACTTGGTAAATTTCATTCTTTCAACGAATTGTGCATTAGAGTGTCCGTGGACAAAAATTTTGTATGTAGACCCCTCAAACGATGCGCAAAAATTAGATTATTATGGGAAAAATATTAAAAAAAAGCGGCTAAAAGTCACGGGTCTAGTGGGTATGAAAAAATTCGTAATTTTTAGCCAATTATATATATATATATATATAATATTAAACTAAAGTTAATTTTTTCTATTAACAGTATTGAAAAGTTAGTTAACTTTCACTAAGAATTATTGTATTTAAATAATTTTATTAATGTTTTGAAATAAAAAAAAAAAAAAATATTTAATCAAAAGGATTTTCGGACTTTATGTGGTAGCTATAGTCAATTATAATCAGTTAAAACAACAAAATATATTGAAAGTTGCGACTTGTATTTCCTTCGTAGTTTACATAAAGTAACAAGCAGATCTGATAGATCCACTCATAAGGAATATATTGATTTTCAGGAATCTGGACAGTCGAACATTATTTAAGCCAAATTTCATCACCAGGTATTAAATTATTTTTGAGATTAGAACAAATATAGAAAATATGATTAAATATGGATCAATCTTCGCAATATAAATTGTTGTAATGAATTCTATAAAATGCGGTCTATAAGACATTTAAAAACCCATTCCTAGAGAACATTTTTATGATGGTTATTTAAAAACCTTTAACCAATTTTTTTCTTTACCAAAATATACCATTTCAAAAAGATGTTTTACCGCAACTTTTATCGCAAGGTAAACATAGTTATTTTTGTATTTTTCTTTAAAAAATATCTGGAACCTTGAAGACAATTATTATAGATTGGACAATTTTTTATTTTATTTTTTTATAAACTAAAAGTAAAAAAATAACTGAAAAAAATTTGTCGATTAAATTTAGTTGACTAACTATAGTGTTAACTAAAACTTTGTGTTAATGAATTTATTTTAACTCTTTTTAGTTTAAACTGAAAGTTAGTATTTAACTTTCAGTTATTGTTTTATTTTTAAAGGGTCTAAAAGTTTTTTTTTAATACACGTTTATTTATAATTTGTAATAAAATTAAATTCTTTACAAGTTTTTATGTCTTACCCAACACACGGTAGCAAATATTTGTCATTTAATTATGTACTGTATTACAAAACACGTATACGCCCAGTATCTGCTTAGTTATGTTTTTCTTTTATAATAAAAATAATCTACATTATTTTTAAACGCCCTCAAAAAATATTAATAAATAATCAATAAATTCTCTTCTAAGAAAAATACACAGGAAATAAAAAAAAAAATCATTAAAGAAATTTTCGACACATTTCTAAGCAAAATATTTTAATTTTACACTTGACAAGCCAATAGAAATTCATTTAAAAAAAAACGTATTAACACTATTTCGTATAAAAAATTATTTAAAATAATTTTTAAATGCATAAAAAAGTTTGTTATTTTCTTTTTTGAGGTTTTACACAAATATTTATATCTTTAATTTTTCTTCTCATACTTAAAGACCATTTTAGGTTGCTATAAAAAAAATTCCTAGAAATGTTTAAAAATAAAAATTTCATGTTAAGTATGATTTTTTTTTTTTTAATTTTTTTACTTGTGCGTGTGTCTGTTTGTGTTTAAGGGTGTCAAGTAAAGTACACGGAAGTAGCTTGTAAACACGATTTTCTCTTTTTATACACATTTTTCTTTTCTTCTTGTTTTTTCAACTATTTTGCTTTGTTTTATCGTGTAAATATAAAATTTGTTTTTGTTATTATTTATTATTTTTTTGTCGTTATTATTATCATGACATTTTTAAAGCAAAATTTGTTTATGAAAAAATTACATGATGATTCAATAAATGAGGTTGTTTATGACAATAAATTGAAACATTTTTGCACAAAGTAGCATTCAATTTAATAAAGATTTTTTTATCTTTTTTTTTTTTTCTTGTTTTTTAAATTAAAGAAAACTAACAAATTTTAAACAGTTTTATTTTGTTTGTGTTATTTATATTTATTTCTATAAGCAGCTTACTATTTTGGGTATTGACTTATTCTTATTTTTTATAAAAATAGCAGAAATAAAGTGACCAGCTATTTAAAAAAATGCTAAATTATTAAATATATAATTTGAAAATTTAAATTTAAAAGGTTTTTATAGCCAAAGTTGCCCATTTAGCCATACCTGGGTATGTATTGAAAAATGTATGAAAATTTGATATCGAATACAAGTAAAATATTTATTTTGTTGTTTTATTTTTTATATTTCTTTGTATATAAATTTAACAAAAATTTATTTGAGGTTGCGGAGTCTTTACATTCCATAATATCTTCTGATTGTTCAGCATATACTGGTTTATGGCATTTTCTGCATGCCTTTTGTGTTCTTCTAGAATACATAAAACAATTATCTTCATGCTTCATTGTTCCACTAATGTCTTTAGGCTTCGGCTAAACAAATTTTCATCCCTTGATTTTACTGGGCCTCTCAACATGCTTTCAGTTCCACTTCTGAAGTAAAAATATCGCATAATTTGTACATTTTGCGATCCTTTTTAAATTTCCTCTATAGTTCGCTCATCTGCTACAGAAATAATCTTCTGCGATTTGAAGCTTTTAATTGTGTATTGTTGTATATGTATGTATATATATATATATATATATATATATATATATATATATATATAAATTTTGTAAAAAAAACTAAAGACCATTGCACATTGGGGTAAAAGAGGTAAAAATGGCGATTAATTTAGGGAAGGATGTTATCAATATTTTAATGATCACGTTTTATATATTTTTTTTATTGATTATTAGGTAAAATAATAGGTAAAAACTTCGTCTATCTATACATTAGAGTTAAATGGGTCGAAAATTATGTATAACTCAGGGAAAGGTGACATCAACAATTCAATGATAACGTTTAATTCTAAAGTTTCCTAGTAACTAAAAAGTGCATTCTTAGAATAATAGGATGTGTTTTTGCTGAATGGTAATGTCTGTCCCTCCATCTATACATTTCGGTTAAATGGATCGAAAAATACGCTTTATTCAGGAAAAGGTCATATCCGAATTTTTATGATAATGTTCTATTTTTTATATTTATAAGTTAGTAAAAATTTTGAATTCTAAAATATTTTTTGGTAGAATGGCAATGTCCCTCCGTCCGTTTATACATTTGGGTTAAATGGATCGAAAATGGAACTTAATTCAGGGAAAGGTGATGTACAAGGATACATTGGTCCTTGTACTATTTGTACAAAATTTCGTTGTCGTACATGATTTTGTTTAAGAGATATTAGCAGAAAAGTATGAAATGAAGCTACAAGGGACATCCTGTGCTTCTAGTATTTAGCCCATAACTTTTTCGCTTATTAACCGATTTTGCCCATTTTCAATACCAAATATATAAGATAAATATTTTAGACAAATTTCTTTCCCCTTGGTTGTACCGTTTGAGCCCTATCCTGCTTTTAACAGACAGACAGACGAACCGACGGACGGACATAGCTAGATCGGCAAAGAATCTAACCAGGACCCACAAAATATATTCTTTATGGGGTCTCAAATGAGTTTTTCGACATGTTACACACGGAATGACAAAACCAATATACCCCTCATCTTTTTGATGGTGTTAAGTCCGCAAGAAGGAAGCTAATGACATTTGTTTTAGTGGGAAAAACTCAAAGGTTCTTAAAAAACCCTTTAGGATATTTTTTCTTATATTTTTGGCATCACTCAGTCAATATTAGGTAAAAACGGTTATATTTGAAGCAAGTGACAATAATAATTTTAAATTCTAAAATTCCTTACAGGCAAATACTATTATCAAATACCATGTGTTATTCGTAAAAATACTTGAAAACATTAAAGTGTCAAATATTGCATTAAAAATGTGTGACATACCCTGGTATGTTGGTTATAAGGATACGTATAAATTTTTGGTTGTAAACATAAGGTTAAAAAAAAATAAAGTCACGAATTTATTATTATTTTTCAAGAATTATTTAATATTTTTTTTCAAAAATTTCTTAGTTGGTCACATTCTACTCTAAAATAGCAGCTTAATAATTCTGCCCATAAATTTCTGATTTATAAATTTCGGCGTCTAAATCCTTATTGGGCCCAAACATTTTTGCTGTTGTTAACACTAAATAAGTACAATAAATTTTCCCAAAGTACACATTTAAAAAAATATTTTTATTTTTGTAATTGTTGCTATTACAACAACAAAATCACAAACATAAAAATCTTCTTAAAAAATAAAAAAGAAAATAATAATAATCAAAAACAAATATCTGAAAAAAGTTCTAACAAACATTTTATGGTTCATTAACAGTTTATAGAGTTTGAAAAATGTATGGAAAATAACAACGCACATGATTTTTGTGCGTTTTTTTTTTTTTATAATTGGAAATTAAAAATCCCCTTATATGTTAAAAAATCCTCACTACAAAAAACGCCTTCTCACATACACACATACCAACAACAGTTACTAGTCTATATAAATTTCCGTGGTGTTCGAAAAAAATCGCAATTAATAAATAAAACGATCAAAAATTTAAAAATGTTTATACTTTCCATATAAATGTGTGGGTATGTATGTATAGGATACACTGACAATTGGTGTAACAATTTCCTCTCATTACTTGTAAAATGGCAACAATGAAGGAATTTCAATTCAAGTGAATAGAGTTGTAAAATGTGGATATTGTTGTAAAATGATGATTACAGAGGAGTATTTTGGTACTTGAAAAATTATTAAGCTTGAATAAATGTATACACATGTATGTGTATATGACGTTGTATTCTGCTCATTTGACTCTCGTATAACAATAATAGTATAGAGTGTAATGGTGACGATGATGATAATGACGATGAACATCCCATTCAGTTGCAGTAAATACTGTAACAGTTTCACAATAATTGCATTCATAGGGTGAAAGAGAGGTATACTGACACAGAGAGTTGTTGCTGTGTGTTGAACTTTCACTTCATTGAAGAGAAACAATTAACTCAAATTTCATTAGCGTAAACCAAAACAATACACAACATAGCTTCAAAGAAAGTATTTTATAAAATTAGTTAATTATCTAAGAGTTTAACTTTAGCATGTTTAAAACTCTACTGTCAACCTGCCAATCAGCGTTACCGTTGTGAATTTATAAAAAGTGTCTAAAAAAAGGGGATTTCAAAATAAAAAGTTGCCAAAAAAAGGAGATTTTTGGAAAAAAAGGGGCCAACAGTTTTAAAACCTAAAAACTCCTTAAAATTGGTTTCTATGATAACAACAAAAACAAAAAATTTTGTATTTTAAGAAAACTTCTAAATCAAATTCTGTTACTAAGAAAATAATTTATTTATAATTATTTTATAACAATTTTTATTATTGGAAAAATAAAGATTTATTCACAAAAATAGTTGCCAAACGATCCTCTTTTTATTAATTACTTTTATGTTCTTTTGTACGACGTCTTCACTCGTTCCAGTCTTTAAAATCCCCGTCCAACCAGCATTGACTTAAGTCTGTTAGGCAAACTATTATTAATTATTGATAATTTAGTAAAAAAAAAACACGTACTCCAGAGGGATTGCTATTAGGAAAGTAAAAATATATACATATTAGGATACAAGTTTTCATCGTATCTGTTTTTTATTTTCTCAATTCAGTCCAAAAAAGATTCGACATATGATGATTTAAATTTATTATTTTTAGTTACTAACATTTATAAATACTCCGCGGCTTTTTATATCACTATACAGTGAAACAATAAAATATAAATAATTAATTTATTTGTTTAAATTAATGTATAATCAGTCGATATATTTCAAACAGCTTAGTTTCTCGTCATTTAGCACATAGTCTTAAAAATTCGCATTTAGTCTCCATTAAAAAAGGGGCCAAAAAAGTGGCCAGGTGGTTAAAAAAGGAGAAATTGGAAACGGTAACACTGCTGTCAATATTTTTCTAAATCTATTACAAAGTTAGGAGAAGCCACTAGGTTGAGTTATTCGTTACACTAACCCAATCCCATAATGAAAAAAAAAAAAAATATTCTCCATGATTTTAAAATATATTTATTTAAGGGTTCCCCCTAATAATTCATGTATTGTTGCACATTCTATCAACCACATTATAACTTTGTTTGCAACAAACGTACAAAACGTTTATTTTTCTTTTTTTTTCCTTTTATTCATTCTTATTTTTATTTTTGGTATTCGTGTTTCTTTTTTTATTTGTTTCCTATTTTTGAACGCGGTAGGCGAATTGGTCTTGTTACAGTTAAATGCATTTAAAATTTTTGTGGGTTAAAAACAAATTATTGCCTCTACAGTTGAAAACAATGATGCCAATGTTGGTGATGTTGGTGATGATGATCAAAATGTTAATTAAATAGTTTATGTTGTGGTTATTTGTTGTACAGTAATTGGGAATGGGTTATATTTGCATAATGAATATGTAGGAGTTTAGGTTTAGGTATTTAAGTTATTAGTTTCGAAATTTTAAGCTTACAAATTTTGTAAAGTTTAATATTTCAATCATTTTTAGTTGTCAGGCGAGGTAAAAGATAAATCTACAACAGGAGACAGAAAAAGAACACAGAGCATATTAAAGGATTTTTACGCTATATGTGAGAGTCTTGGACATTATTTAAAAAGCGATTTCCTTTTACTTAGAATTTATATGAATCATATAAATATCAATGGTTCATTTAGATGCAGAAAATGCCTTAACAAAAATATTTTCCTGATAATAGCTACTTATGAAAGTTGAAGATTATAAATTTCTTTTTATATTTTTCAAAGATAATTAATGAAGAAACTTCCGTTTATAATCTCTTGCACTCATCAGAATAATTCATACCAAAATTCATATTCTTATATTCCCTAAAGAAGTATATAAAAAACCTTTATGTAATGTTTATAAAATATAAATTTGTTTCTATAATTTCTCATTTCATTTATTCTCATTGCCTTAAGTGCCCCACAGACACATACTGCATAAGCTACTGCAATAAGTACGTATTAGTAAAATTGAGATAGTTTTTGAGAGTGCGTTACATATCTCAAAAAACTATTTATCCGATGCGGTTTAGTAATAAAAAAAAATTTTGTTATTAAAATTATAATTTTTGCTTAATAATTTTGAAGATGTGAATTAAAATCTATCGAAAAAACCAGGTTTTATTAATAAATTTTAAAATATTTGTTCTTCAAGAAAACTTTTAAGAATAAAATCATTTGTTGCAATAACGTAATAAATCAAGAAACGCAAATTTCTAATGTATAGTAAGTAAATAATCAGTTTTATTAACTGATAAAATATTATGTACTAGTTTTTATACCCTACACTACCATAGGTATTACGCGTTTTTGCTGATGTTTGTAACACACAGAATTAAACTTTGGACACCCACCTTGGAGTATACCAATCGAATCAGAATTACTTTCTGAATTGATTTAACGATATTTGTCCGTACGTCCGATCATCCGTCTGGTCGTCTGTCCTTGTAAACTTTGTGAACAAAGTACAGGTCACAATTTTAAAGATACATATCTTGATGAAATTTGGCTCCCACATAAACCCCTCTTTCGAAAATAACTCGAATAAGCCTATATCCCATACAAATGTCAGTATTAAGTTAATATTCGACACAAATTAGGTTTCTTTTAAGAAATCACAGTGACAAATTTTATGAGGTTCGTTCCATATACACCCACACTCGGGAATCACCCTAAAGCGCATAAATTCATATAAGTGTTAGTAATAACGTAATATTTTGTATTTGTAGATCCATCAAAGATTTCAAAATGGTTTAAAATCGAAATTCGCAAAATCTTAAAACAGAATATACAATTATGGATAATTCTGGATATTTATGATACTTTTTGATTTCAAAAATTTGTAATATTTAAACAAAAATAATAGTAAATACACTAGGAAGCAGAAGTCTGCGTACGAACATATGAAAGACATTATTGACGCAAGTTTTCTATATATCCTTTAAGATTTTTGGAATTTTTACAGCTCTATATGATAAATCCTTATCAATATTTAAGTAAAACGTCAACTTTAGAAAAGTGAACAGATTCGCGGTTATCCAAAAATATTAAAATAAAGTGATATAATTATACAGCAAAAGTCTGCGTACAGTGTTGAAAAATCTAAATTTTTCGCGGATTTTTTTTTGCTTTAGATTATTAAATTTGTTGCGTTTGAAATTGCTGCTGTTTACTTAATTGTTGCTACGAATTTTTCAATATAATTAAAGATGTTTTCGTAATAAATTAAGGAAGTCATTAATTTATTCTTACTGAAAGTATGAATTTAATTTTTGTAAGGATGCTGAATAAAACATTCAGAAATATTAATACAAAACCATTTGTCTGTCTAAGGATAAATTAGTAATAATTGAAATAATAGGGTAATTTTTACTTAAATCACGTTTTGGAGAAATTAACGACATGGATTAATGAAAAAATTTAAATGCGGTCATGTTATACGTGAAAAAATCGGGAAAAACAGCTATAAAATTCGAATAAAGTAAGAGTATTTCAGATAGATTTAATCAAAAATATTGTTTACATTCTTGATTCTCACGATATATTTGTACCTAGAAAATATTTTTATGTAGATTTTTAAAAGCGTTTTGATGAACACTTGAGGGTTTTGTGACTTCTCTGTCACACTCTATCTACTCTATTTTAAATTATATACACAGATTTTCGACTTTATATTTACATTTATTTATTTACAATATTTACAACACTTAGCATTAACACAAACTCTTTTTGTGTCAATGCTACTTCCACTCAGTTCAACTCACACTGAGTAACTCTCCCCGTTTGTCCAAAATGTCGGTCTTTTATACCCACGTTCCCATTCCGTCTTATCCCGTCCTGTTTAAGCCCAACCCTTAAAACTCCAAACTAACGTCTCTGTCCAGCAAAACCTCGGTGATCCTCCCATCTTTCTCCTCCAGTTCCTACATTCGGCCCTCCTGACAGCACATTCGACCCCGAATGTAGAAACCCTCGGATTCACGTCCTCTGTGACGTTGGTACATCTACCAGAATCCCTCAATCTCCAAACCGTACGACCATGTTGACCTCTTCCAATACTCCTATGCTTCTATAGGTCAAGATTTTTAATGAAATCTTGCCCATCCGACCATGCATCTTCAATATCACCTCAACTGTAGGCCTTGGGTTGGATATCTTTGCAAAGAACTCTGCACCATCAACACCATCACCGTTTTGCTTCCGTCAAACGTCAAAATCTCCTCGAACAAGCATAAAAAAAAAACAAAATAATAATAAATATGTAAATAGAACTCCCAACAAAAAAAAATAACGTAAATACCCAAATATAAAAAAGGACCAAAAAAACCAATACGCACAATATTATCCCAAATAACATTGACAACGTATTTACAAAAATAAACTAAAAAAATGTAACCCAAAATAAAAACAATATCCCAACAACCCAAAAACGATCACAAAAAAAAAATATGATCCCTCCATCAAATTACAAAAACAAATACACGGACAAAATTAAAAACATCAAAACAAAAAGCACTTTCCCAAACACGTGTGCTTTGTACACAAACAAAAAAAAATCACCCATAAAAAAAAACTCAAAATAACAAACCCTTTTACAAAAAATAATAATGACCTAACGGACCACGGACACTAAAATTGCATTGCGCAGCTGCAAATACTAAAAATAACAAATCCCAAAAAAAAAAACACTAACAACACAATACTGCGCACCCAAAAATTCACCTAACGGACACTCAACTAAAAAAAATCAACACACAAAAAACAAACAAATTGCACGTGCACACCAATACTCATACACGCACAATTCTCCTTAGAACGACTTGAAATCGAACAACAATCACACAATTTCTCCTCTGGGCGGTATCTCACACTCTGTCGTCGTTCTGTTGTTGCACAACGATCAACCTTCTCCTTTTGCTGCCTGTTGTATTGTCGCATGTTCCCAACACCTTAGTAAATCTCTGCTATTTACTACTCACTCTACAGGTTATGCGCCTCTGCAGATACTCTATATCCTTTCTCTCTCCCATGCTCAGCGTTCATAGGCGATATAGGCTATCTGTCTCTATCACACTCCTGCATACACAAGTCTTCTCCCTTCATACGGTCAATTTACAACAGCGCCATCTATCAACAAGTTTATTTTACCTCAGAAACTCATCGCGCCATCTATCAGTGAGTAAATACCACCGCAGCAACTCATCGCGTCACCTGTTAACGAGCAAATTTCACTCAAATTTACTCGCTAAACTCTATACGCCATCTGTGCAGCAAAATTTCTCTCAAAGCACCCACATCTACTACAAATCACTTCTCAAGTTTGTTGTTCAGCATATTGTTGTTGTTGACTTCCCCTCTTCTGTTCCTTTATCTCCTAATCAGATGCAACTCTACCTCGACTGTTATTGTTTTCTCCTAACAAATAACTTTCTAGTCCTCTCACTCTTGCGCACCGTACTTAATATTTTAACGAATATTTTCGTACTGGCTCATGAGAACATCCCGGACGAGCTCCCAATTGTAGATTTTTAAAAGCGTTTTGATGAACACTTTAGGGTTTTGTGACTTCCCTCTGTCACACTCTAACTCCTCTATTTTAAATTATATACACGACACTTCAAATTTCATATTTACATTATTATTTACAAAACTTAAAAATAGCCTAGCATTAACACAAACTCCTTTTGTGTTAAGCTACTTCAACTCAGCTTGACTCACACTGAGTAACTCTCCCCGTTTGTCCAAAATGTCGGTCTTTTATACCCACGTTCCCATTCCGTCTTATCCCGTCCTGTTTAAGCCCAACCCTTAAAACTCCAAACTAACGTCTCTGTCCAGCAAAACCTCGGTGATCCTCCCATCTTTCTCCTCCAGTTCCTACATTTATATATTATAAATAAATAGAAAATAACCAGGTTTTCTTATAATGGGACTATTTCATTAATAGCATGATCCGATTTTCTTGTTGTGTTGTATTATAGCCTTATTTAGAGAGAACCGCATTTAGCATCATCTTATAATACACTCTATTTTATATATATATATATATTTTTTTTTTTTTGTAATATACAGGAACAAATGAATAACATGAAAATGTAAACTTTCCTGTTCATGAAAATGTAAAATCTATATATATATTTTATTTATATGCAAGCATAAACACTGACTAATAGATGTACAACTTTAAATGTCCTGAGATTAAGATGGTATCTAATCCTTCAATGAATATATAGATTTCCCATTAAAAGCTTAGTGAAAAGAAGGACGGTGGGAGCCATTAAATCGCTAGCGATCAGCCGGGATTGGGGGAGTTCGTGTCCTCTTTCCAACTAACTTCAATTAGTATATATAATTTTTATTATAGACTCCCGAAATTTAAATTAAAAAAAAAAAAACTACTTTAAAATGGACCGGTATAATCACAGACACAACAAAGAAAAACCCCTCTGTGATTATAAATGAGAATGACTCTAAACAAAGATATTGATCAAATTACCTAACATATTATGTATCCCAGATGTTATTGGGTACATTCGCCTCATAACCCTCCCTTACCGTAAAGTTAATATCTAGAATCCCACGATTGTCTTACCCTAACAATTCCTTACATGATTGAAAACAGATTAAGTTTTAAATTTACCAATTCATTATGAATATAAACAAACTTTATTCAACCAATAATAAATTCAATAAAAATTAAAATAATTAAATGGTACATTATAAAAAAAATATGGCTAAAAACTTTTAATAAACTTGAAAATAATAATAGTAATAATTTGAATCAATATATTATATACAACGTTTATAAAAATTATCAATAATAATATTAACAAGATTTGGTTTTTCTTTTAATTAAACAAAACTTTTAAACAAAGTCAAATTTCAATATGTTTTAAATTTGCAACAGAAAAAATACTAACATAATTAAATTTAAATTTGTAACAATAAAAAAAATATTATTAGTTAAAATATTATTACATTTTAACTTTAAATTTTGATTATAAATTTTAACAACAACAAAAAGATTATCGTTAATTGTTCTAGACCAAAAGACTTTTTCTTGAGAAGTTTACTAAAACTCTCCAAAACTTTTAACAAAAGTATCGGTTCGCAAAAGATTAATTATCAACCGATAAACAATTAATCGATATTTAAAGTTTAATAAACACACTTTATTAAAAAGAAAAGCAACAAAAGGAGGAGTAATATCGTAAATATAATAATCAAAACAAATAGCAAAATTTATAATTGTAAAACAATAATAACAATTATCACTTATTTATCTCTTACTCCTTCTTTTGTATTGCGCTTGCGCGATAAAAATGAATAATAATGATAATTGAGAGAGAGTAACAAAATTTAAAATGACTTACCAAACTTTATCATGACGATCGTAGAGGCCTCTCCGAGCTAGATGAAGTTGGAGTAATGGGGGGATGAAATGCAAATTATTGTAAATTGTGTAATTGTTTTCTCTCTATCATGTTTTGTGTTTTTGTGTATAGGGTGTAATTTTATGTTTTGGTGTTTTGTGTGATATGTGTATTTTGTGTGATTTTGTTTAAATAATGATTTTTTTGTTTTGTTGTTGTGTATTAGGTGTATTTATGTGTAAATGTGTATAAAAATTTTAATTAAAATTTTAACTTTTTTTTTTTAAATATTTGTTATTTTTTTTCATGTTGCAACTTTTTATTGATTTCTTTTAATTTTTTCTTTAACACTATTAATAATATTTGTGAATAATTTTAATTTATGATTACTTTAACCTAAAAAAAAAAAATATTTTACACACTACATAACTTATCTTAAATAATAAAAGAAAAAAACAAGAAATTGAAAATATAACTAATTGTTGTAGTTGTAGTTTTTAGTTATTTATGATTAATTTTTTTAAATTTCTCTTCTTCTTTTAATAATTTTTTTTTCTTTTAATTTATCTTTTCATTCAAATTATGTTCTCTTTTCTTTATATCTATATATTTATTCTTTTTGTTTTGATTTAGATTTTTTTTAATATTCACTGTCTCTTAAATTTTTCTCTTTTTTTTTTTTTTTCCATTTATTACTTTCCAAATTATCTATTGATTTTTCATTAACCTTTTTATTGATTTTCTTTATTCTTTTTCTATTTTGTTTTCACTGTGATTTATTTTCTAATCTATTTTTATAATTTTCTTTTTTTTTTAATTTTTGATATTCTCACTTTTTAAAACATTTTGTTGATTTGTTGTAATTTGGTTTTCTTTTGGTTTTATAATTTGGCAAATACACTTTTTAAACTAATTTTGTTAATGTAATTTGTGTTGAATTTTGGTTTTATTTTGTATATTTTGGATTTGGTTGCACGATATTTTTAATTATTTTATGCACTATTTTAACTGCAGATATTGATGAATGATGAGTTTTTTCTCAGGAGTAAAATGATGAAGTCTATGGACAAAATACTAAAACAGGATGACGATATTAAAGTTGAATTTTATAAAGCTGATTTATTTCCAAAAGTGAAGTTTATGATGATAAATCCAGTGCTTCTTTTCGGTGGTTTTCGGCTTAGATTCTGAGGAAAGGGGTGGACTTGACAGACATACATTTAACACAATTCTCGGACAAAATTGGACATGATGAATTTTAGTACGGACGAAATAGGTTTTTTTTTTTAAGGGTTGAGAACAGTGACTTCAATTATATTTTGAGAGAGAATTCTCTTTGGGGTTTGTCTACAATCCGGGTGCTGGATTTGACAAATTCTTCCAAAGGCTAATCAAAATAGATGTCAAATTAATTAAAGACAAATTTTAAATGAATTTTTTTAAATATACAAACCTTCTCTCTCAGACTAATAAAATTTAAATTATTCCAATAGATGGCTTTAAATTTCTGGAATTTTGAAGAGATGTGTAAGGCTTTATAAAGTCCAGGTTCACACGTTTTGTTAAAATTTTTCTGGTCTTCTATGGCAATTAATGCAATGGCTAATTAAATTTATGAAATTAGTAAAGGCTTTTAGGAATTTTTATGTAAATATTAAAAAGTTACCTTAGAAAATTTACAGACAACTATTTTATTTTAATTTAATATCAGGATCGTGTTAAGATTGGTGATAAAATTTCTGATAACTTTTACTCTTATAAAATTGATGTTACCTCTTCAAAAGCCAAAGGAAAAAGGAAGTAGGAACATTATGTCAATTTTAATGACAACTCGGTTCAAAAATTGTGGGTGTGTTTAGTAGGTACATAATGAAATGTCAAAAGTGATTTATTACTTTTAATTACGACTCATCAATTACTCCTAATTAATATCGTAGACAAAAACCAAATTACATCAACAAAATTCCTACTCTCCAAAGTCGAGTTTAGTAATTATTATTTGTATAATTTAAATTAACTAAAATAATAATTATAACGATAAATAATATAATAATAAATATAATTAATATAATAATTATAATATGAATAATAGGAATTTGTTAATGATATATGATTTTTCATAAAATAAAAAGTATAAAGTATCTAAATATATGGAATGATTTGTGTTATTTTTATTATTGGTTGGTAGAAAAAGTATATGAACTCTATTTAAAATATATTCTTCTCCTTTAAATTATAAAAATTATGTTATGTAAGTATCAAAAATTGCTTTTAAACAATCTTTACCTAAATATGAAAAATCTAATAATGCGTAAATTATGTTTCACATGAAATATTTGCATGTAAAATAGAAAAATTTTCACTAGGTGAAAAAAAAAAAAAATTGGGGGGTGGTTACCATAATCGTACACTACATTTTTTAATTTCAAAATAATAAATTTTTCTTTCAATTGTGAGCAAACATTGTGTAGAAAAGTGTCCTCTTTAAAGTTACATAACAATTTTAACATAAAGCGCATTTCTGATTTGTTGCCAAAGGTCTCCATATAGTTGCCCTTATGTGTATTGTAAAGTTTTCTAGAGAAGGAATTTAATTTGACGATAATATCATTTTCAATCTAAATTCTTTAAAAATTGATATCAACATAAAAACTAAAAAAAAACGTTTTATTGAATTATGACCTTATTGTATCAAATGTACTATATATGTAAAAATACTTCAACTTTTATAAGCCATTACATAAAAAACGTCCAAACGTTTTTTATAACTGTTAATATTAATAAAGAATGTTCATGACGAGGATATGATATACATTTCAGAATTATCCAAATTTTTATGCCCATCAAAAATCAGTGGTGCTAGTGTTAAATTTTATGTTAAAAATTTTACTAAATATATTTCTATAATCAGTTATATAGAATTAAAAAATATGTTTATTTTAAGTTTATAAGAATTTGTAAAAATTTTAATCGAATTAAATTATATTTACTACTTGATTTGCACTGTTACTTGATTTATACTTGATTTATACTGTATTTCCAAGCATGAATTCAATTATTTGATTAACTAGAATTTCAATGTGATTAAAAGAAACTGTATTAACATTGTAAAGTTCGACTAGAATTCAAGAATTCTTTTCACTGGAGTATTGAATAAAACTTTAATAGAACTTTATTTAAACACTTGAAATTTGAAATTATAACTGGAAATCAACTTTTCATACACTTGAATTCCAGGAAAAATGCTTATTGGTATGTATGCTTTATATGTTTTTGTGTGCTGCTACCAATTTTCACATGTTATTTCCTTAGATACTAATCATTTGCACTGCCCTCATCAAACAACTTATTTTTGGAGGAATCTATAAATTTCTTTTATATGTCTATTTTTTTTTTATTAAATAAAAGCAAATATTTATGTATTTTTTAAACAATTTTTCATATTAAAACGCTATAAAATTATCCCTTAGCCTTTTTGTAGGCTTCTTGTCATAAGCTTTTAAATTACTTAGTTAAACAATAGATTTTGATTAGTCCAAATTAACTTAATTTACTTAAACTAAACAATTATCTTACTTATTAATAACAATAAAAATTCGATTAAATGCTTTTTAGAATCACTTTAAAATTCTCAACTATGACATTTATATTCAATTGCCAGCAAAAGACATCAAACAAAGAAACAAAAGTCTTCTCTTTTTAAACTTAATTGTTCTTCTCGGTTACACATTTTCTTTGCCAAACATGATGACTTTTGGTTTTTTCAAGTGCTGCTAAGTATTAGATGATTATTTGTATGAGCTGCTGGTAATAGCAGGTAATATTTTATAAAGTTTTCTTTAATGGCTTTTGTCTGGTTGTGGCTTGTACGTATAATACTTATGAACATGAGTATGTTATGACTAATTGCACATGATTATAATGATGATAATAATTCCAAGAGTTTTATCATATCTCTTTTTCATTTCCTTTTTGTCATAGACTTGTTTTTGTGTCTATATAAGTGACATTTACAGCAAGAAAATTCATCAATTTAAATAATGAATAAGAACTCAAAGATGGATAGATTGAAATGAAATACATACACACAAAAGTATTTATGTGTAGAATAAATTTAAATTAAGAATTCTGTACAAAATGTTTGTTAAATTCTTTTTCTTTTGCATAATTTTTGTTTAATTTAATTTTGTTGTTAAACAAAAACAATTTAATACTGATTATATTAAACATATACAAACAGACAATATTTAATTGTAATGTTTGTATAACAATTACTAATAACAACAAAAACACAATAATAACAAGAAAAATAAAATCATCATAAAAATACTACAAAAACAATAATAAAATGTTATATGAATTTATAAACATGCAAATATTATATATATTATTATATGTGTGCATGTATTTATCTATACATATGTATATGGGGTGTGTATCACCATTTCCCATCATGTATTTTACTATTAATGTAGAAATGAAGGCACTCGGAAAAGTCTTTAAGTAATAAATACGATTGTTGTTAGTAATACTAATCAAATTTCAAATCCATCCTCGTTTTTATTCATGACTATATAATTGTTATATTTGTAAGCGTTTTTAAAATGTTAATATAAATTTAAAACAATTGTTTTAGCCTAAAGGCAACAAACAACACTCTAATTGTATAAATGTATTTGTATTTGTTTTGTTATAAACTAACACGCACATACACAAACACACACATTAGCATACATGCATGCATAAAACAGATGTTTATAAATAAATAGTTGGTTTACACTTATAAAAACAATAAAATAAAACGTAAATGAAATGAAATAATTGTAACCAAATTCACCTAAATATAATAATACTTTTACTAATGCCACACTACCAACCACTTTTCATATACACACATACCTACATGCATATGTAAATGTAAGTGAGAGATTGTAATTTTATACAAGTGATACAGTTATTAGCTACATAAAGTGTGTTTTTACTTTCACATACATACGTATGTATATGTGTGAGCATAAAATTTATATTTTAATGTTTTAAATCTAAATATACAACATGTAATTAAACTTAAATGATGTTCTATTATATATTTTAAATTTTTGCTAAAACAAGTGTACATGAAATGTATAAGGGTATGTCTATGTATTTGTTATAGTCGTAATATAAACATTTAAACTTGGTTTAATATTAAGTGTTTAATAATTGATGATGTTGTTTTTCCTACTTTCATATTATTCACTTAACTATTACAGCAACAACTAGTTGTTCTACATACATATATATGTATATAAAATACAACAACTGTCACAGCCAACGCCTTAATCTAATGTTTAACTATAATATTTAGTATTCATTGAAATCTATTGTTTTTGCTCTAATAGTAATTATATGTATTAGTTATATTGGTATGTGTAAGCATTGCATATAATTACATTTGGTATATGTATGTATGTGCATAAATTGTTAGGCTGCTTGCTGTAGGTTAGTCAGCCTTTCTTCTAAATGATTAAATGAAGCTGTTTTGTTTTATATTTTCAAACACATTTTTTAGTGTTAATATAAAGTGTTTATATGTATTGAGTATAAAAGAATGAGACGGAATGTGATGGAGTGATATTGTGTTGCAAAAAATTTTTATTCGAACTAAATATTTAAATCATTACAGTTGTGCTTAGAATTTTAGGTTATTTATAGAAATTATTTTGGTAAAATATATAAATAAATATATATTGAAAATTTAAATAAACAGAAAAAAAAGCTTGCTAAAAATTTTACACAAATATGTATTATAAAACGTTCTTTCCAAAATAATTTTTTTTTCCTTTGGGACTTAAGTTGCTTTTATGATTTAACCAAAAAAGACAATCTTTGAAAAAAAAAAAAAAAAATCAAACACTGAGTTAAATATTAAATTTTACCACGTAAGCGTATGGTACTTAGGAGTGCGACCGAAAAAATCTTAACACACATTTTGCCTCATAACTTTTTTCGGAATCAATATTGAATTTTTTTTTTGATCTAGTTTTTAATAACAACCATGTCGATTTGTCGTGATTTTCATCAAAATGAGTGACGAAAAAGATTTACGTGCTACAAATTATTAAAAAATTTCAAAAAAATCCAAATAGATCCTACAAATAATTGGCCACAGAATTAAATTTCTGACGTCAAACTGTTTCTAAAGTTATTCAACAGTATCAGGAGAATTTGACCATTGATATGAAACCTTGTTCGGAAAGAAAAAAAGGACCACGTGATATTGGCAGGGCCAGAAAATTGAAAGCATATTGAAAGGAACTCCAAACACATCTGGTAGGAAAGCAGCTCAGTTATCTCAGTGCTTCGACTATTTTGTGCGAAAATTTAAAGCTAATGCAGAGCTGATAGTCTGTCCGTCCATGTAAACTTTGTAATCAAACTACAGGTCGCAATTTTGAACCAAAATTAATGAAATTTGGTACACGGGTTTCTTATGGTCTAGGGACGAAGCCTATTGAAATTGGTTATGATCGGTCTATTTTTTCACCTAGCCCTCATACAAATGTCCTCCCGGAAAAAGGTTTAAAGATCATAATCCCTTAAATACAGAAGTATTTTAATGAAATTTGGTATATATAAGTTTCGTATAAGTTTTGATAAGTGTGTAGATTTTTAAAAAGATCGGTCCATAATTAACCATAGCTCCCATATAAATCCCTTTTCAGAAAATCACATTAACTGGCATAAATCGCATTAAAATGTTAGTATCAAGTTAATATTCGACACAAATAAGTTTTATATGAACATAAATGATAGTGCCAAATTTTACAAAGATCGGTTCATAATTTTCCATAACTCCCATATAAGGCCCTCTTTCTGGAATCACCCAAAAGTGAATAAATTCATATAAATGTCAGCATCGACCTATTGGTACCTATTGGTGTAGGGTATCATATGGCCGGGCTTGACTGATTATATCTTTTTCTCTCGTTTGATCTTGCAAATGTTTTTTAAGAAAAAACAGCGTCAAAAAAGATTCGGTCAAATTCTAGCTATGATTAATGATAAGTAAAAAAAACGTTCCAATTAAAATGGAGCAATTACAAAATATTTTATGTAGTGGTTACGTCATTTTGGTCAAATATTTGACTAGTCTGAACATAACTTTACAAAATAGTTTCTTTTTTTTATAAATATGACCCAAATTAGATTAATTGTTATTTATTGATCACTACTTGTTGTCACCCAATTATTTTCAAAGTTAATATAATTTTATGTATGCTATAAATGCTATGTATGTGTATTAGTAAATATATTTATGTATATTTAATATGAACACATACATGTTTAATAATGTTTGTTTATATTGTATTTGTTAGTAGGGCTGTCAGATGTGGCAATTTTTCGCCAAACATAGCGATTTTTAATTTCTCTTGGAAACTGAATTTTCCATTTGGCGACATGGCGAATTTTTTTTTTTTTGGCGATTTTAACTTTTTTTTACATTTTATTAAATAGGTATTCTCGTAGTAAAACTATTACGTTTTCTTACTAGCAAAAGTCTGTTTTTAATATTTTTCTATAAAATTTAAAGTATTTCTTTAAAGAGATACCACAAATTTCTTTATTTCTCCGTACTTATAAAATAATTCGAAGTTACTAATTGAAGTTGTAAAGATAAAGGTATTTATATAGAGTAAAAATTCGAAAATTATTGTTTGTGCCGGTTTTATTTTTATTTTTTTTCAAATTTTAAAAAACGTTTTATGATATTTTTCAAATCCATTTTTAAATACAAAAGTTTTATCTTAAATTTATAGTTGATTAAAACCAAATTTTTACTATTTTCTTAAATATAGCCTGATTTGATACCAAATTGAGAAAATACCATTATTTTTTTTTTTTTAAGTATTAATTTATTTTTGGATTAAGAATTATTTAGGAATAACATTTGATATGAAATTAAGAGAGTATCACTTTTTCTAAATAAATATTCATTTTGATTCAAACTTGAAATTCAACATACGTATTCTAATAAATACCATTAAATTATCAAATTTAAAAGATTATAGTTTCTTAGGATATAGTTAATTTGCTACTTCAAAATGCCTGTGGGTCATTTTCAAGTTAATGCAAGAGTCTGTAAAAACCCTTGATCTATGTCGGGGATCACACACAGCAATTTCTCCTTCTGCAATTTTGAGTTCATGGGAGAGAGAGGACAAGGGAATACTAAACTTTTCTCTTTACCTTTCTCGTCTACGAATTGCAGCAAGAAAAATTGCTGTGTATGAACCCCGACTAACAAAATAAGGATCCTTAATTTTAAAATATCTTTAATAAGTGTTTGACAATTTGTTTTCCATCATCTTTCAAATATGAATATTAAGATATTATGGGCCACAATTCATGAATAAATAAATTCTTCGAAAAAAATTATAAGTTTAATAGGACAAATATTCATTAAATAATTTTATAATTATTCTGTTAAAAAATATGATAAATTTCAATAAATTTTTAAAAATGTTGACCCAAAATGGAGCTATGTATATAGGAAATTTAAAACTTTATTTTTTATTTAATTATTATTAGATACTGCAATTATCATTGAATTTGTTGATGCTGAATTTACATTTTAAAATTATATGAAACTTTTAGTTTTTCTTTAAAAAAAAAAAAATAATAATAATTTTTTCGAATTTTGGCGATTTCTGATTAAAAATTTGGCGACAGAGGCTCAAAAAAACCTGACAACCCTGTTTGTTAACATAAAATGTGTTAATTATATTTTATTTAGAGATTAATGTCGCTAATGCGTTTACACATGTTTTTATTGTCGAAAAGACAAATAAAAAAATTCTAACGACAAACTGAAATGTGACAAAGAGTAAAACAAGTTGACATATGGATATTTATGAGGTTAAATTACTAAATAGTTGACATGAAATTAACATTTAAAATTATACAAAAAATTTAAATTCCAACAATTAAAGGAGAAGCTTAGTAGACAGGTTAAGGAGAAAATGTTAAACTGAATTTAACAGATTAATTTAAATTTAATAAACCTCACCACAGGTAATCTAAGTAAAGGAATTTTTTAATAGAAAACAATTTAGGTATTTTAAAATGAAATGTGATTTAACCTGACTTAAAGTTGCTTTTTTAGCATTTAACATATATTACAATATTATTGAAAAAAAAAAGAAAAAAAAAAAAACAAATTTAATTTAAAATGTCAATTTGTAATTGAGTTTAAACAAATCAAAAGATTAAATTTACATTTCAGAAACAATTTTTAATAAAATCGATTTTAAAGTACCCTATAGAATATTATTTCTTAGAAAATACAAAATATATAAATAAAAAGAAGAAAAATAAAAGAACATTACAAATCCTGCGATTATAATGAAAAGGCATTGAAAGTAATTGTATAAGATTTCATCCTTTTCTTGTGCTTATTTTCTTTTACATTTATATATATTTAACTTATTTTCTTTCACCCCCTCTTTTTTTTTTTTTTGTTATATACAATTTATCCTTAAGGACATTGAAATTGATTTGTCGTTGTGTTAACTTTGATGTAAAATAAAAAAAGAAAGAATTGAAAAAAAAATACACTATAAAATGAGATGCTTTATAAAATTCAAGTGTATGAAGCTGACATTATGCCAACATGATGAAGACATAGAAAATTTTTCTTTGCACCTGTATTTTGAGAGGGAGCGCCATGAAAAAAGGTAGTAAAAGTAAAAGGAAGAAACGGTAATGGTATTAAATTATTTTCTATTTAATGTAAATATTAAAATCATGAAAATTCTATAAAAAAAGAACTCCTTGGCTTTTAGGTTTTTTCTTTATGCTACAACTTTTATCTCTTTAATTTCATTGTTTTCTTTCATCATCTGTGTTGCCTTATTTTCTAATATTGTTGTTCATATGAAGGGTTTATGGTTCTGAAAATGTGTATTGTAAATTAAAAAGACATTTTTACTTTTACTCATGTTTTTTTATTATAAGAATACAGGTTGTTGTATGTATCTATATGTTTTCATAATCGTACAAGTCATCAATCTTAAATCAGATAAAAAAAATTTAAGCTGGAGAGAAAAAAATATAATACAAAATTTTAAGCTCTAAATTACATTTAATGTCATACGTATTTTGTTTCCTGTTTGAATTCAATCAACGGTGAGTAAAAGTATGATAAGTGATTTTTAAAGATAATGACAAAATTTTTATGATTTAATATTAGAACCAAATGTTAAACCATAAAAATGCTATCGCTGAGATATTTTCAAGTTGATTTGAAAGAGTAAAGATAGAAGTAGACCTCCAAAGTTGGTTACCTAAGTTATGCAATTTAAAAAATTCGCTAAAAATAAATGACTTTTATAAATTTTACATATAGGTAGTCCTTTTACATACAAGCAGTCCTTATATGTGTGGGTTATCTCTTTTAGTTTAAGAGATAAGGACTACGCACGATAAAATCCATGCATACTTTTAGGCTTCAACTACAGTTGAACCCCTTTGTTTTGAGATTCGAGAGATCGACAAAGCTATTTGATTATATTGATTTAAACTCCAAAAAAGCAAGAATTGACAAAATCAGTTATAAGATGCTTTTGGAGCTACCCCGAATAGCAGTAAGAGTAATACTTTTTATTTTTAATGCTTTATTACGTCTTGAATTTTATCCACCAGAGTGTAAGGTCTCATTGGTCACAATGATACCTAAGCCTGGAAAAGATCACACTAAAGTAGAATCGTATATCCCATTAGCCTTTTGTCAAATATATGAAAACTATTTGAAAAGCTTTTAATGAACAGGTTGAAACCGATAGTGAATCTTTTCGATTGTATTCCAACACATCAATTTGGTTTTAGAGAAAACAAATTCACAGACTTATAAATATTATATCTAAGACGTTTGAAGAAAAAAAATATTGTTCGGCTCTCTTCATTGACGTCTCTCAAGCCTACGATAAAGTATAGTATGAAGGATTATTATTTAAAATTAAACAATATTTACCAACAAATACGCATTGAAGCAGATGTACCCCAAGGAAGTATACTGGTTCCCTTTCTATATTTAATAATCACTTCTGATATGCCAACTAATAATCGAACCCATATAATATTTTAAGCGTACATGAAAACCCCCAAGAAGCAGCTAAGCTCTTGCGAGATCATGTACACTGTCTAGAAAAATGGTGAATGAATAAAAATGTAGAATGAATAAAAAAGAAGAGTTTCCTGCTACCCAGATAAATAACACTGGTCAACAAAAAAATCCTTACCCATAGACGAATAGTTGGACTTGATGTATTTTGATGTACTAGACACGAATCTGCTTTCAGTTTTTTTCCATCAGGTCTGGATTTTTTTTTTATGGGCGTGTCTAATATTTCGCCCATAGTAAGACCATTACTCTAGTATATTTCCTCATAGCTCACCAAAAGATGGGGACTCAAAATATCTTCAACTTAATTTTTGTATGTGTTCAATAGTTTCGGAGTTATTTTGAAAGAAGTGTCCAAAAAAAAATCAATTTCATGCAAAATTTTTGATTTTTTTGTTACTAAAGATAAAGATGATAAACTGTAACATTTTAGATGTTTTCACTTATTAAAAGAAATAAATGAAAACATCTAAAATGTTACAGTTTATCATCTTTATCTTAAAGCTGGTAATGCTGCTAATAAAATAAAAAAAAAAATGTATGCATAAGTATTGACTTTATTCACAGTTAAGTAAAAATACCCATGTTACATACAATTGAGTAGAAATACAACGGTGGCCAAAAAAAAAAAAAATAAAAAAAACAAAATCTTTTTTTTTTAACAAGAACCTGCATTCACTTTTTTCTATCACGTACTGATTTCTTTTTATGGGCATGACTATTATTACCACCTTATTCAGCGGTCACACTATAAAATTCGAGAATGGTATGTAAAACTTAGGCTATAACTCAAGAACCCTTTACACGATTTTGATAAGTGTTACATCAAAGATGCATACGAAAATTGTCTTCAAGATATGTCAACAATATTTTTATTTCGCTCAAAAATTTCAGAGTTATGGATCAAAATTTTCACCACTTTTTGAAAAAATAAATTTTAAAATTTTCGGTACTAATTACCGAATAACTACGGAAAAATTAACTGCACAAAAAATTATATAAATTCAGATCAAAGACAATTTAGGTCGCTATATATTAAAGTTCAATTTATCTTAATTGGACAAACTGTTCTCAAGTTACACAAGTGTGACTGCCTAAAGGCGGGGTCATAGTTGTCATGCCCATAAAAAAAAATCAATTCGTGATAGAAAAAAGTAAAAGCTGATTCTTATTTAGCAAGTTAAATTACATCTAATCCAACTATTTTTTTTTATTTAAAACGAAAAAAAAAAAAAAATTGTTTTTGTCCTCTAGTGTATTTCAACTATAGGTAGAGGTATGCATGGGTACCCAAACTTAACTGTGAATCCATTCAAGATTTGTACATCAATTTTTATGATACGAAGCTTTATTTACTCACAGTTTTGCCAGCTTTGAGATAAAGATGATAAACTTAAATATTTTTCATGTTTTCACTTTTAAAAAGAAGTTTTAGTAAAAAAAAGAAATCTTGAATTTAGCATGAACAAATTTTTTTCGGACACTTATTTCAAAATATCTCCCAAACTATTGAGCAAATAGAAATTTGTTAGTAGAACGACTTAAAGCCAATTTTATTCCACATATTATTTATATAAATCGAACATACCGTTCTCGAATTATGGTAAAATATACTCGAGTAATCGGCTTATTTAGGGCATAATATTAGACACGTCCATAAAAAAAAATCTCTATCTGATGGGAAAAAATTGAAAACGGATTCGTGTATTGTGTTTGTAACAAACCAGTCTGAAATTCCGTGGATTTAAAAGATATTGGACCCTAATAAAAAATAATTTAATGGACACTAAAAGCTCAACAGAAAATTAAACGGAGTTTAAAAATAAGTGGACTTATTCGAGCAAAAATATGACCGAAACAAAATTAAAGTTTTCAAGGAAGAATTTTGCAAAATATAATTTATTTCATTAAAAATCTAAAAAAAATCTCCCATTGCACGTTGGGGTAAAAGAGGTCGAAAGTGGCGTTTAATTGAATTTTGAAAATTAACTTTCTGTAACAAAGTTGGATACCGAATAAAAATAGACAAAATTATGTATCAAAAACAATAAAAATCATTGGCCTAGGTTGCGTTTTTTTTTTGTGTACTGAGCTGTCAAAGTTTAACATTTTTTTATATTTTGGAAAAAGAGCAAACAATTCAATTTTCATTAACTTTCGTTTAATTTTTTTTAATAAAAAGTGCTTTAAAAAAATTTTAAATGGAACTATTAACCTCAGGTATTTAAGTTTACTTTTGTTGAAGAATTTGTAAATTATTTCTTGTCCAGGTATTTTTGTTATTTTTTTGAAACTGTCCAAAAATACACTAATTTTCAACTTTCATGGAGTGCAACTAAAAATATTAGAAGGTGTTTGTTCTGAAAATTGTCTGAAAAATATAACATATTGTCTACTTTAATATTCTGAAAAAAAAATCGTGCGCATATGTAGCCCGAAATTAACATATTTGTGAAAAAACTCCAGTAGATTTCATACAAAAAAAGGGCTTGTGCAAGACATTTTCTTTGCTTTATCAAACATTAAACAGTGGGGAAGAATCGAAATAAATCTGTAACTTCTAATCGGCATGAAATTTCATACAGGCATAGCAGAGAACATTAACATTTTGAGTTTAGAAGTGGGGTCTAACATTCGCAACAGGAGCGGAACTATAGGGGTTCAAAATATACAACTAGTGTCATGGAAAAGGTTTAACCACTACCGAATTTTTGTTCCTTACCCGATTTCCAAGATTTTTATATCACCTTAAAGTCCTTGATAAATCCTTTAGAAAACATGAAAGTATTAATCTTTTGATATCACCTTTCCCCGAATTAAGCGGCATTTTCTACACATTAAACTCAAATGTATAGACGAACGGTCGAACATTGCTATGCTGCCAAAAAATATTTTAGAATTCTAAAAATGCATTTGTTTATTAACTAATAAATAGAAAAAATAGAAAGTGATTATCAAAATTTGGATATCACCTTTTCCTGAATGGAGCGTCATTTTCGTCCCATTTAACCCAAATGTATAGACGGAAGGACGGACATTACCATTCAGCCAAAAAACATGTTATAATTCTAAAAATTATTTTTTTTACTTATTAGTAAATAGGGAAATTAAACGTGATCATTAAAGTGTTGATACCACCCTTCTCTGAATTATGCGTAATTTTCAACCCATTTAACTCTAATGTATAGACGGACGGACAGACATTTCCGTTCTGCTAAAAAAAAAATCTTAAAATTCTGAAACTGAATTTTTTTTACTAATAATCAATACAAAAATAAAACGTGATTATAAAAATATTGATATCACCTTTCCCTGAATTAAGCGCCCTTTTCGACCCCTTTTACCCCAACGTCCATTGGTTTAGTTTCTATAAGCAGATTTATATGCACGATTTTTTTTAAGTTTTTTAAAAAATATCCACTAGATTTCTTAAAAAATTCTAAATAGTATTACTCTAAGAATCATATAAATATATCTATCGAATAAATCGTTCGACGCAGGTCTCTGCAAGTAAGAGGAGTTTTGCGTAAAGATTACGTGAATTTTTATAAAAAAAACTCAACAAATAAAAAAATTGTGTTAAAAATAAACTTTATAAGAATGAGAAACGTAAAATTTTGCAAAAATTTGCTTCAACGTTGTTATACTACCGGGGCTGCTAAAAATCCTGCCACTTCCTCCGGACCTTCCACCAGCAATGTCAAGGGCTTATCTAGCAACTGTGTGAAACCTGCATCGGGACCCGTAGGACTAGGTGCTTCACCTACCGGCCAATACAAGGTTCCGGAATACTTCTGCTTTAATCGTTTCAGCTTTGCTGAGGCTGAAATCGAAATGGCCAAATATCGTTGCCCACAGCCCTCTGCTTTGAAAATATTTGTTGTAAAATAAAAATTTATTTTAATCTGAATTTAAAACTTAAAAAAATCATATTTTTGGGGTAATTTTTCAAAAAGGTGGTATTATTCTTTCAACTCTAAAATATTTGTTTGTTCCGAACTGCAGAATTTTTATAAAGGTTTAAAAAAAAAACTTAACGTAAATGAGTGTAATACGAAATCGGAGGCGATTTAGGCAACATTTTTCCCCAAAGCTTTATCTAAACTTTGTCAATAAAAAAAAAAAATAATAATAATAATAATCTTCTGAGTCACACCTTTTAGAACGGCTGGGCGATTATTTTATCAGTTACGGAATTATTTCCAAAAAAATCGTCTTGCGAGCACTGTGTGACGTTAGTAAAATATATAAAATTTACATTTTTCTTAAACCTTATCAAATTTCTTATATACTTTTTTTAAAATATGTATCCCCATTACAATTCCGCACAATTTTATCGCCTTATAACTATTATTATTATTTAAGTATACTTTGTTTCATATTAACACCTTACTCATTAAATTCCAATAACTTAATTATAGTTTTTAACTTAGCCAACAACTTACTTATTATTCTCAACATAATCATTTGCCATTGATACCTAAAATTTTTATGCAATTAACATTGTTTAACAGTATTACCTACATAAATAAGTTGAGTGTATAATTTAAGATTTTATAGCTTGATTATTAACTATTTTTAGAACATTTTCTTTAACCTTTCGTATTTTTTTCTTATAACTATTTACATAGTTTGGCCTATAAGGCAGTCCCCTAAAATGATTTTTTTTATTTTTTTCTTTCATTGTAAACTTGTCAAAATTGTAAATGTAACGCTAGACATTTTTACATTGGTTGCACGTTAACGAGATGTTTCCTCCCTTTAGGCCATAATGTTATTTTCAAGTTTATTTTAGTTTAGTTACCACCAATTAAGTTATTAGACTTAACAACCGTTTTGTGTTTTTCTGCGAAAATCAACTTTTACAACGATACCAAAAAAAAAAAAAAAATCATAAAACATAAAACTAAAAAAGAGGAAAAAAATATACTGAAACTACAGTTTGCATGTTCTGGCTCGTTTTATTGCAATGTCTAGGTAAATTTAATCTTGTCCAAATGAACTATTAAACTTTTTTTAGTTTAGTTTTTAATTTTATTTTTGATGTTGGCTAAATAAACTTTTAAAGTGAAAAGGCATTAAAAGTTATTTTGGTGGTTCTTAATATTTAATAAATTTACTTTTTGGTGTAAAATTTAAATAAGAGAGAAAATTTTTAAGGTAAATAAAAATGGATTTATAAATAAAAATGCAATTTGATTTATTGAAAAAGCGGAAACAAAATGTTATTTTAAAATAGAAAATATCTAACATGAAACTAAACCAGTCAGTTAAGAAATAGTCTTAAAAACAGTATTAAAATATATATATCGAGCATTCCAGGAAAGAACGCCCGAAAAAGTGTATTTTTTTACTGGATGGCTTTCAATTTCGATAAAAATTTTTATACATAAACTCCATTAAGCCTTTTATCAATTTCAGTTTTCAGTTTTGTGAAATTACATAAATTCGCGATTTAATTTTGCTTTTTAATTTTCTCAAAAACCAAAAAAATTTCAAAAGTATGTAACTTTGAATAGCAATATCTCTGAGAAGGCTTTGTGAATTTTAATGATTTAAACTGCCTTTGAATTTCGCATATGGCGACTTTACGACGAACACTTTAAAAATAAGAAAGATTTTTTAAAAATGCATTTTAATGCAATTGCATTTTTCAAATGAATTTTTCTTAAAATATGCTATTTAAATTTTTTATTTTTTTAACATAAATGAAAAGTTTGGAATCTTTACATTAAAATAAAAGTGTAAAATTTTTGGGAAGCAATAATCTTATATGCATAATCCAATTTTTATAAAAACATTTTCCCAATTTTTCATATAAAAAATAAAATTTTTTCTTGTTTTTGGAATTTTCTTTAAAATTTGTATAAAAGTTAACAAAATATAAAAAGTATGCAATTTTAAATATTCATATCTCTTGAAGTTGTTGATGGATTTCTGTAATTTAAAAAGTATTTAAAAGGCCATTGTATATTTTTTGTGCAATTTAGTCAGCATTTCGAAAACCACCTCTTCGATCCATATTATTTTAAAAATATAAATGCAGTTTTTAGATGCATTTTTGTTAGTTGCGAATTTGTTAAATTTTAATTTTTCAAAAGTGTATTTAAAAATGCTTTGTTTATTATAACTTAAAATAATAGTTATTCTGATACATAAAGTTTTACTATTTTTAACGATTTTTTAAAAAATAACACAATATATTTATTTTTAACAAAAAACGTAAAGATATTCATAATACCAGAAAAATATAATTTTTATATGAAAAAATTTTAAATAGTTGAAGAAAAGGGGAAATTATGCACAGTAAATGTGTGCGTCCCAAAAATTTGAGATTTTTATTTTAATGTAAAAATTCCATGCTTTCCAAATACGAAAAAAAAAAATCAAAAAATTTAATAGCATATTTAAAGAAAAATGCATTTAAAAAATGCAATTGCATTAAAATGCATTTTTAAAAAGTATTTTTTATTTGTAATATACTCATGTTTAAGCTGATATAATTACAATTTAAACGCCGTTTAAATAATAAATTTCCGTAAAGCGTTCCCAGAAATATTTGTATTTAAAGTTGTTCACTTTCGAGATTTTTTAGATTTTTTTGAAAGTGAAAAAGCGAAATAAAATCGCGAATTTTCTGAATTTAGCGAATCTGAAAACGGAAATATTTATAGATACCCATGGACCTTATACGTATAAAATTTTATAAAAATCGGAGGAAACTTGGTATATTTTTGGGCGTTCTTTCATGGAATGGACGATATATATTTTTTAGCATTAAACACACAGAAAATATTAAAATAATTTAAGTTAAGTTTTTTTATCATTTAACCCTTAAATGCCCAAGGTCAGCGATTTTAATAAAAAAAATATATTATATATAAAATGTCGAAAAAATAATAACTACGTTTTTAGTTTTTCCAAAAAAACCTTTTTAACCCATTTCTTACCACTACCCGATCCCGTTAAGATAAATTAAATTTGGTATAGAGTCTATTTTAATGATTGTGATCATAAAATCGAAAGATTTGTGAACCTAGCTATTTTAGTTTCCGAGATATCGGGTGTTGCGAAAACGCATCAATGGTTAATTAGGGGTATAGTGTTTCGCTCATACAAGAAGTAGACGTTTAAAATGAAATTTATTTGTCATTTAAATTTAGTTTTGTGATTATTTCACAAATTTTATGTTAAATATAATAAGTGTGAACAAAAAAATGGAGGTGGACCATTCCAATTGAAATTTAAGGCAACTAAATAATGACGTAAAAACTTACAGATTATATATTAAATAAAACATGTTACACGTTAAAGCATTTGGAATGTGATGTTCATTGCATTCGATTATCAGTTTGCGCATCATCTCGATTAGGATTTCAATACGGTGGTCAGGAAAGCATTTTGGTCCTTCGTACAGGAAACCTAGCCACGTTTTGTTTCAAACACAAATGCAGAATATTTCCGAATTTATAAAGTCGTAAATCCTGGTAATGTACCAAACACAGTGGCTCACAATATGATGCATTCCAATTGAAACAGGATTTGAAAATTGGAATAATGTACCAATTTTCAAATGCCTAAGAAAAAAATTAGTTTGCTTTCATTTATCCGTACACATATATTCAAAGATTTTTCTTTTTCTGAATATTCTATTAGATTTTATTTTGTTTATATTTTGATATTCATTTAATCTCATTTAATTGAAAATCCAAAATGAAGTATCACCTTGAGCATAGCCTTTTATAGAAAAAGGCTGTTTCGAAAATGATGAAATATTACTATTCACATTCAAAAATTGCAAATATTATGTTTTTCTTCAGCAAATTTTATGACCTTTGAAGAAAATTTATTATCCCTTTTTTAAGACAATTGAAAAAAAATTTAGCAATAAATTACATAATTTTATTGGTTTCATTCATCAGTTTTCGACATTTTTCAGGTAATTCCTTGAATTCAATATAATAGCATCCTTCTCAAAATATACTTTATATTCAGGTAACGTCGGTCATTTCGAAATTATTTTTCTTACATTTGTTCTCAATGACTGTAAAAAACATAATCACTTGTTATTTGCTGACAATTGCTTATTTTTCACTACATAAGTCATAAAGAATGTAGAATACAACTTTCTTAAGTCTCGAGTAAAAAAAATTCTATTGCACATGAAGTCTTAATTCAAAAAATTCTATATTCGTTCATCTATAATGGTTTTCTTAATTATTTTGCATAATTTTAACATACTATATTACCTTAAAAATTTCCATATTTTCAGTGCGCCACCTTGAGTAATGTAGCTAAATCTCGCTACCCCTAATTGACCATTGATGCGTTTTCTATTTCCCTAAATTATTTGTCAACAAGTGAATAGTTTCATATTTTTTGATATCTTGGCTATCGTTTGGAAGGTTTTTCAAGATATTTTGTAAAATTTTTCGAATGAATTTTTTAATTTTAAAAAAGGTATATTTTATAGACCTTTTACATATATAAAACATTATCATTAATTTTAAACTAAATTAGTTACGGTATAGGTAAATTTAGGGATGCGAAAACGCAACAGTGGTTGGAAATGGGTTAAAGAAGTTATTTTAAAAAAAGTGGTTGTATCTTTAAAGATACACTGGGCAATTACCCCTAACAAAAATTATTAAGATAAATTAAGATACTTTCGTATCTTAAGTGCAGCCAGGCGGATGTTTTTTGTTAGACCTATGAGAATTTTGCGTCTGACCCTCGCATTGGCTACGGTTTGTCGTCGAGTGAATAAACATTCACAGCTTTTGAGGCTTTCCTTTTGTCATATCCATTCGGATTATATAACTAAGAACTGATATTGGTGAAAACCATAAAATTCAAGAACTGAATTCGGGAATTCTTACTTTCTATACAAAGGTATAGATTGGCGAAAGTTTTCGAAGGAGCGTTCTATTGTGTTATACACTGGCAATATATCATAATAGTTATCCATTTAGTTTCAAAGCCTCCCAAAATAAAAACGATTCTATTCATTTTGTCAAACCTTTTCACAGTTGTTGATTGGTCTGTCTTAATTTCAGCACTACAGAGTACATATTTTGTAAATGTTGTTCAATTAAAAAATGTGGTTTTGACCTTGGTTCGAATTGTGCTAAATATATTGAGATTCAGCATCAATTAAATTTCCCTCGTTTGTATCATCATTTGACACGTTTACGTCAATACAATATTGATTTATACTTTCATCATTGTCTGCTACTTATTACCTGCATTTCACCTGTTGTTTTATAACAATGAGCAAAATTTAGATCACCATTTTTATTATAAATATTTTAAATACTATCATCACCTATAATTTCGGTATTACAAATTAGTTCACATACGTTATCATCAGACATAACAAACTAATTCGAAAAAAGTAAAATTTTTTACAAAAGTTCATATAAACATAATTATTGTAACTAAAAAATGTTAATAAACAATTTAAAATCTAAAAAACTAAATTACTTAGCCCCAAACAAGTGAACTTGCTCTAGCAAAGGCAATATCATATAGGAAAATGACACTGATAACAGTGTCAGAGAATCGAAATTTTTTGGAAATAAATCTGTAACTTCTGATCGGCTGGTTATATTTGCATGAAATTTGGTATAGGCATAGCAGAAGAGTGTGCAATGTTAAGTTTAGAAGCACAGACCCCTCAGGGGCGGGTAGGCACTGATAAGACCTACAAAAAACATGCTTGCATGTCCTATTTATCTCTTATAGTTTTTGAGTTATTCGCATTTGAATTTATAAGTACCTCAATTTTGCATGTTCTTGGTCCATATATATCCTAGTGTTTCCGAACGATTTCATTTGTTTTTCTTTAACTAATTAAAGAACAAAATTATCTATTGAATAAAAAAAATTTGGAGTCCATATCTTTACCGAGTTCAAAAATAAACGATTTTGAATTTGAAAATTGCAAAATTTACGACTTTTTGTGTTTTTTTGGCCGAAAAAGTATTTACAATCTTTTTTCTCTAAAATAAAATTTTCTTTAACAGCATATAATAATTTTATACTTTGCTGAAAGGTATCTTCACAGAGAAGACTCTAAGATAAAAAAACAAGCCCAATAACTCAAATGGTCAAGGTACACACCCTCCCGAATTCGACCCATTTTATATGAACCTTTTGACTTTAGTCTACATTTTCTCAAATCCCAAAGCACGAATCGGCAAACGGAATGCAGTTTATGAATCTGTAATATGTTGTTAAAAGTTTTCAATCAAAATCTACGGGACTTCGGAAAAATGTGGATTTTATAGCCGAAATGGCCTTACATTACTCTAGTATATTTAATCATAACTCAAGAACGGTGTGTACGATTGACATAAGTGATACACACAAATGATGCGTACTAAAAATATCTACAAATCACCCAAACTTTATTTTTTTATGTGCTCAATAGTTTTGAAGTTATTATGAAATATGTGTCCAAAAAAAATATTTTTCATGCTAAATTTCAGATTTTTTTTTTTTTTTTTTTTACTAAAATTTCTTTTAATAAATGAAAACATCAAAAATTTTTCAGTTTATTATCTTTATCTTAAAGCTGGTAATGCTGCGAATAAAATAAAGTATGTGTATTCAAAATTGATGCACAAATCTTATGGATTTTGATGAGTTAAACAAGAATCTGCATTCACTTTTTTCCTATCACGTACTGATTTTTTCTTTTTTATGAGCATGACTAATATCATCACCATATTCAGTGGTCACACAATAAAATTCGGGAATGGTTTGTCAAATTTAGATTATAACTCAAGAACCGTTTACTCGATTTTGATAAATGATACACCAAAGAATGCATACGAAAATTGTCTTCACATCAAAAACTTTTGATAATGGCCCTTATATGTTATTTTATATCGTCCATTCCATGAGAGAACGCCCGAAAAAAGGCATTTTTTTACTTGATGTCTTTCAATTTCAATAATAATTTGTATACACAAACTCCATTAAGCCTTTTATCAGTTTCAGTTTTCGGTTTCGTGAAATTGCAAAAACTCGCGATTTTATTTCGCTTTTTTCTTCATCAAAAACCAAAAAAATAAATAAATCAGAAGAATGTAACTTCGACTGTCTTTGAATTTCACATATGGCTTTACGACGAACATTTTAAATATAAGAAAAAATGCATTTTTAAGCAATTGCATTTTTTCAATGCATTTTACTTTAAATATGCTATTTAAAATTTTTAATTTTAATTTTTAACATAATTGAAAAGTTTGGAATCTTTACATTAATATAAAAGTGTCAAATTTTTGGAACGCAAAAATCGTATATGGGCAATTCTTCAAACTCCTTTACTTTTGATGTTAAAACAAATTTCGAAAATTTTTAAATGGCACATCAACGATATTAAGTACCAATATTCCTTGGCCTTAGTGGAACACAAATCTGTTCGCGTGAATGACTTTTACCGAACGGCATCAATTTTATGGCGGTTTAAGTTAAATTTTTTTAAAAAGTTGCCAAAATTCTATTTATATTCCTAAATCAAAAATTATTGCATTTATGTACTCTACAATGGTGTATCTAAAATACAAATTAAATATATCACGATAAGTTAGGTATGCGTGCATATATTAGCGATTTAATAATTATTAAACCTTCTTATAAAATTTGCAAAAGAGTACTTTTTTCGAACGCCATATTGATTTTGATGTATGGTATTAAAGCAGCTACAGATTGACTTATATCATCGCTAATTTTGATTAGCGCCTTGGGTGTACCTCGACGATTAATGTTAAACTAAAAACATCACTGTCTTAGCCCATGAAAACCGCTGATGAATGTTTTTAGTAAAATTATATTTCTTGCGCAAGTAAAACTTTACACAGGAACTTATTTCATTTTAGAATTGATTTATAACACCAAAATCCGCTACAACAAATTATGCAAAATTGCTGAATTTCTTAAAATTGCTATACACGTTTAGCAAATTAATATTTTAAAACGCCACAATGATTTTTAAATGTCCCGCTATTTAACTGGTCCTAAAATAACGGAATTTCATTATTTGTTTACTTTTTCTCTTTTGCGCTTTTATTTTGTATTTATTTGCAAAAAAATCAGTGAAGTTATAATTTCAATTTAAAAAAAATAATAGGGACGAAAAATTATTATTTTTAACATAAACATATTAAAAATCCGTAAAGCAAAGTTTATGTGATTAATTTAATCATATTGGTTTCGTGTTTATGATTTATGTTTTCGGTAAATAAATTTGAAAATGGGTCGTGGTGTTCATTGTACTGAATCTGAAAAAAATGTTATTCTTAAATTAAATTCGGACGGGTTATCAATTAGAAAAATTGCACAGATAATGAAGTGTTCCAAAACTAAAGTATTCAATGCCATTCATTCGAAAAAAAGTCTTGAAACTAGAGGTAGAAAGCGTAAATCGTCAGCGCGTTTTGACCAACGTTTAGTTCGACTTTCCAAAAATAACCCCTTTATGTCATCAAGTAGCCTTAAAAATGAATTGTGTGCTTCAGCGACAAGTCGAACAATAAGAAACATGCTGCTGCAAGTCGGATTAATGGGACGCAGTCCGAAAAAAGTACCACTTTTAATGGTACTTTTTTAATTTCCTGTAATATTTAACCTAAAAACATGAAATTAAAGATATGTGGTCTTAAATTAATGTGAATCCACAATAGGGGATTTTGTGGTACTTTTTTTGTTTTCTAATGGTACTTTTTGAATTTTCTATAATATTTAATCTAGGAACATGAAATTAAAGATATGTGGTCCTTAATGAATGAAATTCCATAAGAGAGGACTGTGATATTTTCCTTTTGTTCTTCTAATGGTACTTTTTGAATTTTCTATAATTATGAAACTAGAAACATTAAATTAAGGACATGTGATGCTAAGTGAATGAGAATCCATAAAAGGGGACTTTGTGGTACTTTTTGGTTCTTCTAATGGTTCTTTTTGAATTTTCTATAATTATAAACCTAGAAAAATGAAGTTAAAGTTATGTGGCCCTAAGTGAGTGAGTATTCATAAGAAGGGATTTTGTGGTACTTTTTCGTTTTCCTAACAATACTTTTTGAATGTTCTGTAATATACATCCTAGAAACATAAAATTGGAGATGTAAGGTAATAAGTGAATCAGAATCCTTAAAAGTGATTTTGTGGTTCTTTTTCCTTATTCTAAAATACTTTTTCGTTATTTTAATATTAGAAATCTAATATTAAAGAGATATTGTTATTTATGAATGAGAATTCTCAAGCTCTATTATATTATACTAAAAAATAATAATAGGAATACTTTGGTAGTTTTTTAACTTTCGAATGTTAAAGATGTTAAAAATTGGTACTTTACTGGCACCCTATCTGACATGTCTTTTGTACTTTTCGAAAATCCTATTTTAAATTTATTTTATAGTATGGTTTTTATAAAAAATTTCCGCTAACGAAGTAGCGGGTTAACAGCTCGTATATAAAACTTTTTGAAAACTTTAAAAAAATGAGAAAGCTCAAAACAAAAAACTAATTTTATCAGCAAATAAATATTGCCACCTTTTTGAAAAAAAAAAAAAAAAAAATTTTAAGTTTCAACTTCAATTTAACAATAACTTTTTAACGAATTCATATATATCAAGTTAAAAAATAAAAAATAAAAAATAAAAAATAAAAAAAAAAAAAATAAAAATAAAAAATCGTGGTAAATATAAATTTTCTTTTCTGTAATATCATAATTAAATTTTTGGCGTTTTTTCAAAAAAATTACATACCCATGATGGCCAACTTTGGAGGGCCACCAACTATAACCTGACCCGCTAGAAACCTCTAGCTCCGACCAAGTGAAATTTTATTGAAATATCTCCAAGAAAAAAAATTTACTGAATGCTTTATTTAACAAATAAACTTAACAAAGATTTTCCGAAAAAAAAAATTTATCAAAAATAATCTATAAAAACAAAAAATTTAAAATATTCTATTCAAAAGTTATTGAAAATTATTCATTAAAAAAAAAAATATAAGAAACTTTATCTACAATTTTCTTTGAAATAGAAATTTATTGAAAATTTATTATAAAAAAAAAAATATTTTTTATTTCCAAAAGAACCTAAATTTATTATGAATTAAGAAGAAAATTGCAATTTAGTATGTATGTATGTATTAACTTTAATATTTACAAGTTTATAAATAAAGTTCTAAAATATTTACGATATGAAAAATAACAGTTAAATTTAAATAAAAATTAATTTTAACTCAAAAAGAAAATAATTGCACGTAAAAATACAATATTTAATATTTTTATACAAAAAGATTTAAAAAATATACGTAAAATATAATATAAAATTCTTTAGTGAACATTTTGTATATAATGTTATTATACATGTACATAAAGATTTACATGCAATGATAAGTTTTGAAAAAAAAAAAAAAAAAAACATATATTTGAAAAAATAAAAAATTTAACTTAAACGGAATGAAGTCAAAGCACGCATATACGAGTACAAAAGTGAATTGAAGGGATATAACACCGAGAAAAATTAAATCACTTGTAAGATAATATGAAATCTTAAAATAGATTCTTATTATAAATTAATTCTAATTAACTTTGTATTTGAAATAACAACAGATTAATATAATTAAGTATGTTATGCTAAATAATAATGATAATAGAATTTCAAAATTATTCTTAAGCCTAAGTCTAAGAAAATATTTCCAATATTTTGGTGAACTCTAAAAAGATATTAATCAAGTTATTTATATAATCTGTATCAGTATTATAATCTGTATCAATATTATTTTTGCATTTTTACTTAATGAGCAAATTATAAGTACTTTTATTTTTCCGTGTATGCCAACATACGCATACATTTATAATTACAAAAATGAATATTACTTTTTTACCGTCTTTTTTTTTTAAGTAGAAGAGGGATGTGTTTGAATGTATTTAAAAATTTGCTTTATTCTGCTGGTTGTTATATTATATTTAATTTTTATTATTATTATTATTTTTATTTTTTTTTTTTTTTTGTACTTACAAAGGAACGGAATTGTTTTTTTTTTAATTTTTTTCTTTGCCATTGCCACAAGACCCACGTATTAAAATTCCCTTGTTGAATTATATACAGCCATTTAAAAATTAGAAAAATTAACAAAGCGATAAGATTACATTTTTCAAAATAATAAAAAAGAACTCACTGCTTATATTGTTATTGCATTGAGGGTTCTATGGTCGCGGTAATGCACTATGGGACAAAAAAGGGTACTAGAAAAAAAAAAACACATGCAACTAATTTTAATATAGAGAAAATAACATTTATGTTCTTTTGGAATAAGATTTAGCTAAAGGATATTTATAAAAGATATCATTATCAAAAGTGCCGTTTACAGCGTCGACTTGAGAAGACATTTTAATTAGTATTTGGAACTTTAAAAAGCTTCTTTATCACAAATTTTAATCCAATTTATTTTTAAGAAATTTTGTTTTTTTATTTTGTTTCGTTTCAAATTTAGTTTCAACATTATTTATTTTAAGACCCATGGTGCCACCTGCTACCAGTTGTATCGTACTAAGTGGGTTTGTATAAAATAAGTGTTTATAATAGCACAACACAAAACTCTAAAAAAAGGAACATAAATTATAAATGAGAGGTATAATGTAATATGCTAATTTTTATATTATTTATTTTAAAAATCACCTACAATATTACGATTATATAATGTGGGCATTATAACAGATAATCAGACAACTTAAAACTGCTAAATGCAGATAATTGTAGGTATAATTTAATAAATGTTAAATGTTTAATTAATATTCCCATTTTCTAGAAAATAGAAAATATGTAATTTTTAGAGAGAGAAGATAAATGGTTTAAACAGGCTTTTAAGAAGTTTACTTTACTTGTAAGGAATTTTTGAAGTACAATCTACTTTTAAGACTTTAACCAAAAATAGGATAAGAAGATTAAGCTACATGTTTGTATACCCATATCGATCTAAATTTTAATTTATTTTTTTAATTAGAATTCATTGTAGTCTAAATATCATTCTTAAATAATTTTATTTTCAGACGAGCTGTTAACCCGCTACTTCGTTAGCGGAAATTTTTTATAAAAACCATACTATAAAATAAATTTAAAATAGGATTTTCGAAAAGTACAAAAGGCATGTCTGATAGGGTGCCAGTAAAGTACCAATTTTTAATATCTTTAACATTCGAAAGTTAAAAAACTACCAAAGTATTCCTATTATTATTTTTTAGTGTAGAGGAATGTGACTAATAGAGCTTCAGAATTCTCGTTCATAAATAACAATATCTCTTTAATATTAGATCTAATATTAGAATAACGAAAAAGAACCTCAAAATCACTTTTAAGGATTCTGATTCACTTAGGACCTTACATCTTCAATTTTATGTTTCTAGGATGTATATTACAGAACATTCAAAAAGTATGGTTAGAAGAATGAAAAAGTACCACAAAATCCCTTCTTATGAATACTCACTCATTTAGGGCCACTCACTCACTTTTAAGCGAAAATATAATGCAAATAAAAAAAGTCATTTAAAAATTTACTTTTTCATGGAAACTGCTCTCCTGCATTCGCTTTTGGCCGGGCGGGAAGCAGTTTAGTGTCAAATTGTTCTAAATCAATTTTTTGATGAAATATCATCAAAAAATTTCAAAAATCTAGCGTGACTTTTTTTTTATTAATCGATAAAAGCTTCACTTTTTTCCAAAATTCACCATTTTCGACCAATGTCTGATGTAGGGTACAAGCCTAAACCAGTTCAAAATGTCTGTATTAGCCATTTGTGAAACCATGTTTTTTGAAATATATAAAGAAAAATTGTTTTTCTTAAACGGAACTTTGAGTAAAAAGTGAAAGAATTATACTATATTTTTGTAAAAAATAGCCATTTTTCGTACCAGATTCAGAGTGTAACTTTAAATATTTTTCACGTCTATACGCATTGAGATAATCTAAAAATTCTTTCAGTATGTTATTTTGAAATATATAGCAAATTACAGAATATTTTAAAAAAATTTTTACCTCATATACTTCAGGATTTATTCCCGAAAAACGAAAGTCGAGTCAAAAATTCAAAATTCAAGTGTAAATATCTTTTTAACAGTAAGAGATTGTTTGGGTGAGTATGCTTATTTTTCCTTTACCTTGCAAAACGCTTTACAGAAATATAAAAATCCTTAAAATCGGACTTAATTTGTATAAGTTACGATTTTTTTAAACTTTTACATACTCGAGGTAGTTAATTTTGACACCTTGTAGATTTTCTTGTGTAATCATAGGGTGACTACTAAAGCCTCCTCTGCAACTCTTTCATACATTTCAATTTAATCCAACCAGTAGTTAGGAGATACAGATTTATTACCAAAAATTTTGACCCCACTGTGCGGTACTTAGGGACCGGTCCATTAGTGCAATTGCCACAAATTTGCCACAGGGAAGTAACTGTGGACTTTTAAAAAAGCATATTTAGCAGAGGTAAGTCAATTTTAAGAATATTTATTCATAAAATTAAAATTTACTCTAACTCCCGTGGCTTTAGAAATTTTTTAAATTTTTTGGCAGTTTTTTAGTTTAAATAAATATAATTTTATAAACATTTAAAAATACTTTTCACTACTACCCCACTCTACTAGAGTTTGTGCAGAAACTCTTCTGTATATAACACTTTCATTTTCGGAAATGCTTTAATGTTGGTTTCTTTATGATCTAGATAATTCACAAATTTGTTTTGAATAGGAAAAATGATTTTAAGTACATGATGATTTAAAAGAGTACATCTTTTTTTGAGCCGCAGTTTCATTGCCTAAATCTAATTTAATTTTTGATATGTATATATGTATTTTAAAATAATGCAGATTTTTTTTTTCCTAATGTTATGTTCAACTTAAATATATATGGATATATTTATTTTCAAATCCTTGTCATTTCTGGTAAAAGGTTCAACTAAAATATTTTAATTTAATTTATATTGCTGCAGTTGTTGATGCATAAAAACAAAATAAATTTCAAATTTCCATAAAATTTTGTTACATGTAAATATAAAATGAAATATATTGACAATGTTACACATTTTGTTTTAAATAAATGACAAATAAATTGTAACATAGATAAATTTATTTAAATTTATTTATCATTTTTTTATTTTTTTTTCTGCAAATTTATTTAGAAGTTTAAGAGAACAACTAAACATGTAATAGAAATTTATATCAATTTTGTTTTGTACCCTACACAACCATAGGTGGTTGAGGTATTATGTGTTTGTGCTGTTTTATAACGCTTAGAAAAAGTTACCCAACACCCACCTTAAAGTATACCAATCGACTC
Source organism: Protophormia terraenovae (assembly GCA_951394005.1). NCBI lineage: Eukaryota > Metazoa > Arthropoda > Insecta > Diptera > Calliphoridae > Protophormia > Protophormia terraenovae. The sequence goes on from OX596074.1 coordinate 145,660,662, forward strand.
AGACATCACTTTTTAAATCGATCCAACAATGTCTTTCCGTCTGTCCGTCTGGCTGGCTGGACAGCTGGCTTGGCCATGTAAACTTCGGCACGTAGGACTTTTATAATACCAGGACAAAGCCTATTGAAATTGGTGGTGATTGGTCGCCCATAAAAATAAAAATATTTTAATGAAATTTGATGCAAAAAGTTCTGTACAAGTACAAATCTTTGCATCAAATTTTATGAATATCGTTCTACGATTGACCATAGCTCTCATATAAACCAATCTTCCGAAAATCATTTTAACGTAAATACGAATGTTAGTATCAAGAGAATATTCGATACAAATAAGTTTTATGTAAGTAGAAACAATATTGCAAAATTTTATGAGAATCGGTCCATAATTTACCGTAGCTCCAACATAAACCCACTTCTGGAAATCGCCCTATAGTGCATAAAATTATCAGTATTATTCTGTATTTGTATAATTTATTTTACATTTATTAAAAATGTTGGTCCCAATTTTTATGCTCATAAACAATGGTGTAGGGTATCATGTAGTCGGTCTTAACCGACTATATTCCTTTTCTCGTTTTATTTTTGGTTTTTTCATTGAATTTTAATTTAGTTATTTGAAAAATATAAAAATTTCAAATGTTTTTTATTTTATATACAGCTGGTCGTATGAGTAATAAAGATTTATATGAAAATTGTTTAACGTTTAATTAAAAAAAAAAAGCTTTCTATATCAAAAATTTTAAAATATTTTTTAATATGAGATATATAAGCTATTTTTAATTATTGATGAAAGTATTTTCCTTTAAAACATAATTCATTTATACAACTTATTTATAAATTTTATAACAAAACATCAATTATTTTTTAATTCCCTTTAGTGTGTTTAACATAATTTCAATCACAAACCAAAAAGACATCCCAATTAAATAATTCATTAAACAAATAATAACAAAAAGAATAAATCTCTCTTTGAAAACAATGATTGTTGTCTGCTTTTTAAGTGAATAAATAATTCAAAATAATTCTATAAAAATCATTTGTTCTACTTAGCCGCTTATAATACTGTTCATTTAATTTAGTCCTTTTAAATCCCAGCCATTCAAAGCCAGCTAAATTGTTGTATAGGCATGTCAAAAAAGTCAATAAAACTGAAAAAATAAAGCAAATCTTATGTCATATCAATAAATCATATTAATAATGACTCTTAATAATTTTTTATTAACAATACTTTTGTTAATTTTTATTTTTTTATTTTCATGCAACTGACCAAATATCACAAAATGAAATAAAATGAAAATAAATATAAATCTCAATTTATTTCTTAGTAGACTTGTATAAGTTCTTTAAGCTTTTATGACAAACTCAAACTAAGGACTGCGCACGAAAAAATCCGTGCATGCTCTTGGGCTTATAACTTTTGATGTGGTAGAAAATTAATAATTCTGTTAACTGGTTTGTATTTGTCAATATGTTCACTTACCATATGCTAAGTTTCATGGTGATAGCAAAATTGGTTTTTCTTAAAATGGAAGTTTAACAAAAAAAAAACACATAATTCAAATTTTTCATGAAATCTTACATTGACCATATAAAATAACTGCAATGAAGGCTGTTGTACCGCAAAATACAGTTTCCTGGGTCATAATATTATACAAAGAAATCATGATCACTAAATGGTAACCTGATAATGGAAGACAAATATTACCTTTAGGCTGTAGGACTCAGGCAAAATATAAAGGATTTTGAGAGAAATTCACCTAATCTCAGAAATAAAAGTGTCAAAAAAAGTAAATTGCTTTGAATCTATCAGAAAAATTGAAAGGAAGTCTAGCCTGAAAACTTATAAAGTAAGAAAAAAAATCCTAATAGAAACGCATGCAAGAATTTGGAGGTAAAAAATAACATAAAAGTTCTTCGGACATTTTTTTTAAGAAATTTTGTTTCGGCATAGTAAACGATAAAACGTTTGTACAGGGTGACTTTTTTTAACTTCCTAGACAGGAATTTTATGTCGCAGATGCTAGAGGAATTATGGCAGAAAAATTTCGTGTATCAAAGAAATCAAAATTCCCAAGAAAGTTTTTGATTTGGGAAGTCATAAGTACATGCAGGAATGAAGCACTACATTCTTAAAAAATGGTTGCATTAACACAGAAATATACGTAAATGAGTGCCTTTGGAAAATAATTTCTCTCTTTCCTAACAAAATTCAGTGTATCCCCTGTTTTCTGGCCTGTTCCCGCTTCTTATCATTTCAACAACAAAACAATGAAGTTGTAACAAAAAAATTGTAAGAGTTTGTACCGATAGAGGCTAATCCATCAAATTGTCCGAATCTCCGTGCAGTTGAAAGATATTGGGCTCTAGTAAAAAATAATTTAAAGGACATTAAAAGCTCAATATAAAATGAAACGAAGTTTAAAAATAAGTTGACCGATTCGTGCAAAAAAGTAACCGAAACAAATTGGAATAATTCTGGAATAGATCAGATATTCCTTAAAAACCAACAGGAACTAATTTATTCTTTTAGGCTTAGAACTTGAACATAACAGTTATTAATAAAAATACTACTTTGAAAAAATTCGCCCACTGGTTTAGTTTCTATAAGCAGATTTGCATGCAAGGATTTTTCCGTGCGCAGTCCTTATTTTCTATGAAAATATAATGTAAAGGGAAAAAAAACCCACCTTTTAGCCCAGCAAGTCTTTGAAATATTAGATGACATAGAAAATATTACACAAATAAAATAAATAAAGTTATATATAAAAACAAACAGCAAAAGTTTTTGTATAAACAGCAACTGAAACAGAAACATAACCCTTGACAAAAGGCTTTAGTCATAAATGTCATTTGAGTTAAGTTTAAACCATGTTTAGTAGATTCTTCATATTTGTCCATCATATATATGTAGTTTAGTTATAAACGGCTTCTTTTATATATTTTAGTTATTTTGTTAGCCTCCCCTAAGCCACAAACAATAACATAACAATGGCAACTGGCAAATATGTACGAGGCACAAATAGGGAAGAAAAAGTAGCAAAAGAAAATTTTAACAAAAAAAAAAAAAAAAAAAAAAGTTGCAGAAAAGAACTGCAGTTCGCCTGCAGTCAAAATGCTAATGTTGAGAAACTTGTCATAAAGCTTCAAAATAAAAAAAGTTTTAATAACAAAAACAACTATAAAACTATACTTTTGAAATATACATTCATACATGAAACAAAATATAACAATAACTAATGTGTTTTAAAGTTTTTTTTTTTTTTTTTTTTTTTTTTTTCAACTTCTTTTCTAAAACACACATAATCAACCATAAAATAAACAAAACTAAACTTAGTCACTAACATGCACATTCGATTACCCTGTAGTTTTTAATACTAGATACAACTTATCACGAAGTCTTCACTTGCCTTTGGATTTTACAAATTCTTAGTACAATATTAATGGTACAGAATAACTCATTTTTCTACGTGGATCCCCATATACATTATGTAATAGCAACTCAAGAATTAGTATGGGTGTGAAGCGTCTTGTTTTAATCATCGAAGGCAGATTGGCGAAAATGTTCTAAATTTTATAGTTATAGATATATTATAGGACACGAGCAATTTCGGAATCAATATTGGAATTTGTTTTTTTTTTTTTTTTTTTTTTTTTTGATATAGTTATCATGGAAAAATACGTCAGTTATTTTTTTAATAACAATCATCTTGATTTGTCGTGATTTTCATCAAAATGAGTGACAAAAAAGATTTACGCCATACAAATTATTAAAAAGATTCCAAAAAATCCAAATAGGTCCTACAAATAATTGGTCACATAATTAAACTGTTTCTAATAAAACAATAACATAGTTTTTGTACCAAGAGAGGTAAATTTTCCAAATTGTTCATAGTATAGACCAGTGGAAAGATATTGAGCTTTTGTGAAAAGTGAATTGAAGAGCACAAAAAATGTGTTCCAAAATAGCGAACACTTGAAAATAAGATGTACATACTGTTCCAAAAAAGTGACTGAAGCAACCATCAAATCCCTACAAAAAATGGTCCACAAATTCATAAATAGTGGTTAGAACTATAAAAGTTATATTTTTCTGTGATCTGTAATAAATTATCAATTAAATGAAAACTCTAAGATCAGCAATTTCCAAGTTATTGAATATAACATATGTTAAGATTTTTTCGAACGCATTTCTTTTATTTGTATGCTGTGGTAAGGACGAAAACTTGAACATTCCACTGTAGAGTCAAACTCAAATTTTTTGGTAACAAAGGAGATACAGTCTTAAACTACTACTCAGATCGATTTGATGCGTATGAAGGAGTTGTAGAGGAGAAGCCATGCTTTCAGAAAAATTATATAATAGTCACCCTGTAATAAAACGAGATAAGCTACCGGGTGTTAAAATTGACTATCTCGTGTATGCAAAAGTAAAATATAATCCATTTAAATATAATCATTATACTAAAATATAATCATTATACTTGTTAAAATTAAGACAGGCGCAAAATTTCAGATAATTTGATCACATAGTTTGTGATTTGAAGGTATAAAATAACTAAATAAATGTACAATGTCTTGGACACAAAATTACAAATATCATTCAAGCTATTTATTGTGCAATATTCATTGAGGTGTTATATTAAAGGTATCAAAATTATTTTTCTCAACATTAAAATGGTCTATACCTCGCGATTTATAGTTTGCGGGTAAATATCTTAAAAGTGGTATTTTTTAATATAAAAAAAGTAAATTTATATGGCGAAAATGTTTTCTATGACCGTGGTAAGTGAAAAAATTCTAAATTAGTTTGACGGGAATTTTAAAAATGGATTACGAACGAAGACGTCCTTCAAAATTACAAAAGTTTAATTAAGACAATTTAAAGAATAAATTCTTATTTTTACAATAATACCAATTATTTTAAATAAATAATTTTGATATTAAAAAAATTGAATTCAGTAGTTTTTCTTAAAATACACTTTTTATTTATTTTTTTATCAAATACAATCATAATCATATATATTTACACATTTTCAAAATTTTCGAAAATTTGGAAAATAAGTCAAATATTTTTGTTGTTATATAATATTTTGCAAAAGTTGTTTTGTTGTTGTAAAGCCTGAAATGTGTAGAGTAGATTGTACCATGTTAAACCTTCATTTAAATGTCATTTTGGCTCTTAATTATTTTTTCAAAATTTTTGCCACTATTTTTAGATTTTTGCAACTTATTAAAGTTGAGTTTGTATAAAAAGATTTTACACTATCTTATAAATCAGATTTGAGAACATCTTTAGCAAAGTAATAATTGACTTTTTTAAAGCTATGTAAATATTTATGAAGTATAAAAAATGTGTGTAAATACTTTTGAATTAAAAAATGGGTATGAATTTTTCTCTCAATATCAGAATAAATAACGCCACTTTTTCAAAAATTAGCACAATCTACTCTACCCATTTCAGGCTTTACAACAACTAAAAAACTTTTTCAAAATATTTTATAACAACAAAAATATTTGACTTCTTTTCCAAATTTTCGAAAAACTTGAAAATGTGTAAGTATATATGACTATGACTGTAAGTAAATTTTAAAAAGCTATAAATATTTGGCTACTATATTCGTAAAATCCTCTTTTTGCGACTTTTTTCAAAAAACCCCATTTTTGGACACTTTTTTACATTTTCAAAGGCCTTACCTGTTGTTTGCTGATTTGCTATTGGAAGATAATTTTCAGTCGTTAAAAAGAAACCATCACATAGAAAAGTACCTACAGTGAACAGTGTTTTAATATTTATGTAGCTATAATTGAATGAAATTTATAATAAGGACAAATATCTTAAGTAACATCAAATAGAGAGCAAAAGGCAGTTATTGAAAAACAATGCTACCCTGTTCAAGTCAAATAATTTGTCCCAAGTTTCTGTGTGGTAACTATTTTACAGGAATTATTTTCGAAGCCGAACCAAGACTCAAGACGTTATTGATGGATATATTCATATTATTATTTCAAATAAGTAGTTCAGTACATTTTGTTTTAAATATTTGTATATGCATTAGACTCTACCCATAAATGCAAAATTTTTGATTTTGCTTGCTCCAGCGCCAGTTTCTGGTAGATGGGGCTAAAAAAATAATATATGTGCAAAAATTTGGTTGATTGGTCGCAAACCGGCCAATTAACTTTAAACTTTGTTCTGAAAAGGGTCTTAAAAGTAACTAATATCTTTATTGCGCTATAATTCTTAAATTTATAAAACGTTGAAATTTTTGACATATAATTATTTGGCCTACTATGACTAGTTGTGATGTTATAAGCAATCAAAGTCAAAATTTATATAAGGACCATTTTTTAAAGGGCCTTGTTTTAATATGGACCTAGCCTGTTAGAAACGGGTTTTATTATTTTGTGGAGCATAATCTGTAGCTTTTATAAATCAATACATTTTTGCACATATGCTTACTATTTTAGCGTAGATGGACCAAAATCTCAATTTGGAATATCGATTTAGCACTTATTTTAGTAATATTATCATTGAATGTAGAGTGTAACATGTTATATATTATTATATATTATATATTATTTTTTTAACCCCATCTACCAGAAATTGCTAGTGGAGCAAGCAAAATCAAAACTTTTGTAAATCGCATACATTTCATGGTTTATAGATTTTCGATACAAATTAAAAACAAAAAAAAAAAAAAAAGTCAAATTTATATAAAATTAATTCACAATAGTCGTATCAAAAACAATTATGAATACCATATGCTTTCAGTTATTACAACCAAATACTATGATAATTCATACAACCGACTAAATTCGATTGGCAAAAAATTCGGTTGCCACAACGAAACTGTTTGCTCTGTGTATATTAGTTGGTCTACAACTGTCCACAGGTCTAGCATAAGTCCACTTCCCGAATTTTCATGCTCATACACAATGGTCTAGAGTAGCTATCAAATGATCGATCTTGACCAACTATATCTTCTTTATCGTTTCTGTTGTTATTTTTTAATTTCTACTTCCATTAAGTATATATTTTATGAGTTCTTAAAGGTCTGTCTGTCGTCTGTCTGCAGAAATAAAATTTTCGAAACCCACTATTTACTAATATCTTTAGAATCTTTAAAAATTTTTCAAGATATAACTAAAGGAATATTAAACTTTTAGGGTCTGGAAAAATACGGAATTTGCTCTTTTAAATAAAAAAAATTTATTTTATGGAAAAGCTTTTGATTTTTATAAAAATAAAAAAAAATGTTTTTTATTAAAAAAAAAATCATATAATCCATATTAATTCTATAAAATCAATTGTGCATTTGTTTGTTTGTGACGCAATTACGCCTAAACCGCTGAACCAATTTTAATGAAGTTTTAAATATAGATGAACTCTAGATGGCTGGAAAGAACTACAGGATATAAATTAAAATTATATTAAAGAATATATTGCATTTTTTTTTTTTTTTTTCTTGCATTTCAAACTTTAATACATTTTTTGAAAAGATGCATTACAGGAAAAATTGATATTTTAAAATGAAGGGGCAAAGCTTTTTATTATGTTTTATAATTTTTTATTAACCCCTTAGATCACATGCAACGCAGGGGCATTCAGCTCGTAAATTATAAATATTACATTTGAAAGAACTTAACTTTTAACAAAATATTATTGTCCTCATATATCTTTACAATTAGAAATAACTTTACAAATTGTATTAGAAACACCTTAGAGGATTTACTAAAAATTTTAAAATGTTTATCCATAAAACTACTGGGTTCTTATATGAGTTTTTTCTCTATAGTGATGTGAATGTAAGTATATGCATACTTATGCATATTTGTATATCCAGTTGTAATTTTTTAAGTTATAAACTGCATGTTGTTGTTTAATATCTTGTTGCCACAAATACATACAACAAACACAACAAAACTTAGACTCTAAAAGAAATGGAAAAAGAAAAAAAGATTTAAAATGATTTACTGAATGGAAGTGTGACTATTAGCGCTTGTTTTACTTTCCTATTTTGTCTTTATTTCATATTTCATTTTTGGATTGTTAATGCTTTTGCCATTGCATGTATTATTAAACATTTCTGTTTGTTAGTTTATTATTACTGTAAAACATGCCAAATGTTTAAATCAAATATAATATTAAAAGAAAGATAAAAAAGACCCTCCATTTTACCACAACTTAAATACAACAATGTATATTGTTTTACAATTGCAAATGAACAAACACTTGTATACAATTTGCTTGAACTAATATATGTTTTATTATAAATATGTAAATTTTCTTCACTTGACTTTAAATTTGTAAGTTTTATAACATGAGGTTTAAAAATTATTTAATTTTAATTAAATTTAAAAATATTCAATAACTTTTGTAATTAGACCTATGGGTGGTTTTACACTATAATACTTTGTATTAATACCAGAGTTTCATTTTCTATAATAAATATCAAAAAAAATGTATTATGGAAGGTATTATTAAATTTCATATTTTTTATTTTCTTTATTAAAATATTTTTTAAAAAATTAAAAACGAAATACAAATCAAACTACAAATAAAAAGATGAGCGAAAATTAGCTTTCAGAGATGCAATAACGTTTCAAAAATTTCAGGATTACAACAAACAAAGTATTGAAGGTATTTATACCATAATACATTTGAAAATATTTTTGGTATTAATACAAAGTATTATAGCGTAAAACCCCCTTAAGATCCGAGTAATCATTATTCGAGTTGATTAAAATATTTTGTTGAATTCTTAATCTGAAATATTTTATTACTTTGTGTTTAAGTCGAACTTTAAATAACGAAAATTTTTCCTTTAATTATAATCATATGTTTTTTTTTTTTTTTTTAAGATTCCTATTTAAAGCAAACAATGAAGTTTCTTATTTAACAAAATGTTAGCTCCTGTTCCCTTATAACATTTCTTAACCTTTATAGCCAGGACTAAGAGTATTAGAACTATTATTGAAAAAGTTTTTTTATGGCTTAAGAAAACAAAATGGCAAGAAAAATAAAATGTTTACAGAGTATTTTTCTTAAATCGATTGACACTTGTTTTCTTTGTTATTCTAGTCTTTAGATTTTATACACACACATACATATATATGTATACTATCTTGTCTTGTCCTGAGTCCTTGTATATCTAATAGTATTTGAATTTGTTTTCTTTACTATTAAATCTTAGTTTACTAAAGTTTTTCTTTTTCTTTTAAAGAATTTTTATCACTTTAACAATACTAGTAAAACTTTACTTGTCTTTATTATATTTTTGTTTTTGTTTAAATTGTTGTAGCAAATAAACATACATACATATGTGCTGACAATGCAATTTTCATATACCTACAATAACAACAACAAGAAGAAAAAAATAACAATAAAAAATAAATGTTACACAGTGTTTGGCTCATAAAAATTCAAAACAACAGAAAAATATTTACATTTTTCAAAACAGCCACAACCTGGTTATCTAACATCATTCCATATCCATACTTTACATTCATGACTGCGGGCTCACCTTGTATCTAGTCCATATATAGCAAAAAAAAGAAAGAGTGATTTTTTATTTTTTGCGGGGGATGATGTTGATTGTTATATTTGTTTTTATTAAATTTGTATTGAATGTGAATCGATAAAATTGTTACATAGAAAATAAAGTTTTTGTTTTGGTAGTTGTGTATATGTATGTAAAATTTTTTTATTATTGACCTAAATATAGTTTAAAAGTTAACAATAAATTTTTTTTTTTTTTTTTTTTTTTTTTTTTGTTTTATATTATATTTTTTTAAGAGAAAAAAACAATCAGCAGCTCACGGATTTATTGGATAAACAATTTGTAAATGGTGAAGATTTAGTACGAAAAACAAATAAAAATAATAAAAAAATTGAAAATTGTAAATAATAGAGTACATAGTGAGTGAACTGCTAAAATATTTCATCAAATTTTTGTGATTTACAAAGTGAATCAGTTGAGGCGTATGAGCGACGTTGAATAAATGAATTTTAAACTCACTCATACGTAGAGGGGAGTCCAATTACTTACAAGGTCATGCTCATAGTAGAATACGATTAAAAAAATAAATTTTTAGGTGGAATTATTCAATTTACTTAAAATTCAATATTCATTTAGCTTTTGTAATGTTGGATGAAAAATGAATATAAACATGGTAATACAAGTTTAAAAAGTAGAAAAAAATCTATTTTATTTGCGAAATATTCAAATTAGAAATATTTGTTCAAAGCAAGCACCACGTTCCAATTAATTTTAAATAAATTGAATTTATAGTGAAAATTTTCAGCAGTTACCAGTTTTTTTAAAATATAAAATGTTTAATTTGAAACTGAATGGATTTATTTTGCAGAAAAACGAAAATTGTAACTAGTAAACATATATATGAATATAATTGAATAGTTATTCATGAATTCAAAAGTATACAATTTTAAGTTTTGTTGTAAAAATAATTTTAATTAATATAATAGTGATAATATTTTTACTTATAGCTACATCACATATTTAATCAAATACACTAAATATTATACGACTTCAAACCGTAAATAAATCTTTATCATATTGCAATCAGTGTTGCCAGGACTTGAGAAAAAAAGAAGCTAAATTGGACTTAAAAAAAGGTCAGAAAAGGCTAAATGCCCCAAAAAATAAAGCCAGAAAAAAGCTAACATATTTTTTTATTTAAAAAAACATTAATTTTTTTTTTTGTTCTCATTAGATTTTGGTATTTGTTAAATATATTTTAGTAAATTTGTAAATATAAAGTAATTAGTTTATATGGGTAATAAAGTTTGTCAAAAAATAATTGTAATATTTTTGTAGAATGAAGTGCCGCAGGCGAAAATTTTCATTAAATATAAATAATTTCGATATTTTTGTAAGAATTAATATACAAAAATGCTTAAATTGATGATTTTGTAAAAACAAAATTTGTAAAATTTTAGCCTTTTTAAGGCTATGTTAAAAATAAAAAATGCTTACAAAAAAGCTAGAAGCTAAAACGAAAATGTTGAGGCTAAAATCAAAATAAAAAGGCTAGATCTAGCCTCAAAAAGGCTAAACTGGCAACACTGATTGCAATAAATAAGAACATAATTAAAAAAAAAACAAGCAGCTGAATTTAAAAATCTTAATATGGAGTTCTTTTCTGCACCAAAACATTATTTTTCTGCGTAAAGTGTAAACTTTTCTTTTTTTGGAAATAATTCTGTAACTTCTGAACTTGTTAGAAATATTCCAACAAAATTTCAAATGGACGGAGACGGGATGTTTTCAAGGAGCACATTCTTAACGTTTCAAGAGGGAGAGGATAGTCTTTTAAAGTACTTAGTTCTTAGTTGTACTTAGTTGGTGGGCTTACTATTGGCTCTTATTTTTTTATTTTATTTTTTTTTTAATATCCGCCAGATTCCTTAGAAATAAAAAGTAATATTAATCTTAAGTTGGAACTTTAAAATTTTTTTTAAGTGGCTATATCTTTTCACTTTTAAAATATGTTTTTTTTATGGCCTACATAATTTTTTTTTAATGTTCTCGAACTCGAAGGAAATTGTGAATTTTCCACATTTTTTAAATTCGCTTGTAAAATTCTCAAAACACAATGCTGGGATCAAATAAACATTATTTGTACCTTCATACATCTCTTATGAGAGGTTCCTTAATATTTTGTGAAAAACATTTAAAACAATAATATTTATTACAGTCAATACCTTTTCTGATGCGTTTGAACCAATTCCTAAAGTAGTCTTTCAACCTTGATTGAAGCACCTCGTAAACTTCTGTTTATTTTTTATATATATTTTTTTTTGTCCAATGAGTTATCCATGCAATTTATTTTGATACAGGGTTATGAAGTTATTGGCGGAAATTCCTACAATTCTATGTTTTCAGCATTAATATTGGCGGTTATTTCAAACACTCAGAAAATTATCCAGATTTGACAGATAATTTTCTTTACTTCTTCGAAAACTTTTACTAAACAAATGATCGCATAGTATTCACAACTTTTATACCCCCAGCAAAGTGTCCCCACTTCTCAAGAAACAAATAACCGTTATAAACACTCAAATATTTTTTAAATATTAAAAACTTCTTATTAGGATGAATACCCAGGAACATTGATGCATTGATTATGTATCAGCAGCATCAATGTTCTTTAGGAAAACAAAAATTTTTAGGGGGCTTTTACAAAATTTATTCTGAAGACAACAGTATCAATGATTGGATTTCCGCATACCGAGGATATCCAATCGTTGGAAGTTCAAAAAATATTGCTTTTTTTACCCAAAATGACGAAGGCAATTTTTTAAGTAACTATGATACGGAAATAGATATGTACATCCAAGCAAAAACTTTGCATGCCATGTAATGAGATAGGAAGCTAATATAATGGCTCTTCACTACTTTCACATTAGATGAATAACTCATTATGTCATTAGAGGCAACTACTTACTCTATATTATTACAAGTAGGCATTTCAGAAAGTCATTACTTAGATGTCGTTACAAGAACCAATTACTTTGTTGCTATTCAATCACTCATTAATTTCAAAGTATTACAGAAGTCATTATTGTCAAAATGAATAGTAACTAGTTACATTATCGGTTACAAACAAGTACTGAAATATAGAAAATAAAAAACTGATATATTTTTTTAAATTGATTTATTTAAAAATATGCGTAAATCAGGATTTGACATTTCATGGCCCGTGCAGAAGTTGAATAAAATACCGGACCTCACTATCCTGTTCACTGCAATCACAACCATAGCTGGAACTTCAACAACAATCGCACATGGGAGATTTTTATATTTTTTATTTTCTTAAATTTATAAAAAAAAACTATATTTTCTTGAATTTATTTTTTTATGTCAAGAATTTTTAATTTTCAAAAATTTGACAAAATTTGATCAGACACAAAATTTATTTAGTACACAAACCAGAAAAATTAAATGAACAATAGCAGTTTTTGCATATACAGTAGCGAGCATTAAAAATGCAACGCTATGTGATATGATCTTTGTTCGCATATACTTCGCTTATAGCAAGTCCTAATGTAACAGTACTAATGTGATTTTATTATTTGTGGTAATAGATACCTATTGCATATAATTTTGTTGAATATTTTTGTGCGTAACGAAAATTATTGAACGTTTAGTAAAAGCAGTTGAAAATGTGAGCGAGCAAAAAAAATGCAACTCTAAACAAATAAACATGATTTTTAAAATTTTGATAAAAATTTTGATTGGAATCTATAGTGTTGTTAAAAAACATGATTTTCTGTCGTTGCATATTGTCTAAGATACATGAAATCTACAAATAATATAAATATTTGCAATAAATTTCAATTTTATTAAATTTTGATATTTTTCTGAACTATTTTGGACATTTTTCAATAGAGATTGATATTTTTGGAATTATTATTTATTTTGTTAATTGTTTTAAAACCAACAAACATTTTCTATAAATAAGCGATCAAATATTTATGATAGTTTAGCTTAACTTCATAATTTATAATTGAGTATGACCTTTCGACCGAAATAACGCAACCACTTTCGATCGTTATTGAGATGGAATCAACAGCTTAAAATATTTCTTTCGCAATGATATGACATTATCGAAGACCCTGTATCTCTATAATGTTCAAATATCCATTTTGGTTCTGGAACAAATTCTAACACAAGGAAAAACAGTTAAGAAATGTACCTATTTTGAACTCTTCATATGTTGAAAAATTAAAAGTGCATCCTTCGTGATGATTGGGCTATTGGACTTGTTTACTATTGGAAATTAATATTTAAGTAAGTATGTCTACCTAGACCGTATAAAATTAAAATATATGGATTTAGAGTCAAATTAATTCAAGTTATCGTAATAGGCTCTTATTTCCATTATACAATACTCGTAAAAATAATAAAGGACCTGCCTCTAAAAGTAAAGGTGGTAGTTTTATATAAGTAAATAATATGTGTTTTGTTAGTAGTTACCATATTTACATTATTAAATCAACGATTGCTGGCAATAGTAGCTTTGAATGGCCATATGTGGTCATTCAAATAATATAAAATATCTACTGTTAAATGACTTGTATCAATTGTTACATGCATGATCGTTTCAATATTGTTTCTTTAAGATAATTTTTAAGAATCTTCTTATTAAAACTACAAATTAATATTATTTCACTCCAATTATCAGAATGTTATTCAAAAATATTCGAAAATTCTTAAAAAGTATAAAGAAAATAGTGTTTTCTTAATATTATTAATATCCTTTGTAGTTAAAATTACCTTAAATTTATATGTATTGGTAGTAATTAGTGGTAATACTACCAAATTATAGTTTTCATCACTTTTCAAAAATTTAAAAAAATCCGATGATTTTTTAGGAGTTGCATTTTTTTTGCTCCCTTAAATTTACAACTTAAAAAAAAAAATATTATTAACTGTTCGTATGCGTAACATTTTGGAACAAAATGACATACAATAGTTGGCTAAGACCGCAAAGAATAAAATCACAATAGAATTGGCTAATTTAATGACGTTCTAGCCCCAATCAATATGATCAAAAATCATATAGCCTAGCGTTGCATTTTTTATGCTCGCTACTGTAAATAGCTTATTGTGCATTGAACGTATATTGATGTTAATATTGACATTATAATTTCCTACAAATTTCTTCTAGTACATTTTTATTCCCCTTTATTGGTTTAAGAGTTATACCATATTTTATGTTTGATTTATCATTTTACGTAAACTCAAATTACAGAGTTCATGAATGAATTAATGTACGTATAAGGTGGCCCAATGGATTTGTTGATTTTAAGCTATTCTGTCTGCTTACGTCGTGAGTGCGACTCCACCGAAGAATGGTGTTTGTACGATTAGGTGCGATATTCATCGTGACTTTAACAAGTAAATAATGTATTTTCATGTTTTATCCACTCTTAAAATATATAATTTGTATAATATAAATGAAAAGATAATAAATCCGATCTTAAAAGTAGTTACTAATCTACTTTCATGTAATGCTGAAAGTATGTTGTTATCATTGAAAAGTAACTACATCCGTAACTACATACCATTACCAAGTTTTTGCTGGGATGTTCAAAAAATTCTTAACATATAAAAAATAATAATATATAATATATATCAATTTTTATTGGACAAAAACCAAAAAGTCCCACAAAGTCCCATTATGTAAATGGCACTTTTGTAATTGCTGATAGGTGATCTTCCAAAACCAGTAATAAAATTTTTCTCAAATTTGCTCCTTTTCAATTCGCAAAGCAATTACTGATTATGTGTCAACGTATTTCTCGCTAAAACAATATAATAATTAAAAAAAAAAAAAATAGTTAAAGAAGGGTTTCCAATACATATTTTATTCGCACAATATTAATAACGTCATATCCGTTAATTTGGAGCAAACTATAACCATCAAAAACTAAGAGGTCGAAAGTAACAACTGCAATTTTGTTTCTGTTAAAATGCCGTAAATATGAATAATTTTTATTAATTAAGATTTGAGCAGAGGTCATATTATTTTTAAATACATTCACGCACATTTTTCACAAAAATGCATCGAGTTATATGTAAAGTAGGCATGGCAGTTGTCCGATCACGCCCATTTTTTCACGAAACCAAATGAGTTTTAAAAAAGTGTTTGTGCGAAATTTCATTAATATAGCCTTCTTAATTACAAAAATATAGAGTTTTGATCACTCAAAATGCGAAAATCTCAAACTGTGTACTGGTCTTAGCTCGGGACAATTTAGAGAATTGACCTCTCTTGATACAAAAACTAGAGCTTTCTTGCCGTAGTGACATGATGCTAAATGGGGCCAAAAATTCGTGGACATATTGTGTTCTCTTACGAAAGGGAAAAGCCTTTTTTTCAAACATTTTGTGATGTATATTTCGATAGTTATAGAGCCGACTGTAACAAAAAACTGTCTTGTTTTACCGGAACTGCATAAAGCTTGTCCATATTTTTCGTCACTCATTTTGATCAAACTTACAACACATTTTCCAAAGATAACTAGATAAAAAAAAAAAAAAAAATTTAAATATTGCTTCCGAAAAAAATTTATGAGGCAAAATATGTGTTAAGATTTTTTTTCGAAAGAACTCTTTAATAAGATCCATGCAAATAAACATTTGGGAGTTCCAGTAACTTTAAGCAAAATGCTGATTTTTAAATTGATTTATAAAGCAAACAGAATTTAGCTTTTTAATTATTTTATATATTCTGCCAAGTTATGTATAATTATAAAAAATATTACATAATTATATATTATGTAATGTATTTCAATTGTACTACTTTACAAAATATTAAATAAATTTTAAATTAAAAAAGTCTATATTAAAGGTTACATAAAACAAAATTTTCATAAATCATTATTAATATAGATGTAACAAGTAATAATATAATAAAAAGACCTTACAACAAGTGATTTACACACTCAATAACAGTCATTTTATTAAGGACATACCAACTTTTATATACCCAAAAATTTGACTTAATTTAAGGACATTTAAAATTAATTTATATGTAAAAATGAAACAGAGTACGCTAACATCTCTTATTAAATTTTTTCGAAACGCACGTTCTAGCATTTAACTGTTGTATTTTGTATTGGGGTTGCGTCGAGACATAAATTGTTAAAACTTTCAGCCTAAAATTACTGAAAATATACTTATGTTTATGATTCTCTCTTCTATTTTTTTAACTAAAGGCTCAAAAGAAATACTATTATGTTTAGTATGTTTTATTTTCTATTTCGTTGGCTTCCTTTGGATTTTTTTCTATTTTGCTATAATTTAGTTACTTTCCAAGCGAACCCAAACGGCAATATACACATTAAACTCTTAAAAACACAATATATGAGTTGTGCTAATGGTTTCGTTAAATAGCACATAAATTCAGTTGATTTTTCTATTTTTACAATTTGTTTTTTTTTTCTTTTTTTTTTGTAATACATTTTCTTTTTGGGTATCTTAAATTAGCAGCAAAGTGTGTTGGCCAAAGGCAATATTTAAATCTTTAAATATAGACATTTAATGCTGTGTTGTGTTAATGGCTTAATTTTATTAGAATTAACCTAAAATTTCATAAAAATTGTATTACTCAATTGACACGTGGCTTCATTCAAATGTCTAGAGAAAAATGCTTATAATAATTAAATTCACGCAAATCAAAACCATCTAAATGTGCTAATTATAGTTTTTTAAGGTCTTATATTATTACCTTAGATTTCCTTAAGGCATACCTTCCCTTTACATTATTTAGTAATAAAAAATTTCTCTCAAAAATTTGTGCGTAGAACAGAACACAAGTAATAATTTTTAGCATTAATGGTGTCCCCAATTGTTAAGAAATATGAACTATTATATACATTAAATAAAGATTTTTTTTTTTATTTATTTTTTTTTATTCTTTCTTTATATATTTTTCACACTTAAGTTTAAGTTTTTCTCTAAAAGAAAAGGAAAAAACTCAAATATATATGACTAAAAGTAGTATAAGAGGAAAAAAGTAAAATAAATAAAATCTAGCAACTGTTTCAGTTATAGGCTTTTGCTGCTGCATTTTCCAGTTGCTTGGCAAATTAAGAACACATGTTTATACTCCTCTATATTGTAAAAAGCATTTTCCAAAGTAACACATATACGATTCCTTTATTTCATTCTTTCGCTTTTTATTTTATTTTTTTCTTACATTTTTCACATTACTTTTTGTGGCTACGTGTTTTTTAAGAGCTTATAAGATTTCCGTAGCAAATACACCTGCCTCTGTTACGTATAAAAACTAACAAAAAAGAAAAATGTGTTAAGATATTTTCTTCTTTTTTTTCCACTTACTCCAAAAGGATAAAAATTCTCAAACAAGTTTTTAAACGACAAAGTTTTTAAGGTTTAAATGTATAAACTGTGTGTAACATTCATGAAATGCAAAAATATCCTTAAATTTATGAGGGTATGTCTGAACGTAGTCTTGAGAGTATTGATGCTTATGGTGAATGTGTTATAATGGCAATGAGCTGAAAACAAACACAAGGACCGTGTGGCCTAATGGATAAGGCGTCGGACTTCGAATCCGAAGATTGCAGGTTCGAGTCCTGTCACGGTCGAAGACAAATTTTTTTTTTATTCTTTTAGTTTTATTTATTATAATTTTTTTTTTTTTATTTTATTAGCGAAGAAAGACTTTATCAAAGATTTTTAAAAAAATTATATGTTTGCTACTTGATATTTAATAGTAAAAGTTTATGTAATTAGTTAAATAAACTAATTATTTACATAGTGTCAAAAAATGTACATATACTGTGAAACATTTTTATTAATTTGTAGAATATTTTAAATACACGAATAATTATTTTGTTTTGATTTTATGTATATGACGAATTTTTTATTTTGTTTTTAATTAATATTTTTTTATATTTTATGAATTAATTATAAAAAACCTTTCTAAGTCCACCAACTGATCACTGGGTGTAATCATAATAAATCGAAATGGAATGGTTCAAAGCCTGAATTCCAAAATTTAATATATAAAGCGTTATGGTTGGTGAAAAACGGGAATTTCACATATGTTAAAATATAATGCCAATCTAAATCAACAAATTGCATTGCAGGTAGACGTAAATATTTTCAAGTAGTTATTTTAAAAAAAGGAACAGTGACTGCAATTACGAAATTATTGCTAATGAAATTATTTCATTAAACACAACATTCACACATTCCACGTTGACTTTTTCATAAGCGGCAAGTAACAAACACCTTCAAACTTTATGGAAACTGACTGAATATTTTATTACGGGTCTATTTTAGACTATAAGCACGTTTACTAACACTTTTACTAATTAGTATATGCACTTTTAATAGAACCAATAACAAGTAGAAGAACACAATGAAAAATTATATGGAAGTTAGGCGGATCACACCTACTTTTAATTTTCATTATTACATTGAACCTTGAACTATTTATAGAAGATACTACGGAAACTAGTTTTTCTAGTATTTGGTCAGACAGTAGATAAGTTTTTTTGATATTGGATTTAAAATTATACAAACTTTTTTGGCTTTAGCAACAAATAAAGTACAAGTCCATTTGGTTTTACTCTTAATAAACTAAAGGAACGTTGATGTCTTGTTCGCACAAATATAATGTGCAGATATACTTTAAATTTGTTTGCAAAATATCTTTCCATATGTATTTTATGCAACTGAAAAAAATAATACTTGTATTTGAAACAATATTATAATTACTATCCGGAGTTTGTGTAAAGGATTTTTATGCAGTTATAAATTCCACCCTATGGAACTGTGCATTAAGACCTAAATATAAAGTAATATGTTTAAAACTATACAAAACTGTTTTATAAATGCATTCAATTTGCTAAAAAAAGTAATATATTTCTAAAAATTGTTTTTGTCAAACTGTTAAAGTTGGTTCCCACCAACAATAAAATTTTCTAATTTTATACGATTTTATTAAATGCTTATAAAACAAAAAAGTGATTATGAATAATAAATTTTTAAAATTTCTTATAAACCTTCAATAGAACCTTTTATAAATTGTTCAAAATGATTATGAATAAGGCTGTTAATATTTATTTTTGAATTGTTGACATCATTTAAACAACAAGTATTAAGCACTCTGTAAAGCATTTTTTAAAATAAATATAAATATATATATATATATATTTTTTTTTAATTTTTTACATAAGTGGTATAATTGTTGAATTTCCATAAATAATCGAGGTTTTATAAAATTTAATAATTTATTTTAGTTTTAAGTATTTTTGGCTGAACTTAGGAACATTTTTATTTTTTACATAATATATAAACCATTAAAAATTTTTTAATATATAAAATACATACATGTACCTTAGAGTGTCTCGAGGAAAGCTTTTTTTGAGATTTTGATGTAGGAAAAAACCTCAAATGATGCCTACAAATTTGTTTAATACGAAAAACTTATTTAAAAAATTTTAAAATTGATCTTCAGTTCCGATTGAAAAATCATATGTCCCATACATATTGGTCAAAAAATGTTTCGATTTTTTAATCGAAGTAGGTATCAAAAAATTCGTAATTTTATGCTGGTTATGGCAAAAATATTTTTAAAATTTTTCCCATAGGATTTTGTTTAGCTAGAAGACTTTTTAAGACATTTTGATGAACAATTTTTTTGGAGAAATTTTAAAAATTATATGTTATCAACAGCACTTAACACAATGCAAATTTTTAATATTTTAGCCATAAAGGGAACAAAATTATAATATTCTTATTCATTTTTTAAGAAAAATATGGACAATTTTTTATTTTTTTTTTTTTTGCATGATGTACTAAAATGACGGTTTATGGATCAAGACAAAACTCAATAATATTTTTTTTTTTTACGAAATTTTCTAGACCCGTGACTCTCAATCGCTGGTAGGGAACTGAAGATCAATTTTAAACATTTTTTTTTTTTTTATTTTTTCCATGTTAAGTTGGTTTTTACGCATTGTTTGAGGGGTATTCCTACAAATTTTTTGTCTACGAGACACTCTAGTGTACATTATCTAGCTGAATGTTGAACTAATGTAGTTTATAGTCTTTTTTAAGTAATGCTTCTATAAGCTATTAAATTGTTTAAGCATTGGACACATTTTCTAATAATTTTTTTTTTTTTTTTTTAAAAAAAGACATGAAATAATAGAAAAACTTAAACGTTTCTTTTAAATTACGAATAAATTTTCAATATTTTATTTATCACTAATGGAAAATTGAGAGAAAATAAACGTAGCATTGCCGGAACAAAACAAAAACTGTTTAATAGTTATTGAACTGTTTTTAATACATTATAAATAATGATTTTTTTATAAGAAGTTAATAAGAAAAAACTGGTTAATATCTATTTTGTAAAATAAACCCAAAATAAGAATTTATTATGAATAAGACCGTAAATATATTATATATTAAAAATTTTTAATTTTTTACAATTTTGTAAAAAAATAAAAATGTCTCTAAGTTCATTAAAAACTATTTGAAAATAAAATAAATTTTAAAATGTTGTAAAATCTTAATAACCGATACTTTTCTTATGTAAACAATTAAAAATATATTAATATTTATGTCTTAAACAAAAAAAAAATAATAATATTGTTTTATAGAAATGCTTAATACATGGTGTCAACAATTCAAAAAGAAAATAAAAAAATTATAATTTAAGAGATAAAATCCAAAAGTATTGAAATCAATATTAAATTTAATTATTTACATAATGTTTAAAATTAATTAAATAATGTAAAAAATTACTTAGGCTGAATTTATGATTTTTCTGGTGAAAATAATACAAAATGTTTTTATGCACATTTAAATTCAATAAAAAAAGTAAAAAACATTTTAAAAACTATGGAAATCTAATTATTTACAAAAGATCAACTAATAGTGGAAATAGTTATATAAACAATTCAAAATGTACATAAGATATTAAATTCAAGAGCATAGTGCTTCAAATGCATTGTTTTCATGGTGTCAACAATTAAATATGTAAGAAAAATATAAATCAAACAGAAAGGTAACAAAAAAATTAAAATCTAAAATAAATTAAACTATTTACATGATGTCAACAATAAAGTAAATAATTTAATTTTAAATAATACAAAATGTGTATATAACAATAAATTTAGAACAAAACATTTATAAATTTTGTTATTTATATGATGTCGGCAACTAAGTAAATAATGTAAACAATGACGTAAGACCGATTTATGTCAAAATTAAACTACAATAACTTAAAAATAATGAATATTTAAAATAAATTGTTTGCATGATGTCAATAATTTGACTAACCATGTAAATGGAATTAAATACAATATGTATGACAAAAGTAAACTTCAAATTCTTCTGTAAGTTTACAAAAATTTAAAATGAACTTTACTAAATCTTAATCATTTGTATAAAATCAAAAATTATGTTACTAAAGTTTACAATATGAAAATTATTCAATATGGTGTCAACAATGAAGTAAATAATGTATTACATGACACAGGCTCAATTCTGAGATTTATAAGGTGAAAAAATATTCAAAATGTTTACGAAAATAAAAACTCAAGAGAAAAGTAAAAGAAAATAATATTAAAAATTGGTTTAATTTAATTATTTACATAGTGTCAACAAATATAGTAAACAATTATTTTTAATTTTATTTTATTTAGGCATAAGTTCATTAATGTAATAAATAAAAGAAAAAAATTAGCTCATGAAAACAGTTACATATGTATGTACAAATAAATATATAGTTTACATAATGTAAACAATTTAAAATATACATATAACAATAAATTTAAGACAAAGGCAGCAAAAACTTAAAATATTTTGTGAATTTTGCTATTTACATGATTTTAACAACTATGTAAATAATGTAAACAATTGTGTCGATATGTCAAAATTTAAATAAAACACTAATTTCATGGCAGAATATAACTAATTGTTTACATTAAGTCAAAAATTAGGTAAACAATGTAATTAACTTTATGTGTGCAAAAGTAAAATTTTAAAATATCAATGATTATTAAATGTAATTAAAACTAATTCTTTACATGATGTAAAAAATGTAAAACAAGTAAAAAAATCCAAAATTTAATTAATAAATATTTTAAAATTAGACACGTTTTTGAAAATTAATAAAAATTTAATTATTAACATCTTGTCAATAACTAGGTAAATAATCTAAAAAAATCAAAAACTGTAAAGAAAAAAATTAAATATAAATAAATGCATATTTAAATGTTATTAAAAATAATATTTAGTTGCTTACATATGTTGAAATATAAGGTAAATAATGTAAAAACTATATTCATATTGATGTACATACATATAAAATATGAGCAATTATTTAATTCAGTTAAGTATTGTTTACGTAATGTTAAAAATTACAAATTATGTTAAATTAAAAAATTAGATTAAAAACACATTAAATACAGAAACTTATAAAATGTTTTCAAGATGTCAAAAATTGGGTAAATAATGAAATGAATCTAATATATGTAAAAAAATGTTTTCAAATTAATTTATATAAAAAATTAAGAAAATTAAAAGAAGAGTAACTCAAATTTTTACTAATATTGTCACAAAATCTTATAACCCAGAAAAAAAAGGTATTAGTTTTACAACTAGTTTCAGAATACAAATAACCTGCATTCATTCGACTTTGGTATTACGACCAATGATTTTTGTTTAAAATTGTCACATCCGGAATTAGTTTTGTGGAAAGGTCCTGAAACTAGTTCTTTAATCAATGATTTTTGTTCGAAATTGTCACACTCACAACTATTTCTATACAATCATTAGTAAACGGTTTCATAACCTATTTTAATGGGCAATTTCCTAAAGGCCACTTTTTAGAATAAGTTAATTTTGTAAATACTCTTTTTTTTAATCTTTTAAATTTGTTATACAAGTTTTTTAAACAGTCATTTGAAAACCAGTAATTAGTTCTCAGAAGTGATGTAGAAAAGTCATATAGAATTAGTTCTTAAGCAATTGTTCTGAAAAACATTACTTAAAAGGGACTTAGAATCACAATAAGGTTCTATTTCATTAGTGTCAGAATTAATTGTGATACCACTAGTTCTTAAGATGTTATTAAAAAATCTGAAGTGGTTCTGCTTACAACAACTAGAACTAATGATTTTAGAATATATTCTAAAATTTTTCTTGGGAAACTATTATAAAATTAATAATATACATTAAAATACAAAACACTTTTACTTACTTGTATTTAAAAAATAAAATTGTAATCTATATTCTTTACAAGGTGTCAACTATTATGATAATTGTTTAACATTGAACAATGAAATTTTTTTTCTTAATTACGTACTATGTGAGGCAACTTAAACACTTTTAAGAATTTAAAGAATTTTCGGATTAATATATAAAATTTAATTGTTTACATAGTGTAAACATTACATTAAATTTGATTTTAATTGAATAATATATTTACTCATGCGCTTAAGAAAAAAAAAAATAATAAATAAATAAAAAAGGATGCTCCAAACTTGATGGCTAAATTATATAAATAAATAATCGCTTCAATCGAACTTTAGCAAAATCTTAAAACATTGCTTTATAGCCAGGACCAATTACATTTTATAATTTCATGTAAATCCAGCAAAATACTGCTTAGAATATTTTACTGTAACAAAGTAACAATTTTAGTTTGTAATTTATTTCAGCTTATGGTTCAGTTAGCTAAAATGTCTGAACGAAAAATAAAAGATAAATTTTAAACCGAGTTAAAATCTCTGCTGGGGTAAATAATTCTTTTTATTATATAATTTTTTAAATTATATTTTTATTTCAAAATAACTTTAAAATGCTTTAAAAATCTCCCATGAACTGTTTAAAATTACATTTATATATTTAGTTTAAGTAAATTTTTCTATATAAATCATATCATATTAAATAATAAATTTTGCATTTGATATTTCACTCTAAGCAATCACAACTAGTTTTATATGTTTATAAATTTATTCACCTGAAGGTAAGTGAGTGAATGTTAAGCAGAAGTAGCAGCAGCTATGAATTTCAAATATCTATTCAATTCAATTTACGCGTAAAATTCAATTTACTGTAGATGATTTCAATACAACATATACAAAAGAAAAATTTATTGGAAAAAAGCAAAAATAAATAAAAACAAATTATATCAACTTTAATAGCAAATGAAATAGAAATTGAAATGATTTCGTATTTTTTTCTCTCAATACAAAATCCTAAATTTTATCAAAACCTTTTTATATAAATCACTATCTTTGTAACATTCAATTATTTACTAATATTATAGAATTTATTTAAATTTTAATTTGATTTTAGTTAAATAAATTTCCAATTTTTTCCTAACACATGAAGGAGAGAGAGAAATAGTAATAGAAAAGTATGTTTGTTTAAATACCCCTGATATTAAAGCTTTTATTTGGTTTTTATAATTATTTTAAATATTAATTAATTAGATTTAATGCTAATTCTTGAAAATATGTTTTTAGTTTAGCTCACTCTAAACATTTTAAATATTTCAATATTTCAAATTAAATTCAATTTTAGTAGTATTTATTTAACTAAACATGACATCAAAACAAATATTTATATGTTCAATATAAAAACATACTTAAAATTTTAACATATATTAAAACTTTAAAATGTAAAAGTATCTATACATATATTTGTATATAGAGTGATTCCATATCAAAACGGACAAAAAACAGACATTTTTGGATTTGATATATCCGATTGCAATGAAATTCGCTACAGATATTACGTATTGCAAATGTTTCTCAAATCACAAACTTTCTGAATAAAAGACTCTTCCCGGTACAGAAATATGACTTTCCAAAATTTAAAAAAGCGGTTGAATTTTTTTCAAAAGTAATCACACTTTTTGCTCCTAACTTCTAAAATATATATTGTACACTTTTTATTTTTATTTCATTTATTAAAAAAACATATTGACTTTAAAACGTAAAGTAATATATTAATATACTACGAGAGCTCAAAGGTCAAACTCGATAATATAAATTTCAAAGCTTAATATCTCAAAAAAGCTTAATATCTTAAAAAATATATGTATTGATATTATAACCCTACTCTATATTTGTGCCAAATTTCAAGTTGGAGCCTCTTTTGGTTTAGGAGTTAAAATAAAATTTAAAATATTTACAAAAACTATTTTGAAATTAATCTTTTCTACTTCAGTTTATATTTTGTTATATAACTTTTAAACTAAAGGAGTGTTCAACATGAAATTTGGCACAAGTATAAACAAGAGCTATATTAATATTATGTATATTTTTTTAGCATTTTAGTTATATCGTTTTCGGAGATATATAGGTTTATATTTTTAAGTATTATTTTGACCTTTGCACTTTCGAACTAAAGTAACTCACTTTATATTATTTTAAAAGTAATGTCTTTCATTTTAAAATTACACTAAAATTAACATTTTATTTTCTATAGGTTAGGAGTTATTAATAATTTCATTTTATTTTTGTCCATAACTTCTAAACTAAATAAGGCCCCAACTTGAAATTTTATATCCATATGAAGAAAAGTTATGTCAACAATATATAATTTTTATACCCACCATCAAAAAGATGGGGGGTATATTGATTTTGTCATTCCGTATATAACATATCGAAGGAATCATCTAAGATCCCACAAAGTATATATTTTCTTGGTCCTGGTTTGATTCTGAGTCGATCTAGCTATGTCCGTCTGTCTGTCCGTCTGTTGAAAGTAGGATAGGGCTCGAACGGGACCACGTAGGGGAACAAAATTTGGCACAAATATTTGTCTTACATAAGGTTTGTTTGGTATTGAAAATGGGCAAAATCGGTTAATAAACAAAAAAGTTATGGGCTAAAAACTAGAAACACAGGGTGTCCGTTTTATACTTTTCTGCTGATATTTCTTCAACAAAAGCATGAACGACAACGAAATTTTGTACGAATAGTTCGGGGAACGATATAAACTCGGAAACCGAAAATGGGCGTGGTCCGCCCACTTTACTGCCCACCTCCTATATAAGGTGAAAATCAACGAAATTGTGTTCAAATAGTTCAAGGACCAATGTAAACTCGGAAACAAAAAATGGGCGTGGTCCGCCCACTTTACCGCCCCCTCCCATATAACGTAAAATTTGAAAAAGTTGATGGTGGGTATATAGATTCGGCCGGGCCGAATATTCGCGCTTGTTTATTTTACATTTTTGTATGTCCAACTTTGAACTTTTGATGTAAACAACTTTGTATATGTCGTTATGAAGGTAATATCTTTGCCTTTAATATGCAGTAAAAACTAGATATCTACCATGTATATTTAAGAAGTTATTAAAAGTTAAATAAGTATTCATTTGTAAAGTTTTTACAATTTTTTCGTTTTTTAAACCGTCATATTTCCGGACCGGAAAGAAACATTGGTCTGAAATTTCATGTTTTTGGAAACATTTCCAATGATCAATGCTTGTAGTGAATTTCATTGAAATCGGAATGTCAAATCCGATTGCTGTCCGTTTTGACATGGAATCACTCTATAAATATATACATACATAAAAATATGTATGTTTATGTATGTAATTAAATGCCTTTGTTTTCATATATAGTATAACTGTCTGCTTTATAATGTACATGATTAACAAGAACAATTTAATATTTAATATTCTTTGGTTAAAATATGGTCAAATTATATTATATATATCAACAGAGAAAGATGTAAACATTACAAAAGTATAAAATTAAAAGTACGAAGTAAGTAAAGGGCAATAATTTATATTATTTAATAATGCTATATGATTACGTAGGAATAAATTTAAAATCACAAACTTATTTTAAAAATAAGCATAACCTTATTTTAAAATAATAAATTCAACATCTTAAAAAAAATAGCAATGCAAAATATAAATGTTAGGGTGGGTCAATTTGTTCGGTTGAGAAAAAACGTGACAGGCATATAGCAAAATCGAAATCAACACAAGAAAATTATACAAAGAAAGTACGGGTCTAAAATGAAAACCTAGCTCCCGCCGAGTGACATGAAGGTTTTCGTTTAAGGAAAACAACATGTTATCACTAAATGCAAAAATAATATACTATTAATTTGGAATTGTTTTGAAGCAAATTTTATGAGCTACCAGCTACCAACTACCAACTTCTGGTGTATCACTACAACACACAATTATTTATCCCATTTTTTCTTAAACCTTATTTGATTGTAAATAAATTATTATGTTCCCACTAAGTATTGCTCAAGAAATATGGCACATTGTTCTTGCATCGATATTTTATAATACGAAAAAAGGAGAATGATTTTGTTAAGCTCTGCTCTTTTCTTTAAAAAAAGTATAATATAGTAATCAGCTATGAAAGTTATCTACAAAGAGTAAATAGAATTCAATCTCATTAATAGTTCTAGTTATTTTAGAAATTTACCGAATTATGCACTTGATAGTTAAAGCGTGTGTTAATTTCTTTTTTAAAAAAACTTTTTACATTAAAATATGGAATCATCAGCGACGTCATTTGACTCTTTCGGGTCAATTATTCTGACTACGATAATTAAAAAGCAAATGAATTTAATTTGCCTAGTTATCGTGATGTTTTAAAGTAAGAAAAAGAAATATTAAATAAAATTGAAAAAAGATTCGGCTGTGCCGAATCTTTGATACCCTTCACCATATTACCATATTACCATCTTACTATCTTATCGACATCATATTACCATATTACCGACAAATAATAAAATTTTCGCCTTAACGTATGCTTTCATATTTTCACATATTTAAATCTAAATTTTTTTCAAACTACGAAAATTTGAATATGAAAAAAAAAACAATCATAGCAGGCTTTGCTTTTAAAAAATAAACAACAACAATTCCATATTTATTTATTTTTTTATGTGTGTATATACAAACTGACTGCATATACAAAGAACAACAACAACACTGTTATTCATTATATTACTTCTGTTGCTAACTAAACTACTTGTCTTATAGGCAAAAACGTCACTAATAGTCATTACAATGCTTAATATAAATGTTTGTGTATGTATTTATGTATATTCTTAACAGATATGTTTTAGTTTTTAAAAATAAACAACAACAATTCCATATCTATTTATTTTTGTACAGACTGCATATACAAAGAACAACAACACTGTTATTCATTATATGACTGCTGTTTCTAACTAAACTACTTGTCTATACAAAAAACAAAAAACGTCACTAATAGTCATTACAATGCTTAATATACATGTTTGTGTGTGTATTTATATTCTTAACAGATTTGTTTTTGGTCCATAACTCTGTTGATTCTGAACGAATTTGGTTTATTAAAAAAAACGAAATTTTATAAAAACATTTATGACTGATCTATATAAAAATCAAAATCTGTAGCTTGAACAAGGGCTTCAAAAATAAAAAATCGTTTTCCCCGATATCTCAGTTATTACTGAACCGATTTTTTTCATTTTTTCAGAATAAAAATTCAGAAAATAATTTCCGAGCCCCCTTTAAAAATTCGAAGTCCCTGGTATATTCAGAGGCTTCAGAAACTGAAAAACCGGTTCCAAAAACCGGTTTTTAAAACCGAAATTTTAAAAAAATATTTGTGACCGATCTGTATAAAAATAAAAATCTATAGCTTAAACCAGGGCTTCAAAAAATAAAAAATGCGTTTTGTCCGATATCTCAGTTATTATTGAACCGATTTGTTTCATTTTTTCAGAACAAAAATTTAGAAAAAAATGTCCGAGACTTCTTTGTAAAAACGAAGTCCCTAGTATATACAGAGGCTTCAGAAACTGGAAAACCGGTTCTAAAAACCGGTTTTTTTAACATATCTCCGCATTGTATGAACCGATCTTGCTGAATTCCAATAGCAAAATTCTCGAAAGCATTTCCGGTCGTTTGATATATATATTATATATGTCAGTTATCGGTGGGCTTCATAAACGCCATTTCAACCGACACACGGACGGTCGGTCGGATGGACGGACATGGTCCTATCGTCATCATTTCTTACAAGGATCCCGAAAATCTCAACTTTTTAGCTCTCCGACGAAAATTGTGGGAATTACAAACGGAATGACAAACTTATATATACCCTTTACACCTGTGGTGAAGGGTATAAAAAACAAAAATTAATATTGCACTGATAAATAGAAAAAGCATAAAAAAGAAAAAATACATTTCACAACAAATTCCATAAAAAAGTAAAAAACATATCAAGATGTAGTACATTTTCAGTATTTGAGACATCGTTGAATGATGTATTTTATATCGGTAAATGCAGTTGCAAAAAACAATGCCATGCTCCTGTGGATTAATTCCTGATCCTCTCAAAACATTCATGATTGAAATAATACAATTCCTGAATGCGTATTAAATATAGTAGACCAACTGCCCAGCGAACTCCCAGCTAACTTAGATCCTTCGTATACGTTCGACTCTTCACAAATGGACATCACTTCCGAAATCGAATTTGCAATGTCAGCTGCATGGGAGCCAATTATGCGCAAAAGGGGACCTTACACTAAGATATACGACACAATTAATTTTGCTATAATGTGTGATAGATTCTGTATTTCATTTCGTGTTTAGCTACAGCTTTATTTAAAGAAATTTACTGATGAAACTGGTGAACCAATTATTATGGATAAATCCAAAGTAGGTTGTGAAAAAATAAAAAACAGGGATAATATTTATCAAACTGCTAATAATAAACAAGCACGGTTCTATAATCACTTATTTAAACAAATTATCATGTTTATAGTATATTTAATTTTAAAAAATATTTCCATTTAGTCCTTTTTGTATTGAAAATAGTGGGCGCCAAAAAGTACTGAGAATGACCCAGTGTTACATATACGTAACACTTTCTTTTTTCACTTTCTAATTTTCATCGGACACTTCTTTTTTAAAACAATAAAATAAACAAATTTGATTTGTTTACATTTAGTATAAAAAAAAATCCTTAAAATATGTAGAATGCAAATAATAAGCCTTTATAAAATCACTTTCTTTCACAATAAAAGGAGAGGAAATTAAATAAAAAAACATATGAGAATTACGCAATTCATAACAAATTTAAACAGTAGGCATGAATGGGTTAATATCTCAGGATCCAATCAACTCTCTATTCTGAAAATTTAAACTTAAGTATTATATGAAATCTGTATTAACATACGTTTTTTGCAAAATTTGTATAGCTTTCCAAATGCCATTTTGAAGGTGCTCTCATTACCTGTTAAGTATTTGAAACCTAACAGAGATCTGTATCTTAATTACTTTTTGAGATAGTAGCATTTATGTCAAAACACTGTTGTCAAATTTAAACTATTTTCCCTAATTTCCAAGATTACATTATGTCTTTCGGCGGAAGCTAGGTTTTGATTTTAGACCCATAGTTTTCTTAGAATTTATTGTATATTACGCTTTTGCTATAAACATAAAATTAAAATTGACCCATCTAATAAATATAAATAAGTTATTCGTTACACGCTTTTTTTAAACATCACTTATATGTACTGGAAACATGTATCTATCTGTCTATACAATTTAGTTAATACATATACCCATACTTACATAAATACATTTATAACTATATGAATGTTGACTGACACGCATCATTACAGCCACAATAATATTTTAAGCAAATACTTCAAATAAATTACTTACACATTCAAATATATACTTATATATATATGTACATACTTACAAATACCATTACATTTGTCTCTATGTATGTAAATATTTAATCGATATATTTGTCAGGCAATTCACTTCAAGTATAAATTCTATTTAAATTTTGCATTTAAACAAGTTTAAATTTTGTCAAGTGTCTGAATGTATGGGTAGGAGTGAATGCGTTTGTCAGCTTGTCTGTTTATGTATGTAACTCGAATTTGTCATATAAATTTTTTTTTTTTTTTGGATACAAACACATTCATTTTATTGCAAAAATGAAAAAATAAAAAAATACTTGCATTAAATTTTAAAATGAATTGATTTTTGTCATTATAATTTTAGAGAACTTTAAAGAGAAAACATTTGTTGGTTATGGAAGAAATTTTTGATATGCAGTTTCTTGAAATAATAAAAGCTAAAAATTTTCTATATAAATTCATATTATTTTTAAGCAAACCAGAAAAAAAAATAATAATTTAAGATAATATACAGCATATCTCCTGACAGAAATTCTAATTACCACAAGCATTACTTTATATCATGTGTTTAATATTTTCTGCATTACTGATGCAAGAAGATTTATATGTGGCTTAGTTGGCTGGAGCACTAAAATAAAAAAACATTATAATGATGTTTTTAAGTAGTAATATCCAAAAATTCTTGGAAATTAGTTATCATGTAGTTTCAATGTAATTTGATGCACATTAGCTAATAAAAGGTTTTTCTGAAACATTGTGACAGTGCAATTCTGTAGAATTGATGTACTTATGCCTGTCTGCCTACTGACATAAACTTTCTGAATAATCAGTATAAGAATAAGAGAATGCAATGCAATTGTTATATTGAATTTAAAATTAATTTTTTTTTTAACCCCCAAATAATTTTGAGACTAACATACGTGTACGTTTTTTATTCAATTTCTAAAAGTTATGCCTATATAATTTTAATTCTTTTACTATAATAGTTCTGTAGTATGTGTTAATTAAATTTTTCTTTCTTCTGGATCTACCCATAGTGTTTTCATCTTAAGTATTGAAAAGTGTCGATAGCGCAATTTAAGGATTTTCAAAGTTTCAACTTTTAAAAATATTTTATTTTTATTTACAAACTTTATGAAGAAGTATGTTAACTTTAACTTCATATATCTCAGTAAATACTGCAGATATTAATATGATTTTTTTGGTATATAATAATAAATATATACAAATTATTCTGTTATAAAGACCGTGCAAGAAAAAGTCCAAGCATACAAATCTGCTTATAGAAACTAAACTAATAGGCGATTTTTTTTATGATATTTTTATTAATGACTGTTATGTTCAAGTTATCAACATAAAATAATAAATTACTTCTTGTTGGTTTTTAAGGAAATTTCTGATATCTTCCAGAATTCTCCGAATTAAAGGCTTTAATGTGTTTCGGTCACTTCTTTGCTCGAAAAAGTCCACTTATTTTTAAAATCCGTTTTACTTTAAGCTGAGCTTTTAATGTTCTTTAAACTTTTTTTTACTAGAGCCCAATATCTTTCAATTGCACGGAGTTCCGGACAATTTGATGGATTAGCCATTTCCATTTTAAGAAAAACTAGTTTCGCTATAACCATGAAACTTAGCACATGGCTAGTGAGCATAATGACAAATGTAAACCAGTTATGAGAATTATTTATTTTTCAACACATCTAAAGTTATAAGCCAAAAAGCATGCACGGATTTTTTCGTGCGCAGTGCTTAATTTTTTAGTTTAAAAAATCAATACTGAAAATATTGTTTTTTATTTAAAAGAAATCATAATATTAAAAAATATATTTTTTGGGAAATTATATTTTTAATGGACTGGAACCAAAAAGTTCCAAAGAGTTCAAATTTAAAAATACGATTTTTATATAGATGTGATTAGATCTTGCTAATTGCCTTCTTTTAAAATATGCTCTACTATAATAAAATTTACAAAATTGTGCCTGAAATTCATAAAAATAAACCAATTTCTTTAGTACGGGAGTGGCAGTGATTCTACCCGCTCATTGTTATACAATTTCAGACCAATATCTTCAGAACTGGATTTTTGTCGTTTTAAAATTTCCAAATATGACAATGTGCGTTGTAGCCTCATTTCATACTTTTCTGTTGATATCTCTTAAACAAAAGCATGTACGAAAATGAAATTTTTTACAGATAGTTTAAGAGTCGATGTAAACTTGGAGGCCAAAAATGGGCGTGATCCGCCTACTTTAACACCCACCTCCCATATAACGTATAATTTGAAAAAGTTGATAGGTGGGTAGTCGGCTTGGCATTCGGTCAATCCGAATACAATATTCTCGCTTGTTTTTCATGAATTAAGTTCATAACTTCATAAAAGCCATTTAAAGCGACAAATGGGCGGAAATACGGATGCCGTTATTTAGACAATTTACATTTCAATAGTAAGGACTGCGTACGAAACAACTAGTGCATACAATTATTAAAATATTTGTCTGGACTTCAGTAGTGCAATTCAGTAACTTTTAATGATTCGACAATCGATAAATATGACGATGGCTTTTGTTGTTTGCACTAACGATTATATGATTCACTACGCTCATTTAAACAACAGTAGATGAATTTTAAATAGGAGTAGAAATAAAAAAAGAATTAGGGAATTATTTATAAACTGTGCGCATGTACACTTACTGCTTTTGCATATTAACCCTTTCAGTACATGTTTTTAATGTGTGGGTCAAAATGTAAAATTTTTTCAGTTTTTATAGTACTTGGCTTTAGTAGTAATAATCCGTAATCAATTTCCAAAAATAACCTGTGTATTTGGATTTTTTAAGGTAAAATCGAAAAAGAAACGATCCTACATCGAAAAAACTTTGTTAAACTTATACACTTTTAACGCTAAATATTATTAAAAACTCTTTTCTGAATATTTTATCGACTTTTATGAGAAAATTGTACACTTTTATCGACGTTTTTTAAGTTTTTAATAAAAATAAACCAAGCATTTTTGACCCAAAAAAATTAATTTGTACAAACAAATTTTTGAATGCAATATTTTTGTAGTTAAAAATAAAGAAATCTCAATAAGTTGTTTTGTAAGTCATTAAGAGGGTTTAAGATAATTGTATTGAGTAAAATTTGATCTAAAAATCTGCTTCGGTTTTGACAAAAGGTTAAAAAATTACATGATGCCATATGGCATCAAACATTTTTTTTTTTTTTGATAAAATAGGCAACATAAAAAAAAAATATTACGGAATAAAAAATCGATAATTTTGTTGTTTAATTTCTTAAACGAATCAATTATAGTTAAAATAAGTTACTGAATCGCACTATAGGACAGCTTTTTTAAACATTTCTGATAAAAGACACAAAAGAATTTAATGAATGATGAGCAGCTTTCAGCTGAAGGGATTTTTCCATTCAAATTTTTTTCTGATCGTAAATATTTGTTGAACATCTTTTAAATTGTGTCTGTCCGGCCGTTTTTCCGATAAATTAATCTTTAAGCCCAAATAGTATTCTATTATCATGATTTAATAATTTTCAAATTCAATGATAATTAATTAAATATTTTGCAAATAGATTCAGCTCACAATAGAAATAATATTAAGAAAAATATTCTCCCAATTAATGATGCAAAAGTTTATCAATTTATTATTAAGAGTAAAAGATTACAGACATATGAACAGGAAATGACAAACATTTTCCAAGGTGCTATGGACAGTTAAGGACCGATACTTGTAATAAGTACAATTTAAATTTCCATATAACATACGTATGTATAATATTACCATATATGTGAGGTTTACGCACTTAAAATTTATTCCCGTTGTCAATTATGGGCCGATTTTAATAAAATGTGTCACTTTGCTTTTTACTTATATAAAACATGTTGGTGTCAAATATAACCTTAATACTATTATTTATATGGCATCTAGGTGCGTTAAAGTGATTTTCTTTCTTCAAAAACTACCATTCAAAAATATGTAAAAAAAAGTACCAAAGTTTATATCGATTACGGTTTGCACTTCTTCAACCTTAATTTAAGTTAAAAAATATTAACAACTTACCTATTTTAAAAACGCCTTTTATTTTTTATTATTTTCTTTAACCAGACAGAATTCTTTACAAAAGTATTTTCCGAATTCCGCATTTAAAATTTTTCCTTCTATATGTTTGCAAAATGCCAACGAAATACGCATATAAAGACAATTTTTTATAGTTTAAAGCAAAATGCACTTTAATGTTTCCTGTTCTCCCTTGCACTTATATAAATGTATATACGTTAGACTGGTATTTGTGCATTTTGCTATGTGTATGTGTCTTCACAAATACACTCGATTGTAAGTTGTATATCTGTTGAAGCGTTTTGTGAATATTTGCTAATGCTTGTGCAAATATGCGCAAATTCATGTGCAATTAAATTCATTTTGACAGTAAATTATGTTTTAAATTTTAACTTAAATATTTTAAAGGTATTTAATAAAAAGTTTTAACGAAATTTAAGAATAGCGACAAATAAATTTCACATATAAAATAAATCAGATTATTTAATAAGGAGGGATTATTATAAAATTTTATTCATATCTTTCTAGTATTTATAGAGTTTTTATAATATTCGTTATAACCTTATAAAATCCTCCAACTATGTCATAATTTAACACCCTGATAATCTCTCTGACTGTGCTCGTTTTTTTTTTTTTTATGAATACTAAGCTCCTTTGTGATGCTAAGTTTAAATCCTTTAATGCCTTAATATCACATTATTTTGTCCCTTTTTCTAACAACCAAATAATCTTTTTTATACTTAACACCAATTAAAATGGACTAAATATAATAGTTATCTAACACAAACATACACAAAAATCAGTGTAAGTCTATGTATGTGTGTATGTGTATGAATGTATAAATCAATGAATTATTTTTTTCAAATTAATTTCTTTTATAGAAAAGACCATTTAATAAAATAATCTTTCTATATAATTTTTCCCGGAAAAGCAACTAAAATGAAATTTAGGGATAAAAGTCTTTGTATACAAAACTTTCAATTTTCACATATGTGTATGTATAAATGTAAACCTATACACTAACAAAATAGAACAGATAGTGAAATATATGTGTATGTATGTATTGTATATAAGTAAAAGAAAAACTAAATATACTATAGGTTTGTATAGTAAATAAGAAAATCCCCTAAAATTTCACGCTGATTTTCACAACGTCAACACAAGCAAGTAAAGCAAAAGATTTATTGCAAGAAAATAGTTTTCCACACAATCGCCAAAAATGAAACCTTCGCAATGGAACAAAATGAATTGGTGTTAAACTGAACTCTATAACTGTGGAACATAGTCGTCTTGTGTTGTACTAAAAAAGAAGAAAAGAACAAAAATTCCAATAAAGTTTATACACATGTATTGCCACAATAACGATAATATAACAACAACAAGAACAAAAAAAAAATGAAACCTTTTGTTGTAACTATCAACAAAATTTAACAAATAGACAAAAACAAACAAACAAAACTCCACGAAAAATATAACAAAAACAAAAAGAAACATTAATTTTCTTAAACTACTAGAACTTGAAGGGAAGAGAAGGTACAAGAAAAATATGTTCAACACAAAGATTTCTGTTGAGAGTAGAGGTGTAGGTGAAACAAGTCTTGGGGCATTTGGGTATTGTTAGAGAACACTTGATAATCCCCAGGACTAAGGTACGAAAAACTTTTATATATTTTTTCCTGTTTTGTATTGTTTTGTATATTGTAGAAAAACTTTAACATATTTTTTTGATCTACAAACCCTACAAACGCACATAGAATTATGTGTATGTATATTATGAATACACACACATTGTCAAATAAATATTTATTATTGAAACTTAATATGAAAAGGTCACTAAAGGCCAGACACATGAATAGTTAATAGGGCGTCATTTTAATTAGTCATTTCGACTAAAGAACAACAACAACAAAAACATCATATTTATCCAGACGCATATACTTATACACATTCATAATCTTATACAACTTCTAACATATTTATATGTAGGCACTAATAATCCAATGTTGTATAGTTTAAGGGGTACAGTGGGCACGATAAATTACAAGAACATTAAAAAAAAATCCCAAAAATTGTATAAAACAAAACAAGTAAAAGCGTTATATTCACCATCGTTGAGATGGAATTAGATTTGGTTTTATCTATATACATTTATAAAAGAGTAATGACTGAGTAATTGACTGACTGAATTACTTGGTGATTCATGATCGCACAGCCTAAACGGTTAACGCTAGAAAGATGAAATACGGACTGTGGATTGGTCTTCTACCGAATAGATAAATAAATAAATAAATAAATAAATAAATAAATAAATAAATAAATAAATAAATAAATAAATAAATAAATAAATAAATAAATAAATAAATAAATAAATAAATAAATAAATAAATAAATAAATAAATAAATAAATAAATAAAGAAATAAATAAATAAATAAATAAATGAAGAAATAAATAAATAAATAAATAAATAAATAAATAAATAAATAAATAAATAAATAAATAAATAAATAAATAAATAAATAAATAAATAAAGAAATAAATAAATAAATAAATAAATAAACAAGCGAGAAAATTATATTCGGCTTGGCCGAATCTATTATACCCACCATCAAAATACTTGTAAAGACGTATCTTGAAAAAAGAAAGTGGTATACATTTTAGAAGAAATGGTACTGTAATTTCTTTTTATATACAAATAATAGGCAAAATTTTTTTGTCAAAAACATTATTATTTTTATTTTAAATATATTCTTCCTTCTATATATATATATATTTTGAATTCACATAACATGAAATATTATAATATCGCTAAATGTTAAACATACTTAAGTCTAATTATTACAAATACACATAAATATTTAATTTTAACCTTAATCTACAAGTAAGTAATGTTTTAATTGTATATTATAAATATTATTACACTGTATAATATTATAATACTAATTAAACCGGTAATATAATACTATAACAAATATATACGTATGTAATATATATTAGTATAATATTGGTGTATGTTAAAA
Organism: Protophormia terraenovae; assembly: GCA_951394005.1. Lineage (NCBI taxonomy): Eukaryota > Metazoa > Arthropoda > Insecta > Diptera > Calliphoridae > Protophormia > Protophormia terraenovae. Next base: position 145,698,969 of record OX596074.1, read on the forward strand.
CTAACTTAATATAATTTTATTGCTATGTTTTATTTTATTAAAAAAATTTGTACATTTTATATTATAAATATTGTATACATTATATACAATACTATAATTTTTGTAAACGGTATATAATACTATAAGTTATTTATATATAATATATATTACTATGATATATGTATATTTAAAAAGTAATTAATGTATTATATTCTAACATAATCTTTTACGATTTTTGGGTAATTAAAAATAATAAATTTTAAAAATGTAGTAACACTATTTTTTTATCCCGATTACCATTCCGTCATGGTGGCTATGTAGTGTTGCGTATGTTTTTACTTGTATATTGGGTTCAGTAAAGTTTGAAAATGCCCAATCAATTTGAGTTCCATGATTTGTTGTTATATCATTTTTATTTAAAAGTGATGAAAATCGCATTGTATTTAAAAGATTTTCTGTTTCACTATCTCGAGTTTTTCGACATATGTTGAAATCACCAGTTATTAGTATTTTTTTTATCCTCCGCACAAAATCTGTTCTTTAATTCGTTAATTCAGGAAATTCGATATTTTTATATAAAACTATTATGAATAACTCTTTGTAGCGGAGAGCAATATACTGAAAAGTGTGATTTCTTATTTGATGGTCGTTTTGAAATAGAAATTCGGTTTCAGACAATTTTTCGTTTTTAATGTAAGATATTACACCCTTCTTATTTCGCAACCGTCTATTAGTATTTGAATCTATACGGCACAGTATTGAGAAATTTGAAAACATGTGTTGTTCATCCAGTAATGACCATGTTTCAACCAAGCAGATTATATCAGAACTCAAAATGAGATTATCAGTTACAATATCCTCATAGTGAGCTTGTAAACTTTGTATGTTTTGATAAAAAAATTTTAACTCAAGCTCATCATTCAACATAAACTGGTGGTTAAGCTGTAAACTTTTCTCTGTACGTAGCCTTTGAAGCTCTAACTTTACTAAATCACCTTCCTAAAATGGATTTGAGGGATTAAATTTGTTTATTATATACAAACCGGAAGCAGTAGTTGCTCTGCTGCATGCAACATATAATGCAGATCTTGACATTCTATTTCTAGTATGTACTGCGACTTTGGGATAAGTGGCTCCTTGACTTTTGTGTATTGTAATTCCTTCTGCTACTACTAAGGGAAATTGTTTTCTCTCTATAGTAATTTGTGTATTTTGCTTATATTGGAAGGTTCTTATACACTTTTCAATGGGAGTCCATAATGGTTGAGTTACATGAGGCTTCTTGCGTCGAGCTTCAACTCCAACACTCTCATCTGAGAAAAACATCCAAAGTGTAGTGGGAATTCTTGACTCTTCTGATGCGTCTATAGCCATGAGAACCCCAGATGCTCCATTTACATGGCCATAGCTAGTATCAATATTTACAGTCATCATGTATTTGGCTGTAGTCTACAGTTTTAATTCTAAACATAAGCCTTGACATTCTGAAGTTTTCAATTTTTGAAAATGAACTGAATTTAACAAACTTCTTCTTCGATCAGTTGATAAATAATCTGAATTCACCACATCAAATGCTTTTGAGGTAAACTCTTCAGTGCTTATTTTATTTAATCTTAAGGTGTTATGCAGTTCAGCTTCAGCATTGGACACAAAAAGATGAATGGCATCATTTGGTATATTATCATTAGATATTACAACTCTCGATTGAATAAGTTCTATGTCTTCAGTTGTCATTTGTCCTACAGCCATATTATTTAATGCTTGTGCAAAACGTAGATCATCCATTTGTTGCATAATTTCAGTTAATTCATAAAAATTAAACATATCCCAAAGTGCTCCACCAACAATTGTTCCATATGGATTTGCAGAATTTGTGCTAAATATCCATTTATCTCCAACAGGTGGAAGCTGCTTTAAGTCTCCGAAGACTAAAATTGATATTCCACCAAATGGTTGGTTATTCTTGAAAATCTGCTTTAATGCACATATCCCAGCATTCTTGAACCAACCATTGGTATCTCATCAATTATAATCAATTTGAGATACATGAATTTTGCAACTAAAGAATTAACCGTATCACTACTTAAAGGTCGAATATCTCCCGAGTATTGATTAATTGACAATGAAAATAGTGAATGCAATGTATATCCTCCAATGCCAAAAGCCGCCTTTCCAGTTGGAGCACTCAACAAAACTTTTGGAAGATCGGTTTGCAAATTACATTCGCTAATTAAAGGAGGCAAACGAACTAAATTAATATTTTCGTCCTGATCATTATTGTCGTGGTTATCAATATTAATAATATTAATATTGTTGTCAATTTCAGGTACTGCGAATGCTCTGAACTCATCATCTAGCAATTGAGTGGCAGCTGTGTTATCTTCATTATTTGTAATTAAATTGCCTTCCTCATGATATCTTCTAATTCACCTTCTTTAAACATTTCGAACTGTAATCTATTTTCATCTATGGTGTTCTTATGAATAATGCAAGTTTCTTCATTATCATTATCTAAAAGTTCTTCACGTTCATTTCTCCAAGGCAAATACAGCATCACTAATGATCGAAAATAGTCGGATTAAATGTAGGGAACCTAATAATTGCTGGATGTTTTCGCTTGCTTATACATATATCCTGAATTATTTCGTAAACGCAGAGGAATTCCCACTTCCTCGGGAAAATCTTCATCATTCTCAACATAGTCATCATTTCCTTCTTGATAACGTGCATTACGTATTGTCTTTGAAAACTTATAATATGCTGCAAAATATGCCAAACATATATCGTTCAAAACATCCGGACGTTGTTTATAATGGTCAAGAATATTTGGTTGGAAAATATCAGTTGACTCCGATGTAAAATTTTGCAGTTCTTGCCTTGATTTTATTATTCGCACACGTTTTTCTGGTCTATATGTATTAATATATACTTCCAAATTACTGCATTGAGATAAATGCATACCCAATATATTGTAAGAAGCTTCTTGAGCTGAAACTTCAGATGCCGAAATAAAACTATTTCCAATATGTTGAAGCCTTTGTTTAACAGAAAAATTCCCGGATCTTATTTCCTCCATAACTTCTTGGAGTATTCTTGAAACTCCCCGGTGTAACTTGTTAATATAATTAACAATATAGCTGACGCAAACATACGCATCCATGACAAACTGAATATCCATATTTGCTCTCTTCATCGATAAAATTTTTGAATTGTAAGCATTAATGAATCTGCCTTTAAATGATCTCTTTAAAAAGATCCTTGGCTTTTTTAATGAAGACCTTAATGCTAATATGTACTCATTGAATGACAAATTTATTCGTTCATCGGATAAAAAACGATCAAATGAGTCAATTTGCTCTTCTTGCTCAGCCGAAAATTTCGAGTTAAGAAAATCTTAAATTTTGTCGAAATTATCTTTACTTTTCTTAACATCTTCTGGGTTCATGTCATCTGGGAAAGGCAGCAAAATTTCTGTATTTGGCAATGGGAGATATGATATTCCAAATCTGCAAAGCTTTTTCCCTCGAATTTCCCTTTTAGCATGACCTGCTGTGATTGTGCTCCTGGTAAGATGTATAATCTTTTACTTTTTCCTTAGTAGAATCCGTAGATATAAACTGATCACACCTGGAAAAGAATTTTCATTAGATATATCTAATTTTGGACAATTGTCAATCCAATATATACCATGAACATGCGGAGATCCTCTTTGCTGAAATTCAATTCTCCAATAGAATTTTACAACTTTGAATTCCTCGAATATGCCACCGTTTGCCTTGAAATGTTTAAAAAGATGACGTATCCGTTGATCAAAATATCGAGCACATGTTGTAGGATCAGCACGAATCAAGTTGTATTTCTCCTGGGAAGTATAATTCATTGCCTCCTCTTCTGTTATAGTTTTATCTTCAACAACTTTTGATTGTTCCAGGGTACGTCCAGCTAAATTTTATAGTCCGATAGAATGTGACAATGCATCACGTTGGCGTTCAATTCGTCGATAGCTTTCATCCTCACGCCTTCTCGAATGCTCTAGGGTATTCCTTTCCTGTTCCAGAGTACGTTCAACTAAATTTGATCGTCTGATAGAATGTGCCAATGCATCACGTTGGCGTTCAATTTGTCGATAGCTTTCATCCTCACGTCGTATGGAGTGTTGCAATGCATCACGTTGGCGTTCACTTCGTCGATAGCTTTCATCCTCACGTCTCCTCGAATGCTGTATAGAATTTTGTATCCTTTCTTCTCTACGTACCGTTGGATTCCATCGCCTTCTAGTAGAATGGGAAATCATATCTCGCTCCCTTTCCTGTTCGCGATATTCCTCATTCTGCCTTCATTCAGCCAATTGTTGAGAATTCCGTAATCTATCGGAAACTAAATTCTGCTCACGATACCTTCTTAGAGACAACCGATTTGATCGTATTCTTTGTTGAACGAATTGTCTGCGTAACCTAGGCATTTTAAAAAGGATAATACAAATTAATTTATATAAACTATATAATCTTATTGCACAATTCACTCCGCGATTGCTTTAAATAATATATCACGATAAATATTTTTGCGTAATTCAGTTTACGATTACTTTAATTAACACAATGTCAATATTATTTTACACACAAGCACACTTTAAGCGTCTGTCCTTGATAACTCAAGAAAATAAACTAAAGCAAAATTTAGGCAAATTTAGGTTTTTTATAATTTATTTGTATCAAATCTAGTTATATTGAAGAACTACCTATAACATACATTTTTAAAAAAATTATTATATCAAGTACGTTTAAGCATTATAATTTGTAAACCCTTTGCAAATATTTTTGTATATGTTATGTTATGTATATGTTATGTTATATTTTTGTATATGTTATGTACCGGTTAAACTATTTGGATCGAATATGAAATGTTCTATTTATTACCTGGAATTTAAAATATTGTTGTAAACAAATACCTGTTACAATAACAGGTGTTTCTTTAATTGTAATAAAAATTATTGGATCAGGTATGTTATTTATAATTTACAGTAAAATTTTCACAATAGATTCAAATATACCTGAAACGAATATGGTATTTTAATATTGTACATTTAGGTAATGTTAGGCTAAATTGTAGTTCTTGTAATTTGTTATAAAAGTTTATTCGCTTAAATATTTTGAATATACATAGAATATAGAGGTTAATATTATTAATTTTAAAATATGTCCATTTTCTGTTTAAAATATTGATGTTGTTACTATTTTTGGCATGTTTGTGATGTTATTTCCTTCATCTTTCATATACGTGTTCAAGAAAATTCGTTACTTTAATATAAGCCGGAAATTTGAGAGATATCTGTTTATGAAAATTAAGACCATTTTCAATACGAAATACCTCTTTGAGAAAAATATTTAAGCTAAATTTCATCTTCATAGGTGATCTACCATGACTTTATCCTGGTTTGAACAGTGTCCGAAATGATTATTTGGACATGTTACACAAACCCAATATATCCCATCATTTTTCGATAGTGGGTATAATAAGAATTTTATATTCGGCTTGGGCGAGTCAATAAACTCATAAGCTGCAACTTTTTATTAAAATTTCACCTTTATGGGTGATGAACGAAACTGACCTATTTTTGTAGTCCCTAGTTTATATTGGTCCTTGAACCATTTATACTAAATTTCTTTGATATTTTACCTTATATGAGTGGATGGGCGGTGAAGTGGGCGGGCCAAGCCCATTTTTCGTTTCCGAGTTTACATTGGTTCGTGAACTGTTTGTAGAATATTTCTTTGATTTTCACCTTATATGGGAAGTGGGCGGTAAAGTGAGCGGACCACGCCCATGTTTTATTTCTAAGTTTATGTCGACCCTCGAACTATATGTACAAAATTTCGTTATCGTACATGTTTTTGTTTAAGAGATATCAACATAAAAGTATGAAATGAAGCTACAACGGACACCCTGTGTTACTAGTATTTTGCCCATAACTTTTTTGTTTATTAACCGATTTTGCTCATTTTCAATACCAAACAAACCTTATATAAGATAAATATTTGTGCCAAATTTCGTCTCCCTCCCGTTCGAGCCCTATCCTGCTTTCAACAGACGGACAGACGGACGGACGGACATAGCTAGATCTACTCAGAATCTAACCAAGACCCAGAAAATATGATATGTTACACATGGAATGACAAAATCAATATACCCCCCATCTTTTTGATGGTGGGTATAATAAATAAATAAATAAATAAATAAATAAATAAAAAACAAATAAATAGTTTGAATGTTTAATAATAATTCTAAGATCATATTAAGTTAAAAAAATAATAATTCCAAGACGATATTAAATTAAAAGAGGGTATTGTGAAAATTTATGGACCGATTTGATTGATTTAAAAAACCGTTTAACTCGGTAAATACTTGACCGACCTAGTTCACACAAAATTTAGTTAACACAAAAATTAAAACAAAATTCCGAATTTTCAGTGAAAGAACGGAGCCTCTAGCTTGTATAGTTCCTTCAAAAAGTTTAAAAAAAAACTATACTATATTTTTTTCAGCATCCATGAAAACAACAACCACAAGGGAAACGCGCAATAAAAATAATAAAATAAGATTTGCCAATAACTCGGTTGTTTATTAACCGATTTGGTTGATTCAAAAACCCGATATTCAGGAAAAATATTTGAGACCGATGCTTAACTTATATAAAATTGAAAATCGGTAAAAAATATATTTTGGACAATATCTCTGTTAATAATGTACCGATTGAGTTCAATTCTTCTACACTAAAATTCAGAAAAAATTTCTGATATTTTGTCATATAAACAAAATCAATAGCTTGCATTGGAGATTTAGAAAAACGAAAATCTATTTTTAGAAACCGGTTTTTTTAAATATCTCGGCCATCTTTGAATCGTTTTTCTTTTAAATTCAATAGAAAAGTTTTAGAAGAAATTTCTGATCTTTTGATACATATATCATGTGTCTATGTTATCGGAAGGCTTTATAAACGCCATTTACAGCATTTTAAAGCCAAAAAAGAAAAAAATAACTAAAAAAACGGTTTTTAGACATATCTGCTCCATTTATGAACCGATCTTGCTGATTTTCTATAGCAAAGTTTTCGAAAGAATTTCCGATCGTTTGATATATATATTTTATATGGCAGTTGTCGGTGGACTTCATAAACGCCATTTCAATCGACAGACACACGGACAGACGGACAGAAGGAAATCGTTCTATCGATATCATATCTTATAAGGATCAAGAAAATGTAAAAGTTTTTTCTCTCCGACGAAAATTGTGGAAATTACAAACGGAATGACAAACTTATATATTATACCCTTTACATCTGTGGTGAAGGGTATAACAAAAAAAAAACTTATTGCACAATTTTTACAAAAAAAAAAAAAAAATATCAAGTACGTTTTTCATGAAAAGAAAAAATGTCCATTAGAGAAAATTTATCGAAATTTCCGTATAAAAAGGAAACATCAAAATTTCCCTACAAAAAGCAAATTTATTAAAATTTTATTATTAAAAGGAGATTTATCGAAATTTCCCTATAAAAAGGATATTTATCGAAAGTATAAACAGGAAATTTATCGAAAAGTTCCTATAAAAAGGAATTTTGTCGAAAATTTCCAATAAAAAGAAGTTTATCGAAATTTCCCTATAAAAGGAATTTTATCGAAAATTTCCTTTAAAAAGGATTTTTATCAAAATTTCCCTATAAAAAGGAAATCTACCAAAATTTCCATATAAAAATTTCCCTTAAAGAGGATATTTATCGAAATTTCCCTATTAAAGGCAAATTTATCGAAATTTCTCTACAAAAATGAAAATTTATCGAAATTTTCATATAAAAAGGAAATTTATCGAAATTTTCCTATAAAAAGGAAATTTATCGAAATTTCCATATAAAAATGAAATTTATCGAATGCTATAAAAAGGAAATTTATCGAAACTTCCCTAAAAAAAGAATTTTTATCGAAATTTCTCTATATAAAGGACATTTATCGAAATTTCTCTATATAAAGGAAATTTATCGGTATTTCCCTATAAAAGAAAATTTATCAAAATTTCCCTATAAAGGAAATTTATCGAAATCTCCCTACAAAAATTAAATTTATTGAAATTTCCTTATAAAAAGTAAATTTATCAAAATAAAAAGGAAATTTATCGAAATTTCCTATAAAAAGAAAATTTATCGAAAATTTTCTATAAAAATTAAATTTCTCTATAAAAGGGGATTTATTACAATTTCCCTATAAAAAGGAAATTTATAAAAATTTTCCTATAAAAAGGAAATTTATATACAAATTTTCTCCACAAAAAAAAAAAAAAAAAAAAAAAAATTAAAAATTTTTTTATGGACCCACTGTGAGTCTTTAAGATAATTTATGTGATTTCCCTGAAAAACTTTACATTTAAATTAAAAATTTTTTTATGGACCCACTGTGAGTCTTTAAGATAATTTATGTGATTTCCTTCAAAAACTTTAAATACTTACACACAGTAACACCCCTCATTCTCCTATCGCTTATTAAAATAAATTTATGAAATATTGCTTTATTTTATACAAAATACCGTATTTAACTTTAGCTATATTTTTTTTTTTTTTTTTATTTTCACTTCCTTAAATCATAAGTATTTTTAGGGTGTTTTTCTCGTCTATGTGTTGTTGCTATTATAGTTATTGTAATATTATGCTATTTGACCTTATTATTATTCGTATTGAGTGGACGAAAATTTATGCAGCTGTTTTAAACATTGTGATTATTATCGTCATCATATCATAATCGTATTGTTAAAAGCCAGTTTAATGTGAGGTACTGAATATTGTAACGGCTGCTGCTACTCATGATTCTGCTGTTTTCATTATCATTTTAAAGACCCTATTAACTCATATTATAACAACACAAGGATCCTGAGTCAAGAAAACTTATAAATATTTTCACATACAGAAAAATACAAAAGAAATCAGGAAAAATTAAATAAAAGATAGAGCTAAACACAGCACAAAAAGAAAACATCTTTTGTTTTAAATTTCAATTTCATTGCCTGTTATAACAAAAGCAGCATTTAGCATTAATAGGCATGAATGAAAAGCTTTCAATGTGTGGATTGTAAAATCTTAAAAAAATCCTAGAATTATAAAATAAAAAGTTTTTTTATGCTTTCAGTAAGTAGTAAGAAGTTAATGTTAGTGATATTGATAATAATAATAGGCTTATTAAAATGATATTATACGTATGTATTTTTAGAAACCAAGAATTTTGTTATCGTAAATTTTTAGCCCATTTTAGTTAATAAAGCTTTAGTAATTTCAGCAAATAGCGTTGACGTTGAATCCTCTGCCCCTAGTGGCAGCGGCAGTTATCCATAATCTGTGTATTATTTCTTTAAAGCCACTTGTTATGCGCATAATTTTTCGTGAAGTGCTTTTTAAGAACGTAAAACAAAAATGTCAGTTTCAGAATTGTACCAAAAAAAGAAATAAAACGGAAATCAGTTTCCTTTTGTTTTTTTTTTTTTTTTTTTTCTTTTTTCCATTTCTTCTCTTTTTTATAGTAGACTTTAAAATGCATAAAAGGAAAAATGTTTAATTCGCAATTTATAAATTTTGTTTTTTAAAGCACATAGGTCATTTTAAAAGTTCAAGAAAAAAAATAGCAGAGAATGAAGCATGAATTCAATAAAAAATATCTAGCATTTTTAGGAAAATATAGCACAGATTGAGAAATATTATAAAAATCTTCCTAAGTGTAGTAAACATATTTATAATAGATAAGGTGATATAAAACCAACAGTATATTATTCGCAATTAAAAGAATCTTTTCTTTCCAAATTCAAACTTTTAGGCTTCCTGAGAGTACTGAAATATTCATTAACAGAAATTCGCAGTTACAAAACAGTTCTCAATAGAAAAATATAATTGCATAAAAGCAATTATAGAGTATTGTGTTCGTACTCCGAAGACCAGTCAGCAAATTTAAGGCAATATTAATTTTCATTAACTTTGAGATCTTGGTCAAGCTAGATCACGTATAATTAGAGGCCAAAGATATAGCACAAAAATAAAGAGATTTTTTTTTATCAGGAATATTCAGCAAATATTCTCCTTATAGAAATTTTTTAATGCATTCTGCTAATGCAAAAATAAATATATTTCCTTTATAGGATATTTCGAAAAATTTCCTTTTTATAGTGAAATTTTGATTAATTACCTTTTTATAGGGAAATTTCGAAAAATATCCTTTTTATAGGAAATTTTCAATAAATTTCCGTTTTATAGAAAATTTTTGATGAATTAATTTCGATAAATTAATTTCCTTTTTATAGAAAATTTTCGATAAATTTCCTTTTTATATTGTTCAGTTCACTGACTTTCTGTGGTGCACAAAATTATGCCGATGATATTGATAAAAAATATATCAATATCTAATTTTGTTAATCAATTTAACAATGATTTGGGAAACATCGCTAAATGGTCCAAAGATAACAAATTATCTATAAATCCATTGAAAACATATAGTATGAAATTTGGTATTTATGTTAGAAGTTTACCTGAACTAACTCTAGATGGTATAAATATTGAATATGTGTCAAATTGTAAATCCTTAGGATTCTACTTGGATGATCAGATGTCTTTCGAAAATCATATACGCAGTATAATATCGAAGGTTTCGCTAACGCTTAGAAGGGTCAACTCATTAGGTTGCTGTTTTCCTTTTCATATCGGAAAACTAATTGCTAAGACTTTGATAATGCCAATATTTCTTTATGGCATTGAGATTTACTCCTCCACTACAGGTACAAATATAGATAAACTTAGGAAGAGTTTTAACAGAGTAATAAGATTTGTATACCAATTAGATATTTATAATCATGTTTCTGTAGAGGCTAGAGATTTCCTGGGATGAATTTTAATGATTTTATCAATCTGCGATTAATAAGCTTGTTTTATAAAATAAAAAGATCTGGTTACCCTATTTATTTGCAAGATCTGGTGAGTTTTTCACACTCATCCCGAGTATCTGCAATTATATGTCCTAGATTTAACACGCTCTACATGCATCGATCTTTTACGGTTAGAATATCTAGACTGTGGAACAATGTTGTGCCTTATAGTGAATGAAATTTTTCTCATAATTTGCTCAATTTTCAAAAAATATTCTTAAATAATGTTTAATGACTTAAAAACTATCGCAGGCTAAATTTTATATATCAGTTTATTTTTAATTTCTATTAAAGATTATTAAAAGATTATTAAAGATTTCAATAAAAAAAAATAATTTCCGTTTTATAAAAATTTTCCATAAATTAATTTCCTTTCAAAGGAAATTTTCGATAAATTTCCATTTTATAGAAAATTCTCGATAAATTAATTTCTTTTTTATAGGAAATTTTCGATGAATTAATTTCCTTTTTATACACTAAGGGAAAAAATTCGATTCAAAATCAACAACGGTTGTGCTCACATTGGTAATTTACGGTAACAGCTTTTTAATACCTTTCGTTAACAAATTTAATAGAAACATATGTAATTTAACAATTTGATACCGAAATGGTTTCAACTTGGTGCCAATTAGGTATCGATTTTCAATAAGAATTGAACACGCAGTGTTTAATTTAAACACATACGGTGTAGATTCACTATTGACACAGAATGGTATCGTTTTCAACACGTATGTGATTGATATTTCTCTGGGTGTAGAAAATTTTCGATAAAATAATTTTTGTAGAACATTTTCGATAAATTTCCTTTTTGTAGGAAATTTTCGAAAAACTTCCTCTTTATTGGAAATTTTCGATAAATTTCCTTTTTATAGGATACTTTCAATATTTTTTCTTTTTAGAGGAAATTTGCGATGATTTTTTTTTTTTTTTAGACTAAATTTTTGATAAATTTTCTTTTATTTTTCATAGGATATTTGAGATAACTTGTTATAAGAAATTTTCGACAAATTTGTATTTCATTTAAAAATTTCCATAAAGCTTCTTTTTGTAGAGAAAATTTTTGATAATTTTTCTTTTCGTTCAAAAATTTTTTTTTTATTCATAATTTACTGTAATTTTTATAAGAAATTTCGTAAATGTTAATAATTTTTTTCTTTAATAGCCTGTTTCTCTATGTCGAACGAAAGCTTTTTTTCTTTCGTATTTTCATAAAATCGAACGAAAACTGATTTGGGTTTCTCTAACTCACTTCTAAGCGAACAATGAGTCAAACGACAAGTCGAAAGAAAACGTAAGTATTTTCATATAAAATTGGGTTTCTGTAATTCGAACGATAAGAACAAAAATGTCAAAATTAGTCACTTGCTATTTTGCTTTCGACTGGTGGAGTTTTTTAAAGAAAAATAGGGATAATACAAGGACATTGCAAATGTTCCTTAATCATGTTTATTATTCATTTTGATGTCTTTGGTATCCATAAATGACGATTTTGTGTCTAAAAAACTATTTCTAAAAAAAAATTTTATTTTTATTTTTTTATTATTTTAATTTTGTTTGTTTATTTACTTGGTTGTATATACGTTTAAAGAATTTAGTAGTATTTTTAATATTTTTACGAAAAAAAGTTACTCTGAAAGAAAATTAAACAAAAACAATACGAAAAGACGTAAGTCCATGCGAACGAAAGCGTAGGAAATACAGAAACCCAAAATTATTCAACATAGAGACACAGGCTATAAATAAAATTTTAATACATTTTTATTTTATTTATATGTTTTTATTATTTTTCTCGAATTATCTTCTGTTTAATTTGGTATTAAAATAGTTTGGGGATAAAATACTTTATTATATTTTACCAATAATCTTCCAACTCACAATTGGTACATTTCTTTGCACTACCCATTCGGAAATTTTTAATAGCAAATCGATGTGTTTATAACTTTTTACAATAACCTTCCCTCCATTTGTTTATTTCGTTAAAAAGATATAAGTTTCTTTTGGCATTGATAAAATTAGTTAAAAACAGCATTGATAATTTCATGTTCTTTTATATAATGTACAACATCAGTTCATTATATTAAAGTTAAAAAAAATAAAATATTTTATTATTCTCAAAAATATCACATTACTCATACATTTTTCTACCTTTTCTTATTTTCTTTACAATTTAGTGGTTATCATTAATATTCAATTTATTTCAATTTTAAACTTAATTTAAATAATATTTTACTCCAGAGATATTTTTTAAATATCAAACTGTCTATGTAAATGTATAATAAATACATTAATTTCTATTTAAATTACCTTTCATTTATAAACAGTTTAGTTTACAAAAACAGAAAAAAATATTTGTTTAACCTTAAACGTATGTATTTAGTTTTAATACCCCTAGTAGCAATATCAAAACTTTTTTTTACACTTTATTACCATTTAAAAATACCTGCTGGAATTGAAATTTGTGTTTAAACTGAAATATAACACAACAGCCAGTAAAATATTTAAACTTTATGAAAGTGTGTTTGTGGGGTTGGAGAGATACAATACAAATTATAGACAGATTTAAAAAAAAAAATACATTAAACTTAAATTACTTATGGTTTTATAATTTGTTGCTGTAGTTATTGGTGCTGGTATGTTGGTGTATGTATTTTTACTAAAGCGATATTGATCACAAGTAAGTTAATGACCGTTATAATAAACCCTCTCATGGGTATAGTTAAAAATTGTTGTTATTGTTGCTGAAGTGTGTGTGTTGTTGTTGGAGTAAATAAAAACTCAATAAAGTACAAATAATTGTCATTTAAAAAAGGATTTGTAAACCAGTGGTTTAGTTTTATTGTCACAACATGTTGTGTCTATAAGTGTTTATATGTAAGTATGCGTGTGTTTGTGCAATGAAAACTCAATAATAACAGTAATTGAACATATAATTTTCACACTTGCTGTTGCTCTACCCTGCGCTTTTATCATACCTTTTAGTGTAATTTACACACACTTACTGTGTTCTATTTTAACTGACTCCCTTTTTGGTCGTAGTAAATAAACCGAAAACTATTGAACATGATAAAAATGGTTTTAACAATTTTTGGGGATTTAGTTCCGGAAATTATGGGCATGTTATTGGTTGTTTTGTCTGGCTATTGAGACATTATGTTTATTTTTTCGATTATGGATATGTGCAACGTGTTGGGGATTTTGGTGAATGCCTTGTGGACAATGTATGTTATTGGCAGGTATTGAAAAGAGTGAGTTGAGTATGTTATTATCGGAGAAATTACAAAGAAGAATTATTTCAAATATGTAAAGAAAATTTATTTTACTAAAAAAAGGACGAAGGACGACGTTAGCGATGTAGAGCATATTTAAATTTTTGAACTTTTTTTAAAACTGATTAAATGCTTCCTCGCGAAAACGATGAACAAATTGAGAATACAAAGGCAGGATCTTTTAAAATCGAATGCTTAAGGAACGGTTTTAAAATCCTGAAAGAATGCAAAAAGCCTATATAAATATATCCTCCCCTTTAGCAAAACTATTCACAAGCTGGACTAAGAAGGTAAAAATCTAAACTGGCATTTTAATTAATCGAGTACAAATACCGACAACGAACCACCCTAAGATTCAGGGGTTTTTCTTTAGCAACCTGTTTACCTCCTCAACTCATGATACTTCTGTCACACGCAAATTGCAAAATTAACAGAAGAATTTAAATATAAAATGATTGGTCGGTTAGTAGCCATTGTAGACCCTCTCATTGAGCGGTATCCAGTAGATAAATATACAACCCTGTTAAAATGTTACCTTAAAGACCATTAAAGGCGTGGCCATAAATCGTCTCCCCCTACCACTTATATGAGGAGAAGAATGAACTATCGGTGAAAGAAGGATAACGTTATATTTAATAATATATTCCTACCGAAATGTTATCACAGGAGACACCAAAACTTTAATGTCAGTTAGAGACTCCTCTGAGGCATGTTAGATATTACTTTCCTTAAAGTATTCCTTGGATCGCAGATTTGATAGACATTCATTGAGATGAAGTTGCGAGTTAACGCATAATTGTCTCATTAGAAGACCATTGCAAACAATGAGAGAAACCTTGCACACAACTTAAATACAAAGACGATGGTGCTCATGAGATTCAGCAAATATTAATATCACACAGTTGGAGACTCCTCCAAAGCATATCAGATGTGACCTTCGTATATACAAGGAGTTATATTACCCTAGAGGAAAGAGAACCGGTTAAAAACTAGTCAGTTGACAGATTTTCAGGGCTAGTGACCAGTCCTAGTTCCGGAACTTTATATAGAAGAACCTGTCACTTTTACTCGGGGTTTTCAATGGAGGTAGCTAATTAGCCCCTTGGAACCGGTCACAGAACTGGTCCAAGAGCACAAGTTCAGTGTCGATTAATATATTAAAAATTTGATAAAAATTCCGCAATTGTTTACTTTTTTAAAATTTTTTTATTATTATTTTTATTGAATTATGTTTATTTTAGTTAGGTGTCAATTGGTACTCAACTGGTACTGAGGGACCGGTCCATTACTACAATTGCCACATATTACACGCAGGGTATTTGTTGATTATAATCAATTTATTTTGATTATATTTAAACTTACAAAAGTTTCTCTCAAATGTTGACTTATGCTTTCAAAGTACTGCTCATATTAAAATACCTTAACAAGGGTGTCAACATTATTGTTTAAAAACAAATTACTATGTGTGTATATGTTCATTTTAAAAACAGCAACACCAACAACAATATGTCTGTATTATCATTATGAAAGTACAAACAAACACGGTTTATAAAAAGAACACACGGTGCGTATGATTATTGAGCGAACGAAGGAGCATGTTTGTGCTATTATAGTTGGTGTTTGTATTATTGTGCATAATGACCATGAAGACCACAAAAAACACGTGCAAACAATTGCCAAATAACCATGCTCAGATACAAATACCAACATTTTCGGTCACATAGTTTGTTAAACTGATTGCGCGTTATACCAATAACAGTCATCACAATTTTTATGCACTAACAAACTAACACATACGCTCTTACAAAGCTTTCGGATATCCATGTAATTGCATGCTTGTATTTGTTTAATTTAAACATACTTTTCTAACAGATTTCATACTTGTTGTTTTTTCAATTCGCTTGTTAGATTTGTTCACTTGTGTGTTGGTGTAGAAGTTTGTAAAACTGAAAATAAAAAAAAAAATAAAAAAAGTGGAATAAAATCAGATTTTATGATTTTTGTTCATAGCAGGTGGTTTTGTTGTAATGTGGTTTTAATTATTGTCGTGAGAGATAATCATCCATAGCATAACTGCATTAAAAATGCATTGAATGCATGTTTGAAATTATGTTTGCATTTATGTTGTTTATGTTAATATGAAAAGAAAAACATGGTGAGTTATCCCAGCAATATGTTTTTTGTTTTTAATTTAAACAGCAGAAGCAGGGATAGCAAGAGATATCAACATAGCTTAACAAATATTCGTAAAAAGGAAAATTAATATTCCAAGGTATTGCAAGAAATGATATGGAAATTATTTACTTATATCGTTGATAAAAAGAAGGATAATAAATTTAATTAAGTGATTAAGAATTAGATTTCAGATACTTATAAATAAAAAAGTATATTTTCGTATATTTTCTTTAATTATTACATATATTTATCAAAGAAATAAGCTACTAAATTGTTGCCATTCCATTCCAATTAAATTTTAATTTTTTTATAAACCTTTTAAATTTTATATCTACTACTTTTTAAACTTTTCTCTTTCATTTCGGTATTTTCAGATTTTGATACCTTCTTTTCTTTTTTTATAAAACAAGACGACTGCAAATGATAAATAGTTTTTTTTTTTTAATTTTTTTTAAGGTTTTATCCCTACAAATAAACAACATGTTGTACGTATTACTTTTATCAAAAATGAGATGTAAGAAAAACAAAACTCTCAACTATAAGGACAACAAATAAATGAATGAATGAACAAGTGCAGCGAAAAATAGAAACAAAAAACATTGCAGAACTTTGTCAAAATCATACCAAACAAAAACAATTTTGGGGGTAAAACAAGAGAAATATTGTCACCATAACTTTAATAGTCAGGGAGAAACCGAAGAAAAATGCTACAATATTAGAAAAAACTATGTAACACAATTGCAACTAAAACAAACACTAAAAAAAATTAATAGTAAGTATTACAGGAAAGGAGACAGGACAAACAATAATTGGAAGAGACAGATTTGAAATATACCTTATAAAGAAGAAATGGAACTTGAAGTGCACAGTTTTGGATAAAAAAAAGGTACATATTTTACTTACATAAATTCGATAAATCTCTTTTTTATAGTTACTGTAACGATCGCACAGGGCCTTGCCACTTTAGAAAATTTGCTACTTATAAACCAGCCGTGCTCAGTGAAAGTGGTGTTCTTTTCTCCAGTTACAAATAAATAATATTAAGGTAGCATTTACAATTTATTGTAGTCGAGTTAAAATATTGTCATAAAAGGAAATGAAAATAATAAAATAAAATTCTGAAGCAGGGTTATATAAAGGATTTAGATGGAATTAACCCTCTCTCTTTACCCACCCTTACCTTGCTATCAAGTTCCATTGTTCTTGATAGCCCTAATTACTAACTAAGTTTTTCGTAGATCTAAGTAAACTATTTTAAACACTCATTATGATAAAAACAATTCAAACATTTAAGTTTTTTAACTTTCTAAGTTATTAAAATTAAAAAAAAAAAAAACATAGTTTAAGTTATTAAAAGGAAATATTTAAATTAATTAAGAAAAATTATTTAATTGAACAAAAAAAAAATAATAATTATTGACGTTTACTTTAATTTTTTTTTTCTCTTTTTTTTCATAAAAAATTTGTTTAATTTGTTGTTTAAAAAAAATGTCTTCCTTTAGGTTGTTTAGGGTTTATAAGGCTTAATGTAGGGTGTGTTGCAATCTATGTCTTCCTATCTTTTGATATAATAAAAGATTTGGACAAACTTAAAAAATAAGCGAGCAATAATCTAAATGAAAATTTGATGCGACACAATCTGGGGTGCTATGGCTTCTTCATCTACTATTTCATCCGGCGAATTTCCTACCAAATCAGCACAGTTTTCAGTATCAGAATACAAGCAAAATGATAAGGGCATTGATTCTGATTATTTTACAAGATTTGACTGGGTGCTCCAACTTGCAAAAATTACCGAAAATGATTACGCAAATTATGCACGTGTCCATATGGGGCCACAACTTAATTCAGGTTTAAAAATATTAAAAAACCCAAGGCAATCAGCAGAGTTAAATTACAATGAAATCAAAGATATTCTAATTCGACATTTCGACGTACAGCTTTCTGTGAGTATAGCAAATTTTTAGACAGGATGCTAATTGAGCAGTTACTAATAAGGTAAGATTGTACAAATATTTGTGACGTTACTAATGGGGTTAGAGTGTACAAATATTTGTGACGAACTAATCTCAAAACAACCACAAAGTTTTAGTTAGCTATTGCACGGGCAGTTCAAACATTTTTTAAATATTTGTATGCATGTCATTGGACATTAATAACCGAACACAAGCCATTGACACAGATTTTACACCCTACGAAATCTCTCCCAGTTCTTTGTATTTCCCGAATGGCAAATTACGCAGATTTTTTAAGTAACTTTGATTTCGATATCATTTATAAAACATCAAAAGATAATGCTAATGCAGATTACATGTCTCGTTTAGTTCAAAAGGACTCACAAAGTTTCCAAAACAATAAAACACTCTTAAAGCCTGAATATGATGAGTTCGATACTTTTATTTTTCGACAGATTAATCAGTTGCCGGTTACAGCTACTTAATAAAATTGCGAAAGAAACTCGTAAAGATTCGGAACTTGGAAAAATAGTTACAATTTTAGAAAAAGGACAATATTTAGCCAAACATGATTATAAAGCGCCAGAATTGAATTACAAACTTTCAGGTGGCTGTCAAGTATTTGAACATAGGATAGTGGTATCAAAAAAATTTCGCAAAGATATTCTACAGAAATTACATGTTACCCATTTAGGAAGGGTAAAAATTAAGGGCATTGTACGGTCCTTTGTGTATTGGCCAAAAATGGATGCAGATATTGAAACAGTTTTGTGCAAGAGTAGAAAACAAACCTAAAAAATATACCGATCATCACTGGGAATATCCTAAAGGACCATGGGAACGTATTCATATTGATTATGCAGATCCTTTTGAGGGACTAATGCTATTAGTTATTACTGACGGATACAGTAAGTGGTTAGATTTTAAAGTAACTAAATCTATAACAGCTTCAGCAACAATAAGTATGATCGATGAAGTGTTTGCTAATTACGGTGCATCAATGATGGTGGTATCTAATAATGGTACGAACTTTGCATCTACAGAATTTAATGATTACTTGACATCAGTGGGCGTCCAATACCATAAATACACAGCACCATCTACAAATGGCCAAGTTGAACGCAGCGTTCAAACAATAAAACAGGCGTTAATAGCAATGTGCACATCAAAACAAACACTACAACAGAATTTAAATAAGTTTTTGAGACAATATAAAAATGCACCGGCACAACTTTTCCTTGGACGGCAACTACGTACACGTCTCGATTTAGTACATTTAGAAAATGTTTCGTCAAAAATAAAAAGTAAACAATATATGGGACATAATGAAAATGAACACTACAGAGAATTCGAAGTTGCTGGCAACATATACCAGAGAAAATTAACAAAGGGTTAGGAAATATTCATTACGAAATTCTGCATCAAAATAAATACTTAAGAAGGCATGTTTACCAAATACGGGGTGTCAATAAATCTTTAGTCAATCAAGAGAAACATGATAAGGCATGTAAAAAAGACGTCGGTTTTATAAGTAGAAGAACTGGATTAAGTATATGTCCGAGGTATAATTACGAAATTTCTAATTACGAAAATTCTGGTCACACTGCTAATAATACTGAATCTCCAGAAGTAGTTTCCACACAATCTTCTGAATCTTCTGAAGTGAATCCATTACCTCCAATTAACTTTGATCCCCTAAATGAGGAAAATATAGGTAACACACACTTCTGTTGTGACAGAGAATCTGCTGATGAGTTTGAAACTCCACGAGCTTTTCAATACGAAACAAATATACAAGCTCAATCGCCACGAAGCAGTCAATTAGAAAAACAGATATAAAATAAACAATTTCAAACACCTCAGGAACAAAAAGAGGATCACCTTGAACAATCAAGCAGAGAAAACACAAATGTACAACTCGAGGAAGTATTACGCCGATCGTAAAACTTCAAGAAGAAATAAATGTTATGTATTAATATACCTTTCATTATAAATTTTGTATTATCTTAGTAACTTTTAAACTAATAATTTTCCGAATTTTATGTCATTTTTTATATATTAATTTTCATTGTTATTTTCTGATTATTACTTTTTATATACAATTTTTACGTTAATAAAATTATCATTATTATTCAAAACACAACACTTTTTTAGAATTTTGGTTTAAAATATAATTTTGAATGTTTAATATACAAAAAAATTTATGATAAATTCCTGTTTAATATAAAAATTTCAACAAATTGCCGATTTATAACAAAAAATATCAACACATTTGGGATTTAATAAAAATTTCAACAAATTTTCAATTGATAGAAAATTTAAAATAAGTTTCTTAAAATATTTACTAATATTACAATTGCTTTCTCCTTACTGTAGGGTACTTCTAAACAGCAACAAGAAGAAACTTGCAACTCATACAAAAACACCTACACATAAACTCGTTTACTATTACATGTAAAAAATAATCAAATATTTCTAATGCTTATTGTTTGTACAACAATTTCTCTTTGTCAGTGTTGGTACTTTTGAGATCATCTTTGACATTGTCTTGGAAAATGTTTCATCTTGGTTTTTGAAGGTGAAATATTTTTGTTTATTTTTTGTTTTGCTTTCTTTTGCTCTTACATACATATTTTTTATTTGTATTTAAGTTTTCTTTTTTTAAGTATGATATTAAGTTTTTTATCTTTGCTGTTTGTTTTTCTGCTGTTTTTCTTTTATGCAGCAGTTAACAAGACAAGTGTTTAACATGATAGTTTCTTATACATACAAAGCACTACAAACACATTTATAAAAATTTATATATGTCCTTCTTCCTTAACATTTATTATACAAAAATATATTTCATTTTCTTGTTGCTGTTAATATATTTTGCTATAACTGCAACATTATTACCAGTTTAAATTGTAGCAGAAATATTGTGTGTCTGTCTTTAACTTGGCATTTTCTTTATTATTGCCATGAGTGTTTATTTTACTTTTTTTATTTCTAAAATTATTGTTGTTATCCTGCCACCACCTGCTGTGTTAGAGTATGAGTTCATATGTTTGTTTTTCTTTGTTTAACATATTTCCTTACATGAGTTTACACTGTTCCTTACTCACTCTTATACTTATGACCAAATGCAATTTATGTGGTTTTATTTCACCTATAGAAGAACTTTTTTTCATTTTTTCATTTTAGTGGACGATGATTAAATACATTTTGAGAAATTTTTTAGTCTTTCCTTTTTTTTGCACTTTTTTTCTGTAATGTTATTTCCTTCCTTCCGTTTGAACTGTTTGTTACTTACTTGTTGAATTGTGATTAATTGTTAACTGAGTTTTTTTTTTTTTTTTTTCGTTATTTACAAATGGTTTCTCTTTTTGTGTTATGTGAGTTCGTGTGTTTATCTCTTTGTGGTCTATCAAAACAGTTGGTGTTAGGAAATGAAACTAATTACAAAATGTTGTTGTAAACGAATATTGTAAACTCTTACCATTATTCGTCAGTTGAGTTGTCATTTACTTGTGTCAAAATGTTATCATTGTGAATATATTTTGTTTTTTATCTATTAAATTGAAGAAAAAAAAAAAAAATAACAATAATAAATAAGAGTATATGAAAGGACAAGAGGTGGTTGTTTAAACAAAACTTTATTTTGGGTAATAAAATATCATTCATTATTTAAATGCCAAAGCAATATTAACGATTTCAGTTCGATTCTGCTAATTTTAACTTAGTGCTAAACAAAATTAATACTAAAAAAATCCTTTGAAATTTATATAGGAAAATATTTCGAAAGCTGATTCTTTTAATTATGTATTTAGTTGTAAAAATTATGTCAGTTGTTTGTAAGAATATTGTAGGTAAATACATTGATAGCTAATGATTACTGTGGAAACAATTTATATACAATTGTTCAAACCATTAGTGTGTCATACGATTTGCTTATAAATAAATTTTTTATAAAACTTATGGTTTTCATTTTATGATTTTGTTTACACAATACTGGAAAATTGAGGACACAAATTTTATTTTCTTTTCAGAATAGTAATTTGTTTTTTTTTTTTTTTTTTTTAATTTAAAAATAAAAATTGAAGTTTATAGTAAAATTTTAACTTAGTTCTGTGTAGCATATCGATTTAGCATTAAAATGTTTAACCTTTTAATGAAATTTAATAATGAAAACATTCAGGTTGTAGAAAAATTAAGAATCTGGAATTCATGAAAATTATCATTTATTAATTATCTATTTTTAATTATTCCGCAATTACTGTGACAACGTAGCATCGATGAAAAATACCTGTACAAATAAATCTATATGATTAAGTTTTTAATTTTGTTTTGCCATATTTTTTTTACACACATTAATATTTTGTGGAATACCCCTTATTATGCATTGAGTCCACTAATGATATGGACCTCTCGATAGAATATATTTTTCCAAGTTGACTTCATTGGCGTTTATAATTCCTGTACATTTCCCATTTTCGGGGTGAGTGGGACTAGCCGGAGTGAAGTTTTGCGAAATAAACTGAATGTAATTTAGAATGGGAATTTAATTGGAATTTTTTTTTACAGATTGTGTTTTTGAAATGTCGGATATTAGTTGACGTATCAACTTCTAGCTCTAAGTTCTGTTTTATCTTATTATACGCGTAGCACAGTGTCACATTTATCCAAATTAGAACGACAAAAATACGAATATAAATGTTAATTAATTGAAGTAATTCTTTTCGCATTTACTAGTAAACATATCATATATTATGGAAAAAAACACTTAAAATATTGAAAAGTTTCTATAATGCAAATTATGGACTTTCAAAATTCTAACTTTTAAAAATATTTTAAATTTATTTGAAATTTTGTGAAGAAGTATGCTTACTTTAAGTGCACATATCTTAGTAAATACTGCAGATATTGATATGATTTTTTTGGTACGGGACACTCTAATGTATAGTTAAATATAGTAGAGACTTCTTTTTGAACCTGTACTACAAAATAACAAAACAAATCAGCAACAATAATGAAAGTATATTTAGAATAAAAATATCTTTGAAAAAAATCTCCGGATAATTTATACAGCATCGATGCAAGCGCGGACCTTGAACTTGGCTTAGACTTCTAGTATCATTAGCGGTTAATTTTTTAATAAAACTAAAATAGTTAGCAATATCACTAACCATTAAAAAACTATAGTATCTTAACAATTTACATAACTCTTGCTTTTAACCCATTTCTTACCACTACCCGATCCCTTTAAGATATATTAATAAAATTTGGTATGGGGTCTATCTTAGTGATTGTGATCATAAAATCGAAAGATTTGTGATCCTAGCTATATCGGGTGTTGCGAAAACGCATCAATGGTCAATTAGGGGTATGTTGTTTCGCTCATATAAGAAGTAGACGTTTAAACAAATTGTATGGCAAAATGAGTTTTATTTGTCATTTAAATTTAGTTTTGTGATTATTTTACAAATTGTTATGTTAAATATGTTAAGTGTGAGCAAAAAAAAAAAAAATTAAGTTGTACCATTCCAATTGAAATTTAAGGCAACTAAATAATTACGTAAAAATGTTAAATAACTTACGGTGTAAGACAAAATAATTTCATATATTGTATAAAATAGATTATATGTTAAATAAAATATGTTACACGTTAAAGCATTTGGAATGTAATGTACATTGCATTCGATTATCAGTTTGCGCATCATCTCGATTAGGATTTCAATACGGTGGTCAGGAAAGTATTTTGGTCCTTCGAACAGGCTGCCTAACCGCGTTGTGCTTTAAACACAAATGTTACGTAAATCGATTCTATTATTCTTGCAGAATATTCCCTAATTTGTAAAATCGTAAATCCTGGTAATATACCAAATGCAGTCGCTCATAATATGATGCATTCCAATTGAAAAAGGGTTTGAAAATTGGGGTAATGTACCAATTTTCAAATGATAAAATTAGATGTTTCAATAAGGAAAATATGACAAAAAAACGTTAGTAAAATTTTAATATTCTACGATTGTAAAGAGACATAATAATTATATAAATGAATATTAAAGGGCGTAGTGTGCCTTAGTTAATTTTCTTATAGCTAAAATTTTGATAATGATATTGAAAGAAATACGTAATTTTAGATTTTTTTAATGTATATATCTATTACAATAAAATTAACATTTTTTTTAAAAAAATTTGGTTTTGTGTGAAAAAAATCTTGCTTTGTAAATAAAGCTTTTTACTAAAATTTGAATTTTTATTTTTTTATTCTGAAATCTCAGTTATGTATCAAAAATTAAATTTAAATAGAGCAAAAATTTCAAAAACAACAACAAATATGTAAAGATGCCTTTAAATAAACTTAACACACAGATTTTCTAATAACTCGATTGTATGTGAACCGATTTCTTTGATTATGATCGATCTGTAAAAGAAGAAAACCCGTAGCTTTTATAGGAGCTTCAAAAATTTGTATTGGCTACTATTTCGAAGACTGACTGGCCGATTCTGTTCATTAATTAAAAAAAATTCGAAAGAAGATTCTGATTTTCTATAAGAACAATGTCGCTACCTTCAAAAGAAGCTTAGAAATGTCGACAACAAAAACGATTGTGGAGGTAAATTTTTCAAGCATATGTATCCGATAATCGTTATATCGATTTCCCTAATATATTATTTTTGGGGTCTAAGGGTAATATTGTAGAAATTACAAATGGAATGACAAACTTACATATACCCTTTACACCTGTAGTGAAGGATATAATAAATACCAACAGTAAATAAACCATCAACATAAACCTCAATGAAAATTTTCGAAAATTATCCTGCCAATTTATAGACAAGTATTGTGGTAATGATTTCTTAATAATTTCATGCTAATTATCGACGAAATTTATACAACATCAAAATATAAAATTAGCAAGCAGAATTACGTTGCATATTTCTGTACTCAATGACCAATTCTATATCTGGCTTAATATATTTTCTTAAATTTTTGTTCAATACCTTTAAAAAACAATATTATCATCACCATGGTTGTCATCACTATCATCAGATTTGGCATTTAAAGACCACTCCTCCTTCACTATTTAATATTTATTACTATATTTTTTTATATTTTTTTGTTTTTTGTATGACTCAAGGACATCATTAGAGCTAATTTACTATGGCTATTGGCCTTATATTTTCTTTCTTATATTTTTTTCTTTTTCTTGCTTCATTATTTTATTTTAAGGATTTATTTATAATGGTTTTGTAGAAAGTAGCATATGTTCCTTTTTTTCTTTTTTGTTTTTTTGTAAATAATATTTTTATTTTATTTTTTGTCCTGTCTTATCCTAAGGAATAACAAAAGGCGGTTTCAGTAACGGAGATTTACTTTGGTTTATTGCGTAAATGACCAAAATGAAAAAATCTAAACAAAAAGAAAAAAAAAAAAAAAAAAATGTCAAACAACACATAAATAATAAAAAAAAAGCTATAAGAGAAACAACAATATTAAAAGAAAATAAAGTGAAGAAATCTGTTACGAAAAGAAAATCTTCTCTATTTTCATTCGTTTTTATAAACACATTTAAGTGACATGAGAGCGTATAAGTTGACACTTATCGATAATGTTAAGACACAGATGTTTTGACTCCCGTTACGCTTATTTTTTCTAGGGGTTTTCTATAACTTTTTTTGTCTTGCTTTTCGTCTTGGTCGTTTTTAATTCAACAGCTACAATAATAACAATAGCTACGACATAAAGCAATGACAACAACTAAACTTTATCCAATAAAGAAATGTTGATGATGGTTTCAATATGTTGCTTTTGTATTATTATTATTATTTTATTTTGATTTTTTTTCTCTCTGTATGTGGTGGTGGGTAGTTAGTTGTTGACATTAAAGGAAATTATCGCTTTGTTTATATGTCAATATGTATATGTGTATGTATGAACATTATGTGTTTTAGTGTGTATATGTTTTATCATGTATGTGTGTTTGCATTTTTTTTACATATAAAAAGTCAAAATCATATAAATTGCAAATGTTGATATTTAAGCAGACGAAAAAATAAAGCCAACAATGACAACAACTACAACAATTTAAGAGGAAAAACACTAGTTTAGTTTTATGTAGGTCGACCTTATGCTCATTTTATAGGAAGTGCGTTAGTGACCAAATGTTTTACTATTAGTGTATGTGTGTATTTTCACATAATAGCATATATGTATTAGTGTTTTCCGCTTTAAGTGTAAATTAGTTTTTATGGTAATGACACTATTATTATTTTATTTACTACTTATTACTCACTATTTTCTCTCTATGTAATAAAAATATACAGTATGGATTCTTTTTATTGGAAAGACATTTTGTTAGTTTATTAAAAGTAAAAAAATAATTCCTGAAATTTTGTATAAAGAGTCGAAGATTTAGGGATGTCAATATATTATTTGAATTGTAAGAGAAAAAGAAAATTGTAGTGAAAAATCTTTAAACATTTTTCTCCAGAACTTTTTTTTGGAATTTAACAGAAGGTAATATTTCCAGATTGAGATCTGGTGTACTTTAACCCAGATCTCAATTTTTTTTGTAAATCAATTCAAGATTGATTAAAGTAATTAATTTCATATCACAATAAATTGCTAGTTGTTTATTAAAACATTAGGAACTGAAGTAAAATTTTTCTCATTATTTTTGGTTATGCATACTTCAAGGCTAATGGCTTTTAAAATATAATTTCGTTAACTTGTCTACAATTGTCATTATGCCCAGTATTAAAATAGATATTGAACGAAAAACATGAAAACATATAACTAGATTATATAACCAAGTTGGTTATATAAAACAATTGCTAGGAAGGCAAGTATGTCACGAAATACAGTTTCTAGGGTCACAAAAATATGCAAAGGGGTCATGACATTAAAGGAAATCTGGAAGTGGAAAAAATTGAATTTTCAAACTTTAGAATAGTAAACAAAACAAAAAAAAAAAAAAAATTAGAGAAAATCAACACATCTGTGGAAGAAAAGTGCCCACAAAGTAAATTCTTTCGAATTTTTTGTCAAAAGGGTGAACAATAAATTTAGCCTGAAGACGTGCAAGGTAAAAAGAGTTCCTAATAGAGGCATTCAAAAAAGTGTCCCAAATAAATATTTTAGTATCGGAATGAACTGTATTGATCACAAGCATTTAAAACATGATAGTATTTTATAATTTAATGTTGAGTAAAAAAAAAAAAAACATTTGGACTGAAATAATTTTCGCTCTACATTTATTTTAGATCATACCAAATGTTTTTATATATTTATTACATGAATAGTCGAATTGTGGACCGATACTCATATTAAGTGTAAAATAAAACATACGCATACAGAATATTACGTCGATACTTACATTTATATGAATTTATTCACACTAGGGTGGTTCCCGAAAGAGGGTTTTATATGGGAGCTGTGGTAAATGATGAACAGATCTTCGTAAAATTTTTGTGTCGAATATTAACTTAATACTAACATTCTAATGGGATTTATGCTCGTTAAAGTTATTGCCAAATTTCAATAAGATGCTGCTATATTAAAGGGATTTATGATCGTTAAACCCCTTTTATAGTAGGACTTTTGTATGGAGGCTGGTGAAATAATGGATCGATCATAACCAATTTCATTAGGGTTCGTCCTTAGACTATAAGAAAAAAAAATGTGCCAAATTTCATTAATTTTTATTGAAAATTGCTACCTTTAGTTTGATTACAAAATTTATATGTATGGACAGACGTACAGATGGACGAACATCTTTAAATCGACTCAAAAAGTGATTTAATACCAATTGGTATGGATTATATTGAGTCTTGGACCAATATTTTTGGGCTTAATAAACGCATAATATCTTCCTCACTTAAAAATTATTAAATCGGCTAAAGTAATTATATTCATATGAAGATGAACTTTTTTGATTCTAAGCATTTAAAATATGACTACATTTCATATAAAATAGTTATCAAAACATTCGGAACAAAAATAATATTTCAACTCTACTTTTATTTAATTTTTTTCTTCCCAAATATTTTTTATAAATTAACCATGAGACTAATTTCTAACAGCAAAAATATTAAAAAAAAAATGTAACATAAGTAAATAATTGTTAAGGAAAAGGTTTTTCTATTTGTACTTTTTCCAAGGACGGATATTTTAAATATACATATATAATCTAAACTTTCTTAAGTAATCGTGATAAACATATCATTTAAATTTTAAAAGTATTGATGATTTAATATATTTTTTATGTTTTTAATAGTTTCAAATGTACTCTGGTACTTATTAAGTAAACCATGTTCTTACTCTAGAGGTGATGTCAAAGTAATGCAGAACTAGTTCTAAAGCAGAACTAGTTCTAAAGAATAACTAGCTCATCGTTATTTCTACATCACTTTTATGAGTAAATGACTAGTTCACAAATAACTTTCTAAAATTCCAAGACGCTAAAAATCAATGATTTAAAAAGAAATTGATTTTAAAGCTGTACCCTAATACTGATATTTCAATAGTTCTGAGTAGGGCAATTCCAAGCAAAAATCTTTGTTTATTTAGAATAGTTCTCTTAATTAAGTAGCACTTCATGGAACTATTTTAAGATATTCAAAGATATTGATAGATCAAAGGCAAAAAAAAAAAAAAAAAAACAAAATGCTATGGCTAAAAAGTGATTCTCAGTTGCAAATGTTTTCACTGTCACTGTTATTGATCATAATTCTTATATAAAACTCATTGATGAAAACTCGCGGACAATCATCATAAAATTTCTCTTAAATAGTAAATTTGATCAGTTTTTAAATTATCACAGGGGAAATCTTAAAAAAGGAATACTGATTAAAAGTAAAATTTTCTTAAGATTGCTAAAATTCTTTCAAGCTAAAAAATATTATTTTGAGAGCTGAAAAAAATTAAACAATTCTAATAGAGGAAATCGTATGCTTTATAATTGTCATTTATTAAATTTATTTAATTTAAATTGGCTTGACAATTGCTTCCTTTTGTTATTGAAATTTATTTTCTATTCATTCTCATAACAGAGACCAAACTGTAGTTGATGGCACCTAACACAACTAAAACTTGTAGTTTTCTACTTTATTTTTGCTTTTTTTTTTAAATTTTTATTTTGTAACACCACCTACTCAAACAATACAAAACATTTGTTGGAAACATAAAAATTTGTAGATATATATTTTTATGTACTTTCTATACATTATTTTTATAAACATATAGTACATAGTAATATGGTATGTTCTCAAACAAAATATAAAAATATATTTTTCTAACAAACAAACTCATATAAGAATACTTAAAGTTATAATATATTATTATTTTTATTTTTCCTTAGATTTTCTTATTTATTTTAGTTGGGGTCTAAGAGAGGAAAAATAATAGGAATGAATTGAAAAGTTTTTTATTTTAAGACACATAAAATTAAATTTATGATCTATTAGGGTATGATTTGAAGCAAAAGTTTCATAAAAAAATTGTATTTAAACAAGTTTTAAGGGTCAAATAAATGAACACAAGACGTATGATTGATATTAATAACAAACAATACATGTCGTATATTATGAAATATTGATAAATGAAAAATAATCATACGCTATATGGTCTTTATTGAAGATCAAGTTTGTAAATTTAAACTCTAACAAATCACTTGAAATTTTACCAAAGTTTAAACAATAAAAGTGATATATTAAAAAACAACAAAACTTTAAGCTAAAATTTTCCACACAATTTTGACATTTTAAAAACATTATTTATTTTTTTTTTGGAGGGTGACAAAAATTGTATAAATCTTTTTAGCAAATATTTATTTTCATTTTTTTCAATGTAATATCCCAACACTACTATATAAATACATATTTTATATTTCTACTAAAATTTTTTTTATAGCCATGTTTCTATGTATTAAACTTTTGTTAGTTTTATTTTTGTAAAATTTCTCTTGGGTATTTTGTGCATTTGTATGAGTTTATGTCCATGAATTTTATTTAATTTGTATCACTTTTACCTTTGGCGCATTTTATTTGATTAGCCACTACAAATTGAATTTCAACATTCAATGATAGTGTTATATGGTCTCTATTTACTGAGTGTTCATGTATATATAAGTATTCATGTATGTATATTTTTTTATGTAGTGGTAACTTTAATTCTATGCTATACGTGTAGAAATTTTTAATTTCATTTTATTTCCACATTTTTTTTTTTTCCTATTTTTAGTCAAAACTTGATTGCAAGTTACAGTTTGCTTTATGAATAGCGCAGAATCCATTATTGGTTTTAATGAAAATTGTAAGTTAATAAGGTAAGTTAACAGATTTAATTGTATAGTAAAAAAATATATATTTTTGTTAGTAGAAATAAAATTAAAGATTCTAATGAAAACATTTCTTTACAAGTGCACTTGAGAATTTAGAAAGAATTGACCTAAATGGCATATTTTGATGATTATAAGTAAATGATTACTTATAAATACTTACAACAGAAATTTACCCATAATTGAAAGAATTTATATTTATGTATACAATAATTGTGTTATATAAATATAAAAAATTCTATCAAGATGGTAATAAAATTAGGGTTTTCACTTTTAAAAATTATAAAAATTTATAGGATTCAACATCTTACTAGAACAGATTTTTGTGGACTATAATTATACAATATATAATATAAATATTTTCCATAGCCAGCTTAAAATTACCAATTTTTTGACACTTATTTCGATTAAAAAATCTAAACTTTTTCTTGGCCAAAATGTGTGACACCCCCAATTTTTCAATCGCTGCACTATGGTTTCGCTGACCACTTTTCTTGGCCAAAATTACCAAAATGGAAAAAAACAGATTGCCTTGTTTGAAATATTATTTGGATGAAAATCAAAGCAATTTAATGTATTTATTTTGTATTTCAAAAATTTAATTAATTTTTACACTTTTTATGCGTCAGAAGTAAAGTCATTACAACGGAAGTTTTCATATATTTTACTTATAACTCAACCTAAAGGCGTGCATTTTGCTTTAGCAGCATAAATTTTGATGCACAACTATATTTAGCAATATAGTTTCAGACGAACAAACCTTATGTTTTGTTTTGAAAAATAGGAATGGATTTCTTTAATTGAAATATGTATAAAAGATTTATTTTTTCCTTATATTTAAAATGTATTTTCATATGAAATATCAATCCCGAATCCCAAAAAATCCCGATTTGAAATTATAAAATGTAAATCCCGGGATTTGCAAAATCCAGTGCCGTTTGGCATCCCTAATATATAGGTAGCAATTGCCAATTAACTGACCATTTGGTAGTCGTGGAGGTGATTATGTGTGCATAAAAGTGGCACCACGTAGTCGTAGACTTTTTTCTAGGACATGTCCATGTTGAAGTGATTAATCACGTAACTAATAAAGTAACCAGTGGTGCCCTAAGTAACTAGTTCAGTACAGCCACTAGAAACTGTTGGGTATCTTTAAAGGAATTTTCGAAAGGGGACTTTAAGTGATAGCTGTGGTCAATTATGGGTATTCATAATTACAGAAGTATGTAAATAGAGTTCTGAGTCTAATTGTATACCTAATTGTGGAGGTCTTAAAAAATCAAATATGTGTATTAAATAGACTACCATTCGAGAAATATAGCAACATTTAAGAGTGTCCGCGAATAGGTTCGATTAAATAAATACTATGCATTTGTTTCAGATTGGATAAATTTGTTTAATTCATTTTCATTTTTTTATAAATTGAGTTAAAAGTATAAATTAAATTTAACTTAAGGTTAGCGCTGGCGAAATCTTTGTGTTTTTGATTAAGTTATTGTTTTATTGTTAATGAGCCTTAGAGTATTTTTTAAATTAAAAAAATTGTATAATTGTATATTAAAATAAGAAATATTATTATACGAGTAATATTATACCCGCTACTTTGTTAGCGTATATATTATATTTTTTTTTTTTTTAATAAAAACCGTACTGTATTATTAATTCAAATTATGTTTTATTAAGATACAATTTCATGATTATAAATTTTTGAATAATATTTCCAATAGCCTAAACACAGTGTGCTTTGCTACTCCATTGTATTGACATAAAATTAAAGCAACGAATAAAATTCAAAAACAGACGGATTAACAAACACATATTCAATTTTATATAGATGGTATTTAACCCGATTATGCAGTACTCCTTCCTACATACCCCAGATAAAAACTGTTGATTTTAATTTAGAAAAAACAAAATGAAAGACCTAAAGTGAAAAAAGCCGTAAAATTAAACTATGATTTCTTACTCCCATTAACAGTTACTGTATTAAAGTTCTGTTGGCATGAAGAACAATATTTTTTTTTAAATATTTTAGTTACCAATCTCTTAGATTTTTAACGTTCGGAGATTCAAAAACGACCACATTATTTTTAATATATTTTAGTCGAGGAGAATATGCTAATAGCGCTTGTGGATTCTCAACACAGAACTTTAATTATTATTAAAAAAATAAGAGTTATATTATAATAAAGAAAAGTACTCTCTTATGGAGTCTCATTCACTTAGAACCATATATCTTAAATATTTTAGAAAATTCAAAAAGTACCATTAGAAGAACAAAAGAGTACCACAAAATCCCCTCTTGTGAATTCTTGTACTTAAGTTCATATTTCTAGTTTTAATATAATAAAAAATGCATTACTTAATTTGAATAAAATTTAATTTTCCGATTTTATCCCCTTTTTGGTACTTTTTATTCCTTTTGGATGTGATGAAATTGTATTCCAATGAATTTCAAAATTGTACTAATTGAATGTTAAAATATTCATATGTATCATATAAATCAGGTATGATTTTTACCCCTTAAGCGTTCGAATTTCCAAAAAGTACCAAAATTGTATTCGCCAATTTTTTATAAGATACTAATTTTATGCACATTTTATTTCTATGCTTACTAAATTAAAAGATAGATAGGGTTCCAAAAAAGTACCAAATATCAGTTTTTACCCATTTTCTCCCTAAAAGAGCCAAATTTGAAAAAAGTACCAGAAATCTATTCGATTAATTTTTAAATGAATAAAGATATTTATTCAACTTCTTTTTGTATCTCTAATAGTTTAGGTGATATAATAATCCATATTTCATCTTTATAGCTTTAAGCGTCTGGGCTGTGCGATGTTGAATCACTAAGTAAGCCAGTCAGTCAATCACTCAAACGTTACTCTTATATAAATGTAGAATAGATTGCAAGGATTTGTATGTTTCATTTGATATCCATATTGGGTCAAATCTTCGTAAATATTTTATAATATTCTTAAAAATTGCATTTTTTTTTTTTTTAATAAGAAATCCTTTTGAGAGGAAATTTGACATCCACTTGTTACGTAGTTTTGTCTTGAATAGTCTTTAGTTTTTATCTATAACGATGTGTTTACTTGAAAATAAATAGTAAAATGTAACGTTTTCAAAAGGATATTTACTTAAGTTTTTTTGATACAACATTTAAATAAAAAATTAATTATATTGCAGACATTTTAAGCTTTCATTTGACACACATTGGCTTAGAAAATATTCGTAAATTTTTATATATATTTTTTTAATGTGTATCTTTCAAAAATGTTAGGTCCTTTATAGAGAAAATTTGACGTTAGTGCGTATATTGATTTTTTCATGTGTGAAAATTACTGTCATACGGTGTTATCAATGATAGGTAATAAAATTTCTGTGTAGCTTAAATTTTATACATCTCTAAAATTAAAATATCTTCCATTGAATACATTTATCTCTAAATTGAATATTGTCACACTAATCACTGTTCTTTTAAATTCACAAATCAATAACAAAAAGTTTAAAATTAGTGAATAATTCTTTATACCAAAATTATTAATGAAACGACATTTGCAACATGTAGCAAGTATTTACTAGCACTTTATTTAAAATTTTCCAACACCCGCTGTTAAATTGCAACAATTTTCCATATAATTAATTAATTATTTTTTTGGCAGTAATCACGGCAAACAAAGCAACTGAATTTTCCAAACTAACAGGGAAAATGACGTTTTTGTTTTGTTGTAAATTTATAAATTTGTTAGGTTTTTACTGTTGTTGTTGTATTATAATTTAATATTGCAAATACAGACGGGAAAAATATCATAAAAACAGTACAAACTCTTTCATATGTGCATATAAAAGAGATAGTGTTTATCTATGTGTATTTAGTATAATTAATTTGGGTTCTATTGAAACTGTTAGAATTAATGAGCTTTTACCACTTTATGTAGAGTTGCGAGCATAAAAAATGCAACGCTAGGCTATATGATTTTTGATCATATTGATTAGGGCTAAATTAAATTAGCCAATTCTGTTGTGATTTTATTCTTTGCGGCCTTAGCCAACTATTGTATGTCATTTTGTTCCAAATTGTGAAAATAAATTTTTTCCATTTAACATAAATATGAAATTTCTTTTTTCACTAAACATAAACATGAC
Organism: Protophormia terraenovae; assembly: GCA_951394005.1. NCBI lineage: Eukaryota > Metazoa > Arthropoda > Insecta > Diptera > Calliphoridae > Protophormia > Protophormia terraenovae. The sequence continues at coordinate 145,733,763 of OX596074.1, forward strand.
ATTTTTCCAATCAATCAGAACTCACTGAACTAATTTCAGAGAGTTATGATGGCAATAAGCAAGTTTATAATTTTTTTAGAACAACATTACATAATTTGGAATTTATTTTAGTGTATTTTGGAAATCTTATAAGCGTATTTGTGTATATTGAAGCATCCATATATAAACGAGTAATGTTACTGACTAATATATCATTCCACATACCGAACGCCTAAAGTTAGAAAGATAAAAAAAAATAGAGAGATAAAAAAAAATATCCATTACGAAAGGATTTTTGGAAATTCGAATATTTAAGAAACTATATTTGTATACAATATATGTTTTAAAATACATTTTAAATTTAAAACTGGTTTGTACTTAGTGAAGAAAGTTTAAAAAAACATTAGGTTATCTTTCAATTTAGTGAACAATTTCTAAGTACAACTAACATTAGTGGAGGGTTGTTTTTACACTAAAGTATTTAGTGAAGAAAAAAAAAATGTTTCACTAGGCTTGAGCTGAAAAAATTTTAACTATTACTAATTAATTTTAGTGGAAAAAAATATTTTTTCACTACCACTATGCTGAGTGAGGCTGATGTTTTTCAACTCACCACTAAAAAATAAAGATTGTAGTTAAAAATTTTGCACTATCACTAAGTGTTAGTGGAAACTACAACTTAAGTGCACTACCCTCAACTCTGCGAAGGATATACTTTTAATTATTCAACATATGAAGAGGTCAAAATAGGTATATTTCTTAACTGTCTTTCCTTGTATTAGAATTTGTTCCAGAACCAAATTCAAGGTATATTTGAATGTTATAGCGATAATGTCATACCATTGCGAAAAAAATATTTTAAGCTGTTGATTCCACACAATAACGATCGAAACTGGTTGCGTTATTTCGGCCGAAAGGTCTTACTCAATTATAAATTATAAAGTTAAACAAAACTATCATAAATATTTTATATTTTATTTATAGAAAATGTTTGCTGGATTTAAAATAACTAACAAAATAAATAATAATTCCAAAAATATCAATCTCTATTGAAAAATGTCCAAAATAGTTCAGAAAAATATCAAAATTTCATAAAATTGGAATTTATTGCTAATATTTATATTATTTTAGTTTTCTTGTATCTTAGACAATATGCAACAATAGAAAATCATGTTTTTTAACAATACTGTACCATTTCCAATAAAAATTTTTATACAAATTTTTATTTGTTTAGAGTTCCATTTTTTTTTTTTTTTTTTTTTTGCTCGCTCAAATTTACAACTGCTTTTACTAAACGTTCAATAATTTTCCTTACGTACAAAAATATTCGACAAAATTGTATGCAGCAGGTGTCTATGAACACAAATAATAAAATCACATTAGTACTGTTACATTAGGACTTGCTATAAGCCAAATATATGCGAACAAATATCACATCACATAGCGTTGCATTTTTAATGCTCGCAACTGTATGCATGTGCATGTATGTATGTATGTATAATTTTGGCGTACTAAAAGTATTAGTGATATTTTGAGTTAATGTGTTTTACGTAGTTATGCAAACATTTTATTGATTTTAATTTAAATTTTAGTTTTAATTTGCTATTGTTATTTTAGGATATATTTCCATTATAATTTTAATTTATCAATTTTTGTCTAATATTATATTATTGTAAAAAAATTACATACATATTTCTAAAGCTTAATTATAGATTTTATTTGCAAGGGAATACTTTAGCTTTCTTTTTTATTGGAAATTAAAATTTTTAACTATTTATATATTTATGCAAACTACAGCTCATTTGTGTTTTTAGTTATATATATATTTTTCATAATTAGTAAAATATTATTAGAATTTTTAAAATATTTTATATTTAATGATTCATTAGCATAAAGGAAGGGAAGGCCAGATAAGTTTTACATATGAGTTTGATGTGTAACTTTGTCTTTTAGAAATAGTGGGAATTTCATAGAATATGTGGTATTATATAGTTATACCCTACACCACCATAAGTAGTTGGCTTATTATATGATATGATTGTGCATATATTGTAACGCAGAGAAAAAATTTTCCGACCATCACCTTAAAGTAAGAATCACTTTTTGAGTCGATTTAACTATGTCTGTCCGTTCGTCCGCCTGGTCGGCTGGCTGGCTGGCTGTCCATATAAAGCTTGTGCGCAAATTAAAGGTCACAATTTTGAAGATAATTTGATGAAATTTGGTACATATACGAAGCCTATTGAATTTGGTCATGATCGGCCCATTAATTCACCTGGCCCCCGGAATAGAGTTTTAACACTCATAAATACCTTAAAAGTAGGAATGTTTTAATGAAATTTGCACAAATAAGTTTTATACAAGTATAAATCGGTATGCCAAATTTCAAGCAGATCGGTTCATAATTTACCATAACTCCCATATAAGACAAAATTTCTGTATGTTTTATTTTACCCTTAATACAAGTATCGGTCCACAAGTGGCCCCTTCCAGAATTTGTGTACACATATAGAATGGTGTAGGGTATCATATGGTCGGACTTGTCAGGCTATACCTTTTTTTCTCGTTTTAAACATAAATTCTGTTAAATCCCTTTCTATTCATAATACACTCTACATTTTTTGTCTGACATAAAGATTTGCATATTTTAAGGGATATTAAAGTTTTTTTGTCAACTTCCTCTATTTTCTCTACTGATTAAATTACTAGTTTTATATTTAAAAAAAGTATAAAAATAAATCTATATATATTGTTACTAAAAGTATAATGTGTCCATTATTACAATGACATTATACTAATTAGCATGAATTTCAAAATTCTGTCACAGACATGCTAATCAAATATTAAACAAAATATTTTTTTATTTAAAATTTATGTTATAATTTAATTATAACTTTTCTCTTTTTAATTCCAGAAAAAATGTATTTAATAACTTCTATAGCAGCTGTAGTTTGATTTCAACCACAAAGTATCTGAAAAACTATATAAAATAATGAAAATAGCAACAACTGTGTATAATAGTATTTAATTGTGTTTTAATTAATTGATTTCTCTTCGTTTTATGTTTTGCTCTGCTTCACATTGCCCTTTAGTTAGATTGAACATATTTAACATTAAATATTTTCTAAATGTTTTCTATTATGAGAATTATTTTATTGAAGTGAAGAAAAATGTTTATTTATTGAGGCCAATGTTACTATTGGCTAAGCAGGAGTTGAAAGGTATTAAATCTATAAAATAATAAAAAAAAGTATATTTATATTAATAAATAACCCAGGAAAAAATTTAGAACATGGTCTAAAATCATTAGTTCTAGAACTGGTATACTCAGAACTACTTCAGATTCTTTAATAACATCCTCAGAACTAGTGGTATCACAACGAATTCTAACACTAATGGAGTAGAACCTTATTCTGATTCTAAATTTGTTTTAAGGAATGTTTTAGAGAACTAGAGCTTAAGAACTAATTCTGTATGACTTCTATATCACTTCTGAGAACAAATTACTGGTTACCGAATGACTTCCTAGAACTTTTTTAAATACTTGTATAAAAAATTCACAAAAATTAAAAAAAAAACAGTATTTACGAAGTTAAATTTATTTTAATAGTGGCCTTTTGGAAATAACCCATTAGAATAAAAAAAAAAAAAAATAATTTTGAAACAGTTCCTCAACACTTCTATAGAACTAGTTCCGAATGTGACAATTTCGAACAAAAATCACTGATTAAAGAACTAGTTCTAGAACCGTTCCATAGATTGGGTACTGGCTAGCTAACACTTCTACAGAACAGGTTCTGGAGGTGACAATTTCAAAAAAAAATCATTGGTCGTAACGCCAAAGTAGAACAATTACAGGCTATTTTCATGTCTTCTGGAACTATTTGTAGAACTAATACAATTTTTCCTGGGAAATAAATAAATTTCTTTAAACTTTTTTTTCCTCTAGAAAAAGTCCCAAATCATCCACAAATTATTTCATATATATCCTTCTTATATTCACTAAAATTCATCTACAAGAATCAACTCCTTTATTTTTTTGTTTAATTCAAACCATCTTTAAACTGCTTCAAATAATTTCTCCTTACATTCACTTCTCCAATATTTAATTTTCCTTTATTGCTTTGGTCTATTGTTGTTATTATTGTTGTTGTTGTAATCCAAATCATATCTGTGCCGTTCAACTTCAATAAGTTTTTAATGTATTTGTTATTTATGTTATTATTGTTATTGTATTTTATTTTGCAATCTATTTGGCCGACATTGAACAAGGACCAACCACATCATTGCTGCATCATTAATCATGAGATTCATATTTCATTGAAAAAGTTTTGTGCTTCAAATACCAAAAACATAAATACATACACAAACAAACATTACATAAAGAAAAAGCCAACAATTTTTGAAATGAATTGAATGAACGAGTGGACGTTTGAATGAAAGAAGAGAAGAACATTTTCTGAAGAAAAACAACAAGAAATTAACCATAAATATACAACAATTTTACACCGTTTTTAAAGACGTAAAAAAATTAAAATTTTTGGAAAAATTAAATAGTAATAAAAAAATTAAGTTTCGCTAATGATTTAAAATTTAAAAAATAGATTTTTTTTTTTTTTTGATTTTAAAAATTAAAAATGTTCTTTAAGGTGCATATAGCTTTGGAAATAAAGTTTATTTTTATTTTAAAAATGTACAAAAACTAACAATTATTTCACAATTAAAAGAAAGACTTTTAAAATTTTAAAAAATGAAATTATTGACTTGTAAACTGATGGAAAACTGGTTGAAAATATGTGACAAGTTAACACTTTGAGACCTAGGGAGACTAAATTTGGCTAAAATATTTGTCTTATATAAGATTTATTTGGGATTGAAAATAAGAAAATCGGTTAATAAACAAAAAAGTTATGGCCTAAATATTAGAAGGGTGTCCGTTGTAGCTTCATCTCTCGATATATCTTTAAAAAAAGCATGTACGCCAACAAAATTTTGTACAGATAGTTCGAGGATCGATATAAACTTGGAAACCAAAAATGGGCGCAATCCGCCTACTTTAACGCTCACCTCCCATATAAGGTGAAATGTCAACGAAATTTCGTACAAATAGTTCAAGGGTTAATGTAAACTCGGAAAAAAAGAGCGTGGTCACCCACCTAACAGCCCACTTCCCATATAATATAAAATTTTGAAAAATTTATGGTGGGTATATAGATTCGGCCAAGACGAATATAACATTCTCGCTTGTTATCTTTAAGCCCCGATATGATAGCAGTTTCCGCAATGTTGGCTTTTGCTGCTATCAATCTTATTTCAATGACATACCATTGAATACTTTCATTTGATTGTAGCTTACGTTTTTCTAGTTGTTCGTATATGTCTAGCATGGACTTAGATTGCACAAGCTCATCTAAAATAGCCCGTTTCAGAGAATCTTAGTTTGTAAGACACAATGTTCTTGCGTACAATGATGCAGTTCCGCATAATAATCTTCGAGCGCGTATTAGTTACATCCGTTCATTGCAATCAAGTACAACAAAAGCATTCTCCAAATCACTTATCCATCGTTTAACGTCATATGAGTAATCTCCAGAAAACTTGGTAACCATTGACTCAATACTTGTGAAATCAAATGAAGAATATTTGACTTCATTATTAAGTAGGTCTACTTCATGCTAAAGTAACATTAAGTTACGTTGTTTTTGAAACTGTTTTATGCCGTTATCAATAGAGCTTTCATTGTTAAACTTGAACAGAAGCAGCTGGTTGAACAGCAGTAAATTGAACACAGGCAGTGGGCTGAATGGATGCAGCTGGTTGAACAAAGGTAACATATTGAGCATCAGTAGTTTGTGTTAATGCTGAAGATTGAACAGAAGACATGATTTGAATGGAATGGACTGAAGCTTGAACACATGTTGCAGATAAGGATTGATTACCACTGACTGAACAGAAGTTGAAGTGGGTTGGGCCAAAACTGGATGTATCAAAGTTTGAATATTAGAGGAAACATTATGCACAATCGCATCCGCAGAGTAGCTTTCTCTAGATATATCTTCAGACATTTTAACAGCTTCATAAATCTCATTAGCATCTGAATTAGTTTTTTGAAACAATGTACTCAGTTGAGCTATTGTTGCTCTTTCAGGAAACTCAATTCCGCTTTGATTTAAGGCAGTCATCAGTTCTTGTCATGCTAAATTTATTCTCTGCATTTCAAATTAAATGTACCCCACTTCTGAAAGCTTTTATATTCTTTAATTTTAAAAGTTTTTAATTTAATAAATATTTCATAAAAAACAATATTGAAAACTATAAAATGTTTACTTGATTATAAATTATTATTTGAAATAACTTGACGACAAGTAATATTCTAATAGCCAATAAAAAATTTCAACTCAAATTTTTTTCTCCACATTTGTAATTTTCTCCCAAAAAAAAACCTCTAAATTTTTTTTTTTTTTTTAATATTTCACTTACAGTTTTTGATCACAAAAATTTTACAGCAAAAATTTGTTATCTATATATTTTCACTTTAATTTTTTTTATTAAAATTTTTTAATATTTCACTTTCGACAAAAATGTTCCACTATAAGAAGCAGTTTTGCCAGTTTAGCTTTTTTAATGCTAAATCTAGCCTTTTTTACTAATTTTTTATTTTAACAAAATCATCAATTTAAGCATTTTTTTATATTAATTCACACAAAAAAAAAATCTAAATTTTTTATATTTAACAAGCATTTCTGCCTGCAGCGATTCATTGTAAATGAATATTATTATTTTTTAACAAACTATTACTAATATGTCCTTAAGAAATACTAAAAAATAAAACAATATATTAGCTTTTTTCTGTATTTATTTTTTGGGCCTTTTCTGACCTTTTTTAAACTCCAATTTGGCTTCTTTTTTTCTCAAGTCCTGGCATCACTGATGAGAAGTTTATATACATTTTTTTCTAAAAAAGAATTTCACTTAAAAATTATCATACCAAATTAAAAAAAAAAAGTTATTTAAAATCTTTTAATATAGAGCTTTCATTTAAAAATTATTAGAAACTTAAAACTAAATAAAAACCTTCAGTTCAAATACAAAATGTTTTGAAAATTTGAACTAATTATAATTTTCTACGGAAATGATAACTTGAAATGTCTTGCTAAAAATATCACTTAAAATTTTTAACTTCAAATTAAAAATTAATTAAAAGTTTTCACTAAAATTCAATTAAAAAAAATCAGTGCAAAATTTTTGTTACAATTTTTTACTACAAAATATTGTGAAATAATACATACATATATTTTCTTTTCCTTCAGTTCTAATGCTTTTTGTATATTTTCTGTATGCTTTCTAAAGACTTTTAATAGCCCATTAACACCCGAATACCATAAAAGTTAACACAAACAAAATCCTAACGGAAATGGTGTATTATTTCCCCAAAATATAATAGAACACCATCAATAAGACTTGTAAGTATTAAATTATATTGTGCCAGTATTTACTTAAATAGTCTGGAACTAAATTGTCCATGACCTAGAATAGGTCAAAGAAATTAACAAAAAAATAATAATAAAAAAAAAACAAGAATAACATAAACTTCAATTTCATTTCATTTTGCAGGCCAATATTTTTCATTACTTTCAACATGGTCGATGTCGACATCTTCTTTTGTTTCATTTAGAGTTTATTTATTTTAAATTATTAATTATTATTATGATTTAAAAACTTTTTAACTGCTTACAAAAAAATTTACTTAAACTTAATTTTCTTAAATACTAAAATATTTTTTTTTATTTTAAACTCTTGTGTGTTATTTGTCATTGACAAATGAGTTTTTTAATTAAATTTTGTTTTCATTGTTTTTTGTTGCTGCCTTATTTAAAAAAAATGCTTCTTTCGTCAGTTTTGCTTTTGGTCTCATAATAAAACAATTTTTTAATTAACTATAAAATAGTTTAAGTTTTGTAAGGCAACAACAAAAATATGTTTCATGTTGCAAGAACACAAGAGGAAGAAAAACAACAAAGTACTTGTACACAATCACAGGGACATATCCACCAAGTTACCAAAAATATTTTTGGATTTTTATCAAGAAAAAAACTTTAACAATATTAAATACAGCAATTAAATCAAAAAGAAAGAGAAACTGAAATTGAAACCATTTTAAGTCAATTTAAACAAATTTAAACATGAAGTGTAATTAAAATTATATTAAATTAAAAAAAAAAAAAAATGTTATTTCATAAATAATGTAATTTAAAAGGAACTTAATAAAAAAGTTATGCATTTAAAACAAAGTAAGGAGTGCGATCGAAAAAATCTTAACATATATAAAGTTCAATAATTTTGAAACGGTTAATCGCAATTCTTTGATTATTTTTTTTATTAATTGATATTATACTACAGATCACAGAAAAATATAAATTTTATACTTCTGTCCATTACTTATGACCTATTAGACCTTTTTGGGCAACCCTTACATTAGTGATTTGATAATGGTTTCAGTATTTTTTTTTTTTTTGGAACAGTCTGCCCATCTGCTTTTAAAATTTTTGATATTTTGGGACACCTCTTTTGTCCTCTTCGATTCTCTTTTCACAAAAGTCCAATATCTCTTCTCTGGTCTTAGCTCCGGACAATTTAAAGGATTAACCTCTTTTGGTACAAAAACTATGTTATTGTTTTGGTACCACTGCAGAGCTTTTCTACGTAGTGACATGATGCCAAATCGGGCCAAAAATAGGTGGACACATTGTGCTCTCTTATGAAAGGAAAAAGATTTTTTTCCAAACATTCTTTGATGTATTTTTCGGAATTTATAGAGCCCACTGTAACAAATGACTTGTTTCTTTTGCCGCAACTGCATAAATCTTGCAACACCATGAATTCTATAGGCAATTTCGTCAGCTTTTCAGTCCTAAACTTATCTTCAACATTTCCTCGAGCATCAGCAATATAAAAATGTTGACCCCGAAGCTGCGAAAAATCAGCCTTTAACTTTTTGCGCCAAATAGTCAGAGCATTGAGCTAACCGGTATGCTTTTCTACCAGATATGTTTGGAGTTCTTTTCAATATGCTTTAAATTTTCTTGGCCTTCCAAATATCATGTGGACCTTTTTTCTTTCCGAATCAGGTTTCCTATCAAAGATCGAGTTCTCTCAATACTGTTTAATAACCTTAGAAACAGTTTGACAGCGAACATTTAATTCTTTGACCAATTATTTGTAGGACCAATTTCAATTTTTTTTTTTTTTTTTTTTTTTAATTTCTTAATAATTTATAGCACGTGCATCATTTTTGCCACTCATTTTGATTAGAATCGCAACAAATCAACATGGTTGTCATTAAAAATAATAACTGACATGTCTTTCAATGATAACTAGATAAAAAAAAAATAAAATAATTTAAATATTTCTTCGGAAAAAAGTAATGGGGCAAAACGTGTGTTAAGATTTTTTCGATCGCACTCCTTATAATATAATTATATTTAAGTTTAATTATAAATTGTTCTCTTTTATAAAAATATGAAACAATAAATTATCTACCAGTTTTTCAATATCATTAGCATTTGATAGGTTAGGTTAAGTTTGAAGGGTGGCTCGCCATAGGTAGTGCACATTGTGATACCATAAAATGATAAATGATATATTGTACCATAATATATCATAATACCCCACTTAAATATCAACGATCTACTATTCGATTGGATCCGCCCGTGCTTCTAACAAACTTAATCAGGTGTGTTAGTGGCATGTCGTTAAGATAGTCCAGATCGCTATAGAGTTGTCGTAGTGTTGAACATTCACATTCCTCCCTTCATATAGGCAGCTTCTACAATAGCTATTCCCAGGGTGGTCCATATGTTCCGACATACGTCCAATCATACAGTGTCCTGCGATTAAGCATACGAGAAGCCTTATCGAAGTTCTAACAAAGGGTAATAGTGCCCTAGTCCTATTTTTTGACCATTGAGGCCATAATGTCCTTAATACTCTACAGTTGGTGATTGAAGACCGCCTGAGTATCATATCGCCAATTGACCATTCATCGAGAGTATTAGATAAGGAGACGAAGGGGACGATAATGTCATCGCAAGCTTCGCTATTATCCAAGGACGACGCATTTACTGCACATTCCTCGGCCCTTTCGTTGTCTTGAATACCCTCGTGGCCTGGAACCCACACTAGATCGACTTGGTAATGACTGAGCAAAGCAAAAGAGCATATGCAATCGTTTATGCATTTGGACTTTGTCGTATGGGAGTTTACATATATGCCAATGCTCGATACACAGAGATGAAATTCTCTAATCTGCCTAGCTGCCACATTAATGGCGTATATTTTGGCTTGGAAAACTATACACGAGTTCAGTAATCTGAGAGACAGTGAAATGTCCAAATCATCAGAGTAGATACTCTATCCAGTGCCATTTTCCGTTTTCGATCCATCAGTGAAAATTTATTACCCGCCCATTCTGCGCTAGATGGGATTCTTATATTAAAGGTCCTATCAAAATGTAACTTCAGTACTAGATAATCAGTTTCCCGTTTCAGGGTTGATATGCCTATTTTCCTTAAGATAGTGCCGTGACCAACCCGTTCATGCTTAAGTTCGCCTGATTCCCTGAGACGTGGTGCGGACTTAGCGGAGATATTTCTGATGAAAATATCTAACATTGTCTCCAGACTGGCTTGAGGAGTGGAGCGCATCGCACTCTATTCAGAATAGAAATATACAAACATACAAATATACCGTAGGTAAGTATTAGTCTAATAACCGCGGTGTACATCCAATGTACAATATACAGTTCCAGACCCCATCTTTTCCCGAAAGTTTTCTTGCATGCGTAGAAGGCGCATAGAGCTTTCTGCATCCGACTCTCGAAAGTTCCAGGGTAATACCGTCAAAACGAGGTAACTTTAAGACTGGAACTCTATATCTTCTAATTCGGTCTTTGTGGGGCTTACACTCAGACCGTTGTCCCTGGCCTATATTAATAGATTGTTTAAAGCTGATTCCATGAGTTCACTTATTGTGGAGAGAAATTTTCCCCTGATGAGGAGCACAACGTCATCAGCGTATGCAACTACTTTGGTACCCTTTCCACTGAGTTCAAGAAGGACTTTGTTCACCACAAGGTTCCATAAGAGTGGAGATATAACCCCTCCCGCGGAGTGCATCTTGTTACAACCTTTCTTGAACTACCTATCCCTAAACTGGAGTTTATGGCCCTGCCTTTCAGAATGTTCACTGTACAGTTGATTATCCGCCCATCGACCCTTAGGTTCTCTAGTGCCCCAAGTATCGACGAAATATTCACATTGTTGAAAGCGCTTTCTATATCCAAAAGGGATGCCAACAAAAATTCCTTCCTGTCTGGTGTATCCTCAATAGTACTGACTACATCATGCAGTGCCGTTTCCATCGACCTACCCTTCAGATAGGCATGTTGTGCCCAACATAAATTTCTCGGTGAGAGGATTCCCCTGACATAGACATTGACTAGTCTTTCCAGAGTTTTCAACAAAAATGATGACAGGCTAATTGGTCTATAATCCTTGCAGTATTGGGGTTTATTTTTCCCACTTTAGGAATAAATACCACAGTAACCTCCCACCATACCTTAGAAATATAGCCTAGTTCGAGACTACTCCTAAAGATCAGAACCAGCCAAGGCATAATGACTGGTAAGGTCCTCTGTAATAGTGCCGGGAAAATGCCATCTTGCCCCGTTGATTTGTAGGGTTCAAAAGATGACACTGCCCACGCTATCTTCTCCTCATTCACAATGGAGGTGTGTCCTATGGTTTAAGCTCACTTGTGTGGATTGATGATGCTATGAGGCTTCCTGATTCGGACTCCTCGTTTTCATCGTCCCTACAACCCGGAAAGTGTGTGCCCACTTTGATAAGTTTATAATTTCTATTTTAATCCCTTTATAAATCTATTCATTTTAATGAAGTATTTTCGTTTCTTTAAAAATATGCAATTAATTTATAACCAACTTATTATATTTCCAATTGTTAACCTAATAAATTTAAAAATTTTATTCTGTATAATAAAACTCTCTTTAATAAAAATAATTTTTCAACAATTTCTTTATTCTTATAGAACTTAATTCTAAGAATATGAATGAAAATAATCTTTTTAATTAAATCTTATAAATAAAATTCTTGTAATATAAAACTTTTTCTCTATACTTTTCTCATAAATTTCAATTATTTAAAATAAATAATTTTTCATATTCAACAACAACTAAGTTGTATTAAACTCTTGCCAACAACAAATACAGCATAAGAAAGAAAAAACAAAACACGCACTTTAATAAATTTGTGTACGTAAGTTTATTTAAATAGTAGTAGTAGTAGTTGTAGTGGTAGTTCAAAACAATCAACAATTAACTATTCTCTTCTTTTTAATACTTTTACTTTACTTTACTTTTGTCACAAAGTTTTCTGGCAACGACAACCAGCTTAAAAGCTAAAAATTTCCAACAACAACAGCATGTGAATGAGATTTTAAGAGTCTAACAGAATGTAGTTTAAAATTGCAAGATGCCTGAAATCTAAGAACATGAAATATTTAATTTCATTAGAATTAAAATTAAATTGTGTAAAAAAACAGAGTACGAGTATAAAAGTACGTGCAATAAAAATATGTGATTTACTTGTGCACAGTTATAAACTCTTAAGTGTTATTAAATAGTTGTAGGTAACTGAATTATGAGAATGAGTAATTCAAAATATGATTTGAAATAAGATATGCACCCTATAGATATGATGTTAGATTTTTTAAATTCACTTGATTTGAGAGAAAGCCAATGGAAAGCAAAAAAGACCTAGTTATCGGATACATATGATTTATACATCAAAATGAAAGGGAACATTCCCTAGAAAAACGCTAATAAAATGAGCAAAATCGGTTAATAAATAAGCAAGATATCGCTAGATCCTATATAAGTTAGCGACACGAAAAATTTAGAAACATTTTTAAAATTTTTTTGCTGAATAAAATCAGTTCATTAGTATCCTAGATATCGGCAATAACACGTTTTTACTTTTTAAGCTCCTATAAGGAGTATTTCGAAAATATCTTAACTTACGTTTAGCCTCAATACTTTTTTCGGAAGCAATATTAAAATTGTTTTGATCCAGTTGTCTTTGAAAAATATGTCAGTTATTATTTTTAAAGACAACTATGTTGATTTGTTGTGAGTTTGATCAAATTGAGTGACGAAAAAGATGTACGTCTATAAATTTTTAAAAAAAATCGAAAGCATCAACATTTTTTCTCCAAAAAAATTGGCAAAAAAAAATCTCTGCTATAAATTGTTTTCAATGTTATTAAACAGTATCAGGAGAATTTGACCATTGATAGGACACCTGGTTCGGATAATGGCCAGATAATTGAAAGCATATTGAAAAGAACTACAAACGCATCTGGTGGAAAAGCAACTCGGTTAGCTCACTACTTTGACTATTTGGTGCGAAAAGTTAAACCTAATTTGTAGTTGAAAACATATAAAGTCCAAAAAATTCCAGACAGGAATACTGTAATTTAGAAGCAATTTAGAAGCCAAGAATAGGGCACGAAAATTAAAATCAAATTTTATTCAAAAATACTCCTGTTATATAACGGACGACGAAACGTATGTGCTGGCAGAATTTTCGCAGCTTCTGGGTCAAAATTTGTTTGTTGCTAATGCTCGAGGAAACGTTTTATTTAAAAACTCCTGGTATGACAAGCTTTATGCAGTTGCGGCAAAACAAGAAAGGATTTTGTTGCAGTCAGCTCTATAAGTATCGAAATATAATCTAATAATGTTCTAAAAAAAAGTCTTCTTTCTTTCATAAGAGAGCACAATGTGTGCACACACTTTTGGCCCGATTTGGCATCAAGTCACCAGTGTTATCGTTTGGCGACTTTAGTCGCAATCCTTCGGGGGAACGTGTTTTTTTTTTTTTTTTTTTGCTAAATTATCAATAATAAAAAATAGTTTGTCTAACAGACTTAAGTCAATACTTGTGGATCCATGTGTTCCGTCCTAAATTTGACCGACAGGGATTTGAAAGACTAGAGTACGAGTGAATAACTCGTACAAAAGTACAGAATTTACGTACAATTCCCTTGTACGTAAACTATTTTCGTGAATAAATCTTTATTTTTGCAATAATAAAAATTGTTGTAAAATAATTATAAAATTATTTTGTTAATAATAAAGCTTAATGTTGTAGTTTTTCTTTAAATATAATAATTTTGTGTTTGTTGTTATCAAATAAACATATTTTAATGAGTTTTTAGGTTTTTAAGGGGCCAACCCTTTTTTCAATCTGCTTTTTTGGACACGTTAAGAAAGCTGGGAATGGTACCAAAACAATAACATAGTTTTTGTACCAAGAGAGGTAAATTCTCCAAATTGTGCGGAGCAAATACGCCAAAATCTGTCCTAAAATATCGAAAAGTTTAAAAGGAGATGGGCAAACTCTTCCAAAAAAGTGACTAAAATAACTATAAAATCTTTAATGAAAGTTTTATCGAAAAAGGTCCACGAGTTCATAAGTAGTGGTTAGAACTATAAAAGTTTTATTTTTCTGTGATCTGTAATAAAATATCAGTTAAATAAAAAAAAAAAAAAAAATCAACACTCTATGATCAACCGTTTCCAAATTTTTAAATTTTATATATGTTAAGATTTTTTCGAACGCTTTCCTTATAAGCTACGGGTTTGATGAATAGATTGGTCATAAATATTTTCCTAACATATTATAAATTGACTCTCAACTGTTACATAGTGAGGTTGTTTGTGTCAACTAGTTTTCAACTGGAACTTTGGTGACGAGTTAGGTGTCAATTGGTACTCAACTGGTACGGACCGGTTTCGTTACTGCAATTGGCATAAATTTCCTGCAGGGAATAAACTTTTCTACCTTTTCTCCTTTTATATTTAATAGACTAAATCAATATTTGATTTTTATTACTTAAAAACTACAAACTTAATATTTTTTCAGGTTTATAATTGCAAATCCATAATTGCAATAAATGGCAGTTCTAACAATTATTAAATACCTTAATTGAATCGATTTGTATTTTACTCAATTTTATTTTGTTGATTTGGAAATAATAATCATTTTAAATTTACTGCTTTATGTTTCCCTCCCATATATTGGTCACTGTAAACGAATAATTCTTAAATTCGAGTTTTATTTTCTTTTTGTCATTCTTAATGTGACTGCCTAAAGGCGGGGTCATAGTAGACATGCCCATAAAAAAAATCGATACGTGATAGAAAAAAACTAAATGCTGATTCTTATTTAGCGCGTTAAATTCCATCCAATCCACCTATTTTATTTTTTATTTAAGACGAACAAAAAATTGTTCATTTAACTTCATTTAACTGTAGGTAACTTAACTGTGAATGCAGTTAAAATTTGTGCATAATTTTTTATGATACTTGGCTTTATTTACTCGTAGTTTTACCAGCTTTGAGGTAAAGATGATAAACTGGAACATTTTTGATGTTTTGACCAGTGTAATTAGTGCTGATACTAAATGTATCATATATCACTTCTCCACTAAATATAACATCCACAATATAAACACCATTAATCTCATAAATAATATTAGATATTACCTAGACAATTACAATTCAATGCCCTTTACCCTACCACCATTCCTCGCAAAAGAACTATCACAAATATGTATCTACTATATGTAGCATTTCAACTACAACTACATACTAACTTTATAATTTCAATTTTATCACTGATTATAATTTCACCATACACATAAATGCCGTTCAAATACATATACAAAAAGAACTACTATTTAATTTCATATTTAAACTGTTTTGATTTAATAATATTTGCTGCTTAGCAACAAGCAGCTACAAGCAAAAACAAAAAAGAACAGAACTTTAATAAAAACTATAAAATTTCATGATTGTTAAAACGAAAAATAATATAAAACAAATAAAATATTTTTATACAATTTAATGGAATTTTGCAAATCTTTTACTATAATTTGTAGATTTCTTTGAATTAGTAACTAACAATCTGGAACAAAAAAATAGTAGTTACTTTTTTTAAACCTTAAATGCCCCTGGTATCTTTAAAGATACAACCATTAAAAAAATTCCAACGGCCACAATTTTCGTTAAATTTTTCTTAAATTGGTATTATATCGTTCAAAACATAACATGTCTTTGTAAAAAAATATTTTTTGTTTCTAAATTACGCCGTTTTTGAAATATTTCAAAATGTCAAAAAATATCTTTTATTAGAATTAAATAAACTACCTTTTTCAAAGTGTAAAGTCTGAGAAGCTATGAATATTTTTAAACAAAAAAAAAAATATATATATATATATAAATATTACCGTACTTTGAACTATGTTCTTTAAAAACATATTGAAAAATATTATACTGATATAAGTAGACAATTCTCTAGAAATTATAATTTTCCGGTTGTATCTTCAAAGATACATTAGGCGTTTACAGCTAAAGTTTGATTTATGTTACACATGGTATTTGTGCTTTACTATCAGTGGAATTTTCGTATATGAAAATGACTTTGCTATAGTAAGTTCACTTGTTTTAGGCCAAGTAATATGTTTTTTATATTTTAAATTATATTATAACATTTTTTAATTACAAAAAATTTAGTTTATATGAATTCTTGTAAAAAAAATTAACTTTTATTCGAGTTAGTTTGTTATGCTCATTGTTATAAAACGACAGGTTAAATGCAGGTGATATGTAGCAGACAATGATGAAAATATGAATCAGAATGATATTGACAAAAACGTGTCCGTTCGGAACTATTTTATCTGTATGTTTAGTGATGATACAAATGAGGGGGATTTAATTGATGCAGAATCTCAATGTATTTAGCACAATTCGAACCAAGGTCAAAACCACATTTTTTATTTGGACAACTTTTTTGCATTTGTAGAGTATGCTGAAATTCGAACGTGGGACCAGTTAAGAATATATTGCGTATATAATTGGAATAGATGAAACTTCGCTGGATTGGAAAGATAATATAATGGTGAATTTAATATCAACTTAAATCGGAGTAAAACATGTACTCTGTAGTGCTGAAATTAAGATAAAACAATCAACAACTGTGAAAACGTTTGACAAAATGAATAGAACCGTTTTTATTGTGGGAGGCTTTGAAACTAAATGGCTAACTATTATGATATATTGCCAGTGTATGACACAATAGAACGCTCCTTCGAAAACTGTAGCCAATCTATACCTTCATATAAAAAGATAGAATTCTCGAATTCAGTAATTGAGTTTTATGGTTTTCACCTGAGTTTTAAATAAACCGAAAGGATATGAAAAAAGAAAAGCCTTGAAAGCTGTGAATGTATGTATGTACACTCGACGACAAACCCTAGCCAATGCGAGAGTCAGATGCAAAATTCTCGTAGGTCAAACAAAAAACATACGCCTGGCTGCACTTAAGACACAAAAGTTGTTCCTCAACCAAGAGTTATTTAACGACTCAATAAAACCGTTAAAATTAGTTTGTGTCCTCAAATTATAAAGGACTACAATTGTCGCATGGGTGGAGTTGAATTAATGAATAGTTCAATGAGTCGAAGTTAGACATATAAAGTATCTTTAGGATATACAAAAATATACATCAACTTGAACCTGATTGAATTTAAGTTAGAAAATGCTTATAAATTATTATCCTGCGATTCACAACATTCTCTCCACAAAGAGTGTCCACATCTTGAAGCTTAAGTAGAAAAAATCGTTAAAAACCCCTCAAACGATGCGTATTAGCTTAATATGGGAAAAATATTAAAAAATTTTTTAAAATTGATCTTCAGCTCCCTACCAGCGATTAAAAGTCATGGGTCTTAAGAATTTCGTCCAAAAAATATTATTGAGTTTTACCTTGAAATGCGTAACATTTCAAATTTTTGAATTTTTTTTTTTTTTTTTGAAAAATGGATACAAATTTTATAATTTTGTTCCCTTTATGATTAAAATATTAAAAATTTGCACTTTAGTAAGTACTGTTAATAATATTCATTAAAATGCTTTTAAAAGTCTTCTAGCGAAACAAAATTCCATAGAAAACATTTTTTAAATATATTTTTCCATAACCAGCATAAAATTTCTAATTTTTTGATACCCATTTCGATTAAAAAATCGATTTTTTTTACCAAAATGTATGGTACCCATGATTTTTCAATCGCTGGTGGGGAACTGAAGACCAATTTTAAAAATTTTTTAAATATTTTTTTCTTATTAAGCAAATTTTTGTGCATCGTTTGAGGGGTCTTCCTACATCCAAACCTCGAAAAATGCATTCCTCGGGACACATTACTGCCCAGTGTATCTTTAAAGATACAACCATTTTTATACCCACCATCAAAAAGATGGGGGGTATATTGATTTTGTCATTCCGTGTGTAACATGTTGAAGGAATCATCTAAGACCCCACAAAGTATATATTTTCTGGGTCCTTGTTTGATTCTGAGTCGATCTAGCTATGTCGGTTCGTCTGTCCGTCTGTTGAAAGCAGGATAGGGCTCGAACGGGACAACGTAGGGGAACGAAATGTTTGTCTTATATAAGGTTTGTTTGGGATTGCAAACGGGCAAAATCGGTTAATAAACAAAACAGTTATGGGCTAAAAACTAGAAATACAGGGTGTTTGTTTTATACTTTTCTGCTGATATTTCTTCAACAAAAGCATGTATGACAACGAAATTTTTTATGTATAGTTCGGAGATCGATATAAAATCGGGAACAAAAAATGGGTGTGGTCCGCCCACTTTACCGCCCACCTCCCATTTAAGGTGAAAATCAACGAAAGTGTGTTCAAATAGTTCAAGGACCAATGTAAACTCGGAAAAAAATGGGCGTGGTCCGCCCACTTTACCGCCCCCTCACATATAACGTAAAATTTGAAAAAGTTGATGGTGGGTATATAGATTCGGCCGGGCCGAATATAACATTCGCGCTTGTTTTTTAAATAACTTCTTTAAATTTTTTTTTTTTTTTTTTTTTTTTTTGAAAAACTAAAAACATAGTTATTAATTTTTCAAAATTTTACATATAATATATTTTTTTTTCTTTTTCATAAAAATCGCTGGGACCTTGGGCATTTAAAGGTTAATTTTAGTTAACTTAACTCTTAAGAGATATTTTTTATAAAAGTCAACAACTTTTAATCAAAAATTATTTATTTTTTATCAAAATACTTTTGCTTTATTTATAAATTTACATCAAAGTTACCTGTTAGTGACAGTTTAACCCCTGTTTCATTTCCTTTTTTTTTTTTCTTTGAATTTTAAAATGTTGATTAAAATTGTTGAAGAAATTTATGAAATTGATTTCATTCTCTGACATTTCAAATCATAAACTTGTTAAAATTTTTCTTCAAAGGATTGTTATGCTGCAGCTTGTAATGCTCTGTTGAACATTAAACATCTAGCAGCATCAGTAGTCATACGGTTAATCATCATGTTAAGAATTTTTGAAAACAAAATGTAAAAATTTCATAAAAACTAAAATAACGTGTTTTAAAAACTATTTTCATATTTATTTTATATTTATGTATGTATGACACACAAATAAGTTATAATTGTTTTTTTATTTTTTATTCAGCACAACAGCATCACGTTGTCATTGCAACACAAATTATGTTTTACATTTGTGTATGTAAAATTTTTTATTATTTATTTTTTGGGTGATTATTTAATTTAGCTTTTCATTTTCGTTTTAGTTTTATTATACCCTACACCACCATAGGTGGTTGGGGTATTATGCGTTTGTGTTGATTTAAGAAAAAGTTCTCCAATGCCCACCTTAAAGTATACCAGAATCACTTTCTAAATCGATCTATCGATGTCCGTCCGTCTGGCCGGCTGTCCATGTAAACCTTGTGCACAAAGTACAGGTCGCAATTTTAAAAATATTTCAGTGAAATTTGGCACGTGAGACTTTTATAATACAAGGATGAATCCTATTGAAATTCGTTGTGAGCAGTCCATTATAGAAATGTCCTCCCCGGAATAGAGTTTCAACACTCAAAAATGCTATAAAAGTAAGAATATTTTATTGAAGTTCGGTGAAAAATAATTTTGTATAAGTATCAATCTTCGTATTCATTTTAATGAAAATCGGTACAAAATTTATCACAGCTCCCATATAAAACCCTCTTCCGAAAATCACTTAAACGTACATAAACCCATATAAATGCTAGTATAAAGTTAATATTCGGCAATATAAGTATAAATTTACCATTGCTAACATATAAGACCTAATAAGGTAATCGCCTAAAAGTTCATAAAACCATATAAATGTTAGTATCAACGTATATTTTTTCACACTTAATAAAAGCATCGGTTCAAAATTGGCCACAGGTGTAATGTAAGTTCCCTCCCCGAGTCTTAATGCACTTATACAATGGTGTAGAGTATCATATGGTCGGGCTTGACCGACTATATCATTTTTTCTTATTCTTTTTATTTTTATTTATTTCTATTTATTCTTGTTGTTAGTAATTATTGTTGTTGTTGCTATTAAAAACATTGTTACATAAAATTGCTGGAAAAATTTAATAAAGTTTTTCAATTCCTATATGTAGTCAAGTGTGTGTTGTGTATGTACATATGTAATTAAAAAAAAAAAAAAAAATGTTGTATTCTTTTTTTCTCAAAAAACAAAATGTATTTAGAGTTGGTTTGATTCTGCCACAAAACTTTTTCGGTTTCAAATTATTTCAGCTAAATTAGATTGCTTCAAGTGGCGAAATGGTTGATTCCATGTTGTTACTAAATGTCGGTAACTTAAAACTCAAATATAAACGAATAACTACAACTACTACAAAAACATAAACAACTACATTATAACATTCACACAATTACAACTATAACTCGTAAATGTAGTTGAATATTCTTGTTCTCTATAAGTACTCATACATATTAGTTGTTGGTATTTTAATGGAAGTGAAAATTTTAAATGTTGTATGAAAAAAAAAAAAAGCTTAAAAAAGAGGGAAAAACTAAAACTACATCAACTAATTAAAGTTGGCAGTGAAATTTAGTAGTTGCTGTTATTTAACTTATAGCAATTTATGAGAGAGATTTTATTTCTGTGTGCATCTGAGTGTTTTGTACAAAACGTTTGCAAAAATGCCACCACAAACTTTTAGTTGCCAAAAATGACAATTTGTTTATATTTATGTTTATTTACGCTTGCAGCCAAAGTTTTTACAATTTAGCTGATTAGTGACACTAAAAAGGAATTTTTGAAATGTTTTGGTTTCGCACGACTTTTGACGATTTTTTAAATAAGCGAAAAATAGAGAAAAATATTTTCTAAATTGAAAAGAAAAACAAAAAAAATATATAAAATGAAAATTAAAACGTTTGCAAGTTTATCATTTTAAGGCTAGAGAGATGAAAATTTAATTTAATAGAACTTGGACCGTTAGAAGCAAAACTTTAGAATTCAAATTAATTTTAATTAAATTAGTAAATTTTTATTAGCTGTTCCCATGAGCTTAAAGGAAGAGTAAATTTTTAAGGTAAATTTTTAAAAATATATGCACCCTTTAGGAGTTCTTTTACTTATGGATATATTAGTAATGATTCCTTTTTTTGAAGAATTTAAAATTAGAATTAAAATATTAATATGTCCGGGCAGCATTCGCCCCTTTTTTTGTATACCATGATGTATTTTCAAAAGGGTTCACGATATAAATAAACTTTCTTTAGTAATAAAAAAATATTTATTGATGTTTTGGCATATACTTAAGCCCTTTTGATTCTGCTCATGTTAAGTTAATTTTTATGTACACAGAAAAAAGTAACCAATTAACAAATATGTTAGAAAATAATTCATTCAATTAAAAACTTGTTTAAATTTGCACTTCTCACCAAAATGATTATTTGTTATTACTGTAAAAAATACAAAACATAAAAAAATTCCCAATTAATAAATTAATTAAATCAATCAAGTAGTTGATTGGATGAATTAAAAATGTATATAGGATATAAAAGTATAGTTAAATTTTATTTTTTATTTAAATTTTTCTTCATTAAATTTATTAAATATCGATGCAAAATGAAAGAACTATGTTAATTGAAAAAAAGACCGTAATAATTTTTTCTGTGTATTGGAGGGGAAGAGATGGGAGAATTATCGAGGTTTTGCTTGACAGATATGTTAGTTTAGATTTTAGAGGTTGGGTTAAGACAGGACGGGATAAGGCGGAATGGAAACGTGACAAATTGGGGTAAAAGGTGTCGAAAATGGCGATTAATTCAGGGAAAGGTGCATAGAAAAAAATATTTCAAATAATTTTTTAATAAAATTGTTAATTAACTTTATATTGGAATTTAATTATACGATTTATTAATATAATTAATTTTCCAATTGGCTTTCAGTTTTGTTTTTTAATAAATTGACAGCTGTTAATAAAATATAAAGAAAAATTAAATATTTGTCTATAAAAGTACAGAAATAATATAAATTTAAGTAAATTTTAAAAAATTTTCAGCTCATTGCATCTATTTAAATAAAAGAAGTAATAATAATATCAATTATTCTTGTTATTAATATTATAATTTTGATGATTGGAGCAAAATCAATTAAAAATTAATTAATATTACAAATTTCCTAATTGAAGTCCATTTTTACTTTTTTCTGTGTGATATCAATATTTTGATGATCACGTTTTATTTTTTTATTGATTATAAGGTAAAAGAATTTAGTTTTAGAATTTTAAGATTTTTTTTGCAGAATGGTAATGTCCGTTCGTGTATACATTAGAGGTAAATGGGTCGAAAATTATACATAATTCAGGGAAAAGTGATATCCAAATTTTGGTGATCCCATTCTATTTTTTCTATTTATTAGTTAGTAAAAAAATTAACTTTTGGAATTCTAAAATATTTTTTGGCAGATTGGCAATATCCGTCCGTCTATACATTTTGGGTTAAATGAGTCGAAAATAGCACTTAAATCATGGAAAGGTGATATCAATACTTTAATATTTAGATTTAGTTATTATGTTGGTCAAGAAGTAAAAGAAAATAATATACTTTTAAAATTTTAAGACTTTTTTTAAACAATTTTAAAGTATGTCCTTCCGACCGTCTGTTTATAAATTTTTGCAAACTTCCCAATTCAAAATCGTTTATTTTTTGACTGAATAAATATATCGACTTTAAATTTTCTTATACAATTTTATTCTTTTATAAACTGAAAAAAATTTGAAAAAGTCGGTTAAAAATCTTGAGATATATGAAAAAGACTTGAACAACATCTTGCAAAGTTGAGATTGTTGAAAATTCAAATGAATATATCTCGAAGAATATATAAGAGAAATATTACATCCAAGCCTGTTTTCTAAAATTCGCTATTGGTTAAACATTCTCTATGACATTAGTATCCTATAGCTCCGCTTCTGAAAAGTATATGGGATCCTGCTTCTAAACTAAAAATGTTACTCTCCTCTGCTATTTATATTATCATATGCCGAATCTTTTAGACTGGATTGAAAAATTAATTTATATTTTTATATTCCTCATAGCAATCCCTCGAGGGATCGTAATATTTTTTTACTAAATTATCAATAAAAAAAAAAAAATAGTTTATCTAACAGACGTAAGACAATACTTGTGGATCCATGCATTCCGTCCTAAATTTGTCCGACGGGAATTTGAAAGATTGAAGTACGATTGAAGAACTCGTTCAAAAGTGCAGAAGCTTAGTCAATTAAAAGAGGATTGTATGTTAACTATTTTTGTGAATAAATCTTTATTTTTGCAGAAATAAAAATTGTTGTTAAATAATTAAAAATTATTTTGTTATTAATAGAACTAAATTTTATAGTTTTTCTTAAATACACAATTTTTTCTTTTTGTTGTTATCAAATAAACATATTATAAAGAGTTTTTTTAGGTTTTAAATCAGTTGACCCCTTTTTTTTTTAAAAAAATCTCCTTTTTTTGGCGACTTTTTATTTTGAAATCCCTTTTTTTTGGAAACTTTTTAAAAATTCTTCTGCTGACGGCAAATTTAAGAAAAAAATAGTTTCATATAGTTTTCCATATGCTCATCAATACAATATACATTTAAGAATTGAGATGGTCATTCCATGTGTAGCATGTTGACATAAAGTTTATACTCTGGGTCCCCGTGAAAGTTCAAGTAATCTAGCTATGTCCGTCTATATAATCGTTGTTAACGTAAACCAAATATGGGTGTGATCGGCTGAATTTACCAACCACCTCTTACATAAGATAAAATTTTACATTAGTGTGGAACAACGTGTTGCAGATGGAAGTCATATATACTCAGCCAAGCAGAATACAACACTTACTTGTTTTTTTTTTTTTTTTTTTTTTTTTTTTTTTTTGTAACTGTTAGAGATACATTAATATAACTGACTAGAATAGCACAGAAACAGATCCGAGATATTTATAGCCTACACCTTTATTGGTAGAGAGGTTATAATAATTTTTGAGACTATTTAACAATGGCAGTCCGTCTGTCTTTCTGTCGTCGGTCAAGATGTAGTCGATCAAGCCCGACTATATGATACCCTACACCATGGTTTTACTAAGTGTAAAATTAAATATGCAAATACAGAGTATTTTGTTAATTCTAAACCCGAAGGTGGGTTTATATGAGAGCAATTATTGATTATGCACCAAACCTCATAAAATTTGGCACTTTGATTTCCACTTAAATAGAACTTATTTTTGTCAAATATTAACTTGTTACTGACATTTGTTTGGGATTTTTGCACGTTAAAGTGATTTTCGGAAAAGGGATTTATATGGGAGCTATGGTCAATTATGGACCGAACTAGGTGAAATTTGGCACAAATTGACATTTATACAAAACTTCCTTGTACCGAATTTCATTAAAATATTGCTATATTTAAGGCATTTATGATCGTTAAACCTCTATTCCGGGAGGACATTTGTATGGGGGCTAGGTAAAATAACGGATCGATCATTACCAATTTCAGTAGGCTTCGTTCTTGTGCCAAAATAATTATTCGTGCCAAATTTGCCGACCAGGCAGACGGACGGACATCTTTAAATCGATTCAAAAAGTCATTCTGAGTGGGGAGTGGGTAAGGTGGGTGTCCGAAGATTTTTTCTATGCTTTACAAACATCAGCACAAACGCATAATACCCCAACCACCTATGGTGGTGTAGGGTATAAAAACGGGCATATATTCCATGCAAATGATAGTAACAAGTTAACATTACTATCATTTGCATGTTATAAATAGTTTTATATACATAAGTAGAATGTGGAGTACCAAATTTTACGATTTCATAATTTATAATTTCTGACATATATAACATACTGCCGGGAATGATCCCAAAGTGATATATGTACTTTATTCGTAGGTTTTGTAGAAATACCAACTGCTTACAATACAAATATCAGTCCACAATTTGCCACAGGTCCCATATTGATCAGTAAGATCCCTCCCCGAATTAAATAAATGCATATACTTAATGATATAGGGTAGAAAATAGTTGGGATCATATGGTTGAGCTTTATAGGAGAACAGATTATTAGCTGGCAAGGTAGCTGGTGGGTGTACCTCGAAATTTGGACATCTCGGGTGTGCCATATTATTTATTTATTTTTTTAATTATTTTTTTTTTTTTTTTTTTTTTTTTTTGTTTTAATTAGTTTATAATTTTATAGTAAAAGATTTCTATAAATATAGTCTTTTTAATTATCTTATTAAAAAAAAGAAAATTAAAAAATTGCACCATTATACAAAGAAAAATGTTCAAGGAATTTTTATTTAAAAATATAAATTTTTTTAATGTGTTTCCATAAAGTTATCTCCTAAAAAATGTAATTTTTAGCAACTTAACTTTTTTCAGTGTTGATTATTAATTACTTTAAGATATTTAAAAATATCTTAAGGTAATCAATAATGGCATCAGTAGAATTTAAGAGAGTAACTCTTGATTCACCTTGTGTATCCCCCAATTGTCTTACATAAAATGTTTAATATCCAGCTAAAGGTATTGAATAGTTTTTTTTTTAAATCTATACAAATATTTTTAATGATAGTATTAAATGCCAGTAAATATATTGATATCACTCTTTCTTAAAAATAAACTAACTTTTTTTTATTTGTCTAATCGCATTATAAAAAAAAGTATTTATCCTAAATATTAACATATTTCATAGACCCTATTTTCTATTATAATCCTAGTACCAGCCTACGCTTAAGTAAAAATAATACTTGGAAATATTGCATAAAAAGTATTAAATTATCTTACAATAAATATAAAAATAAATACTTTTTATATGGCAAAATTCCATTTCAATGAATTTTGCCCCAAAATATTTTGGTATTTGCACTCAACTTTATTATTAAAGTTTTATATTTTTTAGCACATTTTTCCAATGAATTGATTTTTTTTCTCGTATTTGGTTTAAGCTTAACATAATATTTTTTGCTACTCTTTTCTCTAATAATAAAGTAGCAATCAGTTCATAAGCACCACATATTTGCGTAAAACTTTTATGATCAAAAAAATCCTAAAAAATTATATATTTTTTTTTTAGATTTTTTTTCCAAAGTTATTTTTAACTTTACAACAATATGTTGCCAACAAACATTTTTTAAGCAACAAAAAAAAATGAATTTATTTTATATTTACATTATACACATAACAACCAAAATAACCGCAATATAAATAAATTTTATTTAATTTTTTGTTTCTTTTTTTTAAGCGGAACAGACCATTAAAATATATAAAATTTTAAAATGATAAAACAAAATTATTTTATAAATAAAAATACGCAGAAAAAAATATTTCAAATAATTTTTTAATAAAATTATTAATTTACTTTATATTGAAATTTAATTATATGATTTATTAGTATAATTAATTTTCTAATTGGTTTTCAGTTTTGTTTTTTAATAAATTGACAACTGTTAATAAAATATGAAGAAAAATTAAATATTTGTCTATAAAAGTACAGAAATAAAATAAATTTAAGTAAATTTTCAAAAATTTTCAGCTCATTGCATCTATTTAAGGAAAAGAAGTAATAATAATATCAATTATTCTAGTTATTAATATTATCATTTTGATGATTGGAGCAAAATCAATTAAAAATTAATTAATATTACAAATTTCGTAATTAAAGTCCATTTTTACTTTTTTCTGTGTATAGGAAAAAATAAAGAGTTTAAAACACAAAACTCATGTGATTTTAATGCCAAAAATAAAGCTATAAAACAAAATGTTGCTGTTCTGATAGCGACGGGATTCTCTAAAGGATCTCATTTTAATTCATTTGTAAACGTTTGTTGTTTGTTTTATTTTCTTAAAAATTTTACAAGAAATTTACTTTGTCAACATAATTTGTCTTTTTTTAGCATACAAATATTTAAAACAACAAAAGCCATAGTCACTCTTGGGAAGATTACATAGCAAAGCTTTGGCATAAAATAAAGAAAAACAAAAACAACTACAATTACATGAAAAGAAAAAGTAAAAAAAAAAAAACAAATTACTCGAAAATAAAATTTTAACTACATTTTAACAACGTCATCATGTCAATGTCTTTTTTGTCTTTCGGAGAGGTATGAGTATAAATTTCATATTACTTGTGCCACTACTAGCTAAGTTACACTGTTTCCAAAATGAAAATAATTGAAAAGAAATGATTTATATAAAATAAAATTTTTCTATTGACAATTTTCGACGAATTTCTTTCTATAGAAAATATTTTAAAAATTTTCTTTTTTAGAATTTGTATTATTCGGGCTCAAGTTCATTGAATAATTGTAGAAGAATACATTGTAAAAGTTTTATTGGACACTCGGCAGAATGGAATGCATTTTCTAGTCAGCCACGACCGTCATCAGCACTCTTCAGTGTCCCACCGTGGTGTTCTCTGTAAACATCATCTATTTAACTTACAATTTTTAGGAAATGGAATCTGTGACTTCTTTTCCTAAATGTTATTAAGTTAGACGAATGGTTTACGATAAAGCTTTTTACAATTATTTGTATTCTCCTTTTACAATTATTATTGTTTATATGCTTTAAAGCTATCAGTTAGGTAGCAAATGAAGCAATGTATAATTGTTATTGTTTAGCCACTTATTATTGACTTCCCTGCTAGGCTTTCTAAAAATAGAAACAAACAGAAGGGACAAAACAAATAACAACAACAACATTGTTCATTGCTACTTAATAAGTGGCTAAACAATAACAATTATACATTGCTTAATTTGCTACCTAACTGATAGCTTTAAAGCATATAAACAATAATAATTGTAAAAGGAGAATACAAATAATTGTAAAAAGCTTTATCGTAAACCATTCGTCTAACTTAATAACATTTAGGAAAAGAAGTCACAGATTCCATTTCCTAAAAATTGTAAGTTAAATAGATGATGTTTACAGAGAACACCACGGTGGGACACTGAAGAGTGCTGATGACGGTCGTGGCTGACTAGAAAATGCATTCCATTCTGCCGAGTGTCCAATAAAACTTTTACAATGTATTCTTCTACAATTATTCAATGAACTTGAGCCCGAATAATACAAATTCTAAAAAACTCTATAAATAAGTTCAACAAAAATTACAAACAAATTAATTTTCTTTTTATAGGAAATTTTTGACGAATTTTCTTTTTATAGAAAATTTTCGACAAATTTTGTTTTATAAAAAAAATGTTCGACGAATTTTCTTTTTTAGACAATTTTCGAAGAATTTTATAGGAAATTTTCGGCGAATTTTTTTATAGAATATTTTCGACGAATTTTTTTTAGCAAATTTTCTACGAATTTCTTTTTATAGAAAAATTTCGAAGAATTTTCCTTTTACAGGAAATTTTCCATAAATTCTCCTTTTATAGGAAATTTTCGATAAATTCTCTTCTTTTTTATAGAAAATTTCCGATAAATTCTCTTCTTCTTTTATACCCTTCACCACAGGTGTAAAGGGTATATATAAGTTTGTCATTCCGTTTGTTATTTCCACAATTTTCATCGGAGAGCAAAAAAAAATGTAAGAAATGATGACGATAGGACCATGTCCGTCCGTCCGTGTGTCGGTTGAAATGGCGTTTATGAAGCACACCGATAACTTCCATATACAATATATATATCAAACGATCGGAGATTTTTGCTCTTTTAAAAAATTTAGCAAGATCGGTTCATAAATGGCGGAACCGATTTTTAAAAAACCGGTTTTTAGATACAGATCAAAAATCAGTCAAAAATATTTTTATAAAATTTCGGTTTTTTGAATCAAATAAATTCGTTCATAAACAACTGAGATATATAAATATTTTATTGCTGTTGTTGTTTATTTTTAAAGCAAAGCTTGTTATGACTGTTTATTATTTTTTTTTGTATTCAAATTTTCGTAGTTTAAACAAAATGTAGTTTTGTAAATATGAAAGTGTAAAAGCATACGTTAAGGCGGAAGTTTTATTAATTGGCGGTAAGATGGTGAAGGGTATTAAAGATTCGGCACGAATCCTTTTGTATTTTATTTTTGGAAAATTTCCTATAAATTCTGTTCTTTTTATAGAGAATATCCGATAAATTCTCTTCATTTTTTTTATAGAAAAATTCCGATAAATTCTCTCTTTTTATGATAAATTTTCAATAAATTCTCTTTTTTATAGGAAATTTTTCGATAAATTTTCTTTTATAGAAAATTTTGAAAAATCTTCTTTTTATAGAAAATTTGCGAGAAATCTTCTTTTTAATATAAATTTGTGATTAATTCTCTTTTCAAAGAACATTTGCGAACATATTTAGAGAAAATTTAATAGAAGTTTTCTTTTTAGAAGAATTTTCAAATATATTCGTTATATTTTCTTCCTATAGAGAATTTTTTATAAATTGATGAAATGGAATGAAATATTTTTTGTAATTGTTTTTGTAAATTCTCTTTGTAAACTATTTCTAATTTATTGCAAATTTTTTAAGAACTTTTTAATAAATTTTCTTTTTTTGGTATAAGATTTTAGATAAAAATTTTTTTGTTGTAATTTTTCAATAAACATTTTCAATTTCTCTTAGGAAACAGTTTTAGACTCTTCAAAAAATATGTTTATGTATGAGTACATATAAAAAGGAATATGAGCTTGTAAGTATATATTTGTATAAAGTAATTATATAAAAAAGGAGGCCCATAATGTTCGTGTTGTCTTTTAGTATTTAGTAGAACAAGTGACATTAAAATAGTTAAAATTAATTACATTTAATTATAACAACTGCATAACACAACTGGAAAAATAAGGAAAAGGAGACCAACGCCAAATTGAAGACATCACAGAAGGAAGAAAAACATAAAAACAGCAACAACAACAACATGACAAACAAACAGCCAAGCATCAAAAGTACTAAACATTCCTTTTTGTCAACGATTTAATGTCAAATTTTTTTCTTAATTTTTTGTTTTTTTTTTTTTTTTTCTCTGTAACTGCTATTATTTTTAAGTACTTTATATATGAGGTCGGTCGCTACATAAAATGTCCTTAATGACATTTGAATTTATGTTTATAGATGAATATAAATGTTATTTTTAAATAAATATTCCAAAAGGAAAAAAAAGTTACAAGGTGGTAGGGACATTATGGTAGTCTTTTGTTTAAATCAACTGAATTATGTAATTTTATTTAAGCTACTGTTGCTTTTCCTGTGCCAAAAGTAAAATACTTATACTGTATATTTAAAAGGAGAGTCAAAATTTGTAATGATATTATAATGATAATGCAAAATATATTTGTCCTTTTTTAGGGTGTTTTTTTTTTTAAAAGAAATATTACACAAGTTATTTTCACATAAATTAATTAAAATGAAAGGTGAATTATATATTTAAAGATAATAATTATAAAAACATTTTGTGTTAATATATGACATGACTGGGCATGGCATAAACTTCAACTATAATAAATTTAAATATTTACTTAAAATCGAAAGAGAAAAAAAAAACATTTTAAAGTGGAAATTTTTAAGAAGTAGGGGATAATAATATAATCAATATATTAAAAGTTGTATTCAAGAGAAAATTATTTTCTTTTATAAATGACCATTAAACAGTGGTCTGATATTTTGAAGATTAATTTGTAAAGTCTAATCATCTGGTCGAAATAAACCTCACAGACCCTTAGGAGCAAACTATGGCATCTTAAAGATTCCAATATGACAATTATAATTTAAATTTTTTTATATCTTACAATTTTTATACTTTTTTTTAAAACATTAAAAGCTTGGTCCAGTTTTCCGATTATTAAACATATTTTTTATAAGATTTTATCTAAATGTATTCTTTCAAAAATAAAATTCTTAAATTTACAAATAAAACTCATGTCATTATCTATTACGACTCCAAAAATAATTAAAATTTTGAAATTAAAATTTCGGAAAAAAGTACATGATAAAATCGGCTTACTTATAAAACTATTTGTCCTATAAATCCTAAAGGAGTCGGATTTTGAAATTTTTATCAGGGAGCAGAAATAATGAGATTTATTCTGCTTACTTATAAAGCTTTACGTCCTATAAATTCTAACGGAGCCAGATTTTTTTATATTTATAAAATTTTGGCTCATTTATAAAACTCTTTATCCTGCAAATCCTAATGCAGCCTGATTTTTAAATGTTATCAGGTAGCGGATATAATTGAATTTATGTGTCTTTTTCTTAGCATTTTTTTCTGAAGCTTTCTGAAATACGTATGTTCATCTTAGAAATCCTAACGGATCCAAATTTTCTATCAGGAAGCGGAGTTTTTTTTTAAGGTCTGCTTGGTTTTAAGAAATTTTGATTTGCTATACTCATTGTCTGCTCTCCAAATTATATTGAAAATTGATTTGATATTTCGGGCAGAGAGAGCATTAACGTAGATTTTTCTTTTTAAGTTTACTAATTTAATACTTTAGTCATTGTCATAGTCCCATTAGATTCTAACAGCTTCAAATTTTTAACTTCGATTAAGGAAAGAAAAAGCGTCAAAATCTTGTTCATATATTTTTTTAAAAAAATTGTGGATTTAGTACTATATAATATGCAGTGTTGCCAGGACTTGAGAAAAAAAGAAGCTAAATTAGTCTTTACAAAAGGTCAGAAAAGGCTAAACGCCCCAAAAAATAAAGCCAGAAAAAGGCTTATATATTGTTTTATTTAAAAACGCATTTATTTTAAAGTCCTCATAAGATAATACACAAAAATGCTTAAATTCATGATTCTATAAAAATAAAATGAGTAAATTTTTAGTTTTTTTAAAGCAATGCTAAGAATAAAAAAGGCTAAAAAAAAGCTAGAAGCTAAAACGAAAATTTTGAAGCTAAAAGCAAAATAAAAAGGCTAGATTTAGCCTTAAAAAGGCTAAACTGGCAACACTGATAATATGTTATACGCTCGTATTTAAATAATTTAAATGACATATATTTGTGTACCTAATAATTACTTAAGTAAATTTTTGTCTTGAAATGATGAAATGTAAACTTAATAAAATTTGTAAAAATTGAATTTTAAGTCAAATTTGGAATTTTTAAACCACTGCCGGTTGCAGGCAAAAATATGTTAATACTGTGAAAATTGTAAACTATATTCTTTTGGATGCAAAATTTTTCTCTTAAATGTAAAATATCTAAAAAGTTCTTTTTAGAGTAGTATTAAATATCCTAAGGATGTTTTGCAAAATAATGATTATCACAGACTAGAATTTAACTACTGCTTCGTTAGCAGATTTTAGGGAATTCTACATAGACCCGTAATAAACTTGGTTTTTAAAATTCTAACTCCACGATTCTAGCGTCAAGTTCTTTATAAAAGAAGACCTTTATATTTTGCTAAGAAGTATAAGTGACCAAATCATAGTCTTGTCCTATTATGTTACCCCATCACAGGAATACAGTGTTAATTAGTGTATTCAAAAAACCGACATTTTAGAAAACCGGTTTTCGAGTTATTTGAAAAATTTTTGTTTCAAAAAAACGGTTTCGAATACGGTTTTGTGTAAAAAAACCGGTTAACCGGTTTTTATTAAATAATTATAAATTTATAGGAAAATTTTGTTATTTGTAATTTTTCATAACATTTGTTATCTAAAAAATTAATAATAAAGTTATATAATTTAAATTTTTAAAATTAATATTTTTTTGTAAATACCCAACAAACCAAGAAACGATACAGTATCATTCATGATATCATAATTTTAAAATTATGTAATAAAATATCGAAATTATTTTTTCTTAGAAAAAAAAACTTCAAACATTTTCAGGAAAATAAAATGAAATTGAAAATTTTTGTATTAGAAGAATATTTTATGTTATGCATTATATGAAAATTATATTTTTACAGAAAAATGTAGTGGAATCGCAAAAAATAAAAGAGGATAGGATAAAGGAACCAATATCAGGTCGGATTTATAGGGTAATTGTTTTTGGATTACAAAATTTTCTATTACATGTAAAATAATTTGCAGCATGGACTTTAGTATATTATTGATATTTAATTAATTTTTGAGAAAATATTTAGAATATAATATATTCATCCAATTTTAGCATATATATGTATATATTCTGCAACATATTGCTAAATTATCGCGCTGCTTAAATTTAACGATATCATTAGTAATATCGTTATTTTCAAAAATTATGATATCATTTTCGAGTGTACCTTTTAGAAAGCAACCTATATCATTTTAGAATTATAAATGATATCATTCTCGGACTTCTTTATCACCGAAATGATATCGTTATGATATCATTACGATATCATTTGGTTTGTTGGGTAAGAGTTAGTATTGATTTCAATTCATTTTTTATTTAAAAAAATATTTACTAAAGAATTCATTTAAAATAAAGAAAGAGATCATTTTACACAAAAAAAAAAGTCGTCGTATAACGAAGAATGCGATTGTAGGTCTTTTTTGGGTTTTGAATGTTTATGATGTAACTTAAATCAGAAAATAAGCTATTCGAATGTTCAAAATTCAAATTGAACTCATTACCACAATCTGTATTTTCATCTACATCATTTAAAAGTAGACGATTATATAAATCAAAAGCGAATTCCTCAGTTTCTGTTTTTGTGGAGTATTTCAAAACATTATCTTTACATACACAGAAAAAATTATTACCGTATTTTTTGCAATTAACTCAGTTGTTTAATTTTGCATCAAAATATAATAAATAAGTTCAAGAAAAAATAAAATAAAAAATAAATTTTGGTATGATTTTTTTTTCCTATACACATTTTTAATTCATTCAATCATCTACTTGATTGATTTAATTAATTTATTAATTGGGAATTTTTTTCTGTTTTGTATTTTTTATAGTTTTTAGTAATTGATATAATCATTTCGGTGAGAGGTGCAAATTTAAACAAGTTTATAAATAAATGAATTATTTTCATATATATTTATTAATTGGTGACTTTTTTCTGTGTAGGAATTTAATTCTTAATGTTAATTTTAATTTTTTTCCAATTGCTTATGAATAGCTCTCTCTCTCTCTCTCTCTATTAGAGTTGCATAATTTTTTGAAAGCTATTTAATAGCTATTTCTAATAGTTGCAAAGTTTTTTAAAGATTATCTAGTGCATCTATTTAATGATTTGTAAATGATTTGTACCAAACTCTAACAGCTCATGTTTAACGCATTTGTTGATTCTTAAAAACTGTTTAATAATTTTTGACAAAGAGTTCCTTCCTTCTGTGTTTTACGTTGCTATTAATTGTAGCTCTTTACCTTCTTGCTTTTTTATAAAGTTTTTCAATTCTGTTTGCTTTTCATTCGATTTATTGAAGAGTTTTACATATTTACGTAATTTTCTAATTACTAATTACAGATTGTTAAAGTATTTTCAATATTGATACCTGTTTCTGTATTTTGGATATCGTCGTAATAATGTTCATTTTCCGATGAATTTTCAGTATCTTCATTTTCTTCGCTAATTAGCTTTTTGGTATAAACTGGGTGTTTTAGTGAAAATCCTAAAAAGTACCTTCCATTAAAAAACCGGTTAACCGACTGAAAAAAACCGGCATGTCGAATAATTCGAAAGTAGAAATTATTCGAAACCGGTCGGTTTTTTTAAATTCAAAAACCAGTTAACCGGTTTGTTGTCGTACCTAACCATCCAGTTCCTGAAAGGAAGGAGTACAGTGACCTAGGATCAATAGCTAAAAAGTCACCTAAATTTAGGACACTAGAGCCCAACAGGTTAGATCTAAGCTCCGATAAAGCAGGACAGTCGCAGAGAAGGTGAAATACCGTTTCATCATAAAAACTCCTACAGTAGGCGTAGAATGAAAGACCTAGTCTCCTGACATGAATACCCAAGATACAATGTCCCATGATAATAAAAGTAACGAGTCTCAACTGAAACCGTGATAGCGCAAATAAAGAATTTGTCATAAACTCATCATACTTGGGCCAAATAGTTCTAGCTTCGCTGTGCAATACCAAAAATCTCCTGCCGTACAAGCAGTTGACAGTGCGTCAAAGGAATGCCAACAAGATGATCGATCATCTCATCGCCGGGACTAGCACCTCGCTTGGCAATCTCATCCGCAATATGATTACCGGGATAGTTTCCGTGCCCCTGAATCCATACTAGCCTAACATTCGAATATCTCTCTATATCGTTAAGAAACACCCGGCATTCCGAAGTTAACCTTGATGTCGTATAGACAGACACCTGCTAAAGATCTTATGGCTGCTTTGCTGTCGGTAAAAATACAAATATCATCCGATATCTTGTAATACCTCACCTAGTTAGCAGCCTGTTTGATAGCAGAGATCTCCGCCTGAATAATACTGCACCTATTTTAATACCATAAGGTATTTTAATACCATAATCCTAAATATTAAGGCCACCCCAACCCTTCCCATCCGTTTCAATCCATCGGTGTAGATTAGATTACCCATAAAATGTATGGATTTTACAAAAGATTTAATTTTGCTTGCTCCAGCGGCAGTTTCTGGTAGATGGGGCTAAAAAAATAATATGTGTGCAAAAATTGGGTCGATCGGTCGTAAACCGGCCAGTCGACTTTGACCTTTGTCCTAAAATATGCCTTAAAAGTAACTAATATCTTTATTGCGCTATAACTCTTTTATTCAACATTTTCCGATAAAATACTATAAAAGCTTTTTTATTCAGAATAAAATGCAGAAATTTTTTACAATTAATTTTTTAGCCTACTATGACTTGTTGTGATGTTATAAGCAATCAAAGTAAAAATTTTTACATGAACTTTCTTTAAAAAAGCCCTGGTTTTAATATGTCAACTTTTATAATTTTTGGTTAATCGGCAACACCTAAATTTCGAGTGACTGTTTAATTTGATAGAAATTTAAAAATACTCTCTGTAATGATTCAAAATTTCATGCTACACCCTACATTTAGTACCAATATTTGTGTAATAAGTAAAAAATTGATACCCCAAATTCAGATTTTGGTCCATCTACCCTAATATATTAAGCAAATGTGACAAAAACTTTCGATTTATAAAAACTACAAATCCTGCTTTACAAAATAATAAAAACCGTTTATAGCAGGCTAGACCTATATTAAAACCAGGGCTTTTTTAAAAAAAGTTCATGTAAAAATTTTTACTTTGATTTCCACTTTCACTGGATTCACAGGACTTTAGATTTTACTCTAGTTTCTCTAAAAATACATGTTTTTGAGTAGAAATGAATGAAATAAAATTAAGTTTTTAAAATTTGTAACTTGGAACATATAAAACTTCCAGATTTACTCGTTTTTTGCCACCTTAATACACTAGCTAGACTTATTTTTCAAAATTTTTATAGAAGAAAAAGACGTTTTCTTCTATAAGCATCATATAAGGCATCATAACTATTATTTAAAACTAATGTTTTCATCTTTGAAAAATTTAAGTATATATAATAGATTTAATATTGCTATATAAAATTTGGTTTACAACTTCCTCAAAAATATAGCCTTCACCATACACGTGTACAATTGTAATGAATTTTATTTCTACTATATAGAAAGTTCAGCTTTATATACATATTTTTTCACCTAACATTTCTATCATAATTTTCATCTTAAATATATCTTACATGACTTTTAGTCACACACTTTGGCAATTTCATATTTTATTACCTTGTTTCGGAAAAAATATTTTCATAAATTTTATTTAGTAATAAAATTATTTATGCACTGGCCTTGAATGTTATTGTATAAAAAGTTATACCTTTAGCCTAAAAAACATAATTTTATTTCATTTTATCAAGTGTTTCAATTTTTATTTATTTATTGTGTACTGCCCACTTAAATTGAGGCAAAACGCAATTGTAATTTCAGCAAATAAAAAAATAGAATAAAAAAACGCCATAAAACCCCATGAATTACGTTCTTCCTTTTTTTCTTTTAATTTATAACAAACAATAAAATAATGTATAAAAACGGCGAAAAGAAAAAAAACCATAGAGCATAGTTAAAGGACCATAAAAGGTATATAAAAATTTAAAAATAAAACAATAAAAAACACTAAACACTTGTTTAACGAATCTCTTAAAACAAAACTGTAAAAAAATTATGTTATCAAGTTTATTAAAAAATAATTTTACAAAATTTTTTTAAAGACGATAATAAATAAAACAAAAATATAAAAACTTTAATAAAACAATTTACTACAGTTTATATTACAAAGAAAACAATATCAAATTAAGGCCGTTTTTAGTAAAAAGTACTTCAG
Organism: Protophormia terraenovae; assembly: GCA_951394005.1. Classification (NCBI taxonomy): domain Eukaryota; kingdom Metazoa; phylum Arthropoda; class Insecta; order Diptera; family Calliphoridae; genus Protophormia; species Protophormia terraenovae. The sequence goes on from OX596074.1 coordinate 145,771,477, forward strand.
TTCAATAATATTTTATAGCAAAAAAAAAAACAATACATTTTTTGTTATATATTATTTCAATAGAACACAAAAATGTCATTAAATTAAAGGTGAAAAAAAAGAAACCAAAATAAAGCCAAAAGGCAACTAAAGAGCATCGAGTCATAAAAAAGGAAATACCACAACTTTTTGGGTAAAAAATTAAAAAAGAGAAAAAAACAATTTCGTGGAAGAATTAAAAAAAAATATGTTGTAATAGTTATAACTAAATTTAAAAAAAAAAAATCACTCAATATATTATTTTACAACATGCAACTATTGTTTTAGTTTCTTCTTTTCTACTCAGCTGAGGCTTGTAGTTTGTATTTTTTTTTTATTTTTTTTTTTTAATTTCAATAAAAATTTTAAAAATGTTTGTGAGTTCGATATTGGCCAAGTTTGTTACTAAAAATAAGACAAAAAAAATGTTGCATAATGAAATGTTTATTTTTTTATTTTTGGTATCGACATGCTGACTGCAACATACATTTTTACATTTAAAACTATTTTATGTATCATATATTTGGTTGACTATTTTTTCAAACTCCATTCTCTCTATGTCTGTCACACTCACTATGTAATACCATCAAATTGTTGTATTTATTTTTTTCGTTGCAGCTTTTTTTTTATTTAATTCTTTATTTCGATGTCTTTTTTTTTCTGTGCACCAAAAATGTTAAGTTTGGCTAGAAAAATTACATCAAGCCATGACTTCCGCCTACACTCAAAGGACCTACACACATTTATAAAATATCATCATACATATATTGAGGGTTAAAAGGCTGCACGATATTTTAGTTCTTTTTACTGGCCTTAGAGGCCACAAAATAAAAAAAATGTATGCTATTGATCTAGAGGCATGTGGTAAAAATGTTTAAGAATAAAATAGAAAAATATACAAAAATACAGATGCCACATAACATGGACAAGTTATTTTCTAATAGTTTTTCAGCTGTATTTTATTTAATTTTCCTCTTTTTTTTTAATGCCCTACAGAATAATTAGTTATAGTGTAAAATTGTAAATTATTTGTAATGCTTTTATTGAGAGAAACGGATAAATAAAGTATAAATTGTTATTTATCTTAAAATATGTGATGTCTTATAAGTACATTTCTTAAATCTAGAGAGTTGTACAAATTAGGAATAAAATATGAACCCTTAGAGAGTGTAAACTGTTGCAATGTAATATATATTTTTTATCAGTGAATTAAATGCATTATTCCAGCGGATGAATCTCTAACTTAAACTTAAGTCTTTGAAAAGTATAAGCTATTTGTCATATATATTTATAGAGTTATTTTATATTTGCTCAAATGTTTTAAAATTCTCGTATGCATTTATCTAAATACATTTCCTAGTTTGACAACAAAATTAATAATACAAAAAGTTTCATGCCACTTTCTCTTCCAATTCCGAATGTAAAAAATTTTAACTTCGCACTAAAAAATCATATCAATTATATCATTATCTTAATGTCTACTTTTTTTTATAGTTACCCAGCAAAAACTTGGTAATGGCATGTAGTTACGGATGTGGTTACTTTTCAATGATAACAACATACTGTCTGCATTTCATGAAAGTAGATTAGTAACTACTTACTTTTAACCTAATATGTAATCAATTACTTGAGATTTGATTTTTGGAAATGTTATTTTTTATCAATCGTATAAACACCAGAGTCTCTGGTGGAGTTGAACACATGACTAAAGGCAGGCATATTGTCAACAAATCTATTGGGATACTCCATGCATACATGATAATTAGGGAGATCGATTATTCGGGATTTTGCGAAAAAGGGTTTTCGAATAGTTTGAATATTCGTCATTTGAAAAAAACCGGTTACAAATTTATAAATTTTAGAAAAACCGCTTAACTGGTTTTTGCTTAAAATTTTGGAAAACAGCAGATTGTGGGGAAGTTTAGTTTAATAGTTCCAACAAAACAAATATAAATTTACAAACAAATGATATATTTCTGTTAACATTAGAACCTAGGGTAATGTAGACTATCCATCTAATGTGGTTACTGCAATGTGATGATCAATTGTGGGAAACATCATACTCCACCAAATGTGGTTTGGATATTATGCATTTGTGCTTAAAATTGTAACACACAAAAATCTTCGGATCCCCACTTTAAAGTATTCCGTTCTACTCAAAATCATTTCCTTTGTCATTTTAACGATGTCAGAAAAAAGCACAGATCTCAATTTTAAAGACCTTAATGAAATTTGGTACAAATATATAATTTAATTATAAGCAGTAGTGCCAGTTTAGTATTTTTAAGGATAAATCTAGCCTTTTTGTTTTGCTTTTAGCTTCAAAATTTTCGTTTTAGCTTCTAGCCTTTTTTTTAGCTTTTTTGTTTCTTAAAATTGCCTTAAAAAGGCTAAAATTTTTAGTATTTCAACAAATAAGAAAATAATTTCTTATTTGTTTTTACTAATTTAGTTTTTACAGAACCATGCTTTAAACCTTTTTGTGTATTAATTCGCACAAAAAATCTAGATTATTGATATCTAAAAAAAATTATCGACGGTGGCGCTTCGTACTCAAAATAAAATATACCATCTCATAGTATGGACTTATTTAATTAATTATTATAATTATTTTTTAATAAACATCATTAACCATAGAAATATAACTTAAAAAAAAGCAAAAAAATCACCAACAATTTGGAAAATACGAAATTATTAAAAATCATTTAAAAAAAATTAAATATTAGTTCATATGAAATATAAAACAAATTTGTCGATTTTTCATTGGATATGTTCATATTGTGAAACCATTATATAAGAAAAATTTATGATTAATTCTACCGAAGTCTTACTACAAATTATGAAAATATATAACTTTTTAGGCAAAATTTTTAAAGAAAATAAAAACCGAGTATTCGACACAAAAAACCCGATTTATTCGATATTCGAAAAGCTAACATTTTAATAAAACCGCCCCGAAATTTTTCAAAAAACCGGTTAAAACCGGTCGAATAAAACCGGTTCGATTTCCCTAATGATAATACATTCATGAAAAATTATAACTGTAATTTGAATATTTTAAATTGTTTATTTTTTAAATAAAAAAATTTAAAAAAATATCTGCTTTTTACTGTTCCATATTTCGGTACTTATTTGTAACCGATAATGTAACTAGTTACTATTCATTTTGCTAATAATGACTTCTGTAATACTTTGAAATTAATAAGTTATTGAATAGATTCAAAGTAATTAGTTCTTGCAATGACATTTAAGTAATGACTTTCTGAAATGCTTACCTGTAATAATATATAGTAAGTAGTTGCCTCTAATGACATGTCAAAATCTTCTCCAGGTCCGAAAAATAAACAATTTGAAACTTGAAAAAATTACACTGTGCCCGAAAATTGAACTTATTAAAAAATAGATGGGTTAAACTAAATCGACTAATGGTTTTAACCATTTTTAAAACTTTGCGATAGTTTTTAAGATTATTCAATTTGAATGACCAAAAGATTGGTTGGGGAAATTGAGTTTTTTTTTATTTGAATGTAAACAAAATAAACAAATAAGAATATATTGAAGTAAAGGGTCATAAATTTTGATTAAAAAATATATTTTAGAGCCGAAATTACAGAACTTTCAAAAATAGATAGATATCCATTGGGTTAAACTAAATCGACTAATGGTTTTAAACATTTTTAAAATTTTGAGATCGTTTTCGAGATATTTCAATTTCAATGACTAAAAGAGGGGTTAGAGAAATTAAGTTTTTTTATTAAAATTTAATAATTTAGTCGTTAAATTAAAAATAATAATAAACAAATAATTATTTAATATTTAAATACCTATTGAAGTATTTTTTTTAAATACATATTTTAGGTTCGAAATTACAGAACTATAAACTAACATACTATATATGTATATAAAAATGAAACTGTCTATATTTGTTTGTTTGTTCTTTATAGTCCGATTTTCCTGAAATTTTCTCAGTATCATTTTGTGATACCCCAAAGTAAAATAGGCTACTTTATTTTTACATAGAAGTAGGGGGAGTGGTAGCCCCTATACAAAGTAAATATTTATTACTAAATATCTCCAGAACTATTACAGATAAAATCCTGAGATTTTGTGAAAATAATTTTATTATCAATCTGTATAATTGAGATGAAAATTGGGCGGGTAGGTTCAGGGGGAGTGATAGCCCCAATATAAATATAATATAAATTATCAGGTAACTTAAATACTGTTAAAGCAGTAGTCTTTCTCATCAACAACCAAACTCATAGTGAAAATGGAACGGATAAGACCAGGGGAAATGATATCCCCATATAACGAAAATATTAAATACCGTATATCTTAGGCTATATTACCCCAAAAGTTTTAATATTTTGTTGAAATTATTTTCTTAAAAACGTATATAAGTTCAGATGTAAATACTATAGATAGGGCCGGGGGAAAGAGTATCCTCTACACAAAAGAAGTTTTAGTTTTCATATATCTAAAGTATTCATTTAGTGAAAGTTTCAAAAACTGTTATAGAAATAATTTTTATTTAAAAGGGGATAAATAAAAGGAGTAGCAAAGCGCACCGGCTTAAACTAGTGTCATATATAACTACATTTCCACAGGTAAGGTAAGTAATGTTACTAATGAGTAGCTTTTCAAACTGAAATATAAATACATTAAAAATCGATCTGAATTGATTTAATAGATTTATTGTTCAATTTATAAAAATATGCAATTTTTATTTATAATTTATCATTATTTGTGATATTTCCCTAATGAAGTTTTAACGCTAATATCGCGAATACTAGTACTTATATAAAAAAAATATCTGAAACTACTGAATTCAGAGTAATCGAATTAGCTTTATCCAGCTTGTTAAAACTTGCGACTAGCACAGTGTGACTAATTTTAAGCCAATTTTTTCTTTTTTTTTGCACTAAAAAAAAAGTTATGTTTGGAATAGTACATTAAAAGAGATCGCTTAATTCAGGGAGAGGTGTTATAAATATCCTAATGTCTACATTTTTTTTATATTGATCAATAAGTAAGAAAATTAATTACAGGAATTTTTTGAGAGAATTGTGATGTTAGTCTTTCATCCAACTCTTTGATATTAAATTATATTAAAGTTCACTCGTTTTTATTGAAAGAAGGATTTAATTAAATATAGAATTGTAAATTTATAGTAACTTTCAGTAATTTAAAGTAAACATTCAATCATAGTTCTATTTAATTTCATCAAAAAAAGTTAATTGAAATTTAAGCCAAAGTCAATTATTCTAGTTCATTAACATCGTTTTGGTGATTGGAGCTACATCAAACAAACATTTAATTTAGTAATGTTTTTCGAATGATCTTATCCAGTCTTTGAAACTGCATAAGAAACAAAAATATGGCTAGTGGTTGAAAAATGTATATGCAGTTTTGAGCTTCCATAGCACTGCTTCTGAGATGTATGTAGAATCTATCTTACCAAATTGTCCTAGTTTTTTCACAAAAAATTTTATTTCTAAATATGAGAAAGTTTCTTTTTTAAAATGTTAAAAAAAAATATGTACAATTTTGTGGAAAACATTTTAAGTTCCATCCCATCAAGATTCAAAATAGTGAATTTTAGAACAATTTTCAAAAAATAATAAAAATATTTTGAAAACACTAAATTTTAAAACATTACTTAAAGAAAAATATACTATAATACTTGAAGATGATGAATTTTTTGTCAGTGCACAGAGAATTGAATTTAAAATGACAAATAAGCAAATCACTCTAAAATATATATATCACTATACTTGCATACAGTGTTACCGTTTGGCGACTTTAGTCGCCAAATGCCCCTTTTTCAACCACCTGGACACTTTTTTGGCCCCTTTTTTAAATGGCGACTAAATGGCGACTTTTTAATACTATGAGCTAAATGACGAGAAACTAAGTTATTTGCAATATATCGATCCATATATATATATTATAAATTAATTATTTTGAGATTGTTTCACAGTATAGTAATATAAAGAGCTACGGAATATCTATAAATGGGCTGAAACTGTAAGTAACTAAAAATAATAATAAAGTTTATAAATAGCTATTTAAATCATTACATACCGAATTTTGGACTGGATTGCGAAAATAAAAAACAAATACTATGAATACTAATATTCCAATTTATATTTTTGTAATCAATGTAGGAAATGAGGGGAAAGGTAGGAGGAGATCACCTAGATTGACAAGTTAGGCATTGACTTTTAGTAGGTTGGGTTTAGGATGAAAGGAACATGACGGAATAGGGACAGTGGTATAAAAGACCGACGTTACGAACGAAAGATATCAAGTGTCTTAGAGTTATTGAGGCGAACGTTTAACTACTAATAAAATTATTTTGTTATTTTGCTAATGTTATTTTTAAGTTTTAAAATGTGTAAATACTGTAAATAGTAAATTAGTGTATAAATAAAAATTATAATGAATTGAGTGTGAACTGTGTTTTTTAATTGAAGAGGAGAGTTGCTGAGGAAAAGCAACAAAAATCAAAAGTAGCTGAAGTGTTCAACAAAATACTTCAAATTCTACATCAATAATAAAAAAGTTTGTCCAACAGACTTAAGTCAATACTTGTGAATCCATACGTTCAGTCTTAATTGGTTCGACGATTGGAGTACGAAGTGAAGACCTCGTACAAAAATATAGAAGTGTAATTAATAAGAAAAGTATTGTATGTTAACTATGTTTGCGAATTAATCATTATTTTTGTAATAATAAAAATTGTTGTAAAATAATTATAAATAAATTATTTTGTTAGTAGCAGAATTAGATTTTTTTAAACACACAATATTTTTTGTTTTGTTGTTATTGAATAAACAAATTTTAAGGTGTTTTTTAGGTTTTTAAGTAGTTGGCCCCTTTTTTTTCAAAAAATCCCCTTTTTTGGCGACTTTTTATTTTGAAATCCCCTTTTTTGGACACCTTTTCAAAATTCTCAACGATAACGCTGCTTGCATACCATTTTAAAAATATTATTTATTTCTTATGTATATATAGAGTACTTCCATGTCAATCACTTCTCAACTTTCATCTCCTATTTTTTTTTTTTTTTTCCATAAACCAATGGAACAAATTTCATCTCTATATACTAAAGTAGCTAAAGTTAAGAAACGTTATAATTTTACAAACAACTTCCGTAAAACTGCTTTTAAGTTTGTCTGTCTGGCTACTTAACCTACAATAAAAGTAGACAAAAATACAAATAGTTATACACTCAGTTACTCTCATCCATTCATTCACATAGATACGTAAAAATCGCCAGTGGCAACAAATAAGCAGTTGAGAGAGATAAAGAGGATACCAAGTTGAAGAGTATGAAGTATTTTCTGCAAATACTTTAGTGTACAAATATTACAAACATAAATATGTCATGCAATAGTAAATTTTTATATAATACTTCCTTAAAACTCTAAACCAGAAACCACAAACAATTCTTGAATGGACTTAGAATGTATTCTTGTTTTAATATTTTTTTTTTTTTTTTTTCGAATTTTTTACCAAATAATACAGCATGAGAAAAAGAAAAAAATAATAAATAATAGAAAAACTTCTAAAATCTCGCAGTTTTTTAACAATGTCTGATCTGAGGCTTCTGAAAGGGGAAACTTAAGTTGTTGAAGGGCCTAGAAAAAAGGCCTGAGTTATTTAAGTAAAATTTACAAGGACTTATTTTAATTTCTTTTTTCACACATAATTAAAAATTACTACTAGAAAAGCCCTGAAATGATATGTTCTGACAACTGATTTAGTGATGTAGTGATGTCTGCTAATCTTAAGTTACTCAATTTCTCACAGAAAGCTAACTACATAACATTTTTTTTAATAAAATAATTTTTACAAAATAATGTATTTTTTTTTAATGAAACAAGGCCTTTTAAAAGTTTTTAGCATCAAGAACCTAATGAAATTTCCCCTTTTCTAATTTTTATTTTCATATTTGTTGTAACAATTTTTATATTTACCTCTTTAAAGGAGCAGGAAGAGAGGAAAAATATACGTTAAACTTTTTTATATATATTTCCATTTTTAACAAGCGAAAAAGCAAAAGATATTACAAAGTATAGACGTAAATAATTTTACTTTTTTTTTTTTTGTTTCTTTGTTAACGACTCTTTGCAACAACAGCAATGCAACAAAAAGTTAAAAACATATGTTGAAACAACATACCACATCCATTTTAGCTTTTAGCGTTAAAAAGAAAAATAATAAAAACTCAAAATTTGTTCTTTTGTTTTCTTTGCTGGGATTTTTCAGTTCCCTAGTAAACCACAAAATCACACAGCAATTTTTTGAAAGTGTTGCAAGACAACAGGAAACTTTCATCAAGTTTTATTATAATTATTTATGTTTTTGTTGCCACAACTCGTTTTGCTATTTTAAGATTTTTTTTTTTTTCAAGCAAAAATTTCACAAAGATGATGGTGTATGTGTGTGAGTTATTTTAGAATCATAAAAATGCATCATCTTAAGAAGGCGTATAAGTTTCCTTGTTGCAACTTTATTTTTTTATATATATGGGCAATTATCAAAAATTTTTGATTTTAGCCTTTCAAAAAAAAAAAAAAAATATATATATATATATATATTTTTTTTTTTTTCGATGGCACATTAAAATCCTTTTGTTTACATATAAAGTGACTCGAATGCATGTAGAATCAGTTCGCGTTAATCATTTCATGTGAGGGGCGCGAAAGTTATGGCGGTTTAAAGTTGAACATATAAAATTTTTTACGTACTAAAAGTTTATGTACAATTCTGGTTAAAATTACACATAATATCAAAACCTACTTAGTTATTTAAATAAAATTTATGAAATTTTCAATGTTTGATGGTATTAGTGCAGCATATATTAGGGTTTCCTAGTAAAATTTTAAAAATTTTCTTTTCAATAAAAATCATGCTTTTTAACCCTAGGTACATACCCGGGTACCATTTTTAACTTTAAAATGCTCGCAATTCTTAATTAATAAAGATATGGCCTTCAGAACGTCCTGATTAAGGTGTTTAAACATTAAAAAAACTGAAAAAACCTAGATTTTATTAAATTGGTCTAAATGTAAAATGGCTTTAAAGTTGATACCTACGGGAGTCAATACCCATGGTACCCGGGTACTCCCATATAATTTTTGTATTTTGCACTATAATTAACTTTTCTTCACACTATTTACTATTGAAAATCTAATTTCTATTATTTTTGGATTCATATAAAGTTAAAATTTAACTAATTTTTTGCTTAAACTAATAAATAAGCATGTCCATGATAGTCAAAATTGCTAAATAATGAGAAATGGCTCCGTTGGGATTTGAAGCAAAACTACTTCAGAAGTAAGCTTTTTTTTTAAATTTCTAGTTTATTTAGGAATTTTGGAAAGAATAATAAAGGATAATACGTGAGGAGTTAAAAACTTTTCGAGTTATCAAAGTTTTGAGCCAGCATTTATGAATATGATAATGATAGCGCACTTTTTCGCCGTTTTTACATCAATTACCGCATTGACTTTGGTTTTTTTGAATTCATAAAATTTTTTCAATATTATATAATAATGTCCACCACTTCTACTCCAAAATATCATGCAAGTGCTCAAGATATTGAAATTTTTTTCATATTATCTGTGCTAAGGAACGTAAACTTTTGATATTGTAGCTCCAATCTTGATAGGACTCTATGCCAACACTGACAACATTCCTTAGTGTAAATAAAGTTATTTTCGGACGTAACTTATTTTCGGGAAGATATTATATGGCTCCTATGCTTACTTGTGGATGAAGTCAGTGCAAATATTCTTTAGGACTGTAAGAACATTATAGTCTGTCTTGACGGATTTTCTCGGAGGGTTTATACGGAACGTGTGTTTTGTTATAGATCAAGTTTTTTTTTGTAAAGTTTAAAATTACTTTACACTTTATGAAGATTTTCGAAAATGGGCCATATATGGCAGTTATGGATTTTTGAGGTTCGAGCCTGATAAAAAAATATAATAGATTGGTTTTTGCATTTATAAAAATTATTTTATAAAATTAAATAAGGTTTCTAAAGTCCATAAATGTTTTAATTGTACTAAATTATGCAATACTAAAAAAATATATGAGCGTCAAAATCCCATTATTGAAGAAAAATTGTATGGGGACATGGTTATAATAGGTAACTATTATCAACTAATTTTAACAGAGATCGTGTCTACATTATATAAGGCCAAAATTCATCCAATTTTCTTAAAAACTGCTACCTAAAGCTTCATTAGAAGTTTAAAATTGACTGTCAGACAGACGGACGGACATCGCTTAAATACTCAAACATATTTTTCAATATGCATTTACTGATTTGCTTTAAGATCTATGGCCAACTAAATGGTAGTAATAAAAAAGTTGTATAAAATTAATTTTTTTTTTTATTATAAAATCAACGAAAATTACAAAGGTACCACGGGTATTGACTAACGTTAATTTTTTCTTTTTTTTTGGGTATGTACCGTAGAATTAATACTGTGATCCTTTTTTAAAACAAGTAAATATTTTTTGGTCCATAAAATGTTTATCTCTCAAAATTTGTTGATGCTCCTCCGAATTTTTATTAAGCATAACACACACCTACTAATTAAGTCAATTAAAGTTCATTTCCACACTATTGTTTTGACAAAAGTGTCCCGTTTTCAATTATCAGCGACATTTGACTTAAATTTATGATCCCAAACAATTACATTTATGGCCACTCTTTATCTATATATCTAATATTTGTTTAAATTGCAATTTTCTATATAAAAATATAAAAACAAAAAGTGCAATTTTTGCATAATTTTCAAAAAGTTCATAAAATTCTTGTGTTAAATATATTTTTAATGCTCCTCCGACTTTGTTACGCAAAATGACAAAAACTAAGTCCACGCGGTAATCCAAGCAATTCCATATAAAAATGTTAATGTGCCTCGCGAAAAACTGACTTTTTGAAAAATTTTCGCTTTTGTTTTCCAAAATTTGAGACTATCTACTACGTTGACTATTTCGGGCACATAAACGAGATATAGCGCAAAATACGCACAATTACAACAAATATCAATCTTTCTCCCAAATTTTGTATTCGGTTGAGGGGCGCACAGACCGCACCCAAAAAACTGAAAAATTAAAAAAACCAAAAGTTTTCATCCAAACTTTATTACCCTGTATTTAGTTGATGAAAATCTGCACAACAACAAAGACGGTGCAGAATTTATGTACAAAGTCCGATTAGTTTATTTATGATAAAATGAAATCAAAAAGTATAAACGCGAGAACAAAAATTGTAGAAGAATGGGAAAAACTTAAGTAGCCCAGCAAAAACTTGGTAATGACATGTAGTTATGGATGTAGTTACTTTGTAATTACAACAACATACTGTCTGCAACACATAGAAGTTGTTTAGTAACTAGTTATTTATAACCCGAATGTAAATAATTATTTATGATCAGATTTTTTAAAATATTAATTTTTATTGATTTTCATATATTTGAAGAAGGGATACATAAATAAAAGTCAAAATTTGCATATGAAGTTTATTTTATAGTTTATTTTAATTACATTTTTGGTTGTTGTTAAGTTTTTTTTAATTAAAATTTAAAAAAAATCTTTTTACAACAAAAAAAAAAAAAATATTTTCATTACTTATTTATAACTTAAAATGTAACTAGTTCATATTGTTGTTACTAATCATGACTTCAGTAATGCTTTAAAATCAATGCGCTATTTAACAGCTTGGAAGTAATTAGTTATTGTAATGACATCTAAGTAATGTATAGGGTAAGTAGTTGCCTCTAATGTCATCACCGTGTTAAAATAATGAATTATTTAGCTAATGTGTAAGTAGTGAAGAACCATAATATTAGCTTCTTAACTCATTACATGGCAACCAAAGTTTTTGCTGGGTAGCTTTTATCAGTTTTTCTGTATTCTTGAAAAAAATTTATTGTGCTAAAATTTTGCACTTTATTAGTTTCAAGTCTTGTAAGTTCAGATCTGTAGCCAATTTGTTTAAAATATCATTACCACAAAATTTATTTAGGATTTAAATCAGTTTCAGCCAGGTTAAAAATTTTTAATAATGGCCCATATGTATTTATTGCTCTCAAAAAATTTTCAACACATGTTACTAGTGTTTTTTCAAGTGTGTTTTTATGTGTATTTTCAACACCCATTTCCTTATTGTATCTTTATGTATTTTGTATTTTACTGAGCGCCAAAATTTTGGTTCACTTATTGTAATACTTGTGTGGTACAACATATTTTGCCACTTCAGCTTATCTGCAGGTAATGATGCATGTTAAGTGTTCGTTAACTTTAAGAGTTGTTTTTAATTCTTTTGTATAGAGAAAAAGTTAAATTTTATTTATTTTTCTTTTTATCAAAATTAAAAAAATCTTTTTTTTAACAAATATAAAAATGAAGATAATATCAGGGAAGAAATGTAATAATTTTTAATGAAACACTAACAATAACCTCAATGCAAATGAGTAATAATCTAGCAACATAGAGAATTATTAAACAAATATCTTCTACAAAACCTCTACTCAATTTAATCTTTTTAAATTATCGGACAATTGGTCTCCTGCTCAACAATTATAGGCTTTAGCTTTATGTATATAGTTTTTTAAATTGTTATCACAACTAATGCTTTAATTTATTTTTAAATATTTTAATATTTCAAAATATTTATTTCTAATTTTAATTAATTTTGCTAGTATTTTAATTAAAACTTTAATTGGTTTAAATGGATTTTTTATGTGTTAACTCCGCTGAGACTTTTATAAATAAATATTTATTTATTTTTTAGTTGTTACATACTTCTCTTTGGTAATTAAGTATATCTCTCACATTGTTTTATAAAGCCAAAAATAAAACAAGAAAAACAAAATAATATTGTAATTGTATGCTGAAAAAATCAACCTTTATAGTTATTTTTTATATATAATTGCCTATTGATTGGATATTTTTAAAATTTGTTTTTTCTCTTTTTTTTCATTTGTTACTGACAACCAGGACAAATACATTTGTATAGCAACAACAATAAAAAGCAATTACTTTTACATTCACTCATTCATTTATTTGTGCAAAAAAAGAGGAGAAAATAAAGAAGCGAAAATAGTACAGTGTATTATTTGAAAGCCCTACAGTAAGTTTTATTAGCATATAAGGATAATTGATTTTAGTTTTATATTATTTTTGGTTGCTTTAGGGAAAAAAGGGGTTAAATTTAATTTTTAAATTTTAAATCTAACTTTAGGGGAGTTTAAATTTAAAATTGCCCTTAGGGTTTATTTAACAATTAATATGACTTTATTTAACTAATCTAAAAAATATTAAACAAAAACTAAAATAGTTATATTATTTATTTTCTTTATAAAAGTACCCTATATATCAATGTAGGGTATTAATAATACTTGTAAAATAAATTGAAAAATATTTGTATTACATGGAAAATAACAAATTGAGGATCAGCGCTGGATTGATAGTCAATAACAAAATAACAGTTTACCAATATAGGTGCAACTGTGTGCAAAAAAATAGTAGCACTAAAACATGCTTTTTAGTTTTTGTTGCTGCTCAATTCTTAGACAGGGAATTTAAAAACAATTTGTTTATATGAAAGTCTTAAACAGGGACAATAATTATATATAAAATTATTTTTCTTTTTCTATGCATCTTCGGAAGTTACCGTTATTTTTACTTAAGCCGCTTGGTTTTTGACTGTGCAAAATAATAGTAGCAAAATCATAAACATTGGAAAATAGTATTATTCTTTTATTATTTTGAATCTTTTTGGTTTTTAAGTAAATTATATAGCCGTCTACTGTATACAAAGTGAAATTTTGCTTTTAAAAAATTTTAAAATAGGTGGCACCAAACACTGTATTCCTAGCACCCATACCTTATTGGTAAATATACTTTCTCAAGGTAAAACATAAAAATTTCTGCAAAAATTTTGTGGAATGTTCGCCCGCAGTTATTGAAAATTTCAAAAAATATAATCCAAACCAATAAATACGAACTCTCATGTAAAAAAATCGTGAAAAGTGACTTAACGCGTACAAAGCGAATGGTTAAATCAAACACATTTCTGACGACCACTAAGGTAAAAGAGGACTTAGAGCTGAAAGTTGATGCGTCAGTTATTTTTTGACAACAATATCTGTAAGCAAGATTACTAAACTACAGACAGGTATGCAATCGCCCTAATTTCGCGATACTTTACTCCGACTAGCCCCAAACGAAATGGCGCACATTCTCTGCACAAATGAGTCCAAAGTAGTTTTTTTTTTTTTTGTGGATATGTGAAGAATGTATGTGACGTAATAAAATAAAAAATAATATGACCCAAAATTTGTTCAAGCCCGTCAAGCATTTTGGTGGGAAAATCAACATTTGGGGATGTTTTTCATATCATGGTTCATATTTTGGATAAGAGGTAAAATGGATGCCCAAAAAAATGGTTTTTCGAAAATTAGAAATTATGTTTTGGAGTGATCGACACAGTCACCATATCTGACCTACATTGAAAATATGTCAAAGATGCTCTTTTTAAAAACAAACTGGGAAATTTGCAGGAATGTGGACGCCAGTGCAGTCAGCTTAGAAAAATATTCCCATTGAGAGGACCAGGGGTTATCAGTGCATTCAGTGCCCGCCGCTGCGCCGCTCAAAGAACCAATAAGGGCTATTCCATAAAATATTATTATGTATAAACAAAATATACCAAAAAAAGAATAACTTTATCACGTAGTTTTGTCTGCACAGGAGTTTTTTTTTATCAATGGTACTATTATTTTGCACAGCTAATTTCTTGTGTATTTAAACTCTTTAAGTATTTTATCTGAATTACGATGTTTAATTTTAAGATTTACTTATTTTTTATAAATTTTGGGAAATATATAATAAAATCCAAAAAAAAAAAAAAAAATAAATTCTTGAAATCAACAAAACATCTTAATTTTATTGAATGTAAAAACGCTACATATCGTGCTACTATTATTTTGCACACAGCTGTATGTACACATATCTACAAAAATTATAAAATATACATACATGTACATAAACAAAAATAAAAAAATCCCACACATTTAGACAATTGTAGGTGCAGCACAATTATTTACAAATGAATTTAGCAAACCAAAGAAATATCTATCACTCAATTATATTTACATACAATTTGTAACAAAATAAATAAAAATTTATAAATAACTAAAATAAATTAAGGAAGATAAAAACTAATTTAATAAAATATATACATATAAAACAACAAATAAAATTTACAAAATAATTAAGACAATAAAAAAATACGATAAAGATAAATTTCGTAATTCTTTAACATAGTCCTAATTGTACAAATTTCGCCTTCAATTTTTTCGTATTAAAATATTAAACACATTTTTCTATGTAGACTTTATTTGATACCATGCGGGAAATTTGTGGCAATTCAAGTAATGGACTGGTCCCTCAGTGCCAGTTGAGTACCAATTGACACCTAAATCGTCACCAAAGTTCCAGTTGAGAACCTGTTGACACAAATACCTTCAATACTCTCGCGCAATAACAACCTGTGGCTGAAGATTATAAAAATTATAAAAAAAATATAATATTAACTGTTTACACAACAACGAAATAATATTAATAAATTAGAAGATATTTGCTTATAACCAAAAAAAAAAAATATATATATATATTTTTTTGAAAAAGGATCACCAGATTTTGTTCTTACCTCGTACTAATATAATATAAAAAACAATTTCGAAAAATTTTCGACTTTATTCACAATCTAAACTTGTATAAAATTTATCCGTATAGTAAATTTAAACTTCAATATGTTTTTAAAATATATATATATTAGAGTGTCCCGAGGAACTCCTTTTTCGAGATTTCAATGCAGAAAATCCTCTCTGCATTAATACCCACTGTTACGTATATGTAACGCGAAAATGTCTAAGTTTAAAATTATATTGTCAAAAAACGGAACGATTTTGTTATAAATTGTGTAAATTAATATTCGTCCTTCATCCTCAAATGTTTTTTTCTTCACTTTCTCTCCTGTTATTGCAGCAAAAATTGATTTTATAAAGTTCATTATTTGACAACTTGCAAAAACTCAATTTTAACGGCAGAAATATTGCAAAAAGGCTTGTTATTTGCATTCAACATATTACAACGAAAAATTTTTTTTGTATACTAAAAGAAAACAAATCAAATTTGTTTATTTACCAGAAAATGGAAAAAGAAAGTGTTACGTATATGTAACACTGGGACATTCTCAGTACTTTTCGGCCCCCACTATTTTCAATATAAAAAGGACTAAATGACAGCATTTTTTTAAATTAAATATACTATTTGAGCAATAAACAAGATAATTTGTTTAAACAAGTGGTTATAGAACCGTCCTTGTTTATTATTAGTAGTTTGATAAATATTGTGGGTATGAATAACTTATTAGTGACACCTAGATCAAGCAGACGAGGGCATTTCCGGTTACCGGATGTAGTCACTTGGACCTAAATATGAGTTTAGAAATGCTTTTTAAAGATCAATTAGTACAAGTGATGTAAAACTCTTTAAATATATCAATTTTATTTCGCCTTTTTTCAAAAGATTTAAAATTTTTTAGGTTTTGTTTATATAACCCAAGAGATTTATATAGAAAATACAAGGTTCAAAAACTATTGAGTAATGCCCACTGTTACGTATATGTAACGGCTTATAACTTCCTTACTAAACCAAATATAAACAATTTTTCAACGTCAATGGGTTTATATACCTTAGTTGACATAATGTTCAAAATCTCTAAGTTGGCTAGATCGCCGTGGGCATTAATGGGTTAATACGCAAAAAATATTTAAAAAATTTTTAAAATTGGTCTTCAGTTCCCTACCAGCGATTGAAAAATCACGGGTAAAAAAAATTATATTTTTTTTATCGAAATGGGTATCAAAAAATTCGTAATTATTAGCTGGTTATAGAAAACATATTTTAAAAATTTTTCCCATGGAATAGTGAATATTTTTTTACTTCAGCCTTAAAGAAAATCAAATAATAAAATTCTTATGAGTCATTCCATTTAAAACCTATACGAAAAATTACAATTTTTGACTTTACCTCTTCGAATTTAATGATATTTGGTACAATCATTACTCTTGTCTAAACTAAGACTTATTCAAAATTTCAGATAATTTCGTCAAGTGGTTCACGAAATATCGCGATTTGAAATTGCAAAATAGCTCAAAATATGTACAAAGTTGCATACACAAAATTACAAATATGTTTCGAAGTATTTATTATATAAGATTTATTGAGATGCCATATTAAAGGTATCAAAATTACCTTTAATATGATGTATAATATGATTTTTTTTCTCAACATCAAAATGGTCCATATCTCGCGATTTTTCATTCGCGGGCAAATATCTCGAAAAGTGGTGTTTTTAAAAATTTTTAAAAAATATATGTTAATGGTTAAAATGTTTTCTATAAGCGTGGTAAGTGGCATTCTGGGCAGCGTTACCGTTGAGAATTTTTAAAACCTTGTAACGGGGATTTCAAAATAAAAAGTCGCCAAAAAGGTGATTTTTTGAAAAAAAAGAGGCCAACTACTTTAAACCCTAAAAAAACTCCTTAAAATTTGTTTATTTGATAACAAATTATTGTATTTTAAAAAAAACTACAAAATTCAGTTCTATTAGTAACAAAATAATTTATTATTATTTTACAAAAATTTTTATTATTGCAAAAAAAAAAAAAAAAAGATTTATTCACGTTAATATTTAGCACACAATCCACTTTTATTTAGTTAAACACCTGTACTTTTGTAGGAGTTCTTCACTCGTACTCTAGACTTTTATAATTAGGATAGAACGCACGAATTCACAAGTCTGTTAGATAAACTATCTCTTGTTTTTGATAATTTAGTAAAAAAAAAGTTCCCCCGAGGGATTGTTCTTAGGAATGTAAAAATTTAAATTAGGATATAAGTAATCATCGAATCTTTCTTTTTTTTTATTTTTTCAATCCAGTCCAAAAAAAATTGGCATATGATGATATAAATAGCTGTTCATAAACTTTATTATTATTTTTAATTACTACAGTTTAAATTCATTTATAAACACTCCGCGGTTTTTTATATCACTATACTGTAAGACAGTCCCAAAATTATTAATTTATTTGTTGAAATTAATAATATAATGGGTCGATATATTTTAAACAACTTAGTTTATCGTAATTTAGCACATATTCTTAAAAAGTCGCCATTTAGTCGCCATTGAAAAAAAGGGGCCAAAAAAGTGGCCAGGTGGTTGAAAAAGGGGCAAATGGCGATTAAAGTTGCCAAACGGTAACGCTGATTCTGGGACTCGCAATATTTTAGAAGTTTTACAATAAATGTCATAATAAATGCGAAATATTAGTTGCAACTGATATTGCTATGTTTGTAATAAAATTGAAAAATCGAAAATTTTTTCCAAAAATTCGGTAAGAACATTAATATTGACGTTGGTAACGCAAATTGCGAGTTCAAGTTTATAACCCCAATATTTCGCGATTTGTAATATCTCAAAAATGAGGAAAATTGTGTTTTTAAAAATACAAATATCTTCCAAAATATTTACGTTACAACGTTCATTAAAGTAAATATTTAAAGCTAAGGAACTTACCTTTAAAATGACACATGAAACATGTTTTCATGTTGATTTTTTTGGCGGAAAATTCGCGAATTAAATTTCGCGGTCGCGTATTTCAAAAAGTGGTGTTTTTAAATTCGTGAAAAATATATATTTATAGGATGGAACCATTCTAAATGCTCTCTGTAAGTATCGTGAGGAGACTTTAAATAGTTTATGAGTTATTGGAAAAAGTCGCGACTAATAAAGTGAACAAATTTATGCTTGAAATTTCTTTCAAAATATTTATTTTTTTGTTTTACATTGCGTTATATTTTTTGCAATAATTCAGAAGTCATTTATTGTTCTAGCACGATACTAACAGAGAGCACTAAGAAAGGCTAAGTCATCTACATATAGATTTTTTACGAATTTAAAAATACCACTTTTTGAAATACGCGAATTCGCGAAATTTCAGCCAAAAAAAAAAATCAACATGAAAACATGTTTCAGGTGTCATTTTAAAGGTAATTTCCGTAGCTTTAAATATTTTGGAAGATATTTGTATTTTTAAAAACATAATTTTCCTCATTTTTGAGATATTACAAATCGCGCAATATTTCGGTTATCAAACTTGAACTCGCAATTTGCGTTACCGACGTCAATATTAATGTTCTTACCGAATTTCATTAAATTCGGATGATTTTTGGAAAAAATTTTTGATTTTTCAATTTTATTACAAACATAGCAATATCAGTTGCAACTAATATTTCGCATTTATTATGACATTTATTGTAATAACTTCTAAAATATTGCGAGTCCCAGAATGCCACTTACCATGCTTATAGAAAACATTTTAGCCATTAACATATATTTTTTTTAAATTTTTAAAAATACCACTTTTCGTGATATTTGCCCGCGAATGAAAAATCGCGAGATATAGACCATTTTGATGTTGAGAAAAAAATCATATTATACATCATATTAAAGGTAATTTTGATACCTTTAATATGACATCTCAATAAATCTGATATAATAAATACTTCGAAAGATATTTGTAATTTTGTGTATGCAACTTTGTACGCATTTTGAGCTATTTTGCACTTTCCAACCGCGATATTTCGCGAACCAATTGAAATTTTGAATAAGTCTTAGTTTTGATAAGAATAATAATTGTACCAGATATTATCAAATTCGGAAGAGGTGAGAAAATCAGCTGGTTGGTTTTAAATGGAATGACTCTTACCCATTTTTTAAGAAAAATATAGAAATTTTTTTTTTTTTTTTTTGCATGACCGTTTATGGACCAAAATTTTTGCGAAAATTTTTTAAAATATTTTTTCTTATAATTGGCTAAAAATTAAGAATTATTTGATACCTATTTCAAGACAAAACTCAATACTATTTTTTACACGAAATATTCTAGACCGGATACTTTCAATCGCTGGTAGGGAACTGAAGATCAATTAAATTTTTTTTTTTTTATATTTTTCCAATATTAAGCTAATTTTTACGCATCGTTTAAGGGGATTTCTACAAATTTTTTGTCTACGGGACACTCTAATCTACATACTTTACTGGGTTATGGCTCAAGTTAAAGCTTATAAGACCTATCTATAGGAAATAACACAAAAATAAAATGTTAACCATTCAATGTGAAATTTTTTTTATTTTTGAACGAAAGAATAATTTTTTTTTTAAAAGAATTGGAAAAAAATTGTTATACAAATTTTTTAAAAATAAATTTTATGATTCACATATTAAACAAATTTGCTTAATGTTTCTCTGGAAAATAAATCGCAAATAAAAATAAATTTAATAAAAAGATATATGTATATTATATTATTATAATCATTAGCCAGAGAGTAAAATATTTCTTCATAAACTAAGCAATAACCTGTCACAAATATTCAGACTTTAGTATTTTAGGATCTGTTAATATATGCTATCAGTAATATGTGATTGAAATATTATACAAAAAAAATGGTTGATTCATATATACGTCACTGAGTATTTTTTGAGTATTAGATTATTATTTGTTTACTATAATGTCAAAAATATTTAAAAATATCAAATCTATTTTTTTTTTTTTGCAAAATATTTGTAGTTATATTTATTAATAACAAAAAAAATTAAAGAGTGATCATAATGAAACTCAAAAAAAAAAAAGCAATGATTGAGATTGGGACAAGGTAAAATCGGACCGACAGAACATAAATATATAAGAGATAATTAAATTAAAATTGTAATGCTCGATAAGAGAATATATAGAGTAATTACTTACAAAATCATTAAGTTGAGATGTTCCAATTTATGATGTCTCGTTGATGTTGGGCCCAGCAATCAGGAATACATAATGTTGTTGACATTGTTATTTCAAATATATATAAAAAGTTTAGATGATTTTGTAAACAATACTTATTTAGTTTAAATATTAGGCAATAAAAAAAAGAAATATATAATATATAAATATATAAATAATATATATATGTATATATATATACATATATATATATATATATATATATATATATATATATATATATATATATATATATATATATATATATATATATATATATATATATATATATATATATATATATATATATATATATATATATATATATATATATATATATATATATATATATATATATATATATATATATATATAAATAGAAAAATAATAACGAAAAGATATTTAATACCCTCGAATAAGAATATTACTTGAACCTTATTTAACTAAAGATAATTACATGATTTTAAGTGGTTAATTCGAAATACAATTTTTCTTAAATATTTATAAACTAAATTCAAATGTTAAAGGTAATAAAAAAGGAATATATATCAGGGACCGTAATGATTATTAGTTTTTAAAATAAAACTCAACAAATAATCATTATTTTTTTATTTTTATTTTTTTGCTCAACTCATAATGATTATTTTTGATTTTTACTTTTTTTGCTCACAATATAAAACTTAATATGAAAAATAAACTATTAACTAGTAAAAATTTTTTTTTAGTAAAAAATTTTATTTATTGCAAATAATTTTATTTTTAATATAAAAATTGATTTTCAATAAAAAATTTGATTTTTAGTAAAAAATTCGATTTTTAGTAAAAAAAAAAATCGGATTTTTCGTAAAAAATTAGATGAAAAAATATCATCACATTTGCCTTTTAGTAAATAAATATAATTTATGATGAGAAAACTTTTTATTTAAAATTGTGTTATAGTTCATTTCACATGTTAAGTTTTATAATTTGAGCAAAAAAAAGTAAAAATCAAAAATAATCATTAAAAGCTGAGCGAAAAAATAAAAATCAAAAAATAATCATTATGAGTTGAGTAAAAAAAAAAAATCAAAAATAATCATTAATGTTGATTTTTTTAATAAAAATCAAATAATTAAAAATCATTTCGGATTTCGATAGAACCTGTTCTGAAGATTACATTTCTGTACTTAACACTTTTATCCGGTCGTTCCTTGTATCTGATTTTTTTGTTTAAGTTTTCAAGAATATTCAAATTGTGCTTTAGAAATTTGAACTTTTTTTTTTTTTTTTAAATTAGACTTAAATTTATTTCCAGTGTGAAGTTAGTAATATAATAAAAAAAATGCAATTACATGACCGTCTGCCAAAAGAAGACGAAAATATTTTGGACTCAATAATCTAGAATTGCGTGTACGTTTACATACACAACTATACAAATATACTGTAATGTAG
Source organism: Protophormia terraenovae (assembly GCA_951394005.1). NCBI lineage: Eukaryota > Metazoa > Arthropoda > Insecta > Diptera > Calliphoridae > Protophormia > Protophormia terraenovae. The sequence goes on from OX596074.1 coordinate 145,793,850, forward strand.
GTAATAAAATAGAAAAAAAAATATTTCTAGCATGCTAGAGAATTTATTAGTGACTAGAGAAAGAACGGAATGCAATGAATTTGAGACTACAAATGAAAATACTTGTTCAAGGAATAATGTTTTTAAAACTATTAAGTATTCAATTAGTAGAAATGTTCAAATTATGTTTTTTGTTATGAAAAATCGTAACACAATATTAACATTTATATGAATTTATGCGCTTTAGGGTGATTCTCGAAAGTGGCTTTATATGAGAGCTATAAAATTTTACGTTGTGATTTCTACTTAAACAAAACTTATTTGTGTCTAATACTAATTTGATATTGACATTTGTATAGGATTTATGTACGTTAAAGTGATTTTTGGAAGAGAGGTTTGTATGAGAGTATGATGGTGTAGATAACAATACAACTTATTACTTTATGAGTTTTACGCCAACTAGAGCATTTTAAAATAGTTTTTCAAAAAAAAAAAAAAAAAAAAAATCCTAACCCGAAAAATTATAATACAATATGTAAATAAAACTTGACGTCTTCTTAAATACTTCTTACATAGAAATTTTCGAATTTAATTAAATTACTTTTCAATTTGGAAATACAGCAGTTTAGTTCATTGCAATCTAATAAATGCTTTAATACAGAGTCAATACACTATTTATTAATCTGAAATATATTTTATTATTTAAATTTTTTACAATTCAATATCGGAAAGTGTAAAAAGTATAAACACCCACGTACACATAGTTAAATCAGCTTATGATACTTATTTAAGTATGTTTGTAATCAGTTTTTTTTTAATAAAATCGCATTAAAATATCAACAATTGTGTAAAAAATAAACAGATATAAAAACATTGAAAAAAAAAAATTATAAACCAGAATATACTTTTTTATATATTCCCAAAAATTTAATAATACACTCTAAAATATTTTAAAAAAGGCAAAATTTATTAAAATATTTCTTTAAGAAAATTAAATTGTTAAAAACTAGCGAATAAATAAGATATTTAACTAGGAATTCCCATTTTTGTTTAATAGTTTTGAAAAGTTAATTGTAAATAAATCAAAATAAAAGTTATTGCTGCATTTAATATATTTTACTTCACTATTTCTACCTGATAAATGTAAACATGTACCACCAAACGTTAAGTGAAACCTCAAAAACCAAAATCAGTTTATCATCTTAATACCTCCAAACCATACGAAAAAAAACTGCTTGTAAGTAATTCCTTGTTGTTCTTTCAAATGCCCACGTTTACAAATATTACTTCACTTCTACCGCAGCAGCTTTTGTTAACCAAAATTTTTAAAAAAGAAAAGATGAATTTTACCAGAAAAAGATTATAATAAATTTTCATAATTCGTATGTTTTTCATTTTTCTTTATTTTTACTTTAAAAAGATTTTTTTATTAAAATCATGGCAGGATTTACTATTGTAACAGGAACAAGTAAAAAAGAATAGCTTCCTTATATCCTTTGATTAGCTTGTTGGTAATTATTACTACAATACTAAAGGTATAAAGAAAAAATATTCATACACTTTTTTTGTTTAGCACAAGAATACATTAATAATTAAGCTTAAGGTTTTTCAAGTTAAGCCAAAAATGAAAAATAGTAAGAAAAAGTTTCTTTAACAAATTAACATTTATTTAACCTAATGATAATTAAGATTATAATTAAAAAAAAAAAAAAATGTGGGAGAATAACATAAATAAATTTTTACTGTGTGTATCTTAATTAGCAAGAAAAACCCGAAACTGTAAGTGTCCTTATTTGTTGGGGTTTCCTTTTTCTTTATCCTAAGGCAAGGTCTTGTTTTAAGTCTACAGCATATTTGATGAGAAATTTTATAATTAGAATGTAAGAATTTTTCAAATATTTTTTTCTTAAAACGGATGATAATAAAAATTAAAAATAAAATATTATTCTTAATTTAAAATCTTATTTATTTGCAAACTTTTTCTAGGGATAATGCTAAACAATGACAAAATTATAAGTTTTGTTTAATTTACGTATAATGTCCTGTTTTAAAATTTTAATGAGCGCACGTTGGGGTAAAATGTGTCAAAAGTGGCGCTTAATTGAATTTTGTCCTAATATATATTTTTTTTTTAATTGTCCTAAAATACACAAATTTTCAACTTTCATGGAATGCAACTTAAAATATTACACGATGTTTGTTCTGAAAATTTTCTGAAAAATAGTATATATTGTCCACTTTGATATTATGAAAAAAAAATCGTGTGCATATGTAGCCCGATTTGAGAAAAAAAATTTTCAAAAAAACACCAGTAGATTTCATACAAAAATACAGCTTAAGTACAGACATTTTCTTTGCTTTATCAAACATTAAACAGTGGGGAAGAATCGAAATAAATTTTTAACTTTTAATCGGCTGGTTGGATTTGCATGAGAGTAGCAAAGGACAGTACCATTTTCAGTTTAGAAGCAGGATCCAACATACGCATCAGGAGCGGAGCTATGAGGGTTCAAAAAAGGGCATTATTGTCATTGAAAAGGTCTAACCACTTGGGAATTTCTGTTCCTTACCAGATTTCCAAAGTTTTTATACCAACTTAAAGTCCTCGATAAATTCTTAAGACAGCATGTACTTCTTATTATATATTTTTCGAGTTATATACATTTGAACAAAGAAAATTTTGAGTCGTTATCTTTATTGAGTCAAAAGTTAAACGACTTTAAATTGGAAAGTTTGCAAAAATTAACAAACAGGCGGACGGTTGGACGGACATTATAATTCTTTAAAAAAAATCTTAAAATTGGAAAAATATTTTTTTTTTCCACTTCTCGCTTAATATGAAAACCAAATGAAAGTACTACGTAAAAATTTTGATATCACTTTTCCCTGAATTAAGTGAAATTTTCGACCCATTGATGCCACTCTCCTCTGAATAATGCATAATTTAATGTATAGACGACGGACAGACTTTTCCGTTCTGCTGAAAAAAATCTTAGAATTCTAAAACTTAATTTTTTTTAACTAATAACACTGGTCGACAAAAAAAAGCTAAAATCGAATCTACTTTCAGTTTTATTCCATCAGGTCGGGATTTTTTTTATTATGAGCGTGTCTAATATTGTGTCTAATATTATGCCGATTACTCGAGTATATTTCACTATTACTTGAGAACGGTATGCACGATTTATATATATGATATATCGCGATATGCGGTATAAAATTAGCTTTAAATCGCTGTACTCTCAAATTTTTATCCGCTCAATAGTTTAGGAGATATTTCGAAAAAAGTGTCGGAAAAAAATGTTTTCGTGCAAAATTCAAGATTTCTTTTTTTTACTAAAACTTTTTTTTTTTTAAGTAAAAACATAAAAAATATTTTAGTTTATCACCTTTATCTCAAAACCGGCAAAACTACGAGTAAATAAAGCCATATATCATAAAAATTTATGCACAAATCTTGATTGGATTCACAGTTAAGTTTGGATACCCATGCATACCTATAGCTAAGTGGAAATACACTAGTGGGTAAAAAAAAATAATTTTTTTTCGTCTTAAATAAAAAAATAGGTGATTAGATAGAATTCAACGTGCTAAATAAGAATCTGCGTTTACTTTTTTTCTATCACGCACTGATTTTTTTTTTATGTGCACGACTTCTATGACCCCGCCTTTATGCTGTCATACTTGTAAAACTCGAGAACAGTTTGTCCAATTAAGAAAAATTGAACTTTAATATATAGTGACCTAAATCCACCCCAGAGCTTTCTTACTATAGTGGCATGATACCAAATCAGGCCAAAAATATGTGAACACATTGTGCTTTCTTATGAAAGTAGAAGCCTATTTGGCAAACATTCTTTAACGTATGTATGAGCCTATTGTAAAAAATGACTTGTTTCTTTTGCCGCAACTACATAAAGCTTGCCATACGAGGAAATTGTTCGTCCTTTTGTATCCTAAACTTGTCTTTAACATTTCTTTGAAAATTAGCAACATAAAAATTTTGACCCGGAAGCTGCCATTAAATATGTTTCGTCATCCATTATACAACATGTATAATAATGAAATTTTATTCTAATTTCCGTGCCCTTTTCCAGTCGGGAACTTTTTGGACTTTGCTTGTTTTCAAGCTTTAATTAGCATTAACTTTTCCCACCAAATATTCAGAGCACTGAGTTAACCGGGCTACTTTTGTACCAGATCTGATTGGAGCCCTTTTCGATATGCTTTAATTTTTCTTGGCTTTCCCAGTATCATGTGGACCTTTTTTTTTCCTCCTGAATCAGGTTTCCTATAAATAGTAAAATTCTACTGATACCGTTTAATAACATTGGAAATAGTTTGACAGCAAACCTTTAATTCTTTGGCCAATTTTAGGTAGGATCAGTTTTTATTTTTTTTATTTATAATTTTAGCACGTAATTCTTTTTGGTCACTCATTTTGAACAAACTCATAAGAAATCAACATAATAATAAATCACAGATAACTAGATCTCAAATAAGTTAAGAACCAAAATATATGTTAACATTTTTTCTCAAAACTATTTATGACATATTGAAATATCTAGATATTGGTAAACACATGGGCAAACAGATGAAAATTGCCTATGTGTCCATGTTTAAAATATTGATGGCTTTTATTCAAGAAGGACTATTTGCAGACTTTCAAGAACATTTTTTTATTAAAACTCTGTGCTTTTTTTTTTTTTTTTTTTGTTATTTACTAGTACTAAATTTTTTCTGGAAAGTTTATTTACTTAGAATTATGAATACATTTCCGTTTTGAGCTATTATCACAGCTATTATCTTACAGTTATTATATATTTGTAAATGATCCTGATAAATACCAAACTTTATAATATTTTCTTGCCTTTATCCATATATAATGTTTCTAACTATATTATTATAAGTAGTTTAAAAACGGTACTTAAATATTTCTAAAATCCTTTTTTTTTATTTTTGTTCTAACTAATCCTCATATGAATTTTCTAATGCATTAACATTTCTGTAAACTTAACATCTCATAAAACTGGTTCAATAAAACAAAATGCTTCAACAACATTCAACATCATTAAACCAATTAAAAAAAATCAACAGAAAGCATTCCAAAGTTAAAAGCTAAAGTTACATACATGAAATAAAACACTAAAACTTTGTTATTTTAACAAATGGCTCGTCAAGGTAACAAAGTGAAGAGAATATATCACAACCACAGACATACATACATATGTGCAAAACTATATAGAAATTACTTAGTTACTTACCCAGACACAAAACGCATTTATATACAGACAACAGCTGTGGTGGTTCTCTAACAAACGCATTAAAATTTCTGCGTGCAGTTGTGAACATTTATAGTAAAATGAAATCATTAATGCAAACAATTGTAAGCATTTGGTGTAAGTGGCTAAGGAAATTTGCTAAAATGATACCATTATAATTTCATTTGAAATCATTTTAAGGGCATTTCCGTTGTTGCCCAAATGTGGTACATGTGGATTTGTGGAAACACACATACATATAAATGTGAGTAACATTAAAGCGGTGTAAAATGAAATTTATTTTTAAGTAATTTAAAATTAACTTAAAATAGTTTAATTAACAAAAATAATAAAATTGTTTAATTAAAAAATAAATTTTAGTTTCTTTTTAATGCAACTAAAACTTTATCCCTTTCAATTAACCATACAAGAAATATATACCACTAATTGTTTAAAGACGTCATTTGCAAATATCAACTTTATTTACCAATATTTTTTTGTTTTTTATTTACTTCTACAAGGTTATAAGTAATCAAATTTCTTCTTGAACAAATCCTTATAGTAATTTTCCAAAACATAAAATTTTCAAGTACTCTCTTTGTTACTTTTGTATTGTAACAACAATTATCATTTTCATCATGATTATAATTACAACTGTACTTAAGTGTATGTATGTGTGTATGTATTTGTGTGGTAAAGTGTTAAATTCATGAGTAAAAACTACCAACCAACATACATACATACATATAAAATTATTCATACGACGTTAACATGAACAATTTAAAAATTTTTGTTGAAATTAATTGTGTTGGCCATGAACTTAATTGTGACATTTACCACCACTTTTGCCACAATCGTCATCATCAGCAACATCGACGACAACGAAAACAACAAAAATCAGTGCACAGCCACTGGCATAAGTAGAAAAGCAAAATTTTGAATAAACGTTGACAAAAGTTTATGTACTTTTTAAATTAATTCATAAGCAAATTGAATTTCATGTGCATTCAAGTGGGGCTGCAACTACATAAGACAATTAACACTGAGCGTTATTTGAAATAGGGTAGAGATTTTTAAAGTGAAAGCAGACGTTTATTGTTAAAAAAAAATAAATTAAAGATATATGGGGTCATTATAAATTCACTGTAATATGTATTATACATTAGATGTCCCGAAAAACTATTTTTTTGTGAATCTGGTATAAAAAAACAACTCAAATTAATGAGCTACTTAAATGAAAAAAAAAAAAAAAATGTTTAAAATATTTAAATATTGTTCATCAGTTCTTTACCATTGATAGAATATTACGCGTCTTCTATCAAAAACAATTTCAATTTCTTTTTGAAGCAGTTATTTTCTCGAGATATAAAATTCTGCTGAATAGATTTATTGAAGCAACTTTATGTATTTTACCCAAAAAAAAAAATTTTTGAAAATTTTTAAAAAATAATAAAAACATTTTTTTAACCTCAAATATCTTTTTTCTATTTTAAAATTACTTATGATGCAATTATGTTAACAACACTTGGTTGAGTAATACGACAAAAATTCAAAAGCTGAAATGGTTCCATGAGGTAACTGAGTAATTCCATATCAAAAGGAATAAAAAACAGTCATTTTCGGATTTCATGTCTCCGATTTCAATGAAATTCGCTACAGTTATTACCTATTACAAGTCCAAAAATATGACGTTTTAAAAATTAAAAAACTATCAAAATATGTAATATAATACTCAAAGCTGAATATCTCAAAAAACGGTACTTTAAAATTCTTAAAAAAAAAAAAAATTATATATTGATAACTTAACTCCATTCTATACTCGAGCCTAAATTCAAGTTGGAGTCTCTTTTGGTTTAGGATTTATGAAGCAAAATATAGAAAAAATCATTTTTTTTTTTTTTTCTTTTGGATGTAAAAATTTAAAATATTTACAAAAATTAATTTAAATTATTTTTTTTTATTTAAAAAATATGAAATTTTATATACAAAATTTGACTTTGGTTTATATTTTGTTACATTAAGTACTCAAATCAGTTTAATAGATAGTGCTATTGCAAAAATCGAAGCTGCAGAAAGCCCCGATGCTGAAAAAATAAAATTAAAGTTGCAAGCTGTTATTAAAAAAAAAAAAAAATGATTTGAAAAAATTAAAAAAATTTCAGAAGCAATTACTTTACGTTCAGATGATGTTTCGTGTTTAGAAGAATACTCTTCTTCTGAACTACAATTATTCAAATACTTCTGTTGACGTTGAAAGATAATTTTCTATGTATGTACGCCAAAATAGACAATCATTTATATTTGACAACTTAGTAAAAAATATGTTTGTGTATATAAATAAAAATCTATCCAGCTAAGGTTGCATTGCACTCAATGTCACTAATAAAAATGTGATCTTAAGTACAAATTTAAAAAAGTACAAATAATTAGTATTGATCTTTTAAAACATAGCTTTAATTTTAAAAATACAAAATGTATTGCGTTTCTTAGCTCAAGATGGACTGATTTTTGCTTTTTCTTATAGAATAACTTATTTCTTTTTTTTTTTTTTCTTTTTATTTAATAAATTTTAAAAAAATAAATGCATTTTTTTAAATTTTTTAGGATATATTTTGAATTTTTAAGTGTATTTTATAGGCGCATATTTTCTAAAAATAAATGCATATAAATCCGCACCCTAGTAATTACTTTTCAGAAAAAACAATTAAATTTTCAAAATTTCCTTATTTTTATTACAAACAGTATGCATATGCACATAAATTTATACACATTTTCTAATGCATATGTTTTTTAAATATTTTCCCTCATAAACGACTCTATATTCCTATACTTTTTCCATAAAGCAAATAACTACTTTTTTCTAAAAACTTAAAACACTTCTCTCGTTTACTTGCAATAGCGCACAGTGGGGTCAAACGCAAATTTTTTGGTAATAAATCTGTATCTCCAAAACTACTGCTCGGATTAAATGGAAATGTATGGAAGAGTTGCAGAGAAGGACCTGAGCTTTCAGAAAAATCATCTTGTGGTCACCCTGTGATAACACAAGAAAATCTACAGGGTGTCAAAATTGACTACCTCGAGTATGTAAAAGTTTAAAAAAATCGTAACTTCTTCAAATGAAGTCCGATTTTAAAGATTTTTATATCTTTGTAAAGTGCTTGGTAAGCTAAAGAAAAAATAAGCTATCTCTAACAGTTAAAAAGATATTTACACTTGAATTTTGAATTTTTGATTTTTTGCCTCGACTTTCTTTCGTTTTTCAGGAATAAGTCCGGAGATATATGAGGAAACATTTTCTTAAAAATATTTTGTAATTTGCTATATACTTCCAAATAATATGCTGAAAGAATTTTTGGATTATCTCGATTCGTCTAGACGTGAAAAATATTCAAATTCAGCACTCTGAAATTAGTATGAAAAACTGCTATTTTTTACAAAAATATAGTACAATTCTTTCACTTTTTTCTCAAAGTTCCGTTAACGAAAAAATTCTTTCTTTATATATTTCAAAAGATAAAGCTTCAAAAATCATTAATAACGAAATTTTGAATTAATTTATGTTTGCACCCTACAACAGGTATTGGTCGAAAATGGTCAATTTTGGAAAAAGGTAAAAATTTTATCGATTAATAAAAAAAATGTCACGCGAGCTTTTTTAAATTTTTTGACTAAATTTCATCAAAAGATAAATTAGGAACGATTTGACATTAAACTGCTTCCCGCCCGGCCAAAAACGAATGCAGGAGAGCAGATTTCATGAAAAAAGTCATTATTTTAAACGACTTTTTTTAATTGCATAAAAAAGCATATTAGCATAATATTTTCGCCATTATTTCTAATGTTTTGTATAAATTATATATCGATCTATCATTACTGCAAAAATCATTAAAATATCTTTAAGACCCGATTTTTGGCAATTTTTCAAAAATAAAAAATGTTTAATAAATATAAGCGATTATTACGAATATTATCTCCTTCAACAACCAAAACGTGCCAATACAATTGTGTACTACGTATACGCACGTATGGAAATATTGTAAAACAGTGAATTTGGTGAGAGTTGACCTAAGTTGTCAGTTTTGAGACCATAGTATAATGCTTTTAAAACAATCCGTATATACATATTATACATCAATGAAATGGTAAATATGTCTATTTTCATATTATTGTAATATTTTATTAGTTTTTGGAAAATACGCGGAGTTTTGCTTTACAAAACATAATTTTTTTAGTTTTTATATCTTTTTTATATTTTTTAAATCTGAAAAATTGCCAAAAATTTATTTGTAAAGCTTTTTTAATGATATTTTCAGGAAAAAAAAATCGATATGAATTTTATACATTACATTAGAAATAATTGCGAAAGTATTATGCTAATATGCTTTTTTTATGCAGTTAAAAAAAGTTGTTTAAACAATTTACTTTTTCATGAAATCTGCACTCCTGCATTCGTTTTTGGCTGGGCGGGAAGCAGTTTAGTGTCAAATCGTTCTAAATCTATTTGTCGATAATATATCGTCAATAAATTTAAAAAAGCTCGCGTGACATTTTTTTTATTAATTGATAAAAATTTAAATTTTTCCAAAATTCACCATTTTCGACCAATGCCTGATGTAGGGTGCAAGCCTAAATCAGTTCCAAATGTCTGTATTAGCCATTTGTGAAGTCTTTTTTTTTTAAATATATAAAGAAAGAAGTTTTTTCTTTAACGAAACTTTGAGAAAAAAGTGAAAGAATTGTACTAAATTTTTGCCAAAAATAGCCATTTTTCATACCAATTTCAGAGTGCTGACTTTGAATATTTTTCACGTCTAGACGTATTGAGATAATCCAAAAATTCTTTCAGTACGTTATTTTGAAATATATAGCAAATTATCAGATATTTTTAAAAAAATTTTATCTCATATACCTCAGGACTTATTCTCGAAAAACAAAAGAAAGTCGAGCCATAAAATCAAAAAGTCAAAATTCAAGTGTAAATATATTTTTAACTGTAAGAGATAACTAAGATAAGTAAGCCCATTTTTTCTTTAGCTTGTCAAGCACTTTACAGAGATAGAAAAATCTTTAAAATCGGACTTCATTTGTATAAGTTACGATTTTTTTAAACTTTTACATACTCGAGGTAGTCAATTTTGACACCCTGTAGATTTTCTTGTGTTATCACAGGGTGACCACAAGATGATTTTTCTGAAAGCTTAGGTCCTCCTCTGCAACTGTTCCATACATTTCCATTCAATCCGAGCAGTAGTTCAGGAGATACAGATTTATTACCACAAAATTTGCGTTTGACCCCACTGTGTAGCGGCAGCAGCAACAGTAACAATAAAATTATGTTGTTGTTTAATTAAGGCATCACGAAATCAATGCAATTTTGTAGATGAAGCACGTACTTCACATGAAAACACATGCGATTCTATTTATTTGTCACTGTGTGTGTGTGTACACATATGTATGAGTATAAGAGGAAAAAGCTAAAAACTTTTTTTAAACTAAAAAAAAAACTACAGTACAATTGCATATGTATGTGATTGTGTTAAAAAGTTTATATGTTTATTTTATTTGTGCGTTTATGTAGCAGAAGAAGATGTAGTAGTCACAAGTAAAACTTTTAAATTAGTTTAGACTTCAAATGAAAAACTTTGTATTTTGTTATATATTTTTTTAAATATTTTCTATATAGAATTGTAAATTTTGTAGAGAAGTGAGAGAGAGAACGTGTGTGTGTGTTAATTTATATATTTTAAAAAGGTGTGGAAGTAAAAATCTATTAAGAAAGAAAAAAGTAAGTTGTCATATGTTTTTATATTTGTAAAAAATTGCAAATGCAATTTTAAAACCAAATCAACGTTATTAGGTTTTTATATTCATATTATATAGAATTTTCTTTAAAAGCTATTGTTGAATAAAAGCAGGCTATAGCAAAAATAATTGGACAGCATTTAAAATGCTACCAAATAGAACTATTTTTAAAATCATTCACAATTTTTCCTCCATTTTGTCAATATAAAAATAAATAAAAATATACCGAATTGTTAAATAATATTATTGATTCTCACTTTCCTATTTCATTTTTATATAGCTTTTTTTATTTTTAGCCAATTTAAAGTGAGTCAGCAGACTCACAGACATTTTATTTATTTATATTTTTTTCTTTTTGCAGCTCTCTATTTTGCATGACAAACATCTATTGTATAGAATTTTCTATGGTACCACAACAAACAATAACAACGCTGACATTTAATAGTTTTCTTTAAAGAATATATTTATTTTTACTCTTTGGTTCCTAAACGATTTCTCTTGTTTCCCTTAGTATGACATTTTAAAGTGGCTTATGTGAAAGATGTTGTGTGTATGTTACTGTTTAGTTGTATATATGTATATGTTCGACTTGTATACAAGTATTTGCATTAAACAAGCAACATATTTTGCACATCATTAGCACGTTTTATATTGTTGTATTGTTGCTTTTGCTCCTGTTGTTAACTTGGGTTCATATACTCATACTATCACATATAAATACAAACTCTGTAAAGTTTATGCTAAAAGCTACTCAACTTTTATCTTTTTTATTATTGGTTTACAATATAATATAGCCCAGATGACCAGGGCTATTAAAAACTATTGCGCAAAAGAAATTTTCAAAGCTAGAACTTATCTGAAATATTTAGTGTTTAAATAATTTTCGAAAAAAATTTAAAGAAGCTTAAAATTTTTCAAGATGTTTGTATAAAGAAAATATTATTTTAGCTTAATATTTCATATCCTTAGAATCTTTGGCCAATTGGTTTATTAAATACATTATAATGTATGTTAAAACCAGTACAATAGTTTACTTATTTGTGTGTATTTAGCTTGAAAGTCTGTGCATCTTTTCCCTTATTATCTATGTATAAGTTTATGTGTCTCCATCTCGGTATCTTTATTTTATTGTGTGGCAAGTGTCAACATAAACATTGTCTTACTAATGTCTTTCAAATACATGTTAATAAAACAACAATGTTACTTGATTATGAACAACTAAAAGCATATGAAATTTGAATAGAACTTTTGTAAATTTGTTTTCAGAAAAAAGATGATAAAAATGTTGGCTTTTAAAAAAAAAATTATATGAATAATAACAAATTACAAATTAAAATACCTCAAAAATGATTTCGAAAAAAATTAAAATCCCTCAAATTATTACAAATAAGCATCTAAATGGAAAATAGAGTTTGTTTTCTAATCATCAAAAAGAAAAAAAAAAAAAAAAAACCTTTTTAATGAAAATGGCTAAATCATATCTTTGAATATAAATGTTTATTGCAAATAGAAAACCGATTTGTGATAAAAAATAAAATATATTTTATCAGAAAACGCTTGAGCTAGAGGATTGAAAATTTGTGATCACCTATATTTTAAACCAAAAAGAAAAAAATTTATACAAAAATCCAGAATATCATTTTATAGGAAAAAACAAGAAACAATTACGAACAAAAAGATAACAAAAAAACTTAAATTTATTTAATAAACTAAGCTGCTTAAGCAAGCTGGTGAAAATCTGTAATTAGATTTACTTTTCCATAAAATCAATTTTTTAATGAAAATTTTAGATCACATTTTACAAGGAAACCAGTTGCGTTAGAGCAAAAATACCAAAAATTTGTGATAACCAGAAAAACCACAATATGCTCTAAAAAAATGGGTTTTATACGCATTAAATATGCAGTAAAAAATTAAAAATATGCTCAAAAAACGCAAAAATATGCACTTAAAAAACAAAGATTTTGTATAATTTTTTAACAGAATTATGTTTTTCATTAAAACAAAGCGTTTTATTAATATTTCAATGTTATAAAATAAGGCAAAACTGAAATTTATCAAACGTGACGAAATTTAATTCCTCGTTTTTACTGTATTTTATAAAAACTTTATTGATCTTCCATTTTCTTACCCATCAAATTCTAGACACTATTATCAGTTCAGAAATTATCATATCGATCACTGACCGCCAAAATATCGTAACCGACAACATTTTAGAAATTCGAGTTTTGATGAAAATCTATTATTTAGAATAATTTCGATGATTTGTCAAAATTTCATCGACGTATCAAGTGTCATTTCAGACTTATAGCGAAAGTAAGTGACATTTTTCATACATATAACAATGTGTAAACAGTAATGTGTAAAGTTTTGTTTTCTGCACTTACGACATTTTCGTGGTTAGGGCTTCTTCATGCTTTCATGAAGAAAATATTGTTTTTATAACATAAACTTCAATCATAATATTCAATCTTGTTTCTACAAGACAAGCATCTCAACGATAATATGGTATCCATTAAAGTTAATTATTTTTTTTTTTTTTTTTTAATTTATGTTTTTTTTGTTTAGTTTATTTTTTTTTTTTTTATTATTTTTTAATTTTTTTATAAATCAAATTTGAAAAACATTTCATGACGTATAACAAAAATTATCCTTGAAATATCAAAATATGCTCTAAAAGGGTTAAATATGACCTAAAAATAACAAAATATGCTATAAATATGCACTTAAAATCGCCAAATGCAATAATATGCCATTAAGAGTGAAATATGAAAAAATATGCACTAACAAATCGATGCCAAAATGATTTATTTGTTCTGAAACGGATAAATATGTATTCGATGGATTCATTCAACGTCCAGGAAAAGACCTGCAATTGCATATTGTGGTTTCCCTGGTGATAACTTATATTTCCAAATTTGTTATACGAATATCAAAAATCTCATTTTATAAAGACTAGAAGCTTTAACCGATTCCCGACCGTTGTTGCGTATTCACATCAGTAATTTTACATCGCCTAATTGGCTAATTATGCAGTTGATGCTAATTTTTTTACATTTATTATTAGATTAATATGTTGTCTTAAAGATAAGTAGAAAAAATCGAATTTTTTAAAAATAGGGTGTCCAAAATTATATTTCAAAGCCACAATGACCATTTTGGCCATATTTTTAAATCTACTTTCAGAAAAATAGCTTTAAATTTAAGCTAAAAAAAAGTTTAAAAATGTTCTTTAGAAAAATTTTCTGGATCCAAAAATGTTAGGATTTATGAAATTTTCCAGGCCCTGTATTTCAGAACGAAATATGAGATTTGTTATCACAATCACAAAAATAAACTTTGTGCCAAATTTCGTAAAGTTATATCAACGGAATCGTGTAGTGTTCGGAAATGGGTTGAAGCAAAAATCAATGTTTAACATTAAAAATTAAAACTTCAATTTATAGGGAAACTATAGACGCAAGAGCAAAAAGGTCTAACATCTGTGACCACTTATATTTCAAACCTAAAATAGATATTTAAGATATAATGTAATTTTATGAGAAAACAAGAGGCATTAGAACAAAATGCAAGGAAATATGTAATCACTATTAAGGTAGTCAAAAACGCTAAAAAAAAAATAAAAAATCTGTTTTCACTTATATTTCTCTTCAAAAAAACCTATTTTTTTTATATATGAAAATAAAAAGTCTCATTTTATATGGAGTCTAGAAGAAAACAAGTTCATTAAATTCGCAATATCTAGTTAAGGAAAAGAAAACTTTCAAAATAAAATCTTGCGAACGTTTGAAGGGGGTCGCGAAGACGATTTCCATTAAAATGTGCTTTTAAAAGTTAATAATAGAAATTAATTAATAATTATATTCATAACGAGAAAAAAGATAAAGACGGTCAAGACCGACCATATGATACTATACACCATTATGTATGAGCATTAAAATCCGGGATGGGGACTTATATTAGACCTGTGGCTAATTGTAGACCAACACCATTACTAAATATAAAATAAAATATATAAATATAGAATAATGCGTTGATGCGATTCCCGGAAGTGGGTTTATATGGGACCTATGGTGAATTATGGACCGATTCTTATAAAATTTGGCAGTGTTTTTTCCACTTATATAAAACTTATTTGTGCTGAATATTAACTTTATACTTATATTTGTGTGCGATTTATGCACGTTAATGTAATTTCCGGAAGAAAGGTTTACATGGGAGCTATGGTCACTTATAAATAACTTCTTTGTACCGAATTTCATTAAAATATTGCTATATATAACGGATTTATGATCACTAAACCCCTATTGCGGAAGGATATTTGTATGGAGGCTAGGTGAAATAATGGACCTATCATAATCGATTTCAATAGGCTTGATCCTTGTACAAAAATAATTATTTATGTAAAATTTTATTAAAATTGCGACCTGTACTTTGTTTACAAAGTTTACATGGGCAGACAGCAAGCCATACGGACGGACATCGTTAAATCGACTCAGAAAGTGATACTTAAAAGTGGAGGTCCGATGAGTTTTTCTGTGCGTTACAAACGTCAGCACAAATGCATAATACCCCATCCACATATTGTGGTGTAGGGTATAAAAAAAGGCTTGAAATTTAGGCTTATAATTTATTCAGTTCATACTGGGTTCAAAATTAAGAAACATTTTTTAACCAAAACTATAAGCCTTTAATGTATATTATTAGGAAGATGATATATAACTACTTTTCAAATGTCAACCATGAAAATAACTAATTAAATACTAAGTTGATTTTATTTACAGATTAAAAAATATTTTATTAATCTGTATTTAGTTTTAAATTTCAGAAATATAGTATTTGATTATAACATTTTGTACGAAAGTAAAATTATTTTTTTTTAATAAACCATAATTAGAATTATAATTTAAAATTGAATTCTTTGGTCTGTTTCACATAATCCCTTTTCAAACCATTGACTTGGCTTTTACTATGATATTCAAATTATTTTGTTTTTGTATTCGTTTAAGGAAAATTTTTTATGAGCTTCATCATTAAAACTAAAAATTGAAAAATGTCGTCGATCTATTTTCAAAAAGTTTCGTAATCTGAAAATAAAGTTTGTTATAAAATTAGCTGAATTTGAAAAAGTAATAATAATTGTTTATTTTAGTAAAGTATTCCACATACAAAAATATTTGATTTATTCGTCTTCCAAAATAATAATTTAAAATCCTTAGTATAATCAGATTACAGTACTGATGAGTTGTGCTCGAGATGTAATATCTTAATAATGAAGCTCCTGCTTGTGATATGTATTCCTAAATAGGCTTTTAAATAGAAAAAGAACCTCGATTTGTTATCACTTTCAATTCTCATCAAAAATCGATGTTTTTTTAAAGGATCATACCCATAAATCTTAAATTCTTTTTATTTACGAAATAAACTTCTAAATGCAAATCGAGCTCAATTTGTGAACACTCGCAATATTGACCTAATAATGAGTTTATAAAAGAAAATTCCAAAAAACTTTAACTTTTATATCTTTCTAAAAGAACGTTTGAATGCAAAAAAAAGCTGGATTTGTGATTAAAAAAAAATCAATCTTAAGAGGTAAATTTCAAAAAGAATCATATTTTTAATCCTTTATATATTCTTAAATAACTATTTAAATAGAAAAGGACCTCGATTTGTAATCAATCTTTCCCACATCTCCTCAAATATATATATATATATGTTTATTAAAGGAAAATGTCTAAAAATGTTTAATTGCTTTTATCTTTCAAATAAACGCATAAATGCAAATGAAACCTACTCGGAAGTCTAACTAAAATTTAACCTTTTAAATAAAATTCCAAATAAATTTTCAATAATTTATATTTTCGTAAATAAGCTTTGGAAAGCAAAAAGTCGCTCGATTTTTTAATACTCTTAATTTTTAATATAGAAAAGGATCTTTAATCATTTATATTTTCGTAAAATAGCATTTAAGTAGAATAAAAGCCTTATTTTTAAAACGAAAATTCTCTAATCGTTTATATCTTCCTAAATAAGAATTTAAAAGTACTTTTCATATTTCTCAGTCCTATTTTTTATTCTTAAGAAAAATCCGTAAAACCTAGAAAGTAGGTATTTTTTTATATAATAAATTTAATACAAAATCCCTTAAATATTGTCCTGTAATTAAAAACCATTAGAAACATAAAATGTACAATAAATTGTATAATTTTACCTCCTTCACAACACCCACTCAATAGATTTTATAACATTTTATTACATTTTATATTATTTCTTATTTTCCTTTTTGCCTCAAAAACAAAACAAAGTGGCTAGATAAAGTATTAAGCAACTGAACAACTACAATGACAAGCAGAAAATGTGATATAAAGAAATAAAAAAAAAAAAAAAATAAAAAAAACAATAAACAATCTATTTTCTCACATAAATTTATTACATTTAAAAACCAATAAAATGTTTGAACGAAACTATAGTGAACTTGGCAATTTAACAAATGTAACCATAGATCTTGTGGAACGCATTTATTGTTTTACTTTTTTTATTTATTTCTTATTTAATTCGTATTTTTTTGTATTTCGTATTGCTTGGTTAGTTTGCCACTTTGAAAAAAAGGAAAACAGCTGCTGCTGCGGCCAAAGCTAAAATAAGACAAGTAAAGTAACAAGAAAAAAGAAGCATAAAGTAATAAACAGCTTCCTGTTTCCTTTTATTGTGTGTAAAAATATGTGGTAGGCCTTTCCTTCGCTCTTTCTCTCTCTCTGCCCGTTTATTTAATAAATGTTTTATTGTAAATGCTTTACATTCTTTAATGAATCTTTGTTAGTGTGTGTATCTATATTTTTGTGTATGTTATAAGATTACTTCAAGCAATTAGGTTCATTTCTAATAGAAAAATTGTTAACATTTAGCAACAACTATAGAAAAAAGTGTGAACACATGTGTATCAATATTTAATTAAGTTTAATACTCTGTTGCTGTTGTTCTCTTATTTAAAGATGATTTTTTTTTTTTTTTTTGGCTTTTATCCAAAATTGATAAAATAAATCTAATTAAAACTTACATTTATAGAGAAAAAATTCAATGCCACACTGATGAAAATTGAAATGGCACAACATTAAATTTATGTGCAACAATTTATTATGGTTAAAGCAAAACAAATAAAACAAGTTAAAAAAGCAAAGTCAACAGAAATTGATAAAATTTAATTTAACGTTTACTTATTCTTACAATAGATCTTTGTTTGTTAATTAAGAAACATTTTTGATCGTGCTAAACTTAAACAAGCTTTGAAAAAATTCTAAAATAACGTTAGCCTTTTGTATCTTTGTAAATACACATTTAAATAGAAAAAGCAGCTTGATTTTTTTTTTATCGATTTTTATAAAAAAATTCTAAAAGTCCCTTGTATTTTCCTAAATAATTGTTTAAATAGTAAAAGGAGTTTCGAATTTCCATATTTGTAAATAATCCTTTAAATTTAAAAAGGAGATTGATTTGTTATCACTTTCAATTCGGCCAAAAAATGACTTTACAAGAAATATTCCTAAAAATATTGAATTCTTTATAGCTTCGTAAATAATTCAGAAGTCCTCGATTTTTTTTTTTTATCGCTTTCAATTTTTACCAAAAAAAACATTTTCTAATCTTTTATATCTTTGTATATAACAATTTAAATGGGAAAAGGAGCTCATTTTGTAATCACTCCCTATTCTGATTAATATTATATTTTTTTAAAGAAAAATTCCTAAAAGTCTATAATCCCTTATTGCTTCATAGAAAAGCGTTTGAATGAAAAAACGACCTCGTTTTGTGATTACTTTCAATTTTTATCATAAATTATTTATTTTTTTTTTAATTTTAATTAATAGTAATTAGTAAAGGAGCTTGCTTTCATATCACTTCTAATTCTACTCTAAAATCTATTTATGTTTTTATAAAAGAGCGTTTAATATAAAAAAACAGCACGATTTGTAATTACTTTCAATATTTACCAAGAACTGATTTTTTTTGGAAATTTTCTTAAAATCTTGATTCCTTCATATGAGTGTAATTAAGCGTTTAAATGAAAAAATAAAATCGTTTTTGATCACTCCCAATTCAGATCATATTCGGTTTTTAAGAAACTATATTTGTTATTCTGCCTAATAATCGATTTTTGAAGGAAAATTCTTAAAAATCTTTAATACTTTACACCTTCGTAAAAAAATCGAAAAGGACCACGATTTGTGACCACAACCAACTTTTATTATGAATACTTGCAATGCCTGCAAATCATTAGATGTGGTGTTCGAGGACTCGCAACTGGTTTGCAAATGTATCTGCAGTGCTCCAAAGGCTTGATTAACTTTTTTGAGAGCCTCCTGATGTCGATATAACGGTCGACTCTACCTATTTTGGAGTTGATGGTATATACGCGCAATTTTTTATTTTTTTCGATGTTAATTTGTAGATCATCTTCAGATGCTTTAGACTGGACATTCCTCAGTTTCGCCGCTATGTCACTGTATGTGTGTGATAGGAGACATATATCATCGGCATAATCAAAATTCTCTAGTCGACCGCTTAAGACCCATGTAATACCTCTTCCAGTGCTAGTGCATGTTTCATTATTATGTCTAATACTATATTAAAAAGTAATGCAGACAGAGTCCTGATGAACTCAGACACCTATTTTGAATTAATTTCCAAGAGTGCGACCATGTAACACCCTACCAAGTGCATCACGATACATGCTGCGGATTATGTCAATCAACTTTTCGGGAAGGCCTTTAGGTATCAAAAAATCTCTCTCGTAAAATCGATAAATATACAGTATATTGAGGTTCCCCATACTAGAGATTGCTCAACTATAATACAAAGACTGTTTACATGGTCTTTGCAGGAGTCATAGGCCCGAAAGCCGGCTTGTTTATAGCGGAGTTCAGGTGATAGAGAGGATGACAATCTGTCAAATATGATGTGAGCCAATAACTTGCTGAAAATTGGGAGCAGAGTTATTCTCTTCAATTGTGGCATTATGTCCAATCAACCTCTTTGGTATATTCACAATAACACCAACATTGAGTCCAGGTGGTAATGAGTGTGTATCCTAAAATCTACGATAATTGGTTGGATCATTCTTGCGCTGAGTTTAGAATTGACTTTGAGATGTTCAGAGTTGATATTGTCAACACCTGTTGCCTTTCTGCTTCAAGTGTTCTAATGGCTCTAGAGGTTTCCGTCCCCTCTGGGCATTTGTATTTATGTCATTTCTGACTTTGTGTTCCAAACATCGACAGCATAGTATTGTGTGATTTCCTTCGCTATTCTATATAGATCTCTACTTCTATTTGTTTCTGCTACATCCTGTTCCTCGAATACCATAATCTCTATCCATAATCTCTTACTTTGACAAGCGCAATGTTTGACCATACGATCTTTATACGAATACTATTCCTTAGAAGATTTCAGCTGTGTTTATAGCTGCTTTTATCTGGCTTCTTTCACCAATTAGGTTCTTGTACGAAAAATTTACTACGAAATAATACTGCAAAATCTTATAAAGCTCCTAAAAATTTAACAATATTTCTTACTTCCTGTAAATTCATATAATACACACTTTGATTTCCTGACTCACTACAACACTTATACACATTACCATATATATTGACTAATACTCATTTATATTCTCTTCTCATTCATTTAATGCTTAAAGACCAGTTTAGTTGTCTAACTAAACCCCACAGACTACACGTATTATAAGCATATTAATAGACTTCTATATAAAATACATGTATCATTATTATTGTAATCAGTATTCTTCTATTAACTAAACTATTTATTAATATTTTATTAACATTAATTAACATTATTATTTATTTGTTGTTCATATACTCTCTATTAACCCCCACAAACAATAAACGACTATAATGATTTTATTAAAGACCATATTAATTTTGGAAACTTTCTTCATATTAAATAATACAACAGCTCAGATAAGTATTAAATTTTATTATGATTTATCAATATACTATATATTTTATAGATAAACATTTATGATGTTAAACCCTCCAAATAATACATTCATTATCAATCAATTCAGATTTTGGTAATTACCTTTCAAGGAAAAGCTTAACCAAAAAATTTCTTTTCAATTTATATCCTTACTCATACATATACATAATTTATTTCCATTTGTCATAAAAATGTTTGAATACAAATAAAATCCATAAAATTAAAGAAATTTATTATGCGTAAGAATATTTAGGAAATATTTTTATTTATAAAGAAGAAGAAAAATAAAGAGGCAAACAATAATATGGCACCTCCTCCATTACACTTAAAATGACATATGTTGACAATAAACTTTGTTCGAGTTTCAACTTTATGCTTCAAAATATACAGATATATAAACTTTGAACTAATATTTCATAAATATATTAAATTTGTTGAAGTTTTCAACAAATTATAAAGTTTTATAAAATTTTAAAATTATTAGTTGATTAATTTAAATACTTTCGCTGTTCTAGCCAATAACTCTTAATATCTTAAATTAATTTTGTAATCTAATATTTTGTATTAAGATAAATCTTTTCCCTTTATATTATTCAATGAAGAGCTTTACAAAATTCGTTGTCAACATTACTTTTCTTATAACCTTAAATTGTCTTTTAGTTCCTCCATAATTTCTAGCTACAATTTACGAATCATCATATCAATTTCATTCAAACATGTACACAAGTCTTATAACACATATACATACACATATGTACATAATAGCAAGTGTCTTTTACCGTCTGTATGCCATTAACAACAGCAGCTATATTACTTATAAATAACAGCAAAAAGCAAACAAATAAATAAAAAGAACAAAAAATAAAAATTTATGTGACACATTAGACTACTTCGTCCTTTAATTTCTACATACACAGATTCTCGAACACAAACACTTACAATATTTATTTGTTGTGTTATTTACACTCTCATACTCATACTCTTTTATACATTTAACAAAAAATAATTAACTACTTATTAATAATATATTTTTATGTGGTAATTAATTTTAAGAGTTTTCTTAAATACACACACACACATATATATAAAAATATATATGTATTTTTTTTTACTAACTGCACACATTATTACGAAGGGTTTTATAAACAAAAGAATTAAAAAATTTCCTTAGGAAATATTATTAAATAAATTCTTTTGTTTAACTTGTACAAAATACATTAGGAAAATATTAATTATCTTTTGATTTTAGATTTTGTTGTTCTTTTAGATACCAATTTGTGGAGCTATGTGTTAATGAGAAAAAAAAATTTCTTAAATAATGTGGGATTATTTAGGAGTAATTATTTTTTTATTTATTACATTACAGGAAGAGATATTGATCTTAATACTTTAATTATTATTAAAATTACTTTTAAAAATTAAATTTCGAAACTTTTTGTTATTTTATAGAGAATGCTTTAGTGAAATTAGTATTATTTTTCTAAACTAATTTAATTCTCTTTTCTGCATAAAATTTTGCTTCATTCTGCCTTCTTTTGTGTTCCATTCTGAAAAACAATTAAGAAGATTCTAAAATTTCACTTAAAAGGAAAAAAATTAACAAACAATTCTAAATTTCACCAAATATTTACACTTTCGCAAAAAAAAAAATAATAATAATCGAAAATTCACTGTAAACCTAAATTTCAACAAACTTGAAATATCACCAAAAATTAAAAATTTCGCCAAAAATCCAAAAATTTTACCAATAATTCGAAGTTTCATACAAAAAATAAAAAAAAAAACTACAAAAAATTCGGAAATTCACCAAAAATCGATATTTCACAAAAAAAAAAAAAAAAAAAAAAAAAAAAACTTCACTGTAAACACAAAATTCATCAAAAAATTCGAAATTTCACTACGAGTCTAAAACTACAGCAAAAAACCAAAATTTGGGAAAGATTGTCATTTTATAAATATGAAGCCAATCATCAAAACATAATCGACACTTAAAATAAGACTAAATGATTTTGAGCTTTGTAAGTCTCCCAACTACAATTTTTTTCTGTTTGTAATGGAAAGTTAATAAATAAGTAATACACCTTCTATTACGCATCTTATGTAAGGGAAACAAGAATTAGTGCATACAGAGAGGAAGCACAAACATATTTTCCTGTTGGGAATTTATTAGTTTGATACACATATATAAGTTTAAAATTAATCCCCTGTTTTTAAAAAACGAACGAAAAATTCGTTTCGACAATTTATATTGAAAAAAACAAACAAATTTCAAGTTTATTTGTTGTTTTCCATACATTTTGACGAAACGAATTTTTCATTCGTTTTATAAAAACAGGTGGTAAATTAAAAAAATATTAAATTTAAATTACAGTTTTTTAATTCCAATAAGAATTTTAAGAATAGCAATAATATCAAGGATGAAAGACAGAATATGAAAAAAATTTCTACAAAATATTTATCACTTTCATTTAAATTAAGAATAAATAAATGGAACAAGAGCTGCAGAAACAATGACTTTTATCAAAAAAAAAAAAAAATTGTCCAATAAAATATATCTATTTATTATACTGATTCAACCATTTTCAACAGAGTTCGTCCCTTAGCTGTAGGAAGTATTCTTGGCAAATTTCATCAACTTATCTTTGAAATTGTGACTTGCAGTTTTATTACTAAGCTACCATGGTCAGACATTGTTAAAGTAACTCAGCAAAAAATTCTAAATCAAAAGTTATACTTAGAAGTCTTATACTTACTGGTCGTATTTTCACTTAATTTTCTTTTTTTTTTTTGAAAGTTTATTTTTAAGTTTTATTAAATAAGCGCCACATTTTCAATAAAATTTCATTTAAAAAACAATTTAAACTTAGTTTGGGGTTACTTATATATTTTTTCTTTTTAACTAAATTATACTGTATTTTGAAAAAAAATTGATCATAAGGATCACATAATTTACCGCTTTTATATAATTTTTAATGCTTTGTTCTGAAACCTTTTAACCCTTATGTTGACAACCGCATGCTCTGGTAAGTTTTTAATTTTTAACCCTTCTTCATATAGATGTTTCAATTGTCATATTCGTAAAAAATGTGGTCTGGCCAGACCAGCTCTGAAATTTTATATATTTCATTGGAAATTTTGGTGAACGGATAACATCGTCAAACTACATAATTTTCGTTACAAAATATAACTGGTCCAGTCAAACCATATTTGTTACAAATATGACATGTACACCAATTTATCCTCATAACTTTCCTTGTATAAGCTTAATCATTCTGATTTTTTCACAGATCGTTAGAAAATAAAATTGTAGGATGGTACGTACAATTTTAAGTCTCTAGCTAGATTATAAATATATGTATGAAATTTACATTTAAATCTGCAATTGGTCTGGCCAGACCAGTTTGTAAGACGAAGGGTTAAATTAGCATATTCTGAGTTTTGGTTGTCATACTAATTTGAAAATTTAGATGTTTATCAACAGTATTGTTAGCTATAATATTCTGAAGAAAGAAGTTAAAAAAAGTTTTAACAGCCAATGTCATAGGTGATTTTGTGAACATACCCCTTACATTTACAATCAGCATACCTGGGTATGTATAGAAGAATTTTTGGGAATAATTATTTAGAATACAAGTAAAATATTTTTTTATTAATTTGTTTTATATTTTATGAATATTAGATGCATTAGCTTATAATAAATTTAACAAAAATTGTATTTTAGTCTGTGCAGTCCTTACAATCCACATACTGGTTTATAACATTTCATACATACTTTTGTGTTGGCCTTCTTCTAGATCACATAAAACAATTACCTCTATGCTTCACTCTTCCACAAATGTAACGAACTTCTTGGATTCGGATACAAAAATGTTCATCCCTTGATCTTACTGGGCCTCCCAACAATGCTTACGACTCCACTTCTAGATTAAAACTCTCATCTAATTTAAGCATTTTGCGACCGTTTTTTTTTTTTTTTTTCACTAAAGTTAGGTATTCTCATCTGCAGCAGAAATAATATTTTGCGATTTGTTGAAATTTTTAATTGTGGATTGTTTGCCATATATATTAAAGTGCCTTGATTTGTATGGGGATAAAAAAAGTTGCAAATGTTATGAACTAAATACCAAAATATTTCAGTTCAATTATTTCATTTACGTGAGCTGGGTCATTTTTAAAATACCTCCAAAAATATGGTTTTCGATCAACAGTATACACATTTTTTAACCTTTTGTCAAAAAAAAAAAAAAAAAAAAAAAATCAAAACATATGATAGGAAAACAACGTCTTATGCATATCGAGCAAAAGCTGATTTAAAATTTGTTTTCATTCTCGCGAAATTAAAATTTAAGTAAAATTTTCAATGATTTTTTTTTAAATAGTATTTTATTAAAGTGTGTATATTTTGGCCATTTTCTATTGTAAAATATATTTTAGGGCATCATTGGAAAGGTCTCATTAAACACTATTGATATATGCATTCATTTAACCCTTTAGTTGTACAGATGATATTTTGGGATTTCCGGTCCATAATAGGTTAAGTTAAATTTAATGGCAAATAAATGGTCAGTTAAGAATATAAATGTGCCCAAAACATAAAATGATCAAGAAAACTGCAAATTCGTGTAAAATAGCTCGTGTAGATCCAATAAAGAAAGAGGGAAATTCTTTCTAAAATTTTTGAATATCTGATTAAAAATCAAATGATGAATTATATAAATAGTCATGAACTTCCTCATATTTTTCAATCTGCTTTCCGCCAAAATTATAGTGTAACTACACTTCTATTAGGCATAACTGATTTCATACGAAAAAACCTTAATGATGGGAAATGTAATGTTTTGCTATCTATAGATTTATCTAAAGCCTTTGATAGATTACCGCATTCTAAGTTAATAACTAAATTGTGTAATGTATACAAATTTTCCTTTACAGCATGTAAACTTATTTATTGATATTTACATGAAAGATTTCAATTTGTATCATTAAGTGGTAGGAGTTCCTGTACTCAGGAGGTTTTAAGTGGCGTACTACAAGGAGCCGTCATTGGTCCTTTATTTTTTATGTTGTATTTGACTGATTTAATGAACATTGGTGATAGTAATTTAGTAAATATGTTTTCATACGCGGATTATATTCAAATATTATTCACATCGGAAAAACAGTTTTTAGATGTCCTAGAAGTTATTATTCGATTTTATCTTAATGAAGTTGTGAATTGGATGAGTGAGAATGGATTTGAAATTAACGCAGACAAAACGAAAGCAATTTGTTTTGGTTTCGATTCAGAAGATTTAAATTCAATTTCAATTGTGTGGTTTACGTCTTAACTTTGTCCCAGATATGAAGTGCTTAGGAATCTTTATAGATTAAATGTTGAATTTTTCGAAACATATAGATTATGTATATGCACGTGTAAATTATATTTTGAGACGTTTATGTTCCCTAGATTAAAACCTACCCTCCATTATAAGGAAACGTATTGCTAGTTCACTACTAATGCCACTTTTATTATATGGTGTGGAAGTTTGTAGTGGAACAAATAGTTTAGTGCTAAAACGCCTTCATTACGAATGAGGGAACATGTCTCACAATTTGT
The DNA here is from genome assembly GCA_951394005.1 of Protophormia terraenovae. NCBI lineage: Eukaryota > Metazoa > Arthropoda > Insecta > Diptera > Calliphoridae > Protophormia > Protophormia terraenovae. The sequence goes on from OX596074.1 coordinate 145,820,481, forward strand.
ATTGAAGTTTATTGGACTCGCATTTAGAGATTTGATAAGTTCAAGGATTTTGTTGCTATTCTATAAAATAATCAAGAGAAATTGTCCCCCATACGTTGCTAACAGTTTTATATTTTCTAGATCTTTGAGAAATCTTCAGATAATTTTTTCCCCCGCTGCATCCACTATATATGAAAAATCATTTCAAGTAAGGGTATCTCTTCCCAAGGAACTTAAAATATTTTCTTATTCAGATCAGTCATTTAAAAATAGAATGATAAATTATTTAAAAGAACATAACTTACGAAATAAATTTTCTTTTATTCTAAATACATAAATGCTTAAAAGCTTGTTATCGCTTCAATTAAGTCTTAAATTAATATTAAATTATTATCGTTAATTGAAATAAATAAATAAAAAAAATATAAAAAATAGCTGCTAAATTTCAAAAACTCCTTTTTGTTAGATTTTTTTTTTTTTTTTTTTTTTTTTGGTTTTAAATGAACTTATTATCTTTTTCACAAATTTATCAATATTTAAGTGTAATAAGAGCTTACATGTGACTTATTTGCAAAAAAAAAAAATCCAATTTAACCTTTTGGGAACTAAATGCATAAAATTCACCCTCTAGTTTAATGGTTTAATTACGTGTTATCTTCAATAGTGACAGGATAGACCATTCCTATGGTACATTAAAACCTAATATATTTTGAAAAATGTCCGAAATATATAAAATTACATGTTTGAACAAAGAAAAAATGTTAGTAAAATTTTAATATTCCGCGACTGAAGAGCCATAATAATTATTTAAATGAAAATTCAAAGTAGTAGTATTCTCTATTATTCTCTATTATAATTTGATGTTTATTTTCTTTTAACTAAAACTTTGAAAATGATATTGGAAGAAATACGTAATTTTAGAGGTGTTTTGAAAATGGTCCAGCTTACGTAAATTTAAACATTGAGATGTCTTCATTTCTAGGGTGGTAAATTTACAACTTTTTTTCGTGAGGCACTGTAATATATATAATATTTGTAGCAAAAATATACACACTCAAAATGTTGTAAAAAAAAGCTAAATCGGTTTGTTCCCCTTTTTTTGAATATTCACCAAAGCATTTATCTATGTTGTCCACTCCTCCTTTGCTTCTATTATAATCTAATATCATTCGCGGTTTAATGTTTAAATCTTCAGTTTCCACTTAATAATGTGATGTTTCACCTTGGTTTCTTTCTCGTTCTCTAAAAAATTCCATCTCTTACAGTATTTGTGTTCATTGAGGCTTCAAGTGTATCTACATCCATTTCTTAATCCCAATCGGTGTCATATGTAGGATCATATTCTGATATCTGTATTTCCTCTGTATCTGAATCATCTACATTTCTCACGCAATCTTCAGCATCTTCATCTATTGATAAATGTCCTGTTCATCACTCACTCACTTTCGGTATTCATAAAATATCAAGAAATATTTTTTTGAGACCCGCTAGACCCTCCTAACAAGGTCTGTGATATTAACCCTTATTTTTATTTACAAAATATTTTGCAAAATACAAATAAATTACGTTTGATCATAACTCAATACTGTAGAGCTTTATGATAGAGCTCACAAAAGTATTACTATTAAAGAAGGCCATTAATTTTACCATAAAGAAATTCAGTTTCATTGAAGACTATATATTGACAGCAATAAATTAAAAGTGAGTTACTAAAAATATAAAAAAAAAACAAAAAGCAGTAATATTTTAATATATTTGAAAATATATATATATATAAATATATATATATATATAAATATATATATATATATATATATATATATATATATATATATATATATATATATATATATATATATATATATATATATATATATATATATATATATATATATATATATATATATATATATATATATATATATATATATATATATATATATATATATATATATATATATATATATATATATATATTTTAATATATATTTTCTGTTTAAAAAAGTTCTTAAGAATTATTTTTAAATAATATCGAAGCTAAAAAAAAATACAAATTGTTTAAAAGTTAATTTTTTATTCTACCAAACATCAAAAAGTTATAATATTAAATTTGTTTAGTTTAATAATAAAAACATTAAAATTGTTTCTCTTTATATTTGATAAGTTTTATAAAAGACAAAATTCCGAATTGTAATATTAAAAAGTAATGCCACCAACAAAATAATAAAAAATATAAATTTAATATTAAAAACTCTTTTAGTCTAGAGATTGATAGCTAAAGTATCAACTTTGATACAATTTATTCCTCCTATAAGTATTTTTTATATTTTTTATTATTTTTTATTTTTTTTAGAATAAATCACCTAGAAAAATATTTTATTGAAAAGTACAAAAACTAAAAAAAAAGAAAAAATGAGGGAAAAACAAATGGTACATACATCAACATCATCAATATTAAACACATACAAACAAACAACAGCCATGACATGACACAGTCACACTTACACACACCTACACATACGTACACATATTTGCAGATAAGCCTGTACGATATGCAAAACAAAATCGAAACTAGAGAGTTACTGTACAAATTCTGTTCAGTTCAGTTCTATTTTTTTTTTTTTTTTTTTTTTTTTAGTTGTTCAATTCTTTTTGTATTAGATTTTTTATATTTAAATCAATTCAATAATATGAAACATTTTCATTTCAATTCGATTTAAAATCGATTCAATTCAATAAAATGTGACAAGCGTGTCAAATTTGCATTTGGTAGATGACATCAAATAATACAAACAGTTGAAGCAATATTTTGTGGCAGTAGTAGCTAAAGCTGCAAGTGAAATATAAAATAAAAAAAATAAAAGAAAAGAACAACAACCGCAGCCTCGATAGTAATAGGACACCATATAACCAATACCATAACTGAATCATTTACTTTATATATGTATACATTTAAATATGTATATCGTACGTATGAGTGTAAAGGCAAACAACAAAATTTCTAATACCAAAATATTTGGTTTTGGTGATGGATGGAGATGAATGAATGAATGTATGTATGACTGTATAAAAGAGTGATTGTGAAAGTTGGTTGTATTAAATTCATTCCCCTAAACGTTGACGTTTTTATCACTAAGAATACATCACAATTCTGCCAAAAGAGTATGTCAAATAAAGCTTTAAAAAACTAACATACACTAGGAAGCATAAATCTGCGTACGAACTATTAAGCAATTATTTTTATCGAATTTCTCTGTTATATCTTTAAGGATTCTGATTTTTTACAGCTCTACATAATACTTGAAATCTTTGACAATATTATAGCAAAATATTAAATTTAGAAATATGAATAGATTCGCGGTTATCCAAGAATATTTAAATTAAGGTTCTATAAATATATAGCAAAAGTCTGCGTACACTATTATAAAATGTATATGTTTTCGCGGATTTATAATTTTACATGATTGATTTTGTTGGGTTTTAAATCCCTATTGATTACTTAATTAATATTCAAAAATTTACAATATAATTCAAGATGTTTTTCGTAATAAATCAAAGAAGAATTTAATTTATCCTTACCCTAATTTTTGTAAGGATGCTGAATGAAAGTTCCGAAAATAATTATATAAAACCATTCATCTCTTTAAAAGGAAATGACTACTTATCAAAATAATAGTGTTCCTTTGACTCAAATCACGTTTCGTAAGCATTAAGGGCCTAGATTATTGAAAAAATAAAAAATCAGGTTATGTTATTCCACAAAATTGGGAATAAACCGCTATAAAATTTACTAAATTGTAAAGAACTATTTAAATTGTTGAGATTGTAAAAAAGATATCATTAAATATTAGGCTTTATGCTATAATACCACTAATACAGACTTATGCTTTATTAAAAAATATAATAAAAAATATGCTCACCGCACAAAACCGAAAAAATCAATAGAAATTCTAAAAAAAGTGCATTCTAAGATGATGCTAAATGTGGTTCTCTCTAAATAAGGCCATAACGCAGCATAGTAAAAAAATCGGATTATGCTTTCAATAAAATAGTCCCATTATAAGATAATCTGGTTATTTTCTATTCATTTATAATATACGAGCTATAGACCCGCAACTTTGTTAGCGGAAATTTTTTATAAAAACCATACTATATAATAAATTTAAACTAAGATTCTTTACTCCCTTGGGAACATTTTTAACAATGGTGTTATGTCATCCATAAATAACAATTTCACTTTAATTTCAGGTTTCTAATCTTAGAATAACGAAAAATAAATATCAGAACTACGAAAAAGTATATTAGAATAAAGAAAAAGGACCACAAAAACCATTTTAAGATTTCTGATTCTCTTAGGACCTTACATCTACAATTTTATGTTTCTAAGGAAAAAATTGCAGAACATTCAAGAAGTACTATTAGAAAAACGAAAAGAGATACCACAAAGTCCCTTCTTGTGAATTCTCGTTCATTTAGGACTACATATATTTAATTTCGTGTTTCATAATTCATAATTATATAAAATTTAAAAAGTACCATTAGAAACAAAATAAGTACCACACAGACCCCTCCTGTGAATTCTTTCTCACATAGGATCATGCATATTTAATTTCATGTTTCTACTTTAAATAATATTGGAAATTCAAAAAGTACCATTAGAAGAACAAAAAAGTACCACAAAGTCCACTCTTGTGGATTCTCATTCACTTAGCACCACATGTTTTTAATTTCATGTTTCCAGGTTCACAATTATAGAAAATTAAAAAAGTACCATAGGAAGAACAAAAAAGTACCACAAAGTCCCTTCATATGGATTCACATTCACTTAGGACCACATATCCTTAATTTCATGTTTCTGGGTTAAATATTATAGAAAATTCAAAAGGTACCATTAGAAGAGCAAACAAGTACCATAAAGTCCCCTCTAATGAATTCTCATCGTTTAGGACCAAATATCTTTAATTTTATGTTTCTATGTTAAATATTATAGAAAATTCAAAAAGTACCATTAGTAGAACGAAAAAGTACCACAAAGTTCTCACTTACGAATTCTCATTCACTTAGCACTTCATGTTCTTAATTTTATATTTCTAGGTTAAATATTATAGAAAATTCAAAAAGTACCATTAAAATAACAAAAAAGTACCACAACGTTCCCTCTTGTGGATTCTCATTAACTAAGGACCACATATCCCTAATTTCATGTTTCTATGTTCATAATTATAGAAAATTCAAAAAGTACCATAAGAAGAACGAAAAAGTACCAAAAAGTCCCTCCTTGTGAATTCTTTCCAACATCGGACCATGCGTATTTAATTTCATGTTTCTAGGTTAAATATTATAAAAAATGCAAAAAAGTACCAATAGAAGAAGAAAAAAGTACCACGAAGTCCATCCTCTTGAATTCTTACCTACATCTCTCATTACTCCTGTGAATTCTTATCTACATTTTCCTAATTTCATGTTTCTATGTTTAATGTAATTGAGAATTCATTATTAAGTTTGAATAAAATGTAATTTCCCGCCTTTACCCCTTTTTTTGGTACTTTTTTTCACCCATCGAAGTATCAAAAATTGCATTCCAATAAATTTCAAAATTGTAGTGGTATCCCATATTAAAATACTCATATGAAGATTTCAATAAATATAAAAATTGTTTTATGAAAAAAGTACCAAAAATAGGTAATATTTTTACCCCTTAAACGTTTAAATTTCAAAAAAGTACCAAATTTGTATTTCAAATTTTTTGATAAGTTTTGAATACGATATAAATTTTATCTGTATGTTGATTGGTTTCAAAGATACATATGGTGTCAAAAAGTACCAAAATACAGTTTTTACCCGTTTTCTCCCTAAAACGGCCGATTTTCAAAAAAGTACCAGACACCTGTCCAATTATTTTTTTAATGAATAACGATAACTATTCAACTTTTTATCCGATTTTACCCTTTTTATCCCTTTTTACCCCCTAAACATTCGAATTTCCAAAAATCCCGTCTTAGTGGATCTATATGATGGGAGACCTACCTACGTTCCAAATTTCGTCTCTCTAGCATCAGCCGTTTGGGCTGTGGGATGATAAATCAGTCAGTCAGTAACGTTACTCTTTTATATATATAGATAGATAGAAATGTTTTCTAGGTACAACTATACCGCGAAAAGCTGTTTGTCCCGATTTTTTTACGTATAACATGACCGCATTTAAATCTTTTCATTAATGTATGTCATTAATTTCTCCAAAACATGATTTAAGTGAAAATGACTATATTATTAAGATTAATACTAATTTCTGCTTAGACAGACAAATGGATTTCTATTAATATTTTTGAATGTTTTATTCAGCATCCTTAAAAAATTTAATTCATACTTTCAGTAAGAATAAATTAATTTCTTCGTTGATTTATTGCGAAAAGATCTTTAATTATATTAGAAAATTTGTAACAACAATTAAGTAAATAACTGCAATTTAAAACGCAACAAATTTAATAATCGAAAACTAAAAAACACGCGAAAAATTTAGATTTTTCAATAATGTACGCAGACTTTTGCTGTGTAATTATATAACTTTATTTTAATATTTTTGAATAACCGCGAATTTATTTACTTTTCTAAAGTTTATGTTTTACTTAAATATTGTTAAATATTAAAGCTATCATATAGAGCTGGAAAAATTCCAAAAATCTTAAAATTTTGCTTCAAAAATGTCATTCATATGTTTGTACGCAGACTTCTGCTTCCTAGTGTACATACATTCATGTAGATTTAAACGTTGGTATGTCTGCGGCATGTGTTATGTTTGTATGTTCATATGTCGGTATGTATGTATATTGAAAGTATTGCTGGTGTATATATTAATATTTCTTTTGAATTTTACCGCAAATCATTGACAATAGCTTGAAAATAAAAAAATAAAAAAAGCAAAACTAAATATAAAAAAAAAACTGTCAAATCAGCATGATCAACATTGATGTAAGGAAAGCAATAAAAATACTTTAACTGAAATAAAATTGTGGCTTTCAAAAAATATTTCAAGTAGCACTCTTTCAAATCAAAGAGTCTTTTACAAAAAAAAAAAAAAAAAAAAAAAAAAGACATTTTATTCAAATACAAATCAAAGTGTTTGTTAAAAAAAAAAAGAAGAAAGAGTTAAGTATTAAAGTATATAAGTTTGCTCATATTTCTGCTTTCTATTATGCCAACAACTATGTTATGTGTCTTTGACAAATGACTTCAAAGGCGACATATTTCTTAAGACTTTTTTCTGTTAAAAACTTTAGCAAATGCCAAAAGAGTTACTATTTCTAAAACGTCGAACTGGTTGACTGACACATTTTAACATACTTTTCAATATGATTGAACAATAACCACCAGCAAGCTAAAAAAAAAATGTTCTCCAACATTCATACCCTCAATAAACAAAGTCTGCATTTTTTACCAACAATTCCCCTCTCTGCATTTTGGTTTAACATATTAAAATGATTTGACAACAACAATAATAACATTTACGTCGTAATACTCTTAACATATTTTACGTGTGTATTTGTTTGTGGTATAAAATTCTTAAAATTTCTTCATGTCTAAAATGAACACATCACACGTATATTTCAATTTGTTTTGAAATGAAGAAATTTTTGGAATATTCTTATTTATTTTTTTTTTTGTTTTTCATTGGAGCATACTTTTTAAATAAATATTTTTTATCTTCTTTTTAGAAATTATTTTTTGTAAAAACATATTGTGTATTTTACATTTTTTATTTAAAATTTTTTCTTTTTGTATTCTCTATTTGGCATTAATTTCCCATAGGAAATCGATTATGAAAAAGAGTATTTTGTTTTTCTATTTATTTTTATCGTTACATTATTTTTAAAATTGAGAATGCTGAAATTAAAGTCACAGTTGAAGTACTTTAAATGTCAGCAAAGCAAGAAATTAATTTTCATTAATTTTAAAAAACTCATATATTATAAATTTTTAACTCATTGTTACAAGTAGTTTTCTAGAGACCTTAAATATAAGTCAGTTCACAAAAATAGTAATACTAATAACTGTAAAATATTAAAACAGAATAATTTTCCCAATTAAAAAATTAAATAAATCAATCAAATAGATGATTGAATCAATTAAAAATTTTATTAAGAAATCTTATTTGAATTATTATTTTATTTTTGCTTAAATATATTAACTAAATTTTGATGTAAAATGGAACAACTGTGTTATTTAAAAAATATAAGGTAATAACAGAGTATTTTTTTTTTTTTTTTTAATCTTAATTAATTTAGTTTGCCTCATATTAAGACTTGCTAATATTTCTGAATGAATAAAGAAAAATCTCTTAAAAGTATAAAATTATTACGTAAAAATGTAACTATTTTTAAGAATAAGCGGCTCATATGTAAGACTCAAAGGGAACATTGGAACTTGAATTTCAAAAAATTTCTTTGTCATTTTCTGATCAAAAGTCTGTTATTTCGTATTTTTTAATAAAAAACGAAGATAATTTTAATATTGGGTATTTTTTTTTATAATATTGTTCAATATGAGCTAAATCTTTTTCCAGATTTTCTTAAATCTTTATTTTTTCTTTTTAACTGACATTATTGTTTAATATTTTTTTAATGCTAAAATAACTATTTTCAAATTTATGGAATTATGTCTACAGTCTACTACGAATTCTTGTAATGATATCACAATTCGTTTCTGAGATATTAAAAAACATGATGATATAATTGCGTACGTTCGTACATCCGGTACATAGAATAATATTTTTTTATCACTTGACTACAGCCGCAGAGGTTAAGAAACAATATATGCTCTATTTTAATCAGTTTTTTGTCTAAATTATTAATAATAAAAGCATTTAATTTGTATGAGAATTTTAAACTCCGTTACAATATTTCTAAAGTTCATGTCGGAAATTTACAAAAATACTTTATGTAAAGTAATGTAAAAAAAAGTTAAAATTAGTAACTCCAGAAATGGTTTTTGGAAACATTGATGCAAGAAGCGAAGTTTATAGATGAGTTGAATACGAGAAAAATAATGATCAAATTTGTCTTCAGTTCATAACCATTTATTGAAAATTAAATTAAAGTAGATTTTTAGCTTTTTATGGATATTATACACTACACCACCATAGGCGGTTTGGGTATAATGCGTTTGTGCTGATGTTTGTAAAGCACAGAAAAAATTATCGGACCCCCACCTTAAAGTATACCATTCGACTCAGAATCACTTTCTGAGCCGATTTAACGATGTCCGTCCGTCTGGTCGGCTTGCTGTCTGTCCATGTAAACCTTGTGAACAAATTACAGGTCGCAATTTTAAATATATCTTGATGAAATTCAGCACGAATAGTTATTTGGATACAAGGACGAAGCCTATTGAAATTGCTTATGATCGGTCCATTATTTCACCTAGCCCCCATACAAATGTCCTCCCGGAATAGAGGTTTAACGACCATAGGTGGCTTAAATATAACAATAGTTTAATGAAATGCAAAGAAGTTTTTTATAAGTGTTAATCTTTGTGCCAAATTTCATCAAAATCGGTCTATAATTGATCATAGCTTCCAAATAAATCCCCTTACGAAAATCACTTTAACATGCATAAATCCCATAAAAATTTCAGTATCAAGTTAGTATTCGACGATTTTTTACTAGAGTCCAATATCTTTTAATTGCACGGAGTTTCGGACAATTTGATGGATTAGCCTCTTCTGGTACAAACTCTTACAATTTCTTTGTTACAACTCCATTGTTTTGTTATTGTAATGAGAAGAAGCGGAAGTAGGCCAGAAAACAGCGGACACACTGAATTTTATTAGGAAAGGCAGAACTCTTTTCCAAAGGAACTCATTTATGTATATTTCTGTGTTAATGCAACAATTTTTTAAGAATGAAGTGCTTCATTACTGCGTATGCATATGACTTCCCAAATCAAAAACTTTCTTGGGAATTTTGATTTCTGTGATACACGAATTTTTTTTCCATAATCCCCTAGCATCTGCAACATAGAATTCCTGGCTAGGAAGTTGAAAAAAGTCACGCTGTATGAACGTTTTATCTTCTACCAATTTTGCTATTACCATGAAACTTAGCACATGGTAAGTTAGCATAATGGCAAATACAAACCAGTTAACAGAATTATTTATTTTCCCCACATCAAAAGTTATAAGCCCAAGAGCATGCAGGGATTTTTTCATGCGCAGTCCTTATTTCGGACAGAAATCGGACTTGACATCTCCGATGTCAATGAAATTCACTACAGATATTGGCAATAGGAAGTGTTTCCTAAATCATAAAATTTTAGACTCATGCCCCTTCCCGGTCCAAAAATATGACGGTTTGAAAAACGAGAAAAAGCTAAAAAAAATTACAAAGGTGCATTTGTTTAACTGCTAATAACTTCTAATCTATATACGGTAGTTATCTAGTTTCAGTTTCATAATAAAGACAAAAATATTTCCTTTATAAAGATATTTAATTTTTTTTTTTTAAATCAAAAGTTCAAAGGTCAAAGTTGGACTTATAATAATCAAATCATTATATTTAAAAAAACGGTATTTTTAAAATTCTAAAAAAAAAATATATGTAATGTTGACGTAACTCTTCTTCCTAAGTACGGAAAATTTCAAGTTGGAGTCTCATTTAGTTTAGAGGTTATGGACCAAAATAAAATTTAATTACTTATAACTTCTAAGCTATACACAATAAAATTTAAAGTTTAGTATCATTTTAAATATTAAGATATTGTCTTTAAAATTATGTTTAGTAAATTTATTTAATTTGAAAGTTCAAAGGTCAAATTTAAAATTATAAAAATTAAATCTTTATATCTCCAAAAACGATATTTTTAAAATTCTTAAAATATTATATAATGTTACCACAACTCTTGCCCATGCCCGTGCAAAATTTCATATTGGACACTCATTTAGTTTAGAAGTTATGTAACAAAATATAAACCAAAGTCAAATTTTGTATATAAAATTTCATATTTTTTAAATAAAAAAAAAAATAATTTAAATTAATTTTTGTAAATATTTTAAATTTTTACATACAAAAAAAATTCTTTTTACTATATTTTGCTTCATAAATCCTAAAACAAAAGAAATTTAAAGAAATTTAAAATACCGTTTTTTGATATATTCAGCTTTGATTATTATATTATAGATTTTGAACTTTAAACTTTCGAATGTATATTTCTATTAAATGAGATACAAATTAGAATTTTACAATGTATAGTTTAGAAGTTATGAACAATGAACTATGTACACTTTTAGATAAAATTTGATAGTTTTTTTCATTTTTAAAACGTCATATTTTTGGACCGGAAAGGGTCTCAAGTCTGAAAGTTTGCAATTTGAGCAACACTTGTAATAGGTAATAACTGTAGCGAATTTCATTGAAATCGGAGACATGAAATCCGAGAATGACTGTTTTTTGTCCGTTTTGATATGGAATTACTCATATATATATATATATATATATATATATATATATATATATATAGAAATTAGAGTTTTCCGTGGGTATCAGAAACTCGTAATTTTGAGCCAGTTATGTAAAAATCTAAAAAATTTTTTTTTTTTTTTTCGCAAAAATATAGACATTTTGTTTATTTTATGGGTAAAATATTTAAAAATTGCATTCTAAGTAGTAAGTATGACACATTACAAATTATTTAAAAAATTTCTTTTTTTCACCAAAATGTAGTAAAACTTTAAATTTTTGGTTAAAAATAAGTGTTTAACTAGGGATGGAAAATCAAAATATTTTTGGGTATCAAAATGAATTTCAAAAAGTACATTTTTCACCATCAAAGTACTAAAATTTAAATCTTTGATAGTTACTTATTTATTTAGTGCAAAATTTTAATAATGTAATTTGTATACTCAAAACGAAGGATTAAATACGAAACCCATTCAGATGAAATGTTTTAGTTACTAAAATAAACTTAAGGAGAAAAAAGTTCAAGATAAATCAATCGTTAAAATCTGAAGTGCTTTAGTTCCGATAAAATATAATTTAATTTAATGATTGTATAATTAGGAGTGTACAATTTTATAAATTAAACCTATAGCTCAAATGTTTTTATAATATAGTTCATTTGCCCTATAAACTTATTTAAATTGTCCTAATTGTGTATCTAATTTTTTGGGAACTCGAATCCCCAGCATTTAGTCGAAGATAATGGTCATTAAAATTATCATTCTTACTTCTGAACACCAACTGTAAATATGTATAAATCAAATTGATAAAAAAAAAACTTAGATTTCTATTCGAAAATTATATATCTTCAAAATATATTTTCATTTAAAAATTTTATTTTTAATCGAATTGTGGAATATCCAGGTAATCGTTTAACAGTATCAAATGACTCGAGGGAGTATTTCGGTATTTTGGAATGTTAAATAGTATCAAAAAAGCACTATAGTATCAATTTTTCCGTCCCTGTTGGGAACTGAAGATGAACTAAAAAAAAAATAAAATATTTTTTACGAATTCAGCTCATAAACACTCATCGTTTGAGGGGCTTTCTATATTGAAAAGCATTTCCCCGGGACACCCTAATATAAGTATATGTACCTACAAATATTTGTTAATATTATTTACTTTTTATCCCCTGACAACTTTTTTTTTTTTTTTTTCTTTACTAATTTTGTCCCCCACAATTTTAAAAATCTCTTGTGTTTTTTTAAATATTCCTTTCAATGAAATATGTGTGAGATAATATTTTTTTATTATTTTTTTTTTTTTACATAATTATAACACGAATAATAAAAAAAAATGTATTTAAAAAAAAAATCTAGTATACCATTGGACTCTCCAAGTATAATTTTTTTATATTTAAATCACGTCTCACTAATAACGAGATAAAAACGCACTTAATTCGTGTACACTTTAGTGCTTAACTAAAGTGTCATCATAAAATTTAAAACCTCTTTTAGCACTGAAAACAAAACGAACTGAAACTCTCAAATATACATACATATACACACAAATCCTAAAGAAAACAAAACACACAAACAAAATGCAAAATATATATTTAAAAAAAAAAAAAAAAAATTCAAGCGCAAAATAAAAATGTTAAAATTGCTCACATTGAGGGGAAACACCGCAGAAAAAAACAGACAAGAAGAAGCAGTAAACATTTGAAAAAAAAAAAAAACACCAAGATAAAATACAAATAAAAAAATTAAATAATTTGTACGTTTTAACAAAATTTAAATACGTAAATATTTTAAACACTTTTAAAAGGATAGTGGGGGATGGTAAGAAAGGCGTCTTTTGTTAGTAAAGGGATTATTTAATATGTTTAAATTCAGTCATCAATTGAAGGATGTGTATAATAGATCACAAGTATTTGGAAATTAATCCATCCTAGTATTCCAATTACTTATTATATTTTCAACAACTTTAATTTATACCAACCTACAGCGAAATTAGCTAAATTAAAAACACATTGATTTAATCCATAAATTTGTACCATTAAATTCTCATTATAAAAATCACACTCATGTTTCAAACTTCTATATATTACAGATACTTAACTCAACAACTGTAATTCCTTTTTAAAAACAAACAGGCAACTTTATGTCTTTTATTAAATCACTGCTTAAACTACAGCAGAGATCTTCAATTTAACTCCTTCTTGCCACTCTATATCATTATTTCATAATAAATATATACATTTCAACACACACATACATACATACTTATACACACTACAGAATAAACAAACCCACAAACGCTTGTAGTAACCTCAGGCATATCATTGAGGTTTGGGGGGCGTAGGTTAAGGCAGTTTGTTATAAATAAAGCCTAAAAAGAAAACCAATTCACTTTTAACTCATTGCTAACGTCATTATTATTGTCTTCATCAGCGTGAGAGTATACTACCACCAAACTACCACAACCTCTTATATTCTCTGGAAACATATTTTTGTGGTTTAACCTCTATCATTTGCAACCTGTGAAGAAAATAACAAAAACAAAAGGAAAAAACAAAAAACTTAAAATTAAACACACAACCAATACATACATACTTGAATATTACAACCAAATTGGTAGGCATAAATTTATGTCCCACACATACACTTACACTTGAAAACATTTTCATATTTGTTGGTTGGTTTTATTTATATATGAAATATACTTTACAGTTTTTGTGGTAATAGTATGTATGATTGTATCTTCATCATTGTACGTATGTATGTATGTATGTATGTATTTGTCATTTGGTTACCAAAAGTGTTAAATTTTCTACAAAATGTGTATATGTTTTACACCGAACTCCCAAGTTTTGACACCTTTGAACGTTAAGCATTAATTTATTTCATTTCAAAATTATATGTTCAAAAGTTTAATTTTCTTTCAACCAGACATACAATGCCAGTTTCAGGCTGCCTATCTGTCTGCTAGTCTGTCATCATTGCCACCAACTCACCTATAACTGTCTGCCTGTATGTCTGTTTGTTTGACAATCTTTTTTTATTTTAGTATGTGTTTAAGTAGCAACTGATGTTTTACTTAAAAAGTAGTTATATACGTGTAATTACAAGCTAAATTAAATATAGTTTCTTTAAAATGTTTGTTCATTTTTTGCGGTTGTTGGTTTTTTGGGTTCAACACCTTTAGTTTCTTTTTTTTTTTTTTTTTCACTTGTTTTCATTTCAATCTATTGGGTGTATAAAGTGTGGGAAACTACCTTATTTTGGGTTTTCTAATGAAAATTAAAATATAATTTTTGTTTAAGTTTTGAAGTTTATATTTGCATTTTCTCAGTTGAAAATTAATTAGAAAGCAGTGATACTGGAAATTAAATTACTAAATGACATAAGGATTAAATTGTTAAAGTTTATAATTAATGTTTCTTTATTTTACAAGAAAAAGCAATAAAAAGGTATTCACTTTTTTTTATATAATATTGAATACTTTTTGTAGTGTTCACTAACACCCTTTAATATTCATGTATATGAATTAATTCTGTAAAAATCATAAGCCAGGATTGACAAATGGAACTACATATGTATGTATATGCTCTAGAAAAGGAAACTACAAATATGCTTTAGAAAGTTTTTTATATGCATTAAATGTGCTGTTAAAATTGCGAAAATATGCTTTTAAAAAACAATAATATTAAAAAAAAGAAAACGAATATGTCCTTTATGGATTTTAAAATATCTTATCGCACGATAGAGATTATTATCGATCTTAGTTGGTATCTATTAAGAACTGAAATTTTTGGATTTTTTTTTAAACTTACAATCGAAATTTAAGAAGAAGCTGCAAAAGAGAAATATCTTAAAAATATCCAAATATACTCTAAACTTAAAAACTAAATGCTTTAATGATGAAATATATATATATATATATATATATATATATATATATATATATATATATATATAAAACTCCCTAAACGGACAGCTCCGGTAGGCGGATAATTTTTTAGGTCCCATGATTTAGGCGTCATTTTTGGCCGGACGCGGACACCTGTTTTTAAAGAAAACATATCTAGTAGCCGGACAAAAATCATAAACGGTAAAAGAAATTAATCGAACATTATATAATAATATGCTTCTTATTTTAATTTTTCATCGTGTTTGCATTAATATTTCATCTTTATTTACATTTTTAGAAGTTAAATAGTTTACTATTCGTTTTTTACTTATCTTTTTGCTGGTTTTGAGCAAAATCTAGTTTTTATACCCAACACAACCATAGGTGGTTGGGGTATTATGCGTTTGTGCATAATGCGTAGAAAATGTTATCCAGTACCCAACTTAAAGTATACCAATCGACTCAGAATCACTTTTTAAATCGATCTAACGATGTCCGTCCGTCCGTCCGGCTGGACAAAGTACAGGTCCAATTTTGAAGATAATTCAATGAAATTTGGCAGGTGGGACTTTTGTGATACAAGGACTAAGCCTATTGAAATTGGTTATGATCGGTCCATTATTTCCCCTACCCACCATACAAATGTCCCCCCGGAATTAAGTTTCAACACTAAAAAATGCCTTAGAAATAAGAATATTTTAATAAAATTCGGTACAAAGAAGTTCTGTATAAGTGTCAATCTTTGTACCAAATTTTATGAAGATCGGTCCACAATTAACCATAGCTCCCATACAAACCCCTTTTCCGAAAATCACTTTAACGTGCATAAATCCCATACTAATTATAGTATCTACTTAATATTCGACACAAATAAGTTTTATATAAGAAACAAGTAACAACATTGCCAAGTTTTATTAGAATTGGTCCATAATTTACCATAGCTCCTATATAAACCCACTTCCGAGAATCATCCTAAAGTGCATAAAATCAAGTAGATGTTAGTATCAACGCATTATTCTGTATTTGTATATTTTATTTTACATTTAGTAAAAGTTTTGATCTAATATAGGTCTCCTTCCCGAATTTTTATGGTCATACATAATGGTGTAGGGTATTATATGGTCGGTCTTGACCGACTATACCTTTTTTTCTCGTTTATATTTAACTTTGACTTATACACTTGATTAACAATTCCTCATACTAAAGAAAAAGAAAACTGGATCCCTAAAAACAGATGCTGTCCCAGTTATCTATGTCCTGAAGACAGTCTCGATGATGGGTCCATGATTTGTCGTAGAACACAATGACGACAGATCCTACAAATCTTGACAACTTTTTTGAACAAAGACCATAGAAATTCTTCACAACAAGCAGAGCGACATTGTCATCAGTCATATAAAAAAAAGTAATTGGGTGCTGCTTAAGATCGAAGATTAAAATTTCGTGGAAAAATCGTTAGTAAAAATGCTGTTGAAGAAGTCTGACTCTTAGCCAGTTAAGAGATGATTCGCGTACGAAAAATGACTAAATTTAGAAAGAAATTTTATGCCGTATCCACACTTGCGTACATCTTGAAGGAATGCATGGAAGATGTTGAAAATTGAAACTACCATCATTCATCAATGAAAAAGTCATATAGTGCAGGCAAAATGCTTGAGGAAAAAAATAAAATAATAATTTTATTAAACATTGCAATTAAGCAATAAACAAATTATTATTACGTCAATTTATTTGATTTTTTAATATTTGTATTTTAATTAAAGTTTTAATACATATAAAATTTTTTTGTTTTGTTTTTTATTGATTTTTTCATTTTCATTCTAGAGATGACACTAAAATAATCGAAAGATGTTAGGTGGAACAAAATGAGATGGGAACATCTTTTAAAGATAAGAACTCCTATATAATTCATATGGGAAAATGTTTACATCTTGTAAAATTTATGGTAGATGTTAGATGTGAGCGAGTGTGAATACCACATTAGGAAAATGGAATAAAAACGGAGAAAAGTGAACAGTAGCCTTAATAAATTTCATAAATTTCCATAAAATAAATTTCATAAAATCATAATTTATTGCAAATAATGTCTAAACAAAAATGCAAAACGTCATTTTCCGTAGAAGCAAAAGAAAAAAGAAACCATAATTTTTAGTTTTTATACCCACCATCAAAAAGATGAAGGGTATATTGATTTTGTCATTCCGTATATAACATGTCGAAGGAATCATCTAAGACCCCACAAAGTATATATTTTCTGGGTCCTGGTTAGATTCTGAGTTGATATAGCTATGTCCGTCCGTCTGTCTGTATGTCTGTCTGTCCATCTGTCTGTCTGTTAAAAGCAGGATAGGGCTCGAACGGAGCATAAATCTTGCCATGCTAAGAATTTTTTAGAAAATTTTACCTAAACTTATCTTTAACATTTCTTTGAGCATTAGCAATATAAAAATTTTCAAACGAAAGCTTCAAAAAAAAACTTCCAGTACATACATTTCGTCGTCCATTATACAACATGAGTAATTTTTTTTTTAATGAAATTTGATTTTAATTTCCAAAGCCTATTCATAGCTCTTAAGTTTGTTCCAGCATTCCTGTCTGGAGCATTTTAGACTTTGTATTTTTACAAGCCTGCATTGGCTTTAACTTTACGCATCAAATATTCAGAGCTCTAAACTAAATGGGCTGTTTTTCTACCAGATGAGTTTGGAGCTATTTTCAATATGCTTTAAGTTTTTTGGCCTTCCCAACTATTTAATAATATTGGGAACAATTTGATGGCAGACCTTTAATTATTTGGACAATTTTTTAAAGATTGCTTCCGAAGAAAGTTAAGAGGCAAAACGTGTGTTAAATTTTTTTCGAGCTCACTCCTAACTTAATATTTTATAATTTACTATAAATAATTTTTCCAACTAAAAATAACAGAAAATTTTAATTTATAATAATCATCACAATTGCTAGTAATGCATAAAATAATAAAAAGAAATTATTTAATCGACTTCTTCTTAACAATTATTACCACATATAAAATAAATATTTATTTTAATGATTTATCAAGAAAACACATTATATTATTTCCTATGATTAAAATTCAAATATTAATCATCATATACTTTAATTGATTGTTAATTATGTACATTACAATATACATATGTACATAAAATCAATGTATAAAATTTAACTTCCTTAGTTATTCCCTTAAATGCATTGACAATATTCCAAGAAAATTTTATTACACAACAATTGTAATTTTATTTTATTTTTAATTCATTTTATGCAGGAAATAGTAGTTCAGTAAGTCTCTCTGTAACATATGCTTTTATTTGCAATTATTTATAATTTTCTTAGCAAATTGTTATTGTTGTGTGGACAAAAGAAATGGTTCTTCTAGGAAAAACATTAAAATTAACTTTTTTATATAAAATTAAAAGTGGGTTAATAAATGCAATGAAACCTCATTTTGCAAATATTTTAAAAGCATAATTACATTTAAGTATAAATGCATAATTGATGAAGTTATTTAAGAATATGATTAATGTGAATACACAAATGAAATACAAATGAGTTGAGTATGTATAAATGTTAAAATGATCTAGAGCAAAAAGGGAGCTTTTAAAGAGAAGCTAATGAATTAAAGAAATATTGTTAAACAATTATTGGTTTAAGCACTTAATAGTCTAAATGATTTTGTATTTTATTTACCAGCTAAATTCTTTTTATTACTATTTACTATGTTTTAATGGTTTTAACCTAAATTTCATTACTATATTAATCTATTTCATTAGAAAATTATAAAGTTCTTTGTATTAAATTTTAAATAGTTGACATAGTTATCAAATGAAAATTGATTAGTTTCAATTTAAAATAATATTGTTCTTTTGTTGCAACTTATTTAAAATGTATTGAAAGTAAAGCAAATTATTTCAACGAAAGCGTTTAAAAGAAAATTATCATTAGTCTGTACTTTTTATTTATTCATGTATTTGCCAAATAAACAACTTTCATGATTTTCTATATATTTTTTTCTTATTCTTTTTTTTTTTTTTTCTCCACACATGCAAATAATTTATTTATTATATTATTTTTTTTTTTTTTTTTTTGTCTTTTTTTTTCAATAAAAATCACTACTTGCACTAAAAACCATAATAATAATTTTCGTATTTTTTTTTTTCGTTCATTTTCCAAGCAACAACCTGCATGTTGTGGTTGTGAATAAAACCAGCTGCTAAATACAGGTTAGTATGTATTTATTAAAAGGAAACTATAAATTTATGTCAGGATAATTTTAAATTTCTATTTAATAATAACAACAATAAAACTTTGTTAGTGGGAATTTAAGTTGAAAGAAATTTAAATAGGGGAGTACACGGTGGAAAATGCTAGAATATGAACTGATCATAAATGATTTTTAAACATTTTTGAATTAAATAAAATGTTTATTTGTATTAAAGCTTACACATTGCTTCTTTATCTGACCGTCCATGTAAACCTTGAAATAAAAAGTAGGTCGCAATTTTAAAAATTATTCGATGAAATTTTATACACAGACGAAGCCCATATTATGATTATATTAATTATGATCTGATTATGATCTGTCTAATGTACAGTAAGAGAACGTGAGAGTTTTACAGGAAGAGAGAAATTACTGAAAGAGATTTACATTGGAAATGTTACATATTATTAATATCCCCATGGATAAACGTCTAAATTATAAGACCGATGTAGACAATTGATTATATCTACATATTATTAGGAAACACATAAAAAAAAAGTTTATCGCTTACTATGGTGTTGAGAAGTTACTGACAAAAGACACATTAAAGTTTTTAAGAATTTATGTATGTAAATGTTAATGTTTATTAAAATTTGTAAAATTTTTATTTCTTGTTAGATTCCTTGAAAATGGTTAACGAAGTTAACCGAACTATCGGAAACTATAAATGAATAGGAACAACACACAATAAAACAGGTCAACAATATAAAAATTGATATCTTCAAAAATCTGATCATAAATAATTATATACAGTCGGGTTATACAAAATTAATTACCAAACAACTTCTGTGTAATGCAGACACTATGTTCTTGTCATTACAAAGTAAATACATCCGTAACTACATGTTATTACCATGTTTTTGATGGGTATGTTAAATTTTTTTGAATACGGCGGAATATTTTTAATAAAAATAAATAATAATTCAATAATCTTAAACAAACAATAAACTGTAAGTTAACTTATTTATTAAAATAATTTAAAATAGTAATATTTATATAAAATGAAATACCTTCAACATTTGGATCCTTATAAAACGGATTGTTATTTTTATTTAATTCTTACTCAGAAACATTTTCTTGTGATATAGTTATTAAATTATCTTCTTGAAAATACATTATTTAGTGTTAAAACCATATATTTCTTCCTATAATTTAGCTATTTTCTGTATAGATTAGTTTGGGTCATTTAGAAAATAAGATGATCCTTTATTATTCTTATTAATATCTAGACAGCTATGTTTCCAGATATCGTTTAAACTAAATTTTCTAAAAACTCTGTATGTTATTTGCATAGCTCATTTTGATAATATTCCTACTAAATTTGTGTAGTTTTTTATATATTCTGTAGCATTTTTTAACAGTAACCTGCATACAGTACTAAAACTACGGTAAAACTTTAATAATATTGGATTAAAAAAGCATAAACACTTGTTTTACGTAAATATTTTTTGACGTATAATAAAAAGCAGATTATATTATTTTGTAAAAGATATTTGCAAAAATGATGTTCTGTAATGTAAAATTGTTTTAGCCGCAAATTTTTATTTTTAAAAACGCATCTTTACTTATGCTGCATACTTACTAAACTTTTTTACTCTTGACAAAATTATATTTTATTTTTTATTTATTTATTTATTTGTCCAAACTTTTTTTTAGATTTGCCTTTCAACATTTTTCTCACTTCTATATACTCATATGTAGGCTGTGTTTTAATTTCAATAATTAAGCCAAGTAACAAAAATATATCAAATTTGCATCTGACTTTAAATTGAAGATGTGATAAAACTTATAGAAAATGAGACCTATATTTTTTGAAATTTCAGACTTATCATAATATCATACTAAAATATAAAAAATATAGTTTTTTGTAGCTTTATCTCTTTCTAAAGTTGAAAGTTATATAAAATTGTTATTTATTTCTCTTGTTTACCTTAAGAGCAACGATAAAATACCCACGACAAATAAATCATGTCATCATACTTTAGTAATATTTTATGTAAAATAAAATAGTTTTGCCAAAGATGTTTTAATAAACCCATTTTTCCATTTGTAACTTTAAAGGTTTTTTCATAATTACCAACAACTTTCAACTTTGACAGTCTATAACTTTTTTTAAAATAAATATTTTTGAAAAAGTGTTTTGGATATTGTCGCTTAGAATGTCCTTTATAAAAATGCATTACAAAATTTTGAAAATTCTAAAAATTACTTTTTCGATTTTTGGCCACACTCACCACACAGTGCATCTATCTCCGAACAAATATATTCTGAAAATATCAAAATTTGTTAGATGAAAGTTCTGTGATATTGGAAAAGAAAATAAATTATTAATACAAAAAAATTTTACTTCGTTTTCAAAATAATTGCCCCTGTGTTGAATCCTCCCCCTTCTAATCTATATATGTAGGAACTGGAGGGGAAAATGGGAGGATCACCGAGGTTTTGCTGGACGGAGACGTTAGTTTAGAGTTTTAAGGGTTGGGTTTAAACAGGACGGGATAAGACGGAAAGGGAACGTGGGTATAAAAGACCGACAATTTTGACAAACTGGGAGAGTTACTCAGTGTGAGTTGAACTGAGTTGAAGTAGCTTAACACAAAAGGAGTTTGTGTTAATGCTAGGTTATTTTTAAGTGCTGTAAATAATAATGTAAATAAATGTAAATATAAAGTTGAATTCGTGTGTGTATATAATTTAAAATATAGAAGAGTTAGAGTGTGACAAGGAGATGTCACAAAAACCTCCAAGTGTTCATCAAAATGCTTGTAAAAATCTACATATATAATATATGTTCTTTTGAAATTCTAAGAAAATCTTGTTATATTCGTCCGTTTGTCTGTTGAAAGCTCGATAGGACTCGGGGCAAATTATCTAAGGGAATGGAAATTGGATTAAATATTTTTCTTTGATTAATAAAGAAAATAAAGAAATTATGAAATAGAAAGCAGTGTATTAAATATTTCGATATAAGCAGAGGAACAGGTACCCTCACAGAAACATTTTTAATTAATTAAATAAATATTTTTAATTAATTAAATAAATATTTTTAATTAATTGTTATTATTTGTTTTATTGAGCATTATTTTTATTTTATTTTTTTTTTTTTTCATATAATATAAGAAATTACAACCCAATAATATATTCCAAAATAAAACATAATAGCAAAGAAAACTGGAAAAATGTTTGAGTCTGATAGAAAATCGATTATAACTCAGTCATTTCTTAACAGATTTCGCTAAATTTCAATCTATATAAAAATCACATATATTTTTTTTAATTTCAAGCCCTTATTTTCAAACATTTCCCACTGCTATAAAAAAAATAAAAAATAACTTTAAAAATTCTTAATCGATCAGTATTTTTTTTAGTTACAAGAAAATAATAAAATCTAAAAAAAAACAAGGCCCAAAAAAAAATTAAAAAAATAAATAATTTAATATTGTTTTTAAGAATTGTAATATAATTTTTTCCTTAAATTTTATTTTATTTCTGCCTTTTCTTTCTTAAATAAATAAATATTTTCTTATTAAAAGTATAAAACTTTTCATTTTTAAATCAAAACAAACAGTTTTAGTTTCCTAATTTTTATTTGATTTCAAGCACATTATTATTGTTAAATTAAGCTTATTATTGTTTATTTAGCATATACAAATTTTATTCTTAAATATATTATTTCTTTTACTAAATAATTTATTCATTTAAAATATTCTCTAAATTTTAAATTATTTTTCTATTGCATACATATGTACAACCAACATATGTTACCAATTAACATACCAACGGGACGTATGATTTATGCAATTTTTCTTTTCTCTTTCTTTTTACATATATTTATATCCTATACATTTTAACTAATAACTCTAATTTACAAATGTATAAATCTAATCATTTTCAAATACATACTCGTATATATGTATCCTACCGGTTTTCTTAATTGAAATTTTAAATTTTTAATACTCTATAGAATAAAATAAAAAAGTTTTATTTTCTAATCAAATTATTTACCAAACCATTATCCACAATAATTTTCTTTAATTCTTAGAAAATTTATTTTTATTATAAATAACTAGTAAAAGAGTTAGAGAGACAGACAGATGGATAGACGGACGGATGGACGGACAGACAGACTTCATGTGTTTTTCAAATTAAACAAACTACATATTTTAAATATTCCATATGCATTCCTGTAGAATAGTATTTATTATCTATAAGATAGAAATATTTAAATTTAAATTTGTTTTATTGCATTTTCTTACACATACATTTCAAACTCAATTGTTGACAAGTGAAAAAATTTGAGGTATTTTTATGTTATAAATTCTATTGGATTTGTCTTTATTTTTATTTCTTTTGTTTAGCTTTAATTTTAGTTAAAGATATAAAAGCAGAAGATTAATTTAAAATACTAAAAATCAAGTTGTCACTTGAACAATATTTTTTATTCTTTGACTAGCATTTGATGAAGATAAAAAATTAAATAAATTTTATTTATAATATTTTTCAGTTTTAGTTTTAATTGAGAGATAGTATATGTTTTGAAATTAAGTATAAAAAATATTTTTTTATGGAAGTGCAAATAATTCAAATTAACCCTTTAAATAAATGATATTTAATAAATATATTTAAATAAACTTCAAGGCGGAATTGATAAAACAGTAAATATTTTGGGACTCAACAACAGAGGACTCAACAAAAAAGACCTTCAGCACTTTAGGAAAAAAATTCCTTAACGAGTTAAATATTTAAGAAAAATATTCTTCAAAATATAAGTTCTTTAATTCGAAAAAAAACTATAAACCACAAATTAAACAATCGAACATAATAAATTCATATCGTAAAAAAATTCCTAAAAAAATAAATAGTAAATTTTCTACCCAAAAATTTTATTTCATTTTATGATTTATAGTCAAATAATTTTCTATATCATATACAAATAAATTTACTTAAATATACCTACCTTCCATTTTTTAAAAAAATAACTTTTACTCTAAACTTTTAATCAAAATTAAAATATATAAAATGTTTCTTTATTTTTCATTTAACACATACAATTTAAGTTGCTATTTTATACTAAATTACAAAATAATTGAGTTTTTCTGTTTTCTAGCTAAATTAAGTTTAATTGCAAATTTTTTTTTTTTTTTCTAAAAACATTTAAAGTTTTGTTATGTTGTAGAAGTTTTTCTTTTATTTATAATTGTAGTTGTTATCCTAACAGATAAATTGCTTCAACAATCTATTAGATACTTTAAAATTGTTTAGTTTTCTTTCTCTTCCAACTGTTTTTTCAGTTTTTTCAACTCTTTTCACTTACTTTTGTTTAACATTTTATGTATTTATTAACACACAAAAGATGTTTTAACTTAAATTATAAAATGTCATTTTACTAGTAGAAGAAAAATAACATGTTTTAGAAAAACCAACACCAACAAGAGAAAATAAAATTAGTTAATATAATACCAAATAAAAACTATAGTATTATATTTACTGTTTGTGACATTAATAGTGTAGTTAGTGTATATGTTTTTGAAAGTGGTAAAGAGTCACAGTTTTTAGTTAAAGTGGTAGCATTATTAGTTTTATAAAAAAAAAAAAAAAAAACAAGTACATATAAGTTAATTAAAATGCTCAATGTATAAAAACACATGCATACTTGTTATAAATACATATATAAATTTACACTTACGCACACAAAAACACATGTACGAAAAATACTTAAAGGTTCAGTGAAAGACAAAAGTAATATTATTAATTTAGAAAGCTTGATTTCTACTCTCTTTGAAACCGTTAAAAAAAATTTTAATTAAAAAATAATAATAATTGTTGAAAAATTTCAAAAATTTTTAAAAATTTAAGTAAAAATATTTTCCTATTTTTTTCTCTGACACTAATGTTAACTTGTTGTTTTATTAAGGCTATTTATTCATACAAAATCTGTCCAAGTTTAATTCCTTAACATCCAGCATTTCACTTCCTAATTACATGCCTAACTTTATGGAACCTCGAAGCCTCAACATTTAGTCAAATATAGTGCTCATTACAATTCCATTATTACTTATGAATACCATGATTATATATCTCCAAAATATATTTTCTTTTAAACATTTTATTTTTAATTTGAATTATGTAATATTCACTTTATCGTTTGACAGTATCAAATGAATCGCGGGAGTACTTCGGTGTTTTTGAATGTTAAATGTACTTTAGTATTAACTTTTCCATCCCTGGGCTATATCAATCAAAATAGCTCGATAATATAGAACTCCTAAGTTACTATCTGTACACGTCAGTATCTTCAATATTTATCGAAATAAACTGAAAATAAAAATGTTTAGTTTTATTTTTTACACTTTTTCGTACGTGTAAATAGCAAAAAAACTATATTGTTCGCAAAACCATGAGTAATAAAAGAAACATATCTTGCGATAAATTGCTAAAAAATCAAGTGAATATCGGTTTCAGTTTGGAAAATATAGTCGTTTAAATATTACTACATTACCTAACAAAAATCGTGATTTTAATTTTTTTATTTTATTTTTTATTTTATTTTTATTACATCAAAATTTAAAAAAATAATGCAAAATATGTGAGGCTGATTTTTGAAGTTTAGAATATGTTTTTTGATTCATAAAATCAAAAAACCTAAATTAAGGACAAAGTAAATAAACTGCTTTTTCGCATGATGTCATCAAGCGAAATATGTTTGAAGATGAATGTCGCTGTGGCCGTATGACGTTTTTTTTTTTTTTTTTTTTTTTTTTTTTTTTTTTTTTTTTCTTAATATTTTTTCATTAGAGATATTTTTCGATGGTCTAAAGTCTTATATTGAAAAACTTAAAACAAAATTATGAAATTTAATAAAACTTTTTCAAATTGCATAAAATTTTTGCATATAAAAAATTGTTAAGGCCATTTGACTTGGACGTGTAATTTATTAATAAATCCGGTTTACGCAATATTTTTCTGGTTTCCTGACATCAGCGAAATATACATTAAACTGTACGTAATGATTTCGTCTTTAAAATTCTTCCCTCCAAATTTAACTGCACTGAATGTCGCAAATTTTTATATAAAAAAATACTGCAAAATTTCAAAACAGTAAGTTTTTTTTATCACCTTAGAAAAACATGGTTACAGCATGGTCATTACAACTATTAAATGTTTATATAGCCGTTTTTCATTGATTTGAGTAATACCGTGTTCATGACAGCAACGTTTATGTTTCTGCTTGATAATTTAATGATTACCCACAATCAAAATTTTAATATGGTTGACCGAAATTATAATAAGTATTTAAATATTTTTATATGAAACCATATTTATAAAAACCCAAACATTTAGTCAATTCTACAACTATTTAGTTACTTCTACAGCTATTCAGTTAATTTTACTAATTTGGTTAATTCTACAGGTATTAAGCTAATATTTTTATTGGCTTATAATAATTATTGAATACACATGTTTGTGTATCAGTCCAATAGTTTGTTAGTATATTAATTCTCATTTAGTTTAGATATGAACATACAGTGGCTCACAGCTTATTTTATCTAGAATATATTTTCATGTTTAATGTTCCATAGCTATGCAGCAGATAGGAACTTTAAAAAAAAATATGGTATCATTTGAAAGAGAAAAAAAGTCTTTCTATTTCATTTAATGCAAAAATTTGCACTTAAATAACTTAAAAATATAAAATAAAAATATACTAAATTTTTTTCCTAACAGCTTATTTTACGCAGCCACTTCTTTTTGGAAAGGCACTTCCATGCAGCGTTGTCCAATGGACTTTATTTTTTGTATCTACTTCTAGAAATGCCCTGCGTACTATTTTTGAATTGATTTTGTTAGTTAATGCATCAATTACAATGTAAATGTGAAATTGGTCCACGCACAGTGTTATAGAAAGAAGTATTGGTTATAAACCATTTTAAAACGGTCGCTCGCAGCGAAAAATAACTCAAATGGTTAAAATGTATGCTTCTATGGTACAAGAAATCATTATGAGCTTTTTTCATAAAAATCGGTTGGACAATGAAAGGCAGTGAAGTACCGAATAAACATTTTTACAATCGTGACTGCGATATATTTTAAGGAAAACAAAGGCCAACCTACGGATCTCAGCACCAAAACCGACACCCGGAGTTCAAGTTGGGAAAACAATGTTGCGTCAAAACTTTTTGCCATACATTGCATCAGCACTATTTTGAAGGTCGAGTTTCACGCAAGAAGACTTTTAAATATTTAAACAAAGCGGGCTGCATGATCAACTTTATTAAGGAACTTGTTTCGTTTTGGAATTCGATTATTTCTTCTTAATGGGTCCTATTTATGGCGAGAACAGAATACCGAGCTGAACCAAGAAAACTTAAAAATAACAGTGAAGCATGTTGGTGGCAGTTTCATGGTTTGGGCCTGTATGTCGGTTAAAGGAAGTTGGAACTAATTGGATCAGCAATGGACAGTAGTAGATACCTTTAGATCCTAAAGGATAATTTGTTGCAAAATGCAGAAAATCAGGGCATATTTTCTTATTTTTGATATTGCCAACATAATGATCCAAAGAATAAATTTGGTATTGTGTACAATTTGCTAATATATGAAGGCCCAAATTTAACGACGCTCTCTAAACAGTCGCCAGACCTCAATATTACTGAAAATTTGTGATCCATATTGGAAATTTACATAACAAAATAGGAATTAGGCCCTAAAAATGCAGTAGGAACACATTTCGCCTAATATTACACAAAAACAGGATGCACCGGTAACAAACCGCCCCTAATCTGTTGCATACAATTAAGACTACCATTCCAGATTGTGTTAATGAAAAACATAATTTTGTTAAAAAATTATACAAAATCTTTTTTTAAAAGTGCATATTTTCATGTTTTTTTTTTAGAGCATATTTTTCAGTTTTTACAACATATTTTATGCACAATGGTATCATAATAATAATTAAGTACAAATATACTTATTTTTAACTGTAGTCATATATTACAATCATAGTATGTTGCTCTTAGTCACTAGAACAATATTTTTTTCAAACTTTGGCAATACATGACACTTAAATTAGGTTTCAAACAATTTCAAAATTTGTTAAAATCCCTCCTCATGTTCTGGTTCCTTGTAAGATTTTGAGTCTATCTATCAATGTCCGTTCGTTTGTCCATCTTTCCATGTGTGTGTCTGTTGAAAGAAGAATGGAGGACCTACTGGGGACGAAATTTTGTTCTAATATTCATATTATATTACGTTTATTTGTTAATTAAATTATGGTTGTAGATTCGGCCAAGCCGAATATAAAATTCACACTTGTCATTTGAATTTTGTATATTACTGTATCCAATTACATATACATTTTAAGTTTAATGTTTATATAAATGTAACATACACATATAATTTTTACAAACCTTTATATGGACACACAAAAACACCTTTAAAAAAACCGAAATAAAATATAATTAACCCACAAAGTGTTGGGTGGTATATAATATTTACTTAATTATTATTTAAAGATTTTTTATTATGATGAAAATATATATTATGGGTGAATAAACAAGCATTGTGAATGTTAGAAATATATTTTTTTGGGTATTTCTTGGATATGCTAGTTTAAATTTTAGAAAAGTCTACTAGCTGCTACCCTTATATTTTTTACAAAAAAAAAAAAAAAAAAAATAATAATAATAATAATAATACCTTAAAAATTTGTTTATAACTTCTGCATAAAAAACACCGCACGGTGGTCTCAAATCGATTTTTTAATAATTCTGCAACTTGCGAACCGTTAGAGATATCTAAACAAAATAAAAAGCTGAAGTGTTTTTGAGTTAATTTGGAGGAGTACTGGTCCCTAGCGGGTCACAGGAGTAAGGGAAAGGCCGCCAAAATTAACCATGTAAATTGTTTTTTTTTTTTTTTTTTTATTCACCAAAAATTCATTTATGATTTGAATTAAAAAAAAATTTACACGTACTTGGTCCATGTGTAGGTTATCTCTTTTAGTTTAAAAGATATTTGAGTCGAAGTAAATTTTACTCCCATTTTTGGCAAAGTTTTTTTTAAGTTTTTTAAACTCGGGGGCCAAAATTTTTTGAAAACAACAACAAAATTTCTTAAAAACTTCTAAATAATATTACTTCAACAATCATAATCTGAAGTTGAAACTTAAAAAAAAATAAAACTTTTTTTGGTGTTATTTTCAAAAAGGTGGTAATATTCTTTCACTTTTAAAATACTTTTTTTTTTTGGTTCCGCACTACAGAATTTATTAAATGGTTTCAAAGAATCTTTACGTTAATGCATGTAAAGCCAAATCGGAGGCGCTCTGTAGAACAGTTCCTACTCAAGCCCTATCCAAACTTTATCAATTTTGAAAAAGATTTTTTATTACACAACATAGAATATCAGACATTAAAAAGTATAGTAGGGATCTCCTAATAAAATAATGCTCATTAAAGTCTTTTCGTTTGTTTTCATTATGAATTCATCGAAATTTAAACATAATTTCAATACAAATTTACTTCTTATTTATTCACATTAAAATAAAGTAAATTTGTATCGTTAACTTTTAAGCAAAAAAAAAAATAATAATAATAATTTTTAAATAGTCTTTGCGACCCCTGTGGGTCCCGGACCAAAATTTGAGAACTGTTGCTCTAGTGTGTATACCAAGTATTATAGATATATTTATTTTCTTTATTTCTTTTTATATCGTGGTGTAAAGCATACACAGAGAAAACAGATTTGTTATCACAACCGAAATTTTAGCCATTCCAATTTATAGCCTGTTTCTCTATGTCGAACGAAAGCTTTCTTTCGCCTTCTAAGCGAAAGAAAACTGATTTGGGTTTCTCTAACTCACTTCTATGCGAACAATGAGTCGAACGACAAGTCGAAAGAAAACGTAAGTGTTTTCATATAAAATTGGGTTTCTGTATTTTGAACGATAAGAACAAATATTTCAAAATCAGTCACTTGCTATTTTTCTTTCGACTGGTTGAATTTTTTAAAGAAAAAAAGGAAAAATACTCACAAGGACATTGCAAATGTTCCTTAATCATGTTTATTATTCATTTTGATGTATTTGGTATCCATAAATGAAGATCTTGTGTCTTAAAAACAACTTCTAAAAAAAAATCAAAAAAGAATTTATTTTTTAATTATTTTAATTTGGTTTGTTTATTTCCTTGGTTGTATATACATTAAAACAATTTAGTAGTACTTTTAATATTTTTACGAAAAAAAAGTTACTCTGAAAGAAAAATAAAACAAAAACAATACGAAACGACGTAACTCCATGCGAACGAAAACGTAGGAAATACAGAAACCCAAATTGATTCGAATTCGTTCGACTTGCTTTCGTTCGCTTTGATTTTCGTTCGACATAGAGAAACAGGCTATTAGTCAGTTACAGGAACTTTCCTATAATTCAATAGCAATAACCGAATGAATATAGTACTCTGAATTGTTTTACTATATACCTATTGTGAATGAATTTAAAAATTGTTTAACATTTTCTTTAAACGTTTTTATTAAAAGTTTATAAAATACGCAGACATGAGAAAAAT
Source organism: Protophormia terraenovae (assembly GCA_951394005.1). Classification (NCBI taxonomy): domain Eukaryota; kingdom Metazoa; phylum Arthropoda; class Insecta; order Diptera; family Calliphoridae; genus Protophormia; species Protophormia terraenovae. Next base: position 145,851,644 of record OX596074.1, read on the forward strand.
AAATAAAAATATTCAACTTGAAAATAAAACAGCTCTCTTTTTTTAGGAACCTCTACAGGACTTCAAGCTTTCTTAATATCAGTATGGGGCAGTGCACATGATGTTAATGAATCAAGCATTACATTCAATAATTCTTATTAAAAACTATAAATAAGGATAAGATATAACATAAATTTCGCATTAATGACAATATGAAAAATTTTAATTTATACCAACTTGGAAAATATATTTATAAAGCTCCTAATGACCACACATTAATCCATCGGTTGACACAAGAGATATACATATTTCTAATCTTTGGCTTATTTAACATGGAATAGTTGACATTTCGAGGTGAAAATTTGTTTAATAACTAGAAGTTGCAACTGTTTAGGGAAAAATGATCAAATGTAAAATAATATGTATAAATTTCTTACCATTTCCATTTTATGTTCATACGCTGTTTTAATAAATCCATTAGCTATATATGTATTTTATCAGAAATTTACATTTACAAGCAATAGAAAATAAATTGGTACGACTGCTGATAAGAATATGTTGATAAATCTACAGGGAAATTAAATATGGATTACGAATTTGGTCTATAATAGATAAATGTAATATTTAATGTTTAACAATTACGCTTTAAATTTTGGGAGAAAGCACTTCCATTTTAAATGTGATCCACTTTTTCACATACGTTTATTTTGTTAGAATTTTTGTATTGCTTTAGTTAATTTTATTATTAAAATGACAAATAATTTTTCAAATTCCAAAAGAAACAAAAAACATGATTTTCTATTGGGAGAACCAAATTAGCATTGCAGTTGCCGATTTTCAGTGATCTATACCAAATTTTTTAAATTCGTAACAAACTGACACACATTGATAAACTTAACTGTATAATCAATTATGGGAACCTAATTTTGAACAAAATGACGATTTATTAATTATGAAATATTATTAATTATGAAATAACCTTGATTAAAATCTTGTTGTAGTGGAAATAAAAAAATAAGAAAATATCAAATTTTGCAAAGATTATTGTTAAAAAAAAAATTGCAAGGACTTAAATCTATCTCAAACCTTGATGATTATGTTCAAAAAGACGTAAAAAATATTTTCTATCATGCAAAATCATCGATTATGTTAATTCATTAATAGAGATGCTGAACATTTTTTTGAAAATATCTAAGATCGGGAAATATGAAATTCCATTAAAACCAATCAAATTCATTAATAATAGAGCTAGTATTCAATCTGTTTGCAAAAAACATAAGAATCATGAGAATATTTGACAAAAACCCCAAAATCTGTAACTATCTATTTGGTGAAAACTTATGACCCTTTTCAATATCTTGAAATCTATTAATCTTAGGTCATGGTAAACTAGAAACGCGTTTTAATAGTAAATGGACAATCGTTAACTAAATTAGGTTAGAAAGTAATGATTTTTTTAAGGTTTCAAAATAAATGATCGGCATGAATTGCTACGCTATAAAAACTGTAAAGTAATCGAATTTTTACATAGCGAATTAGGAAAGTATCTCAGATCTAGATGTCGGTCCGATTGGACTAATTAGTGGAATGTCCTAAAAAATATCATCAGCATTTCATTAAAATATGTTCAGATTTTGAGAAGAAAATATTGAAAATATGATATAACGTCATAATATTCACCACGAATTGCAGACTAATACTAATACTTTCGTAGCAAATGTTCAAACTTGTTTAAAATAAGGATTCGATAGTTTTGGAGGAATATGTAACAAAACATACTTAAAAGTATGAAATATATAAATAAAAGTGAAATTAAGAATCCTAGAATATCAGCCAGAAACTGTAAGGGCACTATGGGATAAAATTTGCTTTGGTGCTTTATTTATATTTATTAACATCATGACTTGTTAAATTATGAAACAAATTTGCGAAAAGAAGGTATTATTTTGCTAAAAATATATTTTGTTTTAATTAAAAAAAAATGGTGCAAAACTGAACGGGTTTTTATTTGAAAAACATCTAAAATTTTTTGCAAAAACTAAATTAGTTTTAAAACTTTTTATTCTTCATTACATTAAATAAATTCATCATGAATTAATACTATTAATTACTTTTTGCATTACTTTATATGATAAGTCACCTAAAAAGATAAACAGTTACAAAAAAGTGCTCACTTTTGCTCTATAGTGTACGTTTGAAATTAGAGTGGCCAAAAAATTAAAGATAGTAGTGTTCCAGATCAAATTTATTTCATTTCAAGATACCGTTCCTCCAAATTTTCGATTTTGATTATCCTAGGCGGATCTTAAAAAGGAAGATATGAAACCTTGGACTGTAGATGCTCAAAATTTTTTTCAACAAGTTTTAATTTTATTAAATAATGTAAAAAGCCGAAATTTTTTTTACTTTTACTCATTCGGCTTCCAAAAAGATAATGAAACGACAAAAAATATATATCTTATAAAGTGTATAATAAATGAAATAAATGTTCATTCAAGCTGTAAACATCAACATTTTTAGTTGTGGGATCACTATTAATTCATATAAATTTTATTATGAGTGAAAATAATAGCTTAACTTTATTATGCCAAATATATGAAACTCTTTTAAAAACTTTAACTAATTTAGTACCTAAATTAGTACCTTTTTTCTTAATTTAATTACCAATCAAAAATATTTTCCAAAAATTAAACATATACTTTAAACATTAAAAATACAAACAATAGAGAACAAAATAATAGTGAATTTTTAAAAATTTAAATAATATCTCTAGAAAGCTTTAAAAGTATTAAAAAAAATATATGTATCCTTCTTTTTCTTACTAATTTCTTTATAAAAAAAAAAAAACTCACAAAATTTTCTACTACGAGTAAGTATTTTCGTTTATTCTGTTGTTAGCTTGAAGTTAAATGTTTATTTTCCTTTTTTTTCAGTCATATGGATATTTGTATTCGAAGTTTTTTTTTTTCCTGTTTTATTAGACCACATGTGTTTTTAATGAAGTTTCCGGAGTTTAATTTTTATTTTGCCATTTTCATTTTTATGCTCGTGCACTAAATACATTTTACTTTATAATCTCACATCTACACATAACAAAAACGTACGTAGATGAGTTTTTTTTTATTTAGCATGAGTTGGTGCTGTCATTATGTTAATTTAAAAGTCTCTCATACTCTATTATACTGCATCCTGTGAGTAGATGTGTGTGTTTGTGTATATGAATGATTATATAAACACTCACATTCAACTTATTAGTTAGTTGTAATGTTATATGATCATATAAGTATGTTTATAATACATTTATAGTTATACACTGTGTATGTGTGTGTATATACATGTATGTATTTTAGTAAATTTTAGTTATATGTTTAAAAAGTAGTATCCTTGTTTTAGTTGGCCTTTGTTTGTTAAGCTCATTGCGCTCATTACGATATCAACGCACGAGTATAAAGATAAAACACCTGTGAAATGTTACCCTTAGCCACTATTAAAACTAAAAATAACATACATCACTCAACTACTCTCGTTTCTAATATAAAAACCTACTCACACACACATGTAACCATCCTTCAAAAAGAAAAAAGAACATTTGTATAAACTTTTATACTAACACATGGTAGTTTGTAAAAAATTATACAGTCATATCAACACCACAAACACATTAACTTACTAACAGATTTTCATACCCAACATACACAATATTATAATTATAATTCAGTTTTTTGGAATTAATATTGAATTTTTGAGAATATTTTAAATGTTTTATTAATATTCTTAAAACTCTTTATATATTAAACATATTAATACTAATATCAAATGTAATATGTTTGCTGGGTATTTACAAGCACACTTGCACATTTTGAGTGCTCATTTATTTAAAAGATAGATAACGATAATGATACACAACAAAAAACTAAATTACTCATTCTCAACATAACTACAGTAGTTCTTTTGTTAATTTGTTTCATTATTTTAATATTATGTTTCCTGAATATTCCAATTTTTAGAATGAAAATCCCAGAATTTAAACAAAAAGAAATCAAAATTTACAGGGAAAATATTACGTATACGCCATGTATACGATACCTTTTGTAAGCATTTTTATACCTTAAACCACCATAGATGTTGAGAGTGTTTAGACAGGTTAGATGATGTCATTAATTGAGTTAATAATGTATTGAGTTTCAAATGTTCCCATGAATTTTGAGCAAATTGGGGTCTGATTTCTAGGTTAAATATTATAGAAAATTCAAAACGTATTATCAGAAGAACAAAAAGGTACCACAAAATCCCTCTTATGGATTCACATTCATTTAGGACCACATGTCCTTAATTTCTTGTTTCTGTGTTAAATATTAAAGAAAATTCAAAAAGTACCATTAGAAGAACAAAAAGGTACCACAGAGACTCCTTATGTGAATTCTTTCCCACATAGGACCATACATATTTAATTTCATGTTTCTATGTTAAATATTACATAAAATTCAAAAAGTACCAATACAAAACCAAAAAAGTGCCACGAAGTCCCTCCTCTTGAATTCTTACACACAGGACCATGTATCTTCAAGTACTACAAATTCCACTCTTGTGAATTCTTATCCACATAGGAATACATTTACTTAATTTCTTGTTTCTAGGTTTAATATGATTGAACATTCATTATTGAGTTCGAATAATATATAATTTCCCGCTCTTACCCCCTTTATGGTACTTTTTTCAATAATCAAAGTATCAAAATTTGTATTCCAATGAATATCTAAATTGTAGTGGTATCCAATATTGAAATACTCATATGAATATTTCAATAAATATAAAACGATTTATACCCCTTAATCGTTCGAATTTCCTAAAAGTACCAAATTTGTATTTGTAATTTATCGATAAGTTACGAATACGATGTAAATTTTATCGGTATGTTGACTGGTTTAAAAAATACATATAGTGCCAAAAAAAGTACCAATATACTGTTTTTACTCGTTTTCTACCTAAAAGGGTCGATTTTCAAAAAAGTACCAGACACCTGTTCGATTATTTTTTATTTTTCATACGAAATATTGATTTTTTATATGTAAAATAAGTGATCACAAAATAAGTGCCTTTTTTCATTTGAATGCTTATTTACCGAGATATTTTAGGTTTTATATTTTTAAAAACTTTTTCATACAAAATATCTATTTTTAGCAAGAAATCCAAGTGATCACAAACCAACGCCTTTTTTCCATTTAAACGCTTATTTACCGAGATATTTAAAGTTTTATATTTTTTGAGTTTTTCATACAAATTGTCGATTTTTGGTAAGAAACCCAAGTGATCCCAAATCAAAGCCCTTTTTCCATTTTGTTATAAGTTTAGATTTCAGAAGAATCAAAGTATATGCAAGTAGTCCGACTCTTTGGCAGGAGTACCTAACTCTAACAGTGTGTTAGTAAAAGAGTACCCACTCGGAAACAGAAGGGCTTAATATACATTCTAAAATGCCTTATTTAGGATCTACAAGGCCTTCCGCTCGCATTCCAACACTATTTCTTTTTTACACGGCGTGTCATTGAAGGCAAGGCCTTCCCTTCTCCCTTCCAAAAAGAAGTGGAAATGCAAGGACTCTTAAGTAAATAAATATGTTATTTTATATTTTTAATGCTATTAAAAAGAGTATGAAATATATTTAAAAAATAGACATGCGGACTACCTCCTTTATCGACACTTAACACAAGACTAATGAGTTTTGAGTCTCGTAATTACAATTTTTTCTGTTTGTAATGAGAAAGTTAGTATGTGAGTTACACCTTTTATTACGCATCTAATGAAATGGAAACAAGAATTAGTACCGAATTTCATTTTAAAGGAAGTCGAGGCATTATTTAAGGAATTTTTATAGAAGGCAAAAAGGATTGTTTTTAAAATTTATTCGGAGGCATCCAGAAAGGCCTGTTGGGAGGAAGCACTAACATATTTTCCTGCTGGGTACCTAACTCTAAGTATGTGTCAGAATTAACAAAATTTTAAAAATTAACTGAATGGTTGTAGAATTAACTAAATGTTTTCATAAATATAATTTCATATAAAAATATTTCAATACATATTATAATTACAGTCAACCATAATAAAATTTTGATTATGGGTAATCATTAAATGATCAAACAGAAACATAAACTTTGCTATCATGATCACGGTTTGAATTTTAAGTGAAAATTTGCATTTTTAGTGGAAATTAAATTTTTAGTGAAAAATTTAACTTTTAGTGAGAAATTTATTTTTTACTTTTTAATGAAAAATGGAGTATTTTATAAGAATTCGAATTTTTAATTAGTAAAATTTTTTGTTAAATTATAAAGTTTAAATAAACAATTTAACTTCTAGTAAACACCACAATTTACAAAATTATACTATTTTTCGTGGTACTAGATAACTTATTCAATCTCGAAATAAATCGTTATTTGCAAATTTAATGAGGTTGCACATCATTTTTTAATTTTGTACGAAACATTTTTTTTTTTTTTTTTGATATTTTATTTAACTAAATCAAATAAGTCGTTATCGAAATAAGCGTTAAAATATGGAATTTTACAAAAAACGATTTATCGCAGAGTCATATTTGGATAATAATCTATTTTTGCCCCAGGAAAAAGCGCTATAAAAATTAACAAGAAAGAATTTTATACTTTTAGCCTTAAGCTTAGCTGTTTTAATCACTTTTGTGCCACCCTTCGAGTTTACATCGATCATTGAATCAGATATTAAAATAAACCATATATAAAAGAAATGTTTGAGACTAATTTCATCCTAGATAGTCCGCTACATTGAATCTTATGAGGATCCAGAAAATATATACTTTAAGGGGTCTTAAATGAATATTTCGACAGTTTAATTTAAATGAAATGAAAGATAACTACTACGAAATTTAATGCTACTAAAAGCCAAATTTACAAATATATCGTCCATTCCATGAAAGAACGCCCAAAAATATACCAAGTGTCCTCCGATTTTTATAAAATTTTATACGTATAAGGTCTATGGGTGTCTATAAATATTTCCGTTTTCAGATTCGCTAAATTCAAAAAATTCGCGATTTTATTTCGCTTTTTCACTTTTGAAAAAATCTAAAAAATCTCAAAAGCATACAACTTTAAATACAAATATTTCTGGGAAGGCTTTGCAGAACGGCGTTTGAATTGTAATTATGTTAACTTAAACATGAATATTTTATAAATAAAAAATATTTTTTAAAAATGCATTTTAATGCAATTGCATTTTTTAAATGCATTTTTTTTTTAAATATGCTATTAAAATTTTTTTAATTTTTTAACATAAATGAAAAGTTTGGAATCTTTACATTAAAATAAAAATCTCAAATTTTTGGGACGCACACATGTACTGTGCATAATTTCCCCTCTTCTTCAACTAGTTTAAATTTTTTCATATAAAAATTATATTTTTCTGGTATTATGAGTATCTTTACGTATTTTGTAAAAAAAAAAAAAAAATATTTTTTTATTTTTTAAAAAATCCTGAAAAATAGTAAAACTTTATGTATCAAACTATTTATTGTTTTAAGTTATAATAAGCAAACCATTTTTAAATATACTTTTGAAAAATTTAAATTTAATAAATTCGCAACTAACAAAAATGCATCTAAAAACTGCATTTATATTTTTAAAATATTATGGATCGAAGACGTGGTTTTTGAAATGCTGACTAAATTACACAAAAATATACAATGGCCTTCTAAATACTTTTTAAATTACAAAAATCCATCAATAACTTCAAGAGATATGAATATTTAAAATTGCATACACAGAAAAAAGTAAAACATGATTTTAATTATCAAAATAATTCATTTGATCAAAAAAATGTTTAAATTTGCACCTCTCACCAAAATGATTATACCAATTACCAAAAATTGTAAAAAAATGAAAAGCAAAATTTTTTTTCCAATTAACACCTTTTTGGATTTTAATTAAAAATTTAATTAAAAAAAAAAAAAAATTAAATAACGCAATAATTGAATGAATCAAGAAGGTTATTAGAAAATAAAAATAAAAATGTGTTAAATCAATCAAGTAGATGATTGAAATAAGAAAAAGCGTTAATTAAAAAAATATATTGTATATTTAATGTCTATAATTTTTTTATTTCTTTTTCTTATTATTTTTTTGGTATGACATATTGTTTTACATTATGACTTTTTTGGAAAATGTTTGTTTGATCGAGATAAATCTTTTATTATTGTTTTGTCCCCTCTTGTTATTTATGCAATTAAACATCTTCATCTGCCGAGTTTCCTGGTATTCCATAATATATATGGAATATTTTCAAATGGCGGATTTCTAGGTTCTATTCATTAAGGTTTTAAATGGACGATTATTGACATCAATAATTTGCAATGTAAGCTCGAGAACAATGCAATATTGAACAGATCTGGGAAGAAAGTGAAAAAACAGATTAACGTCGAATTTACAAACTGAATTTATATATTCTACTTACCGGACAGCATCACATCAATTTTAGTTGCAGGGTCATTCATTTATTATCTATGTATGTATCTTCTATCAGACATCTGTCGGTGTACAATGTTATGAAAATCGAATAGTTAAATACTCATAAATACAATACGTATGCATACAAACCTGTATAATGTGTTCTTCATGCAATAAATAAAACTTGAAGTCCCTTTATGGCCGCGGGAGTGACTATTACCACAAACAATTTTTAAATATTCTAATCATTTTTTATTAAAACAGACAAATATTTTAAAATTTTTTATTTTTAAATTATTTAAAAATGTCACTATCTTTATTTTTTTCTTTTCACAAACATTTGAAACAAATTAGAAAAAAAATTATTGAAAAAAAATTTAAATTTTAAATTTAAATATAAAACCAGACAACAGTGTTAATTGAAAAAATGTCGGTAATAATTTTTTCTGTGTACTTTTTATATTTTGTAAACTTTAATAAAAATTTTAAAGAAAATTTCAAAAACAAGAAAAATATTTAATTTTATATGAAAAATTTTAAAAAATCTTTCTTAAGGCTTAATGGAGCTTATGTAAACAAATTTTTATCGAAATTGAAAGCCATCAAGTAAAAAAATATACTTTTTCGGGCGTTCTTTCCTGGAATGGTCGATATATATTTTCTTTGAAAAATTATATTCCTAAAAATATGGTTTAATCTTTATATCTAATTTAAATGCAAACATTATTTTGCGTATAAATACTTTAGGATAAGCTTATAATATTAAATACATGCACACACACATGCAGGTTCTAAATAATTTATGTAACATATAATTTGAAGCATTGATTAAGAAAAAGATTCATCATTCAATCTCAGTAGAGATTTAACCACACAGATTGTAATCTATCACATGTTGCAATAATTTTACCAGTTTTAAGATAGTTTACTTAAGGTTAAGATTTTTAAATAAATTTAGTTCTTAAATTTAGGCCGCAAAGAGATCTAGTCTTCTATTTTCTATTCGCTTCATGTCCACTATCCGTCTACCGTCCTTTTCAAACCCATTCTTCACTTATTCCCTATGATGATGGTCCCAACAACTGAAATATTAATGAAAAATAATTATTAATACTCTTTTCTAATATACAAGACCACACTTTAAAAATCTTTCTAAACAAAATTTAAAAATAAAAGCAAATTATTTAAAAAAGTTTTCAAAGTACAAAATATGATATGATAGGACCCTTAAATACTACTGCAAAATTTTTATTATTTATTTTTTTATTTTTTTTCTTTAAGATGCATAGGTTTATTTTTAAAATACCTTTAAGCTAAATTTAACACTTTTTTAGTTATATTACTTCAACCTGGTAACACTTCAAGCGATAGGGAAACTGACACCTTTAAGCCTCACTTTTAATATCTCCTTCTTTTTTTTTTTTTGGCTTGCATCATTTTGAAGCCATTCAACAGAGTTTGTTCCCATATATTTTTCCCTTTTAAATTTTATTTTTTTTTTTTTTTTTTTTTGTTGGCACTACGAACGAACCATGCAAAACCATTATGTCAAGCGTAAATTTATTTTTAATGATGCGCCACATACGTTGTGCGTGTTGCTTTTCTTTGTTCAGCTTTTTGTTTCATTTTATATCACTTATTTTCTGTTACTACTATCATTCTTGTTGTTGTTGTTATTTGCAGTAAAAATGCGTTGTTTTTGTTTTCGTAGTATGTGTTGTCCTTATAGTAAACTGACAGAAATACCTACCACAGAAGTGAAAAATAGGTCATATAAGTAAATACATATACATACATACATACATACATACATACATACATACATACATACATACATACATACATACATACATACATACATACATACATACATACATACATACATACATACATACATACATACATACATACATACATACATACATACATACATACATACATACATACAAACGCTTGCAGTCATATATACATATATACACTTAAATATTTAGCTATAGTTTTCATATCTACGTGTTTAATCTAAAGGATCATGACCAGCCATATACCAGGAAATAACACAAAAAACTACAAGTTTAAAAAAAAATATACATATATATATATACAAATGATTTAAATACTAACAACAAATTGATTAAGGTAACATTAGATTTTAAAAGAATATAAAAAGAATTGAGTAAATTAAACTTATTCGAATAAAGCGTAAAAAAAAAAACAAACATTAACACAAACTCATGTATGAAACATAATACAAGTATAGTAATTTAATATATGTTATTTAGCAGGAAGGTATATTGTGTGAGTGTATGCATATTTTATTTGTATGTAATTTAATTTGTTGTTTCCTGTTATTTTTAGTTATTGTTGTTTTGTTATTATTGTAGTTTTTACCAGTTGAAAAGCCATACATTAAATTTATTTCAATTTGATTTTTATTCTTATACACATATACATATGAATACATAAATATACTTATTTTAAATATACATATGTATATTATATATAAAAATAGTTTTCTACATAGCATGTTTACATATCAAGCTTATATACTTATGCATATTTTAATTTATTTATGTAAATTTTCTATAAAAATGTAAATAAATAAATACTATAACATACTCTCTATACTTTTCATTCAGTTTGGTTTATGGATTTATATGTGTATGTATGTGTGTGTGTATTTTTCCAATTGCATAAATTATTTAAATATTTATTTTTATTCGATCAAATTGATTGTTTTTAAATTGACTTAAGTGTACAACATACACAAACAAACAAATATTAATTTACACATACAAACAAACACCAAGTACTCAGTACTTTTCCAACTATAAATCAATAATCAATCGAGTTTTCTATGCGTGTCATGAATTTTATTTCATGTAAATATTTTATTTTATTTTTATTTAATTTTTATTTTATTTAATAATCTCAAACACACACATAAAAATACAGTTTTATATCCTGTGTAGGTCAATTTAATAATAGGATCATCATTAATAAAATTTGCAATTTTGTAATCAAAACACAAATTATTGTCCATGTAGAACAGTATTTCTCTTTATTTTATTTCATTTTATTTTATTTTTATATAAAAACATATTTTCGAAAAAGTGAAATTAATTTAAATTTTTCTTTTGTGTATTAAATCAATTCAATTTAACTTATTCATAACATATTTTTTATTGGCAATTTGTTTATATGAAGTTTTTATTTAAATTAAATTTAAAAAAAATATTATGCAATTATTTATTCATACATATGATGATTTATTTAAAACATTAATTACACAAAACAGCTGTGTAATCTTGCAGAATCAATAATACTTATTAAAAAACTATAAATAAATTTCCTTTTTTTTCTACAAAAAATTCTTAAAATAGTTTTGCTTTTTTAACTCTTATTTGGGTTCTCAAAAACTAAATCCATTAGAGTTTGTCTTCATACTGAGCGACTAGTGGTATATGTCCGTCTTCGGTGGTAATGTTTACATTTAATTCTCCTCATAGATAAAAAAGCAAAACTACCTCAAAATATTCGAAGAAAATTTATCTGTGGCGACACAATTACTGCAGCGCGTAGTAGTTCCAATACGCTTTTGTTTGAAATCAACTTATGATCCGTTAAAGATATCTAAATTTAATTTGACATGGACAGAGTTGAGGCATTTTAGTGTTGATTTGGAAGAGCATTCCCAGCAGTTCAATCGGATTTACCTATAATTTGGTTACGTTATAATATTTTTTTAATCGCGAAAAATGTATTTCGCGATTTAAAAAAAAAAAAAAAAATTAACCCATTAATGCCCACGGCGATCTTGCCAACTTAGAGATTTAAAATTTTAAACATCATGTCAAATAAGGCATATACCATTGACGTTGAAGAATTGTTTATATTTGGTTTTGTAAAGAAGTTATAAACCGTTACATATATATAAGCAAAGCTTAAAGAATTGTATACAAAATCGACCAATGATTATTTTTTAAAATTGTCTCCTCTACAACTTGTTCTGTAGAAGTGTTACATAACAACTACCTTTTTCTGGTACGGTTCTATAGACCTAGTTCTTTCATAAAAACATTAACGAATGGTTTCAGAACGTGTTTCCTAATTATCCATTTCCATAATTAAAGATTAAAATCAATATAATTTTGATAAACCCTTTTTGGTTTTTTTAATGTTTGAAATTTGTTCAAAATTTTTTTTTTTTTTTTAATTCAAGGAAGTCATTTAAGGAATCTCTTCATAATCACTAGTTGACAAAAATATTCTTTAAAACCAATTAACCCATTTCGTACCACTACCCGATCCCGTTAAGATAAATAAATAAAATTAAATATATCAAGTCTATTTTAGTGATTGTGATCATAAAATCGAAAGATTTGTGATAATAGCTATTTTAGTTGCCGAGATATCGGGTGTTGCGAAAACGCATCAATAGTCAATTAGGGGTATGTTGTTTCGCTCATATAAGAAGCAGATGTTTAAATAAATTGTATGGCAAAATGAGTTTTATTTGTCATTTAAATTGTATATTAAATATATTTAGTGTAAGCCAGAAAAATAGGAGGTGGACCATTCCAATTAAAATTTAAGGCAACTAAATAATGACGTACAAGCGTTAAATAACTTACGGTGTAAGACTAAATAATTTCTTATAAAATACATTATATCGTCCCTGCGCTGACTGAATTACCTATGAAAAAATTTTGGAATTTTTTTTTATTGCTGCATTTAGATCCCCTACTAGTTATACATATGACCACCAAAGCATTTGTCGATATCTCGACTAGTTTAGGATTTACGAAATTACACATGTAAAACCATACTTATATAAAATAATCCAACAAAATTAGCTATGTGAACAATTTTACATACAAGTTAGTATTATTAATATTCTTAGTGAAAATGGTAATATTAAAATTTAAACATAAAATATTTAATATTGTATGTTTATAATATGCCGCTTGAAAGTGTACATCCCAAGACTTGTTGCACCAAAATTAACTGACACAGAATTACGTCAACTAAAGCTTTAATGATGTCTCTGTATATGTTAGATTTCTTTTAATCAAAAATTAAAAAGTTGTGTATAGTGTTGATCGAAAATAATATTTTTGGAGGTACTTTAAAATTGGCCCAGCTCATGAAAGTGAAATAATTGATTCATAATATTTTGGGAGTTAGTTTAAGACACATAAATCTTTAATCTTAGAAGGGTACACTTGCAAAATTGTTTGTCTTCACACAAATTGACGCGTTTTATTGAGTTCAGAAATTTTTATTAAATTGTTAATTGTATCTTATTTAAAATCTTTTTTCTGAAAACCATTAAATACGGGTTCATTAATTTTTCTTTAGCTATTGTTTGATACATATAACATTAATATTGATGAATTAAATTTTTTATGTTTTTGAAGATTTTTCTGGGATCATCAACAAATTACCTTTTAATAGCACGTTTCAATTATCTTAGGAAGTTGAAATTTTACCAAAATATTACTAATAATACTTCCTTCCATAGTTCAAACTTATATTTAAATGAACTTAAGAACTTGCAAAAAGAAAAGCATAATCATATCTTAACAAAAATTGCTCCACAAAATTACTTATGTAAAGTTTTCGTTGATTTTCTCCAAAACGCGCCAAAAATTTCATTCTTTTTTATTAAACACATAATTTGTGTCACTAAGCCTATTCATAAACGAAGAAAATTTTTAAAAATTTAGCGAAGTAACAAAGAAACTATAAAAAAAAAACAGTTTTTCAGCTTTCCTGAAAAGTTATTAAAAATTACATAGGTAATTTAGTCAGCGCAGGGAAAATATATTAAATAAAATATGTTACACGTTAAAGCATTTGGAAAGCAATGTACATTGCATTTGATTATCTGTTTGTGCATCATCTCGATTAGGATTTCAATACGGTGGTCAGGAAAGCATTTTGGTCCTTCATACAGGCTGCCTAACCACGTTGTGCTTCAAACACAAATGTTACGTAAATCGATTCTGTTATTCTTGCAGAATATTCCCGAATATTGTAAAATCGTAAATCCTGATAAGGTGGCAAATGCAGTGGCTCATTCCAAGTGGAACAGGATTTAAAAATTTGTGCATTACCCTGACTAAGAAAAACAATTTGTTTGCTTTCATTTATCTGGTCAAATATATTAACGCATTTCTCCTCTATTAAACCTTGCATATCCTTCGAGATTTAATTGTGATATCCACTTAATCTTATTTAATTGAAAAACCAAAATGAACTAGCAATTTGAGTAGAGAGCACAGCCTTTTATAGAAAAAGGCTGTTTCGAAAATTATGAAATTTTACCTATTTACATTGGTTTTTTATATTGAATAAAAAAATAATAAAGTATAATCATAAAAATTGCAAATTCTTAGTTTTTTTTTGGCAATCTTTATGACTTTTGACGAAAATTTATTATCCCTTTTTTATGATAATTGAAAAAATTTACATAATTTTATTGGTTTCATTCATAAATTTTTGGCATGTTGCAGGTAAGTCCTTGAATTTTTGTGATCATATTCAATATAATAGCATCCTTCACAAAATACACTTCATATAAATGTAGCGTCGATCCTTTGGAAATTCTTTTTCTTACATTTGTTCTCAATGATTGTAAAAAATATAACCACTTGTAATTTGCTGACAATTGCTTATTTTTTACTTCATAAGTCATAAATAATGTATAATACAACTTTTATAAGGCTAAAATAAAAAAAAAAAAATTCTATTACACATGAAGTCTTAATTTAAAAATTCTATATTCGTTTCTCTATAATTTTTTTCTTAATTATTCTGCATAATTTTAAAATACTATATTATCTTAAAAATGTTTATATTTTCAGTGCGCCACCTTGCGTAATGTAGCTTAATCACACTGCCCCTAATTGACCATTGATGCGTTTTCGTAACATCAATTTTTGGGAGCTTGGTGTTTCTATCGCCCTAAATAATTTGTCAACCAATGAATAGTTTCATATTTTTTGATGTCTTAGCTGTTGTTTGAAAAGTTATTCAAGATGTTCCATTTCGTACATTCCAAGCTATATAAATGTACGTATATAAAACATTATAACTACTCTTAAACTAAATTAGCTACGGTATAGGTAATGTTACTGATGCACAGTGGTTCCAAAACGCTTTTTTTTTTTTCTTGGAAATAATTCAGTAACTGAAGAACCGTTAGAGGTATCACAATAAAATTTCACATGGTCAGGGGGGAAGTGGGTGGCCCTCCAAAGGTGCCTAAAAAATTCATTTATGATATGACAGAAAAGAAATTTTATATACAGATAGTTCTTGTAAATCTCTACAAAAAATACTCTTACATGTGTAGGTTATCTCTTTTAGTTTAAGAGATATTCGGGTCGAAATAAATTTTTACCTCATTTTTTGCCTCGACTTTTTTTAGTTTTTCAAACTGGCGGGCTTAATTTTGACCCTAGAATTTTTCTAAAATATTTTCCAGATTCCCTACAAAATTCTAAATAATATTACTGCAAGAATCATACAATTATATGAATCTGTTAAAAAGTTACTTTAATCTAAATTTGGAACTTTAAAAAAATTTTACATTTTTTAGGTTTTTTTCCAAAAAGTTGGCAATATTTATTCAGTGATAAAATAAAAAAAAAAAATTATAATTTTTTTAATGTTTACAAGAAAAATCTTAATGTAAATGCGTGTAAAGTAAGTCCGGAGGAGTTTGGGACAAAGGTCTGCCCACGAGCCCTATCCAAATTTAGCCAATTTTGGTATTTAGCTTTTTCTTTTTTTGTTATGTTCTCAAATCGGGATCGACTGGGATCGATTTAAAATTATTTTAATTTTTTAGCTTCATATACAAATCAATTCGAAAACACCTCAGCTCTGACCATGTGAAATTTTATTGTGATACCTCTAACGGTTCTTTAGTTACTGAATTATTTAAAAAAAAGTTTTGGAACCACTGTGTGATACGAAATGGGTTAAGAATCATTATAAGGTTCTATTCAATGAGTTCTATAATGGGTTTTAAAACCATAAGTTCTAAGTTCTAAGTTCTAGAACTAATGATTTTAAAACGTTTTTTTTTTTTTTTTTTTGTTTTTTTTTTTGGCAATGTCCTCTTATTTTTTAATATTTACATATTGTACATATTCATGTTAATTTTTATTTCAAGTAAAATATATATAATATTTACTCATATTTAATTTCATACATAATTCAGCCTGTGGCGGTCCTACGAGGTTTTATTTTTATACTTTTTAATCAATTCAAATTATGAAACAATATTAAAGAAAAAAGTTTATTTTTTTTTTCTCTGTTTTCAAAGCGTTTTAATTTAATCCCTTTTTACAGTTTTTGTGTGTTAACAAAATATTCATAACTTTTATTTACTTATCATCAGGCAGGCATACAAATGAATGTGTGTATTTATTTATGACGATTTTTTTTTTTTGCATTATTATATAATATTTTTATTTTTTTTTTTTTTTTGTCTGACTCAAAGATTTAAAACACATGTAACATGTTGTTGTAATTAGCATTTTATGATTGTACTCGCAACAAAATTTGTTTTGCCAACAAACGAAAAAAATTAAGAAAAGTTGCCAAAAAATTTAAATAAAAAAGTTTTTTTTTTTACTGAATTATTTAAAAAATGTTTAACAAATATCATGCTACGTGCTTTTAACACAAGAAATTATATTAATATGAAATATTACGAAAAAAAAAACAACAACAACAAAAACAATATTGGTTTTGTTTGAAAAAAAAGAGGCAAACTTTTTAAAATTCCTGAAAAAAATGTCAAAGTTTCGACACACGCTTTTCAAATTGAAAATACAAATATGTAAATTAAGTGGTGGTGGTGGTAGAGGAAATTAAAGAGAGGATTTGGTAACATTAAAAATAAACACTTATGCTTACAATAAGTTTTATTGCCTGCAATTTAATGTAATTAAATTTATTTCCATAATCAAACAAACCTAATTGCTTTATTTTATTTAAAAATTATAAAAGCATATTTAACTTTATTGTGACTTTATTTTCTTTTAAAACTTTTAATGGCGGAAACGGGAGGAGTTTGTAATTTACAGGTCCAAATCTTAAATAACAACAGTGACTGACATATTAGCATTAAAAAGTTTGTTGCTAAGAAGCTTCATTTTAATTAAATCATGTACCGTTTTTAAATCATTAATATATATTTAAGATACATTAGAGTAATTCCATATCAAAACGGACAAAAAACAATAATTTTCGAATTTCATGTCTCCGATTTTAATGAAATTCGCTACAGTTATTACCTATTACAAGTGTTGCTCAAATTGCAACATTTCCGACTTAAGACCCTTTCCGGTGCAAAAATATGACGTTTTAAAAATTCAAAAACTATCAAATTTTATCCAAAAGTGTACATAGTTTATTGCTCATAACTTCTAAACTATACATTGTAAAATTCTAATTTGTATCTTATTTAATAGAAATAGATATTGGCTTTAAAATTACGCATATAACATTTATTTACTTCGAAAGTTCAAAGGTCAAAATTTATAATATAAAAATCAAAGCTGAATATCTCAAAAAACGGTATTTTAAAATTTAAAAAAAAAAATAATTATATATTGATAACTTAACTCCATTCTATACTCGAGCCAAAATTCAAGTTGAAGTCTCTTTTGTTTTAGGATTTATGAAGCAAAATATAGTAAAAAGCTATTTTTTTTATGTAAAAATTTAAAATATTTACAAAAATTAATTAAAATTATTATTTTTTTTTATTTAAAAAATATGAAATTTTATATACAAAATTTGACTTTGGTTTATATTTTGTTACATAACTTCTAAACTAAATGAGTGTCCAATATGAAATTTTACACGGGTATGGACAAGAGTTGTGTTAACATTATATAATTTTTTAAGAATTTTAAAAATATAGTTTTTGGAGATATAAAGATTTAATTTTTATAAGTTTAAATTTGACCTTTGTACTTTCAAATTAAATAAATTTACTTAACATAATTTTGAAGACAATATCTTAATATTTAAAATGATACTAAAAATTAAATTTTATTGTATATAGTTTAGAAGTTATAAGTAATTAAATTTTATTTTAGTTCATAACTTCCAAACTAAATGAGACTCCAACTTGAAATTTTCCGTGCGTAGGAATAAGAATTACGTCAACATTATATATTTTTTTCAGAATTTTAAAAATACCGTTCTTTAAATATAATGATTTGATTATTATAAGTCCAACTTTGACCTTTGAAATTTTGATTTAAAAAAAATTTATAAATATCTTTATAAAGGTAATATTTTTGACTTTATTATGAAACTAAAAGTAAATAACTATCTTTGTCAATTTTTTAGGTTTTTCTCGTTTTTCAAACCATCATATTTTTGGACCGGAAAGGGGCTTGAGTCTAAAATTTGATGATTTGGGAATCACTTCCAATTGCCAATATCTGTAGTGAATTTCATTGACATCGGAGATGTCAAGTTCGATTGCTGTCCGTTTTGACATGGAATCACTCATTAAGGATATTTACTAGCTCTAGAGATTATAATATGTATTTATATAAAAAGAAATCTGAATTTTTTCTGAACAAAAGAAATAAGCATTAATTTGAAATAAGATAATGGGCACAGCTTTATATCTTGTTTACTTTAAAATCTTTCCTTTAGAACTTTTTTATGCTCATAAAGAAAAAATATGGTTCTAGTGACCATAAATTAAGAGCAACATAATATGATTGTAATATATGATAACAGTTAAAAATAAGTATATTTGTACTTTATTATTATTATGATTCCATTTTATACTAATGATTCGATTTAGTGAGGTTTATAACACTTTCTTAAATATTGCTTCTAATTTCATCATGTTTTTATCATTTTATAATCCCATTTTATCATATATATAATTTAATTTAATCATGTATATAATTCCATTTTATCCTATGATAATCCCATGTTTTCATACTTATATTTATTTGTACCACGATTCATCATACTGAATATAAACAAACCTTGTCAATTTAATATATTAACAAACTACTGGATTGATACACAAAAATATGTATTCAATGGTTATTAGAAGCAAATAAAAATATTAGCTTAATGGTTGCATAATTAACTGAATGGTTATAGAATTAACTATGGTTCGATATAAGAATATTTAAATACATATTGTCCAAACACGGTTTGAACACTAATATTTCTAGTTGAAACATTATTTTTTACTCTATAGTACTTTATATTTTTAATTTATAATTATTGAATTTTGTAGTAATTAGTACCAAATGTAATGGTTTTTATTTTCCTACAAATTGTATCTTGAATTTAAATACTAACGGTCAACCGAATTTTAATGCTCGTTAGTTCTATTACTTTTGTTAAGTTGTCAAAAATATCCCTTTGTTAAAAATGAATTTAGAACAAGTTATTGTCAAAAGAATAAGTTAACTGCAAGTAACTTATAATAAAATGTTTCCACTTTTTCTTCAACAACCAAACGGTGAGCATTTGATTTTAAATAAACTCATAGATTTCTCTAATCAATCTATTTAAATTTGTTTTATTTCATTACATGAAACTCTAAACTAAAATTATAATTACATTGGAGCAATTATAATACAAGACAAATTATCTACATTTACTTTACATTTACATATTGTCTACATATGTAAATGTAAACATCAATTTAATAAAGTTGTTAAATTGTCCAAACCAGCATCCACTTAAATCTCTCTATACACAACTTTATTCACATATTATAATTGTAGTCAACCATATTAAAATTTTGATTGTGGGTAATCATTAAATGATCAAACAGAAATATAAACGTTGCTATCATGAACATAGTATTATTCAAATCAATCACAAACGGCTACACAAACATTGAATAGTTGTAGTGATCATGCTGTAACCATGTTTTTTTCTCTACATGTGGTTAGCAGCGTGTTTTCATCTATGGTGTCAGCCAAAAATAACTTCTTTCACTTTTTACTTATTGTTTAAAGATTTAACTATTTAATTCGCTTTATAACTGACCCACATTAAAATAAGTATTTGACCATTAAAATGTTTTTCCTTTTCATTTGTGTTAAATTATCATATTTCTTGTGCACCAATATGTTAATTGCACTTCACTCATTAAACTGCTATAATTTCAGTTTAATTACATTGAAATAAAAAAAGTTTATGAATGTGTTTATAACACATTTTTTCTTTACTCCTTTCACTTTTTGCATAAATTTCCACTACAGTTTTCATATTTATATAATTTAAATTTTTTTTATTTCATTAATAATAAAAATTTAAATATAAAATGAATATAAAAAGAAAATTACTGTCTAAAAGTTTAACATTAAATCAAATTATAAAAAAGTAAAGAAATAAAAGCAACATTAATACTTTAGTATGGTGTGAACGAAGTTTTAATAAAAAGGAACTTTTAAATAAAAAATACTAAAAAAATGTTAAATAAGAAATTTAAAAATTGTATAGAAAATATTAAATTATAAAGAGGAATTATCGCAATTAAATAAGCAAACAAGAAAATCTAAAACTAAAGGACCCATTAAATTTAATATGTAATAAATATACAAAGTATTTTTTATACGACTAGAATCTTCAAATGTAATAAAAAAAAACCTTTAATTAAAAAGTCTAACAAAAAATATTTTGAATTGAAAATTGTTCAGAATTTTTAATACCTATAATATATATTTTGAAATTTTTGACAAAAAAAACTACTTCAAATAGAAGGACATTTTATATGAAATTTTGAAACAAATTTAACAAAAACCAAAAAGGTTTTTTTAATTAAAAATTAAATAAAACCTTAAAAATTTTTTGTACTTTACAACAAAAAAGAAAACTATTTATATTTATGTGAGCACATACTTTAACTTGTATGAGGAAAACAAATAATAGGATATTATTTACCAAAAATTAAAAAAAAAAAAAACACAAAAAAGTAACAAACAACAAAAACACTTAAATTAGAAACCATAATCATTAAATATGATTAGACTTCAAAATACACAAAAAATACAAATTTACCTTTATACATACACATTAATATATACATAAATATCAACAAATAAAAACACATAGACATTTTGTATTTCCTATTTATACTTATGCATAAATGTATATGTGCTGGGTGTATGTGTAAAACTAACAAAAACAAGGATGCATGAAACATCAACAACACATGTTTATGCATGCACCTGGGTGATATACAATAACACTCAAACATACACAAACACACACAAATATACAATCACCAACACTGTCTGCTTGAAGTGCTCAACATTCATGAAGGTACTAAAGAGAATGCCACAGTTATAGTTATATATTCATACTTACTATACAATCATACATACATACATACCTACATACATTTAGCTATAGTTGTTTTGGCATCTATTTAGTTCCTCTCATAAACATTCGTACATACTTGCAAACACAACACAAAAGTGTGACACACAACATGAAAATTCACTTTTCTTTAGTTTATTGCGGCATTGGTAACATCCAACATCTAGGTGAATAAAAAAGGAAAACAACTACATACATATGTATATACCAAACTAAATTCTAGAAATTATAATACCTGGTACATACTAAGGAATACTAAGGACACATATGAACATACTATTAGTAAAAGTAGAGCTCAATATAAGAAGATGAGGTTTCACTTTTTCTATACATGTTACCCAGATAATTATTTCATACAAAACTCTTCAACTTAATATAAGAAAAATTATTATTATTATTTTTTTTTTTTTCGGAAATATACACAGAAAAAATTATGATTAGATTTTTCTGAATAATTCATTATTTGTTTTTAAATTAATTTTGATTAAATAATTTATTTGGTTTCAATATTTTATTTTATTGGTTTTAAGTAAATTTAATTCTTATATAATAACAAAAACAATTGTATTTATTTTGACAACTTCAATACAAAAACATATTTATAAAATATATATTTTTTTTGGAAAAAAATTAAAGACAATAATTGCCATCATGTTTTAAAGATTTCTAAAGGTACGTAGACAAATTTTATGGATCTTCCAAATGCATTAATTGATTTTACTTGGATTTCAGATATAAAGCTAAAAAGTATCCATTGGAGATTATTTGTTTGTATGTATTAAAAATCTGGTGCTTAAACATGTTTGTATTTGTAAGTATTTAATAAATCAAACCAGTGGTGTGCAAAAACTTTTTTTTTTTTTTTGTATTTCCTGTAACAAAAATAGGTGGACTAGATGGACTTTAGCGAGTTAAACAAAAATCTGCATTCACTTTTTTCTATCACGTGCTGATTTCTTTTATGGGCATTTTTTATTGATTTAAGAATTTCAGTTATGGATCAAAATTTTCACGACTTTTTAAAATTTTTTTTTTTTTTAATTTTTTTTCTCTAATTGCCGAATAACTACGGACATATTAACTGAACAAAAATTATGTAAATTCGGCTCAAAGATAATTTAAATCGCTATCTACTGAAGTTTAATTTAATTAATCTTAATTGGACAAACCATTATCGAGTAATATAAATCTGACTACCCAAAGTCGGTGTCATAGTAGTCATGCCAATAAAAAAAAAATCAAAAAATTATAGAAAAAAAGTGAAAGCTTATTCTCGTTTAGCACGTAAAATTCCATCTAATTCATCTATTTTTTATTTAATACGAAAAAAAATCTTTTTTGCCCACTAGTATGTATATGTCCACTTAACTGTAGGTATGTATGCATGGGTATGCTAACTGTGAATGCAATAAATATTTGTGCTGCAATTTCTATGACACGTGGCTTCACTTACTCATATTTTTGACAGCTTCGAGATAAAGATGATAAACTAAACATTTTTGATGATTTCACTTTTAAAAATAAGTTTTAGTTTTTTAATATTCCAAAACTACTGATCGGATAAAAATTTGGTAGTAAAACGTTAATTTTATTCCATATATTTTGGTGTATCATTTATTTAAATCGTGCATATCATTTTCGAGTTATAGTTAAATATACACGAGTAATCGTCTTATTTAGGGCGCAATATTAGACACGCCCATAAAAAAAAATCTCAACTTGATGAAAAAAAACTGAAAGCAGATTTGAGTTTAAAACGCGGAATTCCATCTAGTCCACATATTCTTTTTTTTTTTTAAGGAGCTCGAAAATTTTTTTTGTGTCTACCACTGTTATTTTTATAAATAGAGAGAATGTTAGATAATAAATATTTTTAAAAGCCAAATTAAGTCAATTTTTGCACGAAAAAAGTACTAAGAAAAATATTTTAGACGTTTTTTTTTTTTTTAATTTTGAGGACATATTTTTGGTTGTTCTGATGATAACGCATTAAGACTTTCTTATTGAATATACACTTTTTAAAAGAGGTATCATAGCTTTTATATAAAAAAAATATAAATGTAAATCCCATTTCAAAACTTCGCTGGGTTTCCTAAAATATTCTCTAAACAAGTTTGTCTTAAGTAACATTTGTGTATGTGAGTTATTTTTTTTTTTTTTTTTGGAAAACATATGTACTATTTTCCTTACAAGGTTTGTGTGTTTGTTTATATTTTTAAAACTTTACTAAGGTGTATATTTGTGTGTATATGGTATTTGCATATTAAATGCAATACAAACTTAAACAATCCAATCCACACATATCTACATATATGTATACACATGAGTGTGTATATCATCCTTTATGTAAATTTGTGTAAATAGATTTATATGTTACACGAAGTAAAGATAAAGATTCATTTGTAACTTAAATTCTACACTAAATGCTTATAGTGCAACTAAAACTTGTCTTATTTATATACTCAAACAAATACAATTCTATCTCTAAATGTATGAGTAAGTGTGTGCATATTTAAATGTGTGTATGTATAGGTAAATTTGTGTAGTGTCTCTTTCTATCTTAAGTGTTTTACAATTAAAAATCCTTAACCATGATATTCCATGTATTGCCAGGTGATTATCAAAAGACATCTTGTCTTTAAGAATAACATATGTATGTATGTGTCTCATATGTCTACAACTACAACTCATTTCAAGTTTTCAATTTATAAACTTGATTCTTCTCATATGTATGAAAAGATTTTCTTGTGTGAGTTTAATTATAAATCAAACAAACTTATGTATGTATTTAGGTATTTGTATTAGTATTGTTTGTTTATTTTAAACTTATGCTTGTTGCTGTCATATTTCGTAAATACTTTATATGCATATGAATGTTTGAGACAATCCTTTCCATTAGTTTAGTTTTATTTGAATTTGTTCTATTTTTTAATTCATATTTTAGAAAATATTTTATTTCTTTCTGTTCTTTGTATGTTTGTAAAATTTATTACCTTTGTTTTACCTTTCAAGAGGATTAAGAACAAATATTGTCATTTAAGAAATTTTGTGAAATTTTGTTACTGACAGTTGGTCTTCAATTAAGTTAAGGGCTCTAGATAAATTTTATATTTGACGAGCTTTCAAAACCAATTTAAGATATTGTTTTAAGAAGGCTTTTTTATAAAGGTAAATTATAATCTTTTTTTTTTTTAATTTGAATCAAATATTAAATTTAAATTAAACATAAAGAAATGCAGTATTGACAGACGAAGATATCTGTCAATCTTTCAAAAGCATTGAGGCTGTATTTACTAAAATTTTACAGCATTTCAACTGAAATATGTCATAACAAAATTTTTTCACAAACATTCTTATAACTAAGAATACAAACATACACTAATCCTTCATTTTATATTTTCAAAAAAATTCCTTTTCAAATATATAAAAAAAATTTACCGATTACCTTAATTTAATATTGAGATCATGGTTCAATACCTTTAAATTATTTCTGTAATACCGTAAAAATCTTGGCTTGTTATAAAAGTGTTAAATATTGATTTAAATTTATAATAAAAATAATAAAATCACAACACAGCAAATATTCAACATAAAACAATTTTTAATGCTGACTACCCTTCGACCATCCATAAAATTCACATTTATTAAAAATGTATTTATTAAAACAAAAAAAAATAATACACAAAACTCACATACAATATCATATATAAAAGGATAAAATATAAAAATATAAACCTCAGCTTAAATTGTCTGTGTATGCATAAATAATTTTATGATTGAATTGATGTTTTTTGGCCATAAAAATACTCTACTACTACAAAAAGTACAACTGGCACAACTACTATTATGACTACATACTACATACATTCAGTCAGTCATATAGTTATATGAATAGCTTAAGTACTTAACGAACTCACACACACACACACATACTCATCCAGATACAAACTAACTAACCTATTCAATACATACGCACACACACACAGACAAGTTCTTGTTCACATGTATTTATAGAATATGTATGTATATGGATAAACATCGATAGATTCAATATGAATGGTTATGATTATTATTGAAGATTTTTCCTTTTTAACATAAAATATGTATAAAAACATAAAATAAACGGATCAAAATAAATGAAAGGAAAAAATGTATACACATACTGATACAATATATAGAAAATATACAAAAAGAAAAAAAAAATGATGTATATTTTCCATATCAATTGATTAATACGACTAAATCTAATAAAAACAAGCAGTGAGAAAGAAAAGTTTAAAAATAGATTTTATAAATAAAAAATGAAATTCCTTGTTATATATTTAAGTCACTAAAATGAATCACATTTAATAACACAGGACATCACTCGTGAATCCGTTCTCTATAGAGGGTTAAACATTTCCATTTTGCGGCAATTTTATTTTACATTGCACATAGGGGCAAAGATATACCAAACGTGGCGGTATTTTAACATAAGTGATTGGTATCGTTTAAAAGATAATTTTTCCGAACAATATTAATGAAAAAACAATTAAAATATACATATACATTTTTTTAAATATTGTTCTTTGGTGAATATGAAATTTTGAAATACTATTTTATTATCCAATAATTAAAAAAATGTGGAAATACATGCCAAAAATTTTACCATTCTGAAGTTTTTTCAACATAAAAGGAAATTATAAATTTGAAATTTTTTTTGCAATGCATACCTCTGATACCCCTAAAATTGTAGTATTTTATAAAAAAAGCTAGTTGTGCCAAATTTTAAACTAACGTTAAAATTATTATATGATTTATATACCTTAAGTGAATTTCGGGAAGTATTTTATATGGACACTGTGGTCTGTGTGGACCAATTGCTTTAAAATTTTGTAGGGTAATTTATGGTTACCAAACATGTAATATTTCAAAATTTCATCAAAATCAAACTATAAATATGTCATATATAAACATTTAACTTCTATCCCGGGAATAGTATTTTTGTGTGGAAGATAGGTGAAAATATGGACCGATCGACATGTTACACACAGAATGACAAAATCTTTGTCATTCCGTGTGTAACATTTTTATACCCATCTTTTTGATGTTGGGTATAAAAATAATAGCGTTTATACTATTTTGATAAGTTATCAATTTGACCACTTGACGACTGCATTTGTATGCAACATTTTTTACATTTATTCTTTATAAAAATGGCCATCATAAATAGTAAAAAATCTTTATTTCTACTATAATGTCAGATGATATTTTTTACTCTAATATGTACCATATGAAAATAAAAAAAGTTATTAATTTAAAAGTATTGAATTTTTCTTTTACTTTGAACTTCAGTCACGACCACGCACTAGCGATGGCGAAAAATGTTGTAAACAAACATTTTATACATAAAGTAATATAGAAATTTTATCATAAAACGCATTTTTGATTTTTGATTTATTGCCAAAAGTCTCCTTATAGTTGCACTTATAAGCATTATTTAAAATGATTTTAATGCTTAAATATTAGTGTTTATAAACCGGTTAACCGGTTAACCGAAAAACCGGTTTTTTCTTCAAATTTCGGTTATTTGCGAACCGGTTAATTTGAAATATTCAAATTCGGTTAACCGGTTTACCCAGTTTTTCTGTGTCGGTTAACCGGTTTCAAAAATTTGCTAAAAATTTCACAAAATTTCGTCCTTTAGTTGCTTTTTTCTGAATTTAAAATATAAGAAAATATTTTTAAACTACTAAAAATGCTTGCTGTTTGAGTTAACAAGTAGCCAGGTGATATATATTTACTTGTTGGAAATTAACTCTTTTAAAACTATATGTATAATAAATCAGATAGATTAAGCATTCCATTTACAAAAACTTTAATTTCATGCGAATGAAATTTTCCAAAAGAAGAAAATACATATGTAACATTACACCTACTAATGTATAGCTTAAGATAAAAAGAAGATTTTATATAGGATAATAGGAATAAAGACTTCAAAAGTAGAACTAAATAAGTGCAGAAAATGTACTTTTAAGTGATTAATAATCTTCTAAAAATTAAAAACAAATTTCTTTTTAGCAGAAATAATGTTAATTATTTTTTTTTTTTGCAATTTTATGCAGATATTTTTATTACATTTTTTTTTTATAAAATTTCGATAATTTAATTTTATTTTTAACCTAGAAAAATTAAAAAAAAAACTGAAAAATACTTTATAGAATAATTTTAGATCATTATTAAGCTTCAAAAGCTGTGCTAAAATATGCCGTAAAAGTTGTTTTTATAAATTATATTAAAACTAGTCTAAAAGCTGAAAAAAAGTATTATAAATTTTCGATGTAAATCAATCGCAATATATAAAGAACAGTGCAGTGCACTGTTTATTATTTGGTGCATGGTTAAACCAATAAGTTGAAACACTTTTTTAACCAAAAATATTTTTATTAAGCTTCAAATTAGACCAATTATTAAAATGTCGGTTAACCGGTTTAACCGGTTTTTTAGTAGACGGTTAACCGAAAAACCTGTTTTCTAATTTTACTCAATTTTCGGTTAACCGTCAAACCGGTTTTTTGAAAAGTCGGTTTTTTATAAACACTATTAAATATAGATCTGTTTCTTTAAAAATCAATTCTAAAAATTTTGACTTCTTTTGCAAGATTTGATCTGGGGGGTTTTATTATTACTTTACATTAAGATCTTATGTGTTTGAGCTGATATTTGTAAAGCATAAACAAAATTATTGAACTTTTTTTGATATGTCACTTGACATAGTTTTACATATCCGCCCATCCATCTAGAAGTCTATGTAAGACTTGGGCATAAAATACAGGGTCTTTAACTTGAAGACTATTCAATAAAATTTGATTAGTCTCATTTTTACGATACAATGACGAAGTCTATTCATTATTTTTACCTTGCCCCCATACATCATCAATGCCATAAATAAAATCCATTCTCAATAAAATTCGGTATAAATCAGTATATGTCAATATGCTAAATTTTACGAAGATCGGTCCATATATCTAATATATCAGTCCTCCACCAATAAATCACTTTAACGTGAACCAATCTTGCATAAATATTAATATTATAATTTGCCAAAGTGTCAAGTGATCAGCTTCATTAAATTATTATTAAAATAATTTTATTTACAAAAATTGTACATCAAATTGTTCATCAAAATTCGGAATGGGCTTACATATTGGACCTGTAGCCCTATACAAATACAGAATGTTAAAATTAATACCAACATTTATTTGGGTTTATATGAGAACTATTATAAATTATGGACCGAACCACATAAAATTTGGCTTAAACATTTAAAAAATTTATTTGTGTTGAATATTAACTTAATACCTACATTTATATGGGGTTTATGCGCGTTAAAGTGAAGAGGAATTCATGTAGGAGCTATGGTCAATTATAGAACGATCTTGATTAACTTTAGCGTAAATATTAACACTTCTACAAAACTTCTTAGCATTGAGTTTCATTAAAGTATTGCATTTATGATCATTTGTATGTGGCCTAAATGAAATAATGGACCATTCAATAATCAATTTTCTTATGCCAAATAATTATTCGAGCCAAATTCCATCCAGATATCCTTAAAATTGCTGTAACTTACTCACAAGGTTTACATGGCGAGTTAGCCAGCCGACCAGACGAACGGACGAACTCCGTTAAATCGACTCTGAGTCTATTAGTATACCTTAAGGAGATCCGAAGATTTTTTCTGTGTGATACAAACATCAGCACAAACGTATAATACCCCATCCACCTATGGTGGTGTAGGGTATAATTAAATAGGAATATGAAAAAAAATCACTTTTTAAAATTTTTCTATGTAACTTTTATATGATTTTTTTAAATTAATTTGTGAATAAAATTAACATTTATGTATTGATCTGGATATATCTTGTTTTATTTAAATACTTCTTTTTAACATTTTTTTTTTAATTTAAAATTTCGAAAGATTGGAATTTTTATGATATTTTGAAGTTTTTATTTTTTTTAATTATGTACAATTTTTTTTTTTTCAGAAATTGTGCTATTGACCGTTTTAAAATTTAATGTAAGAATGACTTGAATAAATTTTTAATTAGATATTTTTGCCAACAAAATAAGATTAGTCATTTTCGAGATATGCTTCAATATATGATGCATCCTCCTTCATTTTACAAATCGAGATTTACGAGAACTAGAATTAACTCAAAAAAAGTGGAGTAGAGGCTTTGTACTTATTAATACTATGTAACCGAATTGACTGAGAAACCCCGGGCAGCGGATTATT
This sequence comes from Protophormia terraenovae, assembly GCA_951394005.1. NCBI lineage: Eukaryota > Metazoa > Arthropoda > Insecta > Diptera > Calliphoridae > Protophormia > Protophormia terraenovae. The sequence continues at coordinate 145,881,770 of OX596074.1, forward strand.
ATTATTATTATTGTCATTTTGTAACTGTGTTATTAATTGATAATCATTTTGATTAGAGGTTGAAATTTAAACTATTTTGGTAACTGATGACTTTTTTCTGTGTATAATCTTATAGTCTACATATAATCAAATTTTTCTTCGGTAATCTGGACTACTTTCCATGACCATTAACTATTTATATTTTTATGACTCAAATGAGCCTTAAACCATTTGTTGAATACTCGTACAACAATAATCGTGCAAGAAAGTTTTCGTTTGCAGTCCTTATATGATATTAAAATCAATACAAAAATATGAGCTTTATTCACAACTAAATATAAACTAAAGAGCTTTATTCACAACAAATATTTTTTTCCTGCACTTTTTAAGGAAAATATTTTTTTATATATAGTTGAAAACTTTAAAATTCCTTAAAATGTGAATAATGTGAATATTATAAATATGTATGTATATAAACTGGTAGAAAAAAAATGAATTTTAATTTACTAAAATTATCTTAATTATAGAATAATAACAAATGAAGGGTTAAAGAAGTGTTGAGAAAAGTTAAACAAACCAGAGATGGACATTTCTGTTCATAAACAATTGACACTCCTCGTACCAAATGGACACAGATATTTTATACGGTATAGAACTTTATATAGTGGCATTATTATTATATATATATCTGATTGTAAATATTTCTAAAATATTTAATTTCTTTTAATGTTAAAAGAGTTTCAAATGGTTATATTTAGAGTTGTCAAAAATCTTAAAAAATTTCGTGACCTTGATCAGAAATCTGTTGGTTGTAGATCAAACTCAAACAGTGATGTCAGATGGAGAGAATTTTTCCTTTTTGAGGAAATTTTTAATAAAAATTTAAGCCGGTGGGAAATAGTAAGGGAATTTAAAATTGTTTCTTTCTTTTTTCATGATCAGTTAATGATCATAAATCCTTTAAATACAGTAATATTTCAATGAAAGTAAGTTGTATATAAGTATATATCTTAGTGCCAAATTTCATGAGCATTGGTCAAAAATTCACCATAGCTTCCATATAAACACCCTTCCGAAAATAAACTTAAACGACAAAAAAATGTTTTATATAAGTACCATAGATCCCATATAAGACCCAAAAATAGGGAAAAAAAAATAGGGATTTTTTTACTAAAGAAAGGTATTATTCTTAAATTTTATCTAGCATCACTGAACTGTGATAAAGAGGAAAACTTTTTCAAATTCACTTAATGACTTGAGTTCAGAGTTACGGAAATTGGAGCATATGTGCGAATGTTCTTCTGATTAACAAAATCACTCAATGCTTGAGCTTTCCTACATTACGTCCAGACTAGCCTTTTTCTTGTTCGAACAAAACGTCGGCAGAGCAACACACATAATTTTTTTCACTTTGTTTTCAGTGGGCAGAACATTTCATAATTTTTTCTTTGCCGTCAGTATCGCTTAGATACTTTTACGTGCAGCGCATCTTCTTCCGCATACAAAATGACGTTTGATGGTAGACATGGTTGTTCGAACAATTGTGCGAACAAGAACCAAACATGAACAAGTTGGGTTCTAACTATACTAATGCATGTGCGCATAACATAGTTTTTCAAACACACTAAAAGAAATTTTATGTCATGAGACATGGAGAAAGATTATGTAATAAATTTTGCTGCCATTATAATTACATTTAAGCGTATGCAACAAAAACTTACAACCACCATCTTGCTTTATTCTACTTGTGTATTTTAGCCTCTCATTTATTTACTCACTCTCTTTGTCTCTCAATCTGAAACCAGCGCAGTGAATTTAGAAACAGGGCTGTAGTTATAACTGAAACATGCAACTATTATATCTGCCATACTTTCCACAATTTTACTCCCCACTGTTAACATTCTATGAAATAAATTATAAATAGTTATAATACTTAAATTAGAACAGATTTCTAAATATAAAAACAAAAAATATAAAAAAAAAATAATGGATTAAAGTGCAACGAGTTTTTTTATATACATACTTTTTTATTTCACTACATTTTAAATAATAATAACTCTTTTTCTGCAAGAATTGTTCAACGATTTTTTTTTATTTAACAAATATTCTTTTTTTTTTAATTCATAAAAATATTGCTAAATTGTGTTTCTATTTTAAACGGAAGTTTAGTTGCTTTTTTTATATTTGCGAATTTATTTTAACTTATTTGTATTTCTATTAGATTAATTTTCACATCGTATGCACCTACGAGTATTCACACACAGTTAAGCATAAAATATACCCTAGTATGTGTGTGTGTGTATAGGGTATATACATACATATAAAAATATAAATGAATTTCTCATATAAAAATACACATGTTAAATTTATTTTTTATTGCAGATAAAAATATAATTCAACATTTTCTTTTTTTTTTTTTTATTCACAGATTGTATTGGAAAAATTGATCAATTGGAAATTTGAATTTTATTTTTTAAAAACATCTAATACTCACAAAAGCATATAAAGTAAATGATTTTAAAATTGTACAAAAATGTTAACATGTGTTGTTGTAGTTATTTTGAAGTTTTTTTTATTTTTTATTTTGCAACAGTAGTTTAGAAATAAAATAAATTTATTTTATATGTATGTATAAGGTTACATACATATGTATTTCAATAAGTGTGTTTGTGCAAACATGTGTATTTGACAGTCCTATTTTATGTTTATTTTTTTTTTTTTTACAGTTTTATTATATATTATTTTTTTACAGTTTTTATATTTTTATTTAAAATTTACTCATTTGTATGTTAGTTGCAATTTAGATTTTTATAAAAAAAATCTACATGAATACGTACATATGTATGTACTTATATAATAAAAATTGTGTTCATTATGCACATTAAATTTGCAACTTTTTAAATTATTATTAATTGATCAAACAAACGTAAATTTATGCTACTGTCTGCCATAAAAATAGAATAGATATAAATTTGATTAATTGCCAAAAAAAAAAATATATATATATAGTTTCTAAGTTTTAAAAAACTATTTTATATATTTTCATTATTTATGCATTCTATTTTAAAATTTGTATCACATACAAATCTTATAATAATAATTTTATTTTATTTAATTTATTATTGTTATTTTTTAAGTATTTTTAAAATTATTAAATTTACCTTAAAATGTTTTGATTTCTCTCCATATTTTTTGTAACTTTTTAAAAAGAAATTGTTTGGGTTTATTACTTCTAATTGAATTGAGTTTTTATTTCTTTCAAAAACCAAAAACAACAACAATCTTTGATATATAACATCTTGCATATTTACTTTTGTATATTTAATTGTAAATCTCGTAAGTATATAAATAAATATATAAATAAAATCATCATATAATTTACAATGTTTACAAGTAAATTTACACAGTATCCCAAAGTTAGTATATTGTACATGAGTGTCTGTATGTATGTGTGTGTAAATATGGGCTTGTGTTGAAGTGTGTATTAATTTATAGTGTACGAGTATTCAACAAATAGTTTCAATATCTTTTCGTTTGGGGATACTTTATATATACAGAGTAATATTTATTTACTAGTATTTGCATACATGTATTTACATTAGGCAAGTCCCCATTTGCGTATAAAAAGAACATTTATAAAAAATTTCCTATAAAATTAAAATTTATCAAAATTTTATATAAAAATAAATTTTTGAAAATTGATTTAAATAGAAATTAATATATAAATAAAAAACTTAAAAAAAAACGAGAAAAAAAGGGTATAGTCGTTCAAGACCGACTATATGATATCCTACACCATTATGTATGAGCATAAAAATTTGGGAAGAGGACTTAGACCTTTGGCCAATCGTAGACAAACATTTTTATTAAATGTAAAATAAAATAAACATATACATAATGTGTTGATACTACATGATTTAATGCACTTTATGGCGATTCTCGGAAGTGGGTTTATATTGTGAGCTATGGTAAATTATGGAAACTTGTCTGTGTCGAATATTAACTTGATGCTAACATTCGTGGGATTTATGCACATTAAAGTGATTTTCGGAGGCGGGGTTTATATGGGAGCTATGGTCAATTGTGGACCGATCTTTTTAAAATTTGGTACAAAAGTTGATACTTGCAAAAAACCTTCTTGTGCCGACTTTCGTTAATATATTTCTAAGGCATTTTTGAGTGTTGAATCTCTATTCCGGGGGAACATTTGTATGAAGGATAGGTGAAATAATGGACCGATCACAACCAATTTCAATTTCAACTCGTCCTTGTATCATAAAAGTTCCACGTTCCAAATTATATTGAATTATTATCAAAATTGTACTTTGTGCACAAGGTTTACATGGACAGCCATCCACCCGTCCAGAAGCCAGACGGACGGACATCGTTAGATCGATTTAAAAAGTGATTCGGGGTCGATTGGTTTACTTTAAGGTTAGATAACTTTTTCTATACGTTACAAACAGCAGTGCAAACGTATAATACCCAACCACCTATGGTGGTGTATATATATATATATATATATATATATATATATATATATATATATATATATATATATATATATATATATATATATATATATATATATATATATATATATATATATATATATATATATATATATATATATATATATATATATATATATATATATATATATATATATATATATATATATATATTAATAAAAAATTAATAAAAATTTCCTATAAAAAAAGAAATTTATGAAAAATTTTCTACAAAAAGGAAATTTATGAAAAATTTCCAATAAAAAGAAAATTTTTCTAAATTCTCCTAAAAAAGGAAATTTATCAAAACTTTCCTATAAATGAAATTGAAAAAAGATTCGGCTGTGCCATATTACCATATTACCATCTTACTATCTTATCGACATCATATAACCATATTACCGACAAATAATAAAATGTTCGCCTTAACGTATGCTTTCATATTTTCACATATATAAATCTAAATTTTTTTCAAACTACGAAAATTTGAATATGAAAAAAAAAAAAACAATCATAGCAGGCTTTGCTTTTAAAAAATAAACAACAACAATTCCATATTTATTTATTTTTTTATGTGTGTATATACAAACTGGCTGCATATACAAAGAACAACAACAACACTGTTATTCATTATATTACTTCTGTTGCTAACTAAACTACTTGTCTTATAGGCAAAAACGTCACTAATAGTCATTACAATGCTTAATATACATGTTTGTGTATGTATTTATGTATATTCTTAACAGATATGTTTTAGTTTTTAAAAATAAACAACAACAATTCCATATCTATTTATATACAAAGAACAACAACAACACTGTTATTCATTATATTACTGCTGTTTCTAACTAAACTACTTGTCTATACAAAAAACAAAAAACGTCACTAATAGTCATTACAATGCTTAATATAAATGTTTGTATGTGTATTTATATTCTTAACAGATTTGTTTTTGGGCCATAACTCTGTTGAATATGAACGAATTTGGTTTATTAAAAAAAACGAAATTTTGTAAAAACATTTATGACTGATCTATATAAAAATAAAAATCTGTAGCTTGAACAAGGGCTTCAAAAATAAAAAAATCGTTTTCCCCGATATCTCAGTTATTACTGAACCGATTTATTTCATTTTTTCAGAACAAAAATTCAGAAAATAATTTCCGAGCCTCCTTTGAAAATTCGAAGTCCCTGGTATATGCAGAGGCTTCAGAAACTGAAAAACCGGTTCCAAAAACCGGTTTTTAAAGCATATCTCCGCCATTTATAAACCGATCCTGCTGATTCAAAAAACCGAAATTTTAAAAAAATATTTATGACCGATTTGTATAAAAATAAAAATCTATAGCTTAAACCAGGGCTTCAAAAAATAAAAAATGTGTTTTGTCCGATATCTCAGTTATCATTGAACCGATTTATTTCATTTTTTCAGAACAAAAATTCAGAAAAAAATGTCCGAGACTTCTTTGTAAAAACGAAGTCCCTAGTATATACAGAGGCTTCAGAAACTGAAAAACCGGTTCTAAAAACCGGTTTTTTTAACATATATCCGCATTGTATGAACCGATCTTGCTGAATTCCAATAGCAAAATTCTCAAAGGCATTTCCGATCGTTTGATGTATATATTATATATGTCAGTTATCGGTGGGCTTCATAAACGCCATTTAAACCGACACACGGACGGACGGACGGACATGGTCCTATCGTCATCATTTCTTACAAGGATCCCGAAAATGTAAACTTTTTTGCTCTCCGACGAAAATTGTGGAAATTACAAACGGAATGACAAACTTATATATACCCTTTACACCTGTGGTGAAGGGTATAAAAAGGAAGTTTATCAAACATTTCCTGTAAAGAGGAAATTTATAAAGCTTTTCCTATAGAAAGAAAGTTTATCAAATATTTCCTATAAAAAATAAATTTATCAAAAATTTCCTATACAAAAAGGAAATTTATCAAACATTTTCTATGAAAAGGGAAATTTTCAAAAATTTCCCTTTAAAATAAGAAATTTTTCAAAAATGTTCCTATAAAAAGGATATTTATCGGAAATTTTCTAAAAAAAATATATGATCTTCTATTTTTAGAGCCATCCTAATACACTAAATACTTATGTATGTGTTTTTTGTGTTATTTAGTGTATTTGTAATCTCTTATTGTACTTTTATAGTTTTTTTATTTTATTTTTTATTTAAGTAACTCACACAAACACATATTTTATGGTTTATTTAAACAAAAGACTATGTGGTTTTCAGTTTTTTCCTCCTGTATTGTAGTTTTTCAAATATTTTGTACTTTTTTCTAAATTTTTGTGTATTTGTGTGAATACACACATACATATAATTTTTTGTATTTATTTTATAAATACAAATTGGTTTTTCTAGTTGTCAGCTGTACAGTTGTTTAGTACATTTATCACTCTGGGGTATTTTGTTATCATTTGAATGTTTGTGTGTATGCTTGTTCATTTCATACGTTCTTCAGTTACAGTTAAATGTTGAAAAATATCTATTATTTTTTTAGATCTATTTGGTAGTTAATTGTTAGTTGTTGTTGTTATTGTTGACGATGAATTTTTTTTTTATTTATCTTTTATCATTTAACTTGAAATAAATAAGAATATATAGAATAAAATAAATTTAAGTATTACTGAAACAACATCAGTTTAGGTACTAAATAAACTATTTTGTTTCTGTGGTTTTATAAAAATGTGTTTTATTTGAAACGGACTTTACAAATGCCGTGTTACATTGTTCTTTGTTTCTTTGTGTGTATGTGAAATTGTAAATAAAATTTGAATTAATTTATAAAGCTAAAAGAAAAATAGTAAATTTATTTATTTATTGTGGTAATTATCAAAATGTGTGCATATGTACTTTTGTGTGGTGAAAAAATGCAGTTTCAAAAAGATATATTGTTATCAGATGTTGTGTTCAAAAATTCTATTAAGTAAAAAATCTATATGATTGATAGATAGAAAAGATTTGTTGGGGAAGTTTTTCATTTATTAGGAAATTTATTAACTTTCTTAATTAAATGTTAAAAAAAATATTTATATAAGAATACGAAATCTGCAGAGAATTCTATTCTAACCTAATTTTAAAAATCAACTAAATACCAATAGTTGATTTTTAAACTCAATCAAAAATAATCTCAAAATATAAGGTCACATTGCTTCTGAACCCAACTAATGCAAATAAAAATGGATATTAAATAGAAGATACAAGTGTATCTCATGAAAATATTTTACAAATAAAAATCTGAAACTCTATAAAACGAAACTTAACACAGAAATTAAATTTATCGAAAATTTCGCATAAAAAGAAAATTTATCAAAAATTAGCTCTAAAAAGGAAATTTATAAAAAACTTCCTAAAAGAGGAAAATTAATAGAAAATTTCCTACAAAAAGAAAATTTATTGAAAACTTCCTATAAAAATAATAAAAAGAAATTTATCGAAAATTTCTCATGAAAAGAAGTTTTAACGAAAATTTCTGAAAAACAAAATTTATGGAAAATTTCCTATAAAAAGAAAATTTATCGGGAATTTCCTATAAAAGGAAAATTTATCGAAAATTTCCAGAAAAAGGAAAATAAATAGAAAATTTCCTAAAAAAAGAAAATTTATCGGAAATTTCCTGAAAAAGGAAAATTAATAGAAAATTTTTCATGAAAAGAAATTTTATCGAAAACTCCCGATAAAAACAAAATATATCCTATAAAAACAAAATTTATCGAAAATTTCCTATAAAAACAAAATTATCGAAGTTTTCCTATAAAAAAAAAAAAAATATATATAAATAAAAATTTTCTTTTAAAAATAAATAAAATTTATCGAAATATTCCTATTAAAATAACAAAAAAAAATTTTCCATGAAAAATAAAAGGAAATTTTTTTACCAAAAAAAAAAAAAAAAAAAATCATTTACAAAAAGGAAATTTTATCGCAAATTTTTTTATAAAAAAAAATTATCTATAAAAAAGAAATTTTATGGAAAAATTTCCTACAAAAAAATAAAATAAAAAAAATATCGAAATTTTTCTATAAAAAGTAAGGAGAAAGGTAGAGGGAAGAACCCAAACGCAAATAATGCAACCAAACAAGATGTCTTGTCTTTAACCCTTTTGGAAGAAATTAAAATAAGTATAATACCAATCATTTATGTATAAAATTTTCCACATAATTATTACATGAAATTTTTACATTTCCTCTTCATTGTCATCATCATAAACCTGTGTAAGAGATCATTAATTTTCAACAAACAAAAGGCAATTATAAAATATAAAATGTGTGACCAAAATTTTTAATAAAGTCTAAACATGCAGAAGAAACAAATTAATGAAATCCTCTTACTTATTTACTTAAATTTTGTTGTCCAAATGTTGATGATTAATTATTTTTTCCTCTCTTATTGCTTTATAATTTCAAAACATATTGTACAAGTAATATTTTCTATATTAATCTCAAGACTTAAGTAAATGACATAAAACATTTATAAAACGTATTTAAAATTTTGTTATTTCTTTTACACTTTTAATATGGTTTTTGTAATTTATATTTCAAGCAAATAAGGACATTTAGACGAAACATACACACATACATACATAATTACGCATAAAAACACATGAATGAACATTATCAAATTACATACATACTTATGTATGAAGATATGAATAAATATAATTTATGATGTTTATTCTAAATTTTAAGTACCAAATGTTTAATAATAATTCTTCATAATGATGATAAAGATAATTATGAAGGTAGTGGTGATGGTCATTGTTAATGATGATTGTTGCTTTGATAATGTTGTTAAAATAAATACAAAATACCTGAAATACTCTATACTAATTGCGCCTTTTCGTTATGTTTATATGTAATAAATATTAACATCTACACTAACCACAAACACTTACATAAATGTAAACCTACATAACTACCTACGCACTAAATATTTATATAAGTTTATTTCCTTTTGTATTTATCTAAGATTGGTTAAGATATTTATTTTATATTTATTAACCAGAATTTCCTTAAATGCAAATACATACACATGAACATATATATTTACTTGTTACAAAGTTTAGAATATTCTATTTACATACTCTTATAGTTGGTTAGTTTGTCTGCTTTATGATCTTTCATATGTAGGTATTAAGATTTTGGTTTATATATGACTATAAAGGATAATTGTGTAATTAGTTTATACTTATACATACGAGTGTATGTGTTTATTATAGAAGTAATAATGAAATTTATTTATAATAATTTTCTATGGCTCATTTATGTAAATATAAATAATTTCTTTATATTTAATTATGCTTTTATAACAAAATATACATATATATGTATGAGTTTAATAGATAAATCTGTTCATTTGATAGAATTCATGTTATTACATATGTATGAGTGTTGCAAATAATTTAATTATTATAAATTATACGCCTCGTTTAATTGGCTACTGAGATAAATTAATATTTCTCTCTTTTGATTTACAGCAAGAAATTATATTAAGAAATAAAATTTAGGAAAATTTAATAGTAACGATTAAAAAAATGTTTTTAGATAGGATAAGGTATAGATTTGAAGAAAATAAATTTTAAATTTTGTAATTATACTTAGTAGAATTTTAAGAGGAAAGAAAATACATTAATAAGGAGGTTTTAATCCATTATTAATATTATTAATAATAAACAGATGAAGTTTATTAAAAATATTCTACTTATAATTGATAATCTTTTAACATTTTAATGCAAAATTTATAATTATTACCTAACAATACTTTCTAAATAAATAAATCATGTACATACATATTTATATAGTAAGATTATACACACAGAGAAAAAGATGGTAACCACATGATCACTACAACTATTCAATGTTTATATATCCGTTTTTCTGTTTGATCATATAATGATTACCCACAATCAAAATTTTAATATGGTTGACTACAATTATAATATGTATTTAAATATTTTTATGTGAAACCATATTTATGAAAAATATAAACATTTATATAAATCTACAACTATTTAGTTAATTCTACAACCAATCAGTTAATTTTACAAATTTGGTTAATTCTAGAACCATTAAGCCAATATTTTTATTTGCTTTTAATAATTATTGAATACACATTTTTGTGTATCTGTCCAGTAGTGTGTTAGTATAGATTTTCATTTAGTTAAGCTATGAAAAACTATAAATTGACAAGGTTTGTTTATAATCAGTATGATAAATATACCACATAATGTGGTACAAATGAATATAAATATGAAAATAAGGGATTGTAAATATAATAAAATGGGATTATATATATATATATGATGAAATTAGTTTATATATATGATAATATGGGATTATTAAATTATAAAAACATGATGAAATTGGAATTGAATATTTAAGAAAAGGTTATAAACCTAACTGTATAACTGTAATCATATATTACAATCGCAGTATGTTGCTCTTAGTTTATGATCAGTAGAACCATTTTTTTTTTTTTTTTTTTTTTTTCAATAATTTCTTCCCCTTTTTCTTCGCTTTCAAAAAAGTTAATATTAAAAAATTTTTATTTTCTAAATATTTCTATCAAAAAATAAGACGCACCTTGATTTTATAAGTGTTTTCGACCTTTCTTATTTTTATATTTTTATTATTATTTATTTATTATAAATCAAACTTATTGTTTGATTTAGCACTTGCTCATCATATTAAAATTAATTAAGATGGACAAAAATATTATAAAATTTTAATTTTTTGTTTACCCTTGTAAAAATTCGTAGGGGAAAAACTTATAAACATACGTACATACATATTTATATATAAATTTATTTTAACGCATCTACATGAAATTTATGCTCAATTTAAATGGGGCATTATTTAATTTATTACTCTGCCCTATTTAACTAATTAGTATAAATTTGCTACTATAAGTTTTTATCTAGCATAGCAACTAACACTTTTTTGTAAGCGTAGAAAGTTTTACACGTACGTGATGGCACAGTGGTAAAATTCGCTGAAGGAAACTGAAACATTTTGTTAGAAAATTTTAAAAATATGCGATTAGAAAATTTTGAATAATTAATTAAAACTGGAAAAGAAAACAAAATATGTGAATTTTCGGCAAAAAATTTCTAACAAACAAACAAATCAAGGGAAGTTTTTCTTTTCAAAAATAATCAAACAATTTTGTAAAATTAAAAAAAAATTAACTATCTCAAACCTTGATGACTATGTTCAAAAAGACATAAAAAATATTTTTTATTAGACAAAATCATCGATTATGTTAATTCAGTAATAGAGATGCTTAACATTTTTTTGAAAATAACTAAGATTGGGGAATATGAGAATCCATTAAACCCTATCAAATTCATTAATAGTAGAACTAGTTTTGCAATCAGTTGCAAATAACATAAGACACATTAAAATATTTGACAAAAAACAAAAAATCTGTGACTATCTATTAGATGAAAGTTTATGACCATTTTCAATATATTGAAATCTATTAATCTTGGATCATGGTAAACTGGAAACGCATTTTAATAGTAAATGGACAATCGTAAACTAAATTAGTTTAGATTTTAAAATAAATGTTCAACATGTATTGCTACGCTTTAAAATTTTTTAAGTCAAGGGATTGTTATATGGCGAATCTCACACATAGATGTCGGTCCGATTTTACTAATTAGTGGAATTACGTCTTACAAAAAATATGTTCACATTTTGAGAAGAAAATATTGAAAATATGATATTACGTCATAATATTCACCACGAATTGCAGTCTAATACTAATATTTTCGTAGAAAATCATGCTCAGAACTTGCTTAAAATAAGGATTCGATAGTTTTGGAGGGATATGTAACAAACCCAGACTAAAACAGACTTAAAAGTATGAAATATATAAATAAAAGTGAAATTAAAAATCCTAGAATATCAGCCAGGAACTGTATGGGATACATTTTTTTTTGGTGCTTTATTTATATTTATTAACATCATGATTTGTTAAATTATATTGCTACCCAGCAAAAAACGATGAAGTTCTTCATAAAAAAGAACATTTTCACAACTTCAAAAGTGGAACAATGCACATATTTTTAACTTTTTTGGAAGTTCTTAATAATTACTTCCAAAAAAGTAAAAATAAATTAATTTTTTGCGGGAAAAAGTGGTAATAACTTCTAACAAAATTCCAATTTTACAAATTTTAATGCATTTTTGTTATTATTTAATAGGGCAAAAACAGAATTTTTATTTAAAAATTTTATAAACATAGTTTTAAGAGAAGTGCTTCAAAAGGAATGAACAAGAAGTATAAAAGAAGAACATCCTACCAATGCCAACCATGGGTTAAAAAAAGAACTTCTGCAGCTCTTTTTCACCACTAAGTACTTCCTTCCAATGACAACACAATGTTAAAATCATGACTTTTTCAGTTCTTTTTTTGCTGGGTAAAAATATATTTTTCTTTAATTTTTTTAAGTGGTGCAAAACTGAACACTTTTTATTTCAAAGACATCTTTATTTTTTTGCAAAAACTAAATTAGTTTTAAAACTTTTTATTACTCATTACATTAAATAAATTCATCATAAATTAATACTATTAGTTACTTTTTGTATTACTTTAGGTGATAAGAAGATATTACTTAAAAACTTAAACAGTCACTTTTGCTCTATAGTGTATATATGAATAATGAAAATATGCACCATATTCAAACATACTTCTGAGCATTATAAAAATTTAATGTTGAAATTTTTATTATATTTTAGGAAATTAAACAAAGTTTTGGTTAACCTCAACTTCATTATATAAATCATATGATTTTCGCATTTAACTTGTATTTTCAAATCACAGTGCAGTCAATTTTACAAGTAAGCACAAGTGTTTTACATTTAACTTTTAATACCAAAACATATACATCAACAGAAAAACTATAACTACATACAAACACAACATAAATATAACATATGTATGAAAGATATTTTTTTTTTTTAATAAATTTACACCAAAAAATAGTGTTAAAAACTAGCGTTGATTGCATATACAAAACATATGTATATACATATTTATACACATACATACATATTAATACTTACCTAGGGAAACATGTTTAAATACATGCATACATATGTATATATCACACACATACACATATTATTCACCTGTACAATTTTTATTAAAATTATGAAAAGAAAGATAGAAAATAAAATTTTTTAAAATGAAATAAAAAATAAAAAAATCTGAATTCATCAACAACGTTGTTGTCATCGTTGTCGTCATCATCATCATCATCAGTGTAGTGCTAATTTATGTTGTAACACGTACTAGTGTAATGGTGTTATATATAATAAATAATAATAAAAATAAAAAAACGTACAAACATTTTTAAACCTGCTGTCACATTCAAACACATGCTTATACTTATGGATGGTTACATTCAACAAATATAAAGTTTAAAGAAGAAAAAAGTTTAATTTTGAGAAAATGTGAGAACTTTCAATGGCAAACGATTTTAATCTGATAGAAATTAATTTAAATAAACAATAATAATTTAGTTAATTGAAAAAGGGAGGGTGTAATTTAATAAAATGTTCTTCAAAGAGCTATATTATTTTTCTTAGTTATAATAAAAATAAAAAAATAGAAATGCCATAAATTTTTATTAAAAGTTTTAATAAAACAAAAAATCAGCCTTTTTCTATATAAAAGCTTCAAGCTCCTAAACCCTTTTCAAGTGGTCAATTTCAATACCTTGCAGCTTATTCTCAATAATAACAGTGTAATTATAATATTACTTTTTGAAAATTTAGTATCAACTTTTGTATTTATTTTCTTGCAATTGAATATGCAGTTGAAGAAACACATGTTTGTTACCATTTATACACCCTATTGATGATTGTAATACTAGTTTCTATTCTAGTTTGAATTACTTTATGAGTTAACGATGTATGTTCGTCTGTCTTGCTGACTCTCCTATAAATTTTGTTCACAAAGTACAGGTTTAAAATAGAAAGATAAGACAATAAAATATGAAACATGTCACTTCCGTAAAAGACATTTTAAAACCCCTATCGAAAAATATAACACTCGACTATCAATCACTTACTCAGTCAATTTTGTCTGTCTCCCTATCCATAAATAAACTTGTTCACGATTTCGAAAATACTTAATTGAATTAAATTTTGTACATGATTTTATAAATGGAAAGACTTAACCTATTAAAATAAGTTATTTTAATTTCACTATTTCACCTAGTCCTCATGCAAATATTCTTCCGGAAGAAGGGTTAAACACTTATATGTTTTTTTATTTATCTTTTATGAACAATTTTTCTAAAATTGAAAATAGTAATACTACCCATAAAATATGCCATGTGTTATGAAAATTGATAAATACTTCTTAATTTTATTCTCAATTAAGTAAAGAAACATACATAGGAACAATTCTTTAAATGGCACATCAACGCTATTTTATACCAATATTATCTCGCTTTAAGAAAACACAAATCTGTGTAATATTTAAAAAATTACCACATGTGTATGTCTAAAATGCAAATTAAATGTTAAACGCCGAAGATAATAGCAATTAAAACGATTTTCTAAAATTTCATAAAACTTTAGTCGCCATTTGCCCCTTTTTTAAATGGCTACTATATGGCGACTTTTTAACCTTATGTGCTAAGCGGCGAGAAACTTAGTTGTTTGTAATACATCGACCCATTATATATTAATTTCAACAAATAAATTAATCATTTTGAGAATGTTCCACTGTATAGTGATATAAAAAACCGCGGAGTATTTATAAATTAACTGAAACTGTTAGCAACTAAAAATAATAGTTTATGAACAGCTATTTATAAAATAAATAAATTATCTAAACTTTAAATACACTAAATTGTCAATAATAAAAATAGTTTTTCTAATAAACTTCAGTCAGTACTGCTTTTCGTACTAAATTTGTCAAAAGGGAATTTCAAAGATTGGAGTACAAGTAAAGAACTCTTACAAAACTACAGAAGTTAAATTAAGTAAAAGAATATTTTATGTTAATTATTTTTGTGAATAAATCCTTATTTTTGCAATAACAAAAATTTTTGTTAAATAATTATAAATTATGTTGCTATTAATAAAACTAAATTTTGTAGTTTTTCTTATTTTGTTGTTATCAAATGAAAAAATTTTAAGGAGTTTTTTAGGTCTTAAAGCAATTGGCCCTTTTTTTTCAAAAAATCCTCCTTTTTGGCGACTTTTTATTTTGAAATCCCCCTTTTTGGACACCTTTTAAAAATGTTCAACAGTAACGCTGCTTTAGAATATAGAGTAGAATACAAAGTATGCATAGATTTTTAATTTATTTATTTTTTTACTACATCTAATTCACTTCGCCTTCTGTAGCTTTAATATTGATAGCACATTAACCAGATAAGGACTGTGCACGAAAAAATTCATGCATGCTCTTGGGCTTTTAACTTTTGATGTTAAACATAAATAATTATATTAATTACGCTCACTAGCAATGTGCTAAGTATCATGGTTATAGCGAAACTAGTTTTTCTTAAAATGGAAATTGAATAAAAAACACAAAAACACATAATTAAAATTTTTCATGAAATTTTACATCGGTCATATAAAACAATTGCTAGGAAGGCAGTTGTGACAAGAAATACAGTTTTTTTTGGGCATAATATTTTACAAAAAAAGTCATAGTCACTGAATAAAAACCTGTTAGTGGAAGAAAAGTAGTAAGAAAGTATTTTGAGAGAAAATCCACACATCTCAGGAAGAAAAGTGTCACAAAATAATATTTGCTTTGAATCTTTATTAGAAAACTTGAAAGGAAATCGAGTCTGAAGTACAAAAAAAAATCCCAATAGAAACGCAAGCAAGATGAAAGTACTTAACAAGAATTTTTTCGTAAATATGATTAGTGTATAATAGACTATGAAAAATTCGTACAGGCTAACATTTTTCAACTTACTGACCACGAATTATATGTTGCAGCTGTAGGAGAGAATATGGTAGAAAAATATCGTGTATAAAAGAAATCGAAATTTCCAAGAAAGTTTTTGATTTGCAATGCCATAGAGTCATTCCATGTCAAAACGGACGGCAATCGGATTTGACATCTCCGATTTCAACGAAATTCATTACAAGCATTGACCATTGGAAGTGTTTCCGAAAACATGAAATTTCAGACACATGTTTCTTTTCGGTCCAGAAATATGACGGTTTAAAAAACGAAACAATGTTAAGTATTTTACAAATGAATATTTATTTAACTTCTAATAACTTTTTAAATATACACGGTAGATTTCTAGTTGTTGCTGCATATTAAAGCCTTAGATATTACCTTCATAACGATATATAAAATATTTTTTACATCAAAAGTTCAAAGGTCAAAGTTGGATATAAAAAAATTCAAACTATTAAATCTCAAAAACCGGTATTTTTAAAATTCTTAAAAAACTATATAATATTGATATCTTTTTTCTCCACATGAATATTAAATTTTTAGGTTGGAGCCTTATTTAGTTTAGGAGTTATGGACAAAAATAAAATCCAAATATTAATAACTCCTAAGCAATAGAATATAAAAAGTTTATTTTAGTACAATTTTAAAAACAAGGACATTATCTCAAAAAAGATATATAGTGAGTTAATTTAGATCGAAAGTTCAAAGGTCAAAATAAAACTTAAAAAAAGTAAACCAATTTATCTCCGAAAACGATATTTTTAAAATGCTTAAAAATATTATATAATATTAATACAACTCTTCTTCATGTTGGACACTCATTTAGTTCAGAAGTTATGTAACAAAATATTAACTGAAGTCAAATTTTGTATATAAAATTTAATTTTTTTTAAAATATGTGTTCACAGAAAAAAAATATTTCAAAACAATTTTTGTAAATATTTTAAATTTTACATACAAAAAATATCCTAAACCAAAAGAGGCTCCAACTTGAAATTTGGCAAAAATATAGAGTAGCGTTACATTATTAACATATGTATTTTTTAAGGATTTTAAAGTACCACTTTTTGAGATATTAAGCATTAATCTTTATATTATCGATTTTGACCTTTGAACTTTTGAAGTATATAAATAATTTACTTGCCATTTTAAAGTCAATGTGTTTTCCTATTAAATGAAATAAAAATACAAATTGTACAATGCATATTTTAGAAGTTATGAGCAATAAAGTATGATTACTTTTGGAAAAAAATCAACCACTTTTTGATTTTTGAAACGTCATATTTTTGGACCGGGAGGATTTTTTACTTAGAAAAATTGTGATTTGAGCAACATTTGCAATAATTAATACCTGCAGCGAATTTCATTGAAATCGGAGATATCAAATCCGAAAATGTCAGTTTTTTGTCCGTTTTGATATGGAATCACTCCATATGTATATGCAGGAAAAAATCACTTTATACATATAAAATGGTTTTTAAAGGAGTGCCTTTGGAAAAGATTTCTCCCTTTTTTAAGAAAATACAGTGTATCTGCCTTTTTCTGGCTTGTTTTCACTTCTTCTCATTACAGCAACAAAACTGTGGAGTGGTAATAAAGAAAATGTTAGTGTTGGTACCAAAATATAATCTATCAAATTATCTAGAACTTCGTACAATTGAAAGATTTGGCTCTAGAAAAAAAATTATTTAAAGGACATTAAAAGCTCAGTTTAAAATGAAACAGAATTTAAAAATAAGTGGACTTATTCGAGCAAAAAAATTACCAAAACACAATAAAACAATTAATAGGAAAAATTTTGGAAAAGATCAGATATTTCCTTAAAAATCAACAAGAAATAATTTAATCTTTTATTTTTAGAACTTGATTATAACAATCATGAATAAAAATATAATTTAAATAAATTCGCCCATTGATTTAGTTTCTATAAGTATATTTATATGCAAGGATTCTTTTGTGCGGATCTCATATGATGCATAAATATAAAGGCAATAAATCTCCATCCTATATTTTTTGATACATGAAACGGTGCACAGTAGGGTCAAAAGCAAATTTGTTGGTAATAAATCTGTATCTCCTAAACTGCTTTAAAATCGGACTAAATTTTTAGAAGTTACGATTTTTTGAAACTTTTACATACTCGAGGTAGTCAACTTTGACACCCTAAATGTATTAAAATTTATGTGATCACAGGATGAATACAAGATGATTTTTCTAAAAGTTTAGGTCCTTTTCTACAACCTTTCCATACATTTAAATTTAATCCGACCAGTAGTTTGGGAGATACAGATTTATTACCAAAAAATTTGCGTTTGACCCCTCTGTGCGGTGTAAATTTTTTAATCAAAAAACTGCAGGGAAATTAAACATTTTTAAGTTTTAATATCCCAACACAAACAGACTTATTGATCACAGGTTGACCTATTTCTACCAGTGTTTGTGGTTTACATTAGAAGAATTGGACACATATGCTAAAATCTGAAAAAAGAAAAAAAAGCTTTTTTTCTTTTTTGTGTTAGTGATGTTAAAAAAATCAGAAGTTAAAAAAGGATTAGAGGTTGAAAGTTGGTTTCATAAAGGTAAACGTAAAAACATAATTGCCCATAATTTAAAAATGTTGCGTATACTTAATAATATTTAGAGTAAATGTATTAAATATTACGTAAATTTTTTACTATAGGTGTCTTCAGTTAATTGTGAGTAAAAATATTATTATTATTATTACTATTATTTTAAAAATTTAATATAATAATAAATATATTTAAAGATAAAACATTTTTTTTTTTTTTTTTAATTTTAATGTGAATTTTTGATGAAATTTTCTGTTTTGATGAATTTTCGGCCCTATGGTTAAAATTGAATTTTCAGATCTTTTGCAAACCATTTGATCCTTTTATGAATTTTTGGATTTATTGTAAAAATTTGAATTTTTGCTAAAATTTCGTATTTTTAGTGAACTTTCGGATTTTTGTTAAATATCATAATTTTTGTAAAATTTTTATAATTTGATGAAACATCTATTTTAAATCAATAAATATTAAAAACAATCTCACAAGTTTATTCATTTACTATTAAAGATTAAAAAGTTAAAGACTTATGCAGAACAAAAATAAATTTTCCCACTGTGCGAGGGTATTCTTGAAAAACAAATTTTATAAGAAATTTTAATTTCTTCGTAATAAAAAGTATAGCCCTGAAAGGCTATACTTTTTATTACGAAGGACAACACTTCGATGAATTGAAAACAGTGATTTCAAAAAAGTTACTGTACACAATATAATGTTGAAATTTTTCCAAATTTGGACTATTTGAATTACTCAATTTGTATATAAATGAAATAAAATAAGGAAATTATTTTTCCATCTACTTTATTGCCAAAAATTAAAAACTGTATTTATTAAAGTAAAGACTTATTTTTTAGTAAAAACGTACAAAATGCGTCGTTGATTCGACATATTGTAGCTTTGCACAGTTAAAATTGATAAAGTGATAACTTGAAAACAAATCAAATTTATATTTTTTGCACTGTTTTATTATATTTTACATATAACTGTTTGGATTGTGTTTTCTAACACTAAAAATTTCGGTTAAAATTTAATATTTGCACTAAATACAACTCAAATTTTATCAACTTAATCTCACATAAACTAAAAATATATGCATGATTTTAATCAAATATTGCTGACAGTTTTAATTCTCATAAATATGCGCTTTTTTCATATAGAAATATTAAATAAGTTATGCATTATTTGTAAATATTTTTATATTTAATAATTCATCAACAACATTTTATTATAAATATATTTAAATGTCAAATTTCCTTTTGCTTTTATTTTTTTCAGTACACGATGCCAAGCTACTAAACACAGTCATAAATTAATAAATTTAAATAAATAAACGAATTTATTATTATTATCATTTCTATAGTTTCAAATGACGTTGATGTTATTGTTGTTTTGTTTGTTCACCAAACTAAATCCCATTTGCCAGTATGCAAGTGAGTGTGTGCGTCTATGTATGTTTAAGTCTGTATTAAAATTTAAACATTTTCATTCCAGACAGTTAAACACCGTTTCAAATAAATACATTTGAAATAAATACATATTAAATCTACTTGTTGTAACTAAAATTCAAACATTTGATACATATGTATATATGTATGTGTGTGAATAAACTTAATACTTGTATATGTTTGTATATAATGAAAATTTACACATAAAAACCCATTGAAGGAAGAGTGAATGTATGAGAACAGAGGGTGTTTAAAATGATGATGACAACAGGAATGATGATAATAAAGATGATAAGGATGATGGTAACAACGATGTTGATGATGATTGTTTTCCTCTAAAATAAAACAAATAACATACAAACGGAATATCACACGTGAATGGTTTACAATTTAAGTTGATTTGTTTGTATATATGTGTGTGTGCAAGAGAGAGCTAAGCCGCATTAAACAAACATCAATCATTGTTTATGTGAATGTCTTCAGTACGGATGGCAATAACATCAGTACTAAAAATATCAACTACAATAACAAAAATGGCAATAACAACACCAACAACATAAGCAATAATAATATTACAATAAAAACTAAATTGTTTAAAACAGTGATACGTAAAAAATCATTGAATCATTTTAAATAAAAAAATGTAAAATTTAAAGCACCAAAAATATGCAATGACTTTTGAAAATAATAAACATTATTGTTTAGGTTTCAACGAAACCGAAATTGATAAAACAACACTAATGCTGATGAAGTGTGTAAGAGCACAGAAAATACGTATTCCATTCTGCTAGTGTCTGATTATTTTTCACAAACTCTGCTTTGTTACCGTCAAACAGAGACAACAAGGCAATTTACGATTGCAAACTTGTTTATGGTTCTTCGAGCCGGATGTCGGCTTACGACACTATGTAACCACATCTTAAACAGCGTTTACGACGCTAGGTTCAACCTCTTTTTTACTTGCCCCAAACGCCTGGAGCTGCTGAGTCCCTCAAAAATTTCAACGAAACCGAAATGGATAAGACACCACGAATGCTGATGAAGTGTGTAGCGGCACACAAAATACGTACTCAATTCTGCTGGTGTCTAATTATAATCCACAAACTCTGCCTTGGTACCGCCAAATAGAGGAAACAAGGCAATTTACGATTGCAAACTTGTTTAATTATAATAAACTATAAAATATTCGTACAATTTTGTTTACCACTGTAACTGTGCCACTAATTCATGTAAGCATTTAGGACTTACATTCATGTGTACATACACATATATGCTTAAATACATGTTTTTGTTTGTGTAACTGTAAATTTTCATGTGTCAGAATTTCCTAAAAAATTTATGAATATTTTAAAATATTTGCATGTTTTAATTTATTATTTAAATACAAATATTTTAAAAGGAATTTAGAAAAAATAATTTAGACACGCGTAAAGTATTTAAAATTTACATGTAATATGCAAAAACTATTAATGATACCAACTATAAATAATAAAATATTTCACATTAGTCAAAAACCTTAAACAAATTCAACAGAAAAAAGATGGTTGACAAATGATTTTAATAGTTTTTTGTTCCTGTAACAAATATTTTATTATATTAAAAGATTCCTATATTATTTATATTTTAAAATAAATATAAAAAATGCTAAAAATGGCTAAATGAAAATAAAAATTACTAAATTGGCAGCACTGTTGTGGAATCATATTTCCTTTAAATTAAAACATGTTTGTGGTGCTATGTATGTTATTTTCAAAACAATCAAATAAAATTATTAAATTTGTTTTAATAACTTAAATACTAAAACGTATATAATTTTGCCCCCAAAGTACGCCTCAGCAGGCAATCTGTAAGAATATTTTGAGATTATTGTCAATTAGCCAAAAACAATCAAGGTGTTTCCAATGCTTAAATATTTATAGCCACCATAAAAAAAGATGGAGAGTTTATACGGTCTGACATTTCATAGGTAACATGTCGACAACATAGGATGATCTACCTATGTCCCTCCGTCCGTCTGTCTGTTATTAGCAGGATATGGCTTGGTACAAAACACAGTGTAAGATTTTTATGATTTAGCCGTCCAAATTTGTTGATTATTAAATTTGGAGAAAAAACGTCTCATATATTTGAAATAACTTTATGAAGACAACATAAACAAAAAAACTGACATTTGACATAAAACAACAGTATTACGACACACAGTGTGTATAATGTAGTGAAACCGGCGTACGTTGGGTTGAAAAGTACTCAAAACGAGGAATAATTAAAAAATAAAGTGTGGATATTGCAATAAATTTTTATATCGGGTATTAGAAAACAAACTGAATTATCATCATCTGTTGTTTACTTTTTTTGATACACTCAAAGTCCAATAATTTTTCATAAATATTATTATAGTAGCAAAAAGTGAAAATTTCAACATTTCAAGTTGGATTCTTGTTAGTTTTTATTATAAAATAATTGTTATTTTAAACAACTAGATTAAGTTCAGATAGTGGACTATATTCTAAAATAAAATTTATTCGGATATACATATGTGCATAATTATTTTTAGTAATTTTGCAAAAATTACCCTAAAAATGGTTTTTTTTTTCGAAATATATGTAGAGATTTAAAATGTTATTGTGTACAATTGGGTAAACATTTTTATACAGTGATAAAATATAAGATCTTAGCTTGTATAATAAAGAAAAACATTTTGCTAATATTTGTCTAAACGAAAAATATTTAATTTTATATAAAAATAAACCAGTTGAAATTATGCAAAAACTACAATATATTACACTATCAGAGGAATCACAGGAAGTTCAAAATGAAAATTTTAACTGTAGCCATTAAAACTGTAATAAAATTATTTTTACTAAACTTCTCGTAAGTTTGGGTCTGTTAGTTGCCTAAAATATATCTTAGATGAAATAAATATTTATATTTTAAGGCATCTATTCCAATTATTATACCCTACACCACCATAGGTGTTTGGAAAGAAGAGAATAATCATTGTACCCCCACCTAAAAGTATACCGCTCTACTCATAATCACTTTATGAGTCGATTAAACAATGTCCGCCCGTCTGGTGGGCTAGCTGGCTTACCATGTGAAGCTTGTACGCAAAGTACAAGTCGAAATTTTGAAAAAAAAACTTTGTACATATGCTTTATAAAATACAAGGACGAAGCCTATTGAATTCTGTTATGATCGGACCATTAGTTTACCTAGCTCCTATACAAATGTTCTTCCGGAATAGAGTTTCAACACTAATAGTATTTTCAATTACTTTTTTAGATCAGTTGCCTATCTCCTTTTAAAGTCTTCGATATTTTTTGGGACATCTTTTCTGTGCTCTGCAGTTCTTCTTTCAATATCTATCCACTGGTCTTATCTCCAGACAATTTGGAGGATTGACCTCTCTTGTTACAAAAACTATGTTATTATTTTTGGTACCACTCCAGAGTGTTCTTACCACAGTGACGATGCTAAATAGGGTCAAAATATGTTTGACACATTACCCTCTCTAATATAAGGAAGAAACATTGTTTGCAAACATTCTTTGATGTATATTTTCATATTTATATAGCCCACTGTAACAAATGACTTGCTCCTTTTGATGCAACTGCATAAAGCTTGCCATACCAGGAATTCTTTAGGAAACTTTATTTACTTTTGGGTCCTAAACTTATCTTCAACGTTTCCTCGAGCATTAGCAACATAAAAAAAATTTACCCGCAAGCTACGAAAAATCTGCCAGTACATACGTTTCGTCGTTTATTATACAGCATAAGTATTTTTTTATGAAATTTCATTTTAATTTCCGTGCCCTTTTCTTGGCTTCTCAATTTTTTGCAGCATTCTTGTCTGGAACTTTTTGGACTTTATGTTTTCAAACCTGCAGTGACTTTAACTCTTCGCACCAAATAGTTGGAGCATTGAGCTAAATAAGCAGGCTGTACAGAAAAAAAGTAAAAATGGACTTCAATTACGAAATTTCTTATATTAATTAATTTTTAATTGATTTTGCTCCAATTATCAAAATGACTAGAATAATTTATTTTATTATTACTATTTTTTCTTAAAGAGACATACCCAGCAAAAACTTGGTAATGGTATGTAGTTACGAATGTAGTTACTTTTCAATCATAACAACATACTTTCTGCATTACATGAAAGTAGATTAGTAACTACTTACTTTTAACTTGATATGTAATCAGTTACATAAGATCAGATTTTTGGAAATGTTACTTTTTATCTATCTCTTCATTTATATTATAAAAATTATATATTTTAAAAGTGGGTAAAATTGGGTAAATTATTTATTAAAGTCTCGAAGACTTTAACAAATAATTAATCGTAAACACACCAGTCTCCGGTGAAGTCGAAACCACGACGTAAGCAGACAGAATAGCTTATTGTTAACAAATCCATTAGGCCACCTTATACGTACATGAATTCATTCATGAACTCTGTAATTTGAATTTATGTAAAATACTACATCAAACATAAAATACGGTATAACTCTTAAACCAATAGAGGGGTATAAAAATGTACTAGAGGAAATTTGTAGGAAATTTTATTATCTATAAATGTTGTATTAACATCAAAATACGTACTATGCTCAATAAGCTAGTTATATGCAAAAAATGTTATTGTTCATTTAATTTTACTGTCTTGTATACTAAATAAATTTTGTGTCTGAAAAAATGTTTGTCAAATTTTTTAAAATTAAAAATTCTTGACATAAAAAAATAAATTCAAGAAAACACAATTTTTTTGTTAATATTTACAAAAATCAATTTCTTATTTCAAAAGGCTATTGGTAAATTATTAGTGTTTAAAAGTGGTAAGTATCTGAATACTACTAAAAAATATCCACTAATTTGTATTGTTTCTCTTAGGCACATTGGCACAAATTTATAATACCTTGAAACTCAACAGCCAACAAATTTTAAGCGTTTGCAATTTAGGAAATACAATTACATAAAGGTAAGAAAAATTTATTGGCTATCTTAAAACAATTTGTGAAACGTATTAAACTCTTAACAATTTTCAGACGGGGCGGGTCAGTAAGGTCCGGTATTTTATTAAATTTCTGCACGTGTCACAAGAATGAGCTTTAAGAAATAACTCGAAGTCTATGGTATGAAATAGTATGTCAAAACCTGATTTCCGCATATTTTCAAATAAATAAATTTCAAAAAAAAAATATCTGCTTTTTATTTTCAATACTTCAGTACTTATTTGTAACCAATAATGTAACTAGTTACTATTCATTTTGCTAATAATGACTTCTGTAATACTTTGAAACTAATGAGTGATTGAATAGCTACAAAGTAATTAGTTCATGTAACGACATCTAAGTAATGACTTTCTGAAATGCCTACCTGTAATAATATAGAGTAAGTAGTTGCCTCTAATGACATCACCGTGTTAAAATAATGAGTTATTCATCTAATGTGAAAGTAGTGTAGAGCCATAATATTAGCTTATTATCTCATTACATGGCAAGCAAAGTTTTTGCTGGGATATTTAATTTATTTTATTTCTATATTTTTTTAGACAATTTTTTAATTTTTCTTTATATTTTATTAATAGCTATCAATTTATTTAAAAAAGAAATTGTAAATCAATTAGAAAATTAATTATATTTAGCAATATGCCAAAAACGAATTTTTGCGAAAAGGAACTTTTTTATTGTTGAAAATGGTTTTTTAGGGCTTCAGCAGCAACTTTTGTTCTGCGACTTTTTCATTATTCCGTTATTTACAAAATTACCGTTATTTTAAGGTTATTGAAGAAAATCACAATTTTGATCTTTAAATTTCCAGAATTCGACCAAATGATGTTTGCCAACTTTGTACAAAATCCTTTGGCGAGTATTTTTGCTGAACATATGAACTCATAATGTTTGCAAATATAGGGTGTTTTGACGCAATTTAAAAAAAAAAAATTTTGCGCCATCTAGCGGCAATAACTATGTTCAGCAATCAGAAATGTAATTGAAATAGCTTTCCAAAAAGAGCTTTGTTTTGAAAATCGGTTGAAAAATAACTGGAAATCAGTAAAAAATCACTAAACAAAAACAATGATACAAAGAAAAACAATAACATTACAAATGTAAACAAGCTCGAATGTTGTATAAGAGGTGGGCGGTAAAGTGGGCGAACCACGCCTATTTCTGTTTCCTTGTTTACATTTGGCCATGAAGTATTTGTACAAAATTTCTTTGACCTTTCAACTTATATGGCAGGTGGGCGGTAAAGTGGGCGGACCACGCCCATTTTTTGTTTCCAAGTTTATATCGACCCATGAAAATGTTGTTATAGTACATGCTTTTATTCAAGAGAGATATAACAGAAAAGTATGAAATTAAGCTGCAACGGACACCCTGTGTTTTTAGTTTATTTACAGATTTTACTCATTTTCAGTATCAGACAAACCTTATATTAGATAAATATTTGGGCCAAATTTCGTCCTCCTTCGTTGTGCCGTTCGAGCCCTATCCTGCTTTCAACTGACGGACATAGCTAAATCGACTCAGAATCTAATCAGGACCCAGAAAACATATACATTATGGGGTTTTAAATTAAAAATATTGTGTATGATCTTTATTTTCCGTTTTTTAAAATATGAACTATATTTTTTAAATGAAAGATTAAATTTTCCGAATATAGGCTTTATTGTTTTTTGTACGGCACAAATTGGACTGAATGTTATGCCTTGAAAGTCAACATAGTTGTTGGTGACAAAGAAATCTAAAGTTCTGCGGTGGTGCTTGAAGATTACATTCCTACTTCAAAAGTTATATATGAATGAAGGTGAAAAAACGCATTTTTTTCAATTTTTTCGTCAAGCACCACGGCAGAATTTTAGATATTATTTTCATCAACAACTATGTTGACTTTCAAGGCATAACATTCAGTCCAATTTGTGCCGCGTTAAATGTTAGCAGTAGCATTTTCTTACTTCCATGTTTTGTTGTTGCCATTTTGTTTTTCTCAGTGTATTATTTCAACAATATCCGAAAATGAAAGAATACTACTCAGACTGACTATCCGACTAATAAAAACATTGAATTTGTAGCTGTTAACATAAATAATGCGTTAAATTCATAAAAAGTAAAAAAATCCGACACCCTATATTTCTGTTTTAGGACAAGTGAGGGACACCCTAATTAGATATTAAGATAGCTGACTCTACCCCCTAAGCATTAAAAATCATTCGGAATTCATAGCTTGAAAATGAAAAAGTACTTTTTTTGGCATATTGCTAATTATATTAATAAAAAATATAATTAAATTCCAGTATAAAGTTAGTTAATAATTTTATTAAAAAAATAATTTTGAAATATTTTTTTTTTTTTTTTTTCTGTGTGCTTTTCTACTAGATGTGTTTGAAGCTTTTTTCAATATGCTTTTAATTTCCTTGGTCTTCCCAATATCATGTGGACATGTGTTTCTTCCCAAACCTATTAATGACAAAGATCTGTTGATAGCATTGTAAACAATTTGACGGCAGACCTTTAATTCTTTGGACAATTTTTTATAGGACCAATTTTTTTTATTTTTTTGTTTTTAATAATTTTAACACCTACAATTTTTATCACTTGTTTTGATCAAACTAACAATAAATCGACATGCCAATCATTAAAAATAATATGTGACATATTTTTCAAAGATAACTAGATCAAAACAAAAGTTGAGAGGCAAATGTATGTTAAGATTTTTTCGATCTCACTCCTTAGGTCCTTATACGCGTCCATGCCAGGAATCTTATTATTAAAATGTTATTATAAATGACCTCTATAACATGATTGTTTTCAGTTTTATAAATGATATCAAAATAGTTATGTTAAATAACGAAATTATTATTTTTAGTTTAAATTTTAATTTGTTACCATTTAAATCACTGAAGAAATATTAATGGTGACAAAATTCATACTGTATTACACAGAAAAAATCAAAAAACAAAATCAATCATCAAATATTTTAGTAAATAATTCATTCAGTTAACAGCTTTTTTAAATTTGCACCTCTCACCAAAATGATAAAATTTCAAATAAAAAAAAAAAAAAATATTTCAATGAGTAGATGATTGAATGAATTAAAAATTTAAATGAGAAATAAAATCTTACTTAAATTTAATTTTTATTTTAGTTTTATTTGAAAATATTTATTAAATTTTGATGCAAAATTAAACAACTGTGTTAATAGAAAAATATATGATAATAAATTTGTCTGTATTTAAAAAAAAAAAAAAAAAAAAACAATAATTGGCTTCCGGTCTCAATCTCCTCATTTCGCAGAATTTTATTTTCTATTTGTTATTACATAATATCTATTTCAATTCATAAATAAATATTATTTCATAATATTTAAATAAATTTAACAAAGAAAAATTAATTCAAGAAAATCTATGTTGTGAGGCATATTCCAATGAATATAATACAATATACTTTTTCAAGCAAATAAAAAACACACACACAAAGGTATTTAATTTCTTTTTTTTTTTTTTTTTTTTTCAAAAAAAAAGTTCAAATTGCATAATATTTTTATATTAAATAATCATGATGACGTATGAGTAACATTATTTAATTAGAAATTAAATATCTATAACACGCCAGAGTTTACCACCTGTCAAACACAGCTGGTAAATATTAAAAAAAGAGCAATTTATTTTGCCAAAAAAAAATACATTTTTCATGTTAAAGTTTTGTATTAAAATATTAATAAATTAAGTAAATTTTTCCTTTTTGATTATCTCGCAAATATTTATAAATAACAATTTAGTATATTTTTTATGAGTATAAATAAATAGTGGTTATTCCATTAAATACCAATTTGCTTACACTAGAAAAAAATAAAACTAAACTTAACTAAAACAATTTCACATTTAATATAAAATAAAATATATTTTAGTAAAAAAAATAAATAAATACAAATTTTTTTTCCAATATCCCATAAATTCAACCAAATAAACTTATTTAATATCGAAAAAAGAAAAAAAAAATAAATATCCAAAATCCACTTGCTGACTTGCAACTAAGGACAAAAAACTAACACTTTACATACACACACACATACACATATTCACTACCACATGCAGTAGAAACTACAACAGTTGTTGTAGCAGCAAAATAAATAACAAAAAAATGAATAACAACAACTAAAGCTATTACTATTTTAGTTATTTACACTGACACATACTAAATACAACCGCTAGAGTAAAGCAACAACTACTAACACACAACTAAAGCTTACATTACTTGCCACTTACAGCTTTTGAAACACATACACATACTCAGTACATTGCAACTCGTTTGCTATTAGAGTAACTCTGCTGCATAAACTAATCCGCAACAGCAATATCTAAATGCCACATACCAATACGCTTTACATAACTATACAACCATTTGGTTGGTTGGTTGTTGTTTATTATTATTTTGTGGCTGCAAATGAATTTGAATTCAAAACCGCAAAAAATTGAAAAGAAAAAAAATAAAAAGTGAACCAACGAACGAAATATAAACAAATACACAAATATTTAAAAAGTACATTCACTCACACTAATTCATACATACACAAACACCAACTAAACAAAACAACTAAAATTCTACCGAAAAAAACAATAAATAAGTAAATAGATGAGAAAAAATATTTAAAACTTTTCTAAAAACAAACAGTTTGTTCAGTTTTAGTTTTTTGGTCATAAATTTTAAACGGAAATGCGGCGAAAATTGAATTTTATTTACAGCAACAGGAGAAACAGTTAAAAATAATATACTTACATATATACATTTGTATGTATGTATGTGTGCAAATGGAGAAAAACTTGAATACATCTGTGGCATTTGTGCGTTCGTTTGTTATGTCAGATTGCATTTGAATAAATGCAAGTGAAGCTGGAGTGTATCTAAAATGATGACGATGATGTTGATAGCGTTAGTATGAATATTGTATTTGTATCTTCTATATGCTGTGTAGTGTAAAGCTTTAGATTTAACGAAGCGTAACTGCTCTTTTCACGCTTGTTTTACTTTTTTTCTATCTTTCTTACAATTATTTCCTTTTCTTTGCTTTGTTGTCATCGTTGTGGTATTTGTATTGCAGATCTAGTTTATATCTATATTAAGCTATGTACCAGCTTATACCAGCAGTTTTTATTAAAACTATTTAAGTATATACATATATATTTAATTTTATTTCAAAGTAACTAGGTTTATTTGCATATCGTAGATAAACCAGAGAAGATTTATCAATTTTTTTAATAACACAAAAAATTATTAAATATTACTCGAAAAATTAAATGCAATACATTTTAAATCACGTTCACATTTGGAAAATTTCTACTATATTCCAAATATCTCTAATTAATTTATAAATATTTTTTTCCTTTTTCAGAAAAAAACACTTTTTAATCGTATAAATTTCTTTAAATATTAAACAATAGTTTTAAGCAAAATATAAGTTTTACATAATTTTTAGACTTCCCAGCAAAGACTTTACCTACACGGTAAGCCAAAATATTATATTGCCAACTAGGTACTTATAATTCGAGTGAAAAAAAAAAATCATTCCTTGACCTCAAATTCATGGGTCCCCATTCTTAAGTAAACAATCAAATAAGTAGTTAATCGAATACATCAAAATTATAAAAACTAAAAAAATGCTAAAAAGTCGATTTGGTGCATTGAGCCATTGCATAACTGAACTTCACTGGTAACTAGTTATTCCACTACTCAAAAAAATTAGAAAAATAATGACAACTCATTAAATGCAATCATTTTTTAAACTATTTTTATTGTTAACTTATAATGACTTCAATAATAATTTAAAATAAATGAGTTATTGAACAACTTAAAATTAATTAGTTCATGTAATGACATCTATGTAATGACTTGTGGTAAGTAGTTGTCTATAATGTCATCACCGTGTTGAAATATTGAGTTATTCAACTAATGTGTAAGTAGTGTAAAGCCATTATATTAGCTTCTTAACTCATTACTTGGGTAGCAATGATTTGCTTTAGATTTCAGATTTTAGAATAACTTTCCAGCAAAAACTTGGTAATGACATGTAGTTAGTTAAGTAGTTAGTTAGTTAATTTAGTTACCATTTCATATGCTTACGGAAAGAATAAAGAGACAAAATTTAATCAAAAATAGTTTATATTTATAACATTTATTTTAATTAAATTTTTGGTTATAAAATTTTTTTTTTTTTTTTTTTGTTTAATTAAAATTTATAAAATCTTTTTAGTTTAAAACTAAAAACATTCTTTTTTTAATATTTGTATTTATTTATTGAATGTTCTTAAATTAGAACTAACAATAAGTATTCATATCTTAAAATCAAAAAAATTAAAATTTATCTCGTCCAACTATTACTTCTTAAAATATTACAAGCAAGTGGGTTTTGGTGAGTTTCAAGCCTTTTTAGGTATGTTAATACATGCCTTTTTATTTCGTTAGTTACAAGAGGTACGCCGAGATCTTTATGGATATTTGAATTTTTTTACATACCATGTAATTGTTCTTAAAATTTTATTTTGGCGCCTTTGAATTTTTTCAACATTAGAAGCTGAAGCCGTGCCCCATAATTGAATTCCATAGCTCCATATTGACTTTAGAATTGTGTTTTAAAGCAATAATTTACAGTCTAAATTCAGCTTAGAATTTCTTCCAATGAGCCAGTTAATCTGAAGAGCTTTCAACTTCATTTGGGTTAACTTTCCTTCAATATACGTTTTCCATGTAAGACGTCGATCTAGATGCATACCAAGGTATTTAACCTCCGTTTGTTGGGGTTTAGCTTGATTATTTATTTGAATTGTTGAACATGATGCTCTCCTCAATGTGAAGGTTATGTGTATCCATTTCTGTTCGTTTATTTTTATCTTTCATTGCTTTAGCCGTGTTTCTAGATCAGATTCATGATCTTGCAGGACTATAGATGCTTCTTGGGGGTTTTCATGAACGCCTAAAATAGCTATGTCGTCTGCAAATAATGCAAAATAATAGGTAAATATAAAGTACAAAAAAGGACCCTGTATGCTTCCCTGCGGTACGCCTGCTGCTATAGGCTGGGGTGAACTTAGGAAGTCTCCTTCTTTTAGAATAAACTTCCGTTGAGTTAAATAGCTTTCAAATAGCTTATGTGTATTTGTGGGTAAATTTACTCTTATTTTATATAACAAGCCTTCGTGCCATATCTTGTTAAAAGCTTGCGAAACGTCAATGAATAGAGCAGAACAAAATTTCTTTTCTTCAAAATCCTTGGATATAACATTAACAAGTCTGTGAGTTTGTTCAATAGTGCTATGTTTTCTTCTCAAACCAAATTGATGATTCGGGATGCAATCAGTTCGATTCATTATTATGTTCAACTTGTTCATTCTCGAACAGCTTTGATATATTTGATAACAGGCTGATGGGTCTATACGATTCTATTTTAGTGTGATCTTTTCCTGGCTTAGGTATTATAGTAATCAACGAAACCTTCCATTCTGGTGGATAGTATTCAAGGCGTAATATAGCGCTGAAAATAAAAAGTATTATTTTTAACGCTATCCGGGGTAGCTCCAAAAGCATCTTGTTAATGATTTTATCAATACCAGGAGCTTTTTTGGAGTTTAAATAAAAAATAGCCTTCTCGATATCTCGAATCTCAAAACAAAGGGGTTCAACTGCTCTATAATGCGATACAACAGTTGGCAACTCTATTCTGTCATCTGATAAATTTGGGGTAAACACAATCTTTAGATTACTAACGAATAGATTCCCCTTTTCGCTGTCATTTCTTGCCCAGCCTCCATTTGTATTACGTAGAGGAGGTCTGCTTAAAACTGGTCTTTTTAATTTTTTTGTAGCACGCCATAATGAGTAATTTGAATATGGTGTTGCATCTAGGTTTTCCAAATATTTAGTAAGTGTTTCATTTTTTCGATACTCTAGAAGCTTATTAAGCTTACGTAGCTTCTATTTTTTAAAGCAAGAGCTTCCTGTGTGTATTACAATGTAGCTTTATTCGCCACGTCCAGCATTACCTAACAGTACTTCAATAACTAGTATGTAGTAAATATGAAAGGAATTTGACTTTTTTTTAGGCAAAAAAAATCGGCATCGAAACAACTCTTTGGATCTCAAATAAAACTTGTGAAATTTTGGACACCAACCATCTATAGTGGTAGAGTATAAATAAGAAGCGGTTTTTTTATATTGTTTCCGCTTAAAAAATCGTTATTTAGTCGGCATTGTTTTTGTGGAGATATTTGCTTCTTAAATCATTACATGGCAATCAAGATTTTGTTAGGTTACTTATAGCAATTACTAAAAATTTTAAAAGCTGACAAACTTGAATATTAAATAATGGTATAGGTATATAAATAATATTTGTTTGTGTATATTTTTAATATTTTTTTTTAGTTTTTTTGTCTATACATCTATTGTTTATAAACCGGTTTGTTTAGTTCAAAAAATCAATAATTCCAAAAATATTTCAGATTTGTTCAAAAACTAATTTCAAAGCTTATGTAGAATTCTCATAAAGTCCGAAAATGCATTTTGGGCGATATCTCAGATTCCAGTGGACCGATTAATATCCAGAGAGGCTTCAAAAGTTTAAAAAACAATACTGATGTAGCTTATTGTTGTTGTTTTTTATTACCCATAAAAACAACAACAATATGTAAAGCCGCCATTAAATAAATGAAAAAGAGGATTTTCCAATAACTCGATTGTTTATGGACCGATTTCTTTGATGTTCAAAAACGAAACCCGTAGCTTATATGGGATCTTTAAAAAGTCTAAAAACGCATTTTGGCTGACTTTACTCATTTTATACAATATATAGCGTTCTTCTAAAAAATATACCTTACAGTTGTATGTATAAAGTATATATATCCAATAACTGGGGCTTTCTAAAAACTGACTTCAACAAACAGACGAACAGATGGACGGACATCTTTATGTCGACTCCCCTATCAATAAGGATCCAGAATATATATACTTTTTGGGGTCTTAGATGAATATTGTAGAAATTATAAACATAATGACAAACTTATATATTTAAACGTGTAGTGAAGAGTATACAAATTTAATTAATATGCAAATTGAAAGAGTCAAGAATTTAATTAAAATATAACCATTATTCAACCAAATCAACCAAGTAGTTAAATGAGTGAATATGTATGTTATTTAGGAATAGCTTTAATTTCATTTTTGCTTTTAACTTTAATAAAAATATATTCTTAAACATTTTTTATATATTTTGTATTTTTGAGCTATGTTTTGATTAATTTCTGGTCTGTGAATATTACTCATCAACCTTCATCAGTATCACATTTGGAAGTTTAAAAACTGACAAAAAATTTATATTCTGTTATTAGACAAGACCGTAAATATTCCCTCTAAAAATGGTGGAGTACAAAAACACATACTGTTTAAAGAATTTAATCGCACCAAACTATTCGTATAACAAATTTTTAGACAATACCTTAAAATGTTTAAATAATTATTAACAAGCAAGAATGTTATATTTGGCTTGGTCGAATTTATATACCCGCCTTCAGCTTTTAAAATTTTACCTTATATGAGAGGAAAGCGGTAAGGTTTTCGAGTTTACATTGTTCCTTTTGTTTAAAAAAGTTAAAACTGACACCGATTTTGCTCATATATACAATAAATGTTTGAGCGAAATTTCAACAGACTGGCAGACGGACAGATGGACGGACATAGTTAGATCGACCCAAATAATACAGTAGCTTCCAGCTTATTTCGTGTTTTTAGTTTGCAGTACAACTTAACTTGACAATGTTCTTATTTAATGAAATAAGTGAAAAGAAATATATATTTTTTGTAATTACAACAAAACAACATTAAATTAGTTCAAACATAAAAAGAATTACAAAATCATAATATAAAGAAAAATAACCTTAAAGCTTATTTCGTGTTTAAATTTTACCGATACTGGAAATAAGGAATTTTGCCAATAACACAGAAAAAATAATACATACAGTCGAACACGGTTATAACGAACTCGAAGGGACCGATATATTTAGTTCGTTATAAACGTAGTTCGTTATATTCGTAAAATTAAAAAAAAATATTTGTTAACAAAATACACGTATTTTATTACAATACTAATATTTGGAATTAAAGCATATTTCTTTCCTTTAAAAATGGGCGGCATTTATAATTTTTAAATATTAATGATTTATATATCAGGAATATTATTTTTTTTTTTCATTTCACATTCATTTCACAAATGTCAAATTGAAATTAATTATTTTTTTGAATACTAATTCAATGTTTTCTTTTATAACCGATGCTTTTAAATTGGCTTATTTTAAGATTATTACTTTTTGAGAAATAGCGATTTTCTAATATTTAGTGATTAATCCTCATATAATTTTAGTTTTATTATTAGCTATTTTCTATAAATGTATGTTGTATTAAAAAGGTCAACAACTATAAATCTAAAATTCATATTTAACTTGCCGATAATTTAAATAAAAATTAATGAAAATTATTTCTAATTGTTCTATAATTTAAATGGAAATAAATAAAAGTTATTTCTGTTAGTTTTTAAATTTTTGGAATTTTTTTCGAAATGTGTAATTTTATTTATCGAAAACATGTATTTGTGGGAGTTCGTTATAAACGTAGTTTTTTGTATGAAAAATTCTTCTTGGGACCATAAAAATGTGTTCGTTATAAAAAAAGTTCGCTATAACCGTGTTCGTTATAAACGTAGTTATTTGTATGGAAAATGTTGGTAAAATCAATGGCACCGAAGAAAAGCGTTCGCTATAGCCAAAGTTCGTTATAACCGGTATTCGTTATAACCGTGTTCGACTATATATTTTAAAATTTTGTTCATAAATATTAGGAATCGAACATGAATTTTTTTCCCAAATTTTTTCATAAAAAATAAAATTTATTATGTTTGGTTTATTAATGAATTTTATTGGTTTTAATGGAATTTCATATTTCCCGATCTTAGGTATTTTCAAAAAAATGTTAAGCATCTTTATTAATGAATTAACATAATCGATGATTTTGCATGATAGAAAATATTTTTTACGTTTTTTTTTGAACATAATCATCAAGGTTTGAGATAGTTTTAAGTCCTTGCGATTTTTTTTTTTTTAACAATAATTTTTGCAAAATTCGATATTTTCTTATTTTTTTATTTCCACTACTACAGGATTTTATCAAGGTTATTACAAATTAAATAACTTTTGCAGAACTCTAACAAGTTTGTATTTGTACTGTACATTCTTCATTGAATAATATATTTTCTAAATTTTTTTCAGTTGCAAATTTAAAGTACCGAATAAATCACGATTATATATCCAATCAGAAAATGGTGCAAAATTGAACACTTTTATATTTTAAAGTTTTCTTTATTTTTTATGTTACACAAACAAATATATTAATATTTATTGTACATATATTTCAAATTGGACCTTGAGGATTATATTCTACTATTTATATTTTAATTCCTATGGGTCGTTAAGAAGATACCGTCGAAAAAAGTAAATTAAACCAAAAAAGTGTTCACTTTTGCTCCATAGTGTATATGTATATAAAGTCTTATTTCCAAATTTTTATAATTTAAGAAAGTATAAATTGAAACATTTAAAATAGTTTTTGTTTCTTTATTCGCAACAATAACTTTTATTTTAACATTTAAATTTTTTTTTTTTTTCATATTTCCCTTGATTTCCTTTCAAATTCCTTTTGGTGAATAAAATACATACTTTTTTCCTTTTGAAAAATCACAGCTCAAATGTTAAAATGTTTATTTTTGATTCTGTTTTTCTTCTTATTTTGGCTAGCACACCATAATAGTTATGAAAATCTAATTAGTTTGTCATAGAATATGTAACAACAGAAAAAAATTAAAATTCTTAACAATGTCTTATCAATAAGATCCTATTACAGAAAAAAAAAGATTAACTAATTAAATTTTGTTGAATTTAAAATTTAATGTTAAAAGTTTTTGTGGACAATAGTTCTAAATGTTTTAAGTATATTGAAAT
Organism: Protophormia terraenovae; assembly: GCA_951394005.1. Classification (NCBI taxonomy): domain Eukaryota; kingdom Metazoa; phylum Arthropoda; class Insecta; order Diptera; family Calliphoridae; genus Protophormia; species Protophormia terraenovae. The sequence goes on from OX596074.1 coordinate 145,919,276, forward strand.
AACAAAAATTTTAAGGTTTTTCAAATTCGCCTTAAAAGTATATATTTTTTTCCTTTTCTCTCACTATCTCTCTCTCTCTTATATACTTGATTTTATTTTAGCATAAATTTTATAAAATATTTTAATTTTTATTATTGAAATATGGTTTGCAATTGACTGCGTTCAATGGGCGGAAATTGAAAAAATTCAAAAGGTTTTTTCTTCCAACTGTTTTCGTACTCGTATATAAATATACAATAATATTTTTTTGATATTTTTTTATCGATATGAATAATATTTTTTCAACATCCTTTACGTTTATATTCTTTGTAGTTTTACACATGAATTGATCTTTATATAGATTTTTTTTTTTTTTTTTTTTTTTTTTTTATAGGAAAATATTTTCTGGCTCATAATGCTCTTACTGTGTGTTGGAACTCAATTGTTTGTGCAATATTTTATTTTTACAATAAATTTGATTAAAGAACAAATAAGATTATAGATTTCCTTAACAAAAATAATAATCAGAGCAAAAATAAAAATTCAAATAGAAGTAAAGGAGAGAAAAAAATAAAAAGCAGAATATGTTAAAGTATTAAATGAACTAAGTGATTCTTTATAATCTTTTTTTATTTTACATTTTAGAAAATGTGAATAGCATGGAGATAATTTACACAATCATGGTTAAAATTTGTAGTTTAATTTTGTTGAATAAATTTGATTGTTAGATATTTTTTCAGCTTAGGTATGTTTTTGATTTCTTTTTTTTTTTATCATGTTTAGCTATTTAAATAAAATAAAATGAATTTGTTAAATAAATAAATATTTATTTATAATTTAAATGTAATTTTATTGTGTGATTCAGTTTATAATTTTAACATAGACATTCAAGCAGAAAGAGAAACAATTATTTGTTTCATTTAAGCCTAGAATTATGCTTTATTTTACAGATATATATAAATGTCGGTATTGTTATTTTTAAATGTCTGTATTTTTAGTTAAATGTATGTGTTTGTGTATTTGTGTCTTTGTTTATGTGTTGTTGTGATGATGCCTTTAATTATGCATCATTTAATTTAGTTGACACTATTTGATTTTATTGCAAATGAGGTTAAATTAAGCAAATAACAATAACAATTATTGCCAAATATGTTTTTTTCTCTCACACAACTATCAATTTTTTGTTGTTAGTATTTTGGTTGTAGTTTTTGTTGTATTCTACTTATTCAATTGTAGCTGTATATATACATTTGATTGTTCATTTATTTAATTGACATTTAGACACAGCAAACATTGTGCATAACAAAAACAATTAAACTTAACCTCGCTTACTCTTTCTCTATGTCTCTTCCACTGCTTGCCCTTTTAGTGCCTAGAAATATACTATGAACTTATTGAGTATTCGTTGTTGTTGTAGTTTGTTTCCAGTTGAAAAATTTATAATCATAAAATTGAAAATTTACCATTTTATTGTAAAACATTTTATTTTTATGATTTATTTTTTTGTAATTTAATTATTTTACTGCGTTTTTTATTTTCTTTCTCACTCTGTCTCTTTCCCTCTTTTTAAAAACTAGTGATTTGTAAATTATTTATAAATAAAATGTTAAAGAACACAAATACATTGTAGAAACTGTCAACAGCAAACATTTTAGCTATTTTTATGAAATTGATGGCATGATTTTGTAAAGTGAGGGGAGAAATTTATAAAAAAAAAAAAAAAAAAAAATATTATGAAATTCTCAGGAATCTTATAACGACTATAGAAATCGTTATTTGTATTTAAAATTTATTTAAATAAGTAAATCTTAAATTCAAACTTTTAAAGGAAAAAATAAACTTCTTAAAAAATAATATTTAATTTTAAATCATCTGTCTATCCAGACCCCTTCAGTAAAAGAAGACACCTCTTAAAAGAAGGCACCTCTGGAGTTACTAAAGCAGAGTTTGTATGCTATAATAATACCCCAGCAAAATGGAATATTGTTTCCTTTTTTCCACTTGGATTTTATTAAACTTAAACTCCTTCAACATGTACAATTTCGAAAAGCTCAATTTACAGCATCCAGCATGTGGTACAGATTTTAGAATCTAGCTTTTTGAACATTGAAGTTAAAGATATTGAAGACTTATACAGCAACATTTTTTTATGTAAACAAATAAAAATAACAAAGTCTGTCTTTCTGTCTATACATCAGTTGAAGTTGCGTTAATGAAAATTTACTCAAAATAAGACAAATTTTTTATAAATTAATAGAATTCTTAAAATCTTTTATATGTATAAAAAATAAATCCCCTTTTGTTTCTAAACTCTTTAACACTTTCTCTCTCACCTGCTTTATTATATTATTAATTTGTTTTTTGCAAATACATACATAATTAAACTTTTGCATTTTCTATTCACAATAATACCTTTTGCTTAATAAGTTTTTTAATATAAAAATAATGAAAATACACCCCAATCTAATTGAATTTCCCTTTTTCATTTAGTTTGTATTTTAATATTTTAAACTAAATTAAAAAATATTTTGCTTGCAAGAAATCCAATAAAAAAGTTTAACTTAGTTAAGAGTTAAATGTTGTTATACTAGATGCATAAAGTTTATTTGCTAGTAAATTAAATAAAACTATTTTTAATAAAGAAGTAAACAAAAGTAAATTTGATTGTTAAAATAAAAAAATTAACAACATAAAATACATTTTAAATTTTGTATTTAATTTCAAGTTTTAACATGAAAAACTAACTGTATTAAAAATTTCTTAGCTCCCTTAATTTTAAGTCAATTTTTATAATTTTAAAGGGAGTTAGAAAGTAAAATACTTAATAGAGATCTTTGAATGTTTTAGCAACTTAACTTAACAATTATCTTTTTCAAAATTTCTATGTAATATTTATTGAATCTAAACATATTCAGCAAAAATTGTTTAACTTTTGGTAATGACTAGGCTTATTAACTAGTAGTGAGTTGTTATTATATTTGTATATACAGTAACAAATTATATTTTGTTTAGAATAAGATGAAATATCAACATTTAAAATTGAGAGAGTTAACGAAGTTACTCCATAAGGGAATACAAAGACTGTCGTTGCTACTTGTCGCCTAGTATGAACCTGGTCTAATTAACACAATAGAACAATTTTTGTTCACAGTAATAAGTCGATGTTGAAACGACTTCGTTTTGTGGCGCTAAAGCAGTATATGAAACCCTTTTGCTTATAGATACTGTAGCACATAACTTCCATGATTTTATTTGACTCCAAGTACTTTTAAGTCCTAAATTTCAATGCACTTTGAAGATATTTTAACAGAATTTTTTTTTAATTTTTAAAAATATTTTTAAAATAAGATGAAGAAATTTACAAAATAATGGTCTTAAACATCGAAAAAAATTTTAATATTATTAAAGCAAACACCAGAATTCCTCATCTTAAACTTTTTCAGCTTTCCAGAGTGTTCCTTTGAAAGTACCAGTTTGAAATCATCACGACAAGTTGAATAAGCTGAATTATAAATATTCCCTCTAAAATACGATGGCAGTGTATTTTGGGGGAATAATAAAAATAAAAATATTACGAAACTTTTAATATTTAAAGCCAGAAAATATTCTTATGCTATCTTTTCAACAGAATGGCACATACCAATAAAGAATGCCTTAAATGATGGAAATTAATCCATGGATCGAATACAGTAAAATCTCCCTTAAATGACAGCTCCCATAGCCGGAAAAGGCGGACAATTTTTTAAGTCCCATGGTTTAGGTGACATTTTTAGAAAAAATAAATCTCCACTAGGCGAACACTCTCTTATGCGGACGCAGACACTTGTTTTTAAAGAAAACATCTCTCGTAGCCGGTCAAAAATTATAAACGGAAAAGAAAATGTATCGCATATTGCGTATTGAAATGCATTTTATTTTAATTTTTATCCATGTTTGCATTCATATTTCTCCTTTACTTACATTTTTTAGTAGCTTACTAATCGTTTTTTAATCAACTTTTTGATGAATTTAAGCAAAATCGAGTTTTTTAATTTAACCTTGACTTTTACACTTTCTTATAAAACAGATGTTGGTCCAGTTATCTAAATCCTAAATATAAATGGGGAAAGATTCCTACAAATCTTAACAACTTTTCTGAACAAAGGGCATAGAAATTCTGCACAACAAGCCAAGAGTACCATTGTCATCAGTCGTATAAAAAAGTACTCGTAGTTAGGTGCTGATGACCTTGTTTTCAAACTTGTCCTAAATATGCTTTTTATTTTTAAAATTTCCTAGAAAAATCGTTTGTAAAAATGTTGTTGAAATAAGTCTGACGCCTAGCTAGTTAAGAGATGTTTTTTTTTCGTCTACGAAAAATTACTTTATTTAAAAAGTAATTTTAAGAAAACGGAATGAAAACGGATAAAAGCGAACTGTAATCAGGCAATTTACAATTAAAGCTATAAATTCCATAAAATAAGTTTCATAAAATCATAATTTATTGCAAATAATATCTAAAAGAAAATACAAAACGTCTTTTGCTACAAAAGAAAACGTTTAGTTTTTTGCTTTAAAATTTAGCCATACACGGACATCACCCGTTAATGAACAAAATCAACGTAACGGACGCTGTTCTCCAATGGAAGCTTTCACTGTATTATTTTATTTAATTAAATTTTTTTGTAGCATACTTATAGGAGCATATATAGAGTGTAAATAAGTTATTCAATATAAATTTCTATAGTTTTAGGCTAATTTGAAGGAAAAAATCTTATTATTTACCAAAACCTAACACAGGGAAATACTGATTCTTCGGCACGGGGTTTCTCAGTGAATAAAAAATATGATTTTGTGATTTTTTTTTTTTTTTTTTTAATTTTTCTATGTAACTTGTAAATGAGTTTTTTCACTAATTTGTAAATTAAATCAAAACTTATGCATTGATTTAAATGAAATATATCATGTTTTACCAAATTTGTCTCAGAAGATGGGCTTAATATTTTCATAACTGTTGACCGTAGTAAAAAATAATGTAAGAATGACTTGAAGATAATTTTAATTAAAATTTTTTGAATAAAATCGTTTTCGAAATATGCTTCAATATATAGTCCAACCTCTTTAATTTAAAAAAATAGTGATTTATCGTGAAAAAAGGTATTTAATTTGGTAAATACCTTTTTTTTTTTTTTTTCTTTTTTAAATTTTTTAAATTTTTTATACAAGTTTTTTAAACCGTTCTAGGAAGTTATTCGAGAACCAGTAATTTCTTTTTAGAAGTAATGTAGAAGTCATACAGAATTTGTTCTTAAGCACTAGTTCTCTAAAGCATTCATTAAAACGAATTGAGAATCGCAATAAAGTTTTACTCCATTAGTGTCAGAATTGGTTGTAATACCAATAGTTCTTAGGAAGTTATTAAAGAATCTGAAGTGGTTCTGACTATACCAGTTCTAGAACTAATGATTTCAGAACATGTTCTAAAATTTTTCCTGGGAAAATTTATTTTAAATCCAATAAAATTTATTATTAAAAATATATTTATTTTAAAATCAATATTATTTTGTTTTTACAATTACATATGTAAATTTATGTTTGTATGCATATCTATGGACTTTATATATTACAAGTGGCTTTTAATAGTAAATGTTTATATAAAATTGTAAATAATTCTTAAGAACTTATGTAAATAGTTTTAAGTTAAAAAAGAACAATTTACATATAGCGCAAGTACTTTATTTCTGTTGGCGCCTCCCACAATAAGTTCCATAACATTCCATCATAATTTATTTTATCTTATATTTTGTGGAAATTTTCATGGATCCATATACGATTTCATGATTCTTTTGTTTGTGACTCCAACAAAAACCATAAGTTCTTTCACATTTTTCTTTTAAAGGGACCAATAAACCTAAAAAACATTCAGTCGTTAAATTTAAAAAGTTAAAATTCCATCATATGTCTTACAAATTAAGGAAATTTTTACAGACCTAAATATGATTTTATGCTTCCAATTGTTTAAAAATCCAAATGTGGTATACAATATATCCAAGCAAGATACATAGTGATGTCTGGCATTACCATAGGGTTTGTACTGCAACACTCTTCTTCAGCTTTTTTGTTTGAAACCAAACAATATCTATCAAAGTAAAGTTTATCATTGATAAAAATTGAATAGCACAAATACATAAGTACAAAGAAGGAATCTCCATTGGATACTTGCATGCATTCTTAATAGTTTATCTAAAAACCAAGCAATTTCAATTAATGCATTTGAAAGTTCCATAAAATATTATTTACGTACCTTTAAAAGTCTTCGGAACAGGAGGAAAATTATTGGTCTTCATTACTTTTTACTAAAAAATTATTTTATAAATACATTTAATTTCTTTATTTTTATTGAAGTTGTCAAAATTATGAAAATTGTTTTTGCTTTTATGTAAGGTTGGAATTTATATAAATCCAATAAAATAAAATAATGAATTTATTTTATTTATATAATAAAAATTTATTTAAAACCAAATAATGAATTATTTAAAAAATATCTAGACATAATTTTTTCTTTGCATCTAAAATTTTATTATAAGAATTTTTTATTTTTATTTTTTTTAATTCATCTTTAAAGACCTGGTCACCCTTTTACCCAGTTAAAATGTTTATATCCAAGTACCATAATACAAAATTCAAAACATGTTGTATGTAAAATAATTGAGAGATAGTACTTATATTGTTATTCTTTTTAAAAAATAAACTTTTCATAGAATTTATTTTATGATTTTTACCTTATATTTAGTAAGTTTAAAATATTCTCCTCTTATGCTCAACTATGTTAACTATAATAATATAAAACATCTGGTAATTTACTGATTCCAAGTATAATCATATTTACATGTGTAAGTGTATATGAATAAAATTTACCGGAAATTATAAACTATGTATAATAAGTTTTATACTTATATGAATTTATGCATATTTAAGATGCTAGAATTTACTTCAATCAATGGCTATTTCATATGAAATGTTTTAAATAGATAATAGTATAAAATTGGCTTATAAAAAAGAGTATTAGCATATAATATTAAACACAAAATAATATTATATTTATATTTTCATGAAACTACTAATATATGGGTTAGCAAAATTTTATTAAAAATATAATGTAGCTTTATTTGTAAAGTAATTTATTGTTTATTTAATTTAAAACTAAAATGTATGAACAAGCTTTAAGGTTTAGAGTTCAATGAAATTCAAATGGATAAGATAAAATTGAAGCCGATCTATTATATCTATAAATTTAGCTTTGGAGCTACTAAACAGAAAATGGTACTTCGGCCGTAAACAAAATACAAAATAAAACCAACAATTTTTCTTTCACATTAAAAATCTTTGTAAACAAAAATTTTATCATATTAAATACTTATCAAAATTTTTTAATATTTTCTTATTTCTTTTAAACACTAACACGTTTTCATATCATTATTATTATCATAACCTAATACTTTTATTATTCTTAATAACCTAAATACACTTATTAAGTAATATTCAATAAAAAAATATTAAATAATTTCTTTCTTTTTCCATCTCAAATAACATTATTGGTTCCTATATCCATGTATCTGTTTTGATTGTACTTAATCCTGCTTCTTTATTTATTTTCTTTACATTCTCCAATATAATACAATAATTTCTTTTATTACATAATATTCTTTTATTTCTTTTCTTTTGATACTTGTATTTTGTTAATAATTTCTTACTCATATTTACCCCTTTTTTTATTTCTTTACAAACGAGTAATAAAATAATTTTCCATTTCATTGGATTCCATTTAAAACCCTAAACGGACTAATGAAGCAACTGATACGCGCGTCCGTGTTTAGCTTACAAATGAACGTAAATGTTTAATTCGTTTTATTTTTCTGGATTTTTTTTTTTATTATTTGGCTTTTGTGCAACTTTTATTAGTAGTTCAGATGTACTTACGTTATCCTGATTTAATTTATAAATCACGTATGTATGATGAGTGTGAGAGTATGCATGTGTACGTGAAAAGGATGAGTATTAGTTTAAGTATACTAGTAGTTTTAGATGTATATTTGTATTAACTATATAATGATCTAGTATCTGCAGTGGGGGCCATAAAATAGTAAAAGCTTAATTTTCTTAGAAAAGACTTGAGTAAATTTTCCATTTTATTGAGAATTTATGAACAATTTTTTGTTATAGAAAATTTGCGATAATCTTTTTTTTTTAGATAGAGTTTGCGATAAATTTTTTTAATTAACAGAGAGTTTGCAAAAAATTTTTCTTAACAGGGTTTCTGATACATTTATTATTGAAAGTTTACGATAAATTTCCTTTTTATATAAAATTTACGACAAATTTTCTGTTTATAGAAAATTTACAATTAATTTTCTTTTTATAGAAAATTTACAATAAATTTTCTTTTTAGAAAATTTACGAATAATTTTCTTTTTATAGAATATTTACGATAAACTTTCTTTTTATAGAACATTTACGATAAACTTTCTTTTTATAGAGTATTTACGATAAACTTTCTTTTTATAGAACATTTACGATAAAGTTTCTTTTTATAGAACATATTCGCTAAATACTCTTTTAAAAAAAAATACGATAAATTTTCTTTTTGTAGAACATTTACGATAAATTTTCTTTTTGTAGAACATTTACGATAAACTTTCTTTTTATAGAACATTTACGATAAAGTTTCTTTTTATAGAACATATTCGCTAAATTCTCTTTTAAAAAAAAAAAATACGATAAATTTTCTTTTTGTAGAACATTTACGATCAATTTTCTTTGTATAGAATATTTACGATCAATTTTCTTTTTATAGAGCATTTTCGCTAAATACTTCTTTTATTGAAAATATTTGCTAAATTCTCTTTTTATAGAAAATTTTCCCTAAATTATCTTTTTATAGAAAATATCTTTTTATAAAAAATTTTCACTGAATTCTCATTTAATTAAAAATTTTCGCTAAATTCTTTTTTAAAGAAAATTTTCGTTAAATTCTCTTCCACAGAAAACTTTCCCTAAATTCTCATTTTATAGAAAATTTTCGCTAAATTTTCGTTTCATAGAAAATGTTTGCTAAATTTTCGTTTTATAGAAAATGTTTGCTTAATTCGCTTTTTATAGAAAATTTTCGATAAATTCTGTTTTGATAAAAAGAATTCGCCAAATTCTCTTTTAATATAAATTTTCTCAAAATTCTCTTTTTGTAAAAAAATTTTATCTAAATTCTCTTTTTATAAAAAAAAAAAATTCTCTTTTTATAGAAATTTCTCGTTAAATTATCTTTTTACAGAAAACTTTCGCTAAGTTCTCTTTTTATAGAAAAATTTCGCTAAATTCTCTTTTTATAAAAAATTTTCGCTAAATTCTCTTTTTATAGAAATTCTCTCGCTAAATTATCTTTTTGTAGAAAATTTTAAATAAATTCTCTTTTTATAGAAATTTCTCGCTAAATTATCTTTTTGTAGAAAATTTTAAATAAATTCTATTTTTATAGAAAATTTTCGCAAATTCGCTTTTTATAGAAAATTTTCGCTAAATTCTCTTTTTATAAAAAAGAAGTAGCCAAATTCTCTATTTATGTAAAATGTTCGGAAAATTTTATTTTTCTTGTTTTACATACGATTTATTCTCTTTTTTACACTTTTACTGTTAAGTTAAATTAAATACATTTTACAAAAATACTATTAGACAGTTATGTATCGATTTCAAATGTGGTTTATATGTATTTGTGTTTATATGTTTAATTATGTATGTATGTGTGTGTGTGTTTGTTTATCTTATTTTCCTCCCCACCAATTAAATACCAATCGATATAAGGAAAATTTATATTAAACTACAACTATTTAAACGTGCACAAAATTAATTTCTCGTTTGTTTGATAAAATCAACGTATACAATAGATACTTATTATTGAATAGAGGATAAAGAATGAAATAAAATGAAAACATATTTGTTGTAATTGTAATGACAAAATAGTATTTATAAATACAAAAAGATACAAAACAATATGGAATGTAGGAATCTCACAGAAATTAGATAAAAGTTTTATTTTCAAAACAATAAACGAATAAAATATAAATTTATGATTGCAATAAAGAACATGCAAACAAAAAACTACTAAAATGTAAAGAAAGCTTATGGTCAGCTACAAGGCAAAAAGCAAGCAATAGATATTTTTTTCAAATTTAAACTAAAATTTTGAAAGTTCTAATTATACTTACTTTCTTATGGAACAACCTTTGACAAAATTTTTAATTATATTTATTTTCTTATTTTATATTTTATTCTTCTTATTAAACCATTATTTTAACCATTTTCCCTTTTCATATAACGATATATACAAAGAAATATTAAAGTGTTTAAAGATTTATTTCTTTAACAATTTACTACTATATTTTGATAAGATGACAACAGTTGGTTGATATTTATTTACTACTTAATATAAACGCATACATACATATAAACATATACATAAATAGTATTTATAATAACAACAACAAAGTCATCGTCGTCATCATCAAAAACATCATCATCAACATGAACATCAACAGCAAATTAATATAATTCGTCAAGATTTTTACAAACATAATAAGCAATTCACATACACACATTCATTTCCTTTTTCTTTCAAAGAAGAAAATACACACACTTACATATACACACACTTCAATACATGCAAACAAAACAGGAAACTCATCATTCTTGTCAAACAAAAACACATTATTGTTGTCGTCGTTGTTTGTCGTTTTCTTAGATTTTATATTTTTTGTTGTTGGTTGATTATTTACTGCTGTTGTTTTTTTTAGTTATTGCTGTCACTGTAGTTTATCCTTAGCTACCAGTAACGATAGAATGAATATGGGGAAGAGAAAAATAAAAAGAAGAATATTACAAACTAAATAATTTTGACAGTAGTAGTTATTATAATCATATGTGTGGTAGAAGTAGTAATAGTGGTAATGGTAGTAATGTCTTCTATAATGACTACAGATTTAAAAGATTTTTTAATACAAATAAAGATGGAAGACCCTTGTTAGAGGCGGCTACAAATTGTAAGACAAAATTAAATGATAAATTAAAAGATTTACAAAGAAATGATAAGAAATATTATACATTTACCATTTATTCTAAGCTTTATTTAGTGAAGACAAAAAAAGAAGAAAAAAAGACAACACAAAGCAAATCAAAAAAGAAATAAGATATTAATTTTTGCTCCTCCTTAACCCGGTTTGGATTAAGTCCCCTTATTACATATACATTCATATGTATAGTAGTGTATCATATTTTATTTTTATTTTTTATATAAAAAATCTTAACAATATTTTGTTTACATAAATGTGTGTACAAGTACTATACATACTTGTGTACGTGTATGGGAAAATATTAAAATATTTTATATAAATACTTATTTAACACATTTACAGAAGCGTCTAACTTTTCAGATTTTTTTGGGGTAATACGTAGAAATAATACGACTTAATATCTAAATAGTAGAGGGATACACCTAACAAAGTTCTCGTCTGTGTCAGGATGGCAAAATCTCAGAATCGCACAATGATTTGTTCTCACATAAAACTTGACAAAAAATAAAAGTATCCATTCTAAGCTTCTGGAAATTGGTACAAATTAGAAAAAACAAGGACTGCGCACAAAAAGATCCGTGCATGGAAACCTGCTTATAGAAACTAAATCAATAGGCGATTTTTTTTTTTTTTTTGAATTTTATTTTTCTTAATTACTGTTATGTTCAAGTTCTAAACACAAAAAAATAAATTATTTTCTGTTGGTTTTTAAGAAAATATCTAATATTTTCCAAAATTCTTCCAATTAGAGGTTTTATTGTGTTTCGGTCACTTTTTTGCTCGAATAAGTCCACTTATTTTTAAACTCTGTTTCAATATATTCTAAGCAGGGACCGTATTGATTATGAGTTTTAAAATAAAAATCAGCAAATAATCATTATTTTTGATTTAATTTCTCATGTAGAGTTTTAAATTCTGAACAAAAAAAGTAAAAATCAAAAATAATCATGAGTTGAGCAAAAAAGTAAAAATCAACAAGCGCGAATGTTATATTCGGCCCAGCCGAATCTATATACCCACCATCAACTTTTTCAAATTTTACATTATATGGGAGGTGGGCGGTAAAGTCGGCGGACCACGCCCATTTTTGGTTTCCGAGTTTATATCGATTCCCGAACTATACATAAAAAATTCTGTTGTCGTACATGCTTTTATTAAAGAAATATCAGCAGAAAAGTATAAAACGGACACCCTGTGTTTCTAGTTTTTAGCCCATAACTTTTTTGTTTATTAACCGATTTTGCCCATTTTCAATCCGAAACAAACCTTATATAAGACATATTTATGCCAAATTTCGTCCTCCTACGTTGTCCCGTTCGAGCCCTATCCTGCTTTCAACAGACGGACAGACGGACGGACATAGCTAGATCGACTCAGAATCTAACCAGGACCCAGAAAATATATACTTCGTGGGGTCTTAGATGATTCCTTCGACATGTTACACACGGAATGATAAAATCAGTATATCCCCAATCTTTTTGATGGTGGGTATAAAAATAAACATTCATCATACGCCAATTTATATTTTTTTTTATTTTTTTTATTTTAGCAAATAATTTATAGCTACATAATTGAATTGATGTGTTGAGGTCTGAAACGTTTTCATTATCATTCCTTAGCAAAAAGTAAAATAATAATAAAAAGGCAACACTAATTATTGGACGAATGAACATGTTAAAAGAAATATTTTGGAGTAATACACAGGATCCGCTAAGTGACAATGCATCTGCAAAAAGTTATGCTCTAGCACAAATTATAAAAAGCGGTGTCACTCATATATACTTAATATCGATATTTTCGATCATAATAACAAATTTTATCTTTTAGCAATAACAAGAATAAAAGATTTACTATTCCCAGACATATTTTATTTCCAAGAATTTGTTCATTCTTAGTATTAATAACATCTTATGTTTATTATAACCCTAAAAAACAAATTTGTTAAAAAAAAAGCCTTTAAGCTACTGTTAACATGAACAAGTATTTATTACAAGAAATTCTACGCCTTTATATCAAATACAAAAACTCACAAATACTACTACATTTAAACACTATAATACTTACATATTATTTGACATAGTAAGAAGTATATTAATGTAAGTATATATATATTTGTAAAATAACAAAAAATATACATAAAGACTATACAACATCATGAGCTGATGGCAAAGTTAATTTGAACGTATTTTCAAAGTGATTTTTCATGTTGCTAATATTTCATCAAGTCAAATATTTTACTATTTGATGAAATATAAGAAGTTTGCCTTCTTTTTATTTATATATGTCTATAAGTATGCCTTTGTTAGTGTGTATATGTGTGTGTATTTCTAAAAGAAAAACAAAACAATAAGTGTTGAAAGAGTTTGCTCAAGATACAAAAATAAAATATCTTTTGATATGAGTATTATAAAAAAAATTTATATAAAAAAGAACACTTATATAAAACCTTTACTCTTGTCTTTTGATATAAGTAAAGTAATATTTTGTTTCTTGTTAAAGAGGGATACTTAAAGCCTTAGAAAAAAAGAAAAAATCACTAATATGACCAAAGAAAAAAAAATCAAAAATAAACATATTAGTTTCATATTAAGTGTCAAATGACACATGTCCATTTTAACATATGATTTTAACAGCTGCTTAAAATGAAATTGATTTTCAACTCTGGCCAAAACATATTTTACGAGACACGTACCCTTTAACATACAGACACACATACACTTATATATACTTAAAGAAAAAATGTTTCGGGTTACATGTCAATATCAACTTGAATTTGATTTTTTTTTTTACCGTTCTTAACAAATTGTTTTGAATTTTCAAATACTTACATATTTTTTGAAGAGCTAGAGAACAAAAAATATTATGTTTCCATGCATGTGTGTATAAGTATTAAATCATTACAACAGATTTTTCCATTAGCCAAAGTAATCAATCTTTTAGCAAGGAGGAGAAAATACAAAAAAAAATCCAAGAAAAAGTAAACATATTAACTGAAGTACCTAGCTAATGTTTACTTGAAAATTTAATACTTTTTGGTTGCCAAAAATTGATTTATTTATTGCTGTTGATTTTGTTACTTTTTCCAGTACTACAGACTTGAAATATATATAAGTGGTATTTGCAATACACCCTAAGGAACATGTTAAATCCGCCCTCTTCCCTGTCTAATATTTTGAATTATAAATAATCCCAGATTTAACTTATTTTACTTGCCTCTAGGCTATTTAATGAGTTTATACTCATTGCAACATGTAGCAAAGAACAAAAAAAAAACAGAAAACATAACTAAATAGTTTTTGAAAATTAAACATTGACCACAAATTAAGATGCCACATAAACCACAAAATATCAAACAAGTAATTAAATTACACACACACGCACTCACATAAAATCACCTGCACAATAATATAAAAGTTAACATCATATATGAGTGTGAATGTATGTATATGTGTGTATGTAATTGTATTTTTGCACGTACACGTATTATTTTTATACAGTTTAATACCTTTACATGCATAACAACAGTTAATTTTATTATATCATATATCTCTTGTACTCTCATACTGTGTCTCTCTGTCTCTCTCCCTCCATGTAATGGAAGGCAGTATCTCTTTAGCAGCTTTATTTTTGGCTTTATCACTGATAATAATAAATTTGCAATTTTCATATTTATTTGTAGATAAACTGTGGTCGTGTAACTAATTTGTGGTTATCACTTCAAATTCAAATTGTTTTGTGGCCTTAGATATATCTATGTGTGCATGATTGTATACATGTGAAGGTGCTTTGGTATACATTGGTGTGTAATACTTATGTTTTTTGTCATAAATAGGTAGATTTACCATTTTAAGCTTGTGGGAAAATGTACTTATTGTAGATAATGTTAAAGCATAACAATAATAACTTGGTTTACATAATTTAAGATTTGTGAATATAAGAAATGAAGTTTAATTTAAAAAATTCATCGAAGAGGAGTTGGATTAAAGTTAATGAAGTATGATTGACTTAAAATGTTTAATTTAAAAAAAGTATAATAAAGCTCAGTCAAATATATCAGGCAAAGTTTATTTAATTCAATGATTCCAAAACGCTCAAGATATCTGAACAAAATTTGTCATGACCTAACGTTAGAATATGGAGAAATATTATGAATAAAAGCAAATTAAATGAGATCATATTCGTTCAGACCATGATCCGAAAAACTTAAAATTTACTTAGATATTACTTAAGTATATTTTGAGTATACTAAAAATAACGAAAAAAATGTTGAAGTGAAGAAATATTACAACCTTCTTGGAAAAAAATATTTTCAACTTTAATATAACTTGTTATCAACTCCATAAAGAGAGCGGATCAATAAGTCCGTGACTTTTTGAATGAAACACAGTGTTTTTTGCAAAACAAAAATTTATTTTTCAACATAATCTCCTTTTAACTTAATACACTTAGTCCAACGTTTCTCCAGTTTTTGTATCCCTTCCAAAAAATAGAGTTTTGCCATTGAGACTGCACACGTGTGCACCCGTGTATTATCTTGATGAAAAAGAACTTTTTTCTTGGCCATATGGGGTCGTTTTATTTTTAAATCTTCCTTAAATCGGTCTAATAAGTTGGCTAATATTCGCCATTTGTTATTTTTCTCTTTTGAAGGTAATCGATGTGGATTATCCCGCGTGCAACCCAAAAAAAACTGTTTCCATCACCTTATTGGCCGACAAACTTGCCTTGGCCTTCTTCGGAGCAGGTTCATACGGAGAAACCCATTGTTTAGTACAGTAATGGATCCATGTTTCATCCACAGTTACAAAATGCCGCAAAAACTCATTCGGATTGCGGCTAAGCAACTCCAAACCATCCTTTGAAGTTGTCACACGTTTACGTTTATGGTCAATTGAGAGTAAACGCAGCACCCATCTTGCAGACAACTTTCTTAAACCCAGCTGATCATTTAAAATCGAAACCACACTGCCATATGAAATGTCTATGGCATCAGCAATCTCACGCGCTTTTACTCTTCGGTCGGCCAGCACCATATCGTGGATTTTTTCTACATTTTCAGGTCTACTGACCTCAATTGGCCGTCCAGAACGTTCAGCGTCATTTGTACTCGTGCGACCAAAAAGTCAGTAAATCACTTTTTTACCATTGAAATCGATAGTGCAGTCTTCATAGTATTTATCAAGCTTTTCCCTGCTTTGATTGACGGTTTTTTTTTCGCAAAAAATATTGTAATGATCACTCGAAATTCACTTTTTTCCATTTTTAGAAAATTACACGAGGTTGTATGCTTTGAACAGCTGTTAAACGCAAAGTAAATGACGACACTTGCTCAAAATTTGACAGTAGTCTATTAAGAGGTAGTACTTGATGGGAACAGTGTTGCATTTCATATAACTACGAGTTCGAAAAGTCATGGAAATATTGATCTGCCTCGAATTTAATTTTTTAATTCTTGCAGCAATATTATTTTAATTATTTTAATTCTTGCAGCAATATTATTTAGAATTTTATAAGGAATTTAGTCGATATGAAAAAAAAAATTTAACTCAAAAAAACTTAAAAAGCGAGCTCAAAAACGGGATACATCCAAAGCTGATTCTATAAATAAGAAATGTAGTAATTGTGGTGGAAACCATACCGCCAATTATAGACGTTGCCCTGTATATTCATTTGTCGAACGATCTTTATGCCAGAAATCTAGAATTCCCCCATTCAAATGTTTAATCGTTAAAAAAAAAACGTTTATTTAATTTTTTAGACTTTATTGTCTAAACTAAACTTAAACTATTTTACAATGTTCTTATAAACTTAAAACTATTTCGTATTGTTTATTAACTAAAACTGTGACAGACATTCAGTCAGCAGTTTTACATTTAAAAAGAAATATGTGTAGTTTGTTTTTAATATATTTTTATGTATGCATATTTCTATGTGTTTTTATATTTCAATTTATTTATGCTGACACTTAAAAGTTTTAATCAGATTTTTATTAAATTAAGCAAACGGAAGTTTACTCTTGTATATGGGTTGTGTATCCATAACACAACTACCAAATACTTTTAATACAAATTACCCCCAGTTAATAGAGTCTTCTGCCAACAAAGAGTCATACGCAAATGTTCTAAGAACAAATCTAACTCAAAATACTCTGCCTAAATCTAACTCTAACTCAAATTCACAGGTAATGATACAAACCCCCACTTTCAATTTTATCAGGCTAGAAGCTATAATAGAGACGCTCGTACAATCAGTAAATAATTTTGCAAACTCTATGAACTCTATGATGTCTAAATAAATGGATATGTGTTTTATGATACAAAAGACCCCAGAGGAAGAGTATGTGAAGGTTCAGCTATTCTCATAAAAACCCGCACTAAACACTACTTAATGTGTGATCTTTGTTAAGATTATCTTTAAGTTGACTGGCAGCCAGCGACTATAACGCTAAGCATACATTCTGGGGATCACAACTGATTACCCCGAAAGGTCGTGTTTTGCTTGATATAATTTATAAAATGGGTTTGAATGTGATTTCGAGCGGAAACCCCACATATCCCAATGGAGCTAATTAAAGCTGAATCTTTTCTAGAATTATCATCAGATCATACACCCACTATTGTTATGCTATTGAGCCCCCAAGAAATTGTGTCCCCGACTGGTAACTTAGCGATATCAGGAAAAAGGATAAATTGGCTAAAATATAAGAAACACCTTAGTACTCACTGCATAGAGAACATATCGCTAGGTTCACCAGAAGAAATCGATCTCTTTCTCTCTCAATAATTTTGAAAGGAATCTAAAACTTGCTGCTGAACATGCTATTAGAGCTACCATGGATAGCATTAAAAATAATACTTTATATATTTTTAACGCTATATTACGCCTTGAATATTATCCACTAGAATGGATACCTAAGCCGGGAAAAGATCACACAAAAGTAGAATCGTACAGACAATAAGTCTATTTTAATATGTCTAAGCCATTTGAGAAGCTCCTAATGAACAAGGAACACAAACAAAATTTACCCATAAATATACATAAATTATTAAAAAGCTATATAACTGGTTGGCAATTTATTCTTAAAGAAGGTGACTTTTTTAGTACACCACAGCCTATTGAAGTAGGGTAGTGTACTGGGCCCTGTGTTGTACCTGATATATACCTCCGATATGCTAAGAAAATTTAAAATAAAAATAAATGAACAAAAATGCATACATAAAACATTTACCTTGCACAGAGAAACATGTCCTCCTATCCTAATAAATAACCAAGTAATACCCCAGCAATCGAAGATTAAATACCTTGGAATACATCTTGATCGACGCCCTACTTGGAAATTCCATATTGATGCAAATGAATTGGCTAATTGGCAGAATTTCTATGTTCAGTCTAGATTGTAAACTACTCCTCTATAACTTAGTTTTAAAGCCAATATGGAGTTATGGAATTCAGTTATGGGGTAAGGCCTCAGCATCAAATATTGAGAAAATACAGAGACGCCAAAACAAAATATTGCGAACTATAACCGCAGCCCCTTGGTATGTAAGAAATACTAGCATACATAAGGATCTTAACGTTCCTTTGATAAAAGATGTAATAAAATAACATGCAAGAGCATACTTGAAGAGATTGGAAATACACCCTAACCCACTAGCTCGAAATATACTAAGAAGTAATGGACACATCCGACTGAGAAGTAGAAACACCGCAGAACTGAGCCGAAATTAAACCATATGCATTAAAATCGTATGCATTGGACTAAATAGATATTAACATTTAGATTTAAGATTTGATAAATTATTGTTAGTTCACTTAAATTTTGTGAAGATTCAATAAATAAAATTACTGATAAAAAAAATGGGAGAAACATAACAAACATAATAGAAATAATGTACATATGTTAGTATATTTTTTGCAGAGGTTCACAAGCACTATCTATGTTTTAACAATCAAATCATAAATTTATTTTTGACATATTTTCGTTTTTTTTTAATTACTTACTAGACCAATACTGAAGGACCCTCTAGGAACCTATTCATCTTTAAAGCAATCCGAAAACAGCTCTAGCCATTTCAAATTTTATTCAGATATATTTAACTGATACAGAATTATTTCCAAAAAAACGTCACTGTGTGACATTAATATTCCAAAAATATAAAATTAAATAATATCTGTCGAAAAAAAAATAAAACAAATAAATTTCAAAAACAGTATTTTAAGAAGAAATATATTAAAAAATTATATTTATATAAAAGTAAATAAGTGAAAGTAAATTTCCGTAAAAATAACACATTTTTATAAAAATTACCAAATAAGCAAAACAAAAATAATAATAATAATTATCAGAGGCACATATTTACCACATAATGTAGCAAGTCTCAAAAAAGTGCAAATTTTGCAAAGAAAAATCCAAAATTCAGGGAAAAAGGAATTTTCCAAAAATAATGAAAAGTCGGCAATCTTCAAAATAAATATACTCATTTTCAAAAAAAAAATACCAAAGTTTCAGTAAGAACAGAAAAATAAAATTTTGTTCAATAAGTAACAATTTAAGAAAAAATTTCCAAAAGAAGCACAAAAACAAAAAAAAAAAAACGTATTTCCAAACGAATGACCCTTCTAAAATGTCTTTTTAAGTTAAAAAAAAAATACCTTCCTGTTTTTTATTGCTGTGAAAGCTTATAAACGTTTTGTATTTATATATTTGGACATTTCCTTTAATTATTTTTATTTTATTACAAAAGAAGCTTAAAAAGCTTTTAAAATAGTTTTTTAACATATTTTTAAAATTTGGTACTATTGTTTTGAAATTTAGTAAACAGATTTATAATACTATAAACCTTCTCTATTTAAAATTTTATTAAACAATTTGCTATATTAAAGGTTTATTTACTAGCGTTAAGCCCTATTCCGGGATGACATTTATATGGGGGCTAAGTGAAATAATGGATCGATCATAACCAATCAATTCGTCCTTGTGCCAAAATAGCTATTCGAGCCAAATTTCATCAAGTTATCTTTAAAATTTCTACCTGTACTTTGTTCACAAGGTTTACATGGACAGACAGACAGACAGTCAAATGGACGGACATCGTTAAATCAACTCAGGAAATGATTTTGAGTTGAACAGTGATTTTGAGTCGAACGGTGTGTTATAAACATCACCACAAACGTATAATACCCTAACCACCTATGATGGTGTAGGGTATAATTACTCGACTTCCAAAAAATACGAAATTCAAAAAATAAATATGAGTGTCAAAAAAGTACGAATTTTCCGAGCAATAACTAAAAAGATAACAAACGCTTAAAAAAAATAATATTAACAATATTTTTTTAGAAAAAGAACATAATGCTAGAAGAACCAAATTTCCCATATTTTTATTCTTAATGTAAACCAAAAACACTTGCAAAATTAGGCCAATATGTTATCAATCAGTCTGTCGTCGACCACCTCAGAAATAAATGTGTGTAATTTTATTGAAATATATTTAATGGTTCAAAAGTTGCACAAAATTATTTAAAAAAAACACGTTGAAACAGTTGTGCTCTTACGTAGGTATGTTTCAACGTGATTTATTTTTTTTTTTTTTTTTTTAATAATCTTGTGCAACTTTTGAACCATTAAATATATTACAATAAAATTACACACAGTTATTTCTGAGTTGCTTTTAAATTGTTTTGTGGGAGCACCAGTTTCTAGCTAGTCTGTGGACAGGAGAAGAACCTCCGAAAGTGGTCAACTCCTTTAATTATTTATTATATAATATCCGAGGTTACCCATTTCGGAGGTCTTCCCCCTGCCTCAAGACCAGCTAGAAACTTGTGCTCCCCCAAAACAATTGCAAAATACCTCAGTAATTATTATGTGAAATTTCATTAAAATATATTTATCCATTCCAAAGTTACACATAATTATTTAAAAAAACACGTTGAAACTGCTGTGCACTTATGTATATAGAATGCTGCAGCACACATTTACTATAGAAATTAAGGAAAATGTGCACATTTCGCTGATGGGTGCCCAACTTTTAGTTAGTTTTTAAACGAAAGGATATTACTTGAAAAATAATAATATATAAATAATAAAGTATTCAAACTAAATGTTTTCATTAAATTTATCAAAAACCTAAAAATTTGTGTATTTAGTGTTATTTAAAAAAAAAAAAAAGTTTAATATTTGAACTTAAATAAAATCTACATTAATTAAGCTATGATTGTGAAATTTAAGTATAATATAAAAAATTTTTTTTTTTAAAGAAGAAAATAAATAGATTCCCATTTTCTTACTCCGAAATACCAAAAATTTCAGTTCGAAGAAAACTTCCTTCAAAAATTTACTTTTTTCATTGCAATGGTCACACTGTGGTTATAAGAGGCCTCCGTCAGAAAATACTTCTTGGGTATATACCTTACATGTAGGGCTTAAAAATTAAAATAATTTTAAGTCGATTCCAGCTTAGCGATTTGAGAACCTAACAAAAAATATAAAACAATTTTCCAAAATTGACAAAATTTGGATAGGGCTTGTGGGCAGACCTTTAACCCAAACTCCTCCGGGTTTACTTTACATGCATTTACATTAAGATTTCTTTTGAAAACATTAACAAAATTATAAAGCCCAAAACAAAAAACTAATTTTATCACTAAATAAATATTGCCACCTTTTTGAAAAAAAACCCAAAAAATTTAATTTTTTTAAAGTTCCAACTTTAGATTACTATAACTTTTTAACGGATTCATATAATTATATAATTCTTGTAGCAATATTATTTAGAATTTTATAGGAAATTTGGCAAATATTTTTGAAAAATTCTAGGGGCAATATTAAGCCCCACAAGTTAAAGAAAACGAGGCTAAAAATGAGGTAAAAATGTGTTTCAACCCGAATATCTCTTAAACTAAAAAAGATAACCTACACTTGTAAGTGTATTTTTTGTGGAGATTTAGAAGGACTATCTATATATAAAATTTATTTTCTATCATATCATAAATTAGTTTTTGGAGATTTAAAAAAAAGTGACATACCCGAGATGGGCAACTTCGGAGGGCCACCCACTTCCCTCCTGACCCGCTAGGGGCCTGTACTCCTCCGAATCAACTCGAAAACACCTCAGCTCTGACCATGTGAAATTTTATTGAGATACCTCTAACGGTTCTTTAGTTACTGAATTATTAAAAAAAAAAAACGTTTTGGAACCACTGTGCGCTATAGTAGGTGCCCAAACTTTAGAAGACAAAACAAAGCATACTCTATTTTAATTCAAAAATATACACATTCTAGTTTTAGGGATACATTTATTATAAAATAATCATATTTGTCCCAGGAGATAAAAAATAAAAATATATTCTTAAAATATATATCTTTAACTATAATCATAATACGCTCTTTTTTTCACTAATTTTCCTTGCTTCCATATCTCCTAGAGTGTCGGAAGTTCCTTCAAAAACATACAATTTAAATTTCTTTCACAATTTGTTCCTCAAATTATTTAACCCTATTCATATACACAAAAATAATCAATAAAATTTCAATTCAATTTTATCTAGGCTATCGAGTAAATTTAATTTACATTAAATATTACAAACCAATACATTCGCATAAAGTTGTAATGTTTACACAAATATTATATTACAATCAATATTATGTTCATATATTATGTTTTCAATATAATTTTTATTTTAAACTTCTTAAGTCTGTCATTAAATTTATCTCTTTAAAAACACCAACAATATATGAATAACAAACCAAAATATATTTCTAAACCTTTATACAACTCATATTTGAAGACTAGAATTTTTAACAAACATTTTCCATAAATAATGACAAAATAACAGCTACAATTCATTGTAGTTAATATTCAAATAAGAAGATGCATACAAACACAAATCTTGGTCTCAATTTGATAATATTATGGTAGCTATTGTTGATTTACTTTTTCTGCTTTTTATCAGTGAATAAGAAATAAACATTTAACGAGCTATTTTTATGACTCAATAAGCAATAAAGCAAAAAAATAATAAAAAATAACAACAATACAAACAGCAACTAAAATAGCAACAAAAAAACTTTGGTTTATTAAAATGAAGCCTCTCGAAATATAAATAAATCTAAGAAATTACCCGCACACTTTCTTACACACACAAACATAAACTTTTCGAAGTATTTAAGTAAGTATTTGCAAGTGTATTTATGTATGTGTGTATGAATATACAAATAGAGACACTCACTGATACTAATAAATAGTAAAAAAGTTTTTTATTTTTATTTTCTCTCTACCACATAGATACAACCAAGACCATCAGACATTCTAATAGCTTAGAGATAGCAATAGAGCAAAGACAGCAAAAGAAATGTAAATGGACTTTAAATAACTTTTTTTTATTTATTGTTCATATACAAACACCAATAAACAAAATAATTTTTACACATACATTCCCATTTGAATGAATGTTTGCTGGAATGTAAGAAATAAACAATATTTTAAGCAAAACATAACAAGGACTATAAAATGTAATAATATTGATGTTTGAACAAGAAAACTTACTAAACACACATACAAACGAACACACATTTATTTTTATTCGTATATGCACATTAGTTTATCTATATATGTATGTTTGTTTATTTACGTACATATTTTAAGAATTTATCATATGTAAATATGTTAATATTTTTGTCTACATATTGCACTTGTCTTGGGAGGACGTGAAAAATAAGTTTGCTTGTGGAATATGATATTTTCGTATTTTAGTTTAAAGAATCTATGAACTAAGTAAGTATTCTATGGATATTTAATTTATCTTTAGCAAACACAACAAGCGATTCCAAAAATAATGTTTGGCTTTTTCTGATGATATAACAATTATTTTCTTCAATTAATATTTTACTTGATTCAATTACTGATTTAAAAAATATACAAATTTTTTACCTATTATTTACTTTTTTTATTTGTTTAAATTAAACAAAAAATAATAGGGTTGTTAACTATAGGCTGGTTATCAGGTTATGTGATTATATAGCAATATCAAAAACAACAAAATATATCACTTGTTCCATTTTTATTTTTATTTTCCAACATTACAAATAAACAGATAATCACATAATTTATAAACAAGCGCGAATGTTACGTTATATGGTAGGGGGCGGTAAAGTGGGCAGTAAAGTGGGCGGACCACGCCCATTTTTTGTTTCCGAGTTTACATTGGTCCTTGAACTATTTGAACACAATTTCGTTAATTTTCACCTTATATGGGAGGTGGGCGAACCACTTTATCGCCACTTTATATCAGCAGAAAAGTATAAAACGGACACCTTGTGATTCTAGTTTTTAGCCCATAACCGATTGTGCCCATTTTCAATCCCAAACAAACCTTATATAAGACAAATATTTGTGCCAAATTTCGTCCCCTTACGTTGTCCCGTTCGAGCCCTATCCTGCTTTCAACAGACGGACGGACATAGCCAGATCGACTCAGAATCTAACCAGGACCCAGAAAGTATATACTTTGTGGGGTTTTAGATAATTCCTTCGACATGTTACACACGGAATGACAAAATCAATATACCCCCCATCTTTTTGATGGTGGGTATAACAAGGGTATGAGTTGGTCAAAGTTGGTAATTTTTATACCCACCATCAAAAAGATGGGGGGTATATTGATTTTGTCATTCCGTGTGTAACATGTCGGAGGAATCATCTAAGACCCCACAAAGTATATATTTTCTTTGTCCTGGTTAGATTCTGAGTCGATCTAGCTATGTCCGTCCGTCTGTCCGTCTGTTGAAAGCAGGATAGTGCTCGAACGGAGCAACGTAGGGGGACGAAATTCGGCACAAATGTTAATCTTGCATAAGGTTTGTTTGGTATTAAAAATGGCCAAAATCGGTTAAGAAGCAAAAAAGTTATGGACTAAAAACTAGATACACAGGGTGTCCGTTTTATACTTTTCTGATGATATTTCTTCAAACAAAAGCATGTACGACAACGAAATTTTGTACGTATAGTTCGAGGATCGATATAAACTCGTGATCCGAGCACTTTACCGCCCACCTCCTATATAAGGTGAAAATCAACGAAATTGAGTTCAAATAGTTAAAGGACCAATGTAAACTCGGAAACAAAAAATGGGCATGGTCCGCCCACTTTACCACCCCCTTCTATATAATGCAAAATTTTAAAAAGTTGATGGTGGGTATATAGATTCGGCCGGGACGAATATAACATTCGCGCTTGTTGGTAATGACTTTTTCTGTTTTTAATATAGCCACATAATCACATAACCTGATAACTAGCCCATCGTGAACACCCTTAATAATAATATTAGAAAAACTTGAAAAATAAAAACATTTAAATGAAAGGTTAAAATTAAAATTGTTCGGATTGTTTAGAAATATTGATATTAAAAACAATTTTAAATTGAGAGTATTCCGAGTTTAAGATAACTATTCTTGTTTGTCATTTTTGAATTATTTTGGTTGACATCTAATGGAAAGTGGATACTCATTTATATTAAAAATTTCATTTCTAACAAAATAATTCTCCATTTCCCAATAAATTTAAATTGCCAAAAAAGTACGTTTTGTATTCAAATAGATACAGTCATACAAAATGAGAAAAAAAAGCATAGATGGTCAATCCCGATAATATGGTACCTTACACCATTCTGTATGTACATAAAACTTTGAGGAAAAGTCTTTTATGGGACCAGTGGCTAATTGTGGACAGATGCTTGCATTAAATGTAATGTATATTTTTAGAAAACATACATATGCATTATGATATGTTGATACATTTATTTATATGGTATTCGGTATATTAAAGTGATTCCCAGGTAAATTGTGAACTAATTCTCATAAAAATTTGCACTGTAATTTAAACTCATAAAAAACTTATTTATGTCAAATATTAACTTCATACCAACATATGTATGGAACATATGCACATTAAAGTGATTTTCGGATTATAGTCATTAAACTTATATTCCCAGAAGATATTTGTAAGGTTTACATGAACAGACAGATGGTCAGACGGACGTAAATTGTAAAATTGACTCAGGAAGCGCTTCTGAGTAGAATGGTATACTTCAAGGTGGTGGTCTAATGATTTTTTCTATGCGATACCAATATTAGCACAAACGCATAATATCCCAACCACCTATGATGGTGTAGGGTATAAATATCAGAAAATTTTATTGAAAACTTTATATTTATTCATGGACTCTTTCAAAGAAGAATAATCTGTAGAATACCGGAAATATTTCTGTACATAATTTGGTCGCTCTACGTTTTTACTTGACAGCTGTATGAACAGTTTTGACAGATTTTTATTTCAATACACTAAATCTCCGTGAAAAATCTCTGTAAAAAATTTATTAATTAGAAAATTTGTTTTTCAGTTTTCTTATCTAAAATTATTGTTAAAACGAGTTAAATAAAATGTAGAGTTGAAGAATTAATTTAAAATTAAAAACAAGCGAGAATGTTATATTCAGCTTGGCCATCAACTCTTCCAAATTTTACGTTATATGGAAGGTGGTCGGTAAAGTGGGTGACCACGTCCATTTTTTGATTCCGAGTTTATATCGACTCTTGATCTGTACAAAATTTCGTTGTCGTATATGCTTTTGTTTAAAAGATATCAGCAGATAAATATGAAATGAAACTACTACGGACACCCGGTGTTTCTAGTATTTAGCCCATAACTTTTTTTTATTAATCGATTTCAACCATTTCAGTTCAATTCCAAACAAATCTAATATAAGATAAATATTTGAGCCAAATTTCGTCCCTCTAGATTGTCCTGTTCGAGCCCTATCCTGCTTTCAAGAGACTGACGGACAAACGGACATAGAAAATATATACTTCATGGGGTCGTAAATAAATGTCCGACCGTTCGTTCGTCGGTTGATATCTTAGATATACGGTATATGTATCAAACGATCGGTAATCCTTTCGAAATTTGTTGGTAAAAAAATGGTGGAGTATCACCAAGAATCATTTTTTTAAGGTTATATAAGCTAAAAAATCAGTTTTTAATAAGTGACCTATAAAAGAAACTATAAATGAAAAATAAAATTTACTTAAATATAATTAACTTAACAACTTACTCAAACAAAGCATTAAACATAACTAACTGAATTCTTATTATTTGTTTGGAATTTTTTCTTTGGATTTTGGTATTGTTTTTGTAGCAGTTTCTGAATATATTTTAGTATTTTTTGCCTTCAAATAGAAAAAGATTAATACGCTGCATTTTTTCTCACGAGGGTATTTTTAGATAAATTTGATACTTTTATTTATAAATATTTCGGCTTTTTAAAAAAAAAAAAATAAATATGTTAATCTTTTTCCCTTATCTAATACTAATGTTTCTCTATAAATACCAAACAACGACCACATTTAACGATTCGTCCATATTTCAGCTATAACATTTACCCTGTATTTATGTGTTAGTTTATTAAGTGTGTATGTGTTTATATATTTACATACGTATGTATAACCGAAACAAACACTCCAGTTTAGGCAAAATGCATTACATTATTGTTTTCCTTATGCCATCTACCAACTAAGTATTTTAAGTTTCAACACAATATTTCAATTGCAAGTTAAACTTTTCTAGCTATAAAAGCCAACTGACTTCCGTTCAATCAAGACTTTAGTTTTTGTTTATTTTTAAACGAAAACTTCTTTTGATTGTAACATAAATATTTTGTGGCATGTATGTGTATTAAGTGAGTGGTTAGAAAAGGGTTTCTCTACTTGTTGTTGTTTTAAGTGTTTGTTGTTATTTTTATTGTTGTTTAAAATGTTTTAAGGCTTTAAGAGCGGAAACATTAAAATTGTAACGAAGCAGGCGCGCGAGCGCAAAAACGGAAGTTTTTCAAATGGCACCCATTGAGGTTAAACACGCAAACGCCTGTTAGTGTGTGAGTTAAGGTTCCGTTATAATAAACATCACCATACAATAGCAGTTGTTTTATGCATTTTACATAAACTTACATTAATAAGAGGAGTAGTAAAGCGACATATTTTACATATACATACATATTTAAATGTTTATATGTTTATTTGTTTATCAATGTGTGTATGTGTGTGTGTTTTAAGATTATAAAGTCTTAACACACATTCCTTTGCAAAAAATATATATATGTATATTCTATTTAGATAGACAAGAAAATAATTTGCTTTAAATATTGAAAAACTAACTAACTACAAGGGAATGAGCAAAAGAAAATTAAATTTAAATCCTTCAAATAAAAAGTTCTTTAAAACTTTTTCATTTAACTTTGCAAAATCATGTAGCTTATTTGAAAGTATTTACTCTGAGATTATGTTTGTGCTGAACGAAAAATATACAGTAGTAGCAACACAACAACGACAACAACATCATCACAACCAGCTAAGAATTAAAACAGTGGGATAATTTGTTTAAAAAAAGGAAGAAACTTTATTGTGTAAAAAATAAAGACTATTACAAATATTTACCAGAACTAAAAATAAAAATAGAATTCAAAATAGCTATATGTAAATATTTTTAGCAAAAATGACAACCAAATTATTTCTGGAGTGCTCTAATACACCTATCGCACTGAAATGAAAAAGTTAAGTGTAAAAAAACTTGTTAATTAAAAAATTTTAGTACAAAGTTTGCTTAAAGATTAAACACTGAACTAATTGTGAACTTTAAAATCTGAAAATACCTTTCTATTTTCATTCACTTTATTTAATTTTTTTTTTTTTTTTTTTTTTCAAATATTTTTTATAAATTAAGAAATGACCCTGGCTTTTTTTAATAGAAATTCTGTGAAAAATAAAATAACCAATATAAATGACGTTTAAATACAAACCAAAGAGAGTTTAAACCATTCAACTCTTTTTTCTTTTCTCTCCAAAAATGTTTAAAGTAGAGAGGGTGAATAACACTCTGAATAACTTTAACACATTTATGCCCATAGCGATCTAGCCAACTTAGAAATTTAAAATTTTGAACAACCGGTTTTTTGAAAAATTTTCAGTTAGTTTTTTTTAAACTGTTAGCTTTTGAATATCAAATAAACCGGTTTTGTGAGTCAGTTTTTATTATCTTTAGAAATTTTGCCTAAAAAAGTAATTTTCAAAATTTTCTTTAATGACTAATTTAGTCATAATAAATTTTGTTATAATTTTTTCATTGTCACAAAGTTCAGAATACGGGTACATAATTATATTTACATTATATTAATTATAATTAATTAATTATAATTAATTATATATAATTATATAATTATAATTACATCATAATCAATTAGAAACATTAGGAAAATGTTTGTCATAATTTGTAGTAAGACATCTTTAGAATTACCAGTAGATTCTAATCATTAATTTCTCTTTCATATTGGCTCTACAATATCTAAAAAAACATTTTATATGTTAAAAATGGAAAATATTATAGGCAAAAGAAACATCATGATTAAATCAATTGGCAGATAATTAATTTATGAAAAAATACAAATATTTATTAATTAAATCCAAAAATAAGCTACCAAATTAATAACAAAATTTAAGTTTAAATTTTTCCGTTTTTTGACAATTTAGTTTAAAACTTAGACTTTGCCGCGTTACATATACATAACAGGCATTAATGGGTTAATAACTCTGTTTTCATATTGCTAAATTTGTTTATTTTGACGAGTTTTCATTTTAGCAGTTTCTTTCCGTTTTGATGATATTTTTCAGTTTGAAGTTTATTTGTTTCAGCATTTTTTCATTTGGGTGTTTTTTCATTTTGCGAATTTTTTTATTTAACTTTTTTATCTGTTTTTTTCTTATTATGTTTTTTTGTATATAAATTTGCTCATTTTATTTTCACAATTTAGTGATTAAGGCGATTTTTTTTTTGTTTGTGCGATTTTTCCTATTGTGAATAATATTTTTTTTTTTTTTTTGTAATTTCTTTTCTTTAGACAATTTTTTCCTTTTGGTTTTTTTTTTTCGTTTGGCCGATTTTTCCCTTTTTAATGATTTTGTTAATTTTTGTTTCTTTTCATTTTGCGATTTGGTGTTTTTTTCCATTCCAATGACTTGTTATTTTGACGTTTTGTGAGTTAGATGATATTTTTAATATTTTTTCAGTTTTAGTGATTTTTTTTTCCGTTTAGTCGAATTATTTTTATTCTGAACTTTTTGTTTGTTTGGTAGATTTTTATTTTATTTTGATGATTTCTTTATTTGGGCGTCTATAGATTTATGGTTTGGATTTTTATTTCGGCAACTCAGTGATTTTTATTCGCTTATGCGATTTTTTTTTTAACTTGGCCGATTCATTTCCCCGTTCTGATAATATTTTTATTTTGACGTTTTTTCGTTTTGGTGATTTGTTCCATTCAGACTTTTTTATTTTAACAATTTTTCTCATATTGGCGATTTTTCATTTGGGCGTTTTTTTCTGCCCATTTTGGAAAATTTTTCCGTTAAAGCGATTTTTTGTACTTTTTCTATTTTTTATCTTTTCGATTTTTTCCGTTTTAAAAAATTTCTGTAAATTGGCGATTTGTTTTCATTATGTAGATTTTTGTTTGATTTGATTTTTTTTTTAAAGACTTTATGTCTGACATTTTTTGTTTTGGCGTTATTTTATATTGACAATTTTGGTTTGCTTTAAATTCAGGAAATAACTTTTATACAAGTTAGAAAAATCATTAAAATAACTTATATTTCTTTTCGAAAAAATAAAAATTATAAAATTATACCCTAACTCTAATCATGTCATAAGAATTGCGGTCTCTGATTTTAAATATCTTTATAAATTAACTATAAAATGAGCTTATCTTGACAATAGGAACGATATAAAAAGAAAGCACATCAAATTGTTTACTCAAACAAAAAAATTAACAAAGCATTTCAAAGTATTAAACTCTTTTCCATGTTGCTTATGACAGCTCTCTTATTACTCTCTAAATTAAAAGCGAAAAACCTACAACACAAAGTTGTTATATCCTAACAACTAGTTTCTATATGTAAAAAAATTATTACTATGACAGTTTTAAGAGAGTTGATAGGCATTAGAAATAAAATAGAGTGGAGGATAATAATTTAAGTCGCTTTCCTGTTTGAGGCTTATACACATATTTGTGAGTCGTTCCAAATTTTATGCTTGAGAATACAAACTTAAAATTTTCTTCCTTGAACACCACTGTTCTTTTAAGGCAAAGTATAAGCAAAATGCTAGCATAGTATAGAGTAACAGCATCAGCAGTAGCAATAGCAATTTTCCTGTTACACGCTCTAAACTTTTGCAATAAATCTTAAAAATAGTTTATGGCTGCGCTGTCTTAGCAGCAGCATTACTCGGTATGAGTTTTAAAATTATATTAGTGTGTGAATGTATGTGTATTTGTGTGCCTGTATAGATTTATAAGTAAAAGTGTATAATAAGAATGCGTGAGAAATTCAATTTACTAAAGAAGATTTGCACACGTATGCCATGAATTTTAAAAGTAAAATTGTATATTGCTTCGCTTATTTCAAATTTCCAACTTTTTTTATCGTTTTTAACATCTCTTGGCCTTTTTTTACTACTAACTTACTCGTTTCTAGTTAAAATTCATTTTAAGTATCTCTATACTATCACACATACATACAAACAAGCAAGTACTCAATATTATACTCTCATCTATATAGGAAAATGTTTTTTGTATCTATGAAATGCATATGTCAAGTGTAAATGGAAATTTATGATAAAAAAAAAAAAAAATATTCGCCCCAAAAAAAAAATATATAAATAAAAATCATGAAAGAAATATTTATTTGAGAGAAAAAAAAACAGAACGGAATATATTTTGCCAATAACTATATAAATTATTATTTTTTTCTATAATTCTGAGCTTTACAATTGGAAAGTCTAAAAAAAATCTAAAAAAAAAGAAAATAGATAGAGATATGAGCAAAATGTTGATTTGCAACAGGAAATATCTTGTACAACTTGTTTGCAGTTTCAATGATTTTTAACAACAAGTTTGAAATTTATTTCATTTATAGTAAAGTACCATAGAGAAAGTGAAGTGGAGTAAAGTAGAAAGTCAAGTGAAGAGAAGCGTAGAGTGTAAATTGTATAGTACTATTGAATTAGAATTGATATGATTAATCAAAGTCAACAGTTGATATGATTAATAGTTGTACGAGTACAATTTAATAGTAAATATTTATTATAACAGATGCCATTAACATTTTAAGATATTGGATCTGAAAATAATTTTATATTTTGTGGGAGCTTAAAGTTGAAAAGGATGTTTATTAGGAAAATGAAAAGCAAAAATTAAGATTTCCAAGAAGATAGAAAAACTAATTTCTTTAGGTGACCTGGTATTTCTGCCTCAAGATAAAAACATTGTGTTAATTTTTGCTAGAAAGAGTTAATTGAATTTTTAAATTAAGAAGTGCAAAAAACAACTTAATTTGCTTTAACTTTCTTTGATGGCAATGTTTGCTGAAAAAAGAAGAAAGCATTGGGGCAATAGCTCTAAATTTAAGGCGCCTAAAACATTCCGTAAGAAATTTCGTGGTGGGTCAATTTTTTAATATAAATATTATGTAGAAGTTTAAATAAAAGTTCCATTGAAAACTTGAAAATATTTAAAAATGGAAAGACATCTTTTTAAAAACATCCCCAAAATAAAGACAAACGTGGAGATTTTTTTAATTAGTTCTTTTAAGAATCAACTAATGAAAGAACATTCGATTGAAAATATTAAGCTTGATAGAGGCAAACATGATGAAATAAAGAAAGTGATGCTGTCCAATGACATAATATAAAGGGAACTTTACAATGCACATAGGGCAGCTATATGGAGACCTTTGACAATAAACCACAATTCAAAAATGCGTTTTGTGATAAAATTTCTACATAACTTTAAAGAGAGCATATTTCTACATAATATTTATTCACAATATTATTCGTCAATGCGAATGCGTGGTCGTGACTGAAGTCCAAAGTGAAAGAAAAATTTAAAACTTTTAAATTAATATTTTTTTATTTTCATATGGTACACATTAGAGTCAGATCAATATCATCTTATATTATAATAGAAATAAAGTTTTTTACTATTTATGATGGCAAATTTTGTTAAGAATAAGTGTAAAAAATTTTGCATAAAAATGCAGTCGTCAAGTGGTCAAATTGACAATTTATCAAAATAGTATAATTACTATTTTTTTATTTTTTTCAAAATTTTCAAAATTCTTGAAAGCAAAAAATTAACATAAATATCCAGAATTATCCATAGCATTTACATACACCTTAAAGATCAGAATGTCTATTTAAACATTCTAATTTAAAATTTTGCAAATTTCGATTTTAAACTATTTTGAAGTGTTTGATGGATCATTAAATTTTTTGACACAAGAAAAATTATTACTAAAATTGTTTATGATCGGTCCATATTTTCACCTAGCTCCTATACAAAGATATTCTCGGAATAGAACTTAAATGATTATATATGACATATTTGTAGTCAGATTTTGAAATTTTGCAATACTGTTTGGTAACTATAAATTACTTTAACAATTTTCAAAGGAATTGGTCAACAGTAGACCACAGTGTCCATATAAAGTACTTCCCGAAGTTTACTTAAAGTGCACAAACCTCATAATAATTTTAACGTTAGGTTCACATTTGGTATAATTAGCTTTTATTTAAAAGATTCTACAATTTTAGGGGCGTCAGAAACGATAGGCGATGGAAAAAATAAATTTTTCTCAAATTTATAATTTCCTTTTATCTTGAATGAACTTCAGAATGGTACAATTTTTGGCATGTATTTAGACCTTTTTTTAGTTATTGAATAATAAAATAGTATTTAAAAATTTCATATTCACCAAAGAATAAAATTAAGAAAATATAAAAAAAAATCTTTATGTATATTTTCATTGTTTTTGCATTAATATTGTTCGGTGGGTTATATTATTAAAACATATTTAAAATTTATAAAAAATTATATTTTCAATGATACCAATCGCTTATGTTAAAAGTGATTGGTATCGTTTATTTAATGCTACGTTTGGTATACCTTTGCCCCTATGTGCGATGTGGCAAGGAAGACAATTAATTAAAAAGATAAATAGTTCACTTAAATTTTATGAAACTACCGATTTTTTATATTAAATACTACTTTTTTATAAATATATTATGCCAAGACCTTTATTTGTACTTTTTTAATACCATTTCGGAATTTTAAGTTAGAAAAACATATTGTTGAATAAGATTGTTAAAATTGGAAAATATTTGTTTCACTTTTTTTCCATTAAAAAAAATTTGATCTTTAGTGGACGCAGAGAATGATATTAGATGAATTTCCCGAAAATATCTCATAATATTCAAGATCTCAAAAAGCACAATTATAATATTTTTTTATTATTTTATATTTACGTAGCATTTAACCTGATTTTTAAACTTGTCCTTGTGCCAAAGTAATTATTCGTGCCAAATTTCATCAAGATATCTTTAAAATTTCGACCTGTACTTTGTTCACAAGGTTTACATGGAAAGATAGCCAGACAGACGGACGAGCGGATTCTGAGTCGAATGGTATTCTGATTCTGAGTCGAACGGTATACTTTAAGGTGGGGGTCCGATAATTTTTTTCTATGCGTTACAAACATCAGCACAAACGCATAATACCCCAACCACCTATGGTGGTGTAGGGTATAATTAGTGATTGATTTAAAATAAATTTTAAGGAGATATCAAAGGCTAAAGATTTTTTGGTAATTTACACCAATTTTAAAACAATTTAAACAATTATTTTCCTTATTTATTCAAAAGCAGCATCAAATATAAAACCTAATTTACACTTTTTCAAGCATTTAAAAAATTCACTTTTTTTGTTTGAAAACTTGTGTCTGAAATGACTATAATGAAAAGTATGCTACTCAAACTTTGTTCTTTTAAAAAAGTTTTTTCTTTTACTTTTTTTTCAGTAAATTACCATCTAACCATCAGTCATTCTTGGGCAATAAAAATATAAAAAATAAATAGAAAAAAAATTATTTTCTTCACACAATTATGTTTCAAAAAAAATAAACCTCTAACAATTGAAATATTTACGTGAAAATAACACTTGAAAAAGTTTGTTGCTGTTGGTTATGTTTTTCTATACTGGTTGCTTGACTGCCTGGCTGTTGGTGTTTCAAAAAATATAAAATTCTTGGGGACTTGCAGCTTAAGAAATTTCATACAAAAACAACAACAACATTTTACTTCTAAACGAAAATGAAGAAACACAAGATGTACAAGAATAGTGAAGTGAAGAAGTGTTTAAGTTTTTCTACAGCTGTTGCGCTTTTATTTTATTTTAAACATTATAATTGACTTAAAAGCTTCAAGCGGCGAAAAAAAAACTAAAAACTACTACTAGCTACTACTGCCACTATTGCTATTGCTACTTTAAAAAAATAAAAAAACAAACAATTCCTTGCAGATTGTTAATATAGTTTCAAGTGAAATAGTTTTATTTTTTCATTTATTTAATTTTTTTTTTTTTTTTGTATGTGTTTTAACTACTCTGTTGGTTTATTTATTTAATAAAACCACTAAAGGAAATATTACCCGAAAACAATTGAAAGTTACAAAAAAGAAGAAAAATAAGAAACAGAAGAAAAATAACTAAATACTTGAGCCGTTAAGAAAAGAAAAACATTTGTTCAAACACTTCTTAGAATAATACTTACATTTACCTCCAAATGATACATGTTTTTTTTTTCTTTTTTAATTCTTACTCTTCTTGTAGCCAAAAGCAAAAAAAAATACGGAAAAGAAAAATCCAAAAGAAATAAAAAAATAGAAAAAATAAAATAAACGTACGGAAATGTTTATTTTAATTAACCAGTCAAAATCATACAATCGTTATGCTCCCTTCTAACAAGGCCAAGTATAAGAATAAGAAAAAATGTATTTGTAGTTGTAAAAAAGAGAAAGTAAAAGAATTTTAAACAGGATGCTAACAATGGTATCGAAGAACTATAAAGGAAAGAGAGCAAAAATTACGCATTGTGGCATAATTAAATTTTATTTAGCGTAGAATTTTTCTTTAAACCTACAATTTTCTATTAAAAATCTAGTTAAAAAAAATCTTATTTTTCCTTTTTTTTCTTAACATTTTTTTTTTTTTTTTTTGTTTAAAGACGCAATTTTTCTTTCTTTAGTAGCACAAATTGAATTCTATTGCTTTTTGCAATTGTTATTTGTTAAATTGTTAAGAATTAATTTCTTTTTTTTTATTTTCAATTGTAAATATTTATATTACAAAATGAGGCAAACAATTAAAAAAAAAACATTAAATATTTAATTTGTTGGTCCTTTTATTAAAGGATATATTGTAATATAAAAAAGCTTACTTTATATACATATTTGTAATTAAATGTTATTAATAATTTAATTTTACACTGACCATTCCTTACACATATTAAAATTCCTCTAAAAGCTTACTTATATTCCTATGTGTAATCAAATAATTTCTAATTATATTATAATATAAATGAAAGCATAAATGAATGAGCCAGCAAATGAGTTAGTGAGTGAGTGAATGAATGAATGAATAAATGAGTCTTGGTTGACTACCAAATGTCTATGATGATGATGATAATATTGTTGCTGTTTGTCAATGTTCATGATGATAATGTTAATAATAAGAAATATGCCCCCTATTCAATCATTGTTTAATGTTTCATTTAATGTAATTTTATGTTAATGACTTCTAAAAGCATTTTGATTAATTCCTCATAAACATTTACACCATCTCATAGGATATTTCTATATACAGATACATTTTAAATATAAACATACATACTATACATATCTAGTTAGGAATTTCCCAGCAGTTTATTTGGCGGCGATTAACCCATATTTAGACAGTAAAATTCATTAGTGTCCAATGAGAGTATTAGCAATTGCCACTTTACTGACTCTATTATAAGAATCAAAAATTTTTAACTGACTCATTGTAATCAGTAAAGTGGTTGTGTGCGCACAAAACTTGCCCTTTGTAGCCGTTGATGTGATTGTATATGTAAAAAAAAGGGCCACTTTGTAGTCGTGGAAGTGCCTATTTGTTATTTTGTTGACCCCTCGGTAGTTGTGGAGGTGACTGAGAGTGCAAAAAAGTGACACTATGTAGTCGTTGAGGTGGCAATAGACTTCCTCCTAGGACAAGCCCATGTTAAAGTGACTAGTCACGTAGCTAATTAAGTGACTAGTGGTACTCTAATGTAGTCGCTTAGGTAACTTGTACACAACAGCCACCATAGACTGCAGGGTTGTATGTATAAATTGTTTATATTATAAAGAATATGACACCGGCCAATTAACCCCTAAATTGTAAGATAAATTTAAATGTTATTATATCCTACTATTTATTATTTTATTTTTTTTTATATGAAACTTCAGAGAGTTTTAAGAATGTGTTTGACTATTTAGCAAAAATAACTTTTAAGGTTTTCAAACTTGAAAGCTAAAATATTTCCAGAAAAAACTTGTTGGCTTTTGGTTATGACTACTACTTACTAGACTCATTACCTGGTAATGAGTTTTTTGATCATTTCTTTGAATAACTACACGCAAAGAAAAAATATGGTTCTAGTGACCATAAACTAAGAGCAACATACTATGATTGTAATATATGATTACAGTTAAAAATAAGTATATTTGTACGTAATTATTATTATGATTCCATTTTATCATTTTTTCACCATTTAATGATTCAGTTTAATAATTTTTATAAACTTTTCTTATAATATTGCTTATAATTCAATCATGTTTTTATCATTTAATAATCCAATTCCATTTTATCATATCATACCATGTTTTCATATTTACATTCAATTGTACCACGATATGTGGTACATTCATCATACTGAATATATACAAACCTTTTCAATTTATATTTGTTCATGTCTAACCTAAATGAGAATTAATATGCTAACTAACATCTGGACTGATACACAAAAATGTGTATTCAATAGTTATTAAAAGAAAATAAAAATATTGGCTTAATGGTAGTAGAATTTACCAAATTTGTTAAATTAACTGAATGGTTGTAGAATTAACTAAAAAGTTGTAGAATTGACTAAGTGTTTAAATTTTTCATGAAATATTATTTTATATAAATATATTTATATACATATTATAATTCAGTCAACCATATTAAAATTTTGATTGTGGGTAATCATTAAATTATCAAACAAAAACATAAACGTTGCTATCACGAACACGGTATTATTCAAATTAATGAAAAACAGCTATACAAACATTAAATAGTTGTAGTGATCATGATGTAACCATGTTTTTTCTCTGCGTGTAATTAGCAATAAATAACAAGTCCATGCAATGGCTCAGTACGCTAGAGCAACTGCTTAGCACTCAGAATGTTGTCAGTGTAACCCCATACTAAACCCATATTTTTTTAGGAAATTATTTTAATTTCTATAGGTATGTTAAAATGGCTTACAGGGTAAGTAAAGTTTTTACTGGGTTGAGTGTTATTCAATTCTATAATAATAGTTTTAATTTCGTATCATAAATAGGTGACCTTTACAGATCAAGCTTTTCTTAACTTTTTATATTATTTATTAATATTAAATAACCTTACCTCTAGGCCACAAATGGTTGCAAATTTCAACTTAAAAATAATTCCTCTAATTTCATTTGAATATGTAAATACTAATGAGTAAATTCTTTAAAAACTATTAATATTTTAAAATACATTAATTGAATTACTGAAGAATATTGTTTTTATAAAATAATAATCTTACACATAAAATAATCATCAAGTCGTTTGAGTTAAGGATATAAAAACCTATATATTTTATTTAAAAAAAAAAAATAATAGAAAAGTTTTTCCGTGCTATATTTTTCAGTTTAAAGGTCAAAGAAAAGCTTGTTGACTTTATATTTACAGTAAATATTAAAACAATATTTATTTTTTAATTTATATTACTAAGAGCTGTAAAGCAGCATACACAGAAAAAAAGTCTTAAAAACTTTTTTTCGGAACCAACATTTAAACTTTTTTATCTACCCAGCAAAAACTTGATAATGACATGTAGTTACGGATGTAGTTACTTTGTAATGACAAAAACATACTATCTGCATTACATAGAAGTTCTTTAGTAACTAATTATTTATAACCCGAATGTAAATAATTATTTATTATTTATAATATTAATGTTGTTAAGTTTTTTAA
Source organism: Protophormia terraenovae (assembly GCA_951394005.1). NCBI lineage: Eukaryota > Metazoa > Arthropoda > Insecta > Diptera > Calliphoridae > Protophormia > Protophormia terraenovae. Next base: position 145,958,569 of record OX596074.1, read on the forward strand.
ATTAAAATTTAAAAAATCTTTTTACAACTACAAAAAAATATTTTATATCCTGACATTTCATTACTTATTTATAACCTAAAATATAACTAGTTCCTATTGTTATTACTTATCATGACTTCAGTAACACTTTAAAATCAATGCGCTGTTTAACAGCTTGGAAGTAATTAGTTATTGTAATGACATCTAAGTAATGTATAGGGTAAGTAGTTGCCTCTAATGTCATCACCGTGTCAAAATAATGAGTTATTCAGCTAATGTGTAAGTAGTGGAGAGCCATTATATTAGCTTCTTAACTCATTACATGGCAACCAAAGTTTTTGCTTGGTAGTTATCTTTGAAAAATAAGTCAGTTATTATTTTTAATGACAACCACATTGATTTGTTGTGGGTTTGATCAAACTGAGTGACGGATAAGAAGCACGTGCTAAAGTTATTGAAAATGCTCAAAAAAATCAACACAAATATAAGCCAAAGAATTAAAGGACTGCCGTCAAACTGTATTCAATGTTATTAAACAGTATTAGCATAATTTGATTATTGATAGGAAACCTGTTTCAGGAAGAAAAAAGATCCACACAATATTGGGAAGGCCAAGAAAATTGAAAACATATTGAAAAAGCTCCAAACACATCTGGTAGAAAAGCAGCCCGGTTAGCTGCGTATTTGGTGCAAAAAGTTGAAGCCAAGTACTTAAGTTTTAAGCAGGCTTGAAAACATACAAAGTCCAAAAAGTTTCAGACATTAATGTTGCCAAAAATTTAGAAGCCAAGAATAGGGCACGGAAATTAAAATCAAATTTTATACTAAAATAATCATGTTGTATAAAGAAGAACGAAACGTATGTATTGGCAGATTCTTCGCAGCTTCCGGGTCAAAATTTTTATATTGCTAATGCTCCAGGCAATGTTGAAGATAAGTTTAGAACCCAAAAGCAGACCACATTTCCTGGTATGGCAAGCTTTAGGCAATTGCGGGCTCTATAAATACCGAAATATACATCAAAGAATGTTTGCAAAAAAAGCTTTTTCCTTTCATAACAGATCACAATGTGTCTACATATACTTAGCTCGATTTAGCATCATGTCAATATGGTAAGAAAGCTCTAGAGTTGTAACAAAACAATAAAATAGTTTTTGTACCAAGTGAGGTCAATACTCTAAATTGTTCGGAGCTAAGACCAGTGTAGAGATATTGGGATCTTGTGAAAAGAAAATTGAAGAGCACCAAAAAGGTATCCCAAAATATTGAAGATTTTAAAAGGAGATAAGCAAATCGTTCCAAAAATGTGACTGAAACAACTAACAAATCTCTAATGGATGGGTTACCAAAAAAAGTTTCACGAGTTCATAAATAGTAGTAGGAACTATAAAAGTTAAAAAAAAAAAAAAAAAAAACTAAGATCAACCGTTTCCAAATTATTGAATTTTTTATACATATGTTAAGATTTTTTCGATCTCACTACTTATGTACATATTTTTATAGGAAAACTTAAACGTATCTAAATATAAATTTTAAATTAAGCCAACACCAGCCTGACGGACGGATGAACATCGTTATGGTAATGTAGGATATAATTAAAAAAATTTAAGTTTTTTAGAAAATTAGAAAAGTTACAGTTCTAGAGGCTTAAGAAACTTATTGGTCTTAATAGTATTTATCGCTCATTTGGAAAAATTTTTGTTCTTAAAAAAAAAAAATAATAATAATAAAACCAAATAAATAACATTTTAAATGTTCATAAAAATATGAACATTTAACCGAAATTCAATTATTTTAGAGAAAAACATAATTAGCAGTAGAAGTTATTTAAAGCGTGTTTTAGTTTATGAGTTTTTAATGTTTTTTAATCTTATGTATTTGAATAAAAACAGAATTTATAGAAAAAAAAAAATTTGCAGGTTTCTTAAGCAACAAAGCGGGCGTATAACTATCAAAAAATATATTACGCAGAGTTACAAAATGAAAAAAAAAAAAAATCTGCGGCACGTGCTTTCTCATTCAATTCGGATGCACGGTATTGATAAGTACTAAGCCTCAAATCCACTTTTTTTGAAATTACTATAGTTCTCGCGATCAGTCGCTATTTTTTAAATTAGGGAGCATATATTGAAGCATATATTGAAAACGACTTGTCTGATTTTATTCTAAAAATATCATCAAGTTCTAAGTAAGATTGTCTTCAAAATGTTCTTACGTTACTTTTTAATATGGAAGTTGTTAGCTAACGGGATTGGTAATTTTTTAAATTCTGAAGATTTTTTGTTTCATTTATTTTTCCCTCTAGATTTCTACTTTTAACTTGTGTGGAAAGAAAACAAAACTATGCAGAAATATTTTAGAAAAGTGCAAGTAGATATTAGAACCTAAAAAGTGCGTTCGAAAAAATCTTAACACTTATAATATTCAATAACTTGGAAACGGTTGACCTTAGGGTTTTCATTCTTTTTTTATTTAATTGATAATTTATTGCAGATCATAGAAAAATATAACGTTTATAGTTCCAACCACTACTTATGAATTTGTGGACCATTTTTGGTAACCCTTCCGTTAGAGATTTGATAGTTGCTTCAGTCACTTTTTTGGAACACTGTGCACATCTCCTTTTAAAATCTTCGGTATTTTTAAACTCCTCGTTTGTGCTCTTCAATTCACTTTTCACAAGAGCTCAATATCTCTCCACTGGACTTAGCTGTAGACAATTTAGAAAATTTACCTCTCTTGGTACAAAAACTATGTTATTGTTTTGCTACCACTTCAGAGCTTTCTTAACGTCAAATCGAACCAAAAATGTGAGGACTCGTTGTGCTCTCTTATGAAAGGAAGAAGTCTTTTTTGCAAATATTCTTTGATGTATATTTTGGTATTTATAGAGCCGAATGTAACAAATGACTTACCTGTTTTGCCGCAACTACAAAAAACTTGTTATACCAGGAATTTTTTAGGAAATTTTGTCTGCTTTTGGGTCCTAAACTTATCTTCAACATTGCCTCAAGCAATACCAGTATAAAAGTTTCGACAAAGAAGCTGAGAAAATTCTGCCAGCACATACGTTTCTTCTTCAATTATACAATATGAGTATTTTCGTATGAAATTTGGTTTTAATTTCCGTGTCCTATTCTTGGCTTCTAAATTTTTTGCAGCATTCCTGTTTGGAACTTTTTTTACATTATATGTTAGCTTTAAATTTTCGCACCAAATAGTCAGAGCACTGAGCTAACCGGGCTGCTTTTCTACCAGATGTGTTTGGAGTTCTTTTCAATATGCTTTCAATTTTCTGGCCTTCCCAATATCATGTGGACCTTTTTTTCTTTCCGAACAAGGTTTTCTATCAATGGTCAAATTCTTCTGATACTGCTTAATAACATTAGAAACAGAGTTACGGCATAAATTTAATTCTGAGGCCAATTATTTGTAGGACCACTTTAGTTTTTTTTTTTTTTTTTTGATAATTTGTAGCACGTACATACATCTCTTTCATCACTTATTTTGATCAAAGTCGCGACAAATCAACATGGTTGTTATTAAAAATAATAACTGACGTATTTTTCAATGATAACTTGATCAAACAAAATTTTTTATATTGCTTCCGAAAAAAGTTATGAGGCAAAACGTGTGTTAAAATATTTTTGATCGCACACCTTATTAATTTATTTAAACATTCATTGCGCTACCAAATAATTATATTTGATAAGCTCTTTCGATGAAGATGTTTTTATTTATGAAATCATTGCATCGTTGTCATAAAAAATACCTATTTGATAATAAAATGTTAAAGAATAATAAACAAAATATAAATAAGATTTTTCAAAACCGCATTTTTTAAAGCCATAACATAAAAAGCAGTACCATAGACTTTTATCTTTAAAAATTTAGTCATTGCTATGTAAAGACTTAAGTTTAAGGATTCATGAAGGCTAGATATGAAATTCAATGAAATTGACCTGTCTAAACTCCAGACCTTCTATAGCAAACTACTTTAAGCAAAGGGAAAACCTGTTCGGTCCCATGACTTTCTGATTTTAAATTCCATTAGTCAAAATCAGGTAGTAGAGAATCTTTTATGCTGCTTATCTCTTATGATATCCACATTTTATGTTGCTGTCTTTGCTATGACACAGGATATTTAATGTTCTAATACCAGATAGGATTATGGCAGAATTAATCTAGGTGGTGTGAAAATGCGGATCTAGTTTGATTCACGGATTCTAAAGAGATGATGACATCTAGGGTTGGTTTGTTTGTCCAACGCCTGTCAAACTTTCAGTCAAAGTACAAAAGGAGATTATTAAGCATTTTTATCATATTTGATAGCTAAAGTACTTTAAAGGCCATATCCTCTTGTGAGATGTTTGGCGGCTAAAAAATTTGTCATTAATCTGGCCTATTAATAAAAGCGTTCTAACGGGACTATTCACCGGAAATTGTGGCTTAAGATATATCTAAGCAATTTGATAACAAAATAATTAATACTTTTTCAAATGTAGACTAAATGTTCCAAAAAATATTTTTTTTTTTTTTCTCATTTGCTTTTGATATTTCTTTTTTTATAGATAATGTAATAAATTTATAAACAAAACATAGAATGGCTGCCAACAAAGATTGCCAGCAAAATGGACCAAAACATAATCACCCAAAGCAAATATAGAAAAATCGTCCACAAATAGTCCTTCTTGGAAAAATCTGAAAAAAATTACCATCCATTTTGGCAACCATACCAATATTAATTCTGAAATAATATTATCTAAATTATAAATTTGTAGTATGAGTGAAAAATTACACTGTATTTAAAAAAAGAAATACCACTAATACATAGACAAATTTGATGATTTATTTATATTTTTAATAATCCACCAGCCATTTAATTGAAGTAAATATTTCTTTATTTTTATAAAAATTCCCTATCAAATCATTCTCTTCAATTAAGTCTCTTATGTTCAACACTGTTTATCACCTGTCTATATTTAAATTGCACTATTAAAACTATAAAATATTCCACACATAAAACTTTATGATGCAAACGATGAGCATATGCTATTAAAACTATTAAGAATCACAACTTAAAAACATAATGGTTTCTTGTGTTTTTCTCTTTCTTCTTTTCTCCCTTATGGTTTCTTTATAAACGTTTTGCGTCTACATTCTGCCATGTAAATGTTTTAATTCAATTTACTCTTATTGCACACACACACCTACACAGTAATGTTAACAATTAAGTATATATGAAGAGATTTTTTTTTTAATGCATTTATGCGTGACATAGTATCTAGATGTGTGTATGAGTGTGTGCGTTATTTGTATTTATGTGTGCATTAGAGAAAAATGCTTGGGTGGTGTTAGAAATTTAATTATAATGAAAGCTTTTTTTTATTTATAAATGCAATGAGCATTTGTTCTTTATTATTTTTTAACATTTACACAAATATTTGTAGGTAGATATCATGTATAGAGGTATGTTTCTCATTTGACATTGGTTAGATGGTCATGAAGTACAAAATTGCTTTCCAAGTGTTTTGAGTGCGTGGTAGAGTTTTATGTGTGTATGTGTTTTGTACACGCAAAGAAAAAATATGGTTCGGGTGACCATAAACTAAGAGCAACATACTATGATTGTAATATATGATCCCAGGTTACAATAAGTATATTTGTACATAATCATTACTCTGATTCCATTTAATCATTTTCTCATCATTTAATGATTCAGTTTAATCATATTTATAAATTTTTTTTATAATATTTCTTCCCATTTTATCAGATATATAAACTAATTTTATCATTTAATAATCCTATTTTATCATATATATAAACGAATTTTATCATTTAGTAATCCCATTATATCATGTATATAAACCAATTTTATCATATATATAATCCCCTTTTATCATATATATAATTCCATTTTATCATTTATATAATCCCATTTTATCATATATATAACCCCATTTTATCATATATATAATCCCATTTTATCATATATATAATCCCATTTCATCATAATAATCCCATTTTATCATAATAATCCCATTTTATCATATATATAATCCCCGAGTAAAGCACATTTATTTGAAAATTTTATTTATTTATTAAAAATATTGAAAACATTTTTCATGTATAAAAATTTATTAATTTTTAATTATTAAATTATAAGTTATTAATAGTTTTTTATATAATATTTATAATCTACATATTAATTTTTAACATATAATTACATATTCATTTTTTAAATATTATTAACAATTTTCTATGTTGTTTTTTAATATTTACATAAGAATTTAATTCAACAGTTTTAAGTTCCTGGTTTGGAATACATATTTTCATATTGAAGGTGTGAAATAATCTGTAACAGTAATAACATAAATTCCATACTGTTAAATACGAACAAATTTTAAATGAGCCGTGCTTACGAAATAAGTTTTTAATAACACTCAAGACATTTTTTTTACTTATTTTCTTATTTTGTGGTTTTGTTTCACAATTTTTATAATTTTTTAAACATAGAACACAAAAAATTTAATACTTTTCCGAAAACACAAAGCTATACCGTTTGCCTTCTAACAAACTACTAAACTTATACACAAAAATGTGTATTCGATAGTTATACAGAAGATAAATATGATTAACGATAAAAATTTAATAATTGTGTGAAATCAAATTATAGTCAAAAACAAATATTTTATATTTAAGGAAAACATAAACATATTCAGAAACAAACATTCAACAGTTGCGCATAAAAATACAATAGTTGTGTGAAATCAAATTATAGTCCAAAACAAATATTTTATATTTGAGGAAACATAAACATTTTCAAATACAAACATTCAACAGTTGTGCAAAACAAAATATGACTTAAAATCAAATAAAAATATTGGCTAAATGGTTGTAGAATTAACTAAATTTGTAAAATTAGTTTAATGATTGTAGAATTAACTAAATAATTGTAGAATTGACTAAATGGTTGTATTTATTCATAAATATGATTTCATATAAACATATTGAAATACGTATTATAATTCAGTGAACCATATTAAAATTTTGATTGTGAGTAATCATTAAATGATTAAACAGAATCATAAACGTTGCTATCATGAACACAGTATATTTAAATCAACGAGAAAACGGTTATATAATCATTGAATAGTTATGGTGATCATACTGTAACCATGTTTTTTCTCTGCGTGTAGTTCTTAAGTAAACTGTAATTTTAAAATGCTAAGGATGCAGAGAAGAATATTAAATAAAAAATACCACACAAACTTACTTGCTTAGTTTGTTCAGCAATAGCAAACATTCCTGGCAAATCGTTGACGTATGAGCAATATTAATTAATAAAATTAATAGAGAGTATAACAATGACATTCATATGCTTAGTAGGTCAAATGAAATTGCAGGATATATTTACAAAAGTAAATTAAAAAGTAATATAATTTAATTTATATCTAGTAAATTAAGAATGAGAAATAAATTTAAGAAAAATATATAGTGTAAGCAACAGATTAAACATAAATATGGGCACAGACCTTTAGTTTTAATATTTTAAAAGATCTCAAAACTTTCTTTTTCAGGGATTTAGTTTTTCATTAAAAAACACAATACTTTCATCTATTTTTAGCTATGGAAACTTAAAAAATATTTTCCACTATTGTTTTCTATTTTAGCTTTGCGTTCGTTATTTTCTTTATTTGGATATGCTATTGTTCTTTAGATTCTCTTTATATTTTCACTTTTATTTTTAAACACAAAAAAATACAAATAAAAAGAAAATTTTATTTAAAGGCAATTAAACAAAGCATACAATGCACAGTGAGGCAGAATCGAAATAAATCTGTAACTTCTAATCGGTTGGTTAGATTTGCATAAAATTTTGCACAGGCGTAGCAGAAGAGCGTACAATTTTATGGAGCGGAGCTATTAGGGCCATTTTTTTTTTTTTTGCGATTTCAAATATTCTTACAACTTCTTAAAGCGCTCGATAAGACTTATGAAAAACATGCTTACATGTGTTATTTATCTACTATAGTTTTCAACTTATTTGCATTTGAAATTTCAACTATCTCAATTTTGCCAAATCTTGGTCCAGTTTCTTTAATATATAGGACAATATTTTAAATAAAATAAAATTTTCTTTAAGAACATATAATAAATTTATACTTTTTCGTATAGCGTTTTCTTTTCTGAAGAAAGATGTTACCTTGTTACTGTGTAACATTTTTTAAGGGTTACCTTCACCCTAATAAAATGGTACCTTTTTTATGATGATAATAGAACAAAAAATCTGAGACCAGTTCTGTATTTGTGTTATTTTTAATTCAATCGAGAGAAATCGGATTTTGGATTTTTGATGAAACTAAATTATTGGGGAGATTTTTAATGAAATTTTGAATTTTTGGTAAAATTTTAGGTTTTTGGTGAAATTTTAGAGTTTTGGTGAAATGTTTAATTTTTTGTAAAATTTGGAATTTTTGGTGAAATTTTAGATTTTTTGTGAAATATTTGATTTTTGGTGAAATATTTGATTTTTGGTGATATTTCGGATTTTTGGTGAATTTTAGTTATTAAAGTTTTAGATTTTTGGTGAAATATTTGATTTATGGTGAAATTTTAGATTTTTGGTGAAATTTTAGATTTTGGTAATATTTGGAATTTTTGGTGAAATTTCGAATTATTGGTAAAATTTTAGGTTTTTGGTGAAATTTTAGAGTTTTGGTGAAATATTTAATTTTTTGTAAAATTTGGAATTTTTGGTGAAATTTTAGATTTTTGGTGAAATATTTGATTTTTGGTGAAATATTTGATTTTTGGTGATATTTCGGATTTTTGGTGAATTTTAGTTTTTAAAGTTTTAGATTTTTGGTGAAATATTTGATTTATGGTAAAATTTTAGGTTTTTGGTGAAATTTTAGATTTTTGGTGAATTTTTATATTTTTGGTGAAATTTTGGATTTTTGGTGAAGTTTTAGATTTTTGGCGAAATTTTGGATTTTTTGTGAAAATTCGGATTTTTGATGAAATTTTAGATTTTTGGTGAAATATTTGATTTATGGTGAAATTTTAGGTTTTTGGTGAAATTTTAGATTTTTGGTAATATTTGGAATTTTTGGTGAAATTTCGAATTATTGGTAAAATTTTAGGTTTTTGGTGAAATTTTAGAGTTTTGGTGAAATATTTAATTTTTTGTAAAATTTGGAATTTTTGGTGAAATTTTAGATTTTTGGTGAAATATTTGATTTTTGGTGAAATATTTGATTTTTGGTGATATTTCGGATTTTTGGTGAATTTTAGTTTTTAAAGTTTTAGATTTTTGGTGAAATATTTGATTTATGGTAAAATTTTAGGTTTTTGGTGAAATTTTAGATTTTTGGTAATATTTGGAATTTTTGGTGAAATTTCGAATTATTGGTAAAATTTTAGGTTTTTGGTGAAATTTTAGAGTTTTGGTGAAATATTTAATTTTTTGTAAAATTTGGAATTTTTGGTGAAATTTTAGATTTTTGGTGAAATATTTGATTTTTGGTGAAATATTTGATTTTTGGTGATATTTCGGATTTTTGGTGAATTTTAGTTTTTAAAGTTTTAGATTTTTGGTGAAATATTTGATTTATGGTAAAATTTTAGGTTTTTGGTGAAATTTTAGATTTTTGGTAATATTTGGAATTTTTGGTGAAATTTCGAATTATTGGTAAAATTTTTGGTTTTTGGTGAAATTTTTGATTTTTAATTATATATAAAATTTTTTATTTGATTTTTGGTGAAATATTTGATTTTTGGTGATATTTCGGATTTTTGGTGAATTTTAGTTTTTAAAGTTTTAGATTTTCGGTGAAATTTTAGATTTTTGGTGAATTTTTATATTTTTGGTGAAATTTTGGATTTTTGGTAAAGTTTTAGATTTTTGGCGAAATTTTGGATTTTTTGTGAAAATTCGGATTTTTGATGAAATTTTAGATTTTTGGTGAAATACTAAATTTTTGGTGAAATTTCACATTTTCGGTGAAATTTTGGATTTTTGGTGAATATTCGGAATTTTTGTGAAATGTCCATAATTTAGTGAAACATAAATTTCTTCCCGCTAAATATTTCATATTTATAAGGTGCAACATTTGTTTCACCCACTACTTTTTTTGAGGGTAAAACGTGTAACATATTTTTTAAACTAAAAGGCAACACTATAAGAAAAGAATATCCTACCCATTTAAAGTATTACACTTTTTTAAGAATAGAACACAAATGAGGGCATAGGACAGAATAAAGGCAACATTTTAGCCAGAAAAGAAAACGCTATTTGGATTAAAAACTAGCCCAAAAACCCAACAAAACTATGTACAGAACTTGCCGAATTTGACATATTTTAAGTCAAAATGTTGAATTTAACCTATATGTTATAAAGTCCTAAAGGCTATATTCGCAAACCAAATGCAGTTTCGAAACCTCTAATATGTTTCAAAAAGTGCACCAATGCCTTTTTCCAAACCTGCAATAAATAAGGACTTTGTGGGCAAAATTAAAAAAAAAAATCCATTTTTGGGATTTTCGTTGGTTTTTTTGGAATTGTGGGATTTCTTTTACAAACATCTTAAAGTTTTCTTCACTATACCATTTTAAATGATAAAATCATTAAACAAACAAATTTATTAAGATATTTTAACAAACCAAGATTTTATTAGATATCAAAAATTTTTAGTTTTTCCTAAAAAAAACTATTTTTTACAAAGTTATTCTTTAATACCAAAAATCAGAAAAACTAAGGATTTAATTTTTTTCAAATAATTTTTATCTAGCTGACATAATTCATAATTATTTACAAAAATAATAAAGTCAATATCTTTTACAGAACCAAAACTACGCCACCTTAAAATTTAATAAGTCGAGAAAAATTCTAAAATCATTGTACTATGGTGAATGTTAAATAGTCATAACTTAATAAACAATTTGTTCACGTAGCCAATGTTTGAAGGTGTGTTTGTGCTAAAATTCGCGATTTCATTGAAATCGTCACTCTATCGTTATAAAAGGCGTTTATCAGAATATACTTTACGGGTATTTACCTTACATACAAAGGTATTTAATTAAAATAATTTTATGCTAATCTTAGCTTTGCAATTTGAGAATTTAACAAACAAATTAAAAAAAAAAATCAAAATTGACAAAGTTTGGATAGGACATGGAGCGAAAATTTTGTTCCAAGCTCCTTCGGATTTACTTTATACTAATTTGTATTAAGATTTATTTTGGAAATTTAAATAAAATATATATATAATCCAGAACAAAAAACAAATTTTATAAGTGAATAAATATTGCCAACTTTTCGGAAAAAACCGAAAAAATATGAAATTTTTTTGCGTATTAAATAGCTTTTAACGGATTCATATATTTTTAAAATTCTTGCAGCAATATCATTTAGAATTTTGTAGGAAATTGGTGAATATTTTAAACAATTTTAGGGTTATATTAATCCCGTCAAGTTAAAAAGGACTAAAAAACAGGAGGCTAAAATTGAGACAATTTATTTCAACCTTATATCTCCTAAACCAAAAGAGATAACCTACACATGTAAAAATATTTTTTGTAGAGATTTCTAAGCACTATCTACATATAAAATTTCTTCTCTCATATCATAAATGATTTTTTGGCGATTTAAAAAAAATACATACCCAAGATGATCAACTTTGGAAGGCCACCCACTACCTCTCTGATCCGCTAGGAATCTGTACTCTTCTAAATCAACTCAAACATCTGAACACTGATCAGGTGAAATTTTATTCAGATATCTCCAACGGTCCACAACTTACAAATTTATTTCCAAGAAAAAAAAAATAAAAAATTTAGAACCACTGTGCGTTACTAAATAAGGTTTTACCATCACTACAGCAACAAAAACTTTTACTATTTCCAAATACGTTTGCTGGTACTACAACTGCTGCTACTACACTAGCTGCTAAATTCAACCATGAGAGCGAATCTTAAGAATAGTAACCAGCAGACCAATACAATAGAAATAACAACACGACCATTATAAGATGTTTTCTTAAAACAGTTTATAAGGTTCTTTATATGTATGTATATATGTTGTGTAAGTATTTGTATAAGTTTTTTTTGGTGTTAACTTTAAGTTCAAATAAATACAAACAAAAGTTGAGGGCATTAACACCTGCATAAACAACAACAAGAATCTACAGCTAAAAAAAAGTTAAAACAAAAAAAGTTTAGTATTTTTCCTTAGAAAACTTTTGTTAAAAAGGTCTGCGACTCATTTGAAAGCAAATATTACCGAAAACAAAAAATCAACAACAACAGCAAAAAATCCCAAACAAATATAAAAGAAAATCATCTAAAAACCTTGTGCTTTTCATACTTTCCTCCAACATTTTGTTGACTTTTTGCTACACACACACATACACACAACAAATGTGTATTTAAGATTTTCATCACAACATTATACGGATCTTTAAGTATTATTATTACTTATGGCCAATATTTTTCTTTTGTTTCGCATTCCCCCTAAAATAAAACTACCATGAATATTCAAGTGTTTGCAAAAAAAAAAAAAAAAACATCAATAAGACACAAGAGTAAAACAAAACACAGGAACAGAAACGGAATTGAAATAATAATGAAAATAAAAATTAACAACATTAAGATATTCATTCGTTTATTCAACTTTTCTTTTCCTTTAACTTTTTTTGATTCAGGTGTTGTTTACATTTGTACATGCGGTTAAATAATAGAGTAATTAACTGGAATAATATATTTATGCTAAAGAACATATTTACACACTCATACATATAAAAGCTAAAATTTCATAATAATGTTGCCTTTTATTAGCAGAAATTCTTTGTCTAGAAAGGAAATTCTTTATGATATATTGTTTATTTTTAGGTAGAAAAATAAGAAAAGTCTTTAAGTTGAATACTTTTAAAAATATATAATTTATTTAATGTTAAAATAAAATAAGAAAAGGCTTTAATACTTCTTGTAAGCAAATGTTTAATATTTATTTTATTGTCGAAATTTGATTTTTTTAAAAACAAAATAATATTTATTTTATTTAAATACAGAATTCTAATGCATAATAATTAAATCTTTTAAACGAAATATATTGAAATATTTTTACTTTTACTTTTAGAATTTGACTAAAAATATTCGACAATTTATATAAAATAATTAAAAATTGGCAAAAAGAAAAACAGATTTGTCTGACACAATTAAATAAAACCTTTTAAGTTTTATTAAAAAAAAAACATAATTTAAAGTCACTTCACTTAAGCCAACAAACTAATTTTGCTAGCCCTTCCGATATTTGTTACAAACATTATTACAACTAACTCGGAAACATGGTATAATAGAGTAACTCCATATCAAAACGGACAAAAAACAGTAATTTTCGGATTCTATGTCTCAGATTTCAACGAAATTCGCCACAGTTATTACCTATTACCTATATTGCTCAAATTGCAACATTTCAGACTTAAGACCCTTTCCGGTCCAAAAATATGACGTTTTAAAAATTTTAAAACTATCAAATTTTATCCAAAAGTGTACATAGTTCATTGCTCATAACTTCTAAACTATACATTGTAAAATTCTAATTTGTATCTCATTTAATGGAAATAGATATTGGCTTTGAAATTACGCATTTACTTTGAAAGTTCAAAGGTCAAAATTTATAATATAATAATCAAAGCTGAATATCTCAAAAAACGGTATTTTAAAATTCTTAAAAAAATTATATATTGATAACTTAACTCCATTCTATACTCGAGCCAAAATTCAAGTTGGAGTCTCTTTTGGTTTAGGATTTATGAAGCAAAATATAGTAAAAAGCTATTTTTTTGTATGTAAAAATTTAAAATATTTACAAAAATTAAGGGCCTAATTTTGTAAAACACTTCACCTCACTTTGAAAAATTTTTCAAATAAATTGTTTTTGTTTTTCAAAAAGTTGTATGGAAAATTTTTCAAAGTGAGGTGAAAGGATTTACGAAATAAGGGGCTAATTTAAATTATTTTTTTTTTTATTTAAAAAATATGACATTTTATATACAAAATTTGACTTTGGTTTATATTTTGTTACATAACTTCTAAACTAAATGAGTGTCCAATATGAAATTTTGCACGGGTATGGACAAGAGTTGTGTTAACATTATATAATTTTTTAAGAATTTTAAAAATATGCTTTTTGGAGATATAAAGATTTAATTTTTATAAGTTTAAATTTGACCTTTGAACTTTCAAATTAAATAAATTTACTTAACATAATTTTGAAGACAATATCTTAATCTTTAAAATGATACTAAAATTTAAATTTTATTGTGTATAGTTTAGAAGTTATAAGTAATTAAATTTTATTTTGGTTCATAACTTCTAAAATAAATGAGGCTCCAACTTGAAATTTTCCGTGCGTAGGAAGAAGAGTCACGTCAACATTATATATTTTTTTCAGAATTTTAAAAATACCGTTTTTTTAAATATAATGATTTGATTACTATAAGTCCAACTTTGACCTTTGAACTTTTGATTTAAAAAAAAAAAAATTATAAATATCTTTATAAAGGTAATATTTTTGTTTTTATTATGAAACTTAAACTAGATAACTACCTAATATAGTTTAGAAGTTATTAGCAATTAAACAAATGCACCTGTGTAAATTTTTTAGGTTTTTCTCGTTTTTCAAACCGTTATATTTTTGAACCGGAAAGAGGCATGAATCTAAAATTTTATGATTTGGGAAACACTTCCAATTGCCAATATCTGTAGTGAATTTCGTTGACATCAGAGTTGTCAAGTCCGATTGGTGTCAGTTTTTACATTGAATCACTCAATAACAAATTAATAAAGTGGCCATTGCCAAACTGCGAATATTTTTCAAATTACTTATGCTAAGATAACGATAAGTTTTTTGTAATATTATTTATTTTATTAAATATAAACCTCTAGAATGCCCTAAACTCTTACGTACATAGCAAACATCTGCATCAAATCATTTCCTTTTCAATTTACAGTAATGTTTTTTAATGCATGCTCTCACATTACGGCTAAAATAAAAAACAAAATAATACAAAACAAAAAAAAAAATGATTTGAATTGAGTTGAATTGAAACGATGAAACAAAAACAAAACATGTTATGTTCTCTTTGAGAAATTATTACACTAGGGCTACACATAATTTTTTTTTATATCATAATATGTAACAGATATTGTCAAATTAGCTCTCAGCAGAGAGTAAACATTTTGTTTATATTATATTAAATCTTAAACAAGGGGTAAATATATTCTAATAAATCTCATAATATTTCATTATTTTCATTCAGTCACAGAGTAAACATGTACTTTTTATTTAAGAAATACGAAATTTGTTAGCACAATTTTAATGAAAATATGTTTCTGAATGTAGAATAACCATTAAAATAAAATAATTTTACAAAAAACATTGTTTTAGGTACTTTTAAAAATACACATTCACACACGCAAACAAACTTTCATATATGTGTATTTTTTTTTTTTTTTTTTTTTTTTTTTGAGACAGAGTAAACCTTATAAGATAGTTGTGTAGAAAAATCTTATCACAACAGTCTCATAATATTTCTTATAATACTAATATTTTAGTCTACACGTGAGATAATTCTCTCAGAGAGCGTATTTAACACTCTCTGTTAAATATTATGATATAAAAAAATCATGTGTAGCCCCAGTGTTACTTATAAGAGATTTTTACAAAAACAATAATGTTAATTAAAAAACACCAAATCAAAACTGTGAATTACTGTCATTTCCTTATATCTAATATAAAAAAAAAATGCAGGGAACGTAACAATTATGTATTTTTAAATAAAAAACAGATAATAATTACGTTTGATTATTTTTTGTTTTAATTAATTTAATTATATCTAAAATGAAGACTCTTTAGTTTTCTGTTTTTTATATATTGTATTAATTTTGGAGCCAAAAGTTAACTCTAACACTATGTTTTTCACTTTTTGTTTTTGGGCTATCTACAAACAATATATTTTTTTTAAGGAAAAGCCTGCAAGTTTTTGTATGATTTTCAAAGTTATGTAAAAATAAAAATTTGAAAATAATGAGAATTTTCTTAGCGATTTGAACTTTCCTTAAACATTTTGAATTAGAATCTTAATATATGTAAATTAACACGCTCCACAACAATACCTGAATTTGAAAACTAACAAAATTTGTCTTATTTGTAATACAGGAAAACGGGCCAAGGGTTATCTCGATGTAGTCTGAAGAAAAAGCCATTGAAGTTAGATTTTAAACCTCTATTGGATGCTTATGACCAGGGCAAGTTTTTATATGCACAAAAATAATTGTAATATGCGCTTGAAAAAGCACTAAAAAATGGTATAATATGCACAGAAATATGTAAAAGTAGCATGAATATGTATATAAAAACTAACGATTTTATGCATTCTTATACATTAATGTGTAGAAAATATGCACAAATATAAATTTTTTAACTTTTAATCTCAAATAAATTTCGATGTTTATAAAAATATAACTGTTTTGATTGTAAGCATCATATTTAACGCTTCCGATTTTTTTCCTTTACAATATTTACAACGTACTCAAAATACTCCCAAAAAAAATTTTAGAAATCATTTGATTAAACACCAAAAAATTGTGTTTTTGTTAAGAAAACTAACCTTTGTATCCATTATATGCAAATTTATGCAAAGATTTAAAATATAAGCATTTTTTGTGAAATTCTTTTGAAATATGCAAATGCTTACTTTCCAAGCGAAAAGCTTGAAAGACTTGCCCTGCTTATGACCATACTCGGGTACATTTATGAACATATTATGAGGCTAAATTGGAGTAGTATACCCTAGATTTAGAAAGGAATAAAAAAAAATGAAATAAAATTCGTGATTATAAGCAAAATATCTTAAATACCAAAAGCAGTTTCTTAAAAAAATTATAATTAAATAAAAGTGCAATAAACATCGTCTTGCAGGTCACATTTGAGTTGTTTATATGCAATTTAATACAATTTTAATTGGATCAAAAATTTTTTTTTTTTTCGCATGCAACTTTTTTTTCTAAATTTAAATTGTAATTTTAATTTTGAACTCATTTCCATTTTTTTTTTTAGTAAACGCACCTGTTATTGGCAGTTCTAATGTTTAAAGATGGTCCTGCCAACCTCAAAATTTCTCTTTTTTTTTTTTTTTTTTTTTTTTGTCTCCTGATTGGTGTGATCATAAATTTAACATATTGTGTTTTTTTTTTTTTTTCAAAACTATTATCTTTTATTTCTTTAATTTCCAAAAAAACAAAACGGAACATTTTATGAACATTTTATAATCCATATTAAAAATAAATTAAGACAAAACGAGCTATCATTAACATTAACTTCGCGAACAATGGGATTAAAAGATTTATTTTTCAGTGTGAGGTTAAGTCGACGTAATATTAATAACTCGTAGAAGAACGGATTGCAAAATGTATGAAATAAACAGTTTTTATGTTCTCCTGAGCAATTAAGGTTTTGCATATGGCCCGTTTTGAATATAAGTAAGCCCTTGATATGTTATGATGTTTTCGATATTACTCCTTAGTTCATTTTCGACTTTTTAAATTCGTGAAAAGTCTTTGGATTAAAATATTTCTAAGATATTTTCGTTTTTTTTTTTTTTTTTTTTTTTTTCTTAAAAACCTTTAGAAATATAAATAATATATAACTTATCAAATATATATTGACAAATTAACAGATAATCTATGCAATTAAAGTTAAGGTTTCTTAAAAAAATATATTGGAAAAGAAAACAGCTAGACCATGTAGTTGAGATCCAAACTGATAAGAAACTGTTCTTGATTCCTTTAAATAAGGTAAATTCATCCAACTTCTCGACTTTTGCGATTGTCGATTATTCAAAAGTTGGTTTAAAGATCCTCAGTATTCAGTCCATCAGTATTCATCGTTTAAGTGGTTTTCCTATATTATAATCATCAAAAACCAGTTTTTTGGGACACTAGTATTCGTGATATAAATATTAAATATTACTCATACGTACCATCGTAAATAATAAATGCACAAATGGATATCACGGGGGTTCTTTTTGACTAAATGCATTTTTCAAAGTTCTTAATTAAATATATGGAATTTGAGTTATTTAACAACAAAAATCAAAAGTAAAAAAGAAATCAAATATATTTTAACCCATGCAAATTTATTTACAAGAAAAGTTGCAAACACAAAATAGACATATTATATATCATTTTAAAAGAAATTGTGTCTTCTTTAAAACCATGTATAATAAATTTTACTATTTTAAAATTTTTAGCACACTTTTCTTGAAACAATACGAACAAATGCAAATTATGTTTATATGGACATATTTGAAAAATTTGAGACTGAATAATTTCTAAATGCTTATAGATATCAAAATAATTTTTTCACATGATGTAAAATATTTAATGGAAAATTGATAAATTTAAAAATCAGAAAAAGATATATAATTTTACTATATATTTTTAAAGGTCGAAATTTTAATTATTGAAAATATGGGTAATTTCAGAAAACTGCCTCGAGTGACTTAGTTTACCGATAGACTGTCAAAATTTTTTGCAAAACCTTTAAGAACATATTCAGCTGTATAGTTTAATTCACAGAAGTACCGAAATCAATAACCAATTTTTTTTACAGACTCAAAAAGTTCAACTTCTCATCCAAAATTGATCATTTTTGACCACTGCTGGATGTAGGGTGAAGGTTCAGAACTATTCAAAATTACACTTACACGTTTTCTTGGGGTCCCGTCTTTCAGAAAATGTCAAAAAATTTTAATCTTTTTGAACAACATTTTTTAAAAAAGTTAAATATATAAAGTTACTTTTTTGGCAAGAAATTGCAATTTTGAGACCTGTTTTGAAATGTTGACTTTGAAAATTTTTTTCTTGTTATCGAAATGAGATAACAAAAAAATTTTTTCATCAGCATAATTTAAAAAATTGTAGAAAATTTCAACATATTTTTAAAAAAATTTTAGAAATTTTATTTTAAAAGTTATAGGGCAAAATCGCAAAAAAGTCAAGGCCAAAAATGAGAAATTTATTTTTTGAAGTTAAATATCTTTTAAACAATACGAGATAATTTAGTACAATAAGCATGTCTCTGCCTTGTCTTGATTAGGAGAATTCAAAAATGTAAAGATATTTAAAATCGGTTAATATTTGTAAAAGTTATAAGCCCCGATATGTTTTTCACCCTCGAGGTGGTCAAATTTGGCTCACTATAGCGGCGTCCGTGCTGCAGCTACATACTCTTTATCGTAAAAGGAATCCCTTCCAAACAAACTCTAATTCTCCGTCGTGCATGGTAATGAAATTCTGCTGAAGAAGTTGTTTTTGAAAAAAAAATTCAATAGGGTGAAATTTTCTGTCGTCCTGTTTTTGCATCGATTTTGCTCCAAAACCTTTAGTACTTGCATCACAATGCAATTCTGTTTCTCTTTTTGAAAAATATATGGATAATACTGGCTACTCAATTACCCCTTACGTTTACAACCAGCATACCCGGGTATGTATAGAGTAATTTATGGAAATATTCTATCGAATACAAGTAAAATATTTATTTTGTTACTATGTTTCATGTTTCAATATTAGATACATTAGTTTAAATAAATTTAACAAAAATTGTATTTTATGCTGAGCAGTCTTAACATTCCATGATATTTTCTGAATATTCAGCACATACTGGTTTATGCCATTTCCTACATGCCTTTCGTGTTGGCCTTCTTCTAGAACACATAAAACAATTAGCTTTATTCTTCATTCTTCCACTTCTTCCACATTTCGAACTTCTTGTTCATCACTTGAAAATGCCATCTCTTCCAATATATGGCCTTCCAACATTCTTTCGATTCCACATCTAGAGTAAAAATGTCGCATAATTTGTATTTTTTCCAATCTCTTTTGAATTTTCTCTATAGTTAGTTATTCGATCAGCTGCAGCTGAAATAATCTTCTGCGATATGCTGAAGTTTTGAATTGTGAAAGCAGCCACACCCAAAATATTGTAAAAAGGCTAAAGGCCACCGGTTTGTTCTTCTTTTTATTGGATATTCGCCAAGATATTTATCCATGTTGTTCACTTCTCCTTTGCTTCTATTGTAATCTAATATCATTCGTGGTTTTATTTTTGGACCTTCAGTTTCAACTTTATAATGTAATATAGAAAGTTCCTTTTTTGGAACGTATGAACACATGCTTATGTTATTAGTAAAGCCAAAGACTGATGTTTCCACTAATCTTCCACTTGGATTAGAAAACTGAGGTGTACAAATGTTCTCCTTTTGTTGACGGTTCCCAAAATTTACAAATTGTAGTCAAGCATCAACTAAAAGGCCAAATCGTAGCTTGTGAAGAAGTTATCACATACCACGTTACGTCAACTCCGCGAAACAGATTACAACATAAATCTTTGGCCAAGCCTCAGTTTGGTTTCTTTTTCGTTCTCCAGAAAATGCCATCTCTTCCAATATATGTGTTCATTGAGGTTTAAAGTGCATCTGCATCGATTTCTTCATCCGAATCAGTGTCATAGTAGGATCATATTCTGGTAAATGTATTTCCTCTACATCTGAATCATCTACATTTCTCACGCAATCTTCAGCATCTTCATCTATTGATAAATGTTCCTGCTCATCCTCTTTCTTTCGGTATTCACAAGTTTCTTCAGCATTCGACTTATGTACTCTTCTCTGTCTTCAATATTGCTTTATTTTCAAATGATAGGAAATCCAGCAACAGGTGCATCTCAAAAGTACCATTTCAGTTGAATTGGAAATATAATAATAAGCAAATAATCATAAAAATTATAAAACCTCAAAAAATGTCATAGATCAATAAATGAATTGGAAACCAAATTTGAATGCATGAGGAACAAATAAAACCCTTATATTTTCGAATGCACAGGGGGGTAGAATCGAAATTTTTTGTAATGTATGTAACTTCTGATCGGCTAATTGGATTTGCATGAAATTTGGTATATGTACAGAAGAGGAGTGAAAAATGTTCAGTTTCGAAGGGGGACGGAACAGACCCCTCAGGGGCGGAGCAAAAGAGGCTCAAAGTTGGGTATCTCTGTCATAGAAATTTTTTAAGCGATAAGAAGTTTCAGATTTATTTCCAAAAAATTTCGATTCTGCCCCACTGTGGAATGGTAAGAAAGCCTGATTTTATTTGAGTGGGAAAAACTCAAAGGTTCTCAGAAAAAAAAGAAATACCTTTTTAGATATTTTTCTTATGTTTTTAAATTCACTCAGTCAGTATTAGTTAAAAACGGTTATATTTTTAGCAAATGATAATAAAAATTTTAAATTCCACGTGTTTCTCTTTCTATCGTAAAATCACTTGAAAATATTAAAGTGTCAAATATTGCATACAAAATGTGTGACATATACATTTTTGGTTGTAAACATAAAGATTAAACTCTGCCTGTGATCATTAAAAGCTTTAAAACATTGTTCTGAAAAATTATATTTTTTATTCTTACGTAGTAAATCTAGCAAAAGTCTAGCTATAGTTGAAAAAGATGATACAAATTTTCGAAAATACGAGAATAGACCAATGCAAGTTTGAAGTTACTTTTGATTTTTTGGCAAAGGAATATTTTTTATGGTATCTAAATGATTTTCTGTTGGTCTTATTACCAAAGGATTAATGTAATATCCTAAATATTCCATTGATTGATAAACAAATTTGCATTTTTCCTAAAATAAATTCTAATGCTGTCTAATAAGCTCGTTTTAACACTTCGCCTAACTGACTTTATTTTTTTTTTTTATAAAAATTAAACTTTTAATTGAAAATCCATTTTTTAAGAAAATTTGCTATTCTGATACAAAATTATATTTTTTTAATAAAAACTAGATTTACTCTTTAATTAATTTGTTTATTATTTTTTATTTTTTTATTTCGCCTTTTTGATAAAAAAAAAAAACAATTAAGGCTCTCTTTTAGATTAAAGTAAAAATTTTATGAAATATTTGAATATAAATGATTAAACTTTGAAAAAATTAATTTTATTTAAAAATGGATCTAATTTTTTATTATAAATAACTCAACAAAAAATTAAAACAAATTTAAACCCAAAAACCAACCAAACCAATTCATCATTTTCATTAAATAATTCCCTCTTAACATTCCCCAACAAACTGAAAATCAATTAAATTACCCCCTGTGAAGTAATGAATTAACACACACATCCACACTAAAAAAAAAAAAAAAAACAAGAAAAAAATAACTGCAACAATCCGAATTGTTTGGATAATTGATAATACTTAAAATTTGCAAATGATTACGGAAATCAATGGACGTATAAAGACTATTCACTAGTGTTCAACAAAAGAGGGATAATGATTGGCATGATTGCACTACGATGTATATATTCTTCTTTTTTATCATAAAAACTCCCTTAATACAGTTATAAATAATTCACAAAAGAATAAAGACAAACACGTTAAAGGCACACAATGCAGAGAAAACAAAAATAATAGTAATAAAAAAAAAAAAGAAGGAACCACACAATTTATGCACAGTAAAATTGTTGTCTGTAATTTGCATTTTATTAAAGGTACAATACATTTACTTATACACACATGCACACATACATACAAAGATACTCGAATGTTTGCTGGTATACAGCAAGATAGTAAGGAGTTTGTTACATACCCTGCAAGCATTTTCTATTGCAAGTGTAACTATATAAACACACCGGGAAGTTCATATGCGTCGCTTTTACTATCGAATTCTGATCTACTTAGTAACACGTTCGGGAAGAACTGTGCCACTATGAGATAGTTCAATTTGGGTAACTCTTTAGTTGGGATTGGAAGATTCGAAGTAGGCATTTTTATTATTATATAAAACGCGACAAATGAAAGGTGCTAATTCGAATCTTCCAATCTACACTAAAGCATTACTCAAAAGGAACTATCGCTTATTGACACAGTTTTTCAAGAACGGTGTTACTAAGTAGATCAGAATTCGATAATAAAAGCAACGCATATCAACTTCCCGGTATGTCGATATAGTTACGTTTTCGATAGGAAATATTTGTAGAGGAAGTTACTGAAAAAGCAACTTGTAATAATGGAAATTTTGATATAGTTTTATATTAAATTTTTGATTTTCAAATTACAAAATTAGTAAATAAATTAGAAACAAAATATAAATTTTACACAAAAAACTTGCACAAACGTGTATTTAAATTAGAAAATCATAATAAATAAAGTAAAAAATTTAATACCCAATTTACACTTAAAAACAAAATCTACCCTGTTTACATTATGCAACCACAGTTTTGTAGATTTTGTTTGACAATTGTTTTTTGTTAAATTTAAACACACGCACTAAACACTTTTAAATAGCCAAAATGCTTTGCAGATCTTTTTTTTTTTAATTAATTTTAAGTTTATTTATGAACATTTTAAAAAACAAATTTATTTATTTTTAATTTAAAAAATATTTGTTTAAACACAAATGCTATTTTTATTTAGAACATTGTTGTATTTTACTAACACACTGAAAGAAAAATAGTGTTGAAAAACGATATTTTTCAAAATCGAATTTAATTTTAGTAGATTTTGGTAAAATCTTGTTAGAAACTAGATTTTGATTTGTATGGAAAATCTAATTAAAATCTAATAAAATTATGTAGATTTGGCTCGAAATCTCATTTAAACTAGATTTTGGGCAAATGTAAATGGGGTATAAGTTAAAATTTTTTTAAGTAGAAAACTACAAACTCTAAAGTACAAAAATGTTAGTGTGTACTTTTAGTTTTCGGGAAAAAAATTATTAAGAATTAGAAGAGAAGATTCAAAGTAATTGTTGGTTGATCAACATTTAATTTTCAAAAATTTAAATACATCTTCGAAATATAGAGAGATTCTTGGCAACTTTAATTTGTAATTAGTAACACAATTAAATAATATAAAGTCAGTATTTTTTTAGGAATAAAATCAGGTAAACTAAAGGTGTAATATTAATGAATTTAAATTAAAAGTACACAAAGAAAACATATTCGTTGTCACAACTTTTAACCAACCGAACTTAGTCGGTTCCGAGAACTATCTCAAATTCGGTTACAAATACAATTATATTGCTGAATTTATGGTACGTATAAATGTTTTAGACAAAAAAAATTGTATTATTTAGGACCATTATTTTTATACTATATTTTTAATTTAAGGTACAAAAATATACATAAAATTGTGAATGATCCGATTTTTCACTAAATACTTTATTTTTCCCTAAATATATATATATTTTTTTTTTTACTGAAATCCGGTTTTTTACCAAAAAAAAAAGTAAAAATGGATATACCATTGAAAACAAGTCAAAAAGTATAGTCGGTAGTCCAACAATATAATATCCCATACCCTTACGTTTCAGGCACAAAATGATTTCCAAGTTTTTCGGAAATGGCTTTATATGTGACCAATGGCCAATTGTGGATCTATATTAATAAATCCTTGGTACTATAATTTCTGTTTATATAAAATATTATGCTAGTTAGAGTAATTTTCTGGTCTTATAAGACAGCTTTGCTTAATTATGGAACGATAAAATTTGGCATTCTGATTCACTATTTTATAAAATTTATTTGTACCAAATTATATTGAAAACGTGGCATAAATATTTATAATAAAGATATTTATTAGTATTTAAACACACTGTTTCGAGGGAATATTTGCATGGATGTAAGTTAAAATAATGGAAATAGTCACATTTTTCAAATAGATTATTTTATTGTTACAGAATTTTTAAACTTCAGTGACATTTTTTCATAAAAAATTTAATTTGGCTGCCCAAAGCTTTGAAATGTTGATAACTTTTTTTTATTATAATAAATCTATTTTTTATTAGTAAAAAACTAATTAATTTTTTGTTTCACTTTCACTTTAATAAATAATTTTATTAAATGTCAACATTTTTTCATCCTAATCACTTCAAAATTTGTATTTTTACTAAGCAAAATTACATTGTGTCTGCTTGTTCTTTTCCCCATTATGAAATGTTAACAATCGCCAAAATCATGATGTTATGATAAAATTTTGATCCTAATGTGTGTTGTTTTTGTAAAGTTTCACAAAAACAACACACATTAAAGTGCCGAATTAGACGGATTATGTGGATTAATAAAAAACAATCTTCCAAACGCTAGCAAAGGTGTTGTAAAATAGTGTTTTTGTTTTTGGATAACTGTAACTGTTATCCAAACAACTTCTAATAGAGTCATTCCATTTAAAACCAACACGAAATATTACAATTTTTGACTTTACCTCTCCGAATTTTTTCCAAAAATCATCCGAATTTACTGAAATTCGACAAAAATATTAATATTGACGCTGGTAACGCAAATGCCGAGTTTAAGTTTGATAACCGAAATATTTCGCGATTTGTAATATCTCAAAAATGAGGAAAATTGTGTTTTTAAAAATACAAATATCTTCCAAAATATTTAGGTTACAATGTTCATTAAAGCAAATATTTAAAGCAAATGTAATTACCTTTAAAATGATATCTGAAACATGTTTCCATGTTGAATTTTTTTGGCGGAAAATTCGCGAATTAAATTTCGCGGTCGCGTATTTCAAAAAGTGTTCTTTTTAAGTTCGTGAAAAATATATATATAGATGATTTAGCCTTTCTGAGTGCTCTCTGTAAGTATCGTGCTGGGGCTATAAGTAGCTTCTGATTACTGCAAAAAATTATACGCATTTGAAAACAAAATAATAATTATTTTGAAATAAATTTCAGGCATAAATTTGCTCACTTTATTCGGCGTGACTTGAACATGAAAACATGTTTCAGTATTATTTTAAAGGTAATTAAATTAGCTTTAAATATTTACCTTAATGAACGTTGTAACATCAAACTTAAACTCGGCATTTGCGTTACCAGCGTCGATATTAATATTAATATTCTTATCGAATTGCGATTTTTCAATTTTATTACAAATAAAACAATATCAGTTGCAACAAATATTTCGTATTTATTATGACATTTATTGTAATAACTCCTAAAATATTGCGAGTCCCAGAATGCCACTTACCACGCTTATTTATTTATTTATTTATTTATTTATTTATTATATTTAACTACAATTAAAATTATAATTAAATGAAAAAAGCACTAGCAGCTTAGGCTATCGGCTTTACCACGCTTATAGAAAACATTTAAGCCATTAACATATATTTTTTTTTAAATTTTTAAAAAGACCACTTTCGAGACCAAAATCGCGAGATATGGACCATTTTGATGTTGAGGAAAAAAATCATATTATACATCATATTAAAGATAATTTTGATACCTTTAATACGATATCTCAATAAATCTTACATAATAAATACTTTTAAAGATATTCATAATTTTGTTTAGACAACTTTTTACACATTCTGAGCTATTTTTCACTTTCCAGCCGCGATATTTCGCGAACCACTTGATGAAATTATCTGAAATTTTGAATTAGTTTTATTTTT
Source organism: Protophormia terraenovae (assembly GCA_951394005.1). Taxonomy (NCBI): domain Eukaryota; kingdom Metazoa; phylum Arthropoda; class Insecta; order Diptera; family Calliphoridae; genus Protophormia; species Protophormia terraenovae. The sequence continues at coordinate 145,985,067 of OX596074.1, forward strand.
GACAAGAATAATAATTCTACCAAATATTATCTAATTCGGAAGAGGTGAGAAAATCAGCTTGTTGGTTTTAAATGGAATGACTCAATAGTGATTAAAGAAGTTACGTTTAGAAGATTCAATTCGTATACTAATATATTTTGTTGTTATAAAATTGAACTTCCAGAAGTGGCGAAGTAGTGAGATATTTCGAAAAAGACTTCACGAAATGCTTGCAGGGTATATAAGAATAAAGTTAAGTTTTAGTTTGTACAATAATATACAATAAAAAATAAAAAATAAAACCAAAGTAAAAAAGTGAACAAACATTAAAAGAAGAAAAAAAGAAGAGACAGGAATACAAGTACTTGGTTAAAATTGTCATATTTTAATAGTACATATATGGTGGAGTAGTGTGTCCATATGATTAGAACAATCAAAGATTTCAAAGCATTTGTCGATTTTTAATAACATTTAAATGGAATAATTTCAACATTTTGGACATGAGTATATAGTATCAAATAACTAATCAGTTCCTAATTCAAAATGTTTGGGACACCCCAGATATTTTATAAATTTAAGTCTATATAGTAAAGGATAAGTACTACTAGTGAAACTGCTACAAGTAAACTGCTTACTAGTGACTAGCGCCTTCAACATATTAAAGTACACACATAATAAATTGTACACATGCATTTATGTATATGTATGCATATGATGATTGTCATACTTACTTATGTATGTGTGTATATATCTATATGGCAGATTATGCGCAAACATGACAAGTTGATTTATTATGCAAGTAATTGTTTTGTTCCCATTTTTTTATTCTTTCTTTCTATCCTTCATTCTTTCTTTTAGTCATTTTATATTTAATTTCTACAACGTTAACTAAATGTGATGATATGTAGTTTATTTTTCAACCTTTTTTTCATAATTTATATTTTTATTCTACTAAAAAATCGTTGTCTTTTTGTATATTTTTTTATTATTTTTTTTTACAGATGAATCAAGTGTCTGGTTTAACTTTGTTTTGTAGATGTGAATGTGTGTTTAGTAGATTGCTTACATATTCCTATATAAACTTTATTAATCAATATCTCTTTTACTCAGTATAAACTAGTATGTACTTACTTGATTTATAACATATGACTAGTAATGCTTTACACATACACATACACACACTTTTTATAAATTATTAAATTTCTAACATCAATATTTGCTATTTCCTTAGAATCAATTTTTCTTTCTTTTACGCTTAGTGTTCAGTTTTTTTTTTTTTTTTTTTTTTATTTGATGTTTCCTTTTTTTGTTTGCAAAAAAAGTCTACATGATGTATGATGTTAAAAGGAAACTTCTAACAATTTGTTTACTTTAAATATTAAATGTGTTGTAACGCTTTTTCATTCATTTATCCTTGTTTTATTGGGGGAAAGGAAATTAATAATCAAAAAGAAAGATTTAAAAGAGTCAAATAGAACCAAAAATAAAAAAACAAATCTTTGGTTATAAAATTTTTAAACTCCAAATATCCCAGCAAAAACTTTGGTTGCCAGGTAATAAGTTGAGAAGCTAATATATTGGCTTTACACTACTTACACATTAGCTGATTATTTTAACACGGTAATGACATTAGAGGCAACTACTTACGTTATATCATTACTTCGATGTCATTACAAGAACTAATTACTTTTAAGTTGTTCAATAACTCTTTCCAAATATGTATATATCGGAAGCTCTATTGTGAATTGCAATAAAACTATTATTTTTTTGTTTGTATCTTTATTTAATGGAGGAAAGGGAACACATACAATAAATTTTTTAAATATAAAAGCTATGCACTTATAGAAAAAAATTCATAAAAATACATACAGATGGATAAACACTGCATATCTTTTTGTCTTAGTACATATATGTATATGATATTCCATTCCAACTTCCTTAAAATAGCCATGGATTTAAAACCAACCAATCTTTCTGAAGATAGAAAATTTTACATGAAAAAGATTTTAACTCGTTAATTAAGAAAAAGTTATTAACGTAAAAAACGTTTACCTTTGATCCCAATGATTGACAGCAAACATCCAGATTTTGGAGCAGATTAATAAACTGTTAACTTCCCTCTGCTGGATTAAAAGAAATGTCTAAAAAAGTTAAATTATATGAAATTCTGTAATAGCATTTACATACTTACAGTCCTTTGACAGCAATTCGTTTCTGCAGGCTCCAAGTTAAGTGCTGAACGCAGAAGTTGATTCATTTTTATTTATAGAGCAACATTATTTTACATATTCGTTTTTTATAAAATTTTTGTTTTGAATGAATTTTTAAATAAAATTATAATTTTTATTTTTTTAATGTCAAAAAATTTTATTAGAACATAATGACAATCCTTTATTAAAATCATAAACCAATTTATTCAGTGTTGAAACCTTTTACATGAATTAATATTTGCAAAAGTTTCTCCTGAGACTCTATAATTTAATATTTAAAAACGCTCGTAGTTGTAGACAAATTTATTGAAAATATCAATTATGGATCTAAAAATATATGTTTCACTTTTTTTGTTTTCATAATTGAATTATTATTATCAAATATTTATTCCTTCCATAAATATATTAATTTGTAAACTAAATAAAAAACTAATAAACTTTCATTTTTCAAAAACTCTGATCATAAATAAATAATTAGAAATCGGGTTATTAATAAGTAGTTACTAAACTACTTCTATGTAATGTAGGCAGTATGTTGTTGTCATTGAAACGTAACTACATCCGCAACTACATGCCATTACCAAGTTTTTGCTGGGATAATATAAAAACACAATTTTCTCCCTAAAATTGTACTTATAAAAATTGACTTATTTATAACATTTTTAATCAGCCTTTCTTCTTTTAACAAAAATAAACTTAATTTATTACACTGGTCGACAAAAAAAATTCTCCACCAATGACAAATAGTTGAAAATAGTCGAATTCCATCTACTCCATACAGAAAGAAGAAAAAATTTTTAAAATTTTTTGTCGACCAGTGTAATTGTAGCCATTCTGGCAACCGTCAAACTTTATTTTGTGAAAGAGAAGTGGAACTATTTCTGTTTTCCTCTACACTATTCAATTTCACAACTTTGTGAAATATAAAATAATATTAAATGTAGGCAAAGAAAATTTAAAAAAATGTTTGAGTCTATTCTAGAAAATCGTTTATAACTCCACCATTTCAAAACTAATTTCGCTGAATTTCAATACCAAGATCTTTGCGACCACATATTTGTAATGAGACTCTCAATAGTTAAAAAATTTATGCTTGAAATTTCTTTCAAAACAATAATTTTTTTGTTTTACACTGCGTTATATTTTTTGCAATAATTCAGAAGCCATTTAGAAAACCAGCACGATACTTACTGAGAGCATTCAGAATGGTTCCATCCTCTATATATATATTTTTTCACGAATTTAAAAATACCACTTTTTAAAATACGAGACCGCGAAATTTAATTCCCGAATTATCCACCAATAAAATTCAACATAAAAACTTGTTTCAAGTATCATTTTAAAGGTAAATTCATTACCTTTAAATATTCGCCTCAATAAACGTTGTAACGTAAATATTAGAAACACAATTTTTCTTATTTTTGAGATATTATAAATCGCGAAATATTGCGGTAACAAAACTTAAACTCGGTATTTGTGTTACCAGTGTCAACATTAATATTCTTTCCAAATTTCGTTAAATTCGGATGATTTTTGGACAAAATTTGTGATTTTTCTATATTACTATAAACAAAATAATACAAATTTAAATAAATATTTCGTATTTATTATGAAATTTGTTGTAACAACCATAGAAACCATTTTCACCATTAACATATGTTAACGCCACTACAAAAATCCCCATGATTTTTTATACCATCTGGCATCTCTTAATTTTAATTTATTATAATTAATATTTTGCTGATTGTCAATCATTACAATTATTGCTGATTGTCAATCATTACAATTATTGCTGATTGTCAAGCATTACAAAGTAAACGAAAGAAATGAGTTTAAGTTAAAAGCCATGTTCTTAGCTCTGCCATTTTATAATTAACCACAAGTTACATTAATTGCAAGTCGGCAGAGCTCAGGACATAATTAATTAAAATTAATTAAGAATTTTAATTCAAAAATTTCCTAGTGGTTTCCATACCAAAAAGTATGTAGAATTAATTGTAATTATTTTTTATTTACAAATTCCTAATTATTTGAATTTATTTAGGAATTTTAATATTTAAGTACACTTGTTGAATAAATTAAGTTTTTATAAAACTTGTGTATTTTTATTCAAAATCCCCGTGGAAGTCACTAGAAGTTATTTAGACTGGCGTGTCTCCAACAAATTTAAAATTCTTTTTGTTTTACATCATATCTTCCTGGGTCACTTTTGCCTTCACATCTTGCCAATCGCAGTAAGTACAAAATGTCTTTACCAAACGCGGAGGGTCAACAAGAGCATGAACAGCACAATAACGTTTGTTCACAGTGCCAAAATCCCCCTGACAAAAATATGACATCTTGCACCGATTGCCACAAAATATTTCATAAAAGTTGTGTTAATGTCACCGATGATGACATAACCTTCAAATGCCTGCAGTGTTCTGCCATAAGTCCAAACTCACCCGCACCAAGTGCCACAAGCTCTCGTCTTTCACAGTCGCGTAAAATTGAGTTACAACTTCAACGACTAGAAGAAGAACGTAAACTCAATAACGAGTATCTAGATAAAAAATATAAACTTCTTGAAGAAGCTGAAGCTCTTAATGACATTTCGTCGAATGATTCACAGTCCGTCCACGACTGGATGGCATCATCTGAACCAAACCCTGTCAGCAATAAACAGCCTCCTGCTACTACTACAAGCAATCCTACAACTTTGCATACTACACGTTTGCCAGAACAAACTCTTTATTTAAATGATACATATCATGTACCAACAACTATTGCCGCGTATGAAAATCAGCCAACGACAAATTTCAGTAATTCAAATACAATTCAGAATAATTATGTAGAATATGTACCACCAACGGTCACTTCTGCTGCCATAAATTCGTTAACAACGTCAACAGTACCAAATTGTACTTCGACCATCCCCACCTATAGTGGCTTTCAACAACGAATGCAGCTACCAAGACCTCCTGTCACAGCTTATCCCCCTGGTACGATACTTACCTCATTTTCTACAAATAATAATTCACAAAATTTGTTTAATTCGGCACCACAAGCTTTTATTCAACGGCAACCAATTTCTTCTACAACAAATTTTACAACTAACGCCCCAACAAATACAGAGTCCGGCCCGCTACCAAATTTAGCACCACCACAAAGGCTGCAGCAAAACCACCTTAGTTCACGGCAATCGCTCCCAAAAGAATTGCCGACATTTTCTGGCCAACCAGAAGAATGGCCCATCTTTATTTCAACTTACGAGTGGTCCACCGCCTCCTGCGCATTTACCGATGCCGAAAACCTCATCCGTCTCCAAAAGGCATTGAAAGGTGAAGCCTTGCACAGCGTCCAACAAATGTTGATTCATCCTTCTAATGTTCCCGGCATACTCCAAGTACTTCGTATGCTGTACGGTCAACCTGAAAAAATAATAAATTCAATTAAAAATAGAATTAATTCATCACCAAAAGTTGATGAAAATAATTTAAAGTCACTTACCTCTTTAGCCATTGAAGTCCGCAGCCTTATATCCACAATTACCTCAAGTAATTTACATGATGAAATAAATAATTCATCACTTCTTTTTGATTTGGTACAAAAGCTTCCACCTTCGTACCAAATGCAATGGGCAACACAAAAAATACAGCTGATAAACCAAAACAAAAAACCAAATTTGTTCGAATTTGACAAATGGTTTTTTAATATTGGTATAACAGCTAGCAGTATAACAGTTGATCACTGTACAAACAAAATAAACAAAACGAACAAAGAAAAAACAATAACACAAGCAAATGCAACAACAAACAAGAGAGCTTTTATTCACTCCCATAGTGAGCGCAAATGCATTATGTGTAACAACAACAACAATAATTGTAGAACAGTAGCAAACTGTCCAACATATTTGTCGATGGATCGTGGTGAAAAATGGAACATAGTAAGAACAAACAAACTATGTAAATTTTGTTTATTTAAACACGGTGGAGACTGCAATAAGAAGAAAAAGTGCGGTAAAGAGGGATGCGAGTATTTTCACCACCCTTCATTACATCGATATTCTGTACCGGTTACTCAACAACAAAGTGAAGTGTCAAATAAAAATACACAGGTTGTTGAAAAAGAAGTTGTAAATAATACACACAGTGATAAAATAAATAATATTTTGTTTAAAATAATTCCTGTGGAAATTTATGGCAAATATAAAACAATTAAAACATTTGCCTTTATAGACGAAGGATCGTCCATCAGTTTAATGGATGAATTGTTGGCAAATGAATTAGAAATGGATGGTGTTTTAAATCCATTGTGTTTACGGTGGACGGGAGGTATGGAAAGAAGTGAAGAGAGTTCAAAGAAACTTAAAATTTTCATTTCAGGTGGAAATAAAAAGCGTGTGGCTTTGGATGTTTCTACGGTGAAATCATTAAATTTGCCGATACAGTCTTTGGACTATAAAATATTGTCGCAGCGCTATCGCCACTTGCGAAAACTTCCTGTAGAAAGTTACAGTGATGCAGTGCCACAAATATTAATTGGATTGAATAATTTCGATTTAGGAGTTTCAAGCAAGATTCGTGAAGGGTCTCCACATGAGCCGGTAGCTGTGTGTACAAAACTTGGATGGCTGATTTATGGCACTGTAGCCTACAACAACAACACAAGTAAGCATTTTAATTTTCATATATGCGATTGCTCAGCCACTGCTGATAAGTTAGATGAGCTGGTTAGGAATTTTTACTCCATTGATAGTGTGGGGATTTGTGTTAAAAATCCTCTTGCAGCTGAAAGTGATAGAAGGGCGTTAGATTTATTAAACAAATTTACAAAACAAAAGCCAAGTGGGCATTATGAAGTTCCATTGTTATGGAAATTTGATTTTATTGATTTGCCGGACAGTTACGACATGTGTTTTAAGCGTCTTATTTGCCTAGAAAGAAAATTGCTACACAATGTAGAACTTTTTAAAATTTTTAAAGAAACGATTTGCAAATATCTATCTAAAGGCTACATACGAAAATTAAATATTAATGAAATTGATCGTTCTGATAAAAAAATTTGGTATCTTCCAATTTTTGCTGTTTTTAACAAAAATAAACCCGGTAAAACGCGTGTCGTTTGGGATGCAGCTGCCAAATCGAATGGTATGTCCCTAAATTCGTATTTGCTTAAGGGACCTGATTACTTGGCCTCATTGCCATCAACTCTTTTTAAATTTCGCCAAAAATCTGTGGCTATTTGTGGTGACATCGAGGAGATGTTCCATCAGGTCCACATCCGACCTGAAGATCGTGACGTTCAACGATTTCTTTGGCGTGACGGTTTACAAGATAAATCCCCAGATATTTACGTGATGGATGTTATGATATTTGGAGCTACGTGTGCTCCAAGCATTTCTCAGTACATAAAAAATTTAAATGCGAGTAAATTTGAAAAAGAGTTCCCCATAGCAGCCAGGGCTATAAAAGAAAATCATTATGTGGATGATTTCCTTGACTCAGTCGATAAGTCTGATGAGGCTATTAAACTAATTTCGGATGTTTCATACATTCATCAGCAAGCTGATTTTAATATTCGAAATTGGATTTCAAACGACAAACTGGTATTAAAATCCATTCCTCAGACTAATTCGATAGGAGTTAAATGCCTAAATTTAAAAGAAGAAAATCAAATTGAAAAGGTTTTAGGCATTTTTTGGGAACATCAAGATGATGTTATAACGTTTAAAATTTCTGCATGGTTAATAGAAAGCGATATATTTTCTGGTGGAAAAGTACCTACAAAGAGGGAAATGTTAAGACTAGTTATGTCAATTTATGACCCCCTTGGTCTAATTGGACATATCATTATGTACGTAAAGGTCCTTATGCAAGAAGTTTGGCGTTCAAAGGTTGATTGGGATGAACAGATTCCTCCCGAACTGTATACTAAATGGATTAAATGGGTTAGTATTTTACCCTCTATTGAAAAAATAAAAATTCCTCGATGTTATTTAAAATATTTTGAAAATTACAATAACGTAGAAGAGGTTCAGTTGCATACATTTATGGATGCAAGTAAAGATGGTTATGCAGCTGTGTGCTACTTCAGGATAAAGAAAAATAATGAAATAATTTGTTCTATAATTGGGGCCAAAACTAGGGTGGCTCCTATGAAAATAACATCAGTTCCACGTCTAGAACTAATGGCTGCCCTAATAGGGGCTCGTTTTGCCAAATACGTAACAGAAAACCATGATTTAAAAATTAATAAAAAATTTTATTGGACCGATTCGAAGACGGTTCTTAGTTGGATTAATTCTGATCACCGCAAATATAACCAATTTGTAGCTTTTCGAATCACCGAGATTCTAGAATTTTCCTCAATTAAAGAGTGGAAATGGATTCCAACCAAGAAAAATGTGGCTGATGACGCTACAAAATGGTCTAAAATCCCCAAGATTTCTGATAATTGCAGATGGTTCCAAGGACCCGAATTTTTACTTCGTCCAGAAAATGAATGGCCTCAAGCAGTTATTTTCCCGGACTCAACAGAAGAGGAACGTTTACACCACTCGTTCAAAATTACAAATTTTGAGCCGATTTTTAACGTGTTTAGATATTCAAAATGGACACGTCTTGTACGAGCTGCAGCTTATGTTCTACGATTTATAAATAATTGCCGCATGATTAAGAAACAAAAAAATGAATTTGCTCAAGAGGAGTTACAAAAGGCTGAAAATGTTTTATACATACAGGCTCAAAATGAAAAATATTCTTATGAAATTTCACTATTAATTTCTAACCAGGCTATACCTAAATCCAGCGACATTTACAACAAAAGTCCGTATTTAGATGACGGTATTTTGCGAGTTCATGGCAGAATCGATAACGCGGATATACCAATGGACCAAAAGCGTCCGATAATATTACCACGGAAAAGTTATATTACCAAACTTATATTAATGCATTATCATATGAAATTCTATCACATGAATCATGAAACTGCCATCAATGAAATTAGACAAAAATATTCAATTTCAAGGCTACGTGCCACATACAAAACCATACTTCGCAACTGTCAAATGTGTAAAATAAAAAAAGCTATGCCTCAAAATCCACAAATGGCGAAACTGCCTTATGCTCGTGTCGCTTCATATGTTGCACCGTTCACCTTTACTGGAATCGACTTCTTCGGGCCCATTATGGTCACCATAAATCGTCATAAAGAGAAACGGTATGGATGTTTATTTACTTGTTTAACAGTCAGGGCAGTCCACATTGAGATTGCACATTCTCTGACGACCAGCTCCTGTATTTTAGCCATCCGCAATTTTATGGCACGCAGAGGAATTCCCCAAGAATTTTACAGCGACAACGGGACAAATTTTGTCGGAGCTGAGAGAGAGCTTCGGGAGACTTTAGCAGATGTGGATAAGAATGAGTTAGTGAAAACTTTCACTACAACCACAACGAAATGGAATTTTAATCCTCCAGCCTCGCCCCACATGGGAGGAGCCTGGGAGCGACTTGTACGCTCCATAAAAACAATTTTGTACAAAATAATGCCTTCAAGGTCACCAAGCGATGAGCTTCTACAAAGTATGCTGATAGAGGTGGAAAATATCGTAAATTCAAGGCCACTCGCCTACGTTCCTGTGGATGCAGAATCAAACGAAGCATTGACACCAAACCACTTCCTGGTAGGTAGTTCTTCTGGACTGAAGCCTATGTCAGTTTGTAGCGACAGTGCTATATTATTAAAACAAAGTTGGCTTATATCTCAACAATACGCCAATATTTTTTGGAAGAAGTGGCTTAGTGAATATTTGCCATCGTTAGCTTGTAGGTCGAAATGGCATGATCGACCAAAACCTTTATGTCAGGGGGACTTATTATTGTTGACCCTTCCCTTCCGCGTAACGTCTGGCTGCGTGGTAGAGTCTTGGAGACTAGATTGGCAAAAGATGGTCAAGTACGAAGCGCAAAAGTACTTACTCAACATGGAGTTCTGGAAAGGCCTGCGGCAAAGCTGGCGATTTTAGAAGTTGCTCACCAAAAAGAGTCTGACTGCGAAGAAGCTTCTTGCCATACTGCGGGGGGAATGTTAACGCCACTACAAAAATCCCCATGATTTTTTATACCATCTGGCATCTCTTAATTTTAATTTATTATAATTAATATTTTGCTGATTGTCAATCATTACAATTATTGCTGATTGTCAAGCATTACAAAGTAAACGAAAGAAATGAGTTTAAGTTAAAAGCCATGTTCTTAGCTCTGCCATTTTATAATTAACCACAAGTTACATTAATTGCAAGTCGGCAGAGCTCAGGACATAATTAATTAAAATTAATTAAGAATTTTAATTCAAAAATTTCCTAGTGGTTTCCATACCAAAAAGTATGTAGAATTAATTGTAATTATTTTTTATTTACAAATTCCTAATTATTTGAATTTATTTAGGAATTTTAATATTTAAGTACACTTGTTGAATAAATTAAGTTTTTATAAAACTTGTGTATTTTTATTCAAAATCCCCGTGGAAGTCACTAGAAGTTATTTAGACTGGCGTGTCTCCAACAACATATATTTTTTTATAAATTTTTAAAAATACCATTTTTCGAGATATTTATCCGCGAACGAAAAATCGAGAGATATGGACCATTTTGATGTTGAGAAGAAAGTCATGTTATACGTCATATTAAAGGTATTTTTGATACCTTTAATATGACATCTCAATAAATCTTATATCATAAATACTTTAAAAGATATTTGTCATTATGTGTACACAACTTTGTACATATTTTTAGATATTTTACACTTTCAAATCGCGATATTTCGCGAACCACTTGATAAAATTATATGAACCACTTGATGAAATATATGAAATTAGTCTTAGTTTTGACAAGAGTAATGATGATAATGGTACCAAATATTATCAAATTCGGAGAGGTAAAGTAAAAAAGTGTAATTTGTCGTGTTGGTTTTAAATGGAATGACTCTATTATAATGAAAGCCCTCAAACTACGTGTGAACATATAGCTTATTATATTACATTGATAAAATGGAAGTAGGTAATAATAAAGGCAAAGAAAATATTAATTTTCTTATATCCAAAGTGAAAGTTTTAAAAAGTTATAGCAAATTTTTAATACGCAAGATAGGCTCAGTAGGAGTATAGTAAATATTTGTTATAACATTAATTAGGGTAGCGAAGCTCAAAGGGAAAAGATAGTTTATATAATAATTTGAGTGATAGGTGAATAATTAAAAATTAGTTTTCAATCTTTTTTGATGAATATTTTTTTTGTTTTTTATGCCCTACACCACCAAAGGTGGTTGGGGTATTATGTGTTTGTGCAGAAATTGTAACGCATAGAAAAAATCATCGGACCCCCACCTTAAAGTATACCGTTCGACTCAGAATCACTTTCTGAGTCGATTTAACGATGTCCGTCCGTCCGTCCGTCCGTCCGTCTGGTCGGCTGGCTGGCTGGACGGCTGGCTGGCTGGCTGGCTGTCCATGTAAAGCTTGTGCGCAAAGTACAGGTCGCAATTTTGAAGATAATTTTATGAAATTTGGTACATATACTTTTTTCAATACAAGGACGAAGCCTATTGAATTTGGTTATGATCGACCCATTATTTCACCTAGCCCCCATACAAATGTCCTCCCGGAATAGAGTTTTAACACTTATAGATGGCTTAAAAATGGGAATATTTTAATGAAATTTAGTACAAATAAGTATTTATATCAGCAGAAATCTGTCTGCCAAATTTCATGAAAATCGGTCCATAACTAACCATAGCTCCCATATAAACTCCTCTCCCGAAAATCACTAACATTCATAAATCCCATACAAATGTTAGTATTATGTTAATATTTAACACAAGTAAGTTGTATACATATACGTAATTTTGTGGATCAAAATGGTGTAGGGTATCATATAGTCGGGCTTGACCGACTATATCTTCTTCTCTCGTTTTTTTTTTAATTTTATAGCATTTTATATATTTCTATTTATATTTGCTTGTTATACTTTCAATGAAAAGTTTAAAATGCTTATAATTTATTTATACTTTACCAAATATTTTCATTCAGTTTTCTAGTCATTTTTACTTTTAAACGCAAATTTATACCTTAAAAAATATTGCCAAAATTAATATTTAAAAAATGTATGTTTGTACATTTCTTCAAATGAAATTTATTTTTTCCTTAATGTCCTCCAATTTAAGAATCCCACACAATTTTGCAAATATCATTAAAAGTAACTTGAACTCATTCTAACATAAACAATGCTATAGGTATGTAAAAATTTATGTATATATGAATCTACATACATAAAGTCTGTCTATACACTAAGGAATATGAAAAGACATTTAGAAACATAAATAACTTATAACGGAAGTAAACATTAGATTAAATTCGTGGCGTCATAATTTATTACATATTTGCACAAAAGTACGCACATACATACAAAAATACACACTTCACATATGTAAAAGGACAAATGCATAAAGATGTGAGTAGGAATACCAACGCATACTTATACCCATAAATATATATAGACAAAGCATATCATCTACCTAGTTTCTGGAAACATAGGCAAGAGTTTTTATAAACATCAATACACTTGAACCCAGCGAGACAATTTTTATTTATTTATTTTATAACCATTTACCTAAATTTATTTTACATACAAACGCAGTTTATGTTACATTAAGACGCATATAAAGAATTTATTGAAATCCCACACATATAGAAATATATACACAGAGAAAACTGTTTTGTTGTGGCAACCGAATTTTTTGCCAATCGAATTTGGTCGGTTGCATGTACTATTGGCTGAATTCATTGCAACTACCGAATTTTTTCTTTGTCAAAACCGTTTTATTAACTCATCGAGATAAAAAAAAATGTGCTTATGATAGCCGAATTTGTTATCACATAAATCATTTACAGCTACCGAATTTTTCGATCCTTATAACATTTTAAAACAACCATTAAAAAAAAAAAAAAAAAAGCATTAACATGCAATAAATCTTAAAACACATGTTAACTTACCATTATTATATACAATATTCTTGATAATAGTCTATTTATATTTTCCTTTTAGATTATAATTTTAATATTTAAATGTTTATTTCCTTACGTTTAATTTTTATGTATTTTATTTGTAAAATATTTTTGTAATATATTTGAAAATGTCAAAAATAATCTACCAATTATTCGATCACTGTTCAAATATTTGTCGGTTAAGAACACCGAACTTAGTTTTTTCTTACAAGAACTGAATTTTTTAAATTTGTGTCATAAATTATTGATTACATTAACTGAAAATTTAATTGTATAAACAATTGTTATAATCTCAAACGACTATTGATTATAACCACAAATGTTCCAAACAAAAATATGAATTTTCTGTAGTTGCCTCTACCGAATGCATTTTCATTTTTTTCTTCGATGCAAATGGTTGAAAAAAATTTTATAATTGCAGGAACTCCAATTCTGTTATAACTACGAATTTTTAGCAATTAATATAAAAAAAAACATTTGAAGTAAAAAATTTTCCTTAATAACAATTAAATTTTTGTTTGTTCTATTAAATTTTGATAACTTCAACCATTTTTCAACTAATCTTTTTTCTGTGTGTATGTAATGGTAAAAGATAAAAGTTTATTCAACTCAATTGTTAGTGTTAATGATTATTTATTTCTTGATTTTTAACTTTGTTTTTCTTTTCATCAATTGCTACCCTTGCAATTCTATTTTCAAGTCTGTTTGACATTTATAAATACACACAAGGGAAAGAAAAAGTTTACTTTAAAAATATCATTAAAATGAAAATAATTGTGTTATTTTACTAAATAAAAAATTTATTTATTTATTCTTAACATAGCTGTTCATTGTGAATATTTTCATTCAAAATATTTGTTAAAAATAGATTATTTTTATATTTTATTTATATTTTTAGAAATAAAATGATTCCAAATTATTTTATACTCTTTGTAATATGATTTTCATTTACTTGAAATGAATTTGAATAAAAACTATTTAAATATTATTCCATTTGTTAACAAGTTAAATAAAATAAAATTTCCACAGAAGTATTCGAATATGAATTAATAAAATTTAAATCAAATTCCAAAATCTTCAACTAATTTCATAACATATTCTTTTTTTTTTATCTTGAATACAATTGCTCTTTATTATATTTTCTTTTCTAAAATTAAAATAAAATCTGTTTTAAAACATAAAATTTTTTTTATTCATAAATATTTTTTGAATATTTTTATTCAACATGAATTTGTTTGAATAGTTTTAAATTTGATTTGAAAAAGCAAAACAAAGTAAAATATTTTTTTATACTTAACCCCCTGTTTTTATAAAACGAACGTAAAATTCGTTTCGACAATTTATATTGAAAACAACAAATAAATTTCAAATTTATTTGTTGTTTTCCATACATTTTGACGAAACGAATTTTTCGTTCGTTTTATAAAAACAGGAGGTGAATATTTGAAAAAAATTTATAATTTTTTTTTTTTTTATTCAAACCTTTTGAAGCTGAATATTTTTATTTCTTTGGAGTTTTTGTTGAATAAAATAATAAAAATATTTAATTAAAATATTTCTATTTGAATATAAAGTTTTTGAATAAAAATCTGAAATATTTGTTGAACTTTTTTTATTTAAATAAAATACATATGAATATTAGTCAACGTTAGAATAATTAAATAAAAAACTTTTGATTATCTTCTTATAAAAAAAATATCTGTAGTTCTTTTGATTAAATAAAATATTTTAATTTTCAATTTATTTTGTTCACTCAGATACAAATTTATAATAAATTCAATTGTTTTAATATAAATAGAAATTCTTAATATTTTTATTTAAAAGTTAAAAGGTTAAGAAATGGAAATGAAATAAAAAGTATTTTCATTTTTTATTTCATTCATAAGTTACAGCTATGATTCTTAATATAAATTTACTTAAAAATTATTTTTAATTATTATTAAAGAGATTTTAATTTTATTTAGTTTGATTTATTTTTAATTTTTTGCTTTTCTTAACTAAAATTCCTTGTCTATTTAAATTTAATTAAATTGTTAATAAATTATTTTATAATTGAAATCCTTTCTTATTATTTATTCATTCTGTTAGCTCCTCTCTCTATCTCTCTTTATCCTTGTAGCTGATTTTAATTTTCCTTTTTAATTCTTCTCTTATTTTGTTTTTTGTTATTTGAAATATAAGTGTACGTGCTTTTATGTATATGGAAGAGAGGGAGAGAAAGAGTATTTTTTATAATATTGAACAAAAGACCAACAACAAACAGCCTTTTTATATCAATGTAAAACCACAAAGTTTCATTATCTACAAATTAACCACAAAATAATTGCCTTAATGAAACATTTTGTTGGTATTTCATCAAATGTTACAAACTTTGTGTGTCGATGTGTCGGTGATTGTGAGTGTATGTGAATGCGGTCACTGTACTAGTATGCAAAAAGAGGGTAAAGTATATAACAAAATACTTAGCAGCTTGGCAGGAAATAAAATAGACAATTATTTTCAATACTTTAATTAAATGAAATTATTTGAAAAACGAAAATAATAAAAAATTTCAATATAATTGTAGGCAAATAATAAAAATAAATAAAAATTATTTTAACCAAGGTACGGAAAAATTCGGATTACGAATTTAATTTTCAATTTTTATTCGCTCTTTTTAATATAATTCGTAAATTTAAAAATAAAATTCACTTTTTGGATTAAATTTTTATTCTTTACTTTTTTTTAATTTAAATTACGAAAATAATCTAAAAAACTTTTTTTAAATTTGTATTTATGTGGAAGATCGTTATTTTACGATTACAAACGGTTCGGTCGCCATACATATGGTGCAATGATGTGCGCAAAAAAGTGGTTGAAAAATAGTAAAAAAAAGGTAGATATGTATAAAAAAAAATACTTTTTTAGCGGTATACAGTCGTTTAGAAAAAAGCCTAACTATAAAACTGCAATGATATTTGTTGTTTTAAATTTGTAAGTTTATATGTATGTAAGTATATGAATTCATTTTTGACTGTGATGCAAATAAGTAGCTGTCGTAAAAAATAATTGTGTTGTTGGTGTAATATCGGTAATTTTTGATTTTTGTGTAAACAAATATTTTACGGCGGTCAACATTGAAGAAATGCAAGAGCAAAAAATGGATTTGTTTATAAGCAAAAAATGTTTAAAGGTCAATAAATTTGAGTATTTTAAAAGATCCTAGAAAGTAAAAAAAGGTTGATTACAATGACAAAAATATTTTATGACAATTAGAAATATGCATTGCATGGATTAATTGGAGAAAAATTGTATGGGATTATAAAATTTTGCAAAATTAAATACCTATTTACATCTACATATATATGTACAAAATAATTATTTTTATTGCTGAAATTATCAAACGATTATAATTATAATATTATAATAATTCTAATTTTTCTATATTGCTAATTGAAAAACATTACACAAATAAAAATCACAAACTATTGCCATAAACATTGCGTTGTTGTTTCATTTTAACAAACAAAAGAAAAACATGCAGTTTTAAACACACAAGCGCATGTACAAATGTCTTTAATATCCACACGTCTTTCTTTCAACATAAGACAACACATTTTTTATATCATTGTACACGAATTCAATTCGAATCATTCGTTCTAGGTTAATTCTTGAATAATATTTTTATTTTCGAAAATAAAATTTTGAATCTTTGAGCAAATTTAAAAATTAAATTAGCAAACAAAAAAATAAAATTCGTTCTAAAAAATTATGATTAAATTCGCTAATAAAAATTTTGTTCCGAACAAATCAAAAAATGAGCGTTCTACCTACCCTGGTTTTAACCACTGTCATTCTTTTTAGGGGAAATTTTACCTCATTTCCAATGGCCACCTTATCAATACTTCCAAGCTGATCTTAACCTGAACTCTTAAATTGATATTAACAACTTGTTTTAAAATGTATTCAAAAACATATTTTTTATCAATTACACAAAATGACAAAAGCAGTATTTTTTTCAGTTGCCCTGAATTTGTCATCCAATAAATTTAGTAACATGTAATAATGGAGTTCAAAACTTTTAAAAAAATTTTATTTGACTACCTTTGGAGATAAAATTAAAATAAAATTATTTATAATAATAAAAATTTAAAATAAAAGTTTAATTTACTAAATTATTTGCTTTATTTAAGAAGAGAACTATAGAGATTTTTTTTAAAATACCTAAAACAAGTAGTAAAGTATCGGAAGAGCCAATTTTGTCATATTAAATCAATTTAATACGCAAACATAATTATAAATTTGCGTTGAGATGTCACAGTCTTTATAGAAGTTGTAATCATTTATGGAGCGATCCTTTTGAAAATTGGCTGTATGATTAATATCTAAATAAGATTTATTTTTACTAAATTCTATACAAATTTACGTATAGAAATTATCACCTTTCTATGATAAATTTTATTTAAATACAAACACACTTATATAAGAACTAGGGTGATCGACTCGGTTTTCCAATCAGTTTTTTCAGTCAATGTACTGTCGGTTTTTTCAAAATGTTCAATTTTTGAATGTCGAATAGACCGGTTTTTTTAAACACAAAAACCGGTTTTAAAAATATGTTTTTATTTAAAAAATTATGCACTAAATATTGATATTTGAATCGAAATTTATGATTATTTTTTTAATATTCATAAAGTATGATTTGTAATGTCTTAAAAATATAGTTTAATATTAAATAAATAATAATTATCCTGAATGAAATTTGTTTTATCTATTGTAACACCTGGAATATTTTTTCACCTAATTTAAATGTTTTAGTTTTTTTTTTATTCAACGAAAAAATTGTTTTTCAAAGATTTTGTTTTAAAAAAGTCACCTGCAGAATCGTTTTAATAAAATTGATTCTGGCCTTTTCAATATTGACCCAATGTTAATATCATTTTTGATGATTATTTTCTTACAATTTTTATTTGTATTATATTCTATTATGCATTTGTAATGATGTTTCTAACACGCAAAAATATTGGCCTAAGACCTACCTTCATTTGTTAAAATCGGCTTTACGTCGATTTAACTATTTCCGTCCATGAAAACTTGTAATCGAAATACAGGTCGCAATTTTGTTTTCTTATATCCAAGGATATACTTTTAAATCTGTGTGTCGAATTTCATGAAGATCTGTCCATAATTGACCATAGTACTGGTACACAATTCCACAGGTCTAGAAAAAAAAAGACCATTCCCTGAATTTTTATGTACACAATGGTGTAGGGTATTGTTGGCCTTGACCGTATATTTCTTTATTTCTCGTTCTTAATGGGTTATAGTTATTTCTAAAAATAAAAAAAGATTTTTCTTTAAGAAATGTAATCTTTTGATAGAAATATTAATTTCTGCAAAAAAATCGGTCAACCAGTTTTTTCTGAATTTAAAAAAGTGCAACCGGTTTTTTCAAAACATCAATTATTCGAACTATTCGAAAAACGGTTTTTCCAAAAAGTCAAAAAATCGCTCACCCTAATAAGAACTACTTTCGGAAAAATTTTAATAGAAGGGCTGAGTAAAATAATGATTTCATTTTAACCAATTTTATTGTATTATATTGTTAGTTTAAAATAAGCTCGAGTTCAAAATTTTATTAAGTTAACTTTCAATCTGCGAGCTACACATAAGCCACATTGAAGTACGGACAGACGGACAGACAAATAATTTTATATATTCAAAAGATATTTTTTGATGTACCCATGATCTAATAATTGTAACAAAATTATAATTAAAGTGCTATACTCCTTTCTCGAATTAAGCCAAATATATCACGGTTTTAACCCACTCTGCGTATTACACATATCTCGAGAACGATTTGTCTTTGATTTATTTGTTGTAAATAAAATAACAAAAAATTTAATTAAAATTACCTTATAGTTATACTTAAATAAATTATTATGCTGCTCAATAGTTTCGGAATATTTCTTACAAAATTTAAAAAATTTTCTTTCTTAAAAAATCGTAAAAATTCGAAAACGATAAAAATTTGTTGAATTTTTTAAATCATATTGAAGTTGGTTATTTATAAATAAAATTAGCTATTTCTTCCTTCACTTACTATGGACTTTATTAAAAAAATGCAAATAATTTTATTAGTTTTGAATGAGATATCTTCATCTAATAAAGTAAATAAAGTCGACATTAATGCTTCGATTTTAAAGAAACATGATTAATTTTACTTGTAATATTAAGAATTTTTATTCGCGTTCGATTTTTCACGATTTTTAAATAATTTCAAAATTTTCAAGATCACATAAAATAAATTGTTTCACACAAATTTTTTAATATTTCCCAAATGCGGAGCAAACTAAAAACTGCCTTATATATAACGAGGAGGAAATTCCAATAGTTTTTTTTTTTTAAATTTCGTTAAACCCATTCGGGCCAAAAAAATCCGGGCATGAAATCTGGTTATAAAAACTAAAACAAAGAGCGATTTTTTCTAAAAATATATTTTTATTAATGACTATTACGTTCAAGTTCCAAATTTTAAAGAATAAATTATTTTTTATTGCTTTTTAATAAAATATCTGATCTTTTCCGGATTTCCCTCCTTTAGAGTTTTTAATGAGTTTTCGACTACATTTTTGCTGGAATAAGTCCACTTTTTTGAAACTCCGTTTAATTTTTTTATGAGCTTTTAGTGTTTTTTAAATATTTTTTTACTAGGCCCCAAAACTTTTCAATTGGGGGGAGTTCTGGACTATTTGGTCCAGTACAAACACAACAAACACTCCTTTGCTTTGTGGCTATATTGAGAAGCCATTTGTTATGAATGAAGTGCTTTCATATAAAAATATCTGGCCAAATCAATTTTTTTTTTTTTTTTTTTTTTTTTTGTACACGTTATTTTTCTGCCAGCAGGACCTTTTTGTACCTTGCATGTCTTCAGGTCAGATTTCTTGTTAACTTTTCTAAAAAAAATTTGAGCAATTAACTTTTTGTGGCACTTTTCTTTTGATGCGGGGATTTTCTTTTAAAATTCTTTTGGTTTTGTTTGCGGCCCTACAGTCTGATAATCCAATTTTTCGTCCACTATCAGATTTCTTTTTAGTAGTCATGACCTCTTTACATATTTTTATGACCGGAGAAACTAAATTTCCTAATAATTGTATTATATAACCGACTTCGGTTTTCATTATAAATTTTAATTATTTCGAGCCCTAACCGCGAAAATGTCGTAAGTGCAGAACACAAAACTTTACATGAGAAGCATTTTTGTGTTTGTTTACACATTGTTATATATGTATGAAAAATGTCACTTACGATAAAATTGCTTTCGCAATAAATCTGAAGTGACACTTGATACGTCGATGAAATTTTGCCAGATGATGTAAATGATTATAAATTATAGATTTTCATCAAAACACGAATTTCGAAAATGTTGTCGGTTACGATATTTTGGCGGTCAGGGCTCGATTTGTTTGTGTGTTTTTCGTTCAATTTCCGACTTGATGCTATCATTCGTATGGGATTTATGCACATTAAAATGATTTTCGGAAGAGGGGATTTATATGGGAACTATGGTCAATTATGGACCGATTAACACTTATACAAAACTCCTTTGTACCGAGTTTCATTGAAATATTACTATATTTACGGCATTTATGATCATTAAATCCCTAATTCGGGAGGACATTTGTATGGAGGCTAGGTGAAATAATAATAACCAATAAATAATAACCAATTTCAATAGGCTTCAACCTTGTATGAAAATAATTACTCGTGCCAAATTTCATCAAGATATCTTTAAAACTGCGACCTGTACTTTGTTCACAAGGTTTACATGGACAGACAGCCAGCCAGCCAGCCAACCAGACGAACGTACGGACATCGTTAAATCGACTCAGAAAGTGATTCTGAGTCGAACGGTATACTTTAAGGTGGGGGTCCGATAATTTTTTCTGTGCGTTACAAACATCAACACAGACGCATTATACCCCAACCACCTATGGTGGTGTAGGGTATACAAATTTCATCGTATAACTTTGTTGGGTTAACGTAGCTGTTCATTGTTATTATTAATTTTATTCATTAACACAAAATACGAATAAGTTGAGTCAAAGAACTTGCACGTTGAATTTTAAAAATGTCACCATAATTCAATACATTGTTTTAACGTACATATACGTTAGGTCAAAGTCAGGGAACAAATTCATTAAAACAAATAACTTTTTCATTGTACTTATTATGCTTTTGCATTGGTGTATGTGGTGCAACCTCATTAATTTTCATTAAAATGTTTTGACTTTTGATCTAGAGTCAATACAAATAAAGTAATTACTAGGTTTAAAATTGTATGCTTACGCGTACCCATATTAACTAAGAAATCCCTTAACACAAAATAAATGTTAGCTTGTGTTATGGTTGCCTTTAAAATATTCTAAAGTTGATATTAAATTTCAAGGTTACAAAGTAAAATCTTTGTAAAATTATTCTTAACAATTTTGAATAAAAATATGTTCAAAATATTCTGCTAAATTAAAAAAAATCTAAGTTATTTTATTGAAAGATTTCTAAACAACTTTGTTTCTTTTACTTATTTCAAATTTAATTTAATGATCAATCTTTGAATTTGTAATTTAAAAAAACATTTTCAATACAAACTATATTGTTTAACATTTCAATTGCATTTTGTCTTCGAGTATTTCAATCTTTATTTTTTTTATTTTAAAAAAATATACTTATATATAAAATAAATTTACACAAGAAATAATTCTAAATACTATTTATTCATTCAGTTAAGCACAATAAAAATGTTTTACAAATAATTGCAAATATTGAAGAAAAACTACATTAAAAAATAAAACGAAATAAATAGAAATAAATAGAAAAAAAAATATCAACCAATATACTTGACATGCAAAATATAGAAAAATTGTTACATCAAGTCCTAAATATAAGCTAAAATGTTAAACAATTGCTACAAACTTTAAGCAACAAAATCGAAGCCAGAAACATAAAATGAAATGAAAAAAATAATGTAAAACAATTTAAGCAACAATATCAATGAATGAATAGATGAAATGATGACAACATTAACAGCAACAAAAACAACAATAAAAAAAAGTAAAATTTTTATTTAACTCAAGAACCCTTAAAACTTAAAATCCTACCTCTACCAACACCAATGCGACTACTACTTACTAATACTAATAGCCAAGTTAAATGCAATAGAAAATAAGACAACAACAAAAACTTGGACAAACACATCAACATCGTCAGCACTAACAGCAGCAGCAACATGCATCAAATAACAATTTAATCGTTGGCAATCATTGTAAAACTTTTAGCCAGCCAACTCTTGAAAAAAATAAAATAAAGGAAAAAAAAATCATACAATTTTATACATAAAAATGTTTAAATGTATGATGGAATACAAACTTTCAAAAAAAAACAAAACATTTCAATGAAAAATCTTTACAAAATTTCTTTCTTTTTCAATTTTATTTCCACAAATACAAACTAATGGCTGCACCAAAAAAAAAAGAAAGAATGAAAAAAAAACAGAGAAGAAACTAAGAAAACTATTTTCCAAAAGCCTTCTTTTAGGGATTTGGGATTGTGACAACTTACAAGTACTTACACGTTTTATTACAATTTTCCTTTTTTTATATCCTTTTCGTTGTCATCATCTTCATTGTCCCTTTTCTAAATACCAGTAACAAATTTCTATGTGATATTTTTGTTAAAGCTAGAATAGGAAAAATAGTTGTCTTTTTTTAAAAAAAAAAAAAATTTCAAATAAAATCTATAGCTCCAAAGTGTTCTATTCTTTTGAAAGAATCATATTCTTAACATTTTTATACATAAGTCTTATAGTTTCTTAAGAATAGTTTTTAGTTTTTTTAACATTGAATATGGCATTGTAGTATGTGCAGCAAGCATATCCTTTTCTTGCTTTTTTTATATTTTCATATTTATAAAAAAAGAAAAAAACTTTATACATTTGTCCAAAGAAACTAAACTGGACATGGAATGATTTTCATGAAAAATTTTTCTACATTTTGATTATACTATCTGTTTGGCATATGAACTGTTTCAATCAAAGTTGAAAATCATTAATAACATTTTTTGTAGATATCAAATTATTACACAAAATTATCGATCATTGGTAAGAAATAAAAAGTGTATGGGAAATGGGTTTAGTTTATAGTCCTAAATTAAAAATTATTGCATTTATGTAATCTACACTGCACAGTGGGGCAGAATCGAACATTTTTGGAAATAAATCTGTAACTTCTGATCGGCTAATTGGATTTGCATGAAATTTGGCACAGACGTAGCAGAGAAGTGTACAAAATCAAGTTTAGAAGGGATCATGAACAAATCCCTCAGGGAGGGAGCTAAAGGGTCTCAAAGACATACACATTTTCTAATCGCTTGCCAAATTTTTGTTTCTCGTCCGAATTAAAATCTATATTAAGCTATCATTATGAAATTCTAATATAATATAAAAAATTTCCTCAAAAGAAGAATATATATTTATATATAAAAGGGGCGTGGCTTATTAGATATTTTTTTTATGTATTTGTATGTTTAACGAACATATGTGGGTATGTAATCAAGGTATTCTTTTTTTAATTTCAGCTTTGACATTTTTGAGCTCCACAAAAAACTAAAAAAATAAAAATTAAAATTAACGAAATTCTGATAGAGCTAGCAGGGAAACTGTTACCCCAGCTGCCCTCGGATTTATTTTAAATCAGTAATGTTAAACTTCCTTTTAGGAACATGAAACAAAAATTATAATTCAGAGAAAAATAATAGATTTTAAAAAGAAAAAATATTACCACCTTTTTGAAAAAAAATCACAAAAATTAACAACTTTTTTAAAATTTTCTATTTCAAAATAATATAAATTTCTATCAAAAGCACATAAGTATTTCTTACGCAATTATTTAGAATTTTGTACAGAGTCCAGAGAATATTTTAAAGTTAAAAAAAAAAAAAAACGTCCAAAAATTAGTCAAAAAATTGGCTTCGGTCAAATATCCCTTAAAGTAAACAAGCGCGATTTTTACATTATATTTTACATTATATAAAAGGTGGGCGGTAAAGTGGGCGAACCACTCCCATTTTTTGTTTCCGAGTTTACATTGGTCCTTGAACTATTTGTATAATATTTCGTTGATTTTCACCTTATATGGAAAGTGGGCGGTAAAGTGAGCGGACCACGCCCATTCTTGGTTTAAAAACATATCGACCCTCGAATTATCTGTACAAAAATTCATAATCGTACATGCTTTTGTTTAAGAGTTATCAGCAGAAAACTATGAAATGAAGCTATAACGGACACCCTGTGTCTCTAGTATTTTGCCCATAACTTTTTTGTTTATGAACCGATTTTGCTCATTTTTAGTACCAAACAAACCTTATATAAGATAAATATTTCGTTCTCCTACATTGTCCCGTTTCGTCCTACTACGTTGCGCCGTTCGAGCCCTATCCTTCTTTTAACAGACAGACAGACGGACGGACATAGCTAGATCAACTCAGGAAGATACGCCCCTCGTCCCTCAGACCCCTCCTCCAAATCGATTGAATTACACCCTAGGATTGTTCGTGCGAAATTTTATTCAAATTCATCTAGCAGTTCTAAAGTTACAGAATTATTTCCAAAAAAAATAGTTTTGGAACCACTGTACAGTGGTGGGCAAAAAAAAGCTTTTTTCTTTCTTCTTTGAATAATAATAGGAAAACTTTTATCCGTACGATAGTTTCAGAGTTATTTCGAAATAAATGTTCGAACAAATGTTTTTAATGCAAAATTTAAGATTTTGTTTTTTATTAAAATTTCTTTTGAAAATTCAAAGTATCAAATAGTGTTTATAAAAAACCGACTTTTTAAAAAACCGGTTTGACGGTTAACCGAAAATTGGGTAAAATTAAAAAAACAGTTTTTCGGTTAACCGTCTACTAAAAAACTCTAAATAATTGCTCTAATTTGAAGCTTAATAAAAATATTTTTGGCTAAAAAAAGTGTTTTTCAACTTATTGGTTTAACCATGCACCAAATAATAAACAGTGCACTGCAGTGTTCTTTATAAATTTCGATTGATTTACATCGAAATTTTATAATCCTTTTTTTTTAGCCTTTAGGCTAGATTTAATATAATTTATAAAAACAACTTTTATGGCATCCTTTAGCACAGCTTTTGAAGCTTAATAATGATCGAAAAAAAAAAAAAAAAAAAAAAAAACTATTTTTTCAGTTTTATTTTTAATTTTTCTAGCTGAAAATTAAAATTAAATTATCGAAATTTTACAAAAAGGAAGCTTTAGACCTAGGATAATGTGCTTTATATTATGATTTATATTTACCGCATTTTAAGTTTTTCTCTCAAGGAAAAGTTTATATAATTTTTATAAAAAAAAATTTAATAAATATATCTGCATAAAACTGGAAAAATAAATAGCACTTTTTTTTTTGGCTAAAGAGAGATTTGTTTTTAATTTTTAGATGATTATTAACCATTTAGAAGATAATTAATCATTTCTGCACTTATTTAGTTCTACTTTTGAAGTCTTTATTCTTGTTATCCTATATAAAATCTTAATTTATCTTAAGCTATACATTAGTAGGTGTAATGTTACATATGTATTTTCTTCTTTTGGAAAATTTCATTCGCATGAAATTAAAGTTTTTTAAATGGAATGCTTAATTATCTATCTGAGTTATTTATACATACAGTTTTAAAATATATTTAACTTCAAACAAGTAAATATATATCACCTGGCTACTTGTTAACTCAAACAGCAAACATTTTTAATAGTTTAAAAATATTTTCTTATATTTCAAATTCAGAAAAAAACAACAAAGGACGAAATTTTGTGATATTTTTAGCAAATTTTTGAAACCGGTTAACCGACACAGAAAAACCGGTTAAACCGGTTAACCGAAATTGAATATTTCAAATTAACCGGTTCGCAAATAACCGAAATTTGAAGAAAAACCCGGTTTTTCAGTTAACCGGTTTATAAACACTAGTATCAAAAATGCTTCAGTTTATCATCTTCATCTCAAAGCTGGTAAGACTACGAAAAAATAGCTACCTAATTGTACTTCAAAATTTATGTACAAATCTTGATTTTATTCACAGTTAAGTGAAAATATTCATGTTTACCTACAACTAATTGTCCCACTACACAGTGGGACAGAATCGGAAATTTTTGGAAATAAATCGGTATTTTGTAATCGATTTTATTAAGGCCTACAATAATATATACAAATATTTGAAATCGGACGAGAAACAACAATTTGGCAAGCGATTAAACATTCTACACGTCAAAGGTACCCTATTTTAGGCCCCTTTAGCTCTGCCCCTGAGGAGACTGATGGATTATCCTACACATTGTACGCTCCTCTGCTACGTCTATATCAAGTTTCATGCAATTCCAACCAGCCGATTAAAAGTTACAGATTTATTTCCAAAAATATTCAATTCCGACCCACTGAGCAAAAAAAATTAAAAAATATTTTTTTGTCTTCAAAAAAATAAATAAATAAATAAATAGGTAGATTAGATGGAATTTAACGTGCTAAAAAAGAATCTGCTTTAATTTTTTTCACGTATTGATTTTCTTTTATGGGCAAGACTACTATGACTCCTCCTTTAGGCAGTCACATTTGTATAACTCGAGAAAGGATTGACCAATTTAGATAAGCTAAAATCCAATAGATAGCTATTAAAATTATATATTACATTCACATTATTTTTGTTCAGTTAATATTTCCCTAGATATTTGGAAATTATTACCAAAAAAATAAAAAAAATATATTATGAAAAGTTAGGAAAAATTTTAATTCTTACTTCTGAAATTATTAAGCGAATAAAAATAAAATTATGTTGACCTGACATGAAGACAATTTTCATTAAATCTCTTCATGTAACTTTTATAAAAATCGTACACACGGTTCTTGAGTTATGGTCTTAATTGAACAAACCATTCTTAAGTTTTAATAGTGAGACCGCTGAATAAGGTGATGATATTAGTCATGCCCATAAAAAAAGGCAATACGTTTTAAAAGAAAAAGTTAAAGTAGATTATTGTTTAACTCATCAAATTCCAGTGTTATTAAAGTTTTTCAGAACAATCTAATAGACGTTCTAATATCGAAGAGTAATACTTCAAAACCACTGCAGGTATGCTATCTGCCCATGAGATTTATTTTGTTTGAGAACTGCTTTAATTCTTTTAATGACACGAACACGAAAGAATATATCTGTGCACTTTTTATAAGAAAATTAACAGGTTTTGTAATTTAACTCTTTTAACTCTTTTATCATCTTAAGCTTTATTTAACTCTCCAAAAAATTCTGTTAGACTTTAGTTGTTTTGTCAAAGTTCACAAATATAACTATTATATATTATTGAACATTGAATAGATTTTATCTTTCGGAAAGTGTAAACTATTTATTAATATATCTGCCAAAAGTTTTGGTTTTCTACCGAATTTGTAAGAATTTGTCCTTTAAAAGTAGATGGAGGAGCATTCGTCACTTTTTTGTTTAAAATTCTGTATTTTCGAAAGGATTCATAATATCAATAAACTTTCTTTACTAATGAAAACCTCAATATGTTCGCTTATATTTAAACCCTTTTGATCCTGATTATCCCATGTTAAGTTAATTTTTATTATGAATTTGTGAAGTGACCAAAAACGTCGATCCCATGGAGTAGATTCGCTAAAAGATGGGGGCCGAATTGCTTTCCTATATATGATGTTTTTGTTTACTTTATATTAATACAGCATTTTAAAAAATTAACAAAATTTAATATATTTAATTGCATTTTATGTAAAACAAATAAAAATACAATTAACAATGGCGATCCAAAATCTAGCATGAAAAAATCACTAAATGATTTTTGTTTGAATTCAATTACCACTGGAGACTCTATATGCACAGTGACAGATCTACAGGTAGTAAGAGCTTCGTATCTGATTATGACGTTCTCGTAGGATAAATTTGCTGGCATACCAGCAGTTTGGCAAATATAAATCAAGAGGAGTTTTCGCACAAGTGATAATTTTGTTCACACTTCAAAGGATTTTTTTAAAACGTATGTTGTCAATTCTATAATGTTAATAACATAGTAAAAAATCTTTGAAGTGAAATATTTAGAAGAGTGATATTAAGATGTTGAAAATTTCAAAATTTGATATACGAAAGATCTGTGATAGAGGAATAGAAAATAAATTATTAGTACAAAAAAAGTTTACTTAAAAGATAAGGAATGCGCACGAAAAAATCCGTGCACGCTCATGGGCTTATAACTTTTGATGTGGTGAAAAATGAATAATTCTGTAAACTGGTTTGTATTTGCCATTATGCTCACTTTCCATGTTTTTTTTTTTTTTTTTTTTTTTTTTTATTTACTATCATCAGTACACTTAAAAATAATTAAAAATATTTTTATTAATAACAATATTTGAGTTTTAACTTAAATAAAGTATTGCAGCAAATAAAAGCCTCTTTTTTAATAATATACAAACATTTAATACTTAAAGCAATGTAGAGGAAAAAGATAGCAAAAAACCTTATTCATATTTTTTAAGAAAATTTTAACTAAGAGCTTCTATCAGCTTCATCACTGAAGTTGTAGAAGAAATTAGTTATGCAAATTCCTTAACATATTGTAATGTGAAGCTCTGTTTCGATCTTCAAATCTTTCTGTAAGTTTACGAATTACAGTTTTAAACATATCTTGCTTATATTGACTATGTAGGTTTATAGTAGAATGAAGTCTGCTTAAGTTATAAATAATCTTAAGATTTTTATTTTGAATGATTTGTAGTTTTTTTAAGTGCGTTTTAGCATATATGGTTGACCAGACTTGACAACCATATGTCATTATGGGTCGAATGCAGGTTTTGTATAGTAAAAGCTTATTTTTTGTGTTCAGTGATGATTTTTTATTAAGTAGAGGGAAGAGGGCTCTTCCACATCTAATGGCTTTGTTGCGTACATATAATATATGTTCTTTGAATGTCAACTTTTTGTCCAGTATTACACCGAGGTATTTTAAAGACGACTGGATAGGAATAGTAGTGCCATGTATTGTCAATGGAATCGTTGGATTTCTTTTTGGGGATTTGTTAAATGGAAATATGACAGCCTGAGTTTTTCTTTCATTGATTTTAATTTTCCATTTAGTAAAGTACTTATGAATATAAACAAGTGATGTTTTCATATTTTTAATAATTGAATTAGAAACTTTGCCGCTTGATATAATAGCTGTATCATCGGCGTAAAGTGCTAAATTATTTCTTTTGAGTAATTTAAAATCTGATGTAAATATGGAATATAATAACGGAGATAAGACTGAGCCTTGGGGTACTCCAGCCGAAATGTTTTTTGTGTGGGAAATATGATTTCCAATATCTACTACAAAAGTTCTATCTGAAAGAAAGCTTTTCACAATTTTTTGAATGTAAATTGGATATCCAAATTTATGAAGTTTGTAGACGAGGCCTTCGTGCCATATAGAGTCAAACGCTTTCTCTATATCTAAGAACACAATACCTGTACTTTTTCGTTGTTGTTTGTTAGTACTTATAATATTTACGATTCTTTTTACTTGGTGAATAGTGGAGTGTTCTCTCCGAAAACCAAATTGTTCATCCTTTAAGATAGAGTTATGTTCTGTAAATTCCAGTAACCTAGTTAAAATAATTTTTTCAAAAACCTTGTCCAGACAGTTGAGCATGCTGATAGGACGATAGCTATTTGGAGATTTTGGATCTTTACCCTGTTTTAATATAGGAATCACCTTGGCATGTTTAAAAAATTTGGGAAAATATCCATTTCTAAGACACCAGTTAAATATTTTAGTCATTAAACTGAAAAATGAATCAGGCATTTTCTTCAATATAATTGGTTTGATGCTATCAATTCCTGGGGCTTTGAAATTTTTTAATTTACTTGTAAAGAATTTAATTTCTTCTTCAGAAGTAAAATCTATTTCAATAACATCACTTATATTCTGTTTATTTAGCCAGTTCATATGTTTTAAAACTACACTATCAGAGGGCGATACCATATTGTGCGTTATTTCGTGAGACTCTTCAAAAATGTTAGCTATAACGTTAGCTTTTTCTTCGCTGTTGTAGACATCAACGCCATCTATTGACATTGGACCAATATTTGAATTTTTACCTTTTACGGCTTTTGTCAGTAACCAAAATTTATTCTTTCCCGTTGGCACCCCTAGTAAAAATTGAGACCAGCTGTTATTTCTGTCATTTGACACATGGTAATTGATCAATGATTTCAGCTGTTTTAGTATTGCTCTTATTGTGGTTTTTTCTCTTTGATCATTACATCTTTGAAATTTGCGGCGATATTTGTTTCTTTGTCCAATTAAATAAATCGTTAGATGCGTTAATTTTCGCTGCCAAGTTTGTTTCTCTCCAACGGGAATTTGTTTGGAAGCTTCCTGAACTACATTCGTGGCTTCACCTATGATGTCTTCGACATTGGTATGTGTGATTATTTCATCTCTTAGTCTACTGTTTTTAATTTTCTCGTCTACCCATGTTTTAATAGAATTCCAATTTGCTTTATTGTACAATGGCACTTTTGTTGACTCTACAAAGACGGGACCATAGATCGCACATGTTAGTGGAATATGATCAGAATCAAGTACATCTTCGTGCGTTATGATTGGTGAAACTGATAGGCTCGAATTTGATAACAATAAATCAACAACAGAAGGCTGTGTTGAAGACAGTTGTTGTCCATATCTCGTAAAAGAATTCGGGTAGTAGATGAAGTAGTTAGATCTTAGGTGGTGGTTAAACAGTTTGTTGCCTGCTGCGTTGTTATGGTGACAGTGCCAACTTGTGTGATGGGCGTTGAAGTCGCCAAAAATAAAGAAATCATTACTTGTTGTTGTTAATATTTCTAGATCATTAATAAATTGGTTTGTATGGTTCGAACAGTAAGCTGATGTAATTCTTAGTGGACGGTTGTTTACATTAATAATTATTGAAATGTTTTCAATTATTGATGTTGAAAACTTTTTAAGACGATAGTGGGGAATATTTTTCCGAATTCCAATCAACACTCCTCCCCCGTGAGTTTGTCGGTCTTCTCTATGAACATTGTAATTATTAATTTTAAATTTATGACTAGGTTTCAGAAAAGTTTCATTAATTAAAAATATATCTATTTGTTTTTCTTTAAGAAAAATCTCTAATTCTGTAATAGCGGACGGACTTGTTATGCCTTGTGCATTCCAGTGCATAATCTGAAGTACATTTTTTTGTGGCTGATTATATGACATGCTTCAACATCATTCCGAGTACCCTCATTTTGTCATACTTATTTTTGCATTTCTGTAATGCATCGAGGGCTTCAAAGTAAATTTCCATAATTTTTTCATTAGATATATCATCATTATCCTCAGTTTGTGGCCTAGATTTAGCCATCATAGAATATGATACCTGTCTATCATTATTGTTAGCATGTGTGGGTATTTTTTGCAAGTTATTGCTGCTGGTAGGCATGTTAAGATCTTCTTCAGAAAAAACGGGGTCAATAACGCTTTGTCTATGGACGAAATCTAGTCTATGTTTATGAGTAACTTTTTGACGAATTTCTAGATACTCTTTCCGATAAGGGCAACGTGGGTCGTCAGCTCTGTGATTTATATTTTTCCGATTGTTTTTTATACAATTATAACATTTATATATTACAGGACCATTAGTTGGAAGTTTTTCTAATGTACACACGGAATAGTCGTGGCTTCCACCACATCCCAGACAAGCGGCTTTCATATGGCAATTCGCGGCTCCGTGACCGTACATTGTGCACTTTGAGCACTGAGTAGGTCCTTGTCTACTACGAAGTGGATTTCTCCACTGTACAACAATGTTAAATAAATATTTTATTTTTCGTACCTCACGTTTTGATATTTGGTTCCTGTTGAACTCAAGCATATACAAAGCATCATCTGCGGTCGATCTCGACGTTTTTATTTCTTTAATAGAAACCAGCTCAATGTTGTGTTTCAATTGAAATTCTTCTTTAATTGAGCCCACACTAACTTGTGGCAAACCAAAAAGCACAAGCTTAAACTTTCGGTTGTCTTTTACCGGATGTGTAAAAAACGTGAAACATTTAGATTGTAGTACTTTTAAAGCTTCGTCGAAGTCCGATAAAGTATTGGCCATAACCTTTGTGCCAATAGACATCCTTTTGTACTTACATGTATTTCCCAGTAACTGGACAATCGTATTGAATTTATGACAACTATCAATAACAATTGGTGGTACTTTGACTATGGGCTCAGTGTATTCGTCATTTTGAAGACTAATGGCATCAGAATCGTCTATATCAGATAGAGGATGAAACCTGTTACTTGAAGCTGCACCACTCAATTTAGGCTGCTTATATTTTGGGTTGTTCCCCCAAAATTTTTTACGCTTTTGATTCATTTGAGAAAAAAAATCAAAAGTAGAATAGAATTTATAGAAATATTTGTTTGTTAATATAAACTGAATACAGCTGTTAATAAAACGTCTAACTGTTTTAAGCTACAGCATGCAACTGACTTTCCATGTGCTAAGTTTCATGGTAATAGCAAAATTGGTTTTTCTTAAAATGGAAGTTTAACAAAAACACATAAACATATATTTAAAATTGTTCATGAAATCTTACATCGGTCATATAAAATAATTGCAAGGAAGAAAATTTGGAGGTAAAAATTTAACGTTAAGTTCTTCAGATGAATTTTTTCATAACTATGATTAGTGTATAATAGACTCTGACTATTTGTAGAGGGTAAATTTTTTTTAACTTCCTAGCGGGGAATTCTATGTCGCAGATGCTAGAGAGAATATGGCAGAAAAATATCGTGTATCAAAAAATTCAAAATTCCCAAGAAAATTGTTGTTTTAGGAAGCAATATGCATATGTGGAAAAGAAGCACTTTATTCATAAAAATTGATTCCATTAATACAGAAATATGCATGAATGAGTGTCTTTGGAAAAGACTTCTCCCTTTCCTAATAAAATACAGTATATCCACTTTTTTCTGACTTGTTCTCGCTTCTTCTCATTACAGCAACAAAACAATGGAGTGGTAATAAAGAAATTTTTTGTGTTTGTACCAAAAAAGTCTAATCCATAAAATTATCCGGAACTCCGAT
Organism: Protophormia terraenovae; assembly: GCA_951394005.1. Taxonomy (NCBI): domain Eukaryota; kingdom Metazoa; phylum Arthropoda; class Insecta; order Diptera; family Calliphoridae; genus Protophormia; species Protophormia terraenovae. Next base: position 146,018,481 of record OX596074.1, read on the forward strand.
CAATTGAAAGATATTGGGCTCTCATAAAAAATAATTTAAAGAACATTAAAAGCTCATCTTAAAATGAAGCAGACTTTAAAAATAAGTGGACTTATTCGTGCAAAAAAGTGACCGAAGTCCAACAAAACCTTCAATTGGAAGAATTCCGGAAAATATCAGAAAAAAATATCCTTAAAAACCAACAGAAAATAATTCATTCTTTTATGTTTAGAACTTGAACATAACATTCATTAATAAAAATATAGTTTTAAAAAAATTCGGTCACTGGTTTAGTTTCTATAAGCAGATTTGTATGCACGGATTTTTTCGTGCGCAGTACTTAATTGACAAAAATGAAGGTGCTCCTATGTCAAATGCTCCCTTCCCTTCTCATCTTACAAAATGATGGAAAGGGAAGTATGTTGAAGTTTTTATTCCATTTGTCACATATCAAAATATTATAGTAAAGTGAATGAAATCTTCAATAAGATTTATCTAATATTGAAAATGATATAAACTTGGAAGATAAAAACGGATGCTATCAGCTCATTATACCTGCTTCCCATGTAAAAACAAATTTTAAATTTGGTTGGCAAAAAAAATAAATTACAATTGGAGAATGATGGATTCAGTTAAGCAGAATATAACACTTAAGTATTTAAAATTACTCCTATTTTAATATGTTTTGAGTGAACAATATAGAGAATATTTAATTTAACTCTGGAATTAACTAATTTCCAAATTAACGTTAAATAAAAAATCTTATAAAGTATACAATGTATTTTCAACAATATAGCTCCATTACAATTCGTTTCAAAATTACTCTTTCTACTAAATCAAAAGAGATTTTGACATATAAATACTATATTTTTTTTTTATTTGCATGCATTTAAAGCAATAAAGAAATTCTTCTACTTACTGCTGTTATTATAACACTAACATTGATAAACAAACACCTACATATACACTAACAGAACAATAGACAGTTAAGAAAATAATATTATGACATCACTACTATTACTACAATAATAATAACAATAACAAATACAAGTACATTCAAATTTAGATTTACATCTACATCTGCATTTTATCTAACGAATACTTTGACTAACTACTAAGTATAACGATTACAAGGCAATAAAACTGAATAAAAATCATATAAAAATTTATAGAAATCTTCTGTTATTTTATTTTTTTATTTCATATTCTAACAAATACGCTTTAACGCTTTTTTACAGCTTTATTTAATTTCTATATAGATTTTTTTTCATTTTTGTTCATACAACAAAGTAAAAAAAATAAAAATCTGCATAACTTTTATATTCTTTTCTTTATATGTATAAATATATATATAGAAACTTCCGTTTAAACAGAGATTCCTCTTAACTTTTCCCTGTTGTCGTTGTAGTTTCTTTTTCCTTTACTGGGGGTTTTCTTTTAAAGTTTTGTGAGTTTTTTTTTTTCCAACTTCTTGAACAAATTGTTCCTTTTGCAGTTTTATTGCCATTCCCATGTTCAAATGTAAATGTTACATATCTTAAGGATATTTTATATGCTTGGTTGACCAAAATGCATTTCTATTCAAGCGGAAGTAAGCAATAGATGTGTTTAGTTAGTTCTCTTTAAGATTTTCAACTTACTTACTTACTTGGACTTAGGATGCTATAAGGATATTTATGGTATGTGTGTGTATATAGTTCTTGCTATTTTTTTCTCATATTTTGTGAAAAAAAAGTATTACTTTTGCATATGTTATTATTTGCTTTATATACTTTCTTACATATATTTTTATAAATATAAGTAAGTATATTTTGTTATAGATATCCCATTTCAATTTTTGGTTTCTAAGGGAAACTATCTATTTTTATTGTGTTGGTTTAACTTCTGTGCTCTGTTCCTTCTTTTCACTTTTTTCTCTTTCTTTTTTTCATTTATATTGACTTTTTTAAGGGATATGACCAGCGGAAGTTATTTAACACAGCATGCAATTGATATAAAATATTTTTATTACCGAACAATTTTATAAAATTTTAACCTAATGATATCATTTAGCTTACAACTTCATACAGTTTCAACCCAAATTCTCTGTGGGGGTTGGTATTTTTTGGAGAAATGTTTTTGATATTTTAAAAAGTAATAATATTTTTCAGTGTTTCTGGTTTGTAAGAGATAAAATTGGTCAACAGATTTTAATGACTGTATCCTTAACGTATAAGTAATATTGTGTTGGTAATAAATTTAAAATAAATCATACGCCACTTATTACTTTAATGTGTTGATATTTATGAGTGGAAATTATTGATTTTAAAAGTGAAATAAATATTAAAGTAATAATGTTGCTTAAAATAAATATGAGCTAATGGAAAAAAAATACAACAATATTTTATTTTATTGCTTAAAATGAAATAATTTTTTTTTTTATAATATACAGTGGTTTCCTGGTTTAACGAATGATATATTGTCAGGCCAATTCGTAAAATCGAAAAATTCGTTAAATCGTGAATATATTTTAGTAAGAAAATATACCTTAAAAGACTTATTTTAAAGTCTACATTATACTTTTTAACGTTAAAATACAATTTAGTAAATTAATAACAACAAAAATTAACAAAAAAAATTTGCAAAATTAAAATTCTTAAAAATTCCAATAACATTTTTTTTTTACAAATTACAAAGAATATACTATGGTTGTCAAATACTAGAGATTAGGTCTTTGATTGCAACTGTTATAAACTGTTTATAATGTTAAATCGGCTTAACGTCGAGTCTATATTAGAGAAATTTGTATCAAGGCAAACGTCAAATTTTTGTTTAATTTGCAGATAATTTTTTATCTCTGTCAATTATAGGGGATGTTATAATAAACCATCCAAAAACTACCAGCTACAATCAAGATGTCGTCTTTTTCCAAGCATTATCAAAACAAAGTTTTCAGAGCTCGATCGCTGACAATTTTCTTTTAACGCTGCAATAACACTGACAAATTCAGTGCAAATGTTCTCTTAATTTTGTCACATCTATATGCTCTTACATGTGGAGAAGAGATTGATTATTTATTTATTTATTTTATATATGTTTTAATATTTTTTTAGACAAATTGTTTTAATATTCAATTATAGTTTTTTTTACAGACCATAAATTGTTTAATAGCAACAGATATTATGAAATTATAAGCTTAAAAATTGTTTCCGTGCACAATATAAGAGCAGGAGAGTTATATAGACAATACACTAATATACAATCACTGTTGCCAGATTTGACGATTTATCGTCATTTTGACGATTTTCACTGTCAAAAATTGATGTTTGACGATTTGACGATTTTTACCCCAAATTTGACGATTTTTTAAAATTAGAAGTTAGCAACATTTTTGTTTTTTTATATTGTTTTTATGTAAACATTTGTTGTTGCAATATGAGTAAAAGAGACAACTCAGTTAATATTGCATTACTTTATACGTATATATGCATATGTGTGTAATGTAACGGTTCTTTTTTTTTACCACTTGTTATTTTATTGCGCGTTCTAAAACAAAGTTTAAACAAACTGTTCAAAAGCTAATATAGAAAAAGAAATCTTTTAAAAATCTTGTGAATAGTGCTAAAACATTAATAAATAAAACTAGTTAAAAGGATTTAAATATGTTACGATATCTACAAAAGAAAGGTAAGTTTAAGAGACTAGCATAAGTGAAGTAAACCAACCAAGATTAACACGAAAATTAATAATTCCTGAATGAATAAGCATCCGTAAAAACTAGTTTCTAAATACATATTTGATTTTGAACAAAAGTTTGACAAAATTTAGTGGCATAATCTAATAGAACTTATTTTTATAGATAATAATGATGGCACCACAAAAGACGATGAAAATGGTTGCAGCTCATCAGTAAGTACAAACCAAATAAATTTGTCTAAGATTTATTTCTAATTATTTTACTTGATTTTTCAGTCCGAAAAAAGAAAAAAAAGAAAAATAAAAGATGACTGGCTTGATGATCCCGAAATTAAGCCATGGGCAGAAAAGCGCACTAATTCATTATTTTGTAGAACTTGTAACGTGGAGTTGAAATTATCTTCAGGTAAATCGGATTTGATTGCCCATCTACATTCCAAAAAAACACACTGAATCAGCCAATGCCGTAAAACAAACTAAAATTAATGAAATTTACAATACTGAAAGATGCTCCAACAAACATGCTGAAATTAAACTGGCTTTATTTATAGTTGAACATAATTTGCCATTCGCAGTTGCAGACCACTTAACAAAGGTATGCCAAAATTCTTTCAAGGACTCTGATACTGCAGATAATATTTGTTTAGGAAGAACGAAGGCTACAGCAATTGTTAAAAATATAATTGGTAAAAAGCAACTTTTAGCTGTTAACGAATTACTTAGAAATAATAGTTTTTCTTTATGTGTAGATGAATCCACAGATTTATCAAACATAAAATCATTATGTATGGTAGTTCGAACGTGTATTGATTTTGAAATAAAAGATTTGTTTTATGGTTTACTTACCGTAGATCAAAGCGATTCAGAGAGTTTGTATAAACTTATAATTAATTATTTTGAAGAAAATAATGTTAATTATAAAAAGAATATGGTTGGTTTTGCTGCTGATGGAGCAGCTGTAATGACTGGCAGAAACAAATCAGTGGCACAACTTTTGCGAAAAAACAATAAAAATTTATTTGTAATAAAATGCGTTTGCCATTCATTAGCTTTATGCTCCTCCAACGCATGTCTAAAGCTACCATCTTCCGTAGAAACATTAGTGAGAAATATATATAATTATTTATCTAATAGTCCAAAAAAATTAAACCAATTTCAAAAAATATTATCATTATTAGAAATTAAACCTAAAAAAATACTACACTGTCAAACTCGTTGAAGAAGTTGTTGTGAGGGTATTAGAACTATTTGAACCGTTAAAAATTTATTTTTCATTTGCTGTAAATGTAGATAAAATTGACACTGCAAAAACCATTTTTGAAAATTTAAATATTATAAATAAAATTTATCTGAGCTTTTTAAAATATATTTTAGGAACTATAAATACTATAAATAAAATGTTTCAAAGCGAATCTACAGAAATAGATATGTTATATGAACAAATGCAAAAATTGTTAAAAACTATAATGAGTAATTTTATAAAATCCAACCTTATAAAAAATTATGAATTATATTCTATAAACTACAAAGATAAAAATAACTTTTTAAATTATAACGAAGTATATTTAGGAATTTATGTAAAAGATGTTATCACTGAAATAAAAATAAATGAATCTGTAAAAGAAGAAATTGTAAATAACTGCATTAACTTTTACATAGAGTTATGTGATCAATTATTAACTAGATTTGATTTTGACAATAAATTTAAAGCTTTGAGTACAATTAATCCTTTTAACATTTTAAATAATGAAGACTTTTGTTTTTATGATATAATTAAAGAATTTTCACATTTTGTGGATGAAAATGAACGGCAAGATTTAGAACCGGAATTTAGACAGTTAAAATTTCTTAATTTAAAGAGCGTATTTCCAGAAAACGAAATTCGACTACTCGATTTTTGGAAACATATTTCAGAAATCCAACGTAAGGATTCTCGTTTTGTATTTCCTGTTTTGACAAAATTTATAAAAAAAATTCTAGTTTTGCCACATTCATCCGCAAATGTCGAAAGAGTTTTTAGTCAGGTCAATATAAACAAAACAAAAATTAGAAACAGGTTGGAAAAATCATCTTTAGAAGCTATACTGCTTACCAAAGATTATTTAAAATTAAGTAAGTGCAATTGCTATGATTTTAAAGTCATCCCAGAACTAGTCAAAATGTTTAACTGTAATATATATTTATAAATTATATTGTTTTTGTAATTAAAACGTATAAATTTGTACGTTGAAATGTATAAGACTTAAAATTAGTTTTATTACTTCTGAAAAATCAGAAATGTTTACAAAATTTTTTTATTTTATGTTTTTTAAGTTTATATTTTACCAAGAAATATTGGATTATATTGTTATGTTTTTTCTTTTAATATAATAAAATACCAAAAAACACAGAAAAATATGTTATTTTATTTTGACGATTTTTTGACGATTTAGAACGTTCAATTTGACGATTTTGACGATTTTTTTCCCGAAAAATGACGATTTTTCGCAACATTTATCTGGCAACCTTGCATGTACCTTCATACATATTTGATGTGTTTATGCTGAAAAATCCGCTTAAAGTATCAATTTAATTAAGAATTATATAATACTTCGAGTCTACATTAGACAAATTTTTATCAAGACAAACGTCAAAACTCTATCATGATAAATATTTGTCTAATGTAGACCAGGGATCGGCGCTCTTAAATTTCACATTGTATACAAGGTTGCCAGATAAATGTTGCGAAAAATCGTCATTTTTCGGGAAAAAAATCGTCAAAATCGTCAAATTGAACGTTCTAAATCGTCAAAAAATCGTCAAAATAAAATAACATATTTTTCTGTGTTTTTTGGTATTTTATTATATTAAAAGAAAAAACATAACAATATAATCCAATATTTCTTGGTAAAATATAAACTTAAAAAACATAAAATAAAAAAATTTTGTAAACATTTCTGATTTTTCAGAAGTAATAAAACTAATTTTAAGTCTTATACATTTCAACGTACAAATTTATACGTTTTAATTACAAAAACAATATAATTTATAAATATATATTACAGTTAAACATTTTGACTAGTTCTGGGATGACTTTAAAATCATAGCAATTGCACTTACTTAATTTTAAATAATCTTTGGTAAGCAGTATAGCTTCTAAAGATGATTTTTCCAACCTGTTTCTAATTTTTGTTTTGTTTATATTGACCTGACTAAAAACTCTTTCGACATTTGCGGATGAATGTGGCAAAACTAGAATTTTTTTTATAAATTTTGTCAAAACAGGAAATACAAAACGAGAATCCTTACGTTGGATTTCTGAAATATGTTTCCAAAAATCGAGTAGTCGAATTTCGTTTTCTGGAAATACGCTCTTTAAATTAAGAAATTTTAACTGTCTAAATTCCGGTTCTAAATCTTGCCGTTCATTTTCATCCACAAAATGTGAAAATTCTTTAATTATATCATAAAAACAAAAGTCTTCATTATTTAAAATGTTAAAAGGATTAATTGTACTCAAAGCTTTAAATTTATTGTCAAAATCAAATCTAGTTAATAATTGATCACATAACTCTATGTAAAAGTTAATGCAGTTATTTACAATTTCTTCTTTTACAGATTCATTTATTTTTATTTCAGTGATAACATCTTTTACATAAATTCCTAAATATACTTCGTTATAATTTAAAAAGTTATTTTTATCTTTGTAGTTTATAGAATATAATTCATAATTTTTTATAAGGTTGGATTTTATAAAATTACTCATTATAGTTTTTAACAATTTTTGCATTTGTTCATATAACATATCTATTTCTGTAGATTCGCTTTGAAACATTTTATTTATAGTATTTATAGTTCCTAAAATATATTTTAAAAAGCTCAGATAAATTTTATTTATAATATTTAAATTTTCAAAAATGGTTTTTGCAGTGTCAATTTTATCTACATTTACAGCAAATGAAAAATAAATTTTTAACGGTTCAAATAGTTCTAATACCCTCACAACAACTTCTTCAACGAGTTTGACAGTGTAGTATTTTTTTAGGTTTAATTTCTAATAATGATAATATTTTTTGAAATTGGTTTAATTTTTTTGGACTATTAGATAAATAATTATATATATTTCTCACTAATGTTTCTACGGAAGATGGTAGCTTTAGACATGCGTTGGAGGAGCATAAAGCTAATGAATGGCAAACGCATTTTATTACAAATAAATTTTTATTGTTTTTTCGCAAAAGTTGTGCCACTGATTTGTTTCTGCCAGTCATTACAGCTGCTCCATCAGCAGCAAAACCAACCATATTCTTTTTATAATTAACATTATTTTCTTCAAAATAATTAATTATAAGTTTATACAAACTCTCTGAATCGCTTTGATCTACGGTAAGTAAACCATAAAACAAATCTTTTATTTCAAAATCAATACACGTTCGAACTACCATACATAATGATTTTATGTTTGATAAATCTGTGGATTCATCTACACATAAAGAAAAACTATTATTTCTAAGTAATTCGTTAACAGCTAAAAGTTGCTTTTTACCAATTATATTTTTAACAATTGCTGTAGCCTTCGTTCTTCCTAAACAAATATTATCTGCAGTATCAGAGTCCTTGAAAGAATTTTGGCATACCTTTGTTAAGTGGTCTGCAACTGCGAATGGCAAATTATGTTCAACTATAAATAAAGCCAGTTTAATTTCAGCATGTTTGTTGGAGCATCTTTCAGTATTGTAAATTTCATTAATTTTAGTTTGTTTTACGGCATTGGCTGATTCAGTGTGTTTTTTTGGAATGTAGATGGGCAATCAAATCCGATTTACCTGAAGATAATTTCAACTCCACGTTACAAGTTCTACAAAATAATGAATTAGTGCGCTTTTCTGCCCATGGCTTAATTTCGGGATCATCAAGCCAGTCATCTTTTATTTTTCTTTTTTTTCTTTTTTCGGACTGAAAAATCAAGTAAAATAATTAGAAATAAATCTTAGACAAATTTATTTGGTTTGTACTTACTGATGAGCTGCAACCATTTTCATCGTCTTTTGTGGTGCCATCATTATTATCTATAAAAATAAGTTCTATTAGATTATGCCACTAAATTTTGTCAAACTTTTGTTCAAAATCAAATATGTATTTAGAAACTAGTTTTTACGGATGCTTATTCATTCAGGAATTATTAATTTTCGTGTTAATCTTGGTTGGTTTACTTCACTTATGCTAGTCTCTTAAACTTACCTTTCTTTTGTAGATATCGTAACATATTTAAATCCTTTTAACTAGTTTTATTTATTAATGTTTTAGCACTATTCACAAGATTTTTAAAAGATTTCTTTTTCTATATTAGCTTTTGAACAGTTTGTTTAAACTTTGTTTTAGAACGCGCAATAAAATAACAAGTGGTAAAAAAAAAAGAACCGTTACATTACACACATATGCATATATACGTATAAAGTAATGCAATATTAACTGAGTTGTCTCTTTTACTCATATTGCAACAACTAATGTTTACATAAAAACAATATAAAAAAACAAAAATGTTGCTAACTTCTAATTTTAAAAAATCGTCAAATTTGGGGTAAAAATCGTCAAATCGTCAAACATCAATTTTTGACAGTGAAAATCGTCAAAATGACGATAAATCGTCAAATCTGGCAACAGTGGGTACATGATAAAATGACATTGCGGAATATACAAACGAAATCATATTTAAAAAGTAAAAAAATTAAAAAAATAACGGATTTGTAACGTAGTTTTACTTTGTTTCTTTAATGTATTTTATTTAGAAAACAGTTTTCATAAAAGGGGAGAGTAGTACTCTTTTAATAGGTTAAGAAATTTATTTTATTTACTTTTTGTTATTTTTATAGACTTCAATTCACAATTTTTGGAAAAATTCGTTATATCGAGTACTATAATATACAGATTGTTCGTAATATAGGGTACTAATTCACGAATTCGTTAAACCACTGTATATAAAATTATTGTTTAGATTGCATTTGCAGATTTTTTTAAACTTTCGAATTTATGTATTATTTCTGCTTTTAGCAATTTTTGCGTTTGTTTAGATTTTGCAGTTTTCTTATGTATATTTTTTTATAAGTATTTATTTATTTTTGAATATTTTATTATTTTTTTTTTTTTTTTTTCTTTACATTTTTTTATTTCGAGTTTTGGCGATTTTTAGAGTTTTTATGATTTTTTAGGAAAGAAAATAATAGTGCTTTTCTGTTTTTGTTGTGCCCTGCAAAAATTTGTCGGTGAAAGAATGTCCCTGACATGGATATCAACTAGTCTTTCCAGAGTTGTCAGCAAAAACGATGACAAACTAATCGGCCTATAATCCTTCGCGGTACTATGGTTTATTTTTCTTGCTTTGGGGATGGATACCACTGCAACCTCTCTCCATTCCCTAGAAATATATTCTAATTCAATACTACCCCTAAATATTCGAATCAGCCATGGCGTAATGACTGATATAGATTTCTGCACTAGCGCCGGGAAGATCCCATCTGGCTCCGGTGATTTGTAGGGTTCAAAAGATTATATCGCCCAAGCTAATTTTCCGCTATCAACAATAGAAGCTACTAATTCACTAATATGGGTTGGTGACGCTGGGAGGTTTCCAATTACGGACTCCTTGTTCGTATCGTCCCTGCAGCCCGGAAAGTGAGTACCCATCAGTAGTTCCAGAGTCTCCTTACTACTCTCGGTAAAGGTTTCATCAGGGTTCATGAGGAAGCCGGGCGTGCCAGGATCCTTGGATAGTACCATACGTAGCCTAGATGCATCCGTAGTGCTCTCCAAGTCTCCACAGAATCTTTCTCAAGATTCCCTCTTAGCCAAACTGTATATATATTTAATTGAAGCCTTATTTAAAAAACTACAGGCAATTTTAGATTTTACATATAAATTCGATAAATATAAGTTACCATTATGGTTCACTCATTGTTTTTTTATTTTATTTTTTTTTTTAATTCGGTGTCTTATTTAAAGAACTAAAGACAATTTTATATTGCTTATATAAAAATCTATTTTTAGTACACAAAAATATACATATTTTCCTTTTTTTGTTAATTAGAACCTCATTTATAAACTACACAGAAAAAAATATTTATTGCAAAATGGTTACTGTTAATACAGTTCAGCTATATAAATAGAAAATGTATTATAAATATAAAAATATTATCACTTCAACAATTAAAGAAGTAGCATCATTAATATAATCATATTAGAGTTTTTGTAATTATAAAATTAGTTGCCTAAATAAATTTGAATTATTTAAAATTAGTTGAAATCAATTAGTCAACATAATGGAATTAAATTCATACTTCAAAGCAAAATATTGGTGATTGCTATTAAAAATTAATTTATTTTTTAACATAATTTAAAATTTTTAATTTTCAGTTGCAATATGTAATGTTTTATAAAAATTCGGTTGTATTTAATAATAGAAAAATAATTCGGTTCCCGCAACCGACAAAATATTGTAATGACTAATAAAAAAGAAATAAATTATTTATTATATACTATGACATTTAAAAAAAAAATAAATAAAATTTGGTTTAAATTAAGAAATACACATTACACGTACATAGTCTCCTGCTGTTTTTAAATTGGTAAGTAAGTGCTGTATTATTTTTCATATATATGTGAGGTATATTGTTTTATTTTGTACTTATTTCAGATATATCCTATAAATTAACGCCTTATCTTCTACAGCTTCCTTGCATGCCAGTTTTTTTTATCAACACTTTAGCGGTTTGCTGACTTACGATCAAAACAAACTACTCGTATTATTTGTGCAAAATGGGAAATGTTGCCAAAAATCCTTTCTAATTATAAATTTAGTGATTTTTTTACCTTAAAATATATTGGACGCTTTTGTATAGTATGTCTGTGCTATTTAATGGTTTTATATTCGTTTTCAGATACACTAATCGATCAGTAGCATAAAATCGATCTCATCTATTCTTCTGTCCGTTCATCCAAGGAGCTATTAAATTTAACGGTCATAATTATGAGAATAACATTGCACCATAATTGCCCATTTCTCCCGTATAGAAACTAAGTGCTTTTAATATTGAGGCAAACATTGTCACCAATATCTTTAAAAAAAAAAAAAAAATTACTATAAAAGGATTTAAGTGGAACCATCTATAATTAAGCAAAGCTCCCATGATACTTTTACTACAGTTCCAAGGTATTACAAACTTGCTTTGGATTGGCTGACTATAAATTTCATAATCCTTTTTCTAATTTCCCCTCTACTGTTATGAAATTTGGATTCCGTTAGAATGTACCGGAATTTGGATTGTTTATTCAGTACCGCAGTCTGCATTCATTTGATCGAAAATGGATAAGCTGAAGGAGGACGGTCCAAACTTTAAAGAAATACGCTTTTAGTTTATAAAATAAATGTATGGTGAATGCCATTATTTAAATTATAATTACAATAAAAAAAATGTAAGGAAAAAAATGCATAATATATTTTTTAAATGGATAAGCCTACTATGTATACACTACTATGTATACATATCTTTAAAATATTCCAAATGAATTATTTTATTGCGTTTATTATAAAATATAGGCATTCCAATCGAATTATGGGATAGTACACACAACCGACCAAATTCGATTGGCAAACAATTCGATTTCCATAATGAAACTGTTTTCTCTGTGTATAGAAGATACGAAGTCCGTAGCTTTTATTTTTGAAAAAATTCCAGCATCTTATGAACCAATACCAACATTCTTAAAAGCTTTACAGAGATTTTGATATTTTAATTAAAATATCATATGTTTAAGATTTGGAAATAGTGCTATTTTATCTAAATGAAAATTCTAGAAATTACAAAAAGAAGAACAGACATATGAATATGTATATAGGAACTGGAGGGGAAAGGATGGGAGGATCACTGAGGTTTAGCTGGACAGAGATGTTAGTTTAGATTTTATAGGTTGGACTTAGACAGGACGGGAAAAAACGAAATGGGAACAAGGGCATATAAGACCAACAGTTTTGACAAAGGGAGAGAGTTACTCAATGTGAGTTGAAGTAAGAAGTAGAGTTGTGTATATAATTTAAAATAGAGGATAGATTTTGATAGAGAAGGATCACAAAAAAAAAAACAACAAAGTGTTCATCAAAATGTTTTTAAAATCAACATATATTATAGTACATTTTCTAATTTCTCACTAAAATATATTATTCTAAATTTGTCATAATTAGCCTTTTAAACTCCTTAAAAATATTTATTTTCTCTACCATTTAAAATATTTTACCTTTAAATTCCCTCACAAAATCATAAAATTTCATTTACAATCCGTGCAATAACCTCTAACCAAACTTTACTCTTAATACTAAAAAATACATGTTCAGTTGTAAATTTTATGACCCTCGTATATAAAATTCTCTAAGTATAATTTGTTTCAGCAACGTTACTGCTACCACCACCTGTTATAATTTGAAATAATAACAGCAAACATCATGTAACACCATATTTAAGCTGTCATAAATTTTTCAAACTAACTAACTAATATATCGCCCAACAACCAAACAAACCTTCAAATAGACCATCAGACAGATGAAGGCCATTTATGCAGACAAATAGTTCACACGCTGACAGCGAAATATAACAGCAACGACAAAGAGCTTTGCTAAAAAAAGTAAAAGAAAAAAATAATTTAACAAATACTACTGCCAAAAATTTCAACTACTTACACCTCTTGCCATAACAACTACAAAAAAATGGAATATTAAAAATCCCCTGAAGGGCGTGAAAAAGAAAAGGGATCAGAGCAAAAAAAAAAAAAAAAAAAGTGGTTATAAAAAAGACTCTACAAAACAAACGTAAATTATGTTACACTTTTGCTAAAAATCTTTTTGATAAGACAGAGAGAAAAAAATAAAATAGGGAAAAAATACCAAAAATCCAGAGGAGAAACAAAGACACTGCAAATAAATCGTACTTTATTAAAAAATGAAAAAAATTGGGAGAATGTTGTAAAAAAAATAAGAATGAAAAGCTTACAACATATAAATTATGTTTAGTAAGCTTTAATACTAACTAAATAATACGTTTTAATAGTGAAAACAACAACTAGTTGTTTTTATACAGAGAAATTTGTAATTATAGCAGCTTTTGCAAAACAAAAAAAAGTGTAAATGCATCGGCATTCTACCACTGAACCACCGATGCTCATGTAAAATTTTGTATTGCACTTTTTACATATTTTAGCATAAACACACCTTCGAACATTGGCTAAGGGAGCAAATAATTTATTTAGTTATGACTTTAACAACCACAATAGTAGAATGTTCTTAGAAAATTTAAAAATTGTGTGTAAAATTAAAAAAAAAAAATATATATATGTACGTCGCTAGTCAAAGAATTTATTCGAAATTGTAAAATTTTTTTGATAAACTATTTTATTTGAAATAAAATCTTTGTTAGTTAAGATAATCTAAGGAGTTTTTCAGTGATTGTTATAACTATTTAAAATGATAAATGGGCCTGTTTTAATACCCACCATCCGAAAAGACGGTTGGTTTGTTATTCCATGTCCAAAAAATAGTATAATGCTTCATAAAGTGTATATACTTATTCCGGGACCGTCTGTGTGTCTGTTGAAAGAAGGATAGAGCTCGGGGCGAATCATCTAAGGGGACGAAATTTTGCTTAAATGTTTATCTTTCATAAGGATCCTTTGGTATTCAAAATGGACAAAATCGATTTATAAACAAAAAAGTTATTGTCAAAATACTAGACACGCAAGACGAACGTTGCAACACCAGTTCATCTCTTACAAATTTATTTACGCCAACAAAATTATTTTTACAAATAGTTCAAGGATTAATGTTAACTCATGATCTTAAAGTGGGCATAATCTGTCCACAATTGGCCCCTGTTCCTCTCTGAATTTTGATCACATACACAATGGTATATGGTATCATATGGTCGGACTTGACTATATATAAAAAATTTGTGTAAAATATTTCTTTTATAAAATATTTTACTTACCCATTATTTAAAATATCCAAAACTTGCCCTTAAATTGTTTTCAAATACAAGCCCGGGTAGCTCAGACGGTAGAGCATTTTACTTTTAATCCAAGGGTCCAGGGTTCAAGTCCCTGCTCGGGCGACTTAAGTATTATTTTATTTTTGTACCATCATTTAAAAACAAAAAGTAAATAATTTAGTCCAAGGGTAGATAGTATTGGTGTTGTAGATCATTAAAGAAATTCCTAAAGAAATAGCAATCTTTAGCATAAAATGATTCAGAAAACTGATTTTTTTATAAAAATATTTACGACCAATATAAAAACGAAATCTCTAGCTTCAAAATCTGCGGTCGATTTGACCGATATCACCGTTATTAATGGACCGATTTAGTTCATTTCTTCACTTATATATATAAACTTATATATACCCTTTACACCTGTTCACAGTGTCATAATTGGCAGCTTCAGAACAACAAAAATTTAGTTTTCAAAATATGAAATTTAGATGAAAAAAAAAAATATTGAGTTTTTTGAGAAACTATAAATATTTTATCTGTAATGAAATCTTTGTTAGTAAAGATATCTTAACGAAATTTTCGGTTAATGTACAAAATGCGAAAGTGTATAAAGCTTTAAGATTTGTGTATAAGGAATTCTACATTTTCCAAATTAAATGCCAAAAATCCCAAAAAATAGTTTTTTTCGCATTTTCGCTTATAAAATCCACATTTTCCCGATGTCCTGGAGATTTTGATTGAAAACTCTTAAAAACATATTAGAAATTCTTAAACTGCATTCCGTTTGCAAATTCATGCTTTGAGATTTTAGAAACTGTAGACTAAAGTCAAAACTTTCATATAAAATGGGTCGAATTCGGGAGAGTGAGCACCTAGATCGCTTGGGTTATTTGAATTGTCTTCTTTTGAAAATAATCTTTGTGAAGATACCTTCCAGAAAAGTATAAAATTATTATATGTTGTTAAAGAAAATTTTAATTTAGAGAAAAAAGATTAGAGAGTCTTTTTGAATAGTTAATGAATAGATAATAAGATAATAAAAAATAAAAAAAATAATAATAATAAAATCGGTCGGAAATGTATGAAAAAAACTGGACGAAGAACTTGCAAAATTTATGTACTTAATATTTCAAATACAAATAACTCGAAAACTATTAGAGATAAATAGCACACGCAAGTATATTTTATCAAGGTCTTCAAGAATATAGAAAAATATTTTAAATCGGCCTTGTAGCCCCCTAGCTCCGTCCCTGAGAAATCTGTTGGGTCCCCCTTCCAAACTTAACATTGTATACTCCTCTGCTACGCCTTTACTAAATTTCACACAAATCCAACCAGCCGATTAGAAGTTACAGATTTACTATCAAAAATGTTCGATTCTGCACCACTGCACAGAGGGCAAGGGAGATAAATTGTTGGCCAAAACTCTTTATTGTTGTCGGATATGGCAAAAAATTCATATCTCAAATTTATAGGGCTTGCTGATTCCAAAATTGAACTAAAAAATTAAAAATGGGAAAACCAAAATGGCTGCCAAAATTTAAAAAAAAAAAATTTTTTGATCCAGCTAAAATTTTGGGCATAGGCAGTTTTAGAGTAACTTAATTTGAAGCTGAAATCAGAATTTAAAAAAAAACAAAATGGTGGACTCTACATGTTTCTTTAAGTTATGTTATTTTCTTCAAAAATTAATTTTTTCTTATAATCGATAAATTTGTCAAAAGCCAAATACAAGAAAACTTTGAAATCTGGATTCTATAAAATTATTGAAAATATTAAAAATTCGAAATGGCGGAAACAATATGGCGCCCGAAATTTTTTTCTTGCCGTATCTTTCTAAAATTAAGTGTTCTGTTTGTTTTTAAGGTTACAGAGTTCAAGAGCAAAAAGCAAGTAGGAAAGGAAAAACTATTTTATATTAGCAAATGGACCTAATATAAAATAGTTTATATGATTTTCACTGATTTTAAATTTATTTGTGACACTGTTATATATGTGCAATTTTGGGAGTTAAAGTGATTTTCGAAAGTGGGCTTTATATGGGAGCTATGCCTAATTGTGGACCGATCTTCCTGATATTATGTACTCCGATTTAATATTGCATAAAACTTATTTGTACTGAATTTTTTTGAAATAGTGATAAATGAGGCATTTCTAAGCGTTAAAACCTTATTCGTGGGGTATTTGTGTGGGAGCGAGGTGAAATAATAGACGAATCATAATTTCCATAGTTTTTAACTTTTTTAAATAGAGATAGAAAATTAATCGGATCTATAATTATATCGAAAGTATCCATTTTTGTGTAAATACACTTGATAAATATTTATTTGAAAAAATATCTAAATGTCTTCTTAATTTTTTTTTTTTTTTTTTTTTTAAATAGTGTTCCTATTATAAAAAGTTGTGATTTACCCATTTATCATTTGGATCAAGTTTGGGCAATTTTTTCAAAAACTAATATTCTATTAGATATAAAAATAGAAAAAAATTGCTTTTATCGGACTGAGGATTCGTGAGGATTTTTTTGAAGAAGGTTAATTTCCAAAAATTTTAACTTATTAAAAAATTAAAAAAAAAATATATACACTATATGTAAATAATTTAAATTCACGTTATTTTTTTATAATTGTTGATTCTAACAATTTTTTTAACTTTGGTTCCATGCAGAAGAAAATGGGGTAAATGGATCACATAAAAAAATCGGGAAACATGTTCTAATATTTTCTAATTATTAAAAATGATTTATGCCCAAAAATCTATCTCTCTGACCCTCTGTGCAATAGTACTTTTAAACTAGTTAAACATTTTTAGTTCTACACACAAAAAAATTCATAGGTAATATCTCAAAAAACTTGGTATAAAATTAACTAAGCAAAAGGGTAGAAAGGCAATTACAAAGTTTCTTAGGTAATATAACTATAACTTTAGATAATGTTCAAGTTCGAAATATTACCTAAATTTTTTGGTAAGAAAACCTTAAACTTTATAAAAAATTACCTATGAAAGCAAAGTAAATTTAAATAAAATTTTTTGGTAAACTTACTCTTTTCATTTGTACATTAATTGAGAATTTATTACATTTATTTTAATTTTTTTATTTTTAAGTTAAATTAAACTAAATAAACAAATACATTCACATCAAACATAAACCTATTTATATAAACATAAATCCATATAAATATACAAAAACTTTTAAAATTATATCTTGATATTAAATATATGCATCTGCTTAAAGCTAGTGTTAATTACTTTGGACAGACCTTCCAACATAAGGACGCAAAAACTCACATACAATATGATAATTATATAGAACTGAAAGAGAAATGCAAATTAGAATTTTTTTATTGCAATTATCAGTGTGTTGGTCCTACTTGGACTTACCGTATAATGAAGCAATATTTCAATTTCGAGCAGCACAAGTTTAAACCATTTTCATTATACAACATTAGATGATGTGGTTTTAGAGTCATGTAGCAAAACCACGTTTTTGATGATACAATGGAGATTCTACTATGATTATCTTACACAGAAGCATCACAAGCACTTTTTAATCGAATTCGGATTTTACCTGAATTAAATCTGTCATTCAAATGTAGATGTTATTGACGAGTTTTAGTTACTTTTACAAAATTACAATTTTGTAAACATGTATTTTCAAATTTAATTTGAATTATATCCAACATTTCTACAAAAAAACGTTTTCATTGACATTTAAATAAGTGAATTGTGTTCATACAAATAAGTTCGAAAAAGATACCTAAATTCATTAGTAATATTAAGGTTTTAGGTAAAACGCTTTGTGAAAACTACCAACTGACTTAGATAATAATACTTAGTATTTTATGTTCATATAAAAAGATCTTGCCTAAGCTGACTAAGGCAATATTACTTCTATTATTTTTTTGTGTGTAGTTTATTAAAAATAAAATTTCCAAAAAAGTAAATTTCTTAATATTATATTTTCACTAAAATAAAGAAAAATTGTTTCAGTTAATGTTTTTACCTAAATAATTATAGTCAAATTGTTCACATTGCTCGCATTGAGAATATGCTCTACCTCACTTAGACTATATTTATCCGTCACCATCATATGAATCCCGTTGTTTGCATTTAGGGATGATAATCATATTTTAGAACTTACGGCATCAAAAAGAGATTTTAAAAACTTTATACTTCAAAACATGAATTAATACACATTAACAACAATTATTCACATTTTAATAATTAACAAACAACTGCGTTGACAACACTTTTGCTACAGGGCGGTGTAGAAATGGCTATTGGGGTCATTTCATATACATAAATTGATGGATGTAGGCATTATTACTATTATTGATGTTGAGGCAGGTTGCCATATAAAGAAAAATAAAAGTGAAACTTAAAGTAATTTAATTTTTAAATAAAAGTAAAAAAAAAAATAACATTGTAAAAAGAAAAGGAGTGAAACAAAAATAAAAAGGGGAAATAAATAAACACAAATATATTGGAACAACAAAATAAAAATAAAGAGTTGTTTCATTTATGGTGTGATGTACATATAAAAAATAGTGAAGACCGGCAGCGAATTAACAAGCTACAAGGTGGGAAATTCAAAGGTAAAGCTCCGAAATAATCAAATAAAATTTTATTTGTGTAAATTTATATAAAAAATAATAGCATTTAACATTGATTGAGGGGGGATGGATCACATCACAAAATTTGTGTCAGACATTAAAAATATATTGCTTATACGTCTTCTAATTTATTTTTTAATCGGAGCAAGGACACGCCCACCTCCCATATATCCTGAAACTAAAAAACGGATTCACTGCGCGAATACTGGTCAGAATTGCACCAAAATTTGTGATTGCAGCTAAATATAGATTATTTATGATCAACTTTTATTTAAGTCGGAACAAGGACACGCCTACCTCTCATATATCCTGAAATGAGAAAAACGCATTTCTGGCTAACACACCGTTTTTAATTTTATAAAATGAAATTTATAAATTTTTTGAATTATTATTTTTTTTTTTTTTTCAGTTGTGGCAAAAAATAGGAAGTAATTCTTCTTTTATATATTAAAACACAATACAAAATTTTAGAATCAAGCAAAAAAAATTTATAATTTTTTGTAATACTCCATCGAACTCATGTAATTTTTGTATTAAAATTTAAAAATGCTATATAATTAGCGTCATCTGGAGGACTTTTAACGTAATATATTAGGTCCAAAAATATATTTTTCTATTTCTTATTTGTTTTCTAAATTTCGGAATAATGTTTATAATTACTTTATTATAATTTAGCAAAATAAATTACGTCAACATTGAGAACCCTTTGAAATTGAAGTAAAAACGAAAAATCAGACACTTTTTCAATTTAACTTTTTTTTTAAGTTGTGACAAAAAATGGGCTCTAACTTTTTTTAATCTGTTAAATAACTGTAAAAACTTACATAAACCGTAAAAAAAAATTTATAATTTTTTATAATTTTTTTATATCCTCCATCAAATTTAAGGAATTTTTAGGTTTTAGGTAAAAAATATGTGTACATTTGAGCAATAATATGTATATATTCAAAATACTATATTTAAAAGATAATAATAGCTTTAATTTACCAATATTCCGAGGTATTGAAAAAAATGAAACTTCGACGTATTTCATCAAAAAATGAATTTTTGAAAATTTTTTTCCTAAAACAGTTTAAAACCAGCTTTTTGGTTCATTAATGGCTTTAAATTCTCTGATTTTAGCGCCCTCTAGTTTGATTTTATGATTTATATGATCAATATTGTTACCTTTCAAAAAATTTATATTTCAATTCAATTTGAAAAATTTTTTTATTTTGATTTTTGTCTATGGAACACAGTGTTGCCAGAAGATTTAATTGGTAAAGTGCTAAAACGTCCAAAAAATTATGCTAAATTGTTCTACAGCAGCAAATGGCAATTCTAAATTATTTTGTAAAGAAAAATGAATATTTTTGTAGCTCGTTTAGAAATATTTTCTTCAGAGTTAATGGCAAAATTGGAAAATAGAGTCAAAATAAGACTTATATTTTAAAACTGACATCTAATAACGTCAAATTTACTAAGAAATTCTTTAAAAAAATCTAAAAGTATTTAATTAAAAATTACTATGAGAAAGTGCTAAAAAGCATTTAGCATATTTTTATAAATTGTCAGTGCATTTTAACCTCTTCAAATGCTAAATCTAGCACTGAAAGTGCTTAAATGACAACACTGATGGAACAAAGCACTGTGCACTGATAGAGCGAATTACATTCGACTCCCAATTACCTCTCACACTCTCTTTAGTTATAAATTAGGTGGGAAGAGAAACAACATCCATAATGGAGAGAAGAGAGTGATGCGGTGAAGAAGCGAGAGAGAGAAAGAGGAATCCAGATCAAGAAGAAAAACGAACTAGTGAGTGGCTGAATGAAGTTATAGCGGTGGAGAGTGAATAGCAAAGAAAAATTTTATCTTGTGTTTAGGATTTTCCAGGATAATACACAGAAAAATAAAGGAGTTTGGATAACATCCATTCTGAGTTTTTTTTTTTTTTTTAATTGAATAACATTAGATTTAACATCTAGGTGTTAGAGGTTGAAGAAGAGTTAGGGACTATTTAATTGTTGGATTCACATCCAAAAGAAATATTCGACAAACAGGAGATGTAGGATCTTTATAAGGAATCCTGCGGTCACAAGATTTGTGTTATTTTAAAAAAAGGAAAGTGGAAAAAAGAAAACAAATAAATCGCTACTACACTACAAATAAAAAAAGGAGATCTTTTTATTTAAAAACAAGGAAAAACCCTGGACAGCTGAGTATACCCCCGCTTCCAACCCGGAACAACCGAAGGTTCGTTACAATATATGATAATTTATTTTTTAATATTATTCCTTAGCCTGTAAAAAATACTGTTCTTTAGACCAAAGTAAATAAATAAAAAAATAAATTAAAAAAATAATGTTGATATATATGAATATCAGCAGTATTTATTGAGATATATGCAGTTAAAATTAATATATTCAAATATTTTTAAAAGTTTTTGAAAATCCATAACTCGCGCTATAGGTATTCTCTAATATTCTGTGTTTTTTTTTTTTTTTTTTTCTGGTATAACTACTAACATAAAATAATTGCTACTAAATATGTACTCACTGCTTTACATTTAAATCATTGTTAGTTTTTTTTTTTTTTTTACATACACATCCTAACGACTTAAAAAAATAAAAAAAAATAGAAGAGAAAAAGAGTATGTTTGTCACGGAAATCTAAACGGAAGTGTTTATATAGTGTTGAGCATGAGTATGTACAACAATACACATGTACTATGGAGTTCAAATAGAAAAGTATAAAAGGAAATGCGATTTACGACAATTTAGTGTGTAGAATTACAACATGTTACAACAAAAATACAATATATGAACTACAGGAGAACAATACAAAAAAAAAACTCACATATACTCACAATCACAAATAATAAAAAAATATATAGTTAAAAGTAAACGTGTGACAAACTCAGTATATATTTTTGTAAAATGTATATAAATACCAGAGT
The DNA here is from genome assembly GCA_951394005.1 of Protophormia terraenovae. Taxonomy (NCBI): domain Eukaryota; kingdom Metazoa; phylum Arthropoda; class Insecta; order Diptera; family Calliphoridae; genus Protophormia; species Protophormia terraenovae. The sequence goes on from OX596074.1 coordinate 146,040,692, forward strand.
TTATAACTCTAATAGGGATAGTGTGTGTGTGTGTATGTATGAGTTTGTAAAAAGCAATAAAATATAGGATAACAATTTGTTAAAGTTCAACAAGTTGCTGATATAACACATACAAACATACAAAGAAAACTCTAGAGAAAGCAAAAGAATATAAATTCATATAATTCTAATACAAATAAGAACTTGAAAAATATGTTTAAATATTTCACAACTTTAAGCTATAAAATACCTAAGTAATATTTATCTTTAGATTACTAAAAAAAAAATACCTAGAATCAAATACTTATATGCAACTTATCTTTAGTTTTGTAAAGATACCAATAAAATGAATAACAAAAATAAAATAAAACCTTTTTCCTCATTTTTCTTTTATTTTATATCTCTTTAAACAGACCAGTCTGAAAGCCATCTTTGCATGTTTAATAATATAAAATGAAGTCAAACTAAATATTAGTCCCTAGAGACAATTTTGTGTAAATTAGCCAGCTCATTTTGTGTTTGAGATCATCATCGTTATCATTGTCATGAAAATCAACAAACATCTTCTCAACCATTAGTATTCTCATCATTGTCATTATTACCAAGTTTATCTGTAGATACATACATGCATACATAAGGTGCTCGACGAAACTATAAGGTCACTTTTCATTGCACCTTGTATTAAAAAGTACAAGGGGTATTTAATGGTACTACTAGCTAAAATATTTATTACTAAAAGGTGTTCCTTTATACACCTTCTGGTATCATTTATATGACATTTGATCTTTTTATAGACAAAAGTGTTGAAAATGTGAACAAAATGATAAGGTCAGTTCATTTCTTTTCCACTAAAATCATATTTTTTTGCAAGTTATTCCATGACTTTCTTTATTTATTGATTTATAGAAGTGTTAAGGAAGTGAATTATTTTAATTCCAGAAGTCTTCCTAGGAATTCATCCCACCCAACTTTAAAGATTTCCACCTTTAACTATCCCTCTAAATTGCACGATCGTTTTGCAAGATAAAAGTGCACAACTAATTCTAAAATGATCTAAACAAAATTTAATTAGTGTTGAAAATACAAAATGATAAGATTCCTGCATAAAAGGCACTCTATAGACTCAAAACAGGTCTAGGTATATCTACTACCAATTTTTTCATCATTTGCCAGCAGAAAATTCTCATGTTTTTAGCGTTTTTGCACACAGATGTGGCAATAGGTGGTTGGAGACTATGACTGATATTCAAGGTTATTAATTTTATTGAAAGGCGATATTTTGAAATGGGTTTTGTTTGAGATTAACTCAAAATCGTTATGTAACATAAGTGGTACCAGGTAACAATTTTGAAAATTCTTCTTCATTAGAAAATAAGATTAAATGTCATATAAATGATACCAAAAGGTGTATAAAGGAACACCTTTAAGTAATAAATATTTTAGCTAGTAGTACTATTAAATACCCCTTGTACTTTTTAATATACGTTGCAATGAAAAGTGACCTTATAGTTTTGCCGGGCATCTTATGTGTGAGCATTTGTGTCATAAAGTGTTTACGTTTGAGTCTGTAACTATGAGTGTTAAATAAATTTGTCTATTTCTTTCTTTCTATATGTAACACGCACTTGAAAAATATCGTTAAATTCATGTGAGAGTGTGTGTATTTGAAAGTTGCTGAGGCAAAAAGAATTGTACAAATTATTTACATGCAAAGGCCATGTCCAAGAGTTTTTTTCTATTATTTTGTTGAGTTTAGTTTAGTCTTTTTTGTAATAAATGACTTTTTGCTTAAATAGGGTCGAGGTCAAGGTAAAAAATATAAAAACGAAAAAAATTTGTAAGAAAACTTTATAGTTGTCTTGATACAAGTAAGAAAATAAATGTTGGTTGTTGATATTCTTGTGAAATAAACTTAAAAGCTTTAAAGAAATTGTGCAAATGTGCCAAGTGTATTAAATAAAGTTAAATGTTTTGGAGAATATTAGAAGAATGTGGGTATCTATTGCTATATTAAGTAAATAGTTCTTAATAAAGAAGCATGATATAAATATATTTATAATCTTCTATCTTTAGTATTTAAACAAAAATAAAATAATTTAGAAAACTTAAAAAACAAAAATTTTGTTCAAATTTCTTTAGAAATTGTTTTTTAGATAGAAAATCATCATTTATCGATACAAAATATATCAAAACGAATAATAAACATGATTGAGGAACTCACCAGGACATTGCAAATATTTTTCCTATTTTTCATTAAAAAATTCAAGTGACTGATTTTGACATTTTTGTACTTACGTTTTCTTTCGTCTTGTCATTCGACTCAATGTTCGCATAGAAGTGAGTTAGAGAAACCCAAATCAGTCTTCGTTCGCTTATAAGACGAAAGAAAGCATTCGTTCGACATAGAGAAACAGGCTATTAATTATTTTTTATTTGATATATTTAAGTTTACATTTAATACTTACTTTTAGTATGAATTTAGATCAAATATTTTAATAAAGTTAGGTTCAGCTATCTGAACAATACAGAACAGCTCACTTGGGTCCAATTTTGGTCCCGTTGTGATACCCTGAGGGAACATGTGATGTTATCTCACATGTCTGAAACGCATGTATGAAGGAATTGATCTCTCTGAAGTCGATAACAGAGAAATCTGATAATATATACCAAATTCATAGTTAGATAATGGCATAGAAAATGCTTCACTACTCTTCCTCTTCCGTTAAAAGTGAGCCCTAATCACCTAGCATGCGCATCAGCAATCCAGTGCTCTATGACAACGGATACTAGAATACGTAACCGGTGCATAATGGGGCCATATTTGCCTCGAGGTTGAACATTTGGACGAATTTGTCCATCTATCTTGTGCAATCCCCGATAAGTTCAGCTTTATTATCGATTTGCAGGAAGAAAGCGGTACTCCCACCATTTGATCCACACGTTTGTGGCCAGTTCGACTGCAGTAAGATTTTGTGGAGTATTTGAGTGACCCCTAACCCAGACTAGCTCCAGGTTTGAATATATCGAAATCTCGTTTAGAGATATCCAGCATTCATATACTAGCCTGGATGTCTGTACAGATTTGGATATCCACACCGAATACCTTATAGTACATCAACCAGTTTACCGCTCTTCTAATGGCCGAGATCTCTGCTTAAAGAATACTTTAGTGATACGGCAATTTGAAGGAAATACTTTTCCTATATGGGGGAATATAGACACCCCCCAACCCCCCAACCCCCCAACAGATTTGAAGCCATCAGTGTAAACCTCCACTGTACCGGCTCCTAATTCCGAAGTAGTCTTGGTTGACACTAAGAAGTCTCTGTCAAGAAAAGGTATAGGGACGCAATAATCAATATTGCAAGGAATGTCATCAAAGAACCCTAAAACGGTCGCATGGCCATATCCTTTTTCGTTCTGTCCACGTCCAGTCTAGCACCTTCCTATAGGCCATCCTAAAGAGCAATCGCCTACTTCAAGAGCAATTCTAATCGTCCGTTTGAGCAGACCATTAATGTAACACGGCTATGATACTATCCTGCATCATCATTCTGTGGGGAGGGTCCGGTGTTCTTTTTTTGAGAACTTTCCAGCTTCCTTCGCACTTTATCCCAGTTTGTCTGATATATAGCGCAATCCAGATCGCTCCTATCGATGACGTATGAGATGGCCTTTGGCCACTTCACTATACGATTTGTCCATAGGGTAATGGATTCGGTAGGCTTTTTACCCAACCGATCGCTCTTAAAAAGGCATTTCTGGCGGGTAAGATGTGAATTTGAAACTGATTATTGTTATTTTGGGCTGGAAGCACAGTTCCAGAAACCGAAGACTGGTTTGTATTTCCTTCTCTGGTGGGGGGAGGTAACGTTTAAGAGCCCGAAGACTTGTTCGCAATTCCTTTAGTTACATTAAAACTGGGGTCACTGCTACTCGAGTTGAAGCAAGGGGTTTCGCCGATCTTGTGTCGGCGCAGGCTAGAACAGCTTTTGAGGTATTTGGTTTGAAGACATCTCGCTGTCTTTTGTTTTGCTTCTCTGTGTGGGAGCTGCTTTTACGCAGTCGTTAGACTTAGGTTTTCCTTTGCCTCTCCTGCTGTTTGTTTAGGATGCCAGTAGCTCGCAGACTACTATAGCCCGGTGCCTTCTTTTCAGATATTTCGGACAGGTTGCATTTTATACTTCCTGCCAAGTTCCTCTATGGGAACAGACCCTGATGGATTTTGACGTACACAATAAGTGTGGACATATGGATATAATTGATCTAACGGACTGTTCCCTAGGGACGTTCATTCCTGACAAGAATGGAAAAACGTCGAGAGAGAAATTCTGATAGCCGCCCCTACTGGGAAAACAGACGCTATCATACAGGGGTGGGTAGAGCTTTGTTTGTGCTCCCAATAAGCCCCTCTGGTATGCGTATCCCTGCCATTGCTGCCTCATAGGTCCTTGCACGTAAGCCCTCGTATAATGCCTAGATGACTATTACTGCTACCCCTTTATGCATATCAATTCAATATGAGAATCAAACGAAAGCTAAAAATCCCTACAATATAATAATTATTATTTAGATTTTGCAGCGTCGTTTTGAAAATGTTCCCTTTTACTATTTATTTCTAAACATTATGGGGCGTATGATTTATATTTAATTTTCCACTTTTGTTCTACTCATACGTAATTTAGCTAAAATTTTAGAATGAAAATAGTACTCTAATTAAGCAGTAATTAGGGTGATCGATTATTCGACTTTTTGGAGATACTGGTTTACGAATAGTTCGAATAGTTGGTATTTTGAAAAAACCGGTTGCACTTTTTTAAATTCAGAAAAAACCGGTTAACCGGTTTTTTTGCAGAAGTTAATATTTTTATCAAAAGACTACATTTCTTAAAGAAAAATCAATAAATCTTATAATGTTCAAGTTGAAATATATTACACATAATTATTTTGAGAAATAATTTTTGTGTGCACCAAACTCGGGAAGGTGTCTTCTTTTCTAAACCTTTCAGAATAGTGGATCTGTATTTTGATTACAAGGTTTACATGGACAGACAGACGGACGGACGAACATCGTCAAATCGACTTAAAGCCGATTGGTACAAATTAAGGTGGATCTTAAACCCATATTTTTGGGTGTTACAAAGCGTATGAAAGAAAGCGTAGTATAATATAAAAATTTTAAGAAATTAAACATCAAAACAAACAAAACAGAAGCCATGGGTTATTATGAAAAAAGCCAGAATCAATTTTACTGAAACGCTTCTGCAGGTGAAACTTTTTTTAAAACAAAATCTAAAATCTTAAAACAAAGACTAATACATTAAAATTAAATGTAAAATATTACAAGTCTTACAATTGAAATAATTTAGATTTAACATTAAATTATATTTTTAAAACAATAGAAATAATACTCTAAAAAAAAATATTCATAAATTTCGATTTAAATATCAGTATTTAGTACATGTTTTTTGAAATAAAAATCTATTTTTAAAACCGGTTTTTTGTGTTTAAAAAACCCGATCTATTCGACATTCGAAAAAATGGACATTTTGAAAAAACTGAAAGCACATTTACAAGAAAAACCGGTTTAAAAACCGGTTGGAAAACCATATCAGTCACCCTAGCAGTAATACTTCAGGAAAATTAGACGAAAAAATGGCCTATCCTTGGAATTTTATGGTGGGAAGCGACTTTTTGTATACTCCTTCGTCTTGGTGTTTTATACTTACTGTTAAAAGTCACCGATAATCAAATATTTGCTACACGATTTATTCGTGTTTAAAGGTGCAAAATCTCGCTTATTATGCATCATACATCTTTTGATACTTTAACTTAAAATTTAAAACAATTTTGCTAAAGTAGATTTTTATATACCATCAGTAATTTTGGAGCTATGGGGTATTTTATGTTAGAACTAATGTTTTATTGTATCCATTATATTTCAGGACGATATTATAAAATTGTAAGGATAATTACATCAATCACCTTCTAAACATATGTATTTATTTTTTGTTGCACATATTGTCAAGAATATCTTACTGTTAGGCGATAGGTTGAATTTGAAATTATAATAACAAACTCGTGTAGATGAAGCACCTTATCCCTAAATCAAACTTAGCGGCATATAACTGAATATTATGTTTAGTTTCAAAAGAATTCTACTACTTTTGGTCCTAAAAAGGCTGATTAAGAAATAATTCTTTGAGTTAAATAAAATTAAAAGCAAAATAGTAAATAAACAAAAATTTCCCCAAACAACAAGTCCGATTGAAAAGTGATATATGGAAAAGTTGTTAATATATCAGACAAATTATCTTATAATCACCCTATCGTTTTTCGAGATGGTTTACAGAGTCTTAATTTGAACCATTACCCTAAGAGATAATTTTCTTTTAATCTACTATATTTCATAAATTTTTATTATTAACACACAAAAAAATCATATAAATAATTAACATTCACTAAATAAGTAATAACATAATTAAAAAAAAAATACATTATTATTATTGCCAACATGATACTTTAATAATGTTTGATAAAATAACAATGTCATGCACATTAATAGTTTTTTTTACTCTTCTTTTTTTTTCCAAACTGCTCTTGAACTTTAGTAATGAAATTCATGCTAAAGATGGATACACAAATACACAGCGGCGTTCATTTAAATTCATTAAATTTATACACAGGAAATTTAATATTAGTTAAAGTACACACAAAAAAATCATCATATGCATGTATATTTATTAACAAAAAAATAAAATAAAAAATTAAATTAATTAACTTAAGCAAACAATTAAAAAATAAGTTGTAAAAAAAATGTAACTTTAATTCCAACAACGTTTTTTGCAAATAGAGACATGTTTGAAATAAAAAATCATCATAAATGCATTAAACGTGAATGTAACAGGAAGGATGTTGGGTGAAAGGGAGAAGGAGCCAGTGACCAGGTTTACCACTGAGTATATGTGGTTGTTTGTATATATTTTTTGTAAACTTGTCATAAATGTGCAAGTGAGTGTGATTTTTTTAAAATAAAAAATCTACTCTAATACATACATTTTATAATAGTACAACGAGTATAGATATACAGAGGCAAACAACAAATTTAAATGAATTTTGCTACATGTAACTACTGAACACAAATACATGCATATACTTTTATTCAAACATATATAACATGACGAACAAACAAGTGTCATAACCAGGTAAAAATTCAACAGCAGCAATAGCAACAACAACGTCAACATCAACAAAAAATAACAAAATCTGCTATCACACTTTGTTTTACATTAGCATATAAAATGAAAATAAAACTAAAAAAATAGTATGAATATTTATTCGGCAAAAAAGATTTGGAAATATCCTACTAAAGTTTAACAAAAATATAAAAATTTTCTTGGTATTGAGGCCGGTTATAGTTAAAAAAAGAAAACTATAAGCTGTTCCTACAACAGACAATAAAAGCCCAACAAAAAAGGAACTGAAAAAGAGCTGAAAAAGACATGAATTTAACATTGTGTTGGCATTGGAAGGAAGTACTTACTGGTGCAAAAGAGCTGCAGAAGTTCTTTTTTTAACCCATGGTTGTCATTGGTAGGATGTTCTTCTTTTATGCTTCCTATTCATTTCTTTTGAAGTACTTCCTTTAAATCTATGTTTATGAAATTTTTTTACAATTCAGTTTTAAACTTATTAAAAGATAATAAAAATGCATTAAAATTTATAAAATTTTAATTTTCTTAGAAATTATTAACCTTTTTCCCAGCTAAAATTTCATTTATTTTCACTTTTTTGGAAGTATTTATTAAGAACTTCCAAAAAAGTTTAAAATATTCATTTTGTTTTGAAGTGGTGAAAATGTTCTTTTTTGGAAGCTCTTGATCGTTTTTTTGCTGGGTGTATGTATCTATTAATCTATTAATCTATTAATCTATTAATCTATTAATCTATTAATCTATTAATCTATTAATCTATTAATCTATTAATCTATTAATCTATTAATCTATTAATCTATTAATCTATTAATCTATTAATCTATTAATCTATTAATCTATTAATCTATTAATCTATTAATCTATTAATCTATTAATCTATTAATCTATTAATCTATTAATCTATTAATCTATTAATCTATTAATCTATTAATCTATTAATCTATTAATCTATTAATCTATTAATCTATTAATATATTAATCTATTAATCTATTAATCTATTAATCTATTAATCTATTAATCTATTAATCTATTAATCTGATTGTCTGTTCTGTATCTTTCTGCGCTCCTGTTGCCTCTAATCTTTCTGTCTATCCATCTATTTGTTTATCTACATAAACCGAACCCTATTGTGGATCTTGCACAGAACTGGAAAGATAATAATTTTATCTAAACTCAAATGAAATTAACTACACTTTTCAGTTAGCAGATTATCTCATCAGGAAGAAGATTTTAAAATAAACTTAGGTATAAAATACACTAACGTGAAATCAATTAATCAAAGGCAATTTTCCTCTTAAGCCCTGGAACTTCAATTGCAGCACTGATATTTTAAACTGATACCAACACGGAATTTTAATTATTTTTAATATTATTTTTAAAATATAATAATCATGTAATAATTTAATATATCTCAAAGCTAACAACAAACAGATAACACTTTTAATTTTTCCTTAGTTAATTTAAATAAAAAATCTGCAAAAAGAATTAAAAACTGAAGAAAAATAAAATAAAACATGCAAAACAAAAACCCCTAACTAAAAGCCATAAAAAGGTGATCTCACGTTTTAACCAACCAAAGAGAAAATGTTACAAAAATTATATGATTTTTACACACTACCACACATACACAATCACTTGCACACACGCTCAAACACATTTTTTAAAACACATATTTTTTTTTTTTCAAACCAACATTCATTCAAGTTGTGTGTGTGTGTATATGAGAGTTGTAAAATAATACAAACGTTTGCCTACTCTTGCATATTTATGCAATTAAAATTGTAAATTCAACACTCGTACATTAAAAAATATAAAATAAAATACATAAAAAAAAAAGAAAAAATAAATTAAAAAGGGGTAGTTATGGTTTTTTTCTGCCTACTTTTTATATTTTTTTAGTTTTGTCAAATAATAAAAATGTTACAAAACAAAATGAATAAAATACATTTTTTCGAGGTGTTCTGACTACAACATGATGTTGCATACAATCATTTATATATATTTGTAGTTGTAGAAATGAACTAATATTAAATAATTTAAATTATTTCACTTTTTTCTGCTTTTACTTATTCATACATTTATTTTATATATATATACTTATATATATATATATTTTATAATAATATTTATATATGAGAGTGTATGTGTGTGAATGAATTTGTATGACATATTTCTAAATATTTATACAGAAATTTCTATGCAATCAAGAAATATATTAAGGTGGTTCTTATTAATTATACCCTACACCACCATAGGTGGGGAGGGTATTATGCGTTTGTGCTGATGTTTGTAACACCAAAAAATATTGGTCTAAGACCCACCTTAATTTATACCAATCGGCTTAGAATCACTTTCTGAGTCGATTTAACGATGTCCGTCCGTCCGTCTGTCCGTCTGACCGTCTGTCCGTCCATGTAAACCTTTTAATCAAACTACAGGTCGCAATTTTGCACCAAAATTTATGAAATTTGGTACACAGCATTTTTTTGGTCCAGGGACGAAGCCTATTGAAATTGGTTATGATCGGTCCATTATTTCACCTAGCCCCCATACAAATGTCCTCCCGGAAAAGGGTTTAACGATCATAAATCCCTTAAATATAACAATATTTTAATATTATTTGGCACATATAAGTTTCATATAAGTTTAAATAAGTGTGCTGAGTTTTAAAAAGATCGGTCCATAATTACTCATAGCTCCCATATAAACCCCTTTCCAAAAAATCAATTTAACGGCCATAAATTCTACTAAAATGTTAGTATCAAGTTAATATTCGACACAAATAAGTTTTATATAAACATAAATGATAGTACCAAATTTTATAAAGATATAAGGCCCCCTTTCGGGAATCACCCAAAAGTGAATAAATTCATATAAATGTCAGCATCAACGTAATATTCTGTATTTGTATGTCTTATTTTACACTTATAAGTATCGGTCCACATTTGGGTCCATGTCTAATAAAAGACCCCTCCCCGAAATATACTGTATGGTGTAGGGTATCATATAGTCGGGCCTGACCGACTATATCTTTTTCTCTCGTTTTTCTTATGTTTTAAATATTATAAAAAAAAGCTTTGGTCAGATTTTATCAAAATACTAAATTTTGAGCTTTTTTTCTTGCAACAAATAGTACTACGATCTTTAAATCAAGAAGAATCAGTGATTCGTTTTTTTTTATTTAATATACAACAACTTTAAAATATTGAAGATTTAACTAATTCACTTTAGTCACATATATTTTGGCAAAGGTGCAAAAGAATTCTATTTTCTATCAAAATTTCTTTTTAACTGATATTTTTTGTAAATTTTTTTTAATACTTTTTCGAACAATTAAGAAAATCGATAATTTATTGAAAATTAGAATTTTCTATTTATTCATTTTTGGAAATTATTATATTTTTAAATTTTAAAATTTGTATATTTTTAAAATTAAAAAATTTTTTTCTTTCTAGAAATTTGTTGTTTCTTCAAAAATTATTTTTTTTATGGAAATTTTAAAGGTTTTTCTAAAAGGATCTTTTTTGGAAAAGGATTTTTTTAACAATAAAATTTTTATTATTATTATTGTTTTTTCTAATTGGTACTTTTTTTGTTAAAAAAAAGTGTACTTTTTAAAAATTAGTATATCAAGATAAATTTATAATTTATTTAAAAAATAAGTAGGAACATTTTAATGAATATTGTTTTAAAATTTAAAAATTATTTTAAAAATTGTACTTTCTTTAAAATATAGCAAATTTTTACCCTTGTTTAATCTGGTACAATTAATACAATTTTTCCGACAAAATGGACTTTTTTCTGTCTAATTAAAAGAAGATATATTGATAATTTTTAACTGTTTTTTTAAACTTCTTAGAACTTATTTTAAATTAATCCTTTTTGAGAACTATACATTTTTTCCAAGTTGTTCCTAAGAAAAATTATTAGGTTTTTAATTTCAAAAATTGGTAATTTGGAAATTTTGTGGTTGGCTGGACCATTTTTAATCGCTGGAAATTTTAAATAACAGGAATGTTTACTAAAAGGACGAAAATGTGTTCAAAATTAACAACTCAAAAATGATTAGAACCTTAAAAGACGATGTTTATTGTACTTTTTATTTAATTATCTTTTTTTAAGAAACTGCTTTTGGTATCTAAGATATTTTGCTTATAATCATGAATTTTATTAAATTTTGTTCCTTCCTGTCTTAAAATCTAGGGTATAGAGCTCCCACTTAGCTTCATAAAATGTTGATAGGTGTATCCGCGTATGATCTACAAGCATTTAAAAAAGGTTAAAAATCTAACTTCAATGGCTTTTTTCTTCAGACTGCATTGAGATAACAAAATTTTTTTGAGATATATTAAGACTCTAATTCAAAACGTTTAAAAAAAGTTCAAATCGCAAAGAAAATTCTCATTATTTATCAATTTTTATTTTTTCATTTCTTTGAAAATCAAACAAAACCTTGCAGATAGCCCGTTTTTTTTTAATACTGTTTGTAGTTAGCCCAAAAACAAAAAAGGGAAAAACATAGTGTTAGAATTAACTTTTGACTCCAAAATTAACACCATATATAAAAACTAAAAAACTGAAGAGTCTGACGCAAACAAAAAATGTTTGTAAATCAGCATGAGGCCCAATTTGAATATAAGCCCTCGATATACATTTTTAAGTTGTACTTTTTTATTTTGAAAATGGAATTCAGCGTGGATTTGACTTCTAAAATTGGATATTTTTTCAAAAATATTAAAAATGTTAGAAACATTCACTTTTTTAGGATTTGTTGTTATATCTTTTTTTATTTTTAAAACTAAACAAATTTTTAAACTAGTGCTTTATTCAAAAAATTCACCTTTTCTGATTTTTTTTTTTTTTTAATTACTGCCTTTTTAGAAATTGCACATAAGGGCAGTATAGCTAGAGACCTTTGGCAATAAATCAAAAGTCCAAAATTCGTTTTATGATAAAATTCCTATATAACTTTAAAGAGTACATTTTTCTACACAATTTTTGTTCACAACATTTGTCGTCAACGCCAAAATGAAAGAAAAATTTAATACTTTTAATTTATGTATGCGTTAAGTCTAACTTGTATACGTCCAAATAATAACACACAATCTATTTTCTAGATTTTATACAAAAATGTGTTCTTTATTATACGAATAATTTTCAGAGAGTGACAAAATGTTTTATTTTATATTAAAGTATGAAACCAAACAACCTATGTTTTTACACTTCTTACACTTCTTTTTAATACAAAATGCTTTTTATGTTATTAATAAAAACCCATTAAATCTTTAAATTTATAGTGTTTAAATTTTTCTAAATTCTTAATTAAAAGATCAGCTATCATTTCGTTTGTTGGTAAATACTTTAATACAATATCGTTGTTATTGTAAACATTTCAAACATAATGATATTTGATATTAAAGTATTTGCTTCGCGCGTGATATACTGGACTCTTGATTAGTTGTTGTGCACTTAAATTGTCAACATTTATAACAATTGGATCTTTCAAAATATTTATATGTTTTGCTGCTGCTTCATGTTCGGTGTGCAGATTTTTATTTCTTTGCGAAAGCTTACAAACTGTATGTAATATATCCGCTGTAGTTGTAAGCGCCAGGTACATTAGGTTTCATTTACCTTATAACAATTATCATCACTGGAATATTTCAATTGAAAATCTTCATTTAGAGATTGTAGACATTGGTTTGCATTCATTCATATTGTACTAATTTTAAGTTCCTTACTTGAAATTTGCCTTTTGATTTCATTTAACTAGCTTTTGTCAGAACTTGCTACGATTATGTCCTCGACAATATACCGCGATATAATTTAGTTTCACATTTTGATGTCTTGTATACAAACAAGGTTCACTTGGACAGGCAACAAATCCTAAGTCCTTTAAAACTGTATTTAATTTGAAATTCCACTTACGACCAGACTGCTCCATATATCGATTTTTTTTTATTTTTAGAACTGTATTAGGCTGATTTTCGGTTCCGAAATATGTTGGTATTTTTATAAAAACACAATCATGGAAATCTTTATTAAGATATGTGCTTATAAAGTTCATGTTCTACTGCAATTGCGAACAGCAATCTAAGATTTGCGTATCGAATTACCGGCGAAAACGTTGATGCCGTACTTTTGACTATATCCCTTCGCTACAAGCCTAGCTTTAAATCTTTCAACTTTGCCATCTTTCTTTGATGAAAAAATCCACTTGCAATCAATTTCCATTTGGTTTTTTGGTAACTAAACTAACGACCGCGTATCATTTTCAATTAAAATTATACTCTGTCTTCATGGCTTCTATGCATTTATCAGCATAACGACCATTTACTGCTTCCTCTACAGTTTGAGAATTACTAAACTGCTTTTTCGGCCTACCAGGTGTTTCTGTTTTGATTAACTTTGGCCTACCTCTACGATTACTCAAATCAGCTATTCTGTCAATTTCTTCAATTTCAGAATCTCATCAAGGAAATTCTCATCAACGTTTGTATCACTTAATTGTGAAGTCAATGGAATGTCAATTGAATATATAATACCTTCATCACTTTTCGGCTTTATTTATATTAAAATGTTTTTGGGTTTATTGTTATCTTGCTTTCTCAGAAATTAATCTTCAATAAAAATAACATCTCTCTTCACGGTTACCTTTTTATTTTCTACGTCATATAATCTATACGCTTTAGATTTTTCGGAATACCCTACCATTATGTACTCCTTGCATTTCGGTTGAATCTTTTGAATCTGTGGTGTATGGGGAACTGTTAAATATCGTTTGATGCCATTTTCATTCAAAAGTTTATCAAATTGTTGGCTTATATATTCGCCGCCATTGTCAGTTCGAAAAATTTTAATTTTTCTTCTTTGAGTTGTCTTCTTGATTAAATTTCATTTTAGATGCAGAAAATGTTTGTTGATGTGTACATTTTCTTTCTGAAACATGCATTTTACCTTCTTCAAGTAATTTGACTTTCAACATACCGAGTGTTGGTAACATATAACGAGTTTCCACAGCTATGACAAACGATTCAAACTTTTTGGAAGGCTTGACAAAAGAATAATTATAACCAATTCTTCAACAATTGCCACATTTATATCTAGAAATTGAGGAACGTTATCATCGTCTTCCATTTTAAATTGCATTAATTTGATTAAAATGTGTCACTTTCCTTGCAGGACCACTGGGAAGAAAAATTTCTTTTAATTTACCAAATACTTGAAATGTTTTGTAATTCTTGACATGATATATTTGCATTGGTTTGATACACAGCATTATAGTTGCTAAAAACTTTTCGTTCTTTGATAACCCTTGCTCCAATTCATTAGCATCTTGTGGTTTCGACAATTCGCCATTTGCAATTTTCTATAATTCGGCATGAATTAAAACACTCTTCATTTGAAGACACCAAGATTCATAATTATTTGAATCTAACTTCTCTATTTGAAATCCGGAATTTATTTTGGATACTATTTATCTGATATTGTTTTTGAATAATGGTACTTTTTAAAAATTTTAATTTTTTGAAAAATGGTACGTTTCTGAAACATTAAACTTTTTAATAAATATTCTTTTTAAATTATGATACCTTTTTAACTTAAAAATTTTTTAAATGGATGCTTTTTCAGAAAAATTTAACTTTTAGAAAATTTGTATTCTTTTGAAAAATGTTAGTTTAAAAATTAGTACATTTTGAATATTTGCACTTTTTTTTGACAAATTATACTTTTTTAAAACGGTACCTTTGACAAGTTGGTACGTTTTGAAATATTACTTTTTTTATGGTACTTTTTGGAAAAATACAGTTTTTATAAAAATTGGTACATTTTGTATTTATTTGTTATTTTGTACCTTTGAAAAATTTTATACTTTTAGAAAATTGGTTTATTTAAAAAAAAAAAAAAAAAAAAAAAAGTATTTTTATAAAAATTGGTATTTTTCAAAAATTTTTTTTTTTTTTTATAAATATTGGTACTTTTTTTTTTATAAATTAAAACTTTCTTTAAAATTGAAGATTTTTAATACTGATACATTTTTAAAAATGATTTCTTGGAGTTGTTTGAATACTGGTACCTTTTATACTATATATATATTATATATACTATAACTTTAATGGCTGTCGAACTATAAGAACATTCCTAAAAAAAAGAAAAAAAAAACAGCCTCAGAATTTATTCGAACTATCTTTAGAAAAAAATAAACTAAATTTCTACACCATAATTCTCATTGAAATTAAATCTGTACAAATTTGGTTATTAGTTCCATTCCAAAATCTCTTTAAAATTACAACCACCCTAAGTTTTACAATTAAATTCATGTACATAAACATATATAATAGTATCAGCTTAAGAAAATGTACATATGTATATTTATATATGTATGTGTGTGTTAAGATTTGCATGTTACAATAGTATAAAGTGTTTCTTTCTTGTCAATTTCGTTTTGTTATGATATAGAAAATTTCATTTATGTCACAATTTACATATTTTACATGATTGACATTTTCTTACATTTAAATAGAAAAACACACACGCATACACATACATACATATACAAAAATCTACATGCAAATACATACATTTATAAAATATAAATGTTTATATTGCACATTTTACTTGAACAATATTATTGAGAAATTTCGATTTATGTCATGTAAAATCCTTTAGATTCTAAAGATTTGTTATTATATCTTGTTGTCTTACTGAATATTTAATACAATTTTACTTTTTTTTTTTTCTCTCTCTATCTTTTTGTAAAAAAAAAAAATAAATAAAATTGTACAATTCATGTGTTTAATACAAATACATGTGTATGCTTGTATTAAACTGGTAAGTATGTATTTGTGTTAGTGTAAATAAATGTATTTGTATTCTAAATTGTTATACAATATCATCTTTCATTTAAAATTTTATTGTACATTTATTTATGGTAATATTTTGTATGTAAATTTGTAAAATATGAATCATCAAATGTCCTATTTCCTTGTGTTTTTAGATATTATTTATTATTGATTTTGTTTTTTTATACATATTTTCAATTGAATAATATTTGGGTTTTAAATGATTTTTAATAACTTAAATTTTTTAAAGATTTAAAATTTTGTTAAGGGATTATTTTTTTTTTTATTTGTAAAG
The DNA here is from genome assembly GCA_951394005.1 of Protophormia terraenovae. NCBI lineage: Eukaryota > Metazoa > Arthropoda > Insecta > Diptera > Calliphoridae > Protophormia > Protophormia terraenovae. Next base: position 146,057,024 of record OX596074.1, read on the forward strand.
ATTTAATTTAATTTTTGTGGGAAAATTTAACATAAGTGAAAACAAATCCTTATTTTTATTTTTTGGTATTATTTTTTTAGTTTCATAAGGCTGAAATTAAAAGAAAAAAAATATGTTCGCATTTAGAAACAAAAGTGGGAACAAATATATATGCTTTGAAGAACATATTCCAAGATATTTAAATATTCTTAAAGAATTATATTATTTTTAATAATATAAGGTTCTAAGCGTATGAATAATATTTATACGCACAGAAAAAAATATCTCAATTTTTTTTTTTTTATATAAAATTATTAACTAACTTTACATTGGAATTTAATTATATTATTTATTAATATAATTAATTTTATAATTGGTTTACATTTTTTTTAATAAATTGACAGTTCTTAATAAAATATAAATGAAAATGAAAAATTTGCCTATAAAAATATAGAAATAAAATAAATTTAAATTAAATTTCCAAAAAATTTCATCTATTTAAGTGAAAGCAGTAATAATAAAATCAGTTATTAATATTATCATTTTGATGATTGAAGCAAAATCAAATAAAAATTAATTAATATTAGCAATTTCGTAATTGAAGTATATTTTTCCTTTTTTTTTCTGTGCGTATCGTTTTTCACCAATATAATATCTTTTGAAATATAATACAATGTTCACATTCAGGTATGTGATGAAAATCGATTTCGAACCAAAAGCAATTGATAAACGAAATTAATATGATTTTATCGTTTCAAATCGAAAAAATGTTGGTACTTGTTTCAAAATCGATTTCCTTTAAAACTGTTGTAAAAGTGTAAAGAGTTCGTTGCATTAACATTTTAAGTATTAAAACATAAAAAACTATATTCTTGGAAGAAAAATATATACAAATAACAAAAGGTAATTTAGATTTGTGTGGAAGCTTGAGATTAATTTAGGGATTCTCTAAATTTCAATATTTAACATTTTTAATATGCATAACTGGTCGTGTCTCATATACAAGTGTTTTGTACTTAGTGTTGGTACTTGTAATAAAGCGATGATCGTACCGACCACAGCTTATCCCTGAAAAGTCGGACCTGTAATAATATATTCGTTGTTTCGCCGACGGTTTTTTAAAAACATGTTAGATTCCTTATTATACTATAAATTCTCATACTGTTTTACAAATTAAAATTTTAAAGTTTCAGGATGTAGTTACCATAAAGGAGAAATCTGCTTAACACTACACAAGAAAATAATTGCGCTCGCCCAATTTCTAAAATTTAAAAACGGCTCATTAGTATCGTTTAAGAAAACTTAAAAATAAAACTTCAACAGTAAAAGATTTGGTGTTCATTTTTAATTTTTAATTATCACGGCATCAATTATCGGATGTACCACGGACTTGAATCGCTATAAATATGTTATCCCTTAATAAAATGTTACTTTTGTAGCTCAATGATTATCCTGTGTATTGTTCGGAATCAAGAGTTGTCTCTTCTGTGGCAGCCTCATCCAGAAACTTTCCGAATTTTTGTTTATTATTTTTTTACGATTATATTTAAATATATTTGATATAAATATAAAATAAATTGTGCTAGAATAAAGTAAATACAATTTTTTTTTTTTTTTTTTTTTTTAATTTATAAAAAACAAATTTCAAAATAAATTTGTTTTGATTTGACAAGAAACATTTAGAACAGAAGCAAAAATTTAAAAATGAAATCGATCGAAATTCATCACAACCTGATCGATTTGGAAACTCGATTTACTTTTTAAATCGATCGAATTTCATCACATACCTGATTAAATTAGAAATAAATTATTTTTTTACATAAAATAGAAAATTTTAAAGGGCATTATTTTTTCAATTTTTTTTTTTTTTTTAATTTTGTACTATTTTAGATGAATAATTTTATGTCGATTTTGTTTTCCATTATAACCTTTCAACATAATTCATTCCATATAAAATATTTAACATATCATTCGCAGATATCTGCTGATGTTGGCATAGAGTAAATAAACACTGACTTAAATTTGTCGTTATGCCGGACATACGGACAAATGTCATTATATCATCATGAAAGTTTATGATAATGTAGGAAAATATATTTCGTTCAATAGCTTAATCATTATAACATAATATAAAAATTAATTAATTCATTTGAAATATTTAACTTTTTTCATTCAACATAATTTATTTAAAGCAAATTATTTTCATTAAAATATATATCTTATTAGTACGTTTTTACTAATATCTCAGAAACCAATTAAAAACATTTCTAAAAAACTGAATAACACAATATCACATAGCATATTATTTATTATGAATAATTATATGAATTTGCAACGTTCGTTCGAATTTCTTTCTGTAAAATATATATTTTACCCATTTTAGTGTTCTATTATACTGGTCGACAAAAAAAAATTTGTTGAACTCCTTAAAAAAACTATGTAGACTAGACGGAATTCCGCATGCCAAACTCGAATCTGCTTCCAGTTTTTGCAACAGGTCGGGATTTTTTTTATGGGCGTGTCTAATATTGTGCCCTAAATATGCCGATTACTCGAGTATAAATATCAAAAATATTTAAGTTTATCACCTTTATCTCAAAGCTGGCAAAACTACGAGTAAATAAAGCCACGTATCATAAAAATTGATGCACAAATCTTGATTGGATTCACAGTTAAGTTTGGATACCCATGTATACCTATAGCTAAGTGGAAATACACTAGTGGGCAAAAACAATTTTTTTTTTTTTTTTTTTTCTTTTTTTCTTTCGTCTTAAATAAAAAAGTAGGTGGATTAGATGGAATTCAACGTGCTAAATAAGAATCAGTTTTTCTGTTTTTCTATCACGCATTGATTTTTTTTATGGGCATGACTACTATGACCCCGCCTTTAGGCAGTCACACTTGTGTAATTCGAGAACAGTTTGTCCAATTAAAATAAATTGAACTTTAATATATAGCGACCTAAATTGTCTTTGAGCTGAATTTATATAATTTTTTGTCCAGTTAATATTTCCGTAGTTATTCGGTAATTAGTACTGAAAATTTTAAAATTTATTTTTTTGAAAAGTGGTGAAAATTTTGATCCATAACTCTGAAATTCTTGAGCGAATGAAAAATATTGAAGATAATTTTTGTACGCATCATTTGATGTATCACTTATAAAAATCGTGTAAAGGGTTCTTGAGTTATAGCCTAAGTTTGACAAACCATTCTCGAATTTTATAGTGTGACCGCTGAATATTAGTGATGCACATTAAAAAAATCAGTATCCGATAGAAAAAATTGAATGCAGATTCTTGTTTCACTTGTCAGAATCCACCTATTTTTGTTTTAAGAAAAAATAAAAAAAAAAAAAAATGTTGTCCACTGTATTTCTACTCAATTGTATGTATACATGGGTATTTTTACTGAACTGTGAATAAAATTTAGATTTCTGCATCAATTTTGAAGATATATGCCTTATTTTATTTGCAGCATTACCAGCTTTAAGATAAAGATGATAAACTATAACATTTTAGATTTTTTTAATTATTAAAAGAAATTTTAGTAACAAAAAAATCTAAAATTTTGCATGAAAATGAATTTTTTCGGATACTTGTTTCAAAATAACAACAATTTATACTTATATATAACTTATTTATGTCGAATATTAACTTGATACTAACATCCGTATGGGATTTATGCTCGTTTATATGGGTTTATAAGGGAGCTATGGTGAATTGTAGATTGATCTTCATAAAATTTGGTGCAAAGTTTAATACTTGTACAGATTTTTTTTGTACCGAATTTCATTAAAATATTTTTATTTTTAAGGCGTTTTTGAGTGTTGAAACTTTATTTCGGGTGGACATTTGTATGGAAGTTAGGTGAAATAATGGACCGATCATAACCAATTTCAATAGGCTTCGTTCTTGTATCATAAAAGTCTTCAAAATTGCGACCTGTACTTTGTGCACAAGGTTCACATGGACAGCCAGCCAAACGAACGGATGGACGGACATCGTTAGATCGATTTAAAAAGTGACTCTGAGATAACTTTTTAAATAAATTTTTCTATGCATTACAAACATCAGCACAAACGCATAACACCCCAATCGCCTATGGTGGTGTAGGATATAAAAAAAATAAGATGTGATCATTAAAATATCTTTATTACCACTTTTACCCCTAAGTAGAGCATAACCAAATATAATTTTTTAACAAAAATAAACATTTTGAGGGTATATTGCAAATCTTTTAAACTTATTTTTCTTTATAGCAAAGTGCTGTTAACTTATCAACCAATTTTTACCCTTCCCTGTATCATTCTAAAAATGTCTACTATTTATTGAGTCAACCCAAAAATTAAATAAATTCACGTCTCTTAAAACATCATTCCAAAATAAACTCATTATAAACTAAGAAATAAAAAATACAATTGGTTTTAAAATCAAATTTGTCAATTTCATTTCAATGACTGTCTCTTAGTGTCCTTTATATTTTAAATTTAAACTGTGATTGACTCCTATCTAGACCCCAAAAAAAAAAAAAAAAACTTGAATGATTTAAATGTATAAGAGATTCGATTATTTTTTTGTCTATTATTTTACTTGGCAAAATATGTGACATCATCTATTTTTTATTTTATATTAGAAAATTGTGTATATAAATAAATTTAATATTACATAAATATCATACATTATTCGTCGCACATACATATGACATATTTAGAAATAAAATTTAAAACGTTTTAAATTTAAAATATTGTATCTTGTTTTCCTGATTTTTAACATTTTTTTATATAAAATAAACCTTGTTGATGGGTATTTTATTCTTTTTGTTCTTTTTTTATTTATATGTATATTTATTTATACTCCTTTTTGTTTTTCTTTACTTTTTTTCCTCCACTTTTATTGTTTGTACGTGCAAATTGTTTTTGTTGAGTTTTTTTTATTATAGCTGTTTTTTATTTTTGTATTTTAACAAAAATTGAACAAGATTTATTGGTAATTTAAACTTAAGTGTTGTATTGTTGTATAACTTGGTCGTATGTTTTCTTGCTTTAAAGAAAAACAAATTTATTGAGCTTTTGCCAAAATATTGGAGTTTTTAATAGCGAATTTATGTCTTAAGATGTCAGTTGTTATTTCTTAAATGGAAATGGCATTTTTAAAAGTGTTTTGAGAAATAATAAAAAGATCACATATATAAATTCTTATGGAAGATATCATAAATAAGTTTAAAATAATAAATTTTATTCATTTAAAAGATTTGGAGGGAAGTCAAAATTAACAAGGAATTTTTGGAAATAAGAAACTTTTGATATTAATAAAACAATGTCAAGATTAGTTCTAGTTTTTTAATTTTGTTCGTTTTATTAGGTAAAATATTCTTGACCAAACTTTTTATTAAATTTTTGTAATTAAAATTACTCAACATTACTATTTAATTTATAATATCAAAATTTATTGTTAAATTATTTACTTTTTATAGTGCAGTAATTAAATTATATTTAACCATAATTTATGGACAGCAAATGTAAAAATATGCACCAGCAAAAACGCTTTAAAACAATTATTCAATATTAAATAAACGATCAAATATCAAAACCAATTTTATTGTTTTATATCAGTTACATAGTTATTTTAAAAAATAAAAATGATTCTACAAAAATAGTAAAAGCAAAAACAACACATACAAAATATAAATATTAATTAATTACATTTTATTAAAACCACAATCGTTTAAATTATGTTCAAACAATATGAAAAACTATATGACGATTTTAAATTAAACTAACAATTATATTTACAATTATTTACAACATCATTATTATCATCATGAACAACATGGTAATTTATTATGAATAATTATAATTTAAAAAAAACAAAATTGAAAATAATAAAAAAAAAAAACAAAACAACATTAAAAATCAAATTAAGTCTCCGTGTTATTTGTTATTTTTTAATTGTTAAACGATCTATTGTCATCAATAATTATAGCCAATATCAGTTATTGACTAATGAAATGTTTGTTGGTTATTTTTGATTGGCTGCCTGCTGACTGGCTGGGATTGTTTATTTTATTTAATTAAATATTTTACTCTTTAATAATTCATTTTATTTTTTGAATCATTTCCATTAAGTCGCTTATAATTTGCAACAAATTCAATTCTTTTAAATGTATATTTAATTAAATACACTTTATTAAAAGAGACGGTTTTGTGGTTTACATTATTGGCAACAATTAATAATGGCTGGCGGGAAAAACAGGCAAAAACTCTGAAAAGCTAAAGGAAATTTTAATTAATCAGTATTTTATATAAACTCGTGTTGTTTAAATTTTAGATTAAATTAAATAAGAATGCTAAGAATCTTGGTTAAATAAATTTATAAATCTTGAAAGGATTTTTTGTGGTAAACAATTTAAAGCACTTGCAGATAAATTTTGTTTTCTATTTTTAGAAAATATTCAAAAAATTTTTTATTTTTTTTATAAAAAAAAAAAAAAAAAAAAATCGATAAATTGTTTTACATAACTTTTATTTTACATTACTTTTTTATTGTTATAGAAAATTTTCTATTAATTCTTCATAGAAAGTTTTTCATTAATTTTTTGTTTATAGAAAGGTTTCATAAATTTTATTCTTATAGAAAACTTTTAATAAATATACTATTCATGGCAAACTTACAATAACGTTAAATTTTAAGAAAACCTTAAGTAAATGCTTAATAAATTTTCTCTTTATAGGGAATTTTCAATTAATATTTACTTCAAAGAAAAACTTCCATAAATTTTCTCTTGATACAAAGTTTTTCGCTAAACTTCTCTTGAAACAAATTTTCAATAAATTTTCTATTTATTGACAATTTTCTCTTAAAAGAAGATTTTATTTAATTTCTCTTTATATAAAATTATTAGTAATTTTTCTCTTAATAGAATACTTTCTCCTAATAAAATATCTTTAACAAATTTTCTCTTTATAGCAAATTTTCCATAAACTTTCATTATCTTTTAATAAATCTTTTCTTTACAAGAAACAACTTTTCTCTATTAAAGATTCTTTTTCTTTTTTAAAGATCTTTTCCTTTTTAAAAAATTCTCAATAATTTTTAATAAATTTTTTCTTTAAAAAATACTTTTAATAAGTTTTCTCTTTATATATGTACTTAACATTTCTTAATACAATATTTTTAAATTAATTTATTTAAAAGCAAATAAATTTTCTTTTTATAGACAATTTTCTCACTAAGGAAAATTTTTCTCTTTATGGACAAATTTTCCTTTTCTCTACAGAAAATTTTCAATAAATTTTCTCTATAGGAAGTCTTCAATAAATTTTCTCTATAGGAAATTTTCAATAAATTTTCTCTATAGGAAACTTTCAATATATTTTTTTTTTTTTTTGTTTTTTTTTTTTTTTTTTTGTATATAGAAAAATTTCAGTAAATTGCATCTATAGATAATTTTTAATAAATTTTTTTCTATAGAAAATTTTCTCCGTATAAAATTTTTAATAAATTTTCTCCATAGAAAACTTTTCATAAATTTTCTCCATAGAAAAATTTTCATAAATTTTCTCCATAGAAAATTTTCCATAAATTTTTCCACAAAACGTTTTCCATAATAAATTTCTATAAATTTTCTCTTTCTATAAAGAGAAAATTTTCTCTTTAAAGAAATTTTCAATATAGAAAATGTTCTCTTTATAGAAATTTTCAATATAGAAAATGTTTTCTTTATAGAACATTTTCTCTATAAAGGGAAAATTTTCTCTTCATAGAACATTTTTTCTTTGTAGACAATTTTCTTTTTACAGAACATTTTCCCATTATGGAAAATTTTCTCTTTACAGAACATTTTCCCTCTATAGAAAATCTTCTCTTTACAGAACATTTTCTCTTTATAGAACATTTTCTCTTTATAGAAAATTTTTTCTTTATAGAAAACCTTTTCTCTATAAAAAATTTTCTACAAATTTTCTCTAAAAAAATTTCCAATAATTTTTCTTAAAAAAAAAAAAAAAATCCAATCAATTTTTTATTTTTAAAAAATGTTTAATAAATTTTCTCTGAATAAAAATTTTTAAAAAATTTTCTATTTAAATAAAAATCTGAAAAAAAAAATCCTTTATTTTTAATAAACATTCTTTCTATAGAAAATTTTTAATAATATTTTTCTCTATAAAAACTATTCTCTTTATTGAAAATATGCATCAATTTCTTCTTTATTAAAATTGTTTTATTAACTTTCACTTAAAAGAAAATTTGTCTTTTTATAGAGAGTTTCATAGGGATTTTCATTTAAATTCTCCCTTTATAGTAAATTTCATCTTTATGGATAAATATTCTCTTTATAGATAATTTTCGGTTAATTATACCCTAAACCATTATAGGTAGCTGATGTTTGTAACGCACAGAAAGACTCATCGCACCCGCACCAAAAGGTATACCGTTTAACGATGTACGTCCGTCCGTCTGGTCGCCTGGCTGTCTGTCCATGTATACCTTGTGAACAAAGTACAGATCGCAATTTTAAAGATATCTTGATGAAATTTGGCACAAACAGTTGTTTTGATACAAGGACGAAGCCTATTGAAATTGGTTATGATCGGTCCATTATTTCACCTAGACCCCATACAAATGTTTTCCCGGAATAGGGGTTTAGGTTTCGTAAATGCATTACGTACGGCAATATTTTAATGAAATTGCAAAGAAGTTTTGTATAAGTGTTAATCTTTGTGCCAAATTTCATGAAAATCGATTCATAATTGATATAACTCCCATATAAACCCCCCTTCTGGAAATTACATTAACGTGCGTAAATCCCATAGGAATATTAGTATCAAGTTAATGTTCGGCACAAATAAGTTTTATATAAGTGGAAACAATATTGCCAAATTATGAGAATCGTTCCGTTATTTACCGTAGATCCCATATAAACCCACTTCCGGGAATCGCCCTAAATGGCATAAAATCATATAGATGTTAATATCAATGCATTATTCTGTATTTGTATATTTTATTACATTTAGTAAAAGTGTTTGTCTATAATTGAACGTAATATAAGTCCTCTTCCCGGATTATAATGCTCATACCCTACACAATGGTGTAGGGTATCATATGCTTGGTCTTGAGCGAATATAGTTTCTTTCTCGTTTTTTATCTGTAGGATATTCTCGATAAATTTTGTGAAATTTAAGAAAATATTTTCTTATATAAAAACATCATCAAATTTAAAATAAAGTAAACATTTATGCATCGATTTTTATAAGATATCGCTCGGAAAAAATCGATCTTTTGTCAGTTTTAAGTTTTTGACGATTTTTTTTTTTTTTTTTTTTAACAAAAATTTTTAATTTTTTAAGAACATTTTATCGACACAATTCTCTTAATATCTATTGTACGAAATCAGGCAATTTGTTCTCAAGATATGATGCAAAACGTAGAGCAGTCTTTTTAATTTTCTATACAACGGTTTTTATGTAGATTCCAAATCCAAAAAAAAATTGTTTATAGGCTTAGAATTTCATTATTGTATAATTGACTTGTAAATCTCGTACTGTAGAAAGTACTTTTTGTCGCACTGTGTTTTTTAAACAATTTAAAATTATTTAAATTTTTATTACTTGAAAATCAATATATCAAACTTCATCATTACCAATCAAATGCCAAACAATTATATGAGTAAAAAAAATATATATACTCGTTCAAACATACAATTATCAAAGCAAACTTTTTCTAAAATTAAATGACCCCTTTAGCTTATATAAATAAAACAAAAGTGTAAAAAAAAATATATGAAAATAATCACATTCACATTTAGAAACAATTAAACTAATAGAAATTATTTACAACAAATTAATTTATAAATAATACACAATTTTACAATACAATTGATGACCCCTAAGGGTTAAAAAGTGTAATTATTACAAATACAAATAACAACAACAAAATAAAACAAAAAACCCCTAAAAGGACATTAAATATAATAATTATATAAACAAATATAATTAAAAACACATTTACAATAAATACTTACACAATTGCACATACAAACACATACACACACTACAAATACACATACAATAAATAACTAACATCATATGCCAAAGGGTCTAAGAATTCTGACACATATTAACAAAGAACTAAATATATTTTCTTCAAACATCATTACGTTTTATATTTAACAGAAACAGAAAATTTATTTATACGTTCAGTTCTATTTCCTTTTTTCAGTTAAGATTCTATTCTTATTTTTCTAAATTAGTATTTTTTTGTGTTATATTTTTTTTTTTTCTTTCTTTTTTATTTAAAACCGTTTTTAATTTGTTTACTCCCGGTGATTTTTTCCACTACATTTTCTTTTGCCACTCATTTAACATTAGAATTGCTGCTGCTTGGTAAAGATTGTTTTTTTTTTTTTGCTGTTGTTACTGTTGGTAAATAAAATAACAAACAAATACAAAAGTCAACTTCTTTTTAACAACAAACAAATTGATTTTTTTTTTTTTTTTTTTTTTTTCGTCTTAGAAAAACGTATTTTTTTATAAGTTTCATTTAATAATGAAGAAAAAAATCTTTATTTTTCTTTCTTAAACCATAGAAGCAGTTAACTTTCAACCAGTTAGTTAAGATAATGACCCAATTGGAATTGAAGAGAAAATCATGAGTAAAATCTAATACTTATGATTTTGTAAAAAAAAAAATACAATTAAAGTTGTTGCAAAATGAGAAAAAAATTCTACGGCATGGGGTTTCTCAGTCAATTCGGATACATGGTATTAATATGTACTAAGCCTCTAATCCACTTTTTTTAAATTGACTCTAGTTCTCGCTATAAATCGCGATTTGTAAAATTAAGGAGGCTGCTCTATATATTGAAGCATATCTCAATTTCCAACTTTGGTGGTGTAGGGTATAAAAAGTACCACAAGTCTCTTCTTGTAAAAGTACCAAACTTATATTCGACAATTTTCGATAATGTACTAAATTGATGCACATTTTATTTATGTGCTTCAGTAAGCAGAAAAAGATAGATAGCGTGCCAAAAAAAGTACTAAAATACAGTTTTTCCCGTTTTTCCCTAAAAGAGCCAAATTTCAAAAAGTAACAGGTTCACTTAAAAAATAATCGGACAAGTGATTATTTTTTTAATGAATAACGATAACTATTCAACCTTTTTGGTATCTATCTATTTGGCATCTATATAAGTTGGTCTATACTGATTTAATTATTAAAAATAAGTTTTAGATTTGAAAAATCTTGTGTTACTTTTTTATCTAGTCCGATGAACTTTTATTTTTTTTTTTTTTTTCTCATTAATTTTCAAAATTTTCTCTAAAGCTGGATGTAGGGAACAACTCTTAATCAAATAAAAAAAAAATGTTTAATATCTTGTCTTGCAGCCTTGTCTTTTGAAATACATATGAGAGAAAATATTATTTTACTAATTAAAATTTTAGAAAAAAAATTAAAAAATTAGATAACTTTTTTTGTAAAAAAAAATATATTACGGAGAGACTTTGGGAGTTTCAATTCGTTAATAACACAGGTCAATACTAAAAAAGTATCTGGAAAATCATGTTGCAGATATTGTAGGTATTGTCATCCTAATCATCAGGAACATTTCGGTTTTTTTCCATCACGTCATATTTTTAACCCATTGAGGACTAAAGAAAATATGGTTTCATGATGAGTTTTTAGGTTATAGGTAATAGGTAGAGCAGACAAGTTAATCATTTTGCATAGCCAAGATATGGGGCTATAAAAATGTAGTACTAGTTAAATCTCTTACTTATCATACATAGCCCCTATTTGTCTTTAAAGTTGTAAAAACCAAGAATTTCTCAATTAAACCTCATCAAACCATGGAAAAATTAGGAGTAAGGAGTGGGTGTAGAGGGGAAATTTATATTTCATATAACAGACAAAATGCCATAAATATCAAAAATGGTAAAATTTTTAAAATCACACTGACAGAAAATGTGTATCCATCAAAAGTATGAAAAAATAAAAATCCAAATTTAAATAACAGAGTTAACAAAAAATTATAACAAAATATTTTATCGCGAATAATTCTGCCTAATTATAACTCCTTATACTAAAGAGAGTGTAGAAAGTTAAATAAATCATTTCCATGACGTCACGATTTTAAAATATATAATGTTTTTATTTTGAACTTCATTAAAAAATTTATGTATTTATATATATATTTTTCTTTAATTAAGATTTAAGATTTATAAATTTGTTCTCATATTAAGAAGCTGTAAAAGTCTGTCACCAAAGTATGATTCCATATGCATTGATAAAAATCTCTCAGTAACAGCATTTTTGTGCAAAAGCTCCCATTGTTCTTCGCATATGTTTCCCAATCTGTCACTGCTTTTAGCAACTTTAAAGACTTTTAGGTGCTATGGAGGGCATGTTAGAGACATGGCATATTCTACACTTTTGATTTATTATCCCTTCTCTATATAATACGGAACCATAATTTGCTCTATCTATTACCCAGAAAATTATATTACCTAAAAATTTCTTAGAGGTACATATTTCATTTGGCCATCAATGGGTTAAAAGTGTGATGTGATGGAAATGTAAGAATTAGAAGTAAGAATTAAACAAAATTATTCAAAATATATTTTTTTCCTAATTTTTTGTTAGCATTGTTATTTAAACTTGGATTTTTATTTTTTTCAAACTCTTGGTGTCTACTGTTTTTGAAATCTGCGGTCTTGTATTAGTTATACCAAAAACAAATTTCCCCTATACACCTACTGCTTATCCCTCATTTTTCAATGGTTTTATGAGGGTTAATTGAGAAATTCTTAATTTTTACAACTTTAACGACTTCTAGGGGTTATGTGTGAGAAGTAATAGACTTCACTAGTAATACATTTTTGTAGCCCCAAGTCTTGCCTATAAAACATGTGGGAAAAATTGCCTCTACCCATTACCTGCAAAATTTTATAACCTAAAAACTTCTCAAGGAAACAAATTTTCTTTGGTCCTCAATGGGTTAAAAATGTGACGTGATGGAAAATTTTCATTTGACTTTCTACACTATATCAAGCCTAAGGAATAATAATATTGTAGACTTATTCCAGATATAAAAAATTTTGGCGATTTTGTTGACCTGTGTAATTTATCCTTTAAAAACATTATTTTCTTTATCTGGCCAACAACTTTACTTAAATATTAAAACCTTTAAAATCGGCCACAATTAGAAGAAAATTTTCTGAAACATAGAAAATTTTTTGAAACATACAGGTGACCACAAGATGATTTTACTAAAAGCTTAGATGCTCCTCTACAACTTTCCCACACATTCCAATTCCAGACCAGTAATTTAGGATATACAGATTCATAAAAAAAATTTTATGATCTACCCCACTGTGCAACATTTTTAAAGAAAATTGCGAGAGACATTAAGAGTTTCAATTCGTTAGGAATTGATCCTTAAAGTAAATAAATTACAAGATACACACATACACACTTATATAACACAATAAAATACGAACATAACAAAATAGTCATTTATATACCAATTGAAAGGAATAAATGAATGAATACAAATGTAATGGTAGAGAATTTCAATGCAAAAAGTAGAGTTGAAGCAAAATGTTACCACAACAAAACTAAAGAAAAAAATAACAATAACAAACACACTTTAGATATAAGAAATATAAGCCATGACTAAAAGAAATTTCACTACTAGACAAATAAAAAAGATGAAATGTTAAAAAAAATTAGAACCACATCCCACAAAAATAAAAATCGTATATTTTCAATGGTATTGAAGTAAAATTATTTTTCACAAATTCTACAAGAAATTGTTATTGTAACAATGTTGATTTACATTTTTTTTATAAATTTCCACTTTTTTCTATGTATTTTTTTTTTTTTTATTTTTTTTTAGATTTTTATTTGAAGTTTATATTTTTAAAGTCAAATAATGTAAATATAGAAGAGCTAAAAGTTATTTTTCACTTTACAACATCCTTCTTCTTATTCTTCTTCTGCTTTCTTAGCTTTTTATGTATATTTTTTTTTTTTTTTTTTCGATTACTTAACAAAAAAAAGAAAAAAATAGAAGAAAAAAAAACCAAATTTAAATCTGTATAAGAAAAACACATTATAGAAATATAAACGAAAACAAATTTAATGAAACTCATTTTAAATTGTCGGTATTATTGTTGGCAGGTTGTGGGTTTGTTGTTACTCTTATTATTGTGACGGGGGTGTTGTGTTAAAAAAAATTGTTATTTTGTTTCTGAAAAAAATAATAAATAAAAAAGTAATAGAAAATAATAATAAATAAATAAATGATGATATTTTGATTTGTTTATTATTTGACAATTTCTATGCAAATTTCTATTTCATTTTCATTATAGAAAAATTCATTATTATTGAGGGATAAATAAGGAAAATATTTTGATTTTATTGAGTGTTATACTATTTTGTTAATATTATATGACAATAACAATCATTTTGTGGTTTAAATGAATGCTTAAAGAAATAAGCTAAATAAGTATTTATTTAAAAAAAAATAGCTTAATTTGTTTACAGTTTACAAAATAAAATAACATAAACAATTTTAAATACAGTGTAGGTTATTAATTAAAAATAAATGTAACAAATGCGTGATTCTATATCAAAACGGACAAAAAACACACATTTTCGGATTTGATATTTCCGATTTCAATGAAATTCACTACAGATATTAAGTATTGCAAGTGTTGCTCAAATCACAATTTTTTCTGAGTAAAGAATTCTCCCGGTCCAAAAATATGATGTTTTAAAAATTAAAAAGCGGTTGAATTTTTTTCAAAAGTAATCACACTTTATTGTTCATAACTTCTAAAATATACATTGTAAAATTCTTATTTTTATTTCATTTAATAGAAAAACACATTGATTTTAAAACGACAAGTAAAACATTTATATACTTTGAAAGTTCAAAGGTCAAAATCGATAATATAAAGATTAAAGCTTAATATCTCAAAAATTTTAAAATTCTTAAAAAAATACACATATTGATAATGAAACCCTTCTCTATACAGTGAACTCTCGATAATGTGAACTAATTAATGTCGGGGTAGTTCATATTTTCGAATTTGTTCACATTTTCGATTGTGATTTTTTATATATATATTACTAAGTTATTCTTTCTAAAAATCATTTCTGCAAGGAATGAAAATGCAAAGATTACTAAAAAAAACTTTTTGTAATTTATTTGGAACATAAAAAGTTTTTAAAAATCCATTTTATAAAGAGTACATACGTAGTATGTACATAAAAAACAAACAAAATATTACGACAAAAAAAAATAAATAAAATTTACAATGAAAAAAGATATGTACATACATATATAATTAAATATGGAAATAATCGGTTATTATTTTCTGTTTTTTCTTTTGTTCGACCAGCTTATTTACCGCCAATTCTCTGATTTTTTTTCAATACTTTAATGTCAGTTTGATCGACCATTTGAAATTCAGCCCATTGGACAGCTTTGTTAAAAATTTCGACAGCTTCTTTGGCTTTAATGTTGTTTTCAGGTGCTTCAATAAAACAGTCGTCATCATCGTCGGACTCTTCAATTAAATCATTTTCATCAAATGGCGTGACGTCCTCACAAGGGTTATTGATCCAATCTCTAATGTTTACAGCAGTAAATACTTACTGAGAGCACAATGTCTGTAGAAGATCTGCAGCAGTATTTTCTAAAGATCTAACCTCTGATTGCCACTTTTCTTTTAAAACGCTCAAAGGAACATTAAATTCAGGATCGTCTTCATCATTTACCATATTCAAAATATTTTTCCAACAGTTAGATAAAGTTTCTTTACCAACTCGGTTCCAGGATGCCTCTATAATAGAAACTCCTTCTTTAAGTGTGATTTTTTTCATCGATTCAAGCAAATCCCCCTCTTTTGTAATAATTGTTGCCAGAAGACTGTTCCTGTAATGAAGTTTGGTGATTCTAATTGCATTTTGATCCATTGGCTGGATCAGAGCCGATACATTTGGAGGCATGAACATAGCTTCTATGGAACCATCCTCGGATTTAAGGTCGGATTCTGGTGGATGGGATGGGGCATTATCTATTAGGAGTTAAGCTTTTACTGGTAATCCTTTCTTCGTTAAAAAATCTGTCACCTTAATGAAAAATGAAACAATAAGAATCCCAATTGAACTATTTTTACATGTTTACTTACCTCTGGCACAAAACAGTTGTGAAAGCATTCTTTAAAAATGGAAGAAGTCATCCAAGCAGACTTTGAATTTCTGTAGTTTACGGGACAGATAAAATTTTTAAAAATGCGGGGATTTTTCGATTTTCCTATTACTAAAAGTTTTATTTTATGAGATCCTGACGCATTTGCACAGCATAAAAATGTTATCCTTTGCACCTGGAGCGCTTTTCTCCAATGACGTTACATATGTCTTTTGTGGGAGAAGTTTCCAATATAGACCAGACTCATCGGCATTATACAACTGATCATTGGATAAACCCAAATCTTCTTTCAATTTAAAAAGGATTTACTTTCAATTTAAAAAGGATTTACGAACTGAGATTGTGCAGAAAGTTTTTCACCGCTTATCTGAAGGAGCCGAATTCCGTATCTCTTTTTAAATTTTTGTAGCCACCCATCGCTAGCATTGAAGTCATTTCCGTTTTCACTTATGTTTTTGTGAGTTTGTTTGGCTTTCTCTTTCAACATCAACCCACTTACAGGGAGGTTTTTATTCCGCATGCAAACAAACCACTTTTTTTCCATTTTTGGAAGCTTTGAAGATCGTAATGTTTTGCGTTTTCCGGGTCCATAAAACGAATTGTTCACACTTTTTAAAATATTGGCTTTTTTATTTTTTATTGAACATATCGTTGATTTTGCAACTTTATACTTTTTACTTAACACTGTAACACTCGATCCTTTTTTTAAATATTCCAAAATTTCGCATTTTTCATTTAAGGATAAAAACTTTCGACTGTTTTTAGACATTACTAATTTTAAAAATAAATTCACGAACCTACCGCAACAAGTTACATAAAGCGACTAGCATTAAATACCTTTAAAATAATGGCATACTATGGTATTTATTAATTCGGGGATTCCCAACATTAAAAATAAATGCTTCTACAAATTAAAAAATCCCCAAAAATTAAAAAAAAATAAATTGTTCACTATTTAGAGCGCCCATATAAAAAACTGAGTGTTCACATTAGTGGATAGTTCATTATATTGGATGTTCACATTACCGCGAGTTCACTGTATTTGTGCCAAATTTCAAAACATCGAAAAAAGCATAAAATCTAAAATATTTACAAAAATTATTTTGAAATTATTTTTTTTATGAACACATAGGGTAAGTGTACCGATGGTCGGCAGTTTAACTTTTTTTCTGACTTTCAAGTTTAATATTTCCTAACGTGGTCATGATTTTTGGATAACGAGCAAATGCACCACTTTATTAAAGGGTACTCTTTTAGATTTTGTTAGATTTTTGCAAAAAAATGAAAGTTTAATTGGCCATTTTATTGTATTTTATAAAAAACATCGTTTGTATCTATAGTCGGCATATTTTTCTATAGTCGGCATATTTTTCCAGTGTTCGGCACGATCCAATAGTCGGCATGAAATTTATTGACACATTTTGTATGTAAATGCCTTAAACTATGCTCTGAAAAATAAAATAATTAAAAAAAAAAAAAAATTTTTAACAAAATACTTGATAGATTTTATAGTTTATCTTTTTTTGGAAAAATGGTCCAACAGATACAATTTTACATTTCAGCGACCTATAGTAAAATTTTACGGTGAAAAATTCTGTAGAACATTTTTATTTATAAATCTTAAGTTTTAATTCACTTTTAACACATTTTTTAAAAACATTATAGAAATGACTTCTTATAATAACAAATAAATCATCACATAGTTCCGACGAAATATTTCTAATAATAGGGTCTAAATGTATTTGCAAGAAACATTTAGGTCCGAAGTAATAATTACATTATTATCTCCCAATTAACATGACATGCCGACTATAGAATACTATAAAATTTTTTTGTTCCTAAGGTCGGCAGCCACCAAACCATGAAATGGAATTCTTTACGCAAAATTTAACATAAGGTTTCAATTGTTGGCTATCTTCTGAATATTTTTTTGTTAAAATACAACTTGAATTATTATAATTAATATCATCTTTGAAAGTAGCCTTTCTTTATTTTTTTTTTTTTTTTTTTTTTTTTCTAAAAACTGATATCAAAAATGTGTTGTTTAAGAACGTAGGAAATTGCCAAAAAACTGCTACTATTAGTATATTTTAAACATTTTCACTAAAAATATAAATATATTTTCATGGCAAAATTCATCTTACATCAATAATTAGTATTCGCTGTTTTTAATTATTTCAGTTTAAATTTAAAAATGCCGACTACTGGTACATGCCGACATTAGGTGCACTTACCCTATTTAAAAAAAAATAATAAAATTTTATATACAAAATTTGACTTCAGTTTATTTTTTGTTACATAACTTCTGAACTAAATGAGAGTCCAACATGAAATTTTGAACAAGCATGAAGTAGAGTTTTATTAATATTATATCATTTGTTTTAGCATTTTAAAAATATTGTTTTCGGAGATATAATGGTTTATTTTTTGTAAGTCTTATTTTGACCTTTGAACTCTCGATCTAAAGTAACTCACTATATATCATTTTTAAGGTAATGTCCTTGCTTTTAAAATTATAATAAAACAAACTTTTTATTTTCTATAGTTTAGAAATTATTAATAATTGGATTTTATTTTTGTCCATAACTCCTAAACTAAATAAGGCTCCAACTTGAAATTTTATATCCATATGGAAAAAAGTTATATCAACAATATATAATTTTTTAAGACTTTTACAAATACCGGTTTTTGAGATATAATAGTTTGAATTCTTTTATCTCCAACTTTCGCCTTTGAACTTTTGATGTAAAAAACTTTGTATATGTCGTTATGAAGGTATCTTTGTCTTTAATATGCAGTAACAACTAGAGATCTACCATGTATATTTAAGAAGTTATTAAAAGCTGAATAAGTATTCATTTGTAAAGTTTTTAACATTTTTATGTTTTTTAAACAGTCATATTTCCGGACCGGAAAGAAACATTGGTCTGAAATTTCATGTTTTCGGAAACACTTTGAATGGTCAATGCTTGTAGTAAATTTCATTGAAATCGGACATGTCAAATCCGATTGCTGTCTGCTTTTATATGGAATCTCCCAAATATAAAATGTTTAAAATTATTCATATGTGGAACATAATAAATTTTCAATTAAAAAAAATTTGAACACGTGCGTGGATGATTTATTATAGACACTGCATGGTGTCATTTTGTAAACTGAAATAAATCTGAATAACTTTTTTATCTCAAAAAAAAAAAAATCGAATTGAAAAAGTAATATTTATAAATACAAAATGTATTAGTGAAAGACAGGAAGTTTTCATGATCTAATAGTCCCCGTGTTAATATATAAAAATTGCTACAGGACCACAGTTGGGCCAATCACAAAAATGTTGGTAATAAATTTTTATTTTCTAAACTACTGACTGAATTGAATTGAAATATGTATATGGAAAAGTTATACAGGACGACCTAAGCTTTCAGAAAAATCATCTTGTAGTTACTCTGTTATAACGCGAGATAAGGTACAGGATATCAAAGTTTACCTTCTCGAGTATGTAAAAGTTTCAAAAAAACTGTAACTTCTACAAATCAAGAACGATTATATTTTTGCAAAGTGCTTAGCGAGGTAAAAGAAAATAAATTGACTTACTTAAATTATATCTTATAAATAAAAAGATATCTTTAATTAAATTTTTTTCCTCGATTCATTTCTTTTATAGGGAATAAGTCCTAAGGTGTATGAAAATGAAATGAAAAAACATTCTATATATGATAATCTCATTTCGTCTAGACATGAAAAATGTTCAAAGTCAACACCCTGAAACTAGTATGAAAAATGACTATTTTTTAAAAAATAAATTTCTATTTTTGCAGCGGCATACTTTTGTTGTACTTATGGCGTTATAATTTAAATAAAATTAAAACCATGAGCTTTGATATAAATATTGTCATACCCCATAATAGCATACATACCCCAAAATAGCATGATATTTCGGGACCTCTTGGTCTATTAATTTTAATAAAATAATAACTAGAAGTTGATGTCGACTTTAGAATTCATGGAAAATATCGAATTTTTGTTCCTAAAGTCGGCAACCACTTAAATATGAAATGCAATAATTTTTCACTACGATGTTCACATTCAAAACATTATTTGAATAGATATCTACTCTCAGAATAAATTTTTATAAAATATATTATTATGAATTATTATGAATAATTGCCTTTTTTAAATTGGTCTATAAACTAATTTTTTTTTTAAATTAAAAAAAAAAGCAATCCAAAACGTGTTGGTACAGATATAATATACAGAGATATTGAATTAATATAGAAAAATGGTGGATGTTGTGGATGTACTGATTATGCAACACCAACGTATGAGATATCGTGTGATCGAGAAATCCCTGGATATTTATTCCACTAAAAAATTTTTATATTTCATTTGTCTCTTGAGAAGTGAGTTTATGTTTGGAGTATAAAAGTACTGTTGGTAGTGAATACTATGCCATCATTTGTTTGCCTAAATTCTTCCAAGAAGTTAGCAAAATTATCTGTCAAACCCTGATCATTCTCCACTACTATAATTCTTGCTTTTTCACAGTGGGACAGAATCGAAAATTTTTGGATATAAATATGTAACTTCTGATCGGCTAGTTGGATTTGCGTATAGTCGTAGCAGAGGAGCGTAAAATGTTAAGTTTGGAAGGGAGACCCAACAAACCCTTCAAGGGCAGAGCTAAAAAGGCTTAAAGTAGGGTACTTCGGACATAAACAATTTTTAATCGCTTGACAAATTTCTCGTCCGATTTCTCTGATAAGGCCTATAAAAAACATGATTGCATGTCTTATTTATCTCTTATAGTTTTCGAGTTATTTACGTTTGAATTTTTAAGTACCTTAAGTTTGCATGTTCTTGGTTCAGTTTTAGTTAAAGAACAAAATGATATATTGAATAAAAAAAATTGAAGTCGATATGTTTACCGAGTCCAAAAATAAACGATTTTGAATTTAAAATTACAAAAATTACGACCTTTTATGTTTTTTTTTTTTTTGTTCGAAAAAGTATCTACACTAAATTTTCTCTAAAATAAAATTTTCCTTAACAACATATAATAATTTTATATTCTTCTGAAAGATTTATAAAGGTAGAGATGACTTTAAAATAATCGAGAAAGAAACTATTGTAGGTCAAGACCGACCATATAATACCCTACACCATTTTGTATGAGCCCAAAAATTCGGGAAGGGGACTTATATTAGACCTGTAGCCAATTGTAGATCAACACTTTTACTAAATGTAAAATAAAATATGCAAATACAGAGCAATGTCTATATGACAAACACATAATACCCCAACCATCTATGGTGGCGTAGGGTATAAAAACAAGCCCAATAACTCAAGTGGTCAAGGTACACACCTTCCCAAATTTGGCCCAGTTTTGATTTTAGTCTATATTTTCTAAAATCCCAAAGCACGAATTGGCAAGCGGAATGCAGTTTAGGAATCTATAATATGTTTTTAAAAGTTTTCAATCAAAATCTACGGGACTTTGGAAAAATGTCCCGAAAATGTAAAAAAAAAAAAAAAAAAACATGTTTTTGGAATTTTCGGCGTCAAAAAATCCAATTTCGCATACAAACGCACAGATATGGGAAATTCTTCAAACTGGTTTACTTTTGATGTTCAAAAAAATATCGAACATTTTTAAAAGGCATATCAACGACATTTAGTACCAATATGCCTTGGCTCTAATGGAAAACAGATCTGTTAGCGTGAATGACTTTTACCGAACGGCATCAATGTTATGGCAGTTTAAGATAAAAATTTATAAAAAAAATTACCAAAATTCTATTTATAGTCCTAAATCAAAAATTATTGAATTTATGTATTCTACAATGCTGTGTCTAAAATACAAATTAGAAATATAGCGATAAGTTATGTATGCGTGGATATATTAGCGATTTAATAATTATTAAACTTTCTTATAAAATTTGAAAAATTCAGTTTTTAGTGATGTAGTGTTGTTCATATTCATCCATTTATTGCAAAATTCATAATTTTTTTTTAAATAAGTCATAAGTCAAATCTCTAAAGTTGCACTAACTGAAAAATCGTAATATTTTTCGAACGCCATATTGATTTTGATGTATGGTATTAAAGCAGATTGACATATATCATCGCTAATTTTGATTAGCGCTTTGGGTGTGCCTCGACGATTAATGTTAAAATAAAAAACATCGCATTCTTAGCACATGAAAACCGTTGATAAATATTTTTAGTGAAATTATATTTTCTGCGTAAGTAAAACTTTACACAGGAACTTATTTCAGTTTAAAATTTATTTATAACACGAAAATCCGCTATAACAAAATATGAAAAATTTCTGAATTCTTTAAAAAAGCTATACACGTTTAGCAAATTAATATTTTAAAATGCCACAATGATTTTTAAATGTCATTTGGAAATCTTCTTTGATAACGCTATACTCTAGCTTCACTGAAATAACGTTGCGAGTATGCCTCACGAAAAAGGAGCCATTCACACTTTTTTCTCTCCAAGTTTGGGTACCTCCCACAGCATTTCTGTTGAGGGCACATTAACGAGATATATGTCAAATAATGTATAATTTCAAGAGCTATTGAGCTCTGTTTTGAATTTTGAAATATCCGAAACGGCGCGAAATCCCCAATGAAGAAACTGCATAATTTTAAAATTTTTTTAAAATTTGGTTTCACGACTTTTGCACAACATAATTTCACACTGGTTAATGGCACGCTAATTAAATCCATGCTGGTCCTATACTACAAGTGTTTATAATCTACATTAGAGGAATTGGACATTAATGCTAAAATTTTCAACTACAGCAAGAAAAAGAAATAAAAAACCTTGT
This sequence comes from Protophormia terraenovae, assembly GCA_951394005.1. Taxonomy (NCBI): domain Eukaryota; kingdom Metazoa; phylum Arthropoda; class Insecta; order Diptera; family Calliphoridae; genus Protophormia; species Protophormia terraenovae. The sequence continues at coordinate 146,080,053 of OX596074.1, forward strand.
TAGTTTCAAACACTTTTTTTGAAATTTTTGACTTTGGTTGCTTGCCGGCACCACATGGAACTGGTTCAGGGCTTGAATTTTTCTTTGTGCTACACAACCAAGTGTTGTTAACATAATTGCATCAAAAGTTGTTTAAAAAAGTCAGAATTTAAAAAAATATTTGAGGTTGAAGGTCGGTTTCATAAAAGCAAACGTAAAAAAAAGAATTGCCCATATATTGTCGAAAGATATTTTTAATAATAAAAATATCGAATATTTTTCAATCTGAGGCCTTTAAAAACTTTCGTACAAAATGAGAAACTTTTATATATGTACTTCATTTTATATGAAGTGTTTAAATATAAAACCAAAACTATGTATGAATTAAGTACATGCTTAATATATTTATAGCTTACGAGTAATAAGTATTTAAATTTCATTATATTATTCATATAAATTTTATTAATCAATTTATTAAAAATAATTATTAAAAAGAAAAACGACCCTGATAAATACTTCAATTATCCAGTCTAGGCATAAATATTTTAATAAAACAACGTTATCACAGATTAAAACCCACTGATGAAACTTTCATCTATAAAAATTTTAACAAAAAAAATTATATTTAATAACTATGTATTTGTTTGCACTTGTTTTTTTTTTTTTTATTTAATTTAACTAAATTATTTTTTGCAGATAAACAAACACATTTGTTAACTTGTAATTAAAGTTAAATAATCTGTTTTAATAATCACTAACAAAATTTATTAAATAATAAATAATAACAACAATAATTTTATTTCAGTTTTTTTTCCCATTTAATATAATTTGTGTTTAATTTACTAAATTTTAATTAAAAATACAATTAAATTTGTAATAAACCTACACATGTTTACATGTATATAAATGTAGAAGGCCACATATATGTATATAAATATGAAAGTAAATATCCATGTGGGTATATGTGTGGTTGCTATAAATATTTATATCTATAATTCAAATTAAAATATGTTAATATAAACAGGATTTTTACTATAGCAGTTTTTTGTAAATTCAGTCACATATTAAGCTATAATTACATATAAATTCAATTAAACCAGCTGTAATAACACTAGACAATAAAGTTTTTTTTTTTATAGAAAAATTTAAATTTTTCAATTACAAAAAAAATAAATTTTAAAATTATATTAAGTATCTAACTATAAATATTTATAAAAGTAAATATTGTGATTTGTACTTTAAAATAAATTATTTAATTATGTTTATTAAATAATTTTATTACAAAACATAAGATTAAGGGAATTAAATATTCAACACTTGAAAATATTTTTCTTTAGCATTTGTTATAATCATTTTAGTTTTTACTTTAATATTTATCACGGAAATTTTCTATTATTTTTTATATACGTAAAAATTTTGTTAATTTTTTTTTTTATTTTTTATTTTTTTTTTCTTAATTTTATTCATAAAATAATATTTAGTTTTTTTTATATAATTTTGAGATGAAAAATCTAAACATTATGGACCAATGCAAACATTTTAAAATCTATGTTATGTTAACATTTGTGTTTACTTGTGTATGTGGATCTATGCAATACACACACATGTATACAGTGCTGTGCAAAATAATAGACTAATTTTTATTTGGTAAATATTTTCCATTATGAATGTTATTTAAATTTATTTTTTACTTATTTAAGATGGTAAAAGATACACCATCCACAAATGTTTTTGTTTTTTTATGACTTTATTTAAATAAAAAATAAAAAAAAATCATTTTCCTATGATTCAAAATAATAGACTTATTCAATATTTCTTAAACAAATATATATTTTTTTCATTAAAGACTAAAACAAATTAAATTTTCTACTAATATTGAATATTATAATAATATGCCAAGTTAATTCAATAACCTGAATGACCGCCATTATTGTTTAAAATGCACTGAACTCTTCTGGTTTTTTTTTTTTTTTTTAATCCAATAATTTTTGGCATTTTTCCATAGAAATTGCCTCCCATTTCTTTTTAACATCTTTCCAAAGTTGATTTTTATTCCGAAATGTTTTCCCATCTAGACCTCTCTTCAGTTCAACCCAAAGGTTCTCAATAGGATTTACATCCGGTGACTGTGAAGGCCATTCTAAAACAGATACATTGTTAGCACTCAGCCAAGACTTAACAAATTTTGAGGAGTGCTTAGGATCATTGTCCTGTTGTAAAGTCCATTCTGGTGGCATATTGTTCTCCACATAGGGTAGCATAATATCCTTCAAAATATCAAGCTACATTTCTTGGTTCATTATTTTTGTGATATAATAAAGAGGGCCAACACCATGCCAACAAAATTCACCCCACATCATTATACTTCCTCCGCCGTGTTTTACAATCTTTTTTGTATAACGATCATCTAGTTCCTTTCCATTTGATCATCTAACATTTCTGCGACTATCTGACCCGAACAAGCTAATTTTTGTCTCGTCGTTCCATAAAATGTTCTTGAAATTATCAACTTCACTATTTTTAATTTTTGTAACAAATTTTTTTCGAGCTGCTTAGTTTTTTGAGCTTAAAAATGGTAACTTCCTGGCGATTATACTTGGCAAACCTTTCTCTAAAAGTTTTTGTCGGACTGCTGAAGCACTAATTATGTTACCTATTTCTTCAGAAACGGCTTTTGAAAATAGAAATGGCTGCTTCTTCACTAGAAGAGCTATTTGTGAATCCGTGGTAGCGGTTATTTTGCAAGGTCTACCACGTGTTTCTTTTGATGGCTTCCACTTGATCGCGTTTCTTACGAAATGATGAGACCTTCCAAGCAATTCCGCAATAAAATCAAGTGTTTTTTCTTGGTCACGTAATTATTTCACTATTCGCCTTTCTTAAGGAGTGCCACGTACATTACGACCCATCATTTCATAAAAATAATATTATTTTATAATATTTTTTCAACAATAATATTTCATTTACCTTACATTTAATTATTTTCAGAAAATTTATCCAAATTATAAGGTAAATTAAAACAAAAAATATAATCCTTTAAAATAAGTCTATTATTTTGCACAAATTATATTTTAACTTTTCTTGAAATGTTTACGAAACGCATAAAGGAAAGAAAGAAACTTCTTAAAAATACCCATTATTTTTAATATTGACAATATCAAAAATAACGGTACCAAAAATTCCTAAGAGAATGTTTTTTTAATAGTGTTAAATCGAAGAGAAAATATTTAATATACAATAGCCTATTATATTGCACAGCACTGTATATATAATTATAAATTGTTAAACATATATTTAAGTATTAGATAACGGAAAAAATGTTTGATTCTATAGGCACAACCCACAGTAGAGTTTAACGGAAAATTTTTGGTAATAAATATGTATCTCCTCAATTACAGGTCGGATCGCACTGAAATGTATGAACAAATTGTAGAGGAGGAGGCTTTCAGAAAAATTATCTTATAGTCACCCTGTGATAACAAGAGATAAGGGTGTTAAAGTTGACTACCTCGAGTAAGTATAAGTTCTGCAAAATGTTTGGCAAGAAAAAGGAAAAAATGCCGTTAAAATTATTTACGCTTGAATTTTTTTTATCTTTTGCCTCGACTTCAATTTTGTTGGGAATTAGTCCTAAGAAATATGAAGGAACATTTTTTTAAATTTATTTTCTTTATATATTTCAAAAGACAAGGCTTCGTTAATGGCACTCGTCTACAAAAAAATCCTCCCCCTTGATTAACTTTGATGTGCTAAACACGAATCTGCTTTCAGTTTTTTTCCATCAGGTGTGTATTTTTTTTTTTTTATGGGCGTGTCTAATATTTCGCCTAAAAATATTTCATCATAACTCAAGAACGCTGAGTACGATTGAAATAAGTGATACAGCAAAAGACAAAAATATCTTCAAGCCACCCAAACTTAATTTTTTTTAATTTTTTTTTTTTTTTCAATAGCTTCGGCTGCCCTTCGGAAAGCACAGCTGAGTCTACGAAAATCCCTGTAATATACAGGGTAGCCGTCCGTCTATACATTAGAGTTAAATGTGTCGAAAATTATGCAAAATTCAGGGAAAGGTGATATCAACACTTTGATGATCACGTTTAATTTTTCTATTAATTAGTAAGTAAAAAAATGCATTTTTAGAATTCTAAAATATTTTTTTGGCAGAATGGCAATGTCTGTCCGACCGTATATACATTTTGGTTAAATGGGTCGAAAATGGCACTTAATCCAGAGAAAGGTCATACCAATACTTTAATATTTAGATTTAGTTTTTATATTGGTCAAGAAGTAAAAAATTATACACTTTTGCAATTTTAATGCTTTTTTTAAAGAATTCTAATGTCTGTCCTTCTGTCCGTCTGTTTATTAATTTTTGCAAACTTACCAATTCAAAATCGTTTATTTTTTGACTCAATAAAGATATTGACTTCAAATAACACAGCTTAAAGGTTTTAATTGATATTGATACATAATTTTATATTTTTTTATTCAGTACCCAACTTTATTACAAAAATTTAAATTTAAAAATTCAATTAATCGCCACTTTTGACACATTTTACCCCAACGTGGAACGGTGAGTACGATTGAAATAAGTGATACAGCAAAAGACTAAAATATCTTCAAATCACCCAAACTTCATTTTTTATGTCTCAATAGTTTTGGCCTCCCTTCGAGAAGCACAACTGAGTCTACGGGGCGCCTCCACAGATTGTGGATGGTGGAAATCCTTGTATACAGGGCAGCTAGGAATTAAATAACCAATGGCGGACAATCCAGCAAATTAGAGTCTTAGGGTCTCAGAGCAACACTATTGGCAAAGTGTTTCATTAAAATTCTGAGTGCCGTTTGAAGCTATTGTTGACAAGGCGAGTAATTGGTGCCATTAAATAACCAAAAGCCATACTAACATTGCAGTGTCTGTTCTCATATTGTGTGACTGCAAACAGCGTCTGTTCTTCAAAGGAGCGGCTTAAAATTAGAAGGAAAACTATAAACCCTTCAGAAGGCAACGGAAAACCACTGAAGTAACATCCCTTGAAAATCGTACAATATGAACAATATAACACAGAACATATAGCCCTCAGTCTCCCGCCAAAAAAGGGTACAAAGAATCTTTGGAGGTAAAACAAAAAAAAAAAAAAATTTGCTATTGGAACTTCAGTGAAATGATGCGACTTCAAATAGACGTTTTAGGTATAAGCAAAACATGGTGGAAGGACTGCGGCGAATTTAGATCAGAAAACGTTACGGTGTATCATTCAAGGAACCAGAGCGGAGTCCACAGAAAAGGAGTATGTATCATTGTTAAGAATCATATAGTCTCATGTGTCACAGGTTAAGTCCTAATATCAGATAGAACTATGCTAAATAAAATAATGGGGAGACCACTTAACATTAACATCATTCATGTTTATGCACCCACATGCGATGCAAATGCCAATGAAGTCAAAGAATTTTATGACGATATTGCAGAAATGTTAAAAATGACGAAAGAGTGGATTACCGACTAAATTCGAGAACTTCGAAAAGAAAGATGTGAACATCAGAATAAAAATTATGAGATATACTGGGAGATAAACAAAGAAATACGATCGATGCTGCAAAAAAATTATCTATTAAATCGGAAATGTCAGAATTCTTACAAAGTATACACAATGATTTTAACCTCCATAAGAAACTAAAAGAATATGCCGAAGTATATAGATAAATATCGACTGCAATTTTAATTAATGATATTAATAAAGGATCGGCTTTTGGAAATAATATGGAGCGCCCAATAACGGGAACACAAGCAAGAAATGAAGTGGAATATGTTTTAAAATCATTGAAAGACAAAAAGGCTACAGGTCCAAACGAAATCCCATCTGATGTTTTGAACCTGATGGACACAAATACTATACAAATTTTAATCACACTTTTTAATCAAATATACGATACGGTTCAATATCCGGAAGATTGCCTCAAATCAATATTCAACGCCATACCGAAGAAAAATAATGCAAAGAAATGCAGTGAATTCAGACTAATTAGTCTAATGAGTCATGTATTAAAGATATTTCTAAACATTATTCACAGAAGGATATATACAAAATATGAAGATGCTATGGGGAATACATAGTTTGGGTTCAAGAAAGGTATGGGTACATGGGAAGCGTTATTTTGTGTGGAAATTTGAACTCAGAATTGCAAAGATGCCCAGAAAGATGTGTTCATGTGTTTCGTCGATTATAAAAAAGCCTTCGGCACAAATTGATATCAGTGCAAATGAAACTGGAGAAATTACCATCTCAGGAGGAGTCAGACAAAGGTGCATACTGGTGCATACCCCACTATTATTCAACATATTTTCCGAGAAAATATTCCAGGAAACACTTGAAAGAGAAAACATCGGCATAAAAGTAAATGGGAAATTCATCAATAGTACAAGATATGCAGACAACTCCACACTACTGGCTGGTAGTATATCCGGTCTACAGAATCTTATAGGGAAACTTGCATGTATAAGTGAGACGTATGGACTAAAAATCAATTTTAAAAAGCCAAAATACATAATTATTAGTAGCAAGAATCCCCCAATCACTTCTTCTTCAACTAGGCTTATTATGGTTCTTCCTTCTTTTTCAACTAGGCTTATTACGGTTATTCGACTTATCTAAGTTCGGTTATTTGGTTTATAGTGAGATCGGTGAGAACGAGTAACCGAAGTCGCTCGTAAGAACAGCCAACCGAAGTTTACTGTGAAATTTATTTGACACCCAACCGAGGTCAAGTGTCCCGAAAAATACGACTTAATTTTACTTTCGCAAAATATAGTCGGCTTTTCAATTATGTATAATAATTTCCGAGACTTATATGTCGTGTTCTTGTCTTGTTTGAATCGCCCCGACTGTAACCAAACCTTGTTTACTTATATTTATTCATGTATAAACTGAATGAGAATTATTTCAACTGGACAACTAAACCAGTTATTACAAGTGTGTGTGTCAGGGATGGAAAATGAAAATATTTTTGGGTATCAAAATAATAAGAAAAAATATTTTATTAAACTTTTTTTTTTTTTTTTGACATCTAGTGTGGTTAATAATTTTATATAAAAAATTACTTTTTTTAATCACAACCAATTTGGCTAAAATTTCCTAACTTTTTTTTTAATTCTAATCAATAATTTCCCCCATATTTTCTTTAATATACCTAATACTTTTAAATTACATTAGTATGTGCATATTTTGAAATTAAAACATTGACAGAAAATGCATAAATGGAAAAAATTAAAAAAATAAATAAAAAAAAAACTATAATAAAATTTATAAATTGTATAAACAATAAAATAAATATTTATGCTGATAATAAAAGCTGTTATTAACTATACAAAATACAAATATAAACATAAATACTTTTACATACTAAATACAAGTGTATCTATTAAGTATAAATTAACTAATACATAAACATTTACATATACTTAAACACATATATACATAGGGACCATTAAGTTATAAATATGTAAAAGTATGTGTATAATACACACTTGAAATTGTTTTAACAATTTAAATTTACAATTAATAAAATATTTAGAAATATACCTACAAATTTAAGAAACATTTTTTATGATGATCAACATTTTCTTTAGTTATATTTACATATGGAGCGTATACTTAATTTTTGGTAATCTAATTTAATATTAAGTATACGTTACATATGTTAAAATACAAAGATCAGGGATTAAAAAAACTACTAAATTAGTAGAGAAATTAGTTTCTGCTTCATAATTATAAAGACATTTTTTTCAAATATAATTATTTTAATGATATTCAAATTTAAAATATCAAAATTTTTAATTTTTTATTTATATTTTTAGCCAACAAAATAAAATAATTTTGCTAAAATTTAAAATTAAATTTTAAAATTTTAGTTTTTGTAGCTTTTTCACATATTCAAATTATAATTGTTTATAATTTCAAAGAAATGAAAATTTGAAAAATGAAAACTAAAAATTTATGAGAAATTTAATTTTTATTACTAAAAAAATTTTAACTAAAATTATATGAAAAATTTAACAAAATTTACTAAAAAAAGGTAACGAAATTTCATTTTAAGTTTAAAAAATGGAAATAAAATTTATTATTACTAAAATCAAATCCTTAAAATTGTGTAAAATAATTAAAAATGAGCTTATTGGCTACAAACCAAATAAGAACCAAATTTAACTGAACTTGTGACCGAAATTTTCTGGTTAAAATGGTTGACTTTATTTTGTCTTTTGCCTTCTTTTGTGCTATATTCGGAAAAAATTATAAATGAGTCAGATGTTGTTTTTCTTTTTTTTTTCTGGCTGTGTTGCCCTTAAAAAAATATTTTGCATGTTAAGCAAATTAGACAAAAAACTCAAACATATTTGTCTAGAGGAATTAATTTTTAATATTTGGTGCTTTTTAGTTAATATTGCATCCAAATTTTTACTAAGAATACGAAAATTCAGCAACTTCATAATTTCTCAAAAATATGAAGATTTCCAAAAAATTTTAAATTTCACCAAAATCCAAAATTTCACCAAAACATTTCAAATTTTACAAAAATATGAAATTTCAACAAAAAATACAAATTTTACCAAAAAATACAAAATTTCGAAATTTCACCGAAATCCAAAAGAATAAAATCCCATCCATATTCCGAAATCTTATCGAAAATTCCAGATATCATAAAAAATCCGAAAGTTTTAATTTTAATTTTTCTAAATCGAACAAATAATTCTAGATTTATAGTTAAATATTTTTTTTACCAACATATTTGATATGCTATAAAAAATCTGTGACAGACAAGTTCACATATTCTTTTTTTGCAGACCAACAAATTTCAGTTAAAATTCTGAAGCAAAATTTGGCAACACTTTCGAAATGTCTTACTTATGTATTTCATCCAGGGACCGTAATGATTATGGGTTTTAAAATAAAACTCAACAAATAATCATTATTTTTGATTTGTATTATTTCGCTAAACTTTTAATAATTTTTTTTTTTTATTTTTTTGCTTAACTCATAATGATTATTTTTGAACATGAAAAATGAAACTATTAACTAGTAAAAAATTTGATTTATTGCAAATAATTTTATTTTTAATAAAAAATTTATTTTTAATAAAAAAAAAAATTCGATTTTTAGTAAAAATTTGATAAAAAAGATATCATCACACTTGCCTTTTAGTAAAAAATCTAATTTACGATGAGAAATCTTTTTCATTAAAAATTGGGTAATAGTTTCATTTCTCATATTAAGTTTTATATTGTGAGCAAAAAAATTAAAAATCAAAAAAAAAAATTATCATTATGAGTTGAGCAAAAAAAAAATAAAAATCATTCCAGATTTCGATAGAACCTGTTTTGAAGATCACATTTCTGTATTTTTTTTGACACTTTTATCCGGTCGTTCCTTGTATCTGATTTTTTTTTTTTTTTAATTTTCAAGAATTATGATTATTTTCTGTCCTTGATTTCACCAAACACTTTCCAACTGTGAAAACAGCTTGTGTCTCCCAAAATACTGAGAAAAATAAAACCAAAGTTATCATAGAATGATTTAAAAGAAGTCTGACAGATAAATTTAAAATTTGATAATTGATTCCACGATAGATTTTATTAAAATCTTTATTCAGTCTAAAAAAGATTGCATATTAACATTAGTTTGGTTCCATTTCAGTTAATTTATTGAGAAAAATATATAAAATAAATAAATATTTATTCTAATAACGTGTAAATAATTTTTAATTATGTATAAATTATTAAAAATATCCTTTTGGCAGCAAACAATTTAAGTTTAATTTTTAGTAATTTTAGTTTAAATTTTTTAGTAAAAAAAATCATTTCTCATAAAACTAAAATTTTCATTTCTCAAACTTTAATTTCTCATAAATATAAAATTTTAAAATTTTCATTTCTTTGGTAGTAAAATTTTCTATACTAAGAAATTGTATACTAAAATTATTATTTTTATTAAACTAAAAGCAATTTGAAATATTTTATATTTAAAAAAATATTTTTAGTTCAGTATAAGCGACAGTTAAATAAATTTTCATATTTGAAATTACTTTCCTTTTAAAAACTAAGACTAAACATATTGATGTTTAGTTTTTAGTAATCAGAAAAATAGTTAATACAAAATTTTAATCCCTGCAAATAAACATTGAATTTTTTTTTTTTTTTTTTATATTTTTTTTATATTCTCTCCTTTATCATAGTATCAAGTGTAATATCCATTGAGCATATATTGTAATTACTTTATGCAAAAAAAATTAGAAAAACCACATGTGAATAAAAATTATTTACATTTGTTTTAGTGTAAATATTGACATTGTTTATATAGAAAAATTAAAAATTAAGCAAATATTTAATTAAATGCGGAAATTACAACCAGATTTAGCACATTTATTTATTTTTATTTTGAGTTTTCAAAAACATTATTATTAAGATAAAAACTAAAACTAAAAATACAATGCCTGTATTAAGTTTGGTTAAATAATTTCATTTTTTATAAATTTATAATAACCCGTGATGTACATATTTAGCTACATACTTTTATTTTAATAATAACACTGATCGACAAAAAATATAACCAGAATAAAATTGGCTTTAAATCCCTCCAATATAAAATTTTTTTCTGCTCAATAGTTTAGAGTTATTTCCAATTATGTGTCCCAAAAAAAATTTGCATGCTAAATTTAATTTTTTTTTTTTTTTTTAAGTGAAAACATCAAAATTTCTCCAAAAAAAAATTTTTTTTTAGTAGCTATTTAATAAAAAATCTTATTTTTTCAGAAATTAGGCTTAATATCTCCATAGCTGTTGGTCGTATAAAAAAGTGATGTAAAAATTACCTAAAGAAAGAATTATTTTTTTTTTTTAAGACAAGTTATTTTTGAGATATGCTTCAATGTATTGTATAATTTTACAAATCGCAATTTATCGCGAGAACTAGAGTCAATTCAAAAAAGTAGATTAGAGGCTTTGTATTTATTAATACCATATATCTGAATTGACTGAGAAACCCCATGCCGCAGTTTTTTATAACTATATATTAACATCAGATTTGTTATTATACATTCAGATTATGTTAAATTAAAATTTTTATAACTATAAATTTTTTAATAATACTTCTAATAGCTTAAACAGAGTGCGCTTCACTATCCTATTGCATTGAAATAAAAGCATCGAAATAAAATTAAAAACAAACAAACACAGATTCACTTTTATATGGATAGTATTAAACCCGATTTTGCAATTCTCCTATATAGACCAGATAAAAAATTTGTAGCCTTTTTATTTAGAAAAAAACTAAATTAAATACTAAAAGTGAAGAAACACGTAAAATTAAACTATGATTCCTATCTCCCGTGGGAACAGTTTTAATACTGGTGTTCTGTCTTTAAATCTTTAATTTCACGTTTGAAAGTTAATTATTATTACAAAAAATTCAAAGAGTAAAGCCAGCAGCAGTGTGTGCTGCCATAATCAGCTGATTATTTAGAATGCACTGTTTGTTATGGTGTTGATTACATTTAGTCTGCAGCAGTTCGCAGTACTGTTTCATTTAGCCCTGTTTCTAAATTCACTGTGCTGCATTCAGATTGAGAGCGAGACAAGGAGAGTGAGCAAATAAATGAGAGGCTAAAATACACAAGTAGAACAAAGTTAGATGCTGGTTGTAAATTGTGGCTGCCTACGCTGAATTGTAATTATAACGGCAGCAACATGTTGTGCTGACAGTGATCAGCTGATAATTTTTGCTGATACTGTTGCTGACTACGCGCTATTGTAATTTGGGCTTAATATTATAATAATGAAAGGGATCACAAAGTACCTTCTTATGGATTTTCATTCACTTAGGACCATATGTTTAATTTCATGATTTTATGTTAAATGTTATAGAAAATTAGAAGAACAAAAAAATCCCTCTCTTGATTTCTTACCCAAATAGGACCATATATATTTAATTTCATTTTTATTAGTTCAATATTATAGAAAATTCAAAAAGTACCATTAGAAGATCAAGAGAGTACCACAAAGTCCCTTCTGGTGAATTCTTACTTCCATAGGACTACATATCCTTAAGTTTATGTTTCCTAGTTTAATATAAAAACAAAAAAAAACATTATTTAATTTAAATAAAATTCAGTTTTTTTTTACTCCCCTTTTGGTACTTTTTATTCCACCTTATTCCAATTAATTTCTAAATTGTACTGGAATCTAATGTTAAAATATGCAAATGTATGTGTCAGTAAAAAGAAAAAAATATTTTGTGAAAAAAAGTATCAAAACAAATTACGGCTTTTACCCTTTAACGTTAGAATTTCCAAAAATTGCCAAACTTTTATTCGCGAATTTTCGATAAGGAACTCATTTGATGCACATTTTATTACTTTGCTTACGGGATTAAAAGAAAGATAGGGTGCCAAAAAAGTACCAAAATACAGTTTTAACCGTTTTTTCCCCTAAAAGAGCCGAATATCTAAATAGTACCAAACACCTATCCGATTATTTTTTAAATGAGTAACGATAACTAGAACTTTTTTTGTATCTCTATTAGTTTAGGAGATATAAGATTGCAGATTTTAGCCGTTTTTACCCCTTTTTTACCTCTTAAACATTCGAATTTCCAAAAATCCCGTCTTAGTGGATCTATTCAGTAGTTTTTCTTAATATTTCATTGTTCGAAATTCGATCCGTCCATGGAACCTTTAATATGTAACGGTATATTCATATTTCAAATACCTCTAATCTCTGTTCGTCCGCGATTTTTATCATCCATGTTTCAACTGCGTATAACAGCATGGAGCAAACATAACATTTTATAAAGCGGATTTTTTCCGCAAGGCTTATGACGTGACTAAATATCGTTATTTATAATATATCATTTATATCATTTATCCTTTTATCGAATCTCTAAATATCTGTTCCGAATATATGTTTGTTGAATAACAAGGCCGATAATATACGTCACTGTTTATTTCCTTTTGATATGGGAATATATTATCAGTTAATTCCCCATCGATTTCGATGTTCGCCGATTGTTGCCAATATAAATTCCTGATGCACCTTATCTCCTTTCTATCTATTCCTATCAACATTAGAATCTCAATTAGCTTATTATGTTTGACTGTGTTGAAAGCTTTCTCATAATCAACAAAGCATATAAATAAGTCTTTCTGCACATCTAGAGATTTTTGTATTAGTACTTGGATACATGCTAACGCTTCTCGGGTACCCATTTCTTCTTTGAAACCAAATTGTGTTTTACCCATAAATTTCTCGCATTTTTGATAAATTCTTCTATGTATTATTCTTAGGAATATTTTTAAGGCAAGGCACATAAAACTAATTACTCTATATTCATTGCGTTTTCGCGAATTATTTTTCTTGGGTATGTTAATAAATGTTGATTTAATCCAATCATGAGAATATAGCCCTGTGTCGTAAATATGTTTGAAAAGATTTAAAAATATCTGGAAATTGTTATCATCTATCAATTTCAAAACTTCGGACGGTATTTCATATGGTCCTGTTGCTTTTTTGTCTTTCATTGCCTTGATTGCATATACTATCTCATCCTTGGTGATTGGCGTTCCTGTTAAGTCGGTTTTTACTGCGTCATAAGCTAACCTTTCATCGTGTTTCATTTCATTGCCTTGATTGCATATACTATCTCATCCTTGGTGATTGGCGTTCCTGTTAAGTCGGTTTTTACTGCGTCATAAGCTAACCTTTCATCGTGTGTAGTACCTTTACATATTCTTGGCAAACATGCTTTCTATCTGTAATTTCGAATATAACTTTGTCATTGTCTTAATTTAATATTCGAATATAACGGCTGGATGATTTTGTAGGTTTAGGAAAAAATCTCTAAAAATTAAATTAAAACTGATTAATAATTTTTTTTTTTTCGATTTAAGCAGAGAAGAGTTTGAAGAACCCTTTCAACAAAATTCCAAGTTAAACTAGGATATAATAACCGAATAATAAGTTGATAAAGTTCCAACAACGAGTTTTTAAACTCATGATAACGAAGACGTTAAAAAGTGCTCCAAAAGTATACAAATTGGATCCAAATATTGGACATATAAAAACAACATAATAAGTTATCTATTGAAAGAAAAATATAAGGTTTGGGTTAATTTTTGGAGAAATTAGAACATTTTTTAATTTTGTTGTAATTTTATTCCAAACAATTTTTCACCAAAAATTTCTCCAAAAAAAATCTATATCAAAATCTATTTTTTACCAAAAAATCAGTGAAAAATTAATTATTCACTAGATAATCGATTTTTTTCTTAAAAATCTATTTTTCAGTAAAAGCAAAAAATCCACTTTCTATAAGAAAATAATTTTTTCACCTGAATTTTTTAAATATTAAAAATAGATTTTAAGTATAAAATCCAAAAATGAAGTAAATATATAAAATTCGTCATGGCCGTTACTTTCTTTTAATTTAAAATTACTATTTATTAGTTAATCTAATTCCAAAATAAATACTTATGTATGTTTTATTTTAAAACCATAATTCAATTAAAAATATTAAAATTTGTAACATCAATGCCCAAAAAAATATGATTAAATTTATAAAATAAATTAATTAATGAACTCATATTTATTTTATTATAGTCAGAGTAGTTCAAGGCAAATCGAAAATAAATACCAACATGTTTAAAAGATTAACTAAAAGCAAATAAATAATCAACTAAAGTAATTAAACGAAATGATTTGACTTCCAAAACAAATTTTAACAAAATATTTGTTAACTTTAAAATTCGTTGCAATAAATGTAGGTGCAGTTCGGCTCAACAAGGAGAAAAATTGTGCTAAAAAAAAAAAAATTATATAAAGGCTTATGTATGCCAAATAAACAAAATAAACAAATTCAACATTAGGCCTGTTCGAACTTTAATCTTAATTTTTTATTTTCCTCAGCAATTTTTGTGAGAGGAATTTTTTCTATTAACATACTTTGCACACAATTTTACTTTAATTACCATTTAACTCATGCCCAGCAAACACAAAAGTGTGATATCAAATTGAGAATGATTTGAAATAAAATCCTTTCTCAAACGTCAAACGTTTAAGAAGGCTTTGAAAATAACTTGAAAATAATAGCCTTCTCAACAAAAAGGGGAATTAATTCTCAAATTGAGAAATGCTATTATTATCAAATCATTAACAAGTTAAATTCTCAAATATTTTTCAAATGTGGATTGTGACTAAATGTGGAACATAAATAAGAATTTTTTGTTTTTTTAATTTTATTTATTTTTTTATTGTAAAAATAATATTTTAATATGTAATTTGTAAATAAATATTTTTGTTTAAAAGAATTAATTAAGAATATATAAAATATATATCGACCATTCCAGGAAAGAACGCCTGAAAAAGTATATTTTTTTACTTGATGGCTTTCAATTTCGACAAAAATTTGTATACATAAACTCCATTAAGCCTTTTATCAATTTCAGTTTTCAGTTTTGTGAATTTGCAAAAACTCACGATTTAATTTCGCTTTTTCATTTTCTCAAAAACCAAAAAAATTTCAAAAGTATGTAACTTTGAATAGCAATATCTCTGGAAAGAATTTGTGAATTTTAATGATTTAAAAGGCCTTAACATTTCGCATATGGCGGCTTTACAGCGAACATTTTAAAAATAAAAAAGTTTTTTTAAAAATGCATTTTAATGTAATTGCATTTTTTAAATGCATTTTTCTTTAAATATGCTATTCAAATTTGTTAATTTTTTAACATAAATGAAAAGTTTTGAATCTTTACATTAAAATAAAAGTGTCAAATTTTTGGGACGCGAAAATCTTATATGCATAATCCAATTTTTATAAAAACATGTTTCAAATTTTTCATATAAAATTAAAATTTTTTCTTGCTTTTGAAATTTTCTTTAAAATTTTTATAAAAGTTAACGTCTTCGATCCAAAATATTTTAAAAATATAAATGCAGTTTTTAGATGCATTTTTGTTAGTTGCGAATTTATTAAATTTTAATTTTTTCAAAAGTGTATTTAAAAATGCTTTGTTTATTATAACTTAAAACAATAAATAGTCTGATGCATAAAGTTTTACTATTTTTCAGGATTTTTTAATAAATAACACAATACTTTTTTTTAAGAAAATACGTAAAGATACTCATAATACCAGAAAAATATAATTTGTATATGAAAAAATTGAAACTAGTTGATGAAAAGGGGAAATTATGCACAGTACATGTGTGCGTCCCAAAAATTTGAGATTTTTATTTTAATGTAAAGATTCCAAACTTTTCATTTATTGTAAAAAATTAACAAATTTTAATAGCATATTTAAAGAAAAATGCATTTCAAAAATGTAATTGCATTAAAATGCATTTTTAAAAAATATTTTTTATTTATAAAATATTCGTGTTTAAGCTAACATAATTACAATTCAAACGCCGTATAAATCACAAATTTCTGCAAAGCCTTCCCAGAAATATTTGTATTTAAAGTTGTATACTTTTGAGATTTTTTCAAAAGTGAAAAAACAAAATAAAATCGCGAATTTTCTGAATTTAGCGAATTTGAAAACGAAAATATTTATAGACACCCATAGACCTTATACGTATAAAATTTTATAAAAATCGGAGGACACTTGGTATATTTTTGGGCGTTCTTTCATGGAATGGATGTATACTTATATACATCATTTTGAACAATGATTTATACTTACTTGCTTATATTAAAGGGAAATCTGTAGATTCTGCATTACATTCTGTGGTTCATAATATTGAAAAATATTTTTCAATCAATGGCATTATTTCTTCATATTGAAGGCGCGTTTAACAATGTTGAATCTTCAGCTATTCAACGTGCACTTATTCGGAATGGCGTTGATATTAAAGTAACTAATTGGATTATGTCAATGTTGATCTACTTTACATGCGACCGTAACAAGAGGAACGCCGCAGGGTGGTGTTATATCGCCACTACTTTAGTTAATTGTTGTGGATGAAATTCTAAGCTCTTTGGATGCTACAGGCATAAAAGTTATATCATCGAGAAGATTCCTTGATACTTCATCTGATATTTTGGGGAATTCATTAAAGATGCTCTCTGTGTGGGCTACAAATAGTGTTTTTAATGTAAATCCTTCCAAAACCGAATTGATACTTTTCATGAGAAAAAGGAAAATACCCAGCTTTAATCTCCCCAATTTTAATGGAGTCACCCTATTGTTGTTTAGCTCTGCGCAATTTCTGGGGATATATCTAGATAGTACATTTAAATGGAGGAACAACCTGAACGTATGAATAAAGAATGCTGCACTTTATTCATGTTAAAAACTAATTGGCAGGAAAGTAGGGATAAAATCAAAATTATTCTATTGGCTTTATACTGCGGTGGTACAGCCTGTAGCCTCATATTCCTCCCATGTGTGGTGGCCTATTATTAACAAAAAGTTATATGCTGATGCACTGAACAAACTTAATTGGTTAGCACTGTTGAGTATCACGGGGGCGATGAAAACCACGCCGACAGCAGCCTTAGAGGTTTTATTGAATGTTATACCTTTGGATTTACATGTTAGTCAATCAGCAAGTATAACCCTTAACAGACTAAAACAAACTGATTCATTGAGAACTCAATTGATGCCTCACTCGGATATAATAAGGGATGTGACTGGAGGCTATATAACAGACTATTTAACACCCTATAATGTAATGAAAGAGGAATTAAATACCACTTTTCCATCACTGGATGATTGGTTAAAAGTAAATGTCAAGTCTTCAGAATTAAATTTTTACACTGATGGTTCTAAGATCACTGATGAAACTGGTTGTGGGTTTTTTGTAATGAACTGAAGACTGAAGACTTTTTATCGTCCGATTGTAGTATCTTCCAAGACGAAATTTACGCGTTAGCCATGACAGCTAGACAAATATTAATGTTACGAATATCCAAGTGTAATATTAGCTTTTTATTGATAGTCAAGCTGCTATAAAGGCATTAAAGACAGGTAATATTAGTTCTAAGGTAGTCAGCAACTGTCAAAAAGAGCTTCTAGCTCTACGGGAACAACATAACATTAATCTGGGTGGCAGGCCATAAGAATATTCTAGGCAATGAGAAAGAAATGGTAAAAAGAGGAGCGCACCTACCACAGGAGAACGCAGTAATGGAAGTTTTTCCACCCTTATCCACGGTTATTAAAAAAATTAAGCAAAAATCAAGAACTGAATAGTAAAGTCGATGGCAAGAATCTGACAGCTATATGCAGACAAAGCAATTATGGGAGGAGGAAAAAAGTAAATACAGTAACATTCTTCGGGAAATGAATAAAACGCAATTGAAGAATGGCAATTAATCTAATTACTAGTCACAATACTCTTGGTAAGCTAAAGCTACTCTTGATAAGATAAGGAATTATAGAGGATGATACATGTAGGTGGTCTAGGGAAGCTCTGCCTATCTAATAGGTGATTTAATATTTTTGGATTTTATTTCTTTTAGAGCCTGGCTGATATTAAAGGTACAAATCCTTGGATTTTCTTTAAATATATCTAGGCAACGAAATGGAAGGCTTAGAATGCACTACAACACGAAGAAGATGAGTAATTTTTTAAGGAATCATAATGAACCACTTTGATCTCTATGGGCACCGACTTTGAATTAGTCGGTGTCATCCTTACAACCTAACCTAACGAAGATTGATAATTAAATTGTTTAAATTCTATTTTGGGGGGACATTTGTATAGGGACTAGGTCAAATAATGAACCATTCACAACCAATTTCAATAGGCTTCATCCTTGTATCATAAAAGTCACAGGTGCCAAATTTCATTGAAATATCTTCGAAATTGCAACCTGTACTTTGTGCACAATGTTTACATAGACGGCCAACTAGACAGCCGTCCAGCCAGACGGACGGACGGACATCGTTAGATCAATTTATAAGTGATTTTGAGTCGGTTAGTATACTTTAAGGTGACTGTTGGATAACTTTTTTATGCGCTACAAACATCAGCACAAATATAATAACCCAACTTTCTATGGCGGTGTAGGATATAATAACAAATATAGTTTTATTTAGTTGTAATTATAGCAATTAATTTTAATAGTCATATAATTTTAATTGAAACAAGTTGCAACATTTTTTGTTTATTTGTTTTATAAATATTTAACATATAAAGAGACAGACAGACGAACGGACAGACAGTCTAACCTCAAACATTAAACATTTTCTTTGCAACAAATTATTTATGGAATTCACTACAGACTTTTGTGGTGCGAAAAGGAACATTATACTATATATATACAAATTTTAAGTTCCTCTTTAACCACTTTTTTTCTGGGTTAACAAAAAATTTGTATTTAAACCTCAAAATATGTTAAAGGAAATTTTTTCGCCATCCGCTAGCAACACATCTTTTAAAACTACTGCAGTATTAAAGATGGCCAAGTTATTTTATGGTTGTTGCTTTTATTTTATTTTTTATTTTCTGGTGTTGATATGTGGCTTAACCGCATTAAACAAGAATAGCGAAAAGTAGCTGCAAACATACCTTAAAACATAAAATATGAAAAAATAAAAAAAATAAAAAAAAACTAGTTAAGAACTAAAGAAATTTTTGACTTATTTTGTTCCGCATTAAAATAATATTTTTTTTCTTTTTATTATTCTTATGATATTCTTGTTTAAAAATCTGTAAATTCATTTATCGTTTAAGTAGTTTTCGCCGATTAAACAAAGAAATATCAAACATCAAAATACTTAGATTTTAAATTTGGTTTTAAATAACTTTGAATTTGGAATTTATATGTATGTATTCTCTTGTCAAGTTTATATTTATTCTTTTAATTTAATAATGCACAGAAAAAAATAAAAATGGATTTTAATTACGAAATTGCTAAAAATAATTAAATTTTTAATTGATTTTGCTCCAATCATCAAAATGATGATATTAATTAAATGAAATTAATTGATTTTTTTTCTACATTTTCAAGCAATATTTTAATTAAAATAATTAGTTCCATTATTGTAGTTTTTCTAAAAATCAATTAAAAAATTTATTAACATAATTCAAATATTACTTGAATCTACATTATTGCTACATTATTATCTCAATTTGAAAGCAAAAATCAGTCGCATTTTTAGTTTATCTTTATTAAAGCATCAAATTATTTTATAAAAATTACAATTACAAACATAAAAGTGTCTTATGTTTATTTTGAATATATTGTATGGAATTCCAGTCATCTCATAAAGGCAGCTTGAATTTTGCGGGTTTAATGGCAACAAAAGTGATTACAAATCTATGAGAATATTTATGATAGCTTATTGGCAAAATGTTAAAAAAAAAATGCTTACTTATGGATGTATCTTTTCCAAAATATTTGAACTGAAACGATAGCACGGACTATAAATTCCAAGAATTAAGGGATCACCTACAATAGCATAAAAAATAACAATAAAAACTCATACTTACATACATAGTATGTAAACAAAAAACGTTTCAATCTTTTACTTACCATATATGAACCACAAATTCTGTAATATGTATTATGTCCTGTTGATTTATTATTCAATTTATCCAAAGAAATTCAAAGGGAAAAAATGAAAAACAATAAGATTTTCATTTTAAAGTTTTGATTTTAATTATGACTAAAATTTTAATTTTAAAATTACACATTTTTCTAGTTTTTTATTATATTTTTTTTTTTAATAACCCGTTTCTCTATGTCGAACGAAAGCAAGTCGAACGAATTCGAATAATTTTCGGTTTCTGTATTTCTTACGCTTTCGTTCGAATGGAGTTACGTCTTTTCGTATTGTTTTTGTTTTATTTTTCTTTCAGAGTAATTTTTTTTTTTTCGTAAAAATATTAAAAATACTACTTAATTGTTTAAACGTATATACAACCAAGTAAATAAACAAACAAAATTAAAATAATTAAAAAACAAAAATTTTTTGGATTTTTTGTTAGAAATTGTGTTTTAGGCACAAAATCGTCATTTATGGATACCAAATACATTAAAATGAATAATAAACATTATTAAGGAACATTTGCAATGTCCTTGTGAGTATTTTTCCCATTTTTCTTTAAAAAATTCAACCAGTCGAAAGCAAAATAGCAAGTGACTGATTTTGACATTTTTGTTCTTATCGTTCGAAATACAAAAAACCAATTTTATATGAAAACACTTACGTTTTCTTTCGACTTGTCGTTCGACTCATTGTTCGCATAGAAGTGAGTTAGAGAAACCCAAATCAGTTTTCTTTCGCTTAGAAGTCGAAAGAAAGCATTCGTTCGACATAGAGAAACAGGCTATAAATGTTCTTATTTTTTATTTGAATTTTCATATGACAATTTGTTCTTATCCCCTTTTAAATTTAAAAATTTCTAAAAAAGTAATTATATTAATAATTTTTATTAAAAAATATTTTTATAGAATTTTTTCTGTGTATATATCATTAACTAAAACTCTCTTAAAATATTTTAAAATCCAACCCTTTGTTATGTATTTCCCTTCTTTTTTATTTAAAACCCTTAATTAACACTGATATTTTCTCTTAATGTTTTATGTAAATATTAATTCATTGATTTGTTTAAATTAAATTTTACTTTTCTTTATCGCTCCCTTTAAAACATTAAAAAAAAAGGAAACAAAAAGTAAAAAGCAAAATACAAAATCAAAAACAAAAACCTTAAAATTTATAATTAAATCATCCTTTTTATCTCTATTTAAAAAAAATGTATCTCTCTACTTTTAAGAAAATCTGTAACAACACAATAAGAAAAAGAAACAAAATCTTAAAAGATAAATCGAAAATATAAATACGCTAGAATAACTTTAGCTACTCATTCATTTGCTCTCCTCCTTTGGTGGCAAACAAAAATGAAACAAAAACAAAAAAAAGATACTTGTTCCATAACTTTTGATTTACCCTTTTCAAAAGGTAAAACTCTTAAAACTTAATATAATGATACTGTATCGCTCTTCAGTTTAATTTCTTGTTTTTTTTTTTTTTTTTTTTTTTTTTCTTCCTTGCTACTTTGCAGTTTGCTTTAAAAGCGTTGAAGAACCAACAAACAAAAAAAGGTTATTGGTATGAGTATTAAAAGTTAAAAAAAAAAAAAAATAAAAATCAAAAAAGTGGGGAAAAAAGATTACAATGTAAATACTTATGTATAAAAAATATATAAGAGAGAAGAGTAAGTAAGGGAGCTAGAAAAAGAAGTTGTTTAAAGCTGTGACCAGCCAAGTGTTGAAGTTTTCAGATTTCTTTTGCTTGGTTAAAATGATTAAAAAAGAAATAAAAATCTTTAATTCTATAAATATAAAAATATATTGGTTGTGGGGATACTCTACTCTATTACATTAAAACAATAAAAGTGTAATTAAAATGAAGAGTAATATTCAATTGTGATCAATCTGAACTCAATTTCTTCTTGTATAAAGAATAATTCTTAAAGAGACTAAAAAGTTTTTTAAAAAGCAATTTTTGAAAAACTAAATCAAATCAAAAATTTTCAGCTCATTGCATCTATTTAAAGAAAAGAAGTAATAATAATATGAATTATTCTAGTTATTAATATTATCATTTTGATGATTGGAGCAAAATCAATTAGAAAATAATTAAAATTTCGTAATTGAATTCCATTTTTACTTTTTTCTGTGTATTGCATCATTCATGTACTTTGTTGAATTAGTATTATTCACTTTTAAATGATACTCGTTTAAAATAGAGCACAATACTCACAGAGAACATCCAGATTGGTTTCATCCTCTACATATATATTTTTAACGAATTAAAAAATACCATTTTTATATAAATATTTGGGAAAATAAGGAGTGCTATCGAAAAAATCTCAACACACGTTTTGCCCTATAACTTTTTATTTATACCCTACACCACCATAGGTATTATGCGTTTGTGCTGATGTTTGTAACACCCAAAAATATTGGTCTAAGACCCACCTTAATTTATACCAATCGGCTCAGAATCGATTTCTGAGTCGATTTAACGATGTCCGCCCGTCCGTCCATCCGTCCGTCTGTCCGTCCATGTAAACCTTGTAATCAATCTACAGATCGCAATTCTTAACCAAAATGTATGAAATTTGGTACACAGGTTTCCTTTGATCCAGGGACGAAGCCTATTGAAATTGGTTATGATCCGTTTATTATTTCACCTAGCCCCCATACAAATGTCCTCCCGGAAAAGGGTTTAACGATCATAAATCCTTTAAATATAGCAATATTTTAATGAAATTTGGCACATATAAGTTTCATATAAGTCCAAATAAGTGTGGCGATTTTTAAAAAGATCGGTCCATAATTACCCATAGTTATCATATAAACCTCTTTTCAGAAAATCACTTAACGGGCATAAATCCCATTAAAATGTTAGTATCAAGTTAATATTCAACACAAATATGTTTTATATGAACATAAATGATAGTGCCAAATTTTTTAAAGATTGGCCCATAATTTACCATAGCTCCCATATAAGGCCCCATTTCGGGAATCACCCAAAAGTGAATGAATTCATGTAAATGTCAGCATCAACGTAATATTCTGTATTCGTATGTTTTATTTTACATTTATGAGTATCGGTCCACATTTGACTCCAAGTCTAATAAAGGACCCCGCCCGAATACCGTACACAATGGTGTCAGGTATCATATGGTCGGGCTTGACCGACTATATCTTTTTCTCTCGTTTTTTTTTTCTGATAAAGTTATCTTAGAAAAATATGACAGTTATTATTTTTAATGACAACCATGTTGTGATTTTGATCAAAATGAATGATAAATGAATGCTATAAATTATTAAAAATTTTAAAAAATTTCAAATTGGTCCTACAAATAATTGGGCAAAGAATTAAATGTCTGCTGTCAAAATGTTTCCAATATTATTAACAGTATCAGGAGAATTTGACCATTGATAGGAAATCTGGTTCGGGAAGAAAAAAAGTCCACATGATATTGGGAAGGCCAGAAAATTGAAAGCATATTGGAAAGATCTCCAAACACATCTGTGTTTGGATCTAACTATTTGCTAAGAAAAGTTAAAGCTAATGCGGAGTTAAGAACATATAAAGTTCAAAAAGTTCCTGACAGGAATACAGCAAAAAATTTAGAAGCTAAGAATAGGACACGGAAATTAAAATCAATTTTCATACAAAAATATTCATGTTGTATAATGGACGACGAAACGTATGTGCTGACAGAATTTTCGCAGCTTCTATGTCAAAATTTTAATCTTGCTAATGCTCGAGACAATGTTGAAGATAAGTTTAGGACCCAAAAGCAGACAAAATTCCCTAAAAAATTTCTGGTTTGGCAAGATTAATGCAGTATAAAAAAGGCAAAATAAAAAAGTCATTTGTTACAGTCGGCTCTATAAATATCAAAATATAATCAAAGAATGTTTGCAAAAAAGGATTGTTCCTTTTATAAAAGAGCACAATATGTTTACACATTTTTGGTCCGATTTGGTATCATGTCTCTGCGGTAAAAAAAGCTGTGAAGTGATACCAAAACAATAACATAGTTTTTGTACCAAGAGAAGTCAATTTTTCAAATTGTCCGGAGCTAAGACCAGTGAAGAGATATTGGGCTCTTGTGAAAAGTAAATTGAAGAGCACAAAAAAAATGTCCCAAAATATCGAAGATTTTAAAAGAAGATGTATGATGTATGTTCCAAAATAGTGACTGAAACAACTATAAAATCTCTAGTGGAAGGGTTACAATGAAAAAAGGTCCACGAGTTCATAAGTAGTGGTTAGAACTATAAAAATTATATTTTTCTGTGATCTGTAATATAATATCAATTAAATAAAAAAGAATGAAAACTCTGAGATCAGCTGCTTCCAAATTATTGAATTTTATTTTATTTAAGAACGAACTCCTTATGTTACATATTTTCCGTTATATCAACAAAAAATCTTTATAACGTAGCATATAAAAAAAAGACATAGCCCTTCAAGAAAAAGAAAAAAACAAGAACAAATTCTATTAAATAAAAAAAACTTTTTTAATGATGACGGTGATGATTATAATGGGTATTTGTAAAGTTTTGTAGATTTCTCTACAATACAATAAATTGTTATAAAGGTGTTTTTCTTAAGATTTCTTTTTCTAGTCCTTAAAGTGGCATTAAAAATATAATTTTAAAATATGCATATTTCTGCATGTAAAATTTTATATATTTTAAAAACATGTGGCTTTACACTACCGAAACATAAAGAAAACTTTGTATGGAAATAATATTTAAACTCCTTTCCTTATGCTATTTTAATTAATATTTTATAAGCTAGTTTTGGTGGAATATTGGTTAAGGGAAGAAATTTATTACTCTAATTTTTAGAGAGTAACTAATCAATATTTTCGATATGGTAACGGTTCTTTTGCTACTAATTTAAAAATACTTTTCACCAGAAATTTAATTCGGAAGACAAAAGGTAATAATCCTCTGATGCATAATCTCTAAAATTTATTTCTCCATAAATATGTTAATAAAAAAATAGAAAGGTTTCAGTCACTATTACGAAGATAGTTATCCAATGAAACTCTTAGCTTATCATCTAAGAGATTCAAATGAGACCAGCCTTCGTTTTAAAATTCTTTATGAATTTACTTTTTCCCTTCACCCAAGAATAATTCCTTTTACTTAGTATGCCCTTGCACAAACATCACCTGTTCAAACTTAACATTTTGTTGTTACATATTTAGTTACTTATTTTTCCTCCAGCTTTTGCTTAGTTACCGTAAGTGTCATTTTTAATAATTGTTATCATAATAGTTATTACTTACGTCAAAAGAACAGAAAGAACAGTAACAAACGAACTAAACTAAAGGAAAAACCAAAAGACTAAGGAAAAATCTGCTCAAAAATAAAACAAAACAAACTAGAGAAACTCTTGTCTTTATAAAGACAAAGTGGTAAAAGTTTTTCGCTTGTTTTGATGTTAAGTACTTGCTTTTTGGTAGAGACAAAATTTTGTAATCAAAATCATATACTTTGTTGCTTTTTGAGTTTTTGGTTTTTTTGAAAAGCGCTACAACATTTAAGGAAGGCTGTATTAAATTTGTCATTTTACAAAAACTATTTTGTGGTTGAAAAAAATCATTGTTTGGAATGTTACAAGTTCTCGGAAATATTGGTAGATATAAATGTATTTATAGAGCTTCATTTGATAATGGATTTTGAAAGTGTGTTTTTTCCATCAACCTCTAAACTTATCTACTTAAGTGTAAAATAAACACGATTTTGATAATAAAGAAGTTCAAAACAAGAAAAATTATTATTTGTTATATTTATGTAGCTTATTTGAAATTCGTGTCCTCCACCCTTTCCTTTAAGTTTTATAAGTTAACATATGTTTCTGCACTAGCATTTTTTTTTTAATTTTTTTTTTACCTTTGTTGAATTTTTTCTCCAGAAGCTCATTAAAAGTTAGTAGATTTTTTGATGTCCTTGTTTAGCGGAAGAGTTTTCATGTTAAATTCCATGAGAACATAAACACTAATTTATGATGTTAAAGTTTTTTGTTACACATAAAAATATTCACATGAAAGCATAAGTTAAAAAATTGCTTGATGCACTGGAATTGAGTAACTAACTCATGAAGCATATATTTTAAATTAAAAAATTGAATCTTTTAAGAGCATCTTGGTGGAATTTAGCAACTATGGTTATTGTTCTAGAAAATGAAAGATACAAAAATTTTATGTTTTTTAAATTAAGAAGTGCGTCGTTAAAAATGTAACTGAAACATTTTTTAAATAAATTTTTAATGTTTAAAAATATTATAATATTTTAATAATATACAAATATTTTACAACTAACAAACAGAATTCCTAGCTTCTAATTAAAGTTGATTTCAAAAAGATCGCTTAAGAAATAGCTAAGTTATTATGGATTTTCTACAATAATTCATAATTAATATTAATCATACGTAGTGTTTATAAACCGGTTAACCGGTTAACCGAAAAACCGGTTTTTTCTTCCAATTTCGGTTATTTGCGAACCGGTTAATTTGAAATATTCAATTTCGGTTAACCGGTTTACCCGGTTTTTTTATGTCAGTTAACCGGTTTCAAAATTTGCTAAAAATATCACTAAATTTCGTCTTTTTTATTTTTTTCTGAATTTAAAATATAAGAAAATATTTTGAAACTTCCAAAAAAGCTTGCTATTTGAGTTAACAAGTAGTCAGTTGATAGATATACTTCTGTGAAGTTAAATATATTTTAAAACTGTATGTATAATAAATCAGATAGATAATTAAGCATTCCATTTACAAAAACTTTAATTTCATGCGAAAGAAATTTGCCAAAAGAAGAAAATACCTTTATACCTAATGTATAGCTTAAGAGAAAATAAGATTTTATATAGGATAATAGGAAAAAATAAAGACTTCAAAAGTAGAACTAAATAAGTGCAGAAAATTTACTTTTAAATAATCAATAATTCTTCTAAAAATTAAAAACAAATCCGTTTTTAGCAGAAAAAATATTAATTATTTTTCCAATTTTATGCAGGTATTTTTATCACATTTTTTTTATAAGAATTACATAAACTTTTCCTTGAGAGAAAAACTTTAAAAGAGGTGAATATAAATCATAATATAAAGTACATTATCCTAGGTCTAAAGCTTCCTTTTTATAAAATTTCGATAATTTAATTTTATTTTTAAGCTAGAAAAATTAAAAAAAAAAATGAAAAAAATCTTTATAGAATAATTTTAGATCATTATAAAGCTTCAAAAGCTGTGCTATAAGATGCCAAAAAAATGTTTTTATAAATTATATTAAAACTAGTCTAAAGGCTGAAAAAAAAAAATATTATACATTTTCTATGTAAATCAATCGCAATTTATAAAGAACACTGCAGTGCACTGTTTATTATATGGTGCATGGTTAAACCAATAAGTTGAAAAACACTTTTTTTAACCAAAAATATTTTTATTAAGCTTCAAATTAGAGCAATTATTAAAATGTCGGTTAACCGGTTTAACCGGTTTTTAAGTAGACGGTTAACCGAAAAACCGGTTTTTTAATTTTACTCAATTTTCGGTTAACCGTCAAACCGGTTTTTTGAAAAGTCGGTTTTTTATAAACACTAATCATACGTTACCATGAGTGGAAAAAATTAAATTCTAAATTTAAAAGGAAGTAAATGAAATTTTAACATAAAAATTTTCACATTTGATAAACTCTTAAACAAAGAATATAATATATGAAATATATATAATTTGTATTTAATAAAAATTCATTTTACTCAAATTTAATATTTTTAATTTTACTCCATAATAAATTAAAAATTAAAAATTATTAAGTATACTTAAGAGCATCTTACTGGAATTTAGTTGCTATGGTTATTGGTCTGAAAAAAAGATAGGACCACTTTACGATTTCATAATTAAAAAGTATGACCTTAAAAAATGTAATACTTTTATTAAGTTATGTTCACATTTGGCAAATATTTGACCAAATTTGCGTGACCACTACTTTTCCAAATAAATTGTTTGCCGTTGTTTGATATTACAAATATTTTGTAAGAGAAAACAGCGTCAAACAAGATTCGGTAAAATGTTATCTATGATGAATGATAAGTAAAAAATATTTTCCCATTAAAATGGAAAAGTTGGGAAATGTTTTATATAGTGGTTATATCATTTTGGTCAAATATTTGACTAGTCTGAACATACCTTAAATTTTTAGCGTTTAGATAATTATATTAATTTTGATATACAGAAATTTTTAAACTCTCAATTTTTATAGGAAGTTGGTTTAACAAATATCCCTGTTAATATTAATCTTAATCATACGTCACAATGGTTAAAAAAAATAGAAATTTATATTTCTAAGAAAATAGGAATAATAAGAAATTTACCATATAAATTGTAACATTTAATAAAACCTTAAACAACTCATAAAATATATGTAAAAAATAATCGGCTTTTAATAAGTTTTATGAAGCTTCTTAAAACGTATCTGTTTTACAGCTGACCGCGAGTAATTTTGACGGTTTTTACAAAAGATTGTTTTTATTCAGACTGTGTTTTTTTTTTTTCTTCTAAAGAAATTTTTGCCTATTGAAAACATTTTTTTATTGAAATCTTTAATAATCAAAAAGCCTGATTGCCTACACTGAAAAAAGTAATTTCAATGAATGAAGTACATTAAATGAAATTCATTAATTTTTTTCAAGAATTTATGAACTTAATGTACGAATTCATTGCTTCAATGAAAATATTCATTAAAATTTAATGAAAAAATAAAAGCTATTATGAACTTTACATTGAAACCAATCATTAAATTTATTTCTTAATACAATAAGTAAATCAGTTATTTGATTTAATGTATTAGTTCATTGAATTAATTTATTCAATGTAGTAACACATTGATTTAATTAAGAAGAAGCATTACACAATGAAAAAGAGCATTGAACCAATGAAATATTGCATTAAATTATATTAAAATAAATGCTTTCTAATGGGAAATAAAGTAAAACGAAAACAAATACAACTCAGTTTTCTTTTATCTCTTAACAAGAAATGACGCGTTTTAAACAAAAGACAAAGTCAGTGTTGTTAAAAACGAAAATAATTAAAAAGTAAATAAGTTATAAATCGAATTATTAAAATACATAAATATAATTTATTCGCAAAGGAGAAGTCGAGCAGCATAATTGAATACACCAAATTAAATTAATTACCCAAAAGAAGGAATTTAGAGACTTGCCTTCTTAACACGTAAGTTAAATAATGTTTATGATTTTAAACAGTTTTTAAATATTACATTTCATTTATATTTATGTAAATAAAACCACTAAGACGCAGAATAATGTGTTATTAGTCTCAAATACCAAGGTTTCAAAAAATATTGTGATTTCAAATCCAAGAGGATTCTACTCGTGAGTAAACATAAATATATGAAATATTTGAATTGAATTCTTAATATCATCAGCATATTTTGTGCACTACAAAAAATCAGTGAACTGAAGAAATCATTGACATAGATCATGAACAATAACGGAGCTAAAATGGATCCCTGGGGTACACAACAATATAACCTACCACATTCTGATACTTCATTCCCAACCTTAATAAATTGATATCTTTCATATAAAAATGATGATATCAATCTGCAAGACATTGATGAAAAACTAAACTGATCATGTAGCTTTCGCAAGAGCAATATATGATTTACAGAATCAAATGCCTTAGTGCTATGTGTAGGTTTCCTTATTTTAGCAATAGGTACGATTCTAGAAATTTTCCAATTACTCGGGTATACGTTGGTCTTTAGAATAGTATTATAGATATGCGTAAGAGGTTTAACTATATATGGCAGAATAAAGTGTAAGAATCTAATACATAATCCATCAGATCCAAGAGATTTTGATTTAATGCCAGCTATTGCCTGAAGCACATCAATTTCATATATTCTCCCAAAATTAAAGCCAGAATTCAATGTACTATCAAATTGAGGTATATCCACAATAGAGTTATCTACAGGTAACTGTTGTTCAGTAAATTCAGATCATCAAAAATTTCACTAATTCCCTTATCTACAATACCTGTTGATTTTATTTTATTCCAAACAATACCAGAAATCTCATTACTAAAATACCGTTCATACGATTTCCTTCTAATTCTTCTTATAACTGATTTTAATTTGTAGCGATATTTACATTTTGGTTGGGCTTAAGGAGGCTATAGCAAATATTGATACTACTTTGACCATTATTTTAGAAGAAAATGCGTTTTTTCATTTCAACATATGTGGGAGGTAGGGGTGTTTCTGTTCCAATTCAAATAAAAATTGGCAGACTCACAATTAATCTATATTTAACTGCAATTAAAAATTATTTCCGAAAAATATTCGAGCAGTAAATCCAATTTTTTATTCCAGAATATATGGTAGGTAGGCGTGTTCTTACTCCGATCGAAAAAGTAAATTAGCAAACTTATAAGCTAGCTATTTTTAATGGCTGCCACACATTTTGGTAAAGTTCAGTATTTTAGAAAAAAATTAAATTTCTTCGGGATATATTCTAGGCCTAAATTTGTCCCATCCCATCTATATTTGTCCCATCGTTAAATGGGATCACAGCACGTCGTCGATTCGACGAAGTGTACACAGAAGAAAGTAAAAATGGACTTCAATAACGAAATTTGTAATATTAATTAATTTTTAATTGATTTTGCTCCAATCATCAAAATGATAATATTAATAACTAGAAGAATTGATATAATTATTACTTCTTTTCCTTAAATAGATGCAATGAGATGAAAATTTTAGAAAATTTACTTAAATTTATTTTATTTATGTACTTTTATAGACAAATATTTAATTTTTTTTTATATATTATTAACAGCTGTCAAATTATTAAAAACAAAATTGTAAACCAATTGAAAAATTAATTATATTAATATATCATATAATTAAATTTCAATATAAAGTTAATTAATAATTTTATTAAAAAATTATATGAAATATTTTTTTCTGTGTAGCCTTTGAGGGTTAAGGTTTCGGAATAATCTACTGGCTGTCAAAGTTGTCAACCTTGAGTATGAAAATGTTTCAAAAAATCAAAAGTTCTATTAAAAAATTCAAATTTTAAAAACCTTTGTGAAAAACTTGATGAGATGATATGATATCTTTTATGGCTAAAAAGATATTTGCGCTTAAATTTATAAATTTCGATTTTTTTTTTTTTTTTTTTTTTCTTAAATCTTTTTTTGATTTTCTCAAATAATTTCCGTAATAAAAAGGACTGCAAAAAAACAGCCTGATTCTTAAACTTTTTTCTCAAAATTTTCTTAATAAAAAAAAATAAAAAATTTAATATTTCAAAAGCAAACAAGACTTCAAACAAGTATAATAAACAAATTTTCGTTCGATTAAGGTTTACAAACATAGATTATAACATAGATACGAGGGCGGATCAATAAGTCCGTGACTTTTTGAATGAAACACAGTGTTTTTTGCAAAACAAAAATTTATTTTTCAACATAATCTCCTTTTAACTCAATACACTTAGTCCAACTTAGTCCTTTCCAAAAAATAGGATTTTTCGAGGTCCTTAAAATAGGAATTTGTTTGGTCAATAATTTCATCGTTGGAGCTGAATCTCTTTCCACTGAGCAATTTCTTGAGGTTTGGAAATAGGAAGTAGTCACTAGGGGCTAAATCTGGAGAATATGGCAGATGAGATACCAATATGTAGCCCAATTCATAGAGTTTTGCCATTGAGACTGCACACGTGTGCACCCGTGGATTATTTTGAAGAAAAAGAAATTTTTTCATGGCCATATGGTGTCGTTTTCTTTTTAAATCCTCATTAAATCGGTCTAATAGGTTGGCATAATATTCGCCATTTATTGTTTTTCCCTTTTGAAGGTAATCGTTGTGGATTATCCCTCGTGCATCCCAAAAAACTTATTGGCCTACAAATGGGTTTCACCCGGAGAAAGCCATTGTTTAGACTGCTGCTTGGTCTCCGGAGTACATTAATGGATCCATGTTTCATCCACAGTTACAAAACGCCGCAAAAACTCATTCGGATTGCGGTTAAACAACTCCAAACAATCCTTTGAAGTTGTCACACGTTTACGTTTATGGTCAGTTGAGAGCAAACGCGGCACCCATCTTGCAGACAACTTTCTTAAATCCAGCTGATCATTTAAAATCGAAACCAAAAAATTATAAAATATAAAATATTGATTTTTGATGGAAAATATGAATGATCACAGATTTTCATTATTTTCTTGATTGGAGACCGTTTAAAGGATCTACAGCCATTATTATGTTTTTCATATAAAATTTTGATTTTTGATGGAAAATATGAATGATCACAGATTTTCATTATTTTCTCGATTGAAGGCCGTTTAAAGGATCTACAGCCATTTTTATGTTTTTCATAATAAATTGACCCATATGAAATGCCTATGGCATAAACAATCTCA
Source organism: Protophormia terraenovae (assembly GCA_951394005.1). Taxonomy (NCBI): domain Eukaryota; kingdom Metazoa; phylum Arthropoda; class Insecta; order Diptera; family Calliphoridae; genus Protophormia; species Protophormia terraenovae. Next base: position 146,113,020 of record OX596074.1, read on the forward strand.
CGCACTTTTACTCTTCGGTCGGCCAACACCATATCGTGGATTTGTACTGACCTGAATTGGCCTTCCAGAATGTTCAGCGTCATTTGTACTTGTGCGACCACAACGAAAGTCAGTAAACCACTTTTTTACAATTGAAATCGATGGTGCAGAGTCCCCATAGTATTTATCGAGCTTTTCCTTGGTTTGATTGACGTTTTTTTTCGCCAAAAATAATGTTAATGTGCACTCGAAATTCACTTTTTTCCATTTTTAGAAAAATACACGAGGTTGTATGTTTTGAACAGCTGTTAAACGCAAAATAAATGACGACAATTTTTTTTCAACTGAGCTTCATAACTATGTCAATAATCTATGGTTACATCCTACATCCAACATTGGTCGAAAATGCCAAAATTAAAAAAAAAAATAATAAAGGATTAGAAAAAATGTCAAGCCAGATCATGATATAAATAGATTAATTTGACAATAAACTAATACCCAAATGCTAAAAAATTTAGACAAGACAAGAGCATATTTTATGCAAATAGTAACATTTTTAGAATCATATTTTTCAAATGTACAAAAAACTTATTTAAATGTATTTTTATAATTAATTTTTAATGTAGTGTATTGGGATGATAACGATCTTTTTGTGTACCAAAAATCATTTTGGTAGCTTTAGTGGTTAATTTTTTATAAATTTTCTAACCTAAATTTTTTTTTTTTTTTTTTTTTTTTTTTTTTTTTTTGCAAATTAGAAGTATTCGGCTCGGCCGAATCTATATACCCAACATAAACTTTTTCAAATTTTACTTTATGTGAGAGGTGGGTGATAAAGTGGGAGGATCACGTCCAGTTTTTTGTTTCCAAGTTTATATTGACCCTCGAACGATCTGTACAAAATTTCGTTATCGTACATGATTTTTTTTAAGAGATATCAGCAGAAAAGTATGAAATTAAGCTACAACGGACACCCTTTGTTTCTAGAATTTGCCCTAAAAAAAGAAAATAGTTCATTTTTAGCAATGTCTTTATATATCAATTTAACACTAAAGTGGTTTTAAATATATCTCTCATATACCTCAGGACAAAATTTAAGCACAAATATCTTTAAGAGATAACTTAGATGAGAAAGCTTATCTTTACAGAAATATAAAACTCTTTAAAATCGGACCTAATTTGTAGAAGTTAAAATTTTTTTTAACTTTTACATACTCAATATAGTCAACTTTGACATCCTGTAGCTTATCTCGTGTTATTACAGGGATAACAAGATAATTTTTGTAAAAGCTTATTCTTTTTATTTCATTATTATTACATATTAATTTTTTGAGAAATTCGAAAGAAAAAACTTAGCTCATGATGTCCAGCGAAATATTTAAAAAAAAAAAAAAATTCAAATATTAGTTTTTGATCGTAACTCAATTATGGACATTACGACTTGTCATACCATTAGTCATCAGTTGTCAATCCAGAGAGTTAATTGTATGACTCTTGTAGTTTAAAAAACACTACGCAATTTCTTTTAATAAAAAACAAAATAAATTCCTTAAAAAAAAATATTTTCAAGAATATTCCATTTTAATTTGTTCTATTTTCTTTTTAAAAAATAATAGCCTTTTAATGTTTTTAAAATTGTGAAATATAAAAAAACTTATTTCGATTTCTCTCTAACAAAACCAAATGCTTCTTGGTCTTTTCCAATTAAATAAAAATAAAATTCACACAATATTTAAAGACGCACAAACAGAAAATATATACAGTTGAACACACACAAGCCTCAACTAATGATGCATCAATAATGTGGCAATTAAAAATGCCAGCAACAGGCTCTTAAAATCAACTTAAAATATGTTTAAGTACCAACAGCAGCAGCAACATTAATGTTTGTTGGCCTCTTTCTTCTTTTTTACACTTCCACTTCTCTTTTATTTTCGCAGCACCAGCAACAACATCATTAAGAGTTTAATATTGAACAACTATTGCTTCTATATTTTTCCATTCCTAAGAAGCCATACTTGAACCATTTCTTAACACAAAAAAGAAGAAGAAAAAGATGAAAGCAATAACCACCACCCACAACACTACAAAGAAAAATCAAACATTTTATAACAAAAATTCTAAAATTTAAAGACATCAAAAAAAGAGGGAGTGAAATATGAAAATTCTTCATATAGCAAATATGGCACGTATCGTTTATTTACTCCTTATTATTTATAATTTTCAACTTTTACATTAATTTTTTCTTAAATGTAAAGTAATTGATGATTTCCACTTAGTTGCTGGTTAAAATGTATTAAATAAAAAAAAAAAAAAACTTTTTAAAGACTCTTTGAAAATTTCAAATGAAAAATAATTGTATGACAAACATTTTCTAAGAAATTGTGGCTGCTGTAGTTTGTAGTACTTAAATTATATAGTCTATAATTATTATTTGTAGTGGTGTGTACAAAATCTTTTAGATGTCTTTATGTGTGTGTGTAAGTGTGTTTTTCTGAAGCTGGGTGTTTTATAGATGGATGTATTAGTGTGTAATTAAATTAAAAATATTATTTATTAATTTATTTAAATTTTCAATTATAGAATTATTTACTCATATTTAAAGAAATACTAATTAATTATTTACTTAGTTTAGATGCTTTTTAATAAATATGAAATGATAAATATGAAATTTCATATTTTTAGTTGTGGTGGGTGGGTAGTTTGTAATAACGTTTAAGGAATGATGTCTTTTAAAGATGATTCAATGAAGTGGAAATATTATTATAGTTGAAGGAAAATAATTTGGAGAACAGTATAAGAAATATTTTTAAAGAAGGTGTACAGAATAAATATTTAATACAATGAAATCATATTTATTTATTAAATTTATCATATTTATATACTTTTAGCAATTTAAATAAACAAAATAAATAGTACGCAGAGCGTCAGTAATTTTTTTAGCCTATTCCGATACAAGTGATTATAAAAGTCTGTGTGATTACTTTAGCTTTCGAGGTAATGACTTATATTGCAACTATTTGTCTGATTTAGTTTAATAAAAAAAATTTCTCACCAATCATACAAACAATAGCTAATAAAAAACGAAAGAGAAACTATAGTCGATCAGGACCGACCATACCCTACACCATTGTATATGAGCCAAAAATTAGACCTGTGGCCAATTGTAGACCAACATTTTTACTAAATGTAAAATAAAATATACAAATACAGAACAATGCATTGATACTAACATCTATATGATTTTATGCACTTTAGTGCGATTCCCGGAAGTGGATTTATTTGGGAGCTATTGTAAATTATGGACCGATTCTCATAAAATTTGGCAATGTTGTTTCTACTTTTATAAAACTTTTTTGCGTTGAATATTAACTTCATACTATCATTCGTATGGAATTTATGCACGTTAATGTAATTTCCGTAGAGAGATTTATATGGGAGCTATGGTCAATTATTAACCGATCTTAATGAAATTTGGCACTAAGATTAATACATATGCAAGACTTCTCTGTGCCGAATTTATATGCAATATGTCAGGCATTTATGACCACTAAACCCCTATTCCGGGAGGATATTTGTATGGGGGCTAGGTGAAATAATGGACCGATCATAACCAATTTCAATAGGCTATGTCAAAATAACTGTTTGTGCCAAAATTCATCAAAATATCTTTAAAATTGCAACCTGTACTTTGTTCACAAGGTTTACATGACAGACAGACATACGGACGGGCATTGTTAAATCGTCTCAGAAAGTGATTCTGAGTCGATATACTTTAAGGTGGGGTTCCGATAATTTTTTCTGTGAGCTACAAACATCAGCACGAACGCATAATATCACAACCACCTATGGTGGTGTAGTAGGGTATAATTACGAGTAGTATACCCATATTTCATAATTTAAAAAAAAGGATATTTTATATAAAACTAGTTAGTAAATTTTTTCATTTTAATTCATACTTATTCGTAGACAAATTTAAATCCAAAATCATTGCCAGTGCTTCATCTGGCTAGAGAGTTTTGGGTGTTTCTGTTGTCAGAACACCCAAATTCAGCGACACTAGTAAAGGAATTGGTTTTTATTTGGTCTATCTTTATAACCACTATATAAAACAGAAGTTGGTATAAAAAGAATTTTTTTTAATATTTCAATTAGCACACCTTTTACAAATTTTTAAATTCGCATACATTACGGACGCAATTTTTTATTTTTCTTTATTTACTTTTAATTGTATAGATAAATATAAGATAAATGTAAGATAAATGTATACAAAAATCACAGGAATTCATGTTAATTAGTCATTTAGTTTTAAGATAGTGTGGTCTATTTTACTTTTTAATTACCTTTTTTTCGTTCTTAAATTTAAAATCAAATACTGTAACATGGTGTCCAACTTTGGGACACCATGTCACAGTAAGTTTATATGATCCCAGCTCAAAACTTAAACTCGCCTACAACTCTACTATTCCTATGTGAAATTTCATTGAAATCAGTTCATTTTTTTAATCATACACTGTGCAAAGGCTATTTGATTCTTTTAATGAAGAAAGTAAATTTTTGAAACTAAGATTTTGGGTACGAAAAAGCGGAAGTTTTTTTAATTGCCATATTTTAAAACAAATTTATCTATTTTGTGACAAAATTTCATTGGAATTACTCTACCGGTTTAAATATTATTTTGATCCAAATATTTACAATAAATCTCAAAAATATACTTAAATTAAATTTATTTTTATATAAGAATTTTTCAAAAATTTTCTTTTTATAGCAGATTTTACACTACTTTTCTTTTTATTAAATTTTCAATAAAATTTCTCTATATTAGAATCAGAGACCGGATATTAATACTAAAGAAACAACCTTTTTATTTTTATTTCAATCGAAAAACAATCTTCTGTTCAAAAAATAATACAAATCTATCATGATTTTTTTATTTTCATCAATTTATTTTTTTTACTGAAATCGGACCTATCACTGAAATTGTAAAATTAAACATTCAAATTCATAAAATTTTTATAGAAAAAAAAAAAATATTTTTTTCTTTATTAAATTATTATACTTATTTATAAATCAAATTATTTGAAAATTCTCAAAATTTTCAAACAAAATTTTGTATATATCAAATAAAATATTGTTTGGTTTTAAACAAAAAATAATAATAAATTTAAAAGTCCTTTATTATTGTTATTTGATGATGTTTTGTTAGTTTAATGTAATACTATGTAGTTATATTATTAGTTTAATTTAATGATGTAATGTAGAAAAATTAACTATGATGATTTTAATGTAATGTTGTTATATACATATATCTTCATATTGATATTATTTATTTTATTGATATAACATATCGTCGGTGCACTAATGAAACGTACTATGATAGAATATCTAAGAAAATTATAAAATTTAATCATATTTATAACTTGCAACTAATTCTTATATTTAAAAACATATTAAAATTAAAAACTTTCAGATGAATCCAACAAAATTATACATAAGAATTTCACCAGCACACGAACGATATGTATTGCAGAGTAATATTTATTAGGTGTATGGTTATTTAATTCTACAGCACTTTCTTCATTATTCTAGCTGGATGGATGTCCAAATAAACCTAAAAGTTAGAAACAACAATTATTGATAAAATTGCAAAATATAATTTGTATATATTTACCTTTTATAATTTATATGTACTAATAAAGAAGTGAAGTATTACGCACCATCAACCTTGAAGTACTCTAAATCTAATAACTAAACAAGCGCGAATATATTCGGCCTGGCCGAATCTATATACCCACCATCAAAGTAGTGGGCTTACCACGCCCATTTTTTTCCGACTTTACATTTGTCCTTGAACTATGTGAACACAATTTCGTTGATTTTCATCATATATGGGAGGTGGGCGGTTTATGTCAATCAATATCAGCAGAATATTATTTCACGGACACCCTGTGTTTCTAGTTTTTAGCCCATAACTTTTTTGTTTATTAACCGATTTTGCTCATTTTCAATACCAAACAAACCTTATATAAGATAAATATTTGTGCCAAATTTCGCCTCCCTACGTTGCCCCGTTATATCTCAAAAACCGGTTTTTTTTTAAATTCTTAAAAAATCATATATTGTTGACATAACTTTTCCCCATATGGATGTAAGTTGGAGTCTTATATAGTTTAGAAGTTATAGACAAAAATAAAATCTAATTATTAATAACGATATTTTTAAAATGCTAAAAAATATATGTACATAATATTAATACAACTCTTCTTTATACTTGTGCAAAATTTCATGTTGGACACTCCTTAATTTTTTAAGTTATTTAACAAAATATAAACTGAAGTCAAATTTTTGTAAATATATTTTAAATTTTACATACAAAAAATTAGGTTTTTTCCGTATTTTTCTTCATAACTCCTAAACCAAAAGAGGCTCTAACTTTAAATTTGGCACAAATATAGAGTAGAGTTACATTAAGGAGTGCGATCGAAAAAATCTTAACACACGTTTTGACTCATAACTTTTTTCGGAAGCAATATTTACAATTTTTGTTGATCTAGTTATCATTAAAAAATATGTCAGTTATTATTTTTAATGACAGCCAAGTTGATTTATTGTGAGTTTGATCAAAATAAGTGTCGAAAATGATGTACGTGCTATAAATTATTAAAAAATTTCAAAAAAATCAAAATTGGTCCTACAAATAATTGGTCAAGGATAGGGCACGGAAATTAAAACCAATTTTCATACAAAAATACTCATGTTGTATAAAGAATAACGAATCGTAAGTACTGGGAGATTTTTCGCAAATTCTGGGTCAAAATTTTTATGTTGCTGATACTCGAGGAAATGTTAAAGATAAGTTTAGGGCTGAAAATCTAACGAAATATCCTAAAAAATTCGTGGTGTGGCAAGATTTATGCAGTTGCGGCAAAATAAGCAAATCATTTGTTACAGTGTGCTCTATAAATACCGAAAAATACATCAAAGAATGTTTGCAAAAAAATATTTTTCCTTTGATAAGAGAGCACAATGTGTCCACTTATTTTTAGCCTGATTTGGTATCATTTCACTACGTAAGAAAGCTCTGGAGAGGTGCCAAAGCAATAACATAGTTTTAGTACGAAGAGAGGTCAATCCTCTAAATTGTCCGGAGCTAAGACCAGTGAAAAGATATTTGACTTATGTGAAAAGAGAATCGAAGAGGACAGAAGAGGTGTCCCAAAATATTAAAGATTTTAAAAGGAGATGGACCGACTATTCCAAAAAAAGTGACTGAAACAACTATTAAATCTCTAATGGAAGGGTTACCAAAAAAGGTCTATTAGTTCATAAGTAGTGGGCAGAAGTATAAAAGTTATATTTTTCTGTGATCTGTAGTATAATATCAATTAAATAAAAAAAAAAACAATCAAAACTCTAAGATCAACCGTTTCCAAATTATTGAACATTATATATGTTAAGATTTTTTCGATCGCACTCCTTATCAATATATATATTTTTTAAGAATTTTAAAATACCGTTTTTTGAGATATTAAGCTTTGATCTTTATGTTATTGATTTTGACCTTTGAACATTCGAAGTATATATATGTTTTACTTTCCGTTTTAAAGCCAATGTGTTTTTCTATTAAATGAAATAAAAATAAGAATTGTACAATGTATATTTTAGAAGTTATGAGCAATAAAGTGTTATTACTTTTGGGGAAAAAAATCAACCACTTTTTCGTGTTTGAATCGTCATATTTTTGGACCGGGAAGAGTATTTTTTCAGAAAGTTTGTGATTCGAGCAACATTTGCAATACGAAATATCTGTAGCGAATTTCATTTTTTTTTTTTTTTTTTTTCTCCCCGTTTGTATATGGAATCACTCATATAAGAAATTTTATTTTTAATAACAAGTTTAATTTATAAAAATATCATCTGAACAAAATTAATGTTTTCTTCTTATTTAAATTCGAATTAAATAAATTTAATTTTATTATCATATTTTCAAACAAATTTATATTCTTCATTTAATATCCCTTGTTATATTTATTTACACCTCTCTAATTAGAATATATTAAATTTGTATATATAATCTCTAAATATGAAATTATTTTAAAATATATTCTTAATTAACAATTATATTCTGCTCTTAAAACAATTTCATAATTTCACACATGTGGGAGTATTTGTTTAAAATCTATTCAAAAATATATACACATTTATAAATTTAATTGTATGTAAGTAATTTCATAACTTAAGATACAAACAGATAAAATATGCAAATAATCTACTTATTTTCTTAACAAAAACAAAAAATAAAAATCTTAAAAATACCCACATACATTTAAACAAATATACAAAAATACAGATACATACAAACATTAAGTAATCTGAAACTAAAATCTTAGAATAAACATAAAGTAAACATAAATAAAAAACAGTGAAGATGAAAAAAAGTGGAATTATAACAAGGTCAAGAAAAACTTTTTCTAAATTTTTTTAAATAAAAATTTTTACATTTTCTTTTAAATTTCAAAAATAGTTTTTATTTAAAATTTTCTTTGTTTCACTCTAAATGCTATTATCTTGAACTCAACTGTAGTGTTGTATGTCAGCAAGAGAATTTTTAATTGAATTCCTTTTAGATTTTACAAACAATATATTTCTTTAGGTTGATAGTTAGATAGTTAGATAAATAAACCTTTTTAAAAAATATCTTCTTACGTTTATATTTCGTAGCTTTTAACATTAAAGCACAAACTTTCAAATAAAAGAGTTACAGCTGTTTAAAAAATAAAACACCTTTAAATAAAGTTTATTTGAAAGTCAAACTATTTCCTCTAATATAAACATATCTCTCTATTTACCATTAGACATTCGTATATATAATATAAATCTTCCTTATATAGTTTTTAGTGGTCGTATATTCGAAATCTGCCACTAACATATTAGTGCTCTTAATAATAGATATGAGTTATATTTCATTTTGTTAAGTTTATTTTACTTCTCCATTTCAAATGCAATCATATTTCAAGTGGTCACATCTTAAACTGAACTACCAAAACTACTTAGACTCAAATACATGAACACTAAAAATACACTAACCCATACATACATATACAATAGATACGTATTATTGTATATGTATGCATTTTATAAAATAAATATAGTATATTTTGTGGGTTAAGTATTAGCAGTCATGTAGGTTTTATATATATACGTTTTGGTATTTTGTAAACATACATATGTATATGTAATACATATACATATGTATTTTAATACATATGTATTACTTTTTTTGTGTTTGTTATAATATATTTATGTATGTATTACTTATAATATGTTGTTAGTTCTATGTTTTTGAATGGTAAGTTTTAGTTTATACAATTCTTAGTAGTAGTTGAATGTTTTTTAGTCTAAGTTTGTATATACATACATATAGGTATATTTGCTTTTGTTTAAGATTTGTTGACAGTGATATTTTTAACAGCCTTAAGTGTTCATATCAATTTATATATTTGTGTTTGTTGCACTATGTTTTACAGTTTTCTTAGTCTTAAAACAGTGGTTTGAAAAATATTTTATAAAAGAGTAAAATTACATGAATTTACCGATAAAGATGAACATTTAAATTACACAAAGAAAAAAGATTAGTTGGAAAATTGTCACAAATACAGATATTTGATGGAATAGAATAAAATAGTATTAAAAGTATTAAATTTTCATTAATCCCATATATTATATTTTTTCATAGCAATAAAAGTATAATTATATCAAAAATGTTTCAGTTGTAATAATTAATTGTAGCTGACATAGCTGTTCATTGTGAATATTTTCAATCAAAATATTTGTTAAAAATAAATTATTTTAATATTTTATTTATATTTTTAGAAATAAATTTCTTTAAAATTATTTTATACTCTTTGTAATATGATTTTCAATTACTTGAAATTAATTTGAATAAAAATTATTTAAATATTATTCCATTTGTTAACAAGTTAGATAAAATAATATTTCTACAAAAGTATTCGAATATAAATTTATAAAATATAAATCAAATTCTTAAGTCTTAACTAATTTTAAAATATATTTTATTTCTTTAGTTTGAATACAATTGTTCTTTATTTTATTTTCCATTTTAAAAATAAAATAATATCTGTTTTAAAACATTAAATTTTTTTTATTCATAGAAAACTTTTGAATATTTTTATTCAACATGAATTTGTTTGAATAGTTTTAAATTTACTTTGAAAAAGAAAAATAAGGAAAATATTTTTTTTATACTTGAATATTTGAAAAAATTTTATAACTTTTTGTTATTCAAGCCTTTTGAGGCTGAATATTTTTATTTTTTGGAGTTTTTGTTGAATAAAATAATAAAAATATTTATTTTAAATGTTTCTATTTGAATATAAAGTTTTTGAATAAAAATCAGAAAAATTTGTTGAACTTTTTTTATTTAAATAAAATACATATGAATATTAGTAAACTTTAAAATAGTCAAATAAAAAACTTTTGATTATCTTCTTATAAAAATATATTTGTTTTTCTTTTGGTTAAATAAAATATTTTAATTTTTAATTTATTTTGTTCAATCAGATACAAATTTGTAATAAATTCAATTGTTTTAGTATAAGTGTTCATATCAATTTATCCTTAATATTTTTATTCAAAAGATAATAGATTGATTAACAAATATTTTTTAATTAGAAATAAGAAATAGAAATGAAATAAAAAGTATTTTTATTTTTTATTTCATTTATAAGTTACAGCTATGGTAGCTGATAACAATATTAAAAATTAAATTTGGTAGAAGTAATCGAATCAATTCATAGACTAAAACGTAATATTGGTATTTATTATTAATAAATTGTTTGTACTGTGAAAATTTAAGTATTAAATATATTTCAGTTACAGTCAGAGACCAGAAATTACGAACAAAAAACATAAAATTTTAAGTTTTCATTGAAAAAATAAAAAATACTTAAGTTCAAAATAGAATATTTTTCTTAACTGTTCAAAAACAAAATAATAAAATTATTAAAACAAACATTTTAAGTAAAGTACAAAATAAATTTGTACTTTAAAAAAATGTTTTAAAAAAAAGTTTTTTTTATGTACGAAAAAACTTTTTCTTTGTATAATTTAAAAATATCAATTTAGAAATGAATTCATTTTAAACAACTGGAAATTTGGTAGTTGCTTAGTAATCATATTGGACTTTGAATATAATAAATGACCAAAGTCGCTGCGGATTATCGAAAAAAAGCAACGTTTTAAATGGTATACATTAGGGTGGCCGTGAAATTAAAGTATAGATGTTCCTATCTTAAATAAAAATTTGATTCATTCTAAGGTACCGTTTCTCAAAATTTTGGTCCTGAAATTATCCTTTCGTGAGCAAGATCAAAATGAAAATAGGTTCTTTTTTCAATAACAATATACAAATTTGGTATCGTAAGAAAGGACTTTAGAGCGAACATTTAATGACATAAGAAAAATTTAGGACCAGATTCAAATAAGATCAAAATTTTGGTTCGTTCTTGTGTTGAAGGAAGCATATGTACCAAATTTCATCAAATTACCTTCAAACTACGCATAAGCTTTATATGGACAGCCAGCCAGCAAGAAAGCCGACCAGACGGACGGACATTGTTAAATCGACTAAGAAAGTGATTCTGAGACTAACTGTGTACTTTAAGGTGTGGGTCCGAAGATTCTTCCTCTGCGTTACAATTTCTGCCCAAACAAATAATGCACCAACATACCTATGGTGGTGTAGTGTATAAAAACAGAAAAACTTGTTTTGGTATAACTGCTATAGGATTATATTGTATTATTTTGATCCCAATTTTTTAAATATTTGTGTAAAAAATTCAAATTTCATAAATATTTGACTTTGAAATAAAAAATTATTGTACAAAAAGAAAAGTTTTTTTGTGTTTTGTTTTCTTTGGAAAAATTTTTTTGAGAACTTTATTATTTTGTACTTGAAGAAAAACATTTTTTTTAAAAAACTTTTTTTTATATTTTTTGTTTTAGCATGTTATAAAATAATTTTTAACTTCAATGAAAACATTTTTTTGTAAAAAACAAAATAAAAAATGTTTCCGGTCTTTGGTTACAGTAATCAATTCGATTCTAATAATAAATTTATGTTATTCAAATAGTTTGTAAACTATATTTGACATTTTAAAACATTTATTTAATAAAAATTAAAAAAAAAAAAAACATAAAATATAAAACAAAAGAAATAATATGGTTCCTCCGGGGAAAAATATAGGTATATTTCTTCTTTATTGTTGTAAGAAATTTGTATTTATCCTTAGATATTTTTAAAATGGACGTAGTTAGGTTTTGATAGTTGCTTTCAACTTTCCTTTAAGGGAAGATTTTTATGATAGAAAATAGAAAATTCTACGGAATGCAAATTCTATTCAAAATGGGTTTACATCAACATAAATTTTGGTGATTTTTATTTTTGAGATTAAAAATATGATTAAAAAAACATGCTTACATAATTAAATAACTCTTAACTGTTTTAAAAATATTTGAAAATTTTAGTTTTTAGACCTAATTTTATTAAGCTTTTTTCGCTAAGAAAATAAAAACCATTTTTTTAAAGCTTTGAATAAAGTAATTCAATTTTAAATTAAAAAAAAAATTTGAACCTTGATTATTGATTTGGATGAAATTCGGTGCATATGTAGAGGAGGATTCATAATCATATAAATTTAATTTTATTAATTTTTTATTTTGAAATCTATGGCAACTCATAGCTTTAAGAGTGATAAACAGTTTTTTTTTTTTTGTTTGCAAATTACCAAAACTTTTGTCTTATATATAAAAGATATCAAAATAATAATTTGCAATAAATTTGTCAAAGCTTGTATTTTAAGATGTCATAAAAAAATTTTTTTAAACACATTTTTTTCTAAAAATTATCTTTAAAGACTTTTATCTTAAAATTCCCATCTTATTTTTTTTTTTTTTTTTTTTTTTTTTTTTTTTTTGTAGGAAGCTCTATCGGTTACTTACTATAGACAAAATTTCAGATAGGTAAATTTTGTTTAAATTTAAAATTATTATTCAGCGTAACCACAAAAGAAATTTAAATTTCTATTTTTGTTAAAGTCAACTTAGTTTTAAATTAAAAGTTTTGTTTTACCATACCATAAGAAATATTTAAAAATCAATTTTAAAAGCTTTTTTAAACTCATACATTGAAACATTTGGAAATATTTTTCAATGAAATGAAATAACAAAAAGAAATTTAAAAAAATTATAAAAAAAAATTATATATCGAGGGCTTATATTCAAATCGGGCCTCATGCAGATTTAGGAAAATTTTTTTTTTTTTGTGTCAGACTCTTCAGTTTTCTATTTTTTATATATGATGTTAATTTTGGAGTCAAAAGTTAATTCTAACACTATGTTTTTCACTTTTTGTTTTTGGGCTAACTACAAACAGTATTTAAAAAAAAAAAAATAAATAAAAATTGATAAATAATGAGAATTTTTTTTGCGATTTGAACTTTTTTTAAACGTTTTGAATTAGAGTCTTAATATATCTCACAAAAATTTTGTTATCTCAATGCAGTCTGAAGAAAAAAGCCATTGAAGTTAGATTTTTAACCTTTTTTAAATGCTTGTAGATTATACGCGGATACACCTATCAACATTTTATGAAGCTAAGTGGGAGCTCTATACCCTGGATTTAAAGACAGGAAGGAACAAAATTTTATAAAATTCATGATTATAAGCAAAATATCTTAGATACCAAAAGCAGTTTCTTAAAAAAAGATAATTAAATAAAAAGTGCAATAAACATCGTCTTTAAAGGTTTTAATAATTTTTAAGTTGTTGATATGCAATTTAATAAAATTTTAATTGGTTTAAAAATTTTTTTTTGCAAACAATTTTTTTCAAAATTTAGTTTAGAATTTTAATTTTAAACACATTTTCGTCCTTTTAGTAAACATTCCTGTTATTTGAAATTTCAAACGATTAAAAATGGTCCATCCAACCACAAAATTTCGCTTTTTTTATCTCCTGATTGGTATGACATCATAAATTTAACATATTGTCAATTTTTTTTCAAAAATATTATGTTTTACTTCTTTAATTTCCAATAAACAAAACGGGCTATGTGAACATTTTATAACAAACATTAAAAATAATTAAGACAAAAAGGGCTATCTACCTTAACTTGGCGAATAATGGAGTTAAAAGATTTATTTTTTAGTATGAGGTAATATTAATAAATCGTAGAAGAACGGATTGCAAAATATTAAAAAATTAGGGAAATAAACAGTTTTTATGTTCTCCTGAAAAATGCTATTTTGCATGAGGCTCGTTTTGAATATAGACCCTCGATATGAACTTTCAATAAAATAAAAACCAAAAAACTTATTTTAAAATTTAGAATGAAATTTTAAAATTTTGTTTGAAAAAAGCTTTATGGTAAAAAACTTTAAATAATAGTCGACCTTTGGATTTAAAATCGACTTTTCTGCTTTTATGGTTAGGCTAATTATATTTATTTCTTTATATTATAATAGATAAAATATCAAAGACGATAAAAATAGGGAATTAAAAAAATAATAATAATAATAATATATTCATAATAAATTTTTATACAAAATTTCAAGTTCATCGGCGAGATTTCTCAAATCCTGAAAACTTTATCAATGGATATCAAATTAGCAAACAATTGGTTTCCATATATACAGTGGTGGCCACGAATTTAAGACACGACATGTAACGAACTAAGTTGTGATAATTATTACAACCCTGCAATATAAAATTAGATTTTGTTAATTTTTCAGTGTACCCTGTAATGTTAAGATCAATTACCGTTATTTGGTTTTGTTTGTGTATACATTTTGTTGCTGTTTTTATTATATTTTCGTGAAAACGTGCTTTTGAAGCTGGTCACGAATTTAAAACATATAAGAAATATTTGGTTTTTAAGTGATTTTTTGGTGTTTTTTGAAGCTAAAAGGTAAGTAATGAATGTTTTATTCCATTTAATGTTAGAATACATTAAAATATTTAGTTAGAAATGGCCAGAGGTACTTGGAGTTCGGATGCCGAGCGAAAATTGATCCAACAAATGAATACTGATGGAAAAACAGTAATGGAAATTTCCAAGCTACTAAAATGTTCCAGATCCAAGATTTACAATGCACTGGAACACATCAAGCAACATGGCACTACCAAAAATGTCAAACAGCACCCTAGAGCACGAAAAACTACACCCAGGGAGGATAGCTTAATTTATAAATCAGCTGCTAAAGATCCTTTCAAGAGCTCAAGTAAAATTAAAAATGAGATTTCATCGGATTTTGGTATTAATATATCGTCCAGGACAATAAGAAGACGTCTGAATGAGAAGAACTTACGTGGGTGTATTGCACAACGTAAACCACTTGTGTCAAAAAAAAATATTAAATCCCGACTAGCGTTTTCAAGAGAAAATCTCAATAAGCCGATGACATTTTGGAAAAATATACTTTGGAGCGACGAGTCGAAGTTTTGTCGCTTTGGTTCTGATGGAAAACAGTACGTATGGCGTCCTCCAAACCTGGAGCATCACCCAAAGTACACCCTTAAAACGGTTAAGCATGGTGGTGGAAATGTCATGGTGTGGGCAGCATTTTCCTGGCATGGTGTAGGTCCCATTCAGAAGATTATCAATAAAATGGACCAGCATATTTACAAAAACATACTGAAAAGCATCATGATACCATTCGCTGAAGACAACATGCCTCTAATGTGGAAATTTATGCATGATAATGACCCTAAGCACACTTCACGCCTAGTGAAGAGTTGCTTAGAGGAAAATAATATCACAGTTCTGAAATGGCCAGCTCAATCCCCGGATCTCAATCCAATTGAGAACTTGTGGAATGATGTTGAGGAGCATGTGCGAGCAGTAAAGCCAACAAATTTGACTGATTTATGGGAAGAAATTCAAAAGGCTTGGTATGCCATTCCAAAGGAGCGCTGTATGGCCTTAGTTGAAAGTTTACCCAGGAGATGCGCTGCTGTGATTCAAAATAAAGGATTTCCCACCAAATACTAATATTGTTTTATGAAGCTGAGCTTTACTTTTGTGAATTAACTTTTATTTTGCCTATGTCCTAAATTCATGACCAGGCTTAAACTTGTATTAATCTGTATAATATGTAAATAAAAATTGGAAACTAAATATAGGTAACAAACTATTGTTGATTTTTTTTCATAACATTACTAGGATCTTTAAAAAATAACATGGATCTAAAATTTGTTCGATAAGATGTAAAAATTATCAGAAATATATAAGTGAAATGTCGTGTCTTAAATTCGTGGCCACCACTGTACATATTTTCAAATCTGCCATTTATTGTTTATTATATACACTAAATATTACCTATTAGTTTTTAATCATAATTATTCTATAAAAAAATATTTACTACAATATTAATATAAAAGTATAATAACATATCTATCCAATGATGTATATATTGACTATATAGCTTATTTAGAAAAGCAAATATAGTGACTCGAACCAGACATATTGAGTAAAATTTAATACACATTATTTCTTCTTAAATAATATGTATTCTTTCAATTTTTATTTATTTATTTTATTTTTTTTTTTTTTTTTTTTTTTTATTTACAAAATTGTGAAAAATTTAATTACATAACCCATCTACATAGATGTATTACTATTTATATGGCAGTCATCCCCACTGTGCACTGCTTTTCTACATAGCAAATGCCTAAATATATCTAATATAGATGTTTTTGTAAAAGTTCTAAAAAGAAATGTTTTTAAATATCTATTTACCCTGCAGTTTTCAATGAAGTATTTAAACAAATTTGTATATGCAACATATGCAGTAGTTTCCACTTTAACCACTGATCTAAGTAATTTTCTATTGCAATAAAATGATCATGGTAAATGTATCAGTCCTTTAAGAACTATTGAAATTACTAGCGAATTTTATTATAAAAAGTAACAAATTTTATCCCAGCAATAACATTTCAGTGCAGTTTCAACAATTTACAAGAAGCTGGATTTCTTTAAGTGGATTAGGAAATCTTATGTTTACGTGTTACTACTTGCCTGAACTACTGCTATGATTAGAAGTGAATATGAGTTTTTATTTTTTATAACTTAAGGCTATTTTCTTGATATTTTTTTATACATCCTTTCTTTTTCTTTCTCCATTCTTTGTTTTTACAAATAAAAACTTAAATTGCATATTTTTGGTAAGAATTTTCGTTATTTATTCAAGTGGTCATATACATATAATATTTTTGTAGCCACATTTTCTTTGTTCTCCTTTTTTTCATGAGTGTATAAAATCTGCAGTCAAAATATGTTAAGTGTATGATAAGTGAATTTCGAGAGTATGATTTAGAGAAATTTATTTTTAGGGGCTTAAAAACAAAAAATAATGTTTAAGGATTTTCTGCTTTTTCACAATAAAATTTTTAAATTTATTAAAGTTTTATAGTAAAATTTTCTATAAAATTTTTTTAATAGAAAGTTTATACATTTTTAAATTTTATTATGAATAAATAAGGCAGCTTATTTATAAGAAAATGTTAATCGTATCAATGATTTATAAAATGAATTTAAAATTTTATTTTAAATAAACAGAAATTCTAAATTAATTTTTAATACCTAAATACATATTTCCTATATAAAATTTAAATTTCAATTTCACTTAACAACCAATTGGAAAAAAAGCAAACACTTTTCTATTAAACTAAATAACTTTAGATGAACTCTTTTATATTTTTTCTATTTTCTTTTATTTGTTTTTAATTTTATTTTTTTATATAAATATTTCATCATCATCAAGAGAAAATTGCATTATATTTGTTTTTAATATTTATTACTTTTAAACACACTTTGCACAAACACTCACATGCATATAATCATTCACCCCTCTCTTAGGAAATACACGCTTATAAATATTCTCTGGTAAAATAGTGTAAACAAACTACAGCAACAAAAACTAAAGGGAAGATGAAAATAAAAAGAAAATATGAATTTGATTTTTATTTATAAGAAAATTACAAAAAAGTGTTTCTTACAACACGTACAACATACATAACTTTACAGGTATACAACAACAGCAGCAAATTTACTATAAAAACACATCAAAATAAACAACATGCATCAGCATGCTGCTTATTATATAAAAATTGTGTTTTTTTTTCTATATTTTCTCGTCTTCATCTTTAACAACATCAAAGGTAAACTTAACGGTAAATAAAATAAGAGAAACAAAAGCAACATAAAGCAGTAGGAAGAAGATTAGAGGGTCAGAGTATAGAGGAGCACTAAGCAATATTACAAAAACAAAATGAAAAAAAAAAAAAACGGAAATTATTTTCGAGAAACTATTAACTTCAAAACTACTAACACAAAGACAGCAAAAATGGAGGAGGGAGTTTCAAATATGTAATGGAGAATTTTAAAATTAAGTGAAAATAAAAAATAAAATAGGGGAAAAGCAGGTATATCAATAGATAACCGATTTTTTATATTCGTTGTAATTAACAATTAAATAATATGAATTATTCTATCAACATTCAATAAAACTTTTTTAAAGTTCTAAACTATTTTGTAGATTTTTTGGAGATAAAACAATAAGAACTTTATTGCTTTAATTGGCAATTACTCCAATAGTACTCGTATTATATTTAATATATAAAAATAGATTTTATTTTTTATATTTCATACAAGTAATCACTGATCTCAAAACTCGCAGTAAACAGCGGTTTCAAAACGCTTTTTTATACCCTACACCACCATAGGTGGTTGGGGTATTATGCGTTTGTGCTGATGTCTGATAAAAAATTATCAGACCCCCACCTTAAAGTATACCGTTCTCAGTGTTACCGTTTGGCGACTAAAGCCCCTTTTTCAACCACTTGGCCACTTTTTAAGACTATGAGCTAAATGTAATATATCGACCCATCACATATTAAATTAAACAAATAAATTAATTATTTTGGGACTGTTTCACAGTATAGTAATATAAACAGCCGCGGAGTATTTACAAATGGACTGAAACTGTTAGCAACTAAACATAAAAATAAGGTTTATGAATAATTATTTAAATCATCATATGCCGAATCTTTTTGGACTGGAGTTATATCCTAATTTATATTTTTACATTCCTCATAGGAATTCCTCGGGGGAACGTGTTTTTTTTTAGTAAATTATCAAAAATAAAAAATAGTTTGTCCAAGAAAGTCATTACTTGTGGATGCATACGTTCAGTTCTAAATTGGTTTAAAGGGATTTGAAAGATTGTAGTACGAGTGAAGTCCTCGTATAAAAGTAAAGAAATGTAATTAATAAAAAAGAGATTGTATGTCAACTATTTTTGAGAATTAATCTTTATTTTTGCAATAATAAAAATTGTTGTAAAATAATTATAAATAAATTATTTTGTTAGTAACAGAATTTGATTTAGTAGTTTTACTTACAACACAACATTTTTTATTTTTATTCTTATCAAATAAACACATTTTGAGCGATTTTGAAGCAGTTGGCCCCTTTTTTTCAAAAATCCCCTTTTTGGCGACTTTTTATTTTGAAATCCCCTTCTTTGGACACTTTTTAAAAATTCTCAACGGTAACGCTGACCGTTCTGCTCAGAATCACTTTCTGAGTCGATTTAACGATGCCTGTCAGTCCGTCTGACTGTCTCACTGGCTGGCTGTCCATGTAAACCTTGTAAACAAAGTACAGATCGCAATTTTAAAGATATCTTAGTGAAATTTGGCAGAAATAATTATTTTGATACAAGGACGAAGCCTATTGAAATTGGTTATGATCAGCTCCCATACAAATGTCCTCCCGGAATAGGGGTTTAACGATCATAAATGCCTTAAATATAGCAATATTTCAATGAGATTCGATACAAAGGAGTTGTATAAGTGTCAATCTTTGTGCCAAATTTCATCAAGATCGATCCATAATTGACCATAACTCCCATATAAACCCCTCTTCCGAAAATCACTTTAACAAGCCAATTCAGTAACTAAAGAACCGTTATTAACTTTTTAACAGATTTAAATATTTATATGATTCTTGCAGCAATATTATTTAGAATTTTGTAAGGAATCTGACAAACATTTTAGAAAAATTCTAGGGGTAATATTAAGCCCGCCAAGTTAAAAAAAAAACTAAAAAAAAAACTAGGCTAAAAATGAGGTAAAAATTTATTTCGACCCGAATATATCTTAAACTAAAAGAGATAACCTGCAC
Source organism: Protophormia terraenovae (assembly GCA_951394005.1). Lineage (NCBI taxonomy): Eukaryota > Metazoa > Arthropoda > Insecta > Diptera > Calliphoridae > Protophormia > Protophormia terraenovae. The sequence continues at coordinate 146,133,262 of OX596074.1, forward strand.
AAGCATATTTTTTGTAGAGATATACAAGGACTATCTATATATAAAATTTCTTTTTATTATTTTTTTGGAGATTTTTTTTTTAAATTACATACCAGAGAGTGTCAAATTTGGAGGGATACCCACTTCCCCCCTAACCAGCTAGGTACCTGTACTCAACTCGAATCAACTCGAAAATACCTCAGCTCTGACCATGTGAAATTTTATTGAGATACCTCTTTTCTTTAGTTACTGAATTATTCCCAAAAAAAAAGCGTTTTGGAACCACTGTGTGTGCATAAATCTACACAAATGTGTATTATATAACTAGAAACAACACTGCCAAAATTTAGGAGAATCGGTCCACAATTTACCATAGCTTCCATACAAAACCACTTCCGGGATTCGCCCTAAAGGGCATAAAATCATATAAATGTTAGTGTCAATGCATTGTTCTGCATTTGTATAATTTATTTTACATTTAGTAAACGTGTTGGTCTACAATTAGCCACAGGTCTAATTTTTAGCTCATACACAATGGTGTAGGATATTATATAGTCGGTCTTGACCGATTATAATTTCTCTCTCGATTTTTTTTTTTTTTTTAAATAATTCTGTAACTTTTAAGCCGTGGGGGATATCTCAATAATGGTCAGAGTTGACCATTAAAATTAAAAATATACTGCAGTTAAATAAAAAAAATTTCAACAATTTTGTTAAAGGAAATTGTTTTAAACTTAAACAGTTTTTTAAACCTTTGCAATTTTATTATTTATGAATAAAATCAATTACTTTAAAAACAAAATAAAGTACGTTTATAAAGGGCTTTCATTATATATGAAAATAATTGGAAATTAGGGGGAATGTATCCCAGATATCAGAAGTGACATCTTGAATTTCATGTCAGATTCAAAAGTCACCAAAGAGACATTTTAAACAATTGTTAATCCATTTACAACGATATATTACATTCTAAAATCGAAAAAAAAAAAACGAAAAGGCCGGTATTTTTACTCGTGGCAAAAAAATAATTTTAACATTTTTGAAAACCTCAACAACTATTCCTTCACTCTAGGGGGTGACTGACACAACTTTTTTTTCGACCCGCCCTAGTATGTATATTGATAAAAAAAAATGTCCCTTAGTTTCTAAAGGAAACCATTTCAGTTTTAGAGAAAACTTCATATTAGTTACATTATTAAATATTTTTAATAAAGATATTTCAACTATAATCGATTACTTCTACAACAAACACTATTTATCGTTCGAATACTCTAATCAAATTTTCTTTAACAAGTTGTTTGAGATTAAAAGAAAAAAATAACATAAACTCGTTTTTATATTTAAAGTTTATGAAAAATATATGAAAGTGCGTAAGTATGTGTGTATTTATATGAGAAACTCGAAAAAAGAAAAATTTATATTTTATATACAAGAAAATTAAAAAAGGAAATTGCTTACAGATAGATTTGAAAAATATACGCTTTACACTTTTTTCTTGTTTTCTTTACACGACTTATAGCCAGCATCCCCACACCCTGACAAGCTCCTACCCCTCTACTTCCTTTTCCGTTGTTTTAAAAAGAAAGAGAGCGCTTGTTTTATGCCACAAGTTTTTTTTTTTTTTTTTTTTTTTTTTTTTTTGCAAAATTAATTCAACAACTTTTTTAGTACTAAAACATAAGATGATAAAGCAGATAAGGAAAAAAACAAAATGAACGAAAAATAAAAACTTAAGGAATTTATTGAAAATTGCATTAATATTTATGTGAGGTCATAAAAAATCTTGAACATAAAATCTTAGACACGCTCTGTTTAATTTAATTTTCAAACTTATTTTTTTTTCCTCGTGTTCCATTTCATTAGCAATTTTATCAACATCAGCATCTTGTATGAATGTCTTTATATGTTTAAACAATTCAGCGCATTTTAATACAAATCAATTAATTTTACACTTTGGCAATGACTTAATATCTGTTTAACTGTTTGTCTGTCTGTCTATCTTTTTGTTTGTTTGCTGTCGTGTGTCTCTTAGAAAATTATCATCATCCTCTTCAACACCATTGAATTTTTCACTTGCACAACTTTTGTGTTTATATTTGATTTTCTTTTATTCTTCAAATATTGGGTTCTGCTCATTATGACTCAAATTAAATCTTTTTGCTTCAGCAAAAAGACAAACAAATTTATTAGACATACATACACACACACATATATTCTTATGTACATTTACATATACATACATACTTATTTGTTAAATTGAGACATAGAGTCATGGACAGACTGAGAGTCATTAATAGCGGATACTATGAAGAGTCTTAAGAAGCTGTTAAAATGAGATGAAAAGTTAATTTGAATTTTGTACCATAAAAAAGGATTTATTTGTATTTTTGATTTTTTTGCTTTTTTTCATTATATTAACATTTTTCTTCTTCGTCTATTATTTTTTTGTGAATTTTTTTCTATTACATTTTATTTAGTAGAAAATGTTCTTAGATATTCATGAATTTCTTAAAATTATACACCATTTACATCAAAATAAACATATGTGCCAAATTTCATAAAATTATTTTGAAAATGTGAAAACCAGCCAGCCATCATGACGGACGGACAGATGGATAGTGGATCAAGAAAATGATTCTGAGTCGATTGGTATGCTTTAAGGCGGATGTTAGAATATTTTTTCTGTGCGTCAGTACAAATACCTATTACACCAACCTCCTATGGTGGTGAAGGGTAGAAAAAATTTTTCAAAATGTATCATTTGAAAAAAGTACCTATTTAAAACTAACCAACTGATTTTCTCACCTCTTCCGAATATGATAATATTTGGTATAATTATTATTCTTGTCAAAACTGAGACTAATTCAAAATTTCAGATAATTTCATCAAGTGGTTCGCGAAATATCACGATTTGAAAGTGCAAAATAACTCAAAATATGTACAAAGTTGTATACACATAATTATATAAGATTTATTCAGATCTCATTTTAAAGGTATCAAAATTACCTTTAATATGATGTATAACATGGCTTTTTTTCTCAACATCAAAATAGTCCATATCTCGCGATTTTTCGTTCGCGGGTAAATATCTCGAAAAATGGTATTTTTACAAATTTTAAAAAAAATATATGTTAATGATGAAAATGTTTTCTATAACCATGGAAAGTGGCATAGTTGGTATTTTGAAAAAACCGGTTGCACTTTTTTAAATTCAGAAAAAAAACCGGTTAACCGGCTTTTTGCAGAAGTTAATATTTCTATCAAAAGACTACATTTCTTAAAGAAAAATCAATATTTTTTTATTTTTGGAAATAACTATTAACCCATTAAGAACGAGAAATAAAGATATAGTCGGTCGGGGAGTCGGTCGGGGATGGGTCTTTTTTTCTAGACCTGTGGATTTGTGGACCAGTACTATAGTCAATTATAGACCGATATTCATGAAACTCGACACAGAACTTAGATGTGCAAAAATGATTACTATATTTAAGGGATTTATTTTCGTTAAACCCCTTTTCTGGGTGGTTTTTTGTATGGGGGCTAGGTGAAATAATGGTCCGATCATTACCAATTTCAACACGCTTTATCCTTGGACTATAAGAAACCAAAATTCCGATCTGTATTTTGAATACTACACTGAAAAAAGTAATTTCAATGAATGAAGTATATTAAATGAAATTCATTAATTTTTTCCAAGAATTTATTATCTTAATGTACGAATTCATTGCTTCAATGAAAATATTCATTAAAATTTAATGAAAAAATTAACGCTATTATGAACATTACATTGAAACCATTCATTAAATTTTTTTCTTAATACAATAAGTAAATCAGTTATTTGATTTAATGTATTAGTTCATTGAATTAATCGTATTTATAAATCGTATTTATAAGATTTTTATATCTTTTAACATTAGGATGATCGAAAAAATAAATAAATAAATAAAAAATAAATAAATAATTTATTCAATGTACTAATACATTGATTTAATTAAGAAGAAGCATTACACAATGAACAAAAGCATTGAACCAATGAAATATTTCATTAAATTATATTAAAATAAATGCTTTCTAATGGGAAATAAAGTAAAACGAAAACAAATACAACTCAGTTTTCTTTTATCTCTTAACAAGAAATGACGCGTTTTAAATAAAAGACAAAAAATAAAAAAAAAATCTGTGTTGTGTTAAAAACGAAAATAATTAAAAAGTAAATAATTTATAAATCGAATTATTAAAATATATAAATACAATTTATTCGCAAAGAAGAAGTCGAGCAGCATAATTGAATATACCAAATTAAATTAATTACCAAAAAGAAAGAATTTGGAGACTTGCCTTCCTAACACGTAAGTTTAATAAGTTTAAGTTTTTAAATATTACATTTCATTTATATTTATGTAGATAAAACCACTAAGGCACAGAAGAATGTGTTTCAAAAAATATTTGATTTCAAAACCAAGAGGATTCTATTCGTAAGTATACATAATTATATGAAATATTTTAATTGAATTCTTAATAAAAATATATTACATACTGATCAAGATTTGGATGCTACATCTGGGAATTTCTATAGACAAAAAAATTTAAAGGTAACTAGTTCAAATATTTTAAGCAATTCAACGAATTTTAATAATTTTATTTATAAACTTTTTTTTTGTTCAGGACAACAGGAATTACTATATTATTATAAATGACAAAGCAAACACGACCACATCTGTAACATGCATTTTGTTTGCTTAAATTTTTTAGTGAAATGTAATATTTTTATATTTATATTTAATTTTTACTTATATTAACTCAATATCATATAATTTAATCATTTAATCTAAATTAAAATAAAAACCAAAAATACAGAACAAGCCTATTATTATAATACATTTTTAATGTATAGTTTCATTGGGACAAAATATGAGTTCATTGAAATCAATGTACTGTTCACTGGAATTATTTATTCCATTTAATGAACGTGTTCATTGATTTAATGTAAGAATAAATGTATTCAATGAACTTGTACATTGAATTTTAATATTCATGTATGGTAATACATTGTTTCAATGAACCTTTACATAGGGTCAAAATTAGTGCACAAATTCATTGTAACAATGAACTTTTTCATTGTATTTATGTACCTTCTTGGTTCAGTGTAGTTTTACATGGACGAACAGGCGGACATCGTTAAATCATTAAAGTCGATTGATACAAATGAAGGTGGGTCTTAGACCAATATTTTTGGATCAGCACAAACGCATAATATAATAATCAAAAAATAATCAAAAATGATATTAACATTTACTTAGCATAAACAGAAACCATGGATTAATATGGAAAATGTCAGAATCAATTTTATTGAAACGATTCTGCAGGTGAAACTTTTTTTAAAACAAAATCTTTGAAAAACGAAGAAAATATTAAATAAAAAAGGAATAAAAAAGGTTTAAAAATATTACAGGTATTACAATTGATAAAACAAATATCATTCAGGATAATTATTACTTATTTATTTAATCTTAAATTATATTTTTAAAACATTGGAAATCTTACTTTATGAATATTAAAAAAAAAATTATCATAAATTTCGATTCAATTATCAATATTTAGTGCATGGTTTTTTAAATAAAAAGATATTTTTAAACCCGGTTTATTGTGTTTAAAAAAACCGGTCTATTCGACATTCGAAAATTAAACATTTTGAAAAAACCGACAGCACATTGACTGAAAAAACCGGTTGGAAAACCGAGTCGATCACCCTAATATGCAGTAATCATGTTTGGTTTTTTTATATTGTTTGAAGTACTTTTAAATTTTAGTAGAATCTATTTGTAATAATGATAAGACATACGCATGTGCGTTGGTCTTGAACACATGTGTAAAACAACCCTTGTCTTTCACACTTGGGTGTGATAAGAATTATTGAGGGGTCTATGTGTACAATAGATAAGTACTTAGAATTATTTAATCTAGTTAGTTTTAAGATATTAATAATTAGTTCTTAAGGTTTTAAAAATTTATATAAAATTAGTGCTGAATTAGCATTAATCGAGTGCCTTACAACCACTCTTAAGTAAAAATTGTTTTCTTATTTAATAATTTTTACAATGAGTTTAACAGAAAACTAACTTATAAGAAGTCAAGTAAAGTCAGTGATGTCAGATGGAGAAAATGTTTCCTTTTGTGGGAACTTTTTACGCAAATTTTAGACGGATTTTTAATTTTTGTCAAAAAAAGGTAATTTTAGGGAAATTTTTTTCAACAAAAAAGGGAAAAAAGGGAATTGTTTAACTTTTTCCCTTTTAACAGAGGGATTTTTCTTAAAACTTATCTGGCATCACTGACTAAAGTAGAACTTTTAGTTTTTTCCATTACTTTTATTACAACATATTTCAGAAGTAAAATTTTTGTTAGTTAAATAAATAAATGTTCGAATCTGATTTCATAAGAGAAACAGTGTAAATTATTTACGAGCTATAGAACTTTTATTCACTAAATGTTAAAACTACTGCTGTGATATTTAGTTGTTTGGTTGGCTGGCTGACTGGCTTGTGGGGGTCGTATGAGAATAAATTCAACGACTTTTTTAGATTTTTTTTTTCTGTAACAAAATATTCTGCTTAATATTTTGTATGGTTTTTCCACTCTATTTTTTTTTTTTTTTTTTAACAAAATGTCAGAACATTTAGCTTTTGCTTTAATAATGCTTAACAATTATTTCGAGTTTCTTTTCTTTTTCTCATTTTATATGTTTAAGACTTAGAAGATGATAATGATGCTGGCAAATATGGCTAAAATGAAAAAAAAAACAACGCTTTTTATTTTTTGGCAACCAGTTAGAAAGTATTTTGTTTCATTGCTAAGAATATAAGTATATGTTGTAGAGTAAGTGTTTTATTTTGTAAGTCCTTCATTTCTTTTGGTTTTTTTTTTTTTTTAATTTAAGTCAAAAGTGCAAAAATTAATTTGAATTTTCCAACCATCTCTTTACGGGCTTACAATCCCTTTAAGCTTGAAATATGTTTATAAGAATATCACCAAAAAAAAACCTTCCATGACTAACAATATACCAACACTTTAAGCAACTTGCAACAACGTTTAAATAAAGGAAATCTTATTTTATGGCAGACAAACATTTTAATCTACATTTCTCTTTTAAGTTTTATTTTGTGTTGGCTTTTTTTCTCTATTTCCGTTCCGTTTGCCAAGAAAGTACTATAAAGCTTAAAAATAAAGCACACAAATATCTTCATTATACAATAAGTCTTTTTCATCAAATAAAAATGTCATTGTTTATAAAAGAGATATTTTAGAAATTGTTTTAAATGAATTGTTTAACTTATTGTTGTTTTTGATGCTGCTGGTTGACATTTCTTATTTTGCATTTAGAATCTTTAGTAATTCAAAGCAACAAATATGAGAATAAGAAATGATTGTAATTATCATAAAAATAAATTTAAAATACTTGAGTTTATAGCTAAAGAAAAAGAAAATTAAATGAAATAGATGTTTCCTAAATGGAACAATGGATAAATTCATCACTCTTTTTTTAATTATATTAAATATATTACTAAAGGATTTTTATAATTTGAGTTTATATTGATTAAAAATTAAATACTTAAAAAATTTAGCTCAATATCTTTTAATTTTATGAACAATTTTTATATGTTTTTAAAAATTATAGACTGCCTTAATCATTAGATATACGTGATCATGGAATTCTAAGCCTTTTAAATTAACTCCAGTTGTAGAGGTTGCACCACATTATGCAATATATCTTGAGAACAAATTGCTTGATTGATGCGGGTTATATCCACAAATAGTAATATAATTACATTTCTTTGCTTTTTGTTGATGAATATGAAAATTATTTTAAAATCTGTTTTATTTTTAATACCAAAAGTAGCAACATTGTTTGTTCAATTTAAATTTCAACATACAAAAAAGGAATGTCAAAAATAAAATAAAAAAATATTTTTTCAGTTTGTGGAAAATATTTGTTTAACGGGAGTTAAAATACTATAAACGCGTGTGAAAAAATAATAAAAATATCGTGTGTTTGTTTAAAAATGTGTCGCGTGTGTAATTTTCCTTAAATTTTAAGGAAAATATTTGTTTATTTTCTGTTGTTTTTCTCTCTTTACTTGTATGTGAAGAGAGAGAAATGCTGTTGTTGTAGGAAAGAGTACTATTTTCTATTCTTAGTTAACTTTTTATTCTAATATATAAAATTAAATGTTTACCTATCAAATCGATTATTCAGGGTAAAATATAATGAACACGTGCCAAAGGATTATGAAATAAAAGCAGTATTGAAGTATTTTCGGACCAACGCTTTACTTCATTATGTCCACATTTGCAAATGATACTGCAATCCTTAGTTCACATATGGGTTCATACACTGCATCTAGAGAGCTCAATAACTATCTAAGACGTGTGGAGACATGATTGAAAAACTGGAGAATAAAAGTAAACGAACTCATAAACAAACACGTTACATTTGCACTCAGGATGGAAAATTGTCCTCCTGTAATGTTGAACAATGTAAACATCTCATAGTCTGACCATGTGGCATACCTTGATATACTTTTGGATAGACGTCTTGTCGTCATATCGAAAACAAGAGGCTATATATGAGAATTAAAGCTTCTAATATGCACTGGCTAATCAACTACCAATCAAAATTAAGCCTTGACTACAAAGTCATCTTGTATAAAAGCATCTTATGGAATCCAATTATGGGGAACAGCAAGCAACACCAAAAACTTAGGACCATGACAGGAACACCATGATATATAAGGAATGAACACATCTAAAAGAACTTTAAATAACATTGGTAAAAGACGAATCTATTAAAATTCTTGAAAGATACACTATGAAATTATTACTTCGCCCTAATCCTCTTGCAATATTACTTACCAGAACGTAAACCTCATCAAGGCTTCGTAAAGACAATCTACCAATCTAGTAAGTTAAGACTAACAATTTAATTTTAGTTATAAGATTTATCCATCGTTATCCATCGTTTTATGTCAATATTATTTGCTAAACGGTCTTTATTTAAAAAGATTAAAAAAAAAATAGGTTAAGTATTGTTTCTTAACAAAATTTGAACGAATTAATATATCTTTAAATAAAATTTAATATATCTTTAATTAAATTTTAATATAACGTAGATAAGCATGTCTTAAAATTAAAGAATTAGAAAAAAATCCTACTCTTTTGTACTAAAATAACAAATTCCCAATGCGAAAAAGCTTTTTTATTTTTACTAAAATACATTTTTTCTTAAGATGATTGATATAATAAAATTCTCTTTTCATTAATAAGTTTAACTACTTTTACAAAGATTTAAAAAAAAAATGGAACGCAATATATTATTTTTACGTTTTATATTTTTTAATGATTGTTTAACTTAAGTTTTTAAATTGTTTACTTGAAACGTGATAAAGAAAAAGGAAAATATATAAACCCACGTATATAAAGGTACACCCATACGTATAAGTAATATTTAATAACTCATACGCAACAATGTGTATTATTTTTTAATTTGTTTAATTTTCTTTTGTATATTTTTTCTTATGTTGGATATTTTTTCCCCAGAAAAGAACTTAATTTAAAATGCATTTAAAATTATCCTTATTTCATCAAACTACAAGTAGTTTATCCCACTTTTATTTTGTCATTTTTCTTAATATAATTTATTTTTTAGCTTTTTTGTTGTCGTTTTTGTTGCTTTTTTTATATTCTATCCACTTAATCTGACATGTGTTTCATTTCACTACTTAAATACTCATTTGCGTTTAAACATACACTCATGCTAGCTAATATGTATTACTAAAAGCCTTGAGGAAAACTTAAAACATCATATTTCTATGTCTTTTTTACTTTTCGTTTTTTGGTTTTTTTTTTTTTCATGTTAACTTTTCTACTTGTATGTAAATCTATGCAAATTATATTGCCAACACATATAGGAGGTTCTTTTACATACATACACATACTTACTAATATATAGATTTTTATATATGTAATGTAGTGTTGTTAGTAGTGCTGATTGTAGCTTAAAACATAAAGCATATTTATCAAACGCCTAAAAATATGCTACTTTGTGGTTGTTTAAAAAAAAAATAAAAAATATGATGAAGAAAAAGTGGCAAATATAAAAATAAAATAAAAATGAAATATAATAAAACCAAATAACATAAACATAAAAATTATATTAATATTTACCCCTTTTCAACACCTTACGCTATACTTTGTTAGTTTTTTTATTTCTACTCTTTGAAAATTTTTGCAACATATATCACAAATGAACAGAAATATGTTGGTTGTTTTTGTTTTTCTAAAGTTCAATCAACAATAGCAACAAAGTGTTGCCATTTTTATTTACGAAAAATAAGTACAAGTAATATTTTATAAATTTAACTAAAACGGGAAACAAGACAAAACACATGTTGCTCTTAAAAGTATGCTATTGCTTTTTTTATTTATGTTTATGTAAAGATAACAAAAATAAAAAACAACAAAAAAAAAATACTAAGATGTAAAAGAATAAGTAAAGTGTTTTACTACTTTGGTTTAATGTTTTTTATAAGAGTTCGTATGTGTGTGTATTTATGGTGGATAAACACTTTTACATTTATATACTTAGCTATATATATACATATATGTATATGTAAGTATATATAACCTTTCTTCTTATACTTAAAGTTACCGACACATTTATTCTTTCATATAATCATACAATATAATTTGTCAATTTTATTACCTTTTACCAAAAAACTTCCCGGAAAATTGTTTTTCTTCTTTTTTTTTCTGTTATAGTCTGCCCTTAAGGTGTTGCAAGTATGTTGAAAAATAATATAGAGTTTGTAACATAAGTAACTTATGTGTGATGAAAACTAATATAAGAAGAGATAAGAAGTTTTTAAACAAAAACGGTTTTTAATTGTTTTTTTAAAGAAACAATACTTATTATTTTTTAAAAAATCCACATATTGAAAATGATATAAGACAACGAGAGAGAAAGATATAGTCGTTCAAGCCCGACCATATGATTGTGTGCATCAAAATTCGGGGAGGGGTCCTCTTTTTTCTGAACCTGTGGCCAATTGTGGACCGATATTTGTATTAAGTGTAAAATAAAACATACGAATACAGAATATTACTTCGATACTAACATTTATATGAATTTATTAATTTCTGGGTGATTCCCAAAAGTAGAATTTTGGATTAATTTTCGTATATTTTAGCACTATCATTTATATTTATATAAAACTTATATTATTATATGTCTGAAAAATGTCACTTACACTAAAATTGCTTTCGCTATAAATATGAAATGACACTTGATACGACGATGAAATTTTGACAGATGATATAAATGATTCCAAGTTATAGATTTTCATCAAACACGAATTTCGAAAATGTTGTCGGTTACAATATTTTGGCGGTCAGGGCTCAATATGGGAGCTATGATCAATTATGGACCGATCTTTATTAAATTCGACACACATATTTTAACTTATATGTGCCAAATTTCATTAAAAAATTACTCTATTTAAGGGATTTATGATTGTTAAATCATAAATCCCTTAATAGAGCAAGAACATTTGTATAGGGGATAAATGAAATAATAGACCAAACATAATCAATTTCAGTAGGCTTCGTTTTCAAACTATAACAAACCTGTGTGCCAAATTTCATTAATTATTGCGACCTATAGTTTGATTATAGTTTGGGTATAAATATTTGATCTAAAATTCATTCCTTAAGGTTGTCCAATCCGAGCCTTATCCTGCTTTTAAAAGACAGAAGAGCAAACGGACGGACATAGAAAAATCGATTTAGAATCTTACCAGGCCCCAGAAAACATATGTTTTATGGAAGAAACCATCAATAGAAAAAGAAAACAGGAGGTTTGTTTCCGGATAAATGATTTAATGGCAAGAAATACTGATCTACTTAAATCGATAAAAAAAAAAATGATATAAAATGACTAAATACTAGAGTATTCATTTTACTCGACTTTTTCATTGTTCGAATAATCAATTAACTCAAAAATGCAGTTTTTAAGTTACTCGAATAATCGAGTAAAACTTTTAAATTACTCGAGTTATTCGAATAAATTATACCTTAAAATTTTACTCGCTTTTCAATGATTATTAAAAAATAAAACAAAATTATAGCTTAAAACAAGAAATAGTCTTACAAAAATAATATCTAATTAAAATTTGCGTAAATATTTATGAATATTTGTCTTTTTTGATTATTATTCATTGATAGTAAAATAAATAGGTCTAACCACTTTGGTGTATTAATTCGGACAAAATTTTATATTAAAGTGAGGTTAAATTAAAGGAAATTATCTATACTTTTGATAACAATTTAATGTTGAGTCTTTAACCACTTTGAAATAATTATCGATTTTGTCTCACTTTTCAATTTGGACACATACTAATCTATTTGCTACACAGAAGTTTTCAGTTACATTCAAAATATTTGTACAATATTTGGGAATGTTTTACCCATATACTACGATGACTAATCGCCAGACATAGACAAATAAATTAAGTATTAGACAGTCATTTAATATTATACAAATGTAAATAGTTTTTAAGATAATTTACTCTTATTTATATTATAGTGATCTCGTGATTATGTTTTAGTTCTATTTTGTCCAAAAATGTTTCGCAACTTTAAATTTCCTAACAATACCAGTGTTAAAGTATAAAAAATTCTTTATAAATTCTATAAACTTGTATAGTAAATTAGTCATATATACAGTAAGTTGGAAATAATAACTTTTCTTTTTAATAGACAAATTTATTGTAAATTTAAAATATAGAATTCTTTCTCCCAAATGTACGCGTAAGAATTATAATTGGCTCTATTGTGAAATTAACCATAATATTTTATTTTTCCTTTCTTCCTATTTTTGATTCCAACCAAGCCATCACCATCATATCCTCCACACCAGACTGAGAATTTATTGATACGTTTTTGTAAATCAAGTTTAAAATCCTCTAATTTATTTCTTATAAAACATTTAATATAATAAGGAGGATCCGTTTTTTTTATCCTTCTCAAATTATTAAAATTATAAAAAATTATTTTAATTTTACATTACAATTTTTTAAAGTGACGTTTGTATTTTTGTTTAATTTTTGTGATCGAAACGACCTTTAACTAAGTGCTGTAATTTAGTCATATATTCGGTTCTTTTATTAAATATATATTTTTTTTAATAAACTTCCGAATTGTGGTACCACTTTTAGATTCTAAACATCCTATGAAAATTTCATAGGATGTTGTTGTCAAGCTAAATTTTTAAAAAAAAACTCAAATTAAAACATCCTAAAAAATAGTTAAGAAAGGAACTATTTAAAATATTTTTTTACTCGAATTATTCGATTAATCGGCATAGTTTTCTCGAATAAATTTTTACTCGAAATTCTTAATTTTAATTTAATCGAACCAATATTTGATTTTAATTTGACGATTAATCGAGCAAATAATATTCGAGTGAATACCCTACTAAATACACAAACTTAGAAAATTAAACAAATTTTCTGCGGCAGAGTGTTTTTTAGTTAATTCAGATATACGGTATTAATAAGTATTGAGCCACTAATCCACTTTTTTCTGAATTGACCAGTTCTCGCGATAAATCGCAATTTGTAAAATTAAGAAGGTTGCACTCTATATAAATCGAAAATGATTCGTCTGATTTTATTTAAAAAATTCTATTGTCTTCAAGTTATTTTTTTTAATACGTTCAACAGTTATAGAGATATTTACAAAATTGAACCCTTAAAAATTTATATGGGAAAAAGTTGGTATTTTTGCAATTTTTAGAAAAATGTTATTAAATATTTTGTTTTGTACCTAAATGTTAACAAATTTTAATCTTCATATAATTATCTATCAAATAACATATAAAAAGAGAAAATCGATTAAAAAATGTTCCTCCTTTATTACAAATTCCTCAAACCATTAATATGTTTTAGAATACTTGTGTAAGGAGTGTACAACGAAATTTTTAATTTTTAGATAATTGTTTAAAAAAAAAGCTATTTTCAATTAAATTTGAACCATAATTATTGAAAAATAAATTTTTGTTTCCGCAGGGTAATCCAAATACCTCTCTATGCTCGGTTAAAATTTTTTTAAATTTTTTAACTTCGTTTCAAAACTCCATTTTAAAACTTTAGAAGTTTATAGTATATAGAAAATATAATTAAAAAATAATCAGGTCAATACCTTGTATGACTAAGCCGTACCTCCGAGTTCAATTCTGCCGATTTTAGGCAAAAAGGCATTTTTTGCAGTTTTGAAGATAAGTAAGCTTTTTTGAACTGATATTTAAACTAAACTAAATTATTATATAAAACATATGACAGAAAATGCATTCTAAAGTTTCTAAAAAAATTGGACAAGGATAACCTTTAAAATACAGAGGTCATAGATCAAAATTAAAAAAATAAAAAATTTATTTGTAAGGAAAACATAACGAAAAATAACTTTTTTGTATGGATTTTGATGCAATGATTTCTATGTTTAATTTTGAGAGTTTGTCATGGTTTTATTTGAAAGAATAAGGTAATTATAATTTTATTTGTTCAAGATATTAATCAATCAAATTTTCTTTTAATATACTTATGAATAAGGGCGTTTAAAAAAATTATACCCTAGGCTCAGTTGAGGGTTAAAGTTGTTTTTTTACTATTATGAAAACTTCAGTTATATTTTCATTAAATATCATCGAAATCCATGCAAAAATATTTAATTTTTAAAAAATTGTAATTCCTTTTATTTTTGACCTTTGACCTCCGTATTTTAAAGGTTATAAGCAACAAACAGTTTTGGACACAGATCGTATAAATATCAGTTGAATTCAAAACTAGAGGCGAAAATTCAGATATTGGGCATGCTTTACCTAGATCACCGTTCAACATCAACAAAAAACCACAAGGCAGCTGTCAAGGCAGGAGGGGACGCCCTAGACATACATTTTATATAAGTTCAAAAATAATAATAATTTTTAACAACATTTTTACTGCAGTGTTCTAGTGAACACCTCAATTTAGCAAAAATTGCATTTTGTTTATTTAAAAAATAATTTCGCTTTAGCCAGCGATGAACGTGTTAATTTTTTAAAATAGTGGTTTATGTAATTATTGTAAATTCGAATTAAAAAATAATAATAATATTCTATAGACATTTCTTGTTTAAAAAATTATGAATTTTCTAAAATTTTACTATAGACATAAATCTGGTTCCCTTCCGGTTAAAAATGTAAACAAGAGATCATAGTTAATGGAAATAAAGTACCGCATTTAAATGTCAGTATATTTGTCGAGTATTTTTTTTTTTTTTTTTTCTTTTATTTTCTAATAGCAAATTATGATAAATATTAGTAACCATATGCAGCACAGTTTTCATAATTTTGTTTATTTCAACACAGCAACAAACAAAGCAATAAACAAAAATTGTTAACAATATATTTTTGTTGTTGCTGTTAAAAAAAATAGCTTACGATTATTTTAAACATTAAAGCAGATATTCATTCATTCCCGTGCGTTTATTTTCATTATTTTTTTATTTCTCTAATACATCTTGACAAGAGGAAGTTTAAATGTCATTTGACGCGCCTTTTAATAGGCTATTAAAATGATTCAAATACCGAAAAGAGAGTAAAAAAAAGAAATATAATATTGAAGTTTGTAAAATGTGTCTGTTGAATAATGAAGTTCTTATTACCTCGACATGTGTAAATGGCTGTTATCCTACTGTTTTTGGGGAAAAATTAAATAAATAATAAAAACAAATGTTTTGGATGTTTTATTTTTGTATTCGTTTTTTTTTTTTTTTTTTTCACTCATTTTGCTTATAATTTTATTACCGTAACAATTTAAATTATTATAATGTTGTCAATTCTCAAGGTTGGCTAGAAGAGAGTGTTTTTTTAAAAAAAGAAAAGGAAATCTCCCGTGGGATTTTAAACGAGTAATAAAATGAAATAAAATATTATGTTTGTAATTTAATCGCAAACTGTTTAAGTAAAAATAATGATAATTTATAGATTTAATTTTTATTTATAGCTACTTTGTTTATGTCATTTAGTTAATAAAATAAAGAAATAAGATTTAAATTTAATATTAAGGCTGGCTACGTGTAAGAGCATTAATCTGTAATCTATAAGTAATTACTGGTTGTTGAAAGTAATATAATTTTATATATATATATATATATATATATATATATATATATATATATATATATATATATATATATATATATATATATATATATATATATATATATATATATAATGTTACAAAAAATTCATAAGGGAAAAAGAAACAAAGGACTTGATTTATACAAAATTGGAGAATGAAATGCAAATGAAAGTAAAAATTTTCTTTGTTTCATGAGGAAATCTTAACGGAATCAACTAAATAAATTCCCATTTTTTCGTGTTTAATTAAAATTTATTATAATTTATTTCTATAAAATTCTATGCAATGATGTAACATTTTTTAAAAACATTTTTGGACTAAAAATGTAAAACTTATTTCATTTTATTTGGAATGCCTTACTTAAATTTTCCATAAACAAGTTTTTAATTTTTGCCCCTAAAAGTATACATCAAATAAAGCAAAATACTTTAAATTTAAAAAATGGCGATTTTAAGGAAGAGGGAATATTTTTTCTTAAATTTTATCTGGCATCAATGTTATAAGTGGCGCATAGTTTACACAAGCAAGTACAAATTCAATTGAACAATTTCTAATACTGAATTAACAAAGCCTTTCAATTGATATGGAAACTTTAGGAAATGTTGAGCATTAATGTTTCCATATCTTTTAAATGAAAATCATAAAAAAGTCGTAATAATAAAGCACTAAAAAGAATTTAAAATTTTAATTAACATTTTTAAATAATCTTTAACTAATATCTTTGAATTGCATAACACTATTTATCACTTCGACAAATTCAAAATTATCTTGCCAGTTGAGTTAAAAATTACGAAATATTCTTAAAAAATGTTAACATTGTTATTTGATCTCCTTAGGAAGATATACCGACCACTGTGTTTTTTTAATAATACTGTAATTTGTGATACGTTAAAAATATCAGAATAATAATTTAATATGGTGGGAGCTGAGGTATTTTCAAGTTAATTTGAAAAAGCACAGATGCCTAGAATATCAGGGGGATAGAGGGTGGACCACCAAAAGTTGGTCTCTTCGGATATGTTATTTAAAAATAATTTTTTTTAATGTAGGATTTTTTTAAGATATTTATGTGAAAGCTAATTTTTCCTTATTTTGACTTAATACTTTTATGCATTTTGAACTAAAATGGACATAATTTTTTTAATATCTACTAGCTTCTAAATTTTATTATTTCAAGTATATCATATAAAAAGTTATATTAGTAAATTTGTTGGCCTATCTATCTATCTATCTATCTATCTATCTATCTATCTATCTATCTATCTATCTATCTATCTATCTATCTATCTATCTATCTATCTATCTATCTATCTATCTATCTATCTATCTATCTATCTATCTATATATCTATTTATCTATCTATCTATCTATCTATCTATCTATCTATCTATCTATCTATCTATCTATCTATCTATCTATCTATCTATCTATCTATCTATCTATCTATCTATCTATCTATCTATCTATCTATATAAAAATTAATGTGTGTTTGTATGTATGTTTGTTTGAAGTCTATGGCCGCCTAAACGGCTAAACCGATTTTCTTGAATTTTTCACAGTGTGTTCCTATATAATGGAAGGAAAAATAGGCTACTTTTTAATTTGAAATTCTATGTGGGCGAGATGCCACGCCCACTTACTAAATAACTAAAGTAATATATCTCGGAAATTGGTAATACTAGAGTCCTCAAATTTTGCACGAACAACTTTGACACCTATATGAACATTCTGGAAAAAAATAGGCGAACTAGCAATAGGGGGTGTGGCACATCCCACTCCTAATATTGCTTGCCAATACCAAATGCCGTAAATTTAGGAAACTATAATAGTTACATTTCCCGAATTTTGTACAATAAACTCAAGTGTCAATGTGAACATTTTGTGCAAAAATGGGCGGAAAAGAAATAATGGGCGTGTCATCTCTCATATAAAGTTAATACCAAAATTTTTATATCTGGGAAACTATAAAAGTTAGAGAGCTAAAATTTTGTACGACTAGCATTAGCTTCAATAGGAATATTTTGGACAAAAATTGGTACACTAGCAATAGTGGGCGTGGCACCTCAAATATAAAGAAAATATTAAATTATCATATCTGAGAAAATATAACAGAGTTCTAAAATTTTGTCGGAGCCACTTTGGTATCAATATTAATATTTAAGAAAAATATGGGCGGACTAGAAGTAGGGGGCATGGTACCTCCCATATGAATTAAATGCGAAAATTCGTATATCTGGGAAACTATTGGAGTTGGAATGCTCAAATTTTGCACAAAGAATTTTGACATCCATAAAAACATTTGTCTAATAAATTAGCGGATTATGGGGGATGCCACGGCCACATTTTACGCCCACTGTTTTAAAACTCTTAAACGGTTGCACCGATTTTCACGAAATTTGTCACACAGATAGTACCAGTGCCGCTGGTCATTATAGGCTATGTATAAACTGGGTTGGATGCCACGCCCACATTTTACGCCCACTTTTTAAAACTCTCAAACGGCTGCACCAATTTTCACGAAATTTTACACACAGATAGTACCAGTGCCGGTGGTCGTTATAGGTTACGAAAGAACTGGGTTGGATGCCACGCCCACTTTTTAAAAATCTCAAACGGCTGCACCGATTTTCACGAAATTTGACACACACTTAGTACCAGTGCCGCTGGTCATTATAGGATATGTATGAACAAGGTTGAATGCCATGCCCCCTTTTTAGGCCCACTTTTTAAAACTCTCAAACGACTGCGCCGATTTTCACGAAATTTGACACACATATAGTACCAGCGGCGGTGGTCGTTATTGGCTGTGAAAGAACTGGGTTGGATGCCACGCCCCCATTTTACGCCCACTTTTTGAAACTCTTAAACGGCTGTACCGATTTTGAAGAAATTTTACATACAGATAGTACCAGTACCGGTGGTCGTTTTAGTAAGAACTGGGTTCACGCCCACATTTCACGCCCAATTTTTAAAACCCCTAAACGGTAGCAAATGTTTGATATTGCCTATTAGGGGGTAGCGAAGCGCACCGGGTTACTCTCGTATGAAATAAAACAAGTGCGAATGCTATATTCGGCTCGGACGTATCTATATACCCACCATCAACTTTTTCAAATTTTACGTTATATGGGAGGTGGGCGATAAAGTTGGCGGATCACGCTCCTTTTTTGTTTCCGAGTTTAAATTGGTCCTTGAACTATTTGAACGCAATTTCTATGAAGTTTCACCTTATATGGAAGATGGGCGGTAAAGTGGGCGGATCACGCCCATTTTTGGTTTCCAAGTTTATATCGACCCTCAAACTATTTATACAAAATTTTGTTGCCATATATGCTTTTGTTTAAGAGATATCAGCAGTAAAGTATGAAACGGACATCCTGTTTCTAGTTTTTATCCTTATATAAGATAAATATTTGTACCAAATTTTGTCCCCTTACGTTGCCCCGTTTGAGCACTATCCTGCTTTCAACAGACGGACAGATGGACAGACGGACGGACGGACGGACATAGCTAGATCGACTCAGAATCTAACAAGGACCCAGAAAATATATACTTTATGGGGTCTTAAATGATTTTTTTGATATGTTATACACGGAATGACAAAATCAATATACTCCCATCTTTTTGATGGTGGGTATAAAAAACTCTCAAATAGAAGAATTTCGAGAAATATCATACATTTCCTTAAAAACCAAAGGGAAATAATTTATTCTTTTATGTATTGAAATTAAACATAACAGTCATTAATAAAAAATATAATTTAAAGAAAATTTTTCCATTTAGTTTAGTTTCTATAAGCAGATTTGTGTGCATGGATTTTTTGGTACGCAGTTTTTAAATCTATAAATTTCAAGCTTTTCCTTTAAATTATACTTTACAATTCTTAAAAATGATACAGAAAATAATAAAATTTTTTGAAGTAACACCTTCACTTAACTATGAAAAAAGCTCAAATCTGATCAAGATAAGGCAAATGCTTTTACTTCATATTTAGAAAACGTTTTTAAACCATTAAGTCTTAACTCTGGTACGCCAGACGAAAAGTATATCCTTGATTTTCCGGATTCAGCCTGTTCAATGGATCTTTTAATCAAACACATATCCCCAAGAGAAGATCATTTAAATATAACAAAAACTCTCGGATATGACCAAATAAATTCGCCAAGAAAAAATTTATTATTTCTTACATACATATTTAATGTAAAATTCAAGTAAATCCAATCATGTCACTTTCACCTTGCGGGAACAGAATTGTCCATCAGTTAAAATGTATAACGAAATAATACTTCAATCAAATTGCGTCAAATACCTTGGAATTTATAATGGATCGTAGACTCACTTGGAAAAATCATATTAACATAAAACCACAGCAACTAGACAATAAATTAAAGAAAGTGTACTGGTTACTCCGCCCTAAAACTTCCTTAAGTGTTTAAACTTATGGAATAGAACTCTGGGTAATGACCAGCACCTCAAATAAAAAAACTCTTCAACGTTTTCAATCAAAAACTCTTCGTAGTTTTTTATACCTCCCTTGGTATGTCACAAATAACATTATACATCATGATCTCAACATGCCCAAAGTTAAAGACGAAATCAAAATACTTACGGAAAAGTATCTTAAGATAATAAGTGATCATCCTAATATATTAGCTATTTGCCTAGTAGACGAAACCAATACAGTCAAAAGATTGAAAACACTGCATATATTGGATCTTCCGTTTAGAATATAAGTTATAATAATTAACTCGTTATATTTTATTTAATAGTGATTTAATATAATGATATACCTGATAGATTGCAATATAAATAAAAAAAATTATTCATCAATTTTAAAGAAAAATTTTATATAAATTAAATTTTGTAAAAAGAAAAAATCAAACTATTTAATTTGTAAAAATTAAATTCATAAGTTTCAAGTTTCTCCTTAAAATAATAGTAAAATTTCGGCTAAATATTAGTTTTTTACAAATATAGACAACGTTTCGTATACTTAACATTAATGTATTTCATACGTTAATATTAATCATACGCCCATTTTAAAATGTATTACAAATAATAAAAGCTAAAGTTGTTTAACTTTTATTCTTCATATAAGACTTTTTATAATAATAAAAATTATGCACTTGACTATTAATAATTAGCAAATAAACCTTATATTTCTTTAAAAAATCTAAGCTACACAAGATACTTCTTACATTAACAAAAATAAAAAAATAAAATAAAAAACTTAACCAACAAACCTAAAGAACACAACCATAAAAGCTACAAAGCCTACACATTATGCCAATAGCAAAAATTAAAGTAAAAAGCAAAAGCAAATGATTTAGGAACTACATTAAACAAAAACAGTGTAGAGCAGACAAAAATAGCTTAAGCAAGCAAAATATTTCTTTTAAATCTTTATTTTCTTTCTTATTTTTTATTACCCCAAGAAACACATCACACATGCTTTTTCTACAAATAGCAATTGGGCCCAAAAAGTAGAACTTACCAAAGTTTAACGAACACAAACGAAAATAAAAAAAAAAAAAAAACTTTAAGCTTTAAATAATGTTTTCAAAAAGTACAAAAAAGGAATTAAAAATTTTCCTTTTGTTTTTATTTTATATGGAAAGAATGTATGAGTGTGTGTATACAATACACTAAAACCTCGAAATTTATGAAGTGGAAAATTATGTTGTGGTTTCTAAAAGAAAAAAATTCACAAAAAAGAGGCAAAATATAAAAAAAGTACAACAACAGAGAAAAATTATTATATGCAGGCTTGTGTAACAACACATGCGGTAAATATTTAATTAATTTATAATGGGTATAAATTTCAAAAGCACAATAATTTTTCCAATCTTTAGAAAACAATTTTTGAGATAAAAATCAAAAAACAAATTTAAAATATTGTGGTATACAAGATTTTTTTTATATACTTAAAAAGAAAATAGAATTATTTATTTTATAAAAAGAGTTCTTAAAACACAAGCAATAAATAGAAAATAAAAGAAAATAAGTGATATTATTTCCTACTAAGTTATAAAAAACCAAACGTTACACACCTTAACATTAATGGTCTTTGAAAATGGAAGTGGTTTTGAAGGAAGAAAAAAAAACTCAAAATGAATAAAATATCATTAGAGAATACTTTTTAAGAAAAAAAAAAGCTTAACAGATGTGATAAAATAAATAGAACTAAACAAAAGCAAAATTGAAAAACTACACATTATTTTGTCCGACATTGTATATGCAAAAAAAATGATTTATTTACTAAACAAAATACAACTTTCAAAAAAGTTACAGCACTATAGTAAAATAGTAGTTTTCAAATAAAAGTACCTGTTTCAAATAAAAAAACGAGAAAAAAAGATATAGTTGGTCAAGCCCGACCATATGATAATACCATATACAATTGTGTACAAAGGGTCTTTAATTAGGCCAATTGTAGACCGATACTAATATTAAGTGTAAAATAAAAGATACGAATACAGAATATTACGTCGATACTAACATTGATATAAATTTATTTACTTTTGTTTGATTCCCGAAAGAGAACTTTATATGGGAGCTATGGATTATGAACCGATCATCGTAAAATTTGGCACTATCATTTACATGTATATAAAACTTATTTGTGTCGAATATTAACTTGATACTTACATTTTAATGGGATTTATGGCCGTTAAAGTGATTTGCTGAAAAGGGGTTTATATAAGTACGAGCTGTAAACCCGCTACTTCGTTAGCGGAAATTTTTTATAAAAACCATACTTTATAATAAATTTAAACTAAGATTCTTAACTCTCTTGGGAACATTTTTAATAATGGTGTTATATCATCCATAAATAACAATATCTCTTTAATTTCAGGTTTATAATCTTGGAATAATGAAAAATAAATATCAGAATTACGAAAAAGTATGTTAGAATAAAGAAAAAGGACCACAAAATCCATTTTAAGGTTTCTGATTCACTTAGGACCTTACATCTTAAATTTTATGTTTCTAAGGATGAAAATTGCAGAACATTCAAGAAGTACTATTAGAAGAACGAAAAAAGATACCACAAAGTCCTTTCTTATGAATTCTCATTCATTTAGGACTACATATCTTTAATTTCATGTTTCTAGATTCAGAATTATAGAAAATCAAAAAAAAAAATACTATAGGAAGAACAAAAAAGTACCACAAAGTCTCTTTTTATGGATTCCCATTCATTTAGGACCACATATCCTTAATTTCATGTTTCTAGATTCAGAATTATAGAAAATTAAAAAAGTACCATTGGAAGAACAAAAAAGTACCACAAAGACCCCTCTTGTGAATTCTTTCTCACATAGGACCATGCATATTTAATTTCACGTTTATACTTTAAATATTAAAGAAAATTCAAAAAGTACCATTAGAAGAACAAAAAAAGTACCACAAAGTCCACTCTAATGAATTCTCATTCATTTAGGACCACATATCCTTAATTTCATGTTTCTAGGTTCATAATTATAGAAAATTCAAAAAGTAATATTAGAAGAACAAAAAAGTACCACAAAAACCTCTCTTATGGATTCTTATTCATTTAAGACCACATATCTTTAATTTCATGTTTCTGGGTTAAATATTATAAAAAATTCAAAAAGTACCATTAAAAGAAAAAAAAGTACAACAAAGTCCCCTCTAATGAATTCTCATTCATTTAGGACCAAATATCTTTAATTTTATGTTTCTATGTTAAATATTATAGAAAATTCAAAAAGTACCATTAGAAGAACGAAAAAGTACCACAAAGTTCTCTCTTATGGATTCTCATTCACTTAGCACTTCATGTCCTTAATTTCATATTTCTAGGTTAAATATTATAGAAAATTCAAAAAGTACCATTAAAATAGCAAAAAAGTACCACAACGTCCCCTCTTATGGATTCTCATTAACTAAGGACCACATATCCCTAATTTCATGTTTCTAGGTTCATAATTATAGAAAATTCAAAAAGTACCATTAGAAGAACGAAAAAGTACCGCTTGTCAATTCTTTCCAACATCGGACCATGCGTATTTAATTTCATGTTTCTAGGTTAAATATTACAAAAAATGCAAAAAAGTACCAATAGAAGAACAAAAAAGTACCACAAAGTCCATCCTCTTGAATTTTTACCCGCAGGACCATGTAGCTTTAAGTACCACAAATTCCACTCTTGTGAATTCTTATATACATTTTCTTAATGTCATGTTTCTGTGTTTAATGTAATTGAAAATTCATTATTAAGTTTGAATAAAATGTAATTTCCCGCCTTTACCCCCTTTTTTTGGTACTTTTTTCACCCATCGAAGTATCAAAAATTGTATTCCAATAAATTTCTAAATTGTTGTGGTATCCCATATTAAAATACTCATATGAATATTTCAATAAATATAAAAAAAATGTTTTATGAAAAAAGTACCAAAAATAGGTACGATTTTTACCCCTTAAACGTTTGAATTTCTAAAAAGTACCAAATATTGTATTTCTCATTTTTTGATAAGTTATGAATACGATATAAATTTTATCTGTATGTTGATTGATTTCAAAGATACATATGGTGCTAAAAAAGTACCAAAATACAGTTTTTACCCGTTTTTTCCCTAAAACGGCCGATTTTCAAAAAAGTTCCAGGCACCTGTCCAATTATTTTTTAAATGAATAACGATAACTATTTAACTTTTTTTGTATTTGCGAGTTAAAAGGTTACCGATTTTACCCGTTTTTACCCCTTAAACATTCGAATTTCCAAAAATCCCGTCTTAGTGGATCTATATGGAGGAAGACCTACCTACCTACGTTCCAAATTTTGACTCTCTAGCTTCAGCCGTTTGGACTGTGGGATGATGAATCAGTCAGTCATTCAGTCAGTCAGTCAGTCAGTAACGTTACTCTTTTATATATATAGATTATATTTATATTCCTCAAATTCGGCACATACATTTAAACTTACACGGAACTTATATGCGCCAAATTTCATTAAAGTATTACTTTATTTAAGGGAATTATGATTGCTAAACTCTTTTCCGGGAGGACGTTTGTATAGGGACTAGGTGAAATAATGGACCGATCGTAACCAATTTCAATAAGCTTCGTCTCTGGACTGTAAATTTTGCGTTCAAAATTGCGACCTGTTATTTGATTACAAGGTTACATGGACGGTCAGGCGGACAGACGGACGGACTTCGTTGAATCGTCTTAGAAAGTGACTATAAGCTGATTTTTATAAATTAAGGATGGTATTATACCAATATTTTTAGGTGTTATAAAAATCAGTACAAACGTATAGTACCCTCCCCGCCTATGGTGGTGTAGGGTATAAATACAAAAAGTTTAAATTTTTAAAATAAGTACTAATTTACTAAAACGCGAAAATTTTCAAATAAAAGAACAAATTTTGAAATAAAATTGCAAATTTACAAAATTTAAAAAAAAATTAAAACTTTAAAAAAGTGTTTTTTATATTTGATGCAAAGTTATCATTTAATCATCATATTGATTACATCTGTTCTAGAGCTTATTCAATGATTGGATTTATAAGGAGAAATTAAAGAGAATTTAGTGACCCATTTACACTCAAATCATTGTATGCAGCGTTACCGTTGAGAATTTTTAAAAAGTGTCCAAAAAAGGGGATTTCAAAATAAAAAGTCGCCAAAAAAGGGGATTTTTTTAAAAAAAGTGGCCAACTACTTTAAAACCTAAAAAACTCCTTAAAATTTGTTTATTTGATAACAACCAATTATTGTTTTTGAAGAAAAACTACAAAATTCAGTTCTATTAATAACAAAATAATTTATTATCATTTTACAACAATTTTTATTATTGCAAAAATAAAGATTTATTCACAAAAATATTTAGCACACAAACCTCTTTTAATTAGTTAAACTCCTGTACTTTTGTAGGAGTTCTTCACTCGTACTCTAGACTTTCAAATTTAGGATAGAACGCATGAATTCACAAGTATTGTCATAAGTCTGTTAGATAAACTATTTCTTGTTTTTGATAATTTAGTAAAAAAAAAAAAACACGTTACCCCGAGGGATTGCTCTTAGGAATGTAAAAATTTTAATTAGGATATAAGTATTCATCGAATCTTTTTTTTATTTTTTCAAAAAATTTGGCATATGATGGATGATAAACTTTATTATTATTTTTAATTACTAACAGTTTCAGTTCATTTATAAATACTCCGCGGTTTTTTATATCACTATGCTGTAAGACAGTCCCAAAATTATTAATTTATGTGTTGAAATTAATATATAATGGGTCGATATATTTCAAACAACTTAGTTTATCGTAATTTAGCACATAGTCTTAAAAAGTCGCCATTTAGTCGCCATTTAAAAAAGGGGCCAAAAAAGTGGCCAGGTGCTTGAAAAAGGGGCAAATGGCGACTAAAGTCGCCAAACGGTAACGATGATTGTATGTTTCATTTGTCCGTAGCATTTTAGAATATTGCTCAATAATTTGGTGTCCGTTTTATAAAAAAGAATCAGATCGTTTAGAGCGCATTCAAAAAATTTTTACAAAAATGATTTTTAAATTTTTATTATGGCCTAATGTTCCCTCCTATGATGATAGGAGAAAGTTATTTGGTTTACAAACATTATATGACCGTAGATCTTACAGTTGTATCATGTTTATTTATAATATTTTTTCTGGTCAAGTAACTTGTTCTGATTTAAATGATTAGGTTAATTTATATAATTCACCAAGAGACCTGAGAAGAAACCGTATATTTGATGATACTTTTCATAGAACCAACTATGCTATAAATGAAACAATTACAAGATGTTTAAAATTATATAATAGCATTTCTCCTCTTTTAAATTTTAATGTAAATAAAGATAAGTTTAAATTAAATTTATTTATGTTATATAATTAATTTAAGTAATCTGTAAGATAGAATCTGTAGATGAAATAAATAAAATAAATAAATAAAAATGGTTTCATTTGAAACAGTTACCAACTTCTGAAATATTATTAATTATTTACAAAAAAAAAATTGGATTTTAGAAAAAGTTATATAAAGATTTAATTTCAAATAAAATAAAAAATCCCAAAACCAAGGTAAATATCGAAAGTACCTACTTAAATAAACGTACCATTTTCTAAAAGTAAACATTTTCGAAAACAAAGAAGCAATAGAAACAGTGATCCATTTTTAGAATCAAATTTAAATAAAATTTTAAAAAGGACCAATTTTAAAAAATAAGTACCAATTGGGAAAAATTATTTCAGAAAATTTCAGAAAAATTACTAATTTACAAAAAAAAAAAAATTAAAAAAAAAGGTACCAATAATAAAAGGAACCAATTAAAAATTATGAAATTATTATATAAAAAAGTAACAAATACAATATATAGTACCAATTAAAAACATAATAAATTTGTCAAAAAAGAGTAAACATATTGAAAAAAGAATCAAAAAATACTAGTTTTCAAAAATATACCAAATTTTCAATAAATAGTTAATTTTAATATTCGAAAAATGAGAAAACTATTTTTTAAAAACATAACAATTAAAAAACAAGAACCAAAATTAAAACAATTACCAAATATTGAAAAAAAATAATAATTTTTGTAAAAAAAAGTATTTTTTTTTTTAAATAAGTACCAATAAATTAACTTCTAATTTTTCAATAAAAAGTTTCAGAATTTAATATAAGATAAAATATTCAAAAAAGATACCAATTAAAAACAAAGTACTAGAAAAAATGAATAAATTAAAAAGCAAGTAAGAAAAGAACTAAATTCAAAAATTAGTACTTAATAACAAAATAAAAGTTCTAATTATACAATTTTCAAAAAGCACCAAAAAAAGTTTCTTTAAGTATACATATTAATATTAAAAAAAGAAAATATGTAAAAAAGAAAAAAAAAGTATCAAATACTTAAATAAATACCAAGTATTCAAAAAATATTAATTTGTATTTTTAAGGACAAATTGTTCAAAAAATATTCGTTTTCAAAAACAAGTGCCAATTGAAAAAAGTGCAAATTATTCAAAAAAGTACCAAATTCTAATATAAAACCAAAATTTAAAGTACCAATAAAAAAATAGAACTATTTTATCAGATTATAAAATTAGTATTAAAACTTAAAAAAGGTACATACTAATTACAAATAAAAGTAGTAATTAAAAAAATTCTCAAAAAGAGAAAAAAATACCAGTTAAAAAAAGAACCAATTTTAATAACAGTACCAATTTTTTAAAAATGTAACAATATTCCAAAAAAATAAAAAGTAACAATTTTCAAAAAATAAAAAAAAAAGTAACATGACTAAAATGAGTACATAATGTTCAAAAATAAACATTTTAAAAAAAGTACCAAGTTAAAAAACGTGCCAAGCTATCAAAAAAGTTCCATTTTTATTAACAGTATCAATTTTTCCAAAAATATTATATAGAAATATTCATAAAAATTGCAAAAAAATAAAGTACCAATTGCAAATGAGTACCAAATATTCAAAAAAATATAAATTTGTATATAAAAACAATAAAAATTTAAACAAATATCGAATTAAAAAAACCAAATTCTAATGTTAATACCAAATTTTTAAAAAAGGTACAAAATAAAAACAAACAAGCGCGAATATATCGGCCCGGCCGAATCTATATACCCACCATCAACTTTTAAAATTTTACGTTATATGGAAGAGGGCGGTAAAGTGGGTGGACCACGCCCATTTTTTGTTTCCGAGTTTATATCGACCCCCGAACTATACATACAAAATTTCGTTGTCGTGCGTTCTTTTATTGAAAAAATATCAGCAGAAATGTATTTAACGGTCACCCTGTGTTTCTAGTTTTCAGCCCATAACTTTTTTGTTTATTAACCGACCATTTTCAATACCAAACAAACCCTGTATTAGATAACTCTTTGTGCCAAATTTCGTCTCCCTAAGTTTCCCCGTTCGAGCTCTATCCTGCTTTCAACAAACAGACAGACGGACGGACATAGCTAGATCGACTCAGAATCTAACCAGGACCCAGAAAATATGTACTTTGTGGGGTCTTAGATGATTTCTTCGACATGTTACACACGGAATGACAAAATCAATATACCCCCCATCTTTTTGATGGTGGGTATATTGGTTGATACCAAAATATGTATAAATTTTTCATTATAACTTCAAATTAAAAACAAAAAAAATTTTACAATTATCAAATTTCAAAAAAAGTACTAATATTAAAAAATAAAAAAATAGTGCTAAATTTAAAAAAAAAATAGTAACAATTAAAAGTACCAAATTTTCCAAGAAGGTTCCAATTTACAAAAAAGTTGAACAATTTTTAAATAAAAAAAAATAAAAATTTCAGAAAATAGTACTTTAAGTGATAAAGATCTTAACATAATATTAATTTTCATTATTTTTGTTCCAAATTTTTTTTTTTTTTTTTTTGTTTACTTTTTAAGAGCAATTAAAAAAACCGAATAACAAGAAAACTTTTTTGCCCCACAACTGTTTCGGTGTCTTAGTTTATTATTACAACCTTTTCTAAAAGATTTTATTTTCTTCATTAAAAAAATTGTGTCCTTATGCCAAAGGATATTTGTACAAAAAAATAAAAAAAAAATAAAAAAAAAAAAACTTTTTCTGTTCTTGTTTCTAGCGATGCTTTGCTTTTCGGGTGTTTTCCAAAAATTAAAAAATAATGAAAATACTAAACAATAAAAATAAAAAAACAAGCGGTTAATGGCAATAAACCTCTTAAAATGTGTTGGTTTGATATACACTTACTTTATTCTATTCTAACGCATTGTTGAGCTATTGTTGTTGTTGTTCTTGCTGCTAAAATAATAAAAAAAAAGTCCTACCGAACTCATTGAGTGTCATCAGCAAAAAGCAACAAAATCATAAAATAAAAAACCCCAATTTGAACAACCGCAACGAAACCTTAAAAAATTAAATAAAAAAAGCTTCAGCAAAAAACCCTAAAAACAAAAAAAAACGAGAGAATAAAACCTAAAGAGTTTGAAAAGAAACCTCTTTCCATAAAAAAAGTGTTAAAAATAAACTTATGCTACCGTTATACATTGCTCTTTCTCTCTTTAGCTTCATTGTTAACATGGCTGCCTTGATTGTTGTTGTTATTATTTTACCCAAAAAAATGTCTTCAGGCAACAATTGTCATTTAAGTGTCCTTATGTTGTTGTCATGTTTATTTTTCTTAAGTTTATTTATTTTTATGTTGTTTGTATACAAAAAATTTTAAACAACAACAAATAAAAACGTAAACAACAAAAATGTAGCACAAGGACATGGCTACTACTAAATACGAGTAGTACCTTTTTTTAGCCGTTATTCTTTTTTCTTTTCTCATTTTTTTTTATTATTTTTTTGCTCATTTATGATGTTGTCTGTCTGTCTTCTGTTTCTTTTTTACAACTTGTCGTCCTTTTAATTTTTGATATTTTCGTTAATGTTCCTTTTTTTTTTCTTTTTTTTAATTGTGTTAAAGATTATTACCACCATGATGTTCAAATTAAAATTATTTCACTACCAACTTTTTGTTATTTACTCCTTTTTTTTATTTTATGATGATAATTGGCTTTATTTTACGTTGACATTTTTAAGTGACAGCCTATTTATTGTGTATCTGAATGATTGTTAATTTTGTATGTGATTTATTTAGTTTTTATTGTTGCTACAACAGGTATTTTGTGTTGATATTACCAGGACATAAACTTAAGAATGGCATAGAAAAGTGATTTTTATGACACTTTCATTAAATTTAGTTTTTTGTCTTTTTTGGTTAAATTTATTAAAGCATTTAATGGAGGCAATAAAATGTTTGTAATGAATGTCTTTATTATTTGAAAAGATTTTTATTTTATGAGAAAATTAAATGTGCTTTTAATTTTATTTAATTTTTTCTTTATTCTTAATGCTTTTTTATTTTATATTACGCTTTGCAAGAAATAAGAGATTTTTTATTATTTTCCAAAATTTATTTATCTACCAAGTAATTCTTTAAACAAAAAACTGCTTTCATTTTTTTAGGCTTTTACTAATATAACCCCATTAATAAGGCGGTCACTCTCGTATTACTCGTGATCTGTTTATCTAATTTAGATAAATAGCACTCCAATAGTTGCCGAATAAAAATGTCTTATTTATATTATTTTTTATCCGCTAAATGGACTGGAAATATCTTGTAAGGTTACACTATGAGTAATTTTTTAAGTCATGGAAATATAACCATATACGGACACCACTACGTGATAAAAGACCAAAAAAAAGAAACGTGTCTCCCAGTTTTGCCCAAAGTCATGCACTTTTTTTATGGTCCCCCGGTGTCATTTTTTTATGGGGCCTCGGTGTCATTTTTGCAAAAAAGTGATCATTTTCTCAGGCTCATATCTTGCAAACCGTTCGGAATTTTTATTTACTCTCTGAGGCAAAGTTGTAGCTCTTATCACAAAAAACAAAAATTGTGAACATATAAAATCAAAAAAACTTCATCTTCAAAATTAAAATCGCAAAAAAGAACGGTTTGCTAGATATGAGCCTGAGAAAATGACCATAAAAAAAAAGTGCATGACTTTTTTTTTTTTTTTTTGTCTTTTATAACGTAGTGGTGTCCGTATATGGTTATATTTTTTCGTGTTGCACTGTGTTATTAAAAAGTTACAAATGCTAAAATATTTATATTTTATTACGAAAATTTGTGATTTTATTCTCAATTAACTGAAGACACCTATAATTAAAAATTCCATGCAAATCGTATATGTACGTATACGTAATTTTTATTATACATACTTTCTAAACATAAACACTAAATAAAATCAAAATACAGTATAAACTCGATAATCTGTATAATTGATTGTAAACCCCAATCCGTATTATCGAATTATCCGGATTATCGAGCTTTTTCCTGGAACTCTTTTGTTAAAAAAAATATATATACTAAAATATATTATTTATTTAATATATGAAACATTTAAAGCATAAAATCCAAATTTTTTGTCTTGTAACTCTCCATATTTTAAGTTTTCCAAATTTAGCTAAAAAGTAAAATTCTTCATACTTCATTCACTGAAAAAAATTTGAATTAATACTTAACTGAAAATGAATGAATTCAATCAACTCTAACATCATAATTCTTATTATAATTTTAAAACTATACTTAAATTTAAATAAAAATATTAATTTTTATATTAAATCCGGATTACAGTGTTGCAATCAATCTGGATTATAGAGTATGTATTGAGTTGGGAAGTGCCGTCCTGATTATCGAAAAATCCGGATTATCGAGTTTATACTGTATATGCATTAATCTTTATAATACATAGATTATCTTATTTGAAGCATTACTGATTTTATGATGAAAAAAAAAATCCAATTTTGCACGACAAAAATAAATTTCCGACACTAATTTCGAAATATCTTCGATTTGAGTAATTCCATAACAAAACGGATAGAAAGCAGGTATTTTTGGATTTGATATCTCCGTTTTCAAAGAGATGCACTACAATTATTATCTATTGCAAGTGTTCCTTAAATTAAATAAAGACCCTTCCGATCTAAAAATATAACGTTTTAAAAACAAAAAAATTATAGGTTTTTTTCTAAAAGTGTACATTTGTATTTTATTGATCATAACTTCTAAACTATAACTTGAAAATTCTAATTTTTATTTCATTGAATAGAAAAATATACACAGGGCTGTCATAGAATCCAAGTTGGGTTTGCTTTTTGTCGGAATTACAAACCAATATTGATTTCCTGTTATGAAACCGTATTGATTTTGGTATTTTTGAATGTAAATCAATCCGATGTACGAATCAGCTGTTTCATACATTTGTCTGTCCATATTTTACAATTTTTAAAGTAGCTTTTTTCAGAAAAAATTTTAAACAATAGAGTTTTTGTTGAAATATTGTGGAAAAACTAAGATAAGATAAAATAAATAAAAATACATCAGTTGTAGCATTTTTTTTTTTTTTTTTTTTTGCTACAAGATGGTGGCGAGAAGAATGTTAAGAGATTGTGGCAATCTACTTGTTGAGCTGCCAGAAAAAATGTAATTAATTTGTTTATGTGCGTTTATGTCTATAATTCCGTCAATGTTGCAACTACCAGTTTTCCTATTTTATCTGAGAGATCTAATAATAAATCAGAAACGACTCCAAACAGTTCAGTGATTAGATTCTACAGCTGGCTTATCAAGCTATGAAAAATATTGCTAGGATCTACACATTTTTCCATACACCACATAGTTTTGAAGTTTTGTATTATTTTATTTTATTTATTTTTTATTTTTACAGCCTTATTCATAATCATTTTGAACAATTTATAAAAGGTTTTATTAAAAGTTAATAAGAAATTTTGAAAATTTATTATTCATAATCACTTTTTTGTTTTATAAACATTTAATAAAACTGTATAAAATTTAAAAATTTTATTGTTGGTGAGAACCTACTTTAACAGTTTGATAAAACAAATTTTTAGATATATATTACTTTTTTTAGCAAATTGAATGCAGTTATAAAAAAGTTTTGCATAGTTTTAAACATATTACTTTATATTTAGGTCTAATTGCACAGTTCGATAAAGAAAAATTTATAACTGCATAAAATCTTTTACACAGACTCCGGATAATAATTAGAATATTGTTCCAAATATAACTGCTATTTCTTTCAGTTGCATAAAATACATATGGAAAGATATTTTCCAAACAAATTTAAAGTATATCTGCACATTATATTTGTGCGAACAAAGCATCAATGTTCTTTTAGCTTATTAAGAGTAAGACCAAATTGATTTGTACTTTGTTTGTTGCTAAAGCCAAAAAAATTCGTATAATTTTAAACTCACCATAAAAAAATATCTACTATCTGGCCAAATACTCGAAAAACTAGTGTCTGTCTAATCTCTAGTTGATACTTTTATACCGATATCTCTTAAACAAAAGCCATCGAAATTTTCTATAAATAGACAACATAAAGTGAATGTAATCCGCCTATCTTCCACATATTTCTTCATTGTATTCTTATACTTGTTATTGGATCTAATAAAAGTGCATATATTATTTAATTAATAGACCCCTAATAAAGTATTTGTTATTTGCCACTAATGAAAAAGGGCTAATAACTCCATCTGCAAAAAATGGAATGTGTGAGTGTTGTGTTTAATAGAATAATTGCATTAGCAATAATTTCCTAATTGCAATTACTGTACTTGAAAATATGTAGGTCTACCAGCAATGCAATTCGTTGATTTAAATTGGCACATTTTATTTAAACATGTGTAAAATTCCCGTTTTTCAAACACATAACGCTTTATATATTAAATTACAGAATTCAGACATTGAATCATCTCATGTCCTTTCATTATGATTACATCCGGTGGTCAGTAGATAGACTAAGAAGTGTTTATTTAAAATAATTCAAAAAAATATGAAAAAAATTAATTAAAAACAAAATAGGAAATTGGTGATGTACATAAAACCAAAACAAATTAATTATTCGAGTATTTAAAATATTTCACAAATTAATATACCAAAAAGGCCATTTATCCCTTTGCTTCCATGAGCTATTCAATTTTTAAGGCATTGGACATGTTTTCTAATAAAAATTAATATATTTTGGTAGAAAAAAGACATGAAATAAAAGAAAAACTAAAATGTTTTTTAAGTTACGAATAAATTTTCAATATTTTATTTATCACTAATAGAAAATTGAGAGAAAATAAACATAGCATTGCCAGAACAAAACAAAAACTGTTTAATAGTTATAGAACTGTTTTTAATACATTATGAATAACGTTTATTTTATAAGAAGTTAATAACGGAAAACAGTTTAATATATATTTTGTACAATAAACCTAAAATAAAAATTTATTATGAATAAGACCGTTAGTATTTAAGAACATAATACAATTATGATATCAAATATTAATAGAGTTAGGTGCTAACAGCTATGGTTTTAGACCTAGTTTTGTATTATTTTTATGTGTTACTATATATGTAAATAAAAAATATGCATTTCTTTATAGAACACGAATTTTCTTAGATTTTACCAAAATATTGAAAAAATAAATGCAGGTATATGAAATCCGACAGCTTTTAGCTGGTTGGTTTATTTTCTGTGACACCTAAAACCGACACTTATATTGATTCGAACATGAAACCGTTAATATTGGAATTCATAACAGCCTTGATTGACTTTAAAATGACGTGTATAAAATTTAATTACTTCGAAAGTTCAAAGGTCATAATCGGTAATATAAAGATCAAAGCTGAATATCTCAAAAAACCGTATTTTAAAAATCTTAAAAAATATATATATTGACAATTTAAGTCTGTTCTATACCTGAGCTAAAGTTCAAGTTTTTTTGGTTTAGTAGTTATGAAGTAAAATATTTTACCATATTTGTTTGCATATAAAAATTTTAAATATTTAAAAAAATGAATTTATATTTTTTACAAGCTCATATTTAAAAAAAAAAATAAAAATTTATATACAAAATTAGACTTTAGTTTATGTTTTGTTACATAACTTCTAAACTCGAGTATGAAATTTTGCACACGTGTAAGTAAGAGTTGTGTTAACATAAAATTTATTAAGAATTTCAAAAATGTTTTTTTTTTATAGTTATAAAGGTTTTATTTTTATAAGTCTAATTTTGACCTTTGAACTTTTGAATTAAATCCACATACTACATATGATTTTGAAGGCAATATCTTCATCTATAATATAATACAAAAACTAAAATTTTATTGTGTATAGTTCAGAAGTTATAAGTAATTGGATTTTATTTTGGTGGGAAGAATTATATATTGTTTTCTAAATTATAAAAGTACTGTTTTTTGAGACATAATAATTTAATTTCTATATGTCTATCTTTGACTTTGAACTTTTGATGCAAAAAAACTTTATAAATATCGTTATAAAAGTAATGTCTTTTTCTTTAATATGAAACTAAAACCATTTACCATGTCTAGTTTAGAATTTATATTATTAGCAATTAAACAAGTACATCTTTGTAAAGTTTTTAAACGTTATATATTTTGACCAGAAAGAAACGTGAGTCTAAAATTTTATAACTTGAGAAACAATTCCAATTGTAGCGAATTTCATAAACATCGAAGATGTCAAGTTTGATTGCTGTTCATTTTGACATGGAATCACTCACAGGCGGATTGCAGAGCTCTTGGAAATACTTTATATGCTGACAAAACATAGATTTCCTTATTTTTATTTTATTATAATTTTTTTTTTTTCTTTTCTCAAAACTTCTTTGTTAAATATTTATAAGTAATTTATTTATATATAAAAATAAATTTTTGATAAAAATTTCACTAATCACAATATTTTATAAATACTTGATCTAAAGCCTCTAATTTAGTATTTAATATTATTATGATTTTTCTTATACATTTAAATTAAACAAATTTCAACATATTTTTTTGTATGAAAACAAAATTTAATTTTGATTTTTATTATTTATTCATTTTGTTCCATTTTAAATAAATTTAAATTAATCAATAATTATTAATAATAAGCCATAAAATGTATATTTCAAAAAAAAATAAAACTTATAAAACATATAGTAAGTGTATAAATATATATATATATATATATATATATATATATATATATATATATATTTTTTAATAAAAAGAAAACATAAAAAAATACTTCCAGCTTAGTTTACAAAAATAATGGACACTACAATATTTCTCTTTAAGTAGTAAGAAATTAATATTTTATTAGAGATGTGCGATTTAAAAAACAAATTCACTAAATTTACTGTTGTCAGAATTTTAATAAAAATTATTTTATTTAATTTTTTTGTTATAAAAATATTTGAAAAATATTAAAATTTATTTGAAAAAATACCTCAATTAGTTGTACTAGTATTTAAAATACATATTTGGTGTTTTAGACAATTTCAAAAAAAAAATACTTATTTGTAATTTTTTAAATGGTTTAAGCAGAAAGTTTTTTTTTTTTTTTTTAATATATTTGCATTTAATAGGATTTAAAGTAATTTTTTTTAGGAATATGGGGCCATAATTTTATTTAAAAAGGAAAATAAAACATAACCCCCAAAAAAATAAAAAATTCAAATTTCATTATTAAAATATCAGGCCTGTCACAGAAAACCATTCCGATCGAAAGTGGAATTAATTCCGTACTTTGATTCTTCAAAAAACATCAAACGAAGAAATTTTTCGGAACGAGACCACTTTAAATTTTCAAAGTGGAATTGATTTGTGGTTTCCACCCCAAAAAATTTCTTCGTTTCATGTTTTTTGAAGAAGCAAAGTACGGAATTAATTCCACTTTCGATCGGAATGGTTTTCTGTGACAGGCCTGTATATATGAAATTATTATTTTGAAATATTTTTTTTTAGTTAAACTACAAAAACCAATAATTTGTATAACAAATAGTTTGTAATTTAAAAAATTGTTTCTTTAACTTTTCCCCTGGAAATTCAATTATCGCACACCAACATTGCTTTTTTTCTAAATACATTTATTTTCTTTTTAAGATTATTTTAATTATAAAATTAATTTTTCTTTTATACATATAGATTAAATAATTTTATTATTCTTTTTTTTTTTTTTTTTTTTTTGTTTAAAAAAAAACAAAAAAATAAATGCTAGTGGAAAAATATAACAAATATTTTTAACACTTTTTTAATAAAAAAAAAAATATAAACAAAAAAATATATATAAATGTACGTATAGCAATAATTAATGTATATTTTAATACAATTAAGGAAAAGAAAAAAATATAGGAAAGCAAAACTTTATATTTTTTTTTTTTTTTAATGACTATATAATTTGTTAATACAAAGAAGCTTATAAACTAAAGAAATGGAGGAGGCATCTTTTTAAACACAATTTGATTTTTATTATCAATATTATTATTTTAAATTTGTTTTGACTTGTAGTATCTCTCTTGCTTAGCCTAAGTTTAAAAAAAAAATAATAATTCCTCTTTTTAATTTGTTTAGATATTGTTTTGTTTAATATTTGAGTTATTTTTAAGCATAGAATTTAAAGATGTAAAGATTTTTTGTTTATTTGTTTTGTTTCTTTATTAATAAAGAGTAAATTGTAAAGAAGAAAAATTGTTATTTGTAATAATTCCTAAAAAGAATGTTTGTTTTGTAAAGATATTGAATATAGCTTTTTGTGTGTTTGTTTGTGTGTTTGTCTAAGGTTTTAAATCTATCTATTATTTATATTATATTAGAAGAAACAGTAATAAATTATTTTGCTCGTTTTATTAGAAAAAAATCAGTACTCTATGGGATTGGGATCACGTTTTTTACGTGAATATTTCAAACCCAAATTATCGCTTATTTCATCGATAACATCTAGAGCATAGTCAAGTTGTTCTTTGGTATGGGCAGCCGACAGGCAATAACGTATACGGCCCTCCATAATGGGTGTGGCAGGAAAACCAACACCTACAACAGCTATATGGCGGGTAGTTAAGGTACGTACAACAGCTCTAGATATTGGAAGAAAGAAAATGGAAAATATTAAGAGATTTTTTTTTATTGAAAATTTTTTACATGATTTTTATTAATATACTTACCCAATTTTAGAGAATAAATACACCAACATAGGTACAACAGGTGAGTCTTCATGACCATAAATAATAACACCCATTTGTGCTAGACGTTTACGGAAATACCGTGTATTACGTGCTAATTGATTGATTTTTCTGCGACCCATATCGGTGCCATCTAGGCCCATTATAATGCTCATAGATGTGTAAATTTGTTGTGCCACAGGAGGTGACATGGTCGAGGCATAACAATGGGCATGGCTGTTTGTGCGTAAAAAGTCAATAAGTTTCTAAAAAAAAAAAACAGAACAAACATTTCAAAAATGAATAAAAAACTTAACCTTAACTCACTTTTGATCCCGCAATATAACCACCAGCACTACCAAAACTCTTTGTAAATGTACCCATTAGTATATCAACATCATTAGGATTACAACCAAAATAATCCACAGC
Organism: Protophormia terraenovae; assembly: GCA_951394005.1. Lineage (NCBI taxonomy): Eukaryota > Metazoa > Arthropoda > Insecta > Diptera > Calliphoridae > Protophormia > Protophormia terraenovae. Next base: position 146,172,464 of record OX596074.1, read on the forward strand.
ACCACCACCATTTGGACCCATAGCACCAATACTATGCGCTTCATCTAAATACAAATAAGCCTTGTATTTCTTTTTCAAGGCAATTATTTCGGGTAATCTTACAATTGATCCTTCCATACTGAAGACACCTTCAACAATAATTAAGATTTTCTTCCAAGGTTTACCACCATTTTTAGGATTACCATTTACTACACTATGCCTTAAAACACGTTCCAAATCTTTCATATTATTGTGTTTAAATACTTTTGTGGTGGCACCCGACAAACGTATACCCAATATAATGGAGGCATGATTTTTCTCATCACTCACGACCAAACAACCAGGTGACAGCAGAGAAGGTAAATTGAGGGCATTGGTGGCAAAACCCATACCAAATACTATAGCATCTTCTACGCCCAAATAACGGGCGGTTAATTTTTCCAAATCATCATGTAATTGTGTATTACCCAGTTCAACACGTGGACTACATAGAGCCAAACCCATTTCTCTAGTGGTTTTTTCAGCATTATCTGCACAGGGCCCTGAGTTGTCAGCAAAACCCAAATAATTATAAGAACCCAAATTTAAGCATCTGGTTTCAGTGCCCGTAAATTCAAAACTCCAACCATAATCATGGGTTACACGATCTTTTAATGTTAACTCAGCTCCAGGTACACTGCAAATGGGACGATTCCAACAGTCTCTGACACGACGATATACATAACGTGAATAGAAACTTTCAAAGGCATCATAGAGTGTAACGTAACCTTCACGATTTTCTTCCTTGGCAACTTTGGGTACGAAAAGCAATTGATTTAAGTAGCCCAATATCATGAGTAAGTAAAAACCTAAATACGTAAAGCAGGCGGTGTGTAAAGGTACCTCTTCAAAGGAGGTCTTTTGAAAATGTTCTTCTTCGGGTGTAAGTTTACGTTCTGCCGCTGAAGGCTTGGCCGCCACACCATATTCTGTTGTACTAGTCCCTCCATTCTTTTGTGGAAAATATGTAGTGGACTGGAAAAGAGAGCGAAAAATAATTAATTTAATTTAAAGTTGGTAATAAGACAAATTAGTTAAAATTGTTTGAGTGTGGAATAGTTAAAATAATTTTTAAATTTTACAAACGAAAATCTTAAGCTTCATGAGAAATATGAATCAAAATTTAACTAAAAAATCAAAGTTCACTGAAAAATCGAAATATCGTTGAAAAAAATCGAAATATCATCGAAAAATTTAAATTTCACTAAAAATTCTAATTTTCACTAAATATTCACAAATTACTAAAAAAAAAACGGGTGGTTGTTTCAAAACAACTTTTCGCTCAATTATTTACAAAATACATTTAAAAAAGTGTAAATTTAAGATAAAGAAACAAAAATGAAATTAATGAAACATTTTTAAAATTTAATTAATTGAAGCTTTTATCTTAAAAAATATTAAATAGCTAAAATTGAAATAATTCCGTGAAAATTTTAGAAACTTAAATTCATTTTTTAGGAGGAACGAAAGGTATTATGTGAGACATTAAAATTATAACCAAAATGTTTTTAATTGAAAACATTCTGTGAAGCATTGTATCTGTTTGAACTTCAGCAAGAAATCTTGAGAGTGGGTGAGCCTCTAGTATGAGAATGTATTTTTCACTGAGCTTCCTAAAGTCGTCTCTTACAAATGGTACCATGATATACACCCGTCATGGTCCTAAGAATTTTTGATTGGACCGTATGTCCAAATTGGCTTTAAAACGGTTGTATGCAGGATAACTTAATTGTCAAGGCTTAGTTTAGTTTTTCACAAAAACCAAACTGGTGAACTGGGACGATATTTCCGAGAAAGTAAGCTAATAGGTCTTTATGAAGATGTTTTAGTTGAATCTTTTCCTGGCTTTGATACAATTTTAATCAGATAAGTTTTTGGAAAGACTCTTAGTTTCAAGATCGCGTTGAAAGTTATTGATAGCACAATTATTACCACATTCGGTAGGTTTTTAATCATTGATGCTATTGTTGAATTATATTCAGGTTATTTTCTAACATTTATATTTTCTTTAATTATTGTATCAATGTTCTCTGGGCTAACAACAATTATGTAGTCATAATTTAGTGTTGTGGCAAGTGTCTCTCCCAATACAAAATCTTTTGTTTGGGGATTGGATTGAAAGACTGTGCTTAAGTAGCATGCAAAAACATTGGTCTTATCTTCTGTACTACAGGCCCAGGTACCGTCAGCCTTCCTTAAAGGACTTTATACCTCTACGTATGTTTATTATTCGTTAAGCTTTCAATGAATTTTCTGCTTTGGCGATACTCTTCTAAATGAAGGAGTTTTTTGCTTGTTATGGACAGTCTCAGCTTTGCAGCTGGTGATCTGGTTTTTGGCATTCTCTTCTGAATTTTTCTAATTCATGGTTGGAAGTAATCATATCATTACTGTTTTAAATAAATACTGAACACATTTTATTAAAGTCATTTCGTGAATCTAATAAAAAAATAAATAAAAAATAATAACCAACAAATGCTTATTATTAATCATTAAAGTTGTTCACGATAAGCTAGTTATCAGGTTATGTGGTTATATTAAAAACGGAAAAATTCATCGTTAACAACCCTATTATAAAAATTTTACAAAAAATGATGATGTATAATTCAAAATAATTGTTTTTTTTTTTTTTATTTTAAAATTAATAATATAATAAATGTTAAAAATATGTTTTTTTTTTTTCTCTTGAAAAAAAAAATAATAAATTGTTAAAAATTTACAAAATTTAAACATAGGAACAAAATGGAATTATGTGAAACATAAGAAATTTTTTGAAATTATTACAGAAAAAAGCTTGTAATCAAAAATAAACTTAATTTAGAAAAAATTTCAATGGGAACAAAATGGAAACATATGAAACATTCAACAAATTTTAGAAAAAGAAATTAAAGGGAAAAAACATAATTTTTTTTTTTTTTCACTTTTATTACTTTTATTAAATACGAAGTTGGATTAAATATTAATTCTAAATAATAAAAAGTATTAAAGCATACAATGCCGAACTCCTGCGTCGCAAGTAAGCGACATACTTCAAAGCAAATCCCAATAAGTAATTAGACTACAAAAGTCAGCCTATTATTTTAAAATAAACCAAATATTACGATTGACACAATGATAAAATCTTTCTTGTTTATTGTTGATTAAATAAACTAGAAACCACAAATAGCAAATATGTCATTATTATTATTAAAACAAAATACACACAAACATACATAAATATGTTCTTATCCAAATGCAAATAAAGATCATATCTTGCATACATATTATATTTCATAATATTTATTTTTTAATTGCTATTTTTTATCTAAATAGCAAAAACAACTAACAAAGAAAAATTTGAATTCATAATCATTAAAAAAACGTGTTATATGCAAAAAAAATGTTTATGAAACAAAATCCATGTTACAGGGTTTGAATATTAATGACATAAATACAAAACAAATAAAGAAAAAACAAATAAGCCACAAGAGGAACGCATTAGTGTTTATTTATTAGTTTATTTAATTCATTTTGTTATAATCATTGTATAGTAACTTTAGACAAAACAAAAAAAAAAGAAGGTACTATTTATCATACGTAATGTTTATAGTACATTTATAATAAAAAACACGCCACTCTAATTTTTTTTACTTTTTTTTCGTAGCTTTAAATACATTTTTTTTTAACAAAATTATTTGAGTCATTTTACGATAACAATTTTATGATGAGTTCAGTTTTTGTTGTTGTTTAAATATAATTTTTAGTGTTTTTTCTACTATTATTTAGATTTTGTTTATATAGCTGAATTTTATTATAAAATAAAAAAATATATATTGTAAATATTTAATATTTATTAGTAGAAAAGAATAGCAATTCATTAGATAAAATTGCATGTTAATATTATAAACGTTTTTGCTATATTATTATAAATTTGTGAATTAAGTGCTAGGGTGGTGTTATGGGAAGTAAATATATAGTAAATTTTCAATGATTACAAAGGTGTGATAATATATAAACATATAGTTTATCAATCCTGTACCTCAATAAACCTGACCACCTGCTAAAAAATAATATTGATATCAATTTATTAAAAACTAAAATCAAATAAACTATTTTAATTAAAGTCAATTAAGGAAACTATTTCCTCAAATTCATATAACATTTTCTTAATTTAATTACTTTCAATAGGAAATTGTTTAATTTGATTTGATTAATAATAGAACTTTGACCTTAATTTATATATAAAAATTAACAATGCACTAAATGTTTCCACCCAAAATAATTATTTTTAACATTATATAAATAAATAAAATGTAAAGAAAAGAAATATCTAAAAATAATTAAAATCAAACTTATTTTAAGGTGAATAATGTTTACAAATAATAAAATGTAAATAAATATTTACATATAAACTCTTACATATTTATAATTTTTGGTATTTAATTTTACAAAAATATTATAACAAATAATTAAATTCTTGTATCCAAATGTACTCAGTGTGTACTTAAGTAAACAATGTGAAAACTAAAATTGTTAGTGTGTTAATATTTTACTTTTATATGTCTATTAGCATTAAAGTGCTAAGAGCTATTGTAACAAAAGTATAAGAGCAGAAATACAATCATAAGGCTAAACTAACAAATATTAAAGTTATCACTAAAAATTTTTCAACAATTTTTTTTTAATTTTAAAAAACTAAAAAATTAAATAGCTTATAAGTATTTTAGCTATTTATTCATAGAAGAAGGAATTGTTGGATAATATAACCTTTCTTGAAGCCCGATTGATAAATTGACAATTTGAAAATTTAGCTTGTGAGTTGAGATCTTTTAACATAACACAAAAACTTTTTAAAGTAATAAAGGTTCATGTAATTAAAATATTTCATGACAAAACACAACTCATAAAAATTACTGACGACTTTCATAATTATATAAAAATAACACACAGTAAAAAATAATTATATTTCTCAGTCAATTTAGATACAAGTTATTAAGGAGTTCTTATATTATAAATCAGATTTTTTTTAACCTTTACATAGAAAATTGAGAAGGTTGCAACACATATTGCAACATATCTTGAAAACGATTAGACCGATTTGGTACGAAAATAATACCAAAAAATTACAATTCGAATTACCTAAAAAGAACAAATTATAAAATTTTTGATTAAAGAAATATTGCAAAAGAAAGAAAACCACCAACAGGTACTTTAACTCCTCATTTAACTTGATTTTATTTCTCCGAAAGTATAACATCCTAAAAATTAATTAAATGTAAATTTTGCTAATAATACGAAATTCATAATACTGGACTTAAATCTGAGAACAATTTCTATCCTTCCAGCTTTATCCAAGGTAATGAAACACATTCTGAAGAGTCAAATTTTGATTGCTACATCACGCTTTTCGTCAAGGTTATAATACAACTTCGCTCCTTCTTAATCTGACTGACATAATTAGGAAGATTTAGATGTTTGCTTGTAAACTAATACTGTCTTATCTTTATCGAATATAACAATTTACTTGTGTAAATGGTGTAAAATCTAATATACTACATCTTCATTCAGGTGTACCACTGATATCTGTGCTTCGTCCAATTTTATTTATATAGTAGTTTTCCGATTTAACGAACCTAATTCTTGTCAGACCTGTTCGTTAAACCGAAAAGTTCGTAATATACAGTACTAACTTAAGGTAAATTTTTTACATATAATTTAGTAGAAATGTACAATATATTGTTTTTTTTTAATGCATTCTATTTAAAACAACTTTTAAACAATACATCATAAAAATATAACAAAAAAAGAATAATTCATGAATATATTTAACTATTTATTTATCTTATACGGTCGCGGCAAGTTACACGCACATGTTAATTACCTTGTTTTTGAAATCAAGAAATTAAATTTTTAAATATTCACTCTTACTTTGTAGTTACATTGTGGGTGTCCAAAAATATATCTTATATTTTTAAAAGATTATCTTTAATTTTAAAATGTTATAAACTACGGATTTATACAACCACACTTTACACAAATCTATCACGTGTAAGCCTTTTTAGTGATCATCAACAATTTTTATCTTTTAAAAAGTTTTTGCATAGATTTTTACTGTTTTCTCAATAAAATAATGCAAAATGCCAAAAGAAAAGAATAACGGTATATTTTTGTGTACTCACTAAGACTGCACTATGGTTTCAATGACCACTTTTTTTGGCCAAAACTACCAAAACGGAAAGAAACAAATTATCATATTTGAAATATGATTTAGATGAAAATCAAAACAATTTAATGTATTTATTTTATATTTCAAAAATTAAATTAATTTTTACACTTTTTATGCGTCAGAAGTACAGTCATTCCAAAGGAAGTTTACAAATATTTCACTTATAACTCAACCTAAAGCCGTGAATTTTGCTTTAGCAGCATTTATTTTGATACACATTTATATTTTAGCAATATGTGCTATTTTATTTTATATCCTGGCATTTTTATTCATTGATTAGACCTTTGTAAATGATAAGAGTTTACAATGCTAATTTATACGGAAAAGATGGATTTTCTCGAAAATCGCAAAAAATCGCAGAACGAGACAATATGGATAATATAGCTCAGATATATGTTTATTTATTTTCGTTCAGTTTTTCTTTACCAATTTTCACCAAAAACTTGCAGGTCTAATGAAATGTAAAATTTCTTACGAATCCAATTTCATTTTGGGTTTTGTAAAACTAACTGTATTTTTCCAAGACGCAAAAAAGTTCTACCTGATTTCGTATTCAATTATAAAAGTACTTATACTAAGAAATATTTTCCGTAAAAAACATTTAAAAAATTGTTGTGCTCAATAATTATAAATTAACGAAAACCGTTGAAAAAAGGCACCTTTTTTATACATATTTTAAATTTGCTTAAGAAATTGAACTTTGACCTGTTGTATTATGAAGTCAAATTAGTAAAAGTAGCAAAAAACTTCATTTTCTGGCGTTTTGAAGTGTTTGCTACAAAACTACGATAATTAAAACACATATAGAAAATGTTACCAAAATTAGTTTTGGCCAAGAAAAGTGGTCCGCAAAACCATAGTGGACTGTTATGCTAATGTTGCGTAGCTATTTAGTTACAGTGGTGATTTCCCGGATGTTTTGAAAAATAATATTAATTGGTGCCTACAAACAGTTTCAGATTGGGCACTTTATTCGATGTTCATTAATGGGTTGAAGACAAAAGCAATTGTTTTTAAACTATTAAACCTTTTTAATATTGACTTGGATATTTTGTTGATGGTGTGCGCGTTAAATTTTTAAATCAGATAAAGTGCTTGGGAATTATTTTACATAGTAAACTTAATTATGATTCACATATTGATCAAGATTCATTCTACTAAATTATTTTACCTCCCGATATTTAGATATAAGTTAGCTTATTGTCTGCTTATGTCTCAGTTTTTAAATGGACTTAAAGTTTCAGGTACTGTTACTACAAACTTGTCACGAATTAATCGTATTGTTAACACAATTGTACGGTTTGTCTATAACGTCATTTGCAAATTTTCTTAAGTTACGCAATATGATTCATTTTTATAAGGCAATGTGTGCTGGTTTTCTATTACCTTTGATCAAAACCTTTACCTTTATTCGGTATGCTTAGGCATTGATAAATCTATGAGTTTCCAAAGTTTAGGCAAGTTAGTTTTTGTCTAAACCCTTTTAATACTTCCATATGTTTCGTCTATATATTTTCTTTTTTTATTTACTATACATATGTATATAGTTTTTTTATTTACACTATTCAGTTAATTGATTTATGAATGTCAATAGTTCATTTGAGTTAAAGTGGTCAGCACATGAGTGAATATTTATCTACAAAACAAACAAAAAATAGGTACACAAATAATTTGAAATCAGTGTATAAGATAACTTTATACACAATTGTTATGTGCATGTTTTTTATAGTCAATAAAAAATAACTAGTTTAATGATTAAAATTAATAGAGCGAAATTTCATTAAATAAAAAAAGCCCTATAACATAAGTGAAATTAAGAAAAAAAGTATATCATATTTACTTGTTAACACGCTTCATTGCTCTAACTAAAAGTTAAATCTAAACATATTTATAGACAAAAAAATCTATAAAATAATGTTAAGATTTTTTTGGGTGATAATTTGTAAAAAAAAGTAGTTAGGCATAGAATAAAAATACCTGTAAACTTAAAATATGTATATGAATATGTAATTCCAAAAAGATTATTAAGCAGTACTATTTAAACAATTTATAGCTAAAACTTAATAAAAAAAATCGTAAAAAAGCGAAAAGGTGACAAAATTCTAATGTTTATTTTAAAGCAATTATAGCAACATTTAAGATTAGATAAGCTGTAAACAAAATATTGTAAATTTTTATTAACGATAAATTAACAAACTCATGAGAAATTTTAAGTAAAAACTAGACTATATAAAGTAAAAAATAATAATAAAATTTAAATTTGTAAACTATATTTTAGTCTTGACATTTAAAACTTTAAATTAAAGCGGAAATAGATGTTTGAATATTTATGTATGTCTTAATAAAATTTGGCAACTTAAATAGCTATAAAAATATACACATTTATGTTCATATCCTATTACCATGTAAATAATAGCCTTTTAAAATATTTCCTGGCACAGAAAAAAAAAAGAAAAACATAATAAAAATGTCAATACAAAATTATATGGAAATGTTCTAAATTTAATTTTAAGACTTAAAACAATGACTAAATAAATAAATATTTTATATAATTTAGGTATTTAATTAATTGTTTTGGTCATTTATCCTTTTTTTATTATTTATATGAAGAATAATATAAACAATCCTATAATACATACGTTATGTATGATTCATTGTTTTTCTATGTATATTGAAAATCCCAGTGGTATGTACAAAAAAAACAGACTTTAAATTAAAGCGGAAATAGATGTTTGAATATTTATGTATGTCTTAATAAAATTTGGCAACTTAAATAGCTATAAAAATATACACATTTATGTTCATATCCTATTACCATGTAAATAATAGCCTTTTAAAATATTTCCTGGCACAGAAAAAAAAAAGAAAAACATAATAAAAATGTCAATACAAAATTATATGGAAATGTTCTAAATTTAATTTTAAGACTTAAAACAATGACTAAATAAATAAATATTTTATATAATTTAGGTATTTAATTAATTGTTTTGGTCATTTATCCTTTTTTTTATTATTTATATGAAGAATAATATAAACAATCCTATAATACATACGTTATGTATGATTCATTGTTTTTCTATGTATATTGAAAATCCCAGTGGTATGTACAAAAAAAACAGACTGCAATTACTGATAAGAGAAGGTACACTCGTTATTCAATCATTTCTTATCGATTTTATAAAATAAAAATTAACGTATCGCACATGGCTATAGATAATGATAACGCATGTATATATTTTTTATTGATTGGCTGGAATTTTGTTAAAGTAATGCAAAATGAAAGTTTTATATATTGAATACTTTTGATTTAAAAAAAATGCAAGATTAAATTATAAAAATTAGTTGTCCCGTTTAAAAATTATATAATATAGAATTTTAATATTGAAAATCGGTCCATAAATGTCTTTTTTTTACTAAAAAACATCAAAAACGCAGAAAAATCGTGAAACTGAAAAAATTTTCAAAACTCGAAAAATACCCCAAAACCCAAAAAAATCAAATGTCCTGTGCACTGCCACAAATACAATATTTTGCACAGCTTTAAGTTCACCATGTCATGTTTAACCTTGTAAATTCAATTATCTTATTTGGCGAGAGAGAAAATATCTCATTCGAAAGAACTTGACCCTATGAACCGTGGCAGGGCAGTCACAAGTACAAATACATATGTATTTTCAGAAAAATCGATTTTTTAGTTAATAATCGATTTTAGAGAAAATTTGTATTTTTTCTTATTAATTTAATTTTTATATAATAATAAATAACAAATAATAAATTTATAGCGAAAAAATTAATTTTTAGTGAATATCGAATTTTTTGTGAAAATTTGGACTTTTGGTAAAAATTTGGATTTATAGTGAAATTTACACTTTTGCAAGGACCCAAAATAATTGTTATCATAATTATTGAAATCGAAAAAATAGGCACTTTTTAAGTTATTACAAAAAATTGATTTTTAATAATTATTGAATAATACATAAATATAAGTTACTCATAACTATTATTTTTTAAATAATATTTTAAAAATTAATTAAAATAATTATTAATGAATAAATAAAATATAAATTTCTAATAATTATTATTCTTCGTTATATATTTAATAAAAATTATAATAATAATTTTTTATAATAATTAATTGCGAATATCATTGCAATTTCATCATTTCAAGCTTCAAATGATATTAGAAATCCAATTGAACATACGTATATCGTTTTTATCAAATTTCAAGGAAAAAATACACAAATAAAATATGCATGAATTTAAAAATTATACATAATTTTAACTATTATGGACTATATTTTTCAATAACTATTAAAAAATGATTTTTAAAAAAAAAATTAAAAAATAACTATTATAAATAATATATATTATTTTTCTCAATCATAATTATTATTATTTCGATAAAAATGTATTAATTGAAAGCAAATAATTATTAATAAGGAAAAAAATAAAAACTACATATAATAGTTACAATTTAAGAAATTCGACATAAAAATTGTAATAATTAAGACCTTGCACTTTTGGTGAAAAATGGAATTTTTAGTGAAAATTAGGGATAATTTGGATTTATAATGAATAACCAAATTTTTAGTAAAAAAAAATCAAATTTTTTGTGGAAAATCGGCTTTTACAGAAAATTTTGATTCTTGGTTAAATTTAAATTTATGGTGCATATTTTGATTTTTTGGTGAATACTTTTTAGTGAAAACAAAGTATAAATTTTATAAAGGGAAAAACAACACCATTACTTTATTGCTATATTATTAAATAACCAGTATACATATCGGTTCCAAAAATATACCAAATAATTTTTATACGAATTGCGCATATATTTACACGAAATGTAGTTTAATATTGAAAACCGATAACCATTAATTTAATTTTTAAACCTTAAAAACGGTCTCCTGCAAAGTAATAAAAATGAATTATGTTATTTTTCCTTTTCATCACAGAATTACTCAAATAATATACTTCATGAATGGGGTAAAAAATATAGTTTTTATTTTTTCTTAAAAATTCTTGTTGTCAAAAAATGATTATTTTGTGATCGATTCTTAGAAGCCAAATTTATACTAAAATCGGCTTCGATTAATCGACAATAAACTGCAAAATTTTCTGTTTAAGTTAGATTTGTTAGCTCCTTTTTGTTAACAATCAAATATACTATTTTTAACGTTAGAATTTATTCTTGCTTCCTTTTTTTGCAACTTTGTTGGACGTATTTTGACATTTATACTAACGAGTAAACCGTTAACGATGACTTAAATATTGTTTGCCACCAAACTAATCGCTTTTATTATCACTTTCTATATTATCTTCGATAGAAGCACGACGTGCAACTTAATTATAGATATAAAACTTTCAAAAGGTGTTCCTTCTACGAGGTAACAATTGATTGCAAATAAAAAGAGATCTACGTCTCCACTAAAATTTTGATCTGTTTGTTTTATTTTGTATTTTACATATTATGGATTGATGCCCCAACATTTTCAAAGGAATAATTTAAACTTTCTAAAAAAATAATTTCTGCGACAAGTTTTTAAAAAATTTTGATATAATAAATCAGTACAAATGCAATTTAAGAAATAATTGTGAAATACAATGGATGATATACATTCGTAAGAGAACGGTCGCCAAAATACTTGAGCTTGCGTTCACATAAATAATGTTACTAATCCTCAATAAAACAACTTCTACAGTAATCTATTTGTCAAGACGATGTTTGACAGTTCGACCAGAATAATATGATCATCCGTCTGAGTTTCTGTTATATCTGTAGGCGACAAATTTCTTCAGCACTCATTCGTCATTTCGATTAAGGATTATACCAGCCTTTAACTATTCCCATTCTTTTTTTCAAACATCGCTCTGATAGCTTTTTTCATAATTTTTGCCACTAGGATTTTATTTTTTCGACTTACTAAAGTTGAGTTTGATTTCAATATTAAGCAAAAATTAATTGATTTTTTAAGTTGTGGAAATAATTTTGAAGTGTAAAAAATCTGTGTAAATACTTTTGAAATGAAAAGTTCATACGAGTTTTTCGTTTAATTTCAGAAATTAATGCGGCGACTTTTTCAGAAACTACCACAATATATTTTAGACATTTCAGGCTACACAACAACAAAAAAATTATTTCAAAATATTTTATAACAACAAAAATATTTGATTTCTTATCCAAATGTTCAAAAAATGTTAAAAAGTGTAAATATATATGACTATGACTGTACACTGATATTTACACTGTAATACATATGCAAATATTTTTGGTATTAATTTAAAGTATTATAGTGTAAAACTCCCTTTAATAAAAAAAAAATTATTGATTTTCTTTATTATCTTTTGATATTCTTCGAACAATCATTGCATTACACCCAAAAATCGATTAAAAAATCGAATATGTGGTTCGATTAATCGACTGTAAATATCGAAATTAAAATGGTTGATCGAAAAATCTAAAATTGATTATTAACTTTTCGTACCATTTCTAATTCTAACATCTTAAAATTGGTAAATTCAATTTGATATTTTAAATTTTTTTTTTTTTTTGGCATAAATAGAACTCCCTAACTCAGCTCCGATTTATTTGATTTTTTCGCCATTGATAGTACTTTTATCGGTGAAAATGATGATGTAAACATTTTTCAGCGCAATTAAATATTTTGGAAGTTATAGGGCTTTGAAAATCGAATTTCCCTAAGAAATTCGCATTAAAAAAATTTTTTGTTATTAAAAAAGTTGAGTAAAAAGGAAGAATTGCGTTAGCGAAGCCGCTTTTGGACATACCACAGAGTTAAAAGTCCTTCCGCCCGCTATTAGGAAAAAATATTTCCACAAAAAAAATATTTTTTTGCACAAAAAATTACAAAATATTTAAAAAAGTTGTCTTTATAAAACTTTTATATATATTTTTTTTTATTTTATTTTTATAAATGCGCCATTAAGAGCTTTTAATTGATAACTTAATCTTTGCAATCGGATAAATAGTATAGGAAATATTTACGACTTTAAGTGAGTTAGGGAGGTAGATGAGTACCTACAAATAGAATGGCGGAGGGTATACAAATTGTTTATTTCTTCTTTCACCTTTATTTAAATTTTAATATTTTTTTAATTTTGTAAAAAATTAGGACCTTTCATTGGAAAATCAAAATGTTCATATGGTCACTCTAAAAAAATTAGATCAATTCTAAATGTCAAAATGAAAATAACTTTCCAATGAGAATTTAGAAAAAAGACAAAAAAAACATTAATAACAAAAAAAAACACAAAAAACAATAAAAAAAACACGGTCGTCATATTCTTTAAAAAAAACTTGCATAAAATTATTCTAAACATTTGTTTTGTTTTTTTTCTCTGAGGAATTTTAATTATTTCCCATTTATAAAAAAAAACACAAACAAGCACGCCTTTTTTTGTAGCTTCGCAGTAGCAGCGTTTAAAACGCGTAACGAAAAAAAACAACAAAATATAAGATGCCACATAATTTTCATTAATTTTTTCCAATTCAAAAATACTAGGAAAAGTAACAGCACAATTTAAATTGTTTAATTTCTTAAAAACACTATAATAATTATTTTACTCAGAAAGATAAGAGATGCAATTTTTAATAAATTATACAAATTCTTTTAACAATTTTATCATAATTTTATCTGGCAACTCTTTGGTTCCATGATTAAAATCACACCACCAACACAAATCACAAGTAGCAAAATTTATAGGTTTTTTCTGCCTTTTATTAACACACTTTTAAAACATAATCTTTTACTTTCTTTCTTAATTAAGACCGCTATTTTCTTTTTATTGGCACACTTTAAGTACTTTTTCATTCTATTACCTTAATGCCATTACCGTTCATGGTCACTCCATTAGCCTTGAGACCATTTTTTCGTGTACGTATTTCCTTGTATGCCGGTGCTGCAAATTTTTTCTCATGCAATTCTCGATCATATTTAATTTGTTGTTCTATTTCAGCTGTAGTATTAGAGCAGCTACTAGAGCCTGCTGCTGTTAAAACATTTTCAGTGAAAGTGCCGCCGTCCAGGTTTCCCATATTTTATTTACGAATTCTCACTAACTGACCCTTTTCTGTCTCACCCCCTTACAACACACCAACAATTTATTAGGCACTTAAATCAGATGGAGTCTTTGACCAAGCAAAAGAATTCTATACGAGAAATTCTTATCCAAAAGCCACCGCAATGAGTAACTACAACGACCGACTAAGAAAATTACACACTAGTTTTGATTAATTAGTATGTTTTCCAATAATTAACAATGCTGCCATATGTATACAATTTTAGTGATAAAAGAGCAAAATCAATATTGCCATACGTACTGAAATCATTCTGTCTTAAATTTAAAAAAGTTGGCATCATAGTTTCGTTGTTAACTTCGAGTCTACATTAGACAAATTTTTATCAAGACAAACGTCAATATTTTATCATGATAAAGATTTGTCTAATGTAGACTGAATTTGTTAGTATTATTGCAGCGTTAAAAGAAAATTGTCAGCGCTCGAGTTCTGACAACTTTGTCTTGATAATGCTTAGTAAAAGACGCCATCTTGATTGTTGTTAGTACTTTTTGCATGGTTTATTATGACATACGTTTTTCCCTATAATTGATAGAGATAAAAAATTATCTGCAACTCAAACAAAAATTTGACGTTTGTCTTGATACAAATTTCTCTAATGTAGACTCAAAGTTAGATAAATTTTTATCAAGACAAACGTACAAATTTTGGCATGATAAAGATTTGTATAATGTAGACTTAAGCCCAAATTACAATAGCGCGTAGTCAGCAACAGTATCAGCAAAAATGATCACTGTCAGCACAACATGTTGCTGCCGTTATAATTACAATTCAGCGTAGGCAGCCACAATTTACAACCACCATCTAGTATTGTTCTACTTGTGTATTTTAGCCTCTCATTTATTTGCTCACTCTCTTTGTCTCGCTCTCAATCTGAATGCAGCGCAGTGAATTTAGAAACAGGGCTAAAAGAAACAGCACTGCAAACTGCTGCTGACTAAATGTAATCAACACCATAACAAACAGTGCATTCTAACAGCCGTATTCAAAAAAAAAAATTTAATTTATGTTTTATATACATACTAGCTAATACACAATTTGGCTCTTAATGTATTTATTAAGAAAATCGTATTCAAATAACTATTTACTATCTAAATTAACTAATAAACAGTTTTTTGTTTATGTAGGCAACCCTTCTCAGTTTCTCTCCCATTCTTATTGTTAGTGTCGTTAGCAGTAAGAATAAATTATTCGTTAACTGTTTTATTCTATTATTATTTTTGATGTTCTATTTGATGATAAATAAGTTTTTTTATTTTGGAAAAAATCTTTCTTTTGTTTGTATAAATATACTAATGTATAAAAGAAATAATTTTATTTAATTTTTGTTTGATGTAATTATATGTATCCGAATAACGAATATTCTGTGATAAAATCAGCATCACTATTTCATATTTTGTTTTGTTTACATCATTTTTGCTGAAATTTTGATAAAATTTTACTATTTTTATCGTTTTTTTCTGTTAAAATGCATAAATTTTAACCCGGAGTTGATATGATAGATTAATTAAACCTTAATCTAAGACGTGTATATATTAATGTACTATTTAGATTTACGTGGAAACAACAAATTATGAAAATGTTAAACATATGTATGCGATTGTGGCGAACATTGGGTTGACATGGCGGCAGACGGAATGATGATATTTTAATCCAAAAGCACACAAAATATACTTTTTCTTATTTCTTAATTCAAATAGTTTTAAATATGTATATAGTTTAAAAATAAATACAGAAAATATTATTCTGTCCCGGATTTCATTTAATACGTTTTTAAATAGATATTCTGAAACATTTTTTATTTTATTACAGATTTTAACATTCGGACATTTTAAAATACATCGTTTTTTTCAAAATGAATCAGAAATTTATCATTATTTTTATTTTTCTTGAAAAATGTAACGGAAATAATCTTAAAATATGGTCTTAAAGTAGGGTCGAACCATTATTAAAATTTTTAAAGTTTACAAGGCTTTACCAAAGGTATATTAAGCAAATCAACGTTTTTGAATACAACTTTAAGGAATTTTGCTTATAAATAGTTAGTAAAGCTGTTTTGTTTTTTTGAATACGGCTGTAAATAATTAGCTGATTATGGCAGCACACACTTCTGCTGACTACGCGCTACTGTAATTGGACTTAAATGTGTATTTTTAAAAGTACTTAAAAACAATGTTTTTTGTAAAATTGCTCTATTTTAATGGTTATTCTACATTTCGAAACATATATTACGTTTATACGCACCATTTACTCGCAATTAAAAATATTGCGATATGAAAATTTAGCTGTATAAACAGTGAGTTAGTACTATATTTGTAAGTTAGTAACTCTCGAAAAATAATCGTGATTAGTGAAGCTAATTTGCGGTCCACACGAGCCTTTTTCATGCTCGCACATTGAACAAAATGTTGTGCGCACATGCATTTGGATAGTGTGGATACAAGTTGTTTATGTTTTGTTCTTGTTCGCACAATTGTTCGAGCAACCATGTCTGCCATTAAACGTCATTTTGTATGCCGAAGAAGAGGCGCTGCATGTAAAAGTATCGAAGTGACACTGACGGCAAACAAAAAATTATGATTTGTTCGACAAATGTTCTGCCCACTGAAAACAAAAGGAAAAAAATTGTGTGTGTTGCTCTGCCGACGTTTTGTTCTTGTGCGAACAAGAAAAATGCTAGTATAGACGGTACGTAATTGCAAATAAGGAAATATTAAATGAAAAAATTTAAATAATATAGGTTTGTAATTAAAAGTAAATAAAAATATCATAAATAAAATAAATTTTATTTCATTTAAGATATAATTAATTATAATTGAAATAAAAAATAATTAAATTTTCTGAGCAAAAAAATTTAAAGCAAACGTAATCATAATCTATTTTTTTTATTTAAAAATAAATAATTGTTACTTTCCATGCATTTTTTCATTTTAAAGTAAGGGAATGACAGTAATTCACAGTTTTGATTTTATGTTTTTTATTAAACATTACTGTTTTTGAAAAAAATTTTGTATGACAAACAATTTCTCAAAGAGAACATAACATGATTTGTTTTTGTTTTATCATTTCAATTCAACTCAATTCAAATAATATTTTTTTGCGTGGTTTGTTTTGTATTGTTTTGTTTTTTATTTTAGCAGTAATGTGAGAGCATGTATTAAAAAACATTACTGTGAGTTGAAAAGCAAATGATTTGATGCAGATGTTTAGTTCCTACTTCCTTTTACGTTCATAGAATTTTCGATGATAATAGTTTCATTTTTTTCCATCTGGCACTACAAATAAGGAAATATATTTATTTGTGCAATTTGCGTATAAACAGTGAATTATTTATTTACAAGTTATTTCTATTTGCAATAATCGCGCGTATAAACGTTATAATATTTTCATTAAAATTTTGCTAAAAAATTATGAATTTCTTAAATAAAAAGTACATGTTTACTCTGTGACTGAATGAAAATAATGAAATATTATGAGATTTATTAGAATACGTTTACCCCTTGTTTAAGATCTAACATAATATAAACAAAATGTTTACTCTATTCTGCCGGTGTTATCTTACATATTATATCAACGTGGAGACAGTATGTTATACAAATCTGTATGATAGCATACAGTAACATTTTCAAAAAAATTTAATAGTAAAATTAAGTTTTTGAATTCGACCTTTATTATTTCTTTTGCCACAGGTGCAAAGGGTATTTAAAAGTTTGTCATTCCTTCTGCAATTTTCACAAGTTTCTTGTGAGTCTAAGAAAATGTATATTTTCTGGATCCACATAGGAAACGATGTCCATCTAAAGTATAATATTATAACGCTCTAGCTTGGTTTTTATTTTTTTCTATACCTTTTACAATTTGAAGATTTATTTAAATAATATGGTAAAATTCCTCATAACTCAAAAATATTAAAAGAAAATGACTTTAATTATTTAAATTCGATAAGAGAAAGAAAAAAATTCATTTGCAAGAAAAAAAATAATTTAATATATAATTTCTGACTAAAAATTTAATTACTTAACTTTTTGGCGTTTTTTGTTCTCCAACTTAAAAAAAAAATTAAAATGTTTTGAAAAGTAATTTTGTAATACCCCATTTACATTTGCACAATTTAACTAGTTAAATTCGAAAGAACTACTTTAGAAAACCGAAAAACTATTTTAAAAGCTGTATTTTTCAATGAAATGAAATACCAAAACGAAATTTCAAAAAATTATAAAAAAAAAAAAAATATATATGAAATGTCAATACAATAAAAACCAGCTTATTTTAAAATTTAAATTAAATTTATGTTCACATATAAAGGTTTTTTGAAAAACGAGTGGTTTTCTTAAAAAAAACACAAACAAATTGACTTGTTTTTTCATATATTTCAAAGCCAGAAAACATCTCGATTCGAGTTGTTTAATTATTTAACACAATAAAAACATACTAAATTTCCATACAGGGAAGAATTTTTTAGTATTTTAGTACAAAGAAAATTGTTGAAAAAAGAATTTATAAAAATTGTCAAACAGTTTAAAAAACAAAATTTAAAAATTCCTAAATTTATATTTTTTAATAAATTTTATTTGTTTAAACATTTTATTTTTTAATTAGAAAAACAGGCTGAAAGGAAAAACACAGTAAAATAATATGTGAAAAGTGATGTTTAAACTCTTTGTGTTTTTTAAAAAACAACTCAAAAACTAATGTATGTAAACATAATATTATGGTATAAAACATAATATAACAACAGAAGGTAGAATCATTAGAGAGAGTACTCTCAATATATTTTACCTTGTACTGTCAAACAAGAAAATATTTAAAAATAATCAAAACAAAATATTAAAAAATCAAAAAAAAAAAAAAAAAAAAAGTAAATAAAACAAATTAAAATTTGTTAAAAAATGTTTGTTCACATACATATGTATGTATTCGACGATTCTATGCCCATTACCGCCAAGTCGGGTACCAATGCATAGTTCTTGGCATTGAGATTCAACAACTGGACCCGTCACAACAGTAAAAGTAAATATTCTGGCCCAAATTTGGAAGGGGAACTTAACATAAGCAATACTTCCAGACATTGGTTACAATTGCTGTGGAAACATTTTACCAAAGCGAATGGCAATATATAGCAGGAATTCCGAAAAGCTGTTGGTGCTTGGGCTGTAATCTATAGAATAACTGAATAATTTTTTGATACAAAATTGTAACAACATGTATGTACATATTTTTCCATTACAATTACGCGTAGGCAGCCACAATTTACAACTACCACCTAGCTTTATTCTACTTGTGTAATTTAGCCTCTCATTTATTTGCTTACTCTCTTTGTCTCGCTCTCAATCTGAATGCAGCGCAGTGAATTTAGAAACAGGGCTAAATGAAACAGCACTGCAAACTGCTGCTGACCAAATGAAATCCACACCATAACAAACAGTGCTTTCTAAATTATAAGCTGATTATGTCAGCACAAATTGCTGCTGACTACGCGCATTTGTAATTTGAGATAGACAAAGAGAGTGAGCAAATAAATGAGAGCCTAAAATACACAAGTATAATAAAGTAAGATGGTGGTTGTAATTTGTGGCTGCCTACGCTGAATTGTAATTATAACGTCAGCAACATGTTGTACTGACAGTGAACAGCTGATAATTTTTGCTGATACTGTTGTTGACTACGCGCTATTATAATTTGGGCTTTATTCTTTGCATTTGCCAAATTAGGGAAGTTTTCGTTTATGCACATTTCAAGTGCATTTGCGAAATTTCCGACCTGGGGCGCACGATTTGACAAACATTTTTGAAAAATGCATATAAAATCGCCATGATTGTTTGCCGCGATTTGCGACATTTGTCGCTGGAAGAATCTGGTAACTTCTTATTTTAAAAAAGCTTTTTCAACTGCATTCAACATATCTGGCAAGCTTGCCTCTTTAATACAACTCTGTTGTTTGACAATTCATTGAATGTAAAGAGAAAAGCTTTAAGCCGGAAAAAGGGCTTTTTAAATTTCAAAGAAAATTAAATTGCATTGAAATTTAAACAAAACCATATATTTTATAAAATAAAATTTAAGAATCAGTTTATTTAATAACCATTATATATGAGAATAAATTTACTATAAATACCACAAATAAAAGGAAAATATAGTAAAACATTTAACAACAATTGAGAAGCTCTAAAAATATATAAACAAAAAAAAGAGACAGACCATTGCTGCAAAGGCAAATGTTAAAAAAAAGCTCTGCGTACATATTTGAATCATTTACAATTTGCTTTCTGAAGTGCAACCATCAAAACGCGAAAACGATTATAGTAGTGTTTTTAAACTATATCAAAAAAAGGAGCCGCATTATAAACTGGAAAATTGTTTAACTGACATTCTTATTGGTCAATAAAAGTATTAAAAATTTATATTTTACAAACATTTTGTAATTAAACAAGAATTTTATATTGGTTAAAATTGTGAAATTCAAGAAAAAAGAATAAACTACGAAAATATAAAAAGTCCTCATAGAGAAAAAAAATATTTAAAGAGAGAAATAATTTGCAATAAAGAGAGTTGTATTCTGAGCGGAAGGGAAAAGTGTCAAGTTAAGAAAAACAATTGACCGAAACAGGGTGTGTGTGTGAAAAGTGTGATAAAAAGCCCATACGTCACTTTTCTTCGTTGAAATAAATTTTCACCAACCAATTGGTTAAATAGAAAAGAAGAAAAAACATCCTTTTTCTCTAAACTACATAAAAAATGGATTTAAATTTTACCGAATTAAAGAAAGAAGCCACAGTTGATGACATTTTTGGTCAATCAAGCGAAGCAGCCAAACAAGTGGGTCAGGATTTAATGGGAAATCTAGGTGCTGGGGGTGTACGTCAGGATGATAATTCTCACACCGAAGAAAGTTTTGGCAACGAACAAAAAGAAATGGATTTTGAACATGTAGATCCTCAGACATTTGTCCAGCGTATGTCGGCCGGAGCTAAGGAAGCTCAAGAACAATTGGACGCTAAATTTTCACAAACCAAGGACGGTTTGGAAGATTTCTTAGGCCAAGGTAGCAATACTGTTAAACAAGGTGTGGCTGCTGCCACCAATGATTTCATGAACGCTGAGCGCGGTTTTGTGGCTGGAGCCGGTGATAAGGCTAAGGATATTGAGAAAAAAGCTGCCCAGGCTGTCGATGATTTGTTTGGTTCACATTTGGGTGGTGGTGATAATAAGTTTGAAGCCTCAGCTCCTATGGCCGATAATGTGCAAGCTCCTAATAATAATTTAAATAACTTCATGGATGATAATGCTCCCTTCACCACTTTTGGCAAAACTTCATCTACAGCTGCTAGCAAAGATTCAGACAACGATTCTCCTTCTATTTCTTATAATCCCTCACCGGTCAAGAAAATACCTGCTACTGATGCTTTGAAAGAACAAGATAATGAAAAATTCATTTCATCTGAAGATCTCTTGGGAGATTTTAAGGAAGAACGTACCGCTACTCCAGACTCACAGGCTTCCGCTAAACTTTCCAACACACAAACTAAAGTTACACCAGCGGCAGCATCAGTACCCACTACTGATTTGGATATCGATGATGATGATGAGGACTTTGTACAAGCTGAAGTACCAGCCAAACAACCCGAACAAAAAATTACGGCTCCTGTTGTAGAACCCACACCAGTTTCAGTTCCAGTGGCTAAACCAGCTCCGGTTGTACCGGAACCGGCTAAAACTCAGCCACCTGTAGTTCAAGAAACTAAAAAAGAAACACCTACTCCTGTTGTTGTCGACACAAAGCCCAAGGCAACAAAAACTACGAATGCACAACATCCAAATATTGTATCGGTCGAGGATATTTTCTACAAATATGGTTTGGGTAAGTGTTTTGTTATAAGTAATTTGTTTTAGCTAATAAGTTTCATCTGATTTTGATTGGAAAATTTAAACATTTTATTTTGACTACAGACTATTAGAGAAAAGTAACCAGATATTTAAATAAAATAATTTTTTTAAAGGAAAGTAAAAAATTGTTTTACTTACAAGAATTTTTATTCAATTTGACTTAAGCTTTTTAATTAATTTGATCCGAATGTTTTTAAAAACCTGCGTAGGTTTAGTTCATTCGGCGCAGGACTATCCCCTACTCTTTTTTGAATCGTTAAATTTTATTGCTTACCTTAGTCAAAGTTAATGTTATTATGAAATTCAGAAATGATAAAATATTAAATTATGATTATTTCAATTTGCTTTGAACAGATTACATAGGCTTTTAAAAATCATATGCTGGTTTGAAAATACAAGTTAATGGTTGCTTTCTTTTATAATGGTCTGTAGGTCAGTCATGTAATATTTGATTTGTTTTACATGTCAATTTTCATTTTAGTTATTTTACTCGTTCATTAATTAAACAATTGTTGCAGCTATTTTGTTTGTTTATTTAAATTATTATAAATTGTTCCGTTTGAGGTTTTTCGTTTATTTAATCTAATCACAAGTTAAATATCCGCATGTTTGTTTAGTTATCAACAAAATGCAGAATGACATACATAAATTTGCAGATATACATATTGAAATTTGGCATTTAAATGCAGTATAGAAACAATATAGAAATATTCTTTATAAAATTCTTATTTAAGTCCTTTGATTGTTATTTAGTAAGGTGTTCCTTTCTTGTGTTTAATAATTTGGGTAGTTTTCTGTAAATGTTGGTGTAAAATATTATTGTTTGTTGTCTTGACATTGTAAGTGTCTGTCTATTTGTTTGTCGACTGTCTGTCTATTAAACGCCTAGTGACATGATATTTTAAAATTTTTGTTAGATATTGTTTTTATTCTCTTCTTTTTTATTTCATTCGTGTTTATTATTTAGCATTATTACTTTTTATTTGTTTGTTATGAATCATATCATATTTTGCCATAGTACAGATAATGATGTCATACAAACAACAACACCAACAACCACAATGGAAATTTATAGATGAAAATAATTAACATTTTGATTTGAAAGTCGTTTGATTAAATTTCTGAAAATTTTCATTAAGCATTTTCACTTTATTTCCCAAATTCTTTAAAATAAGAAATTTAAATAAATCTTTTAATATTTAAATAATTTGTGATTCCATTTTTTATAAAGAATTAATTTTTGTCTTTAATTTAAACTTTGTATGTATTTGTATACATACCGGCTTTTTTTGTTTATTGCATTTTATTATTTTGTTAAATACATTTATAAAAAAATGACTCATATTGTATGTGAATTAATTTCTCTATATTTAGATATGTTTCATTTTGTATTATAATTTTTGCTTTATATATTTTCTTGCCACATTTCTTTTTGAAAGGTATTTTCTTTTAAACTGTTTTCTTAAGTTTAAAATATCATGTTGCTGGTTTTTTTCTACATTTTTTTTTTTTTTTTTTTTGTTCTTCATCTTTTAAAGCTTCACTTGCTATTGAGTTGGCTGGAAAGTCTCAACATTTAGTTTTTGTTACCAAGAGCGTGTTTCTTGGTTTTTTGTATTTTCTTTCTTTCCTCAAATATTTTTTCTAGTCGTCGGGGCTATAGAAAGAAGAAACCATTACTAATATTTCTAATTATTTAAGTTAACACTTGAAAATGAAAAAGTTGTGGAGATTATTAGTTATTATATTTTTTAAAAGGTTCCATAGTCTTATTGGTAATAAGTTATAAAATTTTAAGGTTACTTTTTTTTAAAAGTAGATTAATTACAATTTTAAAATGAATATATAACTGATGTTTAAATTAAAATGTAATTTGTGGGATATTGTTAAACAATTACAAAATTTATTTTGAATCATTTTGGTCTTTAAGGGAGTTGTTTTAAATATTTTTATAATGAATTTTCTGTTGATTTCAAACCAATATCTGAATGTCAAATTTTATATATCAATATAAGTGGTAGGATTTTGAAAATTTTTCTATTAAAATTCTAAAAAATCTTTTGAAATCCCCTATAAGGTAGAATCAGAAATTTAGGCAATCTGTTTCTAAGAATTCAACCAAATAGATTCATAAAAATCCAAGGAATGGGCAGAAATCCTTTACACTATAGTCTTTGTTTTTTCATTAACTGACAATGCAATGCAACAACAATATTGTTCGGTCTTGTTGAACAATGCTATTGGAGAGACGTGACCTTACAAATGTTCAGAAAAGAAATTTCAATTTTGAAAAGAAGAAATAATATCTCAAAAAGCAATATTTTCAAAAAAAGCTCCAAATTTCAAAAAAGTAATATTTAAAAGAAAACAATTCTAAAAAAACAAACGAATTTTTAGAAAAAAAATATATATATATATATAATAATAAATAAAAGGATTTTTTATTTTGTATAAATACTTTTTTTTAAAAAGCGGTTTTCAAAAAAAAAAAAGACAAATATCAAAAAACTTCCTTATTTTATAAAAAATTGCAAATTTTCCAAAAAACACTAATTACAAAAAAAAAAAAAACATTTTCCCAAAAACTACAAATTTCCCACAAAAAAAATCCAAAAAGTACCAAAACTTGTCCAGTAGCAATTTTCAGAAAATATAAAAAAATAGCAAAGTTTGTAGAAAAAGTACCAATTAAAAATAAAATGAATTAAATAAATAACAAAATTGTTAAAATAAGCACCAATTAAAAAAATGGATTTCGAAAAAAAGTACCAATTTTTTAAAAAAGAAAAGAGGTACTTTGTTTCAATAAAAAGTGCTGTTTCAAAAACAAAATATAATTTTTTTCAAAAAGTACCAATTTTATTTTTACTAACACAAAATAGTACAACTTTTCAATATGTATTAATATACAAAAAAGCACCAATTCTTCAAGCACACAAATAATAAGTAAAAAAGTACGTATTACAAATATTGTAAAAAATTAAAGAAAAAGTAATAATAAAAAGTACCAATCTTTAAGAAAGAAAAAATTCTTTCAAAAAAGTACCAATCTTCCAATAAGAATCAATTTTAAATAAATGGTACAGTTTATGAATAAATTTAAAATTTTCTTTTCACTAATACAAAAAAGTACAATTTTTCAAAAAGCATTGATTTATAAAAAAGCACAAAAAAACTCACCAAAAAGTACCAGTTTTCAAAAAAAAAAATTATGAATTTTCTTTAGTAAAAAAAAGTACAATTTTTCAAAAAGCATTGATTTATAAAAAAGCACAAAAAAACTCACCAAAAAGTACCAGTTTTCAAAAAAAAAAAAAAAAAATTATGAATTTTCTTTAGTAAAAAAAAGTAGGTACCAACAAAAAAGTGATTTTAGAAAAGTACCAATTTAAAATAACGATGAACATTCAATTATTTATTATTTATATAACAATTTATTATTTTATTATTATTATGTATTATTATTATTTATTTATTTTTTTTTTTTCAAAAATGTAATATGTATTTGAAAATAAATAAATGTTCTTCAAAAAAGTATTCTTTTCCAAAAAGTACTAAGTTTTTTAAAAGTAAAGTAAAAATTATTAATTTCTAAAAAAAATTCCAAAGAATAAATATAAAAAAGAAATTAAAAAAATTTAAAAATTTAAAAAAGGTAAATATTTGTAACTAAAAGTACCAAAAAAGTTAAATTTTATTAATAATTTTTAAAAAGTACTTTCAGCATAAATATTAAAAGTATGACTTTAAAAAAAATAAATATCTTAATTAAATTAAATACTGGTTCATAATGAATTCCTAGAACTGTTTAAAAAACTTATATAAAAATTGTCAAAAATTTAAAAAATTAAAAAAAAGGAAAAAATAGTGTTTAC
Organism: Protophormia terraenovae; assembly: GCA_951394005.1. Classification (NCBI taxonomy): domain Eukaryota; kingdom Metazoa; phylum Arthropoda; class Insecta; order Diptera; family Calliphoridae; genus Protophormia; species Protophormia terraenovae. Next base: position 146,198,541 of record OX596074.1, read on the forward strand.
TAAATTAAATTGATTTGGAAAGTGTTTTTTAGAAAATAGCCCATAACAATAAAAAAACAGATCTGAAAAAAAGTATTAAAAAATTTAAAAATAAGTACCAATTTTCAAATATGTATCAATTTATGAAAGAACTGAGTTCCGAAAAAAACATTAATTTTCTTTTTAATGATGGTACCAATATTTTGTAAACAAATTGAAAATGTGAAGTGTATAAAGATTCGTTATAGCTGTAAACATTTTTTAAGTTCATTTTGACCCTACAATTAGCTACGAATTTTTCTTTACAATAAATCCAATTGGTACTCATATTTTTTTTCCAAAATACAGTTTAAAAAATCTTTTGAAAAATAAATTGTCTTCAATTTTTTTCTCTGTGATTCAAATAAATTTTCTTTGCTTAACGTTTTTCTTTTGTTTTTGTTCCTAATTTAATTTTGTTGGCCAGCCAACAAGTCTTGTCTTTCAATTTTCTTTCCCCCAATGGTTTCATCATCAATATTATTGAAAATCTTTTTAATATTTTTATTTTCTTTCTTTATGTACTCCAATTGGAATATTTTAATTCATGTGTTATTGTTATTTGCATTGTTTTTCTTTTCATTGTCATTGACATGAATTGTTTTTTTTTTAGTAACAATTCTGTTCATATGATTCTTCATGTATTTCGGTTTTGTACTTTAATTTTAAGATGATGCTCACTAGCGGTTCACTGTTGTCTTGTTCATGTTGTAATACAATTCATTTTATAGATGCCAAGTTGATAAAAGTAGAAAAAAAAAAATAAGTTTGGAATTTTCCTTGTATCATTTGGTCTTTAAAGGAAATTTTAAAAACCCCTTGTTTTTTATATTTTTGCTTGGCATGTGGTGTGTGCTGTGGTAATATAGATTTTTTTTTATCGATTATGTTCGATTTTATTTTTAAACTGGAAAAAACATTGTAATTTAAAATACTTAAATGCAAAAAATAAATAACAATAACAATAAAAGGGCTTGGTTAGTTGCTTGTAGTTTTGTCTTGTGTCTATGAATTTATTTATCTTACATTTTTAGTTCTTTTTGACATTTATCGTTTGGTTTTATTTATATTTGTAATGCCGAAAGAACGGTAATTAATTTGCTTTTATTGCAGTTTTCAATTTAAGTAAAAGAAAGTATTTCTTTGACCACGTTTTATTTAAAACTGTTTAGTTTTAAAATTATTTTTATTTTCAATTATAAATTTTTAAAAAAGTTTTACTTTCGTGTTTTGGAAATCTATCTAAAAATTTGATGAATAAATTCATGTAATTTTTTTAAAATCATTTGTAAATCTGTAACATATACATTTTTTTATATGAAATCATTGTTGTTTTTTAAATGAAATTGTTTCTGTACAAGTGTTTTGAATAATGTCACTATGGGGAATACATGTTTTTTTATATATATATATTTTTTTTTAAAGTGTGCAATAATTTTATAAAATTATGATTATTATGCAAATTATTAGTGACTTAAAAATTTCAAAATATTTTTATATTAATTTATCAGATTTCGTATTTTATGAAATTAAATCCAAAAGAATTTAGTTTCCCTCTAGCACCAGATTTCGATTGGTAATATACAGGTCGGTCAGTTTTGTTCCTAATTTAATGAATTCTATTCCAAATGTAACTGTTCATTAAAAACATAATTTTAATAAAACTTATTAAAAATTTACATTTATATGTTTTTGATTGTCAATAATAATTTTTATGGAAATACTTTTAAAGTAAAGTGCAGTGTTTGATTGTCAATAATTTTTATGGAAATACTTTTAAAGTAAAGTGCAGTGTTTAAGATGTTAAGGGATTTAAGCTTTGCTTTTTAAAGCCGATAATAGTCGAAAAAATCGAGAGTTGTTTTGATTCAGCTATAGAACCATGGTAATAATCTTCGTAATTTTCGAATTTAAAAAAGATATTCATCATGGTTTTAAAATGATAATAATGAACAATAAAATGATTAATTTAAAGCAACGCTTCTCAACAAGACAACAAGATTACGACTGCTAGTAATAAAAAATCAAACTTAATATTTAAACCTTTGCTGTATGTTTGAAACATAAATTTCAATTGTAATGTCTCAAAGCGATCATTTAGCTGTTACTTGTTTTTGTAACAGCTAGAACTTCTTAACAATTTTCATTCTGGGGAATCTGTATGGAGGTCAAGTCCACCACATACTGGGCATAAGTTGATGCTGGCACGGTCTATGCGAGACCAGTAAGCATTGAGCCTGTTGCTCCATCCCGACCTTATTTGAGCCAGAACTACTCTTGTTGTCCGAGGCAGATTCTTCTCGTTATATGCAACGGGCGGTGGGCGGCCTCCTAATAAGAAATTCAAGTGGTAACCTGCAACCGCGGAATCGATGGCGTCTCTGTGAATGTCGTTCAAAGCTGTCGTGTACGAATTGCAGTCCGAGGGATCTTTGGGTGAAAATAAATTTTATAGCACTTTAATAAAAGTGGCTATGAATTCATCATCAATTAAAAACTATATGTTATTCTAATTTTATTAAAAATGTGTTTTTGATATTAATTCAACTCCAAAAATCGTTTTACTTTATGATACTTTTCTAAAGAACCGGCTTTTACATACCAATAGGTATGAAACGAATCAAAAAACTATATAATCAAAAATCGATTTGATTAATAGCAAAAATTAAACAAAAGCTAAACGTAAAAATTTATAAATAAACCAGTGTAAATAAGAAAAAAGTTTGTAAAAAAATACTTTAAGCTAAGTAAAACATATGTGCAATTATAATTTAAATCATTTCAATACATATGTTTCTTGTTCATAAACTTTTCCTATACATATATCCTCTAATTAGAATGCAGCAACAGTGTATTTGTTTTAATACAATTCACCATTGTAAAAATTACTTTAGCAACATTAAGTTTTCTTAGGCGCATGTACGTTCCCCAAATAACAAAATGACAACCCTTAAGTAAAACATATTCACCACTCTCAAGAAAATAGAATAAAATAATCAATAAACTGGAGACTTTTTGTATTTAAAATATGAAAAAATACTAATTTTCAATTCCCTTTTGGAAAATCTTTTTCTGGGTATAAAACAACACAAGGGTCAGGGTATTTTAAATTATATACATACATACGTATGTATGCTGCTTACTAAACTAGCCTTTGCAAAAATGTCTATGAATTGTCTTTGTTTACTATATTGATAAAATAATAAGTTTTCTTTTTTTTTTTTTTGCGACTAAAAGTCTCCATGTGTTATACGTCGTTATACGCTCTTTTAATGCGGATTTAAGCTCTGCGCATTATTTAGGTTGACTGAGGTTTACTATAGGCTTCCTTGTCTAACAATCAGGAAATTTAAATACAATTACGAAAGGTCCTGTCTGAGTACACTGGCAAGTACTTGTACTGTTTTAATAATTCTATGATTTTAGTTAGTTATTCGATGTGTTAACGTGATAAACCTAATGTATTAACAACAAAAATATTTTATTGGCCATAACAATAAATGAATATTTTTGCAATCATTTAATATTTATACTAGAAATTAATAAAAAAGAAGATATACAAATTTTATAAAAAGGGTGTGTTATATTAAGAATAAAAGAAATTATAATAATTTCCTTAAAAGAAATAAAAAATTATAAAAGAAAAAGAAATTTCTAATTGTCAAACAAAAATTTGGAAAAGCTTTTTTTACACTCTCGTTTATTGTCCGGAAAAATAATATATACAAAAAATTGTTTCGGAAATTAGCACATTTAAAATACGCTGACGTTGTCTGTAAACAATTTGCAAAATAAGAAAAACAATTCTATTATTGAGGTTTGCTATAAACACAAAATATTTGAAGTGAAACAAAAAATAAAACAATTAAATTAAAATTTGTTTAGCTTAATAAAAAAATAATAAAAAAGAAAGTCAAATAAAATGGATACAAATGGAGAACAACAACCTGCACAAAATGGTGTTTATAAAAAACGTCCTTTTATATGTTCCTTATTAGATCCCAGTAAGTGTTATTTTATATAGAGCAAATATTTCTTAACAAGTATTTTGAATCCTTTTAGTATTAACAATAAAATCTAATAATTCTTTTATAATAGAAAGTATGTAGTATCAATTGGTGTGTGGTAATTTATTTACTAATAATTTTATATGATTAACTTAATAAGTACACTCTGTATTTGTTTTTAACTAACCTCCTAAAAGTATGCTTTTTATTTTATTAATTTTGCTTTTAATTTATTTTTATGTTTGAATCATATGTTCTTTTAAATTATTGCATCACTTTTTGATTTCTATTCTTGATTAATCATGCTTTTTTTCGTATCACCTCTTTACCTTAAAAATAATCAATATTTACTAATTTCAGACGCATGGTTTAAGCCGGAACGCTTACATCCACGAGGTAAGTTAAGAAGTTTTATGTTTCTCTCCTTCTCTCTCTCACTATTTGTAACATAAATTCGTTTATATTACATTCTAAATTGAAATTGAAAAACGCCTGTATTTTATTAGGAAAAATTCAATTATAAACATTTTAAACAAAAAATATACTAGAATCTATGTCTATGCTGTTAACATTATATTATTTATTTGCTGCTTAAATTCGATGTCCTTTTTTCTGCCTATAAATATGCTTACACTTTTAAAATATTTTGCACAAGTATTAAACACATGTACAACAAAACACACATATGTATTTGAGTATCGTATAATTGTATGAATATATCAAGCATTACCTCTACATATGTTTGTAAGGCCTAAATCCATTATATATCTATTATCCTTTAGTTCAATGACCACTTGTATATATATTTTGTTTTAATATCTTGCAAATTATACACCATTTCCTGCAGATATTTAGTCATAAAAAAGGTAACAAAGAGGAGAACATTAAAAAATATATTGTACAACATTGTCTTGACAATTTTCTAATATTTTAAGGAAATTGTGTCTGGCTATTATTATTTCTTTTAACCTATGGTCCTTATAAAATTTGCTTACATATTACTAAACCCACAAGTCTTTTAATAAAAGCTCTTTTTTCTTTAAATGTTTCAAAGAAAATCAATAGTAATTGTTTTCCTTACTGGTTGGTCAACAAACGTCTGTCAATTACACATTATTTTATATGCAAATTTTTTCTTGCAATTAAAATTTAAAACGCAATTATTTTGCAAATATGTACATGCAATTATAGAATTTTAAAATTTATATGAAGGTGTTTATAATAAAAAGTACAGTTTTTTTATAACAATTTCCTTTAAATATAATTAGATTTGAAAAAGAATAATCTCATATTACAAAATTGTAAATGTCGTTTTAATGCTTCGGTACATTTGTGAAATGCTGTTGTTATCTTTTTGTAAAATGACGTCAGTTTTTTTCCAAAAAATATATTGACTTGAAATTGAAAGATGGAGGGGAGACACTGGAAAATATTTCACTTTTCTGCAATCCTTAAATTATGCTATATTTTTTATGTTTTATTTTATCATTTCATTCAATATTTTTTCATACATTTTGATGAATTGTATGAATTATATATAAGTGTTTTTATTTATTTTTGGCATTTTGCCAATATGAAAATTGTTTACGTGCTGATTTTTTCTTTACTATAATGTTGCAGAATATTGCTTTATTATTTGCCATGTCACTTTTAATATAAGAGGCATGTCATGATAACGTTTATGCTTGTACATAAAATTGTTTTCTACATACATACATGTACATAAATTGTTTTAATATAGAAAATGGTATGTGAATATTTTCCAGGAGATAATTTAATGTTAATAGAACTCACTTTTTTTACAAGTAGTATTAACCTTTAGTTGCATTCTTGTCGTACTAAAGTACTTTTTTGAAAAATAGTTCTCTTTTTTTTTTTTTATATTAACCTTAAAAAATATTTTTTATTTTTTAAAATTAAGATTAATTTAATTTTTTTTTAAATGCTTATATTCTAAAAAATAACATAACGTCACCGAAAATGCAAAACAACGTAACATAAAAATTTAAAAAAAAAAAAAAAATAAGTTCTATTTTTTTTTACGAATTTAGATTGCAAATTATTAAAAATATAATAGCTATAAAAATTTTTAAGTATAAGTTATCAGAAATCTTTTTAATTATAATTTTTCTAAAATTTTTATTGATGTTACGTTTTTTTGGCTTCAGAAAATTAAAATCTTGAAAAACGTAAACCTTAAAAAAAACGTAAAAATTATTTAATAAAAATTAAATTATTCATCACCTAAATATTAGGCGATATTTAGATGATGAATTTGTAGGTCAATTTGTTTAGATTTTAGAAAGTTGTTTGTGCCTCCTGTAAAGTTATGAAAAGTGATGTTACGTTGTTTTGCATTTTCGGTGACGATATGTAATTATACCCTATACCTCCATATGTTGTTTATGCGTTTAAACAACATATACATTAAAGTATATCTACCGTTCGACTAAAAATCACTTTCTGAGGCGACTTAACAATGTCCGTCTGCACGTCTGGTCGGCTGGCTGGCTATCAATGTAAACCTTGTGAACAAAGAACAGGTCGCTATTTTCATGATATTTTGTTGAAATTTAGGAAGAATAATAACATTGTCACAAAGACGAAACCTACTGAAATTAGTTATAATCTGTAGAATATTAACGATTATAAATGTTTTAAATATAACTTTATACACATATGGTCATTTATAAAAGTCCTTATTGTTTAGCTAATATTTTTTGCAAATGATTATCGTTTGATTGTTTGTTATATCAAACCGGCGCGGATCCAGCTCAATCTTTTGGGGAAGGTAAATAGAACGATTTAGTTAATTGTTTCCTTAAATTGTATGATTTAGTACAGATTTTTCATTAACTGTTTTCATTTTGGGTAGGGAAATTTCCTTTGTTCCCTCCCCGTAGATCCGCGCCTGTATCAAAGGATAGTTTAACTAAATTAATTCATTAGACGTAGGTAAAATCTTAAGGATCTACTATACTAAAGATTAAAAGCAAGGATAAATATGAAAACCGTGATTATTATAATAATGATCTATTTTATGTGTTTTACACATTTTTGAAATAATTTTTCTATTCTTTGGCACAAAGAATTGATTTATTTTCGCAAAATCGTCCCTGGAGTATTTCTGACAGGATTCTTGTAATTTGTCCTGAAATTCTGATTTATTTTGCTGAATATTTTTAAGATATATTTTTCAAGATCTAATCGAATAATTTCAATAGGAATTAGACCTATTTATTGACCTGATTGGTCCAAAATTTAGATTAGATTTTTTTTAAGAACAAGTTACTTATCATATTGAGAACACACATAAATCAATGATATTATTATCAGTATCAGGCATATTAACTTTTTGTATAATTTTCTTGTAGATTTCATACGATTCTTTTTAAGTTGATAAACTTTATTCTTACAAAAGAAGCGGTGTGTAAACTCGGAAGTGAAAGGAACAGGTTATACGATTCCAAAGATGTTAAATGCTTAATAGGTCAATATTTGACAAAAAAAAAAAGAAATTATTAAACATAATGGCTCATAATGTAGAAAATATATTTCATTGGAAACTATGTAATTATAGTAACCAAAGTACAAATTTAACTTTTTCTTAAGATAATAAATGGACAGGTGTGAATTTTGATTTTTCGTCGATATGAGTAGATACTTACTTCTGTCTAATTAAATAATTAAGTAAATTGTTCCAAAAATCTTCCTCTTCCCGAATTTTGTTGAACATACGAATGATGTAGGGTATCATATGGTCGGACTTGAGAGTCTATATTATTTTTTTTATAATTTTAAGCTCGCAATATACATTTATTATTAATGAGTTTTCATGTTATAATTACTAATGCGGAAAATAATATTTTTAAATCAATTCCACTTAAAAATCTAAGCGACTGACAACAATAAATAAACAAGTTAAAAGAAAGAATTAAATTATCGGTTTAGACATGAAGACACCTACAGTATAAGCTAAAGACATGCAACAATTACCGGCCGGTTTTTGTTTTTCGTTTCGTTTTTTTAATAGAAGGTGTTTATAAATATTATTTATGAAAAAAGCTAATTTAAAACAGAAACAAAAAATAAATCTATTTTAATAGAAAAAATTTTTCTTTAAGATTTGTTTTTTCTGCTCTTAAACGCTAATTAATTTTATTTTCTGACTAAACTAATGTTAATATTATTAGCAAATATTTGTACATTGCTAATATGATTACTATTTCTAAAATCAATAATAATAATGTACAATAGGCAGTTAATTAAAAGGCTGTAAAGTTTTAAAGGCTATAATTAATTTTCTTTAAATATTAAAGAATTTTGTTTTAAATAACAATTTATTGATGTCATCTTAAAAAATATTTTTTAAATTAAAGATTTTTTTTCTTAATTTTATTTCTAAATTCTTTTTATAAATTAGTTTGTTTATAATATAATTTGTATGAAATTATTTGTGTTTACATAGCAATGTTCATTCAAATATCTTAACTAATTTGCAGGTTTTTGTGAATTCATTATTAATATTTCAATATACGTTTTTTTATTATTTTATCACTACCAATGCAAAATTGCCAGTCACTCACTCACTTGCATTATATTCATTAGCAAAAAGTTATAAATATGAAAGTAAGATGTGAAAATTTTCGCAAAAATATATTTTTTTTTATAAATAATATAAAAAAATTATTTACTTTTATTTATATTTACAACTACAAGTATAAAACATGATAACAAGCTTAAATACTATTATGAATTTATTTAGCGCACATTTTTCTAAAAACATTAAAAAACTTTTAATGCATATTTTGCTGTTGCTACTTGTTGTATAACATTTAAAATATATATTTTATCTGTGTTAAATTTAAAAAATAAATAAATAAAATTTCGAAGGTTCAAACATACCACAAAATATCCGGAATACTCCTGAATATTTAGCTATTGACAATTATTAAAATATTTTTTTTAACTTTGTACTTCGTTCTTTCACAGATCAGTTTGATTAGAAAGTTTTTCTATATTTTAATTGCTTTTTTAATAAATTGAGATTTTTAAAGAAAATAACATCCGATTTTTTTTCTATATTTCAAATAAACATCGACATTTTTACACCCTTGATCACAGGAAAAAAGTTAGACCTCATAAAGTATAAATATTCTAGATCCTTTTATGTAATATAGTATGTCCTTCTTTCCGTCGTTCTTGTGTCATCAAAAGGTAGCTAAAGACTCCGAGAGTATTTCTATTGTTAATCCCTAAGATCAGTCCCTAAATAACACAGATATCACCAAAAATCTCATGTTTTTTGACAGAAATTCGGAAAATGCATAAACAACAATATATCGACTAAAAACATTTTCACCATACCCCCGCCCAAAAAAAAAATCACCAAATCTAGGGGAAAGACTCAAAAACTTCAAAAATTTCCAAAACGCAGAAAAAAAAAGAACAAAATGCAATAATTTTATTTCCAAAAAGTTGGAAGAATTAATTTTAAGAATAGCTAGTGTCCGAACGAGCGTTCTGGTTCGGCTACGGTGTTCTGTAAAAATTGATGTTCGGTGTTCGGCAATTTTTTTGAACAAACTTTACCGAACACCGAACTTTTTATTTAATCTGAATTTAACATCAGTTTGTAACACCAAAAGCATAAAAAGAGTACAATTGCAATTATAATAATCAAAAGTACGAAAAAAAAACACAAACAAAAGGATGAAAATGAGTTTAATAAAGAAATTTCAATTTATTTGACACATTTTCATATTCTATTCCATTTATATATGTTTAAACAGCGTCTAGAAAGTACTTCACAGCATTTTTTTGTTAATATTATTATTATTATTATTTTCTCTTTTTAACCCCTATAACAAAAAGTTCAGGTTCGGGTTCAGTTTGAAAAAGCGTTCGGTCGGACTCTAAGAATAGCATTTGAAAAAAAAAAAAAAAGTAGAAACAAAAAAAAAATTAAAATATGAAATCAGATCCTTTTTAAAAAAAAGTTTATATCGAAAAATATTAAAAAAAAAAATATATTTTATTTATCAACATTCAATAACCTAGCCTATGGGCCATAAGCGGTTACAAATTTCAACTTAAAATTAATTCTTCTAAAAGTAAACAAAAGTATAGTTTTTCAAAAAAAATAAAAAATAATAATAATTTATAAAAAAAAAAATACTATTATAAAAAAATCGCCAAATCTAGAAAAAAAAAAAAAAAACACGTAAACACTCCAAAAGTCTGTAAAACACAAAAAAAAAAACGATTTCCAAAAAATTTTGAAGAATAAACTTTAAGAATAGCGTTTAAAAAAAATCATATATTAAAAAAGTTAAAAATATTCAATTTATTTCAAATATGCATTTTTCAAAAAAATATCTTTTTTACAAAAAGATTTCAAAATTTTATATTTTTCATAAAAAAAATTAAAAAAAAGTTAAGTAAAATAAGTTTTCAAAACGTACCAATTTGGAAAAATGTATCATAAAAAACGAGGTAATCGACAAATCTTCCTAAAAATTACCATTTTCAAAAAAAAAAAAAAAAAATAAATAAACATACCAATTTTAAAGAATTTTCCAATAATACGAATTTAAAAAAAATATAGTTTTTTAGAAATATATTTTTCCCCTTAATATAAAGATAATTTTTTTTTTTTTTTTGAACATTTTGACAACACTGCTTTTGTGTTGTGTCTTCGATTCACACATGTTTGAGTTTGAAAGCTTTCTAAATGATTTTAATTTCACAAATTATCTTTTAACCTTGAAAATATTCTCAAAATTTGTTTTGTTTGTTTTTGTATTTTTTCTATTCATTATGCCGCTTTTTCTCGTGCACTGAGCTTTAATTGTATTTAGTAAGTAAAAAAAACAAACAGTACGTAATATTGATTTGTTTTATACACCCTATCCCCTACATAATGTTAATAATTTGGACTGTGAATTAAGTTTATAGAATAAGTTCAAAAGTTAGATGAAATCTTAAAATGGTTTTTGATTAAATAAGATAAGGGTATTTTATAGAGAGATTATAAATTTTTAAATTTAAAAAGACCTGAGTCATACATTTAATGAATTTTATTTTCAATCAATATTTTTTAGTAGAAAGGAAAAAAGACATTAACACTAGGGCCACAGATTATTATTATTTTTTTTTTTTGATAAAACATTTATTTTGCCATGAAAGTCCTTTTCTGATCTGAATAATTTAAAATCATTTGCAAATATTCGATACTCAATAACAATAAAAAACTTAAAAATGTATATAAACATGTTTAGCAACACTATCTATGAAGTATTTCCATAATCATATTTATACAACAATGTATAGTAAATATAATTTTAATTAATGTTAATATAGCCAACATTAACAAATTAAATTTATGTTTTTGTTCTTCATTATGTACTTATCTTAATTTTTTCGTAAATTTTAAATAATTTCTCTCTTGTGCTCTCTTGGCAACGTCACGTTGTTTTCTATGTTATTATCTAATTTAAATTAAATTTTTCTTACATTTAAATAATTTCATATTTGTATTTTATATTGTTTAGCATTTTTATTTCTTCTTCATACATACATACCTATATGTATTAAGAATACATGTTTGTAGAAATGTGGTAATTTTTCATTCACTTATAGTTGCTATTTTTCCGAATTTTCTAAAATTAGCATTCAGCCAACAAAATTGTTGTTAGTTTTCAGTACACTTTTGACAGAAATAAAGAAAAACCAACCCATCATTTGTATACACATTCAACTAAAGTGTTTTATTGCCAACAAATTGTTTTATTCTATTGGTCTCTATGCGTATTTTACACATTTAGAAACATGAATGTAGTGGAAAAGTGGCAGTACACAAAAATGTTTCTTCATGCGGTTTAGGGTGAGGAGTGAAAATTGTAGATGCCAATAAACCTATAGATTTTAGACAGTTTATTGACTTTTACCTATTGCTATATTGATTGGTATTTTTGTTTAGAGTCTTATAGAACAAATTGGAGGTTTAAATAAAATGTAATGGTATAATCATAATGGTATTCCTGAAAATATTTTACATACGTGTAGAAATATTTAAAAGTTTTAATATGTTGCGATTTTAGATATTCGACTATTTTCAATTTTTCAACTTTTTCTATTTTTTAATAACCAATTTTTTGACTTTTCGATTTTATATGATATTTTTTTCCTCTTTTTTAACGAAAGAATTTCCAATAGATAATTTTGTTGAATTAAAACTGCTAAATAAATTTGCAACTTTTTCCCGACTATTTCTGACTTTTTTAACTTTTACATTTTTTTTTTCGACTTTTTGTCTATTTGTCAAGAAGAAAATCGATTTCCCGAAAATTTTCGAGGTCGATTTCGACTTTTATTAACAAAAAATTTTACAAAGACACTACCTATGGGAGGAAAAAAAAGTGTTCTGACATCCTGTTTGAAGGACCATAAACATGTTTCGTAAATTGTCATGATGTTTCTGTTTGGCTGTGTCAAAGCAGAGTTTATAAAGTATAATAAGCCATTAAGACATATCATCAACATTCATGGTGTATAATTCGTTTGGATTTCGTTGCAACCAAAACGCTTATATTTTTATTAATTTTTAGCTGGACTACAGCCCAATTTTACTGTTAACTCATGCTTTTACGTAGTTCCACTTTTACTACAATTGTAAGTTTTATTTAGTCACAGTTATCCTTAATTTTACGTTTTTTAATTTTCACTGCAGTCTTACGTGTTTACATAGTTTCAATTTAATTAAAATCGTATAATTTTTTTGATCTTAGTTCTACTTCAATCTTACATCTTATTGCGACTTTACGTAGTCTCTCTTTGTTTTAAACTTAAGGCCTCGTTACTCGACTGTAAATGTAAACGGAACGTAAGTGGATGGTTACTAAAAACAAAAGGTAAATGTAGCAAGCACTTTGTTGTTGTTTTGTATACATCAACATCAGTGATATAAATTTGACATATTTCCAGTAAATGCTGTAGTTTAAAACTTTCTAGATTCAGTCTAGCGTTTTTATAAGATATACCATTTATTTATTTATAACAAAAATTGAAAAAAATTTACATGTTTTTAAGCAAAGGAAATTGCAAACAAATTGTCCAACTAATATACTTTTTACAGCGATTATTTACGCTGATTTAGTGTATTAAATTTAAAGTTATTAACACTGGTCTTACAGCTGTCACGTAAAACGTTGATCATATTTTACAAATTTTGTTTGTTTTGATTTTGCAACTATAGTTTTTTTTTAGTATTTTTATTTAAGCAATTTTGTTGCTACTAAAATTTCTTCTATGAAGAATAAAACACATGTATATCGGAGTATGTATGTATGTGTGTACATTAGGGTGGCCCCGTTTGTATGGAGAAAAAATAAGGTATCGATGTTCCCAGCTCAAATGAAAATTTACTTCATTCTAAGACATCGTTTCTCAAAATTTTGGTCCTGACATTATACTTTCGTGAGCTAGATCAAAATGAAAATATGTCCTTTTTTCGGGTTTTTTGGATTTTTTTCATATTTCTGCCAAAGGAACATTATGCAAATCTGGTATCGTAAGAAAGGTCTTTGAGGCGCGCATTTAATGATATAACAAAGATTTAGGACCAGGTCCAAATAAGTTCAAAATTTTGCAGTTTTTCACAAAGAATTTAGAAATTTGAATTTTTTACACATAAATATTAAAAACAATAGAACGAAGATGATACAATATATTTCTCTAGCAGTTATACCGAAACGGTTTTTTCCGTTTTTCAATTTTCAAAGTTGTTTGAATTTTATTAGAATTTTTCAAACCATAATTTGATTCATATATAAATATTTTTTGTACAAGAAGAATTTGTGTGAATTTAGCATCAAAATACGCGTATATTTATAAGCTTTCCAATGATATATAACACTTTATTCTTTTATAAACAAACAAAATAAAGTAAGTTTAAGTGAAATACTCACAAATTTTATGCAAATTGGGTATTTGTTTACCATTATGCCCGTTAAGTAACACACAGAGAGCTATTTTGTTTTTGTGATTTACATTAACAATTAACTCTCTGTGTGTAAGAAATAGTAAACAAAGACACTTCTTAGAACAATTTTTGTGGGTATTTCGCTTAAAATTAATTTATTCCATTGTCTGTTAATAGAAGTATGAAGTATTATATATCATTAAAAAGCTTAGAAAAATACGCGTATTTTGGTGCTAAATTTACACAAATCCTTGCCATACGAAAATATTTGTATATGATTGAAATTATGTTTTGAAAAATTCTGATAAAATTCAAACAAGTTTGAAAATTAAAAAACGGCAAAAACCGTTTCAGTATAACTGCTAGAGGAATATTTTGTATTGTTTTCGTCTTATTGTTTTTACTATTTATGTGTAAAAAATTCAAATTTCGAATTTTTTTGTGAAAAATTGCAAAATTTTGGACTTATTTTGACCTGGTCCTAAATTTTTGTTATGTCATTAAATGCGCACCCCAAAGACCTTTCCTACGATACTAGATTTGTATATTGTTTCTTTGGCAGAAATATGAAAAAAATCCAAAAAACCCGAAAAAAGGACCTGTTTTATTTGGATTTAGCTCACGAAAGGATAATGTCAGGACGAAAATTTTGAGAAACGTTATCTTAGAATAAAGTAAATTTTCATTTGAGCTGGGAACATCGGTACTTTTCATTTCGGGGCCACCCTAGTGTACATGCATACATGCCTTCCCCTTAACATACATACTTCAATATACATGTGTTTTATTCTTCATAGAAGAAATTTTAGTAGCAACAAAATTGCTTAAATAAAAATACTAAAAAAAACTATAGTTGCAAAATCAAAACAAAGAAAATTTGCTAAACTTTTTTGTAGAACACGAAGAAAAATTGTTCGTGTGCTATATGTGTCCGAAAAATTATTTATACAAGACTAAAACACGAAGTTTTAGTTTTTTTAATGAGCAATATTTTCTGTTTGCTGATAAAAATTGCAAAGACGATTTACATTGTTACTAAAAATTCGAAGCTATATTTATAATAATTTTAGTTGCCGTATGTAGTAAAAATGAAACGTTTTAATATTTATTGCATAGTCATAAGGAGAAGAAATTTTGCTGGCGCATAATATTTAAACGCTGGTTATATTTACCTTTATGAGTTCCCATATACACATAACTCCCATAAGTAAAACATATCAGCTGATTTGAAACATTTACGGTACTGTAAAGGCTCCGTTACTCTACCGTTAATGTAAATCTAGCGAATCAGCTGACACGTTTTGCTTATGAGAGTTATGTGTGTATGTGTACACAAAAACGTAAATGTAACGTGGTAACCTTATCAAATTAGGTCACTCTACATTTTTACGTGACAGCTATATGAACAGTGTTGACAGCTATTTATTTCAATATACCAAATCTGCGTAAAAAATCACTGTAAAAAGTTTATCGATTGGACAATTTGTTTCACTGTTTTCTTCACTAAAAAAATGTTTAAAATAAAAAAATTTTTATCATAAAAGCACAACCCAGGAAAAATTGTATAAGTTCTACAACTAGTTCCAGAACACATGAAAATATCCTGTACTTGTTCTACTACTAGTTCTTTAATCAGTGATTTTTGTTCGAAATTGTCACATTCAGAACTAGTTCCATAGAAGCGTAAGGGTACGGTTTCAGAACCAGTTTTTTTTTTATTTTTTATTATAATGGGCTATTTCCTAAAGGCCACAATTTAATTTTGTAAATACTATTTTTTAATTTTTTAAAATTTTATACAAGTATTTTAAACAGTTCTAGGAAGTTATTCGAGAAGTAGTAATTTGTTCTCAGAAGTCATACAGAATTAGTTCTTAAGCACTTAGGCGCTCTAGACAACTGATCCACTTAAAAATCAAATTACTTTCATATTTACTAAATACCAGTTATTGAAGTAGTATTAAGTAATGCTGCGAGTGGCGAATAAGGCTACAATGTAATGCATACAGGATGCTGTTGATTTTAAAAATAGAAGCTAAGTTTTTGCTGGGTTATTAAATAATCTGAAGTTGTTCTGATTACACCAGTTTTAGAACTAATGATTTTAGAACATGTTCTAAAATTTTTCCTGGGAAATTTCGTTTTGTGCACAAATCTCTTAAATACAAACCAATAAATCTAGCGATTTTCAAACTGAATGAGATTTACTGGAAATACTTGCTACATTTACGTTTTTTGAGTAACGATCAACTTACGTTCCATTTACAATTTTTCATTTACATTTACGGTAGAGTAATGGAGCATTTACGTTTAAACTTATTCAGTTTTAATTTAATTATTTTTTGTGTGGTATTTTATATTTCCAATTAGTTGAATCAAACATTAGCAATGCATAGATTATAGATGTCAATCATAATCTGGTTTAAAGGGCATAAACACTTTTAAAATGTAAAAACGGTTACATCAATTATTTTTACTTTATTGTTACTTCAATTCTAATTATTTCAACACTATATTTTAGCGGCATTACAGCTATTCTTATTATCACTTGATCATCACATTCTAAGAGGGTAATTTAGCGGTAATTTTTAGCCAATCTTACAACTTGATTATAAAATTAGTTTTTATTATTAAAATGAAAATTATAAGAATTTGTAATTTCCCACAACCAATATCTGTTTGAAATAACCTTAATGTGGTTAAACAAAATGCTAATAGGGTTAACTTATAAATCATAATAAATTTATGATTTCATCATGTATCAGTTTGATTTTATAACAAAATAATTTTTTAATTTAATTACGAGAATACGAGTACGACAAATATAGTAGTATATGATTAATAATGTTTAATATATTTTGTAGTAATTGAGCTTTAGTGAGCACTTTAGTTGAGTTGTTTTGTGTGAAGTCAAGTACATAGATATAAAAAACAACAATTGCGCGTATTAATATCGTAAAAATGGGCATATTCGTCAACACTTGCTATCGGAATCTCAATTGAATACACTCTATGATAAATGATCACGATCATCATCACCATCAACCATCTCGAACATCGACAAGAGAAGAGTATCTGAATTGAATATTTAGTTTAGTAGTAAATGAAATAATATAAATAAATAATTTATTTGAAATTACAGTTGTTCGGAGAGTAAAGAAATAAACGGTCAATATACAAGTCGTAGGTACTAAAGCGACGCAGTATAAAAATCGCAATAAAAATATGTTTTTTTTTTTTTTTTTTTTTTTTTTTTTTTTTTGTATTAAGTCGTCAATCAAAGTTTTGAAATTTGGTTAATTTAGAAAATAAATTTTCTCTTTAAACTAATTTTTGTAATATTTGTAATTTCTTTTATTTAAAATTAAAAGTAATTTTTTTAAGTGACACTTTGTTTTACAAATCTTTCGAATTTTTTCTATACAATTTGAGAGAATTGGGATTTTTTTACTTTTTGCTCGTTTTGTGTTTTATTTTTTGTAACATCTTTGGGGATTATTTAAAATGAAGAAAATATAAAATACAACAGAAACTAAGTGACGAAAAAAAAATAATTTTTAATTTTGGTGATGCTACTGAGGTCTGGTGTTTTTTTTTATCTTTTTTGTCTCATTATCGTGTATTTTTGTAGTTTTTAGGCAAAATCTTCCCTTTAGTTTGCCGTATACCGTAATCGACGCACACGGTTTTCGAGAACTCATTTAATTTCTAAAATAAAAAACGAATTTTGTAAAAGTGTTTGCTAAGCAAAGGTGGGGGTCATTTAAAATATTAAAATAATAATAATAAAAAATACATAAAAAATCGAAAAATTATTTTGTTGAAAAAATCTATAAATAATATATATTGAATAAAGATAATTTCCTTAAAAAAAGTGAATATAAAGTTTGCAAATTTTACAAAATTCCTAAAATAAAGACATTATATAATAAAGATAACAAGCGATATTAAACTCTACAAACATTAGTCTTTATTTAAAATTAAAGTAAAACAAACATAAATTTGTTTCTTTTACCTGCTATTGTCTTGAAAATATTTTTCTTATCTTAAGTGCAAAAATCAAATAAAATAGAAAGTAATTACTGCTCTCTACTAATAATAATAATAATAATCAACAAAATTGATAACAAAAGTTGGTGATCCCTTTGCTTAAAAATCGCTGAATAAAACAAAAAAACATTACTTCAATTATCTTTGAACTCTAACAAAATAATCAGTTATTTTCCAACATTTAATGACTGCAGCCGTTGTCAGTCAGTCAATTGCATTTGCTTGTTTTTGTGTTCCTCTACGCGATTTCGTAATAAAGTGTGAATGTGAAAATTTTACAATAGCAAAAATTTATAATTAATATTTAAATTTTTTTTATTTTATTTTTCTTCATATTTTAGTTCTTAATTTTTATTTTGTACGTGAAAAAGTGTGTTCTTCGTTCCTCTTCTACTATTCTATTATTAAATTTAAGTGTGTTGTATTTTCTTATTAAGAATAGTATTTAATATAAAAATATAAATTCAAAAATGGCTGCCTTAGAACAAGTGCAAGAAATTTTTACACTTTTGACAGAAATTTCGGAAATGCCTTTAAATCGTGAATCTTGTAAGTATTTTTTCTATTTTCTATGTTATAGTTACGTTTTTCTTTTTTACTTTAGTACTTAATTAAAATGTATGTAGTTGCAAGATCCCTTAAGCCGGTGCAATATGCATTATAATTTTAGGGTCGTTATATTAATTGCCCTTTATTAAATTGTAATCTTTTTAAATATTGTACTGCGTAAATTTTTTATTAATTATTATATTTATTATTTTCTTTTGCTAATAAAATTTAAATGTTTGTAATTTGTTCATAGAGCAACAAGATTATATTCAATCTTTAATCCCTTAGGATGAGTGCAATTTGTTTAAAGTCCATTTTGTTTTAATTAATTATAAACAAAAATATGCAAAATTATATATGAACAAAAATGTTAGTTAATATTCGTTTTATAAAATTTTAAGAATTTTATTTGAATTTTTAGAGCATATTTAAATATGTTTTAACATTTGTACAACTACCCTTTACGTTTATTTTAGAGCATATTATAGACAATGAAAAATAATCTTTTCGGACATATTTTACACATAAAAGCCTAATTTTTTATTAGAACATTTTTAAGCATATATGTATCCAAATTAATATTTTTTTAATGTGATTGTTTATTTTTATATATTCCATTAACAAAATAATAATAATAATAATAATAATAAATAAAAAAAATAATATGTTTGTCATTCGAAATATTATTATAAGGCCTTATAAAGACCATTTGTTTGTTGAAAGCTGGAAAGTTTTCTTTTTTTTTGGTATTGAAAATGGGCAAATCGTTTAATAAACAAAAATATTATGGGTTAAAAAGCAGAAAAATCGTAAACAAAAGGTAATACAAATAGTTCAAAGATCGATGTAAGCTTTTTTTGTCATATATATTTTTTTTTTTAATTTTTAGCTATTGTGTTTTTTATTATACCTATATTTGACAATTTTGTGTTTTCTATAGATAAAAATTACTATTATGTTTTTACTGATTTCAGTTTAAATTATAATATGTATTCACAGTCTCTTTGACCCTTCGAATTTTTTCTGTCCTTATTTCTGGAACAATGTTTATACAGTAGGACCTCGATTAATCGTAATGGTCGGGACCGGAAGCATTCTGGATAATCAATTTTCCCGGTTAATTGAGTAAAAATTTTGAGTAGTATTATTCAAGGATTTAATATATGTAAATGTTGAAAAATATAAGGAAAGAATAATAATTTTGAAAAGGAACAGTGAAGAATATATAAGGGTTTCATTTTACATAGTTTCTTAAAAAAATCATATAATGTTGTTTGTTTCTTCTTTTTTAAATAAATATTTTCGTTAACTAGCTTGAATACAGTATGAATGCAGTAAACTTCCATTTTAACTTGCTCTGACTAATCTTATTCAAACGAAGGAATTCCCCTTTTTTTGTTTTATTCAAAAAATTGTGCTTAGAATCCCGGAAAATAGAGGTTATCACTGTTAATCGATGCAAAAATAAATGAAATGGATGGAAAAAAGAAATACAATTACAAATTTTCTTTCCCGGATAATCGACGTTGCCGGTTAATCGAGGCCCTACTGTATTTTTAATTAAGTCGGTGTTCACACACAGCAATTTTTTTGCTGCTTTTCTGAGTTTGTAGGGGGGAAAAAGAATTGCTTCAATATTTCTGTATGTAATTAATACAAACTGCAGTAAAAAATATGATTAAAATGTTCCCTTTCCGCTCTTTTGTGTTCTATTATACAAAAAAAAAAAATATTGGTAGTAGTGTAAATGCATCAAATGTTTTCTTCTAAAATTGTTGCCTTTAGATTTAAAATCATCACATTTTTTGCGAGAATTTAAAATTGAAGTTTAAAAAACTTATGAAAGTTTTACTAAAAATTGGAAATTTCAAAAAAAGTTCGAAGTATCACTAAAAATTCGAAATTTCACACAAAATCCGAAATTTTTCAAAAATTTTAAATTTTACAAAAAAAATCCAAAATTCTTTTAAATTCTTTAGCAAATAAAATAACACAATTATAAAATTGGTCACACATTTTTTGTTCTTTTTTGAGGGTGAGGGTAATTTTTAAATAATGTTCACAGTAACAAGATAACAAACATCATCCTACAAAAATTAAAACTCTATTAAAAACTTTGTAAAACTATGACAAGCGCGAATGTTATATTCGTCTCGGCCGAATCTATATACCCACCATCAACATTTTAAAATTTTACGTTATAAAAGAGGTGGAAAAACTTTTTGGTTTTCAAGTTTATATCGACCCTCAAACTATTTATACAAAGTTTCGTTGTCGTAGATACTTTTGTTTAAGAGATATCAGCAGAAAAGTATGAAATTAAGCTACAACGGACACCCTGTGTTTCTAGTTTTTAGCCCATAACTTTTTTGTATAATAGTATTATATATAAGATAAATATTTGTGCCAAATTTTGTCCCCCTACGTTGTCCCGTTCGAGCCCTATCCTGCTTTCAACAGACAGATAGACAGACAGACGGACGGACATAGCTAGATCGACTCAGAATCTAACCAGGACCCAGAAAATATATACTTTGTGGGGTCTTAAATGATTCTTTCGATATGTTATACACGGAATGATAAAATAAATATACCCCCATCTTTTTGGGGGTATATTGGGGGTATACTTTATATTCAAAATTTGGAGTAAAAAACTGAATTTACTTAATTTTGTCTCCTGCCGCTTGATTAGAAAATAGTTTCCACAATGTTTGATAAATCTTATTAACTTTGTATAAGCGTACACTATTTGCCAATAGTTACATCTATAAATCTATATTGAAAAGTAATTCACAGAAAGTTTGAAGACTCTTATTGTAAATTATAATAGTTCTCAAAATATGAGATTAAAATTCATATTTTTAAACAATGTACTCCAACTCCAACGCTGGAAGATTTAATATAATATTTTCAATACTCATTTAAATTTTATACCCTACACCACCGTAGGTGGTTGCGGTATTATGCGTTTGTGCGTTTGTGAACAAAGTACAGGTCGCAATTTTAAAGATATATTGATGAAATTTGGCTCGATTAGTTAGTTATTTTGGCACAAAGACGAAGC
The DNA here is from genome assembly GCA_951394005.1 of Protophormia terraenovae. NCBI lineage: Eukaryota > Metazoa > Arthropoda > Insecta > Diptera > Calliphoridae > Protophormia > Protophormia terraenovae. The sequence continues at coordinate 146,220,211 of OX596074.1, forward strand.
CTATTGAAATTGGTTATGATCGGTCCATTATTTCACCTAGCCCCCATACAAAAGTCCTCCCGCTTAAAATTTGGCGCAGAGAAGTTTCGTATTATTATAAATCCGTGTAAAGATCGGTCCATAATTGACAATAGCTCCCATATAAACCTCTCTTCCGAAAATCACTTTAACGTGCATAAATTCGACACAAATAAGTTTTATATAAGTAGAAATAACAGCACAAAATTTTATGAAAATCAGTTCACAATTTACCATCGCTCCCATATAAACCCACTTTCGGGAATCTAAAGTGTATAAAATCATATATGTAGGAAAAGTATTGGTCTCGAAAGGTCTTGTATAAGACCCCTTCTTGGATTTTTATACTCATACACAGTGGTGTAGGGTATCATATGGTCGGGCTTGACCGACTATCACTTTTTTCTCGTTTTAAAGTATTCTTAAAGCCTATAAGGTTACACTTATTTTTTGACAAAAATGTGGTCGAATCATGTTTTGGAATTATTACTTTAGTCTTAAAATATTACCACATTCGACGAAGTGTAACCTTTCAGGGTTAACTAAAATCTTTCAATTTAGAAAAATTACTCAAATTTATTACCTTTCCTTTATAAAGGGTTAAAAAACATTATTTGCAACAAAATTTTCACATATAACTTTATATAACATATTCTTCATAAGAACACGAAAAAAAAAGTATAAAATATGTATACACTTTTTAAAAGCAAAATTTAGCACATGTAATAATTATGTAAGAAAATTTTGATATTGACAGGTGTAGACAAAATAAAAGCAAAAAAAAAAAAAAAAAACAAACAAAAAAGTATGCTTATAAAAATGAAGGGTAACTAAAAAAAAAATATTGCGAAACGCAAAATAAAAATGAAATAATGTATAATAAGCAAATTAATGTAGAAATGAATGAATAGATTTATTTACGTTTTTATCAAAAAAAAAAAAAAAAAACGCCTCAAACGTAAATTAGTAATAGATGAGATCATTATTTTTATGAAGTAAATAAAAACAATTTAAATTCTATGGGCCATAAAATACAAAATTTTGTGGCATTAACTATAAGTGTCTACAAACTACATTGTACATATGAAATGCAAAATAAGGTATTGCTTTAAAGTCTACAGAAACAGTAGAATGTCTTAAATAACATTTAAATATATTTAAAGTTAAAGATCTTAGTTTTATTTAATTTGTACATAATATTAAAGATGATTATCCGTAAGTTAAAGAAATTAAATTTTCTTAAAATTATCAATTGCCAAAAAATATATTTATACCATTTGTTTTATATCAGAGCTTCTACTGTACATTTATCGTATTTAAAGTATGAGGGTTGCTATTTAGATGCATTTAAATTCAACTACGTTTTAATTTCAGTTAGAAATTTCTTTCCACCACCCAAAAGTAGATAAATATTCCATATTTATTTACTGTATGACATCATTCATATACATATGTATCTATAACTTAATGGTCAGTGTAAAAAAAATAATACAAGTTAAGAAAAATAAAAACAACACACAAGAAACATAATTTCACTAATTAATTTGAATATCAAAGTGTATTTTTCTTTGTTTTATTATTTATTTTATTTTTCCTGAAATCACATTTTAATTATTTTATTTAAATTCATTTGTGTTTTTAAATAGTCTTGGGTCTTGGTTGTTATGGATAGATAGAGAGACAAATAGACAGATAAAGATTTTACTGCATTTACTAGATTTCTTTTTCTTTTTATGAAAGGCAATGAACTTTTTTATATCTACGCATTTTTATTTTCTTCTTTAAATTACTGACTGCATTATGTTTTTTTTTTTTTTTTTGTGTTCTTTATGCAGAAATCTCTGTACATTGACCATAACGAGGTAGTATCTGTTTTGTGTATTTTTCTGCGGCATTTAAATTTTATTACATTTTTTGTGTTCGTGGCACCTGAACTTTGTTCTTGTATTTATAAGTAGTAAACTGAAATAAAATTTGTAACTTTTTTAGGGTTTTCGGGTAATCATAGGCTTTCTGTTATACATTTTTTAAATTGCTACAAATTGTTTTCACTTTTTGTCTATGAAGTATTATTTCAGCTGATATTTTCCAGAATTTTTCCTATTAAAGCTTTTATTATGTTTCGGTCACTTTTTTGCTCGTTTTTAGTGTCCTTTAAATTACTAATTTTCTAGAGCGCAGCATCTATAAATTCCATGGAGTTCCAGAAAACTTAATGGATTAGCCTCTTTCGGTCCACACATAATACAATTTCGTTAATACCACTCCTTTGCTTTGTGGCTGTAATGAGAAGTAGCGAGATCTGGCCAGTAAAAAGCGGATACATTTATACATGTATCATTTTAGCAAAGGTAGAAAGATGTATTTTAAGCCTAAAAGTATGCATGTATTTTTTCGTGTGCAGTCCTTATGTATTTTCATTGTAAAATAAAGTACTATTTGTTTAAGTACCATATTAAAAAAAAAGTATCAAAAACATTAAAAATATAATGTCTTTAGAAAATAATATTAAAATCAAAATTTAAAAAAAATATTAATTTTCGAAAATTTTTTAGGAAGTTCAAATTACGAATATACAAATTTTCAAAAAGAAATATGCAATAATAAATAAAAAGTAGGAATTAAAAAAAAATAATAATAAAAAATTACATTTATTTTGTACAAAAAAAAATTTCACAATTTTAAAAACTACACAGAAAAAAATAAAAATGAATTTCAATTATGAAATTGATAATATTAATAAAATTATTTTTTGATTTTGCTCCAATTATCAAAATAATAATATTAATTAAGTAAAAATAATTGAATTTTTTAAATATTTCAATTAATTTTTTTAATCCAATAAATTATATCGATGATTGGAATTTTGCATAAAATTAAGTGAATTAGTAATTGATATAAATAAAAAAATTAACTAAATCTTTACTTTTACAATATTTCCTCCAAATAAAAAGACAAACGATTTATTTAAGACGTTTATTGCAAAATTATAAATTTCAATATTGAAATACATTACATTTATATGTGTAAATTAATAAATATTTGTATGTAATATTCTGAATGGGGGACATTTGCGATTAAAATGTAATGATGCATTAAATGGGGATATTTGCTTCTAATACTTATAACTATTTTGTGTAAAATTTCCTTGTAAATTAAAAAAAAAAAGTTAAAATTAATGAGTAGTTCTTTATCCTTATGAAAATGTAGATTTCCAAATTATACGTGTCCTAAATTTTCAGTCATCAGTGGTTGGATATGCCACAACAATACGGGAAGGGATTTAATAGTGTATAAACGTTCATTGCATCTATGAGGACCCAACGTAAGAAAACTTAATGTTATTCTTTAAAAAATTTCGAAACGCGAACCGAGTATACTCACACGGAATTTTGATCTTGGGAAAGCCATAAAGCCATAAATCTGCAATAATAGTGAAACAATTAATAAAACATGTTACTAATGAAATAAGGAGAATACTTACTATATAATAAATATAAGTCCTTCTGATTTAAAAACATCCTATTGTGTTAAACACACCCAAAAGCTCTCAGAAGGTCCTAAACTGAATTTATAATTAATTTCGATGTTTGTCTTCTTAAAAATATTTTTTATTTTGTTTGAATTTTTCTTTTTTTCAGAGAATTGTCAATTTTTTATTTAATTTTTTTTTATTTTTTTTTTCAAATATATACAAGTCAAACTAGTTTTTTAAAAAATAATAATATTAATTAATAATTTTTATTAAAATCAAATGCAACTTTAAAAAATAAATTTATTAAAAAACTTTATGTTGAAATTTTTTCTGTGTAATTTAATAAAGGACTATTTATTGCTTTTATTTTAAACAAAATTTCACATAAATATTCAAAATTAAAGCAGAATTTAGCAATTTTCAATATTTTATATTAAATTTAAAAAATTGTTACATTTTTCAAAATTGAAAAATAATGATACTATTATTCAAAAAAACTACGACTTTAAGAAAAGGACCCATTTTCAAAAGAAGAATCTTATTGTTCATCTAATTTTCAGAAACATAAAAATATTCTCGAAAATTACCAATTTTTGTGATTAAAAAAAGAATAATTTTGTGGAAAAGCAAAAAAAATAAAAAATTAATTTAAAAAAAGTATTCTCAGTAAAAGATATAAATTTAAAAAAGTATCATTAAAAAAAAAAAAAAAAAGAACAAAATCAGATTTTTAGAAAAAATTTTGAAGCTCTTCAATATTTGTCATATCAACAATTATGATAGTTAATGCAATATTTTAAGACTTTTGCTCCATGGTTCTTAATTATTTATTGTGTTTGTAAACAAATTAATATTATAAATACAATTACGATAAAAGTGAGTTACATATACAAATGTATGTAAGTACTATATAATAGGTGCTAGATTTTTCCTCTCTTTCTTTCTGCCACACTTTCAAACAATAAATAATAGTATATTATACTTGTTTTGTTTAAATTTTCTTATTATTTAGTTTGACAAACCATAGCAATGCAGCCAGTCAGCCAGCAGCAGTTAATATAAAACTACAATGCATCTTACATTTCACGTTTATTTCATGTTCAGGTTTGAAATTCTCATATTACTAACATTTAACCAACCATTATTATTTGCTTAAATGACATGATTTTTTTTATAAAAAAAAAAATAATAATAATAATAAAAATACAGAAATGTAAAAATGAATCTCAGCGGCGTATAATAATTGTTATAAAAATACTACGTCATATTTTATATAAAAAATCTCTATTTCAACTGTATTGAAAAAAAAAACATATTTATTTCTTTTCCTAAATGTAGTTAATTCAATTTGCTCTCTTATACAAAATCGTATTACGTACTTTTTATTTTTTATTCAATTTTTTTCTTCTCTTTATGCATTTTTCAAAATGATTCATACTTCACCTAACCGCACCCACTACTACACTATCAAATAGTAGTGTAGACTTTCTAGTATTTAGATTTTTTGCTCTCACACACATACTACGTAGAGTATCCGTAAGTACCTTCTCTAAGTCTCCACAAAAGAAAACGGAAAAATACCCCCAGACAAAAATACAAAAAATAAAAAAAAATCCAAACATTGTTGTTATACGAATTTAACTAACCATGGTTTCACGATGATCCCCAACAACATTCGTATAATAATGACACGTTGTTTGCTTACGACGAATGTGTAGCCAGTCTCTGGTATACGACGAATAACAACTTTTATATGTTTATATGAATGTCGTATGTAGTATATTTAACGTGACCAGAGGGTTTTTCACAAAAAGCGGGACCCGAACGACTAAAAAGCGAGATTCTGAACAAAATTATATGGAAAAAGCGGGATTTTGAAAAGTTTTGAAAAAAAAGAGGGATTTTATTTTTATATCTCAATTAAAAATCTAGATCTACTGTTCTCTCGCAAGCACTTTACTCACGACCCAATTGAGACGTTACAAATTGAAATCAGCCCATAAGAATTTTAGATCATCGAAATAAGTAAATATTTCCCTACAAGCTGAAACATTAAAAGTTATAATTTTAACGTGTTTCTCTAAATGTTTTCAAAATATTCCTAGTTAAATTTCAAGATTGGATTCAAATATGGTTTGAAAAAAAACTTGGTACTTTTTGAATTTGATAGCAATAGATTTTCTTAAATAATTCTTAGACCCGATAACAATAAAACCAAAGTTGGTTGCCGTTACCGCAAAAAAAAAAAAAAAAAAAAAACATTCAACTTGACTACCGTTAATCCTAAAATACAGTTACCGAAATAATTGAAAAACGGTTACCGCTAAAATATATAACGCAAAAAAAAAACCGTTACAGAAATAGTTTGAAATGCCGATAACAATAAAATGCCGTTAGCCTTATTTTTGGGTTTAAAAAATATTATTATTTTTAATAAAGTTGAAATAAAACTTGTAATAAAGTTATAGCTACCCCAGCTCGTCATTATAATATTTGACTACAAATTATATTTTATGGTTTTGAACCGATACTTCGAAATTTATGAAACAACAGTTAGCCATAAAATACCATTGCCGAAATAACTAAAAATGCCGTTATCTATAAAAAAAATCGTTATCAAAATAATCCGATAGACTGTTACTTTTTCACCTTTTTGAATCGGCTGCCAATATTATATTTTTATAACATTTAGTTTATACAAAAATAAAAAAAAGTATCCAATCCGAAACAAAGGCACATCGTTTATATGTTACCCAGCAAAAAAGGAACTGAAAGAGAGCTGAAAAAGTCATGAATTTAACATTGGAAGGAAGTACTTAGTCGTGAAAAAGAGCTGCAGATGTTCTTTTTTTAACCCATAGTTGTCATTTGTAAGATGTTCTTCTTTTATACTGCTTGTTCGAAGCTTTCGAAGTACTTTTCTTAAAAATATGTTTATACATTTTTTTAATAAAAATTCTGTTTTAACTGTAATAAAAGATAATAAAAATGTTTTAAAATTTTATTATTTTAAAATTATTAACCTTTTTTCCCGCAAAAATTTCATTTATTTACACTTTTTTGGAAACGGGACAAATATTTTAGGCGGGATCGAAGTTTGAAAAGCGGGATAATCCCGCCAAAAGCGGGATGTCTGGTCATGTTAAGTATATTCTACTATTATATATCCCATTGTTGATTTCTGCATTATCTACTATACTATATAATAAAATTGTATAGCTTTTAATTATATGCGGGCATTCTCTCTTTCTCTTGTCTCTAACGTTCAATGATCTTCTTCATTGAGAGTTTTATACATTTTTATTATTTTAAATAAAAGTATTTTTTTTATAGTTTTAAGTTGTATTCTTGTTGGTTTTTTCAAAATAAACTGGACCTGTTGTGATGACGTCTATAGAATATATACAATGAATGCATTGTGTCTGGTTTTAAATTCAAGTTTAATTATCCCTTTATCAGTTACAGTGGGATGAAAAAATAAAATTAATTTTATATACAAAGGAGGTATTAGTTATCATATATCTAAAGTATTAATTTGGTAAAAGTTTCAAAAACTGTTATAAAAAAAATTTGTATTTAAAATTTTAAAGGGAATAGGTCGAGGGGTAGCCCCATATAAAGTCAATATCTAATATGGCATCAAAAGGGACAGTAAAGCGCACTGGGTTAAGCGAACAAATTTTTACAAAGGAAAATGAAAAGAACATTTTCTTAAAATATAGAATTTATTGAAAGTACTAGCTGCATACCCCTGCGTTGCATGGTATCTAAAAAGTTAATAAAAAAAATAGAAAACGTAAAAAACAGCATTGTACAGTTATATTCAAAATATCGATGTTTCCGTAATCCTTTCATTTAAATTTCCAGTTTAATGTACAAAAAAAGGGCAATATTTTCGTTATTTTCCTCAATTTGATTTATTTTATATCCTACAGTTTCTTCTATCCGAAAGTTCATATATATTTAAAATTTCATTAAAATCGGTTTAGCGGTTTAGGCGTAATTTCGTCATAAACAAACACAAACTTGATTTTGTAATATTAATATGGATTCTTTCAATTCGAAATTTATCGATAATTTTTAAATACCAAATTCGCAAATTTTCTTTAGATACGAAATTAATCTAAAAATTGTATACAATAAATAATTTCATCGAAAATTTTCTTTAAATAAAAAATTTATCAAAAAAAGTCCAAAATTTCCTTACAGAAAATTTTTTGAATTGAAAATTGTTAATTATCTTCAAATAGGAAATTTATTAAAAATATTATTGAATCATAATTATCTTTACATAGAAAAGTTATCGATAATATTGTATAAAACAAAATTTATCAAAAATCGAAAATTTGCTATAAAAAGAAAAAAATTTCATAAAAAAATAAGAAATATTGAAATTTTCTATAAAAGTAAAATTTATTGAAAATTTCTATAAAATTAAAATTTATGGCAATTTTTTATAAAAATAAAATTTACTAAAGTTTTCTATAAAATTTATAAAATAAAAAGCGGGGAATCTATATGTAAAAAATTGCCAAAAATTTTCGAGAAGTACCGAGAAAAACTCCTAGTTCTATGTTTTAATTTTCTATATTTTTCACTTTATAGACCGGCCCACTGTATTTAGTACAAACATTTTATCAAGTTCTTGTCTGCAAGTTTAAAGCCCTATTTTTGCTCTCTTTAACACTATACCTAAAAGTACTATCAATTCCAAACTTGTTTCTTAAATAAAAAAAAAACAACACTAATCAAAAAAGAGAGAGACTACACAATATCTCGACACAAAAAACATACATTCTTTTTGTATCTGTCTTAAGAAAACACTTGAAATTTTATATTTGTATTAAGATCGTGTCGTGTAGGTTACGTTGCAATTTTAACACAACCTTTAGAAAATAAAGAAAATTATATTTCTTATAAACTTAAACACGTATTTTTACACTCTCCCATAAATACTCAACCATAGTAATAACTAACTAACAAACGAAACGTCAATGCTTTGGTTAGGTTTTGAGTTTTGAAAATTTCTTTGGTATACAATAGACTTTTAGTCATTAAGTAAACGTCATTCCTTGAAAAACGTTGTTGGCGTTCTGCAGTAACGCCACGATTTTTATATACGTTTCTATTTAATGAATAAAAGTTTACTTTTTGGTTAAACACTTTTATTAGTTACGCTTAATAGCCAGTTAACACGCATTTTGTTAAAATCAATTTTTGTCTAAAACAAAAAATATATAAAATTAATTGTTCCTTTGGCGCCAAAAGAAGAAGAAAAAAATAGTTTGCCATACCATAACAAAAATTAATTTGCGGATATTAAAAGTGTTCAATAATTTATAATAATTTTTTTTTATTTAAAACAAAACCAATTAAAAAAAAAAAAACAGAGAAGAAAAAATGGCTGGTGGTAGAAAATTTTCACGTAACAATTCATCAAATCAACAATTACCCGAAAGAGGACCAGGTAATAATAACAATAACCAGAGATTTTAATTAAAACAAAACAAAAAATAATAATAACAAAAACAATAAAAGAAACTTTCTAAAAGCAGAGCAGCAATCATCAATTATTTATAAAAAACTGTAGGCAACAAAAGTGTTCGTACATTAGGGATTTACATAAGTGATTAAAAAGTAGAAAATTTTAATTTGTTTTAAAAAAGAGTTTTGGAATTTTACAATTTCATGTTTTTTTAATTTAAACAAATTGTTAAATATTTTATAAATTCTCTTGTTCAAACCCCAGTTAAAATTGTCAGATTTCTGCTGACGTCTACATTTGTGCCCCTACGGAAACCTGTTAATATCTGCGGGATTTTTTTTTTCTTTTTAACTACCATTGACTACCATTGGTTTTATTGTAGGTCTAGTTATCAAAGTCCTGAAATTTCCTATTGGAAATTCATGTAAATTAATTAATTAATTAATGAAATTGAAGTATTATACCAATTTACATACAAATTTTACATAGAAAAATCTAAAACCCGATTTCAATTACGAAAATTACATATTCAGTTATTTAGTTAATTGAAATTCTACCTAATAAAAAAAATTGTATATTCAATTATCGAAATTATAACTTATTTTTATTTATATTTGATAATTTTATTAATTGATACAATTAGAAAAATAATTAAAAGTCGAAAAATTGTTTTATTTTTAGGAAAAAAAATTATTGGAAAATTTGAATTTTTATTACTTGAATAATAGATACAATTAAAGTAGTAATTGTATTAGTTTTTATCCTTGATAATCCGTTTTATAGATCATATGTTTTTTGTGTTATTAATATTAACATTAAACAATAAAAAAAAATACATTCTTAGAAATATTAAATGTATCGAAAATATTCTATTAAAATTTCCACCTGGAAGTCTATTAGTTTTAGAAGTAAGCATTTTTGCGGGAATTTAATTTAAAACCCAATTGATTTCAAGCCTTCAATTTAGTGCCATGCTTGGAATTATGCTTGTATTACACTTTACATCAGTATTTCACTCAAAAGTGTTTAACTTTTCAATCATATTTCAAATTTCAAATAATATTTTTCTCAAATTCAAGATTTCAGCTAAATTTTCAATTATTTGAGTTTGATAGTGAAATAATACTTTAAAAGCCTTCTAAACTTAAAAAAAAACATTAAATTCGTATTAAATTTATTTCACTTACAAATTTAAAATTTTTTGAACATATTTCAAATTCAAAATATTTTCTTTTACTTGAATTCATATTGAACTATGCTTATTGAATAGATGAGATCCCGAAAATTTTATTATGTATATTTAAAATAACTTTTTACTTGAATTCAAGTTGGATTCCAACATTTTCTATTAATTTTCTTATAATTTTTGTACTTACTAAATAGCGGAAAACAATAGCATTTTCCATAATTTTTGCTACAGTTAAAACTAAAATAAAATGTATTTCCAGAACTGGCAAGTTATTGACAACTTTCTATATAATTTTTGAAAGTTATGCAGTGTCTTCTAGCTTTAATTTAATAAATTTAAGTCAAATTTATTTTTTATATATTAAATGTTTGATCGTATGTTGGAAGTGCTGAATTCAAGTTGGACTTAAACAAAAATCTTTTATACTTGAATTTGGGCGAAAAACAAATTCAAATTCACCAAGCATTTTTTGTTGAAATTCAGTTTGAAATAAAATGGATTTATAGCCCTGAACATTTTTTAACCATTTTTTGCATAATTTTTTTAAAATTAAAATTAAAATCAAATGAATTTCCAGCCTTGAATCCAGTGTCTGTCAAGTTTTACTTCAATAAATTCAAGTCACAGTTTTTTTACTTTAAAATTTCTTAAATATTTTTAATATTTGATCAAATGTTTGAAGGTCCAATAAAAATTTTAATATATGACGAAAAACATTAAAATTTTCCCAGCATTGCTGGAAGTCAAATTGTAATGAATTGGATTTCCAGCCCCATAACATTTTTTTAAATTTTTTATTTCAAATTTTTTAAATATATTAAATTTGATCAAATATTTGAAGGACTGTGTTAACAAGTTATTTATATTGATGCAGGTGAATGAAGCAAGATTCTTATATTTAGGATTAATGGAAGAAAAGTTATAGATCAATATACAGTTAGGGACAAAACTATTTGTACACCCATGCATTTCGTATATCTTCAATAATTTATAAAGAATAAAAAATTATTATATGTAGTTTTAATTCAGGTCCATTTTTATTGAATTATTTGATAAAAAATAAATTAATATATAACACATTGTTAAAAAAAAGTACAATTTAAGTAAAAATCTTTGGGACAAAAGTATTTGTACATCAGTACTTTGTACAATTATTTGTACGTTGGACTCTTGTATGATGATTTTTTTAAATACCGTTATATTTTCTTCGTTAATCGAGTTTTATTTTACAAAATAAGAAGTTGGTTTTAACGTTTTGAATAATAAGCACATCAAAAATGGGAAAGCGAAAAGAGTTGAGTTTGGATATTAAAAATTTAATTATTGATGAACATAAAAAAGGAAAATCTCTCCGGAATATAAGTAATTTAGTAAATTTGCAACATTCCACAGTACAATACATTGTAAGCAAGTATAAAAACAGCGGATCTGTTGAAAATGTGCGTGAAGGTATACGAAATATATGAGGTGTACAAATAGTTTTGTCCCTAACTGTATATAAGCATTAATTATATTATTGAAAAATTGGCTAATAATTTTAAAAAATTTTTCCATTTTTTGTTATTTATTCTTTAAGAAATCAATTCTTGAAATTTTGTACGTAAAATTTTCTTATCGACTGTAGAATATCTCAAATCTTATCTCTTGTTTGTTTTTGTGCTGCTTGTTAGTGCAGTGATTTTATAAATATTAAATAAAGCTCTTATAAATATCGACTATACTCTACAACAACAAGAAAAATACACGTTCTTAAAGGTTCAACATATATTTTTTGTTGCTGTTGTTTTTATATTTTATAAAAAAATTTGTCAACGTGGCTCACCAAATGATTAAAACACAACAATTGATCTTATTAATAAAAACCAAATAAAATAAAAAATAACACAAACAAATTAGTGTTATATGATTTTTCATTGTTTGTTAAATAGTGTAAACGTATTCAATTTTATTTTTTATTTTTTTGTAAAAAGTGGCCAAAATTTTTATTAACGTATACACTTTAATTTTGTTATAATTCGTATGTCTGTTGTATATATTTGATTGGTAATTGTATTTGTACAATATATAAGTGCCACGCTTTCATTATGACCACTTTAATTGATTTGATAACATTTATTTTTTTTTCCTGTTTTTCATGTAGTTGAAAATTTATTACATGTTTAATATTTATTAAAAAAGGTTTGTTAACAATAACTAATATTTAGTTCTAAAAAATAAAAATTATGTGTTAAATTAATTAAACAGATTTTTTCAAGGTTATCTGACACAAAATATGTATTTTTTGTGATGCCATTACTCCCTAACTGGTAGAGGAACTAGTACCATATTTAGCTATTTAGCTGTAGTCAACTTTTTTTTTTTATTTGTTATTTATTATTTATTTTTTAATTTTACCATATTCTAGTTCTCTTAGTGATAGTGAAATGTTTATTGAGAAAATAATTAAATTTTTTATTTGCTTTTTTTTAAGTTAATGCTAACGTTTGCTTTTTAGCTTTTTGTTGATTCATTCACTTTTAAGTTTAATATAAAAAAATGTAGAATTTAACACGTTTAAGCCAAATTTAAAGAAATTATGTAGTCAATATGAGTAACAGCTACTAATTAAAATAAATTATTCAATTTTAATTAATGTTTACTTATTTTTTGATAAAAAGAAATTTTAAAAAATAATTGTTAAGGTTTTATAGTTTTAGTCGTAATCAGTAATTGTATGTATTTGATTTTTTTATAAAGTTTTTTTATTACACCAATTTATTTCTACCACTTGAATAAATTTCACTTGTCGCCTCGACCTCATTAAATAATGACATCATCAATAATCTTTTTTTTATTTTATTTTTTTTGCAAATTTATTTAAACAATGATGTAGATTTTTTTATGATGAAAGAACTAAATAATTTATTAGATGTTTTTTTAGATTTTCTAAATTTAGATTTTTTTCATTTATAGATTTTTGGTATTTATACAAGATATTTATTCATAAACTAATTTAAATTTCAGAAATTAAGTCATAATATTCTTTTTACTTTAAATTTAAAGTTTTATTTAATATTTACCGGTTTTATAAGGAAGTCTCTCTAAACTGGAATTGGAAATTATACTATTCAAAACTGTTGTTTGCTTAGTTCTTTTTAAATTACCCGTTGCAACAAGAAACATATTTTGATGACAGAAGTACAAAAATATTACTTTGCAAAGTAAAAAATGTCTGAGGTGAATACCTTTATTATGATAACTAGGAAATGATTCAAAAAATGCTACAATTTTAATTGTTTAACTAAAAAATTAAAATTGTTTTCCATACTTTACAAAAAACTGGACAAAGCTATTTATTTACTTATTTTTTGCTGAATTATAGCTGCTTCAAAATATCAATAAATAAACTGATTAATATAAGTTATATAATAAATAAAAAATATATGAAAAAAATTCACCATATAAATCATATAATGGCTCTTCACTACTTACACATTAGCTGAATAACTCATTACTTTAACACGGTGATGACATTAGAGGTAACTACTTACCTATACGTTACTAAGATATCATTATAATAACTAATTACTTCCAAGTTGTTCAATGACGCATTGATTTTTAAGCATTACTGAAATCATAATTAGTAATAACAATAGGAACTAGCAATTTTAGGTTACAAATAAGTAATGAAATGTTTGGATATAAAACATTTTTTTTTTTTTTTTTTTTGTAAAAAGTTTTTATGAATTTGAATTAAAAAAACTTTAAATAACCAAAAATGTGACTAAGATAAAATTAATAAAAATAAAATATTTTAGAGTAAAAATTAAGTCATACGTAAATTTTTTTTTTTTCATATATTTATCCCTTAAATATATGAATCGATAACTGCATTATAAAACGCAATAAAAAATAATATTTTAAAAAATCTGATCATAAATAGTTATTTACACTCGGCTTATAAATAATTAGTTACTATATAACTTATATGTAATGCAGACAGTATGTTGTTGTCATTACAAAGTAACTACATCCGTAACTTCATGTCATTACCAACTTTTTACTGGGAAGTTTTACTTTTTGTTTTTGCAAACTTTATCTAATTTGTTTTAAAGTTGGTTGCTCACGTCAAGTTTTTCAGTTAAATACTTTTATAATTTTATTATTTTACTATTTTTGAAGTAATTCCAGAAAAATAAAAAAATTAAACTTTTTGACATGAAATAAAAAAATTGGGTTTGCATATCTTGAGTTATGTATTTAGTTCTTATTTGCTCTTATAGATTTCCTCTTAAAACTTGTTCTTTTTAGTGGACCTTTTTTTTTTTCTTAATTTTTAATTTGCTTTATTGCAATTGACTATTTACGGCACATAATTCTTTTAAAAATTAAAAATGAAAAGTTATTGAAAAACATATTTCAATTAAAATATTAAAGAAATAAAAATGCATGTTTATTTTACTCAAAACACTCTTATTTATATTCTGCTCTCTTTGTATTTCCTCTTTTTTGTTTGCTCATAATATAAACTTTTTAATATATAAATATGTATTTATTTTTCACAATAAAATCCGCTTTTCATTTCTTAATTTAATGGAAATACCCCACGCTTGTTTCTTACTTTTTTAAGCAAAACATCACGAAAAAGTCAACTTGAGGTTTTGGTAAAAAATAAATAAAATAAAAGAAAATTTAATTATGGCGAAAGCGAATTTTAGGAGTGCCCTTTAATATAATTTTTTTTTTTTTTTTTTCAAAATGTTCGTTGGTAATTCTCAAAAATAAAATTCTAATAATGTTAATAGGATTTGAGCAGGATTTTTAAGGCAATTTAATTTCCAATTAAACAATCGATTTAAATTTATTTTAAATTTTCTAAATTTCCAAAAAAGTATACAATTTATAAATTTTGAAGTTAACCTTCACATTTTAAAGAATTATTCGGTGTGTGGCCAAACATACTGACAAACAGAAAATACTCACAGTCTGCTCCTCCATATGAGGGAGGTTATAATAAAGAACAAAATATAAATAAAATTAAAGAAATTTTTTGTTTATTTTTAAACAATATTTCTTCTCTACGTAACAAACGAAATTCGAATTTTTAAATATTTCTCTTTTTTGTTCACTTTTTTGTTGGAAAAAGTTTAAAGTAAAAGTAACAACGCCAGTCATTCAGTCTTGTCTCATTTGTACGCATTTAAAATTGTATTTTCGTGAAACGCTCTAGTTTTATTTTTATATAAAGATTTATAAAGTGCATTTATAGTATTCTTTTTCCTGCTTTAATTCTAAAATCTACGAATATGTCAAAAAGTAATTGAAATACACTAAATTATAGAAATATAAAATAAAATATTATAATTTTTAAAATTATATATTTTAATTTTAAAAATTTTGAAGATTTATAAAAGGAAGGTTGCATAATTATGATTTGAGTGTGTATAGTTTATTTTTTCATACCGTTCGTATAATATTTTTTGAAAAAATTTTGGCATGTGTGTTTGTGGCTGTACGTTTTTGAATTGTGCGGTATTTTTGGCATCTTTTAAAAATCTACAAAAAGAAAAGAAAGAATATTATTTCAGATGTGTATGATATCAATGATTAATGTTTTAACTAAACAACAACAATTTATAATTTTTTTTGATATAAATTATTTGAAATTTTTAAACAATTGAAATTAAAATAAATAATTTATATTTAAGTGAAAAATTTTTTTATAAAGTTATTCGTTATCTTTATATATGTTTTTATTAATAATTTTTCAATAAGGTTTTTAATTTAATGAAAAATTGTAAAATGTTTATTATATTTAAAAATATATTAGAATTTCCAACTTTATTCTGATATTGCAAGTCATTCGAAGAAAAAGCTAACATTTTTGGAAATCAAAGAACAAACTATTTAGGTTCTTTACGAAATGTCTTAGAATTAGTTATTTTGTCTATACAATTTTCTCTAATTTTATTTATTTTTGTTTTTACTCTTTTCTTCTAACAATAATTAATTAAATTTCCATTTTTTTCTATCTTTATAGTGGAGTCCCTTATTTACTGGCGCGATGTGAAAAAATCTGGTATTGTTTTTGGTGCTGGTCTTGTCACACTTTTGGCCATTTCATGTTTCTCTGTCATCAGTGTATTCGCCTATTTGTCATTGATCTTACTGACAGGCACAATTGCATTCAGAATCTATAAATCTATTATGCAAGCCATACAAAAGACCTCAGATGGTCATCCCTTCAAGTAAGTTTTTGTTTTCTTTTTTATTTTATTCTCCTTAATAATATTTCCTTTCGCTCCTTTTAGAGAATATTTGGAATTCGATTTAACATTGTCCCAAGAGAAAATTCAAAATATTGCTGGTGTTGCTGTTGCTCATTTAAATGGCTTCATTGCTGAATTGAGAAGATTGTTCTTGGTTGAAGATTTAGTTGATTCTATTAAATTCGGTGTAATTTTGTGGGTAATGACCTATATTGGAGCTTGGTTCAATGGCATGACATTGGTTATTTTGGGTAAGTTTATTCTAAAAAAAATTATGATAAATTTTTAATTTTTAAGAAAAAAAAAATAATACCTATTAAAATTGGGGAAAAAATGGAGAATTAATTTCGAAAATTTCCGATATTGATTTTAAAATATTTTAAACAAAAAATATTTAAAATTTATGAAAAATATTTCGAAAAAGATAATATTCAATTAAAAAAATCAAATGTCCTTTTTGAAAATTGAAAATGAAATAAAGTCAAACGGCAAAATTGCAATAAAAAATTCTAATATTCGATCTAAAAAAAAAAATTTATTTTTTTTCTTCAGACACAACAATACAAAGTTTGATAATAAAATTTTCCATATTGAAGTCAAAAAATACCAAAATATAATTTCGAAATATTTAAATATGAAATTTAATATTTTAATGAATTTAAATTAAAGGTTAAATATTGATAAAGAAAAAAATATACGATTTAAAAAAAAAATAACTTAATTTTTAAATATAAAATATTCAACAATAAAACTAAAAATTCGAATATTAAACTTCGAAACATGTGAATATATGCAATCTAACAAGATTTTTATTTAAATAGTTATATATTTTGAAAATTTCTCTAAATATTAATTTAAAAAATTCAAATACATAAATACGAAAAAAGTATATATCCTAGTAAGTGTTCAACATTAAATTTTAAATTATGAATATGCAAGTTATAAAATTTTAACTCAAAATATTGAGATTTTTTCTTTTCAATATTAAATTTAAAAAATTTTTCATATTAGAATTAAAGAATTTCGAATTTAAAATTTCGAAGAATTTGATATTCCAAATAAATTGTGTAGTGTTTAGTAAAATAATAATTTGAAATTCATTTGCCATATTTTCAATTTCGAAAAATTAATTTTCACAGTTAAGAAATTTGAATATAGAATTTCGAAAAATTTAAAGCATTAAAAATAAAAAATATTATGTGTGTCAAGTAAAAATTTCGAAAAAAAATATTTTCAATCTTCAGACACAATTTTTAAAATTTTCGAAAATTCGAACATTAAGTTTCAAAACTTTTGTTATAAAATTTAATATGTTTTGAGCATTAAATACTACAAATTTATAAAAAAAAATAAATTTCGAAATTTTTCCATTATAAAATTAATCTATTTGGAAATTTTGAATATAAATTTAGAAAAATTTAATTAAAATTAAAATTAAAAATAATGAATGAAATTTAAATGTTCGAAAAAAAGTTCGAAAAAATAAATATTAAAATATTTTAGATTTAAAATTAGCTGTTATTTAAAAAATATATCGTCCATTCCATGAAAGAACGCCCAAAAATTTAACAAGTGTCTTTCGATTTTTATAAAATTTTACACGTATAAGGTCTATGGGTGTCTATATAGATTTCCGTTTTCAGATTCCCTAAATTCTAATTTCATTCTCGAAAAAACCTAAAAAATCTCGAAAGTATACAACTTTATATACAAATATTTCTGGTAAGGCTTTGCGGAAATATATGATTTAAACGGCTTTAGATTTGCAATTATATCAGCTTAAACATGAATATTTTTCAAATAAAAATATACTTTTTAAAAATGCATTTTAATGCAATTGCATTTTTTAAATGCATTTTTCTTTAAACATGCTATTAAAATTTTTTAATTTTTTTACGTATTTGGAAAGCATAGAATCCTTATATTAAAATAAAAATCTTAAATTTTTGAGACGCACACATATACTATGCACAATTTCGTTTTTTCTTCAACTTACTTAAATTTTTTCATATAAAAAATATATTTTTCTGGTATTATGAGTAGCTTTACATATTTTGTTTAAAAACATTTATTGTGTTATTTTTTTAAAATTCGTTAAAAATAGTAAACCTTTATGTACCAGACCAAATACTGTTTCAAGTTATAATAAACATATCACTTTTCAATACACTTTTGAAAAATTAAAATTTAATAAATTCGCAACTAACAAAAATGAATATAAAAACTGCATTTATATTTTTAAATAT
Organism: Protophormia terraenovae; assembly: GCA_951394005.1. NCBI lineage: Eukaryota > Metazoa > Arthropoda > Insecta > Diptera > Calliphoridae > Protophormia > Protophormia terraenovae. The sequence continues at coordinate 146,238,872 of OX596074.1, forward strand.
TATGGACCGAAAAGTAGATTTTTGAAAAGCTGACTTTTTAAATTACAGAAATCCATCAATAACTTCAAGAGATATGAATATTTAAAATTGCATACTTTTTATATTTTGTTAACTTTCACAAAAATTTTAAAGAAAATTCCAAAAACAAGAAAAAATTTTATTTTTATATGAAAAATTGTGAACGTCCCAAAATTTTGACACTTTTATTTTAATGTAAAGATTCCAAACTTTTCAATTATGTTAAAAAATTAAAAATTTTTAATAGCATATTAAAATAAAAATGCATTTTTAAAAATATCTTTCTTATTTTTAAAATGTTCGTCGTAAAGCTGCCGTATGCGAAATTCAAAGGCAGTTTAAATTATTAAAATTCACAAAGCCTTCTCAGAGATATTGCTATTCAAAGTTACATACTTTCAATTTTTTTTTTTTTTGGTTTTTGAGAAAATAAAAAAGCGAAATAAAATCGCGAGTTTTTGCAATTTTGCGAATCTGAAAACTGAAATTGATAAAAGGCTTAATGGAGTTTGTGTATACAAATTATTATCGAAATTGAAAGCCATCAAGTAAAAAAATGCCCTTTTTCGGGCGTTCTTTCATGGAATGGACGATATATTAATTTTAAAAATATATATTAATTTTGTTTCCTTTTTTTGAAATTTTTTAGCCTTTGTCTCCTTGTTCACCTTGCCCAAGGTCTATGAAAACAACAAACAATCCATTGATACCTATTTGGATTTGGCCAGAAGCAAAGTTTCTGAAGTTACCGAAAAGTAAGTATAATGAAAAAAAGTAAAACTACATTTGCTTTGTAATGAAAAATATAAATTTTATTATTATAAATATTTTTAGGATCAAAGTAGCCATTCCCATTGGCAACAAGAAGCCCATTGCTGCTGAAACCGATAAGGACAAGTAAATTTCAAATCCAACCAACCATTAATGTTGTAAAGCAACATAAATTTGTATTAACATCTTAAAAAGTAAAAACAAACAAAAACAAAAAAACCAACAGAACAAGAAGTTGAAGTTAAGGAGGAGAAAACAAAAAACGCAACTTTACTATCTAATTGCAATTACATTATTTTTCTTTGTGTTAAGATAAAACCCAAGATTTTTAACCATACAACCAACCAACAACATACAACTACAATATAATAAACACAAAATCCTCAAATAAAAAAAAAAAAACGTAACAAAAATTTATTGGTAGCACTTTAAATTCATTAATACGAACGAAATTCAATTTATTTTTTATTTCTTCTATATATATTTTCAAAAACTTTTCATTACAAAAAGCCCTACACAGACAAGCAAATAACCAATTATACAAAATAATGTTGGCCTCTCAAAAAAATAAACAAATGAAAAAAAAACTTTAAAGAGTAATTAAAAGAAAAAAACATTTTTATTGAACAAAAATGTTTGTAATGTAGTTTATTGACTTTATAATGATGATTATTTACTTGATTTGATTTGATTGAATGAACGATATGTGTTAATAAATAAAAATAATAACAAACTATGTTTTATTTTTAAATTATGCTTATTTTTGAAAATATGAATTATATTATTATGATGTTTAATTATTATAAACTAATTGTAAAAATCTTTTTATTTTATTTTTGGTAATTTTATTTAATAGATTTCCTAGAAAAAAAGAAATGAAATGAAGCATAAAAACAATGCAAATGCAAATTTAAGCTGTTTTTATCTATTTTTTTCTTACTTAGTTTCTTTATTTTATTATAGTTCTAAATACACAAAAATTTTCCTCATATAATTGTTGATTTTTTAAAAATTCTAGCTTAAACTTTTGTTTTTTAGTTGAAGAAGACTTAAATCTATTATTAATACTATTATTATAATTATATTATGACATCATTACTAAGCTAATTATTAGCTAGCTACATTTACTTGAAACTCCCAGCAAGAATAATAATATTAATAACATGAAGAAAAGAACAACCAACCATTATTAATATAACTGAGAAAATAAATAAAAGAAACTTTAAAAAACTTAAACAAAAAATCTTATATATAAAATATATCAAAATTTTTTTATTACAAAAAAAGTAAAGATTAAAAATTGTCCAAACAAAAGAACAAACTTTAACAAACAGGTAGTATAAAAATTATATTTATAAAATAGTACATCAACGCTATATAATTAAAACAAAAAAGAAAAAAAAAAAAAAACATTTTGATGTATTTAATGAATTTTATTTTTAATAATAATACTGATTTCAAAAAGAAAAATAAAATAATTATTAATAAATGTTAGTAAATAAAACAACAAACCACAATATTAAAACATCATAAACATAAATACATACATTTTTAAAACATAATACATATATTTACGTTTGCCTTTTATAAGTTGCAAATAGTTTTGTTTAACTTTGTTATTCATCAAAATGCCTTAAAATCAAAAAATATAAAATTTTAAAATAAAACATTTTATTTAGCAGAAATATTTTAAAATGTTATTTAAAACACAAATAATTATGAGTAGCGCATTAGAAGCCTAAAATTCTGCTTTATTTTTTCTTACATTATGTTAAGCTTTAAAGTATGCTTTAAATTTCTATGCTTTTTTTTCTAATTCTATACAATATTAAAAAAAACACTCGCTAGGTACTAAAACAAAAAAAAAAAAAAAAAATCGTATTTAAAAAATTTATAATTTTAAATTTGATTTATCTTAAACATTTTTATTAAAAAACTCATCATTTATACAATTGTAAGTTTATTTTATTTATTATGTTTTAAGCCTGAGTTTATCTTAAAACCTTTTAGTTTTATATGATTTTTCTTTACCACATACATCTTTTAAGAAAAATACTAAATTTATATTATACAACTAAAAGAAAAGAAAGAAAAAACCCAGAAGTAAATAAACGTTGATTTGCTGCAGTTTAAGAAAATGTCGTCAAGTATTTCAAATCAATTTAAATAATAATAAAAAAAGAAAAGAAACATTAATAAATACAATTTAAAAAATCTAAATTATTTATCATTGAAAAGACACTTAAAAGTGCTATAAACAATAATATTACACTCAAGGAAACTAGTTGGTAAACGTAAGTATGTTGTTTATTTAAATTTCAAAATCTAATTAAGAACTGAGGGTAATGCTAAATTCTATTCTTAACCAAATTACTCACAGGTGAGTATTTGCGTTTTGAGTTCAAAAAAAAAATAAATAAATTTCATGTATTAAGAAAAAAAATATTGGGATAATCAGTAAATCACAGTATACTTTTCCTAATTTTAATTTAGCTTCAATTAAGTGTAATTCAATATATTTTTTAAAAATTAACTAGTAAAACTTAGGTATTCCAATACAAAAAAAAAAAAAACAATTGTAATTTAATATAGGGTATATTCCTGGGAATGTGTCCAAAAAATCAATCCTCATCATACGAGATTTAAAAAAGAAAATTACATATAGAATTATATAATTAGCAGGGAATTTTTATTATGATTTTCAATATTAACGTATATCAAGATCCTACTGTAAATCGAAAATTTTATTTTATTACTTCAAAATTTGAACTATAATCATTAAGATGATTCTTTAGAGATATTTTTAAATGGTTTAAAGCCATATATTCCCAGCAAAAAAACGATCAAGAGCTTCCAAAAAAGAAAATTTTCACCACTTCGAAAGAAGGACAAAGTGCATATTTTAAACTTTTTTGGAAGTTCTTAATAATTACTTCCAAAAAAAGTGAAAATAAATGAATTTTTAGCAGGAAAAAAGGTTAATAATAAATCCTTAAATCCTGTGGACAGCATGAAATTAACCATAATTGACATAATTAGCAGCTGCTTGTTATGTTTAATAAAAATGCGGAGGCTAGTTTGTAAATATTTTTATACGTTCAACTTAAAACCGCCATAACTTTCGCGCCCCTAACATGAAATGATTAACGCGAACTGATTTTACATGCATTCGAGTCTCTTTATATGTATACAAAAGGATTTTAATGTGCCATCAAAAAAAATGAATATTTTTTTGAAGGGCTAAAATCAAAAATTTTTGATAATGGCCCATATGTGCTTTTTTTTTGTGTGGACGTTAGTGACTTTTATTAATAAATCATGTTTACACGATGTTTTGAACAATTTCTATAAAAGCGGAATTTGTTACTAGCGAAAAACATAGTTTTACAAATATTTGCTCCAATTATATAAAAGTTTGTGAAGATGCTTTCCCATATCTGGTTTCCTGACATCATCGATATATACATTAAACTTTAGGTAATCACTTCATCCTTAAAATTCTGTCCCTTAAATTTAAGTTCACAGAATGGCGCAAATTTTCTAAAAAAAAACTGCAAAATTTCAAAAATCTTAAATTTTTGGTTTCATTTTTTGTCCTCGAAAGTTTCAACTCAGTTTTTTTAATTTTTTTTTTTTTTTTTATTTTAAATGGCTATATTTCCGAGAGATTTTCCTAGTTATTTTGTAAGATCTACAAAAAGTCATATATTACATATAGAATTACATATAGAATTATATAATTAGCAGGGAATTTTTATTATGATTTTCAATATTAACGTATATAAAGATCCTACTGTAAATCGAAAATTTTATTTTATTACTTCAAAATTTGAACTATAATCATTAAGATGATTCTTTAGAGATATTTTTAAATGGTTTAAAGCCATATATTCCCAGCAAAAAAACGATCAAGAGCTTCCAAAAAAGAAAATTTTCACCACTTCGAAAGAAGGACAAAGTGCATATTTTAAACTTTTTTGGAAGTTCTTAATAATTACTTCCAAAAAAAGTGAAAATAAATGAATTTTTAGCAGGAAAAAAGGTTAATAATAAATCCTTAAATCCTGTGGACAGCATGAAATTAACCATAATTGACATAATTAGTAGGTGCTTGTTATGTTTAATAAAAATGCGGAGGCGCATCAAAAAATTTTGAAAGATAAACATTTTATGGACCAAAAAATATTTATTTCTGTTAAAAAAGAATCACAATATTAAAAAGCATTTCTTTGTAATAAACTCTAAAACAATATATCTTCAATCAATATGTGGAGAAATAACTTAGATTCGATACAAATTTTTCACAAAATTTTTAAAAATCGCGATTTTTATTGAAAAGAAAATTTTTTAAATATACTGCACTAATATCATCAAACATTGAAAATATCATAAATTTTATTTGAATAACTCAGTAGGTTTAACTTCTAGTTTGTAGATATTTTTATACGTTCAACTTAAAACCGCCATAACTTTCGCGCCCCTCACATGAAATGATTAACGCGAACTGATTCTACATGCATTCGAGTCACTTTATATACAAAAGGATTTTAATGTGCCATCAAAAAAAAATGAATATTTTTTTGAAGGGCTAAAATCAAAAATTTTTGATAATGGCCCATATGTGCTTTTTTTTGTGTGGACGTTAGTGACTTTTATTAATAAATCATGTTTACACGATGTTTTGAACAATTTCTATAAAAGCGGAATTTGTTACTAGCGAAAAACATAGTTTTACAAATATTTACTCCAATTATATAAAAGTTTGTGAAGATGCTTTCCCATATCTGGTTTCCTGACATCATCGATATATACATTAAACTTTAGGTAATCACTTCATCCTTAAAATTCTGTCCCTTAAATTTAAATTCACAGAATGGCGCAAATTTTCTAAAAAAAAACTGCAAATTTCAAAAATCTTAAATTTTTGGTTTCATTTTTTGTCCTTGAAAGTTTCAACTCAGTTTTTTTAATTTTTTTATTTTTTTTATTTTAAATGGCTATATTTCCAGGAGATTTTACGCGAATGATTTAAAATTTAGGATTTCCTAGTTATTTTGTAAGATCTACAAAAAGTCATCAACACTTTTCCTAATTTTAAAACAAACTTTGGAAATACAAGACACTTAAAGTCGGTTTCAAACAATTTCGAAATTCCGCATACATATCTCTTTTTATTAAATTTTGCAAAAAACACCTAAAAAAACTAAATGAAACGTTAAAAAAAAAAAAAAATTCTAAAATAGTAACAATTTTAGCAAAGGTTTAATTTTTCTGTATTGTCAAAACAGTTTCAATTAAAAAAAAAAATTAATAAATTAATTTTGTTGCAAAAATCATTAAAATATATGATTTGGCCTCTAAAACATCTGGCAGCTCTGCATATTTTTAATCTTAATAAATTTTAAAATCTTTTCATTTGTATATACTTTGTATATAAAAGCTAAGTACATAAAGACAAAACTTGAAAAAGCGTTTTGTAAACAATTAAAAAAAGCTTTTTTTGCACATATGCAACAACGATTTCGATGATACATATGTTTACTAACACATGTTCATAATTTTTTTTTTTTTTTGACAATTTACTTGGGTATCTATGAGATACATTTTCCCATGGTGGAATGAGTACAAGGTGAAATTGTAAAATCAGCTGATTATTTTTTGCTTAATTTTATGGTGTAAGACTGAAATGTCAAAATTTTTTTTAAGTTTGTATGTGTTGGTTTGTTTACAATCAAAAGCAAATATTTTCGGTGGTGAAATTTGTAATATTAATAAAGAAAAATGCTATTTATAAAAAGGAAGTATAAAATGGAGATGTAACATATGTTATTGTACCAAAAAAACAATAAAATACAATTTATTCATATTAATTTTCAAATTCAGCAATAATTGTTTACAATTTGCACGTCTTTTTCTTCTTCTCTTTTGTTTGACGTTTCAGTCTCATTTCCAACGAAAAAAAATGGCTGTTATTATTGCATTGTTGTAGTTTTTGCCTTTATGCATACACCTTGTTAAAGTAATTCCATCATGCATTTTCCTCCCTTATATTTAAGAAAATTTAGAAAAGGCACTGATGGAATTTATGTATATTAAACATTAACAGTTTATAAAAGGTTTGATAAATAAGAATTCATAAAAAAATAGTTTTTAAACCTTTTATAATCATAAATAAATTAAAATTTTCTTATTCAAAAAAAAATTTAGATTTCTAAAAAAAGAAATATTTTGATAAAACCCTAAAAACATAAACTCAACTGTAATTTTAACATCAACAACTTTTTTTGGGATACATTTCCCCCTCAACAAATAAAAAAACTCATCACTGTTCGTTGTAGAAACTTTAGACCCCCCACCACCCACTTCCCGAAAAACAACACTAAATAAACATTTTCCCCAGTGGTGTAAGTGAAATAACATATAACTTAGTAGCTACTTAATGTTTGACAAGTTATATCCACACCGGCTTAACAAGAGGGAGGCAAACAGACAAATCTATACAAAAAGCACAAAAATGTTGATGATTAAGAGGAGAGTGAGAGAACTTATGAAAACAAAAACATATACGCATGTTTGACCTTCTGACAAGGTGACCGTTAAAATGCATAAAAAGAGTAACATTATTAGCAGAATTATATTAACAAAAAAAAAATGTTGTTTATGTTATAGAAAAAATAAACTAAACAAATATTTATTAATAATGCATTTTATATTAAAAACAAGCAAAAGAGCTTAATGTAAACACAATAAATTAAGTTAATTTGTTGTTTAGCTGAAATACATTTTTACTTACTAAACACATACTAAAACAAAGTTAAAATGGAAAGAGAAAATATTTGAAGACTTTTAAATGAAAGAGCAAATTTAAACACTTTCTCTTGCTCAATTAGACTCTTTAGATTTTAAGTAAAAAGAAAGCAAGAAAAAAAACAGGAGTTTTGTTTTGCTATAAAACAATTTTAATGAAATTCTTTTTTGTTAATTTTTTCAAACACTCTAGTGAGAAGCACTCCAGAGTTCGTGGCAAACGGTTGTTGTTCGTTGTTGTGTTCACTCGGTTGTCGTCTGGTCTATCTTTCACTGGTAGTGCAGATTTAGCAAAATAAAAAATTTTATAAAAAAAGGCATTTCTTAAAAAAAAATTGCCCCTACAAGACAAAATAAAAAAATTAATAAGTGAAAAAGTGAATTTTATATAAAAATTTACCAAATAAAAAATGTCTAAACCACAATCAGATGCTGATAAGCGTAAGCAAATCTCGGTACGCGGTATTGCAGAGGTGGGCAATGTCACCGAAGTGAAAAAGAATTTCAATCGCCATTTGCACTACACTTTGGTTAAGGATCGTAATGTGGCCACTCTACGTGACTATTACTTTGCCTTGGCCAATACCGTTAAGGATAACATGGTTGGACGTTGGATTCGTACACAACAACACTACTATGAAAAGGATCCTAAGGTAAGTTACATTACATTTTTACAAAATCATTATAGTCTCTCATACAACTACATCACCATCATCATGAAACAAAAACAAACATACCTATGAATAATTTACATTAGGTGAGGTTAGAAATATTAATACTAAATACATATGTACTTGGGGAATAACTAACTAAAATTAATTATAATAAAGTTAAATTAAGAGGCAGCAAAGTTTTAAGGTTATTTACTTTAAGTTGCAAACAGGAAATTTGAAAAATTATTATGAACATATTTTTTTTTTTCTGAAAATTGTCAAACCCATTTCCTTAGTATACCTAAGTAAAATAAAGGAAGTACGCACATTTTTTGCGCAGCTTGACTCCATCAACACTTCTATTTACTTTTAAAAAATAATAAAATTTTATAAATATTTTGCTATAAAAATTTTAAAAATATCTTAATTAAAAAAGTCTCGTAATCACTTACGACATCTTTTAACAGATCAATTATAATTATTTTTTCATTTTTTTGTTTATCGTTCTATTTATTTTGCTTAATTTCTTAAGAATTTTCGTTTCAAAACAAACTGCATAAAAATAACATTAAAAAAGTTTAGATATCTGCAATGCTGCTACTTTTTTTATTGTTGTTGTTATTATTGTAGCTACTTTTATTTTTTAAATTTTTTGGCGTCCTTTGCAAATTTGCCAATTCGTTTTGTTTTTATAAAATAGAATTGTAAAAAAAATAATAATAATTAAAACAAATTCTTAAAACTACCACAACGTATAACGAGATCATTGCCAACTACACTCACTCACTGCTACAAACTTACAACCAAACATACAACATTTATATCTGAGCATATGATCATAATGACGATCGTTTCGTTAGCCTTTATGCATCAGACAACAAAATATATAGTTTTTTTGTGTATCAAAGAATTGCGATTTTTTTAATATTTTCAAAAATTACTTTCACTTTTTATGGATAGTGACTTTTTTAATATGTTGACATTTCAAGTAGCCACTTATTTTTTTTTAATTTTGTAATGATATTTACTTTTGTCTGGTGAAGAACGATATTGTAGATAATGTATAATATGTACTGAAATGTGGAAGTGCAACTGGTTTTATGTTTTATACGCTAAAGATAATGCATATTTTAATACTTAAAATAATAAAATACGTAAATTTCACTTTAATTAAAATGAATGATCTATATAATTTGTGTTATGACCAATTGTTTTTATTTGTTTTAATAAAAAAATAAACAGACCTATAGATAAGAAAATTCTTTAAAATTTTTGTTTATAATAGGGAGCAATGTACACAAATTTAAAGAAAAAAATATGTATATCAATATTGATTGTCTAATATTTTATTTTATTTCTTTGCAAAGCTTTGATTTGTTGCAGCAGATTTTTATTTATTTATTTTGAATTTAAAAGTTTATTATTATTCTAAATATTTTATGAAAATAAAACAAGTTTTTGTTGAAATGTTTAAATAGTTTTAAAACTGATTTATATGGTATTAAATGACGTCCATTAAAAAAATGTTTGTTTTGCCGAATCAAATTATTGATTTCGCTAAAATTGTTGAAAATGATGATTGATATAATGGAACTTAATAATTATATCGTAAATGCGCATTTAGGATCTTCAAAAATCTTTGAGAACTAATTTTTATTTGGATATTACATATACATAGTTTTAATTAAGTTTTAAGTTAATTATTTACATGCTTTTGTATACAGCTTTTGTATAAACATAGTACATACAATATTTTAAATATTCAAAAGAGTGTGAGATTCGACTATATATATATTTTTTTAATGTTCAATTGGACTAGCGGATTAAATTTTATTCTTACTGTTTGAAAATAATGTACTACCGTAATAAACTTTTTTTTAATCTTTATGAAATTGGGGGAGAAGTGGTTTTTATACGAATTCACTTTCGAATCAAAATGAACGTAAAAAACTTTATTTTGTTGTAATACATAACACAAGCATCTTTGTTCAATCCGATAAATATTATGGGATATCAATAATATTTTCTTTTAGTTGTTATACCCTCCACCACCACTAGTGGTGAATTACTAAGTTCTTTTTTTTATATATAAAATTATATTCTATTTCGGTGGAAAAATTATTTGAACAAAACATAATAATATTTAGCTTTTAAAAATTAAGAACTTATTCGATTTTATTTGGAATTTATTTCTAAAACTTTCCATTGATTTCTCATTTTTATCCAAAAAGTATGCAGCGTCAAACTTCGAATATAGTACTTTGTCTTAAATTATATGAAGATTTATTTGATAAAATTTAATGTTTAATAACTTTTTAAACTTTTAAGCAATTTTAAACATTTATCTCTCATTTTAGTCTAAACAAAATATTTTAAGATTTTGTATATAAATGTATTTAATCTTAAAGGAAAAAATCACAAAAAGAAGTAAATTAAAGTTTAAACTTTGAAATAGGAAAAAATTTTAATAAATCATTACTTGTTTGGATAAAAAGAAAATAATTTTTTTTTTTTATTATCTCAAAATTTAGTGTTTTGACATTTTTGAAAATTGGATTTTAATGTAATTCAGAAGATCTACAAATTATAGACGATTTTTAAATATATATATACGTTAGACCTTCCCTTAAAAAAAAAAAAACAGAGAACCCGATGAAAAGTTTGAATCGATTAAAAATTGTAGAACGGTTTAAAAATAACTTTTGATTTTTTTTTTTTTTTTAATACATTTCGCGTAAATTAGTTTTGGGTTCTTAATGAAAATGATTTATTTAAGTTATAACTTGAACAATTACACGTACAAGGTTTAATGTAAATTGTTTAGTTAGTTCCGTAACACTAATTTAATCTAGTATATTATATTAAAAAAATTCATAATTTGAAGTTTAGTAAATAAAATATATTTTAAAATTTTTTTTCGATAAGAAATTCGGTCCAGAAAATAACACCGTCGGATAAAATACACGTATTATTTCTTTTCCCTTAGAGTATAAAAAGTTCCGCTTAAGATAAAATATTGAAATTTTATTTTGTAATAATTTGGTTTAATTTGAAGTTGAATTAATTGACTAAAAATCGATGATCAAAATTTTTTGATAAATAAATTAATATTAGAAATTTGTTGCGATCTATTACTAGAAAAAGGCTCAAAACATCTTTTAGACAAAATGTTCTAAGTCCGTGATGTTCAATTTATCAACAAATGGAGATTTGTGTTGTTACGAAAAGAAGGTGTTGAAAAACATTTAATTATTATCAGTTAGTATTACACTAGTTAAATCTGCTTTCTTATTGTTTACCGAAAAATAAATTTCCCATAATATAGAGATTTAGAACATAAATTCTTATTGTTGGCAAAGTACATTTTATTGTTTCATCATTTTACCCTGCACATTTCATACTTAACAGGTTTTTTTAATTATCTGTCATACATTTATTTTAGCATTCACATTAATCTGTATGAGCAGTTTCTAAGAAAAAAATTAGCAAATAAATTATTGTTTCAAAAACAACTTTAGAACTCTAAAAAACGAATTTCTAAAAGGTAACCGAATCTTGTTTGATGCTGTTTTCTCTTACAAAACATTTGCAAGTTCAAACAACCGCTAACAATTTGTTCGTAAATCCAGTGGTCACGCAAATTTGGTCAAATATTTAATAAATGTGAACACAGCTTAAGAGCGTTTTATATTCAGAATAAAATACCCTAATGATGATGCACTTTGCTTTATATGACTATGGCAAAGGGGCAGAATAAAATCAAAAATTTTAGCCAGAAAAAATCACTATAAATCTTTTATTAAAAAAAGTATTTGTTGAAATTAATCTGAGCATAAAATTAACATAGAATATCTTGAGTAATATTTTTTATTATGAGTTTTTTTTTTTTTTTTTTTTTTTGAAGATTTCTTCAGAGTTTTATTCAGCTATTAACAAAACTGATCTTAATTAAATTATGGATTAATGTATTTTATAAGCAGGGTAAGTTTTTCAAACTTTTCGCTTGAAAAGTAAGCTTTTACATATATCACAAACATTTTACAAAAAATGCTTATTGTGGAATCTTTGCCTAATTTTGCATATAATGAATACAAAAATATAGTTTTCGTAACATAAATTCAAGTTTTTTGTGATTTTTTGGAGTTTAACCAACGAACTTCTATACATTTTTTTGTGAGTTTTTTTGAATACTTATAGAATATGACAGTCAAATCTATTTATACTTTTTTTATTAAAAATCTAAAACTACCAGAATTTAAAAAATCATATTTTTATATAAAAAATACATAAATTTATCAGTTTTTCTGTACATATTCAAGATATTTGTGCATATTTAAACTTGTCCTGTTTATATGATATGTATGTACTTTAAATAGTACTTAATAGGCAATGTACAAATAAATCAATCTATTTTTCTGACTTTTTAGTCACTGTGTCATGCATTCTGAAAATACTGATAAAGCTTATTTTCACAAGTATTTGATTATCAGATTTTACATATATTAGTCAGTTGTTGTTTTTTTAAATATGTCCAAAATCAGCAGATATTTAGAAAAAGGGGCGGAAATTTCAAAATAAAAATTAAATTATTATTTTTACTGTTATTCAAAACCTTTGGAATTTAGCCTAATAAATATAAAAATTCCAATTAAATAAATATTTGTTTAATATGACCTTACCTAAAGATTTCAATGAATAATGTCTTCAAAATATTTATAATAAAATGAACTATTAATGAATGAACTTTAAACAAATTAAGAAATTAAAAATAACTATAATTATTTGTTTATATATAAAAATAGAACATTTTTATTTAAAGGTTTTTAATTATTTTTAAAGGTGATAATTATACATATATAAACTGATTCATATTAAATACATACATGCATAAATATAGCTGCTATATTTTAAATAAATATTAAGTAATAAGATAAAAATTTTTGAAAAATAAAAATAAAACGATTAAGGATTTAACTCCATAAAAATTTTTTTGCATCATCATACATTTTGCAAAATTCAAAGAAATATACATATGTGTATAACTATGCTATAAATATGTTCCTGTATATGTTTATAGGTACATACATATTTATTCCAAATTTCATTTTGGATTACCATCATGCAGAGATGACATGTTTAGCGCTGTTACCAAGCACGTGCTCTTTTTTAAATCTAAATGTATGCAACAAAAAAACTTATTGAATAATATAAACAATAATTCATTATTGAAAAGGGCATAACAAGGTGGTCCAAGGTATCATAAACTATTCATTGAAATATTTTTTCCAATTGTCCTTCTCTGAAAGTCAAGTTAATTTATACCAAAAAATAAATAGTCCAAAAAAATTAAAAATAAATAGGCGAAAACACTTATGTACTATGTTCAAATGTACATACATGCATACATACAAACAATATTTTCTTATTTTTCTAAAAAAATCTTTAAGATGCTTTTTCATCTTCAACACAATAATAAATAAAATAAAAGTAATTTGCATTTATATTAGAAAAAAATAGAATATGATGAACAATGAATAAACTAAAGAAATAAATTTATTAAATGAACAAGTTGTATTATAGTATAATATCGTTTTGGCATTAATTCAATTTAATAATTTTAAACATTTTTTTTTCTTTGTAAATTTTGTCAAAAACTTTTTATGTATTTATATTAAATTAATTTTCTATTCAACACCTATTTGGTTTACCCCCTTATTTTTTATAGTTTTAAAACTTCAATTAATTTATGTTTGAGTTATTAGTTATTATTATGAATATTATTAATGTAATTTTTTGGTTAAATTGTAAAATTTATTAAATGAAATGAGAATTTTATTTTTTTTTTCCTTCTAAAATGTTTCAAGGTCATTAAAAGGTTATTGCTTTAGAATTATAGAAAAAAAGACCAAAACAGAGAGACAATAACCCAAAAATAAATAAATGAACAAAAAATTTTTTTTTATTTCATTTTATTCATTTTTTCTTGTTTTCTATTTTATTTATTAGACTCTGAGAATTTTTAGTGTCGTTTTGTATTAGACAGACATTTTTTTTAATTTTACTATTGAAAAATTGTTTAAAGAAAACGAACATGAGGGGGTATGGTTGTCATATTAAAAAAAAAATATTTATTAATAGGGAGTTCCATTTATTATGTATTGTGTACATAAGTACGTACATGACTACATAGTAATTTATGTATAAACATAAAACCAATTTGTTGTTAAGTTTCCATTAGTTACTTTTTCCATCAATGTATTAACAGTAATTTTAGGGTTGATCTGAAATTTATATTCTAAATGAGCTTGAGTATTATGTTTCTTTGAGTTGGTGCCTATAATGTTTGATGTTTTTTTTTTGACATTTTTAAGAAATGTTTTTACGTCACAAGGGAAATTAATGATTTATGTATAAATAAGCCTAAAAGTATGTTATAGATTAGAGTTTTTGTGATACTTTTCTAATAAAAATGAAAATAAAAAGGAGGAAAAATTAAAAAAAAAAATTAATTTGGAAATATATTTGGATAAATACATAAATACATTTCACACGAGAACTACATAATGTGTGATATAAATCTTCTTGAGTACATTAAATTTTAGAAGATACACAGATTAATAATACGGTCTATTAACGAGTTATCAAAAATAAAAATTATTTCAATTACTTTTTTAATTGTATCAATTATTCAAATGATCAAAATTAAAATTTTTTAAAATGTTTTAGTAAAAATAAAAAGATTTTTCGGTTTTCAATTATTTTCTTATTGTATCAATTGACAAATTAATCAAATATAAAAAAAAATAAGTGAAATAAATGAATATACAAATTTATTCATAGGTTGAATTTCAATTAATAAAATAATTGAATATGTTTTATTCGTAATAGAAATCGAATTTTAGATTTTTCTATTTTTTTTTTTAATTTGTTAGAATATTTCTTCTATGTTGAGTAATTTATTTAATTACAAAAATATTTAGAATCAGTTTAAAATTATGATTAATAAGTTAGTTGAAATTTGTTTCCATATATTTTTGTTTGTATAGTTGCCACACTAAAGATCTTGTAGCTCCCTAAATTTGAAGTCAATTTTATATTTTCAAAATGATTTAAATAGTCGAAGTACGTAGCTTTTTAACAATATTAAAATTGTTTATATACAGTTGAACAGGGTTATAATGAACACCAGTTATAACGAATTATGTCAAAATCAAAAACTTTCCTTCGGTCCAATTAACTTTGATGTCATTTTATGGTTTTTTCTTAAAGATTAAACATATTGGTATTCAAAGTTTTAAATTCAATTTTTTTTTAGATTTCAACGAAATATTTATCTTTAAAATCGCTTAAAAACTCAAAAAGTTATAATGTTTAATAATATTTTAAAATATTATTATTTTATTATGTTCATAAGAACTTAATGCGTTCACGTTTTCCTTCTGCAAGAAGATGATCAGGCAGAAATTGTTGGGATCTAAGCACAACAAATGTTTCAATGAGGCCACATATTTATAGTATATCTTAAGAATCAGGCATTTCCATATAAGTTATCCATAAAAAATGTGCATTGATTGCACAAATATAGTGAATTCACCTTAATCTATCGAAAAATGTCTCAGTCTCTAAAATTTGATTATATTATGCAAACACAATCTCTTGAGTTATTCAAATATGTTTGTTGTAATGAAACATTTTCTTCAAACGAGCGATAAATTGATATTATTTAGCATAATCAGTTTATTGATCGATTTGGTTAATTTCTTTAGCACAAAAAATAAAAAAATTATTCATTTTTTCGTCAATAACTCTGCTCACGAAAGCCTTACAGACATTTTGATGTATATATCATATATCTAAGTTATCATAGCATGACTATCTAATATAAACTACATTACTAAACTGTAAAAATGCTATATAATTGAGTATGTCTTCTATGTAAAGATTTCTCCCAAAAACCTACTCATAAGAAAACTCTTATTATTATTTGTGTTAAGATCAAATAAAGCACAAACTAATTTCAGTCCAAATAAATAAGCTACATTAATCTGATGTAGGGCATTGACTCATTACTTTTATCAGGCCATATATTTATTATTATAATTTTTTATTTATTTCTTTTTGTCAACTTAAAAATAAGCGTCATGTTGATAATTTCTTAAGAGTAATCTGATCTTAGTTAATAATATATTATTTTATATGTTATTTGGATTTGTCAACTGGTTTATGTTATTTGTTAAGAAAGGTTAATTAATTGATCTTCAGTCTGAGTCCCGAACCTTTAGACTTATTATGCCTTTCGAATGTGACAAATTTTGTAAACAAAATTTTTAAATAAAAACCTTTTCACCCCTAACTTGTAAAATCTTTTTCAGGAATTTGAATTTAAAAATAAATTACAATAACATCTGATCCAGAGATTTGAAAAATATTTTAGAAAATAAAAAAACACTTGTAATCTTTTAAATTACAATAATAAACTATAATGGAACCAGTATTTTCTAGCGCTGCTTTGACATCTCATCATATTGCACTTTTTAAACCGCAAAAAGTAATTTAGAACACAAGTTACATACATACCATATAATATTTATATAGAAAATGTATGTCACCACTCTTATCAATAACCTGAATGTATGTCTAGGATTCTTTAAATACATAATAGAAAAGCAAGTAAATAAATAAATAAAATATATTATTATTTATTAACACAATTAGAAACCAATTGATATTTAGTTTACACCAAGTAATATGTACTTTGATGATAATTTTCAATTGACCTTCTCTAAAGTGAAGTGAATTATACTTTGTTATTCCTAAACATAAGTATAGGTATATATGTAGGTAGTATTTATGTATATGACAACAAATGACGGCAAAAAAACAAAAACAAAAACTTATCAATTGCAAGCAATCTAAAATTATTCATCATATGGAATGAGACACGCTTTCATTTAGTGTTCATACATGATCGACTTTCTTATCGTTCACTTAATAATCATTAAAATAAATCTAATAAATATTGCAAATTAACTTTAATAAATAGAAAAAATTGTTGTTATAAAAAAAGGTTTATTACAAATATGTTCATAATAATTCTATTTTTGTCTTAAATTAGAATAGCGGAGTTAAATACTTAATATATTCATGAACACTTATTATTATGCCCTTATACCCTACCCCTACACTATTAGTGATAAGTAAGGTTTGTTGTTTTATAATGTTTGTTGAAATTGATAATTATGTATAGTTTTAAAAAAATTATAGTTAACTGTACCTGTATTTATGTTTAATTTAATGTTGTTTTAAATAAATCGATATTTGTTTTTTAATTAAAATTTAATTGTTTCCTTAACATAAATATGTTAATATTTGTTGCAAGATATTTAAAGACATTAATTTGCACTTTATATTAGAGCCCTGCAAACTGTGTCTTATAAGGCTGTACAAGCCACTTGATATTTTTCAAGTGTTGTTATCAGTGTGTGTGCGGAGTAATAAATACTGTTCTGCAGGCACTTAAAACCATACAAATACTGCGTGTGTGCTTCAACTTTATGAACAAATCATGAGTGTGCTATGATAGCGACCAAACAAGCCTCTCAAAGGCTTGTATAAAAAAATACAAGCCTTTTGACCACTTGTTTGCTTCAATAAGGAAAAAAATTGTGTTTTCTTTTTTATTAAAATTATATGTGTGTGTGTGCGTTCATGACTGTATAAAGTAATTTCGTAAGTAAAACAGTCGTTTAAAAGTATTGTTTATAAACTTATTGTTATTTACGATCAAATAAATTATTAATGTTACTAGTTATAACAATTTAAAGAAACATGCAGATGTTCCATCGTATTCTTAACATTTGGGAAAATTTATTAGTCAAGGAGTAAACGTATATGGAAACGAATTTGAAAAATGAAAAGACATTGTTCTATATTATTTCCTTTTAGTTTTAAAATAGAATGATTACTTAGTAAATATAAATTAAATTCAATAAAATCTATCATAATATAAATAAGTACAATTTTAAAATTTTTTATAAACATACAATTAATTATAAGACTAACTTTATTTAAAATATAAATAAATACTAAAGATAAAAATTTTCTAACTTACATATGTAACTGACAGTTTCAAATGTCAACTTTAATTTTTTTACTTTTTTAACTCTTAATAAAGAGTATTTTTTAATAACTTTATGAATTCACCCTTTTACATTTATTTAGAAAAGAAGAACCAACAATAACATATAGACATACTGTATATATGTGTGTGTATGCAAGAATATTTATAAACAACCACTTTTTACACATTATGAAGATTTTTTGCCACACACAGCAACTACGTATTACAAAAAACAAACAAATCATTAAGCCCACTTGAAATCTTTAAATCATTTCTCAACGTCTTGTATGATTTGCTTTTTTTTGCCACACCACTTGCACCACTTGTTTACGATAAATGATTTGAACGCACGGATTTGCAGTCGCTCATACACAGTACACACTTGCTTTGCTTCGGGCAGCGAACAGTACGAACAGTATTTATTGTTGTTTTTGCACATGTGGCTATGAAACACACACTTGAAATTCAAGTGTGTTTGCTTTTCAAATCATCTTGCGCAGGAGACTACTTTATATATGCTGCATTTTTCAAAAGTACAATATAATTATACGATTTCTTACTTTCTTATTTTTACTAAATAAATCACGCTTTTGCGACATGATGTCTAAATAAATTATTTAAAATTTAACGACCTACTTCTTACAAATTCACGTTTCTGACATTAACCAAATTTTTATTTAGGTTATAAGACCTCAAAATCCATAAAAATTAAATTTTAATGCAATGTTGTTAACTCTTTAACTACACTTTTTTACAAAGTGACACTTTATTTTTACTTGAAAAACATCCTAATATATTATATTTAAAAAAAAAACCCTTTTGAGGGTGATTCCTGCACTAAAGATCTCGTAACACATTTTAGGTCCATTATATTAGATAGATATATATTTGGTTTTTTATTTGGAGCATACTTTCTGGGGCAAAGACGAAAAATGCATACACAAAAAAATCACCAATTAACAAATATATATGAAAATAATTTATTAAATTATAAACTTACTTAAATTTGCACCTCTCACCAAAATGATTATATCAATTACTAAAAACTGTAAAAAATACAAAACAGAAAAAAATTCCCAATTAATAAATTAATTAAGTCAATCAAGTAGTTGATTGGATGAATTAAAAATGTATATAAGATATGAAAGTATAGTTAAATTTTATTTTTATTTCATTTTTGCTTAAATAAATTTATTAAATTTCGATGCAAAATGAAACAACTATGTTAATTATAAAAAAAAAGACCGAAATAATTTTTTTCTGTGTAGAAAATGATAGTAAGTTGTTCTAAACAAAATCTAATAAGATCGATAGTGTTATGTTTACAAGAAATTTTTTTAGAATAATTGCAAATGTTGTAATTTTTTTTTTTTTTTTTTTTTTTTGTTTAAAGCTTTTAAAACATTTGCCGTTAAAAAAATTTTACTAAAATTTTACTAGGACCAGTTTTAACAATATATTTTCACTATAACCAGAATTTAAAAAAAGGATTTACTGTAAAAAGATTATACACTATGGTGGTCCACTATGTGTCCATTTTCAATTTTAGCGGCAAAAACCCAAATTTTCAACATTCGCTTTTTGAAAAAAAAGATTCACGATTCAATTCCTAATACTTTGATGACATAAATGCCAAAAATTCATGCCAGTTGGCAACTTATTTTATATATAAACAGCTGTGAATGCTTATATTTTTTAAATGAATTCTATTAATTCAATGCAATTCTTTATTTTAAATAAAAAAACAAGGGTATATTTATTTTTCCTTAGCTATCGTTTGATGTATAAATTATTAATATTGGTGAGAAAAAAAATTTTAAGATTTGTTTTATAGAATTCCAATATCACCCAGCAGTCTATGGTGGCTGTTGTGTCCAAGTTACCTAAGTATTTTAGGGAACCACTAGTTACTTTATTAGCTACGTGACTAGTCACCTTAAAATGGGCTAGTCATTTTTTGCACACACAATCACTTCAATGACTACCAAAGGGTCATCAAAGTGACAATAGGCACTTCCACGACTACGGGCTAGCCCTTTTTTACATACATAATCACCTCAACGGCTACAAAGTGCAGCTTTTGTGAGCACACAACCACTTTACTGGTTACAATGAGTCAGTTAAAAATTTTCGATATCTTATTTCCGTCTTCTTCCCGCTTAGTATAGAGTCACTAAAGTGGCAATTGCCAATACGCTCATTGGTGACCGATGGAGAGAGGCAGGTGAGTATACACCAATTAATCTTACTTTCTAAAAGCGGGTTAATGCCACTAAATAAACTGTTGGGCAGTTCCATGTTCGCTTCGACTTTAACACTATGTGTACATATCCAGGTTTTGGGGGTCTGTAAGATGTTTAATAATGTCAATAAGAAACTCACTGGGTTCACAAAGCTGATTAATTATTTTGTTTTCGATTTGATCAAATTAGTAAAGACCAGTATGATCCCCGGCAAACAGTTATAGTTAGTTATCGTTTCAGTAAATTTCGGTTACTAAATTTTTCTTTAGAAGGCATAAAATGATTAAACTTTTATATACTCTCTTTTGAAATCTTTTCCAAGTTTCTTAGATTTTCTAAGATTCATATAATAAAGACACGTTTTACAAAATAAGTGGGTTAGTTTTGTAGGGATCAAATAATTGCCTATATTCTAAGATATCTCACAAATCATCTTGTATATGTTAAGTTTCCTTGCTTGAATTAGTTTCTGTAGCCATTTTATGCTCTCTTTTGTGATCTTTTTAAACTTTTTAAAAATTACTTGCTAAAATATTTGAAGGATATAGTCATAGAATTTTTAATAGTTTCAAACATATTTATATATATATATTTTTTTTATAAAATTCAACGTTTATTGCTTTAATTTAAATGTAGCATGTCTGATAGTCTAACTTTTGGAACATATCGTAAATAATTTTTTTTTTATCAGACACACCTATACTCATGAAAGTTTTGAAGAGGAAAATGCGTGTGTGTTTGTAAAATGTGTATTGAAAACAACATGTTGCACTTGATTTTAATGTTCATTAATTAATTAGGGGAGCTATTTTTAAAAATTGCACATTGACACATATTTGAAAATGCAACTTTCAGATACTCGTATGACTATGTACACTGTACAATTGAGTAAATTAACAGTGCACTTGGTTTTTCTCAAATGTTAAAATTAAAATAATAAGAGAATTTTTACAATTTGTAATTAAGAGCATTTTTTTATAGAAGAGTTAAGTACATGCTCTTATATGCCTGGCAATTTCTTTATATCATTTAACTTAAACTGATAGTGAAAGTATTTTAGTTTTATCAACTTAAAAATATTTAAAATCTTTTGTTTATGTTCTTATGTTTGCAAAAAATAAAATGGTTTTTCGAGAATTTTAGTAATTGATAATTTGTATTATCGAAAACGTGATTAAAAGGAAAGAAAATCAAGGAAAAAGAAAATAAAAATGTTAAATTTAACGTAAGTCGTCACAAAGTGTTATGCGGATTTTGGCACAGGTTCTCTGTATAAAATAGATTTTTTTAAATAATTTAAAAAAGGAAACATTTTAGAAATTTAGAAAAATCAATTCTACATAGTACACAGAAAAAAGTTTGTACATAAATATAAAAATATAATTTAGTTTAGTTGATTTTACAAAATATTTATTTTGTCAAAATTAATTTGGAATTTTCTCAATATTAACTAAAAATTTTTAATTTTGATTGAAATTTTCCGAATATAAATTTTATAATCTTAATTTTATTTAGAATATTCTCAATATTACCTTGAAATTCTAAATCTCAATTGCAACTTTATCAATATCAAATGGAAAATCTTAATTTTATTTGTAATTTTTTAAATTTTATGTATAATGTTCCTTATTTTACTTAAAATGGTGTAGATTTGTTTAAGGATCAGTTTGAGCAAAAATTTGTATAATCAGACAAATATGTCCGAAAATGGATTTGAATTTCATTTATTAAAAAAAAATATGAAAAAAAACTGAATGAGTGCGTATACCAAATTTCATCGAAATCGAAAATGGTAGGGTTCGTCGAGTGTCAAAGGAATTTTGTTTTCCATAAATTAAAAAAAAAAAACTTACAAAATATAGCAGCATTATATTACAAATTCAAAAGTTTTTATTTAAAAGTAATTCAGTATTACATATCATTTCATTAAAAAATCATTACTAAATAATCACTCAACTTTAATAAATAACATTTTTTTTTATTTTTTTCCTCTCCTCAGCGTGTTTACTATCTTTCTTTGGAGTATTATATGGGCCGCTCGCTAACAAACACCATGATCAACTTGGGTATTCAAAGCGAATGCGAAGAAGCCATGTACCAATTGGGTCTTGATATTGAAAACTTGGAAGAGATGGAAGAAGATGCCGGTTTGGGTAACGGTGGTTTGGGTCGTTTAGCTGCCTGTTTCCTTGATTCCATGGCCACTTTGGGTTTGGCTGCTTACGGTTATGGTATTCGTTATGAATACGGTATTTTTGCCCAAAAAATTAGAAATGGCGAACAATCTGAGGAACCCGATGATTGGTTGCGTTTTGGCAACCCCTGGGAAAAGGCCAGACCTGAATTTATGTTGCCCGTTCACTTCTATGGACGTGTTATTGATACACCCGAAGGCAAGAAATGGGTAGATACACAAGTTGTCTATGCCATGCCCTATGACAATCCCATTCCCGGTTATGGCAACAACCATGTCAACACTTTGAGATTGTGGTCCGCTAAATCACCAATTGATTTCAACTTGAAATTCTGTAAGTTTGTTTTGTGTTTATTTCAAAAATAATTTCAAATGCTAATAGTTTATATTTTCCCCCAATAGTCAACGATGGTGATTACATTCAGGCTGTATTGGATCGTAACTTGGCTGAGAATATTTCTCGTGTTTTGTATCCCAACGATAACTTCTTCGAAGGCAAGGAATTGCGTTTGAAACAAGAATACTTTATGTGTGCTGCTACTTTGCAAGATATTATCAGACGTTATAAGGCTTCCAAATTCGGTTCTCGTGAAGCTGTCCGTACCAACTTCGATCACTTCCCCGATAAGGTGGCTATTCAATTGAACGATACCCATCCCTCGTTGGCCATTCCTGAACTTATGCGCATATTGCTTGATGAAGAACATTTGACCTGGGAAAAGGCTTGGGATATTACCGTACGCACCTGTGCCTACACCAACCATACCGTCCTTCCCGAAGCCTTAGAACGCTGGCCCGTTTCTATGCTTGAGTCTATTTTGCCTCGTCACTTGCAAATCATCTATCAAATTAACTTCTTGCATTTGGAAAATGTTAAGAAACACTACCCCGATGATTTGGAGCGTATGCGCCGCATGTCTTTGGTAGAAGAAGATGGTGAGAAACGCATCAACATGGCTCATTTGTCCATTGTGGGTTCACATGCCGTCAACGGTGTAGCCGCTATTCACTCTCAAATCTTGAAGGATGATTTGTTCCGTTTGTTCTACGAGATGGAACCTCACAAGTTCCAAAACAAGACCAACGGTATCACCCCACGTCGTTGGTTGTTGCTCTGCAACCCCGGCTTGTCAGATTTGATCTGTGAAAAGATTGGCAACGAATGGCCCGTCCATTTGGATCAATTGGTCGCCTTGAAGAAGTGGGCCAAGGATCCCAACTTCCAACGCAATGTTGCCCGTGTCAAGCAAGAGAACAAATTGAAGTTGGTTCAAATTTTGGAGAAGGATTACGGTGTCAAGATCAATCCCGCCTCTATGTTTGACATCCAAGTCAAACGTATTCACGAGTACAAACGTCAGTTGTTAAACTGTTTGCACATCATCACTTTATACAATCGCATTAAGAAGGATCCCACCGCTCAATTTACTCCACGTACCATTATGGTTGGCGGTAAGGCCGCCCCCGGTTACTATGTTGCCAAACAAATCATTAAGTTGATCTGCGCTGTTGGCAATGTTGTCAACAACGATCCTATTGTTGGCGATAAGCTTAAGGTTATCTTCCTTGAAAACTACCGTGTCACCTTGGCCGAAAAGATTATGCCTGCTGCTGATTTGTCTGAACAAATCTCCACCGCTGGTACTGAGGCTTCTGGTACTGGTAACATGAAATTCATGTTGAACGGTGCCTTGACCATTGGTACTTTGGATGGTGCCAACGTTGAAATGGCCGAAGAAATGGGACGTGAGAATATCTTCATTTTCGGTATGACTGTCGATGAAGTTGAAGCCCTCAAGAAGAAGGGATACAATGCTTACGATTACTACAACAGCAATCCTGAGATTAAACAATGTGTTGATCAAATCGCTGGTGGTTTCTTCAGTCCCGGCAATCCCAATGAATTCAAGAATATTGCTGACATTCTATTGAAATACGATCACTACTATTTGTTGGCCGATTATGAAGCTTACATTAAGGCTCAAGATGAAGTCTCCAAAACTTACCAGGTAAACTTATCATATATTTTTCTTTATGGAATTTAAATTAAAAAAAAAAAAAATTTCATTATAGAATCAAGCCAAATGGTTGGAAATGGCCATCAACAACATTGCTTCCAGTGGCAAATTCTCTTCAGATCGTACTATTGCTGAATATGCTCGTGAAATCTGGGGTGTTGAACCCACCTGGGAAAAATTGCCAGCTCCTGAAGATGGTCCTGCCCATTAAACAAACAGCATGCAACCCGCTTTTATTGGGAAACTATTTTTTTAATATAAACATTTACTTTTAAGTTATTATTTTATTTTTTTGTTTTCATTATTATAAAAAATAAAAGGAAAATCGAAATCTCTCTCTATAATTATAAGAGAAATACAACGTAAAAACAACTAACTCATGTTTATTTTTCATTTATTTATTTTCGTTTTTAAATATTTAACTTAAAACTAAAACTATTTAATAGCTAAAGGCTCTCTAAAAGCCAAATTTAATGAATTTCTTATAAATTTAAAATTATACATACACCCGTACCTTATAAAATCACCTCAGGAAAAATTAAAAAAGAATAAAAATTCGAAAAAGAAATTGTTTAAATAAATTCAAGTATTTAAGCATAAATTTTATCACACAGAAAAAAAAATGATTAAAAAGTTCTAGTAAAATGTTGTTGTAATTTAAAAGAAAATTTAAAATAAAAATAAAAAATAAACAAATTATTAAAAAAAGTCAGTTTAAGCGTTCCTGTACTCTAAATTTACATTTGTTATAGTTTTTTTTCGGAAAAAATCGTACTAAACTGTAAATTTAACTAGTATATATAGACTTTGAAAGACTGACTTATTAAGTAGTGTAGTGGGCAAGTAAGACAAAGGTTGAATTTAGCGTCATAAACGATATTATAGATGTATTTGAAGTAGTATTTTGTGTCGACATCTGGTCTCTGTTTGTCATTGGTAGGATGTTCTTCTTTCATACTTCTGGTTTAGCCTTATTAAAATATAATCAAAATGTTTTCAATTTGTAAAATTTGAATTTTCTTAGAAATTATTAACCTTTTTTCCCGCAAATTTTTTTATTTTTTTTAAGAGGTAAGATTTTGTTGGAATAATCAATTTCTATGTTGTATGTATTTGGTGTTGTAACCACTAAGAAGCGAAATGCTGTCTTTATACCCTACACCACCATAGGTGGGGAGGGTATTATGCGTTTGTGCTGATGTTTGTAACACCCAAAAATATTGGTCTAAGACCCACCTTAATTTATACCAATCGGCTTAGAATCACTTTCTGAGTCGATTTAACGATGTCCGTCCGTCCGTCTGTCTGTCTGACCGTCTGTCCGTCCATGTAAACCTTGTAATCAAACTACAGGTCGCAATTTTGAATCAAAATTAATGAAATTTGGTACACAGGTTTTTTTTTTTAGTCCGAACGAAGCCTATTGAAATTGGTTATGATCGGTCCATTATTTCACCTAGCCTCCATACAAATGTCCTATCGGAAAAGGGTTTAACGATCATAAATCCCTTAAATATAGCAATATTTTAATGAAGTTTGGAACATATTGTTCAAAAGTAATGTTGTTTGTTTCTTCTTTTTTCAAATTCATATTTTCGTTAACTAGCTTTTCATTAATGCGATAAACTTAGATCTTATAATTACACATCTTGTTCAAACGAGGGAATTCCCCCTTTTTCGTTTTATTCACATTGTGTTTGATTGTTCAAAAGCAATCGAAAAAAATCACGGTTAGTTGATGCAAAAAAAAAAAAAAAAAAAAGTTAAATGGATGGATGGAAAAAAAAAGAAAACAATTACAAATTTTCTTTCCCGGATAATCGACGTTGCCGGTAAATCGAATCACGGATTATCAAGGCCCTGTAACATATAGATGATTTCATATCCAAACGGGCATCAATAAGATTTGACATTTCCAATTTTAATGAAATTCACTACAGAAATTGCCTATTAGAAGTGTTTTTAAAATAATGGGACTTTCCGGTCCTAAAATATGATGTATTTAAAAAATTTAATTCGAATTTAAATTAGTATAAATGCTCTAAAAAATATCATTTCTTTTAAATGTGCCAACAAAAAATTTAAATCCTTAAAAAAATAATATTATAACGTTCCACTACCGTTGCACAGTATCTTCTAAACTATTGGACGGATCGAATTGAAATGTATGGGAGAATTGTAAGTTTACAGAAAAATCGTTTTGTAGGCACCTTGTAATAATACGATATAAGCTGCAGCGCATATTGGAGTAAAAGGGGTCGAAAATGGCTATAAATTCAGGGAAAGGTGATTTCAACACTTTAATGATCACGTTTAATTTTCCTATTAATTACTTAGTAAGTACAAAAATGCATTTTTAAAATTAAAGGATGTTTTTTGGCTGAATGGTAATGTCCGTCCGTCTATACATTTGGGTTAAATGGTTCGAATATGGCACTTTGTTTAGGGGAAGGTCATATCAATACATAAATATTTAGATTTAGTTTTTATATTGGTCAAGAAATAAACAAATAATATACTTTTGGAATTTTAAGACTTTTTTTTAAAGATTTTTAATGACTGACCTTCCGTCCGTTCAAAATATTTTATTTCTTGACTCAATAAATATATTGACTTCAGATTTTCTTTATTCGATAGACATTTTAATTCTTTAGTAAACTGGAAAAAATAAAACAAAAATCGTTTTAAAATGTTGAGATATATATGGAAGACTTGATATATATCTTGCAGTTGAGATGGTCGAAATTTCAAATGAATATATCTCGAAGAATATATAAGAGAAATAGCAAGCATGTTTTCTCAAGGACTTTAAGGTGATATAAAAATCTTGGAAATCGGATATGGGATAAAAATTCGCTAGTGGTTAAACATTATCTATGACATTAGTACCCTATTTTGAACCTCCATAACTCTGCTCCTGAAGCTATATACGCTTCTAAACTCAAAATCTTACTCTGCTACGCCTAACCAAACGATTGGAAGTTTTATTTCAATTCTGCCCCACTGTTTAATGTTTGATAAAGGAAAGAAAATGTTTGCAGAAAAGTCACTCGAGATTTTTTCAATTTAATATGGATTTATTTGAAACTAACCTAGCTCACGCTTAAAAGCAACAATACTGTCGAACTATTCTAGAAGAATTCTACAAAATTTAAATCGAATTATTAAAAAAAAACTTACCTTTAATTTTTCAAAAAGCTAATAAAAATATTTATTATCTTTATAATTATATTATTTTATTTTTTTTTGGAAATATGTGTAAACTATTTTTTATTTTACATATTTTCTGGTTGTTTTTTTTTTCGTTTAGATACATAAATAAAATCATTTTATCATAAAATTTGAAATTTGCATGATTAAATAAAACAAATATTTATTTGTTTACATGTTACAAAAACGACACATACCATATTATTTTTATATTATTAACTAAGATATTTATTTATTTTTATTATTTTTATAAAATACATACATATATATGGAAAAAAATATTTAAGAAATTGCAAAAAAGCAAAAACTTAACAAAACATACTAATAGATTTAGGGAAAAACGAACTTATTTTTCTTTAAAAGAATTTAAAAAAATAAAATCGTTGTACAAAAACAAATAGTTGGAAGGAAGGGTCAGGTCATTTTATATACATTTTCGGTCTAAAAGGGGGAGCAGGCGGGATATTAAATCTTTATTTACTTTAAGTATATTTTAAGAACGTGTATAACAATAATTTTTAATTAATTATTGCATAAATGGTGTGTTTGTTACTGGAGTCAGAGAGAGGGATGTGTGTACGTGTTTGGGTGTTTATATGGTATAGTTTAGGAATAATCAAGCCACCGTCATGGCATTGCCACCTTTGTAACCAACAAAGTAACCAGGATCACCAAAGCGATCATATAACTGAAAATAGATAAAAGAAATAAAATTATTTTTTTTTATAAAAAAAAATAAAAGATTGGAGAATCCAAAAAGTATTAAAAAGAAAGCTTTTTCAAGTATGTATAAATAATGCAAGATATATATATATATATATATATATATATATATATATATATATATATATATATATATATATATATATTTTTTTTTTTTTTTTCAATTATAAAAAAATATAATATAAAGTCTCGAAAATTTAAATTCAGCGAAATCCGTTCAGAAATTACGAAGTTATAGATTATTCTGTAGAGCAGCACGAACATTTTACTTTTTCAAATTATAAAATAAGCTTTCTGCTTTTGTTTAAATTATTTCATATTCTTCAGAAAATAATATTTAAATTAAAAATTTAATAAAAATATATAAAAAATCAAATTATAACTTTGACATACTTTTTTAATTAATTTAAATTAAATTGATATTTTAAATACAGGTTAATCAAATTTCTTTAAAGATAAAATAAACAATTATACAAATAAATATTGTTTTTAAATACTTACTCTAATTAAATTAACAAAACCAACAAAATAATTTTATTTTTTTTATAAATATTTACATACCTGTGTGTTATTTTTATAAACATTTTCATTTTTACAAAACCAAAATTTAATAAAAAAGACCTTTAATTGTTGTTTTTTTATAACAATAAAATATTTAATTTTTTTATTTTTTTTTTAGATTTTTGGTTGATATTTTTATTTAGGCTTTTTTTTAATACATAATTAGTTCAGTCAAAATATTAATAAACATTAAACTAAATATTAAAACTTATAAAGAAGACATAAAAGAAAAACTAAATGATATTGTTTGAATTATTAGTATTTTAAAAGTTGAAAGAATTCAATGAACTTATTTTTAAGAAAACTAAAAACTACTTCGACAGACACAAGATTATCATATACTTATAAAACTAAAGCACAAATAAAATATTCAAGAACTAAATACATTTATTTAAAACAGACACAACACACACAAAGTACAGCATTACAATTTACTTAAAAAAGATAAAATTAACATTTATAATTTTTGTTAAATAATTGAATTTTTTATTTTTAATGTTTTTAAGAGAAAATTGGTCCCTTTTTTAAATAAAAAAAATTATTTTGTTGGTTGTTTATACACACACATACTAAACTTAAAAATATATAGATTTTGTATGTTTTACGACATTGACAGGTTTATAATCAAGGGACTTTTTTAATATTAAAGAAAATAAGTATATAGAAAATTTAAATAAAAAGTTGAATTTAAAGATTTATTATGCAATTTCATAATCATGACTTTAATCTGAACATTAATATGAAATATATTTCAATTTAAAATTCTAATATGGTTATAATTTTAGTTTTCTAGTTCATTAAATCAAACTTAATATGATTTTGAAATATGAATTCTATATACTTATTTCTTTTCTTGGATTTTGTAATAGTTTTTATTTTATAATTTTTATTTAAAAAACCAATTTAAATTTCTTTTGTTATTATATATGTATTTAAATTTTATGATTTTTTATTTTGTAATAGCTCTACTAAAACATAGAACTTTTTATTTTGAAAATGGATTTAAATTTTGTAAATATTATTATGAGCATTCTTCAATTTATAATTATTATTTTTTTAGGCATTTTTCTATAATAAAATATTTAATAATTGTAAATTTTAATATACTAAAAATTTAAACTATATTTTGTTTTTATATTGATTTTTTTCTCATTTCTTTTTTTGTAATATTTGGTTAACAATACAGTAATTATTATTTTTTATATTAATTTTATTTTCTAAGACAAACTGAAGGCCAGTTCAGTTTAATTCCTTATTTTTTTATTTTTTATTACATGATATTTTCTTACTTTCAATTTAGCTTTCTTTTGTTTTGTTTTCATTTTCTAATTTTTAGAGGCTCACCTTTGAATCGTCAAGATCTGTTTCAATGTCGCTACTATCATAATCACTATCTGGTGGCGTTAAAGGTTCAGCTCCACGTTTTTCTAATATATTTTGCATTTCTGATTTGTTAAGTATGCAAGCCACCTGATAGGCGGTTAAACCAGCATAGGTGGCTGTTTCCAAATTCAATTTTTGACAATCATCCAAAAGATAATTGGCTAAATCTTCATTGCAGCATTCAATAGCAATGTGTAAGGGTGTACGACCAGATTTGCCTTCCTGAAAAATTAACGTGAAAAACAAATATATAAGTAAATAATTTATATTTTCTAAATCTTATAAAAAAACTTACTCTAGCATTAATATCAGCTCCATATAAAACTAATATGCGTAAAATGTTAATGAAACCAGCTTGAGCGGCCAAATGAACACATCTTTCACCTAAAATTAGAAAAGAAAAAAATAAAAAAATTAATAAAAAAAAATCTAAAACAAAACTATATATTTTTCTTAAAATATTATTAAAATTATAAATCAAGAGATTAAAGTAAGGTCTATATTATTTTCCATGTCAAATCTTAACGTTTTCTTTGGCTTAAACAAAGCTTTAAGCTATTTTTTTCCTTAAAGTTAAAAAAAGAAAATCATGAATGAATGCATATGTACGTTACTATACATACATAAATCTCAAATTATACGCCAACTATTAATTTTATTTTATAAATAAACCATTAAAAAAAGCTGGTTATAATGTTTGTTTAAGCTTTTTTTTTTTTTTTTGCTGTTAACAAAATGTTTTTTAAATACTTTTACACATACATACAAATAAAAAAAATACTACACTCGTAAAATAGAAATGAAGGTAACGTCAAACGTATAGACGGACAGACATACAGACTACGTAGACAACGTCAACAATGATGATGATAATGTTGGTTTTTTAAGTTTTTTTTTTTAATTTAAAGATGGTTTGTTTGATTTGCTTTATATGGTTGTTTTGTAGGGGTTATAACAAATAGCAATAATAATAATAATGATAATAATAAAAAACTATATAAAACAAAAATAAAACACATGTATTATTTGTTATAAATATCAGAGTATGTGCTGCATATTTGTTTGTATTGGCCGCTTGTGTATCTGTGTGTTGTTGTTTATTTAACGCCATGTCTTGATTGTGTGTATTTGTGCAGAAAAACCCCATGAAATTCCCATCATATAAAAAACGAGTTAAATTTCTATACAAATAGATAGACATACTTACAGATATACAGATTTAACGTAGTATGTACGTACAAATATTCCAAACAATACAAATTAACAATAACAATAAACGGCAAATAATTTTGAATACAAAACAGAAGAAAACAACAACAACTACAACAAAAAATTATAACAACAAACAACGAGTTTTTAAGTGCAAAATGTTTAAAGTTGAACGAGAAATTTTTTTTTATAACAAATTTTTTTCTTTTAATAAATTTTTAGAAAATGTTTATATCTAAAAAAAAAAGTTATTTTTAAATATGATTTTTTTTTATGAAATTGGTTCTTTTTTTTTTTTTTTTTTTTTTTTTTTTTGTTTTGAAAATGTATACTTTTTTAAAATTGAGTACGAACTTTTTTAAAAATACTACTTTTTTTAAAAATGGTTAGTTAAAAAAAAAAAAAAAAAAAAATTAAAAACCTTTTTGGAAAATTGGAACTTTTTAGAAATTAATTATAAAAAAATAATGAAAATAAATTTGAACGTTTTTTAAAATTGGTACTTTTTTTGACATTTTTTTTTTTTAATTTATAAATATTTTTTTAAGTTTTATTTTAAAATATTGGTATTTTTTAAATAATTGGTACTTTTTACTTGGAAAATAAATTTGAACGTTTTTTGAAAATTGGTACTTTTTTGTATAATAAACAAATAAAAAATAAAAAAAAAAAAAATAAATTATTTCTGAAAACTTTTTTTTAATTGGTACATTTTTGTAAGAAATGGTACTTCTTTAGGAAAATTTGTGTTTTTTTAAGTGATTTTTTTTAGTTATACTTTTTTCGAAAAATACTTTAAAAATTGGTACCTTTTTTTTTGCTAAAAATTGGTTAATTTTTTAAAAAATTAGTACTATTTTTAAAAATTAGTACTATTTTTAAAAATTAGTACCTTTTTTTTTTTTTGGAAAATTAGAACTTTTTTGTAAATAAAGCTTTTTTTTAAAGTTGGTACTTTAATTTATTTTTTGAAAAATTTTATTATTTTTTTCAAAAAAAAAAATATATATATATATATATATATATATATATATATATATTATGTTGTTCTCAGGAGGACCTACAACCCACATAAGATCAAGGTCTTATGGTCTAAAATCGTTAACATTTGAAGAGCAACTATCTTTGATCTTTCATAAATTTTCTTTACATTGAATTCATCATAAACAATCGAATTTTTTACAAATTGATAATAAACTTTTATTCAAAAATCAGTTGTCAGTACATCCAATCTTCCTATTGAATTCACATTATACTTATTTTTCCCCAAGTTGTTAAGGTCAAATGTTATTATGAAGTAAAACATATATTTTTTTAATTCCAAATGGAACTAGTGTTTAATCATTATATTCTCACCCTAAAAAAAGTTAAATGTTAATGCTTTAAAATTTTGTTTTAAACAAACTTTAAAGAAAGTTTAAAAGATCAAATACTATTTTAAGATTTAATTACAGCTTTTGGTATATTCAAATTTAAAATTAAATTCAAAATATAAAGAAACGAGTTCAATAGATATTTATAGATTTAACATTTAAATCAAAAGTTTTTTTGTTTGTTTTTCAGTTAAGCGGCCTAAATTGCGAGAGTTATTTAAAAAAAAAGTCAAAAAGTTAATAATATACACATAATAGGATTATTATATGAGTTTTTAATTTTATAGTCATTAAGTTAAGCTTTTGTTTTAAAGTTAAAGATATTTATATTTTCATATACGTATGTGTATATTTTTATTTTATAATTTATATAAATATGCAAATTATATAATTCCATAATGGAGGAGGGGAATTTTAAATTTACATATTTATAGACTTCGACGACTTTCTGCTCTGATCCATTTCACTTTAATTAATTGCAATCTATTTTTATTATAGTTTTATTTTTTTACACATTTTTTTATTTTTTTTTTTTTTTTTTTTTGTATTGTATTATTTATTTGTTTTTTTTTTTTCCAAACACGTGTAAGTATTTCAATTTGAGTCATTGAAAAAGAAAAAGATTTATGTATGTAGATTTTTTTTTTTTTTTTAATAAAGAAATAAATAGTAGAAATAGTTATTTATTTATATTAACAAAAATTTTGCAAATTAACTTAAGGAATTTTTTATATTTATCTCTAAACAGTTAGATTTTTTTCAAGAAATTAAATAATGAAATATAAATTTTCAAATTACGTAGTTTGTAATTGATATTTTGTGGTACAAGGGTTTGTAAATAATTTTACGTCATTCAACATTTTTTATACCCCATACTCCCCTCTCACACTCTCCTTTTCTATAGATTTGTTAATAATCATCTACAAATTTCTAGTATCTTTCTATTGTATTGTTTTTATTTGTATAGATTTTTATTTGATTTTTTTTTGTTCAACTTAAACTCGTGTATGCAAAATATATGAATTTTAATATCCAGACCTAGAGAGAGATTAAACCAAGTGAGCGCCAAAGTTTTTTTGTATTATAGTTGGTAAGAGTTTCTTTGCTAGGAAAGGTGTTAAGAAAACATATAAAACGGGTTGTAGCTTGTCTTTTGATATCTTGAAACCACAAGATTATAAATAAAATTTTATATTTTGTGGCATTTCATTGTATAATGTAACATTTTTTTTGTTGTGTTTCAATAACCCTCTTCACGCCCCCCTGCTACAAACTTCAAACTTTCTTAGAATAAATTATACGAACTTTAAGTTGATTGAAAACGATTTATTTAAATTTTATATTTATTTGTGAATACGCGAGAGGGAGAGGAAAAAAATGTTATAATAGTGTCACAAATATTTTTAAATATTGCTGATGTCAATTTGTTAATAAATACTTCATTCATATAAACGTCTAAATGAATAAGAAACAACTAACTGTTGTAGTATTGTATGAAATTATCAATAAAATAATTGAAAGTATTTAAATATTTTTATAAACTAAAGATCAAAAATGACTCGTAGTTTTTTTTTAATTAATGACAATGAAAAAAAAAAAATGACAATAACAAATCTCAAAATTTGAAATTTTTTTCGAAATTTTAAAAAAATGTTTTTAAAGAAAAATATATAATTTTATATTTATGGTATATATTAGAATTTGAAAATCTTACAAATTTTTAATAGAGAATTAAAAAGTAATACTTTAGGTAATAACTTAATATTACCTCAGCCTTACTAGGTAATTGCTTAAGTTTTACTTTTAAATGTAAAACACTTAATTTTAAATGTTTTTTAAAATCATAACCAAAATCGAGAATCAAATAGTCATAAGTTAACATTTCTTTTATTTTTTTTAATTAAACATTTCATTTCAAATATTTTTTAAACCCACATCGAAAAACCAATAATATTTTTTTCAAGTGCAATATTTCACAAAAAGTTAAATAAACTTGTACCTTTATAAAAAAAAAACAAAAAATATATGAACAGTCAATATTTTGTTTGGGATTTCCCCCTTAACAGCTTTTTTAAAAGTGAGTAATATCATCATCAACATCATCATTGTTATTAACATCACCAGCAAAGCACACTTTTACTAAATTAAGAAAAAAGCTTAACAATAATACCAATATATATCTAACTTTAATAAGATCTTTTTTGTTCAAGAGAGAAAAAAATTTCGCAAAAAACCAGCTCATTAGCTATGAATATGTATGTTGTATTAGCATAAATTAAATAAATTAATAAAAATTTAAGCAATAGATATTTATTATTGGAACATAACTTTAAATAGAACATACTTTAGTTTTAAGTGACAATATTTAATAAGATTTAAATAAATTGGTTTAAAATTTAAATAAAAAAAATTTTCGTCTTATAACTCAACTCTCAAAAACATAAATATTAAAAAAAATCTAGATTTTTTAAATATAAGGCAATTTGAATGTCTGTAGTTAAACTTGAAATATTGGTATTATTTGATTTTAAACATATCTAAAATATTCTATCTAACGGTTATTAACATTTGGATCATTGTTTTTTTTTTTTTTTTTTTTTTTTTTTTTTGATTACTTAAGCTGTCATTGTTGTTGTTTAGCAAAGAAACAACCAAATAATCCACAAAATTCCCAAAAGGAAAAAAATAAATAAATTTTAATTAAAAAATGGCGTTTTAATTACTTTTTTTAAACGGAAACATTTATTTATATATATATTTTTTTAAATTGATTGACAGAAAAAAATCCAGTACTTAAAGTGCAAATTTCAAAACAGAAAAGTCAAAAAATTTGCCAAATATAATGAATTGTTTGAAACTATTATTGTTCAGACTAGACAAATATTTAACGAAAATTATTTAACCAAATAAGGAAATTACATTATATTTAGCATAATTGTAGTTTATTTGATACAGATTACTCTTTCAAATTACCTGCAAGATCGAACAATTTAATTCACTAGAGATCACATATTTCTTTATAAAATTTAATTTATGTTTAATTTATTATAGTTCTAATTCATGGTTTTTGAAGGTGTAATCTTAAAAGGTTAACTTTTTATTCGTATTCTCTTTAAAAACATATATTTTACATATTATATATTATTAATTTTTTTTTTTATATGAAAAATTGCTTTCATACCAGTTTTTTTACGAAATTCGAAACAAATTAATAATTTTCCGTTGAAAAAAATCATTTTCAAAAGTCTTATGAATAAGAACACTATCTAGCAAAAAAAAAAAAAAAAGGAACATCGTTTACTCGAGTCAATTTATCTTCCCAAAATATTGAGTGTGTTAAAAATATAAAGTTTTTTCTATTTTGTATTTCTAAACAAAAACAATTCAGCGCAACCTTATATTAAGCTTTTTCTTGTTACAGCATATTTTTAAATAAGCAAAAACAAAATTTATTTTAATTTCCAAAATACTCAAATCAAAATGTTTACAGCATTAAATTGTTATTGAACATTTGTACAATACTTTAACCCATTGGCGGCAATATGAAACAAAGTATGTAAATATAAATTTTATAAGATTAATTTTCAATTAGAAAGGACTGCTCTAAAAAATGTTTTATGCTCATGAACAATTCTCTTAACATCGGAAAATATGGTCTCAAAATTTAAAAATATGTTCTTTAAATATCATTTTTTTTTCTGGTTAAATTATAAACTATCTTGACCTTTTTTAAAAATAGTTAAACAAAAAATTATTATTATTATTTTTTTGCTTCTAAAAGTTGATGTCAGAAAGTTTTAGAATATCTTTTGATATTATTTGGGAATTGAATTTAAAAAACATATTTGACAATAAATAAAAATTTACTAATGTTATTTTAGTGGAAAATATGAAAAAAAAAAATTCTCAAGTGTAAAATATGCCAAATTATGCTTTTTTGTGTAATATATGCAAATTTATGATCATAAGTATAAAATATACAAAAAATGCTATTAAAGTTATGAAAATATGCTCTAATATAAGGATTGTAAGAAAATATGACAAAGTATGCAAAAATTTAATATTAGAATCAAATATGTTATAACAAATCGATGACAAAATTGTATAAAAAATTTTATTGGGCGCATTATATGTACATACATTTTTTTCTTAAGTGTAAAATATGATAAATTTTACTCTTTAGTGCAAAATTATGCTTTTAAGTATAAAATATGAAAAAAATATGACTTTAAATTGTTAAAATATGCTCTACAATAAGGTTTTTATATGAAAATATGCCAAAAATAAACCGTCTATGACAAAATTCTTACAATTACCTAAAACTTATATAATAAATGCAAAATAATTAAATATCGTCTAAAATGTATAAATAATTAACAGTTTGATTAATTTGAATCGAGGCAAATATTATGATATTGAATATTTTTAGTTGCTCTGCTAATAAATATATGATTCAAATTGAAAAGAATTAATGTAATATTTACATTTTCTATAAAATATAAAAGCAACCTTTAATCCATTGGCGCCAAAATAATTTACACCAATAAGTATTTAAATATGCAAATAAAATAAAATTCCTATTAGAAAAACCCATTTAATATTGACTGATAGTAATAAGTATGGAAAAATAAATAAATAAAATAAATTGAACTTTACAATTACAGTGCTATTCGCGGCCGAGTGACAAATTAATTTATTGTGATAGTAGAAAAAAAAAATTGTGACAATAACAAAAATTCTATTCTGTACCCATATTCTGTAATTTGTGAATAGTTTTTGAAACGAAAACAATTTCAAAATTCTAGTATCCGTCCAGTTTTTAGCGGAATGATTCATGTAATTTTGTGATAAGAAGGAATTTATTTTCCGTTTATTAAGAATTTATTATAAATAAATTTATTATTTTTTTTTTTTTTCAAAAGAATTTCACTAAAAGATATGTTAGGACTTGGTAGGAGT
Organism: Protophormia terraenovae; assembly: GCA_951394005.1. Taxonomy (NCBI): domain Eukaryota; kingdom Metazoa; phylum Arthropoda; class Insecta; order Diptera; family Calliphoridae; genus Protophormia; species Protophormia terraenovae. Next base: position 146,277,114 of record OX596074.1, read on the forward strand.
TAAATTTTAATATCTATAACAAAGAGATCTAGAATACATTTTATTTATTTAAAATCGTAAAAGCACACATTAAAAGTGATCTTAAGGGTGGGGTGAGTTTAAAATTTCCAATTAAAACTATTTTTAAACCTATCACCATTAATATATTAATCATCATTAGATGGTGGTACATCCGTAAATCTACTTTTTTTTTAAAAAAAAGTAACGGAATTTATTTATTTATTCATTTTTTATTTAAACCACAAATAAAAACAGTACTTTTCTTTCAAAATTCCCAAAGTATATAAATAAAGAATTAAAACGAAATAATATTGATAGATACAACAAACAAATTATTATGAAAGAAGACAGACAATCTTCATTAATTTATAAACATTTATTTTAACAGCTGCTTTTTTTATATTTTTTATTTTATAATAATATAGGCGGCTTTTTTATTTTTATTAAAAATAAGAATTTCCGTATACAGAAACTTATAAAACAATTAAGGAAAAACCAAATTATTAGTAAGGTTGTTTTTTTTTTTTTTTTAATATAAAAATATTAATAATAATTAAAACAAATATTTAAACAGCTTCTGTCTTTTTTTTCTTAAGGGGAATTTGACAGTTAGAGAGAGGGTTTTAATATTCACATAAGAGTAATAAATTATAAAGTCCTTCAATAAATGAATATTAAAAGTTCAATGATTTATAATTATTAAATTGTTTAAAAAAAAAAAAAAAAACCAAGATCAAACACATTTTTTAAGAGATAAGAATAAACAAAATTCTGTCTAAATCTTTAATATATAAATTATAATGAAAAGAAAAAAACCCTGATAACATTTTCACTTGAAAAATTAATTGAAGAAAATTGAAAAAAAAAATAACTCTAACCACAAATTTAAAGCAAAACAATTGGGAAATTCTTAAATTTAATGCAATAGATTATAGAATTGGTTATTCCATAATAAATTAATATTCATTAATAATACTTCACAAAAGATTTTAACACTTTTTATTTTTTAATGTTTAACAAATATTTGAGTCATTGACAATTAAATGAGTTGCCAAAAATTCCAACAATAAATACCTGCACTCAAATATTAATTGTTGATGATTTTTTTTTTTTTTTTGGTAACTTAATACTTAGAATTTTTTATATTAATTTTCTAAAGGTAATTTTATTTATTAAAGAAACTTAAAAGGTGAAAGGTTTTAGACAATGAATTTCTTTGATAACACAGATTCTGCATATAATTCAAAGAACTAATTAAATAAATTAAGCAGAAAAATAAATTACTATTATTGCGTTTTAATACATTTTAATACAAAAGCTTAGTTTTGTTGTACAATTGGGAAAAACCCTGTAGTATATTTACTTTCGAATATCAAGTTTAAATTGTTAAACATACATACACTTACTTTATATGAAAGTGGTTTTTCCCTTCATTTTCATTATGCATCCAAACACATATAAAACAATTGTGTAAAAATTGCAAATAAAAAAAATGAAACAATAAAGAAAGAAAGAAATGCATAATCACGTTCAAAAAGGAAGCATTCATTCACTCATTGAAACGTGTAAAAGACATTTATTTGAGTTTACTCCACTACCTTCTTTATGTTTTAAAAACATTTAAAGCGTGACTTGAAATTCCACCCCACCATCACAAATTTCCACTTAACTGCCAAGTACTGTTTGTTGGATAAATTTACAATGTGCAAAAAATCAGAAAAAATATAACAAACAAGTTAAAATGCTGACAATGAAAAAACCTGGTTGATTGTTTTTATGTAAAACCCAGTTTTAAACGCATAATCGTAAAAAAGGGGGTCGGACACCTCACGCGTGGTAAAAACCTAAAAATGTGAATAAACCCACATGTATAACAACAAGCCAACAAATATTTAAACAAAAAATATCGTTTAAATTAAACCATAAAAATGTCAATAACAAATAAAGCGCAAAAAAATTAACAGTTTAAAAAGTTGAATGATGCACTGCAAATTAAATATTAAAAAACCAAGAAAGTCTTTAAGAAAAACCCTTTTTAGAAATTATGTCATTTTAAAATTTATACATGTGTTAAATTAATTTATACAAAAGCGAAATTTAAAAAAAATTTAAATCTCACTTCACACATTTATTTGGATCACATTGAAATTTAACCCTTGAAGAGCAAGCTGAAGTAATTAAACTTTCTTAAATAAAAAAAAAAAACGAATTATCACCTTATCAAAATTAAAGTGTTATATCTTTGTCCAAATAAGAATCTTAGTTCTAAGATAATATTAAGCTATCTTTTTGCAAAATCATATTGTCGGAGTTAACATACAAAAAATTTTCTTTCCGCAATTTTGAAGTATAGAGAGGAGAAGGGAATACTAAACTTTTACATTTTTTCTACCAATTGATCTCAAATATATTTAATAATAAAAAACCAAATTAAAACAATCTTCTATTTACGAAAAAATTACTCTATCGGAAAGTTTTCAATACAATATACAATTTTCCAATAAAATTTATAATTCTACAATACTTTTTATATAAAATACTAAACCACCTAGACGTTTTAAATAGCCTTTAACCCATAGGCGCCAAAATATAAAACACATGTTAATAAATAATAAAATTAAAATAAAATTTCAATTAGAAAAACCCAACTTAAGTAATTACAAACTGATAGTATTACGAACTGAAAAAAACCAATTGAACTTTACAATTCAATCTACAGATCTTAAGCAATGGGTTAATATTATAAACACAGATGATGATAATAATGATAATAACACACAAAAACTGATAATGATCATATAATAATGTTAGTTTAGGTTGTTGTCTGATGCTCCATACTTTTTTTTATTATTTGGAATTTCCAAAAATTTGGATTGGTAAGAGTGTGTTTGTTTTAATGTGGGCTTTATTATAGAGATGAAACTTAAAAGAAACCAGTATTTGTTAAAAAAAAAAAAATCTTAATAAAAAAAGAAATCTTATACAATTTTGAAATGATATTTCAAGAGACTTATTGTCTCTTGAGAAAAAAAAAAAAGATTTATTTGAAAATAAAGGAAATTCTTAATAAATTAATTTTATACTTTAGGAGATTCCAATATTTTATTGTTATGTATTTTTATTAGGACTTGTGGGTTTAAAACCGCAAATATATTTTTTTATATAAATTTATTAACTAATAGTAATGTTTATGTATTGGTTTAAAATGCGTTTATTTTATAAGTTATGTTCAGTTTGTTATGTATAATAGCTGTAATAAATATCAAGACAAGCCTTCTTCATTCACAATAAATAAAAAATATGTAATTATCTGTTTAAAGTCTTGTTTTTTTTTAAATAATGACGTATGGTTTTCCCCATTAACTTACTAATATGACACTTAAATGCGTTATCTTGTTAGGGGGAATATTGAATATTAAACAATTTTATGTTAACTTTTATAAGGTGAAAGACTTTTAAAGTTTTTTATATTGTATTTTTATTGAACTTAGTATTGTAATATTGTCATTACTGTATAAAACTGGCGGTTAAACCCTTGATTCATTTATTACTTAAAAAAAAATAAAAACAAATCATCAGTTTATTGAATGAATCTTTATTTTTATAGTAATTTGCCAAGTAAATTAATTATTTCTCTTCATTTTTTTCTCACAGTTGAGGTGTCATCATTACATTTATTATAATAAATTTATTTTTTTTTAATATTGTTTGTTGCTGGTTTTTTTCTTCCCTCTTAAACTGATTCATGTGATTTGGTATTTTGACAGCAGTACAAATAATTACTTCAATATAACGTTTTTATTTGTCAGTTGTTGACTTTGTTTCTCTGGTTTTTCTCTTTATGAATATTTTTTTTTTTTTTAATTAAAAAATAACATTTACTGCAATTTATCTTAGGGAAATCCTATATTATACGTAATTACAAAACGTTTACTATTGAAAACAATCAAATAAGTGTGTTAGCAATTTAAAAGTAATAAATTTTTCTTGCGGTTGCATAAATATTTTATATAAATATTTTTTAGTTGTAAACAAATTCCTATTTTTCAAATGAACAAAACTCAGCTATTTATCAATTTCAGACAATTTGAAGAATTTTAGCGACGATTTATTAAAACATATTTGTGCAAAATTTTAAGTTTAGCAGCTTATTTTATCCTTTTTTTCTAACCAAGTCTTAATTTTAGCAATTTAAATGATATATTTTTACATATTTTATACTTAAAATCACAATTTAGCTTATTTTACATTGAAGACATAATTTGGCAAATTTTATTTAAGACATATTTTGTTATTATTTTTTGGTTGCCCTTGTGTTTATTAACATTTCTTTTATGAAAAATAAGGCTGCAACTTATTAATAATATATTTGTAATCCATTAATAGAATTTATGGTCCTTCGAACCGGAGACGCAGGCTTCAATAAAGCTCAAATATACTATGCAAATGGATAAGTTTTATTGTGGCATAGAAAATTTTTTTTTTTATTTTACTAGTGTCAAATTATAGACACCAAAATTTGCTTTAGTACCGCACCAGGTAATTGGGATTCAGAGTTTAACGTACAAAATAATTATAGATATTTGTTAATTTTTAAATATTATTAGGTTCTTTGTTCTTTAAATAAAAAACAAATATAAGTACATATTTTATTTTACAAATTCATATAAATTTTTAGTATCTAAATAAAAATTTGAAAATAAATTTTCTATTTCAAGAAATTATATCAAGAAAAAGTACAATTTGCAAATATTTTCCTTTAACCACAAAAATAGCAATTACTTTTTTTTTTTTAATTGAAAATTTAGTTCATTATATGTATATACTCATACAACAGGTTCATTTAAATTTTCTTTTTTTTATAAAAACATTAAAAGTCATGTGAATTTTTTCTTCTTCTTTCAACATTTCAAATGTGTTTTGTTTTTATATGTAATAAACAAAAGCTAGACAAAGTATAATATATGTAAAAGAAAAAATATCTATATGTAGATACATACAATTTGTTAAGCAATAATTATAGAAATATTTTTTGAAAATTTGCCAAATGAAAAAAAATATTATTTCATAATTTGTATAACCAAAAAACATTAGGAAAAATGCTTTCAAGTACAAAAAGAATTTAATTAATATGAAAATTTTATTACAAAATATGTACTTTAAAAGAAACAACCCTCGTAACTTTAAATTTTGCAAAAATATTTAAAGAATTTTCTCTTTTTTTTCCTAAAAGTTAAATTTAGAGAATTTTAAAATACCAACATTTATATGTACTTTAAAGGAAACAACCCTCGTAACTTTAAATTTTGCAAAAATATTTAAAGAATTTTCTCTTTTTTTCCTAAAAGTTAAATTTAGAGAATTTTAAAATACCAACATTTATTTTAAACAAGATAAAATTATTTAAAATAGATGCTTTTAAATGCAAACATTCTTTCTTAGAGAATAAAACACACATTGTCTTTCTATAAAAATAAAAAGCATAGTGATTAACATAAATTTACCCACAAGCAAATTAAATGGAAATTAAAGTTCTTTGGTAAATTTTGTGTTTTCTAATTGTATAATGATTCACTTTAATTTCAATGTAAATAGTAACATAATTTACTTTTAAAATTCCCTTAATAGTCAACAATAAACTACTTAGTCAGTTTTAAAATTTTACTACTTCAAAGTAATAAAAAATTTAATCTAAACTCAATAAATGTTTATTTTATCAATTAATTTTTTATAAAGGGTATTTTCTATGACGTAGGGCTATATATATAGATTTCTTTTATCTTAACACACAAAAAATATATGTTTAATAAATGTTATAGTCATTGCAAAACAATATAAATTATCTATTAAACTCATAAGTTTATTCTTATCAATAATATTTGTGTCCCTATAGTTGTTGTATGGCATTAAAGTTCTTGGGGAAACCCATGTTAATTAAACGCAAAAACAGTTTAGATAACAAAACTTAATAAATTGTTATTAATTTATAAGGTTAAAAACAAATTACAAATCATTTGTTGTTTTCGAAAGAAAAAAATAAAAAGAAAATTTCAAATGAAAAACAAAAATCTTAAAAAAAAACCTTAACGGGTATTTTGAATAAAAAAAAATCAAACAAGTGAGTTGGTCTTTCCGGGGGAGGTAACTCGACATAATTCATATAAACATATTATAATGACTGTCAAATTTTTATGATGTGGTATATATTAAAAAAGTTTGAGAGGTGTATTATTGATTTAATGGGATTTTTAGTAAAAATTATAGATTTATCTAAACTTGGTAACAGTGATTGTTGTTAATCAATATATGGTGTATGTACATGTCAAGACAATCTTATCACTTTTCATATATTTGTTATTTTGTTCATTATTTCTCTTTTTTTTAATAACTGTCAACAATATTAAACTTAGTACCTGCTTCATGTACTTGAAATTGGTTTTTTATTTTAACAAAGATTTATGGCTAAAATTTGTAATTCAATTGGTAACACGGAACTCTTATGTCAAAAAATGTTCTTTGACAAATAAAGCAAATTTATTTTTATAAAATTTTTATTTAATGATTAACAGGTAATTCTGAAGTCCTGTAAAGTCACCTTACTTTCAAATAAGATAGAATAAAATTAAACTTATTAGATTTTAATTCAGTTCCAAAGTTGCAATTCCAATTTCTGTGTTTTTTCTTTTATTAAAATAAACAAATTTTTGTTATTTTTGTAGCAATGACGTTAATAATATATTGATTAACGTCATGGGTAATTTATTGAGACATTTAACAGAAAATAAACTATTTTGTAAATCATGTAATTAACTTTCAATTAATAGAAATATTTTCATTAGAAAGATATTAGGGGTGATCAAATAATTTTCTAAAAAATATATATACTAAAATAAAAAACAACACTTATAATTAAAAAATATTTTAAAGTCTGCCCTATTACAAGATAAATTCTTTGTAAAGTTGATCTCCATATTAAAAAAAAAAAAAAAAAAAAAACTGTTTCATATTTTTCGCTTTTAAGGTAACATTTAAATTAAATCTTTTCAGTGTAAACTTCCTCCCTCAAAAGATTTTCATCAGGCCAGAGTGTAAAAAATTCAATTTATGTAAAAAAAGGCATGATTTTGACTTTTGTCTTTCCAAAAAAGTTTTTTTCTAAGAAACTTAATTTGTTTTATTGACATTAACTCCAGTGTGAATAAACATTTAAAAAGTGCAACACTTTCTGCAAACAAACAAGAAGTGCAATTTAATTAAAAAAGCCATTACCACGTAAATTGTATACAATTTTATCTCATTCTATAAAATTAAAACTGTTGCATATTATTTTTTTTAAATAACATTAAAAATTAAATAAATCGCCTATTCCTCTATAGTCTTTTTCATTAAATAAACAAATAAAAATATATAAAAGGCAACATTTTTAGCAACACTTTTAACAAACTTAATTTCTTTTATTGGCAAACTTTAACTCAAGTGTGAATAAAACATTAAAATGAGAAATTTCTGCCGACAAGAATCCCCCCCAAAATGCAATTTACATACAAAAAATACATATGCTTGCCTTTAAGTTCTTTGGCTTATAAAAAGAAAGTTATTTTCTAATAAATTTAAACCTTATGACAAACATTTGTTTAACATCTTTTATCTTAATATCAACTAATTTCAATATTTTTTTTATCTTAACATCTTTTGACATATTTAAGAAAAATGTGTAAAAATAAACAAAATCAGCAAAATACGTCAAACATTTTCGTTAATATTGGCTATAAATGAATCCATATTTAATCTATAATCTAGTATATTTTTTTTATTTTATTAATACTAAAATCACAATTTTATTTTGATTCATATGTATATTATGACGGCTATGCAAATGTTATAAGCGAACGTTGCTTTTGCTTCTTTTTGTTATACGACAACCATTATGATGATGGTGATGGGTATGGTGGCGGTGATGATGGTGTTCAACACAATTTCAATGTTTCTTTTTTATTTTTTGTATTTTTTGGGAAAAACCCAAAATATTTTTATATTTAGCCAAAGCAGCCAGCACCAGCGCAACAAAAGTTGAAAAAAAAAATTAAGCAGAAGTAGCAGAATAGCGAAAATATAAAAAAATAACGAAAATGAAAATGATAAACTGGACAAAACGTATGGGGAGGAGGTGTGTGTTTAGGGTAAATGTGTAAAATAAACAAACAACAAAAATAATATTAAATGAATATTTTATTAATGTTGTTGGCTGGCTAGATGGCTGGATAGATGGTTTTAATGTTATATGGTTGATAGTCTTTTTAAATAGCAACAATTAAATTATGTATGAAATGATAGTTTTATTTTGGATTTAACAACTTAAAGGCTTTCTTCAATAATTTAATTTAAACATTTTGGTAAAGAAAATTTATTAAAAAAATTTAATTCTTCAACTTTATTTTTTCCCAATATGTACATATATGTAAGTACACTTAAAAGAAAATTTACCTTAAATGTTTTCTATAAATTTATTGTTAAAGGTTAAATTACATGTGAAGGTTGTTTATTTTTTTTTATTGTTGCTATTTGAAAAAATAAGTAGTAATGGTGGTGTTTTCTTTTATAAACCAAAATAATCAATATAAACAATTTAATGTTTCAAAATTAGATTTTTATTTATTAAGGTTTATATTAAAACTTAAGACACGCAAGGGTTTATAATTTGTATGCCATAAATAAATAGGAGAACAATTATGTAAGTTTTTTTTATTATAAAATGTTTGTTTTATTTCTGAAGAAATTAAACCAAACATAAAAATAGGCAAACAAATGTGAGATTTCTTTTTCTATTTAGTTGAATTACTTCTTCCTTTAAATTCCGTTTATTGGTAAGTTTTTTATTCTGGGTTTATGGGAAATTTTTATTATAAAACCGCATTCTTAGAATTGGAAATATTTTTGTTTGTTTAATTTATTTATGATTTTTAGAAATTTTAAGAATAGGGGATTTCTTTTTATTACAAATAATTAATTGCATTTAAATTGTGATTAATAAGGATAAGAGAAAAACAATATATAAATTTTGTTAAAAATGCCTAGTCATATTAATAAATTAATTTAAAATAAAAAAAAAAAAATTGTGACTAAATTTTAAAAAATTCTGACTAAATTCTCTTTGTTTAAGAATAAGTATTGTTTTTTTGCATTTGTCAAAAATGCAGTTTTTCTGCAGATTTTATATGAAGCTGTTCTCGTATTTTCAATTTCTTTGTTCTGACTAAAACCGACTGATTTTTTTAAGGATAAACCTTTTTTTAAATAAAAAATAGCTTTATAATGGAGTCGGATTTTTATCGAACAATTGAATTTTTAGTGAAAATCATAATTATTAGTGAAAAATACATTTTTTGGTGAAAAATCATATTATTTGAATTATTTGTGAAAATTTGGATTTTTAGTGAAAATTTAGTAAATTAAATATTTTGTAAGAAATTAGAAAATTTTAAAAAAAAATAATAATTTATAAAAATAGGTTTCACAATATTATAAAGCTACTTTAAATTTCCATATAAATTTTGAAAAAATTGTAAATATTTCTCTTCTAGTACTATTCAAACTTGCAGGTTTTAGTCAAAATTTACAAGAAAGTGTTCCCGTACTCACAAATTCCATATATTTAGTTATTTTTCTGGCAATTCTGAGTAAATCTTGTGAATTAGGCAAATACTGGAACAAACCTAATATTTTCTATTTTGATTATAAACAAATATTTCTTTAATTAAATAAATTTCTTTCCTTTTACCTTGATTTATTTAATTTCTAATTTAATATGTTTTTGTATTTGCCACATATGGTGGGCTGACGTCAAGAGTATAAAGAGAAAAAAACATGTTGGAAAATTGTTTATTTAATTTAGTTTGAAAATGTTTTAAAATCTTTTGAAAAAACAAAATTACTTTGCGTTAAATAGACTGATGATTGTATATTTTCTATACATTCTGACGTCAAGTTAATTTGTTCAAAGAAAACTGCCCAATAACGAATACAAAAAGTAAAATTTTCTTAATTAACATATACATATTGTTTAATCTATAACTACTCCCTTTATCTATATAAGCCTTCAGAGAAAATTTATTGTATAGTGTAACAAATCAATATTATAGAAATTTTTGTTATATTGAAATCAATTTAACAAAAAATGTAATTAACAGAAAATATTCAAACTGATGAAATTGTAAATCAAAATATCTATTAATTTTTAAAATGTTAATATTCATCACTCAATCTATAGCTACAAATTAAACAAAGTAATAAACCTACAAATTTATAGTACATATACTGTACCAATCCATATTACGGGTATATACACAAGAGTGTTTAAAAATAGACACAAAAAGAAACGAATTTTCACAAGAATAAGAAAAGCAGACAGCTAAGCGGAAAATTCTTAAAAAGAAAAACCATTTCTCAATTATATATGTATGCATTCTATATTATAAAATGTTATTTTTAAAGCAATATGAGTGATAAATATATTTTATTTTTTTGCAAAAAAATGTCTATGACTATGGCTAGCCAAAAAAAAAAATACAAGTGACAAAAAATAAATAAATAAATAAATATAATTAACAAGACGGGACGTCTGAAAAAAGAAATATACTTTTTGCGATATATTTTCATAATCATCAAAGCAAATGTTCTTTTTTTAAATATAAAAATTAGTTCAACGATTTTGATGAAATGAACTAATTTTTTATTCTTTTGTTAAAAATTTGTTAAAGTTTTCTCTTGAAATATTTTAGTAATATAAATAAAAAGTTAAATTATTAAACTTACCATCATAATTACGTATTTCCAAATCGGAGGGTAATTGGGCACATTTCAAATAAGATTTATCATTGGCACGATGACCATATTGACGATGGGCTTCATTAACTTCGGAGGCACTAATGGGTATGGTCAAAGCGCGTACACATTGTTCTTCACCAGATATGCAGGCAAGATGTAAAGCTGTATTACCATGACGATCGCGTACTGTAGGCTTTAATAAGAAACAAATATAAAAGAAAGCAAATATAAATAATAAATTCAAACTGTATAAATAAAACTTAATTTATATATACATATTTTATTAAGACATAATTTTAATTTAATTAATATTATTAAGGGCTTTAAATAATCTTAATATTCTTAGTAATTTTATTTAGAAATAGGCATTTCCGTTAGAAATAATATACCGATAATTAAATCATGGTATTTCCTTAGCTATTACCAAACATTGTATCTATCTGTATAGCGGTTGGATGATTAATTTATTTTATCTGTTTTATAAATGTTAATATTTAAAATTAGCACTATAATTTATTTAATTATTTAAATTTTATTTATTTATTAATATTTTAAATTATTATTAAAGAATAAAAAAGATTTTCAAATAATATTTCCATAAAATCCTTAATTATATAACTATGTTTTTCTTATATCAGATATTACGACTTGAGAAATGTCTTAATTAAAAATAATTTCTAATTAAAGTCCACAGAGAAAATATTAAGTCAAAATTTTTAATTATTAAACTTTATACTTTATTCCTAAACAAATATTCCACAAATTAATTTCTTTCATTAACTTACCTCTGCTCCAGCTATTAATAACATTCTGATAATTTTTGGTTGGGCTGTTAAGGTGGCCAAATGCAATGGTGTTTGGGCTTCATCATTTGGTATATTAAAAAGGCAAGGATGTGGAGCCATACGTATTAAGGCAGCAACAACATCTACATAACCAGAAATACAGGCCAAATGTAAAGGTCTAAACAGAAACACATACAAAATAAACATGATAAAAACAACATTTACATATATTTATTGTAAATCCTGCAACAAAATCTTTTTAAAACTATCACCTGCCTTTTTTGGAAAAAAAAAACACCTGTATTATTTACTTAAATACAACAACTTCCTGCTAATCCTTGCTACAAAATTGAACACGTAGTTAAATTAAAAATACAAAACACTAACAAACCAAACCTGTTTAATGGCAAGAAAATATATTTTTGGGAATTTTTACGGAACTTAACAAAAGCCACAATGTAACAGGTGATTTATGACTATAGATTTATTATGACCTGTCGTGTCACTAACTTTTTCCATGTACAATAGTTGTTGTTTTTTATGATCTTTCATGATGTGTTATTGTTTGCCAAAAAGAAAGGTTGTTTTATGTTCGTTTAGTGAAAGGTACACTAAACTAAGATACTAAAAACAGGTACCTAACTAATATCGGACGTTTTTTTAACAATAAAAAAGAGAAATAGTTGAATTAGGTTTTGCAAGCCTTTTTTATGACAAAGTAATTACACAAAATGTTAATGTATATTCTTCAAAATAATATATTTTGAAAGTTAATGGAAAAAATTGTAAAATCTTTGCATTTTGCCTCTAACTGCATTTTATTTATAGGATAAGGGTAACAAATTATTACACATTTTAAAGTAAAAATGTTGTTTATTTTAGAATGTTCTAGGAAAATAATTTTTAAGGTTAGAAAGTGCAATACCTAGTCCTAATAATTAAAAAATTTTCCTTATAAAAAGGCAACATTTAAATGTGTCCAAAATAAATCCTCTACGAAAATAAACCATGATTTGAAACATCTATATCTTGTGGATTTATTTTCGAATGATCTCATTTAATTTATAAATAACTTCTTCATTTTATAATTTTAAAATATAAACAATAATATTACTTACGTATCTCCATCATCATTTTGTTGATAGTATTTTTCCCAAGCATTGGCTGGTGTTATTTGTTGTGGTATTGTGGCGGTTTGTTGTTGTTGGTACTGTTGAGCAGTTGAACCAGCTGCATAAGAAGATGAAGACGATGATGATACTATGGATGATAATTGTTTATTGGTTTGCTGTTGTTGTTGCAGTTTGGGAGCATCTAAATTATTTAAACCCGATCCAGCAACTGTACGAGAATTGGATGCAGATGTAGATGTATTGGCAGCATTGGGATTATTTTGCAAACTTAAATTACAGAACCATTCAGATATACCAGATTCAACACTATGAGGTAAAATCATTTTTCCTTCGTTTGTTGTTGTTGCAGCAACTGTTTGTTGTTTTTTCTCTTCTCGTCCTAACAAATCACACTCACCGTCGTCGTATTCTTCTTCTATAATACCCGAATCTAAATTAGGTTGTAGAAGCTTTTGTTGTTGTTGATGAGAATGATCTGGTTGTTGTTGTTGTGGCTCACTTAAAGATTCTGTAATATTTAATTTTTTTATATCTTCAATGCTAACACCACAAGCTGCCTCTGTATCCAATGGACCCGTAGATGTTTGTGGTCCCGAAATAAAGCCGGAATCTATGGTTTCTCCAGCTAAATCTGCAAATTTCTTATGCTCGTCACCTGTTGCTTGTTGGTCCAAGTCGTCTCTATAATGTTGTTGGTTTTTAGTAGAGCCTGCCAATTGACCGCCAAATGTTGACGTTTGTTGTTTACTGTTATTTTTTTGTTGTTGGAGTTGACCTAATTGTTCTACACCACCACTACTACTACATTTACAATCATCTACATCAACTACTTCCTTAATATTCTGCTTATTATCATTTGACGACGCTGATGATGATGACGGTGTTGGATTCCACATTTTGTTGCTTTGTCTTAATTATTTTTATTGTTTTTAAATTATATTTTAATTATATATTTTGCTTTTTCCTTTTGTTTTAAAACAGTTTGTTGCTGTTGTTTTTATTTTAATTCTGTTCTAATTTTTTTGTAGAAAAAGGTAAAAAAAAATTAAAGTCAATAAAAGAAAGGAGAAGAGAGTAAAAAATGAGTAGCTGTAAATTACAGTGTTGTCATATGCTTATTTTCGTTAATCTTAATTGTAATTATTTGCGAGGTATTCATTTACCTCCCTAATTCACTTAAAATCGTAAATATTTCCTATACTAGTTATCCGATTGCAATGATTAAGGTGTCAATTAAAAGCTCTTAATGTTGCATTTACAAAAATAAAGTAAAAATAATATAAAAGGGCACTCATCAAGATCTTCGGCACACTTGAAATTATTATATTTTTTTTACGCCTTAATAAAAGTTTTTTGTGTGTAGCCGGCCTGCGGCCGGGCTTAAGGACTTTCTCCTCTGGGTATGTCGAACACCGGCTTCGCTAAATAAGCTTTTTTCGAATATGAATTTTTTTTTAAGTTCCGCCATTTTTATACAAAATGTCAATTTTGTTCCCAAGTAATTAATTAATATGGTAATGATATATATAATTGAAAAGGTATATAAGTGCTTTTAAATGACATCAATATAATTAAGATCCGACAATTATTAATTAAGATATTCAGGAAAATATATTGAAACTTTAAAGGCCTATAACTCGTAAACCGAGCAAGAGCGGACAAATTTTTTTATTGCACTATAATCACATGTAAAAGTACTATAGAATCACTATCAAAATTATTTAAAAATCAACTGTGCCGAAGATCTTGATTTAAGCCTAATTTTTCTTAATAGCCGGCCTTCGGTCGGCGGAAGAGTTTTCAACTATGTGGTATGTCCAAAAGCGGCTTCGCTAACGAAATTCTTTATTTTTACCCAACTTTTTTTTACAACGAAAATTTTTTTGATACGAGTTTCTTAGGAAAATTCGATTTTCAAAGCCCAATAACTTCCAATATATTTATTTGTGGCCAAAAATTTTTATATCGTTATATTCACCGTTAAAAGTACTATCAGTGGCAAAAAAATCAAATAAATCGGAGCTGAATTAGGGTGGTCTATTTATACCAAAAACTTGAATTTCTTTCAATTTCAGTTTTTATGTTGTTATTTTTTATTTTTATTTTATTTTTTTTTTTTTTTTTGAATTTTCTCAAGTCCTTGTTATGGCAACACTGATTATTGGGAATTTGTTTTTAGTTTATTTGCGGTTTAGCTTATTACTAAATCGTCAGTTTTTTTGTTGTGTATGTTTTAAATATACATAAGTATTTTATTTATTAATAAAAAAGTGTTGTAATAATTTGTTTATAATTTAATCTACATATTTAAATTGGTAAGTTAACAAAATAGTTTATATTAAATTAAGATTATCTAAACATAATCTTTATTTTAATATTTATTATCCACTTATTTTTTTTTGATAACTCTTGTATATTTTTTCTACTCGTTTTCGCTCTCTTCCTCTCTCTTTCTAACACACACATATTAATTAATGCGTAAATAGGAAATTGACACTTGTTGTTAGTGTGTCATAAGTATACATAAGTATGTCTGTCTGTATGTACATAGAAACGGCAATTGGAAAATTGAGATTATTTTAGTTTTTTATTATTTCTTTGTATCGTAAAAATTTCACGTATTTTTACTAATTAAATTTTGGTTTTTTTGTTGAGTTATTTATAAAATTGTATGTTGTTTTAAGTATAGCTGCATAGATTTTTTGATTATTTCACTTGCATTACTTTAGAAGTTAAAAAAGATTCTAGATTTTATAACAAAAGCTAAAAGTGTAGCTTTTTCGTTTTTTTTACAAGTTTTGCTTTTTCTCACATTCTTCTCTTTTTATATTTTTTTCATACGTTTCATAATATGTGTAGATTTTAATTTAATCAAAATGGCCACTTGTTTATGAAATTTTCGTTTCTTTAAATATCATCTACTTTTAATAAAAATACTTATTTAATACCTTTTTAAATGCCGGTTTATTTTAACGTAAAGAAAACTATCAATAAATTAAATTTATGTCACTTTTACTTTTTTTATTGCTTTCTATATTTGAAGTTTTCTTCAAGTATATTTTAATTATGGTATTTTTTTCTTGCTTTATAAGCGCTCAATTTTTTTTAACTTTTTTGTTGTACAATATCTCTAAAACGATTGAATTTTTGATTTGTTAAACACGTCTTAAATCGTTCGCTTTCTCGCTGAGACTAATATTTTTGTATTCAATTTATTTTGTTGCTTCTTCTTGTTTTCTTCATTTTTATTAACGGGCAGTGTTGCCAGACCAAAAATAAAAATAAAGTTTTTTAAAAGCTTTTACAAAAAGCTTAAGAATACTTTTTAACTTTTTAAAAATCAGGTTGGCAATTCTCATGTTTGATACCTTTTAAGCAGAGATCTGCCCCGTCCTCGTCAAATGTCGCAAATCACGGCAAGCAAGTATGGCGATTTTACATGCATTTTTCAAAAATGTTTGTCAAATCGTGCGCCCTAGGTCGGCAAATTTCGACAAATGCACTTGAAATGTACATACATAAATGAAAATTTTACAAATTTGTCAAAATTTAAAACTTGTTATAACTATGAAAATATATTAAATTTATGTTTATTGAAAGATAACAAAAATTATAACTATTAATTTTATTACATAAATTTTAGTTAATTTTTTTTTTTTTTTTGTAACTAAAATTTGTTTTTTTTGTACATTTTTATCAATAAAATGTAAAATTCTTTTCTTGAAAATTTTTCTTAAAAAAATCTGTATTTTTAATTTTTAAAAAATTACATAAAATAATATATATATATATATATATATATATATATATATATATATATATATATATATATATATATATATATATATATATATATATATATATATATATATATATATATATATATATATATATATATATTTTGGACTTTCTTAAAACAGTTATTTTTTTTTTCGTATATGAATCATATATAACGACACAGAAAACATTTTTACATTTCTGGAATGTATTTCAAAATAAAACTTTATGAATTTAACATACACTAATTTATTTCCACAATGGGATTAATTCATTTATGTATTAATTCGTTGGAATTATTAATTAACGAGCGTAACCCGGTGCGCTTCGCTACCCCCTAATAGGGAATATAAAACAATTGCTACTGTTTAGGGGTTTTAAAAAGTGGGCGTAAAATATGGGCGTGAACCCAGTTCTTACATAGCCTTAAACGACCACCGTTACTGGTGCTATCTGTGTGTTAAATTTCTTAAAAATCGGTACAGGCGTTTGAGAGTTATAAAAAGTGGGCGTGGCATACAACCCAGTTCATACATAGCCTATAATGTCCAGCGGTAATGGTACTATCTGTGTGTCAAATTTGGTGAACATAGGTGTAACAGTTTAAGAGTTTTAAAAAGTGGGCGTAAAATGTGGGCGTGGCATCCAACCAAGTTTATACATAGCCTATAATGACCACCGGAAATGATACTATCTGTGTGTCAAATTTCGTTAAAATCGGTACAACCATTTAAGAGTTATAAAAAGTGGGCGTAAAATGTGGGCGTGGCATCCAACACAGTTCATACATAGCCTATAATGATCAGTGGCCCTGATACTATCTGTGTGTCAAATTTCGTGAAAATCGGTGCAACCGTTTGGAAGTTATAAAAAGTGGGCGTAAAATGTGGGCGTGGCATCCAATCGAAATCTTACATAGCCTATAATGATCAGCGGCACTGATACTATCTGTGTGTCAAATTTCGTGAAAATCGGTCCAACCGTTTGGAAGTTATAAAAAGTGGGCGTAAAATGTGGGCGTGGCATCCAATCGAAATCTTATATAGCCTATAACCACCTCTGGCACTGGTATTATCTGTGTGTCAAATTTCGTGAAAATCGGTTCAGTCGTTTAGACGTGATTGACGCACAAACAAACAAACAAACAAACAAACTTACACCTCATTTTTATAATATATATTAGGATTTGATTAACAAATTTTAATTTGAATATATAAGAGGATCTATTGATTTTTTTTTTAGAAATATAGACTTTTGATAGAAATATTAACTTCTGCAAAAAGTCTAACTTATTTATTTTATTTTTTTTTTCAAAATACGAACTATTCGAAAACCGGTTTCTCCAAATAGTCGAATAATTGATCACCGTAGTGCATAGGTAAAATAATTTATTTATGCTAACATTCATTTACATTTGTTTCAGGCCCAAGTTGTAAAAAGTGGGCTTTGTATTGTCGGTTATGGACGTATTTGAAGGGTATATTTGGAACAAAAGTCGACTAATCGATTTTTTTGTTAAATAATTGATTTTTAGATTTTTTTCTGACTATTTTTGACTTTTTGATTTAATAAAATATATTCGAGATTTTCTGCCTTAAATTAATAAAAGTTACTATTTAAAATAGTTAATTTTTGTTTTAAAAATCGCTAAAATAGTTTCTTTGCTTTCTAATTTATCTGGCAGCCTCGTTTACAACAATATCCAATTTACCGTTATTTTTATTGTCACTATGAACATAGTTGTATTTTTGCGTAATGTAAACACTAAATAGAAAAAACAATACAACGTATTTATTAATTATCGTTATTTAATCATTGAATGTATTTTATATCAATAAAGTTTTTTTTCAATATTAAATGTTAAGAAATTAGCTGTTTTATCTTTAAACACAAACGAATATGTGATAAAATTGTTTAACTAAAAGAGGATCATTTATTATAAAATAATGATTAATGCCAGATCTAATATTAATGCTTAGTTATTACGTTTCTATTTCAAATGCATACTTAACTTAAAATAGCCTCTGCAAAATATTTTATTAATATGAATGTTCAGCAGCTTTGCTAGGGGATTTTTTAATTAGCATATGTTTGCATTCTTTTTTTTATATTTTTTTTTATCAAATACACATATTTTTTATTTTATTATTTCCATTAAACATTTAAATAATTTCCATTTAACAACCATCTCCATCAATCACATCATCTTCGTATCGACAAGTGATAATAAACAAGAAGTAAAATGTAAAAATTACACAACTTACAATTTTTACACGTTTCTTCGTAAAAATTTATTGATGAATCACTGTTCTAAATTTATATATTATGCGAAGTGTTGGTTTTTTGAACGTTAAAGTAATACTAAAATCTTTAGATTTTAAACTGCACGACTAGATTTTCACAGAATATCATATGAAAGTTCTTATCACTCTGGAAATTCCCTTTAAACGTATCGAAGAAAATAATTCACACAAGAGCGGGGAAGTAGAAATACGTAAATTTTACTTAGCACAAAAACAACAAAGGATTATATGTCCTTTTAACAAATGAGAGAAATTGAAGATAGTTTCAGAGAGTTGTACTCTCTAATCGCTACCTGCATCTCATTATATTTATGTATATTTCTCCTATTTTAAGATAAATTAGATAAAAATTAAATATGATCCTTTTTTATAAGATAAACAAAATTTAATGAGAAATTTTTATAGGCATTAATATATATTTATGTATGTATGAATTAATGTGCATTTTGATATTGACTCATGAGATTTGCGAGTTTACGCTCCAGCTGAGCGATTTATCTCATTTTTTAGCGCCACTCTATAAGGAAATTTAAATGATGGAAAATATTTGTGTATTTTTTGTTTTATTGTCGAGATCGATATTATTCATATGTGAGTGGATATTATTGTCTCTTTGGGTTTTACATGCGGAAATATTAGCGGGTTATTCTTTTTCTGAAGTGTTCTTTTTATTCTGTTATTCCATACATATTTATTTTGTGTTGACAAAATGTGTGGAATTACGTGGTGTGATGTTTGATGATTCTTATGGGTATTTTTCTTAGTAATATGGAATTTCATTTGGTTAAAAGTCATATGATGATAATGCTGAATGAGATATAAGTTTTTCCAATTGTCAGTTTACATATGAATATGTAAATTTTGAAATTTGATATATTTTAAACAGAGATTGTATAAGCAGTAAAAAAAACTATATATAATCTTTTAAAAAATTGTGCTAAGTTATGAATGTATAATTTTCTTAAAGATCTAAATAATCGTTCTCGTTAAAAAAAAAAAAAAAACATAAGCAAAATTTCTTTGTATGCTATAAAAACAAACTCCCGTCTAAGAAATAAGAAATAAATTAGCGAATTCATTTAATAACATAATTATACATAAATATCCAAAAAAAAAAAAAAATTAAACAATTTATATAAGAGCCCAAGGTACACATCAGATTAATTAAAAAATAAAAAATGTTAGGGAAATAAGATTTGAAATTTCCAATTTATAAAAAGTTATAGCTTGTTTCTCTATGTCGAACGAATGCTTTCTTTCGCCTTCTAAGCGAACGATAACTGATTTGGGTTTCTCTAACTCAATTCTATGCGAACAATGAGTCGAACGATAAGTCGAAAGAAAACGTAAGTGTTTTCATATAAAATTGGATTTCTGTATTTCGAACGATAAGAACAAAAATGTCAAAATCAGTCACTTGCTATTTTGCTTTCGACTGGTTGAATTTTTTAAAGAAAAATATGAAAAATACTCACAAGGACATTGCAAATGTTCCTCAATCATGTTTATTATTCATTTTGATGCATTTGATATCCATAAATGTCGATTTTGTGTCTAAAAAACAATTTCTAAAAAAAATTTTTGTTTTTTAATAATTTTTAATTATTTTAATTTTGTTTGTTTATTTACTTGATAGTATATACATTTAAACAATTTAGAAGTATTTTTAATATTTTTACTAAAAAAAGTTACTCTGAAAGTAAAATAAAACAAAAACAATAGGAAAAGACTTAACTCCATGCGAACGAAAGCGTATGAAATACAGAAACCCAAAATTATTCGAATTCGTTCGACTTGCTTTCGTTCGCTTTGATTTTCGTTCGACATAGAAAAACAGGCTATTAAACTTCATAAGTCGATTTAGTTGTGATGAAGGGTATAAAATCTATGAATAATTTTTCATTTTTTTTTTTTTAATCCATGATAATGCTTTCACCTACAAAAATATTAATTAGATGGGGATTTCTAAACTATAAGTCAATTTAATTATTAAAAATGTATTATTGTCTATTAAAAATAATATGTATATTTATTTTGTTGATAACGTACAACTACAATTTTTGACGTTATAAAACTTTTACAAAAATTATTAACAAGAAATGGAAAACAAACAAAAAAGAAAAAAAGAGGGATTTATTCTTTCTTACCTTTAGAATTATAATGTTAAAGTTATTTATAAGCATTATTTAATTTTTTTACTTTACAACAATAAAAAATATTTGCCTATTTATCTGATGTAATTTCTAGCAGGAGTGAACACTAATCATATTTTTTTTTCTGATCTCTTTAGATTAAGATTTACAAACCTCAATTTTTAAAAGAAAATGTAAGTAGATTTTCGTTAATTACACGGACGAAATTGCGATTTATAAAATTTTAACGGAATTAGATGTTGTCTGATTTTATTGTTTTTGCCCCTAAACTTTTAGTTTAGGATTTACAGTTATTTTAGAATTTTGAAAGGTTTTCACTATATTTATTATAAAAAATTCTAATTTTTAATTTAAAATATTTTAAAATTTTTATATTAAAATCCATTTGTGATAAGAATTATTAAATTCAGGTATTTTTTATAAAATGAAAATCTATTTTTCATGGTATTTATAAGTGATTACAAGGAAACCACAAATATGCTCTTAAAAAATAGCCTTAAGCAAAATCAATAATTTGTTTTTAAGTCTACAATCTTGTTGTAATAAATCAAAATGATTATTTTAAATACTAAAGTTAAAAATAATTGCAATTACTAAATATTTTGGTATTTTTTTATAAAATAAAATTACAAAATAACAAAAAACTATTAAGTATAAAAAATCCTTACTTCAAAATATGCTCTAAAAATAGAAAAACATACTATAAATATGATCTAAAATCGATAAATGATAATTCATGCCGTTAAGGGTAAAATATGCAAAAAAAAAAAAAAAAAAAATAACAAAATCGATTGCAAAATCAAAATCCTATCATGGTTAACTTAGTTTTTATGATACTGGTAAAAATTAATTTCATACTTATGTGTTCCTAACAGTTACAGGGGGATGTGTGAATACACATCGTATTCTCTCTGTGCTAAGAATACCGTGAGGTTAGGACGACAAGGCAAAATATTCACGTTAACCTAAGACACATCTGTTGTCATTGATATTGTCTATATTGTTTAATTCTGACCAAAAGAAATTGGTCATCATGTCACCAACTTCGCTTTTAAAAGGTACGGATTAAGGATGCCTTAAATCTGCATCTATTATTACTTTCCTTATATTCGCTCTAAATTTCTAGTTAACATTTTTGAGAATATTTTAATTTTGTACCAAAATTTATTTGTTTTGGGGATTATGGCATTTTTTTTCGCTCACTGTTAATATTACTACAAATTACAATAAAATTAAATTAAAAGGATGCCTTAAATATGCACCTTTTATTACTTTCCTTATATTCGCTCTAAATTTCTAGTTAACATTTTTGATAATATTTAAATTTTGTACCAAAATTTATTTGTTTTGGGGATTATGGCATTTTTTTTCGCTGACTGTTAATATTACTACAAGTTACAATAAAATTAAATTTTGGTAACCCTATTTTTGTTACTACCAATCAGCTGTGGAGAACTGTCAAATTTATACGTGTGCCAAGATAGCCAGGGCTGCCAGATACTTTTTTTTTAAAATTATTTGAATTTTGTATTAAAAGGGATTATTTTGAGGACTATTTATACAAAAGTACATTCATATGTACTTCAAAAATACATAATATCATCAGATCGTTAGCAATATTAAGAACTGCCTGTGCAAGTTATTTATAGTAGAATATACATACATTGAAATTATATACTTTTGGCTGAAATTCTAGTAAATTATATGGAAAATCATTATCAAAACATTCGTACCATTTAGTAAAAGGAAGTTTTTTACATTGAGTCTCATAAACATCAATTTGAATATTTTGGCATATAAATTTAATCAACACATTTTGTATAACACAGAATTTTGTCTGCGCTATTGAGTTAATACTATAGTTGGGCATAATCGTTTATTTTACTGTTTCGTTCAAATCGTTCAAAATTGGAAAATGATTCAGTTCGTTCATCGTTAATTTTATATAGATGACAAATGAAACAGAGTCTGATCGATTCATATTTAAATGATAAGACAACAGATGAAACAATTGTTTCATTTGTTTTATAGAATACTATATTAGAAAAATTAATGGATAAGAATAAATTGAAATTATTATTAACAATTATTTATGAAAGTATACTAAAAACATACCTAATTAATTAAGAAAATAAATACATAATTTAAAGAATATAAAAACAATGTAAAAATGAAAGATATGAATCATAAATAAAGAACGAATCAACATCGTTCATTTTACTGATTCGTTCAATTGAATCGATTCGTTCATGAACGACACAACTCTAGTTAATACATTTATCTTTATCAAAATATTTATAAAGTTTAAACATTTTGAAATTTTCATTTAATCGATTCACCATTTCAAAAATAAATTTTTTAAAATACTGCAAACAGTTCTGCTTTAAAGTTGTAATGTCTACACTTACCAATGTGCATTTCAGCAGCTTGTTCTCAAATTTGGAGTCAAAAATCAATTGCGTTGATTGTCGTTTTAAATCTTTATTATTTGATAATACGATCACTTTTCATATAAAACACAAGGATGTATTTGTTTTTTTTTTTTTTTTTTTTTTTTTGAAAAATTTGTTAAAGCAAACCTTTCAAAAATTTAAAAAAGTACAAATATATGAATAATATCATAAAATTAATGAGGTATTTATCGATGCCAGATTAAACTAATTAAAACTATTGCAAAAATTAAACAGAATTAAAGAAAAAAACAAAGTCAGCAAAAATTATCAGCTGATCACTGTCAGTACAAAATTATATATAGACAGTATTAGATTCCTTTATATCCTAAAGGATAATTTGTTGCAGAGTGCAAAAAATCAGGGCATATTGTCATATTTTTGATATTGCCAACATAACGATCAGAATAATAAATTTGGTATTGTGTGCAATTTGCTAATATATAAGGGCCCAATTTTAACAATGCTTTCTAAATAGTCGCCAGAACTCAATATTATTGATATTTTGTGGTCCATATTGGAAATTTACATAATAAAATAGGTGTTAGGCCCTAAAAATGCACTGTAAACACATTTCGCCTAATATTACAAAAAAACTGGACGCACGCAAACCGCCTCTAATCTGTTGCATACACTTAAGACTACCATTCCACATAAAAAATAATCATGTATGTGATAAAAATCGTTTTCGAGCCAAAAACGAATAAGGTTGTGATACACATAAAATTTTCGATTTCAATTTCGTTTTATTGTAAAAATTAAATCGATTTCATTTTCCATTTTGTTTTATGAAAATCTCAATAAATTAGGTTGTGATCATGGTTGTGATAAAAACGAAATTGACATGATTTTATCGTTTTCAAATCGAACAAATTTTGGTACTCGTTTTAAAATTGAATTTAATTAAAACTGTTACAAAAGAATTAGAATCATTAAGAATCATTAAGCATGGGTAAAAAATAAAAGCTATATTGTAGAAGGAAAAATAAAAAAAAATAATAATACCTTTTAAAGAATATATATTGAGGGAGAGGTTAAGAAAAGTATAGAGATTTGTAAATCCTAAAATTGTTTATTCTGTTGCTTTAAAACACAGAATTTTAAGTTTAAAACTTAAAAAATATTTTGTAATTTGTGATGGAACATGTAATGATGCGATGTACCTTATTGTTTAAAAACCTATCAGACACTCGAATTAAACTGTAACTTCACATATGGGTTTTACAATTTAACTTTTAAGGTTTCTGGATATATGTATCTACCACAAAGGAAAAAACTGATTTGAATATTCAAAATAATCATTGTGCTAACCCAATTTCAAATCACCAGTAAAAATTTAAATCCAATGCAAAGTCCAAACTGCATCTGCTAAAAAGCGTTCCTATTAAAATATTGCATTAGTTTTTATTTTTGTAGGATTAATTAATTAATCGCCAAAAATGTAAATTTATTATTCCTCCACAAAGTGTTATTTTTATGGGCAATGTTTTCCTTTTTATTCAGAAGCAAGGAATATCTCCTTTGTGGCAGTTTCACGCAAAACTTAACTTTTGATAATTTTTTATTAAAAAATTAACATAAAAACATTAAAAAATTTATTTCATTTAAATAATACAAATTTCAAAATTAATTTGTTGTGATTTGACAAGAAACATATTGAACATCACAACCTAATGGATTTAAGAATACGATTTACTTTTGAAATTGACCGAATTTCATCACATATCTGAATGTAATTATTGGTCGTAATTTTAAATTTTTTATGTCATAAGTGGATGCTTAAAATAAGCTGTGAGATAAAAATATTGAATTTTTTGTTTTCATATCTTTAATTTAACACTAAATAATGGTTCTATATTATACTAGAAATCTTCCTTCTTCTTATGATACCAAATTTTATTTTTAATTCCAGTCTGTTACTTTGTCATAGAGCTTTAAAAATGAAATTGTATAATGCATAATTTAAGCTGTGAGCCACTGTATATTAGTGTGTAGCAAAATCTCAAGAGTCTTGCAATTTGTTATTCACTTTAAAAAGGAAGAGGAATAACGACACATGTCTTCAAGAGATTATCACACGTTACGCTGTAGAATACATTTCATTTCTCTCCGGAGTCAGTAACAACTTTAGCGTGTTCATCATAAATCGTCGATGGTTATATGAATTATTTTTTCATCCATATTATGGACGCATTCACTCAATCTTTTTGTGTAATAAAAATTCAACATTAATCTCAAGCCAAGAAGCTACTATAGGAAATTACATATACAGCGAAAGCTTCCATAGGCTGTGATTTTGTCCGTTATCAGGAGATGTCCGTCTATGGGATATGGTTCATCATAGTTTTTAATAAGAGGTAATTCAGTAGCATAGGTACTGGTATCTTTTTATTTCAACATCTAAGATTGATTGTAATGAACTACCTTATAGATAAAAATATTCTTATATATACATATTAAAATGCAAAAGAATTTAAATAGTTAAAATCGTAAATAATTAAATAATTTTAAATTTATTTGACTTTCTTTTTTTATGTTTTTAATTTTCATTATAATATAAAAAACTGCATGCAAAGATGTTTGAAAATATAAAATGTGGGTCGTTTAATCACCAAATAACATATATTATATATTTAGCATTTTTTGTTTCATTTGTTTAATTGTAAACTAAATTTGAGAACATTGAATAATATTATTCAAATTTGATTCATCAAAATTAAAAGTAATTAATCAGAATTTTTATTAATTAGAATTGTTGATTAATCGATTAACTGATTAATATGTGTATAGATTAAATAAAATTTTGTATAACCGATTAATCGCACATCCATAGTATTGACAAAAGTTAAATGATAGTAACATTAATTTCAAAAACAGTCATAAAATTTGTTCCATTTAAGAAAAATGTTATTTGAAAAGTGTTTTATTATTTATATATTTTTGCATCATTAAGGGAAATTTTAAAGCAAAAAAAAAAAAAAAAATAGTGGTTTCTCTTTTATTTTGCTTCAGCGGCAATAGACGTTATGCATTTTCTTTAGACATTATTTGGAATAAATTATGATTTTATGGAATAATAGCTACAGTTCGCTTCTCTCCATTTTCCTAAAATTTCTAAATTTAGTCTTTCTTCGTACGCAAAAAAAAAAAACAAAAAACACGATAGAAAAAGATATAGTCGGTCAAGCCCGACCATATGATACCCTACACCATTGTGTACACTATAATTCGGGGAGGGGTCTTTTATTAGACATGGAGTAAAATATACTCCATACTCCGATACTCATAAGTGTAAAATAAGACATACAAATACAGAATATTACGTTGATGCTGACATTTATATTAATTTATTCACTTTTGGGTGATTCCCAAAAGGGGGCCTTATATGGGAGCTATGGTAAATTATGGACCTAAAACTTATTTGTGTCGAATATTAACTTGATACTAACATTTTAATAGCATTTATGGCCGTTAAAGTGAATTTCCGAAAAGGGATTATATGGGAGCTATGGGTAATTATAGACCTATCTTTTTAAAAATCGGCACACTTATTTAGACTTATATGTGCCAAATTTTATTAAAATATTGCTATATTTAAGGGATTTATGATCGTAGGTGATTCTAAGCCGATTGGTAAAAATTAAGGTTGATCTTAGACCAATTTTTTTGGGTATTACAAACATCAGCACAAACGCATAAAAAAATCATCTCTTTACTGGAGAGAATGGGGTGATTTTCTACAAGATATGCTTTTCAATATGGTTTCAATTTACTTGTCCATCCAATATCATGTGGACTTTTTTTCTGAACCATGTTTCCTATCGATGGTCGAATTCCCCTGATACTGTTTAATGACGTTGAAAACAGTATGACAGAGGACATTTAATTCTTTGGCCAATTATTTGTAGGACCAATTTGAATTTTTTTGAAAATTTTTAATAATTTATAGCACGTACATCATTTTCGTTACTCATTTTGGTCAAACTCGCAACAAATCAACAATTTGTCTTCAAGAATAATAACTGACATATTTTCAATGATAAAACAGTTAAAAATTGCTTCGGAAAAAAGTTATGAAGCAAAACGTGTGTTAAGATTAAAAAATATGAACTAAATACATACTTACCTAATTCACAAAGTATATTATTTGAGTTATTGTGTTATATGTTATTTAATATTATATTCAGCCACATATGTTTTTTACTACACCATTTTTAAGTTAAAATAAAAACTTTCTATATGATATTATGAAAACAGCAATTTAAAATGAGGTTTATGGATTCAGTATCAGAAAAGAACAAATGAGAATGAGATATTCCAATTCAAAAATTGAAAATATCATTTTAGTTTATGATTTTTTTTTTTATTATAATTCAGAAAAGAGCATATTAAAATAATATTTCTCTTTTAATTCCAGAATATAACAATTGAAATTTACATTTTTCATATAAATTTCAGAATTGACCAATTAAAAGTGATACTTTTTATTTAGTACTTGAAAATTAGGTTTTTAATTTATAATTTTGAAAATAACAACTTAAATTGGAATTTTTATTTAAATTTTTGAAAAGAACATTTATAAGAAGATTTTTACATTTAAAATTCAGAAAAATATTGAAATTTTGAAAAAAAAAAAAAACTAAATTAAATTTAAAAAAAAATAAACTTTCCAGATGGATTTGAAACAATTTCTTAATTTTATTTGCTTAAAGGTCACATAAATTAAGTTGACCTAACATTATTTCATCATTTAAATCACTCTTATTCAATGTTCTAAATTTTAATGAATTATTCTAAATTTCAATTGTTGTTTTTGAATTTCAAAATAAAAAACTGAAATGTAGAAATTTCAACAGTTCTTTTATAAAATTTAAATGAAAAATCTAATTTTCAATTTTTATATTCAAAAATTTAAATGAAAAATTTAATTTTCCAATCTTTTTTAAAATTTAAATTTATTTTCAATTGATTTTTAAAAAATACCGTTAAAAGTGGTGTATTTCTTTAAAAAAGACAATAAGTTTAAACTTTACTGCTCACATTTTATTATGTTTTTCCTTTGCCTAAATATTTTCATAAATTGTTGATTTAAATAAAAATTTTACACACATATACTTTCTAATTCCAAAAATAAAATTTTTAAACAAATAATAAATGTGAACAAATATAAATTTAATTTTTAATTCACCCAGGAAATATTGTATTAGTTCTACAACTAGTTCTAAAACACATAAAAATAGTCTGTATTTGTTCTACTTTGGCTACGACCAATGATTTTTGTTTGAAATTGTCACCTCCAGAACTAGTTCTGTGGAAGTGTTACCTAGCCAGTATCCATTCTATGGAACGGTTCGAGAACTAGTTCCTTAATCAATAATTTTTGTTCAAAATTGTCACATTCAGAACTAGTGCCATAGAAGAGTTAGGGAAAGGTTTCAGAATCTATTTTTATTTTTATTTTGTATTCTAATGGGCTATTTTCTAAAGTCCACTTTTGAAATCAATTGAATTTTGTAAATATATATTTTTTTTTTTTTTGTTGGAAGTCTTTCAAGAACCTGTAATTTGTTCTCAGAAGTGATGTAGAAGTCATACAGAACTAGTTCTCTAAAACATTTTTCAAAACGAATTTAGAATCAGAATAAGGTTCTACTCCATTGGTGTCAGAATGGGTTGTGATACCACTAATTCTGAGGATGTTATTAAAGAATCTGAAGTGGTTCTGATAATGTACTAAAATACTAAAAATTTCTTTCCTATGGAAACTTTTATTGTGTTAAATTATTAAACAACACAAATCGAGATGTTTTCTGGCTTTGAAATATATTAAAAAACGAGTCAATTTGTTTTTTTGGAATAAACATCACCATTCTGCATTTTTCAATATTACAGTTTTCAATAAATATTTAGCCGTATTCCAAAAAAATTAATGTAGGTTACATAAAGAGTTTCTAACTTCCTCTTACGGAAATTTACATACACAAAATTAGTAATTTGTTATTAAGCTTACGTTAGAATTTGTATCCTCTATTATGAAAATAATATTATTCTGTAGAAAAATTTTTAAACAAGATATTAAACAAAATGTTTGGATAATTTAGATCTATCTAATAGGAGAAGCTTAACCCGCTAACTTTAGGAAACATTTTTAGAAATAGTAAAAACGCAATGAATTAAAATATATATATCAGTGCATAGTAAAATATAATTTTCTAAAGTTTA
Organism: Protophormia terraenovae; assembly: GCA_951394005.1. Lineage (NCBI taxonomy): Eukaryota > Metazoa > Arthropoda > Insecta > Diptera > Calliphoridae > Protophormia > Protophormia terraenovae. Next base: position 146,306,761 of record OX596074.1, read on the forward strand.
ATTTTTGGAGGTTGATAATTAGCATTAAACTCAGAATATAAAGAAATCGGAAGCTGTGAAAATGGCAGTATTTTCAAAGAATTAAGTTTGAATATAATCTATAATTTTACAGCAGTATTCAAAAAAACTTAACACAGCTTTACCAACCATTTATAATCAAAAGTACTTAAAGTTGTATTCAAAAACATTGATTTGCTTATTATACCTTTGGTAAAGCCTTGTAAACTTTAAAAATTTTAATAATGGTTCGACCCTACTTTAAGACCATATTTTAAGATTATTTCCGTTACATTTTTCAAGAAAAATAAAAATAATGATACATTTTTAGATTCATTTCAACAAAATCAACGTATTTAAAATGTCCGAATGTTAAAATCTGTAATAAAATAAAAAATGTTTCAAAATATCAGAATATCCAATTTTGGATATTCTGTGTAGGGAGAATAGCTGTGTCAAGATCATATATACTATTTTTAATAATTTTAAAAATATAAATAATGTTCGAACAAACGGTCTTCTGTTTTGACACTTTAGATGTACAAAAATAGAAAAATGTATGTTATAAATCTTTTAGGAAATAAAAAATAATGTTCGGTCTTCGGATCCCCTTACATCTAAGGAGACTTGGAACCACATTTGTGAACCAATGTACTCTATAAGACGATGCGAAAACTAGGAAATAAAAAGTTGTTATGTTCACCTCTCAGCCGTCTAACAGCCGACTTTGAGCCGCCGCCAACAATTTTTAGCAAAGCCGCCGCCGCCGTTAAAATCGTTCGGCGCAGGTCTCTGCTTGGCACACGTCAAATTTATTACCTCAAATCAAGCAACCTGCTCTCGATTTTTGTGTATTTTTCTTCCAAACGAAATTAAATACACAAAAAATGTTAAATTTTTTAAATAAAACTGGCTTAAGGCTGCTTCCTTCACTCAGATCCATATCTTTGACAGCTTCAGCTAGAACTGCCACTGAGGAAATTAAGGAAGAACCGAAGCCTGTCGCTAAATCTACCAATGCACCGGCTTTAATTTTGCCCCAAAATTTCGATCAGTATTCTCCTGTAAATCTTAAAGATTGTCGACAAGCATGGATAGAAAATATGGATGCAGTGGAAGAAGAAAAATTGGGGCTAATAGAATTACACCCAGATGTGTTCGCCACCCAACCTAGAGTGGATGTAATACAGGAGAATATTGAATGGCAGCGTAAATATCGTTATGTAAGTTTTGCCTCCAGCAAATCTAGAGCTGAGGTACGAGGTGGTGGTCGCAAACCTTGGCCTCAAAAAGGTGGCGGTAGAGCTAGACATGGTTCAATAAGATCTCCCCTATTTAAAGGTGGTGGCATTGCTCATGGTCCCCGTTCTCCCACCACCCATTTCTATATGCTGCCCTTCTTTAAACGTGTTTTGGGTCTAACATCGACATTAAGTGTTAAATTGGCTCAAGATGATTTACATGTTGTTAAGGATGTGGAAATACCAAGTACAGATACAGAATTTATTTTGGATTTAATAAAGGAAAGAAATTGGGGTCCTTCGGTCTTGATAGTTGACAAGTAAGTTTTTGTCGTTATTTTTTCTTTATTCTATATTGTTGGTGTTTGTTTTTAGGAATGATATATTTCCCGAGAATATTTGCTATGCTACAGATCAATTGGGATATGTTAACCTAATGCCAGCTTATGGGCTAAATTGTTATTCCATGTTGAAACATGATACTTTGGTGTTAACGGTAGATGCTGTTAAACATTTGGAAGAACGTTTATTGTTCCAACTTCATCGTACAGATGCCTTCGCCAAGGAGCAAAAATTCAAATTAGATCAAGTTTAAATTTTATTTGAAATTGTTATTTTTATTCAAATAAAAATTTTATATATGTAATTAGTAATGTGGTTAATAAGTGTTTTTTTATTTTAAATAAAGATTTTGTGAAACAGTATATATTGGATAAGTACCAATTTTCCAAAAAGTATAACATTTTCTAAATGTGAACTGTTTTTCAAACATGTTTAAATTTAAAATACAGTGGTTAATAAGTGTTTTTTTATTTTAAATAAAGATTTTGTGAAACAGTATATATTGGATAAGTACGAATTTTCCAAAAAGTATAACATTTTCTAAATGTGAACTGTTTTTCAAACATGTTCCATTTTTCGAAAAACATTTAAATATAAATATTAAAAAAAAAAAATACACTGATTTTCATAGAAGTATCAGTTTTCCAAAAATGTACCATTTTCAAAAAAGTATACATTTTTTTTAAAATACCAATAAAAAGCCTACAATTTTTAAAAATATAACAATTTGAAAAGAGTACAATTTTACCAATAGTAGCAAAATTTTCAAAAAAAAAAAAAAAAAAAAAAAAACAAGAAAAATTTCAGTTTTTTAATTTTGTCTATCACAGCTGTACAAAAAAGTTTTTGAATTTTTATTATTTTTTTTAATTTAAATTATGGTTGTGTTTACTAAATATTATTTGACTTAAATATAAAACATGAAGAATGGTTCGTTTATACTAAATTTAAAATTAGTTCTTCTTTTTCTTTTTATCAGTTTGTCCTAGACCCAGGGACTCTTGATATTGTCGTACAATTTGTTCTTGAACTTCGGGCAAGCAGGGAGAGTAGCGAGAATATTCCATAGTAAATTCGCCCTTGCCTTGGGTGCTGGATCTGTAAATAAGATAAAAGCACATAAAATTTGTGAAATAATTCCTTTCCTTTATGAGGTTCGAATTAATATCAATTCTAAAAATAATATATTTTTCATTTTAATTAAAAATTTTTTAAATTGCAAGATCATTATTGCTTACAACTTTTTAAATTTCAGTTACTTTTTAATTTCAATTTAAAACTCAAATTTAATTTTTTTTATAAATTTTGAAATTACCTCAATTCTCCAGCATAACCAAACATGTCGTTCAAAGGAACTTCAGCATAAACGGTAAACCAACCTTCGGCACCATCTGTGCCCGTTATAATACCATGTCTTTTACTCAATTGACCCATAACAGCACCTTGGAATTCTTCGGGAGCGGTAACTTCAACCAACATAATTGGTTCAAGAATTTGCCAAGAACCATTTTGGAATACTTCTTTGACGGCGCCATGAGCGGCCAACATGAAAGACAATTCACTGGAATCCACTATGTGATGACCACCATCTTGTAAACGGAAACGAATACCGGATAATTTATGACCGGACAACATACCCTTTTCGGCCATTTCACGGAAACCCTTTTCTACACCGGGCACAAATTGTTTAGGCACATTGGTACCAACAGTTTCATCACAAAATTCAAGCAAAGTGTTTTGTTGAGGAGGCAAAGGTTCCATAATACCAATAATACGGGCATATTGACCAGAACCTCCTGATTGTTTCTTGTGCAAATAATCGAAGGAGCAAGGTGCCACTAAAGTTTCTCTAAATGCTACTTTAGGTTTGCCTAGAGTCACGGGACAATTGTATTCACGTTCCATACGTTGGGCATAAATTTCCAAATGTAATTCACCCATGCCAGACACCAAAGTTTCCTTAACATCATTGTCGAAATAGAAATGGAAGGTGGGATCTTCTTTGGTAAATCTGGCTACAGCTTTGGCGAAATTATCCCTATCCTTGGGATTGTTAGGCTTAATAGCCATGGATACCACAGGTTCGGGTACAAAAATCGATTCCATTGAAAGACCATCACGGGGATTGGTGGTAAAGGTGTCACCAGAAGCACAGTCAACACCAAACAAAGCAAAAATATCACCAGCATACACTTCATTTACATCTTCCATATTATTGGAATGTAGACGTACCAAACGAGCTATGCGTACCTTACGATTAGTTCTAGCATTGAAAATATTGTCACCTTTGCGCAAAACACCCTGATAACATCTAAGATAAGTCAATTGACCAAAACGACCAGCTTCCAATTTAAAAGCTAAACCTACAAAAGGTTCTTTGCCATCTCTAGCAGGATTTAATATAATTTTCTGAGGTTCTTTTCCCTCTTCCTCAATAAAAGCAACATTTTCTACTTCTCCGGGATTAGGTAAATAATCAACTATGGCATCTAACAAAGGCTGGACACCCTTATTTTTTAAAGCTGTTCCCACCATCACGGGTGTAAAAGTACGTTTAATACAACTTCTGCGTAAAGCTCCCTTAATATCATCCTCCGTCAAAGATTTTTCCTCCAAAAACATTTCACCTAATGTATCGTCAACATTCGACAAATGTTCAATTAGTTCTTGACGTCTTTCAGAGGATTCGGTACGCATATCCTGGGGTATTTCATCGTAGCGTATATTGGTACCATAATCACCATCGAAATAAATGGCCTTCTCTCCCACCAAATCAATAATACCCTTGCAGTTACTTTCCAAACCTATAGGCAATTGAATAAAGGCAGCATTGTGATTCATTTTAGAACGCATTTGTGATAACACTCTGTAGGGATTTGAGCCCATACGATCAAGTTTATTAATGAAAGCAATGCAGGGTACATTATAACGTTTCATTTGTCTATTGACCGTCAATGTCTGACTCTGAACACCACCCACAGCACACAATACCAATACGGCACCATCCAAAACACGCAAAGCTCTCTCTACCTCCACCGTAAAGTCCACATGACCGGGAGTATCAATTATATTAATGTTGATATCTTTCCACAAAGTATAAGTAGCGGCCGATTGTATAGTAATACCTCTTTGTCTTTCCAATTCCATAGAATCCATAGTAGCGCCCACATTATCTTTACCTCTTACCTCGTGCATTTGAGCAATGCGGCCGGTGTAAAACAAAATACGTTCAGTCAACGTAGTCTTGCCACTGTCAATGTGAGCCGAAATACCAATATTACGAATTTTCTCAATAGGTTTGTGTTCGGCAAACTTTAAATGGGTGCAATAACCATTCTGTGGAGAAAAATAAAAGAAATTTATTAGAAAATGCATTTTACATTGATTTTATTACATTACATAACCTCCCTTACCATGGGATCTTGGTTTTATAATTAAACTGTTTTAATACTTACTTGCTTTAAAGTTTTTATATTATTTAACCGCGTAATTAAATTACTATTGACCAGACGTTTTATTAAAGTCATTTTTTAACAATTTTAATTGATAATTTCGTATTTATTTTAATGAAATTTCGATGAAAAACACAAAAAAAGTTCAATTCAACAACCAACAAACATGTGTAAAAGAAGTGAAGAAGAGATAGAAAGAAGCACAGCTGTTTATTAGTGTTGCCAAAAGCAGATAATTTTTCCCAAATTCGGGAGTTCAAGTTTTATTAGTGGATAGATTTAGATATTTTTTTTACAAAAATAAAACATTAAAACATTATATAAAAATAAAAAAAACATTTTTCTGTAAAAAAAAATATTTTTTTTGGTACATATACTCTGGATTCTTTTCGATTATTAATTAAAAATTATTCAGAGCATGTGCCAAACGGCAACAATGTTCTAAAGAAATTAAAAATGTTCCTATGGTGAACATATTTTACAACATTCCTGTGCCAAATTAAAACTTTTTTCAGTTAAAAATTTTGACAATTTTTAAAACAAAAATACACACAATTTCATATAATTTTTTAATATATTTTTTCAGTACAATTTATTTCTACATTAGACAAATTTTTATCAAGACAAACGTCAAAATTTTATCAAGATAAAGAGCGCTTGAGCTCTGACAACTTTGTCTTGATAATGCTTAGTAAAAGACGCCATCTTGATTGTTGTTGGTACTTCTTGCATGGTTTATTATGACATACGTTTTCCCCTATAATTGACAAAGATAAAAAATTATATGCAACTCTTGATACAAATTTTTGTCTTGATACAAATTTCTCTAATATAGACTCGACGTAACTTTGAGTCTACATTAGACAAATTTTTATCAAGACAAACGTCAAAATTTTATCAAGATAAAGATTTGTCTAATGTAGACTGAATTTGTCAGTATTATTGCAGCGTTAAAAGAAAATTGTCAGCACTCGAGCTCTGACAACGTTGTCTTGATAATGCTTGGTAAAATACGCCATCTTGTTGTTTGTACATTTTACATGGTTTATTATGACATACGTTTTCTCCTAAAATTGACTGAGATAAAAAATTATCTGCAAATCAAACAAAAATTTGACGTTTGTCTTGATACAAATTTCTCTAATATAGACTCAAAGTAACTTTGAGTCTACATTAGACAAATTTTTATCAAGATAAAGATAAAGGTTTGTCTAATGTAGACTGAATTTGTCAGTATTACTGCTGCGTTAAAAAAAATTGTCAGCGCTCGAGCTCTGACAACATTGTCTTGATAATGCTTGGTAAAAGACGTCATCTTGATTGTTGTTGGTACTTTTTGCATGGTTTATTATGACATACGTTTTCTCCTAAAATTTACAGAGATAAAAAATTATCTGCAAATCAAACAAAACTTTGACGTTTGTCTTGATACAAATTTCTCTAATATAGACTTAACGTTACGCTACATCCAGACTAGCCTTTTTCTTGTTCGCACAAGAACAAAACGTTGGCAGAGCAACACAAACAATTTTGTTAATTTTGTTTTCAATGGGCAGAACATTTGTCGAACAAATCATAATTTTTTGTTTGCCGTCTGTGTCGCTTCGATACCTTTACATGCAGCGCCTCTTCTTCCGCATACAAAATGACGTTTGATGGCAGACATGGTTGCTCGAACAATTGTGCGAACAAGAACAAAACATGAAAAACTTGGGTCCACACTATCCAAATGCATGTGCGCACAACATTTTGTTCAATGTGCGAGCATGAAAAAGGCTCGTGTGGACCGCAAATAAGAATACAAAAATATTTCTTTTATTATATGTAAACACAAGAGATGCCATATGGTTTAACAAATAACTTCTACTTGCGAACAATGTCGATAATGCAGTTTTATAAATTGTTTCCGCTAAGAATTTTTCGTTAAGTTTCCACAAGAAAGAGCGGTTATTTTAAATTATATTTTATTTAATTTTTTTTTTTTTTTTAATTTTATTCATCTTCATATTTATTTTAACAATTACAATAATAAATTTAACAAACTATTTTGTATATTTATGTATGTATATTTTACACAAAAACAATGATTTTATAGGTATGATATGCTCGTTTGTTATTTATTCAAAGGGTATGATGTGAAGAGATTATTTCGCTTATTGCTTTTTTGCTATATTTTTAATAAAAGTAATTTAGTATTGTAAAAGTTTTATCATTTGGGGGAGAAAAACTTATTTTAAATATAAAAAATCTATAAACTTCAATTACTGCTATTTGTAGGCGCAGCTTACAAATTTTCCTAAATTCCACTTACTACTTACATTTAGTCAAATTACTTTCCGCTCAACCAGTAAATAAAATAAATACGAGAAGCTAATTTCATATTCGGTTGGAGTTATATGCGACATGTGATTCTCATCACATAGCCGTTCAATCATTTATCTTTTTAATATTATTTCTATCAATTTGAAAAAGTTACACAACAAATCCTGGTTTTTCGACAAAAAACTGAGAAAATGTTTAAAAAATTAGTGAAAATAAAAAATGAGGGTTGAAACTTTTCAACTCTTTTTTTTCTTTTCTAAAATTCTTAAAGCAGAGAGGGCGATCAATACTCTCAGTAACTGTAAAAAAATTTCTTCCGTTTTTGTGGTGTTTTCATGTTTTCATATTGGCTGTTTTTCCATTTTGACAATTCTTTTTGTTCTAGATTTTTTTTCAGTTGTCGATTTCTTAGTGTCTTTTTCTTTTGCTGATTATTTCTTTATTTAAGCATTTTCTTCATTTTTGCCTTTTTTTAATTTTAGCGATTTTTGTTTTTTTATGTATTTTCTTCATTATAGTGATTTTTTACAAAAAATTCTTTGGGGGAAAAAAATTAAAAGAAATTTTTCACAAAAAATTCTTTGGGAAAAAAGCTAAAAAAATGTATTCCTATAATAAAATTAATTTTAAATTTTTTGTATCGAAACTCAATTTGTACAAAAAAAAAAAAAAAAAAAAAAAATGCTTATCAGTTTTTAATAAAATTTTACTATAAAAAGTTTGGGTAACTTTTTTATAGTAAAATTTATACAAAGTATTGTTAATAGTTCTAATTAAAAAAAATTAATGTGTGCATTTGAAACATTTCTCAATTTAGTACATAAATGAATACCTATAAAGTATTTAAACTAAGGTTCTCTAAATTGATTTTTGAAAAAAGGAAAGAAATCGACTTTCTTGTTGCCAGATAGTCGATTTATTATTATTATTTTTTTCACAACACTAGTTTAATATGAGTATGACTTGAAGACAACTTTAATTCGAATTTGTTGATATTTTTTGAATAAAATTAGACTAGTTGTTTTCGAGATATGCTTCAATATATTATGCAACCTCGTTAATCTTACAAATAGCCACTTACCATGATTAATTCAAAAAGAGTTGTTTATAGGATTAGCACATTATACTTGCATCCGAATTGGTTGAGAAATCCCGTGCTGTAGAATCACTGTTGCCCTATGTTATTTATCAACATATTTGTAATTCTTAGTACAAGACTAATTATTAAATTCCAAATTAAAAAATATCGAAAATAGACAATTCAAAAATGGAAAAAGTGGAAAATCGATTATTTATTAATTAAAATAAGTCAAACCCTATAGAATCATATGATTATACTATGTAAGTACTCATAGTATAATTATAAAGTATACTCGTAAGAACAGCTGTTTTACAATTTTTTCATTGGCAAACCTCGCGGTACTGTCAAATTGTTTTTGTATTCATATGTAAAATTTTTTTCGAGTTTTTTTTACTCTTGCTGTCCTTCAATCTCTCATTTTTCCGTACAAAGCATTTTGACATTGTGGGCAGTAGTTTTACACTAACAAAATACAAGCAATTGTTGTTTTTGTAGATGTGCGAGTACTTTATTATTATACTATGGTAAGTACTAAAAAAAATAATCAGCTGATTAAGTGAGGTCACCTGTTATATTTCGCCTTTTAGAATCCAAATTTGAGTTTAAATTTATAAACTTTTTTATAAAAAATCTACAGCTTTTAAAACTGCATATTTTAACAAAAACGTTAATATTTATTCAATTAAAATGAATAGATTAACAATAATACATACATAAGTAGTACATACTTTTTTTTTATTCATTATTTAAAAATTTATTAATACATGTTCCGATTTCATTGTGTGTGTAATATAGTTAACGCTTTATAACCATAAGGATATTTCGCTTAAGAAAAATAATAGTCAAAATAAACGAGGCGTTTTTTTCTTTTAAAGTGTTGTTGTTGCAGTTCTTTAAATGAATTAATTAAGAATCATTAAAAAAATATTTATGAACACATAGATTTTACAATAAATATCTAAAAAAACTTAAAGTTTAAGAGATACATAGATAGATTTTTTTTGTGATAAAATAAATTCATTTAAATCATTGATTCAAACCGAGGTTTCTGTTGGTGACATATAGAAGTGTCGACTACTTGTATTTGGATATCCGTGCCATATTTGCATCGACGAATTAAATGTTTTGTGCTGAAATTTAAATAAAGCTTAAATTTAGATTTCAACATAGAAACAAATTTTGACAAAAATCTAAAAAAAATATTATTACAAATCTAAAAGTATTAAATGAAATCACAAATTTAGCTTAAAAGAAAAAATCATGCATTTTGTTTGTCTAAATAATGAACATGATTTGTGGCATAAAATAAATGTTTGTTATAAAATGACAAGTGCTGGACATTTAAAGGTTTTGTTTTTTATTAAATAAATAATTAAAAAAAAAAAAAAAAATATCTTACAAATATTGCAAGAAAAAAACATCAACAACAACAGCAACAACACTTTTTCACTAATTTTACTAAAACTAAATTAAAACAACTAAAACAACAGATGATTTGCATTTTAATGAAATTTTTTTTTTTATTTGATTATTTAAAAAGATATTTTTCTAAAGAATAAAACCATAAAGAGGGATTTCAAAAATGCTATTTATTTAAATTGATTATTTGTTTCTTCACATACATATGTAATTAAATATATAAATATTGTACATAATTATTTTATTTGTTTAATAGATTTTTAATAATAAATACATAATTATATTTGCAAATTAACATAAAATACTGATAATAACAACAATTAAAAAATTGTCTATTTGTCTGTTGATTTTATTTAAAATAAAATTTTTATTTTAAATATTTAAGTTTAAGCCAAATCATACATTTTGGAAATAAAACACAGCCTTATAATTAAACTTGTATTTAAAACATTTTTCATAATGTTTAAAACTGATCTTAAAAAAAAAAGAAATAAAATAAAATTATATAAAGATCATACAAACTCGTTTATTAACCTCAAGTTTTAAATACATATTACAAATAATTTGCTAAGATATTTTATTAATTATTTAATTAATAAACGAGTTTATTTAAATGTGATTTTAATAAAGCAATCAAAAATGTTTATATTTTTTTAAATGTCCCATAAATGTTTATAGATTTGAGTCATAAGCAACATTTTTTATTAACCTAAATTAATTTAATTTAAAATTATTATTTGTGTATTCTAAAGCAAACATAAATACCATTCCCAAATTCCTTTACGATTTTCACATATTTTTATACCCTTCACCACAGGTGTAAAGGGTATATATAAGTTTGTCATTCCGTTTGTAATTTCCACAATTTTCGTCGGAGAGCAAAAAAGTTTATATTTTCGGAATCCTTGTAAGAAGCGATGACGATTGGACCATGTCCGTCCGTCCGTCCGTGTGTCGGTTGAAATGGCGTTTATGAAGCCCACCGATAACTGACATATATAATATGTATGTCAAACGATCGGAAATGCTTTCGAGAATTTTGCTATTGGAATTCAGCAAGATAGATTCATACAATGCGGAGATATGTTCAAAAAACCGGTTTTTTGAACCGGTTTTCCAGTTTCTGAAGCCTCTGTATACACTACGGACTTCGTTTTTACAAAGAAGTCTCGGACATTTTTTTCTGAATTTTTGTTCTGAAAAAATTAAATAAATCGGTTCAGTAATAACTGAGATATCGGACAAAACGCATTTTTTATTTTTTGAAGCCTTGGTTTAAGCTATAGATTTTTATTTTTATACAGATCGGTCACAAATATTTTTATAAAATTTCAGTTTTTTGAATCAGGAAGATCGGTTTATAAATGGTGGAGATATGCTTTAAAAACCGGTTTTTAGAACCGGTTTTTTAGTTTCTGAAGCCTCTGCATATACCAGGGACTTCGAATTTTTAAAGGGGGCTCGAAAATTATTTTCTGAATTTTTGTTCTGAAAAAATTAAATAAATCGGTTCAGTAATAACTGAGATATCGGGGAAAACGAATTTTTTATTTTTGAAGCCCTTGTTCAAGCTATAGATTTTTATTTTTATATAGATCAGTCATCAATATTTTTATAAAATTTCGGTTTTTTTAATAAACCAAATTCGTTCATAATCAACAGAGTTATGGCCCAAAAACAAATCTGTTAAGAATATAAATACACCAACAAACATGTATATTAAGCATTGTAATGACTATTAGTGACATTTTTTGTTTTTTGTATAGACAATTAGTTTAGTTATCAACAGAAGTAATATGATGAATAACAGTGTTGTTGTTGTTGTTCTTTGTATATGCAGTCTGTACAAAAATAAATAGATATGGAATTGTAGTTGTTTATTTTTAAAAACTAAAACATATCTGTTAAGAATATACATAAATACATACACAAACATGTATATTAAGCATTGTAATGACTATTAGTGACGTTTTTTGTTTTTTGTATAGACAAGTAGTTTAGTTAGCAACAGCAGTAATATAATGAATAACAATGTTGTTGTTGTTCTTTGTGTATTCAGTCAGTTTGTACATACAAAAATAAATATATATGGAATTGTTGTTGTTTCTTTTTTAAAAGCAAAGCCTGTTATGATTGTTTTTTTTTCATATTCAAATTTTCGTAGTTTGAAAAAAATTTAGATTTAGAAAATATGGAAGCATACGTTAAGGCGAAAATTTTATTAATTGTCGGTAATATGGTAATATGATGTCGATAAGATGGTAAGATGGTAATATGGTGAAGGGTATCAAAGATTCGGCACAGCCGAATCTTTTTTCAATTTCATTTTTTTATAAAATTCATTTATATGTAGATGTTTGTGTTTAAATTAAAATAATATTAGAATTTTTGTTTAAAATCTTGTGCTTTAAGAAATTATAGATATTTTTCCATTTTCTTTGCTTTTATATAAATTGTTTCGAAATATGTAATTTTGTGCGATTAATTTCATATCACATATATCTATACATATATTTATAGTTTATAACTCAAACAAGTGTTTTTAAAAGTGCAAAATTTAAATATTTCTTTTAACACAAAATAAAAAAATAAAAAACTTTAAATAAATAAAATTTTTATTTGTGTGTTAACATTTTTTAATTGACTTGTATTAAATTTTGATTTAAAATTTATTTTTGAAATTAAATTTAAGTAATACATATTGCATTTTAGTGTTTTTTAAAATATAACATATTTTATAGTTCTTCTGTAATACCTTCTTAGTAATAAAATCCTTATCATTTCTTTAGTTCATCTAGGAGAAAAAAAGTAATTTCGTTTAAGTATTCATTTGACAAAATATTAGAGAACTCATGAGCTTTTGTTTATACAAAATGTTCAAAATTTGATTAAAAATATGTATCAATGAAGTATTCGTTCAATTCTATACGCAATTAATAATTTTCAACCATTTTCATCAATATTTGTTGCGTAATGCATTTTGTATCTGACAATCGAAACGTTAATTTATTTTAATTACGTTTTTATTTTTCCAAATTAAGTTTTACTTAATAAAATATATATTTAAACACCTTTAATTAAATGCATTAAACATAATCAATTAAATTTAAACAGTGCACATTGGGGTAAAAGGGGTCGAAAATTGCGATTAATTCAGGGAAAGGTGATATCAATATTTTAATGATCACGTTTTATTTTTTTATTTATTATTAGTTAAAAATTAAAAATTTTCAGTTTTAGAATTTTAAGATTTTTTTTTTTTTAGCAGAACGGTAATGTCTGTCCGTCCGTCTATACATTAGAGGTAAATGGGTCGAAAATTATGCATAATTCAGAGAATAGTGGTATCAACAGTTTAATCACATTTAATTTTCCTATTTATTAGTAAGTAAAAAATGCATTTCTAGAATTATAAGACGTTTTTGGCTGAATAGTAATGTCCGTCCGTCTGTCTATGCATTTGGATTAAATGGGACGAAAATTACGCTTAATTCAGGAAAAGGTGATATCCAAACTTTGATGACCACGCTATTTTTTCTATTTATTAGTTAGTAAAAAAATGCATTTTTAGAATTCTAAAATATTTTTTGGCAGCATGGGTTTGATCCCCTAAACCTTTCTTAATAGTTTGTTTATGAAACGACTTTGCCTATTTTCAATACCAAATAAACCTTATCAAAATTCCAAAAATTTTGTAAAATTCCTGATAATTTAGTTGAAAAAAAAAAAAAAAAAAAAATATGTTGAACTAAAAATTTTGAAATAGATCTAAAATCATCGGTTTTCAAATTTTACTGAAAAAGTAGACCTACGAAAAATATTTGAATTAAATGGAATTACGAAATTACTTTTTCTCTTATCCATCAGTAGCAATTATTAGTTAGCACGGCAATTAAACACTAATGAATTTCTCTTAACGTATTATTAATAATAAAGTATTAATTAGTATTAATTCTTATTAATATTATTCTTATTACTTGTTGTTATTATAAAAATTTAGTTTATTTTGTTGTATTAAATTATTACAACTTTTCAGTTTAAGATAAAATTGTCATGTCATCATTGCCTCGTATTAACTACGTATACACTTAGAGAAATTATGGGGTAATACAATTAAAGTTCATTATATTTTGTTATTTATTTTTAACAAAACATTTCTTAAAACTAAAAATACTTATTCTGTTTTCTTTATATTTGGTATAAACTTTACTTTTACATATAGATTTATTTTTGTTCTAAAAAAAAAAAAAAAAAACAATTAAATAAATGATTGTTTTTAAACGGGTGTTATATCATTTTTGCTATCGGCCATATTACTGGAACCATTGTTGGTTGTTTCATTCGATGCTTCAACTTTTAGAGTTAGATTATTAACATTTTTGGGAGTGCTGGAATTTTCATCATCTTCCTCGTTCATGGTAGATAAACGTTGATTATTTTTACTAAGATCATTTTAATTTATTTTGAGGGGATTTAATTTATTAAATTTTAATGATGAAAGCAGGTGAAGAAGAAATTAATTAACAATTTTTGTTTTATTGGAAATAAAAGCTAGCTTAAGAAAAATTCTATTTTTTTTTTTTCATAAATATAACACTACTACAGTTTCTACTACAATTTTAATATTTAGTTCTATTTTAAGCATTTTTTTAATTAATCTTTTTTAAACTTAATTTATTAATTATTAATTTTAATCATTTTTAAAACATAAAAAAATTGAACAAAAAAACTTACTTTTGACTGCCATTGATTTGACGCACTTTAGCAGTTACCGGTATTATCAATTGTTCAGCCGAGGTGCCATCCTTATTAACCTGTTGCCAAATTGTGGTTCTTTGTACCTCTTGTTGTTGCTGTTGTGTAATATTTGCTGGTAGATTGGATGTTGTTGAAGTGGCTCCATTTGCCAAGGGTATATGTATTGTAGTTGGCCCAGGATTTAAGGTAGAATTATATTTTTCATACTTATCATGTTGTTGATGATGATCCTTAAAATAATAGGATGATTGGATATTGTTTTTGGTCATATTTAAGTTAGTGTTTATATGTGTAATAAATAAAATATATTTGATATATATTTTTTTAATTTGCATTTGTTGGGTATAAAATTTAGCATTTCTAAGGGATTTGTAAAGTGTGGAAATCACAACTAAGTTTAGCTTATGTACTTTCCAAAATTCTGTGTGTGTTGTGCTGTATTAAAAAAAAAAATTAATAACAATTAATCTAAAATTGAGGGTGTCTAGACAAAACTGATGGATGAATGATAATTTTGTAATTAAATAAAATATCAACTCTATTAATTCTAATGATGGTAAAGCACTAAAAATTATTTTTGTAACTTTTTAATCGGTATGTCTTTTGATTCAAAAGCCTTCACTTTGTGGTGTACTTTAAGTGTAAATATCATCCCAACAACTTCACACTTTTCTGCAGACGATCCCCAAAAATTTTAAATTATTTCTTTATATTTTATTATAGATTAAAAAAGTGTCTTATCTAAATTTAATTTGATAATGAAAACAAATTTAAAATTTGTATATTTTATAAAAATTCGTTTTAAACTTGGCTGCCATGAAATTCCATAATTTATGTTATTTTATATAAACATGTGAATGTGCCTCGCGAAATACTATTTTTTGGAGTCTTATCTACTACATTGACTATCTGCAATGTAGTTACAAGAAGTGTTAAGCCCTGTTTTATTATTTGTATTCTGTTAAAAGACGCACTAGCACTGTCCAAAAAACAAAACAAAATAATATTTAAAAAATGTTGATATCAAAATTTGAGTATCCTTTATGTAACTGTTACAAGTTCGCACGATAAAAAAGATATAGAATTTCTCCCAAAGTCCGATTAGTCTATATATTAACGAATGAAATCCAAAAGTATAAATGCCCTAATAAAAAATAATAAAAGAATGGGATAAATTTGCATAAATTCCAGTATGAAAATTATAGTGCTAAAATTTTGCACTCTATTAGTTTCAAATCTTGTGAGTTCAGTTCTGTAAACGTTTTGCTTAAAATTACCACAAAATTTATTAATGATTAAAATCAATATCAGTCATATTAAAAATTTTATATAATGACCCACATACATATTTGATCATTAAAATATGTCTATATTATCCCAGATTTTATTGGTTCAATTAATTTTTGTTAAATTTAATCTACAAATTTCAAAATGCTAAAAGGCAGATTTGGTTCCAAGAGCCTATTACAAACTTGTAAATGTATTTTGTTGTTATATAGTCAGTTCATTAATATTACTCCATTTTTACATATATGACATGACTCAGCTTTCGTACCCTAGTAAATAGGAGTGCCGATCACTGTTCTATGCTTTTTTTCTATAAGTAGAATCATAAATATCCTGTTTGGCTGGAAAAAAATAATTTTGAATATTGCTTAAAATAAAATTTTTCAATCAGTTAACAAGAATTTCGAATTTTAATAAAACAAAAATTCATCGAGATGTTTAATTGGACTTTGTGATTACCTTTTTTTTACTAGATGACTAAACATTGACAATTTTATAAGAATAAATTCGAAATTTTTCTCAAATTTCAACTGAAACGAAAAGTTTATACGTTTTAAATTGTCATGAAGCTTCTCTATTTGAGGGTTTAAAATGTTGATCGGCTCACATAGCCTTCTGGCAGTGTGAGAGATAAAGAGCCATACATCTTATAGTATGTAACTCACTGTCAAAGGATTAGCTTGATATTTCACAATTTGAATTAAAAATAAAATGTTTAAATGAAAATAAATTTATAATTTTCCAATAGAAACCTGTTTTGATTTATATTTATAATCGGCGTTCAGAAGTAACAGTGAATTTGAAATGACTTCAGAAATCAGATAATAAATTATATTTCACAAAACGAAAGTTGACGTGCTCCTTTGACGATTTTATACTCTTTAAAATTTATCTTAATAACAGTGCCAAATTTAATAAGATCTTTCTATATTACTATAATATTTAATCTGAATAAAATCATTTAGAAATTTGTTTTTGTATTTAATCCTTGGTTTTAAATATATAAATTACAAGAGCTTAGAACTAAATAAAAATAAATAATTATCAAAAATTTTAATTTTAGTACCCTGAGGTCAAAATTATTTTGATACCGAAAAATATTTTCACTCCATCCCTGTTGTAACTTCAACGACAAAAAAAAAAAAAAAAAAACTCCCTAAAGATTTCGTCGATCAGTAGTTTTGACCTAGATCTTTACAAAAATTTACCTATTAGTTCGAAAAATTTCCATATCCTGTATTTCAACCCTAGAACTTTGAGCGGAATTTCGGAATGTTAATATTTTTCTTAATCTTTTTGTTGTGATTTTTTACAAACGAGTTTTTAGGTTTTTAGATTGAAAATGTTTGTCGGGATTCACACATAGCAATTTTTCTTGCTGCAATTCTGAGTTTGTTGAAAAGAGTGGAGAAGGGAAAACTAAGCTCTTATATTCTCTTCACCTATCTCGCCAACGAACTCAGAAATTGCTGTGTGTGAACCACGACAATATTTTAAATGGAATTCGGCTCCTGAGGACTTGTAACGCCTATCATTGCTCTAGAGAAACACAACGGAAGCAATTTTTAATTAAATCTAATATTCGTTTGCAATTTTGGCTATGACTCAACGCTGGCTAAAGAATTATTTTAGCGATAGGCTTCAGATTTTGTATGAACTATTTCCTTTCCAATTGATAAGAAGATAAGGCGGATTGGTCTGAGGAGTGTGGTAGGCCAAACTAAATCTTAATTTTGGCATAACTAAACCTATAACTGTTAGTCTTGATATTTCGATGGTGTAATTTTAACCCTTCGTCTTACAAACTGGTCTGGCCAGACCAATTGAAGATTTAAATGTAAGTTTCATATATTTATAATTTAGCTAGAGACCTGAAATTCCAGGTACCCTCCTAAAATTTTGTTTTCTAACGATCTGTGAAAAAACCAGAATGATAAAACTAACACAATGATAGTTATAAGGATAAATTGGTGTACATGTCACATTCGTACCTAATATGGTCTGGCTGGACCAGTTATATTTTGTACCGAAAATTATATAGTTTGACGATGCTATTCGTTCGTTTTATATTGTATATTATTTTATTAAATCCTTTTAAATTAAAATCTCATCAGTTTACACACATTATTTTATGATTTTCCACGTTTTCGTTCATATTTTGTCTTATGAGAATAATACCTATAAAACATCAAATGTTTGAAAAGAAATATTGTATGCGTTTTTAGATCCAAAATGGGGAGAAAAGCATAAAGTGTATCGGTGGAGAAAAGTTATATCTTGCAAAGATTTGTGGTAGTTATGGTACACAGAAAAAAGTAAAAATGGACTTCAATTACGAAATTTGTAATATTAATTACTTTTTAATTGATTTTGCTCCAATCATCAAAATGATAATATTAATAACTAGAATAATTGATATTATTATTACTTCTTTTCCTTAAATAGATGCAATGAGCTGAAAAGTTTTGAAAATTTACTTAAATTTATTTTATTTCTGTACTTTTTTAGACAAATATTTAATTTTTCTTTATATTTTATCAACAGCTGTCAATTTATTAAAAAACAAAACTGAAAACCAATTAGAAAATTAATTATATTAATAAATCATATAATTAAATTCCAATATAAAGTTAATTAATAATTTTATTAAAAAATTATTTGAAATATTTTTTTCTGTGTAGAATATAGTTATACAAATGTAATAAAATAAAAAAATCATAAAAACTTTCATTTAAATATATAGAAATGCCCTACTGGTCTGGCCAGACCATATTTGTTACGAATGTGACAATTGAAACATCTGTATGACGAAGGGTTAACAAGATTCACAATTAATATAACGATAAGAAGAATATGTCCAGGAGGATTGGCAGCTCCCTTATTAAGTAAATTTGAATTGAATAACTAAATAGCTATGCAGTGGATGTCTTAAAATTTTCTTATTAAGATTCTTAATTGAGATATATATAGGTAGGATAGATCTAAGTGGTAGCCTACATACAAAGTACATCTTAATTTTGTAGGAATAATTTTCTTATTAAATTTCACAGTTGAGATGATAACAGGATAATAGGTAATCACAGTAATAGGATTAGAGAAGCAGACCGGGCTATGCTAATAGATTATAAAAGAAATATTTTCTAGATTACAGAGATCACAGTTTTTTTTTCGATCTCAATTTTCTATTCACCATACAATCGATCAAAAATTTACTTTTATTTTATCTATGCCCAGTGGGTGTAACCGCAAAAATGTTTGGTATCAAATCTGTATTTCCTAAACTACTGATCGGAACGAATAGAAAGCTGTAAAGGAGGACCTAATCTTTATGAAAAATCATCTTCTAGTCACCCTGTAATAATATGATATAAACTACATTGAGTAAAAGTTGACCACCTCGAGTATATAAAAGTTTCAAAAAATCATAATTTCTACAAATTAAGTACGATTTATTTGCCTCATATATCTCAGGACTTGTAGCCGAAAAACAAAATAAAGCCGAGGCAAAAAATCAAATATTAAAAATTCAAGCGTAAATATCTTTTTAACTGTACAAGATAACTTAGGTGAGTTTTTTTTTTATCTTGCCAAGCACTTTACAAAAATATACAAATCTTGACTTTATTTGTAGATGTTACGGATTTTATTTGCAGAACTTATGATTTTATTAAACTTTTACATACTCCAGGTGATTAATTTTAACACCCTGTAGCTTATACTGAAAATCTTAAGTCCTTCTCCACAGCATTTTTATGCATTTAAGTTCATTCTGAGCATTAGTTTAGGAGATACAGATTTATTACTAAAAAAAATAAATGGTTTTGGTAGTCGTATCATGTCGTAATGTTGTCTGGCTAAAATCTTCGTAAAAAAAATTAACTTTAACGATACGTTTAATTAATTTAGCCTTTAAAAGTGTGCTGCTTTAACCAAATAATAGTGATGATAAGTGTGGGTATATAGAAGAGAGAAATTATAAAATTAAAGATAGCTTAAGAGTCCAGGAAACAGTTACCAATGTTGAAATTAAAAAAATAAATTGTTTTAAAAACCTTTTTTTTTTTTTTTTAATTTTGAAATAATGGAAAGTAAACAGTGGGTGTAAAGGATATTTTTGTGAATAATTTTATTTTTTTTTTATCACTATATAGTATATTTCAAAAAAACAATTACTTAAAAGTAAATTTTTAGTTTGTTTCTTAAGTTTCGATTACATAAAGCTTAGGGTTAATTAAAACAGCTAGGTAGATATATGTAGGTAGTTATGTATGGCTTTGAGTGTTGTCTGACTCAGATTTATTTTATTTTTAAAGTTTTAACCAATTTTTTTTTTACTTTTTTTGATTTATATAAAATTCTAAAAATTTGTTTGTAGATTTATTTTTTTATTCTTTTTTTGGTTAGGAAATCATTGTCTTTTTTTGTTTGATTTTTTTAATATGATTAAAAATATAAAATATATTTTATAGCATTAATACATAATACGTGTTTAGGTACGTTTTTACATTGACTTAGCATTTGCTTTTAAACTTTCTTCTTTTTGTTTTTTAAATAATAAAATATAATAATTTAAAAATAAAAATTTAAAAACATTTTTTTAATAAAATGGCTAAAATTTGTAATTTGTGGATTTTTAAATAAAATCTTTAAAAATTTTAAGGGGTATTAATTAGATTTAATAAAATGATTTTTGAACTTTTTTTTAAATATGATAATTATAATAAAATAATTAAATTAACTCAAATAAAAATAATAATATAAAACAAATGCATATTTAAAAATGCATGCCTACTTAAAAAATAAAAAATTTAAATAAAATAAAATTTAAAATAAATTTAACAAATACTGATTTGCTTAGCTAAGTATTATAAATATTATACATACATATAACAAAAAATATATTTATACTTAATATTAATAGAATTTAAAATTATAATAATAATTAAGAAAATAAAATTTCAACTTTATTAACTACTGTGCAATTATTATGTATTAAAGGTAACAACATAAAAAAGAACTACAGTGCAAAAAATACTCTTAGAAAAATTATAAAATATAAAACACATTTAAAACTTTAATTTCTTTGCATTAAGGAAATTAATAAAATAATAATTTCTTTTAAAATTAAAAAAAAATAAAACATTTAAAGTAAATTAAAATTATTTAAACCTCCTCCCACTGTAAAGTGCAAAAAAATAGTAGCAAAGTTAACATAAGTAGAGGTGGAGTGGGTGGGTATCTGTCTTCCTTTTTTAAGCAAAAAGGGAGTTACAGGGAGGTGCTAAACTTGTGTTTATGGTGTTAAAAAATAAAATAGAGATAAAAAGTGTTTTCTTATTTGTCGTACAAAGTGCGCATTGCATTTGGTTTTTATAATTTGTAATTGTTTTCTTTTATAATTGATTTTTGCCAATGAGTATAATTTTTAAATGCAAAAGTCTTTTTGTTCTTTAATTTAATTTGTTTTTTTGCTTATTTTTTCAATAAGGAACTTTGTGCTTCCAATTCTTTTTCATTTGGTTGTGTTAAACTACCATTTCTAATGTTGATTTTGCTACTATTTTTGGTGGGTTTCTCATTTTTAGAGTTTGACCCACCACCACCCGAACTACTACCACCAAAACAAGGTAATAATTTCCTTAATAATCCCACCTCAGCATCCAATTGATGAAGATCATCTGCATTTTGCCTTTTCGTCATTTCGGGCATAATGTCGTCGAGTATTTTGAGTTCACGGCGAGTAAATATTAAATCCAAAGATTTACGTATACCAATCATAACGACCAACATGAGAGGGAACAATATGGAGGTCGATGAGAATGATTTAATTAGCCACAAGGCAATCAAACAGGCCAATTGTATAAAGGTGAATAGATGAACACGTTTAATGGGAACCTAAAAAAAGAGAAATGAATAAACAATTTTTAAGGGATTGTTCTATATATTGTTCATTAAATTATTTCAAGATCTTTTTAAAATATTTCTTAAATATAAAACAAATCCTTACCTGTCTCAGGAACATATAGTCAGGTTGATATTTAGCCGGCATAAACATAATTAAAATACGATCGAAGAACTGTAAACCCTTCAAAGAAGCAACACCCATATAAAGGAATACGCCAAACAATACTGGCATAGGAATGTGACATAAAATGGGTGTTAGGAAAACTGACAAACCAATAGTAAGGAAAATTAAAACATGTGTAACACGCTGTTCACGAACACCCAAAAATTGAGGCTTTTCTCCAGGGGCCGAACATTCTGATTCTTGTTTTAAAGAATTAACATGATTAATACTTAAAACAGTAGCAGCCACAAACCTTTAATGAAAAAATAATCAAAAATTATAACTCTTTTTAAATTAATAATAATTTAAAGAAAAATCACTTACCAAGGCAAACCCATAACAGTACAAATCTGTATCAAAATTGCCAAAACAAATAAATCCAAATGATAACCACAACCCTTACGTAATTTATTCTCTTTACGATTGATTATTACAGCCGTAATCTGTTGATCCATAAAAATTAGTATAGTACCCAACATGGCCGGTATAACAGCAGCAACAGCTGTCCAGATGGGATTGTTTTCGGAAAACGGTGGTATAAGCCAATCACGACTGGGCAAAGTGGGTTTAAATTCATGTGGTACTTCCAATTTGGGCGTTTCGACTTTCATGAAGAAGTCTAATAAACTCATGCTGACAATGGCAATAATAACGGAGAAATCGCTAATATATTGACGTACTATTGTAGGGAAGAAGAGGGCATTTTTGAAATCCTTTAGAATGGTAGAAATAATAAAGGTGCCCAAAAATAGTATGACCGACATAAGGAATATATTCGAAGTATCTGGATGTTCACAATCTAAGCCCACTAAAGTACCATTGTTGGCCTGAAATAGAGAAATATAAGAAAAATTATGAAAATAACTTTTGTTCTTATGGTTTTTTTCCGTAAATTTTCGGGAAAAGTTCCAGGGGAATTTTAGTGATTTTTCTATCCCGAAGTGGGTTTTTTTTGTAAATTGGGATTTAAATATTTATCTATAGAAAATGTTCGATAAATTTTTTATTTATAGAAAATTTTCGAAAAATTTTTATTTACAGAAAATTTTCGAAAATTTTTTTAAAAAATTATTTAAAGAAAATTCTCGATAACTTTTTTATTTAAAGAAAATTTTCAATAACTTCTTTATTTCAAGAAAATTTTCGAGAAATTTTCCATTTATAAAAAGTTGTCGATAAATTTTTTACTTATAGACAATTTATTTAAAGAAAATTTTCGATAACATTTATTTATAAAAAATTTTACTTCATAGAAAATTTGAAACCTATTTTTATTTCATAGTAAACTTGGGATAAATTTTTATTTATTCCGATGAATTTTTTCTTTAAAAAATGTTCATTTAATTTTCTCGTTAAAGAAAATTTTCAATAAATTTCCTCTCGAAAGATTTTTTTCGACGAATTTTCTCCTTAAACAAAATTTTATTTTTTATCGAATTTTCGTTTTAAAGAAATATTTCGATGAATTTTGCCCCTAAATAACATTTCTCTTTGAATAAATTTTTCGATTAATTTTCTTTTAATAGAAACAAATTTGATAAATTTTTCTTTTAAGGAAATTTTCAATAAATTTCTAAGTTAAAGAAATTTTTCGATAAAATTGTAATTAAATATTTCGTTGAAAATAGTTTTTTTTTTTAATTTTTTTATTACATTATATTATTATATTTTCTATCTATCTTATTTAAAAAATTCTGGTTAAATTTTCTCCTTATATAAAAAATCTAGTCCCTTTTTTTAAAAATTTTCTTTAATTCTTTGAAATTTGATAATTTTCTAATCGAAGAAAAATAATAAATAAATCGATAAATTTTCTCTATAAAGAAAATTTTTAATAAATTTTCTCTTAAAACGAAATTTTACGTTTAATTTTCTCTTTAAAGAAATTCTCAATTAAATTATCTTTAAAAAAATTGCTTGTATAGAAAATTCTCGTTATGTTTTTCGTTTATAGAAAATTCTTGTTCAATTTCCAGTAAATAAAATTTTTAAAGAATTTTTGTCGTAATAGAAAATTTCCGATAAATTTTCGTTGATGAATTTTGACTTAAAAATATGTTTGTGGACTTTTTTAAAGAAAATGTTTATTAAATTATTAGTTATCTTAATAGATAAGATAAATTTTTCTCTTTAAAAGAAATTTAATATATTTCTCATTAAAGAAAAATTGTTATACATTTTTTCATTAAAGAAAAATTGTGAAAAATGTTCTCTTAAAAAATATTTTTGATATATTTTGTCTTAAAAAAATTCGATTAATTTTCCCTTTAAAGAAATTGTTTGACAAGTTTTTTATTTACACAGACTTTCACATTTTCACAATTTAACTGGTTAAATTCGAAAAAAATACTTTAAAAAACCGTACCGTTTACATTATCACTAGAATTGTGTCGTTCATGAACGAATCGATTCAATTGAACGAATCAGTAAAATGAACGATGTTGATTCGTTCTTTATTTTTGATTCATATCATTAATTTTTACATTATTTTTATATTTCTTTATACACAATTTTGATACTTTAAATTATGTATTTATTTTCTTAATTAATAAGGTATATTTTTAGTATACTTTCATATATAATTGTTAAAAGTAATTTAAATTTATTATTATTCATTAATTTTTCTAATATAGTATTCTAAGAAACAAATGAAACAATTGTTTCAGTTTAATCTGTTGTCTCATCATTCAAACATGAATCGATCAGACTCAGTTTCATTTGTTGTCTATAAACTCACACACTCATCGTTCAGAGTCTGATCAATGTTAAAAAATGAACGAAATGAACGAACTGAATCATTTTACAATTTTGAACGATGTGAACGAAACAGTAAAATTAACGATTATGCCCAACTCTAATTATCACTAAACTAGTTTTTTATGACATTTTACAAAACACATTGATTCACAATCACAAGTATTTTTACACAATTAACTCAACTTACTATTTGCACTTTATTTTTAATTTTTTTCATAAAATACTTTATATATTCAATTTTTTTAGGTTTTTCATACATAATTTTGGATTTTAAAACAAATTTTCGTTTTGGCATTTTCTTTTTCTTAAATTTTCGTACATAGAGTTGCCATCCAAGTGCATAAATCAGACTTGTATATGATAAAAAACCAGTTAAATATCTGGTTTTTTCATTCAACTAGTTAAATTATTTGTATGAAAAAACAAATTAATAACCAGAAAAAATAACTAGTTAAGTGAAAAAAACAGTTTTTTTCGTAAATATAAATGGGGTATTAATAGAAAATTTTCTCCGATGAATTTTTATTTTAAAGAAAATTTTCGAAAAATTTTCTCTTTGAAGAAATTCGCCAAGTTTTTCGATAAAATTTCTGTTCAATATTTTTTTCTTTAAAGAAAATTTATTATTATTTTTCGCTTTAAAAAAAATGTTCGCTATTTTTTGTAATTTTCTCTTTTAAAAATACAGTAAATTTTATTTTCTATTCATTTATTATTTATTTTCTCTTAAGAGAATATTTTATATCAATCTTCTCGTGATAGAAAATGTCTTATAATTGTATGAAAAAATAAAATTTTCCCCATTTCGGGGAACTAAAAAAAAATATTCCAAATCACGGAAGGGAAATTAGAAACCACACTGGGGACTCAGATAGTGTAGGGATTTTAAATTTACTTACCAAGCAATAATTCTTTTCGTATTTGGCATAATCTAATATGGTGGCATTACTACCCGGTGGTGGAGTACAGACACAATCATATATATCCTGATTAACCGGAAACCTTTTACCGATTTTCAAAACATTTTCAATAGCCTGGAATATAAAACATACATAAATAATTATAAGGAAAATTATTATTCAAAATAAAAACCACAACCTACCTTCATTATAAATATAAATGCAATTAAAGTGGCAAAGTTTTCCTCGGTGAATCTTGTTATATAACAGACCAAAGCACTAGCATCTATGGCCGTTAATACCAATAATATAACTGCTATCCAGGTGCCTATCCAGAAACGGAAAGTCATATAATCCCAGCCTTGTTTTAAACAAAAATCATAGACAATTGTTTCAAATACTAAAACCGGACCAGTTGAACCCAAAATTGTTAAGGGTTGACCCGAAAATAGACCATAGCCTATACCGCATACAAAACCCGATACTAAAGATTCCATGGCAGCCATATTTTTACCAGTAGCCTGAGACAGCAAGCCACCGAATGTGATAATGGGCGAGAGACAAGCAAAATACAAGAAAATCCAAGAGGCCACACATTGCATGGAAAAAGCTTCTGTAAAATCAGATAAATACCAAGGAGCTTTACGTTTAACATCATTTATGAGGCCACCAAATAAACGACCCGAACGTGATAAACCTGACTCCTCACGAAGACGTTGTTCTTCCTCCTCTTCATCGATTTCTTCTTTGGGAACTTCAGGACGCTTGCGTATTTCTTGAGAGGGAATGGCAGCTGGAGGTTCTATACGTATGGTGGGATCCCATTCGCCAGGAGGTAAGACTGTAACAGCATCCAAAAATTCATCTATACCCGCTAATAAATGATCACGTTTACGAGCCCTATAGGCCACCTCATGGAAGATTTCATCGGACATAAGAGTGGCCATAGCTCGACCAATTTCATGAAAATTAGTTTGGCTACCAGGTGGACCCAATAAAATGAAAATGAATCTAAATAAATAAGAAAAATAAAAGGTATAAGAATAATGTCTTTTTTTTAAGAAAAAAAGAAAGAAAAAAATTAAAATACCTGGTGGGTACTGGCACTTCTGTCAAATCACCCATAACCGAAGCTTCTTTTAAGCGTATAAATCCAGCCAAAGGTTTATCCAAAAATTCCACTTCACCTACCAATATATTGCTGGCCTCTGCACCGGGAGGAATTTTGCGCATAAAATGCATATTTCCACGATGATCGCTCAAATCAGTGCCACTGCTGTTGCGTTGTATTGACTGGCTGCTGGGGCTTTTGATCATGTCTTCTGTTATAACAGGCACTTTATTATTTTTACGTAATTTTTTAGCTTGTTCTTATTTTTCAAAACAAAATTTACCAACGTTTTTTTTTTTACAACAAAATACGATACAAATACAAATTGTGCCAACAAATTTTTATACAAAATAAATTAAATTTACAACGAAATTATAAAAATAATTATTAATTAAAGAGAAGAAAATAATCGTGCAAAAAATAATTATTTGCGTGAAATTAAAATAAGAAGAAAAAAATAAATAAATATTAATTAATAATTACCAAATATTCTAAGCTAAATAAAAATTAAGAAAAAAAGCCATAAAAATTATAACAATTCAGTACAAAGAGATTATGAATTCAAAACAAATAGTGATAAAAACATTTATTTTACAGAGAAAAATAAAAAACTAATAGATTTTTAAACAAATATGAGCAGAAAGTGTAGAAGTGTAAGTTTTGCAGGGGTAGTGAGTGATAGTGATAATGATGAAAATAAAGAGAAAATTTATTCGAATTAGTTAAAGTGTTTTAAAAGTTTTTGAAAATATTATTAGATCGAGAGAGTTAATGTTCGTGTTTGAGTGTTGTCATAATAGCGTGTTTATAGTAGTGTTTTTTAATTCTTAATGTTAATGTTTTTATTATTTTGTTTTTAATACAAGTGTAGTTAAAAAATAATACCTCATGCTTAAGATGTTTAGAATTTGCATATTTGTTTTATGTTTATTATAACAATTATAACTCAACCAATCGTTGTTTTATTTTAAATTATTCACAATATTTTCAATATATAAATTATTAACGCAAACCATAAATGTAACATAATTGCAACGAAAAAAAAAAAAAAATATATATCTCCAATTTCTTTTTATTACAATATAAAAAATGTTAGAAATTTTTGTAAGTTTTTACCATTTGGCACGACTAGATTTTTTTGAGTTTTAGTGCCACCTGGTACAGTTAAGAAACGTCCACCCATGGCACTGATGTCATCACTTTTATTTCCATTCGTACTGGCCGTAAGTGATAAGGGTGATGTTGCAGTCAAACCCGGTGCTGATGAAAAACTATGATCTTCCACTAAAATGGGGCGAGTGTTGTGATTTTTTGTTGTTAATATTGTTTAAAAAAAGTTTGGATTCTTCTTTTATCAGATTTATTTTAAATTGGTTTATTAATTGAAAATTAAAAGCTATAATACAGTTCATAATTGCAATTATTGCAAGAGAAAAATGTTTTTTTGAAACATGATCCAGAAAACAAGGAATGATAGAAAATTTATTAGATTTTGTTTACATGATATGGCGATATTTACAAAAGTTTTATTTATTATTTTTCGTAAATGAATTCGTAGAGTAAAGAAATTACTAAAGATTATCTATATTATTTATTACCTAACCTTACATTTCTTTTAATACATATATAAATTTCCGATTTTGTGATCAAATTTTGGAAAAAGTTATTAAGTATCTAAACAATTCGATCTTATATTCAAAATATTCAATAGGAGCTAAAGAATACGATTTAATTGTAACTGTATCGAATTTTAAACAATATATAAATAAATAACTTCCACGAAAATAGTATTTTTAAAAATTTAATTTTCAATGTAAAGACCCCGTCATTCCATCATTTTGCTTATGATTGATATGTGTAAACGGGTGCTCATAAAAGTAAATGTAACGTACTGACCATAATGTAATTAAAAAGAAAGAAGAAGAAGAGTAAATAAAAGCGGCAAAAAATATTACATACGTACGTGAAAAAAAAACTCCAATTATAAAAAATAATGAATTTGCCGTATTGTTGTTTTTGTATAACGGCTGCCACCTGGTTAATTTCGCCATGGTATGTACCTTAGTGTGATACTAAAGTGACTTTGTAATTATACTTGTATTAAAAATTTTATTATTACACTATGGTACTGACCACGGCAAAATGAAACAGATGACAGCAGTT
This sequence comes from Protophormia terraenovae, assembly GCA_951394005.1. Classification (NCBI taxonomy): domain Eukaryota; kingdom Metazoa; phylum Arthropoda; class Insecta; order Diptera; family Calliphoridae; genus Protophormia; species Protophormia terraenovae. Next base: position 146,335,657 of record OX596074.1, read on the forward strand.
CTACAAAAACAACAATATGGCGAATTCATAACGTCGAGTCTATATTAGAGAAATTTGTATTAAGACAAACGTCAAATTTTTGTTTGATTTGCAGATAATTTTTTATCTCTGTCAATTCAAATAGGGGAAAACATATGTCATAATAAACCATGCAAAAAGTACCAACAACAATCAATATGGCGTCTTTTACCAAGCATTATTAAGACAAAGTTGTCAGAGCTCAAGCGCTGACAATTTTCTTTTAACGCTGCAATAATATTAACAAATTCAGTCTACATTAGACAAATCTTTATCATGATAAAATTTTGACGTTTGAATTCGCCTTGGCACTGACCTAACATAGTGTCTATATTAGATGTAACGTTATTAGGTAACCTCAATAAAACAACTGTCAAACTGCATTAAGAACATAAAAGAATTCGCCTCATTGTTGTTTTTGTGCAACTGTTGCAACTTTCCATAAATTCATGTTAATGTTGACATTTGTCTTGACAGAATTTTTTCAAGATAAAAATTGTTTTGGAACCACTGGGGGACTGGGGGACAGATGGAAAAATTATTGGCTGCCATGTCAACTATTTAAAGTTATTTAGTAGTGAGTGTATTATAAATGAATTTAATAGACTCTATAATTTTTTTCTACTAAATCGATTTAGCTAATTTTAAATAGCTACTGTTTAGTTAAACAAAGATCTATATAGATAAATTTTATATGATTCGGTTTCTGAACTTGCGCTTAAGAATGTTTCCTACAGACAAATAAACAGACATAGATAAATCTACTTAGAATTTCAATAAAACCAAGAATATAGGCTTATACAATTTCCTAACTTTTGTTAAAAAATGTAATTATTTTGTCCTCGAAACTTTAAAACTTGTAAACGAACGATGTCAAAAAGGGAACATCATAAATGGACAATGTTGTCGATTTAGCAACGTTATTATTGTCTTATATTACGTTTATACGCGCGATTATTGCAAATAAAAATAATTTACTGTTTATATACAAATTGCACAAAGAAATATATTTCCTTATTTGTCGTGCCAGATGAGAAAAATTAAACTATTATCATCGAAAATTCTATAAACTTAAAAGGAAGTGGCAATCACGATTATTTTTCGTAAGTTACTAACTTGTAAATATAGTACTAACTCACTGTTTATACAGCAAAGTTTTCATATCTAAATATTTTTAATTGCGAGTAAATGGTGCGTATAAACGTAATATTAGAGTAACACTGACCATGTATGTGTTCAGAGGATAAATATGCTATTAAATACAGTCGAGTATTACTGAACCATTTAAGGCTCTGTTATTCTACCGTAAATGTAAAAACGTAAATGTAAACGGAATATTAGTGGATGGTTACTCAAAATACGTAAATATAGCAAGTACTTTATTGTTGTTTTGTATACATCAACATCAGTGATCTCAATTACACATATTTTCAGAAAATCTTATTCAGTTTCAAAATCGCTAGATTTATTGGTTTGTATTTAAGTGATTTGTATACAAATCGAAATTTGTGCTTTTATGAGAAAACAAATTATTATATTTAAATTTTTTCAAAAATGTTTTTAGTGAAGAAAATAGCTAAAGAAACTTTTTACAGCGATTTTTTACACAGATTTAGTATATTGAAATAAAAAGCTGTCAACACTGTTCTTACAAGTGTCACGTTAAAACGTAGAGCGACCTAATTTGATCAGGTTACTACGTTACATTTACGTTTTTGAGTAACTCTCATAAGCAAAACATGTCAGCTGATTCGCTACATTTACTTTTACGGTAGAGTAACGGAGCCTTTAACAGTAGGGTTGTTAATTTAAGGCTCAATCAGTCGACTTTTCGACGCAACATAGAATGAAGAAAAGTAGCAAAAGTAAACGTATCATATCCTCTTGAACATTCTGCTTTTGGTTATTTTTCAAAGAAAATAAACTACAGAGTTGTCAAAAAGTCACGTAGCTACGTAAAAATCTATTTCTGTAGATTTCTGCGATACGCTACCTAGAATTTTTATGTCATTAGGTACTTACACACATCTGCTTAAAGCTGATTGAAATAGATGATTGCGATACGATGATTGTTTGCTGACTGGTTGGGCCCTTAAACAATAAATGCGATGACAAAGTGGCCACATGCAAAGAGTAACAAGAGACGAAACAAATTGTCAAAAACCTAAGTCGGTTGGCAAAAACCTAAATTATGCAACAACAAAATACATGTAATCAAATACGTTTTATTGTTGCCAAAAGAAAATAAAAACACATTTTTGTTTTCAAAGCAACAATTTTGTTTAATTGTCAATCGGGAATTTCGTCTCTATGTGTTACTCTATTGCCATGTGTTGACTTACGATTACGCCCTTTAACCAAATTTATTTAACTTAATTTATTCAGATAAAAGAGGATGTGAAACGTGTGTAGCAACATTCAGAATTAAAATAGCGAATTCTGATAAAATAACAAGTTAATCGTCCGAAAATTTAAGGCATTGTCAATGTTAAACCAAAGTTAAACCAACATGGTTAATTTACATATTAAAAATGCTACACTGACTTGTAGAAGCTCATAGTAATTCTACAATAAGAGGACTAAAAACACAGTTTTATAAATAAGCCCATTTTCTTCATAAGCAATTATCTTCTTATTATAACGTTAAACTGTCTATTAACATAAAAAGATAACATTATAGGATTAAAGGAAATATATCTAAAACATTATAAATTAATAATACTGAGACAGAATATATTCTTCAAGTGCAAATTGACAAAGAAAATTCACAGAATTTTAAACATTTAAATTTTATATACAAATATTTTATTCAATCACCCTTAATGCAAATAAAAAACGAAAGTTTTATTCTCTCGGAATTTTTCTCTTTAACAAATTAAAGTTTCTTATTGTGAATTATTTATGATCGTTTAAAATTGAGTAAATTTTGCGTTCATATTTGCATCGACCATGATAAGATTTTGAAAATGGATAAAAAATTCCGAGGAGAATTTTACTCGCCTTAAGGGTTAATATTTTAGAAATATATAGACAATTTTGACAAAGTGTAAAAAGGATATATAGTAGACAAAAAAATATATAGAGAGATAGTAGTATAAAAGTTAAAAAGACAAAAAACACTTTGCAATAAAAGGAGAGCACATGACTATTTATTTTTAAATACTTTAAAGAGATTGATTATTCATAAGAGAGTAAAAATTAATAAAATTTTGTTGGAAATAACTAGTTACGTAAGTTTAATGATTTGTTTAGTTTAAAAAGTTAAAATGTTAAGTATTATGTTATTATTAAAACAAAACCTTTGTTATGTTTGTTAGTTGAATATCCATGAGAACTATTGTTATGGGAGGCTGATGAAGCCCCCGCATGAAACCAGGTGGTAACACCAATATTTCCCAGATGAGTAGTGGCAATGTGACCAAAATCTGCTAAATTATAATAACATGAATATATAGATACAAATGTAGCAAAACTATTTTCTTATATTTTCAAATTATACTTATGCAAATGATTATAGGGAGTCATATGATTGTTTTATATAATTAAAGTGATGGTGAGATAAAGAAATAGAGAGTGGAATTGAAGAGACTCTCTATAGCAAATCATATGACTCTGTAAGATGATAACATACATGACTTCTCTTAATGGACAGCGCACATGAAATTAATTTTTTTTTATTTTAAATTGATGTTTGGGTTATGGGGAAAATTGTCTTCTAAAAAAAAACTACTTTGATTATGAGGCTACTGATGATGTGATATCTAATAATGGTGATTGATAAATGTTTTGATGCTTTATTTGAGAGTGTAGTGAAAAAAAGAGAGACAGGCTGCTTTTTATTTAGTTTCAAGAGCCATTTTTGAACTAAATACTGTTATACTCAAAGCGTTCAGGGGAAAGAAAGTGCTTTGCAACTTGTTTACAGGTGTTTCGAAATTAAATTTACAGCATTTCCAAAAGTTTTTTAATGTTATTTAACTAATTTCTTAGCTTTCTTAACGATTGGAAATAATGCAGGCAGATTGTTCATTGTTAAAAAAATTAATATGACTACTATATAATTGGAAAAAAAAGCTTGAATTAAAAAGCATATTTTGAGAAGAAATAACTGTTTAAAATGATTTATTTTTCGTTATTTGTACCTGTGGGTACCGCTAGGTAACAACCTCGCTGATCTCTACTGGTGGCATATTGTTGTAGTTGTGGACTGCTATCAAGTCCTGTTGAGGACACATTCACATGCAAAGAGTGTGTAGAGGCATGTAAATCTTTATCACAAATATAATGAAAAATTTCATTAGTATTTTTTCATATTCAAGGTTAGTAAGAATAATAATACCACCTATTTAAAAAAATTCTACTTAAAACGGACTTTACTCTAAAAAATACAAATACTTTACTGTTTCAAATTTTATTAGAAACTAAAAGTAACTTAAAGTTTTTACTGTTATAGAAAATGCCGGAAATCCTTGATGAAGTTAAGATAAAAACAACATCTAAATAGTTGGTGTTTTGATGTAGGTATATAAAAGATTTTTGAGCATAAAAATATTAGTGTGATTCAAGTATTTATAAAGAAATAACTACATTAATGATTTATTTTATTAACAATAATGGAAAAATGTTAATGTTAATGATGATTTAAATTTTCTTTATGTAAATTAATGAACTTTGTCTGACAAAAGCTTTTTATTTTTTTTTTAATGATTATATAACCAAAACACCTTAAAAAGTGTATTAATTTTTTGTTTTGTAATTTTTCTAATTAAACATTAACTTACTTTTCGATGATGATTGATTACGACCAATATCTGCCAATGAACGTATTATAGGCATTTTAGTTTTTTTATTATATTCATGCTGATGACGATGACGCCTTAAAAGAGCGTCCTTAACTTTATCACGTGATTCAGCTGGCAATGCTCTAGCATTGACCATATGTTCACAGGCCAAATCTGCTATTAAATCCAAATTATTGGCTTCCATGTCAAGTATTACTGAACCATTTAACAGTAGGCTTCTTAATTCAAACAATGAATGCAATGACAAAGTGGCCACATGTGGCTTAGACCAACGATTACCACCCTCTTCGACATCCTCCTCAAATTTAATCCATCTCGCTGTTTCTTTCCATTCAATTTCGTCACCCTCTTTAACCAAGGTTAAGTATTCGGAGAATAGTGGATGTGAAATATGTGTACCATCGTCGGCATCTTCACCCAATATAAATTGTACACGTTGAGCAGGTGGTGTTACTAAATAGGAGACAAAAAAGAAAATGCAAAAAATAAAAATAAAAGAAATTAATTAAAAAGAAATTAAGCTAAAAAAAAGTCGCTTTTTATTAATGTAACTAGTATGTTAATTGTATGTAATACAATATCTTGTGTTGCCTTTATAATACAATTAACTAAATGTGTTTTAATACTTATTTGTTAAAATATTTTGTACATTGTAATTGCGTGTCTAATGATAATTTTTAAAAGTTCAAGTTTAAGTGGGAAATATTTGAAATTGTTTGATCTAATTTTAAGTTCTAAGAATAAAGTTTTTTTTTTATTGCAAAATTTTGCATTTTGCTTTGTATTTTTTAGCAAATTTTTGAGAAGGCAACACTGCGAAGGGGCAACATTTCGTTTCAAAAAATGTTACCCTAAAAGGTAGAAAAAGAAGTTAATGACTCACACTATCATCTGATTACAAATTATCAAGGAAATAGAGTTTGAAGGGAGCATTTTTCCTCAAATCTGGTATTTCGATTTTATTATAAATATTTCTTTTAATTAATAAAAAATTTCCCTTTTAAGATAAATTTTATTTTTGTAAAAAATTTACGATATGTTTTCGTTTAATAAAAAAATTACGATAACTTTTCGTTTAATAAAAAGTATGATAAATTTGCGATAAATATTTCTTTTTATAAAATTTGCGATAAATTTTCGCTTTATAAAAACCCGCGATAAATTTCGTTTTATAGAAAGTTGGATATAAATTTTCGTTCTATAGAAAATTCGCAATCAACGAAAGTTCTATAGAAAATTCGAGTTAAATATTTGTTTAATAAAAAATTTGCGAATATTTTTTTGTTAAATTTTCATTTTGAGAAAATTTTTGATAAAGAATTTCCAATAAATTTTGCTTTAATAGAAAATCTGCGATAAATTTTCGTTTAATAGAAAAATTACGATAAATTTTCGTTTAATAGATAATTTACAAAACATTTTAGTTTAGTAGATAATATGCGAAAAATTTTTGTTTGATAGAAAATTTGCGTTCAATTTTGGTTTAATAGAAAATTTGCAATAAATTTTCGTTTAATAGATAATTTACGAAACATTTTAGTTTAATAGATAATATGCGAAAAATTTTTGTTTACGAAACATTTAATTGAATAGATAATATGCAAAAAATTTTTGTTTGATATCAAATTTGCGATCAATTTCCGTTTAATAAATAATTTGCGATAAATTTTCATTTAATAAAAAATTTGCGATACATTTTCGTTTAATAAAAAAATTTGTGATAAATTTTCGTTCAATAGATAATTTACGATAAATTTTTGTTTAATAGATAATTTACGAAACATTTTAGTTTAATAGATAATATGCGAGAAATTTTTGTTTGATAGACAATTTGCGATAATTTTCGTTTTTACATAGAATTCGCAAAAATTTTCGTTTTAACGTAAATATGCAATAAATTTTCGATTAGTAGAAAATTGACTATTAATTTCCTTTTATAGAGAATTTTCAAAAATTCTAAACAAATTTTCTCTTTTAAACAAAAATCGTTTAAACCCAGGAAAAATTTTAGATCATGTTCTAAAATCATTAGTTCTAGAACTGATGTAATCAGAACCACTTCAGATTCTTTAATAACATCCTCAGAACTAGTGGTATCACAACCAATTCTGACACTAATGGAGAAGAACCTTATTCTGATTCTAAATTCGTTTTAAGGAATGTTTTAGAGAACTAGTGCTTAAGAACTAATTCTGTATGACTTCTACATCACTTCCGAGAACAAATTACTGGTTCTATATTGACTTCCTAGAACTGTTTAAAAAACTTTTATACAAAATTTCAAAAATTAAAAAATGAGTATTTCAAAAATTAAATTGGTTTCATAAGTAGCCTTTAGGAAATAGTGCATTAGAATAAAAAATAAAAAACAGATTCTGAAACCGTTCTATGGAACTAGTTCCAAATGTGACAATTTCGAACAAAAATCACTAATTAAAGAACTAGTTCTAGAACCGTTCCATATAATGGGTACTGGCTAGCTAACACTTCCACAGAACTAGTTCTGGAGGTGACAATTTCAAACAAAATTCATTGGTCGTAACGCCAAAGTAGAACAAGTACAGACTATTTTCATGTGTTCTGGAACTAGTTGTAGAACTGACACAATTTTTCCTGGGAAATTTCTTTTTAAAAAAATTTGAGATAAATATTTTTATAAAAAATTCAAGATAAATTTTCTTTTTTAAGATAATTTTCGATAAATTTTCATTTTATATAAAACTAGCGACACATTTTCTTTTTATATAAAATTCGCGACAGGTTCTTTTTATAGAAAATTTACGATATTTTCATATAAATCTATTTTAATCGATTAAAAATGCAAACTTTTTTCTGCAGCACGAAATACATGTTATAATGAATTACTAAGCCTATATATTGAAGTATATCTCAAAAACGACTTGTCTGATTTGGTTAAATAAATTATCAAAAAATTCTGATTAAAATTGACTTCAAGTTATATTCATATTATTGAGATATTAAGCCTATTTAAAAAAATACTTAATTCATTTATTATATTTTTTTTTTCAGAATCTAAAACTTCAAAATTCCGATATATGAGGTAAGTTTAATTTATTATTTCTTTGGAAAAATTATGTAAAATTACTATTACTTCTTTAAAAGTGGCAACATTTTATTAAAACAATTTTAGACAAATTAAAACAAACAATTTTGTTCATTAACTAACTAAAAACGTTCCTAAACTTCAATAATTAAAATGTTTAAATTTTAAATACTTTTTCCTCCACATTTACCAAATGAATTTATTGATACTATGTTGGGTTTTCAACCTCTCTTTCTTAATAAAAAAAAAAAAATATATAAAAACATATGTTATTTACCTGGTCTTTCCACCTCCGGTTGTCGTTCATCGCCACTACTCTCACTTTTAGTGTGGTGATGTTTGCGTCGCCTTTGTGAGTGGCGTCGACCGCCGGGTACATGTACGCCCACATAAACAGAATGTGCTCGATGTCCTGAAAAAAAAAAAAAATAATAAAACACCAAAAGAACATTTAATTAAGTCAAAATAAAATTTACTTTCTTATAGATGTAATTAACAAGTTAATATTATTTATTTTGAACACAAAAGACACATCATGTGTATCAGCAGAAAAAATAAAAAATCCAAATAAAACATTATTAGTTTAATATATAGCCCTTATACATATGTATCTATGTATGTATATAACGCTTAATATATATTTATTATCTTTTTGTAGGCAGAATATGTAACCTAACATTTCAATATTATAGACTTATGGGCGACAAAAGATTAAAATTTATTTATTTCTATCACAGAGTTTTTAAAGTGTTTAATCGCTAAAGATTTAATATTTTCTTAAGCATATTTAAATATAAATATTCCCTTATAACTGTCAATTATTTTTAAGAAATGACATTTATCCCAAATGGTTGCTTGTCAATGTGTTTTATTAAAATTTTTAGAATTGCTGTTGCTACTTGATTATAAATTTGTATAAATATGTATATTAAATTGATGTTGATTTGTTGCTCTATTTCTAAAGCAGCTTCGGAGATAATTTTCTTTAAGTATAATTACCATCAAGCGATTTTCTTAATAAAAGTAAACAGAGATAATAAAAGTATTTTGTAATGAAAAGACCACAGACATGATTCATACAACAACTTAAAAATAATCAAAGATGTACACAAATAAATGTCCATTGAAAATTTATTTCATATAACTTTTAAAAATCTAATAAATTTTAATATGTAATAAAAAAAAAAAAAAATTTATTTGGCAATACTTTTTTTTTAACAATAATTTTATTTTGTTACCAATATAATTTTTATTTTAAACTTTATTTATTTGGTCTCGTTAATAAATTTTTTAGCCATAATATAAAATTAAGAGATATTTTTTCTATTTTTTACATCAATAATCTCATGTCAAATATTTTTGTTTCAGTTGTAGCTACTGGAATATTTTTGTTGTACACATTTACATACATATGTATAAAGATATGTATGTATATTATTTAGATATGTATATTATAAATCAGTTGAAAAGACGTTAATAAATGTTTTATCTAACATAATTTTATTATACATACATGTGCACATTTTTTAATTTGTATTATAAATTTTTTTTGTGTTTGAGACATACATAAGCTTTTATGATTTTATAAAAAAAAAAAAAAAAATTAACAAACTTTTTAAACTTTTGTTAAAGAAGGTACTTGTATTAAAAAAGTAAATTTAAAACCAATTTAAAATTTAATAAAAATAAGATAAATTAAATAGACTAAGGGTCTTATTTTGTAAAACACTTCACCACACTTTAAATAAATTTTCATATAAATTATTTTTGCTTTTTAAAAATTTGTATGGAAAACTTTTTAAAGTAAGATGAAGTGATTTACAAAATATCTAATGAAAAAATAAATATAAAGAAACAAATTTTAACAAACATATATTTAGCACTTTTAGAAATTTTCTTATTACAACTTCTTCATCAATATAAATTTACATGTTTAACCAACGTTTTGTATCCTGTGTTTCTAGGGTATTGAAGAAAAAATAAATATGTTTCAAATCAAAAATAAATATTTTTTTTAGTAAACTTTTAAATCTAGTTCAAAAAATTTTGTATGACAGCTTTAAATTTTATAAAAATCACTTAAACACAAAAGTTTTACAAAATAATTTTAACACATAAAGCGGGCATAAAATTGATTGTGGTTTTAAATGCAGATACTTTTATGTCACGCATTATCTGTGTACCAAATTAGTTTTAAATCGCTTTAGTAATATAAGGCATATTTTTGTTTAAAAAGTTACAAATTCAAAAAATTTTTTAAATTTGCTTAATTTGAAAATTGGGGGATCTTTTGGAAAATTATATATTGTTTAATAGAATTTGCTTTGAAAAATACTACCTTTAGCCCCCACAAATATTGGGTATTATGCGTTAGTGCTGATGTTTGTAACCCACAGAAAAAAACAAGCGCGAATCTTATATTCGGCTCGGTCGAATCAACTTTTTCAAATGTTTCGTTATATGGAAGATGGGCGGTAAATTGGGCGAACCACCTAGGTTGTCTCGTTCGAACCCTATCCTGCTTTCAACAGACAGACAGATAGACGGACATAGCTAAATCGATTCAGAATCGAACCAGGACCCAGAAAATATACACTTTATGGTGTCTTAAATGATTCCTTCGATATGATACATATGAAATGACAAAATTAATATACCCCCCATCTTTTTGATGGTGGGTATAAAAACTGTCCACATCATACATACTAATTCACTCAGAACCCCTTTTTTAATCGATCAAACGATGTCTGTCCGTGAGTCTGGCTGTCCATGTAAACTTTTGCATAAAATACAGGTCTTTATTTGTAAGATATGTCAATGAAATTTAGTACTTTTGACCTAGACCACATATTCCACCCAGAATAGGGTTTTAATGTTCTTAGTCTCTCATATAAGACCTCCTCACGTAAATAACATAAATATCGCGATAAAATTTTCTACAAACTTGCATAATGGATTCATAATTTACCATATCTCCATATACTTAAGGCCTATTTTCAAAAGCGTTTTAAATTCCAGATAAATGCTTATTTGACTCAAACACATTTTAGCGTTTCATTTCTATAAAAATTCTATAGTATCACATAAAAGCACCATTATGTAGAGTGTTATATGGTCGGTTTAACTTGACTAAGACCCATGAAATAACTCCCAATGAAATTAGTCCCAACAAAAATAAAGAAACTTCCAAGTCAAAAAAAAAAAAAAAAATATTAAATAACAAAGCGATAAATAAAATAATTCCCAAGAGTTGGGACTTTTATCACAAAGGAAATAATAACCACATTTACTTAAATAACTCCCAATGAAATAAGTCCCAAAATAAATAAAATAAGTCGCAAAATAAATGAAATAAGTACCTACACAAATGAAATAATTCTCAATTAAAAATTATCAAATAAAATAATTAATAAGTTTTAATTTCGCATTTACATCATCTGATTTTTTAAATACCATGTTTTGTGACTATGTTAACAGAATATGAAATTATGACCGAGTCACAAGTATAGTCGTAACTTTTAGTCATAATAAAATTGTGACTTTTTTAAGACTTTTTCTATGAATAGGTATGTTAGTCTGTATTAAGCTGTGTCCCATAAATTTATCTTTAAAAAAAACAATCTTTATATATTTATTTCAATCAATGTTCAAAAAATTATAAAAATCCATCATGATTTTTTTATTTTCATCAATATTTTAATTTTTTTCATCATGATGGAAATAAAAATATAAATATCTTTTGTGATATTTATTTCAAAAGTTGAAAATTATTTTGAACTTTTTTCATCGGATGGAAAAAATTCTAAAAAACAACAATTTCATTTGAATAAAAAAAGTATTTTGAAAACAAAACAAAAGTATGAATAAAAAAATATTTTATTTTTTTCTTTTCTTCGCCAAAGACATACTTATAAAGCTATTTTTTCAATAAAAAAAACTTTACAAAATATTTTTTTTTTGGTTAAACTATTTAAAGGCCTTTTAGATAATCGAAGATAATTTAATCAATATCGGACAGAAAAATTTATTACCTTATATTGTTTAATTAACACACAAATTCAAATAAAAACGAAGTAAAAGAAATAGTAAAAATAAAATTCAAGTAACTTTAGTTTTCTAATTTAAATTTTTGGGTATATTGATATTGTCATTCCGTGTGTAACATGTCGAAGGAATTTTTTAAGACCCGATAAAGTATATATTTTCTAGGTCCTGGTTCGATTCTGAGTCGATCTAGCTATGTCCGTCCGTCCGTCTGTCCGTCTGTTGAAAGCAGGATAGGGCTCGAACAGGACATCGTAGGGGGATAAAAATTGGCTCAAATATTTAAGATTTGTTTGGTATTGAAAATGAAACAAAAAAGTTATGGGCAAAGTACTGGAAACACAGGGTGTCCGTTGTAGCTTCATTTCATACTTTTCTGCTGATATCTCTTAAACAAAATCAATTTGAAAAAGTTGATGGTGGGTATACAAATTCGGCCGAGCCGAATGTAACATTTAATTGATTTAATAAATTTTTTAATTGGAAAAAATTTTCTCTTTTTTTTTTTTTTTTAATTTTTTTCAGTTATTAGTAATTAATATAATAATTTGGTGAGAGGTGCTAATTTAAACAATTTTAATTGAATGAATTATTTTTGTAATTGGTGACTTTTTTCTGTAAATATATTTTAAATTATTATTTCTAGTAATACCTATTTTTAAAGTAATTTTTAAACAACCTCCTTTTGAATTTTTGCATAAGTATAGAAATCAATAGTTTGAATAGTTTAGCATCGCAGAATTATAAATTCAATTAGTATATAAAGCGTTAATTATTAATTTTATATTAAAAAACATTTAAATAAATTAATATTCAACTATAGTTTTATGTAAATAATAAATATAAAAATTGTTTATAAATAATAAATTAAATATTGTTGACATAGATATGAATATATTGCGGCCTAAAACCAGTTTTGTCATTACAACCACAGAAAATATGTCAGTAAATTATAATAATTATTCAAAATAACTAATACGTCATGTTGCACACTTATGGGAAAAATACTCCAAAAAAAGAATGTGTTTTCAAACAACAAGTTGTAATTAACACAAAGATTAGCAATTTAATGAAGGCAAAAAATCTAGTAAATATTTTTTTTGTATAATTAAAAATAATTTGACTCTATTATAAAGTGTTTATTAATATAATTAATCGGAATATTTAGAACATTTTTCAATCAGGTTTAGTAAAACGAATGCTAAAAATGTTTTTTTCCATTTTACAAATTAATTGAATTTTATTAAACAATTTTCTTTTTAAAAATGTCATTGTTCATAAAATTATTTTATAAAATTCAATTTAACTAATTTAATATTTTTTAAAACAAGCTATTTTTTATAGCATTTATTAAGTTTTATTAATTTTTTGTTAAAAAAAAAAAAAATTGTAACAAAATGTAATGTATAGCAGACACAGTTCAAATCAAGGTCACCTTTGTATATGTAAGTCATTTTTAATTACATTTTAGTAATTTTATTAAATAATGGGCGGGTAAATAAACTCTCAGCTGTTAAAAATAATATTTTTTGTTATTGTTTTCAACTTATAGCCATCCTGCTAAAAAAAAATACGTACCAAAAATTACAAAAATGCTGTAGCACGTCATTTAATATTTTTTTTTTTTTTTTTGGGTATAAAGTTGTTTTGTTTGGCCAATGGACAAGGAAAATAAATTGTAAAACGAAAGAAAAAAATATGGCAAAATTACCATAAATGGATATCTGATATAACTGGTGTCTGGTGTTAACATTTTTTTCTAGTTAATTTAAAATTTTGTTTCTGGTAACCACATGACGCAGTGACAATTTTTTATTTATATTATTTACTTACATTTAACACCTCATCAAGTAAGAGATGTAAGAGCCCACTAGTAGCTTCAATGAAATGTAACACTTAGCTCGTGGTAGGTCTTAAATTGTCTAGGTTTTCTATTTATTTTTTCCACAAAAAGCATTTTTTTTGTAAACAATTTGTTTATAATTTGTTAATTAATTGAACAAACTATAAACAAATATTATTAAAAAACTTTTTCTCACGATAAATTTGTTTTGATTTTGTTAATTTAATAAAAAAATTATTGTGAACTTTTGAATGTTTTATTCTTTATATTTATTATTTTTTAATTTAAAAGTCTTATAAGAACACGTACAAAATTTTTGTTGCTAGGTTCATTGATTCAGAAATATACTTCTCTTCCAATTTTTTCAGGGAAATATACATATCGTCACCTAAAATGCAAAAGGCCGTAACCACCGAAATTAAATATTGAATTTAACTATATTATAAAGCACTGACACGAACTACATGCACGCAAAAAATTTCCTGCTAATATCTTCAAAAATGGCATCAATGGCAAAAAGCAAAAGGCCGTAACCATTAGCTTCATAAACGAAATAGTTTTAAATTTCTTCCATTTAAAAAATTAGATTTGAAGAGTATTTTATGCTGTAAAAAGTTAAAAAGTGTTTCGCACTTTTAGTGACGATATGTATATTTCCATATCTAGAAAATTTTAGTTAAGTAACCTTCAGTTAGAAAAAAGTTTGTCGATTTGTCAAAATATTAGCACAGGTATTTAAAAACCATTTTTAAATCTATATCTTTTTTATAAAAAAAATATATTTCATAAAAAAATTTGTTTTGATATTTTAGTATATGACTTTCCACCATAAAAAATTTAAAAAAGTACCAATGTTAAACACAAAAAAATTTCAGAAAAACATTTATATTTATTAATTAATAAAATTTTTTAAATTTGAAAAGTACCAAATTCCAAAAATATACCATAAAAATAAAAATAAAACTTTATACCATAAAAATAAAACTTTACAAAATTTCTAAAAATGTCCCCATTTTACTTATTTGTGAAGAAGTAGCAATTTTCAAAAAAAAAAAAAAAAAAAAAAAAAAAAAATAAAAAAAAATTTTTAATTTCCAAAAAAATATACTTAATAATTTGCTCAATAAGAAAAGTACCTATGAATTAAAGAAAGTACAAATTGAAAAAAAGGTTTCTAACAAAAAAAAAATAATAAAAAATAATAATTATAATAAACAAGCGCGAATTATATTCGGCCCGGCCGAATCAACTTTTTCAAATTTTACATTATATGGGAGGGGGCGATAAAGTGGGCGGACCACGCCCATTTTTTGTTTCCGAGAACTATTTGAACACAATTTCGTTGATTCTCACCTTATATCGGAGGTGGGCGGTAAAGTGGGCGGACCACTCCATTTTTGGTCTCCGAGTTTACATTAATCCCTGAACTATACGTACAAAATTTCGTTGTCGTACATGCTTTTGTTGAAGAAATATCAGCAGAAAAGTACAAAAAGGGACGCCCTGTGTTTCTAGTTTTTAGCCCATTACTTTTTTCTTTATTAACCGATTTTGCCCATTTTCAATCCCAAACAAACCTTATATAAGACATATATTTGTGCCAAATTTCGTCGCCCTACGTTATCCCGTTCGAGCCCTATCCTGCTTTCAACAGACGGACAGACATAGATAGATCCACTCAGAATCGAACCAGGACCCAGAAAATATATACTTTGTGGGGTCTTAGACGATTCCTTCGACATGTTACACACGGAATGACAAAATCAATGTACCCCCCATCTTTTTGATGGTGGGTATAAAAATGGAATTAAAATATACTTTTTTTTTTTTTAATTTAAAAGAAATGCCAAATTTTCAAAAAAAATTTGTAATTTTCCCAAAAAAAAAAAAAAAAAAATGTATATATCAATTAAAATAAAGTACCAAATATTTTTTAAGTACCTACCAATTAAAAAAAAATTCAATTAAAAGAGTAAGATTTTTTTGTTTAAATGGTGCACACTAAAAAGCTATTAATAATATTAAAAATTGGGTATCGTGAAATTACTCCCAAATGAAATAACTCAAAGCAAAAATGAATTAATTCCCAAAAATTTTTCCACTCAAATTGGGTTTTATTTCATTATATGAAAGGACTTTCTACTCTGTGGTATTTCAAACACAAACTTCGCAAAGTAAAAATTGTCTGCATAGCCGGTTTATTAAGCAAAGTCGGTTTTTAAAATACCATAGAGGCCAGGCCAAAGATCTATGCAGGAAAACTTAACTCAGCGAAGCCGGTTTTTGAAATACCACAGAGAAGAAAGACCTTTCAAACGGTCGAAGGCTCGCTATGCACAAAAACTAAACTTTACTTAGCAAAATGGCTTTTTGGTATTTAAAAAACCAGCGCACGCAACTCCGAAATTAAAATTTATTAATTATTTTATTTGATAATTTTAAACTGGAAATTATTTCATTTG
This sequence comes from Protophormia terraenovae, assembly GCA_951394005.1. NCBI lineage: Eukaryota > Metazoa > Arthropoda > Insecta > Diptera > Calliphoridae > Protophormia > Protophormia terraenovae. The sequence continues at coordinate 146,351,890 of OX596074.1, forward strand.
GGGACTTATTTCATTTCGTTTGGGACTTATTTCATTAGGAGTTATTTAATTAAATGTGGCTCTTATTTCCTTTGTTGCGATAAAAGTCCCAATTGTTGGAAATTATTTCATTTATCCCTTTGAAAGTTATTCAATTTTTTTATTTGGGTGTTTCTTCATTTTTGTTGGGAATAATTTCATTGGCAGTTATTTTATGGGACTTACTTCATTTGGGAGTTATTTCATAGTATCTAAAAAGTGCCATATTAAAAAAAAAAAATTATCCATGTTAAAAAATTTATTATTAATTTTTATACCCACCATCAAAATGATGGGGGTATAATTTGATTTTGTCATTCTGTGTGTAACATGTCGAAGGAATCATTTAAGACCCCACAAAGTATATATTTTCTGGGTCCTGGTTAGATTCTGAGTCGATCAAGCTATGTCCGTATGTCTGTCTGTCTGTTGAAAGCAGGATAGGGCTCGAACGGGATAACGTATAAATATTTATCTTATATAAGGTTTGTTTGGTATTGAAAATGGGCAAAATCGGTTAATAAACAAAAAAGTTATGGTCTTAAAACTAGAAACACAAGGTAAAACTTCAACGAAATTGTGTTTAAATAGTTTAAGGACCAATGTAAACTCGGAAACGAAAAATGGGTGTGGTCCGCCCACTTTACCGCCCACCTCCCATATAACGTAAAATTAGAAAAAGTTGATGGTGGGTATATAGATTCGGCCGAGCCGAATTATGAAAAATGAAAAAATTTTCGAAATTTTTTTCGATTTCTTTTTCTTAATTTACAAAAAAGTACCAATTTAATTTGAAAAGTACTAAAATTCTTATAAGTTGGGCTAAATAAAACCAATACTACTTATTAAAAAAATTCTAGTTATTATTATAACTTTTAAAAAATGTAATTTTTGAAAAAAGGTCCAAATTTGAAAGAAAAAAATTATAAATTCTCAAAAATGGTATGTTTTTTGAGAATTTATAATTTTTTATAAAAAGTATTAATTTCCTAAGAAGTAAAAATTTTAATTAATTAAATTAAAGAACGTTGCCCATACTCACATACTTATTTATAAATTATTAAGTTTCAAAATAAAATACCAATTTTCTAAAATAGGTATCAGTTATTCAAAAAGTACTTTTTAAAAAGTAATTTTTAATTTTCAAGTTGAAATTTGTAACCGCTTATGGCCCAGAGTAGTGCTATTGGAAGTGTTGAGTGTTAGTATTGAGTATTTGCCAGCTTTTTTGGGTACTTAATACTGCAAAGTAGTTACTCAATACTTTTAGAGTTTAATTTTTTAATGATATCAGATTCAAAATATAGCGGTTAAAATACAACTCCGTATAAAAATACAACAAATTTTTAAATATATGAAAATAATTTTATTAATTTTAAAAAATCCGTTATGTATTGAGTACCCAAATAAAAATGTATTATTGAGTAGTATCGAGTATTCAAAAGTAGTAGAATTCGCCAGCACTAGCCCAGAGGCTAGATTATTGAATAAATAAAATGTCCACTAATTCTTCAAACTTCATAAAAAAACTGACTTTTCACTAAAAAATCGATTTAAGCTTAAAACCCGTTTTTTTAATATGTCATTTAAATCCGAAGTTTCACTACAAAACCGATTTCAACTAAAAACTAAGAAATGGATTTTTCCCTTAAAATCTATATTTCACTAAAAGTCGAACAAAAAAATATTTTCTACTTTAAAGACGGTTCTTTACAAAATATCTGAATTTAGATTTGGATCTTGCCATAAAACTTACCTTCAAAATCATTTTCTGTAAATTGTTGTGTAAAATCTTGTTCTCCTATACGAGGATCTTTCGAAGCCTCATCATCACCGCTGGAAGTATGCATGGTCCACGGTCTGTAATAATGACAAATAAAACGTAAATTATTAATTAAGTCTACTTTCATTAAATGACTTAATATAAATAAATTAAATACTTATTGTGATAACTTTATAGATTAAAATTTTCCTACATAATCACGTTTAAATAAAAAAAAACACCGACTACAAAGTAAAATTTATTTGTATTGTAAATGATTTGTTCACCTTTTTTTGTTTGATTTTTTTTTTTTCAACAAATATGATTAAAAATGATTTAATTATTACAACAACTTTAAATATAATTTACAACAAATAAAATTAATATATAAATATTTGCATAATTGTGTTATTAAACCTGTACACGTGTAAGTAGATGCGAAACAAAATATATAGAGATATTTTGATTATTGCAATTTTGTCATGGAAAAATACACCCACAAAATATGAATGAGAATTTATTTATGCAAATTCTTAGGATGAACAAACACATAGTAAATACAACATTTACATATTACTATAATATTTTTGAAAGTAATAAAAATGTTTTATTTTTCTATTTTAACAACTAACTTTTAGTAAAAAATTGAACATAACAAAAACAAAGTATTTAAATTTTTGTTAGAAATTATATACATACTAGGGTATCCAATCGATTAACCGTCATTCGGTTATCCGATTAATTTTGGTCGGTTAACTGTTCGAATAATTTAAAATTGTCTATTTTCGAATAACGAACAAACCGAATAATTTGTGTCGAATAACCGATTAACCGAAATTTAGTTTTTTTGGAGTTATAAATTTGTAAATTTTTTATTTTTAAGATAAATTTATGTCAAACACATCTTCTTTTTAATATATATTATATTCCAGCAAAAATAAATAAAATCAATTTTTAGGGAAGTACTTTTTCATTACTTTCAAAGTATCAATAAGTGTACATTGTCATGTGCTTTAGAAGTAATGCAATTATCATCAAAAGGCACTATAAAATGTTCAAATGAATTGTTCTGATATAAAACGTTGAGATTTGGTTGTTATTTTTTCAAATACTTGTTGCTAAAAAGATCTGTTATGAAAATGAAAAATAGTGTTATGCATAATTTTTTTATTAAAAAATATGTTGGTTGGTATAAAAATTCAAATTAAAATTCTTTCGCCAATAAAAATTAATTTGAACATTCATTGAAATTTTGCATGAAGTCGTGAACAAGACTTCCTTCTAACTGAATAGGTATCAAAAAAGAGAACAAGTCTAATGACAAGTCTATGTTAAATTCATCGAAATGATCCAATTTTGTATTACTTCTGGATCACAAGTTTAATATTAATAATAATTATTACTTTTATGACAGAAAATGATTCTTACACAGAAAATAAAAAGACCCAGCAAAAAATAATGAAATTCATTCTGTACAAATGACATCTAAATCACATCAAAAGTATCCAATGAATTTTTTCAACTATTCTAGTAGTTATTTTTAATATCGTTATAAAAATTATGGTATTAAATTACTTCTTTGCTCAAAATTTTCCTTGGTTTTTAACACTTCTTAAACATTTATTCAGAAGCGCAGAAAAGTCTAAAAAACAAAAGGCACTTGGATAAATATTAAAAAAATAATAAGAATTTTAAATAATTTAAGATTTTAATTTCATCTTTTCGTTTTTGCTTTTTCATAAATAAAAACTAAATTATACATACAAATGGCCGAAAGAACTAATAAGATAAACTCTATGTTCTATATTAAGATTCTAAATAACTATTTCAATCGATTAAATATTATAGTCTTATTTATATGCCTAATATGTATTACTGAGACTATTCGGTTAATCGAATAATTTGCAATTAATCGGTTATTAACCGATCAACATTTAACCTCGAATAATTACTTGTCGAATAAACCGATTAATATAAAACCCCGAATAATTGGATACCCTAATACATACATTATTACATAACTTGCTACAAAATTTTAAGAAGTCTAGTATAATTTTCAATCTGAATTTTATTAATATTTAGTCGGATTTTTCTACTTTATTGTAGATTTTTTTATGATAATTAAATTATGCATTTTTTTCAGGTTTTTTTTATTAATGTTTAATAAACTGCATAAATATTTACGTAAAAGCTACAAAGACAACAATAATTACATTGTAAAATAACAATTATAACACATTTTATATAAAGCCCATTAAACAAATAAAAAAGTTTACAAAAGTTTATTTGTTTTTTTAATTTATTTATTTAAATATTTGTTTACACTTTAAAAATGTGTTTTACATTAAGAAATTAATTTAAAAAACTTCTTATTAACAAAATTTACATGAACATTATTTCTGGTTTATGGTAAATATGATTATTTTTTGATAAAATGTATTTTAAAGTTGTTTACAAAAATTGTTCGATGTTAACAATTTTATTCCCAAGTTCAAAGTCCATTAGCATTGATTTTTTTTTTTTGGTATAATCTCTCTCATATTAAAAAAACGAATTATAAATTAAATGCTATAAAATAAAAAAAATTATAGTTAATGTTTATTTTTTGATTTAAGATCAAAGACCAGCCTTGAACTATTTTCTTTGTATATAATAGAAAATATTTGTGAGGTTTAATTATAAAAAAAAAAAAAAAAAATTGTGTGGTTTAATTATAAAAAAAATTCTGGATCGAATTGAAATAATTTGCTACACATAAATTTAAATTCAAAGAATATTTTTTCCCAATTAATTTTAATTAAAATTATAATTTTATTTTAAAATGCTATGATTGCCAATTAATCATGACAATATAGACCATATGGAAAATTGCTTGTTAATATCTGAAATTAATACAAGTTCTGCTAAGAAATGAAGACCCAAAATACTATATGTTATTAGGAGTAAAATGAGCTATCATTTGATAAAATCAGATTGGAATTATAATAAACATATGTGTTTTTGGTGAAGTTACAAAACTAATAAAAATCTGTTATTTAATTATAGATCGATCTTCACCAAATTCGACACAAAGATTTATGTTTATATAAAACTTATATTTTTGTATTTAAGGAATTTATTATAATTAAATACCAATACGCTTTGTCCTTAGACCATATGAAACCAAATTTCATTAATTTATTTTCAAAATTGTGACCAGTAGTTTGCTAACATGGTTTACATGAACGAAGAGACAGTCAGACGGACGGACAGACATCGTAAAATCGACTCAAAGAGTGATTCTAAGCCGATTGGTATAAATTAAGGTGGTGTTATAAACATCATTAGAAACGCATAATAAAAAAAAAAAAACAAAAAAGAAATGAAAAAAAATTAAGTTTATGAGTAAATAACTTTTTAGCTGTATTATTTTTTTTAGATTTTTAGATTCTTAAATCTTGATGGTGAACCCTTCAGACCTCTCAGGAAATGAGTTATAAGGTTTCCAAGCAAATATTTCTCATCCGATTTATATTTTGCTATTAATCTCTTTAATAATAAGTTAGTGAGTTATTAAAATCATAAAAAATTATGATGCAGTTTCTTCAAAATATCGGACATATCTTTCAGATGATTTCTTGCAATTTTCTTATAAAAAATTTGAATTTCAAATTTATTTTATTTACGATGAATAGGCGTTTTTTACTCGTACAACTTTAAATACATATTTTCTCATTTCCGACCGCTGTTGCGATTTCGCATCAGTAACTTTAACATCGCCTAATTAACTAATTATGCAGTTAATACTAATTTTTTTACAGTTATTGTTAGATTAATATGTTATTTTAAAGTAAAGAGAAAAAATCTAATTTTTTATAAACAGGCTATCCAAAATTAGGTGTTAAGAACACACGGATCGCCTAAAACGCTAATGTTGCGAAAGCGCATCATTGGTCATTTCGGCGATTTTTTTAAATCTTTCCGAAAAACAGATTTTATGCTATAGGTGTATCCTAAAGGTAAATAGCTTAAGGTTTGAGCTAAAAAATTTTGAAAATATTGTTCACAAAAATTTTCCGGGTCCAAAAATGGTACGATTTATGAAGTTTTCCAGGCCATGTATTTCGGAATGAAAAACAAATAGGCGTTCAAATCTTTTTAATTTGTTAACACAATCGCAAAAAAAAAAAACTTTTTGTCAAATTTCGTAAAGTTATCTCAACAAATTTTGCATTTTTTTTTGGTCCAAATCTTAAAAAATAAATTCCGTTTTCACTAAAATATAAAATATTTTCAAAAACTAATTTTTAGAAAATGTTAATTTTTTTCAATCAAATTAAAGGTTTATTAGCCTGAAGTTTTTAAAAAATTTTGTTTTTTCATTCCACCAGATCAGACAAAAATTCAAATCAAAGCTACTCGACTTCAAAGATTCTGAAGGACCATAAGTCCTACAAGATTACTGGCTTTTATGTCAGTAATCTTCGGAATTCTAAGAATAATTCTGAGAGCGAAATAGATCTGAAACATCTTACCTTATTTTATATACTAGCATTTCCGGTGCGCTTCGCTTCCCTACTTTAGGCGATAGCAATTATTTACTACCCCCGTGTATACCCTATTATGCGTTTGTGCTGATGTTTGTAACGGACCCCTACCTTATAGTATAACGATAGACTCAGAATCACTTTCTGAATTGATTTAACGATGTCCGTCCGTCCGTCTGGTCGGCTGGCTGTCCATTTTTTTCTTTTGAGCAAAGTATAGGTCGCAATTTTAAAGATATTTTGATGAAATTTGGCACGAGTAATTAGTTTTGCGCAAGGGCGAAGCCTATTGAAATTGGTTATGATCGGTCCATTATTTCATCTAGCCCCCATACAAATGTCCTCCCGGAATAGGGGTTTAGCGATCAGAAATACCTTACATATAGCAATATTTTAATGAAATTTGGTGTAAACAATTCTTGTATAAGCGTCTACCTATGTCTCGAATTTCATGAAGTTCTGTCCATAATTGACCATAGCTCCCATATAAAACCCTCTTCCGAAAATCACTTTATCGTACATAAATCCCATGAAAATCTCAGTATCAAGTTAATATTCGACACAAATAAGTTTTGTTTAAGTTTTGTTTAAGTGCCAAGTTTTATGAAGTTCGGTTCATAATTATAATAACTTCCATATAAACCCCCTTCGGGGAATAGCCCTAAAATGCATAAAATCATATAAATATTATTAACAACGTAATATTCTGTATTTGTATACATATTTTATTTTACACTTAGTAAAATAATCGATCCACAATAGGCCACAGGTCTAATATTTGACCCCTTCCTGAATTTTGATGTGAAAGGTCAAAGGTCATTCTCAGTTTTATTCCACTTTTAACCGACTTAATTAACATTCATAATTTAAACCATTTCTAAGTTATTTAAGGATTTAAAAATGTTATGTTTTTCATTCCTAGAAAGTTAATTGTTTCAACCTTCAAGTTATTAAATATGCGAATTATTACCTGATCTGGTTAAACCTTAAATCGTTACTATGATATAAAAAAAAATTTTAAAACATTGACATTAGGACAGAAGCTATTTACGAATTTCTTCAATAAACGAATAAATAAAAGTTCTCTGTACCGATAAAGTTAAGTTTTAAAATATATTTCAGACTTTTTAAAATGTCCATACTAATTTTATTAATATAAAGGTATTATATTAATCAAACTAAAATAGTTTTTTCTTTGTATTATATTTTGAAATTATCAAATTGGCTATATCTAATCTTAATTAATACGAATTAATAATAATAAAAATTATGACCCACCTATAAAGCACTGACTGACCACTGTATAACAGATTTAAGTTTTTTTTCAGCGATTTAACAATGAAAATTGTGGCAATTAATTAGCGAATAAAATTATCAATTTAAAAAAAGAACTTGAAAATGTCAAGTCATTTGAAAATCAAAATTATTGAATTGAGCACACTTTTAAAATTAAATAAAAAAAGAAAGATAATATTTCAGGTAATTGACATAAAATATTGATATGGTCGAGTTAAATTTAATAATTTTAGGAACTTTTATTTTAAAATATATTTAATTAATTAAAATTATATTTAATTAATACAAGAATTAAATATTTTAATTGAATAATTTATTTAAATATTTTACTTTAAAACCATATTTTCTTAGAGTGTATTGTATGTGGAAATCAAATATGAACAAAACTAAAAAAAAGCAAATAGGAAGAATCATTTCTATTAGCAAATAAATCCCATTGATTTAGTCACTTTTTTTCTAATAATTTGCATATATTTGTTTTTAATTATACGTAATTCATATAAATCTTTTAACAACAACAACAACAAAAATCTACTACAAATAGCAACAATATAATTTAATAAAACAAACACTAAAAAGCAAAAAATCAAAAACTCTATTTGAATAATTAATTAAGTTGTTGAATTTTGCATTAATAACGAATTTCGTAATTAAAATGCAATTGTTATGAAATACCTACATAATATGTATGTATAGTTAAATATTTAATGTGTGAAAATACTCTGCTAACTAGATTTTGTTATTGTTATTTTCCTACTTCCCCTACAGTGATTTATAAGCTACTTACTTTGCCAATACTTAACACATGGTGTTAAAGGAAAAATCGAATTTTCAATGCAACAATAATTTTTATCATAGTTATCTACAGGGATTTTAAGCATTTTTTTCAATGTAATTGTCTTCTTTTTTTTATTGCACTCTTTTTTTCCTACTATGTAGCTTAAAAAGTGCTTGAGTTTTCCTCGGTTTTTTTTTATTATTTTCTCATGTTCTTGAAAGGGTGTGAGTTTTTATAATTCGATTTAATTAAATGTTTTTGTTTGGTTTTTATCAAGTTTAAGGGTTTTATAGCGTTTTTTTTAATTGCACTGAAATAATTAGAATGCATTTTTGTTTGTTGTTTAATTATACAAATACATTCATTTGGTTGAACATAATAGTTTTTAATTTTTTTTTTTAATAATTATGAGTAAATTTTTGTTTATTTTGTTAGCTTTCAAAAAAACTTATTTGTTTATAATTAAATAGTTAACGTAATAGTTTTATTATAATTAAATCTCTATCAAAATATTAAATAATTATATATTTTGCGTTTTTTTTAGTATTTTACATTTTAAGTACTTTTAAATTGTATTTATTAAACTAAATATAGATATGTAATACTATCTTATAAAATCTTTTAAAAACAAAAGAAGAAAATTACTAAAATTATTAACAATAAAAATAAATATTCGACATTTAAAAACCAATTAATACACGCTTTGATAACTAAAAAAACGAGAGAAGAAGATATAGTCGGTCAAGCCCGACACCATTACCATCCACATAATTTTGTTTTTACTTATATACAACTTACTTGTGTTAAATATTAACATAATACTAACATTTGTATGGGATTTATGCACGTTAGTGATTTTCGAGAGAGGAGTTTATATGGGAGCTATGGTCAGTTATGGACCGATCTTCATGAATTTTGGCAGACGGATTTTTGTTTGTACCAAATTTCATTAAAATATTCCTATTTTTAAGGCATCAATAAGTGTTAAAACTCTATTCCGGGAGGACATTTGTATGGGGGCTAGGTGAAATAATGGGCCGATCATAACCAAATTCAATAGGCTTCGTCCTTGTGCTGAAAAAAGCATATGTACCAAATTTCATTAAATTATATTCAAAATTGCGACCTGTACTTTGCGCACAAGCTTTACATGGACAGCCAGCCAGCCAGCCGACCAGACGGACGGACGGACGGACATCGTTAAATCGACTCAGAAAGTGATTCTGAGTCGAACGGTATACTTTAAGGTGGGGGTCCGAAGATTTTTTTTCTGCGTTACAACTTCTGCACAAACACATAATACCCCAACCACCTTTGGTGGTGTAGGGTATAATAATATTATATTGTTAATTAAACTTTTCATTAATTAAGGAATTTATAATTAATAGAAATTCATTATGAATAATGGTTTATAGTTCCTAAAATTATTTAGATTTCAAAATAGCATCTGTTTAATAAGATTTATTTCTTTCAGTCCCAATCTGCTTAAAAATTACTTAAATTTGTGGGTATACATTTCTACACCATTTGAAGTTATTTCTAATTCTAGATATGTATGTTGGATTTACTAAAAAAAATCTAGTTTTGCACCTGCTATTTAAAACTACTGTCACTCAATTGTTGTTGATAAGTTAATAGCTTTTTAATTGTTATACATTCATTTGATGAGATTTTATAATTTCAAAAAAATTTTCATATAAATATGTACTACCTACATATATTATTATTTTTAATTAATTTAATAAATTAAAAAAAAGACCATGGAAAAATTTTACAACACCTTCCAAAATCATTAGTTCCAGAACTGCAGTAATCAGAACTGCTTCAGATTTTTAAATAATATCCTCAGAACTAGTGGTATTGCAATCAATTCTGGCACTCATAGAGTAGAACCTTATTATGATTCTAAATTGGTTTTATGGAATGCTTTTGAGAACTAGTGCTTAGGATCTAATTTTATATGACTTCTCGTCACTTTTCTGAACAAATTACTGGTTTCCAAATGATTTTCTAGAACATATTACGAAACTTTTATAAAAAATTTCAAAAATTCCAAAAATATGCTCATAAGAAATAAAAAATAGGTTCTGATATCGTTCCCTAAGACTTCCAGAGAATTAGTTCTGAGTGCGACAATTTCGTACTGAAATCATTGAGTAAAGAACTAGTTTTAGAACCGTTATATAGAATGGGTAGATGCTAAACAACAATTCTACCGAATTGTAACAGCTCTGGAGGTGACATTTTCAAATAAAAATCATTTGTCGTAACACTAGAATGAATTTTGGCTATTTTCATTCGTTCTGAAACTAGTTGTAGAATAATATAATTTTGAAAAAAATTCCATTGAAATTAAAATATTTATGTAGCCTTTTAATAAAAATTTTGCGGGCTTAGCAGAGAGGTATTTGAATTTAAATTTTTATAAGAGAGCCTAAATCTTTCTCAGGAAAACTTCTTTGTTACTTCATAAATACAAAGCAGTTTTAAAATACTTTTTTTTTTTTTTTATTAAAAAAATTCAATTTTTAATTTTAAATGTCCAAAAATATATGAGTTTTTAAAATAACAATTTTCCTCAGTAACATATACATATATATATATCTTTTTATAATTTACAACACTATATTGTGCTAATGATTTTAAAATATATTAATCGGCTTAGAACCACTTCTTAAGTCGATTTAACGATATCCGTCCGTCTGTCCGTCCATTTCAACCTTGTAATAAAATTACAGGTCGCAGTTTTAAAGATATACAGATAAATGAATTTAGGCACGAATAATTGAAATATGTTATGACCGCTCCATTATTTCACCTAGTCTCTTTACAAATAAGCTTCAAGAATTGGGGTTTAATGATCATAAATACCTTAAATACTACAAGCAATATTTCAATAAAATTCGGTACAAATAAGTTTTACATTAATATAAGTCATAATGCCATACCTATGTAAACTTCATTAAGATTAGTCCAAAATTGCCCATATCTCCCATATAAACTTCCACATAAATCACTTTGAATTTTCCAAGTTAAAGTATTAGAAAGTTTACATTAAAAAATTTTCAGAATTTTAAACAAGTAAAAAGTTGGAATAAGAGTAAAATTTAAGATAAGAAAGTTCAAAAAATTATTAAAATGTGCCAAGTCGGAAAAAAAATCTAAATTTAATTAACCTTTAAAGATAAGAAATTTTTTAATGAATAACTTGTTTGTAAAATATTTTTTGGCAGCATGGAAATGTCCGTCCGTCTATACATTTGGGTTAAATGGGTCTAAAATGCCACTAAATTCTGGGAAAGGTAATATGAAATTTTTAATACTTTCATTTGGTTTTTATATTAATCGAGAAGTGAAAAAAATTGTTTTCGAACTTTAAGGTTTTTTTGAAAGAATTCTAATGTCCGTCCATCTGTCCGTCTGTTTGTTAATTTTTGTAAACTTTCCAATTCAAAATCGTTTAACTTTTGACTCAATAAGGATAACGACTTTGTTCGATAGATAGTTTTGCTTTTTAAACCAACTACATAAAATATAATAAAATCGGTTTAAAATATTTGGCTATATATGGGAAAATCTTAACCAAGATCTTGTAAAATTGAGACTTTTGAAATTTCAAATGTATATAACTTGAAAATATATAAGATAAGTAGTACAGCAAGCATGTTTTCTAAAGGATTTATCAAGGACTTTAAGATATTTTAATTCTTCCTCACTGTTTAAATCAAAAAAAACAAGCGCGAATGTTATGTTCGGCTCGGCCGAATCTATATACCCACCATAAACTTTTTCAAATTTTACGTTATATGGGAGGTGGGCGGTCAAGTGGGCGAACCACGCCCATTTTTTGTTTCCAAGTTTACATTGGTCCTTGAACTATTTGAACACAATTTCGTTGAAGTTTCACCTTATATGGGAGGTGGGCGGTAAAGTGGGCCCATTTTTGGTTGCCAAGTTTATGTCGACCCTTAAACTATTTATAAAAAATTTCGATATCATACATGCTTTTTTTTAAGTCATATCAGTTTTTAGCCCATAACTTTTTTGTTTATTAACCGATCGTCCCCTTACGTTGTCCCGTTCGAGCCCCCCATCTTTTTGATTATGGGTATAAAAATGCCTGCACTTTTGTATGAAATCTACTGAAGTTTTTTTGAAAAAAAAAAAAAAAAAAAATTATAAAATTATATATGCCCACGATTTTTTTTCATAATATTAAAGTCAATATATACTATTTTTCAGAACATTTTCAGAACAAACATTCTGTAAAATTTTTTGTTGCATTCCATGAAAGTTGAAAATTTGTGTATTTTAGGACAATTTTTTAAAAAAATAACAAAAATATTAGGACAAAATATAATTTACAAATACTTGAAGAAAAGTACACTTAAATGTCTGAAGTTGATAGTTTCATTTTATTTTTTTTTTTGAAAAGACCTTTTATTTAAAATAAATACACTGAAAGCTGATGAAAATTTAATTTTTTTTTACTATTTTTCAAAAATTTTAACAAATTCTTAACTTTGACAGCTCCTTATAAGGAAACAACACCACCTAGTTTAAAGATTTTAATTGATGTTGATATATAATTTTGTCTATTTTTGTTCGTTATCCAACTTTATTACAAAACTTTAAATTTTAAAATTCAATTAAGCGCCACTTTTGACACATTTTACCCCAACCTGCTTCGGTAGTAGTGGAGGTGATTGTGTGTGCAAAATGGTGACACCATGTAGTTGTTGAGGTGTCATTAGACTTGCACCTAGGACAAGCACATGTTAAAGTAAAAGACTAGTCAAGTAGCTAATAAAGTGACTAATAGTTCCCTAAAGAAGTCGAACAGACAGAATAGACTGCTGTGTTGTAATCGTTGATTGAAGGAAACGATTTTTTATTACTTATCACAATGGTCTTATCTTGTCTTACTGATATCTGACCAAATATATGAGAAAATTCTGAGACTTTTTACAGATGAGAAAGTGGAAATGTTTATTAATAAAATTCTATTTCTATTATTTTTTCCTTGTTCTTCAAGAATAATTTAATAGTCGTCATATATATTTTTTGCGAGTCATGGCAACAACAAAATATTTTCAATTTTATTTTCATTGGAAGTAATAAAATTTTGAAATTTTGTTTCGTTTGCGTTTTCAATTTAAATTTGTTTATATATTAACAATGATGCTATTTTATAAGAGAAAAAAATAAAAAAATAGCTTAAAAGATATTTATTTATTGCCACTCAGAACAATGATTTTAAAATAAAAAAATTTCCATATGATACATACAAGTATAAAAGTAAAGTTTACATGAAAATAAAATTTATTTTTATTACATTTCAATAAATTTTGTTAAAAAACAAAGAGTTAATATCTTAAAGAAATTTTTTTATTTATCAATTTATTATTAATTTAGCTTTAAAATCAGTACATTTTATAACAGTGATTTTATGTTTTTTTTTTTTTTTTTTTTTTTTTATCAAAAATTATTAAAATAGCTAAATTTTATTATCATATAGTAAATCGTTTATAAAAGATTGATTGTAGGTTGTTTAACAAGGACATTAAAGATAAGAAAATATTTCTCATAAACTTGATAATTAACAAGAAAAAAAAGCGTTAAATGACATACCCAAAATTTTATGTTTAATAATTAAAAAAGTTAATAAAAACATAAATATATATCAATGCTGTAAAAATAGCAAATTAACACTTTTTTATTATTATTTGCACCAAAGAAAAATATTCTATTTTTATTTTGAAAATTCAAAATAAATAATAGAAATCACGTAACCATCAAATATTTCAACTCCAGAATTTTTTTAATTATTATTTGAAAGGAATACTTTTTATATTAATTAATACATTATTTAAGTGATGTTATAAAATATTATTTAAACAATAAGAATTAAATAAATAAATTTATTAAAGTGATAACAGCCAACCAAGCAAAACACTAAAGATTTTCAATTATAAAGCGTTGAAAATAATTATTTGTTTTTTAATAAATATAATTTTTATTATAAATTTCCATTTGTTGAATTTTTTAATTTTTTTTTTTAATTTTGAATAGGAATTGATAAGATTTTTGTCATTTATATTTTTTTGACGTTGTAAATTTTTTTGCATAATCTTTTTTGATATGACAAAAATGTTTTTATAATTATTTATTATTAAAATCAAGTTTAAAGCACTTAAATATTTAATATTTTGTTTCTATTTCATATTACGTAGTTATATTTTATATTTTTTGTTTTTTAATTATAATTTTAATTTACCACCAACACTTGAAAATAATTATTAAAACTTAAGTACTAGATACAAAAAATATTTAAAACAAAATAAATTTAATGGTTATGAACAAAAAAACACTTACAATTCAATATATTCGTTCATAAATTAAAAAAAGAGCTATTTAATATATTTTTTTTTTAAACTTAATTCTTTTTGCTTTGTTATTTTTAATTATTTTTCTCCACTTAAAAGGGACCCTTTTTTATTACTTTTTTTTTATAAAATTAAAAACGTCTTTACTAGAGCCCCTTTGAATAAGAACTAATTTAAAAGTATTAAATATTCTATACTTTCTATGTGCACTTTAATTTCTTTATTTTTTTCTTTCCAATATTTATTTTATAGCCTCTTTTGTATTATTTGCTAAAATCAAATCAATTTAACCGAAAGTATTGTTGTTTTACGATACAATGTTGTATAATCAAGAGGACCAACTATACATTCTTTAATCACTAACTTTTTTTCACTATAATTATTTTAAACAGCGTCAAAATATTAACTGATAACAGATTAAACCGTTTTAAAAAAATTGGCGATACGATCTTTTTTTTACTCGAAAATTGAAAAAAATAAAAAATAAATAGACACAAGTTTTACTTTCTGTACAAGCTAACACCCCTCGATCAAAACATTGACTGATACTACCAGTATCAATGTTTCAAAATTATACACAATTTTTCTCTGTTGTTGTTGGCGTTGTTGTTGTTGCTGCTGTTATTAACAACAAACAACTACCAGCCAGCCGGCCAAATGCTCTTATTCTTCGGTTTTTTTGTATTTGTTTTTGTTTTGTTTGACACTCTTTTCAGTTCAGTTCCATTCAATTCAATTCTATCTGAACGATTTTTATATGTAAACACTCATACGAGTGCAAAAAAACCAAAACATACTCATAGATACTTTCAAGCTGAATGTATCTACTAAATACATTAATATTTTTTGTAGTACTACAATATAAGCACTTGTATCATACATATTCATTGAAAAGTCGTTACACATCGGGTTTTTTATTATTGTTGTGTCGATTTTAAATAAATAAAAAAAAAAAATACAAATTATAATAAATTTTCTTATCACAATAATATAATTCAGTTATTTTTTAAGTTTTTAGCCCATGTATTTGTTAGTGATTTATCAATTGTAAAAATCAAATAGAATTTTTTTTGTTTTGTATGAAATTTAAATATTAATATTTTTTTTTTTTTTTTTTGGTTGATTAGTTGTTAAAAAGTAAAGGTGCCAGATTTTTTCAATTTGTTTTAACAAATTAAGATATTAAAAGCAATTAAATTTAAATTTACATAAAAAACCAATGATTATAGCATAATTTAGAAGCTAAAGGTCAAAGGTTAATTAAAGTAATATTTAATAAACATTAGTACAATACTAAAGGTATGATCAGACTAGTCTAATATTTGGCCAAAAAGACTTAATCGCTATATAAAATATTTTCCAAATTCTAAATTTTAATGGGAAACTATTTTTTACTTTTCATTATTCATAGCTGATATTTTACCGAATAATGTTTGACACTGTTTTCTCTTACAAAATATTTGAGAAATCAAACAACGGTAAACTATTTTTTTGTAGAACTAGTGGTCAAGCAAATTTGGTCAAATATTTGACAAATGTGTACATAGTTTAAAAAACGTATTGAAAAAGTTTTAGAGTGATGCTACATCGGTGTAGCATCACTGTAGCATTTATTATGCAAAAAAAATTATTTGATTTTTTTAGATCTGTTTTTTGATGGAATTTTTCATGTTTTAAATGACAAAATTACTTTTTCCACTGAAACCTATTATTCATCGGTTTTTAGTGAAAAATATTATTATTATTTTTTATTGAAATGCTTAAAAAGGTTTTTATTTTAATAATTGTGTAACCTATGAACCGTTAGCGATATCTTAATAAAATTTCATATGATCAGAGTTTAGGTATTTCTGGGTTGATTTGGAGGAGTACAGAATTCTAGCGGGTCAGAAGTGTAGTGTGTGGTCTTCCAAAGTTGACCATATTGGGTATGTAATTTAAAAAAAAAAAATCGCCAAAAATGCATTTATGATATGACAGAAAAGAAATTTTATATGTGATAGTTCTTGTAAATCTCTACAAAAAATACGCTTACATATATTTTGGTTTTTTTTTTTTTAATTTGACGGGCTCAATATTGTACCTATGTTTTTTTAAGTATTCATCAGATTTCTTACAAAGTTCTAAATAATATTGCTGCAAAAATTATATAAATATATGAATCTGATACAAAGATATATTTATCTGAATTTGGAACTTTAAAAAAATTTCATATTTTTGTGTTTTTTTTTTTTCTAAAATGGTGGCAATATTTATTCACTCATAAATTTTTTTTTTTAACGTTTCCAAAATAAATCTTAACGCAAATGCATTAAGTCTCGCCTCAGGACCTATACAAATTTTGTCAATTTTAAATTCTCAAATTGCAAAGCTGGGATCAGCATAAAATTATTTCAGTTAAATACCATTATATGTAAGGTAAGCACCCATAAAGTATTTCTGACGGACGCCTCTTATAATGACAGAATTAGAGTTGGGTTTAGTAGCTCAATAAATTGACCGCTCTTTTTAGTTCAGCTCAATCAATTAAACTAGTTCGCTCTTTTAGTTCATTCGCTCAGTTGACTTTCAATGAAACAGCTTGTATGCGAATATGTCTTAGTCTTAAACGTTTCCCATAATAAGCTGTTTCATTAAAAGACAATTTGAGAGAATGAGCAAAAAGAGCGATCTAGTTCAATATGTCCCTTTACTGAAAACCATTCACTTAATAAGCCGTTTCAGTTTTCTGCAAACATAAAAAAATTAATAGCCTAAAAGTAGACACTAATAACAACATTATTAATTTGTTGATTGGATTTTTTTATATACAACGTTTCAAAAGTAGGAGCAAAATGTTAAAATGAAAACATGAGCGCAAAGGAAAAATACTCATATGTTTTGAAATAACAGCTCAATATTGAGCTAAAAAGCCAAATTACATTAGCGCGTAGGCATCAGCAGTGTGTGCTGACAAAATCAGCTGATAATTTAGAATGCACTGTTTGTTATGGTGTTGATTACATTTGCAGCCGTTTTCACAAAAATTAATGTAGGTTTAATAACGAGTTACTAACTTATTCTTATGGAAATTTACATACAAAATGTTAGTAACTCGTTATCAAGCATACATTATTTGTTGGTCAGCAGCAGTTTGCAGTGTTGTTTCATTTAGCTCTGTTTCTAAATTCACTGCGCTGCTTTCAGATTGAGAGCGAGACAAAGAGAGTGAGCAAAGAAATAAGAGACTAAAATACACAAGTATAATAAAGCAAGATGGTGGTTGCAAATCGTCGCTGCCTATGCTTAAATGCAATTATAACGGCAGCAACATGTTATTCTGAAAGTGAACAACAGATAATTTTTGCTGATACTGTTGCTGACTACGCGTAAATATAATTTGGGCTAAAAGCGCTCAGAAAAATGAACGATTCTCTTCGCTAAGTTGAGTGAATCGTTCCATTGAACTAGTTCGGTCATGAACTACACAACTCTAGACGGATTGACGATTTCAATGGAAGAAGTAAATTTTTGAAACATGTTTTTTTCAGATTAAGATTTTAGTACAAAAAATTTAGTTTTTATAATTTCCTAATTTAAGGAGAAGTCTATCTGTATTAAGTCAAAATTTCAATAAGCTATCTTTGTTTCTTTAAATTTAAATATTAACGTTATTTTGCATAAAAAAGTGCATTTTCCGCGTTTTGGAACCACTGTGCAACTGTATTCAAAAAACAAAAAAACTTTTTAATTTATATTTAATGCACATACTATCTAATACACAATTTCGCTCTTAAAATATTTATTAAGAAAATCATATTCAACAAACTTTTTACAGTCTACATTAACTAATAAACTGTTTTTTGTTTTTGTAGACAACCCTTCTCAGTTTCTCTATCATTCTTATTGTCAGTGTTGTTAGTAGTTAGAATAAATTATTCGTTAATTGTTTTATTCCATTATTATTTTTGTACGTTTTAGATGATAAATAATTTCTTTTATTATTAAAAAAACCTAATTAAATTCAATTTGATTTAATTTTTGCTGGATGTAATTCTTTGTTCTGTTGAATGTAATCCGAATAAGGAATTTTCTGTGATAAAATCATTATCACTATTTCATATTTTGTTTCGTTTACATCATTTTTGTTGAAATTTTGATAAATTTTAACTATTTTAATTATTGTTTCTGTTAAAATTACACCTTAATCTAAGACGTGTACATATTAATGTACTATCTGGAATAACGTGGAAACATCAAACAATGAAAATGTTGAACATATGCGAGATGCCGGAATATTGGTATTTTATTCCAAAAGCACCCAGAATATACTTTCTCCTGTTTATGTTTACGATTTTAATAGAAAATAGTTTAAAAAATGTTATAGTTCAAAAATAATTACAGAAAATATTATCCTGTCCCGGAAATCATTTAATAAGTTTTTAAATAGCTATACTGACATCCGGACTATCTATCCGGACATTTAAAAATATGGCGTTTTTGTAAAAAATTTATGAATGAATAAAAAAAAAATATTATTTTTTTTTCTTGAAAAATGTAATAGAAATAATCTTAAAATAGCCCTTAAATAGGGTAGAATCAACATTAAAATATTTAAAGTTAACAATGGTTTACCAAAGGTATAGTAAGCAAATCTTAGTTTTTGAATACAACTTTAAGGAATTTTGCTTAACAATGGTTAGTAAAGCTGTGTTAAATTTTTTGAATAATGATAAATAATTTTAACAAAAGGCTTATCTATCATAAATAAAGTTTTTATTTTTTTCCAGCAATATTTAGTGTTTTTTTAGTATACATTCTAAAAAATAGATAAAACTAGCACGTTTATAATATAGATTTCCTATTTAATCAGTGTTTATGTATATTAAACTTTTAAAACGTTTCATTCCAATAACCTAAATTTTTTTGCTACTCTGATTTTGAATTGTAAAATTTGGTTTATTAGTAAGTAGCATAATTTAAACAAAATTAATTCATTAAATAAATTTTAAAACAAAAATTAACTATGCAAATTAATTTCACGGATTTATAAACAAGTTAATTTTATAATAACTAAAAATTTACAAGAGAAAGTGATACAAAAACAACTAATATTAACAACAAAATAAAACAAAAGTATTTATTAAAAAAATATAATATAAAATTATTTTAATTGTAAACCATAAAAAAACGGGTATAATCTCATTTAAAACATCTGGCTACTTCAATTACCATTCTAGCATTAAATCGTTTAATTCTCCAAACAAGGAATGACTATAAAAATCATATAGACAAACTTTTTTGGAACTTAATTCATACATTAAATAAGTAATAAATATCACGTTCCGCCTCATATTCTCTAAGTGTTAAAATAAATCTTAAAAAAAAAGTAAATTTTTGTAAATTTTTTAAGGTGTTGTTAATTTTTTTCTTGACGTAATTTCTTGATTATTTACAATGTCAGGGTGATTAAATGTCTATTACTCGCTTTATAATAACCAATAAAATGTTTATGTTATTTTATCAGTTCAGTATTATTATTTAATTGTTTGTTCTTTGTTTTAGTTTAATATTTTATTGTTGTAGTTGTTTGTTTAATTTTATTTTAATTATCAGTTACATGTGTTTAACTATATTGTTTATTAAATGATAGCTCATTAAGTAAGGTTAGGTTTAATTGTTTGTATTTTTGTTTTTAATATTTTATTTTAATCATTTAACTATATAAATGCTGCTAATTTTAGGATTTATTTAAAATCTGATTTACTTTAATTGTTGCTAAATGTCTCTTATTATTTAAAAAAGGGTATTATTTTTATTTAGTTTAATATATATAGGGCCTATGAGAAATTTCAAGATATAATAACATTCCCTGACTTTGTTAGTGTTCATAGTAGTATTTATATTTAATAAAAATTAGGTTTTTGTATTTAGATGTTAAAAATTTTTGTATTAAAGTTTATAATTCTACTCTGTAATTCAGAAAATTGCTTTTGGCTTTATTACTATTTTTTTTTTTTAATTTTTTAAACTTTCCAACTGGGTATTTTTTGTTATTAAAATTTTGATTTAAAGTGCATTGACATTTAAGCAAAAGTGTTTGCTCTTTTTTTTAATATATTTTTACGAATTATAATTTTCCTTGTTTAATTTGTTATTATATGCCAAATGTTAAGTAAGATGAAAAGTAATTTAAGTGATTAATTCAAACAATCAAAAATGGTGTAATTTTGGTCCTAATTAATTTATTGACTTGAATTCTTCTTCATATGATCCATTATAAGATAATGAATAATACAAAATCAACCCTTAAAATATCTTAAAATATTTGAGTTGAGACCAAAAATGAAAAGCAAAGATTTGCTTTTCAAAGCTATCTTTTTTTGCGACCTTATATCTCCTATCTAGAGGGGTCTGTGGGTTTTAAATTCTTAACTTGTAATCGAATATTCATCGCTATAACTGCCCTGAATTTTATGAAAATAAGAAATTCCCAAAATATTTTTATTCTGCCTCGCCATGCAATGTTTAGAATATAATGAACTGCAGCCAACTTCAGGCCTAAACGAGTGACTTTTTTTTAAATTAAAACTTTTTATTTTCACGTTTACATTATTTAGTGTAATTTCAGTGTAATTTTACCCTTAACCAATAATTTTAAAATACATTACATTTTGTTTTATGCATTTTTAATGACGATGATTTTATTTTTAATAAAAATAAAATTGTGCAATGATTCAGACATCTGTTTTCATTTTGTTATCAATTGTTTTTTATTTAAATTGAAGAAAAATATATAAAAAAATATATGTTAATACAGGAAGGAAGATATTGTTGAAAATTCTGCAAAGTCAACAAATAAAAACAGACAAAGAACTCAAAGATAAAAATATTTAATGAAAGTTAAGTAGTTTTAAAATCCTTGTTAGTTTTATATAAAACTAATTAATATCAATAATAATGACAGTTTCATTTGTTTTTGTCTTGGACTTATTCATGAAAATTTTAATTTATCTCCTTTAAAATAGTTGGACGATATATGTCCTCTTATATATTTTTCAGTCTTTATGGTTTATTTATCATTTAGAAAATTTTTTTTATTACAAACAGAAAAGTCATGAAAAAAAAAAATTGTTTTTAAATTTGCACATCTCACCAAAATGGATTATATTAATTACTAAAAATTGTAAAAATTAAAAAAAGAAAAAATAATTTTAATATTTAATCAATTAAATAGATGATTGAGTGAATAAAAAAATTATATGAGAAAAATTTTAAAAATAATCTGATCATAACTTCAATTACGTAGTAAGTTTAAACTAGTACGTCATTTTAAATTATTTTTTGTCTAATATTAAATAAAACTTGAAAGAATATATGTATTTATATTTCTTTTAATTTATGGGATTTTGTATTATCTTTCAAGTAGTGAACTACCCAATACAACATAAGTATTATTGATAGTTTTAATTATTAAATATTTAAAACAAAATAAAACATTTAAAATCTTATCTGGTGTAATTTTTACTTTTAATAAAAATATAGTATCTATGCTGAAATTCCACTGATAGAAAAATTAATTAAACGTCAAAAAGGTACTTAAAATTTTGTTATTATCAGATGAAGAGTCATTTAAAATTTAAATATAAAATTTTTTGGTAAACAAATATTTATAAGTTAATTATGAACGTCATCATACAATTGCGTGTAATCTAAACAGAAAATAATAGTAATAAAATAGAAACAAATATTGTTAAATAAATTAATAGAAATATTGAATATATGTATGTAGTAGATTAATACTCATAATAATACTTGTCTACATGTCATCAGTAAAATAATAAAATAATTCATTTTCATTAAAAATTTTATTCCTACAATATTTGTTAAATTACTTTTTAGTTGTATTTATCACAACAGTTTAATAATGTTTTTACAAAAAAATAATTAAAAAAAAAAAAAAAATGGCAACAAAATTTTAATTTGACTTTCAATTTGTTATAACGTCCATAAAGATTAAAATGTTTTAGTGGTGCTGGGTTGGTTTTGTGAACGTAATAAATTTTATCCCATAAACTCATAAATACTCACAAGACAAATTGTTAAAAATTTTTGATTTGAACAATTTCTAATAAAATTGTTATTTCTATTTTGTTGTCTCCACTAATTTGTTACAATAAATATTTATGTATTTATTTCAAGGGGTCACGTGATAGTGATATCTAAAGGAAAATTTATCTTAAATGTCTTTATTATTCAATATAATTAAATTTTTAATTGTTTGAATTTATGTTTGTTTTTCACTTTAAAAAATTTATTTTTCTTGTTTCCTTTATTACTCTTACCATTCAATGAGACACGTTTTTGCAAATAGTTTTAATAATTTAGTATATTTTTTTTTAACCCTAGTTTTCCGTTAATTATCGTTATTTTGTATTTTTGTGTATATAACTTATTTGAACCTGCTACGCTTGACGTATAAATTTAAAATGTATGTTTGATTATTAGTATGTCCGTCTGTCTGTCAACGATAAACTAAACATTATAGACGTCATTTATATATTTTTGTACTATTTTTGATGATTTTGATTTAATTTAACAGTAAACAATGTCAAATCTTTATTTAGTTATATATTTGCATTTTCATTTCATTTCGTTTTATTAAATAGTTTATAATTTTTTCGATTATGTTTGAGAATAAGGGCTAGAAGAGAAGCTGTGAAATAAATGTTCAATAAATAATTTTCTTTTTTATTTCTGTTAATAAAAATTCATATTTTTTTCAAAAAAAAAAAAAAAAAAAAAAAAAAAAAAAAAAAAAAAATTACATATTAGTTTTTTATTTAATTATTAAATATGACTTAATTTTTCTAATTTAATTTCTATTTTTTTTGTCATACAGTTTCCCTTCTTTTGTTATTCTAGTTATTAAATCTATATCATTTTTTTTTTATCTACTTTCTATAATTTTCTATAATAGATAAAATTATTAAAATAAACAAATTATTTAATTATATTATTAAATTATAATTAAATAATATTGTTATAAATAATTTGAAAATGATACAACCATTTTTTCTTCTATTGTTTATGTGTCTTCGTATGTATTTACTTATGTATATATATAAATAAATATATATTGAAATTTGTTTATAATTATTTTGGTTTTTTATTTAAATATTTATTTTAAGAAATTTAAAGGTTTGAGGAAATTTTTCTTCTAAATAAATAGAATGAAAAAAGATTTCTATTGATAATGAGATTTTCTCCAAATACATAGTATATAGATATATTTTTATAGCATCTTTCGTTTGCAATATAAACAGATTTTGCCACAACGCATTTTTTTAAATGATAATTTATTAAGTATATGGGCTAATGCTTATATATTTTATGATACATAAAATATAGAAATTTGATTTTTTATTTTGCTTTATTTTGTTATATGTAGAGGAAAACAAAAGGACTTTAATTCACTTTCTGGAAATATTAAAATATTTATTTTGAATAGTTTGAATTTTGAAAAACCTGTTGCACTTTTTTAAATTCAGAAAAAACCTGTTAACCGGTTAATAGTTGTATCAAAAGACTATATTTCTTTAAAAAATCAATAAATCTTATAATGTTCAAGTTAAAATTTATGAAATATTTATGAAATTAAGAACGAGGAAGAAAGATATAGTCGGTCAGGCCCAACAATACCTTACACCATTCCGTGCATCAAAATTCGGTTAGGGGTCTTTTTTTTCTAGACCTGTTGAATTGTGTACCGATACTTTCATTAAATGTAAAATGAAATATAGAAATACAGAATATTCTGTCGATACTACCATTTATATGAATTTATATGGAAGATATGGTTAATTATGGACCGATCTTCATGAAATTCAGCACACAGATTTGAACTTATATGGAACTTACATGTGCAAAAATTCCTGGGATTTATGATCGTTATACCCCTTTACCGGGAGGTTATTTGTATGTGAGCTATATGAAATAATGAACCGATCATAACTAATTTTAGCGTCCTTGGACTATATGAAACCTGTGTGACAAAATTTCATTAATTTATGTTCAAAATCGCAATCGGTATTTTGACTACAAGGTTTATATGGACGGACAGACGGACGGACGGACATCGTTAAATCAACTCAGAGCTGTAGAGTTGGGTTTATTAGCTCAATGAATTGATTGCTCTTTTTAGCGCAGCTCACTCAAATGAACTAGTTCGTTCTTTTAGTTCATTCGCTCAGTTGACTTTCAGTGAAACAGATCGTTAACCGAAAGAGTTTTAGTAAACATTTTCCATAATGAGCTGTTTTATTAAATGACAACTGGGCGAATGAGCAAAAAGAGCGAGACCAAGGTAGATTAAGGTAACGACATTAAAACAGCTGAGAATTTTTTTCTTTTTGAATTCAATATGGCGGCTTGTGTTTTAGAAATTGATGTGTCAAATTGTTGTTTATGTTTACAATTTTTTTTTTCATTTTTTGTTTACCTTTTTTTATTACATGAAATGTCAAATGTATTTTTGTTTTTTGTAAAGAAACATGAGAAATGACAAAATTAAAGTTGACATAAGATATACCAATGCAAAAACAAAATACATGGAGTTTTTTTTGGAGTGTAGAATTGTCGTTACCTTCTTAATCTACCTTGAGCAAGAACTAGTTCAACATGGCTGTTTCTTAAAAGCTTAAAAGTAGACACTGATAATAACAAAATTATTTTGTTTAATGTTTAGGAGCAAAATGTTAAAATGAAAGTTACTCATACGTTTTGCATAACAGCTATCAAAATTGATCAAAAGAGCTCAGAAATTGAACGATTCACTTCGCTCAGTTGAGAGAATCGTTCAATTGAACTAGTTCGGTCATGAACAATACAAGTCTACAGAGCAGATTGGTATAAATTAAGGTGGGTCTTAGACCAATATTTTTGGGTGTTACAAACATCAGCACACAAAAAAAAATGTTCATAAATTTCAATTCAAATAATAACATTTAGTACATATTTTTTGAAAAAAAAAAAAAAAAAAAAAAAAAAAAAATATTTTTAAACCCGATTTTTTCTATTCGACATTCGAAAAATGAACATTTTGAAAAAACCGACAGCACACTGACTGAAAAAAACGGTTTTAAAACCGTTTGGAAAACCGTGTCTATCGCCTTAGTAGATATCTCTTTAACTGTAAGAGACAACTAAGATAAAAAAGGAAATTTTTTACTTTATCTTGCCAAGTTATATACAGCAATATAAATCTTTGAATCGGACTTGATTTGTAGAAGTTAAGATTTTTTGAAACTTTAACATACTCGAGAAGATCAATTATAACCAACCTGTAGTTTATCTCGTATTATTACAGATTAATTCTTACTGAAAGCTTAGGTCCTCCTCTACAACTATCCCATACATTTTAATTCGATTCGACTAGTAGTTTAGGAGCTACAGATTTATGACAAAAAATATGGAATTGGCCTCATTGTACAGTGTAAGAACTCTAATGATTACGTTGACTGAGAAATTCTGTGCCGCAGATAAAAGTTTTTATTGTATTTTCGCCCTGTGTAATTAAACAATAGATGTATATTGATGATGTCTGAAATTAATTCGTATTAAGATTTATATTTTTATTATCACGAAAAACATTTGTTTTTCCATCCACTGGCGGTCTTCCAGGTAGGTGGTAAATGAGATCAGATAAAGAACTCTTATTTTCTTTTAAAAAACAAACAAAACATTTAAATACATAAATAATAATATTTATTTATTTTATCAATAATTAAATACTTCCAACGATGTTGATGA
Organism: Protophormia terraenovae; assembly: GCA_951394005.1. Classification (NCBI taxonomy): domain Eukaryota; kingdom Metazoa; phylum Arthropoda; class Insecta; order Diptera; family Calliphoridae; genus Protophormia; species Protophormia terraenovae. The sequence continues at coordinate 146,378,446 of OX596074.1, forward strand.
TGATGATAGTAAAAACAATGACACCACTTCAATGGAATCTTTATTCCCTGATAACACTTTTGTACTCATTATTTATATTATATAAATATTTATTTAAATACAGAGATTTTCTTTTTAACTGACCATAGTTATTTTATTTTTTTATACTTATTAAGTTTTTTTTTTTTTTTTTTGTTTATTTTTATTTAATAGTGAGTGACGCATATAATTTTGGCACATTTATTTATTTGTTTAAAATTTTTATGTTATTTTTATTTTTATTTATTAAACACGTTCCATTATCACGTTTATTTCTTTTAAGTGTGTTAATGTCAAAAGTCATTATATGGACTTTTTCATTAACACCTAATGTCAACAAAGTTTTTCACCTTAGCCTACTCATATGTATATCATAGCTGAATGTTACCCAGATAGATCTATCTCTTTCCTACAAAACGCCTAAAACTATCTGTCACCTTGGTGCAAAATGTCTACCGTGTTGTTTCCGTTTTAAGGCTAAAAATTTATTTCCTTCTTATTCTTCTTGTAGTCGTACTGAAAGGTAATATTCTCAAAAATCCAATAAAGTGACTCTCCAAAATCCTAATTTCTTGCTTTTTATTTCTTGTTTCTTTTCATTTGCATTATATTTCCTACTGGGGTTTTGTGAGTTCTATAAATAAACAAAATAAATAAACATTATTTTGTTTAATCGGCTCAGAGATTAATTAAATTGTTTCCAGATCCAGACTCTTTATTTCATCCCATCAAAGTGCATTTCATATACATATTTTTGTTATTCTTTGCTTTGGTTCAAATTTTTTATGAATTTGACGTCAATACCTTTATGTTAATTATAAATTTGTGGGTATATTTTTATGAAAAAAAAAAAAAAAAAAAAAAAAATGAGTTAAAATCTAAAAACAGGGGGATTTTTGTTACTAATTTAAATTTTATAATTTCATTTAAATGAATTATAATTCGTCCTAACAAAAAACCAAATGAATTTTCACAAATATTTAAAATATTCCGTGAATTTAACAGATATGTTAAACTTTTTGTTATATTAACCCATTTTCCATTAATGTCGTTTTTTTTTTATTAAAAAGAGCAGTATTTTAAAAACTGAATTTTTGGTTATAAAGTGAATAGAAAAATAAGTTTCTTATTTTATTTTATTTATACACAAATTAAATATTTTTTAATTATTTAAGTTTTTAAGATTTTATTTTGTACAAAAACCTAAGTGTAACCTTTCAGGGTTAAAGATAATTTTTAAAAATATTTGACACACAGAGTAATAATGTCAATTTGACTTAATTAAAATCTGTTTCATTGGGGAGAATTATTTTATTTTTTTTGGTATTCTGAGTAACCATTTTTTAAGAGTCCTTTTTAGCTTTAAGTGTTTTTCTTGTCTTAAAATATATTACAATTTATTTATATTTTCTTTTTTTCGTTTACTTTAATCATAATATCAGTGTGCCATCATCAATGTTTGCAACATTACATATTTACACCGTATTTTACGATTTATTTGACCTTGGTTGGACAAGTGAAAGACAAAAGAAGAAATGTTTATTCAAGCACGCAATAAACAGAGTTGTAAAGGAATTAAAGTTTGTAAAATTAAGAAATGAAAATATGAAATAGTAATTACGACTAAAAGTTCATTATACCTAGCGCTTAGTTTAGTTGTGTTAAAATCTTAAAAGTTTTCAGAAAATGTAAAGAAATCCTACTTCGATTTTATTAGAAATTAAGATAAAAGAGAAAAAGAAGATATTTTTATCGTTGTCGATTTTTTGTTTTTTTTTTTATTTTCTTTTATTTTTTAATACGAAAAAATATGTTATTTTAGCGTAATTAAGTAATAGGAAAAAGGCAGACGGAAAGACAGACACTGCTATATCTATTCCCCAATCTATAAGAACATAGATAAATATTGTATACATTTGCAAACTTAATGACAAACTTGTATATATAATTTTTACACCTTTAGAAATTTCTTTAAATATTCGTTAGAACCTCATAAAGTTTTTATACTATAGATAGGAGAGTCGAAATAACAATGAATGTATGTCTATTTGATAGTTTGTTTGTTAAAATAAACTTTGCGAAGTAAGTAGAAAATTGAGGGATATATGTAATATGTTAATATAAAGCGCCAGGAACTCAGAATATTGCTACTGAAAATCAACAAAATCGGACTAAAAATGGCTTAGATATAAAGGAAAATCTAGGACAAAAATTTTTAAAAAGTCTAAAAAAGTTGGATGAATTTTGGTATGAAATGAATTTATAATAAATATAACTCGGAAATTACTTATCTAAAATGCTTTCAGAACAAGTATAAATTAATATGTTAGCGGAAATTTAAACTAAGATTCCTAACTCCCGTGGGAACATTTTTAATAATGGTGCTATGTCAGCATTAACAACAATAAACTTTTTAATTATCTTACTTAAAAAAGTACTAAAAATAATGTAAATAAAATAATGTTTGATATATTTCTGATAAAAAAGATAATATTTTAAATTATTATTATTCTATGTTTTTGGTTTAGAAATTTTGTGAGGTGCCAATAAAGTACCAATTTTTTAAATCTTTAACGATCGAAAATTCAAAAACTTCCAAAGTATTTCTATTATTATTTTTTAATATAGAACAATGTGACTAATAGGGCTTGAGAATTCTCATCCGTATATAACCATATTCTCTAATTTCATATTTCTAGGTTAATTATTACAAAAATTAAAAAAGTAATATAAGAATAACGAAAAAGTACCACAAAATCTCTTTTTAAGATTCTCATTCACTTAGGATCTTATAGTTTTAATTTAATGTTTCTAGGCCAATCATTATAGAAAATTCAAGAAGTACTATTAGAAGAACAAAAATGTACCTCAAAATCCCCTCTTATGGATTAACATTCACCACATGTCTTTAATTTCATGTTTCTAGGTTCATAATTATAGAAAGTTCAAAAAGTACCATTAGAAGAACGAAAAAGTACCACAAAGTTCTCTATTATGGATTCTCACTCATTTAGGACCATTAGAAGAACAAAAAAGTACCACAAAGTTCCCTCTTATGGATTCTCATTAACTAAGGACCATATATATACCTAATTTCATTTTTCTAGGTTCATAATTATAGAGAATTTAAAAAGTACCATTAGAAGAACGAAAAAGTACCACAATGTCGCCCCTTGTGAATTCTTTCCAACATCGAACCATGCGTATTTAATTCATGTTTCTAGGTTAAATATTACAGAAAATGCAAAAAGTACCAATAGATGAAGAAAAAAAGTATCACAAAGTCCATCCTCTTGAATTCTTACCCACAGAACCATGTATTTTTAAGTAACATAAATTCCACTCATGTGAATTCTTATCTACATTTTCTTAATCTCATGTTTATATGTTTAATCTAATTGAAAATTCATTATTAAGTTTGAATAAAATGTAATTTCCCGCCTTTACCCCTTTTTTGGTACTTTTTTTTCACCAATCGAAGTATCAAAAATTGTATTCCAACAAATTTCTAAATTGTAGTGGTATTCCATATTAAAATACTCATATGAATATTTCAATAAATATAAAAAAATGTTTTATGAAAAAAGTACCAAAAATAGGTGGTAGGTAAACTTTCGAATTTCAAAAAAGTACCAAATTTGTATTTGTAATTTTTCGATTAGTTACGAATACGAAGTAAATTTTATCCGTGTGTTGATTGGTTTCAAAAATACATATGGTGCCAAAAAAGTACCAAAATACAGTTTTTACCCGTTTTCTCCCTAAAAGAGCCGATTTCCAAAAAAGTACCAGACACCTATCCGATTATTTTTTAAATGAATAACGATATCTATTTAACTTTTTTGGTAGCTTTATTAGTTTGGGATATATAAGGTTACCGATTTTACCCGTTTTTACCCTTTTTTTTTGTATCTTTATTAGTTTGGGAGATATAAACTTACCGATTTTACCCTTTTTTACCCCCTAAACATTCGAATTTACAAAAATCCCGTCTTAGTGGATCTATATGGAGAGACCTACCTACGTTTCAAATTTCGTCTCTCTAGCTTCAGGCGTTTAGGCTGTGGGATGATGAATCAGTCAGTCAGTCACGTTACTCTTTTATATATATAGATAACTGAAATTATCGGACGAAACTTTAAAAAAAAACATTTTCGCTCAAAAAGTTTAAAAAAATCTATGCGTAAAATTTGCGAGTCAAACACTCGACATTGGTGAATATGTTCAGGATATGACTTATCTGGGATGCTTCCAATTAATGTGCAGATTAATTTTATGGTCGGATGAAATTTTTTATAAACAATTTTATTTGAAAAGTTCGACAAAATCTGTGGATGAATGCTCAGAATGTAAGATACTTTCAGAACAATTGTAGATAAATATTTTTTGAAATATATCATGTATCTGAAATGATCAGAAGAAATTTTTTAAAAAGTATTTTTTTTGAAGATGCCCACAGGTCCAAAACACAGGGGGCGTTTTAATGCATTTTTGGGGAAATTTTTTTTTATTTATTTTTTTATTTTAAGAAATTAGTTAACTGAATGTATTTCATATTTTTTCCAATATTTTTGAATTAAAAGAAAATTTCCGGAAAAGAAGCATAAATTCCAACTAGTAGAAAAAGCTAGACAAAAAAAGATTTTTATAATTATATTCACATTGCCATATGCATCACTATAATAATATTAATAAAATTAGTTAAAATATTAATTAATTCATTTACTACTTTTTGCTCAACTAAAATACCCCTTAATGTATGCTAATTATTTTTAATACTATTTTATATTGCTCGACATTTAAATAACAAATTTCAAAGGCATATTTTCAGTCCATTAAATATCCAAAAATTATGTTAAATTTTCTTTTAAATAAAATATTAAAAAAACATTAAAATTCCTGGTAATCTCTGTGCTTATATTTATTTAAGCGAAAGTTTTAATTTATTTAAATGAAAAAGATTTTGTTTAAATAAGATTCTATAAAGCCTCAATTAAATATAAATTGTTTACATAAATTTATTTATGGTAAGACATTTAGAAACACGCAAAAATATGGCTGATTTAAGAATCTATTGAAAATCTATGTTGTCTAGTGAACAAAATGAACATTTAGCAGGGTATCATAAAATAAGACATTTGAGGAGAAATAAAAAATAATTATGTATTTGTAGCTCAGTTTAAGGCGTTATAAATAAAGTATAAAATTTGTTTATAATTTTGATTAAACACGTACAATAATAATTTTAGGGTTGGGTAATTTTTTGATATGTTTGTTTTAAATCCCATAAAAGTTGTATATATGTGTGAGAATTAATATGGGATTGTGACACTTGACATCTGTTTAGGATTATATATTTGTACATGTACTACAGTTGTAGCTTAATACTGGTCTAAGTTTATTAAATCCTTAGCCAAAAGTTATGTTAAGCAGATTTTTCTTTTATTAGTTCTGGTAAGATTACTTAAATGTATTTCGTTTAGTGTTAAAGTTTGTTACTTGTTGAAATTTTGTTAGAAAGCAACTTATTCTTCCTGAAAATTATTATTATTTTAGTAATGAAGAAGTTATCATACTCATTCCCGTCTTTATTATACTTTTTTTTTTTGGTTAGTTTGTGTATTATGTCATAAACAATTATCAAATCATTTAATCTTTATTTACAAATTACATTTACAATTGATGCCCTCCCTAAGCTTAAATATATGAAGAAGCGTGTTGTATTGGTGACACAAAAGAAAGAAATAACACACAACTTTGACAAGTTGAATGAATGACAGTGAATGGAAATTTTCTGAAAAGAAAAAATAAATATTCCACTGTGCTAGTAATTTAAATATTTACAGTTATAATTTTATTACATTTTAATGTGTTTTTATTTTAATTTATTTAGTATTAAAAAGATAATGATTGTTTTAAATAAAATATTTTTATAATGCAGAAATATGTTTATTATTTTCTTGCATTCCAACCCATAGTACAGCATCCATGCAAAGTAGTGCATTATCCTAATGAATATTTTAAATGACAAATTAATATCTTTCCTTTTTTTAGTTCATAAATATGACCTTGTTTCACTTAAGTAACGATTATTGTTTTATGTATCAAAAAACTTAAAGGGATTACTTTTTTCACTTATCCTTTAATCCAAAGAATAGAATAAAATCTTGGCCCCTATAAGTATACTCTATTTACTAATGTTTACAATTATAACAGATTTTCACACTCTAGTTAAGAATTTTACTCTTAAAGCTTTAGTTCTCTTATATAACTCATATTTCTACATATACCATCAAACAAAGCACTTACTTATTTTTACTTGTTTGTACTCGCCTAACAACAATTACTCTTTTTTAAAATCTAGAAAAAAAAAAAAACAAGTAATAGAAGTACTTTTATCCAAGTATGAGTATCTGTATTACAATAAATGTTATGACTACAGTGGTTATTGACCTAAAGGTCATTGAGTGTCGCCAAAAAAATATATAAAAAGAGAAAAACCGAAACAGATTTTAATTAAGAACCCCCAACACAACCCAACCACCCTCTTTTTTTGCAAACATTTTAAACTAAAATAAAACAAACATTACTATGTATGATTGTGGCACAATTATTGTATAATTAAGCACCACCGTAATCTATCTAGATGATATAAAACGTTGGTTTTACGTTTTACATTATTTGCAATAATTGTCATTGTTTTATTGCCATTTTTCCTAAAATTATAAACTTTTGTATATTTGTTTTGGGTTATTTTTTCTAAAACCATTTGTCAATTGCAAAAATTCACTAATTGAACTGTCATCAATGAATAAATAACTCATACGTATTGAATGTATTTGAAATAATATTTCGTTTTAAATTAGGATTATGGAACTCGTGTATAATTTACTCACATTATTATACACTCAAAGATAAAACTGTAGTAAAAAATTGGAAAATTATATAATAGAAATTTTTTTAGATTTATTTTAAATTTCCTTTTGATAGGAAATTTTCAATAAATTTCCTTTTTATAAGAAATTTTCGAAATATTCCCATTTTCGTTTTTATAGCAAATTTTCGATAAATTTTCTTTTTATAGGAAATTTTCGATAAATTTCCTTATTATAGGAACTTGTCGATAAATTTGTTTTTTATAGGAGATTTTCGATAAATATTCTTTTTATAGGAAATTTTCGATAAATTTTTTTTATAGGAGATTTTCAATGAGTTTCCGTTTTAAGGGAAATTTCTTTTTTTTTACAAATTTTCAAAAAATTTCCTTTTTATAGGAAATTTTCGATAAATTTTCTTTTTATGTGAAATTTCCGATAAATTTCCTTTTTATGTGAAATTTCCGATAAATTTCCTTTTTATAGGAAATTTCCGATAAATTTCATTCTTATAGGAAATTTCCGATAAATTTCATTTTTATAGGAAATTTCCGATAAATTTCATTTTTATAGAAAATTTTCGAAAAATTTTATTTTTATAGGAAATTTCCGATAAATTTCATTTTTATAGGAAATTTCGAAAAATTTCATTTTTATAGCAAATTTCGAAAATATTCCTTTTTATAGGAAATTTTGAAAATATTCTTTTTATAGGAAAATTGCAATAAATTTTCATTTTATAAAGAAGTCGCGAAATAATTACTATTTATAGATTCGCGTTAAAGTTTCGTTTTATAAAAAAGTTTGGTTTTCATAGAATTTTTTATTTTTTTATTTTTTTTGAAAATTTACGATTTTTTTTTAATAGTTCGCGATAAATCTTTTTTATATATAATTCATTATAAATTCTTTGTTTTTTTTATCAAAAAAATTATTTTTATATAAAATTATTTTTATGAAAAATTCGCGATAATTTCTTTTTTATAGTAAAATTTCTGCAAAATGAAAATTTATCGCAAATTTTCTATTAAAAAAAAAAAAAATAAAAAAAAAAAAAATATTAAAGAAAAAAAACGCTATATAAAATAAAATTTTGTCGCAAAACAAATTTGGATTATTTCTTTTTTTCTAAAAAAATTGATATAACTATTAGATAAACCTTATTTTTATAGTATACGAGGGCATAAGCATTGCTCTTATCTCCGCTCCTTGATAAAAATTGTAAAATCTGGCTCCGTTAGGATTTGTAGGACTAAAAGCTTTATAAGTAACCCTAACGAATCCTGCTTCGTTAGGATACACAGAATGCCAAATTTACATATGTAAGATAATGTTAATGTTCTACGTCGTCTGGGAGCTTCAGAAAGCTCTGGAAAGAGAAAAATGTTTAGCCAATTATATATAGATTCGCGATAGTTTATGTTAAATTTGCTATAAAAATTCGTGTTTAATTTTTCATAAACATATAAAATATGTTTAAAATTATGCAACAAATTTCTTCGAGTGTATTTTTATAGTGGATAGCAATAATGTTTTTTTTGTCCCATAATCATTCAAACAAATGCAATTTTATCCACATGATTATTTATGTGTTCATGAAAAACTTAAAAAAAAACAACAAAATTTATTTATATATTTTTTTTTTTTTTTTGTAAAATGGCATGTGTATTTTCAATTTCATTATTAATTTTAATTTAATTTTTTGTTATATTTTTTAAATACAATGCAAGCGTGTAAATTTGTTTATAATTTTTAAATATTTTTTTTTTTAGTATCAACCACATAAATTCAAATACAATCTATCCTTCTCTATTTGATTAATACAATTTACATTGTTAGTTTACAATCAATTAAATATTTACAAAGATTTTTATCAAAATTTAATAAAAGCAACTATTTAACAAAATAACAACGACGTGATGATAATGAAACAATAACAAATTTTATAATTTAACAAAAAAATAAATTGAAATAATTTGAATGAATACTAATTGGACAGGAAGGTTATAAATTTAAACATTTGAGATAAAAAAAAGGTTGATTGTTACTTTCCCAGTATTTAAGGTAATTAATAAATAATTTATGTTAATACAGTTAGATACATACATATGTATGTATATATTTATATTGTATTAGGTGTCTATTTTTATAAATACATAGTGTTATATGTAAATATCTATAATTTAGATTTTGTTTGTTTGTTAATTTTGACCAAAAATAGCGCTTTGGTCTCATTATAAATAAAGTAAGCAAATATTTGCTTTAATAAAATATTTGTTATGTTTTTTTTTTTATAACTGCTAATTACTTCACCACAGATATTATTATTTGTTTATGTTTATTGGAAAGATTTCGTTGGTTTTTTTTTAAGAGAAACAAATTATTGTTTATACTTAATCAAAGATTTTACCTCAAATTTTTTATATTTAAATTAAAAAAAAGTGCTAATTGTGTGTTGTTATTTTAGTTATTCAGTGATAAATGTTTTATTGTGTCTAGACCTTTGTCTGGAATTTGGCATGTAATATGGGTAGCTTTTGTTTAAAACAAATAGGGAGTGTATAATACGTCATATATTTTTCTAATAGGACATTTAAAGAAAATATATTTAAAATATGAGGGGTGCCTTATATATTTTGCAAAATGGCAAAACTATGCAACTTACATTAAATAGGATACCGGAATCGTAACAGTTTTTGAAGGTATCTCAGATAATTTTTTTATACGAGAGATATTTCTTTTTGCTGAGGTTAATTAATAAACCTACTCCATAAAAATATTTAATTTTGAAATAAAAAATGTTCATGCAATTGTTTTCTACAACTTACGATGTGCATTAAATAAAAAAACATTTATAGGTTAACTTTAATTAACTCTTGAAAATTAAGCTCCATAAAAAAAACGGTTTGATAGCCGAGCCGACCAAGTTGCGAAGCATAGCAAAGAATGGATTGTAACCATTTTTCGTATTTTTTGGTTTTTTAATGTCTTGCATTATTTTCTACATTTTGCCAAATTTTGTCCCCTTATCCTGTTTTCAAGTGACAGACGGACGGACGGACAGACAGACTTAGATCAACTCAGAACCTTGCTACAACCCAGAAATTATATAATTTATTCTTTATGATGGTGGGTATAAAAAAAGTATTTGATTCTTTTGAGAAAGTGCTAAATACGTAGCTTATAGACGAACTTCATAGAATTAAAAAATACCTTTTTTATACCCACGATCAAAAAGATGGGGGTACATTGATTTTATCATTCTGTGTGTAACATATCGAAGGAATCAAATCAATCATCTAGCTATGTCCGTCCTTCTGTCTGTCTGTTGAAAGCAATATAGGGCTCGAACGGGACAATGTAGGGGGACGAAATTTGGCTCAAATATTTATCTTATATAAGGTTTGTTTGGTATTGAAAATGGTCAAAATCGGTTAATAAACAAAAAGTTATGGGCTAAAAACTAGAAATACAGGGTGTCCATTGTAGCTTCATTTCATACTTTTTTGCTGATATCTCTTAAACAAAATCATGTATGACAACAAAATTTTGTACAGATAGTTCGGGGGTCGATATAAACTTGGAAGCCAAAAATGGGACTTTACCGTCCACCTCCCATATAAGGTGAAACGTCAACGAAATTTTGTACAAATAGTTTAAGGACCAATGTTAACTCGGAAAAAAGTGGGCGTGGTCTGCCTACTTTACCTCCCACCTCTCATATAACGTAAAGTTTTAAAAAAGTTGATGGTCAGTATATAGATTCAACCGAGCCGAATATAACATTCGCGCTCGTTTTTCTTTGTAACTTTTAATCTCAAATAAAAAATGTTTAACAAAGATTAGGCTTCCTAATAGAACATTAAATAAATTTAACTAATTAGAATAAATACGCATCCTATTTTTATTTACTTACTACCATTTAACACCTTTTACTTCCCACAATTAATTGCTTTTACGCTAAAAAATCAAAAACATTGTAATTAAAAACGCCCTGGAAATTTTTAGGCCTTTATTTGTTAATCAAAAAACTTGACACCAAATCACATAAATTTATTTAGCACAAAATTTTATTTGTTTATAACTTCAGCTAAAGAAATCAACAAATAAAAATAAATTTTATCACCATTATCAAGAAATTGCTAAAGTTTTAAGACGACTAAATAAGTAGTTCATAAAAAAGTTTAAAAAAAATTAAAGCGTACACTTCTTAATAGCAATAAAATTGCTAGTCAAACACAAAGATAAATTATGATATGACAGTTAACTAAATAAATATGTTTATGAGTATCTATCTAAATGTCTGTCCGTCCGTCTGTCTTATATAAGTATAATTTACAGACAAAGAAAGAAAAGAAATCTTTTGTTCGATAAAATATCTACATATATACGCACCGATTATCATTGTTGGTCTTGTGATTATATGCCGGTGTTGATGGTTTTTGAGTAATAATTTTTGGTATTGTTGCCAAGCAAACTACAAATGGAGGTGGTTGTGTGGAATCGGCCGATGCGGTAGAGGTATTATCAATACTACTCGAACTATAATTAATCAGCTGTTTTGCATCTTCACCTTCATTATTGCTGCAGGCAGCTGAGGTGGTGGTATTGCTGCCACTTCCTCTACTATTGCATGAACTATCACTATTGTTGATATGCAAGAGTTCTTGTGTTTTCATTTTCTTTTTTTAAATTTTTGTTCAAAAAACAAACAAAATTTCTGGGATCTCAAAATAATGATGGATCAGTGAATGAGAACTCTTTAAAATGAGAGGAAAATTACTTTTTTATTATTTTCTTTTTTTGCTTTTTTAAATTAAATAAAGTTCACGTGGGTGTTTATGATTATTTAAAAAAAAAAAAAACACAACAAAAACAAACCAGCTGCGTTTTTTTAAAAAGAATTTGTTTATAGTTTTTTTTGAGACCACGAAAAAACTGAATATACACCACAAAAAATGATATGTTTGATTATTAAATTTTGTTTAATTTAGAAATTTGAAATACATATTTTTTTCATAGATTTATTCCCTTTTTTAATATTTGTTATAGACATCCATCAGCGATTTGTTTCTTTTTTTTTTTCTCGCGTTCACTGACTCTCAAAGTCTTTGTTCATAGCACCCGAGTTCAATAACACTTTATGGCATAAAACCTTAACAACGAGTAAATAGTTTGCAAAAAAATATACTAGATACAAAAAGTTCTTTGTTTTGCTTTAATTTTTATTTTATTATAATTATTATTTTAACTTATAAAACACTTTAATTATTTTACTATTTTTAGTATTTTCAAACCAAAATCCGTTTGATTTAATTTTCAAACACACACTTGAAACAAAAACTTCCTGTTCCGTTTTATTTCCTTTGTGTGGTTCTTTCTTTTAGTTGAAATATAATTTTTATATTTTTTAATAGTTCTTTTTCAGTTGTTCGTTTCCGTAGGTCGCGTGTTGAACTGAAGTTGCAAATTGTTGTATGCATCGTCTTTATTATTTCGTTTAGTGAAGAAGAGCCAGAAGACGACTCTTTTAAGTATTTTACATCTCTCATTCAATAAATAAACTCTAATTTATGTGTCTCTTAATTTTTGTTCTTTTTTTTATTGTTCTTCCCTTAAACTAACAAATACACTAGTAAATGCTAGAGTATAACAAAAGATAAATGGATGCACACACAGAGTGTGGCTAAGTTGACGATTTTTTTGAAAATTAATTTATCATAAGAATTGCATTTTGTTTTGAATACCAGAAAATATTAGGTTTATTTAATATTTAGAATATAAGACAGGTGGCAAGAAATAGTTCATAAATTCTATAGAGATGATGAATAATGGAAGGTAATGGAAGGCTTAAAAATCATGCTGCAAAATGACATTTTTTATTTTTATTTAAAAAGCGACCTAATATGGGCTATAGATTTGCTTAAGGACACCACAGTTTAAGAAACTCAAAATTTTGAGTTATTTCGAAGTGTTTTGAAGTTCTCATAGCTCCCGAAATTTTAAAAGAATTTTAAATTTTTAAATTGATTTGAAAAGCTAAAGATTGTAACTTTTTAACTAAGTATATAAACAACTTTTCCATATACCCGAAATAAGTTATGACATATTCAACAATTTAAAATATCTTTTCCTCTATTTTTTTTAATTTTTTCTTTTGTGTAAATTTTTTTCTTTAAGACTAAGAATATTTTTGCATAAACTTTAAGATTCCATTTTGTTCAGAATATAAGAAGATATCTGCTTTAACAGCGTTTTAAACCCCAATAAGTTGTTATATATTTCATGTTTTATTTGCTGCATACTTTTCGGGGCTAAATAAGTATTGAAAGTTTTAGAAGTTATTCCAGATGAAACTGATTAAATTCGAAATTTATTTTTTTCAGTTTCAAAAATATTTTTTAGAGGTTTTTAAAGAGAAATTTATAATAAATTGCGTTTCTCTCAAAAATTATATATTTTTTTAAATGTTTAAAAAATTTCTTTAAATATTTGACCTAATCATAAACAAATGAAAATAGTTAAAAATTTTAATTCTTCCGCTTTCCATAAAATTATAAAACGAAAAATTTCGAATCTTTTAAACTGATTTATGAAGAATAGAATATGCTTTTTAAATTAAACAGCAATCGTTTTTATATATTCGGAAGTGATTTATTTTCTCACAAGAAATAAATTTATTTTCTTGAAGCTCTATATGATTTTTGTCAACCATCATCCGAAGCGAAGGACCTAAAAAATATACACAAAATAGACCTTGTTATCTTCGTTTGATGGTACCAACAGAATGTTGGACTTATTACCAGTGACCCAACATACTTATTTCCTAGTATATCTTCTATTTGGATTTTCTTCAATCTTAAATAAATGAATCGTTAATATTGACTTAAGTTTTTAATTAAGAAATAGGGCTTGATTTGTGATCATCAATATTTCTAAAGAAAATCTTATTAAATCGTTAGTGTTTTCATTGATAAGCCATGAATTAAGAATATTAATTTGATCTGTAATTACAGATATTGTTCATCATAAATATCTTTATATGAAAAAAAATCTAAAAATCTTTAAACGTAAACTTTTTTATTTGAAAAACTAAGAATAAATATCTTATTGTTAATATCCTCGTCAATAAATGTCTAATTCAGAAAATAATCTACATTCGTGTTCATCAATGTAACCGAAATGTATAAAACACCACGTATGCTAATGAAGTGTGTAGCGGCATATAAAATACGTATTCCTTTTTGCTGGTGTCTATTTATAGTCCACAAACTCTGTTTTGGTACCGCCAAACAGGGTCAAGAAGGCAATTTAGGATTGCAAACTTGTTTAGTATTTTATGCGCATAAAACATGTAAAATAACTTAAGCTGAATATAGAAACAATATTTCAAAAATTTTAAAATTCACCTTCAGTTCCCTACCAGCGATTGGAAATCTCAAGTCTGGTACATTTTGGGAAAAAAAAGTTTTGAGTTGTTTTTCGCGAAATGGTTTTGATTACCATTTCGAGACAAAACTTAAAATTTGTTTGGACAAAATGTTGTGAAATTAATTTAAAAAATTTTAAATATTCATCAATTATTAAATATATTGGTCAAACATGTCAATATATCTTTTGTGCAAAATAGAGTATGAAAATTACTTGCTTTTGTTCCTTTTATGAGTTACATTTTTAAAAGTAGTTTTGCGGTAATTAAAGTTCGTCTTAACCCTGCTAGGCTACACTTCGTCGATTCAACGACACATTTTTCAATGTCTTTTTTTTTGTTTTGATTTATTAAATCGTTAAATTTATTACAGCAAAATATGCAGAAAATATTTTAGTTTTTTTATATACAAATGGTGGATTCACAAAGTGTGCTACCATGTCGTATTGTCATAATGTCATCAAATTTTACTAAGGAAAAGCAATAACTATATTTTTTTATACATTGAAATATTTTAGGACATATGACAATATGACATGATAGCACACTTTGTGAATCCCCGAAAAAAAAAATAATTAAAAAAATTAAATTTTTATATTTTTTCCTCAGTAAATTTTCTAGTTTATTATTTAATTAAATTATTTAAATAAATTTGATACCCTTCACCATGTTACTTAATACCATATTACCATCTTACCCATATGTATGTATGTATGTATGTATGTATGTATGTATGTATGTATGTATGTATGTATGTATGTATGTATGTATGTATGTATGTATGTATGTATGTATGTATGTATGTATGTATGTATGTATGTATGTATGTATGTATGTATGTATGTATGTATGTATGTATGTATGTATGTATGTATGTATGTATGTATGTATGTATGTATGTATGTATGTATGTATGTATGTATGTATGTATGTATGTATGTATGTATGTATGTATGTATGTATGTATGTATGTATGTATGTATGTATGTATGTATGTATGTATGTATGTATGTATGTATGTATGTATGTATGTATGTATGTATGTATGTATGTATGTATGTATGTATGTATGTATGTATGTATGTATGTATGTATGTATGTATGTATGTATGTATGTATGTATGTATGTATGTATGTATGTATGTATGTATGTATGTATGTATGTATGTATGTATGTATGTATGTATGTATGTATGTATGTATGTATGTATGTATGTATATATCATACATGGGAGTAATTCATTAAATCGACTAATGAATTGCCGATTTCATTACCATTAAATTGAACAATGGTACTTATAATTTTTTTCATTACCATTATTTTTAATAATGGTAATGTTTTTCAATGATATCTTTTCATTAATAATTATTTAAAAAAATAAAATTAATTTCAATAATTAATGATTTAATTTTATAAATTAATTGTCATTATTTAGCAGAATTTTTCGTACTATTTTAGCTACTTTTTTTAATATATTTAATTTGTATTCGTTTATTCTTCTATTTGGAACATATCTTTTTGCATAATTTTTAAAATAACTGCATTTTATATTCATTAAATAGTACTCTAATTGAGATTTATATTTAAATGATTTAAAAATCTTTATTAAAACGATATTAAACTATCTCACGAATACTAGAATCACATTTGAAAAATTTGTTTTTTTTATGCAAACAATGCTTTTTTCAGTAATTATAATTATTATTTGAGCATTTTCTTGTAATTTCATTATCATTACTTAAAAAATTAAAATTTAAAAAAAATCAGTATCAGTAAATGGTAGTTAAATTTTTTTAAATATATTTTTTTTAAGTAATGGTAATGAAAATTCAATGCTCAATGAAATATTCCCATGTATGGTATATATGTATGTATGTTACAAACTGACTGCATTTACAACCACACTGCATATACAAACTGCTGTTGCTAACTAAATAACTTGCCCATACAAAAAAAAAAAAACAACAACAATAACAATGCTTAATATAAAAATTTTTCTTCGTATTTATTTTATTAAATTTTTTTTTATTTTTTTAGACCATATCTCTGTTGTTTTTGAGCGAATTGGGTTTCTGTAAAAAACCGAAATTTTATTAAAAAAATACTGCGAAAGCCGTAGCTTATATAGAAGCTTCAAAAAGTGAAAAAAAAAACGCGTTTTGGCCGATATCTGGAATATAATGCACCGATTTTTTTTCATCAAAAAAATTATAAGAAAGCTTTTGAATTTTTCGTGCAAAAACGAATTCGCTATCTTTTATAGGAGCCGAGAAAAGCCGACAGCAAATACGATTTTTTGGGGGTATCTTCGTTTTTTTGCCGATAACTCAGTTATTTATCAACCGATTTTGCTCATTTTTATTAGCGATTTTCTAAGGAATATTTTTAACAGTTTCACATATAAAACATATATATCCGATAACTGTGGCTTTCTAAAAACTGATTTCAACAGACAGACGGACAGACGGACATCTTTATATCGACTCCCCTATCAATAGGGATCCAGAATATATATTGGGGTCTTAGACGAATATTGTAGAAATTACAAACGGAATGACAAACTTATATACCCTTATATATAAACCCTTTACACCTGTGGTGAAGGGTATAAAAAATAAGTCGATTTGGCGAAATGTAGCTTTTTTGCTATAAAAATAAGTGTAGCCTGGGTTAATTTAGATTCAAAATTTTCTATAAAAAAAATTCACTAGAAAGTTCTCTAGAAATTTGAATTAATATTCTAGCGATTTTTTCCTTCAATCGTCTTTTGACAACACTTAAGGTCGGTGTTTGCAGTTTATTTTTGTTTAGGAGAAGATGTATGTATGTATTTTATACTTTTACCACAATAATGCCGTTATTTTGTTGCTATAATCACTAACACACATACACAACATAAAATATCACACTTTGAGAATAATTGCAGTTTTTCCAACATCTCTTTTAATTATATTATATTATTTTTTTATATCTATCACACTAACTCTCTCAATCTCACACATTTTGTTTATTATTCTCTTGTCATTTTAAAATGACCTGCAATACAAAATAGTTTTTCCTAAGTGAAACACAATAATAATAAAAGTGGGAAAATCTAATGTTATTTTTCCCTTTTGTTGTGATTTGTTGTGTAAAGAATAAATAAAAATCAAATTTTATTATTTTGAATAGGAGAAAAGAAAATCAGAGAAAAACGTGTGTCTGTTAATGAGTGTGTGAGTGTGTGTGCGATGGTGTTGAAAAATATTATTACTTGCAATGGTATCAGTATTTATAGGAGACAATTATTTGTATGTCTGCTAGATATTTGTGATATTTAGTTATTTATTCTTAACAGTGTGCATACTAAAATTTATTATCTTGTTTACAATTCTTTTTGTGGTTAGAATTTGTTATTGTTTTCTTTGGAAATTACAGTGGAATTGAGCAAAAGAAGATTACTACAAATTACTGGGTTTTTTGTAAATATTTCTTCACTATTTAAAATGAATGAATATGCGCTAAATAAATTAAAGAGTACTGAATCCAAATCTTAAAAAAAGGCATTTTTTAAATATTGTCTTTGGTACCCGATATTATATATTTTACTAAAAACATATTCATCCTATTAAAAAAGAATTAAAATAATAAATTTTCAAAGTATTATATTTCATTCGATTACAATTATTCCGATATTTATTGGTGGATTACTTTTAGCATAGCAAAGAATTTATTATAACCCTTTTTACTTTTAAAATCGACATTACAATGAACTTAAGTTTATATCAATGTCTCAAATTTATAGGAAACTTTTTCAAATATTCGAACATTTTTCATTAATTCATTTATTTATTCCCACTGTTGCTGTTGTCATTAAAGAAAGATATAAACATAGCTCGTAATTTAGTTTGACGAGTTTATTGCTTTCGAGAATTATTGAAAATTATAAATCATGAATATGCATTTTCTTGTTCACCAACTCTTATACTGTTGCATACAGTTCTGTGTATTTGAAAAACATTTGCCGGCTTATTATGTTAGAGCAACAAACTCTTTCAACATAAACATATATTTATTCTTAAGAGCGTACAAAACTGCATTTCTCTTGCAATATGGCGTTTTTACACTATTTTAGAATTTATTTTATGAAATGCACTCACGCACACACCCACCTAAACATATGTTATCAACAATAAAAAATATTTTTTTTGAATGTATTAAGCCGGAAAAACCAAATCGCTCGATATATTAGTAGATAGTGATGCCAGATTTATTTGTGAAAATAATACGCTAATAATATTTGGTAAGGGTCATTGTATTTAGATAAAGGTCATTGCATATAGTAGCATTAATCCTTTCAGTATTTTGATGCCGTATAGCATCATGAGTTTATAATATTTATGTAGACGGCCATAAAGTATAGATACATTTTTGATTCCTTATAGGCAGCTGAGTCGTTACATTGAAATCTGTATTTGCGTCCGTTTGCTATAAACAGTGGAATATAATTAAAATACCAATCATTCGGGTAATTTTAAACGTATTAACAAAAATAATAACACATGGCTATAGTTCAAATATTAAAAAAAAAAAATTAAAACAATAGGTAGGGTAAGTGCACCTAATGTCGGCATGTACCAGTAGTCGGCATTTTCAAATTTAAACTGAAATAATTAACAACAGCGAACATTAATTATTGATGTAAGATCACTTTTGCCATGAAAATATACTAATAGCAGCAGTTTTTTTGGCAATTTACTCCGTTCTTAAACAACATATTTTTGATATCAGTTTTTAGAAAAAAAATTAAAGAAAGGCGACTTTCAAAAATGATATTAATTATAATAATTCAAGTTGTATTTTAACAAAAAATTATTCAGAAGATAGACAACAATTGAAACCTTATGTTAAATGTGTAAAATTTTACATAAAGAATTCCTTTTCTTGGTTTGGTGGCTGCCGACCTTAGGAACAAAAAAATTTTATAGTATTCTATAGTCGGCAAGTCATGTTAATTAGGAGATAATAATGTAATTATTACTTCGGACCTAAATGTTTCTTGCAAATACATTAAGACCCTATTATTATAAATATTTCGTCGGAACTATGTGATGATTTATCTGTTATTATAAGGGGTCATTTCGATTATGTTTGTAAAAGTTAATTAAAACTTAAGATTCATACATAAAAATGTTCTACAGAATTTTTCTACGTAAAATTTTACTATAGGTCTCTGAAATGTAAAATTGTATCTGTTGGACCATTTTTCCAAAAAAAGATAAACTATAAAATCTATCAAGTATTTTGTTAAATCTTTTTTATTTTTTAAAATTATTATATTTTTCAGAGCATAGTTTAAGGCATTTACATATAAAATGTGTCAATAAATTTCATGCCGACTATTGGATCATCACATGTCGAACACTGGAAAAATATGCCGACTATAGATACAAACGATATAATTTATAAAATGCAATAAAATGGCCAATTAAACATTTATTTCTTTGCAAAAATCTAACAAAATCTGAAAGTAGTACCCTTTAATAAAGTGGTGCAATTGCTCGTTATCCAAATATCATTATAACGTTCGGAAATATTAAATTTGAAAGTCAGAAAAAAAGTTAAACTGCCGACCACCGGTACACTTACTATATTTATAAATAATAAAATCATACCACAGTTTTAAGGAAGTCAAATTTTTCTATCAGGGAGCGGAGATCCACGATTGTTTTTATTTTTATTTTTTTTTGAGGTCTGTTTTGGTTTTAAGAAATTTTGATTTGCTATACATATTGTCTGTTTTTGAAATCATATCATCGGAAAAAAAAGCATTTACGTAGATTTTTATACACCCCACCATAAATTGATTTTGTCATTTCGTGTGTAATATGTCGAAAGAATCATTAAAGATCCCCTAAAGTATATTTTCTGGATCCTGGTTCGATTCTGAGTCGATCTAGCTATGTCCGTCCGTCTGTTGAAAGTAGGATAGAGCTCGAACAGGACAACCTCAAATACTTATCTTATATAAGGTTTGTTTGGTATTGAAAATGAGCAAAATCGGTTAATAAACAAACAAAGTTATGGGTAAAAAGCTAGAAACGCAGGGTGTCCGTTGTAGCTTCATTTCATAGTTTTCTGCCGATATCTATTAAACAAAAGCATGTACTATAGAGACATTTTGTACTGATAGTTCAAGGGTTGATATAAACTTGCAAACCAAAAATGGGCTTGGTCAGCCCACTTTTCCGCCCATCTCCCATATAAGGTAAAACTTCAATGAAATTTTGTACAAATAGTTCAAGGACCAATGCAAACTCGGAAACAAAAAATGGGCTTGGTCCGCCCACCTTCCATATAACGTAAAATTAAATTTTTAAATTTTAATGGTGGGTATACAGATTCGGCCGAGCCGAATATAACATTCGGGCTTGTTTTAAGTTGACTAATTTAATACTTTAGTCACTATTATCCCATCAGATTCTAACAACTTAAAATTTTTTATTAAGGAAAGTGTAAAAATGTTGTATTTTATTTTTGCAATGATAAAATATTTTTAAAGGATATTTTTGTTCTTAATATAATAACGTAAATTTTTTTTAAAAATTAGATAAAAATTATAAAACTTATTGGATTTTATATGAAATAAATTTTGAAAACATTCCATACATTTCTAATTTTTGCGCCAAAAAGTATGCACCAAATTAAAAATCGAATATATCGATTTTTTTATACAGTTTAGAAAATAATTAATAACTCTTAAGGTTTTTAAATGAATTTAAAGATTGTTCAGTTGTTATGTTCTGAATATAATTTTTAATAAAATATAAATTTTCAGAAATTTCAAATTTTCAAATTTATGTTTATTTATTATTATGTTTTAGCAGACAAGATTTTTAAATTATGTTGTTTTAACTTAATGCTTTTTAGAGCAAAATGACGCCATTTTATAAAAACAAAATCTTTTAATAAATTTAACCAGACATATAACCTTCATAATTGTCACCACAAAATTCATATCATACGCTACATATTTATTAAATTATAGTTTGTATTCTAGTCTTTCTTTTTTCTTTTAAAATCAATTTATTATATTGTACTTGAAACAAAATTATAAGGATCAAATTGCATTGAAATCCTGTTTTTTTCTACTCTTCTTATATTTATTATAAAGTTTAATATGATTTTTTTTTATTGAGAGTGAAAATGACTGTAATTTGCATGAATGGAATAACAAATGTAGTCAATAAAGAAAGTGAAATTTTATTATAAATATAATATATAAATACATACATATGTATATATGTATGTATGTAAGTAGGTATTAATATATGTTAGGGTTTTAATGTCTGTGAGTATGTATGTAATGTATTCAAAAGTTTTTCTTTTTGTTGCTAACCTTAAAATAAACTTGGATTGTTATTATTTTATTTTTTTGTTTAGTTTCTTTTATATTATTTATTTTTATTTTTGTAGCACAAACATTATTGCTGCGATGATGTTGCTTCTGTTGTTGATAGTTAGTGATGGCAGCAGTATTTATCACAAATGTGGGTCATAAAAAAAAAAATATACTTCGTGTGTGCGAAAATTAAAGTATAAAACACGCCAAGTTAACAACAGCACAGAATTGTGTAGTAGTTTGTTTAGGCTTTTTTGTGCTGCTTAAAAAACCATATTATAATTTTAGGCGCCTTCATGACATTACATATTCCAAATGTATAGTATTATACATTTTAACTGTAATCAAGTGACCAGCATTATTAATTAGCAAAAAATAAATGTAAGTGTAAAATTTTGGTTACTTTTTCTATAAAACATAAAAGTTATTTAAGTTAAAATATGTAGCACTTCAATTTTTAAAATGAGTGGAAGAATATAAAAATTATGTTTGCCGATGAGGGGTTTTAATAAGGTTTTCCTATTTGATAGATTGTTGGAATTCCTTGGTGTAATTGCTTTTAATCCTATAAAGGTTATCTTCTCTTATCTTTATTTTTTTTAAATATTTTATATTTCATCACCTTTTCGGATTTTAATAATTTGATTAACTAGTTGACATTATAAACTAAATATGTATCTAGACCTTAAATCCTCCTCCAATTTTACACTACCTAATCTGTAAATTATTGTTATACAATTTTGCTCTAAGTGTTAGAGGGTTAATATATTTTCTTACGACTTTAGATTTATTAAAATGTTGCCAATTTGTCTGGCTTTTTTTATATATGTATTTAATTTTAAAACATTAGAACTGGTAACCTTAAAATTGGTAAAATTACTAAAAATTTCCTGTCATATTAGTGAAAATTTAACGAAATATTTTTGCCCTGATTTTCTAAAGGCTGTCAAAATTTCAAATAAACAATAATTTATATAAATAAATTCAGGTAATGGTAAATCATCATGAATAGCTTTCTTTTTTATTTTATAAAAACTTCTACATCTATAAATTTATATAAATGTATATGTTAATGTATATATGTAGATTAAAATGTATAAAAACCCATGAATGGGCTCTTTCCTCTGTTATATAAATTCTCTTCTCCTCTTTTGGTGGGAAATTTTAATGAATTTTGTTTAAGCAAAAGTGTGCGGCTGTTTCTGCCATTAAAGTAAAAGAAAATCAATAATAATATTCCATAAGATGGCTCGGCAGAGAGGCATAAAGTAAATACAGATTTAATAACAATCGAACCATCATTGATTTGTTTTGTATTCATTCACACACATACATAGTTAAACATTTTTCTGTTACATAGATACACAAATATACTTACATAAATAAAATGTTTTTCCTATAACGTTTTGTAGATTTTTATGTTATTTTTGTTCCCACTTTCATACAATAGCCAATTGGAGTGTAATGTAATAGACATTATTATGATTGTATTGTATGCATAGGGATCTGTCGGAAATAGATACAATCAATGGTTTCCCAATGATACTTGTTGAGATTGCAAACAATTTTATTTATTTAAAGTATAACATTACATATTTATAGAATTTTTGTTTTAAATAAAGGATATAACTATGAAAAGGAAAAGTAAACATTTTTTTATGTTTTTTTTTTTTCAAAGTCCTTTAGATTTTATAAAAATCCTATAAATTATAATTAACAATATTTCCAAAAAAAAAAAAATAAAAAATCAATTAATGATACCCTTAATGCCCTATTAATTAAGTTTTCTCATTAAAAAGTTCTATATCTAAATGTTAGTCTATGCTTCCAACCTTAATTATTTTCAATGCAATAAATTAAAAAGGATCTTGTACAAATTTTATTTCATATTATATATTTTTTAATTTGTTTCACATTATAAATTACCAACGAAGACTTTCAAATATTTACTAATTATAAAAATACACAAGTAAATAAATGACATTATTATGCATGAACATTATAATGAACATGATGTAATTGCTTTTTAATTGAAAACTCACATGAAAGTTAATGAAATGCAAATTTGCAAAGACTTGTGAACAATATAAATGTTCATAATACATTCTAGGAAATCTTGGAATTATTCATAAAAGTTTCTCACTTAGAGTTATAAATATTTGATGAAAATTTGAAAAAAAAGTTACATAAAAATTTTTAATATTATAAAAAAAAAAAAAAAATTAAATTTAAAAGAAAAAAAATGGTTATTTCTGATCGTTTGAATAATAGAATTGTATCAGATTAAAAAAAAAACGCATTTTATCCAATAAATATAAATTTTCAAATAAAAATAATAATAAAAAATTATAAAAGAATTTTAACCAAAAGTAACAATTTAAATAAAGTTTAGGGTAGAAAGTTGATCATTCGACATAGGGTAACAATTAACAATTATTTTGAAACTGAAGTTAAAACTTATGTGACACTTAATAACTTTCTTTTATTGCAGATCTGTCATACATTAAGCAGTTATATTTTGCATTTTACATTTTATTAAAGCCCTCGATAAGGTCTATAATAAATGCTTATTTGTGGTATTTATCTATTATAGTTTTTTTTTCTATATAAGTTTTTTTTTTTTTGAAATTTTAATCACCACAATCTTTCCAGTTCTTGATCCAGTTTTTATACTGACCATCAAAAAGATGGGTGGTATATTGATTTTGTCATTCCGTGTGTAAAATGTCGAAATAATCATTTAAGATCCCATAAAGTAAATATTTTCTGGGTCCTGGTTAGATTCTGAGTCGATCTAGCTAAGGTGCCCGGCAAAACTATATAGTCACTTTTCATTGCACCGTGTATTAAAGAGTACAAGGGATATTTAATGGTACTACTACTTAAAATATTTATTAGTAAAAGGTGTTCCTTTATACACCTTTTGGTATTATTTATTTGACATTTGACCTTTTTATAGACAAAAGTGTTGAAAATGTGAACTTTCCCGTAAGTCAAAATAAAAAGGTCAGTTAATTTTTTTTCCACTAAAATCATATTTTTTGCAATTTATTCCTTGACTATCTTTATTTATTGATTTATAGAAGTGTTTAGGAATTGAATTATTTAAATTCCAGAAGTTTTCATAGGAATTCATCCCGCCCAACTTTAAAATTTCCACTTTTACCTATGCAAGATAAAAGTGCAAAACTAATTTTAAAATGATCTAAATAAAATTGAATTAATGTTGAAAATATAATATGATAAGATTCCTGCATAACAGACGTTCTAGGATCCTCAAAATAGGTCTAAGTATATCTGCTATTAATGGGCCAAATTGGTTAATAAACAAAAAATTTATGGGAAACACGGGGTGTCCATTTCATACTTTTCTGCTAATATCTCTTAAACAAAAGCATGTACGACAACAAAATTTTGTACAGGTAGATCAAGGGTCTATATAAACTTGGCCCACCTCCCATATAAGGTGAAACGTCAACGAAATTTTGTAAAAATTTTTTAGGGGCAACTGTAACCTCGGAAACAAAAAATGGGCGTGGTCCACCCTCTTACCGCCCACCCTCCATATAAGGTAAAATTTGAAATAGTTGAGGGTGGGCATACAGATTCGGCCGAGCCGAATATAACATTTGCGTTTGTTATATTTTCAATTGACATTTGGTTAGAGGTAGACGTGATTAATTACCCTAGAGGAAAGAAAACCGGCTCAAAACTAGTCACGTGACAGATTCTCGGAGCTAGTGACCGGTTCCAGTTTCAAAACTTTATATGGGAGGAACCTGTTACTTTTGCGCATTTAACGTGCCTATTAGAAATAGACTTTCAACTGATATTTCGTGATTGTGGTGTTGTTAACTGGTTCCCAACTGAAACTTTGGTGATGAGTTAGGTATGAATTGGTAATCAACTGATTACCAATTGTGGTGATTCTGCCACAATCACTTGATGAGTTTACCATTTTCGGTCACTTCATAAAATTAAAATTTTTGGACTATTTTTTTTTTCGAAATAACTCTAAAACTATTGAGGGGATAAAAATTTGATATTAAAACGACTTAAAGCATCTATTATAATTACTAAAAACTATTTTTATAGAAAATTTTAATGAGTTAAATAATAATATGAGCCGATATAATATTAGAATAAAACTCTTACGTGAAAATTGTATGAATTTATTTTCTTCTAATAAACGATTCATAATTATAACATCAAAGCTATATAGCTATGTTCACAATTAATAAATATTTGACCAAATTTGTGTAACCACTAGTTTTACAAAAAAAAAAAAAAAAAAAAAAATTGTTTGCCATTGTTTGATCTAGCAAATGTTATGTAAAAGGAAACAGCGTCAAACAAGATTCGGTAAAATGTTAGCTAGAAAAAAATTAAAATTAAGAAATTGGAAAATGTTTTATATGGTGGTTACGTCATTTCTGACAAATATTTGACTAATCTGAACTTACCTTAAATGTTTTTATAATAGTCTTAATTTAATATAAATTTCATAAAATTTCCACTAACGATTAATTAATATAAACGAATACTTAGTTTGTAATCCATTAATTAAGAAAACACAATAATTAAACTAAAAATGCCTTATAAGTATTATAATATTCAAGGCGTTTTTCTACCAAAATAAATGTAATTAACTTAAAATGTTATTGACAAGAAAAATCGATGATATTGATTGATAAAATTCTCCTTAAGTACAAGTCAAATAATTCATGAAATTTTTTTTAGGAATACACACACACTCACATTTTTTTGCAAAGTAAAAAAAGCTTTTTATATACATTAGAAGGATCCCCCTAAAACAAGCAATAATATTAGTATTTAAATACATAAAAAAACATTAGGATAAAATCATTTATAGTTAATTTCATAAATTTAAGCAAATAACTTTCAATAAAATGACATGAATTTCCTAAAACAAACAAATTAGTAAAAATGAAAAAAACTAAAATTCAGGTATGGAAAATTTATTTTATATATAGCTTGAAGAAACTTTCAAAGAACTTTCATTTGACATTAATATTTTATATCGTCAATTCCACGAAAGATTTATAAAAAATCTAAATTTTTTTACGAAGGGTCATCAGATTTTGTTTATATTTGGTACACATATAACCTATGGAGCCATTTAAATATCTCCGTTTTTATTTTTTTGAATTTTGAATTTTTTCAAAAAGTGAAAAAAATGACAAAAGTGTCTAACTTTAAACATCAATATCTCAAAAAGTTGTTAACGGATTTTAATGATTTAAATTGCATATTTAAGAAGAATAAGTCCACTATAAATATAGTAATTTAAAAATAATATTATCGTTTAAAAATGCATTCATAATGCAAATGCAATTTTTGGATGCATTTTTGAAAAATTTCTACCCTTCCGATTTTAATTTTCTTTTAATATGTTAAAAAGCAATATCTTTACTATAAAATGCAAAAAGAACTGTTCTGGGACAATGAAGTCTACTATTTTAAATATTTTTTTCAAAAAATTTCCATCATTTTTTTCATACAAAAATTAAAATTTTTTTATAAATTTTGATTTTTAACTTTTTTGGTTATACTTTTTTAGTAATATGTGACTTTAAAATTTATAACTCCTTAACTATATGTGGGATTTTATTGATTTAAAAACTAGTGTAAATTTTTACCCTTTTGATTTTAAATATTTTTGCTTAATATTGAAGACAAATATGTTTATTATATAAAACATCAGCACTTAATCTGGGATAAATAGGTTTTCTACCGCAAATAACAAATTATGAATTATTATGGTTAAAATTTAAAAATTTTAAAAATTTGTATCAAAAAATTTGAAGAAATATTTTGAAAAATTTTTTTAAAATAGTGAACCATTTTGTCCCAGAACAATTTATATTGCAATTTTTAGCAAACATAATAATGTTTTTTATATCGAAAGAAGAAAAGAATTGAAAGGGTAGACATTTTCCAAAAATGCATTCAAAAATTGCATTTGCATTATGAATGCATTTTTAAACGATAATATTATTTTTAAATAACTACATTTATAGTGGACTTATTCTTCTTAAATATGCAATTTAAATCATTAAAATCCGTTAACAACTTTTTGAGATATTTATGTTTAAAGTTAGACACTTTTGTAATTTTTTTCACTTTTTGAAAAATTTAAATCGCGAATAAATTCGCGAATTTTTCAAAATTCAAAAAAATAAAAACGGACATATTTAAACGGCTCCATAGCGTATGCGTATGCCAAATATTATTAAAATCGGAAGACATGAAAAATATTCTTGGGCGTTCTTTCATGGAATGGACGATATATATTATACCTCGGGAACATCTTACCTATACCCAGAAAAATAACGAAAAAAATATGTATATAATTAAAAATAGTGTCATAAAATAAACCAAACTTTCCTGTTTAGTTACGAAAATTGACAAACTTATTTTGGTTCCATAATAAATAAGTACATCCCCATATTTAGTCAATATGTAGACATGTAGGAAGAAACTTAAATATATTTACATATACACATATTCTTATGTATGTATATTAATGATATTAATTTATTCACACGTGTACCGTATGTCTATTTAGCATTTAATACATATTTAAGGATACAATTGAAACAACTACTAAGTATATTTTTTGTGTCAAAATTTTTTTTTGTTTTTCTTCTTCTTTTTGGAGCCTTAAAATTTCTGCTCATCTTAATTAAATAATTTTGTGTTGTTTTAATGGGATATACAAATATTTACATTTATTTATATTTAAATATATTTTATTTTATTATAATCCTCAACTTATGTACACTTCAGGAATACTTGAGGTCTAAGGATTTTATTTGAAATATAAATGTTGTAGACATTAAATCCTAAAAACTTAAATAAGAATATTAAATTAAATATGTAACAACATTAAGCTGGCATTTTTCATGTACTTCAAATGTCAAAAATGATAATATTGAATTACAATTGTTCTTAGAATACATCAAATTTGTTATTAAAATAACTTAAAGAAATGAAATGCGTAAATATTTAATGATATTTGTACTTGTTTTGTATTAAATGTAACAGAATATATTTTAAAAATTTTGTGAGTCTGTAAAATTTAAATTTATTTTAGTTGTTAAAATTATTTAATATATTTTTATAACCTCTGCCTATGAACATTGGGGTGGTAAAATCGATCTTTATGAAATTTGGGACATCGATAGAAGAAGAATAAGCCTTTCAGGATATTTTTATCTTTAGTGTGTAACTAATACACAGCCGGCGCTACATTGGGTCAAAGTTAACCACCTCAATTGTAAAAAATATATCATAGTAGGTAATTTGGACAATTATAAATCGATTTTAAATATTTAAACATTTCAGAATTCTACTAAGCAAGATAAAAAAAAAATATATATTACTGTAATAAGCAGAGAAGACAAACAAAAAAATGCGATATAAGTGGTGTTTACAGCAAAAAGATATTAAGAAGAAAGCAACAAATTGAGGACAAAGAAAGCAAATTGTTTAAAAGATTTACTGCAATAAATGAGAGCTTCTTAACGTAGTGTCTATACTGGAAAAATTTTTATCAAGACAAATGTCAAAATCAGTCCGAACATATACAAGGAAACCTCAGTTAAACAGCTGAATATTATTTTTTGTTGTTACAGCTGAATTCGCTTTGTTGTTGTTTTAATGCAACTGTTCACACCCTCCATAAATTCGGGTTAATTTTGACGTTTGTCAATATCAGTGAATATTAATAGGGCTGATTTAAATATAAATTTCGAATAAATCCCTCATATGAATTTACTCTAGGTTATTTGAAATATTGCATTAAATTCGTTGACTTGCTTTTTATAAAAATAACGGTTAATAAACGCAAAAGTGTCAAATACTAGAAAACTTGTTTTCGTCGTAACTCCACATACTTTTCGCCAATATCTTACTGTTGCGTTATCTGATTCCAATAGGAGTATTACTCGATTAATGAAGACAAAAATCGTTTAAATAAATGTTAAAAATCTGTTTATTTTGGCCAAAATTTAAAAAATGTAAAATAAGCTTAAAGGCGCAAAAATTGGGAAAGTAGCAGAAAAAAGCAAAAATGCAAGAAAAAACCATAAAAAGGCAAAAAGGCATTTTTGTCTTCTATGGTAATAAGTTACTTCTTATTGTTTAAATTATATTTGAATTCAAAAATTGTATTTCATAATTTTAAATCTTGACTCATTAGATTTGTAAAAAAGCTACTTTATAAATCAAATTAAAAAAATTCATTAAAAATTAAATTTGTACATTTTCTGAAAGATTAGATCTTTAAAAGAACATGTTAGTATAATTTTGAAAAGTTTTGAAGCTGTACCCTACACCCAGCTGTGATTGAAGATAATACATTTTTGGACAAAACTTAAAATATTTAAGTCTGTAAAAAATTTTGATTATTGATTTTCGTACCTTTTCGAATTAAATTAGATAGAATAATATGTTTTAAAAGCTTTTTCATAAAATTCTGACAACCTAACGTCAAATCTAGCTATGTCAGCCAGTTAACGGAAAAAGTGCATATTTTCTATAATAACAACTTTAACTTAAAAAAAATATACAGTGAAATTATAGATATCTAAGCGTTACATTTATTAATTCTGTATTAATTACGTATAATGTGTTAACAAATAATTTTGATACCAACAACTGTTTCTAAAATACATGGACTCAAATTTACAAAATATGTTCCTGTTGATTTAATTTTCATTTTATTCTTTTATTAAAAAAAAACTCTTCTTTAAATTTTAAAATTTTAAAATAGTAAAATATTTTATACATAACTTTAATGAGAATACAATTCCCTTTGAAATGACATAAAATATGTGTATTTTTCAATTGAAAGATATCGAATAAATATGCTAAAATACTAACTACTTCTCTATCCTACTCAGTTTCATGAAGACCGGTCCAGCAGTTTAAATTATTGAAATTTATTTCCATTTATTTTGCAAACGAACCCATCGTTTTCGTTGATAAAAAAAATATATATTTTTGGTACAAATGAAATTCTATGTTCTCCGTCTGTTTGTGGAAAACATTCCCATGAGAACTACTAAACCGAATTAAATGAAATTCATATAGAGTGTTAATTGTTTTCCTAGCCATATTGCTATTTAAAATCAGCTAAGTCGGATCAGAAAAAAAGGAATTATAGAACAAAATCTGGAAATATCTCTAAAATATTAAATTTTTTAATCAAATTTTATATTTAATTAGCAGAACTTTACCCCTGACATGCCAGGAATCTATTTTACTTCAAGTAAACTCTCCAGATCAGAACAGTCACCTTTTAAATCATTATTAAATCAATTAAATCCCACTATTTTACTTTAAAAAATAAATGAACAAAATCTAGAATTTTTTTTTATTAAAAAGAGGGTAAATGAGTTCACCATAGAAAATTCAAGGTTACTTAATAAATTTGAAAAATATTCATATTTTTATTATACATGTTTTCTTTTAATTAAAAGAAAAACAATTAAAACATCTGTTTTAAAGTCTTTTAATTCATGCATGTTTTTTCCCCAAAAACAAATTTATTTTTAGTGGACACGCACATTCATTTTATTTCAATGATAAAATCAATGTCAAATTTATTTATAAAATATACTATAACATTTTAAGTAAAATATCAAAATCCTTTTTGATTTCACAATTCTCTGAAGTAAACTTTTTTCCAACAAAAACTTTTAAGAAATTTCTACATAAACAATCTTCTTTAAATGAGCCTTTTATTATATGCAAAATATAATTTCCCAGGAATTATTTAAAATTTTCTAAAGTATTCTTTCCCTCTTTTAACTTAATGCTTAAAGTTTAACAAAATTTCACTTACCTCTTTCTGCTGCTACTTTTGGTGTTAACAACTTTTCCAAGAATTTAATTCCTACAATAACAGCCCAGCAGCAACAACAGCAGCAGTAGCAGCTAGATAAAATAAATGCCCACAAAATATTCAAAGGATTCGAATAAATAGACAGAACACGCGTGTGTTAAAAAAAAAGTATCTTGTCTCTATTTTCTAGTTGAAATGTTAAAAAGGATGCTGCTACGACAAAAAAAAGTTCCTTTTGTTGGAAAATCAACACAAATACACACACGTTCACATTTGCACGAACAAAAGAAATTGTGTTACAATATAACAAACATAAGAAGAAGAGTGTGCCAATGATACGGCCTAGTTTAGAGACTAGTTGGTTAGTTAGTTAGTTACTTTTTCTTCTAGATTTTTTGTTGTTGTTGCTGGTTATTTTTGTTGCCGTTGTTTGTTGTTATTGTATTCTGTAAATAGGGTATTGTACTGCAGTTTATTATTATAGTTTACTCAACATATAGT
This sequence comes from Protophormia terraenovae, assembly GCA_951394005.1. NCBI lineage: Eukaryota > Metazoa > Arthropoda > Insecta > Diptera > Calliphoridae > Protophormia > Protophormia terraenovae. The sequence continues at coordinate 146,410,522 of OX596074.1, forward strand.
ATATACACATTATATGTGCCCATACAAAAACTAATTTACACAGATATATGAGAGAATGAATTCTTTGATAGTTTTTTTTTATGTTTAATTAGTGGATTTTTTTTAATCCTCGATAATAAAAAAAAATATTAATTGTTAGAAGCCGATACCAAACATAAACTTATATTCGACCAAAAAGTCAATATTGGTCCTTAACTAACCGAAATTTTATTATTATGATTATTATTATTATTTTTGTGCACTTAAAATTTATGATTCTAAATATTTAAATATTTTCATAAAGTATGTATATTAGAATGCTCCAAGCTTGTATGAAGGAAAAAAAATGTTATCCTACAGGCCAAACACCCCCCCCCCCCAGAATTGTTCTAAGGGTTATAAAAATAACCATACCCATAAATTTTGCCATTAAATAATTAGTTTTGCATTTTATTATAAAGGAATCGTAATGTACACAGAATTAGTGTTACAAAAAGATATAAAACACAAAAATTGGTTTAAAAATGTAAAAGTTATTGAAAATTCCCGAGGCCATTAAAGTGTCTCAGAGCACTTAAATTCGAAATGTGACAAAAAAATAAATATATTTTTGAAAATATTCGAATAAAACAATTGTATTACTTAAAATACATCTGTAGTTACTTGAATATGAGTTTTTGTCCTTATAGAATAACGTAAACCTGTTCACAGCTATAGTAAAAAAATGTTGATATTTTTAACGGTCGTTTCAAAACTCAAATTTCAGTTTTTTTAATACTTTGTTAAACAAATTTCAATATTTTTGGGAGATCTCATAGGAATTTGTGGACAACAGATTACGGAATAAAACAGTAAAAAAATTAGGTCAATACCTCTTATGGTTTGCCTGTACCTGCATTTTGAATTCAGCGGATTTCGAGAAAAACCCATTTTTATGTAATATTTTGGCAAATCAGCCATTTTATTACATTGTTGTGTATTTTAAATGTAACTTTTTTAAAATTTTATAATCCACATAATTCTAAATATAAATCAAGAGTTTCATACAATTTGGACGACATTAACCCATAAACTTTAAAGGTCAAAGGTAAAATTTTGTAATATTTGCAATTTTTGATGGAAACTATTCGAAATTTTATCTATTTTTCGGTAGATTATCATAAAACTTAAGAAATTTATTTATTAACAACCGATATTTATAACGATAGTGAAAAAAATGAAATTAACCCTTAAACGGTCTTGGGGTCAAAATGACCCCCGATGTTTTAAAAACCGTTTGCAATCCCATTAATTCAGCAAATTGATAAAAAAAAAATTAGGCATTAGTATTAAACCTTTCAATTTTCAATTTGCTGAACCTTTCAAAAAGTGTACATTACGATTCCTCTACAATAAAATGCAAAACTAATTATTTAATGACAAAATTTTTGTGAAAACTGAAAAAATGCATATTTTCCCCTTGTAAATGCATCTTCAAATTTCAGAGCCGTTGCGGCACCAGTTAACGTAGTCCTATTGCTCTAATTTTTTGCACGACGTATTTTTATAACCCATAGAACAATTTTAGGGGCTGGGGGTTGGTAATGGGCAAAATTCGAAACTTCGTATTTTTGGAGCACTCCAATGTATATATTCTAGTGCTGGCAAATTCTACTACTTTTGCATCTCTATACTTAATGAATCTTTCATTTACTAAATCTTAATTAATTTAATTAATATTTTAATTGGAAACATTTTTCTGTTTATAATTTTTACAGTTATTATAGTGAAAGGTGTAAATTCAAACAATTTTTAATTGAATGAATTATTTTGGTGATTAGTGACTTTTTTCGTGATAGCTAAAGAAATATTTTTATTCTTAATAAAATTTAAAGAAAAAACTAAAGGTGTAAGACTTACATTATTGTAAAAAAAGAACCACTTTTATACTCTTTTCAAAATATTGATATAAAATTATTTAGAAAAAAATAAAAAAAAAAACCTAAACATCTTTTTCTCGTAAAATTTTGTGTAAAGATCATCAATATAGGCCTAATTTGTAGAGGTTACACGCTTGTATAGATTTTTAATCGGGGTCCCATCTTGCAACAGGGTGATTACAATATAATTCTTCTGAAAGATTTGGTCCTCCATTACAACTTTCTTATTTATCTCTCGATTCGATCCAAACAGTAGCCAGTTTTAACCGGTTTTTTGAAAATTAGTCGGTCGGCATTTTTTTTTTTTAAATGGTAGCTTTTCGAATATCAAATAAACCGTTTTTTTGGGTTTTTATTATCTACAGAAATTTAATAAAAAATATGTCATTCTTATAATTTATAATTAATATAAAAGATTTTCATATTAATTCCACAATATGAACAGAAAAACCTAAATATTTATTTATGTCTTTGTCCATATGTTAAAAGTGCAAAATGTTACAGGCAAATAAGATAAGAAACCCCATAACTTAAATAATGGGGAAATTATTAAATTAACTATATCAATGATCAAACAGAGATATAAGTATTTAAATAAAATCCAAAAATTATTTTTAGATATATACAAGATGACAGTGATCTTTATATACGCCCTTGCACCAAAATATTTATATATGCAAAATTTCATAAAGCCCTCAAAATTGAGATCTTTACTTTGTCCGGACATCGTTAAATCAAGTAAGGATGTGATTCTAAGTAGAAAGAGAAAGACTTTTAAGTGGGTGTCCGAATGTTCGCTAAAAGTATCAGCACAGTTACATAATAACGGAACCATCTATGATGGAGTATGATGTTTAAATTAATTTTTGCCGTTAACATTTAATTCTACCAACTTAACATCAAATTATAGTTACTAGTGTCTGACCGAACGCTCGTGCACATTAGGTGGAAAGTCCACAATACCCAAAGTTTCTATAAAAACAGAAAATCATGTGTTTTTTTTTTGCCTTACTACTAATTTTTTTATATTTTTTATTTTTTGATAATATCCACTGTGTGGCTAGATAAATACATATAATAATAAAAAAATATCATATTTTTTTGGGTCTTATTGGGAATTCTAAGGTATTAAAATTATCATTTCTATATTTTATATATTTAGGAGACAACTTAAATAACTCGTCAAATTCTTACTTAAAATTAAAAAAAATCATCGAAATCGGACATAGTTACGAACTCTCAAAGCCTTTTCGTGCTCGATGTGTTCATTTTGATACCTCATTTCGATACTCACATTCCGTATTATCGCAGTGTGACTACAATAAAGTTTTTTGAAAGCTTTACTATACATTTCAAAAGACCTACAGATACAGACGTGCCTACAGATTTATTACCAATTTTTTCGATGTAGAATTTTTAGCATAACATGGATTTTATCAAAAAAGCATAATGTCAAAGGTCATCATTTTATATTTCATTCTTTTTTACACAAATAACACAATACAACAAGAAAAAATTACCTCAATATTTCCATAGCAGAATGAAAGGGTTTTTCAAAGTTAGTTCGAATTTTTCAGAGCCCCTTTTTCAATATAATTAGATATAAAAATCATTTCAATTATTAAATTCAAATATTATTATATGTTGTTGTTTTTATATTTATTATATGTTGTTGTTTTATATAATAATGCTAGTTTTATACAAGATTTTTGTTGGATGCCACTCCCTTTTTACGTTTTACATTTTTGTCATAATATTATTAACTTTATTTGACTTGAACTTATGTCTAAACTTAAGAAATGATGAAAATGAAACATGGCACATACGTACATATATCCTTGAAGGAAGTACTGACTGGTGGATACCACGCCCACTCTTTTATGAAAGTATTACTTTGCTTTGTAGTAAGTAGATTTCAAATTTCATAAACATTTTGATGACAGTGGTAATAATAGTGGGGCCCACAGATTAAATTTTATAATGTAAATACAATATTTGTAAATAATTCTTTTATAATAAGAATTATTTACAAAAAGTGGGCGTGACATTTTGACTAAAATTATATCCAATATTTCCTTACAGAGGATGCTCGATATATACACGTCCCAAATATCAGTTAAATCGGTTGAGTACTCATATATTGCATAACATTTTGTTATGAAAAGTAGGCGTAAGGATTTAACAAAATCCTTACATAATATCTAAGAGAAGAAATATTTTTTATTTACAAACATAATGTAATAATCTTTTAATAAATAAAATAGAAATTTTAATACAAAATTTGGGACTCCCAGAGATTCTACAAAAATTAAAAACTATTATAAGTTTGTCATTCCGTTTGGAATTTCCACAATTTTCGTCGGAGATTTTTCGGGATCCTTGTAAGAAATGATGACGACAGGACCATGTCCGTCCGTCCCTCCGTCCGTGAGTCGGCTGAAATGGCGTTTATGAAGCCCATCGATAACTGGCATATATAATATATATATCAAACGATCGGAAATCCATTCGAGAATTTTGCTATTGAAATTCAGCAAGATCAATTCATACATTGCAGAGATATGCTTAAAAACGGTTTTTAGAACCGGTTTTTCAGTTTTTGAAGCCTCTGTATATACTAGGGACTTGGTTTTTGCAAAGAAGGCTCGGACATTTTTTTCTGTTTTTTTTTTTGCTAAAAAAATGAAATAAATCGGTTCATAACAACTGAGATATCGGGCAAAACGCTTTTTTGATTTTTTGAAGCCCTTGATTTTTTGTTTTTATATAGATCGGTCATAAATATTTTTATAAAATGTTGGTTTTTTTTTAACAAACCAAATTCATTCATAATCAAAAGAGTTATAGGCCAATAACTAAAACAAATCTGTTAAGAATATAAATACACACACAAACATGAATATTAATCATTGTAATGACTATTAGTGACGTTTTTGTTTTTTGTATAGGTAAGTAGTTTAGTTAGCAACATCAGTAACAGTGTTGTTGTTCTTTGTATATGCAGTCAGTTTGTATATACACACATACAAAAATAAATAAATATGGAATTGTTGTTGTTGTTGCTTAACGTATGCTTTTATTATTTGTGAAATAATAAAAGCATACGTTAATCGGTAAGATGGTGAAGGGTATAAAAGATTCGGCACAGCCGAATCTTTTTTTAATTTTTATTTATAAACATACATTTTTACCACAAATTCAGATATTGAAGAAAGATAATTTTTTCAAAGAAAAAATTTAAACTAACAACTTTAACCAAATATATCTACTCAGTTTTTAAGAATTAATATAAGAAAAATAAAAAGAACAGGGACCGAAACAATTATTACCAATATAATAAAAATCACAATTTAATTGTTATTTTTCGATTTTTATTTTTATTTTACTTTTTTTAAAAGATAATTACCCAATTCACAAAGTATTTTATTTGAGTTATTATGTTATATGTTATTTAAGATAACACATTTTTAAAATTTTTTTGAAAATTTATATGGAAATTTAAAATAGCATTATAACATTGTGAAACCTATGTTTATGAATTATGTTAAAAATTATTTTTTTTTTTTTTTAATTTTTAGATTTTTTAAATAAATATAGTTTCTTATAAAATTTTTGTTTTATAAAATGTATCACTAAAAACAAAAATTTACATAAAAAGTAAGATTTTTCATGAAAAATCCAATTTTGCACCAATAAGAAAAATTTTCGGTAAAATCCGATTTTTCTCTAAAAATTGATTTTTCACTAAAAATTATATTTTCCTCTAAAAACTCGATTTTTAACTAAAAAATTTGATTTTGCACTAAAAATTAAAAAAAAAAAACTATTTACATGCCAATGAAAAAAAGTCCAAAAGTATAATTGGTTAAATCCAATAAAATAATATTATATACTTTTGCTTTGACCACAAGATGGTCGAGTTTTTCGGAAATGACCTTATATGTGACCAATGGCCAAATGCGGACCTATTGTTATGAATCCTTGTTACTATGGTTTTTGTCTTTAAATTTATGTATGTCAAATATTATCCCAATTCTGACATTAATGTGGATTTTATTAATTTTTATAAAATTAATTTGTACCAAACTTTATTGAAATCGTGGCATAAATAATGTATTTATGTATAATTAAACACTGTTCCGGGAGAATATTTGCATGGATGCAAAGTGAAATAATAGACCGATCAGAACCAACTTCAGTAAACTTTAGCGTTATACCAAAATAGTCCCGTTTTCCAAATTAGATTAAATTATCTTTAAAATTAAAACTTGTTTTTTGTGCCCAAGTTTTACTTATACAGACAACAAGCTAGCAGTGCAACCAGGCAGTATGTAAGGCGGGCGGATATCGTTAAATCGACTTGGAAATTGATTCCGAATCGATTGGTATACTTTAAGATGGGTGTAGTAAATATAAAAGTCCTAGTTTTCAAAAAGTAAGATTTTATACAAAATTTTTCATAAAAAAAAATAAAATCAACTAATTTTTAAATTTTGACATTTTTCAAAATAACAATATAACAAATCATTCGAAAATAACACACATATTCACAAAGTGTGTTATTTTTTTAAAAGTATTATTTTTCTTCATATAAAACTTTAACAAATAACACAATAACGGGGTTGTGAATTGGGTAAATCATTACTTTTTATTTTTATGGTTAAAAAATAACGATTATTTTGATTTTTACTTTTCGATTTCAAAATATATTTTGAAAGGGCATTCAAAATGTTTGGATCATACAGATTTTTTTGATCGAACAATTTCGCCATATTCATTATTTGCAGCCCCCGGTTTTAAATACATATCTTTTTTTTTTTTTTTCAAATACTAGGAAAATCAAAAAATCGTAATATGTTGCTCTGTTGCTTAAAGTAACTAATACCGATTTCTTCTATCAAAGAATTCATTCTTTTATACAAATAAAAATATTTTGTTAGATACGTACGTTTATTTTATGTTGATGTTTTCGAATAAATTCCAGCTGAACGTAACAACAACTCTCAGTTTATTTTTTGCACGGAGCTAAGAATTTCTGTGAGATTTTTCTTTAGTTACATTTATAGTATTTAAGATTTTTTTTTTGTAATTCGGTTTGTTTGTTATTAAATGGCAGTGGTTTGAAATTTAACCTGTTTTTGTCCTTTACCGAGGATTTAAAGAAAGAGAAAAAATAACAGAAAAATAAAAACCACGATTTTTATAAAAGGTTTAATATTTTCCTGATTAAATCAATGTTTCCTTGGGGGCTTTTGTTAGTTTTTTTATTGTTTATTTTTACTTTATTTTTTGCTTTAATTATAGATTGATTTATTTGGTATAATACGATTTTTGTTGTTGTTATATTTTTAAATATATCGATTAATACTGTGCCGAGGTTTATGGTTTGTATTTTTTTTTTCGTTCACATTTGTATCGTTCTCTTTGGTAGTGGTTGCGGTATTGTTGTAATTGTTACTGAATGATTTATTTTGTGGGACATGTCACCTCCTTCAACGTGTAAAAAAGAAAACCACATACAACATTAATTTTGCTAGTATTTTAACAAGAATGTATACATTTTTTTCTTTTGATAATTATAGGTAATTTGGTGGATTTGATAAAATACTTTAAAATAAATGCTTTTATTTTTTAAATTTTATTACTTTTATTTTATTTTTCTATTTTATTATTATTAAGTTTATTTAACAGAATTAACAAAAAATTTGATTTAAATTTTAATATTATTAAACTATAAATTTTGACTAAAACATTTAACACTTTTTAGGTTTCAATAACAAATACACATATTAAGTGGGTTTTGTTGATTTTCGCTTTTATATTTTATTTAAAATTATGCTAATTTATAAGATTTTTCTTATTTTTTTTTTTTTTTTTTAGAAATTTATTGTATTTATATAAGATATTTCATTTTATTAATTTTTTTTTCAATATATATATTTTTTTGTATTTATAAGCTTTAAGCTAAAAACACGTCCGTTTATTCGTATATACCAGCAGCGCCTAAATAGCTGAAATATATAAAATACAGAATTTTCTTTTCTTCCCTAAAATATAATAATGTCAGTTAAAAGTCAGCCAAAAAAGAAAACTTTGTCCATTATTAGATGTTAAATGTACCCCTTATACTGTAAAAATCGTTTAACCTCTCCCTGTATTATACACTCTTAGTTCCTTTAACAAAATATTTACAGCGCAGGTTTTTTCGCTCTCCAGCTGTTGCTCTCTGTTATGGTGCTGTTAGATTTCTAACGGTGTTTTTGCAACTGACATAATAATACATATCATTTGTTGGTTGTTTTGTCAAATTGTTTGCAGTATTTTTATTTTATAAATAAAAATTATATTTTGTTTTATTCATTCTTAAAATATAATCAGATCAGGCAAAGAATAAAATCTTCTGAGGATTTTTGAGATGAGAAAAAAAAATCTTGTATTTTATTTTTAAAAAATGATGAATGTTCACAAGAAAATCAATTAAAAAAATTATTATTACTTTTTTTTTTTTTTGTAAAATTTACAATGTGCTAAAAAGTAATAATTAATTAAAAAAAAAAAAAAAAAAAAAAACAATTTCTGAAATAATAACCAAATTTAAAAAATATTTTTACTAATTTTTAAAACACAAAAGTAACAATTTTCTAAAATTTATTAATTAAATAATAAATAAATTAATAAAAAATACCAATTTTCAAAAAGTATTAATATTCAAAAAATACTAATATTCATAAATTAGCCATTTTCAAAGAAACGTGTAAATTTTTCAAAAATAAGAATTTTTCAAAAGTAAAATTATTTAAAAAGTAATTTTTCTCCTAAAAAAATTTACAAGGGTATCAATTATCAAAAAAGGAAAATGTTACCACTTTTCAAAGAAAGGCATAAAGTTTCCTAAAATACGATTTCTTAAAAAAAATATCATTTTTTTTTTGTAAACTAAAATTACAAAAATTACAAAAAATTACTAATTTTAAAAAAATTATCAATTGTAAAAAAAAAAAAAAGTATTTTTCTTTCCAAAAACTACGAATTTAAAAAAGAAAAAATTCCAATTTTTAAAAAAGTACCTTTAAAAAGCAAAGAAAATCAAAAGAGTATCAAAAATGTCACATATTGCCATTTTTCAAACAAAAGCACTAATTTTCAAAACAATTTCTTCGAAATTTCTCAAGAAATACTAGTTTCCAAAAAGTAAATTTTTTTTTCAAAAATGTATCAAAATATTCAAAAGTTATAATTAAAAAAAAAAAAAAAATAAAAGAAAGTAATAAAAATAAAATTTTTAGATATATTCCAAAATAAAGTTCCCAAAAAATTTGATAAGGCTAAATTATTCATCTTTCCAACTGCGCGTTAAAATTTAAAATCTACCAACAAAAAAAAAAAACCTTAATTTTTTAATTCGTGAATCTTTTGTGGATAACTCTAAACCCCTACTTGCAATTTCATGTAACGGCTTTCCATTTTTCTCTTGTTTTGAACCACTTTTCTCTCCTATTTGGTGCACTAATTATTTTTTTTTTCATTTTCTGTGTCAGAATACTATTTCTTTATAATATTTTCAACCTAAATGAAACTTTTCTTATTCTATTATGTAAAAATAAACAAAAAAGTCTATTGTACTTTTCGAGTTAATATAAAAAAATTAGAAATAAATTAACTGTATCTATTATTATGAGCAAGAATTTTTGGTATTTAAATCGAAAACGTATGTGTAAATTAATTTTTATGCCATATTTTGCATTAAAGTATCATTGCTAGATCAAATTGTATACTAAAAGAAAAAACTCGAAGTATTTCTGAAGAATTATCCAAAGTTATCGTCACTTTAATATACTCCCACTAGGTTATCTATTTTGAGCAGATGTGTAAGTCATTTCATTAAGAAATCATTCCTTTTCACCTCTGCTAATAATAGATTTCTTCGTTTTGTTTTTAATTAATTTTCAAAGAGTCATATGTTTTTGTTTCATTTCATTTTTGCTACTATTTTTCTTTCTTGTGTTTTTTGTTAAATTTTGTATTATCATTATAGAATCATAATTGGAACGCGTGCCTTTTATTTTATTTCATTTTCTTTTTCTTCGCCTTAGGAGTCATTTTTTTTTTTTTTGTCTACAACTTATACTCTGGACAATTGACTGATAAATGTCTAAAGCATTTTTTTTTACTATTGTTTCAGCAACTAATTATAATTGAATTACGACAATATCAATTATTTATGTCCATACAATAGAATTATTTTGCGATAAAAAAGAAATCATAAAGAGACAATGGCCAAAGTAAGTAAGAATAGTAAAAATTCACTTTTTTATTTTTATTGTGATTATAACCTTTTGTAGGCTTAGCAACTAAAGTTTTTACACATTTATGAAGACTAAACAATCGTAAAATGTAAATGACATATGAATATTTGTTTTTATAGTAATGAGCATAATATGAATCAGCTTAATTTCCATTTACATATAGAATAAAAGAAACATTTTATTTTCAGTCATATAATTTGTTTTGTTATTTTTTTTGTATATGAGTTAGGTGCGGATGGTTCCAAAAAAATATTTGTTAACAATAATTAATTTGACCTTGTTAATGTCTTTAAAGAAAATTTTGAAAACGTATTCTATAATGCTACAGACCTAAATAGCTACAACTACTTGACAATTATCTTTTTCTTTAAAAATTTAAATATAAATCTTTAACAAGCGAGAATGTTATATTCGGCCTGGCCGAACCTATATACCCACCATCAACTTTTTCAAATTTTACGTTATATGGGAGGTGAGTGGTAAAGTGGGCGGACCACGCTCATTTCTGGTTTCTAATTATATATCAACCCTCAAACTATCTGTACAAAATTTCGTTGTCGTACATGTTTTTGTTAACAGAGATATCAGCAGATGGAGCTACAACGGACACCCTGTATTTATAGTATTTAGCCCATAACTTTTATTTTATTAACCGATTTTGCACATTTTCAATCCCAAATAAACCTTATATAAGATAAATATTTGAGACACCCTAGGATGTCTCATTCGAGCCCTATCCTGCTTTCAACAGACGAACAGACGGACCGCCGGACGGACATAGCTAGATCGACTCAGAATCTAACCAGGACCCAGAAATATATATATTTTATGGGGTTATAAATGATTTTTTCGACATATTACACACGGAATGACAAAATCAAAAAGATGGGGGGTATATATTTTTGATGGTGGGTATAAAATATAAAGTTTACTTGTATAATCACAAAGTGAGAATATTAATTCAATAATTTTAATTGTATATAGAAAAGTAGTTTTCAACTCTCAATGCTTTTAAAATGGCAAAATTTTCAGCGAACAGAGTAACAACTTAAAAATGCAGAATTTTCTAGACAAGTTCAGGCCAAAAATTATGAAAAGAAATGTTTATATGTTCATTACAAAGTTTCCCAATAAGCTAATTTTTAGTTAAAGCCATTTTAAAAATTTTATATAATTTACCATAAATATTCTTTAAGAAATCTCTTTTGGAAAACCTTTTTATTTCATATTTGTCCTAACTCCATATTACGTCTTCAAATTTATGCTACTCGTGTTTCTTATTAGTACCTAAACAAAGCAAATCTAGTTATGTCTAGAAGTTATCAATGTCATGAGTAATATCGTATTAATGACTATTAATCATGTGTTACACTGAGAAAAAAAGTTAAGAAATTATATTTGTCATACATATATTACATATCAGTAAATTATTTTCTATGAGTTTTACAAATTCATACATACATTTGAATGTATCTGTTTTCAAGGTTAACAAATTGTTAGGCTTTAGCCTTTTTTATATTTAGAAAAAAAAAAAAAAAAAAAACGACACATTTTTTCCAATATTATAAGTTAACAAATAGATGACATCCATTTGCTTTAAGTTTGATTGATGGTTAAATGCTTTAGGAAATGAATTCTGCATAATTTTTTTTACGCCTAAAAAGTGTTATTATAAGTTGAATAAACTTGATAAGGCCAACCCTATTCATTCATTTATTTGATTAACTAAAATAATTTTACACATAAATATGAGTAAACTTTATATTGCATTTGTAACATACATAAAATATCTTAAAATATTTTACATATACATGATATACATATAAACCTAAATAGTATTTAAATACCTTAAACTAATACTTTTACTTTAAAATTAAGTAATAAAAGTACTACGTTTACACAATTCTCTTTTATGTTTGTTTTCCACACTGTCCGACTCTAGAGATTCAGATAAATCTTCATAATCTACACAATCCTTTAAGAAACTTGAAAAATTTTCTTTATCCCCACTATTATCATCTTCATAATCTTCAAAATCATGTGATTGAAATGTTTTCCATATTCCTGTGGTTATGTCCTGAGATTTGATGGGTTTTTGTTCAATTTTATGCCAATATATACTTAAAGGTTTCTTTGTTATTACTTTGGACTTGGAAGGATATATTTCAGATAATATGGGTTCATTGTAGGGATCTGGAAAATATAGGAAATATCATTTATAATTTTTTTAGAACAAATAGAAAAGTAAATTTTACCTTTTTGTTGTGGTGTTTTAATATAATTTATATATCTGCTGCCAGTTCCTCTCATATCAATAGATCGAACTTTTGGAGAACCTAAGAGAAATAGGTTGACGATAATCACTTCAAATTATTACAAAACTAATTTATCTATAAAATACAATTATATATTTGTGATTTTGTAAGTTTAAGATTCGGACTTAATTTTATTTAAGTTTTATGATCTCTACAAGGATCAGTAAATATATTTTGTAATATCAATAAAATTTTTCAGATTATGTACTACCGTACTTTAGAAAAAAATTGTGACACTCATATATATATATTAAATTATATATAAATCTGGAGGTACGAAGAATTTTTAAATTTAAATAAAACCCTAAAAAGAATTTTGTGGTTTTGAGAGTCATTATCTAACTTGTCAAAAATCTAAAAAACATCTAAAAAATGCAAGTATACCAAATTGGGCTTTAAATATTGCCGGTGTTATAAATACAGAGCGATCGGTAAATGTGATCTATTCCATGAATAGGACACTGTCTAAAGTTGGTACAGAGTATATATTGTGCATATTGGATCCCTATTGGTGGTGTCTGTTGAATCAACTTTCCGATGGACCCAGATAACACAGGTCAACAAAATCGCAAAAAAATTGTATATCTGGAATAAGTCTACAAAATTATTATTCCTTAGGCTTGATATAGTGTAGAAAGTCAAATGAAAATTTTCCATCAAATTTTTAACCCATTGAGGACCAAAGAAAATTTGTTTCCTTGAGAAGTTTTTAGGTTATAAAATTTTCCAGGTAATAGGTGGAGGAAATTTTTCACACATGTTTTATTCTTCTCAAACATAGCCCCTAGAAGTCGTTAAATCTGTAAAAAGAATTTCTCAAATGACCCTCATAAAACCATTGAAAAATGAGGGATAAGAAGTGGGTATATAGGGGAAATTTGTATTTGATATAACTAATACAAGACCACAGATTTAAAAAATGGTAAAATTTTTAAAATCACATTGACAGAAAATTCGTAGACACCAAAAGTTTGAAAAAAAAATAAAAATCTAAGTTAAAATAATAATGCTAACAAAAAAGTAGGAAAAAAATATATCTTGAATAATTTTGTAATTATGGATCCACATTATATATCAATTTAAAGGAAATTGTATCTTCTTTAAAAATATGTATAATAAATTTCACTATTTTGAAATTTTTAGAACACTTTTCTTAAAAAAAAGCGAACAGATTCAAATTATGTTTACATGGACATATATCAAAAATTTAAGACTGAATATTTTCTAAATGATTATAGCTATCAACATAATTTTGTACATGATATAAAGTATTTAATGGAGAATTGATATATTTGAAAATCAGAAAAATATATATAATTTTACTATATATTTTTAAAGGTCGAAATTTTTATTATTGAAAATATGGGTATTTCATAATAATTTTTTGCGAAATCTTTAAAAACATATTGAGCTATATAGTTTTTAATTCACAGAAGTACCGAAATCAACAATCAATTTTTTTAAACACTCAAAAAGTTCAACTTCTCATCCAAAGTTGGTAATTTTTTACCACTGCTGGATGTAGGGTGAATGTTCAGAACTTCTCAAAATTACACTTACACGTTTTCTTGAGGTAATGTCTTTCAAAAAATGCCAAATTGTACTTAATTTTTAAAAACCTGTTCTGAAATTTTGACTTTGAAAATTGTTTTTCTTGTTTTTTCCTTGTCTTGCTTAGGAGAATTCAAAAATGCAAAAAGATTTAAAATCGGTTTATATTTGTAAAAGTTATAAGCGCCGATATGTTTTTCACCCTCGACATGGTCAACTTTGGCCCAATGTAGCAGCTACAGACTCTAGCCAACAATATTCTGAAAGACTAACTCCTCCTCTATCGATGTTCCAAGTTTCATCTAAATCGGTTCAGTGGTTTCAAAGATCCAGACTTATTACCATTTATTTTGCTTTTGGCCCCACTGTGCAATGTTGTATTTATGATCTTGTTTCTATCATTTTTATGGTATTTGTTCAGGATTATTCCTGGAAGTGGCCCTTAAAGATTTTTTTAGAAGAATGGTATATAAAGCATAAATTTAATTCAATAATTTTAAAAAACTTATTGTTCCAACCCAGGAAAAAATTTGTTAGTTCTACAACTAGTTCCAGAACGAATGAAAATATCCAGTATTCATTCTACTTTGGCGTTACGACCAATGATTTTTGTTCGAAATTGTCACATTCAAAACTAGTTTTATAGAAGCGTTGGGGAACGGTAAAAAAACCTGATTTTTTATTCTAATGGCCTATTTCTTAAAGTCCACTTATTAAATCAATTTTATTTTGTATTAATTATTTTAATTTTTGAAAATTTTTTATACAAGTTTTTCAAACAAATCTAGGAAGTCATTTGAGAACCAATAGTTTCTTCTCAAAAGTGATGTAAAAGACATACAGAATTAGTTCTTAAGCAAAAGTTTTTAAAAACATTCCTTAAAACGAATTTAGAAACGCAATAAGGTTCTACTCCATTAGTGTCAGAATTGGCAATGATACCACTAGTTCAAAGGATATTACTAAAGAACCTGAAATAGTTCTGATTACAACAGTTCTAGAACTAATTATTTTAGAACATGTTCTAAAATTTTTCCTGGGAAATTTCATTAAAATGTTTTTATATTTAAGGCATTTACAATTATATTCCGGAAAGATATATCATATGGGACTAGGTGAAATATTTTTTTTATCGTGCTTCGCCCTTGTACCAAAGTAATTAGTCGTGGCAAATTTCATGAAGATGTATTCAAAATTATTTGTTCATATGCACAGCAAGAGAGGCAGGCGAAATTCAGAGTCAAAGGATTGGTTTTAACATGACGGTCCGAAGATTTTGTCTGTGAATTACAAAAATATGTACAAACACATAGTTCCCCAACCACATATGATGGTGTAGGGGGAAAAAAAAATACAACTTTATTTACTTACCTAAATTCATTTGCTCTTTTTCATTAATTTCCAAATTCTTATTACTCGAGTTATCTGACTTGTGTTCAACATCAATCTTCTTAAAACTTCCATTGCTAGATATTGAAATAGTAACAGTGGAATTTCTAAAGGAACCACCAGTTTGATGAGCCATTGTTTCATTTAAATTCTGCATTAAATCATGAACATCGTTTAAATGATCCATATCTAGTTTTGGTTCTGTAATATTTAAATTATTCACTCTCATAGTTTGATTATTTGTACTCAAAATTGTTTTCCTTATGATCGTTATATTCGTAGTTTTAATATCCTGAGAATTATTAAGATTTTGTTTTAAATTTCCTTGCACTGTTCCATTAGCCATGGAAGACACTAAATTATGAACTTGATTTGTTATGCGAGTTAAATCTTTGTCTGTAGTAATGTTCAGCTGTAAGAGCGGAGAGCTTTTAATCGCTGTAATATCATCGTCAGTTTTATTTAGATTAAAGTTGACAGAAGAATTATTTAAAGCTGTTAAAGAAGGTGGACGGGTGTGATTTGCTGTTTTATTTGTTTCCTGTGTATTTGTTTGTATTAGGGTGGTAGTATTTAACGAAGTTTTAGAAGGTAATAGGAAGGAAATATTGGATTTTAAATTTACATTTTTTTGGCTCACTAAGGTATCATTAAAGTTAGAGAATTTAACAGATTGTGGGTTATCTGTAACATTTAGATTTGTAGCAGGTACCACAGGAGTAACTGTAGAAGTAGCAGCTACTATATTAGCTGTTGTTGTTGTTGTCAAAGTTATGGTACTGTTTATTTTTTGGGGTGTTGTTGTAGTACTGGAGAAAGTTTTTGTGGTTGTTGTTTCTATTTTATCAGCTGATCTTTCTGATATTTTAATGGCGGATTTTAAAGCTTCTAAATCTTTTAAAATTTGCTTAATATTTTCTTTACTTTCATTGTGGGACTTAAGGTCCAGCTGTAAAACTAATAAATTTAAATTTTGATTTAATTTCGGATCGTTTTTAATTAAAGGGGGTGATTTTTCGGTGGTAATTGTGGGACAAGTACAATTTAGAATTGCTTGAGAGGAATTTGTATTATTATGTGCACTTGCTAATAAAGCTACATAACCAGGTGTAGTAGTTTTTATTTCTTGTATTGTGGTATTCCCTTGTAATAGGTCTAAATGTTTATCCGAGTTTTTAATATTTCCAGGTGTTGTTGTATTATCTAGTTTGCTGCCTAAAAGAGGATCAGGCAAATTTCCAACATCACTTGCTAATAAAGCATCTGGAGCAGCAGTAGTTATTGTAGTATTTTGAGATAGTAAGTCTAGATGTTCATCCAGTTTTGGTTTAGACTTTTTTAAACAACCACAACTTTTAGTTTTTCCAGATGATGTTGTATTATTTATTTGGCTACTTAAAATAGTTGAAGGTTCGGTGGAAGTTTCCTTAATTTCCTCAGTCGTTTCTTTTTCTTCCTCGTCTTCTATAAAGGAGTCGTTACTTTCTAAAGTAGTTGGTGCTTTTTCTGTGGTATTTATAGAACAAGTACAAGTTTTTGATTTATCGCTAGGTGTTGTATTTTCAAGTCCTTTTCCCAAAATTGGATCGGTTGTATTTTTTGTAGAAGTTTTATTAAATAATATATTTAAAAGAGCTCGATTTATGGCAGATAAAGAAAAGTTATTATTTTTATTTGAAACATTTTGTGTATAAGAAGGATTCTTATTCGAAGGAGGCTTTAATCCAAAGTTATATGGTAATCTGTCATAATGCTTTGGATTATAAGGAAAATATCCTCTATTTTCCTGGGAATTATCAGAAGTAGAATAATACGATTTCCCCAATACCGTGGGAGTATTCGTTTTATAACCACTAACTACCTTAGTAGACGGTTTTTCTACAGAACATAAATTTACTTTAGTACATTTAACTTTCGGTTTATGTTGTTGATTTGTAGCACTCAAAATTGCCTCAGATGTTGGAGAATAACCCTCAGGATATACCAATGTCTCATAACGTTTATAATTGGCTAAAGCTTTTAATGGAGCCAAATGTTCATTAGCACAATTGGCATAATTCTCTATGGCTTGATGTATAATATCAAATATTTGAGCCTGACGTTTATCTCTTGTCATATCATCTTCAGTAACAACAACAAATTCACTGTAATTAATAAATTGTTTAAAAAAATATTAAATATCTGAGAAAATTTTCATCAAATTACCTTTCATCTAAGGTGGGCTTTAACCAAACTCTAGGTAAACTTAAGACGATTAATAAACTAACAATGATAAACATTTCTTTTTGACGTTTTCTTTTTATTCTATTTCAATTTCAATGTTTCACTTTCACTTCTTCAATTACCAATTAAAAACTGAACATTAATTTAATAAAATTTAAAATTTCTGTTTAAATACTGGTGGAGCTTTTATTATTCATTTTAATTTTTTTGGGTTTTGTTTAAAATTTCTTTTGGTTATATCAGATGTCATTTTCATATTTTCATTAAAAAAACGTTCTTCTAATTACAAAAGTGTTTATTTTCATTATTAAATTTTTTCATATTTTTCTTTAATTTGTTATTTTGTTTAATGCACTTTTCTGAGTACTTTGGTCTAATTCTCTTCAATAAGTTCATTTTGGTGTTTAGA
This sequence comes from Protophormia terraenovae, assembly GCA_951394005.1. Taxonomy (NCBI): domain Eukaryota; kingdom Metazoa; phylum Arthropoda; class Insecta; order Diptera; family Calliphoridae; genus Protophormia; species Protophormia terraenovae. Next base: position 146,428,613 of record OX596074.1, read on the forward strand.
AAACGTGCTTTATTTGTTTAAAATTAATCAAGTTAAATAAGTAAAACTTATGTTTTCTTTATGCTTTTTTATTTTGTTTTCTTATTCGATTCTTTTAAAATAGTATTTTCTTATTTAATTATACAATTCATTGAAATTAGTTTTGGTTAATTTTTGTTTTAAATTTCATTATGATGTCACAAGTTGATTATTTATTTGTTTTCTTATTTAAGTATGAAAGTTAACTTTCCAATAATGACAAAAAATCCACTCTACTAAGCAGAGCAGTGCAAACTTGAATATTAAATGATGAAAGACTTAATATAGTTTTTAAAACATTCTTACACAAATTTTCTATTGAAAAAAACATGTTTGGTCACTTTTTATATAAAACTTAAATTAATAACACTATTATGGTTTCTGAATTAGTAATGTAATACAAGTTTTCCGACAATAATGGTTTTCAATATAATCGGAAAGGAACATCCCAAAGAACAACAAAATATTTTTTTCTGAAGCACTGGAATTCTATGCCTATAACTCAATTATTTTGAATTGGCTCTAGTTTTCAAGATAAACCGTTACTAATATGTGTAGAAGCTATCATAAGATCAGCAGAATAACTAGGAACTGTTATCTTAGCTGGTGCTTTTGTTGGCAAAGTCCTTTTTACTTTTTAATAAATTATTGCTGTACTGGGGATAGCTTTATTTGTAGTGCTTTTGTTTCTATCTTGTGAACAGTTTCGAGGACGATTTGTCTGATTTTAAATAAATTGAATTTGAATAATCTTTTATTTTTTATACCCACCATAAAAAAGTTGGGGGGTATATTGATTTTGTCACTCCGTGTGTAACATGTCGAAGGAATCATTTAAGACCCCATAAAGTATATATGAGTCGATCCAGCTATGTCCGTCCGTCTGTTGAAAGCAGGATAGGGCTCGAACGGGACAACGAAGGGGGCACAAATATTTGTCTTATATAAGGTTTGTTTGGGATTGAAAATGGTCGAAATTGGTTAATAAACAAAAAAGTTATGAGCTAAAAACTAGAAACACAGGGTGTCCGTTTCATATTTTTCTGCTGATATCTCTTAAACAAAAGCATGTACGACAACGAAATTTTGTATAAATAGTTTGAGGGTCGATATAAACTCGGAAACAAAAAATGGGCGTGATCCGCCCACTTTACCACCCACTTTGCCGCCCATCTACTATATAACATACAATTTTAAAACGTTGATGGGGGGTATATAGAGTCGGCCGAGCCGAATATTACTTTTGCGCTTGTTAAATCATAAAAAATCGATTCAAAACTTTAATTTTTTCCTTTTATCATAAATCTACATAAGTTGCTGTTAAAACGAGCTATTTTTAATGAAAATTGATGGATAAATGTGGACTTAATTTTCATTTAAGTAATGGTATCTCGTTTTAGCGGTTTTTTCCATTTTTGTGAATTTTTGCGTTTTGGAAATGATTTTGGAGTTTTTATACCCTACACCACCATAGGTGGGGAGGGTATTATGCGTTTGTGCTAATGTTTGTAACACCCAAAAATATTGGTCTAAGACCCACCTTAATTTATACCAATCGGCTTAGAATCACTTTCTGAGTCGATTTAACGATGTCCGTCCGTCCGTCTGACCGTCTGTCCGTCCATGTAAACCTTGTAATCAAACTACAGGTAGCAATTTTGAACCAAAATTTTTGAAATTTGGTACACAACATTTCTTTGGTCCAGGGACGAAGCCTATTGAAACTGGTTATGATCGGTCCATTATTTCACCTAGCCCCCATACAAATGTCCTACCGGAAAATGGTTTAACGATCATAAATCCCTTAAATATAGCAATATTTTAATATTATTTGGCACATATAAGTTTCATATAAGTCTAAATAAGTGTGCCGAGTTTTCAAAAGATCGGTCCATAATTACTCATAGCTCCCATATAAACCCCTTTGCAAAAAATCAATTTAACGGCCATAAATTCTATTAAAATGTTAGTATCAAGTTAATATTCGACACAAATAAGTTTTATATAAACACAAATGATAGTACCAAATTTTATAAAGATCGGTCCATAATTTACCATAGCTCCCATATAAGGCCCCCTTTCGGGAATTACCCAAAAGTGAATAAATTCATATAAATGTCAGCATCAACGTAATATTCTGTATTTGTATGTCTTATTTTACACTTATAAGTATCGGTCCACATTTGGGTCCATGTCTAATAAAAGACCCCTCCCCGAAATATATTGTATGGTGTAGGGTATCATATAGTCGGGCCTGACCGTCCAAATTTGGATCCAAGTCTAATAAAAGACCGCTTCCCGAAATTTAAAGTACTCAATGGTGTAGAGTATCAAATGGTCAGGCTTGACCGACTATATCATTTTCTCTCGTTTTTTTTTTGCATTTTGGAGATTTTTTGTGTTTTGCTATATTTTTGCGTCTTGGTAATGAATTTGAGTTTTGGCATTTTTTTTTTTTTGGTTTTGGCGATTTTTTTAAGTTTTTAGAATTTTTTTTAATTTAATAATTATTTCGAATTTCGGAAATTATTTCGCTTTAGTCGCATTTTAGAAATTTTTTGCGTTATGGTGATATTTTTGCGTTTTGGTAATGATTTTGAGTTTTGGGCGTATTTTTTGTAGTTTTGGCGGCTTTTTAAGTTTAGAAGATTTCTTTTAATTTAGTAATTATTCCTAATTTAATTTAGTAATTATTCCTAACTTTTGAGTTTGTTATTACATTTTGGTCATTAATATAATTTTGACAAATTTTTTAAGTTTTAAAGATTTAGTTTTTAGTTTTAAATTTCGGGTTTGGTTTTATTTTAGAATTTTGGAAATTTTTTTTTTTTTTTTGGCGTTTTGGAGATATTTTGCGTTTTTTTTTAGTTTTTGCGATTTTTAAAGCTTTTTTTTTAGTTTTTGCGATTTTTAAAGCTTTGACGATTTTTTTTAATGTAGTAATTATTTCGAATTTTGGGAATGGTTTCGCTTTTTGGAGACTTTTTTCCGTTTTGGTGATATTTTTGAATTTTTGCAATGATTTCGAGTTTTAACGTTTTTTTTAACTTTGGTGATTTTTTAAAGTTTTTTTTAGTAATTATTTCTAATTTTGTTAATTTTATGAAGTTTTGAGATTTTTTAAAATTTAAATGATATTTTCGGTCTTGGTGATTTTTTTTTTTTTAATTTTTGGGGGGATTCGGTTTTAGTTATCTTTTTTATGGGGTTTTTATTTTATTTTTTCGGAAAAAACAAAAAACGATATCTCTCATGGACTCATTATGACGATTTTTAATTTCAAATTTCTCGAGATATTTGCAAATACATCATATTACTAAGTTACCAGAAGACTTAATAAACGGCAAATCAGAATATTGTATAAATATATTATTATGTGACCATACCCAGCAAAAATTTGTTGGCTTTTGGTAATGACTACTACTTACTAGACTCATTACCTGGTAATGAGTTGTCATTATTTTTCACATTTCTTGGAGTAGTGGAATAACTACTTACCAGTAAACAACAAGTTCATTTAGTTCTGCAATGGCTCAGTTGGCTAGAGCGACTGAGTAGCACTCAGAAGCTTCACGGTTCAAACCCAAACTAAACACATCTATTTTTTTATGAAATTATTTTAATTTCTATTGGTATGTTAAAAGTATTTACAACGCACGCAAATTTTAACGTATACATGGCGTAGTGAGTAAGACAGTAGTCTATGAAACATGAGCGAAAGTTTTTGCCTAGGTTCAAATCTCAGTTGAGGCAACTTTTTTTTTATTTTTTTTTATCAATTTTGTAGTTTTGTAGCATTTGTAGTTTTGTAGAATTTGATTAACTACTTATTTGATTGTTTAAAATAAGTACTTTAATAATGGGGACCCATGAATTCGGGGACATCGCCATATAAAGGTAATGAGTTTTTCACCCGAATTATAAGTAGTTACCGCTTTTTAACAATGTAATATGTTGACTTACCGGGTAAGTAAAGTTTTTGCTGGGTATTGTTATTAACTGGGAAACCACAATATGCTCTAAAAATATGGCTTTTATTCGCATAAAATATACAGTAAAGAAATATGCTTTCATCAAAAAAATTATGTTGCTCTCAACGATAAAATGGTGTCCATTAATTTTAAAAATTATTATTTTTTTGGTTTTCTCATTTTTTTATTTTTATATTATCAAATTTGAAAAATATTTAATGAGGTAGAAAAAATTATCCTCAAATTGTCAAAACATGCTCTAAAAGGGTTAAATATGCCCTAAAAATAACAAGATATACTATAGATATACCGCAAAATGCAAAAAATATGCCGTAAAGGGTAAAATATAAAAAAACATGCACTAACAAATCGATGCCAAACTGATTTATTTATTCTTAAACGGATTAATATTTTATCGATGGTATCATTCAACATTTAGGAAAAAACATGCAATTGCATATTTGTGGTTTCCCTGGTTATTAAATAATTTTTTATCATTTTGCACAATTACCTTTGAACACTCTGAAACGAGTTTTTTGGTTATTTTAAAAACAATGAAAAAACTGTACTTTAAAAGCATTAAAAATATAAAAAAAATATATATATATTTTACATGTAGTATTCAACTACTTTCCAGTATCTAATGTTTCATATTTTTAACATTTATGCAAAGTCATAAAATATATTTAAGAAGTTAAAACTCTTCTAAAACTTTTAATAAAGTCTGAATAAAATTTTCATCATTAAGTCTCATAAAATCATTTACTATTTTTATAATTTCACTTTAAGGAATCATTGTAGTCACTAGTACTACAAACCAAGATCCTTACACACTATTTTAGAACACAATCAATGTCATGATGCACTTTGCCTTTCCTTTTTATTCTACTAAAGTTTTTATTTGTGGTGACACAATATTTTTCCATTTTAAGTGTTATAAGACTTGTTTCCTAATGTGACACTAAATATCCTTGTAGTAGGTTTTTTGTTTTTTATAAAGATCCTACAAAATATGTATATAAGTTGCCATTGACTGCTGCTTTTAATGTCAACTACATATAAAAATAACAACAACTACACACATTTAACGTTTGCAACTATTAGAAAATTTTGCAATAACAGCATAAAGTTTAAGCAGACTAACAAACAAAAACAAATGAAACGACAACAACAGCAGCAGCATCATCAACAACATTTGCTAGAAATGCAAAAATTTATTTATAAACAATTTCCATAATGATGTTACTGATAGTATTATGAATTTATAAAATATTTATACTCGTGTTTCAATTCAAAGTAGGCAAAAATTATCGTAAAGGAGCAAAAAAAAAGTCTGAGATGTAATTTAAAAAATTATTGATTTTTATTTGTAACCGACATGTATTTAAGTTCAATAAAAAATAGGTGAGAAAAGGTTTAGAGAAAATGTAATTCAAGTAATTTAATTTTCAATTTGTAAGACTGTTACAGAATTGTTTATATTTTATGGTACTTTTGATACATTTAATAAACTCTCAGTTGTGGCATGAATTAATAAATATATAAAAGTTTAACTTAATAGTTTCTTTATTTTTTTAGGATGCTATAAACAATGAGGAAGGAATCATTACTCCAAGAACCTCAACAAGTTTTAACAGCCTAGACCATAATTAACAAGTGGAATGACAAAAATACAAACCCAAATGTTTTAGCAATATTTAAACAAGCAAATATTCATATTATAGTAAATTTTGTAAATAAATAAATTACACTGGTCTACAAAAAAACATTTTTTTGAGCTCCTTCAAAAAAAAAAAAAAAAAAAAATAAAAAATATGTAGACTAGATGGAATTCCGCATGCTAAACTGGAATCTGCTTTCAGTTTTTTTCCATCAGGTCGAGATTTTTTTTTTTTATGGGCGTGTCTAATATTGTGCCCTAAATATGCCGATAACTCGAGTATATTTCACTATTACTTGAGAACGGTATGCATGATTTATATAAATGATATACAAAGATATGCGGAATAAAATTAGCTTGAAATCGCTCTACTATCAAATTTTTATCCGCTCAATAGTTTAGGAGATATTTCGAAAAATGTGTCGGAAAATTTTTTTCATGCAAAATTCAAGATTTCTTTTTTTACTAAAACTTTTTTTAAAAGTGAAAACATCAAAAATATTTAAGTTTATCACCTTTATCTCAAAGCTAGCAAAACTACGAGTAAATAAAGCTACGTATCATAAAAGTTGATGCATAAATCTTGATTGGATTCACAGTTAAGTTCGGATACCCATGCATACCTATAGTTAAGTGGAAATATACTAGTGGGCAAAAAAAATTTTTGTTTATTCGACTTAAAAAAAAAAAGGTGGATTAGATGGAATTCAACGTGCTAAATAAGAATCAGCTTTTACTTTTTTTCTATCACGCATTGATTTTTTTTTATGGGCATGACTACTATGACCCCGCCGTTCGGCAGTCACACTTGTATAACTCGAGAACAGTTTGTCCAATTAATATAAATTGAACTTTAATATATAGCGACCTAAATTGTCTTTGAGCTGAATTTATATAATTTTTTTCCAGTTAATATTTCCGTAGTTATTCTTTAATTAGTATCGAAAATTTAAAAATTTATTTTTTTGAAAAGTGATGAAAATTTTGATCCATAACTCTGAAATTATTGAGCGAATGAAAAATATTGTTGACGTACCTTGAAGACAATTTTCGTATGCATCTTTTGATACTTATCACTTATCAAAATCGTGTAAATGGTTCTTGAGTTATAGCCTAAGTTTGACAAACCATTCTCGAATTTTATATTAGTCATGCGCATAAAAAAAAATCAGTACCCGATACAAAAAAAGTGAATGCAGATTCTTGTTTAACTAGTCAAAATCCACTTAGTCCACATATTTTTGTTTCAAAAATTTTTTTTGGCCACCATTGTATTTCTACTGAATTGTACGTAACATGGGTATTTTTACTTAACTGTGAATAAAATTTAGATTTGAACATTAATTTTGAAGATACATACCTTATTTTATTCGCAGCATTATCAGCTTTAAGATAAAGATGATAAACTGTAACATTTTAGATGTTTTCATTTATAAAAAGAAATTTTAGTAACAAAAAAATCTAAAATTTTGCATGAAAATGATTTTTTTCTGACACTTATTTCAAAATAACTCCGAAACTATTGAGCACATACAAAAATTAAGTTTGGGGAATTTGAAGATATTTTTAGTCCGCATCTTTTGGTGTATCACTTTGATCAATCGTACACACCGTTCTTGAGTTATGAGGAAATATACTAGAATAATGGCCTTACTATGGGCGAAATATTAGACACGCCCATAAAAAAATCCAGACCTGATGGAAAAAAAAATGAAAGCAGATTCGTGTTTAGCGCATCAAAATACATTAAGTCCAACTATTCGTCTATGTTGACCAGTGTTATTAATTAAAAAATTACATGTATTATTAAAAACTTTAATAAACAATCATCAATATTTTCGTTATAAAACATGGATATACAATTATGTATATTTTTTATTTTTATCATACTTAAAGACAACTTTAAGTAAACAAAACACTTAATAAACTTACAACTTACAAGTTTTAAAGAAGTTTAACTAACCTCAAAAAGTTTTGTAAACTGTGCAAATTAGTAGTGTTTTCTGCTGTTCCAGATTTTTTAAAAATAAGATTATAATGCCATAAACAAGTAAATTAAATAAACAGAAAAATATTCAATATTAATACAGAAAGTCATGAACCAATACTAATGTTTTACAAGAAATTTATTGAGGTAACTGACTTTGTTATAACTACGAACAGAAAGCAAATAAAGATTTGTTCAATAATGTCTGTAATATGAAAGAAAGTTAACGCTGAACTCTAATACATACAAAAAATTTCATGTTCATATCTGCAGGAGTTTTCAAGTCATACGCTCTTGAAGAAAATGGCGGCGATATGTTTTCTTTTATTTAAACTGAAAACTTTTCTATTAATCCAAATGCCTCTATTAATTAAAACGAAATTTGAATTACATATAAAAAAAAGTTAGCAATTATTTCATTATTTTTCATAAAAAAAAAAATTATTTTGCTTTTGTTGTGAACTATAAGTAGTTAAAACTAGCATAGAGGGCGTGGCATTTTGAAAAGTTGTCAATAACGACAAGCTCAACTTAAACTCTATAGAATACAAAAAAAAAAAAAAAAAATCATTACAATATCTTTATTAGTTAATGAGTTATAGCTGGTTAAAGAAAAGCTTGTTGAATACCAACCCTTTCTTTGTAATAAAATCCTTTTTATTTTAATCAAAATAACTCTAGTGGTTTTGCAGATATTATCACAAATTTTGGCACACATATAGATAAAAGAACCATTTATTTTTTTCCATAAAAAATAAACCGCAAATTGCCTGTTTATGTAAAAAAATTCAAGCTCAAAGGAAAGATGCATGAATTTAAAAAAGTAGGCGTGGCATCCCGACAAAATTGACTAATTTTTTAAAAAGTTGAATTCCAATTTCATCTCATAGCGAAAAAATCATTGTAATATTTCCACTAGTTTTGGAGTTATAGTCAAACAAAGAAATTCCTTAGTAAAAATTTACTTCCTACTGGATTATGTTCTCCTGGTTTTTCACAGAAATTTAGCAAATATTGGAAAATCAATAATTGTGAATTTTTTTAATTTTGGTATTTATGATATAATTTAGTATACTAGTCAAGAAAGAAACAAGCTTTTAATTTCTACTACAAACATTTTTGCCACGCCCACCTTTTGTACATTTCTTAAGGTGAGAAATATAAATACTCAAAACTAGTAAAGTAGGCTTGACATTTTTACTGAAATGTGTTTAAAATCGGAAAACTCAACTCAAACTCTATAACATGTAAGAAGTTTCGTTTTAATATCTCTAATAGTCTTGGAGTTACAACCTATTAAAGAAAAAGATTTCATGTCGCCGCCCACTTCTTTGTGCAGAAAATGTTTTTGATATAATAAAAATATCTCGCTTAGTAATGCAGTTATTACAACGAAATTTGGCATACATATAGAGAAAGTAATCAGCTATTATTTCTACAGAAAATAATTAGCAAATTACTTCCTTATGCAAGTTAAATTTTAGCTTAAAATATATGTACACGAAATTAGCGTAGTGGGCGTGGTACATGGACAAAAAGGTCTTCATTTTTAAAAAGACGATTTTCAATTCTAGCCTTTAGCGAAAATTTCAATTTAATATTTTCACTAGTTTAGGAGTTATAGCCTGACAATGAAAATCTTTAGCAAAAATTTACTTACTGCTGGATTATGTTCTCCTGGTGTTTCATAAATAATTTTCAAATTTCAGGAAATCAAAATGTAGGTTTTTTTGTGCATTTTGGTATTTATGAACATTTTGTTTGCCTTAAAAGGTAACGAGATGAAATTTAGTGCACTTATCAAGAAGGATACTAGCTTTTAATTTCCATAACAAAAAAGTTTGCCACGCCCATTTAAGTAAAATATTTTGGAGAGAAAAGTATAAATCGTTCAAACTAATAAAGTGGGCGTGACATTTTCTTTGAAAAAGCATCAATAATGAAAACCTCAACTCAAACTCTATAGAGTACAAAAAAGTTCATTTCAACATCTGTAATAGTTTACGAGTTATAGAAGGTTAAAGAAAATCTATGCTGGATGCCGCCCACTTTTTCGTACTGAAAACGTTTTTAGTGAAATCAAAGTAACTCCAGTGGTTTTGCAGATATTAACATAAATTTTGACACACATGTAGAGAAAGGTACCAGCTATTATTTCCATAGAAAATAATTTGCGAATTACCTGTTTTTGTAAGAAAAATTGTCGCTCAAAGTAAAAATTCTCGAAATTAACAAAATAGGCGTGGCACCTGGACAAAACCGTCTCCATTTTTTAAAAGCCGACTTTCAGTTGTTTCTTATAACGAAGATTTCATTTCATTATATTCACTAGTTTAGGAGTTATAGCCTGACACAGAAAATCTTTAACAAAAATTCACTTACTATTAGATTATGTTCTCCTGGTGTTTCATGGAAATTTTTCAAATTTCGTATAATCAAAAGATGTGGATTTTTTTTTGCATTTTGGTCTCTATAAGATTTTTTGTCTGCTTTTAAAGATATCGTGCTGAAATTTTATAGACATGTCAAGAAAGAAATGGTCTTTTTATTTGACTTACCAGAAATTTTGCCATGCCCTTTAATGGTAAATATTTTAGAGAGAAAAATATAAATTGTTCAAAATAGTATAAGGGCGTGTCAATTTCTTTGAAAAAGCATCAATAACAAAAACCTCATCTCAAACTCTATCGAATACAAAAAAGTTCATTTCCATATCTTTAATAGTTTACGAGTTATAGCCGGTTAAAGAAAATTTATGCTGGATGCCGCCCACTTTTTCGTACAGAAACCGTTTTTAGTGAAATCAAAATAGCTCTAGTGGTTTTGCAGATATAAACACAAATTTTGGCTCACATATAGAGAAAGAAACCAGCTATTATTTCCATAAAAAATAATTAGCAATTTGCCTGTCTTTGCAAACAAAATTTTACCTCAAATTAAATATGCTCGAAATCAACAAAATGGGCGTGGTACCTGGACAAAAATGTATATATTTTTAAAAGCCGACTTTCAGTTGTTTCTTATAACGAAGATTTCATTTCATTATATTCACTAGTTTAGGAGTTATAGCCTGACAAAGAAAATCTTTAACAAAAATTCACTTACTATTGGATTATGATCTCCTGGTGTTTCATGGAAATTTTGAAAATTTCGGAAAATCAAAAAATTTAGATTTTTGTGCATTTTGGTCTTTATAAGATATTTTGTTTGCTTTTAAAGATATCGTGCTAAAATTTCGTAAACATGTCAAGAAAGAAATTATCTATTCATTTTACTTATCAGAAAATTTGTCACGCCTTTTTTTTGTGCATTTCTTATGGTGAGAATTATAAAAACTTTAAACTACCACAGTGGGCTCTGCATTTTCAGTAAAAAGATATTGAAATCAAAAAGTTCAATCCAAATTCTATTAGATGCAAAAAGTTTTGTTTTAATATCTCTAATTATCTTGGAGTTAAAGCCTATTAAAAAAAAACATTTCATATTACCGCTTACTTTTTTGTATAGAAAACTTTTTTGATATAATCAAAATATTTTGGTTAGTTATGCATATATTACAACAAAATTTGGCACATATATATATGTAGAAAGTAATCAGCTATTATTTCCATAGAAAATAATTCGCAAATTGCCCCGTTATATACATACATGAAATTAGCATGACAAAAATGTCTTTGTTTTTTTAAACTAGGTTAGGAGTTATAGCATGACTAAGTTACAAAGAAAATCTTTAGCAAAAATTCACTTACTATTAGATTATAATCTCCTGATGTTTCATGGAAAATTTCAAAATCAAAATATTTGGATTTTTGTTCATTTTGGTATTTATGAGATATTTTGTCTACTTTTAAAAATATCTATCTGAAATTTTGTGTATTCCCCATAAACGAAATGAGCTTTTAATTATTGTAAAATAGTTTTGTCACGCCCATATTTAGTACATGTTTAAGAATCTAATATGAATATAGTTTGTGTGGCTAATGGATATAAAATGTTTAAAACCGAAAAGCTCAAAGCCGAACTCTGCTACATATTAAAGTTTTTTGTTCAATATATCTACTAGTATTCAAGTTATAGCCTAGTAGATCAATATTAGATATCTGTTGAGATATTATGTTTGCGTTTGAAGATAAAAGATAAAAGTACTTATAAAGAAAGAATTTAGACTTTTAAATATATGACCAATAACTTTCCTATGCCCACATTTTTATCATATAACAAGGATAAGTGTATAAAGTTTGTTTAAAATCTACAAACTGTGCTTAAAAATCATACCATAAAATCCTATAATTTTCCATACTTTATCTGATTAAAGAACACATTTTTTTTATTTTTATTTATTGTTGTTTATATTTTGGTTTTGAATTAATCGTATCAATTGTTGGTTTTTGTTTTCTATTTTATTTGAAATTTTTTTTATTTATTTATTTATTTTTTGGTTTTGTTGTTGTTGGTTGTTCTTATTGTATATTTTATAAATTAAAAATATTTAAAGTTACGATATTATTATTAAATTAATAATTATTATAATTATTTTATTAATTACTTTTTTGTGACTGATTTTTAAATAAATTTTTTTATTTCGTATTTTTTTCGATTTTTTTTTTCTCATTTTCTTTTCAGTTTTTTTCTAAGTTTAATGTTTCCTTTATTTTATCATACAATTATATTTAAATAAAAAATATTTCGATTTTTAATAATACAGTTATGCCATCTTGGTGGTGATGTCGCCGGACAATATTTATATTTATATATATATATTTATAAAAAATGAGTAAAATTAAAAAAAAAAAAAAAAAAAAAAAAAATGATGGACAAGAGAGACTTGTGTGTCCTTCTCATTATAATCATTACTGTCTACATTACTACTTAATTCATCAACATACACATACATTTATAAATAGGAATGAAATAAAATACAATACAAAATAAAAGTAAAAGTAGAAGAAGTAGATGAGTTAAAGTTAAATAAAATTAAATTAAAAACGATGAAATAAATCTATTTACAAAAATATCTATCTTCGTAGCGTTGACAATAATCGCAAATCAATTGGCAACAGCGTCCATTGTTGAAGCGACAACGACATTTTTCTACTTGCTTGAAAACGCGTGTCGTATAGCCACGCCCACAGCAGAGATTCGCACAGTTGTCTGGATTCAGACATTGACGATCCTTAGTAACGGAACAATAAGTGGGTGAGGTTTCCAAATAGTATAGCGTTGTATACTGTGATTGTTGTTGCTGTGGAAGATAAACAAAATTCAGTTAATAAATTAATTTCTTTAATTTAATTGAGTGAAAAACTTACTTTCTTTCGTCGTTGTTTGGGTTTTTTCACACGACTTGAGGGAGCCTCTCTGCGCATTGTGCGTGCATTTGGTGCCTTTCGTATAGCCTGATTATATTTTTGTCTTAGTAATGTGGCTGTGGCATTAAAATCTGATAATTTTTTCCAACATGTTTTCATGGAACAAGATCCAGAAACACCATGACATTTACATTTATCTTTCATTAAAGTGGATACAGCCTCTATGCCGACCTGCAAAAAAAGAAATTTATTTATTAATACATATTTTTAAAAAATAAATTACAGGGTGTTTTTTAAAATACCTCAGAATCATGTCGTAATATTTCGGTGACTTCATCACTATCGCCTCCACGCAGATCTAGAAAACTTCTTGTCACTCTTTTGCCATGTTTTAAATTATCATTGCAACCACCCCATTGAAATGTTTGATCGGCACGATTTTGTTTCCTGGGTCCACAACTACATTTGGTCATACGTCCTTCGGCACAGGCTCTTGCTATGGAATGTGTCATAGCTGCAGCTGTTAGAGCATGTACAAATGCTGTTTCTTTATATAGTTTTTTGAAAATATTTCGCTTTCCCCGGATTTCTATGGAACAATTCCAACGATCATAACGAAATTGATCCTCACAATGTGTGGTAGCTAAACGTCTGGCTTCACGTATGGTGTCGGGTAGTCCGAATTCTTTGCGACATTGATGATTTTGTCGGCGAGTAGCTGGCATATAACGGCAAGGACCACCCACCTGTCCCTGAGAGGTGAAAACGGCCATAACGGTATGTTCGGAAATGAAATTTTCTTGTTCGCTGTAATGATAAGAAAAAGGAAAAGTTGGGTTAATTAATATGTAGTTCATAAATGTTTTTTATTTTTGATTATTTCAATTAAATTTTTAAGTGAACAACAACGATGTGTGGAATTTATGTTTAATTTAGAGGTTTGTGTCTTTACTTTTATGTTAATACAACTTCAACTCATTAACAAAGTTTTTCACCATTCATCTAACTCACCACGTAAGTTTACTGGTGGTTGTTTTTATTCTCATCAGAAGATGTCGCCACAAGCCAAATAGTCTAGACACATAACCTTTAAATTTGTCATTATTTTATGATTTTTTGTCTTTGAATAAAATATGATTTTCATTAGGAATTTTAATGAATAATAATATAATAATTATTAAACAATTAGGAATTTAAGCTTTTATTTAAAATAAATTAATTAAATTAATAAATAAACAATTTAACGAAAAATTTAAACACAAAAATTGTCAAAAAATCTGCAAGCACCTCCAAATTATGATTTATGTGCATTTCAAGTGCGCTTGCAGGTATTTGATACCCCTGCCTTTTTTTGTTGTCGTCATCTCATATAAAAGGGATAGACGTCGAACCGACTGCAAGCGTTTACAAATTTTATTTCGCCGCTCGGCGAGAATGCAGTGATGGGAAAATTCCTCAGTTTTTAAAATATGTCCAAGCATAGTAATGAAATCAGTATAAGCCTTACTTTTAAAGTGTAAAATTACATATTTAAATTTTCAATGAACAAACTAAAATTATTAAACTTTTCATTTTTTTATTTTATTTTTTTCCTTACTTTTAAAGTGTAAAATTACATATTTAAATTTTCAATGAATAAACTAAAATTATTAAACTTTTCATTTTTTTATTTTATTTTTTTCCTGAAATTTACATTTCTTTGTTATTACTTTGTAGTTATTTAATAATTATTTGAAATAATAGTATTTTTTCGGTATTTATGAACCATCACCACCACCCACTGTTTAATTTTGATTATTAATAAATTAATTGATTATTAACAGGCATCATGCACTTAAATATTTTGTTGTAATGGTTTCAATAATGTTTATAAACAAAAAAACTAAATCATTTTATTGAAAACATTTAACAGCATGATAGAAAACGCATAAATCGAACAAAATACAAGCAATAATCGATCAAAATTGTTTAAATAAAACACAATTTATTGGGAAGATAAAAATTAAAAACAATTTGTTGAAATTTAATAATAACTATTTTAGTTGGAATGAAAAATTTCAATTTCAAAATTAAGGAAAATTTTTTAACTGCACAGACTTCCGGAACTCTTTTCCTCAACTTTTAGCTTAGTAAACATTTTTCACGTATAATGAAACACTTTTGAGGCTGAGAAAATAATTGTTATATGAAATTTGATGGCCTATTGCAAATAGGAGTATAATTTTAAAATCATAATTTCGAGTTAAATAATTTATTTTAAATTAAAAAAAAAATATGTAAAAAATGCTGCACAGTGGTTCCAAAAAGTAACTAAAGAACCGTTAGAGGTATCTCAATAAAATTTCACATGGTTCGAATTGATTTGGAGGAGTACAGGCCCCTAGCGGGTCAGGGGGGAAGTGGGTGGCCCTCCAAAGTTTCCCATCTGGTGTATGTCATTTTTTAAAAAAATCGCCAAAAATTCATTTATGATATGACAGAAAAGAAATTTTATATATAGATATTCCTTGTAAATCTCTACAAAAAATATGCTTACATATCTAGTTTAAGAGATATTCGGGTCGAAATAAATTTTTATGCTCGTTTTTTTTTAGTTTTTTAACTTGGCGGGCTTAATATTGCCCCTAGAATTTTTCTAAAATGTTTGCCAGATTCCCTACAAAATTCTTATTAATATTGCTGCAAGAATCATATAATTATATGAATCTTTAAAAAAGTTAAATAATCTAAATTTGGAACTTTAAAAATTTTTAAAATTTTTTTTGGTTTTTTTCCAATTTTGACAATTTTGGAATATTTTTTCTCTTTTTGTTATGTTCTGAAATCGCAAAGCTGGGATCAACTTAAATTTTTTTTTATTTTATAAGCTCTATATGTAAGGTACACCAAAAAATATTTTCTGACGGAGGCTCCTTATAACGACAGGGTGAACATTTCAATGAAAAAAATTCAATTTTTGAAGGAAGCTTTCCCCGAACTGGAATTTTGGGTAATTCGGAGTAAGAAAATGGGAATCTATTTATTCTCTTCTTTTAAGGACAAAATTTTTTATGTTATACTAAAATTTCACAATGATAGCTTAATTAATGTAGATTTTATTTAAGCTCAAATACAAATATTAAAATTTTTTTTTTTGAAAAATAACACTAAATACAAAAATTTTTCGTCTTTTGATAAATTTAATGAAAACATTTAGTTTGAACACTTTATTATTTATATTTTGCATAAATACTTATTTATATACTTGCATAAATACTTAAAAATACTTAAAAAATCGCTTAAAAAACAGTTGAAACTTGGTCCACCTTTAGCGAAATGTGCACATTTTCCTTAATTTCTATAGTAAATGTGTGCTGCAGCATTCTATAACAGTTTCAACGTGTTTTTTTTTTAAATAATTTTGTGTAACTTTTTAACGGATAAATATATTTCAATGAAATTACACATAGCTATTACCGAGGTATTTTCCAACTGTTTTAGAGCAGCACAAGTTTCTAGCTGGTCTCGGGGCAGGAGGGAGGACTTCCAAAATGGGTAACCTCGGATATTATAAAATAAATAATTAAAGGAGTTGACCACTTTCGGAGGTTCTCTTTTCGTCCACAGACCAGCTAGATACTTGTACAATTGAAAAAACAATTGAAAAATGCCTCAGAAATAATTGTGTGTAATTTTCTTGAAATATATTTAATGGTTCAAAAGTTACACAAAATTATTTAAAAAACACGTTGAAACTGCTGTTCTCTTATGTGTGTATGTTTCAACATGTTTTTTTTAAATAATTTTGTGAAACTTTTGAACCTTTAAATATATTTCAATGAAATTTCAATTGTTTTGGAGGAGCACAAGTATCTAGCTGGTCTGTGGAGAGGAGGAGAATCTCCGAAAGTGGTCAACTCCTTTAATTTTAAAAATAATACTTCTTCCTTTTTCCTTTATTCGAATTTATACCCTACACCACCATAGGTGGGGAGGGTATTATGCGTTTGTGCTGATGTTTGTAACACCCAAAAATATTGGTCTAAGACCCACCTTAATTTATACCAATCGGCTTAGAATCACTTTCTGAGTCGATTTAACGATGTCCGTCCGTCCGTCCGTCTGTCCGTCTGACCGTCTGTCCGTCCATGTAAACCTTGTAATCAAACTACAGGTCGCAATTTTGAATCAAAATGAATAAAATTTGGTACACAGGTTTCTTTTAGCTCAGGGACGAAGCCTATTGAAATTGGTTATGATCGGTCCATTATTTCACCTAGCCCCCATACAAATGTCCTCCCGGAAAAGGGTTTAACGATCATAAATCCCTTAAATATAGTAATATTTTAATGAAATTTGGAACATATAAGTTTTATATAAGTCTAAATAAGTGTGCTGATTTTTAAAAAGATCGGTCCATAATTAACCATATCTCCCATATAACCCCTTTTCAGAAAATCACTTTAACGGGCATAAATCCAATTAAAATGTTAGTATCAAGTTAATATTCGACACAAATAAGTTTTATATGAACATAAATGATAGTGCCAAATTTTACAAAGATCGGTCCATAATTTACCATAGCTCCCATATAAGGCCCTCTTTCGGGAATCACCCAAAAGTGAATAAATTCATATAAATGTCAGCATCAACGTAATATTTTGTATTCGTATGTTTTATTTTACACTTATGAGTATCGGTCCACATCTGACTCCAAGTCAAGATCCCTTCCCCGAATTATAATGTACACAATGGTGTAGGGTATCATATGGTCGGGCTTGACTGACTATATCCTTTTCTCTCGTTTTTATATATATTTCATTTAGCAATTTTTTAAATTTCGATACTTTTTTTTATTGATATAATTTTTTTAAACTTAAACCTTTCTTAATGGCATTTTGTTTGGGAAATTGAGTTTCGCTTTTAGAAATTTCGAAAGGCGTACTTTTTCGAAAAATGGTATTGACAAATTTTACTTTTTTAATACCCATTAGTATAATTTTAAAATACTTTTTCTTAATTAGTCGGTGTTCACACATAGCAATTTTTCTTGCTGCAATTCTGACTTCTCAGGTGAGAGAATATAAAAGTTTAGTATTTCCTTCTCCTCTCTTACGTACGAACTCAGAATTCCGGAAAGAAAAATTGCTATGTGTGAACCCCGACTTAATACCACTTTTTTTTGCAATCTCAATACTTTTTTCAAATATTAGTACTGTTATGGAATTGGCACTTATTTCAATTAGTGCATTTTTAAATACTTTTAATTTAAGTGAAGTTTTTTTAAATCGCACTTAGGGAAATTTATTTTTATTGAAAATACGAACTTTTTTTTTGAATAAATAATTGCTTTTAAATTAATATCTTTTAATATTAATATTTTTAATTTATTAAATTAGTACTTTTTGGAGAATGTCTACTCTTTTTAAAAAAATTTGAACTTTTTGCAAATTGATAGCACTTTTATAGGTATATTTTTTGCACAATTTATTTAAATATGCAGGTACTTTTTTCAAAGCAAACTTTTTTTAAATTTATATTATTACTTTTTTTATAAATGGAACTTTTTAGGAAAATTAATATTGTTTTAAATATTGGTACCTTTCTTAACAATCAGTCCTCCTTTACTTTTTTTAGTTTTTGCCATATTGGTGCCTTATTTTGTGGATATTTTTATATGTTCTTGTAAAAAATTTTGTAAAAAATTATATAAGGAAAAAAAAAGGACTTTCCAAATCTTTATTATCATAATAAGCAGACCACATAATAAAATCTATTGAACATTTTATTTTTAAAGAACTTCAATAGATTTTATTATCGGGACGATATAGAAAATATCTTTTCCATTTAATCAAGATTTACAAAATATATGTTCAAATTATTAATAAATTAAAGGCAAATATTGCGAAATCTTTTATTCATTTTATGATTTTGTAATAGTATAACCACAAAATACTAATTAGTTAAAAAAATGCTTCTCAAGATCGTTAAATATTTGTATAAATAAAATAAACATCCAATATAATATTAAAATGTTTGATGTTATTTATTAAAATAAAACCAATAAATTTTTCATAATAAATTATTTTAAATACCAACAGATAACATGAAACATTTTTTCAAACGATCATCCATTATAAAAGAAGAGGAAGAAGAATTATTAAATTAATTTATGTCTCTTAAATATAGATAGTAAACGGTCAAATGTGGAGGGGAAATGTTAAGAAATCTTTCAAATAAATTAAAAGAAAAAAAGTTTTTTAAAAAATATTTATGATATTTTTCAATTTAATCAGCAAACAAATCGAAATGAAAGCTCAAAAAAAGAAAAGTATTCTTAAATGTTTATTTTATTTTTCTTAACCATAATGTTTGTTAAAATATGATGGTGGATTTTTCGCAGAAAATCTAAAGAAAACTTAATTGTTTTGCTGTTTTATTTTCATCTGTTATGTGTGATTTTAGGCAAAAGAAAATTTATAATTTATGTTTAGAAAAAATTTCTAGATGGATAGATGTCTAAGATGATGTTGCATATTGTATCTTATGGATACAATAGATATGAGAGCGTATAAGAGTTTGCCAAGAACATTTTAAGTTTGTTAATTTTATTGCTTGTGGTTATTGTGGGTTGTTTGATGGTTGAGCATACATTTTGATGGGTGTCTGTTTTTGTTTGGTGTTCTAAAATTCAAAAAGCCACATAAAATATCTAAAGTGATGGGCATTCATAAAAGTGATCCCCCACAAAATATACACCTATAATATTAGTTTATCTTAGAGTATTGTTGTGATTTTTAAAATCCTAAAAATCATTGAAATTTTGAATATTGAATTTTTTTATTTAATCTGGCAGATTCGCTTGTCCACTTTGATTTTCTACTGTAAATAAATTCGCCCACAAAAAATATTATTTTTAATTTTTTTCCTCCACTAATGAGCAGGTGTAGTTTTTTCTTTATCTTTAAATGTTTATTCATGTTTTTTGGTTTTATTTAATTGATAATTATTTTTCTAAATTACTTTGAAACATTATGAAGCAAATTTGTTTATTTTTCTTTTCACAAAATCTTCAACTTAATTTTTGCAAAATTGTTTAAAAGAAAAATAAAAAATTAAAGCTAATTAAATAATAAAAAAAAAAAAAAATACACAAGAAAAAATAAATATTTATTTTTAAAATAATAAGATAAATTTGAAGAAAAACCGGAAAAGAAAGAAAATAAAAAGGCGTACAAATATTTTGAATAGTTAGATGAATAGATGATAATTAAAATGAATATGTTGAGTTTTATTAACCGTATACACATTGCATCTAATCAATAATATTGACTGACATATTACCCTGATCAAATTTCCCTTAAAGCAGAAAATCTTCATGTAAACCCCTACAAGTACCTATAAATAAAATTTAACAACGACAAAAACGACTTAAACATGTTTTAAGCGCAAATGTAATAGAATTTTAATACCAATTGAAAAACTACTGACCGCTAAAGGCAACAAAAAAAAAAAAAAGATAAGTTAACTAAAAAATAAAACAACAAATAGTTAACAATATTAGATGCATAAAATGTTTATGGACATTTTCTTAAGGTTTTTATTTTTCTGGAAAAAGGTATTAAGTGACAAATTTTTATACTTTAACTGAGAAAAGGATTACAGTTATTTAAAGCTTTTAACTTTGACCGGAAAACTAATGAACTATGTTTCTTAATCATATTTTACAAAGAAAATAAAAAGGGGACATTTTTAATATTATATATGTAATTTATTCGAAATTAAGATGTCTGTCTATCTGTCCATCTATTTGTCTGATATTCTATACTATGTATTATGTGTCTTTAAGAAAGGAATTTTAGATATGAACCGTTTCTACTGAAATGTAAAATGTATTTGTGCTTAATTCTACAGAAATAAATTGTATATATAACTATTGTTGTCGTATGGCAACTGTCTACAAGGAAATGCTAAATAAAAAAGAAAAACAAACAAATTTGGGACAAATTAAAATTTTTTTAACAGTTTGAAGACGGTGATTGATTAAATTATGGTTTTCTTCAACATGATCACTACTCCTAAAAGAAGATACTCAAACGTGGAAGCACGTACCTAAGAAGCACGGACTATAGCCTTGGAAGCACAGACTACAACCGCAGAAGAACGACTAAGTCATAGGATTGACTTCTTGACTACTTTTTGTCAATATATTAACAACAAAAACATTTTTGTGTTTAAGTTGACGCAAACAAGTAACGTTAAAAATGTTAGAGAATAACGAAATCGACAATTTGGTTGTTTACTATTTTTAACGATTCGATTATGGTTAAAACAAGTTACTTAGTCACACTACAGGAAGACATTTTAACCAGTTTTTATAGGATTTAGGTCCGTTCTTCCGTCCGTCTGACTGTCTCTCCATGCTTGATTACAAGGTTTACATGGACAGACAGACAGATAGACAGATAGACAGACGGACGGACATCGTTAAACCGACTCAGAAATTTATTCTTAGGCGATTGATAAACATGCATATACGTATAATACCTTCTCCACCTATGAAGGGTATGAAAAGAGAGGAATAGTTATAAAAAACTTATTACTCTAAAAATTAAATTTTTAACTGATTTTTAATAAAAATATGATTTTTCAGAAAAATGAGGATTTATTGTAGAAAATTAAAATTTCATAACAAACAAAAATTCAGCTATAAAACGTAGATTTTTTCCCAAAAATTAAAAAGTTAAAATTAAATTAAAAGAATAAATTTTTGACCAACTAAGGAATTTTCACAAAAAAAAAAAAAAAAATATTTTTAAATTTCGTAGTTTCAAAATTTTGAATTCGTCTATTTGAACTTATGAATATTCACTTTGGTGATTTTGTCTGTTGAAGAGATTTTTTTCAATTTATGCGATTTTTTTTCGTTTTGGCGATTTTTTTCATAAGAATATTGAAACCAATTTGTCTAAAATTCAGATTTTTGACAATATTTAAAATAGTTTTTATTATTTTAGTTCTAAGAAAAAATGTTTTCCTACTTTTCACATCGGCAATTTGTTATTTAACGATTTTTCTCGTTTATGCAATTTTTTTGGTTTTTACGATTTTTAATTTTGCAAATTTTGTTATTATAATATTGAAAGCAATCAGATTTTTGACCATATATAAATTTGTTTTCAACATTTTAGATCTAAAATGGGAATAAAAATAATAAATTCAACTACTAAATTTGTTGAATTTATTTTTTATAACCTACACCACCATAGGTGGTTGGGGTATTATGCGTCTGTGCTGATAGCACAGAAAACGCATAGAAAACGTTATCCAACACCCACCTTAAAGTATACCAATCGACTCAGAATCACTTTTTAGATCGATCTAACGATGTCCGTCCGTCTGGCTGGCTGGTTGGCTGGCTGTACAAGTACAGGCCGCAATTTTGAAGATAATTCAATGAAATTTGGCACATGAGACTTTTATGAAACAAGGACGAAACTTATTGAAATTGGTTGTGATCGGTCCATTATTTCACCTAGACCCCATACAAAAGTGTTGGTCTACGATTGGCCAAAGGTCTAATATAAGTCCCCTTCCCGAATTTTTATGCTCATACATAATGGTGTAGGGTATCATATGGTTGGTCTTGACCTACTATACCTTTTTTTTCTCGTTTTTTATAAAATTGATAGATTTTTTTTTTTTTCAAAATTTACTAAATTTGTTTTCAATATACAGCCTGATAAAATTATTTCAAAAGAGAACATTTTCACCATTTCAAATGTAGAGCTTAATGCATATCTTGCGCTTTTTTGGAAGTTGTTAATAATTACTTCTAAAAAGTAAAAAAACAAAAATATATATATTAAAATGTCACAAATTTTCAAGTATTTTTTTCAAGTAAAGCACTAAAACAACTAAAATCATAAAAGAAAAACTCAAAATTATTATTTTAAAAAAATTGTCCAGTCTTTTCAGATATTGCTAAAAAAACAAATAAACTTAGATCCTTACATAATACTGTCATCAAAAACACTAACATTAAACAGCATATAACACGTTTATAAGCACGATTATTGCAAATAAAAATACTTTGCAAATAAATAACTCACGGTTTACGCCATACGCTTTATTTAGAATTAGCTTCACTAATCACAATAAGTTTTCGTGAGTTACTAAGTTATCAACTATATACGCAAAATTTTATAATGTTATAATATTTTTATATGCGAGTAAAAGTTGCGTATAAATTCTATAAATTTAACCAAAACAAATCTAATATTTCAGCATTAATTTATTACTTTTCAAAATGTTTCATAAAATTTCCCACAAATAACATTTAAAATAAATTTAAAATAAAATTTGTCATTTAAGTCATTTGTTTAATTAGGGTAATAATGTACAAAGGGGGATATAATACAATAAACTGGTGAAAAGAACAAACCTTAATCGGTATAAAATACTCATGTAATGAACACACCTACTCTTTGAGACATTAAACTATAGAAAGTATTATGTTTTTTTTTTTTCTGTTCAGTTTTAGTTCTTGTCGTTTTCATTGATATTGATGTTGATGATATTAGTTTGGCTAAAAGCAAAATACTTAAGGTATTAAACAACTAAATCTAAACTTGTAATAATACACAAAGTACATTGATACAAACATACTTATATACATAGATAACTATGTGTGTTTTAGCATATTTGCAAGTTTATGTGATTATGTGTATAAGTAAGTAGCTATGGAATAATAGATATCATGAATTCTTTGTGTTGAAACAAATATATAAACAAACAGACTAATTGTAATAATAGCCACAGAATAAAAATTTACAAAGACAGACAGACAGACACACAGATGGACAGACAAGCATACATACGTAGGAATGAACAAAACAGACAAAAAACTATAAAATAAAAGTTAATCCTTTTGACAAAATAGAAATTTCTTTTTAACAAACATACTAACATATAATCATGCTTATTTTAAACAAACAAACAAACATGAATAAGTAATAGTTATTGGTAAAATGAAAAAGAATTCTTAAACGAAACTAAAAACAAATGAAATGCAATGCAATTAGTTACTTATAAATACCTACATTTGTATCTCTATATCTACTAAAACAAATTTATATCATCTAAGAAATGTATAGAATTAAGAATTTTATATCAATTTGCTAAGATAATAAAGAAATTTAAAATCAAAAGTTAAGCCAAAATATTGAAAATGTTAAATAAATTGTTTTATCTTTATATCACTTAGGTTCCTTGTATGTATTGTGTTTAGCATTTTTTTTTAGAAGAAAAGGAAATTGTTTGTTTCCTAATGTTGTTCTTTTTTTAATGTATCTTCTGTACTGTTAGTTGTAAATAGTATCTTAAAGATCTCATTAGAAATTCTTTTTATTTCTTTTATTTGTGTATTGGTTGGTCGTTCTTTTTTTTTAATTTCATTGCATTTATTTTATGTTTTTGTTAATGTGCTATTGATGATGAGTAGCTGTTGATTGACTTTTTCAAGATGATCGATAGATGAATGTCGGAATGAAGAGATGTCTAGATGATGTATTGAAATCAATACAAGGAATTGTGTTTTTTATATACAAATACAATAAATACATAATAAATAATGATGTTTTTAGAGTTAAATAATTACAAAATAAAAGATTTTTGTTGGAGAAAAAATGTTTTACAAAAAAAAATTTTTTTTTTTGGAAATAATTTTTGTTTTCTTTATTTATATGGCCAATTTAACTCTTAGAAGTTATATTTATGGATTGAATATTTCAACTTTTTTGTCAGATATTTTTATAATTTAACCTGAATTTAAAAAAAAATTATGTTGAACTTGAAAAAAAATTAAAAGAACTCGTACAATTACATATGTTGTACCTTTCTTGAAGACATCATAACTCTGTTTTACTACCTCAAACTATTAAGTTATGGTAAAAAAACTGTTGTTGTTTAAGTTCTTGTTATTATTTTGTTTAGTTATGCTTTTACAAAGTGGAAGAGTTAAATTTTTCACTACTATACAATTTTATATGTTTTAGCCAAATATTAACTACTTATTTTTGAACAAAAAAAAAAAAAAAATTATAAAAAATTTCCAAACTTTTCTACTTTAACTTCAATTTATTATAAATTTCTATTAATAGCATATACAACAATGCAATAATTTTTAAAAACATTTTTGTTGTAAACATAAAAGAATTTAGCTTTTTCAAATTGGACAAAAATCATAGAACTTATTTAATTTTATCTGGAAGAACTTACTTAATTTTTCTGCAAAATTTTTTTTTTGCCCCTAAAAGTATGCATCAAATATTACCTATTTCTTAAAATACATGAACAAGTTTTTGATAATCTTTAAAAATGTTTTAATTACTTTTATAGCAATAGAGAAAGTTGTTTTTTTTTTTTTTTTTTGCTTTCCTAATCCATTTGAGGTACTTAATATTTAGGGAACTACGTGATATTTAGTATAGGATCTACCTATACAATTATTTTTGTCGAAATAACTTAATTTTCGAGTTGAAACAAAAAGACTCATTTTGTAGCAGATTGTAATTTGATAAAAATTTAAAGTTAACTTGAACTGGAGAACATTATTGAAGTAAAATAAAATACAAATTTACTGCTTAGGATTTAAGACTGGATATCCATCCATTTGTAGTTGGGGTATTATGCTTTTGTGCTGATGTTTGCATTAGACCACCAATTAGAAGTATACCATTCAAATCAGAATAAATTCCTGAGTCAATTTAACGACATCCGTCCGTCTGACCGTCTGTCGGTCCATGTAAGTCTTGTAATCAATGAAATTTAACATACGATATTCCTTTGCGTCAAGGACGAACCATATTGAAACTGGTAATGAGCGGTCCATTATATATTTCGACATTTTTATAAAACTTGGCACAATTAAGTTCTACATAAATATAAATCTTTGTGCCCAATTTTATAAAGGTCTATTATTGACTGTAGCTTCCATATAAACCCCTCTTCCGGCACAAATAAATTTTATATAAGTAGAAACCACAGTGCCAATTTGTATGAGAATTGGCCCATAATTTACCATAGCTCATATAGGGTTCATGTCCGGGAATCACCTTAAAGTACAGAATCTCATATAAATGTTACTACCAACACGATATAATGTATATGAATGTTTTATAAAAATATGCATTACATTTAATGCATGTATATGTCCACAGGTCCCATAAAAGACCTTTTGCCCAATTTTAATGTGCATAGACAATGGTGTAGGCTATCATTTGGTCGGGCTTAACAGACTATGATTTTCTTTCTCGTTTAACTGGTGATATGATTGAAAAAATTTAAAATTTTCCAAATAACAAATAATCATCCACATATTTTGTAAAATGCTTATCAGTAATTTTCTAAGAACTATTTTTATTGCAGTTTTTTTACTCAACTTCATAAGATGGAAGGAGCATTTTAGAAAAGTGCTGATACTTGTAAGATCAGCAAATAATGGTTCCATTGTCTGTCCTTCCGTGTTTCGAGTTTTTTTTTTTTTTTAATTTTTCTAAAATTAATCGGAAAAATTAAATCAGTTTTAAATGACTTAAACTATTTTTTTCGAACATTTTTTTTTCTTAAAAATTTTTTGACTACTTTTTTATAACCATCACCAAAAACGAAAAAAGGTTTGTGGTTCTATATGTAATACTTCGAAATAACACATGGAACTATAAAATACATATGTATATTTTGGGTTTTTGTGAAAATCTAACACGATCTAGCTATGTCCGTCCATCTGTCCGTCTGCTTGTATCGTTAAAAGAAGAATAGAGCTCAAAACAGTCCACTTACGGAGACGGAAGTTAGCACAAATATTTTTTGTATGTAAAATTTTTTTGGTATTAATATACAAAACAGTTGTAAGTCAAATACTAGTACAAATTTGTCCCCGTCGAAATTCCCGTTCATATTTTCCCTTCGAGTTTTGTACAAAATTAATATAAATTCGGAAACCAAAAATGAGCATCATTCGCTCACTTTACGGACCCACATCCCACATAAGGTGTAACTTTAAATGAGAGTGGTACAAAAAAAGTTCCAAATGGAGGATATAATATACTTAGCTACTGTGAATATATATATATATTAAAGTCGTTCAAATGAAACATAACTTAAAAATTCCTTATAGGAAGTTTTACAGGAGTTAAATTATGAAAATTTTGAGATCCAAATTTTATGAAAACGCATTGTTTGAAAGGTCTGCCCACATTGGAATCAGACTTATAGATTTATAAGAAAATTTTCTTATATTTATTGTTCAATTTTCATTGAATAATTTAATGAAGCTGTTTTAAATAACTTCCAAAGAAGCATATTTTGGTTGTAATTACAATTTTGAAGTATTGAAAATGTTCCTTTGCAAGAAGTAATTCATTATTTTGATCAATTTAATTTTTATTGTATTTATTGCACTTGCTTGCAATATTAGGTAAATTTTATTACACTTAAAAAACTCCTCCGTATAACATTAGCAAACACTTGTGGCAAGTAATATTTAGACTCTTAGCTCTTAAAACTTGCATCATCCTAAATAAATAATGAAATTATTAAACAGAATTTTATTGTTTTCATTTGTTATCAAATTGTAAATTTTATATTTCATAATTCTAATTGAATTCATAATTTTATTTTTCTATAAAATAATTAGTTTTTAATAGTTCTAAAAATGAGCATCTGTTTAATAATAAAATTTTCAAATAACTTTTGTCTTAATATTATCATTCTTTTAATAATAATTTATGACTTGATATAAATAAAGTTGTAGAATTGCAGCTAAGAAAGCAGAAAAGGAAAAATAAAATAAAAATAACTGAATACAAAAATGGTAATTGATTTTGATTGATATTTTCATAAACATGACAATTTAAGAGAGAGAGATAATTAAATGTAGAGATTTACTACGAATTACAAATGCCCTAACTGTGATTTATAATAAAAAATAAACCTAATAAATTTGCAGTGATTAATTCTGTATAAAAAATTAATAATTCTTTGAACACAATAAATAAATAGCAGGGGCAGAGAGAAGAGAGGGGAGAAATTTATAGTGGTAATTTTACTATTTTTTGTTACTTTAAACTATTTTGACATTGTTGTCATATTACAAATATATGATTGATTTTATTTTTATTTTTTATAAAGAAATTGTTACATATTTCCTTGTTAATAATTTAAGTTGTTTTTTTTTTTTTTTGCAATTTAATTAAACAATGCCAATTTGTATTAAACTTAAACATATTAATCAGAATAGTAGTAATATTGTAAAAACAAAATCTAGACTTATTGTTTAATTATAGCTTTTGACTTTGCAATTCTTTATTGTGACCCAAAGTATTTAAAAGGCATTTAATATTTTCCTACAGACCAGGAACAATGAAGACAAAAGAGAATTCAATTTAATCATATTCATGCTTTATATCAAACATGCAACATGATTGGGGGTGGTGGTAGTAAATAAATACTTACTACTAAATACAATACAATTTATTTGTATCCATCTAGAAAACTGATGTGTAAATATACTCTTATATGCGTATTTGTTTTTCATATTTATTTATTTAATTTTTTATTTTTTTGCTTCTATTTCAATTAATTACAATTTTTATTACATTTCAATAAATTGTTTTTTGTTCATTTGAATTGATTGCAAAATGAAGCAAACGAGTAGTAAAGTATTATGAATCTTATTATACAGGGAAAGAAGGGAAATTTCAACTACATAGAGCCATCACATCATCCACATGGAGCAGTTGAAAGGCATTTTGTTTCATTTTAATGGCAAGTGGTTTATTTCGTTTGCTATTTATGTCTGCATATATGTATATATAGAAATATGTATGTTTGTATGTTTAATCATGCTCTCTATAGTAATATTCATTTTACTAACTGAAGATGTTGCTATTTTAGATGGAAAAAATCTAAAAACTTGCATTATGAGGCGTTTTAAAAGCATAAATTAAAAATTTTACGATAGAAGTTTTGCACAGGCAGTAGAATGTTAATTGTTTAAAGATTAGAAGCAAGAAATTTTGTAGAGAAAAAAATTATGAAAAAAAAAAAAAAAAAAAAAAGAAATTGCTATACCAGTGATTAACATACATTCTGTTTCATCCATTAAAGTTAAATAAAGATTTTAATCTTTATCTGTCATATTATTGCCGTTATTTATATACATATATTTTTTGTTGTTGTTGATGAAAAAGAAAAAAATCTTATATGAATATGAATTGCAAACGAGTGAATGCCTACAATGCTACTAAATTGGTATTTAAATTAGCAAATACTGATGAACATTTAAAGATCATTACAAACAACTTAATTTCGTGGTCAATACGTGCGGCTGACTGTGAGTGTTTGGCCGATTGGTTGGTTGTTTGTTTCGTTTGGTCGAGTACATAATAGCCTTATATTAAGCATCAGGATGATGCAGATAATAAACAGCACAACAGCCGATATACTACCTCAACCATCATCAATGTACCATAAAAATGCTGAACACTTTTTTTCAACACATCATGCCATAACAAAATGCCACACACACTCACTCTTTTACTTTGTAAAAGTGGCAGGAGAAAAAAAAAAAAACGATTCAATAGCTGGCAATAACTAAACAGTTCTTTGAAGGAATGTTAATTAAATGAAATTACAAATTGGGTAACTTGAACTTTAAGGTGATAAATTATTATTAAAAACCTTTTCATAGTTTAAAATTTCCTTAGAAACAAATTCTTCAGCATGAAGGAATAGATTTTATGTCTAAAAGCAATCTGAATTTAAAGTAAATTCAATACCAATATTCCAAATGAGTTTTTAATGTTTATGTTATATAACAATTTACAAAAATAGTACCAATTTAAATAAACACAATTTTTTTTAAAAGGTACTAAAGGTACTAAAAAAATGAAAAAAAGGACCACATATAATTTCTAATAAAGTATTTTTTAAAAAGTACTATTGCGTAAATTTAAATAAGCTGCGCTTTTCGTATACCTATTTTGAAAATAGTATTCATTTTCAATAGGAAGACAATTGGAAAAAGAGTAACAATTTCTTAAAAAAAGGGGTAAAGACGTATACATTTTTTACAAAGTTTCGAGTACCAATTTACAATAAAGGTACCAAATGTTAAATAAGGTGCCAATATTTTAAAAAGTTTTATATATAAAAAAAATCTATTATATCTCAGGAAAACATTATTTGGCTCAAAGTGGAATTTTTATACCCACCATCAAAAAAATCATTTAAGACCCCATTCTGGTGAGATTATGAGTCCTGGTTAGACTCTTAGTCTATCTAGCTATGTATGTCCGTCCGTCTATCTGTTGAAAGCAGCATAGGGCTCGAACGAGACAACATAGGGTTTATTTGTTATTGAAAATGAGGAAAATCGATTATGGACAAAAAAGTTATGCACAAAATACTAGAAACTTTTCTGCTGATATCTCTTAAACATGTACGATAACGAAATTTTGTACAGATAGTTCGAGGGTCGACATAAACTTGGAAACCAAGAAAAAAAAAAAAACTATAATAACAAATATTGAAAGTTTGACCTTTGACCTCGTCTTTACAGAAATCTCATTTTATAACAATCATAGCATTTTTAAAATAATCGACAAAAAGTTTTATAAAAAGCTGTTGAAAATTAAAAAAAAAAAAAATATATATTACCTTTGACCTTTGCAGTAAATTTGAGTGATTTTGAAAATATTTTTTATATACTTCCTAAAGTCTAGGTTATAAGAACCAAAATTAATTAGAGAAAATATTTTTAAATAAAAATTTATTATATTAAGAAAATATAACCTTTGACCTTTCTAATAAAAAGCTTTAAATTTAAGAAATTTAAAAGTTATTTTTATTCGAACTAAGTAACAGTAAAAGAACTTTTTATTTGTTAGGAAAATTTATTTTAATTAATTCAGTTCAATTTTCACTATGCACATAGGGGCAAAGGTATACTAAACGTGACATTAAATAAACCACGGTATTTTAACATAAGTGATTGGTATCGTTGAAAAGATAATTTTCTGTAGATTTTAAATATGTTTTAATATTATAACCCACTGAACAAAATTAATGAAAAAAAAAAAAAAAATGAAAATATACATATAAAAAAAATTTTTTTATTAATTTTTTTAATTTCGTTCTTTAGTGAATATGAAATTTATTAATACTGATTTATTATTCAATAAAAAAACTATAAATACGTGTTAAAAATTGTACTGTTCTAAAGTTTATTCAACATAATACAAAATTATAAATTTAAGAAAAATTTACTTTTTCCATCCTTTCGTTTCTTATGCCCCTAAAATTGCACAATCTTATAAATAAAAGTTAGTTGTGCCAAATTTCAACCTGACGTTAAAATTATTATGTGGTTTATGTACTTTAAGTGAATTTGAGGAAACACTTTATATGGACACTATGGTCTAGTGGATTAATTGGTAGAGTAATTTATGGTTACCAAACATTTACTATTGCAAAATTTCATCAAAACCCGAACATTTAACTTTAATTCCGGGAATATCTTTGTATGGGAGCTAGGTGAAAATTTGAACCGATCATAACAAATTTTTAGTGATAAATTTTTTTTGTGTCAAAAAACCACTCAACCAAATTTTATTAAATTATTTCCAAAATTGCGAGACTAAAAAATTCAATAATCCATCAATTTCAAAATGGTTTAAATCGAAATTCGCAAAATGTTAAATTAGAATATACAAATGGACATTCTGGTCTTTAAGTTGTATGTAACTGCTATGGATAATTCTGCATATTTATGTTACTTTATTGTTTTAAAAAATTTGAATACCTAAACAAAATAATAAAATATAATATTTTGATAAATTGTCAATTTGACCACTTGACGTCTACATTTTTATTCAAATTTTTTTATACCAATTCTTAACAAAATTTGCCATCATATATAGAAAACTCCAATTTATGCCATAATAAATTTTGATAAAAATTGTATTAATTTAAAAGTATTAAATTTTTCTTTCACTTTGGACTTCAGTCACGACCACACATTAGTGTTGACGAAAAATGTTATGAACAAACATTGTGACGTAAAATGTCCTCTTTAAAGTTATATAGAAATTTTATCAAAAAACGAATTTTTGATTTTTGATTTATTGCCAAAGGTCTCCATACGGTTGCTCTTATGTGCTATGTCGTGTATACTTTAAAATTTGTCAAACTTACTTTGCAAAATTTTTGATGTAGAGAAAATAAAAAATATAATAAATTTCTCAAAATTTTATAAATTAATAACGATTTTATCATTATATCAAACTATTTTGTTTGCTTTTTCCTTTAAATGAATACACTCTTTTATCATTATCACCTCCAACGCCGTCAGAACTTTCAAAACAGGTGCTTAAATTCATTCTCCTGTATTTAAGTAAAATTATGCCAACCATAACTATGGTAAGAAAAAACCAAAAACAATAAACTGCTTTAAAAATGTTTTAGTACTTAAAAGTTAATTTCCAATGTATGATGATGATGACTTGATTTCAAGCAAAAAAGTAAAAAATGGCACAAAATACAAAACTTTACGACATCATTGTAGTTGCATTAAAATTATAAATACGAGACTTTAATGTTTAATGACATTCAACATGATTCTTTTCAATAATAATGAATGAATCAAGAATTATTGAAGAAATCTACAAAGAAAATTAAACAAACATAAATTCTACAACTAATGATAAACCTGTAGTATTAATGAACATAATTTGCTAAAGAAAAAAAAAGCTCTCTAAGCAATTAAATTAGAAATTATAAAAATTAAACTGAAAAATTCCTTTTGAGTCATTAAAAAAAAAATATATAAAGGCGCCATATTAGCGCCATTTTTTTTTTAAAGCAAATCAAACAGTGACAGTTAGATAAACAAATGATAAGATAAAGAAAAGTGGATATTAAAAGATATTGAGAAGAATCTATAGCGTCTTTATGAAGGTAAAGGTTAGACATATAGAGTGTGTAATATCTTGGGATCTTAAGCTGTCAAAATGTTTAAAAAAGAAGCTGTCAACTTCAAAACATTTCAATTTTGATCATTCTAACATTTCAAGCACTTAAATAACTTACTTACTAAAATTGTTTATCTTAACATTTAAGATTTTAAATTGTAATATTTGTATTAAGGTAAACTCGTTCATTAAAAATCAACTTATTGGGAGTGTAAAATCTTAAGGTTCTAAGCTGTCAAAATGTTTAAAATGTTAAAAAGACTTTTATAATTCGAAACACTTCCTACAATTGTTTATCTTAAGGTTTAATATTTTAAGTTGTAATATTTACATTAAGGTACGTACCATTTTTCTCTTAAAATAACGGAAGTAGTACCTCTTCATATTTAATATTTATATGTCTACACGTTTAAATACTTTTTTCTTGTGACTTGAAAATGCACATGTGTTCAAAATTATATTGTTTTAAAAAGTTTCCTTTGAAAGAAAAAATTTACTATTTACAGCTATAAAAAGTTTTTTTTTTAAATAATTTTATATCTAAATTGTTTATCTTATGAAATTGTTTATTAAAACGTATTATATATCCAAAAAATGCAGTTTTAAAAGCCATTCTTATGGAAAATCCATATCCATAACATTTAGATGCTGGGGCATTAAAAAGCTATACGATTTTATGCTTTGCAACATAAACTTATTCACTGACTCTGTCAGTCACACAGTCAGTCATTCAGTCCTTCATATTCATTCACTCAGTTACATATTCATAGCTGGTACGTTGGATATCAGTAGCATTTTTCATGTTGGCCATAAGAATGTCGTAAAATTATTTTTATTGCATTTTCTTGCTTTCTTTCTTCCATTTCATTTTATGACACACGCAAACCCAACAACAGCAGCAGCACAATCTTTACACGCTCCCCAAAAGAAACAAATAAAATATAAATAAGAATGAAAATAATACAAAGAATTTTAGTAATGTGTCTAAAATGTTTAGTCAGCATCCCATTCAGTCACTCACTCAGTCAGCCATCCATCCATCCACCTTTACGATAAACATTTTAGCCATAATTGTAACAGTGGGGAAATTTTTCTTTTCTTTATAAAAGAATGTTAAAGAATTTTAAGAATTTAATGTGAAAAAAGATTTTGATTTTTTTGTATTAGAAAAAATTTCAGGTAATAATTTTATTGCGTAGTTTTTTTTTATTTCTTATAAAAAATTTTGTAATTTTATATTTCTTTTAATTAAAACTTGATTTACGATTTTGTTACAACACTGCTACTAGCTAGTAGCTACCACTGTATTTTTTATTTTTTTGGAGGAGAATTGTCTTTCGATAAAAATTGTATTCGTCAGCATTTGTAAATGATAGAAAAAAAAATATGTAGTTTAATCAAAATAAATATTTATGATTTTGTTTGTTTGTCAGTCAGACATTTAGACTGTTTTACATAGATGAAGAAAATGGAAAATTTATACAGCTAGAGACAAAAAAATACACAAACTATTAAGTTTATATGTATTTATTATTTGTCTACAAACTATACACAAACAGGAAGAAAGAGGTAAGTTACCAATTAGAATTATTTTATGGTTCTACGAACCACATTCTAGTTGACAAAACTGAAACATCATATACAACCTCAGCGTTAACAAAGCTGAGAGCCAAGAATTTGTCATCACTACATAAGACAGTTTGGGGACGATAAAACGTTTTTTGTCATCAACTGTATAAATTGCATTTAAAAGAGAAAATATATACAAACGTTTAAATTTATAATCTAATGCTATTTTTCATGTTCAACATTAGCGAACAATAATAACAACAACAAAAAACACAACATGTTTCTTAATTTGTCTAAAAGATGATGATGACTACTGTATGGCTGCCAGTTTAAGCAGCAACTTGCCAAACAATCTGGCAGCTACTATTTGTTGATGATAATTCGTTTTAACAAGAAAACCTGTGCAGCATTCGAAAAGGAAAACACCAACAACAACAGAAAAAATACAAAGAAAAACATATATCCCAGCAAACACATAATAACAAATTTCATTTAGGAAAAGAATTCGCGGAGATTTTTAAGAAATTTTAAATAAATTTTATTTTGCAGGGAATTAAACAAAAAAAAAGGGAAATTTTTCAATTAATTTACTTTTTATAGGAAATTTTCGTTAAATTCCCTTTTTATAGGATTTTTTCGTTAACTTTCCTTTTTATAGGATATTTTCGTTAAATTTCCTTTTTATAAGAAACTCTATAATTTTCCTTTTTATTGGAAATTTTCGATAAATTTCCTTTTTATAGGAAATTTTCGTTAAAACTCCTTTTTATAATTTTTTTCGGTAAATTTCCTTTTTATAAGAGATTCCTTTTTATAGGAAATTTATGATAAACTTCTTTTTATAGGAAATTTCCGATAAAATACTTTTTATAGGAAATTTTCGATAAGTCCCCCTTTTACAGGAAATTTTTAAGTTCCTTTTTTATAGGAAATTTGCGTTACAATTCCCTTTTTGTAAGAAATTTTCGTTAAATTCCCTTTTTATAGTAAATTTTCGTTACGTTCCCATTTTAGATTTTCTTCATTTTTCTATTTTTTTTCATTCTGCAACGAATTAATATAATTTGCTGATTCTTTTGCAGATTTTAAAAATAATTGGACAAAACATTTAATATCAAATTAAATATTGAAATCCTTTATGTTTACTGGGTTATTATTGGAAAATTGTGCAAACGTTTTACTCTAATGTTATTGCTGGTCTTTGTATGTCGTATACAAATACATGCTTTTTTACAATTATAAATAATTATTTAAACAGATGAGGAGTTTTACATCAGGATAGATATGATTATTTGTCTGCCACATGGGTGGCAGTAGAGTGTAGCAGATGAAAATGTACCAGTACATATGGTAGAAATTAAGCAGATTTTAAAAATTTAATTTTAATAATTTGTTAATAATCGTCATTACTAATTTACAACTTAAAGTTTAATAGTCATTAAATTCCAATTGTTTTAATATTTATAATTCCTTCATCCAAAAGGCTGTATTTTACAAGCTTTTATTAAAATCCCCAAATTAATCAAAATAAAAACTACACATTAACAATTCTTTTTTAAAAAGACATTTCAAAAGAACTGCTGCAACCAGAAATAAAATAAAAAAGGACTTTAATATTTACATTCAGATTATTTTTTGTTTTTTAGCCAACAACACTGATAGATGGCCATAACACGCAACATGAGACGTTGTTACACGAGCATGATCATAATAAAAACATTCTGGATGAATTTTACTATTTCCACTACTATAACAACATGCATCATAAATGTTCTTCATACAAATACATTTCCATCAACAGTAAAAAAAAAAAACAACAAAAAACAAATAAACTCTCCTATCAACAAGCTTATCAAGGATGAACACCAAAGGGAGGGGTGGATGTTTGTACCACGGAGAAGGAGGTTAAAGTATAAATAATTCGTACAACACGGTTAATACAACAAATGCTGATGTATGATTTGACACATTAAAGCATAAAATATGCTGCATGGCAAATGTGGCTTATGAATAATGAGCAACACAGTCAGCAACATATTACTAGAGCACCATAAAGGGGGGAAGGGAGAATCCATATTATATTTAACAAGGGACACAAGACAAAAATTCCAAAAACAAAAGAATAGAGTGTGTGTGTATTCCAGCTGTATATATGACTATAAAAAAAAAAACGAAATTCTGCTGTTGAATTATAAGCTGCAATATTTGTAAAACGCATAACATGTTGGAAGAATGTAATGAATATTATTGTTATTGTTGTCGTCGTTGCTGTTGCTCCTGCTGCTGCTGCTCTTCTTGATGATGGTGATGTTGTTTGTTATATTATTTTATGGACGTTGTAATATGAGCATCAGAGATTATGGTCATCAATTTTGGTATCACGAGGTCGTTTTAATAGAAAAAATAACAGAGGAAAAAAAAGTATAATATAAGCGAGAGCTTTAGACAAAAAGTGGTGGCATGAGAATAAAAACAATTGGTGATTTTTGTCATAAAATATCTACATAAATAAATATGACAAAAATATATAAATTTTTGGATTTATTTTTATGGTCACCCCCAATAAACTAAAGGAACTTTTGGTGATTTATAAAATTTAGCAGAAAAAAGGTTTGCATGTTTTGTTTTATTATTTAAAGAACTTTAATTGTAGTATTTTAAAATAAAGAAGATTTCATTGAATTTTTCAATGCAGGTCTCTCAGAAGAAATGATTTATGATATACAAATAAAAATAGAACGCTCTAAGTAGGGATCGGTCCTCTTCACATGAAAGAATTTTGCAAATTTCCTATAAAAAGAAAATATATCTGAATTTTCCTATAAAAATTGCTATACATATAACAAGGAAATTTATCGAAAATTTTCTATAACAAGGAAATTTATTGAAAATTTTCTATAACAAGGAAATTTATCGAAAATTTCCTATTAAAAGGAAATTTATCAAAAATTTCCTATAAAAAGGAAATTTAACGAAAATTTTTTATAACAAGGAAATTTATTGAAAAATTCCCATAAAAAGGAAATTTAATGAAAATTTCCTATAAAAAGGAAATCTATCGAAAATTTCCTATTAAAAGTAAATTTATCGAAAATTTCCCATAAAAAGAAATTTATCGAAAATTTCCCATAAAAAGTAAATTTATCGAAATTTTCCCATAAAAAGTAAATTAATCGAAATTTTCCTTAAAAAATATTTCCTATAAAAGGAAATTTAACCTATAAAAAGGAAAATTCCTATAAAAAGGAAATTTATCGGTGATTTCCCATATAAAGGAAATTTATCGAAAATTTCCTATAAAAATAAAATTTATGGAAAATTTCCTATAAAAGGAAATTTATCGAAGGGGAAATTTATTTTAAATTTTACACAAAAAGAAAGTTTATCGAAAATTTTCATAATTAATTATAATTATTTTCATAATTATAATTCAGCGAAATTGTAATAAAATTTGTTTATTTTGCAATTTCCCTTATTCTGCTCCAATTTAAATTTGTTTATTCAAATTTTTCCCTTTAATGAAAACATTAATAGACATTGAATCATTTTATTACATTAAAATATTTTCTTTTTAATTTACTAAATATTTAGCTAACATTTGTAGCGTTATTAAAATATTTGAAATTAATTATTAGTTAAATGAACTTTCGCCTCCCTATAATGTATTTAGCCCTAAATTTGTTTTTTCTATTATTTCTCCAAAATTAGTGTTAATAATAGACAAACATCTTCCGTCTAAAGAAAATGTGTTAACAATACGATTATAAAAAAGAAAAAAAAACTTTGTATGTGTGTGTTTAATAACAAGAAAAGACTAAAACAATTTATTAAGAAATGTTGTAAAAACTCTAGACCCAAAAAAAGAAAAAAAAAAAAAAAAAATGTACAACTTGGTAAATAGTATTTCGTGTTAAATGTCTGGCGCTAATAATAAACTTATAGGACTTGTATATACAAATATAAATTTAAGCAAGGCAGACAAAAATTGTTATAAATTTGCACAATGGTCCAGAGAAGTTTAAAGGAAAAAATTTATAGAATTAAATACAGATAAGCTGTTTTTTCCAAGATTTCTTTTTATTTTGACTAATTTAAATTCTATTACGATTCTCTTTCATTAGAGCTCAATTAATTAGAAGTATTATTTTGATCCTCATACCAAACTGACTCCGCATAATTATTTCTCTTAATCTTATTTTTAGTGGTCTCCATTAAATTATATTTAATTTAAATTTTATAGTTTTTCTTGTATTATATATATATTATTTTTAAAGCCATTTTAACAAATCACAAAAGAAATTCACTTTATGATGTAATCTGTCATGTAAACACCAAATATCTTTTTGTTTTTGTGAATGACAATAAAATATTTGATTTATTATAAAATTTCAAATGATAACTTATAGGAAACAAAGTATTTCATTTAAATATTTCTGTATGTCATATAAACAAAAAAATATTTGCGTTTTTATGTCTCTTTATCACATTTTCATTTTAGAATTTTTACAAAATTCTTTTTATATTTACGTGTATGCTTATGATGTGGTAAAAGTATGAGATTTAAAATTATATTTTTGGAATGTTTCATGGCAACCCACTATCTAAGAACACTTTAGATTAAAAGATTGCCTGCCTGCACACATCAAAGGTTATTAAAATCTTGTTCATCTAATTTTTCCACAAAAGAATGCAATTAATGTTAAATGCTTAAGGTATTTTTATTTCACTTTTTTATGATTATTAATTTTTAATGGAGAAATTTTTCATATTAAAAAAATATATGTATAAAAAATTAGGTAATATGTAAATTCAAGGAAATATTTCTAAAATATAATTTAAAGCAACATATTATGTTTAAAAGCAAAGTCATCAAATTTTTAGTTAAAACCCGCTTAAATTTTCCTATAATAAATTAAATACAATTTTCATTTACACTTAACTGTATTTTTACTTGCGAAGTGCATAAAAATCATAATTATTAAACTCACACATATGATAAGACCTTTTAAACTTCATTCAGCTAAAGTAAGTTGTCAACATAAATTCATAAACATATGACATATAAAAGCAGTGATGCCAGACGAAATTTTTCATTAAGTCTCGCTATTTTTAAATATAAATTTGCGAATTAAAAAAAATCTTATTAAAAGGAAATTTAAAACAAATTTCCTAGAAAAAGGAAATTGAGCGCGAAAATCAAAAATAATTTTGCTTTAAATTTTTTTCCTAAATGAAGAAAAAAAGAAACAGAATATTTTTCGCGAATTTTCTTAAAAAAAATTACAAGAATTTCCTATAAAAAATTCTATATTTATTTTTTATAAAAATAAAATTTATGGCGAATTTTCTGTAAAAATAATATTTATCGCAATCTTTTATTAAAAATGAATCGCGAATTTTCAATGGAAAAAATATCGCGAATTTTTTATAAAGAACAAAATATCGCGAATTTTCATATAAGCGAATTTTAAATTTTTTTTTTTTTTTTTTTTTTTTTGGAAAACAAAATTTATTGCGATTTTTTTTATAACAAGAACATCTATCACGAATTTCATATAAAAGTCAAGTGTATCGAAAATTTT
The DNA here is from genome assembly GCA_951394005.1 of Protophormia terraenovae. Taxonomy (NCBI): domain Eukaryota; kingdom Metazoa; phylum Arthropoda; class Insecta; order Diptera; family Calliphoridae; genus Protophormia; species Protophormia terraenovae. The sequence continues at coordinate 146,468,721 of OX596074.1, forward strand.
TAAAATTTTTAAATTTGTCGCGAATATTTATAAAATTAAAATTTGTTTCATATTTCCTGTAAATGAAAAATTTATCGCCAATTTACCCAGAAAAGAAAATGTATTGTAAATTTTCTAGAAATTGCGAATTTGATGTAAAAATAATATTTAATGCAAATTTTATTAAAAGAAATTTTAACGCGAATTTTCAATGGAAAGAATATTTATTGCGTATTTCTATAAAAACCAATGTATAGCGAATTTTTTATAAAAAAAAGTTTAAGACGAATTGTTATAAAATTAAAATTTAACATTTATCGATGATTTCTTATATATAAGAAATTTATTGTGAGTTTTCTATAAAAAGAAAATTTATCTAGAATTTTCTTTAAGAAGTAAATTGATCACTAATATTCCATAAAAATAAAAATCTAACACGAATTTTCTTTATACAGAAACTAAAAGGGAAATTTTCTATAAATGGAAACATTTTCGCAAATATTGTTTAAAAAGAAAATGTATCGCTAATTTACTACAAAAATAAAATTTACCACAAATGAAAAAAATATAGTAAATTTTTTTAGAAAAATCAAATTTATCGCGAATTTACTAAAAAAATTTAATTTGTCGCAAGTTTGCTGTAAAAAATATCGTAAATTCTTATTAAACAATTTATTGTGAATTTCATAAATGAAAAAAAATTTATATTTTTCGGAAATTTCTTAATATAGGAAATCTTAGCGAATTTCCTATAAATAAAAAATATATCGTTAGTTTTCCACAAAATTCAAATTTATTTTCTATAAAAAGGAAATATATTAACAATTTTCTAGGAAAAAGAAATTGAAGGAAAGTTTATTTTTTAAATAGAAAAAAATCAATAATTTTTCCATTTGTAACAAAAAATCTCTTATTCAGAAACAAATCCCCTCTTCCGGCAACACTGTTGTAACAAACAAGTGTTTTCTAGCGATAACGTTAGGGAAATTACTATAAAAATATTAAATAAAAAAATATAACAACTCTCCGTGTAATTTCTGTTGCTTTTAATATGAATTTGTTGATTCCTTTTCCTCTTAATAAACAAAATACATATAATATTTCCGCCCTACAAACTCAACTCCCCAAAATAAAAAAGTCATCATCACAAGGCAAAAGAACTCATAATAATGACTTAAAAAGAAGATGTAAGAAATACATTGTAATCATAAAAATTAAGCTCAAACGCAATCATCATTAAATTTGTTCATTTTCTACATCATTTTTACGATTATTTGGTTTTTATTTAGGGGGGTTTTCCCATTTTCCTATACAAAGTACAACAGTTTTACGTATTTATATGTATATATATATTTACGAACTTTACGTAGTTTTAACATTTTATAAATAAGGAATAGAAACAAAAAAAAAAAAAAAAAAAAAAAAAAAAAGTTCAAGTATTTTTATTACCGCCTATAAATGTTTGTTGTTGCTGCTTTCATTTTCGAATTTACTTTATTTACTAACTTGCGTTAAATGCAACCCTGTTGTTTTATATTTTTATCTCGTATTTTATATTTTTAACGAAATGCGTAAAGAGAACGAACGCACTTTAAATGCAGTTTTTATGACCGTGACGAAATTTTTTTTTGCAAAAAAAAAAACTACAACAGAAAAATATAAAAATGTTTTATAAAGCGAAAAGAAACTCCTTTTTTGCTGGGCTTGAGGGAGGGGGACCAACCTAACAAACACATAAATGATGTATTAATATACGGTCACGTAATGCATATAAGATGTTAAGATGTTTCTTCATCTTTACACTCATCATCAGCTACATCGAATTGTAAGGAAGGGAATGATGGTGATAAATATGTGGCTGAATTTTTGTAGTTAAGCGTAAAAAGTGCTATTTTTATTACTAACTTTTCTAGGTTTAAAAACGAAAAAAAAAAAAAAAAAACTTAAATGGAATTTGTTTTTGTGGGAAAAATAAATTTGATTTTGTTGCGGTTGTCAGCAAATAAACAAAATGTTTTATATTCATTTTAATTTCTTTTAAAAATGTAAAGCAAAAATGCTATTAAAAATCTTCCAAATATATACATTTAGTGGTTTGTTAATGGAGCGTTAAGGGGCTAAGGATATTTACTCTTTTGTTTTATTGGTTATATAAAAAAATTTCCAAATAAACATTTGATGGTAAATACTTGATAATTTTTTAAAAATTGCTTGAAGGTGATCAAAGAGCCAAATTTCAAAAGCTTAAAAACTGAAAATAAAAAAAATATATAAATATTTTCGAATTCATATTAAAACATTTGCTATTTTAACATTAGTATTTTTGGTTTTCGATAAAATTTCTTTTTATAGGACAATATCGATAAATTTTCTAGTTACTGGAAATTTTCGATAATTTTAATTGTTATAATTTAATTTATCGAATTTTCAAATAACAAGAAAATTTACCGAAAATGTCCTTATTATAGGAATTTTCGATAAATTATTTATTATAGAAAATTTTCGATAAACTTCCTTGTTATTGTAAATTTTCGATTCATTTCCTTGTTATAGAAATTTTTCGATAAATTTCCTTTTTATAGGAAATTTTCTTGTTTGGGTCAAATACCCTCTTGACTATACTGATTAACATGTTAACAAGCATTTTCCAACATTTTCTTATCATCACCTATACATACTACAATATTGTAAATCATGTTTCTTAAGCTGTCAGTATATGATTTTATGGACTTATTTGTAGTAAAAATAAAAAACAATCTAAAAAAACATAAATTCATCCCATTTAAAAAGAACTAAGTATTTCCCAACTTTCACCATACAAATTACAATTAAAATTAAAATAACATGTCATGACATTTTATTATCTAATATTCTCCATAAGACATAAGACACAACACAACTTTATTGGAAATTCTTTGAAATAATTTTTATCGTATTTTTTGAGAATTCAATTAAACCACTTAAAAAAATATTTCAAGTTTAAATACAAGTAAAATGTTCTCTTCATTAAGTGATGAGACTACATGGGTGATCGTTGGTATTTATTTTTGATACACTTTATCATTTTAATGTTATCACAACACTTTGCAAACACTTGATAATACATACACAGACACAATCTCATATACCCACACCCCCTAAAAACAATAACAAATTATAATTGTAAAGAAAAAACAAAATAATATTATTGTTATTGTACTTGTTGTTTTTTAACAACAAACAAGAAAACCCTAATATAAGACGAGAACTTTTTTTTGGGAGAGAATTCCCACAGTACTTTTTTTTAATAAAAATATTGATCACGTACATATATGTATTTGAACATATATAGATACGTATGTTTGTATTTATGTGTAACTTATATGAATGGACATTTGTTTTTTAAAGAAACAAAAGTGTTAAAAGAGTGTTAATTAAAATAATCCCGCCTAATAATTAGGCCAAACAGGCGCCATATTCTACTAAAGAAACATATAAAATTCAATAAATACTTAGTATTAGTACTTGGAAGTTGTTGAAGAAAATTATAAAACTATAAGAGTATATTTGAGTATCTATGCTATAGTCTAATACATAATTTGTATAAAATTATTTATCCAATGAGTTTAGTACTTTATTTTTCTCTGTATCCAAACTCTTAATGAGTAAATTGAGATTTATCGATGTTTTCTAAACAAATCAAGAAAATGCCCACACATTCAATCAATAATAGATGTTTTTCTGTTTATAGAGGCTGTAGTAAGTAAATATGTATGGTAGTAGTGTTAATTTTAATTAAAAAATTACTATGGCTTTTATTTTTTCCAAATAAAGTGTTAAAATGTTAACATTTATTAGTTTTTCAAAGAAGAGTTTATGGAGTTTATTGTAGGAGTAGACAATACCCAGCAAAAACTTGGTAATGGCATGTAGTTACAGATGTAGTTACTTTTCAATGACAACAACATACCGTTCAAATTATATTGAAGTACATTAAACACTTAAAACTTTTATAATCAAAATATTTGACAAAATATTCAAAATAAAAATTCTTGACATTTAAAAAAAAAAATAAAACAAAAATTAAATATGAAAATATTCTAACAATTCCCAATATTTTTGTAATTCAACAAAGATGAATTATGGTAAGTGTAAAAATATTTTGCGAAACATTCTCTAATTTTTATTGTTCTTTTTGTATTAGGCACACAATTATTAATCCAGAGGAGAAAGGTCAACATTTCAACAGATAACAATTTCATAGAAGGTAAGAAATTTTCATTCAATATTTAAACAACTTTTAAAACGGATAAAAATCTAAAAATTTTCAGTGTGGGGTTTCTGCGCGAAGGTCAAGTTCGAAACAGATCTGGAGATGAATCTACACCAAGCAAGAGTTGCACCATAGTTGTATTTACATGAGGTGCAGTAGGTTCTTGCAAACAAAGCACAAATCTGTTCTGGATTTTGATTCAACTGCAGCACGGACCGAAAGTATCCGGTATGTATATTAATTATAGCATAAATCATTTACATATTTTTTTATTTTAAAGGTTATTTATTTTTTGGATTTGTTTTTTATATTTTTAATAAAATTAAAAAAGAAAAAATGCAACAATCTTGTTTTCAATTATAATAACTTCAGAAATACTTTTAAATCAATGCGTTATAAAATAACTTAAAAGTAATTAGTTCTTGTAATGACATCTAAGTAATGAGATGAGGTAAGTAGTTGCCTCTAATGTCATCACCGGGTTAAAATAATGAGTTATTCAGCTAATGTGTAAGTTGTGAAGAGCCATTATATTAGCTTCTTAACTCATTACATGACAACCAAAGTTTTTGCTGGGTAATTATTGATGAAATGGGTTGAGAGTATTTTCTGAAAAAATTTTGCTATGGCCGGTAACTGCTCCCAAATTTATTTCCCGAAATAAACTTGAAAAGTAATAATTTGAACACAATGGTGCCTTTAGAAGCACTTAGTGCTGAAATAAACAGCAGAAAGAATATTTTTTCCCTTGATTGTCGTTATAAAAATGTTAATTTTTATAGTGTTTATATCGTCACCGAAAATGCAAAATAACGTAACATCAAGGAGATACAAAAAAACTTTCTAAAATCAAAAAAATCAAGATTTTTGGGTTATTAAATCCTTAAATATCGCTTTATATCGATGATGAATTATATTATGTAGTTTAAGTTCTCCAAGATTTCAATTATCTGAAGCCAAAAAGACGTAACATCGATACAAATATCAGAACACCCAAAAATATTGGTCTGAGGCCCACCTTAATTTATACCAATCAGCTTAGAATGATTTTCTGGGTCGATTAAACTATGTCCGTCTGTCTGTCCGTCCATGTAAACCTTTTAATCAACATAAACTAATGAACACGGAACATACAGATTTCTTATAGTCTAAAGACGAAGCCTATTGAAATTGGTTATGATCGTTTCACTATTTCACCTAGTCCCCATACAAATGTCCTCCCTAAAAGGGGTTTGCGATCATAAATCCCTTAAATATAACAATATTTTAATGAAAATTAGCATATATAAGTTTCATATAAGTTTAAATCTCTATGCCAAATTTAATGAACATCGCACAGTGTGCGATTCAAAAAATGAAATGGAAATAATTATGGAACTTTGAAACGGCTACTCCGATTTCCATGAAATTTCACATAGTAATAGTAGAGGTGTAGGCAAGTTTAAGTTTTGAGCTTGGAACTTGTAGACCTACAGAGAGCGAGTCCACAGGGTCCCAAAATTGGACACCTCGGGTATAAAATTTATTAAAAACGATCCTGATTCCTTATATCTCAACCGATTTAAAAAATTTATATTGGAGAACTCTGCTAGTCGATATCTACAAAAAACATCGTCGTATTCATATTATTATCTCTTTTTGTTTAAGAGATATTAAGCTTCAAAAATTAAAATGTTTACTTTTTAGACCGTCGTGGTGAAGTTTTTTCGCTACAGCGGATCCAATTTTAGCCCAATTTTTTTAAAACTTTTCTTATTTCATTAAAAACAAATAGAAAAGTTGTATAAAGAAAGAATTTTGAAAAAATATTTATAAATATAAATGATAAAGGTCGGTCCATAATTTACCATAGCTTCCATATAAGGCCCACTTTCGGGAATCACCAAAACTGAATATATTTATGTAAATGTTAGTATCGACGTAATATTCTGTAAACGTATGTTTTATTTTACACTTAATACGAGTGTCGGTCCACATTTGGCTCCAGTCCAATAAAAGATCCCTCACCGAATTATAATGTACACAATGGTGTAGGGTATCATATGGTCTGGCTTGACCGAATATATCTTTTTCTCTCTTTTTTTTTTAAGTTTATATTTTTGTTTGTAACTTTTATTTTATGGAAAATTTTTATTTTTTTTTAATTATTTATTATTATACAGCAACTTTTCCTGAAAATACTTTTTTTTAAATAGTACTTTTCTCGATAAATGGTACTTTTTATAAAAATAAACGTTCGCGACGTTGATAAATTTGATCGGTGCTTATAACTCTGATATTTGTGGACCAATTATGTAATAACAACAAAATAATCGATGATATAAAAATTCAGATATACTTTTTGAGGTCTAAAATTAAAAATTTAGAAGAACAAACAATATTTGAGAATGAGAACAATATTTTATAAATGTTAAATTGATATTAGAAGCAAAACATTTATATTTCAGTTAAAAACATATTTTAAATAAAATGTTTCATACCCAATTTTAATTTTAAAGTTTTAATACCACAAATGTTTGCATTTCTTCACATTATTGAAAAAATTCCGAGGTCATTCTTAACAATAAATTTAAACCCAAATAAAGTACTTTAAATTGCAACTCTATCTTTCATTATTGTATTCAAATTTATTACAGCAATTGTGTCTAAAATCTCTAAAAAACGAAAAAGCAGCAAATTTTCTAATTTCCTTAAAATTGTTAAATTATTATACATTTATTTGTTTATTGTTTTTCCTTAAACAAGAAATTATGAGGTGTTTGTTACTCACACCTTTACATAACAAATGCATTTTTCTTCAACCGATTTTTCCCCCAAAACTTTTTATTTATTTTTAGTTTTTTTCATTTTCATTTTCTTGTTGTTTGACTTTTATAGGGAATTTTGAATTTCTTAACATCTGTGTTAAATGCTATCAGTTTGTTTTGAACGTGGGGCAAAAATAAAAAAGTGCAGATGGATGAATGTTTTAATACTTGTGGTTTTTTTTCATCATTTTTTTTTTTTTTTTTAAGAAAACAACAAATTGTTGTTGTATGTTTTAAAACGATTTATTACTACATGTTTGCAGCAAAAGGTGGTAAATGAGATTCTATTTAAAAACGCCAAAAAATAAATACCAAAAATAAGAAAAATATATATAGAAAACAAATAAGATTTATTGCACTCATCGAGAAAAAATGAAGAAAAAAATACAAATTATGAAATGATTTATTTAACATTTAAGGAAAAATTTATATTATGCTGATTTTTCTGGTTTAATGGATTATTTTAGGCTATTTAAGGCTTAAATGTTAAATGTAAATCGAGCCGAAAAGAAACAAAGAAATATTTAAAATAAATGACTTTTTGTCTTTTTCCCTTTTAGTGTTGACATGAGAGTATTTTGCATAAATTAAATGTGAATTGATAATACAAAGAAAGCTCCATTTATTAAGAGCTTGCATGTGGGATTTAAAGGGGACAAAGGGAATGCAAGAAAACTGCTATATTAAAGTATAAAAAAAAAAACAAATTATATATTCCGTTATTCTGGTAACACTTCAAATTTTCATATCCATGTGTTATTAGATTAACGTTTATTATTTTTTTTTTTTTAAATAATTTAAATTAACCATATTTTTTAGTTTTGAAACATTAATAAAATATATTTAGTTTTATTTAAAATTTTTTTATTTATTTTTCTTGTCTATGTTAAAACAATATTTTTCCTAAATTCTTTGTATAAAAAATAAACCAAAATGTGTACCACAAACCCTATTTACATAATTTTGTTTTATTTTTTGTTTATTTTTGAATAATTTGCATACAAAAATATGAACTTTAAACACATGTTGCTTTCAATCACAAGTAAAAACTACTAAAAACAACTCAAAATATACAAAAACACTATGGAATGAAACTAAATATCCGCGAAAACAAAATTAGCTAAGGAATTTTGAAAGTTATAAAAAAAATCTGGCAAATAAAAATTTACAACAAATTAGATTTTTTATCTTTGAAATTTTAAACTAATTTATGTAAAATTTTATTTAAAATATGTACACTTACTTTAAACATTCTTCGTACATTTCAATTGTAAGATTACTTTATAAAGTGCGTAAAAAAAATCAAAGTAAATTAGCAAAAGTGTGAATGATTTGTAAATTAATTAATTGTTTTCTAATCAATCAATCTTTAAATATTTATTTACACAACAAAACTATAATTTTACATAATTTATTTTAAGGAAAAAAATATTTTTGTTTTCTTAAAATATTTAAAGGCAAATCAAATTAACACTTAAAATGTTTGTTTTAGTTTTATTTATTTTTGCATTATTTACAATTAATGTTGATTGAATGTTAAACAATTAAGGAATAGTCATGAACATTTTTTCCAAATCAAAGAAAACATAAAAATTAATAACTTTAGCCTTGTTAGAGTAGTAAAAATTTTAATTCACAAAATTTGTTTGTTGAAGTAAATTAATTAAATAAAATTGAGAATGAAAAAAATAAAAATTTAATTCATTACAGAACTTTTAAATCAGTAATAAAATTTTAATATTGATCAAAAATGTGTGGTCATCTTTAGAATTCTGAAACTGGAAAGAGTTGCACAATAAAAATTAAAGTAACGTCTTATAATTTTGAAAAGGGATGATATTTACAATTTACATATCAGGCCAGTAAATGCATTCCATAGTGTTCAGCCAGTGTTTAATATGTTTTTTTACTGTTTTAATAACTATAGTAATATAAACTCAAATCTGAATAAAAATTAAAACTTTGTTTGGTAGAAAAATTACCTACTTTCGTTTCGTAGAGTACGTTTCTTCAAGTAAAAATTCATTGAGACAGGAGATTACTTTTAACAAAGATTTGCTTCAGTTCTTTCTGAGTTCCATTCCAAATTTTTTATTTTTTTTATAATGGAACATTTGGAAAATTCGTGCCTTTTTGAAAATGTACCATTTATTTTTTAATAGACAATTTTTTAAATTTGTACTATTTTTTCTAAGAAATATTTTTCAATAAAAAAAACTATAATTTAAATATATATACAAAATTAAACTGTATTTATTTGTTTGTGCTTTATAGAAAGCCAAACCTCTGAACCGATTTTCTTGAAATTTTCAAATTAATATTTTGTAATAACCGAAAGAAAAATAGGATACTTTATTTTTCAATAGGAGCAGGGGGAATTGTAGCCCATATACAAAGTAGATATTTATTATCACATATTTATATATTTTTAGAACTATTCCAGTCCTGAGATTTTGTGTAAATAATTTTATTATCAATTTACATAATTGAGATTAAAATGGAGCGATAAGGTCTAGACTCTGGAGGAAGTGATAACCGCCATACAATTTTGCGGGAATACCTTTCTCATAAACCACCAAACTTAGAACGAAAATCTTAATATCGTATATGTTAAGAATTATTACAGTAAGTTTTAACATTTTGTAAAAGTAACTTTCTCAAAAGCCTCCATAAGTACAAATGCAAATGGGACGGTTAGGACCTGGGGGAATGGTACCCCCCATACAACGCAAATATTATTACTAGCGTATCTAAAGAATTATTTTAGTAACAGCTCTCAAATTTTGTAGGAACTACTTCCTTATCATATTGCATTGATGAAATGAAAATATGTCGAATACGGCCATCGGGAGGGGTAACCCTCAACGTTAAGAGGATAATAATTTTTGCATATCTGAAGGTTTGATTTACAGAAAGTCTTAAACAAATTTATTAATAATTTTCATATAAAATTTTGAAGAGCGCGGATAGGTCAAAAAGTACTAGCTTTCATATAAAGTAAATATTAGTTATCGCAGGAGTCAGCCAGTTTTTTTTTATAAAATATGTTTTTACACCCACCATTAAAAAGATGGGGGGTATATTGATTTTGTCATTCCGTGTGTAACATGTCAAAGGAATCATTTAAGACCCTATAAAGTATATATTTTCTGGGTCCTGGTTCGATTCTGAGTCAATCTAAATATGTCCGTCCATCTGTACGTCTGTTGAAAGCAGGATAGGGTTTGAACGTAGGGGGACAAAATTTGGCTCAAATATTTATCTTATATAAGGTTTGTTTGGTATTGAAAATGGGCAAAATCGGTAAATAAACAAGAAAAGTTATGGGCTAAAAACTTTACCGCCCACCTTCCACATAAGGTGAAACGTCGACGAAATTTTGTATAAATAGTTCAAGGACCAATGTAAACTCGGAAACAAAAAGTGGGCGTTATTCGCCCACTTTACCGCCCACCTCCCATATAACGAAAAATTTTAAAAAGTTGATGGTGGGTATATAGATTCGGCCGAGCCGAATATAACATTCGCTCTTGTTTTTAATTATTAGTTATTTGAAAATTAGTACTTTATTGAGAGTAGCTACTTTTTTACATTTTTTATTTCTTTTCTGTGGAAAAATTATACTTTTGACCAACTGGTACTTTATTTCGAAAAGTGGAATTAATTTGAAATTTTTTCTTCTCTTGGTACTTTATTGAAATGTTTTTATTTTATTTTATTTTTTAAATATATAGTACTTTTCTTGAAAAATAATATATTGTGAAACAATTGTATTTAAAAAAAATCTAAAATTTATTTGAAAATTGGAACAGAAATGATGCTATACTTTTTTTTGGAAAAATTTTACTTGAGCTATAAAGAAAATTAAACATTTTTATACAAAATGTTACTTTTCTTTTAAAATAGTTAGAATTTTGCAAAATTTAGCTTTTTTTTGGGAAATTGGTACTATTTTGCGAAAATTTTTTAAATCGATAAAATTTAAAAAACTGACATTTAGAAATAGCTTTTATAAATTTTTCAAATTTGGTATTTATTACAATAAAAAAAAAAAAAAAAATCGTACTTTTTTGAAAATTTACTTTTTAATGAGACTTTTCCATAAAGTGCAAATTCTAGAAAATTATCCTTTTTGGAAATGTTATACTTTCTCGAAAAATGTTTTTTTCTAATTAAAGCAGAACCTTTTCTGAAAGATGCTACTTTATTTTTTTAATTGATCCTTAAAAAATTTTACTGTTCTTAAAAAAAAAACATTTTTAAATTGTGGTACTTTTTAAATAAATTTCCATTATATTTCCATTTCTATTTTTTTTTTTTTTTTTTTAATTTGACAATTAAAGGTAGATTTAAAAAATACAACGTTTTGCTGCAAACTTTTGAATTTTTGAATTGATTTTGCAGAATTGTGAAATGCTTAGGAAATGTTTCAATACATTCTTAAAGAATATGATTTTTTTTTTTTTTCTTTTTAATGATTGAACTTTTGTGAACAATTTTTTTCATTCAAATCATATATCATTCATGATTTGTAATAAATATTTATGCATTCATTTTAATGAAATAAGTCTTGTTTTATTTGAAAAAATTTGTCTTTATGATTAAGGAATAAAATTTTGTATTTTTGACATTTTGGAATTTTTATGATTTTTTTAAAAACTTTTCTTTTGCAATTATGTATAAGATTTATTTTCTTTTTTATTTCAGAAAATAGGCTTAATATCTTTCTAAATGTTTACAAAATTTGACAGGACGTTTTCGAGATATGCTTTAATATATGATGCAACCTTCTTAATTTTTCAAATCTGTATTTATCGTGAGAATTATATTCAATTAAAAAAAAAAAAATGGATTAGACGTTTAGTTCTTATTAATACCGTGTAAACGGATTGAATAAAAAACCCAGAGCAGCAGAATAATTTATCACTGTTTTCAGACCAAAATTGTTTTGGAAAAATAGTACTTTTTTCAATTTCATTTTATTATCGAACAACAATAATTTAATTGACTTTTCATTTTAACACAATATTTAACCTTAAAATGTATACATATGTATTAAAATTAATAAACTAAAATTAAAGTTTAATTAAACAAATTTAATTACAAACTAAGATAAATACATACATATGTGGGAACCTGCCAGAATATTACTTAGTTTTACTTATTTTTATAAATTTTAAAGAAATCAAATTTCTGTCAATGAAAATTATAAAATAATTTAAGTTTTTAGTTTTTAAACTCTTTGAAATCAATAAAAATATTTTTTGTAAAATAAAAAATTGAATTCCTTACATATATATATTACAAACAGGCTCGTTGCCAAACAAATAGCCAAAAATAAATATTATTTATATTTTAGTAAATTACTAAATCTCTACAAACATAACATGATGATTTACATTAAATGACAATTACTCACATCAAACACTTATTTACTTAAATAGAACTTGCAGTAACAAGGAATTCAAAATTGTATCTCTATAAATGATGAATGAAAAATCTATGTTTGTTGAAAGGGTAATAATCTTATTTCATATACATCATCTACATATGTATGTATATGTATGAATGTAATGAATATAAGTATGAATATGTCGGTGCCTTTAATCAAATTTTATGACATCACTAAATGCCGACACATGACGATTTGTAATATAAAACTATACAACCGATTTCTACCGTAAAAACTCATTGCCATTCACAAAAAAATATATATTAACAGAAATTTATAAATATCTTTAAATCTAGATAGAGACACACATACATACACTCTGCCATTTATGTGTATGTGTTTAAGTAGAAATATAAATATGTTGGAGTACAAGTATCTGCTGGAATATTTAGTTGGGCTTGCATTGATCTTTTTTTCATATTCGTTTTTTCTTTTAGATTTTTGGGGCCCTGATAAACAAGGGCAATTAAAATTCTACAACAAAAAAGAACTGAAACGTTTTTTCCATTTATGATTTATTTCCTGTTTTCTAATTAATGAAAAATTTTAGTTTGAAAATGAAATTTAAGATTTGATTTTAGTACCATTTCAAAGGTGATAAAAGAAAATCAAAATGTTACAATTAGTGACAGATTTAAAAGGGAAATAATTTGAAAGTTTTTAAAGGTATGTTAGAGATATAAAAAGAATTAAAGAAAATAGAATTCGAAAAAAGAAATAAAAATTTAAACAAAATTTCTTATCAATCAACACTTTCTTATGTGGTTGAGCTCCCCAAAAAAATATCTTAAAAACTATAAGAATTTTTCTTAGAAATTCCATTTAAATTGACTACAATTGTCAATTCACGCCCTGATGTTAAAGTTTATGTGACCGTTTGTGCAAGCGTTTATGTTTTGTTTAACAAAAGGAGAAAAAAATCGTCGTGCGAATGATGTCTGATGATGATTTTACGAACAAAATAAATGTTCGTTGTATAACAATGTAAAACAAAAATCAAATTAAATGTAAATTTTTCATAGGAATAAACAAACATTTAAACAGCAAAATTTAACAAGTTGTTTGTAGTTAAATGATTTTTGTTTCTTTTAATAAATTTTATTAAATCACTTTTATTTTCTACAGCTTAATTTTTTACGTCTCCTTCGAAATGAACACCAGAGAGAAGAAAAAAATTAATTTAACTGGCGCTACCTAAACAGAAAATTTATTATATTAAAACAGCCATTCTTAAATAGGGTCTAAATAAAAAAATTATAAAGAAATAATATGGAAAAACAAAATATAAATGATTGGGAAAAACATATTTTTTGTTTACTAAGAATAAAAATGTAGCTACATAAACATACAAATGTTTGATTACTATAGTCATAATATGGTTGCTACAGTTACCAGTAACCATATTATAAAAAGCTTTTAATACTGATATGTTTGCTGTAACAACGGTTGTGATAAACATAGTTTTATATTCACTAAAAACAAAAATGTGGTTACGTAAACATATACATATATTTGATTATTATAACCATAGTAAGGTTGCTGCAATTACAACCATAATTTTATAAAAAATCTTTTAATATTAATATGTCTGTAGTAATAATGCTCAACAAATTATTTTTTCTGCTGGCCAAAATCACTACAATTTCAGACTCTCTGTTATATATTATGTAAGTATGTGTGAATGTGATATGACTACTTGATTGTCATTTACATATTTAACATGAACATAAATCGTTTGTCGTATATTTTGATTTGCAAATTAAATCTTGTGTAGAACATTTAACAAACATTTCATATTAAAATAAAACTACATATGGAGTAGAGTTTCTTTTTTTCCTACTCATGCTTTTCAAAGCGTACAACTTACTTTTATATTAAGACATACAGTCAGACAGTCCACCATTCCAGTACAAACCAATTCCGCAATATACAGACTTGTTTAAAAAAAAGTCAGTAAGTAAGTGGCCTTATAAATTTTCTAGATATAAAAAAAAAAAAAAAAAATAAATATGAGACAACAACGGCAATGATGTAGAAGATGTTTGACGATAACGGACGTACGGGAATGATGTTGATTTTGATATTATTTGACATTCATTCATATTTTTTGGGGACATTCAGGGTCATTTTCGTAATACATATTGATCTGTCCATACAATTGTTGTAGCAAACAATTGACAATTGTCGTGTTATTCTTGTCGTGTTTATTTGCTTATAGCGGTTGTGTGAATCTGAGTCTGTCTGAAGTGTATGAAGAAGTCATTGGCGTGGAAGTTAAATAAAAGATGTAATTTAAGAAATTTTTATTGTCATATTGTGTCGTACAAAAAAAAAATTGACATGTTTATGTTATAAAATGATTAAGAAAAGCGAGCAAAATAACTGTAATCGGGAGAGAGAGAAAGACAAATTTAATCATATGAAAAGTAGTACAAATTAATATTATTAAATTGTTTTTTTTTTTTTCTACATTAATCTGCACTATGGGTATAGAAGTAAATGAATCAAGAAAGAAATCAGTGAAAAAAATTCTACAAGTTTTGTATTAATTTAATTCTGAAATGATATCCGTTTTAAAACAATTTAAAAATTTTTGATTTAAATTAAAATAATGATTTATAATGTATTTTTATGAAGAGTATTTAAAACAAAAACTTTTAAAGATATACTGCTTGGAGTGATCTAAGGTGGCGCTAATGGTTTTTAAAGTAGAAAAACTTTGATATATTTCTGTAAACATTTCTTGAGTTTGGATATAAAACATATAAATGTTTGCAGAGATTATGTGTGCGGATAATTCTGAAGGATCTAACGACTTTTTCACCCTACATCGACGTTGTGAGAAAGTTATGCACATATAATAATATGGTACTCTATACCATTATAGTAGAAAGCAGCTAGGCATATGTTCTATTCAGAATTTCTTTGTTACATTATTTTAATATTGTCCGTCTGTCCGTCCATCACAATACAATTGTTTTCAAATTCGAATTTCGATAACAACTCTAAATTTCTTTGAGAAATTAATTTTTATAATGCATTTCTACTGATGAAAATCTCTTTCCTGAGGTCGTTTAATGATGTCCGTCCGTCCATCCATTATAATGCAATTGTTTTCAATCTCGAATTTTGCAAATTACATAATAACAATTAAGATATTTAAGCATAACATAACAAACTTTGTATCCTACACCAACAAAGTACGAAATGTATTATACATTTATACTGATCAGAAAAATCTTTATTGTCATCGTTTTAATAATGTCCGTCCGTCTGTCTTTCCATTACAATACAATTTTTTTTAAACTCGAATTTTGAAAATGACTTAACGAAATTTAAGAAATGAGTTATAATGAGTAATATAAAACACATCAACTTTTGGAATCTACTCCACCATAGTGAGACGGATGTTATGTATTTTTACCAATCAGCATCTCTTTAATGTCGCCGCTTAATAATGTCCGTCCGTCTTCAATAGATATGTTTTCGAAATCGAATTTTGCAAATAAAACAAAAAGTTCTAAAACAGTTCTTTAAATAAATAAATAAAAAAAAAAAAAATAAATAAACCATAATAAACCAAAAGACTTTCGTACCCTATACTATAATAGTGTGAAGACCAATACGCAATTTTCAAAATATCTTTTTTTCGACGTTTTTATGATGTCCGTCCGTCCGTGTGTCCATCCATTACGATACAATTTGTTTTTTAAGAAATGACTTTTGTAAACTACAGTATTATAGTGGAATCGATGCAAGGAAATCGTACTGATAATAATGTCTTTTCTATCATTTAAATAATATCCGTCCGTTTGTTTTTAACTCGAATATATGTAACTCAAAGAAATTTAAAATATGACATTTAAATAGGAAGTAATAAACCTAAAGTTTTTTTTACACTTCAACTCCATAATGGTGAGAGTAATAAGAATTTGTATTCTTCAGAATATCTTTCTTGTCGTCCTTTTAGTAATATCCGTCCGTCCGTCTATCTATCCATTACAATACCACTGTTTACAAATTCGGTTACCTTAGTTTTAGGAAAATTTAAACATTATTAAAAGAAGTTAAAAAGCAATAGATTCCATAGCTCCAATTCTGAGAGTATACATTTCAAACTTTAGACTTTAAATGTTCTGTTACGCTTTCTTTTAATTTATAACTTTAATGGGTAATATGATTTTTATGTGACCCATTTTATGCTAAGAGTTCACAACAGATCTAAACAGATAATATATCATTTGAAAGGTATTAATTTATAGATGATTGTACACATAAATATTTATTAAAATCGTGTAAGTCTCTTAGGAGTTAAAAGCATTAAATATATGTAGCTACTTTGTTTTAAAATTATTATCAAAAAGTGTAATATATCTCTCAAATCAAAAAGAACATTTAAGAATTTCTTTCCTTAACGCCCTAGTATATCAATTGGCATTAATATAAAACCCACAGTGCTATAAATTATTATAATTTTTCTTATTTATAAATACATAATTTTCAGTTTATTTTTTCTGGAAGAAGATCTGTGTTGATGCATTTTCTTGTGAAAATATTTTTTTAAATAGGTATTTTTAGGTATGAGGAAATATATTATTGTCCTATTCATTATTAAAATTTATTGCCTTTTAACACATTTTAAGCATTTTTAGACAACAATTAACTTAAGTGTCATTTTATGCTTTTAGTCACACCTTTTTTTGTTACTACACAAGTATTAATATGAAGTGCAATACGTTCACACACTCATACTTACATGCAACATACATATGAGTACTCATCTGTATCTATGTATATGTATGTAATACCTACAACAGTTTTATACAATGTCTTAAATACAGCAGCGGCATTTTAGCCAGTGCACCTTTCATCTCAACTCAAGATCAACTAAAAGACTCACACTTGTGCATACAATACAAAATAAAACCAGCCAGTCAGCCAACCAGCCATGCTGTCAAGACAACCAAACATCCAGTCAACCAGCCAGCCAGCTAAGAAGCCAGGCTACAATAGTCAGTTAGGGCGGTTGGTTGACTGATACTAAGACAAGCTGTTGCTTTAAGTAACAACAAGCTGTTGCTATTTTTTTTTTTTTTTTTTTTGTATGGAACAGAAAAATAAAACAATCTGCTCGACTTAAGTTAGCAATTTATAAGCAAACAAACATTAGCAACAACAGCATAAATAATAAAAATAGCAACAAAAACCAACTTATGTATAAGCATCTAAATCTGTACAATTACAACTGTAAATACTCATATTTAAACCTTCTTTTGTTGCATACATCACATAAACATACACTTGTATGTTTGTGTGTGTCTAAAATCATCTAGTACTTACTAAACGCCTTTTATGCACGGTCTATAAAGTACCGCAAAATGCATTTTACCAACTTTTATTTAGAAACAAAAAAAAAAAAAAAAAAAAAAAAATACAAAATTATGAGAAAAAAAAAAAGAATCTCTAGTATTCAAGTAAGATTTTTTCGTTGTTGCAAGTGTGTGTTTGTTTCTAGCAGCATACTTCAAAGACCGCCTTGTAGGCCTATTTTGTCTGTCTGTCAACATCAAAGCTAGAGTTTTTTTCTGTTCTGTTACTCATTTTCTTCTTCTTTGTACATTTCATTAATAATTGCCGCCTTTTTTGCAACATTTTTTTTTTTTTTTTGTATTTTGTACCAAACTGTGGCGTGTGGCCAAAGTTTTTTTTCCTTCCATGTTGCACATGTGTATTTGTTTTATTACTGTCGTCTATCTATTTTCAACGTTACTATGTATGGTGTAATGTGTGTGTAAAGATGACTTGGCAAATAGCCTGAAAGTGTTACTGCTACAGTAAAGAAATAAGAAAGAAAATAACAATAACACATAGCGAAAAAATTATATATTACACTCTTCAAAATCGGTCAGTTTAAATGCCTATTGGAATACCTATACAAATTTAATTAAACCTATTCTAGTTAAAGAGCGGATTACTAAATTTTAAGATGATTTTTTTCTCGTAGTACAATTGTCTGATTCCAAGGCAAATTTTGTATTTCTAAATAATTTTCATGAAAGAGAAGAAAAGCGATCTAAAGATTTCATAAAGGCTAAGATCACATCAGGCAAATATTTGATTAAATAAGCAATATTTTTAAAAATTTATATTTGATTTGAATTATAACATCTGTAGCAGTAAATAATGTGAAGTTCTATATATAGTAAAGTTTCATTGCCATTCAGTCTAAGTCAAATTCTGATTTATAAATTAAAAATTTAATTTATAAGAGTTTAATTAAATTCAAATTGAATTAAATAAAAATGCAAGTAACCACAATTTAGGAGTCTCTTTAATACATAATCTCAATTTGTTTATTAAATTTCCAATTAAATTTCCAATTTAAGTAATGAACTTTTATTTTTGAGTGTATTAACGATGCAACTCTGTACAAAGTGTAAAATTTGCTAAGAACAGATGTTTGATATTTTAACTTCTTGTGGTGTAAATGAAATAGGTTTTTATATTTAACTGAAATTATTAAGATTAAGATGATTATGTTAAAGAAAATAGAATTGAGATAGAATTAATCAAGTAATTGATTATTTTGGTTCTAGGAAGTATATAGCAGATTTACACAATCCTGATTCTCACTTCACTTGAGTGGTTCCAAAATTCCTTTAGAATGAATTAAAATATTTTTTTCATAGCTTCTTCTAATTCAACTTAAAGGGTTTTCCAAATTGAATATTTAATTCTTAAATATAGTAAATCTTCAACAATAATTTTGTTATTAAAATTATGTAAAAAATATATAAAGACAAACAATTTTGAGAAATAAAATATATGTGATTTATTTTATTCACAAGAAGAAAAAAAAAATATATTTGAGTATTGTAAGGGAATAATTATGGTTATTGTAATTAAAATTTCGTTTCCGTAACCAACATTTTTTTAATAAACATGAAATAATTTTGTCACAACCATTAATATGTTTTACTAATCTACCCAATTCTACAATAAGGTAGATTATAATAATAATAATTGTGAGAAAAATATTTTATATTTACTAAAGCAAATAATTTAGTTTTGAAAATAAATGTACAAAATATGTTATTGGACTTTTAGAAAATTTTATAGATCTTCCATTTTGAATTGTAAAATATTTTCGTTTTGAAGTAATCCAACAGATAATGTAATTTTGTCTTTCTTAAAAACATCAATAAATATTTCCATCTTCTGAAATGTTGCTCAAAGACATACAAGACTTTTCGTCAACAACGACGATAACCTCAATGAATTTTTTGTGAGTTTCCTTGATCTTTGTATTGCATAAAAAAGCTGTTAACCCATTAATGCTCACTGTTACGTATATGTAACTCGACAATGTCTAAGTTTAAAACTATATTGTCAAAAAACGGAATAATATAAACATATTTTTTGTTATGAATTGTGTAATTTAATATTCGTCCTGCATCCTCAAATGTTTTTTCTTCACTTTCTCTTCTGTTATTGCGGTAAAAAGTGATTTTGTAAAGTTCATTATTTGAAAGCTTGCAAAAACTCGATTTTAACAGCAGGAAGTTTGCAAAAAGGCTTATTATTTACGTTCAACATATTTTAACGAAAAAAGTTATTTTTATACTAAAAGAAAACACATCAAATTTGTTTATTGAAGTGTTTAGAAATATATAAGGCGTGTCCGATAAAAATTAGAAAGTGAAAAAAGGTAGTGTTACGTATATGTAACACTGGGTCATTCTCAGTACTTTTTGGCCCCTTGTATTTTCAATGCAAAAAGGACTAAATGATAAATTTTTTTTAAATTAAATATACTATTTGAGCAATAAACATGATAAATTGTTTAAACAAGGGATTATAGCACCATTCTCGTTTATTATTAGCAGTTTGATAAGTATTGTGGGTATTAATAAGTAGGGGGCCTATGGAAAATTTCGCCCTAGGCACTATACACGCATTCAGTCAGATTTATTTTTGAATATCTGTATTCTTGTGCCTCGTATCTGTATGAAAACGCAGATCATGAGGACGTCGCGATCCTACATCAAACGGAGGAAGGCATTTCCATATATGAATTTAGAAATAAAATTAAGTGATGAATTACTATAAATATAGTAAAACTTCTTTAATATATCAATTTCATTGTGACTTTTTCAAAAAAAATTGCATTTTTTAGGTTTTGCTTATATAGCCCATAAGATTTATATAGAAAATACAAGGTCCAAAAATTATTGAGTAATGCCCACTGTTACGTATTTGTAACGGCTGATAACTTCCTTACTAAACCAAATATACACAATTTTTCGCCGTCAATGTGTTTATTTGCCTCATTTGACATGATGTTCAAAATTTTAAATCTCTAAGTTGGCTAGATCGCCGTGGGCATTAATGAGTTAAAGTAAAACGGCTGTTATCCTTTAAGCATCTTGGGCGCAGACCATTGATCTTAATATTAAATTCGAGCGTATCAGAGAAGTTTTGTGTTAAGGGGACCACATAGGCCCCTCAGAAGTGAAGTTATATAGTATCAATATAGGAGTTCTCTGACATAGGAAACTTTAAATTTTAAGATTCAGCAATAGAATTTTCAAAAATTTAAATCATATGCTTCTTTCCCTTCTAGCTAATCTGTTTTTATGTAGTTATTTTTTATCTATAATCAAGAACTGTAAATAATGATTATGACAAATTTTGATTCAGGAATGTTAGGAACATTTAGTCTCTTTCCATATATGGAAAAAAATTTTATTTTTTATTTATACAAAACAAAAAAAAAAAAAAAAAAAATTATAATTGTATCAAAATATAACGTTTTTCTTTTTTTTTTTGGATTAAAAATTATTTTTTTTTGGAAAAAAAAATCATTATTTAATTAACGAAAAATAAATATCAAAAATAATAATTAAATTTTGAGTAAAAAAAATATAATTAAATTGTGATTTTACGGTCCCTGTCAATAATAAATATAAATATATTAGGCGATCTTTTGTGACCCATTTTACTCTGAAAATATATAACTGATTTTAACAAAAATAGTAATATTTTTATTTAAAGAAGTGCAAGCTGTATAATCTTTTTTAAATCGGTTAAATGCTTTAGAAGTTTAAGTATTAAAGGGTTCTATTAATAAATACGTATGCAAATGTTTACATAATATAAAGAGTGTGGGTTAGTGATTTTGATAGGTAAAGTAAAAAAAAAAAAACATTTAATACTGGCTATATTTTTAAATAACAGACTAGCAGATCACATAGCATAATCACCATAGGTGGTTGGGGTATTATGCATTTGTGCTGATGTTTGTAACGCATAGGAAAAGTTAACCAACACCCACCATAAGGCATACCAATCGACTCAGTATCACTTTTTAAATTGATCTAACGATGTCCGTCCGTCTGGCTGTTCATGTAAACCCTGTGCACAAAGTGCAGGTCGCAATAATTCAATGAAATTTAGCACGTAGTACTTTTTTGTAACAAGAACGAAGACTATTGCCATTGGTTGTGATCTGTTCATTATATCATCTAGCCACCATACAAATGTCCCCCCAAACAAGGTTTCTACTCTCAAAATGCCTTAAAAATATAAATATTTTAATGAAATTCGGTGCAAAGAAGTTCTGTACAAGTATCAACTTATGTACCAAATGAAGATCGGTCCACAATTGATTATAGCTCCCATATAAACCCTTCTTCTGAAAATCACTTCAACGTGCACATGCGAATCTTAGTATCAAGTTAATATTCGACACAAATAAGTTTAATGTAAGTAGAAACAATATTGCCCAATTTAATAAGAATAGGTTCATAATTTATCATAGCTCCCACATATAAACCAACTTCCGGGAATTGCCATAAAGTACATAAAATCATCTAGATGTTAGTATCAACGCATTATTCTATATTTGTATATTTTAATTTACACTTAGTAAAGGTATTGGTGTACAATTGTCCACAGGTCTAATATAAGTCCCCTTCCCGAATTTTTGTGCTCATACACAATGGTGTAGGATATCATATAATCGGACATATATATTATCTAAATAAAATTAAAAAAGCAATGATAAAGTTTCTACGTTTTTAAAGAGTGGCCATTAAGTAATATGCCCTGCTTTTGACACTTATAAGACTGACGCATTAGAAACAAGAGAATAAAGTTTCCTGCTGGGAAACTGCTTTAAAATATTATCTAAACAATAAAAAATTAATATTTCTTATCCTGTAGGAATATATATTTCAACCAGAGTAGTTTCAAAACCATAAATAATAACTAATGAGAAAAATAGAGCATTTTTATAAAAAAGATAATAAAAACAGTGTGGCAAAAGACATCTCGTGTATGGTCATTCATAAAAAGAAAACTGTGTCACATACCTGATATTTTAACCTAAAACAGCATGAAATGTCTCATAACTTTTTTTAAAAATATCAATGAAATAAAATTCCTATGAATCCTTTTTTTTCATAAAACATAATTTCAAAATTTTATTACTCTTTCTAAGACCATTGACAGCAAATTGTTTTTATTTTTTATTTCCTTGATGAAATTATAATTTCATTGATGCATTTCTTTGCATCCTACACACCATCATATATAAGTACATTTTGTTATTGTATTTTTTTCTCTAATAATTTTTTTGTTTTTATTTTCAATTTACAAATACAAAATACTCGTTTAAACAATTCACCATCTTCTTCTTCTTCTTGGTTTAATATTTGTATTTGAATTTGTTTTTTAAAATGCACCTGCATTGACTGGCAGACAGAAGGAGTATTTAAACCAAGAATTTTCTTAAGTTTTTTTATTTTTTAATTTCTTCAGCGATTTTTCCATTTAATTTCTTTGGTTTTTTTTTCTCAATTTTTATATTTTTTCCTTTCGTTCATTCATTTGTTTGCTTTTAAGTTTAAAATAAAGAAAAATGAAAAGAAAATTGTAGGAAAAAAGTGTATTTGTTTTAAGATTTTTTTTATTATGGTGTTTATGATTGAAAGCATTTTTTGTTTCTTTTGCGTTAATTTTATGATTTTTTTCTTTAGCCATTCTTTTACTACAACTACACATACATTTACCCGTTTATGGATGTATAAAAGTTGAAAATTGTATTAAAATTAAAATCAATATAAAAACCAACAACACATAGTTGTAAATGAGAAAAAAAAAAAAAAACGTTTTAAATCATGGAAAATATTATTATTTAACTGTCTGTCTGCTCAACTTGTTCTCTTGTTGTTCATTGATGATGAGAAGGAAAATGCTGATTTCTTGCCTTCGCTGTTGCCGATGATGATGATGCATCATTATCGGATTTAACACCGGCAGTTTTATATTTTCGTCAAGATCAAAGGCAATTTTTTTATAATGAAATGAGAAGTTTTTTTCTTTAATTTCACACACAAACACATTATTACACTTATAAAGGACAGACAGAGAAATATTTTTTTTTTTTTTACACTGTGGGTGTGTTTTACTTCAGCTTTATAGCTCATATACATACATAGATGTGGTAATTGTCTAAGTAAACTAACAATCAAGTATTGGTGAAATTTTCAAAATGCATCCAGTCAACCATTTCTCTCTCCATTAAGTTACTACTTAGACAAGTATCGTAATACAATTGTATACTTGTATCTAACAAACATTTATTTGTAGTTATTTTATGAAATTGTTATAAACATTTTTGTTGTCTATCGGTTTCCCTTACTAATTCATTTTACCTTAAACTTACTACCAAATCTATTTTGTTTTTCGTCACGTTTGCATTACAGTTTACACCTCTAATTGTCTTGACTTAAAATGTTTTAAGTATTTTTTTTTAAACATTTTTGTAGACAAGATGTTCGTAAAGATTACAATAGGACGGTAATGTGTATTAGGAAAAAAAAAAAAGGTTTGAAAAACGTTTGATACGCTGTTGCATTGTCTTTGACTTTTATCTGTTTGATTTTTTACGCTTCTTTTATGGTTAAAATGATTTAATTTTTTTTAAAGAAATTTTTTTTTTTACTTAAAACATTAAAAATTTTAAATGTGTTAAAAATTTAGGTATTAAATTTAATATAAGTAAAAGACTTAAAAAAAAAATTTTTTAAAAATTTTAGGAGCTTAAAGACAGTTTCAAGAAAAACAAATGGGATTAATTTTAAATGACTAAATTATAAGAATAAGACAAAAATTCAATATCAAATATTTTTTTTATCTTTTTTTTTTTTCTCTTACAAGTTCTTTCTTAATATTTAACAAGGCAAAACGTTAAATTCGAATCTGTTATAGCCACCATCTGCAACTTTTTTTGTGCTACCTTAATTTTTACCTTATTTGGGAGGGGGCGGATCACTATCATAAGTAGAGTTACGACAGACATCAGTTTTTTCAGGTTTTTAGCATACAACTTTTATTAGACCATAACTATTTATGAACCGATTTTCAATATAAAATAAGATATATAAGATAAATATTTGAGCCAAATTTTGTCCCTTTAGGTCATCTTCCTCGAGACCTATTCTGCTTTCAACAGACTTTGAATTTCATAACGAACCAGAATATATAATTTATGGAGTTTTAGATGAATATTTCTATATATCACAAATGGTATGTAAAATCTTTTATAGATTTTGGGTATAAAAATCATCGAAAAGAGGGATTTGCAGATACTAAGAGCTCTTAAAATTAAAATTTTGACACCCTGTAGCTCATTCCTCTTTATAAAATGTTAACTACAATATAATTTTTCTGAAAGCTTAAGTCCCGCTCTATAATAATAAATATAAATTTCTTAAACATTTCACTATGATGTGATACATAGTTAAGGAGATACATATTTATTACCTGCGAAATAAAATTAAAGTTTCCATATATTTTGGGAAAGAAAAAATTTTGATATTTTTCCGAAATGGGCACCAAAAAATTTTCGAAATTTCGACGTTGCTATGACACTTCATCATTTTTGATCCATTTGTGAATTTTTACGTCTGAATCTAGACCCATAGTTAAATGGGGAAGTTTTCTTTTAATTTCATTTAAATAAATTTTTTGTTACACGCCTTTTGACAAAAACAATTGTTGAATTCATCCATAATATGGTAATGACAACCATATTACAATTATGCAGTGAGCATAATATTATGAAATTATTTTTACCATATTTGCAAAATTGTCTATAACCAAAATCAAAACAGTTTTTTTCTGTATGCAGCCATCAGCCAGATGGAAGGACGGACATCTTTAAATCGTGAATTTTAGTTGAACGGATTACTTTGAGATGACGATCCGAAAATACATCACAAATACCTGCACAAAATCTCAATATCACAATTACTTATGGTAGGGTAGGTAACAAAAACAAAATGAACAAAATTAATTAATGTTGAAGCTTTAATTTGGTTACGTGGAAAGAATTATATGGACGTAATATACACCAGTATTTTAGAAATTGTATGTTCTTTTCAAAAATATAATTAAAAAGGTCGTGGAAAACTTTTTGCCAAAGGACGCCTAAGAAGTTGTTATTACAATTTTTATGAAACTAAAAATGTTTTATTATGTAGTCAAATTATTTAAGTAGTTTTGAATAAAATTTTCCAGTTATTTAGAAATTTTCTTTATAAAGTAATTAAAAGCTACTTGTATAATATAAAACTGGTATGCATTTTTTTATTCCAGTTTTGCGATTAGGAAAATTTGCTCTTAAATAAACATTTATTTTATAAGAAAGGCTCTGGTGCTGGATATAAAAAATATTTCGAAAATTTTTCTACCTTATAAGGTCTATTATTATTTTTTTATTTTTTTATATTTAAAAAAATTTCAAAGTATTTTTTCACTATTTTTTACTATTTTGTAATACATAAATAATATAAGTGATTTAAATATATTTCGAAATTTGCCTAATTCTCTAGAAAACATTTTATTATTTTTTTTTTAATTTACAAAAGTACCAACTAAATATTAAATTGAAATTAAAAGGATTCTCTAAAAAGACATCTTAAATCGTTTATTTAACCCTAAATCCCTAAAACCCTAAAGAAATATATTTCAATTTATAGCAAAAAAAAAAAAAAAAAAAAAAAAAAAAATCTGGGGCGTAACTTTTCCTTTTTTAAGAAAATCTCAAGACAACCCTTTACAAAATTCTCTGAGAATTTACTAAATAACCTTTTCATATTTAACTGCTTAAATATGTTAAAAATCTGTCACCTTTTTGTTTTTTTTTTTTTTTAAATCAGTCATTAACTGTCTCATAATTTATAATTATATAGTTTCTTTTTTAATATTATTCATTTCTACTCTATTAATATTCATAAGAAATTTATTTAGTATCCCGTTTTGTTGTAAATCTATTGTTTATTTAATATTTATTCAATCTCAAGTTCAAACTCCTTTTTGATTTTAAAAATACACACACACATACATACATATTAAAACATAGAAACAAAAACAAGAATATATAATTGAATTTTATGCATAACAACATTTTGTTGTTGTTTTGTTTTGGAGTTTTTGTTTTTTGTTTTAGTAAATCAATATTTGTCTTGGTTTCACAAAACTCAGGGTTCGATTACAATTTAACAACCATTATTAAGTTTAAGCAAACAAAGTATTTGAATACCAGAAAATACCAGTTGAAGAAACAATAATACGCACACACACATACATATACATACAATTACACACACGCACATATATTTAAATATACATGTGTAAAATGTAATGAGAACAAAATCACTTTGTTCAAAAGCTGATTAAGGGATGTAATGAAAATTTAATAATTGCCCTTTAAGAAGGGGGTTACAACTACGACGTCGATGATGTCGAACGACCTCTTCACAAACAAGCAAATAAACATAAATAAAAGGGGTTGGTTTCAATTTCAAATACAAATAGAAATAGAAGAATAGCAACAAAAACATTAGTTTTAATTAGAGAATAAAGTTGTTGTATTAGTTGTTGTTGAGTAGTAGTCATGGTATAAGAAGTAAAATATGTTAAAAAGGAGTAATAGATGATAGAATAAGGCTTGACGAAAGCAACAAACAAATATTCACAAACAAAAGCACATACACACAAAGAATTCATTAATAGAACTGACAGAAATTAATACAAAAAACAACAACGACATCAGCAACAATATTATATAGAAGAAATAAAATCAAATGTAATAATTATGTTTGACAGACAACATTTGTACGTTTTGTGTGTTTAACAAGAAAATATTTTAACATTTGGTTCTTACGACTTACGAATACGTTCAAATCAAATAATTATGTTGCAACATCGTTATCATTGCGATTTAGTTTTTGTAATGCAGGATTTAAAGGAATTTAAATATGTATGTATGTGTTTTTTTATGTAATTTTTCTTTAAACGCTAAAAATGGACAGACAGCCTGTCAGCCATCCAGCTGGCCATTCCAACGGTTGGAATTGAACTTATTGTCTCTGTAATTTTGAGGAGCCGAACTTGCAACATTACGTTGGGTCAGGTAAACGAATCTAACATCATACAGTATCGCCAATCAGCATCTGATTCGAAGGACCATAAACAAATTGATTATTTGACTTGTCTGGGTTTTGCGCTATCAGACGGATGGACGGACACTGTTAAGTCATATTAAACAAGTAATTGTGCTTGTTGTCTCCATAATTTTGAGAAGCTCAACTTGAAACATTACGTTGTGTCGGGTAAGATAATCTAACATCATACAGTGTCGTGAATCAGCATCTGTATCGAAAGACCATAAACAAATTGATACTACAACTTGTATCTGTTTAGCACTACAAGACGGCCGGTCAGACATTGTTAAGTTGAATTAAACAAGTAATTGAATTTGTTGACTCTGTAATTTTCAGGAACCTAACTTAAAAGATTACGTTGGGTCGGGTAAGAGAATGTAACATCAGATAGTCTCATCAATCAGCATCCGGTTCGAAGGACCATCAACAAATTGATAATTCAACTTGTCTCGGTTAAGCGCTACCAGACGGTTGGTCAAACATTGTTAAATATGTGATATTTATTAAGCAAGTAGAAATTTATATTTAAACTTGAATTAAATCTGCATTCCCTGTGTAGCAAATTATTTCACCAGCAGCTTTAACTCACATTATAGCATTGTTGAAAAGCCCAATATGCTTTATAGATCTTTTAGACAGGTTAAATCATTACACATTATTAACATTTTGGTTATAAACATAATTTTCTCTTTGTCATTCAATATCCGGCTCGTAGAACCAACATTTGTTAAGTATAACTGCAATTTGCTACAAATTTGTCTACAACATTATAGCATATATAACATAGCAATATTTTGTGAAGATTTTTTTTAACGTAAGATGTTTTATTTTTTAGTTGGACAAAAATTATGCATTTTATTAGATTATATATGTTTTTCATTTTTGCCCCAAAAGTATGCACCAAATAAAATAAAATATTTTGCCTTCAAATATATGAAATATTTTTTTACGAAGTAATTTTATAAATTTTTGAGTTTTAAAGCGATTTTAAATATTGATATCTCATTTTATTCTAAGCATGAAACTACTTAAAATTAGGTATGAAAAAGCATTATGTTTCGAAGAAAATAATGCCAAAAAATTACATAAAAAAACAAAATATAATAAATCTGAAAATATTGATTAAATCATTTATTATTTGCAGAATTGAATTATATTTTTAAATAAAACATTTTCATATAGTCAAATGGCAACATTCTTT
The DNA here is from genome assembly GCA_951394005.1 of Protophormia terraenovae. Taxonomy (NCBI): domain Eukaryota; kingdom Metazoa; phylum Arthropoda; class Insecta; order Diptera; family Calliphoridae; genus Protophormia; species Protophormia terraenovae. Next base: position 146,497,924 of record OX596074.1, read on the forward strand.
AGCTTTTTAAATCAAGTTGAACATTTTAAAATGGCTTAAAACTTAAGGACTTAAACTTAGAGCAGTAATGAAACTCAAAATATTTTTTTGGAATATCTCAAAATTTAAAGATTACTTAAGAACTTGTTAACATTTTTGTATTATGTTTTTAAGTAGATGCGTAACACAGATTAGGTGCTTTTTCTAAAGAAAATAAAATGTATAATTATGTATTTATTTTGAATTTCTGACCCATGGTGTTTTGGAAAATATTAATTAGAGCCTTCCAGTTGTATACTCTTCTTTATTAAATTTACACCTTTAGTCTTATTATGAGAATCTTTCACTTAAAGCTTACTTTAGTACCTTTTGCTTGCAAAAATAAAGTACTTTTTATTACCCAACTCTTTTTACATCTAATTATTAACTATAAAACACCATAAAAAATGTTTTACTTCAAAAATTTTTTAATAACTTTAAAGTATTACTATTTATTTGATCCTCTTACTCTCATTCAGTTAAGCAGCTTTAAACAACAAACGAAGTACGAAAAAAAAGAGAAGAAAAATAAAAATCAATTATTTAAAAGGTCTGCATAGACACAAGCACATCATCAATGAAAATGGTTTTGTTATTTTTTTAAAACCTTTTTTTTTTTTTTTTTTGTCTTCTCTTCTTCTACTAAAAGTCTAAAATTTCAATAGAAAGCTAATTTCTATTGTAATTGATACGCAACTGATTTATTAAAGTACCTACTTGTACTCAATGGTACTAAATAGTACTAAGAATTTAAAATTTTTTTGTTTTATACAAAACCAAAAGTTGTATGTATGTATTAGTCGTTGGCAAAGAGAATCCTTAAAATTCTTTAATATTTAGTTTAGACTTGTGCTCCTGCCTTTAAAAATCCCCCCTCTTGGTTTGGTTTAATGATAATGTCTTGATATTTAACTAAACAAAAAAACTTTATGCTGTTTAAATGGTTGGTTGTATGTTTGGTACCTCGTTAAATTTTATATTTGTTAAGAAAAGTCAGACTGTTTTGGAGTTTGTGTATGAGTGTATGCTGCTAGATGAGAGGAAGTATTTGTCTATTGTCTTAACATTTATGACCAAAGTTTTTTAACTTTAATAGTAAAAAATACTCATCTCATCATCTTCCAAAAAAAAAAAATGTATTTTCGTATTTGTATATTATTTTTTTGTGTTTAGTTTTTTGTTCTTTTTAAAAGTACTTGAACATTTCATTTTAATTCAGAAGTTCGTTTTTTGTTTTTTTTTCTCAGTTGCTTTATAAAATAAATATTTAAAAGCAAAAAAAAAAAAAAATATTCCTAAATTGTGAAATTTGAGTTTTACTTACAATCTTTTAAACAAAAAAAAAAAAAAAAAAACTTGTTATTAGATGTGTTTCTTTTTCTTCGTTATTTAAATTTTTTCTTTGTGTATTGTTGTGATTTTTTATTAGACTTCTTCTCCTTTGAGAAATGTTTATTTTTCTTTTATATTTTCTTTATGTGCATAAAACTTTAAAGCTAAAAGAAAAAATTATTAAATATCTTATCATTAAAAAAAAAAACATATTGGAATTTTTAAAGAAAATTTTTTGAGTTTCTGCACTGGATATTTAAATAAACTTTTTTAAATTCCAAAAATTTCTTTTACTTATTTTCATTTGAAAAACGAGCATAACATAACAAATTTAAACATACTTACATACATTCGCAAAAAGTTTTGAGTTCCTGACCTAAAGATCTCTCAAATCCCTATATAGATATTTTTTTGTTGATTTAGAAATAAGAAAAACATAGCTTTTTAACTATGTTAAAATAAATCATGAAATATTCAACATTTCAAAGTTTAATTTCTTCTTTCAAAATTTCAAATTTGATGCAAATTTTTTGGGTTACTTTTCTTGAAAACTAATGATATTTTATATAAAGTTTCAAATACTACTTTATTTAGAATGCAACAATATATTTCTCTTCAAAATCGTCTAAAAATTTAAAAAGTTATTAAATATTTTCTAAGTTTTATCAAAAAAATTCTATGTATTTTATGACAAAGTATTTTTTATTATTTATTTTTACTTGGTGCATAATTTTTGGGGCAAAAATTACATATTGATGGAATATTGAGAGAAGTTATTCAAAATAAAATTGAATAAGTTTTAAAGTTTCGATTCAATTTAAACAAAATAGATCTTGATAAATAGAAACAAAATTTTAAAAATAATTGTATCGCACAGTAGGGCCTAAAATGGTAATAAATCTTTATCTCCTAAACTACTAATTGGATCGATTTGAGATGTATGAATAACTTGTAGAGGAGGATCTGGCCTTTCAGACAAATAATATTGTAGTCACCCTATTGTAATACAGAGTGAACTACAGGGTGTCAAAACTGGCAACCTGGATCATAAAAACAAATTTAAGAGCATACAACTTTTACAAATTAGAGCCTTATTGATATTTTTTTTTTTTAATTTAAAAAATAATATCTATTCTCTTTTTTGGAAACAGAAACGTTTCATATTGATACTTCAGGTTTACAAAAAATAAAAGAAGAAATGTTTCAAAGATAAATCGGGGTATATGAGCTTATGGATAGCAATTTTTTTTTAAATTTTTCAAAACTTTGGAATTGCATTGGTCATTTTACTACAATAAAAAAAAGTTCATGGTTTCTCATAAATAGGTTTCTTCTTAAAGAAAGAAAAATATTATTTTTATGTAGGTAATTGTAAAAAAAAAAAAAAACACAAAATAAAAAAAAAGGAAAATTGAACTTCTAAAACTTGATACACAAGTTTTTAAATTACCATATAATGTTGGTATTCAACAAATGTGTGTTTGTTGCAACCATTTATATGATCAAAACTTTAATAATAATGTGTTTCCCTTAAAATATAATAATTAGAATCCAATGGCAATAATATACATAATTGCGTCAAACTTATATTTAATTAGTATGTATCAAATTATGATTAGGTTGCCGAGTAAAGGAAAATATTATTTTAATGTAGTTAATTGTAAAAAAAATGCAAAACAAAAAAATTTTCTGACACACAAGTCTATAAATTACCATATTATGTCAGTATTCAACAAATGTGTGTTTGTTGCAAACATTTATATGGTCAAAAATTTAATAAAATATGTTTCCCTTAAAATATAATAACTAGAATCCAACAATGAAATAAATAATTGCATATGATTAGGTAGCCGAGTGAAGGATTATTGTAACAAAAATTTGGTTGCGGCGATCATATTAATAATTGCAGTGTCCATAATATTATTGAATAAATTTTGAAAATTATTGGAAAATTCTTTTTTTATTCTTATAAGAATTCAAATTGGTTATACCTATATTTCTAATAAGGTGAAATGCTAAGTAAGGCAAAAAAAAAAAAAAAAAACAAATACATCCAAAAAAGAAAATAAAATACTGAATTGAAAAGAGAAAAAAAAAAATGAATTTAACATAAGCTTGTCATAGGAAGATGTTCTCTTTTTTGATACCTATTCACTGAATAGGAATTCATGTCCACGATGTTATGCAAAATAGATCCTTTGGATTTTTTTTTATCCCTACAGGGAAGTTAAATTTAATTTTGTTAAAAACTACATACATTTTTTTTTAATAAAATTAATTTTTCGTAACAAATATTTGAAAAATGATTCTTACATTACTTCTTAAGATCATGAAAACGTATAAATGTACTTCCTTAAAAATGAATTCTATTTATTTTTGCTGGATTATAAAGGCTCTAAATCTGGCACTAAACTTATAACTACAATTTATAAAGGAAGTTAAATATCTTTTAACATTCCCGATCACATTCTAGTATATTGTATGAATCAAATAAGTAATTTCTTTCACTAAGAGTAATGCCTGTCTGTTTGTTTGAGTTTCTGACTGACTGTCAATCGATTTAAATTGTTTATAATCTTATTTTCTGCGTAGTAAGCAAAATGCCTGCTTAAAGGCACAATTCTTTACAAAACATCATAATGATGATGATGATTAATCAAAGCAAATATAATTCCAGTAGAACTTAAGATAAATAAACAAATAATAAAAATCCTCATCATATTGACTTTTCATATTTATATTCAATTGTGAAATAATTTAAACAAAATATTTAAAGTTGCCAAATCAGCTTATTAAGTAGATAAGAGAAAGACAGATTTTAGTCCAAGAAAATAAATTTAATATTTAAAATTCCAGCAAGGCTAATTACGTACACATGAAAAATGAGTGTATCTGCTTTCTGCAACAACTTGCATCTTAATCGGTTATTGATTGCTCATACGAATCTCTAAAAACAGTAACTTGGAAAGGTTAAAATATGAAAAAAAAAAAATTAACGAATTTCTGCAGTCATTCGCCTTAAAACAAGTAATTTTTTAAGGGGTAGAAGTTTTAATAATTTATTTCCCCAAAACTAAATCCAATCTATAGATTTTCTAATATAGTTAATTTATTATTTAATAAAACGAAATGCAATTTTACATGCCAACAATAGCAGCAGTATTATTATAAAAATCCAATCAAAATTTCTTAACAAATTATGACCACATTTGGCCTTAAAATTATCTTTTAACTTAAATAAAATGAATCTATAAATTAAATTCTATTATCTAGAAAATTTTCTAAAAACATCTTTTATACTAAGAAAACATGTAAATATGTTTTCCTTTTGAAAAGAATACAACACAAGAAAAGTATGAAGTAAAAAGCAACTAAAGTACGTTTTTTTATGATTTTTACTTTAAAGCCAAAATAAGTACCAAAAAGAAAAAAAAAAAAAACATTATTTTCATTAATAGTTTTGTTATCAATATACAAAAATCTTCTTTTATATTCTTTAGCAAAATGCCTGTAGAAGAAAAAGAGTTTTGTTTCTTTTGTATTCGCCAATGTAGTTTATGTGTCTGAGGCGTGTCAATTTAAATCAAGTCAATGTCTTTGTGGTATTCTGTAACTGTGGTATCACAGTCACATAAAAACAAACTCATGTAGAAAGAATTTTAAATAAAAAAAAAAAGTTATTTATTTGGGGGAAAAAAAGTTTTAATAAAATTATTTTAAATTTAAATATTAATTTACTTGAGTACATAATTTAATTTTCATGTATTTTATTTGTTTTTGCATAGTTTAAACGATATAGCCCTCCCCTCCTAGTTATACTTCGTTTGACTTGTTTTTACCATGTTTTTATCTTTATGTTGTCTATTAGTCATGTCAACACCTTTTGTGAATTTTATTTAAATATTCCCTTTTATGAAACTGCAACTTTTGCTAAATTGTATTTAAGCTGATTAACAGTGATTAGTTTGTAATTTTACTGAGACAAATGTGCATAATGTGTAAAAACATGTGTATCTGGGCGTAAGTAAATATGTAAGATTGTAAAAGAGTGTATAGGTACATATGAAAGGTCAAAAATCGTTTTTTCAAAGAAAAATGTAAGTAATTGAACTATAGAAATTAAATACATAAAAGAATTTAAATTTAAACAAATTAAATATACATTCAGTAAATAATTGAAAAGATGATATTAGCAAGAACTATTTAATAGAAGAAAATACTAAAATTTAAACCATTTTATATATAATTATAAGAGTCATCTGCTGTACACATTTTTTGCAGACAGATATTAGATAAAGGGATCATCAACATTCATTCAAATACTAGAAAATCTTAAAACTGACACTTTAAAGTGGCATTTTAAAATATTATATATTAATTCATATTTTATTTACAGTATAATAAAAAAAAAATAATAATAAGAAATTCCAACCATATTTTACCCTACACTTGATTCAAATATATAATTATAATCATAAAATATTAAATTTATTGAAATTAATAACAACCTACTATAATTAAAAAAATCACTCAATAAATGATAAAATAAAGGACGACATTAGAAATTAATTTAAAGAATTTTCAGTTACCTGAGTTACCTGAATGAATATGTCCCAAATTTTGTAAATTTTGTATTTTTAAAATTTTCATGAGAAGTAGAAAATTAGGCTTTTTAGTCACATATATATTTGTTTATATTTGGCCTAATTTTAAAATAAATATTTTTAAAAACATTAAAAATATATTTTTTAACTACAATGTTTTATACACTTTTTTATAAAAGCATATACGACGTTGCAATAATTTTGAAATACATAAATGTAATAAGATTATTTTTTTTAAACTAAATAAATCTATACAATTTATTCGATTTTATCTGGAATAACTTACTAAAACTTACCATAAATTTTTAATGTTTGTCCCTAAAAGTATGCACTAAATAAAACATTAAACAAAATTCATGAAATAAATGAATTTACTGATAAACTTTAGAATATGTTTGATAACTTTTTGAGTTTTTAAGCGATATTAAAGATAGATAACTTGTTTTTAAACAAAATAGTTTTTAAAACATTATATACAAATATTTTAAGTTTTAAAGAAAAAACAAAAATATATAAAATTACATCAAATTTGAACTTTTAAGAAGAAAAGATAAATGAATTTCAAGATTTTGAATAGGTCGTGGAATATATATAAACAAAACTTAGTAATCTTAAGAGGCTATATTCTACTGCTTTCTAAACCCATTTGAAAAGCTAAAAATAAGGCTCTATATTTATAAATATAGAGCCTTTGCTACAAAATCATTAATGCTGTAACTATCTCAAAATTTGGAGTTTGTTTCGGAATTTTTCAAGAAGATCTACAACTATCCTTAGGTCGTTTTTAAAGTGAATATAAAAATTGATATTTTGTAGCAAAGTGAAATTATTATAATCTTTAACTCTATTAGTAGTGAAGAGGATTAGGGTAGAAGGGGGAGCTTGCACCATAGCGTCACATATGCCATTTTATTTATTTGACATAAAAGTAATACATTTACATGCCTATTCATAGAAAAATTGTGACTGAAAAATAGTCATAAAACACAAATTGTGACTATAGTCTTTAATTTTCTATTCACAAACAAAAATGTATTAATATTTCGTTTTCAAACTAAGACCTGATATGTAGACAGTCATAAGAATTGTGACTCTCATAAAAGACATTTTAATAGAAAATAATAAAATACGAAAATTTTAAAAAATGTGTTGTAGAAAATACAATGCTCACATACATATTTGAAACATTTGAGTGCCAAAGAGCGATAAAGCATATATACAACATATTCTTACTCACATTTCCTGCAGATTTTCATCGGATTTTGTAGTATTATTTGCAAATTATCCATTCTTCTCTAAAAATTTAAAATTATTTAGAAAAAATTTTATTTTTGATTTTTATTTTCAATTGACAAGAAAAGTCAACAGATTTAAATGTTAAGCATGTTTTGTGACTATGTTAACAGAATATGAAGTTATGACCGAGTCACAAGTATAGTCGTAAATTTTAGTCATAATAAAATTGTGACTTTTTTAAGACTTTTTCTATGAATAGGCATGTTAATGTTAATTTTAATTTTTTTTTTTAATTTACATTCAAATAAAATATAAAAAAAAATCATATATATAGACAAGCAAATCTGCTCCAATCACTTAGCTAATGGACCTAATGAAGAAATTTTATTTATAGATAGTTCTTGTTAATCTCTACAAAAAATACGCTTACATGTGTAGGTAATCTCTTTCAATTTAAGAGATATTAAAGTCGAAATAAATATACCCCATTTTTTGCCTCGTCTTTTTTAGTTTTTTGTACTTGGCGAACTTAATATTGCTTCTTAAAGTTTTTACAATATTCGCCAGATTTCCTACAAAATTTTAAATAATATTGGTACAAGAATCATATAAATATATGATTCCGTTAAAAATTTATAATAATCTGAAGTTAAAACTTTAAACAAATTTTAAATTTTTTGGGTTTTTTTTTTTTTTCGAAAAAGGTGTATTTGGTTTTTGGCTTTATAATTTTTCCAAAGAAAACTTAATGCAAATGCGTGTGAAGTAAATCCGGAGGAACTTGGAGCAAAAATCTGCTCACAAGCCTTATCCTAACTTTGTCAGAAGTTTGGATAGGGCTTAACAATAGAAGTTTTAACTTCTATTGTTAAGTTCTCAAATTGCAAAGCTGGGATCAACTCAAAATTAATTTGATTATATAGCCCTATATGTAAGGTAAACATCCAAAAAGTATTTTCTGACAGAGGCCCTTTATAACAACAGGGTGATCATTTTTATGAAAAAAGTATATTTTTATAAAAATGTTTTATACGAAATGAGATTTTGGGTATTTTCATGTAAAAAATGGGGGTATTTTTAATTCTCTGGTTTTAAGACAAGTTTATACATATTATATTATTTCAATAAATATTAACTTTATTTAAAAAAAAAAAAAACACAAAAATGCTAAATTTTAAGTCCTTCGAGAAATTCTGCGATCAAATTACATTGCATTAACTTTTTTTTTCATAAATTATCAATCTCCATATTTTAAAGTTTCCTTAGATACCAAATACTTGTATAATAAGTTTATACTTTTGCTAAAAACCCAAAAGAAACAAGAGCTTCTCTAGCCAAATTAAGCCATTTTTTATACATTTGTACGCAAATGTACGTTTACAGAATTATTTCTAAAAAAAAAAAGTTTTGGAACCGCTGTGCACAGTGGCCTAGAGTCAAAATATTTTGGGAATAAAACCTTAATATCTTATTAAGATCGATACAAAAATCTTATATTTGTTATTTATATCTCATATTTTGGGAAATCCTACTTTTTATTATTTCCAATAAAAAAGTCAGTACTCGCGGAAAATTTTGAAGAATAATTTAACTAAAAACTATACCAAAATATAAGGAAATATACAAGAGAATAACCTTCATAGAATAAACAATAATCCACTTTAAAATTTTTGTTAAATTTACATTTTTTTTCAAATGCACCAGAGGTTTAAGATACTTACAGTGGTTTCCCGGTTTAACGTATGATATATTGTCAGGCCTATTCGTAAAATCGATAAATCGCGAATATATTTGACTAACAAAATATACTTTAAAAGATTTATTTTAAAGATTAAATTTTCAGTTTTTAACGTTAAAATACAATTTAATTATCTTATAACAACAAAAGTGAAAAAAAAATAAATAAAAAATTAAAAATTAACAAAATTAAAATTCTTAAAAAACAAATTATTTTTTCTTTGAATAACAGAATAACAGATTTTTTTGATACATTACAAAGAATTTACTAAGATTGTCAAATACTAGATAGTATGTCTTTGATTACAACTGTTCTTAACTGTCAAATCAGCTTAATAATTAATTCTCAATTGGATGGATACTTTAAGCGATTTTTTTTAGCATAAACGCATCACATATGTATGGTGGTACATTATAAAATTACATTGCGCAAAATACAAACCAAAGCATATTTAAAAAGTAATAAATAATAGCTTAATAACGTAGTTTTAATTTGTCTTTTTAATGTTTTATTTAGAAAATAGTTTTCAAATAAAAAAATATTGACAAAACGAAAATCTCTAATTCTTTTCTTTTTGCATAGAAGGGTATTATTACTCTTTTAAAAGGTTGAGAAATGTGTCTTATTTACTTTTTCTTATTTTTATAGATTTCAAATCACATTTTTTTGGAAAAATTCGTTACATTGAGTACTAAAATATACAGATTGTTCCTACTATAAGGTAATCAATGTTAAAAATTTAGACGTGCGTTAAATCGCGAATTCGTTAAACTGAGTATTCGTTAAACCGGGAAACAACTGTATTTATTAAAATTTTTTGGTGATTGTTCCATCCATGCATTCGGCTCTATATCAAAGAGTTAAGTACAAGATTACTCCCTAAAACTTTTTAAAAAAAAGTTTCCCGAAAGGTAGGGTACCATAATCGACATAATTATATATTTTTTCTAACAAAAAGTCTATTTTGTTTACAAGCTCAATTGGCAAACATTGAAAAATCATAAAAATACAAGAAAAGAAGTATTCAAAAGAATAATGTTTTAGCAAACGTTTAGTTTAGTTGTATTTTTTACTTTTTATTTATTTTCTTCAGTCATTTAATCCACAAGATAATAAAAAAATGCTTTACAACAAAACGAAAACGTTCAATAAAGAGTGGGTGGCATTTCATTCATTCATTCTTTCGTTCATTCGTTTAGTCAGTCAGTCAGTTTTAGTCATTGTGTTTGACTTTATGTTTGTTGAATGTGTGTGGCGTTACTGACTGACTGTGTTTGTATAAGATTTGTTGCAACAATGTAATGACAAATAATGATGATGGTACTACAACAAACATGCACACACACACTCACAAATAAACTTCTAAACATATTGTTTACCAAAAAACAACTACAATAAGTCTACTATTTAGTTGTCTTATTATCAAACAGGGATGTATGTTTTTTCTATGTTATTTTATATGGTTTTGGTTTGTGTTCTATATACAAATGATCCATTTAGATTAAAAATATTAAATACGATGAAGAAAAATTGTACCTGCAGTTGTATGATTGTCATCCAGCCAGTCAACCAACCTGCCATCTGATGAGGACGTTGAAAATGATGTTCATGATGACGACGACTCATTTTTATAGCCGACAATTTAATGTTGCTGCTGCTGTTGTCATTGTAAAATGTAAATTATGTGCACTTTTCGAATTACATTTTTTTTTACTAAAATGAAAAAAAAACTACTCCGCCCTCTTTTTGTCTTAACCGCAAGAACAACAACATCCCAATAACAACAGCAGCAACAACCACATAAACAACAATAATAAATTCGCATTTTGTTGTAGTATTTTGTGGTTTCTTTCGGTGGCTGTTTTTTTTTTTATTTGTGTTGTTGTTGTATATTATTGTGTGTGGGTGCCACAGTGTTGATTTAAAACTAGAGCTTTTGGTTTTGTTATTATTATTGTTGTTGTTGCTGTTGGTTTTTATTTTATGAATAATCACGGTAATAAAACTGCAACATTGACGGTAACCGAACGAACGCATTAAACGTTAAAATTCCCCAAAGAAAATAAATTATAACTCCGCATACAATTTGCTTCAGTAGACTGACTACACACCCCCCTTGTCTCAGCGCGCAATATAAGAAGGTTGAAAAAGAGGATGACAATAGATAGCTGCTCTTAGGTATAAATGTCATAGAATATAATCTGCCCAAGATGTGCAGATGAGCAAATTGGGAAGGGAGGTATGAATTTGTTCTTATTTCTTGTTTTTTGAATGTTAAATATTCATATTGTTTTTTATTACATCAAAATTAATGCATTACAACAGAATATTTATGTTCATTTGTTTTGTTTTTAATTTTTGTGTCGCGTTTTTTTTTATGTGTCGCTTATGGAGAAAGTAATAAACATTTTTATTTTCATTCATATCACAAGGGATGATAATAATTTCTTTTTGTACTAATTTGAAAAATTTAAAGTTATTGGAGCTTTAATAAAAAGTCTGGTCAGGTTTCAAGAGAGTAGGTCTATGACTAAGACAAATTGTAGTTTGTAAAAGGATAAAAGATTTATTATATTTTCAAGCATATTATAAAAAATTTTGCATAACTCAATTATTCTTTTATAATATTAGTTAGTCCAATAGTTTATTGCAATAAAAACGAGATAATTTAGTTCATCTGAGTTTTTGTCAAAGTCGGAGAATATCTTTAGAAATATCTTTTTAGTCTCAGCTGAGTAGTTTGCAAGAAGATGTTCTTGCTTTACTTAATTGAATTCATTTCTTTTTTATAATATACAAAATATATATTAAAGAATTTACTTTAATCATGAGAAATTTAAAAATTTCTTGATTCATTTAAAACCCTGTAAAAGCTAGCGATTGTGTATACGTTTGAAGCAAACAAAAATGACTTTGTAAAAACAACAATCTGTCAATCAAATGTCAAAAAAATGCTGTTACTCTTTCTTGAAGTACAAAATGCAAAAAAAAAAGAAAGAGATTTATAAACATTATATGCAGTAAATGCACATTAATGGTCAATAAACAATTTTTGTTTAAACATTTTTCTTTTCTTGTTTAAAAGAAGAAAAAATAATAATAAAATTAATTTAAAAGTTTGAATGTTAAAATCATTTAAAGTTATTAAGATTAAACGTAAATTATGTCTTCTTAAAATTGTTGCCGAAAAAAAAAAATAAAAAAAATTGAAAAATATTTTGCCTTCTATTTTAAAATAAACTATATTATAAAAAACGAAGCATTATTTTATTTTATTTTTTGGTAGTTTTAAATGTCGCTTTTACGAGTCTGAGCTATAAAAAAATTTTTTAAAAGCTGAAATATGTTCTCGACATTTTCGATTTGAAATTCCTTCTATAAATTTTTTATCAAAAATTAAAAAGTTCGCAAATTTAATGATCTAGGATATTCATGAAAACTATTGGAGATGTATTCCTCATCGACTTTTTTTTACTAAATCAAGATTTTTAATTAATTTAATATTAAACAATTTAGCTTTCTCCAAAATATAAAATTTAAAAAAAGGAAATTTTCTTTCTTCGCCAAAAGTACATTTTTGAATAAATTTTGGATTTTTATTTTTGGAAATTAAAATAACAAAATAAAATAACTGAAAATTTAATAAATTAATTTCAATAAACTTAATTTTAAATTACTACATTTTTTACATTTTTTACCAAAAGTACTTAAAAAAAATATTTTTTTGTTTTAAAAATTATAAAATAAAAAAAAATTATAAAGTATTTTCTTTAAAGAAATTTTCAAAAATCATTAGTTCTACAACTGGTCTAGCTCTATCAAAAAAAAAAAAAAAATATATATGTATTCTAGATGGAATTTCGCATGCTAAACTCGAATCCGCTTTCAGTTTTTTTCCTCAAGGTCGGGATTTTTTTTTATGGGCTTGTCTAATATTGTGCCCTAAATATGCCGATTACTCGAGTATATTTCACTATTACTTGAGAATGGTATGCACGATTTATATAAATAATATACCACGATATGCTCTACTATTAAATTTGTATCAGCTCAATAGTTTAGGAGATATTTCGAAAAAAGTGTCGGAAAAATTTTTTTTAATGCAAAATTCAAGATTTCTTTTTTTACTAAAACTTTTTTTTAAAAGTGAAAACATCAAAAATATTTAAGTTTATCAACTTTATCTTAAAACTGGCGAAACTACGAGTAAATAAAGCCACATATTATAAAAATTGATGCACAAATCTTGATTGGATTCACAGTTAAGTTTGGATACCCATGTATACCTATAGGTAAGTGAAAATACACTATTGGCAAAAAAAAAATTTTTTTTTTTTGTCTTAAATAAAAAAATAGTTGGAATTTAACGCGCTAAATAAGAATCAGCAGTTAATATTTCCGTAGTTATTCGGTAATTATTAGCGAAAATTTTGAAATTTTATTTTTGGTGAAAATTTTGATCCATAGCTCTGAAACTCTTGAGCGAATGAAAAATATTGTTGACATACCTTGAAGACAATTTTCGTATGCATCTTTTGATGTATCACTTATAAAAAGCGTCTAAAGTGTTCTTGAGTTATATAGTTTGACAAACCAATCTCGAACTTTATAGTGTGACCGCTGAATAAGGTGATTATATTTGTCATGCACATAAAAAAAAATCTGTACCCGATAGAAAAAAAAGTGAATACAGATTCTTGTTTAACTCGTCAGAATCCACCTAGTAAACCTATTTTTGTTTCAAGAAAAAATAAAAAAAAAAAAAAATGTTTTTGACCACCACTGTATTTCTACTCAATTGTATGTAACATGGGTATTTTTACTTAACTGTTAATAAAATATGGATTTCTGCATCAATTTTGAAGATACATGCCTTATTTTATTCGCAGCATTACCAGCTTTAAGATAAAGATGATAAACTGTAACATTTTTGATGTTTTCATTTATTAAAATAAATTTTAGTAACAAAAAATCGAAAATTTTGCATGAAAATTATTTTTTTCTGACACTTATTTCAAAATAATTCCGAAACTATTGAGCACATACAAAAATTAAGTTAGGGGAATTTGAAGATATTTTTAGTCCGCATCTTTTGGTGTATCACTTTGATCAATCGTACACACCGTTCTTGAGTTATGAGGAAATATACTAGAAGAATGGCCTTACTATGGGCGAAATATTAGACACGCCCATAAAAAAAATCCAGACCTGGTGGAAAAAAACTGAAAGCAGATTCGTGTTTAGCATATCAAAATACATTTATTCCAACTATTCGTCTATGTGGGAGGATTTTTTTGTTGACCAGTGTTATTGGTTCAAAATAAATTCTTAAAACTATTTAAAAAACTAAAAAAATTGCAAAAATTAAAAAAAAAAAAAATAAACAAAGAAACTTTTAGAACACGTTCTAAAATTATTAGTTCTACAACTGATGTAATCACAATCACTTCAAATTCTTTAATAAATAAACACAATCAAGTGGGATAAAAAAAAAAATTGTCGAACTCTCTTTGAATTTAAGTACACGTTTCTTTAGTAAGGCGCTCTAGACAACTGATCCACGTAAAAATCAAATTACTTTCATATTTACTAAATACTAATTATTGAAGTGATATTAGGTAATGCTGCGAGTGGTGAATGAAGCTACATTGTAATGCATATAGGAAGCTGTTGCTTTTAAAAATATAAGCTAAGTTTTTGCTGGGAAAAAGATCCTTAGAACTAGAAGATACTCTTTATGATTATAAATTCGTTTTAGAGAATGATTTTGAGAACTTCTTAAGAACTAATTCTGTATGACTCTTACATTACTTCTCTGGAGAAATTACTGATTCCTAAACGACTTCATTGAACTGCTGAAAAACTTGAATAAAAATGTTTTCAAAAACTTAATAAACAAACCATATGAGTTTAAAAAACTGTGTTGATTTAAAAAGTAGACTTTAGAAATAGGTCAGGTTCTGAAACTTCAATAGAATAAGTTCTGCTTCAATACAATAAGTTCTGAATGTTACAATATCGAACAAAAATCATTGATTAAAGAACGAGTTTTAGAACCGTTCAATAGAATGGGTACTCGCTAGATAACACTTCTACAGAACTAGTTGTAGAGGTGAGATTAAAAAAAAAAAAAAAAAATTTCGTAACGTCAAAGTAGAACCAGTAGGCTATATTCATGCATTGTGGAACTAGTTGAAGAACTAATACAAATTTTCTTGCATTTTTTTTTATTATATTTCTACAATAATTAATGTTTTTTATTAAGAATTAAATTAAAGAAAAATAAGTTCAAAAAATTTAATTTCTAAATATTCGGAAAAAATTGCACAAAAATAAATGAAAAAAAAAAATCCATCCAATCAGAAATAAAAAATTAAACCATTTTTCGTTATCAAAAATATATGTTTGTATATATGTGTTTTTGTTTTGTTATCTTATTTTTTTACGATCGTATAAAGTTTTCCATCTCTGATTCAAATATACCACAAAAATTCAAAATTAAAAATTATTTAAAACGATTTCTTAAAAAAATTAATTTTTTCAAATTCAATTGCAAAAAAATCATTTCAAAATATTACAAAACTTAAAATTTTTTATAAAAATTTAAAATATTGATTTATTATATTTATTTTTTTCATTAATATATGATTTCTTAAATCACTTTTTTTTTACTTAAATTAACTTAAAAACTTATTAAATTATTCTTTAAAATTTTTTAAAAAATAATTTAATATATATATATATATTTTTTTCTTTCTGAAAATTTAATTTTAAATAACAAATTATTATTTGTACTTACTAATATTGTGAACCTCCACCGCCAACACCCCCCTGTTGCATACCGCCACCCATCATATCCATATTACTAGAACTCATATAAGGCGGATTATAACGACCACCAGCATCCGATGTACCACTAGCACGATGACCGGGTACAATAATACCCAAACCAGCTAACCCCGCTAAAGCATGACCATGATGATGTACACCGCCACCAGAACTCATGCCATGGGAACCACCACCCACACTTCCAATACCACCACCACCTCCTCCTGGATGACCCATTAAACCAGTAGAGCCACCACTACCTACAGATCCTATAGGGCCCATAGCACCAATATTGCCATTAAGGCCGCTCAAACCCATATTGCCAGATGTTTGCATGAGAGTATTTAAAAGAGAACTATTACCAGCTAATTGATTGAGATTTGTATTCGAGGGATTCGTATTGTGTAGGGGATTTGTAGGATTGGTTATTGAACCCTGTATGGGAACACCAACACCCATGCTTTGTAAGCCTCCTGTAACACCAACTCCTCCACCACCACCACCATTTGAGTTGGGGGTTTGAGAATGCATAGAGAGATCATCACAATTGATTAGTTGCAAATGCCAAATAGCCAAAGTGGCCAGAGTTATAATCCATAATAAATGCATATTTTGTGTTATTTGTTTGATATATGGTTTTCGAGAGAGTTTAAATGGAAATTATTTTAATATCAAGAAATATTTTAATATTAAGTACACGTTTTATTTTTTTAGGATTAATTTTATGTGATATATTTTTTGTTTGTTTTAAGAGTAATTTAATTTTTAATTGTTACTACTTAGTTAAGAAAAAATCGTTAATATTTTATCGTATATTTTGTAAAAAACTTGTTATAAATTAATTTGTGTGGTGTTGATATTTTAATTTTTTTATTTAATAAATATTATTTGAGATTTCTTTTGTTAATTTTTTTAAAAACGGGATTTTTTTTTAATTAAATTAAATTAAATTAATTGATTTTGTTGGGTTTTTGGTGGCGTTTTAATACTTTCTAGTTAATTAATTTGACACAATTTTGATAGCTTCTGATTTTTTTTTTTTTTGTTTTAAGTTTTATCTGCTTTTAGTGATCTGCCTCAACTTGTTTGTTGTGCAGTTTTTATTTTTACTTCATTTATTCTTTTTTTTTTATTTTATTACTTATGTTGGCCTGCTTCTTTAGAAGAAGCCTCTTTGGATTTCGATTGTATTGCTTTTCAAAGATTTTCTTAGTTTTTTTGTTGTTTTTTTTTTTAATTCTGGCAAACCAAAAAATAAATTGCACTTTTCTTATGTTTCTTTTCTTAGTTTTCCTATGAAACGGACATGGATGGAACAGCAGAAGGTCTTTTATAAAGTTGCCAGTATTACATTTTACCGCCTTGTCTGTCAGACTATTCGACTGTCTGTTGTTTAGATTGTATTTATGTTTTTTATTATGTTTTCTTTTTTGTTTTTAATTTTGCGGCACTTGTTCGCAAAATGTGAGCCAACGAACCGACAAATGTTCGAACAAATATGATCACTTTCCTGAAAACACATACATACACATACACGCAATAAGAGATACACACTTAAGACAACGTATGTTCAAAATAACGCACTCACAGATACTCAATTTGCACTCGTGCACACAATTGTAGTTTTTTTTTTTTTTTTGTTTTTAGTTTTATTTCGTTTTTATGTTTTTTTTGCTCAGTTTTCTTTTTCAGCCTGATGTTTTGGTCTTGATCAGGGAACAGCAACAACAACTACAACCGCACAAAGAAAACAACAGCAGGGAAAAAGGCTTTTTGAAAGATCAAAAGGCCGACAAAATGCGCGCATTAACTTGACTAAAACGTTTAAAACACACACTCCACCATACGTTTGAGAACATATAGGCAGGCATATAAATTCAGGCAAAAACAACTTGTACAAGGAAACACGTTTCGACAATCTTCAAAACCCAGAGTTACAGTCAGAGTCAAAGACGACGACGACGAAGACTCTGACGTTGTAGCTGATGATGATGATGATGACGACGATATAAACAATAGTAACAACAACAAATTAAACAGTCTTTAAATGAGTTTGAATGTCGACATCAATGTCGTAGTAGTGTAATGCCACATTTATCCGTTTATCGGCTACTACTTCACTATATAGTGTCTACAAGGTATATTATTGTATGTTTGAACATAAAACTTCAATGCGGTAAAACTAATTCATACGCCACCGACAGATACAGATATTCATATAACAAATACCAACAAAAATAACTATCACTGAGTCCATTTAGACCGACCGGCAAGCGGCTTTTTTTATAATTTTTTCAAAACAACAATAATAATAATTTTACGCTAACGAAAACACACACCGACTTCAATCACTTTTCTTTAATGTAAATAAATTCAATATCGATCAAATCATAAAACGATCCATCAGTTTGAACAAAATAAAAAAAATCATAAATACAATTTAGCCCTTTTGGGGCAAAGTTTTTAACAGTTTATAGGCCATTCAATAATTTATTTGTTTTCATTAAAGAACACATTTCATTAATTATAGTTTTAAAAAAATAATAGTTTAATTTTCTTTAAAAAATTTCTTTTTTTTAAATCACTATTCAAGTCAAATAAATGATATTTTTTTTTTCTATTATTTTGTTATCAATCATTTGCATGAAAAGAATTTCTTAAGGTTTTTTTTTTTTTATATTTTATTAGACTGACTGCAATTTCTTTCTAAATTTTCTTCAATAATTTTTATTTAAAACAAACAATTTTAAAATTTAACCGCTCTTGTCAAATAACACGTTCATCGCGTTGCTCGTTCGTATCTCGACTGACAGTTTCGTATTGGGCCAACAATCGTTTTAGCATGAAAAACTTCGTTTGTTTCTTTTGTTGTTGTTAATTTTCTAACAACATCATTATTATGTTCTTTTATATCAAACCAAAACTGACATGTTTGATATATGTTTGACCATTTACAATCCCTGTTGTACAACATTTGCTTCAGACAGCTAACAGCAGCAGCAATTGCTGCATGTGTGAAAATAAAATACTGTTGCTGTTTGCAACATTTAACCCTTTAAGGCGCTGAAAGGGAATTTAGTGAAGAGAGGAGGGGTGTTTTTTGGGTTGTTATTTGAAAGAATTTTATGTTTTATTTTTTTGTATTCATTTTTGTTTTGTATTTTTTTTTTCTATGTGTTTAGTAGATGTTTACATTTCCGTTTTTTTTCTTCTTTTTGTTTTTATTTTTGTAGTTTTGTTTGTTTACATTTGGTTTGTTGTTGTGTTTGCTTTGTGGCATGTTGCGTGCGCAATTGTTTGAAATTTTTTTTAAGCAGAAAATATGCGTTGTGCAACTTGTTTGATGCGGATAATGTTTTTTTTTTTTTTTTTTTTATTAAAATAGAAATATTGAATTTGATCGCAACATTTTAGAAGTTTTTATTATTTACGTATATGAATCCTGTGGTCAATTTTGGGTCGATTCATTAGAAATTTGGAAGTGTAATTTATACACTTATAAAACTTCTTTGGTTCAATTATTATGTATCATTTATAGGACGCACAGTGGTCCCAAAACAAAAATTCTAAAGATATCCAAATAATGGTCATAGCTTAGATGTTTTAAAGTTGATTTGGAGGCAGCAGCTTAGCGTGTCTGAGAGTTAAACCTCCAAATTGGTAGCTTCGTGTAAGCAATTTTTTTTAAAAATTTTCCAAAAATTCATTTATGACTTGAATGCAAAAAAATGTAAATCCTTACAAAAAATATGATTTTATATGAATCTCTTTTGGATTAAGAGGTCAAAGCTAATTTTAACCTCATTTTTAGCCTATTTTGGCCTAGATTTTTAAAGTTTTTAAACTTGCGGGCCTTAATTAAATAAAATAATTTTGCTGCAAGAATCATATAAAAATACATTTTTTGGGCTTATTTTAAAAAAAAGTTGATAATATTCTTTTACTTCTAAAATGTTTTTTTTTTTTTTTTTTTGTTTTGTTCCGGAATTAAGAATTTGTGCTAAGTTAAAAAAAAAAAAAATGTTAACGTAAATAAGTGTTAAACAAAATCGGAGGAGTTTTGGGTTACGGTTTCCCGTTAAGCCATATCCAAACATTGTCAATTTTGAAAATTTTTTCTATTATTATTATTTTTTTTATACCCACCACCAAAAAGAAGTAAGTATATATTTTCTGGGTGCTGGTTAGATGCTGAGTCGATCTAGCTATGTCCGTCCGTCTGTTGAAAGCAGTATAGGACTCGAACGGGACAACATAGGGGGACGAATTTTGACTCAAATATTTATCTTATTAAGGTTTGTTTGGTATTGAAAATGGGAAAAATTGGTTAATAAACTAAAATTATGGGTTAAAAACTAGAAACACAGGATGTCCCTTGTATCTTCATTTTATACTTTTTTGCTGATATCTCTTAAACAAAAGCATGTACGATAACGAAATTTTGTACAAATAGTTCAAGGGTCAATATAAACTTGTTGATGGTGGGTATATAAATTCGGCAGAGCAGAATATAACATTCGCGCTTTGTTTTTTTTTTTTTTTTTTTTTTATTAAATTCTCAAAAAGTATATTGGCTACATACCTCCATATGTTAGTTAAAAACACAAAAAATATTTTATGAACCACGACTTTTACAACGACTTGGTGATCATTTTAGTACAAAATGTAGGTTTCTGAAACATATTATCCCCGAACTGGGATTACAGATATTTTGGCACGAAAAAGTTTTTTAACAAGTTTGTCTATATTGTGCCAATATTCCATTGGAATACCTATACTTAGATTTAATTTAGGTCCAAATATTAACATTATTTCGCCGCCTCACCTGCTTATTTTATTACCCAGCCAATGACCCAATTGACCAGTATTTGTTTCTTTCCAATGTTAGAATAGGCTTCTTTTCAGAACAAGATATAAAAATTACATTGATTCGTTTTTGGCCTCATAATATGGAAAATGGTTAAGAGAATACATATATTACCAGAAAGACTAGAAAAGTCGTTACTTCCGATAAACAATAATTTCAATAAAATATGTTTTAGCTTTATCTTAAATATAACAACAACAATGGGAATTTAAGCATATACTCTATATAATATATAAAACACAATTCCGAGAGGATATTTATTTAATGGACCGATCACAATTAATTTAGTTTATAAAATATGTACAATATTTAAATCGGTTATTTTAAAAAATCCGACCAGACGGACAGACGGACATAGTTAAATAGACTCAGGTTGTAATTCTCAAGGCAGAATGCAAATATTTTAGAATTAAAATTTCAAAAGAGAAAATTAAATTTCTTATTTTGCTTAAATATGTCAAGATAATTTTTGTGATTTCCCAATCAATGTCAAATACCAAAAATACCTCAAGCCTACTCAATCACCAGCAAATTTCACTTTATACTCTTATAACCACGTTTAAAATTGAAAACTACCCTCTAGTTATGGGTAAAAGTTTTCTGTTTCATTAAAAGAAAATCTCTGTAAATGTAATAAAAAGGAAGCCAATTTTCTTAATGATTGCAGGAGATCATTTGCTAAATGTTGCATGAACAATAAAAGATCACTACAACAAAATCAAAACAAAACAATTGATATTGTTTGACTGAATGCCTAAACACATGAAATCATTTCACATCTGTTACAAACAAAATGATTGACAAAGTGACGAAAAAGTGCTCTGGATACCATCAAACAAACACTCGTTAAATAATCACACGTATACAGGCACACAACACACGCTACAAATATAATAATGATCCATTACATCCATGAAAGTAAATTTAGAAATATATTTTTTTTATTTTTTTTTTATTTATGCTCATGTTACACTGACAGTTTTGTCTGCTCTCTTCAATTTAGCTACGTATCTCTATCTATCCATCCGTCCGTCTGTCTGTCTATCTAAATATCTGAATGTCTTGCTGCTGTCTATTCTTTGAGTGATAATTGATATAAAATCAGTAGTAGTTTCGTTTTAGTTTTTTATTTGGAATATTTAGATGAATAAGTAGTAAAAAATGTTTTCCTACTTTTGAAATTAAATTTTATTTTATTATTTTTTTTTTATATGGAATGAACGGTTCCTTTGACAATAGATTTAGTTCTTTTAATGACAATTTTGAAGCTGACGATCATTAAAAAAAGATATAAGATCATATTATAAAGGAATTTTCTTTGTTAATGTAAACAATACTTTGGGATTTTTG
Organism: Protophormia terraenovae; assembly: GCA_951394005.1. Taxonomy (NCBI): domain Eukaryota; kingdom Metazoa; phylum Arthropoda; class Insecta; order Diptera; family Calliphoridae; genus Protophormia; species Protophormia terraenovae. The sequence continues at coordinate 146,519,897 of OX596074.1, forward strand.
TAAGAAAATCGCTTTCTTTTTTTAGGGTAAATGAGTATTTTATTAATGTTTTTTTTTTTTTTTATGTAGGAAAATATTTGTTTTGTAGACAAATCTAAAGGCTTTTCCAGAATTTTTATTTCTATAGATTATTTTTTTTACTCTTTGATTTGTTTACTTTTGGTTTATAATCATCGTCGTCGACGTAATGCCTAATATCTTATATATTTTCTTGGGTATTATTATGGCCTGTTTTTTCTCTCAACTCTTTTATATTTTTTTTTATTATTTGTCGAATTTTTATTTCATTACTAATAAACATAAATGTTATTGTTGACATACAATTTGAAATTATCCAAAATAAAAAATAAAGTAAAGAAAAAATTGTGCATTACCTAGTTAATACTTGACTCATATCTTAATTCTAACAAAAATACATTATCGCACGTTCTAACTAAACTAAAATAAACAGGGAAGAACAGAATAACAAGTGCTGGGGTAAGTTTTCTATGTAAAAAAGAGTGTGTATGTGTGCACTTTGAAATGGGTACTTAGTACGAGGGTTAAGTGATAAGGATCTTGTTTGTTAGAATCTCATGTGGTGAGAACACAATGCTTAAAGTAGTCTTTAATTAAAACTTCATTATAAGAAGAATAAAAGTATTTTAGTTGCAATATGTTCTAATTTGAAGAGCATAGCAAATTACCAAAGCAAATGTATCCGTAATTTTTTCTTTTCAAAAGATAAATTTAGTATAAAATGCGTTAAAATTGCTATAGTTGGATATGATAATAGTGCACCATGGGGCAGGCTCAAATAAGGAATATCTTCTAATGATACATTTTATTTTTATAAAACCAATACAAATATACATACATAGATTGTAATTAGCAGAGTAAATTCCTAGCTAAGGAAAATATTATTTTTCTCTGTTTTTTTTTTTTTTTTTTTTATAAATGAACTTTAAGCTATTAGCTATTCAGGGATGGAGTGAACAGACTTTTCTTTTATTACTATATCCTTCACTTAATGTGGCAAGGCAAATACCGATATCCAATTGATAGAAAATCTGTTTACTTTAAAAGTTCTTGAAATTCCTGAAATATGATCATAAATTGCAGATTCCCAAAGTAACTAACGGAATTCGTTCTTTTCGGATCTGTCACAGATCTTTCACCACAGTAGGTTCACAACCAACAAATAAAGCTGTGCGCCGAACAAATTTATATCTAATCTCTCAGTAATTTTTCTAACAATATATATTTTTAAAATTTACAAATTTGTTAACAAAAAGTAGGGTAGAAGGGGGAGTACCCGACATAGGGGCACATTCGTTTTTATTCATAACATATCAAGGTTTTTGTTGCTAAAGAAAGTTTATTGATATCGTGAACCGTTTTGAAAATACAGCAGTTTAAACAAAAAAGTGACGAAATATCCCCAGTCTACCCTAATTTTATGAGATAAAGTCGACATTCTATTTTTTTTTTTTTTTTTTTGTAATTTTTAGAAATAATACTAATTATAAAAATAATAATAAAAAGTATATTTTTTAACAGGAAAAAGTTATACTTATCAGAAAAGGATCACCTTATAATAGGTTTAATTTTTTAACAAAAGGGTACCGGTATTCAAGAAAACCAAACATTTAAAAAAAGTATTAATTTAAAAAAATATTCCAATTTTCCAAAAGAGTATTTTTTATGAAAAAAATATTAATATTAAAAACAGGTCCAAATTTTTTAGAAATTAAAGTTTTTTTTTTTTTTTTTAAACAAATTAAAAGCGAAAAACAAAAATTTTCGAAAAAAAAAATAACGCAATTTTGGACCTCACCATTTCCATTTTCGATGAAATTCGGTATAAACACTCATTACGTCAATACAAAATTTTAAGTTCTTTAAAATTTTTAAATTCATTGTAGTTTAGATTTTATCGCAGTTCAAAGTTCAAGTTTCAGAGAATTTTTTTTTTTTTTTTAATTCATGAAATTTAAATCAATATATCTCCGGACCTATTTGTCCGATTTAAACAATCTTTGGATCAAATAAATGCCTAATGAATCTAGTTTCTAATTATTTTTATGAAAATTAAATTTTTTAAAGGAAAATGATAATAAAATATTCGTCATTGTATCAAGGATATTTAAAAAATCATATCTTTCATTTTTATATTTTTTTCCTAAAATGTTCCCTAATGTGTTGGCATTAATATATAAAAAATTTAGCGTGGTACCATGAGGGGATGCTGAGAAAATTAGCATTAAGTAAAAAAAATTCTTTATTAACAATTAGAACATTTCGAATGTTTTTTAAATAAAAAATTTGAATATGTATAAAAAACTTTTAAAACTTCGGCTTATTATTAGCGATTTTATTTAATTAATTTTAGAAATTGTAATACATGAATATATCTTGGTGGAATGATACAAATAGCTTTAAAAAATAATCCTTATAACAAGGATTCTTGGTGCGACCAAATGAAAATATTTGGATAATAAATTCGCGATTTCTAACGTACTGTTTCTATTGATGACGAATATTTTAGTCGTTCCATGGAATTTATTTATGATTTTCTGTTTAAGTTTTGTGAAATCGTAAAATTTTACGATTTTTCTTTACCTATTAATATTTCTAAAAACTTAAAAAACAGTTCTTAAAATAAATATCAATTTTCAAATAATATACTAATATTGAAGAAAATAGCAGTAAATAATAAAAAAAAATTTATGATTTTTCAATACAAGTACTAATTAAACAAAAAGCAATCAAATAACAATAATAATTATTGAAAAAAAGTTAAAATTTGTGGAAAAAGTACCATTTACAAATAAGTCTTATTTTTCTAAAGTAACAACTTATAAAAAATGATGTACTGATTGTAAAAAAAAAAAAAAATATTCCAAATTAGTGTCAATTTTCCTAAAACATAAAATGTTTAAAAAAAAAGTAGCAATTTTGCTAAAAGTAACAATTTTGGAAAAAGATACCATCAAATTTACAAATAAACAGTACCAATTTTTGAAAGTGCAAAGTATACATTTTTAAAATATTATACCGAATTTTCATAAAAAATAAAAAAATCAAAAAGTTCGATAAGAGTAATTTTAAAAAAAGTACAATTTGTTCAAGGTATTTCTAACAAGTACCAATTTTTTATAAACTATATAAAGAATTTTTTCAGAAATTTTTAATCTTTTTTTTAAAGTACTGAAAATGTATTAAGTATTTATTAAAACATATACCAATTTTCAGATAAAGAAATAATTTAAAAAAAATAAAAAAAATCTTAATTTTCCAAAAAAGGTTTTAAGTTAAAAAAAATAATTAAGTGAAGTACAAATTTTGATAACTTTTGCTTATAACGAAAAAAAAAGTAAATAAAAATTAAAAAAAAAAAATACATAAATAAAAAAATGTTCCCAAAAAATTTTCTCAAAAAATTTCAAAAAAAAAAAGATTGAAACAAATCTATTTTTAAAAAAAATAAATTTTTCGTAATTTCGTACAATATAAACTGGATAATCCGAAGGTCGATAATCCGGATTTTTCGGTAATCCGGAAGGCATTTTCCAAGTCATTATATACTCTATAATCCGGATTGATTGTAACTCTGTAATTCGGATTTAAAATAAAAACTAATATTTTTTATTTATTTTATTACTTGAAAAATATAGTAAGAAATATGATATAAGAGTAGATTTTTTTTTTTTTTTTACTAAATTAAAAATCTTTGGAAAACTTAAAAAGGGGAATGTTATTAGACGAAACATGTGGACTTGATGGTTAAAATGTTTTATATATTAAATAAATAATATATTTTAATACTTTTTATAACAAAAGTGTACCAGGAAAAAACCTCGATAATACGGATTAGGGTATTTAATGAATTATCCGGATTATCGAATTTATACTGTATAATTAAAAAATACAAATTAAGGACAAAGAGAAATTTATGTTCTGAGTAGAAATTTACCCAATATCCGATTTTAGTCAACGAACAAAAAGAGAATTACTTCTAATTATTAATATTTTGCACCTTTTTGAAAGTGATTTTTGATTAAATATCTTAATAAAAAAAAACGGCAACGATTACTTAAGCTATGTTCACTTTTGTCAAATATTTGACCAAATTTTCGTGGCTAATTCTACAAAAAAAAATTGTTTGCCTTTGTTTGATCTTGCAAAAGTTTTGTAAGAGAAAACAGCGTCAAACAAGGTTCGTTAAAATGTTAGCTACTTAATGATAAGTAAAAATATTTTTTCATTAAAATGAAGAAGTTTGTAGTGGTTACGTCACTTTAATAAAGTATTTGACTAGTTGAACATACCTTTAAAAAATACTCTTAATAAATTTTAATAAAGTTAATGTATTTTAAATATTTAAAAAAAGATTTATAGAAATAAAATAGCATACAAAATATAACATCAAAATTTCTTTACTTTTGACGAAAAAATACATACAAATTACTTTACTACTTCAAAAGTTATGAATAGGAATCATTAAATACATTACATTTGAAACTTTTGGAGAGTAAAAGACATATAGGGAATCTCTATTATTAAAAAGTGAACAGATATTCTGAAAAACTATTAAACTCCCTGGGATAATTTTATATATTTTTTTAACTTTTAAATTACCCTACTTAAATTTTTATTCTTACAAAACTTATTGTTTATATATTTTTCCCTTTTTTATCTATTTAAACAATATTATTTAAAGATATAAACGAAATAATGTCTAGAATTATAAAGATAATATTAACATTTTTATTATTTTCTAACACTTTCCAAAAGAATCATAAAATAAAATCTATAATCATTAATAGTTAATTAACAAATTAAAAACTCAAGAAAAAATAAATATAAATAGAAATAAATGCATTTATAGGCATTTGATTTTAAAATAAAATTCACAGCCTAACAGAACAGAACATAAATTGTTTTCATACCACTTAATGATTCATGTCACATGATTGTCATTAGATGATATGACCATATGTTAGTCTTGTTTGTTGTTGTTGTTGGTCTAGGACTTCTTTGATGTCAAGGTGTTGAGTGAGAGAGAGATGCCGCATTTTACGGTCAAAGCATGATTAAATCAAATAAATCGATATTGTGTGAGTTAAGAATATTGTTGACGCCACTCCTCTGGGGTCTTTTATATGTTTGACATTTTTTTGTTTTTGTTATGTTTGTTGCTGTTGTTAAGTGACAGCTGCTTGGGCTCAATTAACACTTATTTAAACAATCTAAACAACTTTTTCTTATCACTGTTGTATTAAATACCAAGAGAATGAACAAAATATATGGAAGAGATTTATTTATGATTGATTGTTGGTATGACTTTGATTATTAGTCGGGGATGTGTAAGGGATTAACATAGAATTAAGTTATAATGTGATTTGTAAAAATATTGTAAAATTTTTATAAATATTATGAGATTAGTAGGGTGGGGTGTTAAAAAATCACAATAATACCTTCCTTATGGTTATATTATATTGATCTATTATTAATATAAAATTTTAGTTTTGAATATAACAACTATTCATTTTATTCATTCTTTATCCACAAAAAATGCATTTATTTTATTATCCATCAAAAACAATTGTATACATTCCATTTAAATAAAAAAAATAATAATAATAAAGATCCTATAGATATATCTCAAATATCATTTTACCTGTGAAAATATTTATTCGAAAGAATTCAAAACCAAAATTAGTGGAATAAAAAATAAGATGTCATAATTATGTGCAATTATGACAGCTCTTGAATTTCAAGCAAAAAGAAATGCGGGTGTTCCATATGACAGACAAACCTTATGGTCCTTTTCGTCACCAACGTGGCTGGTAAATAAACGTAGTTTATAGTCGTCATCAACCCCATAAATGAACATAAATATGAAAAATCCATAATGCCACAATTGACATGATTATTATTACTATTCCTTTTTACAAAATTGATGACAGCACATGCGGGATCATAATAATTTTTTATGTTTATTATAAATTTTTTATTTTCATTTTTTTCTTTTCATACACATGAGTATGTTTTGCCTTTTCATTATTATAAAAATAAATAATGTCTACATTTCAATATATCTACTAAAATATTAAATACAATCATATACATACACATACACTCTTACATACAATAAAAATAAACCCTAAAACATTGAAAACCAGGACAAGGGAAAATAACGAATGAATGAATCATTTCCAGAGAAGAAGAAAAAAAAGTGCAATAAAAACTTAATACGCGAATAACGAATTCGTTTAACTACACGCAGCTTCATGAAACAAATACACTTAAACATTTAGTCATACAGTGAGACTGTTAGTCCCAATCTCATTCCGTGTCTAAGTCACAAACACTCTTATAATCGTAATCGTATGAAAGTAATAATAACGAACATTACGTTACAAATAACGATCCAAATATAAAAATATAATAAAATAATAAAAATATAGATTGAATAATGAAATGGAAAAAAACGTATAAATGAAATCTTTAATTAAAACTTAATGTACTTTTAATACTTCACATACACACACACTCACACATTTATTATTACTTACATATACATATTAAACGACTTTTTTTTTCGCTTTTTTTTATATATTTTTTCGGAGGGTTATAAAATCCAACATTTTATAGCCTCAAAAAAAAAAAGAAACAACAAACTTGGCAAAAATTACTTGCATTTAATGGATTCAATGTTAAATGCACTGTATGAGTGGAAAACTGGGGAAAAACCTAATAAAAATGCGTATATTTTCATTGGTTGTGGGTTTATTTAAGTGTGTGTGTGAATGTTGTTTTTAGTTTAATCTTACAAACAGCAAGTTTAATGTAATTTGTATGAAATTTTGTATATTTTTATATGAACATTTAATTCAGATTGAAATGTACCTGAAATTAATGAAGTGTAGCTAAAAATTAAGTACCAAAGATGACTTTGAATGCAAAAGGTAGTATATTTATAAGAAAAATTTATAAAATTTCAGTACAAAAATTTCAAGAAAATAACAAATATTTTACAATTGTGTTTTCTTAAAATACAAATATAATGTTTTGAGAAATAGGGGCATCTTTTCAAAGTTCGTTTTCTGTGGCATGAATCATTTAATTATCCCAGCACTTTTTGATTTTTGGTAATGACAAGTACTTTCCTGGAAATGTGGCGTCATTATTATTTGCCTTCTCTACATTACATAAATAAGTACTCAATAGTATAATTGCAGAGTAAGTTACAATCACGTGGATCAGTTGGCTAGAGCGCCAACAAAAACAAGTTTTTGTCACTTGAGTGCGAGATGGTGTATTGAGTAAGACGATAGTCATTAAAAACGAATAGTTAATATTAATATTTTTTTGTTATTTTTATTTTCATTTAGTTACGCGAAAAACATAGCTTTAGAAATATTTACGCCAATTATATGAAAGTTTGTGATGATCCTATTCCATGTCTGGTTTCCTGACATCAACAAGATATACATTAAACTGTAAGCATTCACTTCGTCTTTAAAATTCTGACCTCTAAATTTAAATTCACTGAATGGCGCAAATTTTCTATCAAAAAAAAAAAAAAAAAAATAAAAATATATATATATATATATATATATATATATATATATATATATATATATATATATATATATATATATATATATATATCATAGCTGTAACTTATGAATGAAATAAAAATACTTTTTATTTCATTTCTATTTCTTATTTCTAATTAAAAATATTTGTTAATCAATCTATTATCTTTTGAATAAAAATATTAAGGATTTTTATTTATACTAAAACGATTGAATTTATTATAAGTTTGTATCTGATTGAACAAAATAAATTAAAAATTAAAATATTTTATTTAACCAAAAGAAAAGCAAATATATTTTTATAAGAAGATAATCAAAAGTTTTTTATTTGATTATTTTAAAGTTTAATAATATTCATATATATTTTATTTAAATAAAAAAAGTTCAACAAATCTTTCTGATTTTTATTCAAAAACTTTATATTCAAATAGAAACATTTAAAATAAATATTTTTATTATTTTATTGAACAAAAACTCCAAAAAATAAAAATATTCAGCCTCAAAAGGCTTGAATTACAAAAAATTATAAAATTTTTTCTAATATTCAAGTATAAAAAAATATTTTACTTATTTTTCTTTTTCAAAGTAAATTTAAAACTATTCAAACAAATTCATGTTGAATAAAAATATTCAAAAGTTTTCTATGAATAAAAAAAATTGAATGTTTTAAAACAGATATTATTTTATTTTTAAAATGGAAAATAAAATAAAGAACAATTGTATTCAAACTAAAGAAATAAAATATATTTTAAAATTAGTTAAAGACTTAGGAATTTGATTTATATTTTATAAATTCATATTCGAATACTTTTGTGGAAATTTTATTTTATCTAACTTGTTAACAAATGGGATAATATTTAAATAATTTTTATTCAAATTAATTTCAAGTAACTGAAAATCATATTACAAAGAGTATAAAATAATTTTAAAGAAATTTATTTCTAAAAATATAAATAAAATTTTAAAATAATTTATTTTTAACAAATATTTTGATTGAAAATATTCACAATGAACAGCTATGATATATATCGTCCATTCCATGAGAGATTTATAAAAAATGCCAATTTTTTTACGGAGGGTCATCCGATTTTGTTCATATTTGATACACATATAATTTATGGAGCCATTTAAATATTTCTATTTTTATTTTTTTGAATTTTAAAAAATTCGCGAATTTATTCACCATTTTGATTTTCCGAAAAAAAAATATTCTTGGGCGTTCTTTCATGGAATGGACGATATATAATATATATATAAATATATATGTGATAAGTTTTAAAGACAGTAAATTTATAATTTCATAATTCTTGTCTTTTGACTGGACAAGTATATAGTCAGTGCTAAACTAAAATGAATTCAAAAATCCTCGAAAGTTTCAACTCAGTTTTTTAAGATTTTTAGTTTTAAATGTCTGTATTTCCGTGAGATTTTACGCGAATGATTTAGGACTTCTTTGTTATCTTTTAAGATCTACAAAGAGCCATCAACATTTTTCCTAATTTTAGAACAAACTTTGGCAATAAAGAAGATTTCAAACAATTTCGAAATTTTTTGATTTTCCCCATATATGTATATACTAAAGTGCCTTACGAAAAAAAGTTGCAAATGTACCCCTCTAGAAATGAAGATTAGTATGTTCTTATATGATTCCCAAAATATTACATCTCAATCTTTAAATTTACGTGAGCTGGGCCATTTTCAAAACACCTTTAAAATTACATATTTTTTTCATGTCATTATCAAAATTTTAGTTATAAGAAAATTAACTTCAAATTATAAAAGAGGCATACTATGACCATGAATATTCATTTAAATTATTATTGTGTCTCTTTTCAGTCGCTAAATATTAAGATTGTACTAACATTTTTTAACATATTTTCTTTGTTTAAACTTGTAATTTTATATATTTCGGACATTTTCAAAATATATTAGGTTTTAATGTACCATAGGAATGGTCTATCCTGTTACTATTGAAGATAAGACGTAATTAACCCATTAAGAACTAGAGAGTTAATTTTATGCATTTAGTTCCTAAAAGGTTAAATTTGGAATTTTTGCAAATAAATCGCATGGAAGTACTTACGCTTAAATATTGATAAATTTATGAAAAACAAAAAAAAAATAATTTAAAACTGCGAAAACAATCGAATAAAAATGATTTTTTGAAATTATGCCTCTATTTTACACGAATTTATAGCTTTTTTGATAAATTATGTTTTTGGGGACATTTATATACATAACTTATCATTTATTTGACGTTAAAATACACGTATCAATAGTATTTAATGAGAGCTTTCCAATAATGCGCTAAAAATCCAAAACATTCAAACTTTTATAAAATACTATTTAAAATAAAATCATTACAAATTTTACTAAAATTTTAATTTCGCGAGAATGAAAACAAATTTTAAATTAATTTTTGTTCAATATATAGAAGACATCGTTTTTCTATCATACGTTGTAATTTTTTTTTGACAAAAAGTATAAAACTATATATACTGTCGATCGAAAAACCATATTTTCGGAGATATTTTAAAAATGGTCCAGTTCACGTAAATTAAATAATTGAACCGAAATTTTTTGAGAATTAGCTTAAAACATATCAAACTTCAATTTTAGAGGGGTACATTTGCAACTTTTTTTGTCCCCATACAAATCAAGGAACTGTAATATATACATATCGCTAATATTATTGTATAAAATTGCTCTTAGACCACCATTTTCATTTAATACCATTTTCGAGCCCTTTAATTGTTTCAAGAAAAGGACATTATTCTGACAAGATTTAAATAAAAAATAAAAAAAATAATTTCTATTTCAAAATTATTTCATATGTCATTAGAAGTGATCTATAAAGTGGTCCTAAGACTATTTAATGGTATTCATCTAATTTATAAAATATCCACAACTTTTTGGGGAACGAAGAGATCTAAAATAGAGTATAATTCGTTTGCTTTTTTTGTCGGATTAAGAGATCAAGTCCGATTAAAGAACCAATTCAGGTGTTAAAGTATCTAATAAAGTCACTAAGTTCTTGCATAAATTGTCTTACATTCGTGAGTGTTTCTCGAGGATAATCAAAAGCCCGTCAAAATAAGAAAATCGACACAATGAAACCCAAGTAATGCTCAGTATTTAATGAGATCCATTATGCGCTCCTAAAATAGGGTTAAACGAACACGAGAGACCTGTGCTGAACACAACTGATCAGTATGAAAAGAGCTTTGAACAAAATGCTTGGGATCATTATCCTACATGAATTCCTATTTTAGTGGCATTTTATTCTGGAGAATGTCTATATAGTCAGCAGCATTCATTTTTCCCTGAATCCAAACTATTGCCCCAACTCCAGAGGCCGAAAAACATCCCCATAGCATTATAGAAGCACCACCGTGTTTGACGGTTTTTTTTTTGGTATATTTTGGATCAAATTCAGCATTTGCAGGACGTCGTACAAATGATTTTTCCGTCAGATCCAAATAAATTGACTTTTGTTTCGTCTGACCATAGTACGTTGTTCCAGTTTTTACGGCACAGATGTCACCTTGGCAAATTCCAACCTTTTTTGTATGTTTTTCTTGCTCAACAGTGGTACTTTTCTCGGACTGCGTACCATTAATCCGACTTCCTGTAGCCTATTTCTTATTGTTCGACTTGTAACTGAATCACACAATTCATGTTTAAGGCTACTTGATGACATAAAGGGGTTATTTTTGGAAAGTAGAACTAAGCGTTGGTCAAAACGTGCTGACGTTTTACGCTATCTACCTCTAGTTTCATGATTTTTTTCGAATGAATGGCATTGAATACTTTAGTTTTGGAACACTTCATTATCTGTGCATTTTTTCCAATTGATAACCCGTCCGGATTTAATTTAAGAATAACATTTTTTTCAGATTCAGTACAATGAACACCACGACTTTGCTTTACGCATTTTTAATATGTTTATGTTAAAAATAATAATTTTTATTGACTAATGGTAATTTTTTGTAGTGCGTTCCTATTATTTTTTCCAATTGAAATTACAACTTTACTGATTTTTTTTTTGGCAAAAAAATATAAAATAAAAGCGCAAAAGAGAAAAAGTAAACAAATAATGAAATTCCGTTATTTTAGAAACAGTTAAATAGCGGGACCCCAAAAAAAAAAAAAAAAAAAAAAAAAACTTAATATAAAGAAACTGTTTGCGAAAGTAAGGGTAGTCCCTATTATTTTTTCCAACACTGTAAAAGACAGTAAAGGGCAGAGAAAATGCAAAATTTTAGTTGGAAAAAAATCGCCATACAATTTTTATCTACTTTGAAAAATTCAAAACTGTTTTATGATGTTCTCAAGAAGGCCTATAACGGCGCCATATCATTTATCTACTGAATTTACAATGTAGCAGAATATAATCAAAATCTTTATGACCTATCAGTGACAAATACTATGTATTAGAAATTGTGATGAATGAATAATACATATTATATATGAGTATATTTAAAGAGAAGTTTTATGGTTACTCTTAAAGCTAATTTATTTTGATATGTAATTCGCTTTATTTTGCCTTGATTTAATTAAACAATTTTTATTGTTATCACAAAGCAAATCAAATCAAATCATGAAAATATAAACATAATAAAATAATATTTATTCATAATTAAAATCATCAAAGACTAGTCGCAATTGTTAAGGGGCCAAATACTTTTCGGCAAAAGTATTTACAATCTTTAGTTTTCCTAATAACGTATAACAAACTTACAACAAAGTATTTGTATGTAAGTATTTGAACATTTTGTTGTAAGTTTGTTGTTTGATGTCCAAGATTAAGAGAAACCATTAAATGCTTACGTAAATATTTTGAGTGGTATTGGAGCAAAAGTAAATATTATATTGAAATTATAAGGAAAATAAGTTTGAAATACTAATAAATACAAATACATAAACATATTTGGTAACAATGTTACACACATACACAAAAAAACAAGAGGAGATATATACAAGTTAATAAACCAATATGATCAAAGGAAAAAATAATGAATTATTTTATTTACATTTTGAATGAGAAACTTTTAGGTTAAAACACTTAAAGGCGTCTGTGTCTTTTACCCCACACACAAAGAAACTTTAACATACATACATACATAAATGTATAAATATACAATAAAAAAATTAGCCATAATATTATGATTATAAATTATTTTTTCTTAGAAATTGTTAAGTAAATAAGTGTAACTCTTTCAAAAAAGAGTTTATATACACAAATAAAGTAACATCTGTCATTAACGACAGGTGTATGTAACAATATTTAGACACTTGAGTGCATTTTCAATCATACAAACATCAAGTTTGTTGTGTTTTTTCTTTTACTATGAATAGGGAAATTTGGTCAAACCAAAAAGACCTCCGACCCCTTCCTTCCTCTTTTTTTATTTTCAATTTTGTTAGTTTTTCGTATAATTTTTTGGGTAAATATTTATTCGTTTTAATTGAAATAAAATGTTAACACATTCTCAAAAATTAAACAAAAAATTTCTCTTTTGGGTTATGAAAATAAATTTTTATAAATAATTTTTTTCATTTTCAGTTTATTATAAAATTCCTTCTAAAATATGGTCTCTTATTAGATTTTAAACGTTGCCTAAACACGCCATTTAAACATTTCGTAAACCAAATTTATAGTTGTCATCATAATCATTCGACATTTATGACAGACAACCACAATCTCATACTTTTAATATTAAACACATATTTGACATTTATGGTATTTAGCATTGACTTTTGGCGTTTACTTCATTATAAAAATATGTTTCTTTTCGGAATCATTGTTTTAATTTTTGTTATGATAAATTATGTTCTAAATGCGTGCCATTCGAACATTTTCTTTTATTTCGAATATTTTTTAAAAAAATTTCGTTCCTTTAAACATTCATATTTAGTTAGTAGTCAATGTCTTACATACATATTAGCATAAGGGTTAAAAATTTTAATATTTTGAGTGGTATTCTTTTATTCAGAGGTCTAAAACCAAAATACATTAAATACCAACAAATTTCTTTTTATTTTTTTGTTGCAATTTTCTGCTACATTAAACAAAGTCAATGAACCTCTCCTCTCCATTGTGGTCATAGAAAACTTGTATGTTTCAAAGAAAATAAAAACCATATTTTTTTAGGCTGACTTTCTAGTTGATTCAAATGATTTATTTGAATTTAAATGGAAATCAAATAAATCAAGTAGTGAGTCATTTTCCTATTAGAAAATAATTTGAATTTTTATTACCTTCGTTGTAAATATATTAAATAATTTAAAATATTCACGTGCCAAGAACTATGAATCACATGCCACAAGTCCTTTTCCTTTTGTTTGCATTTTAAAAAGTCCTTGTAAAAACAACTACATATTATGTTGTTAGTGTAAATTGTTGAACATTATAATGATGATTTGTTTAGTATTTTGTTGATACACTTTCTAGACTAGAGGAATGAACATTTGAGTGTTAACATAATGGACTACGAAAAAAAAAAAACGCAATAGTTAAATAATTGTTATATTAAAAATAATGGAAAATTGTTGAATGTAGGAAATTATTAAAGTTCACATATTTTCAAAAATATATTAAAGTAGGGGTAGAACTTTAGTAAGAATTTGTAACATAATATGTAGTTTAGCTATAATCTCAAGATATGCGCTATTTCAATACTGAAATCCAAAATTAGCTCACAAGTTGCGTAACTCTGATAATAAAGCCATTTTACCATTTTCTCATCTTATCATCCAAAATAGTCTATAAACTAGCCTATCATTATTGCGGAAAAATAATTATTAAAAAAATTAAACGTATTCTAAAAATTTTAAAATGAAGAGAAAGAAAAAAAATGGGTTTAAAAATGTACATATTTTATATTAAAAAAAAAAAAATAATTCGTTAATTTTTCTAATCCAATGTTTTCAAATAATTTTATAATTATAAAAATTACTCAAAATCAAAGTATTCTAACAAATTAAATTCAAATTTTACATAGAAAAAATCTTAAATAAAATTGCAATTACAAAACATACATATTCAATTATTTTATTAATTGAAATTCCACCTATTAAAAAAAATATTCCAACTATCACTTATTTTTATTTATAATTGTTTAATTTATTAATTGATACAAAATGAAAACTAATTAAAAGCCAATAAATTGTTTTATTTTTAGTAAAAGATTTTATTTTGATCAACTGAATAATTGATACAATAGAAAAAATATTCCAATTACTTTTTTAATTGTATCAATTATTCAATTGATCAAAAATAATATTGTTTAATATTTTTTACTAAAAATAATACAATTTATAGGCATTCAATAATTTTTCTTTTTATATCAATTAATAAATGAATCGAGTATAAATAAAAATAATTGATAATTTGAATAATTAAATACAAATTTTTTCATAGGTTGAATTTCAAATAACAAAATAATTAAATAGTATTATTCGTAATTTAAATTTGATTTTACATATTTTTTTGTAAAATTTAAATTTAATTTGTTAGAATACTTTAATTTTGAGTAATTTATTTAATTATAAAAATATTTGAAATCATTTTAAAATTCTCATTTATAACAGTGGTCGGCAAAATAATCCTTCCCCAAAGACAAATAGTTGGACTTGATGGATTTGATGTGCAGGCTAAAAATATCTTCAAACTATTCTAACTTGATTTTTTATGCGCTCAAAAGTTTCAGAGTTATTTTGAAATTTGTGTCCGAAAAAGAAAATTGTTCATGCTAAATTTAATTTTATTTTACGTAAATTTCTTTTGAAAAATTAAAACATCAAAAATTATCCACTTTATAATTTTTATTTTAAAGCAGGTAATGTTAAATACAAACATCTAGATTTTTTTTCAGTTAAGTGAAAATAACCTAGAACCTACAATTAGGAAAAAAAAAAGTTTTCTTTCTTTAGAAAAAAAAAAAAAAAACAAAAAGAAAAAATGAAAGCAGATTCTTGTTTAGCAAGTTAAATTTCATCTATTCCACCTATTTTTTATTTAAGAAGAAATGAATTTTTTGTTTGCATACCTCTGTATCTCCGCTTAATTGTGCATCCTGTTCCAATCATCGTAGGAAGTGAAATTTGTCCACTTTGATCTAATATAATTTTACATAATTTTACGTAACCCTGTATCTAACAAAAATGAATTTTGGAAAACCCTAACGTAGAGTATTAATATACTTTAAAAGGATAACTAAAGACAAAATAATTTAAAGTAAACAAAAGATTACAACCATTGATTCCTGCGTGAAACAGTGTTAACAAAGCACCTATTTTTTAAACAAATTTCCAATTTTCGCCCTGATTTCTCAAATAGAAAGAAAAATAGTTATATTTCTATGTAGCCTAATGTGTTTTTAGTTTTTGATTGAAGAGATTTTTGCTCCCCGATATAGATTGGGTAGATATAGTAAAAAAAGTAAAAGATCTCATTTTTAGAAATTTATAAGTTTTTTTTTTTTTTTTGGGAATTAGAAGTTTTCAAAAATTTTATTTAAATGTAAAACTTCATTGAAAAATATCCACTAACAAAAGTGTTACTGCATAATTAAAAATTAATAATATTTACAAAATCTCAAATTAATCTTTTTTTCATTATCTTTTTGCAATAACTCTTCAATGAAGCTATGGATCCGCCCCTGGCCTATGTAGTCCAAACTCTAAACTTAAAGTGCTTATGTGGATCAGCCGTTCCGAAACTGCAAAATTATTTCCATTTCATTTTTTAAATCATAGTGTGCGATTGTGTTGTGAAAACTTTAAATCAGAATCCAAATATTTTGAATATAGATTCAATCAGGTGGTCCGATTTTAATCTAAATTCACACCACCTCGAAGTCAAATCCTTTAGGTGCAAAACTATAGGGTCATAAGTTAGGGCAGCTCTCACGTCTAAGTTTTTAAACTTTAAAGATATTTATTTAAACCCTTTTTATATGGTCCATAATTACATTGGTTATATAACTGTATTTATTTGAAAAGTATAAAAAAACTTCAAAAATTGTATTTACAATAAAATCAGATTACTATCATATGAAAATAGGTGTAAGTTTTAATGACTTTAATAGATAAAAAATCTACTATTGGACAGGAAAAATATTCAGCGAAATAAATATTTATAAAACAGAAAATAAGGCAGATCAAAATGCATAAACCTAATTTTAATGGTCAGATATACGAATAAATTCTAAGAAAAATTTTATTTCATTAATACATTCATATATATTTTTTTTTAACTTTTAAAATGTTAATACATCTGTTAAACTGTTTAAATAGTTAACCATTTAAAGAGATAATTCAATAAAAAAAACATATTTTCATCTTCTGTGTTCAACAACTTTAAAAAACAAAAAGAAAAAAAAAAAAAGGTATTTCAGCATGATAGAATTACTAAAGGTAAAATCACTAGAAAGTTTGTTCTCATTTTTATTTACCCTGAAAAGTCAAACACATAAATCAAAATAAAATGTAAAAAAAAATTAAAATAAAACTTCAAATTAGAAAAACAAAAAAAAAAAAAAATATTTTACAACAATTTTCTTTAAAAAAATGTATGCAACTAAATTTTATTCTAACAAATATTCACAAATATATGAATTGTAAATGTCCAGTTGGACAAATGTACGTATTAAAAGTTTACACTGCATTCCAAGGATAGAATTCGGCATTTCAGGAAACAATTTGAATCATATACTTATGTGTGTAAACAAAACTTTTTATATTTTTTTTCATTCTTGATTTTTGTTTTTTGCTTTTCATTTTTCAGTTTTTGACTTAACAAGAAATAAAATTGACGACTCTCTCTAGTGATTCTACCTTCTATTATTATATTATGTATTTCAGTAAAATTTTAATTTAAAAAAATATAAACTATCAAACGTTTGTTAAAAAAAATATAAAATATTAATATTGAGCAAACAAAATAAAATTTCACGTAAGTTTTTTCGAAAAAATAGTTATTTAAAAAATAAATAAAACATTAATTTAATTCGTTTTACTCTTTTAGAAATTCTGATCGAGATATCACATCTGGACAAACGTCAAGACTGCTTTGAGCCAGAATTGCTACCAATAACAATTAAGTTAAAGTGGAAATAAATGTATTGCAGACGGTCAGAAAAATCATTTTAAACCAGAACACAGTTTTTACCAATATCGTTGGTTCAGAATGCAACTGGGTTTAATATTGATATTATTTTTATTAAATTTTGAATTTATGTTAGAATACTTCATAGTACATTTAATAAATTAATTTCTATTATATTCATAAATTGTATTTCTTTTAATAAATACATCATAATCAGTATGAAGGTTAGTACGCATTACGTATGTACTATTGACTGAATGCTGATATTTTTAAAGACATATCAGCAGTAGTGACTAAAGATGGAAAAAGTATCACTGACAATACATTGAAATTTTAAATGCAATATCATGCAGATATGTCATTAATTTGTCAGCACTATTGACAACATGCTGATTAAGTCCTGAAGAAATTTGGCAAAATATATGAATATGTCAGTAGTTGTCATAAAGTATTTTGTATGGGCATAAATGAAATTGTCTTATAAGACGTCTTAAAGAAATTTTCAACGGGGTTATTAATCATAATTTAAGATAAAATTATATAAAATAATTTAATTTCAGATGGGTCTATAATTGCTACTATTAAAAAATTTTAACACTTTTTTCCTTAAACATATTTATCTCCATAAAGATATCTATCAGAAAAGTAAAAAATTTTTATATACCCTTAACCCCTTATTATTTCAACTATTTAACCAAATGATTATTATATTCAAGGAAACAAAAATTGGAAAAGATGCTCTAAGGCATTCTTAACTATATGAGGGTTTAAGAAATTATTCATTTAGAAGAGATTGTTGGCCAAATACCATATTTTTTGCAAATTTATAATTGCTTTTTTAATAAGATTATTAAAAAACTATAGACCAAAAGCTAAGACTTTCAATATTATTAAAAACGTAAATTTAATATGTATGGACAACTAATGGTCAAAAATAATGAATTTTTAAGTAAAACATTACGTTTTCTTTTTATACTCAGAATTTGCATTTAATTTTTTACTTTTATTAAAATAATATTTCATTTGAACTTTCAAAATACATTGCATTTAAAATTTTATAATACTATACAATGCTCACAACTACACAATTTTATTTATTTCTTCTAAAAGAGAAAAAATATAGAATTTAAATGAAATGTCAAGCTTATGTTTATTGTCGTATCTGCTTGCTATTGTATCTACTAATCGTATCAATAAAAATCGAAAGAATAAAAAAAAAAAAAAAAGACCAATAAATACTAGTTAACAAAACTAAAAAGATGTTTTCTTTAATGCTTTACTTTATTTCGATGACTCTCTTTTATGTGGAAAATAAACTTTCGATGAAGTGAAAGAATAAAGAAAGGGATCAGCTGGATTAAAAATTATGCGTACAATGATACCTTACTCATGTCAGACATACAGGACGTATTTATATTATTTCTATTCTTTTTATTATTATTTTATTTGAAAAAAATTTATATGCGAACAGAAAGAATAGAAAAAGAAAACGACGAAAAACTTTTCAACACATTTATCTTGTATAAGAAAAGGAAATAAATATATCCTCCAATGAAAAAATTAAGATATAAAAGAAATTTTATAGCTCTACTTAAAGGTAACGAAACGAATAAAAAGAAGGACTATGTGCAGAACATATAACAAAGGACATCGTATATAAAGATAAAATACATATCGACATATAGATGGATATATGGATGGATACATTTAGACAAATAGAGGAGTTACTTGTTACGTACAATTTATGTGCATATACTTACAGTGGGTGACAAAAGACACTAAAATATCATATTTATATGAAAAGTGTTAAGGAACTTTGTAATTTTAGATTGACAGAAAAATTAGTGATATAGGACTCTGAGATCTTTCCTCGTCCGTAGTAAATGTTTATATGAAGACAATTACGTTTAAAGTTTTCAACGAGTAAGTTGTAAAAGTTTAAATATATAATTAAAGAAATTTTATAAATATTTTTTAAAATTTAAAATATAACAACAAGAGCAAACAATTTAAGTTGTTAGTTTGCTAAAAAATTTAACTTAGAAATGTTGTAATATAATTTAAAGAATTCATTGAATTGTAGAAATATTTGACACCATAAATATTTATTAAATTTTAATTTCAGGCTCATAAACGTAGTGAATCTTAAAATTTTATTATTTTACATAAGAAATATTATTTCCAACACATAATTGTAACACAGAAAAAATTATTACCGTCTTTTTTACAATTAACTCAGTTGTTTAATTTTACATCAAAATTTAATAAATATGTTCAAGAAAAAATAAAATAAAAAATAAATTTTGGTATGATTTTTTTTCCAATACACATTTTTAATTGATTCAATCATCTACTTGATTGATTTAATTAATTTATTAATTGGGAATTTTTTTCTGTTTTGTATTTTTTATAGGTTTTAGTAATTGATATAATCATTTTGGCGAGAGGTGCAAATTTAAACAAGTTTATAATTGAATGAATTATTTTCATATATATTTGTTAATTGATGACTTTTTTCTGTGTAAGAAAAATCGTGTTGACAATTGTATTTACCCCCCACCCCACCCCCCCCCAAAAAAAAAAAAAAAAAACTCCTCTCAAGGACCTTTTATTAAACCACTGTTGTATGGAGTGTCTGGATTATAAGCACCTTAAGTGACAACAAAAATAACAGATTTTTCTTAAGAAGGTCCATAAGATGATGTACAGAGAATTTTGTTAAGCTGATACTAATAAACATAGTATTTGCAAATGTAATTGGGATCCCAAATATGTTTTCACAAATATAAATAATAAGGTATACAAATAAAAGACAACAATAAAAAAAAAAAACAAAAACAAATAAAAACTATCACATGTTTGGTCCTTAATATTACAAGAGTATGTGTAAGTGTGTGTTACTAGACAAACAATTTCATGTTTTATTTTTTTCTTTCAACAAGGATAATAATGAGACTTCTGCTGCTGCTACTTGCTTAAGTAATTTGTGTGTAATGTAGCGTATAAATGTCGTAGAATACAAAAACTAAAAAGCAAAAATAAAAGATATAGACGAAGAAAACATCTTATTTTTGCCATTCAATGTTCATTGAATTTTATTTGATGTGAATTTTTTTGTTTTTGTTTCACAAACTTTAAGACTTCGTACATATCTACATACATTTCTAGAAATTTCAAACAATTGTTTAACAACAACAACAAAGCTACTTACAACCAAACAACAAAAGCCAAACGTTTTAGTTAATTAAATAAACAAATGTTAGTATTTGTTTCTTTGATTTAATCAATTCCTCAACATGTTGCACTAAAATACACGTGTATTAAACCAAAAGCAAGTCATGTCCTTTTTAGTAAATTCGCCTTATATTTGCTTACAACCTCAAACATGTTGGAAAGTCAAGACAACCTGTTTGTATTTAAAATATTAGATTTCCCCCCAAAAGGAAGCAGAAACCAAAGTTGCTCTAAGGTTCAGTTGTGTGTTTGTAAGTAACAAGATAACACATCCGGTTGTTGGAGAGGAAAAAAGTGTGATTGTGTTGAATTCAAAAGTGTTTAGTCTAAATTTTGTGCTGGCAATACTAGAAGGAAATGATCGCTGGACAAAATGGTAAGTTAAACATGACAGGGTGACTAGAAAATGTCAACTGTTATTTATATTATTTTTTATTTAATAAAATATGTTTTGGTAATATTTAAGAAAACAATATATATTTTTACAAGGTTTTAACAATATTATTTTTTAAAAAGGTCAGTTATTTTTTAAAGCATTTTTATTTTTTCGTAAAGAAACTTCAAAAATATGATATAGGATTCTTAGTTTTAAGTTAAGAAATTAAAAAATTCGACAAAAAAAAGAAAAAAAAAAAAACAGTAATAGTAATATGTAAAACAAACAATTTGTTAATTAAATCAACTTAAGACCCTGCGGGAAATTTATGGTAATTGCAGTAATGGACCGGTCCCTAATGGGTTCGATTCGGAGTGCCGCCATTGATATTAACGAAGAATTATAAATTAAAAGTAAACATAAGTTCATGAAACTAATAATAAACAATTTTAAAAAGTAAACAATTGTAGAATTTTTATCATTTTTTTTTTTTTATATATTAATCGACATGTCCTCTTGGACCAGTCCTGTGACCTATCCCAAGGGTCTAATTAGCCACCTCCAATGACAACCCCATGTAAAAGTGACAGGTTCCTCTCATATAAAGTTCCGGAACTGGGACCGTTCACTAGCCCTGAGAACCTGTCACGTGACAAGTTTTGAACCGGTTCTCTTTCCTTTAAGGTACTAACATTTGTATAGAATTTATCAACTTTTAAGTAGTTGTCGGAAGAGGTAGTTATGTTCAATTATAGACCAATTAGCTTGAATTTTGGCATTAAGATTTCTATCTATATAGAACTTATTTATATTATATATTATTTATATGTCTATTTATTGATCAATAAACCTCAATTCAGGGTGGTGAAAAAATCATCATAACCAATTTCAATGAGCATTGATCTTGAATTCATTAAATTATTTCCAAAACTACGACCTGCAAGGTTTACAAGGATGAACCGAAAAAGAGAAAGACAGACGGGCGGACATCGTTGAATCAACTGATAATGTAGAATCACACACAGCCGATTGCTATATATTAATGTGAATGTTAGACTAATATGTGTTACAAACAAAAATTCTAAATATTTACAAAATCCCCCAAAATTTTGTGAATAATCAGCCAAATAGCTAAATGAATAATCGCTCAAAAGTTTGGATTATTCTACATATTGTCAAATATACCATATTAAAAAATATATCTTATTCGATATTAAGACCGTCATGTCTCAGTAAATTTTCTTCAAGATTATTCAGTTGGTTTCCCAGAAATTTAAAAAATGAGCTGTTTATCTTCTTTTAAAAAATATTTTATTTTAAATTAAATAAAGTTTTAAATATCTCAGAAAATATCTTTATCATGAATTTTGTGGTGTATAATTCGAACTCATAATGAATATTTCATTATATCCATCTAAACGTCTTTCTGACAAAATGAACGTTTAACCTAGCATTGCACATAGAGGCAAAGTTATACCAAACGTGGCATTAAATAAACCTCAGTATATGAACATAAGTGATTGGTATCGTTGAAAAGAAAATATAACCCACCGAACAGTATTAATGAAAAAATAATGAAAATATACATAGTTTTTTTTTTTTATTTTTTTAATTTTGTTCTTTGGTGAATATGAAATTTATTAATAATATTTTATTATTCAATAAATAAAAATAGTATAAATACGTGTCAAAAATTGTACTATTCTGAAGTTTATTCAATATAATTGGATATTATAAATTTGGGAAACATTTATTTTTATCATGCATACCACTGTGTTACTTCCTTTTCTTTCTTTTTTTAAATAAAAGCTAGTTCTGCCAAATTTGAACCTGAAGTTACAAATTTGAAATTGTGATTTATGCAATTTAAGAGAATTTCGGGAAGTACTTTATATGGACACTGTGTTCTAGTGTAACCCAATTCCTTTGAAATATGGTAGAGTAATTTATGGTTACCAAACATGTACTGTTGCTATCTGACTATATATGTGTCATATATAACCATTAAACCTCCATTCCGGGAATATCTTTGTATGAGAGTTAAGTGAAAATATGGACCAATCAAAACAGCAACTTTTTAGCAACTTTTTTATGTAAAAAGTAACATTCATACCAAAATTCATTCAATTATTTAAAAAATTGCGAGCTATAGGTATAAAAACTTCAATGATCCATCAAACATTTCAAAAGGGTTTAAAAGCGTAATTCGCAAAAGGTAAAAACAGAATATACAAATGCACATTCTGGTCTTTGTAAGGTGTGTGTAAATGCTATGGACAAATCAAAAATTTCAAAAATTTTAATACTTAAACAAAAATAATGGTAAATATACTATTTTGATAAATTTTTATAGTAATTCTCAACAAAATTTTCTAATATATATAGTAAAAACTTTTTGTTTCTATTATAATGTCAAATGATATTTTCTGACTATTGTATAAGGCATAGGAAAATAAAAATTTTATTAATTTGGACTTAAGTCACGACCACACATTAGAGTTGAAGAAAAATATTGTGAACAAACATTGTGTACAAAAGTGTGCTCTTTAAAGTTGTATACAAATTTTATCAAAAAACATATTTTTGTTTTTAGATTTATTGCCAAAGGTCTCTATATAGTTGCCCTTATGTGCATTGCTTAAAATTATTAAAATTTGCAGCGAATATTTTTTATACTTAGCATTAAAATTTCGAAAACTTATAGTTTTAAGAATTTATACATTAACTGTAATTTACGTAGGACTTTTAATTTAATAAACACAACCAATTATTTATTTTTAAAAACCACACAAAAAAATGCTTATACTGCTCTTTTCATTTCCATTTTGTTTCATATAAATTAAAGCTTCTCTGAAACACCCTGTTACACACTTTATAGTGATCATGAAACTAATGTATCAAAAGTATAACATACCTTAAGGATGCCTCAAAATGTTATTCTTCAAATTGTTTCCGGTTTCCGCGTTGATAAAACTGCAATAAAAAAAACAATAAATAGTTAGGAATAGGAAACTCATAAAATTAAAATTTTTTAAAGAAAAAATTAAATAATTTTTTAAACAAAGTATCTTTGTTTATGTAATTGACACAACGCTTTCACTTATTGCACAAATATCCATGAATGCTGTATAGAAAGAATATTTTATATACAAAGTAATTAGTTTTTCTTTTTGTTGCATAATGCAGATAAGAGAGCACGTGATAGAGAAGGATGACTATAAATCGTGGTTAGTGGCGATTAATGCATACAAAGATATGAAGAATTTAATTCAGAAAACAATTTGAAATAACATGCAAATACTTCTTTTAATAAATGAGACGTTAAATATTTCAATTTTGACTCGTAAATATTTCATTATTTGTGATAATTTATCTAAAGTTTTTAAATAGAGATCAGAAAATTTTCAGATTATTTGATCATGAAATTAAAATCAGTATTTTCCTGCGACTATTAGCTTCGGGGATTAAGCTAAAAAATAATAAAGCTTCTATAGTAAATGTTGATTTTTCTAACAGTTCTTTTTGCTTTCCTAAAAAATTTGAAAATTAAAATTTTGTCAAAAGTTCACAGATTTATACAGTCGTATTTACTGTACAAAATCAAATTTTTGACCACTCGAAAATTATTATCACTTATTTTTTATAAATAAGTGGAACGGAAAAATAAAAGAAAAAAAAAATATTATGTAAATTTTCCACCAAACTGTATTAAGGTATACTTCCCCCTAGTAATAAAATTACTGAAGAGTTTTTAAAGTATTTTACTACCTTGTTATAAAAAAATGAACCCAGTAATAACACAAAACAAATCAAGTGTACTTTACACTGGATGCTGTTTTTTTTTTTATGTTGAACGAACGTACGTACGTATGTATAATAAGGGAGATATAGATGCAATTTTCAACATTATCTTCAACAACAACGACAACAACATCAACATCATCATCTTTATAATCATAATATGTTGTATAATGTAAAATTTTAGTATTAAATTATTATACTATTATACATATTATTATGACTACGAAACGAGTATTTATTCATTCATTTATTCATTCACTTATTCATTTATTCCTTGCTACATATAACTGGTAGGTCGAATTAAAATCTAAAAAATTAAAAAAAAAAAAAAAAGTTTATTAAAAACGAAGAAATATATGAATATGTAAAAGAAAGAGAGAAAGAGAAAACCTAATAAGATAAACAGAATGAGAAGAGATATGGTTATTATTGTTGATGTTGTTGTTGTTGGTTGAATTGCAACCACTTTGCCACAATCTTAATAACCATGAAGTACTGTAGCTAATTAGCACAAAAAGCTGGCTAATAAACATGCTCAATGAGCCTTGAAACGTATGCATACGTAATACTTACGTACTAAATAAGTATAAATATGATTTTCTATCTATAGGTGTGTGTGTGTGTTTGTTATGCTTAAAGCTTGTAAAATTATATTGTATGTTAAGAAATATAAGAAAAAATATTGAAGGAATGTTTATAAGGATGCCTGTGCCCATAAAACACTTGTATGCGAAATATTCAGTGGGTGGGTGGATGTATGTGTGTGTTTGTATTAACGATTTTGTGTTATTCTCTGTATGAATGAATGTAGTACTTTAAGGTCGTCAGTTTTAATTTTTTCGATAAAAACAACGTACGTAAGAATTTTTATTAAATACACCTAGAGAAAATTGCAAAGGAAATACGAGTTTCTAAAGGAATATCTTATTTGAAAAATTCTTTATGTTATGAAAAAATATAATAAACGAGCTGTAAACCCGCTACTTCGTTAGCGGAAATTTTTTATAAAAATCATACTATATAATAAATTTAAACTAAGATTCTTAACTCTCTTGGGAACATTTTAATAATGGTGTTATTTCATCCATAAATAACAATATTTCTTTAATTTCATGTTTATAATGTCAGAATAATGAAAAATAAATATCAGAATTACGAAAAAGTATATTAGAATAAAAAAAAAGGACCACAAAATCCATTTTAACATTTCTGATTCACTTACTACCTTACATCTTCAATTTTATGTTTCTAAGGATGAAAATTGCAGAACATTCAAGAAGTACTATTAGAAGAACGAAAAAATAAACCACAAAGTCCCTTCTTATGGATTCCCATTCATTTAGGACCACATATCATTATTTCATGTTTCTAGGTTAAATATTACCGAAAATTCAAAAAGTACCATTAGAAGAACGAAAAAGTACCACAAAGACAACTCTTGTGAATTCTTTCTCAATAAGAATCCTCTCTTATGGATTCTTATTCATTTAAATATTATAGAAAATTCAAAAAGTACCATTAGAAGAACGAAAAAGTACCACAAAGTTCTCTCTTATGGATTCTCATTCACTTAGCACTTCATGTCCTTAATTTCATATTTCTAGGTTAAATATTATAGAAAATTCAAAAAGTACCATTAAAATAGCAAAAAAGTACCACAACGTCCCCTCTTATGGATTCTCATTAACTAAGGACCACATATACCTAATTTAATGTTTCTAGGTTCATAATTATAGAAAATTCAAAAAGTACCATTAGAAGAACGAAAAAGTACTACAAAGTACCTCTTGTGAATTCTTTCCAACATCGTATTTATCGTATTTAATTTCATGTTTCTAGGTTAAATATTTCAGAAAATGCAAAAAAGTACCAATAGAAGAAGAAAAAATTACTACAAAGTCCATCTTCTTGTATTTTTACCCACAGGACCATGTATCTTTAAGTACCACAAATTCCACTCTTGTGAATTCCTATCTACATTTTCTTAATTTCATGTTTATATGTTTAATGTAATCGAAAATTCATTATTAAGTTTGAATAAAATGTAATTTCCCGTCTTTACCCCTTTTTTTGGTACTTTTTTTCACCCATCGAAGTATCAAAAATTGTATTCCAATAAATTTCTAAATTGTAGTGGTATCCCATATTAAAATACTCATATGAATATTTCAATAAATATCAAAAAAAGTTTTATGAAAAAAACTACCAAAAAATAGGTACGATTTTTACCACTTAAACGTTTAGAATTTCTAAAAAGTACCAAATTCGTATTTCTCATTTTTTGATAAGTTATGAATACGGCATAAATTTTATCTGTATGTTGATTGGTTTCAAAGATACATATGGTGCCAAAAAAGTACCAAAATACAGTTTTTACCCGTTTTCTCCCTAAAAGGCCGATTTTCAAAAAAGTACCAGACACCTGTCCAATTATATTTTAAATGAATAACGATAACTATTCAACTTTTTTTGTATCTCCATTAGTTTAGGAGATATAAAGTTACCGATTTTACCCGTTTTTACCCTTTTTTTACCCCTAAACATTCGAATTTCCAAAAATCCCGTCTTAGTGGATCTATATGGTAAGAGATCTACCTACGTTCGAAATTTCTCTAGCTTCAGCCGTTTGAGCTGTGGGATGATGAGTCAGTCACGTTACTCTTTTATATATAATAAATAATTTTATAAAAAAAAAAAAAAAAAACACAAAAAATGTCTTGAGTTTTCTATCGAAAAACTTTATGCTCCGAACAAAGTTTTTTATAGAAAAACTTTATCCGCACAATATTTTCTATAGAAACAAGTTATCCGAACAAAGTTTCCTATAGAAAAACTTTATCCGCACAATATTTTCTACAGAAAAACTTTATCCGAATAAAGTTCTCTACAGTAAGACTTTATCCGAATAAAGTTTTCTATAGAAAAACTTTATCCGAACAACGTTTACTAAAGAAAAACTTTATCCGTGCAAAGTTTTCTATAGAAAACCTTTATTCGAACAATGTTTTCTATAGAAAAACTTTATCCGAAGAAAGTTTACTACAGAAAAACTTTACCCGAGCAATGCTTACTAAAGAAAATCTTTATCCGTGTAAAGTTTTCTACAAAAAACCTTATCCGAATAGAGCTTTATGTAGAAAACATTTATACAAACAAAGTTTTCTATAGAAAAACTTTATCCGAACAAAAATTTCTTGAGATAAACTTTATCCTAACAAAGTTTTCTACATAATAACTTTTCTATAGAAAAACTTTTCCACATAAAATTTTCTATTGAAAAACTTTTTCCGCATAAAGTTTTTTAGTAAAAACCTTCATCCACACAACTTTTTTAATTGAAAAAACTTTATCCGCAAAAAGTTCTTTATTGCAAAACTTTTTCCGAACAAATTTTCTATAAAAAAACTTTATCCGAACAAAGTTTTCTATAGAAAACCCATAGTATAATTATAAAGTATACTCCTAAAAATATTTTTTTTCATTGGCAAACCTCGCGGTACTGTCAAATTTGTTTGTATTCATATGTAAAATTTTTTTCGATTTTTTTACTCTTGTTTTTGTAGATGTGCAAGTACTTTATTATTATACTATGAGAAAATCTTTATCCCATTAAAGGTCTCTACAGAAAATCTCTGTCCTTACAAAGTTTTCTGTACAAAAAAAAAAAAAAAAATATATATAGAAAAAAAAAACAATTCTTGCGAAAAACTGTATAAAGTTCTCTATTGAAAAACTATATTCACACATTTTGGTAATTGGAAAATCTTTATCCGAATTTTTTTTTTATTGCAAAGCTTTATCCGAACAAATTTTTCTATAAAACTTTTTATTCATGCGAAAAAAGTTTTATATAGAAAAACTATCTAAAAAATGTTTTTCCCGAAAACATTTTTTCTATTGAAAATCTTTTATCCGAACGAACTTTTCATATAAAAAAGATTCTTATAGAATATAATTTTCTTAAAAAAAAACTTTTTTTAAAGCTTTTTATGGAAAAATCAAAAAATTTAAATAAGGATTTTATCATCATTTTCTTTCAGTGTTAATATTACATTAAAACAATTTTATTACGAGTATAAATAACTCCCCCAGTTTGTTATTTTTTCACGCAAAATACTGAACGAAGGAAAAATTAAATAAAAAAAAGAAAAGGTATGTACGTGGAAACAATTAGTTACCTTAAGGTCCCCCAAACTACTTTTATAAACTTTTGCAAATGCATTTCTCTGCCAAATGATATAGAGGCAGTCAGTCGTGCAGTAATAGTATGTAATGTGGTACATTCATACGCTTGAATAGAATTCAATTGCAATTTTGTAACAGTCACATCTACTCAGATAAACACAAAAACATACATACACACATACATATGAATGCTGTAAGTAAACACACATTTAAACAAGAATAAAAGCATATAACTACAGATTGGGGAAGAATACTTATATATGGGCAGGCATTCGTAATATGGTACATTTTATATACGAATGTTTTATTGTTGTATTATTGTTATTGTTCTGGATATGTATGAATGTTTCCTACGCACAAAGTTGCAACCCCAAAAGCAGTAATAATAATAACAAGAACAACAACAACAGCATACCATATGAATACACTCTCACAATATAAAAATTGTTGAAATTTGTTTTTGTTTTCACATATTTTTTTTCTGTTTTTAGTTGCATGTTTATAAACCATAATGCTGCAGTGAACCCAAACTCAGGAAAAAAACCTCATACTCCAACACATATGTTCCCCAACATCTACACACACATACACATGAGTACAACACACTTTTCAATTCAATTCAAACTGAACTTAAGCTCAACTCTTCTCATCGTCAACATTCCAAGCAAATGAGCCGTAGGCCAATACATTGCATTCATAACAATATGAATATTTTCATCATCAATGAATACAATTTTCATTATTGTATTTACGTTTACATTTTGTAGGAGGAGGGATGACGTTAGAGTGTTGTGTTTAGTTGAAGGAATTGGAGCAAAGTGAGTTGATAAATAGAATGAAAAGTACCAAAGGTACATTTTACCAAATAAATGTTCATATTGAACCTTAAAGAAATATAAATACTTTACCAGAAGAAAATTTTCTACACAAAAATTTTATCCGAAGAAAACGTTCTATAGAAAAACTTTATCCGTAGAATGTTTTCTATAGAAAAACTTTATCCGAACAAATATTTAAAATTTATCCGAAGAAAATTTCCTACAAAAAAAAAAAAAAAAAACACTACCCGTGTAATTTTTTTTAGAAACATTTAGCCGAATAAAGTTTTCTATTAAAATATAGTTTTTCCGAATAGAGTTTTCTATAAAAAAAGCTTTCTATTGAAAAACTTTATCCGAACAATGCTTTCTATAAAAAAAACTTTATCCGAACAAAGTTTTCTATTGAAAAACTTTATCCGAACAATGCTTTCTATAAAAAAAAAAACTTTATCCGATCAAAATTTTATATAGAAAAACTTTATTCGAAAATTGCTTTCTATAGAAAAATTTTATCCGAAGCTTTCTATTGAAAAACTTTATCCGAAAATTGCTTTCTATAGAAAAACTTTATCCGAATAGAGTTTTCTATTAAAAAAAAATTATCCGAACAAAGTTTTCTATTGAAAAACTTTATCAGAATAAAGTTTTTTATAAAAAAAACAAACTTTATCCGAACAATAGAAAAATTTTATCCGCACATAGTTTTTAATAGAATAACTATTTGAAGAAAGTTTTCTATAGAAAAGCACAAAGTTTTCTGTACAAAAACTATTCGGATAAGGGTTTTTTCATTGAAAAATTTTATTCGAATATAGTTTTCCATAGAACAACCTTATCCGGTTATAGTTTTTTACAGAAAAACTTTATCCGAATAGAGTTTTCTACAGAAACGAACATAATAGTACCAATTTTTGTTAAACTTTGGTACTTTTCGCAACGATTTTCACCATCTTTGGTGCAAAAAAGGGCATTAAACAATTTAAGGAGAAAGAGAGAACTGTTATAAACAATAGCAGCTCATAGACGTCATTATACAAAATTTTGCCTACGAAAATAAGAAGAAAATGTAACAGAGTGTACGACAGGGTACATCCATTGTGTATATTTTGGGTAAAAAGTGGTTCTAAAACAAAATAAAATATGGTAATTTTGACATGCGTAGGCTCTTGTGTTAACAAATTTTTTGACATAAGTGGTTTGTTAGAAAAACAAAACGAAAAAAAAAAAAAAAAAAACAATGTTGTTGTTCATCTTGTTAATATAACTGGTGTTGATGTTGATACTGGGTAATTGAAGGGGGTGTTGGTTGTGAAAAAGGCAACAGTTTAAAAAAAAAAATTATTTGCAATTGATAACTGGTGATGGATGGATGCTGATACTGATGATGATGTTGCATTTACTAAACTTTTGCTACAAACGTATGGAAAATATTTACTTGGTTTTTTCCCAAACTAAACTTTACAAAAAAAAAAAAAAATCTTCAATAGTGAAGTACACTGTATTCTATTCCCCTAGAGGCGCTATATTCTTTCTCCATTATTTGCAAATGTTGTTGGCTGTCGGTCTGGCTGTGTGTTGTTTGTATTTGAATTTTCTGCTTGATTGGTTGTTGTAGTTGCAAGTTGTTGCTATATTCATATAGGTATGTATTAGTTAGGCTTTAAGTGAACAATGCAACAGTATAAACTTACTTTGTTCTTTCGGTATTGTTGCAGTTTGTAGCCATTCATAAAACTTGATGCAAAAACATCATCGACATTAGCATCTGCAACATTCTGATGATGTTGGGGGGGAAATATTTGATTTGTCTTAAGGGTCTCTCTTCCACTTGTTCTTATTAGTAGCCAATTTTCAAGTAAACAATTGCTACAATAAAGTACTGAATGAAAAAACAAAAATTGTACTCACAAACTAAGAGAAAAATATTAGGAAATTAATGCAAGTACCTTTTGCCAATTAGAGGTTAAAAATACACACATTTCCTATTGTTTCCTGAAAATACTCTAGAAAACTTGAGTTAAATTCAATTGTTTCAGCTGGTACTTTTCTTCAAATTATAACAAGAAAAGGTGGGGAAGAAGTTCTTGAATTAATAGGAAACAAAATTTAATCCAGATTGTTTACAAAAAAAAATAAAAAAAATTTACTACTTTCTATTAAATAACAAAAATGAAAAAAATATCTTCGAATTCTTCCATTGAGGAAATATTTAATTTAAACCTATATTTTGCATATTTTTATTATAATGATATAAAAAGAAATATTTTAAAATAAATTTTTATTATAAAAAAACTTCAAATTTATAAAACATTTTGTTGCTAAAATAATTCCCAATATAATTTTATAGCTTTTTAATCTAACAAAAAACAAGCCAATAATATTTTTACGACTTTTAAAAGTGATGTATTGTTAATAATATTTAACACATATATAAAATTAATATGGATACAATTTAAAATAAAATCGACATGATAAAATCAAATAATCTGCTAAAAATCTAAAAAAATCACATCAAAAATCATAAACAATTTAAAGAAATTAAAAATCTCTTAAATTTTAGTGTTACCTCTGACTACAAAACGAAATACAAAAATTGTTAACTAATTTACAACAGCGGAAACTTATAAATATTTTACAACTTAATGACTCTATAACAACTATATGTCTGTCCATTTTTGTTCATCTATTTAACTCTGTTATTGTGTCTGTCTGTCTGTCTGTCTAGCTGTAAGGAGAAACTTAGTAAATCTGTAAGACAACTCTATTAGTGGCAAATGTAAATTAAATCATTAAATTTAAAACAACAACTATAAAACATAAGTAATAAAATTTAAATACACACTTACACATATACAAGTTTATAGATAAACACATTCAATATAAATTTCTATAAAATGATAAATATTTTTATTGACTATTGAAATCGAAAAAAAAAAAAAATAAAACAGAAGTACAAAAATAAAATAAATTTAAAAAAATATGAAATTCAAATGAGTTTTCAATCAATAACAAAAAAATGTTAGTTGGTGGCCCAAAAAGTTAAAAAAAGCATAAAATATACAAATAGTTGTTGTTTTTATAAATAAAATTAATTTTCATTTAACAAAACTGTTGAAATATTTATTTGTAGTACAAAATGCTTAAAGAAAACAACAACAAAAACCATAAATATAAATATTAAATTAATTCTATCATTGACAAACCAAATCAATTTAGATATACAGATACACATACTGAAACAAATCAGAAAATCCCTGTAGGAAAGTTTTATAAAAATGTTTTCGCCATTTTTTTCGAAAACTTTAATGGAGAAAAAACTTTAATTGGATAAAATTTGTTTATAGAAAGATTAACAGGATAAAGTTTTTTATATAAAACTTGTTCGATACAAGATTTACAAAGATTTTCATAAGAAAACTTTTTCCGGATAAATATTTTTTATAGAACACTTTAATAGGATAAAGTTTTTCTATATAAAATCTTAATTGGATAAAATTTTTCTTTAGGAAACTTTAACAGCATAACATTTTTTTTTATAGAAAAGTTTAATCGGATATGTTTTCTTATAGAAAGCTTTATTTAGATAAGGTATTCTTAAATAAAACTTTTGACGGATAACGTTTTTCTTTAGAAAACTTTAATCGGGTAAAGTTTTTCTATAGAAAACTTTAATCGGGTAAAGTTTTTCTATAGAAAACTTTAATCGGATAAAGCTTTTCTATAAAAAAAATTCTTCGTATAAAGACTTTCTATATATATCATAGTTTGGATGAAGTTTTTTAATACAAAACTTTGCTGGGATAAGGTTTTTCTATAGAAAATGTTGTTCGGATAAAGTTTTTCTATAGAAAACTCTGTTCGGATAAAGTTTTTTTATAGAAAACTTTGTTCGGATAAAGTTTTTTTATAGAAAACTTTGTTCGGATAAAGTTTTTCTATAGAAAACTTTGTTCGGATAAAGTTTTTCTATAGAAAACTTTGTTCGGATAAGGTTTTTCTATAGAAAGTTTGTGCGGTTAAGGTTTTATGTAGAAAGCTTTGTTCGGTCAGGGTTTTTATGTAGAAAAATTTGTTTGGATTAAGTTTTTACGTAAAAAGCTCTATTCGGATAAAGTTATTTTTATAGTTAACTTTATTTGAAAGAAGTTTATCAATAAACAACTTTGTTCGAATAAAGCTTTTCTATAGAAAACTGTGAAAACTTTCTTCATATAAAGTATTTTTGTTGAAAATTTTGTTTGCAGAAAGTTTTTCTACAGAAAATTTTGTCTGTATGCTAATTATTTTCAAACTTTTTTTTTCGCAAAAAGTTTTTTTGTAAAAATATTTTTCGAATAGTTTTTCTTTTGATTTAATTTTAATCGAATATATTACTAAACTTTTTTCGATAAAGATTTTCTAATTCTTTAACAAAAAAAGAAGAAAGACTTTCGCAGAAAGCTTCAATATAAAAAAAATCTTGTTCGGGTAAAGTTCGCCATAAAAACTATCTTAGGTTAAAGCTTTTTTTATGAAAAACTTTTTTCGAATAAAAAAAGCCTGATTTTTTGAAAATTTTATTCTGATAAAATTTTTGTCATACTTATTTTAAAAAGGGATACTAAACCTTTTTCTTAGAGAAGTGTATAAATATTTTTATCCTTCCCTTAAGAGTTTCCTTTAAAATCGTAATATTTCAGAATTTTTCTAGAGGGTCCACACAAAGATGTTAATTTAAACCAAACAAAAACTAATAATACACATTAGTAATACAATATTATAAATTAATAATTTGTGTATAAAATACAATTTTATATTAATTTTATACAAAATCATACAACTGACTTAAATCTGAAGTTTAGCCAAAAAATTTTAACGAAACGAATAAAAAATCAATAATGAAAATGTTTTCATTAATTTATAATTAGCCAAAGGTGAGGTGTATGTATGTATGTATGTATGTATGTATGTATGTATGTATGTATGTATGTATGTATGTATGTATGTATGTATGTATGTATGTATGTATGTATGTATGTATGTATGTATGTATGTATGTATGTATGTATGTATGTATGTATGTATGTATGTATGTATGTATGTATGTATGTATGTATGTATGTATGTATGTATGTATGAGGTACATACACACAAATGGGCCTGATTCAGTTATTTAAATACAATAATTTTAGCATTTAATGATGATGATATGATACTGGTGATGATTACGATTTAAGCTACTGTCTGAACTTTTTAAATCACTATTACTACTACTAAAGCCAATACTAATTTCAAAATATTTAAATTTAAATTTTAATTTAAATTTGTATGTTTAGTCTTTGATAATTAAAAAATCAACACAATATACTTTTCGCTTCAAAATGCTTATAAATCTGTTTTAAGCTCTCAATTTATTTTCAATACAAAAAACAAAAAAAAAGTTGATAAAGTTGATAAAGTTGACAAACGAAAAACGTTTCTTTTGGGAATTTCCTAATATTTTTAACAATTTATTCATATGCCACACCGAGTGCCTATTGTACATATGAATATGTAGTGATGTTTATTCATATGAATGTATTTATAATGAAAATATTTAAAATAAAAATTTACATTCAGATACAACGTATTTGTTATCATTATCTTAAAATATATATATTCGACTTAATAGAGTTATTTACGTTTTTTTTTTTTTTTTTATATATTTTATTTTTTGCTTTTGGTATTTTTTAATATTAATTTTTTAATTATGTTGTTGACTTTTCAGTGAGCGCTCGCGTTCCCCCTATAAAACATTTTAACTTTTTTTTTTTTGGTATTTAATTTCATAAGTTTTTTTTGGTTTAAATTTTTATTGTTGTTGTTATTGTTATGGGGCCTGGGTTGGAAATCAAGTAGTAAAAAAAGATGCTAATGTTGAACAAAGTTGTCAACCTAAAGTCAAATGTTATTTATTTTAAATAAAAGTTGATATGTTAATTTTTATTTGAGTATTAATATATTTTTTTTTTATAAATTTACTGAAAATTAAAACGAAATATTTTGTCAGTAGTTGTTGACTTTTAAACCGTATCTAAATAGCTGCTGTTTTGTTTTGTTTTTTTTTTTCCTTAATTGTTTTGCATTGAGTTTTTTGTATAGAAATTTAAAGCTTAAAAAGATACAAAAACAACAAATATTTATAACAAATTAATTTCACATTTTAACCAAATTATGTCGTTAGTGTATCATTTAAATAGATTAAAATGATTTTTTATTAAGCCATCTCGAAAAATTTAAACAAACTTGTTTTTTTGTTTCAATTTAATCAAATACATTATCTTAAATTGTTGGTGATTTAAAATATATATGGATTCAATTAACGATGGCAGGCTGAAAGCAGCAGATGGTTAAATTAGTTAAAATTGCAAATCAATATGCAAAATTATTATTATCATTATTGTTTCTTAAACGATGTCATTTAATATTAAAGTTAATTAATATTAATTTGTGTTAATAGCTCTAATTAAACCATAAATTTAATAACTAAATTTTGTTTTTAATTAAATTCTAGATAATTCCTTTTTGATAATAAATTTACAAAAATTATATGAAAACTATTTAAATTTATTTAAATTTCCTATAAAAGGAAAATCAATATAAAAAGCAAAATTCATTAAAATAGTCCATATGAAAATCCATAAAGCTTAAAAGCATAATTTTAAATTTGATTACTAGTTTCAGCCATTGTGTCATCATCATCATTTAAAATTGTCCATCAAATCAACTCATCACACAACTCAACATCATCAACGTATTGAACAAAAATCCCTATAATTTTTAACTTCTACAAGCAATATGGCCACAATATTTAATCGTATTGAAACGAAACATGATACCTAGAACAACAATTTACTTGTGATTGCCAAAAAAAAAAAAGCGCATGAATGCATTTTTATGACAATCGTTATTGTTATTGGACGCAGTTTGTTGTTTTACTCAAACTTCAAACAACAATCCTTTTAACTAGCACAGACAATGACACACAAACTCACACACATACATACGTTTGTATACATAATAAAATTTTCAATTTATTTTTTATAATTTGAACAAAACATCATAAACATAAAAATTAATGCTGGCTGATGTTATGAAAACGAATTTAAGTTTTATTTTGTTCGGAGTTCTGTTTTAAAGGCAGTTAGGCACTCCCACGTAGGAAGAAGGATAATAAGATAAAAATAGCTTTAAATTAATAAATTTAGGTTTACAAGTACAAGAAGCTTTTTAGCTGACAATTATGTCTAAATTAAATAATGAATAAAATAAATTAGTTACTTGGTAAGAGACTGGAAGTTATTTTGATGAATTCGATCAATTTCGTTTTAGTTAATTTTAATTTGTGCTAATGTTAATAACCTACAGAAAACATCTTTAAACTCCCACCTTAACGTATAGTAGTAGATTTAAAAACACTTTCTTTTAGTCGTTTTAACGATGTCCGTACGTCCGTCTCACGTTGGGGTAAAATGTGTCAAAAGTG
The DNA here is from genome assembly GCA_951394005.1 of Protophormia terraenovae. Lineage (NCBI taxonomy): Eukaryota > Metazoa > Arthropoda > Insecta > Diptera > Calliphoridae > Protophormia > Protophormia terraenovae. The sequence continues at coordinate 146,557,515 of OX596074.1, forward strand.
GCGATTAATTTGAATTTTGAAATTTAAATTTTTGTAATAAAGTAGGGTATCGAATAAAAATATACAAAATTGTGTATCAATATCAATTAAAATCTTTAAGCTAAGTTGTATTGTTTTCTTATAAGGAGCTGTCAAATTTCAACATTTTTTTACAATTTTTAAAAAGAGTAAAAAATTGAATTTTCATAAGATTTCAGTGTATTTATTTTAAATAAAAAAGAAAAATTTTAAATGGAACCATCAACTTCAGGTATTTAAGTTTACTTTTCTTCAAGTATTTGTAAATTATATATTGTCTTAATATTTTTGTTATTTTATTGAAAATTGTACTAAAATACACTAATTTTCAATTTTCATGGAATGAAACTAAAATGTTACAGGATTTTTGTTCTGAAAAATAGTATATATTGTCCACTTTAATATTATGAAAAAAAAAAAAAATGGTGCGCATGTATAGTCCGATTCGAGAAATTAAATTTTTTTCGAAAAAACTCCAGCAGATTTCATATAAAAAACAGCTTAAGTGCAGAAATTTTTTCTGCTTTATCAAACATTAAACAAACATATAATTTCTAATTGGCTGGTTGCATTTACATGCATGAACCCATATACGCTTAAAATATTGATATCACCGTTCCCTGAAATAATCGCCATTTACGACCCCTTTCACCTTAATTTGCGTCTTATATCTTTTACTGAAAATAAAACAGTTTATAGGCTTTCAATTTTATTTGTAATTGTATCAATTAATAAATTAATCAAATATAAATAAAAATAAGAGATGATTTGAATAATAGAATATAACATTTTTTTAATGGGTTGAATTTCAATTAATAAAATAATTAAATGTGAATTTTTCGCAATTGAAATATGATTTTAGATTTTTCTTTGTTGAATTTGAGTTTAATATATTAAAAAAATTTGTTTTTAAACTATAAAAATTATTAAAACTATTTTTAAATTTTGATAAAAAAAAAATTTAATTGAAAATTTGTTAAAAAGAATTTTTTCTGTGAATGAATAGCTTTGATTTTCAAATTTGGTTTTGAATGAGGATATACGAATGGTACTAATTTGGGACTATATGAAAAAACGATAGAAGCAAATTTGAATTGGAAATAAGACCTAAAATTAAAGCGAATATCTTACTTTATGACCTGTAATAGAAGATAAATTGGGACTAATATGAAAAACACAATTAAAGCTGGTTTGTGTCTGATTAAAGACAAATCTTTAAGTCATAATTAAAAACCTTTTATTGAGTTTTATTTCGAACTACGTGAAGACCTGCGATTGATGACAAGTTGAGACTATATAAAGACCTACGATTGAAATAAAAATCATACTTTTAGCTAAATTGGGACTTTCGATTGAAGGTAAACTCAATATCATGTTTAAGCTATACTGGGACTATATGATTACATACGATTGAGTTTAAAAAGGGACCATATTTGGACTAAATGAAAACCTAATATTGAAGCTAATTTGGGCATGAATAAACACGTACTAAAGATAAATTGGGGCTATATAAATTTCTTCGATTGAAGTAATTAATTTTAATTTGGCACTAGGTGGAGACCTACGATTGTTAAAAAATTGGGACTATATAAATTCTTAACTAAATTGGAACTAATTATGTGAAGCCCTACGATTAAGGTAAACAATCATGGTTGAAGATAATGAATTGGATTAAGCAGAGGAAAACGAAGTAAAAATAAAGTTATGTTGAGTATTTATGAATATCTACCATTGAACTGAAATTCAGATTATATGAAGGTCTTCGATTGAAAATAGAGTGGTTTCTATTAAGACATATGACTTAAACTATCACAGAAAAAACTAAAAATGGATTTTAATTACGAAATTGCTCATATTATTATTATTATTTTTTTTTTTTGTTTTATTTTGCTCCAATCATCAAAATGATACTATTAATTAAGTGTAAATAATTGATTTTTGTTTATGATGATTTTAATTTATGATTTTAATTAATTTTTTTATTAATGAAAAAAGCACACCAACTTCAACTTAATTATTTATTGAAAAGTTATAAAAATTTAAATAACACAAAACTATTAAATTTAAATAAAATGTACATAAATATGATGATATTCAAAATATATTAATTATTCTATTGCTCTAGTTTATTTGGTGGCAATTGACAATTGACACAAAGTTTCATTGGAATATACCTGCGTCACTTCCATTTGTCCACCATAATGACAATTGGCACTTCACTGACTCTATGGTAAACGGAAAGAATTCGAAAAAGGAAAGGCATTTTTGTGCACACACACTCACCTCCACGTCTACGAAGTTACCATTTTGACACTCTTTTCAGTGTTTTCTTTTGTGTTATCTTGCTTAACGAGGCCACCTCGGATAGTCGTATCACAAAAGAGATTTAGATATACATCACAGAGGTTGTATTAAAAATCTTGGGAAGGAATAGAAATAGTGTTAAAATAAATCTATAAACTAATCAACTTATACTCTTTAAACTGCAAATAGCATCAATATTAACTCGAGCATTGATATTGTCCATTGACTTATTATATAATGTATAAAAATCTTACCAAACGTATTTAATTGTTAATAAGAATTTAAGAAATTTATAACAGCATCATTATTGAAATTTAAATTATTCTTTATAATCTAGATTTCGGGAGCAATTAAAACCAGGAAATAAAAAAAAAAATATATCTTTTTATTATATAAAATTATGTTTTGCTTTTTTCAAATTGTTTTACATAATTTTATTATTTTTTTCAATTTTTGATAATCAAATATAAAACAGTTTTGAAAAGTTATTTATATTAATTAATAAATTAATTAAACAATAAAATAAAACTAATTAATTAATTAGTTGATAAAATTTATAACATATTTTTTCTGTGTAAACTGTAAAAAAAAAGCTACGATGAATGAGACATACGGTTAAAATGAGGACTTACAATTGGAAACCTATTGCTGAAGCTTAATAGGGGCTTTATATAGAACTACGATTTAAACTAAACTTTAAATGTAAATTTAGATTTCCGATTTAAATAACTAATACTTTTTTGTTCATTTATTTATTTTGTTTTATTGGATCTTTCTTTTTAGAAACTTACAATGAATATTCAAAATCTTACTAAAATTTAATTAATATTATTATTGTCACTGTAATATACAATAAAAAGTGGGCATTAGTATATTTATCTAACTATATCTAGTATATCCGTCCTTCTTAGGCGCCTGTGACCCTCAAATGTTAGCAAATCCCTTGCAAGGGGGTTTGGGTGTTCACTTAGTTTTGCCCTATAAGTTATGCTGCGGTATTTTATCTCCTCTCTAATTGTGGGAATGTTGAGATCCTTATGGATATTATTTTTGCTGATATTTCATGGATTTCCTGTTATTGTTCTCAAGAGTTTCAACTGTCTTCTCTGCAATTTTTCGATATTTGAAGAAGCTGTTCCCCAGATCAGAATACCATATAACCATAATGGTTTTATTGCTAACTTATACAAGAGGACCTTGTAGCCCAGGTCCAGAGATGATCGTGGGCCAATTTGAGGAGATTTTATTTTAATTTGTGCAACAAATACTGAAATCATATTTATAAAATATAAAAACCCTCACCTTGATACATATTAAGTTAGTTTTACTATAAAACGTCTATTAATGTAATAAAAAAATATAAAACATTTCATCAGCATTACTACCTGGAATTTAAAAATTTCAATATCAAAATTATAAAAATGTCAAATTAATAAAAATTATTAATACTTGTTTTTTAATTGGCCAACAACAGCAACAACAACATAAAACGTTTTCACATTTTATTATTATTTTTTAAATTTAACTTAAACAACTAATTAAACCCTACCTTCTCTCACCTGGCCAAATTCAATTTATGGTTTATTAACACATTTAGCTCGTAAATGAATTTGAATTGAATTTAAAAGTTTCAAGTCGTGCTGAAACACCGTTAAGTATTTTATTTTCTTTTTTTATTTCAATATTTCTCAGTTTATGTGTTAAACAAATTAATTGATCTGGGGTGTTTATTTTGCTGCTTCAGTATTTTTTTTTTTTAATTTAATATTTTCTTCATTTAATTTTATTGTGTGTCTCCCGATTAATCGTTTTAGGATTTTTTTTTATATTTTAATCTTTGTATCTTTATTTTTCCGCTTTAAAACTGGGTCTTCTCTATTTTTTTCTTACTTATCTTTTTTTTTTTTTTTTAATTTTGGATTCCCCCACTTAAATGCTGGCACTAGTAGTAGTAGCAGCAGTATTTTTTTGTTTTGCGTATTAAACGTTTTGACCATTTATTTGTGTGTGGTCTTGGGTGATCTTTTGTGGATTTTTTCCTCTTTTGTTTTAGGTTTTGGTATGTGAATATTTAAATACATAAATTTCTTTTTTTTTTTTCTTTGTTTATCTCGTAAACTATGACAAATTTATTTTGATTTGATATTGTTTCAGGTTTTTATTTCTTAATCTTTCTTTTAGTTTATTAATAAGTTTTAGTTTATATTTTTACTAATTTCTTTAAGGTTTTTTGTTTAACAATTAATTAGTATGAAGAAAAAAAGATAAGCTAGATGGATGTATCTAAAAACGCTATGCGCTGGATTTTTTTTATGGAAAACTTAACTTTAATATTAAAATAATTCAGTTAAATCCATCTAAAAATCAACGGCATATTGATATAATACATAAAATAATAATGAACTTGATTTTGACAGTTATAGTCATTAAGATAAAAGAATTTTAGATGAAAAAAAAAAAACTAATTTGAAGAAATGTTGATAAAAGCTTTAGAATATTTTTATATTATCTATTAAAATAAAAACTAAAACCTTTTTCGAAGGTCTGAATGTGCAATTAATAAAGATTCTCAAGTTTTACTAAACAAAATAAATATTATTTCTTTAATAAAAATTTTACACCTGTTCTGTTATTCTATTTAGACAAATGTCAATACAAGCAAATTTAATATTAAATTTAAAAAAATAAATCATAGAAAAATTAAAAAAAAGTAATTTGAATGCTAAAAGAATCTCTTAATAAAAAAATTAAATACATAATGCTTAAATAAACTTATTCTGCATACATCATTTAGTGTGAATGTAACCAAATTTTATGTTACCATAATCGGCAGTTGGTAGCACGCAATGATTATGTTGTTCCTGCTACGATATCGACAACAACAACCTACCTACCTACCTACAACATCAAGCTGATAATGGCAAAGATGTTGGTAATAAAATTTGAATTTATGACAAGATTCCATTAAAGCAACTTCATCATTTCGACACAACATCAGCAGAGCATTTAATAAACGAAAAAAATAAAATAAAATATAAATAATGTTGACTGGTTTTCCTGTCTGTACGAAGGGGATAAGAATTTATGGGGTTTTTTGTGACTACTAAAATGGTAAGGTTTTAGCAAAGTAAATATTTCTTAAATTTTTCATTTTCAACATGATGAAATTTTTCATGCAAATCATGTATTATGAGGAGTAAAATAATTTTTAAAATAATAAAGTAATTTTGATAATATTCGTTTAATTAGATAAATAAAATAAATCACTTTTAATAAAATAAATACGATTATAGCTAAACTGTGACTATACAAAGATCTTTGTTTGAAAATTAACTGGGTTTACATAAAGTAATATCATTGTATATAAATTCGGGCTATTTAAAGTCCTTAACTTGAAGCTAAACTGAGCTTAAATTAAAAAGAAGTTGCACTTTAAAAAGGTGTTAAATAAAGGCTTACTTTCACTAAATAAAACAATTTCAGTAAAGCAATAAATAGTCAGCTATTAGCACATAATTTGATTGAACAAATTCGGGTCTATTAAAGACTTTCGATTTAATTTAAATTAAGAATAGACAAACCCATTTATAAACTATATTAAAGACTATATCTAAAGATAAACTAAAACTATATAATTACCTTTGATTAAAAATAAACTGGTACCTACCTTAGAGTCTAACTTGAACTATATAAGGATAATTCAATAAGCCTTTGAATGAACTGAGTAGTGACTTGAAGTGTAATATTGGCTATTAAAAACTTTTGATTCAACATCAACTTTTGACTCAACATCTGACTATTGACAAAACAACTTAACTCATGTTTTCAAATTTTTCAGGAGAGCTAAAAACTGTTTAAAAAAATCAACAATTTCTATGGAAATGCCATTTTTTATCAACTACACTCAGGCCCCGATTTGAGTCATTTCGATTTGCGTCGTTTCGCCTTGCGTCGCAGTTTGAAACTTCAATATTTCAGATTGTGTCGCTATGTTTTCGATTTGCGTCCTTATGATTTCGGTTTTCATTTTAAATTCATCTCTTTGTACAAAAAATACTATTTTTTTTATTAAAGATTAACTTCTTTTCTGTTCAAATTTTTAACCTGGAACCAATTATTAGAAACCTGGAACCAATTATTAGAACAGTGCAAATACATAGAAAATAGTGATTCGATTTATGTCGTTTCACTTTGCGTCGCAATTCTCCGGTCCCCTTTATCGACGCAGACTGGGGCCTTAGTTTAAATCTATTAAACTAATTAGTCTAAATGATGCATCTTTAACATGCTAATTTAATAATTGTTTTATCTCGACTAAAGATGTTCTGTTAACAGATCCACAAATATTAATCGGGTTTCTCACACAGCGATTTTTCTTGCTGCAATTCTGACATCGTTGGCGAGAGAAGTAAAGAGAATGTAAAAGTTTGGTATTCCCTTCTGTTCTCTCTCCAATAAACTCAGAATTGCGGCAAGTAAAATTGATGTGTGTGTGTGTGTGTGAACCCCGTTTAGGGCTATAAAATTATATATTTATCATTTAATATAAATTAAATCTACATAAAGACCTACTGTAAAACTTACAATTCGTCAAATTCCCGTCAAATTTTAGACTCGAACAGATGAAAAAGAATGTAATCTGAGATCCAGGATTCAAAATTAAATTATTGGATATTGAAAGTTTTTGATTTCAAATTAAATTTCAAAATTGCGAGAAATGAAATAATTAACGAATAATGAAGCAGCTGCTTTTGTTCAAAATGTTTTAAAAAATGTTATGCACAACATTTTATTATACAAAAAATCGCCGATTTTTTTTTTTTTATTTGGGGATTTTTTGGTATGGCAACTTTTCACGTTTTTGCGTTTTTTTTTTTAGTTTTTTAAATCTTGGGCGTTTTAAAGAATTTTGGTAAATTCTTTGAGCTTTTAAGGATTTTTTACAGAAACATTTTAGTAAATTTTTCTATTTTTACGATTATAATAATTATTATTATTTGTTTTTTTTTTTTTTTTTTATTTAGCGATTTTTTTTAAATTTTCACGTTTTTGAGATTTTTTTTAGTTCTGGTGGATTTTTTTAGTTTGGAGAAAATTTTCATATTTTGTAAATTTTTTTTCGGGAATTTTAAAGTTAATATTTCGCTTTTTAAAGTTTTAGATATTTTTTTTTTTTATTATGGGCGTTTTGTTGAATTTCGGTGGATTTTTCATGTTTTTAAGCAGTTTTTTTAAGTTTTTGCGACTTTCGTCATTTTGGTAAATTTTTCGCATGCACTTTGGCGCATGCTTTTTTAGTAACATATATATTTTTTTTTTAGTTATGGTTAAATTTTCGCATTTTTATTGATTTTTGGTTATTTTAATTTTATCAAGAGAAATAATAAACAATAACAATAAAAAAAGTATCCTTGTTGTTTTATTACAACCAGTGAAAAAAAATAAATCTAAAACAGTTTTTTGAATATATACACATAGAAATATTAAAATAATAAAACAGAAAATGCTTACAGATCTATGAAGGACTTTATTTCTATGGCACTATAGAGTTTTGATGATTTTCAATAGCAAAATTCTGGAAAAATGCCATTTTAATATAAACGACAGTTGAAACGTTAGACAGAAGGAAGGATAGCGTTATTTCACATCTGCTATCTATAAGGATGTAATGTAATGTAATGTATTATTTTTTTTGTAAGCATACTCTTCCACAGAAGCAATTTTGAAAACCAGCTCCTGTTAGAAGGACCATAAAAAAGTTGCAAAAGTTTAAACATAAAAACCGACTCAATATATTTTTGAATTTTGAAGTTTGAGTTGTACTAATGATTGGATGTTATATATTCTTTTTAAAACCTCATTTCACTTAACAGTAATTTTAGCTGCTGGGTAAAATTTGTTTAAAAAGCAATACACACACACTCCCCCATTACCAAATAAACGAGTTCATTTATGGTCTCAACCAAATGTATTTTTAAATATATTTTTTTCCACATTTTAAAAATGAATATTCATTAATAATTATGGGCAATTTTACTAATGTAAAAACATTGTTTTTCATTTGATTTTTTGCACATTTCAAAACCATTCAATTAAATGAAATTATTTAACAATGTTACCGTTTTTTTTTTTTTTGTTCTTATTTGTTTTAAAATCTTCCTGTTGTTGCCGTTATAAAGAATTACGCAAATTGCAATGGAAATGTTAATTTTATAAAAATAAAATACAGACAGAATATATTTTGATTGAAATAATGATGATTATGATTTGTTTTACATTTATAAATACATATATTTTTATTAGCATTTTGTAATTTTGTAAAATTTTTATTTTAAAAGCTCTTGTGTGATATTTTCTGTGTGACAAACAGTTTCATATGTTTAACTCTTTTGTTGTTAATGGATGTCCACCACTTTGTCTGTTCTAAAAACAATCTACGTATATTGACTTGAGTGGTGTTTTACAGTCTTATGCTTTGTATCGTTTTTTATATTTTGTCTCCCCAAGTATCCTCCAGCATTTACTTTTTTATTATTTTATAGACCAGAGTCACAACCTGGTGGTATAAAGTCTGGCTGTGAGTGAGTGGTGTTGAGTGGGTTATTGTGTGTTACTAATTTGTTATTAATTTTTACGTTTGTTTGAGTTAATTAGTGTGCAGGCATTAAAATCAGAATGCATCTGAAGGGAAGGGACTTTTTTTCTGTTTTTTTGTCCATAAACGGCTTGATGATCATACCACTGCCATTGTAAAATTACATTGAATTTTTAAATGACAATGAATTTTTATAACATACGGTTATAAATACGAGTCAATAAAAGGTGTTAAAAGAATATTGTAATATTGAGACTTTTAATTGCAAGTGGGAGATATGGATATGGATTACATATTTTGAAAATGGTTTGAAAAAGTAATTTTAATTTCTGAATAAAGAAAAATCACTCGAGAAATTACATAGTGTATAGGTATATAGGTTTTCTTGAGATCATTATAAATCAGTTTTAAATATTTCAATTACACTCTCCAAATTTTGAGTTATGATAAAAAAACCCTCTTTTTTAGTAGGTACTTGTGCAAATGTATCACTAATTCTTTTATTTATACCCTACACCACCAAAGGTGGTTGGGTCCGTCCGTCCGTCTGGTCGGCTGGCTGGCTGTCCATGTTAAGCTTGTGCGCAAAGTACAGGTCGCAATTTTGAAGATAATTTGATGAAATTTGGTACATATGCTTTTTTCAGCACAATGACGAAGCCTATTGAATTTGGTTATGATCGGCCCATTATTTCACCTAGCCCCCATACTAATGTCCTCCCGGAATAGAGTTTTAACACTTATAGATGCCTTAAAAATAGGAATATTTTAATGAAATTTAGTATATATAAGTTTTATATTAGCAAAAATCTGTCTGCCAAATTTCATGAAGATCGGTCCATAACTGACCATAGCTCCCATATAAACTCATCTCCCGAAAATCACTAACGTGCATAAATCCCATACAAATGTTCGTATTATGTTAATATTTAACACAAGTAAGTTGTATATAAGTAAAAACAAAATTATGTGGATGGTAATGGTGTAGGTTATCATATAGTCGGACTTGACCGACTATATCTTCTTCTCTCGTTATTTATTTATTTTTTTTTCTTTCTTTAATTTCCTTTTTTTAATTGAACAATACTTGAAGAATTTATTCGCTTTTATCTCAAATAACTTACTTCACCCTTAATTAATTTTTAATTTTTGCCCCCAAAAGTATGCACCAAAAAAACATCACATAATATGGGTATGGTCACTTATGGACTGATTCTCGTAAAATTTCGCACTATGTTTTTGACTTATATAAAATTGTTTGTGTCATATATAATTCATTTAGAGATTAATATGTGATTTTCCGTAGAGAGAGCTACGGTATATTATGGATCAATGAAAATTTGCATGAAGATTAACACATAAAAACCAAATATCTTTAACATATTTCTGTCTTAGTGATTCTACTTGATTGCGTACGACCTTCGAGCTACGAGTACCACTTAAACTAAGTAATTTATGAGAGTCAAACCCTTATTCCGGCAGAACATTTGTATGGGGACTAGTTGAAAATGATAAATAATCTTTAAGTTTTGACCATGTTCTAAAATAAAAATGACAGCCAGCCAGTGATTAAGGTGTGTGCAGAAAACATCAGCAGAAACGTATAATACCTCAACCAGATGTTGTGGTGTAGGGTAAAATATGATTAGTTTTAAAGAAAATAATAATAATAAAAATTAAAGAAATTCGAAATAGAAAATAAAATTAAAAATGCTGAATAATAATTTCCAGGGCAACCAAAAACATTTAAAAGCATTTTTCAAATGAATCAAACTGTTAGTTATTTATCTGATTTAGAAAATTTTAAGATTTTTCGCATCAAATTTTTCTAGCACGTTTTTGTATATTTTGGTCTTAAAAGTATACGTTTGCATATGTTCATAGAAAAGTCCTTATACGCAGTAAAAAGCAACATATTATGATTGGATAAATAATAAATAAAAAATAATAAGTATGAACCATTTAATAACAAAATAATGTTTTTTTGCATTTAATTATTTTATAACGCTATGATACGGTTTTATCACATTATGCTCAAATTTTTTCATATTATGACACAATTTTTTCATAAAATGATTCGGATTTATCATATTTATACCATAAAAAATTTAAAACAAATTCAGAATTACACATACACAGAAAAAAGTCACCAATTAACAAATATATATGAAAATAATTCATTCAATTATAAACTTGTTTAAGTTTGCACCTCTCACCAAAATGATTATATCAATTACTAAAAACTATAAAAAATACAAAACAGAAAAAAATTCCCAATAAATAAATTAATTAAATCAATCAAGTAGATGATTGAATGAATTAAAAATGTTAAAATCATACAAAAAATTATTTTTATTTTATTTTTTTCTTGAATATATTTATTAAATTTTGCTGCAAAATTAAACAACTGAGTTAATTGAAAAAAATACGGTAATAATTTTTTCTGTGTATGTTTCATATTAATTTATTATGACAAATCAATATTTATTTATTAATTTTCATAATTTTCATTATGTGTTAATTTGTAATATTTAATAGTTGTAGAAAAGAATATATATATATATTTTTTTTTATATTAATAAAATCTTGTTTCTGGTAAAAATATTCAAACACATAAAATGTTTGTTGGCAATTTATAAAATTTTTTATTGAATGTAAACATTAAAAGATAAAACTTAAACAAAAACATGGCTAAATATTAAATAAATTAATAACATCATAAACATAATGTTATTAAAATTAATGAAAATTAACAATGAGAACATAACATTGTTATAGTGACAATGCCGTAACCATGTTTTTTTTTCTCTGCGTGTATTTTAGAGCATATTTTAGCCATTTAAAACATAACTTATACTTAAGGGCATAATTTTATATACTTTACGCTTAAGAGAAAAATTTAACATATTTTGCTTAATTTGCTATTAGTATTTTTTTTTTTTTTTTTTTTGTTTTACTATCACAAACTACGTTTTTAAAATACAATTCCCTAATAATTTTCATCTTTTAAATTGAGAGAAGCTATTTATTAAAAAAATGTGTAAACGCAATTTTTTTTTACATTTTGCCGCTGTAAGCAATATGATATAGATCGGACACTTTTCTGAATCTGCGAAGTCCGAAGATTATAAATATATAATACTTTTTTATTAAATCCAAACAGCTAATTCATAAACTTAAAGATTGGAAAATAACACAAAATTAATTTTGAGAAAATTTTTTCGAACACTGCATCAACCAACTTCAAGTCTAAAAAATGTTGGTTTAACAATAATAATTTTAGTAAATGATACATCAAAGAAAAGACAATATCAGAATCAATCAATTAAAATACTAAATAATCTGCTGGATAACACTCCGACTAGGTTATATTTCGAAAAGTGAATCGGGAAAAAGGTAAGATAAAAAAGCGTAAAACACACCGAATATGTGTGTAATAAAAAATTAATAAGGATCAAAACCAGTTAAAAAAGTTTACATCCGAGGTTGACAAAAAAAGTGTAACTACAAGAAAATTGTAAACATTTATTATAACTTTTAAGAAATTTACAAAAGTTCTGAAAGAATGGTGTGAAAAAAGTGTCAAAAACTTTTTTCAGATTTTTTACAAATTTTATGTTTATTGAGCGACTGATAACTTCAAATAAAAATAATAAGCATATTTGTATTCCTCTCTCTAGTTTTATAAAAGTGCAACATTTTTCAGATACCTTTTATAGATACTTAAATATTTACATTTGAAAACGTAAAATTTTTTTTCGTTTACATGCTTCAACTTCGATAGTTACGAGATATTGAGTGCAGCCCTCTATGGTTCAGTTCATGAGTGAAAATAAAAAGATGTCATTTTGTGGCAGAGTGTTATTTTAATTTATCGAAATTTATCTGATATTTTAAGGATTAAATGATACTTAATTATCTAAAATACGACCTGGAAAAATTTTAAAATTTTCATATGAAATTCTGAGACGATTTTATAATGTGGGTCTGTCTATCTGTCTTTCTGCCTAAGAGAAACATTTTTATGTTGAAATTGCTAAAATTAAATTAAATTCATCCAGATTGTTTGTTGTTTTTTTCTAAAAAATTTTCTGTTTGAAATGAGCTAAATAGGTAAGGTAGAAAAAAAGTTATAGATCAAAATCTGAACCAATCTTAATAAAATGTTTATAGCGGCATAATATAAATTACGAATTGAGTGACAAGTCCATACACTGAGAGCAAAAGATTTAGCTTCAAATCTATTGGTTACATTGGGAACTTTCGGTGTTGGCTTTTTGATACCGATCATTTATAATTTTTAAATACACAGAATAGCAATCATAATGTTATTTAATAATTCAAAACTGAAATGGTGTCAACTTGATAATAATATGATATCAATTTTCGTTAATAATTTGCATACGGATTTTGCTCAATTTGGACATATACGGGATTAATTCACTATTAACACCGAATGGTATCGTTTTATATACTTATGTGGTCAGTATTATTTTGGTTTAGTAATGATCACAAAGTTTTTCAAATATAATTTAGTAATGAATATTTTTTTTGCTGGAACCATTATTTGCTCTCGAAAACCTCCATTTAAAAAAGATTTTCAAAATTAGATTGCACAGGTTGAGAAGCAGGTTGTGAAATAATTTATCCATAAAATTCCCTTAGTCATTTCTTTAAAAATTAACACTGAGTTAATTTCATTTAGGATTTTTTACACCTTTTTTTGTAATTATATTAATGTGTATACAAAAATAATGTTTAGCTGTTATAAATTTTTTTTTTTAATATTTACTTAAATTTTATTGATGTTTCCTGGAAATTGTACTAAAAAAAAGTAACGAACAACAAATTTCAGATTTTTCGTCATCGTTTTGTTATGCATTCTTAAATGTTTTCGTTCATATGTATAATTGTTTGTTTCTTACAATCTTATCACTTTAATATCTCTCACCCACCATTCATCCATCCAGTCATTCATTCATTTAAACAAAATTGTCGAAACGTCAATAACCAAAGCTGGCCGCTTGTAATCGTCAGAAAAGTCGGGAAATGAAATATCGAACAAATATGAGTTGACGTTTTAAAGGCTGATTTTTTATTTTATTTTTGTGGCCATAAAATCACTGCCAACAAAAAATAAATATCATAAATGTAAAATACCTTTTTATTTAATTATATCTTGTTTAATGTTTTAGTTTGTTATTTTTGTTGTTGTATTATTCTTTTTAGCTTTTGTTGTAGTTGTTTTTATTATTTACCCATTTATGCCATTGTCCCACGCCAATAAAGACATAAAAATTACTTATAATTGTAGTACAAACATTTATACATAAATTGAGCAAAAGAGATATCAACCAAACAATAATGTATGTGGAACTTTTAGAGAACCCCAATCTTAACAAATATCTACTAAATAAAAAAAAAAAATAAAATAAAAATCAAAATAATAATTAACAATAAATTCTTACGAGTATATTGTAGTCACAGACACCGACAACAACGACAACAACAATCGCTTTCATTTTACAGATTCCAAGAATTCTGCTGAAAATGTCAACAAACTATTGAAACATGCGACAAACAGCGAATGACAAGAAATCCGTAATTTTCTATATATTTAAAGTTTTTTTTTTTATATTTATATTGGATCAGTAATGATCTGGGTTGCCAGGTTAACTTAAACTAATTTTTAGAAAGCAAAATTCTTCAAATTAATTCTTGAAAAAGTGCTTAATCTTAAAATAATGAGCGTTTAAAAAAGATTCTCTTTAACATCGAGTCTATATTAGAGAAATTTTTATCAAAATAAACGTGAAATTTTTGTCTGAATTGCAGATAATTTTTTATCTCTATCAATTACAGGGGAAAACGTATGTCATAATAAACCATGGAGAAGGTACCAATAACAATCAAGATGGCGTCTTTTACCAAGCAATGTGAAGACAAAATTGTCAGAGCTCAAGTGCTGACAATTTTCTTTTAACGCTGCAATAATACTGACAAGTTCAGTCTACATTAGACAACTTTTTATAGTAATAAAAATTTGACGGTTGTCTTGATAAAAATTTGTCGCTGCGATATTAACAATTTGATCTGCTCCAAAATTTAAATGAATAAACATAATGAATGAACCTACCTAAAATCTGAACTAGTTGGTACATTGAGAAAAGTAATTTCAACGAATTAGATACATTGAATGAATTCATTAATTTTTTCCAAGAATTTTGTTATTCAACGTACGAGTTTGTTGTTTCAAAGAAAACATACATTAAAATTCAACGCTTTTACGAACACTACATTGAAACGATTCGTTAAATTTATTTCTAAATAAAATAAGAAAGTAGAACCTTTATATTTTCAACGTATAGTTTCATTGGGACAACGTATGATTTCATTGAAATCAATGTTCTTTTCATTGAAATTATTTATTTTAATTCCAAAGTTTCTCTATATTTAAAGGTAACATACAATATTACTAAATAGTTCATTCATTCCTTCTCATATCACCACCTCGCAATAATTTTCAATTTATTTAATTGATTTGTTAAAAAGTCTACAAACGTTACACACATTTGCCGGTTATGATTATTGTATGACAAGTATGAATGACAAATAAAGAAATCAAGTAACATCAATCCATTCATCCAACAAACCAACCAACCAGCCATCTTTCAATAACATTAAAATAAATAAGTTAAACAAAAAGACCTACAAATGTCTACAATCCGTCTGTACGTCTTTTGCTATAAATGCGTTTTAGAAAGAAAAGAAAAATGAAAAAAAGAAGGTGTGTTCAATAAATGTTTAACTTTATTGTTTTATTTATTATATTCTGTTTTACAGGTTTTACAACATTTAACTTTGTTAATATTTGTTGACGGTTTAGTGCTTTTTTCCGGAACAGTTTTTAATTTTTTCTCTTATTCTGTATACATTTAGATAGATAACAATAACTTTGGAATTTATGATTTATTAAAATATTCATATGTATCTACAGTTATGAGATAAATTAATTAAATATAAAAAATTATTTAAATGAAAGCAATTGGCACCCACAAGATAAAAGATAAAAAGAAACTTTAAGTTTTTCAAAGCTTTCAGTTGCGTGAGAAAATTTTTTATACATCCCGGACCTAAGACTTTTGCAATTTTATTGTAACAAACAGCATAGGTATTTTTTATATTTCTATATACAAATATTGCAAACTTGTTATTTTAATTTGTTCAGTTCTTTATTATACAGAAAATAATATGGTCTAATGATTTATTTAAGATAAAAACTATTCATATTACTTTTTCAATTGCATCACCTATTCAATTTATCAAAATTCAAATTTTCTAATATTTTTTACCAAAAATAAAACAATTTTAATTATTTTCTTACTGTATTAATTTATGAATTAGTCCAATAGGTATAAATAAAAAAAAATACACATAAACAGTGGGGCAGAATCAAATTTTTTGGGAAATTAATCTGTAACTTCTAATCTGCTTGTTGGATTTACATAAAATTTCACACAGGCATAGCAGAGGAGTGTGCAATTTTAAGTTTGGAAGGGAGTCCCTCATTATCCTTAAGGAGTGGAGCTATTGGGTTTTAAAATAGGATACTTCTACACATAAAATTTAAAATCGCTTTACGTTGGGGTAAAATGTGTCAAAAGTGGCAATTAATTGAATAAAATTTGATATTGTATAAAAATAGAGAAAATTATGTGTCAATAGCAATTAAAATCATTTAGCTAGGTTGTGTTGTTTCTTGTACGGAGCTGTCACAGTTAAATTTTTTTTTACATTTTGGAAAAAGACTAAAAAATTAAATTTTCATCAACTTTCGGTGTATTTTTTTTTATGTAAAAAGCCTTTTAAAGTGAAAATTTAAAATGAAACCATAAGCTCCAGGTATTTAAATGTACTTTTCTTCAAGTATTTTATATTTGTTCAAATATTTTTGTAATTTTTTTGAAAATTGTCCTAAAATACACTAATTTTCAACTTACTTGGACATTTTCTGAAAAATATTACACATTGTCTATACAGAAAAAATTAAAAATAGACTTCAATTACGAAATTGCTTATACTAATTAATTTTTGTTTGATTTTGCTGCAATCATCAAAATGATAATATTAATAACTAGAATAATTAATTTTATTATTAGGGGAGACTGGGGCACCTTCAGCTTTGGGGTAGCATCGGCAATGACGTTTTCGATATGAAGCAACCATTGTGCATCACTAACTATTTATGTAAATGTATCAAAAAGCTTAATAAATAACTCACACGAAATTTGACATCTCTAGCTTACCAACTGACTTAGATGCAGATGTTTTAGTATTTTTGCAAGTGATTTTGTAATATTTTGACTCTAATTTTTAAGTATTTTGTATTTGAAATTTTTCAAGATTTAAAACTGAGTTTACAAACTACCATTAAGAATTGTGCTATTTTTCTAAAAAAATAAGTGAAAGCTAAAACTTTGTTGTAGATTAAAAGAAAAAAAGAAAAAAGTGTAAGTAGTGCTTTCGGGTAGATTCGGCGTTTTAAATTGGGGAACATTCGGAATCTTTAAATGTCTGATGTTTTGCGTGGTATTAAGACTCCAACGTCCGCCACTAGAAATTACAATATTAAAAGCCAAACAATTGAATCGCACATAAAAAACGAGATAGTTATTTAATAAGCAATATTTTTGTGTTTTGTTTTAAGGGTTAATGAAATACGTTTATTTTCCATTATTTTTATCCAGCTAATAAAAGAATAGTTTGTTGGCACATAACCAATACGTTATTCTATCTTTAAATGAAATTTTTCTATCCAAATGTCAAATGCGCGCCAAATTTTAAAGCTACCCCGGCGTGAGGGCACATTCAGCAAAAATAACTTTTTCTACTAATTGCCAAAAAGAAAAAGGTGCCGAAACTGCCGCAGTCTCCCCCACTGCTTTTTCTTAAATAAATCTGAAAATTGTTGGAAATTCACTTAAATTTACTTTATTTCTATGTTTTTATAGAAAAATTTTTCTTTATATTTTATTAAGAGCTATTAAAGAACAAAATTATCTACCAAATTAAAGAATTTTGAAGTCGACATCTTTATTGAGTTCAAAAACAAACGATTTTGAATTGGAAAATTTGCAAAAATTAACAAACAGACGGACGGAAGGACGGACATCAGACTTCTCTCAAGAAAAAAAAAAAAAAAAAACAAATCGTGAAAATCCAATTATACAGTTTTTACTTTAAGATCGATATAAAAACCAAATGTAAATATTAAAATATTGATATCACCTTTCCATGAATTGAGCGCCATTTTCGACCACTTTAATCTAAATTTATAGACTTTACCATTCTGCCAAAGAAACAAATTTTTTAATTAATAATATAATAATATATATATTTTATTTAAATTAATAATATATAGAAAACATAAAACGTGATCATGAAAATACTGGTATTGCCTTTTTTGCAGTAAGTGCCATTTTCGAACTATTTAACCCCAATTTATAAACGAACGGACATTACCACTCTGCAAAAAAAAGCCTATAATTCTAAAAATAATTGTTTTTACCTAATAATAAATAAATCGTGATCATTAAAATATTGATATCACATTTCCCTGAATTAATCTTAATCGTATTATATCGTAGTTTTTAAGTTATTTGCTTTTGAAATTTTAACTATCTCAATTTTGCAAAATGTTGGTCCAGTTTCCTCAATGCATATCCCAATATTTTCATCCGATTTTGTTAAAACAAAATTATCTATCGAATAAAAAAAAAAATTGGAAGTCAATATCTCTTACAAGTCCGAAAATATTCGGTTTTAAAATTGAAAATTGCTATTTTTTTTTTGCCTGAAAAAGTGTCTAAACTCTTTTTTCTATAAAATAAAATTTTATTTAATAACATATAATAATTTAACACATTTTTTAAAGATATCTTCTCAGAGATGATTTTAAAATTTAAAGCAAATTATTACTATGTACAGACCCTTCCGAATTTGAAATATTTTAAATCAAAATTTTGACTTAAGTCTATATGTTCTAAAATCCCAAAGGCTAGTTCTCCAAACCAAATGCAGTTTCGTAAACTCTAATGTGTTTGAAATGGTGTTTTTCAAACCTGCAATAAATGTGGAATTTATGGGCAAAATAAAAAAATACATTTTTAGTATTTTCGTTGGCAATTTTTGGGAATTGTGGAATTATTTCGACGATTTTTAAATTTTTATACACTTTACCATTTTAAATGATAAACTTTTTTACAAAAATTTTACTTTAGTTACAAAATCATTTTTGTTTTACTAAACTTCTATTTAGGGGAAATAATTCTTAAATATATATAAAAAGAATTAAATTAACGTATTATCGGTTATGTAAAAGATATTGACATCAATCTTTTTAAAGTTAATTTTTATATAAAGTTTCGATTTTTGGTAAGAAAAACCTGATTTTCATAGAAAATATGGATTTGGTTGGAAATAAATGGTATGACAAAACGAGGCCCTTGTTAGAGATGGTATATATTTGAACTTAAATTTTGTTTTTATCATTTTATTTATAATTTTAATAAATATCGTCCATTCCATGAAAGAACGCCCAAAAATATACCAAGTGTCCTCCGATTTTTATAAAATTCTATACGTATAAGGTCTATGGGTGTCTATAAATATTTCCGTTTTCAGATTCGCTAAATTCAGAAAATTCGCGATTTTATTTCGCTTTTTCACTTTTGAAAAAATCTAAAAAATCTCAAAAGTATACAACTTTAAATACAAATATTTCTGGGAAGGCTTTGCATAAATTTGTGATTTAAACGGCGTTTGAATTGTAATTATGTTATTTTAAACATGAATATTTTATAAATAAAAAATATTTTTTTAAAAATGCATTTTAATGCAATTGCATTTTTCTATTCAAATTTGTTAATTTTTTAACATAATTGAAAAGTTTGGAATCTTTACATTAAAATAAAAATCTCAAATTTTTGGACGCACACATGTACTGTGCATAATTTCCCCTTTTCTTCAACTAGTTTAAATTTTTTCATATAAAAAATATATTTTTCTGGTATTATGAGTATCTTTACGTATTTTGTTAAAAAAAATTTATTGTGTTATTTTTTAAAAAATCCTGAAGAATAGTAAAACTTTATGTATCAGACTTTTCATTGTTTTAAGTTATAATAAACAAAGCATTTTTAAATACACTTTTGAAAAATTAAAATTTAATAAATTCGCAACAAACAAAAATGCATCTAAAAACTGCATTTATATTTTTAAAATATTATGGATCGAAGACGTGGTTTTTTAAATGCTGACTAAATTACACAAAAAATATACAAAGGCCTTTTAAATACTTTTTAAATTACAGAAATCCATCAATAACTTCAAGAGATATAAATATTTAAAATTGTATACTTTTTATATTTTAACTTTTACAAAAATTTTAAAGAAAATTTCAAAAACAGGAAAAAATTTTAATTTTATATGAAAAATTTGAAACATGTTTTTATAAAAATTGGATTATGAATATAAGATTTTCGCGTCCCAAAAATTTTACACTTTTATCTTAATGTAAAGATTCCAAACTTTTAATTTATGTTAAAAAATTAAAAAATTTTAATAGCATATTTAAAGAAAAATGCATTTGAAAAATGCAATTGCATTAAAATGCATTTTTAAAAAATCTTTTTTATTTTTAAAATGTTCCTCTTAAAGCCGCCATATGCGAAATTTTAAGGCCGTTTAAATCATTAAAATTCACAAAGTCCTTCCAGAGATATTGCTATTCAAAGTTACATACTTTTGAAATTTTTTTGGTTTTTGAGAAAATTAAAAACCGAAATTAAAACGCGAGTTTTTGCAATTTCACAAAACTGAAAACTGAAATTGATAAAAGGCTTAGTGGAGTTTTTGTATACAAATTTTTATCGAAATTGAAAGCCATCAAGTAAAATAATATACTTTTTCGGGCGTTCTTTCCTGGAATGGTCGATATATTTTTTTATAATACGTAAAAAAAAATAAAAAATATTAAAATTAATAAATCTTTCTTTCTTTAAAATTTTTAATTTTACAGAATTAATACTTACTACAACAAAGTGTGTTGTGACAATACGACAAGATGAATATATTTTTTATCACCCATGAAGATGTAAATTCAATATTTAAACCACCCAACAATTTAAGCGTTCAAGCATTCAACCAATTCAATACAAATAAAAACAACTTCTTTAAATCTTTCATACTTACTCGCGTACATATTTGATGCAACAACCATTTTATGGTTTATAGGAATAAAATAAATGATCGGTAAATTTAAAAGGAAATTAAATCTGAAAATGAGGAAATTAAACAAATCATAAAACAACAAATATTCATATGGGCAACAACAAAAAAAGTCCAACAAAAATCGTCATAGATAACGAGAGAGAGAGAAAGAAATGTAATGATCAACCAACAGCAGTGATCATGATGATCATCAGAATATATTATAAAAGACAAGATTGCATTACAACATCATTATTATCATGGATAACTTTATTTTTAACTTGTAAAGGAGTAATGTTTTTTAGCCTCGACCTATGTTGTTGGCGGCTTTACTTTTATATGAAAAAAGAGTTGCAATTCCCATGAAAGTGAGCAAACATTATAAAATAGACAATATTCAACACTTTTTAGCTCTTCAGCCATGCTGCTGCTTTTTATTGTTTGCGTATGGCAAATGGCTGGATTAATGTTTTTTTACATAGAGATAGATGGATAAGATGAGATGATGACTTCATGTGAGTTTTTTCTTTTTTTGTATTTTTTTAATTGTTTATTTAAGAAATTGTTCAATTTGCTGATGCATTTTATAACATTTTCAGGTTGAAAGAAAGTGAAGGCATGCAGCAACATATTGACATGTCCAACATCTAAGAAATTCTATGAAGCAATCACATGCCAACAGGTGTCATAAAAAATTAGAGGATTTTATGTTACCCAAAAGAAAACAAAGGGAAATGGCATCAAATTTATATTACACTGTAAAAAAAAACGAGAAAAATCGGCACTTAATATAGCAAAACTAAGTATAATTATTAATTTAAATACCTTATATTAAACTAAATTTCTCCAGTATCCTAAACACATCTTTAACTATTACCAGTTTATTATAAGTTAAGTAAATATTAAATTATTATTTTTAATTTTTTTTTTTTTTTTTTTTTTTTTTTTTTTGACATTTTCAATTACTAACAAACACAAATACAAAACTCTTCTTCTATCTATTTTCAGTTAAAAATTTCAATTCAATATTTTTACAATTAAGAGGATTAAAGGACACTATGAAAATATTAAAATGTTTTTTTGGAATGATTGTTTACATGACCCTAAGCCACAATCAACAATTCAACCAAAAGAGAAAAAAAAAAGGACAATATTTAAATTGGTTTTGACACACAACAAAGAATGAAGACTGAGTAGCCTAAAGAATAAACAACTAAACGGTCCAGAACTGTGTGATCTCCGTCCATTAGAGGGGATGCATTTAACAGGTCATCATTAATTCGTTTTATTTTTTTTTTTAATTTTTCATCATCTGCATCTTAATATTTGTATTATAAACATTTTATGTTGGTGTTGGTTGCCAATGTTTGTTATGACGTTGAATGAATGATTGTTTGTGGTTGCAAGTATAAATGTTCATCATAATGAATAAATGTTTATTCATCACATGAGTATGACTACGATGGATGGCTTGGGTTGGTGAGTGAGTGAATACGTTAAGCCAAAAAATAAATTTGTTTTGGCCCTTTTTCGTTTCTTTTTGTTTTTATTTTATTATTTATTTTCTTTTTTTATTTTGTTAGTTGCGGTCCTTATAATAAATATTGGTTACAAAAGTGGTTAATTTAAAATTTTCTTTTTCAATTTACAGCTTCATCGACAATTGGAAAGAAAAACAAAGATAAAACTTTAACTGAAGCAAGAAGTAAGAAGATGAAAGGATCATATGATCGTGATGGCGAAGCTGAGGAACATTACAAATATTTGATTAAGATTTGAAATGTTTGTTTGAAAACAATCTTAGTTCTTTTTTGAAAATAATTTTACATATAAAAGTATTTTGTAGCAAAATTTTAAAATGTATTGAATCTTAAATTTTAAGTACGTTACACGACCAGGTGTTGTTTGTTTATTTAAAATTGTTTAATATATTTTTTTCTTAAACAGGTAGATTGGTAGCTTAATTTGCATAAATCTACTTATTCTAGAGTTATAAACAAAATTTAATTTTATTATTGTTTAGATATTAAACAAATATTAAAATATTAATATTAAGTTCTAAGAAATATTTGGGGGATTCACATGGTGTGCTATCATGTCGTATTGTCATAGAAATTCTATGAAGCAATCACATGCCAACAGGTGTCATAAACAATTAGAGGATTTTTTGTTACCCAAAAGAAAACAAAGTGAAATGGCATCAAATTTATATTACACTGGAAAAAAAAAACGAGAAAAACCGTCACTTATTTAATATAGCAAAACTCAGTATAATTATTAATTTAAATAAAATATTTCAATGTAAACAAAATATAGCTATTGCTTTTCCTTTGTAAAACTTTATGACATTATGACAATACGGCGTGATACCACACTTTGTGAATGACCCAATTATGTTTTATTAAGTTCATCGTATCTTATTTATTCCAATTATTTATTGTAATTAAAATAACTAAGAAATATTAAAAATTTAAAAATTATTTGAATTTTAAAAATTCTTGATTAAAAGACAACATATTGAGATTTTTATAAACTACCAAACTTGGGGCTTATGATATTATAAGTAAAAACAATAGAAACTAGTTATATTATCGGTTATAAATAACTATTGAAAAATAAGAATATAAAAAGCTGTTAGGTTTTCATTTAAAAAGTAAAACAGATTTTTTAAATTGAAATCTCACTATTACGTATTAAGTTGGTAATTAAATATCAGAATATAAATAATTATTTGCTTAAAAACTTCTATGTTATGAAGAGAATATGCTGTGGTTATTGAAATGTAATTTCATGCTGTTACCAAATTCTAGTTGGGTATCTTAAATAAAAGAGATTCAGGATCAGATAAAAGGGTGCTAAAAAAAAAAAACAAGTCTCAAAACTTCGAATTTGAATTTGCCCTTTTTCATTTTTAGAAATTTGGTAATTTTTTAAAATATATTTTTTAATTGCATTTTTTTTTTTTTTTCTTTTTGCAAGACAGTAGTAATTTTTATTACTTTTTGACTTATTTGGAGAAAAAATGTATTGTTCATTCCATGAGAGATTTATAAAAAATTTTCATATTTGGTACACAAATAACCTATGTAGACATTAAGTTTTTCTCATTATTTTTCAATTTCGAAAAAAAAATTGCGAATTTATTCATGATTTATTTATATACAGTGCTGTGCAAACCATAAGCAACAAAATTAAAGTTATCCTAAATACTCAATTATTTTTGAATTTAGAACAAAACTACTTTCATAACATTGTTAACACATTTGGGTACTAACAAACATTTGTACCTTAGAATATGTGATTTTCTTTCTTTTCTTTCTTTAAAATTTGCATACTAAAAGCAACAAAATTTCCAATTGTAAAAATTGACACAAAATTTTAAAATTGATTGCTATTTTTTTAAGTAAATGGCAGTTTTATAGTAAAAATATCTGAATACAGCATTACTTATAGATATTTTTGTTATTTTTTCTTTTACTTATAGTTGTTTTAATAAAATTTTTTAAATTTTTAGTTTATTTGGAATAAGAAAAGTGAAAAGTAACTTTGTTTTATAATACAAATTATAGAATTATGCTTAATTAATGTAAACAGATTTATTTTGGAAGCACAATTTAAAAAATTATGACATTTCATTGCACGTAAAAGGACTTCCGCTAAAAACTTCGTTCAGATATTATTAAAAATAATATATAAAAAAACGGATTTGTCTACATAGATAGGTTATATAGTCTCTAAGGTTTAATATACACATATATTATACTCAAAGTTTATTGAAAGCATTTAAAGAAGCAATATAGCACTGCTCACAGAAAAACTTATTCAATAAAGGTACATTTTTTTATTTCTGCTTTTATACAAGCAAAAATTATAACGAAATTAATCATATTTAAAAAAGAAAAAAGCACAGAAATTTCATTATACATCGAGAAATATCTTCTTTATTTCAACGTTTTTGCATGAAACAGATGAGAAATATATTTTAAAACTTTTGAAGGATTGGATTAAATTTTTAATTTTAAATTTTTGCTTAACATTTTTTAACCATGTGGTCTAATACTCAGACGCAAGTTCTGTGGAATATTTTTTAAGCAGCTTGAAGATTAGTGCAGCCTAAACTGTTATTTAGTCAACAAATTCAAATAGAAATTATTCCAGAGAAATTAATTAACGATTTAATCGCATTAAAACTACTAAATTTTTCGGAAAATGTAAAATATAGAACAAAATGATGCAAAATATGAATATGTTGCTATTGTTGTGCACACTCCTATATGAAGATTGTAGTGTTTTATTCCAGTTTTTTGTTAATAGAACAAGTTAAAGTTCTTTAAATGTTTGTGTTTTTATTAATCCTTAAATATGTATATAATTTCGTAAAATTATTTTTGTTTTAATGCAAATATTCTAAAAAATAAAATTATTTTTATGTCTACCCTAATTTCGTTGCTTTTGTTCTGCACAGCACTGTATATAAAAGAGTAACGTCTGAGTGATTGACTGACTGACTTACTTGGTGATTAATCATTGCACAGCCCAAACGGTTAAAGCTAGAAAGATGAAATATGGACTGTAGATTGATCTCCTACCGAATAGATCCACTAAGACGGGATTTTTGGAAATGTTTAGGAGGTAAAAAAGGCTAAAATCGGTAACCTTATATCTCCTAAACTAAGAAAGATACAAAAAAGTTGTTTAACAGTTATCGTTATTTATTTGAAAAATTATCGGATAGGTGTCTGGTACTTTTTTGAAATTCGGCTTTTTTAGGGAGAAGACGGGTAAAAACTGTACTTTGGTACTTTTTTTTGGCATCCTATCTATCTTTTAATTTAGTGAGCATAGAAATAAAATGTGCATCAAATTTGCACCTTTTCGAAAATTGGCGAATACAAGTTTGGTACTTTTTGGAAATTCGAAGTTTAAGGAGTAAAAATCGTATCTGATTTTTTTTTTTCTAATTAAAACTAACGCTCAGGGGATATCCCTATGAATGCAGTGCATTGTGTTGATATTAGGAAATATAGGTATTAGGAGGAGGATAGAGGGAGTAGTGTTTGTGCACTTTTAATTTGAATTGTTCGATGTTGTATTCGGCTGGGAAGGCATGGACTGGAAGTACATTCCACATGCGGATGGTACGACCAAAGAAGGAGTTTTCCCTATAGTGGGTTGTACGACTCGTATTCCAATCAATAACAAATGGGTGAGATCTATGCGATAAACGTGTGCGGTGGCTGAACACATGTATCCTCGGTATAAGGTTTCTTATTTCCCCAGAACATCTTCCATGAAAGTACATATAGAACAAGGATAGGCAACCAACATTTCGACGGTGATTAAGGGGACAAAGGGATCTGGAGATATTGTCATCTCCAATGAGATTCAGTGCTCTCCGCGGTCATGGTACTTTTTGAATTTTCTATAATATTGAACATAGAAACATGAAAATAAGTGAATGAAAGTACATAACAGGGGACTTTTTGGTATTTTTTCCTTCTTCTAATGGCACTTTTTGACTTTTCTACAATAATGAACATAGAAACATGAAATTAAAGATACATGATCCTTTGTGGATAAGAATTCAAGAGAGGACTTTGTGGTACTTTTATGATCTTTTGATGGTACTTTTGGATTTTCTATAACATTGAATAATTAAATAAGAATCCATAAGAGTGGACTTTGTGGTACTTTTATGATCTTCTGATAGTACTTTTTGAATTTTCTGTAATATTTTACCTAGAAACACGAAATTAAATATATATGACTATAAAAGGGTTACCAAGTTTTTATCTGGTCTATGTCAGAGTACTGCAAGATCGGGTTAAATGCTATCTATATAAAAGTAAATCTGTGTTAGATTGTCTGTTTTTGAATTTTATTTCGATGTTTTTATAAGCTATTAAAAGTTTTATTCAAAAATTGAAAGTTATTTTTATAACTTAACACAATTTGAATTTATATGTAATATAGTATGATTTTTCTTAAAAAGAATCTACGCTAACGAAGTAGCGGCAATACTCCTCGTATACTTATAACATGATTATTTAATTCTCTCTTAAATGATATAAATAATTTAATAAAACTGATTTGATTAAAATTAGAAAAATAACATTTACATTTCTCCCATACAATTTTAAATTTAATCCGAGTATAATCTCAGCTTAAAAGACAGCACTTGTCATCGATATATTTTTGAAATATATACCAAACAAAATAAAAATATATATCTAAGATATCCTTAAAATACAAAAAGATCAATAACAAAAGATCGATTGTAAAAAAAAAAAATGCAATTACTTTGTAGCAAATAATTTTGAAAACATCTTCCTTTTTTACAAAAGCAATAACAAACAAAAGATACAAAACAACTACTCATTTAGAAACAAAAATATATACAATTTCAAGATTTAATTTATGCTCTTTGTATCTAAAAGTATGTTACATTTAAATGCATATAACACTAAGTATGTATGTAGCAGTATAGTATAGTTTGAACTAATAAAACTAATAAATCCCTTGTAATCTTTAAGATTTACATACTTAAATAAAGTACCAGAAATATGTTAAAGTAAAAAAGAATTTATTAAAGATATGTATGTATATACATAATTCAAGTACCAAAGTATTAAATGAAAAAAAGTACTTAAAACCAAGAGAGTTTTAAACACTGGATGCAAAAAAGAGATTTAAAACTAAACTAAATATAATTTTAATCAACAACATATATTAAGACTTAGGACTATAGAAATAAAGAGGCATCTGTATTTACTATTAAATACTTTTAAAAACAATTGACATTTTTTTTTGTTGTAAAACAAATTTTTCTTTAAAATATATTATCTCATATTTTTAACTAAATTTTAAGATAAGTTTTAAGCATATTTGCTACTTATTTTTAAGCATTTTAAATAAGGCACCTGTCATTCATTTACTATTATTTTATATAAGAAATTTCCTCACTTTCCTTACTTTTCCTATTTTCTAAGCCTTTGCCCTCTTACGCGCCCTTTTGCTTGATCTGTTTAAATGATTAAGCCGCGTGTTGTTGTGATCTTTTCTTGTAATGTATGATCTTGATATTTAGATGCGCGTGCTTATATTGCATCACTTATCACTTGTTTATATTACTCGTAGTAACAAAAAAATGTAGCACATGTTCAGAGTTTATGAAATTTTCTATTAGTTTTCTCATGTTTCTATTTAGGCGCGAATATGTTAAATTCTTTTTTATATTATTTGTTTCTTTGATAACAAAATAAGATTCTAGAGAAGGTTTTTTTATGATTTTCTTGGAAAATTGAATTTGAAAAAGGACCAAAAAATCTTTATCGGTATGTTGTAGTGTTCATTTGTGTATTTAAGATTAATATATGACTAATTGTAAAAAAAACTGCATTGTAATTGTAAAAATTTAAATGATCTTTTAAAAAGTTAACACTCACCTGAGGGATTCAGCTTAACGAAAAGATCTGAAAAAAGTATTATTTTTGTTAAAGATTTTTGTAAAATAAAAACTTAAATTTAATATATGTAATTTTTATTGAAAGTTTAGAAAAAGATCCTCGATTTAAGATCGCTTATAATTCATACCTAAAATCGGTATTTTGTATGAATAAATCAAAAATATTTTTAATCAATTATATCTTGTTAAATAAACCTCCAAATGGAAGAAACGCATGGATTGCGATCACTTGTTTTTCTCACTAAAAATAGATATTTTTATAAATAATCTATATACATATATAAAAGAGTAACGTTACTGAGTGTTTGACTGACTTACTTACTGATTCATCATTGCACAGCCCAAACGGTTAAAGTTAGAAAAATGAAATATGGACTGTAGTTTAGTCTCCTATCAAATAGATCCATTAAGACGGGATTTTTGGAAATTCGAATGTTTAGGGGGTAAAAAAGGGTAAAAACGGGTAAAATCAGTAACCTTATATCCCTAAACTAATAGAGATGCAAAAAAAAAAAGTTGAATAGTCATCGTTATTCATTTAAAAATTAGTCGGACAGATGTCTGCTACTTTTTTGAAATTCGGCTCTTTTAATTTATTTTAGTACTTTTTTGGCACCCTATCTATCTTTTAAACCCGTAAGCATGGAAATAAAATGTGCATCAAATTAGTACCTTATCAAAAATTGGCAAACACAAGTTTGGTACTTTTTAGAAATTCAAACGTTTAAGGGGTAAAAATCGTACCTGTTTTTGATACTTTTTACAAAATATACAAAATATTTTTTTCATTTTACTGACACATACACATGAATATTTAAACATTAAATCCCAGTACAATTTAGAAATTCATTGGAATACAATCTTTGTTACATCCAGGGGGAATAAAAAGTACCAAAAAGGTGATAAAATCGGGAAATTAAATTTTATTCAAATTTAACAATGTATTTTTGATTATATTAAACCTAGAAACATTAACTTAAGTACATTTAGCCCTAAGTGAGTGAGAATTCACAAGAGGGGATTTTGTGGTACATTTTTGTTCTTCTAATGGTACTTTTTGAATTTTCTATAATATTGAACCTACAAATATGAAATTAAAAATATATGATCCTAAGTGAATGAGAATCAATAAGAGGGTGGTACTTTTCGTTATTATAATATTACTCTTTGAATTTTTTTTAATAATAATTAACTTTTAAACATGAAATTAAAGATATATGGTTCTGTGTTGATAATCCACAAGACCTATTAGTCACATTTTCTCTACTTAAATATAATAGAAATAATTTGGTACTTTTTGAACCTTCGAATATTAAAGATGTAAGAAACTGGTAAAGATTATTGTTCTTAATGCCGACAGAATACCAATATTATAACTGTTCCAACGGGAGTTAGAAATCATAGATAAATTGTACGGGTTTTTTTTTTTCACTTTTTGAATTTCATTTTGTTTTTTCTAAATAAAAAGGCAATACTTGATAGCCTTTTTATTTAGATTTTTATTCTGATCACAAGCAAGCGGTGGCGGATGTTGTTTTCAGCTGTAAGAGAGAAATGCAAATTAAATGAAGACGGCGGCAAGGAGCGGATTTCACATAAAATTTGTTTTTGTTTCTTTATATTTATTGTATATGGCAACAACAAAACTACATGTATAAAAAATGTTTTTCTTCCTTTCTTAAACTCCATACACAAAAAAAAAATATATCTCTTTCTTTATATAAATTTAATGTAAACCTATGTGATTCATTTTGCAACAACGGCAACACCAACAGAGAGGAAGAGTGAGAAAGTGATAGCTTTTGAAAAACCGTTGTAAAAATAAAATAGATTTTAATTTTCAGCGGATTCGGCTGTGTTGTTTTAGTTGCCAAATCTTCATATATAAAAAAAAAAATCCGCTTGCATGCGTTTGGGCTCCTATGTAGGAGTACTAGGGTGATCGACTCGGTTTTTCAACCGGTTTTTCAGTCAATGTGTGCGGTTTTTTCAAAATGTTAAATTTTCGAATGTCGAATAGACCGGTTTTTTTCAACACAAAAAACCGGTTTTAAAAATACCTTTTTATTTCAAAAACCATGCACTAAATATTGATATTTGAATCGAAATTTATGATTATTTTTTTAATATTCATAAAATATGATTTTTAATGGCTTAAAATATAGTTTAAGATTAAATAAGTAATAATTATCCTTAATGTAATATTTTTGTACCTAATTTAAATGTTTTAGTTTTTTTTATTCAGCGAAGAAATTGGTTTTCAAAGATTTTGTTTTAAAAGAGTTTTACCTGCAGAATTCTTTCAATAAAATTGATTCTTGCTTTTTTCATATTAACCTATGGTTTCTGTTTATGCTAAGTAAATGTTTTGATGATTATTTTCTTACATTTGTTTGTACTGATGTTTGTAACACCCAAAAATATTGTTCTACCCACCTTCATTTGTACCAATCGGCTTTAAGTCGATTTAACGATGTCCGTCTGTCCATTCATGTAAAACTTGTAATCAAAATACAGGTCGCAATTTTGGTTTCTTATAGTCCAAGAACGAAGCGTGTTGAAATTGGTTACGATAGGTCCATTATTTCCTCTAGCCCCCATACAAATAACCTACCAGAAAAGGGGTTTAACGATCATAAATTCCTTAAATGTAGCAGTAATTTTTGCATATACGTTTAAACCTATATGCCGAATTTTATGAAGATCGGTCCATAATTGACCATAGTACTGGTCCACAATTCCACAAGTCTAGAAAAAAAGACCCCTCCCCGAATTTTGATGCACACAATAGTGTAGGTTATTTTCGGCCTTGACCGACCATATCTTTTTTTCTCGTTCTTAATGGGTTAATAGTTATTTCCAAAAATAAAAAAGATTTATTGATTTTTCTTTAAGAAATGTAGTATTTTGATAGAAATATTAACTTCTGCAAAAAAAACGGTTAACCGGTTTTTTTCTGAATTTAAAAAAGTGCCACGGGTTTTTTCAAAATACCAACTATTCGAACTATTCGAAAACCGGTTTCTCCAAAAAGTCATTTATGGACCAAACGTAGCAAAATTCAGTAATACGCTTTCTATTTCAATAAAAAAGATTTGCGATCAAAAATTAACTTGATAGTAACATTTGTATACGAATTTGAACGTTAAAGTGATTTTGTGAAGAGGGGTTTATATGGGAGCTATGGTCAATTATGGACTGATATTCATGAAATTTGATATACAATTTTTTATATAAAACTTATATTTTCCAATGACTTTTATGATCTTTAAACCTCTTTGAGGATATTAGTATGCGGGCTTGGTGAAATAAACGACCTATCATTTCAATACGTCCTTAGATTATAGACATGTGTGCCAAATTTTATGAAAATATTTTCAAAATTGCGATCTGTAATTTAATTACAATGTTTACATGGACGGACGTACAGATGGACATCATTAAATCGATTCAGATAGTAATTATTAGCCAATTGGTATACACGACTAAATATTGGGTCTTAGACCAATATTTCTGAGTGTTATAGACACCATGACAAACATATAATATCCCCCCCACCTATGCTGGTGTAGGGTATATAAATATTATTTAAACTTTACTATTAAGTGATCTTTATTAGATGTTTTCTCCAATGTTGATAAGGGTATACATAATTTAATATTCCGCTTGTAATCTACACAACATTGATCTAGATTTCCATAAAGTAGAGGTCCTTATGTGAGAAAGAATCTAACTAACAATGTCCGTCTGTCTGTCTGTCAATTAATTCTTGATCATAATTTCGAGGTGTTAGTAAACCACAAATTCTTATAAATAAAAAAAAATGCACTTAAAATAATGTATGTATGTATGTATGCATGTACATATATATGCAATTCTCACACATTTTAATTACAAAGAAAAATTAGGGCCAAAACACATTCTTGCCACATGTATACCACAAATACTCTAAAACAAATTTATAAGAAAAACTTTACTCCCAATTTTTAACACAAAAAGAAACGAAATCGAAAAATACAACAACAACAACTAAAGACAATAAAAATTAAATAATGAATTGAAGAATAAGAAGTCAAATGTATAAAACATGACATGATGACAAGCTAAAAGAAGCGCCAGCAGGATTGAAAATTAAACAACAAAAACAATAACAGAAAAAATATAACCACAATAATACAAACCAATATATTTATGAATACTTGGATACATTCCATGCATCCATTCATTCATACATACATACTTACATCAATATCTCATTTTAAACTTCATCATGCATTCTTTTATTCTTTAAAATTTTCATGGTGAAATGAATAATCAAAATCGTTCATTGGATTTGCTGGCTGCATAGAGTGTGCGTGTGAGATCGTGTGGAGTTAATGTGAGAATTAAAACCTTTTAATGTAGGGAAATTAAAAACACAACCAACAACCACAATAACAACAAATAACAAACAAATATCAAAAAAATATAATAAAAGCACAAGAATGTATTAAATGAATCAATGAAGCTGAAGTTGTGAGTTGAGTCCAAAGAAATAAAACGAAACAAATGAAATGGTTAGTCAAAATTATTGTGGCACTTTAAGCCATGAATATTCTAAAGTTGATATTTTTAGATGAATTTCATCATGATCATAATGCACAATATCATTATGTTTAAAGAAACAAAGTATAATGATCACTGTAAAGCAGGAGCTTTACAATGATGCTGCTGAGATGATGATCATCACCATTATGATCATGATGAAAACAAATGAATGGACAAGCGTAGATTGAAAGCACTGATTAGGCGCTCACTAATCGATTTAAGCCACAATATTTTCAGATTTTATCATCATGATCATCGTTTTAAATTAAATCGACAGTTTTTTTTTCGTGTGTGTTGCCAGGATTTGGTTTTGAAAATATACACGAATCAGGGAGACACAATAAAATATTCATGCATGTACAACAACAATAACAATGAAAATAATAACAATAACAACAACACTATCAAAATAGCATCAGATCAGCATAAAAATCAACATGGCATAAGAATGCTGCTGTTAAAATGTTTCGTCTTTTTTTTTTTTTTGTTTTAAGTTCATTGAATGTATGGATGTACAGCCAAATGATTCGTGTGAGTAGTGAGCCATAAAATAAGAATAAACATAATTTTTTTATTTGGGGAGTTACCATAGAGGTCGGCATCAATTAGTGTTTATGTTCATTTTTTATTTTTTGTTTCTGTATTTTATAAAGAAAATAATGAAAAGATTACAACAAATTGTTTCAAAATATTATTTTTGTTAAAAAATTATTTCTTGTATCATTTTTATATAGAGAGTTGGGTTAAAAAGAATTTGTAGGTGGCCCTACAATATAGACGATCAATTTGTATTTAAAGAAAATTTTAAATATTTTTTTTTTTTTAATATTTCCTTTTATAGAAAATGTTCATTAATGTTCTATTTATAGAAAATTTTGCATACACTTATTTTTTATATACAATTTTCAATAAATACTCTCTTAATAGAAAATTTTCATTAAACTTTATATATATAAATTTCGTAAAATTTTCTTTGTAGAAAAATTGCGTTTAATTTTCTCTGAAAAAATTATTATCTAAAAATTTTCTTTTAATAACAAATTATGAAAAATTTTCAATAAATTTTCTCTTTCTCTTTATAGAAAATCTTCATCGAATTTTTTCTTTACAGCAAATTTTCATTAAACTTTATCTTTTTCTCTTTATAGAAAAATTTCTTTGAATTTTCTCTTTATAGAAAATTAACGATAAATTCGCTTTTTATAGAAAATTTACGATAAAATTTCTCTTTATAGAAAACGTTCGATAAAATTTCTCTTCATGAACAATTTTCTCTTTATATAGATTTTTTTTATTATATTTTTTCTTCTTTTATTTAAATTTTCATAATTCTCTTTATAGTAAATTTTCGATAAATTCTCTTTTTATAGAATATTAAAAATTTTCGTTAATTTTTTTTTTTTTTTTTATAGAAAATTTTCGATAAATTTTGAACAAATTTTCTATTTATAGAAAATTTTCAACGAATTTTCTGTCTATAGAAATTTTTAATAAATTTGTTCTTTATGGAAATTTTCAACAAGTATTCTCTTTATAGAATTTTCTGTTTATAGAAAATTAAAGATGAATTTGCTTTTTATAGAAAATTTACGATACTTTTTCTCTTTATAGATAACATTCGATAAATTTCTCTTCATGAATTTTCTCTTTATATAGAATTTTTTTTTATTTTGTGTTTTTAAAAAACTTTAATTGAATTTTCTGTTTTTAAAAAATTTTCTATAAATTTTCTTTCTATAGAAAGTTTTCGATAAATTTTCTCATTCTATAAAACTTCCTTTATTTATAATTAATAAAAATCTAAATACCCTTTGTAGGGTATTTTAAAACTGAAACTAAATGAAATAAATATACACGTGTAACGCCTATTTTAACGGCTCTCTACGGCACCTAGAGCGTTACATTCTTGTGCTCTTAGTGTAAGTAGTGGTTGCCTGGATGAGTTGACCATGTGTATTGATGGAAGTGGAAGTGAATAATGTTGTCAGACAACATCATCGTCGTCATCGTCATCATTGTGAACATTATGACCATTACGATCATCTTTATTTCACATTACAATATTTCTTCTTCATTTTGGACTTTTCCTTGTTTTTTTTTTATTATTATTTTCACATGATCTTGCTTTGACGCTCTTTCAACACTGTAAAGGTAATGTATGTATTGGTTGTATGGTGGTGGCGGTGGTAGACTAAAACTCCTCGGCTTATCAACATCATTATTATTTTGTTGTTGTTGGTGTTATTGTATTCTTTTATTTCAATACGTTCGTTTGTTCGTTTTGAATAAAAATTAAATTAATTAAATTAAAAAATAAAGAGCAGCTATAAAATTTGAAGTAATCTTATCGGTAATGGACAGCATTTGCTCGATAATATGTTGGCCCCGGTTGATGTGAATTGTATGCTGTTTGTTACCTTTTATTCGGAATTAAAAATGAACACAGAGTGGTTGAGATGATAGGCTGTTTCTTAAGGGACGTAGGTTACTATTACTGTGTTTATAGTGAGTGTGTAAATGTTTTTTTTTTTTTTGTTTTAAACTGACAACAACTGAGCTCTTTTGGTTTACAACATATAACACCACGTAATTCCGGTCGTATTTATATGCATCTGAATTTAGCGTTTTTAATGTCATATTACTGCTTTTGTTGTTTTTTTAGTATTTTCTGTTGATATTTGTTGTTTCTTTTTAACTCCTGATATATTTTTTTTGGTTCCCAGTTCATTTTAAATACTTAAATGTTGTCAGGCATTTGCAGCTCATAAAAGCCTTTAAATTGTTGGCTTTTATCTTTATTTAGTTGGGAGTTTTGGAATTTATTTCAACAACTTTATCAATTTTGTCGTCGTTATTAGTTTATTTTTTCTTTTTTGGTTTTGTTTTGAAAATGACCTCTTTTATTTTGTAAATTCAGTTAATTCTAAATTCCTACATCAGAAAGAGCAGCTGGTAGTTGATGTTCTATGTTTGTTTTTTGCTTTTGCTGTATATGTGTGTGGGGGGTTCAATATCTTAATAGTATTTTATGTTCCATATCAAGGATATTAAATAAGTACATAAATATCTGTAGTAATTTTTAATACATTTTTATATTAAAAAAAAAAATATATATTATAATTTTGAGAATAAATATTTTCCTTTGAAATGAGATAAATTTCATATTTAAGATTACAAATAAAATTAAAATTTAAATATTATTTTCCTTAGCTGACTTTTTTTAAATGATATATTTTTAATTATTGGGCCAATCATTGAAAAATATGGAAAATATCATTCACTAGAAAGTTCAAAACACGTTGGATATGTAATAAAATGTTTTATCTTTAAGAAAATTTGGGAGCTTTTACCAAGTTTGATGATCATCCATTTGAATATCAATTTTATACCAATCAGCTAATTAATCTAATGAAATATCTAATCTGTTTTAATTGACATAAATCCCTATAAAATTCATTTCAATTTAATTACAATTTAATTCCATACATTATAAACAAACAAAATGTAAATGACCTTTTTCCAAAACATCTACTATTAAAAAAAAAACAGTGTACAAATATATATAACATGTAACAAAAGAATTCATGTTAATCTAACATAAGACGTCCTATTTTGACATATTACAAGCGCCATTTGCCCCCAACAACAAACTTAAAATTAACAAACGAATGAAAGAAGAAAAAAACTAAAAACCCAAAATTTCACATCAAATTGAAATGGAAAAGTCAATCAAGCAAAACAAAAGATAGACAGATAGAAAATAGAAAAAAATAAACCAAAAACACCTTAAATGTTTTAATTACCCCTTTATAATGGATAAAAAATTTATTTTTATCCCAAAAGATCAAACTAGAAAAAGAAACACGAGGGTTATTAAGCTAATAGCGCATGCGCTCAAGTGTGATGTTTTCTTTATTTTATTATTTTTGTTTTTGGAAAGAATGCTGAGGAGCTACAAACATAATTGAATTATAGATCAACCTGAACGTCAAGAGACCACAAATAGAAACAAAAATTAATAACCAGCTGGTGTATTTTGGAAAGTGTTCTATTTTTCTCTAAGACAGCCACAAAAAAAAAGGGAGTGGCCAAGACAAAAATATTTGAGGAAGAATAAAATATTAAATGAATGAACGAAATTAAAAGGTGGAAAAGGTTACAAATTAAATAATGACTTGGAAGGTATTTTATTCAATTAAAAAACGTAAAAAAATAATATCATATAATAGAAGTTTAAAGACATAGAGGAAAAAAAGCCCTGGTCGTCTTGAATTTATTTTAATCGCCACTAATCGAAAATTTTCAATATTAACAGAATTAATCGACAATCTTTTTATAAAAAGGAAAATTAACAAAAATTATAAAGATAAAATTCAACGACTTTTTTAAAGAAAACTTTGAAATTTTTTTTATAAAAAGAGAATTTATAAACACTTTTTATAAAAAAAAAATGTAACGAAAATTTTCTATAAAAATAAAACTCTGCAACAATTTTATATAGCAAGAAAATTCAACGAAAGAAAGAAACGATAAAAAAGATTTTCTATAAAAAAAAAAATATCGAAAATTTAAAAAAAAAAAAAAAAATAAAATTTTTCTAAAAAAAAAATAATGGAAAATTTCTTACAAAAAAAAAAAATAAAAAATATATATATATATATATATATATATATATATATATATATATATATATATATATATATATATATATATATATATATATATATATATATATATATATATACAAATATCGAAAATTTTCTATTTAAATAAAATTTCTATAAAAAGGAAATTTATCGAACATTTCCTATAAAAAGAAAATTTAACGAAAATTTTCTATAAAAAGGAAATTTAATATAAATTTTCTATAAAAAGGAAATTTTACGAAAAGTTTCTATAAAAAGGAAATTTAACGAAAATTTTCTATAAAAGGAAATTTAATGAAAGTTTTTTATAAAAAGGAAATTTAACGAAAATTTTCTATAAAAAGGAAATTTAACGAAAATTTTCTATAAAAAGGAAATTTATGGAACATTTTCTATAAAAATAAAATTTAACGAATTCTTCTATAAAAAGGAAATTTAACATAAATTTTCTATGAAAAGAAAATTTAACAAAAAGTTTTTATAAAAGGAAATTTAACGAAAATTTTCTATAAAAAGAAATTTAACGAAAATTTTCTATAAAAAGGAAATTTAACGAAAATTTTCTATAAAAAGGAAATTTATGGAACATTTTCTATAAAAATAAAATTTAACGAATTCTTCTATAAAAAGGAAATTTAACATAAATTTTCTATGAAAAGAAAATTTAACAAAAAGTTTTTATAAAAGGAAATTTAACGAAAATTCTCCATAAAAAAAAAAATTATCGAAAATTTCCTATAAAAGACAATTTTATCGAAAACTTCCTATAAAAAGAAAATTTCCTATAAAAAGAAAATCTATCGAAAATTTCCTATAAAAAGAAAATTTAACGAAAAAATTCTATGAAAAGAAAATTTATCGAAAATTCCTTTAAAAAGATAATCTATCGAAAATTTCCTATAGAAAGAAAATTTATCGAAAATTCCTATAAAAAGAAAATTTATCGAAAATTTCTTATAAAAAGAAATTTTGTCGAAAATTTCCTATAAAAAGAAAACTATGCCACGTGCTCTCTGCACTTCATATTCTCTTATAATCTTATATTCTTTTTGCTATTATCAATAAGCTTGACATCATTTAGCAGCTGTTTAGAACCATAATTAACCTCAAGATCCTTAAATTTCATAATTTTTATATATTTTACATTTTTCATTCAAGAAAAACTACTCAAATAACTTATAAATGCAACACGATTTAAATTTAAAGAGTTTAATAGTCAGTGACAAATCGGTGTTCCGGAAATACTTGAAACCGTTTTAAAAAGCAGCTGTTTTTTCTCTCTTTTTCATCAAGAGTAACAACAATTTGCGGCATTTGGAGATACATACACACATTTTAATCTAATCGCTTACATTGATACAGTAACTCAATGAATGTAAAAAAGGAAAGGGAAACAAATATAGCTACCAGTGAGCTATCAGGCCCACAAAACCCACACACAGGGACACAAATAGTAACTTCATTTAAAAAAGATAAAAAATTGAGGGACCAAAATCAACAACAAAAAAAAACATACAGAAAACAACTATGATTATGATGATGATGAGAATGAGAATGAGGATGCTTACAGTAGTCCCGATAAACCAAAGTGACGATAGTTTCTACAAATATGTAGTAAAAACAGCAACATAAAATAACCATCATGTTTATAGAAGAAGAGTATTGAAGAAGCATACATGGACATCGACTGGTCAAGTACCACACAGTTACCCATCACATCACAAGACTGAGGGAACAACAACAACAACAAAAACAAGAACAAAAATAAACTGATATCACAAAATGCAAAAGAACATAAAGGAAAATAAAAAATAAAATGAAATAAAGAACGATGAAAATGATGATTGTAAAGATGTTGACAGCTCTTACGACAAAATCAGCATCTACAGCTACAGGAGTAAATGGACTTTTTGCTCAGCAGCATAAAAATAACAACCAACATTACAAACCATGCGGGGTGCTTGTAAACTGGGTGGTCATTAGATCGTTCTTATGGTCGATCTTTCGTTCGGTTATAGTCAGCAATTCATAAATAGTTACATATGTCTTACTGCTCTTGAAATTGGTGCAGAGTTTATTGAAAAACAAAAAAAAAAAAGAGTCAGCAGAGTACTCGAACTATTATGATAATGATGATGATCATTATCATCATTGTTATTATGCTTTTCTTTATCATAGTAATAATGAAGATCAGCAGCTTGATGATGACAATATTGATGGTTACAAGTATTAGGATGACGATGACATTACTGCTGCTGCTGGTGGTGCTGTTGCAGTTAAGGAGACATTCTGGTTTATAGTTTTTCTTTTCATATATAAAGTGATGTTTGGTTTTGTAGTTGTAATGCGGTTGGTCCAGATGAGTTGCTTATGATACATTTTGTCTCTATATAGTGCTTTTTTAATATGGACTTCTAAAAAGCAAAGTGTTTTTTTTTTAGTTTTAGTCTAAGCATCAATTGTCATTGGTTTCATAAAAACCATAAATAAGAATTATTATTAGATGAACGATTAGATACCCTATATTAATAATAATAGTTAGTACTTAGTACTTGGACTGGATTTGTTATCTGATTTCCCGAAGTCGAATTTTCAAGCTAAGATTTGAATTTGTTAGAACTTTTAACAACCTTTAACTATCTCTTAATAAAACGAAATATCTCTAAATATACTAAACCATAAGTAGGATAAATAAGCTACAATACAGCCTGAACTATAGTCTGAACTAGAGTCTTAACTATAGTTTGGACTATAGTCTAGACTATAGTCTAGACTATAGTCCAGACTATAGTCATAACTATACTCTTAACTATATTCCAGGCTATAGTCTTAACTATAGTCTAGACTATAGTACAGACTATAGTCTTAACTATAGTCTAGTCTGTAGTCTTAACTATAGTTCAGACTATAGTCTTAAATATAGTCCATACTATAGTCTTAACTATATTCTGAACTAGTCTTAACTATAGTACAGACTACAGTCACGACTACAGTTTTAACTATAGTCTGAAATATACTTCTAACTATAGTCTGAATTATAGTTAGGACTATAGTTTGTACTATAATCTTAACTATAGTCTTAACTATAATATAGACTAGTCTGGACTGTAGTCTTAACTATAACCTGGACTATATTGACTATAGTATGGACTATAGTTAATTTTGGTTTAATTAAAAATTTCGGAATTTGTAAATCAATTCTTTTAACAATGAAGGAAGTAAACATTGTATTAAATAGGATCTTTGGAATAAAAAGCATTAAATACAGGTTGTAATACTCTAGACTTCATAGTATAAATTATCCTTTGAACAAAAAACTAAATATGTTTTGTCTATAGAATTAATCATGTTCTATTTTCTTTTTCTCACCAAAAAGCAGATCATTTCAATTTAAATTGATCGATTAACAGAAAGAAAGATCACCTTCAAACAAAATTGTCATTTTTATACATTCAAGCGCCGCTAGCCTTTTTTTTATGAATGAATCAAATATTTTTCCTTTTAATTTTCAAAATAACATACATGCATACCATCTTTACCAAATCTGTTGACTTAAGATCACATAATATAAAATCCATAGAAAAAAAAAAAATAAAATAAACCAAATATATTTACCGGAGATGGTTTCTTAAAGATAAAAACTATTTTGTCTATGATGACAGCTTCAAATTGAATGAAAGATGAACAATAACACGAAGACTTCAAAAAGCAAAGCGAGTAAGAGAAATAGAGAGGGAGTCTAAAAAAAAAAAAAAAGATCAAATATAAATGATACCTTAAAAAGCCTGTGAGCATTTGTCAGGAGTAGCAACAACACAACAAATTTAATCGTTCACATGTGAATGGTTAAAGAAAGAAGGAATGAATAGGTTGTTATACATACTCGTATGCATATAAGATTACCAAAGATCACAAAATTTCTTCACTGCTTTTTAATGGTGGATATAATGAATACTATGTTGCTATTATTGTTTTTTTTTAAGAAATAAATCTTTTATTTAAATAAATTCTCTTATCAAATGAGAGCAATCTTTAATGTATGATTTTTTTTTTTTTTGCAATTTTATTTTTGAAATCATTGAAAAAAGTTAATCATTGGAAAATCACTTCCTGACCCTAAACAAATATAGGACAAGAGAGATCTTAAGCAATGCCATAAGAAATGATGCAAAATTAAATCCGACATGTGAGGGCAGTTGTTAAGGAATTAATTTTATAAATTAAGAAAGGATTACTTTAGAGAAAGAAGGATATAAATTAGAAATTTCTTGAAATGTTAAAAAAATTAAGAAAATTGTTATATGTTTAACACGTATCCCGATCTAAGTTCTCGTCAATTTTAATGCCTGTACAATAGACTAAACTGTAGACTGAACTAAAGTCTGGACTATAAATAGAACTAAAGTCTGGACTATAAACTGGACGATAGACTAAACTATAGTCTGGACTATAGACTGAATATAGCCTTAACTTTAAACTAACTATAGTATAGACTATAAATTGGACTTTAAACTAACTATAATATGGACTATAAATTGAATAGTCTGGACTATAAATTGGACTATTAACTAAACTATAAATTTGACTATGGACTGAACT
Organism: Protophormia terraenovae; assembly: GCA_951394005.1. Lineage (NCBI taxonomy): Eukaryota > Metazoa > Arthropoda > Insecta > Diptera > Calliphoridae > Protophormia > Protophormia terraenovae. The sequence continues at coordinate 146,599,999 of OX596074.1, forward strand.
ATACATTGGACTGTAGATTGAACTATGTTCTGGACTATAGACTGAACTAAAGTCTGGACTATAAATTGAACTAAAGTCCGGACTATAAACTGAACTATAAACTGTACGATAGACTGTACTATAGTCTGGACTATAGACAGAATATAGCCTAACTAACTAACTATAGTAAAGACTGTAAATTAGACTATAGACTGAACTATAGTCCGGACTATAAACTAAACCATAGTTTGGACTATAAATTGTAGTATTACCTGAACTGTAAATTTTTCTATGGACTGAACTATGGTCTGGACTATAGGACTATAGACTATTACCTGAACTTTAAATTCTACTGTGGACTGAACTATGGTCTGGACTATAGACTCAACTATGGTCTGGACTATAGACTGAACTATAGTTTGGACTATAGACTCAACTATGGTCTTGACTATATACTGAGCTATAGTTTGGACTATAGACTGAACTAAAGTCTAAACTATAGATTGTATAAAATCCAAAAATGTTGTTTTAATGATAACATACATATATCTCAAGCTAAGTCCTCATTAATTTTAACGAACAGATAGATAGATGGATAGAAATGCTGACATCTTTTAAGGAAGAATTCATACCTTTAAAGTCTTGCATATTTCAATATCTTAAATATATTGCAAAAAGTTTAAATAAAATTGAATTTATTTTCCTCTGTCTGTTCCATTTTCACAACAACAACAACGAATGCTAAATAATCGTATTCAAATCAATTTCTCTTTCCCATAACCGATCGTTCTCTCTTACAATTATTTGTTTGTTAAAGTGAAAAATGTAACAAAATTGTATTGCTAATGTACGACACAAGTATTTGATTTATTCGAGTGGATATTTAAAAATTTCTACTTGAATGTTAACAATTTCAAATCTTTGTTTGTTTGTTGCTTCTTGTTTGAATGTAACTGATCTGTATTTTGTTAATTTGGATTAATAGCTGAATAAAAGACTAAACAAACAAAGTCCTTAAGGGAGAAAGTAGTTTTTTTTTCTTCTCTCTTAACGATTTCAAAATTTACCCAATTTGTTTTGTTTCAAAAAATAAAAAAAAATCACATACTCAACAACAATAAAAAAATGTGTAACAATGTCACAATGTATGTTTTGTTTTGTGTTGTTTTAAATGTTGCACATAAGTTATTTTGCTAAATATTTGACATCAATGAACCTCTTCAAATTTATTTAATCCTCACATGCTTTACGAGACCATGTTTTCTTTTTTGTTTCATTAAACATTTTGGCATTTGAAGACGTATTTTTATTTTTTTATTGTATGAAAAATTTAATTTTGTTGTTTTTTGCCAAATTGCATTTTGATGTAAGTATGTATTTAAAATGTAAGAGTTTGTATATTGTGTTACTTTTTTTTCTGGTAAGTATTTGTGGATACGCAATATCGGATTTTATTTTATAGTTAATTGATTGATGTTTTAAGGATAAATTGATTTAAATAGAAACCGAATGATCTGTAAACAATTATGAGCAGGAAATACTTAAAAAAGATTGCTAATTTGAAAATAACTAAAATATTGTTCTTTTAAATAAAAAAAAAAGATTAAGCAAATTTCAATTTTTTTAACTGCTAACATATGATATTTTAAAGACTATTTAAGTAAATATTTTTCTGAATGAATGGCATTAAAACAATAAAATAAATTAGGAAATAAAAAATCATACATAGAATTTTTCTACAGAATTATTTTTTAGATAATTATAAGTAGCTGTTTTAAAATTGAATTTCAAACAAAAATATTTTCTAGATTCTTCCAAATTATTATCAATTTATTTAAATAAAAATTTTGAGGGTGTGTAATTTTTAAGCTGCTAATAAATAAATTACCATAAACAAATTCCAATAAAATAAATACTTTTTTAAGAAACCAAATTTTATTAAATTATTTAAAAAAAATAATATTAATATTAAAAATCACCACCAAAATATTTTATTTAAACAATTCCCTCTATTTACTAACTTGTTTATATTGTTTAGTCTACTAAGTAGCCAACTTAAAAGCTTCTTTAACATTTTTTTGTTTTTGTTAATAATCGACAACTTTTCGTTGACAAACAACTTGTCACAGTTGATCATCAGTTGATTTGTTAAACTTAAAAACAAAACAACAAAAAAAATGCCACCAACAACCAATAGTCAACACAAATATTAACTTTTCTCAGCATCTAAATGTCTACTGAATATACATAAATAAACAATAATGGTATGAAATACAATATACTTGTGTATGTATTAGTTTCTTCAAAAAAAAAAAAAAAAAAATTTAAACAATTCCAATTTATAATTCATATGAAAACAAATAGAATAAAAAAGAAACTTAAAAGACACCTTCCGTAGTTAAAATGTTTTTTTATTTGAATTTTTATTTTATGTAAAGAAGTTAAAACAAATTTAGAGGCGGCCATTTTAAAAATAAATTTTATTAAAAATAGATCTTTTTAATTACTGATTCGATTAGTTCAGATATTGAAAATCTATAGAGAAGAAAGTATTTTGGAATAACACTGGTCGACAAAATATTTTTTTCGAGCTTCAAAAAAAAAAAAAATATGCTAAACTCGAATCTGCTTTCAGTTTTTTTCCATCAGGTCGGGATTTTTTTTTATGGGCGTGTCTAATATTGTGCCCTAAATATGTCGATTATTTAAATATATTTCACTATTACTTGAGAACGGTATGCACGATTTATATAAATGGTATACCAAGATATGCGGAACAAAATTAGCTTTAAATCGCTCTACTATTTTTATCCGCTCAATAGTTTAGAAGATATTTCGAAAAAAAGTGTCGGAAAAAATTTTTTTCATGCAAAATTCAAGATTTATTTTTTTCCTAAAACTTTTTTTTAAAAGTGAAAACATCAAAAATATTTAAGTTTATCACCTTTATCTCAAAGCTGGTAAAACTACGAGTAAATAAAGCCATGTATCATAAAAATTGTGGCACAATTCTTGATTGGATGCACATTTAAGTTTGGATACCCATGCACAACTATAGCTAAATGGAAATACACTAGTGGACAAAAAAAAAAAATTTTTTTTCGTCTTAAATAAAAAAATAAAAGGATTAGATGGAGTTTAACGTGCTAAATTTTTACTCAATTAGGTATTTTTACTTAACTGTGAATAAAATTTAGATTTCTGCATCAATTTTGAAGATATATGCCTTATTTTATTCGCAGTATTACTAGCTTTAAGATAAAAATGTTAAACTGTAACATTTTTGATGTTTTCATTTATTAAAAGAAATTTTAGTAAAAAAAAATCTATAATTTTGCATGGAAAGTTTTTTTTGACACTTATTTCAAAATAACTTCGAAACTATTGAGCACATAAAAACATGAAGTTTGGAAGATTTGAAGATAGTATTAGTGCGCATCTTTCGGGGTCACTTATGTCAATCGTACACACCGTTCTTAAGTTATGAGGAAATATACTAGAGTAATGGCCTTACTATGGGCGAAATAAAAGACACGCCCATAAAAAAAATCCAGACCTGATGGAAAAAAACTGAAAACAGATTCGTGTTTAGCACATCAAAATACATCAAGTCCAACTATTCGTCTATGGGAGAGGATTTTTTTGTTGAAACAACTGGTCGGACCGAATTGAAATTTATACGAAAGTTGTAGAGAAGGACAAGTGTTTCAGAAGAAAGATCTTATAATCATTCTGTTATAATTTACAGGTTGACGTTGAGATTGAAAAAGTTTTTAATTTTTGTACTTTTAACACAAATTTTCGTCTAATTCTTTTAACTTTTTTCTAAACATTTGATTAATAAAATAATATCTTTTACTTACTTCAAAAGAAATTATGAAATTTTAATCTGGTAGAAAAGCAGCCCGGTTAGCTCATTGCTCTGACTATTTGGTACGAAAAGTTAAAGCTAATGCAGGCTTGAAAACATACAAAGTTTAAAAAGTTGCAGACAGGAATGCTGCAAAGTTTAGGACCCAAAAGCAGACAAAATTTCCTAAAAAATTCCTGGTATGGCAAGCTTTATGCAGTTGCGGCAAAAGAGGCAAGTGATTTGTTAAAGTGTGCTCTATAAATACCGAAATCTACATCAAAGAATGTTTGCAAAAAAAAGCTTCTTCATTTCATAAGAGAGCACAATGTGTGGACATATTTTTGGCCCGATTTGGCATCATGTCACTATTTCTATTGAAGGGTTACCAAAAAAGGTTCACGAGTTCATAAGTAGTGGTTAGAACTATAAAAGTTATATTTTTCTGTGATCTGTAATATAATATTAATTAAATAAAATAATAAAAACTCTACGATCAACCCTTTCCAAATTATTGAATTTTATATATGTTAAGATTTTTTCGATTTCACTCCTTAAGAGTAAAATCCAATTGTAATGAAATGATTAAAATCAATCTTTTAGCAACGTCAAAAAAAAAGTTATGAGAATTTCTCCAACACTCTAATACTAGAACAAATCTTGAAAAAGGAATGGCATAAAATCATCGCCCCCATTGCATTAAAATTAGTGCTCATCTCAGGTCCAAAAGTTATACCGAATTTATAAACTTGTGTTATTGAGGTAAGGAAGGGCGGACGGACAGAGGTTTAAGCTAAATAAAAACAAAACAAAAAAAAAAAAAAAAAAAATAGAAGTACTTCTATGATGTACTAATAAAACAAAATTATATAAAAACGCTTTATAAACTAGGTTTCCTAATCGGGAATAAAATTGTCGAGATTTCGCTGAAATTTTATATAGGGAACTCAAATTGTATTTTTTACATAAACATTAAAATCTTGAACGATTTTTTAGGGAAAAATCATTTTTATAACAACTCACTACCAGCTTTAAAATGCTTTATTAAATTCTATAGAATTAACTTTGGTATCTTTAAAATCACAGGAAATAAGAGAAAATATTTATAAGATGACCTCTACAGTATTAGAACAACATTTTTATAAAATGCAAATGAATTTTTGATACAGACGATTTTTCAAGAAACATGGGAAGATAAGATTTTATTAACTTTCAAATGCTTTAACTGGTGAGGGAAATTTAATATTTTCATAGATTTATTTTTTCTTTTTTAATAATAAGCAAATTTTCACTTTTTTTCAAATGCCTACAAGATTTTAATTCGTTGCTATAATATACAGAATCTTTTAAGCGAAATTTTGTTTCAAGCTTTCCTATAAAATAACATTACACAAATCTGTAACTTATAATCTGCTTGTTGGATTTACTTCACATAGGCCTAGCGGAGGAGTATATAATTTTTTATTTGGAAGAAGAGGATCACACACCCTTCAGGATTTTTCTCCGATTGGCAATGTTTTTAAGAATAATAAAATATTTGAAATCGGATAAGAACGGTTTCAAATATTTTATTTTTCTTAATGTTCTCGATAAGTCAAACATTTTACAAGCGGAGAACATTTTTCTATGCCAATAGCTTTGCTCCTGAAGGGTATGTGAAGTCATACTTCCAAACTTAAAATATTAAATTTCTTTACTAAGCCTTTTGTGGAAGTCTTCAAATAACTGTCAAATTTGAAGTAATAATCTGAAATCACATCAAATCAAGATAAGAAATTCTTATTCAGTTTTAAAAATAAAAACATTCAATAGCTTTTTAGGTAAACAAAAGCATTTTCAGAATTCTTTCAAAATTCTGTTGTAAAATAGTATAATAAATATGAAAAATTTTATCCAATACGTGTTATTGCGAATTTTTCATATACATTATCTACTATTTGACTAAAAAATTAATTATATTTTTCAGGGGAATTTATAAATTTTTAATAATTTTTATTTAAAAAACTTTTTGAATTAAATGATGAGAGATGAAAGGACAGCATCTAATTTTACTAGTTATATTTATTTGTCCAATCAAATTTGGAAGTTATTCCTAAAACAAAGAACTTTTTTTTATAGGCCAACTTGATTTGACCTGTAAACGTGGGAATAATAGTATAAAACAAATAATAAATAAATATGAAATTTTTCAATCCCATCATAGTAAAGAATGACTTGTTGAATTTAGTTTATAACACCTTTTTTTTTCTTCTCCTGCTTCTTTCTAAAATCAACTCCATTACATTTAATTCTTGGTGTCGCTGTTGTTGTTGTTTGTTGCCAGCTTTGTAAATGTTTATTAAACGGTAACCCATATTAGGCCACCAACTTGGCGTAACTTATCTTTAATACACATTAATTTTCTTTATATTTTATCGTTTTTAACTAAAAGTAAACTATAGAATTTTATGTTAGTTTTTTTTGAAAATCATCTTTATCTGGTTCCATAAGGAATGAGAACCAACTGCTCGCTATTTTTTTTCTTTTTTGTGTTTAAATGATGCTGATATTAGTAGTATTTAATACTTGATATAATTGTTGTTGTTTTTGTTGATGATTTTTAACTCCAAGGTGGCTAATATGTGTAAACCACATTAGATACGCTTCAAAACAATAATGAAGACATTATTAACTTATTTAGTTTTGTACTTCTTTTTTGTTTTTGTAGTTTTCCTATTGACTTTATTAACTTGTACTAGTATATGATTTACGCATTAGTATTTAAGTATGTGCATGTGTATGTGTGTGCATAAGTATTTTTTAGTTAAAATAATAATTCCCATCAATTTGTTGTCGTTGTTTCCTGTTCAATACAGCACAGCTTGAAATCTCTGTCTTTACTTTTTTCTCATTTTTGTTTTTGTTGCATACTTTCCTTTTGATTTCAAAATTGTGAAATATATATTTTTCTCATTTCAAAAACTTCATTCTTAAGAGTTGAGAAAGAAAAAAAAAAAAGAAGAAGAAGAAGAAGAATCTTGTAATCGTATGTAGTTTATTATTGTTATTTGTTATTGTTTTCTTTTTTGTGTTTCAGTAAACAATTTTGGTTAAAATGATGACAGCAGGAACATGGGGTTGCTAGAGAAACAATTTCAAAATCATGCAATTGTGAGGTTAAGGCAAATGCTACCAATACCAAATACAAGATATTTTTTTCTTTTTTTGAACTACTGTTCCAATCATCACCCATCATTATCATCGTTGTCGTCCTGGTAAAATGTGTTTGTAAGAATTTAGTATTGAGCTGTATCGAGTTGAGTTTAAGAGATAAACGCCTCTTGTAAGAGAACACTTCAGGTTGTCTTTATTTCTTTCTTTCTTTCTTACTTTGTCGGTTGTTTCAATTGGCAAAAAAAATCTTTTGCAATGTTGTTGTTTTTTAATTTTCTATAAATGACATGTTTTCTTCTTACCAAAAAAATAAAAATAAAGAAGAAATCTAAAATAAAAATTGTTAAAAGAACAATGCATGAGGGTGGTCTGGCTGGGTATATTACCTCGTTCATATGATTTAAGACTTAATAGTACTCAGAGTGTGTGTGTTATTTTTTGTAACTCGTCTAATAATGATAAGATGATGATGTTGATGATGACTTCTGTATGTGTGTGAGGTGATTTTTATTGCAATTTACCGTTTCTTTTCTTATTGTATCTTTTATTGTGTGTCTCTCTAATATATTTCTCTTTGTGTGTGTTTTTTTTTTTTTGCCTTTAATATATATTAATGAGTTTTTATTATATTTATGACTACATCAGCAGTAGTTGCAATTACAGTTGCACTAAGTTGCAATTTGTACGTGAGAATATCATAATATAAGACCACCCTGATGTTGGTAATTTAGTTGGCTTAATTGAGCACATGAATACATGAATACAAGGCGTATTTAAGAGGCGTTGACATTATTATTCTTGGAATTGTGTAAAATTAAGACGTCAAAATTGTTATATTTTACCACCAACATATTAATAACAATAAACTAAGTAATAGAATAACATTTAGTGTTTAGTATTTTGTTATTTGATGTTAAATATTACATCCTTTTCATGCACATACTACAATGAGGGCAAAAGTAAAAAACATAAAAAAAATATCCGTATCTTTAAAACTACTGACAGCACCGAAGTAGTAACTATTTAGGAGATGTCTGGTTTAGAATCACTATATTTTTTTATTTAAAAAGCTATATAGGCATTACTAGCTTTTCCCGGTGCGCTTCGCTATCCCTTATTATGCGATAATTAATATTTAAAGCATGTAAATGAAAATTTTTGTTTCGGTACCTATACGGGTATCAACAAAAAATATATAGATTTATAAAGCTATAGACTTTGAGAATACAAATATGTTTATTGTTCTTACTTTGAATTTATCAGCCTCGGAAATAACTTTTTAGAACTTTTATTAATAGTTAAAATTCTACAACAGTTTACTCGTTTTTTTTGAGACTATTTCGACATTGATGGTAAATTTTTTAACTGGGTCCAATTGTTATCACTTGTTTGTGACATACTTATTCAGTGTATTTTACAGTTTTTGATTTGAAACTGTTTGCCGACTCACCTTTTGTTGCCAATTCTATTCGAAATATCAACCTGTTCATTATTTATCCCCTTATTCAAAATGAAAAAGTCTATGCTTGCTAACGAGTGGCTAACTTTTTCTTAGGGAAATTTACACACAAAAAACATAGCCACTCGTTAGGAAGCATAGACTTTTTCATTTTGAATACGGCTGTTAGTATTTGAATTGATTTATTATGAAATTGTCCTTTCTTTGATATATCATTTACCGTAATTATTATGTTTTTTCGACCAAATTTATTTGAGTCAAATTACTTATAAATGGGGCTACTTATCCACCTTATTAAAAATTTAAGTAAATTTAGTTCTATAAATTTTTAAGACATTCACTGTTTTACTCCTTTAGATTTGCGAAAATCAATATTTGCTTCGTATGGGGGCTACAACTTCTCCTATTCTTCATTTTATCAATGCAATATAATGAGAAAGTAGTTCTTACAAAATTTTATAGCTTTCACTACAATACACAGTGGGGCCAAAAGCAAAATAAATGGTAATAAGTCTGGAACTTTGAAACCATTGAACCGATTTAGATGAAACTTGGAACATCGATAGAGGAGGAATGTTGTTGGATAGAGTCTGTAGCTGCAGCACGGACGCCGCTACAATGGGCCAAAGTTCACCACCTTAAGGGTGAAAAACATATCGGGGCTTATAACTTTTACAAATATTAACCGATTTTAAATATTTTTACATTTTTGAATTCTCCTAAAACATGCTTATTGTTCTAAATTATCTCGTATAGTTTAAAATATATTTAACTTCAAAAAATAAATTTGTCATTTTTGGCCTTGACTTTTTTTTTGTGATTTGTTTAAAAATATGTTGAAATTCTTCACAATTTTCTAAATTATGCTAATAAAAAAATTTTTTGTTACCTCTATTCGATAACAAGAAACAAATTGTCAAAGTCAAAATTTTAAAACAGGTCTCCAAAATTGCAATTTTTTGCCAAAAAAGTAATTAAACAGTTTAATATATTTTGAAATTTTCTGTAAGTGTAGTTTTGAAAAGTTCTAAACATTCACCCTACATCCAGCAGTTCTCAAAACAGATCAATTTTGAATGAGAAGTTGAACTTTTTGAGTTTGTAAAAAAAAATTGATTGTCGATTTTGGTACTTCTGTGAATTAAACTATATAGCTCAATATGTTCTTGACGGTTTTGCAAAAACCTATGACAGCCTATCGGTAAACTTAGTCACACGAGGCAATTTTCCGAAAATACCCAAATTTTCAATAATAAAAACCTCGGCTTTAAAAATACATATATAGTAAAATTATATATATTTTTCTGATTTTCACATTTATAAATTCTCCATTAAATATTTTATATCATGTGAAAAAATTATGTTGATACCTATAAGTATTTAGAAATAATTCAGTCTCAAATTTTTTAAATATGTCCAAAGATCTTCGATCATTCCGGTGATATAAAGAAGTAAGATTAAAATTATCTCCAAGAAAACCAAATCTCCGATTTCTTTCTTAATAAAACCAAATATTTGTTTAACTTTGAAAAATAAATAACTTTTTAATATGTAAAAACTAAATAAATTAAACAAATGCTACTATAGAAGCTCCTAAGATCCAAGACAATTTGGGTGGCATAAAAATTCTTAAGAAAAAATTAGAACACACATACAAAAGTAATCGCATATTCTTATGGAGTATCATAATAATGATACCACACCAATAATAGTCATTCTAAAGTATTTAATATGTAGACACACATATTTTCACACACATTTGACTACATTTTTTTTTATTTCTTATTTACTATTCACCTGAATTTATGTTGTTTGTTATGCAGCAAAAGGAGGAGAACGCAAGAGTGCAGATAAGGATGCAAAGATACTAAATTAAGACATAAAGTGTAACAAATTGAAAATTTGAACGTCAGCGCCCCTTTTGAACCGTAAAACCCGCTCGCTTTTCGGTTCTTGTATTTTATTTATTTATTTGTTTCTTTTTTTATGCTTTAGTATAGATGGCATTTGTATTTGTTGGTTTGCATTATAAAAATTTATAAGAAAAACGTTTAACTGTGTAAGAGGTGGCACTCTTTATACACTCTCTCAGATGTTCATACATATTCTATATATATGAAAGAGTGTTGAGTTGGAATTTTAGAAAAAAGCAGGTTGGCTGGGAAAGATTTTAATCGCTGATAAGCTAAATTTACTAAATAAGTAACTAAAAAGAAAAAAAAAAAACACATAAAAAGAATTCAGGTGATAATTATATAATTTGTGATGACCGGAAAAAGTTAAAGCCACAAATATTCAGCACCAAGTTACACATATAGAACAACATTAAATTCTATATTTTATGTGATCATTTACAATGAATATTTTCTTTTCGAGATTATTTTTAGTTTTTATTTTGAAAGCATCTACTTACTGGCACAGTTAACTTATTTATGCGTTTATATAATATGTATGAATGAATGGATGGCATTCCATTTTGTAAGAATTTTAACCCTCTACTGCATACAACGCCAAATATGGTTTTCGTCTTTTAATGCATTGCATTTTCTATAAACGGGACTTAATCAAAAGGGAATAATATTAGTCATCTTTTATGTTTTGATTTCTTCTCAAATATAAAGCAAAATATTTTCAAAGTGCGTTTCGGCCACTGTTTCCTTTAGGGCTTCATATGTGAAAACAAAAGTCAATTTTGAAGCGATTTGTGTACAATTTTTAAAAAAATATAAGAACAAAAATATTTGATTTCTTCTCAAATATAAAGCAAAATATTTTCAAAGTGCGTTTCGGCCACTGTTTCCTTTAGGGCTTCATATGTGAAAACAAAAGTCAATTTTGAAGCGATTTGTGTACAATTTTTAAAAAAATATAAGAACAAAAATAACACACAAAAAATATATTTATATAGAAAATGAAGTTCTTTTTCAAATAAAAATATTATTTATCTGCAAAGTAAGTATTTTATGTATGATTTTTTGGAAAACTAACGAAGCCATATATGGCCTTACATACACTAGTAGTATAAAATTAACTTACATATATACATGAGTGCATTTTATTCTTTCCATAAAATGCAATAAAATTTTTTTAGAAATGGATGTACGATCATTTTATGGTAATTTAAAATATGTTAGTGAAATTTATAATGTTGATCATAGTGGTGATGACCAAATATCTGCTACTGACGAAGAAGACTTTATAAGTCAACCGTCAGGTCAGGAACATATTTATATACCGGAGAATGCTGACAGCGATTACTCACATTCAGATGATTATGACAAGCCTACTACGTCGAATGCAAAATCTACTAAAAAGCCTAGATCTCCAATTTGGAAAGAAAGTAGTTTGCTTACTTATTCGAGTGAAAATTTTCCATTTCTTAGAGATACGAACCTTATTGACCGTATTGAGGAACTGGAGACACCAAAATATGTCTCCATAAAATTTTTAATTTTATTTTCTACGATAATATGTTTCCACGCCGAATATTTTTTTCATTTTTTTTCTTCCAAAATTCCGAGTGAATTTTTTAATTTTTGTTACATACGCATTTAATTGTCCATAATAAACATATATTTACGGTGATTTATTTTTCTTCTTTATTTTAAACATCTTCATGCACTAGAGGGTTAAATATTAATTTCCCTCTGGTGTCTTAATTTAAGTTCTATGTTTAAAGTTTGCTATAAAAAGATAAGGTGTTAGTTATTATTTAGTAATGAAATTAAAAAAATATCATAAGAAAACTATGGTTTTGAAAAATGTGACTAAAGATATGAAAATGAGGTAGAGCTTTGATCATTTAAATTTTTCATCAAAATTCGAATTTTTAAATAAAGTCAAAACAAACTTAAAATGAACCTCTGTGATCACTGTTGTTCTGGAATAAGGTTTCAATTAATAAAAAGCGGTAAATTTTGTGATCACTTGCATTAAAATAAAATAAATTAAAACTCATATCAAATTTGTAATCAAATAGTGTTTTTCATTAAAATTTAATTTTCAATATAATTTCAATTTCCGGACTAATGTTTAAAAAAATATTTTTATAGTCACTTAGTTATAAAACTTCGTGAGATCACAGGGTTTCAAAATTGACCATCTCGAGCAAAAGGTGTCCTAGAGCTCGTAACTTATACAAATTAGAGCCGATTTCGAAGATTTATAAGTTATGGTAAAGAGTGTGATAAGTTAAAGAAAGACATACTTAAATACTGACATTTATTATCACGTTTTTTTTTTTTTTTAGGCAAATAATTCCCACAAAATGTAGTTTGAATTCTTTAACTTTTTTTTAAATTTTATATTTAAAAAATATTTTTCTTTACATAATTTTTTAACATGATGTTTTATAAGAGATTTAAATAAAATTTTTTATCTGATGTTGATCCCTACATCCAGTATTGGAAGAAAAGCTAAGTTCATCTTGCTAGAAAAGAGGTCAAAAGAGAGTTATTACAAGCTGAAAAATCACCCAATGGTTCAGAAAAAATTACTAAACGAAAAGTTTAGTAAATTTTGAGAACAAGATCTGCTAACACCATGCTACACACATAAGACTTCCACTTTAAGTATTATGTAGAGAGTCAAAGGAAAATTCGCAAGTAGAGCAATTAAAGGTAGTAATTTATATATGGTCCTTCAAACCGAAAGCTGGATAACGATAATGCAATCACACTTTTAATTTTGACTTTAACATCAAAATGTTCTTTAACCTAACCCAATTGCTAATAGAGCTCCTAAAAATTGTATCAGTATAAAACAGAAGACATATTTAAGCGTCTACGAAATCCAAATAAAAGAGCCTGTCCAAAACTGTCTTTCTTTTTTCTCTCCATCCAAATTGTTTTCATAATACTGCACAGTGGGGCCAAAAGCAAAATAAATGGTAATAAGTCTGGAACTCTGAAACCACTGAACCGATTTAGATGAAACTAGGTACATCGATAGAGGAGGAGTTAGGCTTTCACAATAATGTTAGATGGATTCACAGAAGTAAAAGTTCAACTTCTCATCAATTTTACTTTGAAAATGTTTTTCTTGTTATCGAATTGAGATAACAAAAAATTTTTTGATTAGCATAATTTAGAAGATTGTAGAGAATTTCAACGTATTTTTAAAAAAATTGTAGAAATTTTATTTTAAAAGTTATAGGGCAAAATCCCAAAAAGTGAAGGCCAAAAATGAGAAATTTATTTTTTGAAGTTAAATATTTTTTAAACCATACGAGATAATTCAGCACAATAAGCATGTTTTTTCCTTGTCTTGCTTAGGAGAATTCAAAAGTGTAAAATTATTTCAAATCGGTTAATATTTAATATTTTCACTCTCGAGGTAGTCAACTTTGGCCCACTGTAGCGGGCTACAGACTCCATCTAACATTATTGTGAAAGCCTAACTCAGTTCAGTGGTTTCAAAGTTCCAGACTTATTACCATTTATTTTGCTTTTGGACCCACTGTGTATTGTTGGGAATATTTTCATTAATATTACAGGGAAACAATGGATCTGTCACACAGGATTCTTTTTCAATTTGAATACACGTGAACTTAAAATTCTAAAAAAATCACTATTTTTAATTGACTCCAGTTTTCGAGATACTGTTATATAAAAAATTAATAAAGTTGCATTACATATTGCAACATAGCTCGAGAATGATTTGTCTAATGTGGCTAAGTTAAATACATACCAACAAATTATAATTCAAATTCTCTGCGAGTTATATCCATATCATTTTTAAATTGCTCAATAGTTTAAAAAAATATAAAAATTTTCATAATTTTTGCTTTTCAAAAAATCATACAAAAATTTAAAACTTTCAAAAATTATAAAGCTGTATGTTAGAGTGTCCCGCGGAAAGCCTTTTTCAAGATTTCGATGTAGGAAGATCACCCAAATGATGCGTAAAAATTAGCTTAATATGAAAGCTATCAGCAATTGAAAAATCATGAGTCCAACACATTTTGTTTCGATTAAAGATTAAAAAATTTTATGATACCCATTTCAAGACAAAACTTAATACTATTTTTTGGACAAAATGTTCTAGACCCATGACATTCAATATCTGGTAGGGAACTTTAGATCAACTTTTTAATATTTTTCCCTTATTAAGCTAATTTTTATGCATCGTTTAAAGGGTCTTCCTACAAAATTTTTTTTTTCTACGGGAAACTTTACTGTACATTTTAAAATTAAAATAAACCATACAGAAAAAATTATGACTAGCAATTTTTTAAACAATTCATTATATGATTTTAAATACAATTTTATTAAAAAATTATTGGATCTTAATATTAAGTTTTATTGATTTTAAATTATTTAAAAAACAAAAACTATTTATTTTATTTAGACATATTAAAAAAAAAAAAATAAATAATAAATTAAATTTAAAAATTTCTGAGCTTGAAAATACAAAAACCATTGTTTAAAGATTGCCAGGGGTAAGTTGTCTTAAATATCGTTCAGATCTTTCAAATAAATTCATATTTATCTTCTTCTAGATTATTTGGAAACTTATAAAATGGAAATATGTTCATCCGTAAATATGTGGCAAGATTTAGCAAAAACAAAAAAAAAAGTTAAGTAATATTGAAGTTTTATTTCCTATCAATTAATTTATTGTAGATATTATGGATACATTTAATAATGTCCGTCCGATTAACACTTTGTAAGGCTGGTTGTATATAAGTATAAACCAGATGCGTAAACAGCACTGTTCTGCGAAGAAATCCTCCTTTGAAGGAATATAGGATATTTTAAGTTTATTCGTCACATACACATTTTTTTATAGGCATGCCTTATATGACCCCTTTCATATAGCGATCACTTTAGCATGTTTTGTAAACCGTTTGTCCTATTTAGATAAATACAGATAAAACACTAAAAGATACTCACTAAAATTACTTTCAAGTTGTAATTCCTTCAATAGTTTTACTATAAAAAGACTTTGGAGCTCATAAATATATTGAATTGATAAAGTTGTGGTATATACATACATATGACCATTGTTATGCAAATAAGTATTCTAGTTTAGGCTTTAAATGTGTGTGCTACAAACCCTCCTCATAAGTGTAATCATTATTGGTCACTATGGGCCCAAATGTATTCATTTAGTATGAGCTTTTATTTAAATGAGAGCAGCTGGTTAGAAATTGTAAATAAATTTTGAACTGAACATATACTAATTACATCTTTTCATTATTACTTGTTTAATTGCAGTTTAATCTGTTCTCTTCTCATGATATGTGCTAGATAGTTCTAAGGTCTTTTAATGGAGGAAACACAGAAACGGAATTAATTACGTTAAAAAAATGGTAAGTAATTAAATAATTTATTAAATAAAAAAAAATAATGTTGGAAAATCCAAGAAAAACTGAATATTATTTTTATTGTTTCATTTAAAAAAATTATTAAATATTTTAAAAATTTTCAAACATTAAAATTTATAAATATTAAAAACATTTTAATTAGAAAAAAAATTTTTTTTTTTTTTTCTATAAAATATTTACGAATTTGAAGATTTGATTTTACAAATTCAGTGATAGGTCCGATTTTATTTAAAGAATATTTGATTTTATAAATTTAATGATAGAATACGAAATTTAATTTTTTCTGTGCATATTTTATTAAAATCATTGCATAAATGTGGAATAAGGCTCGTGGCGGACCACCTAGGGAAAGAATTTTTGCGGATGGTGGGAGTGTTATATTCTATTAAGCCAAATTTATTTTGTGTGTCACAAAAACAAATTTATTTTTTGTCACTTTGTGTTATTTAAACCTCAAATTTGCCAATAATTTTGTTCAAAAAAGTAGATCATTGGACACATAAAGCTACGTGGCGTTGTTTGATAAAAAAATACTAATTTCTGTATGAGTCGCGACAGTGATTGCTAAAGGGATTATTTTGAATTTTACTCGTGATGTTAAATTATGCCAATAAATCACTATTTCAATTTAAAAAGTGTTTTGTTGCGAAGAGTCCTTATTTAAACTTTTAACATTAATTGTAAAATATTTTCTAATTTTTTTTTTTTTTTATTTTTAAATACAAAAATCCGTTACAATTTCTCTATATATTATGTATATTAATAACTACTTAACATAAATTGTAATGTTTAAATAATAACAATTTAAACAAATATTTTTTAAGAAATTATACACTTACAGCCTACTTCAAATGTACAGTAAGTAAAATGTGTGGCCATTTTGAATTAATGATCTTATAGTTTGATATAAAACATGGCCGAGAGTAGTAGTTGGCGTTGGTGGCTTTAATGTTTAGAAAATATGCTTAGTAATTGTATTTGCCAAACCAACATAACTACCAACTGGCTGACTTGGGTAATAGATTTTTTGTATATCAAAGATTATCTATCACAAGAAAAAATAATAATAAAATAAAATTAAGGAGAGAGTATGGGAATAAAATGTATGTACAAAGTAAAAGCAAAAGAAAAAAAAAAGGTTTAACACCTATTATTAACTAATGATCTATAGATTAAAGTGTAACCAAGCCTGTAGCTTGAAAATGAAAAAAAAAAAATATATATAATTTCTTAATTTTAGGTTTTTAACAATCATTTAGTTGTAAATACATTTAATGCAGTCATTTACTCTATAATGGGTATTTTACACCAGGAAACATAAATTAAATATTTCATACAGATATGACTTGTAGCTAAATAAAAATTTACTCACTACACAACTACTCCTCTACTCGTTTATAGTTTTATTCTACTTTGTCATCTAAGCGTAACTAAATTAGCCAGGTTGCTTTTTTCTCTACATTCTATTTATTTTAAAAAGTATTGACTGCAGTTATTAACTGAAAGATACAGTAATAACTACAACAAAAAAAAAAAAAGAAACCGTTTTTTTCTCGTTACTTCCCTTTTTTATTGTGAATTAAAATTATGAAAAAAAGAATAATATTTTGTGAGTTGAGTGCGTGAACCTTGACGCTTTAGCTGAAAAAATGGACCTCCTATGTAACACTCACTTATTCATTCAATCGCCTGTTGTATGTATCTTTTGAATGAAAAAACTAAATATTTTTTTGGGTAATTTACCGTGTTCTGTGTTGTTGTTAATGGTTATAAAAACGCTTGAAGCGTTATGTGTTTATTATTTTTTTGGTTATTAATATCTCTTTTTTTAATTCTATAGGTGTTTGAGTATATGTATGTGTATGTTAGTTTTTTGGTTATGACTTGCTTGGTATTGGTAAAAAAAAAGTAAAATTGTCTGGGCTTAAATGTTGGTTGGTGGTGTTTAAATTGTGCCTTTTTTCATATTCTTCTTGTATGTGTTACTTTTTTTTAATATTTCTTAATGTAGTTGTTGTTGCTGGTTTCTTCTGTTATTAAATAATTTGGCCACCATGTTAGCTGATCGGGCCATTTAACTCCATGTCGGTATGTCTGTCTGTCCGTCAGTCAAGCTGTAGAATCTTACTTAACACATGATGATGATTATGGCTTATTTTCATTCATTCTTGGAAAACAATAAATGTTCATATGTTTAGTTTTCTTTTGTTAATATTGTTAAGTCATGTTTTTTGATATAAAAAAACGCCATCTTGAAAGCCTGCCCTCTCCTCCAGCATTATGACCAGTCAGTCGGTCAGTTATTACTTTAAAAAAATTTTAAAAAATGAATGTTAATGGATGGCTGGATATAACCAATCGAAGCTAATTTTATTGTTTAATTTTCGTTGTTAAAAATTTTTTCACTTCACACAATTTTTAAAAAGGATTGAGATCAGTTAAATAGGTAGACGATTAAAGCTTTAGAAATAAACTAAATTAATAGTTAACGAAGGTTAAAGATAAACCTAGAACTATATTAAAACAACGAAGTGTTCTACTAAATAAAATTTAACGAAAAAAGAAAATTTATCTTTTTATAAAAAAAGAATTTCACAGAAGTTTTCTACAAAAAAAGAGAAAAAAAAAAAAAAAAAAAAAAAAAAACAGCAAACTTTCCATAAAAAAGAAAATTGTACATAATTAAAGTAAATTTTAATAAAAAGAAAATTTAACGAAAATTTTCTATGAAAAGAAAATTGTCTATAAAAAGAAAATTTAACGAAACTTTTCTATAAAAAAAGAAAATTTAACGAAACTTTTTTATAAAAAAAGAAAATTTAACGAAAATTTTCTACGAAAAGAAAATTTAAAAAGAATATTTTACGAAAATTTTCTATAAAAGAGAAGAAAATTTAACGAAATTTTAATATAAGAAGAAAATTTAACGAAAATTTTCTATAAAAAAAATAATATTTAACGAACATTTTCTATAAAAGAAAAGAAAATTTAACGAAACTTGTATATAAAAAGAAAATTTAACTAAAATTTTCTAAAAAAGAAAATTTAACGAACATTTTCTATAGACAATTTAACGAACATTTTCTATAGAAAATTTAACGAACATTTTCTATAGAAAATTTAACGAAAATTTTACATTAAAAGAAAATTTTTTCCAAAAAGAAAATTTAAAAAAAAAATTTTTCTAAAAGAAAATTTAACGAAATTTTTTTTTAAAAAGAAAATTTAACAAAAATTTTCTATAAAAGAAATTTTAACGAAAATTTTCTATCATTCTAACGAAACCTTTCTATAAAAAGAAAATATAACGAAAACTTTCTATAAAAAGGAAATTTAACGAAAACTTTATATAAAAAGAAAATTTTTTATATAAAAAGAAAATTTTCTATGAAAAGAAAGTTTAACGAAAATTTTCTATAAAAAAAAAATTAAAGAAAATTTTCTATAAGAAAATTTTCTATAATAAAATTTATGAAAAGTCTATAAAAAGAGAATTTAACAAAACTTTTCTATAAAAGAAATTTAACAAAAATTTTCTATTAAAATAAAATTTAACGAAAATTGTCTCTAAAAAGAAAATCTATTAAAAATTTTCTAAAAAAGAAAACTGATTGAAAAAATTTTATTAGGAGAAAATTTATTTGCAATATTAAGATTAGATTTATTGAAAGTGATTTCTATAAAGAAATATACAATTTCTTTTTTTAAAAAGAAATTTTATTTTATTGAACATTTTCTATAAAGAGAAAATTTCGTGAAAAACTTATATAAATAAAAAATGTATTGAAAATTTTCTTTAAAGAGAAAATGTATTAAAAATTTTCTTTAAAAGAAAATGTATTGAAAATTTTCTTTAAAAATAAAATTTATTAAAAATTTTCTTTAAAGAGAAAATTTATTGAAAATTTTCTTTAAAGAAAAATGTATTGAAAATTTTCTTTAAAAAGAAAATTTATTGAAAATTTTCTATAAAAAAAAAACAAATTTTTGAAGAGAAAATTTATCAAAAAATGTATCAAAACTCCTGTGAATATTTTTTTTTTTGTTTTTTGGCATTTAAGATCTTTAAACTTTTTTTTGAACACCTTCGATCGAGTCTTATTTTCTCCTGAAAAATTCTTTCACCAGCAGAGAATTTTCGAGTAAAAGTTTTCATTTTTTCAATATTTCAATCCCTGGCAAATACCTTTTTTTACCTTTCTTAAATTTTTGTAAAAATAAATCGCCAACGCTTGACAGTTTCAATCTGCAATGCAAAATTTACAAATGCATTGCCATAAAATTTGATGAAAAAAAAAATAAATAAATAAATAAATTTAAAACAGACAAGAAAAACATAAATAAATCTTTTATGATTATTGGCAGATTTTCTGAATGTTAAACAAACTAAGGTGCAACGTTTTTTTTAAGGATTCAGCACGGTGGACCAGCAAAAACTAATCCTTGATTTAAAAGATGAGCAAAAATACTGTCAACTTTTATTTTGGGGCAGTTATTTTTTTTTTGTTAACTACTGATTGTGTCTCCGGAGAGTTTCACAGAACTGAGAAAAAGGTAGACACATAAAAAACTGTATTTTTGCTTAAGACTTAAAGAATTCCATACTAAAAAACTAACCATTCTTGAAGCAAAAAAACGTTAACCAACTTAAAAAAATGTGAATTCTTACTGTCACAAAATGTATTTTTTTAGGTGGAATGACAATAACCACAATGTGGTCAGTAGAGAAAAAAATTAAGGTTTAAAGCTATTTAAAACATTAAATTAAAATAGAATGAATGGCCTTTAAGAAAAAGTGCATACGCACATACGAAAAAAACGAAAAATCTCAGCAAAATTCACAAAAAAATATCCATCAACGCTTTAAAGCACAAAAAACAATTTTAAAAACTGTCGAAATCTGTAAATGCCTATAAAAACTATGATGAGTTGGAGACAAGCGGATGACGAATATCTCTACGCTATGATACGCCAGCCAGTCATGACAATTTATGGTACAATCATTATGGTTATATTGAGGAATCTGTTTGGGTTTGGGTTTGTTTTTTTTTTCTTCAGATCATCATTCGCGCATTTCGTTAAGTTTTGTTTAACTAACTTGTGAATAACAGTTGACATTTGTTGTTGTAGAAAGGTTTGGGAAGATTTTTTTTTATTTTTGTAAAACATTAAGAAAAATGCGTAAAATTCGCACAACAACAATTAAGCACGAATTCACAGTAAACAAACAAATACAATGTTAAATACATATATTTATTGCAAATATTCCTCTCGACTTGTTAGAATAAAGGAAAAAGAGTGTAAGAAGATAATGGAATACACTAAAGGCTGGATATATAGGTACAGCTTGAGAACTGCAAATTTTGTACCAAACCAAATTTTGTACCAAACCGTATTAATTTTGTGGATACATTGCCACTTGGAAAATCTCGCCCTATATCGTTGATTGTTGATACAAAAATGCGCACCGGATTCTGTATATATGTATACTTTTTCAGTCAATTAAGGTCTTAGCTTTCAACTCCTGGGTCAGTTGAATATTATACGGATATAATTCCAAGGTCTGACCCAAAAAAAGAAGGTGGAATTCTAAAATCTTGTGTACAGCAAGAAACTGAAGGCTAAGGCCTCCCTCTGCACACCTTTGCAGACGCTGCACGTTGGGGTAAAATGTGTCAAAAGTGGCGCTTAATTGAATTTTAAAATTTAAAGTTTTATAATAAAGTTGGGTACCGAATAAAAATATACAAAATTATGTATCAATATCAATTAAAATCTTTAAGCTAGGTTGTGTTGTTTTCTTACTAGGAGCTGTCAAAGTAAAACATTTTTGAAAAATAGTAAAAAATTCAATTTTCATCAGCTTTCAGTGCATTTATTTTAAATAAAAAGTCTTTAAAGGTAAAATTTTAAAATGAAATCATCACTTCAGATATTTAAGTGTTCTTTTCTTCAAGTATTTGTAAATTAATTTTGTCCTAATATTTTTGTAATTTTTTTTTTAAATTGTTCTAAAATACACTAATTTTCAATTTTCATGAAATGCAACTTCAAATGTTACAGGATGATTGTTCTGAAAATTTTCTGAAAAATAGTATATATTGTCCACTTTAATATTGTGAAAACAAAAAAATTAATAAAAAAAATCGTGCGCAACATAGCACGATTTGAGAAAATATTTTTTTTTATTTATTTTTTTTTTTTAAACCAGTAGATTTCATACAAAAAACAGCTTAAGTGCAGACATTTTCTTTGCGTTATCAAACATTAAACAGTGGGGAAGAATCGAAATAAATCTGTAACTTCTAATCGGGTGGTTGGTTTTGCACGAAATTTCACATAGGCGTAGCAAAGGATAGTAGCATTTTTAGTTTAGAAGCAAGATCCAATATACGCATCAGGAGCGGAACTATGGGGGTTCAAAATAGGGTACTAGTGTCATTGAAAAAGTTTAACCACTAGCGAATTTTTGTTCCTTACCCGATTTCCAAGTTTTTTATATCACCTTAAAGTCCTTGATAAGTCCTTAAGAAAACATGCTTGCATGTACTACATATCTTATTTATTTTTCGAGTTATATACATTTGAAATTTAAAAAATCTAAATTTTACAAGATCTTGGTTAAGATTTTTCTATATATAGCCAAATATTTCCAACCGATTTTATTATGTTTTATGCAGTTGTTTAAAAAGCAAAATTATCTATCGAACAAAGAAAATTTTGAGTCGTTATCTTTATTGAGTCAAAAGTTAAACGATTTTGAATTGGAAAGTTTGCAAAAATTTACAAAAAGACGGACAGATGGACGGACATTTGAATTCTCTCAAAAAAATCTTAAAATTCGAAAAATATTTTTTTTCCACTTCTCGATTAATATGAAAACCAAATGTAAGTAGAAAAATTTGTATGTCACCTTTCCCTGAATTAAGTGCCATTTTCGACACATTTAACCCAAATGTATAGACAGAGGGACGGACATTGCCATGCTGCCAAATAATATTTTAGATTTCTAAAAGTGCATTTTTTACTAACTAATAAATAGAAAAAATAGAACGTGATCATAAAAATGTGTATATCACCTTTTCCTGAATTAAGCGTCATTTTCGTCCCATTTAACCCAAATGTAAAGACGGACAGACAGACATTACCATTCAGCCAAAAAACATTCTATAATTCTAAAAATTAATTTTTTTACTTACTAATAAATAGAAAAATTAAACATGGTAATTAAAGTGTTGATATCACCTTTCCTTTATGCGCTGGTGAAATTCTTTACCGATCTGGCAACGAACGAGCTTAACAAACCGATCGTCTCAAATTTTGGCATTAAATGTTAGAGTATCGATCACGAAGTCAGCGAAATCCCGAGTTCTTTGACATGGCGAGCTACCTTCTTTTGCATCGACAATGTAGAGACAGTTGGAAAATATACTGATGGAAGTTGAAATCAGCGAAAGTCCGAATTCTTTAGCAAGGTGAGAAATCCGCTGTCTTGAGTTCTTCTGCATACTTTTACAGACTGCGGCGTTGTTCACTTATCATTTGGGATTCTATTGAAGATTGGGTATTGACAGATTGTTTGTGAGGACAAGATTTCTACAGCATACTTTTTCGGGATACATCGATATTCTCCTTTCTTTGATGAACTTAGATTGACTGATTGTTTAGCTAACCGATCGTTTTAAGTTTGAGAAAAAAGACTAGCAAAATAAAGAACCAGTTAAAATTCTGAGTTCTTTGCCAGGGTAAAGCATCCACTACCGCGAGTTCTTCTGCATACTTTCAATGACTACATTGATGATGTTCCTACGGAGGTTGACTGATTGTTCAGCGAACCGATCGTCTTGAATTTCACCAAACAAATCTTGAAAAATCATCTAGAAAGGACCACTGCGTTTGTTTGTAATGGTTTTAAAACTCTCAAATTTGGGCAAAGTTGGAGAGTCGACTTTGAAGGACCAGTTGGAAATTGTATACATGGAAGTTGAAGTCAGTGAAATTTCAACTTCTTTCAAACTTCGAATTCACCTGCACACTTTCATGGGCTGCTTCGATATTGTCCGATGACCTGGCGTTCCTTTGATAACGGGTGTTGGTTGATTGTTTCCAGAACCGATCGTCTCGAGCTTGACTTGAAAAATTTAAAAAAACTACGAAAGACCAAAGCGTCGGTCGTAAAATGTTCCTAACGTTTGAACAAATGAACACTTTTTTTTAATAATAAAAGTTTATGCTTGGGATGAGGTTTTCGTGGTGATCAATGACTGAATAATAAACAACAAATTGTGATCGAATGAAAAATTTAAATTTTAATACGAAATATTTCTTGGAGTTTTTAAAAATTTTATTACAAAATTTTATTTGTAAAAAGAGATCAATTAAAATGTTTTTCCAAGAGATAATTCTTCTAATTTCAAAACAATTATCTTATTTTTATGATCTTGATCTCAATGATTACTGGATAAAAATATATAGATCAATTCGCTTTGATATTAATTCAAGAAGCATCATACTCAACTATGTCATTCGCCCTCTTTTTCACTTAAATCTTGGACGCCATCGAGTACGTAGGAAAATTTCTAAAGGTTGGTAGAAATTAGTTATCATACTTTTTGCTGATCATGCTTGTATGATAGTCATATATCCTGTTTTGTACAAATTCAAGTATTTATATTGGTCAACTCCCAAAACTTTTAATATAAAGTGTACCTCAAATTTATACCTCAACTGTATTAAAGAACAAAAATATTTAATCGTTTATTGAACAAAAAACGATATAAAGTGGAGGACAGCATTTAAAGCTGAGATTGATGTTTGTGAGGGGTCATACATTCTTTGAGGACAAAAAACTTTAACACAAAAAACAACAAGGGAAAGGATGTTTAAATGTGTCCCACACATTTTTTTTCTACTTATCAATCGTTGAGCAAAAAAAAAAAAATGTTTAATTTTTTTTATACCAATTATGATAAAAGTCTCTCTGCTTATTAAAATCAAAAATCAAGATTCCACACAACAAAAAAAAAAATTGAAAAATAATAACTTTAATAAACATTTATATTTAACAAAACCCAAGGACAAAAAATGTTCACAAAAATTCCTTATGAAATATAATCATTTCTTACCATTAATTTAAAAATAAAATATAATTCTAAAAAATCTTCACTCTACTGAAGAAGAATAGAAGAAATATTTCTAATACATAGTTGGCCAAATTAAGGGTTTTTTTGATTTATGGGAATTTTTATAATTTGGTGAAATGTTTACAGATTACTGTACAGGAAATGGAGATAATACAGATTATACACTTTTCATACACATAAAGCTAATTGATAAGTCAGCCAATTACACAAAAGTTAATACTGAAAGTCCATGTATATTCAATAATCTGCCATTAAATAATCGCTGTAATTATACATAACTTGTTAAAGGAGAATAACCAAAACGAAAACAGGTAATTATTTGTAAATTATAGTATGCTAAAATAAAGCAAATCTCTTTCCCACTCTTCTGTTGACAATCCCACCTACTTAACTAAACACGACTAAACCAAAGTCACACGGGGAAAATACATTTTGTGTGGCAATTATTATATCATTTATCAGCATTTTTGTTTGTTTAACAATTTAAATTCATTAAACAACTCATTTAAATGCAACAACTCATTTACACTAACAGACATTTTCAATGTCTCTATTCACATTCAAAAATTTCCCAACACTTGCATAAAAATTTTTAAAATATTATTGTTATTATTACTGATTGTTGTTTAAATTGTCAAGACTTGACTTTATCCAGTTTTTTTTATTTTTTATTTCAAAGACCGAAAAAAAGACAAAAATCAAATAAAAAAAGAAAGATCTATGTAAAAACAATAAACCTTTTAACTTTTTCATAAAAAGAAAAACACACAAGTGCGTTCGCATGATCATTTATGGAGTGGGAAAACACCTCATTTTCATAAGCATATAAGTGAGTGTTAGTTATTTGGTTAAAAGTAAAAAAGAAAATAAAAACAACATACAAAATATATTAAATAAAATCCTTTTTTATAATCGAAAAAATAACATGTATTTATATAAACGATTTTCATAATGTACTTGAATACTTACTTGTAACAAATACAGACAAGTATTTGTATGTATTTATAAAATACATAATTTTATAATGACAGAGTTTTAAAAGAGCTTATTGTTTCTTGAAGGAGTTAAGTTTACAATTATATAAAAAAAAATATAAAAATGTTACTGAAAATTTAAAATATGTATAGTTTTTATAGTTACAGGATTAATCTTTAATGTAGTTTTATCTACTTATTGTTTATATGTTGTAAGGGAAATCTACAAAATCGGTTTATAAATACAAAAAAAAAAAAAAAAAAACATTTTTTTAGCAAAGGTTTTCGACTTTTTGGAGAAACCGGTTTTCGAATAGTTCGAATAGTTGGTATTTTGAAAAAACCGGTTGCACTTTTTTAAATTCAGAAAAAACCGTTTAACCGGTTTTTTTTTTTTTTTGCAGAAGTTAATATTTCTACCAAAAGACTACATTTCTTAAAGAAAAATCAATAAATATTATGATGTTCAAGTTAAAATATATTACACATAATTATTTTTGGAAATAACTCTTAATCCAATAAGAACAAGAAAGAAATAGTCGGTCAAGTCCCACAATACACTACTTTCTACACTACACTTCTAAACCTGTGGAATTGTGGGCCAATACTATGTTCAATTATGGACCGATCTTCATGCAATTCGGAACACAGATTTTAATTTATATGGAACTTACATGTGCAAAAAAAAATCTTACTACAGTTAAGGGATTTATGATCGTTAAACCCCTTTTCCGGTAGGTTATTTGGATGGCGCTAGTTTAAATAATGGACGATCATAACCAATTTCAACACGCTTCGTTCTTAGACTATAAGAAACCTGTGTGCCAAATTCCAAATTTAATACATGTTCAAAATTGTGACCTGTATTTTAATTAATTAATTAGTTTTTTATGAACAGACAGACGGACGGACGGACGGACAAACATCATCAAATCGACTTAAAGACAATTGGTAAAAATGAAGGTGGGGTTTTAAACCAATATTTTTGGGTGTTACAAAGCATATGAACGAACGAACAATATAATATAAAAATTTTAAGAAAATAATCATCAAAATAAACAAAACAGAAACCATGGGTTAATATGATAAGAGCCAGAATCAATTTTACTGAAACTATTCTGTACGAGAAACTTTTTTAAAACAAAATCTTTGAAAATGAAGAAAATATTGAATAAAAAAAAAAAGACTAAAACATTCAAATTAAGCGTAAAAATATTACAGGTGTTACAATTGAAGTAATTATTACTTATTTATTTAATATTACAATAATTAATTTCGTTTTAACTTTAAACTATATTTTTAAAACATTACAAATAATACTCTAAAAAATATTCATAAATTTCGATTCAAATATCAGTATTTAGTACATGTTGTTTGAAATAAAAAGCTATTGTCAAAACCGGTTTTTTGTGTTTAAAAAAACCGGTCTATTCGACATTCGAAAAATGAACGTTTTGAAAAAATCGACAGCACATTGACAGGAAAAACCGGTTTAAAAACCGGTTGGAAAACCGTATCGATCACCCTAGTATATATAATTTTGTCATTCCGTTTGTAATCTCTACAATATTCTCATATAGGAAGTCGATATAATGATATCCATCAGCCTGTGGAAATCAATTTTTAGAAAGCCCCATCAATTCACAGATAATTTTCCTTAGATGAACGCTAATAAAAATTCGATTCATAAATATCTGAGATATCGCCAAAAAAGAAGATACATACCTCCAAAAAACGTTTTTTGTTTTAGATTTTTCAAAGCCCTTACTAGCAACTTCTTTCTTGCACAGAAAATTTTAAATCTTTTTTTTGGAAGATATAAACTCAATCGGTCTATTAGTATCCGAGATATGGTACAGATTTCGTTCTTGCATGTAATCGATATATTTCGGTAAGAGGTGCAAATTTAAAAAAAATTTAATTGAATGAATTATTTTGGCGATTGTTGACTTTTTCTGTAAAAAGTACCAAATGTGTAAAAAGGTCTAATTTCCAAATACAAATATAAACTTAAAAAAATACCTATATAAGAAAAAGTACCAATTTAAAAATAAAATTAAATATTGGAAAAGTACTAGCTTTCCATAAAAGTACCCACTTTCAAAATATAAATAATAAAGTAAGAATTTTGAAATAGGACTAGTTCGGAAAAAAATTTTACTAGGTGAAATATATATAACATTCGGTCCAGCGCTCTGTTATAAATATTCCGAAGTTTTTTCAATAAGAGTATTTCGATGTTTAAAGTCTCTAGCGCAACGGTTCTCAAATGGGGGTCCGCGACCCACAAGGGGTCCGTAAGGACATTCCTGGGGGTCGCGAAGAGTTCCTGAAAAATATTCTTAAACACACAATTTTTTAATATAAATATTATTTAGAAGTTCAAATGAAAATTCCAATAAAAGCATGAAATTATTTAAAAATGGAAATATATCTTTTTACAAAATATATCCAATTTAAAGACAAACGTAAAGTTTTTTCTAAAATGAGTTATTTTTAGAAACTGCTAATGAAGGAACCTTTGATTGAAAATATTATGGTTGATAAAGACAACAATGATCAAACGAAGAAAGTAATGCTGTCCAATAGAGTGTCCCGAGGAAAGCCTTTTTCGAGTTTTCGATATAGGAAGACCCCTCAAACGATGCGTAAAAATTTGCTTGGGTCGTGGGTCCCATACATTTTGGTAAAAAAAAAAAGTTAAGATTTTTTAATCGAAATGGGATCAAAAATTCTTAATTTTATGTTGGTTATGGAAAAAATATTTTTTAAAAAATTTTTTCCGTTGGATTTTGTTTCGCTAGAAGCTTTTTTAAGGCATTTTGATGAACAATTTTTTTGGAAAAATTTAATCGGTTTATGAACCAAAATTTTTGCTAAAATTTTCTAAAATATTCTTTTTTTTTATAATTGGCTAAAAATTACGAATTTGTTGATACCAATTTCAAGGCACAACACAATAAAATTTTTTGGACGAAATGTTTTAGACCCATGACTTTCAATCGCTGGTAGGGAACTGAAGATCAATTAAAAATTTTTTATTATTTTTCCCATATTAAGCTAATTTTTACGCATCGTTTGAGGGGTCTTCCTACAAAATTTTATCTATGGGATACTACTGTCCAATGACGCAGTAGTTTACTTAAATTTGATAAAACTATAGTTTTTACACATGAATTTCTACTTTTATTTTATAAAAATATAAATAAAAATATATTATGCCAATAACTTTTTATAAAATCGTTTTCAGTACACAAAACCTTTATTTCATTGATTGATTCATTTCAAGTTTCCCTGCTATATAAAGAAAATTTGCTTAAGCAACTTTACAATTTAGAGACAGAAAGTCCTTTCAATGTTAATATTCGTTGAATTTGATTTTGAATCAACAGATTTAAAAGCATTTTAAATAGTTGAAACATAGCAAAGTTTATCCGCTTGTTGGCTCCGAAGCCCTAAAAATATTAAAAAATTTTTCTTCAAAATACATTTTTATGTCCCTTTAAACAGAGAGAGAGAGTTGTAGTGGGTCCCGCTTTTATTGCAATGTCAAAAGGGGGTCGCGAAGCTAGGTCTTGTGAGAACCCCTGCTCTAGCGTGACTGCCGCAGGTCTCTGAACGATATCTATCTTCAGTACAATCTGCACTTAATTTGGGTGCAGGAACACATTGACATAGAGGGTATTAGTTTAGACAAGTTCGCCAGAGATAGTACTACAGATACAGATCTTTCCGGATAATACTAAAGTCGCCAATTGCTCCTTTTTCATACACCTGTCTACTTTTTTGGCCCCCATTTTTAAATGGCGACTTTTTAAATGACGAGAAACTAAGTTGTTTGAAATATATTGACCCATTATATATTAATTTTAACATATAAATTAATCATTTGGAGATTGTTCCACAGTAAACTATTAGTTACTAAAAATAATAATAAAGTTTATGAACAACATATGCTGAATGTTTTTGAACTAGATTGAGAAAATAAATAAAAAAAGATTCGATGAATATTTATATCCTAATTTATATTTTTACATTCCACATAGCAATCCCTCGGGGGAACGTATTTTTTTTTTTTACTAAATTATCAATAAAAGATAGTTTGTCCAACAGACTTAAGTCAATACTTGTGGATTCATACGTTAAGTGTAACGGTCCGACGTGAATTTGAAAAACTAAAGTACGAGTTAAGAACTCGTACAAAAGTACAGAAGTTTCATTAATTAAAAGAGGAATGTATGTTAACTATTTTTGTGAATAAATCATTACTTTTACAATCATTAAAATTATTGTAAAATAATTATAAATTTTTTTGTTATTAATAAATTTGAATTTTGTAGTTTTTCTCAAAATAAAATTTTTTTGTTTTTATTGTTATCAAATAAACAAATTGTAAGAAGTTTTATTTAGGGTTTAAAGCAGTTGGCCCCTTTTTTTCCAAAAATTCCCTTTTTTTGGACACTTTTAAAAAATCTCAACGCTAATGGCTTCGATCAAGCTGCATCTTAGGGAATTGATTGAGAGAAAAACGATTGTTGGGGAAGTTTGAGCAAGTTTCCAAAAGTCTCTAGCTAAAGCTCAGTTCAATCCGATCTGAAATCTAAATCTTTCGAGAGATAAACTCTTTCTATTGGTGGCCAATTTCTCGGATCGGAACTTGGGTATTGCATAACGAATTTTCTAGAAATTTTACGACAAAGATCAGTCTGTCACTCACCCTCTTAGTTTATTTCCATCTCTGTCGGAGAAATGGAGGCTTTCTTTAGGTTAACCCTTTCTATGATCATCTGGATGATCTGGGTAGTCTGATGGAATATGTATGTAACATAACTTTTGTCAGACTCGGAGGCTCCTTAAAGATTACATTTCGTAGCCAAATTCATGACAACTG
The DNA here is from genome assembly GCA_951394005.1 of Protophormia terraenovae. NCBI lineage: Eukaryota > Metazoa > Arthropoda > Insecta > Diptera > Calliphoridae > Protophormia > Protophormia terraenovae. The sequence goes on from OX596074.1 coordinate 146,630,775, forward strand.
GTTCTATAAACAATGAGCAGATACCAGAACATCATAGGAATGGTCGAGAATATCACCAATGTCCGTGAAAGTGTACAAGAGAATCCAAGGCAGTCGATTGGTCACCATGAGCAGCTATACAGAGCCAGTAGACAACGTCTTTTGTTCGCTGAACCTTGGGAAGATGATCCAAAGTTAAAATCTTAAGCAGTGAGATACATTTTTCGATAAATATCTATAATAGCAAGCATAATTGATATGTATGAACAACAGTAATCCACACGACGTTCACCAGGATCAAATAAAACCACAAAAAGGGAATAACGTTTTAGATCGGTATCAGTTAGCCTTCAAAGTCAACATAATTAAAAGGCCTTAATTATGCCAGATTAAAAATTGCATCTCTCGCGGTTATTCTATTTCAGCAATGACTCACCTTTTTAGACATGACTTTAATGTTCCGATGATATCTCTTAAGCGTGAATTAGTTGGTTGTTTATGTGACGTTTCCTCCCGCGAAGGAAACAGCTGATCGCTTATATTGTTTGTATTGTAATGCGAACAATTATTGAAACTTGACGTTGATGTGATATGATGTCTGATTCTGTTGAAAACAGAATTTTCTTGCATTGTTCCGTGACAGTTGTTAGCAGTGTTGCCAAATAATCACTTTTTTCTTACAAATAAACAAATATTTAACAAAATAAAAAGGAAAAACCACTAAACAAACAAGGAAATAAATGAACAAAAATAATTAAATACACAAACAATTAAATAAATAAATAAATATGTGGCATGTTTCATTTCAATCAGAGTTGAATTTTTAGGCTTTTTCTAGTAAATAATCTACGGTAACTCTGTGTTTTTTTTTTCTAACAAATATCAAAAACATATGTCACGTTATTAATTTTGTATAATTGCACAAAATTATTCCCGTAAATTAACGGGACATCAACATCACATAAACAACCAACTAACCCGGCCTTTACAATGAAGGACTGCACGATATTGAACGAAGACATCTATTAAATATTGAATCATCTTAAATAGTTGTCTATTAAATTTTTTTACACTGAGTACACTAATGAAAAATTACGATTCAAACGGTTGTGATCAAATTAATACCAATGCAGTACCAATTTCCATTAATGATTTGATACACTATTGACTCTGAATGGTGTCATTTGCAAATGAACGATTTTGAAATAACGTCAGTAACAATAGATTATTTTAGATCTTGCAAATTTCAGACAGGCAATAACTCCAAATTACGACCATTGAGAATATCGCAACAGGAAGAAAGTTTTCAAAAAAGGCAACCAATAGTTAGTTTTAGGTAAAGTTTTTGACGACAATCTATAATGAATGCATTCTTTGAAGCTGCACTCTCGACACAAACACTAACGCAAACATTCAATGCAACACATGTCATTTGTTGTGGTAATAATATTTTTGTGTTGTTTTTTTTTTTCTCTTTGGTATTTTCAGATGTTGTGGTATTTGGCGGTATATGGCGTCTTTATTTATTCAACACTTTCGGATTAATAAATTGTCTAAACAAACAACCTGTATACATGAGAAAAAAATAATAATATTAAAAAAGTAATGAGAAACTAAAACAACAACAAACACATCAAAATAAAAACTCTAAAAACATTTAAAAACAAATAAAGGAGAAACCACAAACATATTTAAACACGCAAAAGATTATTGAAGGAAAAAAATAACAAAGAAAAAAAAATAATAATATAAACTTGTAATAAAAATACTTGTATTTAAAATATGAGAATTTTGGTTTTTTTTATAATTTTCCTACTTTGACATGTTCGATGGCGAAGAAAAAACGGTCGGCAGCCTATTTAGAGGGAAAGAAGTAAAGAAACATTTTCAAATAATTTTATATGAATGAAATTTTAATGTTTGTTATTTTAAGATTTTTTTTATTAAATTTTTTGGAATTTTTTTGTATATTAAAGAGATCTTGTGACATAAGCAGTACTAACATAAACTGACATACAAATATCTTAAGAGTAAAAAATTATGTTTAACATTAACATTGTTGCACCAGGCACTCACTACTTATATGCACCGTGTGCCATCATTTGCTGCAAGTGATTTGGAGGGTAATAAAAAGTATTACTTAATTATTGTGCCAGACTAAAAATGTACAACTGAATTAAGAATTTCCCATAATTAACACCTTAAGTCGGGGTTTTTTCTTTATTTCTCTGTGATCTTTATTAGCTAGTGATGACGGTGAAGGTGTATGTATTTGATTGTTTAGGTGTGTATGTATGTGTTCATGTATGTTTAATAGAATTTGGGTGGTTGGTTAATAGTTTTTGGCATTTTTAAAGGGAATGTATTTTTGTATAAATATTTCCGTTAAACATATTTGTAAATTTTACAAGTTTATTAAGTGCTAAATAATCCATTGAAAATTATTTTGGCTAGATTATGAAATTCTTATAAAATCTTGAATATAAATGGCGCCAAGCTATATATTTTTTATTGTTTAAAAATTAAACAGTTTAAATTTAAAATAAAAAACAATATTAAAACAAGCGTATAAAACATTGCATTTATATTCTTATAAATAATGAAATTTATTTTAATACAAAAGAAATTGATTTATATCCTTGAAATTTATCAAAACTAGACCACACTAGTTACAAATTTCTTTTAGGACTGTTTTTTCCCAAAAAGATATATAATTTCACCTTTACATGAAAATTTGTTCTGCCCAAGAAAATCGAAAATAATTTCCAGGAATAAACCAAAAAAAAAAAAAAAATAAAACTAAAAATATTAATGGTAATTTTCATGGTTAATTAATTTACGTTTTTAGCCACAATTGTTTCAAATTACATTGCAGGCCATTGTGCATAAAACAATAGAAAAAATATACATGTAAGTAGTAAAAACCTTTTCACACTTGAAACTACTATAAAATAAAAATTGTCTCTCATGTAATATTTGGCACATTACAAATTTCCCTTTTTTTCTCTCTCTCAGATTTCTATTGAGATGTTTTTGTTTTCTAGGAATTTTTAAGGATAAAAACAAATATTTATTAGAAAACTCTTCATTGATTAAGTGACAAACTAAAAAGTGTCAAAGTGATACAACTTTATTATAACAGGAGTAGTAAAATATTTATGTATAAGGACTCACTCACTCACATTTGACAGATGTCTTATAAAAGAGAAAAACGGTTAAAAACTCAATAAGTTTAAAAGGTGTTACGATTAACCATGAAATACTTAACCTAATGTTACACGTACCATATCTAATAAATGGATACAGGACATTGTAGTTGGTCTTTTTTATAACTGATAACAAAATGTTTTAAATATTTTCTCTTTTTGGGCAGATGCATTTGTTTTTAATATAAATTTACATTAAAGCCAATAATTTTGTAATAAAATTTTGATAAAAACAAGGTATTGTAATTTGTTTTTTTTATTTTACTGGAAACAAAAATATAAAAAAACAATAATAGATAACAAGATTAAAAGGAAAAATATTCGTAACGGCTTTGTCTTATTTTGTGCCCAAAATATTTTCCAAAAAAATTTCCTTAAAATTGAAAGTTCAATGAAAATTTTAAAATTTAAAATGTTCTATAAAAGAAATTTTATTGAAAAATTTCTATAAAAGAAATTTTATTAAAAATTTTTATAAAAGAAATTTTATTAAAATTTTCTATAAAAAAAATTTTATTGAAAATATTCTATAAAAGAAATTTTATTAAAAATTTTCTATAAAAGAAATTTTATTAAAAATTTTCTATAAAGAAATTTTATTAAAATTTTCTATAAAAGAAATTTTATTAAAATTTTCTATAAAAAAAATTTTATTGAAAATTTTCTATAAAAGAAATTTTATTGAAAATTTTCTTTAAAACAAATTTTATTGAAAATTTTCTATAAAAGATTTTTTTTTTTAATTTTCTATAAAAGAAATTTTAATGAAAGTTTTCTATAAAAAGAAATTTTAATGAACATTTTCTATAAAAAGAAAATTTAACGAAAATTTTCTATAAAAAAGAAATTTTAAAAATTTTTTATAAAAAGAAATTTTGTTGAAAATTTTATACAAAAAGAAGTTTCATTTAAAATTTTCTATAAAAAGAAATTTTATTGAAAATTTTCTATAAAAGAAATTTCACTGAAAATTTTCTATAAAAGAAATTTTGTTGAAAATTTTTTATAAAAAGAAATTTTATTGAAAATTTTGTACAAAAAGAAGTTTCATTGAAAATTTTATTGAAAATTTTCTATGAAAGAAATTTTATTGAAAGTTTTCTATAAAAGAAATTTTATTGAAAGTTTTCTATAAAATAAATTTAATTGAAAATTTTCTATAAAAAGAAATATCACTGAAAATTTTCCATAAAAGAAAATTTAACGAAAATTTTCTATAACAAGAAAATTTAACGAAAATTTTCTATAAAAAGAAACGAAGATTTTCTATATAAAGAACATTTAAAGAAAATTGCCCATAAAAATAAATTTAACGAACATTTTCTATAAAAAGAACATTTAACAAAAATTGTCTATGAAAGGAAAATTTAACAAAAATTTTCTATAAAAAAGAAATTTTTAAAATTTTTTATAAAAAGAAATTTTGTTGAAAATTTTATACAAAAAGAAGTTTCATTTAAAATTTTCTATAAAAAGAAATTTTATTGAAAATTTTCTATAAAAGAAATTTCACTGAAAATTTTCTATAAAAGAAATTTTGTTGAAAATTTTTTATAAAAAGAAATTTTATTGAAAATTTTGTACAAAAAGAAGTTTCATTGAAAATTTTATTGAAAATTTTCTATGAAAGAAATTTTATTGAAAGTTTTCTATAAAAGAAATTTTATTGAAAGTTTTCTATAAAATAAATTTGATTGAAAATTTTCCATAAAAGAAAATTTAACGAAAATTTTCTATAACAAGAAAATTTAACGAAAATTTTCTATAAAAAGAAACGAAGATTTTCTATATAAAGAACATTTAAAGAAAATTGCCCATAAAAATAAATTTAACGAACATTTTCTATAAAAAGAACATTTAACAAAAATTGTCTATGAAAGGAAAATTTAACAAAAATTTTCTATAAAAATAAATTTAATGAAAATTTAAAAAATGAAATATAACGAATGTTTCTTATAAAAAGAAAATTTAATGAAAATTTTCTATAAAAAGAAACTTCAACGAAAGATTTCTAGTAAAGGAAAGTTCATCGACAATTTGCTATAAAAATTACAAAACCGATCTTGCAAGATCGTATTGACGCTAATAGTGATATTGATCATTTGATTTATTTTTTCGCTTTACAATATAATAAAAATTTTGCTTCATAATAAAAAAATACGGTGTCATAAAACAATTGGCATTTCCCCGAAAATGAAAATAAGTAATCTCTACCTGTCGTTAGAAGGATTTTTTTTCTAAAATTATAGAAAATCCCCATAAATATCTACAAATTACCCACATTATACACTAGACAAAGTTAAAAAGTCAAATTTTTCTAAAAAATATTTACTCTCATACAAAAGATTTCGTTGAAAGATACAGCAGAAAAGGAGGGGAGCATTCATATACCACCTTTACAAAAACGCCTACGAAAGAAAACTATTAAAATTTACAATACAACATTACAGGAATAAAGTCAAACTCATTATGACAAATAATCTGGTGATAAACTAAACTAAAAGCGTAACTAACATGCAACATCAAATCAGCCCAACCATCTATCTCAGGCGATAAAACTATTTGTTAGTTTTGTATTTTTTCCAGGGTAAAACAATGGAAACAATAGTTAAACAATAGTCAATCGAAATTTATATGGTCAGCAATTATGTGAAATCATTTGCAACGTGTGCTACTACTATTACTACTACAACAATTAACTTGCAACTTTTACTACTAATTTCCATACACATAGAAATACAGACACACTGAATAGAAAAGATGATACCGTGAAGAAAACTATTTAAAAATGAGCCATGTACAAAATATTCATTCCTATCAGTCCTTTATTCAGCAAAATCCTTTTTTAAATCAAGATGTCAACGTTGTTGTGTGTGTGTCTGTGTGTGTTTGTATGTGCAAAAGTTCCTAAAAATACCTTTAATTGTGAAATAAATGAAAAACACATTCACTTCATTTCAAAAACAGAGTGAGTGAATATACAAATTATTTGTTCATCAGTTCGTTACGCTGACCCTTGAATTACACGGGGTCAGCAGGATTTCAATGTATGTTTGTTGTGTTGTATGTAGAGGTCATAAATGTCACAGGGTGTTAACATTTGCTTCCAAATAACTCAACACGATCAATATGATGAAAATTATGTGTTTGTCGTTGTTTTTGTTGTTGCAATGTTTATGCTACAACTGCTAATACGCCGTGCAAAAATTCATCCAGTTCCGCTGTTGGGGTGCCTCAAATGCATACATATATTCAGTTTTTTCGCTCTTTCTCTCCATCTCTAGCTAACTAAATATTTTTGTTGTTTAGTAATAGAGTTTTTGGTTAACAATGATCGTTTTTTCTATGCATTCGTTCGTGTCTTGTGCACTTCATTATTTGTGATCATTGCACATTTTCTAGCATTCGCCAAGGTATGACAGACAACAATAAATATTTCATACAATCGTTCTCTCGCTTGTCCATTTTATTTTCAATATTTGTTTGAATTTTTTTGCTCATTTTTACTCGCCTAGTATTTTTTCTAAGCTACGTGTGTATGATCAAATCGAGTCGCAAGACGACAATCATCGTTGTCGTTGTAAAACATCATCAGTTTTTTGTTTTATCATTTGTAGTCAACTATGCAGCTAGTAAATCTTTTTTTTCATAATTTTCTCTTTAGTTTTTAATTTGTTTCTTTAAAGATCTTTAGTAGGTATTTTCACGGTTTATTTTCATGCTCCGATAGAATTTGAGAATATTTCGCGCTGAGCGTGGCAAATGTTTTAGAATTTATACAAGAAATATCCTTAATGATGAACCTTTACTACCTAAACAGATAATATAAATTTGAGAATTTTGAAATAAAATCGAATAAGGAATAGTTCTTGGTTCGACTTTAGAATTTATCATCATTAAAGTTAAATTCATTAAAAGATCTTAAGAACCCAAATTAATCAAATTTTTTTATAAAAAGAAAATTTAACGAACATTCTCCATAAAAACAGAAATTATCAAAAACTTTCTATGAAAAAAAAATTCAACGAAAATTTTCAGTAAAAAGAATATTCAATAAAAATTTTCTATAAAAGAAAATTTAACGGAAATTTTCCATAAAAGGAAAATATAATGAACATTTTCTATAAAAAGAATATTTAACAAAAATTTTCTATAATAAGAAAATTAAACGAACATTTCTTACAAAAAGGAAATTTAAGTTAAATTTTTTCCAAAAAGAAATTCCAAGAAAATTTTCTATAAAAGAAAATTAAACGAAAATTTTCTATAAAAAAAAAAATTTACAAAAATTTTCTAAAAGAAGAAAGTTTAACGAAAATATTCTAAAAGAAGAAAATTTAACAAAAATATTGTATAAAATAAAAAACAAAGAAAATTTTCTAAAAAAAATATGTTAAAAATCCAAATTGTTTTTACTTCTCAAAATAAAATTAAATATGATCAACGAATATAGCAAAATTTCTCTTGTAATGCTTTTAGAATCGAAATTAAAGTTTCGTTAACTTTTTCGAAATGTAGGAAATTTCAAACATTATATATGCTATGCTAAAAACAAAACATTTTCATTAAAAAAATAAAGTTTCGTTAAGTTTTTAAAATTCCTACAATTCGAGAATATAGTTAGTTTTTAATAATCATTTAATTATGCTCAAAAAAATATTAAAAATATTTTTTTTTTAATCTTCCTTGTTAAAAAATTTAAGTTTAGTTAAGTTTTTTTTATTGGCCAAAAAACAATTTTTTTTTCTATTTCTAAAAAGAAAATTATTGATATTTAACGAGTGTAAGAAAATTTCTCTTGATATGCTTTTAGTTTAAAAAAATTTAAGTTTCATTAAGTTTTTTTAATGACCAAAGAACAAAACTTTTTCTATTTATGAAAAGCAAATTATTTATATTAAACGAATATTAAAAAATGTCTCTTGATATGCTTTTAGTTAAAAAAAATAAAGTTTCGTTAAGTTTTTTAAATGGCCTAAGAACAACATTTTTTCTATTTCTGAAAAGAAAGTAATTGACATTTAACAAATATAGCAAAGTTTTTCTTAATATGCTTTTAATTTAAAAAATAAAGTTTCGTTAAGTTTTTTAAATAGTCAAAAATTAAAATTTCTTCTACTTATCAATATTTAATTAATTATGATTAACGAATATAGCAAAATTTCTCTTCACATGCTTTAATTAAAAAAAATAAATAAAGTTTCGTTAAGTTTTTTAAATAGCCAAAAAATAAAATTTTGTCTATTTCTTAAAAGAAAATTATTGATATTTAACAAAATTATATATATATTGAATATAACAAAATTTTTCTTGTAGTGCTTTTAGTTTAAAAATTAAAGTTTTGTTAAGTTTTTTAAATCACTAAAAAATAAAATTTTTTCTTTTTCTAAAAATAAAATTATTGATATTAAACGAATTTAAGAAAATGTCTCTTAATATGCTTTTAGTATGCTTTTAGTTTAAAAAATAAAGTTTCGTTAAATTTTTTTAATGGCCAAAGAAAAAAACTTTTTCTATTTATGAAAAGCAATTATTTATATTAAACGAATATTAGAAAATTTCTCTTGATATGCTTTTAGTTAAAAAAAATTAATTTTCGTTAAGTTTTTTAAAATGTGAAAATATTTTTTTTTTCTGTTTCTGTAAAGAAAGTCAGTGATTATTAACGAAAATACCAAAATTTCTCTTGTAATGCTTTAAGTTTAAAAATTAAAGTTTCGTTAAGTTTTTTGTATAGCCAAAAAATAAAATTTTTTCTATTTTTGAAAACAAAATTATAAATTTGAAACGAATATAAGAATATTTTTCTTGATATACTTTTAGTTTAAATAATAAAGTTTCGTTAAATTTTTTAGAAAGCCAAAATTTCAAATTTTTTCTACTTCTTAAAATTATATTAATTATGATTAACGAATATAACAAAATTTCTCTTCAGGTGCTTTTACTTTAAAATTTAAAGTTTCGTTAAGTTTTTTAAATTACCAAAAAATAAAATTTGTATTATTTCTGAAAAGAAAATTATTGATATTTAACATATATATAAAAATTTCTCTTGATTTACTTTTATTTTTAGAAATAAAGTTTCGTTAAGTTATTTAAATAGCCAAAAATCTACATTTTGCCTATTTTTGAAAAGAAAATTATTTATTGATATTTATCGAATGTAGCAAAATTTCTCTTAATATGTTTTTAGTTAAAAAATAAAGTCTCGTTAATTTTTTTTAAAATACAGCATTTTTTTTTTCTATTTCTGAAAAGAGAATTATTTACGTTTAAAGAATACAGATAACTTTCTTTTGATATGCCCCTAGTTTAAAAAAAATTATGCTTCGTTAAGTTTTTAAAAATACGAAAATAAAAATTTTGAAAATTTTCAATGTAATATTAAATTTACTATTCAAATATAATAAAATCTTTTTTATATAATTTTCGTTAAAAAAAAAATAAAGTTTCATTAAGTGTTTAAATTGTCAAGAATTTGCAGTTAAAGTATTTTATGTAAAGTTTTCTTCTATTTTGAATAATTTGCATATCATCCACTTGGTATTCCGCAGTAATTATACAATTTGCATCAACAGCTATTGCCAAACTCTTGAAATCTATTTACGTTTTTACGAGTTAAACAAAAATGATAGTGCAATAAATTATATTTTTAAGTGATCGCTGTGACCGAATTTATTTTCAAAACACGATTAAAGTATTCCATTTTTATTATGTATATTATTTCCCTAAATAAAAACAAAATAAAGTGTAGCATAAGAATCTATACCTGGTATCCTATCACTTTCGAAATAAAAAAAAAAATTAATATAATAAAAAATGTTAATTATAGTTTCTGAGGGCGGAAAAAGTACCATTTGAATATTTTTAATACCAAAAATATATAAATTGTCCATCTTCGGCTGGAAAATATATTGAAGAGTACACTGATAAAAAGGATCAGGCAACGTCAGAGAGCAAAACGTGTTAAAACTTGATCTAATAATATGACTTCATTTGAGGGGAAGAGTTGCTATCTGTAAATGCTGAACAAAGCAGCTGATTCTATAGATGATATATTTTTGTCTCCATTCACATTAATATAAAAAAATAAAATTTTCAACATTTTCTTAAGAGTTTGTTGTTATTTATATTGTACTTATTTCATACGATTGTAGATCATCAAATCTAATTTATATAAACAGCAGTTCGACTTGTAAACGCAACCAAAAACCTAATTTTATATAAAGACCATTTATTCCCCTATAAGCCCAAGACCTTGATCAACCACAAATTGATCTTGCATTTACATCCAAGAATCCAAACCATGAAGTAGTAAAAATAACACCAAAAATTGTGTTTAAATATAAATGTACCAAAACTAATTTTCACAATATCTCTCATTCCTATAAGTTTAAAAACAATTTGACAAAAATTCTCTAAAATTCAAGGTCGTTTTGGATGAACCATAACCAACACCAAAAAAGATATCCACAAAGTAAATAAAAAAATATTGCATTGGTTGACCAAAAACACCCAAACTTTCTACTGCTTTATAACACTAAAAGTCACTTTATTAAATAAAACGCTACAAATGACCTTCAACAAATAAATGAAATTAACAAAAAAATAGAGATGTCAAAGTAATTGTCACAAAATATAACACCAAAGGCCATTCAGCGGTACAAGCAGAAGCAAAATGTTTGGCCAAATCGAGGTATACAAAATGAAAACATGTAAAACAAGACAACAAACACAGTAAGCGGGCGATACTAAAAACGTTGAACAACAAAACGGACAAACGGAAATAGAGACATAGAAAATATTTAATATTTCAAACAAAACAACAAAATATTTACGAAATAAAATAGTGAAAAAAGAATAATAGTTTGTATAGGCAGAAATAAGATATTTGTGAGATGTTTAACAGACTTAGAATTGAACAAGGTCATCTAACAGTTTGATAAGCCATTAACAAACTAATAAAGCACCTATTTCAGCCCGTTGAGAGTTTATTTCAAGGTCATGACTAAAAACATAGTACATACACCTTTCAAATAAAATTCTAGACATTTAAAACAATTTGTGGAGCCTCTCCTGTGGTGCTGCAGCAAAAGAATCAAAAAGAAAAACGGTTGTAAGTTTTGTCAGCAAAGTGGTCAAAGTGGTGACAGGTTGACAAGGTGACAACTAATCTTAACATCAAAAATTGTCAAGGTCATCCATCCATCATATAATTTATTCCTTTTTTTAAAGAATATTTGTGAAATATCACATTTGCTAAATGACATTGAAATTTGGTTTGTTTTACTAAATTAAGCCCAAAAAATAAAATTCTATAACAAATTTGTTAGTTTTGGTTTAATTTTTATCCAAATGTGGTTTTGACTTTATTTCATTTACTTTTTTTTTTTTTGTTAAATAAATATTTTTGGTTTGATTTTAAAGATATTGTGTTCTTTTACTCATTTTTGATATTTGTTGATCAAATATTTTTATAATTTAACCAAAAAAAAAAAAAACACACACACAAATACACACTATAGTTATGGTTATATGAAATTCTGATGCTTCAATTATCAAAAACAGAAAAGAGGTATAATTTCCAAAACAAACTTTACTTTAGGTAAACTTTTGAGGGTTCTTTTGCATACAAAAAACAGTGAACATTTTTAAGGTGAATGCAGGCATTTTTAAAGGAAGTAACAACAAATAAAGAAAACTCTTGTAAGTAAGAGATAGGTCTAGACTTTTTTGAAATTTAACCCATTCACAGCCCTCTAAAAAGAAAAATAAACAAATCTATAATAAAAAAAATGAAATGGCATAAAATAAACTGAAAATTGTACACAATTAATAGAAATTAAAGGTAGTGGACAAAAATACGTGGACATAAGGAAATTTTAAAGAAATTGTAGGGATAAAAAAAATATTTTTAAAGAATAAAATTAAAACAAAAATACGTAAAATTAAAAGATAATATGAGCAATAATTTATTCCGCATAAAACCAAGAGCCAAAGGATTTCTCAGTCAATAATTTCTTTGAATTTACTTAAATTCACGAGAAAGAGATGTATATAGAAAACTATATAATAAATGATTTAGGTTGCACCAATTATTGCAACATATCGCAAGTAAGAAAGGTCTGATTAAGTTTAACAAAATATCAAACAATTTTACTTCAAATTATCTTCAATTTATTGCTTTAATATTCTTAAAGCTGCTTAACAATTTCGGAGGTATTCAAGAAATTGCGTCGAAAAAAACGCAATTTCTTAAAAAGATTTATTATTTTTATTTTTCAAAAAATCTTTAAAAATCGTAAATCATCCAAAATGATTTTTTTTTTCTTATTCGTCACAAAGCTGGATATATTACAAATAAAACGAGCTATACTTCATTAATATCCAAGAATTAATGTCGACTTTATTTATAATTCAGTAAAGGAGTCTTATTTAAGAGTTAACAGATACCATCACACAATTGAAATCCTATATTTACGGTTCAATTTTAATGAAATATGGATCATTGTATATGAAATATACTCAGCTTTATGGTAAAGAAATCGTTTTCGTCATTATTTATTTAATATTAGGAGATATTAAAAAAATTGCGTGAAAAAAATTAAAATTATTAAAAAATATTTAAAAAATTTGTGGACTGACGCTAATAAAATATAAATGTTTTTATTTGTAACATATTAAGCTAAATGGTAGCAGAGAAAAATTTAAATTTTAGTTCGTTTTTTGATTTTTTGATTTTTTTTTTTTTTTTTTTTTCTTAACAAAAATTTTAACTTTTTCTTTTTTTGACATATCTTTTTATATGAGCTGATATTTATTGACTCACTTTATTAAAATTTATATGATTTCATACGAAACATAGCCAACTTTAAGATAACAAGGACAAAATGTAATTTTTTACCGCTTAAGATTTTTTACGATTTTTTAAAAGCAAAAAAATATGAAATTTTTTAAAAAATTCACTTTCGGCATTTTTTAAGCTTATTTTTTAAGATTTATTGATTGATTTTAAGAAATATACAGTGCAAGCTAGATTTTCACGACTAATTAAAAACCAGACCTGTTGCTAAAACTGAATTTTCACGATAACAGAAACCAAAATTTTATGTAATTTTTAAAATTAGAATTGTTTTTATTGATATAGGTATTTACATTTTAAACATTTTTAAAGAAATTCGAGATTTTGAGTTGCTTTTTTGCAAATTATTTTTTAAAATAACAGCTGAATCACGTAGTTCGTATAGTGCTGTTGTCAGCTTATCATTTTCCAAAGCCCATTGTATGCATATGTTTATCGATGTTATACAATCGTCCACTTTAATTTTGTTTTCTTCATGACCACTATCGTATAAAACCTCCGATTCCGTATCTGATAATTCCATTTGCTCCTCATTACTTTCCAAATGAAATTCTTCTAGAATCCATTTGTTTATGTCAGCATGTTTATGTCAATAAGTGTACCAATAGTTGAAAGATTTTCATTTTCTTCCTGAGTTATATTTTGTATAATATTTAAGGGCATGTAATCCTCTTCACTCTATTCACTACCGAATTCGAGCAAGGCGTTCCATAATTTTCGGATATTGGACACTGATATTGTATCCCAGGTCGTAGTTAGAATCTGAACTGGATTTTTATACGCACCATTAAAAAGATGGGGGGTATATTGATTTTGTCATTCCGTGTGTAACATGTCGAAGAAATCATTTAAGATCCCATAAAGTATATATCTTCTGGGTCCTGGTTAGATTCTGAGTCGATCTAGCTATGTCCGTCCGTCTGTTGAAAGCAGGATAGGACTCGAACGGGATAACGTAGGAGGAAGAAATTTGGAACAAATATTTATCTTATATAAGGTTTGTTTGGGATTGAAAATGGGCAAAAACGGTTTAAAAAAATGTTAGGGGCTAAAAACTAGAAACACATGGTGTCCGTTTCATACTTTTCTGATGATATCTCTTAAACAAAACATGTATGACAACGAAATTTTGTATAAATAGTCTGAGGGTCGATATAAATTTGGAAACCAAAAATGGGCGTGGTCCGCCCACTTTACCGCCCACCTCCCATATAAGGTGAAACTTCATCGAAATTGTGTTCAAATAGTTCAAGAACCAATGTAAACTCGGAAACAAAAAATGGGCATGGTCCGCCCATTTTTGAGAAAGTTGATGGTGGGTATATAGATTTTATTAAAAAAATGTATTTTAATTCCGCATAATTTTTTTATATTTCCAAAACTATTATGAAAATAGGAAAATACAAATATATTTTGGTATTTTATTTAACCAAGTTAAACCTTTAGTTCCCGAGATACGGTGCAACCTCAAAAAAAAAAAAAAAAAATTAATAAATAAATAAAAGTTATCTCGAAAACCAAATTCAATTTGAAAAAAGTGGTTTAAAGTATTAAAATTCTATAAAAACATATATCTAAAGTGACAGAAAAATCCTGCGCCTCAGCCCTGTGATTCAGCTTTTCTAAAGAAATATTTAAAAAATCTATCATTGAAAACAGATATAGATTTTCTTATAATGGGGTCAAAGGTCATACTTATGGGGTAGTTCTTTAAAATATCTGTTTTATAAGTTACACAAAAAAATCTTAACCTTTAATAACTCTAAAACAATACAGAGTATGTATTTCAAATTTGAAATATAAATATTAGATCTTTAGAACAAATATCAATATTATATATTTATAATTCGGGGGAGGCTAATGATTACGTTGAATTTGACTTAGAAAAAACTTTTTTCTTGTGATTATGGAAAAGATCACAATGGATATTCCAACAAAAAAATTTAAAATCCTTTCCATATTTTTTATAGTATTTTAAAAAATGTTCATTTTGTCCCTAATTTTTTGGCCATACCATACATTAATCATATTATATCACATACACGCTTATGAATTTATGAGGAAGTTCCACAACGTACGTGTACTCACACTTTTATTTGATTCTATTACTAGTGTTTTTAAAATTTTTCGCTGTGATCGTTGTTGTTTATTACACTTTGTTGTAATCTGAATTTCGTCGAGTGTAAAACTAAAAAAAAAACAATAAAATCCGACAAATGGCGATTGTAAAAGTATCGATCAATCGGTGGTTTTATGGTTTATTTGTACAATTTTCTACTACTAATGAATGTATTGGTTGTAAAAACTCCTATTTAGTTTTGTTGTTACAACAACTTTTACTACATTTTACTACTTTAGTGATACTCTTGGATTCACTTATATACAAGTAACTCATCACACATATCGCGCGTTCACTTACTTACTCACTGATATGTGCGTGTGTGTTGTGTGATTTTTGTTGTTGTTGTTACTGTAGTAATCGCATGGTAATAAAATTAATAACAACCCGCTAATTTATACAATTTAAACATCTTTTGTTTTATTTTGATGCATTTTTAGTTTTTATGTGAGAGAAAGAGTTAGAGTTAGTTTAAAAACCTTTAAGGTTTTTGTATCTTTTCCTTTTTCATTTATTATTCAGTAGTCCAAAGTTTTATGGCATTTACAAGCAATAGAAATAAGTAAAATAAAATACAAATTGGTAGTAGAATTAGACCTCGACCTATGTAAACATTTAAATGTTCTAATGTATTTTCTTATGATCTTATAATAAATTTATTTCAAAATATAATTTCCTTGAGATTTTCCAGATTTTGTTGCTGCTCTTTTAGGTTGTTATGTGATGATGGAGTTTATTTCAAAATATTTTTCTTTTGTTTTTCAATTTAGTTTTCTATAAAAAGTAATGAATTGGGCGACATTAGTTAGCTGCTGATGAGTCTTTGGGTTCAAGTCTAAGTAATATAGAATGAATTAAATTATAAAAATTTTACCTTTGACCTAATTATACATTTTATTATATAAATCATTTTAAATGGGTTATGATTTTCTAAATGGTTTTATTTAAAATTAAACAATATAAAAATCTCTTGGCAATAATAAGGACTTTTCCAAAATCGCTTTCATCTCAATGTTAAAATTTGCTTAATTATAAAAGTATGTAATTCCTTTTCGAAATTATGTATTTCCTCATATGTTATTTATTAAATTTTAAAAGAAACTTCACAATTTTAACAGGTTTTGAAAATGTTTCGTATTATAATGTTTCCTTATATAGAGAAAAAAATTATATTCAAGTATTAATAGATCTATTTTAGTTTCATAAAAATTTCCAAGATCTCAATTTGCAGCGCCAGGCATTGTTAGAATTATATTACTATGTTATTAACTAGAATCCGGCTCGAAGGACCATAAAGAAATTACAAAATAGGTAATTGCTCTTGTTGTATTACTTTAGCGGTATCTAAACAAAACTCTTATTATTAGAGCAAGATAATGAAATACGAATTTATGACATATAAAACTAACCGATTTCACCATAATAACTTATTAAAAAGATTGTACAAGGCAACACTGGCACTGCAGCTTGAAAATTTTTTTAATTCTCGAAGTTTATAAATCACTTCTATTTTTAATTAAATCCACTTCTTGAGCTAAATCGTTATAAAAAATAATAATAATAATAATTAATGAAGTTGCACCACTTATTGCCACATATCTCGAGAACAAATTGTCTGATTTGGTTTATTAAAGTATCCAAAAATTCTCCTTTAAATTATCTCTAAAATGTGCCCACAACATTTTTTAATCTTTTCCACAGTTTCAGAGATATAAACGAAATAAAATCATAAATAATTTAATTTTTTTATAAAATTTAGAAATTTTAGCTTTTCAAAAAATCGTGAAAAATCGAAAAAAGCCAAAATGTTACATTTTCCTTATTTGTCATAAAGCCGGATGTATAACAAATAAAACGATATATATTTCATTAAAATCAATGGATAAATATTGAATTTATTTACAATTCAGTCAAGATATGAAAGGAAGAAGCCTTTTTTGCAAATATTCTTTGATGTATATTTTGGTATTTATAGAGCCCTCTGTAAAAAATGACTTGCTTCTTTTGCCGGAACTGCATAAGGATTTTTTGGGAAAATTTTGTCTGCTTTTGGGTCCTAAACTTATTATCAAAATTTCCTCGAGCATTAGCAACATAAAAATTTTGACTCGGAAGCTGCGAAAAATCTGCCAGTACAAACAAAATATTTAAAGATATTTAAAGAGATACCATCACTTAATTGTGAATAAAGTCCACATTTGTGAATCGATTTTAATGAAATATAGATAATTTTATTTGTGACATACAGTGCAAACTCGTTATTCGGGACTACCCATTATCACGACGGCCCGGTTATAGCGACGTCTTAATTTTTAAAATTGCAGGTTCTATTTTCGCGACTTTTGTCTGTTTGTTTTTTAAATTTGATTACAATGTCTATAACCAAAAAAGGGAAATCCCCGTCTTTTGGTACATTGACCTTTTTGGATGATTTTGATCTTCAATTTTGTCAGTTTATTCGTGTCATTTGTTGTGTAAATACCTCTTAATATAGGAAAAGTTCAACGTATTTCATTGCCAACGATTTCTCAAAAATTAGAGATTTAAAAATAATTTAAAAGTGGAGATTCCATAAATTCAATTTGCGTGAATTACAAGTTGTATAAGTCTTCAGTTTACCGCGTTATAAAGCAAGAACATTCATTAAAAAAGTTTGTACGTACAACAGAAAGTGGCCCTGGCAAACGTTATATCTCAAAAAAAGCTGAGTACCCAAGAATGGAAAAAATGCTTTATAAGTGGTTTGTAAAACAAAGGGAAAAAATGCTCCAATATCAGTAGTGATTTTACTATCAAAAGCCAGGCATTTGTATTCCAAAATTTATCAAACCAATTCAGGTTTCGATGCCAGTGAAGGATGGTTGAAGAAATTTAAGCGTCGACATAGAATTCGATTTTTAAAAATTACGGGCGAGAAATTGTCTTCGAAACCTCATCTTATTGTTCCATTGAGTTTAAAGATTACGTTGATGAAGATGGGTTGACTCTTCACCAAATCTATAATGCCGACAAATTCAGTTTATATTATAGGATGCTTCCAAATCACACTCTTGTCACATGTAATGAAAAAACGGCTCCCAAAAGAAAAATATGTAAAGAGCGAATAAATGTTTTGCCCTGCTCAAATGCGAATGGCACAGACAAACTGAAATTGTTGGTTGTTGGAAAATCGAAAAACCTACGCGACGTTAAATGCTTTTTCAATAATACTGTAATATACAACTCCATTAATAACGCCTGGATGACATTATTTGTACTCAAAGAACTGGTTCCAGCACGAATTTGTTCCCACGTAAGTTAATTTTCACCAATTAGAAAAACTAAGTTGTTCATAAGTAAAAATTTTTTAGGTCCGAGAATTATTGGCTTCAAAAGGTCTGCCGCAAAAAGCAGTTTTGGTTTTAGATAACGCGACGTATCACCCAGTTGTGAAACTAAAAGTTGATGACGGTTTAATTATAGCAATGAATCTACCACCCAATTGCACTGCGCTTATTCAATCGTTAGATTAAAACGTTATCAACTTGGTCAAATTAAATTATAAAAAACAACTGCTCACCCACTTGCTTGGCGAGAAGGGAACACATTTGGAGCTCAAACTAAAAAACTTCAATCTCAAAAATGCAGTTCAGATTCTAGCTACGTCCTGGGATACAATATCAAAGTCCAATATCCGAACGTCTTGGGTGAACGCCTTGCTCGAATTCGGTAGTGAATGGAGTGAAGAGGATAACATGCCCTTAAATATTTTACAAAATATAATTCAGGAAGAAAGTGAAGATCTTTCAACTATTGGTACACTTGTAGCTCAAATTGGTACTGAATATCTTTTCACGAATGCTGACATAAACAACTGAATTCAAGAAGAATTTCATGTGGAATATAATGAGGACCAAATGGAATTATCGGATACGGAATCGGAGGTTTTATACGATAGTGGTCATGAAGAAAACAAAATTAAAGTGAACAATTGTATAACATCGATAAACATATGCATGTTTATCGATGTTATATGGGCTTTTAAAAATGATAAGCCGACAACAGCACTATATAAACTACGTGATTCAGCTGTTATTTTAAAAAATAATTTGCCAAAAAAGCAATTAAAAATCTCCAATTTCTTTAAAAATGTTTAAAATGTAAATACCTATATCAATAAAAACAATTCTAATTTTAAAAATTACATAAAATTTTTTAATAAAATTTTGAGTTCTGTTATCGTGAAAATTCAGTTTCAGCAGTGGTGTAATCTTAATTTGCAAGAAAATTGTTTTTTTTTTTTTTATTACTTTTCTATTTTTTTTTTTTTTTTTTGGCTTAGTTATCACAGGTACTTATATAATTTTACTACTTGGAATTTACTTTGGAATATTTTGCATATTTTTTTTTTTTTTTTAATTTCCCCATTTAGCTATAAAATTATGTAACAAATAGTCCTCTCAAATTTGGAAATTACAGCAGCTGGTTAACTAAAATTTTAACAAAACCCTTATAAAATCTAAGGAGTGAGATCGAAAAATTCCTAACATACATAATATTCAATAACTTGGAAACGGTTGATCTTAGAGTTTTCATTATTTTTTTTTTTTTTATAATTTGATAATTTAGCAGAGATCACAGAAATATATAAATTTGATGGTTCTAACCACTAATTATAAAATTGTGGATCATTTTTGAAAACCCTTTCTTTGGAGATTTGATAGTTGCTTCAATCACTTTTTTGGAACAGTGTGCACATCTTCTGTTAAAATCTTCGGTATTTTGGGACACCTTTTTTGTGCTCTTGAATTCACTTTCCACAAGAGCTCAATATCTCTCCACTGGTCTAAGCTATGGACAATTTTGAAAATTGACCTCTCTTGGTACTAAAAGTATGTTACTGATTTGGTACCACTCCAGAGCTTTCTTACCGTAGTGACATGATACCAAATGGGTCCAAAAATATGTGGACACGTTGTGCTTTCTTAAGAAAAGAAGAAGTCTTTTTTGCAAATATTCCTTTATGCATATTTTGGTATTTATAGATCCGAATGTATCAAATAACTTTCCTGTTTTGCCGCAACTGCAAAAAGCTTGTCATACCATGAATTTTGTAAGAAATTTTTGCTGCTTTTGGGTCTTAAACTTATCTCCAACATTGCTTCGAGCATTGACAATAAAAATTTTTGAGACGCAAGCTGCAAAGATTCTGCCAGCACCTACGTTTCTTCGTCAATTATACAGCTTGAGTATTTTTCTATGAAATTTGGTTTTAAATTCCCAAACCTATTTTTGGCTTGTAATTTTTTTTTTTTTTTTTTGCAGAATTCCAGTTTGGAATTTTTTGAACTTTATATGTTATCAACTTTCCCATTAGCTTTAAATTTTCTTACCAAATAGTCGAAGCACTGAGAAAACTGAGCTAATTTTATACCAGATGTGTTTGGAGTTCCTTTCAATATGCCTTCAATTTTCTGGCCTTCCCAATATCATGTGGTCCTTTTTTCTTACCGAACTAGGTTTCACATCAATAGTAAAATTCTCCTGATACTGTTTAATAACATTAGAAACGGTTTTACGGACGACATTTAATTCTGTGGCCAATTATTTGTAAACCCTATTTGGATTTCTTGAAATTTTTTAATAACTTGTAGGACGTAAAAATTTTTTGTCACTTATTTTGATGAAAATAAGGACAAATTAACATGGTTGTTATTAAAAATAATAACTGAAGTATTTTTCCATGATAACTAGATCAAAAAAAGATTTTGAATATTGATTCCGAAAAAAGTTATGAGGCAAAATGTGTGTTAAGATTTTTTCGATCTCACTCCTTATTAGGTATTGTTAACAACAACTTAAGACTATATGCGTTACTAAGTAATGAGTAGTTGCCATTTTCTACACTACCCCAAAGAGAAAATTAAGAGCATAATAATAGAGGTTTCAAAAAATATAAATAATTTATTTATTTGTTTTTTGTAACGTGAACCAACAATGGCCAAAACTCCATACTTTCTAAATATTATTTAAAAACATTTGAAATCTAAGTATAAATGGGGCTACAGTGAAACAAATTTGAGCGTCTCTAGCAAAAATGTGATCGCTGTTGAAAGTTTTTTATTTCTGTTACCATTAAATTATTAAATTGTTCCATATAACCTAAAAACCCCTTTAAATCGCCTAATAAAAAACTCATATACATAAGTACATAAAATTATTCCCTTAACAACTTTTTTTTTTAGTTTAAAATATTTAATTTTTATTATATAATTTTTTATGATTTTTCTAATCTAAATAACAAAATATATTAAGATAAACTATCAACATTAAAGAAAAAGAGTTGGTAAAAAAACAAACAGCTTCCAGGAAATTTTATTATCTTCAATTAATAAAATAAAACACAAATTTAAACTTCATAAATGCTCTAATAAATAATAAAATACTAAAATATTGTCAAAATCATAAAAAAAGAGTTTAAAAAAGGAAGAAAATAATAAAAGATTTATCTAAAATAGTTAAAGGTAATTAAAACATTAAAACCCCATAATTGCAAGACTATCTTCAAGTAAAGATAAAAAAATGTTTAATGGTTGAAAAAAAAAAACTTGCAACATATGAACAAATAAAAAATATCTGAAATAAAATTTCAAACTAAAGCGACTTAAAATAACATACAAAATATTCGTAAAAGAAAAAATGTGGATCTAGTAATGGTTAAAAAACAAGTAAACTATTTTACATTAATAATTACCTAGAAATTATGTAAAGAATGTTCTACTTATGTTTAATTTTTTTATATTTCAAATAAATACAATCACAAGTACATGTATTTAACAATTTAAGGTGAAATTATATCAAGCTATTTTTCTGTGTTTTTATTTTTTTATTTTTATTAATGAAAAGAAAGATTTAACCTAAAAGAATTTCAATATAAAGGCCAGAAAGAGCCGGGTGTTTGAAATGAAAAGAGAAAGAGGATGGCTAGCAAGAAAATAAAATCCAATTAGTTTTAGCAATAATAACAAACACATACTTAAACATACTCATTTATTTATTTTGTATCTAAAAAAAAAAAAAAAAACACAAAAACATAATGAAGTCTTAAAGTAGTCAAAAAAATAAAATAAGGAGAAAGAGAGAGTATTGATCGTTAGGTATATAAACAATTTTTATACATAAAGAATGCCAGAGCAAGAGTAGTGCATTTAATGCACATGCAATGCAACTCCGAATATAGTTAAAATAAACTCCGAATTTTTTTAAGTAACTTGAAAACTTGTTTTGTTAGTTATTTGTTGTATGTATTAAGTGTATTAGATATAGAATAAAGAGTTACAATTATAATTGTTTAAAATAACTAAGGAATTTATGCTTGCAGCTACAATTAAGGGCAAAATAAAAGCATTTTTACAAATTTAAAAGCAAATAATTTTAACTAGAAATAAAACAAGCGCGAATGTTATATTCGGCTCGACCGAATCTATATACCCACTATCAAGTTTTTCAAATTTCAGGTTATATAAGAGGTATATAGATTCAAAACTCTGCAAACTGCTATCCTCTGCAAACTGCTATATTAATGTGTTTAAATATTCATTTTGTAAGGAATAAACAAAATCTTATATTTTCGGTGTAACCTTCATAAAATCTTAATGGATTAAATATTTTTCTAGAGATATAGACTATATGCTTCAGAAATAAATATTTTATATTAAAATTATTTCCCTAAAAATATTTAAATATAAATTGAAGAGACAAAAGTTATTATAAATAACTTAACATTTAAAAAATATATAATTTTTTTAATATTTCAAGTAAAAAAATTAAATAAATAAAATAATATTTTTCATACACAGGAAAAATATTAAAACACGTTCTAAAATTATTGGTTCTAGAACTAGTGTAATTACAACCATTTCAGATTCTTTAATAACATCCTTAAAACTAGTAGTTTCGCAACTAATTCTGGAACTCGTTGTCTAGAACCTTATTACGATTCTAAATTCGTTTTAGAGAATGATTTTGAGAATTAGTGCCTAAGAATGATTCTATATGACTTCTAAATCACTTCTCTAAACAAATTACTTTGTCCCAAAAGACTTCCTTGAACTGTTTAAAAAAATTAAAAAATTTGAAAAACTGAATTAATAAAACCAAAAAAACTTAAACAAAATTATATTGATTTAAAAAGTGGCCTCTGGGAAATGGCTCATTAGAATAAAAAATAATAAAACTGGTTTTTAAACCGTTCCCTAACGCTTCTATGGCATGAGTTCTGAATGTAACAATTTCGAACAAATATAGAACTGGTACTGGCTAGATAACGCTTCTATACAACTAGTTCTGGAGATGAAAATTTCAAACAAAAATCATTGGTCGCTATTTTCAATCGTTCTAGAATTAGTTGTAGAACTAATAAAATTTTTCTTGGGTATTTAAACATTTTTTAAAATTTCATTTTAAATTTTCCATAAAAGCTAAATCAATATCTAAATATTTTGTAAGAAATTGGATTATTCTCAGCCGAGATAAAAATATTACAATTTTTTTTTTTTGCATGATTTTTTCTACACTCTATATCTTTTCAAACTGAAATACACATTATATTAAATACTTGAAATTCAAAATAAATAATTATAATAAAACAAATTTAAATTTAACTTCTTATGGAAATATAAACTATATTGCGGTTAAAAAATTAACAAATTTTGAACATTTATTATTGAAAAATAACAAAAAATATATGATCACAAAAGCTTTATACTATTTCTTTACACCCCACTGTATGTGAACATAATTTTATTTAAACCCAAAGAAGAAAAAAAAGTTAGCAATTTTTCTCCTGAATATCAAAGCACAGAAACAAAAACAAAAGAAATATATAAAAAAGCAAGTTTATACATGAACCAACATGCCTAAACGTATTCTTATTGGCCCAAAACCAAACACAGAGAGCAATTATATACAAGATCGTTATTTACTTGCTCGCAAACGAGAGCGATCCAAAGAAAAGAGACAAATATATTAAACTCGAGAGCAAGTTGTTTCTTTTCTTCTCATAAGAGCAAAGAAATGAAATAGAGAAAAAAAGAAGGCAGGCTTTAGGTTTCTCATTGATATTGTTATTATTGTGTTTTTTTTTTTTTTGTTTGTTGATATTCGTTTTGTGTGTGTGTGTGTGAGTGTGGATTTTAGTATTTGTTTTTGGTTTTTTAGTTAATGTGACGATCAGCAACAAACAAACAAACAAACAAATAAATGTATACGCACAGATGAATTGCGCGAGACACAACGAGACACAAAACGAAAGAAAAACATAAAACAAAATAAAAACAAAAAAAAATGTAAAACAACACATTATGAAATGAAATTGAAAACACAAGAAGAGGAAAAAACGACAGATATTGAAGTGTAGCAAAAGAACTCGAACACATTCAGTTTAATGTTGGCACTAAACCGGGTAACACAGAATTAACACAAGTACCTCGTCGTGCTAAAACTAAATTAAAATAAAATATATTATTAAGTGATCTGTTTTTTTAAAAGAAAAATTTTTTTAAAATATAAAAACGTATTAAAGAAACAAAAAATAAAAGAAATTCGTTTTATAAAAGAAATATAATTAAAAGATTGAATTAATTAAAAAGAAACGAGTGATCATATAAAAACAAACTAAACGTGTTTAAAAAACCGTCGCTATTTATTTGTGTTTTATTTAAAATAAAATGTTTAAACTTGAAGTTTATTTAGTTTTCTAATTACGTTAACCAATTGCTTGTGAAATTGCTTTAAAAAAAAGTGCTAATTTGATCGAATTATAATATAAGAAAAACATACATATATTTTATAAATATTTTAAACAAATTGTTTATTATAAACAAATTGAATTTGTTTATTTTGAGAAATAGTGCAAGGCTTATATTTGCTGCTTAAAAACCAGCAAAATATTGCCTTTAAATTACATATTAAATAAAATTCAAAATTAATTTTTGAATTTTTTGTTTAAGTTAAAAATTATAAAAACACCCTCACATATAATTAAAATGGATTTAAGTACGATTTTAAGACTTTTAACAATATTGCTGGCCAGTTTAGCTTTAACCAAAGCCGAGGCTAAACATAAACCTGGTCGGGGGAGAGGTTCTATGTGGTGGTAAGTTGGAAATTTAGAGAAATTAATTTCTGAAATTAGTATTGAAAATAGTGAGAGTTTTTGAGAAAATTAACAAAAAGAAAAAAAAAACATTTTTTTAAATAAGACTTTGGAAAAATGAAAAACGTTTAATTAATTTCAAATTTTTTTTTTTTTTTTTTTTTTTTTTAATATATTTTTCATATTTAAAATTATTCTTAAATGATTTTTTCTTATTTAAAAATATATTTGAAAAATTTTAAAATGTTTTCAAAAATAAATCAATTTTATCAATAATTTTTATTTTCTTAAATTTTGTTGAATTTTAAAATTAACAAAATCAGAATATTTAAATTTGTTTTTGTAATTTTTATTTTTTTAAATTTAAATTTTGTTAAAAAGAAAATTTCTTAAATTTAATTTCTAAAAATTTGTTCAATTTTTTTCATAATTGCATTTTTTAATTATCTTGAATTTTTCTCTTAAATTTTCAAGATTTTTTTTTAATTTTTTAGAATTAATTTTTTTAATTTTCTTTAATTTTTTAAAAAATTTTATTTAAATTTTTTGATAATTTGTTTTTATTTATTTAAATTTTTGTAATTTATTTTATTTTATCTTTTTTAATTTGTTTGATTTGTAAATGTGATTTTCTCTTTTGATTAAAAGATAATTTTTCATTACTGCAGCTTGTGTCTTAAGTCTTTTGTTTATTTCCCTATTTAATTTCTATTAAAGCGAGTTTGTGTCTTAAATCTTTTATTTTTGTTTAAACAAATTAAATTTTTGATAGTTTCTTTTTGTCAAAATAATGATCTAAATTGTATTTATGTAAAAAACAAAAATAAAACAAATAAAAATTTAACAATGTTGGCGCTTGAAAAAAAAATTGATTTATATTTCCTTTAAAAATTAGCACTTCCGCTAAAATGACTTAAGATCACAAACAAAAAAACACACAACTGATCATCATCTTAACATTAATTTAACAAAAAAGTATTAATAAAACAAACACAAAATTTTAAGCTTAACATGGTTAAAGAAAACATAAAAAAATTGTAATAAAAATAACAAAAACCTAAAAAAAAAAAAATTTTGTTAAAGTTGTTGAAACATTTGTAAGCACATGCCATGAACTATGATCGCTGCTTGATCCATCTCGCTCATAAAACCCCAGAGCAAAACAAACAAAAAATAAGTATTGAAATAAAAGAAACGTGTGAGTTTGTTTAGTGTTTTAACATTTCTTTTGGAATTTTTATTTAATTTAAAATTTTGGACGGAAGCTGGTTGTAGTTAATTTAAAATATTATGAAATGTTGAAATTAATTAATTAAAATTCTATTAACGTTTTCACAGATCAACAGAAAAATTTACTGAAAAAAAGAAAGCTTACAAAAAAATTAAAAGAAAAGTTTAATTTAAAAAAAGAAAAATTTAAAAAAAAAAAAATAATTAAACAAAATTTTAAACAAAAAATTTTTTTTTTTTTTAATTTCTTTCGTTTTAATTTTTTTAAATTAATTATTAATTGAGGAAATTATTTAGTTTATTAATTTAATTTTTTATAAATTTTAAATATTTATAAGTTTTGGTTTATTTAAAAAAATCTAGTACTCGTATTAAAGTTTAAGCTTAAGCTTTTATTTCTCTTGTATTGAATTTTGTATTTTATAAATTACCAACAAACTACAACAAAAAAATCCCCTGGAGTATTAAGTTGGCTACAGGTATTGATTGCAGACTACTACTAAACAATTGTGTTAGCAATTTTAAATGATCTTGCTGATCACAATTGAAAGTAGCTTTATTCGCAATTTTGTTTATTTTGCAATTGTTTATAACTACTAGAGCCAGCTTAAAGGCTACAAACATATATACCTACATATAAATAGCATTTTTTTATTATTTTATTGCTTACAAGATTTTGTTGTTTCGATATTTATGTTTAAAACAATGAAAACCACAATAAACTCAATAATGTTAACGTGTCAACATGCTCAACAATTGGCTTTTAAAGTTGCAATAGTCTCAGCAAAAAAAAAAAAAAAAATTGTTCTATAAACAGAAAAGTGGCCAGCCGCGGCGGCCATATATTATAAACAATTTACAATTTAAAATAAATTGATTAAAAATTCAGCAGACAACAACGTGTGAGGTTTAAAAAAAGAATAAGAAAATACACAGCAAGAGTTAATAATTTATAGCAATTAAACCTTATAAATGGAAACAAAAATTAAATAAAAACGGATTTAAATGTTTTAAGGCCATAACGAAAAACTTTCCATAATTAAAAAAAAAAAAACTGCTTTCATTTAAAATTTCTAAACCACAAAATTTTCTTTTTTAAAACTTTAAATACTAAAATAAAATCACTCAAGCTTGAAAATAATATTTAATTAAAATAAAAAACATCACCACCAAAAAACCTTAATTAAACTTAATTAAACTCTTTTTATTATTTCTTTCTTTTCAGGGGTATTGCCAAAGTAGGTGAACCAAATAATATTTCACCTATTAGTTCGGGCATTATGTATGTTGACCCGGCCATACATACCACCTTAAGAAGAAAACAAAGACGTTTAGTGCGTGACAATCCCGGTGTTTTAGGAGCTTTGGTTAAGGGAGCGAATTTAGCCATAAGCGAATGTCAACATCAATTTAGAAATCGTCGTTGGAATTGTTCAACACGTAATTTTCTAAGAGGCAAAAATCTATTTGGAAAAATTGTTGATAGAGGTAAGTACAACAAACAAACGGCCATTATTTTTTATTTATTAGTAAAAAATATATTCCCACACTTGGTAATATGAAGCCCCTTTTTTTTAAAGTGGCGCTTGAAATTGTTATTGTTGTTTTTGGTTAAAAAAAAAGAAAAAACATATTTTTGTGGGTTGTCCTTTAAAGTCTTATTTGTTTTTGTTTTAAGAAAAAAAAAAAAAAACATTGTGTACTTTTTTGCCCCTTGTTTTTTGGTCAAGTACATTAGCTTGTTTGGTAATTTGATATTTAAAATATCAACATTAAACAAAAACAAAAACAAAAAAAAAAAAAAATTATATACATATATAAGTAACTTATGTTGTTGTTGTTATTAATAATATACGAGTTCATATGTTCCTTTTTTAATGGTATTAAAGTAAATTTTAAGATCATGTTGTTTACGAAACAAAAACTCTTCAAAAAGATTTGTGTTTATAAAGATGACAATCATATCAAAAAGAGGTCTTTCTTAAAAATTAAAAAAAAGTAAATCCTTCAGTGTTGATCATTTTTGTTTTTGTGGAAAAATTTATGTGGTTTTATGACAAATTAAAAAAATAATAATAAACAGAGAAATAAACCGCCTTTAACAAAAATTAATGAACAAAAAACATTACAATATTCGAAATATTAAAAGATTTATTTTTGAAAAATATTTTATAAGAAAATTCTAATAAAGAATTTAAATTGTGCAAAATTTCCCTTGAAATTTTTAAACAAATTCTAACAAAATCTTTTTTAGAAAGAAAATTCTTAGAAATTTTAAAATTTTTATATTTTAAAGTAAATTTCCATGTACAAATTTTCAAAATCTATATTTTTTGAAGTAAATTTTAATGTTCGAATTTTTGAAATTTTAATAATTGCGTATTGGAAAAAAAAAAAAATCTAAAAAGTTTTAAAATTTATATACGTTAAAGTAAATTATAAATACAAAAATTCAAGTA
The DNA here is from genome assembly GCA_951394005.1 of Protophormia terraenovae. Lineage (NCBI taxonomy): Eukaryota > Metazoa > Arthropoda > Insecta > Diptera > Calliphoridae > Protophormia > Protophormia terraenovae. The sequence continues at coordinate 146,659,765 of OX596074.1, forward strand.
AATTTCAATGTTCGAATTTTTCGAAATATTAGTTTTAGTATTTAAGAAAGAAAATTCTTTGAAATTTTAAAATTTTTATATCCTAAAATAAATTTCCATGTTCAAATTTTCAAAATTTATATTTTTTTGAAGTGAATTTTAATGTTCGAATTTTTCGAAATTTTAATATTTATGATTTTGAAAGAAAATTCCAAGAAGCTTTCAAATTAATATTTGTTAAAATAAATTATAAGTAGGAAATTTTTAATATTAACATAATTTAAAGTAAATTTCAATGTTCGAATTTTTCGAAATTCGTTTTTCAAAAAAGATTTTAAGTTTGATTTAATTAAAATATTAATAATTGCATTTTCGAGATAAATCTATATGTAGATAGAAGTGCGAACATTTCGAAATTTTATTATTTGTATTTTAATATATTTTTGAATTGAAATTAAATTTTTGTAAAGTTTAATATTATGTTTTTTTAAAGTAAATTTAAAGTTCGAATTTTTGTGAATTTCAATATTTGTATATTTTAAGTTCGAGTTTTTCGAATTTTGTTCATAAATCCTAAATTTGATAATGAAATATTCTTAATTAAATTTCGTAAAGAAAGTTAATATTCGAATTTTTCGTACTTCTTTAATTATTCGAAAAAAATATATCTGTTTTAATAAAACTTAAAAAAAGAATTAAAAATTTTCGAACTTTTAATATTTTTAAACATTTCCTTATATTTTTTTATATTTTAACTTTTTCTTCTTAACTGAAGCAAAATAAATTTCCTTCAATTTGAATTATGAATGAATGACAGCTATTGTTTTGAAATGTTTTTTATATATATTTTTGCATTGTGTCACACAAAACAATAACAAAAAAGAAACTTTATTACAAACAACAATACTTTTGCTTTTATTATTATTTTATTCTTATATTTTGTGGTGTTGCAGTTTTTTTGTTGCCTTTTTTCTTCTTGTAAACATATTGACATAATGACAGCTTGTCAAGTGTATGTTAATTAAATAAGACATTTGTGCATTTCTTTAATATTTAAGCCCACACTCTCTCTTTCTCTTTGCAACTTTTAACTCTTACTCGCACACACAAATATATTTTAAATCCAGCAGCAATCAATCAAAAAACAAAATTTTAAATTTATAAAAATCAATGAAAGTATAGAAAAAAGAATATTGTTCAATAATATTTTTTGGGAAAATTTATAGGAAAATTATTTTTGCTTATTTTTATAATAATAAAGATCCTACTGTGTCTTTGTTAACAATAGTGGGCACTAAAATCTGTTGTCACTGCTGTGAGCAAGTGAGTGCTTTGACGAAAAATTATAATTTATGACATTTAACAGATTGAAAAGAAAGATCTTAGCAATAAAAGACAAAAAGTGTGTATTCTGTTTATATAAATGGCATGAGCTAAAATATAATAAATTGTTACCTGTTATTCTTTACTTTAACTTACAATTAAGTAATAAACTCAACAAAATTTTATTATAACGATGACAATGTCTTGTCTTGCTTTCATTTGTAGTAAGAGATGAAAGAATTTGTAAATTTTTATGATTTGTCAAGTATTTTTTTAATGATAAGCAGGGAAAGGAATAAAAAATTTTATAGGTTTTTTATTAAAATTTCTGTTTAGTATCAATTATTTGAAAACTGTTTTATTTTATTTCCAAATTTTATTAGAAAATAATTAACACCTTTTAAAAAAACCATTAACACCCCCGACATTACTACTGTTAATAGGGTTAAAGATGTAGAGACATTAAAATTAACTACATAATCTTTTTCCTAAAAATTTTCTAGGTTTTAAAGAAAAAAACTTCTGTTTGATTTTTTATTTTTTTTGGTCTTTAACTCTTAACCAGCTGGTTACTTTAATTTTTAAAGGTTTAACCTAAAAGTGAATTTGTTACGCCTTGATTACTTAAGTCTTTTTTACATTTATTTTACATCCCTTTTTTCTTTCTCCTTTTTTCAGTTTTTGCCAATTTTTTTGTAGATTTTTTCCTATGACAAATCAATTTTCAAAGATTTGTTAAATTCCTTTGGGCGTTGACTTTTGTGGTGAATTTAGTTTATCATTTGATACAAAAAAAGACAAAAATAGTTAGCAGAACAAATTGGCTTAAAAGATTACACAAGATTTTGTTTTAATTCTTTGTTAATAAATTAAGATATTTATCAAAATGTTCTCAGAAATATTTGATAAATGATAGTAAAAAGTATTTTGCTGGAAGTCTTTAAAAAAAATATTAAATTTTACTTACTTTTATAGAAATTGTTTAAAAAGAGGTGATTAAATACCTAAAAAGAAAAAAAAAGAAAATTAATCAAGATTATTTTGATATAAGAAAAAATTTAACAAATTATTATTAATTATTAAAAAATGGCAAAAAAATCATTAAATTAAAATTTTTCTTTAAAACAGCTTTAAGCTTAGAGAACACAATTTCAAAAAAAAAAAAAAGCTTTAAGTTAAAAAATTAAAGATTTATAAATTTAAACTTTTATTTCTATTTTCTCTAGCTACCAACTTCATAAGCTTAAAGTGCTAGAATAAAACCCAGCTTTTAAACTTTTAATCAATATTGTTTTTAACCAGAAAAAATTTCACAAAATATTATTAATTATAAAAAAAAAAATTGCTGTACTACTAAATTATATAAATTAAACTTTTCTTTAAAAACAGCTTTAAATTTGTTAAACTCAATTTTAATTAAAACGTTTTTTTTTTTTTTTTATTTATAAATTTGAACTTTAATTTTACTTTTCTTTAGCCGCTATTTTCATAAGCTTAAAGTTTTAAAATAAAAACCAGCTTTTAAGCTTTTATTCAATATTATTTTTTATTCGAAATCATTTAACAAATTATTATTAAAAAGTTTAAAAAATATATATATTTTCATTCAATTTTTCTTACAACAACTTTAAGCTTGAAAAGCCTATTTTAATATAAAAAATTTAAAAAGCTTTTAGTTTAAAAACTAAAGATTTATAAATCTAAATTTTTATTAAAATTTTCTCTAATATTCAACTTTATAAGCTTAAAGTTCTAGAATAAAAATTAGTTTTTTGTTAAAATTTTAATTAAGATAAATTTTACATAAGACAAAATTTGATGAAATATTATTAATTATAAATTTTGAACAAAATCAAATAAATTTAGTTTAAAAACTTTGACATTTAAAACTTTAATTTTACTTTACCTAGCTTTTTGTTAACCTTTAAGCAAGAATACTTATAAAAAGTAGAAAGTAAAAAACAAATTTGATAAAATATTGATTATAAAACGCTAAACAAAATCATATAAAATAATTTTTTTTAAACAGCTTTAAGCTTAAAAAGCTTTCGTTTTAAAAATTTTAAAAATTAAATTTTAATTCTCTAATTTTATAAACTTAAATTTTTTTCATTAAAATCAGCTTTTTGTTAAGCTGTAATTGATTTTATAATTTAAAAAAAAAGAGCTTTTAAATTCTATATTCCTTAAAGTTTAAAACTTTTAAGTAAAATTTAGATTCTGTAAAGCTTAAATTTGAATATTTCTATTGTTTTATATATTATTCTAATGTAATTGAATTAAAGTTTTGGAAAATATATTATTTTTTCTAAAGTTCTTTGATTCAAAAATTTAATTTTATTAAACAAATTATTATTAAAAAATTTGATTAATTTTCTTTCGTTATTTATTTAATTAAAGTCTTTTTAATTTTTGAAATTTCACAGTTCAATTTATCTCTTAGTTTTTTCCTAGAGCGCTGACAGATGAAATGTCATTTGTTATCATTTTACTTTTAAATGACAGGTTTAATGTCAATTAACGCCCTCATTACAGGAAATTAATACAATTTGGATTTTTTTTTTACAAAATTAATTCTTAGAATTTTTCTAGAACAATTTTAGAATTCATTCATTCATTAAAAAAAAAAAAAAATATTATAACAAATTCCAGTTAATTGTTTACTTTAAAGAGAAAGAGAGCGAGAAAAACAATTCACAAACAAATAATACAATTACAATTACTTACAACTTTATTTGTATGGCTTCTAAAGTGTACAAAAATATTTTAGATTTCTAAAGAAATCAAACCCAAATAAATATTTAGTTAAAGGTTGAAAATTTATAAAAACCGCACAAAAAATATATTATTTAACAATTTGTTAAAGAAATTTAAAGTAAATTTGAAATAAAAAAAAGAACACCCAAGAAAATAAAGTTGTGATATTTGTTGGTTAAATAAAGTTAACAGGTACAAACTCTTATAAAAATACCTGCACGTTAGCATTTACCAAAAAGAAAAAACAAATTTAATGAATGACATAAAACTTATTACTTATTTAACAGCCCCAAACAAGTGACTCATGTTATCTTTTTTTTTTTTTCTTGTCATATATTTATTTATCTGTTTTAAAACAAAAAATTATTATTAAATAAAAAAAAAGGCGTTATATTGCTAAAAAAGATACAAAAATACTCATGTTCAAATGAAAATATGTAGTGAAAAAGGGCGCGGTTGTTAAATAAATAAAAAATTACACAAAATAACTAATTTAAACAAGATCATAACTGATAACACAATTTAACACAAATATATATTTTTTTATAAAGATACTTAAAAAAAGAAATTTTGGAATTTAAGAAAATAAAATTAAAAACGTTTTAAAAAAAGAACTCTTAGTTAAACGCCTCTTCCTTTTAATATTATTATTATATTAAGAAATTTGATAGCAAAAACAAAAATTTATTTTTTGCTAAAACAAACGGATTTCCGTTCTATATATTTAATTTTTGAAAAATAAATAAATTTTTGGTTTTTAAAAATTTCAAGAGGCGTGGTCAGTTTTATTTAAATCTCTTTTTTAGTTTTCAAGTATTGTGCAATTGTAATTGATCTTTTTATTTTTTTGCTTTTCATCCTGCTTTACAGTAGTTGAAAGAAAAAAAAGTATTTAAAGTGATCCTTTTGTTTCATTTAAATCTTTAAACAGAGCAATAACAATCATCGAGTAGCACCCTTGAGTTTTTAAGGATGTTTTTGTATACAACTTAATACAAACAATAGTGTTGGTGCTGGTGGTGTTTTCATAAAAGTGACCCTTTTTTGCTTATAGTTTATTTTAAGTAGAGTATGATTTGAGAAGTATTTTAATTCAATATTTAAACTGGTGATTTAGTTCTCAGGGATTTAAAATTTAAATCCTTAAGGTATGCAGATGAGAAGTTGAAAAAGGAATTAAAAAATAATAATAAAGAAAAAAATTAAATAAAAATAAGCCAGATTTAATTTTCAAAAGGCGAAATAAATAAATAAAAATATCACAATTCTATTCCATATAAAATTTACATAAATCTTAAATTTTAATTACTAAAGAAAAGTTTTATTTAGACGTTTAAAAAAGCTAATTTCAGAAAGTTTTTAAAATCTCCTTCAACATCCCAAAAACTTTTAAATGTTTTTAGGAACCTTATGTTGAGTTTAAAATTTTTTACAATTTCTATGGAATCTTCGATTTAATTTTCTAAGCAAAAGTTTTACGTTTAAACTTCTAAGCGAATAAAGTTTCATCTTCAAAAAGTTCCTTATAATTATGAAAGTTTTCAATTCAACCTAAAGCTTTACATAAAAAAATATATAAAATAAACTATTATTAAATTCTTTAAAACAAATTCTTTATTAAAATAGCTTAAACAAATAAAGCTTCTTGAAGTTTTTGTTATCTTTTCAAGTATAAAAAAGTTTCTAAATGATTGATTTTGAAAGCGTTAAATTTAAATTAAATTATAAATAATTTTCAATTTAAATCTTTTAGGTAAAAGCTTTCTTTTAAACCAGTAAGCTAATAAAGTTTCCTCTTAAAAAGTTCTATAAGTAAAACAAAATTTATTGCATCATAATTTAATATAAAAAACTTTAATTTTAACTTCTAAGGTAAAAGCTTTATTTAAAATTTTAAGCAAATAAAGTTTCTTGAAGTTTTTAATATTTTTTCAATTATTAAAAGCTTTATAAGTTATAAAAACAATCTAATTTAGGCAAAAGTATGATTTCAAGCGTTTTAGCAAATACAAATTCTTGTTCAAAAGTTTAATATGAAAAAATGCTTCTTTGTAGTTATAGAAAAGTTAAATTAAACTTAAAGTTTCATTTAAACTTTAAAGAAAAAATCTAAGGAATTTTAATTTTAAGTTTTAAATAAAAAAAAAATAAAACAAAAAAAATGAGAATGTTTGACTTTAAAATCTAAAGCAAAAGCTTTTTTCAATGTCCCAACAGATGAAAACAAAAAAAAAAAAAAAAAAAAACATTTTAGTTGAAAAATCTTTAATTAAGCTTCAAGCTTTTTCTTATTTTTACTAACTAAAGCTTTTAAACTGATAGCTAAATAAACATTAATAATAATTCTGTGATTTCTAAATCAAAATAAATAGCTTTATTTAAAAGTCTGAGCAAATTAAATAAAAGAATAAATACAATAAAAAAGATTTCCTTTTTATGGCAAAATACTTTGAAAAAGTTCAAAGCTTTCATATTTTAAACAACTTAAGCTTTTAGTCTTTTTAAAAAGCATAATTCCTTTCCTTTTAACAAACGACTGTCGCCACTATTGTGTTTCTATATTAATTTTAAAATTTCCCAGCAGCTTTTAAATAAAACAATTTTAAATGATATAATAAAAAAGTATTGCTTCAAGCTTTTTTTTCTATTTATTTTTACCCTAAAAAAGCTTTAACACATAATTCTATGTATTTTTCCAAAACGCTTGCCGTCATTATTGTGTTTCTACATAAATTTAAAAAATTTATCATCTGTTTTTTTATGTAACACAATTTTAAAAAACATTTAATTTTTTTCATAGCAAAAATTTATTACATTCCTTAATGTAGTAGTTTTTTTTTTAGTGAACATTTGTCATAAAAAATGTCTAGTAGTGTCTCCTGTTTATATTTAGTATTTTTGTTTATCCACATCTGATAAACATTAACAAAAAATAGTAGCTGCCTTAAAAAAACAACAAAAAAAAATCACAAAATAAAACCACTTGAGTAGAAAAACATAAAAATTCAATATCCATTGTTTAATCCTTTTATTTCAATACTTAAACATTTCTTTAAACGACTACCATATAAATCAAAGCAAGTGAAGATCAGCAGCAGCTAGATAGCTACAGACAGAAGGACGGACGGAAAGACAGACGGACATTCATAGAGACAGACATAAAAAAAATTTACTACCAACACTTGGCCACTTGATGATCAAGATCATTTCATTTCATCTCTCATCTTCTTATTCATTGTCATAAAAATATATAAAAAAATTATGAATAAACAACATTTGGTGGCAGTGATTACTTGAAGTGTCATAATTGACCAACAATGTAAATCACATAAAGCAACAAACAAACGAACAAAATGATTTTAAAGACAAGTGCTATTATTCATAAACATGATAAAGATTATTTTTATAAGAAATAAAAACTCATAAATTAAAAATACAAAAATAAAAAATTGGGAAAAAAAGTTATACAACTAGCTGGGTGGCAAAATTAGTTATCTTGTCAAAATTATATAAAAACTATTTATAAAAAAGTTTAATTTGTAATTTGTAAAAAAAAACTTAAACACTTTATATAACAAACAATTTATTAATAAAAAGACCACCTTAAAGTTTTTGTTTTTCTTTTTTAATATTAATAACCAAAATGTCAATATTTTTTTTTTTTTAATTTACAGGATGCCGTGAGACTGGTTTCATTTATGCTATAACCAGTGCTGCTGTTACCCATTCCATTGCTCGGGCCTGTAGTGAAGGTTCTATTGAATCCTGCACTTGTGACTATAGTCATCAATCGAGATCTCCTCAGGCTAATGCTCAAGCTGGTAGTGTGGCTGGAGTCAGAGATTGGGAATGGGGTGGTTGTTCGGACAATATTGGTTTTGGTTTCAAATTCTCCCGCGAATTCGTTGATACTGGTGAACGTGGCCGTAATTTGAGAGAAAAAATGAATTTACACAATAATGAAGCTGGCAGAGCGGTAAGTTTATTTAATTACTTTATTTTATTTACTTATCAAACATAATTTTCTTCCTATAAAATATTGGCAAATTGTGTTGTTATTATTGCTGTGTGTGTGTGTCTTGGCTTAGTGTGTGATCCTCATTAATTGTGCCAATAACAACTAAACTATAAACTTTAAGAAAAAAGCTTCCTTACTCGTTTAACATTTTATATTTATAGAGGTTTTTTTTTTTTTTTATTTTTCCTCAAGAAAAACATTTTCAGCCTGTGTGGACCACATGCTGAGAGGGTCTATTACTCTACTGTTAGTAGTAGTAATAGTTATTTTTTTATTTTTTATTTGTTTCTAATCATTAAACACAAACTACTTGACGATATATTACCAACGCCCCATTATATTTTAGTTGTTTGCTTGTTTAGTGAGTTGATGAAGTTACTCCTCTTACACTTCTTGTAAGAGTTAAAATAAAAAAACAAGAGTACTTGTTTAAGATCCTAAGAGTAGTTTTCGTTTTTTTTTTTGTAGGAATTACATGCTGTTTAATTTTTCTAGCTTGTATGTGTGTGTGCGTGTGTATGTGTGAAGAGATAAAACGAGAGGATCATATATTAAAAATGTTGACAGCTTTTTATAAAATTGTTGATATAACATTTCAACAGTTGTATGATCAGACACACACCAAGCTTAAGAATTACACTGTTTAACAAATAGGAGATCTAAACTCTGAATATTTTTTATCATTTAATTTTGTGATTTTATTTCGATTTCTAAGATCATATTGCTATTTTCTAGGATTATAAATGATTTAAATTTTCAATTTATTTTGAGCTTTTTATGATCAGACACTTACTAAGCTCAAATGGAGTCTATGAGAATTAAATAAAGGGTAATAGTGGATCAAAACTTTTGATAATTTTTGTGATTTAATTTTGGAAATTTTTGATTTTATCTCAACTTCTAGATCAAATTTTAGGAGCATCATTTCAATAGTTGCATGACCAGATACACACCAAGCTAAAAAATTATACTTCTAAAGAATTGGAGGCCTCGAGATATTAAAAAATGTTTAATAAAATTTTTGTCAATCAATTGTGGATTTTTTGTGATTTTTTTTAACTTCTAAATCGAATTTCGAGAGGATCAGTTACATGATCAAATTATGTTAAACAAAATTCAAAAAATTCTGTCTCTGTTTAATTACTTTGTGGCAAAATTTGTTACCTAGTGCTTTTATTTTACAATTAATACATGCATGATCTTTTATAAAGAGAAAAAAATAATCCTTAATTTTTGTTGTTGTTAATACTTTAGCTAGCTTTACAAAAAATGTCTATAAATTTTGCTACTAATCCTTAGTGCTCTACATACACAAATTTCAATTTTTATTACATGATCATGTAACATTATACTCAGGCAAATACTGCCTCCCAAAATAAACTCAAAGTTAGTAATATAACAAGCTTTTAGAGGCCGCCGAGGAAAAATTAATATTAAAGGCGTTAAAATAAAAAAAAAATAAAAAGCTTACTAAAAATTGTATGTGTTTTAAAAGCCTTTAAACTTTAATTTTAAAATAAGCTTTTTTAAATAAACTTTAAAATAAAATAGCTTAACATAAAATTAAAAATGATTGAAAAGGCAGCTTTTTGAATAAAAAGCACAAAAAAAAACTTCTTAGCCTTTCATTTTTTAGACGATTTTTTAACTGACAAAATTATAATAATATAGCTTTAAGATCATATAAAGCTTGTAATCTACCAAATTTTTAAATAAAAAAATTAATAAAAGCATTTAAAATAAACAACTTTTAAACAAAAGTTTACTATAAAATAAAGTGAATTTTCAAAGTTATTTTTAATTTTAAAAAGCTTTTAAATTTACAAAGCTTTAAATAAACTTTAAAATAAAAAGTTTTTAAAAGGCAGCTATTTGTCTCTTATTTTTTGCCATTTTTTTAACTGCTAAAGAAATAACTAAGAAATAATAAAATACCTTAACAATCGCACAAAGCTTTTAGTCAATTTTTAAGTTAAAAAAACGTTTCTGGAAAAGCTAACTAAAAAATAAACAACATTTTTAAAGCTCTTTAAAACTTAATTCTAAAAAAGCTTTAAAGCTCACAATGCTTTAAAAAAGCCTTTTCTCAAATAAACTTTAAAATAAAAATATAATAAAATTTATTTAACAAGCCGTTTTTTAGCTACTTAAAAGATTCCCCTTTTAACGCCGTTTTTTAAGCTTTTAAATTTCTCTGCAGCAACTTTGATTTCTTCCTTAAAAACATTTCTTATTACTATAGCTTTTTAGCTTATTTGTTTCATTATCTTAAGCTTACAAAGATGACTTTATGTTGTGGCTGTTATCGTAAATGTTTGTTATTGCTGCTGCTGTTGCTGCTAGTAGTAATGTTGTTTAGCAATTAATATGCCATTGAGCTTGTACTTTATATGCCTTTACATTAAAATCATATGCAATTGCTTGATAACAACAACAGCAACAACACAAATTAAGACGTTTGTTTTTGGTTTTATTTTAATACACCAACTGAACAACTTGAGTTTTATTTTTCGATTCTGTTTCTTCTGTAACCAACAACAACGACGACCTCCTCTTTGTAAGGTTTTTTGTCCAGAGTAAAGCTTTTAAGAAAATATATTATATATCTTGTGCGTTGTAATAATATCAACAACTTGGTTTAAGTAATAAGAAAAATAAGAGAAGAAAAAAATTTACCTCATGCTGTGAAAAAATGCTTTTTGGCCATATGCAGTTTTTGGTGCATGAAAAAAACCCCCCCACCAAGTAAAATGTTGATTATTGTTCGTTTACAGAACAACATTTATTGCTTTTTAATAATGTTGCAAATATTGTGTTGTTGCTTTGGTTTGGCTTGGACCTCAACAGTTTTAAGATCTTAAGCTGAGGTTATAGTAGACCTCAACGTTTACTCTCCAGAGACTATTGCACGCGTCTTGTATAACAAATCCCCATACATTCATACGCTCCAAAAAAAAAAAAAAAAAAAAAAAAAAAAAAACCTACCTGATCGTTGCAAGTTTTATAAGAATTTTTCTGTATTTTTCTTTAAGTTAAAGAAACATAACTAAAAGCCAAAATAATTAAGTGGAAAACATATTAATGCACAGAAGGGTGGCTCTTAATACGCCATAAAATGTCAAAAATGAGCAGCACATAAATTATATTTTACCTTTTGCCTTAAACTCATACAAACACACTCGAACACAAACAATTGTATAACTAACTAATGAAGTCATTTTAAAGCTTTTAAAAGAAATATCAAAAATATTTATTACTTTATCTTTGGAAAGAAAAAAATACTAATTTTATTTAATTTTTTTCTTCTTTTTTTCTCTCTCTTTTTTTAGCATGTTCAAGCTGAAATGCGTCAAGAATGTAAATGTCATGGTATGTCTGGTTCTTGTACCGTAAAAACATGTTGGATGCGTTTAGCCAATTTCCGTGTTATTGGCGATAATCTTAAAGATCGTTTTGATGGCGCCTCTCGTGTTATGATGAGCAATAGTTTACGTCCTACTGGTAGTGCTAATGCTGTGGGTTCTGCTAGCTCCAATGCTGTGGGAGCTTCTTCAGTTTTGTCACCTAATGCTGCCAGTCCTAATGCTTATGATGAAGATAGAATGCTAAATGATGAACATGTTGTGAAACATCATCCCAATATGCCTTCACCAAATAGTCTGCCCAGTTCAAATGCTGTATCACGTAATTCAGTACGTGGACGTCAGAGACAAGGCAAAAAGAATAATAGGTAAGTGTTGGAATATTTTCAATAAAAAAAAAATCTTGTGATAAAATCTAAAATTTTAATTTCAAAGTTAAGAGTTTATCACTGTGATCATTTTTTAAAAAAATATTACTGTGATATTTTTAAAAATTTTATTTATTTCTTTGGTAAATAAATAAAAAAATAACAAAAAATCCCACCTGAAAAACAGTGATAAATTATCACAGTGTTACAAACAAAATTGCACTCCTAAAAGAAAATAATTTTAACCAATAAAAGTACTTTCAATTTTTACTATTGTGTGCTCTCTTGTCTTAAATTTATCACTCTTAATCCCTTTAAAAAACCCACCAATACTCATAAACCCCCTTTTTCTTTATTCTCATTTTAGATATTCCTTCCAATTGAAACCTCACAATCCCGATCATAAACCACCAGGCACCAAAGATATTGTGTACTTGGAACCCTCACCCTCATTTTGTGAAAAGAATTTACGTTTGGGTATTCAGGGTACACATGGACGTCAATGTAATGATACATCGATTGGTGTAGATGGTTGTGATTTAATGTGCTGTGGCCGTGGCTATCGTACCCAAGAGGTTGTAGTAGTTGAACGTTGTGCCTGTACATTCCATTGGTGTTGTGAAGTCAAGTGTAAATTGTGTCGAACGAAGAAAACGATACACACGTGTCTGTAAAGCAACATCAACCTTTAGCCGTAGCATCAGCAGCTGGCGCTGGCTGGCATTAACATCTTCTTCTTTATCTACTACAAAAGTATAACGTAAGAAAAGCGCTTAAGCGTAAATTGCGTATATGAAAAAGTAGACCTTGTCCTAGAACAAGGCTTGTTATTTGTTTGAATATATATTTTTTTTATATTTTTATTTTTAATTTTATATATTTTTTTTTTCTTGTACAATATATGTATTTAGGAAATGTAAAGAACCCCTGGCTTGCCGTTAAAGAAAAGAAAAAAATAATAATAATTTGCCAACCACACGAGTACAATCAATGATTTTGACAAAAAATTAATTTGCCATACTTTGTAAATGTCAATATGAATTTATTTTTAAACCTAGAGAAACAGCAGAAAAAAAAATAAGAAAAAAATTAATATGCAAATTGTGTGTGTGGTCTAATTTATTAAAACAACAAAAATACAAAAAAAAAAAAAAAAAAAAAAGATAAACGCTATATTAACTTATATTAAGCGCTGGATTTAAATAATTTATTTTTAAATTTAAACAAAAAATTTACATTTAAATACAAACAAACCGTCCTCTCCTCCCTCTCTCTTTCTCATACAAACAAATTTCCCTCTATGATCTTTAAATTGTAAAAAAAATTTAAACTCGAAATCTAAAATTTATTTAAATTAAAAACAAAAAAATCTATTTATAAAAAAAAAACCTAAAAATAACTTTATAAAACAAAGTAAAAAAAACAAAACTTTTCTAACAGTATTAAAAATTTATAAATATAAAGCTCTCTATCTCTCTCTCTCTCTCTAGCTTAAAATATTAGTAACTCTCAAAGCCAGAGACATAAAACGAGAAACCTTAAAGCCCAGTTTTTTTTAGATAATTAAGTAACAAAAAATTTAATTAACTTTTGTTTCCCTAATAGAAAAACAATTAAATTTTTTATAAAAGTAAAAAAATGCATTTCCTAATCTTAAAAAAGTAAAATAATTAATTATAAAAAAAACAACGAATTAATTAATTTATAATTAATTATTATTTTATTCTTAAAGACTGAATTTGTTGGATGCAAAAAAATACTGCAAAATTGATTTTGATAAAAAAAAAAAAATGTTTTAAAAAATAACAAAGTATTTTTAAAATTTGTAAATAGTAATTATAAGTAATTAAATAATTAATAATCATAAAATACATTTGTAATTATTAGTTTTAATTGAAAAAAATAATTAAATTTAGTTTTCTTTGTTTATAAGTTAAAATTACTTAATTTAATACGTAATTATTTGTACTTAATTAAATATTTAAGTTAATTATACATTTATTATTATTTTTATATATAAATATTCTTTATATATATTATTATTGATGAATTTTTTTTATATTTATAATTAATTAATTTATTGCTTAAAAAAATATCATGTCGTTTATAATTGAAAAGAAAAAAATATCTGATTGGTTGAATTTTGAAATGAAATATGAAAAATCTTTACAAAACAAAACATAAATACACAAAAAATATAAAACAAAAGAAAAAAAATTTGAAAAAAAAACATAAAATGAAAAATAAAATTTTATATATAAAAAAATAAAAAACTGAATTGTTTTCTTTAAATGTTTAACCTGGCTGAAACTGAATTAAATCCATAATATGTTTTGTGGTAATGATATTTTAAACAAATTGGTTACAGATCTTAACTCATAAGACTTGAAATTAATAAACTGCACCATAGGTTTCTTTTTACAGTCATAATTTTTATTCAATGTTCAAAAACATTGCTAAAAATTACTTAAGTTTTTCCCATTTTTTTTTTAATATATTTGGTTTTTTGGACTGGGTCTGTGCGCCCCTAAACCGAATACAAAATTTGGTATAAGGATTTATTCCTGTGGTAATTATGCGTATTTTGCGCTATAACTCGTTGATGTGCCCGAAATAGTCAACGTAGTAGATAGTCCCAAAATTTGGAAAACAAGAGCGAACATTTTTCAAAAAGTGAATTTCTCGCGAAGCACATTCACAGTTTCATATGGAATAGCTTGGATTACTGCGTGAACTTAGTTTTTTTGTAATTTTACACAACAACATCAAGCATTAAAACTAAATTTTATGAAAATTGAAAATTGAGCAAAAATTACACTTTATGTTTTTGTATTTTTACATAGCAAATTGCAATTTATACAAATCATGGATATATAGATATTAGAATGGCGACAAATATAATTAGGACCAAAAATTTAAGTCGAATCTCTTTGATAGTTGAAATCGGTATACTTTTGTCAAAACACATTTTGCTAAGGCTCATCGTATGGACAGCACGAAATTAAATATAATTGTCATAATTAGGTGGTGTTTGTAATACTTAATGAAAATGCAGAGGCGTATCAAAAAATTTCGAATGATAAAAATTTTATGGACCAAACAATATTTACTAGGGTAAAAAAAGGATCACAATATTAAATAGCATTTTTTTATAATAAACTCTGATATACTGCATGGAGAAATAACTTAGATTGGAAGGCCATTTTTCGCAAAATTTTTAAAAATCACGACTTTTTTTAAAAAGACAATTTTTAAAATTTTACTAGCAAACCCAAAAATATGCCGCATTAATACCATCAAACATTGAAAATATCATAAATTTAATTTTAATAACTTCGAAAGTTTTGATATTACGCGTAATTTTTACCAGAATTAAGTTTGTAAAAATTTGTATATGTTCAACTTAAAACCGCTATAACTTTCGCGCCCCTTGTACAAAATTATTAACGCGAACCAGTGTTGCCAAAATTTTGGCGCTATGTCCCACCAGATTGTGCTTGAAAACCCGTTAGAAATCGCCTACACTTTAAATAAAATCGCTGATATTTACCGCTAAAATATATCTTATTAAAAGAACTAATAAATTGTTGTTTTTTATGTTAAAAACATGTTAAAAATTATTATCTTTTCTTTCGCAATCTTCCTTTTGAAAACTTGAACGCATTTCTGAGGTTATAATCAATTAGGAAAACATTTTTGGTTGCAGAACTTGCTTTGTATATTCAACTTCAAATATTTGCATAAAAATCACCCACATATAAAATTCTATAAACATTTTGTAATATGATAACATAATGTTAGAAATCTTAAATTATATATTAAATACTTTGAATTTCGAAAACACTTTCTTTTGAAACAGATAACACAATAAATCTCTAGTGTTTGACGGATTTGTCCATATAATAATGTTGAGGTGATTTTAAATTGTCAAAAAATATTGCAAAACAGTTCAAACTTTTGGGCATTTGGTAACTTGATACTTTATATAAATTAGTTAGTTGTAGAGTTAAATAAATTCCTTTGAATATTCTTCTTTCTGTATCAAACCCATGTATTTATAGTAAAGGAAAAAGTCGCTAGAAACCGCCAGTTAGAAAAATATTGCAGCCAGAAAAACCACTCAGCGGTTTTTAATGAAAAGTACCCGCTAAGAACAAAAAAATATCGTTAGATCTAGCGGGAAAACCGCTGTTTTGGGAACACTGACGCGAACTGATTATACATGCATTCGAGTCACCTTATACATATGTATACAAAAAGATTTTAATGAAATTTTATAAATGGATATGTAAAATAACCGCAGAGCGTCTTGACTTTTCTTAAAGAAATTTTTTATAGAATTACATGTAGGAAATTTGTCAAAATCTTGTTTTATAAATAGTAGGTTAATAAAAATTTCATTAAATATATTGTGTATGAGTATAAAAATTCAAGAAGGGGACCTATATACACCTTTGGCCAATTGTGGACCAATACTCTTATTAAGTGTAAAATAAAATATACGAAGGCAGAATAATTCGTTGATACTAACAACTATATGATTTTATGCATTTTAGGGCGATTCCCGGAAGGGTTTATATAGGAGCTATGGTAAATTATCGGCCCATTCTCATAAATTTGGTACTGTTGCTTCTAGTTACATATATAAAACTTATTTGTGTCGAATGTTAACTTGATACTATGGGATTTATGCAGGTTAAAGTGATTTTCGGAAAAGTGGTTTATATTTTTTAATTTTCTACCACATCTGGGAGCATTAGAAAGCTCTGGAAAGGAGAAAAAATGCTTAAAAAATTACACATAAATCCGCTTATTTCAGCTTCCTGATAGAAATTTAAAAATCTGGCTCCGTTAGGATTCATAGGACAAAAAGTTACTTAAGTAAGCCAAATTTTAATTTTCTATGTCTTCTGGGAGCTTCAGATACCTCTGGAAAGTGAATAATGCTAAGCAAATTATATATATAGATAAAACTTCTCTGTGCATAATTTTCATTATTTGCTATATTAAAGGTGTTTATTAGCGTAAAGCCTTATTCCGGAAGGCCTTTTGTATGGCGGCTAGGTGAAATATTGTACCGATCATAACCAATTTCAATAAGCTTTGTCCTTGTACCAATATAACTATTTGTGCCAAATTTCATCAAGATATCTTTAAATAGATTCAGAAAGTGATTCTGAGTAGAACGATGTACTTTAAGGTGGGGGTCTGATGATTTTTTCTTTGCGTTACAAACATCAGCACAAACGCATAATACCCCAACCACCTATGGTGGTGTACCCAAATCATTCCACACAAAATAAAATCTCCAAATGAAAGTTGATATTGCCAATTTAGGAACAAATCCTCTCATCTGGCTACACTACATATTAAAGAAGAAGCATTTAAAATCGTTAGAGCTTTTATACGAGGATCAGAAAACATTTCGAATTAAAATCCACAAAATAACAACGTGATCCGTGTTATTTTCTACACTGATATTGATTTGCATTAAAAATCTTCATTGCAAAATTAAATATTTTGATTCTTTAAGTGGATCTTAAATCCACATTATGATCATGTCACAGTTCTAAGAAATATGAGAAATTTCTCTAGCAAAACAGACTATTGTATAGCAGGTTACATAGATGAATTTAGATCTGCCAATGGAATATTTGTAGACCTTTTTATATTATTCTTCGGTATTCATTTCCACTATAAAAGGGTAATACAAGTTGAGAATATCCCTCTCTCCCTCGTAGATTAAATAGAAAAGGAGAGAAGGCTCCATAATTCAACGTAACCGAAATATTCATCACACCAGGTTCAGTCTTCAAACGAAGCAAATGATACTAGTCGGTGAGATACTATGGACATCATTTGGAGCCATTACAGTAGGCCCTATATATTTACTAATATAAAACCATAACTCTGGTCAATCGCAGAGTTCAGAGGTTTTATCGTATATTTTGTGAAACCTTCAGATTTTCATTTCATCATTTCTCAAGATAAATTGGTTATATTTCAGGTAAAAAAAAAAATCCAGTTAGTATTCTTTGATCGTTTATATTCAATAACAGTAACCTTTTAGATATAAAAGCGTAACAAGTCGCTCAGCTTGTCTGATGATATCAGAAGCAAAGAATGATTATATTCTCATCTTAACATACCTCACAATGATGGGGTTCCGGGCCCTATAAAAACGCGTCGAGCACCCCATTGGCATATTTCTACCGACCTTAAATCAACCTTTTGACTATGTTACTGTTCAGGAGTGAGTGGTGCAGGAGTAACCTAATTTTCTCTGATGATTTGGAGATAAGTATTTAATATCATCTTCCCGATGGTTGTAGTATATTTCAAGCTTAAAATAATGCCAAGTGGGTAACGTTACAATACAAATATTCGCAGGAATATTATATATTTTTGTCGACACCCAGGTGGCAGTTAATGCAGGGAAGAGCTGTCAAGGCTAGGACGACTTTTTAACATTTCCTTAGTTTAGATCCCTGCGCATAGAGACCACTTTGGTAAAAAAAAAAAGCAGACGTGCTAGCTCGATTGGGATCTGCTTTGAATATTTCCAATTCGGTGTTGCTTGCGACTAGGTGCTCATTATCACTATTGTGAAGCACTTATTGGAATAGGCTGAAAATAGGTAAGATAATATCGACACATAGAGTATCGATAAAGCCCATCAATCAGCCCCAACATAGTGTTAACGTATTCTGAGCGCTTAGTTAATTCAAGGAAGCTATACAATCGTTGAAAATTTTCTACATTGTCAGCCCAGTTGTAAATATTCCCAAGGAATTTATTTCCCACGGAAAAAATCTTTCTTGAGAATTTTTTCCTTTAACGCAGTTGATATAAAAGTGAAATTTATTTTTCACATGGGGAAAAGTGAGAGATTGGGCTGTATACGATAAAACTATTATATAGCTTGACTATGCGACATCGCAAAAATCCTCAGACACGAAAACAAGATAGGTTTTTTAAAGTTCAACTTTCTTTGTAATATAGTTCAGTATTTTCAGATTTAAAAATTCTCCATTAATTTTTACAATTAAAATTGGAGACATGTGAATTAACAATTACTGCCTGATCACCCATGTCAAATTTAAATCAATCGAAACATAATTGTATGGAAATCATTCCAAATTAATTTTAAAACTGAGTGCTTTTCATATAAATGTTAACAACTTATTTTTGTTCACAAAACAAATAAATAAAAATGGACTTCAATTAAATTTTTGTTTGATTTTGATCCAATCACAGAAATGGTTATATTAATTAACTAGAATAATTGGCTTAAATTTCTATTAATTTTTTTAAATAAATTAATTATGATTGAATGTTTGTCTAAAATAAATTAAAATTTTTATTAATTCAATTCTACAAACAAGCCGTCCTCTTTTCTCTTTTCCTCCCTCTCTCTCTCTCTTTCTCATACAAATTTCCCTCTGTGATCTTTAAATTGTAAATAATTTTTAAACTCGAAATCTAAAATTTATTTTCACATGTAATTTTCCGTGACATTTAGTATTACGTATAAAATGCCAAGATAGATATAATGATATTAGATATAATGAGCCCACAGATAAAAATAGTTGAAAATTGACTTAAAGTTATTTTATTTCTAATTTTTTTATTGACAAGTTGTTCTTTTTAATAAATATTTTTAAACAGTAGTCGATATTTACTCTTCAGATTCTTTCAAGCTGATACAACGTCAAACTATTACTTCAAAAACTTATATTCACGCAATTTTTTTTTTATCAAATATTTGCCAAGTGTGATCTTTTTAAAAACATTTTTTTTTTAACTTTCCTTGCATTTAAAATTTAAAAAACGAAATATTTTTTACATACTTATTAAATCATGATTCCCACGGGGCAACAAAATACAATTGCAATCACAATAAATTTTAAAATAACAAAAATTTCATTACATTTCATCAAATACAACTTTTGAAAAATAAATTAAAGTTAAATTATAGAAAGGATTTAATTCCATTTCATTTGCAAACAAACAAATAAATAAATAAACGAAATATTACAAAATCTCCTTAAGCATTACAAAAAAAAAAAAAAAAAAAAAAAAAAAAAAGATCACATCATTTTAATTAAATCCACTATGTACGAATACATTTGCTTGCAACAAATAGCAAGTTTGTTTGTAAAAACACAAATATGTTAATGATTTATTCGTGTTATCAATTGTCATTAAATGGTAATTACGAGCGATGATGATGATGACGACTGTTGAAGAAGTTGGCAAAATGTTCATTAATATCATCACCTGCATGAGTAAAAGAAGAATAAATGAATCCGTGTCTGAAAACCAAATCAACTAGTGACAATTTAGAAATATATGAGAATTGTTGATTTTAAATCATGTTGGTTGGTAGCTATTTATTTATTTCTTTAGTAATGTATGTGTGTGTTTGTGTGTGGCATATTAAATGTTCAATTACAAATAATTATAGCTTTAAGCTTAAACTAATACATATAATAGTAACAACAATTGCTTGTTGAACAACTGCTAAATAAATTAAATAAATAAATACTTTTGACATTTCAATTCCGTGCTTATCCGGCTAGAGATTTGACTTTAGTTGATTTTAGCTTCTCAAACACCATTTCAAAGTACAAAAAATTTTTTTATTATATATTTAATGTCATGAAACTAAGTATTTAAATAGTGTTTAAGAATGTTTTAAATTTAACTTTCGTAATGAGTGGTCATTACTTTATACATTACTATTTTTCTTATTGAATTTATTGCAAAACTATTTTTGGAAATGGTGTTGAATATTTAAAAATTAATTTCTAAACTTTGCGTTATTTTTGTAAGAGTGTAAATTCAATAGTGTTCATTAGTTTCTTAGTTTGAGTTTTTTTATCTTCATAAATATTTGCAATTCGTAAGAAATCATTAATCTTTTCGTAAAACCATGTTGAAATTATTATCGTAAATATGTTTTACGAAAAATCTTTAACCTTCGATATCTCAGCAAATAAGTATGTAAATGGAAAAAGGGCCTCAATTTGTGATCACTTACATTTCTAACCAAAATTCGAAATTTTATATAAAAATCGCAATATATAATTAAAATTTGATATTTCATTAAATAAGCGCTTAAATGGAAAAATGGTCCCAATTTGTAATCACTTAGATTTCTAACCAAAAGTCAAAATTTCAATGAAAATAGCAAAAAATCTTTACCCCGATATTTCAGTAAATAAGCGTTTAAATTGAATTTGTGATCACTTAGATTTCTAATAAAAAATCGAAATATTGTATAAAAAGGCGAGCTAAGGCGAGCCACTCGAAACCCAAAGATTTTAGACCGATCAGCCTATCGTCTTTTCTATTGAAGACATTAGAGAGACTGATTGATCTTTATCGGAGGACAACAATTGACAACCATAGCATCAGCGGGGCTCAACATGCTTATCTAAAGGGTAAATCTGTTGAGAGTGCGCTGCATGATGTGGTGAGTTATATTGAACGAAGCATACAGTATAGGGAATGAATATACTTTGGCAGCGTTCCTAGATATAGAAGGAGCTTTCAATAATATTAAGATTGAGACCACTAGAATCACTATGTATACAGAACTTCCTAATCGAATGGATTATCTTGATGCTTAATAGCAGGATAATCAATTCGAACTTGGGATATGCGTGCATAAGGAAGCTAGTGACTAGAGGAACACCGCATCTCTCCTTTACTATGGCTCTTAGCTGTCAATGTCATTTTAAGACAATTTGACGCAAGGGGACGGAAATAGTTGCTTATGCTGATGGCGTAGTTATACTGGTCACAGGGAAATTTCATCCCACGATCAGCGACGTCATGCAGTCTGAACTCAACGAACTGTCCTCATGGGCTACTAGTAAAGGTTTAGGGGTTAACCCGGAGAAAACGGAATTAGTTCTTTTCACCAGAAGGTACAAGATTGAGCAGTTTAGGCTACCGTTACTAGGCGGAATTGAACTGAAACTGGCGAACGAAGCCAAATATCTTGGAGTGTTTCTTGATAGTAAGCTATCTTGGAAGAGGAATACACAGGAAAGGCTTAAAAGAGGTGTCAATGCCTACTAAATATGCAGAAACTCCATAGGTAAGAATTGGGGCCTCAAACCGATGGTGGTAAACTGGATTTACGCATCGGTAGTGGGACCAATTCTGACGTCTGGGTGTTTAGTATGGTGGGAGGCAATGAGAATAGGAAGTCGTAGAAATCATCTGTCAAAAACTCAGAGATGTGCTTCGATTGGCATCACAGGTGCCATAAGAAGTATACCTCAGGCGGCACTTGACGTCATTCTGCATCCCTTACCCATTGAAGAGGTTGTGATGGGAATGACTGCAAGGAGTCTGCTTAGACTTAGTGAACTAGGACTAATACAATGAACTAGAGTAGAACATTGCAAACTTCTAAACGAAATCAGCCTCAGTGACCATGCTCTAGCTCCCTCGGAGTTCACGGATTATATGTGCACCGAGATTGATTTAGGGGAAACTCCTACACTCATTTTCCCAAATAGGGACCAATGGTCGGGCAAGCAGAAACTATTTAGTGGAGTATCGGTATTCACTGATGGATTCAAAATGGATATAGGGATCGGTACAGGTGTTTATCTTTTTGAGAAGAACGTCAGGGAATCGTATAGGCTCTCAGGCGGACTTTCTAGGTATCTTTAAGGCAACGAAATTGATAGCAAGGAAGAAAGGAATACAGAAGTAACTCTGTATGTAGATAGCCAGGCGGCGCTAAAGGCCCTGAATGGACATTTTGTCAAGTCTAGGCTAGTTAGCGACTGTAGGAAGTCTCTTGATTTGATGAGAGATTATCATATTAGACTCTCCTGGATACTGGGTCATTGCGAGGTAGCTGGCAATGAAGTAGCCGATGAATTAGCTAGGAACGGCAAGGCTTTAGATGGAGCTAAAAGTGAAAGTGGTGTGAAAGCACTCCTAGGCTTTTACTTCAGGTTAATTAGAGAGTGGATTCGGGAGAGAACCAATCATGCATGGAATAGTAGAACGATCTGCAAAATATCAAGGGTCCTCAATTCGGGATCACTTACATTCTAACAAAAAATAGAATTTTCATATAAAAATCGCAAAAAAAGGGGATTCAATTTGTGATCACTTACATTTTTCAACAAAAATCTAAATTTTATATGAAAATTCCAAAAAATCTTTAACTTTCGATAACTCCTTAAATCAGCGTTACCCAGATTTCTCAACAAAAATTAAAATTTTTTGTGAAACTCCCCAAGTTATGGCTACAGTTCTATTGTGTCATCTTAAATACAAAAAAAAATATTTAATTAAAACTTGAAACCATAGCAAACTTTTAAAAATAATTGATAAGAAATTATAATGTTTGTTTCTGATTAAATGTGTTTTTTTTTTTTTTTTTTTTGATATTTGCTAAAGATCTGTTTTTTTTTCTCTCTCTCTTATATGTATTAATTTCATACCAAGTATTTGGCTGTCAGTTAAATCATCTCCTTTTAAATGTCACTGTAATCTTTAGATTTTTTATTTTTTTTGTTAGTCTTGTTGTTTGTATTGTTCATATGGACAATTCACAATTCAAACTGTCAACAATTGCTACAGATTCCAGTCGCATTCAACAATGTTGACAGCAGCTGATCTAGAAGACAAAATTTTTGTTTATTTTTTTTTTTTTTCTTTTTGCCATCGTTATTACATTCCCTGACTTTTGGTCAGTTTATTTTCACCAATACATAGTTGTATATATGGATGTGAATACACTGTGATGATCAACCAATTGCTGAATATTTTTCTCATGATCAATAATAACATTATACTCGTTTATAAGCAAAAAAAAAAAAATCAGAAAAAAATCTTAAATCAACAGAGAACAGCAATAAATACTAAATACAATTGTACTCATACTGATCAGTATTAAAAGTTTTAAATAAAACTTAAGCAAAAAAAAATCTCTTAACAAACTTAATGATCATATTAACAAAAAATCCCTTTAATAATGAACACAATAATGATCTCTATCAACGTGGAGGACGATGACGACGACAACTAGCATCATTTCAACTTAAGATGATGACAGTTTTGTTTCGTGGCGATCAATGAATACAGATCAACATAAAGAGTAAATGAGTAAGGAGTAAAGCTCTCACGGCCCAAAACTCTCAAGCAAAGGTTTCTTTATACATCTGCATACCTTTAAAAAAAGAATATAAAGGGATAAATACATACTCCTGCTGGCTGTCTGTATGTATGATCATTGTATGCAGTAGTATGAATAGTTGTGTGATCATTGTACGTACATTCATACATATACTCTGCTATAAATGTCAACAATGTCACTTGAAATCTGTTTGACATTGCGGATGATCGCGCTTATGTTTTGCGAAGGTAATCATTTTCAACAACAACAGCAACAATAATAACAATAACAAAAATATCGCAGTATTTACAATAATAATAAGTTGCCTTTATCGAATTTTGTTGCTTTAAAGATTTGTATTAGTGTAAGTGTATTTATTCCCTGCCTTCTGTTTATGTCCTGTCAAACTCATATTCATGTTTTAAAAATAATGTTGCTCTTTCAATGTTGCTTCGTTGTAACAATAACAAACGTAGCAACAAACAACCTTATTTGATTTAAAGATGAATATTGTTGCTGCTTCTGCTGCTTTTGCTGTTGTTGTCTGTTCCTTTCGTTATTGTCAAATATAATAATGTATGACTCGTTTAATACGCTTTTGCCTAAACTATCTTTAAGTTAAATTAATTTTCTGTTTCTTTCAGCGATTTACAAGCAACAGTCGTCTAAAGACAATTCAACAAACAGCAACTACAATATGATTATAAGTACTCGAATGGTATGCAGTGACTGAGTGGTTGGTGGCTAAACCAATGAATGATATTTTTAGTTCTATATTGTTACAATTCTTCTCGTGTTTTGTTCTTGTTCTTTTTGTTCAATTTAAGTTGAATTCCTGCTGCTCCTTCTTTGAGCCTTTTTTTCCTTCTCTAAAAGTGTTTAAACTTATTTTTAGCTTTTACTTTGCTAATGTGCAATTGTGTGCGTGAGTTTGTGGCTCTTATTTTTCAGTCTTTTGTGTAAACGTCTGTGTTGACAATGAGTATCATTTTGTCGTTGTCCTGTCATGCGTTACCATACAAATGACATTCGTACAAGACAGTCACTTATGTTGAAGTGATGTTAAATTAATGGTGGAATGCGTAAAAAAACAAAAAGAAGATCCAACAACAATGATGATCATGATGATGATGATATGAAAAAGAAATTGCTATTGTGTCCAGACAAAAGGAATGTAGTAGTATGTAGTTTGTAAACGATTTAGTAATGAAAACAAAAATGATCGATTATTGCAGAATTTGCAGAATCAAATATTATCTAAAACTAAAGTTCAACAAAACATAACTAATGAAAAGCTTTTCGCAAAAAATAAACCCACAATATTTTAGTAAATAAGCGTTTAAATGGAAAAAGGGCCTCAATTTTTGATCACTTAGTTTTTTAGCCAAAAATCGAAATTTCATATGAAAATCGCAAAAAATCTTTAACCTTTGATATTTCAGTAAATAAGCGTTTAAATGGAAAAAGGGCCTCAATTTGTGATCACTTAGATTTGTAGCAAAAAATCTTTAACCTTCGATATTTCAGTAAATAAGCGTTTAAATGGAAAAAGGGCCTCAATTTGTGATCACTTAGATTTTTAGCCAAAAATCGAAATTTCATATGAAAATCGTAAAAAGTCTTTAACTTTCGATATTTCAGTAAATAAGCGTTTAAATGGAAAAAGGGCCTCAATTTGTGATCACTTAGTTTTTTAGCTAAAGATCGAAATTTCATATGAAAATCGCAAAAAATCTTTAACCTTCGATATTTCAGTAGATAAGCGTTTAAATGGAAAAAGGGCCTCAATTTGTGATCACTTAGTTGTTTAGCCAAGAATCGAAATTTCATATGAAAATCGTAAAAAATCTTTAACCTTCGATATTTCAGTAAATAAGCGTTTAAATGAAAATCGTAAAAAATGTTTAACCTTTGATATTTCAGTAAATAAGCGTTTAAATGGAAAAAGGGCCTCAATTTGTGATCACTTAGATTTGTAGCCAAAAATCGAAGTTTCATATGAAAATCGCAAAAAATCTTTAACCTTCGATATTTCAGTAAATAAGCGTTTAAATGGAAAAAGGGCCTCAATTTGTGATCACTTAGATTTGTAGCCAAAAATCGAAATTTCATATGAAAATCGTAAAAAATATTTAACCTTTTAAATGGAAAAAGGGCCTCAATTTGTGAAATTTCAATGAAAATCGCAAAAAATCTTTAACCTTTGATATTTCAGTAAATAAGCATTTAAATGGAAAAAGGGCCTTAATTTGTGATCACTTAGTTTTTTAGCCAAAAATCGAAATTTCATATGAAAATCGCAAAAAATCTTTAACCTTCGATAATTCAGTAAATAAGCGTTTAAATAGAAAAAGGGCCTCAATTTGTGATCACCTCGATTTTTAGTCAAAAATCGAAACTTCATATGAAAATCGTAAAAAATCGTTAACCTTTGATATTTCAGTAAATAAGCGTTTAAATGGAAAAGGGCCTTAATTTGTGACCACTTAGTTTTTTAACCAAAAATCGAAATTTCAAATGAAAATCGCAAAAAATCTTTAACCTTCGATATTTCAGTAAATAAGCGTTTAAATAGAAAAAGGGCCTCAATTTGTGATCACTTAGATTTGTAGCCAAAAATCGAAATTTCATATGAAAATCGCAAAAAATCTTTAACCTTCGATATTTCAGTAAATAAGCGTTTAAATAGAAAAAGGGCCTCAATTTGTGATCACCTCGATTTTTAGTCAAAAATCGAAACTTCATATGAAAATCGTAAAAAATCGTTAACCTTTGATATTTCAGTAAATAAGCGTTTAAATGGAAAAGGGCCTTAATTTGTGACCACTTAGTTTTTTAACCAAAAATCGAAATTTCATATGAATATCGCAAAAAATCTTTAACCTTTGATATTTCAGTAAATAAGCGTTTAAATGGAAAAAGGGCCTCAATTTGTGATCACTTAGATTTGTAGCAAAAAATCTTTAACCTTCGATATTTCAGTAAATAAGCGTTTAAATGGAAAAAGGGCCTCAATTTGTGATCACTTAGATTTTTAGCCAAAAATCGAAATTTCATATGAAAATCGTAAAAAGTCTTTAACTTTCGATATTTCAGTAAATAAGCGTTTAAATGGAAAAAGGGCCTCAATTTGTGATCACTTAGTTTTTTAGCTAAAGATCGAAATTTCATATGAAAATCGCAAAAAATCTTTAACCTTCGATATTTCAGTAGATAAGCGTTTAAATGGAAAAAGGGCCTCAATTTGTGATCACTTAGTTGTTTAGCCAAGAATCGAAATTTCATATGAAAATCGTAAAAAATCTTTAACCTTCGATATTTCAGTAAATAAGCGTTTAAATGAAAATCGTAAAAAATGTTTAACCTTTGATATTTCAGTAAATAAGCGTTTAAATGGAAAAAGGGCCTCAATTTGTGATCACTTAGATTTGTAGCCAAAAATCGAAGTTTCATATGAAAATCGCAAAAAATCTTTAACCTTCGATATTTCAGTAAATAAGCGTTTAAATGGAAAAAGGGCCTCAATTTGTGATCACTTAGATTTGTAGCCAAAAATCGAAATTTCATATGAAAATCGTAAAAAATATTTAACCTTTTAAATGGAAAAAGGGCCTCAATTTGTGAAATTTCAATGAAAATCGCAAAAAATCTTTAACCTTTGATATTTCAGTAAATAAGCATTTAAATGGAAAAAGGGCCTTAATTTGTGATCACTTAGTTTTTTAGCCAAAAATCGAAATTTCATATGAAAATCGCAAAAAATCTTTAACCTTCGATAATTCAGTAAATAAGCGTTTAAATAGAAAAAGGGCCTCAATTTGTGATCACCTCGATTTTTAGTCAAAAATCGAAACTTCATATGAAAATCGTAAAAAATCGTTAACCTTTGATATTTCAGTAAATAAGCGTTTAAATGGAAAAGGGCCTTAATTTGTGACCACTTAGTTTTTTAACCAAAAATCGAAATTTCAAATGAAAATCGCAAAAAATCTTTAACCTTCGATATTTCAGTAAATAAGCGTTTAAATAGAAAAAGGGCCTCAATTTGTGATCACTTAGATTTGTAGCCAAAAATCGAAATTTCATATGAAAATCGCAAAAAATCTTTAACCTTCGATATTTCAGTAAATAAGCGTTTAAATGGAAAAAGGGCCTCAATTTGTGATCACTTAGATTTGTAGCCAAAAATCGAAATTTCATATGAAAATCGTAAAAAATATTTAACCTTTTAAATGGAAAAAGGGCCTCAATTTGTGAAATTTCAATGAAAATCGCAAAAAATCTTTAACCTTTGATATTTCAGTAAATAAGCATTTAAATGGAAAAAGGGCCTTAATTTGTGATCACTTAGTTTTTTAGCCAAAAATCGAAATTTCATATGAAAATCGCAAAAAATCTTTAACCTTCGATAATTCAGTAAATAAGCGTTTAAATAGAAAAAGGGCCTCAATTTGTGATCACCTCGATTTTTAGTCAAAAATCGAAACTTCATATGAAAATCGTAAAAAATCGTTAACCTTTGATATTTCAGTAAATAAGCGTTTAAATGGAAAAGGGCCTTAATTTGTGACCACTTAGTTTTTTAACCAAAAATCGAAATTTCAAATGAAAATCGCAAAAAATCTTTAACCTTCGATATTTCAGTAAATAAGCGTTTAAATAGAAAAAGGGCCTCAATTTGTGATCACTTAGATTTGTAGCCAAAAATCGAAGTTTCATATGAAAATCGCAAAAAATCTTTAACCTTCGATATTTCAGTAAATAAGCGTTTAAATGGAAAAAGGGCCTCAATTTGTGATCACTTAGATTTGTAGCCAAAAATCGAAATTTCATATGAAAATCGTAAAAAATATTTAACCTTTTAAATGGAAAAAGGGCCTCAATTTGTGAAATTTCAATGAAAATCGCAAAAAATCTTTAACCTTTGATATTTCAGTAAATAAGCATTTAAATGGAAAAAGGGCCTTAATTTGTGATCACTTAGTTTTTTAGCCAAAAATCGAAATTTCATATGAAAATCGCAAAAAATCTTTAACCTTCGATAATTCAGTAAATAAGCGTTTAAATAGAAAAAGGGCCTCAATTTGTGATCACCTCGATTTTTAGTCAAAAATCGAAACTTCATATGAAAATCGTAAAAAATCGTTAACCTTTGATATTTCAGTAAATAAGCGTTTAAATGGAAAAGGGCCTTAATTTGTGACCACTTAGTTTTTTAACCAAAAATCGAAATTTCAAATGAATATCGCAAAAAATCTTTAACCTTCGATATTTCAGTAAATAAGCGTTTAAATGAAAAAAGGGCCTCAATTTGCGATCACTTAGTTTTTTAGCCAAAAATCGAAATTTCATATGAAAATCGCTAAAATTCTTTAACCTTCGTTATTTCAGTAAATAAGCGTTTAAATGTAAAAAGGGCCTCAATTTGTGATCACTTTGTGATCACTTAGATTTGTAGCCAAAAATCGAAATTTCATATGAAAATCGTAAAAAATCTTTAACATTCGATATTTCAGTAAATAAGCGTTTAAATGTAAAAAGGGCCTCAATTTGTGATCACTTTGTGATCACTTAGATTTGTAGCCAAAAATCGAAATTTCATATGAAAATCGTAAAAAATCTTTAACATTCGATATTTCAGTAAATAAGCGTTAAATGGAAAAAGCGCCTCAATTTGTGAAATTTCATATGAAAATCGCAAAAAATCTTTAACCTTCGAAATTTCAGTAAATAAGCGTTTAAATGGAAAAAGGGCCTTAATTTGTGATCACTTAGATTTGTAGCAAAAAATCGAAATTTCATATGAAAATCGCAAAAAATCTTTAACCTTTGATATTTCAGTAAATAAGCATTAAATGGAAAAAGCGCCTCAATTTATGAAATTTCATATGAAAATCGCAAAAAATCTTTAACCTTCGATATTTCAGTAAATAAGCGTTTAAATGGAAAAAGGGCCTCAATTTGTGATCACTTAGTTTTTTTAGCCAAAAATCTAAATTTCATATGAAAATCAAAAAAAAATCTTTAACCTTCGATATTTCAGTAAATAAGTGTTTAAAATGAAAAAGGACCTCAATTTGTGATCACTTAGATTTGTAGCCAAAAATAGAAATTTCGTATGAAAATCGAAAAAAATCTTTAACCTTCAATATTTCAGTAAATAAGCGTTTAAATGGAAAAAGGACCTCAATTTGTGATCACATAGTTTTTTAGCCAAAAATCGAAATTTCATATTAGAATCGCAAAAAATGTTTAACCTTCGATATTTCAGTAAATAAGCGTTTAAATTGAAAAAGGGCCTCAATTTGTGATCACTTAGATTTGTAGCCAAAAATCGAAATTTCATATGAAAATCGCAAAAAATCTTTAACCTTCGATATTTCAATAATTAAGCGTTTAAATGGAAAACGGGCTTCAATTTGTGATCACTTAGATTTGTAGCTAAAAATCGAAATTTCATATGAAAATCGTAAAAAATCTTTAACCTTCGATATTTCGGTAAATAAGCGTTTAAATGGAAAAAGGGCCTCAATTTGTGATCACTTAGTTTTTTAGCCAAAAATCGAAATTTCATATGAAAATCGTAAAAAATCTTTAACCTTTGATATTTCAGTAAATAAGCGTTTAAATGGAAAAAGGGCCTCAATTTGTGATCAATTAATTTTTTTAGCCAAAAATCGAAATTTCATATGAAAATCGTAAAAAATGTTTAACCTTCGATATTTCAGTAAATAAGCGTTTAAATGGAAAAAGGGCCTCAATTTGTGATCACATATATTTTAGCCAAAAATCGAAATTTCGTATGAAAATCGCAAAAAATCTTTAACCTTCGATATTTCAGTAAATAAGCGTTTAAATGGATAAAGGGCCTCAATTTGTGATCACATAGTTTTTTAGCCAAAAATCGAAATTTCATATGAAAATCGCAAAAAATCTTTAACCTTCGATATTTCAGTAAATAAGCGTTTAAATGGAAAAAGGGCCTCAATTTGTGATCACTTAGATTTGTAGCCAAAAATCGAAATTTCATATGAAAATCGCAAAAAATCTTTAACCTTCGATATTTCAATAATTAAGCGTTTAAATGGAAAACGGGCTTCAATTTGTGATCACTTAGATTTGTAGCCAAAAATCGAAATTTCATATGAAAATCGTAAAAAATCTTTAACCTTCGATATTTCAGTAAATAAGCGTTTAAATGGAAAAAGGGCCTCAATTTGTGATCACTTAGATTTGTATCCAAAAATCAAAATTTCGTATGAAAATCGCAAAAAATCTTTAACTTTGATATTTCAGTAAATAAGCGTTTAAATGGAAAAAGGGCCTCAATTTGTGATCACTTACATCTGTATCCAAAAATCGAAATTTCATATGAAAATCGTAAAAAATCTTTAACCTTCGATATTTCAGTAAATAAGCGTTTAAATGGAAAAAGTGCCTCAATTTGTGATCACTTAGATTTGTAGCCAAAAATCGAAATTTCATATGAAAATCGCAAAAAATCTTTAACCTTCGATATTTCAATAATTAAGCGTTTAAATGGAAAACGGGCTTCAATTTGTGATCACTTACATCTGTATCCAAAAATCGAAATTTCATATGAAAATCGTAAAAAATCTTTAACCTTCGATATTTCAGTAAATAAGCGTTTAAATGGAAAAAGTGCCTCAATTTGTGATCACTTAGATTTGTAGCCAAAAATCGAAATTTCATATGAAAATCGTAAAAAATCTTTAACCTTCGATATTTCAGTAAATAAGCGTTTAAATGGAAAAAGGGCCTCAATTTGTGATCACTTACATCTGTATCCAAAAATCAAAATTTCATATGAAAATCGTAAAAAATCTTTAACCTTCGATATTTCAGTAAATAAGCGTTTAAATGGAAAAAGTGCCTCAATTTGTGATCACTTAGATTTGTAGCCAAAAATCGAAATTTCATATGAAAATCGTAAAAAATCTTTAACCTTCGATATTTCAGTAAATAAGCGTTTAAATGGAAAAAGTGCCTCAATTTGTGATCACTTAGATTTGTAGCCAGAAATCGAAATTTCATATGAAAATAAAAAAAAAATTTTTAACCTTCGATATTTGAGTAAATAAGCGTTTAAATGGAAAAAGGGTCTCAATTTGTGATCACTTAGATCACAATAATCAATGTTTATATGAACAATTTTAAAGAGTATTTAGTTCTTTCTTATTGTTATTTTTCAATTTAATTCAGTTAATTATAGATTCAGCAAAATTCGTTCAAGTAATAATTTTAATCTTCTTAATTGTGATCATTTGTTAGTTTGCTTGTTATATAAGTCTTGCAACGGATCTTTTCTTGTTTTAGAGATGACTAAAGATGATATTTTTTGATTTTTATTAAATAAAAAATCCTTAGAGACAAATATATCCTTGCTAAAGATTAAATCAGTTACATGTTGATGTTGTTGCTAAATGAATGCAATAGATAAGATGCAATCATGAATTTGTAATTAAAACATTGTATGATTTTTATATTATTAGTTGTGATGTTGGTGTTATTCATCCCGGAAAAGGTTGATTTATAAATTAACAAAACCGTTTTTAATTTCTCCCCAGATACAATGCATTGAATAGAAAACAAGCCATAAAACATGATGCACTCATGTTTACCTTAAATCTAATTAACACACACTCATTCATTTACACTCAGACCTATGACAATTATTAAACAATTAATTGGAAAAATGTAAAAACACACTCATTCACTTACTTATTTACTATTTAGTAGTATTTTACAAAGGAATCCATAGAGTGGGGAACATATAATGGGATGAAAGAATGGGAAACCATAATAAGCCATAATAATCAATATGCCATAATAAGTGTTGAAAGTATTGGAAATTATCAAGCCTCTCATACAAAATAACAATGGACAACAACGGCAGTAAAAGTTACAACAAAATGCTCAATAGTTTTTCCTAGAGTTGTACATTTGGGATTTCGTTATGAAAAAGAAAAACAACGTTAAACAAGGAAAAATTAAATCAACACTTTGGTCAACCAGCCAGCCAGTCATTCATTACAATTGATACAGTCAGTTGACCAAACACAGAGTGGAGGGGCTTGGAAAGAAAAACAATGCCACCAACTAACCAACCATTCAATCCATCCATTCCATCCACACAGAAGCAATTTGAGAGAGATCAGTTGGAGTGGAAAAGAAAAGCATGTGACACAAATGCCAATAACAACAAATATGGCACACCAAGGCGACAATTGTTGTTTTTGTAGACAATAGACGGCGTCAACAAATAATCATCGTCTATACCTTTGGTCGCGTCAGTGGCCTCACAGAATGAAAAACTTTAAACACAAACATTGGTTGGATGTTTGGATAAAACTATCGATCGATCGATCGATCGATCCATCTATTCATCAATAGGAAGATTGTTCAATTGATCGCAAGTGTGTTTGGACGTGCGTTTTGTTATGTCCATAAAATAAAGTTCTTGTTAATAAAAATCTTGGAAGAAATGTGGATTAGCAGTAATAGAAATCTTTGGGACATGTGCCCATGTGAGAGTGTGTGTTTTTGTGTTGCATAGTTAAAGTGTCTAGTGTTTAACATTTATTGTTTAGTTGGACTCTAAACAATGTTGCCATATTTGGGACAATAATGATGCGCACGCGTACAAGCTGAATTTTATACGCGAGCATTCTAAACAAAAATAAAATAAACACAGATCAGTAGTAGCTCTATTTATGGTCAAAACCAAATAAAATTTTTATAAATCATTTGATCGTATGTTTATTTGTGCGTGCATGTGTGTGTGTATAAGTGTTTTGTCATTTGGAAAAAATTCATGTTTCCTCATATTTCCTCACATTAACAGCGCAACACACACGTTCATTCACCACTTATTCAATCGTTCTGGTCCAATGATTCTTTGTGGACTTTTGGTATTTTTATTGTCCACTTGGTGGTGATGGTGGTGGTGGTACAAAATGCTTTGCTGTGGTAATGATCTTTGGTTGTTGTATTTCATTTATTTAGTATTTGGTTTGTTGGTTTTGGTTTGTGATGTGCTAAAAGACAATTGTTGTAACATGTCATGTTTTAGCATGTTCTCTTAGTGACGCTTGGTTGATTTCATCTCTTCCCTCTCCCCCTCTTCCCCTCGTCTTATGTATGTACATAAAATATACTGTTCTTCAATTATAACAAATGAACAAGTAAAAATCCAATAAAGGTTAGATAATTGCAGACGCCACACGTTTTATTTTCTTGTTTTCAGTTCATATCCAACAATAGCAACAACAAGAAAATAGTTAACAAAAATAAATAAACTAAAATTATTTGAAATACAACATTTATTTAAAAGGCCTGATGATGATGAAGATGATGCTTTTTTTGTTACCATAAAATATTGTGTATTAAAGAGTGTGACATTACTTCTGTTACTGTTAACTTGACTTTTTGTTTTTGTTTTATTTTTTAACCAAAAACAAATAAAACAACAACATTAATTATGCAGTACACGTGCATTTCAAGAATCACAAAACTTTGTAAACTTTTGTCATCACACCATATCGGTGAGACAATTTCCCATGAAGTCTTTTCCACTTTTTTTATTTTGAGTAGTAAATCTTGTTGTTATTGTTGCAGCCATTGATGCTGTTGATGCTGCTGATGATGCGCAATACATCCACTGTGACATGTCTGAAGGTTGCTATTTAACATTGTTGTTACTGTTGATTTCTTGTTATGCGGAAGAAGCGATTAATTTATAATTATAAAGAAATAAAAGTTTTTAGAGGAATAATATTGGGTCACCAGCACAGAAAAAAATAAATAAATTTGTTTGTTGGAATAGTAAAATATTTGTGCAGCTTTCATTAGATGTCAATTGAATTTCTATGAAATTAATATAATTGCACTTAAAAATCGCAAAAAAAACAAAAATGTATATCTCGAATAATTCTGCAAAATTATTATTC
The DNA here is from genome assembly GCA_951394005.1 of Protophormia terraenovae. Taxonomy (NCBI): domain Eukaryota; kingdom Metazoa; phylum Arthropoda; class Insecta; order Diptera; family Calliphoridae; genus Protophormia; species Protophormia terraenovae. The sequence continues at coordinate 146,694,693 of OX596074.1, forward strand.
CTTAGGCTTGATATAGTGTAGAAAGTCAAATGAAAATTTTCCATCACGTCATGTTAGAGACATGTTCTACATTTTAATTGCATTATTTCTTCTCTATAAAATACGGAACCATAATTTGCTCTATCTATTACCCAGGAAATTATATAACCTAAAAATTTCTTGTATTATTATTTACATATTTCGTTTGCTCATCAATGGGTTAAAAGTGTGAAGTGATGAAATTGTTTCATTTAACTTTTTTCACTATATTTAGTCTAAGGAGTAAGAATTAAACAAAATTATTCAAGATACATTTCTTTATAATTTTTATACCCTACACCACCAAAGGTGGTTGGGGTATTATGTGTTTGTGCAGAAGTTGTAACGCAGAGAAAAAATCATCGGACCCCCACCTTAAAGTATACCGTTCGACTTAGAATCACTTTCTGAGTCGATTTAACGATGTCCGTCCGTCCGTCTGGTCGGCTGGCTGGCTGGCTGTCCGTGTAAAGCTTGTGCGCAAAGTATAGGTCGCAATTTTGAAGATAATTTGATGAAATTTGGTACATATGCTTTTTTCAACACAAGGACGAAGCCTATCGATTTTGGTTATGATCGGCCCATTATTTCACCTAGCCCCCATACAAATGTCCTCCCGGAATAGTTTTAACACTCATAGGAAAATAAAAATAGGAATATTTTAATAACTGACCATAGCTCCCATATAAACACCTCTCCCGAAAATCACTAACGTGCATAAATCCCATACAAATGTTAGTATTATGTTAATATTTAACACAAGTAAGTTGTATATAAGTATAAACAAAATTATGTTGATCGAAATGGTGTAGGGTATTATATAGTCGGGCTTGACCGACTATATCTTCTTCTCTCGTTTTTTCTTAACTCTGATATTTATATTTGAATTTTTATTTGTTCATACTTTTGATGGTTTGAGATCTACGGTCATTTGTCTGTTATATCAAATATAAATTCTACGTTCACACCCACTTCCTACCCCTCATTTGTCAATGGTTTTATGAGGGTTAATTGAGAAATTTTCAAATTTTGTAACTTTAAAGATTCTAGGGGCTATGTGTGACAAGTTAGAGACTTGACTAGTACTACATTTTTGTAGTCCCATGTCTTGGCTATAAAAAATAAGTGACTAATTTTCTCTACCTATTATCTGGAAAATTTTATAACCTAAAAACTCCTCAAGAAAGCAAATTTTCTTTGGTCCTCAATGGGTTAAAAATGTGAAGTGATGGAGAAGAACCGAAATGTTCCTGGTGAATGGGATGACTATACCTACAATATGTGCAATACGATTTTCAAGATACTTTTTTAGTGTTGACCTGTGTAATTCGTTGGAAAAGCAGGAATAAATTTAAAAGCTAAGTTTCATTTACAAATTATTATACTTCGAATCATGGTTAGATTTCTGATACTATTCCTATTTTACGATTATTTCAGTGTCAATAGACAATAGCAAACCTATAATGTTAGGTGTCAATTTGAGTACAACCGCAATCGGTTTGTCGACGAAATCTCTTCCTTAATGTAGCCAGTAACAGGTCCTGACTCTAGACATTCATTCTTAAATCTTTAAATTTTTTAGGTATTACAATTGAATGGACAAGACACCACAAATGCTGCTGTAGAGTGTAGCAGCACAGAAAATACTTATTCCATTCTGCTGGTGTCAATTTATAGTCCACAAACTCCGCTTTGGTACCGACAAACAGCGGCAACATGATAATCTGCGATTGCAAACTTGTTTAACATTAGTATTAATGATATAAAATTTTTAATTTCTCGTATTAAGAAGAAAGAAGTGAAACCATGAAGGTACTCAATTAAGAAATTTAAAGCCCAAAACACAATAAACAAAAATCAATCTATATTCCACCTTACTACAATCAATTTCCATGATGAAGTCAACAATTATGTTCTCTAGTTAACACTTCAAGATATCGAACAGATCATGGTGAAAAAGTTTATCTAAACTTACACAAGTAAGTGGCAAGCAACATTTTCTGTGACTTAATTTCAATCCAAAAAAACTTAAATAGCTTTCATTAATTTCATTCATAGTACAGTCAAAGAAGATTAAAATATTTTTGAAATAAAACTGTTATTTCTAAACGACTAGTCCACATTACTTAATAAAAGTAAAAAGTATTCGAGTTTATGTTTCGAAGGTGACTACTTGGGGTGGAGCAATGGGGTCTCAAAGTAAATTCTAATACATTCCAATTTTTAATTCAGTTTTTATAATAGTCTTAAAAATAAGTGAAAAAATCAAGCCATTATGTGGAACTTATATGGGAGCTATGGTCAATAATGGTCTGATATTCGCACTCATATTAAAGCTCATATAAAAGTAATTTGTATCAAAATAAAAAAAAATAAAAAATATATATATTTCCATATTTATGGAATTTATAAGCGTTTATAAGCGTTTTCATTTAGGACATTTGTATTTGGTCTATGTAGAGTATCCAGATGGCCTTGAATGAGCATGATTGTCATGATAGTGTTAAGGCGACTCAATCAAAAAAGTGTTACCCCTCTCAAAATTAATATTGGTATGCTTTATTATGTTCCCCAAAATATTTTTGTTCCACAGTTGACCGTTCGTGAGGTGGTCCATTTTTAAAAAAGGTCAGTTTTTATTTTTTATACGCGCTTTTCTGGTCGGTCCATTATTTCACCTCGCCTACTCCCCAGAATATGTCAATATTTCAATAAAATTCGGTACAAATAAATTCTATATAAAGAGTGCAAAATTTCAGGAAGATCGGTCCACAATTATACATAGCTCCCATATAAAGCCCACTTTCGAAAATCAATTTAACTTGCAAAAATCGCAAATAAATGACAGTATCATAGTAATATTCGACGGAAATAAGTTTAATATAAGCAGAAATCATAACAACTAATTTCATAAGGATGGGTCCATAAATTGCTATTAGGGTATTCACTCGAATATTATTTGTTCGATTAATCGACAAATTAAAATCAAACAACTGTTCGATTAAATTAAAATCCACAATTTCGAGTAACAATTTATTCGAGCAAATTAAGCCGATTAATCGAATAATTCGAGTAAAAAATATTTTAAATATTTTCTTTCTTAACTAGTTTTTAGGATGTTCTAATTTTAGTTTTCTAGAAAATTTAGCTTAAAACAATGCTTCAAAATTTGTATAGAATGTTTCGAATCTAAAAGTTTGTGGTACCACTAACTTTAATTTTGTTAAATGTATTAAATAAAATGAACGGAATATATGCCTAAATTACAACACATATTTAAAGGTCGTTTTTTAATTAATTTTTAATTAAATAAAAATATAAACGTCATTAATTATAAAGTAAAATTCAAATAATTTTATATAAATTTAATAAATAATAAGAATTAAATTAAAGGATTTTAAACATGATTTGGAAAAACATTATTGGTTCTACGAATGAAAGTACATAGTTTATATAGCAATAAATGCTCAGTCTGGTGTAGAGGATATTATGGTGATGGTTTGAATGAAATTTGTTATATAGAAGGAATTTGGACTTAAAATTAAGTTTAGCATGTAAACTTGTTCTTTTTGTTAAGAATCGCTGAACTACTTTATCTGAAAAGGATAGTCCATAGTGCTTATTTTTCATTTCTTCTTTAAAATATGAAGAAATGATAAATAAAATATTTTACGTTTCAGCAGAAATTGTGGTTTAGTTCAAAATAGAGCCAATTATATCGAACATAATTGAACGATGAATTATAAAACATTCTAAAAATAAATCTGTAGATCTTTCCATATTTAAAAATATTGTACAAACATTTTGAATATAACTTTAAACCAACCTCTGTTGTACATAGTGTGTGTCCAAATTAAAAAGCGAGGTTATGAGACAAAATCGCAGTTCGGACTACCCTTTATATAAAATTTGGTTCAACTATTTATTTAACTATCAATGAATATATTAAATATAGAGAAACAATAGCATTATCAAAGCAAAAAAGACAAATATTCATAAATTTTTACGGAAATTTTAATTTTGGAATGAGAATAAGAAATTTTAAGCTATATTTTTTTGATAAGCATTGAAAAATCGAACAAAATTTTAAGGTATAAATTAATCGAATAACTCGAGTAACTTAAAACTTTTACTCGATTATTCGAGTAATTTAAAAACAGCATTTTCGAGTAATTTGATTATTCGAACAATGAAAAAGTCGAGTAAAATGAATACTCTAATTGCTATAGATCCAATATTAGGTCCATTTCCGAAAATTTCGGAAACCTTTTAAGTGTATTGGTGTAGGGTATCAAATTGTCGGACTTGACCGACTATATCTTTTTCGTTCTTTTTTAATTTTTTCTATTTACTCCCAAAACATTATATAGGAAATATGGTATAATTTAGGAGGTACTCCATTGGTATATAAAATAAATCCAAGAGTGACCTCAATATTTTTATATTAAACAAAACATCCTATTTTTCAAGGTTTTTTTCACAGTATTGTTTGTTATTTCCAGGGCAAGTTTTTATATGCACAAACAAATTTTAAATATGCGCTTGAAAAAGCACGAAAAAATGGTATAATATGCACAGAAATATGCAAAAATAGCGTGAATACGTATATAAAAACCGACGAATTTATGCATTTTTATATATTAATGTGTGGAAAATATGCACAAATATGCATTTTTTAACTTTCAATCTCCAATAGATTTCGATGTTTATAAAAATATAGCTATTTTATTTTTAAGTATCATATTTGATGCTTACGATTTTTTTTTTTCTTTACAATATTTACAATGTACTCAAAATACTCACCAAAAATTTTTAGAAATCATTTGATTGAACTCTAAAAAATCACAAAAAAATTGTGTTTTTGTTAAGAAAACAAACTTTTGTATCCATTATATGCAAATTTATGCAAAGATTTTAAATATAAGCATTTTTTGTGAAATTCTTTTGAAATATGCAAATGCTTACTTTCCAAGCGAAAAGCTTGAAAAACTTGCCCTGGTTATTTCTGATGCAAATTCAAATTTTTACTTGCTTTAAGATATGAGTTGCTGATGTCTGCTTAATTTTTATTTAAAAATTCTTTCAATTTTACGGTTTATCGGTCAATCTGATTTAAGATTTTACACAAACATAATCAATATTGATAGCAAAATTCTTCCTTTGATAAGTACTAACATATATGTGGGATTTTTAAATAAATCCCTGCGATTAAAGCTTGGTGGCTTTAATTGGAAAAATCAATTAAATACAATTGTATTTCAATTAATAAATAATTGTGTATAAAGTTTATTTTAAATTATTAAACTTAAAATTAAAATATTCACTTCACTTTAATTTAAAAATTTATAAGAGTTTGTCTGCCGCTGGTTTTAACTCAACTTCAACTTTACAACTTTTCTTCAACTGCAACTAACTTCAACTTTAGCTCAACTCATCTGCAACTCACTCAATATTCTTTTTTATTCCTATTTATATCCTATATATGGACATATTCACAGAATAAAACGAGAGAGAAACTATAGTCGGTCCAGACCGACCATATGATACCCTACACCATTGCATTGAATCAAAAATTAGACCTGTGGCCAATTGTAGACAAACACTTTTACTAAATGAGAAATCAATTATACAAATACAATACAATGCCTTGTACTAACATCTATGTGATTTTGTTCCCTTTAGGTCGATTCCCGGAATTCTTGATGAAATTTGGCACAAAGATTGACATTTGTACAAAACTCCTTTGTACCGAATTTCATTGAAATATTGATGTACTTAAGGCATTTATGATCGTTAAACCCCTATTCCGTGAGGACATTTGTATGGGGGCTAGGTGAAATAATGGACCATTCATAACCAATTTCAATAGGCTTCGTACTTGTGTCAAAATAATTGTTCGTGCCAAGATATCTTCTAAATTGCGACCTGTACTTTGTTCACAAGGTTTACATGGACAGACAGCCAGACGGACGGACTGACGTATATCGTTAAATCGACTCAGGAAGTGATTCTGAGTCGAACGGTATACTTTAAGGTGAGGGTCCGATAATTTTTTCTGTGCGTTACAAACATCAGCACAAACGTATAATACTCCAACCACCTATGGTGGTGTAGGGTATAAAGAGTTTATTATCTGATTTTCAAGACTTTTCTTTTTCCGTTTTTTTCCGGAATGTTAAGCTAGAGCTAGGTTTGATTACAACCTTTACATGTACAGACGGACGGACATATGTTCTAAAATCATAACTCATAGTTCTTTATGATAGTTCGCCCCTAATTGCCTGCATAATCCCTCTGATCGTGGTTTTAAATTAGCGGAGATTTGTAATAACACATTAGAAACTATCTTCCGTGGTCTTTTTCAAAACTTCTTAGTTAATAGCCAACAGTCAGAGAAAAGGTAATAATAAAATTTGTTAAAAGTTCCTTAATCACTCAGGCAGAGGTTTCAGAATTAAACCAGAACCACATTTCGATAGACTTAAAAACTTATTGAGCTTCTTAAGATCACGTTTTTTTCCGCTAAAAGATTTTCAGATTTTAATAATTTTTATTTACAATTAATTTTAATTTTTTTTTTTTTATAAAAAAACAAATTTATTTTGTAGCAAATATGTATAGAATATCACCAAGTAATGCTTGAGATAATGAATTATATTTCTACAAAAAAAAAAAAAATAATAATAATAAATAAATAATAATATATATTTTAAATGAATTATTGTTCTTTAAGAATAATTTATCAAAAAGCTGGTATTATTCTTAAACCATTTAGATCACTTTAAAACTATCTGCTTATAATCACACACATACACACCGTAACATCAGTTCAGTCAGTTTTAAATATGAAATCCTAGAAACATGAAACATGTAAAGAAAAATTGTTCATAATTTGCACGCAATAATTTTTAACTACATTTATGTTATCTTTAATGTTGTTGTAATTATTATTCCAATACTGTAATTGTTGTTGTGCCACACACACACACACAATCTCTGACACATTAACAAAATAAAATTTTATTTATTTATTGACTACAACAATCCTGAATGTTGTTAATGTTGTTGGCCTGTTAACGTCATGATATTTAATATCCTTTAGTTTACAACATAATTAATAAACAATATTGTTGCTGCTGTTGCTGCTTCATATGTTGTTAATATTATGGTTGTTGTAATCATAGCCAGAAGATATGTACCACCATACAGGGAAGAAGAATATGGCAGCAAAAATAGTTTTGAGTTAATAAACTCAACTTTAATAAAATCATTTGTCAACTTTAATAGAAATACACAGTTTAGAAAAGATGATGATGAAGATGATTATGATGTTGATGTTGCTGTTGCAGCAGTTAGTTTGTAATATGTATGGAAGCTACGTGTAGCAAACAACTTTGGTGATCTACAAGAAAATCGCGTGACTAATACCAGAATCATGTAGTAGAAGACCATAAATGAACAATAAATAAAATAAAAAGAGAGAAAAAAGTTTAGAGTTAAAAATACCATCCAACAATAAAATGAAGAAATGAATTTTTTTAACAACAAAATCAATTGATTTTATTATTGTTGTAGTAGTCTTTGTTGTAGAGATTAAAACAATAACAAAGTGAGGTCAACAAATTGAAACTAAATACTTGAGTCAAAGTTATGCCTTCACATCCTGATGATAAACCCCGCTAAACAAGCAGCCACCACCACCAGCTCCATCATAGACAGGCCAATGTACCAAGGGTCTTTGGATGAGCAGACAGACAGATAGACAGACAAATATATAAATATTGGAAAAATCACATAAAACAGAAGAAGATCATAAGCAAAAACTAAACTAAAATAAATGAAAAGGAAGTTCCTGGCTGATGCTAATACCGACGAAGCTGAAGCTGCTGCCTTTTGGTGAGATCGTGTTTAGAAGATTGTGTTTGTTATTGCTCGTTGTGATCGTTTTAAATCTGACACTGGAAGGTTGGCTGGTTGGCTGAGATATAAGATTGACTCTCATACACATGAAAAAAAAAAAAAAAAACAAAATCAAGAAAGGAAGATTGACCAACTAACTAACTAAGTTGGCATGTAACGTAGTGGCTAAAGGATTTTTTAATTGCTGACCATGTTGTTCGATCTAAAGATCTCAGTATGATCACAAATAACTTGCATTAAACGCACATAAACATACACATACTTGAGTAGTTTTCATGCCACATATTATGGGCATACAATCGCTTGTTTAATCATTCATTTGGAATGGCATTTTAAAAATGCACCGCTTTTGTACACCGCATACACTACTGCGGCTTTCTTGCTAGCGAGCAGAATCAAAATCACAAGCTACAAACAGCGGTATTTGTATTATCAGTACAACAACAAAAATTTGCAACAGATGTGATTTTTCGTCTCTCTAGAGTTTGTTGTTATATTGTGGTGTAGTGTTGAGCTTTAGCGCATTTTACGTTTGTATTTGGTAGTTGCATTATCTTTTTTCCAGCAGCCACACATAATATTCGCACTCATCATAAAAGAAAGAGTGAGAGAGAGAACTTACTACAAAGTTTTTTATTTTAATTTTTTTCGTATTGAAAATACCTCAAATGTCAAAGTAAAACGTTTAAAAATCTCATAAAATGATTGTGGCAAATTTAACTAAACATATATTGCACATTTTGTCTTCCCAACAGTCAGCCAACTAACAAGTCAACCAGTCAACTAAATATTTGTGCCACCAGCTCCCTCAAAACTTATACGATATTGAACATCTGTCTGTATTTGTATTTTTGTGTTAAGCCAACCATCCGTTTGTCTGTCCTGCTGTCCGTCCATCCAGTCATCTGTGTTTGTTTATTTGTTACGGAAATCTCAGTTTGTTGCTGCTGCTGTTGTTGCTCATTTCTTTACAAATGAAAGGAAATGCTTTATATCAATTAGTTGAGCACTAATTACTGCAATACCTTGTAACATATTTTTTGTTTTTTCTTCTTTTATTTCTCTCTTTCCTTTGGCAGATCACTAAATACCCAAGACTACTTCTTCGGTGTTGCTAAATAAAAGGTATTTTGCACTTACAATGTATTCTCTTTGGTGGAGTTCCATGGTACATTGTTTGTTTGGCTAAAGCATCGTTTGGTGTTTACAATCTTTCTCACAATCTTTGCCAGCACAAGTGGTTATTTGTTGTGTTTATTGTTTTACAAAGTGGAGGAGAGATCCAATCCTCTACGATCAACTACGTTGTGGGTGTAGATGTAAAAGTACGAAAATTCTTCCATTTTTGTTTACAATTTTTAAATCGATTAAAATTTTTGGAAAATTTTTTAAAGGCAGGACGTTTGAAGTAGATTTTGGTGGGCATTCTTTAGTGTATAATGGTGCTAGATATGTTGTGTGCAACGCTTCAAAATGCAGGTTGTTGCTTCCACATTAAATTTCCTTTTTGAGAAGTGTTTGGATATGAGTTAAGGAAGTCATGTATGTATATTGGAAGCTATTCCTCAATCAGTTTTGGGTCAATTTTGTATATAAATCTTGTTATCAGTAACTCTCAAATCTATTAACTGGATAGATAATAACGATGCAAATTCGACAATTAATTTCGTTTACAACTTTAAAACAAGAAATCGAGTTCATGTTAATTAATGATTCGACAAGCTCTAACCCAGAGAAATATCGACCACGTCAGTATACAACATGACACCATCTGGTTTTAATACTGAAACAATCTCGTAAGCATCGTATGAAATTGTATACTGCGTATTCAATTAATTAAAATTAATAAATATCTCACTGATATCAAGTTGACATCAATTCAGTATCGAATTATCTAATAAAATTTTGGTTTATACTCTGTGTATTTAAAAGTTATAAACGAACGGTAACAAAAAAAAAAAAAAAAAAAAATACGATATCGCCAAAGTAACTACAAGCGTAGTGGATCTTGAATCGAAATTTTTTCATCTGTGTATTGGAATGAATGTCAACAACACCAAGCGTTATTTTTCATAATATTTAGTCATATAATGTTTATTTTTTTTTTGCCACTAGATGGTGTTGATACCAATATATGTATATCGGGTAACACTAATTCAATTGTGCCAAACGAACACATGTTTCAGTTTACATTTTTTGTAGTTATTTAGTTCGTCACTAGTTTATGGGGTACGCATTAATTCCCATCGTCTTTTTTATGAAAAATAAATGTTATTTCCAAAATAATGATATAATGCATTTCATTCAAATTATTGTATATCAAAAGCTACAGAAGTTTTCCATCACGTTCATACGAGAATTTGATCTACTCTCCGGAATCCGAATTTAACTCGTCCAAAAATTTTCAACTCAGCAACATCAGTATCAATCGGAAACTTTTTCCCCAGGAAGAACTTTTGATCACAGAAGAGCTGTTACAACAACAAGAGTTTTCAATCTTCTAGAAATTGTTTGAAAACACTGAAAACACCGAAAACACTGCCATTTTTAGGGGACCTTGTACTGAAGTGAAATATTTAAAGGTTTATATTTTATTTTTATATTGATCAATAAAAAAAGGTGCATTCTCGGAATTTTAAGATTTTTTTCGAGAGTATTCTGCTGTCCATTCTTTCGTTGGACTGTTAACTTTGCTAATTTTCAAATTCAAAATCTTTTATTTAAAATTTTTTTATTCGATACATACTTTTGTTCTTTAAATAATTAAAAAAATATAAAAAATAAAAATAAAAAATATAATAAACTTAGTCGAAAATGTTAGCATATGGAAAAATCGTGACCAAGATATTGGAGAAAATTGAGAAATGTGAAATTCCAAATGCTTTTCAAAGATTTTATCTAGAGTTTTAAGCTGATATGAAAATCTTAGAAATCGGGTAAGGAATAAAAATTTTATAATCACGAGAGGTCAGAGGTACCCTAATTTGAACCCTCATAGCTCCACTCCTGAAATGCGTTTAGGGTCGTGTAACTAAACTTAAAGTTTAGTTTTCCTCTGCTCTGCTTACGTGAAATTTTGTATAAATCCAAACAGATTTTTTGCTGAAGTTGGTGGCTCCATTTTAAAAATTTTGCTTTAAGAAACCTTTTACTTATTTCCAGTATCTTAAGAATTAAAACTTTGTCAGCTCAATACAAAAATGTAAATCAGCCTAGACCAATAATTTTTATTGCTATTGATACATAATTTTGTCTATTTTTATTCGGTATCCAGTTTTATTACGATTAATTAATTTTTCCCCAACAATGCAAACTTCCCAAAGCTTTATTTTTTATTTGATAGCGCAACAAAAGGTCGAGCACTATCATGATGGCCACCCTTCTGATTCAACCAAATGCAGAACATAAACTTGGTGAAAGGGATATTCGACTTTTGTGTCGATTTTCCCCTTTTGCCTGGTCTGCACATACGATTCTGTGTCCTTTGAATTACTCTAATGGAATTACTTTTTATCACGTGTAACAATTCGATGCAGAAACGATATCATTTTGTGGTGCTTTAGCAGGCTTTTAGACATAAAAAATGTCCGTTCAAAGATTTTTGAATTGCAAAAGCATTGGAAAAATGATTTTAAGTGAACGCCGGACACAAGAGAGTTTTGTTCGATTTCATTCCGGAAATTTCGATGTATAGATGCACCTCATTCTGGTCGGGCAGTCACTAAAAAAGTGCATTAAATTGTGCAACTGGTTGACAAAAAATGGCTGCACTTGGCTGGGAAGTTTTGATGCGCCTAGCCCAAACCTTGCATCGTCTGGCTTCCATCGCTTCCAAAGTTCCTCTAAAAATTACTTGTTCAATTTGTTTGCCAATAAACCACAGAAATTGCGATGCTACTCAAAAAATTACAAAAGATCATAGATAATACCAAATATTTACTTGATTAAATTTGTTATTATCCAAAAAGTTTGGTGTAATTTTTTCTACAGCAATTAGTTAAACTTAACTTTGGTAACTTTCAAAAAATATCTAATCGTTAATTTTTAAATAAAATAACTCTTCTTTTAACTTGTCTAAGCTTTTATTCAACTCTTATAATTTAGTTTTCAATTTCATTAATATATAACCTGAAACGACATGTTTAATCATGCAGCTTGGGGATATAAAAACAATACAAAAACAATAAAAAGGAAACAATAAAATAAGAAATAAAAAAAAAAACATTTAATTTTCTTTAATGATTTTCAAGTAATCAATCATCATTCCAACACAACACTTTTACTGTTCAATGACTAACCGTAATGTTTGATGCCGTTTTGTTGCTATAGTTGTTATTGTAACAACTATTGTTTATATACCATACAATACAACAATGACAATAACAGCAGGAGCAACATTTCGAAAAAAAAAATTTAACAAGCTAAACAACACTTGCGACATTACCTGAAGTTATGTGATGGTGTTGCCATGTAATGTTGTATGGTACGTGTGTGGCCCTTTTTTCGATTATTTTTTTTTTTCTCTTGTAATGTGAATGTAATTAACAACACGCAAAAAGTTGTTTCATATCAATACACTGAATTTTAAACTTAAAAAAAGCACCCAACATCCAAAGCAACAAAAAATAAAAATTTTAAGGTTTTATTGCCATTTTTGGTAGTACAATGTAATTTACACAAACTCACTTACAACTGACACAACATTATATAATAAATAAATAGGTACTTTGAAGCTTTTGCTTACTAGAGAAGTGTTTTAGATGAATAGACCCTACCATCGGTTTGTTTTTGCTTTTAATTCATAAAGGGTTAAGGAATAATAAACATTTTCAATTATTTCCCATACAATATAAGAGAAAAAAAATTATTATCTTCAGCAGCAAAAATTCATTGATCATGATGGGTGGTCCAGATCGAACATAATTAAGTTACAAATTGTATTTATAAATAGTACGTATACATTTATTTTTTTTTTTTTGTGGGATTTAATTGTGGTCTTTTTATAACTTATTTTAAAATTGTATTTTAAATTAAGTTATTTTTAGTTTTATATGTATTATTACGAAATTACTGTCTTTTTTGTTTTAAAATTCTTCTGAGTTAATAGTTTTAAAAGATACGAGAGTATAAAATGAAATAGTAAATGTATGAAGTATTTTTTTTTTTTTCTTTTTCTTTATTGATTTTTTTAATATTCTGAGTTGGAAATATGATTGAGTTCTTAACTCTATGGTTGTTTAAGAAAAAGGAAAAATTAAATATGAATATTATAAAATAATCCTGAATACTTTAACGTTTTGAACCAGTTACCTACATATATTCTTACACTTTGTTAACATCATTAAGCACCATAACCACAAGGATGTCACAAGGATTAATCATCATAGGTCTTGTGAAAGGGCAATCCTTGTGATGCTAGTTCTATCCAAGGTTTTTTCTCATACTTTTTAGGGACAACAAATCAAAACTGCGAAGAATAAAATAGTATATTCCCCAGCTAAAGTCCTGTCGCTACGGCTAGAGGAAAAATCGACCACATACGTGTTGAAAACGATACTATTTAGTGTTAATAGTGAATCTGATCCGTATGTGTTCAAATTCAACACTGTGTGTTCACTATCCACAATTTATACCAATTTGCATTAAGTTGACACCGGTTCAGTATCTAATTATTAAATTGCATTAAATTTTGTAACGAATGGTTTCAAAAAGCCAATACCGCGAATTATCGATGTAACCACAGCCGTTAAAAATTGCTGATATCACTCACAAAGTCTTTAGCAATACTCTTCATCTCCTGGACTTAGCTGAGCTCTCGTTTATTTCTCCTTAGCAGGATACTGCTACTGCAATCACGCATAAATTGTGATTTGTCAATTGCCAATGGCTTTTGGGGTATGAACAAACAAATCCTATCAGTAATCAGCTACGCTCATCACATGTTGACTACTTCTTTGAGTGGAAAAACATTCAAAATACAGCGTTAAAACCGTTACAAGGAAATCACATTACCATCCTGTTTACATGACTAAACGAAGGTACTTCGGATCAAGAAACAAAAATGTTCAAGTATTTGAAATACATATGTACTGGGTCCTTTAAAACGCAACACGTATTTGAGGAATAACAATTTTCTAATAGTTTAATTTTTAATCCTCTTGTTATTCAGTTTTATTTATAGATATTTTCATTAATGTGTATGCGTAGTGTTAAACAACTTTAAAAATAAAATTCCTCTTTCTTTTGTCGGATAATTTAAATTGAAATAAATAAGTTATTTCTTGTAGTTTTTACATTTTTAAAATATTTTGAAATGTGCAATTTTATTTATCGAAAATTTGTATTTTTAGGAGTTCGTTATAAACGTGGTGTTTTGTATGAAATATTGTTCTTGGGACCATAAAAATGTGTTCGTTATAAAAAAAGTTCGGTATATCCGTGTTCGGTATAAACGTAGTTATTTATATGTAAATTTTGTGTAAAATCAATGGGACCGAAGAAATGTGTTCGCTATAGCCATAGTTCGTTATAACCGGTGTTCGTTATAACCGTGTTCGACTGTATAATGGAATCTTATTTGCAATAACTTTTTTAATTTAACGTAATTGACGTTATTCCAGTGGATCCTTTTACTCACTATCCTTCCGTTCAATTTCTAGTAGGTAGGGGGATCCCTTATCTATTCGAATAGCCAAGCAGCTATCAAGGGGGCGACACTTTGTCCACAGGGGTCCGCGGTTGCGAAGGTTTCTGAATGAGAACTGTATGCAATACAATCTGAACTTAATTTGGTTGGTTGTATACAAATGTACTAAAGATTAAGGTGAGTTCCTGCCAAGACGGCCTTATCTCATGGCAGTCTAAGGACGGGGTGTAGTAAGGAATGCGATTGAAAAAATCTTAGCAAATATGAAAGTTTTTTTTAACGACAACCGTGTAGATCTGTTGTGACTTTGGTCGAAATGAGTGACGAAAAAGATATACGTGCTACAAATTATTAAAAAATTTCAAAAAAATCCAAATAGGTCCTAAAAATAATTGGCCAAAGGATTAAATTTCTGCCGTTAAACTGTTTCCAATGTTATTAAACAGTATCAGGAGAATTTGATAATTGATAGAAAACCTAGTCCGGAAAGAAAAAAAGGTCCACATGATATTGGGAAGGCCAGAAAATTGAAAGCATATTGAAAAGTACTCCAAATACATCTCGTAGAAAAGCAGCCCGGTTAGCCCAGTGCTTTGACTATTTGGTACAAAAAGTTAAAGCTAATGCAAAGCTGAAAAAAAATATAAAGTCCAAAAAGTTCTAAACAGGAATGCTGCAAAAAAATTTAGAAGCCAAGAATAGGACACGGAAATTAAAATCAAATTTCAAACAAAAATATTCATGTTGTATAATTGACGAAGAAATATATGTGCTGGCAGAATTTTTGTTGCTAATACTCGAGACAGAGTTGCAGATAATTTTAAGACCCAAAAGCAGAAAAAATTTCCTAAAAAATTCCTGGTATGACAAGCTTTTTGCAGTTGCGGCAAAACAGAAATATCATTTGTTACATTCGGCTTTATAAATACCAAAATATACATCAAAAAATATTTTCAAAAAAAAAAGACTTCTTCCTGTCATAAGAAAGCACAATGTGTCCACAAATTTTTGGCCCGATTTGGCATCATGTCACTATGGTAAGAAAGCTCTGTAGTGGTACCAAGACAATAACATAGTTTTTGTACCAAGAGAGATCAATTCTCCAAATTGTCCAGAGCTAAAACCAGTGGAGAGATATTGGGTTCTTGTGAAAAGTGAATTGAAGAGCACAAAACAGATGTTTCAAAATATCGAAGATTTTAAAAGACACTGTTCCAAAAAAAGTGACTGAAACAACTATCAAATCTCTAAAGAAAGAGTTACCAAGAATAGTCCACAGGTGGTGGTTAGAACTATAAAAGTTATATTTTTCTGTGATCTGTAATATAATATGAATTGAATAAAAAAATAATGAAAACTCTAAGATCAACCGTTTCCAAATTATTTAATTATACCCTACACCACCAAAGGTGGTTGGGGTATTATGTGTTTGTGCAGAAGTTGTAACGCAGATAAAAAATCTTCGGACCCCCACCTTAAAGTATACCGTTCGACTCAGAATCACTTTCTGAGTCGATTTAACGATGTCCGTCCGTCCGTCCGTCTGGTCGGCTGGCTGGCTGTCTATGTAAAGCTTGTGCGCAAAGTACAGGTCGCAATGCTTTTTTCAACACAAGGACGAAGCCTATTGAATTTGGTTATGATCGGCCCATTATTTCACCCCCATAAGCAGTTACACATACTGGTGGCAATCTAATAAACTCGCTTACTAGCCAAGATCATTCTCATTGCTTAGAGGTTGGAATTTATTCTCTCCTGTAACCCTTGTGTGAAGCAGTTAACATATGAAACCACAACTACCACGTGACCCCCTAACTGGGCCTCAGCCAATAACCAGCCAAGAGCCAGTGCGTGTGGTGTCACTGGTCTTGGGTATGCTGGCTCATGCTATTTTTATGTTCTTTAGTACCCAGAAAATTCCCAGGTATTGGTTCACCCTATCTGTTATCTGTCTAAACACAAACTCTAAATCTAAAACAAGTCAAAGAGTGTAGAGAGACAAAATTCTACAACATATAATCTGTACATCAAGAAGGAATTTTTCCGAGAAGACAAGCCGCCGTGCCGATATGGCTGTATATAGTAATATAGTAATAGAGAATGTACCATAACATATTCTTACGAATAAGAATAACTATGAGCTGCAAGTTATTTTTTGATTCTTCCAGAAACAAACCGATCTGAAATCTTATCGTTACTTTCGAGAGATAAATCTACTCTATTGGTGATAATTTTTTCGGAACACTATAGTTTTGGTAGGAATGCGCTGTGTTGTGGGTCATGCAAATCTATTTCTGTGGGAGCAGCTACGTGAAGAGTGAGACTCTTTCACTTATCTTTTTTACCCATAATTGGATTTCCTAGGTGAATCCTTCTTGTATGGTTTTGATTATCTGGGTTATCTTTATTTTTAGTTCGGGATGGTTCGTAACATAAATTTGTGATATTCTAACTTCTGGGTACTCTGAACCATTAATAAGCGGAAAAAGTCCGATCGTTCTCCCCATTACCTAAATTTGGTTTAACTCGAAAGAGCATCATATTACCTTAAAGTGAAAGTTCTTTTATTTGGAATAAAAAAAAGTATTATTTAAAGCCTCAAGCTTGAAAATCTTTATAAAATTCAATAAAACTTTTCAAAATTTATTTTTTTTTTTCAAAAGACGAAAAACATATTAAAAAAAAAGGAACAAAGTGTTCATAAATGACCATTAAATGTAAAAATTATATTTTAAAACAACACATTTACCAAAAACAACAAAAAAATTAAAGCTTAACAAATTGAAATTGTTTTTCTCCTTTTTTTATGAAAGAAAAGTGATTTAAGAATATTTACACATACCCGCACACTTAGAATGAGTTTCAACCTTTTTTTGATGCCTTAATTTTTTGTTTAAGTTAAAACTGAAAACCTAAAATCAACGCTTGCAAAAAGAGAGAAAGGAGTCTTTTTTATTTTTGGAGCTTTAGTACAAGTCACGAAACAACGTCTTTATTCGTTTTGGACCTCCGGCTGAGTATAAGGCTGGCAGAGAAGGGTACAGAAAAAAAAAGGATTTTTTTTTTAAAGCATTGCATGCAACAATAATGTTGTGTTAGCGGACAACAGTTTTAGGAACAATAACATCAACAAATTTAACAAATAAATGAAAATACAACAATAGTATAAGAAGCAGAAGCATCAGCAGCAAAACAAATGAAGATGTGAATGTTTTGAATGTTGCTGGTACTAATGTGTGGCAACAACGGCACCATTTTTAGCTTGAGGCGTTGATTGGCCATGGAACCGGCAGGGTGGCAATATGCAAACATTGCAACAACACATCTGAAATATATTTCCTTAATCACATAAACTTTTATACTCCTGCAAATATTACAATGATGTTGCTGTTTTTTTTTTTAGATTTTTAGTTTTATGTTGAATTCAGTCTTAGAAGTGAATTCTTTTAGTATGTTTATGTTCATGAATGGCTCATAAGTATTTTGGAGGTTTCCTTTTCTTCTTTCTCTCAAGTTAAAAATAATTTGTTTGTTTCCTTTCCAGTTTTTAGTTTAGCCTGGTATTCCCAAATTTCTTGTATAAAGTTAAGCGATTTTGTTTGTTTGGAGTTATGTGAAGAGTACCAGCAATTTAACACACTTCAGCGCGTGAATTAAGGGCAATTTAGTTAAATTAAGTAATCTTAAATTTAATATTAAGTGTTTCTTTATTTTTGTTTATTCTTTTGATGATTTTGAAAAATATCTTTTAAAATTTGAAATCATTTGTGAATTTTTTTGTTTATAACCATTGACCACAAAGTGTGAGGTAGGTTTTTGTTTCTGGAGATTCTTATTAAACTTATAAAAACTACAAATATTCCATTAATTTATTTTTTTGGTTAGGTTTTATTAAAAAAAAATTTGAAAAATAAAAAAAAAAAAAAAACATTGACTTTATTAACTTAAGGGAAAGTTATTTATGCTGTTTTTTTTTTTGTTTTATTTTAAAATTAAAAACCTCAATTTGCCAGTTTGTATGTCCGTCTATATACATACTTTAACAGACAACGAATAAGTATTTTGTTCAAATGAAATTGTTCATTGAAGTGTTAAACAATTTTGACACTTTTTTCATAATTGACACGAGTGTTTTTATGATGTTCTGGTTTTTATTCTTATAAGATGAGTTTTATTTATTTATTTATTTTTTTTTATTCAACTAAACTAATCAGATGAGATCACAAAGATCATTTTATTAAGCAAATTGCCTATGACACATTAAGTTGCCAGATATTAAATTTCATTTATATATTCAGTTTATAATGATTATTTTGTGATCATCAAGATCATCATGAAAATAGAATTTGGTTTTTTAATATTTATATCTGTTATCTTATGAGATTTTTATAAAATTTTTTGCAAATGTCATTTTGAATTGTGCCATATAGGACAAAAAAAAATCAATTTTATATTTTTTCAGATTTTGCGGTCATCGTCATCTCCATTGGATATTAAATTTCAAAATTTCAAATATGAATGATTTGCTTGTTTTTGTTCATAAATAGAACACGTGTATGAACTAGTTGTGAAATATTTAATAATACGATCGATATATCATTGTTATACAATGAAATTTAAGTTTTATTTATCTTTTTTCACACTTTAAAATAAAGAAAATTGAACTGAAATTAAAAAACTTATTGAAATTGTTACTTTTAGCTCTATTTATTTCAACACTTAAATGTCAGCTATAATTACAAATGGAAATAATTGTGTAGAGAAAAAATATAAAATACAATTAAATTCATTTTTATAGCAGTTGGAAATTTGTATTATTAGAAAAGAGACCGAGAAAAGATAGAGGTAACTTAAGATCTTGGCTGGACTTTTCTACTAACATAAAATAATAAGCTGTAGCTAGGTTTTGACAAAAATTTAATTTTAGAAAAATATTATCCTAAATGTCAAAGGTTATGCATATTTGATAAAATACTCAATAATTGTCAAATAAAAAAAAAAACATTTTTGCAAAAAAAAAAAAAAAAAAAAAAGACAAGATAATTTAGAGAAATTATTCTATTAAAAATATCAACCAAGATATTTAGCAAAAAATCTCAAAAATTTTAAGCCAAATATTTTGCGAAAATTTTCTCTAAAAAAGAAAATAAATCAAAAGTTTTCTATAAAATAAAATTTAGCAAGTTCTCTAAAAAGAAAAGTCAGCAAGTTTTCTTAAAAAAAGTAATAAGTAATTATTAATAAAAACAAAAATTGTCTGTACAATAAACAAAAAAAAAAAAGGTATTTGCTAAAATATTAAGCTTAATTTTCTCTATAAAAATATTTGGCGAAAAAATAATTTAGTGAAAAATTTCTATAGCGAAAAAATTTTTTCGAAATTTTCTAAAAAAATATTTAAACAAAAATTGTCTAAAAAACATTTGGCGCAAAATTTCACTAACAAAAAAAAATTGGTGAAAATTTTCTCTAAAAAATATTCAGGGAAAATTTTTAATAGAGAAAATTGTGTTTAAAAAATATTTAACAAAAAATTTCTCCAAAAAAAAAAAAAATAATAAATTTTTCTCTAAAAAAATATTAAGCAAAAAGAGAAAGAAAGAAAATTTAGCGAAAACTTACTATAATTAGAAAATAAATCAAACTTTTTTTATAAAGAGAAAATAAGACAAACAATTCTCTTAAAAAAAAAAAAAAAATTATAGAATTCATCTTTAAACCTTTATCCATTATCTTATGAAACTACCCAGCAAAAACTTTTTGGTTTTCGGTAATTCTTGGTAATGAGGCGTCATAATTATTTGTTTTCTCTACATTACATAAATAAGTACTCAATAGTATAATAGCCTAGTAAGTTACGATCTCATGGATCAGTTGTTTAGAGCGCATTCTGATGTCCTTTCTGATGATATTATTTTTTTAAACAAAATGTCACAAAATATATTTTATGCTAAAACAAGTTTTGTAACTTTGAAAATTAAGTTCGAGATGATGTACTAAGTAAGACGTTAGTCATTAAAAATAGTTAATATGTTCCCAATTTCAAATCTTATTGACGACAAAATTTTTTCGTTTTTTTTTTTTTATTTTCGTTAGACACATATTTTTGAGTATAGAGTCTAGAGTCTAAAAATAACTACATGAATTCGTGGACAACTCGAAAGTAACTAGTTATTGAGACAAAAAATAAGTAGTTTATTTTTGTTTCCAATCATACCTGCTAGCTTACCAGGAAAGCAAAGTTTTTGCTAGGTAAAAAATAATGAAGCAAATGTTTAATATTTCGTCCTGAAGTGAAGCACATTCTGAATCGAACGAAACAAATAGTGGTCAGAAGGGGCAGGTTTGGGCTATTCTGCAGCTCAACTTTTTTCTAAATAATTTTTAACTGTACGCGTTGTTTTTGTATGTTGTTATCACGGAAAGTTATGGCCTTGTACCTGGTTGCAAATGTTAACAGTTTTTCGTCCGTGATCGTTTCTTAAGTACCTCTTAATAGATCAGGTGTTCTCACAAGATATTCCTTCGCTACCCACTTTTGACTTTGCTATTGTAGCGCGACCCACTACAACCTTGACCAGTTTAAAAACCATATAAAATGTTATGTAAAGATAAAATAACTCGAAAATAATATTAATTGTAACATTGTATTTATTCCATGAGATCTTTAATATGAAAAATACGTATCTAATATCATACTCTGTGTTCACAAAAGATCTATACTTTGTTTTGATCGACAAAAGAGCAAAAAGGATAGTTTCACATAAGAATGAATATTGTTAAAAACTATTTTAATAGTTTTTGGGCTTCCGAGCCAACAAGTGTATAAACTTTGCTATATTTTAACTAAAATGCTTTGAAATCTGTTGACTCAGAATTAAATTTTAGACATGAGTTACATTTTAAAACCTTTGAAATAAATCTTTTATTTTATAAGTAAAATCTTTTCAATATGGATTTGTACGCTTTTAATTATAAAGTCGTTTAACTGATTTTATTTTTATTTCTTTGCAAAACAAAACTTTTGTGTATTCAGCATTGAGAAGTCACACCATTTGAGCAAATTTTAAAACCCCATTACACAGGATGTTATTCTATGGCTAAAATTTGGAAATAACATTAAACCGACTTTATAAGAAATTTCTTGGCATAATATATTTGCAAAAATAAAAGTAAGGTTTCATGTGAAAAATCGATAGTTTCATCAAATTAAAGTGAACTAATTATCTTTTTAATTATTTTCCCTGTCACATCGTAATGTTTTCTTTATATTTTATTATGGTTCAACATCACTTTATTTATTGTTGCCTTTATAAATCATCCGAAACTGGGGTTTCTTCATTGGTTTTCATGTAGCTGATGCTAGTTGATTCTTAAAAGAACTCATTTTAGAAAAAATGTGTTTACTTTTGTCTTTAATTTGGGAGTGTTTTGTATAAAGATGTATTTTCATTTTTAAATAGTTTCATCCTATCATAGGAACTTTTGTATTTACTACCCCCATTTGAGAACCGTTGTAATAGATGATACCTTTCTGATCGCTCCAAATTCAGACCATTACCTTGGTGTTATGGCTGGGCTTTACATTAGATTTTCTCGCTTTGGATTATCATAGTAGATCCATATGTGACGTTGAAGCAAAATTTCAGATAATTAAAATCTTTTGGAGTCATGCTACTAGAATGTCGGACATTGTTCAATCGAGCCAAAGTGATTCCGATCTGAACGTTATACCTTAAGAGTTCGAAGATATTCTCTGTGTGCTTACCCTTCTGCACAAACACATAATACCCTCACCATCTATGATGGTGTAGGGTATAAAAATGGTCTTCTTGGAAAAACCACCATTAATACGATCTTGTGAAAAACAAAGGAAATTAATGCATATACCCAATACCAGAATAAACCATAAATTGGATAAAATTATTTTCTCTCTAACCTAACCTTACTGCTCCTTCTAGGGTTAAAAAAAAGCTTTAAATTTTCCTAAAATAATACTTATCTAAATAATCTCAACAAAACTAATGAAAAACAAAATCCTCAGACAAATATTTACCACAAATTTGTGTATTTGATAAAGGAAAAAAAATCAAACTAAGCGTAAAGATAATTATCACAGGAACTTTTTAACAAACCAAGAAACTTTACTTAAAGGGTTTTAATTGCAACAACAACGAAAAAGGAAGCAAAATTTTAAGCTAGAAACTATTTAATGAAATATTATATTTTTCAGGTAAAATATGAATTTCAAATTGTTACTAGATTTATGAATCATATTAAAAAAAAAAAAAATAAATAAAAAGTAAATGATTTATTTGTTAAAATGCATTAAGCTAAATGTTAATGTTATCAAGATTTTACCTAATGTACAAATAATTTGAATGACAAGTAATGGATTGTTTATATATTTTGAGTTTAAACAACAATAAACCAATCTTATTTTTAAGAGTTTTGTTAAATTTCAACCAGTTTTTTCTGTTTTTTTGACATTCAGTCAAACAATAAATTTATTTTGTTCTCATGATGTTTGATTAAAGATAGTTTTTTTGTTGTTCTTGATGTTCTTTTGAAATTCTGTGAATATTTACAAAAAATTCCAAAGAATTTTTGTGGTATAAAAATGAAATCACTTTTATTTAGTTTAGTTTGATTTTTTTCATTTGTGTTGTTTTTACTTTAGCTGAAAGATGCGCTTCAATGAAATCATTAAAGATAAAAATTGTTATTTTGCCAAATAAAAATCGCTAAAATTGACATGTTGCTAATTTGCCTTGAATAAGCTGCCACAAAATATTTAAAATTGATAAACTGACACCAAACCTAATATACTTAGAAGCATTGATCTTATGTTGTATTTTAGACTTAAATTTATTTAAACGAAAAAAAGACGATGAAAAAAAAAAGAAGAGTAAAAGAAATGTGCCTGTGGGACCATCCAAATCCATCCATCCATCCGTCCTTCTGTCTGTCTGTCTCTCTGTCCGTCCATCCATTTAAATGTGTGTTTATTTCAATATTTTGCATCTTCATCAGCCGTCAGCTTATAAAAGTGATTTTCAAATCGATGACAAATTTAATGCAATCAACGCTAAAAGTTGTTAATAACCAGTCATAAGGAGCCAAAGTTCTGATCATTCATGATGACTACCTGATTATTTTGAAGAAAGGCGAGAGGGGAATAACTTCATTGACATTAATTTCTCAACGACGACAACAATTTTAACAAAAACAACAGTTGATGGAGACTGATGAAGAAAGAAGAATGAAGATGTTAATTTATTTAATTATTATGTTTTGCATTTGGTTATAATGATCATAAGAAGAGGAAAATGATCAATGATCATTTTAATTTTGTTCTTATTTATTTAATACGCTTAATAAAATGTCATGATGTGTTTGTTGTTGATGTAATAAATGCAAATCGCATGTAATTGAGCTCAAATATACGAGGGTTGTGGTATAAGGCAAATGCAATTAAGGTCAATATAAGAGTCTCCTAAACAAGTGTCTAAATATTGTACAAAACTCCTATGAATCATTAATTTTCTCTACTCAAGTTCATCGCCTGGCAAAGTAGCATTATAGCATTTATTTGTTTTCTGTACTTCAAACTATAAGTGCTAAGTTTTTTAAATTCCTTAACAGGTTTTATTTATTTACTATGACTTTTTTCTATTTTTTGCAGTATGTTTCCATTTCAAAATTTAACACTTTCAATATTGAACCCAAGTATTATTAAGATTTACCTCAAACCATCTTCATTCATTCATCGTGGTAGGTGTTCGTCTAAGAAAAAAAAGTACTTGTCTTTTTTTTTCTTTTTCTATATTTTTTTTAGTTACTTCCAGTTTTCATCTTTATTTAGACGTTTTCAAGTTTATGACTGTTTTAGCTTTGCTTAAACATTTTTCTTAACAAATGTTACTCTATCGTCTTCATCAGCATCATCATCATCACCAACCATCTTTCATCCTCATTCTCTATGATCTTACAGGTGGTGTGTATAATGTTTTCTGTTGAGTTTTGTATGTATGTGTGTTTGTTTAAAGTCATGTTTGATTTTATTATTTGAAGTGTAATTTTTTAAGTGTTTGGCCTTTAAGTCATTTATGTCTTCATAACTGATCTACTTGAGGTGTTTTTAAAGGGTTTTTACTTACTTATTTGTATTTATATATTATTTGAAGTGCGAAAATATTGGTTAAGGGCAAAAGGAATTTCTGGAAATTGAAAGATACATATTAATTGTATTCTCAAAGGAACCATCATTAAAAATTCACACTTTTTACGTATAAAATTCCCTTGATTCCTTTTTTTATAAAATCTAACCGGATGTATAAATTTTGAAATTAATTACATGTTTCGAAGTAAATAATTTACTTAATACTTACTATAACAAATGTTTGTTAAATAGAGAGTTTTAGAGGAATACGCAGAGAAAAAATATGGTTACGGCATTGTCACTATAACAATATAATGGTCGCATTGTATATGGATTAATTAATATTAAAGGGTGTTGATAAAAAATACCATATGATGGTACAAATAAATAAAATTGGTAAATGAACAAATAATTAGTTTGTTCGTTTGAAAGTCTAGCAAAACTAGTAAAACAAGATAAATTTAAAAAAAAAATCTCAAAAATAAACTTTTACTTGAAAAAGCAGGGACCGTAACCGTTATGACTTTTATCATAAAAATCAAATAATAACAGTTATTTTTTAATTTTTATTTTTTCGAACAAAAATAACTGTTATATAAAATAAAAAATCAACAAAATTAAAATCTAAATATTAAAAAGCATATCACTTTATGAAAGTAGAATCCTTACAGATCACAATGATGTATTTGAATCAGTTTTCCGACATTTGATTGTTACTGTTTTTTTGTTTAAAAATTCAAAAATAACAGTTATTTTCCGTTCCTGTGAAAAAGTAAGAAAACGGAAAATAGTAAAATAAATTTTAGGGTCATTTTTTATTTTTATTGAATGGAAACTTGGATAGATCTCAAAGTTATTGGCATATGTTCTTTTGCAGATAATTTTTCACATATTTTCTTATAGAATTTCTTTTGTCTATGGATATGTATGATTTTTAACCTTGTTAAATATCATCAATAGTTCATGTCCGTCCATGTAAGCTGCGGGTAGATTTAGAAGATAACTTCACACAATTTGGTACATAAAACATAGAAAATCCAGAGACGAATCCTATTGTTCAAAACCTTTCCATTATTTCACCTGTCTTCTGCATGTCAAATGCCTTTCCTGAATATAGTTTGACGCCTATAAATCTCTTAAACGTGGTAAAATTCAACACAAACAAGATTTTCGTGACCTTAAACCAACACATAATATTATTAATTATTGGACTATAATTGACCATAAGCCTCATCCCTTCCATAAATTACTTAAACATGCATTAATCTGGCAAAAATGTCAATATGTTAACGAATTGGCACATATTATTTAAATTCAAACCAATAAACCAAATTTTAAATTAATGAGTCTGTAATTGACCCTTTCAAAAAATCACTTAAAGGTGTTCTCTTTTTATCATCGATAATGATTATTATAAAAAAAATGTATTTGCGAGAAGTTTTATTTCACTATATTTTGAGGAAAATTACTTAGAAAAAGCCATGCATTTTGGTGAAAGTTTAGCTGAGGCAAATCGTGTTAACTCAAAAATTGCTTGCAGAAGCATTGAAGTTCAATAACACTTGGATTCATCCAAAAACAAGGGAATTAGATGCCACACGACTGAAGACAGGTGACGAAATACCATTTTGCTTATTTAGCAATATAAAACGAAGTTATTATGCATGGAATTATTCATTAAGGATGTAGACAAATGGATTCATAATGATAAAGTACAAAAAAACAATTATATGAGTCCAGCCAAAAAGGAAAAACTAAGCAAAGACAAATATCCTGCTGGCCAAGGCAGTGCTCTGCATTTGATAGAAAAAGAAGCAATAAAGGTCGATCGTGAGAAATATATACCGAACACAAACGATCCGTTCGAAGAGAGCATTGTGCACGAGAATTGGAGTTAATCGTTTGAACTCATAAGACCATAACAGTGTTTGGTGCGATAGTGTACCGGAGAACTGGAGTTGGTTAAGAATTTAGATTGACATAGATCTAAGGGTTTCAAATTTCAAAGGCCCAGTTTTGATTGAAAAATTTTCTTCGGAGATAAAGCTCCTCATTTCATTAACAACCTTTTATCCGAATCGTAAAAGTTTTACGTGAGTTACATATGTATCCAATAGAACGCGCTACGAGTAACACAACGATCGTCACAAGGACATTGTGGACGTTTTAAGAGTATAGTCATCTCTTTTGCGATACGAATTGGCCACTGAGATGCAGTCACAACTTTGTGTCAATAAGCCGCAATCGACATAACCAAAAGTCAACATAACTCTAAAATCTAGCAAAATTTTTTCGTCAGAGTCACTGAAAATTTAAACTATCATATACTTGCAAACGTTTTTATATGCAAAGATCAAATGAAAATAAATCTGCAATTTCCTAGATGACAATCCAAGATCCAATAGGACTAAATAGGTCTTACGAGGCCGGGTCAACAGATAGAATTATTTAATTGTGTTTCAATCACGTCTAAATCTAATTAAATTTTCATGAAATTTTACTTACATATAGTGCCCTTACTGCAGTATGTTATATCTTAATTGGATGACATGACCACTTTTTAAAACGCACACACAAAAAAATTTCATTTTTCGATCGGAGCAGGAGAAGTGGGATAGGTAAGGATTAGCCTCCAACTGAAAGCATAAACTCGGCTACATCTCTACTTTCAACAGGTGAAATTTCGTTAAAAGTGGAAATTTATTTCTATTTAATTTTTTGAGTCCCCTTCTGATCATTTTAACATATGGTACTTTGTAATATTATAAAGTCGGTGTACTAAAAGAATAATATGTTTCATAGTAACATATTATTTCAATGAAATATTTGTATGTAATATTTTAATGCGAGGGGTGACAATGTTACGCTCGTCTTTACTGTTATCTCTCTTTCGAAATAATTTACTCATTCAGTAATGAAATCTTAAATGTGACGGACGTAAAGTGAAGAAAAACGTTTAAAAAAGTTCACAAAATTTTTATTAAAAAACTTTATTATTATTATTTAATAACGAGATCCACGAAATGCTGACGGAGCAAATCATCAATGGCCAAATTTCAAATTGGAAATATTTTTCGGTAAGTACAATAAATATCAATAATTCAGTGCGGTCAAATATAAAAATAATAATAAAAAAATGTATTTCTTCAAATTTTCTTTTAGGTGTGTGAATGTGAAGATGAATTTTCTTGAACGAAATCGTCCAGTGAAGGCTGTGGTATTTGTTTTTTAATTATTTTCTATTCGCAAAATTTAAATTAAAAATAATAATAATAATAATAATAATAATAATAATAATAATAATAATAATAATAAATAAAAAATACATTTTAGCCGTATGCTTAGTATTATGATTGGGGGTATTATAATATTTAATATAGGGATCATGTTATATTTATGAAGTATGGTTGTGAGGACTATCACATATAAATCTTATGATTGTGAGGTTCATATATGATAGGATAATATTATGTTCACAAAAGGGTATAATAAGTGATATGATTGAGGGAATCATAAACCTAAACATTAATGATAGTTACCGATTATGATTTGACCAACCATGTTTTTTCTTTGCGTGTACTCTGAGATATGCATTATCCCGAATTATGGGCAAACATTTTCCCACTTCAAGGAAATTGTTAGGGAGTAAAAATTTTATCTTTTCAATCGATTTCACGATAAGAACAAGTTTATAATTAGCTGGTGTTTTGACTTAAACTTAAATCTAATTCGATCCAATATTTTAGATGTTCAAAGTTCTACTCTTTTTCTAGACTTTAATGCGTTCTGTAGAAAATACTTTAGTAAATTGCAGTTATCTAGTTAATAATTTAACACAACTATCGTATTAATTACATATTTCACTAATCAGTGTTCACTGTCACTGAAGACTTAATAGGAGCCAGGCGATCTTGGCGATCTGGTAAAATTAAGGGCGGTTCAATTAAATTTAGATTGAAACATTACAATTTTATTGCGAAACATAACTGATCTGCAAACAGATATGTGTGCAGATCAATTATGTAAAATATTAGAGGGTTTTTCCATTAAATACATCAATAACACAAACTAGAAGTTCTGATTCTCAATTTCATTTTAAAAACTATAATTTTTACAAAACGATTACAATAAAATAAATTACTCTCTAAATCACGCAAATATTTTTGCACTATAATTCTTTGGCTGTGGGAAAATTTCATTTCAAATAACGTCCAAAGCCTCTATTCCCTCTCTTACTCCTCAACTAAAAGAAAAAAAAATATATTACACTAATTTATTCGGTGTTCACTAATAGTGGCTGTAGATATTTTCAATTTTCAGCTCATTAACACATTCATTAAACATTGAGCTTGCTGTTTTGCCTTGTTGCCGCTAAACTTAAAAATTAAAAAAAAAAAAAAAAAAAAAGGAAACAAAGAGTCAGACATGATAAACACAAACACTACTCTTACTACTATTTATGTTGTATTTATACCTCATATAAATGTTAACAACGTTGACAACAACATTTAAACGCCACAGGTGAACAAATGACAACAACAACAGCAATAAGAGCAACAATAATAAGAATCTACTTGGTAGATTTAAAGGCACCAAAAACAAAACAAACCAGCAAACGAATTTTTATGTTAAAGGCAGACAGTATCCAAGAACAGAGCGAGCGGAACAGCTGCGTTATATAGTGAAATAAAAACCAAAAAACCTACAAAAAGCCCAAATAAACACCAACACAAAAAATTTCATGTGAACAAGTGCAGTTCCAAACAAATATAGAGTGGAGTGGGACTCCAAATAAAAAAAAGGAGAAAAAAACCTCAAATGGCTGTTTAAAGTTTAACATTACATTCGATTTAAAAACCACAAAAAAGGCACATTCAAATTGCTTATGAAGTCAACTCAAGTTTGTTTTGTATCTTGTGAATCTTTTTCTTATTTTTGAGAATTTAAATGTGACTTTTAAGTTTTGTTTGTGATGGCTGTAAGTTATTGGTTATAATATTGTATCACATTTCACTTCCTTCAGGACATCAACATCATTATTCTATAATAGACGTATATTTCTTTGAGTTGGGGATTTGTTTTTTTTTTTTTTTTTTTTTTTTTTGAAATAGTTGTCAACATTTATTGAGAAATCGTGCCATTTTAATAGCTTTAATGTTGAATTTATTTCCATTTCATTTCATTTTTTTTTTTTTTTTTTTTGTTTTTTACTGTTTGTCTTTTTGGATTTGTGTTTTATATGCACCTTAAGTTGCATTAAATTGTACAATTTCATTTAAAATACGCACATACGAAGATATTTCTTTGTGCTAGTGCTAGACTTAAATGAAAAAAAGGTCTCATTTTATATAGATTTCGTATTTCACAGCAATTTATCTCGTTTTGTGGGTATGAAACGAAAAGAAATAAATAGATGCCATAGATTATGATTATTTAAATCTTTAAAATAGTGCTGGTTAAAGCTATTTGACTCCTGCTGTAACCACAACAAGAATAATGTAAATAAATAAAATGACTTTAAAATGTTCAAAAAAAAATATAAGAACTCAATGTCATTTAGTTGGGGAAGAATGTTCTAAGGAATCATTAATTTTCTTGTAATTTGTGAATATACAAGTGCAGAAATTGATCACATTATTAAGAACTATAGGTCCCTATTGATCTAATTGAACCTGTAAAAGAGTCTCAATTGTATGGAAATATACCTTATTACTTGTTTGGAAATATACCTTAGTGTTGGAGAAAATTATTCCAGAATCTACTGAGGTACTCATTCTAATCGACGTAAAAGGTACAATACTGGAATCGACTCCAAACTTTCAGCCCTCTACATGTGGTACGGTCAAAAACGACCGGGCGAAAAACAAAGCTGACACCTCCAAACTATTCGGTGCTGCATGCAAACGTCTTAAGATTTGTATTGAAAAGAGAATGAACATCCAGGAGGTGCGAGAACTTTGATTTAAACCGATGAAAGATATCATAAGCGAACTCCAAGATCTGTGGATACACCAGCCTAGATTGGCATTGAGTAGGAGGCAAATAAAGTATCAAACTTTCATAAACTTTAACTCGCTGAATTTTAGGTTAGGGCTTACCGCTATAAACGTACATGATCGAACTGTTCTAAAAGCTTTAAATTATTGACCATTGAAAACTCCGTTTGTTCGCTAATTAGGCTTGTGATTGTTTGAAAGTGGAACCTAATCTTGGTTTTTAGAACCACTGGGACTTCGAAAAGGAGAGGCCAACAGCAAACAGATATTTATTGAAAAATATGGAAGTGGACAATATATGACTCTAGATGAACGGCACATAGAGAAAGACACTCCGAATGAATGATTTGTATGAATGAATTTGACTGAATTGGGTGCCAAGTTTGTACGACTTGACGACTCTTGATTTTTTCTTGTAAAGTTTTATAAAGTAGCAATCTACCGATGTTCTTAAAGTTAATACAATCCAGGCCAAAGCTAAAAATCAGCCGGAACTGTACGACAGAGTCTTTAAAAATTAGACCTCTCAGATCACTGCTACTTCCTGAAGAATCGGCAGACATTTGAGAGAAGTCAAGGTAAAAAAGTTTAAACTGAAAACCATTACAAATAATATCAATTCCAACAAATGGAATACTTTCCCCTCATATTTAAAACTCAAACAACTTGTCGTACAAAAATCATAAAAACCTTAATGGCGTTAAAATGGTCAAAATAGCAGTGAACTTTAAGACAGCTAAAACTAGAAACCAACGATAAGAAACAAACTGTTCTACTTCTAAAAGACCACGATCGCGTCCTGTAGCATAAAATAACAAAAAAATAGAATAAAACACCAAACAGAATCATGTGAATTGCCACAAACCAAAAGCAAAAAAAGCGGGAAAATAGCACAGGTTGATAAAGGAAAAACTTCAGCAAACTCAAAATAAAGCAATTGCAGCTAAGAGAAAACAACAACAAAAAGTCAATAAAAGGTTCATAAGGTCTATTTAAAAATCACAAAATAGTTGGTTGGTTGGTTAAAAAGACATGATATTTACCGCCATTTACAACACAACAACTACAGGCCAAAACCAACAACAAAATCCCAGCAGAATAATCATGATGATGGAAATACATTAAAAATAAGCAACTACGAAGACGAAAAAAAAAAAAAAATAAATACTCGCAGAAAAATAATAAAAATCAATATTAATAATTTATGATTTAATTTTTTTGAATTATGACATTTGGCAAAAAAAAAAAAAGCCGGAGAAAAAACTATAAAAAACAGCAATAATCAAAAGTAAACTACGAAAATAAACAACAAACTTACAGACAGATGTATAGTGGAACAAAAATATATTTAAAAATATATATAGAGGGAAATTAAGTTATGGTCATAACCACAAAAGAAATTTATTATAAAACACTGAAATTTTAGCAACAAAAAAAAAAAATCCAAATTAAATTTCAGTTAGTCTGAAAGTATTGAAGTAATCAAGATATTTATTGTTGTTAATGTTGTTCTCATAAAGCTACACAAAAAAATTAAATCACTTATTTTTGTATATTTTTATTTTGTTTTTTTTTTTTTTATATTTTAGAGACCACACACATTTTTATTTTTTAAACTTTAAAAACCTCAACTTTAATAATAAAAAAAAAAGAATAAAGTTTTCAAAATTAAATGTGTATGTGTGTGAGGGTTTTCGTTTGAGCTTTAAAGCGAAAAAAAGTGTGGCTGAACACACAAAATTAAAGGCCACGCTTCATGAAAGTGTTGATGTTATGCCGCCATAGAGTGTGGTAGTCAAAATGTAATACATGTTGTTGGTTGTATCAAACGGACGTCAGAGTACAAAATAGTAGTCATCGGTAGTAGCTAAAAAAAAAAAAAAAAAAAAACAAAATCTAAAGCAACAAAATTGTAACTAAACGACTAATACACTCGCAAAAATGGAGGGAGAAAATTATATTGCGCAAAATTGTGATATATTTAAAAAAAATCCTTACAATCTCAAACCCAAGTCATTGCACAAATTCAGACGAAATTATGATATAAAATCATTGAAAATTTTACACATGGATCCGTGCGAAGACGCCTAATTAAATTGCAGCGATATCCTTTAACCGCAGAATTGATGACAACTCTTTTAATGTCATTCAAGTCTAAGTGATTCTAGAATGTTATTCCTGAAATGTCTTGGAGAAGAATCCAATTGTTTGATGTTGACATTTGTCATCTCTTTCGATGACATCTGAGGTGTAACTTTGTATTAAGTTAACATATAGTTATGTTGCTTGAATGGAAATATATTAGTCTCGTGAAGGCAGCAGCTTTTAATATTTGTCTACTGAATATCAATCAAAGAAGGAATTCACACTGGAGCAACAGAGTTTCTTTATCCACACCGCAAGTGTTACCAGCTAACATTTTAAAAACTTTGTTTCTATGAGCTAAAGAACAAAAAGGCAGAAACTTAGAGTGGCTCACTGTCGAAATTTGTACTTTATCGACAAAGTCGCTATGTTCGAGATCAGAGAAACAAGCTGAGGCAAAATTTTAGGCGGACTAATAAAATAATTCGACGCAAACTAATTCGACGGCGGCAAAATTTTCGGTTTAGTTTTAGTAAATATTTCATTGTGCAGCTCCCCATCTACAAGAAAATTGAAGTAGTTGAAATGGAAGTGGGGATTTCATCATTTATTATTTGTTCAATTTTATATGTTCTACTTTCCTTAATTCTAATAAATTTATCATATGTAAGCAAAATTATATTAATAAATGGAGCTACTTCATTCACTTCTTAGAATAAGATATATAAATATATGTATCTTAAATTTTAATCAAAATTTAAAAATTTCGGCGGCTGATATTGAGCCAAAGAAAACAGCGGCGGCGCATGATGTAGAAAATTCTACGGTGGCGTCGCGAAGTCGGCTTGAAGCCAATCGGCTTGTATCTCTACTCGAGACTCATCTCTTTAGTCCAGGTGATAAAAAATTAAGCTACCACTGTGATCAACTCTAATCCTTGATAAAGGGAGTTAAGAGAAGTAGAAGTCTATCAACCTCGATAATATGCTTGTTAAGCTATATGGCGTTTTGATATTAAGTTCACGATCGATTGCATCATGTTATTAGGTATTGTGGACTGCAGTATACCACTGTCAACACAGCATGAGTATAGTATTTTTGCATCTCTTAGGAGCTGAAGGAAAACGATCATAGTCAACACCGCGTTTGGCATCTTAAGGCTGACGACATAGTGGGCATAAAACGCGAATAATTTTAGAGAAAATTTACATTCGAAGACGAGATGTAAACTGACCATCAAGTCTTCTCTCAACATCAGTTTGATGTACACGCAGAGAAAAAATATTTCGCTGTATGATTGCCCCAACAATATTATTTTCATCGCAATGCTATATATGTCGCAAACATCGTTATTGTTGAATATATTTTATTTTAAAAACAATTTTGTTGTAGCACTTATACATTTGTTCTCAATTCACAACTATATTGTTGGCACAACATGTTAAGCAATATGTTTAAATTAGAACCACATTATTGTTGTTAAAATTCTATGTGCAATATAATTATTTTCAATACCTGAATATATTATTGTGTTTGTAATTTTGAATTGACAACGAAAGTTTTTTTTTATTGTACTGGCAACAATACACATAATTAGAACTTGACAACAAGTATACTTGCTGATTTTAATTCAGTTTAGTGTGCTTCTTGTATTGAGCTAGTTATCTGTCGGCGTGTAAAAAATATATTAGAAAATATTTAAAAAAGAAAAATATTTAAATTAATTTTAATAAAAACTAACATTCGATAAATTAATTGGCTTTTATTTATTTTTAGGCATAATAATTGTTTCTCGTCACTATAAGTATTTTTATTGTGATTCAACCATATTATTGCTGGTTACATGAATCAATTACATATACAACAAAAGTATGTTTGCAGATCAACAATATTTTTTATTATGATTCAACCATATTATTGCTGTAAACATGTATGAAGTATATATAAAACAAAAATATTGTTCCGATCAACAATATTTTTATTGTTACACAACTATATTACGGTGCTACATCGAACCATAGTATAATTTACAGACAACCATAAAATCCAACGATAATATGACAGTATTCGATTATGGTTGCTATTCACCATATATTTTCTTTGCGTGTATGCACTAGAGCAAACGAAAAAAAAAAACTTTTTTTCAGATCTTTTAGAACATTATCGATCGCCTTGAAAGAACAAAATTTATATTGAAGCTGGTATCGATTTTCCCAAACCGAAAATCTTACGATTAAATTTCACAATATTTAAGTCTTATTTACACTTATCAAATGAATTTACAAATCTAGATACTTGCATATTATTCTAATTACATTATTTTGACAAGCCTATATTTCACTAATTACATTTTTCATTTAAAATATTAATTACCCCAAAAAATTTCTGCAAGTGTATGATATGCGTTTGAATAATTTAAAAGAACATTGATGCCATAAAACTACAACAAATAACTTTAACAAAAAAAAAAAAAAAAAAAACGGCAGCTAAATTTTATTTTTCAATCTCTAAAGTCAGTCAGTACAAACAATATAACGTTTAAGGCCATCAAGGCGAAAAAATCAGTAAAACACTAAAACATATCATAGTAACAGCAGCTTCATCAACACCGTCATCATCAACAACAGCAATAGCAACAGCGGCAGCAGTTTTAAGAGCAGCATCTCACTCAACATCAGCATCAATGATAAAGAAAAAAAAGCAAAACTCGAGGAGGTAAAGTTTAAAATAATTTTATTAAATTGAAGGTTTTGTTTTAAGAATAACTTTTTTTTTCGACCAGGCAACAAAACTTAGGCTAAAGCTAAATTTCTTTGTGTATTTTCCTCAAGAAAAAAAAAAAAAAAATTAACAGCAAAAGAAAAAAATTTGTAGTGTGAGAAAATAATAAGTCTAAAATTAAAGCAGAAGCGGCGAGCGGTAACTTTTAAAACTTTTAAATTGTATACACTTAGTGGGTATGTCTTCATTTAAAACGATTTAATGACGCCTCTGTTTCCTTATTTATCCCCATTAAAAAAAAAAAAAAAAAAACAAACTCCACTGACCTCACAACAAAATAAAAATGTAGATCATAATTTCATGTTTAAACATGGTTTAAATTACAACAAAAACAACAGTAACAATGATAGCAATAATAAAAATATAAACAAAAACAAAAAAAACAAAGAACACGTATCATCATCTGAAAAAAAATATTTTTTTCGACTCTTGTTTTACACAAATTTTTAAAGATCGTCTTCACTTGTGTACCTTTTTTTGTACAGATGAAATATAAAGGAGTATTTTCATTAGGAGTAATAATAGACTGCATTGTATTGTAATTGATTCTAAAGAAATGTTTTAAGAAGCAGTTACATTTAAGAAAATGATCGAGAAGAAGACCTAAAGCATTGAGAGTAGAAGAGACAATGAATGAAGTAACACGATCACCTCATTCCAAGAAATCAAAGGTATTGGATGAAGAACTTTGAAATAGAAAATACATTAATAAAAACAAAAGAAGAGAATAAATTTGAATCATTCTTAAGTATTTATTTGATTTAAAATCTAAATATATAATATTAATTAGTTTAAAAATTAATTCCTTCCTTTATACTCCTGATCTTCAAAAAACACATTTTGTTTTATAATGTTTTGATTTGGCTCGCGCTATTTTATATTTTTTTCTGTTTGTTGTTTCTGTTCTAAAAAATATCTACAGCCAGCCGTTTTTAAATAAATATGCGCATGTGTTCCAGTCGATGACATGTACCCTTTTATAGGCCAAAATTCCAACATATACTCAAAAACCACTAAAAGCAACATAGAACACAACAAAACCAAAAGAAAGATCAAGTCAAACCAAACCAAACACCGTTGTTTTTATGACTTTCAAACACACAAAATTAAAAGAATGAAACTTAATAAACATGTGATGATCAGAGGTAAAATCTCTTCTACCGTTTTGTAGTTATTAAAACAATAATAAAAAATAAAAAAATACAAGAAGCTTTAAAAAAATTGTGAAACTTTAAAGCTAAACAGAAGCTTCTTATATATGCGGTTAAAAAAACTGCAAACACAACTGGATTTTAATATTTAGATTTAGACTTAAGCGAAAAAATATATAAATTATGAATGTCATTTTATAATAGTTTTTAGCCGAAAGGATCAAAGCTTTAGCAAAAAAAAAAAAATACTCTGGGAACTAATTGATTTGGAATTGACAATATTTGTTATTGTTGTATTTGCTTTTCGGCAAAACAATGGGAAATAATATTAAAAATATTCTAAAAATAAAATTTAATGACTCATTTGTATCAATCATTTGTATCGGGCCACAGCATCAAACACATTTGATTGGAACTAAGATTTGATAATAAAAATTGTTTAAGATGAATCATCAGATAGCAATTGTTGGTAAAATTAAAATAAAACTATAATTATTTCCGGCAAACAGCATAAAATTTTTAAAATTCCAAAGGAAGTATTTTTATAAAAATGAGTCAAGTTAAATACATAAATTGGAGCAATTCTTTTAAGATTTATGAAGGCAAAGGTTGTTCAAATTATGTAAGAGCCGAATAGACTTCAAAAGAAAAAATGTATTGAACATTTTCCATTAAAAGAAAATTCAACAAAAATTAATTCTATTAAAATAAAATTAAAAAAAGAAATAATTTGAAAATGTTCAATATAAAAAAAAAAATTTAATGAAAATTTTTTATAATAAGAAAATTTAGTGAAAATTTTCTATAAAAAGAAGATTCAATGGAAATTTGCTATAAAAAGTAAATTTAACTAGAATTTTCCATAATAAGAAAATATAACGAAAATTTCCTATAAAAAGAAAATTCAACTAGAATTCTCTATAAAAAGAAAATTTAACGAAAATTTCTTATAAAATGAAAATTTAACGAAAATTTTCTATAAAAAGAAAATTTAACGAAAATTTTCTATAAAAAGAAAATTTACCGAAAATTTCATATTAAAAGAAAATTTAACAAAAATTTCTTCTAAAAAAAAAAAAAAAATTAACGAGAATTTTCTATAAAAAGAAAATTTTACGAAAATTTCCCATAAAAATAAAATTTAACGAAAACTTCCTATAATAAGAAAATTTAACTAAAAGATTATAAAAAAAAAAAACAACGAAAATTTTCTATAAAAAGTAGATTGAAATTAAATTTTTTATAAAACAAAATTTAATGAACATTTCTTATAAAAAGAAAATTTAACGAAAACTTCCTATAAAAATAAAATTTTACGAAGATTTCCTATAAAAAGAAAATTTAATGAAAATTTCCGATAAAAATAAAGTTTTACGAAAATTTCCTACAAAATGAAAATTTAACAAAAATTTCTTATAAAAAAAAATTAACAAAAATTTCATATTAAAAGAAAATTTAACGAAAATTTCCTATAAAAAAAAATTAACGAAAATTTCCTATTAAAAGAAAATTTAACGAGAATTTTCTATAAAAAGAAAATTTAACGAAAATTTCCTATAAAAATAAAACAACGAAAATTCAATGAAAATTTTCTATAAAAAGAAAATTTAACGAAAATTTCTTATAAAATTTTCTATACAAAAAATTAACGGAAATTTTCTATACAAAATATTAACGGAAATTTTCTATAAAAATAAAGTTTAGCGACAAATCATTACAAATTTTCTATAATAAAAAAATCAACGAAAATTATCTTAAAGAGAAAATTCAAAAAACAATTTTTTAAAAAGAAATTTGGAAGGAAATTTTTGATAAAAAAATTATTTAAAAAAAAAAAAAAACTTCTATAAAAACTTTCTTGCTCAATACTATATTTCGACAGCTCATGTCAAAATATTTAAGAAAATTCCAAGCAAACAAAACAAAAAAGGTATCATTCTCCATCAAAAAAAAAAAAAAAAAAAAAAAAAACCGACATAAAACATTTCCATCAGCACCTTAATTTCAAAATTTATAATTTAAACAAATTAAAAATTTTGACTACATACTTAATTTAGGATTTGTTTTTAGCAAAATTTCACACCTACATAAATATACGCCAACGACTACAAAAAAAAAAGTACTTTTTATGATCTCTTGCTAAAAAAAACAACAAATTATAGTTTATTTACAAATAAACAAGAAAAGAAAATTTCAATTTAAATAAACATCCAATGAAATTAAAATGAGTAATGATTTTGCTAAAATAACAAAAATAATAAGAAAGATTCACCTATTAAAAAACAGACAGCATTGAAAATTTTACTTCAATTTCAAATTAAAATGAAATAATAATGATGATATAATATTTAAAGAAAATTAAAAAAAAAAATACAATAACAACAAACACTTTATTATTCAATTAAGCAGTCGAAACAATTAAGATAAATTTACAACAGAACACTGAACAGATTAAAATAAAAAAAATATTAAATAAAAAACAGATGAAAAATTATGCAAATTCAAAGGCATAAATTAAATATGAATCGTTTAAAAATTGCCAATAAGTATAATAATTGATTAAAAAATCACTACAGTTTTGTTTATAGAATCAAGTAAACACGTTTAATTATAAAACCATAAATTAAATTTATTAATTTTTAAAATGCATTAATTTGTCTAAATGATTAAGAGGAATATTAAATTAAATAATTAAATTATGAATAATAGAAATTACTTCAATACTGATTTTTATTACTGTGCTACTACATTTTTGTTATTTATATTTTAATAATGCCACTATTTAATTAGTAAATATGACAGTAATAATTATAGTAAAATATGATTATAACCAAGGAAACCACAATATGCAATTGCATGTTTTTTCCTGGACGTTGAATGAAGCCATAGATTAAATATTTATCCGTTTCAGAACAAATAAATCATTTTGGCATCGATTTCTTAGTGCATATTTTTGCATATTTTACTCTTAACGTGATATTTTTTCATTTGTCGATTTTTAGTGCATATTTATAGCATATTTTGTTATTTTTAGGTCATATTTAACCCTTTTAGAGCATATTTTGATATTTTAATGATATTTTTTTATACATCATGAAATGTTTTTCAAATTTTATTTTATAAAAAAAGGTGAAAAAAAAAAAAACAAAAAAGTTGAATATTATGATTGAAGTTTATGTTGTAAAAACAACATTTTTTTATGAAAGCATATCGAGTTCTAACCGCGAAAATGTCGTAAGTGCAGAAAACAAAACATTGCACATTATTGTTAACACATTGTTATATGTATGAAAAATGTAACTTACGATAAAATTACTTTCGCTATAAATCTGAAATGACACTTGATACGTCGATGAAATTTTTTACAAATGATTCTAAATTATAGATTTTTATCAAAACACGACTTTCGAAAATATTGTCTATTACAATATTTTGGCGGTCAGTGATCGATAAGATAATTTTGATAATTTCTGAACTAATAATAGTGTCTAGAATTAGATGGGTATGAAAATAGAAGATCAATAACTTTTTTATGAGATACAATAAAAAATGGGGAATCAAATTTCAACGAGGTTGATAAATTTCAGTATTGCCTTATTTTATAACGTTGAAATATTAATAAAACCCTTTGAAAATCATAATTTTGTTAAAAAATTTTCGCGTTTTTTAGAGCATATTTTTGGTTTTTTATTGCATATTTAATGCGCATAAAACCCATTTTTTTTGGAGCATATTTTGGTATCCCTGATTATAACACTTTGTATAACACACATACGAGCGAACTTTAAGAAAAGGAATGCAAATAGAAAAAAAAGTAAAAATAACAACAACATCACAAAAATGCTAAAAATAAATGCACTTCACTCAAACTTTTATTATAAAAAAAAAAAAAAAATTAAAATCAGTTAAATAAAAAAAACATTCAAATTTACGTTTATGTATTAACAAAAAATTTAAAACATGTTGTTATTATTTCATCTCATTTTTATACCCACCATCAAAAAAATGGGGAGTATATTGATTTTGTCATTCCGTGTGTAACATGTCGAAGGAATCATTTAAGACCCCACAAAGTATATATTTTCTAGGTCCTGGTTCGATTTTGAGTCGATTTAGCTATGTCCGTCCGTCTGTCTGTCTGTTGAAAGCAGGATAGGTCTCGAACGAGACAACGTAGGGGGGCGAAATTTAGCTCAAATATTTATCTTATATAAGGTTTCTTTGGTATTGAAAATAGGCAAAATCGGTTAATAAACAAAAAAGTTATGGGCTAAAAACTAGAAACACAGGGTGTCCATTGTAACTTAATTTCATACTTTTCTGCTGATATCTCTTAAACAAAAGATATCAGCATTTTGTATGGAGTGGACGAAGCTGTACGACAGCTTCGCCCACTCTATACAAAATGAAATTTTAAATTAGGGTGGCGCGAAATGTTCCTGATTGTGGATATATAGATTCGACCAAGCCAAAAATAACATTCTAAATTGTTTTTTTTTTTTTTTGTTTTTCTAATTTTGTCTTTTTTTGGTAAATGTATAGTTTTTTTTTTTTTGAAATTTTATGCTTTTTTGAAAATTTATGGTACTTTCTATAAAAATTAGTACTCTCAAAAAATAAGTGCTCTTTAAAAAAAAATCGTATAAGTACTTTTTATCTT
This sequence comes from Protophormia terraenovae, assembly GCA_951394005.1. NCBI lineage: Eukaryota > Metazoa > Arthropoda > Insecta > Diptera > Calliphoridae > Protophormia > Protophormia terraenovae. The sequence continues at coordinate 146,736,112 of OX596074.1, forward strand.
TATTAAATTAGAAATGCCAAAAAAAGAAATTGACATTTTATATTTCGGGATTTTAAAATCCTGTTTTGAATTGAGTTTTTCTTAATTGAAGTTAAAAAGAAAAAACTTGTTTTAGTAGTGAAAAAAATATTTGTTTTCGAATCTCGAAAAACGCATTTCAGAAGGCTCATTGGCATCACTACTATAAATTCCTTTGTTAAAAGGCATCAATCAGGGTCAGGAAATTTTTATTTTTAATATAAATATGGTCAAAAATTGCCTTTAGATAAAACTTATGGATGGAAATTGAAATTATTATAAAAGTTCATTACCATATTTTTTATTGTTACACAGTGCGCGAAATAACCTAAGCATATACAATAAAAACCACTTTATTTATTTTATATCGAAAAAGTATGTTCCACATTTTATTTTGAACTATTTGCAGTTACATATTTTGACACTGAAATTATAAAACTTAACATCACTGTTAAAAAATAGGATGCAATTGAAAAGAGTAGAACGAAATAACCTAAGCATGCAAATTATTTTAGTATGCTTTTTTTAAAATTATATACAATATTATAGCAGTTTAAAAGTTGTTACAGCTAATTGGATTCCTTATAACATATTCCAATAGTAAAGGCATTGATACAGAAGTCTGTATGCAAAATATATGAATTTTTTTAAGGCCTTTATAGTGTTCAGAAAAACTGTTTGGCATATAATTCCTCGCATCTCTCGGACAAAGTCAGGTCTACGAAAAACTGGCTCATGTCCTATTAGAACAGTTTTTTTCTGCAAACAATTTTTTTTTTTTTTTAATTTTTATTTTTTTAAGACGTGACATCTCGGTGAAATGTATGGACCAAGTTACAATTATTCTTTTTGTAATAAAAGGAACGTTTATCATAAATTTCTGTACTTATAATACCCTTTAGGAATATTTTATTGTACGTATTTGCCAAAATTTTATTGTATGTACGTATTTGTCCAAAATCGTTTATTTTTGGCGAACGACAGCCTTGGTGCTTTGTGAGAGTACAAAGATTTAAATTTTAGTATCCCTTTTCGCATACTATATGTTGGGTTATAATTTTTAAATGTATGAATACGACTCAAAGATAATATCAGTTTAAAAATGGTTTATATTTAGCGAGGCGATACTTCTTTTTTAGTGCGAATTCTTTTTATGTCCATAATATTCTTATTCAAATTTTTTTATTTCTTTTTTCAAGACTGTTTTATCGGTAACTTTCGCAATTGTTTGGACACATAAATATGATAAACTTTATTTCGGATTAGTTTTCAGATATTTGACAAAAAATTCAGCCACATATTCTGTATGCTGTCAACCTGGCGGACTGTTATTTAATTCAATACGTTAAACGGGAAATTTCGTTAATTTCTGTTACATTAATACAATAAAACTTTTTAAATCATACAGGGTTCAATTATTAAGGAAATTTTAATTAAATGCTGACTAGTGAATCATGATTATCTCAAAATTTTATTTGTATGCTTAGGTTATTTCGTTCGGAGTTTTTAAAAATTTTTATATTTTTCCAAATAAACCATATAAAATATTACATTTTCCATAAACCTTTTAATGCACTTAGTTTGCAGTGTCTAAAAAGATAATTCATATTTTATTTATATTTATAGGTAGCAAAATATGTAAACTTTTACTCTGTATGCTTAGGTTTTTTCGTGCACTGTAGTTTTTTCACACTAAGGTACATCTTACATCTTTCAACATTTCAAAATTTGGTTTATTATAAAATATCAACAATGAAGAAATTATATTAAAAATTATATTAATACCGTTTAAAAATTCATTAAATACCTTTCTTTCCTTTGAGGGAAAAAATTGCAAAAAAATAAAAAAAAATTATTGATATACCGAAATTAACAAATTTTTTTTATTTTCAAAAAAACTAATTCAGCGAAGCCTGTGATCAACATACATAGAGGAGAGAGTCCTTGAGCCCATGGATAAACCTTTATTGATGTTAAAAAAAAAAAAAAAAAATATTTTTATTTTAACTGGGCCGGAGATCTTAATTTGTTCCAAAATTTCTTATACTGTGGCGGTATGTCCAAAAAGATCCAATTTTTGGATAACAACACATTTACACAGAAGCCTGTAACTTTTAAACTATTTATTGTTTTCAGCGTTAAAAATATAATTAATGATGAAAAAATCAAAAAATGTATTTAAAAATGTTGATATTTATATTTTCACTAATAAAAATACTATCAATGATGAAAAAAATTAAAAATCGAAAAATTTTATTTGTGCCACAAATCACAATTTCGTTAGTAGTATTATTATATTAGTTCCATTAATAAGCACTAATTTAATAAAACTACTAACTAAATAAAATTTAAATGTAATAATTATATTAATGTTAATATTTGATAAAGAATATTATCTTAATTTACCTTGCATTTATATTTTGTTTACTCCGCCACTGTATATTATGATATTTACATCAATTATAACAACACTGCCACTGTGTCATACGTAAATATGACACAATTATAACACTAAACAAAAACACACGCACAAGAAATAATGAAAATGCAAAAACAAAAACACTGTTTCTTTTTTTTTTATTGAAGCAAAAACACAAAAAAGAAGCTGCAATTATTTGCAGCCTGCAAATAAACTAATAAAAACTTATTTTATAATATTTAATAGAAAACTAATTATACACTTTTAATTACTACATATTTTATAATTTTTTTTATTATATTTATAACTTTTGTTAATTAAAACTTCGAAAACTTTACTTTCACTTTAAAAACCACCTGTTTGTTCTAAAAGACGCGTCGAAACTAAAATGAAATGCAGAATAATGTCATTGATAAAATGATGATGCAATTATTGAGTGAGATTATTATTGTTGTTGTTGGAGAGTATTATGAAAAGAAGTGCGTAATTGAATATATTAATGGAGAGTGTTATATTTATAAATGAAACAAGAGCTCATTAAAGAGAAGAAGGGAGAAGAAGGGGTAAGTAATAAATATTTGCATACTCTTGGATTGAGTTTGTTTGGTTTATTATGAAAATGCATTGTTGTTGTTAACAATTGATTATTTATTATACTTGTTTGTTTACAAATAATTTTGAGTTTATAAGCAAGTTCAATCATGCAATAATATGTAAATTAAGTAATTGTTATGAAATAATGATACAGTGTGTAAGGAAATTGTACATATGTACATATTGTGATATTTTCTTTATAGAAAATTAACAAAATATTTATACATTTTAAATAGAAGATATAAAATTATTATTCAGCATGATTATATTTTGTCCCTTAAAATTTTATTTAACATCTCTATTTTCCAACACTTTAAGTATGACCAATATTCACTAAGATCACACAGGATATTATATTATTCCCATAATATCAATAACACTTAATAAAGAAAAGAAAAAACTACTTAAAGACAACTCATATCTTTGTTAACGCCAATATTAACAATAAATTAGTATTAAAATAATAAAGACAGATAATTTTTATTAAGCTTATTGTTTTCTTGTATAGTAGTTTGTGAATGAACTAAAAACACACACAGCACACATACTCTGAATAAAATGAAATTTATTTTATTTTATAATTTTTAAAAGTTTTGCAAAAAAGAAGACCACCAAGAATTTAATCTTTTAAATTATGATTTTATATTAAAATAACTTGTAAAATTTAAACCGTTCAACTAATTATTAAAATAATTATAGAGATTTAAATTTAATTAAATTGTTTAACCATTCACAATCTACATTTTTATACCTTTGTATAAATTAAAGCCGGAAATAATTTCAGTTGAATGAAAATGATATGGTATTAAGAAAAAATGTTATTGAAATGTTATAAAAGTTAATGGAAATGGGGAGATTTTTAAAGAGTTGATATGATTTTGATGTGATCATGAAGATTATATTTAAACAGTGGAATCTAAATAAATAAAACTTCAGTAGATTTCAATTAAAATAATCTTCCTGTTATCTTAATATTATTTTTTTTATCCGCTTCGAAGTTATTCGAATATTGGTGCCGAAAATAAATTTTCATGCAAAATTAGTTTATGTTGCTCATTAATTGTTATTAAAAACTTTAAAAACGGCAGGTTTAAATCTTTTAAAATATGTAAGTCATATATCATGAAAATTGATAAATAAATTTTGATTTTATTCACAATTGAGTAAAGAAATGTTTATATCAGTACCAACGTGGTAGAAAAATTTAAAGCATATTAATTCTTACATCTCATAATACTAATCTTACTTTAAAAAATGTTAGATAAAAAAAAAAAAAAAACGTTCCTCATCACGAAAAAATTCATTTTCTCATTCAAATAAAAACATTTTCAACCTCAAAATTTTTTTTTTTTTTTTTTTTCAATATTTTTCTTTATTCTTATTAAGATTATCGTTCCTCTAACATTTTTATACCCTACACCACCATAGAAAAAAAAAAAACATTTAACCATTACCTTAAAGTATACTATTCGACTCAGAATCACTTTCTTAGTCGATTTAACGCTATCCGTCCGTCTGTCTGTCCATGTAATCCTTGTAATCAAACTACAGGTCGCAATTTGTAAGATAAGTTAAAGAAAATTAGCACAAGATCTTCTATTACGTCAAGGACGAACCATGTTGAAACTGGTTATGATCGGTCCAATGTTTCACCTAGCCCCCATACAAATATCCTACCAGAATAGGTGTTTAACGACGCACAGTGTCACATTTGGCAGTTTTAGAACGACAAAAATCCAGTTTTGGAAATATTGGTCAGAAATTGTATATTCTGTTAATAGATAAGGCCGTAAACATTCCCACTGAAAATGGGCGGGAAGAATCACTGCCACTCCCATACTGAAAAAATTACTTTATTTGTATGAATTACGGAGATATTATGTAAATTTTATTAAAATAAAGGATATTTTAAAGGTAGGCGTGGCAAGATCTAATCACACCAATCTTAGTGTAACATTTTCATAACAAATTTTCAGCCATTACCTTCAAATGTTTAAGCAATTCTTCAAAAATTGCTAATATGAGGTACCGCACATTTTTTCTAATATTTTAAAAGATCGCAAAAAGTCGCAGCCTATATTCTCAAATATAATTTAATAGATGTTCTTTTTTACAACAATCGTGTTTTTAGATTGGAACTCGTTGGAACTTTTTAGTTCCAGTCCATTAAAAATAGAATTCCCCAAGAACTATATTTTTTAATATTATGATTTCTTTTAAATGAAAAACAATATATTTAGTATTGATTTTTTAACTTAGCAAATTAAAGCAGAATAATTGGGATACATTTATTATTACATATCAAAAAAATCATATCAATATCTGCAGTATTTACTGAGATATATGAAGTTAAAGTTAACATACTTCTTCACAAAAGTTTTAAATAAAATTAAAATGTTTTTATAAGTTGCAACTTTGGAGATCCATAATTCGCGTCTTGCACACTTTTCAATATTCTAAGTACTTTTTCCATAATATATGATATGTTTACTAATAAATGCGAGAAGAATTACTTCAATTATTATGCTTTTATTTTCGTATTTTTGTCGTTCTAATTTGGATAAATGTGACGGTACAAGTAAGCTTTATATAAATATAAATCCTTGGGCTAAATTTTATCAAGATCGGCCCACAATTGACCACAGCTCCCATAAAACCCCTCATCCGAAAATCACTTTAACGTGCGTATATTCCACACAAATTTTGGTATAAAGTTAAGTCAATAGGATCCTGTACTTGTGATCCAGAAGTAGTGCAAATTCGAAACATTTTCAATGAATTTAACGTAGGCTTGTCATAGGAGGATGTTCTCTTTTTTGATACCTATTCAATGAAGAGGAAGTCATGTCCACGATTTTATGCAAAAGGTTTACTCCTATTTAAAAAAGATTTGCTCATCTCAAAATTTCTTTCACCTCAAAAAATTTATTCACCATGAAATTTGTGACAGTAAATACCTTTCTTCAACTCCAAAAGGATTTTTCCTATTTTAAAGACATTTTCTCACCTCGAAAATATTTTCACCTCAAACACTTATTCACCCCGATTTTTCTTTTACCTTTAACACATTTTTATTTTTAATATTTTCTCACCTCAACATTGTTTTCACCTCAAGCACAATATGCCAATGACGCAAATTATTTTAAAATACTAGAAAATTTTTTATCTTAACATTTTTTTTTATCTTAATATCAAACATCTTTTCTCAATTAAAGATTTTTTTTTACCTCATAATTCTGCTCTTTAATCAAAAACATTATTTCACCTCAAAAAATTGTTGCAACTTCAATAAAGTTTCTTACAGTATAACATCATTTTCAAACTCATTTTCTCATCAAACATTTCATTTTAAAAATATTTCCTCAGGACATTTTTCAGCTCGACTAAGTAATTTGACATAAGCAAATTTTTCTCAACTTATTTTTTTTTTAAACATATTCTTCCCTCGAAAACATTATCTCTCCTCAAAATATTTGATTGACATTACAAACGTTTTTCACCTCAATATGTTTTTTAAATTAAAAACATTTTTTACATGAAAAACATTTGTTCTCATCATCTTAAAAATATTTTTCACCTCAACTACAAAAAAATATAGGTTAAGCTGAAAATATTTTTATTCTATTTAACTCGAAATGATTTTGTATTTCCGTAACGCTTTATTCACCTCAAGAGATCTCTTCTTCCCTGAAAACATTTTTTTTTATTTTAAATATGAGTGATTCCATGCCAAAACGTACAGCAATCGGACTTGACATCTCCGATATCTATGAAATTCACTACAGATATTTCAATTGGAAGTGTTTCTTAAATCATAAAATTTTAGAGTCATGTCCCTTTCCGGTCAAAAAATATGACGGTTTAAAAAACTATTAAAAAAGCTAATAATTTGCTAATAACTTCTAAACTAGACATGTTAGATACCTAGTTTTAGTTTCATATTAAAGAAAAAAATATATATTTTTTTTTAATTATAACCAATACTCAGGGGAAATATAGGTATTAGGAGGAAAGTACCTATAGAAAAAGGATAAGCAGCCAACATTTCGACGGTGTTTAAGGGGACAAATGGTCCTGGAAGTATTATCGTCTCCCATGAGAGCCAATGCTCTCCTTTGAACACGGTCCAATAATTCTAAACAGGATTTTGCCTCGCCGGCCCAAAAATGTGAATTGCATTCCATTTTTGGATGTACTTATGTATACGGAGTAGGTCAGATGGGGAGAAAAATGTTTGAAAACGTCTCAAAAACCCCAAGCATTTGAAAGAATCTTTCGCAATATCAAAAATATGACGATTCCATCTGACGTCACACTGTACCCTTGTACCCAAAATCATAAGGGAGTCTGATTCTCCTAAATTGACATCGTTCATATGGAGGCATAATGGAGGAGATGTATCAATTCTCTTGTGTGTCAGCAAAAAACATTGAGTTTTAAGTGCATCAAAATTAACTCTATTAGAATCACCCCATGCCGATATTAAAGTCAGGTCACGATTGAGAGAGTCATACATATTGGCTCTAGCGAGACAAACCTCGGAGAGCCCTGGTCTATGGTGAAATAAATATGAGTGACATATTTTGATATAGTCAGCAAAGGAATAGATGGGGTTTGTGGTCACTGCCAACAAGTCGTCCATGAAGATCAAAAAGAGCGTTGGAGAAAAGACGGAGCCTTGAGGTACTCTTGAGTTTAATTTGAAGTCCTTCGACGAGACTCCATCTATCACAACATGAATGATCAGAGAGCCCGAAAAGTCATCACCAACACCAAATAAGGAGAGTTTTGATACCAGGGCATCATGCCAGACCCGGTCGAATGCTTTAGAGATGTCCAACAAAATTACACTACTCTCCCCCATTCGGTGAATTGAAGGAGACCATTGTTCAGAGAGAAATACCATTAAGTCACCAGTGGAACGACCATTACGGAAACCATACTGCCTGTCACTAAGTAGTATGCTCTTTTCAAGATAATTAACAAGGTGGAAATTTAATACACTTTCCATAACTTTCGAGAGTGCGGAACAGATCGCAATTGGCCCGTAGCTGTTCGGGTCAGAGGTATCATCTTTCTTAGGAATAGGTTGGACATTGGCAATCTTCCAACTGCTGGGAAAAGTACCGGACCGATATGAAATATTAAAAAGGTTACGCAGTGGACGGGCCCAGGATTTTAAATATGAAGATATTGCCTTCAAAATGGTATGTAGTAAGTAGATTTAATTCAACAGTTCAAAGATCATAATTAAACTTACAAAAATTAAACCTTTATATCTCCAAAAACGATATTTTTAAAATTCTTAAAAAATTATATGATGTCAATACAGCACTTGTCCATACCTGTGCAAAATTTCATATTGGACACTCATTTAGTTTAGAAACAAAATATAAACCAAAGTCAAATTTTGTATTTAAAGTCCATGTCTTTTTCTATTAAATGAACTTTACAATGTATAGTTCAGAAGTTATGAGCAATAAAGTATGTACACTTTTGGAAAAAAAATCTATAGTTTTTTAAAACATTATATTTTTGGACCGGAAAGGGCCTTTACTGAATGTCTGTAATTTGAGCAGCACTTGTAATATCTAATAAATGTAGCAAATTTCATTGAAATCGGAGATATCAAATCCGAAAATGCCTATTTTTTGTTCGTTTTGATATGGAATTACTCATATTTTTTTTCGAAAGGCCTACTGTACTTAGTCTGAATTATGACTGTTTAAATTGAATATTAAACAATATTCTGAAAGCTTTTCCGGAATATTTTAATTTTCATACAAATCAGTTCTACATTTAGGAAGTTTTTAATTTATTTCCTTTCAGATTTTCTTTCAAAATTTCCTAATTAATTTATAATTAATGTTATCGTTAATAATTCTCATCTGTTGGTTTTACTTAATAGTTTATTAAAAAATTTTGAAAACATAATTAAATAAAAGAAAATAAATTATTTGTATTGAAATATAAACAAAACGGAAAAACGTAACAAAAATAAGTTTTAATGATGACATAAATAATTAAAAATTATGAAAATCTATTTCAACAAAATAATAAAAAATACTGATGATGATGGGGTTAGCAACAAAAGAAACCGCAAAAAAAGCATTAAAATCACTGTTATAAATCTTACAAATTGTTTTATTTTTTGTTTCCTAAAAATACTTAATGAAGACGGGGGAACAAAAACTAGTGAATAGATTCTTTCAAGTCCAGCTGTCAACACTAGCAAATACAAAAAAAAAAAAAACACAAATCTTATAAACTGAAGTAGCATTTTTGTTGGTATTCGGTTGAGTTCATGTGTCAGTGATTGGAAAGGGTTGTAAATCAAATGAATATGTAGAGCACGAAACATTCAAAAAATAACAGAAAATAATAATAAAAAAATGAAATAAAAAACACGGCAGGTATTAGTTGTTTTAATTGTTTAATAAAACAATGGGAGGTCTATTCTCTGGTTGCTGGCAAAGAAGACAGCACAACTCAAACTTAAAAGTTTGAAGGAAAAAATGGATGAATGAAGATGGTGTGGCCAATATTAAGATAGGTCATGTGATTGTTCAAATTGTTGGCTGGGGTCGGGTGGTCGATCTGTCGGTCGGTTAGGTTATGGGAAACTTTTAAAACCTTCACCATAAACAATTGTTTGCGCAGCAGTAAATTCTGCTGCTGCTGAAAGGTATTAAAAGTATTCAATAAAATATAAATCAATTTTATTAGAGAAATAATAAAAAAAAAAACAGTTCCAACAAGGTTGTGAAATTAAATCATTAAGTTGAGATCCATATAATGAAGAAAAAAACCAAATATTTTTCATAAAACAGCACAGAACAAAAATAATTTAAAGAGGAAGATCATTAAAGTTGTTAAGAAGTCATATTTTTTGGTTTATTTATTTGTTTCTTTTTTTTTTATTGCTAAAATTTAAAAAAGGAAAATGTTTTTATTTGTATTGCACGTGTGTGTTTGCGTATAATTTTATGTAATAATATTTACTATTAAAATTGTTTGCTGAAATTAATTTACGCATTAAAATTTATTAATAAATTTTTTATGTCTTCATTTTTCATGAGAATAAACATCATAAAATTATGATTGTGAATAAATTGCAAAGAAAATAAAAACTTTTTAATTGTTTAGCTATTTCGTAAAATCTCTTTATCGGTTAATATTTTTCCTAAAAAAAAAAATTAGAAAAAACAAAAAAAAAAAAAAAAAATCAGCCGGCCAAACGGAGGAGGTGCTGTAGAGGCCTCTACTACTTAAGAGAAAATTATTGATTTTAATTACTATTAAATTGTTATTGCCAGGTTTTTCTTCATTTATATAGTATTGTGTTCTTCTTTTTTATTTTTGCTTCTAAAAGTGATATAAAAATTTTCATGAGAAACACATTGTAAAGATTTAGACACTGAGAGAAAAGTTTTGGAATGTTGGTTTATACTATTAAAAGTTTATTAAAAAAAAAATATATATATATATTTTTTAATTCAAGCATATAAGCATATAAGCCACCCGATATATTTTTAACCTCAATAACTTTAAAAAAAAAAAAGACATTTCATATCTAAAAATGTTTTTATTCTGCAAACAATTTATCTCAAAAATTATTATTTTTTGCTAAAAAATAAAAAAAAAATACCATTTGTTTCTTAAAAAAAAAAAAAAATAATAATAATAATAATAATAAATTAGTAATGATAGTAATAATAATAAAGTATTTTAATATCCCACATAAACTTTTTTTCATTAATTTTTACCTCCATAATGCTTCTCACACGAAAGTTTTTCTTTCAAAATAGTTTTCTTATTTCATAATTCCCTTTTCAACTCAAAACATTTTATATCTTAATAACGTCGTTCCATTTTAAGCATTTAAGAAATCCTTTTTGAGTTAAAAATTTATATTATTTAAAAAATATTTTGTTTTTTGACTCCAAAATTGTTGTGTCTCATCGAAATCTTTTGAATTTAAAATTGTTTTTCAACACAAAAGCATTTGTACCACAAACATTTTACCTCACATTAAAATTGTATTTTTTTTTTACTCAAAAAGTTCATTTAGTTCAAACATATTTCCTTTCCTTAAAAACCTGTTTTGCTCTTAGCTCGGAAACATTTTCTTCATTCAAAAAAAGTTTTTTAACTCCAAAAAATTTTAAAAATATTTTTTTTTTCTGTTTTAAACTAATTTATTTTAACCACAAAAACGTATTATCATCTCTAATAAGCTTTCTCACCACAAAAGTTTTATTCAGTCCAATTTTGTTTCACTTCAAAAACCTTTTTCAACTCAAACATTTTTTTAACTTAAAAGTTATTATACCCTTCACCACAGGTGTAAAGGGTATATATAAGTTTGTCATTCTGTTTGTAATTTCAACAATATTCATCTAAGATTCTGGATCCTTATTGATAAGGAAGTTGATATAACGACGTCCGCCTTTTCGTCTGTCTGTTGAAATCAGTTTTTAGAAAGCCCCAGTTATAGGATATATATCAAATTATACGGAATATTCCTTAGAAGAACACTAATAAAAATGAGCAAAATCGCTTTCTAAACAACTGAGATATCGCCGAAGACACCTCCAAAAATCGTTTTTGTTGCCTGCTTTTTTAAGCTCTACGAGCTAGCGACTTCGTTCCTGCGCAAAAAATCTATAATCTTTTTTTCATTTTTTTTTTTTTTTTTTTTGGCATAATAAATGAAAAAATAATCCGTCCATTAGTATCCGAGATGTCGCCCAAAAAGCATTTTTAGACTTTTTGAAGGTCCTATAAAAGCTAAGGGTTTCGTTCTTGAACAGATTGGTCATAAAATTTCGGGTTTTTGAATCCACCAAATCTGTTTATAAACAACCGAGTTATTAGCCGGTATTAACACAGATATTGACCAAAACGCCTTTTTGAACTTTTTGAAACCCCAATATAAGCTACGGTCTTCGTTCTTGCACAGATCTGTCACAAATATTTTTCAGAATTTCTAAGTCAATTAAGCGGTCCATATATTTTCAAAGTACCCTTTTTTATTTAATTTTATTTAAACTAATGTTGTCTTCATAAAATATATTAATTTTTATATAACATCCCAACTTGGGTGAAGGGTATATAAGATTCGGCACAGCCGAATATAGCACTCGATCTCGTTTTTCATTACAAAAACGTTTTCTCATTTTAGCAATATTTTTCACCATGAATACGTCTTTTTTTACCTCAATACGGCTTTTTTATCTTAACATATTTTTGTAAACTCCAAAAATTGTTATACCATGAAAATTAATTTTCATTACAGAAACGTTCTCACATTTCAAATAGCTTTCTTTTTTAACCCAAACATATTTTATCACTTTTTACCACATGAACTTTTTCACCATAAAATTTGTTTGTCAAAAATTTCTTATCTCAAATATGTTATTGAACTTTAAAACTAAATTTTAATCTCAAAAATATATTTTTTTTATTACATTTTCTACGTAAAAATTTTGTTCTAAATTTAAAAATGCTTTTTTACCTCAAATAGTAACTACTCCTAATTTTCTCATCTCAAAACTTTTCACCACAAACCTTTTATTCGATTCAAACATTTTTTTCACCTTAAAAATATTTTACATCAAAACTGATTATTCATCACAGAAATTTCTTAAAACTATTTTTTAATCAGCTTTTTTTGTTACCCAAAAAGAAATCTGTTATTTGTCACCTCGACAGTTATTTTTACCTGAACAATTTTGTACAATCTTAAAAATCTTTTTTTCACAAAAAAAAAACTTTTAACCTCACAAAATCTTTTCCACCTGAAAAGCAATTTCTCATCACAAAAACGGTTTCTCTGGGACTTGAAAACAATTTTTTTCTTCCAAACTATTTCTCCATCTCAAACAAGTTTTTTTTTTTTTAACAAAAAAAAAAAACAAGTTTCTAACTTCAAAATTATTTTTTCTTTTAACCTGAAATTTTTTTCAGAATCTAAAATATTTTCTCACTTCAAAATTACTTTTTCTCCTTTAATATGTAATTTTTCATCTCAAAAATTTGTATAATCTTATAATTAATCTCCTCCCTTAGTAATTTGTTTAAGTCTTAAAAAAGTTTTTCTACTCCAACAACATTTTTAAAGCTCAAAACAGTTTTATCATCTCAAAAATATGTTCTCACCACATATCTATATTCTCATAACAAAAAGTAGTTTTACCACAAACTTTTTATTCACCGCAAAAATTATTATTATTTTAACTGATTTTTTTTCTCACATCAAAATTTTGTCTATCCTTAAATGCACTTTAATCCCCCAAAATCCCTTTTAACCTCAAAAATTTTTCCTCATTTTTAAATTAAACTTTTCCTCACAAAACCTTTTTTCATCTTATCTTAAAAAAACACTTTTTACTGCAAAAATATTTTTCAGGTCAAAACTGTTTTTTCACCATTACAAAAAAAAAAAAAAAAAAAAAAAACATTTTTCCGAATTTCTTTATTCAAAAATATTTTTTCCCAACTCTAAAAATTCTCAAAAGCATATTGGAAAGCTTTTCTAAACCCAAAAGTATTATCTTACTCAAAGACATTTACGAGACCAAAACAGATGCATGAATGGAGACACCAGCTGAATAGATTGCATATTTTCTGAGCAGCTACACACTTCATCAGCATTCGTATTGTCTTATTCATATCGGTTTCCTTAAACCAAAAACTTTCTTTCCTTCACAGCTTTCTATTCTTAGTTTTGTGCTATCCACCCTTTTACAAATATTTTCTTTACTCCGTCAATTTCATTTCTTTTCATCCTTTAATTTCAGATGTCCAGCCTAATATCTCCAAGTATATTAGTAAATTTTAAATTCAGCTAAAACTTTTTATTATATATATTTTTTTTTTTTTTATTCGAACTTTTTGGTTATAATTATTTTTCAAAATTATTCAGGCTCGAGTTCAATTGTATCAATTAAAAGAATACATTGTAAAAGTTTATTGGACATGACGTCACACAGTGTGCGATTTCAAAAATGAAATTGAAATAATTATGGAACTTTGGAACGGCTGCTCCGATTTCCATGAAATTTCACATGGTGATAGTAGAGGTGTAGTTTTGAGCTTGGACCATATAGACCTATACAGGGCGAGTCCACAGGGTTCCAAAGTTGAACACCTCAGGTATAAAATTTATTAAAAACGATCCAGATTCCTATATCTGAACCGATTTAAAAGATTTTTATATGGGAGGATTCTGCTAGTCGAGATCTACAAAAAACATCGTCGTATGCATATATTATCTCCTTCAGTTTAAGAGACATTGAGCTTAAAAGCTTAAAATTTTTACTTTTTAGCCTGTCTTGGTGAAGTTTTTTCGCTAAAGTGGCTCCAATATTAGCCTCATTTTAAAATTTTTCTTCTTTCGTTAAAAACAAATAGAAAAGTTGTGCAAAGAAAGAATTTTAGAAAAATATTTACGGAGTCAAAAGTTACAAGCATTTAAATTTAAACTTTCAAAAAAAATTGATTTTTTCCCGTTTTTTTGCCAAAAAAAAGTGGTAACATTCTTTTTCTGTTATATAAACATTTTCTTAAGTAACATATATGATATTTATATTTTTCTGAAAGATAACTAAATACAAACTACTTTAAAGGAAAAAATGCTTTCAAAAATCGAATTTTGCGAGAACCAGGGTTTCCCAAATTTGACCAATTTTTTCAACTTTTAAATCGGTTCAGATATAAGGAATCAGGATCGTTTTTAATAAATTTTATACCCGAGGTGTCCAACTTTGGAACTCTGTGGACTCGCCCTGTGTAGGTCTTATGGTCCAAGCTCAAAACTTAAATTCGCCTACACCTCTACTATCACCGTTCCAAAGTTCTATAATTATTTCCATTTCATTTTTGAAATCGTACACTGTGCGTCATCAGCACTCTTCAGAGTTCCACCGTGGTGTTCTTTATAAACATCATCTATTTAACTCACAACTTATTGATAAATGGAATCCATGACTTTTTTTGAGTTAGACGAATTGTAAAAGCATTACCGTAAACCATTCGTCTAACTCTAAAAAATGTCACGGATTCCATTTTCCAATAAGTTGTGAGTTAAATAGATGATGTTTACAAAGAACACCACAGTGGGACACTGAAGAGTGGTGATAACGGTCGTGGCTGACTAGAAAATGCATTCCATTCTGCCGAGTGTCCAATAAACTTTTTACTATATTAAACTCTGAGGATTTTTATTTACCGTGTACTTCAAAGTCAATTTAAAAACTTTATTGAAAATAGCCAAAATTAGTAGCTTTTAATGATCAAATATAAAAAAATTGCGTTTGTTTTGCTTAATTTCACCTTTTGTATCTTTTCAAAACACAGACTATTTTTATATAAAATTTCCAAAAGAGTTATAATGCATGAAACATTTTCCACTCATCATATACTTTTTTCAATGTTTTTCAATTTAGTTTTCCTCATTTTGTGTGTTAAAGTTCATTAAGAAAAGTAAAAAAAAAAAACACTGCAGATAATTTTCATAGCATTTGCTGCCTACAAACAGACAAGTGGCAGAGTCTTAAAATCTCTACATATGGTCTCCTTTATTTTATGATTTTTATTTTTTTTTTTTCTTTGGGGATTCTAGACCAGCCGATATGATCATGCAGCAGCAGCAGTAGTAGCGGTTTGCATTCACAACTTGCTTGTGGTCGTGGGCCTCATAAAACTTTTATGAGCAATTGATAGTGTGAACAAACGTTTTCCTTGCTTAATTTTTTTCCAAGATGAAAAGAAACAATTTCTAGATTCTTTTTGTTAGTATTTCAATTTAATATACTTATTAAGTGCAATAAATTCCTCCCTATTTATGGCTACTGTATGGAAATTTATTACTTGGAAACAAGACTAATGAAAATAATGGAAAATTTTTCTTAAGTTTAGAAAATCTTCAAATTAAACAGCAGCTATGGCATAAAAGATGATAAGCAAGGTTAAACACAATTAAAGCGACAACTGCAATCATTTTTTATTTATTGAAAACCGGGAATAGCCCGAAGGACCATTAATTTAAAACATCTTTATAGAATAAAACCCTTGATACATAAGTGAAATAAAGACACTTTATATGTGTCTCCAAAATATAAATATTTCTTATATTAAAAGTTCCCTTAACTAGTATTGCTTTCTCTCTTAAATGTCGTTTATATTGTGTTTATGTTTTCTTGCTCTAACAAGTCATATTTGTGGGAGTGTTAACAAAATGCCTTCGAAAGAAGATATGACTAAACTAAACCCTCAATGTTTTCACTACATTTCAAAACAAATAACAAAATATTTAAATATAAAATCCATCATCTCACCTTTAGTTACATGTTTGAGATCTTGACAACTTGTGAAAATTATAACATTTTCTATTCCAAACATCATCATCGTCATCATCATGATGAGCCAAAACAAACCCCTGATTATCATTAAATAAATATTTAAATTATACCAACACACATAAACACACTGATGTTTTAATTTTAAGTGTTCTACTCACACACTCACTCACTCACTCATTCGTATTGTAAAATATTCCGTCATAAAATGAAGAGTTTGTTTATTTCACATTAAAAGTCAATTAAATGCGATGATGTATTACTACTGCTACAAAAACGAAAAACAACAAGAAAAAATAAAAACTTAAAAAAACATCTTTAAACAAATAAACAAAAAAATAATAATAAGCAACACGCTGATGAAAACTCATCTAAAATCAAAAGAAAAATACACATGAACGCAACACTTTTCACTCAAAATTATTATGGACTAGAATAAGAATGTTTTCTACTTGTTTTTTCGTTTTTTTAACATTTGAGTTGATTGGTATCTTGAATTCATTTCATTTAGAAAAATAAACATTTTAAGAAAAAAGCTTGTGAATTATAGGGATTTTGAGTCGAATGTTATTTATCTTGATATCTAAGTAAATCATCTTAATAATGTTTATAGAGATTTACTCTGGGTTTGTAGTGCAAAAAGTAAGAGCAATTGCTTTTATTAGACGGAGTAAATGAAATGATCTCTAGAGATCTGAAGAGCATTAAAAGGAATGATGTCAATCCTTAAATGGTAGGTGAGGTCGAGAAGAGGGGCGTTGATTGCGGTTATACACGTATGCCTTTTTTGCATGTTGTGCACTCTAAAGTATATCCATATGTCTTAAAAAATATTTTCATTCGGTCAAGAACTTGGTTCCTTCTAAGTAGTTCTTCAGGAATCTTAAATTATTCCACATTGGGTATATTATTCTTATGAAAATGTTCTGATACGAACAAACGCTGGAAAATTATATAGGAAATGTTTTAGTGTTTCATTCTCTTCCCCCCATAGTATGTCAGTTACTCTTCCAACTGAGGAATTCTGCCAACTTCTCATATACTCCTCCAATGACCATTCATTTAATTAATTTATAAACTTTTCAAAAAATTTAGCGTTTTCCAGTGTAATGTTATTCAGGGATGATCCCATTTTTTCGCTACTGATGATAACATGATGACCCAATATTTTCATAATTAAGATAAGAGTTTAAATCAGTTTTATAAGAACTGCGCACGAAAAAATCCGTGCATGATCTTGGGCTTATAACTTTTGATGTGGTGAAAAATTAATAATTCTGTAAAACTGGTTTGTATTTGCCATTATTCTCACTTGCCATGTGTTAAGTTTAATTGTTATAGCGAAACTAGTTTTTCTTAAAATGGAAATTTAACAAAAAAAACATAAACACATAATTAAAATTTTTCATAAAATCTTGCATTGGTCATATAAAATAATTACAAGGAAGGCTGTTGTGCCGCAAAATACAGTTTCTTGACATTAAAAGCTCAGCATAAAATGATACGGAATTTAAAAATAAGTGGACTTATTCGAGCAAAAAAGTGAACGAAACACAATATAATCTTTAATTAGAATAATTCTGGAAAAGATCAGATATTTCCTTAAAAACCAACAGGAACTAATTTATTATTTTATGTTTAGAACTTGAACATAACAGTCATTAATAAAATATCACTTTAAAAAAATTCGCCTACTGGTTTATTTTCTATAAGCAGATTTGCATGCACTGATTTTTTTCGTGCGCAGTCCTTATTATAAAACAGTTGGATATTTTGCACTGATTCTGCGGCAGGGGATTTCTCAGTCAATTCGGATGTATGTTATTATATACTAAGTCTATAATTCGCTTTTTTTTTCATTGACTCTAGTTCTATTTGTAAATTTAACGAGTTTGCATCATATATAGAAGCATATTTCGAGAAGGACTTGTTCGATTTGCCTTAGTAAAATATCAAAAAATTCTAATTAAAATTGCCCTCATGTTGTTCAAAAATTATGGAGCTATTAGCATATTTTGCGATAAAAAATTAACAAATAATTTTATTATAAAGATAGATTTGTTGCAAACAAGACATATTTCATTCAAATAAATGCATAAATTTTGATTGTATTCACAAATTAGTGAAAATATATCATTTTATTTTTTTTAATTTCTGATCGGTTACAAATTTTTGAGCCATCTGGATATTGATCAGTTCTTGGATTGTTTCTCATTTCCGTTACTTCATCCCACTTCACTCTATGAGGAATTCTGGTAATGGAGTTAATACGTGCAGATCTAGTTGGATTATGTCACATGATTCTGTGGTGATGTTACCCATTGGTAAGATATGAAATATGTTTTGATGCTTGGTTTTTTAACATCAATCTAGTGGCAGCAAAAGTTGCTTCGTATTTCACCTCTATCTTGATCGGTCGTTGATAATAAAGGCGGCTAAGAAAAACAATATACCGATCGTAATTGGAGCGGACGCCAACACCCATCATGCTGTTTGGGGAAGCTCTGACACAAATACAAGGGGTGAGTCTTTATACGATTTTATTCTTTGTATTAGTTTAGATATTCTGAACATTGGTAAGGAACCGACCTTTGTAGTAGCTAATACAAGGGAAGTTCTCGATATAACGCTAGTTAAACACTCTAATATGATCAAGGACTGGAGAGTCTCTAATGACTCTCCAGTTTACCCAAGCTTAAACCCTTTCAGAATAGGAGGAAGACAAATTGGACAGAACAATATAACATTCTGTCCCAACTCCTCCCTAATCCCCCTACCATCAACGGTTGCGAGGATATTGAATCCTGTGTTGAAATGCTGACAAATGCATTTGATACAGCGACTTCTGTTGCATGCAGACCTATGGTCTGCAAAGGTAGAAGTAAACCACACTGGTGAAACTCCGAGATTGGCGAGAATCGCAAAGATTGTTGCCGTTTGTTCAATGAGGCAAAAAGGCTAGGTAACTGGTCTACCTATAAGTCCTCAGTTAATAAATTTAAAAACCAGATAAGAAACGCGAAACGCAAATCTTGGAGGGCTTTCTGTAGTGGCATAGAAGGTCACTCCAAGAATAGTCGTCTCCGTAAAATTCTGGCATTATAACCGGCTGTCCCAAGTTTCATTCAGAAACCCTGTGGCAGCTGGACAACAAGCGGCCAAGAAACCTTGGATGTCTTAATGGATGCGCATTTCCCTAGCAGTTTCTCTTTAACGGAGTATTCTGCGGTATCTTCGGTAGCCTCACATGAAATTCCCTTTCCCATAACGGATAGTGAACTGAGATGGGCTCTAAAAAGCTTTGCCCCATTCAAATCCCCGGGCCCAGATGGCATTATACCAGCTGATTTGCAGTATAATGCGGACATAATAGTTCCTTGGCTAATTCGGATATACAAAGCATGCCTATATTCTTATATCCCTGAGTCATGGACTAGACGTACAGTGGTCTTCATCCCAAAAGGTGGAAAAACCTCACACACGAGACCGAAAGACTTCAGACCTATTAGTCTGTCGTCCTTTCTCTTGAAAACACTGAAAGGTTGATTGACCTTCATCTTCGTAATACAATCAACCCTAACCTATTATCAGCGTCTCAACATGCCTATATGAAAGGCAAATCCATAGAGACTGCATTACACTCACTTGTAGGGCATATAGAAAATGCTCTTGATGGCTTTTTATAATGTGACTCCGGAGGCAATCAAAATGTCTCTGGAAAGACTGGATATAAACCAGTCAACCCACTACTCAGGGAACTTGATTCTCTGAAGTTTAAGACTGTCACTTATGCGGACGATGTTGTGGCTGTATCTGGGAAATATCTGGATACTATGTCTCAGCGCCTGCAAACTGCTCTAGACCTAGAGCAGTGTGAGGAGCACAACTAGTGGTCTTAGTATAAATCCAGGAAAAACGGAACTTGTTCTCTTCTCTAGAAGATATAAGATTTTGGATAAATGGAGAAAATAAAATATCCAAAATACAAATATTAAGAATTTGTCCTTTACATTATATTCTATCGAAATTGTAAGTAAATGTGATTCCTTTTCACAGTTTTAAAAGTGATGAGCTCTTTCAAATCAAAAAATATATATTTTACAAAACAAGCTGAAAGATCGATATATTTTTTGCTTTTTATTTTTTACCTTTTCAAAGTCGAGTGTTTATTCTTAATGCTTGTAATTGTTGTTATGAATAAACATTAGCTCTTTCCTTTTTTCTATTTTTTTCCACTTTTCTTCATTCTAGTCCTTTCGATTCATTCTAATATTATGTTACTTCTTTTATTTGCCTTTCAATTTCATATTTTCTCTTTTACCTGTTCTGATCTGAAATCCTTCTAGCACATAAGGACCCAATTGTAGGTCTAAGTGAGTTTGGTCTTCGGTTCAATTACAACCCATTACAACCTACAATTTTCTTCAATTATTTAATATTTTAAAAAAATTGATTTCCCTCCATAATTTTTCATCTTTTCTTTCATAAAAAGACATTTTGGGTTAAATTTTCTAGAAAAGTGCAATTTATTTATTGGAGGGACATTTAAGCCAGATTATTTACATTTTCATTTTATTACATTTCTTTTCTACCAATTTTTCCTTCTTTTCCTCTTCTGCCTCTTCTTTTCTAAAACTACCGGAATGTACAACATTTTGAATTCCTTTATTTAGATTTTGGTAATCATTTGTCATTCTGGGAATAATCTCATTACCAGATATACTCAGCAGGCCTCACAGTTTTATTGTTTTTAACCAAAGAAATTTTATTGGGGAAAATACTTTTAATGAAGTAGAAAGTCATCGTTCCACACAGAGAATTAGACCTTGAATTTGACCTATAATAATTATTTAAACACTCGACACCATTTTGTAATAAACTCCCCGCCTTATACGTTTGGGAAAAGAAAAGGGGAGAGGTGGAACTAAGCGTCGTTAAAGCTGTTGTAACAAACGAGAATGTTATATTCGGGTCGGCCTAATCTATATACCTACCATCAACTTTTTCGTATTTTACGATATATCTGAGGTGGGCGGTAAAGTGTGCGGATCACGCCCATTTTTTATTTCCAAGTTTACATTGGTCCTTGAACTATTTGTACAAAATTTTGTTGACGTTTCATCTTATATGGGAGATTGCAAGTTTTGGTTTCCATGTTTATATCGGACCTAAAACTATCTGTACAAAATTTCGTTGCCATGAAATGAAGCTAAAACGGACACACTGTGTTTCAAGTATTTAGCCCATAACTTATTTGTTTATTAACCGATTTTGCCTTATATAAGATAAATATTTGAGCCCAATGCTGTTTTCAACAGACAGACGGACGGACATAGCTAGCTCGACTTCGAAAGACCAAAGTTTCATTGTCGTCTCCGCTTGGCGTCACCAAAGATGTGTTTGTTGACTTTAAAACTGGTCGGCATTAAAACGTAAAAGTTTCTCCCATCAGGTCGCGATAATTTTTTATGAGCATATCAAATATCTCCCTCTTAATAAGGCGAATAGCGAATATCGAGTTTAACTAGTATGACTAAGGTTTTTTTCTTTTTTTAGTCATGCCCATAAAAAAATCAGTACGAGATAAAAAAAAGTGAAATCAAATCTTAGTAAGCATTTTAAATTCCATCCAATTCACCAATTTTTTTAATAAAGAAAAAACATTTTCATTTTCTTTGCACACCAATGTGACTCCACTCTACAACTTAAGGTATACCAAGATATTTTCACTTAACTGTGAATAAAATCAAGATTTGTTCATCAAATTTGATGATACGTGGCTTATTTTAATTGTAGCTTTATACTTAAAACCAAAACCTGAAACATTTTTGTCGTTTTCACTTTTTAAAAGAACATTTAAGAAAAAAACCTTGAAAAAATTAAAAGAAAGTGTTTTTCTAATTTTCTAAATACTAATTTCTAAATACCTTCGAAAACATTGAGTATATAAAAAATGATGTTAGGGTAGCTTAAAGACATTTATTATTCATATTTTAATGTATGACTTATGTCAATTGTACACAGCGTTCTTGAGTTGAGATGAAAAATACTAGAGTAATGGCCTTATTATGGATGAAATATTAGACATGTCCATAAAAAAATCCAAACCTAAGGCAAAAAAAAAAAAAATTTAAAGCAAATTCGTATTTAGAATATCAAATCCAACTATCCGACTATAGAGGAGAATTTTTGATGCCGACCACTACAACTAACCAGAAAAATGGAATATGAAATTTTTATCGAGCTTCATCACATTCTAGGAGTCTTA
Source organism: Protophormia terraenovae (assembly GCA_951394005.1). Lineage (NCBI taxonomy): Eukaryota > Metazoa > Arthropoda > Insecta > Diptera > Calliphoridae > Protophormia > Protophormia terraenovae. The sequence goes on from OX596074.1 coordinate 146,758,772, forward strand.
TTCGGTCAATTTGATTTTGCTAAAACCTAAACAATGTGTATTATGATCTAAAAAAAAAAAATACTTAAAAATTTTGTGCTCTCGTTCCACTGTACCCTAATAAAAAATGTTAATCTTACACAGATTCACTTTTTATTTACAACTTTAGCAAATAAACTTTAAACTAAAAATAACAAGGAAACACCAGAATTCAGTAGAGAAAACAAAATACATTACGCAAATAAAAAAACATCATAAACTAAATTTTAAAATAAAATCTTAAAATGATGACAACAAAAACATTTATTTGATGATAAAAAAATAAAAAATAAAACCAATCCCAACTAAAGATAACTTCTATTTTAAGCGTTAAAATTTCACAGATTAACATACAGATTTAAATGAATGAGCTCACGTGCATACGAGAAAAAAAAAACGAAACCAAATGAAATGAAATTAAATTCAAATTAAAATAAAACAAATTAAATAAAAAATTAAAGTTGAATAAACATTTTCATCATTATTATTATTATTGTGCTTATCAGACAGAGATCAGGAGGCAGAGATTTTGAAAGATGTGAGAACGATGATGAGTATGATAATAACGACGACTATGTTAATAACGATGATGATGAAGAATAGGAAAAACACTCAATTTTAATTATTTTTTTTTTTTTCTTTTCAAATAGAAATTATGAGGAAGTTGTTGGGTAAAACTTTTCTTTTCTTAACGCCTAAGAATTAGTGAGATTTTAAAACTTAACTAGACAACAACACGCCACAGTCTTTGGCCACACAGTCATGACTGACAAGAATTATTTTCTTATTTTTAATTCTAAACGATCAACGAGACGCTACAGTGGTGTTAGTTCGAGTGTTTGCAAATGCAATTTTTCTTGCCTTCTTCAAAGATTTCTAACGATAAAACGAGTGTAATTTCAAATAAAATCAAATGAAATAAAAAGACATAAAAATAAAAGTGAAACGTTGAAAATTGTCCGCTAAAAAAAAAAAAAAAAAAAACGGCTCATTTGAGATTAATTAACAACAGAGACACACCGACTGACCAAACGATCGAGCGTATAAATATGTTCAAAAACAGATTTCTATACTATTTTTTATTTTTTTACAAATAATAAAATTCGCAAAACTAAAAAAATACAGTATAACAGATCTTTATAATGATTAAAGTGTGTAAATGTGTTTGTCTAAATGTATCCACTAGAGTAAAGTGTTTTTGTTTTTAGTAGTGGTTTGGTATCTATTAGATAATTAAAAAAAAAGAGCGTAATGAGATTGAAATGAAATGTGAAAAAAAAAGAAATGAAACTGAAATGTAATAAAATAAAACAAAAATTTTTTATTTATTTGATCTAAATCCAACTATAGAAAACAAGACTCTTTAACCGAGAAGAGACACTTAGCCACAACAGCCAGCCATTCATTTGATGTCTATAGTACTGAATACATTATTATATGAAAATCGTATTGTAAATGGTAATGAATAAATGTGTGTAGTAGATTTTCACAAAATTTGTTTATGTGTGAAAAGTGTGTGATGAAAACAATAATAATAATAAAATAAAATTAAGATAGAAAGAAAAAAAACGCTAAAATTCTTCATTCTAATGAATGAGATTGAACAACAAACGTGTACGTACAATTGCGCTGTGAAGTGGATCAATATGAGCGATCGGTCGGTTGGTTGGTTGCTTGGATGAATGGTTGGTTGGTTGGATCGTTGGTCGGTCGATCGTTTGTTCTGTTTGTGTATATGTTTTTGTATATTTTTTGGCGATGGGCGAGAGTATAATTTTTTTTTTATTTGTTTTCGGTTTAACAATCATCATCATCATCGACATCTCAACATCATTATCATTTGTACAAACAAAGTTGACGGTGACGTTAACGGCGGTAAATATCTATACACAAGTCAGTATTTGTGGCGGCGTTTTAGTGTTAACTTACCTGTAAGATTCGCTGATAGCGATCGTGATGATGACGATGATGATGATGAAAGTCTCTTCTTCTATATCATTTTGTGTTTTCCTTTTATACTCATCGTATTCTTTCTATGTGCAACACAAAAACGGCCACAAAATCGTCCAACAGCCAACAAAGTTCAGTTCATCGTGGTGGATGATTGTGGTCAAGTGCACACACAACTGAAATAAATAAATAATAAAAAAAAATATAAATAAAATATATTAAACGAAAATTTTGTTATTTTATGATGAAATTTATGAAAAGAAAATAATTTATAAAAATTAAACAAAAAGTTAAAAAATAATAATAAAAATAATCGGTACAAACAAAGCGGGAAAATAAATAAAAAAAAAGAACCTTTAAACAGGTGGATCTGTGAAGACAAATAAATAAAACAAAGTTCTAAGAAAAGTGATGAGTTTTAAATGAAATTGAAAGTTAAAAAAAGCGCCAGTTGGGAGAAATAATAAATAACAATTTGTTAATGTGCAGAACCTTAAAAGTGATATATTGCAACAAAATCGCATAACAAATAATATATGTTCATACATTTGCTGAAATGTCAGCAGGACATATCCAGGATTTCAGTAGTGCTAATATGGTGGAAAACAATATAAATTAAAACGCCAAAATCTGCAAGGATTTGGAAGATAAATATGATTCTACTAATTCAGTTATAGGGAAAAAAAAAATTAAATATATATTTAGAAAAGTAGATAACAAACTGAAATAATTTAGTCTGTCACAAAACAATCATATATCAAAAGTTCCAAAAAAGCAAAAATACGTATTTTGACCATAATTCCTCCTAGGATTGTCCTTTGGTTTGTATAAACATATGGTCTTTTCCTTTATGTCAAATGAAAGTTAGTGGAATATTTGATTCGCTAATTTATATTGAAAACAACAAATAAATCTGTTTAAACGAATTTTCAACTCTCTTAATATGGGAATAATTTGATTTTAGACTTTTCTTACTTCCAAAAAATAAAATATTTTTGAATCTTAAAAAATACTTAAGTTATAAAAAATTTCTATTAAATGTAAATATTTTTCATTGCTACTTCGAAACTAAATTCAACGAGCATAGATAGTTGTAGTGTTATGTGCAGAAAAAATCTTCGAACAACCAGAATATATACTCTACGACTCAGAGCTAATTCCTAAGTTGATTTAACCATGTCTGTCCGCCTGTCCGAATTTATGTCCATGTAAACCTTGTGAACAAAGTATAGTTGCCAATTTTAAATATATCTTGATAAAATTTGCCTATTAAAATTGGTAATAATCATACCATTATCCTCCATACAAATGTCCTCGCCAAATACCAGTTTAACCCCAATAAAATCTTAAACATAACTACCCAGCAAAAACTTTGGTTGCCAGGTAATTAGTTAGGAAGCTAATATAATGGCTTTACACAACTTACACATTCGCTGAATAACTCATTATTTTAATACGGTGATGACATTAGAGGCAACTACTTACCTCATGTCATTACTTAGATGTCATCAAAAGAACTAATTACTTTTAAGTTGTTCAATAACTCATTGATTTTAAATTATTACTGAAGTCATTATAAGTTGAAACAAGAGGATCTAGTTGCGTTTTAAGTTTCTAATTAGTAATGAAACTTTAAGATATAAAAATCTGTTTTTTTTTTTTGTTTAATATTAAACCTGGAAAGATTTTATAAATTTTAATGTCATAAACTTAACAATAAGGAAATATACAATATTTTAAAAACTATTTTAGATTAAAAATTAATTCATACGTAAGAATTGGGCTACAGGTCTCGTAAATCATTTTGATTTTTTTTTAATGTAACAATTTTCAAAGAAATTATAATTTTCTCTCCGAAATTGCTCAACATTTTGACAAACAATATTTGAGAAAAATCTATCTAGTGGACGGGGGAATAAAATGTAACTACCAAATATATTTCTAAAAACTACCAAATATATTGCTTAAAAAGTTCCTAAAAGGCTTGTTTGGATTTTAATGATTTTTTCTTGAACTGCTTAGAGAACTAAAATAAAATGTAATCTATTAGGGACCTTAATAATTTCTCATAATTAAAACAAAGTATCAATCTTGTACCTGCAATAAATTTACGTTGCAATATTATATTAAAATATAGCTTTGAGAAATTTTTGAAACAATTATTAAAAAGTAACAATTAAAAGTTTTTACTGATAACTCGGTTATTGATTAGAATGATTTCTTTTGCAAAAGAAGTATTTTATTATTATTAGAATTATATTATTATTATTATTATTATTATTATTATTATTATTATTATTATTATTATTATTATTATTATTATTATTATTATCATTTGTGACAGTTCTGTATAAAAACTAAGTCCATTGCTTTAATAGGAATGAGGAATTTTGCCAGGAAAATAACCTTAAACATTCATGATATCCTGCGAAAAACAAGTTCAGGAATGAGTTAAAAATAGTGGAGTAGCAAGCGCATTATCACTTATAAAGCAATTATTACCAGTATTAAAATAAAAATTGGTGATTTCCATAACACAAAATTTGCAATAACGTTGGGAAATAACCCAAGATCACTCATCCACAACCCACGAATTAGAAACGCATGAATTCTATGGTCTAGCAAATATTAAAATAAATGTTTGCAGTTTTTATTATTTTTTGCAAAGAATTGGGGTACCTCCAACTCTCAAGCTGGAATTAAAAAATAATAATATGTTTATTTTATCTTTTGCTGCCGGAGGAAGAGACGGACATTGTTATTTCTCTTAGTTCCCTTATAAAAGTTTTATTAGGTCTGAGTTAATCTTATGAACAAGTGTGACTTAAAAACAGTGTTGCTAGATGAAGGGATTTGTCCCCAAATCGATAATTTCAAACTTCATTTGGGGACAGATTTTCGTGGTAAAATATTTGGGGACTTTTGTAAAATATATGAATTTATTATATATACATTGTCCATTCCATGAGAGATTTATAAAAAATGGAAATTTTTTTAAGGAGGTTCATCCGATTTTGCTCATATTTGGTACGTATATAACCTATGGAGCCATTTAAATATCTCATTTTTATTCTACAATTTTGATTTTTCTAAAAGTCAAAAAAATCGGAAAAGTGTGTAACTTTACACATTTATATCTCTAAAAGTTGTTAACGGATTTTAATGATTTAAACTGCATGTAGGAGATGAATATGTCCTCTTTTAATGTAGTAATTTAAAAATAATATTATCATTTAAAAATGCATTCATAATACAAACGCAATTTTAGGATGCATTTTTGAAAAATTTCGACCCTTTCCATAAGGTATGCGTATGGCAAATATTATCAAAATCGGAAGTCATAAAAAATATTTTTGGGTGTTCTGTCATGGAATGGACGATATATATATTTAATTAAAGAAAATTTTTATTAAATTTATCATTCATAGAAAATGTTCCATGAATTTTCTATCACTGAAGAAAAAAATTTCGAAAAAATGTCAATTGATTTTGTCATTCCGTGTGTAAAATGTCGAAAAAATCATTTAAGACCCCATAAAGTATATATTTTCTGGGTCCTGGTTAGATCCTGAGTCGATCCGTCTGTCTTTCCGTCTGTTGAAAGCAGGATAGGGCTCGAACGGGACAATCGAGGGGGACGAAATTTGGCTCAAATATTTATCTTATATAAGGTTTGTTTAGTATTGAAAATGGGCAAAATCGAAAAATAAACAAAAAAGTTATGGGCTAAAAACTAGAAACACAGGGTGTCCGTTGTAGCTTCATCTGCTGATATCTCTTTAACAAAATCATGTACGGCAACGAAATTTTTTACAGATAGTTCGAGGGTTGATATAAACTTGGAAACCAAAAATGGGCGAGGTCCGCCCACCTTCCATTTAAGGTGAAACGTTAACGAAATTTTGTACAAATAGTTCAAGGATCAATGTAAATTTGGAAACAAAAAATTGAGTCACCCACCTTACCTCCCATATAACGTAAAATTTGGAAAAGTTGATGGTGGGTATATAGATTCGGCCGAGCCGAATGAGAATGAAAGAAAATGAGAATTTAAGGTGACATCCAGCTCAGGTACAGTGGTGGCCACGAATTTAAGACACGACATGTAACGAACTAAGTTGTGATAATTATTACAACCCTGCAATATAAAATTAGATTTTGTTAATTTTTCAGTGTACCCTGTAATGTTAAGATCAATTACCGTTATTTGGTTTTGTTTGTGTATACATTTTGTTGCTGTTTTTATTATATTTTCGTAAAAACGTGCTTTTGAAGCTGGTCACGAATTTAAAACATATAAGAAATATTTGGTTTTTAAGTGATTTTTTGGTGTTTTTTGAAGCTAAAAGGTAAGTAATGAATGTTTTATTCCATTTAATGTTAGAATACATCAAAATATTTAGTTAGAAATGGCCAGAGGTACTTGGAGTTCGGATGCCGAGCGAAAATTGATCCAACAAATGAATACTGATGGAAAAACAGTAATGGAAATTTCCAAGCTACTAAAATGTTCCAGATCCAAGATTTACAATGCACTGGAACACATCAAGCAACATGGCACTACCAAAAATGTCAAACAGCACCCTAGAGCCCGAAAAACTACACCCAGGGAGGATAGCTTAATTTATAAATCAGCTGCTAAAGATCCTTTCAAGAGCTCAAGTAAAATTAAAAATGAGATTTCATCGGATTTTGGTATTAATATATCGTCCAGGACAATAAGAAGTCGTCTGAATGAGAAGAACTTACGTGGGTGTATTGCACAACGTAAACCACTTGTGTCAAAAAAAAATATTAAATCCCGACTAGCGTTTTCAAGAGAAAATCTCAATAAGCCGATGACATTTTGGAAAAATATACTTTGGAGCGACGAGTCGAAGTTTTGTCGCTTTGGTTCTGATGGAAAACAGTACGTATGGCGTCCTCCAAACCTGGAGCATCACCCAAAGTACACCCTTAAAACGGTTAAGCATGGTGGTGGAAATGTCATGGTGTGGGCAGCATTTTCCTGGCATGGTGTAGGTCCCATTCAGAAGATTATCAATAAAATGGACCAGCATATTTACAAAAACATATTGACAAGCATCATGATACCATTCGCTGAAGACAACATGCCTCTAATGTGGAAATTTATGCATGATAATGACCCTAAGCACACTTCACGCCTAGTGAAGAGTTGCTTAGAGGAAAATAATATCACAGTTCTGAAATGGCCAGCTCAATCCCCGGATCTCAATCCAATTGAGAACTTGTGGAATGATGTTGAGGAGCATGTACGAGCAGTAAAGCCAAAAAATTTGACTGATTTATGGGAAGAAATTCAAAAGGCTTGGTATGCCATTCCAAAGGAGCGCTGTATGGCCTTAGTTGAAAGTTTACCCAGGAGATGCGCTGCTGTGATTCAAAATAAAGGATTTCCCACCAAATACTAATATTGTTTTATGAAGCTGAGCTTTACTTTTGTGAATTAACTTTTATTTTGTCTATGTCCTAAATTCATGACCAGGCTTAAACTTGTATTAATCTGTATAATATGTAAATAAAAATTGGAAACTAAATATAGGTAACAAACTATTGTTGATTTTTTTTCATAACATTACTAGGATCTTTAAAAAATAACATGGATCTAAAATTTGTTCGATAAGATGTAAAAATTATCAGAAATATATAAGTGAAATGTCGTGTCTTAAATTCGTGGCCACCACTGTATAGGACTAAATTTTTATGATATTTATACATCTTTTTAACATCTTGAAAAATACACCAAATTCAATTGTTTTACCATTTTAATTAAGCAGCTTCTTATTTTGTGGAGGAACCTTGGTCTATAATCTGAAATATTCAAATAAATGATAATAAATTTTTCAATATTTTTTTATTAACAATAATATTTATCTTTAATTTGGAGAAGCTGAAGTCTAAACAGTTTAGTTTATACATATATCGATTAAATTTTTATTTGGAGGATTTTCATTTAGGTTCACGTTTTAGTTGTATAGGATTTTATGTTAAATTTATAAAATTCCGAAATTGATAGATTTGTTTTAGAATTTTAAATGAACTTTTATATAATTCTTTTGTTTAACTATTTTGTTATTGTACTACTGTGAATTTTAAAAAGGAGTTATAAGTGAAAGATTTATTAATTATTTTAAAACCAACATTTTAAAGGAGTTTACGGAGTTACACTATTTCCGATATTCCAATTGTATTTTTATAATTATAAATTATGTTTTTGATTTCGATTCGTTCAATTTAAATAAATTTATAAAATTAACTAAAAACAATTATTTGCTTTGCGACCAGTTTGCTGTCAACATGGTTGGATGGTTAACGTGGTAGCTCAAAGGTCGTACGAGCATTAAAGTAGAATCACTAAGTTACACTGTTTGACTAAAATAGAGGTTGTTTGTTGTGTGCGATTTGAGTGACTTCTATCAAAATATTTTTATTTCATTTATTTTTTCTGACATTCTCTTGGAAATGGTGTTTTTTTTTTTTTTTTGAAGCAAAAAAAAAAACATAATATATTGAATTTTTCACGCATTTAAAAAAATTTTACTTTCATCTGAAACAAAATATCAGCCCACATTGTAACTCTAGAAAATCCACAGCTTACAGATCAACTAAAAAAATATACAACATAAATTTCATAAATTCAAAATAAAATCCCTTGAAGTCAACTCTCATACAAATTAAGCTAAAATTAAGTAAAATAAAAGAAGCCAACAGTTTCAATATGAAGCCGAATTAAAAAAAAAAAAAAAAAAAAAAAAAAACACATACAAAATTAACGTAAAAAAATCCTTTAAACTTAGACACAAGAGCACTTAAATACAAAAACTAAAGAAAGGAATGAAAAAAAAAACAGTTCCCATCAGTTTCAAAGCGGCTTTTAAAACTATTTTTTATGCGATTTTGTTGTTTCATTTTTTTTCGATTTTTTTCTGACCAACTCAACACCGTGTATCCCTTTTTTCATATGGTGGTCAGCCGGGGTAAAAAACAGTCCATGAAATTGCCAAAACACAACAGCAAACAGAAACAAAATAAAAATCCAAAAAATAATACTGAAAATCAACAACTCCTTCCAATGTATTAAATAAAAAAAAAAAATATAAAACAAAAAAATCCGAAAATAAAATATAAAATAAAGGCAGGCACATTAAACGTTAAACGTATTTAATTTAAAGTTTCCAAAGAACGTACGAAACAAACGAATCAGTACGCGTGAGACTTTACAACAAAATTGACGCGTTTTTTATTTGTGGATTAATAAAGATTAAACATTAAATTATAAAATAATTAAATTAAAAATACAAAAAGAGAAAATAAATTATTATTTAATAAATAAATCTTTTTTCCTTTTGTAGCTTATAAATCAAGTGTCTTTAATGTAAAAACAAAATGTTTCATTTAACAAAAATAGTATTAATAAACTTAAATGTAATTATCATTTAATATTATTAAAAAGTGTTGAAAGATCATCGTGTTACAAACTTTGACTTTTGTGAAGATAAGTGTCAAATGTTTTAGAGAAATTTATTGTCTTTAAAATTGCTTGTTATCCTGATAAAGTAATTATTTTAAAGATTTATTTATATAAAAAAAAAAAATAAAATAAAAAAATTATCATAAATAATTTGCTAACGTTTAGATTGTGGCACCGTTGAGATATGCGGTTATTTATGGTGATTGCAATTGTTATATTTGCAATGCCAATAACTGGACTTGGTTGGTAAGTTTCTAATTATTTATTTAATATTTTTTACTTAATTTCTATTCATGTTTTTTTTATATTGATGCTATAAGTAGCAGACAACAGATCTTTTAGCTTTTCTTGATGTTTTTTAATATTATTTTAATTAACAGCTGGTATTATTGATGTAACTATTTTCACATGATTAGTAAAATAATGTTGTTTTTACATACTTAGGACAGTTAGCTAGAGTACTTCAAATTCAGGTGTAATACAGTCTGAAGGAATGAAAATTTTTATTAAATCAATCAACTTGATGATTGAATTATTGAAAATTTTACTGAATCTTACATAAAGTTTATTTTTACTGTATGTTTTTTGCTTGAATATATTAAATTTTGATGTAAAATACAGTTGCTTTATTTTACTTTTTAATTATAATTAATTACATTTTTAATATTTTTTCTGTGTATGAAACACTGGCTATGATAGTGCAGTTGCCAAATACAGAATTTCGTGTTGAAATAGATTCGGAACTTAGCTAAACCCAAATTTATTTTTTTCTACGCACATTAAAAACCAGATAATGTCTATAAACTGAAATTTATTGCTTATGACAAATTGTATACTTCACTTTTAAAAGTGATTAATGCTTTTGTTGAAAAGTTTTTAATTTCTTACCTTACCTCAGAGATTACTTAGTAAGCAAGTAGCATTTAATTAAAATGTTTCAAAGATTTAAAAATCTGAAAAATTAGTCAAAATGCTGAACGTCAAAGGTTATAAAACCCCAGCAAAAAACGATGAAGTTCTTCAAAAAAAAAAGAACATTTTCACAACTTCAAAAGTGGAACAAAGTGCATATATTAAACTTTTTTGGAAGTTCTTAATAATTAGTTCCAAAAAAATTGAAAATAAATGAATTTTTTGTGGGAAAAAAATTGTAATAATTTCTAACAAAATTTAAATTTTACAAATTTTAATCCACTTTTATTATTATTTAAAAGGGCAAAAACAGAATTTTTATTAAAAAATTGTATAAACATAGTTTTAAGAGAAGTGCTTCAAAATCAATGAACAGAAAGTATATAAAAGAATAACATCCTACCAATGACAACTATGGGTTAAAAAAAGAACTTCTGCAGCTCTTTTTCACCACTAGGTACTTCTTTCCAATGACAACACAATGTTAAAATCATGGCTTTTTCAGTTCTTTTTTTGCTGGGACTAATTGAAAAAAAGTTGTTTCTAATCCTAACTTGACTTCTTTTGTAAACAACCCAGCAACAACTTTGGTTACCTGGTAATGAGCTAAGAAGCTAATAAAATGGCTTTACACTACTTATACAATGGCTGAATAACCCATTATTTTAACACGGTGCCATTACATAGATATCTTTACTTTTAAGTTGTTCCATAACTCATTGATTTGAAAGTATTACTGAAGTCATTATCAGTTAAAACAAGAGTAACTATTTGCATTTTAGGTAACTAATTAGTAATGAAATTTTAAATAAGTAAATAGTAACTACATCCGTAACTAGATGCCATTACCAAGTTTCTGCTTTGTATACTTGTTAAAACAAAGCAGAAAAATTTTTTACAGGATGCTTGAAAAATCTTTTATTGCCTAAATAAATTCCAAAATATTGGAAACCAAAACCCGATATTTTACCAAAAAATAAATTTTTACTTAAAAAATATTTTTTTATTAAAGCAATTGGGTGCACCCTAGAGCGGGTCGGTCTCCATACCAAAAAAAAATAAGTTGTGCCAGTCACCCCCTATAATGAAAGAATAGTTAATAAGGTTTCCAAAAATGCAAAAATTATTTTTCACCACGCACCAAAATACCGCCCTATATACAAAAAACGAAAAGGGCGGTATTTTGGGGCGTGACAAACTTATTAACTATTCTTTCATTCTAGGGGGTGACTGGCACAACTTATTTTTTTTTTTGTATGGAGACCGATCCGCTCTAGGGTGCAGTATCTCTCTGCAGTATGTGCCTATGGGCGCCTTAACAATTCGATTTTTAATTTAAATTATTATTATTTTTAAAAAAGATTAATTAATTAAAAATTAATAAAAAAGAATAATGTTTGATCATAATAAGAAATGTTTGAAGTATACTATGATAAATACCGATCATGTTATGATAATATAAAAAACCGAATGAGAAAATTTGATCATAATGTGATAAAGCCAGATCATAGCATATTTCAAATTTAATATGAAAAAAATCTGGTCATAATATGATAAATTTTGATCACAAAATGGTTCAAGATTATATTTATAATTATTTATAATCAAAATAATTTTCCAATCTAATATATCGTTCTTATTTTAAGGTTACTTCAACCATATTTTTTTCTCTACGTGTATATTCAAACCAATCGACTCATCGAATAACAGGCAATTTTAGTCCAAAAACTCTTCATTTACATTCCTAGGTACTACTGAATGTTGTAGACTGCTTGTTTATCATATAGATCAAAGAGAAAAAAATTCAATATATGAAAAACATTAAATCTTGATGCTTAATTAATAAAAAAAAAAAATTATATAAAGTAAGGCATTGATTTTCTACACAGAAAAAAGTCACCAATTAACAAATATATATGAAAATAATTCATTCAATTATAAACTTGTTTAAATTTGCACCTCTCACCAAAATGATTATATCAACGGTTCTCAAATGGGGGTCCGCGACCCACAAGGGGTCCGTAAGGACATTCATGGGGGGTCGCGAAGAGTTCCTGAAAAATATTCTTAAACACACACTTTTTTAATATAAATATTATTTAGAAGTTCAAATTAAAATTCCAACTATTTAAAAATGGAAATACATCTTTTTACAAACTATATCCAAATTAAAGACAAACGTAAAGTTTTTTTCTAAAATGAGTTCTTTTTAGAAACTACTAATGAAGGATCCTTTGATTGAAAATAATATACTTGATAAATGATCAAACGAAGAAAGTAATGCTCTCCAATAGAGTGTCCCGAGGAAAGCATTTTTCGAGATTTCGATGTACCCCTCAAACGATGCGTAAAAATTTGCTTGGGTCATGGGTCCCATACATTTTAGTCAAACAAAGTTTATATTTTTTAATCGAAATGGGTATCAAAAAATTCGTAATTTTATGCTGGTTATGGAAAAAATATTTTAAAAAAGTTTTTCCGTGGGATTTTGTTTCGCTAGAAGACTTTTTAAGGCATTTTGATGAACAATTTTTTGGACAAATTTAGAAAATCATATATTATCAACAGTGCTTATTACTACAATGCAAATTTTTAATATTTTAGCCATAAAGGGAACCAAAATTACGGTTTATGGACCAAAATTTCTGCAAAAAATTTTTAATATGTATATATTTTGTTTTTATAATTGCCTAAAAATTACGAATTTTTTGATACCAATTTCAAGACAAAACTCAATACTACTTTTTAGGAGAAATGTTCAAGATCCGTGACTTTCAATCGCTGGTAGGGAACTGAATATCAATTTTAAATATTTTTTAAATATTTTTCCCATATTAAGCTAATTTTTATGCTCGTTTGAGGGATCTTCCTACAAAAACTTTTATTTCATCTATAAGTTTCCCGGCTATATAAAGAAAATTTACTTAAGCAACTTAATTAATTTAAAGACAGAAAATCCTTTAAATGTTAATATTAAGAAAGTACGAGGTTCATTTCAAAAAGAGTTGAAATTCGTTGAATTTAATTTTGAATCAACAGATTTAAAGGCATTTTTAATAGTTGAAATATAGCAAAGTTTATCCGCTTGTTGGCTCCGAAGCCCTTAAAATATTAAAACATTTTTCTTCAACATTTTTATGTAAAAATATCCTTTTTCACTCTTTTGTCCCTCAAAACAGAGATTCGATCTTTTGTGGATGCAGATCATACGAAAAAGTCTCTATTAATATTATTTTTTAAAATTACTTTATCTTTTTTTTTTTTTTTTTTTTTTTGGATTTTTAAATAAGTCAAAGTTGTAGTGGGTCGCTCTTCCATTGCAATGTCAAAAGGGGGTTGCGAAGCCAGGTCTTGTGAGAACCCCTGGATTATATCAATTACTAAAAACTATAAAAAATACAAAACAGAAAAAAATTCCCAATTAATAAATTAATTAAATCAATCAAGTAGATGATTGAATGAATTAAAAATTTGTATAGGAAAAAAAATCATACCAAAATTTATTTTTTATTTTATTTTTTCTTCAACATATTTATTAAATTTTGATGCAAAATTAAACAACTGAGTTAATTGTAAAAAATACGGTAATAATTTTTTCTGTGTAAAAACCTTTAAAAACTTCTTCTTAAATTGTTCGCATTGATTACTTGGATTTACACATCAGCTTAAACATTACCCAGCAAAAAATAGTGCTTACTTGGAAGCAATAACATTGCTAACAAAAGCGATATATTCGTTATTTAATTAATAATACAGTAAGTTATGGACTCTGCACAAAAAACACTATTCGTTACCATAGTGCTCCAGAGAAGCAAACAAAATCACATTCTATTGCTTCTAAGCGGCTCATATCTAACAAAAATCATGCATTATAAATGCGCTTCAGTAATGTATTATTACAAAAGTCTGGTCTGTAATTGTAAGAAATATTATATAAGCATTGCTAAAGCGTATTTATAATGCATGATTTTTGTTCGAGATGAGCCGCTTAGAAGCAATAGAATGTGATTTTTTTTGCTTCTCTGGAGCACTATTGTAAGAGAAAGTGTATTTCAAACACCGTCAATAACTCACTCTATTGCTTTTTTGGAAGCTTTATGCAATTAAGTAAGCAATATGTTGCTTCCATCAGTTGTAGCATCCAATGCAGCAAATTTTTTTTTTTTTGCTGTGTAGTCAACGTATAAGTAATGCAGCCGGTATATAATATTTAATAAAAAGTATACTGATCAAAAATCACACACTATTCAACATTTTTTACTGCAGTAGTTTGACCATCAAAAAGACGGGGGCATATTGATTTTGTCATTCCGTGTGTAACATGTCGAAAGAATCATTTAAGACCCCACAAAGTATATATTTTCTTGGTCCTGGTTACATTCTGAGTCGATCTAGCTATGTCCGTCCGTCTGTCCGTCTGTTGAAAACAGGATAGGGCTCGAACGGCACAACGTAGGGACGAAAATTGGCACAAATATTTATTTTATATAAGGTTTGTTTGGGATTGAAAATGGGTAAAATCGGTTAATAAACAAAAATGTTATGGGCTAAAAACTAGAAACACAGGGTGTCCATTTCATACTTTTCTGCTGATATTTCTTAAACAAAAGCATGTACGATAACAAAATTTTATATAAATAGTTTGAGCATCGATATAAACTTGGAAACTAAAAATGGGCGTGGTCCGCCCACCTTTTATATAACGTAAAATTTTAAAAAGTTGATGATGGGTATTTAGATTAGCGCTTGTTTTTAATATATTTTTCTTCTCCATAAGAAAATTATTATTTCCTGCATTAAAAATATCAAAAAAGAACATATTAATAAAAAAAAAACATAATGTATTTATTTTTTGTTATGTATTATCTTGTAATTAATTTTCTATAATTTAATAAAATATTAATTTTATTTTCTAAGGTGCAAATAAAAAAAAAATTGTTTGCTTGTTGTATTCTTATGCCTCTTTATAAATTTAATTAAATAATTTGCTGTATCTAACTGAAAGTGGGTGGCGGTGATCGTCATGCAGTCTATCCTCAGATCATAAAAATCTTTATGTTGGCAGCTAGTCTCTGTGTTGATATTTTCTGTTTTTTTTTTTTTTTTTTAATTTAATTTTCTTTATTTTATGGCAAATAAGAAAAATCAAAAAAATAAAACTAAGACGAAAAAAAAAAAATTATAATCATTTGCGTAAGTCATTTTTTTTTTTTGCAGTTTGCCAATTGATTGTATGTTGACAAGTTCATTTTTCAAAATTTGCCAAAATTTTGCAATTTTCCTACAATTTGCAGCTCTTTTCTTCTCTTTTCTAAAAGCTTTAAAAAAACATTAAATAATAATTTCATATATTTTTTTACACTTTGGGGGGTATTTGTGTTGTGTATTTCCCCAATTCATTCATTTATTCACTGTTTCATTTTGACACTTTTTTTGTGTAAAAAATCTTTAACTTTTGATGTTTTAATCACTCACTTTTTTGGCTTAAAAGTGTGTGCAAGTGTATGCAAGTGTGTGATCACCTGTAATTTATGTTTGAGGTGTGTTTTTTCTATTTATGTGCAATTGTTTGACATTTTCGTTGTGGCCAAATTTCACTTTATTTTTTCATTTCATATATTTTTTTTTTTTTTTTTTGCAAATTTTGCAGTGACAATTTCCTGTGTTTTGTTGGATGTCATGAAATTTTCTATTAATTTTCTTCATTTTATTATGTCAAGTTTATTTTTTTGCACTGAATGTGGCTGCTTCATAATGATGTGTTTTTTTTTTAACATAAATTGCTATTGAAAATTTTTCTTTTTGAAATTATGGCCGAGAAAGGTTGGCCGAGAAAGGTTGGTTGGTTGGTAAATCAAGCGTATGATTGGCGAAGGTCATACAATGTGTGTATGTCTGACGTTGTATTTAAAATAAGATTTATTTTTATAAAATTTTAATTTTAAATAATTATGTTGCATATGTTTTCACAAAAAAAAAATAAAGATTGTGAGTCAATATCAATATTAAAGGAAATAGGAAATAAAATCAAAGTGATAATAAAGATGAAGATAAAGTATAATTAGAAAACACAATTCTATAAATAACTAAACTGCAATTTTTTATAACTAAAACTAGATTTTCAATGATCTTATATAACAATTTAAATGCTGCCATTAAATTGCTCTTAAAATAGCCAACTGCTTACTAATATTAATTAAAAATAGATATTTCTTAAAATCTCATAAATTATTTATAAATAAATTAATAAATATTTACTAATTGATTTATATTTGATTTATTTCAATCATATATTTTGCAATAATTCCTTAGAAAATATAATATATTTATCATTACATTAAATGATGTCATTTGAAAATTTCCAAATGAAAAATTAATCATCACTGCTTATATTTATTTTTTTATTTTTTACAATTTTTCATCTTTAAATATCATGTAGATTGTACTCGCATACAAATATAATAACTTAATTAGAAAAACGTATTTCCACACTTAATTGAAAACTAATTAAAT
The DNA here is from genome assembly GCA_951394005.1 of Protophormia terraenovae. NCBI lineage: Eukaryota > Metazoa > Arthropoda > Insecta > Diptera > Calliphoridae > Protophormia > Protophormia terraenovae. Next base: position 146,775,657 of record OX596074.1, read on the forward strand.
TAGTTCATTATTTGCACAATACAAAACGAACAAAAAAACTGAAACTGAAAAATAAATAAATGGAAAAAAAGCCTTAGAAACATTAGAGCCACGCCTTCTATTTTAGCTTTTGAAATGCTGCCGCTTTTCAAGGTTTTGCTAAGAAATGAAGCGTAAACTAATAGTATGAGTAAAACTCACAAAACAATCATCTTTTGTATTTGTTTTTTTTTTCTCTTGAAACATAAATTTCCATATGGGTGCTACAGCATACTACATTCAAAACAATAATGCGACAAAAAAAATGTGATGACATATTTAGAATATTGGAAAAAAAAACTTAAATAAATAAAATAAATGTAGAGCAAACATTTTGTGTAAAGTTGAACTTGAAAAGATATAAAAAAGTCATTAAGTCAAAGTCACATGTGACTTGTTCCATATTTCTTTATGAAAGAATAATTAAAAAAAATATAATAAATGTTCGCTTAACCTTTCCTTTGACCTCAGGGTGCTGGTGATTCCATATACCCTAGAAAATAACTGATTTTCAACTAAACTTTTGTATTTCAATGTAAAACTGACTGAAATTCATCAAGAACTGACGAATAACCGATCGAGATTTGATCGCAAACTTGAGAAATGAAAAACGACTAATCGAGAGCTGTGATAGAATTTAAATATTAAGAATATTGGAGAAAAAGTTAAATAAATAAAAAATAAAATAAATGTAGAGCAAACTTTTTGTATTGAGTTGAACTTTAGGAAATAAAAAAGTAATAGTCACATGACTTGTTTCAACTTGTTGTTGCAATTAATATTAATTTATCTATGAAAGAATAGTTAAAAATAAAATAATAATAAATCGCAAACTGAACGAGAAATGAAAAACGATTGATTGAGAACTGTGATAGAAGTTAAATAGGACTAAACTGAATTTTAAATAGAACTGAACTAGAAACTAATTAGAGTTGAACTTAAACTAGAAATAAAACTGAACAAGAACTGATCGACAACACCATTAAAAATTATCCAAAATTGAGAGCTTATGGAACCAAACTAGAAATTAATTAGAACTAATGAAGAACGTAATAAGAATTGAACAAGAACTGAACTAGAACTGAGCTAGAACTGAACTAGAACTGAACTAGAACTGAACTAGAACTGAACTAGAACTGAACTAGAACTGAACTAGAACTGAACTAGAACTGAACTAGAACTGAACTAGAACTGAACTAGAACTGAACTAGAACTGAACTAGAACTGAACTAGAACTGAACTAGAACTGAACTAGAACTGAACTAGAACTGAACTAGAACTGAACTAGAACTGAACTAGAACTGAACTAGAACTGAACTAGAACTGAACTAGAACTGAACTAGAACTGAACTAGAACTGAACTCGATCTGAACTAGAACTGAACTAGAACTGAACTAGAACTGAACTAGAACTGAACTAGATCTGAACTAGAACTGAACTAGAACTGAACTAGAACTGAACTAGAACTGAACTAGAACTGAACTAGAACTGAACTAGAACTGAACTAGAACTGAACTAGAACTGAACTAGAACTGAACTAGAACTGAACTAGACTGAACTAGAACCGAACTAGAACTGAACTAGAAGTTGAACTGAGCTCGAACTAGAGATGATCGTTAACTGAACTAAAATTGATTCAGAATCGAACTAGAACTTAATCGACAACTTTGGTGGAATTGATGATACTGAACCGAATTGACCGAAAACTGTGCTTCAACTTAATAAGAAGTCTTTAAGAACTAACCTTAAAAAGAAATATAACTAAACTAGAGCTGATCGAGAACTATATAAAAAAAGTCAAGTCCGAACATATAATACCCATGTCTATGTGCACCAAAATTCGGGAAGAGGCCAATTGTGGACTGATAATTAAGTATAAAATAAAAAAACGAATGCAGAATATTACGTCGGTACCAACAATCACATGTATTTATGCATTTTTGGCTGATTCCCGAAACTGGGTCTTATGTGGGAGCCAGTCAGACGGACGGACATTGTTAAATCATCTTAGAAAGCAATGCTGAGTTAAAGAGTATATATAACGGAAAATGCGTTAAAATATTTGCACAAACACATAATATCTCAACCATCTGTGGTGGTGTAGGGCATAAAAAGATCTCTAATAAAACCGATCGAGAGCTTATCCGCAAGTAGTTTTCGAAATAAAAACAGCTCGAACAATGACAGCCTATAAAATCAATTCCTATAAAGGCAATTTAAAATATCTTCTCCTTAAATTAATTTTTAAACTACCCTCTTATTTCATACAAAATAAGTCTTGATTTTTTCATTAGCAAAACTAATTTACTTTTTTATTTCCCACTGACATAACAAACGTATTAACAGTGAACTTTAACTATATTTTTCTAATTTTGTTTGTTTGTTCGAATTTCAAACTTCCAATATCAATCAACATGTCAATCAAATCAATTTAAATCATCATGTATCTATCTATCACATATAAACGTATTTATTTAGTTATTTATTTACAAATTCAATTTTAAAGTTTCAAATCAGTTAAATTGAAACTGAATCGTATGTATTTTATTTATTTTACTTCTTGCGATATTTTGTTATTCAACAAACGTTTTGAAATTCACATTATTATGATTGATAAAATCCAATGCACAATTGTATATGAATGAGCAGCATGTATGTCTAAAGCATTTGTAATTTGTTTTAAATCCTATAAAATTAATATTCCATTTAAATTCTAAACAGTTAAATAACAAATACACAAAGTTGGCGAGCAAATGACGTTATTTGTTGTCATTATCTTTTGATCACTTTGTTAGATCTTTCAAAATTTAATGGCAGTCAGTCATTTATTTATTCATTCGTTCATTCATTCATTTACTCAGTTGGTCAGACAGTCAGTCATTCATTTAGTTTGTCAGTTAGTGTAATTTTTAGTAGAGCAAAGGCCCAATTTTTGTATATTAATCGAGTTAAGAAAAGTGTGCTTACTGCTGCTGTTTAGTTGCTGATAGATTTGCTGCCTGTTGATCGCCGTCAGTGTACTCGTCTTGTTGAATTTGTGTTGTGTGTTGCACACAAAACATCTTAATTGCATTTTTCATGCTGATTTATGTCATCACCATAGATATGGCCACTTTTTTCAATATATATTTTTTTTTCTATTTTGTGTAAAAATGAACTGAATTTTTAAAAGAATTAGACTGCAACAAAAAATGCAAACAAAGCAAGCACAAAATTACATACAATTAATGCATTTTAAAATCCCCCTTTTCGTCTGTATTATCTAGTCTTTATTTTCATATGTCATAGATTCATTTATTTGGCAATCTTTTTCTTTAAATTACATCATTTGTTAAATACAAATAAATAAAATAAGAAAAACCCAAAAATTATAAAAATAATAATGCAAAATTTTAAGAAAAATTTCACACAAATTAAAAAAGGAATGAAAAGAATTGCAACAAATTAAAAGTGTTAAAGAAATTTTCCGTATTTTTTTTTTATTATTTTCTGAATGAAAATTTTGCATCAATGAAATTATTGTGAATTAAGAAAATCTAAATTAAAAAAACAACCAAACTAGACAGACATACAGACTGACTGACAAAACCAAATGTACCAGATGATTATTATGGCCGTTTGGACGGTCTGTCTGTTGCCATTTAAAATCAAAGATCACAAAGTGTGTTTGCTGCCATTATTATTTAGATGAGGCCAAACGTTTACAAAATTAAAAAAAAATAAATAAAATAAATTGTTCAGGTTTGCTGTTTCATCCCAATATATAAATCCATCAAAACATTTAGCCAACCAATCAATTTTGTTCATACGATCATTATTCTTTCCCTACAACGATGCACAATATCGATGATAGAGAGAATGTTGATGGCGTTGCCTGTGAGCATCGCCTAAGGAATTGTGAGGCATTTAATTAAAAATAAATCTAATTGTTGATAATAAATTTATTCATTTATTTTGTTTCAATTTGTTTTTTAAGGTTTTCTTGTATTAAAAAAATTATTTGGGCGAAAAAAATAAAGCAGCAAGAACATTTTTTTAATGAGTTTAATCTTGGCATGTGGTAAATTCAATAGAAGAAATAATAAAAAAGTAGATTGATCACTTAAGTAGTTCATTGATAAAAATTAAAATTTGTAATGATTTTGTTCTTTTTTTTTAGCAAATCTTTTAGTGGTTTTTTTATGTTGAATGTAAGATTATGTAGGTCAGCCAGTACTTAATGACATGATCAGAATTTATTTAAAGTTAAATAATGGATTGTTAGAAAAAACAACATGTCCTAGTTGATTAAAGAGATTGTATGTATTTTGGTTTTAAAAATAGAACTTGCACAAAAAATCATACAAATTTGCTACAACTTCCAGGACAGATTGAGATAAGAAAATTTCTTATAAAAATTTAATTTATCGAAATCATTTTACAAAGAGAAAATTTATTTAAAATTATTTGATAGAGACAATTTACAGAAATTTTTCTACAAAAATAAATTTTATTTAAAATTTTCTTTAGAATGAAAATTTGTTTAAAAAGAAAATGTATTCAATTTTTTATGTTTTTTTTTTTATTTTTAACATCCCAGCAAAAAATTGGTAATGACATGTAGTTACGGATGTTGTTACTTTGTAATGACAATAACATACTGTCTGCATTACATGGAAGCTGTTTAGTAACTAATTATTTATAACCCGAATGTAAATATTTATGATTAGATTTTTGAAAATATTAATTTTTATTGATTTTTATAATGCATTTAACAATTCATATATTTGAAGAAGGGATACATAAATGAAAGGCAAAATTTGTGTATGAATTAATTTTTAATCTAAAGTAGATTATTTATATAACATTTATTTTAATTTCATTTTTGGTTGTTGTTGTTTTTTTTTAAATTAAAATTTAAAGAATCCTTTTACAACAACAAAAAAATATTTTATATCCTAACATTTCATTACTTAATTATAACCTAAAATTTAACTAGTTCCTATTGTCATTACTAATCATGACTTCAGTAATGCTTTAAAATCAATGCGATGTTTAACAGCTTGGAAGTAATTAGTTATTGTAATGACATCTAAATAATGTATAAGGTAAGTAGTTGCCTTTAATGTCATCACCGTGTTAAAATAATGAGTTATTCAGCTAATGTGTAAGTAGTAGAGAGCCATTATATTAGCTTCTTAGCTCATCATCATGGCAACCAAAGTTTTTGCTGGGATTCTTTAAAAATAAAATTTATTAAAATTAATTTTCATATAGAAAATTTATGAAATAATTTCTTTATAAATAAAATCTACTCAACATTCTCTTTAAAGATAAAATTTAGTGGAAAATTGATTTAAAATTGTTTCTTCAAATAAAAAATATATTTAAATTTTTCTTCAAAGAGAAAATCTATTAAATTTTTCTTAAAAAAAAAAAAATAATAATTTACTTTAAAGAGAAGATTTATTAGATATATTTACAGAGAAAGTTTTATTAAAAACTTTCTTCAGAGAACATTTTTTTTAAAGAGAAAATTTTCTATAAAAAATTTATTTACTGCAAATTTCCACAGAAAAAAAAATTCTCTATAAAAAAAATATGTAAAGTTTAAAAAATTTATTGAAAATTTCCTTTAAAAATAAAAATTTATTAAAATTTCCTTTTAAAATATCCCTTAGAGAAAATTTATTTAAAATTAAAAAAGAAAATTTGTGCTTTTATTATAAGCGAAAATTATTTAAAAACTTTCTTTATCTATTAATTTATTACTCGAAATTTGTTAAACAAAATTTATTCAAAATGTTCTTAAAAGACAAAATTTATTTAAAATCTTAAAAAAATTCTCTTTATTTATTTATTTATTTATTATTTTCTTTAGAGAAAATTTTTTTTAAAGACAAAATTTATTTATAACATTTTATATAAGATAAAATTTATTTAAAATTTTATAAGAGAAGATTTATTTAATATTTCATTTCCTATTATTTCTTTTTCTACTTTATTTTCTTTGAAGAGAAAATCTCCTTTTGAATTTTTTTATTTTATTTAAAAGAAAATTTATCGAAGATTTTCTTTGTGTAAAAAAAAAATATATTTTTAATTATGAAAAAGTATTCTATACACTGAAAAAAGTATTTTCAATGAATGAAGTACATTAAATGAAATTCATTAATTTTTTCTAAGAATTTATTAATTCTATGTACGAATTTATTGTTTCAATGAAAACATTCATTAAAATTCAATGATCAAATTAACGCTATTATGAACATTACATTAAAACCATTCATTAATTTTATTTCTTAATACAATAACTAAATCAGTTATTTGATTTAATGTATTAATTCATTGAATTAATTTATTCAATGTACTATTACATTGATTTAATTAAGAGAAATCATTACGCAATGAACAAAAGCATTGAACCAATGAAATATTTCATTAAATTATATTAAAATAAATGCTTTCTAACGGGAAATAAAGTAAAACGAAAACAAATACAACTCAGTTTTCTTTTATCTCTTAACAAGAAATGACGCGTTTTAAACAAAAGAAAAAAAATCTGTGTTGTGTTAAAAACGAAAATAATTAAAAAGTAAATTAGTTATAAATTGAATTAATAAAATACATAAATATAATTCATTCGCAAAGGAGAAGTCGAGCAGCATAATTGAATACACCAAATTAAATGAATTACCCAAAAGCAGGAATTTGAGAGTGGCCTTCCTAAAACGTAAGTTTAATAATGTTCATGATTCAGTTTTTAAATATTACATTTCATTTATATTTATGTAGATAAAACCACTAAGACGCAGAAGAATGTGTTATTAGCCTCAAATACCAGGGTTTCAAAAAAAAATTGTGATTTCAAAACCAAAAGGATTCTACTCGTAAGTATACATAAATATATGAAATATTTTAATTGAATTCTTAATAAAAATATTTTACAGACTGATTAGGATTTGGATGCTACATCTGATGATCGTCAAAATAAGGGAATTTCTATAGATAAAAAAGATTTAAAGGTAACTATTTAAAATATTTTAAGCAATTGAACGAATTTCAAAAATTTTATTTATAAACTTTTTTTGTTCAGGATAATGCTGTTGTTATATTAATGTGGCATCTAAATGGATATTCCATACCAACATTGAGCAATATAGAGGACAACAGGAATTACTATATTATTATAAATGACAAAGCAAACACGATCACATCTGTAACATGCATTTTTTTTACTTACATTTTTTAGTGAAATGTAATAATTTTATATTTTATTTTTTCTTATATTAACTCAATATAATATAGTTTAATTATTTAATTTAAAATAAAATAAAAACCAAAAATACAAAACAAGCCTATTATTATAATACATTTTTAATGTATAGTTTCATTGGGACAAAATATAAGTTCATTGAAATCAATGTACTGTTCACTGGAATTATTTATTTTATTTAATGAATGTGTCCATTAATTCAATGTAAGAATAAATTTAATCAATGAACATGTATATTGAATTTTAATATTAATGTATGGCAATACATTGTTTCAATGAACCTGTACATAGGGTCAAAATTAGTGCACAAATTCATTGTAACAATTAACTTTTTCATTGTATTTATGTACATTTTTGGTTCAGTGTAGAAGGAAAACATACAAAATTTTCTAAGGGGAAAATTTACTTAACATTTTCTTAAAAAAAAAAAAACAAATTTATATACTGTTTTTATCGAAAATTTCCCATAAAAAGAAATTTTATCGAAAAATTTCCATGAAAAAAAATTTTATCGAATATTTTGTTTAAAGAACAAAATTTTGTTTTTGTTTTAAAAAGAAATTTTATTAAAATTTTCATATACAAAAATTTATCTAAAATACTAGAGGAAAATAATTTTCATTCTCTTTAAATGTTTAAGTTGATTCATAAAATCCCTTCTTGCGTAATAGACCACGCGAATCTATAAATTTCAAAATCAACAGATTTCATATGATTTTAAGAAAAATTCCCAATTTTGTGACAAACTACAAATGTTGAAATTTTACACTTACAAATAAAATACTAAATAAAAGGTAAAAAAATCAAAACAAATAAGAAAAAAAAGTGCCGCCAAAAGATGCAAAAAAAAAATAAAAAAAATTGAACTGAATACAAATTGCCAACGACACCAGACCAAAAGACAGACAGACATAAATGTTACAGACACAATGGGCCCAATGCCAATACAAAACAAACGGGATGTGTAATCAACACAACAAAGACAACAACAAAATATTAAAAATAAAATATAAATAAACTGAATGAAAATGCATTAAAGTATTGTCAAAATTAATCTATCTACTAAATTACCAAAACAACAAATATTAAAGGTCATTGAAAAAAAAAGAAAGAAATTACGAAAGCAAAATGTCAACTTATCGCCAAAATTTATATGAAAAAAATTTGCCATAAAATAATGGTCAAGTTGAAGGGTAGTTTTACTTAGTGTTTATGCTACATGAACTTGCAACACTTATATGTATATATATATGTACATATGTTGCAAGTATGTACGTATGTTGAAACACATGTGCATTTTCTTTCAAATATACGCGTGCTTATAATCATGCCACATCTTTTCGTGGTATAAACAGCAGGATGTTACGTTTACAATTTATTTATTTTTATTTGAATACAATATTTTTTCAGATTAAATATAATATTTTTGATTTTATTTTCAATTTATGTTGTTTTGATTTTTTTCGTAGCAGATTTTAAATTAGATGTTGGTTTATTTTTAATTTTAAATTTTATATATTTTTTTTTTACTTTTTCAAATTAATTTGATGAGAAAATTGATGTTTGTTTGTGCAATAAAGTTTAAATTTTTTTAAATTAAGTATAATGAAGGCGTGAATTTTTATTAAGTAGTATAGATTTTATATTGTATTATATTTTTGTACAGTGTAGGATAAAAGTAATGTTAAAAAAAGAAAAACTAATTGGCTGCAAAGTCCTCAAGACAATAACCTCTAATTTTCAGAGTGTTTTTTAAAGAGAGTTAATACATTTTGAGGAATATAATTTGGAGCAACAGGTAGGTTAGATAACGCTGGTTGCATGTATATCAACAAATATCCTGTTCGAAGGACCATAAACAAATTGCAATCGTTAATTACTCTTGTCTAAGTTCATTTAATAATTTTATTCATTTTGAACCTTAGAGAAACAGCTGTTGAATTTAGTATATTGTTTATAAAAATCTTGTCAATTAAAAATGCTACATTTATCACCCACTGTACTTATCACTAAGCATATAAATCTCTTTATATATGAAAAATTTAATAATTTTACTATTAAATTTACCCACAGATTATCATCTCAAACATAATTATAAATTATAATGATTATCAACACCTTAAACATATAAAAAAATATTATAAAAATATATTAAAAATAAATATAAATTAAAATAAATAATAAAAATAATGCATTAAGAAGAGAGAAAAAACCCCTAACAAACAACATGTCATTTTGAGTGATCGTGCCAAAGTGTGGACATTATAATTAACGCAAAATGCAGACAAGCGGAAATGTTTTTTTTGTTAGTTTTTCATCAACATTTTCTTAAGAAAAAAAATATATTTTTTTGCAAAAAAATATAATAATAAAAACTAATCACATGAGGGCCCTAGACCCCAGAGAAAAAAGAAATGTGATGACAATACTTGTGCATCTTTTTGTGCATCTTTTTTTAAAAAGATGATAAGTTTATCTAAATATTGTATAAGCTGTTATACAATTTGTTTTGAAAATAAATGTTAGAGTTAAATTAGTTACACTTGTTAATCATATGGCGCTTTGAAGTTTTTATGTATTAAGTATGAATTAGTTTAAGTTTAAATGTTTGAGTTCTACTAGGTTTTGTCTTGTATTTATTTTGTTCCTTTTTTTATTTTTTATTTATATTTATTTTTACAATGTTGCCATTTTACGCTTAAATTCTCTTGACGTAATTATCCACAAGAACATTGAAAATTATTTTTAAACTAAATGATAGACACAGTGGTTTGAATAAGGAAAAATGTGGAATTTTTTTCATTATTTTTAATATTATAAATTTTTAAAATTTAAGTTTAAAGTTCCATTCTAACTATAGTATAATGTAGGTACATACATTATACTATAGCTTTAAAAAGCGGCAATGTAACGGTCCATTTTTAAAAATTTACATGTTTTTTTTTTTTTTTTTCTTTTACATAGATGACAAATTTTTCAAATTTATTCCGTTTTAAGTTTCTTTCTAGGGAAAGTTAAAAAAAAGTCCTTTTCAGGCGAGTCAAAAATAAGTAAACAAGCAACTTTTGGATTAATTTCTTTAAATTTTTGTTAAAAGTAAATGTAGTTTATGGTTGCACAACAGCGATAGTTATTATGAGAGAAAAAAATCACTTTTTCGATTATATTAGAAAATTTGATAAAATCAGAAAAACCTAAATAATGGCAAATAGCGCACAATTAAGTGTAGGAGAACTAAGAGTAACTATCATACAATACGAAAAAGGTGGAACATATGGAAATGTATCAAAAATCTTTAATAAAACGGCCACTTTATTCTTAAGGTGGTTAAATGCTTCAAACGCGTTGATCGCAATTACTCTCGTAAACGCCTAAGAATCACTATAATTTAGTTTTAAAATCCTATGCTTTCTGCTCCAAAATTTTTATCAAAACTTACAACTACTGTATATTAGACTGCAGCTACCTATATTAGTCTGTTGAAATGCCATTTGCACATCCCCCCATTAACTTAGGTATATGATTTATACATCAAACGATAAATAAGACTTCCGAAAATGTTGTTATTGAAAATCGCTAAAAATCGATAAATAAACAACAAAAATCCTGTGGTTTATTTACTTCAAATTTTAAACTTCATTCTTTTAAAGGAAAATTGAAACTTTTTTCTGATTTTTCTTATTATTTATGTGAAAAAATTAAATTAATCCATTAGTAACCCAGCTATCGGCCAAAAATTTTGCGCGTTTTAAGTATTTTTAGCCTTCTGGCGATTTTTATAAAGTTTTGTGCGATTTCTCGATTATAAATAAAGTCAACATTTAAGCATGGATTTTAATAAAATATAATGACCCGTCTTAAGTATCCAAAATTATAAAAAATTATTTAAAATGTGGAAAAAATGTCTATATACCCTTCACTCGTCTTGAGGTTAGTAGTAAAGAACACTTTTTCAAATTTTAATAGTTTTTCAAATTCTAGCGATTTTTTATGCATGTATTTTAATGAAATATGGCTCGTTTTTTTTTTTTTTTTAACTTATTTTACTTATTGATTAAAGAAAAAATGTGCAAATTTAAAGGTTTTTTATTTATTTTAAATTAAAAACAATGTATTTTTTTAATGCCTTCGAAATTATCTAAAATTATTTAAAACGCGTAAAAAATGTCTTATATACTTTTCACCCATACAGTAAAGAACATTTTTGCACGTTTTAAAAGTTTTCAACATTCTAGCGATTTTTTCATTTTTTGATGATTTTTGTATTGAAAATATAGTCGATATTTATGCATGAACTTGAATGGGTTCCTTTTATTTGCAACTTATCTCGTTCAATGATTAAAGATAAAAATGTAAATTTTCAATCGGTTTGATTATTTTAATATGTTTCACAAATGTCTTTAGTATCTTCGAAATGATCGAAAATTATCTAAAACGCGCAAAATTTTTTTTTTTTTTTTTTTTGCACGTTTTAACAATTTTACACATTTTAGCGATTTTTTCGTGTTTCAGCGATTTTTCAATTATAAATAAAGTTAAATATCATACGGTGGGGTCAAACACAAAATGTTGGTAATAAATCTATATCTCCTAAAGTACTGGTCAGATCAAATTGAATGTATGGAAGAGTAGTAGAGGAGAACCTAATCTTCCTTTCACTCATATTGTAGTCATAACACGAGATAAGCCACAGGGTTTCAATGTTGAGTAAATTTTCAATCGGTTTGATTATTTTAATATGTTTCACAAATGTCTTTAGTATCTTCGAAATGATCGAAAATTATCTAAAACGCGCAAAATTTTTTTTTTTTTTTTTGCACGTTTTAACAATTTTACACATTTTAGCGATTTTTTCGTGTTTCAGCGATTTTTCAATTATAAATAAAGTTAAATATCATACGGTGGGGTCAAACACAAAATGTTGGTAATAAATCTATATCTCCTAAAGTACTGGTCAGATCAAATTGAATGTATGGAAGAGTAGTAGAGGAGAACCTAATCTTCCTTTCACTCATATTGTAGTCATAACACGAGATAAGCCACAGGGTTGCGTGTAAAAATTTAAAAAAATCTTAACTTCCACAAATTAAATCCGATTTAAAAAATGTTTATATTTATCTAAAGTGCTTAAGAAAATAAAGAAAAAATAAGTTATCTCTTACAGTTGAGAAGATATTTATACTTGAATTTTTTATTTTAATTGATTATTACGAATATTTTAAATTTTTTACGATTTTTTAATGTAGAATTTATTTAGGAAATTAAAAATTTTTGGTCACATTTTTTTTTTAATTTCTCGAAACTATTCGAATTCGAATTATAACTCCGACTTCAATAATTTACTGAGAAATATCGAAGAGTAAACAAAAATTGTTTTTTGACTCCGTATTATATTTTGGACATTTAGCTTTAGGTGGAAATCAAGAATGGAAAATAGCTTTTTACGTTCTGTACCAACGACAAAAATAAAATGTACTTTTTCAACCCTGGGGGTATTAATTTTTTAAATATTGAAATTTACAGACAATAGATTATAACCATATTTTCAGGAGACTAGACCAGAAATAGTATGCCTTTGTTCTTTCACATCGTCTGCTGCCCATTTGAAAAAAGTTTATCTTGATAGATATACATATATGCATTTTCAAATCATAAGATTCCGTTTTCAATTTTCAGAATACATTCTTTTTCATGTATTTATAAAATAAAATATATAAACTCATAAAGGATGCTTTCAAACCACTGTTCTACAAAAATAATTTTAGATTTTATTTAAACAAAAATAATTAAGATCAGATTGTACCAAATGAGTCGTGGTAGTACTACGGTACCAACCGATATAAAAATTTACCAAAAAAGTATAATTCTTTTTTATTTATTTATTAATTTATTTATTTATTTATTTTTTTTTTTTACGATTTTGATGAAAAACAGATACTTTGGTCGATGTTCGGTTTTGTTATGAAAATTCGGTTTAAGGTGAAAATATTTTTTTTAGTAGCATTTTTTTTTTTTTTTTGGGTGAAAATTTTTTAGCAGTGTTTATATTAAAATTAAATTTTTAAATTCAATTGATTTTGGGTGAAATATAAGTTTCTGGAAAAAAAATACCAAAATTTTTTCGAAACAAAATTGTTTTTAAAAATAATAATTTTGTTCTTTTCCTGCCTGATCGTTGCACTGTTCCTTCGATCAATTTTTTACCGTAGCGAAATTTTAAATTTGTTTTTTCTCCCTCTCTTTACTCTCTTGGTTTATGATTAATGTTGACGTTTTTTCAGCAACACCATCAATTTTAGTTTTTCGCAAACAATTTTATCCTTTAAAACTACAAAATTATACAACTCTTGTTATTCCAGCTATTGCTGCTATAGCAAAATGCTGCGCGGATGTTGCTTGATAGTTATTGTAATATTAGCTACACCTTATTTTATTCTTAACAGGAACGTGACTATACTGAAAAATTATTTTTTAAGCTTAAATAAGTAAAAAATTAAAGAAGAAAAAACTCACAATACGTTTGTAACTTAAATAAATATAAAGTTTGTGTTTTTTTAATATTTTGCTGTTGCATTGTTAATGAAAAATTCCCAATTAGTCGCACTTATTTTAAGTCAAAGAGGCGTGAGAAAAGTAAATACACCTTGTAACAAACAGTGAAAAAATAGCAAAGATACGACTGTAGAAGAAAAGACAATTAAGGGAGCATTATTAACGAGAAATTGGAGAAACAATTCGGTATGAAATAAACCTACAAAAAATGGTTTGAAAATTGGATAATATTAAATCACCATAAATTTCTGAAAGACACCAAATAATTCCCAAATTATAAAAATTCTTACAATTTAACAAATTATTTACCATTCAAAATTATCTATAGCATTATGCACCTGTCGAAAAATTGCGTAGGTTGCTCTCTTTTTTAGTTTGGCCCAGCCCATTTGAATACTCTGACAGGTTTTAATAATTAATATTATTTTTTTAAACGCTTAACGTCACTAGAATAATTTAAGAAAAAAAAAATTATCATAATTCCCTAAATGATGAGGAAGGCATTTATTATTTCACAGTTTCAAATAAATCATACTTATGCAAATGATGATGATCGTCAGCATTATCATAATAACTCTCTAAACAAAAGTGAGAAAAAACTACAAAAAAATATGAAAAATGTTGTCATGGCGCTTAAAAACAAAAAGAATAAACAAACAGCAGCTAAAAACAGTAAGCAAAAATACAACGAATAACAAATAACACCTTTTAACATGTTAATTTGCTAATTTAACAAAAACATGACAATCTATTGTTTAAACCTGGGGGACCACCAACCAACTAAAACAAAAAAAGCAACCACACAGACAGACGGACGGACAAACAGCCAACAAATAAAAACACCTACTCGTGAACGAAACAAAAATCACAATAAGAAAAAAAAAAATACATAACTCTCTAATGATCTTACTCAAACAAAAATTAGAGTTAATGCAGCAGTCTACAATTCAGTTTGAAAACAATAGAATTAGGAAAAAAAATATATATTTTTAAACTTTTTCCTAGTGTTAATTTAATTTGCAAAAATCTTATTTCTAAGGAAACAAGGGAAAAGAACACCCACCAATCTTTAACATCTTTATTATAATCAAATGATTCTCTTTCCTAATAACTTTTATAAACTCTCGTATTTTTTTTTATTATCTCGGCTTGAAAAAAATCTATAACAAGTGTATTATGAAAAATAAATATTTGTTAAATCAATAAACAAACAAATAATCTAAACGACAGTTAAATACTCTAACTGACCATTTAAGAAAAAATTAAAAAAAAAACTGACCCACCTCAAGTTAAATTTACTTAAGACATCATTTTCAAAATGACACATCATGATCAGCAACTGCACACGCACAAATACAAATAATATTCTCAAGAGAAGAAAGATGTGTCATTTGAAAGTAAACAAAGTGAGGTTTGAAATGTTTTTCGTTTTTTTTTATTCTGAAGAGGTTTAAACCAAGTTTTATTTACTTAAAACTTATTGAACAAATGAAATTTGATGGCATACACACTTTTAATACTTAAGAGAGTGTGTTTGTGTGTACATTTTATAAGTGGAGGAATTGGTAATTTATTAAAAGGGAATTAAGATTGAACATCTTTTATAAAAAGGAAATTATCAAATTTTTTTCCAATTAAAAAATGATCAAACATTTTCTATTAAAAGAAAATTATAAAAAATTTTCTAAGAGTAAATTTATATAAAAAAAAAAAAAAAAAAATTTAAGAGAAAAATTTATGAAAAAATTTCTATTAGGAAAAATTTTTTAATTTATTTTATTTTAAGAGAAAATTTATAATTAACTTCTTTTTAAAAGGAAAAAAAAAATCTTTTCAAGAAATAAATATACTTAAATTTTTGTTAAGAGAAAATTTTCTGTTGAGAAAAAATGTATTCAAATTTTCTGTTCAGAGAAAATTTTATAAATTCTATAATTTTCAATTAGGAGATAATTTTCTTCTAAGAGAAATTTATGAAAAAGCCTTTGTTAAGAAAAGATATTAAACATTTTCATTTTATTAAAATTTTGTATTAAGAGAACATTTACGAAAAATTTTCTAATAAGAGAAAATAATTACAATTTTTTTTTTTTTTTTTTTTTTTAAGAAAATTTATTTAAAATTTAAGATATTTATACTTGAATTTTGAATTTTTGATTTTTTGCCTCGACTTTCTTTCGTTTTCCGGGAATAAGTCCTGAGGTAAAAATTTTTTAAAAATATTTTGTAATTTGCTATATATTTCAAAATAACATGCAAAAATAATTTTTGAAATAACTTAATGCGTCCAGACGTGAAAAATATTCAAAGTCAGCACTCTGAAATTGGTATGAAAAATGGCTATTTTTTACAAAAATATAGTACAATTCTTTCACTTTTTTCTCAAAGTTCCGTTAAAGAACAAATTTTTTGCTTTATATATTTCAAAAGACAAGGCTTCAAAAATGGCTATTGTAGAAATTTTGAACTGATTTGGGCTTGCACCCTACATCAGGCATTGGTCGAAAATAGTTAATTTTGGAAAAAGTTGAATTTTTTATCGATTAATAAAAAAAAATGTCACGCGAGTTACGATTTTTTTAAACTTTTACATACTCGAAGTAGACAATTTTGACACCCTGTAGATTATTTTCTGTTATCACAGGGTGACTGCAAGATGATTTTTCTCAAAGATTAGGACCTCCTCTGCAACTCTTCCATACATTTCAATTTAATCCAACCAGTAGTTTAGGAGATACAGATTTATTACCAAACAAATTGCGTTTGGTCCCACTGTGCAGCGGCAGCCAAATTTCATAAGTTGGTAAACATAAGTGAAGTGATTATTTTAAATTTAAGTTTAAGAATTTATATTTATTATTCAAAATAAAATTGTGTTTCATTTGACTCACGGGATATAATAAAATCCCACATTTATTTAAAATTAATTCTATTAAAATTTTATATTAATAAATCATTTATTAAAAATGTTTAGAATTTTTTTTTAGAATTAACAGAAAATTTATAGCAAATTATTTTTATAAGAGAAAATTTATTAAAAATTGTTTACGAAAATAAATTTTATTTAAATTTTGCCAATAAGAAGAAAATTGTTAAACATTTTCCGTTAAGAGAAATTTTATTAAAATTTTTTATTAAGAAAAAATTTCTAATAAATTTTCTATTAAGAGAATAAGCTTAATAAATATTGAAGATAGAAATTCTTCTATTAAAATATAATTTATTAAACAACTTCAGTTAGGTAAAAATGTATACAAAATTATAACTTTTCTCTTAAAAACTATTAAAAGAAAATAACGAAAATTCTCTGTAAAGTAAATATTTATCAAAAATTCTCTATAAAGAGAGAATTTATTGTATTTATTCTCTATAAACATATAATTTATTAAAATTTTTTACAAAATATATCAAACACTTTCTATAAAGAGAACATTTCTGATAAATTTGCTTTTAAAAGGAAATTTTTTATTAAGTGAAAATTTATTAAAAATTTTCCACTAAAAAAATGTATTAAAAATTAGCTGAAATTCAATAAAAATTGTCTGTTCAGAGAAATTTTACTAATATTTTTATTTTAAGAGAACATTTATAAAAAAAAAAAATTCTATTAAGAGAAAAAAAATTTGCTACAAAGAGAAACATTATTAAATACTATTAAAACAAAATTTAATGAAAACCTTCTATAATGTAAAAATTTATCAAACATTTTCTATAGAAAGAAAATTTATTGCATTTATTTTGTATAAATATGAAATTTTAGGAAAAATTCTCTATAAATATAAAATTTATCATTTATTTTCTATTAAAAGAAAATGTATTAAAACTTTACTATTAAAAATGAATATTGGGAGAAAATTTATAAAAAAAATTGTTTAAGATAAAATTTATAAAAAATGTTCTCTAAATGCCTCTAAAATCAATCAAACATTTTTATAAAGAGAAAATTTATAAAAATATGTCTTTAAAAAAATATTGAAATTTGTCTATTAAGAATTAATTTCCCAGCAAAAATTTGCTAGCCATGTAATGAGTTAAGAAGCTAATATAATGGTTCTTCACAACTTACACATTAGCTGAATAACTCATTATTTTAACACGGTGATGACATTAGAGGCAACTACTTACCTTTTATTATTACAAGAAGGATGTCATTACCCAGTTGTCATTGCAAGAACTAATTACTTTGAGGCTATTCAATAACTCTTTAATTTTAAAGTATTACTGAAGTCATTATTAGCCAAATGTATAGTAACTAGTTACATTATAAGTTACAAATAATTATTGTGAATAATAAAGGATTTTATTTTTACTTTTTTAAAATTAATTTTATTAACGATAAAAACACAAAATACAATAAATACGTACGTTCCTCAAATTTTTTTGATCTACTAATGACTGATTTTTCAATTTATGTATTTTAAAACCGGTGCAGTCATCAGTAGACCAGAAACATTAAAACATTTGAGAAATATTAAAAAACATAACAAGGTTTATTTTCGTGGAATAACAAAACATTTTTTCCAGCAATTCGCTTTAATATACATGTACATTTAGTAAAAACTGATTTTGTAAAAACATAAACTCAGAGTGTTGATTAGCATTGCGTTTTAATTGTAATAGATGATTAAGTGGTGAAAAAAAGCTAAAAAGAATGATGAATAAGTGCTATCAAATGAATATTGATAATAAGTTTTGTGAAGGATTTCTTACCGAAGATTTAAAGACGTTCTGCAATGTGGACAATAATGTATCATTAAAATTAGCATAACATCCGGGGTAAATCGAACTGTTGTCCACTTAATTGATTAAATAGATTTAAAATTAAGTCCATGTGAAGGGATATTGTTAATGATTTTATGTACTTACCTCTCCTAGATTGTTTCTGTCTGGGAATGATATTCCGTTTATAAGTATATGCCATGCTTTTGAAATCGAAAGAGTGTTGCAATCTAAGAACTAACTAACTTTAAAACATGCTTGAGTTTTATCTTAATTTAGTAGATGAACATATACTTACAAAAGAATTTGCTATTTTGAATAATATGCCACAATTTACAAATGTTTTACGTCTACTTTCAAGATTTATATGTATTTTTACAAACAAAAATTGCTAAATAAAATTTTGTTTTAAAAATAATTTTTCAAATGACAACAAAATATACATACAGTGGCTCAAAGCTTATTTTATGTATAACATATTTTCATGTTTAAAGTTCCAAAGCTATTCAGTAGGTAGAAACTTTAAAAACAATATGGTATCATTATCATAGCATTAATGGACAGTATAAGATACATTTAAATTCTCAAGGATATTTTATTGCCAAGATAACGATCCGAAGTACAAATTTGGTATTGTGCGAAATTTGCCAATATATAAAGACCCAAATTTAACGACATTTCCTAAACAATCGCCAGACCTCAATATTATTGAAAACTTATGGTCCATATTGGATACTTACATAATAAAATAGGAATTAGGCCCTAAAAATGCAGTAGGAACACATTTTGCTTAATGTCACACAAAAAATAAATAAATGTTAAGTAACATTTTCAAAAATCGGATCTCCACTAATTGATTACATAACATGTTAAAAGTAAGTAGTTACTGATCTACTTTCATGTAATATAGACAGTATGTTGTTATCATTAAAAAGTAACTACATCCGGAACTACATGCCATTACCAAGTTTTTGCTGGGTTATTGAATATTTACTACATAGAAAAAATTTTCTAAACATTTTCTGTCAAGAACAAATTTATTAATTTTTTTTTGAAGAGAAAATTATTTAAACATTTTCTGTAAAAAGGAAATTTATTGGACATTTTCAATGAGAGCAATACTTTCTGTACCCTTTCCAATTGCCCCTCTTTATAAATATTTCCCTAACAAAACAATTCCAGAAGTTTTTTTGTTCTAAGCACCCACTTTTTGATACTTTTTATTTAACATCCCATACTCTCTTTCAAAAGAACAGAGAAATTTTCTTTTGATGTTTAATTTTTACATTTGTATTTTAATTTTCTATTTCTAACAAAAAGAAGCCGCCACACTGGAGAATCTTTTTCTATATTTTTCTTTCATATTTGAATACGATAAATGTCAATTTATCGCTTGTTTAATCTTGAATAGCATGTGTGTGATCTGTTGATTTTTCTAATAAAAAAATCTTTAAATGGAAAAGAAAACAAACTTATAGTATTTGGTAGACAGTGAGCCAAATAAGAAAACATCAAAAAAGTGTTTGTTAAAGCAATTTTCATATTGATTTTAAAAAGACTCATATTTATTTATTTAGATACATGAAAGTATTAATGAGATATTGAATTGAATGATTTAAAACGAAAAAAAAAAAAAAAAAAAAATAGATATAAAATTTTGTCATAATAATTTGGAATAAAATAAATAAAAAAATACTCGTATCATCATATTTATTTAATTGATATCATTCAGTTTAATAGAAATTAAAATTTTATTTTATCAAAACATAAAGATAATACTTGTTATGCATTTTTTTCTTTCCACAAAATGTTGGCCTTTTGCGTCGTTAAAATTTTTTTAAATGTGCATTTCGCATTGATGAATAATAAGCGTAGAAAATATGCATTTGTTATGATACTCTTTTCGGAAATTTTTAGATAATTATTATCAGTTATTAAATTTACCATTTTAGAGAGGTCATTAATGGTAGCAAAATTGTCTAGAATTTCCTAGAAAAGGCGTGATTTCCAACAAGGAAACCCAAAATCAATTACATTATCGATCACTTGTATTTTAGAACATGTTATGAAAAATTTGTGGTTAACATTTTTCTAAAATAATTTTTTTACTGTTAAATATTTCATTTAAAAACGTTTCATATTATATTTACATAACCTTTGCTTAGTTTTAAATAATATTTATTTACTTAAGTCTAGAAACAACATCAAATGATATTAAAATCTCTCTCTATCTCTGCATGTAATAAATCTTAGCCAAAATTATACAAATCATTTTTATCTCACCTAAATTTTTGTTACAATTTTTTTTTCTTTCCAAATTTATTTACAAAAATTATGATAAGTTTATTTTTCTTTTAAATATTTTTTTTGTTTTAATATTTCTCTAGTAACACATTTATTTAATTTAGCTATTTGTTTTTAAACAAATAAACATCTATCGCACGAAGATCTCATAATGAGTTTAGAAGATCTATTTAGGTTTGTTATGCACCCATGCAGTGTTGCAATTAATATTTTTAAAAATTGCTAAATATTTGTTGGAGGTGTCGAATTGTCTTATGAAAATAAACTTTTCTATGTTAAATAAATATTCGAGTAAAAAAGAAAAATATGCAAGAAAATATTATTTTTAATTGACTCTTATGGTGAATGAAAAGCTGCATGCAGCAAGACGGCCAAGTGTAAATGTGAAAGGAATGAGATCTATTTGCTAACTGAGTGTGTTATCTTGGCGTCAGAAGTATTGGGAAATGTTTACTGAAGAAAGTGTTTTTGAAAGACAGTGATTTTCATAGCAGAATCAAAAAATCAAAAGCATCGTTTATTTAAAAATTAATATTAAAAGTTATAATTATAATAATTTATAATTTATAATATCGAGGGTTTATATTCAAAACGGGCCTCATGCAAAGCACCAATTGTTCAGGAGAACATAAAAACTGTTTATTTCCCTCATTTTTCAACATTTTGCAATCCGTTCTTCTACGAGTTTTTAATATTTAGTCTACTAAACCTCATACTGAAAAGTTAATATTTTAACCACATTATTCGCGAAATTATGGTAGATAGCCCGTTTTGTCTTAATTACACTGGTCGACAAAAAATTCTCCCCCAAAGACGAATAGTTGGACTTGATGCATTTTGATGTGCTAAACACGAATCTGCTTTCAGTTTTTTTCCATCGGGTCTGGATTTTTTTTTTTTTATGGGCGTGTCTAATATTTCGCCCATAGTAAAGCCATTACTATGGGCGAAATATGAATGCAATCAAGATTTGTGCATCAATTTTGATGATACGTGGCTTTATTTACTCGTAGTTTCACCAGCTTTGAGATAAAGATAATAAGCCGAAACATTTTTGATGTTTTCACTTCTAAAAAGAAATTTAATTAAAAAAAATCCCTGTGCGGATACAAATTTGTCAGTTAAAGCCAATTTTATTCCACATAATTTGGTGTATCATTTATATAAATCGTACATACCGTTCTCGTGTTATGGTGAAATATACTCGAGTAAAAGGCTTATTTAGGGCGCAATATTTATTGGAAATTAAAGAAGTATGTTAAATTTATGATATCATACCAATCAGGAGATAAAAAAAACGAAATTTTGTGGTTGGCTGGACAATTTTTAATCGTTAGAAATTTCATATAACAGGTATGTTTGCTAAAAGAACGAAAATGTGTTCAAAATAAAAATTATAAATTAAATTTTGGAAAAAAAAATTAGACGCGAAAAAAATTGGACAAAAAAAATTTGAACCAATTAAAACTGTATTAAATTGCATATCAACAACTCAAATATGATTAAAACCTTTAAAGACGATATTTATTGCACTTTTTATTTAATAATAATTTTTTTAAGAAATAGCTTTTAGTATCTAAGATATTTTGCTTATAATAACGAATTTTATTAAAATTTTTTCATTCCTGTCTTTAAATCTATGGTATAGTGCACCCACTTATCTTCATAAAATGTTGATAGGTGTACCCGCGTATGTTCTATAAGCATCTAAAAAAGGTTAAAAATCTAACTTCAATGGCTTTTCTCTTCAGACTGCATTGAGATAACAAAATTTTTGTGAGATATATTAACTCTAATCCAAACGTTTAAAAAAGTTCAAATCGCAAAGAAAATTCTCATTATTTATCAATTTCTATTTTTACATTTCTTTGAAAATCAAACAAAAACTTGCAGATAGCCCGTTTTTCCTTTAAAAAAATATACTGTTTGTAGATAGACCAAGAACAAAAAGTGAACAACATAGTGTTAGAATTAACTTTTGACTGCAAAATCAACACCATATAAAAAAAAATAGAAAACTGAAGAGTCTGACGCAAAAAAAAAAAAAAAAAAAAATTGTAAATCTGCACGAGACCCAATTTCAATATTAGCCCTCGATGTATAATTTATATACATTTTAATCAGTTTTTAATGTAATCTCACTAGCATAAAATAGCAGCATTAATACAATCATTTTAGCAGTTAATATTAAACTGCCGTTATGTAGTATGTAGTAAAAATTGTGTTTTAGCATCCCAAGTAATTTCATTTGATGAATGTTAGATAAAAGAGAAAAAAGTAGCATTTCATCAAGTGCAACGTAATGGTTTGTCAGGTGTATCAATCAATTATTTCCAATTGAAATTCAACGTTACAAATCGATTATGCAAATATCTGTTAAATTCAACTGATTTCCAATGAATTTTGAGTGGGTTTTATAAAAAAAAAAAAAAAAACAGTGAATGAATATTTATTTGTGAATAAAAATTCAATTTATCTAATCTTTAGTTTTATTAAAAAAAAAAAAAAAAGTGAAATGAAATGAAAAAACAGAAACATTGCATTTGCATTTATTGTTATCGCTGTTAATAAAATCTTAGAATTAATTTGAATTTTGGTGACACCCTATAATTTGTACATGAATTTAAAGATTTTTATCAATAGAAGTCTAACAACAACAAATATTATAGTGTTTAGAATTTTCAATTGGTTTTGTTTTGCGATTCAGTTTTCAGGCGATATTTTCTTAGTTTTTATTATTGTTTTCAAGTGTTGCTCAAAATTAAGGTGTTAGGAAATAATGCTGCTAATGCTATTGTTTTTGTAGATATAGAATTGTTATTTTAACTTAAATAAAACAGCTGGAGGTTTATTTTATGAGATTTTATTATCGACAAAATAATTGAACATCATTGTATTTTATTGATATAATAAAATTATTGATTTAAAAGTGCAAGTGTTAACGAAACAAACAAAAAAAATATAACACAAGCGATGACAGAGAATTAACGGTAAATAAATGATTCAAATTATATTTTTGAAATAAAGAAATTTTAGATATATTTTTATTAAAATAAAATAACTATATAAAGTCAATAAAAGGCCACATTCTTAACTAGTGTTAGAACTGTCAATAAAGTTTTTAAGTTTTATTAAAGTTTTTGCCTTTTTAATATGCAATTCTTTAGAAAATTTTGCATTTTTGCAGAAAATAAAGCACTGAAAGTTCAAAGATTTTTTTAAAGTTAATTATTATTTATAGAAACTAATATTTATATTATTTTTAACTTCCCCCCAAATTTATTATAATTGTATTATTTCCTTATATTTCTCTATTCTTTTCATGACTCAAACAACTTGTTGGCAACAAAATAAACCTAAACATCATCACAACAACAAAATGCAACAAATAAAAATTTTAAAATGATCCACAAAATCTAAAAATAAAATAAAACAAAAAAAAATTAAAGGGCTGAGGGCTCTAATATTTTACTTGATCCATATTTAATGTGTAAAAAAACACGTCGTCTACGTGGTAAAATGGCTGAAATTTGCCGACACGATTCTGCCCTGCTAAAAGAGATCATCAACGGCATTAATCTAGGCTTCCGAGAATGTGAATTTCAATTTCGAAATCGTCGCTGGAATTGTACAACTTTACGCAAAAGCATGAGGAAAATCTTAATGAGAGGTAAATAATTCTATATTTAAGTATTTAGATTAACTAAATATAAGTTAAGGTATTCTTCCTTCTTCTTCATCGTCATTATCATCATCATTATTATAATCATCTTCATCATTATTCTAGAGGTTCTTTGTCTGTTTTTTTTTTTTTTTTTTTTTTTCTTTTATGGAATAAAGAATTAGCAGTGGAACGTGTAAATATCTCTTGGTTATTTGTTTTAATTTCTGTTCACATTTGAGATGAAATTAAAAAATAAAAAAAATATCCTTTATTTTATGTGAAGCATGTAGAGAGAAAGAGAGACAGACAAACATGACAGAGACCCTGTTAACCCATTATTATAATGCAGAAAAAAATAAAAATAAACCGTTTTTGTAATTTGCTTATGTAAAGAAGTTAAATGAAACTATCTGTACAATATTCATTCAACTACTTCAAGACACTTGTAAGACTTAACAGAGAATTAAATGTATGACTTTTTCTTAAGATTTTTAATAGTTTGCTCTTTTTTTTTTTTTTTAATTGTTTTGAAACCAAAAGACCATTAAATTTAAAAACAAATTGAGGCTATATAAGAAAAACTTTTTAAATATTTTAATTAAAAGAAATGTTAAAATTAAAAAAAAAGAATTTATATACTTTTTATAAAAGAACTGTGATGAATTAGTGTGATCTTGAAAATTAGGGGAAGTCTTTTTATTTGTGTCCTAATTAGAATATAATAAATTTCTTATTGAAATTGTAGATCGAAAAATCTATAACTTTTTTTCGATTTTTTTGGAAACCGAAAGTTTTTAAATTCGTTATCAGGAAATTAGAAGAAACAGTAAGTATTTGGCGAGCTTAACTTTAATCCTAATTACACAACTACGACAGTGAAGCTAGAAGAAGGATTTGGTTCAATTTGTCCTATTACATACTGTAATATCTCATTCTACAGAGATCTTCTTATGCTACTTTTATGGAAATTCTAACACGATAACTTTCCCAAATATACGGCACAGATTGTAAAAACATAACACAAAGAAATACTATTAAATATAATATTGTCGTAACCACAATCTTTTGATCTCAAACCTATGGAAAATATGATTGAAAAAGGTAATAACGACAATAAATAATTCCGTAATTGCTATAAAGTTTTTATAGAATTGGAGAAACAGCGGAATACTATTACCAATGAATATATATTTTAAAGATTTAAGCATCAATGTCTAAAAAATATTTGAAAGTTATAGAAAATTGTGTTTATGCGTGGAAATACTGAATATATCATGTAGGAGTTTAGGAGTTGCAAAAGTTTTGACAAGTTGAATTACACATAACCCCACCTAACTCATCACCAAAGTTCCAGTTGAGAACCAGTTGACACCACCAAACTCACTAAATATCAGTTGAGAGCAAGGTTGGAAACCGAAACGAATAACGGTATCGGTAACGGTATCGGTATTCAATTTATTTTTATTTCGGTAACGGTATCGTTAACGGTATTTTAATTTATATCGGTATCGGTATACCGGTACCGAAACTAAAATACCGGTAAATACCGTTATTATTAAAAAACTTGAAAAAATCTTTAAAAAAGTTACATTTTTAAATAATTTTTAATTATATTTCACAAAAAAAAATATTAAATAACATTTTGTATATTTTATTTAATAAATATTGACTTGAAATTTTTCGAAATATGAATATTTTTCGTTAGAGAACTTCACACAATTTCTAAAAATACTTATTTTATGGCAAAAAAAAATAATAATTTAAGAATATTAAGCTCGACTTTTAAAGGCAAATTGGTAATATTTTCTTTTTAAGTTGCAAGATCAAAACGACGCGTCATAATCAAGGTTAAATAAAAGTGAGAAATTTAAATATAATTCAAACACAGAAGTCACTCAAAAGATAATTTTCGCTTACTTTTTAAAAAAAATTTCGACTTTCCGGAATCCCGGATTAAATACTTTAATTATCTCTCCAATCAGTAGTTGAATAACTGAGATCCAAATAAGATATGAAACTTTCCATTATCAAATTTAAGAGAAAATGAAATTTGAACAATTGTTATTCTACTGATTTTTCAAATTAGATTAAGACTTATATATTGTGAAACAGTTTTTTGGATATCCGCACAATTGTTACTCATACATACATATATCTGACATGTATCACAAAATATCGTATTTGAGCCAGAAAATTAAATACTAAATTATTTACTCAGACATTTCCTATACCGTTGTCAAAAACCGAAACCGTTTATCCATACCAATGACAAATTGATGTCCTATATTTAGAATGCTTGCAAGAGATCCTTTCAATCAGTTTCAGTTTTTTTTACTTGCTGTTTCTTAGTGCTGAGCAATTCAAAGAATAATGAGATTATATACATAGTTCACAGCTGGATTTAGCATATTACATTATATTCATTAACATTTTTTGAAAATATATAATCTTTAGTTAAAATTCATGCAGTCTTCTTTCATTTAAGTGCTTTTAAAGTTTCCGGGAATCACGGGCAAAATTCCCGGAAAGCGGGACTTGAAAAATCGCAAATTTCCCGGGAAATCTTATGATAACCCAAGCTGCAACTTTCTGAAGGTCTTTTTGAGAACCCAAATTTAAGGAAAGAATCTTCATAGAAGCAAATATCAAACATTTAACTAAGAGAACCTATCATTAATTTCAAAAGTACGTTCATCGGCGTCATATGATAAATAATTGAGAGCATATCTTTTGTGTTTGCACTAAGATTTTTTATCAAAAAAAATTCGCGCTAGGTTTAAGGCATTTAAACCCCTTTAAAAATTTATTTATTGCAAACGATATAACAAAGAAACAAACAATAAGAGTCCTCTTAAAAACAAAATTCTTTAAATATTACATTAAATAAACTCTTATTATCAAAAATATCTTTCTTATTTCGTGAAGTGAATTACATGAGAAATTATTCTTACAATACCATATTATGTTGAAAAAAAAACTGTATTTCTAAAATACCGAAACTAAAGTACCGGTATATACCGGTACAGAAGGAAACGGTATTTGAATACCGGTATTTTTAACAAAATAATAATTTCGGTATCGGTATCAGTTACGGTAACCAACTTTAAACGGTATTTAATCGGTATCGGTATTTATAACGGTATCGGTTTCCAACCTTGGTTGAGAGTCTATTTCTAACAGTCATGAAAGTGCGCAATTAGCAACTCGCACGAAATAACATTCTGTGGCTGAGTGGTTAGAGTTGAAGACTATAAAACGTAAGATACGTCAGAAGAACGTGGGTTCGATTCGGGATGCCGCCATCAACATTAACGAAAAAATATAAAATAAAAATAAATACAATTTAATAAAAATAAATTGAAAAAATAAAAAAAGTTTAAAAATTAAACATTGTTTTTTCAACTTTTTATTATATTAATCGACTCTGAACATGTCCCCCTTTACCAGTCCTACGACCTGTCCCAAGGTGCTAATTAGCCACCTCCAATGACAACCCCATGTAAAAGTGACAGGTTCCTCCCATATAAAGTTCCGGAACTGGAACCGATCACTAGCCCTGAGAACCTGTCACGTGACAAGTTTTGAACCGGTTCTCTTTCCTCTAGGGATGTTTTATAGTTAATAAATACATTTCGTCGAAAATGGGAGTTACTTTTTTACTAAGATAGGAACTCATTGGGTTAAACTAAATCGACTACGGTGAATTTAATGGTGTTAACCACTTATAAAAGTTAACGCTCGTTCTTGAGGTATTTCAATTTGTATGGCTAAAAGAGGGGTTAGTGTTTTTATTAAAAAATATATTTTAGAGCCGAAATTACAGAACTTTAAACAACTACATTTAAGTAAGCTTAGTAGTGTTACCACTGAGCAACTTTTCAAACAAAATACATTAAAAATCTGCCAAGAATTTATCATCAGTTGGAAATGTTTTTACCTGCAATATATATTTTTATTTGACTTCAGTTTTTTTTTTTTTTTTAATTGGAAAATTGTTTTTCTTCTGAATTGGATTATTTCAGAAGATATTTTTTCCAAATTTATTGGAATTTTCTTAAATTTTTATTTTTTTTAGATTAAAATTAATAATGATGGAAATATGTTGGTTTATCACTCCGTGTATTACTTAGAAATATTAGTCCTAGGCCCCATAAATCAGGCGTGGAACCAGAGCTCAAGTTTCTTGGGGGAAGAAAGTACTATGATTTTCTTAAAAATTTAATGAAGTTTTCTTTTATGCCTTTTTTCTGCCCTTTACGCACTTTAGTATTCTATTCTGAAAGAAATTTAATACTTAAATGGGTCAGATGTTCTTTTCTAGTAGTGACTATATTCCCTGAAATTGTGTGATCCATTTTGTTAACACCAAAACTCAAATATTTTTTTAAGAAGAATTAATTTTCAAATTGTCAAAATTTCATTAAAATTTCAACCAAAAATTCGAGCAAAACTCCTAAATTAAAAAAAAAAAAATAATAATAAAATTTTAACAACAAGAACAAAAAAGTTCGATATTTCACCAAAATCCGGTTGTTTTACCAAAAATTATTTTTATGATTTACATTTTTTGTAAATTTAACAATAATTCTTAAATTCAAAATATCATAAAAATATTTTTTGGAATTCATAAAAATTACAAAATAACTAATTTCTGCTCAAAAATAAAAGTAAAACGGTCCCTGTTAAAAAATATTAAAAAAAAAAAAAAAAAAAAAAAAAAAAAAAAAAATTTTTAATTGCAAAAATTTTCAAAACTTTTATTTCTGTTGGTCGTCACTGATAAATTCTCGGCACAATATTTGCTAACTTTACAAGTAATAAATAAGGAAGGATAATAACGAAATATTCGGAATTCAGAAAAACTGTAACTTTAGATTCCACTTCTATTTTACCATAACTGATCTCAGTCCTTTTTTTTATTCAACTAAATCATAGTTAAATCATTTTTATTGCTAATGTCGTGTATTTTTTATTACTGTTGTCGTTGGTTGCTGTTGTTATTTTTTTTATTTATTTTTATAAACATGTTACAAATTAACTTCATTATTATGCAGTGTTGACAACACTTCACAACAACAGCAACAAACCAAAAAAGAAACTAAACTAAACCCAATCAAGATCAACCAACAATCAACTGAAAATTTAAACTCCAACAAACCAACATTTTCATCATCATCACCATCATCGCTAGAGCAACAGGAGAAGAGGAGACATCTACATCAACAACAACGACAACGACATCAACAAAACATTGCACTTGTTTGTTGTTTTGTATGCATTACAGCAGGCACTTTAATTTACATATACAACACTAGTACATATACATATTTACATGTATACATTTAAATTTAATTTAAATGTTGGTGTTTTTTTTTTGTTTTCTTCTTAAAGAGTTCCTACAGTTCTTTGGGATCCTCTTGTAATAAGTTTTAAGTTTCTTGTAGATGCAATTAATTCAGTTAAGAGTCAATTTAAAATTTCAGCTTAAACTTTCAAAATATTGATATGGTAATGATTATCATATTATGATTAGATTAATCATAATATGATTATAATTTTAAATATGAATATGTAATAATACATATAATTTGATCAAATTTCTTATTATTTTTATTCTATTATATAGTTGCAGTGTTTGATGGATTCACATCAGAACTACTGGGGTTTATTGCATTATGTATGATTGCTTGTGTGTGATTGTTTAAAAAAAACAGAGCGATGTAGATCGCTAGGTTTTGATCTTTTTCTCGTTGTTGTCCATTAACGCGGCGCTTTGAATGAACATTTTTTTTTTTTTTTTTTTTTGTTACAGGAAAACGATTGTTGTCATGTAAAATGTGTGTGTAAAGCAAGTGTTGACATGTTTAGTTAAACAAAGTGAATTAAGTTTTTTTCCTTCTGCTGCACTAGTTGTTAAAATTGCATGGAATATGAAAAAAAAAAAAAAACTCACAAATATGTACGAGTAACAAGAGCAACCATTTAACAATAACTTAAATTAACACTGCATAAATTAATGTGTGTTTTATAAAACTATTAGTTTTAGTTTTTTTAAGAAAACATAATTTAAAGAGTTTTGTGTCGAATGAGTCACAAGGTAATTGACGATAAAATGTAGGTACGAGTAAGTATGTTGTTGGTAGATACAATGAAGAAAGATTAGGAGGTTAACTAAAAAAATTTTAATTGTTTATGAGAAGTTATTTTTTGGGTTTGAACAAAAAAAAAAATTTTTAATATTTTTGAAAGTTTTAAATGCAAAATAAAATTGTAAATTTTTTAATACTAATATCCCAAGAAAAATTTAAGAACATGTTATAAAATCATTAGTTCTAGAACTATTGTAATCAGAACCACTTCAGATTCTTTAATAACATTCTTAGAATTAGTGGTATTACAACCAGTTCTGGCACTAATGGAATAGAAACTTTTGTGATTTTAAATTCGTTTTAAGGAATATTTTTAAGAACTAGTGCTTAAGAACTAATTATGTATGACTTCAACATTACTTCTGTTAACAAATTACTGGTCCTCTAATGACTTCCTAGAACAGTTTACGAAATTAAATTGATTAAAAATATAGGCTTTAGGAAATACCCATTAGAATACAAAAAAAAAACAGGTTCTTCCACAGAACTAGTTCTGGAAGTGACAATTTCAAACAAAAGTCATTGATCGTAACGCCAAATTAGAATGATTACAAGCTATTTTCATGAGTCCAGGAACTAAGGACTGCGCACGAAAAAATCCGTACATGCAAATCTGCTTATAGAAACTAAACCAATGTGCGAATTTTTTTAAAGTGATATTTTTATTAATGACTTTTATGCTCAAGTTCTAAACATAAAAGGATAAATTATTTCCTTTAGGTTTTTAAGAAAACATCTGATATTTTCCAGAATTCTTCCAATTAAAGCTTTTATTGTGTTTCGGTAAATTTTTTGCTCGAATAAGTCCATTTATTTTTAAACTCCGTTTCATTTTAAGCTGAACTTTTAATGTCCTTTGAATTATTTTTACTAGACCCCAATATCTTTCAATTGCACGGAATTTCGGACAATTTGATGGATTAGCCTCTTTCGGTACAAACTCTTACAATTTCTTTGTTACAACTCCATTATTTTGTTGTTGTAATGAGAAGAAGCGGGAACTGGCCAGAAAACTGCGGGTACACTGAATTTTCTTAAAAAAGGGAGAAGTCTTTTCCAAAGGCATTAATTAACGTATATTTCTGTCTTAATGCAACCTTTTTTTAAGAATGAAGTGCTCCATTCCTGCGTATGCATATGACTTCCCAAATCAAAAACTTTCTTGGGAATTTTGATTTATTTGTTACACGACATTTTTCTGCCATAATCCCTCTAGCATCTGCGACATAGAATTCCTAGCTGGGAAGTTGAAAAAAAGTCACCAAATACGAACGTTTCATCATCTACTATACAGAAATAAAATTTCAGAAAAAATTCGTCTGAAGTACTTTCATGTTACTTTTTTCCTCCAAATTCTTGCTTGCGTTTCTATTAGGATTTTTTTACTTCAGGCTAGCTTTCCTTTCAAATTTTCCGATAAAGATTTAAAACAAATAACTCTTTGTGACACTTTTCTTCCAGAGATGAGGTGATTTTCTCTCAAAATCCTTTCTATTTTGCCTGAGTCCTACAGCCTGAAGATACTCTTTGTCTTCCATTACCAGATTACCATTCAGTGATCATGACTTTTTTTTAGTATAATATTATGATACAAGAAACTGTATTTTGCGGCACAACAGCATTCCTTGCAGTTATTTTCTATAACCAATATAAGATTTCATGAAAAATTTGAATTAAATGTTTAGGTGTTTTTGATAAATTTCCATTTTAAGAAAAAACAATTTTGCTATTACCATGAAACTTAGTACATGGTTAGTGAACATAATTGCAAATACAAACCAGTTAACAGAATTATTGATTTTTCACCACATCGAAAGTTATAAGCCCAAGAGCATGCACGCATTTTTTCGTGCGCAGTCCTTAGTTGTAGAACAAATACATTTTTTCCAGGGATTTAATATTGAGCTAAAAAATTCAAATTTTAATAACAAAAATTAAATTATTCAAAACATTTGCACGCAGATAAAAAAACATGGTTACAGCATGATCACTACAATTATTCAATATTTGTATAGCTGTTTTCCATTGATTTTAATAATACCGTGTTCATGGTAGTAACGTTTATGTTTCCGTTTGATCATTTAATGATTACCCACAATCAAAATTTTAATATGATTGACTTTAATTATAATATGTATTTAAATATTTTAATTTGTAATCATATCTATGAAAAATCCAAACATTTAGTCAATTCTACAACTATTTAGTTAATTCTACAACCATTAAGCTAATATTTTTATTTGCTTTTGATAACTATTGAATACACATTTTTGTGTATTAGTCCAGTAGTTTGTTAGTATATTAATTCTCATTTAGTTTAGATATGAACAAATATCAATTGTCAAGGTTTGTTTATATTCAGTATGATGAATGTAATACATATCGTGGTACAAATCAATATAAATATGAAAACATGGGATTATATATATGATGAAATTAGTTTATACATATGATAACATGGGAGTATTAAATGATTAAAACATGCTAAAATTGGAAACAAAATTTAAGAAAAGGTTATGAACCTTACTAAAAATTATAATAAAATGGAATCATAATAACGATTACGTACAAATATACTTATTTTTAACTGTAATCATATATTACGATCATAGTATGTTGCTCTTAGTTTATGGTCACTAGAACCATATTTTTCTTTGCGTACGCAAATCTTAAAAGTATTACGGTAAAATAAAATAAATATATAATGTATTGCAGTAATAGAGTTTTATATCACTTCCAAATATCCCTTAGGCATAAAGGCTGTAAAATTTTCAATATAACCAATTTACGTAAAGCTAAACGAAATTTCCGAATTTCTTTGGACAACTATCAACATGTTCTCAATCGATGTAAGAACGGGATGTTGTTATTAATACAATATATATTGCTTTTCTTCCAGTCAAGCTTTTAAAACTCGCGTAGAATGTTTTCGATCATGGTGCCATGGTGCTGGAATGTCCCGAAAAATCTGGGGTCTAATACATTTGCAGGCTTCTTGAAGAATAAAATCCCTGGACCATAATGGACCATAATTACTACAAAACAACATTTCAATTTTGTATTCATAAAAAAAGTATGAAAATTGTATCCATTTTTAAAAAAATATATTTAACCTTTTTCTAAAATGACAGCTAATAATATGAGGATGTATACACGATGATTTGTAATCACTGCACAGTGTCACATTTGGCAGTTTTAGAACGACAAAAATCCAGTTTTGGAGATATTTTATTCGTATGAATTTCAGACATATTTTTCTAAATTTTATTAAAATAAAGGATATTTAAAAAGTAGGCAACGCCTACTAGGCGTAGCAATATCTAATTACACCAATCTAAGTGCAACATTTGCATAACAAATTTTCAGCTATTACTCTAAAATGTTTAAATAATTCCAAAAAATTGCTAATATGAGGTACTGCACATTTTTTTCTCATATTTTAAAAGATCGCAAAAAGTCGCAGCCAGTATTCTCAAATATAATTTTACAGATGTTCTTTTATTTAACAATCGTATTTTTAAATTGGAACTCGATGGAACTTTTTAGTTCCGGTCCATTAAAAATAGAATTTCCCAAAAAATATATTCTTTAATGTTATGATTTCCTTTAAATGAAAAATAATATTTTCAGTATTGAGTTTTTAACACAGCAAATTATAGTAGAATAATTTGGATACATTTAATATTACATACCAAAAAAACTCATACCAATATCAGCAGTATTTACTGAGATATCTGAAGTTAAAGTTAACATACTTATTCACAAAAGTTTTAAATAAAATTAAAATGTTATTATAAGTTCCAACTTTGAAGATCCATAATTCGCGCTATGGACACATTTCAATATCCAAGTATTTTTTCCATAATATATGACATGTTTACTAATAAATTCGAAAAGAATTACATCAATTAATAAGCTTTTATTTGCCTATTTTTGTCGTTCTAATTTGGATAAATGTGACACAGTGCACTGAAGGTAAAATTAAAATTTTTCACCTATAAAATGTCGAATGTCTGATCACCGAAGGTTAAATTTGGACTAATTTTTCATAATGAAATTTTCATTTTTGTGGAGTTCAATTTTTTTCTAACACATAAATAAGTTTTTTGTACACATGTAGCTTCTGAATCCACCATTCCTACATGCAGAGATCATAATCTAAAAGCAATATACTATGGTTGTAATATATGATTACGGTTAAGAATTAGTGTGTTTGTACATAATTACTATTATGTTTTCATTTTATAATTTTTTCATCATTTATTGTTTCGATTTAATTATTATTACTTCCGATTTCATCAAGGTTCTATCATTTAATTATTTGACTTTATTTTATTATAAACTAGCTTAACCCGATGAGCTTTTCTACCCCTTTTGATGCCATATTAGACTTTATATGAGGCTACTACTCCTCCTCGACCTATTCTCTGTATTACAATTTTAAATTAAAAATTTAGATATGCTAAAAATATAGGAGGTACGCTCCCCTATCCGTCCTATTTTATTTCATCAATTCTATAAGATAAGTTCCTATAAAATTTTAGGTCTTTCCTCATAATAGTTCTTTACATATACATTAAGAATAATTGCTTTCAAGGGGGGGTACTATCCCTCTAGATCCTATTTGTACTGCTTTCATCTCAAATATACACTTCCCCCAGCCCTAACTATGCTATTTTTATTTAATATTTTATTTGATAAGAAAAGAGTTTCTACAAAATTTGAGGGCTCTAACCATAATAGTTCTTTAGATATGCCACTAAGAACATTTGCTTTGTATGGTGGATACCATTTCCATAGGTCCTACCCATCCCATTTGTATCTGAACTAATGGAGGTTTTTGAGAAAGTTATTCTAATAAAATGTTAAAACTTTAGCTGTTATAGTTTCTAAGATATAAGATATTTAATATTTTCATTTTATGCAGTTCCCCTGATCCTATCCGTAGTTCTAGTCAACCATATTAAAATTTTTAATGAGTTTAAATATTAAACGAGAAAAACATTAGTATCATGAACAAAGAGTTGTTAAAATTCAAGAAAATTAACAATGGAAATATAATTGTGGTTGTAGTGAAAATGCTCTAACCATGTTTATTTCCTCTAAGTGTATATATTATCTCTAATAGTTAAAAAACCAACATTTTGTGATATTTCCGTCTTTTGGTCCCCGGCAACAGCTTTAAAATAATTAATAAAGTTTCGATCTTCTTGGTCTTGTTTTTCCTAAAAAAGATCCTGTAATATATATTTTTTTTAATTCGGAATTGCATTTTGATCGATTGTTTGAAAACAAAAAAAAAAGAGTTGCAAATGTTTTGAACACTATAATTTTATTTTAGGACAAATGATCTTCAAGGCAATCTATATCAAAAATTTCAAAACAATAATTAAACAATTTTAAAGATAAACGCGTCTTTAAATATTTCAATAAAATTATTTAAAAATTTTTTCCTTTTATTAATCATTTTTAAAATACTTTATTTCTCTATAATTAAAAAAGAAAATAATAGCTAACCATCTTGTATATTTAACAAAATATTCTTTTGTTAGTTACCCTTAATTACCAAATAATAAAATAAATTCTTCTCTTAAGCCTCAATTCTTTAGTGTCTCTTTTGTAAAGTTCTTTCTTTTTATTTTACAAAATATATTTCCATTATTATAATCATTAACCATTTTACAATTTTCTTTTTTTATTATGTATTCATTCATTGTAAGTTTAACTAATTATTGCAACAATTTGCAATACATACTGTCATTCAAAAGACAAAAACCACATCATCCATCAAGTTGCATAATAAAACCTGATGAATAGCGCTTAAAATGAGCATCCAAGCTGTCAATTTAAATAAATTATGACCAGCCCGAATACAGTCAGCCAGTCCAGAGCAGACAATCTAAACAGTCATCCACTCAAACCAACTTAATAGCAGTTAACAAATATATAAAGGAGAAAAAAATAAATAAAAATAAAAAGAATTTCAAATTATTAGTTGGCTGGCCAAGAAGGAGATTTTTTGGGTAAATCTTAAAAAAAAAAAGAAACTTAAAGCCGCTCTTTTGAAGTAAAAGTTTTTTTAAAAAGACAAAGAAATGTTTGGCTACTGACGCCTTAGAGTGTCTTCAACACCCTGCTGTATATAAAACTTAGAGCAAATATTTGTTATACCTTTTCCCCCCTCATACCACCTGTTTCAAGGCTTTAAAAATAAGTTTTTATTAACAGAAGGTGTTACATTATTGTAGTAGTTGAACAAGTATAAATGTGTATGAGTTGTTGCGTTTTGTGTGAAGTTAAAGTGTCACTAGTTTTACAAAAAATTTCATTTCATACAACAAAGACATGTTGCAATATTTAACGTGCCATAAACAGGGACAATCACTTGCATATAATTGCCGCATGACACCAACCAAAAAAATTATAAAAAACCCCGACAAAAAAAGAAGCGAAAAGAAAAACCTTCTCAAATCATCATCAGTAATAAATAACAAAGTTTAAACGTGGATTAAATTGCAGTTTCTTAGGTAGTGTGTCAGTAGTTTGTGGGAGAATTTCCCAGCAAGCAATAATATTTTATATACGGTAGAAAGAAAAAACATATGGAACTGAGGAAATATTTAATTTTTGAATTTCCCCAAATATTATTTATATTTATTTTTTTTTTATATTTTCTAAAGTTTATTAATTATATAAAGCAGCAGAAAGTATTAAAAATATTTCTAACTCTCTCTTATCTATTTTTTTAATTGAATTAGTAGTTATATGCGACAGCAGCTCCAATTAATGTTGACTCTTAAAAAAAATTATAAACAGGATATAAGATTTTGTATACAGAAAGGTTAAAAACATTTGCAACTAAGATGACATTTAACTTTGGCTTTATTTTGTCTTCTCTAAATATTTTTTATATTTAGTTTTTTTTTTTTTTAATATTCTCTAAAGTTTATTGCTTATGGCAACAAAAAAAATTATTTAATCATATGTTTGAAATTAAAGTGTTCAAAACATTGGGGAGATATTGGGCTCTTGTGAAAAGAGAGTTTAAGAGCACAAAAAAGGTGACCCAAAATATAAAAGATTTTAAAAGAAGATGTACAAACTATTCCAAAAAAGTGACTGAAACAACTATCAAATCTCTTATGGAAGGGTTACAAAAAATGATTCAAGAGTTCATAAGTAGTGGTTGGAACTATAGAAATTATAGTTTTCTGTGATCTGTAATATAATATCAATTAAATAAAAAAAAGAATGAAAACACTAAGATCAACCGTTTCCAAATTATTGAATTTTATATATGTTAAGATTTTTTCGAACGCACTCCTTACGTCGATACTAACATTTATATGAATTTCTTCACTTTGGGTAATTCTCGAAAAAGGTAAATTATGGACAGATCTTCGTAAAATTTATCACTATCATTTATATTTATATAAAACTTAATTGTATCGAATATTATAATATATCATTTTAATGGGATTTATTCCCGTTAAAGTGAATTTCTGAAGAGGGGTTTATATGGGAGCTATGGTAAATTTTGAACCGATCTTCTTGAAATTCGGGCCATAGATTTAGATTTATATGGAACTTATTTGTGCCAATATTGAAATAAAATAATAAAATATTGCTATATTTAAGGGATTTATGATCGTTAAACCCCTTTTCCGGTTGGAAATTTGTTTGAGGGCTAGATGAAATAATGGACCGAACATAATTAATTTCAATAGGCTTCGTCCTTGGACTATAAAAAACCTGTGTGCCAAATTTGATTATTTTATGTTGAAAATTTCCACTTGTAGTTTGATTACAAGGTTTACATGGACGGACGGACGGACGGACGGACAGACTGTCAGACGGACGAAAATCGTTAAATCGACTCAGAAAGTGATTCTAAGCCGATTGGTATACCACCTACGGTGGTGTAGGGTATAAAAATTGATATCAGTTGCAAATGTTTTTACAATCGCAATATATTCCAAAGTTCGCAATTTTCCAAAGGTTCTTGCAGATTTTTTTCTATATGTTTTTTTTTCTACAAATGTTTCCACAGACAGAATTTATTTTTATAAAATAAATTCAATCATTTATGTTATGATTCTTATTTATTTATAGTTTTGTAAAAGATTTTTGAAATTAAATTTAAAATTTCTAGCAGGGAGTAAGTATTTAATAAAAATCCTATTTTTGGAAAAAAAAAAAAAAAAAAAACCTCAATTTTTAAAATTAAGTTTGTTGGGTTATTTTTGTTAGCACCTAATACTACTACTATAAACACTTACTACACTTACACACCTTCTTAAAATATGCAACTAACTACAATTGAATTCAAAAACCAAAAAGCCAAAGAAACAAAAATCGTTTTTTTTTTCTTTTTCAATATTCGTGATGAGATTGAAAAAAGTTTTGTTAACCTAAAAATCCATTAAATCCCTAAGAAATCGCTCAATGCGTTTCATTGTCTTCTTGCGTTACATAGTGTCAATCTGTCAACTTGTAAGTACAACCAAAATGTATTTTAAACTCATTACAAATGTCGTTGTTCTTGTTGTTGTTGAGCGTTACACTTTTTTTTTTAATACTTATACTCCCTAAACCAACTCAACAGATGGAAAGGCAGACGAATGGACTGACCAAGAAACAAACAAAATACCAAGTGTCATTGGTAACAATTTAAATGTCCAACTTAGTTAACTAATGCGAAATTTATTACGAATATCAATTGCTTAAGAGTACCTAACCGAGAGTTGGTAGAAGAGAAGGGGGGGTAAAAAGAAACAAATGACCAAAATATATTACAAAAGTTTACAAAAAGGATTTAGTTCAACATTATTACGAGTATATCAGCTAAATTTAAGCTTCATTTCCCCCTCCTTTCAATTGTCTTAAAGTTACCATTGCCAGCTTTAGTTTCATTTTTTTAGTTTTCTTGTCTTTTAGCTGAATTATTGTGTTTTATTGCTTGTTTATTGCACAAACATTATTCTTTCTTAGAAGTTTTATTTCTTTCAAAATTACTTGCAATTCTTTTTTTTTTTTCTTTTTTATTTTCCTTTCGGTTCATTCTGCTTATTTTGTGTAAATCTTTCTTTCTTGTAGCATTTTGTGTAAATTGTGGTTTATTTAGTTAAATTGTCTTTAGTTTTCGCTAAAGTTGTCTAAACGGTTCGTTTTTAAGTGAATCAATGTCATTGGGTATTAAAGTGATTAATTTAGGAGCTTAAGAATTATGAAACATTAACTTGGACCTAGAAGTCACAGGGATTATAAAAGAAGTTTTATGTTTAAATAGGGTTTTGAAGAAAAAATAAGTGTTAAAACATTATTTATTTTTGAGAAGCTTTATAAAAGACATAATTAATATAAATTGAGAAAAATTAAAAAATGCTGGAAAATAAATCAAAATTAGTTAAGTTAAATCAAATGAAAAAAGAAAATTATAATTTTAAAGTTAAAAAATATTTTATTATTATTTGGAAAAAAATTCAGAGGCAATCAATCTTTTATTATCATTTTTAAAGTTACTAATTAATTTTGACTGAAAATTTATTATAAATTAGGAGTGTTAATTTTAGTTTTAATTATAAATAATTAAGCTTTGAGAATATTCTAATAAAATGATTAGTATCAAAAGAGGTTGGTGTCTAAACCATGTGATTGATTTTAAACTCTAGATTTTTTCTCATGACCTACATAAATTGAAATTAGATTAGCATACGCGTGGACTAACAATAAAAATATAAAATATTTTGAAAAAAAAAACAAAAAAAAAAAAAAAATGGTAAACTTTTAATTTATATTTCGTGCTTAATTTCAGTTTAAAAGCTTATAAAAAATTTTATTTCGAATTTTATGTAAAGAATTTTTAAAGGGTCAGGTTAGAAAGAAAATGTTGATTTATAGACTGTTAGGTCGTAGAAAAAATAAAATGTATTATAAGGTAAAATTCGTATATCTCTGAATGAAATTCGACTCAATTATTAAACTGTTCGGCTTTTTTATCAAAAAAGTTTCAAAAAGGTAGTCTGAAAGTAAAAAAAAGTTGCTAACGATAATAAGGATTTGGTGGAGCACATGCCCCTAGCGGGTCGCTTTGTTAAATAGTATTCTTCCAAAGTTGATCACCTCGGGTATGTAATTTTTTTACAAAATCGCCAAAAATTAATTTATGACTTGAATGTAAAAAAATCCACTAGATTTCTTTAAAAAAAATCTAAAATTTAAACTAAAAAAAACACACACTTTTTTTGTAAAATTCATAAATGTCAATGCCGAGATCAACAAAATAAATATATTGGCTATATACCGTCATATGTTTTTTTTATTAAACAAGCACTCAGGGGATGGCCCCTACTTATGCAGTGCATTAGTATTAGGAGAATAGGTTATAGAAGGGAGCATAGAGGGAGTAGTGTTTTGTGGACATTAGACTTGAATTTCCCAAAGTTGCAAGTGACAGAAAAAACCTCTGCACTGAGTTTGTTCCACATGCGTAAAGAATGGCTAAAGAATAAATTTTCCATATAATGTGTCGTGCGATCAACTGTCCAATCGACAGCAAATGGATGTGATCTCCGAGATAAACGTGTATTGGGTATAAATAAACGTGTGTTGGGAACAAGCTCTCTAATTTCATCAGAACACATTCTATTTTAATATCGATAGAACAGTAAAATACAGTCCACATTGCGACGATGCTCTAGTGAATCAACAGAGTTGGATACTCTACTGCAATTTAAAGCACCGGCCCCTAAATGGGAGTTATATTCCATTTTAGGTCGGATATAGGTGGTATAAATAGTAAGAAGGTCAGATGGAGTGAAGAAAACCCCGTTTCAAAAAACCAAGGCACTTGAACGCTTCTTTTGACACTTGAAAAATGTGTTCAGTCCAACGGACATAACACTGTATTCTCATGCCAAGAACATCAAAAGCTTCTGATTCCGTTATATTTACTCGTATAACACCCATAAATACAGATAAAGCAACATGATCCGTTACGCGTTTGTGTGTTAACATACAACATTGAGTTTTTCGAGCGTTAAAGCATCATTTATGTTCTGCCTCGTTGTCCCGATCTCTAACGGGCTTGGTCTATAATTGAATAAGTAGGAATGGCAAATTTTGCTGTCATCTGCAAAAGAGTAGATATGATTGAAGGTAGGAGAAAGAGTAGGAGTAGGAGAAAGAACGGAGTCTTTCGGTACACCTGAATTGATTTTGAACTCGTTTGATGTGACCCCATCTATTACAACTCGTATAGTTCGATCTCTGAGAAAGCTAGATATAAACCGAGAGAAGTGATTACCGAATCGAAAGCTGTAAGTTAAGATAAAAGTGCACCATGCCACACTCCAACAAATGCCTTAGAAATATCTAGAACCACAACTTTAATCTCGCAAAAACGGTGAACGGAACGACACCATCCTTCCGATAAAAAGGATAGCATGTCTCCCGCAGAGCGAACTCTACGAAACCCATACTGCCGGTCGTTTAGTAAATTATTAGACTCCTTAACAAGATGGTAATTAACCATGCTCTCCAATAGCATTTTTCATAAACGTGTGTTTATTTTCAGGGCTATTAGCATGTCCCTTCTTTGGAATTGACGTCACATTAACAACCTTCCAACACCTAGGAAAAGGTTTGCTAATGGACGTGTTAACGTCGAAAAGCACTGCTTCAAGACCAGTGTGTATGCCATCCGGCAAGTTTATCTATATTGTGCAAAAATTTTATTGGAATACATTTCCTGTTTAAAATTTTATTTAGGTCCAAATATTAATATTATTTCTCAAAACTATGCATAAAATCTACATTTTAAGTTTTTCGGGTCATAGTTCGGAGAAATTTTGCCGCCTTTAAATTATTAGCTCTAATTATGATTCTCCTTATTCTAACGTTTCCTGTGACAATTTATTTTTGACACAGAACATATTGAGTTAAATTTATGACTAAACGAGAGAAAAATATATAGTCGGTCAAGCCCGACCATATGATATCCTACACCTTTGTGTACATCAAAATTCGGGGAGGAGACTTGGAGCCAATTGTGGACCGATACTCATATTAAGTATAAAATAAAACATACGAATACAGAATATTACGTAGATGCTAACATTTATATGAATTTATTCTCTTTTCGGTGATTCCCGAGTTCCTTATATGGGAGCTATGATAAATTATGGACCGACCTTTGTAAAATTTGGCGCTATCATTTATCTTTATATAACACTTATTTGTGTCGAATATTAACTTGATACTAACATTTTAATGGGATTTATTCCCGTTAAAGTGATTTTCTGAAAAGGGGTTTATAAGGGAGCTATAGCCAACTTATATGTGCCAAATTTCATTTAAATATTGCTATATTTAAGGGATTTATGATTGTTAAACTCTTTTCCGGGAGGACATTTGTATGGGGGCTAGGTGAAATAATGGACCGATCATAACCAATGTTCCAAATTTCATTCATTTTTGTTCAAAATTGCGACCTGTAGTTTGATTACAAGTTTTACATGGACGGACAGATGGACAGACATCGTTAAATCGACTCAGAATGTGATTCTAAGCCGATTGGTATAAATTAAATTGGGTCTTACACCAATATTTTCGGGTGTTACAAACATCAGCACAAACGCATAATACCTTCCCCACCTATGGTGGTGTAGGTTATAAAAAAATATTGCTTCTAAATTTGCTCGAAATAGATAAATGAGTTGTCCAACTTAGTTGGGACGACCAAAATTGGAGGAAAATTTAACGTTTAAAAATTTATGTTATGCATATTAAAAATTACTTTAAATTTATACCTACTTTAAAATGAATACTCCGTGTATTAAAATATATTTTTTGGTTGATCATATACTAATTAGATTATAATTATAAATTATATAGTAACTAGAAATCTTTAGTAAGAAGGATAGCAGATACCCTGCAGTTAACTTAGTGGCAATTAACCCGATTTTAGACAGTAAGTTTCATTGGTGTATAGTCACCTGCCACTCTCCATCGGTCACCAATGAGCGTATTGATAATTGCATCTTTACTGACTCTATATTAGGCGGGAAGACAAAAAGAAGATATCAACAATCTTTAACTGACTCATTGTAACCAGTAAAGTGGTTGTGTGCGCACAAAAATTACACTTTGTGGCCGTTGAAGTGATTGTGTATGTAAAAAAGGATCACCTTGTAGTCGTGGAAGTGCCTATTTGTCATTTTATTGATCCTTCTGTAGTCGTGGAGGTAATTGCGTGTGCATAAAAGTGACAATATGTAGTCGTTGAGGTGGCAATAGACTTCCTCCTAATGTAATCAGTTAGGTAACTTGTACGCAACAGCCACCATAGACTGCAGCAAAGTTTTATATAATCTTACATACAACATTTAGGACCATACTATCTATCCTCTTTAGACATCCCCATGAAACCGATTGAAAAAATAAAGAATTTTCTATAAAAAAAATTGGCGGTAATTTCTCAAAAAACTTCATTAATGTATAAAGTCTTATAGTAAAACTCATATGAAATCATCATCGATAACACGCAAAAAAAATCCCCATAACATTTATTATTAATTAACAACAAATATTATTTACAACTTTTAAAAATTTAACAAATAAATAAAACAAAAGCAAATAAATAATAAAATTAAAAAAAAAAATGAAAATGTTTAAAACAAAAGAAGTTATGTTTCACTTCACTACCAGTCCGTCAGTCAAACGATGACAGCTCACACTCGTACGTGTGTGAAAATATGAATATATGTATAAAGTGTATACTTTTTTTTAGTTAAATTTGACAAGTGACATGAGAAGTGTCAAAAACGTAAGGAAAAAAAAAACACGTCAAAAGTGTGTAAATAAATAATAAACGTTTTGAAAATGCAAATACAAAGTTGCTAAATAATGCTAATTACTCATTGAGTCGTTTAA
Source organism: Protophormia terraenovae (assembly GCA_951394005.1). Taxonomy (NCBI): domain Eukaryota; kingdom Metazoa; phylum Arthropoda; class Insecta; order Diptera; family Calliphoridae; genus Protophormia; species Protophormia terraenovae. Next base: position 146,820,250 of record OX596074.1, read on the forward strand.
CATTATTTACTACATGACACACCAACATACTCACATACATACACATGCTTATACACATACTACAAACGACTCGACATAAATTGACACCAAGTAAATTAAGATAAAGAAATAGTAGACAGAATAGAACAACAAAATAGACAATTGTCAAAAGTGCCAGTATTTAAGTCAATGTGTCATCCATCTACTATACTCGTAGAATGACAGATACTATTAGGCCACACATTCATTCCATTCCACTACTACTCATGCTTTCAGAGATCAATGACTATAACTGACTGAATGTCTGTCAGTCAAGCAGTCTGTTTTTATAGTTGTTGGTGTTAGTTGTTATAGTCAAGTTCAGGAGTTATATTTACAAATTCTCACGATTATTATTCGTATTTACTTCCATTTAAATTTACATAAAATTTACTTTTTCACATTTTTAACGCTTTCAATACATTTAATTCTATTTATGAACGAACGAACTTAAATACTTACGGATGTTGTTGTTTAATGCCTGAGATAAATACTAAATATTGGTTTAAAAAACTTTGTCAGTTACATACATTCTCATATGAATATTTGCCAATGTATGCAAGTAGTAAGTATCGTTATTGTCATAGAGGTGGTGAGTAAATATGCAAATGAGAACGTGACAAATGTCAAATAGTTGTCACTTTAGAAGTGTGTTGATTTAGTATAACATGAATTTTAAAGTAGCCACAGCCAATAAAACTGACACAAAAAGCTTTTTAAGAATATTAAACAAAATAAACAATTGTTTACAATAATAATAATTAAATAAGCTGTAATTATAGTTTAATAAATATTATATTCATTATTAATAGAATTTATATTTACTTATAATTTCAGACACTCGAGAAACTGGTTTCGTTAATGCCATTACTTCGGCCGGCGTTACTTATGCAGTGACTAAAGCCTGTACTTTGGGTAATTTAGTAGAATGTTCTTGTGATAAAAGTCATTCACGCCGCAATGGTGGTCAACCTCAGATGGTTAATGCTGTGACAGCAGTTGCTGCTTTAGAAAAACAACAGGCTGCTTATGAGAAAAATTCAACGAGAATGAGGAATAATGCAAATAATAGCAGAAGGGGAGGAGGTGGTGGAGGTGGCCAAGGCAATAGAAGGCGTAGGCTTTTGAAAAATATTAAATTTCCCGAAGGTGAATGGGAATGGGGCGGCTGTAGTGATAATGTTAATTTTGGTTTTCGTCATTCGAGAATTTTTTTGGATTCGAAATATAGACGACGAAGTGATTTAAGAACTTTGGTGAAGTTGCATAATAATATGGCGGGAAGATTGGTAAGTTTAAAAAAAAAAAAATAATGAGAAAGATATAGTCGGTTAAGCCTGATAATTTGATAGCCTACACCAATGCGTTTATGTACTAAAAAGATTTCCGAAATTTTTTCGAAATGGACCTAATAATAGACCTATAGCATTTATGGACCGATCCTTATGAAATTAGTTAATATGATTTCTGCTTATATTAAACTTATTTGTGTCAAATATTACCATGGTGCTTTTGAAAGTGGCCTTATATGGTAGCTATGCCTAATTGCAAACCAATCTTCCTGAAATTTTGCACTCCAATTTAGCTCTATATAGAACTTTTTCGTACCGAATTTTATGGATATAGTGACATAAATAAGGCATTTGTTAGTATTAGAAACGTATTCCTAGGAGTATTTGTATGGGAGCGAGGTGAAATAATAAACCGATAATGACCAATTTCAATAGCATTAGTTGTTATGCCAAAATAAACATAAATGCAAAATTTTATCAAATTATCTTCAAAATTTCGACCTGTGCTTTGTGCACGAGGGGTCGAAAATGGCGATTAATTTAGGGAAAGATGATATCAATATTTTAATGATCACGTTTTATTTTTTATTGATTATAAGTTAAAAAATTCAGTTTTAGAATTTTAAGATTTTTTTAGTAGAACGGTAATGTCTGTCCGTCCGTCTATACATTAGAGTTAAATGGGTCGAAAATTATATCAACAGTTTAATGATCACGTTTAATTTTCCTACGTTAAGTAAAAAGATGCATTTTTAGAATTATAAGATGCTTTTTGACTGAAGGGTACTGTCTGTCCGTCTATACATTTGGGTTAAATTGGACGAAAATGGAGCTTAATTCCGGAAATGGTGATATACAAATTTTGATGATCACGTTCTATTTTTTCTATTTATTAGTTAGTAAAAAAAATGCAGTTTTATAATTCTAAAATATTTTTTGACAGCATGGCAATGTCCGTCCGTCTATACATTTCGAATTGAAAATGCCACTTAATTCCGGAAAGGTGATATCAAAATTTTACTACTTAGATTTGGTTTTCATATAAATCGAGAAGTAAAAAAAGAATATTTTTCGAATTTTAAGATTTTTTTTGAAAGAATTCCAATGTCCGTCCATCTACCCGTCTATTTGTTAATTTTTGCAAATTAAAAAATAGACGTGGGACGGACGGACATCGTTAAATCAACTCAAAAAGTGATTCTGAGTCCTTAAAGTGGGTGTTGAGGTATTTTTTCTGTGCGTTACAAACATGAGCACAAACCCATAATGCCCCAATCACCTTTGGTGGTGTAGTGTATAAATATATTTAAGGAAACATTTTAGAGGAAAATTGTTAAAATTAAGAAAATAAATCACAAATTTTTAGATCATATCGTTTTGGGTTTGTTAGATCATAAATACTCGAATAATAAATAATTTTTAATAAATTATATTTCATAGCAGCAAATAAACAAATTTTGTTCTTTTAAATGTTCTTCTAATTCCAGGCCATTCGAGATTCTATACGTTTAGAATGCAAATGTCATGGCCTATCAGGATCGTGTACCGTCAAAACTTGTTGGTTAAAAATGCCTTCATTTCGTGAAGTCTCCACACGACTTAGAGAAAAATTCGATGGTGCCTATAAAGTAGTGCTACGAAATGATGGCAATAGTTTTATGCCCGAAAGTGAAAATATCAAACAACCCTCAAAATATGATCTAGTATATTCAGATGATTCAGCAGACTTTTGTGCTCCTAATATACGAACAGGTTCATTGGGTACACAAGATCGTGAGTGTAATGCTACCTCTATGGGTGTAGATGGTTGTGAGCTTTTATGCTGTAGTAGAGGTCATAAACATCATGTTGTTTCAGAATGGGTTAATTGTAAATGTGTATTTAAATGGTGCTGTGAGGTGACCTGTGAAAAATGTCTCGAAAAACGGGAAGTTAATACCTGTCTTTAGTTAAAAAAAAAAATTATTTATACGAGTCTAAACTTAAAAGTAGTTTTAAAATAAAATATATAAAGTATATAAAGAAAAAAATAATAATAATAATATAAAAAGAAGCTTTCCATTACACGTGATAAATTTTAATTATTTATTTTACTATCATCTGTTTTTCTCTTTCTTTAGGGATTAAGTTAACGCTATAGTATTCTTTATTTTATAATTTTTTGTAAACTTTTCTTTTAAATTAATATTAATTATTTTTTTGTTTTATATATTTAAATGTAAAATGTATTAACGTGATAATATTTGTAATATTTTTTTATTTTTTAATTGTTTTTTATTTTAGTTTTTTGTAATTTACTAAATATTTTTTGGTATTTGTTAAGTAGAATAGAATCTCTTTATATTTTAGTAGATAAATACTGATATATACACAAAAAGTTTAGATACATACGTGCTAAACAATGTATCTTTCGTTTGATATATTTTGTAAATAATTTTAGATAAATAGAAGTAAACGATTAAAAGATAATGTTTTTTGGAAAATTGTTTTAAATTTATTTTAAGATATAGCCGGGTAAGTATTGGAAAGAAATTAAGACTTTTGTAAAGTACTGAAGAAAATTGTGTTCTATATGAATTGATAAATGGGCACTAAATTTTTCTTTTTCATAATAAAATCAATTAAAATTTTATTAAATTTTTACCAATATTTTGCATCTAGCATCACTAAATCTTTTTATGTGAATTTAATATATGAAATAAAATTTTTAAAATCTCTTATCATTTCTTAATAAATTTCTTAATAATATAAAATCTAAAAAACAAATAAATGTTTTATATCTACAAATCTTAAAGAAAGATTTAAAATTTATGAATACGTATCTATATCTCCACAAGTCATCATTTTGACACCTTAATGCTGTAATTAGGGATTTCTTTTCCTTTTTCAATACGTTTGATGTTATGGCAACATTAGCACCATTTCTTGGCCAAAAATTAAAAACCAAATAAAATTCTCATAGCCCAAACATTAAACCAATACCAAAGACAGTGAACACACCAAAAAAAGGAACCTCAAAAAAAATTCTCAAAACAGAACAAATATTAACACAATTTATAAATTTTCTGCCACGAATTTATAGAACGTTTAAATGCATAAATAAAAAATTATTTTCATATTTTTTTCTTAAATTTTTTTTTTCCTCTGAGTTCTTTTTTTAAGTTAAGATCTAAGATGCATATCTGCGACAAAAGTGGTAACGCCTTCTCCTCACCTTTTTATTATTTTATTTCTTTTGATTTTATGGTTCTCTGTTTAAACATTTATCCATCCATCTATCCGTGCCATCATCTTCATCATCCATAAAGATTTTGCTGGTCTTTTTTATTTTTTTGATAATGATTGGTGTTTTATCTTGGTTTTTTGTTGTTGGTTTGTATTTAATCGTTTGTTACTGGTGTTGGTAACGGTGCTGTGTTGAATTGGCTTAAATCATTAAAAGATTACACACTCATCTTACCAGTCAAATATTTACCAGAGCCACCAAAAAAATTGTTTGGCTTAATATTAATAAAACATTTGCCGCTAACAGCAGGTACTTTAAGATACATATGAGTATAACAAATAAAAAAAAGATTCTTCGTTGTGTTTGATTATAAACCAGGTTTGTTTGATTTTTATGCAAAGAAAACAATAATTAAAGCGAGAATATTTTCGGTATTTTTTTATTAATAACAGGATTTTGGTTAAGGACTTTTTGAAAAAAAAAAAAAAAACGATTTTTGGTAAAAAATATACTTTTGATGAAACCAGAGTTTTTGGATTACCTGAATTGTATATCTGGACATTCTTAAAATGTAGTGGAAAATCGAGTTCTAAGTCATAAAATTAAGTTTTTGTTAATGAAACGATTTTAAATACAAAAAGGTTTATTTATTTATAGAATAATTACAATACAATTACAAATTATATTCTAATTCTAAGTTTGCGGAGTAACAAAGTTTATTGCTCGTTGTAGTGAAACATACCAGAATCTCTTAATCGAACCCACAACCCCCAAGCTGACAGAATAGATCACTACCAACTTGGCCATCGGGGCACCCATGAATAAAGGTTATTTTCGTAAAAGAAAATAATTTTTATATAAAATATTGTTTCATGAAAAATTGATTCAGAATGGAAAACTACTAATTAGTTCATATATTTTTCCTAAGAATACCTAATTTTTATTATTATTTTTTTTCTTTTTTGCTGTAATAATAGAAAAATTATCGCCAACTTTTGCGACTTTGATAAATGACACATACCCCTAAATTATGTTTCAGAATATTGAGCCTAGCAGCCACATGGATAGACAGACAATGTTATTTCTTTGACGCCCGCAAATATTAGCACTAATATTATCATTTTTATTGATATCATTGTAAAACAAAAAAAAAAAAAAAAAAAATCGACAAAAAAGGAAAAAATTCTAAAACTCCACAAAAGAAATCGGCTTAAAAGAACTCAACACATCAGAAGAATGAAAAAATCAATCGCGAAAAAAATCGCTAAAATGGAAAAAAGTCTCTGAATTAAAAAAACGTCAGAACGAAAAAAAGTAAAAAATAGATACTACTACGACAAAAAAAAAAGCAAAGAAAAAAGTGGCTAGCCGAAGAAAAAATTGACAAGTCAAAAAGTGAGAATCGCTAAATAAACAAAATTGCCAAAACGCAAAAAAAAAATCAAACCAAAACACATCGCTAAAGGAAAAAAAACGCCAAAACGAAAAAGTAGACATCATTAAAAACTCGAGATAAAAAATATAACAAAAAAAAAAAAAAAATAGGCAGAATGGAAAAACAAGGAAAATTCCCAAACTAAAAAAACTTCAAAACGAAAAAATCGCCAAACCGAATAAAAAAAACATTGCCAAAACGAAAAAATAACGTCAAAATAAAAAATGACAAAAAAATCACTAAAATACAAAAAAATCTCTAAAAAGAGGAAAAATAAGGGAAACAAAATCACCCAAACGGCAAAACAATAAATTAACCGACAAAAATTTCCAATTGAAATGAAAATACAAAAAACCGATAAAATGAACGTTAAAATCGTCAAAAACTAAAAAACAATCTTCAAAAAGAAAAAATCCTCTAAATGGAAAAAACGTAAAAAAAATCTCAGAAAAACTAAAAAAAATCGCCAAAACGGACAAATTTCGTCTTAATCAAAAACATAAAAAAAAACGTAAAAAAAAACATTTTTATTAGATTTTTCAAAATATTGTATATCAAAGATTATTGAGAAAAACTTTTGTATTTCAATACGATTGGGGTCCGTTTTATATAAAATTTAATACAATAGAGGAAGAGTGATCGAGTTAAAGTTTAGAAGGAAGATGTAACAAAGTGTCTCACAGCTCTTAACAATTTCTTATTTTTCAAACATATTTACATGTCCTATTAAACTTTTATTCGTATGATGTTTAAATATTCAAATTTTATAATATCACTAAACTTTGTTTCCATTTTTTTCATCTGATACTTTAGTTCAGCAATAAAATTATTAATCACGAAGTAGAAATGTTATTATCTTTTACAAATCTAGAAAAAATTTTAAATTTAAAATTTGTAAAAAATATTGGCCAAAAAACTTCCTGGAAGGAAAAATAGGAAGGAAAAATAAGCTACTTTTTATTTTGAAATTCCATATGGGAGAGGTGTCACGCCCACTTATTAAATAACTATTAACAGTAGTATATATTGGAATACTAGAGTCCTCAAATTTTGCACGAACAACTTTGACACCTATATGAACATTCTGGAAAAAAATAGGCGAACTAGCAATAGGGGGTGTGGCACATCCCACGCCTAATATTGCTTGCCAATACCAAATGCCGTAAATTTAGGAAACTATAACAGTTACATTTCCCAAATTTTGTACAATAAACTTAAGTGTCAATGTGAACATTTTGTGCAAAAATGGGCGGAAAAGAAATAGTGGGCGTGTCATCTCTCATATAAAGTTAATACCAAAATTTTTATATCTGGGAAACTATAAAAGTTAGAGTGCTCAAATTTTGTACGACTAGCATTAGCTTCAATATGAATATTTTGGACAAAAATTGGTACACTAGCAATAGTGGGCGTGGCACCTCCCATATAAAGAAAATATTAAATTATCATATCTGAGAAAATATAACAGTTAGAGTTCTAAAATTTTGTCGGATCCACTTTGGTATCAATATTAATATTTAAGAAAAATATGGGCGGACTAGAAGTAGGGGGCATGCTACCTCCCATATGAATTAAATGCAAAAATTCGTATATCTGGGAAACTATTGGAGTTGGAATGCTCAAATTTTGCACAAAGAATTTTGACATCCATGAAAACATTTGTCTAATAAATAAGCGGATTACGGGGGTATGATCCCTCCCATAAAAATTAAATACAAAAATTAGTATTTGTGGGAAACTATTAGAGCTTGAATTTTCAAATTTTGCACGGGAAACATCTATATATCTATCTATCTAATTTTTAAGAAAAATGTTATATTTTAATTACTAAATAAATATATTTTTTTAATCCTTTAATTACTATGTATTTCATTTCGGGGGGTGGCGAAGCACACCGGGTATTAGCTAGTTCCTTTATAAACTTAAAAAAATATTATCAGTTTTGCAAAGCTTTTTATTCGATCATTCATCTAAAATTTATTTTTGTTTAAAAAGAGTTAAATAAAGGTAAAACATCACCTCAGTTACGAGACTGGGAATGTATATATGTAAGTAGTTAAAGAATTCAGTTTACCAACATTTTCTTATGAGTGTATTTTGAATACTAACAAAACAGTATTCATTATCTAGATCTATAAAATAAGTTATCAATATTAACATTTGTTTTCTATTTCAACTTTTTTTTTTTTCTTGCTACATTTTTTGATTCACAACAAAACTAATTAAATATTCAATGAATTAAGAAAATGAATGAATGAATCAAACTTTAAAACATTAATAATAAATAATAAACGACAAAATGTTTATTTTAATTTTCAATTTAGTTTAAGTTAATCATGGGAATGAATAAAAAAAAAAAAAAACAAAATAAATAAATGAATTACTAATAAAAAAATTAATACAAAAGCAAAAAACAAAACTTAATTTAAATTAATCACATTAATTTCAACAAACAAAATGGATAGAGGGTTAGGTGTATTAAATTTGAATTGAAAACATTTCTCTAAAAAAAATCTTTTTAAGCTAATTTTTTTATGATTTGTTTTTTGAGTCTTTAAATTATTTATGGAAATTGTGTTTTTTTATTTTATTTTTGTCCGTCCTTCTAACGATCGTGTGAATCAATTAATTTTTATTATATATTTTGTTAAAAATAAAAATTTATTGGATTTTTTGTCGTAATTACCTTTCAATTTTATTTCTATTTCTATTTCAATTTGTATTTGCGAATAATTTACACTTAGTTATCATCATCATAATGTTCGAGAAATACAAAATTCTTGTTTAAAATTTATTTCATGACTTTTATTTTGTCGTACATTAAAATGTCGTTTATTATATGGGATTTTTTTTTTTTTTTTTTTTGCAGAGAGGAATCGTTAACAGAAAACGACAGAAAAAAAAAACAATTTTAGATTTTAACACCTGATTAGCAAATATAACGAAGTATTTATGATCGATTAAAAACAAATTGATTTTTATTTCTTTTATTTTTTATTTCTTAACATTTGCATTTTATTGGTATATAAATAATAAAAAAAAATAAAGAATTTATAGTTAATGAGAAATATATTTTGCAAATTGAAAAGAATTGTTAGGATTTTAGGTAAAATCTCAGTTCCTATAGCAGTTACAAATTAATTAGTAAGCAAAACAAGTTTTAAATAAATTTAGTTTAAAATTTATTGTAATAAAAGTCTATAATATGCCCATAATTCCCTGTAATGAAATGGAAAAGGTTAAAAAAATTTCAGACAGAGAAGATACATTAGTTGTTTAAACTATTTGAATGAGTTTTGGTATAAAGAAAGTTTATTATCTTATAAAAAATATAATGAAAAATTCTAATATTTTTTAGCTGCGACAAATAAGCAGCCCCAACTAAGAACATCCACAGGGAATGCCCCATCAATAAAGGATTCCCCAATCGAAATCCAAAATATTCTGACCCGTAGGAGAGTCAATAGAATCTTTATGGCACAAATATCAAGACCACAAATATCTGAATTATGGTAGGCTGGAACGCAAGGATATGGATTAGATACGTTCAGTTGACTGGCTCTGAACATCATTTCTCTTAAAGACGACATACATAGATAAGAGTGGAATACAATATCAAAACTACAGGTCGAACTTAGATAAAGCTTTTGAGAGAAAAGAAGTGAACCCTTTCCAAACTAACGGGAAAATACAAAGATCTCTAACTAGAAATGTCCAACAACAACCGAAAAAGTTGATGAAGAAGTTTGAAAAAGAGATGGCATTTTTTAGACTAGAGAGAGGGAGAGACAGAGAGTATTTGGTTACACCCCTGGTAAGACATTCATTACTCAAACGAGTAGAGAGGCAAATCTACTAATAAAGTTCGAACCTCACAGCCAGAGGAAAGATTATAGCTACTGAAATGTTGCTTTCAATAACACCAGCAGTAGTCTGTAGTAGAAAAAAGAAAGAAGTAAAGCCGAAGTACTAAAAAGAAAATAGTGAAAATGTTAGAATGAAGATCACCATTATTAACTCTCTAACGAACAAGGTAGTTATTATATATTTTTAATTGGATTTAAATCTGTAAATTGGTTTTATAAAAATGTATTTTTTACTGTCAGAGGGTTTATAACGATGCTAATATTTTTAAAGAGATAAAGACTACGATAGAGTCTTAGAAAATTGTCAGTTGTCATAAGGGAGCTTCACAAAGCCATTGAGATACAAAGAGAGAAGGTCAAGCGATGAAAATGGAAAATGCTTTGGCTACAACGTTACAACAAGTTCAGAAAAATGTAGAACAATTTCTCTGGTATATTCGAGATATAGAGAAATATATAGGATTATATAGAAATAGTCTAAGAATAGATGTAAACTCGAAATCTAAAAATGGTTGCAGTTTGCCTCACGGCATTATTTTTTGTTTTTATTATTATTATTTTTATTATACCCACCATCAAAAAGATGGGGGTATATAATACCCTATAAAGTATATATTTTCTGGGTCCTGGTTAGATTATGAGTCGATCTAACTATGTCCGTCCGTCTGTCCGTCTGTTGAAAGCAGGATAGGGCTGGAACGGGACAACCTAGGGGGACGAAATTTGGCTCAAATATTTATCTTATATAAGGTTTGTTTGGGAGTGAAAATGGACAAAATCGGTTAATAAACAAAAAAAGTTATGGGCTAAATACTAGAAACACAGGGCGTCCGTTGTAGCTTCATCTGCTGATATCTCTTCAACAAAAGCATGTACGACAGCGAAATTTTGTACAGATAGTTTTATATAAACTTGGAAACTAAAAATGGGCGTGGTCCGCCCACTTTACCGCCCACCTTCCATATAACGTAAAACTTGAAAAATTGTAATTTAAATGTAAATTCGCCCAGGCCGAATATAACATTCTCGCTTGTAATTATTATTATTTTAACTTCTTTTCGCATTCTAATCGTTTAGTTAATTAGTTCAACATAATATACTAAATATCTAGACCTTAAATCCTCTAAAAAATTTTCACTTATTATTTATAAATTGAATTTATAAATTTTTGCTCCAGCCGTTAGAGGGTTCAATAATCATTCTAATAAAATTCAAACAAGTTCGAAAATTAAAAAACGGGGAAAATCGTTTCGGTATAACTACTAGAGGATTATGTTCTATTATTTTGAGTCCTATTTTTTTAAATTTTTGTGTGTAAAAAATTCAAATATCTAAATTTTTTGCGAAAAATTGCAAAAAAATTTTGGACTTAAATGGACCTGGTTCTAAATTTTTGTTGCGTCATAAAATGTACGCGCCCAACGTACTTTCTGGCGATATCACATTTTCATTTTCTTCCTTTGGCAGAAATATGAAACAAAAATCCGAAGAAAGACACATTTTAATTTTAATCTAGCTCACGAAGGGATAATGTCAGGACCAAAATTTAGAGAAACGGTATCTTAGAATGAAGTAGGAGTATTAATGAAGTAAATTTTCATTTGAGGCGCGAACATCAATACTTTTCATTTTGGGGACACCCTAATGTATGTGGCTTTGACCCTAAACGATTAGCGATCGTTCTGGCCAGAGATGCTGCAGTTTCAAAACCTTATTTCTTTATTACATTATAGATGTCGTTTAAAAGCTAATTTCGCTGTAGTCTAATTATCGTTGTGACAAAAGTCATTATCCTATGTAGCTAACCAATAGACTATTGCGAGAAGCTGGCTTTTTTGAGATTCTAATGTTTTTATTTTTAATTTTTAAATATTTGTTCGGTATTCAGCTCATCAATACACATCGTTTAAGTGGTAATTCTAAATAAAATTTGACAACCGGACACCCTATTACCCAATTTTTGTTATTGACAAACTTAAGAAGCTCTTCCAAAGATCAGGGGGGAGATATAGCTACTTATCAACAAGAGCTAAGCCGATACTTTTGAACGTGCCATACCCAAAAAAAATCGACCACATAAGTGTTGAAAACGATCTGTCCCGTATATGTTCAAATTCAACACTGCGTGTTTAAATCTTAATAAAAATCAATAACTAATTGGTATCATGTTGATACCATTTTGGTATCAAATTAATAAATGCATTATGTATTTAAAAACCGATATCGTAAATTCTAGTGTAACCCCAACCGTGATGGATTTTGAATCGAAGTTTTAAACCTGAGAGAGACTTACTATTCTAAAACATTAATATTTCAACAAGTAGAATATTATTTCCTAAGCTTCTTCTTAATTAAATTCGCACTCTCTTCTATTTTTAAATTATAAACCTTATTTAAAATTAGTTAATTAAGTCTTAAACCGGAAAATGTTAATAAAACAAATTACTTTCAAATAAATTAATTTCATCAAAACAAATTATACACAAAAAATACCACAATTAGTTCCAAAACAATAAAAAAGACTTAAACATCCCTTAAAGAAAAAATTAACTAATGAATATTAAATAAAGTAACACAAAAAAGAATCTTTTGGTGTCTACGATTAGTGGCTTCTTTTAACGATCTTGAGTAAATGTTTTAACCAAAAAATAGTTTGTTGTTATGTGGCGGCTGTGGTGTCTTACGGCTGCTGCTGCTGTTACTCAGGCTGAATACGAATGTAGCCTTTTAGTTGCATTCTTGGCCATATACCAATTTTATAACATTAATTAAGGTGTTGCCTTCGTTGGTGTTCTTCACGCCTTTCCATACAAATTACTAAGGAATTTCATGTTTCGTTTTTTTTTTTTTTTTTCTTTTTTTCATCTTACTTTTCTAAATACGAAAGAGAGAAAAATAAGCCTGAATAGCAACATGTATGTTGGTAAAACATCCTTAGACTTGAATACCAGCAAATACAGCAAACAGCTAAACAAATGGTTTAAGAAATAAACAAAAAAAGACAAGACGGACATATGGTTAAACATGCAATTTGGCTAAAATGGCTTTTTTTCTTGGTGTGTATGTGTATGTGTGTTAATGCTGTTCCTACCTTCTTTCATCTGCTTTAGCTGGCAAAGAGTTTTGCTTAGTTTAGTTCTTTAAATATTATAAAAGCCAAATTATATGATGTTCAATAAAAAGCTATATTTTGTTTTATCATCATTATCATCCTCTAGATCATGATCATTAAGGCTAAGGAAAAAAAAAATTCTTTATGATGGCCTGGATGAGGATGATGATCATCACTTATCCTTTGGCCAATACAATATTATTTTAGTGAATGGTTTTCGTAACTTAAGAGTAAATTAAATCGGGTGTTGCCCAGTTAAAATGAAGCCATTAACTCTTGTTCACTCTATCTTTGGCACTAAATAAATTTTAAAATTATTTTTATTTTTTAATTTTCCCTTTAGCTTCTTAAAACTTAAAATGAAATACGTTTAAAACAAAATGTAAAATCATGTTTAAAATCTAAAACATTTATCTTTGAGAGATTTAATTTTAAGATCTTTTAGAGGGACAAATCATTAAGTAAATTTGGAGGCGCCATTTTTAGCGCCAAATGAAATTAAGCTGGTTTTTTGAAAAAGTAGGAATAAACAATTAAATTTATCACCCATGAAATACACAAATTAATGCACTTTCTTAATGGTTTTTTGTATTTTTATTTATTTATTTATTTTTTTTTTTTTTTTTTTCATCAAGAGATATCATCACATTTAAGCTTTCTTATCGTATTTTATATTTATCGCAATTTTTATTTCTGAGGCAGTAAATATTCCTGCTTTTAGTTACTACTACTAGCAACAGCACCTTACTCTACCCACTACTTGAATCCCAGACTATTTTGTTTATCTGGCCAACAGTCAGTCTACGCCATGCGTCTGTCCCTCTGTCTGTCCGTTTGTCTTTAATGTTATTTTATTGAAATTGTTGTGGCGCTATGCCAAATTAATTTAAAACGAAAAATTCAAAAAACTAAAACAAAAATCTTATCAATATTTTAAATCAAGGTTGATTAAGGTACTGGGTCAATGGACGGCTTCTTCAGCAGCTACATTTTTGACCACTCGACCACTCTACCTTATACTACATACATTTAAACACATACATTCTTACATACATACATATTTAAATTCAACAAATTGAATTTGTATAAATATTTTTATTTTAATTTCATTTCATTTGTGTTGTGTTTTTGGGAGCTACAACAACGTCAACAACAACAACAATAAAAACATTATGTTCAAATCATGTTGCCTTTAGATTGATGACTAATAACTTGTGATGCAATTAATTGAAAGTAAATGATATGAATCTTTTCACCGTCACAGACAGACAGATATACAAGTAAATCTCATTAGGCGAAACTACGTCAAAATGAGATAAAAACAATTTTAAAAAATAAAAAACCCATATCTCTTTTTTCTGAAGAGGACAAGTGAAACATAAAGATTTTTTTTATTTAAACAAAAACAAAAATTGTATCATTCGTTTTCTTATTTATTCTACTAAAATGACAATATTCTGAAGTGAACAATTTTTAGGGTAAATTACAATTAGAACTACTAGCGATAACTACAAATTTTTATAATAAACAACAATAGTAGATTTATAAGCTTATTTATAGAAAAGAAGAATGTTAAATTCAACTTCCTTGCAATAATTTTGATATAAAAATCTCTAACAAAAACTTAATCTGAGGTTTTGAAAATACTATTCTATACGAGCTAACCTGATAAATCTACAAACATATATTGGAGTGGTCCGAGCAACTGATCTTTTGAGATTTTTATTTAGGAACATTTCTCAAACAGTGTGTAGTTATGAACGAATACATGTGCCAAAATGTTACTAATTTTTAACTGGTTATGGAAAAAATAATTTAACATTTTTCAAGGACTTTTTGTTGCATTTTTTTTAACAAATTTTTTAAAACTTTTTTAAGACCAGTTTTTAATATTTAACGCACTTAAGTTTCCAAAAAATATATAGAATTTTTTTCACATAATGTAAGAAATGCTCTAGGCTCATTATCATCAATCGCTAATAGGGAACTCAACATCATTCCAAAATCTTTTTTCATTATTCACTTTTCTGCGAAACAAAATTTTTGTTAGCGGGTGACAAATTTTTATAAAAATGGTAATACAAGAAAAATAAAACTCATAAAGTATTAATTAAAAAAAAAAAAAGAATCGTATACTGTTAAAATGTACCAAATTTCAGCAACGCACATTGGGGTAAAAGGGATATCAATATTTTAATGATCACGTTTTATTTTTTATTGATTATTAGGTAAAAAAAAAAATCAGAACGGTAATGTATGTCCATCTGTCTATACTTTAGAGTTAAACGGGTCGAAAATTATGCATAATTCAGAAGGGTGGTATTAACACTTTAAAGATCACGTTTAATTTTCCTATTTATTTTTTTGGCTGAATGGTTATGTTCGTCCGTCCGTCTATACATTTTGGTTAAATGGAACGAAACTGACGCTTAATTCAGGAAAAGGTGATATCTTTAAGGTGGGTGTTGGATAACTTTTTCTATGCCTTACAAACATCAGCACAAACATATAATACCCCAATCATCTATGGTGGTGTAGGGTATAAAAAACAATCTGTTTTAGTTAAAATTATATACAAAATTTTAAAAATAATGTACCAATGTCCAAAAAGTATAATAATTCAAAATTTTAAAAAGTACTAATTCAATTTACTAAATAGTACCAATTTAAAGAACAAATACATTTTTTTAAATCAAATTAAAAAAAGTACATATTTAACAAAAATATAAAAAAATCAAAAAAATTAGTAACATTTTTAGAAATGTAAAAAAAGTACCTATTTTCGAAAAGAAAAAGTACCAAAATTAAAAAATGTTCCCATTTTAAAAACAACGAACATATAGATATTAAAAAAAAAAACAATTGATCAAAAAACATAATAAAATTGGGGGTGTCGCCATCGACATTAACGAAAAATTATAAAATATAATTTAATAAAAATAAATAACAAAAGTTAAAATTTTTCTTTAAATTTTTGTTACAATGATAATCGACTTTGAACATGTCCTCTTGGACCAGCCCACATCATATTATTTAATAACATACTTAGAACTAGTGGTTTCACATGTAATTCTGGAACTCGTTGAATAGAACCTTATTATGATTCTAAATTCTTTTTAGAGAATGATTTTGAAAACTAGTGTTCAAGAACTAATTCTGAAGGACTTCTACATCACTTCTCTAAACAAATTACTGGTTCCCAAATGGCTTCCTTAAACTGTTTAAAAAACTTGAATCAAAAATTGAAAAAATTTCAAAAACTTAATTAAAACGAGAGAAAAAAATATAGTCGGTCAAGCCCGACCATATGACACCCTACACCATTCTTTACATCAAAATTCGGGGAGGGGTCTTTTATTAGACTTGGAGTCAAATGTGGACCTATATTCATAAGTGTGAAATAATAAGGAGTGAGATCGAAAAATTCTTAACACACATTTTGCCTCATACCTTTTTTCGGAATCAATATTCAAAAATTTTTTTGATCTAGTTATCATGGAAAAATACTTCAGTTATTATTTTTAATAACA
Organism: Protophormia terraenovae; assembly: GCA_951394005.1. Classification (NCBI taxonomy): domain Eukaryota; kingdom Metazoa; phylum Arthropoda; class Insecta; order Diptera; family Calliphoridae; genus Protophormia; species Protophormia terraenovae. Next base: position 146,836,729 of record OX596074.1, read on the forward strand.
ATCATGTATGTTAATTTGTCCATATTTTCATCAAAATAAGTGACGAAAAAGATTTACGTCCTACAAGTTATTAAAAAATTTAAAAAAATCGAAATAGGACTTACAAATAATTGGCCACAGAATTAAATGTCGTCCGTAAAACCGTTTCTAATGTTATTAAACAGTATCAGGAGAATTTGGCTATTGGTGTGAAACCTAGTTCGGTAAGAAAAAAGGACCACATGATATTGGGAAGGCCAGAAAATTGAAGGCATATTGAAAGGAACTTCAAACACATCTGGTAGAAAATCAGCTCAGTTTTCTCAGTGCTTCGATTATTTGGTGCGAAAATTTAAAGCTAATGGGAAAAAAATTTAAAGCTAATGGGAAAGTTGATAACATATAAAGTTCAAAAAATTCCAAACAGAAATTCTGAAAAAAAAAATTACAAGCTAAAAATAGGACTCGGAATTTAAAACCAAATTTCATACAAAAATACTCAAGCTGTATAATTGACGAAGAAACGTAAGTGCTGGCAGAATCTTCGCAGCTTGTGTCTTAAAAATTTTTATTGCTAATGCTCGAAGCAATGTTGGAGATAAGTTTAAGACCCAAAAGCAGCACAAATTTCTTACAAAATTCATGGTATGACAAGCTTTTTGCAGTTGCGGCTTTTTGCAAAAAAGACTCCTTCTTTTCTAAAGAAAGCACAACGTGTTCACATATTTTTGGACCCATTTGGTATCATGTCACTACGGTAAGAAAGCTCTGGAGTGGTACCAAATCAATAACATAGTTTTAGTACCAAGAGAGGTCAATTTTCAAAATTGTCCATAGCTTAGACCAGTGGAGAGATATTGAGCTCTTGTGAAAAGTGAATTCAAGAGCACAAAAAAGGTGTCCCAAAATACCGAAGATTTTAACAGAAGATGTGCACACTGTTCCAAAAAAGTGACTGAAGCAACTATCAAATCTCCAAAGAAAGGGTTTTCAAAAATGGTCCATAATTTTATAATTAGTGGTTAGAACCATTAATTATATATTTCTGTGATCTGTGCTAAATTATCAAATAACTAAAAAAATAATGATAACTCTAAGATCAACCGTTTCCAAGTTATTGAATATTATGTATGTTAAGAATTTTTCGATCTCTCTTTAGATACGAATACAGTATATTACGTTGATGCTGACATCTATATGAATTTATTCACTTTTGGGTGATTCCCAAAAGAGGGCCTTATATGGGAGCTATGGTAAATTATGGACCGATCTTTGTAAAATTTGCCACTATCATTTATGTTTCTATAAAACTTATTTGTGTCGAATATACTAATTGATACTAATTGATTTTCTGAAAAGGGGTTTATATGGGAGCTATATGTAATTATGGACCGATCTTTTTAAAAATTGGCACACTTATTTAGACTTATATGAAACTTATATGTGCCAAATTTCATTCAAATATTGCTATGAAATAATGGACCGATCATAACCAATGTGGCAAATTTCATTAATTTTTGTCCAAAATTGCGACCTGTAGTTTGATTACAAGTTTTACATGGGCGGACAGACGGACGGACGTTGTTAAATCGACTCAGAAAGTGATCTAAGCCAATTGGTATAAATTAAGGTGGGTCTTACACCAATATTTTCGGGTGTTACAAACATCAGCACAAACACATAATACCCTTCCCACATATGGTGGTGTAGGGTATAAAAATTAAAAAGTACTAATTCAATTTACTAAATAGTACCAATTTAAAGAAAAAATATATATTTTTTAATCAAATAAAAAATAAAATAAAATAAAAAATGCATATTTAACAAAAAAGAAAAAAAAAATAAATAAAAAAATTAGTAAAAATTTTTAGAAATATAGAAAAAGTACCAATTTTCGAAAAGAATTAGGTAATTAAAATTGCCAACTACTGAAAAATTACAAAAATTTTCCCATTTTAAAGACAACGAACCTACAGATATTTAAAAAGTAACAATTGATCAAAAAATCATAATAAAACGTAAAATACGTCAGAAGAACGTGGGTTCGATTGGAGGTATCACCATCGACATTAACGAAAAATTATAAAATATAATTTAATAAAAATAAATTAAAAAATAAATAACAAAAGTTAACATTTTTTTTTTTATTTTTATTATAATAAGACCTTTCCCAATGTAATAATTCGCCACTGGGAACCTGTCACGTGACTAGTTTGGAACTGATTCTCTTTCTTTAAAAGAGAGTATTCAAAAAGTAAAAATTGAAAAAAGAAATTCAATTTCCCAAAAATTACTATCTCATTTTAAAGAGGGCTATTACAAAATGCCCAGGAAAAATTTTAGAACACGTTCTAAAATCATTAGTTCTAGAACAGTTGTAATCACAACCATATCAGATTCTTTAATAAAATTCTTAGAACTAGTGGTTTCACATCTAATTCTGGAACTCGCTGAATAGAACCTTATTATGATTTTAAATTCGTTTTAGAGAATGATTTTGAAAACTAGTGCTTAAGAACTAATTCTGAAGGACTTCCACATCTCTTCTCTAAACAAATTACTGGTTCCCAAATAATTTCCTTGAACTGTTTAAAAAACTTGAATAAAAAAATAGAAAAAATTTGAAAAACTTAATTAAAAAACCAAAATTTTATTGATTTAAAAAGTGTCCTCTAGGAAATGGCTTTTAAGAATAAAAAATAAAAAACAGGTTCTGAAACCATTTCCTGAAACCATTTCCTTGTATGGCATGAGTTTTGAATGTAGCAATTTCGAACAAAAATCATTTATTAAAAACTAGTTCTAGAACCGTTCCATAGAATGGGGACTGGCTAGATAACACTTCCACAGAACTAGTTCTGGAGGTAACAATTTCAAACAAAAATCATTGGTCGTAACGCCAAAATAGAACGCGTATTTTCATACGTTTTGGAACTAGTTGTAAAACTAATACAATTTTTTCTAGGTGTTAATAAAATTTTCTAATTTTAAGTCTTTTAATTTTTCAATTTCTAAAAATAAAAAATAATGAAAAAATTAAAATTATAATTTACAAAACTTCTGAAAAAATAACCAAGGTTTCAATAAAAAATATGTAGCAATTTTTAGAAAAAGTAATAATTAAAAAATAAACCAAATATCCAATTTTTTTTTTTTTTTATTTTCTGTTAAAGGTGTTAAAAAAGTAATATTACTGTCACGAAAAGTACTATTTCAAAAACAAGAAAAAAATACAATTTTCCAAATAGTACTATTTCAATTTATAAAGTACCATCTCAAATTCAAATAATAGGACAAAAATTAGAAATATAAAAAAATAAGTTTTCCAAAACTTGCTGATTTTGTAAAAAAAATCCAAGGTTCCATAAAAGAACTAAGTAAAAAAACATAAAATCTAATATTCCTATTTTCTGGGAGAAGTACCAATTATTTGTAAATAAAAGCTCGAAAATTATAAATTATTTGAAAAGTACTAGTACCGCAAAAAAGCACCAACTTTAAAAAAGAACGACTTAAAAGAAACTTTTATACAACAATCAAAAATTTATTTACGAAATTATTAAATATTTTTTGTTGCATACAAAACCGCTCTCTTTGAACTTCAACAATATCTTAACATTAACTTGTCTTATTGATCTATGTCTAATATGAAGACCAAAATTCTGTAGCAAACAAATTTCATATAGTTTTGTACAGCATTTACATTGCTAGTGTAAAAAAACAAACTCCTTGCCACCATGATTCCCATAATCATAATATACTTACACACAATCAACAAACAGACAAGAGCAAACATAAAAAATTATATTAATTTCTGTTTATTACCCAGAGGCCAATACATCAGCACATTTACAATATAAAACACAAACATTATTTATTTTTGTTCATCATCATATTCTTTTTTAAACATTAAATAAACTTTTTATTCCTTTTTTTCTTACTTTTGACCATATGGAAAGGAAAGAGCCAAAAAAAATAATAAAAATGATGGTCTAAAATGGAGACCTCCGAGGTGGCAAAAAGTATTTTAAATCACACACATCACATATAGGGGCATAAAATACAAAATTTTATATTTATAATCCAGCTCCAAAAAAAAAAAAAAAAAAAAAACTGAGACTGAGAAAAAAAAAAATAAAAGACCCACCACTAAACTGTATAGAGGATTTCGCACTTGATCTGTTTCACATTTGGAGTTTTTTTTTATATTTTCTTATATCTGTTTGTTTGTATTTAATCCTTTAACGTGTTTCTATGTTTGTGAAAATGAGCGTGTTTTGTTGTGTTTTTTTAAACACAAAAACTGTTAAAATGCAGTTAAATTTTTTTATAATAAATAACTTTATTTTTGTGCTTTTATTTCCACAGGGATCATAATGATCATCAGTTAGTTTCATTTGCTTGCTGGTTTTTGGTTAAACTTTTAACACCCGCTGTGTCTGAATGGCCCCAGCACAAAAATTAATAACTTAATCTCCTAAAAGCACTTTAATCGTTCAGCAACATTTCACTACTAATTCTTCTCTTACTGCACTTTGCCGCTCGCCCTTTTTTCTCAAAACGAAATCATTCCGGCTGTCACTTCCTACCACCAAAGGAGAAGCGACTTAATAAACAGAGTTTAAAGATATAAATTTTAAAGCTCTAGACAGAGAATAAACAAATAGAGGGTAAAGTTCTTAAAAAAAACTAAAGCTAGCTTGAGCTTTTAAGAATTAGTTTATAAAATATTAGGTTATACAAAAAAAATTTCGTTTCTAGCCTTATTCTAGAGATTTTGGGCTTTTAAGGGATCTTTGGTTTGAAAATTTTCTAATTCTTAATGATTCTGTTAGCTAAAACATTGACAGGAGGTTATGTCATTTAACTGTTGTTTTAAGAAAAGATCAAAGATCAAAATATTTATAATTTTAATGATTTCCCCGAATTTATAGTGTTTTGATGATTTATTTTCAAAAAACAGGAAGAGAATTTAAATAAAATATGAAGCTTTTTCATGAGAGCAAATGATTAATAGCTTTTTAGATGAAAGCTATACATTGCACTTTAATTAACCCATTAACTCTTATTACGTTTGTACGCACGATTATTGCAAATAAAAATAACTTGCAAATAAATAACTCACTGTTTATATGCAAATTTCTTATAAAAATATATATCCTTATTTTTCGTGCCAGATGGGAAAAATACAAATGTTATTATCGAAAATTCTATGACCGTAAAAGGATGTGGCAACGCCGTTAGCTTAATTTGCAATTCGCTCCACTAAACACTATTTTTCATGAGTTACAAATTCGCAAATCAAATATAAACTCACCGTTTATACGGCAAAGAAGTGCGTTCATACGCTATATCTGTTAAAAATGTTGAGTAAAATTTTCTTGAAAACTAATTTTCTTATACCCAATTTACACTTACACTTGAAATCTCGTTTGAACGAGATTTTAGAAAAACAAAATCTACCATGTTTACACTATATTTTTAAGACAATTTTTGTAGATTTTGTTTGACAACTGCTTCTTATAAAAATTAAAAACATACACTTAACACTTTTAAATGAGCTCCGTGCTCCACAAAATTGTTTTAAGTTAAATTTTATGTTTGTTTATGAACATTATCAAAAAATATTTTATTTATTTATTAATATTAAAAATATTTGTTTAAACTCAAATGTCATTTTTATTTAGAACATTGTTGTATTTTACTAATACACTAAAAGAAAAAAAGTGTTGGAAAACGATACCTTTCAAAATCTAATTAAATTTTAGTAGATTTTGGTAAAATCTTGTTAGAAACTAGATTTTGATTTGTATGGAAAATCTAATTAAAATGTAATAAAATTATGTAGATTTTACTTGAAATCTCATTTAAACTAGATTTTGTGCCAATGTAAATGATCTCAATTTAAGAATTGTAATCCCTAAAAAAGTTTATTAATTACAAAATAGTACCACAACCTCTTAAAGGGTTAACTTAAAAAAAAAAAAACATTTAAAAACAAATTTGGCAAACTTTCAGCCAAAGTGTGCGGTCCCAATCCTTACATGGCAACCTTTCAGACACCTATTTGTTTTTTTTTTAGCAAATATTTCGCAAAACAAAAGCAAGGAAATAAAAACAACAAACGATCACACGAGTAATTTGATTTTGCAATTTGTTTTCTTGATCTTTTCTTTATTTTATTTTTTTAAAAATTGATGATTTCAATTTTATTTTCAAAGATTTTCCTAGACAATCTAAACGAATTTCTCAGGGCGTCATTGAGCAATAAATAATTGAATGAATGAACAGAAAAAAGTGTTGACGTCGATTACAATGGTATTGATGTCGACATCATTGTATTAAAAAAAAACATTCATCAATCCATTAGTTAAGTTCTACAACAATGTAAGCAAATAATAATAATAAATTTATTATAATTTATAATGAAATCAACAAAATTAAGAGATTTTTATTATTATGTTATGTTATTTTTTTAACAATAGACCCCCTACTGCGAATCAATCTACACCAACTAAGTGTTTAGAGGTGATTTAATAAAGAGTCGACAGGAAAGGAGATTTATTTATAAGGTAATAAAATTAAATTATATTATTTTAAGCTGGTTTGTTTTTCTAAATGTATACTAAATGTTTTATGTTAATAACTTTTTTTTAATAGCATAATAATTTAGAGAGTTTATTCTTAAAGTTTTTGAATTATTTCTTGATTTTAGCAATTTATGAAAGTACAGTGGTGGCCACGAATTTAAGACACGACATGTAACGAACTAAGTTGTGATAATTATTACAACCCTGCAATATAAAATTAGATTTTGTTAATTTTTCAGTGTACCCTGTAATGTTAAGATCAATTACCGTTATTTGGTTTTGTTTGTGTATACATTTTGTTGCTGTTTTTATTATATTTTCGTAAAAACGTGCTTTTGAAGCTGGTCACGAATTTAAAACATATAAGAAATATTTGGTTTTTAAGTGATTTTTTGGTGTTTTTTGAAGCTAAAAGGTAAGTAATGAATGTTTTATTCCATTTAATGTTAGAATACATCAAAATATTTAGTTAGAAATGGCCAGAGGTACTTGGAGTTCGGATGCCGAGCGAAAATTGATCCAACAAATGAATACTGATGGAAAAACAGTAATGGAAATTTCCAAGCTACTAAAATGTTCCAGATCCAAGATTTACAATGCACTGGAACACATCAAGCAACATGGCACTACCAAAAATGTCAAACAGCACCCTAGAGCCCGAAAAACTACACCCAGGGAGGATAGCTTAATTTATAAATCAGCTGCTAAAGATCCTTTCAAGAGCTCAAGTAAAATTAAAAATGAGATTTCATCGGATTTTGGTATTAATATATCGTCCAGGACAATAAGAAGACGTCTGAATGAGAAGAACTTACGTGGGTGTATTGCACAACGTAAACCACTTGTGTCAAAAAAAAATATTAAATCCCAACTAGCGTTTTCAAGAGAAAATCTCAATAAGCCGATGACATTTTGGAAAAATATACTTTGGAGCGACGAGTCGAAGTTTTGTCGCTTTGGTTCTGATGGAAAACAGTACGTATGGCGTCCTCCAAACCTGGAGCATCACCCAAAGTACACCCTTAAAACGGTTAAGCATGGTGGTGGAAATGTCATGGTGTGGGCAGCATTTTCCTGGCATGGTGTAGGTCCCATTCAGAAGATTATCAATAAAATGGACCAGCATATTTACAAAAACATACTGACAAGCATCATGATACCATTCGCTGAAGACAACATGCCTCTAATGTGGAAATTTATGCATGATAATGACCCTAAGCACACTTCACGCCTAGTGAAGAGTTGCTTAGAGGAAAATAATATCACAGTTCTGAAATGGCCAGCTCAATCCCCGGATCTCAATCCAATTGAGAACTTGTGGAATGATGTTGAGGAGCATGTACGAGCAGTAAAGCCAAAAAATTTGACTGATTTATGGGAAGAAATTCAAAAGGCTTGGTATGCCATTCCAAAGGAGCGCTGTATGGCCTTAGTTGAAAGTTTACCCAGGAGATGCGCTGCTGTGATTCAAAATAAAGGATTTCCCACCAAATACTAATATTGTTTTATGAAGCTGAGCTTTACTTTTGTGAATTAACTTTTATTTTGCCTATGTCCTAAATTCATGACCAGGCTTAAACTTGTATTAATCTGTATAATATGTAAATAAAAATTGGAAACTAAATATAGGTAACAAACTATTGCTGATTTTTTTTCATAACATTACTAGGATCTTTAAAAAATAACATGGATCTAAAATTTGTTCGATAAGATGTAAAAATTATCAGAAATATATAAGTGAAATGTCGTGTCTTAAATTCGTGGCCACCACTGTAGTGTTTCTCTATTTTGTTAATGAATTTTAACTCAGCTTTTTTTTAATAATTTTTAATCATAATTCTAATATAAAAAATTAAAATTTTGTTATTAATTTTCCTATTACCAAAGTTAAGCATGCGTATTGCATATTTAACCTCCCTCTCCCTAAAAATTCCTTTAAAGCTTTCACTGCTATCTACAGCAAATAAAAAAAAAAAGCATTTCTCCTTAAATAACCCAGCAGTTTGTCTTTTTGTTTAGCTTTACTTTAGTAACACAACAAAGCTTTCGACAAAAAGCTTTAAAGACATAAGCTTTTTAAAAAGCTTTATTACCAACAAAGCTTTGAAAAGTTTTCTATTGTTTTAAAATGATTTATGCCATTTTAATTGTAACTCCTCCTTTCTCTATATATTTTAACTGGCATGCGCTCTTACCATATAGATGTAAATAAATGTGTATGTGTGTATGTAAATCCAACCCCAATAAAACCTTAAAAAAACTAAATGAGTGTGTGATCCCACCACATGTCAAATTGAATTTCATTTCATTTTTGGAGAACATTGAATGAGAAAAACACTTGAAAGTTTAGCTTATTTAAAAAAAGTCATATTAAAATTAATTTAATTAAATTTAGTTTAATTAAAAATAGTTTGTTGGATAATTAAAAGGGAATTTAGAAAATTTGGAAAATATTTCATTAAATATTTTGCCATAGAAACTCTTGAACTAAAATTAATTTAAAATTAAAACTGTTTTCAAAATAAAATAAAGAGTGTAAATTTATATACTTAATTAAATAAATTGGGGTAAATAAAATTGGCAACACTATAGAAAACAGTTGCCAACTAAAATATCTTAGTTTGTGGGAATTCATTAATATATGTAAAAACATATTTATTGATAACTATTTTATGATTTAATTATATTTTTCTATTGTGAAATTGTTTGAATAATGTTTAAATTGTATAATTTCATTATTTCCTACTTTTTTCTTAACATAATTTCCTTGCTATTTTCTTTATATTGATTTATTTTAAAGATATTTACAATATATTTTTAAATAAATTATTATTTTGCAATTTGATGAGATGTTTAAATAAAAAATATTGATACTAAAATTATATATTTTAAAGAAATATTTATTGCTGTAAATTACAGCTTATTTATCATCACAATCTTCAGTGAAGCACAAAAGCAATAAAATGAAGTAAAACTTTTTTTTTTTAGTTAGAAACACATATATTAGTCAAGTGATTTTTTTTAATTTTAACTATTATTATTTCTAAAAGTAAATATGAAGAACATCTTTGATATTTAAATAGAGTAAAAATAAAAAAAATCTAGTAAAACTAAAACTTTAAATTTCATATTTTTTACTATAAACAATTAGGTTAGTTGTAGCGATCGAAGACGAATTTCACATTGGCCTCTTTGTGATATCGAACCGTGTTGATCCGTAAGAGTCGCTTAACATCTAAACTACCCCGATCTATATGATCATTGTGAAAGGGTTAACCTGGGAAACTTTTCGTTTTCTCCGACAGAACCGAACATGAGCAAAGAAGGTAAGTGATAGACTCCGACACCTCATAGTAGCAGCTATTGCTCTAATCATTTGCTTGACTTTAAATCTGAGGTGGTAAGCTCTTCCAAGTAACGATTTTTGATCGTCTTGAACTGTGATCTTTGAGCTTAAAACTCTTCGCAAAAAAAGTTTTCTACTTACATTATTTTTATCCGTAAGGAGATAATGGGAGGATCCTCTTAGGCGAACTAGTTTGCTAAAGTATTAGCCTCCATGAGACCTGTGGGCTTCTGGACGACGGAAAATCATAGGAATTAATAATATCGAGCTCATTTATATCATATACGACAGTAAGCAATGACATATTTGAAATGAATTAACCAGTATCCTGAGAGTAAATGATCACAAGCTGCAATCTGATAAAGAAATACGGGCTTGACGACAGACGTGAGAAGCTGCTTCACATTTTTCATAATTGAAAAGGAAGTTGAATTCGATGCTTAGTAATATAGAGAGATATTGTATACATGAAGGAAGGGACACGATGTGAAGTAAGTTCTCACATATGTCAGGAAGGCGAAATATTTCGCATGATTCAATAATTCCAGTCTAATTAATCTCGGAGGCGTAAATAAAAAAACTTTGTATTTCTTAGTGAAAAGTACTAATTCCTTCCAATCCATTGCTATAGGTCAAACTCAATAAAGTATCCAATTTCGTCAACAATATTTTATTTAAAGGTTCAACCATCTTTCGACTATTGAAAGTTTAAACTGCACATAAATAATTACTTTTGTTACCAGTAGATCAATGAGATGTAATAGTGACGAACAAATACCCAGGACAGCCAAAACATAAAGTAATCGTATCAGAAGAAAGGCTACATGATGCATTTTCCAGTGATCGTCATCGATTCGACGAAGTGGAACTTTTTCGTAATAAAAATTAATTTAGCTTTTCAGGTTTAATTAAAATTATCTTTCAATCGTAAACAGTAGGCAATAAAAGGTGGTATCTGTGGACCTACCCTTAGTATATGCCTATTGATCATTAGACAGCAAATTGGTCCCTACGCTTCATACTCGTATTATATAAAGATCAACTTCTTTAGTATTTTTCACAAAAAAAGATTAACGTATAAAAGTTTTAAAGTTACTTTTCAGGGAAAGGTAATATCAATATATGAATAATCACGTTTTTTATTATTTATTAAATAAAAAATTTAATTTTCGAATTTTAAATATTTATTTTTTTTTTTGGCAGAATGGTAATGTCCGTCCGTCCGTCTATACATTGAAGTTAAATGGGTCGAAAATAATGCTTAATTCAGGAAAAGGTGTTAGCAACACTTTAATAATCACCTTTTTTTATTTATTTTTAAAGTAAAATAAATAAGCATTTTCGAATTTTAAATATTTTTTAACAGAATGGTAATGTCCGTCCGTCTATACAATGGGAATAAATGGGATAAAATGTCGCCTAATTCAGAGAAAGGTGATATCAATATTTTAATATTTTCCGTGACTTATTAAACTTTAAAGTGACATAGTTTCGGTTCTATAAAAGATATTGATTTCAATCTTTTTCTATATAAAAAAAGACTTATGTCAGCTAAGTAATGCAATTTACATGAAAAAAAAAAAAAAAAAATCGAGTTTATACTTTTTCCGATTTTTGAAACTAAATTAAAATTTTTGTAAAAAATTGTTTTTTTTTAAGAAGCTATAAATATTTTATCTGTAATAAAATCTTTGTTAGTAAAGATATCTTAACGAAAATTTCGGTGAAAAGACCTTATCGTGTAAAATGAGAAAGTGAAAAAAAAACTATAAAATTTTTGTAAAAGGAATCCTACAATTCCCAAAAAACGCTGAAAATCACAAAAATGTTTTTTTTTCACATTTTCGGCTATAAAATCCACATTTTTCGAAGTCCCGTAGATTTTGATTGAAAACTTTTAACAACATATTATAGATTCTTAAATTGCATTTCGTTTGCCGATTCGTGCTTTGAGATTTGAGAAAATATAGACTAAAGTCAAAACTTTCTTATAAAATGGGTCAAATTGACTATTTGAGTTGTTGGAATTATTTTTATTTTAAAGTCATCTCTGTGAAGATACCCTCCAGAAAAGTATAAAATTATTATGTGATGTTAAAAAAAAAACTTTATTTCAAAAAAAATATGAAACTTTTTTGGCAAAAAAAAAAACCTAAAAGTCGTATTTTTTGCAAATTTCAAATTCAAAATCGTTAATTTTTGGAATTCAATAGATAATTTTGTTATTTAACTAGTTTGTTTAGGTTTCAACGAAACCGCAATGGATAAGACACCACGAATGCTGATGAAGTATGTAGCGGCACAGAAAATACGTATTCCATTCTGCTGGTGTCTAATTATAGTCCACAAACTCTGCTTTGGTACCGCCAAACAGAGACAACAAGGCAATTTACGATTGCAAACTTGTTTATGGTCCTTCGAACCGGATGTCGGCTTACGACACTATGTAACCACATCTTAAACAGCGTTTACGACGCTAGGTTCAACCTCTTTTTTACTTGCCCCAAACGCCTGGCGCTGCTAACTGAGTCCCTCAAAATTGCACCCAGTGCAAGGCGGGCGACATGTTTAGGTTTCAACGAAACCGAAATGGATAAGACACCACGAATGCTGATGAAGTGTGTAGCGGCAAAGAAAATACGTATTCCATTCTGCTGGTGTCTAATTATAGTCCACCCCTGAGATATGTTTTTGGCTCCCCCTTCCAAACTTAATATTGTAAACTCCTCTGCTATGCCTGCTACAAAATTTAATGTAAATCCAACCAGCCGATCATAAGTTACAGATTTATTCGAGTAACTAAAAAAAACTTTAGTAACTTTTCTTAATATTCCAGGAAAAATTTTAGAACATGTTCTAAAATCATTAGTTCTAGAAATTGTGTAATCAGAACCACTTCAGATTCTTTAATAACATACTCAGAACTAATGGTATCACAACCAATTCTGACACTAATGGAGTAGAACCTTATTCTGATTCTAAATTCGTTTTAAGGAATGTTTAGAGAACTAGTGCTTAAGAACTAATTCTGTAAGACTTCTACATCACTTCTGAGAACAAATTACTGGTCCTCGAATAACTTCCTAGAACTGTTTAAAATACTTGTATAAAAAATTTCAAAAATTAAAAAAAAAAAAAAATACAAAATTAAATTGATTTCAAAAGTGGCCTTTAGAAAATAGCCCATAAAAAAAACAGATTCCCTAACGCTTCTATGGAACTGGTTTCGAATGTGACAATTTCGAACAAAAATCACCGATAAAAGAAATAGTTCTAGAACCGTTCCATTGAATAGGTACTGGCTAGCTAACACTTCCACAGAACTAGTTCTGCAGGTGACAATTTCAAACAAAAATCATTGGTCGTAACGCCAAAGTAGAACAAGTACAGGCTATTTTCATGTGTGCTGGAACTTGTTGTAGAACTAATAAAATTTTTCATGGGATCATTTTTTTATTTTTTTCCTTTTTTTTTTAATAAAAATATTTACTTGTATAACTAAACAGAAATTAGTTCATTTTATGAAAAAATCTTAACTTTCTAAATATCAAAAATAGTTAAATAACATTTTATTCAAAACTATTTAGAAAATTTCATTCCAAATATCAGCCCATTTAAAACAAAATTTTATTTTCATAAAAAAATTTAAAACTAAAAATAAATGAATGCAAGAAAAATCTACAGAATTTTTCAAAATAAGAAATAAAAAACAAATAAAACAAATTGTTAGCAGTAATTTGAGAAAAAGAAAGAGGGAAAAAGTAAAATATATTTAAACCTCAAACTTTATTCACGCTTTACTTCCTCATTATGGAGAAACGACGAATCAAAATTCCAGTTGGCATATTTTTCATCTATCTTTAAGTTGGGTTCTCTCTTTATTTCTTCATTTTTTACAACACATCTGTGTTGAAAGAATTGAAATAAATATTTATTTATTTATCTGGTGGCTAAAACAGTCCCTTTTCTTATTCTGATGTTTGTTAGCTTGTGAAACATTTTAACCAATTTTTATGGGAAAAATTCTTTTAGAGCCAAAAACAAATCCACTGCTAAGAATTTTGACAAAAAAAGAGAACAAAATACACTAAAGTATGATTACAATAACAACAACAATCTTATATTTAAAATGATAGAGAACAAAAAAATGAACGCAGTTTTTTTTGGGGGGTTTTTGCTCTGCTTGACAAGAAAAACGAAATCAGTGCATCTTGACCAGCAATGGCAACAAAAAATGCAGTCATGACATGACTTCAACTGTTTCTTTTTTTTTCGAAGAAAAAGAATGTGCGTTTCTGGATTGAAGTTTTTTTGGTTAAGAAAAACCTAAATATTTGTTGTATCTTTTGTTGTTGTATGTAGTAAAGTGAGTGAACAAGTGAGTAAATAAGTGAGTCAATGTGAATCAGTGAGTATGTATTTGAATCATTTACGCACCATTACAAAACCAAGTGTAATTTGTATTGGTATTTGAAAGATGTTGTTGCTGAGATTTTTTTGTTGTTACTGAAATTGTTGTTGTTTTGCTGTTGCATGTACAAGGTTTTTTGTACATATGTATCAGAGATGGAAATTTCGTTTTAGTTGAGCTTTTTTTTTTTGGATGCAAAAGAAATACAAAAAGTACCAAGTACATCACTGGTTCCTAGTAGATAGAAATGGGACCAGTTAATCATAATCATGACAATTGGAGTCTCATTACACTGGTCGACAAAAAAATCCTCCCCCAAAGACGAATAGTTGGACTTGATGCATGTGCTAAACACGAATCTGCTTTCAGTTTCTTTTCCATCAGGTCAAGATTTTTTTTTATGGGCGTGGCTAATATTTCGCCCATAGTAAGGCCATTACTTTAGTATATTTTCTCATAACTCAAGAACGGTGTGTACGATTGACATAAGTGATACACCAAAAGATGCGTACCAAAAATATCTTTAAATCATCCAAACTTTTTTATGTGCTCAATAGTTTCGAAGTTATTTTGAAATAAGTGCCCAAAAAAATAATTTTCATGCAAAATTTTAGATATTTTTGTTACTAAAATTTATTTTAATAAATGAAAACATCAAAAATGTTACAGTTTATCAGTGTTACAGTTTATTTTAAAGCTGGTAATGCTGCGAATAAAATAAGGTATATATCTTCAAAATTGATGCACAAATCTTGATTTTAATCACAGTTAAGTAAAAATACCCATGTATACATACAATTGAAAATAGAAATACAGTGATGGGCAAAAAAAATAAAAAAAAATATTTTTTCTTGAAACAAAAATAGGTGGATATTGACGAGTTAAACAAGAATCTGCATTCACTTTTTTCTATCACGTACTGATTTTTTTTTAGGTGCATGACTAATAACCTTATTCAGCGGTCACACTATAAAACTCGAGAATGGTTTGTCAAATTTAGACTATAACTCAAGAACCGTTTACACGATTTTGATAAATGATACATCAAAAGATGCATACGAAAATTGTATTCATGGTATATCAACAATATTTTTTAGTCGCTCAAGAATTTCAGAGTTATGGGACAAAATTTTCACGATTTTTCAAAAAAAAAAAAAATAATAATAATAATTTTTCGCTACTAATTACCGAATAACTACGGAAATATTTACTGGATAAAAAAGTTATGTAAATTCAGCTCAAAGACAATTTCAGATCACTATCTACTGGAGTTTAATTTATCTTAATTGGACAAACAGTTCTCGAGTTATGCAAGTGTGACTGCCTAAAGGCGGGGTCATAGTTGTCATGCCCATTAAAAAAAATCAATGAAAAATTATAGGAAAAAAATTAAAAGCTGATTCTTATTTAGCACAATAAATTTTTTTGCCAACTAAGCTATTTCCACTTAACTATAGGTATGCATGGGTATCCCAACTTAACTGTGAATCCAATCAAGATTTTTGCATCAATTTGTACGATACGTGGCTTTATTTATTCGTAGTTTTGCCAGCTTTGAGATAAAGATGATAAACTGAAATATTTTTGATGTTTTCACTTTTAAAAAGAAGTTTTAGTAAAAAAAAGAAATCTTGAATTTAGCATGAACAAATTTTTTTCGGACACTTATTTCGAAATATCTCCAAAACTATTGGACGGATAAAAATTTGTTAGTAGAACGACTTAAAGCAAATATAAAAAATTATTCCACATATTTTGGTGTATTATTAATATAAATCGTACATAACGTTCTCGAGTTATAGTGAAATATACTCGAGTAAAAATCTCGACCTGATGGGAGAAAACTGAAAGCAGATTCGAGTTTAGCATGCGGAATTCCATCCATATTTTTTTTTTTTTTTTTTTTTTGAAGGAGCACGAAAAAACATTTTTTTGTTGGCCAGTGTTATTAAACTTTAAATAAGTTTGCAATCGTTAATTGCCTTGTTGTATCTGTTTGGCGGTACCAAAGCCGAGTTAGCAGCAGAATGGAATACATATTTTCTGTTACACACTTCATCAGCATTCGTATGTATGTTTACGAAATAATTTAGTCACCAGCAAAACATTGTAGCAAGAAAGTTATTTAATTTATTTAAAAAGTTTATAAAATAAATCCCCAAAATAAATATTTAATTTTGATACCTTTTACAATATCCCTTTCTTTTGCTGCACCCTTCCCTCATCTGTATGTGTGTGTTCCAATCAATGTACATGTGCCTACAAAAAGGTTAAATGTATAGTTGTTGTTGTTGCTTTTTTTAGTTTTTCTTTATAAATAAAAGTTCACAACAAAACATGGCCGCTTTTAATGTTTAGGTTGGCTGCCATGGATGGATGGATGTATAGTTGGCTGGTTGGCAGCCTGGCTAACAGAAGATATTCAACTTGTTGTGGTATTGGTCTTTTTTTCTTCTTCAATTTCTACTTCTTGTCTTTTTTCTTTTTTATTTAACCAACTCGTGGGAACATTTTTCATTTTTAATTGTTACTTTAAGGAGAAACAGGCAAAGTTTTTTTTTAAGCAACCAAAACAAAAAATGTTTGCTAAACTTTATATGTAAGTTTTAACTGGCCATGAGTAAAGTGAAAATCAAATTAATGGAAAATTCTTTAACGATTATTAAAGAGAAAATTGTTCAGGATTTTTTCTTCTTTTTTTACAAGAATTTTGTGTAAAATTAAATCCCAAAACTTTAATCATACGTAATTGGTTATAAAGGCATGAAACATGTAGTTTAAGGACAATTAGTTAAAGTAAAAAATGGAGTTTTGTAGTACAAAGTAAATTTACTGAATCGATTTGATTTTGTTGTTTTGGTCGAAATAATGGGGTTAAACGAGGGTCGCAAGAAAAGTTGATGGGAGTTAAATAAAACAAATATATAAATTTGACATAAGGTATTGTTTAAAACATTAGGAATGAAATACAAATCCATTTTATTAATTACATTCTTTTAACAACAACAAAAGCAAAAAAATAAGATCTGGCACAGTGAAACAAGAATATGGAAATACATATATTGGTGTAGAGTTGGGTTTCATGAAATTGAATTGATCCAATTTATTACTACTGATGAAATGACCCATCTTACAGAGATCTTCTAATCAGTAATGCTTCTATACGTTTAACGGGAAATGCCACATTCGATCAGAATTATAAAACTTGACTGAAAGAAAAACTAATAGGTGTAATCTTGAGGCCAACATCCGATCTCCGCAAAAAAGCATTACGAAATTGTGATGTAGAATTGTGATGAAAATTTTTGGAAATTGAATAAAATGTATTTTATTTTTATATTTTTATAGACAAATTTTTAATTTTTCTTTATATTTTATTAAGAGCTGTCAGTGTATTAAAAAAAAAAAATTAAGATGTAAACCAATTAGAAAATTAATTACATTAATAAATAATATAACTAAAATCCAATATAAAGTTAGTTAATAATTTTTTCTCTGTAACGTGTACTTTTTTTAAATAAATACTGTCTTAAAGAAAAATTTTTAAATGGAATCATTAACTTCAAGTGTTTTAGTTTGTTTTTCTTTAAGTATTTAAAAATTTAATTATTTCCAAATATTTTTATTATTACTTTTTTTATTATAGAATTTAACTTAAAGTCTTCCAGTTTTTTTACTTCTCATATTCATCTGCAAAAAAGTATTGTTTTTTATATATTCTGATAAATTCGTGCACATATATAGCATGATTTTTAAAATTAAAATGTTTGGAAAAAAACTAAAGTTGCTCCCAAACAAAAATCGACTTAAGTGCAGACTTTTTTCTCGATTGTTTTATCAAACATTACAAGGTGGGACAGAATCAAAAATTTTTGGGAATAAATCTTTAACCTCTAATCGGCTAGTTGGATTTCCACAAAGACCTCGCATACATGTCACGAACAAAACTATGGTGGCTCAAAGTAGGGTCATTGCTTAATATACGATTTATCTGATATATTTCGTTTTATATTTATTTAAAATATCAAATATCTAATTTTTTCAAGATCTGGTTAAACTTTTTTTATATATATAGAGCAACATTTTCGACTGATTTTTTTCTATCGCATCAAGGAAATTTTAAGTCGATATATTTATTGAGTCCAAAAATTTTGAATTTGCAAAAATTAACAAACAGTCGGACAAAAGAAAAAGACAAAATTCTTAACCCTTAAATGCTCACTGTATCTTTAAAGCTACAACCAATAAAATGCTCCTACCGTTTTATTTTAAATCCAATTATGATCAAAATGATGTTTACGATTCCAAATATACATAACAATCGATGCTTGACTTTATTGCACAATTGTGAAGATTTTGCTACAATAGCGAGGAGAAAGGAGACACTAAGAACTGGCATCCATCTTGTGAGAGGCTAAAATTCAGATAATCGATAAAATTATTTGATATACATACATACATACATACATACATACATACATACATACATACATACATACATACATACATACATACATACATACATACATACATACATACATACATACATACATACATACATACATACATACATACATACATACATACATACATACATACATACATACATACATACATACATACATACATACATACATACATACATACATACATACATACATACATACATACATACATACATACATACATACATACATACATACATACATACATACATACATACATACATACATACATATGTTGATTACTTTCTTATCAAAATTATTATAAATATCTAAAATTTTCCTCAGATGTAGTCAGAGCACTTGAGTGCAATTCTGTCCAAGTATTTGGACTTCATTTGCTATCTAAATTCTGTTGGCTTAGTTTAAATCTCAAATCAAATTAAATATTTTCTTTTATTTATTGATTTTATCATTCCGTGTGTAATATGTCGAAATAATCATTTAAGACCCCATAAAGTATATATTTTCTGGGTCCTGGTTAGATTTTGAGTCGATCTAGCTATGTCCGTCCGTCTGTCCATCTGTCTATTAAATGCAGGATAGGGATCGAGCGGGACAACCTAGAGAACAAAATTGGTTAGTAAACAAAAAAGTTACGGGCTAAATACTATAAATACAGGGTGTCCGTTGTAGCTTCATTTCGTACTTTTTTGCTAATATCTCTTAAACAAAACAACGAAATTTTGTACAGATAGTTCAAGGGTCGATATAAACTTGGAAACTAAAAACGGGCGTGGTCCGCCCACCTCCCATATAAGGTGAAACATCAACAAAATTTTGTACAAATAGTTCAAGGACCAATGTTAACTCGGAAACAGAAAATGGGCGTGGTCCGTCCACTTTACCGCCCACTTCCCTTATAACGTGAAATTTGAAAAAGTTGATGGTGGGTATATAGATTCGGTCAAGACGAATATATCATTCTCGCTTGTTATGATTATGTTTTCATACCCACCATCATAAGAATGACATTCTGCTTGTAACGTGTCTAAAAAATTATTTAAGACCACATACAGATTATATATTATGTCCGTCCGTCTCTCTTTCTGGCTGTTGAAACCAAGATAGGTCTCGGGGCAGACCACCTATTAGAACGAAATATTTTTCTTATATAAGGTTTGTCTGGTATTGAAAATGGGCAAAATCGGTTGATAAACAACAACGTTATGGATCAAACACTAGAAACACAGAGTGTCCATTGTAAATCCAGTTTATACTTTTTATTCGATATCTTTTACAAAAAAGCATAGACGCCAAAGAAATTTAACTTATTGATCAATATAAAAACAAAATGTAAGCATTAAAATTTTGATATCACTTTTCTCTGAATTAAGCTCCATGCTCGAACCTTTTACCCCAATGTGTAGCGCTTTGGATTTAAACCATAGTTGCTCATTGTTCTCTTGAAACAACATCATTAATAATTTTTTACTAATACAAGCGATAGTACGGATAGATAGATTAACCAAACCATAAATAATAAAAAATCTAAAAAAAAACGCCAAAGTGAAAAAATCGACCAAAAGAAAAAAAGCCAGAGTAGAAAAACTCGCTAAACAGAAAACGCTAAAATAAAAAAAATCAACTAACCGAGATATAATAGCCAACATGAAAAAATCTTAAAAATTTAATAAAAAATTTTACAGTTACTCAGAGCCTTTTATTCACCCTCTCTGCTTTAACGAATTTTGGGAGGGTGAAAAAAAAGTGTTGAATTTTTTAAACATTGACGAAAAATTGCTTAAAAAAATATCTTTTAAATTTCTCCACAACTTTAAATATTTGTCAAATTAAATTTGTTCAAAACAAATTTTCATCTAAACTTCTGCTAAAAAATTTTCTTAAATATTTTCTGCTTTATTTTCTCTTCATCGTACACTTAAATAAACCAAAGTAACAAACCATATTTTACTTACTAACTGAAAAGTTAAATTTTTTCCTATTTAAAAAAGAAATTTAATTGAAATTCATGCACTTTTTTAAACAATTTCCAACCAAAATAGTACAAGAAGCAAAAATACGAAAGATTTTTGCCTACAATGTCTACATACCATCTATGAAATTATTCGCAATACGTAAGTATGTACATACTAAATGAATG
Source organism: Protophormia terraenovae (assembly GCA_951394005.1). Classification (NCBI taxonomy): domain Eukaryota; kingdom Metazoa; phylum Arthropoda; class Insecta; order Diptera; family Calliphoridae; genus Protophormia; species Protophormia terraenovae. The sequence goes on from OX596074.1 coordinate 146,857,661, forward strand.
TATGTAAGTATGTTTACATGTATAACAAAACTCTTAAGCTAAAGTATGCTTCTTGCCACAAAGATTTTATCAAAAAAAAAAAAAAAAAAAAAAACCCACCCCAAAGCAATGTGGAAAGGAAAAATAATTCAAATAATCAGCTCAAGTGGCTGAAAGCAGAGACTGAAAATGTTTTAAATGCCACGAGTTGAGGAGCTGTGGTACTACAACAACAACAAGAACTAAAACTATGTACGAATGCCAGAGTGAGTTTAGCAAATAAAACAGCAAACGGTAGTAGTATGAAAACAAATTCACATCCACTATCTATCTATGCTACGGTTATACTCTTACATATATGAACCAAAATGTAATAGTGATAGATAGCAGCAGTTGTAGCAATAGTTGTTGCTATTATTATTTTGGGAAAGGGAAATATAAACGGACGGACAAACTTACATTCATCTCAACAACAACTAACCATCCATCTATCCTTCCACATACATTCATCCGTACATACACTGTTGTTATAAACAAGCTAAGGAATTTAAGAATTTCAATAATGTTGATATAGAAGCAGCAGCAGCAACACAAAATAAAAAGAATCACAACAATAAAATTGAAATAAAAAATACAATTAAAAATAGTTGCATGTGCTTTAGAAAACCGCAAATAATAAAAAATAAATAAAAATGACGAAAAAATCTCCATCATCATCAACAACAACATTCGAAGGCAGATATTTGCAACAAAACATGAGAAGTTTCTTCTTCTTTTTTTTTTACTATTTCTGATGATGTTTTTCTTGATGCTGCTGTTCATGCTCATAATAATGATTATGATGATGAATGTTGATGACGACAACAACAACGACTATAAAATGAAAGTTCAAGTGCAGGTTTGCGTAGCAAAGTTTTTTTTTTTTTTTTTGTTGTTTTAGCAATGGAGCAACAGAGTAACAATAGCAACAGGAGCATCAGCAGCCATCTTTAAAAGTGCAGGATGAAGTTGATGAAGATGCGGATGTTGTTGTTGATGATGATGATGATGATGAACATAAAATATTTTTTACAACAACAAACAACGACCATGTCAAAAAATCAACCAACCAACAAATAATAAATAAAATAAAATGAGGCAACAAGAACAGGAAAAATAAAAAAACAAAAAAAATGCAACAACATATAATAAAAAATAAATTAAACATTTGCAATGATTTTATTCTTAAATTACAACAATTTTTAACCATTTGTATGACTGACTAAATGACTGACTTACTTCTTCAACATTCTCATCATAATAGCAGCAATAACAATAACAACAACAACATTAGTAATACCATCATCAAATCAGCATCATCTTCATCATCGTCAGCAGCATCATCAACATCATCCTCATCACCACCACATGGCACTCATAGAGTAGCAACAGTTGTTATTAATATTGTTGTTTTGTTTTTGTTGTTGTTATTTAAGTACCACCAACTTAAGGAAGCAAAAAAAGAAAATGTTTTTTTTTTTTTTTTTTCATTTGTCTTCCTTACAAATGGATGTTTGCTGTGGAAAACAAAAAAAAAAAAATATTACGAAAGGGCGTGTCTGTTGATTATAACAATACAAAAAAAAATTGCTTATAAATCAACACAACAACATCATATATGATTATATGTGTATATTACAACAACCATATTCATTTAAGTATTTACAAGTTTAAGTACATACTCTTATACTTTTATAAAGAAAACAAAATAAAAAGAATTCAACCTCAATTAAAACTCCCTATTAAATTTTGTTGCACTTTTGATTTTATTCCCCTATTTGCTTAAAATTTATTATTTAATTTTTTTTTCCTGGTGACATTTTATATCAGGATTTGTTTAATTTTCTTATACAAATTTTTCAGAACTTAAAATATGAAAAAAATTTTATTATTATTTTTGAAAACTATATAAAATTTGTTTTTAAGTTTTAAAAGAGAAAATTTAAACCATACATATGTACACACATATGAATCTCCGCTGTCAAATACCTCCCAGCAGGCCACATGTCCATTAACGACACTTTCATCGATGATGTCGCCGAAATTTGTCGTCAAGAAAATGCATGTAGAGGACAACTTTGACTAAAAGTCACTTATATTGTCATCTCATCCCATTTTCGGCGACTTCAATAACAAAATATACAGAATTGTCGTACATATCTAGTTCGGTGATAATATGAGTAAAATGTCCAGCGAGAATGTCGTGAGTTAAACCAAACACACGACATGCTGCATGACAATGTCATCAATAACTACCAAATAAATAAAAGCATTTATGAAATCATTAAAAAGTAGAGAATGTTGTAGCTGAAGTGGTAAGTGCGCTTGACTATTCAATAAGGAAGAGAGAAACTGGTGCTCCTTTTTTATTTATTTTTCTTAATATGGTTGACGACAATATGCATAACGCGTCGCTCAGGTTATCGTTGATGACTTAAGTGCCCTTTGTTCGAAAATGCCACCAATGTTTGTTCGGAGCTGTCGTACATGTGTCATCGAAGACTGTGTCAAATCATCAAGACATCGTCGATATTTTCTACAAGTCATGGCCTGCTGGGTTAAGTCGGTTGTCAAAAAAATCTTAAGTCTAAGAATGTGTTAGTAAAATATTTTATTGAAAACATCAACAATTATACACAGAAAAATTTGGTCTATTCACAGAAAAAATTATTACATAATTATACCCTACACCACCAAAGGTGGTTGGGGTATTATGTGTTTGTGCAGAAGTTGAAACGCAGAGAAAAAATCATCGGACCCCCACCTTAAAGTATACCGTTCGACTCAGAATCACTTTTCAATTACTTTTTCAATTTTATCAACTATTCAAGTTACATAAAAATTCAAATTTTCTAATATTTTTTAATATAAATAATACAATTTATCGGTTTTCAATTATTTTTCTTATGGTATAAATTAATAAATTAATCAAATATAAGTAAAAATTAATGAATATACAATTTTATTTATAGGTTAAGTTTTAATTAACGAAATAATTAAATATGTATTATTCATAATTGAAATTGAATTTTAGATTTTTATATGTAAAATTAGAATTTAATATGTTATAAGTAGTACTTCGATTTTGAGTAATTTATTTAATTATAAAAATATTTGAAATTATTTTATAATTTTGATTAATAATTTAATTTAATTTTTTTTTTTTTCGAAAATATTTTATTCTGTGCGATTTTTGAGTTCATTCAGCCGAAATTTTTTACCACAATTACCACAAAATAACATATTTTTTTTTTTATTCATATCCATTTTGCAAAAAAAAAAAATAAATATATATATATATTAGGGTGGCCCCGTTTGTATGGAGAAAAAATAAGGTATCGATGTTCCCAGCTCAAATGAAAATTTACTTCATTCTAAGACATCGTTTCTCAAAATTTTGGTCCTGACATTATACTTTCGTGAGCTAGATCAAAATGTAAATATGTCCCTTTTTCGGGTTTTTTGGATTTTTTTCATATTTCTGCCAAAGGAACAATATGCAAATCTGGTATCGTAAGAAAAGTCTTTGAGGCGCGCATTTAATGACATAACAAAAATTTAGGACCAGGTCCAAATAAGTCCAAAATGTTGCAGTTTTTCACAAAAAATTTAGAAATTTGAATTTTTTACACATAAATATTAAAAACAATAGAACGAAAATGACAATATATTCCTCTAGCAGTTATACCGAAACGGTTTTTTCCGTTTTTCAATTTTCGAAGTTGTTTGAATTTTATTAGAATTTTTTTTGTATAAGAAGAAATTGTGTGAATTTAGCATCAAAATACGCGTATATTTATAAGCTTTCCAATGATATATAACACTTTATTCTTCTATAAATAAACAACGAAATAAAGTAAGTTTAAGTGAAATACTCACAAATGTTATGCAAATTGGGGTATTTGTTTACCATTATGCCCGTTAAGTAACACACAGAGAGTGATTTTGTTTATGTGATTTATAATAACAAATTACTCTCTGTGTGTATGAAATAGTAAACAAAGACACTTTTCAACAAAATGTTTGTGGGTATTTCGCTTAAACTTAATTTATTCCATTGTCTGTTAATAGAAGTATGAAGTATTATATATCATTAAAAAGCCTAGAAAAATACGCATATTTTGATGCTAAATTTACACAAATCCTTCCCATACAAAAATATTTGTATATGATTGAAATTATGTTTTGAAAAATTCTGATAAAATTCAAACAAGTTTGAAAATTAAAAAACGGCAAAAACCGTTTCAGTATAACTACTAGAGGAATATATTGTATTATTTTCGTCTTATTGTTGTTACTATTTATGTGTAAAAAATTCAAATTTCGAAATTTTTTGTGAAAAATTGCAAAACTTTGGACTTATTTTGACCTGGTCCTAAATTTTTGTTATGCCATTAAATGCGCGCCCCAAAGACCTTTCTTACGATACCAGATTTGCATATTGTTTCTTTGGCAGAAATATGAAAAAAATCCAAAAAACCCTAAAAAAGAACCTGTTTTTATTTGGATTTAGCTCACGAAAGGATAATGTCAGGACGAAAATTTTGAAAAACGTTATCTTAGAATAAAGTAAATTTTCATTTGAGCTGGGAACATCGGTACTTTTCATTTCGGGGCCACCCTAATATATATACATATCAAACTTTTATTTCCATGTTCATTAATTTGAGAACTGAAGATATATTTATAACATTTTTTGAAATCCACCTTCCAAAAAATTTGAATATACGTTTAAGATCCCAAAGTTTATACATCTATCTATCTATCTATATATTTAAAAATTAATGTGTGTTTGTTTGTATGTATGTATGTTTGTTTGAAGTCTATAACCGATTAAAGGGGTAAACCGATTTTCTTGAATTTTTCACAGTGTGTTCCTATATGCCTGGAAGGAAAAATAGGCTACTTTTTATTTTGAAATTCCATGTGGGCGAGGTGCCACGCCCACTTACTAAATAACTATTAAAAGTAGTATATCTCGGAAATTGGTAATACTAGAGTCCTCAAATTTTGCACGAACAATTTTGACACCTATATGAACATTCTGGAAAAAAAAATAGGCGAACTAGCAATAGGGGGTGAGGCACATCCCACGCCTAATATTGCTTGCCAATACCAAATGCCGTAAATTTAGGAAACTATAACAGTTACATTTCCCAAATTTTGTACAATAAACTTAAGTGTCAATGTGAACATTTTGTGCAAAAATGGGCGGAAAAGAAATACTGGGCGTGTAATCTCTCATATAAAGTTAATACCAAAATTTTATATCTGATAAAAATTAAACACAAAAATTAGTATATCTGGAAAACAATTAAAGCCTGAATTTTCAAATTTTGCACGGGAAACATCTATCTATCTATCTATCTATCCACCTATCTATCTATCTATCTATCTATCTATCTATCTATCTATCTATCTATCTATCTATCTATCTATCTATCTAATTTTTAAGAAAAATGTTATATTTTAATTACTAAATAAATATATTTTTTTAATCCTTTAATTACTATGTTTTTAATTTCGGGGGGTGGAGAAGCACACCGGGTATTAGCTACTTATACATAAAAAAGACTCGGGGCAAAATGCCTAGAGGGATTAAATTTGGCTTAAATATTGCTCTTATATATAATGTGTCTTTATTGATGGGTAAAAAATAAAAATAACTAATTCATATATATACAAAATCTTCCATAAAGATTCATAAAATTAGGATAAATTGAAAAAAAAAAAAATAAAATTAAATAATATACTTTTTGAACTAACATCTAAACATTTCTCCGAAATCTGAAAATCAAAATTTTCATCTAAAATCTAGTGACTACAAATATTGCTTATTGAAATGAACTTTTTTCTCAAATCAAAGCTCTGTAGTGGTGCCAAAACAATAACATATTTTTTGAACCAATAGATTTTAAAAGGAGATGGGCAAACTGTTCCAAAAAAGTGACTGAATTAACTATCAAATCTCTATTAGAAGAGTTATCAAAAAAGGTCCATGAGTTAATAAGTAACAGTTAGAACTTTAAAAATTATAATTTTCTGTAAATTGTAATATAATATAAATTAACATCAACCGTTTCCAAATTCTTGAATTTTATATATGTTAAGATTTTTTCGAACGCACTCCTTATATTCTCGTATAAATAAAATTTTGTTTCCAGTAAAATTATTTAAAACCATACAATTATTGAACTCAACTAAATTAAATTTTTTATGGAATATAAACATTATTCCATTTCAACATATTATTATCCCTTATTATCATATATTTATCCAAACTTATCATATTATAATTTCATTTTCTTATACTATTATTCCATCCTATCATAATTAAAATGAATACCTACGTATTAATACAAAATTATTATTTTTTTAATTTTTTATTGAAAATAAAAGAATTATTTACATTTGTTCATTAATTATTCATTTGTAAGTTTGTAAATAAAATACTAAATATTCATTTGTTCTACCACCATATGTAGTTCAAATGCAAGATATTTAATATTATAACTTAACCCTCAATAGTAGTTAATCCATATTTTATATTGCTAATATAACCAAACCTTGTCTATTCATACTTATTCATTTAAAAACCAAATGAAAATTACAATAAAATTTGAAACCACATAATTTATGAAGTGTTTATTAGTTTGTGAAAAGGATAAGTATTATATTTATTTGAAACATTTTGTTTTTACGGAAATAATATTAATGTGGTTTAAAAACAGAATATGATTTAAAAACGAGCAATAGTACTGCAAGTATTTAATGGTTATAGAAGTCATTATATTTTTCATATTAATAAAATTTTGTTTCTGGTAAGAATATTCAAAAAGATATAATTTTTATAGTCAACCATATTAAAATTCTTATTGAGTGTAAACATTAAATGACAAAATTTAAACAAAACCATTGTTATTGCAATCACAGAGTTATTAATATTCAAGAAAATTAACAATGAGAACATAATATAGTTGTAGTAATAACTATATTTTTTTCATAAATTCAAGTTTTGGTTGATTTCAGAAAATCACTTTATGGAGAACAAACATATATGGGCAATTCTCTTTTCACGTTTGCCTTTATAAAACCGACCTTCAACCTCAAATATTTTTTTAAAATTCTGACTTTTTTTAAACAAGTTTTTATGCGATTATGTTAAGAACACTGGGTTGTGTAACACAAAAAAATTCAAGACCTGAAACGGTTCCATGTGGTGCCGGCAAGCACCCAAAGTCAAAAATTCCTTTCTTTTTCTAGCTGTCCAATTCTTCTACTGTAGACTATAAACACTTGTAGAAAAGGACCAGCATGGATTTAATTAGCGTGCAGTTAACCAGTATCAAATTGTGATGTGCAAAAGTCGTGAAACCAAATTTTTATTTATTAATATAATTATTTTTTTAATTGGTTTACAGTTTTGTTTTTTAAAAAATTGAAAGATGTTAATAAAATATAAAGAAAAATTAAATATTTGTCTATAAAAGTACAAAAATAAAATAAATTTAAGTAAAGCTTCAAAAATTTTTAGCTCATTGCGTCTATTTAAGGAAAAGAAGTAATAATATCAATTATTATAGTTATTAATATTATCATTTTGATGCTTGGAGCAAAATCAATTAAAAATTAATTAATATTACAAATTTCATAATTGAAGTCCATTTTTACTTTTTTCTGTGTGTATAAAAAATTTCGTAACCTAATTTTGTTTATTTTAAAATATTCTCTTCTGTTGCTCTAAAATCTCTAAAAAAAAGTTAAGTAGTAAGTTCTATTATTTTCTACTGTACACTAATTTTGAGTTGAGTTAATTTAAACTTAACATGCGATATCTATCATATTATCATTACCATTATAACGGAAGTAATAGTTTACTATTGTGACATATCAATTACATATCATCATTACCAAAAGAAAAAAAAAAAAGTATTTAAGCAAAATTCTTAACAACCCTTTTAACCACCACCCAAATCTAAAATCTAACTCATAACAACCAGAAACAAATTTAAATCCCTAGAAGAAAAAAACTAAAATCGTAAACTAAACATGCCACATAATCTTTATCATCAATGTATTGTCCATTAAACCTTTTAGTCGTTTACGTACACAAATCTATGAGATGATGCATTTTACTCCGTGTAACTGTGCTTAAGCTGAAAAGTATAATTAGACAACAATCAACCCCTCCCATCTCTCCTAAAGGCTTAAAATGTGATAATTTGTCACATCTGACTTGATGCTGCTTATAAAGAAACAAAATTGCATGATGATGATGATGATGATGATGATGTGTGTTATACCGTATAACTGACTGAATGAATGAAAGTTTAAATAAAACTGGGTATTTAGATTCATACGCATTAACATCTCTATCAATGAATGCATCAAATGTCATATTGTGTGTGATTGTGTGATACGAGTATAATATTTTGTAAATTATACACTAAACTTATTTACTCATATTCACCACTATTCCAATAAAACTTCATCAGCACACCTTCGTTTATAAAAGAAACAGTATGTGGCCATAATATTGGGGGAAACAAGGTTTGTTTAAATTCAAATCAAGTAGAAAGGAAAAAATACAGTTTTATTATACATACATTAAACGGACCAGCGGACGTCAATACTCTGATATTTCTCTGCTTTTGATGTTTCAAATTAAAACCCGATCGTTTTAGATTTAATGTAAAAAAAATACATAAATGCCATTATAATTACAAATCGATCCAAAGTGCTTTGAAAAGTTTCACATAAACTGTCTCTTAAATGTTGGCTACACACTGTAGCTCACATTAAATATGTATATGATGTACATTTGTACATTATCAATGGTAAATGATCAAATTTTAATGCAACGTTTGGTTCTTTTATTTTATTTATTATTCTCATTTTCCCTTTTTTTCTCGATTTCACTTTCATAAACAAAAGAAACGTAAACAAAACAACAAAAATACATCATGATGTACCTTTTTTATTGTTGTTATTGTTGATGTTGTTGTCATCTCGATGTCGTTGTAATCCTTATAATTTATGCTTAATTTAGGCAAGAGTGTGTAAGCTCACGTTTTTAAAACAAATCATCCACCATGAAGCTATAAAAGCAGAGAATATGTTTAATTGTTTAAGGCTTAAGTTACAAACTTAAAAAAGAAAGAATACTAAATAAAGGGAATTAAATTTCTAAAATGATCTTAAGCCTATAGACAAACATATTTATTTAAACAAAGGTGTTTATTAAATAAATCTAACTTCATATTTTAAAATTTAGTTTACCGAACTTTAATCTGTATTAATTTTGTAAACTATTTTTAATTTAATTAAAGTTTCATTGTTACCTTTTGTAGGGTGCTTATAATATTTTAAATTTGCTGGTTTTATTTTGACATTTTTTCTGTCATCAATGACAATGCTAAATGTCATTTTGAAACAATAATTTAAGGATGTTAACAGTACCGACTGCACGTGAATGATGTAAATAATAGAGATACGAGTACATAAGCTTAGTCGTTTAGTTAAAATAAAAATTAAAACAATGGGAAACAAAGCAAATATATGAATTTAACAAAAAATCTAAATAAAGAAGTTTCAAACATATATTTTGATCAACAGAATAATTCGAGATTTTAAACGTTACATTCGTGATCAGCGACTCAGGAAACGTGATATTTCTAAAGGACGATCGGTTTAACATAAATTTATAGTCGACATTTCGAGTACGTTTTAAAATAAATTAATAACACAGGGAAACACTGATTCTGTGGCACGGAGTTTCTCAGTCAATTCGAATACACGGTATTATAAGTACTAAGCCTCTAATCCACTTTTATTGAATTGACTGCAATTCTCGCGATAAATCACGATTTGTAAAATTAAGGAAGTTGCACAATATATTGAAACATATCTCGAAAACGACTTTTTTGATTTTATTCAAAAACTATCAAAAAATTCTAATTAAAATTATCTTCAAGTCCTTGTTACATTAATATGATCAACAGTTATGGAGATATTAAGCCTATTTTCTGAAAAAAAAATATTAAATTTTATACAAAATTGCGAAAAACAATTTTTTCAAAAAATCTTGCAAATTATAAAATTAAAACTTTTATATCGTATTTTATTAGCAATTGCTTTCAAATATTTTCTTTTTGCACTTAACAAAATTTCTAAAATGTATAAGATGAATCGGATTTGAAAAACGTATGTGACAATAAGAAAAAAATTTACTAATAGCAAATTATTTCAAGAATCCTTCAAAATCTTAAGTATAAAATATCCCATATTCATTGAAAACTTCCAACGGCAACGCTAAATCTAATGGTGTTCACGGACTACGTTTCTAAAGTATTGAACACTAAATGTCTGACAATAACTCTAAGCTTCGACTTCGCAAAGGTTTTCGACTCAGTTTGACAAGAAGGGATTGTGTAAAAAATGATGAGTATGGTATGTGGACTGAACTTTACACGAATGGCAGATTTGAAATATTGGGGATACAGTCTCAGAAGATAAGGCGATCTCTGCTGAAGTACTACAGGGCTTTTTACACGGTCCAGTGTTGTACATATAGTATTTTTGTCTATGATATTCCAGAATCACCTGTGGGAGATCTTCTCTTGATGATATACTGATTTCGTCATATGCTATAGCAAGGACCATCAACAACGTCTGAATATATACACACTTAGACCGGCCGTCTGTCTAAGTGTGTATATATTACTACTACTACTTTTCTAGATGAGGACTTAATTTGAATATGAAGATATTATGCGTTATAATTAAAATTGTAGGTCGAATGTACACTAGATGCGGGCCGTATAGGAACCTCAGATCGAATAAGGTACCTTGTTTTGACATTACACGATAATTTTTAATACTACCGATGAAATACTTGACAGGACTAAAAGACCATATTCCGCTCATCAAAGTATAATCAAGGTAAACTTTACTAAAAATAAAAATGGTTCTAAACTACTAAAAAAAAAAATAAAAAAGTTTCTTGATACGTTTCTTATTTGATCACCAGTTGATTCGTGATAACATTGCCTATTAATGCCTTTTGTTTTGTTTGGAATATGTTGTGACCAGCTGGAGATCCTTAGGAAGGGTTCGCGTAGATAAGACTCTGTAGATAAGACTTTAATTGGAGAGTGATATAGTGCCCCGTAGACTTAATGTAGGTTCATTTATCGATTTTGCCACTTCATTAACAATGCCATTAATTTTTTGAAAGATACGCGTTCCTTAGAGAACGACTTAATCAGGACAAACTATGATACGGCTGGGAATCTGGAGAACGTTCAAGGCACTTGGGCCGACCTCCTATTTTACCATAGGAAGAAACACACATTGGATATAATCAACACAATATATATTTCCTTTATTGTGGAAATATACTTTGAAAATCCTTGAAAAAGGAATATAAACAATAGTTTTATAGATATGTAAGATTAGACATAATTCACAGATTTTAATAGCATACATTGCATTATATACAAATTGCGGAATGGAATGAAACCGTTGAAAAACAAACACTTTTTCCGACATAATTTTATTTTTATATCCCACACCACCATAAGTGGGGATTTCTTCGCTTAGAATCACCCAATTGAGTTAGAATCACTTTCTGAGTAGATTAAGTGACCATCCATTTTACAAGCAAACTATTGGTCGCAATTTTGAAAATAATTCAATGGAATTTGGTACACATGTCTTTTAAGATCTAAAAACAAAACCTATTGAAATTAGTTATGATCGATCTATTATTTCACCTAGCCGCAATAAGAATGTCCTCGCGGAATAAGGGTTTAACGATAATTAATGCCTTAAATGTAACAATATTTTAATAATATTTAATACAAATAAGTAAAATAACTTATAACCATTAAAAATTTTTTAATTTGTAATAAAATTGCTATTTATATGCAAATCATTCTGGAAATAACACTATGCAACAATATTTTGGGGGCGGAATCATTCCATCTGCAATTGATAGTTCCCAAAGGATTTTTCGCTGGTTTATGACGATCTAAACTTTTATATTTTTTTTTTTATAATATCAATATAGTTCGAAGCTAAAATATTTTTGCATGAAGTATTTTATTAGAACTTTCAATTCATTTATCATACTTTATAAGGCGTCATTTCTAGTCCTTTTTCAAGAAATGACATGAAAGTCGGTTAAAACTTGTGGTTGTGGTCTCCAAAGGTAAAAAATTCATCCGACTTATCATGTGTTATTAAAAAAGAAAATTACAACATTTTCCCACATTTCTTATATAAACTCCTTAAACTAGGCAATGAAATATAACATAAAATTAAAAGTTTTGTAGAAATCGTAAACAATGCTTCACCATATGAACTTTAGACTTTCGCCGACCCCTAGTAAAATTTGACGTAGAAAATTTCTGTAGAACATTTTAACCCATTAAACTCAAGTTTTAATCGACTTTTATGTAATTTGTTTAAACGCACTAGAAATGACCCCTTATTATTAGAGATAAATTAATAGAAAGTTCTAATAAAATATCGCCATTTAATGCTCTAAACATTTATGTTAAAATATTTGATCTTCGAACTATATTTATATTTTATTATTATAATTTTTTTTTTTTTTTTCTATTTATCTGAAACTACTTTGGTGCAAAAATAGAAAAGTTTAAAAGGTCCTAAAACAAAAATTTTGCCTACCAAAAAACCTTTTGGGGGGTTTATTGAACATATCAAGATCTTTCAATTGCAGATTAAACGATTCCGCCCCCACGCCATGATCCTCAATTTGCCGCATAGTGTAATAAATACCTTTAAATTCTTGGTTAAACAAAATCTTTTAAATTTACTGTTGACTAAATTTCAACAACATCTTTATAATTTATTTATAAAAATGTTTAGTAACTTTTAAGTTCAAGGAATTTCAATGAGTAAGACATAAGGCAACAAGTCTCCTTTTCTTGCCCTCTCATAACATAAAAAAAAACACAAAGAAAGCGACTTTAATATTCAAAGTTCAAAGTTAAAATTCAAAACAAAAATTAAAAACAAAAAATCAAAAAGCAAAATCCGACCCAGTTTATTTTTAATAAATTTCATTACATTGCAATATGATAATAACACATATCACACTCACTCACTCTCACGCTCACTTATTTCTATGCTTTAGCAGGAAAGGAAAATGAAAGTGATGTAAGTAAGTGGTGTTTGTTTTGATGGCGTAATCATGTTTTTGTTATGAGTTGCATGCATTAAACTACTTACTACAACACGAAACATAAAGAAAAGCCTAGAACAACAATTATTTAATTGATTGTTGTTTCGTTATGCTGTGGCAAACTGTCTTTTCGCCTGCCTGTTTGGTTGGCTGTCTATCTGTCTGTCCGTCTGACTGTTTGGGTGTCTTTTAGCCTACAATATTCAAATTTAAATTCAAAATTGAATTTCATTTTTCAAATTAGCATCATTCTTGTGCTTCCGCATACAAAAATATTTATGCGTGAACCAGTTAGACACGGCGACGACGATGACGATGGCTTATGATCTCGTTTTTTCTACTGCTACTGTTTTATTTTTGGTATTTTCATGTTAATGGTTTTATAAAAATCCTTTGATGTCGTTTTTTTTTATTTGCAAATATTTTACATTTTTTCTTGACTCTTTTTTTTTCAATTATTCAGTCCTGAAGAGCCACTCAGACTACGGGGATGTCCTTGTCGAATTGTTAAACACACATGGCAAGGAAACCCTTAATCGTTTGATGATTTAATAAATAAAGACAAGACAATATAGATTTAATACAAGCAGAGATAATAAGGAGTAAAATCAATGAAAATGTTTAAATAGTAGAAAATATTCGCTGAATTTTCTTTTTATACAAATTTTCGCTAAATTTTCTTTTAATTAAAAATGTTTGTTGATTTTTTCTAGAAAAATTTCTCTTAATTTTATTACAAGAGAATATGTTATCAATCAATATTTATTTAAAAATATTTCCTCTAAATTTATTTTAAGAAAATTTTGCTAAAAAGAGAAAATTTTCGCTAAATTTTATTTTAAGAGAAAATCGTTGTTAATTTTTGTTTTAAGAGAAAATTCTGCCATTTTTATTAAAGAGACAATTATTGTCAAATAAAATTTTTGCAATAAAATTTTCGCTAAATTTTGTTGTAAGAGAAAATATTTGCTAAACCTTATTTTAAGAACACATTTTTGTTAAATTTTATTTTAAATTTGCTTTTAATAGAAATCTTTCGTTAAATTTTATTTGAAGAGAAAAATTTTGCCAAATTTTCTCTTAGAAAATTTTCTTCTAAAAAAAATTAACTCTTTAAGAGAAAATTTTCTTTTAAGATTAAATTTTTCTTTTAAGAGAACATTTGTAAAAAATTTCTTTAAAAATTTTCAACAAATTTTCTAATTTTTTTTTTAAGAGAAGCTTCGCAAAATTTTATTTTAAGAACAAATTTTCCCTAATTTTTATGTAAAGAGAAAATTGTTGCTAATAAATTTTTCGCTAAATTTTATTTAAAAAGAAAATTTTTGCCAAATTTTGTTTTAAGAGAAAATTTTCGCAAATTTTTTTAAGAGAAATTTTCGATTAATTTTATTTTAAGAAAAAATGTTTGTTAAATTTTATTTTAACCCATTTCCGACCGCTGTTGCGTTTTCGCATCAGTAACTTTAACATCTAATTAGCTAATTATGCAGTTAATTGTAATTTTTTTACAGTTATTATTAGACTAATATGTTGTCTTAAAGATGAGAGAAAAAAATCGAACTTTTTTTAAATAGGCTCTCCAAAATTAGGTGTTAAAGCCGCACGGATGGCCTAAATCGTTAGTGTTGCGCAAACGCATCAATGGTCATTTCGGCGATATTTGTAAATCTGCTTTCCGAAAAAGTACTTTTATGCTATGTATGTATTCTAAAGGTAAATATCTTTAAGTTTGAGCTAAAAAATTTTCAAAATGTTCAGAAAATTTTTCCGGGTTTAAAAATGGTAAGATTTCTGATTTTTTTTTGCAAAATTATCACTAGATTTTATTTTAAGACAAAATTTTTGCAAAATTTTATTTAAGAAAAAATTTGTTAAATTTTATTTTATTATAAAAAATTTTTGCTAAATTCTATTGTAGGGGAAAATTTTTGTCAAATTTTATTTTAAGAGAATTTTTTTCAAAATTTTCTTTTAATAGAAAATTTTGGTTAAATTTTGTTTGAAGAGAAAATTTTTAATACATTTTCCTTTAAGAGTAAATTTTTCGTAATTTTTCTTTAAGAGAACATTTTTAAACATTTTAGTTAAAAGAAATTTTTCTTTATTTTTTTACGAGAAAATGTTCAAGAAATTTTTCGGTAAATTTTCTTTTAAGCAAATTTTTGGTATTTTTCATTTAAGAGAAGTTTTGGAAAACTTTATTTGAAGAGAAATTTTTCCCTAATTTTTATTTAGGGGAAAATTTTGGCAAAATTGTAGCAAAAATTTTCGCAAAATTTTATTTTAAGAGAAAATATTTACCAAATTTTGTTTTAAGAGAAAATATTTAATAAATTTTATTTTAAGAGAACTTTTTGCTATATTTTATTTTGGGAAAAAGTTTTGTTTTATTTTATATGAATAGACAATTTTTGTCAAAGCTTCTTCTGAGAGAAAATTTTCAACAAATTTTCCTTTAAGAGTATTTGTGGTAAATTTTCTTTTAAAATAATTTTTTTTTAAATTCACTTTTAAGATGAAATTCATATTTTGATAGAAAATTTTTGAATTTCTTTTCTTATGAGAAAATTTTTCGTAAATTTCTTTTTCGTAAATATTTTTTTAAGAGCAGAGTTTTGCTAAATACCTTTAAGAGAAAATTTAATTTTTATTTTTAATTTAAATTTTATTTTAATAAAAAATTTGTATTAAATTTCAAATTAATTTCGAAGAAAATTTATGCAAGATATATTTTTTCAGAATTGTTTTTTAATTCTCCTAAATCTCTTTATCCTTTTAAACTCTGCCATCAGCTGAAGTAGGAAAAAAACAACAGGAATCAAAGAGTAATTGTTTTAAATGAAGCGATTTATTAGCTAACTAGCACTAGAGGTGGAGAGAGTAAAATAAAAGAGAGGAAATAAAAAAACGTCTCAAGTAGATAGAAGAAAAATCCTGTTCCTTTTTGGCATTTCATTATGAGAAAGTGAGATGTGGCACTTTTTCTTTTTTTGCTTTCTTCCTTTAATACCAATGAAACGTGTTAATTTCAAACAATTTGAACTTTCTTTAATCTTTGATCAAAAAAAAAAAAAAAAAAAAAAAAAAACGTTAAGAAAAATGCAGTTAATTAAGGTGCAATTGAAATACAAACGCATTCAATTAAACATTTATTCATACTGTATTTTTTATAGCTTTAAACCAAATAAATATTTTTGTTTTAAATGCTGCCAACAATAGAAATATGAAAAAAAATACACCACAATGCACAATTGCACATTCCTTGGCTGCATTTTGGCATCATCATCATCATCGTCATCAGGCCTACGAAATAAAATATTTTGCAATTCCAAAAATTCTATGTTGTGCAAGTGCATTCATCCATTTATCCATCGTCATGCTTGAATGCAATGAGTCAGTCAAAGACGACTGACATTAGTCGAAGCATGATGAGTTTTATTTATATTCTATTTTGTTATGCTTACAACAACCTCATGCTTGTGTTTGTTTCTAATCCTGCTCATCGTTTTTAAACATTTTTTGTTTGTTTTAATGTTCGGGCATCCTGCTGTCTTATTGTTTAAATGGTGTTGTTAGGATTGTTGTAGCTTGTTGTATTGTGGTTACATGTGTAAAGGCTTAATATCCTTTTTTTTACTCTTTTTTTTCGCTTTCGTATGTAAACTTTTGTATCATTCGTTATTTATACGCACCCCAACAAGGACGTTTGCCACGCGCATAACAAATATTAATTTACAGGATATTTTATCATCATCGTCATCTTCTTCTTCTTTATGTTTCTTGTTTTAACTTTAACGATGTGTAAGAGAGCGTACATATTGTCATTGTGTTGTGTTTTTGTTGTTTTATACACTATATGTTATTGTTGCTATTGTTGTTGGTAATTTGTTAGTTAAAACAAAGAAAAAAAAAAGCACCAGGAGAATTTGCATTTAGAACATTTTAGTAACATTTTGTTTCAGATTGTTTTAATCCATCTCCGTGCAAGGATGTTTCTAACGGACAAATTTTAAAAAATATTTGAAAACATCTTGAGAGAATAAATTTAAAAAAAAATATAAAACAAAAATAAACTAAGAAAATACTATTAAAACATTAAAGTATTTAAGAGAAATTTAAATGTTATGAAATTTAAAGTTTAAAATATGTATATAAAATTCTGCTACTAATAAAAATATATTAAATACTAATATCAAAAATAGTGAAAATGCATTTTAAACTGAATTATTTTATAATTTTAAACAGTGACTAATATGACTTAGAAAGAAAATTCGGGAATAAATATTTAAAAATTAAAAATGGATCGTGTAAAATAAAACTTGAAAATTTATTACTAATAATATTTAATAAAAATGATTTTATTAAAATAAGTAATAATTGTGAAGAAGTATGTTTTATTTGAGAAATAAAACTTGCAAAAATTAAGAGTGTTAAAATATTTGATACAAACATATTTTTATGAAATATAAAAAATTAAATTTTTTAAAGTATGGGAATTGGATTACAAATTTATCGCTTATTATTACAAATGTAAGAATTTATTTTGAATTTATAAGAGGTATTATTTTATTTATTTTTTTACAATTTTATTAAAATGTATTTATTCTGAGGAAAGGTTTTAGGTTTTATATCTTTTCTAATATTTTTCCTGGTTGAAAGTCAAAATTCCTTTCCATTTCTAAAAAATTTACTAGCTTTTTAATCCTTAGGTTTTACATTTGTTCTTTTGATTTTCCTCAAATTTCTACCCTTTTCTAACATTTTGATTTTAAATATTTTTGCTTAGTATTGAATACAAATATGTTATCACATAATACTCAGCATTTATTGAGTATTCCATTTACATTATGAATGCATTTTTAAATGTTTTTAAATTACAACATTTATAGAGGATATATTCATCTTCTATATGCAATTTAAATCATTAAAATCCTTTAACAACTTTTAGAGATATTGATGTTTAAAGTTACATACACACTATTGCGATTTTTTGGACTTTTAGTAAAATCAAAATTGTGAATAAACTCGTGAATTTTTCAAAATTAAAACTAAAAAAAATATATAAAAAATAGAGATATTTAAATGGCTTCGTGCGGTATGCATATGCCAAATATTAGCAAAATCGGAAGACATAAAAATTATTTTTGGAAGTTCTTTCGTGGAATAGTTGATATACAGCGTTGGAAAAAATAATAGGGACACCCCTTATTTTCGCAAACAGATGCAAGCAGTTTCTTTATATTAAGACTTTTTTTGAGGAACCCGCTATTTAACTGTTCCTAAAATAACGGAATTTCATTATTTGTTTACTTTTTCTCTTTTACGCTTTTATTTTATATTTATTTGCTAAAAAAATCAGTAAAGTTATAATTTCAATTGGAAAAAATAATAGGGACGCACTACAAAAAATTACCATTAGTCAATAAAAATTATTATTTTTGATATAAACATTAGTCTCCTGCGCAAGATGATTTGAAAAGCAAATCCACTTGAATTTCAAGTGTGTGTTTCATAGCCAACATGTGCAAAAACAACAATAAATACTGTTCGTACTGTTCACTGCCCGAAGCAAAGCAAGTGTGTACTGTGTATTAGAGCCCTGCAAACTGTGTCTTATAAGGCTGTACAAGCCACTTGATATTTTTCAAGTGTTGTTATCAGTGTGTGTGCGGAGTAATAAATACTGTTCTGCAGGCACTTAAAACCATACAAATACTGCGTGTGTGCTTCAACTTTATGAACAAATCATGAGTGTGCTATGATAGCGACCAAACAAGCCTCTCAAAGGCTTGTATAAAAAAATACAAGCCTTTTGACCACTTGTTTGCTTCAATAAGGAAAAAAATTGTGTTTGCTTTTTTATTAAAATTATATGTGTGTGTGTGCGTTCATGACTGTATAAAGTAATTTCGTAAGTAAAACAGTCGTTTAAAAGTATTGTTTATAAACTTATTGTTATTTACGATCAAATAAATTATTAATGTTACTAGTTATAACAATTTAAAGAAACATGCATTAAGTTTTATTAGTCAAGGAGTAAACGTATATGGAAACGAATTTGAAAAATGAAAAGACATTGTTCTATATTATTTCCTTTTAGTTTTAGAATGATTACTTAGTAAATATAAATTAAATGCAATAAAATCTATCATAATATAAATAAGTACAATTTTAAAATTTTTTATAAACATACAATTAATTATAAGACTAACTTTATTTAAAATATAAATAAATACTAAAGATAAAAATTTTCTAACTTACATATGTAACTGACAGTTTCAAATGTCAACTTTAATTTTTTTACTTTTTTAACTCTTAATAAAGAGTATTTTTTAATAACTTTATGAATTCACCCTTTTACATTTATTTAGAAAAGAAGAACCAACAATAAAATATAGACATACTGTATATATGTGTGTGTATGCAAGAATATTTATAAACAACCACTTTTTACACATTATGAAGATTTTTTGCCACACACAGCAACTACGTATTACAAAAAACAAACAAATCATTAAGCCCACTTGAAATCTTTAAATCATTTCTCAACGTCTTGTATGATTTGCTTTTTTTTGCCACACCACTTGCACCACTTGTTTACGATAAATGATTTGAACGCACGGATTTGCAGTCGCTCATACACAGTACACACTTGCTTTGCTTCGGGCAGCGAACAGTACGAACAGTATTTATTGTTGTTTTTGCACATGTTGGCTATGAAACACACACTTGAAATTCAAGTGTGTTTGCTTTTCAAATCATCTTGCGCAGGAGACTACTGTGTATGAGCGACTGCAAATCCGTGCGTTTAAATCATTTATCGTAAACAAGTGGTGCAAGTGGTGTGGCAAAAAAAAGCAAATCATACAAGACGTTGAGAAATGATTTAAAGCATTCAAGTGGTCTTGATGATTTGTTTGTTTTTTGTAATACGTAGTTGTTGTGTGTAGCAAAAAATGTGTGAAAAGGGGTTGTTTATAAATGTTCTTGCATACACACATATATATTTATGTCTACATTTTATTGTTGGGTTTTCTTTGTCACAGTAAAGGCTCAACTACATAGAATACTTTCGCTTCAACTGCGACTGACAGCTAAGTTAAATACATGCATTTATATTCAGCGGAACCAAATCAGTACGCCAAACTTCAGCGTGAAGTACTTCAAAGATGAAAAATTTTCAACTTTGAAGTGCCGAAGTACGTAAATATATTGCAATTCATTATTTCAACTGAGAACATAATAGAATTTTTACTCTTTATATTTTATTATACAAAATTTTAATAATAAAATAATGCAACGACTGGGTTAATATCATTTATGCGTTGCGTAGCTGTCAGTCGCAGTTGAAGCGAAAGTATTCTATGTAGTTGAGCCTTAATGATCGCACACATACATATATATATTTTTTTTTAGAAAAACATGCAAAGAAAACAGAAAAAATCTTTCATTTTTTTCTTATTGAAGCAATCAAGTGGTCAAAAGGCTTGTATTTTTTTAGCGTCGCACTCTCATGTCTTGTTTGGTCGCTATCATAACACACTCATGATTTGTTCATAAAGTTGAAGCACACACGCAGTATTTGTATGGTTTTAAGTGCCTGCATAACAGTATTTATTGCTCCGCACACACACTGATACAGTTTGCAGGGCTTTAATAAACATATTAAAAATCCGTAAAGCAATGTTTATGTAATAAATTTTATCATATTGGTTTAGTGTTTATGATTTATGTCTTCGGTAAATAAATTTAAAAATGAATCGTGGTGTTCATTGTACTGAATCTGAAAAAAATTTTATTCTTAAATTAAATTCGGACGGGTTATCAATTAGAAAAATTGCACAGATAATGAAGAGTTCCAAAACTGAAGTATTCAATGCCATTCATTCAAAAAAAGTCATGAAACTAGAGGTAAATAGCGTAAAACGTCAGCGCGTTTTGACCAACGCTTAGTTCTACTTTCCAAAAATAACCCCTTTATGTCATCAAATAGCCTTAAAATGAATTGTGTGCTTCAGTTACAAGTCGAACAATAAGAAATAGGCTACAGGAATGGGACGAGAAAAGTACCACTGTTGAGCAAGAAAACATACAAAAAAGGTTGGAATTTGCCAGGCGACACCTGTGCCATAAAAACTGCGTTGTTCCAGTTTATGGTCAGACGAAGAAAAAGTCAATTTATTTGTATGTGACGGAAAATCATTTGTACGTCGTTCTGCAAATACTGAATTTGATGCAAAATATACCAAAAAAAAACCGTCAAACTCGGTGGTGGTTCTATAATGCTATGGGGATGTTTTTCGGCTTCTGGAGTTGGTTCAATAGTTTGGATTCAGGGAAAAATTGATGCTGTTGACCATATAGACATTCTCCAGAATAAAATGCTTCCATTTGCTGAGGATGAAATGCCACTAAAATGGGAATTCATGCAGGATAATGATCCGCTAGAAGCGTCAAAACATGGTTTCAGCAGAATGAGGTGCCTGTAATGGAGTAGCCGTCCCAATCACCGGTCTTAAACCCCACTAAACATCTCTGGGGAGTCCTCAAAAATAAAACTAGCAGCTTTAAATCAAAAAATAAACAAGAGTTGTGGGAAAAAATTCAAGAAACCTGGTACTCAATTCCGCCCGAGGTATGTGCGAATCTTGTGGGATCTATAAATCGCCGTTGTCAGGAGGTTATAAAAATGAAAGGATCTTCAACCAAGTATTGAAAAAGTATTTGCAAATTATGATAATGTTAAAAAAAATTAATTATTTTTCCCAAAACATTAAGTGTCCCTATTATTTTTTCCAGGCCTTTTTTAAAAAAATATCTTTTTTGGCAGAACTAGTTCCTTATTTTTGCTTTATAAGTTAAAATATTTGAAGTTATTTAATTTTATGTATATACTTTTTAATATTTATGTATAGTAAATAAAAAATTAAGAATATATTGAAAAATTAGAGTATCCCTATTATTTTTTCCAACACTGTATATGAACAGCAATTTGACACCTTTCCCTTACCGAAGTTAATGATATGAAGCTTTTAGAATCTAATGGGCAAATATTGATTAAGGTATTAAATTAGTAAATTTCTTAAATCAAAAAAAGAAAAAAAGTGGACGTAAAAGCGCTTTTGATAGGATTTGAAGAGCAAACAATGAATATAAAGGGTGGTCCGAAGCATGATGAGCCAAGTTTTTCCATTATTTAGAGAAATTCTCAATATAATTTTTTATTTTGATCAAAAGTGTAGATGATCACCCTTAATTGAGTATAATTAATTTTTCCATAGTGCAAAAAATTAGTCATTTTACAGCGTTTCAAAAGTGACAAAAAGCACTTCAGACCACATTTTATAATATTAAGATTTCTTAAAACTAAAACAGACCATAAAAATTTGTATTTATATAAAATAAAAAATAAAAAAATTTCGTATATCCGCTTCCTGATAAAAAAAAATTCTGATTAGAATTTGTAGGATGAATAGTTCAGAGCTTCAGACACCTCTGGAGAGAGAAAAATACTTAGGAGATGATATACATATAAATCCGGGGAGCACAAATGAGTACATGTTTGTAATTTGTGCACTTGGCATTGCATAAAAATTTAAATAATAATGCAAAATTGTTCTTTAATTTATTTTATGTTTAGTAATTAATAAAATAATTTATAATTTAAAAACAAAAGCATCAAGCTCCAAGAAAAAATCCAAAAAAAACGAAAACAACTCGCATGTACTCAGTTTTGCACCTGAGGGATTTTTATAGTATTTTTAAAATATTTGTTACAACAATTAAAATGTATTGGAATATAATATAGTATAGTTTATAGATATGTATCAGTAGATTATTATACCATTTTTAGAATTTTAAATATACCTTTAAGATCGGGAGCTATATCCGAAAGACCTATATCCTTTTTAAAAAGTATATAAAATTAATGAATTAAATTAACAGCAAAACTATGTTGAATATTTAAGACACAAATTCTGTTATTGTATTTTTTTCTTCTATTATTTTGGATTTACATCTATTTTTGACCCACTCTTTATTAAAAGGCATAATATTTTTAATACATAATATAATTCTATACTTCATTGAAAAAACAAAAAGGTATCGCTTGATAAATTTTGAGAAAAATTTTCGTAAAAACAATCTAAGTTTTGAATAAAAAATTAAGAAATCAACAAATATAGTTTAGTCGCTGTCAAAATTTTAGAACTCCGCAGTAAGTTATCAGTGCTTCAAAATAAAGTTCTTCTTATTAGCCTTTAAAAGTTTGTAAGAAATTTGCTGAACATTTTTTCTTGATCAAATCGTCGATTTGATTGTTATTTAACGGTAATTTATTTAACTCTTGAACAAAATTGTGTGTACTCTTTTTTATCAGATAAAATTTTGGAACAAATACTTAACTGAAAACACCTTCATTTCAAGTCATAATTCGAATTATATAACATATAAAAAACATTTTATATTCAATCCGGATTACAGAGTTGCAATCAATGCGAATTACAGAGCAAAGTGTTAGAATCACCGAATAATCCGAATTTTTTAAACTACTAATTTAATTTAATGATTGGGAAACATCTTAGTTTTCCAAAAAATATAAAATTTGCCACGATTGACAAGGTTATCTTTTATGGTTTTAAGATATTTTTGCATGAATTTTTAAATTTATATATTTTATTTATTTTTTTTTTTTTTTCTTTAGACTTCTTTTTTTTCGCAAAAAAATAAGATAAGACTTTTTTTCTTCGCCTGGCTGAGGCGAATGATATTTTGAATGATTAAACTTTAGGTAGTTTACTAATGGAGAAACTTTAGTGATTGAAAATTGCACGAATTTACATCAAACAGTTCCATCGATATGCTGATATATTATTAACTTTAAAATTAGAAAACAATATTAATTAAGTTTCTTATTATAAAATGTTTATGAAATCTTCTTAATATTTATAATAAATTATCTGAACTCTAATTTTTTTACCTTATTTTCTACAAACACTTTAAAACTAACATCTATTTCCAATTCTCAAAATAGGCGTATGAGTAATATAAAATAAATTATAATATAAAGAAACATTTCTAATAGAATTTGGAATCATTTCTTTAAAATAATAATAATAATAATAATCTGACAAATAATAAATGAGACTTAACTTGAAAATTACTCTTAATAGTAATAGTGATCTAGAAAGAATAACAAAATAAAATTCGAAATAAACCCTTGTATTGGAAAAAAACCAACAGTGAAGTGATTAAAAAACGAAATAGTTAATAAATAATGAAAAATAGTATATAACATACAAGGAAATACATACTTACTTAAGTACATAAGTCAACAACATAAAAACCTCAAAAAATACCGCCCAATAATAACAATAACAACAAAAATAAAACTTAAACTTCAACACTTTTGTAAGAAAATATAAGAAAAAAAGAAAACAGAAGTAAAACAGATAAATAATACTACAGACAAGACAAGAACGAACGAACAATTCAACCAACCGCCACCAAGAAGACAAAACAACCAACAAACAGTCAGTCACAAACACTCTAAGACAGTTGTTGTTCATTTAAAGTTAAAGAATGAAAGATTTGAGAACAAAACAGCAACAGCAACATAAATAATAAAAAACAAAAACAAAACAATTTTGTAATTTGTTAATGATTTCAACTAAATTTAAACAAATAAAAAAATTACAAAAATAACAAAAAACAAAAAAAAAAATAAATAAAATAAAATAATTATTTATAATTAAGCATCATCAGTGACAACAAACAACATTAACCAAAAATATTTTATGAAAAAACGAAATAAATAAAAAATATGTGAAAAATAAATCTCAGTGAAAATTAAAAAAAAATCAAAACCCAACAAATCACTTAAAATAAAAAAAAAAAAAAGAAAAAGAAGAAAAAAAACGAAATATAAAAAAGAAGTTAAAAGTGGCTAAATGTTGAAATATTCAATGTTTAAATTGTATTTTGTGCCGTTGTTACCGCAAAAATGTTTACGGCCATTTTTAAAATTACAAGAATTTTTATTGAGCCATGTCAGAGTGTTTGTGTTATTAAAATACAACTACAGCAAAGAAACAACAACAACATCAGCACTAGCAGCAACAAGAAAAAACTAACAAATTCCCTGCAACGAAATCAAAAACATCAACAGCAGCAGCCATCAAGCCACAAAAAACGACAACAACGGCAAAAAAGAGAACAACAACGTCAAAACGATCAAGAGCAGCAATTAAAGCAATTACAACAAATTTACAAAAGAATTAGCAATGTTTGTATTGCCCGAATTAACACAGTTACAAAATCCACAACTACAACAACTACAACAACAAAAACTAAACCAACAGAAACAAACAAAATCATACAAATTTCCCACACAA
Organism: Protophormia terraenovae; assembly: GCA_951394005.1. Lineage (NCBI taxonomy): Eukaryota > Metazoa > Arthropoda > Insecta > Diptera > Calliphoridae > Protophormia > Protophormia terraenovae. Next base: position 146,883,284 of record OX596074.1, read on the forward strand.
CGACAACACGACAAGCAACAACAACAACAACAGCAATGCCAAAAGCAATCACAAATCAACAAATTATCAACACAAAAACCAACAACAAACAATTTTTCATCGTTGAAAACTTTATCAGCATTTGTAACGTCAACAACAAACAGCAGCTGCAACAACAACAAAAACCAAAATACTACCACAAAAACAGCAACAACTATTCATCTGCATACAACATCATCATCACCATCAACATTAAAAACGGGAAATTTATTTGTAACGCCTCGTTGCCTACACCTGCATTTGCATTTAATTATTGTGATTATCTTGGCTTGTTGTACAAGATGGTAAGTACCTTCTCATACACACTACGTACATCTATGTATCTCATTTATAAATAAAGCAACCATTGAAACGAAAATAAAAAAAAATCGTAACAAATTCATCACTTTCAAAGCCATCACCATCATCACTACCAGCAACTTTGGCTAAAAACTAAAACTTAAAGCAAAAACATCAGCAACCATCATTAAAAACATCCAACCAACCATCTATCCACCTCATTGTCATCGTCACGACTTTTTTTTCACAATATTTTATTTTTTAATTTTATTTAAATAAAAAGGTGTTTTTTTTTTTTTTTTTTTTTTTTTTTTGTAAATTGATTGTTAACCAGGCCATAAACAATGAAACAAAATATAAAAAAAATCAACCATTCAGTCACTGTTAACTCAACGCAAGACAAGACAAATTAATCAATCATTTTATTATTCCATCAACACCCGATGGAAAAAAAAAAAACACAAACAATTAATCGTGTTGAATGAATGTGACCCCTTAAAATACCTGACATTTTAATAGAATTGTCATTTAGTTGAAAGAGAAAAGAAAAAACAAAGTTGTAAAAAACGCCTCTTTAATAAAGTTAACTAATTTGCATCGATAATAGAGGAACGATAAAAAATATAAAAAAAAATATATAACTGTCACTTACCCATATTTGTATAATTATATTAAGCTAGTCTGTGGTCCATTAATTTACGAAGGAATTATAAATATTTTATGACATGACTTAATTATGTCTCTTTTTTATTGTTAACGTTTAAGGGTAATTTATGTAAAATCTGAAAGAATAAAAAAAGAGATTTGATTAATTTATGTTTTAATGAACGTATAATGAGCCTACTAATGCCAGGAGATATAATATTATAATAATAGAAATATGCACAAATGAATCCGATAACCTTTAAAAACAACATTTTGACGCTTTTCATTTCCCTAATCGAAGTTAAAAATTAGAAGAATTTGAAGGAATTTTAATGCTTCAAGTATTAAATTAGTAAAAATTTTAAAACCAAAAAGAAAAAATTTAACGGCGAAAATGCGTTCCCTGATCGAAATACTAAATAAGTTTGCGATAGGATGACTATACAACCGAAACCGATTTTAAAAAATATTACTTACATAAATACGAGTACTTTCTCTGATTTTTGCACTTAAAATAAAATTTTGGAAAAAATGGGTTTTTTTGAGAAACTATAAATATTTTATCTGTAATAAAATCTTTATTTATAAAGATATCTTAATGAAATTTTTGGTGAATGTAGACTTTATCATGTTAATTGAGAAAGTGAAAAAAAACTTTAAGATCTTTTTAAAAGGAATCCCACAATTCCCAAAAAAACGCCGAAAATTTCAAAAATGTGTTTTTTATCACTTTCGGCTATAAAATCCACATTTTTCTGAAGTCCCGTAGATTTTTATTGAAAACTTTTAACAACATATTACAGATTCTTAAACTTTATTCCGTTTGCCGATGCGTGCTTTGGGATTTGAGAAAATATAGGCTAAAGTCAAAACTTTCATATAAAATGGGTCGAATTCGGGAGGGTGTGTACCTTGATAATTTGAGTTATTGGGCTTACTTTTTATTTTGGAGTCTTTTCTGTTAAGATACCTTTCAGAAAAGTATAAAATTATTATATGTTGTTAAAGAAAATTTTAATTTAGAGAAAAAAGAGTGTAGTTACTTTTTTCGTAAAAAAAAAAAACACAAAAAGTCGTAATTTTTGCAATTTTTAAATTCAAAATCGTTTATTTTTGGACTCGGTAAAGATATCGACTTCAAATTTTTTTATTTTTTTTGTTCAATAAATAATTTTGTTCTTTAATTAGCTAAAGAAAAAACAATTGCAATCGGTCGGATACACTAGGAAATATATGAAAAAAACTGGACCAAGAACATGCAAAATTGAGGTACTTAAAAATTCAAATGCAAATAACTCAAAAACTATAAGAGATAAATAGGACATGCAAGCATGTTATATGTAGGTCTTATCAGTGTATAAAAATTGTATTATCATTGTATAAAAATTGGATAAGAAACAAAAATTCGGCAAGCGATTAAAAAATTTGTATGTCAGAGATACCCAATTAATCTTTTGAAGGTCAGGATTACCTCCACAAGGCAGACACTAGATGAAATGGATGAACATCATTCTCAGATGGACGAATATCGGCCGCAATCCAAAAGAATGTCTTAACAAATTCCCATTAGTAAAACGTTCTTTCAGAGGGCATAAAATGTATGTAAAATTTATGATATGTAAATTAGAGTATCTCCAAAAATTTATTTTTTGCTATTCATTGTAAGAAAACCACTTAAACGATGCGTATTGATACGTAAAATACTACATAAAAATTATACTTAAGTTCCTTACCAGCGGTTACGGGTCTTGTGTATTTGCAAAAAACGCTGGTAAATCAATTGTTTTTTGTTTTTCTGTATTTAGCATTTTATATTAATGCGCATTGATTAAATGATCTTCCTAGAAAGCGTTTTAACTGGTAGGCAAATGAGTGTTCCGTTGAAACTCATAAATTTTACCTCAAATATATATGTTTTATATTAAGCTATATATAAATAAAATTACATAACAATGCATTTTTAATAAAATATTTATATAAAAAAATATTGTAAATTTCATTCACAATAAGCCTTTTGAATATACACTAGGAAGCATAAATCTGCGTATGAACTATTAAACAATAATTTTTGTCGTAATTTCTCTATTATATCTTTAAAGATTTTGATTTTTTACAGCTCTATAAAATAGCTTAAATTCTTGACAATATTATAGCAAAATATTAAGTTTAGAAATATGAATAGATTTTCCAAAAATATTTAAATTAAGGTTCTATAAATATATAGCAAAAATCTGCGTACACTATTAAAAAATTTATGTTTTTGCGGATATTTTTTTAATTTTATATGATTGAATTTGTTGGGTTTTAAATTTTTATTGATTACTTAATTATTATTAAAAATCTTGCAATATAATTCAAGATGTTTTTCGTAATAAATCAAAGAAGAAATTAATTTATCCTTAGCCTAATTTTTGCAAGGATGCTGAATGAAAGTTACGGAAATAATTATATAAAACCATTCATCTGTTTAAAGAGAAATGAGTACTTATCAAAATAATAGAGTCCAATTTACATAAATCACGTTTTTAAAGCATTTAGGACAAAGATTAATTAAAAAAAATAAAAATTCAGGTCCTATTATACGTCAAAAATCGGAATAAACTGCTATAAAATTTACTAAATTATGAAGATCTATTTAAATTGAAGTGTATTTTTGTTGAGATTGTAAAAAGATATCATTAAATATTAGGCTTTATGCTATAATACCACCAGAGCTTCGAAAGACGTAATTAAATGTTAGCTTAATTCCCTTAAATCTTAATTCTGAATTAAGAAATATGAATTCTTAAAAATATAATTCAATAGCTTAATTCAAAGGCTTTTGTTTGAATAGAATTAATTCCTTATTGAATTAATTCATAAAGAATTCATTCAATTTTTGTTAATTCAAATCTTTTCCAAAATGAATGAAAATATTTTTCTTTCATTCAATTTGTAATATTTTGTTTTTTAATCTTTTACAAAATGAATTAGAAAATATTTTCTAAAGCTAATTTGTAATAGATATGAATTGAAGAAAATTTTAATGATTCAATATATTTTTTAAGCTTGAATTATATAATTGTTAAATGAATTCTTTAAGGAATTAATTCATAGTTGAATTAATTCAACTCATATGAAATACAAAGAATTTAATTCAATGAATTAAATTAATTTGAATGCATTAAAAGAATGACTAGGATAATAAATTTAATTCGATTTAAGAAAATGAATTAAAGAATTAAGCCTTTCGAACCTTTGAATACCACTAATATAAACTTATGTTTTATTAAAAAATAAAACAAAATATAAGCGAAAAAATCAATAGAATTTCTAAAAATGGTGTATTCTATGATGATGCTAAATGGGGTTCTCTCTAAATAAGGCCATAACACAACATAGTAAGAAAATCGGATCATGCTATTAATGAAATAGTCCCATTATAAGAAAACCTGGTTATTTTATATTCATTTATAATATATAAACATGTTTTCTATGTACAACTATACCGCGAGAATAAAGAATGCAAACAATATCTTTTATTAATTTTAACTGGAATACTCGTACTTTATTCAAATTTAATATTTTTGTAAATTTATATAACATGACCACATTTAAATTTTTTTATTAATCCATGTCGTTGATTTCTCCAAAATGTGATTTAAGTGAAAAGGTTAATTTAACATTTCGGTTAATACTAATTTCTCCTTAGACAGACAAATGGTTTTCTATTAATATTTCTGAATGTTTTATTCAGCATCCTTACAAAAATTAAATACATACTTTCAGTAAGAATAAAATAATTTCTTCCTTGATTTATTACGAAAACATCTTTCATTATATTGGAAAATTTGTAACAAGAATTAAGTAAATAACAGCAATTTAAAACGCAACAAATTTAATAATCTAAAACTAAAAAACCGGCCAAAAATTTTGATTTTTCAATAATGTATCACTTTATTTTAATATTTTTGGATAACCGCGAATCTATTCACTTTTCTAAAGTTGATGTTTTACTTGAATATTGTTAAAGATTTAAGCTATCATATAGAGCATTAAAAATTCCAAAAATCTTAAAGGATATATAGAAAACTTGCGTCAATAATGTCTTTCATATGTTCGTACGCAGACTTCTGCTTCCCAGTGTATATCAATAAATGTATGGATGTGTATGATCATATGTTTCCATATACCCTCAACTTTCGGATCCAAACATATATGGAACACAACATATGTATAATATATGATCCATACATATTTTTTTAGCTGGGATAGATTCAATATCCATTTTTCGAAAAAATTAACTCAATTAACATTTTACTCTTTTTAAGCATTTACTACTATTTTTAATGTTTTATACATAAAAAAAGTTAATATTATATTTATAGAAAAATTCTATAAATTAGCCCTTTACCTCTGACCCATTTACACTATTAGATTTTTCAGAATAGAACACAAAAGAATTGGTGAAATTTGTACCAAAAAAACGTATTAAAGAATAACAGTATACTAAAGAATGAACATTCACCACAAATTAGACTAAGAAAAGCTAAAACAGAATTTCAAACCAGGCTTAATATGTATACCTTTTTAAGTTTCGCAAGAAGATAGCTATCCACTATGAGTGCCTTTTTATCACTCTTTTACCGAGAATTCAATATCAGTTCTTACTAAAAAATTTTATCAGTTCGAATTATTTTTGAATATTTATAAGGGTTTTTTAATTGAAAACAAAATTTATCAAGATGATTTTAAATTAAAATTTAAAAAATGTCTAACTTACCACTATATTACTTTACTATTAAAAACTATTTACATATGTTTGTACTTTAAATTATGTACCTATTAAATTACTTTAGTTAATTTTCCAAACACTTATATTACTTCATTATTGAGTGTAAAATAAATTTACATGATCTAGTGATCCTACTTGAAAGCTACTTGGATAAAAGCTTAAGGACCTTTGCCATAAATATTTATGTATTCATGAATAAGTAAATTTACAGGTACGTATACATTTGTAAATAACTGACTTGAGTATTAAAGAACCTTTTCAGACATATTTTCTATATATAATATTCATAGCATATTTTTAGGACTCTACGCAACTAATGAGATGCGTTATCATTCAGTCAGTAATTTTACTAAACTATGAATATTAATATCCGTACAGGGTAGGTCTCGACTAAGAAAAGCGTGCACACATACATATAAATATTTTATTAACTACCACAATAACTACTACTGCAGCTACTTCAAACAACTTAAGATCCTGATGCCATCCTTAGTGGCACTTATCAACCTACTGCAGTATAATATGCAACATACTGTACAAACAATTTACACTGAATAATTGACGATGATGTTGTTGCTGATGGTGGTTTGTTGATGCAGTTGATGCAAATATAAGAGATGATGTCGATATTTGTAACTGTTATATATAATTTTAAATAACAATCAACGAACGACAGATATGATATAGGAGTAACTTTAGGTGGGTACTTAGAATGATGTTGTTTTTGTTATCATTATTGTTGTCAACATAATTTTCTATCTTGTTGACATCTTAAGACGTCATCAACGTATAAACCAAGGAACGTTGAAAAAATGTATATGAAACAAGTAAGAAACTGCATTAAAAAAACTTAACTGCAATGCACTAGATCTTGCAACAGCACCATCACCTGGCAACGTAGTTGACGCCATTATAAGTCATAATTGCAAATGCATAATGAGACCCTACACAAAAAAAAACAAAACTCATACAAACACATACTTTCAAATTCCAATACAAGCGCACGCACTGTTTGAATGATGCTCGAATAGATGAAAATGAGTGAGGATGGATTATATTGGATGGGTTGGTTGAATGTTTTGTTCAAGAGGAATACGTACATACAGATGTACTTATGTAAAATATAAATTAGCTTTATATTATACTCTGCAGTTAGGTGACGAGCTTAAGCATGATTTATTTTTATATTCCACCAAAATCCCTCCCTACTCGATGAAGAAAAAAAGGCGTTTTTGTTTGGCATTTGTCAGATTTTGCCTTTTGGTTTACGTGGTTCTACTATGTATAATGGTGGTTACAATCATGAGATATCTTGCGTCTGTGCGTCAAATTATGTATGTGTGTGTGTGTGTGCCCCTCGCAAGTACTTGTGTATAAAATGCAAATGATGCTTACAGGTTCTAATAATGTGAATCCTAATTGAGTGACAAATTGTGCATGTTTTCCATCTACACATTTATAAAAAAAAAAAATACAAATCATGTGTGATGGATACCCACCATTATGCATTTGTATGTAGTTGTATGTACACTTTGAGGTCATTCCATTGTCTTATTTTTTGTTTATTTAAAATAAAAAATAATAAATATTACACAAGTCCTCTTAAGGCGTAAAACAAGCTTATTAAAAAATAGAAAATTTATCTATTCTAAACAACAACTACAGCCACATGTGTATATCAACTATATTACCCCTACAAGTAGGCAATGGTTTTTACACATTTAATTGTAGCTTGAAGTATGCAATACTTATTTCTACTACATATTTTCATTTGCAAAACAAACAAAAGTGTATTTCTTTTGTAATTAGAAGGAAAATACAAAAAAAAAAAAAAAACAGCAAATGTTATAGAAGGGGAAAATATACTTTTTCTAAAGAGAAAGTTTCACACTCACTTAACTATTTTCTTAACTCACACACATTTTTCAAGAATTTTATATGGCCTTGGGCTTTTACGCTTCTTTTATCGAGATAACAATAGACTTAAGTGTATGAAATGGAAAATGTATAGCGCCAAGTTAACAAAGCTTTGAAGTTATTATTGGCTTCTTTACCTGTAATGGGGGAGACTTGCGTGACTTCATATGGATCAGTTCACAAGAATAGGGAAAACATGTTCGCACAAAAGGACTTTATAGTCTCCTTTAAGGCAGCCTTTGTTATAGGAATGTAACGCACAATTTAAGCGCCACCAAACAATGTTGTTACTTTTACGCAAGATGGTAGCTTACGAGTAGGTGAAGGAGTTCTTTACTCCGCCTATTAAAAGAATACAATTACACTCGTCGACAAAACAAAATTTCGTGCTCCTTTAAAAAATATGTGGACTAGATGAAATTCCGTATGCTAAACTCGAATCTGCTTTCAGTGTTTTCCCATCAGGTCGATATTTTTTTTTTTTTTTTTTTTTGTGGGCGTGTTTAATATTGTGCCCTAAATAAGGCGATTACTCGAGTATATTTCACTATAACTCGAGAACGGTATGCTCGATTTATATAAATGATACACCAAATTATGTGGAATAAAATTGGCTTGGTTTATACGTTGATGACGTTCTACTATCAATAAGTGTCCGAAAAATTTTTTTTCATGCTAAATTCAAGATTTTTTTTTTTTTACTAAAACTACTTTTTAAAAGTGAAAACATCAAAAATGTTTCAGTTTATTATCATTATCTCAAAGCTGGTAAAACTACGAGTAAATAAAGCCATGTATCATAAAAATTGATGCACAAATTATGATTCACAGTTAGGTTAGGATACCCATGCATACCTACAGTTAAGTGGAGATACTCTAGTGGGCAAACAAAAAAAATTTTCGTCTTAAATTAAAAAAAAAAAAAATAGGTGGATTAGATGGAATTTTAGGCGATAAATATGAATCAGCTTTTACTTTTTTCTACCACGTATTGATTTTTTTTATGGGAATGACTACTATGACCTCGCCTTTAGGCAGTCACACTTGTATAACTCGAGATCGGTTTGTCCTATTAAGATAAATTGAAAAAAAGTAATAATTTTTCGCTACAAATTACCGAATAACTACGGAAATGTTAACTAAACAAAAAATTATGTAAATTCAGCTTAAAGACAATTTAGGGTGCTATCTACCACCAGAACTGATGGAAAAAAACTGAAAGCAGATTCGTGTTTAGCACATCAAAATGCATCAAGTTCAACTATTCGTCTTTGGGGGAGGATTTTTTTGTCGACCACTGATATTTAACCAGAGTTGAGCTATTTAAAGTTTAGATGCTTGCAATTAAAAAGATGTTGAAGAGTTAAAAGCTAGAGAAAAGAAATATTCAAATGTTACTTCCTAATTCAGTTCTATATCAAATCTAGTTCTATATCAAGTTCTAGTTCAGATCTAGTTTCAGTTCTAGTTCAGTTCTAGTTCAGTTCTAGATCTAGTTGAGTTCTAATTCAGTTCTATTTCAGTTCTAGTTCAATTGTAGTTTAATTCTAGTTCAGTTCGAAATTAGCTCCAGCTAATTATAATTAATTTTTATTAATTTTTAGTTCAATTCTAGTTCAGTTTAGAAATTGAACTGGAATTGAATTAATACTGATAAATAAATTATCTTTAAATAAATTATATTAAAATAAATCAAAAATAAAATATTCTCATGATTTAAAATTTATCCCTTAATTTAAATTCTTGAAAAACCATAATTTTTCTAAAACATTTTTTAAATATTTTTATTAGCGCCTTTGTTTCATTTTCAAAAATCTTTTCTATATAAAATACATTGTATGACAATAATAGTTTGTCCCTTTTTCGATGCTTTGTAAGTTCAGTCTCAATAAATTTTAGATTTATTGAATTTGTAGTTTGACCTTCGTTTGTTGTTCTTTTATGACTCTTTTCACAAATTGGCCGCAAACAAATGGGAAATGAATTCATATAATGGTGTTGTACAAATGTAAATCCTTGATTTATTAATAATTTGCGGTTCATTTGATGAAGGCGCTACAAAAGAATGTCAGCTCTCCATCAATTTTAAGAAAAAAATATTTAAAAACTTTGTTTTTTTTCTATAAAAGCCAAAGAAATCCTTTGTTTTAAAACCGTGGGAAACATTTTAAAAAGCTTTTAATATTTCTTTTACATGTCTTTTATTTTCGATATTTTTTAAGTTTTCAAGGTATTTTAGAGATTTGATTGGGAAAAGAAAAATAAAAGTGCAGCGTCAATGTATTAAATATTTGTTAATGGAACGTTAACGTTACAAAATCTGAAAAAGTTACAATATCATCGGGTGGAGATTATCAAAAAGGTAACAGCAACAATAGTAATTATAAAAACTCTTAGTCTGTGTTGCTGTTAAGTTGTGGTGATACACTTTCATTTGGTCATAAACTGCAAAATTAAAAGAAGATGAACAGAAAAAAATAAAGTTAAACAAATTTTATCTAAAACACATTTTAACGCTGATAAGCGCCACATTTAACACAATATTCAGCTTTGTAGCCAAAAGACAGACAGATGGACAGACAGACAGACAACAAACAGACCTATGGAATATGATACTGGAGTTGGTTTATGTAGATGTGTATTGAAAGGAATATCATGGTCATTATATTCATTTATTTTTCAATTTTAAATGCATACCACTGATAAATTTATAAGCGATCAATTATCGATCGCTTAAAAAAAGAAACGTTGATTTTTATTTACTTCATCGTTATTTGCCATCATCATCATCATCGCCACCACCAAGAGTCAAGAGAATTAGTTTCATTATGATGCTGTTGATCATCACCATCATCGTCGTCGTCGTCATCATTGCGTGTTTTACAATCTTAAGCTATAACAGCGGATCAGTATGATTCACCTTTTACACATGCTTTAAGAGTTTCCTGGCCTGATCACTTTACGATCAATTCGTGCATAGTTATTGGCTCTTGCTATTTTCATTTTATTTAAATCTTTAGTAATTCAATTTTTATCAATTTTATTGACTTTAAAAATGTTTAAAGAAACACTGAACAAAAAATTACAGAATTAATATAAAATAAACATTTATGTGAAGCTTTTACAAATTTCAATTACATTATTTGTATAATCTACTGTAATACATACTTTAATTTTCTGTTTATTATATTTTTTTATAATTTTTCTCAGTGTATCTTTAACTACTAGTCGTACTTGTTAGTTTATAAAGCTGTTAACACAAAGTATTTATCTTTGTTGAATCTTTATTTGAAATTCTTTATCGTTTTTTTTTTTTTTTGTTTTTTTTGTTTTACATTTAGCAGAAATAGGAATGTTTTGCATTAAAATTTTTGAACCCAATTAAAATGCATTTTGTTTGTTGCATTATCATATTTTTGCATCATCATATCTTCAGCAAAATGCTAAAGAACTAAATTGAAAAATGAAACTGATAATAAAAAATGTTTTCGTTTATTTATTGCCTTTAGGCGATTTTTTTTTTTTTCCAAAAATTATTTAAATATTTTTAAAAGCAAAGAAATTAAGCTGGAAATCTCAGGGATTCAATTTTGTATTTTTGTTTTTACAAAAACAATGAGAACAACAGGCTACAAGTAATAGAAAATTTTATATAATACTAAACTGGAACTGTACCAAAACTTAATACGAACTGAAATTGAAATTAAAAGTATAATTAGTTCTAGTTCCTAAACTAGTTCAGATCTATGTAGTTCAGTTCAAGTTCTAGTTCAGTTCTAGTTCAAGTTCAAGTTCAAGTTCAGTTCTAGTTCAGTTCTAGTTCAGTTCTAGTTCAGTTCTAGTTCAGTTCTAGTTCAGTTCTAGTTCAGTTCTAGTTCAGTTCTAGTTCAGTTCTAGTTCAGTTCTAGTTCAGTTCTAGTTCAGTTCTAGTTCAGTTCTAGTTCAGTTCTAGTTCAGTTCTAGTTCAGTTCTAGTTCAGTTCTAGTTCAGTTCTAGTTCAGTTCTAGTTCAGTTCTAGTTCAGTTCTAGTTCAGTTCTAGTTCAGTTCTAGTTCAGTTCTAGTTCAGTTCTAGTTCAGTTCTAGTTCAGTTCTAGTTCAGTTCTAGTTCAGTTCTAGTTCAGTTCTAGTTCAGTTCTAGTTCAGTTCTAGTTCAGTTCTAGTTCAGTTCTAGTTCAGTTCTAGTTCAGTTCTAGTTCAGTTCTAGTTCAGTTCTAGTTCAGTTCTAGTTCAGTTCTAGTTCAGTTCTAGTTCAGTTCTAGTTCAGTTCTAGTTCAGTTCTAGTTCAGTTCTAGTTCAGTTCTAGTTCAGTTCTAGTTCAGTTCTAGTTCAGTTCTAGTTCAGTTCTAGTTCAGTTCTAGTTCAGTTCTAGTTCAGTTCTAGTTCAGTTCTAGTTCAGTTCTAGTTCAGTTCTAGTTCAGTTCTAGTTCAGTTCTAGTTCAGTTCTAGTTCAGTTCTAGTTCAGTTCTAGTTCAGTTCTAGTTCAGTTCTAATTCAGTTCTAGTTCAGTTCTAATTCAGTTCTAGTTCAGTTCTAGTTCAGTTCTAGTTCTAGTTCAGTTCTAGTTCAGTTCTACTTCAGTTCTACTTCAGTTCTAGTTCAGTTCTAGTTCAGTTCTAGTTTAGTTCCAGTTCAGTTCTAGTTCAGTTCTAGTTCAGTTTTGGTTAAAGATGCGAAATATTTTAATTCTGTTTTTATAACTAAATAATATAAAAACCAAAACTTCCCCCAACTTTAAACATTTTTCCAGCATTTTGATTATGTTGTCAATTAAATTATTAAAAGGATTTAAAACTCCATCAAAAAATATAAATAAATCTATTGTCTGCTTTTAGGTTAAGACTCTTAAAAACAACAACAAAAAATAAAAAACAATTTGGTTTTAACAAGAGTTAAATAAAACAATAGCAACAACAACCGAAAATACACAGTAAAAACCGCAAGTTGAAAATTAAATAAAAAACTACAACAATTTCAATTTATTAGGAATGTAGAAAGAAGCAAATTCTTCTATTTTTTGAGGTTTAGAACAATGTAAAAAATGTAAACATACACACAAACTTATTTACTAAAAGTTGGAAATCAAATTAAATCGACCAACCCGACATTCATTCATAGATACAAACTCTAACTCAAACCAACATAGAACAAAAACGTAAAAAGTATTTAAAAAAAAAGGTTGCTAAAATAATTAACCTTGGAATGCTTGGCTGAGAACAAATTTGCCATTTATTGTTTCTATTTTTTTTTTTTTTATTATTATTTCTAATTTCATTTATTTGTTTGTTTAAAACATTTTACAGATTTAATCAAACATACGTCATATTTTAATGGTTTCCAAATGAAATGCTACTGCATTTTTTTGCTGATTGCCAACATCAGATTTAGTTTAAAATTCATGGAATTTTAATTTTAATAATGTTTGTTTTTTGTTTCATCTTCTTGATTTTTTTTTCTCGAGAATTTAATTAAAATTAAATCTAAAATAATAATCATAAATATTTTTTATTTTTTTTCTAAATCTCAAACGAAAAACAAGAAAACATATTTTTTATGGCTACTATTATTAGTTGTGTTCAAATCTAACACAATAAAACGTTTTAAATAAATTCGCCATAAAACCTTAATGTCTTGAGGTGTAGAACAGAAAGTCAGCAAGTGATTCACTGCCTGGCTGGCATAACAACGAAATGATTGACATGTCACAAGACAGACAGGTTCCAACATAAATATTTTTTTAGCCATTAAAAATGTAGAATTGTTGAAATGAAATTGTTTCATAATTTGTTTATCACTATCATAAAAAGAATCAACGCCATCATCAGCAGCAAATAATTTAGCTTCTTTTCTTTAAAGCTAAAGAAAGAAATAATAAAAAAAACCCACAAGCCACACCTCATGACGTTTAGAGGAAGATTAAGAATATATTGCTGTGGCAAATCATTGTTTGGCTAACATGTTGGCATGTTCAAGGTCAAAAGGTGATCTAAAATTATAGATAAATTTTGACTTTTAAAAGATTAACCACATAAAATTAAAAAAAAATGAAACCCCTACAAATATTTACTTTAGTGGCGTCTTTACACTCTTCTTGATTCGAAAGTTGCCCAATAAAGAGGAATGTTGATCACTGTTGTGAAGGGTTTGCAGTAGAAGGAAAATAAAGATCACATAATCCCAATAAAAGAAAATTTAAATTACACGGGAGCTAATCTAAAGCTGAATTAGAACTAATGTTAAAATAATTTAAAACTATACTTAAACTGGATCTGAAATAAAAACTAGAACAGAAGGAGAACTTAACTTAAAAATTATCTGGAACTGATCGAAAATTAAACTGTATTTTGATCTAGAACTGAACTCAAATCTGATCTAAATTTGTGCTAGAACAGAATTGGAAATTAAAGATATTTATTTTTACTTCAAATTTATAAAATCTTTTTCATATATTAATCTTATTCTGGAAAATATACTACAAACTCTTGTTATTATAAATATACGAATATATTTTTATTACCATTATAACAGTTTTTTTGTTTTTTTTTTTTTTTTTGCCATGTATTTTATATGAATTTTACATTAGTTTATTTTTTGAAATTTTCATTATTTTAAAGTAGATACATTAAGCCAAAAAAAAAAATCCTACGCTAAAATGCGTACGTGTCATTTTCACACACGTTCAAAAATGTTATACGAGTATCGCGTATCAGTTGAAGTTCATCATTTTAAGTTTGTACGAGACCGTAACAAATTTTATTTCATGTATTTAGGAAAAAAAAAAAAAGAATTTGATGTCTTGAAAAAACTTATAATAATAAAATTATGCAGCGATAACGAATTTAAAAACCTGTGAATGTTACACGATTACTCCAAGAGTAAGAAATGTTATTGGAAATTTTTTTAATAAATACATGTTTATTTACAAAATAGTTACGAGATCATTTGTCTCCAAGAAGTTACAACCTCATTTATTAATTGTGACTAGATATTAAATACTTAATCCCTTATTTTATATGTTAGATGTCACAAAGTTTTAAACAATTTTAGTATGCTCTTTAAGTAAGTGTAGAGTGGCCAAAAAACTTAAATTTTTTTCAATTTATCGGTGCGCCATAGCAAGTAATTTTATTTGTTTATGAAGCGTGAAACTATTTTGAACTTTTTTAGTAAAATTCTACTTGTTTTTAACCATAACAAAAGGTTATTTGATTTAACCAACAATTCTTAAAATTAGTCAAAATTAATCAGAGTTTTTTCATGCAATTTAGTTTCGGTGTAATAGAGAACAAACACAATATCAATGCAGTAATCATTAGATGATGTTCATCACTACATCATTAGAACTTATTAACCCATTATCGACGCCACATAAAATGCTATTGCATTTGCAAATCATATTTAATATCATATTTAATAAGATCATATAATTCCATATGGGTTAATGAACATATTGTTTTTATTATTATCTCATTTTGTTTTGCTCTAGTAATCTATATTATAAACAAATTCTCTATAAATCATTTAATAAATACGGGGTTATATGGGTAAATGAAGCCCCTTTACCACCGCCTACAATCTGACTTAAACATAGTCAGCAATTGTTTCATTCTATTTTACCAATTAAATCTAATTAAAAGATGAGAGTAAAAAAGAAAAGATCATGCGAAAACACAAAGTGAAACTTATGCTCATCTGAAATTAAACAAGACAATTAAAGCCGACCAAAAAGATACAGTTAAAGCCGACTAAAAAGATACCCCCTTAAAACATATACTAAAACTGAACTACAACTGGACTACAACAGAACTAAAAATGAACTTTAACTGAACTAAAACTGAACTACAACTGAATTAGAACTGAACTAGAACTAAACTAGAACTGAACTAGAACTGAACTAGAACTGAACTAGAACTGAACTAGAACTGAACTAGAACTGAACTAGAACTGAACTAGAACTGAACTAGAACTGAACTAGAACTGAACTAGAACTGAACTAGAACTGAACTAGAACTAGAACTGAACTAGAACTGAACTAGAACTGAACTAGAACTGAACTAGAACTGAACTAGAACTGAACTAGAACTGAACTAGAACTGAACTAGAACTGAACTAGAACTGAACTAGAACTGAACTAGAACTGAACTAGAACTGAACTAGAACTGAACTAGAACTGAACTAGAACTGAACTAGAACTAGAACTGAACTAGAACTGAACTAAAACTGAACTAGAACTAAACTAGAACTGAACTAGAACTGAACTAGAACTGAACTAGAACTGAACTAGAACTGAACTAGAACTGAACTAGAACTGAACTAGAACTGAACTAAAACTGAACTAGAACTGAACTAGAACTGAACTAGAACTGAACTAGAACTGAACTAGAACTGAACTAGAACTGAACTAGAACTGAACTAGAACTGAACTAGAACTGAACTAGAACTGAACTAGAACTGAACTAGAACTAAACTAGAACTGAACTAGAACTGAACTACAACTGAATTACAACTGAACTGTAGCTGATCTAGAATTGTACTTGAACTGAACTAGAACTGAACTAGAACTGAACTACAGCTGAACTAGAACTGAACTAAAACTGAACTAGAACTGAACTAGAACTGAACTAGAACTGAACTAGAACTGAACTAGAACTGAACTAGAACTGAACTAGAACTGAACTAGAACTGAACTAGAACTGAACTAGAACTGAACTAGAACTGAACTAGAACTGAACTAGAACTGAACTAGAACTGAACTAGAACTGAACTAGAACTGAACTAGAACTGAACTAGAACTGAACTAGAACTGAACTAGAACTGAACTAGAACTGAACTAGAACTGAACTAGAACTGAACTAGAACTGAACTAGAACTGAACTAGAACTAGAACTGAACTAGAACTGAACCAGAACTGAACTAGAACTGAACTAGAACTGAACTAGAACTGAACTAGAACTGAACTAGAACTGAACTAGAACTGAACTAGAACTGAACTAGAACTGAACTAGAACTGAACTAGAACTGAACTAGAACTGAACTAGAACTGAACTAGAACTGAACTAGAACTAGAACTGAACTAGAACTGAACTAAAACTGAACTAGAACTAAACTAGAACTGAACTAGAACTGAACTAGAACTGAACTAGAACTGAACTAGAACTGAACTAGAACTGAACTAGAACTAAACTAGAACTGAACTAGAACTGAACTAGAACTGAACTAGAACTGAACTAGAACTGAACCAGAACTGAACTAGAACTGAAATACAACTGAACTACAACTTAACTAGAACTAGTTTAGAGATGAACTGAATTAAAATTGCACTACAATTTGTTAACTTTTAAAAGATATTTTTGGCTACAAAAAATTTGTTCAGGCTTTAAATCACTTGATAAGAGATTTTTGATGTAGCAAAGGAATGACATAACGAATATACTTTACAATTTTGATACATACAAAGCAAAATAAAGAGATTCAATTACATATGTATGTATATAATCTCATTTATGAGTATAACAACTCATACTCATTTTCTTTCATTTAATTCTACGTTTTATTTTCTAAAGATCGAATTAATTAGTGCTGAGTACATTGATAATCAAAATAAAACTAAATGAGTACAACCATGAGATTTCATTGCCAAAAGAGATTAAATATTGTATAAAGAAAAATCTAAATTAAAACAAAAAAAATAGAGATTATTTCTTATGGAATATTCTAAGAGGAAAAACTAACTAACGACAGTGTAATTTTAACAATAACTGGTGAAACATGAATTTTAAATTTCCAACAATTTTAATAATAGTTTTATTAGCGATCTTTGCACAAGTAAGTTAAACAAAAGAAATGAAAACAAACAAATAAATAAACGAATTGATTAATTGCGTTTTATTTTATTTTGTTTTAAAAAAGAAAGAGGTCAGCTCCGCTCAATCATCTGCAACAGCTGCTTATATAAATACTCCTGAAGATGAACGTAAAATTATAGGACAATTCTACAATTATGTAGATGTTATAACGAACATTAAACTGGATAATATGCTAAGAATGACCCAAGATTTTACCGATAGACTATTGGATTCAATACCTTTGGGTGATAGAGGTAATACGGCTGAATTGTTATATCAATATAGAGTAAATTCTCAGCGTTTAAGGGACCAGGGAGGCAGTATACAAGATAAAGAGAATTTATTAATGGAATTGCAACAGCTGATTGCCACTATTAAATCTGGTTTAGCCAAACAAGAACGAGAGGATGTTATTTTAAGACGTGGTCTATTGGGCATGTTTGAACTATTGGCCCGCCTATCCATAGAAGAAAGGAAATGTAATAATAAATTTTCCAAAGCAGCCACTTTGTTGAGACAACATTTCTCCGAAGAGGGAATACAACGTCATAGAGAATTATTTGATTTATTACAAGAAATAAATGAAGAACAAGATATTGTACAAAGAGAAAAATTATTTGCACGTTTTAAACAATTAAAAGCTAATGAAATATGAAATAAAAAAGTTATTTAATTAAATATTTATTTAAATATTAATAAAATATAATTACAACAAATTAAGTTTGCATATATAAATCCATAAAAGTAATTTTTTTCTTATTTTTTATTATTTTCACTAAATCGGCTAACAAAGCCAATTTCTGATGTATCTCCGTAGCCCTGGATATATCATCAAAAGCTTCATTAAAGTATTGATATTTAATATAATCTTCTTCTTCAGAAACATAACGATTAAATTCCCGATGCATTTGCTCAGAGGCTTTATCAAGCCATATGGTCAATTCTGCTCTTTTATTGCGATATTCTCTAATCCAATCTTGGGGTATTTGTCTCTGTAGATATTTACTGGGTTTACTTTTAAGAAAATTTAATTTTAAAACAATTTCTTCATAAAGTTCATCTTGTGTTAAATTTCTGGGCTCAACAAATTCATCACTGTAATCTCTGTCGGTATCAGGATTTAATAGACGATTTAAACCTTCAGCATAACGTTTTAAATTATCTCTTTGAAATACGGTATTAATGCTAGCTTGTAGAACCTTTGCCACAAATTCTTGGGTTTCGATTAGTAAATAATCCAAAATGAAATTCATTTGTTTAAGAGCATATTCCTCTAGGGTGACTAAAGGTTTGGTGGTCACTTCATTTTCTATAATAATGATAGTAGTTGATTCTAAAGATTCTACAGAACTAGAGGAAGTATCGTTAATTTCTTGTTGAATTGGAGTTATCGGTGTTAAACCCTTTAAAATGGTTTGAACTTGTTCATTTTCAGTCTTCAAAATTGTGAGAGCTTTTCCATTTCCCATGTTTGAAAGTGTATGAATTCCCTCAATTTCAGTAGTATTTGTAACACTTTGAACTTTTTTATTTTCAATAGCATTTGAAACGGTTTGAACTTCTTCAATATCAGTAACATTTGAAGCAGTTTGAACTTCCTTCTTTTCAGTGTTTAAAACTGTTTGAACTTCTTCATTTACAGTAATATTTGAGATTAATTCTTCAGAAGAAATTATTTTATTTTCCAATAAATTTAAGTCTGTGGTATTCTCTATTAAATCTTCATGGTTTAAAGTATTTTCCGTAAAAACTTGTACTGGAGCAATTTTTAAAAAATTTTCTGTTACATTATCGTCTAGTGGCTCTAGTTCCTTTACTCTTGTATTATTTTCTGCAACAATTAACTCCACTTCTCTGCTTATGGTAGAATTTTCGGTAATAATTTCTTCTTCTAATCTATTAGTTTGAGAGGTAGTTGATTCTTGAGCCTGATTCTAATTTGAAATAAAAACATTAAATTTTTTTCCAAATATTTTTATTTATTAAAAAAAAACTTACTTCTAGTATTAGCAGCAATAGTATACAAATTTGCGGAGCTGTTTTCATTTTTATTTTTAAGTTTTAATTTATTTTATTTTTTTTTTTTTTCTTAAATTTTTGTTTACAGCCAAACGTTGTTTTCGACAGTTTGAAACGAAATAAGTCATAACAAATTTTGTGTATTTTCAGGGCTTCTCCCGGTCATTTCTTATCAGTTCATTTTATAGTTTTTATATTTTATTAGTTTTTTTTTTTACTTGTTTTGATAATAATTTAGAGAAGGATTGATGATTTTTATAACCTACACCACCATAGGTGTTTGGGGTATTATGCATTTGTGTAAATGTTTGTAACGCACAGAAAAAAATCTTCAGACCCCCAACCTGAGTCGATTTCACGATGTCCGTCTGTCTGTGTGATCGGCTGGATGTCCGTCTGTCTACCTTGTAAACCTTGTGAAGAAAGTACAGGACAGATTTGGCACGAATAATTAATAGGTGTAGAAATTTATGTAAATGTAAAATTCTATATTCTTATTTTTTTTACACTTAGGAAAAGCATCAATCCACAGTTGGCCACAAGACAAGTAATAAGACCCCATCCCTAATTTTGTTGCACGTACTTATTGGTGTAGGGTATCATATGGTCGGTCTTAACCGACAATATCTTTTTCACTTGTTACTCATAGTTTAGGATGAGAGTATCAAATGGATTTTAATCGTGTTTTAGAAAAAAAAAAAAAAAAAAAAAAAAAAAAACAAGATTTTACGTATGTGATGTAAATTACAGATTAATTAAGAATTTTTATATTGATAATGTGAATGTAAATTTTGTAATTTAATCGTATGATGATTTGAATTTTGTGTAGGTCTAAAACAAACAAAAAATTGATTAAATTTTGCAAACGTTTTAAAATTAAATTAAGTTGAATGATGAGAAGAAATTCATTCAATTTATATAAAAAGTGTTGCCAGTGGTAATATTTGCTGTAAAGCGAGGGTTAGTAATCTATATATATAAGAGTAACGTTACCGAGTGATTGACTGACTGACTGACTTACTTACTGATTTATCATCTCACAAGCCAAACCGTTAAAGCTAGAAAGATGAAATATGAACTGTAGATTGGTCTCCTATCAAACAGATCCGCTAGTACGGGATTTTTGGGAATTCGAATGTTTAGAGGTAAAAATGGGTAAATTCGGTAACCTTAGATATCCTAAACTAATAGAGATACCAAAAAAGTATAAATTTTTGTTTAAATAATCTGACAGGTGTCTGGTACTTTTTTGGAATTCGGCTCTTTAAGGGGGAAACGGTTAAAAACTATATTTTGGTACTTTTTTGTCACCCTATCTACATATATTTTAATCCAGTAAGCATAAAAGTAAAATGTGCATCAAATTAGTACCTTACCGAAAATTGGCGGATACAAGTTGGACACTTTTTGAAAATTCAAACGTTTAAGGGTTAAAAATCGTATCTGTTTTTGGTACTTTTTTCACAAAATATTTTTTTTACTGACACATACCTATGAATATTTTAATAATAGATCCAAGTACAGTTTAGAAATTTATTCGAATATAATCTTTTTCACATTCAGGGAGAATAAAAAGTACCAAAAAAGGGGATTAAAACGGGAAATTAGATTTTATTCAAATTACATGATGCATTTTTTTTTTTTTTATATTAAATCTAGAAACATGAACTTGAGTTACATGTCCTAAGTGCGTGAGAATTCACAAGAGAGGATTTTGTGGTACTTTTTTTGTTTTCTAATGGTACTTTTGAAGTAATTTTTGAACCTTCGAACGTTGAAAATGTAAGAAACTGGTAACTAAAATATTTAAAAAGTTTATTGTTCTTAATGCCGACACAACAACAATATTGCAACTGTTCCTGCGGAAGTTAAGAATCTATTATTTAAAAATTTATAGTTATAAAATTATAACTTAATAAAACACAATTTGAATTTATAATACATATATCAAAATAAATCAGAATACTAAAATTTAAATTTTTTTTATTCACGTTAAATATTATAGTAAAATAAAAGGATCCTAATAAAATGTGAACCTGCAATTGAAACATAGAGTGAAAAAAAATGCGTCCAAGATTAATTCATTAAAATCGAGCACTTTAGTTTTGTTAAAATATAATTCATTATCTTATATCGTTAAAATTTGTATTTGTATGCCCTTTAAACTTATCTGAATTGTTCTAATTACGTGTCTAATTTTTTGGGAACTTGAAGAACCGCATTTAATCAGAAATAGTGTTCATTACAATTTAATTATTATTTCAGAAAACCAATTGTAAATCTTAATTAAAAGTGTAAAGAAAAACATAAGTTTCTATTCGAAACATATGTATATTTCCAAAATATATTTTCATTTAAAAATGTTTAATTCGTATTGTAGAATAATAAGCTAATCGTTTGACAGTATTAAATGACTCGAGAGAGTACTTTTGTACTTTTGAATGTTAAATAGTATAAAAAAGTACTATAGTATAAAGTTTTCCAGCCCCGGATAAATCAAATACAAATTTTTCCTCTACATCTACTACTTACCCCTAATTATACCCTACACCACCATAGGTTGTTGGGGTATTATGTGTTTGTGCTGATGTTTGTAACGCATAGAAAAAGTTATCCAACACCCACCTTAAAGTATACCAATCGACTCAGAATCACTTTTTAAAACGATCTAACGATGTCCGTCCGTCCGTCTGGCTGGACGGCTGGCTGTCCATGTAAACCTTGTGCACAAAGTACAGGTCGCAATTTTGAAGATAATTCAATGAAATTTGGCAGGTGGAACTTTTATGATACAAGGACGAAGCCTATTGAAATTGGTTATGATCGGTTCATTATTTCACCTACCCCCCATACAAATGTACCTCCAGAATAGAGTTTCCACACTTAAAAATGATTGATTGATTTCTTTTTTCTGTGTGTATGTTTAATATTAATTGCTTTAAAATTGATGTTCTACCAAATTTTGAAAATTTCACAAAACTGTTAGATTTGACCAGAAATGAGAAAATTCAATAATAATAAAATATTGAAAAAAAATTTTATTTCAATAAAAATTTTAAATTTCACAAACAATTTGAAACTTTACCAAAAAATTATTCATTTCGCCAAAAATTCCAAGTTTCACCAGAAATTTGTAATTTCGCCAAAAATTTTAAGTTTTAACAAAAATCCGTAATGTACTAAAAATTCAAAATTTCAATAAAAATTTTGACGGAAATTAAAATTCTTCCAAAATCTTGAAATTTCGCCAAAAAAAAATCTAAATTTTATTAAATTATCATTGACATAAAAAATTCGAAAATTTTACATAAAATTTTAAATTTCGAAAAAAAAAAACTTGAAACTACCAAAAATTAGTAAGTTCGACAAAAAAAAATCCATATTTTACCAAAATTTCAAATTTCGGCAAAAATCTAAAATTGAAAAATTGGAAATTTTTCCAAAAACCCGTAATTTTACTAAAAATTCAAGAAAAAACCGGACTTTCACCCAAAAATTCGAATTTTCACCAAAACAAAAAATTTTGAAAATTCACAAAAAAAAATCTAAATTTTACTAAAATTTCATTGAAACTGGAAAAGTCCGGAAATTTCGGATCTCTACTAGAGATTTAATACTTTAAAACTAAAGGTTACCCAAACCCTCATCAAAGAAAATATTACTAGTTAGTTAAAAAACGAGGACAACAAACTCAAAACCTTGACCGCATTAAAAAAAAGGGATTTTAAAAAATTCTTTAATATCAGCATACAGAATAATTGAATCCCTTAACTTTTTTTCTGAAACTGATTATTGAGTAATACTCTTTATTTTATTATAATGAAAGAGCAAATATTTCTTATAAATTTCAAAATAAGTTTAAAAATTTTAAAAGAATTTTTCAAAGCTTTAATTTCATTTTTTTTTTTAAAGGCTTCATTGTTTACCTGATGGTCGAGCGACATGTCGTTCGGTGCCCGGTTTAACCAAAGATCAATTGGAATTGTGTTATAAAGCCAGTGATGTAACCACGGCTGCCTTAGAAGGATTAGATCTTGCCATAAGGGAGTGTCAAATACAGGTAATTTATTTCAACCTAATAAAAAAACAAAAAAATAAAAACTAAATTATCTTAATTCCATTACAGTTTCAATGGCATAGATGGAATTGTTCATCGTTAAATACAAAAAGTCGTAATCCACATGCCTCCAATTTATTAAAAAAAGGTAAATTATTTTTATGTTTTTAATTTCAAAAAATGTAGCAACAGTAGTTAAAAATTTTCACTTGTTAAAGTTATACTAAAAATATTATTACATTATTATGACACCAAAAACTATTTTATATTAAACTGTCACCTAGAGCAGCTTAATGGCCATTTGAGACATTAAGTATAATAAGTTTTTTTCTTCTACAAGAAAATTATCTTTTTTAGTAATTTTATTTATTTTTTCTATAAAATTATGTTTAATTTTATTGGACAGACTCCTTGTTGTCTTAAAGTCTTTACAGGGAAAAATTTATATATCCAAGCAGTCTTTGTACACACATTTATGTCAAGACATGTATGTAAGTGTGTGCTGAAAAGCGTGAGTAAAAAAACCACAACACACTGTCAACATTATTGTGGTTTAAATTTAAGCATCAGGAAATTTAATTTCTTTTTCATATGTTGGTGAATAATTTGTAAAAATTTACAGTGATTTGGAATAGTATTTTTCATACAGGCTAACAATCTTAGCTCATATTTTAGTTATTTAGCAATAATAACAAAGTTTTGGAAATTATTCAAAGCTGCTAAACAGCTCCAAGATATACAAGTTTCAAGCCTTCTTCATCTTCTGAAGCATTTGATAATCCTTTTTGCAAACTAATTTAAGTTACTGTTTATCTAATTTTATTACAAACTGTATAAAAATATAAAATATATTTAGTACTTATACGTTGCAAATTAGCTTAATACATAACTCATGCATGTGTGTAACAACTCTTTTGCACATACACCTAAACTGACTCATTCATTCGCATCCAAATACATACTTCAAACACTGTTGTCGTAGTCGTCATTGTCTTCGTCTTCGACGTTATCGTAACATGAACTCGTGCATACAAAAGTGTCTAATTAAATTTGCTGTTAGACTTAGAGGACCCACACACAAACGGTCACATAACCAAACACATACACACATAAACATACTAACCAACGAATTAATATTAGAAACATAATAATGTGACCACTACCCAACCATCTATCCATCCATCCATATGTCTATGGTTGGATGTTTGTTTGTATGAGAAGAAAAAAAATCGAGAAAAAACTTAAACTGCTGAAGAAAAAAAAAACATAACATTAAGTTATTAAGTCGTATTATTAGACATGCAAAAGTCAAAAAGCTAAATAACAATATACACGTATCTAGAATACACTCAAAGGAAAATGTTAATAGAAGTTGGGTATTTAATGGGAGTTTCGAAAGCAAAGAGTACCCTAGACGATAGAATCGGTTTAAAACTAGCCACGGGACAGGTTCTCAGGGCTAGTTACAGGTTCCAGTTCCGGAACTTTATATGGGAGGAACCTGTCACTTTTATGTTCATCGGCTTGTCATTTCAGGTGGCTAATTAGCACCTTGGAATAGATCTCAGGACTGGTCCAAGACGATATGATCAAAGTCGATCAATAAATAAAAATATGTAGAAAAATTTAAACTTTTTAAACTTTTTTTATTTCTTTTTAATTTATTTTAATTAAACTATATTTTATTATTTTTCGTTAATTTCGATGACGGCACCCGGACCTTTAACCCACGTTCTTCTGACATATCTTACGTTTAACTCTAACCAATCAGCCATTGATTATTAATTCGCGCCAGTTGCTAATTGCGCAATTAACAATCCTGTTAGAAATTGACTCTCAACTGACATTTAGTGAATGTGATGTGGTTTCAACTGGTTCTCAACTGGAACTTTGGTGACGAGTTAGGTGTCAATTGGTACCAGGCGCGGATCCAGCTCAAGCTTTTGGGGGAGGACAATATAATGATTTTCTTAACTATTTCTTTAAATTGTATGATTTAATACAGATTTTTCATTAAGCGTTTTCATTTTGGGGAGGGAAATTTCCTTTTTTCCCTCCCCGTGGATCCGCGCCTGATTGGTACTCAGCCGGTACTGAGGGACAAGAAGGAAGAAAAAGCTTTTCCATCTTCTCTACTTATTAACGGCTTTTATTGTCAAAAGATATCTGGCACCAGAACGAGTGACTTCATGAAATATTTGATTGTTACAGTCTTCTCTTATATCTAAATATTACACAATAACAGTAAATCTGAAGAGTATTATAACTGAGTCCAATTGACTCTACTCAAGTGCTCAGCGCTCTGAGAAAGCATTTTATTAACATTATGTTTTGTATTTTAAATATGAAAAAACTAAGAGAACTTCCGCACATGTGCGCCACTTTGCCAAGCACTGCTCTACTCGGTTGAATACTCTTTTCTTTCTGGAGTTTTAAGCGTGTTTTTGCATGAATTCTATTAATAGATTTTCAGTATGATGGAGGTACAGACTTCATGACGCAAAATAAAGAATATAAATAGTCCGTTCACCGCTATGTTTTAATTTGATATTCATCTAGTCGACTTTCTGAAAGTAATTATCTACGGGATCCCAAATGTTTATTTTAACTCCTTTCAGTTTCTTTAGACTTTAGATAGATTGTCCTATTTGGTAATATTGACTTCAATTCCGATAGGTCTTCTTTATTTTTATTTCTCCACTTTTTTCTGGACTTAGAAGGTCTGTTTTGCAGGTATTCTTTTTTAATCTATTTTATGTAGCCCAGATTTTAGATCATTGATATTCTTAATAAGTTACAGTTATATTGGAATTCCTCAAAATTTTTGGTAATAAAAAATGTCAGCTAGACAATTCATTTGAAAAAATTGAGTCTATATTTTTTCTAATTTTTGGAATTAAAGTAAAAATTTTGTAAAAAATTGTTTTTTGAAGAAGCCACAAATACTTGATCTTTAATAAAAACTTGTTTTGTTAACATATCATAACGAAATTTTCAACGATTATTGAATTTATCATTTGAAATGATACAATGCACAGTGGGGCAGAATCGATTTTTTTTGGAAATAAATCTGTAAGTTCTGATCGGTTGGTTGGATTTGCATGAAACTTGGTATAAGCATAGCAGAGGAGTGTGCAATGTTAATTTTGGATGTGGACTCGAACAGACCCCTCAGGGGCGGAGCTAAAGGGGCTCAAAGTTGGGTACCTCTGCTATAGAAATTTTTTAATCGATTGCAAAATTTTTGTTTCTTATCCAATTTCTAATATTTGTATACATTATTGTAGGCACTGATAAGACTTACAAAAAATATGCTTGCACGTCCTAGTTCTTGAGTTATTTGCATTTGAATTTTTATGTACCTAAATTTTGCATGTTCTTGGTCCAGTTTTTTCCATATATATCCTAGTATTTCCGACCGATTTCATTTGTTTTTAGCTAATTTTAGCTAATTAGCTAATTAAAGAACAAAATTATCTATTGAATGAAAAAAAAATTGAAGTCGATATCTTTACCAAGTCTAAAAATAAGCGATTTTGAATTTGAAAATTGCAAAAATTACGACTTTTTGTGTTTTTTTAACCGAAAAAGTATCTTCACTCTTTTTTCTCTAACATTACAACATATAATAATTTTATATTTTTCTGAAAGGCATCTTCACAGATATTTTAAGAGAAAAAGTAACACCAATAACTCAAATGGTCTAGGTACACACCCTTCCGAATTCGACCCATTTTATATGAAAGTTTTGACTTTAGCCTATGTTTTCTCAAATCCCAAAGCACGAATCGGCAAACATAATGTAGTTTAAGAATCTGTAATATGTTTTCAAAAGTTTTCAATCAAAATCTACGGGACTTCGGAAAAATGTGGATTTTATAGCCGAAAATGTGAAAAAAACCCATTTTTGGGATTTTCGGCGTTTTTTTGGGAATTGTGGTATTCCTCTTAAAAAAATCCTAAAGTTTTTTTCAGTTTCTCATTTTATGCAATAAAGTCTACATCCACCGAAAATTTCGTTAGGATATCTGTAATAGCAAATATTTTATTACAGATAAAATATTTAGAGTTTCTCAAAAATCCGTTTTTTTACAAAAATTTTACTTTAATTGCAAAAATCAGAAAAAATATTAATTCGATTTTTTTCATCTAAATTACATTGCTTAGCTGACATAATTCTTCGTTATACAGAAAAAAATTGAAATTAATATCTATTACAGAACCGAAACTATGCCACTTTAAAGTTTTATAAGTCTCGGAAGAAAAATTTCCCGAAAAAAATACAACGAAAACCCCAAATATGGATTTTTTTAATTTTGCCCATAAAGTCCATATTTATGGTAGAACTGGAGAAAACATTTAGCGACCTCTTTGGAACACAATAGAGTTTTCGAAATTGCATTTGTAATAAGTCAAATTCAGAAGGATCTGCACATAGTCTTACTAATTGTTTAGGCTTATTTTTAATTCTAAAATCATCTCTGAAAGGTGTAAAATTATGATATATTCTTAAATATTTTTTTTTTTTTTTTTTTTTTTTTTTCAATTTACAATTTCAAAATCGTTTGTTTTCGGACTCACAAAAAATATAGACTTCAAATCTGGATAGACAATTTTAATCTTTAACCAATTGGGTAAAAGTTTTACAAAGAACTTTAAAAGAATGTAAAAATATTTGGAGTCTGATAAGAAACAAAAATTTTGCAAGCGGTGAAAATGCGCTCTGTCCGAAGTGCATTCTTTTGAGCCCCAATAGCACAGCTCCTGAGGGGTATGTAGGGCTAACCTTCCAAGCTCAAAATTTCTCAAAATTCTAGTGACCATAAACTAAGAGCAACATACTATGATTGCAATATATGATTACAGGTAACAATAACTATATTTGTACGTAATCATTATTATGATTCCATTTTGTAATTAATAATTTTAATAATTTTATAATTTATTATTTTTATAATTTAATAATCTCACGTTATCATATATATAAACTAATTTCATCATATATATAATCCCATGTTTTCATATTTATATTCATTTGTACCGCGTTATTTGGTACATTCATCATACTGAATAAAAACAAACCTTGTCAATTTTTATTTGTTCATATCTAAACTAAATTGGAATTAATATACAAACAAACTACTGGACTGATATACAAAAATGTGTATTAAAAAGTTATTAAAAGCAAATAAAAATATTATCTTAATGGTTGTAGAATTAACTGAATAGTTGTAGAATTGACTAAATGTTTGAATTTTTCATAAATATGGTTTCATATAAACATATTTATTCAAAAAGTATTATTCAAATCAATGAACAACGGATATACAAACATGGAATGGTTGTAGTGATCATGCTGTAACTATGTTTTTTCTCTGCGCGTATGTGACTAAATATCGATTCGAACGCACTTGGCAATGTTTGGAATCGGTACGATTATCTTTTTTTTTTTTAAAAAAAATTAACTTTCATTGAGAGATATCCGGAAGAAATTTCGTAGGACATTTGCTACGAAATTTCTTCCGGATATGTTGAGCAAGGGGATGATGTATAAAGCGTAATTGCGAAAAGAACTACCAATTGCTTTGTTTGTAAAATGGCATAGGGGATATCCCCGTGATAGTGTTAAAAGTTCATCCAGATGTGTCGAAGGAGAGGATCCTATGCCTCTCCTATGTTTGGACAAACAAGAGTAATAATATTGCAGTTATGCCAGCAGTAACATGATCTTCTCGTATTTGGTAACATCGACTTATTGCTCCTTACCCGATTTCCAATATTTTTATATCGCCTTAAAGTCCTTGATAAATCCTTTAGATGACATGCTTGCATGTACTATTTCTCTTATATATTCTTGGAGATATATTCATTTGTAATTTCAACAATCTCAAGTCCTTTCCATATATATCCCAACATTGTCAACAGATTTTATCATATTTTTTGCAGTTTATTAATGAACAAAATTTTCAATCGAATAAAAAAATTTGAAATCGAAATCTTTATTGAGTAAAAAACAAAATATTTTGTATTGGGAAGTTTGCAAGAATTAATAAACAGACGGATGGAAGGAAGGATAGACATTAGAAATCTTTAAAAAAAAAGTCTAAATTTTAAAAATATATTATTTTTTACTTCTTGACTAATAAAAAAAACTAAATCTAAATATTAAAGTATCGATATCACCTTTTCCTGAATTAAGTGCCATTTTCGACACATTTAACCCAAGTGTTTAGACGGACGGATGGACGGACATTGCCATTCGCCCAAAAAATATTTTAGAATTCTAAAGATGTATTTTTTTACTTACTAATAAATAGAAAAATTAAACGTGATCATTAACGTTTTGATATCACCTTTTCCCTGAATTATGCATCATTTTCGACCCATTTAAATCTAATGTATAGAGGGGCGGACGGACATCAACATTCTGCCAAAAATAATCTTAAAATTCTAAAACTGCGTTTTTTACCTAATAATAAATAATAAAATTTTCTAACTAATAAATAGAAAAATAT
Source organism: Protophormia terraenovae (assembly GCA_951394005.1). Taxonomy (NCBI): domain Eukaryota; kingdom Metazoa; phylum Arthropoda; class Insecta; order Diptera; family Calliphoridae; genus Protophormia; species Protophormia terraenovae. The sequence continues at coordinate 146,913,372 of OX596074.1, forward strand.
AATGTGATCATCCAAAATTCGACTATCATCTTTTCCTGAATTAAAGGCCATTTTGGACTCATTTAATCCAAATGTAAAGACAGACGGACGGACATTGCCATTCTCCCAAAAAATATTTTAGAATTCTAAAAATGCATTTTTTATAACTAATAAATAGGAAAATTAAACGTGATCATTAAAGTTTTAATATAACCTTTCCCAGAATTATGCGTCATTTTCGACCCATTTAACTCTAATGTATAGACAAAAATAATCTTAAAATTCTAGAACTGATTTTTTTTTTCTTAATAATAAAAAAGAACAAAACGTGATTATTTAAATTTTGATATCACATTTCCCTGAATTAATCGTCATTTTCGACCCCGTATGTGGGAAAATATTTCCACTTAATACAGATGTCGCTAATATGACAGCCTTTGTAGAAAGGGAATTCAGATCGTTCCAGAGTGATAATAGTACAATTACGATTCCTTTGACTTTAAGAGTTTTTAAATTTCTTTTCCCATTTCCAAAATTTACTAACATTTCTTTGTATGTGTATCTTAAAATGAGCATAGATGTGTGTATAAAAGTATCCGTGTTGTACTTTAACTCGTACAAGTAGATTATATTACACAATCTTAACAAAAATAACCACAACTAAGATGAATGAATAAATCTCCTCATTCGCAGCAAAATATAAGGAAAAAACTCTTAACAATAATAAAAAAAAAAAACGAAAAAGAATTCACAGTAAATAAAAAATAAATAAAAAACAGAAATAAAAGGAAGCAGTGAACCTTAACGTGTGTGATCGTTTGCCGTTTACTACTTTAGCATATTATCTTTTTTTCCACATTAAATATTTTTTGTTATATGAATTTTATTTTATTTTTTATTTTTATTAGCATCGTCTCTAATGTTTATTCTAATACTGCTTGGTGGGCTACTGCTTTAAGTTATCGTGGTCGGCTCGTTGGATGGATGGAATATCTATGACACAAACTCTTGAAGTCTTTTTAGTTCATCTACATTTATGCTTAAGTCTTTGCAAATAGTAGTAGTATGTAGTAGTGGAAATTACTACAGCTATAAGATGGACCCGTTGACTTGAGTTAAGTTGACCACATATCATGTTACTTTTGACGCATCACTACTATTTTGTGTTAGTTTTTATTATAAGTTTTCCTACTTATTTAACAACAGATTGTGTGTGTGCTTGTGGTGTTTTTTTTTTTTTTTTTTTTTTTGCTAAAGCGGTTTGTGTTTTAAGCTGTTTAGTTATTTAATTCGCAAAATCTTTGATCATCTTAATTTTACCGCTTTGCCAGCTGAGAGTATTAATATTATTCTTTTTATTTGTTTTACACAATGTTATCTGTATCGTTGCTTAAGATCGTATTAAATAATAAATTAATTTCTTTAATATTTGAAAGTTTGATCAAATTATTTCACACCAAAAGATACTAGTTAACTCTCTAACAAAGTCTTTAGTCTTAGATCCTGAACGATCGTTATTCGTGGTAAAAACAAAATAGCTTTTGAACTTGATTAAATAAAATTTGGAATTGTATTTGATTTGGACTAAAGGTATGTTCAGACCAGTCAAACCAGTCAAAATGACATAACCACTATGTCATACTTTCTAAGTTCTCCATTTTAATGGGAAAATGTTTTTTACTAATCATTAATCATAACGAATCTTGTTTGTCGCTGTTTTCTCTTACAAAACCTTTGCAAGATCAAACAATTTTTTTGCAAAACTAGTGGTCACGCAAATTTGACCAAATATTTGACAAATGTGAACATAGCTTAAGACGCCAATTAAGTTCAATTAAAATTTTTATCTTGACTTTTGCTCTTCACTGTTTAACCATTTGAAGAAAAATTTTTTCGTTTTTTTTTTTTTTTTCTTCATTCAATTTGTTTATTATTTAGTTTTGTTTATTAATCATTATGTTGTTTTACACATTTTCAAACAACTTGAAAACAAATCCCTAGCAGGCAAAATCTCTTTGTAATCTGTATCTTAATAAAGGTTTCAAATTACTCAAATAAAGCTCTGAAGCGTGCCTCATCATCAGATAATTTTTCTTTTCAACTTAAGATTTCTCTCAAAATACAAAGAAAGCAAAATGAAAAAAAGAAGGAGAAAAAATCAGTCAGAAAATTAAAGTGTTAGCGGTGATACTGTTAATCGTATGATTTCTAATTGGGAAATGTAACTAAGACAAACTACACACCACACAATAGAAATTAACTAGAAAACATCTCGTTTACTATTTTGTATTGTATTTTTTTACATTTGCCGCTTAAATCCCTTGATATTTCACACCTTAAATAAATTAAAATCCCCCTGAAAGCATGGAAAAATGTTTTCCCAGCCTCAGACAATTATTGTTTAAGGGTTCCCAGAACACTAACTTGTATAAGCAAAAGAAGCGCTACTTATTTTAAATTGAACATTGAAAAGAAATCATCATCGACAATATTTGGAAAATCAACTATTTTTGTTGTTGTATTGACAACATTTTAAAGACGATAATAAAAAACAACAACAACGACGATGACAACGACAACAAAAGCAATAATCATCATCAGCAGCAGCAACTACTAAAACAATTTATAATGCCCGTGTGCTTTTTTCTTTTTTTTACATAGTAATCATTATTGACCAGATTGTATTTGTATGAATGAGTGTATGTATGTGTGTGAAATATGTTCATTCGTTCCGTCTTTTTAGTTTGACTTTGCAAATCTTAGTCTTGCATTAAAGACGAAATATTGTGCTAGAATCGATCGTTTATCGATTGACATGATCACTTGATGCAAGTCAACATTCGTAAATTCACTGGTAATGTATGTATTGAAAAAAAGAAAAAAAAAATGTCAGGGGTCTGAAATAATTTTTAATATTATATTAAAATTGTTTATTAAATTAAAACAAAAAAAACTTACAAGATTAAGGCTTACCATATATAACAATGATCTGAATTTTCATACAAATAAAAAACAATTTATTTTTATTAGAATGTTCTCAACAATTTTAATAAAATATACTAAATTATAACCTGATCGTTCTTCACATTATTAAGTATCCAATTCCAGAATTTAATACATAAATTCATAAGCATCTATCTTCTATATTTATTTTTTTTTTTTCTTCCACTTCCTAAATGTTCCAATTAAAAGATATTTTTCCTAACCCTGCTTATTTTCATATTGAAAGCTATCGTCGATATATAAATAAATTTGTGTATTTTTTTTAACCAACTTCAGTAGCTCGTTACACCATGCAAAAATAATAATGAATGAAGTTGACTTTTTATTTTGACATTTTTAAATTCTCTTACATTTAATATTTATTTGTGCATTTTATTAAGGCTGCAAAGCAAAATATGGCATCTAAATAAATAAAATACCTAAATGTGTGGTCTCTGTAATTCAAGTTAAACATATAGAACAGTATTTTATTGATGCGATTAGATAGAAAAATTAATAGACATTTTGACACATTTTTTATTATTTCTGAGATTTTAGAACAAAATCCGGAATTGAAGGTGAAATAGATACAAACAGAGGGCTAATAGGAAATGCATTTTTATAAAGATATACAAAATTTATTGGTTTAAAAAACATTCTGATACCTATTTTAAGAGCTTTTAATAAAACATTTGTTCGAAATTGTTAAATTAAATTTAAAATATTAAAGAAAAAATTTTAGGAAAATTATATACATGTCAATATGAACTATTAATCTTAAAAATGATCATTACTTAATGATTAATTTATATTTTTTTCAAATTTGTAATATTTTTGATTCTAAAAGCCACAAGTGATCAATTAATACAATTGCCAAACAATTAGCACTATCAAAATCTCTAGGTTTGCGCATGGAATTCAAATAAGTACCTACCTAGTATGAACAGAATACGGTTCTATGGAATATGGAGAACATCACTGGTAATAAAGGCTTTTTTTAAGCAAGATGGTGTCAATCCCAGAGCCATAGAAGAGCCTAAATTAAATTTGAATTTATTAGTTGTTTTCAATATAATTTACAGTGCAAGCTCGATTTTCCCGACTTATTAAAAACCATACCTGTCGTGAAAACAGAATTTTTGCTATAACAGATCCAAAAATTTTATTGAAAAATTGTATGTAATTTTTAAAATTAAAATTGTTTTTATTGATATTTTTTACATTTAGAAAATTTTTAAAGAAACTGCAGATTTCGAGTTGTTTTTAGGCAAATTATTTTTTTAAATAACAGCTGATTCATGTAGTTCATATAGTGCTGTTATTGGCTTATAATTTTTTTAAGCCCATTATATACATATGTTTATTAGGGCGGGTCGAAAAAAAATGTTGTGCCAGTCACCCCCTAGAATGAAAGAATAGTTACTGAGGTTTCCAAAAATGCAAAAATTATTATTATTTTTTTTTTTGCCACGCCCCAAAATACCGCCCTTTTCGTTTTTTGTTTATAGCGTCACCATTTTAAGTGCGATTGCAGAGTGTGATATATCATTGTTAAAGGTTTAAAAATGTCTTAAAATTTGTCTTGGTGATTTTTGTATCTGACATCAATTTCTAGTTGTCACTTCTGGTATATCGGATACATCCCTCCTAATTTTCAATTATTTTCATATATAATGAAGGCCCTTCATAAACCTAACATCTTTTGCTTTTAAAGTATTTAGTTTTATGCATAAATAATAAAATTGCAAAGGTTTAAAAAACTGTTTAAGTTTAAAGCAATTTCATATAAAATTTTTTTTTAAATTTTTTTTATTTCAATTTTGTTAAATGAAATTGAAAATTTACTCACGTGGAAAACTAATTCGTGATATAACCAGTCCTTGAATATAAATGATGTCATCCAGGCGTTATTTCTGGAGTTGTATATTTCAGGATTATTAAAAAAGCATGTGCCATTCGCATTTGAACAGGGCAAAAAAGTTATTCGCTCTTTACATATTCTTCTTCTGTAAACTCTTTCACAAATTAATCAATAAGATGAGGTTTCGAAGACAATTTCTCGCCCGTAATTATTAACAAGCGTGAATATTATATTCGGCTCGGCCGAATCTATATACCCACTATCAACTTTTTCAAGTTTTACATTATATGGGAGGTGGGCAGTAAAGTGGGTGGAACACACCCATTTTTTGTTCCCGAGTTATATATCGATCCTCGAACTATCTGTAAAAAATTTCGTTATCGTACATGCTTTTGTTGAAGAGATATCAGCAGAAAGGTATAAAATGAAGCTACAACGAACACCCTGTGTTTCTAGTATTTTGCTCATGTGAACCGATTTTGTTAATTTTCTATACAAAACAGACCTTATATAAGATAAATATTTGAGCCAAACTTCGTCCCCCTATGTTGTCCCGTTCGAGCCCTATCCTGATTTCAACAGACTTACGGACAGACATAGCTATATTGACTCAGAATCTAACCAGTACTTGATTTCTGTAACTATGTGAGAAATGTTTTATTCGAAAAAATAATATTGATCTTGTATAAGAACAGGGTGAGTAAAAGTAAATCAGTTATTTTTTGTTTACTTCATAATTATTGAGTTTTAAATATTGTAAAATCACTCTGTGAAAAACTAAATGACTACAATAATAATACAGAAACTACAGTTACAGAAACTAGGCACAGGACGGTGGATGGGGTCTTAAATGATTCGTTCGACATGCTACACACGGAATGACAAAATCAATATACACCCATTTTTTTTAAGGTGGGTATAAAAATCCAATTCCATGTCGACGCTTAAATTTCTTGAACCATCCTTCATTGGCATTGAAACCTGAGTTGGTTTGAACAATTTTGGAATACAAATGGCTGATATCCCTTTGTTTCACAAACCACTTACTTGCTGTCTCGATTATAGAACCTGCAATTTTAAAAATTAAGCCGTTGCGATAACCGGGTAATTGGTAGTCGCGAATACCGATCTTGCACTTATTGAAACTAATTTTCGTTTCATTTTAGAAAATTAGAAACCAATAGAAGTTTTTTTCTGAAAAAAAAAATAAATAAATAATTTAATTTGAGTTTTTGGTGAATTTTTAAGATATTCGATTTTTTGATTTTCTCTGAAATCCTCGATTATTGAAATTTAAAACATTTGGCAAATTTTGAGGTTTTTTATGATATTTTTAATTTTCAGCGAATTTTTGGTGATAAAAATTATAAAATCTCTCTCAACATTCAACTAGTACGCAAATATCAATAATATAGAAAAAAAAATTTAACTGGAACTAATCTGGGCATAGTTTCGGTATCACGATCTTCATGAGATTAATTTAGCTACTATATGATCCAGTTCGATTCAACACTAATACGTATAGGGTTCTCAAGTCCTATATTTTAGCTCAAGCCGGTCATAGCTACCGGTCACTTGTCTAATTAAAAAATAAGCACAAAGTAGCCCAAAAATACAATTTTAATGACATATTTCTTGCACTCTCTTTAAATAATTTCTTTAAAGATCTATCTTTCCGATTACAGGAGGGAGTGAAAGTACTTATCGGTGACAGTATGGTATCCAATTCAATTGGTTCACTGAATCACTGTCGCAATATGAAGTGTGTTTTCCTCTTCTGTTTTTTTTTTTTTTAATTTAATTTTTTAATAATTTTAGAAAGTACTTCAAACTCACAACAAATCAACATAGTTGTTGTTTAAAATATTAGCTGACATATTTTTCAAAGATAACTGGATCAAAAAAAAAAAATTAAATATTGCTTCCGAAAAACGTAAAGAGGTGTGTTAACCCATTTCCAATCACTACCCGATTTCGTTGAGATAACTTTACGAAATTTGGCACAAAGTTTGTTTTTGTGATAGCAAATTCAGAAGATTTGAACGCCTAGATATTTTTCATTCTGAAATGCAGGGCCTTGAAATTTTCAGAAATCGTACCATTTTAGGACCCGGAAAATTTTTCTAAACAACTTTTTGAAAATTTTTTACCTCAAACTTAAAGCTATTTACCTTTAGAATACACCCATAGCATAAAAGAGCTTTTTCGGAAAGCAGATTCAAAAATATCGCCGAAATGACCATTGATGCGTTTTCGGAAGACTAACGTTTTAGGCGATCCGTGTGACTTTAACACTTAATTTTGGACAGCCTATTTATATAAAATTCGATTTTTTCTCTTATCTTTAAGACGCCATATTAATCTAATAATAACTGTAAACAAAATTAGAATTAACTGCATAATTAGTTAATAAAGCGATGTTAAAGTTACTGATGCGAAAATCAAGTTCAAGTTTTTTGTAAGAGAATTATGCTTCACATTTGAAAGTAGTTATAAGTTACTTTCAATCGTAAATGATTGAAATCAAATGCTACTAGCTTTAATAAAAATTCTGATATGATCACAGATTTTTATAGAATCTTAGTTTAACTTAAACTGAAGGTTTTGGTAATATAAATTTAATCGAAAATTTAATTGATTTAACTATGAAATATCAAAATTCTTAATTTTCTATTCCTATATTGCGAAGGTATTCCTCGAGAAATAGGATAATCAAAATTTAACAAATATTTAAATAAGTTTTGTTAAAGAAAAAATTCTTTATTTCAAATTGATAAAGCTTCCTATATTTAAATGCTCTTTTCTATTGATATTTTAACAAGTATTTTTCAGGTTACTAAACTAGTCATCTATTTGCGAAAAGACTTTAATACTTAAATTAAACAAATTCTGCCCTCTATTTTGTTTTAAATTAACGTTCTTTTAACATACTTCCTTATATGTTTTTAAAATTCTTTATTTTTATAAAATATATTTAAATATAAATTAACATAATACTGGATTATATCCACCTAAAAATAACATTTTCTGAAACAAAGCAAAAAAACTGAGTGATGTCCTCATCTGTCAAATATTACTCTTTTCAAAATTTTGTTAATGGATCTAAAGCAAAAGAATTATAATTTATTTCACTCAGAATTTTATGAAGCTTAACATTAATTCTCAATTAATTGATTGACAATGGAAATAAGTTGTCAATATTTTCTTTATAAAAAAAAAAGAAAAAAAAAAAAAAACACACACACAAACAAAATCTTTACTTAAAAAAAAAAAACACAATATTATTTGAAATGTATATTCAGATAATTCTTTCAAAAAGCCATTAATCAACAAATACCGTTAGGTTTAAATGAGATACGTATGAATTTCTTTGGTTGTTGTCTTTTTTTTAAAGATGAATTGACTCAGTATTAAGCAGGATTTAACTTTTACTCTCTCATCGTGTGTCTAAACAATAATTTAAAATACATTTGATCTGATAAAATGTTAAACAATAAGTAAAAAATCTTTTTTTAATATAAAACCAGCCAATTTAACAGAAAAAAAAACATAAACCTTTTCATCTTGGTATCCTTACAATTTATCGTAAATTTAATAAAGAAAACGAGTAGATGAAAAAACGTAACTACTACCACTATTATCAACATTTGTATTTGTAGTTAGTTGTATGTTGTTGTATACTATTTTGATTTTACCAAAAACGAAAATAAAGTAATTTCCATATTTTCCCAAATGTATCCGAATAAGAATAAGAATAATACAACAATACTGACCATAAATCTTGAGTCGTTTGCATTCTGAGCAACTAACTTCCCAATAACTTCAAGACCAATATGGAAATCTGATGTCAACTGGGGACCATAAAAACAACAACTACAACAACCACAACATCACAAAAATATACATACAAATAAATAAATACGAAAAAAAAACAACAAAATGTGAACGTTTGTAGACGACGTTGAAGTAACGAGTTAAAGTATTGACAGAAACAATGAGAAAGACAGACGGAAGGACAGACAGACATAACTCTAAATCTAGTTGACGACTGCTAACTTAATGACAGGTCAACTATTTTGCATATCTGTTGCTGATGTTGCACAAACATCCTTCTTTATCGAGGCTGCTTTCTTTTGAATACCTCAACCAAACAACCAACCAAACAATCAAGGAAACGAAGAAGATGCAAAACCAAGAGTTGAAGCAGAAGAACCCATAAACAATGTATTATTGTCAATCAATAGTTAAATAAAGTGTATTTTAGAGATGGCATTTGTGATCATGAATCAACAAGGATCTCTATCTCCAAACAGAAAATCAACCTTAAATAAACCATGACAACGGCAACGAAGACAACGACCATCATCATCATCATCATGTTGATGTTGATGACGATGGGATAAAGAATGTCGCAAACAATAACGTATCAAACAAAACTTATGTAACTTACAATGCAATTACGCTTACCAAACAATAGGAAAAAAAATTCAAACCAAGTCTTAAGGGTCAGTACCAATAATTTATGGGCCTCCAAACAAAGACTCAATGAAATATTTGTTTCATGGTTTTCTTCTTCTTTTTTGTGAATTCAACAGAATGACGTCTGACTGTTTTGGTTGACCAGCTACTACTTTATTGGAATGCAAATGACATTTTGTTTGGTATATTGTCGCAAAGAAGAAAAATAAAAATCCAGCAGCAGCAACCAAAACAACAACAACGATAAATGATCAATGATAAACGAAAGTGATTTGCAAATGTCACCATCATAGTGATTTAAAGTTGAAATTGACGACTGACAACAATGACAAGAGTAGTGCCACAAATGAATTGTATATTGAAATAAGATTGATTATTAAGCTTGACAAGTTTAAGCTCAAGCTTTAAGACACACGTATGATCATCAGGAGTAACAATTGTCAAGACCTGTGTTGTTTTACTTGTCAACATTAAATACTTACGAGTGTATTAAGTTTGATGATGGATTTGGTCAAAATGTTCATGTTAAACTTGATGTATGTTAAAACAATCAATCGACAATTTTGTCAAACATTTCGAACACTTTAAGAAATGATATGGGAAAATGATTTGGGAGCTTTCGCAAATACACTTGATAAGTTTGAGGAAAATTATAAAAACTAACTTGTATGCTGTAGGATTTAGTGATGGGACACCTAAAATATTCAATTTGAAATCAAATAAAATTAATGAATTCGTCAAAAAGGACCTTCGTTTACAATAGGACTTTAAAACCTTCATATTTTAAAAATGTTAGTAGTAAAACTAGGTATTGAGAAAGATATTATATTAAATAGAGGTGGTTGTCATCTGGACATGTTTTGAGTTAACCTTTCATTGAAGACAACTGATCATTTCATGCAGATCCTTTTGATATGTTGCTTGAATTTGATATTCGAAAGCAGCATATCAAAGGTCTACATCCCAAGGCCTATTTCATTTGACTGAAAATTTCATAATTCAAATATATTTTATCATAATTTTATCTAGATTCTCGATTTAATTCTGAAATCTACAAAACATTATGGAATTATCAAATATTAACAAAGTTTAATTCGAACTGGTTCGAAAATGGTTCTTTAAATCTTTGCAAATTTCTAGAAAACATTTCACTACTTTTTATTATTTTTTTAAGATAATATAATTCAAATGGTTTCCGCCATTATTATTAACCCATTTGAGGTATTTCTTCCACATTTTCGATCTTATTGGTATAAATTTTTCTTCGGTATTTTGGGACACCTTTTTTGTCCTCTTGAATCCACTTTTCACAAGAGCTCAATATCTCTTCACTGGTCTATGCTATGGACAATTTTGAAAATTGACCTCTCTTGGTACTAAAACTATGTTCTAGTTTCTTACCGTACTGACATGATCCAAATGGGTCCAAAAATGTGTGGACACGTTATGCTTTCTTAAGAAAAGAAGAAGTCTTTTTTGCAAATATTCCTTTATGCATATTTTGGTATTTATAGATCCGAATGTATCAAATGACTTTCCTGTTTTGCCGCAACTGCAAAAAGCTTGTCATACCATGAATTTTGTAAGAAATTTTTACTGCTTTTGGGTCTTAAACTTATCTCCAACATTGCTTCGAGCATTAGCAATAAAAATTTTTGAGACACAAGCTTGTAATTTTGGCTTGTAATTTTTTTTGCAGAATTCCAGTTTGGAATTTTTTTAACTTTATATGTTATCAACTTTCCCATTAACCTTAAATTTTCGCTCCAAATAGTCGAAGCACTGAGCTAACCGGACTGTTTTTCTACCAGATGTATTTTAAGTTCCTTTCAATATGCCTTAATTTTCTGGTCTTCCCAATATCATGTGGTCCTTTTTTCTTACCGAACTAGGTTTCACATCAATAGTCAAATTCTCCTGATACTGCTTAATAACATTAGAAACGGTTTTACGGACGACATTTAATTCTGTGGCCAATTATTTGTAAGACCTATTTGGATTTTTTGAAATTTTTTAATAACTTGTAGGACGCAAATCTTTTTCGTCACTTATTTTGATGAAAATAAGGACAAATTAACATGGTTGTTATTAAAAATAACAACTGAAGTATTTTTCCATGATAACTAGAACAAAAAAAATTTTGAATATTGATTCTAAAAAAAGTTATGAGGCAAAATGTGTGTTAAGAATTTTTCGATCTCACTCCTTATTACAATGAGTTGTAAATAATTTAAAATCTATACCTAAAAAAAGAAAATTTTAAGAGCATATTTTTTAAATTTTTGAGAATAAAACACTTTTTATGACACATTTTTGTTTGCCCTTATAATTATTGTGATTTATTGCTATCTTAATACTAAGTAACCACAATTTTTCTTTAAGTGCATGACCAAAATAAAAACAAGTAACAAATTTGATTTGATCTTGTGATTTAACAACAGACTATTCTAAATATCGTTCACTCTCCATATGTTTGGATCATCAATCTACAAAGAAAGGATTGTCCACTAACTGATGATGTAAGTTGTTCAAATTTACATACATACTCTTCTGAGTATGTAGCAGCAAGTTCAAGTGTAATATCAGCTATACAAGCAAGTTAGTTTTATTTGGTAGTAAATGTGGGGAAAAAGAGATTGACAATTGATGTATGCTGATTTGACAATGATGTGTTGATGATGTTATGCAAATAATACACAAAAAAATATTGACAACAAGCAAGCTGAAACTAAGAATAACAACAAAATTTGTTGTTGTTGGTTTATTGATTGTCATCACATGACAATTGACATGTTGTTAAACAATCAATCGGTTACTCAATTTAGAGGCATTGGAGTCATCATTATCATCATCAACATAGTCACATACATACAAATATTTTTTATATGGTGATGTTGAGTGTTGTTGTTAATGGTGCGAATGCTGGCGCTGAAATTGATGATTGTTGGTGGTGGTGGTGGTAGAAATATCTTAATTCATTTGAATTATGTTGCTGGTGCTGCCACTGTTGTTGTAGCAGTGTAAACCTTGCGCCATTTTATTTATATGTTTTTATTTTTTTCGATTTTTTTTTTTTTTTTATTAAAGTGATTGACAACAGATGTGATGTGATTGGTTGCTTGTAGCCTGTACTTTTGACTTTGGTTTGTTTGACTGATTGATTTTATATGTATGTACATATGTGTTTTTGTGTATCTTGAATTTGAATTTTATTGAATTTAAATAAATGTCATTGCTTTTTATACAACACACAGACATAAAATATTTTTGCATTTTAACTTGACATTTGAGCTACTGTCAAATTGTATTCACATTAAATATGTGCGAATTTTGTCAAATTACTTTTGATTGTTGACCATGTGGGGAATTTGTTTGGTAATATTATGATTTTTTTGTTTCTTTTGATATTTTATTTTTTTAGTTTTGGAAAACATTTAAAAGCCTAGCCCATTTTAAATCAACAAACAAGGAATTGTATGCCTTTTAAGTCATCAATTCAAATAGACAATGAATTTTGAATTTTTATTTTAAAGTTATGTAGATTGAATAGAAAATATCTATGAAATATTTAATGATAATATATTTGCATATAATATGCCATATTTTACAATAACAATTATGAAATAAAATTAAAAAAAAAAAAAAAAAAATCAAGTGATTACTATTTAAAATGTGACACATTGGGGTTAAAGGTGTCAAAATGGCGATTAATTTCTCCAAACTATGATCCGATAAAAAATTTGGAATTTAAGCATATGTTAATTTTTGGAGCTACATAAAATAGATATTTTAATAAAATTTTTGCACAATATAGATAAACTTATTTTAAAATCAGGGAATTCACATTTAAGGTGTTTTTTGTATGGAAGATACTATAGTTTTTAACAAACATTTTTCTTTCTGAAATCTGGAAGCAACCTGTAACATCTTTAATTCCATTCAATCAAATTTCAAAATAGTGTTTTAGAACCATTTAAAAAAAATAGTAAAAATATTTTAAAACAAAAACTAACAGCCGTATTCACAAAAAAATAATGTATGCTTGATAACGAGTTACTAACTTTTTGTATGTAAATTTTCATAAGAAAAAGTTAGTAACTCGTTATCAAACCTACATTAATTTTTTTGAATACGGCTGTAAATGTTTAAATACTTGATGAAAAACACAGTAAGCTACTTGAAGTTGATGGTTCCATTTTCAAACTTTGTTTTCAGAAACCTTTTATTTAAATAAAGTACGCCTAAAGATTATGAAATAAGATTTTTTTAAACTTTGACAACTCATTACAAAAACCCCTTATATCACACCCCTTTATATCATAATAAAACAAAAAACTCCCTAAAATATTTCTTTTTTTTTTCGCCTGAAAAAAATCCAATTAAATTAAACTAATAAAATTTAAAGAGTATAATTTTGTTAACCATAATCAACAAATAATGCGACATTTAAAAAACACTCCGGAGACAAAATGTGTCAGGCAACATGTCAAACTGTTTTACAATGGCATTCCACACAGAATCGAATAACAACAATAATATCTCTTTTTCAATGACTTTAACTACTTTTTTTTTCATTTTTGGTTTTTGCACTGACCAACAATAATCATCAACAACATTAAATTGTTGAGAAGAAATATAGAAGAATCTTGTAAACCACAAAAACAATGCATTCAAAAACATTCAAAAATGGCGGACATGACGAGGATATTGATGTTCATGATTACAATTGAAATGAAGACAGAAACAACATGCAGCAAAACTAAGTAAAGGAAAATTTTTTTTTTTATGGTTTTCAAACTCAAAATACTCGTACAAAAATGCAATTTATTTGCATGTGCTGTATAAGTTATATTGTTACCAAATCTCTTCATTCGAATTCAATTTTAACCAAAAAAAAAAAAAAAAAGAAGGAAGAAAAAAAAAACGTTAAAACAAAAATGCTATCACAAGTTGACGGATGCGCAAAATAAACGATGAAATGATTTTCAAAACGATACAAAAGTATGCAGAAATGTTTTAGCCATGAGTAAATCAAGAATGATTAAAAACGCAATGCTATACAAATATTCTTTTTTTGGATTGAAATACTGATAGTAGTAGCAATAAATGTAATTTATTTTTTAGTTCTAAGCATCTACAGGGTTGTAACAAGGGTTATTCTTTTTGTATGGCTCTGAACATACATTGAAAATCTAAATATATTAAGATTTTTAGATCAAAAGTTTTATCTTGTCAGATAAAGAAAACGTCTTGGATTATCGTACACAGAAAGTAAAAACTTTCAATTCTCAAGTCATGTTATGATACCACTGAAGTTTCCAATATCATCGACACAATACACATAAGAGATATCCAGTAGCAAAAATGTTTTTTTTTTTTTTTTTAATTTTTAATCATTTTATTGTCGAATTTTATGGGCTGGACCAAAATATCAAATTTTTCAGTTTCTTTTTAGCCCTAGAAGAGACAACATAGCTGTAACTTATAAATGAAATAAAAAATAAAAATACTTTTTATTTCATTTCTATTTCTTATTTCTAATTAAAAAATATTTGTTAATCAATCTATTATCTTTTGAATAAAAATATTAAGGATTTCTATTTATACTAAAACAATTGAATTTATTATAAATTTGTATCTGATTGAACAAAATAAATTAAAAATTAAAACATTTTATTTAACAAAAAGAAAAACAAATATATTTTTATAAGAAGATAATCAAAAGTTTTTTATTTGACTATTTTAAAGTTTACTAATATTCATATGTATTTTATTTAAATAAAAAAAGTTCAACAAATTTTTCTGATTTTTATTCAAAAACTTTATATTCAAATAGAAGCATTTAAAATAAATATTTTTATTATTTTTTTCAACAAAAACTCCAAAAAATAAAAATATTCAGCCTCAAAAGGCTTGAATAACAAAAAATTATAAAATTTTTTCAAATATTCAAGTATAAAAAAAATATTTTACTTATTTTTCTTTTTCAAAGTAAATTTAAAACTATTCAAACAAATTCATGTTGAATAAAAATATTCAAAAGTTTTCTATGAATAAAAAAAATTGAATGTTTTAAAACAGATATTATTTTATTTTTAAAATGGAAAATAAAATAAAGAACAATTGTATTCAAAGTAAAGAAATAAAATATATTTTAAAATTAGTTAAAGACTTAAGAATTTGATTTATATTTTATAAATTTATATTCGAATACTTTTGTGGAAATAATATTTTATCTAACTTGTTAACAAATGGAATAATATTTAAATAATTTTTATTCAAATTAATTTCAAGTAATTGAAAATCATATTACAAAGAGTATAAAATAATTTTAAAGAAATTTATTTCTAAAAATATGAATAAAATATTAAAATAATTTATTTTTAACAAATATTTTGATTGAAAATATTCACAATGAACAGCTATGAGTGACAATATGTATTTAATTTTATAATAAAATATGGATAACTCGTTTTTTAGGGCTTCAATCGGGTACACTGAACCAAAAAGGTACATAAATACAATTAAAAAGTTCATTGTAACAATGAATTTGTGCACTAATTTTGACCCTATGTACAGGTTCATTGAAACAATGAATTGTCATACATTAATATTATTATTCAATGTACAAGTTCATTGATTAAATTTATTCTTACATTGAATCATTCATTAAATAAAATAATTTCAGTGAACAGTACATTGGTTTCAATGAACTCATATTTTGTCCCAATGAAACTATACATTAAAAATGTATTATAATAATAGGCGTGTTCTGTATTTCTTGTTTCTATTTTATTTTATATTAAATTATTAAAGTATATGATATTGAGTTAATATAAGCAAAAATTAAATATAAATATAAAAATAAAATTATTACATTTCACTAAAAAATTAAAATAAAAAAAATTCATGTTACAGATGTTATCGTGTTTGCTTTGTCATTTATAATAATATAGTAATTCCTGTTGTCTCTATATTGCTCAATGATGGTATGGAATATCCATTTAGATGCCACATTAATATAACTACAGCATTATCCTTAACAAAGAAAGTTTATAAATAAAATTTTTAAAATTCGTTCAATTGCTTAAAATATTTGAACTAGTTACCTTTAAATCTCTTTGGTCTATAGAAATTTCCTTATTTTGACGATCACCAGATGTAGCATTCAAATATTGATTAGTCTGTAATATATTTTTATTAAGAATTTAATTAAAATATTTCATATATTTATGTATACTTACGAATCGAATCCTCTTGATTTTGAAATCACAATATTTTTTGAAACCCTGGTTTTTAAGGCTAATAACACATTCTTGCATCTTAGTGTTTTTATCTACATAAATATAAATTAAATGTAATATTTAAAAACTGTTTAAAATCATAAACATTATTAAACTTACGTGTTATGAAGGCAAGTCCCCAAATTCCTTCTTTTGGGTAATTAATTTAATTTGGTGTATTCAATTATGCTGCTCGACTTCTCCTTTGCGAATAAATTATATTTATGTATTTTAATAATTCGATTTATCTTATTTAGTTTTTAATTATTTTCGTTTTTAATATAACACTCATTTTTTTACTTTTTGCTTTTGTTTAAAACGCGTCATTTCTTGTTAAAAGATAAAAGAAAACTGAGTTGTATTTGTTTTCAGTTTACTTTATTTCCCGTTAGAAATCATTTATTTTAATATAATTTAATGAAATTTATCATTGGTTCAATGCATTGTGTAATGCTTCTTCTTAATTAAATCAATGTATTAGTACATTGAATAAATTAATTCAATGAACTAATACATTAAATCAATTAACTAATTTACCTATTGTAATAAGAAATAAATTTAATGAATGGTTTCAATGTAATGTTCATAATAGCGTTAATAATTTCATTGAATATTTTCATTGAAGCAATGAATTTCTACATTAAGTTAATAATTTTTTGGAAAAAAATTAATGAATTTCATTTAATGTACTTCATTCATTGAAATTACTTTTTTCAGTGTACAAAAACGGCCCAATCTCGAACAAATTACCAAATAGTTGGTTACTTTTAAGTGCTTTAAAAATTTTACTATTGCTTTTATATTTAAATTGGTACTTCTCTCGAAAAATTAACGATTAAAAAATCATACTTATATAGAAATGGTTTATATATTCCAAATTTGATACTTTTTGTCAAAAACTTAAAATTTTTACAGGAATTAATTTTTAAAAATATATACTTTTTAAACATTTTTTAATGAAATTAATTACTTTAAAAAAAAATAAAAAATTTGAAACATTTTTTAAAATTTAAGATTTTATTATTTTTTTTTTTTTTAATTTCTTAGAGCTTTAAAAAAAATATACTTTTTATTTTCCAAATTTGATGCTTTTTATCGAAAATTTATACATCTTGATAGTTTTTTATAAATTTTTATTTTTAATATAAGGTATTTTTGTCGAAATTGTAGATATTTTAATTTTTGAAAATTTGTACTTTCTGACAATTTAGTAGGTATTTACTTTTTTTGGAAACTTTGTACTTGACTTTTTTCAAGAATTATTTTTTAATTAAATTAGTACTTTTTGAAAATTGATACTTCTTAGTATTAAGAAAAAATATTTTTTTAAATAACTTTTATTTTTCAAATTTGGTACTTTTTGTCAATAATTGAATATGGGTTTATAGAGTAAGTACTTTAGAATAGAAGTAACTTTTTACATTTTCACTACTTCTAAAGTATCAATAAATTCATTTGAAATTATCCGAATTTGCACTACTTCTGGTTGTGAGCCTTCAGGATATTATTGACTTCTTTGGATGTTATTTTTTTTTTCTGAGATGCTTTTATTTTCCAAAATTGATACTTTTTGTCAATAATCGTTTTTGAAATTTTTCGATAAAGGGTAATTATTTAATTATATTAGAACTTTATTGAAAATTGGTAACATTTTTCAAATTCGAGACTAAAGAAAATAATTTTTTTTTTTTTGCTATTTCATCGGATTTTTCGTATGTTTAATTATAAAGGGTGGTCCAACCGTATAATCAAAATATTTGACAAAATATTCAAAATAAAAATTCTTGACATTAAAAAAAAAAATAAACAAAAAAATCAAATATGAAAATATTCTAACATTTCGGTAATTATCCGTGTTGAATTGTGGTAAGTGTCAAAATATTATTGCGAAATATTCTCTAATTTTTATTGTTCTTTTTATATTAGGCATACAATTGTTAATCCAGAGGAGAAAAGTCAACATTTCAACAGCCAACAATTTCCCAGATTTATACTTTTTCTAGACATGTTTTGCATAAAGGTAAGAAATTTTCATTCATTATTTAGTCAACATTTAAATCGGATAAAAGTCTTAAAAATTTTCAGTCTGGGGCTTCTGCTCGAAGGTCAAGTTCGAAGCAGATCTGGAGATGAATCTACTCCAAGCAAGAGTTGCACCATAGTTGTATTTACATGAGGTGCAGTCGGTTCTGAAAAAGCAAATCACAACTTTGTTGTGGATTTTTAATTCAACTGCGGCACGGACCGAAAGTATGCGGTATGTATTTTAATTAAAGCATAAATCATATATTTATTTATTTTAAACGTTATTTATTATATGATTTGTTTTTTATATTTTAATAAAATTAAAAAGGAAAAAATGCAACTAATTCATCTTGTTTTCAATTATAATAACTTCATAAATACTTTTAAATAAATGCGTTATTGAACAACTTAAAAGTAATCTAAGTAATGAGATGAGGTAAGTAGTTGCCTCTAATGTCATCACCGTGTTAAAATAATGGGTTATTCAGCTAATGTGTAAGTAGTGTAAAGCCATTATATTAGCTTCTTAACTCATTACATGGCAACCAAAGTTTTTGCTGGGTATAGAAATAAAATAGAAATAAAACAAATTTTCCAACAATTTTCAGCTCATTATATATATTTAAAGAAAAGCAATAATAATGGAATCAATTAATATTATCATTTTGATTATTGGAGCAAAATCAATTAAAATTAATTAATATAAGCAATTTCGTAATTGAAGTCCACTTTTACTTTTTTCTGTGTAAATAAATTTAAGCGACATCTATTTTGAACTTATCGTAACTTCTTGGAAAACATAACCCCATTCATAGAATAGGAACTGATAAAGATCCGTGATAAATCTTTAGTACAAATAATGATTTCAATATCCAGGTAGAAATAAATGAAGTACATAGAAAAAAACAATTAATTGTATTCTGGACAATTCCTTTAAGGTCGTATGTAATAAAAAAAAAAAGCTTTACTATTGTTCTCAATTTAATTTCGATTCTGATAAACGTCGAAAACATAATGAAAAGGATCACATTGTTTGGAATTAATATTTATCCATGTATGACAAATTCAATAAAATAATATCAAATTCTAACATGTGAATTATATTAGACAACGCAAAAACGGTTTCAACTGGTACTTCCAAACTGAATTCTGAAATAGATTGTAATGCATCATCTCATGTATTTGTTGGTATAATATTAAAAACTATTATAAACTAATTTATTATACTTTTAAATGTATAGAATAAATTTAAAGGCCCTTTAAAAAATCACTACCTCCTGTTACGACCTGCAGTACATTTCAAAATAAGAAAAATCTTTCAACAAGTAGTAAATACGAGTTAAAAGTTCTACTAAAAACGAAAATAAAACAGCAAACAAAACAAACCAAAAAAACGAGAGAAACTATAGTCGGTCAAGACCGACCATATGATACCCTACACCATTAGACCTGTGTCCAATTGTAAACCAACACTTTTACTAAATATAAAATAAATTATATAAATACAGAATAATGCATTTATACTAACATCTATATGATTTTTTGACCTTTAGGGTGATTCCCGGAAGTGGGTTTATATGAGAGCTATGGTAAATTATGGACCGATTCTCATAAATTTTGCGAATATTGTTTCTACTTATATAAAACTGATTTGCGATGAATATTAACTTGATACTATCATACATATGTGATTTATGCACGTTAAAGTGATTTTCGGAAAAGGGGTTTATATGGGAGCTATGGTCAATTATGGACCGATCCTGATGAAATTTGGCACAAAGATTAACACTTATATAAACACTTATTTGTACCGAGATTCATTGAAATATTTCTATATTTACGGCATTTATGATCGTTAAACCCCTATTCCGGGAGAATATTTGTATGGGGGCCAGGTGAAATAATGGACCGATCATAACCAATTTCTTTATCTTTATCTTTAAAATTGCGACCTGTACTTTGTTCACAAGGTTTACATGGACAGACAGCCAGACGGACGGACGGACATCGTTAAATCAACTCAGAAAGTAATTCTGAGTTGAACGGTATACTTTAAGGTGGTGGTCCGATAATTATTTCTGTGCGTTACCAACATCAGCACAAACGCATTATACCCCAAACACCTATGGTGGTGTAGGGTATAAACAGCTTAAGATATGCTAAACGCTATTTAACCGCTCTCATGCTAACGAAATAAAACGGACGAAGACGACAACGACGATTTCAAGATGTTTTCTTGATACGAGTATCTTCAAAAGATAGAAGTTGTCTTTTTGAAAATATCTTTCCAAGCGATTTAAATGACAGATGAACGATTTAAATGGAAATACAACTTCTTTTTTTTCAATTCTTTTTATTATTTCCTCTCTTTCACACACGCACACACATGTAAATACCAAGATATGAAAATAATTACAAGTATTTGTTCTAGCTTTAAAACACTTAAGGATTGAAAATTTGCATCTTTGACTAAACTAAATATTTTACTAAGTTTGAAATTGTTGTATTCGGATAAATAGATGTTGGTTGGTTGGATGTATGTATTTCCTTACAAAGACAGTTAACTGAACATTTTTTTAATTAGTCTTGTACGAGAAAAATGTAGACAAATTCTTAAGATAATCTTAGTTTAGTATTGCCACAATATGTTCAAAAAAGAAAAAACTACTCTAGCACTTTAGAGAGATTCATCACATTTTTTGTAAGCACTAAAACAAGTGAGAATTCTGTATAAATGGATTGAATAATTGACTGACTGACTGACTGACTTGACTAAATGTGTGTGTGTGATACGGGGAGCAGATTTAAAGATGGGAAATTATTTTATTTTAGTACTAAAATCTTTTAAGGCTTTTAAATGTCCTTGTAGTGATTTTATTTTATTTCATTTATTTGTTTAGATTTTGTTTTCTTTCAATTCGATATTGACAATGCGTAACAAAGCAAAACTAAAATGCCAATCATTTACGTACTATTTTTATGTATGTACGTACTTGTACAACTTACAAGGTACCTCTACGCCAAAAGAAATCACATACATACATGAAAAGTGTACAAATAATAAAAATAAGTAAACGTTCCACTAACCAAGCGGCCACACGTTAAACCTCCTCAACGGCATGTCACACTTACTGAAATGTATCTTTTGACACTGTTTTTTCATGTGCAGGAATTATGTTTGTTTTATTTTGTTTTTCGTTGTTGTTGTTGTTATTATTGTAGTTGTTGGTTGATCTTCATATAAAAAGAAAAATAGTGCCGCAAAAATGCTGTGAAACAAATCCCATGGGAAACGTTAAGGTTGGCATCAGGAGATTAGTATTAAAGCGTAAGTTTACTGCATGTTTTTTTGTTTTTAGTTGTACAAACGAATGCTTCTTAATACTCAACTACTTACTTGGCTTTCATTTAATATGCAGTGCAAATAAAAGTAGAAGGGCATTCTTTACATTTTCAAGAAGGTCATTTTCCTTTATTGCTTTTTTTCCTTTCGCTGTTTTGATTTCCTTTTCTCACTAGATACACAAAAAGCGTCAGCAGAGTAAGGGCCAGGAAAGTCAAGTTTTAAAAGATTTTTAATGAAGACAAATATTTTTTAAATAAAATGAAAAAAGGAATGTAAATTTTTTGTGTATGAAAAAAATCTCTGTTTAAAGAAACATTACATTATTTTCTAATATGCACTCATTACCATCTGCATTACTTTACAGCAATTAAAATTATCAATTTCTTTTTCTTCTGCTCTTTTTAGGCTATCGCGAAAGTGCTTTTGCATTTGCCATTTCAGCTGCTGGAGTAGCCCATAGTGTGGCTCGTGCCTGTAGCCAGGGACGTTTAATGTCATGTGGTTGTGATCCTTCAGTGAATCGCAAAACTCTCAATAAGAATCTAAGACAAAGTCTGGATAAGGAAAAGAAACAATTTCTACAATATCTGGAAACGAATCAAATCTTAACGGCTGAAGATGAAAAGAAATATGAACGTTCGAAAATTGCCAGCCGTTGGAAATGGGGAGGCTGTTCCCATAATATGGATTTTGGTGTTGAATTTTCCAAACTTTTCTTGGATTGTCGGGAGAAGGCCGGTGATATACAATCAAAAATAAATTTACATAATAATCATGCTGGGAGAATAGTAAGTAAATTTCAGAGGAACTTAAATTTTTAGATATATTTCATCTTCCTTAGTACTAATCGTTAGTAATAGTACTAAACTGAAATTTTAGTATTAAAATATAGTTTTAGTATTAAACTAAAATTTTGGTACTAAACTATAAATTTGTTTTTAAGCATTGATTTTAGTACCAAATTATAATTCTAGTACTAAACTTTAATTTAAATTTTTTATTTTTTTAGCGTTAGTTTTAATTTAATTGTAATATTATTGAATATTGAAATTTTATTTTAGTACTAAAGAGTACTCTTAAATTCGAACTTTAAGCCTAAACTGTAATTTTGTACTAAACGTTAAATAAAATTTTAATATTTTATTTCAGTACTAAAGTTTAAATTTAATTCTAAACTCGTATTCATATAAAAAATAATATAATGCAAAATTTTAATTTTAGTACTAAAAGCTTAAACGCTTTATAAACTTAAATTTTAGTACCGAATCCAAATTCTAAAAATAAACTAAAATTTTATTGTAACCTAAATTTTAGTACTAAATTCGTATTTAAAATCGAATTTTAGTACTATTCTTTCATTTTAGTATTAAACTTCAATTTAAGTACTAAACATACATTTTAGGACAAAGCTTCAAGCTCGAATTTTAGTACTAAACTCATATTTTTGTACTAAATTAAAATTTCAACTAAACTTAAATTTTAGAATGAAATAAGAATTTTAGTACTTAACACTAATTTTTGTACTAAACTCGAATTTTAAAAGTGGAGTTGTAGTACTAGACTTTAATTTTAGCACCACCTAAAATCTATAAATAAATTAAAATGTTAACTAACTTGAATTTCAGTATCATATTCGAATTTTAGTACTAAACTCAAATTTTTAGTACTAACCGCAAATGTTTGTTACTAAACTAAAATTTTAGTACTAAAGTAAAATTATAGAACTAAACTTAAATTTTAATACTAAACACAAATTTTAGTACTAAACTCAAATTTACATATGTACTAAACTCAAATTTGTATACTAAACAAAAATTTTAGTACTTTGCTAGTAATAAGGTCAAAATTACTAGCACTTCAGTCGAATTTTAGTACTATTCCTAAATGTTTGTACTAAATTTGAATTTTAATAACAGACCCATATGTTTGTTAAAATCTAGTTTAAGTAATAAAACCAAATTTTAGTGCAAAAATCAAATTTTGGTACTAAACTCAAATATTAGTACAAACACGAACTTTTGTACCAAAACTTTTGTACCAAAATCGAATTTTCATACTTAATATTAATTTTAGTACTTCTCAGATCTACTAGATCGAAACTTGGTACTTAACTCGAATTTTAATACCAGGATCGAATTTTAGTACTTAACGTTTTTACTTAATTAAAATTTTAGTATTAAACTAAAATAAAATTTAAGTACTAAACATAAATGTTTTATTTTCTAATTAAATTTTAGTACAAAACCCAAATTATAGTATCTACTAAACTCAAAACATAGTGCTAAACACAATTTTTGTGCTAAACTCGATTTTTAGTACCAAACAATAATTTTAGTGCAGGACTCAAATTCCAGTACTAAAATTGAATTTTAGTTAAAATCTTAAAATTTAGTACTAATCTAATATTTTATATTATTATTTTTTTATCTTCAATTTTAGTACCAAACATAAATCTTGGTACTAAAATAAAATTTTGTATTAAAATCCAATTTTGTACTAAAATCAAATTTTGTACTAAAATCAAATTTTAGTACTTAAACTTAAATCTCAATACCGAATTACAATTTTAGTACTAAATTGGCATTTTTGGACTAAATTGAAATACTAGAACTAAATTTTAATTTTAGTACTAACTCGAATTTTAGTACTAAACTGAGCAATAAACTCAAATTTTTTATCTAAACTCAAATTTTAGTACTAAACAGACATTTTAGTACATAATACGAGTTGTAGTACCAAATTAAGATTTTAGTATTTAACTGTTGATTTATTTGTAATATCTCGTTTTAGTACTAGCCTATATTTTTAGTACCACACAGTATTTTTAGTACCAACCGCTAGTTTTAGTACTAAGAAAAATATATTATATAACAACAATTTGTTTATTCTTCTTCTTTAGGCCGTTTCCAACAACATGGAATTTCGCTGTAAATGTCATGGAATGTCCGGCAGTTGCCAATTAAAAACCTGTTGGAAATCTGCTCCAGATTTTCATGTTGTAGGCAAAGTATTAAAACATCAATTTCGAAGAGCTCTTTTAGTTGATCAATCAAATTTGGGCAATGGAGAACCCATAGTGGTGCTAAAAAGATCACGTAATAAAAAATCCAATAACGGTATAACAAATACCGAAAGAACCAACGAGCGACACGAAAGACCCTCAAATGCTAAAGTGAATTCGGAAAAGAATGCACAAAGATCGGCCAGGAAACTAGAAACATCTCTATTCTATTATCAAAGATCACCAAATTTTTGTGAAAAAGATCCTTCAGCAGATATTTTGGGTGAGTTTTTTTTTATTGCAATCAAAATAAATATTAAATCAACAAGTACAAGTCACATACAAAGTATTGTGCATTTAATTGCCAGCAACAACACCACTTAATTAATAAATGATTAATTGAAAATGCTGTTATTATTTTTACTGCTGCTGATAACAAATTACCAAAGAGAAATACATTTAATTTAAACGTGCAATATCATGCTAATAAACACTTCAATTGACAGGCTTATTAATGAAATATGCAAAACAGTTTTTTTTTTCGCTGCTACTTACTACTTCAGTTACCCTCCCCACTCTTGTCTGTCCGGTTGTCGTTCACTTCGCATTCACAGTAATAAACGGCAAAAACAAAATGAATGTGTAGAGCAGAAAAAAAATTACAACAAAATTAATAAACACCTCTTAAAGTGGTGGCTGAATGAAGGAAAAAAAAGATATAAAAATAATAAATGAAAAAACACAGCAACAACAAATTAAAACTTTCAACACCGATTTAACATTAATTTTGTTTGTAATATTTATTTTATTTTTTTCTTTTTCTTTTTTCGTTATTTTGTTTTACACGACCCACCACTCTGTAAATGCTCACTTACAGTCATACACACCTCATAAATGGCGTTCGTTATAAATAGAGATAAAAAAAATTTTTGCACAAAAAATTGTGCATTGGAAGAAAAAAATAAAAATGCACTTAGAGAAATTATAAGACAAATAATGAGCATCATATGAAACTGGATGATTACTTTACAAATTACCACGAAGTTAATATATCATTGATGACATTGAATCAAAAGTGTAGCGTGAACGACAAAGAGTAGCGTATTCCACACATCAAGCTATAGAAGCTAAATTTGGATAAAAAATATTTGCCTAATTGTTATTAAAAATGAGGGTTAATATAAAGAAAATCTATTAAAATCTGAACAATAATTTTGAACCATGTCTCCAGAAACAGTTTAATTTAATTTTAAGTCTTTTTTTTTTTTTTTTTCTAACACTAATTCTAATACAATTTTTCTCCGTGTACACCAAAAGTACATCTTAATATCAACTAAGAAAATAAAATTTAAAAAAATAAATAAAATATTTATAATAAAACTCGTAACTCATGCTGTTATTGTTGCAAATTGACAAGATTACAGTAAAAAAAAGTGTTAATTATTTAATAATAAATTGTATTTTATATTTCATTCATGTATTTGTTATTAAAAATTAAATGCAATTTGTAGCTAAGTATTTTTTCATTTGCGTTTAATTTAATAATAATAAATAAACGCTTTTTAAATTTAATATGCACTCGTCGAAAAAATACAAAATAAACAAACAAGCGTTCAAAGAGCCAGAATTAATTAGTCAATATTCGTTGTAGTTAATAAATTGTGTTTTTAAGTAGCAACATTTTTGTTAAAAATTAATATTTGTTAAAATAAGTAATTATTGAAATAAGATGGGCGAAATTAAGATATTTGGAAGAATATTTTTCTAAGAATTATAATATTGGATAAATTGAAAATAATATTAATTAATTAATAAAAATAAATCGTTGTAATAAATAAGGATTAAATTAAAAATTTTGGAAAATAAGAAATTTAAGTCAGAAGTTTTTAAAATTTAAATAAAGTGTCTAAATAAAATTTTTATTAAGCCAAAACTCATTATTTAACGTCAATTAGCTCTTACTTCGAATTTATATTAGAGAAGTTTGTATCAAGACAAACGTCAAATTTTTGTATGAATTGCAGATAACTTTTGTCGTCATTTACAAAACTACATCGAGATAAAGTTGTCTGAGCTCGCTATATATATTGCTATATATATAAATTTTGTTTTAACGCTGCAATAATACTGATAAATTCAGTCTACATTAAACAAATTTGTATCCTGTTAAAAATTTGACGTTTAACTTGATAAAAATTTGTCTAATGTAGACTAGAAGTAAGAACTAATTGTTGAAATATTTATTCATGATAGAATATAATTTTCAAGTAATTTAATTTGTATAAACACCATCAAAAAGATGGTGGGTATATTGATTTTGTCAATCCGTGTGTAACATGTCGAAGGAATCATTTTCTGGGTCCTGGTTAGATTCTGAGTCGATCTAGCTATGTCCGTCCGTCTGTTGAAAGCAGGATAGGGCTCGAACGGGACAACCTAGTTGAACGAAATTTGGCTCAAATATTTATCTTATATAAGGTTAGTTTGGTATTGAAAATGAGCGGTTAATAAACAAAAAAGTTATGGGCAAAATACTAGAAACACAGAATGTCCGTTGTAGCTTCATTTCATACTTTTCTGCTGATATCTCTTTAACAAAAATATGTACGATACGATTGTACAGATAGTTCGAGAGTCGATATAAACTTGGAAACAAAAAATGGGCGTGTTCGCCCACTTTACCGCTCACCTCTCATATAACTTAAAATTTGAAAAAGTTGATGGTGGGTATATAGATTCGGCCGAGCCGAATATAACATTCGCTCTTGTTTATTTTTATTTTGTTAACAAGTGGTTCTTTGCTTTTGCTTTCCATTTTAATGTTCAATATATTTCATGGTTAATAATACATTTTTTAAAATAACCCGCCCACAAGTGATTATTTATTCCTGTCTAAAGTTTTTATTAAATTTATTATTAAAAAACGTTTTGCAATACAAAACCTGATTTTGTAAAATGAATCGAAAATTCGTTTCTACAATTTGTCTTGAAAACAAATTTGAATTTTGTTTTGTTTTCAGTATAAATTTTTTTTTTTTACAAAATGAGGCCTTAATATTTAAAAACCTGTACAGAAATTAGAATCAGTGTATGCAATACATTAAACGCTCTGAAATTCGAATTTAAAATTCTAATTTCCGAGCGTTTTTTTTTTTTTTTTTTTTGTTATTTGAACACAAGAAATCTCCAATTTATTTTTATTCTGTTTGAACATAGTAAAACTAAAAAGGGGAATAACCAAATAATATATGTTTACTCCTTATTTTTTGTTTTTTTGTCGCATTTATGTATATTTGTGGCTAGTTTATTTGCGAAATTTGATACGCGTGTACATATTTTGGCAGTCTCTATTAAAAAGTGAAAGTGTATCATTAGAAATGTCAAATAAACAAAAAAAAAAAAAACACTTTATCATTGGAAACTAAAGTCAAAATATTAGAAAAGCTTGACAAATTAGTTCAAGGGAAGCGGTTAGCCCTAGATTTTAATGTGACAACATCTTCAATCAGCTACATCAAATCACATAGAACAGCAATATTAAATGCTGTTTCCAACACATATCAGGAGGCAAGCAATAAATCTTTGCACAGCGCTGAATATCCTAAAATGGAAAGTCGTCTGTATGAGTGGTTTTTAAATCAACGAGAAAAAAAGTGTACACTAACTGGGCATATACTTAAACAGAAAGCTAAACAAATATTTAAAGAGGAATATCCCGGTATCCGTTTTTTTTTTTTTAATTTTTGGCGAGATTCTTTCCAGTGATGTTGCTCCTTTTATTCATCGATATCGTGCAAAGGTCGCTGAGATGGGGTTAATGGAATCACAAATATGTAATGTTGATGAAACCAGGTTATTTTTTCGTTACCTATCAGACAGAACATATGTCTCTGCTTTTGAAAAAACGCCCCTGGACATAAAATTCAAAAAGACAGAATTTCAATCCTACCCCAGGTGTTTTAAAAGTTTCAATAATCCTCTGCATTACAACTTTTCAAAAAATGCTTAGATGACTTCTCGGATTTTTCACGAATGGTTTCACCGAATATTTATTAAAGAGGTAAGAACAAATATTGATTTCAGGTTCAGTAATTTTAAAACATTTAAAATGTACAGGTGATCCGCTTTTCTCAGGAAAATAATTTGCCACCGATAGCCATTTTGCTTATAGATAATTGCACCCATTGAGAAACTTAAAAGTGACGATGGAAACATAGTTGCATTATTATTTCCACCAAATGTAACAGCAGCTTTACAACCAATGGATCAAAACCCTATTAAGTTATCAAAGCTCAATGACGGATCTGTATACATATGTTCTCAGTAGCGATGGTGAGTCTTCAGATAGCAGCGAAGACGATGTTGTTGAAGTCTCACCAGTTGTCTCTAATACTACAGATATTGAAAGCGTAAATAATTTAATAAAATGGTGCAATAACAGTGAATTGTTTTCCACTAAGCACATAAGCAATCTTTTGGTTCTCCGTATTGATATTTCGGATTCGATGAAACCAAAAATACAAACAAATATAACTGATTATATGTCAAACAAAGATTAGTTGTAAATTTGGCCATTGTGCAGTCTATCCCTCCAATAACTTTCAACTTTATTTTTAATATTTTTTTTTTTTTTTAATACATATGTAAAATATTTTAGTTTTTTGGACTGAATTGTTATGTTTTTTAATTTAATTTATAAAAATACATTTAATGTATTAGACGGAATTGTTACGTTTTGTTTTCTTGTTTTTATCAAATAAAATTGAATTAAAAAAAAAAAATACAAAGTGTTTTATTTTAGTTTTTGGAAGTAAATTTACTCAATTTTTTATTCGAAAAAAAATAAACGTCCAAAAATTAGAATAATTCAGAAATTAGAATTGCCTCAAAAACAAAGCGGTTCTAATTTGTGAGCGTCTACTGTATTTATTTATCGTCAAAAGACTTGAATTTTATATGAAAAAGATTTCGAATTATCTTTGTGATTTTTTTTTCACTTACAAATGTAAACAAATACAATTGAGTGAGAGTAGAAAAAGTGATGCCACTCTGTTTTATTTGTTTGTTTGAATGTGATGGGTATATACGGTATAACAATGGTGAATATGAAAGCAGTAAAAGTAGTTGTCTGAACTAATTTGAGGTGAAAATATAACAGATATAGGATATTGTTATAAAAATGGGGATATTTTTAGTATAAAGCAACGATCAGGGTACACTGAACAGGTATAATCGTCGGCCCAGATGATTTTGTTTTTGTGTATGAGATCTGTCAAAATTTGTTTACGTTTTATTGTTTACATATAGTAACAAAAAAATAAAATTGTATATTTTGCAATGTATTTTAATCAGTTGTTTTTGACACATAAACTACACGAAAGAGAGGCAAAGAGTTGAGTTGTTGTATTTGTTGCCGCGACGATTATACCTGTTTAGTGTATCCTGGCAACGATAACCAAAAAGAGAGGCACTTATTATGAGACGGTATTAGTGTTTTATACTTTTTAAAATTGAATGTTTTTTTACCTTGCACTGAACGAAATTTGTTACGTTTTTTTTTTTATATTTATCTGTAAATATGTCAATACATTAAATATATATTTTAAAAGTAATTGAATTGAATACATGCTAAAAAAAAAGCAGTAGTAGTAAAAAAAAGTATTCTTTCAAAAATTAAGAACTATAATTAAAATAAAATGAGTTTTAACAAAATAAAATACTTCATTTTAAATAAAAATAATATATACAAAGAAAAATTATGTATTATTTAATATCAACAAACAAATATGCCTACTTGTATTTATTTCAATATTTGCAGTGTACCTATAAACAAAAAAAATTACAAAAACAAGCCACAAAAAAACAAAAAAATACAAAAGCAAGCGACATAAACCTGCTTTGTTGAATGCTATCATGATACTGAATGAACATTTTTTTTGTTTTGTTTTCTAAGTTGAGTATTTTGTTGACGATCGTGTAATGTCTGTGTAAAAACCCGATTATCTTCGAGCCCTGGGGCTAAGTTGGCGATCGTTGGTATAAAGCAATAAAAGGACTAATGTGTATTGAATGGGGCGCAATTATGATGTAAAAATAGTTTCTATAAAATGTTGGGATTGTGTTTTTTGAATTATTTATGATAATAAAAAATTTAAATGATAAAAAATATAAATTTTAAAAATAATGCTAATTAAAAAAAAAACTGAATTTTCAAATTTTTAGAATAAATATATATACAAATTATATATCTATCTTCTATCTATCTATATATATCTATATATATATACTTTCCATAGCTTTTTGAAGCTACCAGACGGCATAGAAAATAAAAAGTTACTTATAAAACTTTTTGTCCTATAAATCCTAACGGAGCCGAATTTTTAAATTTCTATCAGGGAGCGGAAATAAGGATTTATGTGTCATTTTCCCAGACATGGTAGAAAATTAAAATTATTCATCCTACAAATCCTAAAGGGGCCAGATTTTGAAATTTTTATCAGAGAGCGGAAATACGTTGGTTTATATTTATGTAATTTTCTAAGCATTTTTTCTCTTTCCAGAGTTTTCTGAAGCTCTGGAAAATTAAAATTTGGCTTACTTACAAAACTTTATGTTCTACAAATCCTAATGGAGCCAGATTTTTAAATTTTTATCAGACAGCGGAGATAACCGGAATTATGTGACTTTTTCTAAGCATTTATTTGCCCTCTCCAGAGCTTTCTGTAGCTCCCAGACGTGGTAGAAAATTATTCATTGATAAAAAGTTACTAATTTAATATTTTAATCACTATTATATCATCAGATTTTAAAATCTTCAAATCTTTAACTTCGGCTAGGGAAAGGAAAAACGTCAAAATGTTGTTCATATATTTTTTTAAAGATTTTCATATTTGTTTGTGCATATTTTTAATATTATATTTCCTGGCATTGGCAGGCTTATACTAAGCTCGTATATGCTTTTTTAAGTATCGTATCAAATTTTAAAAATAAATGCACTTACATATTAAAAAATTTTAAAACCTTATATTTTTTTTATAGAAATGTACCAAGCTTCAAAATATTAAAATAAGATAAAACAATTTAATAAGTAGCAATTTTAACAACATTTTTTATAATAATTCCAAAGAAGTAACAATTTCCTTATCACAATAGCAATTAAAAAATAACGTTTTAGAAACACCAAAAGGTTTAATGACTACAAAGAAGGGAAGCTGACTTTATACGGATCAAGAACAAGATTTCTCATTCTTCACATATAAATTCTGTATGAATTCAACACACTTATAATGGACAAAAATATTGACATTTTTGTTAAAAAAAAATTAGAATAATTTTCATAGCCCATTTATTACATATTAACTTCTGCAACACTAATATTTTCAGCAAAACAAAAATTAAATTTTTTTGTAATACTTTTGGCTTTTAGAAGAATAATTGAATAAAAATATTTGCTATTGTTGGCATTGAAAATTAAACAGAATTGAAATTATTTTCATATTAACTCAATAAAAAGCAAGAAAATTATAATTACTAAATGTGAATGCAATTCAACTAAAATATTAAATTTGTTTGAAATCTACTAATATAATTGTGATTAATATGATTTTATAATTTTTAATACTATTTTGTGCAACTTAATATTTGTGCTTATGATGTGTAGTGTTTTCAGCACTAATACTTATAAATAAAATTTTACTAACTAAAGATAGCTTATTTTGAAACAGAATTAGATTTTTTGACAAGACTTCCTATCTTGTTAGTCTGTGGTTTTTATTAAATGTAAACAATTTTACATATTTTGTTACGTCTTTTAAAGTAAAAAAATACAAATTACCCCAAAAAAATAATAAAACTAAGTACCATTATTAAAAGATTAAAATTTAGGTACAACGTTTAAATTGTATTTTGAATATTATTCCGGTACAAAAAGTTTTAATACCCAATAATTATATTTGTTTTCTTAGAGAAATATAAATTTTAATTCAATTTTTAATTTGTTTTATTAGAATTTATCAATTTATTCCTTGAAATCATAATTATTAATAACTTCATTTAGTTTTCAGTAAATAACATTTTTCTTTCGTTCACATTTCAATATTTTTCACATCTCAACACTTACCTTTTTAGGAATATTTTTAAATAATAATTACATAAATTTAAATGACAGATTAACGTACTTTACAATTTTAATAACACATATTCAAAAGAAAAACCTGTTTAATTAATTTGTTTGCTAAAACACCACCTTATTTGACGCAAAACATTTTTGAGGTGTCAGATTAGGTAATAACATAATCAAAAATTGTTATTATTGAAATGTGTAAATGTGTATTCAACACACAAAAAAGTAAAAAAAAAAACAGCATGATTTGTCCATAATTTATAAAAGAATTATGTAAGCAAATAACTGTAAGGAGAAATAGACAAATATAACTGATGTTTTTGTTCATAAAATATTAAAAAATAAAGTAAAAAAAGATGTTAAATCAAATATTAAAAAATAAAGTAAAAAAAGATGTTAAATCAAATTTGAATAATATTATTCAATGTTCTCAAATTTAGTTTACAATTAAACAAATGAAACAAAAATGCTATATATATAATATAATAGAATTCCAAAACATTGAATCCTTGGAAACAAATTCCTTGGTAAAGTTGATTATGTAGCTCTTTTTTTGTTTAAATATTTAAAAGTCTTCTTGCATGCAATAATCAGGCAATAATCGGCCATCCATTGCGGACCATATTTTTATAAGATCATCAGCTCCTGTTATAATATGACCTGTACGATCAAATAGAACACAATAAACTGACGACCCACAGTTATAGGAAGAAGTTTAGTTTTGCTACCTTTAAAGTCATGTAGGCACTAGAAGTTTTCTACGAACCGGTCCTCCGTATTCCGTACTCCAGAATCCGGCAGTGATACGCCATGAAGACTAGTACAATAATCCAGTATTTGCAATGTATGGCAAAAGTTTTAACGCAACATTGTTTGAACTCCGGATGTCAGTTTTGGTGATGATATCCGCAGACTGCGATTGTATAAATGTTTATTCGGTACTTCATCAATGGCTTTTATTGTCCATCCGATTTTCATGGAAAAAAAATTCATAATGATTTCTTGTACCATAGAAACATATATTTTAACCATTTAAAGTGACCATTTTAAAATGGTTTATAACCAATACTCCTTTATATAGCACTGTGCGCCACGCAGAAATTCATGAGTCGACAGCAATGCAAAAAATGTCGCCGACATTATAAGGAAATTTATGAAAAAAAATTTTTTAAATTAATATTAAAATTTAAAATTTCAAGAATATCATGAATTTACTAAAGATTTTATATTAAATTTATTAAGCTTGACCGAAATCAGCGGCTGTAATTGAGTCGTGTTTTAGCCGAAATTTTATCGGCGGCGGCGGCTCTTAAAACACCTCCGGCGTAAAGAAAACAGAGATACCATATTGTGTTTCTATTATGAGGGTGACTGGGCTATAATTTACTAAAATATGGTTAATGTCTGAGCTTGTACAAAACCAAACATTTTAAAAATTAAAACCGTTATAATAGGCATTTTTAATTTGTTTTTAAATAAATAAATAACAAATAATTTTTTTGTATAAACCTTACCTTAATTTTTCTTTATTTCTTTTAAGGTACCGTGGGCCGTAAATGCAATCGTAATAGCACTTTAAGTGATGGTTGTACATCTTTATGCTGTGGCCGTGGTTACAGTTTAGTTAAAGAACGACGAGCCGAACGTTGTCATTGTAAATTTCAATGGTGCTGCAATGTAGAATGTGATGAATGTCATGTCGAAGAATGGATTAGTGTGTGCAATTAAAAATAAAAAAGAAAACAAATTAAAATTAAATGCAATGAAATGAAAACAAAAAACAAAACACAATCAACTTAAATTCTACAACATATACAAAGACTTTTTTTACATAAATTTAAAGAAAATATAATAAAAAAAATCTACAAAATAATAAACTCTTAATGATATTAAATATTATTTATAATTAATTAATTAATAAATTTATGCTTCTAATAAAAAATGTTCAATTGCAATAATGGTATTAAGAGAGAGAGAGATAACAAAAAAAAGAAAATGTCCTTGTACTTGTAGGTGTCTGTTGTAAAATATAGTTTAGATGAAATTTACTTTTCTTTTTTTTTTTTTTTTTTTAATATGTACTTTAACAATATTAATTAACTTTTTTTCTTTTCTTTCTCAAATTTAAATTTAAAACCCAAACACAAATAAATAATAAAAAAAAAATCCCAAAAATATGTAAGAAAATAAAATCAAATAGATCTAAATTTTTTTTAGTTGTAAATATTGTATCGAAAAAAATAAAAAATCAAATAATAAAAATAAAATAAATTTAATAGAAATATGCTCATTATAAAACAAATAAAAAACTTAATAAAACTGTATTTTTAATTTCAAAAAATATTATGGATTTTATGGTAATTTTTATTAAATCCCAGGCATGTGTCAATAATATTTCCTTTTCTATTTTAAAAAGAATTTTAATTCAATTAACCTTTTAATGGGCGTCTAGCGTACAATGCACCACAATTTTACTTTGAGACACTGAATCGTGGCCACGTTTCTATTTTACTTGGTTTGAAAATTTTACCCTGACAAAAAGTGTTTTTGAGAATACAAGTAAAAATATTATGTAAGGCTTCTTTTTAAGGGGTATTACAAATGCTTAAACCTTTTCATGTTGTATTAACATTTTCAGTTGGCTTTTGGCAGCTTGTTGGGCTGCACGTTCGGTCGGTTAAGAAAAAGAAAAATAATTGTTTAAACAAATAAATAGCAAAGTGTGGTGAATAAACATTTGAAAAATAAAATAGTAAAAGGTGAACAAAAAGGATAATATCTTGGAATTATATATATTTGCAATAAATATAGTGGTTTGTGGATTTGAAAACTAATACACAAAATAAAAAACTGAACTAAATCTTTAAGGATTAAATTAAAAGGACAACAAAAATAATGAAAAAATAAGGATAAAGACAATAAAAAATTAAAATTATTTCTCCATGACAAAAAAGTTAAAAAGGACTTTTATTTTGCATTAAAAAAAATTCGGTGCTCTTACTAATGCTACACATTTTCTATGTCCTTTTAATATAGCGATTTTTTAAAGTAATTTTTTGGAGATTTTATTTTATCGTCACTGAAAAAAATATGTTTTTATATATAATTTTTTAACTATAAAATTTTAATTATTTATTATTTATTATTATTATTATTTTTTTACCCGGAAAAACTTGCTATTTAACAAAAATAAA
This sequence comes from Protophormia terraenovae, assembly GCA_951394005.1. NCBI lineage: Eukaryota > Metazoa > Arthropoda > Insecta > Diptera > Calliphoridae > Protophormia > Protophormia terraenovae. The sequence continues at coordinate 146,949,644 of OX596074.1, forward strand.
TAATTATAAGTCTTTAAATACAAATTTTTCATGGAATATTGAAAATTTTTAAATTACTTTTTTACTTAAATAGATCTCATTCTGCTCTTTAATATTTAAAACTGTAAAATTTTAAGCTAATCTGATAAAAGAAACCCGTGCCGAGAATTAACTGAAAATTTTGTAAAAATATCACTTTAAAATTTGTTTAAATGTTCTTATAATTTAAGTCTGAAATTTTAAAATTTGATAAAATTTTGTTTATATATAAACAAAATAAATACTTTGTTGTCATTTGATTTCTGCTACAAAATTACACTTTTTATTTCCTCTCGAAAAACGTTCTTGAGAACATTACAAACTAATTTTCGAAAATGTTTTGTGGGTAAAGATCTCGTAGCTCCCTAAATTCAATTTCAGTAAATTTTTTATTAAGAAAGCAGAAGAACGCTGCTTTTAAACTATATTAAAATATTTTATTTATTTCAAAATTTCAACATTTATGTATTTTTTTTACAATAAAATGAGAAGCCAACCCTTAAAATTGTTTAAGAACTAAAAGTGTATTAAAAATTTTCAACATTTTATCAACAAATGTTTCATATCATCACCGAAAATTCAAAACAACCTAACATCAAAATTTTAAAATTTGTGGTTTTCATGAAATATAGTTTATTTTTCCAAAATACGTGTGATCACATAATTTCTGACTTACAGCTCAAAAAATAACGATTATATTAACGAAGGCAATGACTTTCTTAAGTCAAAACAATGTAACATCACATTTGTTAAAAAATTAAAAAAAAAAATGTTTTTCTTTTTTTTACGAAATTAGATTGGAAATTATTAAAAATATAATAGCTATTAAAATTTTGTAGTAAAAGTTATAAAAAATCTTTTTAATTATAATTTTTCTAAAATTTGTATTGATGTTACGTTCTTTTGGCTTCAGAAAATTTAAATCTTAAAAAACGTAAACCACATAACTTAAAAAATATTTATTAAAAATAAAAATATTCATCACCAATATATTAGTCGAATTTAAGGATGTAATAACCCAAAAATATTGTTTGTACATCAATTTGTTTTGATTTTAAAAAGTTGTTTGTGCCTCCTGTAAAGTTATGAAAAGTGATGTTACGTTGTTTTACATTTTCGGTGACGATATATTCTAAAGCAAATAATTTATTTTTCTCTTTATTTGGAGCATACTTTCTGGGGCATTCCACACAAAATCGAATAAGTTCTGCAATTTTTGTTTTGTTATGTTGTTGTGGTTTTTTTTAAATTATTGCATAACTTTATATTTAGACTTTTATAGAAAATTTTCAATGCAATTTAGGATCTCGAAAATTAGGATTAAAATATAAACAAATATATATAGACAACAAGCTTGATTCTTCTACTTTTCAGAAATGCTTAAAAGAAAAAAATGCAGGAACCTCCAAAAAGTTTTTGAAACATAACTTGACATTTTAAGAGGTATGGGACATTTCTAAAACATATCTATGATGCTATTTATGTCATTTCCCGAAAGATTTTTCACTGCAGCAGAGTGTGTTTAAAAATGAATTTCCGTATATGAAATGTTTAAAATCTTTTTCAAATGAAGTAAAAAAAGTTTAAAGTTTCATTTATATTTTGCAGGTGTACATACAAAAAGTCATATGTTTTGTCTATAACTTTTCAGGAAATCAAAAAAAACAAATTACTTTTTGTATAAAAGCCATATACAATTACATGTTACTTACTTTTAATAACAGGAAATAATATAAATGAATTAAAATTGGAAATGGGTCTTTAAAGCTTTCTGATGGTGTAATAAAATATTTTAGGAAAATTACACGAAAAGAAAATGATTGAAACTTTATTTGGAAAATATTATATTTTTAATGATTTTTAGTAAAAACCATGATAGAATTACTAAAGGTAAAATCACTAGAAAGTTTGTTCTCATTTTTATTTACTCTGAAAAGTCAAACACATAAATCAAAAGCAAATGTAAAACAAATTTAAAATAAAACTTCAAATTAGAAAAACACACAAAAAAATATTTTACAACAATTTTCTTTAAAAAAATGTATGCAACTAAATTTTATTCTAACAAATATTCACAAATATATGAACTGTAAATGTCCAGTTGGACAAATGTACGTATTAAAAGTTTACACTGTATTCCAAGGATAGAATTCGGCATTTCAGGAAACAATTTGAATCATATACTTATGTGTGTAAACAAAACATTTTATATTTTTTTCCATTCTTGATTTTTGTTTTTTGCTTTTCATTTTTCAGTTTTTTGACTTAACAAGAAATAAAATTGACGACTCTCTCTAGTGATTCTACCTTCTATTATTATATTATGGTAAAAACATTTTTTTGTGGGAAATTTTTCATATTTTCAACATTTTTAAAATTTTTTTTTCCTTTTCCATAGACCTGGAGTCGACAGATGGCATTTTAGGGAATAGCTTTATTTGAACAGAATCGAATTGTTTTGTAGTCGTCTGGTTGGATTACAAACAATTACACATTGTTTTGACAGAGGAGTGTACATTAGCTCCCCTCAGGAGCGGAGCTATTATGGCTCATAAGAAAAAAAACCCTAATCACCCAAATGTTCTAAGTAGAGACCCTACCGAACTTAACTTATTTCGTATCAAAATTTTTGACTTAATCTAAAATACCAAAGTATTAATCTACAAACAGAACACAGTGTCGGAAGCTCTGGTGTGTTCTAAAGAGACCCAAAAAATTTTGGCTTTGTGAGTAAAATTAAAAAAAAAAAAAATCGAATTTGAGATTTTCGCCGTTTTTCATCCAATCATAATAGGATGAATATAAAAAATTTAAACATTGTAGTAAATTTCACCATAATTACAAAACGGTTTGTCCGATGTAGATACATACAATAGTTTTCTTATTAATATCTGAACGTATCTTAATTATATTTATTTTTATTGATGGTTAGTTGTATCTACATATATCGTTGACCATCTACTCGACTTTTTCTCATGCGGCCTTTTCCGTTCGACCACTACTCACTCGTTCACTATTTCGTTCCCATGAATTTCCTTAATCGGGGCTTGACTATTTAAATAAAACTCGTTAGTATCCGCGTTTTTTTGGAAAATTGTTTAACATAATATATTTTTTTAACCGTATATCTCCTAAGTTAATAGAGATACAAAAAATAGTTATCGTTATTCTTTTAAAAAAAAATCAGACAGGTGTCTAGTACTTTTTTGAAATTCGGCTCTTTTAGGGAGAAAACGGGTAAAAACTATATTTTGGTACTTTTTTGACACTTTATCTATCTTTTAATCCAGTAAGCATAGAAATAAAATGTGCATCAAATTAGTACCTTATCGAAAATTGGCGAATACAAGTTTGGTACTTTTTGGAAAGTCAAACGTTTAAGGGGTAAAAATCGTACCGTCTTTCGTATATTTTTTTTTCACAAAATATATTTTTCTTTTTTTTATTGACACATACACATGAATATTTTAACATTAGATCCCAGTACAATTTAAAAATTCATTGAAATACAATCTTTTTACATTCAGGAGGAATAAAAAGTACCAAAAAGGGGATAAAATAGTGAAATTAAATTTAATTCAAAGTAAATATACACTTTTTATTATATTAAACCTAGACACATGAACTTAAGTACATGTAGTGCTAAGTGAGTAAGAATTCCTCTAATGGTACTTTTTGAATTTTCTACAATATTGAACCTAGAAACATGCTGTTGTAATCTATGTATTTAGATTTGATAATTAAACAATTTCGTTTTATATTTATTATAGAAAATATTATTATTTATTTAAAAAACAAGTAATTCTATTTCAACTGCTAGTATTATTATTTTACAATGAAATTTTTCTTTGACATTATTTTTCCTTTTAAAAAACAAACTAAGTTCTGATTGCTTTGTTTTCAACACATGCAATTAAAGATACATGATCCTAAGTGGGCAAAAATTCAAGAGGGGGACTTTGTGGTACTTTTTAGTTCTTCCAATGTTAATTTTTTAATTTTCTATAATATTGTACCTAAAAATATGATATTAAAAATATATGGTCCTAAGTGAATGAGAATTCAAAAAAAGGATTTGTGCTACTTTTTATTATAATATTACTCTTTGAATTTTTTGTAATAATAATTAATTTTCAAACATGAAATTATATATATTTGTTCTGTGTTGATAATCCCCAAGCCTTATTAGTCACATTTTTCTCTACTAAAGTATAATAATAGAAATAATTTGATAGTTTTTCAACCTTCGAACGTTAAAAATGTAAGAAACTGGTAACTAAAATATTTAAAAAATTTTATTGTTCTTAATGCTGACAGAACACCAATATTATAACTGTTCCCACGGAAGTTAGGAATCATAGATTAATTTTACGGGTTCTTTGCACTTTTGGTATTTTATTTTGTTTTTTTCTAAATAAAATGGCTACCAAGTTTTTATCTGGTCTATGTAGGAGTACTACAAGATTGGGTTAAATGCTATCTAAGGAGTGCGATCGAAAAAATCTTAACACACGTTTTGCCTCATAACTTTTTTCGAAAGCAATATTAAAATTTTTTTGATCTAGTTATTATTGAAAAATACGTCAGTTATTATTTTTAATAACAACCATGTTGATTTGTCGTGATTTTGATCAAAATGAGTGAAAAATCCAAATAGGTCCTACAAATAATTGGAAACAGAATTAAATTTCTGCCGTCAAACTGTTTCTAATGTTATTAAACAGTATCAGGAGAATTTGGCCATTGATAGGAAAACTGGTTCGGAAAGAAAAGAAAGGTCCACGTGATATTGGGAAGGCCAGAGAAAAAAGAAGCATACTGAAAGAAACTCCAAACACATCTGATATAAAAGCAGCCCGATTAGCTCAGCGCTTTGACTATTTGGTGCGAAAATTTAAAGCTAATGCAGAGTTGATAACATATAAAGTCCAAAAAGTTCCAAACAGAAATGCTTCAAAAAATTTAGAAGCTAAGAATAGGTCACGGAAATTAAAACCAAATTTCATATAAAAATACTCATGTTGTAAAATTGACGAAGAAACGTATGTGCTGGCAGAATTTTCGCAGCTTCTGTATCAAAATTTTATATTTTTAATACTCGAGGCAATGTTAGAGATAAGTTTAGAACCCAAAAGCTGAACATTTTTCCTAAAAAATGCCTGGTATAACAAGATTTTTGCAGTTGCTTCAAAACAGGAAAGTAATTTGTTACATTCGGCTCTATATATACCAAAATATACATTAAAGAATATTTGCAAAAAAGACTTCTTCCTTTCATTTTTGCAACCGGTTTCTTCAGTTTCTTCAGAAATTAATTCTGTAATATTAAATAAATTAGTAATAATTATTCTGAATGAAATTTGTTTTATCTATTGTAACACCTGTAATATTTTTACAACTAATTTTAATGTTTTTTTTTTTTTTTTTTTTTTTTTTTTGATTCAATATTTTCTTCATTTTTTCAAAGATTTTGTTTTAAAAAAAGTTTCACCTGCAGAATCGTTTCAGTAAAATTGATTGTGGGTTTTTTCATATTAACCCATGGTTTCTGTTTATGCTAAGTAAAAGTTAAATCTATTTTTTTATGATTATTTTCTTACAATTTTTATACCCTACAGGTAGGTTGGGAGGGTATTATGCGTTTGTGCTGATGTTTGTAACACCCAAAAATATTGGTATAAGACCCACTTTAATTTGTATCAATCGGCTTTAAGTCGATTTAACGATTTCCGTCCATGAAAACTTTGTAATCAAAATACAGGTCACAATTTTAAACATAAATTAATGAAATTTGGCACACAGGTTTTTTATAGTCCAAAAATGAAGCGTGTTGAAATTTTTTATGATCGGTCCATTATTTCTCTTAGCCCCCATGCAAATAACCTCCCGGAAAAGAGGTTTAACGATCATAAATCACTTAAATGTAGCAAGAATTTTTGCACATATAAGTTTAAATTTATGTGCCGAATTTCATGAAGATCGGTCAATACTTGACCATAGTATTGGTCCACAATACCACAGAAAAAAAAAACACACCTCCCCGAATTTTGATGCACACAATTGTGTAGGGTATTGTCGGGCTTGACCGACTATATCTTTCTTTCTCGTTCTTATTGGGTTAATAGTTATTTCCAAAAATAATTATGTTTAATAAATTTTAACTTGAACATTACAAGATTTATTGATATTTCTTTAAGAAATGTAGTATTTTGATAGAAATATTAACTTCTGCAAAAAAAACGGTTAACCGGTTTTTTCTGAATTCAAAAAAGTGCAACCGGTTTTTTTCAAAATACCAACTATTCGAAAACCGGTTTCTCCAAAAAGTCGAATAATCGATCACCCTAATAAGAGAGCACAACGTGTCCAACGTATCATGTCACTACGGTAAGAAAGCTCTGGAGTGGTACCAAAACAATAACATAGTTTTTATACAAAGAGAAGTCAATTTTTAAAATTGTCCATAGCTTAGACCAGTGGAGATTGAGCTCTTGTGAAAAGTGAATTGAAGAGCACAAAGAAGGTGTCCCAAAATACCGAAGATTTTAAAAGAAGATGTGCACACTGTTCCAAAAAATGGACTAAAGCAACTATCAAATCTCTAACGGAAAGGTTACCAAAAATGATCCACAAGTTCATAAGTAGTGATTAGAACTATAAAAATTATATTTTTCTGTAATCTGTAATAAATTATCAATTAAATAAAAGAAAAGAATGAAAACTCTAAGATCATTTCCAAGTTATTGAATATTATATATGTTAAGATTTTTCGAACGCACTCCTTATATAAAAGTGAATCTGCGTTTGTTATTCTTTCTATTTTTGAATTTCATTTCAATGCTTTTATTTTATTTCAATGCAATGGGGTAGCGAAGCGCACTGTGTTTAAGCTATTAGAAATATTATTCAAAAAATTATAGTTATAAAATTATAAGTTAATAAAACACAATTTGAATTTATAACATAGTATGTTTTTTTTTTTTAATCTACGCTAACAAAGTAGCGGGTGTACTGCTCGTCATCTATAAAAATCTTTATTGAAAAACCATTATAAACTTTTCATAACACTCACTGGGTCATTTTTAATCTGGGATTGATAATTAGTTATCAAAATATATCATTAAGGTTATATGACGGACATCGTTAAATCGACTCAGAAAGTGATTCTAAGCCGATTGGTATAAATTAAGGTGGGTCTTGGACCAATATTTTTGGGTGTTACAAACATCAGCACAAACGCATAATACCCTCCCCACCTATGGTGGTGTAGGGTATAAAAAATTACATAAATTTTTAAACTCGAAATTTTTTTCTGTTTTTAACTTTATACAGTTTTTAGTAATTGTTATAGGTAATCATTTTGCAAATTGTTAAAATATTCTATCTAGACATTAGAACAAATGGTTAAGTACATAGAAAACAACTAGAACTACAACTATTTTCATTCGCTCAGCAACAAAAAATTATTCTCTTCACATTTGTTTTGTAGAAAATTCTATTAACACATACAAAGAGTTAGGTTTTTTTGACAGTTGAGTTAGGTTTTTTGTGAGCAAGTTGGAGTTGTAGTTGTTTTCTATGGTTAAGTATTCCAAAAATCTCATCCAATTTCATACAAAAATCATATTCACTAAATTAAAATCAATAAATCTCTTGTGAACAAAAATGCTTCCAAAATTATTAAATTAATTTTATAACGCTTTTGTAAATATTAAGGCTATCACTGCTAACGATTTTCTATTTATTGCACATTTATGTTAAAATTGACAACATTTTATTTGGCCAAAATGTTAATAAATATATAAGAAGAAAAAACAATAAAACCAGGGTCAAATGGTTCTTTTCTAAGGCTTCATCTGCACACAAAACAAACATATGTATTTCGTTTTTAATGAGATTTACATTGATTGAAGACCCCACCTTTAACCCCCTCGTCTATGAATGTGCAATTAAACATTTGGCCCACCTTTTTTCTCGAAGGTATTTTGCAATTATCCAAGTACGTTGCAAAACACTTGACCAAAGAGTGTGTAACTGAAAAGACGTACGTTTATTAGTTTTCTAATTTCTTATATTTATTGCAGACTTATTACAGATTATTAAATTAAAATAAGCAAAGAATAAAAATGTATTTGCCTTATACCCAACTACCGGATCCTACGGATAAATTTGAGATTTATGAAGAAATTGCTCAAGGTGTTAATGCCAAAGTATTTCGGGCTAAAGAATTGGATAATGATCGTATAGTGGCTTTAAAAATCCAACATTACGATGAAGAACATCAGGTGGCCATAGAGGAAGAGTATCATACTTTAAGGGATTATTGTAATAGTCCTAACTTGCCCGAGTTTTATGGGGTTTATAAGTTGGAAAAGGAAAATGGTCCCGATGAGATATGGTTTGTTTTGGAGGTTGGTTTTATTTTGGAGAAAAAAAAGTTTAACGATTTATATAACTATTGATTTTTATTTTAATTTCTTAAAGTATTGTGGTGGTGGCACGGCTGCAGATTTGGTGAATAAATTGCTTAAAATGGATCGTCGTATGCGTGAGGAGCATATTGCTTATATTATAAGAGAAACTTGCCGTGGCGCTATAGAGCTTAATCGTAATCATGTTTTACATCGTGATATACGTGGCGATAATATTTTGCTTACACGAGATGGTCGTGTTAAGTTGTGTGATTTTGGTTTGTCTCGGCAAGTGGACTCGACTTTTGGTAAACGAGGCACTTGTATTGGTTCCCCCTGTTGGATGGCACCCGAAACGGTACAAGCTTTGGAGGCCAGTAAGTATTTTTTTTTTTTTACATTTGTTGACAAATTTTCCAAATTTTTTTCTTTCGATTTTAGGAGAACCTGAAATTACTACTCGTGTGGATGTTTGGGCCTTGGGTATTACCACCATTGAATTGGCCGATGGTAAACCTCCCTTTGCCGATATGCATCCTTCAAGAGCCTTGTTTCAAATAGTACGCAATCCACCACCAACTTTATTTAAACCTTCAAATTGGTCCCAACAAATTAATGATTTTATATCCGAATGTTTGGAAAAAAATCAAGAGAATAGACCCATGATGGTGGAAATGGTAGAACATCCTTTCTTAACGGAACTTTTCGATAATGAACAAGAGGTAAGTTTTTATTAAAAATATTGAAATATTTTCTAATTAAAAAATATTTTAAAATACATAGACAAAAAATATTTTCGAAATAATTTCAATTAATTTTTTTAAACAGAATTTTAAAATGATTTGAAATATTTTTTGTAATTAAATAAATTACTCAAAATCTAAGTAGAGTACAAGCTCCATTTTCGCGACTAATTAAAAACCAGAGCTGTCGCGAAAACTGAATTTTCGAGTTAACAGAACCCAAAATTTTATTGAAAAATTTTATGTAAAAATTTTATGAAATTGGACATTTTGAGTTGCTTTTTTGGCAAATTATTTTTTAAAATAACAGCTGAATCACATAGTTCATATAGTGCTGTTGTCGGCTTATCATTTTCCAAAGCCCATTGTGTGCATATGTTTATCATTGTTATACAATCGTCCACTTTAATTTTGTTTTCTTCATGACCACTATCGTATAAATTCTCCGATTCCGTATCTGATAATTCCGTTTGTTCCTCATTACTTTCCACATGAAATTCTTCTTGAATCCAGTTGTTTATGTCAGTACTCGTGAAAAGATGTTCCGTACCAATTTGAGCTACAAGTGTACCAATAGTTGAATAGTTGATCTTCATTTTCTTCCTGAATCCTCTTCACTCCATTCACTACCGAATTCGAGCAAGGCGTTCCAAGATTTTCGGATATTAAACACAAATATTGTATCCCAAGACGTAGCTAGAATCTGAACTGCATTTTTGAGTTTTTTAGTTTGAGCTCCAAATTTGTTCCCTTCTCGCCAAGCAAGTGGGTGAGCAGTTGTTTTTTATAATTTAATTTGACCTAGTTGATAACGTTTTCAACTAACGGTTGAATAAGCGAAGTGCAATTGGGTGGTAGATTCATTGCTACCGTCAAACCGTCATCACTTTTTAGTTCCTCAACTGGGTGGTCTAAAATCAAAACTGCTTTTTACGGCAGACCTTTTGAAGCCAAAAATTCTCGGACCTAAAAAAGTTTTACTTATGAACAACTTACTTTTACTAATTGGTGAAAATTAATTTACGTGGGGAACAAATTCGTGATGGAACCAGTTCTTGAATATAAATGATGTCATCCAGGCGTTATTACTGGAGTTGTATATTACAGGATTATTTTGAAAAAGCATTTAAAGGCGTGTGGGTTTTTCGATTTTCCAACAACCAACAATTTCAGTTTGTCTGTGTCATTCGCATTAGGACAGGCCAAAAAAGTTATTCACTCGTTACATATTTTTCTTCCGAAAGCTGTTTTCTCATTACATGTCACAAGAGTGTGATTTGGAAGCATTCTATAAATATGAACCCATGCTCATCAACGTTATCCTTAAACTCTTTCACAAATAGATCAATAAGATGAGGTTTCGAAGACAATTTCTCGCCCGTAATTTTTAAAAATCTAATTTCATGTCGACGCTTAAATTTCTTCAACCATCCTTCACTGGCATTGAAACCTGAATTTGTTTGATAAATTTTGGAATACAAATGACTGGCTCTTGATCGTAAAATCGCTACTGATATTGTTCCCTTTGTTTTACAAACCACTTATAGAGCATTTTTTCCATTCTTAGGTACTTAGCTTTCTTTAAGGTGCAACGTTTGCCAGGGCCACTTTCTGTTGTACGTACGAACTTTTATAATGAATTTTATTGCTTTATAATGCTTTAAACCGAAGACTAAAGCCCAAATTACAATAGCGCGTAGAGAGTGTGCTGCGATAATCAGCTGATTATTTAAAATGCACTGTTTATTATGGTGTTGATTACATTTAGTCAGCAGCAGTTTGCAGCGCTGTTTCATTTAGCCCTGTTTCTAAATTTACTGCGCTGCATTCAGATTGAGAGCGAGACAAAGAGAGTGAGCAAATAAATGAGAGGCTAAAATACACAAGTAGAACAAAGCTAGGTGGTGGTTGTAAATTGTGGCTGCCTACGCTGAATTGTAATTATAACGGCAGCAACATGTTGTGCTGACAGTGATCAGCTGATAATTTTTGCTGATACTGTTGCTGACTACGCGCTATTGTAATTTGGGCTTTATGCAACTTGTAATTCACGCAAATTGAATTTATGGAATCTCCACTTTTAATTTTTTTTTAAATCTCTAATTTTTGAGAAATCGTTGACTTTAAAATATGTTGAATTTTTCCCATATTAAGAGATGTACATATTTACACAACAAATGACACGAATAAACTGACAAAATTGAAGATCAAATCATCCAAAAAGGTTAATATACCAAAAGACGGGGATTTCCCTTTTTTGGTTATAGACATTGTAATCAAATTTAAAAAAAAAAAAAGATAAAAGTCTCGAAAATATAACCCGTTTTTTGTAAACTGTCGAGATAATACCGACCTTGCACTGTATTTATTATATGTTTTTTAATATATATTTGTGATTATTAGATGCCATACGATAAATAAATTATAAAATATTTGGGGGTTCAAAAAGTGTACTATCATGTCGTATTGTCATAATGTCATACAAATTTACAAAGGAAAAGCAATAACAATATTTTTTATACATTGAAATATTTTAGGACATATGACACTACGACATGATAGCACACTTTGTGAATCCCCCAAATATAAAAATATTTCAATTCATTTAAAAATTCTTAATAATTATTTAATTTAAATTTTTTTCGAAAATACATATGTTTTCCTGTGTAGAAAGATATTTATAATAATAAAACTTTTTATAAGATATTATCATGATATTTATATCATGGGTATTATTATTACGATTTTTTCTTATTGATTTTATGATTTCCCCCTTTCCAGATGCAAAATGATATACGCGAACTTATTGAACTCTCTCGTGATGCTGGCAACTTGTATAAGGAACCAGAAATATTTGTGGATAGTGGCTATATTAAACGTTTCGAAGGCAAACCAGAACGTATGTATCAAGAAGATTTGGCTGCCATTGAAAATCCCGTAGAGGAAAATATTTTAGAAAATTTACGCATACGTTTAGAAATGGGCCATTCTTATTCATTTATTGGTGATATTTTACTAGCCATCAACTCAAATGATTTAGAAAATGAATTTCCCATAGAATTTCATCAAAAATATAACTGTAAATCAAGATCAGAAAATTTGCCACATATTTTTGCTGTAGCCGATGTGGCCTATCAAGATATGTTGCATCATAAAGAGCCACAACATGTGGTATTTTCGGGTGAAAGTTATTCGGGTAAATCGACAAATGTTGAATTAATGGTTAAGCATTTGTGTTATTTGGGAGCGGGTAATAGAGGCGCTACCGATCGGGTAGAGAATTCCATAAAAGCCATTAAGATGTTGATTAATGCTGGCACTCCCATCAACAACAATTCCACACGTTGTGTAATGCAATATTTTTTAACATTTGGCAAAACGGGCAAAATGTCGGGAGCTGTATTTAATATGTATATGTTGGAAAAACTAAGAGTTTCTACAATGGATGGGTGAGAGATTTTAAAGGCATAAAAATGAATTATTAATTATATTATTTAATTTTGTTTATGATTTTTCAGAAACCAACATAATTTCCATATATTTTATTTCTTTTATGACTACATGAATTCGGAGGGTTTGTTGAAAGAGTACAGTCTTAAAGGCGAACGTGGTTATCGCTATTTACGCATACCACCCGATGTTTTACCCTCTAAACTTAAATATCATCGTGATGATCCTCAGGGTAATGTAGAGCATTATCGTAAATTTGAGTCCATACTTAAAGATCTTGATTTTAATCATAAACAAATGGAAACGATACGTAAAATATTGGCTGCCATTTTAAATATTGGCAATATAAGATTCCGTACATCGGGTAAATATGCCGAGGTAGATAATAGCGAAATTGTAACACGTATAGCTGAATTGTTGAGAGTAGATGAAAAGAAATTTATGTGGTCTTTGACCAATTTTATTATGGTCAAGGGTGGTATAGCCGAAAGACGCCAATATACCACAGAAGAGGCAAGAGATGCCCGTGATGCCGTGGCTTCAACTATATACTCAAGATTGGTGGATTGGATTATAAATAAAATCAATATGGCTATGGCATTTCCAAGAGCTGTTTTGTAAGTATTTAAGATTGAATTCAAAACAAAACATTTCTTATTTCTTTATCTTTTTATAAAAATTAGTGGGGATTTATACACCATAGTCATACATGATATGTTTGGTTTTGAATGTTTCAATCGCAATGGTTTGGAACAATTAATGATTAATACTCTAAATGAACAACTTCAATATCATTATAATCAACGTATATTTGTTAATGAAATGTTGGAAATGGTAGGATTATATAAGAAAACTATGCCTAATTTTATATTTTTAAAATATTTGTTTATTGGGATATTTAAAGGAAGCTGATGATATACCCACGGTTAATTTAAATTTCTATGACAATAAAGTGGCTTTGGATAATCTTTTAACAAAACCTGATGGTCTTTTCTATATTATAGATGATGCTTCACGTATAAGTCAAGATCAAGATTTAATAATGGGTGAGTTTTTGCATGATTGTTTTAAAGGTTTGAAGATTATAATTTCTTTTAAAATATAGATCGCGTTGTTGAGAAACATAGTCAATTTATTAAGAAACATACAGCTACTGAAATTTCGGTGGCTCATTATACGGGTCGTATTATTTACGATACTCGTGCTTTTACCGATATTAATCGTGATTTTGTGCCTCCTGAAATGATTGAGGCTTTTAGATCTTCATGTGATGAGAATATTATGATCATGTTTACAAATCAATTAACTAAAGCTGGTAATTTAACCATGAATTTTGAAATGCAACACAAGACGGAGGATAATAAAAAACCAGCTTATGTAAGTAGAGTAATTAAAATAATTGTAAATCATTTTTAAAAAATTGTACTTAACAAAAAGTAAAAAGATTTATTAAAGATAAAAACTAATACAATTACTATTAATTGTATCTATTATTCAAGTGATTAAAATTAAAATTTTCTAATATTTTGTACTACACAAAAAAAAATATTTTTGAAAAAATTTCAATTAAATTATCAAACAGAATTTTAAAATGATTTAAAATATGTATAATAAAATAAATTACTCAAAGTATTCTAACAAATTGAATTCAAATTTTACATAGTATTTTACATACGTATTCAATTATTTTATTAATTGAAATTTAACCCATGAAAAACAATTGTATATTCAATTATTCAAATTATCACTTGTTCTTATTTATATTTGATTAATTTATTAATTGATACAATAAGAAAAATAATTAAAAAACAATTAAATTATTTTATTTTTAGTAAAAAATATTGGAAAATTAGAATTTTGTCCAATTAAATAATTGATACAATCAAAAAAGTAATTGGAATTATTTTAAATTTTGATAAATCGTTTAATAGACCATATTTTTTCGGTGAAGATAAAATCTATTTCAATGACTTTTTTTAATTGCTTCAATTATTCAAGTGATCAAAATTAAATTTTCTAATAGTTTTTAATAAAAATACAACAATCAGCATTCAATTGTTTTTCTTATTATATCAATTAACAAATTAATCAAATATAAATAAAAAGAAGTGATAATTTGAATAAATGATTAAGGAGTCGATCGAAAAAATCTTAATACACGTTTTGCCTCTTAACTTTTTTCGGAAGTAATATTTTTTGATCTAGTTATCTTTAAAAAATATGCCAGTTATTATTTTTAATGACAACCATGTTGATTTGTTGTGAGTTTGAGCAAAATAAATGACGAAAAAGAAATACGTGCTAAAATTATTAAAAATTTTCAAAAAAATCCAAAGTGGTTCTACAAAAAATTATCCAAGGACTAAAGGTTTCCAATGTTATTAAACAGTATCAGAAGAATTTGACCATTGATAGGAAACCCGGTTCGAAAAGAAAAAAAGGTCCTCATGATATGGGGAAGGTCAAGAAAATTGAAAGCATATTGATAAGAGCTCCAAACACATCTGGTAAAAAAGCAATCCGGTTAGCTCTGTGCTCTGACTATTTGGTGCGAAAGGTTAAAGCCAATGCAGGCTTGAAAACATACAAAGTCCAAATGGTTCCAGACAGGGATACTGCAAAAATTTTAGAAGACAAGAATAGGACACGAAAATTTAAAATCAAATTTCATAAAAAAATACTCATGTTGTATAATGGACGACAAAACGTAAGTACTGGCAGATTTTTCGCAAAATTTTTATGTTGCTAATGTTCGACGCACAATTGGGCTCCTCTAATGTGAATTTGGAGACAGTTATGGGCTCGCACGGACTGGGTCAAATGAGTGCTAACGGTGAACTTTTTGTCGAAATGTGCGCGAAACACAACCTCACTATTAGTGGTACTATATTCCCACATGGGAGAATTCATAAGGTAACATAGGTTTCTCTTGATCACCGGACATAATTTGATCACATGGCCATAAGCAGGAAATGTTTGGATGTTCGTAATAGACGTGGTGCAGACGGGGAAATTAGGCTGCAAAGACAAAACATTATGATGTGAGCAAACTTCAACATGCAGGCGAAAGTATCGCTGCGACGATGGAAAAACGTTATGAGGAGATACCGGAGAATGAACGAAGTCAATGGAATGTAATAAAGAAGATCTTTACCGAAAGCGCGAGACAGAAAATCGGACATAGGCAAAGTATACGTACAAATGGATCTCAGATAGTACGTGGAATCTTATCGATGAGATAAGAGGTTATGGATGGAGAGATTGGCATCTGAGGCACTGACTGACTAGATATAGTGTATAGAATAGCAAAGGAAATATCTGAATATAAGCATACCCAACAGGTGGAATCACATCATCTGTGGACCAACAATCGGAAATATGGTCTGACTACTACGCCGACATGCTTTCAATATCGGAACCCTCAACATTACGATGTCAATGCGCAACTCATCATGTCAGAACTAATATAAATATTACCTGTCCCGATGTGGCGGAAATCACCAAGGCCATACGACCGCTTAAAAATGGCAAAACACCAGGAGTGGACAACATCAATCCTGAACTACTTAAAGCTGACCCCGAACTAAGCGCAAAAATGATTCGACCCATCATCGAGAGTTTCTGGACTTAGCACTCTTTACCTATCGAACTCAATGTTGGTGTTATAATAAAGGTACCAAAAATGCGGGATCTTACGGCCAAATTACTTGAAGTTCAGACGACAGCTTCTTATGCGGTCCTACATATAAATATTGAGAAGACCAAAGAGTTGCGCCTAAACACCGCCAACTCCTTGAAATTTAAAATAGGCAGTGTGGAACTGGAAAACGTCCAATCTTTTATATATCTTGGAAGCGTTATAATGGCAACTGGAGGCTCGCATCAAGAAGGCTAATCAATCATTTGGTTCGTTGCAAAGGGTATGGAAATCCCCACAAATACATCTGAAAACCAAGCTCCGCCTATTTTCCTCCAACGTGCTATATATGCTGTTGTATGACTGCAAATATAGAAGAAGAGGTACCCCTGCCAATACTTAGAGAAGACAAATTGAAACAGAAATGAACTAAACAGGAATGACCTGGGCCGAACTAAAGATGATGGCTCAGAAAAAAACTTTGTAGTGGCCCCTACAAATTTTTAAAGGAGATGGGCAAACTGTTCCAAAAAAGTGACTGAAAAAACTATCCAATCGCTAATGGAAGGGTTACCAAAAAAGGTCCACGAGTTCATAAGTAGTGTTTATATAACTGTACTGCGATATAACAGTTATATTTTTCTGTGATCTGTAATATAATATCAATTAAATAAAAAAAAAGCCAAACTCTAAGATCAACCGTTTCCAAATTATTGAAATTTATATATGTTAAGATTTTTTCGATCTCACTCCTTATATATTTTTTTCATAGGCTAAATTTCAATTAATAAAATAATTGTATAAATATTATTCGTAATTGAAATTTAATTTAAAACTTTTCTATATAAAATTTTAATTTAAAAACGTTAGAATACTTTGATTTGGAGTAATTTATTTAATTAAAAAAGTAATTGAAATCATTTGAAAATTTTGGTTAATAAATTAATTGAAATTTTTTGGAAAATATTAATTGCTTTTAAATTATTCCTATTAAAAAATAAACATTTATTTTAAAATCTCCCTAGATTCTTAATCACTTAACGAATGGTGTTATATCACAAGTTAATAATCTACGTACTTTGGCTGCCAATTTCCGTTATACTTGCTTGACCATGCTCAAAATTCTTAGCCAAAGCGGTAATGTGGGTGTTCATTTTGTTCGCTGTATACGTGCCGACTTGGAATATAAACCGAGAAATTTCCATTCGGATATGGTACAACAACAAATGAAAGCATTAGGTGTCTTGGATACGGTTATAGGAAGACAACAGGGTTATTCGTGTCGTTTGACATTTGAGGAATTTCTTAAAAGGTAATTGAAAACTAAAGTTCTGAAAAATTTGAAGTAAAACATGTGGATTTCTTGCTTAAAATAGATATCAATTTTTGGCTTTTGATTTTGATGAAACTGTGGATATAACTTCGGATAATTGTCGTTTGTTATTGATACGTTTGAAAATGGAAGGATGGGCTATTGGAAAATCGAAGGTGTTCTTGCGTTACTATAATGATGAATTTTTGGCCAGGTAATTTATTTATTTAAAAAAAATGCAATAGATTACAAGCCTAAGAGGCCCAATATAATTTTCCTCAAATATTATTGTTAAATTTATTTTTAAAATCTTAAAGAAAAGAAATTTAATGCAACTAAAACTATTTTTTAAGAAAAAAATATTGAAAAGAATTTTAGGTCCTTGTTTTTATCATAAAAAAATCACAATTCAAACAAAAGTAGATTAATGAACTAATTAAGAACATTTTAACAATTATTTTTAATGTCTAATAAATCTGTGGCCGTCAATTGAGGAAGCGGTGTGTTAGCTTAGATTCCAAATTTTTCATAAATATCGATTTAAAAAAAGAATAAATTGAAAAAATTTTAAAATCGATGTAATTTTTTTTAACAATTCCTGCTTGAAAATTTGTTGAAAAAAAGTGAGAAATCGGTTTTTTGGTGAAGAAATGATATTGTAAGATATCGGTTAAAAAAGAAAAATATTGAAATATCTGTAAAAATTGTTTCAATGAAATCTCTTTTTGATAAAGGTTGAAGTTTAATTTTAATCTAAATATTTAGGTGAAATACTATATTTCTGGTGAAAAATTGTTTAGATAAATCATCAGTTTTTGGTAAAAATTTGATTTTTTAACGAAACGTCGATTGTCTTCAAAATCTTCATTCTTTGGTAAAAAAAAAAAAATTCTTAATTTAAAATCGATTTTTCACTTTCATATTAATTTATGTTAAAATCCCAAGTTTCTGGTAAAATATAGTTTTTTTATAAAACTTAACGAAACATTATTTTCTTAACAAAAAGCATTTGAATCAAGATTTTTTCGATAAAGAAAAAATTACAAATTAAATCAAGAAAAAAATCTTGTTTTTGACAATTTAAAAAACTTAACGAAACTTATTTTTTTAACGAAAAGGTTTTAATCAAAATTATCCTATAATCGTTACAAATGGGAAAAGTACTTTTTAAATCATGAAAAATTAAATTGTTTTGAACAATTTATAAAACTTAATGAAACTTTATTTTTTTAACAAAAAGGATTATCATCAAAATGTTTCTCTAACCTTTTAATATACAAGCAGCAATTCTAAAATCTACAAAAATTTTTTTTTTTACAATTTAAAAACTTAACGAAGCTTAATTTTTTAAACAAAAAGCATTTTAATTAAAATTTTTCTAGAATCGTTTGAAAAAAGAAAAGTACTATTTAAATCAAGAAAATTTAATTTGTTTTTAACAATTTAAAAAACTTAACAAAACTTTATTAGAATTCTAATCAAGATTTTTCTAGAACCTTAAAAAAAAAAACAAAAACTTCTAATTAAATCAGGAAAAAAAAAATCTTGTTTTAGACAATTTAAAAAACTTAACGAAACTTTATTTTTTTAACGAAAAACATTTTTATCAATATTTTTTAGAATCGTGTAAAAAAGAAAAACAAGAAATAAATCTTATCTTAGACAATTTAAAAAAATTAACGAAACTTTACTTTTTTCGCGAAAATAATTTTAATTGAAATTTTTAATAACTTTCAAATTTTCAACGATTTTTGGAAATATGAAAGTTAGATAGATATTTAAATCAAGAGAAAATATGGTTTTGGACAATTTTAAAAAATTAACGAAACATTATTTTTTTAACAAAAATGATTTTAATCAAGATTTTCTAGGATCGTTCATAGCAAAAACTACTAATTATATTAAGAACCAAGAACCACATTTATTACTTTTTTTTTTAATATTTTTTTAGTGCTTTTTAAAGGTCAAAGGAAGGAAGTTATTGTTAATTATTTGTTATTGCTATATAAATTATAAAATTTCAAAACATTGTTATTTTTTCTTTAATATCAATTATTATTAAATTTTCGTTTTAATAATCAATTTCATTTTCAGATTATACGAAATCCAAGTAAAGAAAGTCATTAAAGTTCAATCTATGATCAGAGCTCTATTGGCACGTAAACGTATGAAGGGTGGTAGCAGCAGCACTTCCAAAGGTAAATATTTAAAATAAATAAATTTAAAAACTTTATATAAATTTCAAAACAAACTTCCCTAACTTTTATATTTCTTACATTTTATTTTTAGCCAAAACTGTGGGTCACAAGGATATAGCAGCGTCTAAAATACAAAAAGGTAATAATGAAAATGAGGGTGACCCAGAACTGCTTAATGTCCCCGAAGTAGATTATTTAGATATAAGTGAAACAAATTCTGAAGCAGAAGATTTATTCGAAGATGATCGCAAAGAAGAGGCCTTAGCAGCAGCTCGAGTGGCTGAACGAGAAAATGCCCTAATTGATGAGCATGATGAATAAGGAAAAAAAACATGTGTTTGAAAACCATAATAAATAAAACGTAAACGGACGTATTATAAACGTCTTTAATATACAGAAAACAAACATTATTTACATACATAAATATATTTATAACAAATGTCTAGTAGTTGTAGTTCTCACACATATATAAACGATATTACAAATACAAACATGATATTAAAAAAAAAAAAAGCAAATAAAGACCAATAAATTTTGAATGTAAAAATTCTTAAAATAAATAAAAATAAAGTTTTCTTGGTTTCTGGCCAAAATGTTGTTGTTTTCCAGCTAAATAAGAATTTAGTAATTTAAATGGAAAAATAATTTAAATAGAAAATAACAAAAGACATAATGCAAAATGTATGCTATAATGTCAAGAGATTAAAAAAAAGAAAAGCTGCTTATTTACGGTCTGCTCTGCAAACATTTTTATTTAAATTTATTTATAATAACAAATCGATCGATTGAATAAAAAAAATGTAAGAAACCTTTTATAGGCAACCGGCCTAACAACAATAGGTGTAAAAAAATAATATAGAAAATAAATGAAAAATTAATTAAATTAACGCGATACCACAAAAAGACATATATCAACCACGCAATAGCCTTGACCCATGTAACAAAAAAGACAATGTTTAGTTCTTAACAAGACTTACATGTATTAACACAATTTGACATTTTTTTTCAGTTCCTTTTCCTTTTTTATGCTCTAGCATAAAAATCTTTAGTTTTTTTTCTTAATTAGTTTGTATTGTTTTATAAACATTTTAATATTCTTGTATTTTATTTTTTCTTTTTAATTCTTTCTAATTTTATCTTTGTTTTATAAATGTTTTTACTGTTTTTTTTTTTTTTTTCTATAGCTTACCGTGGTTTCCGTGAACGCCAACGATATGCTCCTTTGGTAAATGAAAAGACTGGCCAAATTAATCAAGAGACAGCAGAATTTATACGTCATTATGTACGTAAATGGCGTGAAAAATCTTTATTCCAAGTTCTTTTACATTATCGTGCTGTAAAATTTAAAGATTTTGTTAATTTATGTCAACAAGTGAGTTTCAAATTGTTTTTTTTTTTTTATTTTTATTTTTAATAAAGAAAATTTAAATTTAAAACTAAATAAAATTATAAAAAAAAGTCACAAAATATCATAGACAAACATTCTTAAACTTAACGAAACTATATATTTAAAATTGAACAAAATTGTAGATTTCTTATAAAAGACTTAAATAAGTTCAAACTAAATCAACTTAACGAAAATTAATATGGTTAATTAAAAAACTTAAAAGTAATAATTTTTTTTTAGTTCCATAAACCAAAAGTTCTACAGAAATTTCTTAACTTGTTAGTTTTTCCAAAGAGTTTTAGTTATATATCTTTAATATGGATAAGTTTTTTTTCACAACTCACGAAAGATATCTTATTTTTAACCATTTTTAAAACTTAACGAAGCTTTATTTTCTTAACTTAATAATTTTAACCAAGATTATTCTACAATCGTTTAAAAACAGAAATTTCTAATTAAATCAAGAAAAAAATCTTATTTTGGAAAATTTATAAAACTTAACGAAACTTAATTTTTTCAATGAAAAGCATTTTAATCAAGATTTTTCTCGAATCGTACAAAATAAATAATATACTGCTTAAATTTAGAAAAACAATCCTGTTTTTGACAATTTATAAAATTTAACGAAACTTAATTTCTTTAATAACGAAAAGCATTTTAATCAAGATTTTTATAGAATCGTATAAAAAAAACAAAATTAAATCAAGAAAATGTTGTTGTTTTAAACCATTTTAAAAACTTAACGAAACTTTATTTTCTTCACTGGAGGATTTCTAGCAGAAAATTTTTTTATTTCAGTTTAATATGGATAAGCCATTAACCAAATCAATAAAAAAAACTAAATTAATCGAGAAAAAATCTTGTTTCGGAAAATTTAAAGAACTTAACGAAACTTTATTTTTGAAACGAAAAGCATTTTAATCAAACATTATTTTGATCGTTTAAAAACAAAATTTACTAATTAAATCCAGAAAAAAATCTTGTTTTGGAACATTTTAAAAACTTAACGAAACTTTTTCTTAACTAGAGGACTTCAAGCAGAGAATTTTTTATATTAGTTTAATATGGATACGCCCTTGATCAAATCGATAAAAAAAAAATACAAATTTGGAAAAATTTTAAAACTTAACGAAACTTATTTTTTTTAATGAATATTATTTTAGGAAAGATTTTTCTGGAATCGTTTAAAAAACAAAAACTGCTAATTAAATCAAGAAAAAAACTTGTTTTGGACAATTTAAAAAACTTAACGAAACTTTATTTTTGCAACGAAAAGCATTTTAATCAAGTTTTTTATAGAATCGTTTAAAAAAGAAAAGCAGCTAATTAAATCAAGAAAAAACTTTAGTTTTGCAACGAAAAGCATTTTACTAACGATTTTTCTGGAATCGCATAAAATACGAACGGTAATACTTAAATCGACAAAAAGAGTCTTGCTTGGACAATTTAAAAAACTTAACGAAACCAAATTTTTTTTAAAAGAAAGGCATTTTAATCAAGATTTTTCAAGAATCATTTAAAAACAAAAACTACTAATTACATCGAGAAAAAAATCTTGAAAACGAAAAACATTTTTATGGAAATTTTTTTATAATATTTTAAAATATGAAAGTAAAATCTTAACGAAACTTACTATAAAATCAAGAAAAAAAACCTTGTTTTGGACAATTTATAAAACATAACGAAACTTTATTTTTGCAACAAAAAGCATTTTACTAAAGATTTTTTCACAGTAGTATAAAAAAACGAAAATTACTATTAAAATCGGGTGAGAAATGTTTTTTTTTGGACAATTTATAAAACTTTTTAACGAAAAGCATTTTAATCAATGTTTTTTTTTTTTTTTTTTGGAATCGTTTAGAAACCATTTGAAAAACTTAACGAAACTATATTTTATTAACTAAAGAACCCCAAGCAGATAATTTTTTATATTACTCGTAGTTAAATATGAATACGCCCATGATCAAATCGTTAAAAAAAAAATTCAAATTTGGAAAATTTTTAAAACTTAACGAAGTTTAATTTTTTTAATGAATAGTATTTTAGGCAAGATTTTTCTAAAATTGTTTAAAAAAGAAAAGCAGCTAATTAAATCAAGAAAAAAATCTTGTTTTGGAAAATTTAAAAAACTTAACGCAACTGTATTTTTTCAACGAAAAGCATTTTAATCAAGTTTTTTATAGAATCGTTTAAAAAAGAAAAGCAGCTAATTAAATCAAGAAAAAACTTTAGTTTTGCAACGAAAAGCATTTTACTAACGATTTTTCTGGAATCGTATAAAATACGAACGGTAATACTTAAATCGACAAAAAGAGTCTTGCTTGGACAATTTAAAAAACTTAACGAAACCAAATTTTTTTTAAAAGAAAGGCATTTTAATCAAGATTTTTCAAGAATCATTTAAAAACAAAAACTACTAATTACATCGAGAAAAAAATCTTGAAAACGAAAAACATTTTTATGGAAATTTTTTTATAATATTTTAAAATATGAAAGTAAAATCTTAACGAAACTATTTATAATTTCTATATTCTCTTTTTGTGAGCTCTTGTAATTAAAAAAAAAAAAAATTATTTATTTCAGATCATTAAAACAACTTAACTGAACTTTTCTAAACTAAAAGAAGGTAAACAAAATTAACACCTCTTGTCTATTACAGGTTCACATTTACAATCAACGTGTTGTGGCTGGTCTCAATAAATGTACACGTACTGTGCCTTTTGATCGTATTAATACCCGAGAAGTTAATTCCTCACAATTGGGACCCATGCCTGTAAGTTAACCACTAATTCAAAAAAAAAAAATTCTAAATTTCACTTTTTTTTAATCTCTAAACACAAAGGTGGCTGTACGTAAATTACCAATGCGTTTAGATCAAATACCATTTTACGATACCCAGTACATGGTAGATCCGGCCAATTCAATGGCAAGACAAACTTATACATCAAATATGGCTACTACTATGGATGATGATGAACCCTGGGATAGTCCATTGCAAAGGAATCCCTCAATGACTTCATATCTAATGACCTATAATGCCTACAAAAAAGAACAGGCTTGTCAAACTAATTGGGATCGTATGGGAGAAAGTGATGTTATATATAATCAAAATTTCTATCGTGATCCTAATATAATGAGAAGGTATGCTAACTATTAAAAGAAAAATTTTAAAAAAAAAATGTTAAATTATTTAAATTTATTATTCTTAGAAATCAAATGCAGATGCAAATGAATGCTTATAATAGCTACAGTAACTATAATAATGCATTTCCTCCTCCCTGGCAAGGTAATCGTACTGGATCTAGGCGTAATAGTTTAAAAAATTATCCTGCTCCACCACCACCTCCAATGCCACCCATGATGCAACAGAATATGTATAATAGGCAAATGATGCAGCAACAACAGAATATGCGTAATTCATATCCACCGGCTCAAAATCCTGTTAATGAGCTACAAAATTTAATAGGTCGTCGTAATAATGAGGATGTAGGTTATGTTTTGTTACTTTATATGTTTATTGTATATTTTTTTGCAGAAAATTTATTTTTGTTTAATAAAATTTCTTTATAGGATTCTGAAGAACCACCTTTTAATTTCAAGGCCATGTTACGTAAAACTAACTACAATAGACCTGGGGACAATTCAACTACCTATGAATTCAATCAAAACAATCAAACATTTCAACCGCCAAAACTACGATCCACCGGTAGACGTTTCGAAGATAATTCTTCGCCACAATTTGGAGCTGCTAATAAATTTGGCCAACGAAATGTTTCCACGCCTTCAAATCAACAGACAAGTAGTTACTCAGATAGTTATAACACAAATAATAGATCAACTGAAGATGCGGGCAATAACGATGAAGAAGAATATGAAATTTAGAAATTTCTGTTTTTTTTTTTCAGAAATCAAAAAATTTTATACGAACAATCCGTTTATATATAATTTTTTTAATAATGCTTCTTCGTTTGTAATTCTTTTGGCAAAAAAAATTTAATGAATAAATAAAACATAAAATTAATTTAAAGTCTTTTAAAGTTGTTTTTTTCTTTTTTTGTTTCTTAAATATGTATACAGAAAGATTATTTTAATTTAAAATTTTGGAAATTTTTAAAAGGAATGAGCATTTTTTTATACTAAAAGCATTTTAAAACTCATTTAAAGAACGATTGTTTCAAATTTTCTTCACAAAATTAACACATTATTGTCTTTGGCTAAAACTAAACTATATAGAAGCTGCAGAAAACATTTTTCCGAAAATAATGCTTTAGAAACTTACGTTAATACTAGGCTAATTGCTAAAGAAGATTGATAAAATTCTGAAAATTTATAAATCCAATTCAGGTTCTCTTAGACCATCCGAGTGCATATTACGTCCAGATAATTCTAACATAACACGATCTTCCAAATTTTTATCTAATATGGAACGATTTTTGGTGCCCTGTAAATTAAAGAATAAGAATTTACGATTTATTTTATTATAAAAATAACTTTTACTGTTATACTTACTTCGCCTTCCTCATCACTGTCACCTTCTTTGGGTTCATCGCCTATACCCCAAACTTCTAGATTCCGTATACGAAAGTCTTTACGTTTACTAAGCTGAACATAATCCTTAAATGTGGTACATGTCTCGGAGCTATGACCCAGACCATATTCACAGTCTAGCCATAGACCCCAATAGTTATACTGGCCACCCATTCCCTATTTAAATGAAATTGTATTAAAATTAATTTTTTAATAATTAGCAAAAGAAAAGTTTTTAAAAAAAATATAATTTATTCAGAGAAATAATGTTTGAAAATTATTTAACAATGAATTTGGTGAAAATCTTTGTTAATATTAAAACTCAAATTTTGCTCTGAAGCTTAGTTTTAATACTAAAATCCCCTTTTAATTAAACTCTCTTTTAAAACTCATTTTAAGTACTATAGCTCATTTTAGTACTTACATTCACTTTTAGTACTAAAACCTAATTTTAGTAATAATAACTTAATTTTTGTATTAAATCTCATTTTTACCATTAAATTTAATTTAATCACAGTACTGAAACTCATTTTTAGAACAAAAAAATAAATTTTTCGTACAGAAGAAAATTTTTAGTAATAAAACCCAAAATTTAGTAATAAAAATTTAATCAAATTTTTGGTACGAAATCTCATTTTTAGTACTAAATCACATTTGTAGTTCTAAATCACATTTGTAGTTATGAATTTCATGTTTACTATAACAACTCTGTTTTAGACCTAGATTATTTTTTAGTACAAAAACAATTTTTTAGTACTAAAACTGATTTTTTATGCTGAAACTTACTTTTTAGTACTAAAATAAAATATTAGTACCAAAACAAATTTTTCGTACTAAAACTAATTTTCAGTAAAATAATTCATTTTTAGTACAAACAAATTTTAGTGCAAAAAGAAATTTTTAGAACAAGAAACAAAGTGCAAATTTTTAGTACTAAAACTAATTTTTGTATTCAAACTCGTTTTTAGTAACAAACCTAATGTTAGTAATAAAAACTTTGTTAGTACTAATCTAATTTTTAGTACTAAAATATGTTTTAGTGCTAAGAAAGGGATTTGGTGCATACTAAAGATCATCTTTAGTACTAAATCTTATTTTTAGCACATACTAAAACTCAAACCTATTTTTAGTACATTAAAAAATAAAAATATATTTAGTATTAATATTATTTTTATATTTTTATATTATATTTTCATATTTTTTAGTACAAAAACAAATTTTCAGTATAAAATTAATTTTTAATACATAAATAAATTTTTAGTACCACAACCCAATTTTAGTAATAAAAACTTAATTTTAGTACTAAATTAAATTTTTAATACTAATTTTAATTTTTATTACTAAATCTCATTTTTAGTACGAAATCTCATTTTTAGTACAAAAACTTATTTTTAGTACTAGATCTCATTTTAAGTATGTATAAAGGATAAGGATAATTTTAATTTCTTAGCAATAAAACTTATTTTAGTACAAATTCAAATTTTTAGTAAAAAAGTCATTTTTAGTTCTAAAGCTTATTTTTTGTACAAAATAGAAGGTTTTAGACAAAAAAGACATTTTTGTACAAAAACAAAGTTTTAGAACAAAAAATTAATTTTTGTACAAAAACAAATTTTTAGTACTAAAACACTTTTTATAAAAAAAAAAAAAAAACTTGTTTTGATTACTAAAACTAATTTTTAGTACAAAAGTTCATTTTTCATACTAATTTATTTTTAGTACTAAGTAATTTTTTTACTTACTCATTTTTAGTTCTAATGCTTATTTTTTGTACAAAAAAGAAATTTTAGTACTATAACAAAATTTTAGTACTAAAACAAAATTTTAGAAAAAAAATTTTAGTACTAAAACAAACTTTTTATAAAAAAACTTGTTTTGATTATTAAAACTAATTTTTAGTACAAAAATTAATTTTTCATACTAAAACTTATTTTTAATACTTTAAGTATTTTTTTTTAGTACTAAAACTCATTTTTAGTTCTAAAGCTTATTTTTTGAAAAAAAAGTATTTTTTTAGTACAAAAGCAAATTTTTAGTAAAAAGGATCATTTTTAGTACTAACCCCCATTTTTTGGTACAGAAACTCATATTTTGTACAAAAACACATTTTTTATACTAAGACTAATTTTTAGAACTAATATAAATTTTTAGTACAAAAACATTATTTTTCATACTAAAACTAATTTTTAGAACTAAAACTGATTTTTAGAACTAAAACTAATATTATAGGAAAAACAGGAGGTTATATATATTATATATATACTTCACTTTTAGCGCTAGAATAAATTTTTGGCACTAAAACTAATGTCTAATACAAAAACTAAATTTTAGTACTGAAACTCATATTTAGTAATAGAATCCATTTTTAGTACTAAAAAGAATTTTTAGTAAATAAAACTAAAGTTTCAGTACAAACGAACAAATTGTCTTAATTAAATTGAATAAAACTCAAATTAAAATCAAATAAAATTTTACATGACGTATAGAAAAAATCATTAACACTAAATTCAGTCTTTCACTAGACCGAAGCGGTGACTCAAAAGAGAATTAATAATAACAAGCTTGTTGTTTTCTTGTTTATTTTTATTTCTTTAGATCCACCTAAATCACAATAATAAAATCTTGTATTTTCTTTTTTTAGAATAATGATTTCATTTCCTATCAAAAGAAGTCTTTACTATTAAAGCTCTATTGTTGCTAGTACTTGTTTTTATAGAGTTTTATAAGAGCTCTAAGCTAAATTTAAATGCTCTTAAGATTTTAAGATATTTTTATTTCTTTTTAAAAAGCTTTAGACATTTGACATTGAAAAGGTCATAAAAAAATATAAATAATAAAGTATTATACTTACCAAACCATTTGGCATAGTCTGTTGATTTAAATTCAAATACTGATAATGATTGTTATAGCCTGTGGTATTAAAACAGCGCATGGCTGGACTTAAAGTAAACAGCATAGCGCTATCATCACCTTAAAAATTATATATTAAAAATTATATCGTATGGAATTCAGTTTTAATACCTAAAAAGTTGGGACCTAAAGACCAGGATTCAGGGGCATAGCCCGCAAAAATATAATGATCTTCATCTTCCACAACCAAAAGTGTAGGACCACGTTTAATCAGTTTACCCAACATGGTGGAAAAACTTTCACCCATAATTTTTGATGAAAACAAAAAACGCCATTTGTTTCTTAAATCTGTGGGCATATTGCTATTAATAAAAATCACATGAGGTATATCCATTATGGGAGAATAATTTGTGCCAGTAGGTAAACCTAAAAACAATACAGCAAAAAACATACATTTTTATAAGGATTTAAAGCTATTAAAATAATTTAAATAATATACCTTCTTGTATGGGTAAAATTTGCTGACTTATATGATTGGAACCTCCTAATTTGCCATTTTTACCATTACCATGACCATAAAGATAGCAGAAAACATGACGCCATATTATTAAAAATGTAGGATTTATTTGCAACCATTTCTCTAAAGCATACAGAGAAGCTGTAGACTCTGTTTCCGATTCTTTACCCAATAAACGTATTAAACCTTTGGCAAAACATTGTGCTGAACGATCATTACAATGATAACCAAATTTAATCCAAGATTCATATTCAGGAGAATTCTTATCTCTCAGTATATGCAAATAACTTAACAAAATTGAAGTTATATACTGAAAAGAAATATGTAGATTTTTATAAATAAAATTTAGAAAATTCATGATATAGTTTACCATTTCTAATTGCTTTAAATCGATTTCATCAGGTAATTTTGCTCCGAGTGATAAGTGTATAAAATTGATTTGTTCATCTATGGAACCACGTTCGACTATATAATAAGGTTCGACATATTTTTTGAATGTTATTGTACCAACTCTTTGGGGTTGTCGTTGCTGTTGTTTTTGTTGTGGAGTTGGTTTTACTGTGTAAAGGAAATTTGCTATAAATTGGGCTAAATTTTTGTCGACAATTGTGGACCATGTTTCCTAGAATTATAAAAAGATTTTTTTTTTTTTTTGAAATTTGCAGTAAAAAAAAGTAATTTTATTGGGTAAAAATTTTAGATGAAAAGTTTTTCGGGGAAAATTTATTTATGATAAAGTTTTTTGAGTTGAAAAAATAAATTAATTAATTATATTATTATGAATGATGGAAGTTTTTTTTTAGGCAAAAGTGACTATTTGATATTGTAGAGTTTATTTTTTTGTATAAATCAAAAAAATTTAGGCATCGATTTTTTGTAGCATATTTTGGTCACAACAACATATTTTGGGCTTATCAACATATTTTTTCATATATTCATATTTTTGGATTTAGTGATTTTTTTACTGTTACATAAGTTTTTCAAATCAGATTCCTAAATAATTTTCATCTTATAAACTAGATTACACCTGGGGTGCTCCGCTACCCCTATATAAAAAAATCAAACGGTTGATCTTAAATTTTTTTTTTTTTTTATTTAATTGATATTATAGTACAGTTCGCAGAAAAATATAACTTTTATAGTTCTGACCCCTACTTATGAACTCGTAGACCTTTTATTGTAACCCTTCTATTAGAGATGTGATAGTTGTTTCAATATTTTTTTTTTTTTTTTTTTTTTTTTTTTGGAACAGTTTGCACTCCTTTTAAGTCCTTTATATTTTGGGACACCTTTTTTGTGCTCTTCAATTCTCTTTTCACAAGAGCCCAATATCTCTCCACTTGTCTTAGATCCTGACAAATTGAAGGGTTGACCTCTCTTGGTACAAAAACTATGTTATTGTTTTGGTACCACTCCAGAGAGCTTTCTTACCGTAGTGACATGATGCCAAATCGGGGAAAAAAATGTGTGGACACATTCTGCTCTCTTATTAAAGGAAGAAGCCATTTTTGCAGAAATATTTTGTATATTTTGATATTTATGGAGCCGACGGTAACAAATGACTTTCTTATTTTGCCGCAACTGCTTTAAGCTTGACATAGCAAGATTTTTTTTAGAAAATTTTGTCTGGTTTTGGGTAGTAAACTTATCTTCAACATTGCCTCGAGCATTAGCAACATTAAAATTTTGACACAGAAGCTGTGAAAATTCTGCCAGCGCATAAGTTTCGTCGTCCATTATACAACATGAGTATTTTTGAATTAAATTTGATTTTGATTTCCGTCTCCTATTCTTGACTTCTAAATTTTTTGCAGCATTCCAGTGTGGAACTTTTTGGACTTTATATGTTTTTAACTCGGCATTAGCTTTAACACCAAATAGTCAGAGCACTGAGCTAACCGGGCTGCTTTTGTACCAGATGTGTTTGGAGTTCTTTTCAATATGCTTTCAATTTTCTGGACTACCCAATATCATGTGGACCTTTTTTTTTCTTCCTGAACCAGGTTTCCTATCAATAGTCAAATTCTTCTGATACTGTTTAACATTGGAAACAGTTTGACGGCAGATATTTAATTCTTTGGCCAATTATTTTTACGACCAATTTGGATTTTTTTGAAAATTTTTAATAGTTTGTAGCACGTACATCTTTTTCGTCACTCATTTTCATCAAACTCACAAAAAATCATCATGGTTGTTATAAAAATAATAACTGACATATTTTTCAATTATAACTAGATCAAAAAAAATTTAAATATTGTTTCCGAAGTTATTATGAGCCAAAACGTGTGTTAAAATTTTTTCGATCGCACACATAACCCGTGGTCCTCTCCTAACATAAAATATTTAACATTAACACTAACATCATGTTAATGGTAAATGTAGACCGTTCAACTTTATGTTAATGTTAATTTTTTCGATGTTTAAACACGGTTGATAAAGCAAATGTTAAAAGAACCATGTTTAAACACCAAGCATCACACACTATGTTTTTTACTAACACACACAAAGAAATTATTGCATGTGCGAAGAATACAACAAAACAAGAAATTAACATGAATGCACGTACGTCATATTGAAAACATTAAAATTTGAGCATATAATTTTAACATGATGTTTTAACATCATCTCATCTCTAGTGGAGACTACTCGTAAAGTTATTTAAATCAGAGAAGGCGATAACAACTATGAATAGCTGTAATAACTACCGTTTCCGTCTATTCGTCATGTGGACTATTCTTTTAATTTAGAAAAATTGTTTCTGTTGTGGCGATTTTAATTTTTAATTTTTTTTTTTTTTTTTTGGTGACTTTTTCGATTGATATTGGCCACTTTTCGATCGATATTGGCGATTTTTTTAATTTTATTAGTTTTTTGATTTTGGCTATCAAGTTTTGTATATTTTTTTCGTTTTGGCAATTTTTTCATTTTGGCGATTTTTCGGTTTGCCGTTTTTTTACCTTTTTGATTTTGGCAATTTTTTTATTTCGTTTTGTCGATTAAAATGAATCGAAAAAAACGCTATAAATTTTTGCGATTATGTTGTTGTTTTAGCGTTTTTTTGTTTATGGCGATTTTTTTCAGTTTGCCAGTTTTTTGTGTATGGTGTTTTTTTTCCTTCCTTTATTTTGGATTTTTTCTTTTTGGTAAATTTTTTTATTTTATTTTTTTTTAATTTTTATGTTTTCTCGTCTTGGCGATTTTGGCAATTTTTTCAGTTTGGTGGTTTTTTATTTCATCTTGGCGATTTTTTTTTTCTTTTCCGCAAACTCATTTCAACTCGACAGAGAAAAAAGTGGCGAAACGGAATTTTTGGTTTAGAAAGTTCTTGTCGTGAAAAGGTTTTTTTTTTATCAAAAACTTTTTTCTACTTTTGGGTTTTAAAAAGAAAATATTTAATAAAAATTAAAACAATTCTTTAAAAAATTACCAATTTATTAAAAACATTTCTTTTAAAGAAAATTAATAAAAATCAAAGATGTAAATTAGATTATAATAACATTTAAGAGTATAACAGTTTTTTTATTTTAATAACAATAACAAACTTTGCTATTGTGATTATAATATTTGCATATACTGATATACATATATATAGTTACAATCAAGCGTGTGTATTATATTTAAATAAAAAATATTGTCAATTAGACGGACAAATAAACATTATTTGATTTCTTTTGTGTACTTGTTATATGTAGTATGTACTCGACGCCGTCTTCGCGTACAGTGTTTGTTTGATCATTTTGTTGTTGTCCATTTCATTTAGGAAGCAGTCATTTAACTGTAAGTTGTATAACGTTTAGGTTTCATTATCAATTTCTTTAGACGCTGTACATAAACAAACAAACAATTGCCATTAACGCTGGCTGGCATTGTCAGTCATCGGTGTGATTTGCTTCATTTTTTTTTTAATTTGGCTTTTGAATTTCTTTTTGTTTTAATTGCTTTAATGCTTTCGTCATCATGATCGCTTTTACATTTTATCAGTTAAAAACATTTTAGTGTGTTGTCGCGGTTATAAACATACGTACATACATATGTATGCACATGTAGGTAGGGTATATACTTTTTTTTTATTTTTGTTATCCATCAAACAAACTGTAGCTGTTGTTAAAGTGATTTAGATGTCTTATGACTTTTTTATTTTAATAAAATTCCCCATTCATTGAATATGTAATAATTCCATGTATACAATTATTTTATTTGCCTGCTAACTAGTGGACACTCGAGAACAATAAACAAATTTTATAGGAAATAAATTCACTGACCTTGCAATTATTTTTTGTATCAAGATTTGAAATTTGTTTATATCAGGAATCTTGTTACATTTAAAATTCTATTGCGTATTGTATAGCCCAGAGTAGTAAATTTGTAATATGGAATGTTAGCAAATGTGGTAAATACCGGTTTCTTGGGTTTGTTATTGATACTTACCAATAATTTGTTTTCCGTAATTTTTTCTGTATGTCCACCTGATGTGTGGCGAAATGAATGTTCCAAAACTTTTAGTTCATCAGCTGTAAATGGTAGTGTTTCGCCTTTCTTGGCCTGTTGATTACCCATTTTTAAAACTTGTTTGTTAATAAAACGTTTAAAAGTTTCAATATAATCGAAAGCGTATGAAAACAAAACTAAAATAAACGTTTATTTTTTTACAATCGACGAGTAGTATTCTTCTTTTGATGGTATTTTGATGAAGAATGAAAGAAGAGAAACGAACAACTCAAAACAAAACGAGATGTCGTAATACAAAAACAATACAAACAGCTGAGATAACACCAGTGATGGTAATTCATAAATTTCAAATGCGATTTTGAAAGAAGTTTTAGGGATGGGAAAGGTACTGTAAAATTGAATGAATTCTAACCATGTATTTATGAATGTTATTCAAAACATGCTAAATCATGTTAAAACCTTATACAACTTATTTTTTCGACATTTCAATGATAAAACTACCGAAAAGATACATTATCTGATATTTTTAAATTCTCACAAATATTTTCATTTATCGACTTATGCAAAGATTAAGATTTCAATTGAAAGCTCATGTATAAGAATTTGTAAAAAATAAAAAAAAATTTAACCCCAATTTGTGTATTTCTAGTGTATGATAAAACTTATTTTATGTGAGTTTTTTTCTTATTAGGAGGCCTTTGTCCAGTTGTAAAGGTTTTTAACTATGTGGTATATCCAATAAGAGTTTTTTTTTTTTAATCATACAATTGATTTACAATATTAAATCAACTTTGTTTTTCTTTTCGATTTTTATGATCGAGTTAAAAAAAAAAAAACATGATTTTTTATTCAATTATTTTGACGTTGTCGACATATTTTGTAAACACAATTTGTCTCATTTTGACAACGAATGGCTATCATTATAATTATTGAATAATCTTATGAAGCCCAAATATAAAGAAAAATATTTTACTTTATTAGTCGAACATATTAACAATTTACAACAATAATAAATTATAGTTTTGTCGTCGATTCTTTTATAATAATGTGGACAACAGTTCCTAAAATATTG
Source organism: Protophormia terraenovae (assembly GCA_951394005.1). Taxonomy (NCBI): domain Eukaryota; kingdom Metazoa; phylum Arthropoda; class Insecta; order Diptera; family Calliphoridae; genus Protophormia; species Protophormia terraenovae. The sequence goes on from OX596074.1 coordinate 146,984,215, forward strand.
CCTCGTTTTCAGTTTTTGATTTGATACTCTATGTGTTCCTATTTTATAGCTCTAGCCCATTAAAGATCGTAAATATCGAATTTGAAAAATTAGTATTTGAAAAAGATAACGACTTTTAAATTTTATATTTAATGAATTTTTTATTTATGATTTTAGATAAAAAAAAAAAAAAAATATGGGTAACAAAAAAAGGAACTCATCAAGATCTTCGGCACACTTGAAATTATTATATTTTTTCCGCCTTAATAAAAATTTTTCTGTGTAGCCGGCCTGTGGCCGGGCTTAAGGAGTTTCTCCTCTGGGTATGTCGAACACCGGCTTCGCTAAATAAGCATTTTTCGAATATCAAACATTTTTTTAAGTGCCGCCATTTTTATACAAAATGTCAATTTTGTTCCCAAGTAATTAATTAATAGGGTAGTGTTATATATCATTAAAAAGTTATTTATAAGTGCTTTTAAATTACATCAATATAATTAAGATCCGACAATCATTAATAAAGATATTCAGGAAAATATATTGAAACTTTGAAGGCCTATACTCGTAAACAGAGCAACAGCGGACAACATTTTTTATTGCACTATAATCACAAGTAAAAGTTCTATAGAATCACTATCAAAATTGTTTAAAAATCAACTGTGCCGAAGATCTTGATTTACGCCCAAAAAATATACGTACTATACGCATACTTAATATTATGTTTATATATTTGGGGGATTCACAAAGTGTGCTATCATGTCGTATAGTCATAATGTCATAAAATTTTACAAAGGAAAAGCAATAACAATATTTTTAATACATTGAAATATTTTAGAACTTATGATATTACGACATGATAGCACACTTTGTGAATCCCCTAATTATATATGCGTACATAGTTCACATAAAGTTTAAAAAAAAAAAAATGTGCAGTAAATTAAAATCATTATTTGTTAATCAAAATGTATAATATATGGCTTATTTCAATGGTAATATGTTAGCTTTAAATTTATAAATTAAATTTATCAATTTACCGCCTATAATTAATTAAAAATATAATTAACAATGTTCTTCTCACATTTAATTTTTAATAAATCGAAAAGTTACCATCACTGTTACTCCTGCTACCCACATCCAACTAACTAATCCAATCGGAAAAAATGCATCTGGCATCTTCCACTAATAATTCGCTAGTAAAATTCGGTAACTTTGTTTTACAATCTTTTTGACATTTCATCGTTCTCTCTGTTTTCTTAAAAACAAGAGAAAAAAAGAAAAACATAAATGAAAAATTTACTGCAAAATTTTTTTATTTTTTAGCAGAAAACCAAAAAAACGTTAAATAAATTCTATAATATACGATAAATTATGTCGAATTCAGTGTTAATACAATATAATTTGTAAATATCTTTTTGAAAAACAACATGAATATAAGACCCAGATGTCGTGAATGGCTGCCCTTAAGTACGCAGCAATTAAGATTAAGGAATCTACAAGCAATACAAGGAGTTAATATTGAAATAAAAGGCAGTTCCAAATCATCTACAGAGACTTTACTGTACTACACACTACACGATCATCCGGAAAATGAGCCATTTTATCAAAGTGAAAAGATGGCCTTGAGAAAGCATTTACATGTTAAATGGGCGGAAATACATTGTCCAGAGATACTGAAGTCCAATGCTAATTGTGTTTGCATTAAAATATGGGCCTGCATAAAGAAGACTGAAACTAAAAAGAACATTAACATAAATGACGTGCCCACAGAGGAACGACAACAAAACGCGGGGAAAGACATCAATTCATTGCTGAGAACAAAGAAAATTAAGGAACCCATGAGGTGTGTTATTACTTAATCATAATAATGACTAATTTTGTTAGTTTTTCTTAATTTTAGTGCCTTAACGATGGAATTTGTTAAATTCCAAAAATTGCCCCAACCCTCAGACACTCTACTCTTCTGTTGGGCTGTTTACTTTTCCGGTTTAATACCTCTGTCACAAAATACTGAGGTCAAGTGTTCGGCAAACTCCTTAATATTTCAAATGAATGATGAGTATTTTGCCTCACCGGAACTCTTTAGTACGGAAAGTTTACGAGGACAATTGGCCTTAAACTACGAACGTTATTCGGCCAGTGTGCCAAAGTGTAGCATACCCACACCCGATGAATATACCATTAACTCACCACAAGTTTCGCGTAGTTCTAGTCCGGTTGCTGTTGATTGGCAAAAGGATTTGTTGCGTATGTCAAAGACCCGCTACGTCCAGTTGAACTGTGTACGCTCCGAGGTGAGGACAAGCTATGATCTAATGAAATTATTAAGATTGCAGCAACTACAAAGACAACGTCTGCAAACGCAACGTGAAAGTATAGAAATGACAGCCGACATTAAACGTTTAAGCTTAAGATGTATTACCAAAGAACAGCTATTAAGAAAACCACGAGCAACATCGATTAATTCAACATCAACCTCATCGTCCGCATCAACTGCCTCTCAATATCATTCCATGGGTCGTACTCTTAGTCTACTATTGGCCGAACAACAGCACATTGATCCCCATCAATTACTAAGAGCCCAGCAACTGCAACAACAATTGGAAACACTGAAAAGTAAACAGAGATTGCTGCTGAGTGCTCAGGAAACTTTTTGTAAACGTATCACTCATCTAAGGCAACAACTAAATGCTGCAACAACGTCTCGTCAACAATTGAAAACATGGTTGTCCGCTCGTCTGCGTAAATTACATGACGACAAGTTGGAATTGGAAAATTCAATTGAACAACAGTCCGAGCTTCGTCATCGCCGGCGTTTAGTTACCCAGCAAGTAGAGCATATAATGTCTTCATTGTGTTTGGAACTCCGGGACGTATATCCAATTGCTCGTTCACGTACTGGTCTCTACACAATTTGTGGTGTACCCCTTCCTACAATGGATGGCTATGTTTTGGACTCAATTAATGCCCAAAGTGTACATATATCAGAAAATATTACTCCCATGGCTTTGAGTGCTTCACTAGGTTATCTAGCCCATTTAGTCGAAATGATTTCTGTAGTTCTAAATCGTCCTTTAAGGTAAGTATTTTTTTTATAACATTTAATTAAAATCTCTAACTCTTATTATTTTCTTATAGAAATCCTATTATTCATGAAGGTTCAAGAACACGTATTATGGATGTTATCAAAGATATACCCTCGTATAATTCAAGAGAGTATGTATAGCAAAATTGTAACTGTACACAAATTTCTTATCAAAAATATTAAATAATTTTGTTTTTCATATTGTCTTGTTTGTTTACAGATTTCCCCTCTACAGCCGATCTTCGATACCTACGAAACCAGTCAAGTATGCAGTTAATTTACTAAATCAAAATATTGCTCAATTGTGTTTTGATATCACCGGTATACGTTGTGATATGCGTGCCACTATTGACAATATATTAAATATATTTGCAACATTTGTGCAAATCGAACAAAACAAACATGAAAAACTTTCACACAGACGAACTTTACCAGCAAAACGTTTAACTATAGTTGAATTAAATAATTCCAATGAAGTTGATGGTCCATCCCTTCAACATCATGTTCAGGTACATCACAATCATAATAATCATCATCAGGAGGAGCATAATGATCAACATTTGTCCAGTCAAATGGCAACTAAGAATGGTAATGAACAGGATTATTCCCTATCAAAGTCACATTCATCAGTCGATATGAATCATATGATGCCCCCAACAACACTAATGATGCATCATCATCATAATGTGCCTGCATTTTCATTAACAACTGATAAGCTGTTACATGCTTCACGTATTAGTTCACAGCCAATCAACATACAAGATAGATCGTCAGTACTTATAACAACAAATCAACAACGGTAATTGTTTAATTTTGTTGTAATTGTAATGTAAATAAAACAGTGATTGATTTTATCTTTTAGAAATTGTCGTTCTGTTGGCTCTTATACGGATAGCGAAGAAGATATTTGTTATTCCACACCGATTCACAGTTTTTCTAATTCGGATTCTAACTTGACATCATTACAACAAAGTGGTGGTCATCATCATCATGTTTAAAAATTTCTTATGTGATATTGTATTGTATTTTATTTCTTTTTTAAGTTTATTTTTTTCTTTTCATTAAGCTGCTTTAAAAAAAACGAAAAAGAACAAAAAAGCTTCATTCATTTAATATTATTTAAAAAATGCAGTAACATTGCAACATAAAGTACATTTGTAATATAATATATATTTATATATTGTGTATTTTAATCGAAAATAACTAATATACAAAAATACTTGTTTGTGTTTATAGCCAATTTAATAAAAACAACTATAAAAATTTAATATAACTTGGGGGAAAACACTAATGATTTTATTCTTATTTAGCACGGTTTTAGTCCAACTAAAATTTTTTTTCCGACGAGTGTATAGAATTATAAACTGTTTAAAAAAAACTTTTCTATTTTCTGTTCCACTTTTTTGCAGTTTCAATTTTCAAAATAGTCAAACTTTTGAAAAAGAAAAAAAATCACCCAAAAAAACCGCCAAATTGAAAAAAAAAAAAAATACAAAACAAAACAAAAGATAACTAAATTGCCAAAATGAAAAAATGGAAATAAAAACAAGCGCGAATGTTATATTCGGCCCGGCCGAATCTATAAACCCACCATCAAATTTTTAAATTTTTACGTTATATGGGAGGTGGGCGGTATAGTGTGCGGACCACGCCCATTTTTTGTTTCCAAGTTTACATTGGTCCTTGAAATATTTGAACACAATTTCACCTTATAAGAGAGGTGGGCGGTAAAGTGGGCGGACCACGCCCATTTTTGGTTTCCTAGTTTATATCGACCCTCGAACTATACGTACAAAATTTCGTTGTCGTACATGCTTTTGTTGAAGAAATATCAGCAGAAAAGTATGAAATTATACTAGAGCAGACAGCCTGTGTTTCTAGTATGTAGCCCATAACTTTTTTGTTTATTAACCGATTTTGCCCATTTTCAATCCCATACAAACATTATATAAGACAAATACTTGTGCCAAATTTCGTCCTCCTACGTTGTCCCGTTCGAGCCCTATCCTGCTTTCAACAGACGGACAGAAGGACGGACATAGCTAGATCGACTTAGAATCTATCCAGGACCCGGAAAATATATACTTTGTGGGGTCTTAAATGAATCCTTCGACATGTTGCACACGGAATGACAAAATCAATATGGTGATGGTGGGTATAAAAAAAAAAAAACGTCAGAATTAAAAATCAAAACGGATAAAATCCTCATCGTCAAAACAAAGAAAAAATGGGCAACACGAAAAAATCCTTAAAATTAAAAAAAGGATAATCGAAAAACGAAAAAAATCTTCAACAAAATATATCGCAAGAAACCCGTAAAAATTACAAAAATGTGTTATTTTGTACAAAACAAAAAATCTCTAACTTAAAAAACGACAAAACAAAAAAAAAGGAACTAATCAAGATTACTGGAACTATGAAAATGGAAATATATTTTATTTACGCAAATAAAACTTTTTGTGTGTTGCCGGCCTTCGGCCGGGCTTAAGGACTTCCTTCTCTGGGTATGTCGAACACCGGCTTCGCTAAATAAGCTTTTTTCGAATATCAAAAAAATTTATAAGTTCCATCATTTTTATACAAAATATCAATGTTGTTCCCAAGGAATTTATTAATATAGCTGTGTTATATATCATTAAAAAGGTAATTATAAGTGCTTTTAAATGGCATCAATATTAAGATTGGACAATTATTAATAAAGATATTCAGAGAAATATATTGAAATTTTAAAGGCCTATAACTCGTAAACCGAGAAAGAGCGGACAAAATTTTGTATATCTCTATAATCACAACTAGAAGTACTCTTGAATCAGTATAAGCATTTTTTAAAATCAATAGTTCCGGTAATCTTGATTTATGCCCTTAAGTTTTTTTTTTTTTTTTTTTTTTTTTGCAAAATATGTATTTTTTAAAAATTGTTAGAATTCGAAAAAAGCCTATTCAGAGATGCTGGTATTCGACATACGCAGGGGAAAAATGTGATGATTCAAGAACCTCTTGCTTGGCGGTGGATGGTGGCACACTGGCTGTTGGCTGCGGCATGTAGCTCGCCGGATATGGGGGGTTCGTTTCCACCTTGAGGCCATCACAGTAACTAAATCGTGCCTATTGGAAATATAATGTTGAATCAAGCAATAAACATGAAACAATAAACGGGACAATTAACGCTATGGTAACCGTAATACAGACAGACGGACATTTGAAGATAGCAATTTTCACGTTTTGAGAAGGACCGAATTCTCAGGACTAGATGATAGTGTCCTGGACAGACTGCCCACCCCTTTATTACATTTTACATTCAACCGTGACATTATTTCGTCCACTTACTTTTCTGTCCCTAAACAGAAAAGTTTACCACTTACTCTTTCTCTCTTACTATCAAGCTTTAAAACAAATTAACATTAAATTTTTTTCTTAATATAAACATAATTTTATGCAGTTTTTTATTTAAACGTTTAAATTATTAATAATCAAAATTAATACTAATTACTATGCAAATATGAGGCCCTCTTAATAAAAAACAAATATCAAATATACTATATAAAAAATGTGTGTAAATTAAAAATATTACAATTTAAATATTAGTAAAAGAAAACTATAATACCAAAAAAATTATGTGAAATTATTCATTTATTTTTATTCTATTTTACTTTCTTTTAATTTTGTTTTCTTTTATTTTACTATATTTTTTATTTTGTTTTGTTTTACTTTTATTATATTTAAAATTTATTTTGATTTATTTATTTTGATTTATTTATATAATTATTAATAATATAATAATTTAATTTATTTTAAATTTTCATTTAAAATTATTATTATTATTATTATTATTATTATTATTATTATTATTATTATTATTATTATTATAATCATTATTGTTATTATTATTATTGTTATTGTTATTATTATTTTATATTGATTCTAAATTATTCATAATTTTTATTAAAATTAAATAAATTAATTTTATTAAAATTAATTTCATTAATTTAATTTTTTTTTTTAATTTTTATAAAAAACATAAAGTTTATTTATTTTATATATTTTATATAAGAATAATTTTATATATATTTAATTTATTTAATTAAAAATTAATTTTACTTATTTTTAATTTATTTCAATTTTATGAAAAATAATTTTTATCAAGTAGTACTTATTAAAAATAATTTTATTAAAACTTTTTTTTAATCAATTTAAATCTATTACATTTTAAATTTATTTTATTTTGATTAAATTTAATTTGATTAATTTTAATAAATTTAATTTACTTTTTGATTTATTTATTTATTTTTTTTTTGTCATTAATTTTATTTTAATAATTTTAAATTAATTTTAGTTTACTTTAAGATATTTTAAATTATCTTTAATTAATTAATTTGTATTAAATTTACTTTCTTCAATTTTAATTTATTTTTATTAAAATTTATTTGGTTAATAAATCTTAATTAATTAATTTAGTATTATTAACGTTAATTTTAATTATCATATTTCAATTTAATTATTTTTATTTAAAATAATTTGGATTAATTCCTTGTTTATTTAATTATTATTAAAATAATTTAAGTTATTTTTAATTATTTTTAGCTATTAAAATAAATTATTTTTAATTATTTTTAGTTATCAAAAATAATTATATATGATTACTCATCAATATAAATTTAATTAATTAATTTTTACAAATATTTTGTTATTATTATTATTTTTTTTTATATTGAATTTTTTTAATTTAATTTTTGTTAATTTCTTTAATTTAATTAAAAAAATAAAATTTATTTACTTTTAAGATATTTTTTTACGTGGCAAACAACAAATCAAAATTATTTGATAGCAAACAAAAATATTCATAATGTGAACACAATGTGACCACATAATGGAAAATATTTTCCCATTTTTTGGGCAAATAATTATTTGAACTTACAAAATTTTTGTAAGAGAAAACAACATCAAATAATAGTTGTATCGAGCCATATTTATTATTGAATCTAATGGTGCCAAAGATCATTTTATGCATTTTATGATATATCTAATGATTTTTAGTATCAACTATATTTCAGGATGATATAGCAATATTAAACCAACCGTCTTCTAAAGATATTTACTCTTCTTTTGCATATATTGCCAAGAAATCTTTTCTGATCCAAGTGTAAAATTTTCAGTGAGTCAAAAGAGTAAAATTACAATGTAAAAATTAAAAGACTTCGGGAACATACTTAAGCATGTCAAGGACTGTACATAAAAATGAGTGAGATATATGTGTGCAAAAAACAGATTTTTGGCACCTTCAACCGTGAATAACTTGTGTAGCAGGGCAATAAAGTGTTACAATTTTCCTTCTAACTTATCTTCTATTGCATATATTGTCAAAAAAACTTTTTGTGGTTCAAGTTAGGGTGTCAGAAAATGTAAAATTTTCAAAGAGGCAACAGATTAAAATTACAATAATAAAATGAAAAGACTTCGTGCACATAATTATGCAAATCAAAGGACTATCACTACAAGATGGTACGTACAAATTTAGTTAAGCAAAATTGTTGCAAATTTTATATTCTATAGATGATATAGTAAAAACACGTATGATGCATAATAAGCGAGATATATTCAAAAAATTGTTTTTTGCTCCTTTAACTGCGAATAACCCGTGTAGCAAAAACGTGATTATATGTGAACTTTTGCAGTATGACGACGTTATGTTGTCAGTGCCGGCCATTTTGCAACAGCGTGAACTAAATTCGTCCAGTTTGAAGGTGGACTTGGGACAAACGGTTCAAGCCGGGATCGTTTAAATCGATGGAGAGTGGTGGTGAGGTCGCTGTTAAGGCTATTAGTGATGCATGTGGGACGAAGGGTGCTGCTGCTTCCTGTGGCAAAGCTGGCGAAAAGACGCGCAGAACGGAGCACCCTATGAAGAAGGCCACCACGTCGGTTGAGGGTGACGGATGGGTCCGCCATGTGAAGAAGATCACAGAGGATTTTAGGGAGGTAGTGTTTAAGAAGTCGCTGGTTGACCTTCCAAAGAAGGTGATGAAGAATGGAAAAATACGGAAAATATGAGGCCCTCTTGATGAGGCTCAGTATTGAAAATGGGCGGCAGCAGGGGGATCTTTACGTTCTTGGCGCTGGTGGTATTGGGGGCAATACACATGGTCGTGAACAGTCTATGCCGATGGCTATGCCATTGTCTTACCTTTTCTTCTTCCTTTTCCAAAAAGCAATCGAAGCTGCTCTACATCACAAATAAAAAAATTGTTATGTTCTATATTATATTTTCAATAAAAATAATTTTATTGTTTTAGACAGTTTGATGAAATAATTTTTGAAGACAAATATTTTTTCAAATGTGACCGATGAGAAAACATGTTTTCCTATTTGCCTATTTGACTATATTTATTGTATGTTTGAACAAACAAAAATGGGAAAATAAATGTGAGTAATGTGACCATAAAATAAATTTCATATTGCTTTGGAAAAAATTTGTTTATGTTCGGGCAAACTTATTTGAACCAAACATTTGCCTAATGTGACCGTACCTTTAGTTTTAACTTAACATATTTTAGATTAAATTTTAATAATTTTATTTTTAAGAAATTTATTTCATTGTTTTATTTTTTTATATATAAATTTAATAAAATCTTAGTTGTATAATATTAATTTTTAGTAAATATAATTTTTTGTCACGTGTCTTATTTTGTCATATAGTTTTTTTTTTTTAGAGGTCGAGGGTAGGTCGTCGCCAACACAAAAAAAAAGCTTTATAGCAGTTACCTGGTTGTAACGGAGTTTTCACGTTTTACTATTTTTTTTACGATTTCCTTATGTAATTAACAATATCGTAATTTTTACCCTTTTTTTCTTCTTGGTCACCACAGTGCTATTAAAAAAAGATTTCGTTATTAGAGTTACTGATGGTTTTCTTCTTTTATATTTAAGGTTGTTGACTTGGATCCTATATAACTCTTCTGCTTACACATAGATGGCTTCGACCTAACCTATAGTGTGACGCACAATTATCATTACTTTGTTTTGTTTATTCACGAAAGTATTCACAATTGATTTTTATATTTGTTCACGTTGCATGAAACTTTTTGTCACTAGAGTTTCATGTAATATGTTTGCAAATATAAAAATTCACTAAAAATATTCTATGCGTAAAGGTGTATTTTATATTTAAATACAACCCTACATCATTATAATAGATCTTTAGATATCACTGACCTCTGAACGTTAAGCCCAAATTACAATAGCGCGTAGTCAGCAACAGTATCAGCAAAAATTATCAGCTGTTCACTGTCAGTACAACATGTTGCTGCTGTTATAATTACAATTCAGCGTAGGCAGCCACAATTTACAACCACCATCTTACTTTATTCTACTTGTGTATTTTAGCCTCTTATTTATTTGCTCACTCTCTTTGTCTCGCTCTCAATCTGAAAGCAGCGCAGTAAATTTAGAAACAGGGCTAAATGAAACAGCACTGCAAACTGCTTCTGACCAAATGTAATCAACACCATAACAAACAGTACATTCTAAATGATCAGCTGATTATGTCAGCACACACTGCTGCTGACTACGCGCAATTGTAATTTGGGCTTTATTGTAAACACTTGTGATGGTAATGTCAGTTCAAATAAAGTATGATTGAATAAAGAAAGAAGAAAACCGTTAAAATGTTTAAAAGAAACCAATCTCATTTTATCACACTGGGAACAAAGCAAAGTAAAGCATTTTGGCCGTCACATAAGCTCCTTAAGCCACGGCGAAGGCCGTCAACACAAACAATTTTTATTAACGTTGAAAAATAGTTATGGTAATTTGTTCCTTTTTTAATCAAATTTACACGAGAGCTGGTTACCTTAACAATTTAAAAAAATATGGCAGCTTCATATTAAGGAACTTTGAAACAGATGAACAGTGATCTGCGCCGACAGGCTTTAAGCCGGCTGAGTCGAGCCGCCGGAGGTTTTTCAGGAGCCACCGCCGTTAAAATCGTTCGGCGCAGGTCTCTGCAGCTGAACGAAACAAAATAAAAACAAAAACAAACAAATCGTGAAAATTTTTAAGATTTCTATAAATTGTATAAGAAATCAATAAAAAAAACCATACAAAGATGCAAGTGAAATCTTTGGTAAGGCCTTTAGGCCAATTTCATTACTTCCTTGCCCGAAGATTTGTCACTCAAAATCACACATCCCAAACAGAAGCAAATCCAGATCAAATTCCATCAAGTGCCCTAAAAAGACGAGAAAAGGAAGAAAATAACAAATCAAAAGTAAAAATGCATGGATGGCAAATACACAGTTATGGAGGTGTGGATGAATTACAATTTACCGATAAATTAAAAGTGCCTCAATTGAAACAGGCCAACGAGTGTCTAGTTAGAGTAACGACCACCACAGTCAATCCCATTGATGTGGCCATGTTAAGTAATAATTTCAAATATTGAAAAAAAAAGAATAACATTTTATTTTTAGATGGTTATGGAGCTACCGTATTAAATACCATGCGTTGTCAGAGCAATAACATAGAATTTCCTTTAACTTTGGGTCGTGAATTTTGTGGTATATTGGTGCAAAAAGGTATGAATGTTAATATACCCTTAGGACAAAGGGTATGGGGTGTGGTGCCGGTACAAAAGACAAATGGAGCACATGCTGAGTATGTAGCAGTCAATAATCGTTGTGTAGGTTTTTATAAATCTTATAAAAAACGTGTTTATGTATTATAATTTTTCGCAATAGCTTTCTTTAGCTCCCAAAAATCTTAGTGACGAAGAAGCAGCCTCTGTGTTATATGCTGGTTTAACAGCTTGGTCTGGTCTCTATGTCACCGCTAATATAGGCGGTATATGTGGAGCTCTAACGAGCGATGGAGGTGGCACACAAAAACGTATTTTAATTTTAGGCGGTTCAGGTGCAGTTGGTTCTTTGGCCATACAAATGCTTAAAGTTCAAGGTACTCAAGTTTTGGCCACCTGCAGTGAAAATGCCAAGGAATTAGTTAAATCTTTGGGCACTGACATTGTAATAGACTACAATAATCCCAACGAAATGGATAAATTGCGTTCATTTGCTCCCTATGATGTAGTACTCGATTGTAGTGGTCAGGGACCACAAGGAGCTGAACGTTTAAATTTCAATTACAAGCAGTATGTAACATTTTCATCGCCACTTTTGAAAAATATCGATAATTCTGGTTTGGGTTTGGGTTTGGGTCTATTGAAAAATGTCGGTAATATTTTGGAAACAAACTTGAAATCGGTAACGAAACAAAATGGTTTGGTTAAATGGGGTTTCTTTTCACCGGCTCCTCAGGGTATTGAATTGTTGAAAAAATTGGCAGAACGTGAAAAGGTAAAATGTGAAGTTTTTTAATAAAATTATAAATTTTATATTTTTTTAATTCTTTATATTTTTAGGTAATACCTTTAATAGATAGCAGCTTTGAATTTGAACAGTTGCCGGAAGCATTTGAAAAAGTTCGCAGTGGACATTTACGCGGAAAAGTTGTTGTTAATATTGATTAATTTAATGATTATTTTTTTTAGAATTTATATTTACGAATAAATTAATAAACAGAGTTTGTGATAAAGAAATTATAATAAAATTATTAAAAAGGAGTTCTTTGGCTAAATTGTATGTTTTTTTATATCCGCGATGGTCAGATTTAAGGTGGTGATCCTCATGATATTTTTAATAAATTTATATTATTTCTTATTCAGTAATTTCGAAACCTGAATCTTTGAGTTCTTTTTTATATTGTTATATTTTATTGTTAAAAATTTGACAGGTAAAATTAAAAGAAATGGGTATTTTCACTTAACTGTGAATAAAATCAAGATTTGTGCATCAATTTTGATGTGATACAAGATAATAAACAAAAACATTTTTGATGTTTTCATTTATCAAAGGAAATTTTAGTAAACAAAATCTTAAATTTTGCCTGATTTTTTTTTTTTTTCGGACACTAATTTCGAAATAGCTCCGAAAATATTGGGCAGATAAAAAATATAGTTAAGGTGGCTTAAAGATACTTTTAGTCTGCATCTTTTGGGTTTCACTTATGTCAATTGAAAAAAGTAATAGAAATATTTTTAATCATTTAAAAATCATAAAATACGGTCTATTATTTTTTGGTGAATAAAATTTTTACTTTTTTAAAATTTTTACTTAAAAATAATCTTCAAAATTTGGTACTTTTTTAAGTAACTTTTTTCAAAATTTGTACTTTTCATTTAAATTTTTTTTTTTTTAATTTGCCATTTTTTTCGAATTTTTAAATACCATTTTGAAAATTATTACTTTAAAAAAATACTATTTTTTTCTATTTTGCCTCACTGTGCATATATAGAGAAATTTCTTAAGAGATCTGTAAACAAAGTCCGTAGCTTATATGAAGATTTGATTATATCTACGGCATACAATGGGCTGTTTTTATAATTTTCAATAGCTTGAAGAAAAACTTTAGTTTAACTCTCGATTGATCTATTTTCTAAGCTGCATTTTGCCCTTTAATGAAAGCTTAAATATTAAATCTACACACAAAGTTTAATGACTTCTAAACTGTACTGTCGATCAAGCACTTTATCAATTTAAGATTAAGTACAACTGGCAATTAAAAATTAATCCTAAAACTGCTGTTGTGGCGCATTTGAAAAAAAAAAAAAAGCATTTTCAAGTGCATCTACAAGTCAAACTTTGATGACGTTAGTTCAGATTAATCACAAAATATTTTTTAAGAAAAGAGCTGACATGTTATACAAAACTATAAAAAAAAAAAATTTAAAAAGTAATAAATTCTGGAATAATGCTATTTATTGTATCTGAAATACACCTAATGCATAAAAAATAAAACAGACAATTTATTTTTTATTCTGGCCCAAATTTATCGTGCTCAAAACGGCTATAAACATAAGTATTTTCTAATTTTAATTCTAATTAAACTATGGGGATTCTTTTCTTATTAATAAAAATAATAATAAAATTCATAAATTTATTAGTTAATTAATAAATTAATTGTATTATGACTAAGTATTTGTAAATTAATATAATTCACCTCTATTTAACCGAATAATTTATTACTATTTTTACTAAATGGTATGTTCTATTTGTTTGCATAACCTGTACTATAAGGTGATAATTTGTACGTCATATACATTTGTATGTATATAGTTAATAAATATTAATTTTTGTGTAAATAGAATTTATATTTCTTACAATTTGAAAAAAAAAAGAGTTCAAATATTAAAGGTATTCACCTCAGAAATTCCAACTTTCCAAGACCCTTGCAAAGTAAGTTGTGCAAAATGTATTATATGTCGTTGTTGTTGTGTTTACAGTCTTGCAAAGCTGCAAAATTTCTGAGGTGAATACCTTTATTGTTGTTGTTAAAAAATATTTTGAAATAATTGTTTTATTGTTGTAGTGCCTGAAATGTGTTTGTGGTAATTTATAAATAAATAGCTGTATTTGATTTTAATATTAAAAGAAAAGTTATTATGTATTTTCATTTCAAAAGTAATTACACAGCTTTAAAAAGTAACATAGAATGAAATCTTGTGAATTTAATAAATCTCAAAAAATCTGTAAAAAATAATGGTAAAAAAAAATGAAAAAAAAAAAAAATTCTTAAGCGAAAAGATGAGATTTAAATGAATAAAAAAATGATACATTGCACAGTGCTTTGTTCCATAGACAACTAGAGGGCACCAACGTCAGAGAATTTAAAGCAAATACAAATGAACAAAAAAGCTGGTTTTAAACTGTTTTAGGAAAAACAATTTTAAAAATTCATTTTTTGATGAAATGCGAATTTTTGTTTTTTCAATGCTTTGGAATATTTATAAATTGAAACTATTATTATTTTTAAAATATAGTGTTTCTATATATATATATATATATATATATATATATATATATATATATATATATATATATATATATATATATATATATATATATATATAAATTATAAAAATTTTTTTTAACGGTTTGTGTAAATTTTTACAGTTATTTAACAGATTAAAAAATAGTTAGAGCCTATTTTTTGCCACAACTTTAAAAAAGATTAAATTAAATAAGTGTCTGATTTTCTGTTTTTACTTCAATTTCAAAGAGTTCTCAATGTTGACGTAATTTATTTTGCTAAAAAAAAATTATAAAAATTATTTCGAAATTTTAAAAACCAACTAAGGAATAATAAAAAAAAAATATATATTTTTTGGTGTCAATATATTACTTTAAAAATCCTCCAGATGGCGGTAATTATAGAGCATTTTTAAATTTTAATACAAAAATTAGATGAGTTCGATGGAGTATTAAAAAAAAATTATAAAAAATATACAATTTTTTTTTTTACTTGATTCTGAAATTTAGTATTATTTTTTAATATCCCAGCAAAAAACGATGAAGTTCTTCCTAAAAAAGAATATTTTCACAACTTCAAAAGTGGAGCAAAGTGCATATTTTAACTTATATTAACTTATGTACTTATTAAGAACTTCCAAAAAAGTGAAAATAAATGAATTTTTAGCGGGAAACAATGGTAATAACTTCTAACAAAATTCCAATTTTACAAATTTTAATGCATTTTTATTATTATTTAATAGGGCAAAAACTGATTTTTCATTAAAAAATTTGATAAACATAGTTTTAAGAGAAGTGCTTCAAATGCAGTGAACAAGAAGTACAAAAGAATAACATCCTACCAATGCCAACCATGGGTTAAAAAAAGAACTTCTGCAGCTCTTTTTCACCACTAAGTACTTCTTTCCAATGACAACACAATGTTAAAATCATGACTTTTTCAGTTCTTTTTTTTTTTTGCTGGGATATAAAAGAAGAATTACTTCCTATTTTTTGGCACAGCTAAAAAAAATAATAATTCAAAAAGTTTATAAATTTCCTTTTATAAAAAGGAAAAAAATATAAAAACAAATATAAATAGAAATAAAATAAATTTAAATGATTATTTTTAGAAATTAAAATTGAAAGATTTCTTTGTTGAAATTTGTTGTTTATTCATAGAAAATATACTTAAAGCCCAAATTACAATAGCGCGTAGTCAGCAACAGTATCAGCAAAAATTATCAGCTGTTCACTGTCAGTACAACATGTTGCTTCCGTTATAATTACAATTCAGCGTAGGCAGCCACAATTTACAACCACCATATTACTTTATTCTACTTGTGTATTTTAGCCTCTTATTTATTTGCTCACTCTCTTTGTCTCGCTCTCAATCTGAAAGCAGCGCAGTGAATTTAGAAACAGGGCTAAATGAAACAGCACTGCAAACTGCTTCTGACCAAATGTAATAAACACCATAACAAACAGTGCTTTCTATATTATCAGCTGATTATGTCAGCACACACTGCTGCTGACTACGCGCAATTGTAATTTGGGCTTAAGACTAAAAATACAATGTTCGTTATTTGCTGTCCACACGAGCCTTTTTCATGCTCGCACATTGAACAAAATGTTGTGCGCACATGCATTTGGATAGTGTGGACCCAAGTTGCTCATGTTTTGTTCTTGTTCGCACACCGTTGTTCGAGCAACCATGTCTGCCATCAAACGTCATTTTGTATGCGGAAAAAGAGGCGCTGCATGTAAAAGTATTGAAGTGACACTGACGGCAAACAAAGAATTATGATTTGTTCGACAAATGTTCTGCCCACTGAAAACAAAAGGGAAAAAATTGTGTGTGTTGCTCTGCCGACGTTTTGTTTTTGTGCGAACAAGAAAAAGGCTAGTATAGACGGTACGTTATTTGCAGTCCACACGAGCCTTTTTCATGCTCGCACATTGAACAAAATGTTGTGCGCACATGAATTTGGATAGTGTGGACCCAAGTTGTTCATGTTTTGTTCTTGTTCGCACACCGTTGTTCGCACAATTGTTCGAGCAACCATGTCTGCCATCAAACGTCATTTTGTACGCGGAAGAAGAGGCGCTGCATGTAAAAGTATCGAAGCGTCACAGACGGCAAACAAAAAATTATGATTTGTTCGACAAATGTTCTGCCAACTGAAAACAAAATGAACAAAATTGTGTGTGTTGCTCTGCCGACGTTTTGTTTTTGTGCGAACAAGAAAAAGGTTAGTCTGGATGTGGCGTTACAAGAATGAAAATGACACAAAAGCAAATACAAAGAGAACGTACATGTTGCACAAAATAAAAGGGGTTACCAGACTTTCAACATTCCTCCTAAACATATATGTTCTTATACACAAAAACAATACAAAATACCAAAAATAAATATTCATGACATATTCATTAAACTCAAAAAATACATATGTTTCACTCAGATTCTTTGTAAAGATGTCAGCTACCATCTCATCTGTTGGGCAATACTTCAAAGAAACTTCCTCACTGCGAACGACTTCTCGAACATGATGATACTTTATGTTTCGTACGGTTGTGGTAAATCGGATTCATGGCTCCTTGGTTGTCCACATTCAACAATATTGGTTTACCACCACCAAAACCAAGTTCAGCTAACAAACGTCTTATATATACAGCCTCCTTACATGCACTCGACATAGCCATGTACTCCGCTTCTGTTGAACTTAAAGCTACCGTTGGTTGTTTACGGGACTCCCATGATATAGCACATTGTCCCAGGTAAAATCTAGCACAAGCATCACCAGCCTTATATACCAAACCTAGGCTCATTGTCCCCTTCAGATAACGTAATATATGCTTCACTGCAGTCTTATGCTCCACATGTGGGTCTTGATTGTGTTGTGCAAGCTTTGATACTGAATACTGTAAATCAGGCCTAGAAGTTATAGCCAAATAACTTAATGCTCCAATCACTGACTGATAATTCTCCTTCCCAACTCTCTCACAATCATTACTACAATGGGTTTGTAAACCAGGCCTAAGGGGAACGGATACCGATTTGCAATCCTGCATACCATACTGCTTCAAAATATCTTTTACATACTGTTCCTGACTTATCTCACCATCACGCTCTATCTGCATTCCAAGGAAATGATTCAGAATTTCTTTATCAGAGACATCAAAAACTGTAGACAGATTCGATTAAAACTTTAAATCTCTTCCTTCTTCTTACAAGCGATTATCAAATCATCTACATATACTGCCACTAGAATTTTCTCACCATCAATTGTTGCCTTATATAAACAAGGTTCGTTGTCACATGCCTTGAAACCCATTTCTCTTAAAATACTATCAAGTTTCTCGTTCCAATTCCTCCCTGCTTGCTTCAAGTCGTATAATGATCGGTTTAACTTAAGGACTTTCGATGAATTACCTTTGACGTCACCATTTAAATATGCCGTACCTATATCTACCTGATGCAAATGCATTTTCTCATTTACAGCTAATGCTAATAACGTGCGTATTGTAGCGCATCAAGGGGGAGAATGTCTCATTATAGTCAATACCAAATTTTTGACTACAACCTTTTGCCACTAAACGTGCCTTATACCGCTCTATTTCACTATTATAGTTGCGCTTTATAGCGTACACCCACTTGCAACCAATAGCTCTGTAACCGTCAGGTAAATCAAATAGACTCCATGTATTATTTCTTTCAAGGGCATCAATCTCAATTTTCATGGCTTCTTTCCATTTGTTATTGCTCTCGCACGACACTACCTCTTCGAAACTTTGTGGAATAAATTCATTACATAACGCACCAACCATGTTTTGAACCTTACGGGGTCGACCAGGCTCACCGCTTCTTACAATTCGGGGTCTACCGGGACCAGTTTTAAAACCAATGAAATCATCCCCAGAATCTTCATCTGCCGTGTAAAAGTATCAGCACGGTTTCATTAAATTCAGGACTAATATCAACCTCAGAACTAATTTCCTCACTGTTGATGATGCTCTGTTGGACGTCGCGGACATTATTAACTTCCTGCTGGTTTCCTCCCTCGAAATCAAATATTACAAAATCTTTGATGGAATTATCACTATAATCCTCAATATCACGTTGAAATTTCGTCTCATCAAATTCAACATCTCTTCGCTCAACAATGATGTGGTTCTTTATATCATACAACTGATATGCTTTCGATATCATAGAATAACCTACAATAATATACTCATCACCACGAGCCTCCAATTTCGCTCTTCGGGGTTTCTTAAGTGCCACTGCCAAACAACCATACGTTTTCAAATGGCTCACATTAGGACGCTTACCATGCCATATCTCATATGGAGTCTTATTACCCAAAATACGTGTAGGGCATCTATTTCGAAGATATACCGCTGTCCATACAGCCTCAGCCCATAGTTCAGCAAAAACACCTGCATGAATCATCATCGAACGTGCCATCTCTACCAACGTACGGTTCATGCGCTCTGATACGCCGTTTTGTTGGGGCGTGTAGGGCACCGACAATTGTCGTACTATGCCACACTCTTTCAAATAATTGTCAAATTCTCTATTGCAGTACTCACCCCCATTATCGCTCCGATTGCCTTAATTTTCTTGCCAGTTTGACGTTCGACCTGTGCCTTGAAGATCTAAAATTTTTCCATCACTTCTGATTCCCGCTTCAAAAAATAAACAAACGTTCGCCGAGACTTATCGTCGATAAATGTTAGGAAATACTTCGAACCTCCGACGGATTTCACGTTTATCGGTCCGCATACATCTGTGTGTACCAGTTTTAACAAATCATTCGATCTCGATGTTGATTCTTGCGGAAGTGGACAAACATGCACCTTACTCAACATACAAGTCTTACTTTTCTCCGTTGCGTTTTCTCCATTGAAATTCATACCAACAACCATTTTGTTCTTCGACATCATATCTAGGCTTTTGTAATTCAAGTGACCATATCGATCATGCCATTTAACATCCATAGCGCACAAATTTTTCCCCAACAACATCACACTCAACAACAAATAAATTATCCTGCATCACGGCTTTCATTACAACATTACCATCTTTATCCTCCACATAAGCAGCATTGCTACATAATCACGATCAACAGCTTTATTTATTGATACAAAACACGCTTGCAATTCCGATGAATATAAATCATTCCGTAGAGTAACATCTGTGTTGCACGATCTTATTTTGACATCACCTTTACCCGTTGCCATTATACACTTGTTGCCAGCTAACGAAATTCTCTCATTATGTTCCTCAAACCTTATAAACATGTTGCGATTATTACACATATGCGCCGTTGCGCCGCTGTCAATATACCTACGATCTTTCTGCAACGTATCAGCCACTGTTAAAAACGACTGCTGTTGTTGTTGTTCCTTCTGCTGTTTTTGTTTTCTCATTTCACATTTGTTTGCATAGTGACCAGCTTTACGTTTGTTGCCACCTCTCAAATCTTTCTCGATTTTTCTTTCATTTCTCGTACTTACACCAAAAGCATTTTGATTTGTAACGTCTTTTTCATTGTTTCGCCTTTCACCTTTTTCTAGAAGTTTCTGTTTCAGGGATGTTAAATTAGGCAAATTCTCGTACTCTTGAGGTAAACTTGACAGTAGGATTATACATAAAAGCTCCTCCTGTACGGAAATACCAGTTTCCTCCAATTTGTCAGCAATCTCCGTAAACAAATTTTCGTGTTTCACCATGTCTCCGTCTGCACACATAGACAAATTTAGCAATCTCTTATACAGCGTCACCTTCATGTAACTTCTTCCACGCTTCATACGATGACTTACAATTCTTTATATAATTCAATTGTGTCGCCTTCACGCTGAGACAAATGGTGACCAATGCCTTCTCGTCGTCACCCTTAATTTTCTCGACCTGTGCAGCATCACTTTCATCGTCGGCCTTTATCTTGCCACTTCTCATTTGAACAGACCAGGAATCAAAATTGCTGCCATCCAGCTTCTCAATTTGGTACAATGATGAAGACATTTTTCAAGAGTCTTACTTTTCCATAAAATTAAACGTTTTAAACTTTACCGCGAACACTGGGTACCATAACCTGTTGAAATTTGTTGTTTATTCATAGAAAATATACTTAAGACTAAAAATACAATGTTCGTTACAAGAATGAAAATGACACAAAAGCAAATACAAAGAGGACGTACATGTTGCACAAAATAAAAGGGGTTACCAGACTTTCAACATTATTTGTGTATTGTTTGTTTCAATATTAGGTTCTACCAAGTCGGGTAAATATCGTTCTCTTGCTAACTAACTTTACGGCAGCAACAAAACACAGCTAATATTGAAAATTAAAAAAAAAAACTAAAAATGTTGGACCGGAAATCGGGCGAAATTTGGCAAATTAATGATTTACTGAACATAAAATGTAGGTTCAAAAATTAAAATAATATTTAACAAGCTAGACCGCTATATTCGGCCATGCCGAATCTTATATACCCTCCACCACTGAGACAATGTTTTCATTAGTTTTTATATAGGAAAAATTCTTCGGAAAGTGGTGCTTTTATGATTTACTTATTAATTTTTGGCGTCCATAATAGGGTGGTGGTTTAAATTTGTTCAAATAAAGGTTTTGTATTGTATATAAGATATTTTAACCAATTGTTAGGCAAAAGATTTGTAGAAAGCAAAAAGTGTGAAATAAAATATACAAATGCAGAATATTACATTAATACTAACATTTATATGAATACGCTTTACGATTATTACCGAAAGTGCGTTCATATGAGAGCTATTATAAATTGACCGAACCTCATAAAATTTGGCACTGTGATTTCTACTTAAAAATATATCATTTGTGTCGAATGTTTACTTGATTCGGAAGAGGGATTTGTATGGGATCTATGGTCAAGTATGTACCGATCTTGATGAAATTTGGCACAAAAATATAAAACTTCTTTGCACCGAATGTCTTTAAAATATTGCCTTCATGATCGTTAAACCTCTATTCCGGGAAGATATTTGTATGGGGACTTGGTCAAATAATGGACCGATCATAACCGTTTTCAATATGATTCGTCTTTTTGCAAAAATAATTATTCATGCCAAATTTCATGACGATATCTTTAAAATTGCGACCTGTACTTTGTCACAATATTTACATGGACAGACAGTCAGCCAGACGCAAGGACAGACATCGTTAATTCGACTCACACAGTGATTTTGAATCGAATGGAGTACTATAAGGGGTCTGATAATTTTTTATATTTCTGTACAAAGTCGATTTAAAGAATGAAAAACTGAAATCTTATATTGCGTTCAAATCGAAGCTCGATTGTAAAAGCATATTTGTACACCAAATAGGCGTTTTTGCTTCACTATGCAATATTAATCGTAAACATTTTAATTGTTCCGAATTTAAAACTTATCATTATAATCAATATAATAAAATTTATCAAATATTTTCTGCTGCTCTTGTTCACCACTAAGTACTTCCTTCCAATGACAACACAATGTTAAATTTATGACTTTTTCAGCTCTTTTTCAGTTCCTTTTTTCCTACATAAATTAATGCTACTTTTTATAGAATTTCATTAAAATATTACCATTATACATACCGATCATAACCAATTTCAATAGGCTTCGTTTTTATGTCAAAATAATTATTCGTGCCAAATTTCATTAATTAGTTCACAGGGTTAACAGACAACCAGACGAGCGGACAGACATTAGAGAAGATTAGATTAGAGAGTCGTTTCTGTGATGATGTTGGAAAAACTAAATGAGTAAACTAAAGCAAAGTATAATCTTCCAACTATAAGTGTTTCTCTCTGCATAATTTAAGGTGATTTATTTAAAAGAAATAAGCATTTACCGTAAATTATATTATTTCTGCTCAAAGGTGCTCTTAAAAATTTTAAAAATTATATTTGAAGACTTTTATAAATACTAATCTTTAAGAAAATTCTAAGAATTAGCTATGCTTTTTAAAATACGTTAAAAAGTTATAAATAAAATTCTAACATAACTAAGTTTTATTTTTACAATAAAAATTTAATTATTACTTATAAACGCACTATAATAAATTATAAAGTAACATAAATTCTTTTTCTTCAACATAAAAATTCTTTTTCTTCAATGTACTAAACAAAACTCTAAGAAATTTATAAACATTTTAATATTTATGCCAGCAACATTATACTTATTTACATCTACATGTTAGCAGACAAACTTTTAAAAAATATATTTCGAAACACATCGAACTACTACTTATCTACTTAGTTTAGTAAACTTATCAACATATGTTGCTAATAAACAGAGTTGGGAGTAGTGCACTAAATTGTGAGTGCATTCAGCTTTTCACTAAATCGCACTATAGTGAAAAAATTTTGATTTTTAACTATTTGCCACCACTATAGTTATAGTGAAACATTTCTTCACTACCTCTAATAAATTTTAGTGATATTGCAATTTTTTTCACTATAACTAAATTTAGTGGTAGTGGAAAAATGTGCACTACACTCAATAGTGCAAAATCTGAACAGTCACTACACATAAGCTGCAAATAAATTTTTTTCACTAAACATAAAAATGAAATTTTGTTCTTCACTAAACATAAACATGACATTTTTCCAAACAATCACAACCCACTGAACTAATTTTAGAAGGCTATGATGGTAATTATCAAAGTTATAATCGTTTTAGAACAACACTACATAATTTAGAATTTCTTCTAGTGTGTTTTGGAAATCTTGTAAGCGTATTTGTGTATGTTGAGACATCCATATATAAACGAGTAACGTTACTGACTAATTCATCATTCCACAGACCGAACGCCTAAAGTTAGAGAGATAAAATTTTGGTCTCCCGAAAAATATATCCATTATTCAGCGATTTCGAATAGTTAAGAGACTATATTTGTATACAATATATGTTTTAAAATACATTTTAAGTTTAAAATTGGTTTGTGAAAATGAGGTCTTTATTTTGTATTTGGTGAAGAAAGTTTAAAAAAATATTATGTCCTCTTTCAATTTAATGAACAATTTCTTAGTTGCACTAAAATTAGTGGAGGGATGTTTTTTGCACTAAAGTATTTAGTGAAGAAAAAAATTTTGCATTAGGCTTGAGCTGAAAAAATTTTAACTATCACTAAATAATTTTAGTGGAAAAAAATATTTTTTCACTACCACTATGCTGAGTGAGGCTGATATTTTTCAACTTACCACTAAAAAGTAAAGATTGTAGTTAAAAATTTTGCACTATCACTAAGTGTTAGTGGAAACTGCAAATTTAGTGCACTACCCCCAACTCTGCTAATAAATAGCGAACACACCATGTCGTGGTGTGTTCGATGGTGGCCACGATCAGACATCAAACTCAACATAGTTGCATACCTTTGTGTTTATCAACATTCATATTGAGGCGAACACATACACATGCACTCCATATATAAATTATAATATGATGTTTAGGAAAAACTTACGGCGTAGTATTCATAAAAACTGTTCATATTATTGTCTATAACTTTTTTCCTACTTAATCGATTTAGCTAATTTTTGGCAGTAATTTAAAGTGAGTATAGACTTTTTTGCAAAATTTTATTAAAATCCGTTTATTGCATGTTGAAATATTATCAGTCAAAGATTGATTTAGGGATTTTTTCAGATTTGGTAATATAACTTTTTTTCTACTGAACCGATTTGACTGGTTTGCAATCTTGGGAGAACAGCAAATAACCTGAGTGATTTTCATTGGAATAGCTCAATTAGTTTGGACGTGAGAATGTTTTCAACAGACGGACAGACGGACATTGTTTAATCGACTCAGAATTTCATATGGTGCAAGAATATATATACTTTATGGGGTCTTAAATGATTTTTTCTAGGTGTTACACACGGAACGACAAACTTAGTATACCCTCCACCACCTCTAGTGGTGGTGGAGGGTATAAAAATGATAGGGCTTGGGGTGGTAGGTATGCCCTTGCTTCTATTAAATTTTTTCACATTTCGGGATGTATTTCAAAACTTTGTATATATTTACTTTGGGTGTAAAGTAATACAAGTTTCAATTTTCTGCGACATTGAACGGTATGTTAGCCAGAAATGAATTTTTCTCATTTCAGGATATATGGGAGGTAGGAGTGTTGTTGACTCATAAATAATCTATATTTAACTTCAATCACAAATTTTGGTGGAATTCTCACCAGCATTCATGCAGTAAATCCGTTTTTGAGTTTTAGGATATATGAGATATGGGCGTGCCCTTGCTCCGATTAAAAAATAAATTAGAAGACTTATAAGTAATCTATTTTTAATGGCTGGCACAAATTTTGCTAAAATTCAGACCAGTATTTTAGAAAAAACTTCAGAATATATGGAAGGTAGGAGTGTCCATGCGCCAATTTTTTTTATAACTTCGTATTTATTCATTCTAAGCCTAAAATAATATGCTTACCAAGTTTCAATTTGCTACGACAACTCCTTCTATTTTTGTCCCATCGTTGTATAGGATCAAAGCACTGTGCATCGTCTTTAGGGTTTTTAAAATGTTATGGGAATAATTAAACATTTTTGTAATCTTTAATAAAAAGAACCAATTATATAAAAATAGAAACATTTGAAATTAATATTAGCGAAAATATGTCATAAAAATTTAACATCGCTTAAATATTTACAAAATTCCCAGCAATTATGTGTTTGAATATAAAAAAAACAGAGACCGGATTTTAATACTAAAAAAAACGAACTTTTTGTTTTTATTTCAATCGAAAAACAATCTTTAAGGTTCAAAATTAATTAATTAATATTCATAAAAATTTATAATAATCCATTATAATTTTTTATAGTACAGAACGATTTTTGGAGATTTTTCGAGTTTTTCATAAAAAAAAAAATATTTTAGATTTGATTTTTTTTTTTTTAATAATTCTTGGAAGTCTTATGGATCTTTTGACGTGTATCAGAGACCTTTATAAATGCCATATCAACCGACACACGGACGGAGAAACGGACAGGCCGACATCGTTATTTCCACTCCACCACTTTCTACCTTTGATTCAGAATACATATACAGACAAACATCGTTTTGTTTACTACACTTCCTGGCAGTATTGCCGTAGCGATAGTTCATATTACACAACCAAAGCCTTTAAATTATCCAAAATTTAAAAAATTACACAAAAATTTAAAATTTTAAAAAATTAATTTTAATAAAAAAAAAATTTTTTAATAGAAAAAAAATAAAAAAAAATAGATTTATATTGTCTTAGCTCTAAAAGAGTTTTTACCCATGATTTTCCTACCAATGACAACTCTTTTTTGTGGTATTTTTTATGAATTTTGTTAACTGCTTTCCATAAATTAAATGTTTATAACATTATTTATTAAAAATTTTGTTTTAGGTTTGTTAAGAAATAATAAAAATACTTATAAATTTGTCAAATTTTAATATTCTTAGAAATTTACATTTTCCCGTCTAAAAAGTACAATTATATTAATTTTTTTTGGAAGTAATTGTTCAGAACTTCCAAAAAAGTCCAAAATATGCTCTTAGTTTTATTTTTGGAGTGGTTAAAGTTCTCTTTTGGAAGCATTTTCTGTAGGTAGGTAGGTAGATTTTTTTTCTGCTCCTGTTGCAATTTTGCATACCACTGTGTTTTTGAACCTTACTTCTTTTGAAATTCAGTTTTTCATTTGCACAGTCTTAAATCTCTAAATTGGAGCAATTTTGTACAAAAAATATGCATGAGAGACTTTTATGAACAGATAATTTACTTATTTACGAAATGAAGTTCCATTAGAAATTTCCACAGAAATTTCATTATCCAAAAATTATCCAAGAAATTTAAAATTGTCCCATTTTGGATAATTACACAGAAATCGGCAACACTGCTTCATGGATACAAACATAATACAGTCCTATAATATTCGCTTAATTTATTATAATTAAAGTAAACAATTTTTTAACAAAAAATCTATCAAATTATAAAGAGTATTATTTTCGCAGTTAAACTTTGTGGAATATAATTTATGCCTTTTCAAATGAATAACTTTGCATTTTTTATACCCTTCACTACAGGTGTAAAGGGTATATATATAAAAGTTTGTCATTCCGTTTGTAATTTCCACAATTTTCGTCGGAGAGCAAAAAAGTTTGTATTTTAGGGATCCTTGTAAGAAATGATGACAATAGGACCATGTCCCTCCGTGTGTCGGTTGAAATGGCGTTTATGAAGCCCACCAATAACTGGCATACATAACATATATATCAAACGATCGGAAATCCTATCGAGAATTTTGCTATTGAAATTCAGCAAGATCGGTTCATACATTGCGGAGATATGCTTAAAACCCGGTTTTTAGAACCGGTTTTCCAGTTTTTGGAGCTTCAGTATAACTAGGGACTTCGTCTTTGCAAAGAAGGCTCGTACATTTTTTCTGAATTTGTTTGCTAAAAAAATTAAATAAATCGGTTCATAATAACTGAGATATCGGGCAAAACGCATTTTTTATTTTTTAAGCCCTTGTTTAAGCAATAGATTTTTATTTTTACATAGATCGGTCATATATAATGACTATTAGTGACGTTTTTGTTTTTTGTATAGGCAAGTAATTTAGTTAGCAACTACAGTAATATAATGAATAATAGTGTTGTTGTTGTTCTTTGTATATGCAGTCAGTTTGTATATACACACATACAAAAATAAATAAATATGGAATTGTTGTTGTTGTTTTTTTTTTTTTCGTATTCAAATTTTCGTAGTTTTAAAAAAATGTAGATTTATAAATGTGATAAAATGAAAGCATACGTTAAGGCGAAATTTTAATTATTTGTCGGTAAGATGGTAAGATTCGGCTGTGCTGAATCTTTATACCCTACACCACCATAGGTGATTGGGGTATAATGCGTTTGTGCTGATGTCTGTAACGCAGAGAAATAATTAACGGACCACCACCTTAAAGTATACCGTTCGACTCAGAATCACTTTCTGAGTCGATGGCTGGGGGGTATATTGATTTTGTCATTCCGTGTGTAACATGTCGAAGGAATCATCTAAGACCTAAGTATATATTTTCTGGGTCCTGGTTAGATTCTGAGTCAATCTAGCTATGTCCGTCCGTCTGTTGAAAGCAGGATAGAGATCGAACGGGACAAAAAATTTATGGGCTAAAAACTAGAAACACGGGGTGTCCGTTTTATACTTTTCTGCTGATATTTCTTCAACAAAAGCATGTACAACAACGAAATTTTGTACGTATAGTTCGGGGATCGATATAAACTCGGAAACCAAAAATGGGCGTGGTCCGCCCACTTTACCGCCCACCTCCCATATAAGGTGAAAATCAACGAAATTGTGTTCAAATAGTTCAAGGACCAATGTAAACTCGGAAACAAAAAATGGGTGTGGTCCGCCCACTTTACCGGCCCTTCCCATATAACGTAAAATTTGAAAAAGTTGATTTTAATTTCATTTATTTTTATTTTTAGTTAAAAATATCAAAAACAACAGAAACATTCAACATTTAGGGTAAACAATTTTTAATCAAATACCTATTTGTTGCGTCCTTTACGTTTGAGCTTAATTAATACAAAACTTAAGATTGATATCTTGGGTAGTGGATTTTTAAAATTAAGCCAGGGCTTTAGGGAACATAAAATGGCAAACATATGTATATGTGATTATAATTTTGAACATGATTCGTCAATTACTTAATTTCCGAGAAATTAATAAAAATTACTAAATATTTTATTATACCCAATTCACTAAATACGTACATTAGGGATATAACCACGCAATGGCGAATGTTGTATTATTTACGAAAACATTTTTTTCGGGTCATTTTGGAATAAAAACCGCTCCCAAAAAAAAAGTACATACATTTTAAATAAAAAGTTTAAATATTTTATTAATAAAGTGAAAAAGGTTGTATAATTATTAAAAGACATGTTTTTCATAATGGATAAATCAAGGTAGATTAAGAAGGTAACGACATTAAAACAGCTGAGAATTTTTTCTATTTGAAATCATATAGCGGATTGTATTTTAAAATTTAAGTGTCAAATTGTTGTTTATGTTTAAATTTTTTGTTAAATAAAATTTTTCAAGTAAAATAAATTTAATTGAAATGTAAAATTTCCTTTTCACTGGAGAATACTTTTGAATTAAAGTGTAATACTATTTTAATTCAATGCTTGGTACTGGATTCAAGGCCAGCTTGAAATATATTTGGTTTCAACTTTAATTCCAGCAAAATTGTTTATTGGGTTATTTCTGTTAAAAATTATTTTGTTTAAAAAAATTTTAATTTTTACAAACAATTTTATTTTTATTCAAAATTTTTTTACAAAATTTTTCATCGAAATTCAAATTAACACCAAAGCTTCACTAAAAATTCTAAATTTCCTAAAAAAATCATATTTTCAACAAAAACTAAAATTTTCCTGAAAAATTTAAATTTTCGTAAAAAAAAAAAATAATAAAATTTTCACCAAAAATACAAATTTTCACTAAAAACCGATTATTCATTCGAAATTTTATTTTTCAATACAAATCGGATTATTCACTAAAATTTTGATTATTCTTAAAATTACGACTTGTACTTTGTGTACAAGTTATTATGGACCGGATTCCATCGTTTAATCGACTCAGAAAGTGATTATGTCTATTGGTATACCTTAAGGTCAGTGTTGCAATATATAAAAATCTGAATTTTAAACAAATAAGATTTTCATCACCAGTTGTCATTAAAAACGTAAGTATTTAGAAAAAGAAAAGAAAAAATAAAATAATAAAAAATTTTACATTTTAACATTTGAAAATAACACACTTAAGGCTCCGTTACTCTACCGTAAATGTAAATGTAGCGAATCAGCTGATACATTTTGCTTATGAGAGTTATGCGTGTATGTGTATTCAAAAACGTAAAAGCTCAACTACATAGAATACTTTCGCTTCAACTGTGACTGACAGCTAAGTTAAATACATGCATTTATATGGAACGAAGCCAAATCAATACGCCAAACTTCTGCGTGAAGTACTTCAAAGATGAAAAATGTTCAACTTTGAAGTACCGAAGTACGTAAATACATTTTGTCGGTTGTTTTATTCTTATTTTAATATATTTTCGTTGAGTTGGAAATTTTAATTTGAAATTCATTAATTCAACTGAGATTATAATTAAATTTTTAAATTTTTTAAATTTTAATAACAAAATAATGCAACGATTGGGTTAATATCATTTAAAGTTAGGGACAAAACTATTTGTACACCCATGCATTTCGTATATCTTCAATAATTTATAAAGAATAAAAAATTATTATATGTAGTTTTAATTCAGGTCCATTTTTATTGAATTATTTGATAACAAATAAATTAATATATAACACATTGTTAAAAAAAAGTACAATTTAAGTAAAAATCTTTGGGACAAAAGTATTTGTACATCAGTACTTTGTACAATTTTTTGTACGTTGGACTCTTGTATGATGATTTTTTTAAATACCGTTATATTTTCTTCGTTAATCGAGTTTTATTTTACAAAATAAGAAGTTGGTTTTAACGTTTTGAATAATAAGCACATCAAAAATGGGAAAGCGAAAAGAGTTGAGTTTGGATATTAAAAATTTAATTATTGATGAACATAAAAAAGGAAAATCTCTCCGGAATATAAGTAATTTAGTAAATTTGCAACATTCCACAGTACAATACATTGTAAGCAAGTATAAAAACAGCGGATCTGTTGAAAATGTGCGTGAAGGTATACGAAATATATGAGGTGTACAAATAGTTTTGTCCCTAACTGTATGTGTTGCGTAGCTGTCAGTCGCAGTTGAAGCGAAAGTATTCTATGTAGTTGAGCCTTAAATGTGACGTAATAACCTAATCAAATTAGGTCGCTCTACGTTTTTTCGTGACAGCTGTAAGAACAGTGTTGGCAGCTTTTTATTTCAATATACTAAATCTGCGTAAAAAATCGCTGTAATAAGTTATCAATTGGACAATTTATTTTGCTATTTTCTTCTCTAAAAAAGTTATTAAAATAATTTAAATAAAGTGTAGAGTTGAATCAATAGTTTAAAATTAAAAATTTTTGTCATAAAAGCACAAATTTTCTTTCCTTAAAATACAAACCAATAAATCTAGCGATTTTCTAACTGATTGAGACTTACTGGAAACATGTGTGATTGACGTCACTGATATAGATGTGTACAAAACAACAACAAAATACAGGCTACATTTACGTCTTTTGAGTAACCATCTACTTTAGTTCCGTTTACATTTACGTTTTTAC
This sequence comes from Protophormia terraenovae, assembly GCA_951394005.1. Lineage (NCBI taxonomy): Eukaryota > Metazoa > Arthropoda > Insecta > Diptera > Calliphoridae > Protophormia > Protophormia terraenovae. The sequence goes on from OX596074.1 coordinate 147,015,406, forward strand.
ATTTACAGTAGAGTAACTGAGCCTTTAGTCGGGGTTACTTCGTAGGCGAGAGAGGCGAAGAGAATGCAAAAGTTTTGTGTTCCCTTCTCCTCTCTCTCCTTTAAACTCAGAATTGCGGCAAGTAAAATTGCTGTGTGTGAACTCCGCCTTATTCACAAAGTGTATATTATAACTTTTTTGAAAATTTTTTTTTCACATAATATTTAAGAATAGTGAATTAAACTACATACTACTTTTTTTTAATAGAATTACATACTTAAAAAAACTTGTTTAGATTAAAATCCCAGCAAAAAAAGAACTGAAAAAGTCAAGATTTTAACATTGTGTTGTCATTGGAAAGAAGTACTTAGTGGTGAAAAAGAGCCGCAGAAGTTCTTTTTTTAACCCATAGTTGTCATTGGTAGGATGTTATTATTTTATACTTCTTGTTCATTTCTTTTGAAGTACTTCCCTTAAAATTATGTTTATAAAATTTTTTAACAAAAATTCTGTTTTTGCCCTTTTAAATAAATATAAAAATGCTTCAAAATTTGTAAAATTTAAATTTTTTTAGAAATTATTACCATTTTTTTCAGCTAAAAATTCATTTATTTTCACTTTTTTGGAAGTAACTATTAAGAACTTCCAAAAAAGTTTAAAATATGTATGTACTTTGTTCTACTTTTGAAGTTGTGAAAATTTTCTTTTTTTTGGAAGATCTTCATGGTTTTTTGCTAGGATGTAATACATATCACTACTTTTTTATTAAAATCTCAATATTATATGCTGGCCATATTGTATCCGTCGGTCAGTCCTTCCGAAAAATTAACCTTTAACCTCAATTAGTGTTCTATTATTATGATATTTACACTATTTTTTTTCCCTCTAAATATCCTAAATTTTTAAGATAATTTAAACAAATAATTCAATTAAAAAATAATTTGTAAATGAAATTAGCTCATATTAACTAATATTATATATTTTTTTTTAAGATTAAAAAGTCTCAGATTTTGAACATAAAATTAAAAAAAAATTCCCACTGTGCGGTTGGCTGATTGTTCGTCCATGTAAATATTGTGAACAAATTTTTGGAAAATTGGCACACACAATTACTTTGGTACAATGAAGAATCGATCCATTCTTTCACCCAACCCTCGAATATACATTATATACTTGGGCTTGACCGACTATATCTTTCTTAATTCTTTCATTATAGAGAAATGGTATAGGAAATGTTTGGCATGATTTAAAGTACTCCTCAAGTTTTTTCTGCCCGTAATTGATTCTTATGAATGTTGCTTTTTCTGAACCAAGTTTCGTCTCATTCATTAGGTTTACCTTGGAAAGAAATTCCTTGACTCAATTGAAATTTTCTAATAAGTTCAAAATAAAAATTAAAAGTTTATTTTGTTACTTTTTCTTTAGTTCCCAAAGGATACAAATGATAAAAATATTTATAATTAACAGTAGTAGAACATTTAATTTTGTAATAAAATAACTTTAAAATATGGCTTTGTATTTAAAAATATCGTATAATTTACATACATATATTACACAAAAATAAAAGCGTAATTTAAAAAAATAATAATAATTTATTTTCAATTTCGATAACACAAAGACAAAATTTATTTTGTATTAAAAAAAATAGACAAAACTAAAAAAAGAAATGCACTTATCGATAATTCGAACTAATACGAAAACTAATTTATAATTTATAACAATTTAAAATAATCAAATCTTTATTATTATTTTCTACATGAATACAACATACATACCTACAAACACACATTTAAATGTCGACTAAGTATTATCAATTATTTTTATTTTTTTTAATAATATTATTATTTGCTACCTTGTCGCGTGATCATACCTATTAATCTATACAAAAATAATTTAAAGCAAAAAAAAAAAAAAAAAGAAATAAAAAGAAAATAATAACAATAAACAATTTATTATAAGCATGTTCACCATCTCATCATCGTACCACACTTATCGCATATATAAACAAACATATATATTCATATGTAGAATTTATACTCGTGGGTACTTACTTATACATATGTATGTATGAGTATATGTGTAGTATTCGGGTACTTGAATAGCATGAAATGTTCACTCATTCCACGTGTGTTCTCTAAGAGGAATACCACAAAATTCACATAGATACATAATTTCTATGTAAGTATTTGTATGTTTTTATTTAAGTTTGACTTCTCCTGACTACCGTCTGATATATATAATGATTAGATCAAAAGTTCAATGGCTCATGCTTTTGTTGTTGTATTTAATTTTTTAAGTTTTATTTATTTTTTATTATAATTTTTTATTTTTTTTTTTTTTTTTGAATTTAGTTTTTTCCAGTTGACATGCAAATAAACAAAGCAAAAAAAAAAAATTCATTATCGTCGAAAGGAAAATTTTTTATAGATCCACTAATACATTCATACATCAATTTGCTAAATGTTTTTGTATAATTGTGTGTTTATCTCCTCATCAATGTTTTGAATTTAAATTTCCATTTCAAGTGGTTTCCTAGTCTAATTTTAGTTGAGATATTGCATCGGAATTTTTTCGTCAAAGGAAAATAAAACATTCGATTCTTTTTTTTTTGGTTATAAAATTGATTTATTCGATATCAACTGTCATAAATTTTCAATAATCTATAAATATTAATAAATCAGTTATGAAATTATTGAAATAGGTACTTAAGTGTGTGCTGATGTTAATTATCTGTTACCAATTTCGATAATTTTGAAAGATTATTAAGAAATTGTTGTTGCTATGGTTTAAATTAAGATCATATACATATTTAGAAATTGTCCTTTTATATTATACTGGATAAGTTTGCTTGTAATTTTCCATAACATATTTTTAAAAGTTCCCTTAACTTCTCTACATTTGATGAAAGGCTTGAACACTAAACATTTGCTTAAAAATACATTATCATTTAAGTACGATTTTGATCATAGAAAACTACAACTTATGATTTTAATTTTCCAAAAGTTTTTTAGAAATAACTTTTGGAAAATGAATACCATAAGTTGTAGTTTACTATGATCAAAAACATACTTATTCCTTTACTATTCCTTTACGACACTATTTAAAAAGCTTTATCAAAAACATGATTTAAAATACACGATCAGAATCAAATACTCAAAATCACTTTCTGAGTCGATTTAACGATGTCCGTCCGTTTGGTCAGTGGGCTAGCTGCCCATGTACCATATTCGGTACAAAAAGTTATATATAAGTATCAATAAGTGTGCCAAAATTCATTAAGATTGGCCTATAATTGATCATAGCTCCCATATAAATACCTCTTTCGAAAATCACTTTAACGTTCATAAATCACATACAAATTTTAGTATCAAATTAATTTTTAACACAAATAAGTTTTATATATTTTTTAAAACTTCGGTGAAATATTCTTTGAGGATCGGTCCATAATTGATAGTGTCCGACCCAACATTTGGGTTCGGCTACGGTTTTCGGTAAAAAGTGATGTTCGGTTAATTCGGTAATTTTTTTGGCCGAACTTTACCGAACTTTTTATTAAATCTGAATTTAGCATATATTTGTATCACCAAAAGCAACTGCAATTATTATAAAAATAAAAAAGTACGAAAAAAACACAAAGAAAAGGATGAAAATGAGTTTAATAAAGAAAATGAAATTAATATGACTACAATTTTAACTTCTCAAAATACAAAAATCTATACATTTTCAAATTATATTTCATTTATATGCTTTCAAACAGCCTCTAGAAAGTACTTCCCGGTATTTTTGTTAAAAGTATTTTTTTTTTTTTTTGCATTTTTTAGGTCCTATAACAAGAAGTTCGGGTTTGGTTCGGTTTGAAAAAGTGCGTTCGGTCGGACTCTAATAACACTGGTCAACAAAAAAATCCTCCCCCATAGTCGAATAGTTGGACTTGATGTATTTTGATGTGCTAAACAAGAATCTGCTTTTAGTTTTTTTCCATCAGGTCTGGATTTTTTTTATGAGCGTGTCTAATATTTCGCCCATAGTAAGGCCATTACTTTAGTATATTTCCTCATAACTCAAGAACGGTGTGTACGGTTGACATAAGTGATACACCAGAAGATGCGTAGTAAAAATAACTTCAAATTACTCCGACTTTATTTTTTTATGTGCTCAGTAGCTTCTGAATTATTTTGAAATAAGTGACGAGTTAAACAAAAATCTGCATTCACTTTTTTTCTATCACGTACTGATTTTTTTTAGGTGCATGACTAATATCATCACCTTATTCAGCGGTCACACTATAAAATTCGAGAATGGTTTGTACAATTTAGGCTATAACTCAAGAACCGTTTACACGATTTTGATAAATGATATATCAAAAGATGCATACGAAAATTGTCTTCATGGTATGTCAACAATATTTTTTATTCGCTCAAGAATTTCAGAGTAATGGATCAAAATTTTCACGATTTTTAAAAAAAAAATTCATTTTTTGCTACTAATTACCGAATAACTACGGAAATAATACTTGGATAAAAAAATTATGTAAATTCAGCTCAAAAACAATTTAGATCACTATCTACTGGAGTTTAACTTATCTTAATTGGACAAACAGTTCTCGAGTTATACAAGTGTGACTGCCTAAAGTAAAGGCGGGATCTTAGTAGTCATGCCCATAAAAAAAATCGATACGTGATAGAAATAAAGTAAGAGCTGATTCTTATTTAACACATTAAATTCCATCTAATCAACCTACTTTTTTTATTTAAGACAAAAAAAAAAAAAAATTTTTTTGCCGACTAAGCTATTTCCACTTAACTGTAGGTATGCATGGGTATCCCAACTTAACTGTGAATCCAATCAAGATTTGTACAATTTTTATGATACGTGGCTTTATTTACTCGTAGTTTTGCCATCTTTGAGATAAAGATAATAAACTGAAATATTTTTGATGTTTTCACTTTTAAAAAGAAGTTTTAGTAAAAAAAATAAATCTTGAATTTAGCATGAAAAAATGTTAGTAGAACGACTTAAAGCCAATTTTATTCCACATATTTTGGTGTATTATTTATATAAATCGTACATACCGTTCTCGAGTTATAGTGAAATATACTCGAGTAATTGGCTTATTTAGGACGCAATATTAGACACGCCCATAAAAAAATCTCGACATGATGGGAGAAAACTGAAAGCAGATTCGAGTTTAGCATGCGGAATTTCATCTAGTCCATATATATATATATATATATATATATATATATATATATATATATATATATATTTTTTTTTTTTTGAAGGAGCACGAAAAAAATTTTTTGTTGGCCAGTGTAATTATAGGGCCCACTTTCCGGAATCACTGTAAAGTGCATAAATTCATATACATATTATAGCGTTTTCTTTTCTGAAGAAAGATATTACCTTGTTACTGTGTAAGAAAGATAATCCTCACTCTCATAAAAAAACCTCACCCTTTTTATGATTACAATATTTTTAAAAATTTTAAATTTTTTGGTGAAATTTCGTATTTTTTTTTGTAATTCATAAATTGAGAATCTAAGACTAAATATATCAAAATTATTATTATAATTAAATAATTTCAACTCCAACATAAGTTGCATAGCTATATAGTGGAAGGCCAATGTACGCGGCACGCGGAACACGCGGCCATCAGCTGATCATGTTTTCATGCGGTCCATATAAAAAAAGTTGAAAAAAATTCAACTTTGACGCGTTGCCGCATGTAACGGCATTGCCAGATAAAATTTATGACAGTGTTCTCAAATTTTTCTTTGTCACTTTATTGTAAACAATTGATTTATTTTTAAGCTGTTAATAATGCTGCCGCCTGTTGCCGCGTGACGCGTAAATTATTAAAAATTATTTTATTTTATTATTTTTAAATTTTTTTTTTTTTAATCACAAAATGAAGCGCAGCAACGAAAGTTGAAAATTAAACAATAGTTTAATAGTAATCAATTATTAGTTTAATTATAAATTTAAAATATAAGGAAGAATTTAGATCCTAATAGAAGCTGATAACAGAAATGACAGAAGAAAAATGTTAATAATGATCAAAATATTGTTTTAGTTTACGTTTAAAAGTGTTATTAGAGAACGAAAATAATTTTAATTCTAAGGGAATGGAATTCCACACTCTAGTAATTTATTTATTTATTTATAAATTATCTAATTATTCGATTGAAAGTTAGATGTAGTGTCCTAATAAGGAAGCCTAAGCAGTTCAATGATTCAACAAAATTAATATTGACACCACCCAATGAGATATTCATATCACTAACATCATATCCAAAACACATTAACTTAGTCTTATTAGTGTTTAATTCCAACCCATTATCATTCATCCACTGATATATCATAGATATATAATAACGAGAGAAGACATAGTCGGGTAAGCCCGACGATATGATACCCTACACCATTTCGATCCACATAATTTTGTTTTTACTTATATACAACTTACTTGTGTTAAATATTAACATAATATTAACATTTGTATGGGATTATGCACGTTAGTGATTTTCAGGAGAGGAGTTTATATGGGAGCTATGGTCAGTTATGGACCGATATTCATGAAATTCGACAGACGGATTTTTGCTTATATAAAACTTATTTGTGCTAAATTTCATTAAAATAATCCTATTTTTAAGGCTTCTATTAGTGTTAAAACTCTATTCCGGAAGGACATTTGTATGGGGGCTAGGTGAAATAATGGACCGATCATAACCAAATTCAATAGGCTTCGTCCTTGTGTTGAAAAAAACATATGTACCAAATTTCATCAAACTATCTTCAAAATTGCTGTACCGTACTTTGCGCACAAGCTTTACATGGACAGCCAGCCAGCCGACCAGACGGACGGACGGACATTGTACTTTAAGAAGATTTTTTCTCTGCGTTACAACTTCTGCACAAACACATAATACCCCAACCACCTATGGTGGTGTAGGGTATAATTAAGATTACTCTCCAATACATCACGGTTTTCTGATGAAAATAAAATCTGTATATCATCAGCATATACGAATGTTTCAATTGAGGTGCAATCAAAAATATTTAAAAAAATCATTAAGATATGCCATAAATAACACAGGACCAATAACAGAGCCCTGAGGTACTCCACTAGTAATTTGTAAAGCATGGGACTCCCTACCACCAACTATTACATACTGTGACCTATTATGTAAATATAATTGAACTAGATTACATGATTTTAAGGGAATTTTTTTTTTTGGTGAAATATCTAATTTTAGTCAAATGTCGAATTTTTGGTGAAATTTTCAGTTGTGAAATTTTGAATTTTCAGTGGTGAAATTTCGATTTTTTTTTTTTTTGGCGAAATTTCGAAAATTTTTTTTATGTTTGCTGTTAATAAAGTGCAGCATGTTGACCCTCTACTTAATTTTAGGAAAACATGTAACGTATTTTTTAAATTTATGAGCAACACTATTACAAAAGAACCCATTTACACTATTACATTTTTTCAGAATAGAACACAAAAGAGAGTAAAGGGCAGAATAAAAACAATATTTTAGTCAGAAAAGAAAACGCTATTTGTATCAATATAATATTCTGTATACGTTTATTTTATTTTTGTCTTCATAGAAGTATCGGCCCAAAATTGGTCACAGATCCCATATAAGACCTCTCCCCTAATTTTGCTGCACGTACGCAATGGTGTACTTGTTATTATTATTTTTTAAGAAGTTAGAGAAGTTTTTACAAATTTTCAAAACTTTATCAATAAATTTTTCATCAATTTTAAGTTTTAATTGATGTATACTTTGACGGACAAAAATTAAAAAAGTATGGAAAACTTAAGTATTTAATTTACTACCAAAAAAAAAAAAAAACTAGAACTTTGTACCCCCACATGACCAAAGTATTCGAAAGTGATATCGATATCGAATTTTATTCGAAGCTTTCTCGTGCAAAACTGTCGAAAACGACTTCAGAAAACGATATGAAAAAGGTTTACTTGGCGCTCAGTTTGTGGCAAGAGAACCTTCGTTCTCGAAATTCGAAAGTGATATCACAAAAAGTAAAACTTTCAATTCGAAATCGATAAGAATAAATGTTCGAAAAATGTTCGTAAACAATATCATAAAATGATCAATAAAGAATATTCAGCAACATTGAAAAATATTTGTTAGTGATATCGTTCTCTGTTTGCTTTCGATAAAGATATCCTAATAATATCTTTAGAAAACATTTTAAATTTGTTTCACTTTTATTTTATTTCAATAAAACAGATTATCAGGTATGTGATGGAAAACGATTTCGAAAACGAATCGATTTTAAATCGAAAAAATGTGTGATGTATTTATATTTTCGTTTATGTTATTGATAAAAATTATATTTAAATCACTATCTTTTATATTTTATTACATAATTTTTTATATTTCTTTAAAATTAATTGCTATTTTTTACATGAGTTGTATATTCTTAATAAAAAAAAAATAAATTATTGTTGAAAAATTACTTTTGAAATCGTTCGAAATTCATCCCATCTTTTCAAACCGATTCGATTTGAAAACTATCGGTTTTCATCACATACATACCTTTATATTTTCAATAAAATAACAATTAAATCAAAAATTTAATGTTAGACATGTTGTACTAAAAATATATTAGAGGAATAAATATATGGAGAAATTCAATAACGAAACACATTTTTTATAAGTCAATAACTACTATTTTGTGCAATAAAGTGTAGCATAAACTTTATTAACAGCAAAATTAAAATTTTTTGGCGAGAATATTTTTTTTAATATTTAATGTTGTTTTACCAAATTTTAAAAATTTCACAAAAAATCGAAAATCGATTTTTTTTTTTTTGCAAATAAACGTCTACTCTCTTTTTTCTCTAAAATAAATTTTTTTTTAAGAACATGTAATAATTTTTTACTCTTCTGAAAGGTATATGCACAGAGATGATTTTAAAATTAAAAACAAGCCCAAGTTCTATGCACAGCCCCTTCGGATTTTGACCTATTTTAAATCATAATTTTTACTTTAGCCTATATGTTCTAAAATCCCAAAGGCTAGCTCTGCAAAACGAATGTACTTTCGAAAATTCAAATGTGTTCCAAAGAGTTTACCAATGGCTTAATCCAACCTTAAATAAATGAGGATTTTATGAACAAATTTAAAAAAAAAAAAAAAAAAAAAAAAAATACATTTTATGGATTTTTGTCGGTTTTTTGTGAATTGTGGGATTCCTTTTACATTTTAAATGATAAAGTCAACAATCGCGGAAAATTTCGTTAAGATATATTAACAAACCAGGATTTTATTAGAGTTCAAATATTTATAGTTTCTCCAAAAAACAATTTTTAATTCCAAAAATCATAAAAATTATGGACTCAATTTTTTCAAAGAACTCTCTTGTCTAGCTTAATTATATACAAAACGGGGATATTTAAGTGACATTATTTTCCACGCACTGTAAAAATTTTCATTTTGTATATTTTATAATCTAAAAAAAAAATATATATATATATAAACGAAAAAGTTATTAAATTTTTAAACCTCAAGGTGACTTTTGGCCCACCATGTAATAATAATAATAAAACATCCTACAAGCCAGCACATCTGACTGAAAATCAGCCACACTAATCTAATATTTTATTATTTTAAAGATCAAGGTTTTTAGATTAATGAATGTTTGATGAACTATTACAAAACCTATCAAGATTTTATAATTATTTGCTTATTTGTCTTTATATGATTTATTTCTAAATAAATTGAATGACAACTAATAAATATTAACTATTATAAACTATTTATTAAGTTAAACATACGATCGATCTACATAATATGTATGTATATTATACCATACATATTATATTTTAATTGAAGTAAACAAAACACTCCAACGACATACATACATATTTGATATTAGGAATTCTTCAAATTTTAATAACAATTTTTATTTTTTGACAAATTTAACAATAAACCTCTACTTTTTTGTGTACGTCTTCTAAACACAGTTACATTTATTAAAAAATTCCTATACACTTAAAATAAACACACTTGTCTGGGTCTGGAAAGTCTTTGTCTGACCGGGTTACATATCGTTGAGGTACTAGCAAAATGGTCTACATACCTATGTATACATTTTTCAAATAAAAATGACCGCTTTTTTGTCTATTTTGTTATCTATAAACTTTATAATTATTTTTCATTCGATTTCTTAAATATTTTTGCAAGTCATATTTATAGGGCTTTTTTAAAGCAATTCGGCGATATGTATTTAAGTATTAACATACATACCTAGCTTGAAAATAAATGCGAATTTCATTTTATTTAATTTATTGTCAAAGTCATAATTGAATTTTAATTCATTTTATAATAGATAAGGTAAACATTGTATAAAATACATAAATTTAGTAAAGCAAATCCATTAAGTACTTAATTATTATTATTATTTTTTTTTTAATTCTCAAAATTGTATAATAAAATTGAAAGTGAGAATTAATTCCAAGAATATCATTTAAATCATGATATAAAAAAACAAGGTAGTTTCACTTTCTCTTTTTTTCGCCATATTAACGTTCTGGCCAAAGAATAACAATCGACGAAAGTAAAACCTAACTCATGCAACAACAAAATACATGTAATCAACTACATTTTGTTGTTGCTAAAAGAAAATAATAACACATTTTTGTTTACAAAACAAACATTTTGTTCAATTGTCAATCGAGAATTTCGCCTTTATGTGTTACTCATTATAACTACTAAAGGTAGAATCATTAGAGAGTTCGTTCCCAATTGTATTTACCCTGAAAAGTCAATCACAAGGCTCATATATCAGGTTAAGGCATTAGGGCAACAAACACAACAACCCAACTTAAAAAATTTGGGACTGTCAAAAGTAAATGTTGTAGATAAAAGAAAATGTATAAAATTTTAAATGTAAGTGTTTCGATTTATATTTTTGCTTACATCGCTACACCAAATTTTCTGCAAATTTTGCATCACGATTCCATACAAATACTTGATAAAAACTCGCGAATTATCTTTTAATAATAGATTTAATACCACAAACGCGATAATAACATAAAAAATTTATAAAATAATATTTTTTTCACAAAAATTTATTTTTTAATTTGTTTATTTTTACACACGCACACTAATGAAAAATTGACTTTACGAAAAACCTAAACAAAAATCAGCTGGGTTAACAACTTCACCTTTTTAATACGCCTTGGTCAATCACACACAAAGTAAAACAAAATGCAAAAAAAAAAAAAAAAACAAAACTTCAAAAACAAAATAAAAAAAATATTTTATATTGAAGAATTTTTATTATTATTATTATTATTATTTTTTTTTTTTTTTTTGGAAACAAATTTTATTCTTTTAAAAACAAGCAAATATACATCAATATATTGTTTGTAGGTGGACAAACATAATAAAGGTACATAAAACTTTCCCAGAATGGAGCTATGCATTTCAGGAAGTATTTCAAATAGTAAATGGAAACAAATCATTTTATATTTTTTAATTTTTGATTTTTATTTATTGGTTTTAATTTTCAGTTTTTTTACTTATCAAGAATTAAATTTGACGACTCTCTAGTGATTCTACCATGTTTTATTATATTATGGTTCTGACGTTTCACAGTGGGGTCAAACGCAAATTTTTTGGTAATAAATCTGTATCTCCTAAACTACTGATTGGATTAAATTGAAATGTATGAAAGAGTTTCAGAAGAGGACCTAAGCTTTGAGAAAAATCATCCTGTAGTCACCCTGTGATAATACAAGAAAATCTACAGGGTGTTAAAATTGACTACCTCGAGTATGTAAAAGTTTTAAAAAATCGTAACTTATATAAATGAAGTCCGATTTTAAAGATTTTTATATTTCTGTAAAGTGGTTGGCAAGATAAAGAAAAAACAAGCTTACTCACCCAAGTTATCTCTTACAGTTAAAAAGATATTTGCACTTAAATTTTGAATTTTTGATTTTTTGGCTCGACTTTCATTCGTTTTTCGGAAATAAGTCCTGAGGTATATGAAGTAAAAATTTTTAAAAAATATCCTGTCATTTGCTATATATTTCAAAATAACATACTGAAAGAATTTTTGGATTATCTCAATGTGCCTAGACGTGAAAAATATTCAAAGTCAGCACTCTGAAATTGGTACGAAAAATGGCTATTTTTTACAAAAATATGGTACAATTCTTTCAGTTTTTACTCAAAGTTCCGTTTAAGAAAAAATTTTTTTCTTTATATATTTCAAAAGACAAGGTTGCACAAATGGCTAATATAGAAATTTTGAACTGATTTAGGCCTGCACCCTACATCAGGCATTGGTCGAAAATGGTGAATTTTGGAAAAAGTTAAATTTTTATCGATTAATAAAAAAAAATGTCACGCGAGCTTTTTTAAATTTTTTGACGATATTTCATAAACAAATATATTTAGAACGATTTGATACTAAACTGCTTCCTGCCCGGCCAAAAACGAATGCAGGAGAGCAGTTTTCATGAAAAAGTAAATTTTTTAAACGACTTTTTTTAACTGCAAAAAAAGCACATTAGCGAAATATTTTCGCAATTATTTCTTATGTAGTATATAAAATACATACCGATCTTTTTTTCCTGCAAAAATCATTAAAAAAGCTTTACAAATAAATTTTTTGCAATTTTTCAAAATATATAAAAACCAAAAAAATAATGTTTTGTAAAGCAAAACTCCACCTACTTTCCAAAAACTAATAAAGTATTACAAGTATACAAAAATAGACTTAATTACCAATTCACTGATGTATAATACGTATATATAGATTGTTGAAAAAGCACTATAGGTCTCAAAACTGACAACTTAGGTCAACTCTTACCAAATTCACTGTTTTACAATATTTCCATATGTGCGTATACGTAATAAACAATTTTATTGGCACGTTTTGGTTGTTGAACGAGAAAATATTCGCAATAATCGCTTATATTTATTAAATATTGTTTATTAAAGGACAAAATTATTTATTGAATAAAAAAATGTTAAGTCGATATCTTTATTGAGTCCAAAAATAAACGATTTTGAATTTGAAAATTGCAAAAATTACGACTTTTTGTGTTTTTTTTACCAAAAAGTATCTACACTCTTTTATCTCTAAAACAAAATTTTCTTTAACAACATATAATAACTTTATACTTTTCTGAAAGGTATCTTCACAGAGAAGACTTTAAAATAAAAAGCAAGCCCAATAACTCAAATGGTCAAGATATACACCCTCCCGAATTCGACCCATTTTATATGAAAGTTTTGACTTTAGTCAATATTTTCTCAAATCCCAAAGCACGAATCGGCAAACGGAATGCAGTTTAAGAATCTGTAAAATGTTGCTAAAAGTTTTCAATAAAAATCTACGGAACTTCGGAAAAATGTGGGATTTTCGGCGTTTTTTTGGGAATTGTGGGATTCCTTCTACAAAAATCTTTTTTTGGGAATTGTGGGATTCCTTTTATAAAAATCTTAAAGTTTTTTTAAAAAATTTCGTTAAGATATCTTTAATAACAAAGATTTTATTACAGATAAAATATTTATAGTTTCTCAAAAAAAAAAAAAAAAAAAACACTTTTTTACAAAAATATTACTTTAATTGCAAAAATCAGAAAAAGTATAAACTCGATTTTTTTCATCTAAATTACATTGCTTAGCTGACATAATTCTTCGTTATACAAAAAAAAACTTTAATCAATATCTTTTATAGAAACGAAACTACGCCACTTTAAAGTTTTTTAAGTCACGGAAAATTCCATTTTTTGTGTATTTTTGCACAAACACACATTCGAACATTGACTACGCACAGTGGTTCCAAAACGCTTTTGTTGGAAATAATTCAGTAACTAAAGAACCGTTAGAGGTATCGCAATAAAATTTCACATGGTTAGAGCTGAGGTGTTTTCGAGTTGATTTGGAGGAGTACAGACCCCTAGCGGGTCAGGGGGGAAGTGGGTGGCCCTCCAAAGTCGTCCATCTCGTGCGATACCTCTAACGGTTCTTTAGTTACTGAATTATTTCCATAAGCGCTTTGAAACCACTGTGCTACGGTAACAAATTATTTATGTTGTTATGGCTTTTTCACATCCACAATAGTACAATGTTTTTGGAATTTTCCGTGACTTATAAAATTTTAAAGTGGCGCAGTTTCGGTTCTATAAAAGATAAGTCAACTAAGCAATGTAATTTAGACGAGAAAAATCGAGTTTAGACTTTTTCTGATTTTTGAAATCAGTAAAAGTAAAATTTTTGTAAAAAAGTGTTTTTTTGAGAAACTAGAAATATTTTAAATGTAATAAAATCTTTGTTATTAAAGATATCTTAACGAAATTTTGAGAAAGTGAAAAAAACTTTAAGATTTTTACAAAAGGAATCCCACAATTCCCAAAAAAACGCTGAAAATCCCAAAAATGGGTTTTTTTCACATTTTCGGCTATTAAATCCACATTTTTCCGAAGTTCCGAAAATTTTTATTGAAAACTTTTAGCAACATTTTACAGATTCTTAAACTGCATTCCGTTTGCCGATTCGTGCTTTGGGATTTGAGAAAATATTGACTAAAGTCAAAACTTTCATATAAAATGTGTCGAATTCGAGAGGGTGTATATCTTGACCATTTGAGTTATTGGGCTTGCTTTTTATTTTAAAGTCTTCTCTGTGAAGATACCTTTCAGAAAAGTATAAAATTATTATATGTTGTTAAAGAAAATTTTGTTTTAGAGAAAAAAGAGTATAGATACTTTTTCGGTAAAAAAAACACAAAAAGTCGTAATTTTTGCAATTTTCAAATTCAAAATCGTTTATTTTTGGACTCAATAAAGATATCGAATTTTTTATTCAATAAATAATTTTGTCCTTTAATTAGCTAAAGAAAAAATAGATAAAATCGGTCGGAAACACTAGGATATATATGAAAAAATCTGTACCAAAAAAACATGCAAAATTAGGGTACTTAAAAATTCAAATGCAAATAACTCAAAAACTATAAGAGGTAGATAGGACAAGAAAGCATATTTTTTGTAGGTCTTATCAGTGCCTACAATAATGTAAAAAATATTTGAAACTGGACGAGAAACAAAAGTTTGGCAAGCGATTAGCTCCGCCCCAGAGTGGTATTTGGTGTCCCCCTTCCAAACTTAATATTACACGCTCTTCTGCTAGGCATATACCAAATTTCATGCAAATCCAACCAGCCGATCAGAAGTTACAGATTTATTTCCAAAAAATTTCGATTTTGCCCCACCGTGCACTGTTATGCTTAATTATATAGTGGGTATCAAATGTTTCCAAATCTATATTTTTTGGGCCTATGTAAAAGTTCCGCGTCTAAGTTTAATTTTTTTATTCATTTTTAAAATAAATACTTCCGTTTTTGGAAGATAACATACAATTTTTATACGTTTGGGTACATGATGATACAATTTAAGAGCATTCCGGAATAGTATTTTATATCGATTATATTATCGCCAATTGTGTTCTGATATTTAAGAAAATTAGGTTCTTAGTTAATTTTGAATCGACTTATTGGCACTAAAGGTCTACGACTTGATAAACATTTTTGTAAATTTTCCGTTCCCGAAGAACTTTTTTTACATTAATCCTTTTTAAAATTGATTTTAACTGCTGATTTGTAACTGAAAATAAAATTATTTAACTATAATGATCAATTTCGGTACTTATCTTTTGTTGGGACCTTCGATTTTACTCATATTTTTAAGGTGCTTAATCTATAGATCCTTTTTGGCGGGAATAGTTCTCGGAATTATTGACTATCAATTATTCGTATCTTTTCTAGAATTTTTATGTTTAATGTACTTGTTGAGATTTAAAAAAAGTATAATTTCAAAAAATTGTTTAAAAAAATTTTTAAAAATTTTGAAAAATTTACAGCTGATTCTATTTTTTTGTCCACACTGAAAAAGGACTTTTTGCACTTGCTACGAATTTTTTTTCATAATTATGATTAGTGTATAATAGACTAATCAGGCAGAAAAATATCGTGTATCAAAGAAATCAAAATTTCTAAGAAAGTTTTTGATTTGCGAAGCCATATGCATATGCGGGAAAGAAGCACTTCACTCATAAACAAGCGCGAGTGTTATATTCGGCTCAGTCGAATCCACATATATATCCACCATCAAGTTTTTGAAATTTTACGTTATACCGGAGGTTTTGTTTTTTGTTTCCGAGTTTATATTAACCCTCGAACTAACTGTACGAAATTTCGTTGACGTTTCACCTTATATGGGAGGTGGGCGTTAGAGTGGGCGGACCACAGACATTTTCAGTTTCCAAATTTAAATCGACCCTAGAACTATCTGTACAAAATTTCGTTATCGTACATGCTTTTGTTTAAGATATATCAGCAGAAAAGTATGAAATGAAGCTTCAACGGACACCCTGTGTTCTAGTATTTTGCCCATAACTTTTTTGTTTATTAACCGATTTTGCCTATTTTCAATACCAAACAAAAATACGGGAATGAGTGTCTTTGGAAATGAATTCTCCATTTCCTAAGAAAATACAGTGTACTCCCTTTTTTCTGGCTTGTTCTCGTTTCTTCACATTACAATGGAGCGGTAGTAAAGAAATTGTTAGTGTTTGTACCGAAAGAGGCTAATCCATCAAGTAGACTTATTCGAGCAAAAAAGTAACCGAAACACATTAAAACCTTTAATTGGAAGAATTCTGGAAAATATCAGATATTTCCATAAAAACCCACAGGAAATATTTTATTATCTTATGTTTAGAACTTGAACATAACAGTCATTAATAAAAATATAATTTTAAAAAAATCACCCATTGGTTTAGTTTCTATAAGCACATTTGTATGCACGTATTTTTTCGTGCGCTGTTCTTACAACAACAAAAAGACGTTTGATAGCAAAAAAAAAAAATTATCTTCGCAATAATATAAATAAATTTGGTCCACACGTGATAAATTCTTATCATGATAAGAATTCGACGTTTGTTATAATAGAAAAATCTCTCGTGTAGACCCTACGTAAATTTCACATTTCATAATATCATTTCCGAAATGTTTTTTTATACCCTGCATCACTATATGTGGGGTGTCCGTCCGTCCGTCAGACCGTCCATGTAAACCTTGTAATCAAACTACAAGTCGCAATTTTGAATATAAACTAATGAAATTTGGCACACAGGTTTCTTATATTCCAAGGACGATGCCTATTAATCCATGATCGGTCCATTATTTCACCTAGCCCCCATACAAATGTCTTCTCGGAAAAGGGGTTTAACGATCATAAATCCTTTAAATAGAGCAATATAACAATGAAATTTGGCACATATAAATTCCATGTAAGTTTAAATCTGTGTGCTGATTTTCTTGAAGAACGGTCCATAATTTACCATAGCTCCCATATAAACCCCTTTTCAGAAAATAACTTTAACGGGCATAAATCACATTAAAATGTTAGTATCAAATTAATATTCAACACAAATAAATTTTATATAAATATAAATTATAGTGCCAAATTTTACAAAGATCTGTGAATAATTTTCCATAGCCCTCATATAAGTTCCACTTTCGGGAATTACCCAAAAGTGAATAAATTCATAAAAATGTTAGTATCGAAATATTATTTTATATTGGCCACAGGTCTATAAAAAGAATACCCCTCCCCGAATTTTGATGCACAATGTTGTAGGGTATCATATGGTCGGGCTTGACCGATTATATCTTTCTGTCTCGTTTCTTTTAAGTTTTATATATTTGACAATTTTTTTAAATTGTTTAGAAAAATAAAACTTGTTATGGTACAATAAATAACAAGGTAGAATTATTAGAGAGAGTTGTAATTTTCAAGTCGTGTAAAGTCAAATAATTGAAAAATTTAAAACAAAAATACACATGAAAAAATTTAAATATGTTTCGTTTACATTTAAAATGTGGAAATATTTG
The DNA here is from genome assembly GCA_951394005.1 of Protophormia terraenovae. Lineage (NCBI taxonomy): Eukaryota > Metazoa > Arthropoda > Insecta > Diptera > Calliphoridae > Protophormia > Protophormia terraenovae. The sequence goes on from OX596074.1 coordinate 147,033,326, forward strand.
TTGCATTTTTTGCGAAATTTACCATGTATATTTTTCAAAATGATATTCTGTGCACAATTAGTTTTTTCACATAAAAAGTTAATTTTTCACATTTATAATTTTGATATCAAATTTTTTAATATTATTTATTTGTTTTAAATGTTCTTTATTTTTTACATTTTCTTTTGACTGACTTTTTAAGGAAAATAAATTTGAGAACTTTCTCTCTAATAATTGTACCTTGTTATTCATTATATCATGAAAACTTGTGATATGAAATTCATGACCAGAAGGTTGTGAAAAGGCCGCCAGTATGTAATTTGTATCCTTTAGGCCGCATTTATATTTCACAGTGGGGCCAAAAGCAAAATAAATGGTAATAAGTCTGGAACTTTTAAACCACTGAACCGATTTAGATGAAAGTCTGTAGCTGCAGCACGGACGCTGCTACAGTGGGCCAATGTTGACCGCCTCGAGGGTGAAAAACATATCGGGGCTTATAACTTTTACAAATATTAACCGATTTTAAATATTTTTACATTTTTGTATTTTCCAAAGCAAGACAAGGAAAAAACATGCTTATTGTGCTAAATTATCTCGTATGGTTCAAAAGATATTTAACTTCAACAAATAAATTTCTCATTTTTGGCCTTGAATTTTTTGCGATTTTTCCCTATCTTTTAAAATAAAATTTCTAAATTTTTTTAAAAATATGTTGAAATTCTCCACAATTTTCTAAATTATGCTAATAAAAAAATTTCTTTCTTATCTCAATTCGATAACAAGAAAAAATTTTCAAGGTCAAAATTTCAAAACAGTTCTCAAAAATTTCAATTTTTTGCCAAAGAATATATTTAACTTTTTAAAAAAAAAAATTGTTAAAAAACTTTAATATTTTTTGACATTTTCTGAAAGACGGGACCCCAAGGACCCGTGCTGCAGCTACAGACTCTATCTAACAATATTCTGAAATCCTAACTCCTCCTCTATGGATGTTCCAAGTTTCATGTAAATCGGTTTAGTGGTTTCAAAGTTCCAGACTTATTACCATTTATTTTGCTTTTGGCCCCACTGTGTATTCTTGAAAAAAATTACAGGTACACTATAGAGCAAAGGTGAACACTTTTTCGTTGAAATTTACTTTTTTCGTCCGTATCTTTTTAACGACCCATAGGAATTAAAATATAAATAATGGAATATAATCCTCAAGGTCCAATTTGAAATATATGTATAATAAATATTAATATATTTGTTTGTGTAACATGAAGAATAAAGAAAACTTTAAAATATAAAAGTGTTCAATTTTGCACCATTTTCTGATTGAATATATAGTCATGATTTATTCTGTAGTTTAAATTTGCAAATGAAAAAAAAATTGAAAAATATATTATTCAATGAAGTATGACTATTACAAATACAAATTTGTTAAAGTTCTGCAAAAGTTATTTAATATGTAATAACCTTGATAAAATCCTGTAGTAGTGGAAATAAAAAAATTAGAAAATATAGAATTTTGCAAAGATTATAGTTAACAAAAATTGCAAGGACTTAAAACTATCTCAAACCTTGATGACTATGTTCAAAAAGACGTAAAAAATATTTTTTATTAGGCAAAATCATCGATTATGTTAATTTATTAATAGAGATGCTGAACATTTTTTTGAACATAACTAAGATCGGGGAATATGAGATTTCATTAAAACCTAACAAATTCATTAATAGTAGAGCTAGTTTTCAAACTGTTTGCAAATAACATAAGAAACATGAAACTATTTAACAAAAACCACAAAATCTGTAACTATCTATTATATGAAAGTTTGTGACCCTTTTCAATATCTTGAAATCTATTAATCTTGGGTCATGGTAAACTGGAAACGCGTTTTAATAGTAAATGGACAATGATAAATTAAATTAGGTTAGAATATAATGATTTTTTTAAGGTTTCAAAATAAATGTTCGACTTGTATTGTTACGCTATAAAAACTTTAAAGTAAAGGGATTGTTATGTCTTAAAAAAATATCCTCAAATTTTCGTTAAAATATGTTCAGATTCTGAGAAGAAAATATTAAAAATATGATATTACTTTTTTTTTTTATATTATTTTTATGATATTACGTCATAATATTCACCACGAATTGCAGTTTAATACTAATATTTTCGTAGAAAATCATGCTCAGAACTTGTTTAAAATAAGGACTTGATAGTTTTGGAGGAATGTGTAAGAAACCCAGACTAAAACATACTTAAAAGTATTATATATATATACATAAAAGTGAAATTAAAAATCCTAAAACATCAGCCAGGATCTGTAATGACACTATGGGATAAAATTAGTTTTGGTGCTTTATTTATATTTATCAACATCATGACTTGTTAAACTATGAAACAAATTTGTGAAAAGGAAGTATTATATTGCTAAAAATATATTTTGTTTTAATTTTTCTTAAGTGGTGCAAAACTGAACACTTTTTATTTCAAAAATATTTAAAATATCTGCAAAAACTAAATTAGTTTTAACACTTTTTATTTTTCAATACATTAAAAAAAATTCATCATGAATTAATACTATTATTACTTTTTGTTATACTTTAGATGATAAGAAGATATCACCTAAAAACATAGTTACAAAAAAGTGTTCACTTTTGCTCTATAGTGTATGTACACATGTGATAGCAAAAAAAAAAAAGTTACTTTGTATCAAACAAATGGTGCTGCTATGTGCCAATGGAGGACAACCCACTAAACTGTTCATAACTCTGTCAATTTGAAATGTATTGGGTCATATGGTAAAAAAAATATTTAAGAAGTAGACCAATTCCAAAAAAAAAAAAAAAAAAAAGTAACCGAAAACACAATAAAGCTTTTATGGAGGATATTCCAGAACTTGAACATCCTTTGTAAAATTTCAATGTGATTGTCCCATTTGCTTATATATAGATTTTCGGAAATGAATCGAGTTCAATGATAAATACTAACGTTTTTGATTTTCTACCAAAAAAAATAAAAACTTTTTGTAAACATTTATTTTAAAGTAAACATTTATATAAACTAAAAGATTTATTATTTTGTATAAAACAATCCTCATGAAAAACAACTAATTTATTTAATTAAAAAATAAACTGACAAAATACTGATAAAAAATATAATAGCAATTTTCACTAACGACGTCTGGAACGAGAGCGGCGACGTCCACCACGACGAGAACGACGTCTTGAAATCCTTCTCCTTCTTGATCGGGCATGGGGTATAAGATTTGGTTTCACAGTGTGTGTTCGCCTGGGTTGCATAGTAAAATATTCCGTATCTTCAGGACCCTTTTCAACACTCTTATTAAAAAAAGAAATTTAAAATTTGCAACTTTTTTTTATAATAATTAAAAAATAAATGTTACCTTTTTAATTGTTGAAGCCACTTTATTAGGACTTTTAGCCATATTAAATGGCATACGTATTAGATCATCAGTTAACGTTATTACGCCCAAATTTTGACCAACATGTAAAGCATTTTGTAAGGCCTTTTTAATATTACCAGAACGTCCTTTCAAATTTTCTGTTGATAAAACATATGCAATTTCTTCACAAAGATTATCGTAGGTATCAGCTAAATAATAATATAAATATAAAAGATTATAAATTAATAATGACAAAAAAAAGCTTTCCAAAAATTTAATAATTACTTACACAATTCTGGCTTTTGGCTGAGTGTTTCCAAAATGTGCGGTAATAACACAGAATTTTTATCATCCATTTTATAAAGGTCAAAAATTTCACAATAATTTAATTTAATTATTTTTTATTTTTTTTTTCACAACACAATTAATAAATTAAAAATTTTTATGAGTCTGATGAAAAGAAAAAATTAGTTACAATTGATTAAAACAAAAAATTCATAACTGTATTGATGAAAAAGTATGTTTTTCTTTTTCGAACTGTTTACAAAGTAGATTTTTTTTAAAGTAGATAATCAAGGTGGAAGCTTCCATTGTATGAAAACATCTGATGAATTTAAAGTGTTAATTTCGAACAAAGTTCATATTTTGTCTAGACTTGAAAATTAATAAGTCATTCATGCATAGAACTTTAATCAATGGGTTTTTTTATAAGAATTTTATATTTTTATAGCCTTTTGCTTGAGTGGTATGGATGCAAACATACAATTAGGTCCATCCATTGTTATTAATGATACTAAAAGTATACATAATGTTTACAACTAGGAAAGTCTTCGAATGCTGGTAGAAGGAAAATTTCCACCAATATACTCATTTTAAAATTGGTATTAAAATGTCTGAATTGTAAAGACAAAACCTAAAAATAAAATTCCTAAATAACTTTTTAGATTTCAAATTTAAATTTTTAAGAAAAAAAGGATAATTTCGCTAAAAACGCTCATTTGAAAAAATAGCTAAATTCCTAAAATTTATAAATAATAATTTTATACAAATGTTAATATTGCTAAATGAATTGCTAATAACAATAAAAGTTTTAGCCATATAAATCAAATCTAAGGTTTTTCCTTAAACCTGTAGTATATTAAACATTTAAGTAATAATTGATAGTATATCAATAAATTCGAAGGTTTTGTCTTTGTTCTAATCTAAATAAATAAAAACAATTTTTTTACACATTATAAAATGGAATAGAGGCTATAAAATTGAAAGTTTCCATTTAATTTAAACAACATTTAAGGATTTAAACATTAAAAAATTTGTACAACCTAAACCAAGGTTTTAAACAATTCTTTTCTTGAGGTTAAAATTTAAAACGTGTGAAATAATAAATTAATGCTTTGAAAAATCCCTATACAACATAAATTTAGCATAAAAGCAAATCATATACATATAATACTGACACTTAATTTTAATTAAAACAAGGAAATGTTTATCTAATTTTACACTAAAAGTAAATATTAAAATTCAATTAAAAAAAAAAAAATTAAAACAAAACGCAGACATTTTTTAATTGAATTTAAAATTTTTTCTTAGTCGGGGTTCTCATATAGCAATTTTTCTTGCCGCAATTCTGACTTCGTAGGTAAAGAGAATGTAAGTTTAGTATTCTCTTCCCCTCTCTCTCCTATTAACTTAGAAATACGGCAAGTAAAATTGCTGTGTGTAAACCCCGACTTATACTTAAAAAAAACATTAATTAACAATTTCTTAAAAATTGTATTTTTATTAAATAAGACGTCATAATAATGTTAAATAAGTTTAAAAAAACAAAAATTACGATTGCGTATTTTTAATTAATTTGAGGTTAAATGGTTTCATTTTACTTTTGTTTAGTTATATTTAAGTATTATTTACTCATTGTGGGATAGACTAATAATTTAGCATAAAATATGCACACAATTGGTATACATACATATTTTATTTATTAAAGGTATTCACTAAAGGTATGCGTAAGACATCATTTTGCTTAAAAGTGTCGTACGCAAAAATTTGATGTGCTGTGACATGCATTGGCTAATGTAATGTTATGTTGTGTCATGCTTTGGTTACTTCGAGTCTATATTAGACAAATTTTTATCAAGACAAACGTCAAATTTTGGTTTGAATTGCAGAAAATTTTTTATCTCTGTCAATTATAGGGGAAAACGTATGTCATAATAAACCATGAAAAAAGTACCAACAACAATCAAGATGGCGTCTTTTACTAAGCATTATCACGACAAAGTTGTCAGAGCTCGAGCGCTGACAATTTTCTTTTAAAGCCCAAATTACAATAGCGCGTAGTCAGCAGCAGTGTGTGCTGCCATAATCAGCTGATTATTTAGAATGCACTGTTTGTTATGGTGTTGATTACATTTGGTCAGCAGCAGTTTGCAGTGCTGTTTTATTTAGCCCTGTTTCTAAATTCACTGCGCTGCATTCAGATTGAGAGCGAGACAAATAGAGTGAGCAAATAAATGAGAGGCTAAAATATACAAGTAGAACAAAGCTAGTTGTAAATTGTGGCTGCCTACGCTGAATTGTAATTATAACGGTAGCAACATGTTGTGCTGACAGTGATCAGCTGATAATTTTTGCTGATACTGTTGCTGACTGCGCGCTATTGTAATTTGGGCTTAACGCTGCAATAATACTGACAAATTCAGTCTACATTAGACAAATCTTTATCATGATAAAATTTTGACGTTTGTCTTGATAAAAATTTGTCTAATGTAGACTCAAAGTTAATGAAGTGTTATTTAGTGTCATATCGAAATACGCTTACTGTCATCGCATGTCGTCGTAATGTTGTGATATGCTTTTTCTACACAAAGGTAGTGGAAGAAATGTTTGTGTATGGTGGTGCATGTTAACATTTGAGTTTGAATGCAGAAGTAAAAAAACTACCACCAAAGGTCGTGTAAGAAATACATACATACACACATATGTATGTAGATAGGATCTTGCAAAGTTGTAATTTCTGAGGTGAATACCTTTATTGTTATTATTTTTTAGTTTACTTTGCCACTATTTATATTTATTAAAGTTATTTCTATACATTGTTTTCCGAGAAATAGAACAATAACTGGGTACATCAGATCGCCTACTGATGTTTACATTTATAAGGCGGCTATCATAGATTAACAACTAGATATTTATGTGAGAGAAAAAAACCTAATTCAATTGTCAAAAACCTAATTCATACAACAACAAAATACATGTAGCCACATATATTTTGTTTTTGTGTTTTAAAAAAAAAATGAGTAAATTTTTTGAAAACACAAAATTTTCACATAAACTTCTATTCTATGGCGACTATGTTGTATGACACCTTTGATATTACTATTATTTTTTAATTAATAAATGGTTCACACAATAGTCCTTTTTATTAATTTTATTGCTTAAAAAAGACGGTCATATAAAATAGATTGAATACTATATAATAAGTATTTTATAAAAAAGAAATAGTTACAAGCAGGGTACACTAAACAGGTATAATCGTCGCGGCAACAAATACAACAACCCAACTTTTTCCCTCTCTTTCGTGTAGTTTATGTGTCAAAAACAACTGATTAAAATACATTGCAAAATATACAATTTTATTTTTTTGTTACTATATGTAAACAATAAAACGTAAACAAATTTTGACAGATCTCATACACAAAAACAAAATCAGCTGGGCCGACGATTATACCTGTTCAGTGTACCCTGGTTACAAGCTTTTAAACATTTTCTTATCAGTAGTGTTCAAATTTAAAATCCCATAGATCAATGATGTCAGATGGAGGGAATTTTCCCTTTTTGAGGGAATTTTTAACAAACATTTTAGCCGAAGGGAAAAAGCGAGGGAATTATCAAAATAAAAGGAATTTTTATACGTATAAATTTATCTCAAAAAACTACACAAATTTTAAATAAATAAGCAAAAAATACAATATTATCATATACACTCATTTAAAAATATAAATCTTAATTTGCCGAATGGATATTTTCAGTGTTCTCGTCTTTTGTTTAAAATATTTTTTGTATATTTTTTATTAAATTACAAACAAAAACTACATTTATGTAAATTTCAATGCATTTTTTATTAAAAATTTGTGGTTTTTGTCAAAAAATAGCGATTTTAAGGAAGAAGGAAAAATGGAGGCAAATTTGTTTCTAAAAAAAGGGAAAAAGGAAATTTTTCAACTAAACAGAAAGATTTCTCTTAAATTTTATTTGGTATCACTGCCATAGATCAATTCCCAGATTTTTCTAAATTGAAACTAAAAATTTCGCACCCGAGAAAAAAAATTAAGAATCTTTCACTATGCGAAGTGTTTCTAAAACGCATTTTTTTATTGGAAATAATTATGTAACTTGTGGTCCATTTAAGATATCTAAATAAAATTGGACATGGCCAGAGCTGAAGTGTTTTCGAGTTGAGTTGGAAGAGCTAAGATGTCTAATTAATTAAAATAGAAACATTAATTAAAAATTTCCGTAAAGTTGTATTTTTATGAAATAATATTAATAATAATGTTAAATAAGTTTAAAAAACAAGAATTACGATTGCGGTGTAATGAGTCGGCCTCCAAATTTTGTCACCTCTATAAAATAGCCACAAATTTATTTATGATTTTATGGTAAAAAAAAAAAAAATAACAATTATACTCCTTGTAAAAATCATGCTTACATGTGATTTTTAAGTCGAAAACAGAATTATTCGCTCATTTTTGAACACCTCCCTACAATTCTATACAAACTTTGTAAATTTTCAACAATTTTTTCAATTTATTTGTAAAATTCTCAAAAGACGAAACTGAGATCAATAAAAAAATATTTAAAAAATCGATTTTTAGTTTCCTATAAGCAATTGAAAGTCACGGCTCTAGAACATTTAGTCCAAAAAAAAAAAAGTTTTTTTTCCCAAAATGGGAACTAAAAAACGAGTAATTATAAGCCAGTTATGGAAAATAAAATAAAAATGCAAATAAAAAGCCTTTTCACACTAAGGTACATATTGCATCTTTCAACATTTTTGGAAAATGTTAACATCTTCCCATATAAATGGGCTCAAAATCAACATCTTCAAAAAATTTTCCTATTATTGGATTATTTGATTAACTGACAAAAATAAAAAAATTCTAAAAAGCGAATATTACAAAAAAATAAATAAATAAAATCATTGTATTTTTGTTTAAATTTAAATATTTAGTGAAAATTATTAATTATTATTAATAATTATACAAAACGTGTCCGAATTTCTTGAACTTTGTGTGTGACTTAATTATGAAAGATGTTAGATGTTAAATGTTGGTAGTGTGAACAAATATTTCACATATCAACATCTTCCATTCATTTCACAAAGATGTGCTTAAGTGTGAAAAGGATATAAGCGCGAAAAGGGTATAAGTGTGATAAGGCTATTATAAAAAAATCCAGTAGAAAATTGTTCGAAAATTTTCTATATACAAATTATCGAACATTTCTGGACATTTTTTTATAAAAATTAAATTTATCTAAATTTTTATACAAAATAGAAAAGTTATCGAAAGTTTTCTATAAATTTAAAATTTAACAAAAATTTTGTGTAATTAGAAAATTTTTATAAATAGAAAATTTATTTTAAATTTTTTAAATGGTATATTTAATTAAAATTTTCTTTAATTTGATAAATATATAACAAAATCCACATATTTTACGAAAATCAATCAAATCAATCCATACGAAAATCTGTTACTAAATGAAATTTTAAATCTCCGATTTGGGGACAAATCCCTCACTTGGCAACATTGCTTTAAAAACTGAAAAAAGCGTTTCCCCGGGACACTCTAATACAATGATGCCAACATATACATATGTATATAAGGAGTGCGATCGAAAAAATCTTAACACGCGTTTTGCCTTATAACTTTTTTCGGAAGCAATATTTAAAATTTTTTTTGATCCAGTTATCATGGAAAAATACTTCAGTTATTATTTTTAATAACAACCATTGTTTATTTGTAGTGATTTTCATCAAAATGAGTGACGAAAAAGATTTATGTGCTACAAAATATTAAACAATTTCAGAAAAATCCAAATAGGTTCTACAAATAATTGGCCACAGAATTAAATTTCTGCCGTCAAACTGTTTATAATGTTATTAAACAGTATCAAGAGAATTTGGTCATTGATATGAAACCTGGTTCGGAGAGTAGAAAAGAACCACATGGTACTGGGAAGGCCAGAAAATTTTAAGTATATTGAAAGGAACTCCAAACACATCTTGTAGAAAAGCAGCTCAGTTATCTCAGTGCTTCAACTATTTGGTGCAAAAATTTAAAGCTAATGCAGAGTTGATAACATATAAAGTCCAAAAAATTTCAAACAAGAATAGGAAACGGAAATTAAAACCAAATTTCATACAAAAATACTCAAGTATAATTGAAGAAGAAACGTATGTGCTCGCAGAATTTTCGCAGCTTATGTGTCAATACTTTTAATTGATAATACTAGAGGCAATATTAAAGACAAGTTTAGGACCAAAAAGAAGAAAAAAATTCTTACAAAATTCCTGGTATAACAAGCTTTTTGCAGTTGCGGCAAAACAGGAAAGTCATTATAAATACCAAAGTCATCTATAAATACCAAAATATGCATCAAGGAATATTTGCAAAAAAGAGTTTTTCCTTTCGTAAGAGAGCACAACGTGTCGACATATTTTTGGACCCATTTGGTATCATGTCAGTACGGTAAAAAAGCTCTGGAGTGGTACCAAAACAATAACATTGTACCAGGAGAGGTCAAATTTCAAAATTGTCCATAGCTTAGGCCAGTGGAGAAATATTGAGCTCTTGTGAAAAGTGAATTGAAGAGCACAAAAAAGGTGTCCCAAAATACCGAAGATTTTAATAGATGTGCACACTGCTCCAAATAAGTGACTGCAGCAACTATCAAATCTCTAACGAAAGGGTTACCAAAAATGGTCCACAAGTTCATTATTAGTGGTTAGAACTATAAAAGTTATATTTTTCTGTAATCTGTAGTAAATTATCAATTAAATAAAAAAAAGAATGAAAACTCTAAAAGGTCAACCATTTCCAAGTTATTGAATATTATATATGTTAAGATTTTTTCGAACGCACTCCTTATGTAATTTTTCGAATGAATAACCATTGTAAAACAGTGTAATTAAAAAAGAAAATAATCTGCACAAATTTTACAAAAAAAAAAAAAAAAATTAATTTCCAAAAAAGTTTAGCTTTTCTGTAAAACAAAATAAAATAATCAAAAATTTCACCAAAAACATTAGATTTTTTTTGGCAGTAATTTGAATTATAAAAATTTATCACAAAAAAAAATCATTTACATTATTTTATTTACTAAATTCCTCATCAATTTTGTTCTTATAAAACTTGGCATAATTTTAAGAGCTCTACTATTTTGCTAGTATTTTTTTGTTTGTTTATGGAATTTTTTGTATTATTTTCTATAGTTAACCATTAATTATGCTATACTTACTTACACTATACATACATAGTATGTACATGTACTCCAATTTATGTTTGTATATTTGTGTTAAAATTAAAAAATATAAGATAATAATTTTCCCTTTTAAATTAATAATTGTTTACACAAATTTTTAATTTATGAATATTTTTTTAGACCACGTCTCTGTCTGTTATCATTCGTAAACATTTCTAATAACAATTTGTAACGGCAACAAATTTATCTTTGCTTCTTCTCTGTTTCTCTTGATTTTTGCAAATGTTTCATTTTCTCTCTGTTTTCATATTATTTTCATATACTTTCTTTCTCAGAGACAATTTGTTTTTAGTTTATGTTTCAATTTCACATTGTAGCGCAAACTACTACAATAACAACAGCAACAACTAAATTTTAAAAGTGTAAAAAAAGCACACACAGACCATACACACACATACAATAAACTTTCATGTCGCCTGATGTGTGTTTTCATATCGGGGCGGTTTTTGTTATTGTTGTTGTTATAATACACAATTCCTTTTCATTTAACATCATCACATCATCTGTTATTGCAGTTTTTTTCCTGTGTTTTTTTTTTCTTTTCATTCGTGTGGATTTTTTCATTTGATTTTACTTGTGTTTGTAGCAGTTTTTGTATTATTCTGCTTCTTCTTACTGTTCGGCGTAGTGACACGACATCGTCGTTCTGTTCCAAATAGATTTTCAGACCACTTTTGTAGTGGGTTAAATGTGCGCTAACTTTAGCAGTTTTAAATTAGTCTTCATTGACAGTTCAAAACGAATAGACATAATAAATTTGGGAATCCAATTGTTAGTTTCCTAAAATCAAATACTGCTATTCAAATTTTGAAGCTAAAGTTCTTTGAGGACTAAATACATATAAATTTAAGAAATTTTAAATAATTCTAATAAAAACGGATTATAACATAAAACAGTTTAAAAAAATATTTAAACACAAACAAGTAAATAAAAAGTAACGGAATTTTTTTGTTTGAAAAAACCGCTACCTGAAAAATAAAAACGAAATAAAAGTGAAAAAAAGTTTAAAATAAAACTAAAGAAAATAAAACAAGTGAAAAATTAATCACAAAATAAACATTAAAAAAAAAAAGAGAAAATTTCAAAACAAATCAATTTTGTCTGCGAATTTTTAGTCATAATAAATTGAAATTAATTTGTGTGTTAAATTAACTAAACCCTGTGCTTTACTTTACTGGACCTACGGTATAGCACTCTTTAGTTAATTTTCCTGCTGCTTTAATACAAGAACAAGAAAAAACTATAATCATCAAATACTAAAAAGGACTTTGCTAACACACAACAGTTAGAAAAGTAAAAAGTACTTGATTTTTTCTTTATAAAAGTCGCCTGATTTTAAGGTATGTATTCCTTTTTCGTAATACTCACACACTTACCCCAACTAATTGTGTGTTATACATATATAGGTTTTTGAGTTAGTATATGTGTGTTTAATATGAATTTGTGTGAGGTCCTTTGAGAAAAACATATGATATGACATTTAGGTGTGTCCTTGCAAAATTGCCTTAACAATATAATTATTTAAAATGTGTGCAAAACCGGTAACAAAAATAAAATAAATATTTGATTAGGATCCATCCTTTTTTAATGGTTCTGGTAAAAGTTCCAATTATTTCTTTCATAATTGTTTGTTTTGTAATATTAAACAAATATGTTTGGCAACACCTATTTTTGCTGTAATTTGTAAAAATTTTGTTTTCCCAATTTGTTTGTGTATTTGTTCGAGTAATCAATATAATTATAAATAATTGCTGGTGGTATTGAAAACCTTATTTGTTTAACAAAATATAGTTGAGTGTTCAAACAAAATGTCTATGAAAAATCAATGAAATTAATGCGCATGGTTTAAGGAAAAAATAATTTAACAGTTTGATATAGCGGGAATTTGTTTATTCTGACCTGTAGTTGGGGGGAATTACAATTTTGATATGTTCTATAGGTTTACACGCAATTGTCTAAAGCTTATTTTAGTCATATCAAGTGTTTTGATATAGATTTGACATTTATCGAACTAGAGAGGTCCCATCTGTAGGCCTTATAGTTTTATATTAGATTCTATCCGTGATCTTAGAATTGAGTATGTACTTTCCTTTCGTCAAATTCATTTGGAATTTAAAATTTTAACAGATCTCGAAACTATGTATAATAAAAAAAGTTACAACTAATTCTCTATAAATTTTTAGCAAATCAATAATCTAAGATCTCTTTGGAGAACTTGTTGCCATTAAATATTGAGGGACGATTTTAATTAAAAAAAAAACGTTTGACTTGATTTTATAGTTTCTTCTTACTGGAATGGGTCCCTATTGCAGTAAAGTATAATTTATATTGGCTTTGGGCTAAAAATCCAATTAGTTTTATCTTAAAATCCTGAAAAACGTACTTCAAAATCATGAAACATTTTCCAGAATGAATTTATTAAAAAATGTTATGATATAATACAGAACTAGTTCTTAGCCACTTTTTCTTTAAACCATTTTAAAAACCATTTCAATTTCATGAGTACTAAATTTTTGGGACACCACAAGTTCCAAGGATGTTATTAAAGTATCTGAAAAGGTTCTAATGGCAACAATTGTAGAACTAGTGGATTTTAGATGAAATTCTAAACTGTCGTTTTTCGAATTACTTAACAGTTCTAGGAAAATATTTGGAAACTAATAATTTATTCTAAGAAGTTTTGTAAAAATAATATAGAATAAGTTTTTAAGCACTATTACCCAAAACCATTCTTTAAAATAATAGTTTTTAGCAATTTTATTTATAGCTAAAACTACTTGTGAAGTATTTAAATTTTCTATTTAAAAATTTCACCTATAAAAATAACCATTTACTCTACTAATCAAAAATTTTTATTAAATAAGTAATAAATAATCTGACACTTGATTATTTTAACGAAAAAATACTCAAAATAAATCGTGTGCTGAAATACCCCCAACAAAGTTAGATAATTTTGCTAAACAGCTGGCAAAATGTTCTAAATCAAAATATTTTGGTCATACCATTAAAAAAAAAAAAGAACATAAGATAGTAACACCTTAAAGATAGATAATGCCTTTCGCTTAGAGACAAATATTTTTGAATTCTTCTAATTTACAAAGATTTAAATTCATGTTAATGTTTTTCTTTTAATTTATTAACATTTTCAAACAATATATTTTAATTAAAACTTGATATCCCAGGGGTTATGAACATTTTTTAACAAAGCAGCAAATTTTTTATAAAAATAATAAATTTAATAAACATAACACGTTTCCTCTCTTCCAAAAAAAAATAAATAAATTAGAATAATAAAAAAGTAACAACAATTAAGTATAAATCAAGTCACAACTAAACCGAAAAAGTTTGTATGCTGCTGATGAAATCTTATCAGCATTTTTTTTATATTTTTTTAATGGAATTTAACCAAAATATTTACAGTGGAAAAATATGGAAAATTATTATAATAAATAAAAAATAATAGTTGTTTTGTTTGCAATACTTTTTATCTTGTATTTAATAGTTCATTATTATTTTTATTTTAATTAAGAATCAATTAATTTTTAAGGTTTCTTTTATAATAGATTTGTTTAATTTATAAGACTTCTTTATAACAAACTATTTGTTAAAACATAAGACAAAAGGATACCATAAAAGAAATCAATATTTAATTTAGTTTCATTTTGTAATTAATTGGTTAGTTTTTTTTTTCTGTTAAATTGTTCTATTAGTTTCTTTTTTAGAAATAGAAATTATTAGGAATTATATTCTATTAGGTCCTAATTAATCTCTTATACATTTTCAATAAATTGCTATTATTACTCGATTACTTGCTAATCAATATTTAAAACCTGATCGTCACTATGAATTGAAAAGTGGCGTGATTTAAAATGATGATGCTTAAAGAGAAATTGAAAAAAAAAAATAATAATAATAAAAAATTTCAAAACATTTTACTTTTAAATTTAATTTACTTGAAAATTAAACAAAAACATTTAAGCTGAAAATAAGCCAATGAACTTTTTGCTTTATTTTGTTTTTTATTTTTGCCATAACATTTTTTTAAAAGCCAACATAGTTTACGAAGATGGTAGAGTAAAAGTTTAAAGAAATATTTAAAAAGAAAAAAATAAAAACAACTGTAAAAAGTAATAAACAAAGAAGAAAAAAAAAACACAAATTTACTTTAAGTAAAAACAAGGGGAGAAAAAAGAAAATTTTATTTAATTTGATGTATGTAACTA
This sequence comes from Protophormia terraenovae, assembly GCA_951394005.1. Lineage (NCBI taxonomy): Eukaryota > Metazoa > Arthropoda > Insecta > Diptera > Calliphoridae > Protophormia > Protophormia terraenovae. The sequence continues at coordinate 147,048,465 of OX596074.1, forward strand.
TTAAAAATTTAATTGGTTTTAATTATTAAATTTTATTAAACATTATTCTTTCTCTTTTTATTTTGTTTACCTTGGACAATATGTAAACCTGGTTGCTAGCCTATATTTATTTATATTCTCTCTCGCTCACATTATATTTCTAACAATATTTTTACAATCACCTCATAATAAGATTATTAGTTAATTTTTTTTTTTTTATTTCAAAATCATACGATTTTTTTTCGCAAAATTAACTCAAAAAACATTTATTATTAAAAATTAAATAAATTTGTTCTCTGTTTTTATCTCTTTTCAAAACGATCTCTTTTTTTTTTTAAACAAACTCTCTAATATAAACAAATCTTTTTTTTTTCCTTATGTGGGCTACTATTAGCTAAAAAAAAAAAAAAAAATAAACCGCAAACAAAAGTTTTGCATACGTTTAATTTATTTAGAGAGATCGTACGATTTGTGTCAATCACGTTGCTAATAAATGTACACACAAACATAACTAGAATTTATAAATTATTTAGCAAAAAATTATATATTTTTTTGGTTTTATTTTAATATAAACAAAAGATGAATATAAATCTTTTTTTGCTTTTTAAATTGCTTTCTACTTTGTTAGCTATTTCTTTTTTGCATTCTATAAATGTTAAAGTTTAATTAATTTATGCAAATTAATTATTGTTTATAAAAGTGCAGACAAGACACGCCTTTGTGTTTTTTTTTTTCCTAATTAAAATTTTTAATTAATACCTACTCAAATTGGATTTTAAACCATTACCCTTTTGATCCTCAAATTAAATTATTATGTGTCATTTTTACTAAAAGAAAAACTTTAAACAATACATACAATTTATAATGGAATATATTTCTATTTTTATGTGTAGTTATCAATACAAGTCTTTACTGCCGGTCGGTAATTCCTTATAATTATTCATTTCATATTGTATTTTAAAAATGAAAGATATTTTATTATTATACATTTTGTGTTCTATTTTTTGCTTTCCATGACGTAATATTATATCGCCTGATATGCCGGCAAAAAAAAAAAGAGTAACGAGAAGAAAATCTAAACGTGTTTCCCCCGGTAATTTTATAAAAAAAAAAACAAAGATAGGAAAATTAACAAGCCTCTAATTAAAAATTAAGCAAAAAATGTACTGTAATAAACTGTCTGGTAAATAAAATATAAATTACATAGAAAAATGGGGTGTTAAAAATACTTCTACAATATTACTTTATTTACAAACAGTTACTTCTAACTACAATCTCTCTCTCTTCATCTTTGTTCTCTATAAATCAGTGGTCGGCGCTCTGAGAACGCATTTTATTAACATAGTTTTTTTATTATATGTTTTGTAATGTAAAAATTAATAAACTAAGAGAACGTATGCATATGTGCGCTACTTTGGCAAGCGCTGCTATAAATTTATGTTAACATTAATTACTTACAACCTTATCAATTTTTATAAATAACTGTTTAAGAATTGTCATTATTAAAAAAAAAAAAGAAAACAAACAAGAATATTACACACACCTTCCTACATACACTTAAGTACCTATAATTTATTTATTTTTTTATGTACATGTGTGTGTTTTTGTTTATTAATCATACGAGGAGTTTCTTCTTTTCTATTTCTCACATTGAACTTGAAAAATATTTAATCACGCCACCTTATCTCTCACTATTTTGAATTTTTTTTCTTTTGCTTTTCAAGAGAAAATTTTGCAAAATCAGCAGCTACAACAAAAAAATAAAAAATTATAAATATAGAATTATAAGTGTGCGTTTTATTTAACTTTGGGTGATCCTCGGGTTATTTATATGAGCAATTGGTAACACATTTAGAAACTTATTCTAATTTTCAGAAAGATACTTTCCTTTGTATTAACATTTATCTCTATGAGAAGAAATATATAGTAACGAAACGTCGGCAGAGCTACTGCAATTTTTTTTATTTATATCAGCATATATGGGAACACGTAAATAAAATTTTATCATTTTTTTTTTTTTAGTCGAGGAATGTTGTCAAAATTTAATGGTCATATTTGTTTTGTTTTTTTAAATTTAATTTTATTTTGTGTTATTTTTGCTCCAAATAATTATTTAATTGAGATTTCCATGAAAAATTGGGTTTTTTCTTAAAAAATAAACGTCAACAAAATACAACAAAATGATGTTTGATAGCAAAACAAATTTATCTTCGCTTAAGCTCTAACAATTATATCATAACACTGCAATAATATAAATAAATTTGGCCCAAACGTGATAAATTCCTATCATGATAAGAATTTGACGTTTGTTATGATAGAAAACATCTCTCGTGTAGACACTACGTAAGGAATTCGACATAAAAATACTAGTATTATTATAATTTTTTCGGTGATATAAATATAAAAATTCTAAAATCTATTGAGGATACGTTTCTTACAAAACAAAATCAATTGTTTGCGGAATTTTTTATATTAAAAAAACATCTATAATTTATTGTTTTCCCGGAAATTTCGAAACAAATCAAGATTGCCAGTACTGTTGAAATTTAAATAATTTCATTATTAATAATTTTTGAATTTTTTATTCAGGCTCAAGTTCATTATTGTAATAATTTTTCTAGAATACACAAAAAGATTTATTAGACACTAGCAGGATGGAATGCATTTTCTGATCCGGTACGATCTTTTTCAGCTATTGTGCCTTTTTGTGCTAATCTCAAAGATCTTTCATTTAACTCACACTTTTGAAGAATTAGAATACGTAACTTCATCACTTTACATATTCTAAGTTCTTAAGTATTAAGTTGAAATAACTTTACAAAAGCTTTTTCTTTTATTTTATTGTATTCTACATTATTACAATGCTGTTTTACTGCTCTAGCTAACCGTCGGTAAACATAGTATGCAGATTTATATGTTGTTTGTTTTGTCTGTTACATTGTTGGTTCTATATTAGAATTCCAACATACAGTCAGTAAACAAGTTACAGCGTGCCCTCTGTAGTATTAATTTTTAGTAAATGTTGAATATTTTTCGAACTTTTCTATGAATTAATCATTTTTGAATTTTTTATTCAGGCTCAAGTTCATTAAATGATGGATCTTTACGATTAGCACAAACAGGCACAATGGATGCTGAAGAAGATCGTAGCGGATCAGAAAATGCATTCCATCCTGCTAGTGTCTAATAAATCTTTTTCTGTATTCTAGAAAAATTATTACAATAATGAACTTGAGCCTGAATAAAAAATTCAAAAATGATTAATTCATAAAAAAGTTCGAAAAATATTCATCATTTACTAAAAATTTCATTATCCATAAAAATAATGTAAGAAATTTTATTTTATCCAAATTTCGGATAATTACTCAGAAATAGGCAACACTGCTTTGTAAACAAACACTAATTAGCCTTAATTGTATAGGTATTTAACTTAAACGTAATTTCATTCATTGTTGTATCTTAAAACATCATTTCCTCTAAATACAAATGGGACTCCACTAATGTATATATGTATGTATTTAGGTACATACTTTTATTTTAATTAAACTATAGGCTATCTATAAAGTCTAAAATACAATCTTTAAATTTAATTCTTTTCTTGCACACTTAAATTCTTAGGCAAACAAATACAATACACAAACAAACCAAAGAAATATAAACCGGCATTCCCATTTACAAACTAAAAATCATGCCATACTATTTTACCACTACTCGCTTTATGATAATAAAACCTACAACAATAGCAATTACAAATACAACATAATATACATACTCTTACATATGAACTTACGTACATTTGTACACTATTATGTACAAAAAAAAAGTATGAAGAAAGCCATAACATTGAAGTTAGCCCAAAAATCACCTGATTTTCACAATGTATACTAACGTTTCAATTCCGACTACTTCATACCAAAAAAAAAAAAAAACGCAAAAAGCACAAAAAAGGAAATACACAAAAACAAAAAGAAAACATAACGCGGCAAAAACAATTGGGAAACAAAACAAACTGAACTTAAAATTTTAAGAGTGAAATTAAAAGAGCCTATATGTATCTCTTAAATTAAGCAGAAAAAAACTAAAATAAAATAAGAGAAAAGCTTTATTAACCCATTTTATAGTAACAAAAAAAAAAAAAAAAAAAACAAAACAAACAAAACCGTTAGCAAATCAAAAAGAAAAACTACACACAAACTTTTTTTAAACTATTATTATTTTTTATAATATTATAAGAAAGAACCTAATATATTTTTTCTTATTTTTTTTCTTCTAATTCACAGGTTTCTTTCAAACTGTTGAAATCCGAGAATAAAATTCATTCTTTACAAACTGTTCACCAAACGCAACAACATTCAGTCAATAATCAAAATAACGTCAATTCATCATCATCGCCTTCATTGCAAAAATCTGGTAACAAAGGCAAATCAGCAAATCGTCGTAAAAAGAGACGCAATAAACAGCAACGAAATTCTACGCCTACGCAACAGGATCTCCAAGAACCTCAACAAAACGTCGAAACTGATCAGATAGTAGTGGTAGTTAAAGAGACAGAAAAATCATCATCTCTTTCATCCTCGACTACAGCAGCAACATTTAACGCAACCAATTCAAATTCTATTACTTCTAACGGCGATACTTCTACTGGTAATTATCAAAACAGCATCAACATGCCTGCCCGTTTTGCCGATGGTGTTATAAATGAAAATGCCGATGTCCCCCATGAGAGACAGGGACGCTTCGGCCCACGTTCAAGTGGTCCCATGACTAATAGTGATATTGCTATTACTGGTTTCTCTGGTCGTTTGCCAGAAAGTTCCAACATTGAAGAGTTCAAAAAGAATCTTTTCGAAGGTGTTGATATGGTAAATGATGATCCCAGAAGATGGGAAAAGGGATTGTATGGTTTGCCCGATCGTTTGGGTAAAATCAAAGATGAAGATTTGGAACATTTCGATCAACAATTCTTTAGTGTTCATCAAAAACAAGCCGAATGTATGGATCCTCAAATGAGAATGTTATTGGAATGTACTTATGAGGCTATTATTGATTCTGGCGTAAATCCTTCGGAAATAAGAGGCTCACGTACTGGTGTCTATGTTGGTGTTTCGGCTTCGGAAACCGAACAATATTGGACCGCTGATCAAGATCGTGTAAATGGTTATGGCTTGACCGGTTGCGCCAGAGCTATGTTTGCCAATCGTGTTTCCTTTACTTTTGACTTTAAGGGTCCCAGTTACAGTGTTGATACTGCTTGCTCCAGTTCTTTGTATGCTTTGGAACAGGCCTTCTCCGATATGCAAGATGGCAAATGTGATTCTGCTGTTGTAGCTGGTTTGGGTGTTATTTTGAAGCCTACCATGTCTTTACAATTCAAACGTCTTAACATGTTGAGTCCTGATGGCATGTGCAAAGCTTTCGATGAGTCCGGCAATGGCTATGTAAGATCCGATGGTTGTGTTGTCATCTTTTTGCAAAAGACCAGCAATGCCAAGCGTGTTTATGCCACCGTCTTGAATGTACGCACCAACACTGATGGCTACAAAGAACAGGGTATTACTTATCCTGATGGTAAAATGCAAAACCGTTTGATTAGAGAAACCTATGAAGAAATCAATTTGGACCCCAACGATGTCGTCTATGTTGAAGCTCACGGTACTGGTACCAAAGTAGGTGATCCCCAAGAAGTCAATTCTATTACCGATTTCTTCTGCAAGAATCGTACAAGTCCTTTGCTCATTGGTTCAGTCAAGTCAAATATGGGCCACTCAGAACCTGCTTCTGGTGTTTGTTCCATTGCCAAGGTTTTGATCGCCATGGAAGAGGGTGTTATTCCAGCCAATTTACATTATAAGAGTCCCAATCCTGATCTATATGGTTTATTGGATGGCCGCTTGAAGGTGGTAGATAAGAATCTTCCTTGGGAAGGTGGTATTGTTGGTATCAACTCTTTCGGTTTCGGCGGTGCTAATGCCCACGTTATATTGAAGTCTAACCCTAAACCCAAGGCCCTTACTCCTACTGTAGGACCACCAAAAATTGTCGTTTGTTCCGGACGTACCTTTGATGGTGTACAAGAACTTTTGGAAGATGCTACCGCTCACCGTGATGACGATGAATACTTGGCTTTGATTAACGACATTCATTCCAAAAACATTCCTCTCCACTACTACCGTGGCTACTGTGTTATGGACACCAAGGGTTCCTTACAACGCGAGGTCGTCGAGTTTAGCGATGAAAACCGTCCCATTTGGTTCATTTACTCCGGTATGGGCAGTCAATGGGCCAGTATGGCTAAGGATCTTATGCAATTTGAAGTTTTTGCCAACTCTGTGCACAGATGCGCTGAAGCTTTGAGACCTGAAGGCATTGATTTGGTCGATGTTTTAACCAAATCTACCGAACAAAGTTTCGACAACATTTTGAACTCTTTCATCTCCATTGCAGCCATGCAAGTAGCTTTGACCGATTTGCTAACTTCGCTTAATATCAAACCTGATGGTATTGTTGGCCATTCCGTAGGTGAATTGGGTTGTGCTTATGCCGATGGCTGCTTTACACCCGAACAAACAGTTTTGGCTGCCTACTGGAGAGGTAAGAGTATTCAAGACACCAAATTGCCCCCCGGCAAAATGGCTGCCATTGGTTTGGACTGGGAGGAAGCTCATAAACGTATGCCCGCTGACTGTTTCCCCGTTTGCCACAACAGTGGTGATAATTGTACTATTTCTGGCCCTGAAGCTTCAATTGATGCTTTGGTAGCCCAACTTTCCGCAGAAGGTATATTTGCTAAGGCTGTTAAATCTTCTGGTTATGCCTTCCACAGCAAATACATTGCTGATGCTGGACCAAAATTGCGCAAGAGCTTAGAGAGAATCATTCCCAATGCCAAGAACCGTACTAGCAGATGGATTTCTACCAGTATTCCTGAATCTGCTTGGAATACTCCTGTAGCTAAACAATCATCAGCTGCTTACCACGTTAACAACTTGCTTTCGCCTGTGTTGTTCCACGAGGCTTTACAGCATATTCCCAAGAATGCCATTGCTATTGAAATTGCACCCACAGGTTTATTGCAAGCCATCCTCAAGAGAGCTTTGGGTCCCGATGCCACCAATGTCAGCTTGGTCAAACGTGGTCATGAGAACAACGTTGAATTCTTGTTGATGAACATTGGTAAAATCTATGCTGCTGGTGGCCAACCTCAGGTATTAACTTTGTTCAAACCCATTACATATCCCGTGGGTCGTGGTACCCCTATGTTGAACTCCAAGGTTGGTTGGGATCATTCACAAAAATGGATTGTTCCCAAATATGGCAAAGAAACCACCTCGGGCGAAACTATTATCGAAATCAATTTGGGCAAAGAAGAAGACGCCTTCTTGGCTGGACACACTATTGATGGCAGAATTTTGTTCCCTGCCACTGGTTACATGACATTGGCCTGGATGACCTTTGCCAAGATGAAGGGTATGGAATATCAAAAGTGCCCCGTTGTTATGGAAAATGTTGTATTCCATCGGGCCACCATTCTAAACAAGGAAGGTGTAGTCAAATTCGGTCTCAACTTCTTCGATGGCACTGGCAACTTTGAAATCTGTGAAGGTGGCAGTTTGGCTGTTTCCGGTAAAATCTCCATTCCCGAAGATATTGAAAAGGAAGAATTACCTTTGGACGCTTTGCCCGCCAGTACTTTGGGCAAAGAATTGAACACCAATGATGTCTACAAAGAGTTGAGACTACGTGGTTATGATTACTCTGGCATTTTCAGAGGTATTGTGAAATCCGATACTGTTGCCAATGCCGGTCAATTGCAATGGGTAGGCAACTGGATCAGCTTTATGGATACTATGCTACAATTCAGTATCTTAAGCAAGAATTTAAGAGAATTGTACTTGCCTACTCGCATTGAGAAGGCCGTCCTTAACCCTGCTAAACATTTAGAACAATTATCCAAATTGTCCGAAGAATTTTTATCACAAAATGGTATACCCGTTTACATGTACGGTGATATTAATGTTATCAAGAGTGGTGGTGTTGAGATGAGAGGTTTGAAAGCCTCTTTGGCCTCTAAGAGACCTGGCACCCAAAATCCTCCCACTTTGGAACGTTACACCTTCGTACCAAATCTCAACCATGCTGAATTACATGAAAACTCTGAAAAATCCCGCTTGCAAGCGTTGACCGTTGCCCTTCACACCATCATTGAAAACTCCCAGGGAGCCCTCAAAATCAAGGGTGTTGAATTGGCCAATGGTCGCAATCCCGATGTCCTAATGGCTGCTAAGTTATTGCAAATCATTGAAGGAGAACCTACCATTACCGCCGATGTTGCTGTAGCCACTTACAACAACAATGAGGAAACAATTGCCTCAACTTTGGGAGCCGAATCAGGTGTACGCATTATTTCCAAAAACATCAATGAAGAACCGGTAGAGCAGAACTGTCATTTCCTATACGCTTTGGATGTTTTGTCTAGACCTGATACCATGTCTCTGGAAAATAGCAAGGCCACCATTAAAGAAAATGGTTTCCTTATCTTTGAAGAATCGACCACATCGTATGACAAATCTGGCCGCAACTTATTGAAGAAGTCTGGTTTAATCGTTGTAACCGAACAGGTGATTGGAGGTTCCCGAGTTTTGGTAATGGCTCGCAAACCAGTTGATTTGAAACAACGCGAATCTGTTGTTGTGCATGTTACTGAAAAACACTTCAATTGGTTGGATGACCTTAAAGAAGCTTTGGCCAAGGCTGCCGAAATTGAACGTTACGTCTATGTTGTGTGCCAGGGTGAAGAATTATTTGGTGCTGTTGGTTTTATGAATTGCATTAAGAACGAAAATGGTGGCAAATTAGCACGCATGGTGTTTATTCAAGACAAGAATGCTGAAAAGTTCTCGCTCACTAGCAAATTCTATGCTGAACAATTGTCCAAGGATCTTATTAACAATGTGTTGAAGAATTCTACTTGGGGTACTTTCCGCCACTTGAAGTTGGAAACTGATGTTGCCACTTTGCAAGTTGAGCACGCTTATGTCAATGCTTTGACAAAGGGTGATCTTGCTTCTTTGAAATGGATTGAAGCCCCACAAATGAATACTGGCTTGTTGGATGATAATTCAGAATTGTGCACCGTGTACTATGCTCCCATTAACTTCCGAGATGTTATGTTGTCTTCTGGCAAGCTATCAGCTGATGCTTTGCCCGGTGATTTGGCCCAACAGGATTGTGTATTGGGTTTGGAGTTTGCCGGTCGTGATTCTAAGGGTCGCAGAATTATGGCTATGGTACCCGCCAAATCTATGGCTACAACTTGTATTGCCTCCAAAAATATGATGTGGGAAATTCCCGACAACTGGTCTATGGAAGAAGCCTCAACCGTGCCCTGTGTATATGCCACCGTCTACTACGCTTTGGTGGTGCGCGGTCAAATGAAGAAGGGCGAAAAGATTTTGATTCATGCCGGTTCTGGAGGTGTAGGTCAAGCAGCCATTTCTATTGCTTTACATCAAGGTTTGACTGTCTTTACCACTGTGGGCAGCAAGGAAAAGAGAGAATTCTTAAAAAAACGTTTCCCTCAATTGAAGGACAATCATATCGGCAATTCCCGTGACTGCTCATTCGAACAAATGATTATGCGTGAAACTCAAGGCCGTGGTGTTGATTTGGTCTTGAACTCTTTGGCTGAGGAGAAACTTCAGGCATCCGTACGTTGTTTGGGCTTGAATGGTCGTTTCTTAGAGATCGGTAAATTCGATTTGAGCAACAATTCTCCCTTGGGCATGTCGGTGTTCCTTAAGAACACCTCATTCCATGGTATTCTATTGGACAGTGTGATGGAAGGCGAAGAAGAAATGCAAAACCAAGTTGTGTCTTTGGTAGCTGAAGGTATTAAATCGGGTGCCGTTAGACCTTTGCCCACTTCAGTTTTCAACGAACACCAAGTTGAGTCGGCATTCCGTTTCATGGCTTCCGGCAAACATATTGGTAAAGTCGTTGTCAAGGTCAGAGATGAAGAGGAGGGTCGTAAGACTCTTAAACCCACAGCTCGTTTGGTCAATGCCATACCTCGTACCTACATGCATCCCGAAAAGAGTTATATCATTGTAGGTGGTTTGGGCGGTTTTGGTTTAGAACTTACCAACTGGTTGGTTTCTAGAGGAGCTAAATATCTAGTACTCACCTCCCGATCTGGCATCAAGACTGGCTATCAATCCCTTATGGTTAGAAGATGGCAAGAGAGAGGCGTTAAGGTGTTGGTGGACACCAGTGATGTTACCAGTGCCAAGGGTTGTCAACAATTACTTGAAAATGCCAATAAATTGGCTTTAGTTGGTGGTATCTTCAATTTGGCTGCTGTGTTAAGAGATGCTTTGTTGGAGGACCAAACTGTTAAAGATTTCCAAACTGTATGTGAATCCAAGGTACAGGGTACCAAATATTTGGATCTATACTCAAGATCCATGTGCTCCGAACTCGATTACTTTGTCTGCTTCTCTAGTGTGTCTTGCGGTCGTGGTAACATTGGTCAAACTAACTATGGTCTGGCCAACTCTGCAATGGAACGTATTTGCGAATTGAGACAAGCCAGTGGTTTCCCTGGTTTGGCCATACAATGGGGTGCTATTGGTGATACTGGTTTGGTTATTGAAAATCTGGGCGACAACGATACCGTCATTGGAGGTACTTTGCCACAGAGAATGACTTCATGTCTACAAACTATTGACTTCTTCCTGCAACAACCCCACCCCGTCTTGGCCTCTATGGTGGTAGCCGAAAAACGTAAATCCGATCAAACAGGAGGCGTTAGTTTAATTGCCTGTGTGGCCAACATTTTGGGCTTGAGAGACACCAAGAATGTACAAGATTCCGCCTCGTTGGCCGATTTGGGTATGGACTCTTTGATGGGTGCTGAAATTAAACAAACCCTAGAGCGCAACTTTGATATTGTCATGTCACCCCAAGATATTAGACAATTGACATTCGGACAATTGAAACAACTTAGCGGTGGTGAGGGTAACGAAACTACAGCCTCACCTGTTTCTCCTGTACGCAGATCACCCAGCCCCAGTCCATTTGGTGATGGTACTCAGGTGGTATTCTCCACTGAACTTATGCCCACTCAGGCTATTGTACGTCTTCAATCTGCTGCTCCTGCTGACTCTAAAAAACGTCCACTCTTTGTCGTTTCACCCATTGAAGGTTTTGCTGATGCACTCAAACAATTGGCCTCCCGCTTGGATTGTCCCGTCTATGGTCTACAATGTACTGCAGAAGCCAATCTCGATTCCATTGACACTTTGGCCGATTTCTACTTGAAACAAATCCGCACAGTACAACCTAAGGGTCCCTATGCTATTGCTGGCTATTCCTTTGGTGCTTTGGTGGCCTTTGTCATTGTTTTGCATTTAGAGAAGGTAAAGGAAAATGCCCATTTGGTTATGTTGGATGGTGCTCCTAAATATGTCAATTGGTATACTACCAACTTTAAACAACGCTTGAATACATCCGAAGACCAAAATGAAGCTTACGGTTTGGCCTATTTCGGTATGGTGGTGGCCAATATTGATTACAGTGTTGTAGCCAAGGTCTTGCTGAATATACCAACATGGGAGAATAAGGTAGCTAAATGTGCAGAAATTGTTTCGACCGAAATTAATCAACCAACAGATTTGGTAAGTTTAACTTTTTTACCGAATTCTTTAGATTCCTTTGTTTATATGAAATAATTAACAAAATATTATTCTATTTATTGTAGATTGTCCAAGCTGCTACATCTTTCTATAAGAAACTTTTGGCTGCCGATAAATATGTACCCTCTACAAAAGTATCGTGTGATGTTACTCTAGTCAAACCCACTGAAAATTATGCCAAATTAGAAGAAGATTATGGTCTTAATGAGGTAAGTTTTCGATTTAAAAATGTTTTTGAATTATTTAACTTTATTTACCTCAAGAGTAGCACACAAAAGTGTTCTGTTAAACTGAAAATTAAATAATTAATTCTTTAATTTTTCCACTTTCCAGGTCTGTCAGAAATCTGTAAATGTTTTGACCGTTGAAGGCAATCACCGTACATTCTTGGTGGAAGATAAATCTTTACAAAAGATAGAAAGCATATTGAATAATATCATCAATTAAAAAAACAACACAAAGAAGCCAACAAATCAAAGAAAAAGTTTCGATTTATGAAATTTTTCTTTAACCTCCTCAACCTCTTAACATTAATTAATAACCAAACAAACGCACATATTACATTCATTTTTTCTTGTTTTCATCTAAGGCATCATCTCTTTTTTTTTTTATAAGGCATAAACCAAATTTTAATTAAACAATTGCGCATTTGCACACATAATAATTATGGGTTAATAAGCAAATTGTTAACAAACAAATAACCATCACATACTATGTATAATTCTATACAAAAAAACAAAATTTATATTAATATATTGTTAAAGGAATCGTTAGTTTTATCACCTACATTAAAAAAAAAAAAATGCACATTAAATGTTCATTTTGTTTTTAACAAAATTTTGGCACTTAAAAAATATCTTAAAATAATTTTTGTAATTTGTTATTTACACTGATAAGGACTTGTTTAGATTGTAGTTTCATGTAGGTCCAATTATTGACTACAGCTTAAATGACTCTTTATCGGTTGTAACTTTAGAAAATATTACTACTGTTTTTAAACAAAAAAAAAAAAAAATGTTTTTTATACCGCGCTTTCTTTTTGGTATATAAACATTTAACACAAAAACACATTCCTTAAACAATTTAACCCCCCAACAACCAAACAAACAATCTATGTTTAATATTTTACTTTTAAGTTTTTTTTTTATATTCTACCAAATAATTTAAATTTAATATAGTTTTGTGATTAATTTTAGTTGATTTTTTATATACATATATATTTTTTATAATTTCTCAAGAATCCTTACTAATTTTAAGTTGTTTATTATTTTCCTTTTTTTAATATATTTAAACTTATATTTTCCTCATTCTTTTGATACTTTTGTTGTAATATATATATATATATAATTTGAATATGCAAAAAAAAAACTAATAATTTCATCGTATAACTTGAAATATAATAAATGTATATTTAGATATTTTGCACTAAATGAAAAAGAAAACATTTTTATTGATATTATATAAATTGTGAAAATTATTAAAATAAGTGGAGATATATACGTTTATGTATGTGAAGAAATAATATTCAAAAATGAATTTATTACAGAAGAAAATAAAATTAAATAAAATAAAGAATTAATTATAAATGTATACTATATATTTATATAGAAATAAAATAAAGGAAATTAAAAAAAATCGTGTGTATTATTTGTTTAATTTGTAAGAACTTTAAAAATTAATGAAATTTTTAATTTTTTAGATAATGGAAACAATGATTTCTTCCTGCAACAATCCCAACCAGTCCACAGTGTCACATTCAAATTAGAACGACAAAAATACGAAAATAAAAGCTTGTTATTTGAAGTAATACTTTTAGCAGTTATTTGTACATATCATGAGTTGCGTTTACATATAAAGCTTCTTTGAAGATTCTGCGACACCTAAAACCGACACTAATTTTTATTCGAATATAAAACCTTGATTAAAAGAGAGTAAGAATATTGCAATTTACACTAAACTCGATATTTCATAAAAAATATATTTTCACAAAAAAAAAAAAAAAATCTAAAAATAAATTTTCTTCTATAAATTTTTTACATAAAATCCGATATTTTAGAAAAATTTTATTTACACAAAAATTGGATCAAAAATCCAATTTTTCACTTAAAATGCAAAATTGTTTAAAATCCGATTTCACAAATAATATACACCAAAAATCATCTTTTTCAAATTATTTTTTTTTATTATTATTAATTTAATTTTTTTAATAAAATACAAACAAAATATTTCATTTAAAATCCAAATTTTTAACTAAAATCAAATTTCAACGAAAATGTAATTAGAAAAAAATTCATAAAATGTATTAATTTTTACCAAATCTATTAATTTCATTTATTTTTAAATTTAAACCAAAAATTCGATATACCTCTAAAAATCCATTAACTTAAAATTCAAAAATCCCTTTTTTTCATTAAAGTCCAATTTTTTTATTAAAATTTGATTTTTCGCAAAAAAGTTTTTTTTTCGTGTTGCCCTGTGGCTTTTATGTTATGTTATCGATGGTTATAGAAACCAATAAATTTAGCAAAGACATCAATCAGCAGTATTTGTACCAAATTACAGTGTCACTCAAAAAATTAAAATTTGCTTTAAATAAATTGTCTATTGATTGATGTCTTTGCTAAATTTATCGAAAATTTTCTTATATGCCGTTTATACCAAAACTAAAACGAGTTGGTTTTTGGAAAACTGAATTTCAAAAACCAAATCGTTTACATACCTTATTTTCCTTCCATGTGGTTTTTGTTGATGCATTTTCTTTTATTTATTTATTATTTTGATGAAATTGAATTTATATTTGTTTTTAAAAATATTTTTAACAACATTTTTTAACTAATTTACTAGAAAAATTTGTAAAACAAATAAAATTATCAAAGAAATTTGACAATTTTATGTTTTTCATTATATTCAAAAGCTGACTTTTATGAAAACACCTAAACAGGTTGTATCATAAATATTTATTTTATTAGTTTTTATTTGGTTTTTAATAAAAACTAGATGAGAAAGGTTTTTGATTTGTATGGGAAAACTAAAGAATTTTACGTAGTTTTTCAATCAAAAACCAAATGAACGCAAAAACTACTAGTTTTTGTTTGGTGTAAATGGCATATTAAAAAAGAAAATTTATCGAACATTTCCTTAAAAACAAAACATCGGCAATTTTCTAGAAAACAAATTAATGAAAATTTCATATTGAAAGAAAATTTATTAAAAAATATATTTATGGACAATTTTTTTTTCTCTGTCGGAAATTAAAATTCGACTTACATACATATATACATACATACATACATACATACATACATACATACATACATATATACATACATATATACATACATACATACATATATACATACATACATACATACATACATACATATATACATACATACATACATACATACATACATACATACATACATACATACATACATACATACATACATACATACATACATACATACATACATACATACATACATACATACATACATACATACATACGTACATACATACATACATACATACATACATACATACATACATACATACATACATATATACATACATACATACATACATACATACATACATACATACATACATAAATACATACATACATACATACATACATACAGTGGTGGCCACGAATTTAAGACACGACATTTCACTTATATATTTCTGATAATTTTTACATCTTATCGAACAAATTTTAGATCCATGTTATTTTTTAAAGATCCTAGTAATGTTATGAAAAAAAATCAACAATAGTTTGTTACCTATATTTAGTTTCCAATTTTTATTTACATATTATACAGATTAATACAAGTTTAAGCCTGGTCATGAATTTAGGACATAGGCAAAATAAAAGTTAATTCACAAAAGTAAAGCTCAGCTTCATAAAACAATATTAGTATTTGGTGGGAAATCCTTTATTTTGAATCACAGCAGCGCATCTCCTGGGTAAACTTTCAACTAAGGCCATACAGCGATCCTTTGGAATGGCATACCAAGCCTTTTGAATTTCTTCCCATAAATCAGTCAAATTTTTTGGCTTTACTGCTCGTACATGCTCCTCAACATCATTCCATAAGTTCTCAATTGGATTGAGATCCGGGGATTGAGCTGGCCATTTCAGAACTGTGATATTATTTTCCTCTAAGCAACTCTTCACTAGGCGTGAAGTGTGCTTAGGGTCATTATCATGCATAAATTTCCACATTAGAGGCATGCTGTCTTCAGCGAATGGTATCATGATGCTTGTCAGTATGTTTTTGTAAATATGCTGGTCCATTTTATTGATAATCTTCTGAATGGGATCTACACCATGCCAGGAAAATGCTGCCCACACCATGACATTTCCACCACCATGCTTAACCGTTTTAAGGGTGTACTTTGGGTGATGCTCCAGGTTTGGAGGACGCCATACGTACTGTTTTCCATCAGAACCAAAGCGACAAAACTTCGACTCGTCGCTCCAAAGTATATTTTTCCAAAATGTCATCGGCTTATTGAGATTTTCTCTTGAAAACGCTAGTCGGGATTTAATTTTTTTTTTTGACACAAGTGGTTTACGTTGTGCAATACACCCACGTAAGTTCTTCTCATTCAGACGTCTTCTTATTGTCCTGGACGATATATTAATACCAAAATCCGATGAAATCTCATTTTTAATTTTACTTGAGCTCTTGAAAGGATCTTTAGCAGCTGATTTATAAATTAAGCTATCCTCCCTGGGTGTAGTTTTTCGGGCTCTAGGGTGCTGTTTGACATTTTTGGTAGTGCCATGTTGCTTGATGTGTTCCAGTGCATTGTAAATCTTGGATCTGGAACATTTTAGTAGCTTGGAAATTTCCATTACTGTTTTTCCATCAGTATTCATTTGTTGGATCAATTTTCGCTCGGCATCCGAACTCCAAGTACCTCTGGCCATTTCTAACTAAATATTTTGATGTATTCTAACATTAAATGGAATAAAACATTCATTACTTACCTTTTAGCTTCAAAAAACACCAAAAAATCACTTAAAAACCAAATATTTCTTATATGTTTTAAATTCGTGACCAGCTTCAAAAGCACGTTTTTACGAAAATATAATAAAAACAGCAACAAAATGTATACACAAACAAAACCAAATAACGGTAATTGATCTTAACATTACAGGGTACACTGAAAAATTAACAAAATCTAATTTTATATTGCAGGGTTGTAATAATTATCACAACTTAGTTCGTTACATGTCGTGTCTTAAATTCGTGGCCACCACTGTACATACATACATACATACATACATACATACATACATACATACATACATACATACATACATACATACATACATACATACATACATACATACATACATACATACATACATACATACATACATACATACATACATACATACATACATACATACATACATACATACATACATACATTCATACATACATACAAAATAACTTGCAAATAAATAACTCACTGTTTATACGCAAATTGAATAATGAAATATATATTTGCCGCGAGAGATGCGAAAAATGCGTAAAAGGAACTGACAACACCGTAAGCTTTATATGCAATTAGCTTCACTAATCACTATTAGTTTTCTTGAGTCACCGTTTATACGGCAATATTTTCAGATCGCGTGTAAGATGTGCGTATAAACGATATATTAGAAAACTAAAATTCGGTTTACTTATAAATATATTCATCTTACAAATCCTAATGGAGACAGATTTTGAAATTTCTATAAGGGAAGCGAAGATATTTCTATCAGGAACTCAGATATAGAAAAAAATTAATAGATAAGAATATATCGTCGGTGGGCAGACGAAAAGTAATATGTGTTTTAAACACCTATTAGATGAGTTATTATATTACTTAAGCGGCCCATAGACACATACTGCATTAGCTCAAGCAATAAGTATGTATTAGTAAAATTGAGAGAGCTTTTAAATGTGTGCGTCACACCGACAATGCAGTATGAAAAATCAAAATCGTTTTGATTTTAAAATGAACTCATACTGCAGACATTTGTGTCGAAAGAATTTATTTATTTTTTTTTGTCAATTATGAAAGTTTATATTCTATATTTCAATTTACAAGAAAAAACAAATAAATATTATAAAAATATTCTGTGAAAATTTACAAAATAAAATTTTGATTGATGAATGTGTAGAAAAATCATCAAGCATACACGTATACGAGGGTTCATCGGCAGTATCTCTCTGCAGTACGTGTCTATGGGCGCCTTTAGATAGAAATGGAGTGAAAAAAACAATTTATTTTTTATATAAAAACCATTTTCAATATTATATAAATAATTCTTTTGATAACTTTAGAACTAGTCTAAAGATATTTTAAATAAAAATTCGTAAAATTGCACATACAACTTTTCATCAGAGTACCGTCGATTTTAATACAAAAAAAATACAATTTAAATTGAACATTTATTTTCAAAGCTTATCATAAATTAATATGTAGGTATTTTAAATATTAAAAACCCATTTCAAATTACAAATGATGATTTAAAAGAAATCATTGAACTTGTAATAACACTGGTCAACAAAAAAAATCCTCCCCCATAGACGAATAGTTGAACTTGATGTATTTTGATGTGATAAACACGAATCTGCTTTCAGTTTTTTTCCATCAGGTCTGGATTTTTTTTATAGGCGTGGCTAATATTTCGCCCATAGTATGTCCATTACTCTAGTATATTTCCTCATAACTCAAGAACGGTATGTACGATTGATTAAAGTGGTACACCAAAAGATGCGTACTAAAAATATCAAAAATTAATTTTTGTATGTGCTCAATAGTTTCGGAGTTATTTTGAAATAAGTGTCCGAAAAAAATAATTTTCATGCTAAATTTTAGATTTTCTTGTTACTAAAATTTATTTTAATAAATGAAAAGATCTAAAATGTTACAGTTTATCATCTTTACCTTAAAGCTGGTAATGAAGCGAATAAAATAAGGCATGTATCTTCAAAATTGATGCATAAATATTGATTTTATTCACAGTTAAGTAAAAATACCCATGTTACATACAATTGAGTAGAAATACAGTGGTGGCCAAAAAAATTTTTTTTAAATTTTTTTCTTGAAACAAAAAAGATGGACTAGGTGGATTCTGACGAGTTAAACAAGAATCTGCATTCACTTTTTTTCTATCGGGTACTGATTTCTTTTTATGTGCATGACTAATATCATCACCTTATTCAACGGATACACTATAAAATTCGAGAATGGTTTGTCGAACTTAGGCTATAACTCAAGAACCCTTTACACGATTTTGATAAGTGATACATCTAAAGATACATGCGAAAATTGTCTTCAAGGTATGTCAACAATATTTTTCATTCGCTCAAGAATTTCAGAGATGGATCAAAATTTTCATAACTTTTTAAAAAAATAAATTTTAAAATTTTCGGTACTAATTACCGAATAACTAAGGAAATATTAACTGGACAAAAAATTATATAAATTCAGCTCAAAGACAATTTAGGTCGCTATATACTAAAGTTCAATTTATCTTAATTGGACAAACTGTTCTCGAGTTATACAAGTGTGACTGCCTAAAGGCGTGGTCATAGTAATCATGCCCATAAAAAAAATCAATGCGTGATAGAAAAAAAGTAAAAGCTGATTCGTATTTGGCATGTTGAATTCCATGTAATCCACCTATTTTTTTATTTAAGACGAAAAAAAATTTTTTTTTTTTTTTTTTTTTTTTTGCCCACTAGTGTATTTCCATTTAGCTACAGGTATTCATGGGTATCCAAACTTAACTGTGAATCCAATCAAAATTTGTGTATCAATTTTTACAATATGTGGCTTTATTACTCGCAGTTTTGCCAGCTTTGAGATAAAGGTGATAAACTTAAATATTTTTGAAGTTTTTACTTAAAAAAAAAGTTTTAGTAAAAAAAATAAATCTTGAATTTTGCATGAAAAAATTTTTTCCGACACTTTTTTCGAAATATCTCCTAAACTATTGAGCGGATAAAAATTTAATAGTAAAGCGACTTAAAGCCAATGTTATTCCACATATTTTGGTGTATTATATATACAAAACGTGCATACTGTTCTCGAGTTATAGTGAAATATACTCGAGTAATCGGCTTATTTAGGGCGCAATATTAGACACGCCCATAAAAAAAATCTCGATCTGATGGAAAAAAACTGAAAGCAGATTCGATTTTAGCATGCGGAATTCCATCTAGTCTACATATATTTTTTTTTTTTTTTTTTGAAGGAGCTCAAAAAAATTTTTTTTGTCGACCAGTGTAATTAAACAATATTCCTTTTATGAGTGCGTTTTAATAAATTTTCTAATAAATTTTTAGCCGTTGTTAGTCAAAATTTAAATATGACAACATAAGAGAAATATTAAATGAATGACTGAAATAATAAAACTAAAAAATTGGTTACTTTTTTAAAAGGTTTTAATTATTTAATTAATTATGGTTGATTACAACTATGTACCTGGGAACGCTTATAAATCGTTCACCAACAACATTTGTTTCTTATTAAATTTTTATATAATATTTTCTCATTTGATAATTTAATTAATTATAATCACAATAATTTAATTTTCTTATTTTTATTTTATTTATTTTTTTTTTGCCGCTGTAATTGACTAATAAAAACAATGTATTGATTGCGGTAAAAAGTAACAAATAGTATAAATAATAAAAAACAGAAATATCTTTGAACAAAATAAATAGAATTTTTTTATATATATGCATATTATTATTTAAATGTAAAGTAATATATAGCAAAGTTGATAGATAGCCTTTTATATAGTCGCATATTATGTAGCCTATATTAGGCTATTTTTAATGTCAACTCCAATAAAGGTAGTATTTCTTTGGACTTTTAATCTGTAGAGTTTTAAAATTTTAATATGAGAAAAATAGAAACAAATTATTTATAAAATAAAAATTTTTCGGATAAAAATAATAGAACTTATTCAATTTAAATTTCTAATAATTTAATATTTTTAGTACATATTCTTGCACTGGAAATTATGCTTCAACTAAAATATAAATTAGAATACTTTGTTTAAAATTTATATAAAGAATTTACTGATAAACTTTAAATAATGTCCCAGTAAAAAACGATCAAGTGCTTCCAAAAAAGAACATTTTCACTACTTCAAAAATATAACTAAGTGCATATTTCGACCTTTTTTGGAAGTTCATAATAATTACTTCCAAAGAAGTAAAAATAAATGATTTATCGGCGAGAGAAAAGGTTAATCATTTCTTAGAAAATTAATATTTTAAAACATTTTTTTTTATATTTTAGTTAGGTTAAAACAGAATTTTTATTTAAAATTTTTATAAACATAGTTTTAAGTTAAGTACTTCAAAAGCAATGAACAAGAAGTATAAAAGATATCCTACCAATGACAACCGTAAGTTAAAAATAAACCTTCTGCAGCTCTTTTTCACCAATGACAACACAATGTTAAATTCATGACTTTTTCAGCTCTTTTTCAGATCCGTTTTTGCTGGTGTTTAATTACTTTTGAGTTTTTGACTGATTTCAATCAAAGAAGGTTATATCCTTTTACTTTAAACAAAATTATTAACATTAAAGAAAAAATATAAAAAATACATCAAAACCAACATTTTGAAAAAGCAAACAAAAATAATTTAAAAAAAATGCTAATTTTGTAGCAGAGTGTTATTAATTTATTCTATTTATTTTCAGATATTTTACCTAAAGGAAGTTCTGTTTAAAAAGATGGAAAACTCATAATCTTGATAATAACATAAAAAAGTCACGGATAAACTTGGACAAGCTCGATAAAAATGCATAATATCTTAATACTCATGTTACATGACCTTCATAAAACAGAGTATATTTTATTTAATTTTTTTAAATAAATATTTTTATTTAAGTCTATATTTACTGAAAGTTGTAAAATAAAATAATAAAGAAAAGTAAATAAAGTAAATTATTTAATATTATTTTATTTAATTATGAACCTATATCAGCTAAAACTAAAGTAAAACAAATTCTCATTTTATTTAAAAAAAAATAATAAAAAAAATTATATTTTAATTAAAAATACAAATGTATCATGAGAAATTATTTGCCTAAAATCATAATAAAATAATTAAGGTATTTGAGCAAAATAAAGCTCAATGTGTTAATTAATGGATTAAATTTAAATAATATTATTAATTTAAAATATTTATAAAAGCAATAAAATATATAAAATAATAATATATATAAAAAATAAATTGTCTACAAACAATGAAATAAATAAAAATTTAAAATCTACAAATCATTTTAGTAAACATTTAATTTATTATATTCATATTAACCTTCTTAACTTAATTGGTAACGTAAATATTTTTCTACTCTTTTTTTGCTCTTTTTGTGCTTTTTAAACATTTTAAAAATATTAAAGATCTAATTAATTTAAATCTAGTATGTATGACTTGTTATTCATAGGTCCATAGTCCATTGTTTTTATTTAAACCATAAAATTGTAATTTTTTGTTGATAAACATTAATAAAAGTGAAAATGAAATGGCTAAAATATATAAACAAACTTTAATTAATTACTCTTTTTTTCGAGTTTTGCTTTTTCTTAAGCTTTCAATGTTAATTCGTAAATTTTTCATTTTATTTTGTTCTCAACTGATGACAAATGTGGAATTTTAATTAATTATTGAAAATTAATTAATAATTAAACAAATATTTAGGTTATTAACATTAGGCAAGCAGACCAAAGTGTTTATTTAATTAGGACAGTAAAAAAATACAAAAATATAAACAATTTAAGTTGAATTGTCAATTATAAACCAGATCAATTGATCTAAAATACTTTTATATGTTCAATTTTTTATTTTTTTGTTTTACCTATAAGAAAATTTTCATATAAAGCAAATTAAACCTATTTATCGAAAATTTCCTAAAAAAATTGATCGAAAATTTCCTATAAAAGGAAATTTGTCGAAAATTTTCCTATAAAAAAGGAATTTATCGAAAATTTCTTCTTATAAAAGAAAATTTATCGATAATTTCCAATAAAAAGGAAATTTATCGAAAATTTCCTATAAAAAGGAAACATATCGAAAATTTCCTATAAAAAGGAAACATATCGAAAATTTCCTATAAAAAGGAAATTTATCGAAAATTTCCTATAAAAAGGAAATTTATCGAAAATTTCCAATAAAAAGGAAATTTATCGGAAATTTCCTATTAAAAAAATTTATCGAAAATTTCCTATAAAAAAATTTATCGAACATTTCCTATAAAATAGAAATTCATCGAAAATTTTTTGTAAAAAGAAAATTTATCGAAAATTTCCTATAAAAAGGAAATTTATCGAAAATTTCCTATAAAAAAAATTTATCGAACATTTCCTATAAAATAGAAATTCATCGAAAATTTTTTGTAAAAAGAAAATTTATCGAAATAAATAATAAAGGAAATTTATCGAAAATTTCCTATAAAAAGAAAATTTATCGAAAATTTTTTGTAAAAAGTTGAATTTATCGAAAATTTCCTATAAAAGGAGAATTTATCAAAAATTTCCTATAAAAGGGGAATTTATCGAAAATTTCCTATAAAAGGAGAATTTATCGAAAATATCCTATAAAAAGGAAATTTTTCGAAAATTTGTTGTAAAAAGGGGAATTTATCGAAAATTTCATATAAAAAAAATCGAAAATTTTCTTAAACAAAAAAATTTATCAATTTATCAATTTCCTTAAAAAGGGAAATTTATCTAAATTTTTTATAAATAGAAATTTTAACAAAAATTTTTGAAATTAATAAAAAAATTTTCAAAAACGATCTGTTATTTAATAAAAAAAAAAAAAAAAATGCTTAAAAATAGTTCCTCCCCAAAAATCTTTGGTACTTCCCTTAAAACTATGTTTATAAAATTTTTTAACCAGACAGACGGACATCGTTAAATCGATTCAGGAAGTAATTCTGAGTCGACTGGTATACTTTAAGGCAGGGGTTCTCACAAGATCTTCCTTCGCGACCCCCTTTTGACATTGTAATGGAAGCGCGACCCACTACAAATTTGATTAGTTAAAAAATCAGATAAAATATTACGTAAATATAAAATAATATTAATAATTGCCACATTGTTTCTACCTAATGATTTCTTTAATACTAAGAAACTTTTTCGTATAATGCATATCTAATATCATTCTCTGGTAACATAAAAGTTCGATACTTTAGGTTTGATGGACAAAAGAACGAATATGAGAGTCCCACAAAAAAATGTATGTTGATGAAAATTGTTCTAATATTGTTAGAACTTCGGAGCCAATAAGCGGAAAAACATTGCTATATTTCAACTAAAATGCTTTAAAATCTGCAGATTGAGAATAAAATTTAAACCATGAGTTACATTTTAACACTTTTTGAAATGAATCTGGTATTTTATCAATATATCAATATAATATATAAAGTCGTTTAAGCAAAATTAATTTTTATAGCCAGCAACTGTCTCTGCGAAATAAATGTTTTGTGTACTTAGCATTGAGAAGTCACACCATTAGAGCAAATTTTAATAATCTTATTACACAGGATGTTATTCCATGGTTATATTTCGAAAGGGCATTGAAACGGCTTTATAAAAAAATGTTTGGCATAATAAACTTGCAAAAAATAAAAGTGAAAAATTAATAGTTTCATCAAGTTAAAGTGAACTATTTATCTTTTTAATTAAACATTTTCCCTTCCACATCGTAGTTTTCTTTATATTGTGTCATTCGACAGCATCACTTTATTTATATGATCATTGTTTTCTTTATCAGACTGAATTTTTTCAATCGAAGCTCGGATTTCTGCATCGGGTTTCTTGCAGCTGGTTGGTTCCTACAAGAACTCATTAAAAAAAAATCAAGACTTCTGTCCTTAATTTAGGGATTTTTTGTATAAAAATGTCTTTACATTTTTTAATAGTTTCATGCTTTCATTGGAATTTTTATTTGAACTTCTGTGTTCAAGAAAATGTTTCAGAACCTTTTCGCGATCCCCCAAGAATGTCTGTACGGACCCCTTGTGGGTCGCGGACCCCCATTTGAGAACCGTTGCTTTAAGGTGTGGTTCCGAAGATTTTTTCTGTGCGTTACAAACATTAGCACAAACGCATAATACCCCAACCACCTATGGTGTTGTAGGGTATACAATTTCTGTTTTAGCCTTATTAAAATATAATAAAAATGCTTTAAAATTTCTAAAATTTTAATTTTTTATTATTACCATTTTTTCCCGCTAAAAAATCATTTATTTTCACTTTTTTGGAAGTAATTATTAAGAACTTCCAAAAAAGTTTAAAATATGCACTTTGTTCCACTTTTGAAGTTGTGAAAATGTTCTTTATTTGGAAGAACTTCATCGTTTTTTGCTGGGATAATTTCTTTCATGTAATAAATGAAATAAATAAAATAACTCTTTTTCAAATTATTTAGCTTATTTATTACATCAAAATAATTAGTAACATCTTACAAACAAAATAAAACCCCTACATATTCAATATATACATTTTTTATTGTTTATTTTTTTATTTTTTATTTACTCTTATTTTTTGCTAACGATCCATAACCGTAGTCATAACCAATAATAATAACAATATGAATTGTATTAAATCTCTGCTGTTAAAAGGTTTATAAAACAAATTTTCATCTAATAAAATGCTTTTATCAAGCAGTTATAAATTTTCAAAAAAAAAAAAAAAAAAAGGTAATGCAAATATTTTTTTATAGTAAATTAATTAAAATTGTTTATTCAAAAATTTATAAAATGATTATGGATTTCTATTAAATAGTTAAAGTACTTGATTAACACATGCCATTTTTTCTAAATAGACAGCAAGTGGAAGGTGCTAATGAAGGTAATAATAGTTCAAATTTTACAGACGATTTCATATCAATAACTTGTGATTTGACTAAATTTATTGTTGATTTTTTTTTTTAGATAAAATTAAATAAATTTATATATTTATATTTATAAATAAAAAAAAAACGAGTGTTTATTTAAATAATTAGTTGAGAAAACATTCAAAATTGTAAGTTTAGTTAAATGAAAATCAAATAAAATCATACTACTACATATTAGAAAGGATTTCTTTAACCCATTGAGGTGTGATACGGGAAAAGTAATTGATTTTATTTATGAAGTTATAGATACTATTAAATTACGTCCAACACAAAGACAAATTTATGTAAATGTATTTTTATTATTCTTAAAAATCGTAATGTTTTCTGGATAAAAAACTAAGTTGGTTTCTGAGGTATTTATAAAAATAGCAAATATTTCATTAGGAAATTTTATTCAAATAAAACTTGAAAATACTTCTATGAAAAATGTTTTTTTTTTATTAAAAACTCATAAACCAACTGAATGATCACGTTGCAAAGATATAACAGTATCAATAATGAACTTTTCTGTGCGTTACAAACATCAGCACAAACGCATAATACCCCAACCACCTATACAATTTTTGCGATTGACCCTACTGTGCATGGACTTAATCCAAGAACCCTATACAGTAGCCATTAGCCTAACTTATCTGGGACCTTAAAAATTTTATTACAAATGGCAGAAGGACAGATGGATAGATAGACATTGTTAAAAAGACCATCTTACTTTTAGATACTCAAAATATTAGGAGGTTATTTATCAGCACAATAAAATATTTTAGTTTCAAAATATTTATGTACATTTCACAGCTTAGTATGGGTTATAAATCAATTTCGATGTATGTATTAAAAAATAATATCAATTTATAAATTATTTATAAGAAAACAAATTTGAGAATTTACTTTACTTACGGCTACACACGCTTCTGCATTAACATAAGCTATTTTTGGTAAATATTAAAATTTCTTAATAAAAATAAAAAATTCCCATAAAAAGTATCACATATATAATTTTTTTATTGTCATCTGAAGATATACAAAAACTATTTTAAATGAATTGAAAATTTGTTAAAAAAATACCATAAATCCTTAAAAATACAACCCCGTCTCAAAACTAAACTAATAAAATACAACTGTGATTTTCGAAAATCCATAATAAATTATGAGAGAGAAATGATAGAGATCAAAATACTTATTATTATTACTCACTTTTAGCATAAGTTAGATTTTTTAGTACATTATCATCATTATTACTGAAGCAAATAATAATACAAATTCCCCAAAAAAAGATAGTCATTTAGTTATTTGTACTTTGTTTTAGTATCTGGATTTCAAACGGAAAATATTTTTCTTTTTTTTATTTGTGATTAACGTGATATAAAATATAAGCTGCTAATGGAAATAAACATTTAAATAAAGATAAATATTAAATAATTTAATAACTATTTAGTGAAAACATAAAAAAAAATAACCATGGAAAAATAAATTTATAACAAAAACAACAAAATAAAAAAAAAAAAAGAATGATAAAAGCAAAAGTGTGCAATAATAATAAAATATGAAAATATGATTGTAATATATTTGATATCACTCATACGCTCCCCTAAGTAGAAAGAACTCATTAAAAAGAGATAGTGTAAAAGAGATATATAGAGATTGTAAGTGATTGTGTGAGAGAACACGAGTGTTAGAGCAATAATATGAATTAAGAACAGACAGGGGTGTTGGATTAATATTTTTTTATTAATATTAGAAGAGAGCGTGGTTTGGCTTTTATTTTTAGATTTTTATTTTGCTTATTTTAATAAAAATAAAATTAGAGATGCCAACTTTAAAGCTGGGATTTTGTTTGATTTTAAACTATATTTTTTCTTTTGTTTAAGGAATTGCAAAAATGTTGGCCATAAATCTTTATCTCACTGTTAAAAAGAAGATTATCTGAACTTATATTTGTACTTAAAAGAGTACATCTAATAATGTTATTTTTAATTTTCATCCCAATTGCTTATTATCTTGTTTGTAAGATAGATTGTAATTTAAATAAATGTAAATAAAAAAAAAAAAAAAATCTTTATCTCCTAAATTACAGGACGAATCGAATTGAAATGTGGGAAAGAGTGAAAATTTCCACAAAAAAAATGCACTAAAATTCCCAATACATTCCAGAATAATATGTTGAATTTTTCTCTTTTTTTAGGCTTTAAAATTAATACGAAAAAATTTTGTTTTTTTTTTTTTTGTAAACAAATAGTCTGATTCTTTCACTTTTTTCTCAAAATTTATTAAATAAAAAGCCTTATTTTTCACACATTTCAAGGCTTTAAGAATGGGAAATAAAGAAATTTTTATTTTTTTGAGTATTGTATCCTACGTCCATTTGAAAATGGAGAAAATTTGAATATTATTTCAAGTTCATTGGTCTAGGTAAAAAAAGTTACACTAGATTTTTCAGATCTAAAATATAGTTTTAATAATATAGTTTAATAATTTTTGTTAATATTAAAAGATTGAACATAATAACAAAAAAATATTTTCCGTATTTCTTACAAAATTTTGCGCAACAAAACTAAATGAACAAACATTGAGCTTAATATTCTGTGACAATCCCTTTCCTTTTGACCACTTCAGAGAATATTTTAGGCTTATATTGGGAATTACACAAATAGGATTGTATAATAGCATTGGTATTGCTGTTCAATCTTCCAAAATGTCACAGGAGTGTCTCTCTAGGCCTCCACTGACCACCTCCCCATTGCTCTTTTGATTTAATATTTTCCATAAGTTTTAAATAGTAAAAAGATCAGAAAACTGTGTGGTATAACTTATTCATTATACCATTAATTTTAAGCCATTACATTACGCCTCCATGCTTTTTAGCATCCTGAGAGTATAAAGAATGCATACGTTGATAAAGAGACTGACTAACACTTCTCATTTCATCCTGTGGTCATATTAACTTCGATTTGTCTCAGAAAATAATCCGTTCCACTGATTTCGAGTACAGTAAAGGTTAGGGTGGTCCCACATTGTATGAAAAAACAAAAACATTTAAACGTACCTAAAATTATGAAAGGGGACATCATTTAAATATATTTGCCAATTTTTTAACTTCCTACGATGATTGGAACAGGATTCTACATGGCCATTTAAGGTGATGACTCATATATTAAACATTTTTTTCTAACCAAAATTAATGATATGTACTTAAAATTATAGCTAATAAAAAATGTTTGTATCCATATTTCGTAGTTCTTGCAAAAAGGTTAATATGAACGAAAAAAGGAGATTTTATATAAAATTTGTTAGTATAGTTTTTTTTTAATATGAATAATTTTTATTAATATTACGATTTTATTCCTCCTATTAGTTATTTTTCTTTATCTATCGTTTGATGTATAAATCATTAATATTGGTAGGAAAAAAATTGAAGGATTTTTTCTATGATCATCGACGTAAATGGCCGTGTAGCAACTTGTTCCAATCATCGTGCTTTTTTTATTCTTCTTGGAATTAAATCGCTTTTTTAATGCTGAACAGTTTCAGACCACTTGAAGTAGTTTTATTATGATCTCTTTGACTTCCTCTAACAATTTATGTACCATTATTGCTATTTGACCACCTTGGTCGGCATCCATAGTCGATTGATTTCACCGTTCCTTACGTTTTTAACATATTTGTAAGGTATCTTACCGTGGATTTTGTCATTTTCATATTTTTCATAGGTCTTAATGAGCCATAACACTTCGGAAATCTTGAAAGTGTTAGTTATCTTATACGCAGTGTTTTAATATAACTACTTTAATTTTTATCACAAAACTTTTCAAAATTAACTAAAATTCTTAGATTTACTGTGTTTTACTACACCCAGAGAAATATCAATCACATACGTGCTGAAAACGATACCATTCTGTGTCAATAGTGTATCTACACCGTATGTGTTTAAATTAAACACTGCGTGTTCAATTCTTATTGAAAGTGGCACCAAGTTGAAACCATTTCGGTATCAAATTGTTAAATTACATATGTTTTCTATTAAATTTGTTAACGAAAGGTATTAAAAAGCTGTTACCGTAAAGTACCAATGTGAGCACAACCGTTGTTGATTTTGAAACGAATTTTTTCCCTTAGTGTATTTTATATTAGGAAAAATTATTTTGAACGATTCTTTCATGATCATATTTTTTGGAAATCTATATATGTATATAAAAATGAAACTGTGTTTGTTTGTTTATTTGGGCTATGTACACAGCTAAACCACTTGAAATTGTCACAGTATCATTTTGTGATACCCGAAAGTTAAATAGGCTATTTTATTTTTCGATAAGAGCAGGGGGAATGGTAGCCTCCATACAAAGTAAAAATTTATTATCACATATCTGATGAATTATTACAGATATAATCATGAGATTTTGTGGAAATGTCTTCTTATCAACCACCAAACTTAAAATGAAAATGGAATGGATAAGACCAGGGAAAATGAAACAAAGAAAATATTAAATATCGTATATCTTAGAATCTACTAAAGCAAAAGTTTTAATATTTTGTTAGAAAAACTTTCTCAAAAACCTCCATAAGTTCAGATGCAAAGCAGGATGGGTAGGACCTGGGGAAATGGTACTCCCCATACAAAGGAAATATTCTTAGTGACATATCTAAAGAACTATTATGGTAAGAGCACTCAAATATTGTGGAAACTGCTTTCTTATCATGTTGTATAAATAAAAATAAAAAAATAGTTAGGGCCGAGAGAAATGGTACCTCCTATACAAAGTAAATACTAATTATCCGCATATCTTGAGAACTATAACAGCAAAAGTGAGGATTTTTTGTTGGTATAACTTTCTTATAAACCTGCATATTTGAGATAAAAACGAGACGGATTGGACCTGGGCGAATGGTACCCCTATACAAAGGAAATATTATTAATAGTATATCAAAAGAACTATTACGGTGTGAGCCCTTAAATTTTGTGATAACTATTTTCTTAACATATTGCATTTAGTGAAAGTTTCAAAAACAGTTATGGAAAGAAATTGTATTTAAAATTTTAAAGGTAATAGGTCGAGGGGGAGTAGTAGCCCCATATACAGTTAATATCTAATATGGCATCAAAATGGCGACCGAGTTAAGCTAGTTTTTTTTAATAATTTGAAGAAATGTGTTAAAAAGTTTATTTTTTTATCATTTATTTTTTTAATTTTTTTGCTAAGTGTATGGAAAAATCAACCTAAATATAACTGCTTTTAATCTCTTTTAATATTTTATTGAGTGATTTTTACCTACACGTCTGCAATAACCAAACAATAAACGAGACAATACGTATGCCTGTGATAAGATTGAGTTTTATTCCCTTACGATGGATGATCAAAATCATACAATAAAACACAAATACAAACACAATCATCAACATCATCATCATTATCATCATAATCATCATCCAAACACGGTGCCACTGACATGAATTCTAAGTAAAATAACGATTATTTTTATTCCAACTGTTTTTTCTTTTTTTTTTTTCATTTTTAACAGTAAAAATTTTAGTCGTATAGACTTGTTAGTGTATTACGATTATCGTGCGAGCTCAGACATAAACTTTAAGTCAATGTGACTATTAAGTATTTAAAATAATGTGAGAGTCGATCGGATGCTTAGATATACTTTTTGATGCCAGACTAAACAGAACGAACGCATTGTCAATCGAGTTTTTCCTGCAACAGGTTGTGGTGTTGTATTTTCGCGTAAAAAAAAAGTTGTCTTTAAATAAAACTTTTCGTTTATAAAAAAAAATAAATAAAATTGAACTCAAAATAAAATTTGAGTTAAAATTTTGTATAAATTTAACAAAATCAAAAAAAAAAAAAAAGAATAAATTTAGTTACAAATTTTAACTGCAACACAAATGAACGAGTTAGTATTGAATTTTTTATATTAAAACAATTATAACGGTTTAATAGACTTATCCTTTTTTAAACTTCCGGTTTACAATTTTCGGTTTTATTTTTGTGAATTATTATTTTTTAGTATACAATTTAAATAAAAAAAAAAAAAAACAATTAAAAATATCAATTAAAAAATTTACCACTAACGCATTTTTTATAAATGTTTTATTTTTTAACATTAAAGTGGCTTTTCTGTAACAATTTTGCAAAATAAAAAAAACAAGAGAAAATAATACAAAAATTATAAAAAAGAATAAAACAAAAACTAAATAAAAAAAACTGTGTCATATGCTACAACCGCTAAAAATTATCACTGTTACTACTCATCACTACAGCAATCTGTCATTTACTCTCTACTCATTTTCATTCATTCATTCTAATTTTTTATTTTATTTTTAAAACCCTTCTTTGGTATTTGTTTTTTTTTTTTTTTTTATTTATTTGTTACATACGATCATTATTATCACAATGATAATGATATTCGTAATGACATGTGTGTATGTGTATTTTAGCGATTATTTACAATCGCTAAAAATGTGCTAAAAGTGAACAACAAAAGAAAGAAATTTTTATTTATTTATTACAATAACAATTGTTTTGTTTATTAAACACATGCTGTTTAACTTTCAAGTAGATAATTAATCTATTATTATCATTATTATTATCATCAACTTCATCATCATGATCATCATGTGTAATAGGAAAATTCATAAACTTGTCTTGATTTTGTTTTTTCCCCTTGTAATTAATCTTTTCCTATTTTTTAGTTACAGACTCCTTTGTATTTTTGTTTCTGGCTTTTTAAAAATTCAATATGAAAAAATTCTAAAATTCATGGATTAACAATAACTTTATTATATATGTATTTGTTTGGTGCTATAAAAATGTAAAGCTTAACAAACAAAATTTGTATCTAAAGAATATTTAAATCAATTTAGTGCACAATTTAATTTCAAACGAGATCTTTTTCTTTTGGTGAACAATGAAAATTTACACTTTTATTGTTAAACACTTGAATGTGAATTAAAATACTAAATGTGATCAAAAAAAGTTTGTGAAAGGAGAATTAAAAAAAAAGAAGAAAAGGAAACGGTATACAATAAATTGAAACTGTGCTATATTTCCATTAAAATTTGCATTGGAATTAACTACAAAAAAGGTAAAATATTTAATTTACTTATTTACTTATATATATTTAATAATATAAAGAAGAAAAATATCGATTAAATTATTGCACTTTAGATCGTTTAAGAGTTATTTTTAGATGATAATAAAAAAATATTTAGTGCTTATATTAACAAAGAAACATTACAAATATGTTCTGACTTTAACTGTTGATTTGTTTACTTTAACAACTTAATTGGAAAAACCTATATAGTGGGAAACGAAGTAATCGATAACATTTTATTAAAGAGAAATTAAGATCTTAGCAATTTTAGCAATCATTACAGATCATTTAGCCTGTATAGCAGAAAACATTTTATTAAAGAGAATGTAAGATCATAGCAATTTTAGCAATCATTACCAGGGCTACCGTTGAGAATTTTTAAAAAGCGTCCAAAAAAGGGGATATCAAAATATAAAGTCGCTAAAAAGGGAATTTTTTTTTTTTTAAAAAAGGGGACGACTGCTTTAAAACTCCTTAAAATTTGTTTATTTGAAAACAAAAAAAAAAAAAAAATTAAGAAAAACAACAAAATTTAGTTTTATTAATAACAAAATTAATTATTTTACAACAATTTTTATCATTGCAAAGATAAAGATTTATTCACAATAATAGTTAACATACAACCCTCTTTTAATTAATTAAACTTCTGTACTTTTGTACGAGTTCTTCATTCGTACATCAGTTTCTCAAATCCTCATCGGACAAATTTAGCATGGAACACATACGCGTTCCTCACGTTCCCCGAGGGATTGCCATGAGAAATGTAAAAATATAAATTAGGATATAAATAATCATAGAATCTTTTTTTTTTTTTTTTAAATCACATCCAAAAAGATTCGGCATTTGATGATGTAAATAGCTCTTCATAAAGTTTATTATTTTTAGTTGCTAACAGTTTCAGTTCATTTATAAAAACTCCGCGGTTTTTTATATCTCTATACTGTGAAACAATCTCAAAATTATTAAATAATTTGTTGAAATTAATATATAATGGGTCGATATATTTCAAACAACTTAGTTTCTCTTCATTTAGCACATAGTTTTATAAAGTCACCATTTAAAAAAGGGGCCAAAAAAGTGGCCAGATGGTTGAAAAAGAGGCAATTGGCGTCTAAAGTCGCCAAACGGTAACACTGATCATTACATAGTTACAAATCTCCCAATATAATTATTTCGAAAATTAAACTTCTTTCATTAAAGAGTGTCTCTAGATACCTTTTAGGAGTTTCGATATTTATTCTGAAGTGAGCTATTTTGAGTATTTTTCAGCGCCGCTCTTGCAGGGTATATGCAATATGCTTTCAAAATGTAAACTTCAATACTCCTACACTCAAGCTATGTTCACATTTGTCAAATATTTGACCAAATTTGCGTGACCACTAATCCTTTTTTTGTAAGAGAAAACACCGTCAAACAAAGAACAGCCAAATGTCAGCTATGCTTAATCATAAGTAGAAAATATTTTTCCATTCAAATGGAGATGTTAGAAAATATTTAATGTAGTGGTTACGTGGCCAAATATTTGACTAGTCTAAACTTACCTTTAGACTTTATGTTTAAATTTGTCAAAATTGGCGATAAATACAATTATGAAGTTTTCGTTACACAATTGAGTACCAAGTAAAAATAGATAAAATTATGTATCAATATCAATTAAAATCATTGGTCTCAGATGCACTGCTTTTTTGTACTCAGCTGTCAAAATTAAAATTTTATTTAGATATTGAAAAAAAAAAATAAAACAAATTACATAATTTTTAAGTTTACTTTGATGGAATAGAACTTAAAATATTACAGGTTGTTCTCATAGTTTTCGGAAAAATATAAATTATTGTCTTTTTAATATTTTTAAACAAATTTTTGTTTAAATAATAGGGCAGAATCAAACATTTTTGAAAATAAATCTGTAAATTTTAATCGGTCCGTTGGATTTACACATAAACATAGCAGAATAGAGTAAAATTTTAAGTTTGGAGAAAGGATCCTATATACGTGGCAGGAGCTATGGGAGCTCAAAGTTGTGTTCTGACACAGACAATTTTTAATTACCTTAAAGCTCTTGACATGACATCTTGATAAGACATTTAAAAATAATTAATTTAAAATAACAAACAGTCAGACAGAAAGACGGACAACAGGATTTTCAACAAAAAAAAAAAAAATGTAAAATTCCAAAAAACAATTTTTTATTGAATTAAAAGGAGAACAAACAAATATGCTTGTTATAATTTTTAACAAACTTTAATTATAATAAATGTGAAGAATAACAATCTTTCTAATTTAAAAAATTAATAATTAAATCAATTCAGTTTTTTTTTTTTTTTTTCTTAAAAAAAAATATTGTGTAAATATTGTGATGTCCTAATGTATTAACTTTTAAATCAGATCCATGTATACAATCGAGACTAAAATACCCAAAATAATTCTTTAAACTCAGTGCATTTTTATCTAATATTTCTAAAATATTTTCAAATAAAGATCATGTTAGCATTTTCGTTTACTCAAGTTTAACCATTCGGGTTAACTTTTGGACTAGAACAGTTGAGAACAAATTGTAATGTAATTTGAGTTGCTGAATGATTTTTAAAATTTTCATAATTTTTTGAAAAAAAAAAAAAAAAAAAAATTTGTCTTGAAATTGTATATAAAATTTCATTTTTTCTCAAAAGTAATGTAAGAACGATTTGAAGATAATTTTAATTGGAATAGTTTAATATTTTGAACAAAATCATACAAGTCGTTTTCGAGATATGCTTCAATATATAGTGCAACCTTATTAATTTTACAAACCGCGATTTATTGTCTAGAGTCAATTCAAAAAAAGTGGATTAGAGGCTTAGTATTTATTAGTACCGTGTATCCGAATTGACTGAGAAACCCTGTACCGCAGAATCAGTGTGTCCCTGTGTTATTGTTCATAATTTTTTTTTTAATGCTTGTTTATGAATTATTCATCAAGAAAAATTGCAAAGTATATAGAGGTGTTACTATTATTTTGCACACAGCTGTAACTATTTTTGTTCGAAAACCTTAAACCTACTCTAAACTTTTCATTATATCGATACTTTTATTTAACTTCAATATGTGGGGTAGCGCAACAAACCATCCTAAATTAGATTTACAGAAAATAAAAGTTACTTTTAATATGAATAATATTTAATATTATTTTTATTGCCACTTTTAATATTCTTCTCTTTATATATATATATTAAAATAAAAAAAAGCATATTTCATTTTCTTGTCACACACGTAATATCCCAAAGACCTTGACCTATCGTAATATACTTCAAATAAAATATAAAAAATACACACATAAATATTTATAACTAAGATAAGAATTTAAAAAAAAATGTCAACGCACTTTTTTATCACAGCAAAAAATCATAAAAATTAGCTATCGAATTTGTCGTGCTTCAAACAAATTAAGTGAATTTACAAAATACTCTTTATGACTCTACAATGTGTGTGATATTTGCTCATTTCAACAAATGAAAAATAAGTTTAAGATCTTTTCTTTTGCGCTTTTGAAGTGAGATCAATTTAAAATTCGGGAATAATCTTGCCTTGACTTTAGCAATTCTTGCTGGCTCATATTCATATATGTATGTACTAAACTAAATTCACACACAAGATGTAAAATATTTTGAGTTTTTTTTTAGTTTAGTTGTTTATTTTTTTATTTTATTTATGTCACTGTTAATTTATTTATGTGCTTTTAATTCTCATACTTATTACTGTCCCTTGTTTTTTTGGTTTATCTTATTATTTTTTATATGGAAACGCACTTTTTATGTTTGTGATAAAATGAACGAATACTAAAACTAAAATGTAAGTAAGTAATTGATTTAAATAGACTCGTGACAAACATTTGTGCTAAAAGTGAATCTTTAAGGAAGGAAATATTTTAAATTATTCCATAAATATAAAGCTCATGCGATAATTTATGTTAAATATTTTAGCGCCCTTTTTATCTTTTAGTGAAAGAAAACATCATTCTTTTATTATATACGAGGGTTAATTGGGGAATTTTTTTATGGATAATAATATGCTTAAGAAGTTTTTGATCATATAATGATTTCAATGGCGTATCCAATATTTTTACTTTGATATCAAGTTATTTAATTAAAATAATATCTTTCACCTTTGAGTAATTCCATATCAAAACGGACATAAAACAGACATTTTCGGATTTTATATCTCCGATTTCAATGAAATTCGCTACATATATTAAGTATTGCAAATGTTGCTCAAATCACAATTTTTCTGAGTAAAGAATCCTCCCGGTCCAAAAATATGACGTTTCAAAAATCAAAAAGCAATTGAATTTTTTCCAAAAGTAATCACTCTTTATTGCTCATAACTTCTAAAACATACATTGTACAATTTTTATTTTTACTTCATTTAATAGAACAACACATTGACTTTAAAACGACAAGTGAAACATTTATATACTTCGAAAGTTCAAAGGTCAAAATAGATAATATAAAGATTAAAGCTTAATATCTCAAAAAACGGTATTTTAAAATTCTTAAAAAATATATATATTGGTAATGAAACCCTTCACTATATTTGTGCCAAATTTCAAGTTGGAGCCTCTATTCGATTAGGAGTTATGAAGCAAAATACAGAAAGAAACAAATTTTTTGTATGTAAAAATTAAAATATTTACAAAAATTATTTTGAAATTATTTTTTTTTTATGAACACATATTAAAAAAAATAAAATTTGACTTCAGTTTATATTTTGTTACATAACTTCTGAACTAAATGAGTGTCCAACATGAAATTTTGCACAAGTATAAAGTGGAGTTGCATTAATATTATATAATTTTTTTAGCATTTTAAAAACATCGTTTTCGGAGATATAATGGTTTATTTTTTGTAAGTCTTAATTTGACCTTTGAACTTTCGATCTAAAGTAACTCACTATATATCATTTTTAAGGTTACATGAAAATTAAAATTTTATTTTCTATAACTTAGGAGTTATTAATAATAGGATTTTACTTTTGTCCATAACTCCTAAACTAAATAAGGCTCCAACTTGAAATTTTATAACCATGTGGAAAAAGTAATACATATTTTTCTAAGAATTTTAAAAATACCGGTTTTTCAGATTTAATAGTTTGAATTTTTTTATCTCCAACTTTGACCTTTGAACTCTTGATGTATATATCGTTATGAAGGCAATATCTTTGTCTTGAAAGATCTACCATGTATATTTAAGAAGTTATGAAAAGTTAAATAAGTATTAATTTGTTGTTTTTAAAATTTTGTCACTTTTTAAACCGTCATATATCCGGACCGAAAAGAAACATGGGTCCGAAATTTAATGTTTTCGGAAAATCTTCCAATGGTCAATGCTTGTAGTGAATTTCATTGAAATCTGAGATGTCAAATCCGACTGCTATCCGTTTTGACATGGAATCACTTCTTTCTTATATAATTATAATTTAATTTCATCGAAAAGAAACTTATAAATCTCTTGTTATAGTTTTAAAAATACCAGGATTTTAAAAAAATATTTGAATAATGGCGCCATCCTCATAACGACTGAATGCGCAATTTCTATTATAAGAGTTAATTATTATTTAACCCACGTATATTCATTCTAGTAGTTTGCTGTCAACACGTACTAATTTTAAATTTATATGACATTTCTAAATACATTTCATATACATATGTATGTAAGTATAACATTTTTGTTGTAGTGTTACTAGAGTGGGTGATTTGTTGTTTTTATTTTTAATTAGATCAATGTTGAATTATTACAAATTTAAAACAGACTTATAAAATCAAAACAAAAAGACCACTAACATTGGCAGCAAAATAAAAAATAAAAACCTTTTTAATTAATTCAATTTTAATTTACGTTAATTTTCTAGAGGATGTTGGTGATTTAAAACAAGACAAACGTCATATTATACAATAATTGCGATTATTATATGTACTATATACATATTTGATATTAATGTTTATCTCAGAAAGCTTTCCAATAAACCTTTGATTTCAATAATAAGTTGTTATTGTTATTCTCAGATTAGCTTTAATCGCTGGACATATGTGACGATGTTGTTCAGAATTTTGATACTTTGTTTGTTCTGGCAAAAAAAAAAAAAAAAAATTTTAATAAAGTACTAATTTTCAAGAAATTACTAATTTTAATTAATGATGAAAAAAGTAAAAAATTTTTAAAAATATTTAAAAAAGTACCAAAGTAACTTAATTTTATAAAAGAAAATTTTTTCGAAATAACATAATGAAATTGAAAAAATAAAATTTAATTTCATAATAAATATAAATTTAAAAAATTATAATTTTTCTTGAAATCAATAAAATTTTTGGAATAAAATATTTAAAAGTACCATTTTTTAAAAAAAGTACCAATTAAAAAAATAAGAAATAGTTAAAAAATAATAAAAACAAGAAGTTAATTTTAATTCATAAACAGAAACATTTTTAAAAGTACCATTACTTACACCTTACCTTACATAAGACGAATATTTCAGCCATATTTGGTCCCCCTAGCATGTCCGCACCAAGCCCTATACTGCTTTCAGACAGACTAAGAGATGTACGGACATAACTAGATCGTTATAGATTTTCACGAGGACCCAGAATGTATATAAATTATCATTTCGACGTATTACATTGTGAATGACAATATACCCCCTCATATATAAATATTTAAGAAAGTACCATATTTCAAAAATAAAAAAGTAAAATTTAAACTTAATAAAATTGTTAAATTTCTCAAGATTAATTTTAAAAAATTAAAAATTTAGAAAAAGTAAAATTGTTTACAAAAAGTACCATTTATTAAAGAAATATCTTAATTTTTTAAAAGAAAACTTTTTTAACTTAAGTAAGTAATTCTTCATATAAAAGAAAATTTGAAAGGAACTATTCAAACAAATTTACATTAAAGACAAATGTTCAGTTTTCCAAAAAAAAAAAAAAAGTACTGTTTACCAAAGTATCAATATTAAAAAGGAATCATTTGTATATATACAAGAAGTAAAATTAAAAAAAAAATGGACAAAAAGTATAAATGTTTAAGTAAGTACATTTTAGTGGATTAGTGAAACAAATGGTAGCAGCTTTTTCAACAACTACAACAACAGGCACTTTTTTTAGCTTTTTGTTTAACACAGATAAGTTACTGCGTATTGTTATTGTATTTTTAACAGCTGCTATAAGAGTGCAACTTTCATTTTGACTTTCTTCGTTAAAATGAACTATTTAGTTAAATTTGGCACAACTATACTAAAGTACCAATTTTAAAAGTACTTGAAAAACTTTCAAAAGATACTAATAACAAAAATAAAAGAAGTAAAATTTAAAAGAAAAACACACCTTTCGAAAAGTATCAAAAAGAAAGAAAAAGAAGTAACAATTTTCGAAAAGAATGTCTTTAAGTACAGAGTTATTAAATACAAATTTACAGAAAAAGTACTATTATTCTTAAAATATATATATATATATATATATATATATATATATATATATATATATATATATATATATAATGTTGGAAAATAATAGAATTAGTGTTCATTGATTCCAATTGGCATCAAGTTGACACCGCACAGTGTCACATTTGGCAGTTATTGCTCAGAAATTTTATATTCTGTTAGTAGATAAGGCCGTAAACATTCCCAATAAAACATTCCCATACAGAAAAAAAATACTTGATTTATATGAATTTCGGACATATTTTTGTAAATTTTATTAAAATAAAAGATATTTTAAAAGTAGTCATGGCAAGATCTAATCACACTAATCTTAATTTAATATTTGCACAACAAATTTTCAGCCATTACCTTAAAATGTTCAAATAATTTTTAAAAAATTGCTAATATGAGGTACCGCACCTTTTTTTCTAATATTTTAAAAGATCACAAAAAGTCGCAGCCAATATTCTCAAATATAATTTTAACATAGCAAGGATACATTTATTATTACATACCAAAAAAAATCGTATCAATATCTGCAGTATTTACTGAGATATATGAAGTTAAAAATTAACATACTTCTTTACAAAAGTTGTAAATAAAATGAAAATATTTTTAAAAGTTGCAACTTTGAAAATCCATAATTCGTGCTATGGGCACTTTCCAACACTTTAAGTATTATTTCCATAATATATGATATGTTTACTATTAAATGTGAAAATAATTACTTAAATTAATAAGCTTTTATTTTCATATTTTTGTCGTTCTAATTTGGATAAATGTGACACTGTGTACCGGTTAAGTACTGAATTATTAACAATTGTAAACGTATGGTAAGAAAAAGCCGATACCGTGAAGTGGATTTTTAATCGACTTTTTCTTCATGAAAATATTGTTAACACTGTATTGTAAATTGAACTTTGAATCTCAAAATTTTATTTCCACATATTAAAATTATTATTTTATCTTAGCTTTACATGCTTTTTGATTTTTTTTTTAAATCAAGTCTCTTTTTATCTTTATCTTTAGCCTTCATTAATTTAAAATGTCTCTTTAGTAACCGTCATTTACAAAAATAAAAAAAAAACCCTGCTCACTTGAACGGAATTACTATAAAATTAGTTAACCTGCTGCTAACTAACCTTTGTACAAAACTATTATGAAAAATTGTAAAATATAATTGAAAAAAAAGCAAAAATATTTAGAAAAAAAAAACTAAACTCAGCAAGACTTCCTCGAATTTAATGTTATATTTTGTGCTTTTACATTGGCATTGTGGACTGACAGACAGTAGCTTCGGTGATGCAGCAAGGAACTTATATTGCATTAAACGCTATGTAATTTTTCATTTTCAAGTATTTTTAAAAAAATTGAATTACTAATTTTGTTATAACAAAATATTTATATTTTTTATAATTTATGGAACAAAACAAAATTCTGCGCTTAACAGCATTTGAATAAATATGAATTAATGCTTTTAATATTTATTCATGTATTTTGTTTTATATGCATTTTAGTTATTAAATTGTTTTATATATTACATGTGTGTTTAACTATGTGTATGTCGGTTTTTTGTCATATATATCATTTAATGTGTGATTTG
Source organism: Protophormia terraenovae (assembly GCA_951394005.1). Taxonomy (NCBI): domain Eukaryota; kingdom Metazoa; phylum Arthropoda; class Insecta; order Diptera; family Calliphoridae; genus Protophormia; species Protophormia terraenovae. The sequence continues at coordinate 147,090,212 of OX596074.1, forward strand.
TCACTATTAACTGCATTACCGACGTTTAGATTTATAGTTTAAATCGCCAATCAACAAAACTCATATTCATATATACACACAACATTTCTTATTTTTAATACAAAATATTATTTATTTACTTTTTTATAGAAAACAAATTAACATTGTTTAGAAAATATTTAGCGTTATTTAAAAAACATTTAATTACTTAATACTTTAAAAAAACAATTAAAAGTTTAATATTTATTGAGCACCCTACAGCTATTACACTTTTAATAAAAAATATGTTTTCGATATGTTTGTTTGTTCTCGATTTCTAAATTATAGATTTGATTTTAATCTTAAACATTAATATCCATGAAAGAAAAATAAATTTAAATTAGAAGATTGGACTTAGCATAGTATACATTTCAAATTCATCTATGTTTATATATATATATATATACATTTTTAATTTTAATGTATATATATATATATATATATATATATATATATATATATATATATATATATATATATATATATATGTATTTATATATGAGATCAGAAAAGAAGAAATAGTCCTAAAAATAATAATACAAGGAATGGTGAAATTAATACAAATGGTAATTAGTTGAAAATTCATATTTTTTTTATAAATTAGATTTTAGGTAAAAGTAGATGTTAAAGTTTCAACGAAACCGAAATGAATAAGACACCACGAATGCTGATGAAGTGTGTAGCGGGACAGAAAATACATATTCCATACTGATGGTGTCTAATTATAGTCCAAAAACTCTACTTTGGTACCGCCAAACAGAGACAATAACTTGTTTAGAAGATAAAAGAAAAATATCTTTTTCTCTATATCATTTTAAAATTCTGATTAAAATTCATATTAAATTATTTAAATTTGTCAAACATTTTTATTTATATTTGATTAATTTATTTTTAGTAAAAAATATTAGAAAATTTGAATTTTGATCAATGAATAATTGATACAATTTAAAAAATTATTGGAATAGTTTTTATCATATATATATTTTTTCTGCGTAAAATTATGCAAAATTATCTGCTATAAAAAAATTCTTTTATGTTTCTCCCTCTCTCTCTCTGTGACTTTGACACAGTTTATTCACATCGAAGTTGGGGTAAAATGACACAAAAGTGGCAATTTATTGAATTTTGAAAAATAATTTTCGCGATAAAATTGGGTACCAAATAGGAATTAACTGATAAGTATGAATCGGACAACTAGTTTTGCTAGTATTTGTCCCATAGCTTTTTTAAGTTTGTGAATCTATTGTTCCCATTTTAAGTACCAAACTAACCAAATATTTTAGTCAGGTGGTCCGACTAAAGCCCTATCTAGGTATATTAAAGTGTCTCGCAAAAAAAAAAAAAAAAATTCAAATGTACCTCTCTAGAAATGAAGATTAATATGTTCTTATATGATTCCCAAAATATTACATCTCAATGTTAAGATTTACGTGAGCTGGACCATTTTTAAAATACCTGTAAAATTTCAATATTATTATTTATTCAATAGAGGCGTACTACGACCTTCAATATTCATTTAAATAATTATTATCTCTCTTTTCAGTCGCGGAATATTAAGATTTTACTAACATTTTTTGTCATATTGTCATACATGTGATTTTATATATTTCGGAAATTTTTTTAAATATATTAGGTTTTAATGTACCATAGAAATGGTATGTCCTGTTATTATTGAAGATAAAACGTAATTAACCCATTATGAGCCAGAAGGTCAATTTTATGCATTTAGTTCCCAAAAGCTTAAATTAGCAATTTTTGCAAATAAATCGCATGGAAGAACTCATTATAATAAATAAATAGATACATTTATGCTAAACATAATAAGTTCATTTATATCCGCGACAATAATCGAATAAAAAGGAGTTTTTTAAATTTAACCGCCATTTTACATCAATTCGCCGCTTTTTTGAGGACATTTATGTCCTTAAGTTATCATTTATTTGTTATAAAAATTAACTTAATCAATTATGGTCCGAAAATCCCAAAATATAATTATATAATTGAACCGAAATATTTTGGGAATTATTTTAAAACATATCAAACTTTAATTCTAGGTGGGTACATTTGCAACTTTTTTTGTCCCCAATAAAATCAAGGCACTGTAATGTATATATTAACGGACGGACAGGCGGACGGACATTTCTATATCGTCTTAGATGACTATTTCGACATATTTCATACGGAATGACAAACCCAAAATACAGCCCATCATTATTGATGATGGATATGAAAAACTGTACGTATTATTGTGAAAAATTTTTTAATATATTTTAATGGAAACTTCATCAGTATCAAAAAACAACAATACTCTTATGCAAATTTGATAAATACAATTAAATTAATAAACCTCACTAATTTTTCTTCTAAACTAAATATATAAAGTTGTGATGATAAAACTTATCAATAAATTACAATTATAAATTTATTACAGTGATATAAAATTACTTAATTACCCTATGTTTCCAATTACATAAATTATGTATAAAAAAACTGTATTCATTTCGTATCCAACTTTCTTTGTTATTTCCCAAACGTCATAAAAGTAAGATAAATTAAATTATCTTTACAACAATTGGTTACAAAAACAAAAAAAAAAGCTTTTTGTTGGTGGTATAAATAAATACAATCTAATTGGTTGTTGTCTGCAATAAAAACAAATCTTATGCAATAGAATTAAAAAAAAAAATGCTTAAACTTAACTGAGCAAAAAATTTTACAAATTAAAAACGTTTCTAATTTTTAGAAAACACAATGGGATAATTTTAAGCAAAATTTAATTTAAATATTCTATTTAAATATTTTTCATACTATACAAATTTGCATAGCAACGGAATTATTTGATTTTTTTAAAGATATTTCTTTATGCTTAAGCTTCACTTTTGAAGTAAATGCATTTAGTACAAAAATTATAAAATTGTTGTAGTATAAATCAACAATAATATAGGCCAAAATACCCACTGTATTTGACATAACATTTTTGTTATTGTGTAAATAATCTAATAAAAAAAATATTATAATTGTTTGTATACATAGATAAATAAGCGAATGACATTTGCATTTGATAAGGAATTTTATATATAATACTCGAATTCGTATAACAACTGGGATTTACAGATTCTTTTTTTTTTTTTTTTTGTTATTATGATTATTGTTATTGTTATTATTCGTATTGTTGTTTAATAGCTTACCATATATAAAATAATTTAAAAATGTTTGTTGTATACATACAGTTTAATGACAATGACTTTTAACTGTCACTTTAAATTATAACAGTCTTAATAAACATTTAATTTAAAGCACGTTTGTTGCTGTTTTCTTATTAAGTAATTATTACTAAGAATAAATAAAACATATACTTCATACATATGTAGGGTGCTAATAATATTCGCCTTTTATAGACCCTGGTTTAATTGTGTTAATAAGTTTTTCTAATCAATACGCAACAAGTGTCAACTATTAATTGTAATAGTGTGTGTGTGAGTTTTTAATTTGTTTTGCATCTAATTACAAATAACGTTTATTGTAAATGCAAATAATTATTAAGATTATGCACATAATTTTCAATGGCAAATATTTCACTATTAACTAAGAAATTGCGTTTGTTTTAATAATGAAAATAATTTATTTTGTTTATATTAAGATAAAATTTATAAAAACAATTAATATTAATTATGTTTATTAAAATTATTAGTAATCAAATTGGTTTTAGGTTCACGTTCATTTATTATTAAAATTTATCGTGAGATTAAATTACAATTTGTCGGATTGATTTATTAGTATATTATATAAATGTCTTAAACGATTTTAAATTTAAAACACATGTTTTAATTAAAGTGTTTAATTTTAGGAAATGCTTTAAAATTTATTATTCAATATCACTTATCAAAATTAATTAAAAAGCATTCATTTAATAAGTTATATGAAAAATTAATAAATCATAATTATTTTTATATTTATAGTATATACCAATCTTGATTGATTGACCTCACAGGTTGTTAAGATCACTTGGAGAATTCATATGATTAATCTGATATTTTAGCCAAGGGACTGAAGTGTTTTTAAAGGGTAGGGACCATTTTCGATATTTACGTTGGTTTAGATTGTAAGTTGTATTTAAATTTGTTATGCAACGGGAAAAACAATTTAAAAAAAAATAATAACAATTTGTTGCGCTATCCTGGAGTAAATCCCAAAAAATTAACTGGATTATTCACCGATTTTTTTAGATTTACCTTAGCTAATGAGTACATGAGGCATTACAGATTTTTCTTTGAATAAATCCAAATCGTGTCTAGGGTCTTCAGTATTAAGAATAATTAGCTTCATTTTAAGCCAGGACCTGGTTTAGTAAATATAAGGGATACGCAAAAAATACTTTGAGAAGCGCTGCTTATAGCCTCCTCTTCAATCTATCTATCTATCTATCTATCTATCTATCTATCTATCTATCTATCTATCTATCTATCTATCTATCTATCTATCTATCTATCTATCTATCTATCTATCTATCTATCTATCTATCTATCTACCTATCTACCTATCTATCTATCTATCTATCTATCTATCTATCTATCTATCTATCTATCTATCTATCTATCTATCTATCTATCTATCTATCTATCTATCTATCTATCTATCTATCTATCTATCTATCTATCTATCTATCTATCTATCTATCTATCTATCTATCTATCTATCTATCTATCTATCTATCTATCTATCTATCTATCTATCTATCTATCTATCTATCTATCTATCTATCTATCTATCTATCTATCTATCTATCTATCTATCTATCTATCTATCTATCTATCTATCTATCTATCTATCTATCTATCTATCTATATATCTATCTATCTATCTATCTATCTATCTATCTATCTATCTATCTATCTATCTATCTATCTATCTATCTATCTATCTATCTATCTATCTATCTATCTATCTATCTATCTATCTATCTATCTATCTATCTATCTATCTATCTATCTATCTATCTATCTATCTATCTATCTATCTATCTATCTATCTATATATCTGTCTATATATCTATCTATCTATCTATCTATTTTTTTTTTTTTTTTTTTTTTTTTTGCGTTGGAGGTGTGGAATCTTTATAAGATGTATCCAACCCGTATTGGAAAACATGTACGACCTTCCCGTACTAAACCACACCCCCCTATCCCAATCCCCGCGGGACTGCCTTTAGGTATTACTTCGCGGGGCTGGTTAGCGATTTACGCTACTTCTGCATCCAACACGCCAGCTCTTTCTGCTTTGCGTATTTCCTCCTCTATTCGTAGCATCATACTTATCTGCGTTACGAATTTAGAAATCAGGTTCCACTTCTCTTCTGAGGTTAACATAAATCCTACAATATTTTCAGGTGTAATTGTACTTCCTAGTTCAGTTTCCAATGCGCTTCTAATGTCTGCAAATCGAGAACATTTGAATATGACATGCTCTGCATCTTCCGCTTCTATACAAACTGGGCAGTTTGGCGACTCGTCAAGCCCAAATTTGTAAAGGTAGTTTCTGTATCCACCATGTCCCGTCAAGAACTGAGTGAGGTGGTAATTAACCTCACCGTGTTTACGATCCATCCATGGTTTTATCAGAGGTATCAGTCTGAATGTCCATCGTCCTTTTTGCGAAGATTCCCATCTTCTCTGCCAATTGCGGAGAGTTTCATTGCGCTCCAGATGTTTCCTACGGCGATTCTCCTCCCTGTTCGATTCCCTCATTACATACACTTTGCTGGCCTCGTCTGCAGCCATATCTAGGGGAATAATTCCAGCAACTACGCATATTGCCTCTAGTGATATTGTCCTGTAGCCACTACATACTCTAAGACAGCACTGCCGAAATATAGAGAGTACATTCCTGCGAGAAGTGCCTCTAATAGATCTCGCCCAAATTGGTGCGCCGTATAATAAAACAGACATAGTTACTCTAGCAATTAGTATCCTTCGGCTTTGTAGTGGTCCTCCGATATTTGGCATAATTCTGCTGAGGGCACAGTTCACGTTTGACGCCCTCTCGCATGCATATTCCAAATGAGCATTAAAATTAAGTCTATCGTCAATCATAACTCCCAAGTATTTAATGGATTTGATCGATGTTATACACGCTGTTCCTACTTTTATTTTTATTTCTTCCCTTTTTCTTCGACCGCTAACTAATACCGCTTCCGTTTTATGATCTGCAAGTTTCAAGCCTTTTTCCACAAGCCAGGATTTTATTATCCTAATTGTATCATTCGCGTACATTTCTACTTCGTCTAGGAAGCGTGCACAAACAACGATAGCGATGTCGTCAGCAAATCCGATAATACTAGCTTCTTCGGGTATATCTAGTTCTAATACGTCGTTGTACATTATATTCCATAACAAGGGACCTAAGACCGATCCTTGCGGGACTCCTGCCGATGTTTTGTATTGTTGCATTCCAATATCCGTATTGTACCAAAGTGTCCTATTGGTAAAATAATCACCAAGTATTCCAATTAGGTAATTAGGAACTTCCAAATTCCTAAGGGATAGCAAAATATGGTTCCATCCTGCACTATTGAATGCGTTTTTAATATCCAGTGTAATAATTGCACAGTATTTTTTGTTCGCTCCTTTCCCTGATATGGCCGCTTCTGCCATGCTCTTTACAGTATTAATGGCATCAATCGTCGATCTTGCCTTACGAAAACCGTATTGTCGCTCCGATATACCCCTTGCTCGTTCTACCGCTGGTAATAGTCTGTTGTATATAACTCTCTCCAAAACCTTTCCAATTGTATCGAGTAAACAAATAGGTCTATATGATGATGGATCTCCTAGGCGTTTATTAGGTTTTGGTATTAAAACCAGTTTCTGCTTTTTCCATTCTTCTGGAAATTCACCTTTGCGTAGACAGGTGTTGAAAGCGTCTGCAAATACCTGCGGGTTATTCCTTAATGCAATTTTAAGTGCCTTATTTGGAATTCCGTCCAAGCCTGGAGCTTTGCTGTCTCCAATACTCGAACAGATTTGGGAAATCTCTTCGCTGGATACTTCTTCTATAAATGTCTGATTATGTACTTCCGTTGCCTGATGTGGTTCCCCTTTTGGAAAAAGTTCTTCTACAATTTTTCCAAGTAGTAGTGGGCATGTAACCTGTGGAGTCCTTTGGCCTTTAAGTCGGGACATTACGATTCTGTATGCATCTCCCCATGGATTTAAGTCGATTTCCCTACATAATTGTCTGAAATTCAGCTGTTTGCTTCTCTTTATTGCTACCTGGAGTTCATGCCTAGATGAGTTGTATATTTGACGCCTCGTATCAGATTCTTGTCTTGATCTGCCCCTTTGAAAAATCCTTCTTGCCTTTAGACATTTTCTTCTGAGTTCCGCTATTTCCGAGTTCCACCAGTAGTTAGGTTTCCTATTTTTTGACTGCCTTCTCCTAGGCATTGCTGCGTCACATGCTTTCCTTAGAGCATCCGTAATATGGGAACATGAAATTTGGGTTGTTTCCTCCGGTAAGTTAGATACAAATTCTCCCAAAAATACTTCCGGGTCCAGTTTATCCTGAGCCCAACCTGTCGTACGGGACGTTTTCCTCGGTTTTGTCATCATCCTTTCCCCCTTCACCACTGTGAAGATAATGGCCTGGTGGTCGCTGTGAGTGTAGTGCTCACTAACACTCCAGTTAGTGTCCTTTGCCAAGGTTGGACTAACGAAAGTTAAATCGACTACTGATCCAGAAACCCCCCTTCTGAAAGTGTGTACATCACCGGTATTACAGAGAACAAGGTCTAATTGGGTGAATGCTTCAAGTAGAGTCCGACCCCTCGCATTGGTAGCATTGCACCCCCAGTTTACCGCCCATGCGTTGAAGTCCCCAGCAATGATCTTGGGGTTGTGCTTTGTAGCATCTGCAACAAGCCTGTCCAGAAATGCCTCAAATTCGACCAATCTATCTATCTATCTATCTATCTATCTATCTATCTATCTATCTATCTATCTATCTATCTATCTATCTATCTATCTATCTATCTATCTATCTATCTATCTACCTATCTACCTATCTATCTATCTATCTATCTATCTATCTATCTATCTATCTATCTATCTATCTATCTATCTATCTATCTATCTATCTATCTATCTATCTATCTATCTGTCTATATATCTATCTATCTATCTATCTATCTATCTATCTATCTATCTATCTATCTATCTATCTATCTATCTATCTGTATATCTATCTATCTATCTATCTATCTATCTATCTATCTATCTATCTATCTATCTATCTATCTATCTATCTATCTATCTATCTATCTATCTATCTATCTATCTATCTATCTATCTATCTATCTATCTATCTATTGAAATGTATGGAAGAGTTGTAAAGGAGGAAATAAGATTTCAGAAAAATCATCTTGTAGTCACTCTGTGATTGCACGAGATAAGCTACAATAAATATCTTTTATCAATCATGATAAAAGATATTTATTTTGTAGTTTTGGAGATATAGATTTATTATCAAAATTGTAGACCGCTTCCTTAGTTTTTCGTGTTGGAGTTCATTAATATGTTACAAATAGTCTCCTTCCTCACAATTTCTTCTATGAAATGGGAGTATCGATACAAGTTCTCCTCTTTAAGTAATATATTTCTACTATCGTTTAGAGTTCTAAGTGATACATATTTATAATTAATCTCAGCAAATTAAATATTCTTGGAAAATTATGCCTCTATCTATCCAAAAAATTTTAAATTTAAAATACATTTTAGAGACAAAATTTTTATGAAATCTTTATTTAAAAGGCAACTTTTTTCCCACCGTTAATACTTTTTTATCTTTTGTTAATTTGTTAAAATTTTTCAATTAAAATAAAAACTTTTATTTTTTCGTTTTATTTGCAGATCACCAAAAATTTAAATCTCTGAAATAATTTCTCAAAACGACAAACTTTTGAAGAAATTTACAAAAATTCCAAGGAAATTTTCCAATACAGGCACTGTGTCCCTAATTACTTTTCTCGCCCTCATAATTGCTGCAATTAAATGATGAATGTGCAATACATAATTGGAAAATTTTTGAAAAAATTGTTTTAAAACTATTTAAAGATTTACAAAGCTAAATAAATAATAACAATTATAATCAGACAAGTAAACAGCACAACAAGCACTACTAAACAAGAGAGATAATAATTTACATATAAAACAACATAAATATACAACAAACAAATAAATTTACAACAACAAAATTAAAAACAATTAAAAAAAAACAATTATCACATCATCAAGTTTCATAAAACAAATTTAATAAATATTTAAGAGACAAAATAAAAAACACAATATAGAAACAAAGGGAAACGGAAACTCTTAAACATCATGTTAGATGTTTCAAGGGGGAAAAAGGCACCTTGACACCTTTTTATTTACACTTAATGAGAAGAGACGTAGCAAAAACAACAGAGGAAGGAGGAAGAGAATTAGCATTTTAATAAATTTAATAAATGTTTACAATTCTATTACAATGATTGTTTAAACCAATTAAATAATAAAATATCTAAATACAATTATTGTCTAGACGATATACAATAACTAAAGCAAATATTTAGAGATTACAAATTTGAAAAAAAAAAAAAAAATAATACTAAGAAAGTTTTGTTCTAGAAAATGTATTCTTCTATTAACTGAATTTAACAATTTATTATCCAGCAACTGCCTTTTTCTTAAAGTTTAAAAAATACACCCAAAAAAATTCAAAGAGTCTCAAAGAATATCACTATGATGCTTACTAGTGATACGACACATTCAAATCTTTCAACAGCACCATGTCTTACAAGCTGCCACAAATTACAAATTCATCGTCAACAACATCAACAAAATCTACAGAATGGACCTGCCACAAATCACACAACAACCTCCTCAAAGAAACCACGAAGTCTACACGATCTGCTACTCGAAACATTAGATTGTGTTCTATCATGTCTAATTGTAGCACCCTGTGTCATTGCCTATTGGCGTGGCACTTGGGAATTACTTGGCGTCCTAATGTTTCCCAAAAGTGTACCCCTATCAGCACTCTGTTCATTTATCATCGGAGGTCTGGGTCATATGCTATTCACACTGACACAACATTTCTTTATAGATAACATACATCCGGATAAACATCGTCTTACCTTCTATGTTTTCTCACGTTGTTACACATTTATCTTTGGCATTGTATGTGTAAACATGTGGAGAGGGTCATGGATATTATGTGATTGGCTGACCAGTGCCGATTCATTAATTATCATTTGTGTGGTAACACTGGTGGCTTTATTGTTTCTAATTGCTACACGTACCGTAAGAAATTTGGGAGCTGCACCCTATTCCGTTATAATGGATCACAAAAGTGATTATTTTGAGGTGGAAACAATGTTTAAAGTTGGGGTAAGTTTGGAAATTAATTAAATATTTTTTAAATTTTATAAATATTGCAATGGGAACAGAATTTTTTTAAAATTCTATAATTATTACAATTCTATTAGATTTTATTTTATAGAAAAATAACTAAAATCTATAATCACCGATCAAGCTGATCAAGCTGATCATGAATTTCCTATCATATTTTTTTCGGTTACATGAATAATTAATAAATATAATATTTCATATTCTCTCTTACAAATTTAATTTTAAGAGAAAAAAGCCACTAATCCTTAATCACTGATATGTCTCCTTTTTATAAAAATTTGTAATCTGAAATAGTCGTCTAAATAAAATTTTTTCTTTCGATTATAATTATTTGGGAAATGTTTTCCCAAAGAAAGTTGTCAAAATCAGTGTTGCCAGATGAGAGAGTTTGTTCTCAATTTGGGGAATACAAATTTCACTTGGGTATCAAATTTCGCAAAGAGAAATGTTCGTATTTGTTAATCGAATTGTGGAACATTTTAAAAAATTTTCTACTTTATGGAAAATTTGCTTTTTATAGGAAATTTTCGATAAATTTTCTTTTTATAGGAATTTTTCGATAAACTTTCTTTTTATAGGAATTTTTCGATAAACTTTCTTTTTATAGGAATTTTTCGATAAACCTTCTTTTTATAGGATTTTTTCGATAAACTTTCTTTTTATAGTTATTTCGATAAATTTCCTTTTCCATTTTTTTGGGACAAAAGTGAGGATTTATATTAAAAAATGGGGATTTCTTAAGATATCAATTTCGCGACATTTAATTCGTACCTCTGAAATCAATTTCTTTAATAAAAATTTATTCTTAATTTACAGGGTTTCCATCAGCCCGGCTTATATGTAATGGATACCTTATTTTCAGTATTTGTTATTGGATCACTAGTGGTCATAGCTTGGAGAGGTCTGTGGGGTATAATGGATTTAACCCTCTTTCCCGATAACAGAGCGAAATCAGCCTGGGGTTCATTGGCAAGTATTTATAGATGAATAAAACTTTTTAAAACTCCCCAAACTAAAACAAACAAATCTTTTATAGATTATGGGTTACATAACGGTATTCTTTACGTTTATTTTACATCCTTTAGTACGTTGGATATGTAAACGTATCGATGGTTTAATGAAATTAATATTTTGCGATATTTATTATTTCGCTGAATTTTTTGGAGCTGTTAACGCTTGGCGTGGCATATGGATATTATTAGATGTTTATTTATATCCAGGTGGGTTTTACAAAATAAATTTTCCAAAAAAAAACTTATTTATTTATGATTATATTTGTAGATAATCCTATTTTGAGTTACTGGTTAACACATCTGATACCATTTCTTATATTGGCCGCTTTGAAATGTTCCAATTCCATTTTGGTACGTGGTGTTTATATAGATGCCGATGGTCCTGGCGGTGAATGTGTCGATATACCCATAAATTATGTGAAATTACACTTTGAAAGGGAACGAAATAAAAAGCGCTCTGCCAATCAAATATACTCACAATCTAAACCAAATCTTATCATTAAATCGCCTCATGACAAAGAGGCGCAATGTGTACTAATTGAAAAACCAATGAAAACGGAAATAAAAATACAATCTGGAATGGATGCAACGCAATTGGTTTAAACCCCTATCTGGACTGAGTTAACAAATTAATTATATATGTATTTCACAAATACTTAAAGACAAAAGAAAATAATAATTTTTATTAACTATTTTCTTTTACAAAAAAAAAAAAAAAAACAAGCAAAAGACAATTCTTAAAATAATTTTGTTTATTAAATTAATATTAAAATGATTATTAGCAATTAGTAGATAGATTAGAATAACTGAGAAAAATAATTATGTAAAATTGTACAAAAAAAAAAAATACGTGAGTAAATTTAAACAAATTTAAGTATTAGTTATGTATTTAAGAGTGTTTAATGTTTAAAGGTCGAAAGAATGCAACAAAACATTCCTTCCTTGTTTGCTCATAAATCAGTGTTCTAAACATATTGTCATGTAATGCCTTCTTTGCGAAGCTTAGCTAAATGTTGATAATCAATCGCTATTAAAAAAAAAATAAATTTTCATTAAGTGTAAACACTTAGACGAACAAATATATTCCACCAAGTCTTAGTACCAATAACACCTTTGCTATCAAAATTCAAACCATATAAAGATATATTAATATTTATCTTAAAAGAGATTAAATTTAAGTCTTTGTTATTAATTAATTAATTAATCTACAAAAATTAATTAATCTACAAAAATTAATTAATCTACAATTAATTAATTAATTAATTTATTAATTTCTTAGACGAATTAATTAATTAATTTCCTTATAATTGCAGTAGCACTTTTTAATTGTCTAGTGTTTTACTATTTGTTACTCATTGTATTTTATTATTATTATGTCTTTTAAGTATTTTTATTATACATTCCTTGTTGTTAACAAATTTATTATTATTTAGTTAATATTTAAGTATATTTATGTGTATGTATGTATTTTAATGTATTCTCTCATTGTTATGTCTGTAAGTACGATTTTTTTTAGCAAAATTTAAAGAAATTAACAAGAAGAAAAAAAAATAAAAGCAAAAGCAAAAAATGAAAATCGAAAATAAAACGAAATTTATCAAAATACGAAAAATCATTTAGAAATTTGTGTGATTTTTTTTTTATTTATTTTTTTTTTTTTTTTCATATAAATAGTTATTTATTATTATCATGATGCCAAATAAAATGACGCCTTCTCGTTTAATTAAAAATGTTGAAATGTTAAAATGCCTTAGAAAAAATTCTAAACCATTTTTAGAAAAATCTTTAAACAGAAATTGATTTCAAATGTTTTTGAATTTATGTATGTTTTAAAAAAATTACTAAAAAAAAATTGTTGTGCAGATGCACAGTGGGTTCAATTGGAAAATTAGCGAATTTAAAGGATTGTAGATATTTCTTATTCACATAAATCTGAACAAATTTAAGAAAAGGTAAAAATAGAAAAAATTTTGTTAAGAGGTAAATTCGTATATACCGATTCTCAGATATCACTTAGCTTAGTATCTCATATATATATATATATATATATATATATATATATATATATATATATATATATATATATATATATATATATATATATATATATATATATATATATATATATATATATATATAGAACTCTCTATCTAAGAAAACTTCGCCAATGCATTTTTGACATCTTTTAAGTTCAAAATTCATCGAATGCGAACGGGTATTTCTATTATAGTTAATTCAAAAATTAATTCAATTAGTTGCTAATGCAATTAATGCATTAGTTGTTTTAAATCGTCATTTCATCTCGCTTCGAAAATATTTCTATACATAATTTTGTTAATTTTCAGAAATGTATTAATATGAAAAAATTAAGAGTGGTTTAAAATGAGTAACTAAAGAAATACTCTATATGAAATTGGAGATATAGAAATTCTAAAAAATACAACGCAAAAACCAAGATATAAATTACACAAACCAACAAATGTATTACAGATTTTACGTTAACTAAACAAGAATTAAAAAAGTACAATTTTCTCTCAATCCAAAATCAATATTTTTCTATACAAAACAAATGCTAAGCAATCAAAAATAATGAACACAAAATCGATTACATATCCGAGTACTCGGAAATATATTTGTGGGGTTTGAAATTATTAATTTTTTTTAATTTATTGAAAACAATTTTCAATATTTATTGGAAATTCTATTAGTAAAAAAGTGGTTTGGAACATATATTTTTAATTTAAAATAGATTAATTTGTTTGTGTGCAAATTATATGAAAATTATAGTTTTTTGTGTTTAGTTTTGATAATTTCTGAATACCCGAAAATGCCTAAAATAAAATCCCGATTCCCGGGAGTTGAAAAATGTCGGGAAATTAAAAACCCTATGCAACACCAACATATGAGATGTTTTCCACTAAAAAGTATTCAATATTTAATAAATATTTTTCTCTTTTTACCCCATATAAGTTTAAAATTGTTTAAAAAAGATGTGTGTTGATTTTTGCAAGAAAAGGAAGAAAAATTTGGTCATATGTCCTTGAAGTCGTGTTTATGAGGTTGTTATAAATGACAAAATTTGAATCTATGTGAAAGATTCCGAAAGAAAATATCAGTCAATAGTATTACTCCTTCAAATTTTGTAGAGTTGGGTTTATTAGCTCAATGAATTGACCGCTCTTTTTAGTTCTGCTCAATCAATTGAACTAGTTCGATCTTTTAGTTCATTCGCTCAGTTGACTTTCAATGAAATAGCTTATATGCGTATAAGTCTTAGTAAACGTTTCCCATAATGAGCTGTTTCATTAAAAGACAACTGAGCGAATGAGCAAAAAGAGCGATCTAGTTCAACATGTCCGTTTACTGAAAACCGTTACTTAATAAATTTTAACCAATATAAAAGGCACCCCTCGTATTTCGGTTAAAAATTATTTTTTTTTTTTTTTTAATTATTATTTTTTTCTTTTTTAATTTTAATCTGTTTAAAAATTTGTCTTTTTTGAAAGAAATTATACTTTTTGTACCCACCATCAAAAAGATGGGGGGTATATTGATTTTGTCATTCCGTGTGTAACATGTCGAAGACCCCCCCCACAAAGTATATATTTTCTGGGTCCTGGTTAGATTCTGAGTCGATCTAGCTATGTCCGTCCGATAGGGCTCGAACGTAGGGGAACGAAATTTGGCACAAATATTTGTCTTATATAAGGTTTGTTTGGGATTGAAAATGGGAAAAATCGTTTAATAAAAGTTATGGACTAAAAACTAGAAACACAGGGTTTCCGTTTCATACTTTTCTGCTGATATTTCTTTAACAGAAGCATGTACGACAACGAAATTTTGTACGGATCGTTCGGGGGTCGATATAAACTCGGAAACCAAAAATGGGCGTAGTCCGCCCACTATACCGCCCACCTTCCATATAAGGTGAAACTTCAACGAAATTGTGTTCAAATAGTTCAAGGACCAATGTAAACTCGGAAACACAAAATGCCCCCTCCCATATAACGTAAAATTTGAAAAAGTTGATGGTGGGTGTGTAGATTCGGCCGTGCCGAATATAAAACCTGAACCATTTTTATTGAAATTTTAAATATAGATGAACTTTAGGCTGGAAGGAACTTTAGAAACAAATTAAAATTAAATAGATGAAAATAGCAAAAATATTGCAGTCTTCTTGCACTTCAAACTTTAACTAATTTTTTAAAAAGAAGCATTACGAGAAACATTTATATTTAAAAATAAAGGGGCAAAGCTGTTTCTAATTTTTTTTATTTGTTATTAAACTTTTAGATCCCATGCATTGCAGGGGCATTCATCTCGTATATAATAAATTTCCTTTTTTAATTTGGCTCTTTTTGCAAAAATTATATTTATTTTGAATATCAAGAATTTGGTCAAATCAAATATAAATATATGTATTTGTAATTATTTTTCAACACATTTCTAAAATCAGTTTTCTCTAATTAAGGCAGTAAGAACTATCGTCTATTTTATTAATTTAAAATAGTAAATAATTTCAGACTAAGCTAATATTTGACAAACAAAATCTTAAGTATTGAAACATAATTTCCTTTCTTTTAGTAAATATTCAATATATAAAACAAAATTTCACCCAAAATAGTATTTACGCTAATTTGGCAAATATTTGTTCGGTTTAATTAACGGTTAAGTAATCTTTGACATTTTTATTTTCACTTTTTTTTAAATATAGATAAAAGGGCAGGTAAATTTGTTTGACTGAGAAATAAGCGAAAAGGCGTATAGCAAAAACGAAACCTTCGAAAAATTCGCCCAAAGATATAAAGATATATATATTATATTTTTTCCCGAAATGGTTTTCAAAAAATTCGCAATTTTGAGCTTGTTATGAAAAAATATTTAAAAAATTTTTACCATGCGATTTTGGTCCTCCAGATGACAATTTGGTATATTTTTATGAATTTTTATGTCACTCTAAGGGATCTATAGGTTTTGATTCTAGAATTATTCGAAGATTACGTTTTTGCAATGTAGACCTATTAATATAATATTTATTAAATAGTCAAAAATTTTCTCATTACACTTTTAAAATATAGGGTTTTAATATTTTCTATTTCGAAATTTACAAATGTAATATTTGCATTTTTGTGCTGCGATAAGATAATATGCAAATAAATAAAATCCTTTCTGTAATTTCTAGACATTGAAACTCAAATACAATTCTTTAAAAATGTTGATAAATAAACGAAAAAAGTAATTACTATTTGACTCGGAAGTGTATTTTATGCTATGAAATGTAAATAATTTTTATAGTTATTGTAACAATGTACCATATAAAAATTTTAAATATGTTTATCTCATTAATATGTGTATTTTTGAAATATTTCATTCAAAATACATTCGTCATACTTATTTTGGCGCCCAGTTGTTTATGAAATGAATATTCTAGAATTTGTACATTTAAATGAAAAACATATTTGATAAATTACTATTATAATACATTAATATTATTTTGTTTAGAAAATATCATAACACAAATTAATATGATGCACATAAATAATATACGAATTGTTTAACCCTTATAGAAGCAACTAGTACAATATGGAATACATTTTCATTTCCCATTCAATGACCCCTATGGCCTCGTCTAAGGTTCAAATATTTTTGTATAAAAACGTGAAATTAATGAAAAACCAACTGAGCGGATAAAAAATATCATCAAAAAACAAAAAAAAACTAAATAAATAAATAAAATCACAAAAAAAATAAAGAAAAATCTTAAACAAGCCATGTGGTTGTTGTTGGTTGAATTATAATGCAAATCAATCGAGGACAATTTCAATTGTATTTTTTCAATTTTGAATGAATTTAATTTTCTACACGTTTCAAGAGTTGGCCAAGCAAAAACAAACAAACAGACGAATTTACTTAAGGGAAATCACAATCTAATTGAAATTTTACATTTCAGTTTAAATTTAAAGAGCAAAGTATTTAGAAAAGAAATTAACAAATTTCTTTCGCCTTTCATTAGCATTAGTAATTTTCTACAATTACGAAATAGAAAAAATATATTAAAAAAAATTAAATATTCGTTGCAAAAATAAAAGTTATTACTATTTTTAAATATTAAAATAAAAAAAAAAAAATATTAATGGAATTAATTTGAGTTTTTAAGTGTTGGCAAAAAATAAAAATAAATTTAAAATATTTGTAAATATATATAATTAATAACATCAAAGTATTTACATAATAAATAGAGGTTAACTGTAACGGATTAAGAGTGCAAATTTTGACTATTATGGGTATTCCAGATATAAGACAACTAATAACAGTTGAATTTGAAGTGTACGGTCATGTACAGGGTAAGTTTTTGTGTAATAGATATTTTCATATTAAAAAAATATTTTTAAACTTTTAGATTAAAATTTTCAATGATTAAATAAAAGAAATTTTAAAAAGTTTTAGGTAGTTTTGTAATAAAAAAAAATCGGAAATATGTTTTATAAATCTTTGACAAATTTAATTGCCATGCCAGGTTGTCAAAAGAAAGTTAGAGGAAAAATTATTTGTATATTACTTTCGAACGATTCTCATACGATGTTTTTATCTGTTATTTACGTAAAATAACCCTGAATGAAAATTTACTGAAATTTTACATTTCAATAATGATTTCATACGATTTCACATAAGAAAAAACATTTTGGAAACATCTTAGTATCGATCTTTACACCACATGGATGTCTCTGTTGGTATACTTAGATGAAACTTCAGATACTTTACGAATTAATTTATAGGATACATTTTGTTAATACTTTTAAGGAGTACCTTTTTTTAAACGTTACTTTTAAAATGTTTTGCTATATTTAGTACCCAATTTCATTTAGATCTTTTTTTTATATTTAAAACTGCCACCTGTAGATACTATGTTTTGAAGGTATAATAATTTAATTTTTATTTCTGTAAATTGTATTAGAGTTAGCTTTAAGAAAAATTGTTTAATATATAATATCTGTATTAGTTTTGAAATTTATTGAGGAACTTAACTTAATTAATATCAATCATACGCCTCATAATATAATTTTTAAAATTGCTTTATTCTTTCTAAATCTAATAAATAACGTAGATCTGTTTATAATTTATTATTTTATTATAATATACAAAGCTTATAGTATCGGCCTTCTAAAACATTTTAAATCTTTTAAATAGCTGTATTAATTATAGTTGTTAACTTTTTTGTGTCAAAACTTATAATTAATATTAATCATACGTCATATTACACAAAAAGAATAAAAAATTATTCGATCAATATTGTTAGAATAATCGAATGCTCAAATAAATTTTTTGATGCTAATTAAGGACTGCGCACGAAAAAATCCGTGCATACAAATCTGCTTATAGAAACTAAACCAATAGGCGATTTTTTTTAATTACATTTTTATTAATGACTGTTATGTTCATGTTATAAACATAAAAGGATAAATTATTTCCTGTTGGTTTTTAAGCAAATATCTGATCTTTCCCAGAATTCTTCCAATTAAAGGTTTTATTCTGTTTCGGTCACTTTTTTGCTCGAATAAGTCCATTTATTTTTAAACTCCATTTCATTTTACGCCGAACTTTTAATGGCCTTTAAATTATTTTTTGCTAGAGCCCAATATTTTTCAATTGCACGGAGTTCCAGACAATTTGATGGATTAGCCTCTTTCGGTACAAACACTAACCATTTCTTTGTTACCACTCCATTGCTTTGTTGATGTAATGAGAAGAAGCGAGAACAGGCCAGAAAAAAACGGATACACTGTATTTTCTTAGGAAAGGGAGAAGTATTTTCCAATGGTATATATTTCTGTGTTAATGGAAACATTTGTTATGAACATGCAAATGTTTTGCCAAACCAAAAACTTTCTTGGGAATTTTGATTTCTTTGGTACACGATATTTTTCTTCTATATTCCCTCTAGCATCTGCAACATAGAATTCCTGGCTAGGAAGTTGGAAAAAGTCAGCCAGTATGAACATCTAAAGTACTTTCACGTTATTTTGTTACCTTAAAATTTTTGCTTGCTTTTTGTACTTTATACATATTCAGGCTAGATGTCCTTTCAACTTTTCAGATAAAGATTCAAAGCAATTAACTTTTTGTGACACTTTTCTTTCAGAGATAAGGGGATTTTCTCTCAAAATCCTTTCTATTTTGTCTGAGTCCTACAGCCTGAAGATAGTATTTTTCTACCACTAGAAGGTTTCCATTCAGTGACCATGAATTCTTTGTATAATATTATGACCCAAGAAACTGTATTTTGTAACACAACTGCCTTCCTAGCAATTGTTTTATATGACCAATTTGAATTATGTGTTTAGGTGTTTTTTGTTCAGTTTGCATTTTAAGAAACACTAGTTTTGCTTAGCATGTGACTTGTGAGCATAATGACAAATGCAAACCACTTAACAGAAAGTTATAAGCACAAGAGCATGCAAAATTTTTTTCGTGTGCAGTACTTATTAAGGAGGTTAATATATTAAAAAAAAAACACTTTCCCTACAAAATTGGAAAATTTTTGGTTTTAAAAATCATTAAAAAGTTAAAAAATGTTTTTTTTTTTTTTAACTTGTACCATAAAGCTAGATATAGTTGGACTAATTTATTTATAAATAATCTTTTAAAATATTTTTTTAAAATAATTTAGATTATTTATAATTTAAAAAGCCCTTAACATACTGTCTCCACGTTGATATAATATGTAAGATAACGCCGGCAGAAGATAATAAACATTTTGTTTATATTATGCTAAATCTTAAACAAGGGGTAAATGTATTCTAATAAATCTAATAATATTTCATTATTTTCATTCAGTCACAGGGTAAGCATTTTTATTTAAGAAATTCACAATTTTTGAGCACAATTTTTATAAAAATATGTTTCTGAATGTAGAATAACAATTAAAATAATACAATTTTACATAAAAACATTATTTTTAAGTACTTTTAAAAATACACATTCACACACACATTCAAACTTTCGTATATGTGTATTTTTTTGAGAGTAAATCTTATAAGATATAAGACTTATAATATTCAGCCGTTTTCAAAAAAATGTAGGTTTGATAACGAGTTACTAACATTTTCTTATGAAAATTTAGATACAAAAAAGTTAGTAACTCGTTATCAAACATACATTAGTTTTTTTTTTTTTGATACGGCAATTGCCTTTAAAATTCTTTTTAATTCAACTTAATATATTTATTAGTTGGGAGTCTTTCGCTTTTTCGGAAAATTCCTCCTAATTAATATCATACACTGAACCAAAAAGGTACATAAATACAATGAAAAAGTTATTTGTTTCAATGAATTTGTGCTCTAAATTTTACCCTATGTATAGATTGAAACAATGTATAGCATTATAGCAGTGCATTGATTTAAATGAATTCGTACTTTATCTTAATGAAACTATACATTGAAAATGTATTATAATAGGCTTGTTCTGTTCTTTTGGTTTTAATTTTATTTCAAATTAAATAATTAAATTGTATTATATTGAGTATATAAGTAAAAATTCAATATAATTTTCATTATATAGATGCCATAAATATAATACGGTGTCTATATTACATTTTACCAAAAAAAGAAAATAAACAAAATTCATGTTACAGATGTTTTCGTGAACTTCGTGTTTTTACAAAGTACAACTTGCTCAATGATGGTATAAAATATCCATTTAGGGACGACATTAATATGACAATAGCATTTTCCTGAACAAAAATAAGTTTATAAAAAAAATGTTAAAAATCGTTGAAATGACTTTAAATTTTTTTAAACTAGTTACCTTTATTTTTTTTGTCTTTAGAAATTCCTTTATTTTTATAAAATGTTCCAGATAGTTACAAAGAATACCTTGACGATCACCGGATGTAGTGTCCAAATCTTGGCCAGTCTGTAATATATGCTTATTTAGAATTAAATTACAATATTTTATATATTTATTAATACTTACGAATAGAATCCTCTTTGTTTTGCTATTTAAATAAATTTAATTTGGTGTATTCAATTATGCTGCTCGACTTCTCCTGTGTGAATAAATTTATATTTATGTTTGCTTTCTTAATTATTAAATTTTTTATTATTTTCGTTTTTAACACTACGCTAAATTTAAGATATAAATACAAACTGGATTGTTTTTGTTTTCCTGTGTTCGCTTTGCTTTATTTCCCGTTAGAAAGTATTTACTTTAACATAATTTAATAAAATATTTCATTAATTCAATGTTTTTGTTCATTGTGTAACGCTTCTTCTTAATTAAATTAATGTATTACATTGTACATTGAATAAACGAATTCAATGTACTAATATATTGAGTTAATATTTGTATATATTATATATTTTTAAATCAATGAACTAATACAAATTTTCCAATAATTAATAAATTCTTGGAAAAAAAATTAATGAATTCCATCTAATGTACTTCATTCATTAAAATTATTTTTTTTTTAGTGTAGTCTTGGCTATATTCAGCTCGGCCGAATCTATATACCCACCATCAACTTTTTCAAATTTTTCGTTATATGGGAGATGGGCGGGCCACGCCCTTTTTTGTTTCCGAGTTTACATTGGTCCTTGAACTATTTGTACAAAATTTCGTTGACGTTTCACCTTATATGGGAGGTGGATGGTAAAGTAGGCGGACCACGCCAATTTTTGGTTTCCAAGTTTATATCGACCCCCGAACGATCCGTACAAAATTTCATTGTCGTACATGCTTTTGTTTAAGAGATATCAGCAGAAAAGTATGAAATGAAGCTACAACGGACACCCTGTGTTTCTAGTATTTTGCCCATAACTTTTTTGTTTATGAACCGATTGCTCATTTCCAATACCAAACAAACCTTATAGAAGATAAATATTTGAACCAAATTTCGTCCCCCTAGATTGTTCCGTTCGAGTATAAAAAGAAAAATTATGTATTTAATAAGAAAAGTAAAAATGATAGATACATCACTTCACATTTAGAATTACCAAATAATCCATGTTTAATATTTATTACTATTTTTAATTCCAATTATCTCAATCAAACAAAAAATACTTAAAGTTCATTTAATTTTATTTCGAGTTTATTTTTACTTCTTGTATAGAAAATTCTTGAATTTTTCTTAATTAAAATTAGATTAATCTCACATACATACATCACATGTGTAAATACAATTTAATTAAATATCTGCTAAAAAATGTAATGAATTTAGTGGCCACAAGAATTTTAGTGGTTGTTTATCGTAAAATGTATTTACATAAATACAAATACTGTATGTAAAATGCAATCACACGCATTTTTAATATATGTATTAGTATAATAAGAAAAGAAAACCCATGAATTAGGTAAAATAAACTACCTTGACTTTTTTCATTTTTTTTCATTGATTTAGTATATAATACTACTTACAAAGTTGATATTATCAAAAATTTTTGTTAATTTTTAATTGTTCTTAAATTAAAAATAAAAAACTTTTTACATAAAGACTAAGCTTGCTTAAGAATGTCTTAAAAAATCCCATTTAACTCAGCCATTCATTCCTTAATGTATTTTGCTGAATTGTAATAACAAGATTTTCGTGATCATATGCGATATATTTGTTTAAAAAGGAAATGTAATTATTGGTCTATAGGCTTAAATAAAATAATTTCATCACACAGATGAAAAGAGCTTATTTATAATAAAACTTTAAAATTTATAAAGTTTTATTAAACAAATTAATATGAAGAATGATTAATTTAAAAATTTTAATTATGAGGTAGAAAATATGTAATAGATAAAATTTTATTAATTTAATTTATTTTTAATCCATTAAACAAAAAATTTATTAAAATTATTTAAATAATATTATTTTTTTCAGGTTGTTATTTCACCAAATACACCCGAGATTTATGCACCAAAGCTGGTATTACGGGTTGGGTAAAGAATTCAAAACAGGGAACTATTGTGGGCAAAATGCAAGGACCAAAAGAAGAAGTTGATAAAATGTAATTTGGTTTTTATACTATAATTTAAAGATTTAATAATTTTGTTTCTTTTTAATGCAGGATTAACTGGTTGTCGACAAAAGGTTCACCCGGTTGTCAAATTGAGAAATGTGATTTACGAAATATGGGTACATTAAATCGTTTAGACTATAAGACATTCGAAATTAGATTTTAGTATAATTTTTGGCTTAATTTATTATTACATACATACATAGTTACCATAGGACATAAGAACGATTAAATTTTTGGAGAATTTTTATTTCAATTTGATTTGTATATTATTTTTGTAAAAACTGAGAAAATAAAGTCATGAAAAATGTTAATGTTGATATTAAAATGAATGGTAATAAAAATAGAGCTTTCAGAGTATGTAGTGATATTCTTTTAACTATGAACATGTGTAGCATAATATAATTTTTAAATATTTATTAGAATATTATATATAGAATAGAATATATAGAATATTTATTAGAAATTTAAATACATATTGAGAATTAAAATTAGGAAAGACATCAAAAATCATTTCGGATATTGTAATTTTCTTAAATTAGATAGAATTAAGGAATTTTTAAATATGTTGTTTTGTGTTTTCCTAATATTTTTTTGATACATTGGGATTTGTAGAAGAAAAATTTTTTATTTTTATACCCTACACCGCCATAGGTGGGGAGGGTATTATGCGTTTGTGCTGATGTTTGTAACACACAAAAATATTGGTCTAAGACCCACCTTAATTTATACCAATCGGCTCAGAATCACTTTCTGAGTCGATTTAACGATGTCCGCCATGTAATCAAACTGCAGGTCGCAATTTTGAACCAAAATGTATGAAATTTGGTACACATTGGTGATGATTGGTTATGATCGGTCCATTATTTCACCTAGCCCCCATACAAATGTCCTCCCGGAAAAGGGTTTAACGATCATATATCCCTTAAATATAGCAATATTTTAGTGAAATTTGGCACATATAAGTTCAAATAAGTGTGGCGATTTTTAAAAATATCGGTCCATAATTACCCATAGTTCCCATATAAACCACTTTTCAGAAAATCACTTAACGGGCATAAATCCCATTAAACTGTTAGTATCAAAATAATATTCGACACAAATAAGTTTTATATGAACATAAATGATAGTGCCAAATTTTATAAAGATTGGTCCATAATTTACCATAGCTCCCATATAAAGCCCCATTTCGGGAATCACCCAAAAGTGAATAAATTCATGTAAATGTCAGCATCAACGTAATATTCTGAATTCGTATGTTTTATTTTACATTTATGAGCATCGGTCCACATTTGACTCCTAATCTAATAAAGGACCCCTCCCCGAATTATACCGTACACAATGGTGTAGGGTATCATATGGTCGGACGTGACCGACTATATCTTTTTCTCTCGTTAAATTAGTATTTGTGTTGTGAAATAGATTTTATAATATATTTTTAAAATGAAGTTTTTTTAATAAAGGTATTCATTCATTCACCTTAGAAATTTGCAACTTTGCAAGACCCTTGCAAATTAAAAAATTTGCATCGATTTCTGTAAACACAACAACAACCACATAGAATAAATTTTGCACAACTTACTTTGCAAGGGTCTTGCAAAGTTGCAATTTCTAAGGTGAATACCTTTAATGTTTGACAAATCTACTATTTGTTTAATATATGATTTTCGGTAATCTTAAAACAAATTACTAATGCGATTATTGATTGTTCGGCAACTAGTAATAAAGATTCACATATATCTCAGTTTTGTTTTTTGAGTATTGAGTTTAAAACTAATATCTTCAATGCTAACAATAAAATAATTAAGTGTTATATTAGAAAATAATAAAAAAAACACCCACAAGAATATATATTTTGAAAAATAATTTTCACACTATTTTTTTGGTATAGAAATTGTTCTATTTCATTTTAGTTCATTTTATTTATACTGTTAAAGCTTAAACTAGCCGAAGCATATAGTTAAATGCCTCCTATTACCAAACAATTTAGCAAGATTGGAAGCGACCATTGGCCCTCATGCGTTCGAAAGACTTTTGGGCATCGTAGTTTCTGAAAAAAAAAAAAAAAAAAAAACATTAGAAAATTGGTCTACTTGAAACATTTCAGTTATTAATTTACTTGTAGAATTCGGCATAAGCTGCCTTTTTGGGGTTGTTGTTCAAAAGTTTGAAGCCAATAGTAATGCAGGCAGTCAAACCAATAGCAATAGCCAATTGACGTTTAGTTTGCAAGTTGTGCAAGCCACGCATAACTGGGGCAGAGCCGGCAGCAGGAGCAGGTGTGTTGGCCATTATAATGCGATTCAAAAGATTACTGTAATGGAAAAAATTTAAAATTTTTCAAAATGTAAGGTTACGTAATTTTTTTTTTTTCACTATTCGTTCATATCAAATAAATTTGCACAAATTCCTTTAAAAGTAGGAAATTGTATTTACATTTTTTATATGCATTTATATTAGTATACACAAGTAAACTAATTTTTATTAATAAATTTACTTTTATTGTAATATATTTTTAACTTTATCAAGATGAACAAATTTTCAATACCTTTCAGTGGAATACGCAACTCTTGGAGTTCTCACTAAATTTTTACTTTCGAAATGTCACAATAAGATTCGAATACAGAGACCTGGAATACAGAGACCTGCGCCGAACGATTTTAACGGCGGCGGCGGCTTTGCTAAAAATTGTCGGCGGCGGCTCAAAATCGGCTGTTAACCGGCTGAACATTGGTTCACAAATGTGTCCCATTAGATATTTCCTAAAAGATTTATATCATACATTTTTGTATTTTTGGCATAAATAGACCTCCCTAACTCAGCTCCAATTTATTTGATTTTTTTCGCCATTGATAGTACTTTTATCGGTGCAAATAATGATGTAAAAATTTGTCAGCGCAATTAAATATTTTGGAAGTTATAGGGCTTTGAAAATCGAATTTCCCTAAGAAACTCGCATTAAAAAAATAATTTTTATAAAAAAAGTTGAGTAAAAAAGGAAGAATTACGTTAGCGAAGCCGCTTTTGGACATACCACAGAGTTAAAAGTGCTTCCGCTCAACCGAAGGCCGACTATTTAGAAAAAATTATTTTTTTGTACTAAAAATTACAAAATATTTAAAAAAGTTGTTTTTATAAAGTTTTTATATTTTTTTTATTTATTTTTATAAATGCGCAAGTAAGAGCTTTTAATTGATATCTTAATCTTTGCAATCGGATAAATAGTATGGGAAATATTTACGATTTTAAGTGAATTAGAGAGGTAAATGAGTACCGTATTTTTGTACTTCTAATGTGTCAAAACGTAAGACTTTTTGTTTGAACATTATTTATATTTTTAAAATTATTAAAAACGTATATATGATCTTGACACAGATCTTCTCCCTACACATGTAAAATTTCAAGCTGGAGCAGTGTTGTCAGTGGAAATTTTTAAGAATACCTACGACTGATGAAAAAACCGATTTTTCCCTAAGCGTCCAAAAAATTTTAATAAGTTTTTTAAGATTTTTTTCTAATCTTATCGTATAAAAATACTAATTATCAACCTCCAAAAATTAAACTTTAGAAAATTATATTTTACTATGTCTACTGATATGTATATTTTAATTCATTGCGTTTTTACTATTTTATTAACAAAAAATATCTGATGAACGAGCCAAGTACTAAAGATTTATCCTAAAGTTAGCGGGTTAAGCTTTTCCTGTTAGATAGATCAAAATGATCCAAACATTTTGTTTAATTTCTTGTTTAAAAATTGTTCTTCAGGATAATATTTTCATAATAGGGGATCAAATTCTACATTTTAAACTTTATATTTAATGATAAATGTAATATTGAAAAATGCAGAATACAGATGTTTATTCCAAAAAACAAATTGACTTGTTTTTTCATATATTTCAAAGCCAGAAAACATCTCGATTTGAGTTATTTAATTATTTAACACAATGAAAACATCTAAATTTCCATACAGGGAAGAAATTTTTAGTATTTTTAGTACATAGAAAATTGTTTAAAAATGGATTTGTAAAAATTGCCGAAAAGTTTACAAACAAAAAATTATAAATTAAATTTATATTTGTTCACATTTATTATTTGTTTAAAAATTTTATTTTTGGAATTAGAAAGTATTTGTGTGTAAAATTTTTATTTAAATCAACAATTTGTGAAAATATTTTGGCAAACGAAAAACAAGCCAAAAGGATACACATAATAAAATTATATGTGACCAGGGATGCTTAAACTTATT
Source organism: Protophormia terraenovae (assembly GCA_951394005.1). Classification (NCBI taxonomy): domain Eukaryota; kingdom Metazoa; phylum Arthropoda; class Insecta; order Diptera; family Calliphoridae; genus Protophormia; species Protophormia terraenovae. Next base: position 147,117,933 of record OX596074.1, read on the forward strand.
GTGTTTCTTAAAAAACTACAAAACTTTTAACGGTATTTTTTAAAAAATCAATTGAAAATAAGATTTTCTATTTAAATTTTAGAAAAGCTCATTGGAAAATTAGATTTTTCATTAAAATTTTTGAAAATAACAATTGAACATGAGATTTTTCATTTAAATTTTAGAAAAGAACTGTTGAAATTTCTATATTTCATTAATATTTCAGAAAAGATTAATTGAAATTACAATTTCTATACAAAATTTGGAAAATATCAATTGAAAATTAAGTTATTTATTTTGCATTCAGAAAAGAACATTTGAAAATAAGTTTTTTATATCAAATTTAGAAAAGAACAATTTAAAATAAGTTTTTATATTTTAAATTTAGACAATATCAATTTATAATTAAATTTTACATTTTAAATTCAGAAGAGCACAAATGAAATTCAGTTTTTTATTTTAAAATTTAGAAAAGAACAATTGAAATTGAGAAAAATTCATTAAAACTTAGAACATTGAATAATAGAGATTTAAATGATAACATAATGTTAGGTCAACTGAATTTATATTACCTTTAAGCAAATAAAATTTAGAGATTGTATCAAATTCTTCTGGAGTGTAAAGTATGAATTAATTTTACTCTTTATGCAAATTTCACTCTATATATTATTTCAGTTGAAGCTCTGAATTTAATTTAGTTTTTTCAAAATTTCAATTGTATTTTTTGAATTTTAAATGAAAATTCTTCTTTTCAAAAATTAAAATAAAAAATTCAAATTTAAATTGTTATTTTCAAAATTATAAATGGAAAACCTAATTTTCAATTAATCTTTTCTCAATTCTAAATAAAAAATCTCACTTTCAAATGATCAATTCTGAAATTTACATGGAAAATGTAAATTTCAATTGTTATATTCTGAAATTAAAAGAAAAATATTATTTTAATATGTTCCTTTCTGAATTAAAATGATATTTTCAAATTTTGAATTGGAATATCTCATTCTCATTTGTTGTTTTCTGAAACTGAATTCATAAACCTCATTTTTAATTGCTGTTTTCATAATATCATATAGAAAGTTCTTATTTTAACTTAAAAATTGTGTAGTAAAAAACATATGTGTCTGAACATAATATTAAATAACATATAACACAATAACTCAAATAATATACTTTGTGAATTGGGTTAGTATGTATTTAGTTCATATTTTAGTTCATATTAACACACGTTTTGCTTCATAACTTTTTTCCGAAGCAATTTTTAAAATTATTTTATCATTGAAATTATGTCAGTTATTATTCTTGAAGTCAACCTGTTGATTTGTTGTGAGTTTGACCAAAATGAGTAACGAAAATGATGTTCGTGCTATAAATTATTAAAAATTTTCAAAAAAAAAAAAAAAAAAAAACAAATTTGTCCTACAAATAATTGGTCGAAGAATTAAATGTCCGCTGTCATACTGTTTTCAATACTAGATAAATAGAAAAACACTTTTCAAATAAAATTTTTCTTAAATGGAACAAAATTTATGACTGTTTTTGAAATTAATGTTACGATCATTTGACGTTTGTCAATACTATGGATGTGCGATTAATCGGTTATACAAAACTTTATTTAATCTATACACATATTAATCAGTTAATCGATTAATCAACAATCCTAATTAATAAAAAAATTCTGATTAATTATTTTTAATTTTGATTAATCAAATTTGAATAATATTATTCAATGTTCTCAAATTTAGTTTACAATTAAACAAATGAAACAAAAAATGCTAAATATATAATATATCTATGTATGTTATTTGGTGATTAAACGACCCACATTTTATATTTTCAAACGACTTTGCATGCAGTTTTTTATATTATAATGAAAATTAAAAACATAAAAAAGAAAGTCAAATAAATTTAAAATTATTTAATTATTCACGGTTTTAACTATTTAAATTCCTGATTAATTTATTAATCATAAATATATTTAATCAAATTGTTGAATAAATCAAATAATTAATTAATTTGAAATTTGATTTTTACATAAAGTTACGGTCTTTGGCATTTTAATATGTATATATAAGAATATTTTTATCTATAAGGTAATTCATTACAATCAATCTTGGATGTTGAAATAAAAAGATACCAGTACCTATGCTACTGAATTACCTCTTATTAAAAACTATGATAAACCATATCCCATAGACGGACATCTCCTGATAACGGACAAAATCACCGCCTATGGAAGCTTTCGCTGTATATGTAATTTCCTATAGTAGCTTCTTGGCTTGAGATTAATGTTGAATTTTTATTATACAAAAAGATTGAGTGAATGCGTCCATAATATGGATGAAAAAATAATTCATATAACCATCGACGATTTATGATTTATGAAAGTTGTTACTGACTCCGGAGAGAAATGAAATGTATTCTACAGCGTAACGTGTGATAAACTTGAAGACATGTGTCGTTATTCCTCTTCCTTTTTAAAGTGAATAACAAATTGCAAGAATCTTGAGATTTTGCTACACACTAATATACAGTGGCTCACAGCTTAAATTATGCATTATACAATTTTATTTTTAAAGCTCTATGACAAAGTAACAGACTGGAATTAAAAATAAAATTTGGTATCATAAGAAAGAGGAAAAATCCAATATTTTTATCTCACAGCTTATTTTAAGCACCCACTTATGACATAAAAAAATTGAAAATTACGACCAATAATTACATTCAGATATGTGATGAAATTCGGTCAATTTCAAAAGTAAATCGTATTCTTAAATCGATTAGGTTGTGATGTTCAATATGTTTCTTGTCAAATCACAACAAATTAATTTTGAAATTTGTATTATTTAAATGAAATAAATTTTATTTTAATGTTTTTATGTTAATTTTTTAATAAAAAATTATCAAAAGTTAAGTTTTGCGTGAAGCTGCCATAAAGGAGATATTCTTTGCTTCTGAAAAAAAAAATTGCCCATAAAAAAACATTTTGTGGAGGAATAATAAATTTACATTTTTGGCGATTAATTAATTAATCCTACAAAAATAAAAATTAATGCAATATTTTAATAGGAACGCTTTTTAGCAGATGCAGTTTGGACTTTGCATAGGATTTAAATTTTTACTGGTAATTTGAAATTATTTTTAATATTCAAAATCAGTTTTTTCCTTTGTGGTAGATATATCCAGAAACCTTAAAAGTTAAATTGTAAAACCCATATGTGAAGTTACAGTTTAATTCGGGTGTCTGATAGGTTTTTAAACAATAAGGTACATCGCTTCACCACAAGTTCCATCACAAATTAAAAAAAATTTTAGGATTTACAAATGTCTATACTTTTCTTAACCTCTCCCTCAATATATATTCTTTAAAAGGTATTATTATTATTTTTTTTTATTTTTCTTTCTACAATATAGCTTTTATTTTTTACCCATGCTTAATGATCCTTAATGATTCTAATTCTTTTGTAACAGGTTTAATCAAATTCAATTTTAAAACGAGTACCAAAATTTGTTCGATTTGAAAACGATAAAATCATGTCAATTTCGTTTTTATCACAACCATGATCACAACCTAATTTATTGAGATTTTCATAAAACAAAATGGAAAATGAAATCAATTTCGTTTTTACAATAAAACGAAATTGAAATCGAAAATTGTATGTGTTTCACAACCTTATTCGTTTTTGGCTCGAAATCGATTTTTATCACATACATGATATTTTTTATGTGGAATGGTAGTCTTAATTGTATGCAACAGATTAGAGGCGGTTTGCGTGCGTCCAGTTTTTGTGTAATATTAGGCGAAATGTGTTTACAGTGCATTTTTAGGGTCTAACACCTATTTTATTATGTAAATTTCCAATATGGACCAGAAATTTTCAATAATATTGAGGTCTGGCGACTTTATATATTCGCAAATTGTACACAATACCAAATTTATTATTCGGATCGTTATGTTGGCAATATCAAAAATATGATAATATGCCCTGATTTTTTGCACTCTGCAACAAATTATCCTTTAGGATATAAAGGTATCTAATTTTCAGGAGGAAAAAAATAAAGAACTAAAAAATATCAAAATTGAGTAAACTGACGACAGATGACCCACAGTTCTACGAAGAAGTTTAGTTTTGCTACCTTTAAAGACATGTAGGCACTAGAAGTTTTCTACGAACCGGTCCTCCGTATTCCCGTCCAATAAGAACTTTTTCTATTTACCAAATTTAATTGAATATAATAATACATAATAAATAAATATTCCAATAAATTTGTAATACAACTACACTTACGAATGTTATGTGTGGGCTTTGTGACTCCAGAATCCGGCAGTGATACGCCATGAAGACGAGTACAATAATCCAGTATTTGCAATGTATAGCAAAAGTTTTAACGCAACATTGTTTGAACTCCGGATGTCAGTTTTGGTGCTGATATCCGTAGGTTGTCGCAGTCTGCGATTGTATAAATGTTTATTTGGTACTTCATCCATCAATGGCTTTTATTGTCCAACCGATTTTCATGGAAAAAAAAAAAACTCATAATGATTTCTTGTACCATAGAAGCATATATTTTAACCATTTAAAGTGACCATTTTAAAATGGTTTGTAACCAATACTCCTTTATATAGCACTCACAGTGCTATATAAGTGCGTGAACCCTGCATGGAAGTACTTTTCCAAAAAGAAGTACTGGCTGTAAGCCACTGTATGTTGTTGAAAAAATAAATTTCGTTTTCTAAAAAGAAGTAGTCAAAGCATCATCAAAACAATAAAACATCTCGAAATCTGCAAAAATAGAACATAAAAATCATTGATTTCGGAACAATTTGTATTACAAAAAATATAAAAGGCTTATAGTCGACAATAGAAATGTTATTTTATTATTCATTTTATTCGTATTATTTATTATTATTTTTTTTTTTAATTTGTTTAAATTTAAAGACTTTTAAATGCACGGAACTTTAATGAGTGCTGCCATTTTTTAATCAGTATACGAATTCATAAGCAAAAAAAGTATTCGAATAAGCAACATTTGTCCATTTTCTATAATTATATTCATTTTCTTATGTATTTTTGTTGTTGGTTTTAGATCTACGATAACAATTACATGTGTTTAAAATAATTTTACACCATTTTATTGTGATTTTGTGTAAATAAATTACTTAAAAAAAGGAAACTTCAGTTCAAACCAAAAACTTCACAATTAATAATCTTTAGCAAGCAAAATAGGAAAATTAAATTGTAGAAAACGCGTAGAAATGGAGAAAAACGTCCCACAAAATTATAAAAAAGTGAAATTCACTTATAAATAATTCTGAATCAGCAGGATATTAAGGTTTAAAAAAGTTAGTTAAGTGAAACAAAATTACAAACTAAACTCATCGAACATGGCTAAACATAATGAAAAATACTTAGAAACACAATTTTGAAATAATGAAGAAATACATGATTTTAGAGTCAGGTCTAGTATAAAGAAGCCCCCACATCTCAAAAGAGTTATAGAATGGAGATTAGATTTTGTGAGAGGATATAGCAGGATCTCAAAAAAAAAAAAAAAAAAAGCAGGATGAAATTCTTGCAATTGGCATCGATCTAAATCATTTCGTATGTAATATGAATGTTTTAGTCTATGGAAAGCCATATACCGAGCTAGAAGCGAGAAATAAGGCAGCTACTGTAAAAATCGGTGGTTGAAGTGTTATGGTTAGGGGGCATGTGATGGGGTCTGGAGTAGGTATTTTAGTATTTACAGATAGAATAATAGACTATCGGTATTATATAGTAATTTTTAAATAAAATTCACATAAAAGTGCTGAAAAATTAGGAATATCTAACAGACTTATGTTTACCAGGATAATAACCTAAAGAATTCTGCCTTCATTATAAAGCTTAAATTTGTCTGTATCTGCACGAAAATAATAACAAAACGCATTATAACCACCGGATAGATATCAATCTAAATGAACATTTGTGAAGTTTTTATTAACAAAAATTTTAATTTTTAAACTTGACGAATAAAAATGGTATTAAATTCATATTGTAAATGCAATGAAACAAAATTGATCCTGAATATAACAAAATTCTTATCAAACTTATATCAAAATGCTTAGAAGACGTTACAAAATGAAAATAAAAAGCTACATGTTAATAAAAAAATTTAATTATTTTGATTTTTCGAAGCATATAATGTCGAATACTTTTTTTGCCTTGAATTTCAATGTCATTATATTAATGGCTTTCTAAATTATCTTTTATTTATAATAACTTTAAAATATATGCAGATTTGAAATCTTTATGCTCTACCAAACTTTATCTCATTTTTTTTACTCAAAAAATTCTGAGAACATTTCATAAATTCTAAAAAAATTAAAATAACATCGCTTATGTCGAATAGTTTTTTTGGCCACTGTATATGTTATTCCTAATTTTTTATTAGCATTGTTATTTAAACTTGGATTTTTATTTATTCGAACGTATTTTCTGTCAATGGAATTTTAAAGTTTTTACCATTTTTAAAATCTGCGGTCTTGTATATTAAATACAAATTTTCCCTATGCTCCCACTCCTTATTCCTCATTATTTAATGATTTTATGAAGGTTAATTGAGAAATTCTTGATTTTTACAAATTTAACGACATCTAGGGGCTATGTGTGAAAAGTTAGAGACTTTACTAGTACTATATTTTTGTAGCCCCTGCCTACAAAACATGTGCGAAAAATTTCCTCTACATATTACCTTTAAAATTTTATAACCTAAAAACTTCTCAAGGATTCAAATTTTCTTTGGTTCTCAATGGGTTAAAAATGTGACGTGGTGGAAAATTTTCATTTGACTTTCTAAACAAAAAACTTTTTAATATTTTAAATAAAAAAAGTACTAAAAATTACAATAAAAAAATATATCGTTAATTTCAGGTTTCTAATCTTTGAATAACGAAAAATAAATATCAGAATTACGAAAAAGTATATTGGAATAAAGAAAAATACCATAAAATACATTTTAAGGTTTCTGATTCACTTAGGACCTTACATCTTCTATTTTATGTTTCTAAGGATGAAAATTGCAGAACATTCAAGTACTATTAGAAGAACTAAAATATTCTAATGTATTCGCATTCATTTAGGACCATATGTCCTTAATTTTATGTTTCCAAGTTCATAATTATAGAAAATTAACAAAGTATCATAGGAGCAACAAAAATAGTACCACAAAGTTCTTCATATGGATTCGCATTCATTTAGGACCACATTTCTTTAATTTCATGTTTTAAGATCAATAATATTAGAAATTCAAAAACAAAAATGTACCACAAAATACCCCTCTTATGAATTCACATTTACTTAAGACAGCATATCCTTAATTTCATGTTTTTAGGTTCATAATTATAGAAAATTCAAAAAGCACTATTAGAAGAACGAAAAAGTACCACAAAGTTCCTCCTTGTGAAATCTTTCCGATGTTGGAAATGTGTATTTAGTTTTATGTTTCTAGTTTAAATATTACAGAAAATGCAAAAAGTACCAATAGAAGAAGAAAAAAATACTGCAAAGTCCATCCTCTTGAATTCTTATCTACATTTTCTTAAAATGTTTCTATGTTTAATGTAATTGAAAATTCATTATTAAGTTTGGATGTAATTTCCCGCCTTTACCCCTTTTTTAGTACTTTTTTTTAACCAATCGAAGTATCAAAAACTGTATTCCAATAAATTTTTAATTGTAGTGGTATCCCCATATTAAAATACTCATATGAATATTTCAATAAATATAATTTTTTTTATGAAAAAAGTACCAAAAATAGGTACGATTTTAACGTTTGAATTTATAAAAAGTACCAAATTTGTATTTCTCATTTTTTGATAAGTTATGAATGCGGCATAAATTTTATCGGTATGTTGATTTGTTTCAAAGATACATATGGTGCCAAAAAAAAGTACCAAAATACAGTTTTTACACGTTTTCTCCCTAAAACGGCCGATTTTCACAAAAGTACCAGACACCTGTCCAATTATTTTTTAAATGAATAACGATTACTTTCTCACTTTTTTGTGTATCTATATTAGTTTTGTGTTATAGAGTTACCGATTTTACCCTTTTTTTTTACCATTTTTACCCCCTAAACATTCGAATTTGAGTTAGTTTTTGAATTATGGAGCTACCGATTTTACCCTTTTTTACCCCCTAAACATTCGAATTTCCCTAGGTTCTCTAGGTTCAGCCGTTTGGTTGTGTGATTATGAATCAGTTAGTCAGTTACTCTTTATATATATGTACATATATAGATGTATTTCAAAAAAGTTATAAGTTTAAATTTATATTTAAAAAAAAAAAATTCACAAAACTTTAAAATTTAATTTCATAAAAATAACGTACAATGTTTTAAATTTATCCGTCATAAGATGATTTGTATTTCACAAGTAAAACAATGATAAAGAAAAATCTAATGCAATTTTATTTTGTTTTGCGCTGCTGCAGAACTGAGAAGCAGAATTATTCTTTACATTTGCCAAATTAGGGAAGTTTTCATTTATGTACATTTCAAGTGCATTTGTGAGATTTGCCGACCTAGGGCGCACGATTTGTCAAACATTTTTGAAAAGTGCATGTAAAATCGCCATGTTTGCCGAAATTTGCAAAATTTGTCGCTATAAATTAGAGCAGCGCAGCTTCAACCATCAAATATCGTTGCCATGTGGGGAGGAAATTTGCCGCCGAAATTCATGAGTCGACAGCAATGCTAAAAATGTCGCCGACATTATAAGGAAATTTATGAAAAAAAATTGTAAAAATTAATATTAAAATTTAAAATTTCAAGAATATAAAGAATTTACTAAAGGTTTTATATTAAATTCATTAAGCTTGACCGAAATCAGCGGCTGTAATTGAGTCGTGTTTTAGCCGAAATTTTATCGGCGGCGGCGGCTCTTGAAAAACCTCCGGCGGCTCGACTCAGCCGGCTTACAGCCGATCGGCGCAGTTCTCTTGGAGTTCTCGCTAAATTTCTACTTTCGAAATGTCACAATAAGATTCGATATCGAAATCAATTTTTTAGCTGTGTTCAGTTCGCATAAAATTTGAGATGCCATATTATGAGCTTATTACTTACTGTCTCCACGTTGATGTAATATGTGAGATAACGCCGGCAGAAGAGAGTAACCATTTTCTTGATAATATGTTAAATCTTAAAGAAGGGGTAAACGTATTCTAATAAATCTTATAAGATTTCATTATTGTCACTCAGTCACAGAGTATATACTTTTTATTTAAGAAATTCAAAAAAAAAAAAAACATATACGAAAGTTTGTGTGTGAATGTGTATTTTTAAAAGTACTTAAAAACAATGTTTTTTTTTGTAAAATTGTTTTATTTTAATGGTTATTATACATTCAGAAACATATTTTCATTAAAATTGTGCTAAAAAATTTCGAATTTCTTAAATAAAAGGTTCATGTTTACTCTGTGACTGAATGAAAATAAAGAAATATTATGAGATTTATTAGAATACATTTACCCCTTGTTTAAGATTTAACATATTATAAACAAAATGTTTACTCTCTTCTGCCGGCGTTATCTTACATATTATATCAACGTGGAGACAGTATGTAAATCTTATAAGATAGTTGTGTATAAAAATCTTATCACAACAGTCTCATAATATTTCTTATGATACTAATATTTTATTCTACACGTGAAATAATTCTCTCAGAGAGCGAATTTGACACTCTCTGTTAAATGATAACGCATTGAGATCTTCGTGAAGAAAACAAACTGACAAGTGGCAATTCCAATAAACTTTTTGGAAAATTTAAACAAATAATGAACAAAATTTGAGGTATTTTAATTTAAAAAAAGAACTATATTTTTCGATGAGCTTAAATATAAAAATTAGATATCAATACAGGACAGACCCAGGAACCAAAAAATATGACTGTCAATTCCGAAAAAGACAGATCTTAAAAAATACTCCATAGCAAACTTTTAAATATCGCCAAATAGAAATTCTTCAAAAATAAAAAAATAGTGGACATAAATAATAAATTGACAAAACTCAACATTTTTTATTATATATATATATATATATATATATATATATATATATATATATATATATATATATATATATATATATATATATATATATATATATATATATATATATATATATATATATATATATATATATATATATATATATATATATTTCATTTATATTTTAAAGTAATTACGATTCATTAAATTATAAATGTAAGAATTCGTAAACTTCATGATATTAATTTTACAAATTTTAAAAAATATCGAAACTCCATTAAAAGAAACAAAAATAGTAAATTTTTGTGATATCGTTTTTTTTTTTTTTTGGAATCAATAAGATTCATCTCCTTATGCTACGCTTACTGCCAGGAATTGTAAAGCACAAGTTTGTTAGGGAGTAACACCTAAGATCTGTTTTTTTCGGGAATGACAGTCACATTTCTCAATTCCTGTGACTGTCCATCCGAAACTTGTTTTCGGATTTTGTGCTCAAGGAATAGTTTAGATTTTTTTAAAAAATTTCAATTCACCCAAATTTAGCCATTTCCAAAAGTTTGTTAGGGAGTAGCATTTAAATTTTTTGATTCACCACCGATTTGTTTTTAATTCCTTCATTATCGATAGTGCTATTAATGCTGTAAATACTGATGTAAATTCTTTTGTTATTAAAAAATTGGATAAAAAGAACAATTATTTTAAAATTTGAAAATTTTGCGAATCTAAGACGGTTCCTTATTAAAAAAGAAATTGTTTGGGGTAAAATAATCACAAACTTCATTATACATTTTTATAAGTAAACAGAATTTCTTAATAAATAACACCTCATGAGTTAAATAAAATAGCATCATTTATATTGGATACAGTTTCATTCGTCTATAAATACATTTCGTTTGCTGATAACTACCACTTAATGTAAATTACGTAAGTATTGATCATATGACATCATAAAACTAAAATCTAGTGGGTGTCAAAATGTTTTAAGCTCTTTTAAATTTATGGATCCAAAAATAATTCCCTAAACTCATAAAGCGTTCTTACATATTTTGCTTTATAATTCGATTTTTAAAATGATGTAAAACTTATTCTTGATTATTTAAGTTTAAATAACTACTTATATTTTTTAAACCAGTACCAGTATTCATTTAATTTTCCAGCAAATTAGGATTCTTCAAATCAAATTTCGAAAAATCGTACAATCAACTTTTTATTGAAAAAAGTCGAAATTGACTTTTTAGTTCGAAAATTGTCGAGAAATCGATTTTCTTATTGTCAGATAGTATAAAGTCGAAAAAAGTTCTAAATATGCGAAAAAATATTGAAAGTCGATTATTATAGCATTTATACGCTCCTCTTGCTCGTAATTAAAAATATTGCGATATAAAAATTTTGCCGTAGAAACGGTGAGTTAAAAAATTCTATGAATTCACGTTCATAGAATTTTCGATGAAAATAGTTATATTTTTCCTATCTGACACAACAAATAAGGAAATATATTTCCTTATGCAATTTTCGTATAAACAGTGAATTATTTATTTGCAAGTTCTTTTTATTTACAGTAATTGTACGTATAATATTTTTTTAAATCTAAAGTTGGAACAAAAAGTCGATTTATATATTTTTATTAGATTTTTCGACTATCTTGCAACAAGAAGTCCATTTATCGAAAATTCAAACTAAAAGTTGAACAATAAAAATTGAAAATATTTTTAACCTAAATTGTAAACAATTTTTAAATTCTTCATATATTAATTAGCTTTAAAACAAAATGCTTTAAATAAAAACGTTTGACTCATGCGTTAGGCATCGGGGGATTGGCAGTAGAATGTTTGTCGGATTCTGTAAAATTGAAAAATGTTAACAACATAAAACTCTTTCAAAAAAGTATCAAATAACACCCCTTTTTTACAATAATTTTTCATTATTTTTTAAAATAAAGGTCGTTCACGATTGGTTGGTTATCAGGTTATGTGATTATATTAAAAACAGAAAAATTCATTACAAAAAATAACCAACTTTGCCCAACTCATACCCTTGTTCATAGATTACATGATTATCTGTTTATTTGTAGTGTTAGAAAATAATACAAATTTAAACAGGTAAATTAGTTTGTTTTTATTAATATACTATATAATCACATAACCTGATAACCAGCCTATCGTGAACAACCTTATACATTTTATCCTTTAAGCAACATATATTTTATAAAAATGCTATACATTCAAATAAGTATTTAAAATCGTATTATATTTTTTATCTAGTAATTTAAAAAAATAAATTTATTTAAAAATTTAATTTTTAATTATTCGCTTACTGAACATAGCTTGCATAACTAATTGCATGATGTGAAATTGAACACAGCTTCTTAATTATATAAAATGGCTACACTACATTGGAAAGCAATATTTCTATTTCTTTCTATTCTAGTGTAAAACACATAGTGTTATTTCACTTCAACACATGGAAAGCATCATTAAAATCACAAACAATTATATGAAATGAGAAATCGTGCAAGTCGCGAAGTGGAAGTCAAATGCAAATGGCGGTTGTTATTGTTCGTGGTCGAAAATTTTTACAACACGAATTTTTCTTACAAATTTCATCTAGAATATACAATTTAATTGTAATAAATTTTTGCAAATCTTAAAATATAGTTTCTTTGTAACACATGTGTATAGAAATTGAATTGAAAAGTGTTGATATAAACAGTGAAAAATTCAATTAAAAATTTGGTCTGTGCAAGTGAAGAAGAAAAAAATTGTCGTCAATCATATTTTTTCTGGCCCCTTGCTACCAATACAACAACAAGAAGTAAAGAAAAAAAGTTGATACTTCGTATGGTTCGTTTTCTACGCCTGTGAATAATTTTGGTCGCGCTGCTTGATCTCCAAATAAGCTTCTTGTGTTGTGTTAGGCCTCCTCTAGTTACCAAAAAAATTAAAAAAAAAAAAATCCTAAAAAAGTTACAATTATACTTAAAAAACTGGTCATTATAGTCCAAATATATGACAAAAAAGTCCTTACAGTCAAATAATGTTTGTATAAACGTTTGCAAAGAAAAAAATAACAGCAAAATAAATTTCTAGTGTTTAAAATAAAAAAATAAAAGTGTCGAATGGAAAAGTTCATATTAAAAAACTACTCGCTAAGAATGGTGCAAAAAAAAATTCCACTTATAAAGTAGTCACTAACTACTGTGTTTTGACAATTTGTTGATGAAATAAATAAAAATCGTGAGAGAAAAAATAAATAAAAAAAACTAATACTACTACTTAACAAGAAACTCCCCAAACAAAACGTACGGGCAGTCAACAACGTAAACCAACAATAGCAAAAGAATAATAATAAAAAGGAGAATATCACATCACGTCTCTTCTATTTTTTAAAAAATGCAGCTCTGCATAAGTGACAACAAGATTGGCAGGCATATCATATACGTAACGTAGCGTGATGTATGCCATGATTATGTTTATTGTTTTGAAAATATATTTTTGTTAACAAAAAAATAAAATTATCTATAAAAAAAAACATTTTAAAACGTATAGAGTTGCCATATTACAAGAAGTTTTTTTTAAAAATTTAACAAATGTGTACATTAAAAATATTAATATTAAATTGTTCGCTACCACCACTAAGTGCTTCAAATGTTTTATTACGAAAATGGCAATATTGTGGTCATAGATTTAAAATTTGAAATATTTAATTATCACTATAATTTGTGTTAATATTAATTTTTACCTACAACATAATTGATGTTTGTGAAGAAACAGTTTAGCAGAAATAATCGTAAACAAATGAAAGTTTTAATTTTTTATATGTATGAATATCTTCGCGCGATTTCTGCTAATTTAAGAATTAGTGAATATTCGCCTACTTTTTATAATAATTAAAAAAAATTCTATTAAGAAAACAAGACAGCTCCCCGTCAAGTGTGATTGTCGTCGTGTGATGATATGCAACTTAAACAGGTGAGTTGGAAATGTGTAAATAAAGTTTTCGTTATTTAATTGTATTAAAAGTTTGACCATTATACTATAATTGTATTATATGCTATTAGAAGATTTAACTAAATACAATTAATTTAATTTTATTTCTTAATTATTCTAAAATTTCTTGATTTACATATTGAAGGGTTGCCAAGTCTGTTAAAATTGTTGCACAAAACACAAGGTGATTTTAGTACAGCTAAACTTCTTTATGAAAATTCGAGTTCAGTTTTTATAAAATGATTAGGTACTCATTTACCTCCCTAATTCACTTAAAATCGTAAATATTTCCTATACTAGTTATCCGATTGCAATGATTAAGGTGTCAATTAAAAGCTCTTAATGTTGCATTTACAAAAATAAAATAAAAATAATATAAAAGTCATAAACACAACCTCTGAAGTATTTTGTAATTTCTTGTGCAAAAAAAAAAAAAAATTTTTTTTGTTTAAATAATTTTTCTTAATAGCCGGAAGGATTTTCAACTCTGTGGTATGTCCAAAAGCTGATTCGCTAACGAAATTCTTTGGTACACATTTACTTCCCTAATTCACTTAAAATCGTAAATATTTCCTATACAATTTATCAGATTGCAAAGATTAAGGTGTCAATTAAAAGCTCTTAAGGTTGCATTTACAAAAATAAAATAAAAATAATATAAAAGTTTCATAAACACAAATTTTGAAGTATTTTATAATTTCTTGTGGAAAATTTTTTTTTTGTAGAAATAATTTTTCTTAATAGCCGGCCTTCGGCCGGTCGGAAGGGTTTTTAACTATGTGGTATGTCCAAAAGCGGCTAACGAAATTCTTTCTTTTTACCCAACTTTTTTTATAACGAAAATTTTTTGATACGAGTTTCGAGTTTTACATCGTTATATTCACCGTTAAAAGTACTATCAATGGCAAAAAACATCAAATAAATCGGAGCTGAATTAGGGTGGTCTATTTATACCAATGATTATTAATTTTCAGTTATATTTGCATTCCAGTTTGAATAAATATTTATTTATTTTATTTTTAAGATAATGTCACATATGTTTTGACTCATAAAGTATTTGCATTTCATTTAATTATTTGAGTCGTTTTTGTTTTTTCCCAACAAACCAAGAAACGATACAGTATCATTTATGATATCATAATTTTTAAATTATATGATAAAATATCGAAATTATATTTTCCTTAGAAAAAAACTTCAAACATTTTCAGGAAAATTAAATTAAATTGAAAATTTTTGTATCAAAAAAATATTTCATGTTATGTTTTATATGCGAATTGAATTTTTACAGCTAAAATTAGTGTAATTGCAAAAAATTAACGCGTATAAGATGAAGAAACCAATATCAGCCCGGATTTAAAGGCGGACTTGTATTCGGATTGCAAAAGTTTCGTATGACATGCAAAATGATTTGGAGCTGTATGAACATTGGTTTATTATGGCTATTTTATTAATTTTTGAAAACATATTTATAATATTATAATTGATCCAATCTTAGCATATATTTGTGTATATATTTTGCAATATATTGCTAAACTATCGCGCTGCTTAAATTTAATGATATCATTACTAATATCGTTATTTTCAAAAATTATGATATCATTTTCGAGTGTACCTTTTAGAAAGCAACCTATATCATTTTAGAATTATAAATGATATCATTCTCGGGCTTCTATATCACCGAAATGATATCGTAATGATATCATTACGATATCATTTGGTTTGTTGGGTTATTATGTAATGATTTTAGAATCATAAATTTTATTGTAATTATAAATATGTTAAAAAAATATATATATTCCTAAAATGAATGATTTCCCATTAAATTAGGATTAAAGAAGATGTAGAAAACACTTATTTCGTGTTTATTTCTCTGAGATTTCACTCGTTACTAGTCAATTTCACTACTTTTTTTTCTTTTTTCCTAACCAAGAACTAACGAGTACACCAAAATGGCGGCCAATTATTTAATGTAAACTTTCCGTGATTTTATACTAAACAAAATTCTATTAAATAAATTTAATTTAAAAAATAATGCATTTAAATTATTTGGGTCTAATTTTGCCTAATATTAAAATACATTAATATGTAGATAATTCTTTCCAATCGTTATTTTTTATAATCATATGTTTTACTCTTTCTTTCGTTTATAATTTGTTTGTGTATTATATGATGTACTGGAATGCTAAATGTGTGTGTGAGTTGTAAAGTGAAAAAAAGGAAAACCAGAAGTGTCAAAAAACTTGTATTTTTTTTCATTTATTATAAATTTATTTAATCTTAATTTATTATTTAAAATCGGTAATTTATAAAGGATAAAACTATCTAAAATAAATGGTAATTATAATAGAAATAAGTGTGCGTTGTTCAATGAAATATTTTCGTGTTGGAAGCAAATTGCTTGAGTAATAAAATAATTTTTCCAACTCGATACTTTTTCCCAGAGAGTTGCCACTTTATAAATTCTTGTGTCGGAGCTTTGCCAGATAGCAATAATTTGCTTCTTGGGAATAATAAAAAGGGAAATAACTAATTTCTAAAAAAAAAAAAAAAAAAAAAAAAAAAAATTTATTTTTATTTTTTTTTTTTTTTTTTTTTTGCACGAGAAATTACAAAATACTTAAAAAGTTGTGTTTATGAAACTTTTATATTATTTTTATTTTTGTAAATGCACCCTTAAGAGATTTTAATTGACACCTTAATCTTTACAATCGGATAAATAGTATAGGAAATATTTACAATTTTAAATGAGTTAGGGAGGTAAATGAGTACCGAAATTTATAAAAATAAAAAAGTTTTGAAGAATATTTTTATTATCGACGAACTGCTGATTATTCATGTTATATATTAATTAGAAAATGATATATTAAAAAAACGGACTGCCCAGAAATTAATACATATGTATATTCAAAATGTGTTTTAATTTTTATATTAAAGTTAACTATTTTGTTCAAATTTATCGCGTTATTTTATTTGGGAAATGTTAATGTAAATAAAAAAAACCTGATATTACATATTTACGCTATTTAATCATATGTTGCAATATTGGAAACTTGTAAAAGAGATTAAGAATATTATTAATATTTTACAGCAGATTGAACCGTGTATGCGGATAACAGTGCAAATCCCAAAGGATGCGGCGCAAAGGTTACGCCAATTGGCTACCGAGGGTAACCCATCTCTGCGGGCCCTTGGTATACGCTCCGTACAATTAGAGGGAGATTCTCTGATATCACTCAACCTTGGTGGTCAACAGATTGATGTCAAAGTATCAGGTAAATTAAAAAAAAAATTTAGTAAATTCAATATATTAATACCGAATTGTATTTGTTTATTGTAGACATTTCATCTGTTATTAGCCATGAGACGACGTCCGGTACGTCTATTAGTGGTATTGGAAGCGGAGGAGTTGGAATCGGAGGCAGAGAAGCTTGTAATACAGATATAAATGATTTATCACAATTACTCAATGTGGGTAATCTGGGTGGATCAGGTACAAGTAGTGCTTTTGTAAAATTGCCTCAGCAGCAACAACAACAGCTGCAACAACAACAGTCATTAAGCTTACTTCAACAGCAGCAGCAACGAGGGAATATGGCTCCAAATTTGAATTTCGCTTCAAATGTTGGTGGAGGTATTGATGGTTCATTGTCGCTCCAGCAGCAGCAAATATTGCAACAACGTCGTAATATGATGCTGGGTGGTCCTAGTACGAGTAATGCGGCAATTAAACATCAACAACAAAATGCTTTCACACAGCAACATCAACAACAACAGCAGCAGCAACAACAACATCAACAGCCTGTATTTAAATCACCAAATACAGTTTGTCCAATGGATGGAAAAGTTCCAGTTCCGCCACTACCTGTAGGAGCAGGAAATACTACAAATTCTCGAGAATTTCCTTTTGAAAGTATGCGTCAAGCTCGTGTCTTGCAGGGTCGAGATAACTCTCTTCACACAGTGGGATCAACATCATCTTTACCAACCCCTGGTGGAATACCTTTAGCTGCTGGTAAAACAACGGTAGCTGGTGTAGCTGGAAATGGTGGTGTTGGTGGCACCATGCAGCACCAGCTTATGAACCCTTTGGGTCCTCCACCAAATGTTGCGCTTAAGGTGATAAAAAATCCTCAAAGTGGCGAAATGATTACTACAACTGTGTCTGCAGCTTCAGGTAAATCACAATTTTTACAACCACCTCCACCACCATATCCAGGTGTTGGTACTTTGAACTCTCCCGCCTCCCAAAATTCCCCTGCTTCAGCGAAGCCAATATCGAGCTACTTACAATCGCGAGTAGTGCCACCATCAACGCCAACAGCATCACCAACTGCAACTACGGGCTCTAGCAATAGCAGCAACAATATAGCGATGTCTTCGCCATTATTGGTTAATCTTTTGCAAAATGATAGCAATTCGGTGGCAAATCAAGTGAAATCATCTCCTTTACCTTCACCCCAGCAACAACATCAGCAGCAGCAACATCATCAACAACAACAACTACCGTTAATGCATCAGCAACAGCAACAATCTCCAATGATGGCCGGCATGAGTCCTCAGCAACAAATTATGAATTCGCCATTGAGAACAACTACACCGGGTAGCGAATTCATGATGCAACAACATACAAATCAGGTGCAGCAACAAATCGTCTCAGCGCCTGGTACCCCAGACAATGTTCTTAGTGTGCCTTCTTCTCCTACGACAGCAACGAATGCAATGCGTTCTATGCCATCTGGTTCGCAACAAATAATGTTGAGTCCAAGCAATAGCAATATGTATGCTCAACAGCAACAACAACAGCAGCAGCAACAACAACAACGTTTTCAACAGCAACAAATTTCGCCACAACAAGCCGCTTTGTTGCGTCAACGTCAACAGCAAATGCAGTCAGTCAATCAGCTACAAAATCAACAACGTTTTATGCCACAGCAGCAACAACAACAACAGCAACAAATATTGCAGCAACAAATGGGTGTTAACACAATGATTGGAAACCAACAACAACAAATGAGACAGGTGCGTGTCGGATCGGCTGGTGGTGGTGTTGGCGTTTTATCTCACCAAACACCACCATCCCCACTGCAACAGCAACAGTTGCAGCAACATCAGCAACGTCTGATAGGACAACAACAGTATATGTCAGTTAATTCCGGTAACATGTCACCAGCAACTGCTCATTCACCCGCCTCCAGTCATCATTCAATGCATAGTCCCCACATGTCATCACAACATTCACATCAACAACAATTGCTATCACCTTCGACTACACCCGCACAGTCTCCTCTTACAGCAACGCATCTAACGCAACAGTTGCTACCACCACCACAATCACCCTCTACAGGTCTTACGCACAATGCTTCCTCTGCCTCCTCGTCCTCATCCATTCACATAGTACCTTCTTCACCTTCGTCGTCTACGTCAGGTATGACTCTGCCGCCACCACCAGATTACAACCAAGCGGCCGCCTCTTCTAGATGGCCGGCGACTTTAAATAAACCAATGGATTCTGCAACCAAATCAAGTTTTCAAGAATTCACACGCTATCAGATGCAATACAATTTGCAACAACAACAAACCCAACAACAGCAGCAACAAATTATTTCCGAAATTGCAAATTCATTACCGGGTGCATCATCCAACAGCAACAGCAACAACAACAGCAACAGCCACCTCCAACAATCATCTACATCGACAGCTGGTGGCAGTAGTGTTGGTGGTGTATGTGGTCCTGGTGTAGGAAATTTAAATTCATCAACTTCGAATTCTATAGGAAGCATGAATCAAGCTGGTCAAGGTGTTGAAAGTGCATTAGATGCCCAAACTGTTGATGATTTAACGGATCCCTTGATAAGTTTATCCGATTTGGATGCTTTAACAACAAATGATTTGGATGCTTTGTTGCCTACTTTAAGCTGTGATATTGATTCGTCTTTAAGTTTGGATGATAAAAATGAATTAGAATCCTTGCTACAGGATGCAAAAGATCTTGATTTAGACCTTATCGAGGGTATGGATATTGATGAGACGGCGGCTGCTGCTTCATCGCTATTAGCGGGTGATGAACAACTAACATCAAATGTTGCACTTAACATGGAACCATTACAAAGCCAACCACAACAGCAGCAGCAAGTGCCACATCAACAGATTTTGCAGCAACAATTAATGCAACAGCAACAACAAACACAACAACAGCAATTGCAGCAACAACAAAGGCATTTACAAATGCCACAAAATCAAATTATGCAGCAGCAGCAACAACAGCAATCTCAGCATATCTTACAGCAACGTTTGCAACAGCAGCAACATCACATCCAACAACAAAATCTTGTGCCTCAAAATCAACATCAACCACAACAGCAACAGCAACAACAGTTTCATATAACTTCAAGTCAAAACCAACAACAATTTTCAATGCATAAACAACAGCAACAACAACAGCTACAGCATTCATCAAATCTCCCTAGTATAACAACTTCTACAACTGTTTCTTCAGCATCGAGCAACACTCAGACACAACCTTCATCTCAAGCAAAACAATTTCTCATAAATCCTCTAACCGGTGAATTAGAACCCAGCCCTAGTGATGACAGCGAAACTGAAGCTGAACAAGAAACTCTTCAATCCTCCAATTCAGCCCTCCACAACATTTCAAATGTTACCACAACCTCCTCCCAAGGAACCACATATAACCCAAATAATAGCACAAATAGCATTTATGATTTGCTACCAAATTCATCATCGCATTTTTCTGAAGACTCCAATTCCAACTCGTGTAGCACTGCCATTTCAAAATTGTCGGCTGGCGAACAAAATAATGGAGGCTCCTCAACGCCTCAATTATTAGGAGCCGGATCAGATACTGAACGCTCTAGAGACTCTTTGATATCGAATAAGTCACAAAAGAATAGAAAAACGAAAGCTAATGCTGCTAATGTGACATCATCGGCTTCAAGTATAAATATAAATGCAAGTTTAGTTAATAGTAAACCTGGCGATATGGGTTCACCAAGATCAAACTCATCCTCACCATCGGTGGTAGCAATGTTGACCGGTGGTAATACATCAAATAAAAAGTCCAAAACAAATTTATTGAGAGAGAAACTACAGCAGGGTCTGAGGGAGAAGAAAATTAAGGAGGCGGCTAATGCTGGTGTTGTCAAACCAAAAAGAGAAAGAGCAAAAGCTGGCAGTAAATCAAAAGCTGCTTTGGCAGCAGCGGCTTCAGCTCAATCGCAACAAACAATAAGTCTTACGCAAAATAAACAAAATAGTGCAATAGCAAGTAGTTTACAAGCCACAATACCGGCTACAACCATGAATGTTACTACTAGCAATTCGTTGATGAATACATTGGATAATACAACAGTGACGGCAGCAGCTTCAACGACGACTGCTTCAAGTGGTACAAATGTTACAGCAAATGAGAAAATCAAATTACGATTGAAATTAGGAAAAGCTGAACCTGTTTCACCGGCCTACAAGGTTGATGTAACATTTAGCTCGGAAAGTGTACAACAATCTCAACTAAATGCTCAACAATTGGCCAGCAGTGTAATGCAACAACAACATCAACAGCATCACCAAAATCAACAACATAATACGTCGTCTCAATTTCACCAGCATCCTAATCTAAACACTCAACAACAACAGCAACAATCCTTACAACAAATGCAACAACAATCTTCTATGAACCCGCCACAATATCAGCAACAAGAGAACACTTTCTCTCAATCATCTTCGACATCATCAACATTGTCAGCTACAACAACAGCTGGCGTAACCACCGTCACCGCTAACACAGCAGCAGGTAATTCTTCTTCTGCTACAGATGAGCCCAGAGTTCCTCCACTACACATTAGTTTACGAGGAGGAAAAAATTCAATTGTTATAAAAAATTCCAGAAAGGAACGTAAGAAAGCTCAGAACGTTGCAACAAATCTGAACGATACAAATCCAAATCGAACGATGGCAACGACGGACAATGATTCTTCTTCAGACAACAACAGCAAAACAAAAACACATCTCAAGCGTACTCACCTTATAACAGACAATACCCCTGCTAGTACAACAACTAGTGATGCCGCCGCAATAGAAGAACAAAGTGTAACAGATGCTAAACAGCCGAAAATAGGTCAAAATGTAACAAAAACTCCTACAACTCAAATGAATGGTATGCCAAACATCTCGACTTCTTCATCCACAACAACAACTTTAGTTGCTGGAAAAAATGGTCTAACCATTAGTGCAACAACAACAACAACCCTAAACAATGCAAATGCAATGGAGGCTAATAAAACCCAAAATCTATTAATGGATACACAAAGTTTGGGTTCAACAAATTTGGGTACCGTCACCCATTTGCCACCACAACAATTGCTACAACCCTCGACTCAACAGCAATTGGCCAAAATCACCTCATTGCCAAATAGCATAACTCTTAGTACTATAACAAATCCCAATACTGGAGGTGGAAGTGGAGGAGTCGGTACAAATTCCAATAGTTTGCAAGTGAAACACAATTTAAAGACAACGGCAACTATCACACCAATTCAGGGTAAACCACTTACAAAAAACCATAAGCCTCCGTCGTATATAACGGCGGTACAACAATTACAATTGCAAAAACAACAACAGCAGCAACAGTTAGCTGCTTTGGCCGAAAAACAAACTCAACAACAGATGATAGCAGCTGCCGTAACAATGCTACCAAGTGCAACAACACTCAAAAGGGTAGAAATAACAAAAGTGGAGCGAAAAGATGCCATGGGTAATGTCGAGCATGTTTTGATCAAATCAAATGAGCCGGTGACAACAGCAGCAGCAACAACAACAACAATTAAGGCGGCCAACACTCAGGTTATAACAAATACTACAAATGCTACAACCTCTACAGTAACAGTGTCATCATCAACAGCAGCAGCATCAGTATCTATGTCAAATTTGTCTACAAATACCAAGACGAACATTCAAGACAATGGTAAGACAGACAATTTGGTGGCTTCTTCTTCTTCTTCTTCGAATGTCAATAGCAGTACTTCAACCACAAACACTGCAGTTACAGCATCCACAATACCTGCCTCAATAGCTACAACAACAACCGCAAGCATAACATCAAATGCTTCTACCACAAATTTAAACTATAATCAATCATCACTGGCAACAACTTTACGTAATTCACCTGCCAGTACAGGAGGTGGTACACCCGCTCATGCTAACAGTGCGGGAGGAGAAGATAGTGGCATTGAATCTATGGATGCTTTATCAGAAAAGTCTCCACATCAACTTACATCCAGCAGTCCTCAATCACTGCAACCTCAAATCGCGTCAGACAAACCACCACAACAAATATTAGCTAAAGGTCCATCAAATGAAACCCTCAAGACGAACGAAGATATGACAAATCAATTAACAGCTGACGATGAAATCGAAAAGGCTTTAGCTAAAATGGAAGGATTTACAGATGATGATGATAATAATCTTCATCTGTTGGCGGAAAAAGACACAGAAAGCTCTAACAAACAACAGAAAATAAATGGTGATCACTCTATATACGATGACGATCTTATAAAACAAAAGGACAATAAAGTGATTTACAACAACATACATCAGCATCATCATCACCATCATCATCATCTGGACGAAGATGATGATGACGACGATGATCTTATTAAAAATCTTACTGCCAGTATTATTGAAGAACATGAAGCGGGCGAAAAGGCAGCCAAAGAAAAGTTGGAAAAAGAACAAAGAGAAAAGGAAAATTTAATGAAAAAAGAGCTTGAAGAGCAGAAAGAGAAGGTGGCAGCCACAGCAGCGGCGAACAAATTAAAATTAAAAGACATTAAAAATGAAGATTTCGAAGAAAAAATTACCAATACAACAAAAATTATAAAAAAAGATGACTCGATTAAAATCGAAATCAATTGCAACAATAATAACGATCATAAAGAACAAACAATTGAAACAAAGAAAATTTCCATAGAATCTCTTAACAAAGTTGAAGAAAACAAAGAAGCAACAAAAATGGAGACAAAATCTGAATCTAATCAAACCACAAATCTATCAACTCCCATATCCATAGAAATACCGCAATCAACAGATATTGATTCACCACGTATAAGAACAAGAGCCAGCAGCCGTTTAGGTAGTCCAATGGATGTGGCAAAATCTAGTCCATCTTTGGACTCTAATTCATCAACACAACCAACTGTGCTGGCAAATAAACATATTATTTCGACGAGATCTTCAAGTCATCATACCCATGAACGGGTTAGTGTAAGTCCTAAATTACATCAGACCGCCTCTAGCACCAGCTCTACCACCACAAATACCACTACAACAACTTCAATTAATTCTGCTATTAACACTAGCCAAACGCACAAACGAAAACGACTTGAATCTGAAGGCGGCAATAGTAGTAACAGTAGTGGAACTGGTGAAAGTGATGCCAAAAGAGCGCGCAGTGGTAGTACAAGTGGCAGCAGTGCTGTTACCCTACAAAACCATAACAATGAATCTACAACTAGTAATAAAAAATTAGATGATGGAGCTGTAAAAAATACTACTACTTCGACTACTGGTACTACAAAGAAAATTGAAGAATCCTCTGATTCAGATGAACCTCTAATAGAGGTGGCTGGTAAAGTTAGAAATTCTAAAGCAGCAGCTGCTGGCAGCATTGATTTAAACAGTAGTTCATCATCTACTACTACTACAACTTCATCATCGTTAAGTTCGACAAGTGTGGAAAATACTACGGAAAAAGTAACACGTAATAGTCGTTCACACCAACAGCAAAATAGTAAGTACCAAGATATTGTTAAATACTACATAGCAGTAGCATATTCAAACTGTGATACCATGATTGTTTAATTTTTATTTTAGAAACAACAGCTGCTGGTAATGATACGAATTCAAATGCTGTCACTTCTTCGAATGCCTCGAAGGGAGGAAAAATAAATAATAGCCATTCTGGTCAAAATAACAGTCATACAAGTACTACAGTCTCCGCCAACAATTCCTCTGCATTATCAACGAGTTTAACGACGACGTCAAACTCAACTACAACCGCAACACCAACACATGCTACACGCGGAGCAAGCCACCACAATTCTGCCGGAAATTCAAGTACAACAACTGCTAATGCAGCGACAAATCATGCTACTAATGTTAACAACAGCAGCAGTCCTAGTGATGAGAAAATCGGTACCCGACGAAGTGTAAGAGCTTCGGCGGCAGCAAATAAGATGATTTACACCAGAGGTATCCATAATAATGTCAGCAACAGTGGTGAAACAACAACAAAAATGGCTGGCAAATCAGGTCCAGTAAATTCAAGCTCTGAAAGTGTAGCAGAGGCTCGTAGAAAAACACGCAGTGCTGGTAAATATACATTTATTCTTCGTTAAGCTAAGTAAATGTAATGGAAATTTGATTTCTTTAAAATTTCAGTTGTAGGCGAATCAGTTTTAACTGAAGGTCGTCGCAGAAGAGGCTCTAGAGACTATAAGTGACCATTGTCTTGCGCCTCGGCTACCGGTTCTGAGGATAAATTCGAATTTTATATTTTCCAAGATGATGATGATGAGGATGACGTTCATGAAGAAAATTCCCAAGATTTAAAAACAATAAATATAAATCCCAGTATGGCCGAGACGCAGGATAATCAATATAAAACTATAAATCGTAAAGAGGTTTCCGATAAAGATTACGATGAGGATGAGAATGTAGAAAAGCAAAACATTGAGATATCAAAAGAAAACTATAAGAATAGTTATCAAAATATTGCTTCATTTGATGATGAGCCAGTAGATGATTTATTGTCTTTGGCCAATGATGATGCTACAGCTGTTGAAACAGCTAATTTATTACTGTCCGAACATCAGCCCAACTTTGTAGATTTTGATGAGTTCAATATATGTCTTAATAATATTCTTAATGATGATGTTGACTCCCAACTGGAACTATCGCCATCAGTAGTAATATCCGACACATTAACAACAGCAGCTGAAGTCGATGAATTGTTTAAGGTAAATATTGATATAAAAAATAAAAGCCTAAATCATATGCCACCAACATCAACAACAACTTTAAATGAAATTAAAAACGTTAGTAGTATTAATAGTACAAGTAGTAGTAGTAGTATTTGTAATAGCAACAGCATCGGCAGCAGCAGTAGTAATAGTAGTAAAAATAGTTTACACAATGAACAAATATCCCAATTACTTAATCATCAACATCAACGTCATAATGATAAAAATGAGGATAATGATGATAATGACTTATTAAGTATGGTACATTTTGATGATAATATGGATTTTAGTAGTTTTTCAACTGAACTAGAAAGTAATAATACCATCTCCACTACCACCAATACTGCATATCTAACATCTTCAATAAATAATAATGCTACTACTAAATATAAAGAAAATATAATTAGCACTAGACATAGTTTACCTCACATTTATGAAATTGACAATACAAGTATTACTACCCACAATAACATTGATCATGATGATGTTGATTTAGATCTAAATATGATGGTGGATCCTATAAGTATACAACAAACAATTTGTAATCCAACTGCTACTGTATCAGCTTCTTTAACCACTACCGCTACCGCCAGCAATATAAACATAAATAATGATGATAATGACAACAATGATACACCACAAGAAACAGCCTTAAATAATGTCATTAAACGCAATAGTCATAGTATTGTAAATATATTTCAATAATATAAGAAAAGAAAAAAACACTCATACTATATAAAATGTTACTTTATCTTTTTTTTTTTTTTTTAATATAAAATTGCTAACATATAAAAAAACAAAAAGAAAACAAAATCAGAGAAAAAAATACATAAATAGAACAAACACCCAAATTTTAAACGCTTAACAAATGCAGCAGTGTTTTTATAAATAGTATACACACCAATTATATAATGATGATGAAAGCCTTTAAGGTTAACTTTCCTTTCGTTTCAAAAAAAGAAATTTTTGATTTTCATTTCTAGTCAATTTATGTTGTTTAATATAAAAGAGAAGAAAACTTTAAAGTTATGAGCAAAATAAATTCATTTTGTTTCTTTTGTTTTTCTTTTACTTACATTTAAGCTGCATTTCCTTAATATATATTTTTGTAATTATTTAACATGTATTGTATACTAAATTTTCAAGTGAAACTCTATTCGATGACTACTGACCGAAATATTAAAAGAAAACTACATAATGCTCTAACGTCTTCTGCTAATATAAACATATTTAACGTAATCTGGTTAGAGAATTACAGTAAAGGTATAAATTATAAAGAATTCTCGTTGTAAACGATAGCAAGATTTTTCTATGCAAATTTTTTTATAATTTGTTTTTCATCCAATTTAATTTTTTCTTGTGGTTGTTCAGTTGTTTGCTAAATATCTGTGGATTACAGTGAATTTTTGAAAAATACATACAAGAAAAAAGTATACAAATCATATTTCTTGTATAATTGTAAACTTCTTATTCTTTTTTTATACTACAATTATATTTTGCTATAACTTTTGTTGTTTGCTATTTTTAAATTATCTTTATCTGTAAGGCTTAAGTACAAAATATTTAATAAAACCTATTATTTTATTATTTTTTTTAATCATTTTGATATTACAATGTATGTAATTGTAAAAAAAAAAGTTTTTAATCTGAAGCACAGATGTTTTTTATTTTTTGACGATGTATTTTTTTTTTTCAACAGTCTTACGACAATTGCTTTTTTAAAAATTAAGGTATGTTCAGATTAGTGAAATATTTGACCAAAATGACGTAACCACTCTTTTAAACATTTTCTAGCTTCTCCATTTTAATAGGAATCCTTGTTTGACATTTGCAAGATCAAACAAAGGTAAAAATTTCTTTTGTAGAACAAGTGGTTACGCAAATTTGGTCAAATATTTGACAAATGTGAAAATAGTTTTAGTTTGTTTAGATATCCAAACCTAAACAAACAAAAGCTATGTTATTATTAAGCTAAAACTTTAATAATAACAAAATTTCAGTCATTAAAATAACAAGCTCTGAACGTTTTGAATCCATATCCACAATGTTAGCAACATTTTTAATGGGTATTCACGATGTAGGCAACAAATTCTTTGGAAATCTTTAGATGAAAAAAACCTAATTGATCATAACAGTTATTTTTGAATATTTTAACCAAATGGAAAATTTATTGAAATACTTTCAAAATTTAGTTTTTTCGACAGAAATAGGTTATTTTGTGATTTTTTTCGAGTTAAAATAAGTTATTTTGTGACATTTCTCATATAGTATTGGAACATAAAAAACGCTGAAACAAAAAAAAAAATCGCCAAAACTGAAAAAAAATCTCCAAAAGGAAAAAAATCGTCAAAACGAAAAAAAAAAAACGCTAAAATAAAAAAATCATCAAAACTAAAAAGAAACTCCAAAATAAATAATAGTCGAAACGTCGCCAAAACGTTGCAATTTTTTTTTTTTTTTTTTTTTGGTTTTTTTTTTTTTTTTTTTTTTTTTTTGGTATTTTTTCCGCTTTGGCAATTTTGTAACATTTCTCATATAGTATTGGAACACAAAAAACGCTGAAACGAAAAAAATCGCCAAAACATAAAAAATCTCTAAAATGAAAAAATTGCCAAAACGTCAAAACCGCTAAAATTAAAACAAACGAAAAAACCTCTTAAATAAATATTCGTCAAAACGTTGCAATTTTTTTTTTTTTTTGGTTTGTGTTTCTTTTTTTTTTATCTTTTCCGCTTGAAAAATAGTATTGTAACACAAAAAAATCACCTAAACAAATAAAATTTAGCAAAAAAAAAACTCAATTGTTTGGCGATTTTTTCCGCTTTGGCAACTTTTATTCTTTTAGGTGATTTTTTTTTTTACTAAATAATGAGTTATTTTATGATTTTTCTTGTATTGAAAAATAGTATTGTAACACAAAAAAATCGCTTGAACTAATACAAACAAAACGAAAAAAAAAGAACTCCAAATAAAAAAAACAAGTGACAAAACCTGCAGAACGGAAAAAAATGGAAAAAATCACCAAAACCGAAAAATAACTTTTACCCTTTTCTCTGTTTTGACGATATTTTTTGTTATGCGATTTTTTCCGCTTTGGCAATTTGTTTTGGAGATTATTAAGTTTTCGCGGTTTTTTTCTGCTTTGGGTTTTCATTTTAGCGATTTTTTTTTCCACAAGACAATTTGTTATTTTTAACGATTTTTTTTATTTTACATTACTATTTTTTTTTTTAATATAAGAAAAAACAAAAAAAAACTTTTATATTAAATTAGAAAAAATTGTACAATAACTGTTATCCTCTGGCTTTTATGATAAAAATCATAACAGTTACGGTCCATTAAACAAAATCTTACATACGAAATTCTGCACTAAAAAAAATCAATGTCAAAAAATTGAGATATTTAAAATAAAGTATGAAAGAGAGAGAAAATTTAAAAACCGCTGTTGTTAGCATTGTGAATAAATGGCTTTAAAGTAGAACCTTTAGGTAAATAAAATTTAAAAGTAATTTTTTTGAGTCTGCAATTTTGTACTATAAATATCTTGTATTCTCTATGTATTCTTTTAAATTTGTATATTTAAATTTTGATTTTTATTAAATAATTTGTACTTTTACAGCCGCTTTAAACAAAATTTATGTACATAAAACTATTAATAAAATTTAATAGTAACACTTAAATAGTAAAAGCACATGAAATATGAAATAGTATGTAAAAATAAAACCAACAAAAAAATAGCCAATAATTTATAATAATTAAATATATTTTAAAAATATATTAATTATTATATTAAATATGTTAAATATCATATAAGAAATAAATATAGAAAGACTCAGACTTTCTATAATATGATATAGTAAAAAGAATGCAATAAATTGTGAATAAGATTTTCAATAAAAAAACTAATGTACATAGAGAAAATTAAAAAACAAAAAAATGTAAAAAAAAATAAATAACAAAAATACTATTTTTGCTAAGTATTTATAACAAAAATAAAGTAAAAACAATTAAAATATATAAAGAAAATACAAAAAAAAAAAAAAAATATTTTTGCAAAATATAACAAAATCATTTTTATAAAAAAGCCCTCCATTTCCTTGTAATTTTCTAATTAGTCTTTCTTTTTTGTTTGTATCAAATATGTAATACAAAATACACAACACACTACTTTATGGCTTTTATTTCTAAATATTAATTAATTATAACAATAAAAACATACATTTATATATTTATATTATAAACAATAAAAATTAATTATAAAATAATATTAATTAAATAATATAACATTTATAAGCAATTAGGTTGTAAGCTTTAATTAATAAAAATAATTATAAAACAAAAACCAATCCCCCTTAATAATTATTATTATTATAAATTAAACTACTTTATATAAAAAACAAACAACAAATCTATTAAAAATAATATATATAAAAATAATATATAAATAATAAATAAAATAAATAGTAATATTTAATGGAAAAACAAAGTGTCTTAAAAGAAATTGTAGTATTAGTTTATCTCGTATATCTATATTAATTTATATTATTATAAAAAAACTTATAAAAACCATTTAAAAAAAGCAAAAATAAAAAAAAAAAAAAAAAAATAAAAAAAAAACAAATAATTCACATAATAAGAATTAATTATCGTTATTATTTAATTTACTGTCTAATACAAAAAGAAAAAAAATATATCTATGAAAAAATAAGAAAAAAAGTATGCATGAAATACAATTTTAATTATACTATTATTAATTATTAATTCTATACCCATTATAACAATATTGCAATTGTATCCCTTTATTACTATTCTTATTATATATACTTTCTATTGTTTTTTATTATTATTATTTTATTTTAATTTCATTTAAAAAATGCAACAAAAACAAACAAAAAAAAAAATCCCTGAAGATAAATGCATAAAGCAGTAAAAAGGAAAATGTTTCATAAACAATAAAAAAATATCAAAAAATATTAAAATTCAATTTTATTTTCATTTCCAACACCAAAAAGGTGTGTGATTAGGGTCTTAATGACATATAATAACTAAATTGTAAGTACGTGCTAAATTTAATAGTAGTTTATTAAACATTGAATTGTGCAAGCTAATTAAAAGCAAATGTATTGGTTGTGGCATAAAAAGTCAGGGGTTCTTAATGTCTGGTGGCAAACGACTTGTGATAACATAGAAACATGATAGAAAAAATTTTAATGGTTTGATTGTTTTTGTAGAAAATACAAACATTTATTGAATATATAAATATTGAATTAATATAAAACCAAAATTTCAGAGACCGATTAATTCTAAATCAGTAACTAATTTTTTTTTTTTTTGATTTATGACCTTCTTGCAGTAATTAAGCGATATGTTTTCTAAATAATTTGGAACTACTTTTTATATTGGTAGTGTTAGGTTGCTGATATCCCTGTTAAGTTTTAAAGATGTGCAACTTTTTAATTCCTATTCATAAAGCTTATGAACTTTTTGAGCAATTAAATATCCATAAACCTGATTTATTTATTTATTGAGTCAGTCACCTGACAATCTTTTTAACTGGTCACTTTACTAATCACCTGACTAGTCACTTTAACATGGGGATGTCCTAGGAAGAGGTGTATTGCCACCAAAGGACCAAAAAGTGGCGATATTGTGACTAGTACAAAAAAGTCAATAAAAAAAAAAACACAAATGCAGAATAATTGATTTTTTTTTATTAATTGTAAAATCCTAATTAGCAAGACTAGTATCGCAATTCCGTAAGTTTTTTCATTTACTACCGATATCGTTAATTAACGAAATTTTTCGGTTGTTTTTGATTTTGCTATTCTCTACTAAAGTTAGCGATTTTTTTCGTAAGTATATTTTAACGACAAATATCGATAGAAATGATAGAACGTCATTATTTGAAAAAAAAAATTTAATTTTAATTGGATTTTTATTTAAAAACAAAACAATTGTCTTGAAAAAAATATGAAAAAAGTGTAAATATTATATAAATGTGTGCAGATTTTTCCAACAATTAACCAATATGAGTATATGTATTGTATGTTGTTGGAAATATTTTTAAAATTAATTAAATGTTAAATGTTTCTTATATTAGACCCGTTCATTAAAAATTTGCTTTAAACTTTAAAATAACATAACTATGGAAACTTATGTTTAAAAACTCGTTAATATTTTTCGTTTAAACAAATTATTCAAATATTTTATTTCATTTAAAAATACCAACTCTCACAAAAGTTCTAATATTTGAAAAATTATTTTTTTTTTGCAAATAAATTAAAATTTTCAAAAAAGGAGAAATTTATAATAAGAATCAAAATTTTTAAAAAATTCTGAAATTTTTCTTAAAATATAATTTTTTATTAAAAATTAAAAATTTTACCAAAATTCTGCATTTTCAGTAAAATAAATTTTTTCACTAAAAAGACTCACTAAGAACTGAATGTAATTAAAACTTAATAACAAATCAGTTTCAAAATTCTAAAAACTCAGTTATTAACTCTCATTTGAATCTCTACATTTTTGCTAAAATTCAGTAAAAACATTTAATAAACGAAAACTTTAACGAAAAAAGAATCGCCACCTCCACGCTCACCAAAGGGTCAATAAAGTATAAATCGCCACTTCCACGCTCTCAAAAGAGTCAATAAATGGTGCTATCGACACATGAGTCAGGTGGGTAGTCACAAATGAACTTTACTGTGCTAAAGCGGGTGAATTGACACCGAAAAAACTGCTGGGATCTTATAAGTTTTACTCTCAAAAAAATACACATATACTACGAAAGTTTGTTTGTGTGTGTGCATGTGTATTGTGAAAAGTACTTAAAAACAATTCACCTCAGCAACTTTGCTAGGCCCTTACAAAGTAAGTTGTGCAAAATTTATTATATGTGGTTGTTGTTGTGTTTGCAGAAATCGATGAAAATTTTCTACTTTGCAATGGTCTTGCAAAGTTGCAAATTTCTGAAGTGAATACCTTTAATGTTTTTTTGTAAAATTGTTTTATTTAAATGGTTATTTTACATTAAAATTCCCAGCAAAAATTGTTTGGCTTTTAGTAATGACTACTACTTACTGGACTCATTACCTGGTAATGAGTTGTCATTATTTTTCTCATTTCTTCGAGTAGTGGAATAACTAGTTACAGCGTAGCACTCAGAAGGTTGTCGGTTCAACACCAAACTAAACCCATACATTTTTTTAGAAAATTATTCGAATTTCTATTGGTATGTTAAAACTATTAATAACGCACACAAATTTTAACGTATACATGGTGTAGTGAGTAAGACAGTAAGTAGTCTTTGAAACATGAACGAATGTTTTTGCCTAGGTTCAAATCTCAGTTGAGCCAGCTTTTTGTTTTTAATTTTTTTTTTTTTTTTAAGCAATTTTGTAGTTTTGAAATATTTGTAGTTTTGTAGCATTTGACTACTTATTTGATTGCTTAAAATAAGTACTTTAATAATGGGGGACCCATGAATTCGTGGACATCGCCATATAAATGTAATGAGTTTTTCACCCGAATTATAAGTAGTTACCGTCTTTTAGCAATGTAATATATTGGCTTACCGGGTAAGTAAAGTTTTTGCTGGGTTGTGCTAAAAAATTTCGAATTTCTTAAATTCAAAGTCACAGAGTAACTGAGTGAAAATAATGAAATCTTATGAGATTTATTAAAATACGTTTATCCCTTGTTTAAGATTTAACATAATATAAACAAAATGGTTATATATTATGATACAAAAAAACTCATCCTATGTAGTCTTATTATGTAACTCTGTTATAAATAAAATTTATTTCACCTAAATTTAACAAAAATTTCAAAAATCTAAAAATTTCACCGTAAATTCATTAAAAATTTTAATTTCGAATTTTTGGTGCAAAAATTGAATTTTAAGTGAATTTTCGAATTTTTTGTGAAATTTAGAATTTTTGGTGAAACTTTAGAATTTTTTGTGAAAATTTTGAATTTTTAGTGAAATTTCGTATTTTTTAATGAAATTTTGTATTTTTGCTGAAATTTCTGATTTTTTATGCAATGTTGATTTTTTTGTGAGTATTCGGATTTTTGGTAAAACTTAAGATTTTTATGAATTTTTGGATTTTTTATGAAATTTTAACAAAAATTCAAAATTTCACCATAAATCTAAGATTTAAAAAAATTAAAATTTCAAAAAAAAGTTTGGCCTTAGGAGGTTTATTATATTTCTGTTAATGAATAAATAAATCAACATTTTACCATCAAAATTTAGCAGAAATCGATTGTTGAGTTTTTGCTTTTAATTTTTTTCTTTGTTTTATATTTTTAATAATATTTACTCAAAAAAAAAAAAAAAAAAAAAAATAGTTTTGTTAAAATATTTTAAGCAAAAAATTTTCAAGAATAATAAAAATGAGGTGCGAAATAAAGATAAGTTCACTAAACAAAAGCTTACAAAAATATTAATTATCATTATTTTTCTTAAGAATTTGTTATTTATTTCGTCTCCTTTACTTTTTATCATGTCAAAAATACTGAATTGAATTGAGTTTACCAAGTTTTCCAAAGTTTTTAAAAGAATTTTGAACCATACCGTTACTACTGCATATTTATTGTTTTTACGGCTTCATACCGTTCACTATTGGCATACAATTTGCACGCAAAGATTTCCAATAAGTTTTCCATAAAATTTAGGAGACGTCTACGGGCTGAGAATCACAAAATGTTAATGATATTAGAGAAACTGACGCCAGTTGTGAATGACTGCATTGTCCTTCTAAAAAAAATTAGGTTAAAACCCATTAAATTTTAGCTTTTTTCAAATAACGATGTTTTTAGCATTTCCACATTGTTTTTGGAATGCATTCTGATTCAAATCTATGCCAGTGTAAGCTTTCCTTTGGAAAGAAAATTCAGCCAATATATGAATGCACCTCCCCAAAAATTTCAGCTCATACTGACTCCTTTTCGTAACGAAAACAATTCTGGATTTCATGGGTACATGCAAATCATACTTCGTTTCGTCACGAAAAACTATTTCTTTCTTTATTTTGCCGTAATTCTTGTGATTTTTTCGCCCAACTCAAAGGCCTATTTTTGTGATCTTATGTTAAAGCGGCACGCCATTAGTTTTGTAAAAGTAAGGTCTTCTGAGCTCTAAAAAGCCGGTTAAGCTCTTCTAACTATTACTGGAAATCAAAACTAACTCCTCATTTAAGACCCAAACTCTAGTAGATGGTATTCCGATCGACTTATACCCCGTTTTTGGTGCAGAGACAACATTGGATCTCGACCGGAACTGTTTTTAGTGTTAGAATTTTATTTTAATTTCAAAAAATTATACACAACATAAAAAGATCTGCCTTTTATTTTAGTGATAACGCAGTTGGAAAGCGTTTAATCGTTAAAATATAAATTTTTCCTGGTTCTTCTGCGGACAACGGCTTTCCACGATTTATTTGAGAAAAACGTTTAAGGAAAAGAATTTTAATGCAAACTATTGCAACTAAAAGAACGTTAACATGTCGACAGATAATTAAATATTAATTGTATAATACTTTTTCTTTTAATCAATCAAGTAAACCACTTTTATATTTATTTCGCTCTATAACTCAACAATTACAGGAAAAACGATAATTTTCCTATGCTTGAATACTAAATTATAAAAAAATATATAACGGTACATTAGATAATTCGCCACAGCATTATACCGAATTAAAAAAGATGATATATACATATAAATTTTATAAAGTGAACTTATATTTATTTCGGCCACTGTATGAGGGTGAATGTAATCTTTTAAAAATATTATTACAAGTAGTGAATGGAGAATCGATTTCGATTATTGTCGAAAATCGATTCTCACTGCCCAAAAACGTTTATTTTGTGAGTAATTTGTGGGTAAGAATCACCAGTCAACTTTATACTGAAATCGACTTTTAAACTTCGATTAATCGAAAAGTCAACCCTGCATAGAAAAATAGTTTTTTGTACAAATAAAAAAGTTAAAGGAAAAGTAAAAAATTTCTAAAATATATAAGATTTTGATAAAAAAATCAGTAGAAGTGATATTTAAGAAATAATTTTCAAATACAGTGGATGAATATTGAGCTCGAGATATAAAAACTAAGTTTGTAAGAGAACAGTCGTCAAATTAGTTGAGCATGCCTTCGGGCATAGCCAGACAGTCACATAAGAATGTTCCTTATCTTCACCCAGCAAAAAAGGAAATGAAAAACAGTTGAAATAGTCATGAATTTAACATTGTGTTATCATGAGAAAGAAGTACTTAGTGGTAAAAAAAGTGCTGTTTGACCTTTTTTAACACATGATTGTCATTAGTAGAATGTTCTTCTTTTAAACTTCTTGTTCATTTCTTTTGAAATAAAATATATGTACATAATAAAAATTTAATAATTTTGAATCTTCATTTAGGCTCAAGTTCATCAATGTAATAATTTTTGTAGAATACAGAAAAAGATTTATTAGACACTAGCAGGATGGAATGTATTTTCTGATCCGCTACGATCGCCATCAGCATCCTTGTGCCTTTAGTGTAGTATGCCTCTATTAAAGTCTATTAAAAATTCAAAATTTCACCATAAATCTAAGATTTAAAAAAATTAAAATTTCAAAAAAAAGTTTGGCCTTAGGAGGTTTATTGTATTTCTGTTAATGAATAAATAAATCAACATTTTACCATCAAAATTTAGCAGAAATCGATTGTTGAGTTTTTGCTTTTAATTTTTTTCTTTGTTTTATATTTTTAATAATATTTACTCAAAAAAAAAAAAAAAAAAAAAAAAAAAATAGTTTTGTTAAAATATTTTAAGCAAAAAATTTTCAAGAATAATAAAAATGAGGTGCGAAATAAAGATAAGTTCACTAAACAAAAGCTTACAAAAATATTAATTATCATTATTTTTCTTAAGAATTTGTTATTTATTTCGTCTCCTTTACTTTTTATCATGTCAAAAATACTGAATTGAATTGAGTTTACCAAGTTTTCCAAAGTTTTTAAAAGAATTTTGAACCATACCGTTACTACTGCATATTTATTGTTTTTACGGCTTCATACCGTTCACTATTGGCATACAATTTGCACGCAAAGATTTCCAATAAGTTTTCCATAAAATTTAGGAGACGTCTACGGGCTGAGAATCACAAAATGTTAATGATATTAGAGAAACTGACGCCAGTTGTGAATGACTGCATTGTCCTTCTAAAAAAAATTAGGTTAAAACCCATTAAATTTTAGCTTTTTTCAAATAACGATGTTTTTAGCATTTCCACATTGTTTTTGGAATGCATTCTGATTCAAATCTATGCCAGTGTAAGCTTTCCTTTGGAAAGAAAATTCAGCCAATATATGAATGCACCTCCCCAAAAATTTCAGCTCATACTGACTCCTTTTCGTAACGAAAACAATTCTGGATTTCATGGGTACATGCAAATCATACTTCGTTTCGTCACGAAAAACTATTTCTTTCTTTATTTTGCCGTAATTCTTGTGATTTTTTCGCCCAACTCAAAGGCCTATTTTTGTGATCTTATGTTAAAGCGGCACGCCATTAGTTTTGTAAAAGTAAGGTCTTCTGAGCTCTAAAAAGCCGGTTAAGCTCTTCTAACTATTACTGGAAATCAAAACTAACTCCTCATTTAAGACCCAAACTCTAGTAGATGGTATTCCGATCGACTTATACCCCGTTTTTGGTGCAGAGACAACATTGGATCTCGACCGGAACTGTTTTTAGTGTTAGAATTTTATTTTAATTTCAAAAAATTATACACAACATAAAAAGATCTGCCTTTTATTTTAGTGATAACGCAGTTGGAAAGCGTTTAATCGTTAAAATATAAATTTTTCCTGGTTCTTCTGCGGACAACGGCTTTCCACGATTTATTTGAGAAAAACGTTTAAGGAAAAGAATTTTAATGCAAACTATTGCAACTAAAAGAACGTTAACATGTCGACAGATAATTAAATATTAATTGTATAATACTTTTTCTTTTAATCAATCAAGTAAACCACTTTTATATTTATTTCGCTCTATAACTCAACAATTACAGGAAAAACGATAATTTTCCTATGCTTGAATACTAAATTATAAAAAAATATATAACGGTACATTAGATAATTCGCCACAGCATTATACCGAATTAAAAAAGATGATATATACATATAAATTTTATAAAGTGAACTTATATTTATTTCGGCCACTGTATGAGGGTGAATGTAATCTTTTAAAAATATTATTACAAGTAGTGAATGGAGAATCGATTTCGATTATTGTCGAAAATCGATTCTCACTGCCCAAAAACGTTTATTTTGTGAGTAATTTGTGGGTAAGAATCACCAGTCAACTTTATACTGAAATCGACTTTTAAACTTCGATTAATCGAAAAGTCAACCCTGCATAGAAAAATAGTTTTTTGTACAAATAAAAAAGTTAAAGGAAAAGTAAAAAATTTCTAAAATATATAAGATTTTGATAAAAAAATCAGTAGAAGTGATATTTAAGAAATAATTTTCAAATACAGTGGATGAATATTGAGCTCGAGATATAAAAACTAAGTTTGTAAGAGAACAGTCGTCAAATTAGTTGAGCATGCCTTCGGGCATAGCCAGACAGTCACATAAGAATGTTCCTTATCTTCACCCAGCAAAAAAGGAAATGAAAAACAGTTGAAATAGTCATGAATTTAACATTGTGTTATCATGAGAAAGAAGTACTTAGTGGTAAAAAAAGTGCTGTTTGACCTTTTTTAACACATGATTGTCATTAGTAGAATGTTCTTCTTTTAAACTTCTTGTTCATTTCTTTTGAAATAAAATATATGTACATAATAAAAATTTAATAATTTTGAATCTTCATTTAGGCTCAAGTTCATCAATGTAATAATTTTTGTAGAATACAGAAAAAGATTTATTAGACACTAGCAGGATGGAATGTATTTTCTGATCCGCTACGATCGCCATCAGCATCCTTGTGCCTTTAGTGTAGTATGCCTCTATTAAAGTTTATTTTCATATAACAAAATTTTTGATAATGATATTGAATGAAATACGTAATTTTAGAGGTGTTTTGAACATTGAGATGTAATATTTTGGGTTTCATATAAGAACATACTAATCTTCATTTTTAGAGGGGTACATTTGCAACTTTTTTTCGTGAGGCACTGTAATGTTTAGTATTTAATAAAATAATTTATAATTTAAAAATAAAAGCATCAAGCTCTACGAAAAAATCCGACAAAACGAAAACAACCCGCATGTACTCAATTTTGTACCTGAGGGATTTTATAGTATTTTTAAAATATATTTTTACAACAATAAAAATATTTGAATATAATATAGTGTAGTTTATAGATAAAGGTCAGTAGCTTATTATACCATTTTTAGAATTTTAAATATACCTTTAAAATCGGGAGCTATATCCGATGGACCGCTTTTTCGGACTTCGCGGTTTTAAAATTTTATATCTAGAATATCAGTTGACCAAATTAATTTTTAAATGTATTAGAAAGACTAGAAATTATCCTTTTTAAAAAGTATATACCCATTGTTACAAGTCCCTTACCATGAGTTGAAATGACTTTTGGCTAGCTCGAATTCGCACTCGACTCTCTCAAAGGAGGTTCAAAACCCAGTCATTTTACCTCAGGACCGTAGCAACTATAATTTTACATAAATGCAGATAAACTACCAGAAACTACACGAATTCAATAAACAACACACTATCACAAAGGGAGAAAGATGATGTTCTCCGGCCGCCCATCCCAACCATGGTCACTTACTCTTCCTGTATGATGTATATAGTGACCCCATTATCCGCACACATTACACCACTTTCACTTCCTTTTTCCCTTGCCCCTTAAAAGAAAAGTTTAAGCAATCATGTTTGTTTTTTTTTTTCTAACTTAAAATTCACATCATTTTTATTATATTTATCTTATGCCTATATCTTTGCTTATTTAAATTTGTATTATATCTTAATGTAATAATCTAAATATACCTTAATATAATTTATAAAAAAAATTAGTATCTAAATGTCTTTCTTTTATATGATTGTCTTATTGACAATAGGCCTTTTGGCTGGGCAAAACGAATCCTGAATTACAGGTAGATTTATATTCTCTTTTTTTTATGTTTGATTTTACTAAAATGCTTCCATCTGATGACTATATTTAAATGCTTAAATATCTTTATACTAATTATAAAACATACAAAACTTACAAAACAAATAAAATCAAATTATCTGAGATTCTTCTAAAATTATGGGCGGTTCTACACACAACCGGAAATCAAATTTTTGTATTTAACTAATATTTTAATTTCCTATCCCCGGATTAATTTCTACAATATTTGGTAGCTTTTATTTAAAAACTTAATTTCTCTATCAATTCTTTTAATTAACCTAGATTTGAGAGAGCTCTCTAAAACCTACTGGAAATTATATTATGAACTATGAGTAACAGTACTAAATATTGTATTAAAATTTCCTAGGATAAAAAAAAACTTTTACTGCTCTGATAATTTGATCTATACCTTAAAATAATCTTATACATAAAAATTTAATTTGACAAAAAGTACACATATAAACTACACACATATAAATAAAATCTTATAATCTAGTCTTAACACTACAAATAACATAAAAATTATGACGAATTCCCTACTGTTGTGGGCCTTTTGGTTAAAGTGATTATTTGTATTCACTCTTTGTTTTTTTTATGTTTAAGGTAAAAGTGTTTATTTACTTCCGTAAAAATTTCGTTCTTTTCTTATATTTTTCTTTTAATTGTTACCTGGAGTATTTTAATTGCCTTTTATTGGAGTTTGGAGAACTTGTTAGCTTTACCAAAAAAAATCAAAGGTTAAGGGAGGAAAATTTTTTCAGATTTTTACACACCCGCGGCAAGCTATTTATTTAATTCTAAAAAAATAGATTTCTCTCATAACTACTTATGATAATATATTTTTATTTTCATATAAAAACTTACGTTCTCCAACAATTTTTTTTTTATTTGGCAGGAAATATATGATTTCTATCACTCCTCTATACTTCTTTCCACAAATACTCCTAATATAAGACAAATTTATTAGATAATATAACATTTACTTTTTTTTTATATTACCAGCTTTTTTATTTATTTATAAATATCGTTCAATTTTATTTTTCTTTATTTAAACTTTAAAATAGCAGGTTAAATTTTATTTTAATGACTTTTTTATTAATTTTTTTTTATATTTATTATGTCTTCACTATTCCACGCTCAAAACTCATTTGACCTACTCTAATACACTGGCCTGCACTTCTTGGGTCGATTAGCGTTCCAGTCCAGCCATCTTTATGAAACTTTCCCTCGGAATTTACTTTTTCCCTACATCTCTTTCTATTTTGCAAATTCAAAAATTACTATATATTCGTCTTTTTATTAATTCATTATCTAAAAAACTGTCCTCTTCTAATAAAAAATTTTAAACTATAATATCTGTCCTTTTCTTATTTAAATTTAATGATTTTCGCTCCACAAATAACATTAAACATAACATTCGAACCAACGGAAATCTATTTCATTCATTAAAAACTTACTATACAACCTACGTTCATACAACAACAATTCACAATAGTTCTATTATCCGAACACAATACTTGACGTTTACCAACACTTAACACCATATGTTTATATTGTATTTTAATAAACAACCAACAAGCTGAAGGTATAGTAAGTATCGGTTCAATAATTTTCAATAAATTATCATTTTAATATATTCCTGTTTCTTTCCAGGTTTAAACGGCGGGCTTAACTGCGATCCGTATGTTCGGACGGTCGCAAGAACAAGGTTTCCCCCCCGTGGCCTATGGTTTACTGCGGATTGGCCATCCCCACTATCAAAAAAAAGTAAACCATACCGAACCAACAAAACAAAATAAAAACTTAAATATTATTAAATACTGGCACGGCCACAGTACCAGGCGAAAGGTTACGCCGGCCACGACGGATAGTGCCCCCAACAAGATCAAAATCCCTGGGCACTCCACGAAAAAATTTTTTTGTCACCCCCCCCCGCTTCCTCCTCGATATCCCATAAAGCCACCGCAACAAAACACCGGCTTTGGCATGAGGAATCAATAAAGACGGTGTGCGTGGCTGATACGCATTCGCTAACAACGTGGGGAACTCCCATGACCCTGAAGTCTCACTAGCCGGGCAAAGAAAAAGTAAGTATACCTAACCTGAACTTTCCTAGCCATAATTTTCAGTTCTCAATAATCATACAATGGGAACTTTGTATTAATGTTGCTGAGAATCTTCATACTCAGTAGTTTCGAATTCGGTTAGAATATGTTTTATGGCTTTACTATGTTAATATATTGGCAACATTTATATATATATATATATGTATATTTGTGTATACCGCTATTCCATTATTCAATTGGTCCTTTTTCGAAACAATTTCTAAGCTATTTCTGAAAATTTTCAGGTACTTCCGGGTAGGAGAATTTACATTAAACTTCCGGTCCAAGCAAAATCTTTAGATAAGTATTATACTATTTATTTTTTTCTATTTTCGATAAGAATATTACTTTGTGTGATTTTTTTTTTCAGGTACTTGGGTTTATAGACTACAACATGAACAAACTCATTTATTGCACAACGGAAATCTAGAGGTAAGTTATAAATATGTGTATAATTACTAGATTTAAAAGATATAATTACGGACATCACATTGAGATAAAATTATTTACTGTGTGCTTTATAAAGGGTGTAAAAAAAAACATTTAAAAAAAAACTGGACAATCACAAGTTTAATAAGGTCCATATAATTGTATTTCTTACATCCTAATATTGCACATTGGTTAATTTTATCACAGATCTGTTTGTATCCTACTTAGTTATTTATATTTTTATATCTTTTGCATGAAAAATGCCAATAGATTTTCCCTGCATATTTTCAAGTTCGTACATGTTGTTGCCAATTGGTTTTAGTACTCTACATTTTACAAACTTTTTGCAAAATTTTGCATTTCTATTCTTTTCGAAATCACTTAATATATTATTCCGTCTAAAGACCTCTTGACCTGGAATAAATTTCGTAAGTCTAGCGCGTTTGTTATATCTTTCTGAACTGCGTTCAAAAGCTTTATGCATATTCTCTTTAATCTTCTCTCTTATTAATTCAAGCCTCTCGTCTCTATTCAAGTTATGTATTTCATGATCAGTTAGTGATTTTAATTTTCTAGCTAGTTTGTAATCGCAACCGTTAGAAAACATATGGAAACCGAATAGTGCAAAAAATGGTGTTACCCCTATAGCTGAATGTACGGACGTTCTTAATGCACATTCGATTTCTGTTAGATATAAATCCCAATCACGATGATCCTCTTCTAGATAAGCTCTTATAGCATTCAATACCGATTGATTAACCCTTTCGGCAGCA
Source organism: Protophormia terraenovae (assembly GCA_951394005.1). NCBI lineage: Eukaryota > Metazoa > Arthropoda > Insecta > Diptera > Calliphoridae > Protophormia > Protophormia terraenovae. The sequence goes on from OX596074.1 coordinate 147,161,389, forward strand.
TTAGATTGGGGACTGTAGAAAGCAGTCTTCACATGATGGATTCTATAGGCTTGAATCATTTCCATAAAGGATTTTGAAACAAATTGTACGCCGTTGTCCGAGTGTATTATTTCGGGGACTCCGAATTTATGAAATATTTCGTTTACCAAAAATTTAACGACATTACTAGCAGTTGCTTCTCTCATAGCTTTAAGAAACGTAAATTTAGTAAAATGGTCTACGACTATGAATATGTAGCAGTTTCCACTCTTGGACCTAGGATATTTACCTAAAAAGTCTACATACAATTTTTGAAATGGTCGTTCTGTTACCACTTCCTTTCCAATTTCTGGCATTAGATTACGATTCGCCGATTTTACTTCTTTACAAATTTGGCACGAGTTTACATATTCTTTTATCTGGATGGTCATTTTGGGCCAGTAAAAGAATCGTTTTATTCTTTCAAGCGTTTTTACTATCCCACCATGAGCTGCTGTGCATTCTGTGTGTGCTTTTTCTATTATAGTCGAGGTCAAATTTGATGGGATCCACAGTTTCCACGAGTATTCTTCACCTCGCGTTGGGTCGCTCAATGTTTTCTTATAAACTTTGCCGTCTACTACTTTCAAGTCTGGGAGACATTTGGAATTTTCTTCTATTCTTCTAATAAGTTCTAAATATTCCTCACTCTCAAATTCGGTGGTTTCAAAATCTAATAAATATTCAGCACTCAATTCATCAATTTTGATCTCGTTATCTCTTGGCGATCGTGATAACATATCGGCAACTATATTATCAGATCCTTTTCGATGTTCTATACTAAAGTCATAAGCCTGCAAAAGTAATGACCATCGTGCCAGTCTGCCACTTAAATCCTTTAAAGTCATGAGCCATTTCAAACTTGAGTGATCGGTAATAACTGTAAATGGCATCATCTCCACGTATGGCCTAAATTTCTTAATTGCCATTACTGCAGCTAGGCATTCTTTTTCTGTCACACTATATTTTTGTTGACATGAGTTTAACTTTTGAGAGTAAAAAGCTATTGGATGTTCTTCATTATCCTTCCCTAACTGATATAAAACAGCACCTATGCCGTAATCAGAAGCATCACACTGGATATAAAACCGTTTTGTGAAATCTGGGTGTTTCAGAACAGGGGCAGTCGTTAAAGCTCTTTTAAGTTTTTCAAACGATTCTATTGCTTCTGGAGTAATTGTAAACTTTTTTGCTTTTTTCAGAGTGTCAGTTAATGGCGCTGCGATTATAGCGAAGTTCTTTATGAAACGCCTATACCAGCCTGCTGTTCCAAGGAAACTTCTCACTTCTCTTGTCGTCTTTGGAATTCTGATGTTACGAATAGCATTAACTTTCCCTGGGTCGGTTTTTAACATTCCTCCACCGATAATAAATCCCAGATATTTCAATTCCTGAAAACAAAATTGTGATTTACTTAGCCCGATTGTGAGATTTGCTTTTTGCAAACATTCTGCTACTTTTTCTAACAATATAAGATGTTCATTAAAACTACTTGAAATCACCAGTAGATCATCAAGATAAATGAAGACATTTTGTTTTATACTTTGTGGCACTACTTTATCCATGAGCCTACATAGACGTTGAGCAGCGTTGCAAAGTCCAAAGGGCATGACTCTGAATTGGTATAAAGGCCTCCCTGGTACCGTAAAAGCCGTATAGGGTTTACTTTCTTCGTCCAATTCAATCTGCCAGAAAGCATATTTTAGGTCAACGCTGCTGATATAATATGTTTCATCTATGCGGCTTAGTATGCCGTCAATATTTTGCAGTGGATATGCATCTTTAATCGTGAGATTATTCAATTTCCTGGCATCAAGACAAAATCGGTTCTTTCCGGGTTTGCGAACTATAGTTGTCCGATTACTCCATGGGCTTTCGCTCTCTTCAATTACTCTTAACTCAAGCATTTTATCAATCTCGTTGAATGTGATTTCTTGTACAGCCGGTGAAATGGGATAATGGCGATCCTTAACCGGTACTGCACCTTCGACTAACTTAATGGTATGTTTTTCGAGCGGAGTTATACCTAAACCATCCTTCTCAAATGTTTTAAAATGTCCTATTACATCTTTTAGTTGTGCCTGTTGATCTGGTGTTAATACATGAGGTTTTAATCTATATTCTGCTATATTATCTTCTAGCTCCTGTTTATCGTTTTCTATTTTTAACTCATCTACTTTCACTATCTCAGGTACTAATCCAAACCTTTCCCAGAAATCTATACCTAAATATAATTCCTGTTCCAAGTCCGGACAAAGATACAAGAACATTATGTGTTCTTGATCTTTGTACTTTATGGATGTTTTTACTTTCCCTAGTAATCGTTGTTGATGACCATTGGCAGTTTTCACACTGGTCATCATGGGATAAATTAAAAGATCCAAATTGGCTATTAATTCTCTACAATTCCTTCCTAAAATACTAACAGATGCTCCTGAATCTAGTAAACCAGAAATTTCAGTCCCATCTACATTTACTTTTATAAATATTCTTGGATCTTTCATCACTTCATCAACCTTACGAATAGAATCTAAAATCATATTTCTTAACTTACGACGCTCTTTGAATTTTTTTCTAATTTTCAAAATTCTTCGAGAAACTGAACTGTTATTTGATTCTGCTCCAAATATTTTTGATCTAATTTTGTTGTAATTTTGTTGTCTGGTCTGTAGGGGTAGGTAGTGTCGAAGCTGGGGTATATATTTACTGATATTAGCCTGTCTAATCTGATCTAATAATAATTTCTTTCTATTTTCAGTATTCAATTTCTTGATGATGCAGGGACTTCCTTCTGACGTGAGTCCCCTGTCATTCCCACGCCATTCTTCCCGTTTTTCTGCTGGCATATCGGACATTTCGGAGTAGTCACATTTGGTTTTCCGCATTTATAGCAAAAAAGCGTTCTCTGGTCTAATGGACAATCCATGTAAACGTGACCGACTGTTCTGCAGTTCCAACAAGTGACTGGTTGTTTTTGTTGTTGGTCTAACCGTAAAGCGTCAACTTCAACAATCTCTTGAGGCAAAAATTGATCATTTGAATGGTGTTCATTATCATCAAAATAAAGTTCATTTATTTGTCTATTCATTCGCGGAGGCGGTATTATATTTCTTGTTTCTCTCCGGGGAAAGTTGCGCTCTGCCTCGTTGCACTCGATTCTCAACTGTTCAACTGAAGACACAGCTAGTGGGTAAATGATTCTCGCCAAATTTGGATTAACATTTCTTTTCATGATCTTAATCATATCGTATTCTGGCATTGGTTGGGTGAGTCGAGATCTCAATTTATTCATTGCAAAAAAAAACATATCAATAGTTTCATTATTTTGTTGTTTTCTTTCAACCAGGTCTCTCATCACTTCAAAATTCGAACAAGGAGTTTTATATTGTGAGAGTAATGCAAGACGTAATACTGGCCATTCTGTTAAACCGTGAGTACCAATAAATGACCAATACCAATCCTTAACCGAATCCGAAACTAACAAATGAAAATCCCTCACTACTTCCCTATCTGGTATATTATAATGTGTTTTCAAATGTTCTAAACGAAATACAAAGTCATCTATGCTCATTGACTTGTTATCGAAAACTAATCCCAATTTATCTATTCTTATTTGCCGGAAGTCGAAAGAATCGTTATTACTAGGAGTCATATGATTCTCTTTACGAACAGATAAATTATGCATTGACGAATTGGCAGTATTATTTGGAATTGTTTGATTATATGTTGGGGGACATGGAGTTCTTACAGTATTTCTATCTGCTACATAGTAATTTACGTTAGGAGTGGCGGTTCTAGCATTACTGAACGTGGAAATACCCATACCCTCATTATTTGTTATGTTATTAGCATTAATTGGAATTTGAGTAGACGCTGCAGTGATTCTTGATAGACTTTGAACAGCTTTTGCCAAATCTCCTACTGTCTTCCTAATTTCTGTCATTTCATCCTGTACCATTTTTCGAACCTTGTCTTCTAAAGAACGTTGCACAACTAATGCCTCATCGGCAACCATCTCCCTAACACCCTGTCCTATATTTTCTTCGACCTCATTTGATTCATTCGGATTTCTTCTATAACTTATATCCGGTTGCTGTATAGAAGGATTGTTTGCTCCATGAGCATTTCCTGTGATAGTAGCCGATAAATCTATAAATTGAGATCCTACATCTATGTTACCATTAGCATTTGCCATATTGGAATTTTTAGGTTTTTGATATCTCCTGAGTTTAGGTTCAGTGTGGACTACCGATCTATTAAGGTCAAATTCTGGTAGCCTACTTCTTTTTCTATTTTTCTGGGTTTCTATTGAATTTCTGTCAGACTCAAAATTCCTATTTTGTTCTCTGTTTCTAGTCTGGTTTCTGGTCTGATAATTCATCACCGTTAAACCTCAATCAGAGTGTTTCGCAGGACGTTATGATATAACAAAATTGTGTAAATGTTGATATAGGGTATGTTTCTCTAAATTGCAACTATCAAAAAAAAAGTATATAAAATATAAAAAAAATAATACTTAAAACTTTTTAATTATATGTTATAGATAGATATTTTTTTGGCTAATCAAATGATTGTCTCTATTAATATTATACTTAAGATATGAAATAGAACAAAAATACAATTAATCAATAACTAAAAATACAAGACGTACTGTTATTTTCGCATAAATTCTAAATCTAATAAATAAAAAATAAATAATAAGTTAATACATTCTAGATATTAAAAAAAATATGTAACATAAATTTACGAAATATATAACTTATAAAAATTTTAATTAAATAAACTAATTCTTTTTCAATAACTAGTTTATTACAATTAAAACCTTTCAGAATAATTTTGCTTTATTAAAAACGTAAATAAATAATAACTATTATACTTGAAATTTTATTTGTATTATGTTATATAAAAGGAATAGAGCTATTATTACTATTACTTTTATTTATTCTTTTATTTTTAACTTTTTTGTATTCTTTATTTTTTTTATAATAGGGGGTGGAAAAAGGTATTCAGTGGTGTTTGCGGTTGTACATTCAAAGGCCCTCTCAGAAAGGAGAGCTAAGATCTAAGTGTGCTTCATTCAAAACAAAACAAAAAGTTGTTGCCCTAGTATTCACTTGGATATTCGTTTAGAACTATCAAAGAACTGTGAGAGAATAACTCTGATACGACTGTCCTCAAGCGCTAGTCTTGAGTGGCTATCAAAATAGTTCTCCCTGTTTCCTACCAGAAGACAACAAGGAAGATGTAGCTAATTTATTTATTTAAATAAGTAAGTATACATTTAATACTAATAAGGTCCTCCTTAAAAAAAACAACACTTATGAATTAAATGTCAAATAGTAATACAATAATAATCCTAATCACTACCTGTACAACTGACTTCCAAAATTCAACTTTAGAACGGCTACAAGTAATTTTCAGAAATTTTATTTGTATAACCATGAACTATTTGGTCTATTGTAATTATCTATTGGTCTATTTCCTTGTGTTTAGATTTAATACACAACGTCATAACAAATTAGGCAATACGTGCCTTAAATTTGTTTTTAATTCTTTTTTTATTTTTTTCAATTGGGCGCCATATTGTTACAAGTCCCTTACCATGAGTTGAAATGACTTTTGGCTAGCTCGAATTCGCACTCGACTCTCTCAAAGGAGGTTCAAAACCCAGTCATTTTACCTCAGGACCGTAGCAACTATAATTTTACATAAATGCAGATAAACTACCAGAAACTACACGAATTCAATAAACAACACACTATCACAAAGGGAGAAAGATGATGTTCTCCGGCCGCCCATCCCAACCATGGTCACTTACTCTTCCTGTATGATGTATATAGTGACCCCATTATCCGCACACATTACACCACTTTCACTTCCTTTTTCCCTTGCCCCTTAAAAGAAAAGTTTAAGCAATCATGTTTGTTTTTTTTTTTCTAACTTAAAATTCACATCATTTTTATTATATTTATCTTATGCCTATATCTTTGCTTATTTAAATTTGTATTATATCTTAATGTAATAATCTAAATATACCTTAATATAATTTATAAAAAAAATTAGTATCTAAATGTCTTTCTTTTATATGATTGTCTTATTGACAATAGGCCTTTTGGCTGGGCAAAACGAATCCTGAATTACAGGTAGATTTATATTCTCTTTTTTTTATGTTTGATTTTACTAAAATGCTTCCATCTGATGACTATATTTAAATGCTTAAATATCTTTATACTAATTATAAAACATACAAAACTTACAAAACAAATAAAATCAAATTATCTGAGATTCTTCTAAAATTATGGGCGGTTCTACACACAACCGGAAATCAAATTTTTGTATTTAACTAATATTTTAATTTCCTATCCCCGGATTAATTTCTACAATATTTGGTAGCTTTTATTTAAAAACTTAATTTCTCTATCAATTCTTTTAATTAACCTAGATTTGAGAGAGCTCTCTAAAACCTACTGGAAATTATATTATGAACTATGAGTAACAGTACTAAATATTGTATTAAAATTTCCTAGGATAAAAAAAAACTTTTACTGCTCTGATAATTTGATCTATACCTTAAAATAATCTTATACATAAAAATTTAATTTGACAAAAAGTACACATATAAACTACACACATATAAATAAAATCTTATAATCTAGTCTTAACACTACAAATAACATAAAAATTATGACGAATTCCCTACTGTTGTGGGCCTTTTGGTTAAAGTGATTATTTGTATTCACTCTTTGTTTTTTTTATGTTTAAGGTAAAAGTGTTTATTTACTTCCGTAAAAATTTCGTTCTTTTCTTATATTTTTCTTTTAATTGTTACCTGGAGTATTTTAATTGCCTTTTATTGGAGTTTGGAGAACTTGTTAGCTTTACCAAAAAAAATCAAAGGTTAAGGGAGGAAAATTTTTTCAGATTTTTACACACCCGCGGCAAGCTATTTATTTAATTCTAAAAAAATAGATTTCTCTCATAACTACTTATGATAATATATTTTTATTTTCATATAAAAACTTACGTTCTCCAACAATTTTTTTTTTATTTGGCAGGAAATATATGATTTCTATCACTCCTCTATACTTCTTTCCACAAATACTCCTAATATAAGACAAATTTATTAGATAATATAACATTTACTTTTTTTTTATATTACCAGCTTTTTTATTTATTTATAAATATCGTTCAATTTTATTTTTCTTTATTTAAACTTTAAAATAGCAGGTTAAATTTTATTTTAATGACTTTTTTATTAATTTTTTTTTATATTTATTATGTCTTCACTATTCCACGCTCAAAACTCATTTGACCTACTCTAATACACTGGCCTGCACTTCTTGGGTCGATTAGCGTTCCAGTCCAGCCATCTTTATGAAACTTTCCCTCGGAATTTACTTTTTCCCTACATCTCTTTCTATTTTGCAAATTCAAAAATTACTATATATTCGTCTTTTTATTAATTCATTATCTAAAAAACTGTCCTCTTCTAATAAAAAATTTTAAACTATAATATCTGTCCTTTTCTTATTTAAATTTAATGATTTTCGCTCCACAAATAACATTAAACATAACATTCGAACCAACGGAAATCTATTTCATTCATTAAAAACTTACTATACAACCTACGTTCATACAACAACAATTCACAATAGTTCTATTATCCGAACACAATACTTGACGTTTACCAACACTTAACACCATATGTTTATATTGTATTTTAATAAACAACCAACAAGCTGAAGGTATAGTAAGTATCGGTTCAATAATTTTCAATAAATTATCATTTTAATATATTCCTGTTTCTTTCCAGGTTTAAACGGCGGGCTTAACTGCGATCCGTATGTTCGGACGGTCGCAAGAACAAGGTTTCCCCCCCGTGGCCTATGGTTTACTGCGGATTGGCCATCCCCACTATCAAAAAAAAGTAAACCATACCGAACCAACAAAACAAAATAAAAACTTAAATATTATTAAATACTGGCACGGCCACAGTACCAGGCGAAAGGTTACGCCGGCCACGACGGATAGTGCCCCCAACAAGATCAAAATCCCTGGGCACTCCACGAAAAAATTTTTTTGTCACCCCCCCCCCGCTTCCTCCTCGATATCCCATAAAGCCACCGCAACACCATTTAAATGAACAGCAAAGCTATGTTGAATATTTAAGACACAAATTCAGTTTTTGAATTTTTTCTTCTATTATTTTGAGTGTATATCTATTTTTGACCCACACTTTATTAAAAGACATACTTTTTTTAATACATATCTAATTCTATACTTCATTGGAAAAACAAAAAGTTATCGCTTGATAAAATGGGATGAAAATTGTGAAACCTATGAACTTTTGAAAAACCCGTAAGATCTTCATGCATCATAAGTAATGGAAAAAGCCATATAAAAGTAAAATAACAAGATTTTATGAGTTGTACTCATTTTAAAAACTTCATAGGATCTTAAATTTTCATCCCATTTTATCAAGCGATATCTTTTTGTTTTTCCAATGAAGTACAATTCACCAATTACAAGATAACATCTTTCTTTATAAAATAAAACGCTATAAGATTAGTTTGGATGTTAAATTTCTCATCCATTTTGCAACTTCTCTGTTTGTCAGATGCTCTAGATCTTTACATCAGCAATTTAAATGTTTCTCTCAAGCACAAGTGCCTACAAAAATCTGACAAAATGTTATAATCTATATGATTAAATTTTTAAATTTAAAAATTCTTTAACAAAAAAATCATATTTATCCCATTTGGGAAATCATGCACACACAATATGTACATTATATAAGCAACATAATTACAATAAATATCTATGTAAATATTTATGTACTTTAAAAAATATGTAAGTATATATAAACATGTACTCAGAACATCATTTATATGTTGCATATAAGAACATGATTTTTCATAGATTTCTTAACAGTTGTGTTCATAAAGTTTGACTCAATCTTCAATCCGTAATGAATTTTAATATAATAAATGTCTTTAGTATTCTAATATTATTACTATTAACAAAAGCTGCAGCAGATCGTAAGTATGGACAATCATACGTTACAAATCGTTCTCCTAAAGGTAGAAGTGATACAAGAAAAGGACCATGGGGGGGATTTCCCAAATGGCCTGATAATGAAGAGGATTATATTGTGGATAATTGGATGCGTAAATGTGCAAAATATAATATTGTAAATTCAATTAAACATTATATAACTGGAGGTGTTAAAGCCGAAATGGATATGTTTCCATATTTAGTGGGTCTTCTACTGTATCAACCTCCTAGGATATACCAATGTGGAGGTTCTTTGATAACAGAGCGTTATGTTTTAACAGCAGCACATTGTTTATACAGGTAAATTTAAATGATTATAAGAAAGCTTTAATTTTCATTCAATTGAAATTTAATTTGACAAAAAGATCTATTGAGGCAAGAGTATATTTGGGTTCCTACATTTATGCCGATGCTACAACTGCAGCCTCTGTTTACAATGTTACTTCACGTGATTTCATAATACATGAACGTTATGGTCGCCAGGGATTTAATGATGATATTGCCTTAATTACTCTACAAAAACCTGTATCTCTGTCGAATAAAGTGAAATTAATAACTTTGGCTACCAGTTATATGACCCAGACGTTTTTGCAAGGTGAAGTTGTTACATCAGCTGGCTGGGGACGTATTAGCGATAATAATACCCAAACAAATGTGCAACTTTATTATGTGGATACTCGCATTATAGGCTTTGAAAAGTGCATGTGTTTTTATTTGCCCGGTTTGGTAAATAGACGTTCACATATTTGTGCTGATGGTTCTAAAGGTCGCGGAGGTTGTGATGGTGATTCTGGAGGACCTTTGGTATATCAACATAAAAATACAGTATATCAAGTGGGGTTAACATCATTTGGTAGTGCAGGTGGTTGCGAAATTGGCTTTCCTACTGTTTATTCTCGAATAACAAATTATTTGGGTTGGATTTCCCGGAAAACCGGTCTCAAGTTAGAATAATTAATTGAACAATTTTAAATTTTTTTCCATATTTTTTATTGTTTAAATTTTCCTTTTTTGTAGTAAACTTTTGCATATTATAAATAAATTCTTACAAAGAACAATGTTTTTATATAAAACTACTTAACCAATTAAATTTTAATTATTTAAAATATATAAAAGTAAAGAAGAATTGTTTGGTTTACCAAATATTGTTTTCGATTTTTTTTTCGTATGATGCTTAGAAAAAAATAACAAAAATACTCTTTTTTAATATAGCCAATTTTATAAATAACTGAAATGGATTGATTCAACTGAAAAAGTATATGGAGTCAAGGACATTGCGTAAATCGAAATCTCCTTTTTGAGGCATTTGACATAATACCCGATTTAAATGACGTTTCGAAAGATCTTCGGCAGAATCATCATGGGAAAAATCACTGAAATTTTAAGAAAATTACTTGTAAATAAATATATTTTTAAATAGTGTTATAGTTGGTGGTTACCTTTCTTTGAAACTATATTTCTGTTTAAGGAACTGAGATAAATCTTCTAAAATTGCTTGAGAATGTAAGGCTACGAATTGTTCACGACAAATTTTATTTAGCTGAGGCACCGTGCAGGCGTGTGTCCAAAAACAATCGTGTACCGAAACAAACGTTAGACCATGACGTTCACAGTGCAATGAAGTCAACATCATGTGTGAGGAATCCAGCGAATGTATAAAGTTGGGAGGAAAGGCATTTTTCTGTTTCATTACATTGGGTTTCTCATACATATCGGTAGCCATAGTTTCAGAAACACGTACATTTGTTCTTTGGGTATGTTTGAATTCTTGTCTATTGTAAGGCTGTACTACCGGCAATCCCAGCGGTGTAACCCATTCAACATTTTTACCGCATACACCCGATATAAGACGGGCACATTCAGTAAACCAATCTTGAATTTCACGAGTCGAAGTAAACATTTCGCGCAAACTTTCAAACGTTTTTGTGGTCAAGTAGGTGGAGGCAGGCCATACCCAATCTTTGGGAAAATCGTCAATATCTTTTAGTTGGCGAGCAATTTGTAATCTGGCCCCGTATCTGGTCACTCCATATACTGTAGTCATTACAGTTTGTTTGATTACTTTACGTCTAACAAAACCATCTAGCGCCTGCGCTACATGAAGACCATTTTCAGCATCTTGTTTACGTGTCTTTTCTACTAGAGCTGCTACAGCGCTATACACATCTTGGGGTATGGGCGATGGCGCTAAATTTACACTTATGGCACCCGCTTTATCACGACCCAAGGCAGCATAATGTTGTAAACCATTACAGGAACCATCTTGGTGTATGGGAAAACGACTTAAATACTCTTCGGGATTGGGTGATCTATATACTTTAGCTATTTCCATACAACAGGCCAATGTCTGCCAAGGTTCATCGGATTTTGTCCACCATTTACGCCCATTTAAAGGATTATCGGCCGAATCTAAAATATCTGGCATAGCTTCTTCGGCATACAGAAGACGTTCTCTAACCGAGTCACGTTTCTTAAGACCAGTGAGATTAATACAATGTAGTTTTAACCAACTAAAACCGTCTACACCTAAAGGTTGGGGTTGATCGAAAATAAGCATAGAACGTGCTAAATCAGAACCTAAATGATTGAGATGTGGTGGTACCGGATAAACACGTCCTCTGAAATCCATATTGTGAGGCAACCAGAAAACTTTATCGCGATACTTTGTTTTGATTTCACAGATAAAGGTGGATTTAACATATTGCAATTTATATATTTTAATATGAGTCTGTACTTACATGATTTGCTAAAGATAAACGATATAAAGTATCACACCATAAACTATACATTTCAGCTTGTTTACGTCTATGACCCATTTTTTCTTTAAATAATTTTGCTCGTTCTGCGTTCGACATTGTGGAATCTTTGTCTGGTATCGAAGGTAGCGGGGGCAAAGAGCTAGGTGGCTGTGGTACATCTAATTTGTCATTACCACCATTTTGGAAAACTTCAATAATTACATCTAAAATCTACAAAATAAAAAAATTAAATGTTGTGGCAATTTTTTTTTTTTTAATACAAAATGTTAGGCTTACATCTGTATTTACACGCCAGGGAATACTGGCCAGTTGATTTAGAGAGTCTAAGGCAGGATAAATATTTTGCGAAGGCATGGAGTTAATACGTTCCCATTGTTGTATGGCCTAGAATTTTTTTTACAAATTTTAAATTATTTGGAAAAAGATTTTGTTTAAACATTTGATGATATATAATTTGTTAGAAATCGATTATTTTTAACTTACTTGATGTGGTAGTCTAATTAAATCGGATTTATTTAAAAGATAACCACCATTATGTGGAGTACTCCAGGGTTGTGGAGGACATAGCATAGGTACTAGATTCGAATCAAAAGTTAATGTTTGTTGGCGAGATGCTCGTAACAATCTATAAAATTGAAGCAAAATGTAATATTCTGCATTCACCTTAAATTATCTTAAACAATTTACCTTGCTAACACTGGATGTGGTTTAACTTCTTCCTTAACTAATCTGCCCTGATTGCGGAATAGTGTATAGAAGGCTGGCAATAAATTTTGTTGTTTAGTCTTTTGATTTTGTCTCATTATAAAGGCATCAATTTTAATGTCACGCATTAAAATATTATAAAGAAAACGTCCTACTCCCGATAAAACATTTGAGGGCCAAGCTACTTCACGTATATCCATACTGGGACCAGAAACGCGTTCTTTATGAACTAAACGTTGCCAGATTTGTCTGGTATTATCGCTGGTATTGGCATGATCCCAGACATCACAGTAAGCGCTATAAATATCACCAATTTTCTCTAAGGTACCGTTTTTCTTTTTCTGTTCAATTTGGTAACTAAAAGACACGTTTTTAATCATTAAAATATAAAAGAAAAATGTTTTTAAAAAACTAACCGTTGTTGCACTTTTTGTCCCAACTCTTTGTACAATTGACCCACTGTAGGGCTAAAGGTTTCGGATCCCTCTGCCAGTTTATAGATTTCTTTTATTAATATATCAGCATATTCAGATGTATCCAAAGTCTTTAAATAAGTATAATAATTCATATAACCTTGAGGCTTGTAACGAACTTGAGCTTTTAATGTATTTAAATCTCTAACAATGGCATTGCCAATTTGAGAACGCCATTGAATTTCTAAATCCTTAAGTTTTGCACGCTAAAAGCAAGAAAAAAGAAAATTAACAAATTAAAAAAGATTTTCCTAAAAATATCTCTCGCTTCATCTTAAATATACTCACACAATATTCAGCATTTGAAAATTCTTTAGTTTTCTCTATGGACTTTATGGTTATACAACCATCCAATTCAATTTTCAATTGTTCCCTAGCCATTTCTTCCAATTGTTGTTTATTATAACCCAATTTGGAATTCATTATTTCAGATCCCTCAACTTTTTCATTTCCAACATTTCTTTCGTTTACTTTATTCGCATCGGCCGGTAAAACCTTTTCATTTAAACCATTTACCAAAGGATTATTATATTCCAAAATTGGTGGTGTATAGACTGGTTCAAAGTCAGGAACTACACGTTGTATAGCATCTAAAGCAATATCACGCTGATCGGCAATAAATTTCGATTTATCCATAATTTCATTAAGAGTCAAACCCATTTCTTCGGCCTTCTTAATATACTTTCTGATTTTCTCTGTATTTTCGGGAGACATTTCTAAACGTCCTAAACATTCAAAGATGGCAGCAAAAGTTTGTTCATTAAATTTTAAACCATCTTCTTCGATTAAAGCGAATATATCACGAAAACGTTCAAAAGATCCCTTTTCTGCATAACCATGCAACAGTATATTGTACAAATCAATGGTAATTAAATTATTTGTATTACTGTGTTTTTGGGCTCTTTGACGATAAGTTAGCAGAGTTGATAGTCCACGATTTTGTAAACCCACTGAGACACAAACATTTAAATATGTAGTAAGATTTAAACGTAAGGCTCTTTCTTTGGCTAAACGTTCTTGTTGTTCATTATGATGGACTTTAGATTTAAATCTGTAATTAAAAATTTTAAAAATGTTTTTAATGAATTTTTACAATTAGAATCAAATCGAATGTTGAAAGTACCTGGGTTTTGATTTTTCTGTAACGGTGGCAACTTTTTGGGGATTTTTAAGTACAGCATCATCTATAACATCAGGTGATACATAGGGTTCTGCTGAGTCCAAAGGATCAATAGTTTCTTCTTCTATAACATGTTTTGAAGCAGTCATACTAAAATAAAAACGTTTTAAAAAACAAATGGACATTTTTATAAGAAAAAACTTTTTTAAACTACTTCTTTGCTTACCTATAAGCATCATTATCAATATGATCATGTTCTAAACTCTCAATTATATCTCGAAAATTGTGAAAACTTTTTATTATGTGTTGTATTTGTTCGGGATTATTAAGAAATTGTTTCGTAATATGCTCCTCATCTTTGCCAAAGAAAATCATAGGTTTGTCATCATAACTACCAGTTTCCAAGAGACTACTATCCAAAGCTTCCATATTAATTTTTTGATACTCAATAGGTTGTGCCAGTGTTGCAGCAGTTGTTAACTGATTTTGATTTGATTTATCAGCAGATGTTTTATTTTTATTTTTGGCTTTCAGCTTTTTATTGGTTATTTTCTTAATAATTTCCTGTTGAGTTTTAGCTATAAAATCCTGCAACTTTTTGGCCTTTAAACGTTTTACACGTGATTTACGTTCATTAGCGGCAGTATCAGTTACTAAAAAGTAAAATAAATTAATAGTAACATAAACATTTGAAATACATATATAAAATCCACAAACCTTCTAATAGTTCCACATATTTAGCATAGCGGGGTTTTCTTAATTTTTTCTTCTTTTTCATTTGGGTCTCAACATTGGTAGGGGTGGTGGATTGTGCACGGGCGCTTAACATGAGGCTGGAAGAAGCTTTTAATTTAACAAATTAAATAATTATAACGTCATTCCTTAATACATAATAAAAACATCTATATTACATATACACAATATATAATATACATTCAACTCACCTCCATTTGTAGTTTTTGCTGTAACATTTTCAATAATACCTTGACATGGTACAACAGGTTTTGTTAATTGAAAATTTTGCTGTAGATGACAGTAAACGGCTTTTTGATGATCATTATTTAACATTTGATATCTAGCCGGTTGCAATAAAAATGTATTTGTATCATGTCTACCAATAATTCCACCGCTACCACAGCCAAATTCTTTAAGACATACCACATGCTTTCTATGTCCATACACAGCTAAACGACAATTTTCTATGGCCACGCGATTGATCGTTAATAAACGATACATGTTTCTATTAACTAATTAATAAATTCATCAATTTACATTTAATTTATTAGGTTTTTTGTTTATTTTTATCGAGTTAATTCACTTAATTCGCTTGCATAACCGTTAAATTGTAGTGCACAATTCACAAAAAAAAATAATCAAGAAACAACCAGAGACCTGCGCCGAACGATTTTAACGGCGGCGGCGGCTTTGCTAAAAATTGTCGGCGGCGGCTCAAAATCGGCTGTTAGCCAGCTGAATACTGGTTCACAAATGTGGTTCCAAGTCCCATTAGGGAGCTCCGAAGACCATTTGTTTGAACAATATTTTTAAGTATTTTCTAAAAGATTTATAACATACATTTTTATACTTCTAATGTGTCAAAACGGAAGACCTTTTGTTGGAACATTATTTATATTTTTAAAATTATTAAAAAAGTATATATGATCTTGACACAGATCTTCTCCCTACACATGAAAATTTCAAGCTGGAGCAATGGTGTCACTGGATATTTTTAAAAATACCTACAGCTGATGAAAAAACGATTTTTCCCTACGCGTCCAAAAAATGTTAATAAGTTCTTTAAGATTTGTTTCTAATCTTATCGTATAAAAATGCTAATTATCAACCTCCAAAAATTAAACTTTAGAAAATTATATTTTACTATGTCTACTGATATGTATATTTTAATTCATTGCGTTTTTACTATTTTATTAACAAAAAATATCTGATGAACGAGCTAAGTACTAAAGATTTTTCCTAAAGTTAGCGGGTTAAGCTTTTCCTGTTAGATAGATCAAAATGATCCAAACATTTTGTTTAATTTCTTGTTTAAAAATTGTTCTTCAGGATAATATTTTCATAATAGGGATCAAATTCTACATTTTAAATTTTATATTTAATGATAAATATAATATTGAAAAATGCAGAATACAGATGTTTATTCCAAAAGATTAAATTTCCATACAGGGAAGAAATTTTTATTTTTAGTACATAGAAATTTTTTAAAAAAGGATTTGTAAAAATTGTTGAAATGTTAACAAACAGTTTATAAACAAGAAAGTATTTGTGTGTTAAATTTTTATTTAAATCAACAATTTGTGAAAATATTTTGGCAAACGAAAAACAGGCCCTTTTCCTTTTTTGAGGAAAAACATAATAAAATTATATGTGAACAGTGATGCTTAAACTTATTGTGTTTCTTAAAAAACTACATTACTTTTAGCGGTATTTTTAAAAAAATCAATTGAAAATAAGATTTTCTATTTAAATTTTAGAAAAGAACTGTTGAAATTTCTATATTTCATTAATATTATTAACACACGTTTTGCTTCATAACTTTTTTCCGAAGCAATTTTTAAAATTATTTTATCATTGAAAATATGTCAGTTATTATTCTTGAATACAACCTGTAGATTTGTTGTGAGTTTGACCAAAATGATTAACGAGAATGATGTATGTGCTATAAATTATTAAAAATTAAAAAAAAAAAATGTCTGCTGTCATACTGTTTTCAACGTCATTAAACAGCATCAGGGGAATTCGACCATCGATAGGAAACATGGTTCAGAAAAAAAATCACATGATATTGGATGGACAAGTAAATTGAAACCATATTGAAAAGCACTCCAAACACATCTTGTAGAAAATCACCCCATTCACTCCAGTTAAGAGATGATTTTTTTTTTTTGGCTTACGAAGAAAGACTAAATTTAAAAAAGTAGTTTTAGAAAAATGGAATGAAAATGGAGAGAAGCGAACTGCAAAAGAAAAGAGAAACCCCTATTTTTATTTTATTTTTTTTTTTTTTGCTTTAAAAATAATACAAAAATAGATAAATAATAAAACACTTTTCAAATAAAATTTTTCTTAAATGGAACAAATTTTATGACTGTTTTTGAAATTAATGTTACGATCATTTGACTTTTGTCAATACAATGGATGTGCGATTAATCGGTTATACAACATTTCTAATTAATAAAAATTCTGATTAATTATTTTAAATTTTGATTAATCAAATTTGAATAATATTATTCAATGTTCTCAAATTTAGTTTACAATTAAACAAATGAAAGAAAAAAATGCTAAATATATAATATATGTTATTTGGTGATTAAACGACCCACATTTTATATTTTCAAACTTTGCATGCATTTTTTTTATAAATTATAATGAAAATTAAAAGCATAAAAAAGTCAAATAAATTTTAAATTATTCAATTATTCACAATTTTAACTATTTAAATTGCTTATAAATTGATTAATCATAATTTTGAACATATGAAATCAAAATTAATCGATTAATCATAAATATATTTAATCAAACTGTTAAATAAATCAAATAATTAATTAATTTGAAATTTGATTTTTACGTCACGTTACGGTCTTTTGCATTTTAATATGTATAAATATGTTTTTCTATAAGCTAATTCATTACAATCAATCTTGGATGTTGAAATAAAAAGATACCAGTACCTATGCTACTGAATTACCTCTTATTAAAAAATATGATGAATCATATCCCATCCCATCTCCTGATAACGGACAAAATCACCGCCTATGGAAGCTTTCGCTGTATATGTAATTTCCTATAGTAGCTTCTTGGCTTGAGATTAATGTGGAATTTTTATTATACAAAAAAATTGAGTGAATGCGTCCATAATATGGATGAACAAATAATTCATATAACCATCGACGATTTATGATGAACACGCTAAAGTTGTTACTGACTCCGGAGATAGAGAAATGAAATGTATTCTGTGATAATCTTGAAGACATATGTCGTTATTATTCTTCCTTTTAAAGTGAATAACAAATTACAAGACTCTTGAGATTTTGCTACACACTAACATACAGTGGCTCAGCTGGGACAGCTTAAATTATGCAGTATACAATTATATTTTTAAAGCTCCATGACAAAAGTAACAGACTGGAATTAAAAATAAAATTTGGTATCATTAGAAACAGGAAGATTTCTAGTTTAATATAGAACCATTATTTAGTGTTAAAGTTTACCTTTAAGCAAATTAAAGATATGAAAACAAAAAATCCAATATTTTTATCTCACAGATTATTTTAAGCACCCACTTATGACATAAAAAAAAAAAAAAATTGAAAATTACGACCGATAATTACATTCAGGTATGTGATGAAATTCGATCGATTTCAAAAGTAAATTGTATTCTTAAATCGATTAGGTTGTGATGAATTTCGATCGTTTTCATTTTCCATTTTTGTTTCTGTTCAATGTGTTTCTTGTCAAATCACAACAAATTAATTTTGAAATTTGTATTATTTAAATTTAAACATAAAAAAGATTGTACTATTTTAATTTTAGTTTTTAGCTATTAAGCATTATATTTTAAATAAATTTTTAGTGCCGAATTAGGATTCAACAGTGCTGATCTAGCATTCAACTGCAAAAGAAATTAAATTGTTTTCTTTTGTACAAATTATCAAAAGTTAAGTTTTATAGATTTTGCGTGAAGCTGCCACAAAGGAGATATTCCTTGCTTCTGAAAAAAAAACATTGCCATAAAAATAACACTTTGTGGAGGAATAATAAATTTACATTTTTGGCGATTAATAAATAAATCCTACAAAAATACAAATGAATGCAATATTTGGACTTTGCATTGGTTTTAAATTTTTACTGGTGATTTGAAATTGGGTTAGCACAATGATTATTTTGAATATTCAAAATCAGTTTTTTCCTTTGTGGTAGATATATCCAGAAACCTTATAAGTTAAATTGTAAAACCCATATGTGAAGTTACAGTTTAATTCGAGTGTCTGATAGGTTTTTAAACAATAAGGTACATCGCCTCACCACAAGTTCTGTAATGTTGTTTCTTTGAGTTTTGATTAAAGAATGTTACTTTATTTTTCAATTTCATTTCTTATAAATAAAATTCTTAAAAGCTAATATTGAGTGATTCCTAAATCACTCACTAACTTATGTTCTACTCATTACACATACTTACATTTATCTTACATTTATCAATTATTGTTTTGTATCAATGCATACTTGTGCAGTATGTAAATTGAAAGAGGAGCATAATTAGTTGCAATTTTATTCACTCATAATTGTAATATTAAGCTGTTGACCTAATTCTTTGTCAACCGCTTTGTTTGATTTAAAACATATTACGTTAGCAAAAACAAAAGTCAATAACTCCAAAGTAAAACTGCGATAAGTAAAAGATCACTTACACAAAAATGCATTAATAGTTAAGTGTGTGGCATATAAGAGGTTTTGGTGCAACAAATATATGTGCACACTACACCCTCACCCTTTAGAAAAAATTATGCAATATTTGTTTATACAAAGACTGCAGAATTTTTTTTATAATAATAAAGTCTGTTGAAATTTAATATTCATGTATATTGTGCCACAAACTTTTGTTTACTTAATTTTTAAATGTTTACATAAATTTAAGGTTTTTTTTTCTTTATAATCATTTATATAGTTTTGTTTTTGTTTATTTTAATTTTTTTTATTATTTAGCATAGGTCAGTTATAAATTAGCTGACGTTTAAATTCGATATAATGACAATATTTTATTATTCATTTTTGTTCACTTTTGTATTGTTTTAGCAAATTTTTATGAAAACTTTTAGTTTTGTTATTTATTTTTACAATTACATTCAAATCATCAATATCAACTACTTCATATGGACCTCTATACGGTGGTTCATTCTTTTTTCTATTTTCTACTTTAACCAACACTAAATCTCCTATGTCTAATTCTATTCTATTTATTTTCTTATATGAATCTAACCGTCTTCTGTTTTTTATTTTCTCTATCATATTCCTATAAAATTACAAAATATATTTTAAGTTTTAAACTTAAAATTAAGTATTTTAACGCAACAGAATAAAAAATTTTAGGATTTACAGAATCTCTATACTTTTCTTAACCTCTCCCTCAATATATATTTTTTAAAAGGTATTATTTTTTTATTTTTCTTTCTATAATATATCTTTTATTTTTTACCCACATGCTTAATGATGCTTAAGGATTCTAATTCTTTTGTAACAGTTTTAATCAAATTCAATTTTAAAACGAGTACCAAAATTTGTTCGATTTGAAAACGATAAAATCATGTCAATTTCGTTTTTATCACAACCATGGTCACAACCTAATTTATTGTGATTTTCATAAAACAAAATGGAAATGAATTACAATAAAACGAAATTGAAATCGAAAATTTTATGTGTATCACAACCTTTTTCGTTTTTGGCTCGCAATCGATTTTCATCACATACCTGATTATTTTTTATGTGGAATGGTAGTCTTAAGTGTATGCAACAGATTAGAGGCAATAATCAGCCAATAATCGGCCATCTATTGCGGACCATATTTTTATAAGATCATCAGCTCCTGTTATAATATAATGATCTGTACGATCAAATATAACACAATAAACTGACAACAAATGACCCACAGTTCTACGAAGAAGTTTAGTTTTACTACCTATTAAGACTTGTAGGCACTAGAAGTTTTCTACGAACCGGTCCTCCGTATTCCCGTCCAATAAGAACTTTTTCTATTTACCAAAATTAATTGAATATATTAATATAATAAATAAATATTCCAATAAATTTGTAATACGAATACACTTACGAATGTTATATATGGGTAACGTGACCAGAGGATTTTTGCCAAAAAGCAGGACCCGAACGACTAAAATGCGGGATTCTGAACAAAAAAGTACGGAAAAAGCGGGATTTTGGAAAGTTTTGTAAAAAAAGATGGATTTTATTATACCCTACACCCTACACGGTCCTATTATGCGTTTGTGCTGATGTTTGTAACACCCACAAAATATTGGTCAAAGACCCACCTTAATTTATACCAATCGGCTTAGAACTTTCTGAGTCGATTTAACGATGTCCGTCCGTGTGTCCGTCTGTCCGTCCATGTAAACCTTGTAATCAATCTACAGGTCGCAATTTTGAACCAAAATTTATGAAATTTGGTACACAAGTTTCTTTTGGTCTAGGGACGAAGCCTATTAAAATTGGTTATGATCGGTCCATTATTTCGATTTTTAAAAAGATCGGTCCATAATTACTCATAGCTCCCATATAAACCTCTTTTCGGAAAATCACTTTAACGGCCATAAATCCTATTAAAATGTTAGTATCAAGTTAATATTCAACACAAATAAGTTTTATATAAACATAAATGATAGTGCCAAATTTTACAAAGATCGGTCCATAATTTACCATAGCTCCCATATAAGGCCCCCTTTCGGCAATCACCCTAAAGTGATTAAATTCATATTAATGTCAGCATCAACGTAATATTTTGTATTTGTATTTTTTATTTTAACTTATAAGTATCATTCCACATTTGACTCCATGTCTAATAAAAGACCCCTCCCCGAATTATACTGTACACAATGGTGTAGGGTATCATATGGTCGGGCTTGACCGACTATATCTTTTTCTCTCGTTTTTATATCTCAATTAAAAATTTAAATCAAATGTTCTCTCGCAAGCACTTGGTTCACGACACAATTGAGACGTTACAAATTTTGGAACATCAAAATAAGTAAAAATATACCTACAAACTGAAACATTAAAAATTATATAAAACTTGTAATAAAGGTTTGGCTACCCCAGCTCGTCATTATATTACTTGACTACAGATTATATTTTATGGTTCTGAACCGATACTTCGAAATTTCTGAAACAACAGTTACCCATAAAATATCATTACCGAAATAACTCGAAATATCGATAACGCTAAATACCGTTACCGAAATAACTAAAAATACCGTTACCTCTAAAAAACCTTTATAAAAATAATCCGATATACTTGTTACCTTTTCACATTTTTGAATCGGCTGCCAACAAGTTAAACACTAATATTCAGTTAAAACAAAAGGTTTTCGTAAGCACTTACTTTAAGTAAATTTAATCGAAAACATTGTTCCAGATATTTCTATAACTTTCAGTTTATACAAAAATAAAAAAAGTATCCAATCCGAAACAAAGACACATCAATATGAAAATATCTATGTTAACCTTGAGATCAAAGTTCATGTCAAAACATCCTTTTGGTAAATAAAATTGGTAAACATTATTTAGTTTTTAAAATCTAAAAATCTCTCAGAAAGTCCTCCAAATATTTATTTATATTTTGTTC
Organism: Protophormia terraenovae; assembly: GCA_951394005.1. Classification (NCBI taxonomy): domain Eukaryota; kingdom Metazoa; phylum Arthropoda; class Insecta; order Diptera; family Calliphoridae; genus Protophormia; species Protophormia terraenovae. Next base: position 147,183,889 of record OX596074.1, read on the forward strand.
TAATATTTTTAAAATAACTTATTTCTGGAAATAAATTCTAAACTTTTTTGGTTAAAATATATCAGACTTGAGATTTTTTCAATCACTGCCAGAGCGCAGAAGTTCATGATTCGACAGCAATTTCAAGAATATAATGAATTTACTAAAGGTTTTATATTAAATTCATAAGGCTTGACCGAAATCAGCGGCTGTAATTGAGTCGTGTTTTAGCCGAAATTTTATCGGCGGCGGCGGCTCTTAAAAAACCTATGGCGGCTCGACTCAGCCGGCTTACAGCCGATCGGCGCAGTTCTCTGCGCAATTTGCGCAGTTTGACAATCACATGGCAATAATAAACGTGAAGTTGGCTGTGGTTAATAATGAATTTTTAAATATGGCAATACTAATTGGGGTTTTATTTTATATGGATATGGCAATGCTACTAGTGTAAAGTGAGCGTTATTTTTGAATGAAGGTTTATTGGTAAGCTAATAATAAAATGTTTAAAAGTAAACAAAATTCAAATTTAATTTTAGATACAATTTAATGTGCTTAAACAAAGAAGAAAAATATTGTTTTGCAGATTTTTAGAAATTTAATAACATTATAGCTTTTAATTAAATATTAAATTAAAATTAAAAATTTTAAGTTTTTTTTTTTTATTCTCCAAAATTCATAGAAAATAAGTAAAGTTTAACAAAATATAAATAAAAATGAATATTTAAAAAGACTATACTTTTTAAAACTACTTTCCAAAAATATATATTATTACACAATCAAATACTATTTCGTTAAAAACTGCTAAATAGAAACTCAAAAAAAGTTTACTTGTTATATGTTTTTTAATGAAATACTTTCCATGGAAAAATATTTTATTCTTATATATTTCCTTCAATTTTAAAGTAATTAATTAATATTATTTTGCGTTTTATCATTTGTTCTTAGAGAAAAATATATACATATATATTTTCTTAAAGTATTTTAAGTAGAAAAAATATTCCGTTATATGCACTTATGTATGTATATATTTTCTTTATAAATTGTAAAATCTATTTTATACCTAATCACTTCGTACAAGTACTTTTTAATGGTTGCAAGACATGCATACATATGTTTAATATGATGGCAATTAATCATTTTTCTTTTTTCTAAATTTTGTATTTTTCATTAAATGTTATGAATTAATAAATGAACATCCGTATATACATTAATTATTAATAGAATGAAATTACTTATTTAATTCAAATAATGATGATGGTCGTTTAAGTTTATATGCATATGCAGATCATAGAGAACATGTGTGTATGAACTTTTTTTGGGGATGTTTTGAATTATTTGTAAAGAAAAAGGGAAGTAAATGTATTTTCACACTTGAAAATTTTATTAAATTTTTTAATGACTTTTTCTTAAAAGATTAAAATTAAAGAAAGGAAAATTAAATGTTAATTGTAACATAAACATTTATTTAGGGTATTTAGGCATGTCACAGATTTTGAATAATGTGAAGAAAATAAGAATTTTGAATTTCCTATGAAAATAATATTTGTCGATAATTTCCTATAAGAAGAATATTTATAGATAATTTTTAATAAAATTAAGATTTATCAATAATTTTAAAGAAAAATAAAATTTTATAAAAATTTTCTATACACTCAAAAAATTTTTACATTTACTGATTGTAGTTTATTTAAAAAAGTTTTCATTTAAGTAAAAGAATAATGAATATTCAGTTATTTCTCAAGAAAAATATTTTTTTAACTTTTTTTATATGTTGTTAAAAAATGAAATATCATAAAAAAATGATTTTTAGTTACAGTTAATATTTTCAGTATTTTTTTTTTTTTTTTTTTTTTTTTTTTTTTATTAAAATTCAAATATTTTATATTAACAAAGCTTTCATTGTCAAAATAAAAAAAATATATAAAAAAATACATTAAAAAATTAAAAAATAATAATGCAATGTATTACAATAAATAAATAAATAAATAAATACTTATAACATAATATGGTAAGTAATTAGTGAAATTTCTATAATGCAAGTGTAATAATACATTTTTGCTTTTCAGTTAAGCAGTGATTCGTGATCAGCAGTGTTTCGGTGGAATTAATAGCATAAAATCCCTATTTTTAAGATCTGGTAAGATCTGAGTACAACAACGTTATTCTAAACAGTTTCTAACTTTATATTTTTCATATTTCTATAGATAATAGAACTCCGGACATAAAACTATGAAATCGGCAGGATAAAATTCAAAACCACCACTAATCCTTGAAAGAACATATTTTCACAATTTTACTCTAAGAATAAGAATAAATTTATAATCATAATAATTGTTTAATATTGTTAATATGTATTTAAAACAAATTGAAAAAAAGTGCAAAAAAATATATGCATATTTTTATTTTTTTTTTAACAAATGATAAATCAGTAGTTTTTACTATTTTAGTAGGTAATTTTATTGTAGTTTAAAATAAATTAAAAAACAGTAGTTACTACAGTTTTAGTAAGTTATATAATGTTAGTTAAAATAACTGAAAAATCAGTAATTTTTAATGTTTTTGTTGGTTAAAAAATCAACATTCAAAAATAATGGAAATTTTCATTTCATTCAAATGAAATGTTAGCAGTCCGTTTTTTAAATGAATTTATAATTATTTTTACTGATTTTTCTGTTAAATTTACTTACATAATTTTTTGAGTGTATAAAAAGAAAATTAATAAATAATCTTAAAAGAAAGTTAAACGATAATTTTCTAAAAAAATTGAGCTACAAGAAAATGTATTGAAAATTTTTTATAAAAATTACATTTACATGCCAATTCATAGAAAAAGTCTTAAAAAAGTCACAATTTTATTATGACTAAAAGTTACGACTATTTTGTGATTCTGTTAACATAGTCACAAAATATGCTTAACATTTAAATTTTCTTGTCAAATAAAAATAAAAATAAAAAATTAAATTTTTTGTAAAAAATTTGAAATTTTTAGAGAATAATGATAATTTGCAAAGAATACTGCAAAATTTGATGAAAATCTGCAGGAAATGTGAGTTAGAGTGTGTTGTATATATGCTTTATCGCTTTTTGGACCTCAAATGATTCAAATATATACTGTGAGCGTCAAAAAATAAAGTAAACAGCTCATTCCCTTTTAAACGAAGCCTTGTGATATGTAGATAAATAATGATATAAAAAAAGTTATATGCCAAAATTATTTGGTAATTAGATAGGAATTGAACTCATAAAAACAATTTGCAAAAATAAATCGGAATAACGATATAAGTCAAAAAAAAGTTAACAGTTACACCTTTTCTTTTATAAAAAGGTCAGTAAATTGTAGAAATGGTAGAAGAAATTATATATTTTTTTTTAGTTTAGGTTTCAGGGAAGGACCAAATTATAATCTTAAATGTGTTTCTTGCTTTAAAACGAAGAAAAAAAGTGATTGTTTAACAATAGAAAAACAAACTTCAATTCAAACTCGAAAATAATATCAGATTTATACGAAAAAGGAAAATCCTTGCGTGAAATTGCAAAAATTGTTTCAAGGAATTATTGCGGAATAATATATAAATCCTACCAAACATCTTATTGCAGATAATTTTCCTCGGGCAAGATGGTCAAATCATTTACAGACTCAAAGAAAAAAGCTATAATTTGCGAAGTCAAAGAAAGTCCTTCTTCTAGTACCCTAAAAAAAGCTGAAAAAGTAGCGTTAATTTTCGCTTATTATTTTAGGGCTAGTACCATTTTAGGAACACTACATAAAAAAGGCTTCCATAGAAGAACACCACGTAAGAACTCTACATATCGTAAGCCAGCCAAACTAAATGTTTGAATCTCGCCCAAAAGTATAAAAATTAGTGTTAAACCTTCCAGGAAACCATTTTACTCAATGACGAAAGTAAATTTAAATATTTGGCGCCAAAAAAACACGAAAAATATTGCAAAGATGGAATGAAGACGTCAACGTCTCATGTGGACTTCTGGAGGCTTCAGGAATCAGTAATTTCATATTTATAGAATCGACAATAAAATAGGAGATCATATAAATAGTCTTAAACGTAATATGTATCCTAGTGTGCGAAAATTTAGCTTATTGCACAACTGCTTTTTCCAAAATGACAAAGATCCTAAGCATTTTTCCAAAATTGTGAGGGAATGGTTGCTTTATCGTACTCCCAAACCTATTTGTAATGCTCTGAAACCTCCAGACTTTAATCTAATCGGGCATCTGTTGGAACACATTGGCAAAGAATTAGAAAAAGTACCATTATTTGCAGTGATCATCTCTAGTTGGCATCACAGAAAGAGTAACTCAAAATATCACCGAATTTTGCCAAAAAACTTGTCGAGTAGTTGCCTAGGATATTAAAGGATGTAATAGAGTCAAATGGAAAACATACAAAGTGTTAAATACAATTTTTTTACATTTAATTATAAAACTGTTTACTTTTTTTTTAATATTTTTCTTATGAAATCCATATTTAGTTAGTTACCAAACAAATGTGCATTAATCTTTTCTATATATCATTTTTAATCTAAATATAAAATAACTTTATTTTTAAGATTACTTGCTGTTTACTTTTTTTTGACGCTCACAGTATGTATGCATTGTTTTTTCTTCAACACATTTTTTTATATTTTCATATTTTTTATTTTCAATTAAAATTTCTTTTTGTGATAAGGCGCCCATAGATACATACTGCAGAGAGATACTGCCGATGAACCCCCCTATACGTGTGTGATTGACGATTTCACTACACATTGATCAATCAAATTTTTATTTATGCTAAAAATTTCTAATAAAAAGAAAAAATTTTAAATAATTTAATTATTTTTTCTTTCAGTTTAAAAAGTCAAACTGAAATTTTTATAAATGAAAAAGAAAACTTCAAAAATTTATTTAAAATATGAGTTTGCAGTATGAGTTCATTTTGAAATCAAAACGATTTTGATTTTTCATACTGCATTGTCGGTGTGACGCACGCACTGAAAAGCTCTCTAAATTTTACTAATACATACTTATTGCTTGATCTTATGCAGTATGTGTCTATTGGGCGCTATAGTCATAATTCTTATGACTGTCTTAATTTCTACATTAGACAAATTTTTATCAAGATAAACGTCAAAATCAGTGCGAGTCTATACAAGGTAGCCTCAGTTAAACAGCTGATTATTATTTTTGGTTGTTACAGCTGTCATATTCGCCATATTGTTTTTTTGCACAAATATTGCCACCTTCCATAAATTCGAGTTCATTTTGACGTTTGTCTAGTCACAATTTGTGTTTTATGACTATTTTTCAGTCACAATTTTTCTGTGAATAGGTATGTTAAAATAAAATTTTCGAATAAAAAATTTACCGAAAATTTTTTGCAAAAATAAAATTTTCTTCAATAAAAAAATTTGACCAAAAATTTTCTTCAATAATTTGGAGAAGTTTTTCTTTAATGACAATATTTGACTAAAATTTCCTTTAATTACAAAATTTGACGAACATTTTCTTTAAAAACAACAAAATTTTCTTTAAAAACAAAATTTAATGAACATTTTCTTCAATAACATAATTTGACGAAATTTTTTTCAATAATTTGGCAAAAATAAAAAATTTAATTTAAAGTTTGAAATTTTTCTTCAATAATTTCAAATTTTAATAATTTGACGAAAACTTTCTTTAACGACAAAATTTGACAAAAATTTTCTTTAATGACAAAATTTTTAAAAAATTTTCTATAAAAACAAAATTCAACGAACATTTTCCTTAAAAAGAAAATTTAACGAAAATTTTTTATAAAAAGAAAATATAACGAAAATTTTTTATAAAAAGAAAATTGAACGAAAATTTTCTGTAAAGAGAAAATTGAACAAGAATTTTCTGAAAAGAGAAAATTGAACGAAAATTTTTTATAAATAGAAAATTTAACAAAAATTTTCTATAAAAAGAAAATTTAACGAACATTTATTATAAAAACAATATTTAACAAAAATTTCTTATAAAAACAAAATTAACGAAAATTTCCTATAAAAACAAAATTTAAAGAAAATGTAATTAAAAAAAGATTCTGTTGTGCCGAATCTTTGATAGCCTTCACCATCTTACCGACAAATAATTAAATTTTCACATTTATAAATCTAAAAATTATACAATCATAACAAGCTTTGCTTTAAAAAATAAACAACAACAAAATAGTCATTACAATGCTTAATATAAATGTTTGTGTGTGTATTTATATTATTAACAGATTTTTTAGTTTTAACTCGGTTGTTTATGAACGAATTTGATTGATTAAAAAAACCGAAATTTTTTGAATGAAATTAAAAAAAAGGCAAAAAATAAAGAAAATTAAATAAAAAAAATCGTTATTTCATAATCGAAAATCAAAAGAAATAGGTATTTTTTAATTCATAAATAAAATAATCTTTATATTTTGAGCAAGAAATCAAAAATAACTTTATTTTGAATTAAAAATTAATTAAATTGTAATATTTATGATATTGCTCATAATTAGCTATTTTTTATTTTTTTTTTTCAATTTAATTTTTATATTTTTTCATTTATATATTCATAATTGTATTTTTGTTCATAAATTGGCAGCACTTTTATCGACGTTAAAGTTAACATGAATAATTCTACACGTTAAATCCTAACGTATATAAATTTAAATTTTGTATGAAATTGACTATGAAAGTTAGCAACAAAACACAGCTCTTGTTACGGTCACACGTTGCCAAAAAATAATGGATAAATCAGTTAAAAAAAAACGAAAATTTTTCACAAACATTTTTGACGAACCTGACCCAGCGGTTCTGGACCTAGTCGTTCTTTTTATCCACTTTTTACTTCACTTTTTACTAAATATAAAGAGTTATTTCTTATTTTTTTTGTAATTTTGCCTGAGTAACCGCAGTTTTATAATTTCGATATAAATACTACATTACCTCTTTGTAATGTTGTTGGTATCAATTGACTTCTTTTTCAGACAAACCCTTATATCCTAAAATGCTTTCCGACAATGACTAGAACTGCTGGGGTAATTATTAAATTATAATATGCATTTCTCTGATCTCTATATGAGTTTTCTTTCTCTTTGTCATAAAGAAATGTCAAACATCAAAAAAAAAAAAAAAACCCACACAGTTTTCTTGCATTTAAAGAAAAATGCATTCACATTAATTCATTTAATCATTATTTGTTCTCATTTTCTTCCTTTTGAAAAATGTTGTAATGCCGTCTGAACATAATAAAAATGTGCTTTTGCTCTTAAATTCTATTCTATCCATAAGATTAATTAGTACTCTGTCTCTTGTATACACGAAGGGACACATTTCAATACAATATTTTATTTTACTCCAGCTACGAATTGAGTAAAAGATCTTTTAAAAAGCAATGATATTTCTGAATGAACTTTATTTGTATTCTAGATTTGGTGGCGTTAAGTTGTTGATAAGAATACGGAAAAAATAACGTTAAAAAACCTAAAATTAAATTAAGAAAGATTTGAAAAAAAAGAAATCGTATAAAAAACGAAAAAATAATATAAAATAATCTTTATTAGAAAAATAATAACAAAAAAGACAAAACAAAAAAGAACAATAAGAAATAGTGATACATAAATATTTAAAAAAATAAAATAATTTGTGTTTTTTTATAAAAATTCTTATTGTAAGTATTAAATAATAGAACAAATTTTAATAAAAAGTTATCGCCTTGTATTAGAGATAATTGTAAAACTCATGTTTAATTTTTTTTTTTTTTTTTGCAAAAAAAAAAAAAAAATAATAATAAAATTAAAAAAACTTATTTGTTTAATTGTTGCTTTGATGGGAAAACATCATCATTAATCAACCTTTTGGCCTATTTTTTATAAATAATATTATAAAATCATTGATAATTTTTTTTTTTTCAAATCAGGTTAGTGTTACTGTTTCAATATTGTTAGGGATTTCAGTTTTACAGTTTTGCACATTTTGTATAATTGATAAAATGTTGTATTAGAAAAAAGCATCGCAATAAATAACGTTTTGTTTGGTTTAAAAAAAAAATATATATTTCCAAGAAAAATATATATGTACAATATTTTATATATTGTGTACTCGTAAGTACATTATTTATAATTTGTCACAATTTTTAATTCATAAAACTGATTATAAAAAAAAATTATTATATTATTAACAGTGTATTGATATTTAATACTGTATGTGTTCATTGTAAAGAAAGAAAAAAGAAAATTTAAGACCCGATTTTTAGAATATGGGTAACTATGTGACGCATGTGTTAAAAAATTATGGAATTTTTTATACCAAAAGTTATTCAAAATGATCAAAGTTATAAGTAGTCCATATAGTAAAAAATCCATAAATCGCATATTTTTATATTTGTAATACTTAGTAATTAAATATTATAAAGTTAAAGTCAAAGAAATTGTAACTAACTAACGATAAGCAAACAAATTTCAAACATTATAAAATTTTCCAGATTCCGACTTGGATTCATTTCAAATGTATTGTTAGATTCTCTGCAAATATATCTCAAAGTTACAATATACATACATACATACATACATACATACATACATACATACATACATACATACATACATACATACATACATACATACATACATACATACATACATACATACATACATACATACTTATAACAAGCTGCGATTGAATGAATCTTACACATTTCTCTGCACCGTCACCAATTTAGCGTTTTTCCTGCTTCTTAAGAACAAAAGTCGCGTTATTGTCGATTATTCCCAGGAATTAAATAAATCTTAATTCCGAATTAAGTAAAACTAATTTTTCATTCCATACCATTTCCAGAAATAGACATTTTGTTCAAATTAAATTAATTCATAAAGAACGCAATAAAAACTTTGGTTGCCATGTCATGAGTTAAGAAGCTAATATAATGGCTCTTACTTACACATTAGCTGAATAACTCATTATTTTAACACGGTGATGACATTAGAGGCAACTACTTACATACTTAGATGTCATTACAATAATAACTACTTGATCAGCTTGGAAGTAAGCTGTTAAATAACGCATTGATTTTAAAGCATTACTAAAGTCATGATTTGTTAAAACAATAGAAACTAGTTACATTTTAGGTAACAAATAACTAAAGAAAAATCAGGATATAAAAAACATTTTTTTTTATTCTAAATTAAAAAGATTTTATACATTTTAATATAAAAAGTTACCAATAACCAAAAATGTTGTTTAATTAAATGTAATACAAATAAACTATTTAATTCTTAAGCCCAAATTACAATACATAGTATAATGAAATTGAAAAAAGAAAAGAATCTTTGATACCCTTCACCATATTACCATCTTACCATCTTATCGACATCATATTACCATATTACCGACAATTAATAAAATTTTCGCCTTAACGTATGCTTGCATATTTTCTAAATCTAAATTTTTTTCAAACTACGAAAATTTGAATATGAAAAAAAAAACAATCATAACAGGTTTTGCTTTTAAAAAAGAAACAACAACAATTCCATTTATATTTATTTTTGTATGTACAAACTGACTGAATACGCAAAGAACAACAACCACACTGTTATTCATTATATTACTGCTGTTGCTAACTAAACTACTTGTCTATACAAAAAACAAAAAACGTCACTAATAGTCATTACAATGCTTAATATACATGTTTATGTATGTATTTATGTATATTCTTAACAGATATGTTTTAGTTTTTAAAAATAAACAACAACAATTCCATATCTATTTATTTTTGTACAGACTGCATATACAAAGAACAACAACAACAACAACACTGTTATTCATCATATTACTGCTGTTGATAACTAAACTACTTGTCTATACAAAAAACAAAAAACGTCACTAATAGTCATTACAATGCTTAATATACATGTTTGTTGGTGTATTTATATTCTTAACAGATTTGTTTTTGGGCCATAACTCTGTTGATTATGAACGAATTTGGTTTATTAAAAAAACCGAAATTTTATAAAAATATTTATGACTGATCTATATAAAAATAAAAATCTGTAGCTTGAACAAGGGCTTCTAAAATAAAAAATTCGTTTTCCCCGATATCTCAGTTATTACTGAACCGATTTATTTAATTTTTTCAGAACAAAAATTCAGAAAATAATTTTCGAGCCCCCTTTAAAAATTCGAAGTCCCTGGTATATGCAGAGGCTTCAGAAACTAAAAAACCGGTTCTAAAAACCGGTTTTTAAAGCATATCTCCATCATTTATAAACCGATCTTCCTGATTCAAAAAACTGAAATTTTATAAAAATATTTGTGACCGATCTGTATAAAAATAAAAATCTATAGCTTAAACCAAGGCTTCAAAAAATAAAAAATGCGTTTTGTCCGATATCTCAGTTATTACTGAACCGATTTATTTCATTTTTTCAGAACAAAAATTCAGAAAAAAATGTTCGAGAATTCTTTGTAAAAACGAAGTCCGTAGTGTATACAGAGGCTTCAGAAACTGGAAAACCGGTTCAAAAAACCGGTTTTTTAACATATCTCCGCATTGTATGAACCTATCTTGCTGAATTCCAATAGCAAAATTCTCGAAAGCATTTCCGATCGTTTGACATACATATTATATATGTCAGTTATCGGTGGGCTTCATAAACGCCATTTCAACCGACACACGGACGGACGGACGGACGGACATGGTCCAATCGTCATCGCTTCTTACAAGGATTCCGAAAATATAAACTTTTTTGCTCTCCGACGAAAATTGTGGAAATTACAAACGGAATGACAAACTTATATATACCCTTTACACCTGTGGTGAAGGGTATAAAAATAAAGCACTCGCACATCTACAAAAACAACAATTGCTTGTATTTTGTTAGTGTAAAAAAAAACTGCCCACAATGTCAAAATGCTTTGAGCGGAAAAATGAGAGAATGAAGGAGAGCAAAAGTAAAAAAAAAAAAACTCGAAAAAAAATTTTACATATGAATATAAAAACAATTTGACAGTACCGCGAGGTTTGCCAATGAAAAAATTGTAAAACAGCTGTTCTTACGAGTATACTTTATAATTATACTATGTTACAATAGCGCGTAGTCAGCAGCAATGTATGCTGCCATAATCAGCTGATCATTTAGAATGCACTGTTTGTTATGGTTTTGATTACATTTGGTCAGCAGCAGTTTGCAGTGCTGTTTCCTTTAGCCCTGTTTCTAAATTCACTGCGCTGCATTAAGATTGAGAGCGAGACAAAGAGAGTGAGCAAATAAATGAGAGGCTAAAATACACAAGTAGAATAAAGCTAGATGGTGGTTGCAAATTGTGGCTGCCTACGCTGAATTGTAATTATAACGGCAGCATCATGTTGTACTGACAGTGAAGAGCTGATAATTTTTGCTGATACTGTTGCTGACTACGCGTAATTGTAATTTGGGCTTTATGTAAATTTTGCATTTCATATATTTATCCCCTCTTTAAATATATGAATTGCTAACTGAATTAAAAAAATTAATAAAAAGTAGTATTTTCAAAAATCTGATCATAAATAATTAAATACATATAAATAAGTTGTTACTAAACAATTTCTATGTAATGCAGACTGGGAATCACATTTTTGTTAATTCAAGAAGATTGTTTCCTTCAATAAATTTTTAATATATTGAAGGAAAAATATCTTTTACATAATGGATAAAGGTAATCTGTAATAGATATTGACCCAATATGGTTGCCAAATTTAAGCTACGAATCCCTGCAATATAATTATCAGAGCTGGGGGTAGTGCATTAAATTTGCAGTTTCCACTAACACTTAGTGATAGTGCAAAATTTTTAACTACAATCTTTATTTTTTAGTGGTGAGTTGAAAAATATCAGCCTCACTCAGCATAGTGGTAGTGAAAAAATATTTTTTTCCACTAAAATTATTTAGTGATAGTTAAAATTTGTTCAGCTCAAGCCTAGTGCAACATTTTTTTCTTCACTAAATGCTTTAGTGCAGAAAACAACCCTCCACTAATGATAGTGGAATCTAAAAATTGTTCACTAAATTGAAAGATGACCTAATGTTTTTAAACTTTCTTCACTAAATACAAAATAAAGAGTAACGCCAATTTTCACAAACCAATTTTAAACTTAAAATGTATTTTAAAAAATATATATTGTATACAAATATAGTCTCTAAAATATTCGAATTTTTCGTAATGGAAATATTTTTCGGGAGACCAACATTTTATCTCTCTAACTTTAGGCGTTCAGTCTGTGGAATGATATATTAGTCAGTAACGTTACTCGTTTATATATGAATGTTTAAATATATACAAATACGCTTATAAGATTTCCAAAACACACTAAAAGAAATTCTAAATTATGTGGTGTTGTTCTAAAACGATTATAACTTTGATAATTACCATCATAGCTCTCTAAAATTAGTTCAATGAATTGTGATTGATTGGACAAATTTCATGTTTATGTTAAATGAAGAAAAAAATTTCATATTTTTGTTTAGTGAAAAAAATTTATTTGCTTTTTATGTATAGTGACTGTTCAGATTTTGCACTATTGAGAGTAGTGCAAAATTTTTCACTACCACTAAATTAAGTTATAGTAAAAAAAATTCCAATATCACTAAAATTTTTTAGTGTTAGTGAAGAAATGTTTCACTATTACTATAGTGGTGGCAAATAGTTAAAAATCAAAATTTTTTCACTATAGTGCGATTTAGTGAAAAGCTGAATGCACTCACAATTTAGTGCACTACCCCCAACTCTGATAACTATATTTTTTATTTAAATGTTGCAGAACACAAAGTTAAGAAAATGTACTTTTGAAAATTTAACCCTTTAATATTATATTTACTATTTAATTATAAACTTTTGTTATATCACAGGAATTCTTAGCTTTCATTTTGATACATATTTTATATTTTATTTTAAAGTTGTGTAATTTTCGAATCTTTGAAGTTCTTTTTAGAGAAAATTTGACGTCCTGGAGAAAAACTGAATACGTAAATTATATTTTCAATATGTTTCACTACTTGTGCAAAAGTTAAAATATCTTAAAAAGTAACCAATATGGACCTCGTGTTTTATTTGTTACTCTTAATAAAAAGCTGATTTTAACAAAAGTTCTCCTATAATTAAAGTTCAGTTTAGCACTTTTTGCCATTATTTCACCTAGCCCCCATACAAATGTCCTCCCGAAACAAAAGTTCTCCTATAATTAAAGTTCAGTTTAGCACTTTTTGCCATTATTTCACCTAGCCCCCATACAAATGTCCTCCCGAAATAAAGTTTTAACGCTTTTAGATGCTTTAAAAATAGGAATATTTTCACGAAATTTGGCACAAATAAGTTTTATATAAGCACAAAGCCGTTTGCCGAATTTCATGAAGATCGGTCCATAACTGACCATAGCTCCCATATAAATCCCTCTCTCGAAAATCACTTTAACGTGCATAAATCCCATACAAATGTTAGTATTATGTTAACATTTAATACAAGTAAGTTGTATAATAGTAAAAACAAAATTATGTGGATCGAAATGGTGTAGGGTATCATATGGTCGGGCTTGACCGACTATATCTTTGTCTCTCGTTTTTAAGTTATCATAATTAAAACATGACTAATCCGGCCAAAAATATATGAACAAATTGTGCTCTCTTATAAGAGGAAGAATACTTTTTTGCAAACTTTCTTTGATGAATATTTCGGTATTTATAAAGCCCACTGTAACAAATGACTTTCTTCTTTTGCCGCAACTGCATAAAGCTTGCCATACCAGGAATTTTTTTTGCCAATTTTTGTCTGCTTTTGGGTTCTAAATTTATCTTCAACATTCCCAATAACTGACATATTTTTCAAAGATAATTAGATAAAAAAATAAATGTGTTTAGATTTTTTCGGTCTCACTCCTTATGTTTGGCAATTGATGATTGTTATGATGTGTTTATATCCAAAAGAACATTTTGAAAATAATTAATTAAAAGATAATTAATATTTGTTTAATAGATCCTATTAAATATCTTTTTATTGAACTAAGCACCAGAGAATTTCGTAATTTGTTTCTCTTATGGATTGTAAATGATATATCTTCACAAATTTGTGAATAAAATCATAATTTATGTCATTCATTTGAATAAAATAAGTATGTTTTATTTGATTTGCAACAAATTCATCTTAATCATAAATCATTTCGATTTTTTAAAATTTTTTGGAAAAAAATATATTAAATTTTGTACGAAATTTATTTTTTTTTCACAAAATAGGCTTAATATTTCCATAACGGTTGAACGTTTTTAAAACTAAAGTGAGTATAACTTGAAGGCCATTTTAATTCGAATATTTTGATATTTTACTGAGACAAATCGTACAAGTCCTTCTCCAGATATGCTTCAATATATGGTGCATATATTTTACAAATAGCGATTTATCGCGAGAACTAAGGTCAATTAAAAAAAAATAAAGATAGTTGTAGGCTAAGTATTTCATAATAACGTGCAATCCGGCACATGATCAGTGTTTCCCTGTGTTATAGTCAATAAACTCTGATTTGTTTCGCCAAACAACTCAGCTGCAAATATACATATGTAAATTTATTTTAAAAATATATAATGCTATTAAAATTTTACTTAAAAAAATAAACAACAATTCTAAAAATAAGACTGAATGATTTTGAGCATTTTTAGTCACAGTTTTTAAAATATTTAAATACATAATGAAAAAATGAAAGGGAAATGGGAATTAGTACAGATTTTTTTTTTTTTTTTAAGGAAGCCGATGCATTCTTTGTTTAAGTTTATGTTTAAAATAATGATATTTGTCGGGGTTCAAACACAGCTATTTTTCTTGCCGCAATTCTGACTTCGTGGGGGATAGAGGTGTAAAAGTTTAGTATTCCCTTCTCCTCTCTCCTATAAACTAAGAATTGCTGTAATTAAAATTGTTGTGTGTGAACCCCGAAATTTAATCTAAATAACAAAATTTTTAATTTCATGTAAACATTAATGCTTCTAAATCACTTTTCGGAAATGCGCTTTTCATAATAAACTACAGTACGATTGATATTATAAACAAAATTAATTTAATAGTAAACTAGTTTATATTAAAATATGCATTATTGTAATAAATAAACATTTTCATAATTTAATATTTCACTTTTATGGAGAAAATTATTAAAATAATGTTATTTTAAAAATATATATTCCAGAACTAGAAATGTACGTAAATACAATAAATGTTTTGTTTAATAAATTTTATTAAATATTTATAGAATTCACTGCCAATTATTATATAAATATTTATAAACATTTTATAATAAATAATAAAAATTTCTTTGTGAAAGACAACAACCATATGTATGTATAAAGAATAAATAAATAAATATTGTATATAATAAATGTAAAATATTACATTATAGATATTATTTCTATAAATTTTAAATAATTTATTATATTTAAAAATAAACAAAAAAAAATTATAAAATTTATATATATGTATATCAATCTTCAATGAAATGCTGGAATGAAAACAAGAAAAAGGCACAAAGCACACACAAACTTTTTAATTATTATTTTCTTTTTAAACAAACTGGGTCGATTTTTATTTTGTTTGTTATAAAAATGCAATTTTCAAAAAATCGAAAAGAAAAAAAAAATTTAAATACATATGGACATTATGTATAATTAATTATACATTTTTATGAATGTATGTTTACTTATTTAAAAATGTTTATGTCATGTGCATGCTCTACATAATTAAATTTATTTCCAATTTTATTCTTTTTGAAATCTAAATTTTGGATAATATACAAATAGTATGTATGTAAGTGTGTGAGTATTTCTAAATGCATATTTATTTATAGTAAATGTTTTTTTTTTTAAGACTAGACAATCATTTTGCAAAAAAAAACAACAACTCAATCAATTACTTGTGCTGCATAATCTAAATTATTTCAATAAAATATTTTTATTATTTTTTTTTTTTTATTATTTCAGTAACGCATAATTGACCACAATTTCTGGGGAGAGCAGAAAAAAATTCTAAATTATTAGTTCAACGACATTATCGCCATCTAATTTCATTGCAGGCCGGCCTTTGAAACAATGAAACAAATAATACGAATACTATTTTTAACCTTAATTGGTTTCAGTTTAGTTGAATTAACACCAGCTCAAGTCACGTAAGTTGCATTAAATGTAAAAAAATAAAAATAAGCATAATTTTTTTTATTCATAATTTTTAAACATACTTAAGAAAAGATCAATCGGATAAATACTTTTGAATTTTTGAAGTTAATACTACTCCGGAACAAATTGTCTACATGGTTTCTTATTCCCTCCCCTATCATTGATAAAGAACCATTTTGCTATTTTAGACGGGATTAAAAAGAAACCATTGCTTTTGAAAACAAATTTTGAACCAATCTAAACATATTTTTTATACCCTTCACCAAAGTTATAAAGGGTATATATAAGTATGTCATTCCGTTTGTAATTTCCACAATTTTCGTCGGAGAGCAAAAAAGTTGACCATGTTCGCCCGTCCGTCCGTGTGTCGGTTGAAATGGCGTTTATGAAGCCCACCGATTACTGCCATATACAATATATATATCAAACGATCGTAAATCCTTTCGAGAATTTTGCTATTGAAATTCAGCAAGATCGGTTTATAAATGGCGGAGATATGCTTAAAAAACCGGTTTTCCAGTTTCTGAAGCCTCTGTATATACTAGGGACTTCGTTTTTCAAAGAAGGCACGGACATTTTTTGTCTGAATTTTTGTGCTGAAAAATTAATTAAACCGGTTCAATAATAACTGAGATATCGGGCAAAACGCATTTCTGATTTTTAAGGCCTTGTTTAAGCTACAGATTTTTATTATTTTTTTTTTTTGAATCAATCAAATTCGTTTATAAACAACCGAGTTAAAACTAAAAAATCTATTAATAATATAAATACACACACAAACATTTATATTAAGCATTGTAATGACTATTTTGTTGTTGTTTTTTTAAGCAAAGCTTGCTACGATTGTTTAATTTCTTTTTTGTATTCAAGTTTTCGTAGTTGGAAAAAAAGTAGATTTATAAATGTGAAAATATGAAAGCATACGTTAAGGCGAAAATTTAATTATTTGTTGGTAAGATGGTGAAGGGTATCAAAGAATCTTTTTTTAATTTCATTTTTTGTTAATTTTGTCTTGTTGGATTTGGGTTTGGAACTTTTACCCCAATGCACATAGGGGAAAAAGTTGAAAACGACGCTTGATCAATAAGTAAAAAAATTTATTTTTGAAATTTTTAGATTTTTATCCATCCGTTTGTTGATTTCTGCAAATTTTCAAATTCAAAATCGTTTAATTTTGGACTCAATCGACTCAAATTTATTTTTATAGATAATTTCGTTCTTTAACTAATTACGAAAATGTTGAAATCAATTTCATAACTTGAAAATTTTAAAAGATAAATACATGTAAACAAGATTTTCAAAGCCCTTATCAAGAGCTTTAAGTTGAAATTGGGTAAGGAACAATAATTTGGATAGTGGTTAAACATGTTTTATGTCGAAGGTATCCTACTAGCGGATCTATAGGGGCTCAATCCCCTATAGATCCGCTCCTTCCAAATTTATTTATGTAAATCAAACCAGACGATTAAACGTTAAAGATTTATTTCCAAAAATTTTCGAATCTGCCCCACTGTATAATCTTTAATAAACCAATAAAGAAAAAGTGTGCATTTAAGGTGTTCTTTTGTATGCGAGACACTGGAATTTTTTAACCAAAATATAGGTGGTATCCTACATTGAGCCCCTATAGATCAGCTCCTTCCAAATTTATTTATGTAAATCGAACCAGGCGATTAAAAGTTACAGAATTATTTCCAAAAATGTTTGAATCTGCTCCACTGTATAATCTTTAATAAAGCAATATTTAAATTTTAATTTCTTAAATCGGGCTGTATATGCTTTTTTTAGAAAAATAAAAAAGATAATAAGTATGTACTATTTTTCAGATTAAAACGAACCATTCTAGACTAATGATTTTACTGTTATTGATACATAATTTTGCCTATTTTTGTTTGTTACTTATTTTATTACAAAAAGCATAATATAACTACAGAATTCAAATGATTAGGGAGAGTACTCTCAATATATTTTACCCTGTGTCAAACAAGAAAATATTTAAAAAAATCAAAACAAAATTTTTAAAAATCAAAAAAATAAAATAAAACAAATTAAAAATTATTAAAAAAATGTTGTTCACATACATATTTTATGATTCTACGCCCACTGCCGCCAAGCCTGTTGCCAATGTATAGTCCTTGACATTGAGATTCAACTACTGGACCCGTCACAACAGTACAAGTTAACATCTGGCCAAAATTTGGAAGGGGGGCAATATAAGCAATGCTTGAAGACATTGGTTGAAATGTAAAATATTTTGTGTTGCAGTTGCTATGGAAGAAACATTTTACAAAAGCGAATGGCAATATATAGCAGGAATTCCGAAAAGCTGTTGGTGTTTGGGCAGTATTATAATCTATACGATAACTTAATTTTTTTTTGCTACAAAATTGTAACATGTATTTTTCCATAAAAATAAAAATCAAATATAAAGAAAATCATTTTAATAAATTTTATTTGTCTTTTATAATTTTTATACCCTACACCACCATAGGTGGGGAGGGTATTATGCGTTTGTGCTGATGTTTGTAACACCCAAAAATATTGATCTAAGACCCACCTTAATTCATACCAATCGGCTTAGAATCACTTTCTGAGTCGATTTAACGATGTCCGTCCGTCCGTCTGTCCGGCCATGTAAACCTTGTAATCAAACTACAGGTCGCAATTTTGAACCAAAATTTATGAAATTTGGTACTCAGCACTTTTTTGGTCCAGGGACGAAGCCTATTGAAATTGGTTATGATCGGTCCATTATTTCACCTAGCCCCCATACAAATGTCCTCCCGGAAAATGGTTTAACGATCATAAATCCCTTAAATATAGCAATATTTTAATATTATTTGGCACATATAAGTTTCATATAAGTTTAAATAAGTGTGCCGAGTTTTAAAAAGATCGGTCCATAATTACTCATAGCTCCCATATAAACCCCTTTCCAAAAAATCAATTTAACGGCCATAAATTCTACTAAAAAGTTAGTATCAAGTTAATATTCGACACAAATAAGTTTTATATAAACATAAATGATAGTACCAAATTTTATAAAGATCGGTCCATAATTTACCATAGCTCCCATATAAGGCCCCCTTTCGGGAATCACCCAAAAGTGAATAAATTCATATAAATGTCAGCATCAACGTAATATTCTGTATATGTATGTCTTATTTTACACTTATAAGTATCGGTCCACATTTGGGTCCATGTCTAATAAAAGACCCCTCCCCGAAATATACTGTATGGTGTAGGGTATCATATAGTCGGGCCTGACCGACTATATCTTTTTCTCTCGTTATTTTTCAAATAGTAATTTTGTTTTTTACATTTTTATTTTTCATTTTTGTTTTTTATTTTTCTATTGTTTGACATAACAAGAAATAAAATTGACAACTCTCCCTAATGATTCTACCTTCTATTGTTATATCATGGTTGAAAAGTATTATTTTTTGTAAAATATTGGATTTTAAATTTTTGGTAAAAAAAAAAATTAAATTTCAATTATTGAATTTATAATTTTTTATTAATTTATAAATTTTTTATGCAATTAAAAATTGTTACAAAAATTTTAGATAAAAGTTTACTCAAAAACGGTATAAAATTTTTTTTTTTTTTAATACAATTTTTGAATAACGTTTTTTAAATTAAAGAGCAACGCTATTTGATATTAATATTTTACTACTAATTTATAGAATACATTTTTCGGTTTTATATATTTAACGTACTAGATGAACTCCTTTACTGACTTTAGTTCAGGGAAATTTTAAGAATATATAAACATTTAGGGAAAATAAATTTTTTCCCAAAAGTTTCTTCAAAATGAATTTATATAAATACATATAAGTAATTAAAGTTTTTAATTAATTATAGAATTGTTAAAGTTTTTTATTTTAACTGTTATGCTGTATTTTTCCTAAATAAACATTTTTATACATTAAATTTTAAACAGCATAGAAGTTTATTTAGTTCTAGTGACTTTAAATTATGAATGTATTTCCCTCATTTTTTTTTTTTTTAATTTACAGTCAACAACTCTAATTAAGCAATAATAATTATTATATTTAAAAGAAGCCAATGCCACCATGCATAAGTAAAATAAATTCATATACAATATTAGCCATGGATTATAATTTTTAAAATTACAAAAAAGTAGGGTAACACATTACTTTCAAAGTTCTTCAATGAATAGTATAATATTTGTATTTAAGAAAAACTGAATTTCCGGCAAAAAGTCC
The DNA here is from genome assembly GCA_951394005.1 of Protophormia terraenovae. NCBI lineage: Eukaryota > Metazoa > Arthropoda > Insecta > Diptera > Calliphoridae > Protophormia > Protophormia terraenovae. Next base: position 147,204,273 of record OX596074.1, read on the forward strand.
AAGAAGGATTGATCATTATTCATTATAAGAAATACGAATTAAGATTAACTATGTAATATGAATGAAAGAATGAATAAAACTATTGATTTTTATAAATAAGTATGTATGTATATTAATTACAATTGATTCTTTTCTATGCAACTTCTATAAATATAAATCAACATAAATAAGAATGAATGGCATTCAAAATGCATCACAAGTTGTACCGGGAATATTTACTATTCAAGTGGCACATTCATTACATCATAGCGCCGCCTTGTTCTGTTTTAATTTTCCACAACTTCTAATAATAATAATGCAAAGGGCATGAACAAGATCAACAAACAAATAGATGAAAGCACAGACAGACAAATATACAGAAAATTATAATAAAATATGAATAACGACTGACTGGCTGGCTGGATGGTTGGGCTGACTTACAGACCGAAAGAAGTGTAAGAAGACATCTTTTTATTTTACTTCATTTCATAACAAATTGATAGATGATAGTCTTTGTTTTGGATTTGGGGGAGAGTCATATAGAAAAAAAAACAAATGATTTTAAGTAGATTTTCTTGTTAATTTTTTCTATTTCTATGTTTCTGAGGAAATAAGATCACTTCTTTCTGCTGACTGACATTTTCTTTACAATAATTTATCAATCTTAGAGAATGGGGAATTAAGTTTTTATTATTGAAAGTTTGTCTTTTTTTTTTTTTTGATTTAGTAAATAATAATCCATCATCGTATGTAAATTTATGCATTTTTTTTACATCTACAAATAGAAAATTATGGGATCAACTTTCTAATGAAATGTTACGAAAAATAAAAGAAAAAACTTTAAAACATTTAAAATGTATAATTCCCAGAATCATTTTTTCTTCGTCTTCTTTTTTTTAATAATTTTAGAAGGAGGCATATTCATTTGTTGAATGAGGGTTCTATCATGTTTGTAATTTTTGTATTTATTTTTAGAAATTAATATAGGAGCTGATGACGACGATGTTGCTTGATGGCAGAGTGTTGACATGCAAATTAATGTAAAGTTATTAAAGAACAAGTTACTTGTGTCGTTTAGCTGCATGAGAATTGTTAGATATTTTTATGAATAGTTTTTGTTATGAATTTATTCATATTAAAAAGTTGATCTTTTAAAAATAAAACTTTTTATTATTACCAGGGCAACCAAAAATATGCAAATTCATATTTTTTCTGGACTTTAAATAAATCAAACTGTTATTTATTTACATATTTTGTCTTATTTTAATGAAAAATCCTATTTTAAAGCAATTTTAGCATATTTTGTACTTTAAAGCTTAATTTTATATATTTTATATATTTTACAGTAAAAACATAATTTTGCATGCAATAGAAATTATGTTAATTTGTCATTTTCATTTCACTTTAAAAAAAAAAAGAGAATTTTGATGTCTGTCCTTCCGTCTATCCTACTACTATATATGGTCTATTAGATTGTCTACTATCTTTAATACAAATGACCCCTATGTCAATATTAGTATTATCTCTATCGTTTAAAATAGACAATTTATTTGGCCTTCTTACACATATAGATAACCGTTAAGACTTTAATAGGCCCTTGCCTGAATATTCAGATTCCAAGATATTTAGTTTTCTATCTAGAATAAGATCAAGATATTTATCACTATCAGATAGTGCTAGATCAACTTAGGAAGTGAAAAAAAATATTGTAGTTCCCAGAGAATAGCACAAGTTCTGTCATACTTGGATTAACCCTTAGACATTGAATTTAGCACGTTCAAACCCTTCTCAAGATTTTGAGTGAGCGTATTCATCCCTGATATCCAGAAATTGTGAATTTTATTTAATTCGGTTTTGTTCATAATTAAGTTTTCAACAGACAAACGAATATTTCTAAATCGAATCAGAATTTCTTATAGATCAAGATTTATGATTTTTTTAGTGTTACACACGGTATAAAAATCTCCTATTTTACCCCTAAAATAAATTTAATATTTTTTAAACATTTAATTAATTTTCTATTGTTTTCCTTATAAATTCTTTTTAGACTTGGTGATATACGAGGAACTCTACAGTCTCTAATTTATTCCTATAATCAGTTAGACAATAAATTAGAAAGACATGAACATCGTGAACGAGCCTTAGGTGAATTATTGAAAAAAGGAATGATGGCTTTGCAAAAGGGACAAAAGAATCTGGAGCCTATAAATGGCATTTTCTCACGTTTAGATGAGCGTGTCAGTCAAATTGAAACCATGTTGATAGCGGTAATTATATAAAAAAAATCAATAATCTTTATGTAAAATAACTTTTTTCTTATTTTCTGCAGCAAGAAGAAAAATACAACATGCAGACAGAAAAAATAGGTGAAGTTTTAGAACGTATTTTTAAATGGATGCAAGAAAATGATGAATGTTATAAGCGACCACCAGTAATGCCCGGAGCTGCTTTATTATCTGCACCCAAGCCAACAGAATCTGCCATACCACCTACGTTTGTTAAGGATCAAGAAGAAATTAATAAGAAACTTATAACACACATGAAAACTTTATCACAAAATGTTGACAAATTATTAGATGTTTCCCATAATATGCTGGAGCACACCGAAGTGGCATTTAAGACAAGCCCAGTTACTCAAGAAAAGTTAACGAAAATTGAAGATCGTTTAGTTAGTTACAGTCTAACAACCCCTGCTCCCCCACCACCACCTCTAGTTATTGTACAACCCAATAATACAGTATTCGAAAATAAAGTTATTAAAATGTTTGAAGAAGTCAATACAGGTTTGGCTCAACTTAAGGAATTACCTCAAGCTGAAGTGGGTCTTTTATTGGCAGATAAAGAATTTATACAAAATTTAAATAATGAAACTCTTAATGCTTTGGAAAATGTTAAAGCGAAAATATTGGAAGTCTCAGAAGCAAGTGAGTTATTAGAATTAAAAAACACTGTGAATTGAAAACAAATATTAAAATGATTATCTTTTAAAAATGTTCATTGCTAAGTGAAAAATGTTTTTATAGCATTTTAATAATTATTTTCACAATGATCATTAAAAATTCCAAGTGATTTTGAATGAATGTCAAATTTATAGATTATTTTACAATTAAATATTTTATTATGTACTTGCAACAAAAAGTTCAAAGTATGTTCTCAAGTTAACACAATTTCATTTACAACTGATTTTAATTTATTTATACAGAATCCTTAGTAATATAAATAAGAAATCTATTTCATTTAATTTGTCATTCTATTTTCAGCTGCTGCAAAAACTTCTAATGCAATTGAAACTCAAGGCAAAAATCTGGCCTCAAACATAGAAACCGTTCAAAAGAATGTCGTTGACTCGGCCGAAGTCTTGGACAAATTCTATACTGAAATGAATAACAGCTATACGAAATTCAATGAAGGTCTTGAAATCTTTAATAAATTCAATAATATCCTTATGACTAATTCTGAATATGTATTGGATACTCAGCGTAAAGTAGAATTTGGTACAGTACAAATTGTACAAAAAATTAGCGATAATTTGGAAAAACAAAAAGATGAACTATTCGAAATAATGAAAGAACGTTTCGATAATGTTGACGAAATGATGATGAACAATCAAATTGAAACAATGCAAAATTTCACATCTCTTATTGAATCGGAAATCTCACAAGTATGGCATCAAATTTCAATAATGCATGATGAACTTGGCGATACCAAAGATCTTCTCAAGGCAGTAGATGCACGCAATGAATTATCCGTTAATACTACTCACGATAGTGTCAATATTATGGGTCTTAAAGTGACCGACATAAAAGATCGTATGTTAGATATGGATTCGAATTTGAATTATTTGTTGGGTAAATTATCCATAATTTCTCAAGAGTTTAGTAACATTAAAAAAGGTTTGGGTGAATCGTTAGAGGAATTGCATAAAACATTTGAAGAAATACAAAATAAAATGCCACAAATAGCTGCCGAACAACCAAATTTAGGAAAATATGAAACGGAATTAAAATTGTTATCTAAACGCAATATATTAACATAAATCAAATAAATATATAAAAAATGCAAAAAAAAAAAAAACGAAATATTAATATTATTATTATATATTAAAAATTTTAATACAATAAAAATATGAATACGTATGTATGTATGTAGTAGTGCTATCAATACATAGTAGTTTAAAGGACGGCAAAGTTAATAAAAACAATTTATCTTAATAGTTTTTAAGTTATAATATGGTTTTGCTTAAATAAATATTGTATCAATTATGTATGTGTGTATAACAAGTATAAGATGTAATACAATTGCTTTAAATGTACTTTATTTTTTAATTTATATGCGTATTAATTTACAGAAACAGATGCCAAAAAGTAAATAAATAAAAATGAAAAAATTTTAATTTTATTTTTATTATTCTTTACAGAATATTGGGGATATTTATGTGATGATTGTGTAATGTAACTGGAATCTAGCTTCCGAAGACCATCTATTACTGACGGTCTTTTTTTATGCATCCTAAGAATATAGCTATTAAAAATCATCAAAATCGTATAATTGGCGTAGAAATTTTATTATTTTTTTTCCTTCTTAAATACCAATCTTTAAAATAATAGATATTAATTTTAAGAAAAAAGTATAAATTTTTAAATGTGAAAAATTAAAAAAAGGAAGAAATATGAAAATATAAGTTTTGAAAAAAGTACTAATTTTGAAAAAAAGTTTTAAGTTTACAAAAAAAAAAAAATAAAAAAATGTTTCTAAAAAACAATTTCAACAAAAAATACTAATATCAAAAAGAATTAAGTACCAAATTTAAAAAAAAAAAAAAATGAACAGTCGCCAATTTTGAAAAAAGTATAACGACCATTCCAGGAAAGAACGCACGAAAAAGTATATTTTTTTACTTGATGGCTTTCAATTTCGATAAAAATTTGTATACATAAACTCCATTAAGCCTTTTATCAATTTCAGTTTTCAGTTTTGTGAAATTGCAAAAACTCACGATTTAATTTCGCTTTTTAATTTTCTCAAAAACCAAAAAAATTTCAAAAGTATGTAACTTTGAATAGTAATATCTCTGGAAAGACTTTGTGAATTTTAATGATTTAAACAGCCTTAAAATTTCGCATATGGCGGCTATACGACGAACATTTTAAAAATAAAAAAGATTTTTTAAAAATGCATTTTAATGCAATTGCATTTTTCTTTAAATATGCTATTAAAATTTTTTTTAATTTTTTAACATAAATGAAAAGTTTGGAATCTTTATATTAAAATAAAAGTGTAATATTTTTGGGACGAGAAAATCTGAAATTATGCATAATCCAATTTTTATAAAAACACGTTTCAAATTTTTCATATAAAATTAAAATTTTTTCTTGTTTTTGAAATTTTCTTTAAAATTTTTATAAAAGTTAACAAAATATAAAAAGTATGCAATTTTAAATATTCATATCTCTTGAAGTTATTGATGGATTTCTATAATTTAAAAAGTATTTAAAAGGCCATTGTATATTTTTTGTATAATTTAGTCAGCATTTCAAAAACCACGTCTTGCGAATTTATAAAATTTTAATTTTTGAAAAGTGTAAAGTGTAAAATGCCTTGTTTATTATAACTTAAAACAATAAATAGTCTGATACATGAAGTTTTACTATTTTTCAGGATTTTTTAAAAAATAACACAATAAATTTTTTTAAACAAAATACGTAAAGATACTCATAATACCAGAAAAATATAATTTTTATATTAAAAAATGTAAACTAGTTGAAGATAAGGGGAAATTATGCACAGCATATGTGTGCGTCCCAAAAATTTTAGATTTTTATTTTAATGTAAAGATTCCAAACTTTTCATTTATGTTAAAAAATTAACAAATTTGAATAGCATATTTAAAGAAAAATGCATTTTTAAAAAATATTTTTTATTTATAAAATATTCATGTTTAAGCTAACATAATTACAATTTAAACGCCGTTTAAATCACAAATTTCTGCAAAGCCTTCCAGAAATATTTGTATTTAAAGTTGTAAAAACTTTTGAGATTTTTTCAAAAGTGAAAAAGCGAAATAAAATCGCGAATGGACCTTATACGAATAAAATTTTATAAAAATCGGAGGACACTTGGTATATTTTTGGGCGTTCTTTCATGGAATGGACGATAAATTTTTCTGAAATTAAAAAAAAAAAAAAAAAAAAATACCAATTTTCAAAATGAAATGTACTAATTTGAAAACGTACATGGTTTCAAAAAGATACAACAAACTATTTGCATAAGATTCAAGTTTCAAATTTACCAAACAAGTACCAATTTTTATACAGTTTACATTTTTAGAAAATATAGAAAATGTATTAAGAAGTACAAATTTTAAGAAAAAGTACTAATTTTTAAAGAAGAATTTACAAAAATTTATGAATTTTAAAAAAGTACCAAAAATAGTAAAAAAGCTACAAATTTGCAAAAGAATATCAATTTTAAAAGAAATGATAATTTGAAATAAGACCAATTTTGAAAAAAGTTTCAAATGTATCAAAAAATTTAACAATTTTCAAAAAAAGTAGTAAGATGAATATGTCCTCTTTTAATGTAATAATTTAAAAATGCATTTATAATGCAAATGCAATTTTTGGATGCATTTTTGAAAAATTTCTTCCCCTCTTTAAAGAAGTATTTACAAAAATTTATAAATTTTAAAAAAGTATCAAAACCAGTAAAAAAAAAGTTACAAATTTGCAAAAGAATATCAATTTTCAAAGAAATGATAATTTGAAATAAGACCAATTTTGAAAAAAGTTTCAAATGTATCAAAAAATTTAACAATTTTCAAAAAAAAGTAGTAAGATGAATATGTTCTCTTTAAATGTAATAATTTAAAAATAATATTATAATTTAAAAATGCATTTATAATGAAAATGCAATTTTAGGATGCATTTTTGAAAATTTTCTTCCCCTCGGAAAACATAAAAAAATAAGTAAAATAAGAAATAAATAAAAATTTGTAAAATTGTACCAATTTTCAAGAAATTTAAAATAAGTTTAAAAAAAGAGGTTAAAATTTACCAAAAAGATGTATCAATTTTCAAAATTATGCCAATAAAAACGCAAAGTTACAAAATTGGAAAAAATTTTTGCGGTACGGTGTTTCTCAGTCAATTCGGATACACGGTATTAATAAGTACTAACCCAGCAAAAACTTGGTAATGGTATGTAGTTACGGATGTGGTTACTTTTCAATGATAACAACATACTGTCTGCATTACATGAAAGTAGAGTAGTAACTACTTACTTTTAGCCTGATATATAATCAATTACTTGAGATCCGATTTTTGGAAATGTTACTTTTTGTTACTTTTTATCAATCGTATAAACAGCAGTCTCTGGTGATGTCGAACACATGACGAAAGGCAGGCACACTATCCTTTGGGGTACTCCATGCATACATGATAATTCACTCATGAAAAATTATAATTGTTTGTTTGGATATTTTAAATTGTTTATGTTGTAAATAAATTACAAAAAATATCTGCTTTTTATCTTTCCATATTTCAGTACTTATTTGTAACCGACTCCCGAAATATTTATAAGACCAAAATAGTTTTTTATATTTCTATGGAACTACAAGAGCAATACCAGAAATATTTGGCACACATATGAAGACAAGTAAGGCAGTTTTTTATATGTAAAAAAAGTTGGTTCCGTTACTCCTGTGCAAAAATAACGGGACTTTTACTTGAGCTTCGAACGAAATAATTATAAGACCAAATATGACGAAGTATTTCAAATATTTAAAAAAAATGGAATATGTTTTCAAAATTTTTTAATTTTTTCTTCGTATTATTAATAAAGGCTGTACAGAGTTAGATCAGAGTTAATTTTTGGCACAGTCGGACAAATATATTTTTATGATATAATCAATAAAAAGCAAGAAATATGAAAAATTAATTTAATTGTCTACGTAAAAAATTTATTTGTAGCCTAAAATGTTTGAGATATGGAATGTCTTGTTGATAATAAATCAGAAAATATTAATCATATTTCAATACGCCTTGGCCAATTTGGTAATCGTAAGATAGTTTATAATTATTAATAGCTAATTTGATTCTACAAATATAGTAAACTCATTTTAGTAGGTCTGAAAACAGGCACAATTTAATTAATTCCATAGTAGGAATTATACTTATTGTTATTGCAATAACTTCCGGGGCTATTAAAGCAATAAAATAAATATTTTTACAAGATATATTTACTAAATATCTTTAGTATAGTTAGCAATTAAAAATGTAAATTAGCTTACAATTGACAATCTGGACAATTTTTATTAAGACATGATAAATATTTTGTTCTATTATGAACAAGACATTCTATATATCAAAAACTTAAGGCTATAAATACATTTTTTACATAGAAAAATACATTCGTTTTATATATTATGATACAAATCCCATTTCCCCATAATCTTTTTTAACATACAAAGAAAAAACTAACTTAATTGACCGTTTGAGCTTATTTTTTACATTTTATTATTTATATATTTGTCCCACTGTACCAAAAATTAACTCTGATCTAACTCTGTACAACCTTTATTAATAATACGGAAATTATTTCTTTAAATATTTTAAATAGTTCGTCATATTTGGTCCTATAATTATTTCTTATAAATATTTCGGAGAGTGTAGTTGCTATTCATTTTGCTAATAATGACTTCTGTAATACTTTGAAATTAATGAATTATTGAATAGATTCAAAGTAATTAGTTCTTGCAATGACATTTAAGTAATGCCTTTCTGAAATGCTTACCTGTAATAATATAGAGTAAGTAGTTGCCTCTAATAACTTCGCCGTGTTAAAATAATGAGTTATTCATCTAATGTGTAAGTTGTGAAGAACCATTATATTAGCTTCTTAACTCATTACATGGCAAGCAAAGTTTTTGCTGGAAAGCCTCTTATCCACTTTTTTTCCAACAAATTTATGTTTATGATTAAAGAATAAAAATTTGAATTTTTGACACTTTTGAATTTTTATGATTTTTTGAAAAAAAATTTTATCGCAATTTTGTATAAATTTTTTTTTTTCAGAAAATAGGCTTTGTTCTCGATAACTATTGACTGTATTAAAAAGTAATGTAAGAAAGACTTGAAGACAATTTTAATTAGAATTTTTTTATATCTTTATGAAGAAATTCAGACAAGCAGTTTTCGAGAAATGCATCAATATATAATACAACCTACTTAGTTTTACAAATCGAGATTTATCGCGAGAACTAGAGTCAATAAAAAAAAAGTGGATTAGAGGCTTATTACATATTAATACAGTGAACTCGCGGTAATGTGAACATCCTATGTAATGAACTATCCACTAATGTGAACACTCAGTTTTTTATATGGGCGCTCTAAATAGTGAACAAAGTTTAATGGCTCTAAATAGTGAACAATTTTTTTTTTTAATTTTTGGGGATTTTTTAATTTGTAGAAGCATTTATTTTTAATGTTGGGAATCCCCAAATTAATAAATACCATATGCCATTATTTTAAAGGTATTTAATGCTAGTAGCTTTATGTAACTTGTTGCGGTAGGTTCGTGAATTTATTTTTAAAATTAGTAATGTCTAAAAACAGTCGAAAGTTTTTATCCTTAAATGAAAAATGCGAAATTTTGGAATATTTAAAAAAAGGATCGAGTGTTACAGTGTTAAGTAAAAAGTATAAAGTTGCAAAATCAACGATATGTTCAATAAAAAATAAAAAAGACAATATTTTAAAATGTGTGAACAATACGTTTTATGGACCCGGAAAACGCAAAACATTACGATCTTCAGAGCTTCCAAAAATAGAAAAATCGCTCTATAAGTGGTTTATTTGCATGCGGAATAAAAACCTCCCTGTAAGTGGGTTGATGTTCAAAGAGAAAGCCAAACAAATTCACAAAAACATAAGTGAAAACGGAAATGACTTCAATGCTAGCGATGGGTGGCTAGCATTGATTCGGCTCTTTCAGATAAGCGGTGAAAAACTTTCTGCGCAATCTCAGTTCGTAAATCCTTTTAAGATTAAATTGAAAGCAAAGATAGAAGATTTGGGTTTACCCAATGATCAGTTGTATAATGCCGATGAGTCTGGTCTATATTGGAAACTTCTCCCACAAAAGACATATGTAACGTCATTGGAGAAAAGCGCTCCAGGTGCAAAAATGGAAAAGCAAAGGATAACATTTTTATGCTGTGCAAATGCGTCAGGATCTCATAAAATAAAACTTTTAGTAATAGGATCCTCGCAGTTTTAAAAATTTTATCTGTCCCGTAAACTACAGAAATGCAAAGTCTGCTTGGATGACTTCTTCCATTTTTAAAGAATGGTTTCACAATTGTTTTGTGCCAGAGGTAAGTAAACATGTAAAAATAGTTCAATTGGGATTCTTACTGTTTTATTTTTCATTAAGGTGACAGATTTTTTAACGAAGAAAGGATTACCAGTAAAAGCTTTACTCCTAATGGATAGTGCCCCATCCCATCCACCAGAATCCGACCTTAAATCCGAGGATGGTTCCATAGAAGGTATGTTCATGCCTCCAATTGTGACGGCTCTGATCCAGCCAATGGATCAAAATGCAATTAGAATCACCAAACTTCATTATAGGAACAGTCTTCTGGCAACAATTATTGCAAAAGAGGGGGATTTGCTTGAATCGATGAAAAAAATCACACTTAAAGAAGGAGTTTCTATTCTAGAGGCATCCTGGAACCGAGTTGGTAAAGAAACTTTATCTAACTGTTGGAAAAATATTTTGAATATGGTAAATGATGAAGACGATCCTGAATTTAATGTTCCTTTGAGCGTTTTAAAAGAAAAGTGGCAATCAGAGGTTAGATCTTTAGAAAATACTGCTGCAGATCTTCTACAGCCATTGTGCCCTCAGGAAGTATTTACTGCTGTAAACATTGTTTCCGAGTTTACATTGGTCCTTGAATTATTTGTACAAAATTTCGTTGATGTACTTTACCGCCTACATCCCTTATATGGGATGTAGGCGGTAAAGTGGCCGGAAGACGCCGATTTTTGTTTCCTAGTTTATATCGACCCTCGAACTATATGTACAAAATTTTGTTATCGTACATGCTTTTGTTGATGAGATATCAGCAGAAAGTATGAAATAAAGCTACAACTAACACCGTGTTTCTAGTATTTTTTTATTAACTGATTTTATTAATTTTCAATACCAAACAAACCTTATATAAGACAAATATTTGAGCCCCTATCCCAACAGACGAACCGACGGACGGACATAGCTAGATCGACTTAGAATCTAACCAGGACCCAGAAAATATATACTTTATGGGGTCTTAAATGATTTTTTCGAAATGTTACACACGGAATGACAAAATCAATATACCCCCATCTTTTTGATGGTGGGTATAAAAACTACTTTAAAAAAAATTATCGAATATAGTACATACCTACTAATTTTTTAATTTAAAAAATAGCACCTATTTTAAAAAAGTATTAATTTGAAAAAAGTACAAATTTTGAAAAAATATTCAACTTTACTAAAAAAGACTAAAATTTCAGTAAAAGGTAAAGTTTTAAGAAAATGTGCAATTTTGCTTAAAAAAAGTACTAATTTGACCTAAAATTACCAATTTTAAAAAGGTACTAATTTTCAAATTTTTCTAAAAGTAGTGAAAATTTGTAAAATAAGAATAATTTTGAAAAAAATATTAATTTAAAAAATAAAAAAGTTACAAAATTTTGAGTACTACTTACATAAATAAAAAAATCAATTTAAATGAAATTGAAAAAAGATTCGGCTGTGCCGAATCTTTGATACCCTTCACCATATTACCATCTTACTATCTTATCGACATTATATTACCAAATTACCGACAAATAATAAAATTTTCGCCTTAACGTATGCTTTCATATTTTCATATATATAAATCTAAATTTTTTTCAAACTACGAAAATTTTAATACGAAAAAAAAAAACAATCATAGCAAGCTTTGCTTTTAAAAAATAAACAACAACAACTATTCCATATTTATTTATTTTTGTATGTTTATACATATATACAAACTGGCTGCATATACAAAGAACAACAACAACACTGTTATTCATTATATTACTTCTGTTGCTAACTAAACTACTTGTCTATACAAAAAACAAAAAACGTCACTAATAGTCATTACCAGGGCAAGTTTATATATGCATGAAAAAAACTAAAATATGCACTCGAAAAAGCACGAAAAAATGGGATAATATGCACAGAAATATGCAAAAATTGCATGAATATGTATAGAAAAACCAACGTATTTATGCATTTTTATATATTGATATGTAAAAAACATGCATAAATATGCATTTTTTAACTTACAATCTCTGATAGATTTCGAGTTTTATAAAAATAAAAATATATTAATTTTTAAAGTTATATTTGACATGTCTGAATTTTTTTCTTTACAATTTTTACAACGTACTCAAAATAGTCACAAAAAAATTCTAGAAATCATTATTTGATTGAACTCAAAAAAATTACTAAAAAATTGCATTTTTGTTAAGAAAACTAATTTTTATTTCCATTATATGCAAATTTATGCCAAAATTTTAAAAACAAGCATTTTTTTTGAAATTCATTTAAAATATGCAAATGCTTACTTTCCAAGCGAAAAGCTTGAAAAACTTGCCCTAGTCATTACAATGCTTAATATACATGTTTGTGTATGTATTTATGTATATTCTTAACAGATATGTTTTAGTTTTTAAAAATAAACAGCAACAATTCCATATCTATTTATTTTTGTACAGACTGCATATACAAAGAACAACAACAACACTGCTGTTTCTAACTAAACTACTTGTCTATACAAAAAACAAAAAACGTCACTAATAGTCATTACAATGCTTAATATACATGTTTTTGGGCCATAACTCTGTTGATTATGAACGAATTTGGTTTATTAAAAAAAAACGAAATTTTATAAAAACATTTATGACTGATCCATATAAAAATAAAAATCTGTAGCTTGAACAAAGGCTTCAAAAATAAAAAATTCGTTTTCCCCGATATCTCAGTTATTACTGAACCGATTTATTTCATTTTTTCAAAACAAAAATTCAGAAAATAATTTTCGAGCCCCCTTTAAAAATTCGAAGTCCCTGGTATATACAGAGGCTTCAGAAACTGAAAAACCGGTTCCAAAAACCGGTTTTTAAAGCATATCTCCGCCATTTATTAACCGATCCTGCTGATTCAAAAAACCGAAATTTTATAAAAATATTTGTGACCGATCTGTATAAAAATAAAAATCTATAGCTTAAACCAGGGCTTCAAAAAATAAAAAATGCGTTTTTTCCGATATCTCAGTTATTATTGAACCGATTTATTTCATTTTTTCAGAACAAAAATTCAGAAAAAAATGTCCGAGACTTCTTTGTAAAAACGAAGTCTCTAGTATATACAGAGGCTTCATAAACTGGAAAACCGGTTCTAAAAACCGGTTTTTTAACATATCTCCACATTGTATGAACCGATCTTGCTGAATTCCAATAGCAAAATTCTCGAAAGCATTTCCGATCGTTTGACATATATATTATATATGTCAGTTATCTCAGTTATTATTGAACCGATTTATTTCATTTTTTCAGAACAAAAATTCAGAAAAAAATGTCCGAGACTTCTTTGTAAAAACGAAGTCTCTAGTATATACAGAGGCTTCATAAACTGGAAAACCGGTTCTAAAAACCGGTTTTTTAACATATCTCCACATTGTATGAACCGATCTTGCTGAATTCCAATAGCAAAATTCTCGAAAGCATTTCCAATCGTTTGACATATATATTATATATGTCAGTTATCGGTGGGCTTCATAAACGCCATTTCAACCGACACACGGACGGACGGACGGACATGGTCCAATCGTCATCGCTTCTTACAAGGATTCCGAAAATATAAACTTTTTTGCTCTCCAACGAAAATTGTGGAAATTACAAACGGAATGACAAACTTATATATACCCTTTACACCTGTGATGAAGGGTATAAAAATTAATACCCATTTTCATAAGATATACTTTCGAAGCTTTTGGAAATGACATAAAATCCTCATACAATTTTTTGTATATATAAAATTTATTTATTTTTTTTATTTAATATTGATCTTATAAATAAATTTATTAACAATATTTTAAGTTTAGCACTGGCTGCCAGGGCCATCGGCTATATATAAAACTTATTTGTGTCAAATCTTCTGGGATTTAGTCGTTAAAATGATTTTTGGAAGTGGACCTAATATGGGAACTTTGAGTAATTATCGACCGATCTTCTTAAAATCGATTTTAAGTACCATTATTGAAAAAATACCACCATTTTGGTGTAAAACTACACCCATATTAAATATCAAATTCTTATAATGAAGTAAATAGTATCAAAAACTTATCCAGAATTAATTTGATAGGACCAACTTGTACATCTTTTTTACCTGCATAACTTCCACTTCGTCATCATATTTTTCTTCATTTCAACAAAAAACTTTTAATTTTCTTTTCTGCATAATTTAACAATTATTTTTTAAATTTATTTTCTTTTTTTATGAATTTAGTATGAATAAACAACATTTTCTAAACTGTCGTTTTTTCGCTTTAATTACAAGTTTTGCTAACTTAAATATTGAACTTAACTTAAGTCATTTGTTATTTATAGTGAATTTTTTCTTTCGCTTAACTAAAAAAAAACATATTTCAGTTTCATTAACTCCTTTTTATATGTACATAATTGTTTTCATATAGTTTAAAAATGAAAAAAAAAAAAAAAAAAAACACTTTAAGAAGTCTTAACATCCGGCACAATCTCTCCCAGAACATTATTTAATAACCAAAGAATATTATATTAAATTTAATTTTGTAATATTAACTATTTACCCCATCTTTGTTCACAACGTGAGTATTTATATAATATATGAGCAAAGGTATTAACGTCAAACCGTTGACCGTTGGCATGTAGGTGGAATTCAGTAAAACGGGTATGCCAGGGCAACATACCAAATGTGCAAAAGTTTTCATTAAATATAATACTTAATTCAGGTTCTGTTAAATTTCCTAAGTGATGTGATAATTCCTGGCTTAAACGTTCGGTTAGAAATGTTCTTTGTTCTAAGAGTTTTTGAATTTCTGGAGTATGCCTTTGTTTGAAGAGATCTCGACATATTTGCGCCAAAAGCGAGCGATTATTTTGAGGTTGAATTTCGTAGATCTGAAAATAAAGAAAATTATTTTGTAAATTTTAATAAAAACGGCAATTAAATACCTAACATGAGGACATGAAAAATTCTACTGAATAAAACTTCTGATAGTAAACAAATAAATTATAATTTTAAATGACTAAGAAAATAAATAATGTTTAAATAAATGCTTAATACTATTTAGAGCTAAAACAAAAATCTTATCAATTTAAACATAAATCAATCTAATATCAAAGTTCAACTTATGTTTGCCGCTAACTATGTACAAACCATAGAAAACAACTATAAGTCCAACTCTTTTCATTCGATCTGAAACAAAAAATTACTCTCTTCACACGTATAAATTTGTTCTGTAGAAAATTTTACTAACACATACAAAGAGTTAGGTTTTTTGATAATTGAGTTAGGTTTTTTGTGAGCAAGTTATAGAATTAAGAATTTATAATATTACCAGATTGGGATTATGCTTAAATATGGAAAAATTAAATGAAATACATTTTTCCTGTAAACAATTTAAAAATTGACCTTGTTAGGTGTTAATTGAAGTTGTCAATAAAGCTTAAACAAACTAAAATAAAACTAACAAATGCATAAAGATATATATTTCTTTAACTTTTCATAATAAAGAGTAATGTTGAAAATATAGTTTTTATATTTTTTAATCTGGCTACTTTATGAGTAATGTTAAACATGCAAAGGTAAAAGTAAATATTTTTTTAATGATAAGAAATATATAAAATAAAAAAAAAACTATTTTTTACCTCTAACGTTTTATTTGGTACTGAATTAGCTAAATGACCATTTGTTATTGATGACTTAGATGAGTTACTTGTTGATCCATTAACACCATTCACACTATGTTTTATACCATTTGAAGTTGCATCTTTACAAATATACCAAACCGAATGATGTGTATCTAAATCTTTTCTCTTCCATCCTTTGGGACAATTTAACTTTTCCAAAGCAGTTAAGTGAGATTTCACTGAATTTGTGGGATTCGTATAGCGAGTATCATAATAGCTGATGCAATTTATATTCATGTGCAGGGCATAGGTAAATATACGCGTAAGTAGTTTATCATTTGCTTCTGTATTCTCTGGACCAATGATTAGATTTAAATGTTTTGGTATTTTGTTTAAATTTGTTTTACACTGTTGCAGAAAATCGTATTCATTCTGTTCTCGTTCTGCCTGCGTACGGCAGAGATCATATGACCATAGAGCAAAAGCAATGATACGTAAACGCAACCACAAACAAAATTCATATAGAGAGAAGAAATAATGCAGCAACAGCCACAGAAATTTATAAATGCAAGTTGTAAACTTCTCCATGTGCAAGTATTTATTGGTTTACACAATTGCCGGAATGTTGCTGTCTTTTGTAGGTTTTCTTTTATATATCAAGTTGGATGCACTAATGGATAGATCAGTTTTCAGTAATTTTGCTAACCTTATAAGAAGAGGAACAAAATAGTTTGACAGCTTTTTAGTAGTTCAGGGACTGACTGCACATTACTTTTTTAGTTTTTGAATGATTTTTAGTATCGACCTCTATTTTATGATATCTAACATTTTCAATTATGCTTTCTGTGTAAATTTCTTATCAATTTAACCAAAATTCAACACCAAATATTCCATTTAGCACCTTTTTTTTCTTTTTAATAATCACTATTTTTTCTCTCGTTTCCCGGCTGTATCACAATTCTTTTTTACAAATGTCAACAAGTATGACAGCTGGGAAAAAACACACGTCAGTGTGTAACATACTCAGGGTTGGAAAATGTAAACAATGAAATGATATTGAAATCATAAAGGCTCAACTACATAGAATACTTTCGTTTCAACTGCGACTGACAGCTACGCAACACATAAATGATATTAACCCAGTCGTTGCATTATTTTGTTATTAAAATTTTATATAATAAAATATAAAGATGTAAAAATTCTATTATGTTCTCAGTTAAAATAATGAATTGCAAATTAAAATTTCCGACTTAACGAAAAAATATTAAAATAAGAATAAAACAACCGACAAAATATATTTACGTACTTCGGCACTTCAAAGCTGAACATTTTTCATCTTTGTAGTACTTCACGCAGAAGTTTGGCGTTCTGATTTGGCTCCGCTCAATATAAATGCATGTATTTAACTTAGCTGTCAGTCGCAGTTGAAGCGAAAGTATTCTATGTAGTTGAGCCTTAATACTAAGTTTAAAAGTACTTCAGTAATAAAGTAAATAGTTCATTTCAACAATCAAAGTCAAAATAATAGTTGCATTCTTACAACAACTGTTTTAAAAATACAATAACAATACGCATCTGGGCACTCATCAAGATCTTCGGCACACTTGAAATTATTATATTTTTTTTACGCCTTAATAAAAGTTTTTCTGTGTAGCCGGCCTGCGGCCGGGCTTAAGGACTTTCTCCTCTGGGTATGTCGAACACCGGCTTCGCTAAATAAGCTTTTTTCGAATATCAAAATTTTTTTTTTTAAGTTCCGCCATTTTTATACAAAATGTCAATTTTGTTCCCAAGTAATTAATTAGTATGGTAATGATATATATCATTGAAAAGGTATCTATAAGTGCTTTTAAATGATATCAATATAATTAAGATCCGACAATTATTAATAAAGATATTCAGGAAAATATATTGAAACTTTAAAGGCCTATAACTCGTAAACCGAACAAGAGCGGACAAATTTTTTTATTGCACTATAATCACATGTAAAAGTACTATAGAATCACTATCAAAATTATTTAAAAATCAACTGTGCCGAAGATCTTGATTTACACAACACCATAAAGCCCAAATTACAATAGCGCGTAGTCAGCAGCAATGTGTGCTGACATAATCAGCTGATTATTTAGAATGCACTGTTTGTTATGGTGTTGATTACATTTAGTCAGCAGCAGTTTGCAGTGCTGTTTCATTTAGCCCTGTTTCTAAATTCACTGCGCTGCTTTCAGATTGAGAGCGAGATAAAGAGAGTGAGCAAATAAATGAGAGGCTAAAATACACAAGTAGAATAAAGCTAGATGGTGGTTGTAAATTGTGGCTGCCTACGCTGAATTGTAATTATAACGGCAGCAACATGTTGTACTACAGTGGACAGCTGATAATTTTTGCTGCTACTGTTTCTGACTACGCGTTATTGTAATTTGGGCTTAACAAACAGTGCTTTCTAAATTATCAGCTGATTATGTCAGCACAAACTGCTGCTGACTACGCGCAATTGTAATTTGGGCTTTACTGGTAACACTACTGCGAACAGTGTTACCAAGTCTGCATATTTGGTAACTTAAGGTCTAGGCGAGATATTTTTCTATCACATTATGAATGAGTTTCTACATTACTCATCGTCTTCACCCAACATTGTGTGTGTTAGTAAAAAAACATTGTGTGTGATGCTTGGTGTTTAAACATGGTTCGTTTAACATTTGCTTTAACATCCGTGTTTAAACATCTAAAAAATTAACATTAACATCAAGTTGAACGGTCTGTTAATGTTAAATATTTTATGTTAGGTGAGGACCACGAGTTAGACTACGTATTCATTATTGTTTTATATACGCAGTATATACAACCAAAAATAATAAGCTACTAAACTAAGGTTGCCTTGCATAGTTTTGCACTGATTTTAACGTTTGTCTTGATAAAAATTTGTCTTATGTAGACATAACAGGTAACAAATCGTCGTTATTTATATCAGCATATATGGGAACACATAGGTAAAGTTTTATTATATAAATCACATTTTTTTTTTTTTTTTTTTTTTTTGTTTTTCGTCGGGGCTATTGTCAACATTTAATGCAAATTTTTTTCTTTTTTTAAATTCCATTGTAATGTGTTATTTTTGCTGTAAATAATTAATTAATTGAGATTTCCATAAAATTTGCATCAAAAATCGATGTGCGACCAAGAACTATATATGAATTAGTTCGGTCCACACTATCTAAATTAATCTGCACACAATATTTTCTTCAACATTTGAAGATCTATGCTCCAACTCATGATGTAATTATACCAGGACAGTACGAAAACAGCTGATAATTTTTTGTCGTCGTCTATTTGTACTAAATTACTGTCAAAAGTTGTTTACTTTGAGTCTACATTAGACAAATTTTTATCAAGACAAACGTCAAAATGAACTCGAATTTATGGAAGGTGGCAACAGTTGTGTAAAAACAAAAATATGGCGAATTCAGTAATATTTTTTATATATGCAGTTTGACAGCTGTAACAACCAAAAATTATAATCAGCTGTTTAACTGAGGCTACCTTGTATAGATTCGCACTGATTTTGACGTTTGTCTTGATAAAAAGTTACATAATACACATGGTTTTTTGTTATATCCTTTTGTGAATAATTTTTGCATTGTGATTGTATTTGCTGTAGCGGTACTGTCACCTGTTATAGTTTCATCATGCTCCAACTGATTTAAATATTGGTAATGCCAAGTTGCTTTTCATTTACAGCTGTCTGGTAACTTTTTTACTATATCAAAAACTTGGCATAATTTTTGCTGAATTTCCTGAATAATAATAAAAAAGCTGAATTACCTTTTTTGCACAGTTGTTGGTTTATTGTTCGTCGAATCGTTTGAGATATTTTATTAAATTGTTTAATCCACTTTAAATTGAAAAAAAATACAACTAATTTTCACAGGAAAAAGCTTAAACTCCTGACTGACGATTGATAAATCAAGGTAAGTTATATTTAAATTATGTTCAGTATAAAGCAAAGAAAAAAAAATCAACCAAAAAAAGTGCATTATGTGAAATCGAAAAAAGTGAAGTAAAAAATGTATTGAAAAAATCTGTAGAAAGTATAGGAAAAGCCGGCTTTTTTGGTTCAAGGGGGAGGTTTAATGCATTAAAAATTTATGGGTGGTGGCTGTTGTTTTGTATCTTCAAACATTTATAATAATATTGACAGACTAAATGTCGCTTAAAAAATTTTAGCAACATACATAATTATTTAATCAACATTTGAAAAGATGAAAAATTATATGTAGTTAAAATATGAAGATAAAAATAAAATTTTATAATTTTTATTCAATACACATCCATAAAAACAAACGACTATAAAAGTGCTATATGCATACATGTGTATGTAGGTGGTTGTTTGTATGATATTTTTTTTTTTTTAATTTTTTCTAAATGAACTTTCCTTGTACAATCAATGTTGATGATGAGGTTTCTTTCTAATTGTATGTCAACCTAACGGATGTTTACGGATTTGAGACAGCTGTTCATTTATTGTATTGTTAACAACATAGATTTTTTTGCTGTTCCATTTTTATTTATTTTTTCATTCCTAACGAATTTTACATTTTTTTAAATAAATTTTAATAATGCGTTAGTATTTGTGGTAAGTTTTTTTTAACTATAATTTTATTTTTTTATAAAAAAGCGTATTTATCAATATGTGTTGTTGTAAGAGTGTAGATCATGAGTTGCAGTCATTAGCCTGTAGTGTGTACTATATGTGTGACTCATACTATTTTTATTTGATTTTTTTTTTGTTTGTTTTTAAAAGAATTGTATTATTATGATGTGGTTAACTATTTTTAGCCTTTTATTTATCATATTAAAATCCAAAACTTTGATTTGAGGCCAGCAAAACAGAAAAGAAGTTTATTAACGTAAAAAATATATATTTCATTTTAACAGTTCCGGAAATATTGAGTAGTTCCCAAATTTTTAATAAAAATAGGATTTTTTTAAGAAAAATCGGGGTTTTATTAAAAATCTAATAATTACTAAAAACCCAAATTTTCACAAAAATTTTTTTTTATAATAATTTCTGAGAAAAATTTATGTATGTATATAAGTTGTACAAAATTTTTACGTATACTCACTTTATTAATTACAAGTATCAAGTGTTCTCAACCACTGTACCTTGTGGTTTTGAGTTCTATAACTTAAAAAATAATAATATGGAATAAAATAAGCACAAAGAATTAAAAAGAAAAGCAAACAAAAATATCTATTTTTATATACAAACAAGCATCTACAAACATTCATAAGTACTATCTAGTGAATTTAACCAAAAGAAAACATTTGTTTTATAATTAAATTATTTCCTACATATTCATGCAGAAAAAACAACTTTTATACTTGAATTATTAAAAATAAAATTCAAATTTATTTAATTAATATTTTAATTTATTTATTTTGTATAATTTTTATATTAAACCAAAAAATAAAAAAAAAATTTTTGTGCATAATCTAATAAATACTAATAGTAGTTTGTAAAATATTTTTGCAAATAAAATTAATGTCATCGACTTTTTTCCATCGTTTTAAATGCATTAGTAACTTTAAACTAGTTTCCTTATATATATAAATGTATATATATATATATATACATATATATATATATATATATATATATATATATATATATATATATATATATATATATATATATATATATATATATATATTAGGGTATCCAATCGATTAACCGTCATTCGGTTATCCGGTTAATTTTTGTCGATTAACTGTCCGAATAATTTAAAACTGTCTATTTTCGAATAACGAATAAACCGAATAATTTATATCGAATAACCGGTTAACCGAAATGTAATTTTCTTGAGTTATAAATTAGAAATTTTTTTATTTTCATGATAAATTTATGTAAACTACATCTAATTTTTATTGAGGTACTTATTCTTCTGCTTTAGAAGTAATAAAACAGGATCCAATATATATATATATATATATATATATATATATATATATATATATATATATATATATATATATATATATATATATATATATATATATATATATATATATATAGAAAGATTTAAACGAATTGTTCTGCTATAAGACGTTGATATTTGGATGTTATCTTTACAAAAAAGAAAAAAAAAACTGAAACAAATGAAAAACAATGTTATGCATAATTTTCTTTATTAAAATAATAATAAAAATTAAAACAAATTTCCTTGATCCGTTAAAAAAAAAAAAAATTGGATATTCACAGGTATCAAAAAATTAAATTCATTGAAAAGTATATGAATTTGCACTACTTCTGGATCACAATTTCAGTATCTTACTGACTTCTTTGGATGCATTTTTTGTTGGGATAGAATGTTTTATAAAAAGCGATAAGAAAATATAATAATATTATATCTTCATAAATAATTAAACTTCTATCAATACAAATTAGTAAAACATTACTTGGATTAAAGTAAATTCCAAGTTACACAAGTCATAATACTATTAATTGTCATCTCCTAAATGTACTCAAAAAATATTAATTTAGACTCGATTAACAAATTATCATTCTTACACAGAAAATACACTTACGTGAAAAATATATTAAATAAAGCGGAATTAGGAGAATATTTGGTAGTATTAGCTAAAAAATTATTATTTTTTCATACAAATAGGAGAAAATAAATACGAAATGATCCCCTTGTAAAACAAATTGATTTTATATTATTTTTCTAAGTAACTATAGATTAAATGGTATAATTTCTGTAATTTATGTTAATTTATATATAATTTATATTATATGTAATTTATATATAAATAAAGTGATACGGTTAATCGAATAATTTCTCAATAATCGGTTATTAACCGATCAACTTTTAACCTCGAATAATTATTTGTCGAATAAACCGATTAATATGAACACCCGAATAATTGGATACCCTAATATATATATATATATATATATAAAATACACATAACTGAAACAAACATAAAACTGTTAACAATTTTAATTAATTGAATAACTATAAAAATACCTTTTTGGGCTTTATACTCAACCTTCATACACCAATATTAACTGAAAATTTGGGCGGATTTTCCTGGCGTTTTTATATGCTTCAAGAAAAGTCCATTTAAAATTACAAAAATATTTTCTTATTATTTTTAACAAATGTTTATTAAATTATACAAACAACAAGAATTATTCCATGATAAGCTTCCAGATAAAACCAAAAGTATTTCGGTGTAATGCGGCTAGGGTTAGATATAACATTTTCAAGATTCAAACATATTAAAAGTTAATAACTATTCCTTCAAAGTCTGAATGTTCTTGAATGTTCTTTGAATGTTCTTATTTCTCTTGCTAGAAACTTCCAACTAAAAATGTCCGCTAGGGCGTTTTAGTAACACTGCAATCAAAAAGAATTTTATTAAATTTGATTGAATATCGAACAATTCTTTCTGAGCGTTTGAATCCTTAATCTTTCCTCCAGACAGATAATTACTTTATATACCCAGAAAAAATATATTGTAAGTTGTTCAAAATTCATAGCACTTTCATTGAATGTAAAGTAGATGATGTCCTAAATTTATTATTCCAAATTAGTTTCTTTGATGAAGTCCTAAAAGTATTTAAGAAAAGTAAGTATTATAACAAATTATATTAAACTGATTTTAATATAATGTTTACATTATTGAAAAGGTTTATTTTTATATATTATTTAATGGAACAATACATATAGACTTTTTCAAAATCACTTTGATCTTTACCTGCTAATACATATTTGTAAGTTAATTACTAAAACTTTAGATACTTTTTAAAACCAAAGAAAATAAAAAAAATGTATCTTTATCTTTTTAAATTAAATTTTAAATTTGGTTTTCAACCACTAACACAATTTATTGTGTACATGTTTATACCGCTGCTATTTAATGAACGAATGTGTAAAATATTCTGTTTGTTTCGTTTGATGTGGGAAATTATTTGATTGTCATCAATTATGTACAGACATTTATAAAAGAAATAAAATGTTAAAATTCTTAATGTACATATAGATTTCTTAATTACATTATTGGATTCATCTATGATTAAAAATGTTAAAAATTTGATGAATTTAAAGGAAAAATTTCAATAATTTAGAATGTATATTTTTATATTACTCATTAGTTACAGCAAAAAAATGCAACAACTTATATCAAAACGAAAGAGGAAGATATAGTGGGTCAAGCCCGACCATATGATACCACACCATTTCGATCCACATAATTTTGTTTTTACTATTATACAACTTACTTGTATTAAATATTAACATAATACTAACATTTGTATGGGATTTATACACGTTAAAGTGATTTTCGGGAGAGGAGTTTATATGGGAGCTATGGTCAGTTATGGACCGATCTTCATGAAATTCATCAAACAGATTTTTGCTTATATAAAACTTATTTGTGCTGAATTTCATTAAAATATTCCTATTTTTAGAGCATCTATAAGTCTTAAAACTCTATTCCGCGAGGACATTTGTATGGGGGCAAGGTGAAATAATGGGCCGATCATATCCAAACTCAGATAGTGATGCTGAGTCGAACAGTATACTTTAAGGTGGGGGTCCGAATATTTTTTCACTGCGTTACAATTTCTGCACAAACACATAATACCCCAACCACCTATGGTGGTGTAGGGTATAATAAGATGGTAATCTAAAATTTGTATTTGTATACATTTTGAATATTTAAACTATTTTTCTTTTTTTATAATAATTATTTGAATTAATTAAAATGCATTTTTGCTGCAAAATATTAAAAAATCACATAACTAATATTTTTGTTTCAAACTCATTAATATTATATTTCAAGTATTATTCAAAGTCTAAAAGTATGAATAATAATAATAATAATAATAATAATAATAATAATAATAATAATAATAATAAAATAAACGGTATTGTTTATATACAAATGACCAAAAACATAAATTCATTTATAACTGTCGTCCTACCATTTCTTATATTTCTATTTATGCTTTTCTTTTAAATTAATGAGTTTAATTAATTCTCACCTGATTTGTAATCTAAATATGTTTTTGGCAACAATTAATATTATTCTTACATATTTTGTGACTTTTTAAAAGTAACCCTACTAAAACCCACCGGCCAACCACCTGTCTAAGTGGTATTTTAAACTCTACTTTTTTTGCTCTTCGGTATAAATAAATAAAAACAAACATGATTTTTTTTTTTGGCGTGGTGATGATGATTGTGGTGGTGGTATTAATAGTTTAATGCTTTTTAATACTCTTCATATTAAAAAAATATATAAAATATATGTGACGGTATGTTGAGGTTGAGGCATTTATGATGATTGTCTATTTTATTTATTAAGCTTTTTGTTTATTTGATTTTTTTAATATGTATTTTTGTGGGGTTCGGTCGACGACTACTATTGTCTGTCCAATTTGCGTGTGGTTTTTGTTATTGTTGTTTATAAGAAGTTGTTTATAGAAGTATTGTAAAGTGTATGTGTGTGTAAACTTTTGAGGATGGCAGCAGTTTTTTTGTCTATTTTTTTTTTTTTTTTTTGAATTTAGTCTTTTTCCTGTATTACGTATGGATAAATAATATATGTTTATGTGTATGTGACTAACAACCGTTTATTTATCATAAACATTCCGGATGATTTGTTTTATTTTCCAACAAAATGTTAGAAAATTTTTTTGGTTTTTTGGCAACTAAAAATATTTAGTATTTTTTTAAACGTTCATTCATACAAACGTACGTATTATTTTACGGTCGATTACGCGGTTTTGTTGGCATATTAGGTGTGGTTTTTGCGTTTGCGCTAAAAATTAAATAAAATTTTATAATTTTTAGAAAAACTCATGTTTTTTTTCTTCTGTAAATATCAAAAAAAAAAAAAAAAAAAATATTTGTTACAAATAATTACATATTACATTTACAAATAAATAAGTTATAAATGGATTTTTTTTTCTAAGTCATTCTACAAAGTTTAATATAAAAATTGTGTGCATAGCTTTAATCTTAATATAAAACGTTACAGTTTCTTTTATTTTATTTTATTTATTTCAATTCAAGTAATATAAAAAGCCTCTCTAGGCCAATAAACTTTTACACTTTTATTTACATGTTCGTAATTATGCAATGTATTTTTTTCAAACCGATTTGAAACATCATTTAGTTTCATATTCTTTAAACAGTGCGATCGCTAAAGGACTTTGTTGTCTCTGTTTGATGGTACTAAAGCAAAAAGTATAGCTTTAACACTTTATCAGCATTCGTAGTGTTTAATCTACTTGAGTTGATATGTTACCTTATTACTTATTTATCAATCGAAATCGGATTTTTTACAACATTTGGACATTTTGATGAAATTTCGATTTTTTGTGAAATTTTGAATTGTTGGTAAAATTTCGGATTTGAGAAATTTCAAAATTTTGGATTTTTTATTATACTTTGAGTTTTTAGTGAAATTTTAATTTTCAGTAAAATTTCGAATTTTTTACAGAAATTTAGTAAAATTTTGAATTTTTAGTAAAATTTCGGATTTTTTGCAAAATTTAAAATTTTTAATTTTTGGTAAAAATAAATAAGCAAATACGCTCAAACATCTTTTTATGTGAATTTGAAGTTATGCTGTTATTTAAAACGAATTTTTCATTTTCTACAATTGGTATTATTGAATGCTTTCTTAATGGAAAATAATTTCTTTCCTTTCAAAATATTGGTATCGAACAATTTTTGTTTATTATTATTTTTTTAATATTTTTTAATTATTTTTTTATTAAATATTAGTAACAAAATCCTCAATTTAACCTCCAGGGGCAACAAGGAGTCAACCTCAACTTAGTTAATTGTTTTTTTATCCATAAGTGACTAAAATTTTAGAGATTTTATTTTCATTCTTATTTTACATACAAACTTTACTTCCTTACCCTAATATTTTATAGTAAAAAAGGTTAACGAAATTGCAAATTAAAAGAACCTTAAGATTGCACTTGTTTAATTTATTTATTTTTCCTGTTCCTTAAACTTAATAAGAGAGAAGTTTTTAAAGCGCAGACTCTTTTTGAACTGAAAAAAATATTTTAGTCCATTATTTACTAAATATGTGTCATTAATTTTCCTCAGTAAGTGAGTGAGTGAATTTTTTTGTGCTATTAAGGTAACAAGCATCTTATTAAAATGCCTTAACAATATTATGTGATGATGAACAACTTACATACATATCTATATATCATTACACATTTCAATTTAAACTTTAACACTTTCTCTTCTCTTGAACAAAACAAATCAGCCGGTCGTTTGGGTTTTTTTAACATCACCATACTCATTCACAACGCCCAACTCTTCTTACTCTAATGCCGGCATGAGCTTTTTTTAGTTTAAATAAATTGACGAGAGAGTAAGTGTATTTTTTGTGTGCGAACCCCACCACCACTAATAATCATCATCGTCGTCGTCATCATCATCATAAACATCTCTGTCAGCAGCATCTTTGCTTGAAATCTAATGTGCGAACACAAAAAGAAATACATGCTTTTTCCATTTATTTCAAATATACTTGTGCTTCATTTCATTTTCAACGTTTGTTTTAAACAAGTTTTATTTTCTGCTACAAATTAAACGCGCCGCTGTTAAATAAATAAAAAAAAAAAACATTTCTGTTTTTATACTCTACACTATATTTGTTAACCATATTAAAAGTTTTTCATTATATTTATAAAGTGATTGAAGTATTTAATAAAGTATTAAATTATAATGGATTAGCAAAAATAAATAACCATTTTATCAGGTTTTATGCATGTAATTTGGTTAAATTGGTTTTTGTTCATAAAAAAATGAACCATTATCTTGCAAATTTATTAAAAACTATGAAAGTTAAGTGTTGGTACGCATATGAACTATGATCTTCTCTATATAGTTAATGTATTTTTTTTTTTTTTTTTTGGGAAAACCATTTAGTAGTTACTACCATTTTTTACCATTAAAGTGCTATAAACTTAAAAAGAAACCATAAAAATCTTCCTCAAAATTGTTCATAAATATAATAGCTTTTAAATTAGAATATGAATTCAAAACATCTATACATTCTAGTTTATTTTATATACAAATCAAATATTTATACATACCTTTCGAAATAAACGCAAATATTTATAATAATATACACACGTACGAATTAAATATTTATATTTATATCAAAATGTATCGACCAATAAATATTTAAAAAACAATTTCCAGTTATATCAGCAAAAATATATACAATATTTTCTATTTTATACAAAAGTCATGTTCATTGGCATTTAAGTAATACATTTGAAAATTATATCCTCCTTCTACTATTTGCTTGCTCTCTCGCAATTGTGTTGTGTTTAGGTCATTCCAATAAAACTTGTTAAAATTACATGCAGTTAGTTGTTTGTTAAATGTCTATTGTTGCTCATTGTCAAAAATGCGCAACTAGTCGTAAATATATTCTTTCTTTTTTTCTATTTTATTTTAATTAAAAATTTGAAAATATGTATTAAAAAAAGTGTTTGAAAAAAATTTTTCATTAAATGAAATTGTATGAAAAATAAAAGAGAAATTGGAAAAATCATCAAGTGTGAACGCGTGTATAAACAAAGTGCATGCAAGAGGGTATTTTTTTAATTTGTAGTTTTCTTTTTTGTTTAAATATATAAAAATGTTTCATTTGAATTAAGTGAATTTTGTATGAATAAAGTGAATAATATGTAACTATTAAACATCAAAATATAATACATTCATTAGATGTAGTCATGTTTTAGATTTTGTATTAAAAATTTTATATAAATAATACAGTGGTATTTTTAAGTTTGCAAAAGTTGTACACATTTTAAATATTTCGATGAACTGATTAATGAACTATAGGGTATTCGGTGTGGATATCTAAATCTGTACAGACAGTCAAGCCGCGATTAAACCTCTCTCGGGTTCTTTTCAACATCCAGGCTGGTACATGAATGCCGGACATCTCTAAACGAGATGGTGAGGCATTCAAACCTGGAGCTGGGCTGGGTTAATGGTCATTCAAATACCCCGGGTAATCTTATTGCGGACGAACTGACCAGAAAAGGTTCTCTCCTTCGATATGAAGAGCATTTTCTTTGCCATTGTCCAACTCTCACTGAAATAAGGACTGCTAAATTTGGCGGACCGTTTGTACATGTATTATTGGATCTCTCGGTTATTAACATCAGAGCGATCGATTCCTTCATACATGCGTCAGGTTGGTCCGATTCGAACGCAGTTTTGGACATGTGAAATTTATCGTAAATTTTCTACAGAGAAAATTTGTCGTAAATTTTCTGCAGAGAAAATTTATCGTAAATTATAAAATTTATAAATTTTTTTTTAAGCAGAGTATTTATTGAAAATGTTCCATTAAGAGAGAATTTATCGAAAATTTTCTATAATGAGAAAGTGACCCAAATTTTTCTATAAATAAAAAATTTGTCCATGATAATTTTTTGCATATAAAATCTTTTTTAAAAATTTCATATAAAGAGAAAAAGTGTAGAAAATGTACTTTAAAGAAAAAAAAAACTTTTTGTAAATGATGAATATTTCTCGAACTTTTTTTATGAATTAATAATTATTGTATTTTTATTCAGGCTCAAGTTCATTATTGTAATAATTTTTCTAGAATACAGAAAAAGATTTATTAGACACTAGCAGGATGGAATGCATTTTCTGATCCGCTACGATCTTCGTCAGCATCCATGTATGTGCCTTTTAGTGCTAATCGTAAAGATCTTTCATTTAACTCACACTTTTGAAGAATTAGAATACGTAACTTCATCACTTTACATATTCTGAATTCTTAAGTATTAAGTTGAAATAACTTTACAAAAGCTTTTTCTTATATTTATTGTATTCTACATTATTACAATGTTGTTTTTCTGCTCTAGCTAACCGTCGGTAAGCATAGTATGCAGATTTATATGTTGTTTGTTTTGTCTGTTACATTGTTGGTTCTATACTAGAATTCCAACATACAATCATTAAACAAGTTACAGCGTGCCCTCTGTAGTATAAATTTTTGTAAATGATGAATATTTTTCGAACTTTTTTTATGAATTAATAATTATTGTATTTTTATTCAGGATCAAGTTCATTATTATAATAATTTTTCTAGAGTACAGAAAAAGATTTATTAGACACTAGCAGGATGGAATGCATTTTCTGATCCGCTACGATCTTCGTCAGCATACATATACCGAGCAGTAAAACAACATTTTAATAATGTATAATACAATAAATATAAGAAAAAGCTTTTGTAAAGTTATTTCAACTTAATACTTAAGAATTCAGAATATGTAAAGTGATGAAGTTACGTATTCTAATTCTTCAAAAGTGTGAGTTAAATGAAAGATCTTTACGATTAGCACTAAAAGGCACATGGATGCTGACGAAGATCGTAGCGGATCAGAAAATGCATTCCATCCTGCTAGTGTCTAATAAATCTTTTTCTGTATTCTAGAAAAATTATTACAATAATGAACTTGAGCCTGAATTAAAATATAATAATTATTAAAAAAAAAAAAACTAATTTTATAAAGAGAAAATTTATTGAAATTTTTATAAAAAGAAAATTTATTTAATTTAAATTTGTAAAGAGACAATTTTTTGAAATTTGTATAAAGAGAAAAAAAAATAATTTAAAACATTTTAAATTCCTGACAAATCGTTTAGTTGAAAAGAAGATAATCATTAGTTTAAATCTGTTTTCAAATCCAAATAAAAGAGCTTCACCATATTTTACGTTGAAAAAATACATTTTTAAATAAACAACCATATCTTTGTAATTAAATTGATTCGCAAACATACTTTATTTAATAGAACACTATAATTTTAAATGAATATAAGAATTAAATATAGAAAAAAAGTAGAATTATTTGTTAATAACAGCTGTGAAACTATTTAATACTTCTTTACTGTTGCATCATAAAATACAATACAATTAAATTTATATTAATCCCAATTCTTGGGCGTGTTGTTCTATGAAAAATGAAGTTTTTTCTTTTACCACGTGAAATTGTACAATTATATACACATGTAAAGGATATTTTTCAACTTTATTTCTATGTAATTTTTTCACCCGGTTTTTTTTTGTATTTTCCATATTTTGTACATTATTTTCTGTTTCGTTTGTTGTCCCGGCTTGACCTAGTTTCATGTACATACACATATATCCTTATACATACATACTTCGTTATATTCTCACACTGAGCACTGTATCCCAGCAAGGATGTTTCTCTGTACATACAATACAATTGTGTGAGACGAGTGGTGTTGAGCTGTATGTACAAAATATTTGTATGGTATATGTATGTATTTATAAAAAAATTTAACTAGTTGTATCAGTCAGTTATACTTCAACCTCTTGACTTCAATGCTGTGAATTTTCTATAGATTTTTCTTTTTTATAAAATATCTATAAAGGATACATTACTCCTTAGTGCTTTAAAATTAATTTATTAAAGAAATACTTAAAGAAAAAATTTATTAAGATTAAATAAAATGTATTAATTATTTTTAATTCTAAATTGAAAAACAAAACAACGATATTAAATGTGTCTTAAGAAGAATAAACTCTACAGTAATACATTTTTTTTTATCTATAACCAAATAAATTTATCTTCAAGCCAAACCAAAGTGTATTAAATATTTTATGCGGAAATAATTTAAATGGTCAAATATTATAAACGTTTTTTTTAGCTTTTCTTTATAGAATTTCTTTTAATTTATTCATACATACATAGATATTTGTTTAAATTTTTAACTTCAAGTCATGGTTGCTTGAGTTTCTTCGTTTGTATGGTAGAGAAACATTGTTCACTTAAACAGTTGTTAAAAGATACCGTTAATCTTGGTTAAAAACTACAAAGTGTATGTACTGAGTGTGATTTTATTTTGTACAGTCAGAACATGGAAATAATTAAATCGTTTAATTGTTAAAACTTTAATTTTATTAATAAATACTTTAATGAAAGCAAAGTCTTCGGTGGGTCATGCACTTATGAAGTTTTTATAATAAATAAAATGCTTTCAGCCTCATAAAATATTGTGTATTTAATTTCTATGGTAACTTTTTTTATAATTATTATTAGATTAATATGTTGTCTTAAAAATAAGAGAAAAATCAAATTTTCTATAAACAGTGTGTCCAAAAATGGGTGTTAAAGCTACTCGGATCGCTTTAAAGCTTAGTGTTGCGAAAACTCAATGGTCATTTTGGCGATATTTTTAAATTTTCTTTCCGAAAAAATGTTTTTATGCTATTAGTCCATCCTAGAGGTAAATAACTAAATTTGAGCAAAAAATTTTTCAAAATATTGTTCATAAAAATATTCCGGGTCCAAAAATTGGACGATTTATGAAATTTTTTCAGGCCCTGTAATAATCTAAGCGTTCAAATCTTCTGAATTTTTTATAACAATCACAAAAACAAACTTTGTGCCAAATTTCGTAAAACTATCTCACCAGAATTGGATAGTGCTCCAAAATGGGTTTAAAAAGTCCGCAGGTTATGCTCTACAATAAGGGTTTTCACAATAACTCATTTAATAATGAACACGTTTGAAATCCTTAATAATACAAATTCAAAATGAGTAAAAAATGTTCCTGGAGTTGCCAAGGAAATATATTGGTTTTGCATTAATGTCCATCGATTTTTAATAAAAATTGGGATATAAATATGTCGGTTGGTCGCAAGACCAAGAATTATCTTCATGAATTGTTATGGACTCGAGCCCGGTTGCATATTCTGGATCTTTTTCTTTCCTTGCTCTTCTTATGAGGATCAATTGTGTTACGCACATGTCTCTCGCGATCGTTTCAATCTGTTCCTGCAGCGTATAATATACTTATACACTTCTGATCTTATTAAATACAGAGCATTTTCTGGGTACCATGGTTATGGGCTTTAGAGTCGATTTATCTCGTTAGCCAAGGAATTATGATAGCCAGGCTTTGAATTATGATAGTGGATTCATTTTTAACCATCATTTCATTTTGTGGTGCATTTCAGACAATAAAAATCGCCTTTCTAGGTTAATTGTCTTCAAGTCGCGTGCCTCCACTTTTCCTAGATTTTGCATAAATCTAATTGTTAAAAAGCTTTCCCCATAGGTTTTCTTAAAAAGTAATAAAAAGTAAATCGTCTCAATCAGACTGCTATTTTATGGAAAACACTCACGAGTACTAAACAATAGGCTCAATATTTTATTTGATTTTTTAATTCCACAATGGTATTTTCGATCGGCATCGAATTTTTATTTCCACAAAATGTGAAAAATAATAATTTATACGTTACTACGGACCCCAAGGGGTCTGCTTACCCATTTGGGAACCCCTGCTCTAAAGTATTATTTCTTGACCAATTTTTTCTCGTTGTTTAAATAGAAAATAAGCAGGATTTTTTTTTTTTTTTTACCCGAATTTCTTCACCATTAGGGAAAAATTGTTATGCTGTATAAAAAAGCAATGCAATACACACCCTTACCTCACACTTTTATTTTTAAAATTGACCTGATTACAGTTTCGCATGTTAATAATATATTTTTGTTAATATAACTGAGTCAAAGAGTTTTTGATTATGTTAAAGTGTCATTCATAAACTCAACATAATTCTAATGAATGGAAAATATAAAGTATGTATTTTTTTTCTAAATCACAAACACAAAAAAGAACCTCCTATATTAATTAATTTTTTTTTTTCATCAAATATATAGATAAAGAAAAAACTTAATAATTTATAACAAAATCTCTTAAAGACTTATAACGTATTAAAGTAGTTAAAATAAAATAACATAAAATGTTTTCGTGTTGTCGCGCAAATCCTAAAAATTCTAAAAAATCTAAAAAACAAAGTGAAGAAACCGCCAAAGAACAACAACAAGAAATAAGTCAGCAAAATGATGCATTGACTAAAAATGATAATAATAAAAAACTTATAATACCAACGATTACCATAGAAAATGGTAAAACAACGACAGATAATATTACAAATAACGAACAATCGGTGCAAGAACAAAATGGTAATAAAACAATAGTTGAAAGTATCAATAACGAAAAGGATAAATTAAGTGAAATCGAAAATAACACGAAAACTATTGCAACGGAAGCAATTGAAAATATTCCGGAGGAAACGGAAACTGTAAAGGTACAAACAACAACGACAAATACTATAATTGAAGCAGAACCCAATGTGGCCGCCGATATAACTTCAACAACGGAAACAAATGGTATTGTTTTTTTTTTTTTATTTATTTATTTATAATTTAGCAAATTTCTTTTTTTATATATTGTCTTTTTCTTCTTATAAATTATGTATAATTTAATTGAATATTGGCAATAATTAATATTAGTAGTAAATGTAAAAAAAAAAATTGAATAAAAACCTAGATGACAAGGTCTTTTAATGGTATTTTGTATGACATTTACCTTTAGTTTTCAATTCAGGACCTTGTACATCTTTTAGTTTTTATATTTTGTCACTGTAGCATATTTTGTTGTTGTCTTTTATTTGTTGTGTTCAATTGATTTTGTAATTTTTTTTTTGCTATTTTTCCAAGCAATTACCAAAAGCTTGTTTAACTTTACAGTTGACAGTGACAATGTATCGCCAGCAAATGATGCGGAAATTATTTGTTGTAAAACATTGCAAAATTCAAATAATTACTTACAAAACAATAGCGGTGAAGTAGAAACAATAAAAAATGATGCTGTCACGCTAAAATGTTCTCCTGAATCAAAAACACAAACAAATGATGAAAATATAGTTGAACAAGCTGCTGAATCTCCATCAATAACAACATCGACAACAGCAACCCAATCTAGTCAATGTGATGCCAATAATGCTAATAGCACCACTACCACCACCACCAATAATGGAAAACCTAAATCATGTCTCTCACGTCATAATTCAACACACACATCAATTAAGAAACGTGTCAACATTAGTGTACATACAGAAATAATAGAGCCTGATCCTTTATTGCCTATACTAGTACCCATCACATCGTCCGTAGGCGATGAAGAAGATGATGTGTTCTCTGATTCAGTACCACCACCCAAACGGGAAAGCATGTGTGCTCCCTATTTGGAACGTGATATTGATTATGATGATGTTACGGAAACATTAGCATATGCTCATGGTTTACCTGAATGGTTTAACAATGAACGGATTAATGATGTGTAATATAAATTGATTTCTTTTGATTATTTTCTTGTCCTCTTGTTTAAATAACTCTTTATTTGAATATGTTCCCAATATCCCTTTTTAAAATCCATATAATTTGTTAACGATGTCTTTGAGTTGTATTTTGTAGCAAAAAAAAAAAAAAAAATAAAAGTATTTATTGGTGGCCACGGATTAGTAACAGAAAAAAATTCAAGGAATTTAAAAAAATTCATATTATTAATAATAAGATTCAAAGATAACTAGAAGACCAACTCTCTCTCAGAAAACCTTACTCAGTTTTAAAAAAATATAGAAATTTGCTTATAGTCCAGAATATAAAATTGATTATAGTCCAAAATATATACTTAATTATAGTCCAAACTAGGCTGTAGTCTAGATTATAGACTAGATAATAGTCCATACTATATATAATTTATACGTCTGGAGAAAATAATTTTGTTCTGCTAAATGAACTAAAAGAATTGGTCTTCTAGTTAGCTTTAAACCTTTCAGGAATATATTCATTTGCACAATAAGTAAATTTATAATTACGTTCTTCGGAAAATGCAGAAAAACTTTACTTATCAAAGTCTGTGTTTTAAATACTGCAGAGCAGAAAGCTCTTTCGTCAGAAAAACTTTACACATAGCAAAAGGGTTTTCTCATCTGTGGTATATAAAACACCAGCTTCACTAAGTACAGCTTCTTGCTTCTCTGAAAATACAACTCACTAATTTTAAATTGGGACTAATTTTATTAAATTTGATACTTATTTTTTTATGTTGATAAAACTCTCAGATGTTGGGAATATTTCATTTATCCCTTTGGAAGTTATTTAATTTTTTTGATTTGAGAGTTTCTTCAAAATCATTTGAACTTATTTCATTTAGGATTTATTTCACTATAGCCATTATTGTCTAGAAAACATTTTTTAAAAATAAATATTTATGTATTATAAGTTATTCGCAAAATATAAAAGGCACCCATTCCTCTTATAAAATATATATATATATATATATATATATATATATATATATATATATATATATATATATATTTTTTTTTTTTTAATTTGATAAAATTTATCCCTTATAATTTCTTAAATTCATTTTTGAAATATCTGATAATATTACTTAGTATGGCAAAAATAAAAATATTTTCAAAACCATAAGACTGATAATAAGATTTTCAGTGCAACTAACAAAATGGCTGCATATTTAGATTTTAGAGGATGCATATTTGGACGTTAGAGATTTTAAATCTTTTCTCCTAAATTATTATTTTAATATTTTATTATAAGTTTAATTCCATTAAAAGTCACACACTTAATATAATTAATAAACGACATAAATTTATAGAGGTTGTATTGAGCCACCGGTTACACCTGTTGGACGTGATGAGCTAGAATTAAAACGTCAACGCATTTATAAAGATTTATTGCATGCAGCACATGCTGCTGTCAAACATAATGCACGTTTTGAAGAACCATTTACACTAGGTAATGCCGATACACAGACATCGATATCATCAGCACAATCTCAACGCGGGGGAGGTGATTATTTAGTCTATAAACTATTCATTATTTTTGAACGTTTTTTTGATTTTTGCGTTTGCGATTTTCAGTTGTTTCATGTGATGTTTATGATATTTTTCCGTTTAGAAACAAAAAAAGAAAGAAAAATAACATTTTATTTTTAGGTTATATGATTCAGATAATTAATTTGTTTATATTTCTTTTTAAAATAAAACGAAAATATTTCAGAATTTTTCATTACAAAGCAAAATTAAAAAATAACTATTTTTAACAATAACTAATTTAAAAATAGATTTTGAATTTAAATAAATTTAATCATATCTATAGTTTTATAAGAAATTATGATTATAATTAATTTACATAAATTTTGTACTTACCATGACCCAAGTGGGTCATTTTACAATTTTTCAATGATTTTTTTTTTTTTTTTATTTTAAAAGTGAATATGTAGTCATCACTTGTTGGCCATTAATTATTTATTTATTTTAAATCTCACCTTCTTTTATTGTCATGACTCATTTTCAATTATTTGCATGTTTGTTGCTGTAGCCACATTAAAGTTAATTTTTTTATCTTATCGGCAATTTTATTTGTTATTTAATAAATTTAAACTTTTCTCTCACTAACACACTCAAATATTGACAGCAAAAATATGTGAAGGGTGTTTTAAATTGCGATGTTTTTTTAGATTTTCTAAAAATTTTGAATATAATTTTTTTCTTAATTTTGTATACAAATGTTAATATGGGATAAAAAGTATCAAAATTCTTCTGAATTATATCATTCAATGAGTTCTAAGCCTAAAATAACAAAGAAACATTTTATGTTGAAATAAAATTATTCGTATCATACCTAACTTGCAGGAAGATCAAAGTACATTAAAGGCAAAGACTCGATTTTCTTTTCTAAACAAAGAACGTCATTAGAACTTTACTTAAACTCATATGTCTGAGGAAGGCTGAGTGGAAACAGATATTTTCTGATGAAAAAAAGTTCAACTTAGATGGTCCTTAATATAGTTGTTATTGGCATAATATTAACCAGCACAAAATCGTTAGGATGAACAGAATTATTAGTGGAGGTAACCTCATTTAACCTTTTCGTATATTTACATTGAACTCCTAGAAGACTTTTTGTTAACTCAGCTTGAAGAATATCCGGATAAAGAACATATTTTTTGGCCAGAGGCCTGGACTTGTCTATTTCCACGAGTAAGCTCGTAAAATAATGGACGGTCGCGCGCAGTGAAGGCGTACGAGAACAAGGCTGTAATACAACTGACCCTTGCCATCAGTATCAGAGAGGAGCCGTTCTCGATTAGTTTCTTTTCGCACTAACTATCCAGATCCTCGACACTGCTACCTACCACCTTGATCTTAAAAGTGCATGGTATATGTTTATTTGGTCCGCGAGAAACGTAGAGCACAGAGACCGGACGCAGTGTAAGAGAATATATTCATGTTGGCAGGAGTACCAAACGGAATATATCAGTTACACCACATCTAGCCCAATAGCCTAGCCGTTTCTAAGACCGGGCGTGATAAAAAGGATATATTCATGATGGCTAGGGGAGAGGACTCCAGCACCGTACATAAATATATCTAGTGACTCACGTCCAGTCCCCCCTATCCGCCACCTGGGGACGTGTTCGTTTGAAGTAAACAAGTAAAGACTCCTCACGGATCTGTTAATTCTCTAATGATATTTTAACATTCAAAATGCGTACAAACCAAAATTCATATTGGTTACGGTCCCTGGAACAAACGAAAGTCTCATAATATTTTTAGTTTGTTATTTTTTGTTTCTTAACTATAAAAATAAATAATCCATTTAAAAAGTATCTTTTAATAAATAGCAAAAAAATGTAGCGCTACAAATGATTGTCTACTAATGCAGATTGTAACTTCTAATCGACTAGTTAGATTTACATGTCACATAGGCGTAGCAGAGGAGTATACAATTTTAAGTTTGGAAGATTGTCCCACATACCCTTTAGGAGCGGAGCTATTAGGGCTCAAAATAGGGTACCTCTGACATAGAAAATTGTTCATCGCTTGCATGTGCTATATATCTTTTTTAGGTTTCAAGTAATTTCCATTTGAAATTTTTACTATCTCAATTTTGTAAAATCTTGGCCCAGTGTTTTCAATATATATCCCAATATTTCTAGCCAATTGGTTAAGAACAAAATTATCGATAAAGTCGATAAAGGTATTCACCTCAAAATTTTGCAACTCTTGCAATTTTGCAAAAAAAAAAAAAAAAAAAAGGAAAAGCATATATGGCCTATTTGGGCTCGATTAAATATAAGAATTATATATATAAACGAGCTGTAAACCCGCTACTTCGTTAGCGGAACTTTTTTATAAAAACCATACTGTATAATAAATTTAAACTAAGATTATTAACTCCCTTGGGAACATTTTTAATAATTGTGTTATGTCATCCATAAATAACAATATCTCTTTAAATTCAATTTTCTGATCTTAGAATAATAAAAAATGAATATTAGAATAGCGAAAAAGTATATTAGAATAAAGAAAAAGACCACAAACTCCATTTTAAGGTTTCTGATTCACTTAGGACCTTACATCTTCAATTTTTAATTTTTTAATTTTTTTAATTTATTTATTTCAATACATAAAAGCCTTCATGGCCAATTATACATGTATTGTTAGATTATAATCCATATTATTAACAAAAAATAATTATTATTCTAAATAAAAAAAAAAAAAGTATATTAATGTTTTTTTTTTTATGTTTCTATGGATGAAAATTGCAGAACATTCAGGAAGTACTATTAAAAG
Organism: Protophormia terraenovae; assembly: GCA_951394005.1. Lineage (NCBI taxonomy): Eukaryota > Metazoa > Arthropoda > Insecta > Diptera > Calliphoridae > Protophormia > Protophormia terraenovae. The sequence goes on from OX596074.1 coordinate 147,243,770, forward strand.
AACGAAAAAAAAACCACAAAGTCCCTTCAAAATTCAAAAAGTACCATTAGAAGAACAAAAAAGTACCACAAAGTCCCTCTTATGGATTCTTATTCACTGAGCACCACATGTCCTTAATTTCATGTTTCCAGGTTCAAAATTATAGAAAATTAAAAAAGTACCATAGGAACAATAAAAAAAGTACCACAAAGCCCCCTCTTATGAATTCACATTCACTTAGGAGCACATATCCTTAATTTCATGTTTCTAGGTTCATAATTATTGAAAATTCAAAAAGTACCATTATAAGAACAAAAAAGTACGACAAAAACCTCTCTTATGGATTCTTATTCATTTAAGACCACATATCTTTAATTTCATGTTTCTATGTTAAATATTATAGAAAATTCAAAAAGTACCATTAGAAGAAGGAAAAAGTACCACAAAGTTCTCTCTTATGGATTCTCATTCACTTAGCACTTCATTATAGTAAATTCAAAAAGTACCACAACGTCCCTCTTATGGATTCTCATTAACTAAGGACCACATATCCCTAATTTCATGTTTCTAGGTTCATAATTATAGAAAATTCAAAAAGTACCATTAGAAGAACGATAAAGTACCACAAAGTCCCACTTGTGAATTCTTTCCAACATCGGACCATGCGTATTTAATTTCCTGTTTCTAGGTTAAATATTATAGAAAATGCAAAAAAGGACCAATAGAAGAAGAAAAAAGTACCACAAAGTCCTTCCTCTTGAATTCTTACCCACAGGACCATGTATCTTTAAGTACCACAAATTCCACTCTTGTGAATTCTTGTCTACATTTTCTTAATTTCATGTTTCTATGTTTAATGTAATTGAAAATTTATTACTAAGTTTGAATAAAATATAATTTCCCGCCTTTACCCCTTTTTTGGTACTTTTTTTTCACCCATCGAAGTATCAAAAATTGTATTCCAATAAATTTCTTAATTGTAGTGGTAACCCATATTAAAATTCTCATATGAATATTTCAATAAATACAAAAAAATGTTTTATGACAAAAGTACCAAAAATAGGTACGATTTTTACCCCTTAAACGTTTGAATTTCTAAAAGGTACTAAATTTGTGTTTCTAATTTTTTGATAAGTTATGAATACGACATAAATTTTATCTGTATGTTGATTGGTTTCAAAGATACATATGGTGCCAAAAAAGTACCAAAATACAGTTTTTACCCGTTTTCTCCCTAAAACGGCAGATTTTCAAAAAAGTATCAGACACCTGTCCAATTATTTTTTAAATGAATAACGATAACTATTCAACTTTTTTTGTATCATTATTAGTTTGCGAGTTATAAGGTTACCGATTTTACACGTTTTTACCCTTTATTACCCCCTAAACATTCGTCTTAGTGGGAAGTCCTACCTATGTTCCAAATTTCGTCACTCTAGCTTCAGCCGTTTGGGCTGTCGGATGATGAATCAGTCAGTCAGTCAGTCAGTCACGTTACTCTTTTATATATAGATAAATAAATAAAAACATTTTTTTCAAGACACTGAAAAAAGTGATAATTCATTTCAAATATATTTTTTATTTGTATAATTCATATTAATCAGTATATTTATTAATATTTTTCTTTTTATATTATATAATTAATATTAACTTTTTTGTTTTATTGTTGTTGTTAAATTCAAACACATTTTGTTTACGTTGAATTTAATTTTTCAGTTTAGAGTTGATTTTTTAGTAATATTTACAAATTTTTTACAGAGTGGCAATATTATAAAATTTTTTGCAACTTTACTACTTTTTACTCTGATAATTTTGCAATTGGTTCTACTCTGACAATTTTACAAAATTTGTGCAAAATATTATTCTATGTGTCGGTTGTTGTGTTCACAGAAATCGATTTACTACTTTGTAAGGGTCTAGCAAAGTGAATAAGGTGAGGAGGTGAATAATACCTTTTCTATTCCATCCATAACATTCAAAAAACAATATTTTTTTGTTTGCTAATTAATTGACAACAATTATTTCATTAGCGGAGCTATAATTTATCAATATTTGCCTTAAACTTTTGTAGATGTTTTAAGCCATAAAAATTAAAAAAAAAATTAAAATAAAAGAAAAGAAAACATTTCCAAGAAAAAAAAATAAATTTATTTTTAGTATAGCTTTCAGAAAAGCTTTTTGTTTTCGACTACGACACTATTAGCCTTATAAAATTTAAAAATTGTCTATATTGTTTAGTTGAAAACAACATTTGTTGGAAATAAATTTATAAAATTTTGAAAAAACGTAATATTTATTAACATTTAATCTAAACTATCATATTTTATATAAAATTTCAATAAGAAACGACGAGTGCTTTTTAATTTCCTTAATTTAATTCCCGTATTGATGACACAATATCGATAACTTGTACTTAGTATTTTAAAAACAATTTAAATAATAATCTCCTACACTTTGATTTATTTTCCGAAAAAAAAAAAAAAACTAATTACCGGTGTATATAAATATAAATCGTATGGATATATTAATACCTCAATGAGAATATACTAGATATTTTTTTGTTTGTTTATAAATTATTTATTGGTGTTTTTTCTCCTACTGTTTGTTGTTATTTTTGTCAACAATATTACTACCAAACAAAAAAAAAGTTATAAACATTATTATTGTATATGTAATTGTATTTTTACCCATAATTATTACTCGGTTAATACTGACTGAATGAATGACAAACTAGTTGACTGACTGACTAGCAAAACTCTTACAGAAAATATCAACTACGACAATTATTGTACAATGTGTACATTCATACAAATTATACTAACACTTATATATCACAAAGTAAATACATATGTTTGTACATATTGTTTTTTATATATACATATTTATAAAATATACAATTATTTTTGTATTCTGTGTAAAAAAAAAACTATATACACAATAATAATAATGAATCAGCCGTAGCGTTAACATATTATGGACGAGATTTTTTAAATATTTTCTCTTACAACTTAAAAAAAAAATCAAGAAAAAAAGTATTATTTTTTCATTAAACAACAAAGTGAATCTGTGTTTTTTCTTATTAAAAGGATTCCAAATACTTTTAAAATTAATTAATGTTTTATATTGGCCATAGAACGAACGTGTTGCTTGTTCTAAGGCTTTAAAAGTTAATGGGTCAAAAATTAAGTGCTTGTTGTGGCCGTACCTTAATTATAAATGAAATAAAAAATTGTCAAAATCCAGGTAAACTACTAAAACTACATACTCTAAATGCCTTAAAGGATTTAAAAAATTTATTAAATACTTAATTTTAATAATTTTCGATATATTTTTCTTTTTAAATCGAGTGTTTTCAGGAAATTTTGTTTGTTTTTGTGTGATCCAAAAAGTGTTGTGTGTTCTAAATTTATAAGAAAATTTGATGTGGGTGTTTGTGACATTATTACAATCGTCGTTTTTGTTTTTATGGTGTGGTGGCTATTGTCCAAAATTTTAATAAGAAAGTTTAATGTGAAATATAACCCAATAAACATTTTAATTTTAAAATTAAAATATTTCTTAACATAAATATTCATACTTCTTAGAGACGAAGATACTTTGATGCTGGAAAAATGACATTGCGTAAATTTATGCCAAATACTTTATTAGTGAATATTTCGGTTTTAGTGGCCAAAGAATTTTACAAATTTCCTAAATATTCAGATCGCATTAGTTCCTCTAAAGGGAATCAACTCAAAATTTAAAAATTTTCAGTAGAGGCAAAACAACAGTTTTTCCTTTTTAATATTTACTATAAAACTTAAAAACAATTATTGGGGGATTCACAAAGTGTGCTATCATGTTTTATTGTCATAATGTCATAAAATTTTACAAAAGAAAAGCAATAACAATATTTTTTATACATTGAAATATTTTAGGACATATGATAATACGACATGATAGCACACTTTGTGAATCCCCCATATGTATTTTTTGGTGAAATATAGAAAAAATGATGTAAGATTTTTACAGTGTATATCGTTTTCTTGCAAAAAGTGAAAATGGAAAAATTTTGAGTTGACTCTTTTTAGAGAAACCAGTGCGATAAGTATATTATTTTATTTTTTTCATTTTTGTCTGATAAGAAAAACTTTAAAATACATTAATCACTATGAGCAAATTTGTCATATTTTGTACTCTACAGTAGTGGACAATCGTTTGTGCGCACTACATTTTTTTATTATTAATCGAAAAAATATATAAATAAAAAAGAAGTTGTAAATTTCGTTGCGCTTAATATAGCTAAGAATTAAGAATATTAAAGGTATTCACCTCAAAATTTTGCAACCCTTGCAATTTTGCACTGTTTTAAGTTAGCAGAAAAAGTAAAAACATTTTTTTCAAGACACTGAAAAAGTCATAATTCATTCCAAATATATTTTTTATTTAAATTAATCAGTATATTTTTTTATATATTTTTCTTTTCATATTATTTAAATAATTTTAATTTTTTTGTTTTATTGTTGTTAAATTCCAAACACTAATTTTTATGTTGAATTTGATTCTTCAATTTAGAGTTGATTTTTTAGAACTATTTCCACATTTTTACAGACTGGTAATATTATAAAAATTGTTGCAACTTTACTACTTTTTTAGTCAGACACGTTGCAATTTCTGAGGTGAATACCTTTATTGCAATTTTAATAAATTGAAGTTACGTGTTCTAATTATGAAAACTTAAAAAAATTAATTATGAAAAATAAAAAAAAGAATCTTTCGAAATTGTAGTAAAAACCCAATTTTTTGTGAAAAATCAAATTTTTAGAAAAAATCGAATTTTTAGTAAAAAATATTTTTAATAAAAAATTAATTTTCAGTGAAAAAAAAAAAAAAAAATAGTTAATAAGAGATGAGAGAAACTTTAAACTTTAATTTTCTCCATGCTATAGTTTGCTTAATTGCAATTTTTCTTTTATCTTCCTACAAATCGGGAAATATTTGGTCGTTTCGTACATTATCTTTCCGGTGCAATAATAATTTCGAAAAGTATTTAGTTTTAAGTTTTATTCCATATGATTTGCCTTGATTTATATAATTTCTGATTACTCTTTTAAATGCTTTTAAAGTTTCAATCAGATTTCTTTCTGTTTGATTTAAACGATAATACAATAATTTTTATTATTTATTGTTACTATGTACAAATGATTGTCTCACGAACATATGTAACTTATTTAAAAACAAGCATTTATTTGTAATAAGCAACATTTGCTTATAAAGGTTTATCCTTTTAAATTACTTACTTTTAGTTGTATCTACTTCATGAGTATAAATTCAAATTAAAAGGTTTGTTAATTAAAATAATATAGCTGGGAAAAACTATATATTTATAATATTAATATTGTGCTATTAATCCCAATCATAACTTTTTACAATTTATTTATTTATTTATTTTATTTTATTCATTTATTTCAGTAATATAAAGCCTTCAAGGCCAAAAATACATATTACTTAGTAATAATTTAAAAAAATGCCTAAGCAAACAATGCATAAAAAATACAAAATAAAAATTATAATAACAATGTATTAAAGTTTCCTTTTTATATGGTTCCTCATCCATAATGCAAAACTAAAAAAAGTAAAATTAATTATTAAAAAAAAGCAGTGGTTTTTAAAAGGTCCAAATTAATAGCAACAACAATTTATTTCTTGGAGAAAAGCTAGTTCCTATGCGCATTTTGCTGGTTGCTTAAGCCAGCTCATCAGGAAACCTTTTCCCAAAAAAAAGGCCTTTTATAAAAAAACAGTGTGCGTACAAACAGTGTGTTTACCACTATAGGTCTAAAAAAAGTTATTATAACAAACAAATTACTTACATTTAAAAGGTTTTTAATAAAAGTCTAATGGCAAATTTGTCATATTTTGTTCTCTAAATTCATAGCCGTATAGATAATTTTCATAAAAGTATAAAATTTTTAAATCTATACAAATCATTTTTAATGCGAAGTACTATTACTACTTTGTTCTAAATGCACATAACCACAATTTCACAATTTTCTCAAAGGATAGTGTATTTTTTGATGTACTTTTGTAAAAAAAGCCATAAAACTATTGACTTTAATTTTTGTTATTCAAAATGTGATGCAATAAAACTTGCTACATATACATACATAATTGCAGTTGTATTTCTTTGACATTATTTCATTTCCCAGTAATGAACTAATTTTATTACTACTTGTGTAACAATAAAATAATTTTATTTATTTTTCTTAAAACTTTTATGCATTGTCTTTCTTTTAAATTACGCAAAACTATTAAATAATTTCTTAAAATTTAATAAATTGTTAATGATGTCATTTCGTTTCAATTTATCATTGCTTAAATTTAAAGAATAACAGCCGTATTCAAAAAAAGTTTTTAATTTATGTTTGATGTACATGCTAGCTAATACACAATTTAGCTCTTAATGTATTTATTAAGAAAATCGTATTCAAAAAACTATTTACTGTCTATATTAACTAATAAACTGTTTTTGGCTTATGTAGGCAACCCTTCACAGTTTCTCTTTCATTCTTAAGCCCAAATTACAATTACGCGTATCAGCAACAGTATCAGCAAAAATTATCAGCTGTTCACTGTCAGTACAACATGATGCTGCCGTTATAATTACAATTAAGCGTAGGCAGCCACAATTTACAACTACCACCTAGCTTTATTCTACTTGTGTATTTTAGCCTCTCATTTATTTGCTCACTCTCTTTGTCTCGCTCTCAATCTGAATGCAGCGCAGTGAATATAGAAACAGGGCTAAATGAAACAGCACTGCAAACTGCTGCTGACCAAATGTAATCAACACCATAACAAACAGTGCTTTCTAAATTATCAGCTGATTATGTCAGCACAAACTGCTGCTGACTACGCGCAATTGTAATTTGGGCTTTATTGTCAGTGTTGTTAGCAGTAAGAATAAATTATTCGTTAACTTATTCGTTAACTTCTATTATTATTTTTGATGTTCTAGTGCGTTTTTGATGATAAATAAGTTTTTTTAATTTGGAAAAAAGCTATTTTGCTTATGTAAATATACTTGTTTTGTTTACATAATTTTTGTTGAAATTTTGATAAAATTTAACCATTTTAATAATTTTTTCTCTTAAAATGCATAAATTATAACCCGGAGTTGATATGATAGATTAATTACAACTTAATTTAAGACATGTATATACTAATGTACTATTTGGAATTATGTGGTAACAGAAAATAATGAAAATATTGAACATATGCGAGTGTGGCGAACACTGGGTTGAAATGCCGGCAGTAGGGAATGGTAAACAATGCCAAAAATCGATTTTCGATTTTACGATCAACTTTTTTCATTTCGATTTTCAAAATCGATTATTCGGTCCCCAAAATCGATTATATTTTGAAATCGATTTTTTATTGATAAAGTGAAATAAAATGTATGTATATCAAAAACAACTAAAAAATAAACCTATGAAATGACTTCAAATATGCAGGTCACAAATAATACATGTATAAAAGTTATGTATATAAAATAGAAATCTGAATATTTAATTTATCCATCAAATCCATCTTCAGTAAGGCGTTGTAAAAAAGCCTTACATTTAAATCAATGCTCACTACTAAGCCTATTCTTTGTTGGGCTATTATAAGAATAGACGTTTACACAGTACTGATATTGCCAGTATTTCCAAAAATTTTCGAGCTATTTCATTAATATTTGGATAAAATGTTTTAATTTTTTAATCCTTCGGAGGATTTAGACGATTTTTTTTTTTAAATTTTGATTCGTCATAGAACTGATTTAACATAACTTTATTATTACAAAAAGAAAATGTTAATATATAAGATTTTTATAATTGTACATATTTTTCTAAACTTTTTAAAACAAAATCGATTTTTAAAACTAAATAATCGATTTCAGTATAAAATCGTTGACATAAAATCGATTGCAAACAACCGATTTTTTTCTCCTGAAAATCTATTTTCGACTAAAATCGAAATCGATTTACCATTCCCTAGCCGGCAGCCGGAATGATGGTATTTTAATACAAAAGGTCCCAAAATATACTTTTTCCTATTTATGTTTATGATTTTAATACAAAATAGTTTAAAATATGTATAACAGAAAATATCCTGCCCCGCAATTCATTTAATACGTTTTTAAATAGCTATACTGACACATTTTTGAATTTCGGATCAAATCTTAACATCCGGAAAAATGTAACGGAAATAATTTGAAAATAGCCTTAAAGTAGGGTCGAACCAATATTAAAATATTTAAAGTAATCAATGTTTTACCAAAGGTATAGTAAGCAAATCATCGTTTTTGAAAATAACTTTAAGAAATTTTGCTTAACAGTGGTTAGTAAAACAGTGTTAAGTTTTTTTTTGAATATGGCTGTAAAATGTTTATATGTGTTACAAAATAATAGGAACATAAATGGAATTATTTACTAGAGAATTTTATAAATTGTAACTAAAAAACCATTATGAATTATTGAAACGAGTTAAGCACTTTTAAATTTTAAACTTTTTTCTAAAATAATAGTTTATACATACTTAGTTATTGAATAAAACTTAAAATTATTTTCATATCACAATATTTGTCTTTAATAAGAACATTAGTTAGTTGTTGCAACAAATCACCTTCACTATTTTCTATTTTTTTTTTTTACAAAATCTTTTCACTATCCCTTAAAATTACAAACTTTTTTCAATACATTTTTGTGTCATTTGCAGCTACTTTCATGACTATAATCTTAATTTCTTTTCGATTTGTTCCTTATTATTGTTATTTATTATTATTATCACATACTATCTCAGTGAGCATGGTTGTTGTGTATTACCTTTTATTTAATATTGCACTTTTTTTTACTCTAAACTTTGTTGATTTTATTTCTTTTGTATATATTACATACTTATTCTATAATATGTACTATTTAACTATATTTTCTTTATCATATATAGATTGTGATCCTGATTTAAAACCTTCAGTTGCTGAAAATCTTGAACATTTGGTTAATCGCCTAGAGAAACTTGTAGAACGTTTAGAACGCTCTATAAGTGCTCGTGAATTGGAAATAGCCAATCGTACATTTGATAGTGTATTGGAAAAGAAACGTGCTAGTTTCGATTTAGAAACAACTGAGCTGCCACCAGTGCCCGTTGAAAATCTATCAATATCCGAACAAACGGTTAAGCTTAATCAACGTATCGAACGTATTGAAGAGTCTTTGGGTAAGATCAACGAACGTCATAGTCTGAGCAGTCGCAGTGATAGTTTAGTACACAATAATCACAATCAGCTGCCAAAAGACAATAGTCTTGAAGATATTCCTACTGTATTAGACGATTTTTCATCTTTACCGCCACCACCTCCACCACTAGAACTCAATATGAGTGTTTTGGGTTATCAAGATATTATGGCTGGTCCTCTAAGCCAATATTTAGCTTTGTCGGCTAAAATTGGCGGTGATGTAGCCAAACATGCTGAGTTTGTTAAAAAGGCTTTTGAGTAAGTTTATTTACTTTAACATGTTGGTTAATAAATATTAATTTGTTTTTATTTGTTATTTCAACAGTGCTCAATTGCAATATGTAACATTGGCCACCCAATGTTCTCAACCCAATCAAAGCAAGCAAATGGAATTGTTGAAACCCACATCGGATCAAATTACAGCTATACAAGACTTCCGTGAAAAGAATCGTGCTTCACAATTTTTCAATCATTTGTCGGCCATTAGTGAAAGTATACCAGCTTTGGGTTGGGTGTGTGTGGTAAGGTTTTATTTTATTAAAAAAAAAAAGTATGTTTTAATGTTAATCATATTTTGTTATTTTAGTCTCCTACTCCTGGTCCCCATGTTAAGGAAATGAATGATGCTGGTCAATTTTATACCAACCGTGTATTGAAGGAATGGAAGGAAAAAGACACCACACATGTTGAATGGGCTCGTGCTTGGGTACAAACCTTGACCGAATTGCAACAATACATAAAACAGTATCATACAACTGGTTTAGTATGGTCTGGTAAGGGTGCTGCACCAGCTAGCGGTGCTGCCCCACCACCACCACCTATGGGCGGTTGTCCTCCTCCACCCCCACCACCAACTTTCGATATGTCTAACATGAATTTGGGTGAAGGTCCTGATGATCGTAGTGCTTTGTTTGCTGAAATCAATCAAGGCGAAAATATTACTAAAAGTAAGTTCGATTTTATACATGCATATGTATGTATGTTATGTGAATAAAAACTTAACTAATTAATAATTTCTATATATATATATATATATATATATATATATATATATATATATATATATATATATATATATATATATATATATATATATATATATATATATATATTTTTTTTTTTTGTTTATTTAGACTTAAAAAAAGTTACCGCTGACATGCAAACCCATAAAAATCCCACTTTACGCACTGGTCCTGCTCCCTTCAAGACACCCACCCAATTTGGTTCGGCCAGCAAAGCTCCCGCAGCAGCAGCTCCTGTTGTTAAGGATCCTGTATTTGCTCGTGATGGCAAGAAATGGCTTATTGAATACCAGAAGAACAACAATGGTTTGTTGGTAGAAAATGCTGAAATGAACAATGTTGTCTACATGTTCAAATGTGAGGGTTCCGTTTTGACTGTTAAGGGCAAAGTCAACAATATTGTTTTGGACTCTTGCAAGAAATGTTCTTTGGTATTTGATTCTGTGGTAGCTTCAATTGAATTTGTTAACTGTCAATCAGTTCAAATGCAAGTATTAGGTTTTGTACCCACCATTTCCATTGACAAAACTGATGGTTGTCAAATGTATTTGTCCAAGGAATCGTTGGGTGTTGAAGTTGTTAGTTCCAAATCATCGGAAATGAATATTATGTTGCCCGAGGACAGTGGAGATTATGTATGTTGAAACAAATTATTTATATTAAACATTTTTCTTTTATTAATTAATTGCCTAATTTATTTTATTCTATTTACAGACTGAGTTGCCTGTGCCCGAACAATTTAAGACCACCATTTCTGGAAAGACCTTAAAAACTGTCTGTGTTGATAGTCTTGGCTAAGCTGTTATTGTTGGCGGCATCCGCCTGCTTTAAATCAGCATATCTTTTTTAAATTAAAATAATGAAAAAAAAAATCCATTTAATACACAACCACCCCCCAAAATATGAATGCCAATCAATCAAAACAAAAACATTTGCTATTTCTTACTATAATCATCATTAAAAACTAAAAAAAAAAAAAAACATAAACAATTGATAAAAAAAAACTTTTTGATAAAAAAATCTTTTAAAAATGTGTACCCTAAAATAATATAAAGCAAATTTGTTCTAAAAAATAAATTATAAAATGAAAATAAAACATTTGCATTAACAATTGTTTAATATTTATTTATTATTGTATAAATTATTTTTTGATTTACAAAAAAACGTTCATTTATTTTCCTTTTATTTATTATTGTACTTCGTATTATTTTTTTTATTACACTTTCAACTTTTTATGTATTATTAAATTTTACTTTTTCTTTTGTATCCGCTTATTTTTTACCTTTTTTAAGTTTGCTAAAAAATAAACAAATTCAAAAACAAATTTTTATTTACTTATTTTTTTTTTTTTTTTTTTAATCCTATAATTTAAAACGATATTAATCGTTTTCAGTGCAGACTTATTATGGGAATTGCCTCCCAATTTGGGGATTTGAATCTTCATTTGAAGACAGAAGAGAATTTCAATTTAATATATGAACATTTTTGATAACTCCTTATTAAAAGACATTTTTGATAAATAATTTTTTTAAAGGAATTTTTTGATAAATTTTCTCTTTAAAGGAAATTGTTGATAAATTTTATTTTTAAAGGAAATTCTTGATAAATTTTCTCTTTAGGGTAAATTTTTGATAAATTTTCTCTTTAAAGATGTTTTTGATGAATTTCCTCTAAAGAAATTTTTGAGAAATTTTTTTTTAAGGAATTTTTTTAAATATTCTCTAAGGGAAATTTTTGAAGTTTTCTTTTTAAGGGAATTCTTAAGGAAATTTTTGATAAATTTTCTCTTTAAAAAAATTTTTGATAAATTTTCTCTTTAAAAAAAATTTTGATAAATTTTCTCTAAAGGAAATTTTTGAAAAGTTTTCTCTTTAAGGAAATTTTTGAAATATAAGTGAAAGTTTTAATGCAAATTTTCCATAATTTTTTCTTTTTACAGTAAATTTCTATTGCTTTTTTACAGATTTTTTTAATTTTTTATTTAAATGAAATTTTCAATAAATTTTCTCTTTAAAGGAAATTTTGATAAAATTTCTCTAAAGTAAATGTTCAATAAATTATATTTTTAAAGGAAATTTTCAATAAATTATATCTTTATATAGAAAAATTTAATATTACTTTGATTGAATAAATAAAATAAAAATAAAATTTTCAATAAATTTGTTGTTGAAAAAAATTTTCGATAAATTTTTGATATTCTCTTTAGAAGGAATTTTTAATAATTTAATTTAATTTATTTATTCAGCATAGTAATACAAAGCCTTCAAGGCCAAAATATAAATATGTATTACACAGTAATAATCCTGAGTTATGTAAATATAGCTTACATACTAATATAAAATAATCTTAAAAAATTATTTAACAAAAGGAAAAAAAAAAAATAAATTAATCAATTAACATTTCATAGAAAAAAATTAATTTAAAATTCATAGAAATGTCTTCGGCTCCCCAGCCATAAAAGTTTAAATGGTAGGCAATAATATTAGTAACTAAAAAAAAAAAAATGTCCATATAGCAGTAATTCTTACAAAAATAAAAAAAAAAAAAAGAAGTAGCTATATTAGGGGTAATCAAATACTATGAGCTAAAAAAGCCAGAAGTTTAAGACGAAAAACATTGTTGGAGTGAGAAAAAATACGAAGTTCATAGGGCAAGTAATTCCAACAGCGTGCAATCCTCACAACAAATGATCTTTCAAAAGATAATTTAAAAATTCTCGGAATATAAATTTGAGGATTCCTGGAGGAACGTAAAAATATAAATTTATTACACAAGTTAGAAGGATAACTGTTTTTAAATATATTATAAAACAAAGCCAAGTTACGATATTTGACGAAATTCTTAAAAGAGCAACCAAGAAATTTTTGAACATAAGCAGAAATATGACACCAACGTCTTATGTTATAAACAAATATTATTACATATATTATAACAAATATTATAACAAATATTATTATTATTAAATAAATATTCTCTTTAGAGGAAATTTTTGATAAATTTTCTCTTCAAAGAAAATTTTTAATAAAATAGAAAATTTTCAATTAAATTCAATAAATTTTCACTATAGAAAATTTTCTCTAAATGAAATTTTTGTTACATTTTTTCTTTAAAGCAAATTTTCACTAAATTTTTTCTATAAAGGAATTTTTCGTTAATTTTCTCTTTAAAAGAAATTTTTGATAAATTTTCTCCTTAAAGAAATTTTTCAATAAATTTTATGTTTAAGGAAAATATTCTATAAATTAGCAATTTATAGAAAATGTTCTGTAAATTTTCTCTTTATTAGAAAATTTTAATAACTGCTCTTTATAAGAAAATTTTGATAACATTGCTTTTTGTAGGTAAATTTCGATAACTCCGCTTTTACAAGAAAAATTGCAATTTACACAAAATGTTCGATTATATATAATTTCTCTATACAGTGATAAATCCAAATCAAAATAAATCCAAATCAAAAGAAACTACAAATTTTTATATGTTATATTTTTATTTTATTTATAAAATACTATATTTAAAACATATGTATTTATACATTTGATACATATGCACACATTTACCTTATCATTACAATCATTTAAAGAACAAAACAATACCTTCATAATTACAAACACCAGAACTTGATGTCTGTTATTCGTATTAATCTTACTTCAAAGTTTAGATTTTCTTATATTCAATACGTTCCACTTTGACTTCATCGCCTATCAACTGATAAACATAAGTAACAACCGTTGAACTCTGAATGTCCATCAAAACAAAAGATGGCACAACATTGGTATCCAAGGGATTAAAAGCACCCGTAGCCGAGCCGGGATTTATATAGAATTTATTGCCATGTTCATAGGCTTCAAATTTATGAGTATGTCCTGTTATTAATATATCCACATCCAGCTGGCGTTGCACTAAAGCCAAAGCTTCCGGGTCACCTCTTGGCACCACCTGATGGCCGTGGCAAAGACCAATGCGAAATTGTCCAACAGTTACTACCTTTTGTTCGGGATATGAGAGATTGTCATCAAAGTCTCCGCGTACAATGTGCACATCATTGGCCAATGTCTTTAGATAGTCGTGAGACTCTTTTGTGCATAAATTGCCTGTAACCAAAATATGGTGAATACGTCCGGGTACGAGTAACTTCTTGAATTTGGCAGGCAAACTACTACAACGGTGGGGTATGTGCAAATCACCCAATACTAAGACAAGCATTATGGCGAGGTGTAGGAATGACTTTTTAAATTGTTGAAATAAGTATAAAACTAAATTTTAAAATGTTAGAAACGCCCAATTTTCAATTTCTAAAAACTTAAAATTTATGCAAAAATTGCAATTTCCTCTGACGTTTATTTTTTTTTTCTTGACCACTAATGATAAACACTGAAGAGTGTTCAGTATGTGACAGAGACCTGCGCCGAACGATTTTAACGGCGGCGGCGGCTTTGCTAAAAATAGTCGGCGGCGGCTCAAAGTCGGATGTTAGCCGGCTGAGGATTCGGCCGTGCCGAATCTTTGATACCCTTCACCATGTTACTTTATACCATATTAAGCCCCAACCAGTCAACTTTCCATCGCAACGTAGAATGAAAAAAAGTAGCTTGAGACATTTTGTACAACCAGTCAACAAAATTAAACGTATCATATGTTTTTGAACATTCACTGTGTAAACAACCCTGTTTTTCGGTTATTTTGTGAGCAAAATAAACCACAGGGTTGTTAAAAACGCACACAGCTACGTAAAAATCTATTTTCTGTAGATTTCTGCGATACGCTACTTAGAATTTTTTGTCAATAGCTAGATACACACATCTGCATAAAGCTGGTGGAAACAGCTGATTGCGATACGATGATTTTTAGTTGAGTGGTTGGGGCTTTACCATCTTACCCACAAATCATAGTAAAATAATAAAGTACTCGCACATCTACAAAAACAACAATTGCTTGTATTTTGTTAGTGTAAAACTACTGCCCACAATGTCAAAATGCTTTGAACGGAAAAATGAGAGAATGTAGGAGAGCAAGAGCAAAAAAATCGAAAAAATATTTTACATATGAATACAAAAACAATTTGACAGTACCGCGAGGTTTGCCAATGAAAAAATTGTAAAACAGCTGGTCTTACGAGTATACTTTATTATTATACTATGCCCACAAATAATAAAATTTTCGCCTTAACGCCTAATTTTTTTTAACTACGAATAAAATATAAACAACAATTGAATAGTTATACATTTTTGTATGTATGTATTAAAGGACTGCGTAAGACATCATTTTTCTTAAAAGTGTCATAGGCAAAAATTTGATGTTGTGCTGTGTTATGCATTGGCTAATGTAGTGTTATGTTCTGTCATGCTTTGGCTAATGAAGTGTTATTTACTGTCATATCGAAATACGCTTACTGTCATCGCATGTCATGGTAATGTCGTGATATGTTTTTTCTACATTCAGGTAGTGGAAGAAATTGTTCTGTATGGTGGTGCATGCTAACATTTGAGTTTGTATGCAGATTTAAAGAAACTACCACCAAAGATAGTGTAAGAAATACATACACATACAAACATACATATGTATGTATGAAGTGTTAACATTTGAGATTCGATGGTGATTGAAAAACATTTTTAAAATCAAATAAAAAAAATAAATACATTTTTTGAAAAGTAAAAGAACATTTCCAATTGTTTAGTACAAAATATAATAAAATTTAAAATCTTAATATTATTATACTGATTGTTTCATTGAGTTGCAGAAATATTTAATTAAAAGGCAGTTTATTGTCTTTCAAATACTTGTACTGTTCGTAGAGTTGAGTTGTCTTATTTTTATGTAGTAAATAGATGTAAATGTAAAAAATCTTGAAAAAAATGAAGTACAGGTAGTTATAAAATTGTTCATAAACAAAAAGGTTAATGGAAAATCCAATGAAAAAAATAAAATTTGTATTTTCTTCTTTTTAGATACTTTTTATTACCTAGCATCATGGTACCCATAAAAATATTATGTTTTTTTAAATTTCTGCGAATTTTATGTATTTTCTTACTTTTTTCTATAAAGTATTATTAGGGAAAACAAAAATGTTCAATTGGGTTATTCTTTATTTAAAATAAAATCATTCAACACAAAAAGGGAATTCATTTGAACACAAAATACGATATTTTTACAAACATTAAGAAACTTGTCGAAAACGAAAAATATTAATAGATTTAAATTTAGTAGTTTTTAAAATAAAAAACATAATTTCGTCCAACACAAATTTTTTCCATAATATTCTAAATTTTCTAACAACGATTGCATTAAGTTATGCAATATATGTACTTACATACATAAAATTAAGATATCAAATTACAAAAATATGTATAATTTAAACCACGTATTCCCTTAAAAAATTAATAATTATTGTTTACCCGTTTTTAAATATTAGTTATTTATAACTTAATTTAAAATGTACGATTTATTTCGTTAAGGAATAATTAAAAAAAAGCACACACACAAAATTCCTTTATGTAATTGCCTACCTACTATATACCATATAAAATGTGAAAATGTCGCAAGTGTCACACGTGTCGCATGTGAGACAAAGTCACTTCAAACGTACAATGCCTTTCTTCGTTCATGTGTGACACTTCATTTTGAAGTTGGTGTCTGTGTGTGTCTTTGCTCGTATTTTAAAATGCCTTCGTATGCTGTGCAAACAAGAAAAAAGAACATAGCACAACATAACAATGTTAGGTGTCGCACTAATATTCATAACACGAATGTCATCCATCGCTGTTCTTTAGTATGTATGTATGTATGTATGTTACAAACTGACTGCATATACAACCACACTGCATATACAACTTTGAGCCTACATTAGAGAAATTTTGTATCAAGACAAACTTCAAATTTCTGTTTGAGTTGCAGATAATTTTTTATCACTGTCAATTATAGGGGAAAACGTATATCATAATAAACCATGCAAAAAGTACCAACAACAATCAAGATGGCGTCTTTTATCAAGCATTATCAAGACAAAGTTGTCAGAGCTCGAGCGTTGACAATTTTCTTTTAACGCTGCAATAATACTGACAAATTCAGTCTACTTTAGAAAAATCTTTATCATGATAAAATTTTGACGTTTGTCTTAATAAAAATTCGTCAAGTATAGACTCGAAGTTACTCTTCTTCTTCAATTGTTGTTGTATATGTGCGGCGGCTTATAATTACGTGCGGCATTAACAAAACCAAACATGGATAAGCCGGTTGTGGACAATGATGGTATTTTTTCTTAATTTTAGTTACAAACGGTAGAAATTGAAACTAAATTGTAAAATTTACAGATCTTAACAGTGTTAGCTTGTTGGTCATCGTTGTGGATACAAATCCTTCACAACGTATAGTACGCCAAAATCCCGAAAACTTGTCACAATGTCTAGATGCTATTGTGGCGTTTGGTAATGCCCATTTAATGCAAAAAGCTCAAAATAAATTGGCGGTAATATCTTGTCATCATCATGCAACGTAAGTTTTAATTTACAAATTTATAAATTCCTAGCAATTTATTAGAATTTCTTTCAGAGATTTTCTTTATCCCATGCCAGTTAAACAATTAGAGGTACGTCAGGTGGACGGTCAATATGAAGCCTTTAGTTTGGTGGAGAAAACTGTAAAACAACGCCTTAGTCATATAATAACAAATGCTCCCAAAATAAGTCAACCCACCGAAAGTTTGTTAGCTGGAAGCATGTCCATGGCTTTGTGTTATATATCAAGGGTAAGAGTTTGATATAGCAATTTGGTATCTTTTTATATAATGTATACCTTTAGATGCAACGCAATAGTGCCGCTGGAGTTAAAATCCATTCACGAATTTTGGTTTTAACGGGCAGCAATGAATGTGCTTCTCAATATATGACCTACATGAATGTCTTCTTTACGGCCCAAAAACTGGGTATTGTTCTCGATGTTTGCGCTTTGGACAAATCGTTAAGTTTATTACAACAGGGTTGTGATATTACAGGAGGTCAATACTTACGTCTCACTCAGTTGGATGGTTTGCTTCAATATCTATTGTGGGTATTTTTGCCAGATCCTCAAATGAGACAAAAATTAGTATTACCGCCGCCCACTAAAGTAGACTATAGAGCTGCATGTTTTTGTCACCGGGAGTTGATAGATATTGGCTATGTTTGTTCAGTTTGTTTATCGAGTAAGTACATTTAAAGAGATTTTTGTTGTGATATATGTTTTTTAATATTTTTCATTTTTCAGTTTTCTGCAAGTTTAGTCCAATTTGTACCACCTGCCAGTAAGTATTGAAAATTTATATGTTCTTGGGTATTTTATGGGAAAAGAGAAACTGTATGCCATTTAAAGTATTTTTCATTTGTGTGTTTAAAGTTTGATTTTAAAGACATTTTTAGAAAGATTTTTTTTTTTTTTATTTTACTGAAATTTTATTATAAATGTATTTTTTTTCTTTTCTTTTAGCACTGTTTTCAAAGTTCCTGGTCCACTGCCAACAAAACCCAAAAAGAAGAAAAAAGTCTAAACATTGCACTTTTTTGTTTTCTTTTCAAAAACTATTATTTTCATTTAAAATCTATATACTATCTTAAAAACTACAATAATTAACAAAAACAATTATAAACTCAATTCGTTGGACATTTAATTTTTCTTTCCACTTCAAATCACTCATTTCGTGTAATTTTACTAAAATACATGGGTCCAAAATTGGCTGGTAAATACGGCAAAACCATCTGACCATATTTTAAACTTTTTGGATATTCAAATTTATAAATATCACTAAACAAGGATACAATGTTAGACAAGTCTTTAATCGTAAACGTTAAGCCATGTTCATTGAATGCCTTTTGCAATGCCATATGAACAACACCATCATTTTGTACAGGCGACAAAGAACAGGTGGAATAAATCAAACTTCCTCCAGGTTTCAATAAACGTAAACAATTTTCTAAAATACCCGCTTGTAGTTCGGGTATTCTCAATCTTTCCTTAATACGTGTGGGTTTGAAAATATTATTGTCGTTTTCCATCAGAGAGTGGCGATCTGTGGTACAAGGAACATCTACCAAGATTTTATCATATGTTCCATACTCTTCCAAATTACGAGCATCACATTGATTTAGCACTAAACGTTGACCTTCCCAACGTTCATCGTAATCAAATAAATATTCTTTCATTACTTTGCGTATACGATTTATACGCGATTCCATTACATCATTACACACCAGTTGTTCGGGATGTAACGTTTGTAGCATTAATAAAGATTTACCACCAGGAGCAGCACAAGCATCCAGAACACGTTCACCGAGTTTAATATCTAATAGTAGTGGCGGTAATATCGAGGCACCATCGAGTAGATAATGTGATAGGACTCCTGAAAATTGGTAAGTGAACATTTTTTGTTTCAATTATTTTATACACACTATCATACACACAAAGTTATTAAGTTTTGTTCTCAATAAAGATGTTTAAGCATCAACGCAAAGTTATACAATTTTGTTTCCAATTAAGATTTTATCATTATATGTATTTTACATATTAGCACTGTTGCATATTTGTCAGACTACCAAGTTTTAGTCAGAATTTGCAGGAGAGCATTCCTGATTTCAATTTTGACTTAAGCCTTTAAACTAGAACAGAGCTATTACGTAAAATACACATTTAAATAATATTTCCCTTTACTTCCCAAATAGTTAGTTTATAACGACAAAAGGAACATTTTAATTTAAAAAATATGGTGTCAACTTGACAAATGATTATAATGGAAACAAAAAAATTTTGTTCATCGTGTAATTAAATTGATGCCAATAATTTGTTCCCTTTCTCTTTGTTTTGCTATTCGTTATGTGAAAAGAAAAATGGCATGGAGAACAGTAACATAATTTCAAAATAGGAAAGCTAGACTAAAATGGTTTAAAATTTTTATGTTTTCTTACCTGTTAATGATTTACTGGGTCTTCTAAATTCCGAACAGTTGCCCATCTCATACGTATATAAAGATAAATGTTCAGGAAATGTAAAATCTGTTACAGGTTCAATATTCAAAGGAAAATCTGTTGTTGTTTGATAATATCTATAATGTTCTGATTCTGGTATCCAATCTTCCATGCCTTTTATTTGTGTGGCTGGTACAAATTCATAAAGGCCGCCTGTACTAATTTCAGGATCTATCATACGTTTTTCATCGATGCAAATATCATGTTCTAAAGCCTGGCCCATACTCATTATTGGTTTATCATCAAGGTCTATTTTTTCCGATTTATTTTCATTTAAATCGTTGTTGCCATCTTTTTTATAAATTAAATCTTCCGGCAATTGATTTTCATTTTCCGGATATAAAGACTGTATTTCTTTTTCTTTTTGTTTGCGCGTAATTGTTTCCATTTTGTCACCCAGTTCATAAGTATTTTTATTTAAACCTAGAGCATCATGTGATCCCCCTAAACGTTCTTTTGCCAAATTTACTAGGGATTTTACATTGATAGCACCTACGAAATTGTTATTAATAATTTTTTATTTTTCACAAAATTTTAATTTACCATCCATTTCCAATTGTCGGCATGTTTTCTCTGTATCACCAAAATTATTCACCATGGCCATATATTTGTGTTCGGTTAACAAAGCAACTCTCATATTCTTCCATCTGATACCAAATACTGATCCATAAAAATCATCAAAACTTTCCAATGCTCGATCTTTATTTGTCTTTTTTCTTTGCTGTATGGACCATCGGGTTTTACCACTTTTCCATCGTTGTTGTAGTGGCCAAAAATTACGGGATCTTAACATTTTAATTCAAGTATTTTTTTTTTGTTTGTTATGTGAAGGAATTATTTGTGTTACGCTACACGTTGTGTATGTGTTATTTGTTGCAGAAGACCGGCAATTTGTTTTGTATAAACAGCTGACTGCCCCGTGTCCGGTCATATGTTTTTCTTCATAATTGTAATAGATTGTTGTAAAACCCAATTGGAAAATTATACATTTTTATTTTTTCGAATCTAACGCTTAACATATTTTCGGACTTTACAGAAATTGTTTAAATTTCGAAATCACTATATATAAAAACATAAAAAAGTAGATTTTTTCGAACATATGAATTTGATTTGAAATCTAAACAAACTTGATTTCGAATCTTTAAATTACGAATATAAAATATTAAAACTGATAGACTCTTATAATTTTCACCTATTTTAAAAAAATCAAAATTGATAAAAATTATTATTATTTTTTTTCAATTTTTCTATAAAATCTGCCGATTTTTAAACTTAAAAAACAGGTTTGCCATACAATCCGAGCGGAATGGTTTTAATTCCATATTTGAAATTTCGATCGATTTTTCTTTTACTTCTTCTGATTCCGATCAATTCAATTAATTCAGAAATATATTAATAAATTGTTAAATTTGCATTGTTATGCAGTGCAAAACCAAATTAATATTTAAATCAATGAAAGGCAAAAAGAGGGACATACAAATTTTAATGTGTTTGTGTATATTATTTGTTTACGCTCTTTGTTGCGAATGTGTTTGTTATATCTAGCACAAAAAAAAAAATAAATAATAATAATTTTATATTGCGCTCTTTGTTATGTTATTTGTTTTTGCTTTACCATGTGACATGATCCTGCTTTGTTGAAAGCTAGAACCATAGTATAAGAACTAGTACGGAAAGTCTCTCTTTTGGTACATCACGCATTAATCAAAAGTACGTAACGCTAAGAATGTGTTAGTAAAATTTTATTTATATGTATTGGTGTAAAATTCACATTCACCACACTTCATATGTACACAAAGTTGCAAAAAATTGTATTAAAAAAATTGTTAAATTTTTGTTTTACGTGTATATTTAAATTTCTCAACAAATATCAAAGATTTTAACGTCTATTGTATTTATAATGATTTAATTATTATATTTTTGTTGCTAAATATCAACAAAAATATAAATTATTGTAAAATCTACTACATTATTAATACCAAAAATTGCAACTGTTTTTATTTAGTTTAAAATTCAACAGCCAATAAAAAAATGTCAAAAATAGTAAAAAATATTTTTCTCGTTTTTAAAAAATAAAAACGTGCCGGAAATTAAAATGTGATAAAAGTGTTAAAAAAATAATAAAATATTATATGTGTATGAAAGAATGTGCTGCAAATGTTATTTTAAAGGATAATTTTGTTAATTTTTTGTGTTGTTTAGGTCTCTCTCAAGTGTGTTGAATTCACACAGCATATGTATGTGAAGAGTGTTGAATAAAAAAGAGAGTCAGTTTCTATACTAGTTACTATACTATGGCTAGAACACAACTAAATGATTTTTTGTTTTATATTCATTAGGGTATCCAATTATTCGGGTGTTTACATTAATCGGTTTATTCGACAAATAATTATTCGAGGTTAAAAGTTGATCGGTTAATAACCGATTATTGACAAATTATTCGATTAACCGAATAACCTTTGTTATACATGTAAAACATATAAATTACACAAATTATAGCTTTTAATCCATTTAAATAGTTACTTAGAAACATGATATGAGATCAAATTCTTTTAAAAGGAGATCATTTCGTAATTATTTTCTCCTATTTGTATGAAAAATTTTAATTTTTTTGCTAATACTATAAAATATTCTACTTATTCCGCTTTATTTAATATATTTTTCATGTAAAACATATAAATTACACAAATAATGTTTAAGAATATTACTTTGAGTAAAGTTTAATTATTTATGAAGATATAATATTATTACCTTTTCTTTACGCTTTTTATAAAACATTCTATCCCAAAAACAAAGCATCCAAAGAAGTCAGTATGATACTGAATTTGTGATCCAGAAATAGTAAAAATTCGTATAATTTTCAATGAATTGAATTTTTTGATACCTGTGTTATGTCATGCCATATTCACGATTTTGTGCAAAATTGCAATGAACATCCAAATTTTTTTATCGACTCCAGGAAATTAGTTCTAATTTTTATTATTATTTTAATAAAGAAAATTGCATAACATTGTTTTATCATTTGTTTCAGTTATTTTCTTTTTTGGAAAAATAACATCCGAATATCAAAGTCTTATAGCAGAACAATTCGTTTAAATCTTTCTATATATATTGAATACTGTTTTATTACTTCTAAAGCAGAAGAAAAATTACCTCACTAAAAATTATGTTTATTTATTTTTACTGGAATCCAATAGACCTCTTAAAAATATGTAGTATACATAAATTTATCATAAAAATAAAAAAATTGTCTAATTTATAACTCGAGAAAACTACATTTCGGTTAACCGGTTATTCGACACAAATTATTCGGTTAATTCGTTATTCGAAAATGGACAGTTTTAAATTATTCGGACAGTTAATCGACAAAAATTAACCGGATAACCGAATCACGGTTAATCGATTGGATATCCTAATATTCATGCTCAATCATGCTGTTATTTTGCTTGTTTACTTTTTCTTGTTTTTTGTTTACTTTGTTTTGTTATTTTGTCGAATGTTTTGACATTGTGCTGGAAAAACCAAAAACAAAAATGAATGATTGTTTTTGCCTTGTTGTATTTGTTGTAGCGTTACTGTCACCTGGTATAATTTCATCATGTGCTCAATTGTTTATCTTCGTTAATATTCGTGTTGTGTATGTGAAAATGCCGAAAACGCTCGGTTCCTGAGTGCTATGGACACCTTTCCCTGGTTTAAATGTTAAGAGTACAAAAAATACGGAATTAATTCCACTTTCGATAGGAATGGTTTTCTGTGACTGGCACGAATTTTAAATTTTCGAAATATACAAAATAAGTTTAAATTTAAAAAATAATGTATACACATTTAAAAAATGTTAGTTTTTATAAATGTTTATAATTTTTTTAAATTCGATTTAAAATCGAATCAACTTAAATATACTAATGGTTTTTTTTTGTACAAAGTGGTGAATTTAAAATACTTATTAAATTCTATTTTAATTTTTTAATTTAAAACAGAAAATTTAATAAGAAAATCATTGAAACAATAAAGTTACATTAACCTCCAAAAAAATATGCTGTATATAGCGACGAAAATCGAAATCATGGCGACGCAAACCTAAATGATAACGACCGAAATCGAAAACACATCGACTCAATCCGAAATATTAAAATTTCAAACAGCGACGCGAAGCAAAACTAAACAAATTGGGGCCTGAGTGTAGTAATTTTAAAAATAATTTGTAAATACATTCGAAATGCAAAAAAGTGATAAAATAAAGTTTTAAAAAATTTTAATTATTTTCGAATTTTTGATCATTACAAAAATAGTTTTATATTTAAAACATAGCTGTTCATTGTGAATATTTTCAATCAAAATATTTGTTAAAAATAAATTATTTTAATATTTTATTTATATTTTTAGAAACAAATTTCTTTAAAATTATTTTATACTGTTTGTAATATGATTTTCAGTTACTTGAAATTAATTTGAATAAAAATTATTTAAATATTATTCCATTTGTTAACAAGTTAGATAAAATAAAATTTCCACAAAAGTATTCGAATATGAATTTATGAAATATAAATCAAATTCCTAACTCTTTAACTAATTTTAAAATATATTTTATTTCTTTAGTTTGAATACAATTGTTCTTTATTTTATTTTCCATTTTAAAAATAAAATAATATCTGTTTTAAAACATTAAATTTTTTTATTCATAGAAAACTTTTGAATATTTTTATTCAACATGAATTTGTTTGAATAGTTTTAAATTTACTTTGAAAAAGAAAAATAAGTAAAATATTTTTTTATACTTGAATATTTGAAAAAATTTTATAATTTTTTGTTATTCAAGCCTTTTGAGGCTGAATATTTTTATTTTTTGGAGTTTTTGTTGAATAAAATAATAAAAATATTTATTTTAAATGTTTCTATTTGAATATAAAGTTTTTGAATAAAAATCAGAAAGATTTGTTGAACTGTTTTTATTTAAATAAAATACATATGAATATTATTAAACTTTAAAATAATCAAATAAAAAACTTTTGATTATCTTCTTATAAAAATATATTTGTTTTTCTTTTGGTTAAATAAAATATTTTAATTTTTTTAATTTTGTTCAATCAGATACAAATTTATAATAAATTAAATCATTTTAGTATAAATAAAAATCCTTAATATTTTTATTCAAAAGATAATAGATTGATTAGCAAATATTTTTAATTAGAAATAAGACATAGAAATGAAATAAAAAGTATTTTATTTTTTATTTCATTCATAAGTTACAGCTATGATTCAAAAGTAACGTATAAACACATTAAAATGCAAATAAATCTTTTTGTTTTATAATTCTTAACTATATTCGAAAATTTGAACTTGATTTAAAATATTTAAAAAGAACAATAACATTTTAATTAAGCGACTTTTAAAAAGTGTAAAAATTTGCAAGAATAATAACAATTTTGAAAAGTACAAATTTAAGTTAAGTAACATTTGTCTTAAAAAAACAATAAAAAAGTTATCGATTTGTATAAAAGGTACCACTTATGAAAAAATTAAAAATTTGAAAAAAGTACCAAATTAATCTTATTCTCCTTAAATTTTCTTTTTTTTTGGCCTAACCTTTGATAAGTTTTTAAAATGAATTTTTTCCACAACATTTTTTATCCAGAAAAACGAAATAAAACTTTGTTTTAAATTTGTCATTTTATATATATTTTAATAAATTCTCTCAATATTTATAACATACAATAGAGATATTTATTTTTGTTATACATCTAAAATAATAATTATCAATTAATGTATGTTTAGTTACGTTAGTCTAATTACTTTTTATTTTATTTGTTTATCATTCAATAGTAAAATTGATAGTGATAATTCAAATGTTCCTTTTGTTTTTTTTTTTTTTTGTAAGTACAAAGGCGGCGGAGATACTTAGATAATGTGTATAATTTATATTTACGGTATAAATATTTTTTGTTTTATATAAATTCAGAGGTAGTTTAACATTCATTATAAGAGTACACATGAGTTAAAGTGCATTTATGTTTTTTTAGTTGTTAATTATAAAATTAAGAAAATAAGTACAAAAAGTAAATTAATTAAAAAAATTAACGAACTTAAAACTTATTACAATTTATACATTTAATTTAAACTTAAGATATTATATAATTTTAAGTCCTTTAAAGGATATACATAATAATAGTTGTACATTTGTTGCTTATAGTGGGGTTTCTTTAAGAAGCATTCGTTTTGTTTGCGCCTTTTAAGGGAGTATTCTCATCTTGTTGTGCTTGTTCAGGATCAGCCTTTTGGGGCATTTTGTTCCAAGACTGTTCTTCACCAGAGCCGAAGATGACGAATACCAAAAATTCAATGGCAAACAAGACAATTGTTACAAAGAAAATAATACGCCAGGCGCCAATTGTTTGCTAAAATTAACAAAAAAATAATAAAAAAAAAAAAATTAAATAATTTTATATAAAAACAAAAAAATTATATTAAAGACTTACATTTCCTTTGGTAATGAAACCCACAAACAAGGGTACAATAATACCTGGTAAAGTGGCAGCAGTATTGGTTATAGCCACTAAGGTACCGGCATAATTGGGAGCAATATCAATGTGATTGGAGAGGAAACCAGAGAACATACCACCCATAGCAATAATGCCAATGGTCATAATAATAACTGCGGCTGTATGTTTGCAGCCAATGTAGCATAAAATCAATAGACAAATGGCTGGAATGATGGTGCATATGGAAGTGGCAGTTTTACGAGCAATAGTGGTAGTAATTTTTTCTAAAAATTTTAAATAATTTATTAAATTAAATTATTTTCAAGAGTTATTTTCAAATGTGTATTTAAACTTACGTTTTGCCTTGAGCGTATCTAAAGTTTTACCCAAAATAATACTGAAAATCAACATGGGGAAATAGGGTAAAGCACTAGCCACAGCATTACTGGAGACATTAAAGGCCAATACTTGTTTCATGTAGAAGGGAATCTCAATAAGGAACATGTACCAACCCCAGTTGCTGCAACAATGAGCCACTAAAATAGCCCAGAAAGGTACTGAAGTTAAAACTTTCTTCCATGGTACTGGTGGATGTTCTTCTTTGACAGGAGCTGTTTGAGTTTCTTGACCCAATGAAGAATTAATCATTTGTCTTTCCTCAATGCTTATAAATCTTTGTTTATTGGGATTATCTTGAACCAAAATAGTCCACAATAACATCCAGATACAGCTGAGACCACCCATAACATAGAATACCGATTCCCAACCGAAATTACCCGAAAGTACACCAGCCAAAAGAATAGAAATAGCTGTACCAAATGATGTACCCACATAAATAATAGTGGACATAACAGATCTTTCATTGGGTGGAGACCAGGCAGCAATCATACAATGCATAGCAGGGAATGTGGCACCACCACCAATACCTTCAAGTACACGCATAACAATCAAACCAACATAATGCAATTCAGTCATGACCGGTGTCAATAGGGTACAAATGACATTAATAGCAACAGAGAAGCACATGACCCATTTGGCGGAGAAATTTTCAGCTACACGAGCACTAGGCATTTGTGAAACTAAATAACCCCAGAAGTAGCAACTAAGTAAAGTACCCTGCAAAGGTTCACTCCATGTAAAGGGACCATCCTAAAATTAAAAAAAAGCATTTTAAATTATCAATTAAGTATCTATTAAATTGTTTCAAGAATTATTAAAATTATTTATTTTAGTTTTAAAAATAACTAAGTCAATATTTAACTGTTTAATTGTATTTATTGCAAATGTTGTGTTTGTTTTTTTTTTTTTTTTTTTTTTTTTTAATATGAAAACATAGAGTTTTATAATCCATTTTTCTAAAAATACTAATTTCATATCTTAGAATTATCCAAACATATACTACTCATGTTTAAAAAGTAAACATAAAAGCAAAACTTGTGTCTATAAAAATATTCTAGTGGATTATATCATCACTTTTTAAAACCTCTTCCTCAGTTTAAGTATATGTATGTACTATATTTTTGTCAATATATTAATACAAACTTCACGTGATCTCTAGGCATTTTGCTCAAGGTTAAGGACTTATATTTGAGAATGACTGTTATTTATATATGTAATTAAAATATGGAAAATTTTGTTCGGATAAAGATTAATTAATCGCATTAAGTCCTTTTATTATATAAGTAAAACTTTAATTATATACATTTTTTTATAGAAAACTTTATTTGGATAAAGTTTTTCTATAGAAAAATTTAAACGGTTAATTTTTTTTATACAAAATTTTAATTGGAGAAAGTTCTTCTATAGAAAATTTTAATCGGATAAAATAGAAAATTTTAATCAAAAATAATTTTTTTTACAGGAAATTTTAATCGCATAAAGTTTTTCTATAGAGAACTTTAATCGGATAAACTTATTGTATAGTGAACTTTAATGGGATATTTTTTTTTTTATAGAGAACATAAATCGAATAAAGTTTTTCAATAGAAAATTTTAATCGGATAAAGTTTTTCTATAGAGAACATTAATCGGATAGTTCTTCTATAGAAAATTTTAATTGGATTTTAATCAAAAAAAGTTTTTTTACAGGAAATTTTAATCGGATAAAGTTTTCTATAGATAAATTTAATCGGATAAAGTTTTTCTATAGAAGACTTTAATCGGATAAAGTTTTTCAATAAAAAACTTTAATCAAACTTTAATGAATTACAGGAAATTTTAATCGGTTACAGTTTTTCTATAGAGAACTTTAATCGGATAAAGTTTTTCTAAAGAGACTTAAATCGGATAAAGTTTTTCAATAGAAAATTTTGATCGGATAAATTTTTTCTATAGAGAACATTAAACGGTTAAAGTTTTTCTATAGAGAACTTTTCAAGCTTCTTCAACGTTTTTCAATAAGAAGCTTTAATCGAATAAAGTTTTTCTATAGCAAATTTTAATATATAAAACTTTAATCGGATAAAGTTTTTCAATAAAATTTTAATCGAATAAAGTTTTTCTATAAAAAACATTAATTGCATAAAGTTTGCTTAAGGAATACTATAATCAGATAAAGTTTTTCTATAGAAAAATTTGTTCGAATAATTTTTTTTTTTTTTTTTTTATAGAAAACTTAGTTTGTATGAAATTTTTCTACAAAAAACTTTGAATTAAATTTTATTATAGAAAACTTTTCAATTTTAAGCTTTTTCGAAAGCTTAATTTAGATAACGTTTAAATTTAAAAATTTTTATTTTCCTACTCACCTCTACTTTTGTGGTTTCATTTGTGGCACCTCCTGGAGCCTGACAAACTTCATATTCCGATGATACTGAACTATCATTTCCACCATGATCTCCACCATGTGAACCATGACCGACTGCTGTGTGATTTAACATGGCTACCATAGCAACACTAAGATTTACTTTTAAGCCATAAATAATGGCCATCCCTATTGAACCCAAAACGGCTAAAATATAACGTGCTGGTACGCATCCTATTAATAAAATAAACAGGAAGAGAAAACAAAAACAATTATTAATAACAATAACACTTAAGAAGGGGTGTGATGTTTGACATTGAATTCTATAGTAGCTGTGATTAAAAGGGCTTGGCTATAACAATTTGTGTCCTGCTGTCAAATGTGTATTTGTGTTGCTTTATTGACATGTCATTCAAATATTACATCAGATTGTAAAATAATACATATTTGATTTATACGATTTTTTAATATTTACACACGCTTTCTAGAAAAATTTTATAGTTAACTCTTTATCGAAGGTATAGAAGTTATTATTTTGATTTATTTATGAAAATTAAATTCCTATTTATTCACTAAAATTTTAATTTGAAAAATGTTCACTAAAAGGCTTTTATTAAAATTTAATTTATTTTTAAAGGAATTTTAATTCACCATTAAATAAATATAAAATTTAAAAATGGAATGGATTTAAAGAAAAATTAATGTTTAAATTTTTATAAAAAAATATATTTATTATTTTATTATAACAATTATGTTAAAAACTAATTAAATTTGAAATATTAAAACAATTTCATAAGAGATTAATTAAAATAAAATTTAAAAAAGTTGTCGGGTTTATTTTATAAAATAAAAAAAGACATGAAATTGCCCCAAATATTTATAAAATACATACTTGAACAATACATATCAAGTGGTAATTTTAAAATATTTGACAAATTGATGATGTCAACAATTTAAAATAGATTTCAACAGTCTCTAAAATAAATATTTAAAAAAAAATATAAAACATTAAAAAAGCGTTTTTAATCTTTATCATGTTTTCCCCTCCTGATATTATATAAATTTCCAATATTATCCATCATATACCTACTTATATGTATGTATGTATATATGGACGTCAGCAGGTGAGGAAAATCTTTGATAAAATAAATTTAAAACATAAATAGATACATAGTAACAAAATTGAAAAAAAAATAATAAATAAATTATTTAATTTTTAACAAAACCATATTGTCGTGGGTCAGTTATCAATCATATTGTTCAACCATGTGTTATAGGACTGAAAATGAAATTGTATCGTCAATATTATGAGAAGAATTAGGTTTAATTGATGGGTCAAGAATGTAGTATTTTTATCTAATTTGTTGCGTGTATTTCCTTGAAAAAAAAAAAAAAAAAAATACTTTTGTTGATAAAAGAGAGATTTGTTGTGGTTGTCAGTTGAGAGGGAATTATTTTCAATATAATTTTAATGAATTATTTAATTGCTATATATTGTTATTGGTAATAAGTATTTTATATAAACCAATAATACTGTTGGTGACAAAATTTCAAAAACTAATTAACAACCACTTTTTTTGAAATATTTATTGTTAATTAATGAAATTGTGACTGAATATATGGAAAAAATTATATCTATATATAATGCATTATCTATAATGTTATGGCTTAGAGTTCTTCCCGCTTTAATGATGAAATTGCAATAGAGATAAAAATGAATTTGTACACAATATATACATTATTTATTTATTTTATATTTAACTACAATTAAAATTATAATTAAATGGAAAAGCAATTGCAACTTATTCTATCGGCTTTACATTATTTGACGAGTGCCAGAACAAAACGTACTTTTTTGCATTTTTTCAGAAATTACTTGTTTGTTATTTTTTAATATTTTGGTCCTAACATTATATTTTTCCATATTTTGAAATCGGCAACTTATTTGGTAATATTTTTTCATAAACAAATATTTTAGCAATTTAAATTACAATATTTTTGCATATTTTCAATTTAAGACATAATTTTTCATATTTTACGCTTAGCAGAAATATTTTGCAACCAATAGAAATTTATATAAAAATCAACTTATTTTTAGCATGATCAGTAGATTATTTAAAATTTAGACAGAAAAAAAAAAAATAATAATATTTTAAGAACATTTTTATGAGCTTAAAGCACTTTTTTAGAGCGCACTTTTGGTTGCCTAGTTATAACATTTCTTATGAATATTTTCCTCATTTTTAATCAACCATATAGTTTTTCTTCAACATATTTATTTTATAAAAATCTAAAATAATATTTGTGACAATTTATTAAAATATATTTTAAATACAAATTTTAGTTTTGAATTATTAGTTTTTTATTTAGTATTTGAACTATTTTGTATCAAAATTTTGATACAAATAAGTTCTAAATTCACAAAGAAGGGATTTACAAATGTAGTTTTGGAAAATGTAATGTATTTCAAGAACTCATTATGTGCAAAAATGAAAAAATCAATTTTTGAAAATTTAGCGTGTTTTTAAAAAGTGTGCGATTTTGGCAAATTGTAAATTTTCAATTAATTTTCCAATTCCTTTTTTGAAGTAAGTTTCAAAATTTCAGTCATTTTGATCATGATATAAAGAAATATTTATACATTTTGTGTCACTGAAATTTTGGACTACAAAAATAAATTGTTTTTTTGTTGTTTTTGCAAAATTTATCGAAATTTGTTTCTATGAAGTCTTATTTTTGATAAAATTTTTTCTAAAACGAGTAAGAAAGGTACAGTCGGTCTAGTCTGACCATATTATATCCTACATCATTGTTCGGGGAGGGATCTTATGTGGGTCGATACTTTTATTAAGCGTAGTGTATATTTTTATGAAACATACGTATGCATTAGGGTTATAACTTTTTCCAATTTTTTGCAAATATCAAAATGGCCCTAGCATAGTCGAATAGGCCATCGAAAATTATTTAAAAAAATGGTATTACTTTTTCGCGGTTGTCAAAAAAGTTCACCCACAAAACGCGGTAAAGTTTGGAAATTAATAATCGCAATGTAACAGCGAAGCAACATAGGCACTCAACATAGTATTAAAGTAGTACAGAACTTTTATCCATTATTCAATACAATGTCCACATTAAGTTTGATGTTTATGTCTTTAAATAATTAAAAACTAAATTTTTCGCTTTATTAATAAAATATTTAAAATTTTTTATTTCAAATGTATATACCTTTTTGGGGAGATTTTACCAAATCGTTTTTGTGGGTGAAGTTTTTATTCCAAAATGACCCGAAAAAAATGTTTTCGTAAATAACACAACATTTGCCATCGCGTGGTGGTTGGTGGTGGTTGGTTTTTAAGGAAATATCTGATCTTTTCCAGAATTATTCTAATTGAAGGTTTTATTGTGTTTCGGCCACTTTTTTACTCGAACAAGTCCACTTATTTTTAAACTCCCTTTCATTTTATGCAAAGCTTTTAATGTCCTTTAAATTACTTTTTACTAGAGTCCAATGTCTTTCAATTGCACGGAGTTTCAGACAATTTAATGGATTAGGCTCTATCGGTACAAACTCTTACAATTTCTTTGTTACAACTCCATTGATTTGTTGTTGACATGAGAAGAAGCGGGAACAGGTCAGAAAACAGGGTATATACTGAATTTTATTAGGAAAGGGAGAAGTCTTTTCAAAAGTCACTCGTTCACTGTCTTAATGCAACCATTTTTTAAGAATGAATATGACTTCAAAAATCAAAAACTTTCTTGGAAATTTTGATTTCTTTGATACACAAAATTTTTTTGACATAATCCCTCTACCATCTGCAACACAGAATTCCTGGCTAGAAAGTTGAAAAAAGTCACCCATCGTCTACTATACAGAAACAAAATTTTAGAAAAAATTCGTCCGAAGAACTTTCATGTTATTTATTTTCTCCAAATTCTTGCTTGCATTTCTATTAGGATTTTTTTCTTGCTTTAAAAGTCTTCAGGCTAGACTTCCTTAAAAATTTTCTGATAAAGATTCAAAGCAATTAACTTTTTCTGACACTTTTCTTCCAGAGATGAGGTGAATTTCTCTCAAAATCCTTTCTATTTTGCCTGAGTTCTACAGCCTGAAGATAATATTTGTCTTCGATTACCAGGTTACCCTTCAGTGATCATGACTTCTTTGTATAATATTATGACCCAAGAAACTGTATTTTGCGGCACAACAGGTTTCCTTGCAATTATTTTATACGACCTATGCAAGATGTCATGAAAAATTTGAATTATGTGTTTTTTGTTAAACTTTTAAACCATTTTAAGAAAAACCAATTTTGCTATTACCATGAAACTTAGCACATGGCAAGTGAGCATAATGGCAAATACAAACCAGTTAACAGAATTTTTAATTTTTCATCACATCAACAGTTATAAGCTCAAGAGCATGCACGGATTTTTTTGTGCGCAGTCCTTACTTCAGGGTAATTCCCGGAAGTTGGGCTTATATGGGAGTTGTGGTCAAATAAGGGACGATGTTAATAAAATTTAGCACTGTGAGTTCTACTAATTATACTAATTAGCTTAAAATCACTTTCTGAGTCGATTTGATGATGTCCGTTCATGTAAACCTGGTAATCAAACTATAAGTCACAATTTTGAAAATAATTTTGTGGAATTTGACACTTTTATCTTTCATGGTCCAAGTACGAAGCCAATTGAAATTATAAGTGTCGATAGTAACATTTCTATGGAATTTATGGACTTTTTCTTTAATACAATTGTTAATATTTTGTTTTTTTTTTTTTCATCTTTTACAATTAAATTGAATGACAAGGGATTTAGGGTCGTTGGTTACCCGGACGATCTAGTGATAATGGTATCGTGATAAGGAAGTATCTTCTGAACGTGATAAGGAAGTGGACTAGGAGTGCAAGTGGCTGTACACGAGAATAGTACGGCCTATTCTGATATATGGATCTCTTGTATGGTGGTCCGCCACAAGTAGGAAATACATTATGAATCAGCTATACAGAATTCAAATATCTGTATCCATTGGTATTACGGATGCTAGTCCTTCAGAGGTTCTGAATACTATTGTGCATCTCATACCCATAGACCTAAATATAATGGCTTTATCAGCTAATAGTGACATAAGATTATCTGCGACTGGATGCTGGAAAGCACGAACATATGGACTCTATGATATTGAAAGTACCCTCATCGATGAATCAATAGTCTGACTACATGCCTCCCCATATAGACTTCCAATGCAACACGATTATCTTATTTCCTTCCAGAAGTGAATGAAGAATGGGAAACTTTCAATTCCTTTTTCTTTCTCTTCTTTTCTCTCTACTAACATTCATTTTTTACTAATTTCCTGGCGAGTGCTGTGGTCCAATTAAAACGGTATTTTAATGATTCAACTTGATTGCTCATACGACCTTCGAACTATCACGTTATCCAACCAATCTCTTACATAATGATTTAAAAAATATTTTTGTAATAGATTTGAATTGAGGAAAATTTGAAGGATTCAATATATTTTTTAAGCTTGAATTGTATAATTGATTGTGAATTCCTTAAGGAATTAATTCTTTATAAAGTTAATTCAATTTATATGAAGTACAAAAAATTTAAGTCCATGAACTAAATTATTATGAATGCTTTAAACAAAAATGACTAGGATAATAAAATTATTTCGATTTTGAGAAGTGAATTAAAGAATTAAGCCTTTAAACCTTTGAAATAAATTTTCTTTTGGAACTTCTTTTCATTAAATTTATTAGTTATTTTTTTTATAAATATTTATTAATTTTTTCCCATCAAAATTTATTTAAATAAAAATACCGGCTTTTTTAAAATTTCATTTCAATAAAAAGTATTTAAATATCAGACTGATGATTAACATAAATATTTTATTACCCCGTGTTTGATGAAATGACCTATTTTCAATAACAAATGTCATTTACCAATTTGAAGTTTGGTATGTGTGTCATGTAATAAATAGTGGGTGGTTTTTTTCTTTTTTGGTTGGGAGG
The DNA here is from genome assembly GCA_951394005.1 of Protophormia terraenovae. Taxonomy (NCBI): domain Eukaryota; kingdom Metazoa; phylum Arthropoda; class Insecta; order Diptera; family Calliphoridae; genus Protophormia; species Protophormia terraenovae. The sequence goes on from OX596074.1 coordinate 147,279,258, forward strand.
GAGTATGACTTGTATGACATTCACTTCTTATTTATATTTATGTTTTGCGGTTTGAATTTCTCGCCGCTTAAATTGTTTACTTATTTTACACAACAAAACCTCAGAAAATTTACATGATATACATATCTTGACATTGTATTTGTGTTGATATAAATAATGCAATTTTTTTTTTTTTTAATTTTTATTTGTTTTTATTTTGAAAAAAAAGCAAAGAAAAAAGTACGCAATAGATAACAAAAATAAACATAAATCGAAAAAACGTGCAGTCAATCTATATATTTTTAATGAAATGTACATATTTAGTTTTCTTAACAAGTTTTAGATAGAATATTTGTGAAACATCTAAGATATAATCTAATAATAAACAAAAAAATAAATAAAAATCTAGAAAACAAGGGGAGATTTCTTAAAAATGAACCCAAAAAATTAAGTAAACAAATTTCAAAATTATTTTACATACATAATTGGCTTAAGAGAACAAGTTTCTGTTTTTTAATGCAATTTTATATAAATATTTATTTTATTATTATTCTTGGATACTACAAATCAATGACTTTTAAACGACCTTTAATTTACCACACCACTACTGTTTCGTTATAAATATTTCAAATCTCTGTTGTATATTTTTTTGGAATTTCAATTATTAAATTTTGTATTTGTATTTTATTTTGCGAAACAGACAGAAAAATTAGGAAAAACTATAAAAATTTCTTTAATACACAAAAAAATATACACATACACTCCCAAGCGGCATAAATTATAAAGGAAACTTTCTCTGCTCTTTTATTTCGTTTTCTTCTTTTTAATTTTTGTAACGGTGTCAGAAAACAAGTCCTACAGGATTTGGTTGTTTCTTTTTTTTTATAAGAAAAGTATCTGTATGTTGTATTGACCTTTAAATAATAACATAAGGTCATACGCGTGTACATAAAATGCGTTAGATATAAAATACACACAATTTTTTGATAGTTGCTGTTGTTGTTTTGGGTAGATATTTTATAAATTAAACACTTTTCCAGTATAAATTTAAATTTCTTTTATTTTTTTTATTTATTATAAACATTCAAACATCACATTATTTAATTTAGCCGTTATTTATTTTATTTTTTAAAAAATTTGTTTTTTAAACAAAAGACTTTTGTTTAATACTTACTTCCTAATACGCTACCCTTAGCTGGTACTTCTTCTGCCATATTTGTAATATTATTTTTAAACAATTGTTTTAATAATTTAATTCATACAAAATTTCTTTAAATTCTTTTATTATTTTTAAAAAAACAAAAAACCACACAAAACGCTTCCGCTGTTTTTGTGAAAAAACACAAGCTTTTTCTAGCACATACACTTTTTACACGGAAAACACTTTCCGTTTACACAACAATCTTCATCAACTGTGTATTAACAACTACCACTGAATTCTGGATAAATTTCGGCTTTTTGTGTTTTATTTGCCCCCATTTGTTCGTACCACAGAGTGTTGTTTGTATACACACAATACAACTTTTTTAAAACCATTTTTATGGCATAAAAGTGTTAATTTTACACTAAACTGTTACTGTTAATTCTGTGTGTTCTCTTTTAAATAAAACTGTTATGTTAACATTTTGTATAGTTCTCTCTCTTAACATTTTATTGTTTGTTTATATTATTTTGTTTTATTTGGTTTGACTGTACCGTGACGTCACGTTTGATGGGTTTAACTTTGACCAAAAAAAAAAAAAAAAGTTCGTTATTATTTTGTTAGTTTGAATGCAATATTTTAATTATTAAATTGTTTTTTTATTGAATTGGTATTTGTTATCTTAAACAAATCGTCACATTGAACAGAAAAATATATTAGTAGTTTAATGAGAGTTTGTCATAATATCGTAGTGAAGTATTTTTAATACATTTTTTTTATTTTTGTTGAATTGTTTCAAATTTAATATATTTTTATTTGAAATGAGCTCTACTACTTATTACGTAGTATTAAGAAGATTATATTTTAAAAGGATTTGCTATAGCTAACCCTTAATTCAAAAAGGAAATATTCATATTAGATACTCTAATATGCATATTTCCTTGTTAAATTTTTTTTTTGCAAAGTAGAAATCTAGAGATAAAAAAAATTTTTAAAGAACTAAAAATCTTCAGATTTTTCCCGGTAGCTTACAATTTTCAGATATCAGAATGATAACAAACAATTCTTTCCATAGCTCTAGGCATAGCGAAATGAAATAGGTGGCGGCAGTTCTTAAAAAAAAGAAACAACAATTCCCTCATTTGTATACCCTTCACCGCAGGTTTAAAGGGTATATATAAGTTTGTCATTCCGTTTGTAATTTCTACAATATCAATCTAAGGCCCCAAAAAGTATATATATTCTAGACCAGTGTTCCCCAAAACCGACGCACGCGTGCATTTTGTCTCTTGTGTTATTCTCTTGATATTTTTTTTTTTTTTTACATATATATTAGTTTTTATTGAATCTTTCTTTTTCAGAAATTTACAATAAGTATTAAAATCTTAACCTAAACTTAAATTATTGTTGATATTGCCACTGCAAAATCCAACGTAGAGTTTTCATTAGTAGTATTATCTTCCAAGATCCAGTGTTTCCATTCTTCTTAGGCGTCTGTGACCCTCAAAAATTAGCAGATCCCTAGCGAGAGGGTTTGGGTGTTCAGATAATTTTTTCATATATTTGATGCTACTGTTCTTTATCTCCTCACGAATTGTAGGAATATTGAGATCCTTGTGGATGTTGCTATTTCTGACGTACCATGGTGCACCTGTTATTATTCTTAGGAGTTTGGACTGTCTTCTCTGTAATTTTTCAATGTTTGATGAAGAGGCTGTTCCCCAGAGCTGTATGCCATATAACCATATAGGTTTTATTACTGCTTTATATAACAGTACTTTATAGTCCAAGTCTAGGGCTGACTTTGGACCAATTAACCAATGAATTTGGGCAGATTTTAGTTTTATTTGAGTAACTTTGGATTCTATATGACGAGTCCATGTTAAACGCCGGTCTAGGTGAATACCAAGATATCTTACTTTATCCTGTTCAGGTATTTGGATATTGTTTATTCGAATGGGGGGACAACTTTCCCTGCGTAAGGTAAATGTTGTCCATATAAGCATTCACATTGATCTTCCATTTATATAGCCATTTTTCCAGCTCAGTGATATGGGATTGGAGTTTTTCGGATGCAATCACAGGATTTGTATGCATACTTACAAAAGCAGTATTATCTGCAAAAGTTGATGTATGAGTCATAGGGCTCGTGGGCATATCTGCCGTATATAGTATATAAAGAAGAGGCCCTAAAACACTTACTTGAGGTACTCCTGCGGAAATTTTTCTGCGTGAAGAAATCACATCTTTCGATCTTATTTGAAAAGATCTATTTATTATATAGTTTTTTAGTAACTTATGAACGTTCTGTGGAAGTAACGTGGTCATTTTATGTATTAGTCCGTCGTGCCAGACTTTATCGAAAGCTTGAGATATGTCAATAAATAACGCAGAGCAATACTACTTGCTCTCGAAACCTCTTCTGATGAGAGTTGTAATTCGATGTACTTGTTCAATAGTACCATGTTTTCTCCTAAAACCAAACTGATGGTTAGGTATACTGTTATTATTATTAAGATGTAATAATATGCTCTCAAGGAGCAATTTCTCAAACAATTTCGAAAAAATTGATAATAAGCTTATTGGACGGTAAGATGTTACTTGAGTGACGTCTTTTCCAGGTTTGGGTATCATTACTATCTCTGACAACTTCCAAGTACTTGGAAAGTAGCCAGTACGTAAAATGGCATTGAAAATGACTAAAATAAATTTTAGAGCCGAGTTTGGCAAGAAACAAATCATTGTGCTGGTAATTTTGTCCGTTCCAGGAGATTTTCCTGCCTTCAGAACTTTTACTGCTAATTTCACGGCAGAGAGCCGGAATTTTAATGGAGAGTGAATATGGTCGCTAACTACAACAGGTCTTAGAGTTGAACCTGTATTATTTGGAGTGAAAACGTGTTCTAAATGACTAGCGAATGCTTCAACTTTCTCTTGATATGAATAAAAAACACACATATTAATTCAGTCTAGCACTAGCATTCAACGAAGTAGGTTGTGTTATCGCTTGTTGCTTGATATACACTCATAAAAAATGTTTAATGTTATGTGGTAGTGAGGTACACAAGAATCAAAATATGAATATTTTTAATTTTTACTAAAAATAATATAATTTATTAATAAAAATTTTATGGTTAATTTGAAAGAATTATAAATTTTTATTTTTTATACAAAAAACAAGATCTTTTATTTTCATTTTCATTTTATTATAAATAATTTTACTATATAAAGGAAGATATTTTTTTGGTGTATAATTTCAGAGCGGGAGAGTTATACAGAATACACATTAACAAAATGTGAATGTATAAGTGTGGGGATCACTGTTCTAGACCCTTATTGATAGGGGAGTCGATATAAAGATGTCCGTCTGTCTGTTGAAATCAGTTTTTAGAAAGCCCCAGTTATCGAATATATATTTTTTATACATCAAATTATAGGGAATATTCCTTAGAAAAAAGCTAATAAAAATGAGCAAAATCGGTTGATAAATAACTGAGATATCGGCAAAAAACCGAATATACTCCCAAAAAATCTTATTTGTTGTCGGCTTTTCTAGGCTCCTAGCGACTTCGTTTTTGCACGAAAAATTCAAAAACTTTCTTAATTTTTTTTCCTGAAAAAAATCAGTCCATTATAGGGTTGCCAGACGGGCTTGAATGAGCTTGATTGTCAAGATATTTTAGGTCTTGTCAAGTTTCAAGTTAAAATACAATTTGTCAAGCTAAAAATATTCTAAACTACTTTAAAATATTATGCAGTTTAAATTTTTTTAAAAATATAATAAATTTAGTCAAACATAAAAAAAGGTATGGTTTTCTCCGTTACAGATTGTATGCATTTTTGCCCATCACTGACAATAAATGCCAGAAATGATTTTAAAACTTTATTTAATTGTGAAATTTGTGAGCACTTAATATCAAATATATTTGTGAAAAAAATTAAAATTAAGAAGCGGCATTGTCCCAAAAAATTTTGTATTACCGACAGTATTAAAAGATAAATCACTTGATTCAAAGGCTGAATTATTACTTGTTTTTCATAATATAATACATGGACTTAGTTATAACAGTTTAGATTGCCATGTCTAATTATGTTCATATTTATACTACGATAGTAATATTGCTAACAAAATTACTTGTGGTCGTACTAAAATAGCAGCAATTGCAAGAAACGTATTGGCTCCATATTCTCAAGAAAAAGTTTATACTGCCTTAAAAGAAAGTTTTTTTTGGAATCTGCAGTAACGCATCAAACATTGGAAATGTAAAAAATATCCATATGCAGTACAATATTTTAGTATTAAAAATGGTATTCGTAGACAAATTCTGAATTTCTATGAAGATCCGAATAAAACTTCAACAGATATTTTCAAAAATATTAAAAGAATAACTATAGAAAATAAACTAGATCTTCAAAAAAATACTTCATATAGCGCCAATAATGCAGCTGTAAATTATGGTGTCCATAATTCCGTGTTTCAAAAATAAAAAATGAAAACAATAAAAGCTAATTGCAACTGCCATGTGATAAATAATTGTGTAAAAAGTGCTTTATCAGTCGAAGTGGAAAACATCGTATTAAAAACATTTATATTAATTACTTTGAGTTTTATATATTTTTTTTTTTTTTGTTAAAATAAATTTTTTAGTTCCTAATAAAATGTTGTTGAAAAAATTAAAATTTTTTTTGGATATAATTGATGCGTCTACAATTTTCTTCAGGTTTTAATTTTTTTAACGTTTGTGGTTATGTCAAGTTAATTTGATTAAAATCAAATTGATTTTTTCGAAATGTCAAGTTAAACTACCAAACAATTCTGGCAACCCTAGTAGTATTACTAATAGTTTTTAATCCGGGATCCCGGGAAGTCCAAAAATTGTTCCCGCTATCCCTGGAAAACAAAAAGTCCGGGAAATTTCGATCCCTACTTATATCTAATTTCTTATTTTTATGTATTATTTTTAGTTTTTAGCCTTTGGACATATTCAGCCTTTGGAAAATACTTGCAGAAAAACTTTACTTAGCGAAGCCGGTGTTTTAAATACTGCAGAGAGTAAGACCTACCATCTGACCGAAGGCCATCTATTCAGAAAAACCTGATTTAGTAAAAGGACTTAATCTTATGACATAACATTTGTGGTTATGTCAAGTTAATTTTGTTGTTGTTGTTTATTTTTTAAAAGCAAAGCTTGCTATAACTGTTTTTTTTTCGTATTGAAATGTTCGTAGTTTGGAAAAAATTAAGATTAATAAATGTGAAAATATGAAAGCATACGTTAAGGCAAAAATTTTATTATTTGTCGGTAAGACGGTGAAGGGTATCAAATATTCTTTCTTTTTTTTAATTTCATTTTATACATGGAGTTCAGGCGCAGAGTTTGACAGTTCTAAGTGTTAAAAAAAATCAACTGATTAAGTGAGGTCACCTGTCTGAATTCGCCTTGACTGTAGGCCTGCTCTGTTGCTTAAGAATTGTGTACATTTTTATAAAAAAATGTTTATGAAAATGTACATATAAATGTAAACGTAAATAGCTTATAACTCATAAACTAAAAGACATTTTAAATAACTCTGTGAATTAATGTGTTGGTAGTGTTTATTTATCCCAGCTTGTCTCCTTCCTAAAACTATTTTACTTTAGTTTGCAAAATCTTATTTTCATGTTTACTCTTTTCAGAGTTTTTTTATATAATATTCCAGAAAATTGTTTCCAATAAAAATTTTAACCCACTAAGGCCAAAAAACAATATAAAATTTTAAAACTATATCCTACACCAACGTATGTATAATGCATTTGTGTTTAAACTTCCAGTGGTCAGAATAAACTTTTAAATTCCCACCTCAAAGTATACAACTATATACAACGTCTGTCCGTCCGGGTGGTTGGTCTTATTTTAAAATTCTTAAAAGTTCAAATTGCTAAAAATCTCAAGAAATAGTAGACCAATGAATGAATCTCAATGAAAATATTTAAAATCTTATAGGGTAATTGTAGGCCCATAAAATATGAACTGTAAGCGATATGAAGCTGAATAATAGTCATATAATCTACATAGAAAAGTAGATTATATGAGCTGAATTTCATTTAAATTGGACGTGGACTCTATACAAACCTTAACTACTATGTTAAGGTTATTATGTGTTCCTTTTTTACATACACAATCACTTCATACACAATCAATATCAATTACAATTACTTGTAAAGTAACAGATCGGTTCATTTGAAGCAAATGAAAAAATACTATTTTGCTTATTTTTAGTTGGTCTAATTATTTTATATTTTTGGCAAATTTTTCTATTTCTGGTTATAAATTCATTTTACTATCATTCATTAATTCATATTTAAAATGTTAAATGTAGCTAGACTGCTGTATATAGTTAGATCCCAAATGAAAACATTTGTCAAGAAGTCAATAACATCATAAATAACAAGTGGTGACATTTTATTAATTTTATATTTGAACTTTTTTAAAGTTTATTTTCCAATTCTTTATTGACATTTATTAGTAAAGTTTATATGTGTTAAACAATTTTCAATTCTTCAATTTTATTTAATATTTTTATTTTTTTTGATATTTTTTTTTTGTTAAACGTTGCATATCAATTTGAACAAATTGTTCGGCAATATTTTTATTAGTTTATCAAACTATATGACACCTGTCATTTTTGTGACATTTCTCCATTAAAATCTATTTGTTTATTAATAATTTTTTGTTTATTTTTATTAATAAACAAGTATTTCAAATAATCTAAAAATAACAAATTTCTTTAATTGCTTCAAAAAGTTGCTAATTACTTATTTCATTTTTTTTTTTTTTTAACATAAAATTAAAAACATAAAATGAAAAAAGCTAAAATTCAAGTAAATACTGTACCTACTTAAATACTTTAAATTAATAATTTGTTTAAAAATAAAATAATTGTGTGAAAATAGATACATACAATGACAGAATAAGTATTTTCATCAATGTGATGATGAAGACGAAAATAAGCTAGCTGTCTCCGCTTTTGTTTGATCTGTAGACTATTAAAATATTATGAAATAATTTTAAATACAAATAAAAAAAAAAAAAACTGCAAAATATTTAGAATTATTAAATATTTATATTCGCAGCATATGTATGTATTTTTGGCACATTATTAACTTGGTTAAAAAAAAAACACATGAATATGTATTATTATTATTTTTTTTTGGCAAATATCCCATGCATTACTTTACTATCTAATTAGAATTAGTATAATTTTCAAATTAGAAATTTTTATTGTCATTCAATTCAAAAATGTTTTCTATAAGAGAAGCGTGTCTTCATATTCCATTATTAAGATATTTGCAATTTAGTTTTTTTTACTGTATGACAATTTAAAATAAGGGTTAGAATATAAAAGAAGAGTTAGATATCTTATAGGTATGTAGTTGTTTTTGATTTTTTACGTTTTCTTTTTTTTTTTTTTTTTATAAAAAGAAAAAACTAGTCCTGCGGGAATTTGATGCGCACTAAAATAAGAAACAAAGATTTTTTTCTAACAAAACATGATTGCACTTAGAAAAAGTTTTCATAAAGTATGGAAAATATTCAATACAATCAAAGTATTTTTGAAGAAAAAAATGTATTTGAACTTTAATAAAAAAATAATAATTTTTAAAATAAAATTTTAAAGTATTTTCTGTTATTTATATATTTTTATATATTTTTAGGCCTTTATTTATATTGGATAATAAAGAATGAATAAATTGTATTTTTTATTTCGAATATATGCCAAATATAAACATTTATCAGACAAATACTGCGCATGCGTCGCTCGTAAGTAAATAAATATGGTATGCGTTTAAGAACACACAATCTATATACTTACATACATACATTTATATATAATACTAGCTAATACCCGGTGTGCTTCGCCACACCCCGAAATGAAATACATAGTAATTAAAGGATTAAAAAAATACATTTATTTAGTAATTAAAATACAAAATTTTTCTTAAAAATTAGATAGATAGATAGATAGATAGATAGATAGATAGATAGATAGATAGATAGATAGATAGATAGATATTTCCCGTGCAAAATTTTAAAATTCAAGCTCTAATAGTTTCCCAGATATACTAATTTTCGTATTTAATTTTTATGTTAGGGACCATACCCCCATAATCCGCTAATTTATTAGACAAATGTTTTCATGGATGTCAAAATTCTTTGTGCAAAATTTGAGCATTCCAACTCCAGTAGTTTCCCAGATATACGAATTTTTGCATTTAATTCATAATGGAGGTATCATGCCCCCTACTTCTAGTCCGCCCATATTTTTCTTAAATATTAATATTGAGCCAAAGTGGCTCCGACAAAATTTTAAAACTCTAACTGTTATATTTTCTCAGATATGATAATTGAATATTTTCTTTATATGGGAGGTGCCACGCCCACTTTTGCTAGTGTATCAATTTTTGTCAAAAATATTCATATTGAAACTAATGCTAGTCGTACAAAATTTGAGCTCTCTAACTTTTATAGTTTCCCAGATATAAAAATTTTGGTATTAACTTTATATGAGAGATGACACGCCCACTATTTCTTTTCCGCCCATTTTTGCACAAAATGTTCACATTGACACTTAAGTTTATTGTACAAAATTTGGGTAATGTAACTGTTATAGTTTCCTAAATTTACGGCATTTGGTATTGGCAAGCAATATTAGGCGTGGAATGTGCCACACCCCCTATCGCCTATTTTTTTCCAGAATGTTCATATAGGTGTCAAAGTTGTTCGTGCAAAATTTGAAGACTCTAGTATTACCAATTTCCGAGATATGTATACTACTTTTAATAGTTATTTAGTAAGTGGGCGTGGCACCTCGCCCACATGGAATTTCAAAATAAAAAGTAGCCTATTTTTCCTTCCAGGCATATAGGAACACACTGTGAAAAATTCAAGAAAATCGGTTTAGCCGTTTAGGCGGCTATAGACTTCAAACAAACAAACAAACAAACATACATACATACATACAAACAAACACACATTAATTTTTATATATATAGGTAGAAGATAGAAGAAGAAGATAGATAGATGTACATCGTATGAGAGTTATTCGTTTCTCTGTTTGAAAATGTAAACAAAACAACCTACTCTGAATATATTGTTTTGTTTAGGTTACTTGTTAGATACGCACAGGTAACCGCTATATTATTAGGAATATTTCAAATGATAAACAAATGTAACAATAACAAAATTCAATGTTCAATGCGGTGGGAAGAGGGTTCAATGGACTTTTATACAATGTACATTACGTACAATGAGTGAGAGTAAATTTTTGATGGAAATCTATATTGTTCTTTAGATCTTTGGTTGTACATCGATGATTTTGTATAGAATATTATTGTATTTTGTTGTTGCTGTTTTTTATATGGAACATTGTTGTTTTAAATGCGTTATGTTGTTGTAGTTGGAATTGTGTGGTTCTGTTCTAGTTAACCTGTTGCATTTTATTATTAATTAAATAATATAAAGTGTTATACAACTGTTAACCCTGCAAGGTGACAAAACATTTTTTAATTTGCTCTTTTTAAATCCCATTATTTCGTAGTGAAATAATGATATCCGTCTGTCTATCTGTCCGTCTGTCTATCTATCCGTATGTCTTTTATGAAGCTCTTCGAAAACTTAGATATGTGATATATAAATCAAAAGATAGGTTAGGTTTTTGAAAAAGTTTCTATTGGAAATCGTTAAAATCGGTCCTTAAATATATCTGTCATTTATGGACCGATTTCGATTATCGCCATTTTTATCTTATTTAAAGTTTTTATCTTATCTTTCACGGAAAATATGTAAACTTATAGCTGAAGAAGATGAAATTTAATAACTGAGTTATCGACAAAAATGTACTGTAACCTTTCAGGGTTAATATAAATACAATTTGTTATTTTGTTTCAATTTTTTTTTTTGTAAATCAAATGTTATATAAAGGGTGAGATTAAACAAATATGAACTTGTTTCAGTACATTAAAATTCTGCAAAAAATTTATATTTTTATATAATATTAATCCATCTGAAAACTTTTGATAGGTAATTTCTCATAAGTCTAAAATGGGATTAAAAGAAAACCAATAATATGGAAAATTAAAGATATTTTATCATTATGTTAGAACATGTTTAGGAATCAATTAAATATTTTTTATTTTTTTATTTACTATTTTATTTATTTATTTGCCCGTTGAAGTGAAACAGACTAAGTCTCTAGCGGGAATCGAACCAACTTCGCTACCAACTAGTCCATCGAGCCACCTATATTCGTCATATTTTTACACACATATTTTTTTCTCAGATGAGAAAACATTGTCATTAGATGACTGGAAAAGGAACCATATTTTGCATATTTTCTTGCCTTTTTCCTTTTTCTATCAAATACCCACCATCAAAAAGATTGGAAGTGTATTGATTTTGTCATTCCGTATTGAACATGTCGAAAAAAATCATCAATCAAAAAATCAAAAAAGTATACTATGTCCGTCCGTCTGCCTATTGAAAGCAGGATATGGCTGGGAGGGGAGCACCCAAAGGTATGAAATTTGACTAATATTTATCATATATGTATAAGATTTTTTGGTATTGAAAAATGGGCAAAATCGGTTATTAAACAAAAAAGTAATGGGTCAAATATTTTAAAGACATTGTGTCTGTTGTAGCTTCATTTCATGAAGTTTGAAAATGATATCTCTTGAACAAAAGCACGACAACCAAATTTTGTATAAATAGTTCGGGGATCCATATAAACTCGGAAACCAAAAATGGGCGTGGTCCACTTTACCGCCCACCTCCCATATAAGGTGAAACATCAACCAAATTTTGTACAAATAGTTGAAGGACCAATGTTATCTCGGAAACAAAAAATGGGCTTGGTCCGCCCACTTTACCGCCCACCTCCCATATAAGATAAAATTTTAAAAAGTTTATGGTGGGTATATAGATTTGGTCAAGCCAAATGTAACATTCTCGTTTGTTTAAATTTATAGAGATTTTTTAATTTTCAAACCTTTTTACATGGAAATAATAATTGTCAGTCAAAATTAAGTATTTTATTTATAACAAATAATTTTAAATACAACCAAAAAAAAAAAAATTAAATACTTTTAATATAAGGATATCGGTATATTTTTACTTTTTAAAAAGTTGTTTTCCTGGTGACTATTAAATTTTTTCTATTACTATTTAATAAATTAACTAATAATATCTTTAAAAATATAATGTGTTCAACAAACTGTAAATAGTAAAAATTTCGATTTCAAATGAGATATCCCGCAGCACGAATCTCCATATAAAAAATTAATTGCTGTCAGTTCCACTGTTCATTGATTAAATCGTTTAGAAAGATGTATGTATTGAAAAATTCCTAATTGACAGCTGAGTCTATGGGTTCTTTCTTCCCTCTTTTCCCCAGTAATTTATTATAGCTTTGTAATATTTATTTGTGTTGTCATCTCAAGTACTAATAATAATGATCAAATTGTTTGGATGATTTAATATAACGCGTGCGTATCCCATTTTTGGTTTTTATTTTCAAATTTTTATTCAATGTTTGTATTCATTTCAATTAAAAGTCTTGATTACATTCATGAACGAAAGAGGGGAATTACAAATGATTCTTTCAATTGCTCAATTCAATTAGAAACAAAACAAATAAACATAAATATTTGTGTATGAGTACATTGTCTTAAATGAGACAAATTTTTATTATTTAATGATTCCTTTATAGTTACAAATTAATCAATAGGCCGCCATAGTATTTCATTGATCAACTACACACTTTCAAAATTTCTTCATTTAGCAAAGACCGAAATAAATTAGAAAAATTATAATAATAAAAAACCAAAAATAAGAAGGGGGTAAATGAAACAATTTTAATTTATTTTTTGTAAAAGAAATTCAATTTGTTAAAATTTGTTTATTATTAACATAGAAATTCTCTTAAAATGCGTTAAATTTGTTAAGGAAATACTCTTTCTTTTTATTTTTACTCTTTTGTCGTCTTATAAAACTCAAAAAACTACTACCAAAAATATTTGAAAAATATTTCATATGAATAAAGAATGAATCAATTTCGTGCCCCTTTTTAAATATTTTATACCCATATTCATTCATTCGTATGCTTTCGTTTCATTTGACTTTGTTAAATGTTAAATGCGGTTTTTATGACGTTTCCAGCTGCACGTAGAAGCTCTCTGTAATTGTTCTGCTAACTTGTTGCTTTCAGCAAATAATGACGAAATTGTGAAATAATTTAATGTAAATCGAGTGGGATTTTATCTTGCAAATTTCGTTATTTATAAATAAAATTGCATTTTGTCTTGAATAATATCAAAACAAAAAGTTTAAGTATGAAATAATTTTAAAGATTTTTTTTAATAATGTGTTAATGAAAATTTTAAATAAGTAATAAAATCAAAACAAGTGTAAAACGTTTAATAAAGCTTGTTAACAAGTTAAAATGACATTATTTGTATTTGTGAACTACTTTTAACATTAACTGTTAAGTTAACAGAAAGTTTATTATGTCAAACATTTATGAAAAGCTTTAAATGTAGAATAACCATAAATACAATTAAATTTCAATTTCCACCCCACAAAAAAGTTTTCATATTCATCAAATATAAGATAAGAAATTTTAATATAAAAATGGATCTTTGGCATGAAACGTAAGTGATCACAGATTAAGCTTATTTTCTCAAAAAACTCAATATTTAACGAGATATAAAGGATTTTAGTTTTGAATCGAATTTTGATATAAAAATTGATTTTTGGTATGAAACATAAGTGATCACAGATTAAGCTTATTTTCTCAAAAAACTCAATATTTACCGAGATATAAAGGATTTTAGTTTTGATTAAAATTTTCATATAAAAATTGATTTTTGGTATGAAACATAAGTGATCACAGATTAAGCTTATTTTCTCAAAAAACTCAATATTTAAAGAGATTTAAAGGATTTTAGTTTTGATAAAAATGTTCATATGAAAATTGATTTTTGGTATGAAACATAAGTGATCACAGATTAAGCTTATTTTCTCAAAAAACTCAATATTTAACGAGATATAAAGGATTTTAGTTTTGAATCGAATATTCATATAAAAATTGATTTTTGGTATGAAACATAAGTGATCACAGATTAAGCTTATTTTCTCAAAAAACTCAATATTTACCGAGATATAAAGGATTTTAGTTTTGATTAAAATTTTCATATAAAAATTGATTTTTGTTATGAAACATAAGTGATCACAGATTAAGCTTATTTTCTCAAAAAACTCAATATTTACCGAGATATAAAGGATTTTAGTTTTGAATCGAATTTTGATATAAAAATTGATTTTTGGTATGAAACATAAGTGATCACAGATTAAGCTTATTTTCTCAAAAAACTCAATATTTACCGAGATATAAAGGATTTTAGTTTTGAATCGAATTTTCATATAAAAATTGATTTTTGGTATGAAACATAAGTGCTCACAGATTAAGCTTATTTTCTCAAAAAACTCAATATTTAACGAGATATAAAGGATTTTAGTTTTGAATCGAATATTCATATAAAAATAGATTTTTGGTATGAAACATAAGTGATCACAGATTAAGCTTATTTTCTCAAAAAACTCAATATTTACCGAGATATAAAGGATTTTAGTTTTGATTAAAATTTTCATATAAAAATTGATTTTTGTTATGAAACATAAGTGATCACAGATTAAGCTTATTTTCTCAAAAAACTCAATATTTAACGAGATATAAAGGATTTTAGTTTTGATTAAAATTTTCATATAAAAATTGATTTTTGTTATGAAACATAAGTGCTCACAGATTAAGCTTATTTTTTCAAAAAACTCAATATTTAACGAGATATAAAGGATTTTAGTTTTGATTAAAATTTTCATATAAAAATTGATTTTTGTTATGAAACATAAGTGATCACAGATTAAGCTTATTTTCTCAAAAAACTCAATATTTAACGAGATATAAAGGATTTTAGTTTTGATAAAAATGTTCATATGAAAATTGATTTTTGGTATGAAACATAAGTGCTCACAGATTAAGCTTATTTTCTCAAAAAACTCAATATTTAACGAGGTATAAAGGATTTTAGTTTTGAATCGAATATTCATATAAAAATTGATTTTTGGTATGAAACATAAGTGATTACAGATTAACCTCATTTTCTAAAAAAAAAACTCAATATTTAACAAGATATAAAGGATTTTAGTTTTGAATTGAATTTTCATACAAAAATTGATTTTTGGTATGAAACATAAGTGATCACAGATTAAGCTTATTTTCTCAAAAAACTCAATATTTACCGAGATATAAAGGATTTTAGTTTTGATTAAAATTTTCATATAAAAATTGATTTTTGGTATGAAAAATAAGTGATCACAGATTAAGCTTATTTTCTCAAAAAACTCAATATTTACCGAGATATAAAGGATTTTAGTTTTGATTAAAATTTTCATATAAAAATTGATTTTTGGTATGAAACATAAGTGATCACAGATTAAGCTTATTTTCTCAAAAAAACTCAATATTTAACGAGATATAAAGGATTTTAGTTTTGAATCGAATATTCATATAAAAATTGATTTTTGGTATGAAACATAAGTGATCACAGATTAAGCTTATTTTCTCAAAAAACTTAATATTAAACGAGATATAAAGGATTTTAGTTTTGATTAAAATTTTCATATAAAAATTGATTTTTGGTATGAAACATAAGTGATCACAGATTAAGCTTATTTTCTCAAAAAACTCAATATTTAACGAGATATAAAGGATTTTAGTTTTGAATCGAATATTCATATAAAAATTGATTTATGGTATGAAACATAAGTGATCACAGATTTAAGCTTATTTTCTCAAAAAACTCAATATTTAACGAGATATAAAGGATTTTAGTTTTGAATAGAATTTTCATATAAAAATTGATTTTTGGTATGAAACATAAGTGATCACAGATTAAGCTTATTTTCTCAAAAAACTCAATATTTACCGAGATATAAAGGATTTTAGTTTTGAATCGAATTTTGATATAAAAATTGATTTATGGTATGAAACATAAGTGATCACAGATTAAGCTTATTTTCTCAAAAAACTCAATATTTAACGAGATATAAAGGATTTTAGTTTTGAATCGAATTTTCATACAAAAATTGATTTTTGGTATGAAACATAAGTGATCACAGATTAAGCTTATTTTCTCAAAAAACTCAATATTTACCGAGATATAAAGGATTTTAGTTTTGAATCGAATTTTCATATAAAAATTGATTTTTGGTATGAAACATAAGTGATCACAGATTTAAGCTTATTTTCTCAAAAAACTCAATATTTAACGAGATATAAAGGATTTTAGTTTTGAATCGAATTTTCATACAAAAATTTATTTTTGGTATGAAACATAAGTGATCACAGATTAAGCTTATTTTCTCAAAAAACTCAATATTTACCGAGATATAAAGGATTTTAGTTTTGATTAAAATTTTCATATAAAAATTGATTTTTGGTATGAAAAATAAGTGATCACAGATTAAGCTTATTTTCTCAAAAAACTCAATATTTACCGAGATATAAAGGATTTTAGTTTTGATTAAAATTTTCATATAAAAATTGATTTTTGGTATGAAACATAAGTGATCACAGATTAAGCTTATTTTCTCAAAAAACTCAATATTTAACGAGATATAAAGGATTTTAGTTTTGATTAAAATTTTCATATAAAAATTGATTTTTGGTATGAAACATAAGTGATCACAGATTAAGCTTATTTTCTCAAAAAACTCAATATTTAACGAGATATAAAGGATTTTAGTTTTGATTAAAATTTTCATATAAAAATTGATTTTTGGTATGAAACATAAGTGATCACAGATTAAGCTTATTTTCTCGTATCTCCTTCTTATTAAGGGATTTTAGTTTTGATAAAAATTTTCATATAAAAATTGATTTTTGGTATGAAACATAAGTGATCACAGATTAACCTTATTTTCTAAAAAAAAACTCAATATTTAACAAGATATAAAGGATTTTAGTTTTGATTAAAATTTTCATATAAAAATTGATTTTTGGTATGAAACATAAGTGATCACAGATTAAGCTTATTTTCTCAAAAAAACTCAATATTTAACGAGATATAAAGGATTTTAGTTTTGAATCGAATTTTGATATAAAAATTGATTTATGGTATGAAACATAAGTGATCACAGATTAAGCTTATTTTCTCAAAAAACTCAATATTTAACGAGATATAAAGGATTTTAGTTTTGATTAAAATTTTCATATAAAAATTGATTTTTGGTATGAAACATAAGTGATCACAGATTAAGCTTATTTTCTCAAAAAACTCAATATTTAACGAGATATAAAGGATTTTAGTTTTGAATCGAATTTTGATATAAAAATTGATTTATGGTATGAAACATAAGTGATCACAGATTAAGCTTATTTTCTCAAAAAACTCAATATTAAACGAGATATAAAGGATTTTAGTTTTGATTAAAATTTTCATATAAAAATTGATTTTTGGTATGAAACATAAGTGGTCACAGATTAAGCTTATTTTCTCAAAAAACTCAATATTTACCGAGATATAAAGGATTTTAGTTTTGAATCGAATTTTCATATAAAAACTGATTTTTGGTATGAAACATAAGTGATCACAGATTAAGCTTATTTTCTCAAAAAACTCAATATTTACCGAGATATAAAGGATTTTAGTTTTGAATCGAATATTCATATAAAAATTGATTTTTGGTATGAAACATAAGTGATCACAGATTAAGCTTATTTTCTCAAAAAACTCAATATTTAACGAGATATAAAGGATTTTAGTTTTGAATCGAATATTCATATAAAAATTGATTTTTGGTATGAAACATAAGTGATCACAGATTAAGCTTATTTTCTCAAAAAACTCAATATTTAACGAGATATAAAGGATTTTAGTTTTGAATCGAATATTCATATAAAAATTGATTTTTGGTATGAAACATAAGTGATCACAGATTAAGCTTGTTTTCTCAAAAAACTCAATATTTAACGAGATATAAAGGATTTTAGTTTTGATAAAAATTTTCATATAAAAATTGATTTTTGGTATGAAACATAAGTGATCACAGATTAAGCTTATTTTCTCAAAAAACTCAATATTAAACGAGATATAAAGGATTTTAGTTTTGATTAAAATTTTCATATAAAAATTGATTTTTGGTATGAAACATAAGTGATCACAGATTAAGCTTATTTTCTCAAAATACTCAATATAACGAGATATAAAGGATTTTAGTTTTGAATCGAATATTCATATAAAAATTGATTTATGGTATGAAACATAAGTGATCACAGATTAAGCTTATTTTCTCAAAAAACTCAATATTTAACGAGATATAAAGGATTTTAGTTTTGATTAAAATTTTGATATAAAAATTGATTTTTGGTATGAAACATAAGTGATCACAGATTAAGCTTATTTTCTCAAAAAACTCAATATTTAACGAGATATAAAGGATTTTAGTTTTGAAACGAATTTTCATATAAAAATTGATTTTTGGTATGAAACATAAGTGATCACAGATTGAGCTTATTTTCTCAAAAAACTCAATATTAAACGAGATATAAAGGATTTTAGTTTTGATTAAAATTTTCATATAAAAATTGATTTTTGGTATGAAACATAAGTGATCACAGATTAAGCTTATTTTCTCAAAAAACTCAATATTTAACGAGATATAAAGGATTTAATTTTGAATCGAATTTTGATATAAAAATTGATTTATGGTATGAAACATAAGTGATCACAGATTAAGCTTATTTTCTCAAAAAACTCAATATTTAACGAGATATAAAGGATTTTAGTTTTGAATCGAATTTTCATATAAAAATTGATTTATGGTATGAAACATAAGTGATCACAGATTAAGCTTATTTTCTCAAAAAACTCAATATTTACCGAAATATAAAGGATTTTAGTTTTGAATTGAATTTTCATATAAAAATTGATTTTTGGTATGAAACATAAGTGATCACAGATTTAAGCTTATTTTCTCAAAAAACTCAATATTTAACGAGATATAAAGGATTTTAGTTTTGATAAAAATTTTCATATAAAAATTGATTTTTGGTATGAAACATAAGTGATCACAGATTAAGCTTATTTTCTCGTATCTCCTTCTTATTAAAGGATTTTAGTTTTGATAAAAATTTTCATATAAAAATTGATTTTTGGTATGAAACATAAGTGATCACAGATTAAGCTTATTTTCTCAATATTTACCGAGATATAAAGGATTTTAGTTTTGAATCGAATTTTCATATAAAAATTGATTTTTGGTATGAAACATAAGTGATCACAGATTAAGCTTATTTTCTCAAAAAACTCAATATTTACCGAGATATAAAGGATTTTAGTTTTGAATCGAATTTTCATATAAAAACTGATTTTTGGTATGAAACATAAGTGATCACAGATTAAGCTTATTTTCTCAATATTTACCGAGATATAAAGGATTTTAGTTTTGAATCGAATTTTCATATAAAAATTGATTTTTGGTATGAAACATAAGTGATCACAGATTAAGCTTATTTTCTCAAAAAACTCAATATTTACCGAGATATAAAGGATTTTAGTTTTGAATCGAATTTTCATATAAAAACTGATTTTTGGTATGAAACATAAGTGATCACAGATTAAGCTTATTTTCTCAATATTTACCGAGATATAAAGGATTTTAGTTTTGAATCGAATTTTCATATAAAAATTGATTTTTGGTATGAAACATAAGTGATCACAGATTAAGCTTATTTTCTCAAAAAACTCAATATTTAACGAGATATAAAGGATTTTAGTTTTGATTAAAATTTTGATATAAAAATTGATTTTTGGTATGAAACATAAGTGATCACAGATTAAGCTTATTTTCTCAAAAAACTCAATATTTAACCAGATATAAAGGATTTTAGTTTTGAATCGAATTTTCATATGAAAATTGATTTTTGGTATGAAACATAAGTGATCACAGATTAAGCTTATTTTCTCAAAAAACTTAATATTTACCGAGATATAAAGGATTTTAGTTTTGAATCGAATTTTCATATAAAAATTGATTTTTGGTATAAAACATAAGTGATCACAGATTAAGCTTATTAAGCTTATTTTCTCAAAAAACTCAATATTTAACGAGATATAAAGGATTTTAGTTTTGATTAAAATTTTGATATAAAAATTGATTTTTGGTATGAAACATAAGTGATCACAGATTAAGCTTATTTTCTCAAAAAACTCAATATTTAACCAGATATAAAGGATTTTAGTTTTGAATCGAATTTTCATATGAAAATTGATTTTTGGTATGAAACATAAGTGATCACAGATTAAGCTTATTTTCTCAAAAAACTTAATATTTACCGAGATATAAAGGATTTTAGTTTTGAATCGAATTTTCATATAAAAATTGATTTTTGGTATAAAACATAAGTGATCACAGATTAAGCTTATTAAGCTTATTTTCTCAAAAAACTCAATATTTAACGAGATATAAAGGATTTTAGTTTTGATTAAAATTTTGATATAAAAATTGATTTTTGGTATGAAACATAAGTGATCACAGATTAAGCTTATTTTCTCAAAAAACTCAATATTTAACGAGATATAAAGGATTTTAGTTTTGAAACGAATTTTCATATAAAAATTGATTTTTGGTATGAAACATAAGTGATCACAGATTGAGCTTATTTTCTCAAAAAACTCAATATTAAACGAGATATAAAGGATTTTAGTTTTGATTAAAATTTTCATATAAAAATTGATTTTTGGTATGAAACATAAGTGATCACAGATTAAGCTTATTTTCTCAAAAAACTCAATATTTAACGAGATATAAAGGATTTAATTTTGAATCGAATTTTGATATAAAAATTGATTTATGGTATGAAACATAAGTGATCACAGATTAAGCTTATTTTCTCAAAAAACTCAATATTTAACGAGATATAAAGGATTTTAGTTTTGAATCGAATTTTCATATAAAAATTGATTTATGGTATGAAACATAAGTGATCACAGATTAAGCTTATTTTCTCAAAAAACTCAATATTTACCGAAATATAAAGGATTTTAGTTTTGAATTGAATTTTCATATAAAAATTGATTTTTGGTATGAAACATAAGTGATCACAGATTAAGCTTATTTTCTCGTATCTCCTTCTTATTAAAGGATTTTAGTTTTGATAAAAATTTTCATATAAAAATTGATTTTTGGTATGAAACATAAGTGATCACAGATTAAGCTTATTTTCTCAATATTTACCGAGATATAAAGGATTTTAGTTTTGAATCGAATTTTCATATAAAAATTGATTTTTGGTATGAAACATAAGTGATCACAGATTAAGCTTATTTTCTCAAAAAACTCAATATTTACCGAGATATAAAGGATTTTAGTTTTGAATCGAATTTTCATATAAAAACTGATTTTTGGTATGAAACATAAGTGATCACAGATTAAGCTTATTTTCTCAATATTTACCGAGATATAAAGGATTTTAGTTTTGAATCGAATTTTCATATAAAAATTGATTTTTGGTATGAAACATAAGTGATCACAGATTAAGCTTATTTTCTCGTATCTCCTTCTTATTAAAGGATTTTAGTTTTGATAAAAATTTTCATATAAAAATTGATTTTTGGTATGAAACATAAGTGATCACAGATTAAGCTTATTTTCTCAAAAAACTCAATATTTAACGAGATATAAAGGATTTTAGTTTTGATAAAAATTTTCATATAAAAATTGATTTTTGGTATGAAACATAAGTGATCACAGATTAAGCTTATTTTCTCGTATCTCCTTCTTATTAAAGGATTTTAGTTTTGATAAAAATTTTCATATAAAAATTGATTTTTGGTATGAAACATAAGTGATCACAGATTAAGCTTATTTTCTCAATATTTACCGAGATATAAAGGATTTTAGTTTTGAATCGAATTTTCATATAAAAATTGATTTTTGGTATGAAACATAAGTGATCACAGATTAAGCTTATTTTCTCAAAAAACTCAATATTTACCGAGATATAAAGGATTTTAGTTTTGAATCGAATTTTCATATAAAAACTGATTTTTGGTATGAAACATAAGTGATCACAGATTAAGCTTATTTTCTCAATATTTACCGAGATATAAAGGATTTTAGTTTTGAATCGAATTTTCATATAAAAATTGATTTTTGGTATGAAACATAAGTGATCACAGATTAAGCTTATTTTCTCAAAAAACTCAATATTTACCGAGATATAAAGGATTTTAGTTTTGAATCGAATTTTCATATAAAAACTGATTTTTGGTATGAAACATAAGTGATCACAGATTAAGCTTATTTTCTCAATATTTACCGAGATATAAAGGATTTTAGTTTTGAATCGAATTTTCATATAAAAATTGATTTTTGGTATGAAACATAAGTGATCACAGATTAAGCTTATTTTCTCAAAAAACTCAATATTTAACGAGATATAAAGGATTTTAGTTTTGATTAAAATTTTGATATAAAAATTGATTTTTGGTATGAAACATAAGTGATCACAGATTAAGCTTATTTTCTCAAAAAACTCAATATTTACCGAGATATAAAGGATTTTAGTTTTGAATCGAATATTCATATAAAAATTGATTTTTGGTATGAAACATAAGTGATCACAGATTAAGCTTATTTTCTCAAAAAACTCAATGTTTAACCAGATATAAAGGATTTTAGTTTTGAATCGAATTTTCATATGAAAATTGATTTTTGGTATGAAACATAAGTGATCACAGATTAAGCTTATTTTCTCAAAAAACTTAATATTTACCGAGATATAAAGGATTTTAGTTTTGAATCGAATTTTCATATAAAAATTGATTTTTGGTATAAAACATAAGTGATCACAGATTAAGCTTATTTTCTCAAAAAACTCAATATTTAACGAGATATAAAGGATTTTGATTTTAGTTTTGATAAAAATTTTCATATAAAAATTGATTTTTGGTATGAAACATAAGTGATGACAGATTAAGCTTATTTTCTCGTATCTCCTTCTTATTAAAGGATTTAGTTTTGATAAAAATTTTCATATAAAAATTGGTTTTTGGTATGAAACATAAGTGATCACAGATTAAGCTTATTTTCTCAAAAAACTCAATATTTACCGAGATATAAAGGATTTTAGTTTTGAATCGAATTTTCATATAAAAACTGATTTTTGGTATGAAACATAAGTGATCACAGATTAAGCTTATTTTCTCAAAAACTCAATATTTAACGAGATATAAAGGATTTTAGTTTTGATTAAAATTTTGATATAAAAATTGATTTTTGGTATGAAACATAAGTGATCACAGATTAAGCTTATTTTCTCAAAATACTCAATATAACGAGATATAAAGGATTTTAGTTTTGAATCGAATATTCATATAAAAATTGATTTATGGTATGAAACATAAGTGATCACAGATTAAGCTTATTTTCTCAAAAAACTCAATATTTAACGAGATATAAGGATTTTAGTTTTGATTAAAATTTTTATATAAAAATTGATTTTTGGTATGAAACATAAGTGATCACAGATTAAGCTTATTTTCTCAAAAAACTCAATATTTAACGAGATATAAAGGATTTTAGTTTTGAAACGAATTTTCATATAAAAATTGATTTTTGGTATGAAACATAAGTGATCACAGATTGAGCTTATTTTCTCAAAAAACTCAATATTAAACGAGATATAAAGGATTTTAGTTTTGATTAAAATTTTCATATAAAAATTGATTTTTGGTATGAAACATAAGTGATCACAGATTAAGCTTATTTTCTCAAAAAACTCAATATTTAACGAGATATAAAGGATTTAATTTTGAATCGAATTTTGATATAAAAATTGATTTATGGTATGAAACATAAGTGATCACAGATTAAGCTTATTTTCTCAAAAAACTCAATATTTAACGAGATATAAAGGATTTTAGTTTTGAATCGAATTTTCATATAAAAATTGATTTATGGTATGAAACATAAGTGATCACAGATTAAGCTTATTTTCTCAAAAAACTCAATATTTACCGAAATATAAAGGATTTTAGTTTTGAATTGAATTTTCATATAAAAATTGATTTTTGGTATGAAACATAAGTGATCACAGATTTAAGCTTATTTTCTCAAAAACTCAATGTTTAACGAGATATAAAGGATTTTAGTTTTGATAAAAATTTTCATATAAAAATTGATTTTTGGTATGAAACATAAGTGATCACAGATTAAGCTTATTTTCTCGTATCTCCTTCTTATTAAAGGATTTTAGTTTTGATAAAAATTTTCATATAAAAATTGATTTTTGGTATGAAACATAAGTGATCACAGATTAAGCTTATTTTCTCAATATTTACCGAGATATAAAGGATTTTAGTTTTGAATCGAATTTTCATATAAAAATTGATTTTTGGTATGAAACATAAGTGATCACAGATTAAGCTTATTTTCTCAAAATCTCAATATTTACCGAGATATAAAGGATTTTAGTTTTGAATCGAATTTTCATATAAAAACTGATTTTTGGTATGAAACATAAGTGATCACAGATTAAGCTTATTTTCTCAATATTTACCGAGATATAAAGGATTTTAGTTTTGAATCGAATTTTCATATAAAAATTGATTTTTGGTATGAAACATAAGTGATCACAGATTAAGCTTATTTTCTCAAAAAACTCAATATTTACCGAGATATAAAGGATTTTAGTTTTGAATCGAATTTTCATATAAAAACTGATTTTTGGTATGAAACATAAGTGATCACAGATTAAGCTTATTTTCTCAATATTTACCGAGATATAAAGGATTTTAGTTTTGAATCGAATTTTCATATAAAAATTGATTTTTGGTATGAAACATAAGTGATCACAGATTAAGCTTATTTTCTCAAAAAACTCAATATTTAACGAGATATTAAGGATTTTAGTTTTGATTAAAATTTTGATATAAAAATTGATTTTTGGTATGAAACATAAGTGATCACAGATTAAGCTTATTTTCTCAAAAACTCAATATTTACCGAGATATAAAGGATTTTAGTTTTGAATCGAATATTCATATAAAAATTGATTTTGGTATGAAACATAAGTGATCACAGATTAAGCTTATTTTCTCAAAAAACTTAATATTTACCGAGATATAAAGGATTTTAGTTTTGAATCGAATTTTCATATAAAAATTGATTTTTGGTATAAAACATAAGTGATCACAGATTAAGCTTATTTTCTCAAAAAACTCAATATTTACCGAGATATAAAGGATTTTAGTTTTGAATCGAATATTCATATAAAAATTGATTTTTGGTATGAAACATAAGTGATGACAGATTAAGCTTATTTTCTCGTATCTCCTTCTTATTAAAGGATTTTAGTTTTGATAAAAATTTTCATATAAAAATTGGTTTTTGGTATGAAACATAAGTGATCACAGATTAAGCTTATTTTCTCAAAAAACTCAATATTTACCGAGATATAAAGGATTTTAGTTTTGAATCGAATTTTCATATAAAAACTGATTTTTGGTATGAAACATAAGTGATCACAGATTAAGCTTATTTTCTCAATATTTACCGAGATATAAAGGATTTTAGTTTTGAATCGAATTTTCATATAAAAATTGATTTTTGGTATGAAACATAAGTGATCACAGATTAAGCTTATTTTCTCAAAAAACTCAATATTTAGATATAAAGGATTTAATTTTGAATCGAATTTTGATATAAAAATTGATTTATGGTATGAAACATAAGTGATCACAGATTAAGCTTATTTTCTCAAAAAAACTCAATATTTAACGAGATATAAAGGATTTTAGTTTTGAATCGAATTTTGATATTGATTTATGGTATGAAACATAAGTGATCACAGATTTAAGCTTATTTTCTCAAAAAACTCAATATTTAACGATATATAAAGGATTTTAGTTTTGATAAAAATTTTCATATAAAAATTGATTTTTGGTATGAAACATAAGTGATCACAGATTAAGCTTATTTTCTCAAAAAACTCAATATTTACCGAGATATAAAGGATTTTAGTTTTGAATCGAATTTTCATATAAAAATTGATTTTTGGTATGAAACATAAGTGATCACAGATTAAGCTTATTTTCTCAAAAAAACTCAATATTTACCGAGATATAAAGGATTTTAGTTTTGAATCGAATTTTCATATAAAAATTGATTTTTGGTATGAAACATAAGTGATCACAGATTTAAGCTTATTTTCTCAAAAAACTCAATATTTAACGAGATATAAAGGATTTTAGTTTTGATAAAAATTTTCATATAAAAATTGATTTTTGGTATGAAACATAAGTGATCACAGATTAAGCTTATTTTCTCAAAAAACTCAATATTTAACGAGATATAAAGGATTTTAGTTTTGATTAAAATTTTCATATAAAAATTGATTTTTGGTACGAAACATAAGTGATCACAGATTAAGCTTATTTCTCAAAAAACTCAATATTTAACGAGATATAAAGGATTTTAGTTTTGATAAAAATTTTCATATAAAAATTGATTTTTGGTATGAAACATAAGTGATCACAGATTAAGCTTATTTTCTCAAAAACTCAATATTTAACGAGATATAAAGGATTTTAGTTTTGAATCGAATTTTGATATAAAAATTGATTTTTGGTATGAAACATAAGTGATCACAGATTAAGTTTATTTTCTCAAAAAACTCAATATTTAACGAGATATAAAGGATTTTAGTTTTGATAAAAATTTTCATATAAAAATTGATTTTGGTATGAAACATAAGTGATCACAGATTAAGCTTATTTTCTCAAAAAACTCAATATTTAACGAGATATAAAGGATTTTAGTTTTGATAAAAATTTTCATATAAAAATTGCTTTTTGGTATGAAACATAAGTGATCACAGATCACAGATTAAGCTTATTTTCTCAAAAAACTCAATATTTAACGAGATATAAAGGATTTTAGTTTTGATTAAAATTTTCATATAAAAATTGATTTTTGGTATGAAACATAAGTGATCACAGATTAAGCTTATTTTCTCAAAAAACTCAATATTTAACGAGATATAAAGGATTTTAGTTTTGAATCGAATTTTCATATACAAATTGATTTTTGGTATGAAACATAAGTGATCACAGATTAAGCTTATTTTCTCAAAGAGCTCAATATTTACCGAGATATAAAGGATTTTAGTTTTGAATCTAAGCTTAGTTTCTCTTATCTCTTATCTCCTTCTTATTAAAGGATTTTAGTTTTGATAAAAATTTTCATATAAAAATTGATTTTTGGTATGAAACATAAGTGATCACAGATTAAGCTTATTTTCTCAAAATACTCAATATTTAACGAGATATAAAGGATTTTAGTTTTGAATCGAATATTCATATAAAAATTTGATTTATGGTATGAAACATAAGTGATCACAGATTAAGCTTATTTTCTCAAAAAACTCAATATTTACCGAGATATAAAGGATTTTAGTTTTGAATCTAAGCTTAGTTTCTCTTATCTCTTATCTCCTTCTTATTAAAGGATTTTAGTTTTGATAAAAATTTTCATATAAAAATTGATTTTTGGTATGAAACATAAGTGATCACAGATTAAGCTTATTTCTCAAAAAACTCAATATTTACCGAGATATAAAGGATTTTAGTTTTGAATCGAATTTTCATATAAAATTTTTTGGTATGAAACATAAGTGATCACAGATTAAGCTTATTTTCTCAAAAAACTCAATATTTAACGAGATATAAAGGATTTTAGTTTTGAATCGAATTTTCATATAAAAATTGATTTTTGGTATGAAACATAAGTGATCACAGATTAAGCTTATTTTCTCAAAAAACTCAATATTTACCGAGATATAAAGGATTTTAGTTTTGAATCTAAGCTTAGTTTCTCTTATCTCTTATCTCCTTCTTATTAAAGGATTTTAGTTTTGATAAAAATTTTCATATAAAAATTGATTTTTGGTATGAAACATAAGTGATCACAGATTAAGCTTATTTTCTCAAAAAACTCAATATTTACCGAGATATAAAGGATTTTAGTTTTGAATCGAATTTTCATATAAAAATTGATTTTTGGTATGAAACATAAGTGATCACAGATTAAGCTTATTTTCTCAAAAAACTCAATATTTAACGAGATATAAAGGATTTTAGTTTTGAATCGAATTTTGATATAAAAATTGATTTATGGTATGAAACATAAGTGATCACAGATTAAGCTTATTTTCTCAAAAAAATCAATATTTAGCGAGATATAAAGAATTTTAGTTTTGATTAAAATTTTTGGTATGAAACATAAGTGATCACAGAATAAGCTTATTTTCTCAAAAAACTCAATATTTACCGAGATATAAAGGATTTTAGTTTTGATAAAAATTTTCATATAAAAATTGATTTTTGGTATGAAACATAAGTGATCACAGATTAAGTTTATTTTCTCAAAAAACTCAATATTTAACGAGATATAAAGGATTTTAGTTTTGATAAAAATTTTCATATAAAAATTGCTTTTTGGTATGAAACATAAGTGATCACAGATTAAGCTTATATAAAGGATTTTAGTTTTGATTAAAATTTTTATATACAAATTGATTTTTGGTATGAAACATAAGTGATCACAGATTAAGCTTATTTTCTCAAAAAACTCAATATTTACCGAGATATAAAGGATTTTAGTTTTGAATCGAATTTTCATATACAAATTGATTTTTGGTATGAAACATAAGTGATCACAGATTAAGCTTATTTTCTCAAAAAACTCAATATTTACCGAGATATAAAGGATTTTAGTTTTGAATCGAATTTTCATATACAAATTGATTTTTGGTATGAAACATAAGTGATCACAGATTAAGCTTATTTTCTCAAAAAACTCAATATTTACCGAGATATAAAGGATTTTAGTTTTGAATCGAATTTTCATATACAAATTGATTTTTGGTATGAAACATAAGTGATCACAGAATAAGCTTATTTTCTCAAAAAACTCAATATTTACCGAGATATAAAGGATTTTAGTTTTGAATCGAATTTTCATATACAAATTGATTTTTGGTATGAAACATAAGTGATCACAGATTAAGCTTATTTTCTCAAAAAACTCAATATTTACCGAGATATAAAGGATTTTAGTTTTGAATCGAATTTTCATATACAAATTGATTTTTGGTATGAAACATAAGTGATCACAGATTAAGCTTATTTTCTCAAAAAACTCAATATTTAGCGAGATATAAAGGATTTTAGTTTTGATTAAAATTTTTGGTATGAAACATAAGTGATCACAGATTAAGCTTATTTTCTCAAAGAGCTCAATATTTACCGAGATATAAAGGATTTTAGTTTTGAATCTAAGCTTAGTTTCTCTTATCTCTTATCTCCTTCTTATTAAAGGATTTTAGTTTTGATAAAAATTTTCATATAAAAATTGATTTTTGGTATGAAACATAAGTGATCACAGATTAAGCTTATTTTCTCAAAATACTCAATATTTAACGAGATATAAAGGATTTTAGTTTTGAATCGAATATTCATATAAAAATTGATTTATGGTATGAAACATAAGTGATCACAGATTAAGCTTATTTTCTCAAAAAACTCAATATTTACCGAGATATAAAGGATTTTAGTTTTGAATCTAAGCTTAGTTTCTCTTATCTCTTATCTCCTTCTTATTAAAGGATTTTAGTTTTGATAAAAATTTTCATATAAAAATTGATTTTTGGTATGAAACATAAGTGATCACAGATTAAGCTTATTTTCTCAAAAAACTCAATATTTACCGAGATATAAAGGATTTTAGTTTTGAATCGAATTTTCATATACAAATTGATTTTTGGTATGATACATAAGTGATCACAGATTAAGCTTATTTCTCAAAATACTCAATATTTAACGAGATATAAAGGATTTTAGTTTTGAATCGAATATTCATATAAAAATTGATTTATGGTATGAAACATAAGTGATCACAGATTAAGCTTATTTTCTCAAAAAACTCAATATTTACCGAGATATAAAGGATTTAATCTAAGCTTAGTTTCTCTTATCTCTTATCTCCTTCTTATTAAAGGATTTTAGTTTTGATAAAAATTTTCATATAAAAATTGATTTTTGGTATGAAACATAAGTGATCACAGATTAAGCTTATTTTCTCAAAAAACTCAATATTTACCGAGATATAAAGGATTTTAGTTTTGAATCGAATTTTCATATAAAAATTGATTTTTGGTATGAAACATAAGTGATCACAGATTAAGCTTATTTTCTCAAAAAACTCAATATTTAACGAGATATAAAGGATTTTAGTTTTGAATCGAATTTTCATATAAAAATTGATTTTTGGTATGAAACATAAGTGATCACAGATTAAGCTTATTTTCTCAAAAAACTCAATATTTACCGAGATATAAAGGATTTTAGTTTTGAATCGAATTTTCATATAAAAACTGATTTTTGGTATGAAACATAAGTGATCACAGATTAAGCTTATTTTCTCAAAAAACTCAATATTTACCGAGATATAAAGGTTTTTAGTTTTGAATCGAATTTTCATATAAAAACTGATTTTTGGTATGAAACATAAGTGATCACAGATTAAGCTTATTTTCTCAAAAAACTCAATATTTACCGAGATATAAAGGATTTTAGTTTTGAATCGAATTTTCATATACAAATTGATTTTTGGTATGAAACATAAGTTATCACA
The DNA here is from genome assembly GCA_951394005.1 of Protophormia terraenovae. Taxonomy (NCBI): domain Eukaryota; kingdom Metazoa; phylum Arthropoda; class Insecta; order Diptera; family Calliphoridae; genus Protophormia; species Protophormia terraenovae. Next base: position 147,310,170 of record OX596074.1, read on the forward strand.
GATTAAGCTTATTTTCTCAAAAAACTCAATATTTAACGAGATATAAAGGATTTTAGTTTTGAATCTAATTTTCATATAAAAATTGATTTTTGGTATGAAACATAAGTGATCACAGATTAAGTTTATTTTCTCAAAAAACTCAATATTAACCGAGATATAAAGGATTTTAGTTTTGATAAAAATTTTCATATAAAAATTGATTTTTGGTATGAAACATAAGTGATCACAGATTAAGTTTATTTTCTCAAAAAACTCAATATTTACCGAGATATAAAGGATTTTAGTTTGATAAAAATTTTCATATAAAAATTGATTTTTGGTATGAAACATAAGTGATCACAGATTAAGTTTATTTTCTCAAAAAACTCAATATTTACCGAGATATAAAGGATTTTAGTTTTGATAAAAATTTTCATATAAAAATTGATTTTTGGTATGAAACATAAGTGATCACAGATTAAGTTTATTTTCTCAAAAAACTCAATATTTACCGAGATATAAAGGATTTTAGTTTTGATAAAAATTTTCATATAAAAATTGATTTATGGTATGAAACATAAGTGATCACAGATTTAAGCTTATTTTCTCACAAAAAACTCAATATTTAACGATATATAAAGGATTTTAGTTTTGATAAAAATTTTCATATAAAAATTGATTTTTGGTATGAAACATAAGTGATCACAGATTAAGCTTATTTTCTCAAAAAACTCAATATTTACCGAGATATAAAGGATTTTAGTTTTGAATCGAATTTTCATATAAAAATTGATTTTTGGTATGAAACATAAGTGATCACAGATTAAGCTTATTTTCTCAAAAAACTCAATATTTACCGAGATATAAAAGGATTTTAGTTTTGAATCGAATTTTCATATAAAAATTGATTTTTGGTATGAAACATAAGTGATCACAGATTTAAGCTTATTTTCTCAAAAAACTCAATATTTAACGAGATATAAAGGATTTTAGTTTTGATAAAAATTTTCATATAAAAATTGATTTTTGGTATGAAACATAAGTGATCACAGATTAAGCTTATTTTCTCAAAAAACTCAATATTTAACGAGATATAAAGGATTTTAGTTTTGATTAAAATTTTCATATAAAAATTGATTTTTGGTATGAAACATAAGTGATCACAGATTAAGCTTATTTTCTCAAAAAACTCAATATTTAACGAGATATAAAGGATTTTAGTTTTGATAAAAATTTTCATATAAAAATTGATTTTTGGTATGAAACATAAGTGATCACAGATTAAGCTTATTTTCTCAAAAAACTCAATATTTAACGAGATATAAAAGGATTTTAGTTTTGAATCGAATTTTGATATAAAAATTGATTTTTGGTATGAAACATAAGTGATCACAGATTAAGTTTATTTTCTCAAAAAACTCAATATTTAACGAGATATAAAGGATTTTAGTTTTGATAAAAATTTTCATATAAAAATTGATTTTTGGTATGAAACATAAGTGATCACAGATTAAGCTTATTTTCTCAAAAAACTCAATATTTAACGAGATATAAAGGATTTTAGTTTTGATAAAAATTTTCATATAAAAATTGCTTTTTGGTATGAAACATAAGTGATCACAGATCACAGATTAAGCTTATTTTCTCAAAAAACTCAATATTTAACGAGATATAAAGGATTTTAGTTTTGATTAAAATTTTCATATAAAAATTGATTTTTGGTATGAAACATAAGTGATCACAGATTAAGCTTATTTTCTCAAAAAACTCAATATTTAACGAGATATAAAGGATTTTAGTTTTGAATCGAATTTTCATATACAAATTGATTTTTGGTATGAAACATAAGTGATCACAGATTAAGCTTATTTTCTCAAAGAGCTCAATATTTACCGAGATATAAAGGATTTTAGGTTTGATTAAAATTTTCATATAAAAATTGATTTTTGGTATGATACATAAGTGATCACAGATTAAGCTTATTTTCTCAAAATACTCAATATTTAACGAGATATAAAGGATTTTAGTTTTGAATCGAATATTCATATAAAAATTGATTTATGGTATGAAACATAAGTGATCACAGATTAAGCTTATTTTCTCAAAAAACTCAATATTTACCGAGATATAAAGGATTTTAGTTTTGATAAAAATTTTCATATAAAAATTGATTTTTGGTATGAAACATAAGTGATCACAGATTAAGTTTATTTTCTCAAAAAACTCAATATTTACCGAGATATAAAGGATTTTAGTTTTGATAAAAATTTTCATATAAAAATTGATTTTTGGTATAAAACATAAGTGATCACAGATTAAGCTTATTTTCTCAAAAAACTCAATATTTAACGAGATATAAAGGATTTTAGTTTTGAATCGAATTTTGATATAAAAATTGATTTATGGTATGAAACATAAGTGATCACAGATTAAGTTTATTTTCTCAAAAAACTCAATATTTACCGAGATATAAAGGATTTTAGTTTTGAATCGAATTTTGATATAAAAATTGATTTTTGGTATGAAACATAAGTGATCACAGATTAAGCTTATTTTCTCAAAAAACTTAATATTTACCGAGATATAAAGGATTTTAGTTTTGAATCGAATTTTCATATAAAAATTGATTTTTGGTATGAAACATAAGTGATCACAGATTAAGCTTATTTTCTCAAAAAACTCAATATTTACCGAGATATAAAGGATTTTAGTTTTGAATCGAATTTTTCATATAAAAATTGATTTTTGGTATGAAACATAAGTGATCACAGATTAAGCTCATTTTCTCAAAAAACTCAATATTTAACGAGATATAAAGGATTTTAGTTTTGGATCGAATTTTCATATAAAAATTGATTTATGGTATGAAACATAAGTGATCACAGATTAAGCTTATTTTCTCAAAAAACTCAATATTTAACGAGATATAAAGGATTTTAGTTTTGAATCGAATTTTCATATAAAATTGATTTTTGGTATGAAACATAAGTGATCACAGATTAAGCTCATTTTCTCAAAAAACTCAATATTTAACGAGATATAAAGGATTTTAGTTTTGGATCGAATTTTCATATAAAAATTGATTTATGGTATGAAACATAAGTGATCACAGATTAAGCTTATTTTCTCAAAAAACTCAATATTTAACGAGATATAAAGGATTTTAGTTTTGAATCGAATTTTGATATAAAAATTGATTTATGGTATGAAACATAAGTGATCACAGATTAAGCTTATTTTCTCAAAAAACTCAATATTTACCGAGATATAAAGGATTTTAGTTTTGAATCGAATTTTCATATAGAAATTGATTTTTGGTATAAAACATAAGTGATCACAGATTAAGCTTATTTTCTCAAAAAACTCAATATTTACCGAGATATAAAGGATTTTAGTTTTGAATCGAATTTCGATATAAAAATTGATTTTTGGTATGAAACATAAGTGATCACAGATTAAGCTTATTTTCTCAAAAAACTCAATACTTAACGAGATATAAAGGATTTTGGTTTTGGATCGAATTTTCATATAGAAATTGATTTTTGGTATAAAACATAAGTGATCACAGATTAAGCTTATTTTCTCAAAAAACTCAATATTTAACGAGATATAAAGGATTTTAGTTTTGGATCGAATTTTCATATAAAAATTGATTTTTGGTATGAAACATAAGTGATCACAGATTAAGCTCATTTTCTCAAAAAACTCAATATTTAACGAGATATAAAGGATTTTAGTTTTGGATCGAATTTTCATATAAAAATTGATTTATGGTATGAAACATAAGTGATCACAGATTAAGCTTATTTTCTCAAAAAACTCAATATTTAACGAGATATAAAGGATTTTAGTTTTGAATCGAATTTTGATATAAAAATTGATTTATGGTATGAAACATAAGTGATCACAGATTAAGCTTATTTTCTCAAAAAAATCAATATTTAGCGAGATATAAAGAATTTTAGTTTTGATTAAAATTTTTGGTATGAAACATAAGTGATCACAGAATAAGCTTATTTTCTCAAAAAACTCAATATTTACCGAGATATAAAGGATTTTAGTTTTGATAAAAATTTTCATATAAAAATTGATTTTTGGTATGAAACATAAGTGATCACAGATTAAGTTTATTTTCTCAAAAAACTCAATATTTAACGAGATATAAAGGATTTTTAGTTTTTGATAAAAATTTTCATATAAAAATTGCTTTTTGGTATGAAACATAAGTGATCACAGATTAAGCTTATATAAAGGATTTTAGTTTTGATTAAAATTTTTATATACAAATTGATTTTTGGTATGAAACATAAGTGATCACAGATTAAGCTTATTTTCTCAAAAAACTCAATATTTACCGAGATATAAAGGATTTTAGTTTTGAATCGAATTTTCATATACAAATTGATTTTTGGTATGAAACATAAGTGATCACAGATTAAGCTTATTTTCTCAAAAAACTCAATATTTACCGAGATATAAAGGATTTTAGTTTTGAATCGAATTTTCATATACAAATTGATTTTTGGTATGAAACATAAGTGATCACAGATTAAGCTTATTTTCTCAAAAAACTCAATATTTACCGAGATATAAAGGATTTTAGTTTTGAATCGAATTTTCATATACAAATTGATTTTTGGTATGAAACATAAGTGATCACAGAATAAGCTTATTTTCTCAAAAAACTCAATATTTACCGAGATATAAAGGATTTTAGTTTTGAATCGAATTTTCATATACAAATTGATTTTTGGTATGAAACATAAGTGATCACAGATTAAGCTTATTTTCTCAAAAAACTCAATATTTACCGAGATATAAAGGATTTTAGTTTTGAATCGAATTTTCATATACAAATTGATTTTTGGTATGAAACATAAGTGATCACAGATTAAGCTTATTTTCTCAAAAAACTCAATATTTAGCGAGATATAAAGGATTTTAGTTTTGATTAAAATTTTTGGTATGAAACATAAGTGATCACAGATTAAGTTTATTTTCTCAAAAAACTCAATATTTAACGAGATATAAAGGATTTTAGTTTTGATAAAAATTTTCATATAAAAATTGCTTTTTGGTATGAAACATAAGTGATCACAGATTAAGCTTATATAAAGGATTTTAGTTTTGATTAAAATTTTTATATACAAATTGATTTTTGGTATGAAACATAAGTGATCACAGATTAAGCTTATTTTCTCAAAAAACTCAATATTTACCGAGATATAAAGGATTTTAGTTTTGAATCGAATTTTCATATACAAATTGATTTTTGGTATGAAACATAAGTGATCACAGATTAAGCTTATTTTCTCAAAAAACTCAATATTTACCGAGATATAAAGGATTTTAGTTTTGAATCGAATTTTCATATACAAATTGATTTTTGGTATGAAACATAAGTGATCACAGATTAAGCTTATTTTCTCAAAAAACTCAATATTTACCGAGATATAAAGGATTTTAGTTTTGAATCGAATTTTCATATACAAATTGATTTTTGGTATGAAACATAAGTGATCACAGATTAAGCTTATTTTCTCAAAAAACTCAATATTTAATGAGATATAAAGGATTTTAGTTTTGAATCGAATTTTCATATACAAATTGATTTTTGGTATAAAACATAAGTGATCACAGATTAAGCTTATTTTCTCAAAAAACTCAATATTTAGCGAGATATAAAGGATTTTAGTTTTGATTAAAATTTTTGGTATGAAACATAAGTGATCACAGATTAAGCTTATTTTCTCAAAAAACTCAATATTTACCGAGATATAAAGGATTTTAGTTTTGAATCGAATTTTCATATACAAATTGATTTTTGGTATGAAACATAAGTGATCACAGATTAAGCTTATTTTCTCAAAAAACTCAATATTTAGCGAGATATAAAGGATTTTAGTTTTGATTAAAATTTTTGGTATGAAACATAAGTGATCACAGAATAAGCTTATTTTCTCAAAAAACTCAATATTTAATGAGATATAAAGGATTTTAGTTTTGAATCGAATTTTCATATACAAATTGATTTTTGGTATAAAACATAAGTGATCACAGATTAAGCTTATTTTCTCAAAAAACTCAATATTTACCGAGATATAAAGGATTTTAGTTTTGAATCGAATTTTCATATACAAATTGATTTTTGGTATGAAACATAAGTGATCACCAGAGCAAGTTTTTATAGCTTTTCGCTTGGAAAGTAAGCATTTGCATATTTGAAAAAAAATTTCACAAAAATGCATGTTTTTTAAATCTTTGCATAAATTTGCATATAATGGATACAAAAATTAGTTTTCTTTACAAAAACGCAATTTTTTAGTGATTTTTTAGAGTTCAATCTAATGGTTTCTAAAATGACTATTTTGAGTACGTTGTAAAAATTGTAAAGAAAAAAATTCAGACGCGTTTAATATGATTTTTAAAATTAATATATTTTTATTTTTATAAAAATCGAAAGCTATCAGAGATTGAAAATTAAAAAATGCATATTAAAGCATGTTTTTTACATATAAATATATAAAAATGCATAAATACGTTGGTTTTTCTATGCATATCCATGCTATTTTTGCATATTTCTGTGCATATTATCCAATTTTTTCGAGCTTTTTCAAGCGCATATTTTAATTTTTTTCATGCATATTTAAACTTGCCCTGGTGATCACAGATTAAGCTTATTTTCTCAAAAAACTCAATATTTAGCGAGATATAAAGGATTTTAGTTTTGATTAAAATTTTTGGTATGAAACATAAGTGATCACAGAATAAGCTTATTTTCTCAAAAAACTCAATATTTACCGAGATATAAAGGATTTTAGTTTTGAATCGAATTTTCATATACAAATTGATTTTTGGTATGAAACATAAGTGATCACAGATTAAGCTTATTTTCTCAAAAAACTCAATATTTAGCGAGATATAAAGGATTTTAGTTTTGATTAAAATTTTTGGTATGAAACATAAGTGATCACAGAATAAGCTTATTTTCTCAAAAAACTCAATATTTACCGAGATATAAAGGATTTTAGTTTTGAATCGAATTTTCATATACAAATTGATTTTTGGTATGAAAGATTAAGCTTATTTTCTCAAAAAACTCAATATTTAGCGAGATATAAAGGATTTTAGTTTTGATTAAAATTTTTGGTATGAAACATAAGTGATCACAGAATAAGCTTATTTTCTCAAAAAACTCAATATTTAATGAGATATAAAGGATTTTAGTTTTGATAAAAATTTTCATATAAAAATTGATTTTTGGTATGAAACATAAGTGATCACAGATTAAGTTTATTTTCTCAAAAAACTCAATATTTAACGAGATATAAAGGATTTTAGTTTTGAATCGAATTTTCATATAAAAATTGATTTTTGGTATAAAACATAAGTGATCACAGATTAAGCTTATTTTCTCAAAAAACTCAATATTTAACGAGATATAAAGGATTTTAGTTTTGAATCGAATATTCATATAAAAATTTATTTTTGGTATGAAACATAAGTGATCACAGATTAAGCTTATTTTCTCAAAATACGAGATATAATATAAGATATTTAACGAGATATAAAGGATTTTAGTTTTGATTAAAATTTTCATATAAAAATTGATTTTTGGTATGAAACATAAGTGATCACAGATTAAGCTTATTTTCTCAAAAAACTCAATATTTAACGAGATATAAAGGATTTTAGTTTTGAATCGAATATTCATATAAAAATTTATTTTTGGTATGAAACATAAGTGATCACAGATTAAGTTTATTTTCTTAAAAAACTCAATATTTAACGAGATACAAAGGATTTTAGTTTTGAATCGAATATTCATATAAAAATTGATTTTTGGTATGAAACATAAGTGATCACAGATTAAGCTTATTTTCTCAAAATACGAGATATAATATAAGATATTTAACGAGATATAAAGGATTTTAGTTTTGATTAAAATTTTCATATAAAAATTGATTTTTGGTATGAAACATAAGTGATCACAGATTAAGTTTATTTTCTCAAAAAACTCAATATTTAACGAGATATAAAGGATTTTAGTTTTGAATCGAATTTTCATATAAAAATTGATTTTTGGTATAAAACATAAGTGATCACAGATTAAGCTTATTTTCTCAAAAAACTCAATATTTACCGAGATATAAAGGATTTTAGTTTTGATTAAAATTTTTGGTATGAAACATAAGTGATCACAGAATAAGCTTATTTTCTCAAAAAACTCAATATTTACCGAGATATAAAGGATTTTAGTTTTGAATCGAATTTTCATATACAAATTGATTTTTGGTATGAAACATAAGTGATCACAGATTAAGCTTATTTTCTCAAAAAACTCAATATTTACCGAGATATAAAGGATTTTAGTTTTGAATCGAATTTTCATATACAAATTGATTTTTGGTATGAAACATAAGTGATCACAGATTAAGCTTATTTTCTCAAAAAACTCAATATTTAGCGAGATATAAAGGATTTTAGTTTTGATTAAAATTTTTGGTATGAAACATAAGTGATCACAGAATAAGCTTATTTTCTCAAAAAACTCAATATTTAATGAGATATAAAGGATTTTAGTTTTGAATCGAATTTTCATATACAAATTGATTTTTGGTATAAAACATAAGTGATCACAGATTAAGCTTATTTTCTCAAAAAACTCAATATTTAGCGAGATATAAAGGATTTTAGTTTTGATTAAAATTTTTGGTATGAAACATAAGTGATCACAGATTAAGCTTATTTTCTCAAAAAACTCAATATTTACCGAGATATAAAGGATTTTAGTTTTGAATCGAATTTTCATATACAAATTGATTTTTGGTATGAAACATAAGTGATCACAGATTAAGCTTATTTTCTCAAAAAACTCAATATTTAGCGAGATATAAAGGATTTTAGTTTTGATTAAAATTTTTGGTATGAAACATAAGTGATCACAGAATAAGCTTATTTTCTCAAAAAACTCAATATTTAATGAGATATAAAGGATTTTAGTTTTGAATCGAATTTTCATATACAAATTGATTTTTGGTATAAAACATAAGTGATCACAGATTAAGCTTATTTTCTCAAAAAACTCAATATTTACCGAGATATAAAGGATTTTAGTTTTGAATCGAATTTTCATATACAAATTGATTTTTGGTATGAAACATAAGTGATCACCAGAGCAAGTTTTTATAGCTTTTCGCTTGGAAAGTAAGCATTTGCATATTTGAAAAAAAATTTCACAAAAATGCATGTTTTTTAAATCTTTGCATAAATTTGCATATAATGGATACAAAAATTAGTTTTCTTTACAAAAACGCAATTTTTTAGTGATTTTTTAGAGTTCAATCTAATGGTTTCTAAAATGACTATTTTGAGTACGTTGTAAAAATTGTAAAGAAAAAAATTCAGACGCGTTTAATATGATTTTTAAAATTAATATATTTTTATTTTTATAAAAATCGAAAGCTATCAGAGATTGAAAATTAAAAAATGCATATTAAAGCATGTTTTTTACATATAAATATATAAAAATGCATAAATACGTTGGTTTTTCTATGCATATCCATGCTATTTTTGCATATTTCTGTGCATATTATCCAATTTTTTCGAGCTTTTTCAAGCGCATATTTTAATTTTTTTCATGCATATTTAAACTTGCCCTGGTGATCACAGATTAAGCTTATTTTCTCAAAAAACTCAATATTTAGCGAGATATAAAGGATTTTAGTTTTGATTAAAATTTTTGGTATGAAACATAAGTGATCACAGAATAAGCTTATTTTCTCAAAAAACTCAATATTTACCGAGATATAAAGGATTTTAGTTTTGAATCGAATTTTCATATACAAATTGATTTTTGGTATGAAACATAAGTGATCACAGATTAAGCTTATTTTCTCAAAAAACTCAATATTTAGCGAGATATAAAGGATTTTAGTTTTGATTAAAATTTTTGGTATGAAACATAAGTGATCACAGAATAAGCTTATTTTCTCAAAAAACTCAATATTTACCGAGATATAAAGGATTTTAGTTTTGAATCGAATTTTCATATACAAATTGATTTTTGGTATGAAAGATTAAGCTTATTTTCTCAAAAAACTCAATATTTAGCGAGATATAAAGGATTTTAGTTTTGATTAAAATTTTTGGTATGAAACATAAGTGATCACAGAATAAGCTTATTTTCTCAAAAAACTCAATATTTAATGAGATATAAAGGATTTTAGTTTTGATAAAAATTTTCATATAAAAATTGATTTTTGGTATGAAACATAAGTGATCACAGATTAAGTTTATTTTCTCAAAAAACTCAATATTTAACGAGATATAAAGGATTTTAGTTTTGAATCGAATTTTCATATAAAAATTGATTTTTGGTATAAAACATAAGTGATCACAGATTAAGCTTATTTTCTCAAAAAACTCAATATTTAACGAGATATAAAGGATTTTAGTTTTGAATCGAATATTCATATAAAAATTTATTTTTGGTATGAAACATAAGTGATCACAGATTAAGCTTATTTTCTCAAAATACGAGATATAATATAAGATATTTAACGAGATATAAAGGATTTTAGTTTTGATTAAAATTTTCATATAAAAATTGATTTTTGGTATGAAACATAAGTGATCACAGATTAAGCTTATTTTCTCAAAAAACTCAATATTTAACGAGATATAAAGGATTTTAGTTTTGAATCGAATATTCATATAAAAATTTATTTTTGGTATGAAACATAAGTGATCACAGATTAAGTTTATTTTCTTAAAAAACTCAATATTTAACGAGATACAAAGGATTTTAGTTTTGAATCGAATTTTCATATAAAAATTGATTTTTGGTATGAAACATAAGTGATCACAGATTAAGCTTATTTTCTCAAAATACGAGATATAATATAAGATATTTAACGAGATATAAAGGATTTTAGTTTTGATTAAAATTTTCATATAAAAATTGATTTTTGGTATGAAACATAAGTGATCACAGATTAAGCTTATTTTCTCAAAAAACTCAATATTTAACGAGATATAAAGGATTTTAGTTTTGAATCGAATATTCATATAAAAATTTATTTTTGGTATGAAACATAAGTGATCACAGATTAAGTTTATTTTCTTAAAAAACTCAATATTTAACGAGATACAAAGGATTTTAGTTTTGAATCGAATTTTCATATAAAAATTGATTTTTGGTATGAAACATAAGTGATCACAGATTAAGCTTATTTTCTCAAAATACGAGATATAATATAAGATATTTAACGAGATATAAAGGATTTTAGTTTTGATTAAAATTTTCATATAAAAATTGATTTTTGGTATGAAACATAAGTGATCACAGATTAAGCTTATTTTCTCAAAAAACTCAATATTTAACGAGATATAAAGGATTTTAGTTTTGAATCGAATATTCATATAAAAATTTATTTTTGGTATGAAACATAAGTGATCACAGATTAAGCTTATTTTCTCAAAAAACTCAATATTTACCGAGATATAAAGGATTTTAGTTTTGAATCGAATTTTCATATACAAATTGATTTTTGGTATGAAACATAAGTGATCACAGATTAAGCTTATTTTCTCAAAAAACTCAATATTTAGCGAGATATAAAGGATTTTAGTTTTGATTAAAATTTTTGGTATGAAACATAAGTGATCACAGAATAAGCTTATTTTCTCAAAAAACTCAATATTTACCGAGATATAAAGGATTTTAGTTTTGAATCGAATTTTCATATACAAATTGATTTTTGGTATAAAACATAAGTGATCACAGATTAAGTTTATTTTCTCAAAAAACTCAATATTTAGCGAGATATAAAGGATTTTAGTTTTGATTAAAATTTTTGGTATGAAACATAAGTGATCACAGAATAAGCTTATTTTCTCAAAAAACTCAATATTTAATGAGATATAAAGGATTTTAGTTTTGATAAAAATGTTCATATAAAAATTGATTTTTGGTATGAAACATAAGTGATCACAGATTAAGTTTATTTTCTCAAAAAACTCAATATTTAACGAGATATAAAGGATTTTAGTTTTGAATCGAATTTTCATATAAAAATTGATTTTTGGTATAAAACATAAGTGATCACAGATTAAGCTTATTTTCTCAAAAAACTCAATATTTAACGAGATATAAAGGATTTTAGTTTTGAATCGAATATTCATATAAAAATTTATTTTTGGTATGAAACATAAGTGATCACAGATTAAGCTTATTTTCTCAAAATACGAGATATAATATAAGATATTTAACGAGATATAAAGGATTTTAGTTTTGATTAAAATTTTCATATAAAAATTTATTTTTGGTATGAAACATAAGTGATCACAGATTAAGTTTATTTTCTTAAAAAACTCAATATTTAACGAGATACAAAGGATTTTAGTTTTGAATCGAATTTTCATATAAAAATTGATTTTTGGTATGAAACATAAGTGATCACAGATTAAGCTTATTTTCTCAAAATACGAGATATAATATAAGATATTTAACGAGATATAAAGGATTTTAGTTTTGATTAAAATTTTCATATAAAAATTGATTTTTGGTATGAAACATAAGTGATCACAGATTAAGTTTATTTTCTCAAAAAACTCAATATTTAACGAGATATAAAGGATTTTAGTTTTGAATCGAATTTTCATATAAAAATTGATTTTTGGTATAAAACATAAGTGATCACAGATTAAGCTTATTTTCTCAAAAAACTCAATATTTAACGAGATATAAAGGATTTTAGTTTTGAATCGAATTTTCATATAAAAATTGATTTTTGGTATGAAACATAAGTGATCACAGATTAAGTTTATTTTCTCAAAAAACTCAATATTTGACGAGATATAAAGGATTTTAGTTTTGAATCGAATTTTCATATAAAAATTGATTTTTGGTATAAAACATAAGTGATCACAGATTAAGCTTATTTTCTCAAAAAACTCAATATTTAGCGAGATATAAAGGATTTTAGTTTTGATTAAAATTTTTGGTATGAAACATAAGTGATCACAGAATAAGCTTATTTTCTCAAAAAACTCAATATTTACCGAGATATAAAGGATTTTAGTTTTGAATCGAATTTTCATATACAAATTGATTTTTGGTATGAAACATAAGTGATCACAGATTAAGCTTATTTTCTCAAAAAACTCAATATTTACCGAGATATAAAGGATTTTAGTTTTGATTAAAATTTTTGGTATGAAACATAAGTGATCACAGAATAAGCTTATTTTCTCAAAAAACTCAATATTTAACGAGATATAAAGGATTTTAGTTTTGAATCGAATTTTCATATAAAAATTGATTTTTGGTATGAAACGTAAGTGATCACAGATTAAGCTTATTTTCTCAAAATACGAGATATAATATAAGATATTTAACGAGATATAAAGGATTTTAGTTTTGATTAAAATTTTCATATAAAAATTGATTTTTGGTATGAAACATAAGTGATCACAGATTAAGCTTATTTTCTCAAAAAACTCAATATTTAACGAGATATAAAGGATTTTAGTTTTGAATCGAATATTCATATAAAAATTTATTTTTGGTATGAAACATAAGTGATCACAGATTAAGCTTATTTTCTCAAAAAACTCAATATTTACCGAGATATAAAGGATTTTAGTTTTGAATCGAATTTTCATATACAAATTGATTTTTGGTATGAAACATAAGTGATCACAGATTAAGCTTATTTTCTCAAAAAACTCAATATTTAGCGAGATATAAAGGATTTTAGTTTTGATTAAAATTTTTGGTATGAAACATAAGTGATCACAGAATAAGCTTATTTTCTCAAAAAACTCAATATTTACCGAGATATAAAGGATTTTAGTTTTGAATCGAATTTTCATATACAAATTGATTTTTGGTATGAAACATAAGTGATCACAGATTAAGCTTATTTTCTCAAAAAACTCAATATTTAGCGAGATATAAAGGATTTTAGTTTTGATTAAAATTTTTGGTATGAAACATAAGTGATCACAGAATAAGCTTATTTTCTCAAAAAACTCAATATTTAATGAGATATAAAGGATTTTAGTTTTGATAAAAATTTTCATATAAAAATTGATTTTTGGTATGAAACATAAGTGATCACAGATTAAGTTTATTTTCTCAAAAAACTCAATATTTAACGAGATATAAAGGATTTTAGTTTTGAATCGAATTTTCATATAAAAATTTATTTTTGGTATGAAACATAAGTGATCACAGATTAAGCTTATTTTCTCAAAAAACTCAATATTTAGCGAGATATAAAGGATTTTAGTTTTGATTAAAATTTTTGGTATGAAACATAAGTGATCACAGAATAAGCTTATTTTCTCAAAAAACTCAATATTTAATGAGATATAAAGGATTTTAGTTTTGATAAAAATTTTCATATAAAAATTGATTTTTGGTATGAAACATAAGTGATCACAGATTAAGTTTATTTTCTCAAAAAACTCAATATTTAACGAGATATAAAGGATTTTAGTTTTGAATCGAATATTCGTATAAAAATTTATTTTTGGTATGAAACATAAGTGATCACAGATTAAGCTTATTTTCTCAAAATACGAGATATAATATAAGATATTTAACGAGATATAAAGGATTTTAGTTTTGATTAAAATTTTCATATAAAAATTGATTTTTGGTATGAAACATAAGTGATCACAGATTAAGCTTATTTTCTCAAAAAACTCAATATTTAACGAGATATAAAGGATTTTAGTTTTGAATCGAATATTCATATAAAAATTTATTTTTGGTATGAAACATAAGTGATCACAGATTAAGTTTATTTTCTTAAAAAACTCAATATTTAACGAGATATAAAGGATTTTAGTTTTGAATCGAATTTTCATATAAAAATTGATTTTTGGTATGAAACATAAGTGATCACAGATTAAGCTTATTTTCTCAAAATACGAGATATAATATAAGATATTTAACGAGATATAAAGGATTTTAGTTTTGATTAAAATTTTCATATAAAAATTGATTTTTGGTATGAAACATAAGTGATCACAGATTAAGCTTATTTTCTCAAAAAACTCAATATTTAACGAGATATAAAGGATTTTAGTTTTGAATCGAATATTCATATAAAAATTTATTTTTGGTATGAAACATAAGTGATCACAGATTAAGCTTATTTTCTCAAAAAACTCAATATTTAGCGAGATATAAAGGATTTTAGTTTTGATTAAAATTTTTGGTATGAAACATAAGTGATCACAGAATAAGCTTATTTTCTCAAAAAACTCAATATTTAAAGAGATATAAAGAATTTTAGTTTTGATTAAAATTTTCATATAAAAATTGATTTTTGGTATGAAACATAAGTGATCACAGATTAAGCTTATTTTCTCAAAAAACTCAATATTTAACGAGATATAAAGGATTTTAGTTTTGATTACAATTTTCACATAAAAATTGATTTTTGGTATGAAACATAAGTGATCACAGATTAAGCTTATTTTCTCAAAAAACTCAATATTTACCGAGATATAAAGGATTTTAGTTTTGATTACAATTTTCACATAAAAATTGATTTTTGGTATGAAACATAAGTGATCACAGATTAAGCTTATTTTCTCAAAAAACTCAATATTTACCGAGATATAAAGGATTTTAGTTTTGAATCGAATTTTCATATAAAAATTGATTTTTGGTATGAAACATAATTGATCACAGATTAAGCTTATTTTCTCAAAAAACTCAATATTTAACGAGATATAAAGGATTTTAGTTTTGAATCGAATATTCATATAAAAATTTATTTTTGGTATGAAAAAAAACTCAATATTTAACGAGATATAAAGGATTTTAGTTTTGATAAAAATTTTCATATAAAAATTGATTTTTGGTATGAAACATAAGTGATCACAGATTAAGCTTATTTTCTCAAAAAACTCAATATTTAACGAGATATAAAGGATTTTAGTTTTGATTACAATTTTCACATAAAAATTGATTTTTGGTATGAAACATAAGTGTTCACAGATTAAGCTTATTTTCTCAAAAAACTCAATATTTACCGAGATATAAAGGATTTTAGTTTTGATTACAATTTTCACATAAAAATTGATTTTTGGTATGAAACATAAGTGATCACAGATTAAGCTTATTTTCTCAAAAAACTCAATATTTACCGAGATATAAAGGATATTAGTTTTGAATCGAATTTTCATATAAAAATTGATTTTTGGTATGAAACATAAGTGATCACAGATTAAGCTTATTTTCTCAAAAAACTCAATATTTAACGAGATATAAAGGATTTTAGTTTTGATTAAAATTTTAATATAAAAATTGATTTTTGGTATGAAACATAAGTGATCACAGATTAAGCTTATTTTCTCAAAAAACTCAATATTTAACGAGATATAAAGGATTTTAGTTTTGATTACAATTTTCACATAAAAATTGATTTTTGGTATGAAACATAAGTGATCACAGATTAAGCTTATTTTCTCAAAAAACTCAATATTTACCGAGATATAAAGGATTTTAGTTTTGATTACAATTTTCACATAAAAATTGATTTTTGGTATGAAACATAAGTGATCACAGATTAAGTTTATTTTCTCAAAAAACTCAATATTTAACGAGATATAAAGGATTTTAGTTTTGAATCGAATATTCATATAAAAATTTATTTTTGGTATGAAACATAAGTGATCACAGATTAAGCTTATTTTCTCAAAATACGAGATATAATATAAGATATTTAACGAGATATAAAGGATTTTAGTTTTGATTAAAATTTTCATATAAAAATTGATTTTTGGTATGAAACATAAGTGATCACAGATTAAGCTTATTTTCTCAAAAAACTTAATATTTACCGAGATATAAAGGATTTTAGTTTTGAATCGAATTTTCATATAAAAATTGATTTTTGGTATGAAACATAAGTGATCACATATTAAGTTTATTTTCTCAAAAAACTCAATATTTAACGAGATATAAAGGATTTTAGTTTTGATTAACATTTTTATATAAAAATTGATTTTTGGTATGAAACATAAGTGATCACAGATTAAGTTTATTTTCTCAAAAAACTCAATATTTAACGAGATATAAAGGATTTTAGTCTTGATTAATATATTCATATAAAAATTGATTTTTGGTATAAAACATAAGTGATCACAGATTAAGCTTATTTTCTCAAAAAACTCAACATTTAGCGAGATATAAAGGATTTTAGTTTTGATTAAAATTTCCATATAAAAATTGACTTTTGGTATGAAACATAAGTGATCACAGATTAAGCTTATTTTCTCAAAAAACTTAATATTTAACGAGATATAAAGGATTTTAGTTTTGATAAAAATTTTCATATAAAAATTGATTTTTGGTATGAAACATAAGTGATCACAGATTAAGCTTATTTTCTCAAAAAACTTAATATTTACCGAGATATAAAGGATTTTAGTTTTGAATCGAATTTTCATATAAAAATTGATTTTTGGTATAAAACATAAGTGATCACAGATTAAGCTTATTTTCTCAAAAAACTCAATATTTAACGAGATATAAAGGATTTAAGTTTTAATTACAATTTTCATATAAAAATTGATTTTTGGTATGAAACATAAGTGATCACAGATTAAGCTTATTTTCTCAAAAAACTCAATATTTACCGAGATATAAAGGATTTTAGTTTTGAATCGAATTTTCATATAAAAATTGATTTTTGGTATGAAACATAAGTGATCACAGATTAAGCTTATTTTCTCAAAAAACTCAATATTTAACGAGATATAAAGGATTTTAGTTTTGATTAACATTTTTATATAAAAATTGATTTTTGGTATGAAACATAAGTGATCACAGATTAAGCTTATTTTCTCAAAAAACTCAATATTTAAAGAGATATAAAGAATTTTAGTTTTGATTAAAATTTTCATATAAAAATTGATTTTTGGTATGAAACATAAGTGATCACAGATTAAGCTTATTTTCTCAAAAAACTTAATATTTACCGAGATATAAAGGATTTTAGTTTTGAATCGAATTTTCATATAAAAATTGATTTTTGGTATGAAACATAAGTGATCACATATTAAGCTTATTTTCTCAAAAAACTCAATATTTAACGAGATATAAAGGATTTTAGTTTTGATAAAAATTTTCATATAAAAATTTACTTTTGGTATGAAACATAAGTGATCACAGATTAAGCTTATTTTCTCAAAAAACTTAATATTTAACGAGATATAAAGGATTTTAGTTTTGATAAAAATTTTCATATAAAAATTGATTTTTGGTATGAAACATAAGTGATCACAGATTAAGCTTATTTTCTCAAAAAACTTAATATTTACCGAGATATAAAGGATTTTAGTTTTGAATCGAATTTTCATATAAAAATTGATTTTTGGTATAAAACATAAGTGATCACAGATTAAGCTTATTTTCTCAAAAAACTCAACATTTAGCGAGATATAAAGGATTTTAGTTTTGATTAAAATTTCCATATAAAAATTGACTTTTGGTATGAAACATAAGTGATCACAGATTAAGCTTATTTTCTCAAAAAACTTAATATTTAACGAGATATAAAGGATTTTAGTTTTGATAAAAATTTTCATATAAAAATTGATTTTTGGTATGAAACATAAGTGATCACAGATTAAGCTTATTTTCTCAAAAAACTTAATATTTACCGAGATATAAAGGATTTTAGTTTTGAATCGAATTTTCATATAAAAATTGATTTTTGGTATAAAACATAAGTGATCACAGATTAAGCTTATTTTCTCAAAAAACTTAATATTTACCGAGATATAAAGGATTTTAGTTTTGAATCGAATTTTCATATAAAAATTGATTTTTGGTATAAAACATAAGTGATCACAGATTAAGCTTATTTTCTCAAAAAACTCAATATTTAACGAGATATAAAGGATTTTAGTTTTGAATCGATATAAAAATTTATTTTTGGTATGAAACAGAAGTGATCACAGGTTAAGCTTATTTTCTCAAAAAACTCAATATTTAACGAGATATAAAGGATTTTAGTTTTGAATCGAATATTCATATAAAAATTGATTTTTGGTATGAAACATAAGTGATCACAGATTAAGCTTATTTTCTCAAAAAACTCAATATTTAACGAGATATAAAGGATTTTAGTTTTGAATCGAATATTCATATAAAAATTGATTTTTGGTATGAAACATAAGTGATCACAGATTAAGCTTATTTTCTCAAAAAACTCAATATTTACCGAGATATAAAGGATTTTAATTTTGAATCGAATTTTCATATAAAAATTGATTTTTGGTATAAAACATAAGTGATCACAGATTAAGCTTATTTTCTCAAAAAACTCAATATTTAACGAGATATAAAGGATTTAAGTTTTAATTACAATTTTCATATAAAAATTGATTTTTGGTATAAAACATAAGTGATCACAGGTTAAGCTTATTTTCTCAAAAAACTCAATATTTAACGAGATATAAAGGATTTTAGTTTTGATTAAAATTTTCATATACAAATTGATTTTTGGTATGAAACATAAGTGATCACAGATTAAGCTTATTTTCTCAAAAAACTCAATATTTAACGAGATA
The DNA here is from genome assembly GCA_951394005.1 of Protophormia terraenovae. Taxonomy (NCBI): domain Eukaryota; kingdom Metazoa; phylum Arthropoda; class Insecta; order Diptera; family Calliphoridae; genus Protophormia; species Protophormia terraenovae. The sequence goes on from OX596074.1 coordinate 147,329,751, forward strand.
TAAAGGATTTTAGTTTTGAATCGAATATTCATATAAAAATTGATTTTTGGTATGAAACATAAGTGATCACAGATTAAGCTTATTTTCTCAAAAAACTCAATATTTACCGAGATATAAAGGATTTTAATTTTGAATCGAATTTTCATATAAAAATTGATTTTTGGTATAAAACATAAGTGATCACAGATTAAGCTTATTTTCTCAAAAAACTCAATATTTAACGAGATATAAAGGATTTAAGTTTTAATTACAATTTTCATATAAAAATTGATTTTTGGTATAAAACATAAGTGATCACAGGTTAAGCTTATTTTCTCAAAAAACTCAATATTTAACGAGATATAAAGGATTTTAGTTTTGATTAAAATTTTCATATACAAATTGATTTTTGGTATGAAACATAAGTGATCACAGATTAAGCTTATTTTCTCAAAAAACTCAATATTTAACGAGATATAAAGGATTTTAGTTTTGAATCGAATATTCATATAAAAATTGATTTTTGGTATGAAACATAAGTGATCACAGATTAAGCTTATTTTCTCAAAAAACTCAATATTTACCGAGATATAAAGGATTTTAATTTTGAATCGAATTTTCATATAAAAATTGATTTTTGGTATAAAACATAAGTGATCACAGATTAAGCTTATTTTCTCAAAAAACTCAATATTTAACGAGATATAAAGGATTTTAGTTTTGAATCGAATATTCATATAAAAATTGATTTTTGGTATGAAACATAAGTGATCACAGATTAAGCTTATTTTCTCAAAAAACTCAATATTTAAAGAGATATAAAGAATTTTAGTTTTGATTAAAATTTTCATATAAAAATTGATTTTTGGTATGAAACATAAGTGATCACAGATTAAGCTTATTTTCTCAAAAAACTTAATATTTACCGAGATATAAAGGATTTTAGTTTTGAATCGAATTTTCATATAAAAATTGATTTTTGGTATGAAACATAAGTGATCACAGATTAAGCTTATTTTCTCAAAAAACTCAATATTTAACGAGATATAAAGGATTTTAGTTTTGAATCGATATAAAAATTTATTTTTGGTATGAAACAGAAGTGATCACAGGTTAAGCTTATTTTCTCAAAAAACTCAATATTTACCGAGATATAAAGGATTTTAGTTTTGATTAAAATATTCATATAAAAATTGATTTTTGGTATGAAACACAAGTGATCACAGATTAAGCTTATTTTCTCAAAAAACTCAATATTTACCGAGATATAAAGGATTTTAATTTTGAATCGAATTTTCATATAAAAATTGATTTTTGGTATAAAACATAAGTGATCACAGATTAAGCTTATTTTCTCAAAAAACTCAATATTTAACGAGATATAAAGGATTTTAGTTTTGAATCGAATATTCATATAAAAATTGATTTTTGGTATGAAACATAAGTGATCACAGATTAAGCTTATTTTCTCAAAAAACTCAATATTTAACGAGATATAAAGGATTTTAGTTTTGATTAACATTTTTATATAAAAATTGATTTTTGGTATGAAACATAAGTGATCACAGATTAAGCTTATTTTCTCAAAAAACTCAATATTTAAAGAGATATAAAGAATTTTAGTTTTGATTAAAATTTTCATATAAAAATTGATTTTTGGTATGAAACATAAGTGATCACAGATTAAGCTTATTTTCTCAAAAAACTTAATATTTACCGAGATATAAAGGATTTTAGTTTTGAATCGAATTTTCATATAAAAATTGATTTTTGGTATGAAACATAAGTGATCACAGATTAAGCTTATTTTCTCAAAAAACTCAATATTTAACGAGATATAAAGGATTTTAGTTTTGAATCGATATAAAAATTTATTTTTGGTATGAAACAGAAGTGATCACAGGTTAAGCTTATTTTCTCAAAAAACTCAATATTTACCGAGATATAAAGGATTTTAGTTTTGATTAAAATATTCATATAAAAATTGATTTTTGGTATGAAACACAAGTGATCACAGATTAAGCTTATTTTCTCAAAAAACTCAATATTTAACGAGATATAAAGGATTTTAGTTTTGAATCGAATATTCATATAAAAATTGATTTTTGGTATGAAACATAAGTGATCACAGATTAAGCTTATTTTCTCAAAAAACTCAATATTTACCGAGATATAAAGGATTTTAGTTTTGAATCGAATTTTCATATAAAAATTGATTTTTGGTATGAAACATAAGTGATCACAGATTAAGCTTATTTTCTCAAAAAACTCAATATTTAACGAGATATAAAGGATTTTAGTTTTGAATCGAATTTTGATATAAAAATTTATTTTTGGTATGAAACAGAAGTGATCACAGGTTAAGCTTATTTTCTCAAAAAACTCAATATTTAACGAGATATAAAGGATTTTAGTTTTGAATCGAATATTCATATAAAAATTGATTTTTGGTATGAAACATAAGTGATCACAGATTAAGCTTATTTTCTCAAAAAACTCAATATTTACCGAGATATAAAGGATTTTAGTTTTGAATCGAATATTCATATAAAAATTGATTTTTGGTATGAAACATAAGTGATCACAGATTAAGCTTATTTTCTCAAAAAACTCAATATTTACCGAGATATAAAGGATTTTAGTTTTGAATCGAATTTTCATATAAAAATTGATTTTTGGTATGAAACATAAGTGATCACAGATTAAGCTTATTTTCTCAAAAAACTCAATATTTAACGAGATATAAAGGATTTTAGTTTTGAATCGAATATTCATATAAAAATTGATTTTTGGTATGAAACATAAGTGATCACAGGTTAAGCTTATTTTCTCAAAAAACTCAATATTTACCGAGATATAAAGGATTTTAGTTTTGAATCGAATTTTCATATAAAAATTGATTTTTGGTATGAAACATAAGTGATCACAGATTAAGCTTATTTTCTCAAAAAACTCAATATTTAACGAGATATAAAGGATTTTAGTTTTGAATCGAATTTTCATATAAAAATTGATTTTTGGTATGAAACATAAGTGATCACAGATTAAGCTTATTTTCTCAAAAAACTCAATATTTACCGAGATATAAAGGATTTTAGTTTTGAATCGAATTTTCATATAAAAATTGATTTTTGGTATGAAACATAAGTGATCACAGATTAAGCTTATTTTCTCAAAAAACTCAATATTTAACGAGATATAAAGGATTTTAGTTTTGAATCGAATATTCATATAAAAATTGATTTTTGGTATGAAACATAAGTGATCACAGGTTAAGCTTATTTTCTCAAAAAACTCAATATTTACCGAGATATAAAGGATTTTAGTTTTGAATCGAATTTTCATATAAAAATTGATTTTTGGTATGAAACATAAGTGATCACAGATTAAGCTTATTTTCTCAAAAAACTCAATATTTACCGAGATATAAAGGATTTTAGTTTTGAATCGAATTTTCATATAAAAATTGATTTTTGGTATGAAACATAAGTGATCACAGATTAAGCTTATTTTCTCAAAAAACTCAATATTTAACGAGATATAAAGGATTTTAGTTTTGATTAACATTTTTATATAAAAATTGATTTTTGGTATGAAACATAAGTGATCACAGATTAAGCTTATTTTCTCAAAAAACTCAATATTTAAAGAGATATAAAGAATTTTAGTTTTGATTAAAATTTTCATATAAAAATTGATTTTTGGTATGAAACATAAGTGATCACAGATTAAGCTTATTTTCTCAAAAAGCTTAATATTTACCGAGATATAAAGGATTTTAGTTTTGAATCGAATTTTCATATAAAAATTGATTTTTGGTATGAAACATAAGTGATCACAGATTAAGCTTATTTTCTCAAAAAACTCAATATTTAACGAGATATAAAGGATTTTAGTTTTGATTAACATTTTTATATAAAAATTGATTTTTGGTATGAAACATAAGTGATCACAGATTAAGTTTATTTTCTCAAAAAACTCAATATTTAACGAGATATAAAGGATTTTAGTCTTGATTAAAATATTCATATAAAAATTGATTTTTGGTATGAAACACAAGTGATCACAGATTAAGCTTATTTTCTCAAAAAACTCAATATTTAACGAGATATAAAGGATTTTAGTTTTGAATCGAATATTCATATAAAAATTGATTTTTGGTATGAAACATAAGTGATCACAGATTAAGCTTATTTTCTCAAAAAACTCAATATTTAACGAGATATAAAGGATTTTAGTTTTGAATCGAATTTTGATATAAAAATTTATTTTTGGTATGAAACAGAAGTGATCACAGGTTAAGCTTATTTTCTCAAAAAACTCAATATTTAACGAGATATAAAGGATTTTAGTTTTGATTGAAATTTTCATAGGATTTTAGTTTTGATTAAAATTTCCATATAAAAATTGATTTTTGGTATGAAACATAAGTGATCACAGATTAAGCTTATTTTCTCAAAAAACTTAATATTTAACGAGATATAAAGGATTTTAGTTTTGATAAAAATTTTCATATAAAAATTGATTTTTGGTATGAAACATAAGTGATCACAGATTAAGCTTATTTTCTCAAAAAACTCAATATTTAAAGAGATATAAAGAATTTTAGTTTTGATTAAAATTTTCATATAAAAATTGATTTTTGGTATGAAACATAAGTGATCACAGATTAAGCTTATTTTCTCAAAAAACTCAATATTTAACGAGATATAAAGGATTTTAGTTTTGAATCGAATATTCATATAAAAATTGATTTTTGGTATGAAACATAAGTGATCACAGATTAAGCTTATTTTCTCAAAAAACTTAATATTTACCGAGATATAAAGGATTTTAGTTTTGAATCGAATTTTCATATAAAAATTGATTTTTGGTATGAAACATAAGTGATCACAGATTAAGCTTATTTTCTCAAAAAACTCAATATTTAACGATATATAAAGGATTTTAGTTTTGATAAAAATTTTCATATAAAAATTTATTTTTGGTATGAAACAGAAGTGATCACAGGTTAAGCTTATTTTCTCAAAAAACTCAATATTTAACGAGATATTTTCTCAAAAAACTTAATATTTACCGAGATATAAAGGATTTTAGTTTTGAATCGAATTTTCATATAAAAATTGATTTTTGGTATGAAACATAAGTGATCACAGATTAAGCTTATTTTCTCGAAAAACTCAATATTTAACGAGATATAAAGGATTTTAGTTTTGATAAAAATTTTCATATAAAAATTGATTTTTGGTATGAAACATAAGTGATCACAGATTAAGCTTATTTTCTCAAAAAACTTAATATTTACCGAGATATAAAGGATTTTAGTTTTGAATCGAATTTTCATATAAAAATTGATTTTTAGTATAAAACATAAGTGATCACAGATTAAGCTTATTTTCTCAAAAAACTCAATATTTAACGAGATATAAAGGATTTTAGTTTTGATTAAAATTTTCATATAAAAATTGATTTTTGGTATGAAACATAAGTGATCACAGGTTAAGCTTATTTTCTCAAAAAACTCAATATTTAACGAGATATAAAGGATTTTAGTTTTGATTAAAATTTTCATATACAAATTGATTTTTGGTATGAAACATAAGTGATCACAGATTAAGCTTATTTTCTCAAAAAACTCAATATTTAACGAGATATAAAGGATTTTAGTTTTGAATCGAATATTCATATAAAAATTGATTTTTGGTATGAAACATAAGTGATCACAGATTAAGCTTATTTTCTCAAAAAACTCAATATTTACCGAGATATAAAGGATTTTAATTTTGAATCGAATTTTCATATAAAAATTGATTTTTGGTATAAAACATAAGTGATCACAGATTAAGCTTATTTTCTCAAAAAACTCAATATTTAACGAGATATAAAGGATTTAAGTTTTAATTACAATTTTCATATAAAAATTGATTTTTGGTATGAAACATAAGTGATCACAGATTAAGCTTATTTTCTCAAAAAACTTAATATTTACCGAGATATAAAGGATTTTAGTTTTGAATCGAATTTTCATATAAAAATTGATTTTTGGTATGAAACATAAGTGATCACAGATTAAGCTTATTTTCTCAAAAAACTCAATATTTAACGATATATAAAGGATTTTAGTTTTGATAAAAATTTTCATATAAAAATTTATTTTTGGTATGAAACAGAAGTGATCACAGGTTAAGCTTATTTTCTCAAAAAACTCAATATTTAACGAGATATTTTCTCAAAAAACTTAATATTTACCGAGATATAAAGGATTTTAGTTTTGAATCGAATTTTCATATAAAAATTGATTTTTGGTATAAAACATAAGTGATCACAGATTAAGCTTATTTTCTCAAAAAACTCAATATTTAACGAGATATAAAGGATTTTAGTTTTGAATCGAATTTTGATATAAAAATTTATTTTTGGTATGAAACAGAAGTGATCACAGGTTAAGCTTATTTTCTCAAAAAACTCAATATTTAACGAGATATAAAGGATTTTAGTTTTGATTAAAATTTTCATATACAAATTGATTTTTGGTATGAAACATAAGTGATCACAGATTAAGCTTATTTTCTCAAAAAACTCAATATTTAAAGAGATATAAAGAATTTTAGTTTTGATTAAAATTTTCATATAAAAATTGATTTTTGGTATGAAACATAAGTGATCACAGATTAAGCTTATTTTCTCAAAAAACTCAATATTTAACGAGATATAAAGGATTTTAGTTTTGAATCGAATATTCATATAAAAATTGATTTTTGGTATGAAACATAAGTGATCACAGATTAAGCTTATTTTCTCAAAAAACTCAATATTTACCGAGATATAAAGGATTTTAATTTTGAATCGAATTTTCATATAAAAATTGATTTTTGGTATAAAACATAAGTGATCACAGATTAAGCTTATTTTCTCAAAAAACTCAATATTTACCGAGATATAAAGGATTTTAATTTTGAATCGAATTTTCATATAAAAATTGATTTTTGGTATAAAACATAAGTGATCACAGATTAAGCTTATTTTCTCAAAAAACTCAATATTTAACGAGATATAAAGGATTTTAGTTTTGATAAAAATTTTCATATAAAAATTGATTTTTGGTATGAAACATAAGTGATCACAGATTAAGCTTATTTTCTCGAAAAACTCAATATTTAACGAGATATAAAGTATTTTAGTTTTGATAAAAATTTTCATATAAAAATTGATTTTTGGTATGAAACATAAGTGATCACAGATTAAGCTTATTTTCTCAAAAAACTCAATATTTAACGAGATATAAAGGATTTTAATTTTGAATCGAATTTTCATATAAAAATTTATTTTTGGTATGAAACAGAAGTGATCACAGGTTAAGCTTATTTTCTCAAAAAACTCAATATTTAACGAGATATAAAGGATTTTAGTTTTGATTAAAATTTTCATATACAAATTGATTTTTGGTATGAAACATAAGTGATCACAGATTAAGCTTATTTTCTCAAAAAACTCAATATTTAAAGAGATATAAAGAATTTTAGTTTTGATTAAAATTTTCATATAAAAATTGATTTTTGGTATGAAACATAAGTGATCACAGATTAAGCTTATTTTCTCAAAAAACTCAATATTTAAAGAGATATAAAGGATTTTAGTTTTGAATCGAATTTTCATATAAAAATTGATTTTTGGTATGAAACATAAGTGATCACAGATTAAGCTTATTTTCTCGAAAAACTCAATATTTAACGAGATATAAAGGATTTTAGTTTTGATAAAAATTTTCATATAAAAATTGATTTTTGGTATGAAACATAAGTGATCACAGATTAAGCTTATTTTCTCAAAAAACTTAATATTTACCGAGATATAAAGGATTTTAGTTTTGAATCGAATTTTCATATAAAAATTGATTTTTAGTATAAAACATAAGTGATCACAGATTAAGCTTATTTTCTCAAAAAACTCAATATTTAACGAGATATAAAGGATTTTAGTTTTGATTAAAATTTTCATATAAAAATTGATTTTTGGTATGAAACATAAGTGATCACAGGTTAAGCTTATTTTCTCAAAAAACTCAATATTTAACGAGATATAAAGGATTTTAGTTTTGATTAAAATTTTCATATACAAATTGATTTTTGGTATGAAACATAAGTGATCACAGATTAAGCTTATTTTCTCAAAAAACTCAATATTTAACGAGATATAAAGGATTTTAGTTTTGAATCGAATATTCATATAAAAATTGATTTTTGGTATGAAACATAAGTGATCACAGATTAAGCTTATTTTCTCAAAAAACTCAATATTTACCGAGATATAAAGGATTTTAATTTTGAATCGAATTTTCATATAAAAATTGATTTTTGGTATAAAACATAAGTGATCACAGATTAAGCTTATTTTCTCAAAAAACTCAATATTTAACGAGATATAAAGGATTTAAGTTTTAATTACAATTTTCATATAAAAATTGATTTTTGGTATGAAACATAAGTGATCACAGATTAAGCTTATTTTCTCAAAAAACTCAATATTTAACGAGATATAAAGGATTTTAGTTTTGAATCGAATATTCATATAAAAATTGATTTTTGGTATGAAACATAAGTGATCACAGATTAAGCTTATTTTCTCGAAAAACTCAATATTTAACGAGATATAAAGTATTTTAGTTTTGATAAAAATTTTCATATAAAAATTGATTTTTGGTATGAAACATAAGTGATCACAGATTAAGCTTATTTTCTCAAAAAACTCAATATTTAACGAGATATAAAGGATTTTAATTTTGAATCGAATTTTCATATAAAAATTTATTTTTGGTATGAAACAGAAGTGATCACAGGTTAAGCTTATTTTCTCAAAAAACTCAATATTTAACGAGATATAAAGGATTTTAGTTTTGATTAAAATTTTCATATACAAATTGATTTTTGGTATGAAACATAAGTGATCACAGATTAAGCTTATTTTCTCAAAAAACTCAATATTTAAAGAGATATAAAGAATTTTAGTTTTGATTAAAATTTTCATATAAAAATTGATTTTTGGTATGAAACATAAGTGATCACAGATTAAGCTTATTTTCTCAAAAAACTCAATATTTAAAGAGATATAAAGGATTTTAGTTTTGAATCGAATTTTCATATAAAAATTGATTTTTGGTATGAAACATAAGTGATCACAGATTAAGCTTATTTTCTCGAAAAACTCAATATTTAACGAGATATAAAGGATTTTAGTTTTGATAAAAATTTTCATATAAAAATTGATTTTTGGTATGAAACATAAGTGATCACAGATTAAGCTTATTTTCTCAAAAAACTTAATATTTACCGAGATATAAAGGATTTTAGTTTTGAATCGAATTTTCATATAAAAATTGATTTTTAGTATAAAACATAAGTGATCACAGATTAAGCTTATTTTCTCAAAAAACTCAATATTTAACGAGATATAAAGGATTTTAGTTTTGATTAAAATTTTCATATAAAAATTGATTTTTGGTATGAAACATAAGTGATCACAGGTTAAGCTTATTTTCTCAAAAAACTCAATATTTAACGAGATATAAAGGATTTTAGTTTTGATTAAAATTTTCATATACAAATTGATTTTTGGTATGAAACATAAGTGATCACAGATTAAGCTTATTTTCTCAAAAAACTCAATATTTAACGAGATATAAAGGATTTTAGTTTTGAATCGAATATTCATATAAAAATTGATTTTTGGTATGAAACATAAGTGATCACAGATTAAGCTTATTTTCTCAAAAAACTCAATATTTACCGAGATATAAAGGATTTTAATTTTGAATCGAATTTTCATATAAAAATTGATTTTTGGTATAAAACATAAGTGATCACAGATTAAGCTTATTTTCTCAAAAAACTCAATATTTAACGAGATATAAAGGATTTAAGTTTTAATTACAATTTTCATATAAAAATTGATTTTTGGTATGAAACATAAGTGATCACAGATTAAGCTTATTTTCTCAAAAAACTCAATATTTAACGAGATATAAAGGATTTTAGTTTTGAATCGAATATTCATATAAAAATTGATTTTTGGTATGAAACATAAGTGATCACAGGTTAAGCTTATTTTCTCAAAAAACTCAATATTTACCGAGATATAAAGGATTTTAGTTTTGAATCGAATTTTCATATAAAAATTGATTTTTGGTATGAAACATAAGTGATCACAGATTAAGCTTATTTTCTCAAAAAACTCAATATTTACCGAGATATAAAGGATTTTAGTTTTGAATCGAATTTTCATATAAAAATTGATTTTTGGTATGAAACATAAGTGATCACAGATTAAGCTTATTTTCTCAAAAAACTCAATATTTAACGAGATATAAAGGATTTTAGTTTTGATTAACATTTTTATATAAAAATTGATTTTTGGTATGAAACATAAGTGATCACAGATTAAGCTTATTTTCTCAAAAAACTCAATATTTAAAGAGATATAAAGGATTTTAGTTTTGATTAACATTTTTATATAAAAATTGATTTTTGGTATGAAACATAAGTGATCACAGATTAAGTTTATTTTCTCAAAAAACTCAATATTTAACGAGATATAAAGGATTTTAGTCTTGATTAAAATATTCATATAAAAATTGATTTTTGGTATGAAACACAAGTGATCACAGATTAAGCTTATTTTCTCAAAAAACTCAATATTTAACGAGATATAAAGGATTTTAGTTTTGAATCGAATTTTCATATAAAAATTGATTTTTGGTATGAAACATAAGTGATCACAGATTAAGCTTATTTTCTCAAAAAACTCAATATTTAACGAGATATAAAGGATTTTAGTTTTGAATCGAATTTTGATATAAAAATTTATTTTTGGTATGAAACAGAAGTGATCACAGGTTAAGCTTATTTTCTCAAAAAACTCAATATTTAACGAGATATAAAGGATTTTAGTCTTGATTAAAATATTCATATAAAAATTGATTTTTGGTATGAAACACAAGTGATCACAGATTAAGCTTATTTTCTCAAAAAACTCAATATTTAACGAGATATAAAGGATTTTAGTTTTGAATCGAATTTTCATATAAAAATTGATTTTTGGTATGAAACATAAGTGATCACAGATTAAGTTTATTTTCTCAAAAAACTCAATATTTAACGAGATATAAAGGATTTTAGTCTTGATTAAAATATTCATATAAAAATTGATTTTTGGTATGAAACACAAGTGATCACAGATTAAGTTTATTTTCTCAAAAAACTCAATATTTAACGAGATATAAAGGATTTTAGTTTTGAATCGAATTTTCATATAAAAATTGATTTTTGGTATGAAACATAAGTGATCACAGATTAAGCTTATTTTCTCAAAAAACTCAATATTTAACGAGATATAAAGGATTTTAGTTTTGATTAACATTTTTATATAAAAATTGATTTTTGGTATGAAACATAAGTGATCACAGATTAAGCTTATTTTCTCAAAAAACTCAATATTTAACGAGATATAAAGGATTTTAGTTTTGATTAACATTTTTATATAAAAATTGATTTTTGGTATGAAACATAAGTGATCACAGATTAAGTTTATTTTCTCAAAAAACTCAATATTTAACGAGATATAAAGGATTTTAGTCTTGATTAAAATATTCATATAAAAATTGATTTTTGGTATGAAACACAAGTGATCACAGATTAAGCTTATTTTCTCAAAAAACTCAATATTTAACGAGATATAAAGGATTTTAGTTTTGAATCGAATATTCATATAAAAATTGATTTTTGGTATGAAACATAAGTGATCACAGATTAAGCTTATTTTCTCAAAAAACTCAATATTTACCGAGATATAAAGGATTTTAGTTTTGAATCGAATTTTCATATAAAAATTGATTTTTGGTATGAAACATAAGTGATCACAGATTAAGCTTATTTTCTCAAAAAACTCAATATTTAACGAGATATAAAGGATTTTAGTTTTGAATCGAATTTTGATATAAAAATTTATTTTTGGTATGAAACAGAAGTGATCACAGGTTAAGCTTATTTTCTCAAAAAACTCAATATTTAACGAGATATAAAGGATTTTAGTTTTGAATCGAATATTCATATAAAAATTGATTTTTGGTATGAAACATAAGTGATCACAGATTAAGCTTATTTTCTCAAAAAACTCAATATTTACCGAGATATAAAGGATTTTAGTTTTGAATCGAATATTCATATAAAAATTGATTTTTGGTATGAAACATAAGTGATCACAGATTAAGCTTATTTTCTCAAAAAACTCAATATTTACCGAGATATAAAGGATTTTAGTTTTGAATCGAATTTTCATATAAAAATTGATTTTTGGTATGAAACATAAGTGATCACAGATTAAGCTTATTTTCTCAAAAAACTCAATATTTACCGAGATATAAAGGATTTTAGTTTTGAATCGAATTTTCATATAAAAATTAATTTTTGGTATGAAACATAAGTGATCACAGATTAAGCTTATTTTCTCAAAAAACTCAATATTTAACGAGATATAAAGGATTTTAGTTTTGAATCGAATATTCATATAAAAATTGATTTTTGGTATGAAACATAAGTGATCACAGGTTAAGCTTATTTTCTCAAAAAACTCAATATTTACCGAGATATAAAGGATTTTAGTTTTGATTAACATTTTTATATAAAAAAATTTTCATATAAAAATTGATTTTTGGTATGAAACATAAGTGATCACAGATTAAGCTTATTTTCTCAAAAAACTTAATATTTACCGAGATATAAAGGATTTTAGTTTTGAATCGAATTTTCATATAAAAATTGATTTTTGGTATGAAACATAAGTGATCACAGATTAAGCTTATTTTCTCAAAAAACTCAATATTTAACGAGATATAAAGGATTTTAGTTTTGATTAACATTTTTATATAAAAATTGATTTTTGGTATGAAACATAAGTGATCACAGATTAAGTTTATTTTCTCAAAAAACTCAATATTTAACGAGATATAAAGGATTTTAGTCTTGAATCGAATTTTCATATAAAAATTGATTTTTGGTATGAAACATAAGTGATCACAGATTAAGCTTATTTTCTCAAAAAACTCAATATTTAACGAGATATAAAGGATTTTAGTTTTGAATCGAATTTTGATATAAAAATTTATTTTTGGTATGAAACAGAAGTGATCACAGGTTAAGCTTATTTTCTCAAAAAACTCAATATTTAACGAGATATAAAGGATTTTAGTTTTGATTGAAATTTTCATAGGATTTTAGTTTTGATTAAAATTTCCATATAAAAATTGATTTTTGGTATGAAACATAAGTGATCACAGATTAAGCTTATTTTCTCAAAAAACTTAATATTTAACGAGATATAAAGGATTTTAGTTTTGATAAAAATTTTCATATAAAAATTGATTTTTGGTATGAAACATAAGTGATCACAGATTAAGCTTATTTTCTCAAAAAACTCAATATTTAACGAGATATAAAGGATTTTAGTTTTGAATCGAATATTCATATAAAAATTGATTTTTGGTATGAAACATAAGTGATCACAGATTAAGCTTATTTTCTCAAAAAACTTAATATTTACCGAGATATAAAGGATTTTAGTTTTGAATCGAATTTTCATATAAAAATTGATTTTTGGTATGAAACATAAGTGATCACAGATTAAGCTTATTTTCTCAAAAAACTCAATATTTAACGATATATAAAGGATTTTAGTTTTGATAAAAATTTTCATATAAAAATTTATTTTTGGTATGAAACAGAAGTGATCACAGGTTAAGCTTATTTTCTCAAAAAACTCAATATTTAACGAGATATTTTCTCAAAAAACTTAATATTTACCGAGATATAAAGGATTTTAGTTTTGAATCGAATTTTCATATAAAAATTGATTTTTGGTATAAAACATAAGTGATCACAGATTAAGCTTATTTTCTCAAAAAACTCAATATTTAACGAGATATAAAGGATTTTAGTTTTGAATCGAATTTTGATATAAAAATTTATTTTTGGTATGAAACAGAAGTGATCACAGGTTAAGCTTATTTTCTCAAAAAACTCAATATTTAACGAGATATAAAGGATTTTAGTTTTGATTAAAATTTTCATATACAAATTGTTTTTGGTATGAAACATAAGTGATCACAGATTAAGCTTATTTTCTCAAAAAACTCAATATTTAAAGAGATATAAAGAATTTTAGTTTTGATTAAAATTTTCATATAAAAATTGATTTTTGGTATGAAACATAAGTGATCACAGATTAAGCTTATTTTCTCAAAAAACTCAATATTTAACGAGATATAAAGGATTTTAGTTTTGAATCGAATATTCATATAAAAATTGATTTTTGGTATGAAACATAAGTGATCACAGATTAAGCTTATTTTCTCAAAAAACTCAATATTTAACGAGATATAAAGGATTTTAGTTTTGAATCGAATTTTCATATAAAAATTGATTTTTGGTATAAAACATAAGTGATCACAGATTAAGCTTATTTTCTCAAAAAACTCAATATTTAACGAGATATAAAGGATTTTAGTTTTGAATCGAATTTTCATATAAAAATTGATTTTTGGTATGAAACATAAGTGATCACAGATTAAGTTTATTTTCTCAAAAAACTCAATATTTACCGAGATGTAAAGGATTTTAGTTTTGAATCGAATTTTCATATAAAAATTGATTTTTAGTATAAAACATAAGTGATCACAGATTAAGCTTATTTTCTCAAAAAACTCAATATTTAACGAGATATAAAGGATTTTAGTTTTGATTAAAATTTCCATATAAAAATTGATTTTTGGTATGAAACATAAGTGATCACAGATTAAGTTTATTTTCTCAAAAAACTCAATATTTACCGAGATATAAAGGATTTTAGTTTTGAATCGAATTTTCATATAAAAATTGATTTTTAGTATAAAACATAAGTGATCACAGATTAAGCTTATTTTCTCAAAAAACTCAATATTTAACGAGATATAAAGGATTTTAGTTTTGATTAAAATTTCCATATAAAAATTGATTTTTGGTATGAAACATAAGTGATCACAGATTAAGTTTATTTTCTCAAAAAACTTAATATTTACCGAGATATAAAGGATTTTAGTTTTGAATCGAATTTTCATATAAAAATTGATTTTTAGTATAAAACATAAGTGATCACAGATTAAGCTTATTTTCTCAAAAAACTTAATATTTACCGAGATATAAAGGATTTTAGTTTTGAATCGAATTTTCATATAAAAATTGATTTTTGGTATAAAACATAAGTGATCACAGATTAAGCTTATTTTCTCAAAAAACTCAATATTTAACGAGATATAAAGGATTTTAGTTTTGATAAAAATTTTCATATAAAAATTGATTTTTGGTATGAAACATAAGTGATCACAGATTAAGTTTATTTTCTCAAAAAACTCAATATTTACCGAGATGTAAAGGATTTTAGTTTTGAATCGAATTTTCATATAAAAATTGATTTTTGGTATGAAACATAAGTGATCGCAGATTAAGTTTATTTTCTCAAAAAACTCAATATTTACCGAGATGTAAAGGATTTTAGTTTTGAATCGAATTTTCATATAAAAATTGATTTTTGGTATGAAACATAAGTGATCACAGATTAAGTTTATTTTCTCAAAAAACTCAATATTTAACGAGATATAAAGGATTTTAGTTTTGAATCGAATTTTCATATAAAAATTGGTTTTTGGTATGAAACATAAGTGATCACAGATTAAGCTTATTTTCTCAAAAAACTCAATATTTAACGAGATATAAAGGATTTTAGTTTTGATAAAAATTTTCATATAAAAATTGATTTTTGGTATGAAACATAAGTGATCACAGATTAAGCTTATTTTCTCAAAAAACTTAATATTTACCGAGATATAAAGGATTTTAGTTTTGAATCGAATTTTCATATAAAAATTGATTTTTAGTATAAAACATAAGTGAGCTTATTTTCTCAAAAAACTCAATATTTAACGAGATATAAAGGATTTTAGTTTTGATTAAAATTTCCATATAAAAATTGATTTTTGGTATGAAACATTTTTGGTATAAAACATAAGTGATCACAGATTAAGCTTATTTTCTCAAAAAACTTAATATTTACCGAGATATAAAGGATTTTAGTTTTGAATCGAATTTTCATATAAAAATTGATTTGTGGTATGAAACATAAGTGATCACAGATTAAGCTTATTTTCTCAAAAAACTCAATATTTACCGAGATGTAAAGGATTTTAGTTTTGAATCGAATTTTCATATAAAAATTGATTTTTGGTATGAAACATAAGTGATCACAGATTAAGCTTATTTTCTCAAAAAACTCAATATTTAACGAGATATAAAGGATTTTAGTTTTGATAAAAATTTTCATATAAAAATTTATTTTTGGTATGAAACATAAGTGATCACAGATTAAGCTTATTTTCTCAAAAAACTTAATATTTACCGAGATATAAAGGATTTTAGTTTTGAATCGAATTTTCATATAAAAATTGATTTTTGGTATAAAACATAAGTGATCACAGATTAAGCTTATTTTCTCAAAAAACTCAACATTTAGCGAGATATAAAGGATTTTAGTTTTGATTAAAATTTCCATATAAAAATTGATTTTTGGTATGAAACATAAGTGATCACAGATTAAGCTTATTTTCTCAAAAAACTTAATATTTAACGAGATATAAAGGATTTTAGTTTTGATAAAAATTTTCATATAAAAATTGATTTTTGGTATGAAACATAAGTGATCACAGATTAAGCTTATTTTCTCAAAAAACTTAATATTTACCGAGATATAAAGGATTTTAGTTTTGAATCGAATTTTCATATAAAAATTGATTTTTGGTATGAAACATAAGTGATCACAGATTAAGCTTATTTTCTCAAAAAACTCAATATTTAACAAGATATAAAGGATTTTAGTTTTGATTAAAATTTTCATGTAAATAAAAAATACTTTTTTTTTAGTTTTTGTAGTTTGTTTTTATTGAAAACTTAATTTTTAAAATAAGGCCAAAAGAAAGTAACATTAAAATTATTTATGTATCTTAGAATAAAATACAAATATTATTTTTTTAAACAAAAATATTTGTAAATTATTAAACAAATTATATTGGAGTAGATTAAAATAATATTATAAATTAAAATAAAATAGTTTTAAATATTTTGTTAAAAAAGTTTGATAGGTTTTTCAGTTTTTGTTTCACTGAGTTTTAGGCGGTAAGTTATTTGAGTTTAAATTTTATTTAATTTTTGGTTTAAATATATTTTTTTATGAGAAATTGTACATATAATGCAATATGTTTTATTTGACTTGTTTATGTATAAGATATATAATGGGGTTTTAGGTATTTTCAGCTTTTAATTTTTAATTATTTATTATTTTTCTTTTAAAAGTAATGGTTTTAAAGTATTAATTTTAGTTTTAAATAAAATTGTTTGTTGTTTTGTTTTAAATAAATATTTAAAGTAAATTATTTTTGTTTGTTAATATGTATGTATAATTTATTTATATATTTATATAGTGTATAGGTATATATAAGTAGTTATGTATAATATAATTAAATTTTTATTTTTAATAAATTCCGAAAAAACAGTCATGTTTAAGATTTGTTGGTTTTATATATAATTTTTTTTTTTTATTTATTTTTTATAATTTCTTTTTGCATAAATATTTTTTTTTGTTAAAATATAATGCGATGAGCCACTTAATTTTCTTTATATTTTTGTTCATTTAAATGAATAATATTTATAAATTTTACATAAATACATAAAATGATCTTTTTAGGATTTCTTTTCAATGGTTTTGGTTTATTATTTTAAATTTATAATAATTTACAATACAACAGAGTTTTTTTTATTATTATTAACACTTATAGGATGAGGCTGATTTTTTTAATAGGATTTTTAATATATTTTTATATTTATGAAAGGAAGTTATAAATAAAATTTTACTTATTTTATTTTTCTAAATGTATCAGAACTGTTAGAAAATTAATTTATTTAAAAGTAAATAAAAAAAATTAAGAAAGCTTAACATTATTTTTTTTCATATGCAGGAAAAAGTTTTTTAAAATTATTGTATGCTCTAACAAATATAAGCATAATTATCTTGCACATAATTTGAGTTGAGTTTAAATATTTAAAGCTCTAAAGATTAGAGCGTATTTTTCTTTGATTTGAAAAGTTCTAAAAAAAACTACTAAAATTAATTTATTATGAAGATAATAAAAAAATAAGCTTTAAATGTTCTAGAGACAAAATAAACTCTTAAGTAACAAAAATATTCTTCTTTTACTTAAAAGCTTATTTTTTTCTTTAAAAAAAGGTTTGTTAAAAACATGTAAGAATATCTTTTTAAATGAAGATTTTAACAAAAATAACCTATTAAGCTTAAAATAAGCAAAAATATGCTCAAACAAATCAATGTCAGAATTTTTGAAATTATATATATAACTATATAATAAAGATTTATATGGATATGAATTAAAATAAATTATAAAATATTAAAAAAAAAAAAAAAAAAAATAATAAAAATGTCTTGTTGGAAAGAGTAAAAATAATTAAATTTTTTTTTTTTTTTATTTCAAAGATTAAAAAAATAAAAATTTGAAAGATAAAATAAAAATATTTAAAAATGAAAGTAAAATATTTAAATTTATAGTAAAAATATAAAAAAGTCAACTATAATTCTTTAAAAAGGTTTTTTTTTTTTTTTTAATTAAAATTAAAACACTTTAATAATTTGTAATAAATAAATTAAATAATTTCTTAAAAAAACTTGAATTAAAATTCTATTTCAAAATAAACTTGAGATTAAACATAATAATTTCTTTAAATATTGACTTAATTCAGTTTAACATAAAAATTTAAATTTTTTATTAATTTTTAATACATATTTAATTGATATAAATAAACATTTATAACAAAAATAAACTTTTTTATTTTTTATTTACATAATTAAACTCGCTTCTCTTTCAAAATGAACGCCATATTAAAAGTAATGTCTCTTCTAAAATATTTATTTAATTTAGCTCAATTTTGGGAAATTTATCCACGTAAAATTAAATATATAACGTCCCTTAATCCTCATTTAAAAAAAGCTCAGTAAAACTGTAAATGTTAAATTAATGATATTAATGATTAATTAAAAATTTAATTGAATTAATTAAGAATCGTTAATGAAAAATACATTTTTAAGGAGTATGAACAATTAGTAAAAAAAAATATGATTAACTTTGCTTTCAAGTACACATTAGTTAGCCAACACTTTAAGGCTAACAAACCTTTGTTAATAAAACGTATGAAAAAACACTGTTTTATACAGAATATCAAATATTATTCATACTTTTCAAATTTATTAAAAAGTTTTTTATTGTTTAAGCATAAAATGAATTCTTTTTAAAATGTTGTTTCTATTATTACTACTTAGTAAAAATATAAAAATAAAAGAAACAATAGAAATTAACAAGCAAAAATATAAAAAACTTTATGAAACGGATAAAATATGTATTCGAACAACGAAAAGAACGAGTTTCTTTAATTTGTTTTTATTGAAAAACCTTTTTGATATCTTTATTATTTTTTATTAATTTCTTTTTTTCTCTAAATATAAAGATAAAATAAAAATCGCAGTTATAATGAATAAAAATAACGATCTAAAATTGAAGAAATATATAGACCAGAATAGGGGTGAACTAAAGAGTATTCTTTGCAAAACACAAGGAAAAAAGGAAATTAATCATAATGTCACTTAAAGTAAGTTTAATATAGGCCCATAACTACTTTCAAATATTTAAATTACATTTGTTATATTTTAATTAATAAACGTTCTTGCATACAATTTTAAGGTATTTAACTAAACAATGCTTTGTAAAACTGTGTTAATTTTTTTTATTTGCATACGGCCGCAAATGTTTTCTAAAATCTGTTTTATTTTATTGAAAAAGATAATTTTGATTATTATTTATATTATTCTTTTAAATCCAAATCTTTTAATTAAATTTCGGAAATAGTTCACTTTAACCTTTTTTTTAATAAACATTTAAATCAGTTTCTCTTTTAAAATAAACCTTAGATTAGGTGATAAGGATTTCTCTTAATAGGGACTTAATTAAAATTAATTTTGAAAAATTTGAAACAATAGGAAAATATTTATTTTTAATTAACTTTGAAATAACTAAGTTTAAATAAATAGTTAAATAAACTATAAATGTCTACTGTTCAAAAGAACTTGTTTGTTAAATTAAAGAATTAAAACTATAATAAAAATTAGAAAAATATATATAAATTTTTTCTTAATTCTTCCAATTCAATTTACATTTAATTCCAAACTTTAGTTTATTTCAAAAAAAGTTTCCTTAAATCTTTCTTTAATTAATTACGTCTCTCTTTTAAAGTAAACGTCACATTAAATATAACATTTGTCTGAATACATTAAGGCCCCGGTTTGCGTCGTTAATGGGGACCGCTGAATTGCGGCGCAAGGTAAACAACATAATTGGTTCCATATTAAATATATTTGAACAGAAAAGAAGTTAATCTTTAATAAAATATTTTTGTACAAAAAGGTAAATTTAAAATACTTATATGAATAATTAATAAGAAGATCAATGAATCAATAAAGTTTTCACAAAGAAAAAAAAAAAAAAAAAATTACATTATAGCGTCTCAAACCGAAGTCATAACGCCGCAAATCGAAAACATAGCAACGCGTTCCGAAATATTGAAATTTCAAACAGTGACGAAAAGTGAAACGACTGAAATCGGGTCCTAAGTGTATTGATTTAGGGCTTAATTTTGTAAAACACTTAACCTCAATTATTCAAATTGAGATGAAGCGATCTACAAAAAATAGGGGAGTTAATTAAAGTCAAATAAATTTAATTTAGAAAAATTTTAATTACATAAAAATTTGAAAATTTTTTTTTACATTAATATATTTAATTTTAAAATATTTCCATAATATTTTATTTTTTTAATAAACAAAAATTTATAACAAAAATAGAATTCTGAAAAAATTAGTTTCATTCTAAAATAAAATAATAAATGTGTAACTGTAATTAGCATTGAAATATTTGCTTGATATTTTTATTCAAAATTAAATGAGTTTTTGATTACATTTAAACAGAGTTTTACTCCGTTTGTGTTTTTTAGAACAATTTTAAACTTACATAAAAATCATCAATTTTATATTTATCCATATTCTTCATTTAAATCCATAGTTTAACTAAAGTTTAATTCAAGTGTTTAATTAAAACAGTTTTAGAAAAAATTTCCTTTAAATAAATTAATTTTTTTAAACAGATCTGATACAAATATATAATTTATTCTTTGTATGTATACAAACAAATACATTTAATTTTCCATAGTAATAGTCGTAGTAGTGTAAATGATGATGCTGATATTTTATAAATTACATAAATAACTTCTTTAGCTTAATAAGCAGCAAAAAGTCTTAAAAGTGCAGTACAAAAATGTGCAAATTTAAAAAAAGAAATTTTAAAGAAAATTAAAAATGGAAATACACTTAAAAAAAAAGAAGCTTTATAAATTCTTACAGCTGGGATTTCCTTTTTAATATTTCAGACTGCTTGACATTTTAACTCTAAATATGTATATTTTTTTTTTTTTTAGTTAACAAATTTGTTTTTGAAATAAATTTAATTTGCATATAAATATTTATATTTAAAGTTAATGTTTTGTATTAAATTTAAATTGTTTTATATATTTTTAATTTTTGTTTATTATTTTCTTTTCTTTATTGATATTGATATATTTTACATAAATGCATTTACATCAATTGCACGTTAAATATATATAAATATATAGGTTTTTTTTTAATAAACATATGTTTTTTAATGATAAAATTTGACACAAAAAGATTTCTTGTTATTAAAAAGAATATTGAAATGATTTTTTAAATAACTAAAAGAAAAATACTTTCTGGGGGCAAATGGTTTGTTTTTTTTTTAGTTATTAGTAGATACTAAATATAAATATTTAGTTATTAGGTTTTTTGTTATGGTGTGGTATCTTACAAATTTATAACTATATATTTGTATTTATTTAAGGTTATTAATAAAACGTCAAATTTCTTTTTTATAAGGAAATTGTTTTACTTTAATTTTAAATCCCGAAATTGACGTTAATTTTGTTTATGGTTTAACTTTAAAAGAATGTTTCTGGTTTGAAAGGTATTGAGGGTTTAGCAATGGATCTTTTCTTTTTGGCCACCATAAAACGTTTATTGTTATAGCCTATAAAAAAAATTTAAATATTAAAAAAAAAAAAAAAAATGAAATAAAATTTCATTATGAAGACTTACGATTTCCATTTATATTTAGAGGTGAAA
This sequence comes from Protophormia terraenovae, assembly GCA_951394005.1. NCBI lineage: Eukaryota > Metazoa > Arthropoda > Insecta > Diptera > Calliphoridae > Protophormia > Protophormia terraenovae. The sequence goes on from OX596074.1 coordinate 147,352,113, forward strand.
AACCATCACTATATTTATTTTCTCTGGGTAATTCTCTAGGTATTTCATATTTACTCATAGCATCCATATTTACAGGCATACCATAATAATCTACCATTGATTGTGGTTCATACCAGCCATTATTATTATAATCTAAATTATCTTCCACTTGAGGCATTGAGGGATAATCATAAACATTACCAGCTGTATTGTAGTTATTATTTAGGCCATAAGTTTTGGGTACATAGTTTTCAGAGGGATAATTGTAACCAGCATCAGCATCAGTATCCTTGCGTGCACGTTCTCCAGCTTCTACTAAAGCTACCAAAGCTAACATATCGGCTGGGGTTAATTTGGTATCACGTTTTAATCTAATTTTTGAAGAATAAAAAGAAAATAGTATTAAAAGGTTTGTAGGAATTATGTAATTAAAAAAATATGTGTGTGAGAATGCCTTATTTGACAATACTGAATCCTTAATATCCTTTCCTAATTAGGAAGTTATTTTTAAAAATTTCAATTTTAGTCTACTGTGGCATCATTTATTTATGTTTTATATCGCTTTAAAGTTGAACAAATTTTGAAAGCTTCTATTGATTCTTGCAGAGAATGTTCCAGATTTTGTTTTTTAATTTGTTTTAAATTGATCCCATTAAATTAATATTGAATAGGAACAAACTGCTTAAAAAATTAACAAACAATTTGATCGAATTTTATTTGATTCAAGTTAAGCTACGAGTATGTTCACATTTGTCAAATATTTGACTAAATTTGCGTGACCACTACTTCTACAAAAAAAAAAAAAAAAGGTTTGCCGATGTTTGATCTTGCAAATGTTTTGTAAAAGAAAACAGCATTAAACAATATTCGCTAAAATTAAATACTTATTATTGATAAGTAAAAAATATTTTCCAATTAAAATGGAGAAGCTAGAAAATATTTTATATAGTGGTTACGTCATTTCGGTCAAATATTTCACTAGCCTGAACATAGCTTTAATTGCGTGGAAGAGATAACATTTGCCACAAACGGTAGCAAATGTTATCTCTTCCACGTTTAACTTTTTTTCTAGTTAAACGATTTATTTTATTTTCAATAGCAAACTGCTTAAAGCAATAACAAACAATTTGGTAAAATTTTAATTAATTCAAATGAGTAGTTTTAACATGAGAATGTTTTCCACAGATAGACAAAAAGACAGTTATAGTAAACGCAACTAAAATGTTCATAAGAACCAAAAATATTTTGTCTTAATATTACATACAAAACAAACAAACTCATCTTCCCGTACTAGTTAGAGGTGTTGAAAGTTATAATGAAGAGAAGAGAGCGCCTTAGGCTAAAGCAAAGGTCACCAAAATAAAATTTTGTATGAATTTTATAAAATTATTTTACTTTTGAAAGCGTTTATGTAATTATTATTTATTTCTTTAATTTAGGCATTCATAATGAGAATGAAATAAACTACCATTTGACTTTTTCATAAATATTTCATAATTTAATTAGTCCTAATTTTATTGCTTTTAATAATTAATTAATGCACGCACGAATTGTTATGGAATATTATGTTTTTATTGAGACTCTCTCATTTAGTCTCCCTTTAACCCTCTTACTCTTATATAAAAATATTTGCTATTATATGTTGACATATTTTAGCAACTAATTGCAATTTTCTAAATTAATATGAATGCCTTTAGTCCTTTTTAATTATATTAACATACAGTTAAAGTTAAAAAAGTTGAATCCATTAAGAATTTTAGTTTCCAAATTTTCTCTTTTCTCCCTTTACACATAATATTTATTGTTAAAATAATGTTATCGTATTTATTAATCAATTAATTGCAATTTTCATAATTAATGTAAAATAAAATATTTAAAAAGTTTTTTATCCTTTTTAGTTGAATTAACTAAAAGCAAATTGTTCACATTTGCAATTAATTGCATCAATTAAGAATCTTTAAAGCAAAATAACAGAAGATCAAATTGTTTTAATTAAATCAATTATGAAACTTTAAAGAAAAAATTGTTTTAAAAAATATAAAAATTTAGTTCTTAAATTTTCTCAGTTATGAAAAAAAAAAAAATTTCCTAAATCGTCATTTATTTTAATTAATTTTACTAACAATAATACTTGAATCAATTAATCAATCAATATCCAAATGAAAAAATCTCTTAAATCTTAATTTTTATAATTTAAGATAATAATTACAAATTTAATTGAATTAACTAAGAATCTTTAAAGAAAACCACCCTTATTATATATCAACCTCAACATAAAACGAAATTAAGGAAAACGACAGGTTTTCGTCACGACAACGACACTCGTAATAAGGTTGAATATCTTTTAAAGAGTTTAAAAAATTAGTTCTTAAACTTTCTCGACTCAGTTTTAATTAAAAAAATCAGAATAATTAATATTAATTTGTATTAATTAATTAACTAAAACTGTACACATTGAAAATTAATTCACAATTTTATTGAATCAATTAAGAATCTTAAATCTTAAGAAAATCTCCAAAAAAGTATAAAAAATTAACTCTTCTCATCTCTCTTTCTATGAATAAAAAGTTTCAGTTTAAAACTTAATTAAATCAATTACAATCTCAAAAAACGAATTATTCATTAAAAATCAATTAAAACTGATGTAGGAAAATTTAATAACTAATTTTCTTCATTAAGAGATATTTAATTGAATCAATCAAAAATCTTTGAATGAAGAAATCTTTTAAAGAGTAGAAAAAAATAGTAATTAAATGTTCCTATCTCAGTTTTTATGAATAAAGAATTAAATATATAATTAAATCAATTAAGAATCACTCAAGAATTAGTGATTCAATTTTCTTATCTCACTTTTTATTAAAAATAGACGCAATTAAAATTTGTATTAAACCAATTAACAAATTTTAAAGAAAAATAAAATCGATTAGAGTAAAAAACAAAATATTCCGTGAATTTTTTTATAAAATGTATATAAATAAAAAATATTCCAATTAAACCTTTAATTAAAAATCCCTAGACAAAAATAAACTTTTATTCTTACCTATAATAAAATTTATATAAACTACTCCAGGTCCCTATCGTTTAATCTTTTATAAAAAACTTTCTTATATTAATTTCTTTTCTATCAAATATTTACCTCATATCAGGGAATTTGCTGGCCAATTGATTGAAAATCTTATAAGCTCTCTTATTACGATCAGTATCCAAACCAGAACTATAATATCTTCCAGCATTATAGGGCAAGGGTACAGCATCCAAATAAGATTCGGAATTTAAAATATTTTGTAAATTATCATAAGCTTTATTTCTATACGAGGAAGCTATAGAAAAAATAAAATTATTATTCAAATTAATAAAATAATCATTGAAAAAATTCCACCACACCTACCCTTTGAAACGGGAGCATAATCATCAATATCTGAATAAACAACGTTACCAGGATCCAATTCATCACCCCAAGTACCTTGGGGCACATCATTATTACTAACAGCTGGTATAGAATCAAAACTACCATAAGGATTATAATAACCACCCGAATTATATAGACCACCATTAAAATCGGTATTAACACCAGCCATATTACCCCAACCTAGACTTGGTGATGATTGTAAAGAAGACGATAACGAGGCACTACGATAGGGGAATTGTTGGGCACTTATACCACGTTTATTTATAACAGCTGAAGGACTTTGTTCATCATCACCTTCATCAGCATATAATTGATGTTGTTTTCTTAATTGTTCCAATTCATGTTGATTGGCCGCTACAGCAGCAGCCTCGACAGCAGCTGCTGTAAGACCTGCAGCTATAGCTGAACTTATAAGATCATTATTCTTTTCCATGGCATTATTATTGAAATTTAATTCATTTCCATCTTGCCTTTGCTGATGTTGTTGCTGCTGTTGAAGTTGTGGCATAATTGATTTAGGTTTTGGAGGAGCTGTATAGGAAGCTGGTACAATTTCGGGACTTGATTTTTTATTCATCATAGCAGCGGGAGAATTGTTATTACTGTTGAGATGAGCTTCATTTTTATTGCTACCACTGGAGCGTTTTACTAAGGGAATAAAAAAGAAAGGAATAAATTAGATTTTCTTTTTAATTATACTTAGTTATAAGAGAAACAATTTATAAATTTCTACAAAAATTTCTTTTACATCAAATGCCATAAATTTGCTACTAATATTTTCGTTGTTCAATAGAGGATAATATTTGATAAAAAATAAATAAAATTCAGACAAATTTCTTCAGAAAACTTGCAACTTATATTTTAAGTATATTCAAAAACTCCCACTCCCAAAATCTTAATCCGCGGAAAACGTCATATTTTTTCTGTGTATAAATTTAATAAAATAAAAAAATCGTATTTTAAACAATTTTTACCCAAAATACATTCATATTAAATACAAAAACTTTTCACATTTTTCTTTAAAGACAAATATTAGAAAATATGTTTATTTTTTTCTTTTTTTTCTTACTGACTTTATAATTCAATAACCACTATTTTCAATAAGATCCTGTGGTTTTTTTATGTCCCTGTATTACTACGCACTTTACAACATACTTGCTCTAGTTCCCTCCAACTGAGAGACAAGAGTCTTAAGTTTTAAATATTTTCTAGCACAAGTTAAATATGACAAGGTACCCTGCAGTTCTGCTTAATATTGAAATATTTTATCCTTATGCTTCATTTTGCAATTAAAAAAAGTTAAATTGCTACTTTACTGTCCCTGGGTTATCTATAAAGTAATAAAATAGTTATTTAAATATTGTTATTACCACCATTAATATAATTTTTAATGTAGAAAAAGGATCAAATAACTACATTTTAAAATAGCTTGATGAAAAAATATAAAATGTTAAGGAATTTTCGTCAAAACTGTTGGTCAATAACAGTTTCTTTTAAAAGATGCCTATGACATATTATATGTATGTATGTTTGTTTGTTTGTATTTTTAATAGAATTTCTTTTCCTATTGACTATAATCGAATATTTTTTGTAAAACGTTTTCTAGTTTAAACGTGTTAATTGAATAGATTTCAATACAAGTGCTATCTTAAGTGCTACTTTAACAAATGTACTTAAAACTTTAACACCTATTGAGCCCATTTTGCACACACTTAAATATTATTTAATACAATTAAGTTAAGAAAAAAAAAATGAAAGCAAACCTTTTCAATATTTTCTTTATATATATTTTTTTTTTTAGCTAATTGCTATTGTTTGAATACTTGTCATAGTCGTTGGTTGCTGGCTGACTTGGCTTTGTGTCATTGTGTTCTTGTTGTTTTTATTGACTCGTTATTTTCATTCAACATTGTGGTATGACTGATTTTATGTATTGACGTAAATGGTCCTGCTGCGTATTCTTTTTATTCCTATATAACCTTGAGAGCCTTGTTGTTACTTTACTTTTTTTTTTTGTCAAATAATTTTTATTCAGGTTTTATGCAACATTGTTGTTTGCCACTTTCTATTCTAAACCACTTGTTGAGTGTCATTGTTAAAACAATTGACATTTTGTGAAGAAATTTTGTTGGTTATTTAAATTTGTATATGTTTGAAAAAAAAAAAAAAAAAAGAAATATATATATATATATATATATATATATATATATATATATATATATATATATATATATATATATATATATATATATATATATATATATATATAGAAAATTATCGTTGGCTAAAATACAAAATACTTTAATTTGTAATTCTTTAAAGAAGAACAAATTATTTTATAAACTGAGAAATTATGCGGTTTTGTAATTCAGCTAACGTTACATAGTAATCAATCTTCTACATGGTTTTATTACTGTCAACTTTTTTTTTTTTTTACTTCCCAGCTTTATTAATAGATTGAAAATTGATATTGGATTTGGTCACGTCATCGTTCAAAGAAAATTGATGTGTAAAGTCTTATGTCAAATCTTAACTGCGGGTATTGACATTTGTCATATCTAAAATAATATAAATTGTATTTTGTTCATTTGTTGAAAAATTAAAATTATTTGCACTAATTTTGATCAAATTATTTCACATTCATATTTAGTAGTAAGGAGTGAAATCGAAAAAATCTTAACATACAGTGTATCAGCTTAAAATATGCAGTATATTTATACCCTGCACCACCAAAGGTGGTTGTGCAGAAGTTGTAACGCAGAGAAAAAATCTTCGGACCCCCACCTTAAAGTATACCGTTCGACTCAGAATCACTTTCTGAGTCGATGTAACGATGTCCGTCCGTCCGTCTGGTCGGCTGGCTGGCTGTCCATGTAAAGCTTGTGCGCAAAGTACAGGTCGCAATTTTGAAGATAATTTGAAGTAATAATTTTTCAACACAAGGACGAAGCTATTGAATTTGGTTATGATCGGCCCATTATTTCACCTAGCCCCCATACAAATGTCCTCCCGGACAACAAAAATCTGTCTGCCAAATTTCATGAAGATCGGTCCATAACTGACCATAGCACCCTGTAAAAATTATTATTTAAAATAAAAAACAATTTTTACTAAGAGTGGTTGTAAGTCACTCTATGAATGCTTGTTCAGCACTAATTTTATTAATAATTGTAAAAACCTTAAGAACTAATATTAAATATAAATATATAAATATATTAAATATAAAAATATTAAATCTGGCAACACCATGGCTAGAGAGTAAGAAAAAATTATAGCTGTGCGAATTTTTTTAATTTATTTAAAATTTTGTTAGTAAAAACTAAACAAAATACATAAAACGTTGTTTTTCCAACTAAATTTAAAAAGCTTTGCTCGAGTATAAATTCTAAATTGTAAAGATACGAGTATAACAAAAATAATAATATCTAAAGTAAATTGTGCTGTAGTTCAATAGTATAACCTATAATTTAGCTGAACACGTTTAATTCGCTTTTATTAAAGCCTCAATAAAAATAAAAAAAACATGACTCTGACTTGTGGATATTGTTCATCTACCTGTAAAAAATCGGAATCTTTTGTGTGTGCCATTTGTAACAATTGCCAGCATTATAATTGCATCATACAACAAACACCTACAATGGCACAAGCAATGAAAGATAACATTTCTAAGGTCAAAGCAGGAATTTCTTTTGGTTGCAAAAAATGTGCCGAGAAATCATTTATGAATCCTTTGACAAGCAAATTTGATACTTTAGAAAAACAAATTCAAAATCTTACAGATTATATCAAAGAGGGGATTGCTTCTCAGTTAAGCGAAATGAAAAATGAACTGTCAGAATCATTGCACCGAAACAAGAAATTCGAAGAAGTTACCACTGCAAAAATTAACCTTCTTGAGAGAGATAACAACTATCTCCGAAAACAAATAAATCGTCCAGATATAATTGTTACTGGTTTAAAGAATAACTTGAAAACTGATGAATTGTATGCTGCAGCAATCGCTATCGGGAAAGCATGTGATGTACCTCTTACGGAGTTTGATATAAATTTTTGCACGTATATTAAGCAAAAGACTGCAGTTCTGATTAAAATGAATAATGTACTTAAAAGAGACAAAATCATGAAGAATTATCGAGATACCTACACTCTTAAACTTAATCAGGTAATGGAAACTGATATTGAAAGTCGTATATTCTTGAATGACCATCATATCCCTATTGTGGCCAAACTACACTATTTATGTCGTAAAAAGAAGCGAACTGGTGAAATAGAGAGTTATAAAGTTAATAACTATGATCCGTTTACTGTAAAGCTGACTTATAAGAATAATAAAGAAGTAAAAATGACTGGTTTAGAATTTCTAAATTCGGGCTCAAGTCAACAAAATTCGATGGTTGATGATACAAATCGTCAAGATAACTCAGATGAGCCGAGCGGAAATGTGGGTTCTACTCAGCAAAATATTGATAATGCATAAGTCTGGGATGATAATCAACAGTTTCCAAAAATTTACGTAGAGGTAGTATTTTTTTTAATTTAATCTTTTAAATGAATTTGTATTTAATTTTGTTATTTAAATATAATAGAAAAAAAACAATTCTTATTTTATATATAATTGTTGTAATTAATATATATATATATTTTTTTTTCTGTTAATGTAAGTTAATATATATTATTTTTCTTTCACACTTTTGCTTTTTTTTTTCTCTTTTTTCTTTTTTGTTGTGATTTCACTTTTCTGCTTGGGACACAGCTTTTTTCCAACTCTGTGTAAGACAATTTTATTTTAATATTACTTTCTTTTGAATGATCAATCACAATAGAGATAAAATATATAAAACTTAATGAGCTTATGATTGAGTGATTTATCGAAAGAGGAAAATAACAGTGTAAAATAAAAATAGTAATAGAAAACAAACAAATAAAAAGAAAAAATATATTAAAAATAATGTTTATTTTTTTATGTATTTTAAGAGACTTTTTCTTCACTTACAAGTTATTAACAGCTTTTATTTTGTTGCTTTGTCATTATTCCTTATTTCTCCTTCGTTCTTTTTTTCTTTTTTTATTTTCATTCTTTTTATTTTTTTTTATTTTCTTTTCACCGATCTAATTACCGTAATAATGTCACCACAGAAAATTAATATATTTGAAATGTTTTTTTTTAATTATTTCCTTTTTTTTTTCTTTTTTTTAAAGCTATACGGATATATTTTTTAATTATTTTCTTTTTATCACAAAAAAAAAAAAAAAAAAAAAAATATATATATATATATATATATATATATATATATATATATATATATATATTTTCTTTATTGTTCACTGATCGAATTACTATTAAAAACTAATTATTAAAATTGAAATAATCTTTTATCCATATAACGACTGGAATGCATAATGAAAGAGTGTTTTCTACTAAGAGAATTAAAAAAAAAAAATATATATATATATATATAAAAAAAAAACGAAATACAAAATAAAAAAACAAAAACAAATCCTTACTTTAAAGTATTTAACATAGTTTACGGTCATTAGATCATTATCATTATTTTTGGGTTGAGATCCACCAAATTTATTATTTTTTCTGTGTCACAAATGAAACAAAAAAACAAAAAAAAAAAATAAATTATATGAAATCACATAGAACATTTCGTTTAATTTTATACCTTTTAAGCACTTCATGCAGAAGTTTAAAGTAACAGCTTGGTTCAATAGTATACATTTAAGTCTTGTAAGTCGTTGGAACTTAAACGTCGTACACATTTTATATTATTATATATATTGATATAATTACACCACCATATTATCTGACCTAATATTATGAAATTAGGTCAGATAATAGCCGAAGGATTTTTAATAAATATCGCAACAAGGCAAAGTCTGTTATTAGGCGTGCAAGGCAAAAGTTCTGTATTAATAATTTTGAAGGATGTTCACAATCACAAGTATGGAGAAAGCTTAAATCGAATGGGATTACTGAGGGTATAGGCTCGGCTAATGAAATCGATATTGAGGAATTCAACCGCAATTCAATTCTACCACCTATTATACAATCTAATAATTCTGCATCCTTTATTAACGCTAATAATAATGGGTTTACTTTTCGTAACGTGGATCAATTAGAATTGTATAATGCAATGATGAGTATTAAAAGTGATGCCGTGGGGCCTGATGGAATACCTTTAAAATTTCTCAAACTAATATTTCGAAGTATATCAAGACCGTTACTTTTCATATTGAACAACATTATAACAACTTCTCATTTTCCAAACTGTTGGAAAATAGGAAGAATAACTCCAGTACCTAAAATTAAATCTCCTAGAGTAATATCAGATTTTAGACCCATTAGTGTTTTAAATGCAACTTCTAAGATTTTGGAAGTCTTACTAAGAAATCAGTTACAATTACATTTGAATGCTGGAAACTACATTAATCGTTACCAATCTGGATTTAGGAAATATTATAATACAACGGGCTTAGTTCTAGATTCTGTTGAACAACTGAGAAGTAATTTGGACAGGAAATTGAATTCTGCTATCGTATTCCTTGATTTTAGTAAAGCTTTTGACTCTTTGAGCCATTATGTACTATGCAACAAGTTATTTAACCAATTCAATATCGGTTCATCGGCTTGCAGACTAATGTTTTCCTTCTTAAATGACAGGTATCAATATGTGCAGCATAAGGGTAATATATCATCTTTGATGAGTACATTTAGAGGCGTACCGCAGTGCTCTATTTTGAGTCCAACTTTATTTATGTGTTATATAAACGATTTATATCAGCAGATACAATTTTGTAAATTATATTCATATGCCGACGATATACAGCTACTAGCTGATGATAGGGGTCTAGGAGTTATATTCCTACAGAATAATGTTAATTCTGACTTACAAAGAGTTATGGAGTGGTCAGAATCCAATTTTCTATATTTGAACCCCGTAAAAACCCGCGCTATGTGGTTTTCTCAAGATAGAGTAACACCACGTCTAGTTCTAGCAAATGAAAGAATCGAGTTTGTCTCTTATTATAAAACCTTGGGAGTATATATTGATAATAAACTGGACTTCAATATTCAAGTGAATCATATTGTATCAAAAGTTAATTTTGTTATAAGACGATTATATAACGTCGGAATGTATTTACCTCATAACGTGAAAAGGCAACTTTCCTTATCGTTAATATTACCTATATTTTTATATGGACTGGAAATATACTCGGGTACGTCGCAACAGAACATTCTAAGACTTAAGCAAAGTTTCAATAGAGTTGTTAGATACATTTTTGGGCTTAGATACAGGGATCGCAGACATATGACATCTTATGTGGTTAATATTTTGGGATGCGAGTTTGACGATTTGATTAGACAGAGAATAATGTTACAGTTTTATAAAATATTTAAATTTGGAACTCCATCATATCTACTCGAAAGGTTTAGTTTTGGTCAATCATCTCGAACAAATTCATTAAATTTCCCTATATATATTACTCTTGTAATGAATAGATCATTCGTTGTGAGGGTCACTAGATTATGGAATGATATAGTACCATATGAAGAACGAAAATTTTATAAATCAGTTTCAAGTTTTAAACATCTGTTATTAACACTTATATGATTTTTTTTTCCTTTTAGCTGCAAATTATCTACCTTATATTTGGTCTAAGGGGTAATTTTCATTTTCAGTATTTGTGCAGTGGGGGGTTGTTTACATATTTAATAAAATTTGTAATGTAATTAATGTAAAATATATATTATTCTTGGATTGAATTAAAACTATGTATAATGAAATGATTGAAAATATTATATATATTTTATATATTAGGAAAATATTGTATATATATCGTAATGTTAATATTATAATATTACTTAATGCCATTTGTATTTTAAGGACTAATTAGGCCCTATAGGCTTATAGTCTATAATAAATAAATAAATAAATAAATAAATAAATAATATTGAATTTCTTAAAACTGTCTAGACTAAATAATTTTAAGTACTTTTCTTATTATACACATAAACCCTTCAATAATTCTTATCACACACAAGTGTGAAAGATAAGGGTTGATTGTACACATGTGTAAAAGACCAACGCACATGCGTATGTCCACAACAAATGTAAACAATCATAAAATTTATAAAAAAATATTACAAATGGTAATTAAAATTTAACATAATACTTAAAAGAAAGATATAAAAAAAAGTAATAAAATATGTTCAACTAAGTTTGAACACTCCCATATAAACCTCTCTCCCGAAAATCACTAACGTGCATAAATCCCATACAAATGTTAGTATTATGTTAATATTTAACACAAGTAAGTTGTATATATGTAAAAACAAAATTATGTGGATCGAAATGGTGTCTTGTATAAGTGTCAATCTTTGTGCCAAATTTCATCAAAATCGGTCCCATATAAATCCCCTCTTTCGAAAATCACTTTAACGTGTATAAATCCCATACGAATGATAATACCAAGTTAATATTGGACACAAATAAGTATTATATAACTAGAAATAACATTGCCAAAATTTATGAGAATCGTTCCATAATTTACGATAGCTCCTATATAAACCCACTTCCGGGAATCGGCCTAAAGGGCATAAAATCTCATAGATGTTAGTGCAATGCATTGTTCTGTATTTAGTAAAAGTGTTGGTCTACAATTAGCTCATACACAATGGTGTAGGGTATCATATGGTCGGTCTTGACCGACTATAGTTTCTCTATCGTTTATTGTTAAAGTTTACCTATAAGTGATTTAAAAATAAGAAAACAAAAAAATCAAATATTTTTACCTCACAGCTAATGATATCATTCCACGAAAGAACGCCCAAGAATATTTTGTATGTCTTCCGATTTTAATAATATTTGGCATACGCATACCATATGGAGCCATTTAAATATCTAGATTTTTATTTTTTTGAATTTTGAAAAATTCGCGGATTTATTCGCGATTTTAATATTTCAAAAAGTGATAACTTTAAACATCAATATCTCTAAAAGTTTTTAACGGATTTTAATGATTTAAATTGAATATTTAAGAAGAATAAGTCTACTATAAATGTAGTAGTTTAAAAATAATATTATCATTTAAAAATGCATTCATAATGCAAATGAAATTTTTGTATGCATTTTTGAAAAATTTCTACCCTTTAAATTTTTTTCTTCTTCTGATATAAAAAACATTATTATATTTGTTACAAATTGCAATATAAATTGTTCTGGGACAAATAGGTTCACTATTTTAAAATATTTTTTTTAAATATTTCTTCAAATTTTTTCATACAAAAAAATTTTTTTTTTTTTTTTAAATTTTTGTATTTTTTAATTTTTGTGAGCTTATTTTAAAATTAATTTTAATCATAATATTTTATAATTTGTTATTTGTGGTAGAAAACCTATTTGTCCCAAATTAAGTGCTAATGTTTTATATAATAAACACATTTGTCTTCAATATTAAGCAAAAATATTTAAAATCAAAAGGGTAGAAATTTCTTAAAAATGCATCCGAAAATTGCATTCTTTTCTTGAGTGCATCTTTAGCAAACAAATTATTTTTTATTTATACAATATAATTTACAATATTTGTTGTAATAAGCTTTACACTAGTTCTTAAATCAGTAAAATCCCACGTATACTTAAGGAGTTATAAATATTTAAAGCTACATATTACTAAAAAAGTATAACCAAAAAAATTAAAAATCAAAATTTTTTAAAAAATTTAAATTTTTGTATGAAAAATATGATTGACATTTTTTGAAAAAAATATTAAAAATAGTAGATTTTATTGTCCCAGAACAGTCATTTTTGCATTTTATAGTATAGATATTGTTTTTTAACATATTAAAAGAAAATTAAAATCAAAAGGGTAGAAATTTTTCAAAAATGCATCCTAAAATTGCATTTGCATTATGAATGCATTTTTAAATGAAAATATTATTTTTAAATTACTACATTTACAGTGGACTTATTCTTCTTAAATATTCAATTTAAATCATTAAAATCCGTTAACAACTTTTTAAGATATTGGTGTTTAAAGTTAGACACTTTTGTCATTTTTATCACTTTTTGAAAAATTAAAATCGCGAATAAATCCGCGAATTTTTCAAAATTCAAAAAAATAAAAATTGAGTTATTTAAATGGCTCCATAGGGTATGCGTATGACAAATATGAATAAAATCGAATGACCCTCCGTAAAAAAATTGGTATTTTTTATAAATCTTTCGTGGAATTGACGATATATATATCGTCCATTCCATGAAAGAACGCCCAAAAATATACCAAGTGTTCTCCGATTTTTATAAAATTTTACACGTGTAAGGTCTATGGGTGACTATAAATATTTCCGTTTTCAGATTCGCTAAAATCAGAAAATTCGCGATTTTATTTCGCTTTTTCACTTTCGAAAAAATCTAAAAAATCTCGAAAGTGTACAACTTTAAATACAAATATTTCTGGGAAGGCTTTACGGAAATTTATTATCAGCTTAAACATGAATATTTTATAATTAAAAAATACTTTTATTGCATTTTTAAAAAGTATTTTAAAAAATCTGAAATTTTTGGGATGCACGCATGTACTGTGCATAATTTCCCCTTTTCTTCAACTAGTTTAAATTTTTTCATATAAAAATTATATTTTTCTGGTATTATGAGTAGCTATACGTATTTTGTTAAAAAAAAAAAAAAAATGTATTGCGTTATTTTTTAAAAAATCGTTAAAAGTAGTAAAACTTTATGTATCAGACTAATTATTTATTTAAGTTATAACAAACAAAGCATTTTTAAATACACTTCTGAAAATTTGCATCTAAAAACTAAACTAAAAAGAGGTGGTTTTCGAAATGCTGACTAAATTACACAAAAAATATACAATGGCCTTTTAAATACTTTTTAAATTACAGAAATCTGTCAATAACTTCAAGAGATATGAATATTTAAAATTGCATACTTTTTATATTTTGTTAACTTTTATACTTGATTTTAAAGAAAATTCCAAAAACAAGAAAACATTTTATTTTTATATGAAAAATTTGGAACATATTTTTATAAAAATTGGATTATGCATATAAGATTTTCGATTTGACACTTTTATTTTAATGTAAAGATTCCAAACTTTTCATTTATGTTAAAAAATTAAAAAATTTGAATAGCATATTTAAAGAAAAATGCATTTGAAAAATGCAATTGCTCAGGGGCGGAGCAAAAGGGGCTCAAATTTTTGTTTCTCGTCCAATAATTTTTATACATTATTATAGGCACTGATAAGACCTAAAAAAAATGCTATCATGTCTTATTTATCTCTTATAGTTTTTGAGTTATTTGCATTCGAATTTTTAAATACCACAATTTTGCATGTTCTTGGTCCATTTTTTTTCATATATATCCTATTGTTTCCGACCGATTTCATTTGTTTTCTCTTTTGCTAATTAAAGAACAAAATTATCTATTGTACAAAAGAAATTTGAAGTCGATATCTTTACCGAGTCCAAAAATAAACGATTTTGAATTTGAAAATTGCAAATATGACTACTTTTTGTGTTTTTTGTCCGAAAAAGTATTTACACTCTTTTTTCTCTAAAATAAAAGTTTCTTTAACAACATATAACAATTTTATACTTTTCTGAAAGGTAACATCACAGAGAAAACTTTAAAAACAAAAAAAAACCCAATAACTCAAATAGTTAAGGTACACACCCTCCCGAATTCGACCCATTTGACTTTAGCCTATATTTCCTCAAATCCCAAAGCAATCGGCAAACGGAATGCAGTTTAAGAATCTGTAATATGTTGTTAAAAGTTTTCAATCAAAATCTACGGGACTTCAGAAAAATGTGGATTTTATAGCCGAAAATGTGAAAATTTTTTTGGGATTTTCGGCGTTTTTTTTGGGAATTGTGGTATTCCTTTCCCAAAAATTTTAAAGTTTTTTCACTTTCTCATTTTATACAATAAAGTCTACATCCTCCGAAAATTTCATTTAGATATCTTTACTAACAAAGGTTTTATCACAGATAAAATATTTATAGTTTCTCAAAAAAAAAAAAAAAAAAAAAAAACACTTTCTTACAAAAATTTTATTTTAATTTCAAAAATCAGAAAAAGTATAAACTCGTTTTTTTTTCAACTAAATTACATTCTAAGGAATTACTGAAAAACCAGTTCCAGTTCCGTAACTTAATACGGGAGAAACCTATCACTTTTACATGGGGTTGTCATTGCAGATTGCTAATTAGTTTCTTGGGACTGGTCACAGAGCCGGTCACAGGACTGGTCCAAGAGGACATGTTCTGGGTTTATCAATATAATACAAATTTTATAAAAACTTGAGAGTTGTTTACTTTTTAAACATTTTTATATATTTTTTTAATTAAATTATATTTATTTTTATTTTATAATTTTTCGTTAAATTCGATGGCAGCTCTCAGAATCGAACCCATGTTCTTCTGATGTATCTTACTCAGCCACAGATTGTTATTGCACGAAAGTTGCTAATTGCGCACTTAACAAGCTTGTTAGAAATTTACTCTCAACTGATATTTAGTAAGTGTGGTTCTCAATTGGAACATTGGTGACGAGTTAGGTGTAAATTTTATATATGATTTTTTTCAATCTCTTAAACCAACAAAACATACAATTTGGTCAAACATAGGAACTTAAAATCTTGCGTTTCATTTGTGTTTTCATAAGGGGGTCAAAGATTATATTATTGATTATACCCTACACTACCATAGGTGGCTGTCTATGTAAACCTTTTGCACAAAGTACAGGTTGCAATTTTAAAGATAATTCAATGAAATTTGGCACTTGGGACTTTAATGATATAGGAAGCCTATTGAAATTGGTTGTGATCGACACATTATTTCAACTAGTCCCCTTACAAATGTCCCCCCGGAATTAAGTTTCAACACTCAAAGATGTCTTAAAAATAAAACTTTATGAAGATCGGTCCACGATTAGCCATAGCTCCCATATAAACCCCTGTTCCGAAAATCACTTCAACGTGCATAAATCCCATACTAATGTTCGTATCAAGTTAATATTCGACCCAATTAAGTTGTATATAAGTAGAAACAACATTGCCAAATTTTATTAGAATCGGTCTATAATTTACCATAGCTCCCATATAAACCCACTACCGCCCTAAAGTCCATAAAATCAAGTAGATGTTAGTATCAACGCATTATTCTGTATTTGTATATATTATTTTACATTCAGTAAAAGTGTTGGTTTAATATAAGTCCCTTTCCCGAATTTTTATAGTCATACATAATCGTGTAGGGTATCATATTTTTTCTCGTTTTCTATTTTAAAAATTCTATAACTCCAAAACTAGTTAGTAAAATCATTTCTATAATTTCAAAAAATGTCTATTGATGTTTTTAATTGACATTCGTTGTTATTGCCAAGTATTCAGCAAAAGAAAAAAAAAAAATACTTTTCGAAAAGCGAAAAATAAGTAGAAAAGAATTTAACACAATGTTGTTAAATATTTATGATATTTTATTTTACTAAAAAATTATTTTCACTATTGTATTTATTATTAAAAACAATGTCAAACACTTTAAAATATAAGTTGTACTTATGAAATGAAAAAATGTGACTTTTTTAATGGTAGTACATTATATTCTTTTTCTAAGTAGTCTATTAACCCATTATATAAGGAGAACAGAAAATGTGAATAGGTTTTTAAGTATTTATTTTACTTAAAAAAAAAGATAAAATCTTATTAAAATAAGGACTGCGCACGAAAAAATCCGTGTATGCAAATCTGCTTATAGAAACTAAACCAATGGGCGAATTTTTTTAAAATTATATTTTTATTAATGACTGTTATATTCAAAACATAAAAGAATAAATTATTTTCTGTTGGTTATTAAGGAAATATCTTATATTTTCCAGAATTCTTCCAATTAAAGGTTTTTTTGTGTTTCGGTCACTTTTTTGCTCGAATAAGTTCACTTATTTTTAAACTCCGTTTCATTTTAAGCTGAGCTTTTAATGTTCTTTAAATTATTTTTTACTAGAGCCCAATATCTTTCAATTGCTCGGAGTTCCGGACAATTTTATGGATTAGCGTCTTTCGGCACAAACACTAACAATTTCTTTGTAACCATTTCAGTGTTTTGTAGCTGTAATAAGAAGAAGAGAGAATAGGCCAGAAAAAAGTGGATACACTGTATTTTCTTAGAAAACGGAAAAGTATTTTCCAAAGACACTCATTCGCTTATATTTCTGTGTTAATGGAACCATTTTTTATGAATGATGTGCTTCTTTTCCGCATATGCATTTGGCTTCCCAAAACAAAAATTTTCTTGGGAATTTTGATTTCATTAATACACGATATTTTTCTGCCAATATTCCCTTTAGCATCTGCAACATAGAATTCCTGGCCAGGAAGTTGAAAAAAGTTAGCCTGTACGAACGTTTCATCGTCTATTATACACTAATCATGATTACGGAAAAAATTCGTCTGAAAACTTTCACGTAATTTTTTTACCTCCAAATTCTTGTTTTGCGTTTCTATTAGAATTTAAGCTAGATTTCCTTAGGCTAGATTTCCTTTCAACTTTTCTAATAAAACTTCACAGCAATTAACTTTTTGTGACACTTTTCTTCCAGAGATGATGGGATTTTCTCTGAAAATCCTTTCTACTTTATCTGAGCCCTACAACCTGAAAATACTATTTTTCTTCCACTACCAGGTTTCCATTCAGTGACCATGACTTCTTTATATTATATTATGACCCAAGAAACTGTATTTTTTGACACAACTGCCTTCCTAGTAATTGTTTTATATGACCGATGTAAGATTTCATGAAAATTTTCAATTATGTGTTTTGGTGTTTTTTGTTCAATTTCCATTTCAAGAAAAACTAGTTTCGCCATAACTATGAAACTTAGCACATAGCTAGTGAGCATAATGACAAATGTAAATCAGTTAAAAGAACTATTTATTTTTCACCACATCAAAAGTTATAAGTGAGCAGTCTTTATTTTTTTCTTTTTATATGTATTAATTTTTATAAACTACACAGAAAAAAAATATATATTTAAAAAAAAAAAAAAATTTAATTAACCCTAGGATTACTATCTTGGTCTGGTCAGACCAAATTTGACTTTGGAGTTCAATATCTTTTATTTTAAGTAGAAAATAAAAAAAAGAATGAACATGATATCTACTGAATCGAATGAAATCAATTTTGAGTCGTTGGACGATAATGTACGATAACTAGGAAAATTTTGGGTTTAAAGAAAAAGTACGCTAAGTTAACCTCTTGGTCTGTAAACATGTTTCTTTTTATTCATCTACGTACAATCATTCTAAAAACAATCATAATATGTTATTGAAAGTATAAAATGTCTGAATAAAACTGAATTTATACAAATTTGTGAGTAAATGTACGTCATTCATGAACGAAAATTAAATTACAGAAAAATTGGCAATTCTTTCAAAAAATTACTTTTTGATGCAAAAATTGTGGTTTTGACGTTATTAAATGCCATAAAAGATTTTAACGCCTTACAGTAACTAAATAGGAAGAGGATAAAGAGGGAATGATGTCTAGTCTTTGAAATCGAGATAATGTGCAACTGTCATTTCCATACAGGGTGACGAAACGTTAGGCTCGGAAAATACTAGATATTCAACAATAAAGTAAATCTGATATCCAAATGTACTTAATTGGATTCACTTAAAACTCTCATATTACTAGAACAAAAAGTTACCAACCAGACAATTTCCACCGAAGTACTATAAACATTTTTAAAATAATATATTATCCAGAAGAGCTTAATATATTTGTTAAAGATATTAAAAATAAATTGCAATAGATACCTTGAATAATAAACAACCAATGGGATAGGTTTAGTCGATCAAAGTTTATATAACTTCGATATTGATAAGGCGAAAATGTCAATAAGATGCTTCACTACATTGCTATTTTTTCCGATCTGACAATTCACCCAAAGCATCAATAATTTAGAAAATTAGCTACCGTAGATGATCTTTGAGTAATTCTCATTAAAAACTTGGAGTCATCATATACCCCTGTCGAAAATTTGAACGTAAATAAATAGCTCTATTCTTATCTTGTACGTACATGTTTTAAAATATACATTCCGCCAGAATTAGCTAAATATGACACAAAAATACTATACAAAGACAAATTATCTCCTTAGATGATGAAATAATGAAAATTAGGTGTAATTAAATACTGAAAATTAATCACAAAATAATTCTTCGATGTAAAAAATGAGACATTACTACCAACCTACGACATTGTAAATAAGCAAATTCATATGTTTTCTATAATTGCCAAGCAGAGTAATATAAGATAAACATTATTTTTAATAAAAATTATAATATTTATCCACTTTCTATACATATCATTTATAAATAAACCTAAAAATGCGTTTTATTTAAAAAATTGCAAATTTATTTTGATCTATTTTTGTTTTCATCGCAATAGATGTTATTATAAGTCTAACGAAACATTTCCACTTAATATTAACTACTATCCACAAAATCAAGACAAAAGTGCTACTATAAATTGTTCCTAGGGCCAACATTTTACCTATAACCGTTCTGTGGTCTGGCCAGACCACGAGGATAACTTAGCGTTCTTAACTTTACCAGTCATCCTAGGGTTAAAGAATTTTAAAATGTAAATATTAATATAATTAAACAAATTACTCAGCAACAAAGTTTACTAACAAATTAAATTCAATATTTACATAGAAAATTCTAAAAACCAATTTCAATTACGAATAACCTATTCAACCTATGAAAATAATAATAATAATAATAATAATAATAATAATAATAATAATAATAATAATAATAATAATAATAATAATAATTGTATATTAAATTATTTAAATTATCACTTATTTTTATTTATATTTGATAAATTTATTAATTGATTCAATAAGAATAATAACGCCCATAAATTGTTTTATTTTTAGTAAAAATTATTAGAAAATTTAAATTTTGATTAACTGAATAATTGATACAATTAAAAAAGTATTAGGAATAGTTTTTATCTTTAATAAATCATTTAATAGACCATCTTCTTTTATGTAATGACCTGTATACATATATATAAACATATGTATGTATTTAATGCAATTAAAACACATTGTAAAACAATTGTAAAATTTGCCATAAGTCTTCCTT
The DNA here is from genome assembly GCA_951394005.1 of Protophormia terraenovae. Classification (NCBI taxonomy): domain Eukaryota; kingdom Metazoa; phylum Arthropoda; class Insecta; order Diptera; family Calliphoridae; genus Protophormia; species Protophormia terraenovae. The sequence goes on from OX596074.1 coordinate 147,372,685, forward strand.
TTTACAACAAAATCACGTTTACTGTAATTGTGTATAAATATTTTATTTAAAAAATATTATTATACAAGTAACATTTGTTTCGTACATGACAACAATTACAAAGTTTATATATTTATGTTAAATAAACCTTCAACACGTGTTTTTATAAGGATTTTAAATTAATTATAAAAAAAAAAAATATTTTTTACCTTTAAGTTATGGTCATTATAAAATAAAATAACCAACCCACTTGTTACTTAAGCACAAACTGGAAAAACTTGTTCAATGTTTCTACTATTTTCTCCCCTTTTTCTATTTTCTTCGAGGTGGAAATTTTTTTCTGCTGCTAATTTAATTTAATAAAATAATTAACTACGCATTTGATTTGATTTTATAAGTTTGTTGAGATTAAAGTAGGCGGTTTGTTGGTACTTTAAACAGTTTAAAGATAAATTAACAAATTACTGTGAGTGTGTGTGTTTTTTTATTAGTTTTTCTGGTTTTAAATTTAATTTTCTTGCAATTACTAGGATTTACTGAAATCTAATACAATTTATTTATTTAACTTATACTTTTAATTAGGTTTTATACTATTTATTTTCTTATTGCATTGCTTTTAGTTAAAAATTAAGTGGATGGATGAATGAATGGTTGAAGGAAAGATAGATTTGATGTTACTTATTTATAAGAAATGTGGGAGTTTTATGGTCTTGCAGTTTTTTAAATTACCAATTGTATAAAATTTTTGCAGTAACTGTGGTGCAATATTTTTGTAATTCCTTTAGCATTTAAAAATAATTTGCTTAAGGTTTATTAAAGTACTTGTATATAGTATTATGTTATAAGCCATTTAATTTCCATTATATGTTTTGATATATTTTTTCTTTTTTATTTATGACCAGTTATTAAATATTTTATTATGAGTTATATGAAGGGTTGTTAAGCTTATTTCAATTAGTAAAAGATTAAATAAATGAGATTTTTTTTTTACTCTTGTCCTGGTTGGGGTTTGTTGCTGAGCAACACTTTATTAAGAGATATATGTATTAAAAAAATAAATAAAGAGAAAAACATATAATTATTAGGATAACGAGTATATTTTAGATGTGGTGCATTAATTGGTCAATTTATTAAGTAACTTAATGTTTATTTAGTTAGATATATTTATATTAAACCTTATATTAAAACATTATTTTTATTTGTTTTATAAAAAATGTGTTGTTGATATCAAAAAGCACATAAAAAACAAAATAGGACTAAGTTATTTTATTACTTAAAAATTATATGTATAGGACGACAAAAATTTATTAATAAAAAATAAACAGGTTCTGAAACAGTTCTCTAACGCTTCTATAGATCTAGTTCTAAATGTGATAATTTGGAAAAAAAAAACTTTAATAAAGAACTAGTTCTAGAACCGTTCCATATAATGGCAACAGACTAGGTAACGCTTTTATAGAACTAGTATTGGAGGTGATAATTTCAAACAAATATAACTGCAAAATTAGTTAGTAATCGAAATTTATACTTTAATTTTAATAAAATACGACTCTTTTTATTTGTAATATATTCAGCTTTACGATTAAATTAGAAAAAGAAACAGTTTTGGTCGTTTTACATGTTTTATGATTTTTTGCAAAACATACATTTACAAATTTTCTAAGAAATTTTAAATTTTGTGACACAATTTTTAAGATTCTCCGAAATTTTAGAACAGATTAAAAAATGATATGAATATAAATTGAAATCAATTCAAATGATTTTTTTTTTTTTTTTTTTTTTGGTATTAGATATAATGAATTCTGATGAATTATTCACCAGATATGTTCCAATATGTAGCGTAACCTCATAAATTTTCTATATAATAATTTATCTCGAAAAATGAAGATCACATATATTAAAATTAACTTATAATTCCCGAAACCGTAGAAAAAATAAGTTTTTTTGTCATCCTGTCACTTGAACAATTGTTAATTTTCATTGAATAAAACTGTAATAATAATGTTTTGTTTAAGTTTTATCATTTAATGTTTACATTCAATAAAAATTTTTGTATAGTTGACTACAAAAATGTTACGTTTTTGAATATTTTTACCAGAAAAAAATTTTAGTAATATGAAAAATATTGTTATTTCTAACTCTATTTCCTTGTTCTTAAAATGTTACAAATAACAATAATATGTGCGCTTATGACAAATATGAATGTTTTTAAATATTCATATTTATTATTATTTATAACAATGAACATTTTTATAGTAACAATAAAGTCTTATCATAATAGGTTTTCACTTAGATTAATTATAGTCACCGCAACCATATTCTTTCTTTACGTGTGAAAAAAATTAAGAAACCTATGACATTTGTGTAGCAAATAAAAATCTATTCAATTTCGTTTGACAATAAAAAGGAATACAAATTTAAATTTATTTAAATATAATTTATTAAATAAAATATCTTTTAGCAAATTTTCTTTACAATATGCATAATCATCATAATTATTGAACGGACATTTTACAAAAAGCCAAATAAATTTTTCCCTAATCATAATATTTAACCTTATTATAAAATATTTCTTAAGCAAATTTTCTTTATTTTTCTATCATAAAGAAAAACTTTATTATGGCTCCTTTTTCCTGCTAGATTTTTGTTACTATATTCCTTTTTATATACATTTTGTTTTTTTTTTTTTGTGAACCTTGTTAACATTAACAATTGTTTCTCTCTTCTTAAAACAGGAAATTGTTTTCCAGCTGTTACTTGTCTTTGATATAAAACATTAATACATTTAAGTTTTAGTAACTGTAGACAGTAGTTTATACTGTTTGAGGGGTTTTTTCCATTGGTTTCCTTAATGGAAACTTTTTTGTTTAACATTTTCATATTCTACATCTTGGTGGCACTTTATTTTCTTCATCAAAAAAAAAAAAAAAAGGACAAAAAAAAAAAAAGAAATGGATTTTAAAGGACTTCCTGTAATTTACTATAGAGTGTTGTAGAGCTTTTTGTCTATAATAATTCAATTGATTAGCATTGTCAGCATCACCATCATCATCATCATCATTGGGACAAAAAAGTCATTATGAACTAAATGAAAAAGAGGTAGAAGACTAGTCGATAACAATGATGTTAATAAACGGATAATAGCATGAACTATGACTTTTTTTGTTAAAGAAGTTTTTTTATTTTTTTTTATAAATATTTTCTAAGAATCTTTTAGAAGTTTATTAGTTTAAATGAAATTTTTAAAGTTAATATTGAAAATGTAAATTTTGTATTAAAAGCATGTTTTGAAATTTGATTTAATTAAAGTTAAAATAAGATGCTTTTACAACTAAATAATTTAAATATTTTTTTCTGCGAAATATTAATTTTTTTTTTTTTTTTTTTTTTTTAATTTGTTTATAGTATTTTTGTAAAGAAAAAAAAAAAAAAACTTTGTTATCGTTTAATCCCTATATGTAGCCTTATTTAACTTTTAACAAATGTTAATGCAATTATCAAGAATATAATATAATTTTGTTTTATTGGCTGAAAGAAAAATTAATAAATGTACTCGTACATATATTTAATTCAATTGTGAGTATATGACCATGGCATAGGTTAGATCCTATGGTTTTATATTTATAATAATTAAACTGAACTTTTGTTTTGTACTATTGAAATAGAACAAAATACTATTATTCAATAACACAGTGCTACAAAATGTTTATTATCGCTCTAAAATTGATCTAGTATTATCTAATATTCCGAAAATTTCGAAGCATTTCTAAATTTTGATATATTCCAAAAAATAAAATGATTTGAGGCTAGTTACTTCTAAAATTTATGTTTCTTTAATTTTTCAAAATTTTGACTTTAATGTTTTTTGATTTATTTTCTTTAAGACTTGTATCTAAAATTTTAATTATTATTTTGTTTAGAATATAATGAAATATGGTTCTTTAGAATCGCTTAAAAACTTTAAGAAAAAATAAACCTTTTCTAAAGCATATTAATAAATTATTCAGATATTTTAATTTTATTTTGTTTTTATTGCTGCATACTTTTAGGTGCAAAAATCATATTTTTTCTGTGCATAAAATAGAACTAAAACTATAGTTCAATTTGAAAATGTTATGTTTATAACAAAAATGTGCAGTGATGTAGCACTATTGAAAATGCTAGAATACAAGCAGATCCTAAACATGTTTTGTAAATATTACAAAATTCGAACCAGTGTAACCATTTGAAAATATTGACCAAAAATATTGAACTTTTGAAAATATTGAACTTTTGTAATTTTTGCACTTTTAATTTTATGCAAAAAACATTTATATTTATTTATATATCATTTATATATCATTTTACATGAATAATTTTGTGTAAATTTTGTTTCCCTTTATAAGCTTTAAAAAATAATAAAAATTGGGTTTAAATGTTTATACAAATAAGATATTTTGGATGAAAAATTTATTAAAAATGTAATAGATTTTAGATAAAATGTAAGTTTGAATAATTGTTTTAATATTTTATCTGCGAACACCTCTGAATGTAGACTAGGAAAACGTAAAAATTAACATAAATTTGTCTTTGTGCCAGACATATGTATGAACGTAATTTGATCACCATAGAAGTTTAAAATCATATAAAAAATTTATCGTCCATTCCAGGAAAGAACGCCCAAAAATATACCAAGTGTCCTCCGATTTTTATAAAATTTTATACGTATAAGGTCCATTGGTGTCTATAAATATTTCCTTTTTCAGATTCGCTAAATTCAGAAAATTCGCGATTTTATTTCGCTTTTTCACTTTTGAAAAAATCTAAAAAATCTCAAAAGTATACAACTTTAAATACAAATATTTCTGGGAAGGCTTTGAATTGTAATTATGATAGCTTAAACATGAATATTTTATAATTAAAAAATATTTTTTAAAAATGCATTTTAATGCAATTGCATTTTTTAAATGCATTTTTCTTTAAATATGCTATTAAAATTTTTTAACATAAATGAAAAGTTTGAAATCTTTACATTAAAATAAAAATCTCAAATTTTTGGGACGGACACATGTACTGTGCATAATTTCCCCTTTTCTTCAACTAGTTTAAATTTTTTCATATAAAAATTATATTTTCCTGATATTATGAGAATTTTGTTAAAAAAATTTATTGTGTTTATTTATCAGACTATTTATTGTTTTAAGTTATAATAAACAAAGCATTTTTAAATACACTTTTGAAAAATTAAAATTTAATAAATTCGCAACTAACAAAAATGCATCTAAAAACTGCATTTATATTTTTAAAATATTATGGATCGAAGACGTGGTTTTTGAAATGCTGACTAAATTACACAAAAAATATACAATGGCCTTCTAAATACTTTTTAAATTACAGAAATCCATCAATAACTTCAAGAGACATGAATATTTAAAATGCGAAATTTTAAAGCCGTTTAAATCATTAAAATTCACAAAGTCTTTCCAGAGATATTGCTATTCAAATTTACATACTTTTGAAATTTTTTTGGTTTTTGAGAAAATTAAAAAGCGAAATTAAATCGCGAGTTTTTGCAATTTCACAAAACTTTTCATTATAAAACTATATGAATTATATAATGTTCGTCCAAATGTAATTTCGCAAAATTTACCTTTGAACCCGATGAGTGTTCTATTAGCATTATTCAAATTATTTCTAAAGAAAATAATAGAATTAGGGATACATTTATACAGAAACGTATCCAACAACCATTTTTTAGCAAACTCAGTGAATTGGAAATTTTTAAAACTAATTTATTTTTCACTGTAACACAGTATATATTTATTAATGATGCCTCCAAGTCAACTTACATATTAATATTTTATTCAAATACTTATCGCATAAGTATTTTACAACATAATCAAATTCATAACAAAAATTTATTCTTTTTTTTTTTTTACAAATTATATAACTATATATCGATTATTTAACAAAATTTCTGAACAAATAAAATGTCCACTGTCAAACAAAACAACTTGTTGCTGTGCGTACTTTTTTCTCCCCTAATATTATACATACTCATAATAGATTAGATAAATAATATTTATTTAATATGTAATAATAACAGTGATGAGTATAAGAAATATTAAATATAAAAAAAAAAAAAAAAAAATTAAACCATATGGCTGTCAACAATAATAATTACAAATAGATAATAAAATCTATGAGTACTTATGATGTATGTGAGAATAATTGTTAGTTATTAACGTTGACTATATAATAATTACTGTTAAAAACAGGATAAACCATAAATATTGGAAAAGCATTAATCGCTTTGTACAAAAAAATACAGAGTTATACATTTTATGTGTATGTGTGTATGTATTTTGTTTTTATATACCTCAACCTATTATAAAACGTCATAGCGTATACAATAAATTTTTATTCTTATTACTCATACGTAGTAATTTATTATTATTATATTGATAATACATATTTTTTATTTAATTTTGTTCAAAGTATTTTTTGTTTTTTTCATTTACATCCAGATCAGTTTTCAATTTAATGCTATTTATATTAATAAAATTATTCAATTTCATTTTATAAACAATTTATTAATATGTTATTCAATTTCATATTACAAATAAATTAATTATATCATAGAATTAAAATTAAAATTTTTTAATAACATGAAATTTAATCATTTGAATAACATATTCTTAAAAAAATTATTTTTATTGCTAATTTCTGGTTTACGTAATATAGACAAAGATAAAATTATACTCAAAAGTTGAAATATAAAAATGTCATAGGGTTTTGTTTCATTATTTTATTTAAATTATAATAAAATAAACTCTATAAAAAGACATATTAAACCCTAAAATAAAAAAAATTAAACCCAGGAAAAATTGTATCAGTTCTACAACTAGTTCCAGAACACATGAAAATATCCTGTACTTGTTCTACTTTGGCGTTACGACCAATGATTTTTGTTTGAAATTGTCACCTCCAGAACTAGTTCTGTGGAAGTGTTAGCTAGCCAGTACCCATTCTATGGAACGGTTCTAGAACTAGTTCTTTAATTAGTGATTTTTGTTCGAAATTGTCACATTTGGAACTAGTTCCATAGAAGCGTTAGGGAACGGTTTCAGAATCTGTTTTTTTATTTTTTATTCTAATGGACTACTTCCTAAAGGCTACTTTTGAAACCAATTGAATATTTAAAATACTCATTTTTTAATTTTTGAAATTTTGTATAAAAGTTTTTTAAAAAGTTCTAGGAAGTCATTAGAGAACCAGTAATTTGTTCTCGGAAGTGATTTAGAAGTCATACAGAATTAGTTTTTAAGCACTAGTTCTCTAAAACATTCCTTAAAACGAATTCAGAATCAGAATAAGGTTCTTCTCCATTAGTGTCAGAATTGGTTGTGATACCACTAGTTCTGAGGATGTTATTAAACAATCTGAAGTGGTTCTGATTACATCAGTTCTATAACTAATTAGAACTAAGTCTTTTTATAGAGTTTATTTTATTATATTTTAAATAAAATAATTTCTTTGTTTTTATGATTTAAAATGTCCATTCATTTTTTAATTTTATTTTTCAATAATATAAACAATATGTACTTTATTGAATTTATATTATATAACTCTTCATATAAATATCCTACAGCTATAATGGTATGAAATAAAATAAAACAAAATGTAGGGAAAAATATTAAAAAAACATCAAGTGTATTTGCTTAAACAAATTAAATACAAACAAAAAAAGAAAAACTTTTATTAGAAAACCCCTAAATAAAAACATATTGTTTTAGTCATACACGAGTTTTTCTTAACCCATTTTAAGCTGATGGGCATTTTAATAATAAAAAAAACCAGAAAACTTAAAAAAAAACTAAATGGCGTCAGAAGCGAGTTTCTATGAAAATAACTTTTATTTTCGTTTTTAATTCAAATAAAAAAATTTTGGAAGTGTAATACAAGTATAATTTAACTTAGACACTAGATTTAAGTAAATACATTTGATTTAATTTCAGTAAAAATCTGAAACTAAAATAATGAAATAACTAAAAACAAAATTCCATAAGTTACGTTTGCCAGTTAAGGGTTTAACATGTGTTTAATATTGAAAGCTACAACAAAATTTCAACTTTAATTTATAAAAAAAAACAAGATTTTTAAAAACTTTTTGCTAAAATTAAACAAAGAAAAAGGAGAACAATTTTATTTGTACACTTTTAATTTTTATTTTCAATATTTCGACTTTGATAATTTTTTTTTTTTTTTATTGCTTTTCTTTAAAACTAAACATGTTTGTATAGAAATTTTTAAATAATATTTTGTTAAGAATAAAACAAGATATTGATTTTTAAAAATGATTAAAAACTAAAAATGTTATTAAACATTTTCTAAACTTTGTCAAAAAATTCTTATATTTTTATATTTAAAGACAAAATTGTATTGTATTTGATATTTAGTGCATACTTTTTGAGGCAAAAATTAATAAATGTATGGAAATTTGCAAGCAAGTCGTTCCACAAAAAATTTAATAAGTTTTACAGTTTGTGTTTAATTTATAAAAACTAAATATTGTTATGTTTACAATTAAAAAATTACATTTTTTTATATTCACTCGAAAAATAATATATTTTCCTTTAAGACTAAACATTTTTGTATAAAAATCTTGAATTATATTGTGTTTAGAATAAAACAAGATATATCTCTTTAAAATTGCTTAAAAACTACAAATTTTATTAAACATTTTCTAAATTATTTCAAAAAATTCTTTGAAAATTTGAAGACATAATATTTTATTTAAAAATGAAATGTATGGGCAGTTAAAGTAAGTCGGTCTACATAAAATCGAATAAGTTCCACAGATTTTATTCAATTTTTAGAAACTAAATCTGATTATATTTACAAAAAAAAAAAAAAAAAAAATGTCTTTAAAAATTGTGGAAACATTACTTTTTTTTTTTTTTTAATGTTATTGAACATTTTATTTTATATTTAAACATAAACAAAATAATCAGAAATCCTTATCATTCTATAGTACTTGCCAAAGAAGTTTAGATACTTTATACAGAAACCTACTACAGTAGGTTCAATATTTTGTGATTAACGAAAAATGTTGACAGCGTTTATTGGCCTATAACGACCGCTATGTTATTTCCCAAGTGATTGTTCACTATAGCGGAATAATATTATCTAAGAAAGAGGGCGGATTTTCATGCATTTATTATTTTAAAATATTGTCCTATAATTATACACTTTTTTAAAATTAACACTTACATACCCAGCAAAAATTTTAGTTACCATGTAATTTTTTAAGAAGCTAATATAAGGGCTCTTAGCTAATTACATTTTAGCTGAATAACTCATTATTTTAACAAGATGATGACATTAAAGGCAACTATTAACCTCACTATTAATGTCTTTACTTAGATATCATTAATTTTAAGTTATTAAATAACACATTGATTTTAAAGTATTACTGAAGCCATTATAAGTAAAAACAATAGAAACTAGTTACTAGTTAAATAACTAATTATGTTATAATGAGATATCAGAATATAAGAACCCTTTTTTTATTTTAATCGTAATCCTTTTAACATTTTTTGAATTATATTTTACTTAGCCTATAATACTTTAAAAACAATTTTGTAGTTAAAATTAATTCATATGGTTCTGCCTGTTCATATAACTACTATTCCTTCTTGAATTAAAAAAATCAAGAAAAAGTAGTATCTTTAAAAACCTAACTATAAATAAGTAACTACATACTGGGTTATAAGTAACTTGTTAATAAACTACTTCTATGTAATACAGATGGTATGTTGTTGTCATTGAAAAGTAACTATATCTTTAACTACATTACCATTACCAAGTTTTTGCTGGATATTGTCGAAATTCCTTTGTATATATTTTTCATTTTTAAAAACATATTTAGATTATTTTAAAACAGTAAATACATGAAATAAGTGATCTCACTTTAATCTCAAAATATTCATTTTATTAGCTTAAGAAATTTTTACACTCATTTCTTCATTTAAATTAATTTAATAAAACTATTTTATATTAAAAGTTTTTTCTAACCTTAAGCTTTTATTCAAATCTATGCATGTACATATGTATGTATGTGCATATCTTTGGAATACCATCACCAACTTGTTGATATACAAAATGTTTATTACATAGAAACATTAATATACATCCCTATAATGTGTTACTATAGTATGTTTGTATAAGTACATATTTATTTTCAACTAATCTCTCTGTTTTACTCTCATACCTACATAAATATTCCATTATACTAATGCTTTTGTCTTTTATTAATATTTTGTTCTTTTTCATAAGCAAATTATAATTATATCTACTTTAAGTATAAAAGTACTCATTAGTAAGAAAACATATGTTATATTTTTTTGTTACTCACTTGCAATTTGCTCTTATTTTTGTTTTCTCTGTTGTAATGCAATATACTCTTTTAAAAATATCAAATAACTAATGGTATTATGATGTTTTCATGATGAAACATAAATAATAAAACTATTTAATATAATTTAATATAAAAAAGAAAAACTATTTAAATTTAATTTAATATTAATCTTTAACAAAATGTCTGTTGTTTGTATATAATATTAAGTAGTTTATTGGTTTAAATGTTTATTATCATTACATACTTAATATTTGTTAGATATTTTTAAGTTTAAAGTGTTAAATAATTTCTTGCAATTTTTATTTAAGTATTTTTTTTTGGCAGAATGACAATGTCCGTCCGTCTATGCATTAGGGTTAAATGGGTCGAAAATGACACTTAATATCAATAATTTAGTATTTAGGTTAAGTTCTTATATTGATCAAGAAGTAAAAAACTAATCTACTTTTGGAATTTGAAGACATTTTTTAAACAATTTAAAGTCTGTCCTTCCGTCCGACTGTTTATTAATTTTTGCAAACTTACCAATTCAAAATCGTTTATTTTTTGACTCAATGAATATATCGGCTTCAAAATTTCTTTATTCGATATACATTTCTGTTCTTTAATAAACTGCAAAAAACTTGATAAAATCGTTTGAAAATGTTAGGATATATATGGAAAAGACTTGACCAACATCTTGCAAAATTGAGATTGTTTAAACTTCAAATAAATATATCTCGATACATAAGTTTGTCTATTTTTATTTGGTATCCAACTTAATTTTCAAAATTCAATTAATCGCCACTTTTGACACCTTTTACCCCAACGTGCGGCTGGTAGGAAACTGACGAAACAATTTTAAAGTTTTTTATTTTTTTTATTTTTTTTATATTCTACTAATTTTTACGCATCGTTTGAGGAGTCTTCCTACATTGAAATTTCAAAAAAGTCTTTTCTCGGGACACTCTATTACACAGTTATACACTGATTTGAATGAAATATACATATCTTGTTTTATTTGCAATAAAATTATATTTATGATCTTTATGATCCAAAATTCCAAAATCAATTTAAAAATTTAAAATTTGTTTAAAATTTAGGAAGCCACAAGATATTTAGTGCAGAAACTAACCTCAAAATAAAAAAGATATTTCGGAACAGTTTAAATTGGTTATAAAACGTTTTCCACATTATTCCTTTTTTTCAAGTGAAAATAAAAATTGATATTTTGTAGCCTCATGTTATTTGCAAGTTTTTCTTTTAGTTTGCTTAATAATTTTGTTTACATACTTTACTTTTTTGGACATGTTAGGAATGTAAACTACAATGGTATTGACGTAAATACCAAATTATTGTTATTATAACTTTTATTGTTGTTGTTGGTTTTTTAGTAAAATTATATACAAATAAAGGGAGTAATTTTCTAACTCATAATTTGTAATATTATTTTTGTTTTTATATGTTTTTTTTTTTTTCTCTCTCTTCTGTAACTCTCATTTTCTCTAGTAGCGGCTAAGCTTTAGTTTATATCCCTTTTTATTATCTTCATTTTGTTTTTTTTTTTTTTTGTAAACGGAAATAAAAAAGCTTCTTTTTGATATTTTTTTGTAACAATAATTTATACAATAATTTTTTTTTTTTTTTTTTTTGTTTAACAAAATGTTAGGCGCCACAATGCTGTTGTCTATTTTTATCTCAAAATAAGCTTTTTTATTGTTAAAGTTTCCTAGAAATACTTAAATTGCATAGTCTACTAAACAAGGGGGGTAAAAAATGCACCTTACCACTTTTTTTTTTTTTTGGAAATTTTTATAAGAGTTTTTTAAATTTTATATAAAACACCCACGTATTTTGTTGAATAAACTATGAGGTTTTTAGATTTCAGAAGTGTTTTTTTTTTTGTGAAGTGTAATATTATTTTGGAGATTTGTAGTTATATAGGTATTTATTTCTTCTTTTATTTATATGTATATATATGTATTTAAATGACGTCTATTATTTTAATTAAACACAATTATTTTTATTTTAGAGGTCAATTATATGTTATATTTATTACCAAAAATCTAATAATCTTAATTGCTTGTCTATAAAAATAGATAAAAATAATTAAACCCTTAACTGGTATTTTTGTCATAAATTCCTAGAAATTCTATGCGTAATTCTTTATGTATAGTTTTTCTTAATTGTTTTGTTTTTTATAAGAAAAATTAGACAAAAATATTTTAATTTATATAAAAAGTTGTTTAGTTTTTAAAGGAAATAAATGCTGTTTTAAGGGGTCTAAAAATAAAAGCAGTTTTTTAATATTAAAACTTTATTTTTAACTTTATAGGCTTCTATTAAAAAGGAATTATAAAAAGAAATATGTATAATGATTACTTAGAATTTGTTTATGTAAATTATTTATAAAAAAAAAAAATATTTAACTCATATGAATATGAAAAATATTGATGACGCTGTCAACATTTCTGCAATCTTTTTGTATTGATAACTAAAAATAAACATAACCCAACTTCTGATATTAAATTCTTAAAAAATTTAATTATTTTGAAAATCCAATATGCATAAGTACTATAAAAAATCAAGCATTATAAATCCCTAAACCCAACTTGAATATAAATAGAAAACATTTTAAAATTTTCTAAAAAAAAAGAAAATTTAAATAAAAAAATCATATCTCAAGTAAAATAAAACTCTGCCACAATGAAGAATTACTTATACACTTTTTTAATTTCTACTTTTTTCCTTCAAATTTTGAGTTATATTTCAAACAACAGTTTATACCCTACATCACCATAATTGGTTGGAGTATAATCCTTGGACCCTCACCTTAAAATATACCATTCGGCTCAGAATCACATTCTTAGATGATTTAGTGATGTCCGTTCTTCCGTTTGGTCAGCAGACTAGCTATCTGTTCATGTAAATCTTGTGAAAAAAGTACAGATCGTAATTTTAAAGATATCTTGATGAAATTTGGCACTAATAATTAATTTGACACAAGGACGAAGCCTATTGAAATTGGTTATAATCAGTCCATTATTTCATCTAGTCTCCATACAAATGTTATTCCATTATTTGGAATAACATAGTTAAATTTTCCATATATATTTCATTTTTGACCTCAAAACTATGCAACAAATAAAACGTAGAATATAACACTTTGTATTAAAAAATTTTTAAATTCTCAAGTATAAATAACACTCCGCTACCGTGACAAATTAGCATACGTTATAACCTTCTTTATAGGTATTACAAATTTCCAATTTTTCCTCAGAACTTAAAAAAAACCCACTTTTTTTTAGGTTAGGTCCCTGCATAAATGTATCCCTAGTATTGTTAATATTTTGTTGATTTTTTGTTTTCAACCTTTTTTGGAAAGTAGAAAAATTTGGCTTTTCTGTCATACAAACTTAATCATGTTATAATCAAATATTAAATGAAAAATTTTAAAGTTCTTTTAATTTTTCGAATTTAACTGAACTTTATAATACAATAATTTATTAAATTTTATGTGGAATAACTTACTTAAATTTTCCATATATTTGTATACCCACCATCAAAAAGATGGGGGGTATATTGATTTTGTCATTCCGTGTGTAACATGGTGAAGGAATCATCTAAGACCCCACAAAGTATATATATTCTGGGTCCTGGTTAGATTCTGAGTCGATCTAGCTATGTCCGTCCGTCTGTTGAAAGCAGGATAGCGCTCGAACGGAGCAACGTAGGGAGACGAAATTTGGCACAAATATTTGTCTTTGTTTGGGATTGAAAATGGGCAAAATCGGTTAATAAACAAAAAAGTTATGGGCTAAAGACTAGAAACACAGGGTGTCCGTTTTATAATTTTCTGCTGATATTTCTGCAACAAAAGCATGTACGATAGCGAAATTTTGTACATATAGTTTGGGATCGATATCAACTCGCAAGCCAAAAATGGGCGTGGTCCGCCCACTTTACCGCCCACCTCCCATATAAGGCGAAAATCAATGAAATTGTGTTCAAATAGTTCAAGGACTAATGCAAACTCGGAAACAAAAAATGGGCGTGACCCGCCCACTTTACTGCCCACTTTACCGCCCACTTTACCTCCTTCTCTCATATAACTTAAAATGTGAAAAAGTTGATGGTGGGTATATAGATTCGGCCGGGCCGAATATTTGCGCTTGTTCATTTCTGCACCCAAAAGTATGCAACAAATAAAACATGAAATATTACATACTTTGTCTTAACCCTAAAATGCACAATTTTTTATTTTTCAGAGAAAAACATTTTCTTCGATACAAAATTGATATAAGAATTAAAAAATCATAATAACTTCAGTTTTAAACAATTTTTTTTAATAAATTTTATGATTCATATATGAACCAGAGAGCAAAATATTCCTTCATAAACTAAACTATAACCTGTCACAAATATTCAGACTTCATAATTTTATTTTAGGATCTGTTAATATTTGATGCCAGTATTATGCGATTAAAATATTATAACAGAAAAAATGGCTGATTCATATATGCATCACTGCACACTAAAGGGTTAAAATTGAGAATAATTTCTATACTCTTTTGATAAAATATATTAAGTCCAGATAAGGCTATTTGAAGGTTTTTAAAATCAAATAAACACAGATTTATTGATAAACTTTATAAAATATTTCATAACTTTTTGAATTTTGTAACGATTATAAAGGTTGATATATCATTTTATTCTAATGAAAATAGCATTTAAATCTTTATATATAAATGATAAGTTTTAAAGAAAAAAATTAATAAAATTGGAAATTTTGAAAAAGAAAATTAAATTAAATTGAACAATTTTGAATGAATCATTACAGAGGTTTAAAAAATGATATTTTTTTTCGTCACGGATGCTTGATATTATAAAGTACTAAGCTTCTAAACCACTTTTTTTAAATGACAGGTGTTCGCAATAAATCGCTATTTGCAAAATTAATGAGGTAGCACAATATATTGAATCATATCTCGAAAACGACTTGTCTGAGGTGTAAAGGGTATATATAAGTTTGTCATTCCGTTTGTAATTTCCACAATTTTCGTCGGAGAACAAAAAAGTTTATATTTTCTGAATCCTTGTAAGAAATGATTACGAAAGGACTATGTTCGTCCGTCCGTGTGTCGGTTGAAATGGCGTTTATGAAGCTCACCGATAACTGCCATATATAATATATATCACAAACGATTGAAAATTCTTTCGAGAATGAAATGAAATTGAAATTCAGCAAGATCGATTAATAAATGGCGGAGATATGGTTAAAAAAAACTTTTTTTTGAGATTTTTTCGACTTAAAATGGTTTAAATGGCATTTATGAAGCCTTCCGAAAACATAGATATACGATATATATGTATATATCAAAAGATTATACATTTTTTATAGAACTTTTCTATGGAATTTAAAAAAAAACGGTTAAAAATGGCTGAGATGTTTAAAAAAAAAAAACGGTTTTCCACTTTCTGAAAACCCTTCGTTTTTATAAAACAAACTTGGACAATTTTTTCGAATTTTTTTCTGAAGAAATGAACTCAATCGGTCCATTAGTAACCGAGATATCGGCCAAAACGCGTTTTTGCCAAAGTATTTAATTTAGTATTTATTAAATACTTATATTAAATTATTTAAAGCTTTTAGAATTTACATATACATTAGTAGTGTATATTTGTAATTAAATCCTATATACATATATGTATATGTATTTTAGATTAACTTGTATTTAAGATTCATTATTTAAATACTAAAAATATTTATTAAATACTAAAAACTTTAAAATATATTTCATTTTAATATCACACATCTCATCATGAGTGAAGGGTATATAAGATTTGGCACATCCGAATATAGCACTCATTTTTTAATACCCTCAATAGTTAATATTAAGCCTAATTTGTAAAAAATTAAATTTCGTAAAAATTTAAAAAAAAAAAAATGTTTTAAAAAAATCATAAAAATTCTAACAATGCAAAAATGTTAACTTGTGTTCTTTTAACATAAAGATAAATTTATTGCAAATAAAACAAGACATATTTCATTGAAATTAATACATAAAATGCAAGTATATTTATAGCTGGATTCAAGCCTTAAAATCCTTTTGGTTTCTATTTAAATTTTAAAACAAAATTATTCTATAAATTCTTTAATATTTTTCTCATTTACTAAGTTTAATTTTGTATGCATTTGAAAAATTTTTTATTATTAAGGGGTAAAATATAAATTATATAATAATACAATTCTAATCTAATAGTACTTTTATTTCTACACAAATTATAAGATTATTATTTTTTATAAAATTTCTTATAATTTGTATGTTTGTGTCAGACTCCAATTAATTTCTTTTTTTTTTTTTTTTTTTAAAAAAAAGAAACATTTTAATTTGTTCATAAGAAAAACCTACACAAAAATATAAAGATGAATATATGACATTATTATAATTTTCCAAAAACTAATTATTACTAATTAAAATGAGTATAATATATAAACACACAAACACACACACATTTTAATAAAATAATAATGGTGCAAAAAAGAGGGGAGAAGTAAAAAATACCTACAATTAAAAAGTTACTAAAAATGTAGTACAATATAAAAACAAAACAAAATAAAAATACTTATACAAGTACTAGAAAAAACAAAAACAAATTGAAAATGACCCCATATGCACAAACATACAAACACACACTCCACATACCAGTAATGTAGGAGTAAACATCACTCATACGACTCATTTTACTTTTTATTTACTAGAGTTTTATATGAATGTTTATGTTTGTGTGTTTTTGAAAGCATTAGCTCTTTTTTTTTTATTTATTTATACTTCTCTTTCTTCTCCTACATTTTGTTGCTTCCTGTAAAGGTATGTTAAGCAAAAAGAGAAATTGCGTAGGTCGTTGCATTAACGAGCAAAAAAAAAAAGAATAAACTCATACTTAAACACGTTGTGTGTATGTTTGAGATGTTATTTACTAGAAAAAAAGCTTTTATCCTATTGCAGAGTTTATGCTCAAACTAGTTTTTTTTTCCATGTATTTGTTTTTCTTGTGAATTCTATGACAAAACAAAAGTGATAAAAACAAAGAATAGCATATGGAGTGTGGTCAACATTATGTGGTGAAAACTAAGTAAAAGATTTGAATAAAATGATATTTAGTTTCCAAATAAAAAATAAATAAATAATAATAAATAAATTATTATAGTGTTATGTGTTATAGTGAAAAATCACTCACAATATGTTATAGCACCAAAAGGATTAAAAATTTCCAATAAACCCCAAAAATATTGAGTTATTTTCAAAAGACTGTTTTTTTGGTAGGTTTCCGTATTAGTGTGCCTCTTGATTTTAAAATTTTAAACTATTTTGGAAAATGTATCGCATATTAAAAGAAATATTTAAACAACATTTAAATGTAATAACATTTTTCCTAATTTTTTTAGTTTAACTGCAATTTATTATAAAATGTTTCTATAAAAGCATTTTTCTTTTTCTTTTTGTAAACATAATATGATTACTGTTGTGAAATCAATTGAACAGGATGTTATTTTAGTTAGTTTATTTAGTTTAGTTATTTTAGTAGTTTTTATTTGGAAAAAAAAAAAAAAAAAAAAAAAAAAAAAAAACTAGACGAAAATGTCATAAAATGCATGAACAATTTATTGCTTAAGTTCAGAAAATGTTTAATAACTTGTTGAATTTTTAAGCAATTTTAAAGATTGATATCTCTTTTTTTTATTCTAAACAAAATAGATTTCAAACTTTACATAATAATGTGTTTAGTCTTAAAGAAAAAAATCCAAACATATTATGTAAAATTCGTAATTTTAAAAAATCATAATTTTAAAAAAGGATTATAAATTTAAAAATGTTCCATAAATCATTAGTTATTTAGAAAATATAGATATAAAAGATTTTAATATAGTTTTTACTAATAGAATTAAAGGCAAAATAGCCTTTGACTCTATTTAAAATTATAAAATTTAACTTTAAATTATAAAAGATCCATAATAAAATACCTAACCTCAAATTATTTTTTATACCCAACATCACCATAGATGATTGGGGTATTATGAGTTTGTGCTGATATTTATAACGTATAGAAAAAGTTATCCAACACCTTAAAGTATACCAATCGACTCAGAATCACTTTTTAAATCGATCTAGCGATGTCCGTCCGTCTGGCTGGACGGCTGGCTGGTTGTCCATATAAGCCTTGTGCACAAAGTACAGTTCGCAATTTTAAAAATATTTCTATGAAATTTGACACTTTTATGATACAAGAATGAAGCCTATTGATCAGTCCATTATTTCACCTAGCCCCATACAAATATCCCCCCGGAATAGAAATTCAACACTCAAAAATGCCTTTAAAATAAGATTTTATTTTAATGAAATTCGTTGCAAAGAAGTTTATAATAAGTATCAGTCTTTGTAGCAAATTTCATGAAGATTGGTCCACAAGTGACCATAGCTTCCATATAAACCCCTCTTCCGAAAACCACTTTAAAGTGCATAGATCTTATACAAATGTTAGTAAAAAGTTAATACTCGACACAAATAAGTTTCATGTAAGTAGATACCATATTGTCAAATTTAATAATATGGTCCATAATTTAACCATAGTTCCTATATAAAACCACTTCCGGGAATCGCCCTAAAGTGTATTATTAAAAAATTATAAACAAATTATTAATTAAATAAATTTTAATTGATTTGTAACTTTTATAAGATTATTTTATCAATTATTTGCATTTTAAATAAATAAAAAATATGAAATTATTTTTAAATAAAATTTTAATTTTGTGAAGTTTGTATTTTTTAATTATTATAATTATATTTTTCTAAACAAAACTTACATTTTTTTTAAACTAAAACAGTAATTATAGTGAATTTATTTATATTTTTTTTTATTTTTTTTTTTTTTTTCAATTTATTTCCTACCAAAAAATCGCCCAACTGACCACACTACTCCTTATAACAACATACACCAAAAATCTCAAATCCGTTTTACAAATTGTTTGTCTTGTTATTTTTATTTTTTTGTAAGAAGGCGTTAAGTCTATCTATTTCCTTCCTCACATGGCTCTTAACATATTTTTCGCAGCCTAAAATAAAGCAAAAAACAAAGAAATCTAAATAAACTGAAGAATTCTTTACTCCACTTGGTCTATTTTTCTGCTTTACTACTTTTTTTATTGGCTCTTCTTTTTAAACAACGACAAAACTGTAATAAAGAGTGTATTGTAGCCATAAGTAAAGAAAATGTAGATTTTATACAAACCCAAAAAAGCAAAGAAAAATAAAATTCTTAAAACAGGAGCAGCAGCTAGGAGAATGTAATATATAGCAGTTAGAAAAGTTTCTTTCTTTAGCTGACATCTATTTTTAGATTTTCATTCATTTTGCTGCTAACTATATGATATACAATGATAATGTATACAGTACATACATTTACTTATTTTATAGCTATACAAACATACACATGTAGATATATATGTATTTATATAAAATATACATTAATGTTGTTTGAAAAGTATTTTCAAATGTTTGTTTGTATATAAGTATTTCTTTATACTATATAGATTTGCTGTATTACGTTGTTTATATTTTCCAATTTAGTGACGTATTGAAATTTGTTTTTGTTAAACATGTACTATATATGGACCTATACATTTACAAAATTACAAATACATTGAGAAATCTTTTTACGTTCATATATGCAATTTATATTCGAAAAAGTATCTTGCGTTGTAAGAATTGTAATAAAATATGTAATTAATAAATTTTTTTTGAATGAACTTTTAGAGGAAATTTTAATTTGAATGGTTTTTTTATTTTTTCATTATTAAAAATTTACGAAGCATATGAGTGTTATTTATTAGATTTAATATCATTCGTACATAATGTAGAGTTCTCTTTTAAATAAGTTAAGATTTTTATGATTTAAATTTTGCACATTTTTTATATTCCTTCATTATTGAATTATCAATTAAGGTATGAGTTATATTAATTTCACAATAATAACACTCTGCTACAAAATGACACTTTTTATACCCACCATCAAAAAGATGGGGGTATATTGATTTTGTCTTTCCGTGGGTAGCATATAGAAAACATCATTTAAACCCCATAAAGTATATATTTTCTAGATCGAGCTTGCTATGTCCTTCCGTCTGTCTGTTGAAAGCAGGAAAAGTTATCGGTCCAATACTAGAAAAACAGGGTGTCTCTTGTAGCTTCATTTCTGCTTTTCTGACAACAACATTTCGTACAGATAGTTCCGGAAACGATATAAAAACCAAAAATGGGCTTAATCCACCCTACCCTATAAGGAGAAACAAAACGAATGCATATAACATTCTCGTTGGTTTGTTTTCCACTTAAAGTTAGAAATTTTCGATAAATTCCATTTTTAGTATTTTCGATGAAGTTTTTAGAAAAAATTTTCGATTAATTTTTTTTGATAGACAATTTTCGATGAATTTTCTTTTTATAGACAATTTTCGATGAATTTTCTTTTCATAGAAAATTTTCGATGAATTTTCTTTTCATAGGAAATTCTCCATAAATTTGTAAAGGAAATTTTCAATGAATTGTCCTTTTTTAGGAAAATTTCAATAAATTTTTATAGAAAATGTTCAATGAATTTTTTATAGAAAATTTTCAAAGAATTTTTTTATAGAAAATTTTCGATGAATTCTTTTTATAGAAAATTTTCGACGAATTTTCTTTTCATAGGAAATTTTCGATGAATTTTCTTTTCATAGGAAACTTTCGATGAATTTTTTTTTTTATAGGAAATTCTCAATAAATTTTTATAGGAAATTTTCAATAAATTTCCTTTTTAAAGGAAATTTTCAATAAATTTTGATTTCATAGAAAATTTTCGATGAATTTTCTTTTTATAAGAAATTTTCGATTAATTTTCTTTTCATGGGAAAGTTTCGATTAATTTCCTTTTTATAGAAAATTCTCAATAAATTTTGACTTTATAGGAAATTTTTAATGAATTTTCCTTTTATAGGAAATTTTCAATAAATTTTGATTTTATAGAAAATTTTCGATGAATTTTCTTTTTATAGGAAATTTTCGATGAATTTTCTTTTTACAGGAAAGTTTTGATGAAGCCTATTTTTATAGAAAATTTTCAATAACTTTTTTTAAGGAAATTTTTGATGAATTATCCTTTTATAGGACTTTCAATATTTTTTTTTTTTTTTTTTTTAAGGAAATTTTCAATGAAATTTCCTTTTGGTAAATAATTTTTATACCTTACACCACCATAGGTGGTTGGGGTATAATGCGTTTGAGCTGATGTTTGCAACGCACAGAAAAAATGATCGGACCCCCACCTTAAAGTTTAACGTTTAACGATTTAACTGTTTAACGAAATAATTATGGAACTTCGGAACGGCTACTCCGATTTTTATGAAATTTCACATGTTCATACCATATATATATTATCTCTTTTAGTTTAAGAGATATTGAGCTTCAAAGATTCAAATTTTTACTTTTTAGCCTGTTTTGGTTTTTCGATACAGCGGGTCCAAATTTCACCAGTTATTTCATTAACAACAAATAGAAAAATTGTGCGAAGGAAGAATTTTGAAAAAATATTTACGGAGTCAAAAGTTACAAACATTTAAATTTAAACTTTCAAAAAAAGTTAATTTTTTCCCGTTTTTTTTTTTGCCAAAAAAAAGTGGTAACATGCTTTTTCTGTTTTATAAAAATTTTCTTAAGTAACATATATAAAATTTATATTGTTCTAAAAGATAACTAAATATAAAATACTTCAATGGAAAAAATACTTTTAAAAATCGAATTTTGCGATAACCAGGGTTTCTTAAATTTGCCCTAATTTTTCAATTAATTTCGAATTTTCGCCTTAATTTTTCAAATCGCAAAGCTGGAATCAAAAAAGAGTTATATTTTTTACTTAGTCTAAAGTGTTTTAATTTCCACCGCAATAGAAATTTTTGCTCCCCGTTATCGGTTGAAAAGATATAACAAAAAAAGTAAAAAATCCCATTTTTTTTAATTTTTTAAAGTTTTTTAGAAATTACGAAATTTTTGTAGAAAAATCTAAAAAAGTGAATAGCGTTTTAAATTATACACTAAAAAATCTACTTATGTGTGAAATTTCATTCAAAAATATTCACTAACAAGATTTTTATTGCATAATTAAAAATTAAAAATATGCAAAAAATCACAAATCCATGCCTTCTCAGAGTTTTTTGCAAAAAGTCTTCAACAAATTTTAGTATTTTAAAAATTTTTGTACATATTTAAAAAGAAGAAAAATTTTCCTCAATTCGACACAAATAAGTTTTATATATGTAGAAACAACATTGCCAAATTTTATTAAAATCGGTCCATAATTTACCATAGCTCCCATATAAACCCACTTCCGGCAATCGTCCTAAAGGGCATAAAATCATATAGATGTTAGTATCAATGCATTGTTCTGTATTTGTATAATTTATTTTACATTGAGTAAAAGTGTTGGTCTACAATTAGCCACAGGCCTAATTTTTAGCTCATACAGAATGGTGTAGGTTATCATATGGTCGGTCTTGACCGACTATAGTTTCTCGTTTATTTTAGAAACAAATAAAAAAAATTTAAATAATTAACTTTTTATTAGTTTAATTTTTTCCAGAACAAAAATTTTGCTTTTAAATTCTAATAAATGTGACTTAAGAAAATTTAAAAAAATTTTCAATTTTTTTTTATTTTTAATTTCCACAATAATTATTAACAGATAGTAACACCTTTAATTTCCAAGAAGTAATAATTTATTTAATGACAAACATATGTTACAATAAAAAACTACGTAATAATAATTTTCTTTTAAACATAAACTAACATTATTTATTACACGTAAAGAGAAATTAATATTAATCATACGCTTCATATGACAAAATGTTTTATTAATAAATAAAAATTAAACAATAATTATGTTATTCTTTAAATAAAACTAAACTTTTATTAAGTTATGCAATACAAAATTTACATTTAGAAACAACTTTAGTAAAGATTTTAGTTTTTAAAATACCCTTTCAAACAAACTTAACAAATCCATATTGAAAAACACACGCGAAGGTTTTCTTTTTTTTTTTAAATAATAATTTCAACTAAATAAAAAAAAATAAAAATGAAAAACCTCATCTTCCTCAAGAGTTTTGCTTTATGTCTGTGTGTATATGTTTTTATCATTAAAAAAAAGGAGTCAATATCTCTTACAAAAAAATATATCAAACAACCAAACAATCATCCGAGCGTAAACTGGCAGCTCTAACGCCAACGCATTTAAAGCAAATTTTCCTACTAACACGACTAACAAAATATTAAGACACAAAAAAGAGCCAAGAAATTTATTTTACGTTTACTGGTAAAATTGACAAACTCACTGTTGTGACAAACTGACAGACACACAGACTTTGACTTTAGGCGTTTAACTGTTTATTAACGATAAGTATGCATGTGTGTGTGTGTATATGTGTTTGCGATTTTTAAGTATTTACATATTTAGTTATATTTATTTTTTATATATGAACACACAAGTTGGTATTTATTTATTTATCTTTCTTTACCATATTTTATAAATTTGTTTAAATACTGAGAGGTATTTGTTTGACACACACTAACACACTTTCAATTTTTATCCTTAATTGTATGAAGAGTGTGTTAAGGTTTTTTTTTTTAAATAAACAAATAAGAGATTTAGACATACATACTTGTATGGATAATAATAAATATATTTCCAAGAATTATCATATATTTTAATGCTAAACAGTTTTTATAGGAGTCTTTTTTATTAAAAGTAAATAAGGATTGGTATCTGTATTTATCACCAAATTTAAACAAAAAAAAAAAAAAAAGCAACTGTGTTGAATCTAAAAAGCATCTCGCGAATCATATATTATTTAATAACTTTATTTTGGAAGTATTTTTGTTAACATCCTGCTATAGCAATAGTCAAATATACTGCAGGAATTTTATTAAATTTCCCCATCGTAGTTTCCAAATTATATACAAAAAGTAAAATTTTTCAAAAGTTGGTCGACATTTTGTTTAATAACATTTTTTCTATTAAACTGGCTAGGATAACAACATATAAGAGTAATTCCATATCAAAACGGAGGCATTTTCGGATTTGATATCTTAGATTTCAATGAAATTTGTTAATATCCTGCAGATATATTGCAAATTCAGACTGAAGATCATTTCCGGTCCAAAAATATGATGTTTTAAAAATTAAAAAACTATCGATTTTTTTCCTAAACAATTTGTATAAAAACAATTTACTTTGAAAAGTTCGAAGGTCAAAATCTATATTATAATAATTAAAGGTAAATATCCGGAAAACGGTATTTTAAAATTTAAAAAAAAAGGCATATTGATAATTTAACTCTGTTTTATAATCGATCCAAAACTGAAGTTGTAGCCTCTTTTAGTTTAGGAGTTATGAAGCAAAATATGGTAAAAAGATATTTTTTGTATATACATATATATACATATATATATATATATATATATATATATATACATATATATATATATATATATATATATATATATATATATATATATATATATATATATATATATATACAAAATATATATATATATGTATATACAATATATATATCGACCATTCCTGGAAAGAACGCCCAAAAAAGGGTATTTTTTTACTTGATGGTATATGATATATATACATATATATATATATATATATATATATATATATATATATATATATATATATATATATATATATATATATATATATATATATATATATATATATATATATATATATATATATACAAAATATATATATATATGTATATACAATATATATATCGACCATTCCTGGAAAGAACGCCCAAAAAAGGGTATTTTTTTTACTTGATGGCATTCAATTTCGATAAAAATTTGTATACAAAAACTCCTTTTATCAATTTCAGTTTTCAGTTTTGTGAAATTGCAAAACCTCGCGATTTTATTTCGCTTTTTAATTTTTTCAAAAACCAAAAAAATTTCAAAAGTATGTAACTTTGAATAGCAATACCTATGAGAAGGCTTTGTGAATTTCAATGATTTAAACTGCCTTTGAATTTCACATACGGCGGCTTTACGACGAACATTTTAAAAATAAGAAAGATTTTTTAAAAATGCATTTTAATGCAATTGCATTTTTCAAATGCACTTTTCTTTAAATATGCTATTAACATTTTTTAATTTTTTAACATAAATGAAAAGTTTGGAATCTTTACATTAAAATAAAAGTGTCAAATTTTTGGGACGCGAAAATCTTATAAGCTTAATCCAATTTTTATAAAAACATGTTTCAAATTTTTCATATAAAATTTAAATTTTTTCTTGTTTTTTAAATTTTCTTTAAAATTTGTATAAAAGTTAACAAAATATAAAAAATATTCGATTTTAAATATTCATATCTCTTGAAGTTATTGATGGATTTCTGTAATTTAAAAAGTATTTAAAAGGCCATTGCAATTTTTTGCGTAATTTAGTCAGCATTTAAAAAATCACTTCTGCGATCCATAATATTTTAAAAATATGAATGCAGTTTTTAGATGCATTTTTGTTAGTTGCGAATTTATTAAATTTTAATTTTTCAAAAGTGTATTTAAAAATGCTTTGTTTATTATAACTTAAAACAATAAATAGTCTGATACTTAAAGTTTTACTATTTTTCAGGATTTTTTAAAAAATAACACAATAAATTTTTTTTTAACAAAATACGTAAAGATACTCATAATACCAGATAAATATAATTTTTATATCAAAAAATTTAAACTAGTTGAAGAAAAGGGGAAATTATGCACAGTACATGTGTGCGTCCCAAAAATTTGAGATTTTTATTTTAATGTAAAGATTCCATGCTTTCCAAATACGGAAAAAAATCAACAAAATTTAATAACATATTTAAAGAGAAATGCATTTAAAAAATGCAATTGCATTAAAATGCATTTTTAAAAAAATATTTTTTATTTATAAAATATTCATGTTTAAGCTGACATAATTATAATCCAAACGCCGTTTAAATCACAAATTTCTGCAAAGCCTTAACAGAAATATTTGTATTTAAAGTTGTATACATTTGAGATTTTTTAGATTTTCTCAAAAGTGAAAAAGCGAAATAAAATCGAGAATTTTCTGAATTTAGCGAATCTGAAAACGAAAATATTTATAGATACCCATAGACCTTATACGTATAAAATTTTATAAAAATCGGAGGACACTTGGTATATTTTTGGGCGTTCTTTCATGGAATGGACGATATATATATATTTTTTAATAAAAAAAAAAATACTTTGAATTAATTTTTGTAAATGTCTTAAATTTTTATATACAAAAAATATCTTTTTACCATATTTTGCTTCATAACTTCATATATATATATATATATATATATATATATATATATATATATATATATATATATATATATATATATATATATATATATATATATATATATATATATATATATATATATATATATATATATATATATATATATATATATATATATATATATATACATTTTATACCTATACAAAATTTGACAAAATCCAATTTTACATAAAGCACAAATCTAAATTTTTTTTTCAAATATTTACAAAGAAGTTTTGGTAAAATTTACCAATTTTGAAAAAAGTACTAAATTTTCCTTTGCAATAAAACAAGTATCATGATGTAAAAAAAGAAATTAAAAAAAGGATTAATTTTTAAATATTTATAATTTACTATTTTAAAAAAATACCAATTTTCAAAAAAGTACTAAATTTTCATTGGCAATAAAAAAGTATCAATTTAAAAATTCCCATTTTTCCAAAGTGCTCAAATTTTTTGAAGATTGAAATTATTGAAAAACATAGTAATTTAAAACAAGCGCTAATGTTATATTCGGCCCGGTCAAATCTATATACCCACCATTAACTTTTTCAAATTTTTCTTTATATGGGAGGTGGGCGGTAAAGTGAGCGGACCACGCCCGGTTTTGGTTTCCAAGTTTATATCGACCCCCAAACTATCTGTACAAAATTTCGTTGTCATACATGCTTTTGTTTAAGAGATATCAGCAGAAAAGTATGAAACGGACACCCTGTGTTTCTAGTTTTTAGCCCATAACTTTTTTGTTTATTAACCGATTTTGCCCATTTTCAATCCCAAACAAACCTTATATAAGACAAATATTTGTATTTGTCTCCCTACGTTGTCCCGTTCGAGCCCTATCCTGCTTTCAACAGACGGACGGACATAGCTAGATCAACTCAGAATCCAACCAGGACCCAGAAAATATATACTTTGTGGTGTTTTAAATGATTCCTTCGACATGTTACACACGGAATGACAAATCAATATATCCTTTTTGATGGTGGGTATAATAATAATAAAAGACTAAAACTACGTTTTTTAAAATTTTCGAAAAAAGTACTCATTTTCAAAAATTTAAGGTTAGAAAAGAATTTTTAAAAAATGTACTAGTTTTAAAAAAAGTACCAATTTTCAAAAAAGTTAATTTTTTACTTGCAAGAAAATAGTATAAAATTCGAAATTGCAGTTTTCGAAAAAATTACCATAAAGTACTAATTTCTTAAAAAAAAGTACTTAAGTTTTAATTAAAATCTAATTTTCCTTAATTTAAATCGAATAAAAAATAATTAAAAGACTTCTACTCATTTAAAAACAAAACAACAACAAAAAAGTACCAATTTTCCAAAAAGTGCTCAATTTTCACTCTTATTACACTATGCAACAGTATTTTGGGGCGGAATCATTCCGACTGCAATTGATAGCTCTTGGTATGTGTAATAAACTCTCCAAAGGATTTTTCGCTGGTAGGCAAAATTTTTGTTTTATGACCACTTACAGATAAATCGAAAAAAAAAAATAATATCAATATAGTTCGAAGCTAAAATAATTTTGCATAAATGTTTAGAGCATTTAACGGGGAATATTTCATTAGAACTTTAAATTCATTTATTTTACCTTATAAGGGGACATTTCTAGTCCGTTTTTAGGAAATGACATTAAAATCGATTTAAACTTGAGTTTTTAATGGGTTAAAATGTTCTACAGATATTTTCTTCGTCAAATTTTACTAGGGGTCTCCAAAGATAAAAAATTCATGCGATTTATTATATGTTGTTAAAAAAAGAAAACTGTGAAAATGTTCCCACATTTCTTATATAAACTTCTTAAAATAGGCAATGAAATATAACATAAAATAAAATGTTTTGTACAAATCGTAAACAAAATAAATAATAATTTCATTTAATTCATTTCTTTGGATAAACGCTTCATCGTATGAACTTTGGACCTTCGGAGACCCCTAGTGAAATTCGACGTAGAAAATTTCTGTAAAATATTTTAACCCATTAAACTCAAGTTTTAATGGACTTTTATTTAATTTTGTTTCAACAGACTAGAAATGACCCCATATAATCAGAGATAGATGAATAGAAGGTTCTAATGAAATATTGCCATTTAAATGTTCTAAACATTTATGTTTAAATATTTAAGTTTCGAACTATATTTTTATTATTTTTTTCTATTTATCTGAAACTACTTTGGTGCAAAAATATTAAAGTTTAAGTGGTCATAAAATAAAAATTTTGCCTATCAGCGAAAAATCCTTTAGAGGGTTTATTGATCATATCAAGAGCTATCAATTGCAATCAGAATGATTCCGTCCCACGCGATGATCATCAATTTGTTGCATAGTGTTATAAGATTATCAATTAAAAAATTAAAAAAAAAAATTCAAAAAGCATAAAACGTACTTATTTTCAAAAAGTAGTAAAGTTAAAAATTTTACATTTATTCTTTTTCCATAAAACTATTTCTAATAAAGTACCCATTTTTTCCAAAAGAGCAAATTATATAAAATGTAAATATTTACAAAAAAAAAAGTACTTATTAAAAAAATAATAAAGTACCAAATAAAATAATAAAGTACCATTTGTTACAAAAAGTTAAAATTTATTGTAATAATTATATAAATTTTCTATAACAGTATTTATTTTACAAATAAAAAGTACCAATTTTGAAATAAAGTACAAAATTTTCAAAAAGTACCAATTTTAATAGAGGCAAACATTTAACAAGAAATCTATAAATTTTTAAAAAAGTGTAAATTTACGTCTCATAACCGTAAACGAAATAGTAAACTTTTCATTGTACTAAAAACTTAGATGTGTTGTTTTTTTTTTTTTTTAATCTAAGTCCTTTTGGTCCTGACTGTCTTCCTTTTTATACTTCTTTTTTTTATTTTTAAAATGATAAAATAGTTAAATTGATGTAGAGAATAAGTTGATAATAAAGTGTGGCGAATTATCCCCAGGAGAAGTTTCATAAAACAACTATAATATTTTGTATTTTTTTTATACTCCCTGATCTATGGAAATTAGCACAGAAAATAAAACAAACTATTTTCGTGGTTTTCGAAATAAAACTATTATTCAAGTTTGTCTCCAATTATATGTAAATTGAAAATCTCAAAGTTTGATAAATGAGAGATAATCAATAAAAAATAAATGTAATAATTTATAGGGACAAAAATGATTATTCGTTTCCTATGGCTAAGAACCCCCATCCACCCTAACAATTAGTCTAACAAGTACCAATTAAAAAAAAAAAAAATTATAATAATAATATTTTTCATATTTTCCAACAAATTCCACCTAAATAAAAAATAAATCTTATTAAAAAAAATCCTTTTGACATCTTCCTTCGAATCGCCTTTTTTTCAGCTTGACTTCATTCTTTTAATTATATTTATATATGTGTAGTATATTATACAGTTCTACCCACTGTCACTTTGGTTATTATTTAAACATTGTCCTTTACTACTTATAATGAGTATTATAAAAATTCCTAAACGTATTTATAAACATGCAAATTTAATGTAAACTGAAATATTGTTTATTTCTTATTTTCTTATTCTTTTTATTATTATTTTTTCTATTTAAAATATTTATTCAAATTTGTTAGTTTTTTTTAATGTTTTTTTTTTCTATTTAGATGTAACGAATTTTATTTACCCTTTTCCATAATTAGATCAAATTTTCATGGAAGTGAGAGGAAAAAAATAGAGTTAAAAGGAATTTTATTTATTTTTTTTAGCGTTTCAAATAGTTTAAAAATGTAAATTTTATGTTAATTTGTTTAAACTGAAAGTATTTACATACTTGTTATGGTAAGATGCAATCTTAGGAAAGTTTTTGAAAAAAAA
Organism: Protophormia terraenovae; assembly: GCA_951394005.1. Lineage (NCBI taxonomy): Eukaryota > Metazoa > Arthropoda > Insecta > Diptera > Calliphoridae > Protophormia > Protophormia terraenovae. The sequence continues at coordinate 147,403,322 of OX596074.1, forward strand.
TTATAAAATTTTATTACGCATTTTCTGTATTTTGATATTTAAAATAGGAATTTAAAAAAAGAGAAATTTAATAGGAAAAATATTAGAATTTTACGTCATGGAAAAATATAAATATATGATGCTTTTGAACTTATTATTTGGAAAAAGATTGTCTACTAGACTGGGATTTTAAAATTTTCCGGTTTTCTAAAGGTTTGAGTTATAAAATTTATAGTAAAAATATTATTTCCTAAACATTCTTTAGAAAAACTGAAATATTTTGCAAAACGCTTATGTCCACCGTTATGAATATCATTTGAATGATTTGAAAAATATTTTATGCAGATTATTTCTATTTACGACATCAATTATAATTTTCCATAGCAGTTATTTTTATAATTTCCAACTGTTTTATATTATGGAGAACCAGAGATGTCGTTTATTTATTTTTCACATGGAAAATATTTATATCTATGTAATAAATACCCAGAATTGAAGGAATTTGTTTCTTTTTTCTTTTTAAAGTAAAAGAAGTAAAGAAACAATAATTTTGCTTTTAAGACAATAAACAAATGGCAATAATTAAAAATATTAAAGCTAAGTTCACATTTGACAAATATTTAACCAAATTTGTTTGCCGTTGTTTGATCTTAAATTTTTTATTTTTTTTAAAGGAAAACAGCTTCGATAAAATTTTATCTGGGGTTAGTGATAAGTAAAAACATTTTACGATTAAAATAAAGAAATTACAAAATATTTTATATAGTGTTTACGACATTTTCTTCAAATTTTTAACTAGTCTAAGTTTAAATACAGAAAAAATATTAAAATATAATATTTTTTTAATTAAAAAATACTAAAAATCAAAGGACTGCACACGAAAAAATCCGTGCATACTTTTAGGCTTAACTGGTTTAAATTTATCATTATGTTCAGTAACCATGTTTCATGATAATTAAAAATTTTAATGAAAACTTACATCGGTCATATAAAACAATTGCTAGGAAGTCGGCGGGTTCATTCTCGCATTCGTATGCGAATGAATTCTTATACGAATGTACGATTTTTTTACTTTTGTGATTCTTTTATTTGATGTCGAATATATAGAAATGCAAGCTTGCGAGTTTTTACTCGTAAGCAAATTATCATTCGAATCACCTTTTTCTTTGCGAAAAAGTGTATAAATAAGAAAATATAAGATAAAATTATACGTATATATACAATATATATGTAATATAAATTAAAGAAAAAACTGTTTCTTAGTATTTATTTATTTTTTGCTTAAAATTATATACGATTCTGATGAACATTAATGTTAAATTATACAGTTTTGGACGAGGGCATATCGCCGAATAGTTTCCAAAAGAAATAAAACTCTAATCAACTTTATAAACATCTTGCCACCAAACTGATGATTCCCTCCGAGGTGTGACGCAAGCTAATAAGTATATAAGCATTTTTTTATTTTTTCGAAATATTTTGCGGTTCTATTTTACGCTTAAATCGAAAAATGAGCAATAATAAAGGGAATTAGATGTTAATGTTAACTTTTATTGTTTGTTTGTTCTTTAAGTTACCCCTTCAACAGAATAGTACCATTGAAGAGGAATTATTTGGCCTCGGAATTATCCATAACACCATCACTAATTACGGCAAACGCCAGAGGAGCCTCCTCCGAAAAAACTGCCTTCGAAACACACCTTTGCGCAGAAAGCCGGAGTCCTCGAATTCAATTTCCTATTCGTATTCAAAATTGAGTTTTGTTTGGTACTCCACCAGAATTGAAAAAAATTGCATATGGTTAATGCAAAGCCTCGAAGAACTGTAACGCGGTACAGTTATACGACGCGTATAACATTAGCCAAATGCGAGAGTGAGACGCAAAACTCTCGAAGGCAAAAAAACAAAGTACAGCCTGATCACCCTTAAGCGATAATGACGATGACGTGGTAGATGTTTATCCACCCAGAGGTGCTTTGCGACTCTTGATGTTAACTTTTATTTAATTTTTTTATTTTAGATTTTTTTCTTTGTTTACTTTGTAAAAACATATTTTTTTTTTTTTTTTTGAACTTTAAAATTTAAATGGCGGAGGTACGTAACCAAAATGCCAGGGTATCCCACGTTGGTCCAAGTGGATTCCTAGTCGACCTATATCTTCATATAGGAAGCTGGAATGCTTGGATCATTTAGTAAAGTCTTGAGTTTATATGGTCTCCACCAGGGTAAATCCAATTAAAAGCACGCGGTCAATATAAACGACGCATAACTTTTACAGTTATGCGTGGTAATACACTGCACCGGTGTGAGCGAGACGCAAAATTCTCGAAGGCCGAACAACAAAAACCCGCCTGGCTGTACTTAAGAGATAATTACCGCGACGCGAGAGTTGTTCCCCAACCCAGAGCTACTTTACGACTCGTAAAAACATATTGTTTTTGTTTACATTTTCTTATATTTATTCAGTGTTGTACAACAAATTTATTCTAGTTTTTTACAACACTGAAGAAACATTTCGATTCGTTTGCTATCGAGTAACATCATTAGAAAAATAAGTGCTATCGAAATTATTTTCCAATTCGAAGTTTATTTCTATAACGAGCGCGAGAATTACCACCCAGGTGTGTTACAAAATACAGTTTATCGGGTCATAATATTATACAATGAAATAATGAACACTGAAAGGAAACCTGGTGATGGAAGAAAAATAGTATCTTCAGACTGTAAACTCAGACAAAATAAAAAAGATTTTGAGGGAAAATCTCCTCATCTCTGGAAGAATAGTATCGCAAAAAAATATTGCGTGCCCAAGAAAGTTTTTGGTTTGGCAAAGCTTTTGCATGTGCGGGAAAGAAACACTTTATTCATAACAAATGGTTCCATTAATACAGAAATATACGTAAATGAGTACCTTTGGAAAAGACTTCTCCCTTTCCTAAGAAACTACATTTTAACCGCTTCTTTTCTGGCCAGATCTTGCTACTTCGCATTACAGCAACAAGTCAATGGAGTGGTATCAAAGAAATTGTATTGTGTTTGCACCGAAAGAGGATAATTCATCAAATTATCTGAAACTACGTGGAATTGAGAGATATTGGGCTCAGATAAAGAGAGATGAAAGCTCTAAAAAATTAAACAAAGTTTAAAAATGAATGGACTTATTCGAGCAAAAAAGTGACCGAAACACAATAAAAGCTTTAATGGGAAAAATTCTGCAAAAGATCAGATATTTCATTAAAAACCAATAAGAAATAATTTGTTCTTGCTTAGAACTTAAACATAACAGCCATTAATAAAAATTTAATTTTTAAGAAATTCTTTTGTTTCAGTTTCTATAAGTAGATTTGTATGCCCGAATTTTTTCGTGCGCAGTCTTTATTATAACAAATTAGATTTAGATTTACATAGAAAAATCTAAAATCCAATTTCAATTATAAATAATATACATTCAATTATTTTATTAATTGAATTTCAACTATAAAAAATTTTTTTTTAATTATTCTAATTATCACTTTTTTATTTATATTTGATTAATTTATTAATTGATATAATAAGAAAAATAATTTAATGCCATTAAATTGTTTTATTTTAAGTAAAAAATTTTAGAAAATTTGAATTTTGTTTAAATGAATAATTGATACAATTTAAAAATTAATTGGAGTTGCTTTTATATTTGTAATAGTTTTTATATTTGATAAATCATTTAATAGACCTTATTTTTTCAGTGTTAATCAATAACTTATTTATAATATTTCTTTTTTAATTAAAAAATCTTTATAATTTCAAGTCCCTCATTACCACAATTATTTTACAAAATTCTAATACCTATTTTTTGGCTTAACACAATTAATTTCTATAAATTTTCCTTTATACTTTAATGTTTATTTTATTAAGTTATTTATTACATTTCTATGTACATTTTTTATTTTTCGTTAATATTAAATATTTATTATTTTTAGAAGTGAATACTTTTTCTTCTTTTATCAAAAGTCTTTCAGTTGTTTGTTTTGTTGTGTATAAGTATTTTAGTTTATTTAGTGGATTTGATTTAACCTTTGACCTTTTAATAATAATCTTTTTATGTTACATATTTCAAATTAAAAATGTATGACAGTAGAATGTAATCCTGCTTAACAGTAGAATCTTAAGAAATTTGATATTTGCAGTAAAAAAAAAAAGATAAAGTAAAACTTTATTTAAACTTATTTATTTATTTTTTTAAGAAAAATATTATCTTGACAAATATTTCCATAGAAAAAAATTTAAACTAATGATAATATTAAAAAATATTAAAAAAAAAAAAAAATATGAAAAAAGTACCGGAAAAGTAATTTCTTAATTGGAAACTTTTTTCGAAAAAAGAAATAAATTAATAAAAAATTGTATTCTTTTTTTAAACAAATCTTCTATTCGAACAAAATTTCCTATACATATTCTTTATTTCAGGAAAATTTTCTAAAAAAAAAACTTTATCCGAATAAAATTTACTACAAAAAACATTTATTCTATCAAAGTTTTTTTATAAAAAAACATTTATCCAAACAAATTTTTCTTTAGCAAAAATTTATTCAAATAAAATTTACTATAGAAAACCTTTATCCAAACAATATTTTCTATAATTTTCTACCTCTTTCCACTTAAAGTTTTCCATAAAGAACATTTATCCACATTTATATCAAATAAAATTTACTATAGAAAACCTTTATCCAAACAATATTTTCTATAATTTTCTACCTCTTTCCACTTAAAGTTTTCCATAAAGAACATTTATCCACAGAGTTTTTTATAAAAAACTTTATCCAAACAATTGATTCTATAGAAAAGCTTCATCCGAAAAAAACTTTATCCTAACAAAGTTCTTTATAAAAAAACATTTATCCAAATAAATATTTCTACAGAAAATCTTTATCCGACTTAAATTTTCTACAGCTAAATTTTATCCAGAAAATATTTTCTGTAGTTTTCTATAAAAAAACATTTATCCGAACAAAATTGTCTATAGAAAACCTTTATCCGAATAAAGCTTTCAATAGAACACTTTTACACGATTGAAGTTTTCTATAGAAAAAAGTTATCCAAATAAATAATTCTACAGAAAACCTTTATGTGAATAAAATTTTCTACCGAAAACCTTTATTCATAAACGTTTGTCTGTAGTTTTCCATAAAAACGTTTATCCGAACCAAATTGTCTGTAGAAAACCTTTATTCGAATAAAGTTTTATACAGAAAACTTTATCCGATTGCATTTTCTTATAGAGAAACTTTATCCGAATAAAGATATTTTATAGAAAACCTTTATATTAATGAATAATTCTAGAGAAAACCCTTATCAGAATAAAATATTCTACAGGAAACCTTTATCCAAAAATGTTTTCTGTAGTTTTCTATAAAAAAAAAAAACTTCCGAACAAAGTTTTCTATAGAAATCCTTTATCTGAGGAAAGTTTTCATATAGAAAACCTTTATCCTAAATAATGAAATATTTATCCCAATAAATAATTCTATAGAAATCTTTATCCGAATAAAATTTTCTACCGAAAACCTTTATTCAAAAAAGTTTGTTTGTAGTTTTCTGTAAAAAACTTTTATCCGAGCCAAATTGTCTGTAGAAAACCTTTATCCGAATAAAGTTGTATGTAGAAAAGATTATCCGATTGCAATTTCTTATAGAAAACCTTTATCCGAATAAAGAGCATTTTATAGAAAACCTTTATCCGAATAAATATTTCTAGAGAAAACATTTATCCGACTAAAATTTTCTACAGAAATACTTTAACCAAAAATTTGTTTCTGTAGTTTTTTATTAAAGAACCCTTATCGGAACAAAGTTTTCTATAAAGACATTTATTTAAATACACAGAGAAAACAGATTCGTTATCACAACCGAATTTTTGGCCAAACGAATTTTGTCGGTTACGAGTACTATCTTACAATTCGGTTGTGATTATTAAATTTATTGGTACACATTCGTCTTTTAAAAAAATAATTCAATGCAATGACTAAGAAAATTTTAAACTATTGTGAATGAAAAAATAAATTGGTTTGGAAACTTGCTTTATTGGAAAACAAATAAGTAAAAGGTAGAATAATTAAAAGGTAAACAAATTTCTTAAAATATGCAAGATTTTAAATAAACCAAAATATACAATATATATATTCATGGAATGAACAGATATTTTAGCGATTTTGACCACTTTTTCACAAGGTAAACAATGATATTTTGTGCAATGTTGTTAAGCTCTCCTACGCAACTAAATAACATGGACAGTGCTACAAAAGGTGACCCAACATCCAACTATTGATGACCCAGAAATCCAATATATGCAAAGCATTCAAAAGCAGATTGATGCCGCATCTAAAAAAAATTCTCATTTATATATTTCTTTTTCTTTTTGGCAATATTGTAAGTCTAAATAGTATTACCTTTATTTCGTTGCTTTCGCACCAGGAATCCATACAGCTAGTAACAACCATCATGAAAAAAATTCTTCTGAAGCCAATTTTATATTCTTTCAAATTCTAAAATCGTATGAACTAAATTATTTTAGATAAAAGTTTCCATTTTATGACATTTGTAGGAACTTGCTTACATATCTAGTAATGTCTGCAACACTAGTGAGAGTTATTTTTCTTCTTTTGTTATTTTTCAATTTTATGCAGAAAGAAATTTTTATTATTATTTTATTTAAAATATGTCAAAAATTAAATCACTAATTATTGGTTGTGAAGCCTGAATTTGATTTTCTAAAACTCAAACAGATTTTTTTAATTATTATAATAAATAATTGATTGGAATTACCATTATTTAGTAGTGTAAATTGAAACAGTAATTTTAATTCGGTTGCCACTTTAAATTTATTTTCTAAATTAATCAAAGAAATGTCTCAACCAATTTTACTACTTTAAGGATCATTATTTTGTCATAATTAAGTTTAAAATATTAGAAACATAGAAAATCAGTTGTATTTAGTTGTTTTTAGCTATTGCTAATCAATATCAAGTGTTATTATAAATTTTTTGTTATCGTAATCGTTTTCCAATGAATCTTTTTTATGTGTGTAATTAATTCTAGAGAAAACCTTTATCCGAATAAAATTTTCTACAGGAAACCTTTATCCAAAAATGTTTTTCTTTAGTTTTCTATAAAAAACTTTTATTCGAACAAAGTTTCCTATAAAAATTCTTTATCCGAACAAGGATAGAAATCCTCAACCAGATTGAAATTTTCTAACGAAATCCTTTGTCCAAACAAAAATATCCTAAGAGGAACATTATGTCAAGAAACTTTTTCTATATAAAACAAAAGAAATCCAAACAAATATGACCTTTATTCAAATTCTTAGAACTACCAAAAATAATTGTAAATAAGTGAAACATAAAAGAATTATTCTCAAAGGTGATTGAACAAGGTAAATAAACTTGAATTAATTCACCTCAAATAACAACAAGTAAATTAATATTTAAACTCTATTAATAATGTCAAATGGCACAGCTGCTTATTAACGAAAAAAAAAATAACTAAATGAAACATATGGTTTCAATGTCCTTTAACAAAAATTTGTTTCTTGGAACCACTAACCATGATACAAAAAAGACCCAAATAAACAAAATTTTCAACTTACCTTTAGTCATAACATTATTGTTGTTGCTGTTGAAATTTTTATTGGAATTTTGGTGATTATGTTGAGCATTTGAGGCCAATTCGGAGTTTTGTACCAAAACAGATGTTGGCACTGAAGCAACAGTTGAAATTAAGGCCAACCACAAAAATAGTTTGAAACTATTTATTGATCTTAAATAAAAGTATAATTTCATTTTGTTTGTTAAAGTTTTTCCTTGCTCTTGTATGTTAAAATTCAGTTATTATTTAAAATTTATTTATTAAAATATTATTTAGTTTATTTTTAATTTTAATACAATAGTTTCAAACACTTAAAAAATTGCACTTTAATAATTTCACTTTTTATTTAAAAAAATTCTTGTGATTTTTGTTTAGGAAATAAAAAAACTTTAGATTTTTCTTTTTTTCAATTCTTTGGTTTTAGTTGTAATTTCCAGGATATGTTTACAGCACCAGAGTCCTGAATGAACTGCTAAAATATTTAACAAAGCAACAGTTTTTATTGTATTTTTGGCCTCAATTGTTTTTGTTGTTATTGTCGGTATTCATTCAACAGCCAGCAGTAAAAAAATGTAAAGAATAATATAAAATATACAAAAAAGCAACAAAATAAATTTACGTAGGGGGCAAGGCAACTCCGGGCTTTACTTAGTTTAATATTGTAAGCTCTCATACATATCACTCACTTAAACATACATACTCATGTGGTGTCATATATACTCGATTAGTATTTGTTTTGTCATACTTATCTATCTACCAGATTCTCTAGTTATGACCGTATTGTTGCTGTTTTATTTCCTTTTCCATTTTTTTCAACTCCTGTTACAAACACAGTCACATTTACACTCAACTTTCATTCATGTCTCAGCCAAAAATTACAGTTAACAATGTGGCTATATTGGCTGTTTTCGTAACGTTTTGAAAACTATTTTTTAATATTTTTAATTTTTAATACAGAACAACAAACAATTTCTTTAAGAAAAAATATTCATCCAAATAAAGTTTTTTATAAAAAAATGTTATGCCTCTAAAAAAACTTTATCCAAACAAAGATCTCTATAAAAAACTTTATCGGAACGAAGTTTTGTATAGAAAAACATTATCCGAATAAAGTTTTGTATAGAAAAACTTTATCCGAACAAAGTTTTCTATAGAAAAACTTTATACGAATAAAGTGTTCTATAGAAAATCTTTATCTGAATAAAGTTTTCTATAGAAAAAGTTTATCTGAATAAAGTTTTCTATAGGAAAACTTTATCCGAACAAGATTTCTATAGGAAAACTTTATCCGAACAAGTTTTCAATAGAAAAGGTTTATCCGAAGAAAGTTTTCTATATAAAAACTTTATCCGAAAAAGTTTTCTATATAAAAACTTTATCCGAAAAAAGTTTTCCATATATAAAAACTTTATCCGAACAAAGTTTTCTATAGAAAAACTTTATCCGAACAAGTTTTCTACAGAAAAACTTTATCCGAACAAGTTTTCTACAGAAAAACTTTTTCCGAATAAAGTTTTGTATAGAAAAACTTTATCCGAACAAGTTTTCTATAGAAAAGGTTTATCCGAACAAAGTTTTCTATATAAAAACTTTATCCAAACAAAGTTTTCTAAAGAAATACTTTATTCGAACAAGTTTTCTACAGAAAAACTTTATCCGAATAAAGTTTTGTATAGAAAAACTTTATCCTAACAAAGTTTTCTATAGAAAAACTTTATCCGAACCAAGTTTTCTATAGAAAAACTTTATCCGAACAAGTTTTCTATAGAAAAACTTTATCCGAACAAAGTTTTCTGTAGAAAAAATTTTTTCATTGATTAAAGTTTTCTATAGAAAAACTTTATCCGAACAAAGTCTTCTATAGAAAACTTTAAACGGATAAAGCGTTTCTATAGAAAACTTTAAACAGATAAAGCGTTTCTATAGAAAAACTTTATCCAAACAAAGCTTTCTATAGAAAAACTTTATCCGAACAAGTTTTCTACAGAAAAACTTTATCCGAACAAGTTTTCTACAGAAAAACTTTATCCGAAGAAAGTTTTGTATAGAAAAACTTTATCGGAACAAGTTTTCTATAGAAAAGGTTTATCCGAACAAAGTTTTCTATATAAAAACTTTATCCAAACAAAGTTTTCTAAAGAAAAACTTTATTCGAACAAGTTTTCTACAGAAAAACTTTATCCGAATAAAGTTTTGTATAGAAAAACTTTATCCTAACAAAGTTTTCTATAGAAAAACTTTATCCGAACCAAGTTTTCTATAGAAAAAATTTTTTCATTGATTAAAGTTTTCTATAGAAAAACTTTATCCGAACAAAGTTTTCTATAGAAAACTTTAAACGGATGAAGCGTTTCTATAGAAAACTTTAAACAGATAAAGCGTTTCTATAGAAAAACTTTAGTCGGATAAAAAAGCTTTATCCGTTTAAAGTTTTCTATAAAAAATAACTTTATCCGTTTAAAGTGGTCTATAAAAAAACTTTATCCGTTTAAAGTTTTCTATAGTAAAACTTTATCCAAACAAAGCTTTCTATAAAAAAACTTCATCCGTTTTATTTTCTATAGACAACGTTACCCGTTATACGTTTTCTATAGAGGCTCTTTAGTCGTTTAAAATTTATCCATTTAAAAAGTTTATCCATTTAAAATTTTATGTACGAAAATTTTATCCATTTAAAGTTTTCTGCAGAAAAATTTTATGCAACTGAAGTTGTCCATATAAAAATTTCATACGTTTCTTAAAAAAATTATTTCCAACAGTTTTCTCTTTAAAGCCTTTATCCTTATAGAAATGTCTTCGTTTATTTTCAAGTTGAATAAATTATATAAACTGACGCTTTTTCGTAAAAATAATACGTTATCATCTCTGTCTGCTTTAATAGCAGTTACGGGAGCAACATCACTTTTTAATGTATTGATGACTGACGAAAATTAAAAAAAAAAAAAAAAAAAAACCTGCCTAGTTTTTCCTCTCATTTTACTTATCTACGTCATTGATACTAAAAAATCAACGTATGAATGTTTGTGTGGCTGATAACCGCAACTTTTATTCCATCACTTCATATACACAGAATCTATGAGGTTACGTCTTTGCCAGATTAAAGAGAAATGGGAAAAAGTAAAAAAACAAAATATTATGCGGAGAGTTTTCTTTCTTTTCGAATAAATATATTTTTCAAAGGTCATGCGTAGTCGTAGACTGTATGAAGTAAACAAAAAAAAAAAACTGAAAGCTTTATTATTTAGAAAAGCGGTTTTTGTCTAGGTTGATTTAAAAAACGATTATCACAAGGTAGAAATGAATACACTCAGAGAAATGTGTAAGTTTAAAGGGATTACTGTGAAATGTGCAATTTGTAAAGTAATGTAGATTAAGCTTCTAATATGAGTCAAATATTTGTAATTAAATTATTAAATTTTTTAGTAAAACCAAAATTTGAAATAAAAAATATTGTAATTTTAGTTTTAGACATTTGTTTTGATTTTATACTTGGACGGACGGATATTACCATTCAGCTAAAAAACATCTTATTATTGTAAAAATGCATTTTTTACTTACTAATAAATAGGAAAATTAAACGTAACCTTTCCCTGAACTATGTATAATTTTCGACCCATTTAACTCTAATGTATAGATGGACAGACATTACCATTTTGCCAAAAAAATCTTATAATTCTAAAACTATTTTTTTACCAAATAATCAATAAAAACATAAAACGTGATCATTAAAATATTGATATCACCTTCCCCTGAATTAATCGCCAGTTTTGACACCTTTTAATTTTTAAAGGTTTGCTTAAACCAATTGAAGAGGCTCTTACCTCCTACAAGTTAGCAAATTCTTCAAGAAAAACTTCTTGGTATTCTATATGAAAAGTGACCTTTTTATAAAATAAAAAAGATTTCGAACGATAATCAATGCAATTGATTTTGGCTCAGAATTTGATAACGAGCTGCCAGTATTTTAAAAAATTGATTTTTGAAATGGTGAATCGATTACCTGAAAATTTAAAAATGTTTTATCTTTATACGTATTTTGATAAAGAGATTAACGCAATAGCGCAGCCAAAATTCTGTATGATACAAAATGTGTTGATTAAATTTATAGACCAACATATTCTAAATGATGTTTATGAGACTCAATGGAAAATACTTCCTTTTACTAAATGGTACGAATATTTTGATAATGTTTTTCCATCTAATTTACTAGAATTTTAGCCAAAAGTACATAATTTCAAAGATGCTACTATAAACAACTTGCAATATGCTAAAGATCCGATGATATTATGTATTTTTGAAATACATTTGAATGTATTTATGTATTAATACTCAACCAAAAATAATCTCTTTTAATACAAAGTACAAATATTTTTTTTTAAACAATAAAATTGAAATGTTTTGAATTAAAAATAGTGTTTTTTTCTTTTTGGGGTTTTTTTGGGGAAATTTTTTTTAAAAATTTGGGGTTGACCAAAAAAAGTGACTGGAATCAATTCGATTCCTAAAATGAAAGTTTATACTTTTTAAATTAAACAGCAATAACACTGACTGGAAGAAATTTTTCAACGGGAGAATTTTTCTATGTATGTATTTAGTATGTATTGTTATACTTCCCAATAAACATCGATTCAAACCTTATAATTTTTTTGGTAAATTTCCTTTAATAAATAGCATAATTATCAAATTCAATTCAAATTTTAAAAATATGGGTGTGAAATAAACAAGAAAATTTCAAAAATTTCCAGTTAAAGTATAATGTTAGGTTTTTATAAAATTTTCAAGTGATTTTAAAGTGTAAAGTTAAGTTTTTTATATTTGATTTATTTTGTATTTTTTCTATTGTTTAAAAGAAAATATTCAAATGTTTTTCATATTTAAAAAAGCTTTCAGTTTTTTTTCTTTCATAAAAAAGTTTTAAACTTAGACATGTTTGTTAAAAAAAATAAAATATACATACATTATAAAATAAAAATATTTGTACGCAATTATGCCGCAATAAAATGGACAAAATTACCTACTAGGTCCATTACAAATGGTGAAAAATATGCTCATAATGATGAATGCAAAATTTCCTTTTCAGCTAATATAAACAAGTTAGAATGCTATATTCGGCCATGCCGAATCTTATATACCCTCCACCACTGAGCTAGTGTTTTCATCAGTTTTTATGTAGGAAAAGCTCTTCGGAAAGTGATGTTTTTCTAATTTACTTATTAATTTTTGGCGTCCATAATAGTGTAGTAGTATGAACCTGTTCTAATAAAGATTTTGTATTGTATATAAGATATTTTAACAAACTATTATGCAAATGATGTGTAAAAAGTAAAAAAAGGAGGAAAATCTTGATAACTTATTTTTCTTACAAAAAGTCGATTATTTTGGTAAAAAAAATAGAATATTTCATTTTAAATAAAAGTATATCTTTCATTTAGTAAAAAAATTGCATTTTGTAAGAAAGTTAAATAGTAGTGGCAGAGCGAAACGAACGAAAATTTGTTTTTACTATATACTATCTTCACAAAAAAATGCCTTTTTTAGTGAAAACTAATTTATTCTATAAGAAATCTAAGGGCTAGGAGAAATGAAATTATGTGATTTCTTGCATATTTCGCAAAAATTGGAGTTCTTATCAAAAAACCCGATTTTTACAGATTTTTTTGTAGTTTGATTTGTATAAATTATTTTGTTAGTTTTTTTTAATACCTTGTATGTGTTTCTAAAGAATCTGTATTTTTAATTTTGTTACAATTACAATTATTACCATTTAAATATAGAAAATGTGTATTTAACTTATTTCCGACCACTACCCGATTCCGTTAAGATAACTACGAAATTTAGCATGAAGTTTTTTTTTTTTGCGACTGTTATAACAAATTAAAAAGATTTGGACACCTACATATTTTTGATTCCGAAATATAATGCTTCGAGAATTTCAGAAATCGTACCATTTTTAGCTTAAATTTAAAGCTATTTACCTTTGGAATACACCCATAATATAAAAACATATTTTCGAAAAGCAGATCTGAAAATATCGCCTTTTCACTACACCAACCATTTATTTGATACACCTGGCTTTAACACTCAATTCTGGACAGAGTATTTATATAAAAATTGATTTTTTCTCTTATCTTTTAGACAACATATTATCTTATAATAGCTGTGAAAAAATTCATCATCGACTGCATAATTAAATAATTAGGCGATGTTAAAGCTACTGATGCGAAAACGCAGCAGCAGTCGTAAATGGGTTAAGCACACTCGAATAATAAAAACATGACTTTCTTTATTTTTATGCAACTTTCCACCAATTTTTTTGTATTTCTGTGCAAAGTCGATTTAAAGAACGAAAAACTGAAATTTTATTTTGCGTTAAAATTTAAGCTCGATTGGTAAAAACAGATTTATACACCAAATAGGCCATAATTATTCAGAAACATTTTAATATTACCGAATTTAAAACTTATTCTTTTAATCAATATAATAAAATTGATCAATTATTTCTGTAAATCTTCGCTTACCTCAAATTTATATTTAACGATTCGATTAGAGAGCCGTTTCTCTGATGATGTTGGAAAAACTAAATAAGTAAACTAAAGCAAATATAAACTAACTATAAGAGTTTCCCTCTTCGTAATTTGCATTTATATAAATCACCCTAACTGGTCATGAATTAAGAATTTACTGTTGAATTATATTATTTCTGCCCAACGGCGCTCTCAAAAATTTTGAAAAATTATATTTGAAAACTTTTATAAATACTAATCTTTAAGAAAATGATAAAAATTAGCAATGCCTTTTAAAGATAGTTATTTAAATAAATTAAAAAGAGATAAACACAATTCTAACATAACTAAGTATATTACAGTTTTATTTTTACAATGAAAATTAAAAAAATATCACCACATTTACAAGTTATTAATTATAAACGCACAAGAAACTATAATGAATAAGAAATTATAAAGTAACATAATTATGTATCAGTACTTTTTCTTCAATGTGCTAAATAAAAATCAAAACATTTTCAAAACAATTTCATATTTATGCAATTTATTCCATCAACATTATTTATATCTTTATGTTAGCAGACAAACTTTTAGTAAAACCATTGCGTATCCTTCTCTACCGATGTGTACAGCTTGAAACACACCGAACTACTAACTAGTTTAATAAACTTATCAACATATGTTGCTAAAAAGTAGCGAACCAAGGTATATTAACTATTAGGTAGAGTTAAAAACACAGCTGACTTTTTTTTTCTTTATATGTGATGACTGTCAAATCTTTTTTTTATATGGTGTTTGTTTCTATGTGTGTTTTGTTTACATTTTTTATAACATTTTTGTTATTGTTTCAATGTACAAAATTTGACATTTTACGAAAACAAATGAGAGAACTTTTTTTTATTGTTGTATTTGTTGTAGAATTGCTCTAACCTAATAGTAAATAAGCCTTGTAGCGAACGTACCATATCGTGGTGTGTTCGATGGTGACCACGATCAAACATCAAACTCAACATAGTTGTATGCCTTTGTGTTTATCAACATTCATATTGAGGCGAACATACACATATGCACTCCATATACAAATTATAACATGATGTTTAAGAAACACTTATGACGTTGGAATCATAGAAACTGTTCATATTTGCATATAACTTTTCTCCGACTGAACCGATTTAGCCAATTTTTGGCAGTTATCTAAAGTGAATATAGGTAGACATTTTGGCTAAGTTTTATTTAAATCCGTTAATTGCTTGTTGAAATATTATCAGTTCAAGTGTGGTTTGGGGATTCTTTCAGATTTGGATATATAACTTTTTTTCTACTGAACCGATTTGGCTGGTTTGCAATCCCAAACAGCGTCTGGGAACAACAAATAACCTGAGTAATTTTCATTGGAATAGCTCAATCAGTTTAGACGTGAGAATGTTTTCAACAGACGGACAGACGGACAGACGGACATTGCTTAATCGACTCAGAATTTCATATGGTCCAAGAATATATATACTTTATGGGGTCTTAAACGATTCTTTCTAGGTGTTACACACGGAACGACAAACTTAGTATACCCTCTTTCACCACTAGTGGTGGTGGAGGGTATAAAAATATATCAAATTATAATTTATTCATGCAAAATTTTAGTATGAAAAATAGTTTAGAAACAAGTTTATTTCATGTTTAACTCAAGTGTAGTTTTAAATTTGTAAAAAACGTTTTAAAAATATTTGAGAAACATTTGTTTGTTAAAGAAACTTCCAGCTTAATTTTAAATTATGAAAGCGTTTGACAAATACAATTGATATATTAGAACCTTTTTGTTGGAGAAAGGCATAGTTTTGTATTTGAAATAAAATGAATTTAAAGCCTATTCTCACAGCTATTGTTTGAAATTTAAACTTGCTTTCAAATGAATAAATATGAAATTTCAAAGGTTTGTGCTTATTGGGTTTTAATTAAATTTTTAATATTTTTGAAAAAAAAAAAAAAAATATATTAATAATTTAATAAAATAATGAACCAATTATAATTTGTAAAGTTAATAGTTTTCCAAAAAATTATTTTTATCAATTTAAAAATCATACAGATCCTTACTTTTCCACAAATAATCTTCAAAATAAAATAACTAATAACTAACATAAAAAACGGTTAAATACAAAAACAATACACTTGCAAGTTTAAACAAACATTTTTTTCTGCTTTAAAACAGAGAGGCGGAATAAAACTCTCAGTTACTCCATTAATTCTCTTCCGTTTTGACGATTTCTCGGTAGGTAATTTTTTTTTTTTTTTTTCATTTTGACTTTTCGTTTTCTCGCTTTTTTATATAGCCGTTTTTTTTCCGTTTTTGAAATTTTTTGTTTTGGCATAACATAAAAACATAAAAAACGGTTAAATACAAAAACAATACATTTGCAAGTTTAAACAAACTTTTTTTCTCTCCTAAAATTCTTTAAAGCAGAGAGGCGGAATAAAACTCTAAGTAACAATAATTCTCTTCCGTTTTGCCGTTTTTGTTTTGGCTTTTTTCCGTTTTTGTGATTTTTTGTTTTGGCGTTTTTTTAATTTTGGGCAATTTTTTTTCTGTTTCTTTCATTTGGGCTTGGGTTTTCGTTCATAAAATACGCGAAAACGGTAAAATTATTTCTCTCATAAAACTCTTTAAAATAGATAGGGGGAACAAAACTCGCAATAACTCCGATTTTTTTTTTCTCATTTTGACGATATACTTTTTCGTTTTCGGGATTTTTAAAATTTGGCATTTTTCCGTTTTTGTGATTTTTTTTTTGTGAAGCGATTTTTTCCACTTTGGAGATTTTATCCCGTTTAAGAATTTGTTTTTATTTTAGCGACTTTTTTATTTTAAAGTTTTTTTGCAATTTTTTCTTTCATTTTTGGCGATTTCTTTCGTTTTGGGGAATTTTTCCGTTTTGGCTTTTATTTTCGTTCTTTCCGTTTAAGATTTATTTTTTATTAAAGCGATTTTTTTATTCGTTTGTTCAATTTTTTCTTTTTGCCTTTTTATACCCACCATCAAAAAGATGGGGGGTATATTGATTTTGTCATTCCGTGTATAACATGTCGAAGGAATCATTTAAGACCCCACAAAGTATATATTTTCTGGGTCCTGATTAGATTCTGAGTCGATCTAGCTATGTCCGTCTGTCTGTTTGTTGAAATTAGGATAGGGCTCGAACGGGACAACGTAGGGGGACGAAATTTTGCCCAAATATTTATCTTATATAAGGTATGTTTGGTATTTAAAATGCGCAAAATCGGTTAATAAAAAAAAGTTATGGGCTAAAAACTAGAAACACAGGATGTCCGTTGTAGGTTCATTTCATACTTTTCTGCTGATCTCTCTTAAGCAAAAGCATCTACCACAACGAAATTTTGTATAAATAGTTTGAAGGTCGATATAAACTTGGAAAGAAAAAGTGAGCGTGGTGCGCCCACTTTACCGCCCACCTCCCATATAACGTAAAATTAGAAAAAGTTGATTGTGGGTATATAGATTAGGCCGAGCCGAATAAAGCATTCACGCTTTTTTTTTTTTGGTTGGTAAAAAATTTTTATTTACGGTTTTTTCGTTTTTGTGATTTTTTTCCTTTTAACCTGTTTTTTTTTTTTTTTTTTTTGTAGATTAGTCGATTTTTTCTCAGTAAAATTTTATTATTTTAGAGATTTTTTCCGTTTTGGTGATTTTTTTCCGTTTAATCGATTTTTTTCTCAGTCGGTTTTTTTTATTGAATATAGAAGAGTTTAATAATTAAGGGCGCTCCATTATTTGGGATTTATCACACACGTATGTATATGAGAGTTCTGTATATGTATGTAATAGTAGCAATTTTTAACGCTTATAACTTCAAAAATGCTAAACGTATTGTAATAATATTTATATTTAGCCCATCTATGAAAAAATAACTTTGTAATGTTTTTTTTATAATTAAAATCGGATATATTGTGTAAGCGTAAAAGGGAAAACAGCAAATGTGTTTGTCTAATAAATACATTATAGCGAAATTCAGTTCATAAATTACATATAAATGCATTCAATTTTAATAAGATTTTATATAAATTATATTGTTATGGTATGAAATAATTATAATATTTTACACCATTTCTCATTAGATTTAAACATATATGTACATATAACTTCAAATCAAATAATGGCAGCCAATGATATTTTAACTATAAGTCTGTTTTGCTACAACAAACACAATTGTACACAAACGAAATATTGTTAAAATGTTATATTTTATTTTTAAAATTTTGATTTAAAAATGGAATAAACAATACAATAATAATAAACAAACATATTAGTAACTTATAATTAAATAAACAAAAAAATAATAAAAAAAAAAAAATTCACAGGTTAGTCATAAGAAAAAATTGGAAATGGTGTAAATAAAATAGTCTTGAAAATAAATCATATTTTAAAAATGGTTACAGTTATATAAGTACTTGCTTTTGCAGGTTCAATTAAATTTTAAAACAAAAAAAGTATTATTGAATTGAAAATGTTTCATTAACTTAAATCTAAAAATCAAGTTAATTTCACATCTTCTCAATCGTTTGAAATTATATATAAAATAAGCCAAATAGTTTTTCTTGCGCTAAATGGGGTTTTTTATTCTAAATTTCTATATATATATATATAAATAATTACACAACAATTACGTTAATTTAGAACCATCCAATGTCTGAACAATATGCTTAGATACTATAGCTGTAGCTTCACTAGCGTTTGGTATTAGAAAACGATCCATATCGGTTATAAGTAGACCATCACCATCGGGAAAACCATATTTGAAAGTTATTAAATCACGGTGCCTTTTTTTGGCCGTGATTTTAACAATACTCGCCAAAGGTCTTCTTACTATAATCTGTGCCTGTCCTTTGCCCAATTCACGCAAGACTATTAAGTGTGTTGGTGTTATAATCAAATGCGAATCATACATATAACCATTAATATGAACTTCCTGGCATTTGAAGGCATTCATGATGTCAGGAGATTTCAAATAGTTATTTAAGGTAACAATTTCTTTAGCATCACCGGGTAATTTTGTTGCAGCATTTGCTGGAGAGTCTCTATTTTCATCTTGTATACCATGACCGCCTTCTAACTCACCATCGTGTTCATCATCAATACTGAAAACGGGTGCCACGTTACGATAACGTTTACCATTTCTATCAGCTGCTGAGACATGACGTTGTTGTACAACTGCTTGATTAGTTGATTCTCCATTGCCGGCTGTATTGCTAGCACCGTTTGTAGGATTGACAATAATGTCCAATAGTTTACCTTTAACTTCAGCTGATTTCAATTTCATTACCTGGGAAAAACGATTAAAGAAATCCGTTGAAGATCCTTGTTTACTAGCAGAATCTCTTTTCGCCTGACCCGCTTTCGATCTCATTTGTACACCTTGTATTTCTGTTAAGCTATTCTTACAACAAACCATACATTTTTTAGTATCATGATCCTCCAGACAATCAGCCATATGATCACCAAAATAGTCATGTATAGCATTATAGCCACCACTTAAGAGTGAAACATATTGTGTGTTCTTTTGTAGAAATGAGGCTACCACCATGTGTGTATATTGATCCTCTTCGACACGGCCACTGCCCATAAAACATAAATGTTCTCCGCCAGCATTCGAGTTGGCTTCAATTGATTGACGTTGAGCTGATAACAAACCTTGGACGGCTGTAGCAAAGGCTACTGGTTCTTGCAACATTAAATTACAATCCAAATGAAATGCTGTTGATAAATGGCCGGCATTATATTGATCTGCTGGTCGGCAGTCGACTAAAAAGAAGCGTACAGCATCTGGTGAGGTCAATTCAATGGATGAATTTTCAACCAATTCATAAACAGAAACGGGAAGACAGAGAGCCTGAAAAATAAAAATAATTTATTAGTAAAAAATTTAAAATGAAGCGAAAAAAATAATAAATAAAAAAAAATACGCAAAAAATGTTGTACTTAATAGAAATTTTAACATAATTTGCCATTAATGAAACTTTCTTTTTACTTTCATAAATATTTTTCAAATCCGATTCCCTAATATTTTTTCTTTTAAAGCATATTTTTGGTTGTCCTGTTTCGCGTTTTCATGTTGGCTTTTTTTTTCTTCTAGATTTTTTTTTAATTTGGCGCTTTTGTTGATTTTATCCGTTTTGGAAATTTCAGTTTAATGATATTTTTTTTTTAATTTGGCGCTTTTTTATTTTGCCATTTTTTTTATTTTTATACCCACCACCAAAAAAATGGGGGGTATATTAATTTTGTCATTCCGTGTGTAACATGTCGAAGGAATAATCTAAGACCACACAAAGTATATATTTTCTGGGTCCTGGTTAGATTCTGAGTCGATCTAGCTATGTCCGTCCGTCTGTCCGTCTGTTGAAAGCAGGATAGGGCTCGAACGGGACAACGTAGGGGGACAAAATTTGGCACAAATATTTGTCTTATATAAGGTTTGTTTGGGATTGAAAATCGGTTAATAAACAAAAAAGTTATGGTCTAAAAACTAGAAACACAAGGTGTCCGTTTTATACTTTTCTGCTGATATTTCTTCAACAAAAGCATGTACGACAACGAAATTTTATACGTATAGTTCGGGGTCGATATAAACTCGGAAACCAAAAATGGGCGTGGTCCGCCCACCTCCCATATAAGGTGAAAATCACCTTATATGGTGATTTTCTCTCCCATATAACGTAAAATTTTAAAAAGTTGGTGGGTATATAGATTCGGCCGGGCCGAATATAACATTCGCGCTTATTTTTTTGGGAATTTATTATTAATTTTATCGCTTTGACAATTTTTTAATTTGGCGGTTTTTTTTCGTTTTGACAATTTTTGTTTTCATTTTGGCGATTTTTTTCGTTATGGTTTTTCCTTTCCTTTACGGAATTTTTTCCTTTTAGGAAATTTTTGTGTTTTTATTTCGTTTTGGTTTGGATTTTTTCGATTAAGGATTTTTTTATTTTAACTTTCGTTTTGTTGATTTTTATCCGTTTTGGAAATATTTTCACTTAAGTAGATTTTATTCAATATAGAAGATTTTTTATTTTGGCGATTTTTCGTAAGTGAGATTTCTTTCGTTTTTGGAAAATTTTTAAATAAAGAAAATTTTGGCAGATTTTTGCATTTTAAAAATTTTTTTCAATATGGTTCTTTTCCCATTTTGGTGATTTTTTCCGTTTTAGGAATTTTTTACGATCGATAAAAAAATAAAACAACTTTCAAAAACACACAAATTTTTTACATTTTCTACTTTGTTTCTCATTAGGCATAAGACTCAAACAAAAAATAAGTAAAATTCAATGTATTAAACTCTTTTTTTTTTTTTAATTGGTTTATCACTCCTGTCTTACAACTCACCCTAACTCACTGTTTTTATATCATTACAACTTGTCCTAACTTAACCCTTAAATGCCCATTTTTTATTTTTGAGCGAAACAATTTTTTTTTATACAAAATTGATATAAGAAAAATTGATATAATTTTACTTTTTAAAAATTTAACGAAAATTTTTTAAAAGTAAATTTTATGATTCATATATGAAACAGAGAGAAAAATATTTCTTCACAGACTAAACAATAACATGTCACAAATATTTTGACTTCATTATTTTAGGATCTTTTAACATTTGATAGCAGCATTATGTGATTAAAATATTATAAAAAAAAAAAAAAAAATTTGAGTCATATATGCATCACTGCGCACTAAAAGGTTAATGATAGGCATGGGAAATAACATAGATAAGAGATTAATAACTTTAGTCGCAATTTTGTTTAAAACTTATATACATATAAGAGACTTTTGTAGCAACTTTACCACTTATAACTTCTAAAAAAAACTAAACTGATTTAATAAAATTATATTCTGCATATCTATAAAAAAATGCCTTCCTAAGGTATATTTTTTTTATTAAAATCGGATATATACTAGTAATAACAATTTGAATTATCAAATATGTTGATTAATATATTGAACGAGTACAAAGGTATAAATTTAAATTATAAATTAAAATAAAATTCCACCAAATAAATAAATCAATCAAACTGGAATGAGTCATATTTCGTTCTTCTTTGGATTAATAAAAAAATTACCTGTGATACTGGACAAGGTTCCTCTTGGCTCTTTTTTTCATTTTGTTTACCATATAAAGCCTTCAGGAAATCGGTTTTAAAAGAACTTGGCGTTTTCATTGAATAATATTGAGCCAATGAACAAAAATCAACCACATCATCGGTATCCAAAGCACAAGGCATATTTGATAAAAATTTAATAATACTTTCTTTAGGGGCGTCTTTCATGGCCAAAATTTGATCTCTACCATTGATCAATATAATTAGACCCAAGAAAAATACCAAAAATGGATCAGCATGTTGAAAATATAAATCCCACATGGATAAAATCACCGATAAGCCACAACTGGATGCAAATAAGCATTGAAACCATTGCTGAGAATACAAATCTGGAGAAATTTTTTTAGTATCCAACATGGTGCACAATTCAGGATCATGATATAGTATTAGCAAACGAAAAACATGGAAAACATTTCCTTTTGGTTTACAACCTTTGGGTATATAGGTATCACGTATGGCTTCAAATAGATTATAAGTATCGGAACGATTTAGCTTCAAAGCCAACAAAGGTAACAGCAATTCAATCCAACCATTCTCACTTTCATATTGAAGATTACGATTTTTGCAATAGAATGTCAATATAGATTCTAAGTCCGATAAAACTGAGACTTTATCCTCGTCATCATTGCCTATACGTTCTACCATTCTGTGGCAGTCTTCTCGTAACTTGTTTTGAAAGGGCAAGTCGTAGATCTCATTGAATAGAGACATTTGGTCACTTTTGTGTCGTACATCTAGACACACTTGCCAAACATCAGGCCTTAAGGCCTCGGGTATGGCTTTTCCTTGACAAATGGCATAAATGTCATTGACATTGCAATCATCCAATAGAGCAGACTCTAGTTCTATAAGCCTACAACGAAAGAGAGGAGACGCATTAACAAAAAGTAATTTTAAATGACTCATAATTGGCAAAATTAATATCTAAAATATTTCTAGGCCAAGGAATGTTCTTCTACATTACATTATTTATTATCTTTTAAGAAACTTACATACAAACTAGCAAAAATAGAGATAAGAAATTACCAAATTGCATCTAATGTCTAATACACTTACCATAAATTATCATCCATTTTTTACAGTAAATTTTTGTATGGAGTCCAAATCTTTTATAACTTGTTGTTTAAGGAGTTAAAGAACTTTAATTTTTTTAAATTTTAATTAAATAAAAATAAAATTAACAGTTTAAATTTTTAAAAACATTAAGGGAATTTCTTAAATTTTTCTTATTTGACTTCGTTTTTTCTATTTGTTTTTTTTCTTTCTTTTTTTTCTTATAAGAATATAAATTGACGTATACGTTCAAATGTCAAAATATTGTTTTTAATATGGCAATACCTTTTACTATGTGGTGTTATCAGTTTACAAAGAATGTCTGAGAAAAACAAAAAGTTGCATTGTTGTTGAGAAAAAAATAAAAATATTTTTGTGGTGTTTTAGTGTGTGTGGTATTTTTTGCTTTACAAGTGAATATTTTTGCTCAAATTTATAGTTCTTATAAAATTTAATATTTGTTAAATATTTTAAATAAAATTAAGTTTTAATGAATGAAAGTTTATTGTCTTTTAAACAATAGTGTTTATTTCATAGACAAATTTTAGTATTTTTAAAAAGTGTTTGTGTTTTTTTCCGAGTGTTTGTTGTAAAACAAAAACTTGTCTGCCGCGTTTGTTCCGTGTAATAAAAATTTGCATAAATTATAAATTTTTGCACAAGTCTTTTTTGTTTATTTTAATAAAACGTAATTACTTTTTTAATTCTTTAAGAAAAAAGTGTAAGTATATTTTTGCATTTTATTAAAGCATATTGTAAAATTTTCACTAACTTTCCCTTGGAGGTTTACATCATTCATTTCTTTTGAGTTTTTTTTTTTTGGCATCATTTACAATTTTTTTTTTTTGTAATTTGCATGGGGCCTTTTTTTAAATACTTCTATATAATGGTTGCCATAACCACGCATGCCTTCATATGTCTCACACCATTTCGTTTTGGTATATTTCAACTTTGATTTTATGATGAATCTTCTTTGCTTTTCCAAGTGTGTAAGAGTTTTTGTGTTGTCTTGAAATGTGCATACATATATATGTATAGTCTGGACCTTTACACTCTATTAAGACTTAATGTAGCATTTAGAGCTTAAGATCTTGTATAACAACAATAAAAATGGTTGGGGGAAAAAGTACTATAAAAGCACTTCCGTTGAATGGGACATTTTGTAAACTAATGTAATGATTTTTTGTTAATTAATACAAAGTTTCTTCCAATCTAGATGTTCTAACGTAAAAATAATTTAAATAGAATTTTTCATAAATCCCCAAAATTAATCTAACTAGACTATAATAAAACGTTAAAAGAGTTGGAATAGCTGGTAGCTTTTATGATTTTTTTCTAAACTTGAATTCTCTGTGGTGACAAAGCACACTCAATGTGAGTTGTTAACCTAGACGGACCAAGGTATCTGTACGACTAGATTATCATATTTAAATTAAACAATTTTTTAATACTTAAATCCTATATATTTTACTTTTATGTCTTGATCTTAGTACCAAATACGAAACTATTTTTTAACATACCCATTATTTGCTATATGTAGGTACTTACATATTTATAAAGTATAAAAGACATTTTGCAATTTAGTAAAAGTGCACACTTTTGATTTCACTTTGTACTAAGATAACAAAAACAACTTACATATATAGTTGCTACAGAAATATATTTTTGAATCTGTTATATCATTTAATATATCGCTTTTGCATTTAACAGTATTTAACATTTCATAAAATGACCCAGTTTATAAAAAAAAAAGAATATTTTTCATTGGCCAAAGTCATCATACAACCAACCTACTTAACAGAGATAAAAACTCATACCATCTTAAACGTTCATTTATTACTATAATACATAAATACTTATGTACTATATTCATACATCCACCCGTTGCACCATTTAACCATGACCAACATTAAAACGATTTTGAAGAGCAACCAAGCAAATTCCAAGTACAATTGAGCTACTTGTATACTTATTATAATATAATAATAAACAACAACAGCACGCATCTATAAAAACTAACAAATGTTCTTTTTGTACATGTTCGGACATATAATGCAACAATTGTTTTTTTTTTTTTTTTTTTTTTCTACATTATTTAAAAAAACACTATTGATTTTCTATTTTAAATGCACATTTTGAGTGTATAAACGAACAAACAATCTAACTTAAAAGCGCTTGCGTTGCAATTTTTTTATTATTAAGTTGATACCCTATTCTTAGGAGGATTATTTTAAATATTATATATTAAATGGGACAAGTTTTATAGAATATTTCCAACTTTATAAAGAAATGAGCTATAGATATTTGTTGAAGGTAATTTTCAATGCGATATTATTTTATATAGAAAATTCCGATATAATGTTAAATTGTCTAAAACAAATTACTATACAATGTAATTTTTTATGTATAAAATTGTCGATATGATGTTTATGCAGAAAATATTTAATGCGATGATATTTTCTAACAAATTTTTCTATGCGATATAATTTCTACCGATATTTTTTGATGCGATGTTATTTTCTATAGAATTTTTCTAATACTTTTTATTTTCTGAAGAAATTTTCCAATGTGATGTAATTTTATAGAAAATTGTATCAATGGGATGTTATTTTCTACGGAAAATTTTCAATGCGATACTTTTTTTTATAAAAAATATTCAGTGCAATGTTAATTTCTTAATCATGTTATTTTCTAATGAAAATTTTCAATGCGTTATTATTTTTTACTAGCTAATACCCGGCGTGTTTCCTGTGCAAAATTTTAAAATTCAAGCTCTAATAGTTTCCCAGATATACTAATTTTTGTATTTAATTTTTATGGGAGGGACCATACCCCCTAATCCGCTAATTTATTAGACACATGTTTTCATGGATGTCAAAATTCTTTGTGCAAAATTTGAGCATTCCCATATATACGAATTTTTGCATTTAATTCATATGGGAGGTACCATGCCCCCTATTAATATATTAATAGGGGGCATATTAATATTGATACCAAAGTGGCTCCGACAAAATTTTAGAACTCTGTTATATTTTCTCAGATATGATAATTTAATATTTTCTTTATATGGGAGGTGCCACGCCCACTATTTCTAGTGTACCAATTTTTGTCCAAAATATTCATATTGAAGCTAATGCTAGTCGTACAAAATTTGAGCTTTCTAACTTTTATAGTTTCCCAGATATAAAAATTTTGGTATTAGCTTTATATGAGAGATGACACGCCCACTATTTCTTTTCCGCCCATTTTTGCACAAAATGTTCACATTGACACTTAAGTTTATTGTACAAAATTTGGGAAATGTAACTGTTATAGTTTCCTAAATTTACGGCATTTGGTATTGGCAAGCAATATTAGGCGTGGAATGTGCCACACCCCCTATTGCTAGTTCGCCTATTTTTTTCCAGAATGTTCATATAGGTGTCAAAGTTGTTCATGCAAAATTTGAAGACTCTAGTATTACCAATTTCCGAGATATGTATACTACTTTTAATAGTTATTTAGTAAGTGGGCGTGGCATCTCGCCCACATGGAATTTCAAAATAAAAAGTAGCCTATTTTTCCTTCCGGGCATATAGAAACACACTGTGAAAAATTCAAGAAAATCGGTTTAGGCGGCTATAGACTTCAAACAAACATACATACATACAAACAAACACACATTAATTTTTATATATATAGATAGATGGAAAATGTTTAATGCGATGTTATTTTCTAAAGAAATTTGGGATGTAATCATATCTTCTAATGAATTTTTCTACTGAAAGCTTTTAGTGCGATGTTAATTTTACACACAATTTTCAATAACATGTTGCTTTCAATAACATATTTTTATTCGATGTTTTTTATATAAAAAAAAAAAAAATTAAAGAAGAATTTTGTTTCAATGTAATTTTCTATAGAAAATTTTAAATACGATGTTTTTTTCTACAAACAATTTACAATTCAATGTTATTTTATATAGAAAATTTAAATAAATAAAATAAAAAATCAATGCGATGTGATCTATAGAAAATTTTCCATTCGATATTTTATAAACTAAGATGCTACTATATTTTGAATTTTTTAAAATACACAATTTTTTAGAGTAGATCATCATTAAAGTCTTCATTGCCTACCCCATCTTTCCCTTGCCATATTTATTTTTAATGTTGACATTTGCAAATTTCATAATACGAACTTTTACCTTTTCAAGTGCCATTTAAACAATTTTTAAACTTAAATATTCTACAAACACGACTATGTATTTTTTTTTTTTTTTTTTTTTCTTTAAATACTACTTATTTTATATGATTTAACAGCAAATTTTCTTACATCATTTAAATATTTTTTAATTTCAGTTTAAAAAAACTAAGCTAATATGAAAAATCGTCCAACTACTTCGAATATTGTTTCGGAATGGGAAGATAGTGTTCTTTTTGATGCTGATGATCCAGATTTCTGTAATATTAATCCCAATGAAACTAATGTTTTAAACAATGTGGCTAGTGTTGAAAGTGTTAGTGCTACCACTAATATATTTATGCCACCGCCACCTATATTAGATTCCATATCGAGTGGTTCTTTTAATTTTAAAGGTAAGTTGAGAGACATTTTTTATTATTTTGATATTTTAAGATCAATATTTTTGATTAACCACTAAAACGACTAAAAGAATGCTGTTGAAGTTGAAATTTTAAATTAATTATTATAATTAGGATACATTAAAAAAATATTAAACAAGATGTGTCTATAGCAAGTCTGTTATATAAAAGCTCATGTGTTAACCCTTTATAATTTCTCAATTTGCTAATATGTATGTAGGTATATAGATTTCATACTGTTATATCAAAAACCAAAAACATAAAATATACATAATTCAATTTCATTCTGATTTTTAAATCCACACACATCAATCAACATTTTAATATACCTACATACATGCGATACCACAAGTGTGTGAATTTAAAAAAGTTTCAATTACCGTCTGTTAAGCATTGAATATTTTTTTACACCATATGCGCAAAAAAAAATACACAGCTAAACTGAAATTTTGAATAAAATGTTAAGCAAATGTAAATAGGTCAACGTCCACTGTCCACTGCATTTGCCAAATGAAAAAAAAGGTTTCAATTACATTAAATACAAGGTGCTTTATTGTTAAAAGTATAAAATAATAAACAATTCAGCAGAAAATGAATACTAAATTAATGAAAATGTGTATTTTTAAATTTAGAATAAAAAAAAAAAAATTTCTCCAAAAGCTTAACTTAGCGACAAAATTAAAATATGAGAACTTCTTTTAAATAAATATTATTGAAACTTCGTTATTTAACTTTAATTAAGTGCATTTAAGTCAATATTTTTAAATGTTTAAAAATAAAACTTTAAATTATAAACAGCTAGTAGATTGATTGACGTCAAATTTGTTTTATAAATTAAATATAAATATGAATTTTAAAATAAAACAACTTGTTTAAACAGTTTTTTTCCAATACGTGAGTTTTATCTGTTACTTTCTTAAAAGAGTTTTAAATGCAAAAATTAAGTAATTGTAAATATTGCTTTAACCAAAAATGAATATATAACAACTTAAACAATGTTTTGAGTAAATAAATAAATTAACTTAAATATTTAATTTTGACACTTTGACGTTGTTGTTATTTGTTATTTAGAATTTTAAATAAAATTTGTTTTTGCATGTCAATAGAGAGACGTATGTATATTTGTTTGAATGAATTTGCGGTATATGCCTGAAAATATGCCATAAATTGTTCATTAATTTTTTTATACATTAATTAACTGTAGTATTTTTTGAATTAGCAAAAGGAAAAAAAGGAACTTAAATATTTTAATTATAAAAAAGTATGATTTTTCAATCAAATATTAATATTCCAAATTGCAATGTTTTATATAAAATTGATTGTTAAATTTACAATGTAATGTTATTTTTTATTAAAAATTTTCAATGCGATTTTATTTTTAATACAAAATTTTCAATATTTTTTTTTTTTTAATTATCGTTTTATATAAAAATTTCCTGCGATGATATTTTCTGTAGAACATTTTCAATACGATGTTATTTTTTTAAAGAAAAATTTCAGTGCGATGTAATAAAATTTCCAATGCGATCTTATTTTTTATTTACAATTTTTAATAGAAAAATTCCATGCGATAATATTTTCTAAAAAAATCTTCGTTTCGGTGTTATTTTTTTATGTAAAATTTTCAAGCGATGTTTTTCTAAATAAAATTTTCAATGCGATGTTATTTTTTTATACACAATTTTGAATGTGCTGCAATTTTCTATTGAAAAATTTAATTAAATTTTCGATTCGATGATATTTTCTATAAAAAATTTTAATGCGATGTTATTTTCCGTGGGAAATTTTCAATGCGATGTTATTTTGTATACAAAATTATGTTGTTTTTTACGAAAAAATTACGATGTTTTTTATAAAATCAATGCGATGTTATTTTGTACAGAATATTACAGTGCGGCATTATTTTTATAGAAAAATTTCAATATGGAATAATTTTCTAAGACTAATTTTCGTTTCGACGTTGTTTTCTATGAAAAAATTCAATGCGATGTTATTTTCCATATGCAATTTTCAATGCGGTGTTATTTTTCTATATGAAATTTTTAATGCGATGTTATTTTTTATTTTTAAAGAAATTTTCGTTTCGATGTTATTTTCTATGAATAAATTCAATGCGATGTTATTTTCCATAAGCAATTTTCAATGCGGTGTTATTTTCTATATGAAATTTTTAATGCGATACTAATTTTTTTTTTATAGAAAATGTTCAATCTAGAGTAATTTTCTATGGAAAAATTTCATGCGATTATATCTTCTAAAGAAAATTTTGGTTTCGATGTTATATTCTATGAAATTTTTTTTATGTTTTTTATAGTATTGAAAAAGTTATCATCTATAGAAAATGTGAAAACAATTTTCGATTCAATGTTATTTTCTACTGAAAATTTCTGATGCTATATTATTTCCTAAATTCGATATAGAAAATATGTTGAAGATTTAATAACAAATCTTTATTTAAAATTAATTTATTTACCTGAAACCAAAATCGGATCTCAAAATCATATTCATTCACGTATTAGCGATCTATGTTAAAGGTTTTATTTTAAAAAGTTCAAGCCATACTTCATATAATTTACAGCAAGAGTTTCCCGATAAATCTAAAAATTAATGTTTTTTTAACAAATTTTAAATTTATAGCCTCTTAAGTTTAATCCCTTAATATTACACCTACATATCATTATCAATGGTTAATTCCAACAGCCATTCTAAGTTTAAAGTTTTATTTATTTTTTAATTGATTATTTTAACAAAGTTACCCCAAGTGTAAATTCCTTTGTAAATTTATCAGTAAATATGACACGCTCCCCTTGTCTATTGGTGGTATTTTCCAGCTCTTGATTTACCTTTATACTTTATAATTATCAATAAATTTTCTATTATTGTTTTTTTTATTATTATTAACACAACAATACAATAAAATGACCATTTAACTTTCTACAGACATACTTAACTCTAATAATAAGTATAAAAATCATAAATATTTATTGATGCAGGTACAATTATAGACCAGCTTATCACAATTTAAATTAAAAAAATAATAACTCTAAAGCAATTGTTAAAGTACTCACCTATAAAAAAAAACAACAACTAAACGAAATAATTAGCTAAATCATTTCCCTTGTTTTAATTTTAAACTTTTTTTATTACTTTTATCAAAATTTAATCCATAATCATAATCTTATGATTTATTTAATACAATACAATATGGATTTTTAAAATAAACTTTTATTTAACAATGTTTTTCTCTGATTTTTATCAATTCATTTATTGTGTTTTATATAAAATATATTTATTTAAATTTTACTACGTAAATTTATTTTTTTAATGAAATTTGTGAATTTTTATGAATGAAATTATGATTGATCACTTGAATTGAGAGTAGACAGCGAGAGTTCATCTTTCTTTTGGCCTTGCGTTGTTTTTCGTTGATGAATGCATTTTTATTTTCAACGGAAACAGGAAAAGGAATTTAACTGTGAAGAAAGAACAATTTATTAATAAATTATTTAATAACCTTAAAATTTTAATAAAAAAAAATTAAACTAAAAATAAAGTTAAATTAAAATATAAGTTTTCTTTAATAAAATGAGCGTGCTTATTCTTATAATAACTTATTAAATTATTATTACTATTTGATTGAGCAATTATTATAATAATAGAATATTTTTATTATTACTTTTTTTAGAATTTCATTTGCATGAAATCTAATTGAAGAATTTTACTATAGTATTGATAATAGTGTGATTATTTCACATTAATTTTATTTACAATTATGTAAATGGAACATTAAATTAAAATATGCTAGAGAACAACTTTTTTTCTATTAAACTTATTAATTATTCTTTTCATTATTCCTATGAGAAATTTCTAAACAAACTCATTGTTATAAATATTTATAAAGGGGTTTCCAATAGAAGTTCTTAAACGAGATTGAAAAGCAAAATCCCAAAACTAGTTTTTATTAAGAAAAAATCTACGTAATAAATTCCTTTTTTATAGAAAATTTTCAATAAATTCCCTTTGTACGGAATATTTTTCAGAAATTAAGTTTTTTTCAGAACATTTTTGATAAATTTCCTTTTAATAGGAAATTTTTAACAATTTTCCTTTTTATAGAAAATTTTCAATAAAATTCCCTTTTATAGGAAATTTTCAATAAATTTCCTTTTTATAAGAAATTTTCAATAAAATTCCCTTTTATAGGAAATTTTTAATAAATTTCCTTTTTATAGGAAATTTGCAATAAATTTCCTTTTTATAGGAAATTTTCAAAATTTTATAAGAAATTTTCAATAAAATTCCCTTTTATAGGAAATTTTTAATAAATTTCCTTTTTGTAGGAAATTTGCAATAAATTTCCTTTTTATAGGAAATTTGCAATAAATTTCCTTTTTATAGGAAATTTGCAATAAATTTTCTTTCTACAGAATTTTTTCAATAAAAAATGAATTTATTACGTTTATTTATTTTGGGTCATGTCAATTCTATAGTGTCGAAAGTAAATTTTACTCTAAGAAAATTATATAGTTTAGATTTGTTGTTACCTCATCATATTAAGAGACACGTTGTTCATGCACTTATAATGCTAATATTTTTATATGGTTTGGAGGTGTATTCTGGTACTTATGGCTATGTTTTGGGGAGACTTATATTGGTTTTCAATAGAGTGATGAGATACCTTTACTCTTTAAAACTAAGGCAACATGTTTCGCCTTATGTTTTAAAATTCCTAGGTCTTCCATTTATGAATTATATACATTTTAGAGTTTTGTTACATTTTTATAAGTCATTTAAATTTCAAACACCTAAGTATCTAGTTGAATTGTTTCAATTTTGTAGATCTACCAGAAATAAACAATTGAGAATACCTACATTGACTTCGTCATTAGAACATTCTTTTCATGTTAGAGTGACGAGATCATTTAATAAGTTACCGTCTGCATTGAAATCTTTTGATGTGTCTGTAGATACATATAGGAAAAAGCTTTTTTTAGAACTTTCTCAGAACAGTTTGTTATAGTACCTATTGGAAGGTAAAATGGTTTGTTGAGTGTTTTGTCATATGTTTAATTTTTACATTATCTGATTATTGTTGTAATGTAGGTAATGTTTGATTTATGCTATTACGATTTATTTTGTTTGATGTTTCCCACATTGTTATTACTTTATAATGCTACTTTTTAATGAGCATTTGAATCTTGTTTGGGGCTTTAACTACTATTATCAATTAGCATTTAGTTAAGTTTTTATTATTATTATTTTAAAATAATATATTAATATAAATATTGTTAATTACATATGTATATGAATTGATTTGTTAGTAGAAATTTGTAACCGAATAAGGCCTTTATAGGCTAGGTTATTGAAATGGAAAGAAAATAAATAAGAAAATAAAAATAAAAAAATTCCCTTTTATAGGAAATTTGCAATAAATTTCCTTTTTATAGATAATTTTCAATAAATTCCCTTTTTATAGAAGATTTATGATAAATTTCTTGTTTATAAGAAATTTGTATAAACTCTTTGCCGAATGTTCAGCATTTGAAAATCATTTTTGTTTATAAACAGCTGCCGTATAAATGTCGTTCTTTAAGAGAAAATCCTAATAGGTAATAATGAGTAAAATATCCAAATATATTAAATTATTCACTAGCAGCGCTTGTGTTTTTAAATATCATTTATTAGCAATAATGTAAAAATTTTACTCAAACATAAAATAAATACTCCCTCAAAATTAAATTAATCGCCCACTTTACATTAAAATGCAAAATAAATGATGACACTAATGAAAGACATTTTTGAAATATTTGACGGGAAATCTAGAAATTGTTTATAATTGAGAATTTCCAAGGAAAAGAAAATTCGTATGTTGTTTTTTTTTTTTTTTCAAATGTTAAAATTGACATCACAAATTAAAAATAGTGCAGTGAGGAAAAATCAACATGTTTATACAAACAAATTTTATAGATTTGTTTTCAATAAATATTTTGTTTATTAAATAATGTGGTAAATGTGAAAAAAATAGCTGAATAATTTAAATTATATTAATAAACTATTAATAAATTATAGAAATATAGTAATAGTATTACATTAGTTAGTAACAGATTAATATTAAAAAAAATAATAACAAATTGTGAGGATGTTATTAAAAATTTCATCAGCTCTGGAATATTACAAATATACTAAGTATGCATAAGCCAACAGACGAGCGTAAAAATTTATTTTATTTTTTTCTTAATAATTATCTCTGAGATTCATAATGACGCATTATTATTGTGTGTATTTGGTTAGGAGGAAAAAAATTCCAAAACAAAAACAAATTAACTAAAATTACGTGTAAATTTTCAGTTAAAAAAACAAACAAATTTTAGGCACAGATTTTATTTTTGCAAAATAAAAAGCAAAAACAATGAATTTCATGTTAAATCTCCACACACATACACTGATTATCTCTATTTTTGGTTAAATTTAACTATAAAAAATTCTATGAATTACAAACAAAATAAATAACAAATTATGGTAAGGAATTTGTAAATATTTGTAGACAAATAGATTTTGAATAGATCAATTGCATTTGTAGGAGAAAATACTTCCATACAAACATATTTTGAAAACAAAATTGACACCATCAAGGTAAGCAAATTTTTAAAAAGGTTTTTGGACTCTTAGTAAGATTTTAGCAAAATAAATTTGTTAAAGTTAATGAATTGCTTGGTATTTTGTATTTTTAAAAGAACTTGTCAAGTAAAAAAAAATAATAATTTATTGACAACAATTTAATTGTAGTAGAAGGCTTGACGTCAACTGCGTACTATTTGTTCATAGCTGTTTATTAACTTTTTTGCGTTTTTAATGTCATTTGAATGAATGTTGTTTTTAAAAATTTGTATATTTTCGAATTTGGCAAAGAAGTCATTAATGCGTAAAATCAGTGACAATAATGATTAAAAAAAAGTTATTAAAATAAACGCAATAGAAATAATAAATTATTAGCTACTCACATTATAACACGACCATTTAAAAAAAATCGTCTTTCTATACAAATAAAATTGATCGAAAATTTCGTATAAAATTGAAATTTATCGAAAATTTCCTATAGAAAGGAAATTTATCGAAAATTTACTATAAAAAGGAAATTTAACGAAAATTTTCTTATAGAACGAAATTTATCGAAAATTTCCTATAAAAAGGAAATTGATTGAAAATTTTCCTATAAAATGGAAATTTAAAAGTGCAATTTATCGAAAATTTCCTATCAAAAGGGAATTTATCGAAAATTTCCTCTAAAAAGGGAATTTATCGAAAATTTCCTATAGAAAGGAAATTGATTGAAAATTTCCTATAGAAAGGAAATTGATTGAAAATTTCCTATAAAAGTGCAATTTATCGAAAATTTCGTATAAAAAGGAAATTTATCGAAAATTTTCTATAAAAAGGAAATTTATCGAAAATTTCCTATAAAAATTTATTGAATACGAGCAGTATACCCGCTACTTTGTTAGCGTGTATTTTTTTTTTTTTTTTTTTATAAAAACCATACTATGTTATTAATTCAAATTGTGTTTTATTAAGTTATAATTTCATTACTATAAATTTTTAAATAATATTTGTAATAACTGTGTGTGCTTCGCTACCCCATTGTATTGATATAAAGTAAAAGCAACGAATAAAATTCAAAAACAGACAGACTAACAAACACAGATTCACTTTTATATAGATAGCATTTAATCCGATCAAGCAGTACTCCCGCATACCCCAGATAAAAACGGTAGCCTTTTAATTTAGAAAAATAAAAATGAAATAACAAAAGTGAAAAAAACCCTTAATATTAAACTATGATTTCTAACTCCCGTGAACAGTTATAACATTGGAGTTCTGTCGGCATTAAGAACAATAAACTTCTTAAATATTTTAGTTACCAATTTCTTACATCTTCAATGCTCGAAGTTTCAAAAACGACCAAATTATTTCTATTATTATATTTTAGTGGAGAGAAAGTGCTAATAGTGCTTGTGGATTCCCAACACAGAACCATATATCTTTAATTTCATGATTTTAGCTTAATTATTTTAGAAAATTCAAAAAGTACCATTAGAAGAACAAAAAAGTACCATAAAATCGCCTCTTGTAAATTCTCACTCACTTAGGACTACATGTAATAAGTTCATGTTTCTAATATTAATATAATAAAAAATGCATTATTTAATTTCAATAAAATTTAATTTTCAAATGAATGACGATAACTATTCAACTTCTTTTGTATCTTTATTAGTTTAGGAAATATAAGGTTACCGATTTTTCCCGTTTTTACCCACTAAACATTCGAATTTCCAAAAATCCTGTCTTAGTGGATCTATTTGGTAGGAGACCAATCTAAAGTCCTAGTTTCATCTTTCTAGCTTTAACCGTTTGGGCTGTGCGATGATGAATCACCAAGTAAGTCAGTCAGACAATCACTCAATAACGTTACTCTTTTATATAAATTTCTCATAAAGAGGTAATCTGTCTAAAATATTTTTTTTCAAATGAAAAGTGAAATCCCCAATTTGGGGACAAATTGCTTTATCTGGTAACACTGCTCCTTTTGTAAACACTAATTCTTATCAGAGATAACGCTTGCGGTTTGTTTTTTACACTAATTAATTTATGCATTACATACTTTACATAATACCAGTGTACAGAAGAATGATCAGTGAATTGTGTAAGTTGTAGCAAATGTAAAGTTAACTATCGTTGCTTTTTATTTTTTTTATTTATTTATTTTTTTTTCACAAATTATTCTTTTAAATACTAATTCATATAATCAAATTGTCTATATAAATTTGAGTGTAATTAGATCACTTCTATTACAAATTATTTCTATTCTATTTTGACTAACCTTTGGATTTATCCCTGTTAAATTAAACTTTCATTACTTTCTTCAATCGTATGTCTTTTCTTTTGTTTCCTTCAATAATGTCAAACGTCTCATGTAACAAAATTATTCAAAAATTTCTTTCTTACATATTTCATTGAATTACAATAATGAATTCTAAAATTACAACGAAGTTTTTTATTCAATACGTTATTGAATTAATTGAATGTCATAATTATGCACATAATATTGGCATTTGAGTTTGTAAGTATGTCTGTATGTCCGTCTTATTCAAAGACACAATTAAATTTCATTATACAGTTTATATTTAAAATTAAAACATAAAGGAATGTTATATTCCACAAATGGAATATCCCTTTAAATTAATGAATTTCATTAATAATTTCATTGGCTGCGTTTTATTATAATATAAAATCAAAATTAAAAAAAAAAAAATCAATTTTATTGGAATTAGCGATAAGAACTGAAGGCTAGTTAAATGACTTATCTACCTTTAAAAGGTACTATACAATTACGATAAATATGTATGATAAAAAAAATTAATAAAACATAAATTAGAACTATAGAATTAGATTATAAACATTACTAATATTAATTACTAATTGTTACTGCTAAGATTTTTACGGATTGAAAAAATATAAATTGTATAAACTATTTTTTCGAATAAAAATATTTAATTAAAGTGAATTGTGCTGCATATCTATTTGTACTGACCCCATTATTCCCTAGTATAATAAATAATAAACAAGTGATAGTGACAGAATTTATTTTTTGTGACTCAACAATTTGTCTTGATGATAAATCTGAAAGTGTTACAATAATTTAAATTTGCATATTTACACACCATTTTCTTTTTAATCTTTCCTCTTAAAAGTTATCATTTAATATGCAAAACTTGTATTTATTTACTTTTTTTAATGACACAAGTTTTTATTCTTTTCGCTTTTTGTTTTCTTCCTTCTGTCATTCAATTTTTTTCACTTCAACTCAAAGTAAATGTAATTGTTGTAATAAAAAAAATATTGTATAAATGCTGTTGTCTCTATCTGTATTTCCGCATAGAATGGTTTTGAAAGTTATTTGAAATTCAAAAAAGTATAACATTTAATAAAATATGCAAAAAATAATAAATTTTGCAAAAAGAAAAAGTAAATAAATCATTGAAAACATACATACCTACTTACTATACTCTACTTATTTACAATATGCAGTAATCACAATATTTTATTTTATTAACACTTAATATTATTTAAATAAACATTAAAAAAAAGGTACTAAGTATTGACAAATACCAAAAAAAATAATAATAATTAAAAACACCTGTCAATTTGCACTTCTGTGGGTGATGGTTTTTTCTGTTGACAATGCGAAAAGTAAATCTTTTGTCTCCTCTCCCCTCGTGGGGAAAGAAAAGAATGGAATAATTTATACATCAAACTAAACAAATATTTAGTTAACTTAATTTCACTTATTAATATAAAATATTAAATTATAATAACAGTAACTAATTCATAAACAAATATTTTAACCCTTTTCAAAATAAAAGTAAATTCTAATGACATTTTCAACAAATTTTATAGGAAAATTTTATTGAACTTCAATTTTAAATACATTTTCTTTTTATACAAAATTAACGATAAATTTCTTTTTATAGGAAATTTTCAATCAATTTCCTTTTTATAGGAAATTTTCAATAAATTTCCTTTTTTAAAGGAAATTTTCAATAAATTTCCTTTTTTAAAGGAAATTTTCAATAAATTTCCTTTTTTAAAGGAAATTTTCAATATATTTCCTTTTTATAGAAAATTTTCAATAAATTTCCTTTTTATAGGAAATTTTCAATAAATTTTCTTTTTACAGGAAATTTTCAATAAATTTTCTTTTTACAGGAAATTTTCAATAAATTTCCTTTTATAGGAAATTTTCAATAAATTTCCTTTTATAGGAATTTTTCAATAAATTTCCTTTATTTTAAATCTTCCTTTTTACAGAAAATTTTCAATAAATATCCTTTTTATAGGAAATTTTCAATAAATTTCCTTTTTATAGGAAATTTTCTATAAATTTCCTTTTATAGGAAATTAACAATAAATTTCCTTTTATAGGAAATTAACAATAAATTACATTTTTCCTAGGAAATTTTCAATAAATTTCCTTTTTATAGGAAATTTTCAATAAATTTCCTTTTTTAAAGGAAATTTTCAATAAGAAAGGAAATTTTCAATAAATTTCCTTTTTATAGGAAATTTTTATTAAATTTTCTTTTTATAGGTAATTTTTATTAAATTTTCTTTTTATAGAAAATTTTCAATAAATTTAAAAAAAATTTCAATAAATTTATTTTATAGGAAATTTTCAATAAATTTCCTTTTTACACGAAATTTTTAATAAATTTCCTTTTTATAGAAAATTTTCAATAAATTTCCTTTTTATAGGAAATTTTCAATAAATTTCCTTTTTATAGGAAATTTTCAATAAATTTCCTTTTTATAGGAAATTTTCAATAAATTTCCTTTTTATAGGAAATTTTCAATAAATTTCCTTTTTATAGGAAATTTTCAATAAATCTCCTTTTTATAGGAAATTAACAATAAATCTCCTTTTTATAGGAAATTAACAATAAATTACATTTTTCCTAGGAAATTTTCAGTAAATTTCCTTTTTATAGGAAATGTTCAATAAATTTCCTTTTTATATGAAATTTTTATTAAATTTTCTTTTTATAGGTAATTTTTATTAAATTTTCTTTTTATAGGAAATTTTCAATAAATTAAAAAAAAAAAATTTCAATAAATTTGTTTTATAGGAAATTTTCAATAAATTTCCTTTTATAGGAAATTTTCAATAAATTTTCTTTTTACAGGAAATTTTCAATAAATTTCCTTTTTATAGAAAATTTTCAATAAATTTCCTTTTTATAGGAAATTTTCAATAAATTTCCTTTTTATAGGAAATTTTCAATAAATTTCTTTTGTATAGGAAATTTTCAATAAATTTCCTTTTTATAGGAAATTTTCAATAAATTTCCTTTTTATAGGAAATTTGCAATAAATTTCCTTTTTATAGGAAATTTCCAATAAATTTCCTTTTTTAAAGGAAATTTTCAATAAATTTCCTTTTTATAGGAAATGTTCAATAAATTTCCTTTTTATAGGAAATTTTTATTAAATTTTCTTTTTATATGTAATTTTTATTAAATTTTCTTTTTATAGGAAATTTTCAATAAATTAAAAAAAAAAATTCAATAAATTTATTTTATAGGAAATTTTTATTAAATTTTCTTTTTATAGGAAATTTTTATTAAATTTTCTTTTTATAGGAAATTTTTATTAAAGTTTCTTTTTATAGGAAATTTTTATAAAAATTTATTTTTATAGGAAATTTTTATTAAATTTTCTTTTTATAGAAAATTTTCAATAAATATTCTTTTTATAGGAAATTTTTATTAAATTTTCTTTTTATAGAAAATTTTCAATAAATTTTCTTTTTATAGGAAATTTTCGATAAATTTCCTTTTTATAATTTTTAATAAATTTTCTTTTTACAGGAAATTTTCAATGAATTTTCCTTTTATAGGAAATTTAAGATAAATTTCCATTTTTAAGAAAATTTAAGACAAAATTCATTTTTTTTTTTTTTTTTATAGGAAATTTTAAACAAATTTATAGAAAATACTAAATAAATTTATAGGAAATTTTCAAAAAATTTATAGGAAATTTTAGATGAATTCCATGTTTATAAGAAATTATCGATCAATTCCCTTTTTTCAATTTAATAGATTTTTATTTTGAGTACAAAATTTTTAAACGTTGGACTTATTTTATAAATTTTTTGGGCAGAGATCTTTAAAAATTTAAACTTTTGGCGTCTTTTCGCGAAATCCTGATTTATGATTATGATTTTTTGTCAAAGTTAATTTATTTTGCTTATTCATCGTTATGCTATTAAAGTTGTATGATTTTTTTTATTTTCTGCGAAAATAACGTACTTTGATATTGTATTAGAATGGGTTAATTATGAGTGTACTTAGGGGCATATCTTGTATCATATTTGTTTTTCAAACAACAACAATAAAATTTAACCAAATAATGATATCACATGATCATTATCACATACAAAAGAAATCGCGTGAATGTCACTAACATTTCTGTTTCTTTCTTTTAACTTTTTTTTCTGTTTTTTGCCAAAAAATCATCAACCATCTATTAAAAAGCAAATAACAATAAATAATTGTTGAATTTAACGTCGTGAATAATAAAATTTGCAAAGCGTATAATAAAATGAAAACATGTGAATTAAAACCAAAATAATAAAATAATAACAAAACAACAACATGTATTAGTATTATGATTATAATAATTAGTTTAACATTTCGACAATATCTTTATGCTTCAGTGACTTTTTTGTGATCAATATTTTTATTTTGCTAAAACTAAATAAACAACTCATCATTCTAAAAAAAAAAAAATTAAATCCTACTTAAGTTATAAACAAACATTTATAAAAAAAGAAAAACTGGGATAAGGTCAATAGAAAATGGCGTCTAAATATTTTTTTTTTTTTTTTTGCCATAAATTAATTCAATGACAAATATTTATAAAAGAGTTAATACATATAATATTTCAGATGGATATAAAATAAGGTGTCAATTATAATCTTTATTATACCCTACACCACCAAAGGTGGTTGGGGTATTATGTGTTTGTGCAGAAGTTGTAACGCAGAGAAAAAATCTTCGGACCTCCACCTTAAAGTATACCGTTCGACTCAGAATCACTTTCTGAGTCGATTTAACGATGTCCGTCCGTCTGGTCGGCTGGCTGGCTAGTTGTCCATGTAAAGCTTGTGCGCAAAGTACAGGTCGCAATTTTGAAGATAATTTTATGAAATTTGGTACATATGCTTTTTTCAACACAAGGACGAAGCCTATTGAATTTGGTTATGATCGGCCTATTATTTAACCTAGCTCCCATACAAATGTCCTCCCGGAATAGAGTTTTAACACATAAAGATGCCTTAAAAATATGAATATTTTAATGAAATTTAGTACAAATAAGTTTTATATCAACAAAAATCCGTCTGCCAAATTTCATGAAGATCGGTCCATAATTGACCATAGCTCCCATATAAATTCCTCTCCCGAAAATCACTAACGTGCATAAATCCCATACAAATGTTAGTATTATGTTAATATTTAGCACAAGTAAGTTGTATATAAGTAAAAACAAAATTATGTGGATCGTAATGGTGTAGGGTATCATATAGTCGGGCTTGACCGACTATATCTTCTTCTCTTTTTTATTGATTAGAAATATTTTAGATATAATAATTGCACAATAATAAACATTTTCTATTTGAAAATTTATATAATAATTATGATAAAACAAAAGAACAAAGTTCACAGGAAAATTTTAAATTCTTAATTTAATTTTA
This sequence comes from Protophormia terraenovae, assembly GCA_951394005.1. NCBI lineage: Eukaryota > Metazoa > Arthropoda > Insecta > Diptera > Calliphoridae > Protophormia > Protophormia terraenovae. The sequence goes on from OX596074.1 coordinate 147,445,531, forward strand.
TATATTTTGTTGTCGGAAACTTTGCAGTTTTTATAGCACCTTATAAAATATTTTGATTCCACTTTTCATCACTTAAAATAGTTTCGTTTAATTTTAAAAATTTAGGACCAAAACTCATTACCTAAGGAATGTCATGATTCATATCATTTTACTGCAAAAAGAAAACGTTTTCATCTTTTATTTACTGTCTTTGCAGACATAATTAAAAAAAGGTGTGTTTCAAATACTTCGACAGATAAAACCTCTTCAGTTATTTTATCAAAATAAATAACTTTATTATTTATTTAATTGAATTATAATATAAAATACAATTAAAAAAAAAAAACTATGATTAATTACATTTTTATCAGTTTGATAATTCAAAGCAAAATATTAGAAAATCATACACACACCTTTTATCATAATAACAAAACGAATGACAGCTTGAAATATCTAAATATCTCAAATGTCATTTCAAAACCATAAAACAAATCTTTTCCATTTAAGGATCGTAAACAAAATTTAAAAGAAACTTATCGAAGCGTTACAAATGGAATGTATTATGTCTCATCAATGAAAATAAAACCTATGGGGTTTTTATTATCTCCTCAATTAAAATAATTATAATACCTTGTACTATGTCTAAAATGATGATGAATCTTATTAATTTGTATTTCAACTTATAAATACAATAACATTTTTTTATTTTTTTTTTATTTTTATAAATTATACAATAAATAATTGCTATTATAAGTATATTTTTATTTTATAGTGAATTTATTCATCGTTTTTTTATTTAAATATTATGTGATTTCATTTTTAATGACTTTCTTCTCTTAATTATATTGTTTGTTTGTTTCAAACATGTGATGATCGAATTTCCTCACGTGTTTTTTAACGCCATATCTTTACAAAAAAGTCGTTATTTGTAATTCATTTTTAAACACTTTAGACTTTATTAGCTGTTTAATATTTTTTTAACAAAAAAATAATTTGTATTTTTTTTTTCTATATTATGATCGATTGTTGGTTTATTGTTCGACAACGTATGTTTTGTTAACAAACATACTCGTTTATATTAATTAATTAATAATTTTTTTTTATTATTTTTTTTTTTTTTTATGACAATTAATTTCATTATAAAGTCAATAACATGGACAATTTAAGACATCGTGTTTAGTTAAAGGAAAAAAAAATTATGTACTACCTACACCATTTCATAAAATTATTATGGATAATTTTTTAGCCTTCTCTATAAAAGTATATGATTATAAGTTTGTTATACTATCTATAATTTCTACATTTATCATCTAAGACCTTATTAATAACGATGTCAGTCTTTCCGTCTGTCCGAGTGTCAGTTATGTTGTTTTTAAACCCACTTTTATATACATGAAAATATTGATGAAGCTTACGAAAATTTTGCTATTGAAATTCATAAAATTAGTCCATAAATGGCGAAGCTATTGCTAATTCACATTGACTAATAAAAATCGGTAAAATAAGAAAAAAAATCGCCAAAATTAAAAAAAAAAAAGTTTCTTACTAATTCTTCTTAAATCTATGAACGAAAGTTGGTTGGAGATTGAAGTATTTATGTTATTTTTGTAGTAGGGCGCTTATGTCGATTTACAAAAAAAAAAAAAAAAAAGTAATGAACATTGACAAATAAAAATCGGCAAACGCTAAAATAAGAAAAAAATCGCCAAAATTTAAAAAAAAAAGTTTCTTACTAATTCTTCTTAAATCTATGAACGAAAGTTGGTTGGAGATTGAAGAATTTATGTTATTTTTGTAGTAGGCGCTTATGTCGATTTACCAAAAAAAAAGTAATGAACATTGACAAATAAAAATCGCCAAACGCAATAAATTAATTCTTCATTAAATTGTGACACTATTGAACGAAAGTTGGTTGGAGAATGGAAAATTTATGTTATTTTTGTTGTAGGGCGCTTATATCCAATTTAAAGATATTGCGTATTGCGCATTGACAAATAAAAATCGCCAAACGCGAGAAAATCACCAAATTAAAAAAAAATTAATAATAATAAAAAAAACTAAAACGTTCATACAATTCTTTACAAAACATTGAAAATTTTGAGGGCAGAATAAGGCCTTTAAGTTCACAAATTGTGGTCTCAATATTTTAGGTATATTTGCAAATAGGTCCTAAACAACCCATGGATTTGTTGTTATTATTAGTATATTTTTGTAGTCAGGTGTTTATATCAAATTTAAAAATCGTTAAAAAAAAAATTCCAGAACTCGAAAAAAAATATCCAAAATCTGATGCTTAAATTTATATTTACAAAAATTGCTAAAATAAAAAAAAAAATATTAAGAATGACTATAACGCGAAAAATTATCGAAATTAAAACAAAAAAAAATAAATAAAAATACTAATTCTTATTAAAATTAATAAACTTTAAGCAGGTGCGGATCCACGGGGAGGAAAAAAATAAAAATTTACTTTGTTGAAAGCTAGAACACAACTAAATGTTTTTTGTTTTATATTCATACTCAATTGTTTAGCTTCGTTAACATTCGTGTTATATATGTAAAAATGCTGAAAACACTCGGCTCCGGAGTGCTATGGGCGCCTTTGCCTGCATTAAGGGAACATAAAATTTATTTTTGTTTAATTTTTGATGTCAGAAGCTTTGAAAACAAAAAAAAAATGTAATGCGCCTTAACAAATAAAAATCGCTAAAACAAACAAAAAATTGCCAAACTCGAAAAAAACATTAAAATAAGGAAGGTGGTATTTATGACGAAATTTTAATTTACAAAAAACGCTAAATTAAAAAAACATAAAGAAATCACTATAAAGCGAAAAAGTTATAAAAATTAAGAGAAAAAAAATTTGGAAGTTATACGAATAGGTCCGAAACAATAAACAATAATAAACAGAAGTTTGTTGCTGCATGGATTTTTGGTTATTGTTATCAGTGCACAAATAAAAATCACTAAAATAAAAAAAAATCGCCAAAACGGAAAAATCACCAAAATTAAAAAAAGTTCTTGCTAATTAATTTTTTAACTATGAAACCATAGATTATAACATAGATATGAAGCTTAAAAAAACTCAACTGAAAAAAAATCACTCAAAAAGGCAGACGTACTACAATTGTTTTTGTTTTCAATGAAAAATTTTACTAACACATTCTTAAGGCTCCATTACTCTACCGTAAATGTAAAAACGTAAATGTAAAGGGAAACGTAAGTGGATGATTACTCTAAAAACGTAAATGTAGCTAGTACTTTGTTGTTGTTTTGTACACATGAACATCGGTGATGTCAATTACACATATTTCCAGTGGATCAAATTCAAATTGAAAATCGCTAAATTTATTGGTTTGTATTTCAGCGATTTGTATACAAAACGAAATTTGTGCTTTTATGACAAAAATTTTGAACTTTAAATTAAATATTCGATTCTACGTCTTAATTAAATTATTTCAACAATTTTTTAGTGAAGAAAACAGCAAAACTAATTGTCCAATTGATAAACCTTTTACAGCGATTTTTTACGCAGATTTAGTATAATGAAATAAAAAGCTGTCAACACTGTTGTTACAGCAGTCACGTAAAAACGTAGAGCGACCTAATTTGATTAGGTTGCTACGTAACATTTACGTTTTTTAGTACACATACACACATAACACTCATAAGCAAAACGTGTCAGCTGATTCGCTACATTTACATTTACGGTAGAGTAATGGAGCCTTTAGACTTAGGTTTTTTTGACAACTGACTTAGGTTTTTGAAAACTGAACTTCATATCTATGTAATAATCTATGTATGAAACTTTTATGATCAAAAGAGACCAATTATAGTTCACAGTTCAATAACAGTTTGCAGCTACATTTCAAGTTGATATGTAAAACAATACAACAAGAACACGTAGAAAAATTCAACAGAGCTAGATGCTAGTGTTACAAGATCCTACCCCATTTAGGATTTCCCGAGAAATCTAAGATTCATTCAATCCAAGATATTTAAATGCAAAACTAAAGAATTTTTCCTCCTTTCATCTATCTATTTGAGGTGATCCTTGTAACTGACTCATTGTGACCAATAAATTTATTATATATTTTTATTGACCATTTGGTATTAGTTAAGGTGATCGTGTGTGCAAAAAAGTGACGCCTTGTAGTTATAAAGTTGGCAATTGAATTCGTTATAGGAAATACCCATTTTAAATTATCCAACAGGTTTTTGTTAATGGCAATTAACCTTTTTTGGCGGTAAATTTCACTAGTATCTGGCTATTTGGCTACCATTTGTCATTTGACAATATTCTGACCCTATGATAAGACACAAGAAGAGGATTCGAATGTCATTTTACTAACCCTTTGGTAGTCGTAAAGTTGATTGTGTGTTCAAAAAGTACCACCACGTAGTCGTGGAGATGGCAATTGACTTTCTCCTAAAACGTACACAAGTTAAAATAACTAGTTACTAGACAATGAATTAACTAGTGGTACCTTAAGGTAGTTGGTAACGTTACTAGTTCGAAACAGCCACCAAAAACTACTGGGAAGTGGTTATATAATCCGGAACGAAGGACCATAAGCTAATTACAATGCAGAGTTTTCGGGAATACAATCTCTTTTAAAAATATAATAACACTGGTCGACAAAAAAAAAAGTTTGTTTGAGCTCCTTCAAAAAAAAAAAAAATATGTAGCCTAGATGGAATTCCGCAGGCTAAACTCGAATCTGCTTTCAGTTTCGGGATTTTTTTCATGGGCGTGTCTAATATAATCGGCCCAAAATATGCCGATTACTCGAGTATATTTCACTATTACTTGAGAACGGTATGCACGATTTATATAAATGATATATCACGATATGCGGAATAAAATTAGTTTTAAATCGCTCTACTATCAAATTTTTATCCGCTCAATAGTTTAGGAGATATTTCGAAACAAGTTTAAAGTGAAAACATCAAAAATATTTAAGTTTATCACCTTTATCTCAAAGCTGGCAAAACTACGAGTAAATAAAGCCACGTATCATAAAAATTCATGCACAAATCTTGATTGGATTCGCAGATAAGTTTGGATACCCATACATGCCTATAGCTAAGTGGAAATACACTAGTGGGCAAAAAAAGAAAATTTTTTATTTTTTTAATTTATTTTTTTGAAAAGTGGTGAAAATTTTGATCCATAACTCTGAAATTCTTGAGCGAATGAAAAATATTGTTAACATACCTTGAAGACAATTTTCGTATGCATCTTTTGATGTATCATTTATCAAAATCGTGTAAAGGGTTCTTGAGTTATAGCCTAAGTTTGACAAAAAATTCTCTAATTTTATAGTGTGACCGCTGAATAAGGTGATGATATTAGTCATGCACATAAAAAAATCAGTACGCGATAGAAAAAAAGTGAATGCAGATTCTTATTTAACTCGTCAAAATCCACCTAGTCCATTTTTGTTTCAAGTAAAAATAATTTTTTTATATTTTTGGCCACCACTGTATTTCTACTCAATTGTATGTAACATGGGTATTTTTACTTAACTGTGAATAAAATTTAGATTTCTGCATCTATTTTGAAGATATATGCCTTATTTTATTCGCAGCATTTCCAGCTTCCAGATCTGATGGAAAAAAACTGAAAGCAGATTCGTGTTTAGCACATCAAAATACATTAAGTCCAACTATTCGTCTATGGGGGAGGATTTTTTTTGTTGACCAGTGTAATTAATCAATATTATAGCTATCATATCATTTCATCATGATCATTTTGATGATCTTATCAAAATGTTAAACGTTTTCTTAAATCACTTGTCTATCACATGAATTATTAAAGGTCGAAGGTCATAATAATCACCTTTTTTTTCTCATATGTTTATTATTTAACTTTATTTGTATTTTACGTATTAGAAATTTATTGATTTAGTACTTTATTATATGGAGAAATTTGTAATATTTTAAAAATCCGGTTATATTAAATAAATATTTAAAAATTACTAATATTTAAAAATTTATTACAACACTAAATAAATATTTGCAAATTTTGTTAATAAAACTTTCCAGACATTTGTTCTCCAATTTAAAACAAAATTTTACACGATCACATGTAAATTATTTAAACAAATTTAGAAACTACAAAAAATAATACTCAAAAAATTAAAACAATTCGAAAAAAAAAACTGTTAATAAAATTTAAAATAAAAAAGAATTGAAAAAAATATAAAGTAATTAAAACTTCTATATACCACAAAATACTAGTTTCAACCAATTTGTACCGATATAAATTCAATGAAATGAAGAAAAAATATAACAACAACTACTATAAAAAATGAATGAATAAATAAATTGTACCCAAGTATGTATGAATATATGTATGTATGCAAATTTGTCAAAGTAAATACATATAAACTCGTATTTTTATATAATATTAACAAATTTTTATATGAAAGCGTCTTTAAAACTTTATTTAAATTATTAACAAACAAGTGAACCGGAGCAAGCCCCTCTTATTCTTTAGAAATTCAAAGAAAAATATTAAGAATTTTTTTTTTTTTTTGTGTCGAAAAGAATAAAAAGAAATTGCCATATCATAATATGTATGTATATTGAAATAAATAAATGTTTACTTTCATACAAAATAACAATAATCGCAAATAATAAATTATGACAAAAATTTTTCTGGGTATTGTAAAATTAAATAAACAAACGCATTGCAGGCGGCTGTGACACCATCCACCACGCCACAGTTATAAAAAGGTGATAATAATACTAACTGATGTGAAATTTAATTCAGCAGAAAATTAACATTAATTTGCTTAACTGAGAAAATTACAAACGCACATTTAAACATTTCAAATTAAACTATAAAATTTAATTTGTTTTGCAAAAAGATAAAAAAATGTTTTATTTAAAAATTGCTCTTGTATTGATTTGTAATTCCCCCATTCGTAACGACGCAATTTTTGATCACAAGTTCACACATCATCTGTTCTACATTCACGAGAAGATATTGATCGTCGTTGACAAAGTAATTAAACACGTTTTAATGTAATGTGATTTTATAATGAGATGATCATACAATTTTATTAATTTTATTATAATATTTTTTTTTTTTTCAGTCCTCTATAAATAAAATATGAAACACTGAAAGTTATTGCAAATTTTTTTAATTTTATTAATAAATTATTCAAAAAGTCTGTTATTTTATTATTGAATGAATGAAATTGTTGTATAAAATTAATTAAATTACTGTACATTATTCAAATATACGAGGATCATAATAAAAGTTTTTAGTATTTCTCAGATAAGCACACCATCATCTTTTAGAAAATTAGAGCAAGAAAAATTTTATTTAGTGGCAATTGACACTTTTCTGAGGGGACTAATTACCCAGCAGTTTATATGGTGAAAATTAACCACCCTTTTAGACAGTGAGGTTCATTGGTATATAGCTACGAGTCACTCACCCATCTATCACCAATGAGCATAATGGCAATTGTCATTTTACTATCCCTATGGTAAATGGGAAGAAGTGGAAATTAATATAACAAAATATAACTGACTCATTATAAAAAGTAAAAAAAGGCCACTTCGTAGTCGTGGAGGAGATTATGTGAGCAAAAAAAGTCTCACCTCGTAGTCGTGGCAATTGATAACCTGCTTAAACTTGTCCTTGTTAAAAAAAACTCGTCACTAAACAATAATAAATAAATAAATAAGTTTTTGGAACACCAACACAAAAATTAATCCGAATATTTTCTTAAAAGTCATGACGCAGATATAATGTTACTCTCGGAAACTCATTTGACGTCAAGAAGCTTATTTAGGATATGTCATGCTTTTTATGACACTAAAAATCCAAGAGATAGAGCATGTGTGATCTTCGTGAAGATTATTTTCAAGCTAAAACAATCTGTATTGATGATTGTTATAGAAACTTAGTGATTTCATCGATATATTCACCCCCAGGTTTTCAATTTCAGAAAATCAATATGAAAATTTTTATAAATCACAAGGACCCCGTTTCCTGGCAACTGGCGATTATAACGCTAAGCATACATTGTGGCGATCACGACATTTGTTTAATACAATTTCTAAAATGGGTTTGAGAGTTATTTCGAGCGGAAAACCAACAAACTGGCCTACTGACCCAAATAAGATACAGAATGTCATTGATTTCGCAGTTACGAGAAATTTACCAAGGGAATTAATCCATGTCTAATCTTCATTAGAATTATCTTCACATCATTCACCCAATTTTGTTACTATATTGTTACTATATCAAACACAAGAATAAACTGGTTGAAATATAGAAAATATATAAGCACTCACTAGAATATTGATCTCTCTCTCAAAAATTTTGTTTAAAACTTGCTGCTGAACATACTACCCTAACCCCCGACAAAACAGATATAAGAGAATTTGTTCTGTAGATGTCGAACAGCTCTTGATTGAAAAAAGAAGAGTTCGAAGAGAGTGGCAATTCCACAGATGTCCTCAACTCAAATCAAAGCTAAGGAATGCCAAAAACACCTTAATAAGATGCTAGAGTACTGAAAAACTGAATCACTAAATAAATATCTGGAAAATCTAGATGCTACTCACTATGGCGAGCCACGAAAAATCTGAAAAGACCAATTACAAGTAGACCTCTTCTACGTAATATAAATGGAGGCTGGGCCAGAAACGATAGCGAAAAGGGGAGTCTATTATGTTATCATCAGATAACATATTAGATTTGCCACCTGTTGTACCCAATTTTAGAGTAGTTGAACCCCTTTGTTTTGAGATTCGAGAGATCGACAAGGCTATTATTGATTTAAACTCCAAAAAAAGCACCTGGTATTGACAAAATCATAGCAATAAGAATGATACTTTTTAATTATTTTTTTAATGCTATATTACGCATTGAATATTATCCACCAGAATGGAAGGTCTCATTTGTCACAATGATTCCTAAGCCTGGAAAAGATCACAATAAAGTAGAATCATATAGGCCCATTAGCCTATTGTCAAATATATCAAAGCTATTTGAAAAGCTATTAATGAACAAGTTGAAACCGATAGTGAATCGTTTCGATTGTATTCCAACACATCAATTTGGTTTTAGAGAGAAACATAGCACCATAGAACAAACTCACAGACTTGTAAATATTATATCGAAGACTTTTGAAAAAATATTGTTCCGCCCTCTTCATTGATGTCTCTCAAGTCTTCGATAAAGTATTATTTAAAATTAAACAATATTTACCCACAAATACGCATAAGCTGTTAGAAATCTATTTAACTCATCCAAAGTTTGTTCTTAAAGAGGGAGACTTTATAAGCTCACCGCAGTTCATTGAAGCAGGTGTACCCCAAGGAAGTATACTGGATCCCTTTCTCTACTTAATATTCACTTCTGATATGCCAACTAGTAGTCCAACCCATAGATCAGCAGTTGCAGATGACACAGCTATTTTAGGCGTGCATGAAAACCCCAAGAAGCATCTAAACTCTTGCAAGATTTGTGATCACACGTATTTTGGAAAAATAACTATATTTCATCAAAAACACAAATTTGAAAATTTTGATGTTACGTTGTTTTCCATTTTCGGTGACGATATACTCTGTCTAGAAAAATGGTTAAAGCAATGGAAAATAAAGGTGAATGAACAAAAATTTATACATATTACCTTCACATTGCCCCCTAATGTTAATAAATAATGAGATTTTACCCCAACAAGCGGAAGTAAAATACCTTGGTATGCATCTAGATCGACGTCTTACGTGGAAAACACATATAGATACAAAATTAACCCAAATTAAGTTGAAATTACAGCAAATTAACTGGCTAATTAGTAGAAATTCAAAATTAAGTCTAGATTGCAAACAATTTATCTATAACTCAATTATAAAGCCTATATGGTGCTATGGTATTCAACTAGGGGGAACGGCCTCTGCTTCAAATATTGAAAAAAATTCAAAGACTCTAAAATAAAATACTACAAATGATAATAGCAGCACCCTGATATGTGAAAAAATAAATTAAGATCCTTACTATGCAATTATCAATATTCAATAGTTTAATATTTATTAAGTCCAATAAATGGCTGAAAATTTTATGTATAGCCTCCTATACATGTATATTATTACCAGTAATGTCAACTTCTTATAAAAGATTTAACCACTTTTTTACCATAATTCAAACCAAATTCAAACCAAAAAAAAATATTCTATAAAACACCTTTAAATCACCACTTCAGCCACGTTTCACCTGTCATCCCACTGTACCATTAAACAGTTCACTATCAGTAGTTGATTTTTTTTTTTTTCACAACAGTCTGTCTGTCTGCCTCTCATTCAAATCTTAAAGATTATAATCACCGTAGTTGTGTAATTTAATGGTAGCGCTGTGTCATGGTTATTAGATCTATTTTAGAAAAATTTGCATTTTAAATAAATTCTAAAAAATACTGAGAAACATACACATGCTACGTTAAAAGAAAAAAAATCAAAACAAAACAGATAAAAAAATGCAAAATTTTGTGTATTTAAGCATTAAATATGTAGTTTGTGTTTTATGTTGAAAACACGCTCTCCACCATACACTCCTCCCATATGGTGTTTGATGGTAGAATAATTAACGATTGTATGAATAAGGTATTGCCAGATTGTTGGGTTTTAAAATATAAATTATAGGAATTTTTTTAGGAAAGATTTTTTTATTTAACTGCTGCTAATGCTTTAGATAAAACATTTTAAAGTATTTTTACAATATGAACTAAGATTAATAAAATTACTATTATTATTTAGAAAAATGAGTACTTTTTAAATGAATACTTTTTAAAAATGAGGACTTTTTTTAATTTAATCCTTATTTTGAATGAGTACTTTTTTCATTTAATTCTTTTTTGAAAAATAAATAGTGTAAAATGGGAACCTTTTGGGCCACATGTTCCACTGATAACACAGGTTAACAATAAAAAAGTATCTTGCAAATCATGTTGCAGATGTTTGTTATATCATCCATCCATCAAAAATTTATTTACTTATTTATTTAGAAACCTAAGAAAAAGTTTACAAAAATCCTTTAAAGGTTATGAAATAGATCACATTAAAAAAATGTTCAAATTAAAAATGTTCAAATGTTCCCCTTTCTACGCTACTATTCTTGAAAATTCATACTTTATTGCCATATTTTTAAAGCACTGAAAAAAATTTCGGATCGCCACTTGTATACCCATCGACTCAAAAAATTACTTTTCACATCGTTTTAACGTGGTATTCATATATTTTCATCTAAAATAAAAAATATCTTCCATATAGAAATAAAATGAATTCCAAATTTTCTCGAAAAATCCTTCTAAATTATGTCCTGCTAATATGGTAGCTCTGGCCTGACATTTATACATATATAAATAATATTTTTAGCTGACTTTTGATTTTTTTTATTGTGCTAGCGTTGGTGGCTCTAACATACTGAATTTCGTCTGCGCGTGGCTAAAATGTTTACAAGTGAAACATTTATTTCATAATATTTTTTTTTCGCGAACTCATTTCATTAAATGTTTATTCTATTCTACATATAGTATTATCGGACATTTATATATAAAATGAGACATAACTGATCTTAAACTGATCATGTGTCATCTGACATAAGAGTATTTATTATACAAACATAAATAAAATTAAAAAAAAAAAATATTAATAACTGAAACTGAAATAAAAATTTTAAAACATATAATTGCGCATTTTGAAATATGACTTATTTTAAGATTAGAATAATGTGTTGAAATTTAATTCAATATATTAATTGTCACTATACATAGGACTTTTAATTTTATTACGCTTTTTAAATAAAAATCGTAAATTCATGCTGGCTACTATGTATTTTATCAGCATTTATTTTAATTGTTTTGTGGGGGAGAGTGAAATACGTAAAGGAAACATCTTAAATTTTCAAATTCGTAGAAATAATAAAATAAATGCGATTTTAATTGTATTTGCTATTATACGCATTTAAAAAGAAGCAATGAACTTTTGTAAACAATTAACAATTAAAGGTGAATTTAAATTAAATACATTTTCTTCTTGAGAGCAATGTGTAAATTTTAAATAAATTTATCATCACCATGATATACATTAGTAAGTATATTTTGCTTTTTTTTTTTTTGCTCCATGTTATTACTGGGTCTGTAGTGTGTATCTTTTTGGTAAATATTTACTTAAAAGTGTAAAAATTTAATAAAAAGTTCATTGTATCTTTAGTCAAGTTCAAATAATGTATGTAATGTTAACAATAAATCCCAGATTAAATAAATATTAATAAATTTATAAACATCTGTTATAAATTAATTTATATAATATAAATTTCATGGAAATATTCATATATCTATTGAATTGTCTGTTAAATAACTTATTTTTGTAATTTCCCTTTAATATTTATTCTCTAAAATTTCTTAAGAAACGTGCCAGAGCTATTATTGTGAATTGCAAAAGTTATTTTTAAACATTTATTTTTATAAAAATACTTTATTTAAAGCTATAAATAGTTTTTTTTAACATAATTATATTAATTGATTTTAAATACTACATTAAGAAATAACTCTATAAAATATTTAAAAACCTTTTTAAAATTGTCTATACAACATAAATGGAAAAAATTAGATTTATTTTGTGTTTACTTAAAAAAGTCTGGCAAACAAACATTTAAATTATCACCTTATTCACAATAGCAAACAATTTAACCAAAAAATATTCCTAAGAGAAACGTGATTTTAGATCATTTTGCACTCCGTTATTGATATCACTTGACTTGAATCTATTTAATTTTCACATATTTTCCCCAAAAATCTTCCAGAGTTATTATTTGTTTTGCAAATTTATATTATCAGCAATAACATATTAAACATTATTAGACTTTGTACACTTAGAAACTAAACGTGCGTAAAATAGATTAAGGTATTGAAATATTTTTACAAAAAAAAAAGAAAAATTAAAAAAAAAAAAAAACAAGAGCAAATGTTATATTCAGCTTGGCCGAATCTATATACCCTCCATCAACTTTTCAAATTTTACGTTATATGGGAGGTGGGCGGTAAAGTGGGCGGACCACGCCTATTTTTTGTTTCCGAGTTTACATTGGTCCTTGAACTATTTGAACACAATTTCACCTTATATGGGAGGTGGGCGGACTACGCCCATTTTTGGTTTCCCAGTTTATATCGACCCCCAAACTATGTATACAAAATTTCGTTGTCGTACATGCTTTTGTTTAAGAGATATAAGCAGAAAAGTACTAAACGGCCACCCTGTGTTTCTAGTTTTTAGCCCATAACTTTATTGTTTATTAACCCATTATTTTGACCATTTTCAATCCCAAACAAACCTTATATAAGACAAATATTTGTACCAAATTTCGTCTCCCTACGTTGTCCCGTTCGAGCCCTATCCTGCTTTCAACAGACGGACGGACATAGCTAGATCAACTCAAAATCCAACCAGGACCCAGAAAATATATACTTTGTGGTGTCATAAATGATTCCTTCGAAATGTTACACACGGTGGGTATAAAAAAACATCAAAATTTTTTTTTATACAAAAAAAATTCATAAAAATTCTTGTACAAAAAGAAAATTTATCGAAAATCTGCCATAAAAAGAAAATTTATCTAAAATCCGCTATAAAAAGAAAATTTATCGCAGTTACAAATCTGCTTTAAAAAGAAAATGTATCGACAATTTGCTATAAAAAAATAATCAAAAATTTCTATAAAAAAAAAAAAAAATTTATCGAAAATTTGAAAAATTTATGCAAATCTGTTTCCTATAAAAATGAAAATTTCCCATAAAAAGGAAATTTATTGAAAATTTCCTATAAAAAGGAAATTTATTGAAAGTTTCCTCTAAAAAAGGGAATTTATTGAAAATTTCCTTTAAAAAGAAAATTTATTGAAAATTTCATTTTTATAGGAAATTTTCAATAAATTTATAGAATATAGAAATTAAATTTATCGAAAATTTCCTATAGAAAGGAAACTTATTGAAAATTTCTTACGATAAATTTTCTTTAAAAAGAAAATTTATCGTAAATTTCTTAAAAAGGAAAATCTCCAATTTATTGATATTGGACAATTTAATTTTAATGTTTTTATGTTAATTTTACATCTCTGATTTGACGTATCCTCATTTGTGTTGCCATATTTTGAAATGGCAACATTGTAAAGATGAATTCAAAAGTTAGCCATTTAGGAGCCACCTAAACTACTTTTATTTAAATTATTTATTTATTTATTTATTTATTTTTTATTTTTTTTTTTTTTTTTTTTTTTTTGTTTCTAAAATAACACCGGATTTTAGGCACTTAAAATATGAATTATTAATTTATTAAATATCATTGTGAAACATATTTTTATTTCAACAAAAAAAGTTAATAATTTAGAATAAAACTTGTTTAGTAGAAAATTAAAATTAATATTCTACTAAACAAATTATAATTTAATAGTGATCAGAAATTTAAATGTTTTTTATTAAAAATATATAAAAACTATAACTTATTTAAATAGTGACTGGCGGCAATTTATACTGAATGACTTTTATAGCCACCAACCGCGAAGATTTCTAATCAAATATGAATTTTAAATAAATAGTTTATAATAACAAAATCTAATTATAGATTTTTTAATTAATTGTTGCCCATAAAGAAAAACGGCTTAATAGAAACAAATACATACATATAAAAAAATATATATATATTTTAATATTTTCAAAACGTTTTTGTTGATAACTAAAAAAAAAAAAAATCACTTATAAAATAAAATTGCAAAATAAGTATTAATTTCTGGTTTAACAACAATTTTTACAAAAAATCACTTGAAATAAAGAAGACAAAAAATATAATAATGAACTTATAAAAAGCAGCAAAAAAGTTTTTGTTTTAGATATTAAATTGTTGTGAAAGGCTCATTGACTTAAGAGAAAAAATCCGACAAAAAACTTGATGGGAATTTATTAAAAAAACTGTGGTTTAGTTTATTTAAAAAAATATCAAAAAAATAATAATAATAATAAAACAAAAAGAATCAAAATACTGACGTAGCGTCTGTAAATCCACAAATAAATTTATATTTATACACATATTTAAACATATATAACACATGTTTGTTTATATGTTGGTTTATTAGTATATTAATATAATATTTGTATTGCAGATTTCTTTTTGTTTCTGTTTTGTAACAAACAAATAAAAAATTGTTTATTTGACATTAAATTGTATTGAAAGTACAGGGACCTCGTCGCCCAAACAACCAACAAAAAAAAAAACAAGTAATTTAAATATTAATTAATAAAAAAAAGTATAAATTTGTTAAACATTTTTAAAAATGTCAAATCAAATATGTACAGTTAAATTGACCTTATTTGTATATATTTATTTGATTTCTATTTTTGTATAGATTTTGCACTTCTAATAAATAGAACGCCAGAGATTGTGTAAAATAGTTATGTTCCCTGAACAAAAATAAAAAAATATGTTGCCATGTTTAAATTTAGAACATAAAAAATTTAGAAATAAATTGACAGATTAGCTGCCTAAGAGAATTGTGAATGTTGGGGTTTGAAATAATAGAGGAATTCAGTTTAATCAATAGATTTATTGTATTTATGGAAGTAAGCAGTAATTAGAGGAAAGGAATTATAATCATGATCAGCCAACTCTAGGTAAAGATATACAATTCAGGAGAAGAATGGAAATTTGTTGAAAATTTTCTATAGAAAGGACATTTTTTGAGAATTTCCTATAGAAGAGAAATTTATTGAAAATTTTCTATAGAAAGGAAATTTATTGAAAATTATTCAAAATTTCCTATAAAAAGGAAATTTATTAAAATTGTCCTATAAAAAAAATATTTATTGAAAATTTCCTATAGAAAGGAAGTTTAGTGAAAATATCCTATAAAAAGGATATTTATTTAAATTTATCCAAAATCGAATAGAAAGGAAATTTATCTTTTATAATTTATAAAAACTTAATTATTTCCTTTAAAGCTTACGTATTTAGTAGATCAAGATCGTTCTTAAAAATTTTTCAAAATCCACTTAATTGATTATCTCAAAATCAAAAAGAACTAAAAAATTATATTCTTATTTTTATACCCTACACCACCATACCTCTGTCAAATAATTATATGTGCAATATTTGTTTTCTGGTTTTTATATATTCCAAGAGTGATATACATTTCTTTGGTTTACAATTTTTTTCATTCTTACCTAATGTCCCTATTTGCAAAATTTTAGGTTCCTCTTTGTATTGTATTTAAAGTACCGTTAAAATAAACATATCATTCTCTAAATTTTAATAGAAAATAATTATATGTGCAAATTAATATTTTTACTCAACAGACTGACATGAAGTCCACAGTTTGAACCGTTTAACCAATTAAAGTTAAAATTAAAGTTATTTGGGGAATATTTAAAATAATGAGACCTAAAACACCAAAAAAAATTTTATTTTTTTTAATTTATAGCCAAAATATGTCACCAGGTCATGAACTGTCAGTTGAAGTGCTGAAATCATTAAAGTAAGACGACAGTTTATGTAAAATTCCAAAAAATGGTATATACAGAAAATGTTTATCATAATATTGTTGAAAATTTTCAAAAAATCTGAGAAATTGCTATCATTCTAGGAGCGGTAACCCATAATCAATTGCTGATTAGCTTGGATTAAGGAAATTTTTCGAAGAAAAACCACATGTGTTACAGAAAAATAACGGCCAAATAAACTGGTTTTAATAATTGGACGTGAGCATAAAATAATAAAAGAGGTTTTAGTATCAAAAATATTACATGGGTATTCGACGTCTACAAAAGACATGCTTGAACCGTAATCATAGTGTCGAATCGCACATAATATAAGTCAATTTTAGTTCTAGATAGAAGTTGAAAATATTTATTGGACGTAGCTAAATTAATTCACAGCACAATATAAATTTACTGGACAAAAAATGCAATAGTTTCGTTGTTGAATGTCCTACAAAAATTAGATTTTTCAGTAAATTAATGTGACGATGTTACTATATGGGGCCTCAAAATCGGTTTTTAAGTCACAAAATATTATATTTCTGCAGCGACCAGTAATGAAATAAATTTTTTATAAGTATAAATGAGAGATCGGTCCATAATTTACTAAAGCTCCCATATAAGACCCAATTTCGGGAATCACCCAAAAGTTCATAAATACATGTAAATGTAAGTATCGATATAATATTCTGTATTAGTATGTTTTTTTTTTTTTTCACTTTTATACAAGTATCGGTCCACATTTGGCCCCTTCCCGAATTTTGGTACACATAGACAAATGTGGTCGGGCTTGACCGGCTATTACTTTTTTTTCACGTTTTTTTATTATTTACATAACTATTTATAGCATATTATAGTTAAAGTTATTTTTTAAGTACTTAAATTTCTTATATCTTTACGTAGCTTTATTGCTAAATATTTGATTAAAACAATGTATTTTTATTATAAATATTTAATTTATACCAAACAAAAAGCAATAAATAAATAAATCAGAAATATTTCTTTGTTTTGTAATTTTTTTTTTTTTTTTAAAGTTTACTTCCTCCCTCGCTAAAGGCGAATAACAAAAAAAATTTCATCTATTCTTAATAATGAACAAAAATAATTTAAAACACAAAAAAGTAAATGTACGTTCAAGTGCTGCACATGCCAATCAGTGAAGCCGTACTTAATTTAAAGTTTCTTTTAATACAAAAGTGACTTTTTAACAAAAGTAAACAAAAGAAACTGGAAACAAAAACAACTCAAAAAAAAAAAAATACATAAAAATATTAACAAAGTAAAACTTACACATATTATATTGATCATAATAATAGTTTAATATTGAATAAGAGGGGGAAAACGAATTATTTACACACTTTGTGATAATAATTTATATATTTGTTTATTTTATATATGTGTATAAAAATCTGACAGTAATTTTCATTTGTCATTTTTTGACAATTGTAAACGTATGTCAAATTTATGTTGATTTTTGTGTTTGTTTACATTTCCCATAACAATTTTATGAATATTTATATTTTAATGTTACAAATGCTTCGATATAATTAATATATTTTCTTTATACAGGATTCAGGGTTTGTTAAACTTAACTTTACTGTCCTGTTTGTTCAAAAATAAAAACAAAATTAAATAAAAAAAGACACTAAAAGAGTAACGTCATTTGCGAAGGTTAAAATAATTTATGTGCAAAATCATTTAAGACAAAAATATTCGCATGTATGTATAAAGAAATAGACAAAAATATGTCTGATGTTATGTCCAAATATGTGCCTCTCTCTTTCTATGTATGTGAGAGTATGTTGGAAAAAAATTGCATAAATTAAGTTAATGTTGATTTATTTTTTATTTATATAAATATCTACTATAGTATAGTTTTTTGTCTTTTATTTTTCATTTAATTTATTTGCAAATGTACCATTTTTAGTCATCAATTAAATTCCAATAATGAAGAAATATTTGTAAATACAAACATACACATACAAACACTGGGCAATTAAGGAGAGAGAGAACCCAATACATTTACAGATATATACAGTGTAACAGAAAATTCATTATATATATTTCTATAAAGTTTTGTAATTATCCTTTTGTTTTAATAATGTATTGACTTTTTTGGAAGTTCTTTTTTTTTTAATTATAAATTTGTTTAAGTTGAATATTATTTAAAATTGAAGGTGTTCAAATTTCAATTTCCTTAAATGTATTTATATTTTTTAAACACACTGTCCTAAATATATTTTCATTTATACAAGTTATGATTGTATAAAAATAAAATAAATTATTCGTTGGTAATGGACACTTTTTTTCTGGTATTATTATTTTTGTTTAACTGCGTAGTTTTTCATCAGTTTTTCCTGATTGAAAAATCATACGAAATAAAGTTAAAATATATGATGAATGGACAAATAATAAAACTAACGCCATTTACAAGTGATGTTCATGAAAAAGTTTTTCTATTTAATTAATTTATTGAATAAATTAAACAAAAACAATTATGAATGACGTATAAAGAGAAGCGTTAAAAAATATTTTTATAGAACAAATTATTTAGTAAAATTTTCATATAAAAATTAAAAATTAAAATTATAAACATTTTTTTATAATTTTATAATAAAGAAAACTTCCTTCGTTATATCAAAAATTTGACGATTCCATTGGTCGTCGCGCTGTACCCTTCATAGGGAATTTGTTTCTTCTATATTCATACTGTCCATATGGAGGTGTAATTTAAAAAAGTTATCGTGTCTCTTATGTGTTAACAAATAACACTAGATCTGAAATGCATTAAAACTAACTCTATTCGAATCATCCCATGAATATGATGTTGCAAAGGAACATATTGGATTATGATCACTCCCAGCTAGTCGTCCATAAACAAAAAAAAAAAAAAAACAGATGGACGGAAAAAGAACAGAGTCCTGGGGATCTCTCAAGTTCAATTTGAAGTCCTTCGACGAGACACAACACGAATGATCCGATCGCGAATAATAACGAAAAAGTAGCACAAAGCCCCCTCTTATGGATTTTCATTCACTTAAGACCATATATCTTTAATTTAATGATTTTAGTTTGAATATTATAGAAAACTCAAAAAATACCATTAGAAGAACAAAAAGGTACAAAAAATTCCCCCTCTTAAATTCTTACCCACATATGGTCCTATCTTTAATTTCATATTTCAAAAAGTACCATTGAAAGAACGAAAAAGTACCACTAAGTTCCCCTCTTGAATTCTTACCCACAAGGGACCATGTCAGAGACCTGCGCCGACCGGCTGAAATTCGGCTAAGCCGAGTCGCCGAAGAAATTTTGGAAGCCGCCGCCGCCGAAAAATTTTCGGCTTAACTCGGCTTAAAAACAGCCGCCGTTTTGAAATTATTTTTGAAAAATATGTTAAAAAGAACACACTTTTTTATTAATTGAAAGCGTCATTTCACACTTATGTATTATTGCTATTAAAAAAGGTTTTTTCTTTTTCCGTTAAACTAGTTATTTTTTCTTGTTTTTAACTTGTCAATGCCAGAAACAAAAAACATTATAAAAATGCAAAAGGCCGTATCCATAAGTTTAATTTTTTTGCTTTGTTAATCATTCACTTAAAGCATAAAATAATCTTCAAACCAAATTTTTCTTAAATGAAAAAAGTTTGACAACGGTTTCGTTTATGAAACTGATGTTACAGCCTTTTGACTTTTGTTAATATTGATGTCATTTTTGAAGATATGAATATGAAGTTTTTTGTATAGATGTAGTTTGGATCAGTGCATTATAATACAGTAAAAAATCAACATTTGATATTTCAGTGGTAACGGCCTTTTGCATTTTATGTGACGATATTTTCCTCTTAAAAGCTGCTTGAATCTATATATATAAAAATTAATGTGTGTTTGTTTGTATCTATGTATATATGTATGTATGTATGTTTGTTTGAAGTCTATAGCCGCCTAAACGGCTAAACCGATTTTCTAGAATTATTCACAGTGTGTTCCTATATATGGAAGGAAAAATAGGCTACTTTTTATTTTGAAATTCTATGTGGGAGAGGTGCCACGCCCACTTACTAAATAACTATTAAAAGTAGTATATCTCGGAAATTGGTAATACTAGAGTCCTCAAATTTTGCACGAACAACTTTGACACCTATATGAACATTCTGGAAAAAAAATAGGCGAACTTGCAATAGGGGGTGTGGCACATCCCACGCCTAATATTGCTTGCCAATACCAAATGCCGTAAATTTAGGAAACTATTACAGTTACATTTCCCAATGTGAACATTTTGTGCAAAAATGGGCGGAAAAGAAATAGTGGGCGTGTCATCTCTCATATAAAGTTAATACCAAAATGTTTATATCTGGGAAACTATAAAAGTTAGAGAGCTCAAATTTTGCACGACTAGCATTAGCTTAAATATGAATATTTTGGACAAAAATTGGTACACTAGCAATAGTGGGTGTGGCACCTCCCATATAAAGAAAATATTAAATTATCATATCTGAGAAAATATAACAGAGTTCTAAAATTTTGTCGGAGCCACTTTGGTATCAATATTAATATTTAAGAAAAATATGGGCGGACTAGAAGTAGAGGCATGGTACCTCCCATATGAATTAAATGCAAAAATTCGTATATCTGGGAAACTATTGGAGTTGGAATGCTCAAATTTTGCACAAAGAATTTTGACATCCATGAAAACATTTGTCTAATAAATTAGCGGATTATGGTCCCTCCCATAAAAATTAAATACAAAAATTAGTATATTTTTTAATCCTTTAATTACTATGTATTTCATTTCGGGGGGGTGGCGAAGCACACCGGGTATTAACTAGTATAATATATAAATTAAAATAAAATCTTCCATATCGCTAAAAAAAATGTAGTCCTATTTTCATGAAAAATGTTCAATGGGGAATGAAAATAAGTTTTTTTTTAATTAGAAAATGTATGCTTAATTTCAGCCGTCTGACAGCCGATTTTAAGCCGCCGCCGAAGCTTTTTTACACAAGCCGCCGCCGCCGATAAAATTCCTCGGCGCAGGTCTCTGGACCATGTATCTTTAATTTCATGTTTCTAGATTCAATATTGTAGAAAATTCAAAAAGTACAATTAATAGAACAAAAAAGTACCACAAAGTACTCTCTTGTGAATTCTCACTCACTTCAGACTACAAGTACTAAAAGTCATGTTTATATGTTTAATATAATAAACAATACATTATTTAATTTAAATAAAATTTAATTGAATGTAACAATGATTGTATTATTCCATTGAATTTCAAAATTTTACTAGGATCTAGTGTTAAAATATTCACATTTATGTGTCAGTAAAAAGAAAGAAATATTTTGTGAAAAAGTACCAAAACAGGTAAAATTTTTACCTCCGAATTTCTAAAAGGTGACAAACTTGTATTCGCCAATTTTCTAATTTAATTTGATGCACATTTTATTTACTGGATTAAAAGATAGATAGGTTGCAAAAAAAGGACCAAATTACAGCTTTTACCCGTTTTCTCCCTAAAAGAGCCGATTATTTCTTAAATGAATAACGATAGCTATTCAACTTTTTTGCATCTCTATTAGTTTAGGAGATATTACCGATTTTACCCGTTTTAACCCCCTAAACATTTGCATTTTCAAAAATACCGTCTTTGTGAAGACCAATCTACAGTCCATAATTCATCTTTCTAGCTTTATCTGTTTGGGCTGTGCGATGATTCTCTCATGTAGTTGATATACGACGTCTTTTTCTCATTTATTTACAATGTGAATTTCTACCACCATTGACTATCCGGCAAATTGTTAATTAGGGAACAGAATACAAAAGTTATTGAGATTTTTACAATAAAGAAGATATTTCTGATTTAAAAAGTTAAACATTTTTATTACACTTAAAAGTTTCCATCAAAAAATACAAAGAATGGAAGCTTGTCGAAAAAAAAAAAACTAACTTTAAGATTGTGTTAGTCAAATTTTATTTATATGTATTAGTGCTGAAACCACTTTCACTACACATCATAAGCACACATAGTTGCACAAAAATTTTTAAATATAATTCATCACAATTGCAGATTTTCATAAATTTTTATCTTTTGATGCGTATTACATCCACAAATATTAATATAATAATTAAATTTTTTGCCTATATTGAAATTTAAATTGAACAAAGTTGCTACTTTTAGTATTAAAAAAAATAAACAGAATTGAAAGAAATTTTAAATCAATAAAAAACCAAAAAATTTAATTATATTTATATTTGTGAATGTATTCAGCAGCAAAAGATGAAAATTTGTGTTTAAGGTTTTTCTGGCAAGCCTTCCATTCTTTGTATTCTTTGGTTTCCATACTAAAAGTTTACGAAATTTCTTTCTTAATGCTGACACAAAAAAAAAAGCATTAAAGCACAGAATTTTACAATTGTAAATTAAAACTCACCATTATAAACAAATTAACTGTAATTTTATAGTTAAATGAAGGTTAATAAAATAAATAAAAAAAGAACATCGTTTTAATAAAAACACGTGTAAAGGTTAAATTTAAAATATTTAAATTCTAGAACTTAAACGAACTCCATACACATAGTACATATCTTCTATAAATAACAGAAATACGAATTAAAATGTTCAAGCAGTCATCAAACACATAATGACAATATTTACCCTATCAACTACGTAAATAGTACCAGAAATACAAAATGTAAGCGTAAAGGTTTCACTTGTAGTAATGGAATTTTCAACACGTTCGTTGTTGGTCAAGCAACTTGTGCTTTAAAGTTTATTTGTGTTTTTCTCTCTTGTGATATTTTTAAAGATTGATGTACGTCACAACACGTTCTTTTTTTTATTATGGCAAAAAGAATAACATTATTATTTTTTCCTTAAAATAGCTGTTGTTTTGCATATTCTCAGTTTTGTATGTATTAATGTTCGCCATTCAAAGTGAAGAGTTTATTTTGAATTGTTCGTCAAGAGTTTGTTGACGCAATTATGAGTAAAAAATAATAAAAAACAAATTAAAAAATAATATAATTTGCATAAATTAACATTAAATAACAGGATTAATGTGAATTTTAAATAAAAACAAAAAATTCCTTAATTTTTTACATAAATGAATGTACATATGAACATTTTATATATCAAGTAATATATTCTTTTTTTAACATATAAATGTTTATAGATTTCGAAACATATTTTATTTTATAAAAGAAATTGCAAGTCATTTTAAATTAAACGGTACCAGTCTCTAGATGTGTTGAAAAATACATATCTTTTTAAAATGGTTAATTATATTTCCTAAATATTTGAGGGTAGATGTACCTAAACATTATTATTTTTAAAATAACAACAAGGTCATTGTATTTTATTATTATTCTTTTTGTTGGTGGTGTGATTTGTTTTTATCTGTCTTTCATCTGTCATATGAATGTCAGTAAAAATTTGTTTAACAAAAAAGAATATTTTTTTTCTTGAAAATCCTACGACACACACCCATCAAACTTAGTATTTAAATGCACGGCTGGCTATGAATGAATATGTACACAAGCATTTAAATGTACGTTACTTTTAATATTTCAAATACAGAAATAGACAGAGATCAATGTAAAACTTATTTACCGTCCCTACAACAAGCCTCTCCGCTAAATAATTTAACAACTAATTGTGATTCACTGGAACGTTATGTCAAACTAATTATAATTATTTTAGTTTATTTTTAGTTTATTCGCAGAGATCTTGATACGACTTGAAAATAAACAAAACGAAAATAAAAAAAAAAAAATACAATTCATATTAAATTCAATTCACGGTTTTTATTTGTATTGTAGTTAAAATGTTGTTTGGATTGGGGATTTACCTCTATTTTTGGTTAGAATTTTTTTATTGTCAATTGAAAATATTAAAAATAAAATAATAATAAAAAACTTGATTTTAATATCTTAAGCTTATAAATATAAATAGTCTTTAACAAGTTTAAACTTTAGAGATCTGATATTCTTGGTATTTTATATGGGATTTTTATAAATTAATTGTTAAAATTTATGGGATTTTTATAATATTTTATATTCGTAAAATATTTAAAATATTAATTTTAAAACAAGACTAAATATTGAATAAGTTTCTTAATAAAAATTAAAGATTATTAAAATAAATAAATATTTGTTTTTGAAATATTCATAGTCTTGATGACAAAACTAAATCGATTTGCAGAATCTTTGGAATGAAATGTTAAACATTCGGAACAAAGATGAAGTTTCTTGTTTGCTTTAATTTTTAAAATGTACGAAACATTTGTCACTCTTTCTTCTTCTTTTCTTCTGAAGAAATATAACGTAATAACGATAATAAGAATAACGATAATCAGCTTATTCTGCTGTTTCCAGAAAATTATTTTAGATGTAAATATTTCAACTATAATGAAATTTAAAATAGATTCGGCCGTGCCGAATCTTTGATACCCTTCACCATATTACTTAATACCATATTACCATCTTACCCACAAATAATAAAAATTTCGCCTTAACGCCTAATTTTTTTTAACTACGAACATTTGAATACGAAAAAGAAAGCATGCATTGATTTAAAAATATAAACAACAACAATTGAATAGTTATATATTTTTATTTTTGCA
The DNA here is from genome assembly GCA_951394005.1 of Protophormia terraenovae. NCBI lineage: Eukaryota > Metazoa > Arthropoda > Insecta > Diptera > Calliphoridae > Protophormia > Protophormia terraenovae. The sequence goes on from OX596074.1 coordinate 147,470,677, forward strand.
TGTATGTATGTGTTTATGTATGGATGTATGTATGTTTAATATAAAAATTTGTCTGTGTATTTACTTATTAAATTTTTTTTTAGTTTTTGGTCCATTACTCTGTTGTTTATGAACAAATTAACTTTCTGTAAAAAATTGAAATTTTATAAAAATATTTAAAGCCGTAGCTTATATAGGAGCTTCAAAAAGTCAATAAAACGCGTTTTGGCCGATATCTGGAATATAGTGGACCGATTTTTTTTTTTCACAAAAAAAAAAAAAAAACTAAGAAAGGTTTTGAATTTTTCGTGCAAAAACGAAATCGTTATATTTTATAGGAGTTGAGAAAAGCCGACAGCAAACACGATTTTTCGGGAGTATCTTCGGTTTTTTGCCGATATCTCAGTTATTTATCAACCGATTTAGCTCGTTTTTATTATTCTAAGGAATATTTCTAACAATTTGATATATAAAACAAATATATCCGATAACTGGGGCTTTCCAAAAACTGATTTCAACAGACAGACGGTCAGACGGACATCTTTATATCGACTCCCCTATCAATAAGGATCCATATTTTGCATTTATGGGAATTTTTATTAAACTCCCTTTTGATAGGAAATTATCATCAATAAATTCCTATTTTATAAGAATTGACAACCAAAATAAACCAAAAAATCGGGAGCAAAGAATACTAATAGTAGGTATTTTTCTCCTTATAATTTCTTTCAATCGGAAATTTCTATACACCGGTAAATTACTTGAAATGTTTCAAAATATTTAAATTTAAAATAACAAATGTAGAGTATTTGTTTAAAGTCAACAAATATTACCTTTTTAAAAATAAATTTGCTATAAAATGAAAATAGATATGCATACAAATTATGTATATTTTTCAATAAACAAAAATTAAAATTACCACCAAAAAGGGCTCGTGATGTATCATTGTCTGTTAAAAATAAAACAAATTATTCTCATCATAAAGTAAAATAATATATGTATAATTATCCAATACGTAAGTGTAAACTTACGTACATACGTCTGCCATAAAAAAATTAAAGAAATAAAAGGTGCGAGTAAAAATAACAGATCGTAAAGAAAAAAATATACAAAGGCATCCAAATCCAAAAATAGATATCATTCAAAATGATTTTCACGTGATCTTGATGCCCCTGACGTAGTAGAAGATGTTTTTATTTTAAACGTCAAAATATACTAAATAAAAATAGAGAAAAAAATAAATAAATATTTTCTTTTTCTTGGCAACCGAATGCAAAAAATTCAAATTAATTAATGTTTTGCCTTTAAAATGCGAATAAGTATTATTATTTTTATAATTTTATTCTAAATAAACAACAAAACAAAAAAATAGTTTAACGAACGATAGAGAGAGAGAAATTCAACTGATTATGGGACAAGACGTTTTAAATATTTTTTGATAAATTCTTATAATCACTACTTTATGACATGATTTCCTCCCTAATGCCAAAACAAATTTTAAAAGTGTGTTTCTTTAAATAAAAAAAAAAAATAAATTTATTTTATTTTTTATTTACACACTTAATAAATTTTTTTCGAACGAGTATTGAATAAAATATTGTGCGAATTTTTCAATCCATCTTCATCGTATTCTTAATGAATTAAAAGGAAATGTGTTTCTTTTGTTATTCGTAACATAAATTGTCTTGAAATCGAGTGATCTGACGAACATTTTTCGTTCGTTTGTTCATTTGTTTGCAAATATTGATTGTTAATTGTTCAAACATTTTCGCTTTAACTTAATTGATTTTAATTGAAAATTATTGAACAAAAAAAAAAAAAAAAAAAAAAAAAAAGAGTAAATAAATTAAAATGAATAGTAATTTTGTATGTAGTAGAGGTAGCGATTTGTTGATGGTTTATTTTAAATCTATTAATAAATTATGTTTGTACTCCTTTATTTTTTTTTATTTTTATTTAAAAAAAAAAATGGTTAAAAGAATTTATTTCATATTTTTTGTTTAGTGTATAAGGGAGATCACATTTACGCCACATTATTTTAAATTAAGTGTAATGTTTACAAAAACTGCTACCTCTTTTATTCCTTCCATAACCAATTTTTCCTACATTTTCATTTGGAATAAACCATTTTGTTTCATATTTCATTATTTACATATAGTTAACTCCAACTCAACATAAACAAAAACAATTTTCCTCTCAATATGGCAACAATACCACATTTCTTACCGCATGTTAAATGGGGTCAAGTGTATAAATAAAATGATTTTTTTTTATCAATCAATTTCCTTTCCTTTTTAAAGTGTTATTTGTTTATGTTTATTTTTTTAATATTATTTTGTGATGAAAATTTTCCCTTATTTTTGACAGGGTACTCTAATAATTATAATCAATTAACATGGATATAAAAACGTATTATTTAACATGATTAAAAATTAAAAATACATATTAGATGTTAAATACTCATAATACATTATTTATTTTGTTAAAGAATTAAATATTGATAGATTTTGAAAAAAAAAAAATCTATTTAAATAACAACAAAGAAAAAAGTGGAAAAATCAACACAAACATTTTGAAAATATTATTTATTGATTTCTTTCTTTTTGAATTTAACCTATAATAATGCATTTTGGCATTATGTTAATTGAATATTTTTAGAAATTCACACGATGCCAGAAACTCACTTAGGGACTAACTTACTAACTAACCTGACTGGACTGATTGATTATCATTCAATAACACAAAATATTTCTTGCTAACTGCGTTAAGGTAAATATTTACAAACATAAATTTTCATATACAAATTAAAGAAGAAAAATAAAGACTCAAATTATTGTTGCTAATAATGTTTTTTTTTTTTCTGTCTGTTTTCTGTTTTGTTATATTTTGTAAATAACATGAATTTATGAAGGAAATTTCCATTGATGATTATTTTGTTATTAAGTGCAATAAATCAGTTTATTAAACAAAACAAAAACAAATTTTCTCATTTTTCTATACGTTCGTGTGTATAAGTAAATTGAAACTGCAATTTGACAGATAATAATAATATTGAAATTATCTGAAATGAAATAATAACAAACGTTTATGATATAATTTCTTATAAATTTTTGCTAGAATTAAAGTGTACTTTAATATTAAAACATTTTAATTTACGCAAAGTTTTCTATAGATTAGATTTTTTTTGTTCTTGTTAATTTAGTTCACATATAGTTAAGATATGAAAAAAATAATAATAATAATAATAATTAAAGAACTTAATTATCAGTGTTGTCAAGTGTCATTTAAAAGAAATAAATAAGCTCCCCCATTTTTAACAGCTAAATCTAAAATACATATTTAGAAAAAAGAAATTTTTAATGATATTTAAATAACACGCGTTATTTTTTTATACTTTTTCTTTCTATTAGTATTAATTTGATATTGTTATTTGGAAAATTTTTTTTGTTGAAAATTTTTTTTGTTGAAAATTTTTCATTAATAATTTTTTAGTGTTAACAAAATTTCCATTATATGTACATATTTCACAAATATAGGAGAACGTGATAAAATACTAATGTGTTACACTTAAAACCTTCTCTTTTTTTATTATCATTGAATCATACTCTGTGAAAAATATTTATTTACTTTTTTTTAGCGCGTTCCGTCTATGGCGTCGCCTACCTTAACATATTCAATTATTCAGCAATTACCATATAGATTTTATTTAGTTTCTTTTTGATTTGATTTCTTTCTTCTTTGAGGTGTGAAGTAATAATTATAAATTTTCCTAAGCAACTAATGACAGACATAAAAATAATTTGATACGGTGTATAAAAAAAAAAAAATTAAAACAACTTAAAAGTTAGGTTAACACGAATTTTGTAAGACACTTACATATATGTTTTTACTGTTAGGGAAAATTTATAAACATACATATGAATACAAAATGGACATATAAAAGATTAAGGTCTAATCTTTAAAAGAAAATATTTTTCTTAGCTTGCCTTCTGTTAAAGATTTTATCACAAAATTTGTTTTTTTTTTTTTTTTTTTTTTAATGGAATTTTCCTTAACTATTTTTCATATGTTACCAACAGATTAATTTATCTATTAATGCCCTTATGTCTTATAGGGTTTGTTAGTTATGAAAAGTTTTTTATTATGGTTCAAGTACGTCATTTTATATCTACTGTTGATGTTATTAATATAATAAAAATTAACGACTTCAAAAAGAAAATATAAACTACTAAGTACTTAAATTTTCAGTGGTAAATATTTATAAAATTATAAATGATACCCTACACTACAATATTTAAATTCTTTGTATTAAAATGAAATAATTATAAATAATGCTTTAGATGAAAATCTTCAGGATTTAAGCGTTTTTTTTTTTAGTTAATTTAAAATGGTGACAGTTGAACTTTAAGCACTGTCACAGAGATTGATTTGATAAACTATTTGTTCATAACCATATTTAATAAATAATAAATGTTGTTAATAAATTTCGCTTTAAAAAATTTAAGGATTTTTTCCAATAAAAAAATTTTACATCAAATCACTTTCATGTTTCTCTTTGATTTTGGAGTTGCCTGTGGTGTTGCTGTATGACGTTGCCATATATAAAAAATACCAAAAAGAAAATAAACTAACAACCTGCATCTTTTTTTTAAAGGTTGCCACATAAACATCTAATAAAAAAAAAGCACAAATCAGGGATGAAAAATTCGATTTTTATTTTTTATTATATTTATTTATTTATTTATTTATTTATTTATTTATTTATTTATTTATAATTAAACAATAAAAGAGCACTATTACCTAAGGGTTTCCGGTAAAGAAAAGGTTGTTCACATCTCTGAATATTAAAACATACAAATTGCGATTTTTAATAATGTAAGGAGTGCGTTCGAAAAAATCTTAACACACGTTTTGCCTCATAACTTTTTACGGAAGCGCCATATTTAAAATTTTTTTATCTAGTTATCTTTGAAAAATATATCAGTTATTATTTTTAATGGCAACCATGTTGATTTGTTGTGAGCTTGATCAAAATGAGTGACAAAAAAGATGTACGTTAGAGTGTCCCGTAGACAAAAATTTTGTAGGAACACCCCTCAAATGATGCGTAAAAATTAGCTGAATATGGGAAAAATATTTAAAAAAAAAAAAAATTTAATCTTCAGTTCCCTACCAGCGATTGAATATCACGGGTCTAGAACATTTCGTCCAAAAAATAGTATTGAGTTTAGTCTTGAAATGGGTATCAAAGAATTCGTTATTTTAAAAAATTTTCGCAAATATTTTGGTTTATAAACCGTCATTTTAGTACATCATGCAAAAAAAATTTCCATATTTTTCTTAAAAAAATAGATAAAAATTTTTTATATTTTGTTCCTTTTAAGGCTAAAATTTTAAAAAATTGCATTGTAGTAAGAACTTCCAGATTTTTTTAAAAAATAGTTCATCAAAATACCTTAAAAAGTCTTCTAGCGAACGAAAATCCCATTGGAAAAATTTTTAAAATATTTTTTCCATAATCAGCATAAAATTACGAATTTGTTGATACCCATTTCGATTAAAAAATCTAAACTTTTTTTTGACCAAAATGTATGGGACCCATGATTTTAAAATCGCTGGTAGGGAACTGAAGACCAATTAAAAAATTTTTTTTAATATTTTTCCCATATTCAGCTGATTTTTACGCATCGTTTGAGGGGTGTTCCTACATCGAAATCTCGAAAAACGCTATTCTCGGGACACTCTAATGTACGTGCTATAAATTATTAAAAAGTTTCAAAAAAATCCAAATTTGTCCTACAAAAAATTGGCCCAAAAATTAAATGTCTGCTGTCAAACACTGTTTCCAATGTTATTAAACGGTATCAGAAGAATTTGATCATAGATAGGAAACCTAGTTCGGGAAGAAAAAAAAAAGGTTCACATGATATTGGGAAGGCCAGAAAATTTAAAGCAAATTGAAAAGTACTCTGGTTAGCTCAGTGCTCTAACTATTTGGTGCGAAAAGTTAAAGCTAAGGCGGAGTTGAAAACATATAAAGTCCAAAAAATTCCAGACAGGAATGCTGCAAAAAATTTAGTAGCCAAGAAGGGCACGGAAATTAAAATCAAATTTCACACAAAAATACTCATGTATAATGAACGACGAAACGTCTGTGTTGGCAAAATTTTCGCAGCTTCTGGGTCAAAATTTGTATGCTGCTAATGCTCGAGGAAATGTAGAAGATACGTTTAGGACCCAAAAGCAGACAAAATTTCTTAAAACAAGAAAGTCTTTTGTTACAGCCGGCTCTATATGTATCGAAATATACATCAAAGAATGTTTGCAAAAAAGGGAGCACAAAATAAGAGAGCACAATGTGTCCACACATTTTTGGCTCGATTTGACATCTTGTCACTACGGTAAGGAAGCTCTGGAGTGGTACCAAAACAATAACATAGTTTTTGTATCAAGAGAGGTCAATTCTCCAAATTGTCCGGAGCTTAGACCAGTGAAGAGATATTGGGCTCTTGTGAAAAGAGAATTGAAGAGTACAAAAAAGGTGTCCCAAAATATCGAAGATTTTAAAAGGAGATGGGAAAACTGTTCCAAAAAAGTGACTGAAATAACTATCAAATCTCTAATGAAAGAGTTATCAAAAAAGGTCCACAAGTTCATACGTAATGGTTAGAACTATACAAATAATATTTTTCTGTGAACTGTAATATAATATCAATTAAATATAAAAAAAACCAAAACTCTACGATCAACCGTTTCCAAATTATTGAATTTTATATATGTTAAGATTTTTTCGTACGCACTCCTTATTAACTTAAATAAAAATGTCCCTTCTCTGGACATAATTGTTCTAAAATTATTCAGAATTTATCTATAAAATAACTGAAACTTTTCTAAATAAAAAAAACAAAATAAAAATTCAACAAATATCCGAAATTTCACCAAAAATTTAAAATTTCGTCAAAAATTCAAAAATTTCAAAAATCCCAAAATGAAAAAAAAAAAAAAAATGAAATTTTATCAAAAATACAGTTTTACGAAAACTCGAAATTTAACCAAAAACCTAAATTTTACCAATAAACCCAAAATCTAACTAAAAATTTCAACAAAAATCTAAAATTTCACCAAAATCCCAAAATTTCACCAAAAACTCAGTTTCCCATAAATACAATAATAAGCCCATGTGAAAAAGACATCCAAATCTTTTTTTAGCAACTAAAGTAAAAAATATTTACAAAAATGCTTCCTTTTATTTGTAAGATATTTAATCTTGTGTTAGATATTTAAATATTTCTTGAATAAAACAAATTTTAAAATGTTGATTTTTTTATTAAAAAGATAACAAATGGCATAGGTACAACTTGAAGTTAATATGAATTAAAATAAACTTAGTATTTTATAAAACCAAATCAAAAATTCGTTTTCGAAATACATATATACTTAGAACTCTCAGTTATATTATAAACTGAGAACTAGCATTAATTAAAAACTGTGATTTATATGATTAAAACTCAATGATCACGTGTATCTAAATTAACTGAGAGTGACACAAAAAATATATACTTCATATAAAAATACATAAACTAATAAAATAAATTTTCCACCATAAGTTTTTTTTTATAATATTTATTTAAATTTCTTTCAACATTACGCAAAATTTCTTTAGCCACTATTCAATTCAATTATGTATTCAAATTCTTTTAACACACGCTAAATTTTATTTAAAAATAGAAACGAATTCATATTCATTCAATTAAATAAATCAAGAATTTCTAATATTAAACTTACATAGAATATTAATGAATTAAATATTATATTTAAAATATTATTATAGCGTTATGAATAATTTTATTATTTAAAATTGTTCTTGCGTTAGTTGTTTTAAAACCCATGTCTTAGGCTGAATGCATAATGAAATAATGCAATTTAAACAAAATATAGAACAATATTTAAATGTTATTGATCTGATATAAAACTTAATTTCAATTCAATGTTTTAATAGCTCAAAATTGTTACCAGGTAAATAATATTTAGATTATGTTATTAAAAAATTTAATTAAGATAAATATGTAAATTAAAATATTTTTTCCTTAAAGTGAAATTAATATTTAACACTTAACAAAAAGTAATTGTATTTATTGTCATGCTAAATGATTTGAAAATAAACACAAAAATTTTGGTCTCTGGTAAACAACACATATTTCCGGGTACCAAAAAAAGAAGTCAATAAATTCAAGAATTGTAAACAATCAAACTATTTCATTTACATACTTTCTTAAGTATTAAAATATTACATAATACTAATTAAAAAATTAATAGCCTAACCTTATTAAACAACTTAAATTTCATTAGTTACATATAATCAATTTATTTTACTTATTAAAACGAAAAAAAAACGCTTATAATTAATCTTTAGAATTTACTCGTGTGCTTATAATCATATCTCATTTGATTTTGACACTTAAAAAATAATAAACGAGAGAAGAAGATATAGTCGGTCAAGACCGACTATATGATACCCTACACCATTGCGTATGAGCACACAAATTCGAGAAGTGTATTTATATTACAGCTGTAGACCAACACTTTTATTAAATCTAAAATATAGTATACAAGTACAGAATAATGGGTTAATAATAATATAATGATGATTTTATGCATTATAGGGCGATTTCCGAAAGTGGGTTTATATGGGAGCTATGGTAAATTATGGACCGATTCTCATAAATTTTAGCAATGTTGTTTCTACTTATATAAAACTTATTTGAGTCGAATATTAACTTGATACTATCTTTCGTATGTGATTTATGCACGTTAAAGTGATTTTCGGAAGGGGGGTTTATATGGGAGCTATGGTCAATCGTGGACCGATTTTCATAAAATTTGGCACAAAGATTGGTACTTACACAAAACTTCTTTGGACCGAATTTCATTAAAATATTCCCAATATTAGGACATTTTTAAGTGTGAAAACTTTATTCTGAGGGGACATTTGTATGGGGGGAAGGTGAAATAATGGACCGATCATAACCAATTTCAATAGGCTTCGTCCTTGTATCATAAAAGTACCACCTGCTAAATTTCGTTCAATTATCTTCAAAATTGCGACCTGTACTTTGTGTACAAGGTTTACATGGACAGCCAGCCAGACGGACGGACGGACGGACATCGTTAGATCGATTTAAAATGTGATTCTGAGTCGATTGGTATACTTTAAGGTGGGTGTTGGATAATTCATTATATGCGTTACAAACATCAGCACAAACACATAATACCCCAACCACCTATGGTGGTGTAGGGTATAAAAAAAAACAAACACATTTGTACTAATAACCTAGTACAACATTATAAAAATTAATGTCATGCCCTTCGCTATTTAATTTAATTATTTTCGCCGGCAACAATTTCAATTACTTTATCACACGACAAAAAAAATTAAAAAAGGGGCGTGTTAATTTCAATTTGAGAAATTTTAGTGCTGCCAAAAAAAAAATTTCACAAAAAAGCACTGAGAATAAGAGACACTTTAATGCTCAATGAATTAAAAATAATTTAGAACATTAAAAAGAAAGCATCTGATGATGATATAAATGTATCTGTGTAATTTTCTTATATAAATCAAAAACATGTCTTGTGACATTTTCTATTCAAAATGATAAGATATAGTAAGCAGTTGAATTTGCATGGCTTTTTTTAATTTTAGAATATGAAAGAAAAAAAAAACAGAAACAAAGCAAATCATTCGAGTTTAATTTATTTTATTAATTTATAATTTAATTATAATTATAATAAATATAAAAAGTAAAAAATATTAATTTTTAAAAAATTTTCCATTTTTGTTATTTTTCTTTTTTTTTATGTCTAGGGTTGTCTATAAATGAAGGAGAGGTTTTGTAAGAGAAAGAAGAGAGAAAGAGAGATTCTGTGTGAAATAAATTTAAGAAATTTCATCATAATCATCTGTCAGCAGTTTTTTGTTATTTTATTTTTTTCGTTATCAGTTTAATTTGTTGCTTTTTTATTGTTTTTATTAAATTTTAACTTTTATTTTCCTTTTAACAAGGTGTATTTCATTTTTTTAATAGATGTTCTGTTCTATTGAAATTGTAGACCAAATTGGTAATAGTTTCATTAATTTCATTTCTTTGAACAAATGCTTCACCGTATGAACTTTAGAACTTCAGTGACCCCTAGTAAAATTCGACGTAGAAAATTTTAATAGAACATTTTAACCCATTAAACTCTAGTTTTAATCGACTTTTATATAATTTTTTTTAAACGGACTAGAAATGGCCCCTTATAATGAGAGATAGATGAATAGAAAGTTCTAATGAAAAATTGTCATTTAAATGCTTTTAACATTTATATTAAAATATTTGAGCTTAGAACCATATTTAAATTATTTTTTCTATTTATATGAAACTACTTTGGTACAAAAATATAAAAGTTTAAAAGGTCATAAAAAAAATTTTGCCTACCTCCTTTGGAGAGTTTATTACACATATCAAGAGCTATCAATTGCAGATGGCATGATTCCACCCCCACGCGATGGCCCACAATTTGTCGTATAGTGTAATCAACAGGGAAACCACAATATGCAATTGCATGTTTTTTCCTGGACGTTGAATAAAGCCATCGATTAAATATTTATTCGTTTCAGAACAAATAATTCATTTTGGCATCGATTTGTTAGTGCATATTTTACTCTTAACGGCATATTTTTCAATTTGGTGATTTTTAGTGCATATTTATAGCATATTTTGTTATTTTAAAGTCATATTTAACTCTTTTAGAGTATATTTTGATATTTTAAGGATAATTTTTTATACACCATGAATGATTTTTAAATTTGATTTTATAAAAAAATTATAAAACAAAAAAAAAAAGATTGAATATTATGATTGAAGTTTATGTTGTAAAAGCAATATTTTTTTTACGAAGGCATATCGAGTCCTAACCGCGAAAATGTCGTAAGTGCAGAAAACAAAACATTACACATTACTGTTTACACATTGTTACATGTATGAAAAATGTCACGATAAAATTACTTTCGCTATAAATCTGAAATGACACTTGATACGTCAATGAAATTTGGACAACTGATCTAAATGATTCTAAATTATAGATTTTCATCAAAATAAATTTCTGATAAATTTCAGTTTTGCCTTATTTTATAACGTTGATATATTAATAAAACCTAATTATTAATAATTTTGTTAAAAAAATTTTCAAAATATTTGTTTTTTTAGTGCATATTTTCGCGTTTTTTAGAGCATGTTTTACATTTTTTACTGCATATTTAATGCGCATAAAACCCATTTTTTAGAGCATATTTTGGTTTCCCTGGTAATCAATAAAATTTATTTGTTTATTTCTAATTTAATAGAAATGATTTATTAAAATTACAATAGATAGAAAATTTATTGAAAATTTTGTATGAAAAAAATTATCGACAATTTTTTATAAAAATACAATTTAACCAACATTTTTCTATAAAATAAAAAATGTATCTAAACTTTTTCATAAAATGATAGTTGACCAACAAATAATTGTTAATAAAAAAAAATCTACAGAAAATTTTCTATAAATGGTAAATTTAATTAAAATGTTCATTAATTTGATAAATAATATAAAAAATCCCCATAATTTAAGAAACATTCCCAAATCCCTCCCCACAAAAATTTATCCCAAAATTAAATTTAATATCCCCTATTTGGGGACATATCCCCTCATCTGGCAACACTGGTATCGTCCACCAGAAGCTTCAACTTTTTCTGAACTTTTTGGTAATTTATGAATTTAATCTCAAAACCATTTCATATCTTTCGAGGGCGGAAGCGAATCAATCCAATTTTTAATACCTTGTTCTGAAGTGAAACGTATTCCAGCTAAAACATTCTGAATCGAACGAAATAAATAGTAGTCAGAAGAAGACATCAACAATTTTTATACCTACCATCAACAAGTTATACGGGGGTTATTGGGTCTGTCATTCCATGTTTAACATGACCAAATATTTGTCTAAGAACCCATACAATATTTATATTCTGGATCCTCGTATGATTCTTAGCCTTTCTAGCTTTGTCCGTTCGTCTATTGAAAGCAGGAAAGGGCTTAGGGCGGATCACCTAGGGAAACGAAATTTGCCTCAACTATTTCTCTTATATAAATAACAAAAAAATCCAATTGGCTAAATTGGAAAATATGGACTCGCCTATGGTCAAAAATTCTGAACGTTTATAGTTCAAACGGATCATCACTATTCGGTATAGATATCTCGTGATCGTTTCACTCGGTTTAACAGCTTATAATAGATTACACCTTTCAGATCCCTCCAAGTACAAAGCATTGCCTTGGCTTCGCATATGATTTTTTGCGTTTTTGGTTTATCATATATACGTTTATACGCACGATTATTTCAAATAAAAATAACTTGCAAATAAATAACTCACTTTTTATACGTACATTGCATAAAGAAATATATTTCTCTTCTTTTTGCGAGAATTGCGAGTAAGAGGTTCGTATAAACAATATAATAGTAGATCCACTTTTCATCGCCCGTAACAATTTGATGCAGAAACGACTTCGGTTTATTGTGCTGAAGCAGCATTTCAGATATGCGTTTCGACGTCTCTTGGCTGCAGTTCGTGGGGCACCAAATTTCGTTAGCTTTGGGTAAACCCAAGTGTTTTAAAACGTCTAAAAATTATTGCTTTATCTACTCCCAATGATTCTTCATACATTTCTTGTGTTTGGCCAGAGTACCTTGATTAAAAACTAGAGGCATTATTCTTCATCTTAAATTTTTTTCAGCCAGTTGGAACGTTCCTTCAAAATCGTCATTTTAGTGTCGTCTAAACTTCACAAGTTATTATCTCAACTAAATAATGATTCCCATAAACTTCCACCAAAATATGATAGCTTTCCGAAACGGGTTTCTTAAAAAAATAATAGAAATGAAACTTCCCGCAAATGCTCTCTTTTGGTATAAAACTCTCCGTATTCAACTCCAGAAGAATAATGCATACTGAATAACAAAGCTTAATGACAGTACTTTCATATGAAATAGTTGGACAGCTTCAAAAAAAATAAAAAATAATAATAATAAAGGTATTCAGAGTAAGTTGTGCAAAATTTATTATATGTGGTTGTTGTTGTGTTTACAGAAATCGATGCAACTTTTTTTCTTTGCAAGGGTCTTGCAAAGTTGCAATTTGCTGAGGTGAATACCTTTAATAATAATGCAATCTAGTGTGAAATGAAAGGTATAAATGTACACAATAAAAAAAATTGTCTACACGTAGACATTTTTGTGTCCGCAATTGTCAAATTCTATCTCTCTCTTCAAAATTTTACGTGTGGACTAATAAGAAATCTATTTCGCAATAAATGTTTAAACACAAAGCTGAGCAATAATGTTTTACATAAGCTGTCAAATTTATTGTTTTCTCCACCCCTTACCATAAAGTTGGAAATAAAAGTTTGTTCCCGTTATTCTGACGACGTTATTTCTCATGTTAGGAAATAAAAATTTCTTCGTGGAAACGTAGTTAAAATCTTTTTCAAACTCAAGGTAAACAACTTTGACACCCCGCATAACATTATTTTCTTAAAAGCTTAGACCTTCTACAAATTTTATTAACATCAGCAGTTTGGTATATAGATATTTATTATAATTTGTCTGCTGAATAGGAAAATTTATCAATTATGTCATAAAAAATATGTACTTTACTCTTAAAAATTCTTTTGAAATCTGATCATTACTAAAGTGCTATTTATTTAAATTTCTAGTTTAAAATTGTTAATTCCTCTTATCGGCCCTCATTAACTACTAAATACACTTTGGAAATTTCTATTTAATTACATTTTTTTAAGTAAACCAGATAAATTCCATTTTATGAGTAGAAATAACTAGTTTTTAAACGTTTGAATTTTTTAGTTAAATAACATTACGAGAGTTTGTTTTTCCTCTGAAGATTTAAATAAAAATCATTTAATAAAATGTATATTTGTCGTGTTTCCTGCCTAAATTTGTAGAAATTATCACTCGTATTAAGAGTGATTGAGAAAGTGGGAATTTTTTTTTTATAGATTATTTAAAATAATCTTTTAAAAGCTATTTGAAAATATCATAAATTATAACACATAACACATTGTTAAAATTTGCAATTACAAACAAAATATCTTAAGATTAGCTACAAAATATTTTAAAAAATGTTCCCAAATCGAAAATGAAATTTTTATTAACAAACTTAAATAATGAGAAGCCAGATGTTGTAAAGAAATGTAAATTAATAAAGGAATATTTCTAGTCAAATAAAGAATAGAGAGGTTAAACCGAAATTTAAATTAACACATTCTATGACTTGTTAAATATTGGGGGTATGCATTAATTTTCATCGTTTTACATTATATTGCATTAGTAGAATTTTTTCTAAGCGGTTCATTTTTACTACTATGCCACGTAAAAATACTCTCATTAGGCTTTCTTACTTCGAGTCTGCATTAGACAAATTTTTATCAAGACAAACGTAAAATTTTTATCAGGATAAAGATTTGTCTAATGTAGACCGAATTTGTCGGTACTTTTTATATGGTTTATGTCATAAACGTTTTCCTCTATAATTAACAGAGATAAAAAATTATCTGCAATTCAAACAAAAATTTGACGTTTGTCTTCATACAAATTTTTCATGTATAGCATAATTTTTTTCAAAGAGTTTCGTACCAAAAAAGGATCATTTAGTTTATTTTTATTATTTATGAAAACCGCCTCAGAAAGCCATTGTATTTTGAAGGATGTTTATGGGGATTATGCTTTAGCTGAGGAAACTTGTCGTAAGTGGTTTAAACGATTTAAAATGAAGATTTGGAGGCTTTGCTCGATCAAGACACTGGCTAAACACAAGAAGAGCTTGAAGAATCATTGGGAGTAGATCGGGCAACAATGACGAGACGTTTAAAGCACTTGGATTCATCCAAAAGCAATGAAATTTGGTGCCTCATCAACAGAAGCTAAGAGACATAGAAAGGCGACTTTGTATGACTGAAATAAGTACTATTTCTATTATGATTATCCAAAGCGTAAAAAACCGAACATGAAATACAATCAAGTTCGACACCAAAGCCGAATTATCCCTATCGCCAAAGTTGTGCTCTAAGTTTGGAGAGATCGGGAGTGTGCCATCTGTTATGAGCTTTTAAAACATAGTAAAACGATCACAATTGATCCGTTTGGAGATAGGCAATAAACCAAAAGCGGGCACGAGTCCAAAATTTTACAGCCTTATATTACCCAACCAGTTACAACCAGTGAGATATTATTATTATTTTTTTTTTTTTTTTGATTCGGAATGCTCTACGATTCACTTTTTGGAATTAAATCCAATAATTTTCTGAAATATTGGGATAAATCATAGCTTCCAAAGGATAATATTTCAAATAAAATACCTTGTATATTTATTTTAAAAATAACATTGATTTCTTGTTAAAAAAAACATGGGAACTAGTGCATACAGCCAATAGATTTTTTATTATTTATAGCATGGAATTAAGGAAAAAATCCTAAATTCATGAGCAGGTGTCTTTTTTTTCGCTAAAAGCCATAAAATTTCAATAAATAATAAAAATCTGGCAACAATGATAGCAAGACAAACGGACGGAAAATCGACACAATCTTTTTTTTGCAAAAAAAAAAAAAAAAAAAAAAGCGTAACTATTTCCGTTCCCTCTAAATATAGACGGGGGGAAAGAGTTTTTTTTACTTTTAAAACTAAACGAACAAGTCATTCAAAAGGTAAACGCCGCACATACATACACACACACGGTTATAACATTTATTTTTTCTTTGATCGAACAGTTGTTGTAAAATTGTTTTTGTTGCTTTTGATTTTGTTTCGTTTTTGAAACTGCAAGTACGTTTGTTTGTGTTACTTTTTATTTGATGCCTGCTCGGTGGTTATATTGCATTATAAATTGATTTGAGGCGACAACTGGCGGCGGCATAAATGCTGTTGTTATTGCTGGTTTTTGTTGTAAGAGTTATTGCTGTAGTTTTTGTTTTTTATATAGCAAATTTGTTGTTGTTATTATGACTTGTCATACGATGACTTACTTTACTTATCTCATATGAGTTTATATATGTATTTAGGTAGGTAGGTGTGTAAGTATTAACACATGTGTATGTATGTATGTTTGTTCACACACAACTCACTAGTGTGAGTAGGTGATTTATCAGTGTTGCCATTATTATAACTAAATCATTTCTTTGTTTTATTTAAATTTTAATTTGCATCATTTAATCTTTTTAAGATAAATACAAATTTTATAAAAATTTTGCAGTTAATTTAAAAATACAAATTTTTAAAATGGCAACCCTTAAAGCTTTAAATGAGTATAATGTACATTAAATATGCCTTAAAATCTCACTTATACACTTGAGATATTAGTATATTTTTTTCTTTTTGCTGGTTTTTAGTATAAAACACAACAACAAAAGCCAATAAAACAATAACAACAATATTATTATTTTATACCGACAACAACAATAAACACAAACAATTATATACACTGTGATGAGAGACAGAAAATAGTCTTTCCCTCTCTATACAAATTGCAAATTGTATGTTAAAACGCTCATAAAAGTGGAAGTATCGCATTGTACATTTTCAGTTTATTGAATTTAGTCGTGGCTGTCAGAACTCCTAAAAAGGAAAATATAATAACAAAATAAAATATATAAACGGAATACGGAACAGCAAACCTAAAATAAAACTAAATTAAACAAAAAACTAACAAATCAAAATAAAAACTTCAAAAAATACAAGCTAAGAAGAAAACCTGAAAAAACGTTGGTCTTTTTAGCAACTCTGTTTGGTGTTTTTTTTTGCAATATTGTGAATAGAAATATCAAAACAAAAAAATAATTATAAAACTTTAACATTTTATTAAACAAAAATTCAAACAAGTCTTTTTTAAAATAAAATAAATTTTTGCCTAATATATTTGGAAAAATTTAATGCAAAGAAATAGTTTATTAAAAACAATTACCACAGCAATTATTAAAAGAAAAGATTTTGAAAATATTAAATTTTTAAAAAAATTTAATAAAGCTGAAACTTGAAAAAAAAAACTGCACAAAAACAAAAGTGTTCAAATTCAAATAAAAGTGACTTTTTAGTTAAATTTGTTTTAACAAGCAAAAGAAAAAGGAAATCTTTAAGATTTTTTAAAACTATTCAGTAAAAGGAATAAAAAAAGTAAGTTTTAAACAAAACTTTCACACAAATTTTTTTACTAAAATATATTTTATATTTCAAATTTGTTTTTGAATATGGGTATATAGTTTTTTGTTTAAATTTAATTTAAGAATTAAATTTGTAATAGAATTTTTTAATTATTTTAAAATTGTTTTTTTTTTATAGAATTTTGTTTTTATCAAGGTTATTAGTCTAGTCATGCTATTTTTAGTTATACATTTTTATATTTGTCATTTTACAATTATCAAATCATGTTTTATTGTTTACATTGTAATTAGTAGCCTTGAATATAAAATTTTATAGAAAATGTAGAATAATAGAAAATAATAGAATCCATAAATTTCAAATTCTATTAAAAAATTAGCAATTTTCTTGAAGATAAAATAAATTGTAGGTTTTTAAAAAATAATAAAATTTAAAAAGTATTAGATATTTTTTAATACTTAAAAAAATAAATCAGTTTAATTTTTCGCTATGATATTTATTGTATATGTCATAGAGAAAAATATATACTTTAGTTAGGTCAATGATTTTTAATTGAAATATTTTATATACTTTTTTTAAAACATACGTTTTTATATCAACATTTTCAGTACGTGTAAATATTTATAAATTTATTTCGTTTTAACATTGCAAAAATTCTTTAAATTTATTTTACACATTTCACAAAAAATATTTTATATGTGCAAAATTTATTTGTTTGTATTTACTAAATTTTTATTTATTTTATTAGCTAGAAGAAAATGTATTTGAGTTTAATCAACTTTTTATTATATTTTAATGCCAAATTATAAAAAAAAAAGATTTGAAAAATGTTTAATCTTTGAAGAAAGACGAAAATTGTCATGTGCAATTTTAATTTATTTAATTTTCTATTATTTTTCTATGAGAAATTGTATGTATTTTTTTATTTCTACAATTTCTATTTTTATAATCACAAAATGCATACAAACATACATGTATGTACAATGAGATGTTACAAAAATAAATTGTATTTTCTTTATTTTTATATTACATTTTTTCTTCTTACTAAATTTAGTTTTTAGTTTTGTATATTTAGTTTTTAGGGATGCCAGATTTATGCATATTTTAAAGTAAACATAAATAACTATGCATGTTTGTGTGTAGGCATTTAAATGCATTCTCTTGTAAATAAGAGTACATAAATAAACTTTGTTTACTAGCTATTAAAGTTCTTTGAAAAGCCCAATTATTTTTATCAAAGTGGCAACATTGTTCTCCTCTAATTTGTAAACATTAAGTGAGTGGCTAATATACAACTGGTTGCATGATTGTTGATATTTATCATTGAATATAACGAACAACAACAAAAATGTAACTGCAATTAACAAATAATATCTGGTTTTGCCCACATCATAGACTTCTATATATAAATAAATAAAATACATACATATGCATACATTTGTGTAACTATTATGTACATATTGTCTATCTTATTTATTATAAAATAAAGAAAAGGGGAAATATATTCAATAAATATCAAGGAGAGGAAAAATATTTAAAATTCCCATATTTTTTTATTAGAAAATCCTGATTATTAAGGGATTTTCCCTATAAATATTTTGATTAAACCACAATAATTTTAATATTAAGAAAAACTATTTTAACAAATTCTTGCTATTTATTTTTATTAAAAAGGGAAATTTTCGAATTCTTTAAAGTTCAATTTAGTTTAGGTTTTTTATGGCTGCTTTTTTCTAAGACAGGTTCTAAGCTTGGTTTTTTGACAGTTGTTCTTAAAAAAAAAAAAAATTTTTTTTTTTTACTTCCTTTTTTAGTTTTTTTCTTGTTTCATTAATATTTTTTATTACCTTAAAATAATCTTTATATATATTTTTTTAAACCTGTTCACTGCCAGAGCTCTCTGTCTAATCTACTGATTCATGATCATTTTAACTTAAATTGAAATCTAAAACCATGGCGAAAAAAAAGAAATAAATATAAAACATTAAGACCAACAAAAAGAAATAAAATGACAAAGCAAAAATTTATTTTTGTATAGCAACTGGTTAAAGCTAATTTGAAAAAAGACACTACAAATATAAAAAAATATGCAAAAAAAATATTTAAATATTGAAAAATAAATAAAAAATTAATATGCAAAAAACGAAATGTCTAGAAATTTATTTAGAAATAAATTAGGTATAACAAATTACAAAAGACAGTTAGTTTAAAAGGCCTTTAAAAATTTCTATATAAGAAAAATATATATTTTAAAAGTTTCCTTGAAAATCAGTGAGTCAAATGAAAAAAAGTAATATGATTCATTTAAGTTTTTTAAAAAAGCTGAAAACTATATAAATAAAAAATATTACAACTTTCATTTTAAACAGATGAGAAAAATCATTTCAATAATATTTAATGTGTTTTTATTTACAATTTTATTGTGACAAATTAAAAACTCTTTTAAACAAAAAGTATTTAAATTTTTCTTTGTTTTGTTTTTGCTTTCAAAAACACTTTTGTGGTTGACCTAAATAATTTGCTGTAAATTAAAATTTTTGTATGACAGAATTTGTTTAAAGCTTTTTTGTCATAATTTTAATTATAATAAGCTAAATTTTAATTAAGTAAAGCATAAAAGGTTTTATTTATACCAATTAAAATATTGTATCAAAATGAAATAATTAAAATTAAAAAAACTAAAAATAGGCCAATCTTATTGTCAATATTAGGGCATTTAATAATTTTTAAAATTTTCGATATAAACTATTTTTAAATAAATGTCAGACAGCAGACTATGGATAAAATTTAAAACGCAATTAAATTTCATGAGTAACATACAAACAAATAAATTGATATGTCTTTTTAAAAATAATATAAGAAAACTTTAATATAAATATTTATAAAATTAAAGGCCAATATGGCAATTAAGTGAAACTTTTTTTTTTAAATTTATATGAATATAATAAGATAATTAAATCAACATAACAATAATTTAATAACTTTATTTTTTCTTTTCTACTTTTAGTACCATCAACAACAATGTCTTTGGCTAGTGTACATGGTCCTCAATTCACTGATATTTGCAGTTCATTGGGGTAAGTAAAATACTATAAAATTTTATTAAAACCTATTCGTTTTAAAGTTTAATGAAATTACAATTATTTAAAAATAAATAAAATACTTAACTTATTTTCCAATTAATTTCTAATTAGTTTTAAAACCAGAAGTCAATTTTGTATCAAAAATGACACATTTCCCTTTCTTTATTAATAGAAATAAAAAACTGTCAATTATTTTAATTCACCTTGACTCATAATAAGGTAAAAAAGAACCTTTAAGAAAATTTGTAAGCAAATTTTCTTAGATTAAATTATGAATATGAATGAGTTTTTTATACTTATAACTGGAATTCCCGGATTTTTAAATTGTTAAGCTCCCCCAGTTATTGTTAAGCAACAAACTGATAAGATTAAATAAATTTTGCACTCGATTCATTGATTACTTTTGACTTTACGTACGTTGGTTCGTTTTTTTTTTTTTTTTTTCTTCCTTTTTAGTTGATAACAATTTAGCGTAAATTTTATTAACGTCACACGTTTCAATAGTTGTAAATTATGTTAAACTTGAAAGAAATCTAATATTCCCACTTTAAATTATTTAAAAATTCAAATAATTTATGATTTTTTTTTTTTTTTTTTTTTATTTTTTATTCTATATTTTAGACGCAGCAATATCAGCATGTCTTCATCACTGTCTGATTTGGTAGGCAGTCCTTTGGAAATTTCAGTGGATAATGTTTTAACCATTGAAGAGTTGAGACAACATATTGGTTCCTGTTTCACCTGTGGTGTATCATGGACTGATGATCATGTCTCTTTGGATTGTAGTGAGTGTGGTGGTTATAGTGTGGAACGTCCCTGCCCTCTATGTGATGGGCAATGTGGTGTACAATGGAAACGAGATTTTACTATGGTAGGCATTACTTTACAATAAATAATAAAAATTTAAATTTAATTTGAAACTTGTAAAAAAAATTTTAAATTAATTTTAATATTTTTTCTTTTCTTTATAGTCTCATGCTTGCAGCAAAGCACGTTGGTTGGGTGTTTGTCCCAGTTATCCAGAAGCAGCTATGCATTTTAATCAATCTACTTCAAATACTGCTACCATTACCAATGCCTCCGCCTCCTGTGCTGCTGCAGCTGCTACACAAATGCGTTTAGCTACTGAATTGTGTGCCCGTCTAGAGCAATTATCCGCCTCTTCATCCTCAAATCATATATGATTCCACTACAACCACCAGCAACAAAACTCCATCAACTCTAAACCTCTAAAATAATAACCCAAATTCAACTACCACACACACATATATATTATTTAACTACTTTAAATGCAAAAAAGAAGTAGTTTAAATGTTCTTCCTAATGATTTTCATTCATATTGTTCCCGCTCACTCACTCAATCATCATCAGTTAATATTTTGGAATTGTGTTTGGTGTTTATGTTTAAGTTTTTTTTTTTTAAGAGAGAATCTTTAAGTTTTAAGTAATATCCCCCCCATCCCCACGTCATTTTCTAAGTCTAGATTTAAGTTAAAAATTTGGTATAAATCATAAAATTTTGTATAAAGAAAGAAAATTGAAATACGTTTTCAGTTACCAGAGCCATAAATTGGTTTGCGCAACTGGTTTAACAAAGACTAAACAATGCTTACAATTATAATTTTCAAAAATTCAAAAAATTTTCCTATAACAAACAAAATACCTGTTTGAAATGTTTTTTGTATTAATTGCCCATAAGTTTAGTTTAAAAGTTTGTTAATCCAGACCATTTAAGTGGTCTCAACATGACTGAGCTAATTTTAAAAAAAAAAAGATTATCGTATAAGTAAATATAAACAAACAAAAAAGACTATTGCTTTAAATTTAAAATTGTATGATATTAATATGGATTATATATTATATAGATGTATATTACAAAAATATATAAACAATTATATATCTTTGTACTTGTACTTTATTTTATAGTATAATACTTAAAAAAAAAAACAGAAAAAAATCTTAGCTTAACTAAAATAAAAAAAGATGTTATTTTAAACATGCAAAATCTGAAAAAATAATAAGTTTTGTTAAAAGTAATTATATTTTGTCTTCAAATCCTGCTCAAACTATTAAACTATAATTTAGTTATCCATGTACTTAAACATAGTTTAAAAACAAAACGTTCAAAACATTTAATTTTTAAAATTTTGTTTAAAATACATCTTTTTTGTAATCTTAATGAAAGCTCAAAAATATTTGTTCATTGTATTGATTTTCTGTGAAAATCAGATGTTTTTTATTTAAATTTATTTAAAACAAATTTAATTATCTTTAATTCGAGTTATTCTAAATCATAAAAAAAACTCTGCCCATTTTTTTATTAAGTTTATTTTTTTATTAAGTTTATTTTTTTATTAATAAAATTCATTATTTCAAAATTTAAAAAAGTGTGTTTGATTTTTAAATATTTTAAGGAAATTGTAATTTAAAAAGAAAAAAATTTTGTTGATTTATCTCAACATGATAAGGGTTCAATGAATTTACAATATTTTAATACTAGGAAATACTCATGTATATTGTAGTGTAGTGTATTTAATAGGGTGATCGATACGGTTTTCCAACCGGTTTTGAAACCGGTTTTTTCTGTCAATGTGCTGTCGGTTTTTTCAAAATGCTCATTTTTCGAATGTCGAATAGACCGGTTTTTTTAAACACAAAAAACCGGTTTTAAAAATAGTTTTTTATTTCAAAAAACATGTACTAAATACTTATATTTGAATCAGAATTTATGAATATTTTTTAAAGTATTATTTCTTATGTTTTAAAATTATAGTTTAAGGTTACATCAAAATTAATTCAGTAATATTAAATAAATAAATTAGTGATAATTATTTCTATTATAACACCTGTAATATTTTTACACATAATTTTAATGTTTTAGTCTTTTTTTGATTCAATGTTTTCTTCATTTTTCAAAAATTTTGTTTTAAAAAAAGTTTCACCTGCAGAATCTTTTCAGTCTAATTGATTTTGGCTTTTTTCACATTAACCCATGGTTTCTGTTTATGCTAAGTAATAGAAAATATCAGTTTTGATGGTTATTTTCGTAAAATTTTTATAATTTATTATGCGTTCGTGCTGATGTTTGTAACACCCAAAAATATTGGTTTAAGACCCACCTTAATTTGTACCAATCAGCTTTAAGTCGATTTGAGGATGTTTGTCCTTCTGTCTGTCTGCCCATGTAAACCTTGTAACCAAAATACAGGTCTCAATTTTGAACATACATATATTAAATTTGAAATTTGGCACACAGTTTTCTTATAGTCTAAGAACGAAGCGTGTTGAAATTGGTTATGATCGGTACATTATTTAACCTAGCGCCATGCAAATATCCTCCCGGGAAAGAGGTTTAACGATCATAAATCCCTTAAATGTAGCAAGAATTGTTGCACATGAAAATTCTATATAAGTTTAAGTCTGTGTTCCGAATTTCATGAAGATCGGTCCATAAATGACCATAGTATTGGTCCAAAATTCCACAGGTCTCGAAAAAAAGACCCCTCCTTAAATTTTGATGCACATAATGGGTATTGTCGGGCTTGACCGACTCTATCTTTCTTTCTCGTTTTTATTGGGTTAATAATTTTTTCCAAAAATAATTATGTTTAATAAATTTTAACTTGAACATTATAAGATTTATTGATTTTTCTTAAAGAAATGTAGTCTTTTGATAGAAATATTAACTTCTGCAAAAAAACCGGTTAACCGGTTTTTTCTGAATTTAAAAAAGTACAACCGGTTTTTTTAAAATACCAACTATTCGAACTATTCGAAACCCGGTTTCTCCAAAAAGTCGAATAATCGATCACCCTAGTATTTAAACATGAAGACCATATTTAAAAAAAGCCGTCTGGTATAAATTATATTATACATGGTATAAAATATTTGGCAGAAGCTTATTAACTTATATTTTTTTTTACCAATTTAAAAATGTTATAGATCCTGGTTTCTTAAAAAAAAAAAAAAAAATCTACAAAAACTCGTCAAAACCGTTAAGAACAAAATAACCAACATAAAAATAACAAAACAAAAACACTTGCGCGAGTTTAAATTCAACTATTTTTTCTCTCTGCTAAACTTCTTTAAAGTAAAGTTGGCGTGTAAAACTTTAACTGTAATTGCTCTCTTAAAGCATCAGTAGTCTATAAGCAAGTAAATTAAACTTTGGCAAGTAACTTAGAAAGAAGTTCCCTGAAAAATTATTAAAGTTACTCAAAACGTATCCTTTTATTCTCTTACCTCTTTGACCACACGTGAAACACTCCCTCATTTTGTTGCCCGTTTTGTATTTTCTTAATTTTTCAATTGAGTTTTTATTTTTATATTTTTCGCTCCAGTTTTTTTTTTTTTTTTTTTTTTTGTCTTCCGTTTTTGGCGTTTTTTTTTTATTTTTTATTTTTTTTTGTGGTGAAAGACAATTTGTTGATGTAATGCAACAAATGATTAAGTACATTATTTTTAATATTTCTAATTGGATGGAGGAGAATAAGTTAGTTGTAAATTTAATGAAAACTAAAGCTATGCTTTTTGGTTCTCCGATAGGTAAATTGGATATTGAATTTAATGGTGCTAAAATTGAGTTTGTTGACCATATCAAATGTCTTGGTTTGTGGATTGATAATAGAGTCAATTTTGATAGACACATAAATTTTGTAATATCCAGAGTAAACTACACATTACGTAAAATATATAGTGTTAATTTAATTCTACCTATGAATATTAAAATCATGATAATTCATTCTGTTCTGTTTACGACGACGTAGTCATGTTTCTGCATTTGTTTGTAGGTTTTTAGATTGTTCTTTTTTGAACTATGTGAAATCCAGACTGTTGTTCTGTTTTTATAATATCTATACTTCAGACAATATTTTGTATTTAAAGTCATTTTTTTCATTTAGTCGTTCTATCCGCAATCGCCAAATACTTATACCGAGACTAACGCCTTTAAATTCTTTCCTTTCTTTAATTCTTTTCATATATATATATATAAGTTTTATACATATAATTTTTATTAATTTATTGTTAATACTGTAGTTATTATTGTGGTTTTTGTTAAGCGGTAAATTTGTTAACTCTTAATGGCCCATTGGGCTCTGTTATGCTATTGAAGAATAATAAATAAATAAAAATTAATAATTTTTGCAGTTTTTTCGTTTTTCTTTTATTTTTCGCTAAATTTTTTTCTTTTTGGAGATTTTTTCAGGTTAATTAAATTTTTTTTAATTATTATTATTTTCGCATTATTTTCGTTTAAGCGTTTTTTATTTCCATTTTTGAGATTTGTTCGCTTTGTTTTGACGATTTTTTCATTTTTTCGTGATTTGTTTCCTTTTGGAGTTTTCTCACTTTTCCGGAAAGTCGATTTTTTTTACATTTAAGAGATTTTTTATTTTGGAGATTTTTTATTACGGTCCCTGATTTAAAATATCCAAAATAAATGAATATAAAAATGTGCTCATCTTAATGCATCTCCTTCAAATAAAAAGGAACGATATAAAATATGGTATATGTATGTGCACGTGTAAATTATACTTTGAGACGTTTATGGTCCCTAGATTTATACCTACGCTAGATTTATACCTCCATTATAAGCAAACGTATTGCTCGTTCACTACTAATGCCACTTTTATTATATGGTATGGAAGTTTGTAGTGGAACAAATAGTTTGGTGCTAAAACGCCTTCCACTAACATTTAATCGTATTGTTAGATATGTTTATAGATTATGGATGAGGGAACATATCTCACAATTTGTATTGAAGTTTATTAGACTCGCATTTAGAGATTTGATAAGTTCAAGGATTTTGTTTATTATCATTAAAAATTAAATTATATAATAATTCTTTACTGTATTATTTTTGTTGAGTAGTATATGTATGGCCCTATGGGCTTGGTTTAATTGAAATAAATAAATAAATATTTTTTATTGAAATCAGATATACATATGTATGTATACTGTGAGTGCAAAAGGGATTACAGGAAATGTGTTTGTTTAAGTATTAATTATATGGATAGATTAAGATTTTCGCATAATTTCGGTCAAATAGTGTTTAAAGCTCAAATAATTTCCTTCTAATATCGTAAAGCAAATTATTAGACCAAAATAATAACTGAATAAATTACTGAAATTTTTGGAAGAGTTTTTTATTTTTGAAGCTTCAATCCAATGTATCCAATCGATTAACCGTCATTCGGTTATCCGATTAATTTTTGTCGATTAACTGTCCGAATTATTTAAAACTGTCTATTTTCGAATAACGAATAAACCGAATAATTTGTGTCGGATTATCGTTTAACTGAAATGTATTTTTCTTGAGTTATTAATTCAAAATTTTTTACTTTTATGATAAATTCAACTATGACGTTGATTTTCGGTTGTTATATTTACAAAAAGAAAAACTGAAACAAATGAAAAACAATGTTATGCTAAATTTTTAAAATAATAATAAAAATTAAAATTAATTTTTTTGAGCCGTTAAAAAAATGTGGATGTTCATTGCACAAAATTGTGAACATCACATGACATAACAACACATGTATCAAAAAATTCAATTCATTGAAAATTATACGAATTTGTACTACTTCTGGATCATAAGTTCAGGGTATTACGACTTCTTTGGATGCTTTTTTTGTTGAGATAGAATATTTTATAAAAAGCGACAAGAAAAGGTAATAATATTAAATCTTCATAAATAATTAAACTTGTATCAAAAGAAATTCTTAAAACATTACTTTGAGTAAAGTAAATTCAAAGTTACACAAGTCATAATACTTTCAATTATCATCTAAATGTACACAAAAAATATTAATGTATACTCTTTTAACAAAATATTATTCTTACACGGAAAATATACTTACGTGAAAAATGTATTAATAATGTGGAATTATAATATTTTAGTATTAGTATCAGTTAAAAAATTAAAATTTTTCATACGAATAGGAGAAAATAATTACGAAATAATCGCCTTGTAAAAGAATTTGATCTTATATTATGTTTCTAAGTAAACTATTTCAATAGATACAATTTTAATTCACAATAATATTTATTTAAAAAAAATGTCTATAGGTTTTCATTTATAGAAAAAAATAGTTAAAAATTAAACAAATAAAATATATAAATTAATATGAAAATTACAAAACTTTTAAGTTTCATAACAATCATCTTAGATTCCTCTCAATCCTGGGAATATTGTCAAAATGATATACAAAATAATTTATGTTTAGGAGAACAAAATCATTTGATTTGTGATAGCAAAAATTCCATAAAAAATGTATGTATTCTAAAGAATCAACCACAAATTATTTATTAATATCTATGTATCTATTGTTTTATAGCCAACCTTTATATCTAAGGAATTTTTGGCTCATGTTCCATTGACGAGAAAAGTTAAAACGGCTTTTTTAAATTGGCATAATTATTATCGTAATCGTACAGCTGGAGGTTGGTCAAAAAATACTAAAAATAATATATATTTTCCAAGGGCTGTACGTATGCGTGAATTAATGTGGGATGCAGAATTAAGTTTTCTAGCACATTTTCGCACAAAATTAGTGAATAAAGGAGAAGTAACATGCCTTGGAACACAACGTTTCAAAAAAGTTGGACAAAATCTGGTGATATAAATCAATATTTTCTTTTTTAATATTATTTAATATTTAATATTAAATTATTTTCAAAAGGTAGTTAAAGCTTTAAATGAACCCAAACCAATATTGGAAATTATATCACTGACTTTAAGAGAAATGTTTGATGAAAAGAATAATATTGAAAATCCCACTGATATGCCAAAAGAATATTTGCATGAGTAAGCCGATTAATAATTTATTTAATATTGATTATAATATTGAAATTATTTCGTTTGTTTTTTTTTTTTTATAAAGTTATGAAGTTGCAAAACAATTTACAATTATGGTAAATGATGGTGTTTCACGTTTAGGTTGTGCCGTAGCTTTGGGTGATAATTGTATGGACAGGTACTTATGGAAAACCTTATTTTAAAATTTCTAATTCTTAATGCTTTTTTCTTGAATATATTTTTAGTGACGGTTTAAATTACAAATATTGTTATTATACAGCTTGTACTTATGATTATAGCATTGGAGGTGTTATTTATAAAATAGGAAAACCAACAGGGCGTTGTTCTCGTTGGGGTGTAGGAAAGAGTAAAACATATATTAATTTATGTGCTAATTCCGGTGAAATTTTCGAACCAGAAATCTAAAATTTATTAGTTTAAAATAAAATGTTTATTCAAGTTTTAATAAATGATAAAATTAATCAAAAAAGTAAAAATGTTCAAACATATCTTAAAAACTAATAAACTACCTTAAACACACAATTTTAGTTTTTTTCCAAATTATTTTCACTCTTCTCGATAAATTTAATATGAACTAATTTATAATTTTATTCATTAACATTTAAATAAATATTATTAATAAAAACTATTTGTCAACAAGCTATTTTTTAAAATTAGTCAAAGAACCACAGCAAAATAATTTACGTTTACGTTTTAAAGGCCAAGAATTACGAATATCAAAATTTGAATTTACTTCTGCAAATAATTTTTATTTTTTTAATTAGCTCTAAATAAAAATAATTTCTTCTTGCATATAACTAATTTACCTTGTGGTACAAACTCTTGAATTTCTTTCAACAGTGAAGAGATTTCTTGAACATCCAATATAATACTAGAGAGTTCTTCTAAAGTAAAATCAGGTGTGATCTGTTTGCACAATAATATTTCACTTATAACATTTCCCAAATTAGAAGGACCAGCTCGGTTTTCTATGAAATTTAAAATTCTTATCTGTGACTAAGTTCATTTTCAAATACTAGTATTAAAAATATATTAAAATAAATTTACCAAAATATTCCTCCATGTCCATGGGTATGATTTGTGTTAAATGATAACTTTTAGTTAGTTCTCTCAAAAATAGTTGCATTAAATGGAACAATAATATCAAATAACTATTTTCATTATCATGATTTTCACTTTTATCCAAAGGAATTAAAAGTTGAGTGGTAATTTGACATTCTTCTAGCAGAGTACATCTTAATTTACGTATTTTTTCTCGTAACTCCGGACAATCTTTTTTTTGACCCAAACATATTAACATTTCACGAAATACTGCTATATGATGATTAATGCCCTCCAAATACTAAACAAAATGTTAAAGTTTTATTAAAACTCTTCAAAAACTATCAATAAATTTATTAATACCTTTTGAGGACTTTTTGTTGGTGTTAAAATATTTTGAAAATGCACTGATAATCGATGAGCTACAAGTGTGGACTTACCAATTGTAGAAGATTTATTGCCATTTATTAAAGAATTTTTACAGTTTATTTGAAAATGCTCCGTATTAAACATTATGTAAAGCAAGAAAATTTTAGAGCAATTTTAAAAAGATGTCAACGTATTCGCTACAATTGTTTTTGTTGACTGCAACATAAAGTACTATGTTTGATGACCTAATGTTGACACGTACATATTTAATTCGTGTCAACATTAAAATTGCTTCTTTAGAAAGATTTGAATGAAATGAAATGTAAACAATTTTGGTATAAATATGTAGTTCAAAGTTATGGTTATTTATACCGCTACATGTTTATCTAAGGAAATGCATACACTGGTCGGCAAAAAAAATGGGTGGACTCTATGGAATTTGACGTGCTAAACACAAATCTGCTTTTAGTTTTATTCCGGATTTTTGTTATGTTAATTTCTTCAGTTAGTCGTGAATAAAATCAATTTTTATGATTTAGAAATTTAAATTTTTTTAAATTAATTATTCTTTTGGAGTTGTGAAAATTTTTGTTAGAAGTATTTTTCAGCCGACCAGTGTTATTAAAGAAAGTCGCTGTCGCACTATGGTGCTATTTTGTAAAATTTCAGAAATTGATAAGAAATAATATAGGAAAAGAAAAAAAGGATAGAATTAACTAGAATCTGCATAATTTAGAACATTATTTATAAATTATACCGATACCAACACTTTAAAAGTAGCGGTATTTTTCAGTCAATTTTAAACACGGAATCAAAAAAAATATGTTCCGCCATTTTTATACAAAATGTTAATTTTGTTCCCAAAGAGTTTATTAATATGGTCATGTGATATATCATTAAAAATGTATTTGTAAGTGCTTTTAAACGTCGTCAATATAATTGAAGTCGGAGAGTTATTAATAAAGATATTCATAGAAATATGTCGACATTTTAAAGGCCTATAATCTTAAACTCAGAGCGGCAAATTTGCTTTCCAAATGGCAACGATATTTGCTGAATTTGATGGATGAAGCTGCGCTGCACTGATGTATGATCATACGTAGGATCCTACAAGTTAACACGGGGGCTTATGAGTCGTGTATGACAACATAATTTAGTCAGGTTTGTGCAACTCATCAAACCATTTGATTTACATGTAAATCGTGTATGATGAGTGTATGAAGGCAAGTACAACATCGTCGATGCTGTGACACAGTCAGCAGAATCAGAAAATAGTAAATACAAATGTCAAAAACTTGAAAAACAATATAATTCAATTGAATTTCTTTTTATAAAATTAAATTTAAACAAATTTGGATTTATTTAGTGTGCTATATGGAATTAAAAAAAAAGAATAAATAATAAGAATAAAATGAATAATAAAATCGCTATTGTCGACTATAAGCCTTTTATATTTTTTTTAATACAAATTTTTCCGAAATCAATGATTTTTATGTTCTATTTTTCCCGATTGCGAGATGTTTTGTTGCTTCGTTGAACACTTGAAGAACCATGTTCATGATGATGCTTTGACTAATGATGATGCTTTGACTACTTTTTTTTTCGTTTTCAACGAAATTTATTTTTTCAACAACAACATACAGTGGCTCACAGCCACTACTTCTTTTTGGAAAAGTACTTCCATGCAGGGTCCATGCGTGGCGCACAGTGCTATATAAAGTAGTATTGGTTACAAACCATTTTAAAATGGTCACTTTAAATGGTTAAAATATATGCTTCTATGGTAGAAGAAATCATTATGAGTTTTTTTCATGAAAATCGGTTAGACAATAAAAGGCATTAATGATGTACCGAAGATCCGTAGGTTGACTGCGACAACCTACGGATCTCAGCACCAAAACTGACATCCGGAATTCAAACAATGTTGCGTCAAAACTTTTTGCCATACATTGCAAATACTGGATTATTGTACTCGTCTTCATGGCATGCAAGAAGACTTTTAAATATTTAAACAAAAAAAGAGCTACATAATCAACTTTACCAAGGAATTTGTTTCCAAAGATCCAATGTTTTGGAACTCTATTATTTTTTGTTAATTAGTTATAATTCTATATATTAGGCTCTTTTTTGTGCGAGAACCGAATACCGAGCTGAAGCAAGAAAATTTTAAAATAACAGTGAAACATGTTGATGGCAGTTTCATGATTTGGTATGTCAGTTAATCGATTTTCGATTTTACGATCAACTTTTTCATTTCGATTTTCAAAATCGATTAATCGGTCCCCAAAATCGATTTTATTTTGAAGTCGATTTTTTATTCATAAAGTCAAAAGTGTATCAAAAACAACTAAAAAAAAAAATTAAAAATAATAAACCTATAAAATGATTTTAAACGTTCAAGTCACAAGTAATACATATATTAAAGGTATGTATATAAAATATAAGAAATCTGTAAACATTTAATTTATCCATCAATCCAATCTTCTTCAGCAAGGCTTACAAAGCCTTACATTTCGTTCCCACGACAATTGGATCTTCGCTCCGGAACGACCCAAGCTCAGCTCTGCCAAAGATTGTCAACTCAGCGACAGCTGTATCAACCGAAAGGTTTTTCCCCAGGGAGGAACTCCGACATCAGCAGAACTGTTACAACAACAACAAGCCTTACATTTAAATCAATGCTCACTACTAAGCATGTTTCTTTGTTGTGTTATTATTAGGCCATCTTTCAAGAATTGGCGTTCAAACGTTACTAAACGTTCTGGAGCTATTTGATTAATATTTGGATACATTTTTTTCTTTCAGAGGATTTAGAAGACTGTTTTGCAAAATGCCCAGCTAGGCATAATATGTAAAAATACTAAAATCTTTTTCAAATTGAATACTTACTGGGATTTTTTCCATTTTCCTAAAACATTGGCAAACTCAAGTTGGGCCTTTATTAAATTTCACTTTTAATTTAAATTTTGATATTTTTTAGTCCTTTATTTTTTCCTCCTGAAAATCGATTTTCGACTAAAATCGAAATCGATTTACCTTTCCCTAGACAGTAGTAGATACCTTTATATCCTTTAGAAGGATAATTTGTTGCAGAGTGCAAAAAATCATATTTTTGATATTGCCAACATAACGATCCGAATAATAAATTTGGTATTGTGTACAATTTGCTAATATATAAAGGCCCAATTTTAACAACGCTCTCTAAATAATCGCCAGACCTCAATATTATTGAAATTTTGTGGTCCATATTGGAAATTTACATAATAAAAAAGGTATTAGGACCTAAAAATACACTATGAACACATTTCACCTAATATTACATAAAAACTGGACGAACACAAACCACCTCTAATCTGTTGCATACAATTAAGACTACCATTCCACATAAAAAGTAATCAGGTATGTGATGAAAATCGATTTCTAGCCAAAAACGAAAAAGGTTGTGATACATATAAAATTTTCGATTTCAATTTCGTGTTATTGTAAAAACGAAATCGATTTCATTTTCCATTTTGTGTTATGAAAATCACAATAAATTTAGGTTGTGATCATGGTTGTGATAAAAATGAAATTTTATTGTTTTCAAATTGAACAAATTTTGGTACTCGTTTTAAAATTGAATTTGATTAAAACTGTTACAAAAGAATTAGAATCATTAAGTATCATTAAGCATGTGGGTAAAAAATAAAAGCTATATTGTAGAAAGAAAAATATAATAAATAATACCTTTTAAAGAATATATATTGAGGCAGAGGTTAAGAAAAGTGTAGAAATTCTGTAAATCCTAAAATTTTTTATTCTGTTGCTTTAAAACACTTAATTTTATGTTTAAAACTTAAAATATATTTTGTAATTTGTGATGGAACTTGTAATGAAGCGATGTACCTTATTGTTTAAAAACCTATCAGACACTCGAATTAAACTGTAACTTAACTGGGTTTTACAATTTAACTTTTAGGGTTTCTGGATATATCTACCACAAAGGGAAAAACTGATTTTGAATATTCAAAATAATCATTGTGCTAACCCAATTTCAAATCACCAGTAAAAATTTAAAACCAATGCAAAGTCCAAATATTACATTCATTTTTATTTTTGTAAGATTTATTAATTAATCGCCAAAAATGTAAATTTATAATTCCTCCACAAAGTGTTATTTTTAATGGGCAATTTTTTTCAGAAGCAAGGAATATCTCCTTTGTGGCAGCTTCACGCAAAATCTATAAAACTTAACTTTTCATAATATTTTATTAAAAAATTAACATAAAAACATTAAAATAAAATTTATTTAATTTAAATAATACTAATTTCAAAATTAATTCGTTGTGATTTGACAAGAAACACATTGAACAGAAACAAAAATGGAAAATGAAAACGATCGAATTTCATCACATATCTGAATGTAATTATCAGTCGTAATTTTAAATTTTTTTATGTCATAAGTGTAAGCACCCACTATGAGATATGAGATAAAAATATTGGATTTTTTCTTTTCATATCTTTAATTTGCTTAAAGGTAAACTTTAACATTAAATAATGGTTCTATATTAACCTAGAAATCTTCCACTTTCTTATGATACCAAATTTTATTTTTAACTAGCTAATACCCGGTGTGCTTCGCCACCCCCCGAAATGAAATACATAGTAATTAAAAATTAATTAAATTAAAATAATATATTTATTTAGTAATTAAAATTTTTCTTAAAAATTAGTTCTTATTATAAATTCTTTTGATGTACAATATATATAGTTTTCATACTTGACCTTATTGTAATAAAATATAAGCATTTAACATATAACATTTTTCTTATTAAATAATCCTTGGGATACACAATATTTTTTGTTTTTCTTTCTGGTGCGTATACATATAAATCTGCGGACTTTCCCACTCGCGAACATGCGACGTAAAGTTGTCCGTGTGAGAAACATGGATTTTCTAAATTTAGGCCACAAACTTGCAAAGACTGACCTTGAGCTTTATTAATAGTCATTGCAAATGCTAAGCGAATAGGAAATTGCAAGCGCTTGAAATCGAATGGCATTTCCGATGTTATCATCGGAATACGTGGCAGCAATATATCTGTTCCCTTAAACAAATACAATCAAATACAAATTTGAGCATTCCAACTTCAATAGTTTCCCAGATATACGAATTTTTGCATTTAATTGATATGGGAGGTACCATGCCCCTACTTCTAGTCCGCCCATATTTTTCTTAAATATTAATATTGATACCAAAGTGGCTCCGACAAAATTTTAGAACTCTAACTGTTATATTTTCTCAGATACGATAATTTAATATTTTCTTTTCACGATTGCCAGTGTACCAATTTTTGTCCAAAATATTCATATTGAAGCTAATGCTAGTCGTACAAAATTTGAGCTCTCTAACTTTTATAGTTTCCCAGATATAAAAATTTTGGTATTAACTTTATATGAGAGATGACACGCCCACTATTTCTTTTCCGCCCATATTTGCACAAAATGTTCACATTGACACTTAAGTTTATTGTACAAAATTTGGGAAATGTAACTGTCATAGTTTCCTAAATTTACGGCATTTGGTATTGGCAAGCAATATTAGGCGTGGGATGTGCCACACCCCCTATTGCTAGTTCGCCTATTTTTTTCCAGAATGTTCATATAGGTGTCAAAGTTGTTCGTGCAAAATTTGAGGACTCTAGTATTACCAATTTCCGAGATATATTACTTTAGTTATTTAGTAAGTGGGCGTGGCAACTCGCCCACATGGAATTTCAAAATAAAAAGTAGCCTATTTTTCCTTCCAGGCATATAAGAACACACTGTGAAAAGTTCAAGAAAATCGGTTTAGCCGTTTAGGCGGCTATAGACTTCAAACAAACATACATACATTCAAACAAACACACATTAATTTTTATATATATAGATTCCAGTCTGTTACTTTGTCATGGAGCTTTAAAAATAAAATTGTATAATGCATAATTTAAGCTGTGAGCCACTGTATATTAGTGTGTAGCAAAATCTCAAGAGTCTTGCAATTTGTTACTCACTTTAAAAAGGAAGAGGAATAACGACACATGTCTTCAAGATTATCACACGTTACGCTGTAGAATACATTTCATTTCTCTCCGGAGTCAGTAACAACTTTAGCGTGTTCATCATAATTCGTCGATGGTTATATGAATTATTTTTTCATCCATATTATGGACGCATTCACTTAATCTTTTTGTATAATAAAAATTCAACATTAATCTCAAGCCAAGAAGCTACTATAGAAAATTACATATACAGCGAAAGCTTCCATAGGCGGTGATTTTGTCCGTTATCAGGACATGTCCATCTATGGGATATGGTTCATCATATTTTTTAATAAGAGGTAATTCAGTAGCATAGGTACTGGTATCTTTTTATTTCAACATCCAAGATTGATTGTAATGAATTACCTTATAGATAAAAATATTCTTATATATACATATTAAAATGCAAAAGACCATAACGTGACGTAAAAATCAAATTTCAAATTAATTAATTATTTGATTTATTCAACAATTTGATTAAATATATTTATGATTAATCGATTAATTTTGGTTTCATTTGTTCAAAATTATGATTAATCAATTAATCAAGAATTTAAATAGTTTAAATCGTGAATAATTAAATAATTTTAAATTTATTTGACTTTCTTTTTTATGTTTTTAATTTTCATTATAATATAAAAAAAATTCATGCAAAGTCGTTTGAAAATATAAAATATGGGTCGTTTAATCACCAAATAACATTTATTATATATTTAGCATTTTTTGTTTCATTTGTTTAATTGTAAACTAAATTTGAGAACATTGAATAATATTATTCAAATTTGATTAATCAAAATTAAAAGTAATTATAGATAGATTAAATAAAATTTTGTATAACCGATTAATCGCACATCCATAGTATTTACAAAAGTCAATGATAGTAACATTAATTTCAAAAACAGTCATAAAATTTGTTCAATTTAAGAAAAGTGTTTTATTATTTATCTATTTTTACATCATTAAGGGAAATTTTAAAGCAAAAAAAAAAAAAAAAAAAAAAGAAAACTAAAAATAGTGGTTTCTCTTTTATTTTGCTTCAGCGACAATAGACGTTACGCATTTTCTTTAGACATTATTTGGAATAAATTATGATTTTATGGAATAATAGCTACAGTTCGCTTCTCTCCATTCTCATTCCATTTTTCTAAAATTGCTAAATTTAGTCTTTCTTCGTACGCAAAAAAAAAAAAAGAGAGAAAAAGATATAGTCGGTCAAGCCCGACCATATGATACCCTACACCATTGTGTACAGTATAATTCGGGGAGGGGTATTTTATTAGACATGGAGTCAAATATACTCCATACTCCAATACTCATAAGTGTAAAATAAGATATACAAATACAGAATATTACGTTGATGCTGACATTTATATTAATTTATTCACTTTTGGGTGATTCCCAAAAGGGGGCCTTATATGGGAGCTATGGTAAATTATGGACCTATCTTTGTAAAATTTGGCATTATCATTTATGTTTTTATAAAACTAATTTGTGTAGAATATTAACTTGATACTAACATTTTAATAGGATTTATGTCCGTTAAAGTGATTTTTCGAAAAGGGATTATATGGGAGCTATGGGTAATTATGGACCGATTATTTTAAAAATCGGCACACTTATATGTGCCAAATTTTATTAAAATATTGCTATATTTAAGGGATTTATGATCGTTAAACCATTTTTCGGAAGGACATTCGTATGGGGCTAGGTGAAATAATGGACCGATCATAACCAATTTCAATAGGCTTCGGCCCTCGACCAAAAGAAACCTGTGTATAAAATTTCATAAACTTTGGTTCAAAATTGCGACTTGTAGTTTGATTAAAAGGATTACATGGACGGTCAGACGGATGGACATCGTTAAGTCGACTCAGAAAGTGATTCTAAGCCGATTGGTATAAATTAAGGTGGGTCTTAGACCAATATTTTTGAGTATTACAAACATCAGCACAAACGCATAAAAAAATCATCTCTTAACTGGAGTGAATGGGGTGATTTTCTACAAGATGTGCTTTTCAATATGGTTTCAATTTACTTGTCCATCCAATATCATGTGAACTTTTTCTGAACCATGTTTCCTATTGATGGTCAAATTCCCCTGATACTGTTTCATGACGTTGAAAACAGTATGACAGCGGACATTTAATTCTTTGACCAATTATTTGTCAAAGAATTAAATTTGTTTTTTTTTTTTTATTTTAATAATTTATAGCACGAACATCATTTTCGTTACTCATTTTGGTCAAACTCACAACAAATCAACAGTTTGTCTTCAAGAAAATAACTGACATATTTTCAATGATAAAATAATTTTAAAAATTGCTTCGGAAAAAAGTTATGAAGCAAAACGTGTGTTAAGATTAAAAAATATGAACTAAATACATACTTACCCAATTCACAAAGTATATTATTTGAGTTATTGTGTTATATGTTATTTAATATTTTCAGACACATATTTTTTTTACTACACCATTTTTAAGTTAAAATAAAAACTTTCTGTATGATATTATGAAAACAGCAATTTAAAATGAGGTTTATGAATTCAGTTTCAGAAAAGAACAAATGAGAATGAGATATTCCAATTCAAAATTTGAAAATATGATTTTAGTTTATGATTTTTTTATTATAATTCAGAAAAGAACATATTAAAATAATATTTCTCTTTTAATTCCAGAATATAACAATTGAAATTTACATTTTTCATATAAATTTCAGACTTGACCAATTAAAAGTAATACTTTGTATTTAGAATTGAAAAAAGATTACTTGAAAATTAGGTTTTCAATTTATAATTTTGAATATAACAACTTAAATTGGAATTTTTATTTAAATTTTTGAAAAGAACAATTTATAAGAAGATTTTTATATTTAAAATTCAGAAAAATATTGAAATTTTGAAAAAAAAAAAAAAAAAAAAAACCAAATTAAATTAAATTCAGAACTTTCCAGATGGATTTGAAACAATTTCTTAATTTTATTTGCTTAAAGGTCACATAAGTTAAGTTGACCTAACATTATTTCATCACTTAAATCACTCTTATTCAATGTTCTAAATTTTAATGAATTATTCTAAATTTCAATTGTTGTTTTTGAATTTCAAAATAAAAAACTGAATTTCATTTGTAGTCTTCTGAATTTAAAACGTAAAATTTAATTATAAATTGATCTTTTCTGAATTTAAAATATAAAAACTTATTTTAAGTTGTACTTTTCTGAAATAGAAATTGTAATTTTAAATAATTGTTTTCTGAAATATTAATGAAATGTAGAAATTTCAACAGTTCTTTTATAAAATTTAAATGAAAAATCTAATTTTCAATTTTTATTTTCAAAAATTTAAATGAAAAATTTAATTTTCCAATGATCTTTTTTAAAATTTAAATTTATTTTTAATTGATTTTAAAAAAATACCATTGAAAGTGGTGTAGTTCTTTAAAAAAGACAATAAGTTTAAGCTTTACTGCTCACATATAATTTTATTATGTTTTTCCTTTGCCAAAATATTTTCACAAATTGTTGATTTAAATAAAAATTTTACACACATATACTTTCTAATTCCAAAAATAAAATTTTTAAACAAATAATAAATGTGAACAAATATAAATTTAATTTATAATTTTTAATTTTTTACAAATTCACCCAGGAAATATTGTATTAGTTCTACAACTAGTTCTAAAACACATGAAAATAGCCTGTACTTGTTCTACTTTGGCAATGATTTTAGTTTGAAATTGTCACCAGAACTAGTTCTGTGGAAGTGTTACCTAGCCAGTAGTGCCATAGAAGAGATAGAGCTCATTTACATTGGGGATTTTCCCTGGAAAAAATCGCTGCAACTTTTACGTTTGTAGGCAAGAGGTATAGAGAAGCAAGCGGGGTAAGAAAAGTTGCATGTCGTCGCAAAGCAAAAAAATTTCATGAAATTTTTTCAAATTTATTTTAAATTTTTATGATTTGTTGTTTTTTGTCAAACATTTTTGAAAAAATTTCACAATACAAATTTATATGTGTAAATGCAGAAGGGATTTGGAAACAACTTCAAAAGAAAATATAATTAAAAATTGCTGCGATAATCCCCAATGTAAATAGGCTCTTAGAGAAAGGTTTCAGAATCTGTTTTTATTTTTTATTTTGTATTCTAATGGGCTATTTTCTAAAGTTCTCTTTTGAAATCAATTGAATTTTGTAAATATATATATATATATATATATATATATATATATATATATATATATATATATATATATATATATATATATATATATATATATATATATATATATATATATATATATATATATATATATATATATATATATATATATACATATATATGTATATTTGTTCTCAGAAGTGATGTAGAAGTCATACAGAATTAGTTCTTAAGCACTAGTTCTCTAAAACATTTTTCAAAACGAATTTAGAATCAGAATAAGGTTCTCCTCCATTGATGTCAGAATTGGTTGTGATACCACTAATTCTGAGGGTGTTATTAAAGAATCTGAAGTGGTTCTGATTATACCAGTTCTACAACTAATGATTTTAGAACATGTTCTAAAATTTTCCCTGGGATTTTTAAACAATTTTCTATGTTCTAAAATACTAAAAATTTCTTTCCTATGGAAACCTAGTTGTTTTTATTGTGTTAAATAATTAAACAACTCAAATCGATATGTTTTCTGGCTTTGAAATATATGAAAAAACAAGTCAATTTGTTTTTTTGGAATAAACATCTGCATTCTGCATTTTTCAATATTACAGTTTTCAATAAAATATAGCCATATTCCAAAAAACTAATGTAGGTTTCATAAAGAGTTCCTAACTTCCTCTTATGGAAACTTACATACAAAAAGTTAGTAATTTGTTATCAAGCTTACATTAGAATTTGTATCCTCTATTATGAAAATAATATTATTCTGTAGAACAATTTTTAAACAAAATATTAAACAAAATGTTTGGATAATTTAGATCTACCTAATAGGAGAAGCTTAACCCGCTAACTTTAGGAAAAATCTTTAGAAATAGTAAAAACGCAATGAATTAAAATATACATATCAGTAGACATAGTAAAATATAATTTTCTAAAGTTTAATTTTTGGAGGTTGATAATTAGCATTAAACTCAGAATATAAAGAAATCGCAAGCTGTGAAAATGGCAGTATTTTTAAAGAATTTAGTTTGAATATAATCTATAATTTTACAGCCGTATTCAAAAAAACTTAACACAGCTTTACCAACCATTTATAATCAAAATTACTTAAAGTTGTATTCTAAAACATTGATTTGCTTACTATACCTTTGGTAAAGCCTTGTAAACTTTAAAAATTTTAATAATGGTTCGACCCTACTTTAAGACCATATTTTAAGATTATTTCCGTTCCATTTTTCAAGAAAAATAGAAATAATAATAAATTTTTTGATTCATTTCAACAAAATCGACGTATTTAAAATGTACGAATGTTAAAACCTGTAATAAAATAAAAAATGTTTCCGAATATCCAATTTTATATGTGTAGGGAGAAGAGCTGTGTCAAGATCATATATACTTTTTTTTAATAATTTTAAAAATATAAAATAAATGTTCGAACAAACGGTCTTCTGTTTTGACACTTTAGAAGTACAAAAATACAAAAATGTATGTTATAAATCTTTTAGGAAATAAAAAATAATGTTCAAACAAGCGGTCTTCGGATCCCCTTACATCTAAGGAGACTTGGAACCACATTTGTGAACCAATGTACTCTATAAGACGATGCGAAAACTAGGAAATAAAAAGATGTTATGTTCACCTCTCAGCCGGCCAACAGCCGACTTTGAGCCGCCGCCGACAATTTTTAGCAAAGCCGCCGCCGCCGTGAAAATCGTTCGGCGCAGGTCTCTGTTGCCATCAAAACAAGTGAAAAAATTTTACTAGACATTTCAGTTATTTTTTTTTTATTAAAAAAATTTACAAGGATTGTGAGATTTTAAAAAGAAAATATTTTAAATAAAATAACTAGTCAATTAATACTAATAACAAACAAGTGATTTATTTTTTCTATTAGAGTATAAGCGCAAGTTGTTTAGGGAAGAAAAACAACACCAAAAAGTTAAAGGAATTCATAGCAGTTGTAGCAAGGACATTCGCAAAAACTCACAGACATACCGATACCATAGACAAACAAATTTATTGGTTGTTAAGGGTGTGGGTGGCAGAAACTACACCACCACGAGTATAAGCAATTAACGAAGAAGTTTAAGAACAACACTTTTGGAGATGGGAATATAATACAAGTCAAGTAAAAATTAAAGAAAAATTAAAAAAACGGAAGTAGCGCTACAAATCAAGTATTTATAACGTTTATATATAAAGCAAAAAGGAAACAATAATTTGCAAATTTATTAATTTAATTTCAAAAGACAGCAATTTAAATAACAAAAATAAAAGCATAAAAAACTATTCAAAACTTACAAGTGGCGTCATGCATTAAGCTTTTTCTTGGCTCTAACGTAAAAACGCTACAATAAATTTTATTTTGCCAGACACAAATGCTACAAGGATAATTTTTTTAACTATAAATTTTATTTTTATTGAATATCAATACTACTAATAAGAAGGATTTTATTTTAAATTTTCAACAAACATGAGAATACATTTTCGAGAACAGTATGGAACTAGGGGTGAGGAAATACTCTATGTAACACCAGCCGGTAAGTCATCAAACCCTAGACTACAAAACTTTAATAAAATATTTAAAACTTTTCCAGAACAAAAATCCATTGTTCGGGTACCACTAAAGAGTGACAACAAATCGGCTATACATGAAAAATTCTTTCTATTCCGTGTATTTCAAGAAATATTTCTGCCTAAAGGTTATCCGGACAGTGTAAGTGAAGATTATGCTGCCTATCAACTATGGGATACAGTACAGGCATTTTGCAGTACTATCTGTGGTATGTTTTATTTATAAGTCGATTAATAAGTAAAATTATGTATAAAATTAAACTTTTATGTTATTATAAGTAAATGTTGTCGTACTCAATCTATCATTTTATGGTTATTTCAAAACTAGGCTCACAAATTATTAACGTAAGTACATGAGATTAATAATATTTCCGATTAAAAAAGTATGAAGTAAACTTCAAATAGATTATCTAAATATTATAATACCGAGATAATGGGTTAATTCATATATATTTATAAATCAAAATCTACCAGGATCTTATCAGTTCTGAGATGTGAATTAATGCAACCAGAAAGAGAGTATATGTATAAAATTTTATTCCGAGTTTTTTTTTAATTAATCGTTTTTGAAAAATTTTATTTGGTTCATTATGAAATTACTACTTATTGTCGCATTTTTTTATTAATATTTTTCCTTTAATTTAATAAATTTATATTACAGGTACACTTTGCACACATGCCATTCTCAAAGGTCTTGGAGTGGGCAATGAAAATATTAATGCCTATTCAGCTACAGTTACATGGATTTTAAAGGAAGGTAGTGGTCATTTAGGTCGCATAGTATTCTCTTGGTGGAAAGGTGCCCAATTAGATATTGATAGCAAAAAATGGCGTTTAAGAGCAGATTTTTTAAATGATTTAGCCATGGGCATAGAAATTTATGTGCTTCCAAAGTATTCCCATTTGGGTACACAAATATTATGTGGCACAACAGTGTTAAAAGCAATAGTAGGAGTAGCAGGTAATAAAAATTATTTAATTAATGTTGGCGAATTAAATATATATTAAAAGAACTATTTTTTTCTCAAGGTGGCGCTACTAGAGCAGCTTTGACCCAACATCATGCTGTACGTGGTAATTTGGCTGATGTTAATTCAAAAGATAGTTCACAAGAAACTTGTGTTAATCTTATAGCTTCATTTGTGGGTTTATACTTGTTGACTGTTATCAAGACTCCAGGGTATAGTCTTAATACATAGTGTAATACCAAATTAAAAAAAAAATACAATTTCCTTTTCTCTTTGCAGTGTACTTTATGGTGTTTTCTCTGTGGTAATCTTACTACATTTGTATGCAAATTTAAAGGCTGTCAAATCTATTTGTTTAAAAACATTTAATGAATCTCGTTATCTAATTGCCTTGGAAGAATTCTTTAGATCTGGCCGCATGCTAACGCCACAACAAGTAAATAAATTGGAAAGAGTTACTTTGGGTCAAACTGTATCGGTATCATTAAATATACGTTTGGGTTTATCTATTAAAAATTTAATTGATGAATACCAACAAAGTCATATTATAGACAATATTGTTTCATCATTTGATCCACATGAACGATTTATTATTGCTGAAAGTAAAAGGTTTTTAGGAGTTTATTTTCACTTTGATACTATGCCTCAAGATGTTTTAAAGGCATATTTCTTTGCTGTATCCTATTTACAAGATCGCAATCAAATTAAAGAAAAATACTGGGAAGTACAAAGTAAATGGCAAGAGTTTTATAATTTGGCACAACAAGAAGGTAAATATTTTTTGGTGGTTTAATAAAAATAAACGTATAATTTTCGAAGAATATTATGTATATTTGTTAAAGTAGGTATAATACGATGAAAAATAACATAAAAAATACATATTTTTTTAATATAAAATAAAAAAATATGTATTTTTTTTTTTTTTTAGTATTAAATAAAAAAATATGTATTTTTTTTTAATATTAAATGAAAAATCTTTGGATTTTTTAGTGAATATTTGAATTTTTGGTGAAAATATGGTATAAATTAAAATTTTTGCTGAAAAATCGAATTTTTGGTGAAAATTAAAATTTTTTTATACAAAATAAAATTTTTAATGAAAAATTTATTTTTTGTAAAAAAATATAATTTTAAGTAAAAAATTAAATTTTTAGTGAAAAAATTTTTTTTTGGTAAAAATTTGGAAAAATCGAATTTTTAGACATTTCAATGCTTGGTTAAAAAAATCCGTTTTTTTATTTTGTAAAAAATTTGTTTTTAATAAATATTAAATTTTTGTAAACAATCAAAAAGATGTTTAAACAAAATAACTAACAGGAATTTGTAAACATAATTTTCACAATATTATTATGTAATTTTAAATTTCCATATAAATTTTCAAAAAATTGTTATTTCAAATAACATAACAATAACTTAAATAAAATACCTTGTGAATTGAGTAAATATGTTTTAAAATTTAATTTCTAATATTTCATTAAATAGGTTGGATAACATCACAACATTTGCTAATGGTAG
Source organism: Protophormia terraenovae (assembly GCA_951394005.1). Taxonomy (NCBI): domain Eukaryota; kingdom Metazoa; phylum Arthropoda; class Insecta; order Diptera; family Calliphoridae; genus Protophormia; species Protophormia terraenovae. Next base: position 147,515,474 of record OX596074.1, read on the forward strand.
ATGAATATCGTTTAAATTGGAATGCTTAAAGCTATTAAGTAAAGAGTAAGTATGTCATTTACCTAAACCCAAATCGATTTAAAATTAAAATGATTTTATTTACAAAACAAAATTGTTTAGCATTTTTAGAATTTTTTTTTTAAGTATATACTTTGCTTAGCGATTATATTTACATATTAAAATAAAAAATAAAAAAATTATATAGAATTTTCATTTCTAATCCCCAGATTTTATAAGACAAACGAAAAAATAGACTGTCAAAATGTATGGAAAACAACAAATAAATTTGAAATTTATTTGTTGTTTTCCATACATTTTGACGTCATAAATTTTCCGTTTGTTTTATAAAAACAGGGGATAAATTAATTTATAAAATTATAATTTGATAAAAAATTAAATAGAATGTAATTCGTTTCAAAAAATTATATTTTCGGACTTGTTTTAATTATAATTCGAAAATACATAGTATTTTTTGAAACGAACTCATATTATTAACAATTTAAATAATTTTTATTTTATTTTTTTAAGATTTTTTTTTTTTATTTTTATCACTGCCTTATATTATTTACTAATCTCAAAAATTATTGTAATTTTTTTTTTTTTAATTCTCATCTTTAACTTTCTGAACGATTTTATTAAATTTATACTTTACTCATTCCAAAAAAATAAAAAATAATATTTTAGTATATTATATAATATTATATGTACACAAAAAACAACATATCTCTTATTAAATTAAAATATAGTAAAAATTGTATAGTATGTATTTGTAATGTTTAGTTTTAGTTGTTAAGAAAAATCTATTTTATTTTACTTGAATTCTTACAAAAACTTCCAATTTGAATGCAACATTTCTGCCTTAAAAATTGTGTAAATGTATAGAAAATATTAAATAGCAATTTATTGAAAAGACACTTATTAATTTTCCCTAAGTATTTAGAAATACTATTCTAATTGAAAAAAATAAAAAAAAAAAAGAAAAGCAAAACGATTTTAGAAGCAATATTATATAAATTTAAGAAAAAATAACATGTTTGTAGTAACTAATTTTAGTTTGTTAAGCTTTCAATAAAATTTTAAATCTATACATTTCTAACATATGTAAAACATGTATTTAATTAAAAAATACCTATTTAGATATAAAGTAATGCATACAATACATACATGCAATATACAAAACATAAAAAAACATTATTGGAATGATTATCTATTTTCTGACATCCCTTTACAAAACAAAAAAAAATAATAATAATAATAATAAAAAATGCTACATTAAATTTATGTATTAAATAATAGATAGATATACATTTAGTTTTTTTTTTATTATTATCATGTTTTTTTTAAGCCAAAAGCTGATCTTTAATTTGTTTTTGCTTACAAAACTTTATTTTGAAAAATATTTACAACCTACAATAATATTAAATTAAAAACAATTTTAATGTACAAATTTTGTTATAATTTTGTCATTGTCACAAATTTCAGATTACCGTTGCAATTTTGTATTTTTTCATTGTTAAGTATTTTTTTTTTTTTTTTTCCTAGATTTTTTGAATAATTTTTATTTAAAATGTAGAATCAGAATTTATGACAACGAATTATGTATTAATATAAAATTTAGTTGAAATTATTTTTTAGATTGTTTAAATGTATTAAAATTATTTAGTAATTTGGTAAATCAAAAAAATCAAACCTTAGAAAACTATAAAACATGGGCCAACAAAACCTTTAGGTTTTACTTTAAATTTAAAATAAAATTTAGCTTGGTAAAATTTTAAAATTTGCGTAAAAAATTAAGTTCATTAATGAAATGGCTGACAGTTTATTTTAAACCAATTTAAAAGATAATACATTAAAACTGGTCAAATAAAACAAAAGGTTTACATTATATTTAAATTATTAACATGTATTTACAAAGTTAATTATTTAAAATTTACTTTTTGTTACCAAACATCAATTTCATTGACATTAATTATTTATTTAGCACTTTTTAGCAGTAGATATTGAGCTTTTAAATAATCCACATACATGTAATAATATTTGTATACCCTTCACTACAGGTGTAAAGGGTATATATAAGTTTGTCATACCGTTTGTAATTTTCACAATTTTCCTCGGAGAGCATGTCCATCCGTCCGTCCGTGTGTCGGTTGAAATGGCGTTTATGAAGCCCACCGATAACTGGCATATATAATATATATATCAAACTATCGGAAATCCTTTCGAGAATTTTGCTATTGAAATTCAGCAAGATCGGTTCATACATGTCGGAGATATGCTTAAAAAACCGGTTTTTAGAACCGGTTTTCCAGTTTTTGAAGCCTCTTCGTTTTTGCAAAGGAGACTCGAACATTTTTTTCTGAATTTTTTTGGTAAAAAAAATGAAATAAATCAGTTCATAATAACTGAGATATCGGACAAGACGCATTTTTGGTTTTTTGAAGCCCTTGTTTAAGCTATAGATTTTTGTTTTTATATAGATCGGACATAAATATTTTTATAAAATTTCGGTTTTTTTAATAAACCAAATTCGTTCATAATCAACAGAGTTATTGGCCGAAAACTAAAACAAATCTGTTATGAATATAAACACACACAAACATGTATATTAAGAATTGTAATGACTGTTAGTCACATTTTCGTTTTTTGTATAGGCAAGTAGTTTAGTTAGCAACAGTAGTAATATAATGAATAACAGTGTTGTTGTTGTTCTTTGTATATGCAGTCAGTTTGTATATATAAACATACAAAAATAAATAAATATGGAATAGTTGTTGTTGTTTATTTTTTAAAAGCAAAGCTTGCTATGATTGTTTTTTTTTTCGTATTCAAATTTTCGTAGATTGAAAAAAATGTAGATTTATAAATTTGAAATAATGGAAGCATACTTTAAGGGGAAAATTTAATTATTTGTCGGTAAGATGGTGAAGGGTATCAAAGATTCGGCACAGCCGAATCTTTTTTTAATTTCATTAATTGTGTACTTATACAAATACAAAGAAAAAAAAAACAAGAAAAAAAAGTCAATAAAATAAAGTTGTACAAACATTTTACTAAAATACATAAAAATCAATGTTTTTATTTTAGTCGTATTAAAAGCAACATCCTAGTTTTACTTAGCGGGCTTAAAGACTTTATACTCTGGTATTGTCGAACACCGGCTTCGCTGAATAAACTCTTTTTGGACATCAAAGTCGGGGTTCACACACAGCAATTTTTCTTGCCGCAATTCTGACTTCATAGGCGAGAGAGGCAAAGAGAATGCAAAAGTATAGTGTTCCCTTCTCCTCTCTCTCCTATAATCTCAGAATGGCGGCAAGTAAAATTGCTGTGTGTGAACCCCGACAAAAATTTAATGTAAAAAATTTGAGATTTTCTTCTCAAAGCGTTAATGAATAGTACATTTAAAGGGTATCTATATAAATTAGATATATAAAAAAGAACTTCAAAGAGATCTATCAACACTTTAGAAGCCTATAACTCGTAAACTGACAGCGAGCGGACAAAAATGTTTTCATCAATTTAATTGCAAGTAAAAGTGCTATAGAATCATTAGCAAAAATTTATAAAAATCTTGATTTACGCCAAATATTGCCCGCTCGCTTACAGTTTAAGAGTTATGAAACTCTAGTTTTGATAAATTACTTTGAATATCTAAGTTATTTTATCCCCATCAATTTCTATAAAAATGATATTTTAACAAATAATCTCTGTAAAAATAAATGCCGAAAACATTTTAGTTATGACTCTATCCTCGCAAATCCTAAACTATACTTTTTTCAAGTCAATGAAATAGATATAGAATTGTAACATTAAAAAATGCTAAATATTTAAGCTCACCACACTCCGTTTAAGCATCTTATTTTATACACAAATTGATTATGATCCACTTTACACAAAATACTTAAATTTATCACTACAATTAGCACTATTATTTAAAATGTCTTAAACCACAAATTTAATTCACAACAAACATAAACTTCCAATATTATATTCACTAAAAAACTAAAGGTTCCATTACTCTACCGTAAATGTAAATGTAAAAACGTAAATGTAAAGGGAAACGTAAGTGGATGATTACTCTAAAAACGTAAATGTAGCTAGTACCAAGGTATATTAACTATTAGGTAGAGTTAAAAACACAGCTGACTTTTTTTTCTTTATGTGTGATGACTGTCAAATCTTTTTTTTATATGGTGTTTGTTTCTATGTGTGTTTTGTTTACATTTTTTATATCATTTTTGTTATTGTTTCAATGTACAAAATTTGACATTTTACGAAAACAAATGAGAGAACTTTTTTTATTGTTGTATTTGTTGTAGAATTGCTCTAACCTAATAGTAAACAAGGTATATTAACTATTAGGTAGAGTTAACTTTTTTTTTCTTTATATGTGATGACTGTCAAATCTTTTTTTATATGGTGTTTGTTTCTATGTGTGTTTTGTTTACATTTTTTATAACATTTTTGTTATTGTTTCAATGTACAAAATTTGACATTTTACGAAAACAAATGAGAGAACTTTTTTTTATTGTTGTGTTTGTTGTAGAATTGCTCTAACCTAATAGTAAATAAGCCTTGATAGTAAATAAGCCTTGGCTAGTACTTTGTTGTTGTTTTGTACACATGAACATCGGTGATATCAATTACACATATTTCCAGTGGATCAAATTCAAATTGAAAATCGCTAAATTTATTGTTTTGTATTTCAGCGATTTGTATACAAAACGAAATTTGTGCTTTTATGACAAAAATTTTGAACTTTAAATTAAATATTCGATTCTACGTCTTATTTAAATTATTTCAACAATTTTTTAGTAAAGAAAACAGCAAAACTAATTGTCCAATTGATAAACCTTTTACAGCGATTTTTTACGCAGATTTAGTATAATGAAATAAAAAGCTGTCAACACTGTTGTTACAGATGTCACGTAAAAGCGTAGAGCGACCTAATTTGATTAGGTTGCTAAGTAACATTTACGTTTTTTAGTACACTTTCAAGCCCAAATTACAATTGCGCGTAGCCAGCAGCAGTGTGTGCTGACATAATCAGCTGATAATTTAGAAAGTACATTTGGCCAGCAGCAGTTTGCAGTGCTGTTTCATTTAGCCCTGTTTCTAAATTCACTGCGCTGCGTTCAGATTGAGAGCGAGACAAAGCTAGATGGTGTTTGTAAATTGTGGCTGCCTACGCTGAATTGTAATTATAACTGCAGCAACATGTTGTGCTGACAGTGATCAGTTGATAATTTTTGCTGATAGTGTTGCTGACTACGCGCTATTGTAATTTGGGCTTTACAATAGCGCGTAGTCAGCAACAGTATCAGCAAAAATTATCAGCTGATCACTGTCAGCACAACATGTTGTTGCCGTTATAATTACAATTCAGCGTAGGCAGCCACAATTTACAACCTCCATCTAGCTTTGTTCTACTTGTGTATTTTTGCCTCTCATTTATTTGCTCACTCTCTTTGTCTCGCTCTCAATCTGAATGCAGCTCAGTGAATTTAGAAACAGGGCTAAATGAAACAGCACTGTAAACTGCTGCTGACTAAATGTAATCAACACCATAACAAACAGTGCATTCTAAATAATCAGCTGATTATGGCAGCACCCACTGCTGCTGACTACGCGCTATTGTAATTTGGGCTTAACACTCATAAGCAAAACGTGTCAGCTGATTCGCTACATTTACATTTACGGTAGAGTAATGGAGCCTTTAACGGTATTAACGATACAGTCATTGCTGCCAGATTTGACGATTTTTGTGTTTTAGACGTTAGACGGCTCTGTAGTTGAAACAAAAAGATTTTTCGACTGTTTTCTTTTAAATAAAATGTACCGACCGGTTTGGTAAACATTTGAATTGTTTGGGCTACCAGACTGAGCGACGCTGGTATCTGGCGGATGCCGGGCTAAAACTCGCCGGATGGGGGTGGTGTTCTTCCTCAGCCGGTAGCCAATAACCGGTACACAAAACAAAATATACCAGCTAAAAAAAAAGGATAAATAAGGAAAAATTAATGGGGACCCGAAATGAACTCTATTTACCTGATTCCAACACCAAAAAGTAAAAAAAAAAACAAACATCATCATCGGAAAACTCCCTTCTTGGTTGGCCGGTGTTTCGCCAACTTTTGGCCCTCCCTCTTGGAATCCCAAAGGGATTCCACCTGATGACTCCTAGGCTTTTGAGTCATCCCGAATTCTCCTTAACTTACCCCCCCTTACCCTCCTATTGTCTTACCCGAAAAATCTCAGCCACTCATAATGAGAACACTCAAATTATTTCTTTTAAAAACATTATATAAAAAATTCAAATTTTATTAAAAACAAAAAAAATTCAAAAAGTTTAATTTATAATACAATATAATAATATTTCCAAAATACAAAAAAAAATATAATTATTAATATATTTAATATGTTAATTTATATAAACTCAAAAAAATTCTGTTTTAAATTATTATTATAATTTTCTTTCTATCGTTCTAGGGAATCTTAAATCTAATCTGCCGTCCGTCAGTCACGTGTCTGAAGTCCTAATTTTGTCCTGTTCCGGTAAGTAAATACTCGAATAAAAAAATATTTATATATATCTTCTTTCCTTTTTTTTTTTTTATTATTATTTTATTTTCTAGGATAAGGAAAACAGAGTTATTGGGGACAAATTACCCTACTTCTTGAATAATTCCTAGGCCTGAGCTCATTCCTAGTTCGCGCACCTTACTCAAAAAAAAGATTTCGTAAGGGACTGGTCCTTTATTTTAAGACAATACTAATGTTTTCCCTATTTTTATTTATTTATTATTATTTTTTTTTTCTACTTAAAAGAAATATATAAATATAAATTTTTAATATAATGTCCGTTTCCGTAGTCAGTCATAGGTCGGTCTATAGGCAGATACCTGGCGCCTCTGGGGGATGAAGGCGCTGTCGATGCTGGCTCTAATGTTTCCCTCGTTGGATGTGGCAGTGGTGGCGATGATGGCAGGTCAATGAATAATTTTCTTTTCTTATTTTTTTTATCTTTATTTTTATTTGGTTTTAGTTTACTTCTTTTTTTTCTTTCTTGTTGTTAATGTTCAATTAAAGAAAATTTTATTCTTTTATTTTTAATTTCAGTTTTTTTTTTTTTTTAGTTTTTATTTTTATCCACAATTATTTCTCTTTTTCTTTTATTTTTTTTTTATTTTCAGGTTTTTTCTCTTTTCAGGTTCAACAATCTTTTTTTTTGTTTGTTTTATTTCTACTTTTCTTTTTTTAAAAAAAATTTATTTAAGTTTTTAAGTTTTATATAAAATTCTTTTTCTTTTCAGGGCACCTTTTCTTTTCTCTTTTCCTGGTTTTTTTTTTATTATATTTTTATCTTTTCAGGTTTTTTTTTTCTATTATTTTAACTTTTTTCTAACACCTTTCTAATATTTTTAGCTTTTATGATATTTTTCTGTTATTTTTTAAATTTTAGCTTTAAGTTTTTATTTTAAACTTTCCTTTTTTTGTATTAAAATTTATTGTTATTTCTTTTAAATCTCAGTTTTACGTTTTTTTTTTTTATTTTAAACTTCTTATTTTCAAATTATTTTCTTTTCGATAGTTTTCTTTAAATAAAAAAAAGTTTTATTTATAAAAATGTTTTGAATTCTTTTCATTTGTTGATTTCTTTTATTATTATTATTTTTATAAATGAATTATTGTTTTCTTTTTTTTGAGACCTTTTTGGTGTTAAGCCACGTACCACATCTTACCTCGCTGGATCTTCCCAATCAAAAGAGGCCGACATTTTTTCATCTCATCCCTACATCGCCTCGCCTACGCCACAAGATGTCTTCCCCGAATCGTTCTTCAGCTATAAGCCCCTATACAAAATTTGTTTTTTTTTTCTTTTTTTTTATTGTTGGTAACTTTCAATTTCGCTATTTTTCTTACAAAGGTCATACTGTCAAATATGACAGCTGTTGCGTTGCCAACTATTTCTTTTTTTCTTTCCACACAGGGTGCACACGACAAACCCAACCACTCCTGTAGTCCACCTGTGGACTCAGGATGGGAGGGAAGAAATTTCATTGATTTTATCAATTTTTCTACCATTCATTAATTTTCTGGGATTTCGTGGGTATTTTTGAAAATTCCCAAAAAAAATTATCATCTGGCAACCCCTTTTCATTTTCATTCATAATTACAACTCTGTGTGTAATATAAAAATTTTGCACCTCTGGCAACCCCAACTGATCATGAATGAACAGCTGAGATTATGAATGAACGAAACTGAACGAAACATGTCAGCGTGTTGTAAAATTACAACAAGTATTTTTTTCTTAATGGTGGCTGCTGATAAAAGGTGAGTAATAAAATTATGAAAGAAAATATATTAAATCTGCAAAAATATATTATTTAAAACATAATTTTAAATAAACTAATTATTTTTATTTGCTTCATTTCAGGAATATATGGCGGATGATGAAATTTTCCCTGGATTAAAGGTAAGTAAACAACAATGACATTCTTAATGAAAAAAACTAATGCGTAGTAAATTTTTCTTTCAGGGTGCATTTACAATATTGGCGACGGGCGACAGAAATTGCATTTGGATTTTGGGGACTAAAAAAAAAAGGTAAGTGCAATGAATTTATTTATAATTTAGAAGTAACAAGTGCGCAAAACAAACGAAAATTAAATCTAAAGGGTGTTCAAAAAAAATGTGTGTGCAAAAAAAAAAAAAATTTTTTTTGAAATACTGTATAAAAAAAAATTGTTTTTAAAAAAATAAGAAAAGTGTTAAAATTAAGAAAATTAAATTTAAAGGGTACCACGAAAATAGGTGTGTGGATAAAGAAAATAGTGTTTTAAAAATGAAATAATATAGTGTGCAATAAAAATTAAAACAAAATCGTGTGCGGAAAGAAAAATTTATAAAAAAAAATTGTGGTGTATAAAAAAAATAGTGTTTCGGGAAAATAAAGATAAATTTTTGTGTTCGTAAAAAAAAGCGTGTAAAAAAAAAGTGTGCAAAAAGAAAAAAAAAATAATATGCAACAAACAAATAAAAAAAAAGGTGCATTCATAATAAGGTGTGAATAATATTATATACGGCGCATTTATTAATTTCTTTTCGTCGGTTAGCTAAACGGAACGTGGCGTAAAGTGAGGTGATATTTATTGGTGTAAAAAAAATTAAATTAAAGTGCGAAAAAAAGGAAAAAAAAGTAAAAAGTGAACGTCGGATTTATTAATTCGGGTACGTAACGTAACGTGACGTAGCGAACTAAAATTTAATTAAAATCGGAAATTACATGATTTAAGTGAAATTAAAATGTTGCTAGTAAAATGTAAAATGAAATTTAGTGGAAAATTAAAATTTTGGAAATTACAGTGAGTGATAAAAGTGTTCGTAGTGAGAAAAAAAAATTTATAATATGAAAATGAAAAAGTGTAATTATTATTTGTTTCCTGTGTGAAAGTATAATAAATTTAAAAATTTCGAATTTTACAGTGGGCAACAAAAGTGAGGGTAAATATAAAAAAAAAAAAAATTAAAAAGTGTAAATATAAGAAATTTTATCGGTGAAGGTTACGATACCCAAAAAAGAATTTTAAATTTTACAGTGACCGCCAAAAGTGTATAACCAAAAATTTAAATTTGATTTTTAACAGTGATGAAATACCATGTTTGTGGTTTTAATGTAAAAAAAAAAAAATTTTGGTAATTCAAACAGTGGGGTGCAAAAAAAAAAAAATAATAAAAAAAAATTTCGGCTATTAGTGAAAATTAAGTGTTGTTAATGAAAATAAAATATGAAAAACTTGTTTTACAGTGAAACTCAAAAGTGAAGTGACCAAATAAAATTAATATCGATTATATTAAAAATTTTTTTGTTTTCGGGAAAAATTAAATTTCAATAAATAACATAATTTTAATTTGTAAAAAAAAAGTTTTTTCTTGTTTTTATTAAATTAAATAATCTTTTGAAATTGCTTATTTCTTTTAGAATAAACAAATTTTATATTTTATTTAAATTCAATGTTTGATAATATTTTGCTAATTTCCATTTTTATATATTCTTTCTTTACCGGAATTTAAATAATTCAACTCTCCTGCAAGAGATGCAAATTCAAGGAAAAATTAAAATTTGGTGAGTACCAAAATTTTGTAACCTTTTTTTTTTTTTTTAAATATAAAATAAAAATAATTAGGGAGAAATAATGGTACCTCCTAAAAAAAAAATAATAAATTAAAAGAAAATATAAAATAAAAATATAAACTAAATTATAGATCGTATAGATCATAAATATTTCTCTTTTAATTTATTATATATATAATTTAAACAAACAAAAACTTTTTGTCAACGATCAAAATTCATTTTGTTGGCAAAATGGTGGAAATACACGGACTAGAACCACCAAAGATTTTTGAGTCGAAACTCGAAATCTTTGGCGAGAAAAACCCCTTGCATTTCAAAAAAAAAAATTAATTTTATACAAAAAAGAAAAAAAAATAATAAAGTTTGAATTTCAAACATTAATGTGAAAATTTTCTAAAGGATCAAATAAAAAATTATAACAATTCACCATTTCCTTTTAGAATATTTTACTTAGTTAAAAAAAATTTAATAAAATAAAAAGTTTAATTTAAAAAAAAAAAAATTATTTTAAAATAAAAAAATTAAAATTGTACTAATTCCTTCTTTTGTTTTCCACAGATTTCAAACAAAAATTCAGGACTATGGACAAATTCAGAAATTCGGTCAGCACCCAAAAGTATTAAAGCTGGTGAGTGAAGTCAACAATTTTATTTCATACTAATATCTATTTATAAATTAGTCTAACTTTTTATAGTTATTTATAATTTTTTCCTGATTTATCTAATAAAAGACAAAATTAGAAATATAATAAAAATTGTTCTCTTCAAGAGAAAATTAAAATCAGAAATAAAAACTTCAAAAATTTTCCTATTGTTTCTAAAATGTTTGCCATGAATGATTTAAATTTTATTCGTGTAGAACCAAAATCATTTCCATTTGAATTCTTTAAAAACTTTTTTGCCAAATCTTTCTGAGTGAAAGATTGGTAGACCGAAAAGGTACAAATTCATATTATTTGCTATAACTTGCTATAAGATCGGGATCAGATAAATGTTATCATGCTAGGTGATTAACAATTCCAAGCTCTTAATGGCATAGTTCCCCAGAGTGTTATAAAGGAAATGCATTATTGGCATGATGACGGTTACAAAAGGTAACCAGCTTATAAGCGTAAGCGATATGGTTAAGCAAAACAATGAATTTTAATAAATGAAATAACTAAAAGAAATGAAAATGAAATGATTAAGTGTTCTTCGCAATAAAATAAATCATCCTTGGTCGTAGGATTCTAAAAAAAACGAAAATCTTAATTGAAATTTTAAAAATTATAAAAATGAAAAATATAAAAGCTATAATAATAATGGAAAATTGTTAGTGAGCCATGAATAGGTATATATATTGTTTTAACCATTAGTATTATTTGTAGTTACTAATCGTAGCAAAAGTAGAAAATATTATTATTTGATAAATAAATTATAATTTGATAATTTAAATATATAAAAAAAAATCACTTCTTTTTATTTAAACTTTTTGGAAGTTCGGTATTTTGGACAGAAATGTTAGGACTAAGACCACCAAAGAAATTAAAGCTATTGCTTTAAATCTTTGGCGTGAAATACCCCTAACAATTTCCCCTGGAGGTCTTCCACCTCATATAGACTATTACCAATTGGACGAACAATTCGGCATTTTAAAAATTTCTTCGTTAGTTTCGCGTTAAAGTTGTTTTTAAAGTCGCTTTGTTGAAAATTACGGCGAAAAACTTCCTGACCAGGAATAAATTTAACTTGGCGACAGCGTGTATTGTACGACTTTTCATTTCTCAAATAGGCTTTATGCAAGTTTTCTCTAATTTGTTTTCTGACCAAATCCATTTTGACTGGTTTAGGGATGATATCTGAATCGGGGTCATCAAGTGTTTGTAACTTTTTGGCTAATTTATAGACGCTTCCATGTGAAATCATATTCATTCCGAACAACGCAAAATAGGGTGTAACTCCAATGGACGATTGAACTGACGACCGTAGGGAAAATTCAATTTCCGATAGGTATTTATCCCATTCTGTATGATCATTTTGTAGGTATGATCTTATCGCGGACAAAATTGATTGATTAACACGTTCAGACGCGTTCGCCTGTGGCGAATGGGTGGCAGTTTTTAGATGATTTATGCCAAAGTTGTGTACCATATCTTGGAATTCTTTACCTACAAACTGCTTCCCATTGTCAGACACGATGGTTTCGGGTGTACCAAACTTATAAAAGACTTCCGAAATTAGAAATTTTATGACATTTTTAGAATTAGCCTTGGACATAGCTTTCAACAAAACGAACTTGGTTAGATGGTCTAGCACAATAAATATATAGCTGTTTCCGTTTCTTGACCTTGGGTACGGACCTAAAAAGTCCACGAAAATTCGCTGGAATGGACGTTCAGTAATTGACTCAGCACCCATAGGAGGTCGCAAAGTTACGTTAGCCGGTTTAGTTTCTCGACACGTCTGGCATTTGGAAACAAAAGCACGAACTTGCGAGTTTTGGTTTGGCCAATAAAAGTACTCTTTCACTCGTCGCAACGTTTTGCCGAATCCTCCGTGCGAAGATTGTGGTGGATTATGGCAATTCTCTATAATTTTGTTGGTGAGCTCTAACGGTACCCAGAGTTTCCACGCAAAGTCTTCATTTAACGGTTGGCCATCATAATGTGCAACACGTTTATAGACATAATTGTCTATCACTTTGATGTCGGGCAGCTGTTCGGTGTTTTCTTTGACTTTGGCGATTAAATCCAGGTAATCGTTGCTTTTAAAATACTCTGAATCCATATCAATAAAAGTGTTTATATTTGCAGAAATCTCCTCCATATTGTAGCGAGAAAGCGTATCTGGAACCACGTTTTTAGAACCAGGGCGATGTTCGATGGTGAACGAAAAAGATTGCAGATGAAGACTCCATCGAGCGAGACGACCACTAAGGTCTTTGTGTGACATCAGCCATTTAAGGCTGCTGTGGTCTGTTATCACAGAAAAAGGCATCAGCTCGATGTATGGCCTGAACTTTTTGATCGCGAGTACAACCGCCAAGCACTCTCTCTCGGTCACTGAGTAGTTTTTCTGCGCCGGAGTTAGCTTATGGGAGAAAAACGCGATGGGATGTTCTCCATCAGCATCATCCTTTTGAAACAAAACGGCTCCAACTCCCAGATCAGATGCATCGCACTGCACATAAAAGTGTTTGTTGAAGTCTGGATGGACAAGAACAGGACTTGTGGTGAGGGCTGTCTTTAGCTTATCGAATGCCACTCTAGCGTCTTCTGGAAACGTGAAAGATTTTCCTTTCTTAAGGGTGTTGAAGATCGGTGTGGATATTGTGGCATAATCGGGGATGAATCGCCTGTACCAGCCGGTGGCTCCCATAAAACTACGTACTTGCCTAGCTGTTTTTGGGTAAGTGTACTTCAGTATTGTATTGACTTTTTCGGGATCAGGTTTTAATCTTCCTCCTCCTACAATATACCCTAGGTATCTCAACTCCCTAAAACAAAACTTCGACTTCGCGACGTTAATGGTCAAACCCGCCGATTCCAAACAATCAGATACCCTCTTAAGCAGACTCAGGTGAGTTTCAAAATCTGGAGATACAATTAGAAGATCATCCAGATAGACAAAAACTCTATCACGAAGTGCAGCTGGTATCACTTTGTCCATTAAACGGCAAAGTCTTTGGGCTGCATTGCACAACCCAAAAGGCATTACCGTAAAATGGTAAAGTGGTCTACCTGGCACTGTGAATGCAGTTTTTTCTCTACTGGATGCATCTAAGGGTATCTGCCAGAATGCATCTTTTAAATCCACGCTCGATATAAAATATGTGTCTCCTAACCGACTGAGCAGACCTTCAATGTGCGGCAGAGGATAGGCGTCCTTGATCGTGAGGGCATTCAACTTACGAGCGTCCAAACACAACCGATTCTTCTCGCCCCTGCGGACGAGAGTAACCGGATGGCTCCATGGACTCTCGCTTTGCTCAATGACCCCAAGATCAAGCATCCTATCAAGCTCTGCGTACATCAACTTCTGGACAGCTGGGTAGACAGGGTAGTGCTTGTCTTTCACCGGAGTCGCGTCGCGGGTATCTATTATATGGACTTCCAGGTGGGTTCGACCAAGACCGCGCTTAGTGTAACAAGGGAATCCTGCCACGACTCTATCTAACCGTGTTTGCTGATCGGGGTTCAAACTATGGGTTTTTATATCTTCCTCGCCTTTCTCAAATTCCGGACCTAAGTTTACACCATTAGTGGAGAGGCTACAAATACTAGCGAACAGTCCAAACTGACGCATAAAATCTACTCCTAGAAACAGAGGCCTACTTAGCGTTGGTACCAAATAAAAGGTAATTTCATCGCATATTTTGTTAAACGAAATTTTTGCCTTAACACGCCCTACGATTTTATGTGGGCTGCCATCGGCAGTTTTGATAAAAGACAGAAAATTTGAAATTGGGAGACCTGTCTTTTGGACGAAGTCCAAACATCCTTTACCTAAACAGGTAACCGTGGCTCCACTATCCAATAAACCTTCGATCTCGCTATCATTAACTTTTATTTTCACATAAAATCGCGAATCTTCACCTTCATAGAGGGATGCAGACATTATTTCTTTTCTAATCTTTCTTCTTTTTCTATATCTTTCTCTGGCTTTTCTTATCCTATTTGAAACTTCTCCAAAAATCCTAATCCTAGCTTCTTTGTATTCCTGAATTCTCTGATGAAGAGGTTTCAGGGGACGTATATTTGGTTTTTCTAATTCTACTTTTTCTCTATCACTATTTACTAAAATTCTAATTTTTCTTTCAGGCTCTACAAGTTGACAATTCGGAGCTGGGATTATGTTTGGGTGGAACGAGTCTCCCCAGTTTGAGACTTGTTCGGCGGCAAGTTTCCCTGGCACTTCGGGCATTTAGGAGTTACCACATTATCACGACCACACCTAAAGCAGAAAATTCGGCGTGTTGGTGCTGGACAGTCCATAAAGCTATGGCCGATTTGTTTGCAGTTCCAGCAAGTATAGCGGTTATTTGGAGCTAATGCATCGACTTCCAAGTCGGACGCTGGGACTGGATCCTCCTCATACTCGATTTCGTGTACTCGCTGAGTTGGGAATGGACGAGGCTGATACGGTTGTCTCTGGCTGGCAAGCAAATTTTCAGCTCTCTTGGCCTGTTGGCAAAACTCATGGAGTCCATCTATTTTGACCGAAAAGAGTAGATGAGAAAGTGAAGGCTTCAAATTCGACTTCATAATTTCAATTAAATCTTTCTCGGTATATGGCGATCTTTGCTGATTCCGGAGTCGCATGACGGCGTTATAAAAGTCTTCGAAAGACTCCTGTGGCAATTGGCGGCGATCCATTATTTTCTTTTGGAGTTGGAATTCGCTCTCGTACCTTCTATATTGGGTCAAAAACGCTCTCTCCAAATCCTCCCAAGTTTGCATTGGTGTTAGTTTTCGAACGTTCCAATACCAATCTAGCGCTTGTCCTTCCAGCAACAAATGGAAACTGCGGCGTATGTCATTAAAAGAACAGTTGTAGTCCTGGCGTAAAACATCGACTCGAAAAATGAAGTCTTCGGCGCTCATGGATTTGGTAGTACCATCAAATTTGATACCCCATTTGGACAAATCAATTTTCCTTGGGGTAGTAAACGTAAACTCCGGTGGCAAACTAGGTGCTGGAGATGATTGTGCTGTAATTACAGGTGCTTGTGGTGGCATTGACTGCGGTGGAGGAACTGAATTTACTGGCTGGTAAGTATATTGATTCTGCTGCTGAGAGCTAGACACAGGTAAGTTTTGTTGGGTTGGAAAATTGTATGAATTACTCACGTTTTGCTGTGTTCCAGGTGGTGGTGGTTGCGGATTTAACAATCCTACGCTTGCAGGAGGTGCTGATTGTTGTGGATTTAAGGGACTGCCAGTAACCTGACTGACAGCACGAGCAATCTCTTGCTGCATTGAATTTCTTAATTCGGAAATTTGCCTGGCGAATTCCTCACGCATAAAAGTAAACATATCAGCCCCAAAAGCTAGGTTGTTAATAGCAGGTGGAGGTGCTGAAGTAGTAGGCACATTTTGGCGGAATTCTTGCTGCACATTCCTGGCCGTAATGCTACTATACTCTGGCGATGTTATTGAGCTTTGGGACATATTGGATTCCTGTGAAAAACCAATGCGATCGTGAGCCAAGGTCATAAATTGTTGTACGGCTGGTGCTATCGTTGCCACAGATGTAGTAACTGTAGAAGTATTTGGCAGGGATACAATTGGTGTGGCTGTTGAATCGCCTGTTGATTGTGTGGTTCGTGGAACGTTCTCCATATTTAGTACGGTGTCAGAAACTCTATTATTGGAAATTTGCTGATTTCGATTTGAACGCGTTAAAACCATACTTCCAAAAATTCAAAAACAAAATTATTAGAAAAATTATAATTCACTTTACCAAATTCAATTTCTACTCAAAATAACGACGCGGAAACGGAAAAATTATAAAAAGCCGAAACTTTGAATAACCAAAGTTATTGAGCAATAAAAGAACGTGAATAAAAAGTAAAAAGAATATATTTAAAAAAATAAAAAAAATATAAATAAATATAAAAAAAAATATTCAATGCTTTGTAACCAAAGCTATTGAACTAAAAGAAAATAATAAAAAGGCAATATTCAAAATGTAAAAGTAATAAAAAAAACAAATGTTTCACGTGTTGAAACAATTATCGTAAAACATAAAAATAATCAAATAAAAAGGTATAAAAAAAAAATATAAAAAGATATAATAAAAACTCCCTTCCAACTGGAAAAGTAAAAAAAAATAATGATAAAATAAAAATAAAAGGAAATACTGGGTGACAATAGGATTTTCAGGGTAAGGAGAGTAAGTCAAGTAAGTTATAAAAAAGGTAAGTTCTGATGAATTTTAATTTTTGATGCAATAATTGTAATTTTGTTTATTTTCTATTTTCAGGTATATATATTGGTGCTGGAATTGTGATTGAAGGATTCAGCTTCATGAATGCTCTGGCGTATGTCTGTTGTCTAGCAACTTGGTTGTGGTTTGGGATACCAAAATTTACCCAGGACTACACTAACAAAAAAACAAGCCTAATATCTGAGCTGTATTCTCAGCTCGAAATTTCAACGAAGCTGAATTAAATCTATTGCCGAGACAAAGAATAAGTGTTTGGAGGGAATTTGTGAGCTGGGGCCGAGTTGTAGCGGTGCGGATTATAGACGTTGCTAAACATCACGCAGTCTCAACTCTTGTCCAACCCACAAATTTTGGAACATTTTCCATTAAAACTACTACCATTGCTGTCGCAACGCGAAAGGTGCTAGAATGTGCAGTTCTCCCGGGACTTACAGATTCTGGTAAGTATTTTCCTATAGAAAAGCTATTGACATTACTAATAAAAAAAACAAAACAGGTCCCTAAACCTACCGCTAGGTCGCTACGCGTTGAGGACTCTTAACTAACTCTAACGGGACTGACGCTAACTTGTAGGCAAAGGATCTGCCTAGAGAAAAACTACTAACCTAGTTCACTTCGGGCCCCACGTTGGGCGCCATTTATGTACCGACCGGTTTGGTAAACATTTGAATTGTTTGGGCTACCAGACTGAGCGACGCTGGTATCTGGCGGATGCCGGGCTAAAACTCGCCGGATGGGGGTGGTGTTCTTCCTCAGCCGGTAGCCAATAACCGGTACACAAAACAAAATATACCAGCTAAAAAAAAAGGATAAATAAGGAAAAATTAATGGGGACCCGAAATGAACTCTATTTACCTGATTCCAACACCAAAAAGTAAAAAAAAAAACAAACATCATCATCGGAAAACTCCCTTCTTGGTTGGCCGGTGTTTCGCCAACTTTTGGCCCTCCCTCTTGGAATCCCAAAGGGATTCCACCTGATGACTCCTAGGCTTTTGAGTCATCCCGAATTCTCCTTAACTTACCCCCCCTTTACCCTCCTATTGTCTTACCCGAAAAATCTCAGCCACTCATAATGAGAACACTCAAATTATTTCTTTTAAAAACATTATATAAAAAATTCAAATTTTATTAAAAACAAAAAAAATTCAAAAAGTTTAATTTATAATACAATATAATAATATTTCCAAAATACAAAAAAAAATATAATTATTAATATATTTAATATGTTAATTTATATAAACTCAAAAAAATTCTGTTTTAAATTATTATTATAATTTTCTTTCTATCGTTCTAGGGAATCTTAAATCTAATCTGCCGTCCGTCAGTCACGTGTCTGAAGTCCTAATTTTGTCCTGTTCCGGTAAGTAAATACTCGAATAAAAAAATATTTATATATATCTTCTTTCCTTTTTTTTTTTTTATTATTATTTTATTTTCTAGGATAAGGAAAACAGAGTTATTGGGGACAAATTACCCTACTTCTTGAATAATTCCTAGGCCTGAGCTCATTCCTAGTTCGCGCACCTTACTCAAAAAAAAGATTTCGTAAGGGACTGGTCCTTTATTTTAAGACAATACTAATGTTTTCCCTATTTTTATTTATTTATTATTATTTTTTTTTTTCTACTTAAAAGAAATATATAAATATAAATTTTTAATATAATGTCCGTTTCCGTAGTCAGTCATAGGTCGGTCTATAGGCAGATACCTGGCGCCTCTGGGGGATGAAGGCGCTGTCGATGCTGGCTCTAATGTTTCCCTCGTTGGATGTGGCAGTGGTGGCGATGATGGCAGGTCAATGAATAATTTTCTTTTCTTATTTTTTTATCTTTATTTTTATTTGGTTTTAGTTTACTTCTTTTTTTTCTTTCTTGTTGTTAATGTTCAATTAAAGAAAATTTTATTCTTTTATTTTTAATTTCAGTTTTTTTTTTTTTTTTTAGTTTTTATTTTTATCCACAATTATTTCTCTTTTTCTTTTATTTTTTTTTTATTTTCAGGTTTTTTCTCTTTTCAGGTTCAACAATCTTTTTTTTTGTTTGTTTTATTTCTACTTTTCTTTTTTTAAAAAAAATTTATTTAAGTTTTTAAGTTTTATATAAAATTCTTTTTCTTTTCAGGGCACCTTTTCTTTTCTCTTTTCCTGGTTTTTTTTTTATTATATTTTTATCTTTTCAGGTTTTTTTTTTCTATTATTTTAACTTTTTTCTAACACCTTTCTAATATTTTTAGCTTTTATGATATTTTTCTGTTATTTTTTAAATTTTAGCTTTAAGTTTTTATTTTAAACTTTCCTTTTTTTGTATTAAAATTTATTGTTATTTCTTTTAAATCTCAGTTTTACGTTTTTTTTTTTATTTTAAACTTCTTATTTTCAAATTATTTTCTTTTCGATAGTTTTCTTTAAATAAAAAAAAGTTTTATTTATAAAAATGTTTTGAATTCTTTTCATTTGTTGATTTCTTTTATTATTATTATTTTTATAAATGAATTATTGTTTTCTTTTTTTTGAGACCTTTTTGGTGTTAAGCCACGTACCACATCTTACCTCGCTGGATCTTCCCAATCAAAAGAGGCCGACATTTTTTCATCTCATCCCTACATCGCCTCGCCTACGCCACAAGATGTCTTCCCCGAATCGTTCTTCAGCTATAAGCCCCTATACAAAATTTGTTTTTTTTTTCTTTTTTTTTTTTTTTATTGTTGGTAACTTTCAATTTCGCTATTTTTCTTACAAAGGTCATACTGTCAAATATGACAGCTGTTGCGTTGCCAACTATTTCTTTTTTTCTTTCCACACAGGGTGCACACGACAAAAAAATGTTCGACTTTTTACACTTTTAAGATTTTTAACTATTTGCAATATTAAAGTTGTCTACTTTTTCATTTTGGCATAAATAGACCTCCCTAACTCAGCTCCGATTAATTTGATTTTTTCACCATTGATAGTACTTTTATCGGTGAAAATAATGATGTAAAAAATTTTCAGCGCAATTAAATATTTTGGAAGTTATAGGGCTTTGAAAATCGAATTTCCCTAAGAAACTCGCACTAAAAAAATTTTTGCTATAAAAAAAGTTTAGTAAAAAGGAAGAATTACGTTAGCGAAGCCGCTTTTAGACATACCACAGAGTTAAAAGTCCTTCCGCACGGCCGAAGGCCGGCTATTAAGAAAAAATATTTCCACAAAAAAATATTTTTTTGCACTAAAAATTACAAAATATATAAAAAAGTTGTCTTTATTAAATGCGCCATTAAGAGCTTTTAATTGATACCTTAATCTTTGCAATCGGATAAATAGTATAGGAAATATTTACGATTTTAAGTGATTTAGGGAGGTAAATGAGTACCGATTTCTCGACAATTTTTAAATCAAAAAGTAGATTTTTCTACATTTCGACTTTTTTAATAAAAAGTCAATTCGAATATTCAAGACGATTTGGAAACCCTATATAATCGATTCAACACTTTCCCCCAAATTAGACTATTTTACATCAAATTCATCTAGCAACTATGCTCACAGGGTTGTATTTAACTAACAGAGCTGCCAGACTTCAGGCTTAAACCACATATGGTAGAATGAAAATTTGGATTTAGGGGACAGAGGATTTTTTTGAGTATTTAATGTGTTAATTTTCGGGAATTTATTGCATTTTTTTATTAGATTTTTTTATGTTGCATTACGTTATTTTTATTGGTGAAAATTCTTTGCTCATATAATATAAGTTTTCAATTTGATCCATTTTTAATGCAAAAAATTTGTTGATAAGAGTTTCTTAGAGAAGTGAACCAAAACAATCAATTTATGCCAAAGTTCAAAAGCTTTTATTTCATAAAATTTACAACTCTAGTGAATTTCGGTCGCTGAAAGCATGAGGCAATTTTAAATTCTTTTATTCTTCTTGTAATTTTCTTTTTTTTAACATTTTTCAATATTGAAAATTTCGTTAAAGCAGACCTCTATGCATCGTCTGTACCGACCGGCTTATAAAAAAAATTAACATCTGATTTGTTTTGGGCTACCAGACTGAGCGGCGCTGGTATCTGGCGTATGCCGGGCTATAACTCGCCGGATGGGGTGGAGTTCTTGCTCCGCCGGTAGCCAATAACCGGTACACAAAAAAAACATACCAGCTGAAAAATTATACAAATGAATAGTTTATATGGGGACCCGAAGTGAGCTTACACTCTTGCCTATGATTATCTAAAATATTATCTTGTAGGATTTCGTTCCTCTTCCGGCAGATGTTATTCCGGGAAAAATGTTGGCCCTCCCACAAGGGTACTAAATTACCCTAACCATGGTAACTTGTATGCAATTTTGTTACCCCTAAAGCTACCCTACCTCATCCTACACTACTTGTCCCAATCACTTACCTTTAGAGTTTATTTACCACATATTAATTATAACTCAATTCATTTCTTTTCAAAAACGTTATAAAAATTGTTTTTATTTACAATATAAATCTTAAATAAAAAGGTAAAGCAAAAAGGATTATTATTTACATTATATAATAAAAAAATTGATGCCAAATTATACAAAATTCAAATCAAAGCAAAATTTTACCAAATTGGTATTGAATTAAAAAAGTAAGTATTTAAAAAAAATTAATAAAATATAAAAGAATTATAAGAAATAAATATCGAAATTAAAAAAATAAATTCTCTTTAGCATGCGAAAGTAGTGAGCTTCTCATAACTATGGTGAACTTCCGGGCCGCCATCTTACTTCGCCATCGATGTTCAGGTACAGGTAAGTTTATATATTTTGAATAAAAAAATCACATATAGTTTTTTTTTAAATTTTATTCTTCTCTTTTTCTTTATTCTTTGCTAATTTTTTCTTTATTTTCTTTTGTTCTTCTCTATTTTTCTTATATAGGAATCATAGAGAGCACTTCACGATGGGCTCATTTACCTAGCCAACAAAACTAATATCAGGGACCTAAAAGGAGCTCGCTTTAGTTCCTACTTTTTAAAATTAAGGCAAAAGGAAGGCCCTAACTATGGTTCCTATAATAATAATATTTTTTAGGTATTTATATATATAATTTTTTTGTATTTATTTAATTTTTTAGATTTTCTTTTAAAATATATGTGTTTTTTTTTTTTTTGTTTCTTTTAGTTTCGTCCGTCTATTATTGTCCGGGTCTGGCGATACCTTTACTCAGCTGCCTGGAGGATAGCTGGTGATGTTAAATGTGGTCCCACGGTGGATGTGGCAGAGGTGGCTGGTGTCTTTTCTTTTTTTCTTTAATTTTATTTTAGTTTGTAGTTTTCTTTTTTATGTTTTAGTTATTTTAGTTTTAGTTTTTTTTTTTATGTTTTAGTTATTTTAGTTTTAGTTTTTTTTTTTTTTTGAGATTTTTAAACTTTCTTTTTTTTACATAATTTTAGTTTTCAGTTTTTAAATTTTATTTTAGTTTTTCGTTGTCTTTTCTAACTTTTAGTTTTTGTTTTACGTTTTAGTTGTTTTAGTTTAAGTCACTTCGGTTTTAATATTTTTCTTTAATATAGATTTTTAATTTTTTTTATTCTCTAGATTTCTAGGCTTTCTTTTCTTTTAATACATTTTTAGTTTTTAAGTTTTAGCACCTTTTTTATAAAAACTAGTTCTTAAGTTTTAGTTTTAAATTTTCTTTTATATAAAATTTCTAGTTTTAAGTTTTACTTTTTTTTTTATATGTTTTATTTCAGATAGTTATTAAGTTTCATTTTATTGTTTTTTTTTTAAGATTCACTTATTTTTTTTTTTTTTGCATAATTAATTTATTTTAGTTTTAAGTTCAATTTTTATAGTTTATATTTATATATTTCTTACTTTTTATTTTTATTTTTATAGTTTATATATAATAAAAGTTAAAAAAAATTTGGATTTTTTGCTCGTTTTTCCTTTCTTTTCTTCCTGCCACGTACCACACCTGTTGTTCAAACCAAAAAGAAAGAGCTTTCCCTAGGGACCCTAACATTACACTTCGCCTTCGCCACAACATGTCTTCCCTATCGCCATAATTGAAATCTTTTCAGCAATTTAACTATGTATTATTTACAAATTTCCTTTTTCTTTCTTTTGTTTACTATTTTTTCTTTTTTTCCAGCTGTCAAAATCTTAGCGTTGCCAATCATTAAATTTTATCACCCACAGGGTGCACACGACACGTCTCCCTTTCAAATGATTATCTCTTTGGGAACTTTTTTATTACTAGTGGTCCTCACCTAACATAAAATATTTAACATTAACACTAACATCATGTTAATGGCAAATATAGACAGTTCAACTTGATTTAATGTTAATTTTTTCGATGTTTAAACACGGTTGTTAAAGCAAATGTTAAAATAACCATGTTTAAACACCAAGCATCACACACAATGTTTTTTTACTAACACACACAAAGAAATTATTGCAAGTGTGTTGAATACAACAACAAAACAATGAGAAAGCAAGAAATTAACATGAATGTATGTACCCATACATTTTTTAACAGATAATTTTAATATGATGTTTAAACATCATCTCATCTCTAGTGGAGACTACCCGTTATGGGAATGTCAAAAAAAATATCTGGCAAGCCCAGTGTTTGTTTTGGTTGAATGAAAAAAAAATGCCTGCATGAAGGAATTTTTTAGTGATAAAAAGGAAAACAAATAAAAAAAATCAAGCAAAGTAACCGCGATAGCTTAATATCGATAAAATGTGTTGTAAAGTTCTAAACAATTTGTATAAATAATACTGGAAAATAAGATAATTGAAAATGGCCAGCACCACATCATTAAGTGAAACATCATCGATGTCTAAAAATGATATGACACATATGACGACGACAAGCAGCAGCAGCACAAATGCTGAAAAACAATGTAATCACTTAAAACTTTTCAAAGAATTTCTACGTGACTTGATGAAAGATGCTGTGACTAATGAAGGCAACAGTGAAGTAGGCAGAGAAGGTATCGCAAATGTAAGTTGTAATGGAAGTAGTAGCGGCGACGGTGTTGAATTACGACCTTTTATATTAACGCGTTCTAATAACGAAAGTTATGTAGTGGCTAAAGATGAACTGGTGGCCGAAGTTATAATGTGTATATGGCAATGGCTGAGCCAGAAAAAATGTCCGGAACACTTTCAATTGGGTATTGCACGTTTGGCCGAAGAGGAAATGATTGCAGAATTAAAAAACAAGAAAGTACTAGAAGATTTAAAGGCTACTAATGTTAAGCAGAGCGAAGACACTTCGGACATAGTAATGTTAGATTTGCTAAAGCTACAAAAATTTGTAAAACAATATTTGGAAAAGATACTTTTACGATTGTCTGACAATTCAAAAGAGGAAAATTTAAAGAATTTTGCAGATTGTAGCATAGATACGACAATTCAATGTACATTGGATACAAGTTTGCAATATGTAGAGGCACATGTCAAAAATAAGCCGCGTAAAATGGAAGATCGCCACATATGTTTGCCACAATTCAGTCAAATATATCGACTTGAAAAATCTCTTAGTTTTTATGGCGTTTTTGATGGTCACTCTGGTTCATTGGCCGCCACTTATGCTACTAATCAAATACCTTACTTGCTTGCTCATCAATTAAAATCTATACATAATTCATGCTCCACTGATAGCGATATTTATAGAGATGCTTTGGAGACAAGTTTTCTGCAAGTTGATCATAATTTTGGCAAAAAGCAATTGGGTAGTGGCACAACAGCGGTATGTGCTCTTTTATTAAAAGATGGTCATCAAAACTACAAACATTTGTACGTGGCTTGGGTGGGAGATTCCAGATGCCTTTTAGTTTCACCAACTGTGCTCTTACAATTGGTAAAACCTCATAAACCCGATTCGGTAGATGAAAAGAAACGTATAGAATCAAACGAAACGGGAGGTTCTGTCATATTTGTCCAGGGTCAATGGCGTGTTAATGGTATTATCAATGTATCACGTTCTATAGGCGATTATACCGTTAAGGCTGTCATAGCCGAACCTGATATAGTGGATGTACCACTACAACCCTCCCACGATTTTCTTCTATTAGGTTCCGATGGTTTGTGGGATCATGTGGCTGAGAGGGAAATTGTCGATTGTGTTTATAAGGCCATAAACGATGATGAACAATGTTTGGAAGATATACCCAAACATTTGATTGAATTGGCTAAACAAGGCGATTCACAAGATAATATAACAGTTGTATTGATTTTGCTCAAAGATCGCCAACAAATTAAAAAGGATTTTTTGAAGAGTTTAAAGAAATTATCGTAATATCTAGCTATTGTTAAATTGTATGTATGTATACCCTATGAATATCGAACAATCATTTCTTAAAGTAATATAGCATAGAATAGAACTAGAAGTTTATGTGAGAGCTACCCTATACTAAATTTTCAAAAAATTTACTCATTTTTTTGAAAATACAAAAACAAAATATATGTGACTACATGTATTTTGTTTTTGTATGAATTAGGTTTCTGACAATTGAATTAGGTTTTTTTCTCTCACATAAATATCTAGTTGTTAATCTATGTAATATAGAGTAAATCATATTTCAAAATGACTTAATACAATCTGAGAACATTTGACCAAAAATAATTTCTTTTATTATAAATTCACCTTGTTGAAGGATTGGTTGGTTATCTGGCAAAACTACAGATTTGAAAAAAAGCCTTCACTAATAGATTTATCTCAAATGTTTTTTTCATTAAAGATTTATAAGATTGGCTTTATCAATTAAATAGCATGATGAATAGAAAAAATAATTTTAAAAATGCTTTCAAAAATAAGTTTAGTATTTAGAAATAATCTGTTTTAAAGAAACGTGAATCAGAAATTTTTTGTCTTTAATAAGTATTTTTAAAGTCACACATTTTGTGTTAATTTATTGATAACATTTTCCCGATATGTTAATTCGAACGTATGTGTTTTACCAACTGCAAGTATACAAATTATTTTAGCTTCAAAATATTGTGCCTACAAAAATTAATTAAATAATTGTGCAAAAACCTCTGTGTCTAGAAACAAATATTTGTTGTTAAAAACTGAAGATAGTATTTTAACACTTTGTTCTAGTTGTAACATATTTTATATTAAACGAAAAAACCCCTAATAAGTTCAATTGGTGTTTAACAAAGTAAATTTTTATAGTTAAAAAAGTTTTGTGATCGCTAATAAGATTCATAATTTGTACATAGGAAACAATAAAAAAAAAACCTTTTTTAATTAAAACTGTCAACGAAACAAAAAATAAATTAATTATATTTATTGTATGTACATTTACATTTTAATGTACTAACAATGTTCAAATAGTTATGTTTTATTTTAAATGTTTGATTAATTGTAAGATTAACAATTTTTATAGCAAACCTCTATTGTATTATTGTTATTGATTTTAATTAGTTACAAAAACATATTTTAGTTGTATGTTGCTTTAAATAATAATTTCAAATAATAAAAAATATATATAACATAGAGCATGTTGAAGCTATCAACAAACTGGATATAACAGCTGGTAAAATTAAATCATCAAAATTTTAATTTGGAATTAGGTAAAGAAAATTTTCTTTTAAGCTAAAAACATTTAAACAGAAAATTTTCTTAATAATGTAATGAAAATTTAGCATTGTATTTAGTTTTGCTAGTTAAGTATCCAGGAATAAACCTTCATTCATCCCTCCGTATTCTCCAATAGAATAATATATATCTGAATATATTTAAAACAAATATGCACCTTGAATATACACTAATAGATTTTTTTGTACCAAACACAAATATTTATTTATACCTACAATATATAATATTTATGTATGTAATTCCAATAACAAAAATAAACAAAAACATTTTTTACTAAAAAAAACTGATTTTTTTATTTAAATTTATTTTCAATCTAGCATACACTTTAATTAATAGTGTATTAGATCTTATTAAAGAATAATATAAAACAAAGGTATGTAATGGGTTTATTGACTTCCTGGAGGAGGTGGTGGGGATGTATACTGTTGCGGATGAGAATGGTGTGGCGGAGGTGGCCCATGTAGAGTAGGTGGTCTTATATTAAATGAATGTGGCATTAGCTGTTGAGCATGTTGCATCATAGGCGGCGCACCATATTGAGTATGTTGAGGTGGAGGATATGGCATGTTGTGTGCCACAGGAGGCATAGCATACATGTGGACGTGTGAAGGATATTGTTGAGCAGAATGTGGCTGGCTTGGGTTTACAGGTGGCATACCATAATTAGTAGGAGGTTGAGGATAGTAATTGGAATGCCAGGAATTACGATGATGATTTGGTCCTCGCTGTTGTTGCTGCTGTTGTTGAGGTCCATTGTGGCGTGGTCTAGGGTTGTTATTATAATGAGCTGAATAACCTCCTCTATTGAAATTATTTCGTCTATTATGTTGATTATTATTATAATTTGCTCTATTCGTGCTAGTATCATTTTCTTCTTCTGCAGTTCTGGGCCTCTTGGTTGGGTCATCGTTATCCATTGGTCTATCCTTATTCCGCAATTGACGCTTGGCCAATTGTTCTTGCTCATCATCTGAATAGTCAAGAAATCTAGGTGGTGGTTCTATATCATTTTCCCATGAAGCATCAGAACCTTTAAGCTTCATTAAATTGGATAAAATAACATATTGTGTGTATTGGGTTTTAGGGGCTACATAAACTACATCGCCCACATTGATCTGCTTCTCTTTAATTTGTTTATTTGAATTGAAACGCACACAATATAAAGGATCTGCCACTTGACCTAAAACATCAAAAACTTCACCCAAAACTTTTTGTCCTTTTTCCAAGAAAATCACTGTTTCCAAATCCAATAATATGGAATTGGGTAAAGCCGTAACTAAAACCAATTGATCAACAATTGAATGAATTTTTCCAAATTCTATGCATTCATCTTCGGGTACAGTTATTTGCAAATCTTGTATGGGTGGTAAATCTTCTAACAACATTTCACCTTTTACTTTTAATCTCTGTTTGGGTTTCTTTTTGCCCCCCTCCTCATTGGCATCATCATCCTCATCTTCCTCCTCGTCTGCTACTTCTATACGTTTTTCAATAGTTTTACGTAACTCATTGAGATATTCGACATCAGAAGAATCACTGCTATCATCTGAATCACTATCAGAATCGATTTCAACTACTTGATTTCGATAGTCTTGTGCAGCTGGAATTGGTACTTCTACAACCGAATCAGTATCGGAATTCTTATCATCATTATCCGAATCATATTGAGCTAATAAACCAAGACCGGAAGTAGTTGCTATGCTGGAAGTCTCAGGGGTATTTGTTGAGGATTCCTGTGGCTTGTTGTTAGCAATTTCCTTATCATCTGTCTCCATTTCATTACTTCCTAAGTCAGGTTTATTTTGAATTGACTCTTCAGAACATTCCTCCACATTACCGTTATCCATTGATACTTCTACAGCTCCAACGTCATCCGCCATTACATTACTTTCTTCATTGACAAATTTATTTTCATTACTCTTATTAACATTCTCGCTGTTCAATGCCTCGGTTTCATTTGTTGCTTCATCTGCTTTAATAGGTTCTTCCCTTCGTGGCAGAACTTCGACTTTTAATATTTCGATGGCTTCTTTTTGTGCTACACAGGTTACATCTTCCTTAGTTGTGGATGATTCCTTTCCCGACCCATCATTGACATTTTCTGGAATATTATTTTTCTTTTCATTGCTATTTATTATGGATTTTACCAAAAACTTACCTTTACTTTCAATCATATTGGAATCCCCACTTTTCTTTGTTTCCACAACCTCTGAGGGCAGTTGTTGTTCTTCAACATTTGTTGAATTATCTATAGTTTTTTCATTATCAGCAGTATCCATATTTTCTTGTAAATTTTATATTAAAATCAATTATAACATAATAAGGAAATGTAAATAAAAGCAAAAGTGAATTTTAAAGAACAAAAACAACGTGTTTGGCTCGTGGTGCCTCTTCAATACAGTTGCCATATTTCAAACAACACAAAATTAAAATTATTGCCAGGTTTAAATATTTTTGTTTGGAACTTGTTTTTCTAGATCTGGCATTTTTTATGATTGAACCATACAATAGAGAACTGCGCCGATCGGCTGTAAGCCGGCTGAGTCGAGCCGCCGGAGGTTTTTAAGAGCCGCCGCCGCCGATATAATTTCGGCTAAAACACGACTCAATTACAGCCGCTGATTTCGGTCAAGGCTCAACATTGTACGTTATTTTTATTAAATTAAATTTTAAAGTTTTGTGAATTTTTTTTAAATATAAATTTAAAACTTATAACTTTTTTGAAATACATCTATATATGTATATATTAAGAGTAACGTTACTGACTAACTGATTCATAATCACACAAACCAAACGGCTGAACCTAGAGAGACGAAATTTGGAACATAGGTTGGTATCCCACCATATAGATACACTAAGACGGGATTTTTGGAAATTCGAATGTTTAGGGGGTAAAATCGGTAACTCTATAACTCAAAAACTAATATAGATACAAAAAAAAAGTAGGATAGTAATCGTTATTCACTTAAAAAATAATTGGACAGGTACTTTTGTGAAAATCGGCCGTTTTAGGGAGAAAACCATAGTAAAATAATAAAGTACTCGCACATCTACAAAAACAAAAATTGCTTGTATTTTGTTAGTGTAAAACTACTGCCCACAATGTCAAAATGCTTTGAACGGAAAAATGAGAGAACGAAAGAGAGCAAGAGAAAAAAAACTAAAAAAAAAAATTTACATGTAAATACAAAAACAATTTGACAGTACCGCGAGGTTTGCCAATGAAAAAATTGTAAAACAGCTGGTCTTACGAGTATACTTTATTATTATACTATGGAGAAAACGTGTAAAAACTGTATTTTGGTACTTTTTTGGCACCATATGTATCTTTGAAACAAATCAACATACCGATAAAATTTATGCCGCATTCATAATTTATCAAAAAATGAGAAATACAAATTTGGTACTTTTTATAAATTCAAACGTTAAAATCGTACCTATTTTTGGTACTTTTTTCATAAAAAAAATTTATATTTATAGAAATATTCATATGAGTATTTTAATATGGGGATACCACTACAATTAAAAATTTATTGGAATACAGTTTTTGATACTTCGATGGGTTAAAAAAAAGTACTAAAAAGGGGTAAAGGCGGGTAAACTTAATAATGATTTTTTTTTTTTTTTGAATTTCTAATATTATTGATCTTAAAACATGAAATTAAAGAAATGTGGTCCTAAATGAATGCGAATCCATATGAAGAACTTTGTGGTACTATTTTTGTTGCTCCTATGATACTTTGTTAATTTTCTATAATTATGAACTTGGAAACATAAAATTAAGGACATGTGGTCCTAAATGAATGCGAATACATTAGAAGGGCCTTTGTGGAATATTTTCGTTCTTCTAATAGTACTTGAATGTTCTGCAATTTTCATCCTTAGAAACATAAAATAGAAGATGTAAGGTCCTAAGTGAATCAGAAACCTTAAAATGTATTTTATGGTATTTTTCTTTATTCTAATATACTTTTTCGTAATTCTGATATTTATTTTTCGTTATTCTAAGATTAGAAACCCGAAATTGACGATATATTTTTTTATTGTAATTTTTAGTACTTTTTTTATTTAAAATATTAAAAAGTTTTTTGTTGTAAATTCCGACATAATACCATTATTAAAAATTTTCCCACGGGAGTTAATAACACAGGTCAACAAAATCGCAAAAAAAATTATATCTGGAAAAAGTCTACAATATTATTATTCCTTAGGCTTGGTATAGTGTAGAAAGTCAAATGAAAATTTCCCATCACGTCACATTTTTAACCCATTGAGAACCAAAGAAAATTTGAATCCTTGAGAAGTTTTTAGGTTATAAAATTTTAAAGGTAATATGTAGAGGAAATTTTTCGCACATGTTTTGTAGGCAAGACGTGGGGCTACAAAAATATAGTACTAGTAAAGTCTCTAACTTTTCACACATAGCCCCTAGATGTCGTTAAATTTGTAAAAATCAAGAATTTCTCAATTAACCTTCATAAAATCATTAAATAATGAGGAATAAGGAGTGGGTGCATAAGGAAAATTTGTATTTAATATAAAAGACCGCAGATTTTAAAAATGGTAAAAACTTTAAAATTCCATTGACAGAAAATACGTTCGAATAAATAAAAATCCAAGTTTAAATAACAATGCTAATAAAAAATTAGGAATAACATATACAGTGGCCAAAAAAACTATTCGACATAAGCGATGTTATTTTAATTTTTTAAAAATTTATGAAATGTTCTCAGAATTTTTTGAGTAAAAAAAATGAGATAAAGTTTGGTAGATCAAATCAAAATCAAACGAAATAATGTATTTCCCAGCAAACCAAAGGATTGATTTAAAATTTTCAGTATAAACTCGATAATCCGGATAATTGATTGCAGACCCCAATCCGAATTATCCGGATTATCGATTTTTTATTCTGACACGTTCTTGTTAAAAATTGTATCGATACATTTTTTACCCCAAATACAATTTATATTTAAACATTTTCAACAATTTTAACTTCGCTTATACGTATAAGGTTGTATGTACTGAAAAATATGTTGGAACAAAATTTAACTAAAACCGTAAGTACAACAAAAAGCCCCATCCGCATAATTTTTATTATGAATTTAAATTTAGATTTAAAAAAAAATAATGGCTATTTCTTACTAAATCCGGATTAAAATACACAATCAATCCAGCGTCCGGATTACCGAATAATCCGAAATAAAACTTTCTCAAATGTTTAAGAATAATTTGAGAACAGTGATCTAAACAAAAAGGGGATGTTTTAACTAATTTTGATAAAGATTTAAGGAAAGGATATAAAAAAATGATATCAAAGAAAATATACAAACGTTTGAAATATATTTACTGTGTTTGCTGGGTGATAAATGTTTGCGACCCCGACCAAGAATTTTTGTTTGAATCATACAAAATGATGAAAATTCGTTAAGTATCAATTTTCGGAAAAAATGTTTTACTGTGGAGCCGGCTTACGGCGGGACTTAAAGGTTTTCCTCTCTGGGTATGTCGAATACCGGCTTCGCTGAATAATTTTTTTTTGTATATCAAAATTTTTTCAAATTAGTTTTTTCTTCTCAAATAGTTAATGTTAATGGTGTTTGAAAGTTTGTATTCTAAAAAGGTATCGATATAAATTAGATCACATATGAATTATAGCAGATATTCGAATATATCTACCGATACTTTAGATGCCTATAGCTCATAAAATTATGCACACAGTGAAAAATTTGTGCATTATTTTAATCGCAAGTAAAAGTATTATAGAATCATTATCAAAAAAATGTTTAAAAATCAACTGTGCTGGTAATCTTGATTAACGCTATTTTTTAAATTAAATTTGTTGTTGTTGTAACAGCTAGAACTTCTTTACAATTTTCAGTCTAGGGGTTGTGTATGGAGGTCAAGTCTAAGAAATTGTGCTACATCCACTAGTTGTGTCCATAAACCCGTTGGACAAAGAGAAGTAGGGTTTGCTGGACAGTTGAAAATGTGGTGGGTATCATGTGGGCCCTCACCATATGCTGGGCATAAGTTGGGGACGGCACGGTCTATGCGGGACCAGTAAGCATTGAGCCTGTTGCTCCATCCCGTCCTCAGTTGAGCCAGAACTACTCTTGTTTTCCGCGGCAGATTCTTTTCGTTATCTGCAATAGGTGGTGGGCGGCCTCCTAAAACGACATTCAAGCGGTAACTGCAACCGCGGAATCGATGTCGTCTCTGTGAATGTCTTTCAAAGCTGTCAAGTTGCGGTCCAAGGGATTCTGAACATATCATAGTATGCTCTCCTCGTACTTACGAAGGTCATGCCTGACATGGCTCAGGGGAAATCTAACTGTGTGATGTTGAAGTTTGGATGTCCCCTCCAATGACATCCCAGGAGGAACTGTTTTGTTAACATTATGTTATGTTCCTTGACCGGTAATACCTTCGTCTCCTCATGTAGTTGGTGTGGGGAGGTGATCTGTAGGCAGGCTGTGACGGTCCTTAAGTCTGCATTTTGACAGCTTTGTAAATTTCTCCACTGGATATCACTCAACGAAGGAGACCACACTGGAGCATCACAATTGACTACTGACCGACCAATCGTTTTGTATGTAGCTAACAAGGTTTCTTTGTCCATACCCCAAGTGCTGCCGGCTAGATCTTTGAGGACCTTGTTTCTACTTTGTTATGTTTGGTAAAAACTTTATTACTAGTAAAAAATTTTGGGTAATTTTTTGTAAAAAATTAGACTTCGGGTAAAAAATCGGAAAAAAAAATATTTTGTGAAAAACATTATTTTTAGATGATGCAAATTTTGATTCTTCGTAAAAATTTGGATTTTTAGGGAACATAGAATTGTTAGTAAAAAAAAAACGAATCAAAATTATTAAAAAGTTTGTATTTGATTTTTTGGTGAAAATTAAAATTTTTACGAAATTTAGAATTTGCCCTACTAAGAGAGAAAACAATTCTGTTCCATTAGTTCTCAACAAAGTTTATTAACAAAATATCGTAAATAAAATTTGGGGCAGTAAACTGAGTCTCGCTAATTTCTATTTTCGCTTTTTGAAAATATTTTCAGCTATTTAGTGGTTGTAAAAGTGGAGCATTAGATTTTGCTGCATTATGATCTTCCTTATAGCCAGTCTGCGACAAGTGTTTTACAATATCCACCCAATCCCAACCTCTGGGACGATCACCTTTATGATCTGCTCTCTCCCACTGTCTTCGTTTCTGTGCCTTGGTCAATTGTTCTTTTTTGGGTTCCTTTTTGGCGGTTTCGGTACTATCGGAGATCTGTATTGCACTAACACCTACTTTATCCAAATCTATAGATTGCACAGCTGCATGTTCGGGTTGTTCAGCGGTCAACTCATCTATACGTTCCTTTAAACATTCAAATAAGGTGTAGGTCATGCCACATCCCAACCATTGTTCGGCTTCTTCCTTTAGAGCTGTCTGTATGGCTTGTTTAACAGGGGCCACTCTAAACCCGGTTTTATATTAAAAATAGTAAACGTCAGCATATTAATTACAATTTTTTTTTACTTACATGTTTCGATTATAAAATGTATCCATATTTATGTTAGGTAATTCATTTGGATAATTTTCACCCCATTTTATTTCTACCAAAAATGATTTATAATTATTTTCCTCGCCATACTATTTTATAGAAAATATATCAAATTATTTAGTTATTTTATTTATTTCAAGTACACTTACCTTGTATTGAAATGTAGTGCTGTTAATCTCCTTAAAAGCTTCATCCCCTTCATATATAGACTGTAAAGCTTCACGTTCTTCTGTTTGCTGTTCCAAAGTTTCTGACATTATTTATTAAATATTTGCTTTATTTTTTATCAATCTAAATTTGTCTAAATTACTTAATTTATTGTATTTTATTATTTTCTTTTTAATATTTTAACACAAAAAAAAAAAAGATTATTTACAGCTGTTTGTTGACAACATGCCGCAACTCATGGTTGTATTATTAGGTACTATTTTCGATTGTTATAATTTCGATTATTATCGTAAGAATTGTATACATCACAATTTATCGAAATTGATAACGTTTTTTAAAATGTATAAAAAATTATTTTTAAATTAACTAATAAAAGTTTAATAACAATATATCAATGTTAAATTAAATACTTGATTACACAGGTCGACCAAAAATGCAAGTGTTGTTTAATTGTTTTTTTTTTTTTTGAGATGAGTTTAACAGTTATCCTTCTAATTTGTGTAATAAATTTATATTTTTACGTTCCTCCAGCAATCCACAAATATATATTCCGAGAATTTTTAAACTATCTTTTGAAAGATCATTTGTTGTGAGGATTGCACGCTGTTGGAATTACTTGCCCTATGAACTTCGTATTTTTTCTCACTCCAACAATGTTTTTCGTCGTAAACTTCTGGCTTTTTTAGCTCATAGTATTTGATTACCCCTAATATAGCTACTTCCTTTTTTTTTTTTTTTTTTCAATTTTTGTAAGAATTACTGCTATATGGACATTTTTTTTCTTTTTTTTTTTAGTTACTAATATTATTGCCTACCATTTAAACTTTTATGGCTGGGGAGCCGAATACATTTCTATGAATTTTAAATTAATTTTTTTCTATGAAATGTTAATTGATTAATTTATTTTTTTCTTTTGTTAAATAATTTTTTTAAGATTATATTAGTATGTAAGCTATATTTACATAACTCAGGATTATTACTGTGTAATACATATTTATATTTTGGCCTTGAAGGCTTTGTATTACTATACTGAATAAATAAATTAAAATTAAATTATACATATTAGACACGCCCATAAAAAAATCCAGACCTGATGGAGAAAAACAGAAAGCATATTCGTTTTTATCACATCAAAGTCCAACTATTTGTCTTAGGGGGACTTTTTTTTTTTTTTTTGGTGTCCAGTGTTATTATAAAATACTATAACAAAAACGAGAGAGAAACTATAGTCGGTCAAGACCGACCATATGACACCCTACGCCATTATATGTATATGACCATAAAATTTTGAGAAGGGGACTTATATTAAGCTAACACTTGTACTATATGTAAAATAAAATATGTATACAAATACAGAACAAAGCATTGCTATTAACATCTACATGATTTTATGCACTATAGAGCGATTCCCGGAAGTGGGTTTACATGGGAGCTATGGTTAATTATGGACGGATTTTCATAAAATGTTATTAACTTGATACTATCATTCGTATGGAATTTATGTACGTTAATGTAATTTCCGAAAGAGAGGTTTATATGGGAGCTATGTTCAATTATACTTTCTTCTGTGCTGAATTTCATTAAAATATTGCTATTTTTAAGGCATTTATGACCACTAAACCCCTATTCCGGGAGGGCATTTATATCGGGGGCTAGGTGAAATAATTAAATAATAGGCTTCGTTTTTGTGCAAGAGTAATAATTCGTGCCAAATTTCATCAAGATATCTTTAAAATTGCGATCTGTACTTTGTTTACAAGGTTTACATCAGGGATACGCCAAATGGTGCACACGTGCAAATGATTTCTTAATTTTATCACATCTACATATATTCTCTTAAAGAGAAGCGGATAACTATTTATTCATTTTTTATATTTTTAATACTTTTTAAGCAAATTGTTTTAATATTCAATTATAGTTTTTATTACAGACTTTTATTGTATTAAATTGTTTAAGAGAAATAGATATTATGAAGTTATAAGCTTTAAAATTGTTTCCGTGCAAAATATAAGAGCAGGAGAGTTATACAGACCATACACAAATACAGAATGTGAAATTTAAGAGCGCCGATCACTGGTTTACACGGACAGCCAGCAGTTGTATTACATTAAAAATATTTTTGAGTCATTAAATTGAGGCACTTTTCTAAATGTGTTTTATTTATTCTATACAATTGAAGACTTTTCCAGGTTTTATTGCAGAAAAATTTTAATTTCTCCTACACTGTTGTAAATTTTTACATAAAACACAACAAATATTTTTCCACCATGTAGGTGTTATTACTCACAAAATTAAACAGAACTATAAATTAATTTTTTATTTTAATCTTCATTCATTGATATTGATTAATTACCAAATGTAATTTTATCTATTTTTTAAATTTAATTAAATTTTTAAATTTAAAAAATTTTAAATTTTAATATCGTTCTATGTACTTATTAAGCAAATATCTATGGTCAAATATTTGTCAAAAATTACCCAAAAATATAAAATACAAAAAAACTTTAAATTTTAAGGCTTACTAATAATTCACATTAGAATTTTATACTTATTTTTAAATTCAATAAAAAAATGTAATATTAAATATTTATAAATTTAAAATTTTATATTTTATTTTTATATTTTATTATATTAAATTTATAAAATTTGAGTATTTTATATTTATTCTTTTGTTGGCACACATTCCCCCTGAGTGTCTGTGATAACTAGTATGTATGGCTATCGTTTGGAGGAACAAGGTCAACCAGAAGCTCAAATAAGTAAGCCTAAGCTTTCAATGAAGACAACAACGATGCCTCTCCATATGTAAACAAACGTACATAGAATTTTTTGTATATTTCTATCAGAATAAAAATTCAACGTGAAAGATAATGTTTAATACCAATATCAATTCTCACTTTTAAACATGACTTTATTTAAATTGTTTCTACTAAAATAAATATTATCTTTATAAATAATTTGTTCCGTTAAAACAAAACAAAAAAGTGACAAGTGTTAAATAAACGAAAAAAAATCATTATGGAAATATTTAGTATATTTTATAACATTATCTGAAGTACTTAAAATAAAAATTTAATTTAATTTCATAAAAAATAAAATTAAGCAAAAAAAAAAAAAAAAATTAAATTCTATGTATAATAAAAATATTGTTCAAATTAATTGAACAATTACATTTCTGTATTCGTTTTTCGTGATCATTTTTGAATATATTTATTTAAAAACAAATAATTAATTATGGGGAATAAAGTATCTTCGTTGAATGAAAATAAAAATATTGATTTGAAATGTTGCAACTGTTTGAAAAACATGTGTTTCCAAGAAATTTCTGAAACGCCTCTGCATATGATGGAATATAAAATAGATGAAGGAGGTGAGTGAGTTTCGTACAATTTGTTTTGTATTTTTAATTTAAAAATGTTTGCCATAGAATCTGAATAAAATTAATAAAATTGTTAACTATAACGAAAAATAATTTATGGTTATTGTTTTAAAAAAAATTACGTACATATGACAGTACTAGCAAGGAATTGAATATTAAAATCCAATAAAAACAACTATATTTTAATTCTTTTTAATTGTCAATAATTTTTTCATTTCAAATTTAACTTTGGATTATTAAAATAATAAAAAGTATTTTAATGTGTAAAATACCTATGAAAAATTTCCTGTTTTTGTTTTTTTTTTATTAAATTATTAATATGTATAAATAAATTATAATAAAAGAAATCAAAACATCTGTATAAATATCATACATTTCAGATAAATTTGTTTATGTGTATGAATAGATTTAAAAACAAAAACAGGTATTTTTTGTTAAACAAATTAAATTTTTACGATATACAAACAATAAGAATAAAATTTAAATGCTAAATAGAATTTTAAGAGTTCTATGACAAAAAGAAGCACAAGTTAAGCTATTTTTTATAACATAACTAGCTAATACCCGGTGTGCTTCGCCACCCCCCGAAATTAAATACATAGTAATTAAAGGATTAAAAAAATATACTAATTTTTGTATTTAATTTTTATGGGAGGGACCATACCCCCATAATCCGCTAATTTATTAGACAAATGTTTTCATGGATGTCAAAATTCTTTGTGCAAAATTTGAGCATTCCAACTCCAATAGTTTCCCAGATATACGAATTTTTGCATTTAATTCATATGGGAGGTACCATGCCCCCTACTTCTAGTCAGCCCATATTTTTCTCAAATATTAATATTGAAACTAAAGTGGCTCCGACTGTTATATTTTCTCAGATATGATAATTTAATATTTTCTTTATATGGGAGGTGCCACGCCCACTATTGCTAGTGTACCAATTTTTGTCCAAAATATTAAATATTGAAGCTAATGCTAGTCGTACAAAATTTGAGCTGTTTAACTTTTCTAGTTTCCCAGATATAAAAATTTTGGTATTAACTTTATATGAGAGATGACATGCCCACTATTTCTTTTCCTCCCATTTTTGCACAAAATGTTCACTTTGACACTTAAGTTTATTATACAAAATTTGAGAAATGTAACTGTTATAGTTTCCTAAATTTACGGCATTTGGTATTTTCAAGCAATATTAGGCGTGGGATGTGCCACACCCCCTATTGCTAGTTCGCCTATTTTCCTCAATGTTCATATATGTGTCAAAGTTGTTCATGCGAAATTTAAGGACTCTAGTATTACCAATTTCCGAGATATACTACTTTTAATAGTTATTTAGTAAGTGGGCGTGGCACCTCGCCCACATGGAATTTCAAAATAAAAAGTAGCCTATTTTTCCTTCCAGGCATATAGGAACACACTGTGAAAAATTCAAGAAAATCGGTTTAGCCTTTTAGGCGGCTATAGACTTCAAACAAACATATATACATACATACGTACATACATACATACATACATACGTACATACATACATACATTAATTTTTATATATATAGATTAAAAAAATTTGTAATTTCAATACAAATTCTAAATAATTACATAATCATTTTATGATAAACTTCTTTTTAAATTTATGCATAATGCGAATTAACAAGATTTAATTAATTTAACATCACGGTATTTCATTAAAACTTCACAAAATTTAAATTAACAAACCCATTGTGCAAATGCTATAAAAATTGCATACTCCAAAACGCGTGCCGTATACACATGTAAAATAAGTATGTTTCTCAAACTTGAAATAGTTTTTGTTTTATATGTTAACACCTCGATGACACACATTTTATTCCCTCTTAGCTAATTTTGGATGCCGAGCATATACAATCAAGGATTTAACAACAGAATAATAAACATAAATAAATACCTAAAAACACGCATGTCATCATACAAATTGGAACTTCCCCAAAATGATCCATATCTTTTTTTGCATTACAGTGACGAATTTAAAATAATAAATAATTAGTCTGTCATCAATCTCAAATCATTAATAAAATTTATTCGTCGAAAAATATATGATTATACTCTCAAAAATGTATTTAGTTTTGAATTGTTATTCTTTAAAAAATGTTTGTAAATACATAATGAGAGTTTTTCGTTTTCTACGTATTTAATACGTAATTTTAAATGATGACGCCATCAATCCAACATACAATATGTATTATTGGTCAAAGCTTGTTATTGCTGAGGGCAGTTTTATTAATAAAGATTATAATTATTATAAGGCTTTTATTTTATTTTTATATTTGCCATGTTTTGTTTAATAAAAACGTTTTTTTATTCTATATTTAAATGATTAATTAATATCACTGCAACTATAATTAACGCTCACTGTTTTTTAAAGGTGTACTCTTAATTACTGTTATTATAGTGTGAAATGAGAGTCAATAATCGCAAATAACCATTTTTAATTCATTTATACATATATACAAACATATGCAGATTTTTTGTAAATTAATAGAATCAACAAGTGGGAGTTTGACATTGACAAATTTGTAAAATGAGTGCCAGTAATACATGTAATTTTTAAATTTTAAAATTATATAATTGGGGGGTTCACAAAGTGTGCAATCATGTCGTATTGTCATAAGTCCTAAAATATTTCAATGTTTACAAAATATTGTCATTGTTTTTCCTTTGTAAAATTTTATGACATTATGACAATACGACATTATAGCACACTTTGTGAATCCCCCAATTATTTGTTGTCAGAAATTGTATAACTTAGTTGACTAATAACTTTTTTAAACCATAGAAAACAACTAGAAGTCCAACTCTTTTCATTCGCTCAGAAACAAAAAATTACTCTCTTCACACGTATAAATTTGTTCTGTAGAAAATTTTACTAACACTCACAAAGCGTTAGGTTTTTTTGACAATTGAGTTAGGTTTTTTATGAGCAAGTTGGAGTTCTAGTTGTTTTCTATGTTTTAAACATTAAATACTGTTTTAATAAAAAAGTACTATTTAAAAAATATAAATATTATAGCATTTATACGCACGATTATTGCATATGTTATTAACTCACCGTTTATACGCAAATTCATAGTATAATTATAAAGTATACTCGTAAGTTCTTACTGTTTCTTAGCTGTTTTGCAATTTTTTCATTGACATACCTCGAGGAACTGTCAAATTGTTTTTGTATTCCTATGCTAAATTTTTTTCGAGTTTTTTTTTATTCTTCCTCTCCTTCATTCTCTCATTTTCTGTTCATAACATTTTGATATTATGTGCAGTAGTTTTACACTAACAAAATACAAGCAATTGTTGTTTTTGTAGATGTGCGAGCACTTTCTAATTACGCTATGACGCAAATTATATAAAAAATACATATTTTCTTTTTTCTTCGCAAAATTCACTCGCCATTTATACGACACAAAATTTAATAAGAGGTGCGTGAAAACGCTATATATATGTATAAAATATGATGGAAAATATTATCATAAATTCATTTTTGCAAACTTTTTTATTTTAAAACATAAAAAAGCTAGCAATATTGAAATACTAATGATTTTTCAAAAACTGAAAGAGAAAAAGAAGTTATAATTTTGTAAAATTACATTTTATAATAATACCAAATTAAAAACGAGACTATAGTCGGTCAATACCGACCATATGATACCCTACACCATTGACCTGTGTCCAATTGTAAACCAACACTTTTACTAAATATAAAATAAATTATATAAATACAGAATAATGCATTTATATTAACATTTATATGATTGTTTGCCTTTTAAGGTTATTCGCAGAAGTGGGTTTATATGAGAGCTATGGTAAATTATGGACCGATTCCCATAAATTTTGGCAATGTTGTTTCTACTTATATAAAACTTTTTTGTGTTGAATATTAAGTTGATACTATCATTCGTATGGGATTTATGCACGTTAAAGTGATTTTCGGAAGAGGGTTTTATATGGGAGCAATGGTCAGTTATGGACCGATTCTAATGAAATTTGGCACAAAGATTAACACTTATATAAAACTCCTTTGTTTCATTGAAGTATTGATATATTTACGGCATTTATGATCGTTAAACCCCTATTCCGGGAGGACATTTGTATGGGAGCCAGGTGAAATAATGGACCGATCAATTTCAATAGGCTTTTTTCTTGTACCAAAATAATTATCTGTGCCAAATTTCATCAAGATATCTTTCAAATTGCGACCTGTACTTTGTTCACAAGGTTTACATGGACAGACAGCCAGACGGACGGACATCGTTAAATCGACTCAGAAAGTGATTCTGAGTCGAACAGTATACTTTAAGGTGGTGGTCCGATAATTATTTCTGTGCGTTAGGTGGTGTAGGGTATAAAAAAAAAATAATTAATTACAATACAAATTTTTCAATAAAATCTCCATAAAAATTACCATTATTCAAAAAAATAAGTAACATTTTTCAAAGAAAAAGATAGGATATGAATAAATTTAATAAAATAAGGAAAAATTTTTTTTTTTGTTGAAAATTCTATTTTAAAAAAAAGTTTTTAATAAAGATAATGAAGAAGGTATGTCCCTAAAAAAAGTATCTTTTTTCACAAAGTAAATTTTTTCGAAATATATGTTTAAAAAAATAATGAAAATTTGATTTCCTCCTTTAAAACAAATATAGATAAACTAGAATTTTGCGAGATACTCGTAAACCAGAATCAGCTTTCATTTTTTTTTCTATCACGTATTGATTTTTTTTATTGACACGTCTAATATTTCCCTAATTGTTCAAAAATAATTTGTTTAATATTAGTAATTTTAATTAATTCTAACAAATTAAAATCAAATTTTACATAAAAATTCTAAAATCAAATTTCAGTTACGTATAATACATATTAAATTATTTTATTTATTGAAATTCAATCTATTAAACAAATTGTATATTCAATTATTCTAACTATCGATTATATTTATTTATATTTGATTACTTAATTAATATTAATTTATTTAACTAAGTTGATTTATAATTAAAAATATTAGACAATTTGAATTTTGAGCATTTGAAAATTGATAAAATTATTGATTGATAACACTGGTCAACAATAAAATTTGTTTGAGCTTCTTCAAAAAAAAAAAAAAAAATATGTGGACTAGATGGAATTCCGCATGCTAAACTGGAATCTGCTTTCAGTTTTTTATATCAGGTCGGGATTTTTTTTTATGGCCGTGTATAATATTGCGCCCTAAATAAGCCGATTACTCGAGAATATTTCACTATAACTCGAGAACGGTATGCACGATTTATATAAATAATACACCAAAATATGTGGAATAACATTGGCTTTAAGTCGCTTTACTATCAATTTTTTATCCGCTCAATAGTTTAGGAAATATTTCGAAAAAAGTGTCGGAAATTTTTTTTTCATGCAAAATTCAACATTTATTTTTTTTTTTTAAGTGAAAACATCAAAAATATTTAAGTTTATCACCTTTATCTCAAAGCTAGCAAAAAAGCCACATATTGTAAAAATTGATCCACAAATTTTGATTGCATTAACAGTTAAGTTTAGATACCCATGCATAGCTATAGCTAAGTGGAAATACACTAGTGGACTAAAAAAAACTTTTTTTTTGTCTTAAATAAAAAAATAGGTGGATTAGATGGAATTCAACGTGCTAAATAAGAATCAGCTTTTACTTTTTTTCTATCACACATTGATTTTTTTTTATGGGCATGACTACAAAACAAATTAAGATAAATTGAACTTTAATATATAGCGACCTAAATTGTCTTTGAGCTGAATTTATATAATTTTTTGTCCAGTTAATATTTCCGTAGTTATTCGGTAATTAGTACCGAAAATTTTAAAATTAATTTTTTTGAAAAGCGGTGATGTGTCACTTATCAAAATCGTGTAAAGGGTTCTTGAGTTATAGCCTAAGTTCGACAAACCATTCTCGAATTTTATAGTGTATCCGTTGAATAAGGTGATGATATTAGTCATGCACATAAAAAGAATTGGTACCCCATAGAAAAAAGTGAATGCAGATTCTATTTTTGTTTACAAAAAAAAAAAAAATAAAGAAAAAATAGACAATTTATCTTTTTTGTAACAAAAAAATCTAAAATTTTGCATGAAAATGATTTTTTTCGGGCACTTATTTCAAAATAACTCCGAAACTATTGAGCACATAAACAATTTATGTTTGGGAATTTTGAAGATATTAGTAGTACGCATCTTTTGGTGTATCACTTTGATCAATCGTACACACCGTTCTTGAGTTATGAGGAAATATACTAGAGTAATGGCCTTACTATGAGCGAAATATTAGACACGCCCATAAAAAAAAATCCAGACCTGATGGAAAAAAAACTGAAAGCAGATTCGTGTTAAGCACATAAAAATACATCAAGTCCAACTATTCGTCTATTCTATTCGTCTATAGTGTAATTAGAAATTTTTGATGTAAATATAAAAAGATTTCATTTTTAAAAATTAGTCATGAACTATAAAACCTTTTTGGTTTTATCTCAGATTATTTAAATTTTCATACATTTAAAATGTTTGCCCAGAAAGTATGCACCAAATATAAAACATAAAATACTTTGACTTAAAATAGTATATGAACAATACGTTTTATCGTAAACAAAATAGAATTTAAAACTTTATATAGCAATGTGTTTGGTTTTAAAGTAAATTTGGGGATTTGGGAAAACAAATTTTTAAAAACGAAAATTAAAATTGAAGGAGTTGCGCAATGTTTACTGGAGGAACGACTCTTAGAATGTTTTTTTTTTCTTTTAAAATATCTAAAAATATATTGTTTTGGATTTTAAATAAATTGTAATGTGATATACTCAAGAAGATCTACATCTCATGTTAGTTAGTTTTTGAGTAAAAATAAGATGTGTAATTTTGCAGCAGATATAAACTTGCACAAAATAGTTGCACTTGTGTAGCCCCTTATAAAAAACCCTGTATTATTTTGATAACATTTCTTAATTGTAAAGAGTACACAATACAACAGACTCAACTAACTGAGTAATATTACCCTTTTGTTAGTGCTTTTTTCATATTCTTATTAGCCAAATAATAAGTATTATACAAAACAAAAGATTTCTCTCTTTTTTTCTATACATATTTGTATTGTTTTGGAACACCCTCAAATATTGAGGGAAAATAAAGTTTTGTTATGGTACTAATTCAGTTAATAAGTACGA
This sequence comes from Protophormia terraenovae, assembly GCA_951394005.1. Lineage (NCBI taxonomy): Eukaryota > Metazoa > Arthropoda > Insecta > Diptera > Calliphoridae > Protophormia > Protophormia terraenovae. The sequence continues at coordinate 147,560,418 of OX596074.1, forward strand.
TCGCGATAGAGAAGAACTTAAGCGGAATATTGATAGTGAAAAATAAAAAAATAAACTAGTTTTTAATGAAAAAAAAAAATAATAATAAAAAATAAAACTTGCCAAAAAATTAATAATTAATAAAATACAATAAATAATAAATTATTTAATGTGTGTGATTTTTTTAAAGAATTTTTTTTGTAAACTAATTTAAAATATACCGTTACAAAATATAAAGTTATATTTATAAATATGGCATCTTGGTATTCGAATTATATACCCACTTGGGTAAATCGTTGGTGGCAACCGCCTCGTCGTTTAAATCCTTATCGCAGTATACGTCCTGCCTCAGAAAGTAAGAAGAAAATCTATAGATTTGTAAAAGTCTTCAAATAAAAAAATAAAAAATTGAAAGTATTTTTTACTTAATCAAGGTCGTTTATTAAAAATAAAAACAAACTTCTAAACCCACATACTATTATCTACACATATCTATGATCATCTGCATATATTTTATATGTGTATGTATGTTTTTAGTTGTACAAATGTCTGTGTATTAAAGACGTTACGCGTTTTTTCGGGTTTGTGACTTCATCTTTTTACTATGTAGTTCTTATCCTAATTCCTAATATATATTATAAAAATGAGGTGTAAGTTTGTTTGTTTGTTTGTGCGTCAATCACGTCTAAACGACTGAACCGATTTTCACGAAATTTGACACACAGATAATACCAGTGCCAGAGGTGGTTATAGGCTATATAAGATTTCGATTGGATGCCACGCCCACATTTTACGCCCACTTTTTATAACTTCCAAACGGTTGGACCGATTTTCACGAAATTTGACACACAGATAGTATCAGTGCCGCTGATCATTATAGGCTATGTAAGATTTCGATTGGATGCCACGCCCACATTTTACGCCCACTTTTTATAACTTCCAAACGGTTGCACCGATTTTCACGAAATTTGACACACAGATAGTATCAGGGCCACTGATCATTATAGGCTATGTATGAACTGTGTTGGATGCCACGCCCACATTTTACGCCCACTTTTTATAACTCTTAAATGGTTGTACCGATTTTCACGAAATTTGACACACAGATAGTATCATTTCCGGTGGTCATTATAGGCTATGTATAAACTTGGTTGGATGCCACGCCCTCATTTTACGCCCACCTTTTAAAACTCTTAAACTGTTACACCTATGTTCACCAAATTTGACACACAGATAGTACCATTACCGCTGGACATTATAGGCTATGTATGAACTGGGTTGTATGCCACGCCCACTTTTTATAACTCTCAAACGCCTGTACCGATTTTTAAGAAATTTAACACACAGATAGCACCAGTAACGGTGGTCGTTTAAGGCTATGTAAGAACTGGGTTCACGCCCATATTTTACGCCCACTTTTTAAAACCCCTAAACAGTAGCAATTGTTTTATATTCCCTATTAGGGGGTAGCGAAGCGCACCGGGTTACGCTCGTTATTTAATAATTTATTTATTTTTTTTTTTTTTTTGTTTTATTCTTCGGTAAATATTTAATGTTTTGTTATCTGTTTGTTGTCAAACATGTTTTTGTGATTTTTATTGTTGTTTAAATCATTTGCACATTTTATTGTTCCTAATGTGTTTTTTAATTTTAAAGCCTTTAATTAATTTGTTATAAAAAGTATTTAAACTTTTGTTTTTAATAATTTTACTCAAATACTTAATTATAATGAACATAAATAAATTATTATCTAAATATTATAATAATTTTTTGTAAATAATTTTTGATTGTTAGAGATAAAAAATAAGTAAATGATTCAGCAAAGTGTTCTTCTTAATATTAAATATTTTAAACATCATTTAATAAAATTATTATTATGTATTTTTTTTTTTTTTCTAAAATTTTCGAGTCTAGCTGCAATTTATTATTAAATTTCTATAAAAGACTCTACACGAAGCAATAATTTTAACTATGTTATATAGAAAAATTGTGTAATAAATCTGTATCTTCTAAACTACTAAACGGTTCGGATTTAAATGTAAGATGATTATCTTAGACAAGTCCGATTTTAAAGATTTATAAACCTTTGTATGGAACTCAGATGAACTAAAAATGTGTTTAATCACCTATGATGTCTGTTATAGTTAAAAAGATATTTATTTGTGTTTGAATTTGCAAATATCGATTTTTTGCCTTTACTTATTTGGTTTTTCTAAAATGTAGACAGGAAATAAAAAAATTTTACAATATTTTTAAAGCTCACCAAAATCATTATAAAATTTATTTTCTTTAAGTTTATTTTTAATGTAATGTATTAGAATATCAATATTTTTGTATGCCAAAAATGTCTCAATATTTTTTTTTTTATTTTCTTAAAAATTTTAACATGTACTTCAGTTTTAAATTGTTTATGAAAAACTTTTAAAAACTTTAAAAAATAATATGATATAAAATTATACATGGTTAAGGAAATACATACATATTTATTACCAAAATTTTGCGATGGCCCCCACTATGCGTACCAAAATTTTTATTATTATTAAATAAACAAACCTGTAGAACTTATTCGATTTTATCTAGAATAACTTACATAAACTTTTTTAATTTTTACCCATAAAGTAGGTACTAAATTAACCTAAAAATACATGAATAATTTATTGATAAACTTACGACCATGTTTAATAACTTTTTGAATTTTTAGCGATTAAAAAAATATCTCGTTTAATCTTAAAATTAAAATTGTTTTAACAAATTTATAGCATTTTAAAGAAATTTAAAATTACATTAAACTCTAAATTTGAAAAAAAAATAATAAATAAATTTAAAAATATTGAAGTTATTACTTTTTTGAAAATATATGAACCAGTTATTTTGAAAGAGGTCTAAGTCCCTTTATAAAAACGGTGATGTTAGGTAATAAAATATTGAAATTTTTTAGTAATAATTTCATCAAAACTAATTTTTTTATTTATATTAAAACTTGCTAATTCGATTTTTATAATTAAGATAATTAAGGCCATTTTCAAAAAGGAACGGCTCATATGAACAATTTTAATATACATACTATATATTTGAAAAGCTACCTTCTGTTTTCTAAATCAAATTTAAAATCTAAAATTTACTACAAGAACTACCCTTTAAATGATATATGATTGAGAATCTCTGAACATGATTCATACAATTTTCTTAAGTTCCGCGTCCTTGTTGTGAATATAAAAACACACTTGTTTGAATTAAGACGTCACTTTTTTTAATATATGATATTTAAATCTTATGTTTTAATGGCTTGCTATCTTAAAAAAGATAATTTTTGACAAAACAAAATAATTTTCCCACGCCTACGAGATCCATATGTCAATGAATTTACTTTTTAGTAAAAAGGCAATACATATACATATTAAAATAAACAAATAATAAATATATAGTAAATGTAATAAATTATAAAATAATTAAGTATACAAAAAAAAAAAAAAATTTACATATTTTATATAATTTTAATATTTTGACAAAAACCCACATTTGGTTATGATAAATAAAAAATTAAAACTATTTTTGTTTAGCAGAAAAGAATGTATTAGAGTTTTTAATGTGAAAAAGTAGTAAAAGTTAAACTATCTTGAGCTTTTAATGAAATACATAATGCGTATTTTTTATAAATTTTATTTTTTATAAAAATAAAAATGAATTCATGACGATATCTTTATTCTTTTTAAATTATTTTGAGCATCTAATACTCAGCAGACATACATACTAAATGCATTAAAATTGAAAACAATATACTTTTTTGATAGATCTATTATACAAATCATATAAAAAGGTCAAATAACCATAATTGTACAAACACATTGTACACATATTCATTATTGTATAAAAAATTTACATTAACGGTATCTACTTAGTAACTCAAAATGTTTGATTGAAGTTCAAACAAATTGAACTGCTTTTGTACTTAAATTAAAAATTTATATTTTTTTATTATTTATAGACATTTGCTAATATGTTCTAATTGAATCACAATACATATTTTAATTTTCATGTTCTATTTCATTTTGCAATTAAGTATGAAATAAAAGTATTTTTGTGCTGTAATTTGATTAAATATGTAAAGCACAATACAACTGTTTAGTTAAATGATTGAAATGATTTTTTGTTTTAAAAAAAGTATTGGGATAAATTGATTCAAATACTTGACAATTAATAAACAAAAATAGAATTTGCATCCGTAAAGCATGAGGTCATCTTTTAGACAAACTTATAATTTTAAAATTAAACATACATACAGACATTCATATATAGATATAAATTATTTTATACGAGTACAGGTATCTGTTGAAATTTGTTTATTTAAAAAAAATAAATAATTTAAATATTTATTTTATAACTAAAGTGATTGATTTTTTACTAATTGAATTATACCAAAAGAAAAGTATAACAATATGTTTTTAGCAATAAAAAAATTAATGATTTTTATTAAATGATTTTTAAGTGAATTTGATTTAAGACCTTATACGAGAGTTGTTTATTAAGTTTAAGTAGAAAGTGCGCAAATTTAAAATTTTTTAAATAATTTTATGCTATTACTTCTTTTGGTTTAAATCTATTGAAATTAGTTTGGTTCACTTAACTCCCCAGCTCTAAAAAATATGTTTTCCAAGAATAATTTATCCGTATTAATCATAGATACTGTAGGATATTACATACTCGGCATAGGCTGCCTATACCTTCCTTTCATTATAATAGCAATCAATTTTACAAAATATTCGAATGATTTAATTTGTCAGTTCATTGACTGTTTCTTCTCTACTTAATTCCAAAGAATTAAGTTTTAAATGGTGTTAAAAAGTAAATAAAAATAATTATTGAAACACGTTTCAAATTTTATGCAAAATATTATAGAAAATATCTAAAAAAAAAAACATAGAAAACAAAAAAACCAAAAGTAAGAGTGATGAACATAAATACATGTTATAGATAAAAAATGATGATGTTAACTAAAACTAATCCTAATATATGTATGTATATTATAAAAATGAAGTGTAAGTTTGTTTGTTTGTGCATCAATCACGTCTAAACGGCTAAACCGATTTTCCGAAATTTGACAAGTGCCGGAGGTAGTTATAGGCTATATAAGATCTCGATAGGATGTCACGCCCACTTTTTTAAAACTCTTAAATATTTGATATCGACTAAAAAAGGATAGCGAAGCTCACCGGGTTGAGCTCGTTAGTTATAAAATTGTGTTTAAATTATTTTTTCTTTAATACTTATTATAATATGTTAGGAAATTTAAATTACTTTTTAGAAGATGGAGTATTCGCCACTTCTTTAGAGTGCTTTGTATATGATAATTACCTAAACATGCATTTAAAATTTCAACTGTTCCAACTTGGTCATGTTTTTTCCACATATAACCTAACATTTTTGACCGATTTTATATATTTTTTTGTAATTTGTTAAAGAATAAACTTTGTTATTGAATAAAGAAAATTTTGATATCTTTAATAAACGATTTTGTATATGAAAATTTTGCCCGGAAGGCCGGTATTCTCTCAAAAAATTTTAATTTCAAAAAAATATATTTTTTCTTATTGATTAATTAACATTAAAATATTGATATCACCTTTCCATGAATTAAGCGCCATTTTCGACCCAATTTATTTCTGTGTGAGAGGGATTAACATTAAATGATATCCTTCCTAACTAACGTCTATTCATTTTAATTACAGTTAAAATAAAAATAAATGCCTACGTTTGATTTATACAAATTATGATAGTGTGTTTAAAAACAAATTTTTTTTAATATTTTGCTCTTTAAAAAAATTTTTTTAAACAAAAAAAATGGACCGATTTTTTAAGCAAATAGGAGCCTAGAAAAGCCGACAACAAATACCACTTTTAGAAGTATCTTCGGTTTTTTGCCGATATTTCTGTTATTTATCAACCGATTTTGCTCATTTTTATTAGCGTTTTTCTAAGGAATATTCCCTACAATATGTATAAAACATATACATATATCCGATTACTGGGGCTTTCTAAAAACTGATTTCAATAGACATACGGGCATGTTTATATCGACTCCCCTATCAATAACGATCAAGAATTTATGTACATACATACATATATACTTTTTGGGGTGTTAGATAAGTATTGAAAAAATTACAAACGGAATGGCAAACTTATATATACCCATACACCTGTGGGGAAGGTGCAAAAAGGGGAAAAAGTTGGAAATACAAATTTGTTCCCATTATTCTGCCGTATGCTCCCTTTCAATCCTATATATCAAATTGTTTATTTTTATGAAAATTTATATACATACATATGTATATATTTTTTTTATTTAAAATTTTGATAATTTGGATAAAAATTTAAATCTGTTTTTAATATTTTTTTTTTTTTTTTTTTTTGTGGAACCTTTTTTTTATTACAAAAGAGTCAACAAACAAATAACAAATTTAAATAGTTTGAAAACCCAATAAATATTCAACTTAAATTATTTTTATTTTATATAGAAATGTCGAATTCTACAAATAATCCATATAAATCAAAATTATTGTCTATATATGTCAATGTCAATAACTTATATTTACAAGTTACCAACAACCATTAAATATACATATATAAATTGAATGTGGGATGGAAATACGTGTCATTTTGCCATTTTAAGTTTATAGAATATTTTTTTTAACTGAATATGTATGAACTACATACATACAAATACACATCTAATTACATACATATGTATGTAATTGTGATTTCTAGAGTTATTTCCAAACTTAAACATATATTTGCAATAAATAAATACAAACAATATTTTAGATGATTTATTAATATATACATACATATTTTTAATTTCTAGATGCTGCAAGTGATGCTATTCTGAAAGTTGTCTCCGTTGAATTACACCGTGAAGATAATCATGATGAACATCATACAGATCATTTTTATGCAGCCAAAGATGCCCTTATTGTAAGGCGTGGTGAACCTTTTCGTATTACATTGCATTTTAATCGCCCCTTTAGTCCCAGCCGTGATGCCATAAGTTTTATTTTTACAGTGGCTGGTGAAGATAAACCTAGCCCCGGTCATGGTACTCTAATTGGTATAGTACCCAGAGATGGTATTGATTTTTTGGGAGATCCTCTAGAATGGGGTGCTGGTATAGAGGTACATGAGGGTAGCACATTAACGGTATTAATCAAACCTGCTGTAACATGTCCAGTAACTGAATGGAGATTAGATATTGATACTAAATTATTGGGAGATGGTTCAAAATCTTTTACCATGCCGGTGCCAATTTATATACTTTTTAATCCCTGGTGTCCGGATGATCAAGTTTATTTGGCCGATCGTAATGAGCGTAAGGAATATGTTATGCATGATACTACACTGATATGGCGGGGTTCTTATAATCGTTTAAGACCTTCTGTGTGGAAGCTTGGACAATTTGAACGTCATGTTTTAGAATGTTCATTAAAATTAGTGGGTACTGTAGGACGTGTTCCAGCCGCTTATAGAGGAGATCCCGTCAGAGTAGCAAGAGCTTTATCGGCTGCTGTTAATTCAGTAGACGATGATGGTGTTATTTTAGGTAATTGGACAGATGATTTCTCTGGGGGTATTGCACCCACCAAATGGATGGGCTCTACGGAGATATTGCAAGAATTTTACAAAACACAAAAACCCGTAAAATATGGTCAATGTTGGAATTTCTCTGGTGTTCTAACTACAATAGCACGTGCTCTCGGTATACCCTCGCGCATTGTTACCTGCTATTCATCAGCACATGATACGCAAGCTTCACTGACTGTGGATATATTTATTGATCAAAATAATAAAAAAATGGATGCTGAAACTACAGACTCTATATGGAATTATCATGTTTGGAATGAGGTTTGGATGACCAGACCTGATCTAGGGGTAGGACAAAATGGTCTTAGCTATGATGGTTGGCAAGCTGTAGATGCTACCCCACAAGAAGCCTCTGATAACATGTATCGAGTAGGTCCCGCCTCTGTGGCAGCTGTAAAACATGGTGAAATCTTAAGACCATTCGATTGTGGTTTCGTTTTCTCTGAGGTTAATGCCGATAAAGTATATTGGCGTTATAATGGACCCTTTCAACCTATAAAACTTTTACGCAAAGACACCTTGGCCATAGGTCATTTAATAAGTACCAAGGCTGTTTTGAAATGGGAACGTGAAGATATTACCAGTAACTATAAGTTTGAGGAAAAAACTGATGAGGAACGCAATATTATGTTGAAGGCTTTAAAACAATCGCGTCACGCTTTTAGTCGTTATTACTTGAATGATAGTTTTAATGAGGTGGAATTCGATATGCAATTGAAAGATGATATTAAAATTGGTGAAAGTTTTACGGTTGTGGTCAGTATTACAAATAAATCAAAGGATAACACACACACCGCCACGGGTCAATTGAACTGTGATACTGTTTTGTATACAGGTATTAATAATGAAGAGGTGAAATCGATGCCTTTTGAGGTGCAAATTAAACCGGGAGAAACAGAATATGTGCGTATGGAAATTGTGTTTGAGGAATATTTCAAGAAATTAACAACACAGGTAATAAAATTAATTAAAATATAAAAATTGTGATAAATTTATAATCAAACATTTTTAATTTCTTCTAGGCTTCTTTCAATATTTCCTGCTCGGCAATTGTCAAAGATACCGAGTACGAATATTATGCTCAAGATGATTTCCGTGTACGTAAACCAGATATTAAATTCACCTTCCAGGGAGATATAGTATCACAACAGCCAGTGGATGTTATAGTAAGATTAACAAATCCTTTACCCATACCTGTAAGAAAGGGTATATTCTATATAGAGGGACCTGGTATAGATAAACCCTTGAGATTTAAGGTAATTTAATATTTATTAAAACATGTTATAAATGTATAATTATTTATTTTGTATATATAGATTGCCGAAATTCCAGTAGGTGGCACTGCAGCTTCTACTTTTAAATATACACCACCCTATTCGGGACGTGGAACTTTGCTGGCAAAATTCTCTTCAAAGGAATTGGATGATGTAGATGGTTTTATGTATTACGAAATTAAACCTAGACCAGAGGATGTTATTAATAGTGAACACAGACGTTCAAGCAGTAATATCATTAGAAGAAGAACCGATGTTATACCATGAATAATTTTATTTGCTTTAAATTGCCATTTTATTTTCTTCAGATTGACAGGGATAATTTAATTTTAGTAATAATATTTAATTGTTTTTTAATTAAGCGCCCATATAAAAAAGAACTCGAATCCCTTATTTATCTACAAGTATTTGTTGCTGCTCATTTTTAAATGGTTTTATACATTTTTTTTTATACACAAAAGAACATTATTTTATTTAATAAATTGAGAAAAACTTAACTAAAGAAACAAGTTAAACATTTTTATTTTAATGTCTTAAAATTAGTAAAGATTATTCCATTCCAAGTGCAAAAGCTGGCTTATTGGAGGTTTTCAAATAATAAATACCCTCTGCTGTTGTAGGAACAGGATCTCCCATTAATATCTTGGAGCCAGTACAATTTTCACCCTTAATATCATATAGAGAAGTACAAGGAGTGGCATAAAATCCTTTATCACTATTAATGGACTCGGCATAGTATTCATAAGATCTGCCATGACTGCAACCAGCTACAAAAATGTGTATTTACAATTGTTTTAAAAATTAATTTTTAAAATTAAAGCAAAAATTCTTACTAAATATTTGGCTAATTTCTGTACAGCCTGGCTGTGGTGGATGACCACCATTTGGATAGAAATCGGCATGACCAATGGGATTTTTAAAGCCCAAAAAACCAGCACAACTATGAATGACATCAACAAAATCAGCATCTGTACGATCTAAATGATTTTCGGGACCAATACAATCTTCAAAAGCTGGACGTGCAGGATCCAAACCTTATTACAATTAAACAAAATTAAATTATTAACTTACGGTTAAAGAAATTTTGCAAATTTGTACCTGTTATCCTACCCACGCGATATTTTGTATAGGAACCTGCATAACCCATAATATGTGAACCCAAACTATGGCCTATTAGATGTATACGTTTGGGATCTGCATCTTTCTCTTCCACGAGTAAATCGATTAGTTTTGCTACAGCTCGTCCTACTTGCACAGTGTAACGAGCCGGTCTTAAGTAATAAATATTATCAGCTTGATCTCGCCAATTGATAGCTAACAAAAAATCTCTCAAAATTTTAAACAATTTCATTTTCTCTACGCAAATACAACTTAACTTACCAAAAACATTCATATGTCCCTTTTGTCTATAGGCTCCCCTTATAGATTGTATAGAATTACTTTGGGTACTTGATTTCCAGCCATGTACTAATATTTTTGTATCTAATTTAGGATTGAATTTCTCTGCCATTTCCTCCCAAGTATCACGTTTGGCACGTAAATGGTGAAAGGCTTCTTTATCGTCCAATGCTACAGTATTTATCACAGGCTGATCAGGATTAGAACTAAAAGTTTTTGAATATCAACAAATTTTTAATTTAAAACATTTTATTTTTTATTATTTACCCGCCATAATATTCAAATTGTATAAGTTTTGGTACTTCATTACGATTATCCTCTGGTGGAGGCTCTACTAAATAAGCCACTTGTGGATTACCATCACCATCAGGCATATAAATCCAGGTATCATTATAATCTTCTTCATTTAGTTCCACTTGAGCCCGTATACCCACTTTTTTTATCATACAAAGAGAAAATATATAATTTTATTTTAAATTAAAAAAATCGTTAGGAGATTTTTTTATAATTTACAGAGCTGCATCACTGGTTTTACAAATTTTATTAATGTTGAAACTCCTCCAAGTAACCATTGTATCAAAACAAATGTTGCAGATAACTCATTGCGACAAGGACTAAAGATATTACACAAACAATGGGCAGATGTTATTCCTGCCATATTTTTATTAGTTTTTTTTTTATAATCTAAGCACTTTATTTTACACTTTTAGATAAGTTTTATTCATAAAAAAATTTAAATTAACTTAAGTTTACATAACTGTCAATATTAAACTTTAACAAGTTTAAGTTATTTCTTAGACATGTGATCTAAGATTACAAGACGCAATATATAAAAACTTAAATGTTTTTAGTAATTTTAAATCATATCGTATATTTTGTCTTCAAATTTTTATTTATAAGATTCCACAAAATTACAGATTAAATAAAAAAATTCTAATTAACAACTCAAAAAAAGCAAGATGAATTCAATTCAAGATATCTTTATATCTTTCTTAAAACTAATTTATATTTAAACTTTATACTTCGAAATAAACAACTTTTACTAATAAAATGTTTCATATAAACTAAAACTTTTCTTCTCAAACAACTTTCTGTTATTAAAAACTTCTTTCTTTATTGAATGTCTTGGAAAGAATGTTCTGTAACATCTTAAATTATGGCAAATCAACCTTAAAATATTTTATTATTTCCATTATGGTCACATAAGTACGTTTATTAAGGTGGCTCGGTTTGTATGGGAGCAAAAATACTAAATAGTATACTTAGTTTTAAATTATGATTTTTCATAATTTAGGTTCTTGTAGTATCCTTTTGCTAGCTGAAACAAAGGGTCCTATTTTTTGCGAAAAAATGGTATCGAAATGGTCTAGACGAGAGTCAAAATCAAGGCGAATCTGGCTAATCTATACAAGATTTAGTTAATCAGGTGACTATTTTATTATTATTGTTATTATTTCTACTTTTTTTCTTTTTTTTTTTTGTTATCGCAGTCAAAGATGAGAATTTTTATCAAGACGTAATGAATTCGCTTTATTGCTGTTTTTGTAAAACCCCTTTAAGAAAAGTCTCTCGTCTAGAAAAACTTAAATTATAATTTCTTTTTGTGGACACATGAACTTTTTTGAGCCACCCTAATGGATATACGCACATTTATACGTTTTTGATACACTTACGGTTATATAAATATCCATATCATTCATTAACTTATTTATTATGAGATTATTAAATCCTTTTTTGCCAATAAATTACGTACAAAAAAAAAAATAAAATAAAATAAAAAAAAAAACTGGTTTTTATTATGATTAATTTTCCATTTAGAATAATGATTAATGATTTAATTTGTATTAAAAAGTAAGAATTTAAAACTTAATATAAAGGCACATAATTAGGTCAGTATTATGATTAAGATAATTAAGTGAAAATTTAAGTAAACTACATATTACATTAATAATACATTTTACAAAAACACATCACGAAAGTATAAATATCCAACAATGATTCAGTTAGTGTTAATTACATACTTCAAGCCAACTTCCTTGCAAATGCCGGACTTAAACTTTGTACAAACATAAGTAGTTTTTACAATTTTTTTTTTTTTTTTTCATTTCTTTTTTATTTGCAATCTATTTTACAATTTAAAATAATAAGCAAATCATATGAAACATAAAAATTAAAAAAAAACATTTAAAATATTGAGCTTCTATAGACTCAATAAAAGAAAAATTACACTATTTGTAGTATTAATATATTTACAATATTTATAGCATTAACATACATTTACTTTTCCATTTCATTTTCTATAAGGGAGGTCAAGCACATGAAATCGTTTTAATCTACGTATTTCATTACTACAATTTAGTAAGTTAATAGCTAACAAATTTGAATGGTTACTAAGACGGTTGAGGTATCTTTCACTAAGACGCGCAATTTCTTCTTTGACCATTGGAATTTTGAGATCTTTATGAATGTTGATGTTTTTAACAAACCATGGGGCTTTTGTAATTAAACGTAAGAGTTTTGATTGATATCTTTGCAATATCTCAATATTCGAGTGACTTGTGGTTCCCCACAGTTGAATGCCGTAAGTCCAAATCGGCTTCAGAATACTTTTATATAATAAAAGTTTATTTTCTAAATTTAGTTCCGATGACGGTCCTAATAACCAGTACATTTTCTTAGTTTTGATGTTTAGTTGTTCACGTTTCATTTGTATATGTTTTTTCCATGTTAGTCTTCTGTCAAGATGGAGGCCTAAATATTTCACTTCGTTGCTTATTGGAATTGAAGATCCATTTATAAATAAAGGTGAGCAATCATTTTTTCTTAAAGAACATGTAACTTGAACTGATTTTTGAGCATTTACTTTGATATTCCACTTTATCAACCATTCTTGAATTAGATTTAATTCTTCCTGAACCATTTTAGAGGCTTCCTTTGGTGATGCACAATATGCTAGTATAGCGGTATCATCAGCATAAGTAGCAATAGTTAGTTCATCTTTTGTGGGCATATCCGATGTAAAAATCGTATAAAGAACTGGTCCTAAAACGCTGCCCTGGGGGATACCAGATTTGATTATACCAAAATTTGAGTTTTCGTCATTGATGTTTAAATAAAAATGTCTTTGATGTAGGTACGATTTAAGCAGCAAATAGTATGGCGACGGTATTAAATTTTTTAATTTGTACAGCAGTCATACCTTATCAAATGCTTGCTGTATATCCAAAAAGACAGCGCAGCTAAATAGTTTTTTTCTAACGAATTAGAAATAACTTCTATGATTCGGTGACATTGCTCCGGTGTGCCATGTTTATGCCTAAAACCAAATTGATGTTCTGGAATAATATTTTTATTTTCTAAAATAGGAAGGAGTCTTTTAAGAAAAAGTCTTTCAAACATTTTTGAAAGCGTAGGCAATAGACTTATAGGTCTGTATGATGATACAAATTGTTCAGGTTTATTAGGTTTTAATATCATTACACAGAAAAAAGTAAAAATGGACTTCAATTACGAAATTTGTAATATTAATTAATTTTTAATTGATTTTGCTCCAATAATCAAAATGATAATATTAATAACTAGAATAATTGATATTATTCTTACTTCTTTTCCTTAAATAGATGTAATGAGCTGAAAATTTTTGAAAATTTACTTAAATTTATTTTATTTCTGTACTTTTATAGACAAATATTTAACTTTTCTTTATATTTTATTAACAGCTGTCAATTTATTAAAAAACAAAACTGAAAACCAATTAGAAAATTAATTATATTAATAAATCATATAATTAAATTCCAATAAAAAGTTAATTAATAATTTTTTAAAAAAATTACTTGAAATATTTTTTTCTGTGTATGATTTTGGCATATTTCCACTGTGATGGAAAATGATTCAATCTGATCACCGAATTAAAGATTGTTGTAAGAAAAATTAAGGCTTTCCTTGGTAAACATTTTAAAACCTTGGAGTCAACGTTATCATATCCTGGAGTTTTTGAATTATTAAGCATTTTTATAGCAGATTCCACTTCATTTGGCGTTATATGCTTAATAGGTCTGTCCATTTGGCATGGTACATCAAGGAATTGAATAATTTTTTCTCTCTCAATGGGATTATTTAAATTATAATCATTAAATGTTTCTTCTAAGTGATTTTTAAATAAATTTGCTTTGCTTTTATCACTTCTATGCCAATCCCCATTTGCATCTTTTAGTGGTATATTTATTTTGGCTGGTCTTTTAAGATACTTTGTAGCATTCCAAAGTCTATGTTCATCGTTCTTTGCAACATTTAATTTATTTAGAAAGTTTTTTACTGAGTTGTTTTTATACTCCTTTAAACGATTTGTAAGGACTTTAGTTATTCTATTTAAATTTGCTTTATCTAAAGGGCTTCTTGTTCTATGAAATATTCTTCGCAGATACCTTTTGTGTGCTATAAGTTCTCTTAGTTCTGTAGATATTCTTACATTTTGACCACGATTTTCAACCTGTTGTGGCGTTGCTAGAAATGCTGCATCATGAATTAAACAATTAAATGACTCAATTGGGTCTTCTAATTCACATCCTGTTGTAATTCGAATATTTAAATTAAGATTTTGTTCTATCCAGTTGGTATAAATTTTCATATTTGAATTTGAGTTAAGAATTTTAACATTTCTTGCTACAGTTTGAAGTACTGTGTTAAACTGAACTTAAATCGTCGCAATCAGAAATATCTAATAACCTTTCAGGAATTCCGTTATAAATAATAAAATCTAAAAGATCTGGCATTTTTGCGGGATCACTAGGCCAATAGGTAGAAGTACCGGTAGATAAAGAAGAAAAATGATTTTTCGTGATACATTTATATAATTCTCTACCTTTTGGATTAGTTAAACAAGATCCCCACCAAGGGTGTTTAGCATTAAAGTCACCACCAACGCTGAATGTTTGACCAATATTTTTAAAAAAGTCTTCGAATTGTAGACATTTAACAATATGTTTTGGTGGAAAATTAATTGAGAAAATATTTACATTTTTGTTGGCACATGTAATTTTGATACCAGCTGCCTGTAAGTATGGTTTTCTTATAGGATCTAAAATTTCATACTTAATATTTGATTTTACTAAAATTGCTGATCCCCCGTGGGCTCTGTCATCTGGATGATTTGCTGTTATAATATCGTAATTATAGATTTTAAAAAAAGTTTTACTTGTAAAGTGTGTTTCAGAAACTAAAAATATATCAATGAAATTGTTTTTAAGAAACGTTTCTGTTTCATATGCATGATTGGAAAGGCCATTCGCATTCCATATTACAAATCTTATATTTAATTCCATAATTTATCCATTATTTTTGTCATCATATTCATAAGATTTTTCATCATTTTTTCGAGTCTTTACGAGAATTTACATCTGTTTTACCTAACATTTCTGCATATGAAACATTATAATTACGTTGATTGGTTTGGTTATTTGAATTACCATTCAAATGAGGATATTCAAATGAATTTATATTAAAATTATTATTTGTTTGGTTATATAAATGTGTTCTTTGTCTAGAAGATCTTCTTGAAATAAGATTTTGATAAACTGCACAGCCTTTGTAGCTAGCAGTGTGGTTTGATAAGCAATGCGCGCAACGTGGTGGTGTGTCTAATGTTTTCTTGCAATCGGATGTAGGGTGATCCATACCACATTTTACGCATCTATAAGGTCTTTTACAGTAAGTTTTTGTATGTCCAAATTGTTGACATCTATAACATTGTACTAACTCATTAGTTTTTTTTGGTGGTTCAACTTTGATTACTGCATGATTTATGCATTTTAAGTCATATATTGTTTTATTATTAGAGTTTGGGTCTAAGTCCACAAAGAACATAGAAAGAGGTTCTTTTGTTACGCGACTTCTAGCATTTACGACAGACCTGACAGGATGACCTAATACAATAAGTTCAGCCTTGATATCCTCAGTAGGTGTAGTATGGTGAAGTCCCTTAAGAACAACTCTGTAAGACCTTTCTTGCTTAAGCTGGTATGTATGAAAATTTATTTTAGTACTTTCAAAATACTTTATAATTTTTCTATATGACTCTATAGTCTTAACCATTAGTCTAACCTGACCTTCCCTAAAAGACTTATAATTAAAATCACCGCTTGGAATTACAGTTATAAGTTTTTTTACCATAAGATTAATATTTTTAACGTCTGGAATGTAAATAGCTGGTGGTTTTGGTGTTATTTGTTGATTTTCTTAAATTTCTTCATCATCTATATCAAGAGCTGCATACTTGTTGTTAGAGGTACTTGGTTGTTGATCATTTAAATTTAACCTTTTTTTGTTGTTTCAGTTGTGGGGATTCTACTCGCTTTCGTTTTGTTGGTACACATTGCCAGCTCAACTCAGCATCATCAGAATCAGCATTACATTGATTTAGCATCTCAACAGCTTCATCACTACTTTCATCACTTAGGTTTACCATTTCAGTGTGCACTGTTGTTGTTAACATTCAGTAAATTATTTTGTGTGTGCATTGTTAGCACATCAATTGTTTTTGTGAGTTTTTACAATTCTTAAAGAATGTAAAAAGCACTCAATTTGTTTTTATTTTTATTTTACCCTACACCACCAAAGGTGGTTGGGGTATTATGTGTTTGTGCAGAAGTTGTAACGTAGAGAAAAAATCTTCGGACCCCCATCTTAAAGTATACCGTTCGACTCAGAATCACTTTCTGAGTCGATTTAACGATGTCCGAAGATAATTTGATGAAATTTGGTACATATGCTTTTTTCAGCACAAGGACGAAGCCTATTGAATTTGGTTATGATCGGCTCATTATTTCACCTAGCCCCCATACAAATGTCCTCCCGGAATAGAGTTTTAACACTTATAGATGCCTTAAAAATAGGAATATTTTAATGAAATTTAGTACATATAAGTTTTATATCAGCATAAATCCGTCTGCCAAATTTCATGAAGATCGGTCCATAACTGACCATAGCTCCCATATAAACTCATCTCCCGAAAATCACTAACGTGCATAAATCCCATACAAATGTTAGTATTATGTTAATATTTAACACAAGTAAGTTGTATATAAGTAAAAACATAATTATGAGGATCGAAATGGTGTAGGGTATCATATAGTCGGGCTTGACCGACTATATCTTCTTCTCTCGTTTTTTTTAACAATTTGTTTTTTTTTTTATTTATTTAATTTTTTTGGTATTATTATACCCTTCACCACAGGTGTAAAGGGTATATATAAGTTTGTCATTCCGTTTGTAATTTCCACAATTTTCATCGGAGAGCAAAAAAGTTTATATTTTCGGAATCCTTGTAAGAAGCGATGACGATTGGACCATGTCCGTCCGTCCGTGTGTCGGTTGAAATGGCGTTTATGAAGCCCACCGATAACTGACATATATAATATGTATGTCAAACGATCGGAAATGCTTTCGAGAATTTTGCTATTGGAATTCAGCAAGATAGGTTCATACAATGCGGAGATATGTTCAAAAAACCGGTTTTTTGAACCGGTTTTCCAGTTTCTGAAGCCTCTGTATACACTACAGACTTCGTTTTTACAAAGAATTCTCGGACATTTTTTTCTGAATTTTTGTTCTGAAAAAATGAAATAAATCGGTTCAGTAATAACTGAGATATCGGACAAAACGCATTTTTTATTTTTTGAAGCCTTGGTTTAAGCTATAGATTTTTATTTTTATACAGATCGGTCACAAATATTTTTATAAAATTTCAGTTTTTTGAATCAGGAAGATCGGTTTATAAATGGTGGAGATATGCTTTAAAAACCGGTTTTTAGAACCGGTTTTTTAGTTTCTGAAGCCTCTGCATATACCAGGGACTTCGAATTTTTAAAGGGGGCTCGAAAATTATTTTCTGAATTTTTGTTCTGAAAAAATTAAATAAATCGGTTCAGTAATAACTGAGATATCGGGGAAAACGAATTTTTTATTTTTGAAGCCCTTGTTCAAGCTATAGATTTTTATTTTTATATAAATATTTTTATAAAATTTCGGTTTTTTTAATAAACCAAATTCGTTCATAATCAACAGAGTTATGGCCCAAAAACAAATCTGTTACACCAACAAACATGTATATTAAGCATTGTAATGACTATTAGTGACGTTTTTTGTTTTTTGTATAGACAAGTAGTTTAGTTATCAACAGCAGTAATATGATGAATAACAGTGTTGTTGTTGTTGTTCTTTGTATATGCAGTCTGTACAAAAATAAATAGATATGGAATTGTAGTTGTTTATTTTTAAAAACTAAAACATATCTGTTAAGAATATACATAAATACATACACAAACATGTATATTAAGCATTGTAATGACTATTAGTGACGTTTTTTGTATAGACAAGTATAGTTAGCAACAGCAGTAATATAATGAATAACAGTGTTGTTGTTGTTCTTTGTGTATTCAGACAGTTTGTACATACTAAAATAAATATATATGGAATTGTTGTTGTTTCTTTTTTAAAAGCAAAGCCTGTTATGATTATTTTTTTTTTTATATTCAAATTTTCGTAGTTTGAAAAAAATTTAGATTTAGAAAATATGCAAGCATACGATAAGGCGAAAATTTTATTAATTGTCGGTAATATGGTAATATGATGTCGATAAGATGGTAAGATGGTAATATGGTGAAGGGTATCAAAGATTCGGCACAGCCGAATCTTTTTTCAATTTCATTTTTATACCCTTCACCAAAGGTGTAAAGGGTATATATAAGTTTGTCATTCCGTTTGTAATTCCCACAATTTTCGTCGGAGAGCAAAAAAGTTGACATTTTCGGGATCCTTGTAAGAAGTGATGACGATAGGAGCATGTCCGTCCGTCCGTCCGTCCGTGTGTCGGTTGAAATGGCGTTTATGAAGCCCACCGATAACTGACATATATAATATATATATCAAACGATCGGAAATGCTTTCGAGAATTTTGCTATTGGAATTCAGCAAGATCGGTTCATACAATGCGGAGATATGTTAAAAAAACCGGTTTTTGGAACCGGTTTTCCAGTTTCTGAAGCCTCTGTATATACTAGGGACTTCGTTTTTACAAAGAAGTCTCGGACATTTTTTTCTGAATTTTTGTTCTGAAAAAATTAAATAAATCGGTTCAATAATAACTGAGATATCGGACAAAACGCATTTTTTATTTTTTGAAGCCCTGGTTTAAGCTATAGATTTTTATTTTTATACAGATCGGTCACAAATATTTTTATAAAATTTCGGTTTTTTGAATCAGCAGGATCGGTTTATAAATGGCGGAGATATGCTTTAAAAACCGGTTTTTGGAACCGGTTTTTCAGTTTCTGAAGCCTCTGTATATACCAGGGACTTCGAATTTTTAAAGGGGTCTCGGATATTATTTTCTGAATTTTTGTTCTGAAAAAATGAAATAAATCGGTTCAGTAATAACTGAGATATCGGGGAAAACTAATTTTTTATTTTTGAAGCCCTTGTTCAAGCTACAGATTTTTATTATTTTTATATAGGTCAGTCATAAATGTTTTTATAAAATTTCGTTTTTTTTAATAAACCAAATTCGTTCATAATCAACAGAGTTATGGCCCAAAAACAAATCTGTTAAGAATATAAATACACACACAAACATGTATATTAAGCATTGTAATGACTATTAGTGACGTTTTTTGTTTTTTGTATAGACAAGTAGTTTAGTTATAAACAGCAGTCATATAATGAATAACAGTGTTGTTGTTGTTCTTTGTATATGCAGTCTGTACAAAAATAAATAGATATGGAATTGTTGTTGTTTATTTTTTAAAACTAAAACATATCTGTTAAGAATATACATAAATACATACACAAACATGTATATTAAGCATTGCAATGACTATTAGTGACGTTTTTGCCTATAAGACAAGTAGTTTAGTTAGCAACAGAAGTAATATAATGAATAACAGTGTTGTTGTTGTTCTTTGTATATGCAGTCAGTTTGTATATACACACATAAAAAAATAAATATGGAATTGTTGTTGTTTATTTTTTAAAAGCAAAGCCTGCTATGATTGTTTTTTTTTTTTCATATTCAAATTTTCGTAGTTTGAAAAAAATTTAGATTTAAATATGTGAAAATATGAAAGCATACGTTAAGGCGAAAATTTTATTATTTGTCGGTAATATGGTAATATGATATCGATAAGATAGTAAGATGGTAATATGGTGAAGGGTATCAAAGATTCGGCACAGCCGAATCTTTTTTCAATTTCATTTTAAATAATATAGTCACAAAATATGTCCGTATATGATCGCGGTCAAACAAAGACTGGAGTTTTTACAATGATGAATAAACTTTTGTATGAAAAATTCAAAAACTTTCCATTTAAAATTATTGGAGATAATAAAAATTATAATTTAACATATTTTAATTGAGCATTTATTTAACATTTTTGATACTATATTAATCCTACTTCCTTCTAAACATCAGATGTAAAAAATTTTCAATAAACTTACCAATTAAAAGTATTGCAAATAGTAAACATTTAATCATAATTCTTGTAATTTTACACATATTAATTAAACTTTAAAATATATTTATTAACACACTAAAATCCTTTATTTTCTTTTTATTTTTAAATTTATTATTATTATTTTTTTTTTTTAATCGAATAAAATTTAATATTTATTAGTTTTTCTGGACTGCCTTTTATTGTCAAACTTACATTAGGCACTAACTTTTATTTCAAATAAGTTAATTCTTTAATATTTAAACTATTTTATTGCTTTTTAAATTACCACCCACTTATCATTTAAAATTTCAAGAATTTGTTACAATACTCGTAGTAGGGTGCCAAAAAAAATGCACTTGTACTATTTTACAATGTTGATAACATTTGTTTTAATGTTAATGAATGATCCCACTGTGAAATAGGCTAAAAATGTTCAAGTATTACGAAATTGTATTTAAAAAGATTAGGGCCATTGTTAAATAATGTAATGATATAATATAAACATAGGTCTATGAATTAGTTAAACAGATTTTATTATTTATTAACGTTATAGTTTTATCATTTAAAAACTTAAGGTTAATTTATAATAGCGAGTTCTTGTTTTTTTTAAATGCAACGTAATCTTTATAAAATTCGTAAAAATTGTAAAATTGTTTTTAGGTGTTTGGAATTTAATTTTAGATAAAACAACAACATTAATTTAATATAACAAGAATGTGTGTGTATATAAAATGATTCGATCGCAATAAAATGACTCGGGAACACATAGTTTGTGTAAATAACAATTTTATATGATAGTTCTTATTAAATAAAATCTCATGTAATTTTCTACTTTTTGCACAGAATTGGATTTTAAAATTTTTAAATTTTAGAAAATTTCCTTTTAAAAACAGATTAGAATCAATATAATCAGAATTTCAATAGTATTATATTAATTATATTTTATTTATGAATTAAAAAATTATTTTTGATTCCAATAAAACTCAATTATTTAATTCAATTTGTAAATATTGTAAATATTTGAAAATGTTTAAAAACATTTTATTAAGCTAATTTCTGATTTAAGAAAAATTTAATTATTCAATTTTTGTAGTTTTTACACTACACAGTGCGGCCAAAAGCAAAGTCTGTAGCTGCACCACGGTCGCCGCTACAGTTGGCCAAAGTTGACCACCTCGAGGGTGAAAAACATATCGGGGCTTATAACTTTTACAAATATTAACCGATTTTAAATATTTTTACATTTTTGAATTGCCTAAGCAAGGCAAGGAAAAAACATGCTTATTGTGCTAAATTATCCCGTATAATTTAAAAGATATTTAACTTCAAAAAATAAATTTCTCATTTTTGGCCTTGACTTTTTTGCGATTTTGCCCTATAACTTTTAAAATAAAATTTCTAAAATTTTTTTAAAAATATGCTGAAATTCTCTATAATTTTCTAAATTATGCTAATAAAAAAAAATTTCTTTTATCTCAAATCGATAACAAGAAAAAATTTTTCAAAGTCAAAATTTCAAGAAAGGTCTCAAAAATCGCATTTTTTTTTGCCAAAAAATTAACTAAACTATTAACTAAATTTTTTGAAAAAGCTAAATATATAAATTTAGCTTTTTCAAAAAATTTAATTAAAAAAGTAATATTTTTTGGCATTTTATGAAAGACGGGACCTCAAGAATGCATGTAAGTGTAATTTTAAAAAGTTCTGAATGTTCACCCTACATCCAGCAGTGGTCAAAAATTATAAATTTTGCATAAATAAATAGTAATAAATTATATTCAAATGACAAGATAAAAATCTAAATATTAAGAAAATTAAAATCTCTAGTAGATCTAGAAACAACACATATGGCAATGAACAAAAAATTGATTCAATAATTTTCCTACAACTTTATCTATATGTTAATTATAATATATAGAAAAATAACAATTAAATCTTATTTTCAATTAAAAATCTAATATATATGATTTATAACGGTTCAAAGCAAAAATATTAAATAATAATAGAAGATATAATACTACTATTCTAAAAGCGAATTACATACTTTTCAATACAACTCTGTTAAGCCCAAATTACAATAGTGCCTAGTCAGCAGCAGTGTGTGTTGCCATAATCAGCTGATTATTTAGAATGCACTCGCACATCTACAAAAACAACAATTGCTTGTATTTTGTTAGTGTAAAACTACTGCCCACAATGTCAAAATGCTTTGAACGGAAAAATGTGAGAATGAAGGTGAGCAAGAGTAAAAAAACTCGAAAAAAAAATTACATATGAATACAAAAACAATTTGACAGTACCGCGAGGTTTGCCAATGAAAAAATTGTAAAACAGCTGTTCTTACGAGTATACTTTATTATTATACTATGGGTGTTGACTAAATGTAGCAGCAGTTTGCAGTGCTGTTTCATTTAGCCCTGTTTCTAAATTCACTGCGCTGCATTCAGATTGAGAGCGAGACAAAGAGAGTGAGCAAATAAATGAGAGGCTAAAATACACAAGTAGAACAAAGATAGATGGTGGTTGTAAATTGTGGCTGCCTACGCTGAATTGTAATTATAACGGCAGCAACATGTTGTACTGACAGTGATCAGCTGATAATTTTTGCTGATACTGTTGCTGACTACGCGCTATTGTAATTTGGGCTTTACTTATGCATTTTACTCTACATCCAGACTAGCCTTTTTCTTGTTCGCACAAGAACAAAACGTCGGCAGAGCAACACACACAATTTTGTTCATTTTGTTTTCAGTGGGCAGAACATTTGTCGAACTAATCATAATTTTTTGTTTGCCGTCAGTGTCGCTTCGATACTTTTACATGCAGCGCTTCTTCTTCCGCATACAAAATGACGTTTGATGGCAGACATGGTTGCTCGAACAATTGTGCGAACAAGAACAAAACATGAACAACTTGGGTTCACATTATCCAAATGCATGTGTGTACAACATTTTGTTCAATGTGCGAACATGAAAAAGGCTCGTGTGGACCGCAAATTACTTATGTGTTGATAAAAACGACAAAAAACGTTCGCTTTTATTTTCCATAAAAACTATATGTAGATATTTTTTCTTGAATGCTAATATCTATTGCTGATCAGGTTAAAAGCAAAGTCCACATTTTTTAATTGGAATTGGAATTGGATCGTATCCTTTATTAATTTATCACCAAATTGGGGATTTATTTTGGAAACTATTTTTGAGTTGGGGATTAGGAGATTGGGATGTTTTTTAAGGTTTTTGAGAGATAAACCTATATTTATTTCAACAACAGTACATCGAAGACAATAAAAAGTATCCGCAAAAAATAAAAATCTAACGTTTCATTTCTAAAACGATTTTTTTATTTTCTTATCGATAAAGAGGACGGGTGGGGCTCAATTTAATCAATAACAATATTTACGAAAAACGCTCTACATTAGCAAACAAAAATTATAATTAAACCTTTGGTAGACCCAAATACTATAAAATGCTGATAGAATTTATATTTTTGTCTTGATCAAAAATTGTCTAGTATAGACTCGACATTACACAGAAATATACAACACTGCATTATATACTTTTTTATTGCAACTCTGTTACTTTGAGCATCCATCCATAAACAAGCATTTATTTCTCCAAGAAGAGTAGTGCGTCATTCCAGTAAATTGTGAAACAAATTTAACAATAATAGGAACACATTGGAATCTATTAACTTCATATAATAAAATAAAGTTTTACATATCGAATAAATAATTGTGCACGAAGAAAAAAATGTCGGGCACATCACAAAAGTACAGAAATTTTGTTGCCGAGCCAATGGGTGAAAAGCCAGTTACTGATCTTGCGGGGATTGGAGAAACTTTGGGCGGACGTCTAATTGAAGCAGGATTCGATAAAGTAAGCAATAATACATATTAATGCGCATGATTATTGAGTTCTTAATTAACATAATTTAAACATGCTGCACGAAATAACAATTGATGAAATAGTTATTTGTATATAATTAGCATATATGTATGTATGTATTAGTATATTATAATGCTAATTGTGTGTGGATGTGTTATTAGATGTTGACAGATGAATGTTTGTCAATGACTTTTAGGGCCGTTACATATGTACATGTCTCCACGTTGATATAATATGTAAGATAACGCCGGCAGAAGAGAGTAGAAATTTTGTTTATATTATGTTACGTACCGTCTATACTAGCCTTTTTCTTGTTCGCACAAGAACAAAACGTCGGCAGAGCAATACACACAATTTTGTTCATTTTGTTTTCAGTGGGCTGAACATTTGTCGAACAAATCATAATTTTTTGTTTGTCGTCAGAGTCGCTTCGATACTTTTACATGCAGCGCCTCTTCTTCCGCATACAAAATGACGTTTGATGGCAGACATGGTTGCTCGAACAATTGTGCGAACAAGAGCAAAACATGAACAACTTGAGTCCACACTATTCAAATGCATGTGCGCACAACATTTTGTTCAATGTGCGAGCATGAAAAAGGCTCGTGTGGACCGCAAATAAGGTATCAGATAGTTAAAGGTAAAATAAACTAAAGTGAACGATAAAGTGAGCTTTATCTACTTTTGGTTATTACAACTTGGTTTTAACACTGGGTCTCCACGTAATATTTTTATATCATAATATGTAACAGAGAGTGTCTAATCCGCTCTCTGACAGAATTATCTCACGTGTAGACTAAAATATTAGTATTATAAGAAATATTATGAGACTGTTGTGATAAGATTTTTCTACACAACTATCTTATAAGATTTACTCTCAAAAAAATACACATATACGAAAGTTTGTTTGTGTGTGTGAATGTGTATTTTTAAAAGTACTTAGACACGATGTTTTTAGTAAAATTATTTTATTTTAATGGTTATTCTACATTTAGAAAGATATTTTCATTAAAATTGTGCTAAAAAATTTCGAATTTCTTAAATAAAAAGTACATGTTTACTCTGTGACTGAATGAAAATAATGAAATATTATGAGATTTATTAGGATACATTTACCCCTTCTTTAAGATTTAACATAATATAAACATAATGTTTACTCTCTTCTGCCGGCGTTATCTTACATATTATATCAACGTGGAGATATAGTATGTAAGGTAAATTTTATAATTTTAATAATACGGCAATATCAAAGCAAAAACCGATTACTTTTGGCCACTTTACGTAGTGGCAACATGTACTATTTGAACGTAACTGCCACTAACGGAAATATAAACAAATAAAAAACAAAGAAATTTTTAAAATAAATGAGTTTAAGCTAACTAAAAGACAACGCCAGAGCTAATATAAATATAGACAGACAAATTACTAAAAACTACAGGGGATAAATATGATTTTATTTATTTCTTTTATAAAGCAGAAAATATGGCAGCACAGAGTACATAAACCGCCTGATAAAAGTTAATGGGCAGATGTTCTTATATTTAGCTTATTGGTCACTTTTGACTTAACTTAGGCCCGTTATTATAACTTTCCAATAACTAAAGTTAGGATGTTGTCGTTCACTTTAGCTGTTTTTGGTTGTTATAAGTTAAACCAAAAGTGACCAATAAGTTAAGGTAAGAACATCTGACATTTAACTTTTATCGGACAGTTTATGTATTCAGAGCTGCCATATTTTCTGCTTTATAAAAGAAATAAATAAAATCATATTTATTCCGCTGTAATTTTTAATAATTTTTCTGTCTATATTTATATTAGCTCTGGCGTTGTCTTTTAGTTAGCTTAAACTCATTTATTTTAAAAATTTCTTTGTTTTTTATTTGTTTATATTTCCGTTAGTGGCAGTTACGTTCAAATAGTACATGTTGCCACTACGTAAAGTGGCCAAAAGTAATCGGTTTTTGCTTTGATATAGCCGTATTATCAAAATTATAAAATTTAACTTAAAACCAAGTTGTAATAACCAAATATAGATAAAGTTCTCTTTATCGTTCACTTTAGTTTATCTTACCTTTAACTATCTGATACCTTATAGGTAGGATATAATAACGGCCCTTATACTTATAACAACCAAAAAACAGTTAAAGTGAACGATAACATCCTAACTTTAGTTATTGGACGGGCCTTAAACTGTAACAGCCGTATGCAAAAAATATTATTAACTTTGTGTTCAAGTACACTTTTGTTACCCAATACTTAAAGGCTAACAAACGTTTGTTAAAAAACGTATGCAAAAACATTGTTTTAAAACACATAGTTTATTTAACGTTGGTAACAGCAACACTAGTATTATTTCCCCTCTTTGTAGTTAAAGTTGTACACTACCGAATATGAATACATTCGGTTATTAAAATTTTTAAAAAAGCTTTTCATTATTTAAACATTAAAATAATTCTTTTTCAAATATTGTTTCTATTTTTATTATAACTTAGTAGAAATACAAAAAATAAAAGGAATAATAGAAGTTAAAAAGCAAAAATATGACAAATTTTTTGGAACGGATAAAATAAGTATTCGAACAACGAGTTTATTTTATTTGTTTTGATTGAACGTACATCACTAAAACATTTTTTACATTTTTATTATTTTTTATGTGATGTTATGTGAATTTTTTAGATTTTTTCTCAAAATATTTGTCTGGGATAAACAAATTGGACCTATAATGAATAAATATAAAGGTCTAAAAAGGAAGGAAGATATATACGACTAGAACAGGGGAAACAAGTTAGTATTTTTTGAAAAACATCAAGAAAAAAAGGAATTTAATCATAATGTCACTTGTAGTAAGTTTAATGTAACTTCATAACTACTTTAAAATATTTAGATTACATTTGTTATATTTAAGTTAATAAACGTTTTTGCATACAGTTTTAAGGAATTTAGCTTAACAATACTTTGTGAAGCTGAGTTAAGTTTTTTTGCATACGGCCGTAAATATATTTGAATTTTTTGTTTTTACCAACTGTCATGGAAATTTGACGCCAAATTTGTATATGAGATGCCGAAAACCAAAAAAAAAGTCCGGGGTATAAAATACCTGCAAGCCCACTTGAAATGCATATAAAAAAATTCAGGTATTTGCTACTTATTTCGGCAAAAATCAATCTCACAATCCAACAAAAAAGCAAACATTTTGTTTGTAACTTTGAAAGTGTAAATTTTTCATTAAATTGTTAATTTATTAATATAGTAAAGAAAATTTTTAAATCGTAATTGTTTAACATGATAATAATTATTATATACCTTTTTGGGGGATTCACAAAGTGTGCTATCATGTCGTATTGTCATAATGTCATAAAATTTTACAAAGAAAAAGCAATAATGCCTTCTTAAAAAAGACAGGTCTAGGACTTTGAAGTTTCATATGGCATTTTGATCATCTGATCAGTGTTTTTACTAGGCCAAATAATTCTTCCTCTGTGTTGATTATTTAGTTGGCTGGTGGGAGTAACTTAAACAAACAAAATATTTTAGGACTTATGACAATACGACATGATAGCCCACTTTGTGAATCCCCCAATTATATTACATATATTTATTATTAAAGTTTTTTAAACTTAGTAATACTATTGTTTCTGTGTGAAATAGTTTAATATTATTGTAAATTCTTGTACCACATTTCGTAAAGATCAGTTCATAATTTACCATAGCTCCGAAAATCACTTTAATGTGCATAAATCCCATGCGATTGATAGTATGAAGTTAATATTCGATACAAATAATTTTTATATAAGTAGAAAGAACATTGCCAAAATTTATGAGAATCACTTCCAATATTCGCCCTCTAAAGGACATATTTGTATATTTTATTTTACATTTAGTAAAAATGTTGGTCTACAATTGTCAATAGGTATCATTTTTAGCTCATGCACAATGGTGTAGGGTATCACATGGTTGGTCTTGACCGACTATAGTTTCTCTCTCTCTACTTGATTGTCTAAAAAAGTCTACATCCATTGGACGCACTGTTGCCAGATTTGACGATTTATCGTCATTTTGACGATTTTTGGGTCTAAAAATGGCCTGTTGACGATTTGACGATTTTTTCTAAAAGAAAATTCAGAACTATTTTTACAATTTTTTATATATTGTTCATTAAAAGTTGATTAGTTGGTACAAAAATATTAACAATATAAATAAAAATCTTAAATTTGGTAATGTAAATGGTTCATTTATTAGGAAGGATTTATGAGAACCAATATAATATTATTTTATTACGAAATGGCGAATAAACCCTACAAATGGCCTAAATACTTAAATAGTCGAAGTAAGAATCCAAAGACATTTTTGATGAATTCATTCCAAATTAAATTTTGTATATATTGTAGATAGGTTCACAAAGGAGCCTATGTGTTTTTTATAACAAGGTAAGATAAATAACGTATTTTGGTTCGAAAGTCATGCAAAATTACATACAAGTAACCCTCGATTTATGCGATACTTCATTTACGAAATTTCTTTATAACGCGATTCTATTATTGACCATTTTTTGAAATACAAGTTTTTATTTAAGGCGAACTTGGTATAACGCGTATAAACAATAGTGACAAACTTTGAATTGCGAAAATTACGGTAGCGTATTGGAAAGAATTTATTAAAAAAATATATTATTTAATGAAATAATGGCTACAAAATAAAAAAATGTAAATTATAAGCGAAGTGTTGCACAATTGCTTAAATATTTTTTGTAAGATTAAAAAAGGGGAAACGTCAAAATATATAACAAGATTATAAAACTTTCATAAAAGTACAATAAGAACAATCCCAAAAATATGTATATTTAAATAAGATGCATAAGTATCTATACATATAATAAGACTTAATAGGTAATGTGTACTTGATTTTCATAATATGCCACCAATATAAAATTAATGTAATTTTTATGAATATATTTTCAATTAAAATTTTAATTTTTCATCAGAAAAAGCATAAAAACTGCTCATTAACATATAAAATACGTATTTTTTCATATTGACGATTTTTTAACGATTTCAAATAGTTGATTTGACGATTTTGACGATTTTTTTATCCAAATTTGACGATTTCTCACCAAATTTATCTGGCAACTATGATTGGACGTTATATTCTTCTGGGAGCCAGATTAACGTACGT
The DNA here is from genome assembly GCA_951394005.1 of Protophormia terraenovae. Taxonomy (NCBI): domain Eukaryota; kingdom Metazoa; phylum Arthropoda; class Insecta; order Diptera; family Calliphoridae; genus Protophormia; species Protophormia terraenovae. The sequence goes on from OX596074.1 coordinate 147,590,244, forward strand.
TTCAAGTCCTTATCCCGGCAAATATTATATGCGAGTCAAATATGTATATATATAATATGGTCAGATTAAAGTCCCTCGTTTTCAATAAATTCTATCGCTATCATCATAAAGTTTTTTAAACTTCATATTTTAATTTTCGTTAAAGTATGATACAATATATCAAAAATAAGAAAAAAAAAATATGTTAAAAATATGTTGTTTCCATAAATAAAGTTAAAATTAAAAAAAAAAGATAATTTAAATATATTAGACAATAAAATTAAATGAAAACTGTTTTTGAGAAAATTTAAATATAAAAGATCAGATCATAGATTATAACATAGATATGAAGTTCAGCTTTCAAAAACCTAAGTCGGTTGTCAAAAAAACCTAAGTCTAAGAATGTATTAGTACAATTTTTCATTGAAAACAAAAACAATTGTAGTACGTGTGCCTTTTTGAGTAATTTGTTTTCAATTGAGTTTTTTCAAGCTTCATATCTATGTTATAATCTATGGTTCAGATTATATAGCTAGCCATTCAACCATGTTTTTTTTTTATTTTTTTATTTGCAGGCTTACACAGTGCTGGGCCAATATTTAGTCTTGAAAAAAGACGAAGAACTTTTTAAGGAATGGATGAAAGATACATGTAATGCCAGTTCCAAACAAGCTTCCGATTGCTATAACTGTCTCAACGATTGGTGTGAAGAGTTCTTGTAAATAATTTTAGTTTTATTTTTATATTTGTCTCGTGAAAGCTAAAAATGATAAAGAAAACTTCAGTTGTTGCAATTAACAAATTAACTATTTTTTCTTTATTTTCCGTAATTTCTTGTATTAACATAGATAACTTGTAATTAAAAATATTTAAGATTTTATTAATAAAGCGAAAACAAAAATTAAATTGTTAAATTTTTTTATATGATAAAAAAAAAAATTAAATTACAGTTTCCAATGAATCTTAACAAGTCAATAAATTTTGTTTCAGAATCAACAGCATATTTATCAATTTTAAAATATTTAACCTATAAAATTTTAAGCGTAAAATCATAAATAATAACCTAACGTCATTCGCTCCACAGTTACAAATAAAGATTCTCTTTAACCATAAAATGTAGGGGTTTCTTAATTCAGTTCAAGATTTGTAAAAAGAAAAGACATCCATTTTTCTTTTTTACAATAACTTTTTGATATGCAAAAATATCTAAAAATTATTATATTTTTTCCGCCTTAATAAAGGTTTTTTCCGTGTAGCAGGCCTGCGGACCGGCTTAAGGACTTTCTTCTCTGGGTGTGTCGAACACCGGCTTCGCTAAATAAGCTTTTTTCGAATATCAAAAATTTTTTTATGTTCCGCCGTTTTTATACAAAATGTAAATTTTGTTTCCAAGCAATTATAAACTACCATATGTTATATATCGTTGAAAAGGTATTTATAAGTGCTATGAAATGGCATCGAGATCCGACCATTATTAATAAAGATATTCAGGAAAATATATTGAAACTTTGAAGGCCTATAACTCGTAAACCGAGCAAAAGCGGAAAAAATTTTTTGTTGAACTATAATCACAATTGTTTAAAAATCAACTGTGCTGATGATCTTATAAAAATATGGTCCGCAATGGATGGCCGATTATTGGCTGATTATTGCATCTAATCTGTTGTATACAATTAAGACTACCATTCCACATAAAAAATAATCAGGTATGTGATGAAAATCGATTGCGAGCCAAAAACGAAAAAGGTTGTGATACACATAAAATTTTCGATTTCAATTTCGTTTTATTGTAATTCATTTCCATTTTATTTTATGAAAATCACAATAAATTAGGTTGTGATCATGGTTGTGATACTCGTTTTAAAATTGAATTTGATTAAAACTGTTACAAAAGAATTAGAATCATTAAGTATCATTAAGCATGTGGGTAAAAAATAAAAGCTATATTGTAGAAAGAAAAATAAAATAAATAATACCTTTTAAAGAATATATATTGAGGCAGAACTTAAGAAAAGTATAGAGATTCTGTAAATCCTAAACTTTTTTATTCTGTTGCGTTAAAACACTGAATTTTAAGTTTAAAACTTTAAATATATTTTGTAATTTGTGATGGAACTTGTGGTGAAGCGATGTGCCTTATTGTTTAAATACCTATCAGACACTCGAATTAAACTGTAACTTCACATATGGGTTTTGCAATTTAACTTTTGAGGTTTCTGGATATATCTACCGCAAAGGAAAAAACTGATTTTGAATATTCAAAATAATCATTGTGCTAACCAAATTTCAAATCACCAGTAAAAATTTAAAACCAATGCAAAGTCCAAACTACATCTGCTAAAAAGCGTTCCTATTAAAATAATGCATTAATATTTATTTTTGTAGGATTAATTAATTAGTCGCGAAAAATTTAAATTTATTATTCCTCCATAGTGTTATTTTTATGGGCAATGTTTTTTTTTCAGAAGCAAGAAATATCTCATTTGTGGCAGCTTCACGCAAAATCTATAAAACTTAACTTTTGATAATTAAAAAATTAACATAAAAACATTAAAATAAAATTAATTTAATCAAAAATGGAAAATGAAAACGTTCGAAATTCATCACAACCTAATCGATTTAAGAATTTACTTTTGAAATCGATCGAATTTCATCACATACCTGAATGTAATTATCGGTCGTAATTTTCAATTTTTTTTTTATATCATAAGTGGGTTCTTAAAATAAGCTGTGAGATAATAAAAATATTGGATTTTTTGTTTTCATATCTTTAATTTGCTTAAAGGTAAACTTTAACACTAAATAATGATTCTATATAAAACTAGAAATCTTCCTCTTTCTAATGATACCAAATTTTATTTTTAATTCCTATAATTGTATACTGCATAATTTAAGCTATCACAGCTGAGCCACTGTATATTAGTGTGTAGCAAAATCTCAAGAGTCTTGTAATTTGTTATTCACTTTAAAAGGAAGAGGAATAACGACACATGTCTTCAAGATTATCACACGTTACGCTGTAGAGTACATACATAATAATTTTATTCGATGAAAAAGCAGTTATACATACCAGCTGTTACCATAATATTTTTAATATTCCGAAATTGTGTGATTTTCTTAAGCAGTTTTATAAATGTAAAATGAATTTCTTGACACTAAGATTTTTGGATTTTTTTAGTTTTTACTCCATTTCTAATAGTTTAAATCATTAAATATTAAGTTTCTTTGAGTTATGTCGTAATTAATATATTAACAAATTCGTATTAAAAAATTTTACATTAGCAAAATAATTATATACAGTCGAACACGGTTATAACGAACACCGGTTATAACGAACCACGGCTATAGCGAACACTTTTTGTCGGTCCCATTGATTTTGCCAACATTTTCCATACAAATAACTACGTTTATAACGAACACGGTTATAGCAAACTTCTTTTATAACGAACACATTTTTATGGTCCCAAGAAGAATTTTTCATACAAAAAACTACGTTTATAACGAACTCCCACAAATACTTGTTTTAGATAAATAAAATTACACATTTCAAAAAAGTTCCAAAAATTTAAAAACTAACAGAAATAACTTTTATTTATTTAAATTTAAATTTTTAGACAAATGAAAATAATTTTCATTAATTTTAATTTAAATTAAATAAAAGTAAATAAAAGATGAATTTTACATTTATAGTTGTTGATCTTTTTAACATAACATACATTTATCGAAAATAGCTAATAATAAAACTGAAATTATTTGAGGATTAAACACTAAATATTAGAAAATCTTTATTCCTCAAAAAGTAAATATCTCAAAACAACTGTAATAAAAGAAAATATTGGATTAGTATAAAAAATATAATTAATCTCAATTTGACATTTGTGATGAATGCAAAAAATATTATTCCTGATATATTAATCATTTATATTTAAAAATCATAAATACCGCCCATTTTTAAAGGAAAGAAATACGCTTAAATTCCAAATATTAGTATTGTAATGAATTACGTGTATTTTGTTAACAAATAATTTTTTTGGAATTTTACGGATATAACGAACTACGTTTATAACGAACTAAATATGTCGGTCCCTTCGAGTTCGTTATAACAGTGTTCGACTGTAGTTTTTTAAAGCCAAACTTCGATAAATACATGTTTTCTTTGTAAAAACATTTCTTGACATACTGTATATGAAAAAACAAGTCAATTTGTTTTTTGGAATAAACATCTGTATTCTGCATTTTTCAATATTACATTTATCATTAAATATAAAATTTAAAATGTAGAATTTGATCCCCTATTATGAAAATATTATCCTGAAGAACAATTTTTAAACAAGAAATTAAACAAAATGTTTGGATCATTTTGATCTATCTAACAGGAAAAGCTTAACCCGCTTTACTTTAGGAAAAATCTTTAGTACTTAGCTCTTTCATCAGATATTTTTTGTTAATAAAATAGTAAAAACGCAATGAATTAAAATATACATATCGGTAGACATAGTAAAATATAATTTTCTAAAGTTTAATTTTTGAAGGTTGATAATTAGCATTTTTATATGATAAGATTAGAAAAAAATCTTAAAGAACTTATTAACATTTTTTGGACGCGTAGGGAAAAATCGGTTTTTTCATCAGCTGTAGGTATTTTTAAAAATATCCAGTGACAACACTGCTCCAGCTTGAAATTTTCATGTGTAGGGAGAAGATCTGTGTCAAGATCATATATACTTTTTTAATAATTTTAAAAATATAAATAATGTTCAAACAAAAGGTCTTCCGTTTTGACACATTAGAAGTACAAAAATGTATGTTATAAATCTTTTAGAAAATACTTAAAAATATTGTTTAAACAAATGGTCTTCGGAGCTCCCTAATGGGACTTGGAACCACATTTGTGAACCAATATTCAGCCGATTTTGAGCCGCCGCTGACAATTTTTAACAAAGCCGCCGCCGCCGTTAAAATCGTTCGGCGCAGGTCTCGGGTGTGTGTGTGAAATGAAGAAAATTTTTCTGCTCTCGGGTAAAGAATTTTTCGAACACTTTTTTTGTTAAAATTTACAAAGAAAAAGTATAAAATATTAACAAAAAAATAAAATAAATATCAGAAACATTAGAATAAAAAGGAACAATAAAAATTGCGTTAGATATAAATAAAACTGAGAGAAAATTTGCAACATAAAAAACAACCTAAAAAAGAAAATTATGTGTGAGTGAGTGTGTGTGTCAGCAGAATGAAAAAATAAAGGAGAAGTACGACGACGTAGACAAGAAAGAACAAGCAAGAATCATGCAAAAAAGAAATTAATGTAAACGGCAAAATTGAAATATAAGTAACAAAATAATACTAAAAAGTATGAGTCGTGCTTCTTAATAGTAAAAAATATAGTTAAAAAAAATAAAAATATATTAAATTTTTTTTGTATATTTTTTAAAATATTTTTGTAGGGATGAATTGGTTGTTTTTTTTTTAATATGGTAACCCCTTAAAGTGCAGCCATTGAGAAAAATATTAATTGACAAAAGAAACAAAAAAGCATTGCCATTTGTCTACAAAAGAAGAAAAGAAAGAAAAAACGTAATATGTACAAGAAAATTAAATTAAGCTAAAATTGTTATTAAAATAGTGAAAAATATTCATTAATTTCTAAAAAGTGTGTTATAACATTAAATATAATTAAAAATCTAATAAAATTGAAGCAAAATATATATTATAAATAATAAAAAAACATTAAAACATTTTTCTTGACAATATTTCAATTTCTCTTTTGTTCTTGTGAAAGAATATTTTTTCTACGACTGGCTATATCTATCATCATTTGATGAAAATAAATATTAGTAATATTATTAAATTGTTTTCTTTTTATAGATTTATATTTTTGAAGCTATTGTTAAATTATAAACTTCAATCAGTGTTTGTTAGTGCAAAAATAAGTGAAAGCTTTTATGAATAGTTGCAAATTTTTAATTTATTTTTTCAAGTTAGTAAGTCCGTCCGACAGCCAGTCAGTCGAAAAGCGTTTTGAATAGTGTGATGATAATGTTTGCATGGATGTGTGTGTATGTATGTTCGTTGCGGATGAGTGTGTAGGTTTTATGTGACAAGTTTAAATGCACAAGATCTCTTTGCCTGCGGTGACATTCATTTGATGATAGTTGCTGTTTTTTAAAAGTAACCAAAATGGACAAGATTTCCAAAAGAAAAAGTTGTTGTTTTATTTTTATAAAAATACCAGTTATAAATATTAAAGAATTATTTATTCTGAGCATATAGTAATGTTAATAAAATTAATTTTGATTTTCAGCAGGACCAAAAAATATCTAATTAATCAATTCTAAAAAAAAAATTGTAACTTAAATATATAAAACTAAAAAAAAAAAAAATATTTTTTTTTTCAAGTGTCGTGGAAAATAAAATAAAAAACAATAGTTAAAAATAAAACTTAGCAACTTAACAAGCAATAATTGCATGAAATAAACAAACAAGAAATATACAACAAAACACCAACTAAAAATAGTTTTATAAAATAAAAAAAGCAAATTAATAATTTCGAGTGTCAGAAAAAAATATTTTTTATTTGTTGTCAAATTTACAAAAAGTAAACAGAATAACACAACAAATCATCTTTATATAGAACAAAAAATTAAACGGAATATCATCACAACAGAACAACAAATAAAAAAATAAATAACAAAACACAAATGGGTACTAATTCAGGAGCCACGACTGGCATTAACAATAAGCCGGTTGGCGGTGGTACAGGTGCCGGTGGCGGAGGAGTCACTGGCCTGGGTAGTTCTGTTGGTTTGGGTGGTAGTGGTGGTGGCGGTGGTGGTGGCATTGGTAACGCTTCTAATAACAGTTTAGGTCCTAATTCGGGCCTTGGTTTAGTTGGTGGTAACAATGTCTCCAACACTGGTGGACTCGGAGGAGGAGTTGGTTCTACTGGCAATACGGATGATGGCAATGGTGGCACATCGATTGCCAATAACCAACAAGCCACACCACAATACACAATACCCGGCATTTTACATTTTATACAACATGAGTGGTCACGTTTTGAGCTAGAGCGTTCTCAGTGGGATGTAGATCGAGCTGAATTACAGGTAAGTTAAAGAAATGCCATTCAATTAAAAGATATACATATAAAAAATCTTCTTAAGCAATATACCACTTTCATTTAATTTGTTTTGGTTGAGTTCTCTCATTAGAATGTTTAATTTAATTATTTTTACTTCACTGACTTTCTGTGATACAAAATGTTATTGTTGATGGATTGTGGTAACAGCATATTTATTTACATACATAAATATAAAGGGTTCAAAAATAGAACTAACCCTGAAATCCATAAAAAACAAAAGTGTTATTTACTGTTAGCTTTAAAACTGTATTTGTTTAAATGAATTTTATGTATCAGACACATAATTTGAAAACTAATAAGTATTGCTCACGAAAAACATCGTCCATACTTAAAGGCTTCTAACTTTTATTATACCTGAAAAATTAGTGCCATTAACTTCTTCACATTTGCTTATCCTAATTTTGTTGTAATAGCATAATTGGTTTTTCTTCAAAATTAAATTTAATAAAATTCATGTAAACGCATAATTCAAATTTATAATCAAAACACATGTCGATCATATAAAACAATTGCTAGGAGTGAAGGTGAATTGGGAAATTCAGTTTTTTGAGTCATTAAAAATACAAAGTTCATAATCCCTTATAACCGAAGAAATGGTTGATTTACAGACTGTAGGATCGCAGACAAAATAATAAGCATTTGAAGAGAAAATATGTATCTACATCTCTCGAAAACTAAAAAACAGTTCGTCTGAAGAACCACTAAGTATAATAACTTCCTAATAGGAACAAAAAAAAATGTAAATTCCTGAGAATATATATATATATATATATATATATATATATTAGTGCCATTAACTTCTTGTATATATATATATATATATATATATATATATATATATATATATATATATATATATATATATATATATATATATATATATATATATATATATATATATATATTAATATGAAGCTGCCTATAGGATGATAAAAAGTACATACTGCCGGAGTTTTTACAATATCCTGGTCATGAATTTCATATCACAGATGTTATGGGAAATGCATTTGAAAAATATCATGTGAAAAAATGGAAATCGTTGAGTAAACTTTTGGTCTGGCAAGATATTTGTACATGTGGGAAAAGGAATGTATGCAAATAAGTGCCGTCAGAAAGGATTCCTTGCTATCATTAGAAGACATAAAAAAATTATAATTTGTATGGTCTTATCTATATTCTCATCATACAACCAAAAAGTGACTGAGTAGTATCAAGCAAATATTGCTGCTATTCCAGAAATATGTCTATTTTAATTTTATTGGGTCATAATAAAAAAAATATTTAAAGAATACTTAAAGTTGACTTTAAAATAAAAAAGAGTTTAAAAAAAGTTGACCCAATCCATAGAATAGAACTAGAAGTTTGTGTGAGAGCCACCCTATACTAAAATTACAAAATTTTTTGAAAACACAAAAACAAAATATTGTTTTGACGCATTGGTTTTATATTTTTATAACATGAATTGTATGCACTAATTTTTTCGAGTGCAGTCCTTATAATTGTATACAATTATTTTATTTTATTTATATATTTATTTGTTAAAAAATTTAAATATTTGTCACCACAAGTTGACATTTATGAACAAATTACTAAAAACAAAGTCTTATTTTGTCTTATTTAAAGTGGAAATATCAAATTGTTTTTGTAAAGTTTTCGTAAACCCAGTTCAAGTTTAAATTGAATTGGAATTTCGTTTCTAATCCAATTCCGTTGAGGATTTCATAAAATGACTGATTAAAAATGTTATTTAAGGTGCGACTGGAACTTTGTGCAGAGACCTCAATAAGAAGTTGATATTTCTTTAGTTATATTTAGATACTTCCCAACCACTATACTAATTGAACATTGTCACGCGACATATGTACGTAATTAAATGTTACTATTTACAAGTGTAAACCTTTTATTTCAAATACATTTGGAATACGTAGATGGTATGACAATGCCAAGTCACCTCACATCACAAAAAAATTGTCCCTAAGCTGTAGGTTTTGTTGCATTTTATAGGATGAAACAAATTCTCTTATTTTTATATATGTATGTATGTATGTATTTAATTTGATGTTTTACGACTTTCATTGTTTTCTATTTCCTTTTATGATAGTTTTTTTTTAATGTTCAATTTAATTGATTTTTCTTTGCATTTATATAAATATTACTTGTATGTATTCATGTGTATGTAGGTGTTAAGTAAAAATAACAAGTATAACCTGTAAGTAAGATTTTATTTTCTATTTTACATTAGAGTTCTTAGTTGCTTGAGAAGTATGTATATTTTTTCAAATTTAAAATCAGCTGTAAAACATCAATTCAAGTATAAATTTAATAAACTATATGTATCAATTGTATTACAAATTTCTTTTTGACTGACTTTAAAATTAAATTTAATAATTTACAGTTTATGATAACTCTTTGCAACAGTTAGTTAGTCCAATATTTCATTGAGTTTTAATTTTAAATTTTATTTGCTATGTTAAATCTAGTTAATTTTGTAAATGGTATAATAGCGAATAATTGTTTAATAATTTATGAAAGCGTTTGGAGAAATTTAAAAAATGTTTAATAACATCTATGGGAGCAGTAGTAGTAATAGAAATCCCGTTATATGATAAACAAGTTTATTAAGTTTAAAAAAATTTAAAATATGTTTAATTAATATGTACAAGTTTATGGTTAATCATACATTTGGGGAGTTAATGTTAAATATCAATCAAAATCTTGATAATTGTATTCAATTATTGTGTTAACCCACTAAACCATACAACGATATGATAGCGGAAACGATATCATATTAGGTGCCGATTATAATATCATATTGTATTGCAGAAAACGATATTATTATGATATTGATATTTCGAAATATTTCTTTCCAATAAAATAAAAAATAAACATTTGGAAAAAACTTCAAATAAAAATAAAAATTTTTCAACAAACAAAAACAAGCTGGGAATCAAATACAAAAAAATCAATAGTTTACAGATTTTTAGTGGTAAAACCATGTTATTTAAGTATGTAATTGCAGAAATATGTATATCCCTATGGAATAATCACGCTTGCAAATATTATTGATAATATTTGCAAAAAATATGTCATGCATGATGATTTTTATGTTTTATTTTTTTATTTACGATTTTAATCTTATTTTATCTGATTATGGTATTTTATAATTATATTTAGAATATTTAAATGAAAATAAAAATTTTTGGTATTAAATGGCGTTCAGAAAAAAATTTGCCTCATGACGATTTTACTATCGTTATTTTTGGAAATAACGATACCGAAAACGATATCATAATTTTATGGAAAAACAATATCATAAGGAAAGGTACACTTTAGTCCGTAAAAACTATCGTTTTAGATTCGAAAACGATTATCACTAGTGATAATTTTTATCACCTAGATAATATCGTTTCGATATCGTTATAATATCGTTTGGTTTATTGGGAAACTACAATAATTAATAAATTATTGCATTTCTAAACATAAACAAAATTTAAAAATTATTTATTTAAAATTTTTTTTATTAAAAAAAATCATTTTTCATGCGAAGGAATTTGTTAAAAAACTTACAGTAAAACAAATCATATGTATACACATATAAACAATGGAAAAAAGAAAAAAAAATTGAATACAATACATTCTCTACACATGCACATTCCGCATAATAGAAAAACAACAAGTTTGAAATTTTTGTTTACATTTCCTTAAAAAAATTATAACAATTTATTTAAACAAAACACCATAAAAGTTGTAGCAAACTACCGTCCGTGACAATGAGCACACTTCCATAATCAGGCGATAACAAATGTAACACAAACAACATCATCGCCCAAATGCACAGCATGCAAGAAAGAAAAACTCAAAACCAAACCATACCATGCCACCATACATTCAATTAGCTTATTAAAATAATGAATGAAAAAAAAAAAAAAAAAACAATAATATACTAACAATGACATTAGAATGAGAAATAAAGTCTTTGTGTAAAAAGATTTTGTCGGAAAAGGTTTTTTAGCTTTTTTTCATTTCCACAATTTTTAATGAACACAAATGTTTGAGATAATACTTTCCAAAGCCAGAAATACCACATTTTTTCTTAACACATTAAAAATTTTTTTATTTTATAAAATACAATATTAGCTGTGTTTTGTTGGGTAATGGGTAATTCCATACAAATTTTAAATTTATATAAGTTAGGAGTTAACGTGTAGAATTATACATGTTAATTTTAACGTCGATAAAAGTGCTCCCAATGTATGAACAAAAATATAATTATGAATATAAGAATGACAAGAAATAAAAAAATATAAAAATTAAATTAAATTAAAAAAAAAAAAAAAAAAAAATGTTAATTTTAATTTTTCTAAAGAAAACTGCTTAAATTTCATACTGCAATTTACAAATAAATATAAAGTGGTCCCAAATCGGGTTAGTGTCATTTTTTTGCTAACAGTCAACGTTAACATTCAGTGGGAGCAACAAAAGCTATTTTTTAGTTGAAGTTAAGAATATGTATCTAAAAAAATCTATATCCTGAAAAATTTTCAAAATGTTTAATGTATCCTTATGGATACAATATACCGAAATGGTTAATAAAAAGCGAAATTAAAAAAAAAAAAAACTTTTGTAGGAAATAAAATAAAAATTAAATTTAAAAGAAAAACTTATTAAGTATATGTACAAAAAACAACTAAAAATTAAAATTTTTATTAAAAAATAAAATTTTAACCAAAAATTTAATTTTGTATTAAAAATTCAATTTTTTTTCCAAAAATTCGGATTTTCATCAAAAATTTGATTTTAACTAAAAATTAGATTTTAACTAGATTTTTTTACTACAGTTCAATTCAGTGTTTCACAAAAATTCGATTTTTCATTGCAAATCTGATTTTCCGCTAAAAATTTGATTTCCCACTAATGTACTTATTCACAAAGGTTATTTTTCTGCCCTACGATGTCGAACGAAAAATTCGTTTCGACAATTTATATGCAAAACATTATTTAATTTCAAATTTTATTATTGGTTTCCAAAAAGTTAGTCCCTTTCGACATCGTGGAACAGACCATAAAAAAAACTAATATGGTTAATGAGAGCATTAAGAAAATATACTATTATAATTTTAATTTAATTTAATTTATTTATTCAGCATAGTAATACAAAGCCTTCAAGGCCAAAATATAAATATGTATTACACAGTAATAATCCTGAGTTATGTAAATATAGCTTACATACTAATATAAAATAAAGGGTTAACTTTATTTTGTTTGTCATCAAATTATTTCGTACACATACTATTAGTCCATAGAACTTGTATATTCGTAATTAAAAATGATTTACGTTTAATAACAAAATCAAGTCAATAAACAAATCTAATTTGGTAGACAACACAATATGTATGTATTTTAATATTGAAAAAAATCAAAAATCAAAGCAAACATAAAGAAAATTTAAACTAAAAATTCTGCATGATTTTAAAACATGCAACTTTATCTTAATCGTAGGCGTATACAAATAATGATGTGTTAAAATTTAAAATATTTTTAAATAGTATTTTTTTGTTTTACTTGTAATCAAGTATTTTTTTTTTTTTTTTTATTAATGCTATTATCCATGCAAGCGTGTTTAAATTATTAAATTATATGCAATTAATTATATTTATTTATTTTTTTAATTATTTATGTTAACGAATTTACTAATGAACAAATTATTTTAACATTTAAAAAATTAGGTATTCACTTCAGAAATATGCAATTTTGCAAGACCCTTGCAAAGTAGAAAATTTTCATCGATTTCTGTAATCACAACAACAATATAGAATAAATTTTGCACAACTTACTTTGCAAGGGTCTAGCAAAGTTGTAATTTCTGAGGTGAATACCTCTAATATTTATTTTGTTGCAATTTATTTAATTATTTTTAGTTGTATGTATAGTTTAGTTGTATTATACGGATATAAAATTTAAATTTATAAATTCTTTCATTTATTTAACATTTTTTTAAACTGTTTAAAACCTCCTGTTATATAAAAGATCTTTCAAATGAAAAAATGATGAAAATTTCACTAAATTAAATGTAACTAACACTATTATTTTTCACAAATTTTTATCTTTACAGGCTCGCATTGCCATGTTGTTGGGCGAACGAAAATGTTTGGAAAGTCTTAAATCGGATTTAACACGTCGTATTAAGATGTTGGAATATGCTTTAAGACAGGAACGTGCTAAATTTTATCGTTTAAAATATGGCACGGATCCACCACAACTAAATGAATTGAAGCCATCAGCTGATGACTCATCACTGGGTGGGGAAGTGGCACCAGACTCTGAAGTTCCCTATAGTTCAGTATCAAATACTACTTGGCGTCAGGGTAGACAAATGTTACGTCAATATTTGGCTGAAATCGGCTATACCGATAATATAATTGATGTTCGTTCAAATCGCGTGCGTTCGATTTTAGGACTAAATAATAATGCCGAACAAGAAGAAAATGTTAGTCCTAATGTTAATGGAAATGAAAATAATAAAAGAGCCTCTGAATCAGAAGGTATGTTGTGTAGTGTGTTAAATAACACAGGTCAACAGCAAAAAAAGGCTTGAATAACTACTATATAGATTTGATGTATTATGGTTCCAGTAGTCCAAATTTTAAATTCTATGGAGAGTTTTTTTTAATGATGACTCAAAAAGTGTTAGCCCGATATTATTGAAATAAACTTAGAAAAATTTATATTTACATAACCTTTAATCCCTTTGTAAATTGCGATTCAATCGGCTCAGTAGTTTCGGAGTTATAATAAAAAAATGAAACAAAAAATATATTTTTTACGTGAAAATTGTAAGTTTTTTTGTTTTAAAAAAATCATTAAAAATCGAAAACGCCAAAAACTGTTCAGATTTATTGCTTTATCGCAAAGCCACATGTAGTAGCAACAAAATCAGATATCGATCATAAAAATATATTGATTCTTTTCGAATTTATTCGCAATTAAGTGAATTCGCAAATTTTCACAAAATTTTAGTTTTTTGAGAAATTTCTCCACTTATGTTGTCATAACTCAAAAACAACTTGTCCGATTTTGTTAAACTAAATTTAAAAAAATTTTGGCTTACAATATCTTTAAATGATGTGTACAATTGTTTTTGATGCGATCAATAGTTTCAAAGTTATGAAAAAAATTTTAGGCAAAAAATATAAAGTTAGTAAACAAAATTAAAAAAACAAGCGAGAATGTTATATTTGGCTTGGCCGAATCAATTTACCCACCATCAACTTTTCCAAATTTTTCTTTATATATAAGGGGGTGAGCGGTAAGGTGGGTGACCACGCCCATTTTTTGTTTCCGAGTTTACATTGATCCTTGAACTATTTGTACAAAATTTCGTTGACATTTCACCTTATATGGGAGGTGGGCGACAAAGTGGGCGGACCACGCCCATTTTTGGTTTCCAAGTGTATATCGACCCTCATACTATTTATACAAAATTTCGTTGTCGTACATGCTTTTGTTTCAGAAATATTAGCAGAAAAGTATGAAACGGACACCCTGTGTTTCTAGTTTTTAGCCCATAACATTTTTATTTGTTAACCGATTTTGACCATTTTCAAGATCAAACAAACCTTATATAGGATAAATATTTGTGCAAAATTTCGTCCTACTACGTTGTCCCGTTCGAGCCCTTTCCTACTCTCAACAGACGGAAATAGCTAGATCGACTCAGAATCTAACCAGGACCCAGAAAATATATTGTGGGGTTTTAAATGAATATTTCGACATGTTACATACGGAATGACAAAATCAATATACCCCCATCTTTTTGATTCACATGATATGTAGTTTCACTACACATAGAAAAATTAATACTCTTTGCAGTTTTCGATTTTTCCAGATTTTTATTTTTATGATTTTGTCATTCCGTGCGTAACACGTCGAAATATTAATTTAAACCCCCATAAAGTATATATTTTCTGGGTCCTAGATTCTGAGTCAATCATTTAAAGATATTGTAAGCCAAAATTTTTGTAAATTTAGTTTAACAAAATCGGACAAGTTGTTTTTGAATTATGACAACATAAGTGGAGAAATTTTTCAAAATACTAAAATTTTGTGAAAATGAGCGAATTCACTTAATTGCAATTAGATTCGAAAAGAATCAATATATTTTTATGATCTATATCTGATTTTGTTGCTATTGCATGTGGCTTTGCGATAAAGCAATAAATCTGAACAGTTTTTGGCGTTTTCGATTTTTAATGATTTTTTTTAAAACAAAAAAACTTGCTATTTTCACGTAAAAAATATATTTTTTGTTATCATTAATTATGTGGAAAAACTTCTAAAAAAATTTATAATTTTATATAAATTTAAAAAAAAAAAAACCTCTATGGATTAAAAATTTGGACCATATTTGGACTACTGGAGCCATAATACATCAAAATTATAAAATGGATTTTCAAGCCTTTACAATTTTTTCTATTTTGTTGCCTTGTGTAATCTTGCTGCAATTGAAGAAATGAATTTAATTAAATTTTATTTAAATGAAGGACGTCGTACACCGGCAAAAAAGGTGCAACAAACAAATGATGCGATTATACTAGATACAGAGGCTGCTGTTATGGCTAATTTTGAATTTTTAGGACCCACAGAAATGTCAGATGATGATGAAATTTCCGATGATTTGGAAATGGTAACTGGCGATAATGATGAAACTGATATTAAAACACAGAAACGCATAAAATCTGGCAAAGATATGCTCAGTGAAGGTAAATGAGTAAATGAATTATTTTATTATTACTCACATGAAGTTTTTTTGTTGTAAACTTATTATTTCGCTCCTACTTTCCTGTATTATGATAATTATGTATAACTTATAATTCATGTTTATCTTTGCAAAACTGTTTTGATTTATTTTATTTATTAGGTCGGCTATAAAATAGCGTTTTCGTCAAATGTTTTTTTATCTCTTAATTTTATAAGCAAATTTTATTTAACTTATGTCGAGTAAAAGTTTCTCTGCAACAAACACATTTTTTTCATTTTACTATTACTTTCATTTACTATATCCTACTTATTACAAAAACAATTTGTCCTGTAGATAACTCTAACTTCTATTCATTTTTAATTTGCTTAATAAAAATATGCTATAAAATATGTATAATTCTATACTATTATTATGTTATATACTTTTTTTTTATTTATTTATTTTTAAATAATTTTATTAAAAGATCTGGGAGCCGAGTTGGGAGAGCAGCTGCTCAATGATATAAATCTTATAACAGAAGGTGCTTATTATGTTATTGATGTAGTTTATTTTATATATTTTTTACTTAAAAACAATGAATTTTCAATAATGCACATTTTTTCGTTCGATTAATATGTTAACAAAGGCGTATTCAGAATGTGGGACTAGACAAGAAGATAATAATATATACATAATTGATTTAACTATTATCTTCTCCCAAACTCTGTTGTAGCTTTGATGTTAAATAACATTTTATTTTCTTTTATTTAAAATGACGTAGGCTTTAAACAACACAAATTTTCAGACATTTTATAAGTTCGCACAATTTTTAATCAGCTTTTTATTGAGAAAAATTGGAATTTAACTACTCTATCTTGGCTTTTTAGAAAACTTTTTATTTATATAACATACTACGTAATAATATTTATTTTTAAAACATTTTTAATTAAAAATTACATTTGTAAACTAATATTTATGTTTTTTGTTAAATTTATTTTCCCCCCTCCACAAAATATTTCTTCTTAATGGAAAAACATTTCAATTTGATAATCAAATATTATCATTTCAAATTGTAATCATGCAAACAACTACCTACCTGATTTCCCCTTGACCTGCCTCATCATCAAGGATATTCATCATCGAATGTTGAACAAACTAATAATACTGTTAATACAGCCGCTTCGGCTGCTGCTCGCCGCAATCTCATAACAGCTGTAACCGCCGGAGGTGATGAAGATGTTGATGCCTCTTTGGGTTTGGGAGAGTTGGCACAATTGACTGTCAATAACGATTCAGAAGGTTCATACGATTCGAATGCAAAAGATGGCACTGCCGGAGGAGCTGGTTATCGCAAGACATGGAATGCCAAATATACATTACGTTCACATTTCGATGGAGTACGTTCATTGATTTTCCACCCAGAAGAGCCGGTGCTAATAACGGCATCCGAGGATCATACGTTAAAACTGTGGAATCTACAGAAGACGGTACAAGCCAAAAAATCAGCTAGTCTCGATGTTGAGCCCTTGTATACATTTAGAGCTCACACTGGACCCGTTCTATGTTTGGGTATGTCTACAACCGGAGACACTTGCTATTCAGGAGGTTTGGATGGCAACATTGAATGTTGGCAATTGCCATCTCCTAACATTGATCCATATGATTGTTATGATCCAAGTGTACATTCGGGAACTTTAGAAGGCCATACTGATGCTGTCTGGGGTCTTGCAACCATGCACAGTAACATTGTGTCATGCTCAGCCGATGGCACCGTCAAACTTTGGTCACCCTACACTAAGGAACCACTGCTTCGCACTTATACAGCTTCAGAGGCTGAGGGAGCACCTTCATCTGTTGACTTTGTACGCAACGAGGTGGATCACATTGTGGTGGCTTACAACAGTGCTCACTGTATTATCTATGACACCGAAACCGGAAAACAGATCATTAAGCTGGAGGCCGCTCAAGAGATGTCCGGCAACACGGGGAAATTCATAAACAAAGTGATCTCACATCCAACGTTGCCTATAACGATCACAGCTCACGAGGATCGGCACATCCGTTTCTGGGACAACACTTCGGGCACATTGGTGCATTCGATGGTCGCTCATTTGGAACCAGTCACATCGCTGGCGGTTGATGCCCACGGTCTGTATTTATTATCAGGCTCTCACGACTGTTCGATACGTCTGTGGAATCTAGACAATAAGACGTGCGTACAAGAAATCACAGCACACCGCAAGAAATTCGATGAAAGTATATTCGATGTCGCGTTTCATGCTACCAAACCCTATATAGCCAGCGCAGGTGCCGATGGCTTAGCGAAAGTCTTTGTCTAGATGGCAAAATCAACAAAAACCACAACGATTACGTAAGATAATAATGAGTTGAGATTGTGTAATTAAATTCAGAACGACAATTTCATAATGCCGTTATATATTTGTTAGAATAGAGAGGTTAGAAAAGGCAGCCATTCAACAAAAAAATAAAAAACATACAAACAAAAATATATTTATATTATAAAAGAAATTCAAAATAAAATATTTATTTACGACATGTACTAAGTAAAAAAAATGTAAGAAGAACCGACCGAACATCTTCTATGGTATTTTCAAACAACTTCAGGTTGATATTTTTCTATAAGACTTTTGATTTCGACATTTTCTTTAACTAATTGCCAATTTTTTTTATTGAACTAACTAACAACTACTTTCTATATCATCATCTACAGGCCAATAGGGTTAGAAATAAATACTTGTTAAACTTTTAAATTTCCGTTTTAAATTTTAAAAATATTTTTCTTTTTAAATTTTGTCTTGTCGTTTGGAAATACCTTTGACAATAGATACAAAACATTTAAAGTAATTAATTAAACAACTTTAATATGCTGACTTACTTATGAACGAATACGTCGATTTTTCATTTATAATTAAAAAAATAAATAATAACACAAAAAAAGATTCATTTAAAGAAATGTAGCTTATTCTCGAATCCCTCTCTATCATAATGATTGATAATGAAGATGATGATTGATAAAAATGCATGATGAGCAAAGTAAACAAGTAAATTTTAACATTTATTATATTACATGTTATACAAAAAAATAAAAATAAATTTAAGAAAACAAAAACAAATAATAAAAATAAATACATAATAAAAAAATTAAAAAAAAAAAATAATATAAATAAAAAAATTTAATTACTATGCATACATAACATAAAACACACACACACATTATACATTTATATAACTAAAAAAAAATTATTTAATAAAACAATAAATATAATAAATATTAAACAAAAAAAAAATGAAATGATTATGCACATATTTCCCATACAAAAAAATCATTAGATCAGTGACATGATATATAAAAAATTCAAAATTTTAAATTCTCAAATTTAAAAATATTTTACCATTTACTCATTTCATCAACAAGAGTATCATCTTACAAAAATACAAAACTATAATACATATATATACATATTAAAAAAACTCATTATTCACATAAATATGTATGCCTCCCAATAGTGGTTTAGTGTTTAAACTTAACATTATGAAAACAGTTTTCAAAATCAAATTAAAAAAAATTTACATAAAATTGAAAAAAATTATTTTAACAAAATCTCATTTTTAGAATCTAAAATATTTTAATTAAATATGTACATTTTATTATAATTTTAAAACATATTTTAATTCATCCTTAAATAAAAAGAAAACTTTATTTTATTTGCGATTTTCTTTTTCGAATTGCAATAAAATTAAATGCAAACAAATATGTCTAGAGAGGAAAAATACATTATTTATGTGCTCGGTTAACTACATTTGTAGCAATTGGATTTTTAATTTAAAAAAAAAAATCACAGCAATAAGTGTTCGAGATTTTCAGCAACTTTCTAAAAATGTATTCTGTAAATGTATAACACAAAACTATATATATGCCTAACAGAGGAGTATACACTCAGAAATAGCCTTATAAACTATAGCTTAATTTTTTAATTCACTTTTTAAAATCAAATTAAATTTATTATCAGTCATTATTTTAAATCTCTCATATTAACTTAATTCACAGATTTAAATTCTTTATAATTCATATAAATTTAATTAATTCTATAAAGAATTCATTCATCAATTATACAATTTAAATTTAAACATTAAAATTTTCTTCAATTCAAATCTATTACATATTAGGTTTAGAAAATATTTTTAAATTCATTTTGTAAAAGATTAAAAAACAAAATGTTAAAAATTTAATGAAAGTAAAATATTTTCATTCAATTTCAAAGATTTGAATTAACAAAAATTGAGTGAATTCTTTATGAATTAATTAAAAAAAAATTAATTCTATTGAACCAAAAGATTTTGTATGAAGCTATAGAATTATGTTTTTGGGAATGGTATTATGGAATGAAAAACTAGTATTTCTTAATTCAGAATTAAGATTTATGGAAATTAAGCTAAGATTTAATTAATTCTTTCGAAGTTCTGCTTATAAATATATATGTAAAAAAATAAGATTTTAAATTAATGCTTGATTTGAATTTTCAAAATATCGGACAAAATTTTTAAACGATTTTTTATTTTTATTGAGTAACAAAATTTGCATTCATTCAAATGCATTGGCTTTGAATGAGGAAATTGAAAATTTTTAATTTTTTTATTTTTTTTTTTTTATTTCTTTGGCCGAAAAAGTATCTTATTTTTTTTTTTATAAATATAAAGTTTATAAAGCAACACATAATTATGAAAGGTATTCTTTTCGAGTAAATTATTAAGTAAAAAAACAAGATTTTCCTATCGAGAGTGCTTTGTTTTACCCTTCCAAATTTGACATATTTTGAATTCATCTTAATTCTTCTAAAATTCGAAAGTTGTGATTGACAAAAAGTAGGCATTTTAGGAAACCCTAATGTATTATACATTTCTTATAGATTTTTCTTCAAGCCTAGGATAAATGTGGGCTTCCAGGACATAGATAAGATATATCCAATTTTGTAATTTCTGCTTATTTATTTAGCAATTCTGGGACTCCCTTTGTCCCATTCCAAGTTTCTTGTACACTTTATTATTTCTAATAACTGAGTCCATATCAGAAATGCCAAAAAATACTATAAACAAAGAACGAGAACATTAAAAATATCCATTCGGCAAATTAAGATTTATATTTTAAAATGATTATGTATGATAATATTGCATTTTTGTATTTATTTAAATTTTTGTCGTTTTTTTGAGATAAATTTATACACTAAAAATTTAGGTTAGGTTGAAGAGGATGGCGTATTCACGCCTCCACCCAGAGACCAAAACGTCTAATTGTGATCCCTTTAAAAATAAAACAAGAAAAATAGAATAGATCATAGATAAAGAAAAGAAGAGTGGAACCTAAACCGTAGCAATCAATTATGATTGCCCCTAAGCCATCCTATTGCCATTACAAACTCTATGAGATTAATAAGCTCTTTGCCCGTAACCTCATCTAGTTCATGCAGTGTGTGGCTTCCAAACCACTTCAGCCTTCGTCGCTGAAGTCCTACGCAACGACAGAGAATGTGCTCCACTGTCTCTAGTTCCTCTACATCAACGCTCGACCTGCAAAAGTCTGTCGTTCCAATGTCCCATTTACTCATCATGTTTCCTAATGAGAAATGATCAGTGGCCATTCATACCATAATTCCCTTTATTTTGACAAAAAAAATAAAATTCCCTCCCTTTTTTCCCTTCGGCTAAAATTTGATTTAAAAATTACCTCGAAAAGAGAAAATTTTATTCACTGAAATTTTTATTAATGTGTGTTAAATAAAATCATTAAATTCAGATTAAAAAAACTAAAATTTGGTAAGCGTTTAATAAAATTTTATAACACAGACTTTGAGACTACATAGCAACGTCGCTGAGGGGTCAATGAGATCAATATACTCCTCCATTATACCTGTGTGAAATATATATTGGATCAACCACATAGATGTTACATATTTATTTCCAGAATATTTTCAAAATTTTTAACCCATTTCCATTAATTTTCCTAAAAATATATGGATGCCTACAAATGTAGTAAACCGACCGTCTACATAAGTTGACATTTCCGAGCACATGAAGGTTAAGATAGTTAACAAGAATAGCAAAATTTCCTGATGATTTTTATTATTTCCGCTCTTGCTTGCAGTACTTTTTCTTTGACACTCGGCCTAGGATTAGAACTTTCAATATATTTCAATATATTTCTGCTGCTAACTTCTTTTAAAGATGTTATACATTTTTTGTTTTGTATACATGAGATAAATTTATAAACTAAAATAATGTTTTCTTTTTATTACAACTTCTTAACAAATTATGGCAAAGAAATTGAATTTCAAAACTCACAGTTTTAATGATATTTTATTAACATTTAAAATATTTCAGCTGTAGCAGCGAACTAAAAAACTGAATAAGAATTAACATAAAACGAACAAACTCATTAATCAATATCTTTCTAAAGTCTTTACCGATTTAAATCATAGTAAAAAACATACACACATAATTATACATATATGAAAAAAAAAAAAAAATAATAATAGATAAAAAACATATAAACATAATATAGATGAAATAAAGAAAACAAAAAATAAATTTAATAAAATGTATTTGGGTAGTATTGAATGAACAAAACTAAAAATTGCACTATAAATAAAGAAAACATTATACATACATATATCGTCACCGAAAATGCAAAACAACGTAACATCAAAATTTTCATATTTGTGTTTTTGATGAAATATAGTTTATTATTCTTGTAGCTCAAAAAATGACGATAATATTAACGAAAGCAATAATTTTCTAAAGTCAAACATTTGTTAAAAAAAATAAAAAAATTAAAAAAAAAAATATTTTTTTACGAATTTAGATTGCAAATGATTACAAATATAATGGCTATTAAAATTTTGGAGTAAAAGTTATCAGAAATCGTTTTAATTAAAATTTTTCTAAAATTTGTATTGATGTTACGTTGTTTTGACTTCCGAAAATTGAAATCTTGAAAAACGTAAACCAAATAACTTAAAAAATATTTATTAAAAATAAAAATATTCATCATCAATGTATTAGGCAGTATTTAAGGATGTAATAACCCAATTCTTGTTTGTAGGACAATTCGTTTAGATTTTAGAAAGTTTTTTGTGCCTCCTGTAAAGTTATGAAAAGGGATATTACGTTGTTTTGCATTTTCGGTGACGATATCCAATAATTATGATTTTTAATATTTCTTATAACAAGGGAAATATTAAAAAAATAAGTTATATGTATTTTTTTAAAATCTTAATAAAATTTATATAAATTTGTTTTTGCTGGGCAAGAAAAAATTGCTAATTAAAAAAAAAGAATATCAAGAAAATAAAATAAAGAAATGTGTAAAAAATTATATTGAACATTCAATGAAATGTAGTCGTTTTGCGCATTAAGTCTCAAAAGTAGTTTATAATTTTAAAAATGTAAAACAAAATTTTTAAATATGTTTGGCAATATAAACAAGAAAATCTCAAAAATTATATTAGAATATTATTGTTTTGAAATAATAATTTCAGGGCCTCAGTCATAGAATAGAACTAGAAGTTTATGTGACTAAATTTTCAAAAAATTTACTCATTTTTTTGAAAACACAAAAACAAAATATATGTGACTACATGTATTTTGTTGTTGTATTAATTAGGTTTTTGACAACTGAATTAGGTTTCTTTTCTCACATAAATATCTAGTTGTTAATCTATGGCCTCAGTTTTTAAAATGAAACTCTTTTGACAATTTGCATTGAAAACAACAAATAAATTTAAATTTTGTTTTCAATATATAATTTTGGAACAAATTTTCGTTCAGAAATTAATTAAAAATCATACAGTCCTATTAGATAAAAAACCGAGAGGTTGAAACTTTTTTGAGTGCCAGCACATTTCCTTCTCATTATTAACAAGGATGTTACACAGAATAAATACATAGATTGAATTACAAATAACTTGATATTAAAATAATAATAAAATTAAAAAAAAAAACATAATTTGCATAATTAAATTACTGTTATTTTAATTTAAAAATTTATTTTATTTTAATTTTTTGTTTAAAATATTTCTTTTAATCAATAACGTTTAAATGTTTAAAACATTTTGTATTATGCATGCAGTTAAACATAAAATAACAAAACAATTAGTACTTTTATATACGGATGTATATTTTTTTATTTTAATTTTATTTATCAAAAAATTATAATTTAATTAATAAAATAAAACAAACAAAAAAGTTTATTGCATAAACATAAATAATATATATTACAATTTTAAGTTAACAATTTCATATACAAAAATATTGATAATAAAAATAAAAAAAATCTATATTTAAAATCCCAAAATGAAAAAATCTTTTTAATTTACTTGGTTTTTGAATATTTTTGTTTATTTTCAAACTTATACAAAATAAAAAGCAATTTAAAAAATGCCTCTACTATAACTTTATGCAT
The DNA here is from genome assembly GCA_951394005.1 of Protophormia terraenovae. Lineage (NCBI taxonomy): Eukaryota > Metazoa > Arthropoda > Insecta > Diptera > Calliphoridae > Protophormia > Protophormia terraenovae. Next base: position 147,614,574 of record OX596074.1, read on the forward strand.
AAAGATCTTTTTTAGTAAACAGTTTTGAAAATATATATAAAAAAAGTATATATGATGTATACATATATTGATTGCAAGCTTATTATACAGAAAGAGAAACACCACTTTAAAATTTTTGTAGATACTATTTAAACAAAAGAAAATAAGAAAAACATAAATAAATAAAAAGAACCATAATACCACATTACATACCATATGAAATATTTATAACAAACCATATAAATTGAAATCCTTTTGATTTTTTATATTATATATACATATACATTTAATGAAACCGTAACAAAATAATAATAAAAAAAGAAATAATAATAAAACATAAAATAGTGTTATAAGAATAAGAGAAAAACTACACATAAAAAAATTGAAAGATCTTCAACATTATAAAATATGAAACTTACTCACATTCATATATGTAAACGATCGTTACATGCATGAAAAAAATATGTAAAATTTTCAACATAAAAAAATAATTTAACCATCTAAACTAATAATAAGTAGTTACAAGAAAAAGGTAATTAAAACCAAACATTTTCTAATGGGAAAATAACTTTAAAAACCGATAAATAAACAAAATAAAAGAATCCGATTTATGAAATAAAAATTTTGAAACCAAAAAAGGAAAATGATGTTTATATGGTAAGAAATTAATTTTTAAAGGTAGGCTATTTTTTCTATATTATAGCATTTATAGTTTATTTTTATTTCAAGTATAAGTTAGGGTTCTATAGTTTAAACCAGCGTTTAAATATTATGCGGCAGCAAAATTTCTTCTTCTTATGACTGTGCAATAAATATTAAACCGTTTAATTTTTACTACACACGGCAACTAAAATTATTATAAATATACCTTCGAATTTTTAGTAACAATGTAAATCGTCTTTGCAATTTTTATCAGCAAACAGAAAATATTGCTCATCAAAAAAACTAAAACTTCGTGTTTTAGTCTCGTACACATAATTTTTTCGGACACATATAGCACACGAACAATTTTTCTTCGTTTGCTGCAAAAAATTTGTAGCAAATTTTCTATGTTTTGATTTTGCAACTATAGTTTTTTTTAGTATTTTTATTTAAGCAATTTTGTTGCTACTAAAATTTCTTCTATGAAGAATAAAACACATGCATGTATATTGAAGTACATATGTATGTATGTTAAGGGGAAGGCATGTATTTGTTGTTATACATACACACATACATACATACTCCCATATATGTACATGTGTTTTATTCTTCATAGAAGAAATTTCAGTAGCAACAAAATTGCTGAAATAAAAATACTAAAAAAAACTATAGTTGCAAAATCAAAACAAAGAAAATTTGCTAAACATTTTTTGCAGCAAACGAAAAAAAATTATTCGTCTACATGCGTCCGAAAAAATTATGTATACAAGACTAAAACACGAAGTATTATTTTATGTTAATTTATGTACGAGTTGAATACTTTTTGTTTTGCTACAAGAAATTGTAAAAAACGCTGCAATTTTTATTTACAATACTGCAAAATAGAAAAATAATTTTAGTTGCAATTATAAACAAAAATGAAGCGGTAAAAATATTTTTAGTATTTTTTTTTTTTGCTAGCAGCAGATATTTATTGCAAAATGTGATAAATATAGTATTAAAATCAAACCCTGGTTTAAACAAAGTTGATTTTATACAGTATATATTAAACATCTGCATCAAATCATTTGCTTTTCAATTCACAGTAATGTTTTTTAATGTATGCTCTTACATTACAGAATTTTTGTGTCAATAGCTAGATACACACATCTGCATAAAGCTGGTTGAAACAGCTGATTGCGATACGATGATTTTTAGTTGAGTGGTTGGGGCTTTACAATTTTTTCATTGGCAAACCTCGCGGTAATGTCAAATTGTTTTTGTATTCACATGTAAAATATTTTTTGAGTTTTTTTCTCTTGCTCTCTTTCGTTCTCTCATTTTTCCGTTCAAAGCATTCTGACATTGTGGGCAGTAGTTTTACACTAACAAAATACAAGCAATTTTTGTTTTTGTAGATGTGCGAATACTTTATTATTTTACTATGTGGGCATTTGTTAGAAAAAACACAGAGTTACCAAACTTATTTGCTAGAAAAAACCTAAAAATGCAACTCTGATTGAAATTAAACATGCCAAATATTTATCTATTTAATTGTTTGTGTATTTAATTATTTATGTTTATTTATTTCTTTATTTATTTAGTGGTTTTTCCTTTTTATTTCGTTAAGCATTTGTTTATTTGTAAGAAAAAAGTTATTGTTTGGCAACACTGCTAACAACTGTCACGGAACAACGCAAGAAAATTCTGTTTTCAACAGAATCAGACATCACATCAACGTCAAGTTTTTATAGTTGTTAGCATGGTACAATAATATATTATTGTACCATGGTTGTTAGCATTACAATACATGCAATATAAACGATCAGCTGTTTCCTTCGCGGGAGGAAACGTCACATAAACAATCAACTAATTCACGCTTTAGAGTAGAGTAACGGAGCCTTAAAACCAGGACTTGTAACATTTTTAAAATGAAAAAAGTATATACAGTGTCATAGTATAATTATAAAGTATACTCGTAAGATCAGCTGTTTTACAATTTTTTCATTGGCAAACCTCGCGGTACTGTCAAATTGTTTTTGTATTCACATGTAAATTTTTTTTTGAGTTTTTTTTCTCTTGCTCTCTTTCGTTCTCTCATTTTTCCGTTCAAAGCATTTTGACATTGTGGGCAGTTGTTTTACACTAACAAAATACAAGCAATTTTTGTTTTTGTAGATGTGCGAGTACTTTATTATTTTACTATGATACAGTGTCTGACTAAAGTATTTGAATTTTTTAAATTAATAATTAAAACGGTTAAATTACGTGATTTTAAAAAAATAATTCTGGATTTGGCACTCATAAAGATCTTCGGCACACTTGAAATTATATTTTTTTTACGCCTTAATAAAAGTTTTTCTGTGTAGCCGGCCTGCGGCCGGACTTAAGCACTTTCTCCTCTGGTTATGTCGAACACCGGCTTCGCTAAATAAGCTTTTTTTGAATACCAAAAAATTTTTATTGCACTATAATCACATGTAAAAGTACTATAGAATCACTATCAAAATTGTTTAAAAATCAACTGTGCCGAAGATCTTGATTTACGCCCTGGATTTAATAAGTGAATTGTGTTTGCCTATTTGTTAACTTTATAATGCAAAAAACTGCAATCAAAAATATTGCATTGTATCCAAGTTATTCCAGAAATAGTATGAAAAGTCATCGAATTTACCTCACAAAAGTATTTGAATTTTTATCACCTTTATATTTGAGAATTTCAAACAAAATAAAAATAAAAGAAATTATTGTATTTTTTATTAATAATAGGTCATAGGTATCACAATTAAATGTTTACATATTTATTTTCCCAATTTGGAGTAAAATTTTGGGGGATTTTTGGTCCAATTTTATATTTAATAGACTTAAAAGGTTTATTTAGGAAGAACACGCCTATTTTTCTTCTATAAATGACAAATACAAAAATTTTTTTGTCATTGTGGTAAAAAATATAATAAGGTTTTAGTTCCTTATAAGATTTTTTTGTTAAAACCCCATATACGAAGGGTCCAAGTCATTAATTGTGGGACATTGCACCATTAAAAATTGAATACCTTAAATATCATGCCCATTTTGGTACCCTACGTATCAAAAATTTATTTCAAAATGTTAGGGAATATCTTCCCGATATATAGCCAATTTTAAATTTGGAGGCTAAACTACTTGACTTTATGATATAGCTCCAAAATATACCCCAACATAATTGTACTTGGGTTTATTTTTGGATCAATAACTTAAAATATATCTCTTATCGCGTTTTATACTATGGCACCAATTTCTTTATATTTTTGTAGCCGGTATCCAAATCTCCCATTTAATGACAGCTAATACCTACAGAAACACATCTGAAAGTTTTGTTAAAATATATGGACCAATACTTCAGTAAAATAGGCTCAATATTGAAGATTTTTAATTTTTAAAAACATAATGAAACTATGTACGCCGCTTGAAATGTTAATATTTAGAACTTTTCCAGTAAACATTATTTTTCGAAGACATGACAAAGTCCATTTATATTTCCGAATAAAACAAATTAAATTTAAGAAATAATTTAGGAAAAATTACCCGATAATTCCAATTTTCCCTTTTGTAAGATACATGTAAAGAAACTTCGCTTAATTTCCCTAAAATTTTAGCCCCAAATTTATAAAAAGAATTAGTAAACGCTTAACACCAATACTTAATAACAATTAATATAAAAAACATATCTTTTTTGCCTTTTTTGTATTTTAAGTATCTTCAAATATAAAAAATTAAAAAATTCAAATACTTTTGTGAGGTACCTGAAATGAGTGCACGTGTTATTTTTCTCAATTTCTCGGACAACTCAGGCAAAAAAATCCCATTCATAAAAAAATTATTATTTTTTATTTACATAATTTTATAACTAAAAATAACTAATTTTTTTATTTAAAAATTAAAATTCACTAACTTATGTGAGACACTGTACATAAATATACAATTGGTTTTATATTTAATTAGTTGTAATGGTTAAACCCATAGCGTAATTAGAAAGTGCTCGCACATCTACAAAAACAACAATTGCTTGTACTTTGTTAGTGTAAAACTACTGCGCATAATGTCAAAATGCTATGAACAGAAAATGAGAGAATTAAGGAGAGAAAGAGTAAAAAAAAACTCGAAAAAATTTCGCATATGAATACAAAAACAATTTGACAGTTCCGCGAGGTATGTCAATGAAAAAATTGTAAAACAGCTGTTCTTAAGAGTATACTTTCTAATTATACTATGGGTTAAACCTTTCCACCAATATTTTTATTACATTGTATTAGAAATAGTTTTATTTATCCATTGGTAAACTTGAGATTATAGCAACATCTTAACACCCTAACGAATCTTCACGAGAAAAAATAAACATCTAACAAATAATAAAAGATTTAATAACCTCAATTATACAAATTATATATCACGCACAAAAATTCTGTTTCATTAATATTTGTTTTTATTGCATCATTGATTTGAATTTCGAAATACCGTTTTATTGTCTGCATAATAAGTAAAATTATAATATTGCGTTTTTTCTTTTGACTTTTTAAGAGTTTTAAATGATTATAGTAGGGGGACATTTTAAGTATCAATTATATAGTTTCAACACTTCTTAACACTCGATAATTCCAATAAAATTTACTTTAAATAAGAATACCCAGTATTGAATTGAAACTACCTACCGTTTAATTTAATTTATTTATTCAGCATAGTAATACAAAGCCTCCAAGGCCAAAATATAAATATGTATTACACAGTAATAATCCTGAGTTATGTAAATATAGCTTACATACTAATATAAAATAATCTTAAAAAATTATTTAACAAAAGGAAAAAAAAAATAAATTAATCAATTAACATTTCATAAAAAAAAAATAATTTAAAATTCATAGAAATGTCATAAAAATTTAAATGGTAGGCAATAGTATTAGTAACTAAAAAAAATGTCCATATAGCAGTAATTCTTACAAAAATAAAAAAAGAAGTAGCTATATTAGGGGTAATCAAATACTATGAGCTAAAAAAGCCAGAAGTTTAAGACGAAAAACATTGTTGGAGTGAGAAAAAATACGAAGTTCATAGGGCAAGTAATTCCAACAGCGTGCAATCCTCACAACAAATGATCTTTCAAAAGATAATTTAAAAATTCTCGGAATATAAATTTGAGGATTCCTGGAGGAACGTAAAAATATAAATTTATTACACAAGTTAGAAGGATAACTGTTTTTAATTATATTATAAAACAAAGCCAAATTACGATATTTGACGAAATTCTTAAAAGAGCAACCAAGAAATTTTTGAACATAAGCAGAAATATGACACCAACGTCTTATGTTATAAACAAATCTAACAATGGTATTACCAATACATTTCAATCTATTAATAGAGAAAGCAGAACATCCAGATATTACTTCGAGACAAATATAAGACCTGTGGCATAAGTAGAGCATGAGCTAATCTTCGTCTAACACGAAAAGGTAAATACATGTTAGTCGAATAAATTCTTCTAAGTGCACACCACACCTTTCCTGATATGAGGTCAATATGACAACCAAACGAAAGTCCACTGTCGAGAACCAAACCCAAGCACTTGTGCTGACAAACAATTTCAATAGCAACATTATTAAGACAAAAATTCATATTAGTAGAGTAGTTATCACTAGGGCCAAACATGATCGCCTTAGTCTTACATGGATTAATATTAAGAGAATTATTAAAAGACCATATATTAGTATAAGTAATATTTTTTAAAGATATTTAAATAATTTTATTTCACCAAAACATTAATGCAATCAATCGTCTTAAATTAAAGAAAATTTCATATACAAAAAGCTTTTGTACAGATAACAGCTTAATAAAATGTATTATGTTAATTTACAGACCTTTAACTGAACCATGATTTCTTATTTAAAGCATTCCATTTTGCTACGTTCATTAATATTGAACTTACACACTGATCTTTGTCACGATTTTGGCCATAATAATCAACAAATTCGCCATCAGGATTTACTAAGTACATTATAATTGTATGATCGACAATATAATCGTTATCTTGATCACGGGGACCAGCAGAGAAATAAACTCTAAATGCCTTGCAAACTTTGCTTATTTGTTCCACAGTACCAGTAAGACCCAACAGCTTGGGAGAAAATTCCTTCACATATTTAGCCACAACTTCTTTTGTGTCACGCTCTGGATCGACTGTAATGAAAATGGGTTGAACTTCTAAGTTTTGTGGAGATTTTTCTGAAATAAAAAAAAAAAAAAAAAAATAAAAATTATAGTTTATAAATCGATACATAAAACTAATAAAATGATGTCTTTACCGATTTCATCAACCACGGCAGCCATTTTTTCCAATTCATCGGGGCATATATCGGGACAGTGGGTGAAGCCAAAATAGATTAATAACCATTTTCCCAAAAAGTCTTCGGACTTTCTCAAGTTACCTTGGGAATCTATCAACTCCCAACGTCCACCAATAGCGGCTTTGCCCAACTGACGTTTGCGTTCCTTTAAAATAGCCTCTTCTTTTTCGTGTTTAACATACAACATAAAGGCTAGGCCTGCAGCTCCTAGACCTCCTATGGCAACGAAACTTTTCCATGAAATCGGTCCTTTTCCTTTAACGGGATCTGTTGCCGCTAATCGTCGTTGTTGCAAGGTAAAATTATTGGTTTTGTTAAAACATCCGTTACGGGCAGCAAATTGATTACGGCAATTTATAAAAAATCTTTGAAAACTGCGAGACATCTTAATGTTTAATTTAAAAGTTATTCTTTTTTTCCAATTAATCACAAAATTTACGTAAATATGCGTTAAAAGGCGAGTGAAGTTATCCGGCTCTCTGCCAGTGTCGATAACTTTTTCTTATTGTAAAAACGTTAAAATCGGTAAACTTATATAAATCGATTTTCGAACAAACAAAAAGTATTTTTAAAATCTTTAAAATTTAATGAAATTTTCATTTTATTTTTTATTAGTGCCTGTTTCTCTATGTTATATACATTATTTAATAAATGTAATTGTTTTTTGTTTATTTTTGCAAATTTCCTTCGGAAAAATACATTAAATTCAAACAGCTGTGTTGCGGTACTGCCAAGTGAGAAAAATAATTTGTTTTAAATGTTGTCAGCACTGCTAGCCAACACGAACGCTCCTTTTTGACAGTTCGCTTGACAGTGAATGAAATCTGCAAATTATTTTTTAGAATAAAAGTGATAAAAACCACCAGAAAATGGTAATTATTTCGATGAAATACAGTGCAATTTAAATATCTACTATAAAAAGCCATTAAATATAAAATTAACTTTTTGTTTTAAGCATTAATGTGTAAATTATATGCATTTTTGCTTTGGCTGTGTTGTACTACATAACCTAACAAATGGTTTATACTGTATTCATCATTGGCATATTTTATTTAAATACAAACATATTTTCTTTTTTTGTGTGGCGTTTTTAGAAACCTTTAATGCTTCAGGGACATGAACGTTCCATTACTCAAATCAAATATAATCGTGAGGGAGATTTGTTGTTCTCATGTTCTAAAGATCAAAAGCCCAATGTCTGGTGGTCCATTAACGGTGAGCGTCTGGGAACTTATGATGGCCATCAAGGTGCCGTATGGTGTTTGGATGTGGATTGGACTACATCGAAATTGATAACAGGTTCCGGTGATATGACAACAAAAATTTGGGATGTTGAACATGGCACAGTTATTGCTTCTCTGCCAGCCAAATCATCAGTGCGTACCTGCAACTTCAGTTATTCGGGAAACCAAGCTGCCTACTCAACAGATAAGGCTATGGGTCAAAATTCCGAGCTGTTTATAATTGATGTTCGCACAGCTGATTCTAGTATAGCTGATCAAAGCCCTATTTTACGGATACCTATGTTGCAATCAAAGATTACTTCCATGTTGTGGGGTCCTTTAGATGAAACTATTATTACTGGTAAGTTTAAACTTGTTTATGACTTATGTTATTGACTTTTAACAAATAAATCTTTATTATAGGTCATGAAAATGGCCAGATTTCCATCTGGGATATTCGCAAAGGTCGTGAAGTTAATTCGGTAAATGACCATACCGCTGGCATCAACGACATGCAAATGTATAAGGATGGTACCATGTTTGTGACCGCCTCCAAGGACACATCCGCCAAATTATTCGACTCTGAATCCTTGATGTGTCTGAAAACATACAAGACCGAACGCCCCGTCAATTCTGCGGCTATTAGTCCAATTTTGGATCATGTTGTTTTGGGTGGTGGTCAAGATGCTATGGAAGTAACAACAACATCTACAAAGGCTGGTAAATTTGATTCTCGTTTCTTCCATTTGATATACGAGGAAGAATTCGCTCGTCTTAAGGGTCATTTCGGTCCCATTAACAGTTTGGCTTTCCATCCAGATGGTAAAAGTTACGCTTCTGGCGGTGAAGATGGTTTTGTGCGTGTAAATACATTTGATAGTACATATTATGAACCTCTATTTTAAGTAAACTATCAATTGGTGTATTTGTTTTTCAACTATTTGTCATACCCCGAGAAGTATCACAATTTTTCCATAATTTATATATATATAAAAACAAAAAATTGTTCAATATAGCTCGTGTTAAAAAGCCAAAAAAAGTATTAGGCTTGACTGGCTTATTTGCAGACATAAACAATATGTATGCGAATAAAATCAATAATCAAATATATGCAAGAACACGAAGAAAAGCTAATTGAAGTGAAAAAATTGCTTGTATGGATTTATTAAAGGGTTGGGGTAAGTTAAATGCACTAATATTAAAATTAAATAAAAAGAAAAAACTTAATTGAATTTCAATATTTTTTATATTTTTTTTTTTTTTAATTTGTAGTTAAAATTTACTTTTATGGCTAATAATTAACCCAAAACGTTATTAAGGTCTAATCAGATTGAATAAAGATTTGACGAAATGGTTGATGTTCTTTTAGTTACATTTTTCTAGAGCTTTGTTTATAAGGGGAACTAAAATATTTGAATTCTAAAACATTTATTGATCCATATTTATATAATTTTATATTAATAACAATATTAAATGGAAACTTATAGTTTGACAAAAAGGATGAGGCACTATCGTTTACCAAAGATACTTTGTAGCCATTATAAACGAGTAATATCCTTATCTAGAACTAAGATTTCTTTTGTTTCTTAATTATGACTTGTTGATGAGACTCAGGCACCATTTGAGCTGACGTTGGAGGTTGACTTTTATCGGTTGTTGTCGTGCCCGCTTGTGGTGATGTGGAATCATAGAAGCTTTGCTGCTGTTGAATATGTGTTTGATAAGGATTGGAATAACCACAAGTTTGATGTGGTGGTGGTACAAATGCTTGTTGCTGTTGGTATGGCGTAGGATTAGAATATGTGTATTGATGAGGAGATGCCGCTTCAGAAGCGCCATTCATTTCTAAACTTTCTTCATATGATGGAGGAGGAGGGCCTCTCTGTTAATGAAAATAAAATATATACAAATATTATTTATTAAAAATAAACGTTTTATGTATATAAATATATATTTTTACCAGAAAATCATCTGGTGAAGGTGGAGCTGTTGAAGAGTCCAATTTAGATTTATTTTAATTACAGTTTATAGTAATATTAAATATTTATTAATGCTATTTAACTCACCAGAATTTTTGGACATATTTATTATATTTTGCATGAATTGTGAAATGATTTTTATACTATCACTGTGTTTATATTAAAAATTTATTATTGATTAGCCGATGAGATGCAAATGTGTCTAAGTACACTTTTTACATTTGAAAAAAAAATCTATATTAGAAAAACTTAAATTTATACCCAGAGTTGTATATTTACTATATATAGTCTTATAACTTATTGTTGTTGCTATTAATTTGGACCTTTTAAAAACCACTGCTTTTTTAATAATTAATTTTACTTTTTTTAGTTTTGCATTATGGATGAGGAACCATATAAAAAGGAAACTTTAATACATTGTTAGTATAATTTTTATTTTGTATTTTTTATGCATTGTTTGCTTAGGCATTTTTTTAAATTATTACTAAGTAATATGTATTTTTTGGCCTTGAAGGCTTTATATTACTGAAATAAATGAATAAATAAAAATAAATAAAATAAACACCAATCGAACAATTTAATTATTATTATTATTATTTTTTTCAATGATTAAAAAATAATTTGAGAAAAATATATACAAACCCTTTCAAAAATATATTCTTAGATCATTCAAGAATACATAATAGGTAAAAAAGTTTTTTAATAACTCATCAAATTGAATTGATTCTATATTCCTTCTTATGATAAAAATACATTACTTTAAAAAATTAGTTCATTCCAATTTACTGTATTTATATAGTGACGAATACTAATTAGTATAAACTGTAAAGTTTTTTAGCTCTAATATTAATGCATTTTTTAATATTTAGTATTTAACGTGTTTATCTAAATAACGGCTGACTTAAATATTACTCATCTTGTTTTGACATTTCTGGTATTGTTTGTGTTTAGCCCAACAACAATCAATAAAAAAACTCAGTTGTATTTTTAATACACATATTCATTTTATATGGAAATATAGTCAGAGAAAATGTTTAAATATTTACCCAATTCACAAAGTATATTCAGGTATGTGATGAAAACCGATCGTTTTCAAATCGAATGGTTTTGAAAAGTTGTGATGAATTTCGAACGATTTCAAAAATCATTTTTCAACAATGATCTATTTTTCATTAAGAATATACAGCTCATGTTAACAATAACAATTGATTTTAAAAAAATATAAAAAATTATGTAATAAAATCTAATAGAAAGTGATTTAAATATAATTTTTATCAAAAACAAAAACGAAAATATAAGTACATCACACATTTTTTTCGATTTAAAATCGATTCGTTTTCGAAATCGTTTTCCATCACATACCTGATTATTTGAGTTAATGAGTTACAGTATCGGTCATCTAATTAGCCCACCTAACCAGAATTTTTTTGGACTTAATTTTCTTTTTCTAGAAAAAAGTTTTTAATTGTTTTATTAATTCAATATATTGACCATTATGTACTTAATACATTGCAGCCAAAACTTGGATTAATAAACTAACACTTTACGCAAAAACATTGGTTTATTAAATATTCCTATAAAAATCAAGGACAGCTAATTAGCCCACTTACACTATTTATTACGAAAAATCTAAGCAAGCTTTGAAAAAAAGTAATTTTTCATATGGATTACAATTTAAAAATAGAAGTACTGCAATTTTCGTAAAAAATTTCATATCTAAATTGGTTAAAACGCCTTATATTTCGAATATTCGACATTTAATAAAAATCGCGAAAAATGTAAATTAAAATATTATGAAATTTTATAGAAACCTTGATAGTCCTTTAATTATGGTAAACAATCATCTGTAACATCGAAAGCAATACAAAAAGTTTAAATTCATTAACTAAAATTACGGTTTGAGTTACTCCGCGAATTTAGATGATCAAATAATCAGCATTTAAGTAAGAAATATCTTTTCCAAAAGAAAAATAAAAGTTGAGAAATCATTTTAAAATTGATAAACTATCTAATAATATTTAATAGATATTATATCGATACTATCTAATGCAAACAATTGCTGGTAGTTGGTATATGCGATGTATTAAAAAGTTTTATTAGTATTCTAGTTAAAAAGAAAGTGTAAAATCTTACCTTAACATTGCAAAATTGAAAATAACTTTGCTTAAATCATTCGTCTAGGTAACTTATTGACAAATATTTTATGCATCTCATCCAAGCGGTTTTTTTAGATAAAATTCTTTGTATTTTTGTTTACTGATATAAAGAACTTACTTTCTTTTTTGAAACATCTATACTTATGATGCTTTTTATACTATATAGTATAACATTTGGCAATTGGTTTTAGTTTTAGTAGATACTTAAGTACATTTTAAAGCGTTTTTTATTCGCCACAAATCTTTTAAGTCAGAGTTTCATTGCGAAATTTATGATTATTCTATTTTTGAAATTCACAATTTAACTAAGTTTTTCATTTCTTTGCACAGCGCTAAGGTTTTTGATGATTTATGATACTTTGGAGGATTATTGACGATAATGTAATGATCATCTAACCTTTCTAACCAATTTTCTTAATGGATTTAATCGATTTTGACCACTTTGTTTGTGTTGTCGGATATTAGTATTTTAATGGATGTTTACATGAAATCTTCCCACGAAAATTATCTTAAATTAATTAAAATTACTTTATACTTAGAATTTTATATTAAAACATAATTTTTTTCAGAGCTTACTTAGATTTTTCGTAATAAATAGAGTAAGTGGGCTAATTAGCTGTCCTTGATTTTTATAGGAATATTTAATAAAACAATGTTTTTGCGTAAATTGTTAGTTTATTAATGCAAGTTTTGGCTGCAATGTATTAAGTATATAATAGTCAATATATTGAATTAATAAAACAATTAAAAACTTTTTTCTAGAAAAAGAAAATTAAGTCCAAAAAAATTTTTGGTTGGGTGGGCTAATTAGGTGACCGATATGTTTATGTTTAAAAAAAAATTAGTCTGATTTTTTGAAAATTGAAATTTTTCACAAAAAATCAAAATTTTTATCAAAAAACCAAAATTATTTTCAAATATCCAAATTTTCACTAAAAAATCAAATTTTTTCACCATTTTGATTTTTTGCTCAAAATATAACGATAACTTTTTAATTTTTGATTATGCATTAATTATTATGCTTTGTATTACTATACTCAATAAATTAATAAATAATATTCGAAAAATAAGCGTTTTACCATGTAAATTGATTTGAAACAACTTAAAATGCAATATGTCTTTAGAATTCAAAATTGAAAAATATTAAAGGTATTTGCAACCCTTGCAATTACGCATTGTTTTAACTTGACGTGAATAACCAATTAAAAAAAAAAAAAAATTAGATAAAGATAGCAAAAAAGTAAAAACATTTTTTTCAAGACACTGAAAAAATTGATAATTCGCTTCAAATATATTTTTTATGTGTATAATTCTTATTAATCAGTGTATTTATTGATATTTTCCTTTGTATACTATTTAATTAATTTTAATTTTGTTTTATTGTTGTTGTTAAATTCCAAACACTATTTTTTTACGTTGAATTTAATTTTTCAGTGGTGAATCTCAGTTTAAGGCCCAACCAGTCAACTTTGCAAAGCAACGCAGAATGTAGAAAAGTAGCGTGAAACATTTTGTACAACCAGTCTACAAAAGTAAACGTATCATATGTTTTTGAATATTCATTGTGTAAACAACTCTGTTTTTCGGTTATTTTGTGAACAAAATAAACTACAGGGATGTTAAAAACTTACGCAGCTACGTAAAAATCTATTTTCTGTAGATTTCTGCGATACGCTACCTAGAATTTTTGTGTTAATAGCTAGATACACACATCTGCATAAAGCAGGTTGAAACAGCTGATTGCGATACGATGATTTTTAGTTGAGTGGTTGGGGCTTTAGAGTTAATTTTTTAGTACTATTTACACATTTTTACAGAGTGGCAACATCATAAAAATTGTTGCAACGTTACTACTTTTTACTCTAATAATTTTGCAATTGTGGTTCTATTCTGACAATTTTTCAAAAGTTGTGAAAAATATTGTTCTATGTGTATGTTGTTGTGTTAACAGAAATTGATGCAACTTTACTTCTTTGCAAGACCCTTGCAAATTGGAAAATTTGCATCGATTTCTAAACACAACAAAAACCACAACAAAAACCACATATAATCAATTTTGCAAAACTTACTTGCAAAGTTGCAATTTCTGAGGTGCATACCATTACTAATACTAAAATTAAATAAAAAGAAAAAAACTGAATTGTATACTACATGTGTAAATAATATTTTAATTACTATTGTAGTTCAAAGATACTTTTTATGTTTAATAATAATTATAACCAAACGTTATTAATTCTAACAATATCCAACATAAAGCTGATGTTCAGTTACTACTACTCATTAATTTCTATTAAATTTTGTAATTTATTTTATAAATAAGTATAATAAAGAATAACAAGAATTCTTACACATCTATTGATCCATATTTATATAAAATATAATAGTATACAATTTTATAGCCATAACAATATTAAATGAAAACTTATATTTTGACAGAAACAATGAGGCACTCACTATCGTTTACCAAAGGTACTTTGTAACAATTGTAAACGAGTAAAATCCTTATTTAGAAGAAAGATTTCTTTTGTTTCTTAATTACGACTTGTTGACCAGACATAGCAGCCATTTGAGCTGGCGTGGGAGCACAACCAGGTGGAGGCGGTGGTATACTTATAGCTCCTGTGGCTGTAGTTCTTAATTTAGCACCTTTAGCTAAATATAAGACATTTTCCGAAGTTGTTGTCGTGCTCCCATGTGCTGATGTGGTATAGTAGAAGTTTTGCTGCTGTTGAATATGTGTTTGATAAGGATTGGAATAACCGTATGTTTGATGTGGTGGTGGTAGAAATGCCTGTTGTTGTTGGTATGGCGTAGGATTAGAATATGTATATTGATAAGGAGGTGCCGTTCCAGCAGTGCCATTCATTTTTAAACTTTCTTCATATGAAGGAGGGGGAGGACCTCTCTGTTCATAAAAATAATAATATTGTATATAACAAATATAGATTTTTCTTACATGTTTTACCTGAAAATCTTCTGGTGCAGACGGAGCTGTTGGAAAATCTATTTGAGATTTATTTTAATTACATTTTATAATTTTATTATTATTAGGATTTAACTCACCGGAATTTTTAGACATATTTAAATATATTAAAATATGAATTAAGTGACTTTTTTTATACTGCAAAGAGTTTTATTGTGTTTGTATTAAAAAAATATATGTTATTGATTTGCCGATAAGGTATATATGTGTCTAAGTGACTATTTTATATTTGCAAAAAAAAAAAAAAAAAACTAATATATGAATGTATATTAGAGATAGAAAAATTTATTCTTAGCTTAATACAAAATTGAATACTTTAGTAATTACAGTACGAGCTCGGTTTGCGCAACTACTTCTTATTGCAACGCACCGATTTGCGCAACCAGTACTTGTACAACATTATAGGGTTTATAAGTGAAACATTTTTACAAAAAAGTATCGATAAATGCAACTTTCTATTGATACCAGTAATATTTCATAAATTTTTTTCTTCAAAAACATGGTTTTAATTATCTGTATATATGTTCAAACGCGTTGAATTATCTCCCAATCAAAGTTAAAATTACAATTAATCCGGACTATTTTTGGGTTAAAAAAAAGTAATTCCGAGGCGTAAATATTGAAATACAACATCAATTTTTAAATTTATTTAATTAAATTGAATTATTTGATTAACATAAGTTCTTTATTTAAAAAAATATAATTAACTGCTTTACTATTCAGTGGTCGCTTATTGCAACTTTTTCGGTAATTGCAACAAGCCTGGTTTGATATCGTACTGTATTATTATTTATACAAATTTAGTTTAGAATGATATTTTCAAATTATTGCGAAATACTAGGGATAATGTTTTTTAAAAAAATTTTGTTCCAACAAAATTATCACAAAAAATATGCATATCTTCATATTATATGCATTTTTTATTTAACATTTAGGAGTTAACGTGTTTATCTAAATAGCGGTTGGCTTAAATATTACTCATCTTGTTTTGACATTTCTTGTGTTGATCCGTCAAGCAGTGAAAAAATATACCCAAAAAAAAAAAAAATACACTGCGGAGCGTAGTAAATGCAAACTGAAAAATGGACCGATTATACATTTTTTTATTTTGTTAATGATTTTTTAAATTCAAAATATTAATTTCTATGTAAATTAATTTTGCAGCCGATGAAATTAGAGTGAAATTTATTAAAGAAACTCGTCTTTTATAAAAGCGTTGGTTGTTGCTAGTAAAACTAATATATATATTTTTTTTTTGTAAAAAAACAGGTTTTTTATGTAAAATATATTTATATATTTGTAACAGATTTTATTATAATAATTGGTACTTAAAATTATTTTTAATTTCATTTTTATTATGCCGCTTCAATTTCGTCCAAAAATTTGCGACATTTTTTCTTTAAAACCTTAACAGCTTCAATAAATATCACGTCGGGTTTTAGAGCTCCTACTGATTCTACAGAAAAAATGTAATGATCGCGTATTCTTGACATTTCAACAGCGTCCGCCAGTTCGGGATAGCGATAAACGTTACGACTACAGGTATCATAACGTGCATTTTTAACATACGCTCGTTCATTTTCATCAATACCAATGACATCAGGTGAAAAACATTTCTGTTGTTACGGACCGGTTGAACAAGCGAGGTTTCCGACTAGCTCTTTATCGACTCTCAGGTGGTTCCAACCCTTCTCGCTTGACGCGTGCCCGAACACAAAACAAAACACAACAAAAAGGAACTGAAACTAAAAATCAAACACAAAGTACAAAAACCGCATATATGAGACAGATGTTAGTCCCATTACTTGCCCACCCAACCTAGTCGCTAAAAATGTCCAGATGAAATTTCATCAGCGACCCCAAATCCCACCTGACCTTTCCTTCACTTACCGGTCTATCATCACCTGTACCTTAATGAATTAAGCCATCATTTTTGTTTTATAAAAATTCAAATTTATGGCATAATTTATTAACAAAAATTAAACTAAATAAAAAGGTAATATATAAATTAAATAATAATATTGATTTTTTTATAATAATATTTAAACCTAATTTAATTTTAATATAAATATTCTTAATTTCTAATTTTTTTATTTTTCTTTTACAGCCTTTACTTTTTTTGTTTTAAATAATTCAGATTTTTTTCTTTTTTTATTCTTTTTCAGTTTTCATTCCCTACACTAATAATTTGTATATAGCCGTTTTTTTTTTTATTTAATTTCAGATTTTCAAAAATTTTTAATAATATCTTCTCTTTCTTTCTTTTTTTCTCTTTTTTATTTCCTTTCTTTTCAGAGCTCAAACTATTATATATATCCCCCACTACAGGACCTTCGTTCATAAAAAAAATCTCAAACTTTAAGGAGCTCCCTGAAGCTAACTATACTTTTCAGTTTTTTTCTTCTTCTTCTGCTACTAATTTTCGCGCCTAATTTGAGCACTAAATGTGGAAGTAAGTATTTCGATTATTTTTCCTTTTAAATACGCATATACAAATTACTATTATTTTTTTTTCTTTTTTTAGGCTGTTTTTCTTTTACTTATTAAAACTAACACACATACATCGATACCAACACTCACGTAGGACACAATTCTTTTCACAAATCCACAACACTATTCTTAAATCTAACTTATAATAATACTTATATATATTTTTTTATTTATTTTAATTTAATTTTAATTTCTTTTATTTTAATGTATTTTTTTTTCTTTTGAACTTTATTTTTTTTTTTTTTTGATTTGGCTTTAAATATTTTTTTTATTTTCAACTATTTTAATTTGCAGTATATTTTTTTATATATGTATATATTTCATTTACTTTAGTACTATTCTTTTTGTTAGCTTGCACTTTCTTATATTGTTTTTAATTTAATACTTAAATTAGTTATATTCTACGATTTTTAAACTTTAATAAACTCAATATAACTAATGATTTTCTTTGTTCTTTTTTCTTTATACAAGATATTCAATCTCGGTTTGTATATAATTCACTTATCTTGCCAAATCGTTCTAGTGGTTTTATTTTTTTGTTCCCCTAGGCTTTTCTCAGAGTTTATAAGAATGGTAATAAGAAAGCGTTACCTGGCTATGTCTCCTTAGTTTATTTTCCCTTTCCAGATTTTGGTTTATGGGGAAGAGTTTACCAATTATCCTCTTCTTGAATTCGACACTAGCCAGCTATGGCAGAAACACAAAAGTACACAACAAAACCACAACTATATTAGTTACACTTGTATTTAATATATTTCTTATCAATGTTAACAATTTATTAACGTAAAAAAAAACAAAATCCTCAAAAGAACTTTGGATTATAAAACATTAATAATTTTTTAACATTGATTATAAATCTTTGTAGTATTTAGATTTAAAACTTTTTTAAAGTTTTTTTTTTTTTTTAATAAAAACTTACGTTTTGTTTTTGAAATGCTTTGTAAAAAAAATAAAAAATAGATTTCCACAACAAAACTGATTAAAAAAAACTGACTTTTTTCACTTAGTTTCTTTTCCTTTAAAAATGTTTAAAATTTTCACAGGCGATTTTTTTTTTAAACGTAACTTCACAGCACCAAATAAAATTTGTTTATGTCTCTTATCTCACTATTGTCTCTTTTTATATTATCGCCTATATACCCCAAATAATTTTCGCCGCTAAACTTCCCGCCTAGGTTTCCCCATTCATATAATTTACTAATTTTCCCGCTGCGCTCTCATTTATTAAAATTCATATGTATGTAAAAATTGTTTTCCCGCTAGATTTTCATGTACAAGGGACTTTGCAGACATCATGTCGTCGGGGTTTTCAAAATTATTACCAAATATGGTAAAAATGTTAAATTATAGTATTTTATGTAAAAATATATGAAACTAATAATTTTGGCGGATATTTTGTTAT
Organism: Protophormia terraenovae; assembly: GCA_951394005.1. NCBI lineage: Eukaryota > Metazoa > Arthropoda > Insecta > Diptera > Calliphoridae > Protophormia > Protophormia terraenovae. Next base: position 147,633,781 of record OX596074.1, read on the forward strand.
TTTTTTTTTATTTAGCTAGCATTGGCTTTAATTATATTGTCACCCACTTTCCTATACTAACTCCCCCTATTACCAGGCTGTCAGCAATTTTAGCAGCACAATTTCATATTATTTATTGTTGTTATATTCATTAATTTTTGAAATTTTCAATATTTTTTCATCAATGAAAATACAACTCTGCGCCTTTTTAGTACTATTTCTTATGCTTACTGAACAGAGCTTTTACACATATTACTACATGAACAGCTGTTTTCTACACATTAATGGACGACGCATGGTAAGTATGTAAAACTAATAAATTTTGTATTCTTTTATTTTCAGATTTTTTGGAAGAAATTACAACTTGGAAGGAAGAAATCTATATACAAAAGGGTAAGTACTTTATCCTTTGTATTTTATTTTTTTCCTATATTGTTTTTTTCTTTCTTTCTTTTCAGGTCTTCTTAGGTTAGTAAGTCTTCAATTAATAAATTTTTCTTTATTTTCAGCTCTTGGATGAAACTAAAAATTGAAGGGATCACCAAAACTAGGGGCAGTAAGGTAAGTAAATCATCATATATCTATTATATTCTCATATAATGACATTTTTTTCTTTTCAGATATTGACAAGAATAATATTTGGTTCGTATGTATCGTTCCAGTACTGTTTTTATTTAAAACTAATATAATTTTCTTTCTTCTTTTTCAGATTAAAATCCACTGGGATTGGGCAGGAGTGGTGGCTCCATTTCTTATAGGCCCTTTCCTACAACGATATAGAAATCCACCGGGACTTGGGCAGGAGTGGTGGCTCCGAACTAATTTAGCCCCTCCCCAACGTTTTTTTATTTTATTTTGAAAACCACATGGAGACTCGGGCAGGAGGTTGTGTCTCCACTGGTCGCAAGCCCCTCTCCATCATATTATTAGTTAAATCCACTGGGACATGGGCAGGAGTGGTGGCTCCATCCCAATAGGCCCCTCCCTGCTATAAAATTGTTAGAAAACCACCGGGCTTGGGCTGGAGTGGTGGCTCCGGGACAAATTAGCCCCCCCTAAAAAATTTTTGAATATTATGGGATAGTGAGGAAGCGCGTTTTAGCCTCGTCCCAAGCGTTTTCCTAGGACTTCCCCACGCAAAATTTTTTTCACGAACAGAGGCGTAGCCCAGGGGTTACCCCTCCCTTCAGTGGCGTGGTACTAATAACAATATGAGTATGTTTTTCCTTTTCCACCCGCAACAAAACTCCGGTGCTGCTGGAATCAACCAGGAAGAAACGGTGTGCGGTTGGATATGGTCAAAAGCCCAACGTGGGGAACTCTCACGACCCTGGAATTACCTTATCATGCTCTACCATCGAATTAGCCGGGCATCACCAATAGTAAGTATATATATATACATATATATTCTACTAGTTATTAACAATAAAATGTTTTCTTTATAGGAAACCTCGCTATCTTTTTTCCGTAAAATTATTGGCTGAATGTTGAACTAGAAATTCTCCCCTTTAACGAAGCCTACACCAGAGCACTCTTCCTAAAATTTTTTGCTGTGGTAAGAAAAAAAATTAGTAGAGGCAACCCATTTCAAAATTAATAAATTTTCTTGTTACTGGCTTTTTACCAGTAGGGCACAATTATGTGCTTAAATAAATAAACTCGAACGCCCGCAAAACTTCAATTTTGAGGCAAAAAAAATCAAAAATAAATGTATCTTAGTTACTATGAACTGCGTCTATGTTATCGGGTCAAGCCTCTAATAATAGTTTTTTTCTTTTTAGAATTCTGGTATATGGATCATCATACATCTCTACAAAGCTTTTAGTAGAAAAGTTTCGAGAGATGCTTCGGGATACATTCCTCCATTTAACTACTTGTCCACTATTACGGGAAGTATATCTTATGATCCAATTTCATTTTAAGAATATTTACTTTGTGAAAATTATCCTTCTTTTTCAGATTGGTATTAATATCACAGATTTAATGGACTAGCACAATATGGTATATATTGCACTTTCCCTAAGATTATTCAACAGTTTAAAGATAAAATCAAAAAAAAAGGACATCACAAACATGGAATTTTGTCAAAAAGAAAATTGGATCACAGATTTGTATACTATTTTTAAGCGGTTTCCTAACTAATATTGCACTATGGTAAGTAGAATAAATTGCTAATTCTAACTATAAGTTTATGGTGTTTCTATTGTGTAGGGCTAATTTCCTAAGGGCTAATATTGCACTTTCGTTTCGTGAATTTTGTGTTATTTGGTATAGTTTAAACTTTTATATCTTTCACATGATACATCCCTAATGTTTTCCCTTGTAATGTCTCCAGTTCGTACATGTTATTACCTACAGGTCGAACCACTCTACATTTCAAGAATTTTCGGCAAAATTTAGCGTTACGGTTTTTTGAAAAGTCGCTTAATATGGTATTTTTGCGATAAACTTCTTGGCCTGGGACAAAGGTTATTTTCCGAGCTCTTTTGTTGTACCTTTCGGCACTTTTCTCGTAGGCTTTTTTCATATTTTCCTTGACCTGTTGCCTAATAATCTCTAGCTTATCGCCTCGATCTAGATTCACTATTTGATGATCTGTAAGTGATTGTAGTTTTCTGCCTAGTTTGTATTCAGCACCACTAGAATACATATGATATCCAAATAGGGCGAAAAAAGGTGTGAAACCTGTAGCTGAGTGCACCGCTGTACGTAACGCACATTCAATTTCCGACAAGTACAAGTCCCAATCTCTATGGTCTTCTTTTAAATAGGCTCTGATAGCTGACAACACTGATTGATTTACTCTTTCACTTGCGTTGCTTTGGGGTGAGTAAACGGCTGTTTTTATATGTTGTATCTTGTAGGTTTTCATTAAATTTTCAAAATTTTTGGAAATAAATTGTGCTCCGTTATCACTATGTATGATTTCGGGGACACCAAATTTATAAAAAATCTCTTGTACTAGGAAATCTACTACGTTACTTGCTGAAGCTTCTCTCATAGCTTTTAGGAATGTGAATTTTGTGAAATGGTCTACAACTATAAAGATGTAACAATTCCCATTCTTAGAACGCGGATATTTACCCATAAAGTCGATGTAGAGTTTTTGAAATGGCCTTTCTGTGACGACTGGATTACCAATTTCGGGTCTCAAATTTTGGTTAGTGGGTTTAGTTTCTTTGCAAGTCTGGCAATTCCGAATAAACATTTTCACTTGAAATGCCATTTTTGGCCAATAAAATTGTCTTCTCAACCTCTCAAGGGTTTTTGTTATTCCTCCATGGGCTGTTGTTGGTGTTGTGTGAGCTTTTTCTATTAGAGGTTGTGTAATGTTAGAAGGTATCCACAATTTCCATTTACATTTCTCGTCATCTTCTTCACGCTCAAACGACATTTTCTTGAAGACCATTCCATTATCTACCCTTAGGTCTGGTAATTGTTGTTGGTTGCTCTGAATCTCCTTTATCAGCTCTAAATATTCCTCACTTTCGAATTCGGCAGTTTCGAAATCAAGTAGTTGTTCCAGATTTATCTCATCGACATTTTCTTCCGGCAGTCGAGACAGCATATCAGCTACTATATTTTCCGACCCTTTTCTATGCATAATCTCGAAATCAAAAGCCTGAAGCTGTAAGGACCAACGGGCTAACCTACCGGTTAAGTCTTTCAGAGACATCAGCCATTTGAGACTGGCGTGATCGGTAACAATAGTGAACGGCATCATCTCTACATATGGGCGAAATTTCTTTACTGCCATCACCGCTGCTAGACACTCTTTCTCCGTTACACTATAGTTCCTTTGACAACTGTTCAACTTTTGCGAGTAGAACGCAATTGGATGCTCCTCGTTCCTGTCGTTTAGTTGATATAACACTGCTCCTATGCCATAATCGCAGGCATCGCATTGGATGTAGAACCTTTTTGAGAAATCTGCGTGTCTTAAAACTGGAGCTGATGTTAGCGCTTTTTTCAAATTCTCAAATGCAGTTACGGCTTCAGATGTCATCACAAATTTGCTGGTTTTCTTCAAAGTATCAGTTAACGGTGCAGATATCGTGGAAAAGTCTTTTATAAACCGGCGATACCAGCCAGCCGTGCCTAAGAAACTTCGTACATCGCGTGGTGACTTTGGTATTTTTATTTCTTTAATAGCTTTGACCTTTTCGGGATCAGTCCTTAACATTCCACCACCAATGATGAAGCCAAGATATTTCAGTTGCTTAAAGCAGAACTGGGATTTCTTCAGACCAATTGTAAGGTTAGCATCTTTTAGACATTGGGCTACATCTTTTAACAATCCTAGATGTTTTTCAAAGCTATCTGAGATAACTAGCAAGTCGTCTAGGTACACAAACACGTTTTCCTTCAGCCTTTGTGGAATAACTTTGTCCATAAGCCTACAAAGTCTTTGGGCCGCGTTGCAGAGACCGAAGGGCATTACGCGAAATTGATAGAGCGGCCGACCTGCTACAGTAAACGCGGTGTAAGGTTTGCTCTCCTCATCTAACTCTATTTGCCAGAATGCAAATTTTAGATCTACACTGCTAATGTAGTAAGTCTCATCAATCCTACTGAGAATGCCGTCTATATTTTGCAACGGATAAGCATCCTTAACCGTAAGTTTATTAAGTTTCCTGGCATCTAAGCAGAACCTATTTTTACCTGGTTTCCTTACAATTGTCGTCCTATTACTCCAGGGACTTTCACTTTCTTCAATGACTTTCAGCTCTAGCATATTATCAATTTCCTTATAAACTATTTCCTGTACAGCCGGTGATATAGGGTAATATCTATCTTTCACCGGTTCTGCTCCCTCCACTAACTTTATTGTGTGTTTTTCTAGTGAAGTACACCCTAGACCTTGGTCCTCAAAAGATGGAAACATTTTTATCACTTCATTTAATTCTTTTTGCTGAATTTCAGTTAATTCATGAGGGTCTATTTTATAATTCTCGGACATAAAATCTTCTGTAATTTTTTCAATGTCCATTTCTGCTACCCCTACTATTTCCGGTGCAAGTTCAAAAACTTTCCAAAAATCTACACCAAGATAGGCAGGCTGTTCTAAATCTGGACATAAGTAGAATGTGATTCTATTAATCTTATCATTGTATTTCACATCTATAGTAATTTTCCCTAAAAGTCTTTGCTCTTGACCATTGGCAGTAGTTATAATGGAAAATATTGGAACTATTTGTAAATCTAACTTTTCAATAATTTCCCTACAACCTTTTCCAAGAATACTCACAGATGCCCCAGTATCAAGAAGACCATGTAAAGTAACATCGCCAATAGAAAACTCAGCATATGGTCTGGGATCTGATGTTTTTTGATCCGCCGTTTTTATAGCTTCAATGGCAAGTTTCCTATTTCGTTTTCTTTCAGCAAACTTTTCTCTCAACATTTTAATTCTTCTCGATAACACTGGTCGTCGAACAAAGATTTCTGAATTGAATATTCTGTTTTTAACTCTGTTATAATTTTCTTCTCTTTCTTCTAGGGTGTATAAATGTTTTTGTTGTGGTATAAATTTATTAAATCTTTTTGTTTCTTCCGATAAATTAATAACTTTATTTGTTTTTGCAGGTACCTTTGCGGGTTCTAAGCTGAACGATGGTCCCCCGCTATCCCCTCGTTCCTGACAAAATTTCTCCTCCTACAATTCTCACAGTTAGGAGCTATTATATCTGGTTTCCCACACCGATAACAAAATATGGCCCTCTGCTCGGCTGGACAATCCATGAACATATGTCCATTTTGGCGACAGTTCCAGCAAACTAGGGGCGCTTTTGGGACTGGATTTGTTGGATTCCCTATTCTCATAGCCGCTATTTCTTCGCCCTCTACCTCTCCAAATTGCTGAACTTTTTGTGGCTCTTCGTAAACCTCATTCACGTGCCTCGTATACCGATTCATGGCTGCTGGTTGTGGCCTAACTTCTTTCTTCAAAAACGTTTTTTCAGCATCTATGCAACTCATTCGAAGCTCTTCAACTGATGACACCGACATTGGGTAAACTATTTTTCCAATTGACTCTCTTAAATTCTTCTTAATCATTTTTATCATTTCAGCCTCTGGCATTGAAATGCTTAACCGGGATCTATACTGAGTCATGGAAAAGAAAAAGTCATCAATCGATTCTCCTGGCAATTGTTTACGTTCCACCATGTCCCTCATCAGCTCAAAACTTGATCTGGCAGATTGGTATTGTTTCAGCATGGCAGACTTCAAGGTGGACCATTCAGACACATAATTTGTTTGAATGAAAAGCCAATACCACTTTTCGGCAGCTCCTTTTACTAAGAGGTGGAAGTTATCCAAAACTTCTTTCCATGAAACCCCATATTGGCTTTGTAGGCGTTCTAGGCGGAAGATGAAATCTTCTATAGCGAGCTTATTATTATCGCCATCAAATTCTAGTCCCCATTTATCTATTCGAGGCCTGTTATAACTCCGAGACTCTTCACTACACACAGACGATGCTCTTGAAGAGTTAGCAGTTTGAGGTTGAATGCCGGAGATATCCATTGGTTGGTGACCTTCGGCTGAAGTCTTGGATATATTGGGTAAGTTGGACTCCATTAATTTTCGGTTCTCTTGCTGCGTTTGTTGTACCACTATACTAAGTCTACTTATTGTTGATGTCAACTGGGCCATAGTCTTCTTGATATCGGCCATCTGTGAGCTAACACCTTGATCTACCAGTTTCCTAATCGACTCTTCAAGATTTTCATTCATACGACTTGACTGTCTACTAGTCCCCTGACCTAACAAATCAGCTGGCAAAACGTTAACATTTTGAGGTACGTTAGGATTGCTAGCAATTATTGTTTGAGACAAATCCCTAATTGGCTCATTATTCTTATTTTTTTCGGCCATTTCTAATTCAGTTTTGGACTTATTTTTGGGGGTATTAGTTTTTTTAATTTTATAAGAGACGTGAGGAGAAGAACGATTCAAATCAAATTGTACCTGTCTATTTCTTTTACGTGATTTAATATTTTGTGATGGGCTATCGCTCATAATCTAGTGGACACAATTTTCAAAGATTATTTGTGGTTTTGTTTTAGGACTTTAATATTGTAGAATGTAGTTTATGAAATTCAATTTTTTTCGCAAAAAGACTTAATATAAATTACTGGAAAAAGTTAATAAATTTGGCAAAGATTTGGCAATATGAAAAAAAATGGTTTGAAGACAAATATTTGAAAAGTAAAATACTAAATAAGAATTAAAAACAAAATACAAATAAGATAAAAATAAAATAATAATAAGAAAATATTAATAATAAAAAATCTAAATAATAAAATAATAAATAATCTCTAATAAATTAATTCGCAAAATGAATAATAAATAAAAGTGTTAAATAACTAAAATAACAATAATAAATACAAATTTTATAAAAATAACTTATGATATTTATGAAAATTGAAATAAATAAAAAAAAATATATATATCTTTAACTAAACTAAAAATTTTGATATTTATATAAAAAAAAAATCTACAAAAAGACAATATTTTTTTGACTTTGATTTAATAAAAAATTTAATTTATTTTACAGGTTTCGGTGATGATAGACGGATTCGGATGTCAAGGCGGTTATTTATTTAAAACTGGTTTTTGTTCTTCATTAAATGACCTGTTAACTATTAATCCACGGATCCATTTCAGTGAGATCAATTATACATCACTTTGTATCAAATACAAGATAGGCTATAATTGACGATGTATTACAACTGATACTACTAACCTCGTTTAAAAATTATCACGAGAGGCTATCAGTTGTAATCACATTTTTTTTTTTACTGTTACCGGATTCCATTTACTATACTACAAAAGGATTGAATCTTGAAAATTAATTATTTAACTTAAAACAATTTTTTGAAAAGAAATCACCATACAATTTGCAAATCTTGATAACTTATCAAAGCTATGGTGATTTATCTTTGTAAGTATTAATTATTATAACAATCTAAATTGTTGATTTTTAATCATATACAACACTCAAACTTTTTCTCTATTTAGGCGGCTATATGATTAATCCTCTACAATCTTACGTTGGCAATTTATTGGGCTATTTTCTTGATGTGCTATTCTTATATGCATCGCTGTTTCTACATATACCTTCACTATAGCTCAGGATACTTTCTCTATGTGTATGAAAAAGAATTCTGAGTTATCACATTTGTTTGGGCGCCATTTATGTTACGGACCGGTTGAACAAGCGAGGTTTCCGACTAGCTCTTTATCGACTCTCAGGTGGTTCCAACCCTTCTCGCTTGACGCGTGCCCGAACACAAAACAAAACACAACAAAAAGGAACTGAAACTAAAAATCAAACACAAAGTACAAAAACCGCATATATGAGACAGATGTTAGTCCCATTACTTGCCCACCCAACCTAGTCGCTAAAAATGTCCAGATGAAATTTCATCAGCGACCCCAAATCCCACCTGACCTTTCCTTCACTTACCGGTCTATCATCACCTGTACCTTAATGAATTAAGCCATCATTTTTGTTTTATAAAAATTCAAATTTATGGCATAATTTATTAACAAAAATTAAACTAAATAAAAAGGTAATATATAAATTAAATAATAATATTGATTTTTTTATAATAATATTTAAACCTAATTTAATTTTAATATAAATATTCTTAATTTCTAATTTTTTTATTTTTCTTTTACAGCCTTTACTTTTTTTGTTTTAAATAATTCAGATTTTTTTCTTTTTTTATTCTTTTTCAGTTTTCATTCCCTACACTAATAATTTGTATATAGCCGTTTTTTTTTTATTTAATTTCAGATTTTCAAAAATTTTTAATAATATCTTCTCTTTCTTTCTTTTTTTCTCTTTTTTATTTCCTTTCTTTTCAGAGCTCAAACTATTATATATATCCCCCACTACAGGACCTTCGTTCATAAAAAAAATCTCAAACTTTAAGGAGCTCCCTGAAGCTAACTATACTTTTCAGTTTTTTTCTTCTTCTTCTGCTACTAATTTTCGCGCCTAATTTGAGCACTAAATGTGGAAGTAAGTATTTCGATTATTTTTCCTTTTAAATACGCATATACAAATTACTATTATTTTTTTGTTTTCTTTTTTTAGGCTGTTTTTCTTTTACTTATTAAAACTAACACACATACATCGATACCAACACTCACGTAGGACACAATTCTTTTCACAAATCCACAACACTATTCTTAAATCTAACTTATAATAATACTTATATATATTTTTTTATTTATTTTAATTTAATTTTAATTTCTTTTATTTTAATGTATTTTTTTTTCTTTTGAACTTTATTTTTTTTTTTTTTTGATTTGGCTTTAAATATTTTTTTTATTTTCAACTATTTTAATTTGCAGTATATTTTTTTATATATGTATATATTTCATTTACTTTAGTACTATTCTTTTTGTTAGCTTGCACTTTCTTATATTGTTTTTAATTTAATACTTAAATTAGTTATATTCTACGATTTTTAAACTTTAATAAACTCAATATATAACTAATGATTTTCTTTGTTCTTTTTTCTTTATACAAGATATTCAATCTCGGTTTGTATATAATTCACTTATCTTGCCAAATCGTTCTAGTGGTTTTATTTTTTTGTTCCCCTAGGCTTTTCTCAGAGTTTATAAGAATGGTAATAAGAAAGCGTTACCTGGCTATGTCTCCTTAGTTTATTTTCCCTTTCCAGATTTTGGTTTATGGGGAAGAGTTTACCAATTATCCTCTTCTTGAATTCGACACTAGCCAGCTATGGCAGAAACACAAAAGTACACAACAAAACCACAACTATATTAGTTACACTTGTATTTAATATATTTCTTATCAATGTTAACAATTTATTAACGTAAAAAAAAACAAAATCCTCAAAAGAACTTTGGATTATAAAACATTAATAATTTTTTAACATTGATTATAAATCTTTGTAGTATTTAGATTTAAAACTTTTTTAAAGTTTTTTTTTTTTTTTAATAAAAACTTACGTTTTGTTTTTGAAATGCTTTGTAAAAAAATAAAAAATAGATTTCCACAACAAAACTGATTAAAAAAAACTGACTTTTTTCACTTAGTTTCTTTTCCTTTAAAAATGTTTAAAATTTTCACAGGCGATTTTTTTTTTAAACGTAACTTCACAGCACCAAATAAAATTTGTTTATGTCTCTTATCTCACTATTGTCTCTTTTTATATTATCGCCTATATACCCCAAATAATTTTCGCCGCTAAACTTCCCGCCTAGGTTTCCCCATTCATATAATTTACTAATTTTCCCGCTGCGCTCTCATTTATTAAAATTCATATGTATGTAAAAATTGTTTTCCCGCTAGATTTTCATGTACAAGGGACTTTGCAGACATCATGTCGTCGGGGTTTTCAAAATTATTACCAAATATGGTAAAAATGTTAAATTATAGTATTTTATGTAAAAATATATGAAACTAATAATTTTGGCGGATATTTTGTTATTTTTTTTTTATTTAGCTAGCATTGGCTTTAATTATATTGTCACCCACTTTCCTATACTAACTCCCCCTATTACCAGGCTGTCAGCAATTTTAGCAGCACAATTTCATATTATTTATTGTTGTTATATTCATTAATTTTTGAAATTTTCAATATTTTTTCATCAATGAAAATACAACTCTGCGCCTTTTTAGTACTATTTCTTATGCTTACTGAACAGAGCTTTTACACATATTACTACATGAACAGCTGTTTTCTACACATTAATGGACGACGCATGGTAAGTATGTAAAACTAATAAATTTTGTATTCTTTTATTTTCAGATTTTTTGGAAGAAATTACAACTTGGAAGGAAGAAATCTATATACAAAAGGGTAAGTACTTTATCCTTTGTATTTTATTTTTTTCCTATATTGTTTTTTTCTTTCTTTCTTTTCAGGTCTTCTTAGGTTAGTAAGTCTTCAATTAATAAATTTTTCTTTATTTTCAGCTCTTGGATGAAACTAAAAATTGAAGGGATCACCAAAACTAGGGGCAGTAAGGTAAGTAAATCATCATATATCTATTATATTCTCATATAATGACATTTTTTTCTTTTCAGATATTGACAAGAATAATATTTGGTTCGTATGTATCGTTCCAGTACTGTTTTTATTTAAAACTAATATAATTTTCTTTCTTCTTTTTCAGATTAAAATCCACTGGGATTGGGCAGGAGTGGTGGCTCCATTTCTTATAGGCCCTTTCCTACAACGATATAGAAATCCACCGGGACTTGGGCAGGAGTGGTGGCTCCGAACTAATTTAGCCCCTCCCCAACGTTTTTTTATTTTATTTTGAAAACCACATGGAGACTCGGGCAGGAGGTTGTGTCTCCACTGGTCGCAAGCCCCTCTCCATCATATTATTAGTTAAATCCACTGGGACATGGGCAGGAGTGGTGGCTCCATCCCAATAGGCCCCTCCCTGCTATAAAATTGTTAGAAAACCACCGGGCTTGGGCTGGAGTGGTGGCTCCGGGACAAATTAGCCCCCCCTAAAAAATTTTTGAATATTATGGGATAGTGAGGAAGCGCGTTTTAGCCTCGTCCCAAGCGTTTTCCTAGGACTTCCCCACGCAAAATTTTTTTCACGAACAGAGGCGTAGCCCAGGGGTTACCCCTCCCTTCAGTGGCGTGGTACTAATAACAATATGAGTATGTTTTTCCTTTTCCACCCGCAACACTGTAACAAAAAAGCATCCTTTCCCTTAACCTCTCGCTTAAGTTTAATCTCTGGTAAAAGGCGATAAAAAGCAGTGGCAACAGGAGAAAATTTAGCATGATCTTTGCCAATACCCTTAACGGCCACCAATTTCAAATCAAACTCATGTCCAGGCCTCATTTGTGAAATCAGAATATCATCGTGTATACAACCCACATCAGATTCTGAATATAATTGTGCTTGCTTGCCTCTGGGTAACCATTTTATTTGTCTACAGGGATGTTAAAAACTTACGCAGCTACGTAAAAATCTATTTTCTGTAGATTTCTGCGATACGCTACCTAGAATTTTTGTGTTAATATCTAGATACACACATCTGCATAAAGCAGGTTGAAACAGCTGATTGCGATACGATGATTTTTATTTGAGTGGTTGGGGCTTTAGAGTTAATTTTTTAGTACTATTTACACATTTTTACAGAGTGGCAACATCATAAAAATTGTTGCAACGTTACTACTTTTTACTCTAATAATTTTGCAATTGTGGTTCTATTCTGACAATTTTTCAAAAGTTGTGAAAAATATTGTTCTATGTGTATGTTGTTGTGTTAACAGAAATTGATGCAACTTTACTTCTTTGCAAGACCCTTGCAAATTGGAAAATTTGCATCGATTTCTAAACACAACAAAAACCACAACAAAAACCACATATAATCAATTTTGCAAAACTTACTTGCAAAGTTGCAATTTCTGAGGTGCATACCATTACTAATACTAAAATTAAATAAAAAGAAAAAAACTGAATTGTATACTACATGTGTAAATAATATTTTAATTACTATTGTAGTTCAAAGATACTTTTTATGTTTAATAATAATTATAACCAAACGTTATTAATTCTAACAATATCCAACATAAAGCTGATGTTCAGTTACTACTACTCATTAATTTCTATTAAATTTTGTAATTTATTTTATAAATAAGTATAATAAAGAATAACAGGAATTCTTACACATCTATTGATCCATATTTATATAAAATATAATAGTATACAATTTTATAGCCATAACAATATTAAATGAAAACTTATATTTTGACAGAAACAATGAGGCACTCACTATCGTTTACCAAAGGTACTTTGTAACAATTGTAAACGAGTAAAATCCTTATTTAGAAGAAAGATTTCTTTTGTTTCTTAATTACGACTTGTTGACCAGACATAGCAGCCATTTGAGCTGGCGTGGGAGCACAACCAGGTGGAGGCGGTGGTATACTTATAGCTCCTGTGGCTGTAGTTCTTAATTTAGCACCTTTAGCTAAATATAAGACATTTTCCGAAGTTGTTGTCGTGCTCCCATGTGCTGATGTGGTATAGTAGAAGTTTTGCTGCTGTTGAATATGTGTTTGATAAGGATTGGAATAACCGTATGTTTGATGTGGTGGTGGTAGAAATGCCTGTTGTTGTTGTTGTTGGTATGGCGTAGGATTAGAATATGTATATTGATAAGGAGGTGCCGTTCCAGCAGTGCCATTCATTTTTAAACTTTCTTCATATGTAGGAGGGGGAGGACCTCTCTGTTCATAAAAATAATAATATTGTATATAACAAATATAGATTTTTCTTACATGTTTTACCTGAAAATCTTCTGGTGCAGACGGAGCTGTTGGAAAATCTATTTGAGATTTATTTTAATTACATTTTATAATTTTATTATTATTAGGATTTAACTCACCGGAATTTTTAGACATATTTAAATATATTAAAATATGAATTAAGTGACTTTTTTTATACTGCAAAGAGTTTTATTGTGTTTGTATTAAAAAAATATATGTTATTGATTTGCCGATAAGGTATATATGTGTCTAAGTGACTATTTTATATTTGCAAAAAAAAAAAAAAAAAAAAAACTAATATATGAATGTATATTAGAGATAGAAAAATTTATTCTTAGCTTAATACAAAATTGAATACTTTAGTAATTACAGTACGAGCTCGGTTTGCGCAACTACTTCTTATTGCAACGCACCGATTTGCGCAACCAGTACTTGTACAACATCATAGGGTTTATAAGTGAAACATTTTTACAAAAAAGTATCGATAAATGCAACTTTCTATTGATACCAGTAATATTTCATAAATTTTTTTCTTCAAAAACGTGGTTTTAATTATCTGTATATATGTTCAAACGCGTTGAATTATCTCCCAATCAAAGTTAAAATTACAATTAATCCGGACTATTTTTGGGTTAAAAAAAAGTAATTCCGAGGCGTAAATATTGAAATACAACATCAATTTTTAAATTTATTTAATTAAATTGAATTATTTGATTAACATAAGTTCTTTATTTAAAAAAATATAATTAACTGCTTTACTATTCAGTGGTCGCTTATTGCAACTTTTTCGGTAATTGCAACAAGCCTGGTTTGATATCGTACTGTATTATTATTTATACAAATTTAGTTTAGAATGATATTTTCAAATTATTGCGAAATACTAGGGATAATGTTTTTTAAAAAAATTTTGTTCCAACAAAATTATCACAAAAAATATGCATATCTTCATATTATATGCATTTTTTATTTAACATTTAGGAGTTAACGTGTTTATCTAAATAGCGGTTGGCTTAAATATTACTCATCTTGTTTTGACATTTCTTGTGTTGATCCGTCAAGCAGTGAAAAAATATACCCAAAAAAAAAAAAAAAAATACACTGCGGAGCGTAGTAAATGCAAACTGAAAAATGGACCGATTATACATTTTTTTATTTTGTTAATGATTTTTTAAATTCAAAATATTAATTTCTATGTAAATTAATTTTGCAGCCGATGAAATTAGAGTGAAATTTATTAAAGAAACTCGTCTTTTATAAAAGCGTTGGTTGTTGCTAGTAAAACTAATATATTTTTTTTTTTTTTGTAAAAAAACAGGTTTTTTATGTAAAATATATTTATATATTTGTAACAGATTTTATTATAATAATTGGTACTTAAAATTATTTTTAATTTCATTTTTATTATGCCGCTTCAATTTCGTCCAAAAATTTGCGACATTTTTTCTTTAAAACCTTAACAGCTTCAATAAATATCACGTCGGGTTTTAGAGCTCCTACTGATTCTACAGAAAAAATGTAATGATCGCGTATTCTTGACATTTCAACAGCGTCCGCCAGTTCGGGATAGCGATAAACGTTACGACTACAGGTATCATAACGTGCATTTTTAACATACGCTCGTTCATTTTCATCAATACCAATGACATCAGGTGAAAAACATTTCTGTAACAAAAAAGCATCCTTTCCCTTAACCTCTCGCTTAAGTTTAATCTCTGGTAAAAGGCGATAAAAAGCAGTGGCAACAGGAGAAAATTTAGCATGATCTTTGCCAATACCCTTAACGGCCACCAATTTCAAATCAAACTCATGTCCAGGCCTCATTTGTGAAATCAGAATATCATCGTGTATACAACCCACATCAGATTCTGAATATAATTGTGCTTGCTTGCCTCTGGGTAACCATTTTATTTGTCCCGAATATACTTTATGGTTTTTATAGATAGTGTCAAAATTAGAGGAATCCTTAACGTCCTTGCGTCGTGTACACTTTACTTTTAATTCGAATTCCAATGTGTCCAATTCTGTGCCCTGTTCATTATCTTCACTGCGATATTCGAATAAGCGGGGATCGGCCTTGATTGGTATCAAACCAATGCGATGAGCCAAAACTTCATCTTGTATTATGGAGGTATTGTTGTATATATAGACCTTTTCAAATGCCATACTGGGCACTTCACTAAGCATTAAACGACGAAAAGCATTAGCAATGGCTGGATGTACACCAATCATATCAAATTCTAGTTCATTGTTTTCATATCTAAAATCAAAGTAAAATTAAAGAATTATACATTATTTTGGGGTTTTGCTCTTCTTACCTGACAATAACAATTTGCATTTTTTTCTTAAAGGTTTCAATGTCTACGGGATCATCGGCCAAACCATAATCATGAGGATCTTGCTTTAGCTTGTATTCGTCCATATACAATTTTGGTTTTTCGTTACCCATATTAGCTAAGATTCTTTTATATTTTTTATTTATAATTCAAGTAATTTTAATAGAAACTAAAAAAATGCTGCTCAAAATTCTAGATTTACACGTGCATATAAAATGTAAACATTGTATTAAAGACAGGGTTGTTTAATGACAATCCCGTAGCTGCCAGCTTTTAAGAAATCTATTAAGTTGCTGTTATTCATACAATCTGGTAACACGATGATTTGAAAACCATTATTATGTTTATCGATATCATTGTGATATCGATTGGTTTATTGGGTTTTTTGAATTTCTGGAAAATAATACATTTATAACGTTTTTTATTGAGGAAATTATTTTATAGCAGAATTTTCAACCATGTTGGTATTTGATGGCATTACGTAATTTTCAAAATACTTACGGCATTATATTTTTTAAAACATGTTTTTTTGGATATAAATGTTTGTTTTTTTGGATATAATTAAACATTTTTTTTATATTGTATTAGTTTTAAGTTTTTATATTATATATATATAATACTCAGGATTATTATTACTGTGTAATACATATTTATATATTGGCCCTGAAGGCTTTGTATTACTATACTAAATAAAAAATAAATTAAACGGCCTTCACCACACCCATATACATAAGGGGACATGGACCCCCATTTGTTAACGGGAACTATTAGACGATTGGAAAACAAATATAAAATAAATAAAAAATTCTTATGTTAATTTTTCCGCCGATTTTCACCGACAATTTTCACAAAAGCTGCCGCCGTTAAAAATGTTCGGCGCAGGTCTATGATCGTTTATTATTATTTTTTTTTTTTGACCGGCAATTTTTTAATGCAGTTTTCCAAACAAAAAGTATTTATTTAGAATTTATGAAGCAAACAATTCAACTTCACAACTACAAAAATAATAATTTAAAATGTCTAAACGTTTTCAACCAATGAAAGAATTTGGGCGTTCTATGAAAAAGCCAAAACTGGATATAAGTATCTGCAGCAGAAGTACTTCAGATGGACAAGCCCGGTCCGCATCTTCAAAAGCTCCTATAGCGCGAAATGTATCACCGCTTAAAAGTAGTACTAACGATTTTTGGGATGATGATGATGACGATGTCATCTTACTGGCCACTCAAGTGGCTGAAGCAGCGGTTGCTGCAGAAAAGCAACAACAGCTCAATAGTATGAATATGACCGAAAGTGAAATAACATTTACAGAATTTGCTAATGCAGCCACAACAAGTACACAGCGGCAAGTGGCAAGTGAAATACCAGGACCAGATATTTTGTCACAAATGTTTGAAGACGATGATGATGACTTTGAATTATTGGCTGCCGTAGAAATGAAAGATCCGGTTAAATTTAAAAAGCCTGCACCACCTCCACCAGCACCTTCGACATGTGCAAAAACACAAAAAACTCAGCCGAAAGTTACGCAACAGGCTTCAGAGGATGTTATGGAATTTGTTTTATCCCAAAATACCGGACCAGAATCAACTTTACCCTCTAGTCAAAGTGCTGCACGTAGACAATTGGCTTCAGAGAGACAAATTAAATTTCTAATGGAAAAAGTAGATGTTCTGAAAAAGGAAAACTCAAAGTTGAGCAAAGATCTGACAGAAGCAAAGACAAAAATGGCCTCTAAAGAAGGCGAAGCATCATTGCTGCGCGATGAGCTGCGTCATTTAAAACAACAGGCTCAAACACTGAAAATGGAAAAGATTTTAAGTGCTCAAAATGCGCAAAACGAATGTCAATCTAAAATGGATGAATTGGCAAAGGCAGTACAGGCTAAAGAGGCTGAAGTCCGTATGAAAGAAATGGAATGTTCTTTAGTGAAAATGAGATATGAGGATGATACCCAGCGATTACAACAAAGTCTTTGTGATGAGTCTATCAGACAAGTAAGCATTAAACAAAAACGCAAAGATCCACGCTCTGGTACATCAGCGACCACCAACCAACAGCGTAGACTGGCAAAATGTCTCTTGAGAATGCCAAGTTTGGATGTAACTGCAACGTTAGCAACTCAATTAGAAGAATGTACCCTTAACCAAATTCATCCTCAGATATATGAACAGTCATTAGACAAGGGAAGCTCCAAGAAACAAAGAACTCTCTTCCAACTTGAATTGGAAAACATACAAACAAAACTGGCTCAGCTGCAGCTATTGGGGGTTGAAAAATTACCCGACAATTATACAAAATGTTGCATTGACTCTATAAGCAAAGTATTACCAGAATTTTGGTCTTATACACATAGTTTAGAATTTCCCAAAAATCGTCGTATTCATCCTTATCACGATTACTCTCTCACCAACACTAAATCATCGTCAAGAGGGGATGATTACGTTCGTTGTTTACAAGAACCCACAGAATTGTACGACGATGAACGTTGTCTGTGTTTAAGACGTTATTTGGCTGCCTTGTCCATTATTTGCCAGCAAGTGCCGGATTTAACTGGCTCTTTACTCGAATATAAACATGGTGAATACTATCTTTTGCAAATTGCTACAGATACTGTGGCGAAATTGGGATTTGCTCGTGAAATTTGCGAACACTTTGGTGTGTTGGAAGCTTTAGCTGTTTGGTTAAACAGTTTATTACTACATGTTTCGTTGACTACGCCTGTAAGTTGTTTAGAAATGTTGGTTGATCTCTTAAAGTCTTTGGTATTTGCTCGTCCCAGCGCATGGATTTTTCGAGAAATATCAATTGGCCTAAGACAATGTTGTAGATTATCCAACGCTTTGGAACTGTTGTGTGTAAATAGTCCAGAATCGACATTTGTGGCAGATCGTGTACGATCAACATATAGATTTTCAAATCAATCATGTTTAATGCAGGTAAGTAATATAAATAAATGTGTGATAAGAAAACACAAAAATTGGTAAAAATTATTATATTTAGTTTTTTATTAACTTCTAGGTTTACTGCGGTCTTTTAGAAATTGTCTTCCCTTTAAGTACTCGTCTACATTTACAGCATTTCAAACTTCTCGTTGTAATATGTTTAAATCATGTACGATTTGTATATCAGTGCTTTCAAAGACCACCAAAATTTATACGAAAACTATTACCTTTGTACGATGACGAAGAAGATGAGGGCAATAATGATATCCGCCATAATCCATCAAATAATACCAGTAATAATAACAAAATGGACTTTGAAACAACTGAACAAAATTCAACTACAAGTCTGGCTACAAAATCGAATATTTCTTCGTCTTCGACTACAGCTGGACCCGAAAATCCTACAGATTCCTCAAATCCCAGATGTGAATGTTATGTTAAATTATGTCTAAGTGTAGTGACGCTAATCTTTCAACTGCTTAGACAGTGGCTGCTGCATAAAAGGGAACATTGTAAGTATTTTATTTGTTGTTATTTTTATAATTTCTAAAATTGTTTAATTTTCATTGTATGAAAGATCTTTCATTGTGAGAATTGCTAGGTGCTGGAATTATTTACCTTTGGAACTAAGAGTTTTTTCCCATTCCAATAATGCCTTTCGCCTTAAACTTATGGCCATCCTTTCCAATTAGTTTGAATTATACATTTTTTTTCTCCCCCTTTTAAAATATTCTTGTTATTCTTATTTTAATCACTGTTGGGATCATTTTGTTTCAGTATTTTTGTAATTTACAATAATCTTCGGTTGGGGAACCATTGATATGATTTGATACAATTGAATTGTTTATTTTGTATTAATAGATTTTTAATTTTATATAAGTATGTATATATATATATATATATATATATATATATATATATATATATATATATATATATATATATATTATTTTAAATTTAATTCAGGTTAACAGCTTTGTAATATATTTATATTGTATTGGCCTTGAAAGGCTTTTTATATTACAATGAATAAAAATAAATAAATAAATAATTTGTTGTTTGTGGACAGGTACATTACAGGTGGCCGAAATTTCACGATTATCCGTACAACTTTTACATGTCATATTTTGTGACAACTATTTGACTTGCCTTTTTAGAGAATCTGAAGAAACGACGAAACATTATCTCTGCCTAATCATTAAATGGTGGTCAGATAATTCTAAACAATTGCAATTTAACGATATTAATTGTAAGTAGATTTGATTTGTTAAATAATTTTCAATTTTGAAAACTAATTATTTTCTTAAATTTCAGTAAAATTTTTACAAAAGTTACAAAATTCTCATGTTTTGCCTAAGGACATAATAGCCGAAACAAATTACTATAATATTAATGTTGATTTATCGGAGTGGCAAAAATGTACTAACGACAATGTAAATCATTTAAAACCCCCCAATAATGCTGAAGAAGCTGACAATTATGCCAGTAAATTAAATTTAATCCAAGATGCTTCAAATCAAAATAAATTTTTTGAAAGTCTTAAAGGTTTTGCCTTTAATTTCCAGTAATTTTGTGTGTATTATATACAAAAAAAAAAATGCTTTTATTTTGTTAAATCATTTAGTTTTTATTGTTAAAATGTCTTTAATAAAAATATATTAAAGTATAAGATGTACAGAGTAAAAAAGTGGATTTTGATTTTTCATTCTTTATATTAATAAGTTGCTTCGTTTATTTTTGTGAAATACCAAGCTACCAGGGGGGTTATTGAGTAATTCGATTCGAAAGAAAACACTTTCGAATTTCAATGTATAAAGTATACAAATTCGAAAGATTTTCCTTTCGAATTTAGTTACAAAATAACCCCCCAGAATACAATAACAGAGATCTGCGCCGAACGATTTTAATGGCGGCGGCGGCTCAAAATCGGCTGTTAGCCGTCTAATGGGACACATTGGTTCCCAAATGTGTCCCATTAGATGTAGGGGGGGTCCGAAGACCGTTTGTTTGAACATTATTTATAAGTATTTCCTAAAAGATTTATATCATACATTTTTGTATTTTTGGCATAAATAGACCTCCCTAACTCAGCTCCAATTTATTTGATTTTTTTCGCCAATGATAGTACTTTTATCGGTGAAAATAATGATGTAAAAATTTGTCAGCGCAATTAAATATTTTGGAAGTTATAGGGCTTTGAAAATCGAATTTCCCTAAGAAACTCGCATTAAAAAAATAATTTTTATAAAAAAGTTGAGTAAAAAGGAAGAATTACGTTAGCGAAGCCGCTTTTGGACATACCACAGAGTTAAAAGTCCTTCCGCCCTATTAAGAAGTCCTTCCGCCCTATTAAGAAAAAAGAAAAAAATTAAGAAAAAATTATTTCCACAAAAAAATTATTTTTTTTGCACCAAAAATTACAAAATATTTAAAAAAAGTTTTTATAATTTTTTTATTTATTTTTATAAATGCGCAAGTAAAAGCTTTTAATTGATACCTTAATCTTTTCAATCGGATAAATAGTATGGGAAATATTTACGATTTTAAGTGAATTACAGTGCTATTCTCGAATTCATGACAATTGTCAGTCATTAGTTGTTGTCATGTGCTTTTATGAATGTGACAACTATCACCAAAAATGTTGAGAATAGCACTGGAATTAGAGAGGTAAATGAGTACCGTATTTTTGTACTTCTAATGTGTCAAAACGGAAGACTTTTTGTTTGAACAATATTTATATTTTTTAAATTATTAAAAACGTATATATTGTCTTGACACAGATTTTCTCCCTACACATGTAAAATTTCAAGCTAGAGCAGTGTTATCAGTGGAAATGTTTAAGAATACCTACGGCTGATGAAAAAACCGATTTTTCCCTACGCGTCCAAAAAATGTTAATAAGTTCTTTAAGATTTTGTTCTAATCTTATCGTATTAAAATGCTAATTATCAACCTCCAAAAATTAAACTTTAGAAAATTATATTTTACTATGTCTACTGATATGTATATTTTAATTCATTGCGTTTTTACTATTTTATTAACAAAAAATATCTGATGAACGAGCTAAGTACTAAAGATTTTTCCTAAAGTTAGCGGGTTAAGCTTTTCCTGTTAGATAGATCAAAATGATCCAAACATTTTGTTTAATTTCTTGTTAAAAAATTGTTCTTCAGGATAATATTTTCATAATAGGGGATCAAATTCTACATTTTAAATTTTATATTTAATGATAAATGTAATATTGAAAAATGCAGAATACAGATGTTTATTCCAAAAAACAAATTGACTTGTTTTTTCATATATTTCAAAGCCAGAAAACATCTCGATTTGAGTTATTTAATTATTTAACACATGGAAAATTGTTTAAAAATGGATTTGTAAAAATTGCCGAAAAGTTTACAAACAAAAAATTATAAATTAAATTTATATTTGTTCACATTTATTATTTGTTTAAAAATTTTATTTTTGGAATTAGAAAGTATTTGTGTGTAAAATTTTTATTTAAATCAACAATTTGTGAAAATATTTTGGCAAACGAAAAACAGGCCAAAAGGATACACATAATAAAATTATATGTGAACAGTGATGCTTAAACTTATTGTGTTTCTTAAAAAACGGTATTTTAACGGTATTTTTTAAAAAATCAATTGAAAATAAGATTTTCTATTTAAATTTTAGAAAAGATCATTGGAAAATTAGATTTTTCATTAAAATTTTTAAAAATAACAATTGAAAATGAGATTTTTCATTTAAATTTTAGAAAAGAACTGTTGAAATTTCTATATTTCATTAATATTTCAGAAAAGATTAATTTAAATTACAATTTCTATACAAAATTTGGAAAATATAAATTAAAAATTAAGTTATTTATTTTGCATTCAGAAAAGAACATTTGAAAATAAGTTTTTTATATCAAATTTAGAAAAGAACAATTTAAAATAAGTTTTTATATTTTAAATTATTACAAGATCAATTTATAATTAAATTTTACATTTTAAATTCAGAAGAGCACAAATGAAATTCAATTTTTTATTTTAAAATTTAGAAAAGAACAATTGAAATTGAAAAAAAATCATTAAAACTTAGAACATTGAATAAGAGTGATTTAAATGATAACATAATGTTAGGTCAACTTAATTTATATTACCTTTAAGCAAATAAAATTTAGAAATTGTATAAAATTCTTCTGGAGTGTAAAGTATGAATTACTTTCACTCTTTATGTATATTTCACTCTATATATATGAAGCTCTGAATTTAATTTAGTTTTTTCAAAATTTCAATTGTATTTTTCTGATTTTTAAATAAAAATTCTTCTTTTCAAAAATTAAAATAAAAAAATTCAAATTTAAATTGTTATTTTCAAAAATATAAATGGAAAACCTAATTTTCAATTAATCTTTTCTCAATTCTAAATAAAAAATCTCACTTTCAAATGATCAATTCTAAAATTTATGTGAAAAATGTAAATTTCAATTGATATATTCTGAAATTAAAAGAGAAATATTATTTTAATAAGTTCCTTTCTGAATTAAAATGATATTTTCAAATTTTGAATTGGAATATCTCATTTTCATTTGTTCTTTTCTGAAACTGATATCATAAACCTCATTTTTAATTTCTGTTATCATAATATCATATAGAAAGTTCTTATTTTAACTTAAAAATTGTGTAGTAAAAAACATATGTGTCTGAACATAATATTAAATAACATATAACACAATAACTCAAATAATATACTTTGTGAATTGGGTAAGTATGTATTTAGTTCATATTAACACACATTTTGCTTCATAACTTTTTTCCGAAGCTATTTTTAAAATTATTTTATCATTGAAATTATGTCAGTTATTATTCTTGAAGT
This sequence comes from Protophormia terraenovae, assembly GCA_951394005.1. Lineage (NCBI taxonomy): Eukaryota > Metazoa > Arthropoda > Insecta > Diptera > Calliphoridae > Protophormia > Protophormia terraenovae. The sequence goes on from OX596074.1 coordinate 147,657,193, forward strand.
CAACCTGTTGATTGTTGTGAGTTTGACCAAAATGAGTAACGAAAATGATGTTCGTGCTATAAATTATTAAAAATTAAAAAAAAAAAAAAAAAAAAAACAAATTGGTCCTACAAATAATTGGTCGAAGAATTAAATGTCCGCTGTCATACTGTTTTCAACGTCATTAAACAGTATCAGGGGAATTCGACCATCGATAGGAAACATGGTTCAGAAAAAAAGTCCACATGATATTGTTTTTTTTTTTTTTTTTTTTTGCTTTAAAATTTCCATTAATGATGCAATGCTAGATAAATAGAAAAACACTTTTCAAATAAAATTTTTCTTAAATGGAACAAAATTTATGACTTTTTTGAAATTAATGTTACGATCATTTGACTTTTGTCAATACTATGGATGTGCGATTAATCGGTTGTACAAAACTTTATTTAATCTATACACATATTAATCAGTTAATCGATTAATCAACAATTCTAATTAATAAAAAAATTCTGATTAATTATTTTTAATTTTGATTAATCAAATTTGAATAATATTATTCAATGTTCTCAAATTTAGTTTACAATTAAACAAATGAAACAAAAAATGCTAAATATATAATATATGTTATTTGGTGATTAAATGACCCACATTTTATGTTTTCAAACGACTTTGCATGCATTTTTTTATATTTTAATGAAAATTAAAAACATAAAAAAAATTAATTGATTAATCATAATTTTGAACAAATGAAATCAAAATTAATCGATTAATCATAAATATATATTTAATCAAATTGTTAAATAAATCAAATAATTAATTTGAAATTTGATTTTTACGTCACGTTATGGTCTTTTGCATTTTAATATGTATGAATAAGAATATGTTTATCTATAAGCTAATTCATTACAATCAATCTTGGATGTTGAAATAAAAAGATACCAGTACCTATGCTGCTGAATTACCTCTTATTAAAAAATATGATGAACCCTATCCCATAGACGGACATCTCCTGATAACGGACAAAATCACCGCCTATGGAAGCTTTCGCTGTATATGTAATTTCCTATAGTAGCTTCTTGGCTTGAGATTAATGTTGAATTTTTATTATACAAAAAGATTAAGTGAATGCGTCCATAATATGGATGAACAAATAATTCATATAACCATCGACGATTTATGATGAACACGCTAAAGTTGTTACTGACTCCGGAGAGAGAGAAATGTATGTATGTATGTATGTATGTATGTATGTATGTATGTATGTATGTATGTATGTATGTATGTATGTATGTATGTATGTATGTATGTATGTATGTATGTATGTATTCTACAGCGTAACGTGTGATAATCTTGAAGACATGTGTCGTTATTCCTCTTCCTTTTAAAGTGAATAACAAATTACAAGACTCTTGAGATTTTGCTACACACTAATATACAGTGGCTCAACTGTGATAGCTTAAATTATGCAGTATACAATTATAGGAATTAAAAATAAAATTTGGTATCATTAGAAAGAGGAAGATTTCTAGTTTTATATAGAATCATTATTTAGTGTTAAAGTTTACCTTTAAGCAAATTAAAGATATGAAAACAAAAAATCCAATATTTTTATTATCTCACAGCTTATTTTAAGAACCCACTTATGATATAAAAAAAAAATTGAAAATTACGACCGATAATTACATTCAGGTATGTGATGAAATTCGATCGATTTCAAAAGTAAATTCTTAAATCGATTAGGTTGTGATGAATTTCGAACGTTTTCATTTTCCATTTTTGATTAAATTAATTTTATTTTAATGTTTTTATGTTAATTTTTTAATAAAAAATTATCAAAAGTTAAGTTTTATAGATTTTGCGTGAAGCTGCCACAAAGGAGATATTTCTTGCTTCTGAAAAAAAAACATTGCCCATAAAAATAACACTATGTAGGAATAATAAATTTAAATTTTTGGCGACTAATTAATTAATCCTACAAAAATAAAAATTAATGCATTATTTTAATAGGAACGCTTTTTAGCAGATGTAGTTTGGACTTTGCATTGGTTTTAAATTTTTACTGGTGATTTGAAATTGGGTTAGCACAATGATTATTTTGAATATTCAAAATCAGTTTTTTCCTTTGCGGTAGATATATCCAGAAACCTCAAAAGTTAAATTGTAAAACCCATATGTGAAGTTACAGTTTAATTCGAGTGTCTGATAGGTATTTAAACAATAAGGTACATCGCTTCACCACAAGTTCCATCACAAATTACAAAATATATTTAAAGTTTTAAACTTAAAATTCAGTGTTTTTACGCAACAGAATAAACAAGTTTAGGATTTACAGAATCTCTATACTTTTCTTAAGCTCTGCCTCAATATATATTCTTTAAAAGGTATTATTTATTTTATTTTTCTTTCTACAATATAGCTTTTATTTTTTACCCACATGCTTAATGATACTTAATGATTCTAATTCTTTTGTAACAGTTTTAATCAAATTCAATTTTAAAACGAGTACCAAAATTTGTTCGATTTGAAAACGATAAAATCATGTCTATTTCGTTTTTATCACAACCATGATCACAACCTAATTTATTGTCATCTTCATAAAACAAAATGGAAAATGAAATCGATTTCGTTTTTACAATAAAACGAAATTGAAATAAAAAATTATATGTGTATCACAACCTTTTTCGTTTTTTGCTCGAAATCGATTTTCATCACATACCTGATTATTTTTTATGTGGAATGGTAGTCTTAATTGTTTGCAACAGATTAGAGGCGGTTTGCGTGCGTCCAGTTTTTGTGTAATATTAGGCGAAATGTGTTCATAGTGCATTTTTAGGGCCTAATACCAATTTTATTATGTAAATTACCAAAATGGACCACAAAATTTCAATAATATTGAGGTCTGGCTATTATTTAGAGAGCGTTGTTAAAATTGGGCCTTTATATATTAGCAAATTGTACACAGTACCAAATTTATTATTCGGATCGTTATGTTGGCAATATCAAAAATATGATTTTTTGCACTCTGCAACAAATTATCCTTCTAAAGGATATAAAGGTATCTACTACTGTCTAGGGAAAGGTAAATCGATTTCGATTTTAGTCGAAAATCGATTTTCAGGAGGAAAAAATAAAGGACTAAAAAATATCAAAATTTAAATTAAAAGTGAAATTTAATAAAAAAAAAACTCGAGTTTGCCAATGTTTTAGGAAAATGGAAAAAATCCCAGTAAGTATTCAATTTGAAAAAGATCTTAGTATTTTTACACATTATGCCTAGCTGGGCATTTTGCAAAACAGTCTTCTAAATCCTCTGAAAGAAAAAAAATGTATCCAAATATTAATCAAATAGCTCCAGAACGTTTAGTAACGTTTGAACGCCAATTCTTGAAAGATGGTCTAATAATAACACAACAAAGAAACATGCTTAGTAGTGAGCATTGATTTAAATGTAAGGCTTGTTGTTGTTGTAACAGTTCTGTTGATGTCGGAGTTCCTCCTTGGGGAAAAAACTTCCGGTTGATACAGCTGTCGCTGAGTTGACAATCTTTGGCAGAGCTGAGCTTGGGTCGTTCCGGAGCGAAGATCCAATTGTCGTGGGAACGAAATGTAAGGCTTTGTAAGCCTTGCTGAAGAAGATTGGATTGATGGATAAATTAAATGTTTACAGATTTCTTATATTTTATATACATATCTTTAATATATGTATTACTTGTGACCTGAACGTTTAAAATCATTTTATAGGTTTATTATTTAAAATTTTTTTTTAGTTGTTTTTGATACACTTTTGACTTTATGAATAAAAAATCGACTTCAAAATAAAATCGATTTTGGGGACCGATTAATCGATTTTGAAAATCGAAATGAAAAAGTTGATCGTAAAATCGAAAATCGATTAACTGACATACCAAATCATGAAACTGCCATCAATATGTTTCACTGTTATTTAAAAATTTTCTTGCTTCAGCTCGGTATTCGGTTCTCGCACAAAAAAGAGCCTAATATATAGAATTATAACTAATTAACAAAAAATAATAGAGTTCCAAAACATTGGATCTTTGGAAACAAATTCTTTGGTAAAGTTGATTATGTAGCTCTTTTTTTGTTTAAATATTTAAAAGTCTTCTTGCATGCCATGAAGACGAGTACAATAATCCAGTATTTGCAATGTATGGCAAAAAGTTTTGACGCAACATTGTTTGAATTCCGGATGTCAGTTTTGGTGCTGAGATCCGTTGGTTGTCGCAGTCAACCTACGGATCTTCAGTACATCATCAATGCCTTTTATTGTCTACCCGATTTTCATGAAAAAAAAACTCATAATGATTTCTTGTACCATAGAAGCATATATTTTAACCATTTAAAGTGACTATTTTAAAATGGTTTGTAACCAATACTACTTTATATAGCACTGTGCGCCACGTATGGACCCTGCATGGAAGTACTTTTCCAAAAAGAAGTAGTGGCTGTGAGCCACTGTATGTTGTTGTTGAAAAAATAAATTTCGTTGAAAACGAAAAAAAAGTAGTCAAAGCATCATCATTATCATGAACATGGTTCTTCAAGTGTTCAACGAAGCAACAAAACATCTCGCAATCGGGAAAAATAGAACATAAAAATCATTGATTTCGGAACAATTTGTATTACAAAAAATATAAAAGGCTTATAGTCGACAATACCTATTTTATTTTTCATTTTATTCTTTAAATTTGTTTAAATTAAATTTTTATAAAAAGAAATTCAATTAAATTATGTTGTTTTTCAAATTTTTGACATTTGTATTTACTATTTTCTGAAGCAGCAGAATCTCTGCTGACTGTGTTACAGCATCGACGATGTTGTGCTATCCTTCATACACTCATCATACACGATTTACATGTAAATCAAATGGTATGATGCAGGGTACACTGAACAGGTATAATCGTCGGCCCAGCTGATTTTGTTTTTGTGTATGAGATCTGTCAAAGTTTGTTTACGTTTTATTGTTTACATATAGTAACAAAAAAATAAAATTGTATATTTTGCAATGTATTTTAATCAGTTGTTTTTGACACATAAACTACACGAAAGAGAGGGAAAAAGTTGGGCTGTTGTATCTGTTGCCGTGACGATTATACCTTATTAGTGTACCCTGGTATGATGAGTTGCACAAACCTGGCTAAATTATGTTGTCCTACACGACTCATAAGCTCCCGTGTTAACTTGTAGGATCCTACGTATGATCATACATCAGTGCAGCGCAGCTGCACTATCGTTGCCATTTGGGGAGCAAATTTGCCGCCGAAGTTCATGAGTCGACAGCAATGCTAGAAATGTCGCCGACATTATAAGGAAATTTATGAAAAAAAATTGTAAAAATATTAAAATTTCAAGAATATAAAGAATTTACTAAAGGTTTTATATTAAATTCATTAAACTTGACCGAAATCAGCGGCTGTAATTGAGTCGTGTTTTAGCCGAAATTTTATCGGCGGCTCTTGAAAAACATCCGGCGGCTCGACTCAGCCGGCTTACAGCCGATCGGCGTAGTAATTTTCTAATTTTATTTCTTATAGCCTTAAAGTACGCTTTAAACTATTTTCTTAATTACAAACAACACAAAATTTGTAAAATTTAGGACCGCCTAAAGATAGGCTTTCAATTATTAAAAATAAACACAATTGTTCTTATTCTGTAAAAAGTTTTTATTGCATACGTTATAAAAGTATAAAATGTATGTATGTATGTATGTGTTTGTATATAAATCTAGTTTAAATACTTTTTTTGAATAAATATGATGATGAGAATGATGTGTGTTCTTTTTAGCGAAAAAATTTATGAAATGTTTTTTTAAGTGTATAATAATTATTTATTTGTATGTATATGACTATAAAAATTGCAATTTTTTTATATTTAAATTTGGTGTTTAATTTTTGGTTTGAAAATGTTTTAAAGCACATAATATAAATATACAACTAAACTCCAGTTCCAAAAATATTTTGTAATATTTTACAAATTTAAACGGACAATTAATTGTTTAGTTTTCAAAATTATGCACTTTAAAAATTAAGTACTTTTCTATATTTAGTATCTATTAAATATATCGTCACCGAAAATGCAAAACAACGTAACATCAAAATTTTCAAATTTGTTTTTTTTTTTGATGAAATATAGTTAATTTTTCCAAAATACAAATTTTCAGACTTGTAGCTCAAAAAATAAAGATTATATTAACGAAAGCAATAATTTTCTTAAGTCAAAACAACGTAACATCACATTTGTTAAAAAAATAAAAACAAAATTTTTTTTTTTTTTTTTCCGAATTTAGATTGCAAATTATTAAAAATATAATAGCTATTAAAATTTTCGAGTAAAAGTTATCAAAAATTCTTTTAATTACAATTTTTGTAAAATTTTTATTGATGTTACGTTTTTTTGGCTTCTCAAAATTGAAATCTTGAAAAACGTAAACCACATAATTTAATAAAAATTAAATTATTCATCATCAATATATTAGGCAATATTTAAGGATGTAATAACCAAAAAATCTTGTTTGTAGGACAATTTGTTTAGATTTTATAATGTTTTTGTGTCTCGTGTAAAGTTGTGAAAAGTGATGTTACGTTGTTTTGCATTTTCGGTGACGATATGTATGTACGTTTTTCTAAATTACTTGAAATAATCGGAAACACTACAAAATATTGTATATAGAAAGATTACAAATTAGCAAATTCCAATATACGAACAGACATGAAAGGGAAAGGAAAAAAAAAAAGAAAATATTCAATTATATATAAAATGCTTAAAAACCTATAAGCAAAAAGCGAATATAAAAATACATATTGGTTTATAAATAAATACTTAAAACGTTTTCGTTTAATTACCATTTTAAGGGTGTACTACGATTACTAGCGGCATTTGCTCTGAAAAAAATTGGTTTAAATTAAAACTGGTCTCAAAGAAAAATCATTAAATAGACAACTTACTTTACTACACCATGCGCCTGCGTGGGTGTTAATGTTATTAATGGGGTTAAACGTTCCACAAAACGTTCATTATTACGTTCTAATTCTCGCTGGTAATCTTTTTGATCAGACAGGATTAAATTTCGATTTTTCTTGAGAGCATCGGCACATCGTTTTGAGAATTCTCTGAAACATAAACGTAATTTATTTTGATTTTTCGTTGGTATAGTCACACCGTCCGAGAGATTCGATAAAAATACGGCTGCCATTTCCATGGGTCCTTGATTGACCGTAGTGCCAATACAGCCTTGTAAAACCATTTGCAAGATTTTTGGATCAGCCGGTTCTTGATTGGTGGCTGCTGCCAACTCTAAAGTTTTCTTTTGGATGTCTTCAATGGCCACCTCAATGGGATCCAAAATGATTTGTTGGCGATTTATGACTTGAATACGTGTTTTGACGTATGGGAAATGAGTGGCTGTAGTAAGAATAGTTTTGCGTTTACATTGTTCGTGTAAGTCACCGTGAGCTTTACCGGATTTGGTGAATGGTGTGGCAAATATGAAGCGTTCTGCAATATTTACAAATGTTGAAAAAACTAAATTTTTTAAAGTAATTTTATGATCATACTTATATTGAAGTTTCTTTCGAAATATGTTTCCCGGTGTCTGAGCTCATAGTTCTCAAAATATGGCTCAACATAGGTAATTTGTATGTAAGCCTTGTCGGGATCTAGACTATTAACATCCACACTATTGGAGTCTTTAATGATGTGAACAGAGTCGGGACCAAAACGATCAGCATAAAAGTTCTAAAAATATTTTTATAATTACAATCAAAATGATAAAAATTGAAACAAATATTTTGCAGTGAACAATTGGAGAAACCAAGATTTTTTTGTAAAAATTTGGTGAAAACAAAATTTTTTCTGAAAATCTGGAGAAATTAGGATTTTTATTGAAAATTTGGTGAAACACAGATTTTAGTGAAAATTTGGTGAAACACAGATTTTTAGTAGAAATTTGGTGAAACACGGATTTTTAGTGAAAATTTGGTGAAACACAGATTTTTAGTGAAAATCAGGTGAAACACAGATTTTTAGTAAAAATTTGGTGACAGATTTTTATTGAAAATTTGGTGAACACATATTTTTAGTGAAAATTTGGTGAAACACAGATTTTTAGTGAAAATTTGGAACACAGATTTTTAATGAACATTTGGTGAAACACAGATTTTTAGTGAAAATTTGGAAAATTTGTTGAAAATTTGGAACACAGATTTTTAGTAAAAATTTGGTGACAGATTTTTATTGAAAATTTGGTGAATCACATATTTTTAGTGAAAATTTGGTGAAACACAGATTTTTAGTGAAAATTTGGTGAAACACAGATTTTTAGTGAAAATTTGGTGAAACACAGATTTTTAGTGAAAATTTGGTGAAACCTAGATTTTTAGTGAAAATTTGGTGAAACACAGATTTTTAGTGAAAATTTGGTGAAACACAGATTTTTAGTGAAAATTTGGTGAAACCTAGATTTTTAGTTTGGTGAAACACAGATTTTTAGTGAAAATTTGGTGAAACCTAGATTTTTAGTTTGGTGAAACACAGATTTTTAGGGAAAATTTGGTGAAACCCACATTTTTAGTGAAAAAGAAAATTTCTAGTTAAAATTTTCTCTTTATAAAAACCAAGATTGTAGTCAATAAGTAGAGATTAGGTTAAATTTTAGTGTCATACTTACTTGTAGTCTACTAAATATTTCGGGTAACTTCGTTAGTGTTGGTTCCTTGTAGATAAACTCTTGTTGATCCAAGTCGCCAAATTTGGCACCATAAAAACCCACCCTAAAGTATGTACCAAAAACGCGCTTACCCTGAAGTTGTGCTATGCGATTGAAGGCCTCTTGAAGTTTGCCATGAATTTTACTTAATTTCTGGAAATCTCTATTGGCCTCACATATGGGTGTGAGTATTTTATAAACTTCATTCATGGCTTCATACATCCCAGCAATTTGGAATGAATTGGCGGCTTCTTCTAATAACACCTTTAAGCCTGATTCAGTGAAATGATTACCCAGACATATGCCATCTTCGCCAGGACTTAGGACATCATCTGAAACTGCCGATTCTAACAAAGAGTTTGGAGTGACTTTCTGGAAACTAACTGCACCCACTGGTAGATGAGGTTGTGATTCCAACATGCTTAGGTATTCAGCTACTAATGCTGCAGAATGCACAAAGCACATAGCAGCTTCAGTGTGATTGGCACGTTCCTTGTGTTTTTTGGCCATATTCTCCAACCAGGTCAGACGTAAATCTGGATTATTTTGATAACCTTTGGCAATGCGGTGCATAAGATCCAACAACATTTCTGGATCTTCTTGATATTCTTTCATTTTGACCGTATCCGAGAGAATCATATGAAGATTGAATAGAAGATCTTGTACCTGTTCTGGAAATGAAGTATCCTGAAGATCTGAATCGGATTCGGCATACACTAAAATAGTTTTAAGGGCACGTCGCAATGATTGTTCGCTGAATGATGAACTTGTGCCCACTAAAGAGGACAGAGACATGGTTACTTGCATTTTAACGCGTGCGAAATTCTACAAAATTGTAATAAATTATTTTTGTGATAAATTAAAGTGTTGTAATGGTAACAATCTAAACTATATTTGGAAATGTACTCACATTGCCAATTTCAAAGTTTTGTCTCATCAGAAGATATAAAGAGGCGGCTGCTTGCGATCTTATACCGGGTAATTGTGAGCCACAATGTTTAAGCAAGAGCAAACATAAATCAGCGCAAATGTCGGTCTCTTCATCGAACAATAGATTGGGAAACTTAAAGATTAATGATCTCTGAGATGCAAATAGATTCTTAAGTGCCAAAGTACTCTGGTTACGCGACAAAGCATGAAGTAATACCTTCAATACAGTACCCAATAGATTATGATGCACTTCCGAATTTGTAGCCACTTGTACGATAGTTTCCAAACAGTCTAAAATTACCAAAGTGATTTCAGTGGCCAATGATCCCTCGATATAATGACTCAACTCCAATTCAGGATCAGTTTTCGTGATGGTATCATAAAATTGGGCCCTGTAAGGCATTTGATCCTTGCGCCAACGAAATTTCTCAGTAGAATTACGATCTTTACGACGATTTATTAAATCATAACGAGCAGAATTTGTGCCTCGTATACACTCCTCCAATTTTTCCTTAAGATCTGTGGGTTTGCGAAAACTTTGCGTATTACGTTTTAATACAGGCAAACGTTTTTGGCCCTTATATTCGAAGCAAGGTATACAAGTATTTAAAACCTGCAACATTTGGTGTACTCTATGAGGGGATAGACCCAAAGTCCATCTATACAGAGCAGTTTTCTCGATATTTTTCAATATCCAGGTGCAACAAGCTAAAAGGTGACGTGTGTTTTCACTACTTAGAGGAGATTTATTTTTTACATGATCATTTAAGTAGGCATAAGATCTGGAACCAGATATGGCATAAGCTACTTCAGGGCTTATGGTTGTAGTGGCTATAGTAGAATGGGGACCCTGATAATCGTCCAATAGACCCATGTTGTGTAAACGATCATTAGAATCTGTTAGATATTGATGCAATTGCGGTATGGCATCCATTACTATGCCCAGCAAAGGTAAATATAAAGAAGCAACACGAGCTCTAGCTTCACTATCACTATAGCGGGGATCCAAATCATGAGAAGTCATCAAATTGCGTATGCATCTTATAGCTTTGCCGTGTAACTGGGGATTTCTAAAAGTGAAAAAAAAAAATATTACTAGTTTGTTAGTAGATGAACGAAAAAGAACTTACGGCACTTCCAACACAGTGGCTAAATCACTTAAAACCAAACCAACTAGGAAATGTTGTTGTCTAAATTCTATGCTTAAATCAGCATGTAAAGCTCGTTCAATGGAGCCCTACAAACAAATATTTGATTAAAATTCGACCATTAGTTTCCCGGGTAAAAAGTACTTACGTATGATGTTCCACTAGTGTTTGAATTAGTACTTGGCGTTGGGCTACAGGGAGCAGATTTTGTTGTATACGGTGTACCAAATGGCAAATTCAAGGCCACATAATGCTCATGACTGCATACAATACGCAAAAAATCTATTTTATAATTCATCAAATCTGGTATGGAGGCATTTTTCGATATCAAGACTTTATAATAGGTCTTTATTAGACCGAATATAAAACCTCTATCCATGACACTAAACAAATCAAATATAAAGAAACTTAAACTGGCATTAAGACATTGAGCCAATTTGGGTTCATTACTGTGATAACCCACAACTTTAGTGGTGACCAAATGAACCAAAGTAGATATATCGTCAGTGTATTGATGGGGAAATCTTTGTTTTCTCGGAGCTTGCAGGGAACGCGTAAAATCCAAATGTTCTATCATAGATTTGACAATCAATTCAAATAAAAACCAGGAATTACTCATGGCCAAATCAGCAGCACGTCCACTGGCCACTACCCAATGAAGAGCTAATTCTTCATGCAACAGACGTATCTGACCATCTCGGCCTACAAATGTTGGTGACATTTCCATGGCCAATTCTTTGCGATCCAAACTGCGTCCGGCAACAACATTATCGTATATGCTGTAAGTATCCGCTGAAGAAGAAGAGCTATGCATTTCTTCGGCATTGCTACGGCTGCAGGTTATACGCCGTTTGCCACTGAAAGGATGAGGAATCTTGCTTTGAAACTGCACATAAGTGGATAACAAGGATTGGCGTCCATATTGGTCAACTATTAGGTCATCACTTAAAATCTATAAAAAAACATTTATATTCATTTTGGTTTTTTTGTGGAAATATTAAATTAAATTTTTTGTGAAAAATTTGTATAATTGAAAATTTGTGGAAACTAATTTTCAAAAAAAAAAAAAAAAAAATTGGTTTACCAATTTTCCACTAAAAAATTTTGTTTCACCAATTTTTCACTATAAAATTCGATTTTTATCAATATTTCATTATTTTTTTCTTTAACAAAAAATTGGCGAAACGTAATTTTGTTTTGGTGAAAACTAATATTTTAGCGAAACGTATTTTTTTTTGTTATTCATATACTTTAATTATACATAGTTGGTACTTACCGATAAGTTAGCCGATACCAAACATAAGACTTCAAATACTGTGGAACCCAATGATAGTGTTTGTCCGCCAATTTTATAAGTCGTTACCAAAAGCTCTATTAGTTTATCCAAAACCAAATGTAAATTCTTAACCAATGGTTCACGTTCGGCGTTTGCAATTTCTAACAAACATTTCTTCATTTCAGCTTCCATGTTACCTTCGCCTATGCGTGGCGGTATCTTTCTTGAATTCAAATATTCGCACATCAAAAAGAAGCGATCCAAATTCGGATCTAGAGTATGTACCGAAGTTACGGCTTCAACGCTGATCGTAAAGACAGGACGATGATTGTCAAGCCATTTAGTGCCGGGTAGATGAACATTCGGCGGTATAAAGGAATAATTTTCTGGTGGCGTTTCTACCATAACAGGCAGTTGAAATTCTCCCACTTTAAGTTTGCCATCCTCTAGCAATGGCCACCAAGTATAACCGACCGGTGTTTCAACGGAGGGTTGCAAATCTTGGGGTTTCTTTTGACACGATACATGATAGATGGTAAAGAAAAGATGATGATTTTGTTTGAGGTGGGCTGGTAGAGCAAATTTGATTTCATCATAAAAGGCCGGACATTTGTTATGATAATTGACGGCGGTAAAAGCTTCGTTGGCATACTCTGGACATGAAGATTTTCCAAAAATAGCATTGATGGCATCGTTTTGTGTTTCTCCAGCCATAAGTTGTACTCGAACGGCAATATTACGCGCCGAGCCAGCTCTAGAGGAAAAATTAAGTTCTTTAGGCGATACAAATAAGAGATTACGATAAGTGTAATGGGGATTGTAGATGGCTGTGGGTGGAAATTCTAAAATTTCTTTAATTGGTCTAGTTTTATCCTCCACATATGGTTCCACTTTGGCCAGTTCGGGCGTTAAGGCATTTTTAACATCCTCAGGACAGGGAGAAATTTCCAATTTAATGGACCCCGGTATGCATTTATATTTTTTCATGGCGGAGCTAGGTCTTTTTAGTTCCATTAGGAATTTATAGAGATCTTCATCTTTCATTTTGTCCGTTTCTTGTTTGAAAAAACTTGATATGGTTATTGTTATAGGGCGAAAAGATTCTACAACATTAGCAAAGTCATCCGGGGACCAGGAACGCCGTTTTTCTTTGCGCTCCAAAGAACCTCGACGTGTTAAAGTGCCACTCATATCGTTGGCTTTGCGTCTTAGCTGGTCAAAGCTACTAGTAGATGATTTGCGATCTAAGCTATTAGAACTGGCTGCAGATCCCAAAGAACTACCAGTTTCTCTGTCTTGATTACTCGAAGAACCGACAGTACCGCCACAATCTTTTCCACCTTCAAAACTATCACCATTGAAAATATTTGTTAAATATATACCCGTCCAAGCGAAGGGCATACGATATTTGCCCAATCTCTCACAAAAGTCTGAAGCATTTTGTTTTGCTTTTTCGCGACATTTATCTTTATCGTCTTTAATGTATGGTTCCACCGAGTCCTTGATATCACCTTGCAACACTTTCTCCAAACGTATAACCAAAAACAAGTCATTGCTCGGATAACTTATTTCAAAAATACCCGCTCTACTCTGGGTACTTTCATCGGCACAGCGCACATGAGTGTGTAACATTCGTTTTAAGGTGTCCGAGTTCATGTCAAAATAAAAGTTTTCCGATATTTTTTTCTTTTCTTTTGCATCATATATGGCCATGGACGCAAATATTGGTTCTACCTCTAATTCCAGTCTTAATTGCAAACATTTTACAAAAATTCTATGACCCATATGTTCCATAGGCAATTCAGCCGATAAACGGCGTTCTATTATATCTTCAGCATCTGCTTCGGGATAAAGAGAAAATAAAGCTTCTTGTCTATCCTCCTGTCTCTTGGATTCATTTGTTTGATCAATATGTTCGGGCGGAACATCATCTAATAAATTTGGTATTAAAGGATCATTTACGGAACGTCTTAGATCAAAACTAGCCCATGAACCACGGGGTGTTAAAGTATCAGTACAAGAACTTACTGATGATAAGCTAGCTATAGACTGACGGGAGCTAGGAGTACAGCTGTTACTTTGATCAGTCAAAGATGACTCATCGAAAGACGCAAAATCTTTATCTACTTCAAATTCTTGTTGATAAGCCGAAGGACTTATGGTGCCACGATCAATACGTTCCCGAGCACAACATGAACTGGAATAATGTCGTTGAGCATATTCGACTACTTTCCAGGGACGAGTATAACAACTAACACATTCCTGTACATGTTGAGGAAGTTCAGTACTAATAATAAAGAAATTGATTAAAAAATATTTGGAACTAAATTAAATTGTTTTTTATAACTTACAAATTTTCCTTTGGCACAATATGTTCTAAGGTCCTTATTTTACGTGGTATTGTTTTGACAGTAACATCTCCTGGTGGAAAATCCAAAATATTCTTTAGAGGATCACGATTTATAGTGTTTATATGGGAATTTAAAAACTCTTCGTAATCCAAAGGTTCAACGGGTTCAGTTAAGGAAAGCTAGAAAATTAAATCAATATATGACACACCTTGACCATAAATGGTATACAACTCACACATTGGTCGCATAAACTTCACACCAATTACTTACCGTTGAAGAACACATAGAAGAATCTGTAGTTTTCGTTTGCATATGACAATTGACCACATTTTTACGCACATCACTAGCATGTGTCCTAAAAATAACAAAGGAATCCGTACATTTTTTTTAAAACTATCCAATAAAGTATTGAATTTCTATTTTTCATTTTGCAGCCTCGCCCTTTTGTTTAGGATAATTCCTTTTAACATTATTTAACTACTTACCTAGATAATTTTTGCGCAAACGAGCGCTGTGTTACCGACATTATGCCTTAATATTGTTTTATGTATTTTTTATTTAATAATTTTATTTATTTTTAAACAATATAGAATTTTTACATACTTCTTCGTTGAAAAGTGTTTATGTAGTTATGGCAGACTGAAAAAAAGATGGCCGCTTTATTTTCTGTGTCATGCTTGACATTTCATTTACAACACAGCTGATTGAAAAATGTCAATATTTTACAAATTAAAAAAAAATGTTGAGACGATAGATGGCGCTTTATAGTCTTAAATAGGGGTTGCCATTTTTAAATTTCCTTTAAGTAATAAAAAAGCAAAGGAATTCATTAAATATCAATGTTATTGAAGAAATATAATGAAATAAAGTTCATTAGAAGGATGCTTCGGTCCTTAAAATTTAAACCTGTAATTTTTGCCATTTTCTATTTGTATAAGTTTATATGAATTTAGATATAAAACATAAGAGTCAATTCCACATGCAAGATCTAGTAAAAACATTGTTTACAGGTAACCATGAATAGTTTGTTAATAAAAAATATTAAATATTATTAAATTCCAGAACAATAAACAAAAATATGGGTTAAGGTTAAATAAAAACAATTTTACGAGTTGTAAACATACATCTTGATTGATGTTGATTTTTACTTTTAAACATTATACGTTAAATGGTATTCAAATAACAAATAACACTATTTATATTTAAATCTAATTATTATATTCAAATGTCTATATAAATATGTAGGTATGTATTAATTTTATAATACACTAGTCAACAAATTAAATTTCATTTGTTACCAATAAGAAAAATGAAAAAAATTTGGTATTCAAAAATGTTTAAGGTTCTTGGGTTCAACAAAATTTTTAGATCAAAACAAAGATATTAGAGTTGACCATGAATACTAATATTTGCACTGAAAATTAAAGAATTAAAATAAAACTTAATTTTAATATTTAAATGAATGTAAGTAAATTCGATTACGAATAAAATTAAATTGCGCAAATATTTAATGAAAGTCAGGCTATAAAAGTACTTGATGAAATAAGCTCTATACAAAACGAGATATTACCATTTCATTTGTAAAGTTCTAGAGTAAACAATATACATAATATATTTTTAATATTGTTACGAAATATTAAATTTTTTTTCCAAAAATGTATATTGTTAAAAATAAAA
Source organism: Protophormia terraenovae (assembly GCA_951394005.1). Taxonomy (NCBI): domain Eukaryota; kingdom Metazoa; phylum Arthropoda; class Insecta; order Diptera; family Calliphoridae; genus Protophormia; species Protophormia terraenovae. The sequence goes on from OX596074.1 coordinate 147,673,276, forward strand.
ATAACCGTTAAAAAGCTTTAAAAGTGTTAATTTTTAAACAAAAGATAACACGTGTATTTATTTTAGCTATTATTATTAAAATTATTATTTCATTAGTTTGATTCTTATTCTTTGTTCACGGATGTTGTGCGATTTTATGCCACTTAATCAAAATTTGGTTCTTCTTTTTGTGTCTGTCTATCGTTCTTTTAAATTTTACATTCACTTTTTGTTGTTATTTTTTACGTGTGGATGGATGTTACTGTTTATTTTTTATTAAATAATAAAAAAATTTATAAAGCATCACAACAACAACAATAATCATGTTAAAAAAATAAAGTTAAACAATAAATTAAATAAAAAAAAAATTGTCGTCACATACCATATATTATAAATGTAAGACATCGATCGATTGTAGCGGCCGTTTATTTTCAGTGATCGTGTTTTGTAAATTTTACTGACTCTTTTCAATTTAATTGTATTATTGTTATTGTTGCTTTTTGTCTTCAAGGTTAAGGCAAACTGGTCCCATCTCTCTCCCCATGTGCTATCTCTATCTCTCCCTCTTCATCTCTTAAGCTTACTCTCTATAATTGATCGATATCAATATCATTAATAAAAATAAAAAAATAAAAGCAGCTTCTATCATTGCTCTTGAAAAAACTCAAATGTCTGTCGGTGTGTTAACTCTTCTGTTTAATAAATATTTCAATATTAAAAACATATTAAATAAAATAATTATAATAATAATACTTGAAAATAAATACTTAACATTAACATTAATAAATTAGTAACACGCATTTTTAAAACTCATTAACATCAACGCCAGCCATCATCATTATAATCATTGACATCGCCATCATTTATTTATGAAGTGTCTAAAATTCATTTTAATATCTTCGCTCTATTTTAATTCTATTTATAGAAATATTTATATAATTTGTTAATTCCTTTCACTTGTCATATGAAAATATTTATTGTATTAGATTGTGTGTGTTATAGGTTGAAGGAAATATGGTTATGGTAACTAGTGATATGATGATTCTATTGTTTTTTTTTTTTTTTTTTTTTCGAAGATCCCACCTTAAATCACGTTAACTCCCACTTATATTGTTCGATTTAAGATAAAATTGTCAATATGTTACAATTATTTTCATATTAAAGTAACAGGAATAAAATAGTTTTAAAGATTTTAAAAACTGATGAAATCATTGAAGTCTTTTTTAATAATGGTCTTATAACATTTAAATAATCCTCATAACTTTACGTTGATTAAACCTTTTTACAGTGAAAACTCAATTTGTTACAGTGAAAAATCATTAAACAGCTACATATGTCCATAGATGTCCTTCTTATGGAAATCATATTTGCAAGCAATCAGTTAAAAAAACTGCATACAATCAGTTGCTTTCTAGATTTCCATACATTTTAAATTTTGCCCCAAAAAGTATGCACCGAATAAAACATAAATTAATAAAAAATATTATGTCTTACGTCGAGTCTATACTAGAAATTTTTTTATTAAGACAACCGCTAAATTCAAGGCGAATTTATGGAAACTGGCAAGGCGAATTAAAACTGGATACCACACTTAATCTGCAATTTTTTTTTCTTATTGGCATCATCCTCTACATCTGTCATAAGTTGTATTCATAGTGTCTACATTACACTACGTCCAGACTAGCCTTTTTCTTGTTCGCACAGGAACAAAAAGTCGGCAGAGTAACACACACAATTTTTTCATTTTGTTTTAAGTGGGAAGAACATTTGTCGAACAAATCATAATTTTTTGTTTGCCGTCAGTGTCACTTCGACACTTACATTCATCGCCTCTTCTTCCGCACAGGACTGCCACATGTGGTGATTTTTTGCCAAACGTGGCGATTTTTAATTGCTCTTGGCGACTAAATTTTGCGACATGGCGATTTTTAATAAGGTGGCGATTTATTTGGCTAATTTTTAACAGCCGTATTCAAAACAAACAGGGACCGTAACCGTTATGACTTTTATCATAAAAATCATATTATAACATTTATTTTTTGATTTTTATTTTTTCGAGCAGAAGTACCGGTTATTTTTCGACTTTTATTTTTTTGAGCAGAAATAAAAGTTATTTTTTGATTCGAGCAGAAATACCGGTTATATTTTGATTTTTATTTTTTTCGGGCAAAAATAACTGTTTTTTTTTTTTGATTTTTATTTTTCGAGCAGGAATAAAAGTTATTTCTTGACTTTCACCACAGAACAAAATCACCAAAATAAAAAAATCAAAGCTTCAAAAATAAAAAAATAGACAAAATGTTTTTATTTACAAATTATACAAAGACGAAAAGCGAAAAAAATATACTCCGAAATGAAATAAATGCAAACAATATTTAAAAAATCCAATATTAAAAAAATAATTTTTTAGAAACACCAGAACAGTTCACAATTATTAACAATAAATTTAACAAATTTTAAGTTTTAGAAAATAACTTTTATTTCTGCTCAAAAAATAAAAATCAAAAAATAACCGGTATTTCTGCTCGAAAAAATAAAAATCACAAAATAACTGTTATTTTGGCACGAAAAAATAAAAATCACAAGATAACTGTTATTTTTGATCGAAAAAATAAAAATCAAAAATAAAAGTTATTTTTGCTAAAAAAAATAAAATTCAAAAATAATCGGTATTTCTGTTCAAAAAAATAAAAATAAAAAAATAACTAATTTTTGCTCAAAAAAATAAAAATCAAAATTTTAAAAAGCATATCATTTTTTGAAAGTAGACTCCACAGATCTCAATGATGTATTTTTTTGTTTAAAAATTCAAAAATAACAGTTATTTTCGGTCCCTGAAAATAAATAATGTATGTTTAATAACGAGTTACTAACTTTTTCTTACGGAAATTTAATGAAAAATAAACATATTTTTTTAACCCTTAAAATGAAACACAATAATATTGCTTATTAAATTGCTATCTCGTTGGCGTTTAATATTGTAATTTCTACCGGCGGACGTTGGAGTCTTAACACCACGCAAAACATCATACATTCAACCTATGCCGAATGTTCCCCGATTTAAAACTTTTTGCTTGAACATAAAATTAAAAGTATTTCTTTAAACAGATAACACACGTATGTATATTAATTTCTCTATACTTATAAAATAAAGTTGCAAAGTTGCAAAAAATATAGAGTAAAAATTCTAAAACAATTGTTTATGCATGATTTTTGTTATCATTCTGGTAATTTTTGCAAATTGTAAAAAAAAACATTTAATACAATTTCGTTCTTGGTATAAGACACTTATTAGCAATTTTAGAATCCATTTTTAAATACAAAGGTTTTATCTAAAATTTATAATTAATTGAAATCAAATGTTTTTACTATTTTCTAAATATAGCCTGATTTAACAAAAACATTTGATATCAAATTGAGAATATGACATTAATTTTTATCTTTAAATATTAATTTATTTTTGGATTAAGAATTATTTAGGAATAACATTTGATATGAAATTGAGAAAGTATCTGTTTTTTTTTTTTTTTTTCAAATTAATATTAAAATTTATTCAAACTTGAAATTTAACATACGTATTCCAGAAATACCTTTACATTATCAAAAAATTACGTTTGATGGCAGACATGGTTGCTCGAACAACGATGTGCGAACATGAACAAGTTGGGTTTACACTATTCAAATGCATGTGCGCACAACATTTTGTTCAATTTGAGAACAAGAAAAAGGCTCGTGTAGACCGCAAATTAGTCAAATTTTTATCAAGACAAACGTCAAAATCAGTGCGAATCTATACAAGGTAACCTTAGTTAAAAAGCTGATTATTATTTTTGGTTGTTACAGTTGTCAAACTGCATATATAAAAACAATAAAGAATTCACCATGTTGTTGTTTTTGTGCAACTGTTGTCACCTTTCATAAATTAGCGTGAATTTTTATGTTTGTCTTGATAAAAAATTGCGAATTAGACAATTTTTTTTTTTTTTTTTTTAATTTTGACGTTTGTTTTGGTAAAAAATTGTCTAATGTAGACATTATGTTTACATTTTTTGTTTACGTTAATTAAATTTATTAGTTATTTAATTAAAAAAAGAAGCAGTAGCAGTAGTTTCGCCTTGATTTTGACGTTTGTCTTGATAAAAATTTATCTAGTATAGACTTGACGTAAAGTACATAATATAGACAAACTTTGAAAATGTATATATAACTATGTAGGTATATTAAGTATTAAGGAAAAAATTAAAAAAATTTAGATCGAAGTCAAAATTTTGAACAAAAAATTTAAAAATGTTGACTCTACAATCTCTTATTTCGAATAGATTCGAATATACAGATTTTTTTTTAAATTAAAAAGGCTACATTCTTCTTCTTTCTAAAGTGATATGAGATCTTTAGCACTTGCAACCTTAAAAATGTTTTTTTTTTTTTATAGATTTCTCAAAATTTAGAGGGTGTTTCTGAATTTGCTATGTGATTTATTCAAGAAGATAAAATAAAAAGTGCCATATTTTAGCAGAATATAATTTGTTTCATATTGATGTTAAAGTTGAGGGAAAAGTTATTATAGTGCTGATATTTTAAGTTTGATTTGGTTAAATACTAGGAAGGTAAAATCAATAGTACGTTTATTAGTTGTTTAAGTTCAAATTTCCAGTGAAATTTCGAGAAAGTTCATAGAAAGTCATCATGCTTTAGTAACAGCATTTTAATCTATTATATTTTTTTATTATAAGAAAATTATAAAATCTCTTAAATACCTAAATAATTAAAATGCTTTATTATTTTTATAAGAATTCATTAAACATTAATAAAGTTCTAAGAAATCGATAAAATAGAAAACAAAAATCATTTTAGAATAGTGTGGAAATTTTTCAAGGCCGCATGTGTCTTAAATCTTTCGTTATCAATAGAAAAGAATAGAACCGGAGAAGAAGAATAGAACAAAATACTACCCACCAACCACTACATATTTTAAATTATGTCAAAAAGCATTAATAAAACATTAATTCAATTTGATTATTTATAAAATGCAGTTGATTATATTTTGTTCTTTAATTTTTTTTTTTTAATTTTCTTGATTAGTTTTGGTATTTTTTTGTTGAAGTTGCTTTTTTTTTAATAAAATTGTTTATTTTGTTTTTGTTGTTATAGATAATGTATTAGAGTGTCTTCAATATAATCAAGTATTTCTAAATCCGGCTGGCACAACCTAGCACCACCAACCAACAACAAATTCTAACATGTTAAATTTAAGAAGAAGATAACTAAACATTTCAAAAAGATCTTCTTTAGAAAAAAAAAAAACAATATTTAATAAAAATAAAAAATTTAGAATGTTCGGTGTTGTTATCGTTTAAAAGCCAGATTTCAATATTAAAAGCGTGTGACGTGTAAAACACCACAAGAAGAAGCAGCATTATTTAAAAGTTGTTTTTTTTATTTTTTTTATTTTTTTTTGGCGTTTTATTTATATTTTTTTGTCTTTTACTTTTTTGTTGATAACGATTGATTGTCTTTAATGATTTTTAAGAACTATTAATGATTCAAGAGGTGTTTTGTTGTTGTGGGAAAAATCCTTTAAAAGTTCATTCACATTTAATTTGTAACTTTCAGAAATAAATTTAAATTTTGTCTTTACCTTTGCATAAATAAATTAATGATTTAAATGCCGTTTGAGATATGAAGTTTCATTGGAATTTAAATAAAAAAAAAATTTGTAATTACATACATAGGTCTAAAATTAAATATAATGGAAGTAAAAAAATATGCAAAATTGTTAAGTCATAAATTTGCAACTATATGCTGTACTTTTTCACATATTAATTAATAAATTAATATAGGCACAGTTATGCAGGCTATAAGTTGTAATATTGACAAAACTTATGTTCAATATGATTACAAACAACTTCCTAAATAAATGAATTTTATTTAGACAAAATGTATGTGGCATGATTATAAATTTTAAAAAATGTCTATAAAAATGTCTATAAGAATGATGATGATGTGGTATTAATTTTATTTTACTTTATTTTGTTTTTTGATAACCTCGAAAATATTTCGCTGTGGGTATAGTAAGAAATCATTTTCATTGGTGCATAAGAATCATGTTAGGCCGAACCCAACTAATACTACATTAACTTCGCAATTAGTTACAAAGTACTTACTAGTTGAATATTGTTCACTATACATATAAACTCTCTTTTGTTTACTGAATTTAAACAAAAAATCATTTCATCATTATACTAATGCACTGATTTAATTTTTATTTGTTGTACATGAACTTCAACTCATTATATAAAACAAATGAAAGTTTACAGATATCGATTGCGGTTATGGGAAAAGAGTTCTTAAAAAATGTGGCGAATGCACTCCTTTCTTTCCCACCAATTTTCAAAAAAGTATCAATTTTAAAACCATTCCACTATACGATTTTTTAAGTGATAATTACCAAAAAAGTACCAATTTTTTTATAAAATTTCCACTTTCAAACAAGTACAAATTTTAATTTATTTTTTTAAAATATCAATTTTCAAAAATGTCAAAATTTAAAAAAAAAACTTCAAAAAAGTACTAGTTTTTAAAATAGTATATTTTTTTTTTTTTTAAATACAATTATGAAAAAAAAAACTACCAATTTTTTAAAAAAAATTTTCTACAGAACTATTTTCCAAAAGTACCAATTTCCAAAAAGTACGAATTTTTTAAAAAGCACTATTTTCAAACAATCACAAATTTTCAAATCAAAATTAAAAAAAAACAGCTTCCAAAAAAGTACCAATTTTTAAATTACAGTTAAAATTTTAAAAGAGGGCCATTTCTTTTTAAATGAGCTTATTAAAAAACAATTAAAAAAAGGAAAAACCAAGTTCAATTTCAATAAAGTACCAAAATGTAAAAATTTAAATTGCCAATTTTTAAGTAAAAGTTAAATTTAAAAAATTGCAATTTTGTTAAGCTAAGCTATTTTCCCAAAAGTACCAATTTCCAAAAATATAAATTTTTAAGAAAGTAGCAATTTTCGAATAAAAGTTCCATTTTTAAAAATAACAATTTTCATAAGTCAAAATTGAAAAAAAGCTGTTTCCAAAAAAGTACCACTTTTAAAATAGTACTGCAGTAATTAAAAAAATACTAATTTCCAATTTTTAAATAATTTAATCTCTAAATTTCTTTTTAAATGTGCAGATTAAAAAAGTGTAATTTTCGAAAAAGTACTAATTCTTAAAAATATTATATTTTATAAGTATTTACTGGGGTATTAAATCGATTAACCGAATGACGGTTATCCCGTTAATTTTGGTGGATTAACTGTCGGAATAATTTAAAACTGTCTGTTTCCGAATAATACTACGCCCATCTAGCCTTTTTCTTGTTCGCACAAGAACAAAACGTCGGCAGAGAAACATACACAATGTTTTTCCTTTTGTTTCTAGTGGGCAGAACATTTATCGCACAAATCATAATTTTTTGTTTGCCTTCAGTGTTGCTTCGATACTTTTACGTGCGGCGCATCTTCTTCCGCAAACAAAATGACGTTTGATGCCAGACATGGTTGTTAGAACAATTGTGCGAACAAGAACAAAACATGAACAAGTTGGGTCCACACTAACCAAATGCATGTGCGCACAACATTTTGTTCAATGTGCGAATAAGAAAAAGGCTCGTGTAGACCGCAAATAACAAATAAATCGAATAATTTGTGTCGAATAACCGGTTAACCGAAATGTAATTTTCTGGAGTTATAAATTAGAAATTTATTTGTTTTTATGACAAATTTATCTCAACTACATCTTTTTTACGAGGCCTTTAATATACCAGTAAAAATAAATAAAAATAATTTTTAGTGAGGTACTTTTTCTTGTGCTTAAAAAGTAATACAAACAGCATTCAATAAAAAAAAAAAAAATATTTAAATGAATTTATCTGTAATAGAACGATGATATTCGGTTGCCATTCTTCGAAATACTTGTTACTAAAAACTGTTTGAAACAAAAGAAAAATAATGTTATGCATATTTATACCCTATACCACCAAAGGTGGTTGGGGTATTATTCGTTTGTGCTGATGTTTGTAACGCATAAAAAAAAGTTATCCAACACCCACCTTGAAGTATACCAATCGACACAGAATCACTTTTTAAATCGATTTAACGATGTCTGTCCGTCCGTCTGGCTGGCTGGCTGTCCATGTAAATTTTGTTCACAAAGTACAGGTCGTAATTTTGAAGATTTGAAATTTGGCACGTGGGACTTTTATGATACAAGGAAGAAGCCTATTGTAATTGGTTGTGATCGGTCCATTATTTTACCTAGCCGCCCTACAAATGTCTCCCCGGAATAGAGTTTAAACTCTCAAAAATGGCTTAAAAATAAGAAAATTCATTAAAAATTTGTGAAGAAAAGTTTTGTATAGGAATCAATCTTTGTACCAAATTTCATGAAAATCGCTCCACAATTGACCATAGATCCCATATAAACCCCTCTTCCGAAAATAATTTTAACGTGCATAAATCCTATACAAAAATATAAAGTTTATTTTGGACATGAATAAGTTTTATATAAGTGTAAATTATTGTATCAAATTTAATGAAGATCGGCTAATAATTTATAAATGGTGTAGGGAATCATATGGTCGGGCTTGATCGACTTTATCTTTCTTTCTCGTTTTTTATCAAAAAAATAAAAAATAAAATAACTCATTTTAAAAATTAAAACTAATTTTCTTGCGCTCTTAAAACAATTTGGATGTTCATGGCAATTTTGCATAAAATCGTGAACACATGTATCAAGAAATTCAATTCATTGGAAATGATACGAATTTGTACTACTTCTGGATCACAAGTTCATAATCCTACTGATTTTTTTGGATGCTATTTTTGTTGGGATAAAATGTTTTATAAAAAGCGACATGAAAAGGCAATAAAATATTATATATTCACTTATGATAATAGAAATTTTTAAAACATAGACTTGAGTAAATCCAAAGTTACAGATAAAAAAATAAAATTTTAATTTTCGACTCCAAAATATACGCAAAAAATATCAATATTAACATGACTCTATCAACAAAAAACTATTGTTATACAGAAAATAGACTTACACGAAAAATTCATTAAATAAAGCGGAATAGTATTAGCTAAATAAGCAATTTCTTCACTACAAATAGATTGAAAAGTTTATCAAATGTGATGAAATGTGAAATAATTTGATCTATATAAAATTCCAAATAATTGGATATCCAAGTATTTACCAATTTTTTATAAAACAAATTTTTTTGTAAAAAATTTTTAAAAGTAAATTAAAAAAAAAAAAAAAACAGTACCAGTTTGATAACAAATATGTACAAATTCTATCCGTTTAAAAGCATTATTTTGAAAAATATAGTTAAAAAAAAAAATAAATAAAAATTATTACTGCCAGTAAATAAAAAGTTATTTATTGTTACTATTTTTTTTATAAATAATTCCTAAATCTTAAATTTAGTTTTGGTTTTGTTGCTAATGAAAATTGCGAAATTTATTTTCATTAAAAAATAAAAAAACAAAACGCTTTGTCACGTTCTATCGTGATGAATAATATGAAAATTTTACTAATATAAACATTTGACTTTTTGACTTGAAACAAAATTAAACATAGAATTTGTTTAAAAAAAACCCAATATACATTTATAATAAAAAGCAGAAATGAAGAGCAAAAATCTACGAAAATGTCGCTCGTAAATAAGACTTTTTTAAGAAACTAAAAATCTCATTTTTTAAATCACAGCAATAATTTTAAATTTATTTTTTAATGTTTGATGGGTTAGTTTGAAAAAATATACCTTAAAAAACACAAAAGAAACATGATAGTCATCAAGTAGCACAGATGGATATCGTTTCAATCATTAAAATTATACAGAAATAAAGTTAATAAATTTTAACGGTAAAACAAAAACAATCTTCAAAATCTTTTAAATATTTTTCATTATTCAAATCAAATTAAAGAATGATCTACATGTTTTGTTTTAATTAATTTTTGTTTTTTATAACTGTATACGTCTAAGTATATTTTTTCTTATTTTATTATTCAATTTTCTATGAAAAAAGGTGATTTTTTTAAATTTTGTTTTTTTTTTTTGTTATTTTTTTGCAAATCATGCGTAAATTAAATAAAATGCAAATTATTATTGCAAACAAACTTCCGCCACAATGTTTTTAACAAAAATGTTAACGTATACAAAAAATCTATATTGAGTATAATTGTTATTGTTGTTAATTTAAATAAAACAAATATTTCTCAAAAAATTTCTAATTTAATTTGAATTATTAATAACAAATGAAAAAAATAAAATAGTTATAACATGACTAATATAATTATTAATAAGATTATACTCTATGTAATTAATTAAGCTGCAATTAAGAGATTCTAATTGTTTAGACTGTAAATAATTCTTAAAAAATATTTGAATAATTTTATTATTTTTTCAACTTTAAATTAAATTTATTAAACAAATTTCCATACAAAAATTTTTTTTATAAAACAACTTAGATTTTTATTTTTGTTTTCGCGTTTTAAAAATTTTCGCATACTAGCGATTTTGTTTTTGCGCTTGGACAATTTTTATATTTTATTTAAGTATGGTGCAAACGTTTTTGATGATTTCTCTGTTGTTTATGTACAGATTTGTTTGATTTCTTCGAATAAAAAAAAAAAAAAAAAAAATCAGAAAAATATTTTTGACAAAAACGAAGTTTGTAATTTTTTTAAGCGATATCTCTGCCATTTATGGGTTGATGTTAGCGATTTTCAATAGCATAATTCTCGGAAGCCTTTCTTATATTTTGATGAAGCCCCCTGATAATTAAATTATCAGGGGGCTTCATAAACGACATATCAACAGACACATGGATGGACAAACGGACGGACATTGTTATTTCGACTTCCTTTTCTAGGAATCACAATATATGTACTGTTTCGGGTCTTATATACATATACACATGTATATAATTGTTATTGTTGTTAGTTTAAATAAAACAAATATTTTTTTAAAAAAATTTCTAATTTAATTTGAATTATTAATAACAAATAAAATAGTTATAACATGACTAATATAATTATTTATGAGAATTTACTCTATAATATGAATACGTTACTTAAAAAATATTTGAAAAACTTTATGTATAAAAAAAATTTTAAATTTATTAAAGATTATTAAACAAAATTTCATACAAACTTAGTTTTGTAAAACATTATATTTTTGCATTTTAGCGATTTATTGTAAAGAAAAATATATAAGACAAGAAGGAACTCCGTAGCTTATTTAGCGATATCACTGCCATTTATGAGCTGATGTTAGCAATCTTCAATAGCAAAATTTTCGGAAGCTTTTATTATATTTTGATGTATATGTCATATATCTTAGTTATCAGGGGGCTTAATAAACGCCATATCAACCGACACACGGATGGACACGCGGGCGGACATTGGTAATTTCGACTTCTCTTTCTGGGGTATCAAAATTTATACAAATTATGAAAAACGGAGTAAAACGTTAAGCATAAGGTTTGGAAAATATGACAGGTGTTGCATTCATTTGAAATGGCTTTAATCCAAAATATATTTATGGGTCCTTGCACAGTTATGACATAAGATAAAAAGATACATAAATAAGGTAATTTTTGTTTTATCGACTAATGTTTTTAGTAATTCTTATTTATTTTTGATTTATGTTGTTTTTTTGCTTTATTATAAATTTTTTGCAATAGTTATCATTATAACTATAAAAAAATAATAATTCCACTGACTTTGATACATATACGAAATTAGATACGAGTATTATCTTTAACAATCTGATTAATTTTTAACTATTATAGCACGAAATAGCAAAAAAATAAATTAAAAATAGTATTAATTTTTTATTTTAAAATTTATTCATATTCATAGCATAAATATAAAAGCGGAAGCGCTTTAATGTGTTAAAATGATTTATTTCCAAATGAAATGGCAATTGGTTGCTTGATATTGATAAGAGTGAGTATTGCTATTGATTTTCAAAATGATAAAACAAATTTTTTTCTTTATGGAATTTCGAAAAAAACCATACAAAAAGCTAATACAAATAGGTTCCATAAACATAAGTAAATGCATAAAATTTATTAAATATATGTCTATATTGTATTTATTTATGTAGATAAAGTTATAACAAATAAAATATTTTTAATATGAATATAATTTAAAAGTTTTAAGTTATATTAAACAAAGCTATTGAAAGTCTAAAATAAAATATAAAAATATTATAAAACATTTCAAAACATTTACACAACAATTAAAAAAAATTGTTTAAGATAAAAAATCATAATACTCATCACAATGCGTGTATGAAATAAATTGAATACAACAGATGATTTTTTTTCAAGATCAAGGTTAATTGTTTTAAATAAATACCTTTTAATTTGGCATATTTTACCCTCAAATGGAAACAAACAATCGTATTACTACTCTAAATTGTATTTAAATATTGTAAATAACTTTATTGTCCATCAAGTAAAACAAAGAATATTTGGCAGATTTTTTATAAAATTTTAAATAAACCTACATAATAATCAAAAAACATACTTTTGTATTATTAAATATGTATACCTATGTATATTGTATTGTTTGTATTGTATTTTATTATGCACAAAAATAATGAAATAAAATTAACTTTGAAGCTAAAAAAAAAAAAAAAAACAACATACAAAAATTTAATAAAATACATAGATTTTTGTTGGTTAGTAGTAAAAGTAAATTCGCAATATTATAGTGAAAAAATATGGATTTTTAGGTAAAGAAAAAGGAAATAACTTTTGAATATTTGGAAGCCATTTTATTTTTGAAAAAATTATGAATTTCCCAAATAAGTAGTAATTTTTAAAATAACCAATTTAAAAATTTTCATAATTTTTCCCTTGGAATTTTTTTGCATTTTGGCTATCTTTTCAAGTTTTTGAAATTTGTTCACGTTTGAACGATTTTTTGTTTTTATTTGTATTTTTAAAACAAAATTAGTTCATTTTCCATCTTTGTTTTGTTAAAAAAAATTCAAATTTTAAAAAGAACAATAAATTTGACAGCTTATGTTAAACATTATTGCTCAACTTTGTGTTTAAACATCTATTACGAAATAGATTGCGCAATAGATTTCTTATTGGTCCACACGTAACATTTTGAAGAGATAGAATTTGACAATTGCGGACACAAAAATGTCTGCGTGGAGAATAGGGGTATTAATAAAATTATTAAAAATGTCTGACCGACTTATTAAAGAAAAAAAAAAAAAATGAGACTTCAAAAACTCAATTAATACAACTTGGTTTGGCAATATCTCTGCCATTTATGAATTTAATTTTATCTAAGTTACCGAGGGTCTTCAGTTCGACTTTTAAATAAAACGAAAAATATTTTTTGATATCCAATGATTTTTAAAATAAAAGTAATAATTTTTTATAGTATGTAGCATTTTTGAAAATGGTACTAAGAAACTAACAATTTCATAAAAAGATACCAAATAAACAAAAAATTACGAGTTTCAAACAAATACATACATATAAAATAAGTAAAGCCCAAATTACATTTACGAGTGTCAGCAACAGTATCAGCAAAAATTATCAGCTGTTCACTGTCAATTAAGCCCAAATTACAATAGCGCGTAGTCAGCAGCAGTGTGTGCTGACATAATCAGCTGATAATTTAGAAAGCACTGTCTATTATGGTGTTGATTACATTTGGTCAGCAGCAGTTTGCAGTGCTGTTTCATTTAGCCCTGTTTCTAAATTCACTGCGCTGCTGATCGTTAAACACTTTTCCGGAAGGACGTTTGTATGTTTGCTGGGTGAAATAATGGACCGGTCATAACCAATTTCAATAGGCTTCGTCCCTGGACTGTAAGAAACCTGTGTGCCATATTTCATAAATTTTTGTTCAAATTGTCACCTGTAGTTTGATTAAAAGGTTTACAGGGACGGACAGACGGACGGACGGACATCGTTAACTCGACTCTGAAAGTGACCAGTATTTTTGGGTGTTACAAACATCAGCACAAACTCATTATACCCTCCCCACCTGTGGTAATGTAGGGTATAAAAACCAGCGAATTTTAAAATTTTCTTGAAAGTACAATTTTAAAAAAGTATTAATTATGAAAAAAGTACAACAAAAGCATGTAAAATTTGCACGCTCACATAAGATATACATTTTTTATCAGCTTAGAGAAAATTAGGAAACAAACACAAAAAATAGATAAAATTTTTATTTTTTGTCATTTAAAAAATAAAATTTATCATCAAATTATCGCCCTTTTTTTAGTAAGATGATTATCTTCTCCGCAATAAATTCATGATATTTCATTGAAATCATCTAGAAGAAATTAACGCAATACATACTTTTTTTCAGTTACATTTTTTCATTTTTCGAAAAATTATTATACATTAAATAAATATTGGAAATTGTATGTCTCTTAGCAAAAAAAATTTATATCTTATGTGAGCGTGCAAATTTTACATGCTTTATAATGTGACGATAAAGTATTGTTTATCATATTATTTACAGATTTCTTTAGCAATTTATTATTCATAGATTTCTTTTCAATAATATTGTTATTACATCTTCCGGAAGATTATCTAGCATTATCGTCTTTTTATCACATAGATGATTATCTAGCAATATTGCCTAATTTTCTTCCGGGCGTATTGATTTCTTATTGCTTAGATGTATCGCCGGTGACGCACAAACTCCCCTGATGGGGGAAACTTCGGCAATACGAATATGAACACCTCCTAAACACCACCTAAAATTTGAATTTTATTTCGTTTACTTTATTAGGGCCTAGTTTTATAAAAAAACTTCACCTCACTTTAAACATTTTTTCATATAAACTGTTTTTGTTCTTAAAAAAATTGTATGGCAGTTTTTTCAAAGTAACCCAGCAAAAACTTGGTAATGGCATGTAGTTACGGATGTAGTTACTTTTCAATCACAACAACATACCGGTTACATTACATAGCAGTAGTTTAGTAACTATTTATTTATAACCAGATATGTATTTACTTATTTACGATTAGAGTTTTTGAAAAGCGACCTTTATTAGTTTTTTATTCAGTTTACAAATTAATGTAAGTATTTAAGGAAGGAATAAATATGTGATGATAATAATTACTCCATATATGAAAGAAAAAAAATGAAACATATATTTTTAGATATACTTTTAAAATGATATCTATATAGATGTTGCTTTTATTTTTTTCATACGAGAGTTTTTAAATATTAAATTATAGAGTCTCAGGAGCAACTATTGCAAATATTAATTCATATAAAAGGTTTCGACACTGAATAAATTGTTTTATGGTTTTAATCAAGTTTTGACATTATTTTCTAATAAAATTTTTTGACATTAAAAAAAAAAAAATAAAAATTATAATTTTATTGAAAAAATAATTTAAATCAAAAATTTTATAAAAAACTAATATTTAAAATAATGTTACTCTTTATAAATAAATGTGAATCAATTTCATCGTTCAGCACTTAATTTGGAGCCTACAGAAACTAATTGCGGTCAAAGGATCATAAGTATGTAAATGCTATTACAGAATTTCATATAATTTAACTTTTTTACACATTTCTTTTAATCTAGCAGAGGAAAGTTAACAGTTCATTAATCTGCTCCAAAATCTGGATGTTTCCCGTCAATCATTGATATCAAAGGTAAACGTTTTTTCGTTAATATCTTTTTTAAATTAACGAGTTAAAATCTTTCTCACGTTAAATTTTCTATCTTCAGAAAGATTGCTTGGTATCAAATCCATGGAAGAAAGTTGGAATGGAATATCATATACATAATATGTATAAATGTGTTACAGTTATGTACTAAGACGAAAAGATATGCATTGTTCATCAATCTATAAGTGCATAGCTTTACTATTTAAAAAATTTATTATGTGTTCCCTTTCCTACATTAAATAAATATTCCAAATAAATAGTTTTATTGCAAATCACAATAGAGCTTCCGATGTATACATATAAATTTGGAACAAGTTATTGAACAACTTAAAATCAATTAGTTCTTGTAATGACATCGAAGTAATGATATAAGGTAAGTAGTTGCCTCTAATGTCATCACCGTGTTAAAATAATGAGTTATTCAGCTAATGTGTAAGTAGTGCAAAGCCATTATATTAGCTTCTTAACTCATTACCTGGCAACCAAAGTTTTTGCTGGGAAGGTGAAGAGATTTATGAAATAAGGGTGTTGGAAACCATTTTAAAATTATGATTATTAATTTAATTAAATTTGTTTTGGAAAAAAATTTTCCCTGTATAAACATAAAATTATTAATAAAAAAAAAAAATATTTCTATAATTTATTAAAATTGGTTCAATTAATAGTTTTCTTTTCCAACAAAATTTTATGTTTAAATTGCTTAATTTTTGCACCATTTGGTGTTTATGTGTAAGAAAATAAAACTTGAAATGATAATCAATATTTGATCGAATTTCAAATTATAGATGAGTGAATGCACTTGATGTACTCATTTGAAAATTATTTGCAAATAATAATAACTAAATGTATAAATGATGTAAACTTTATTTTTAAGATTTTATTTTCTTTACAGATAAAGAGAGAGATAAAGAGAAAGAGAAGAGATGTAAAATATATTTAAAATTATTTTTAAATAAAACAAAAGAAAAAAATCTATTTAAAATAAACATAAACTAATACAAATAACAATTACAATTTACATACATGCATGAGGTACTTGTAAATTTGCTATTATATGTGGTAACATCTATGACTGATACAACGGAATTTAAAGTAATTATAGAAAATCTATTCAATGAAAATAGTTTTTCTTTTCTTATAACTAAAAATAATTATGGAGAAATATTACATATAAAAAATATTTTAACATTATGTACTTAAAAACGTTAATCAAAGCTCTAGTGTAAGTCCATTAAACTCATCGTAAATAAGTATTTTTAGTTTTGTTATTCATTTTTTTTATGAATACTTTTATACTCTCATAAACGACTAAAGTTAATAACTATACAATACAATAATTTACTTTTTTTTTTGTTTGTTTACAACAATTTACATTTTTTATATATATTGCCACATCCGTAAACGAAGATCTAATAAAGATCTTTAACAAAATACATCTTAATTTTTTTTCGTTTCTTTTCAGCAGCAGAAAGATGTTAATGTTTTTGACGATGTTTCAACGTTTCATAAAGAATTATTTATATTTTATACAATAATAACAAAAATAATAAGTTTAAACGAGCAGTGGTAATACGTACATGTATTTATGAAAAAGATTTATAATTTTGATACACAATTGTTTACACACCTTTAAGTTAAAAAAAAAAAAAAAGAAAAAACATTTATGTGTACAAGTATAATTACACAAATCTACTGATTCATGTAAAATTTGTAAAGAAACATCAAATGTTTATTGATTTGAGGAGGAGTTTTTATGCATAAATACAAAATTTCTATTGTATTTAATTGTTTTTTTTGTATATGAGGTGTAAAATAGTGTTAATTATATGGTAGTACATTGTATAATATTTATGAATTTATTATTATTATATATTGAATATTGTTCGCACGAGTGAAACAAACTATTAAAAAATATGATTATTAATAATTGTTAGCCATTAAAATGATGTTCAATAAAATTTAGTTGTTTCTTTTTATTTAAAAGATCATTTGAATTTCCTTGTTTTATTAAGAATAATTTTATTTATCTCTTATGTGATCTATGATGTATATAGTCGATCAAACTTATATCGACTATAACTGATACCCTAAACTATTATGTACGATCATCGAAATGATCTTCGAGGAATATGTGGAATATGTGTCTAATTGTATACCGATTCTAATAAGATTTGTAAGTTTGATTTATATTTTGTATAAAATTTGCGTAATCATAAATAATAGTATAATGTTACTAACATTTCGATGAGATTTATACACTTTAAAGTGATTTTTAAAAATGAGGTTTATAATTGAGATGGAGCGATCTTCATAAGATTTGTACTCTGCTTTTTTATTTACAATATAAAATTTATTTGTGACAGATACCTTAAATCTTAATAATAAAATTTATGTTTAGGTTTTAACAAAACCGAAATGGATAAGACTGCTGATGAAGTCTGTAGCGGCACAGAAAATACGTATTCCATTCTGCTGGTGTCTAATTATAGTCCACAAACTCTGCTTTCGTACCGCCAAACAGAGACAACAAGGCAATTTACGATTGCAAACTTGTTTATGTTCCTTCGAACCGGATGTCGGCTTAAGACACTATGTAACCACATCTTTAGCAGCGTTTACGACGTTAGGTTTAACCTCTCCTTTACTTGCCTCAACTGAGTTCCCCAATATTGTACTCAGTGCAAGGCGTGCGCCTTGTTTTGGTTTCAACGAAACCGAAATGGATTAGACACCACGAATGCTGATGAAGTGTGTAGCGGCATAGAAAATACATATTCTATTCTGCTGGTGTCTAATTATAGTCCATAAATTCTGCTTTGGTACCGCCAAACAGAGACAACAATGCAATTTACGATTGCAAACTTGTTTAATTTACATTGGATTTATGCAAGTCAAAGTGATTTATGTAAGAAGAGGGATTTCTACGGAATCTATGGTGAAATTTGTCGTAAATATTTATATTTATACAAAACTTCTTGGTTCGTTCGTCTGTCTGGTCGGATTTCTGGTCGATTTCTGTGCGTCCGACCAGATGGACGAACATCATTAAATCGTGTCAGAGAGTGATTCTGACTCCAGCTGCATGTATACTTTATACTAATTACACTCCAATCACCTATGATGGTGCAGAGCGAATGGTATCTTCATACAAAGCAAATAGTCATCATTATTTATTTATTTATTTATTTATTTATTTATTTATTTATTTATTTATTTATTTATTTATTTATTTATTTATTTATAATAGATTACAAATTTCTACTTAATATTGTGGAAATAATTTTCTTATCAAGTTGTGCATTTAAAATGAGAATAGGGCAGGCAGTTCTAAGAGGAGAGGTAGTCCCCATATTAAATAAATATTAAGTATTGCATATTTAAAGAATTATTACAATAAAACCTATAAGATTTTATGGTAGTAATTTTCTTCCAAAGTTACATACATAATTAAGATGAAAATAGCGTGGACAGGGGTATTGTGAGTAAAAATATAGTTAATATTAAATTTAAATATTTAACAGTTTGTATCAAACTTTTTATTATAAAGTTTTGCAATCAAGAAGAGAATAGGACTGGTAGATATAGAAGAAGTTATAGCACTCATATGTAGTAAATTAGTTATTACAACAATAGGAATAAGCTATTAGTTTTCAAATTATAAGAAAATTATAAGTTTTCAAATTATTATGCAGAACTTTGTTAGCAGCAAAAAGTAACCAAAGCATCGAATGAAATACAGTGGACCAAAGATGACCATCTCGAGTGTGAAATGCATATCAAATACTTGAAATTTTTACAATTATTAACCGAAATTAAATACTTTAAAATTCTAAATTTAAACAAAAAATAATGTTACTTTACTATATTATTTCTTATCTTTTTATTTATTTGACTTTATTTCTCATTTTGACCTTGACAATTGAGCTTTAAATAATAGTTAAAATTTCTTAGTTTATAAACAATTTTGATTATTGATTTTTGAACTTAAATGAGACTAAATAGAACAATATGTTTTTTTTTTTTTTTTTCAATTTGTGACAACCCACCGGTAAATTTGGCTACACTAGCCAATTATTTGAAATAACCCATCTTTTCAATAATACCAATTTTAACCTTAAAAAATGTGTTATAAAATTATATAATTTTATATAAACTTTGCATTTCGCTGCATACAGCCGTTACGAATATATTCGAACTCAAATTTACAAAATATACATGAACGCAGGCACGATATACATTTTTTGTTATATTTGAACAAAAGTCTTCTGTAAATATTAAAAAATATAAAATTTCTTTTAAATTTATATATAATAAAAGTATTCTCCTCAGAAATTTGCCACTTTGCAAGAAAGTAGAAAATTTGCATCGATTTCTGTAAACACAACCACATAGAATAAATGTTTGCACAACTTACCTTGCATTTCTGCAGTGGTGTGGAAACTTCTTCGGAAACCAACCGATTACGTAGGATTCTATCAGCCACCACCTTATGGCAATTGGACGGTGGATAGTCGTGAAACACTCACTTCCCGGATAGCATTCCAGTCCCTCACGCTGATCAGGAGGTAGCACAAATTCAATCGGAAGGTAAAGTAGCGATCGTCATTGATGATCATAGGTTGCGCTGGGCGATTAATAGTTATGATCCGTTCAAATCACCTGGTCTGGATGGGATTATACCTGCAGACCTGAAGAGGAACGCTGATCTGATCGTACCATGGCTTCATGTTATTTATAGGGCATGTTTGAAATGGGCGTACATTCCGGTACGCTGGACTAGGTCTAAGGTAGTTTTTATACCCAAGGGAGGTAAACCCTCTCACACCAAACCGAAGGACTTCAGGCCGATTAGTCTGGTGTCCTTTCTACTCAAGACTCTGAAACGGTCATCATTCAAGCCTAGTAGAATCCGATGGATATACGAAGCAGTGGTTAAACCAATACTCTTCTATGGTGTTGTGGTATGGTGGGAGAGAGAGAAAGCCATCGTAAGGTCTTTGTGAAGGTACTCAGGTTGATAGCCATCCTTATTACGGGTGCGCTGCGTACTGCGCCGACTAAGGCCCTCTTCACTCTACTCAACTGGCTACCGGTTGACTTATTGGCTAGGCACTAGAGTATCCAATCGATTAACCGTCATTCGGTTATCCG
Organism: Protophormia terraenovae; assembly: GCA_951394005.1. Lineage (NCBI taxonomy): Eukaryota > Metazoa > Arthropoda > Insecta > Diptera > Calliphoridae > Protophormia > Protophormia terraenovae. Next base: position 147,694,137 of record OX596074.1, read on the forward strand.
GTTAATTTTTGTCGATTAACTGTCCGAATAATTTAAAACTGTGTATTTTCGAATAACGAATAAACCGAAAAATTTCTGACGAATAACCGGTTAACCGAAATGTAGTTTTCTTGAGTTATAAATTAGAAAATTTTTTATTTTTATGATAAATTTATGTAAACTACATCTTACTGTTACATTCCAGTAAAAATAAATAAAAATTATTTTTAGTGAGGTACTTTTTCTTCTGCTTTAGAAGTAATAAAACAGGATCCAATATATATATAGAAAGATTTAAATGAATTGTTCTGCTACAAGACGTTGATATTTGGATGTTATCTTTACAAAAAAGAAAAAAAAACTGAAACAAATGAAAAACAATGTTATGCATAATTTTCTTTATTAAAATATTAATAAAAATTAAAACTAATTTCCTTGACCCGTTAAAAAAAAATTGGATATTCATTGCAATTTTGCACATCGTAAATATGACATGACATAACACAGGTATCAAAAAATTCAATTCATTGAAGATTATACGAATTTCACAATTCTGTATTATACTGGATCACAATTTCTGTATCTTACTGACTTCTTTGGATGCATTTTTTATTGGGAATATTTTATAAAAAGCGATAAGAAAAGGTAGTAATATTATATCTTCATAAATAATAAAACTTATATAAATATAAATTCGTAAAATTCGTGATTAAAATAAATTCAAAGTTACACAAGTCATAATACTTCTAAATGTCATAATACTCTAAAATGTCATCTCGTAAATGTACCCAAAAAATATTAATTTAGACTCGATTAACAAATTTATTAAATAAAGCGGAATTAGGAGAATATTTTATAGTATAAGCTAAAATAGGACAAAATAATTACGAAATGATCCCCTTGTAAAAGAATTTGATCTTATATTACGTTTCTAAGTAACTATTTCAATAGATTAAATGCTATAATTTGTGTAATTTATATGTTTTACATATATAACTAATGTTATTCGGTTAATCGAATAATTTCTCAATAATTGGTTATTAACCGATCAACTTTTAACCTCGAATAATTATTCGTCGAATAAACCGATTAATATGAACATCCGAATAATTGGATACCCTACTAGGCAGGTATCCCTGAATGCTGCGGTTAGACTTAATATAGGCTGTCCATGGTTAAGACGTGACTATGGTCATGCTCGCATTCTGAACTACACTGAGTGTATTCGTGATGATGTTGATTACTATATTCCGAAACCATTCCTTGGTTGTCAGTTTTCCGTTACTTTCTCTATAGGGGATATATGGCACCCTGAAAACTACTCATCTGTTCTGAAGATCTACACAGATGAATCGAAACGGATGGTCAGGGTTTGATGGTGGTTTTTATATTGAGGATTATGTTATTAAGGTACCTTTCAGACTACCGAATGGGTGTAGTATTATTCAGGCGGAGATCTCTGCTATCAAACGGGCTGCTAACTGGGTGAGGTATTACAAGATATCGGGTGATATCTGTATTTTTACTGACAGCAAAGCAGCCATAAGATCTTTAGCTGGTGTCTATACGACATCAAGGTTAACTACTGAATGCCGGGTGTCTCTTAACGTTTAAAGTTAATAACAAATTCCTTATTTCCGCTATCTCGGTCTCAGACTGAGACTCGTTACTTCTATTATTACGGGACACTGTATCTTGGGTACTCATGCCAGCAGACTGGGTCTTCCATTCAACGACTATTGTAGGAGTTGTTATGATGAGACGGAAGAGGAAACGGTATTTTACCTTCTCTGCGACTGTCCTGCTTTATCGGAACTTAGATTCAACCTGCTGGGCTCTAGTGTTCAAAATTTAGGTGACTTTTCAGCTATCGATCCTAGGTCACTGTACTCCTTCCTTTCAGGAACTGGATGGTTCGGTACGGCAACAATACAGCAGGATAAACACTGTATTCCTGTCATGGGGTAACACAACGGGACCAAATTATGATGGACCCACGTGAGATGTCAGCCCAAGCAACCTAACCTAACCTACTTTGTATTTAATATGTTTATTTTATATTTGAAACGAGATTAGCAAATAAATTTATATTTAGCAAAATGCTAAATGTCTATGTTTCCATTTTTTGTAATGCAGGGCACGGTTTTGTATGATAAAGCCGTATCAAAAAGATTATAATTTAATTTAATTTGATGTTTAAGTCATGCCATTAAGTTATACGTGATCCTTAGAATGTTTATTTAAACAGACGGCCAGACAAACAGCATTGCATTTGTTACAACATAGCATATCCTTTTCTATTTTATTATAGAAATTACGAATGAAAGGTATTAAAAACAACATTTTCCATAAAAAAAAAAAACAATTATGTATGTACTTAAAATCAAGTCATGCCAAGCAAATTTGTAGCAGTCTAATATATTAATAACAATTAACTAAAAGACTTTTTCTTCTTTTTATTATTATTTTTTTTTCAAAGACTTAACATTATACCATTAAGGAAGGCAATGACGATTGGCCATTATTACTTTTCAATAAATGTCCTTCAGTTAGGTTTGCCGAATTATTTTTTTTCCATAGTCATTTTATTTTTTGTTACCTATTGTATAAGATTTTTCAATCATTAAATGCTGTTAATTTGTTTCTTTATATTTTTTCTCTCAACTTTTAATTATAATAGTGAAGGCTCGTCTTTTTGTTATTTAAAAAAAAGAAATAAAGCGTTTTTGTATTTTTGTTTGTTTTGAAGTATTATCTTAAAACCTCTTGTTTAGTTTAAGATGTTAAATATAAAGTCTTTAAATTAATATGCCTTTCTAAAATATATATTAAAAAACAGATGTATCATCTAGTATGTCTTAGATACAAAAAAAGTATTGAAACAAATTAAATTATTCAAACAACCAGAAAATTAAACCTGAAAAAAATGAAATGAATATTTATAAATAGTAAAAAAAAAAAAAAAAATACACTAAAGGTCGATTGGAAATTCTATTTAGAAGAAATAAATATAAATGAATCTTATTTTTCACTTCTATTTTGCTTATGCCATTCACATACAAGTTTTAGAGAGTCTAAGAATTTTGTTTATTTTTTTTTTTATATTTAAATTTTTAAGTTTCCATATAAAACCATTTAGTTTATCTTGTTCTCTTGAAAAAAAACTCCAAATTACCATAATAAATGAAATAATTTTAAAATATTTTTGTTTTGGGCAAATTTCAGTAAAAACCGGAAGTTATTTAATTAACATAAACTTTATAATATGAAATATATACAATAAAAAAAGATGGTTCATACAAACTGACACTTCCGACCGGTAAGAATCATTTTTTTTTTGATTATCGTGCTTTTATTTTTTTTATCTTATTTGCGTGATTTTTGTTTTAAATAAGTAATATTGAAAGTAAATTAATTTATAACAATCATTTTGATCTTCTGCTAATTTCCCATTAAATTTAACATCAACAAGGTCATTACTACCCATATAAATTTTGTTCAAAAAGATGTTGCGGTTTTATAGGTTTTAGTCGTTTTTTAAATACCCTTCAATATAAATTGTTAGCATTTTTTTTGTTGTGGGTAAAATGATGAGGGGAATGTAATTATTTTATTTAATTAAAAAAACTTCGTGAGAAAGGCTAAATAAAATCTGATATATACGAGGGGTGCTATTTTATTTTGCGAAACGGCAAAACTACGCGACTTACGTGATCTGATAACGGAATCATAAAATATTATATTTTTAAGGTCTAGCGTACTCAGAAAATTTTTTATACGAGGGCTATTTCTTTATCCTAAAGTTATTTAAAAATCTACTTCGTCAAAAATGTTTATTTTACAATACAAAATTTTCATGCAATGATTTTTTATAACTTTTGATGTGGATGAATTGCAAAACAATATATTCTTTAACTGTAATTTACTTTTAGAAATGAAGCTCCATAAGGGGCCATCTTATATTGCTGATATGCGAAATCCAATCCAGGATCCTGTTGGCTCCAGAATAGATTTTGTGAAGGCCTTCTAAAAATTGTTATTTTGCTAGAAAACACTGATGCTGTGCACTATTTATGCAACACCGACATGCCACACATTGAGAAATTCTTGAGCATTAATTCCACAAAAAATATTCAATACATCGTGATCTATGCGTAAGACTCTGAAACAGAAGATGAATCAACAGTATACTCCTTCAAAATTTGCCCAGCCCAATAAAAGTTTCACCAGATGAAGCATTAAAAATGAAACGGTTATTTGTTTCTTAAGAAGTCCGTAAACTTTAGTAGTGTATGTCTGTAGTATAAAAGTACTATTGGTTGTCAATAGTATGTTATTATTTGTTTGCTAAAAGTCTTCCAAGAAATAAGGAAAATTATCTGGCAAACCCGGATCATTTTCCACTACGATAATTCTTTCTTTTTTACATTGTTTGAAAAGGCCGCCAATATTATTAGTGAACAGATGAACAGATTAGAATGTCTCGTGGGAATCGAACCCGCAACCCCAGGCTGGCAGCTTTGTGTTTTATTTGATAATCTGAAAGCATTATTGATCTATTATAGGTGAACATTTAATACTTCCGAAGTTATACGAGGGCGGATCAATATTTCCGTGACTTTTCGAACTTCCCTCGTAGTTATATGAAATGCAACACTGTTCCCATCAAGTACCACCTGTTAATAGGCTACTGTCAAGTTTTGAACAAGTGCCGCCATTTACATTGCGTTATCAGCTGTTCAAAACATACAACCTCGTGTATTTTTCTAAAAATGGAAAAAAGAGTGCTCATTAAACATTATTTTTTGCGAAAAAAAAAACCGCCAATTAAACCAAGGAAAAGGTCAATAAATACTATGGGGACTCTGCACCATCGATTTCAATGGTAAAAAAGTAGTTTACTGACTCGTTGTGGTCGCACAAGTACAAATGACGCTGAACGTTCTGGACGGCCAATAGAGGTAAGTACACCCGAAAATGTTGGCCGACCGAAGAGTAAAAGTGCGTGAGATTGTTGATGCCATAGGCATTTCATATGGCAGTGTGGTTTCGATTTTAAATGTCTGCAAGATGGGTGCCGCGTTTGACCATAAACGTAAACGTGTGACAACTTTAAAGGATTGTTTGGAGTTGTTTAACCGCAATCGGAATGATTTTTTGCGGCGTTTTGTAACTGTAGATGAAACATGGATCCATTAATGTACTAAACAATGGGTTTCTCCGGGTGAACCTGCTCCGAAGAAGGCCAAGTTAAGTTTGTCGGCCAATAAGGTGATGGCAACAGTTTTTTGGGATGAACGCGGGATAATCCACATCGATTACCTTCAAAAGGGAAAAACAATAAATGGCGAATATTATGCCAACTTATTAGACTTATTGGCCAAGAAAAAAGTTCTTTTTCATCGTGTGCAGTCTCAATGGCAAAACTCTATGATTTGGGCTACGAATTCTCCGGATTTAGCCCCTAGTGACTACTTCCTATTACCAAACCTAAAGAAATGGCTCGGTGGAAAGAGATTCAGCTCTAAAGATGAAATTATTGACCAAACAAATGCCTATTTTAAGGACCTCGAAAAATCCTATTTTTTGGAAGGGTTACAAAAACTGGAGAAACGTTGGACTAAGTGTATTGAGTTAAAAGGAGATTATGTGGAAAAATAAATTTTTGTTTTGCAAAAAACACTGTGTTTCATTCAAAAAGTCACGGACTTATTGATCCGCCCTCGTAAAATATATAATTGAGTAATAAATTTAAAAAAGGATAAATAAATAAATAAATAAATAAATAAATAAATAAATAAATAAATAAATAAATAAATAAATAAATAAATAAATAAATAAATAAATAAATAAATAAATAAATAAATAAATAAATAAATAAATAAATAAATAAATAAATAAATAAATAAATAAATAAATAAATAAATAAATAAATAAAAAAATAAATAAATAAATAAATAAATAAATAAATAAATAAATAAATAAATAAAGCACTTATCTAGGAAGTTGTTTATTATAATTATATTTAAGGTAAATTTGATATCATAAACCAGTTCATTTGAAAAATATTCTATAGTCATACCATTTATTAAACATTTCATGCAAAAATAGTGATTTATAGAAATATATTCTCTACGTGTTAAAATTAATAAAAATATATTTTTAATTTTAACTCGTTATCATTTAAACAATGTTTAACAACATATTAAATTAAACGCAATATTTACCTATGCTCATTACAATAAATACTTTCCTATGTAGAAATCTTAAAATACAAATAAATATTCAAAGTTGTTTGTTTATGATTTAACGCAATAAATAAAATAAATGTTTGCAGTTGTGACAAAAACGTCAACTTGACTTAATAGTAATAACAATAATAAGATGAATATGAAATAAATTGTGCAATGTCAGTAGAAAAATAAACAAAAAATTTTGAGATGTTTAACCGCAAGCAGTATTCAAAAATTTTATTTGAACATTGTTAGAAGAGTTTTTAAAAAAGGCCAAGTTTTTTATTTAAACTTAATTTATATGATATAGTTAAACTAAGTTTTAACTTTTGTTTTTATAAAATCGCAAAGAATTAAAATAATAATGATATATTTCCAACAGGAATTCCTTTGCGATCAAATTATTTTGAAAAGTTGGAATAGAAGGGAGATCACTGGTCACTTTTTTTTAAGTATTATCTTTTCATAGCCATAAACCATTTGAATTTTTTTTTGTCCTAAAGACTAATATATGTTGTACCCCTATAGCAATGGCAGTTGTACCCTACATACTTAAATTTGAATTTGTTTTTGAAATGTAACAAGTGTAATGCATCCTTCAGCAATCTTTAAAACCCATAAATATTGAAATACTTTACAAAATATTTAGTATTTAAATATAATTAACAACTATTTTTCGCCATATTAAATTTTTAAATTCTATTTTCATATTTGAAATTAAGGACTGCGCACGAAAAAATCCGTTGTATTCAAGTTCTAAACACAAAATAAAAAAATATTTCCTTTCGGTTTTTAAAAAAATATCTGATCTTTTCCAGAATTCTTCCAATTAAAGATTTAAAATGTTTTCGTCACTTTTTTTTAAACTCCGTTTCATTATACCCTTCACCACAGGTGTAAAGGGTATATATAAGTTTGTCATTCCGTTTGTAATTCCCACAATTTTCGCCGAAAATTTACATTTTCGGGATCCTTGTAAGAAATGGTGACGATAGGACCATGTCCGTCCGTGTGTCGGTTGAAATGGCGTTTATGAAGCCCACCGATAACTGACATATATAATATATATGTCAAACGATCGGAAATGCTTTCGAGAATTTTGCTATTGGAATTCAGCAAGATCGGTTCATACAATGCTGAGATATGTTAAAAAAACCGGTTTTTGGGAACCGGTTTTCCAGTTTCTGAAGCCCCTGTATATACTAGGGACTTCGTTTTTACAAAGAATTCTCGGACATTTTTTTCTGAATTTTTGTTCTGAAAAAATGAAATAAATCGGTTCAATAATAACTGAGATATCGGACAAAACGCATTTTTTATTTTTTGAAGCCCTGGTTTAAGCTATTTATACAGATCGGTCACAAATATTTTTATAAAATTTCGGTTTTTTGAATCAGCAGGATCGGTTTATAAATGGCGGAGATATGCTTTAAAAACCGGTTTTTGGAACCGGTTTTTCAGTTTCTGAAGCCTCTACATATACCAGGTACTTCGAATTTTTAAAGGGGGCTCGGAAATTATTTTCTGAATTTTTGTTCTGAAAAAATGAAATAAATCGGTTCAGTAATAACTGAGATATCGGGGAAAACGATTTTTTTATTTTTGAAGCCCTTGTTCAAGCTACAGATTTTTATTTTTATATAGATCAGTCATAAATGTTTTTACAAAATTTCGTTTTTTTTTAATAAACCAAATTCGTTCATAATCAACAGAGTTATGGCCCAAAAACAAATCTGTTAAGAATATAAATACACCTACAAACATGTATATTAAGCATTGTAATGACTATTAGTGACGTTTTTTGTTTTTTGTATAGACAAGTAGTTTAGTTAGAAACAGCAGTAATATAATGAATAACAGTGTTGTTGTTGTTCTTTGTATATGCAGTCTGTACAAAGATAAATAGATATGGAATTGTTGTTGTTTATTTTTAAAAACTAAAACATATCTGTTAAGAATATACATAAATACATACACAAACATTTATATTAAGCATTGTAATGACTATTAGTGACGTTTTTGCCTATAAGACAAGTAGTTTAGTAGTAACAGAAGTAATATAATGAATAACAGTGTTGTTGTTGTTCTGTGTATATGCAGCCAGTTTGTATATACACACATAAAAAAATAAGTAAATATGGAATTGTTGTTGTTGTTTATTTTTTAAAAGCAAAGCCTGCTATGATTGTTTTTTTTTTCATATTCAAATTTTCGTAGTTTGAAAAAAATTTAGATTTGTATATGTGAAAATATGAAAGCATACGTTAAGGCGAACATTTTATTATTTGTCGGTAATATGGTAATATGATGTCGATAAGATAGTAAGATGGTAATAAGGTAATATGGTGAAGGGTATCAAAGATTCGGCACAGCCGAATCTTTTTTCAATTTCATTTTATACTGAGCTTTTAATGTCCTTTAAATTATTTTTTACTATAGCCCAATGTCTTTCAATTGCACGGAGTTCCGGAAAATTTGATGTATTAGCCTTTTTCGGTAAAAACACTAACAATTTCTTTGCTACCGCTCCATTATTTTGTTGCTGTAAAGAGAAGAAGAGAGAACAGGCCAGGAAAAATATACTGTATTTTCTTAGGAAAGGGAGAAGTCTTTTCTAAAAGCATTCATTCATGTATATTTCTGTGTTAATGGAACCATTTCTTATGAATGAAGTGCTTCTTTGCGCATATGAATATGGCTTCAAAAACTTTCTTAGGAATTTTGATTCCTTTGATACATGATATTTTTCTGCCACATTCCCTCTATAATCTGCAACATAGAATTTCTGGCCAGGATGTTGAAAAAGTCAGTCATTCGTCTGAAGTACTTGCAAATTCTTGCTTATGTTTTTATTAGGATTTTTTTATTCTTTGTATATCTTCAGGATCGATTTGCTTTCAACTTTTCAAAGCAATTAAATTTTTGTGACACTTTTTTTTCCAAAATCCATTTTAATTTGTCTGAGTTCTACAGCCTAAATATTAGGGTGATCGATACGGTTTTCCAACCGGTTTTTAAACCGGTTTTTTCTGTCAATGTGCTGTCGGTTTTTTCAAAATGTTAATTTTTCGAATGTCGAATAGACCGGTTTTTTTAAACACAAAAAACCGGTTTTAAAAATAGCTTTTTATTTCAAAAAACATGTACCTAATACTGATATTTGAATCGAAATTTTTGAATATTTTTTAGAGTATTATTTGTAATGTTTTAAAAATATAGTTTAAGGTTAAAACGAAATTAATTATTGTAATATTAAATAAATAAATTAGTTATAATTACTTCAATTGTAACACCTATAATATTTTTACACTTAATTTGAATGTTTTAGTCTTTTTTTTTATTCAATATTTTCTTCATCTTTCAAAGATTTTGTTTTCAAAAAGTTTCTCCTACAGAATAGTTTCAGTAAAATTGACTCTGGCTCTTATCATATTAATCCATGGTTTCTGTTTTGTTTGTTTTGATGATTATTTTCTTAAAATTTTTATATTATATTATTCGTTCGTTCATATGCTTTGTAACACCCAAAAATATTGGTTTAAGACCCACCTTAATTTGTACCAATCGTCTTTAAGTCGATTTGATGAGGTTCGTCCGTCCGTCTATTTCTTTCTTGTTCTTATTGGATTAATAGTTTTTTCCAAAAATAATTATGTGTAATATATTTTAACTTGAACATCATAATATTTATTGATTTTTCTTTAAGAAATGTAGTCTTTTGGTAGAAATATTAACTTCTGCAAAAAAAAACCGGTTAACCGGTTTTTTCTGAATTTAAAAAAGTGCAACCGGTTTTTTCAAAATACCAACTATTCGAACTATTCGAAAACCGGTTTCTCCAAAAAGTCGAATAATCGATCACCCTACTAAGTATGCTTTTTTTCTTCCAATACCAATATTCCATTCAGTGGCCACTTTGAATATTATTATGAACCAAGAAACTGTATTTTGTGATACAACTGCCTTTCTAGCAATTGTTTTATATGGCCGATGTGATATTTCATGAAAAACTAGTTTCGCTATTACCATAAAACTGAGCATAATGACAAATGTAGGCCAGTTAACACATCAAGAGTTATAAGCCCAAGAGCATGCATGGACTTTTTCGTGCGCAGTCCTTACATAAGCCAATTATTTAAGCTCAGTGATTGCCATATTTGGTGGTGGTATTATGCGTTTGTGCTGATGTTTGTAAAGCACAGACAAAATCTTCGGACCCCTCACCTTAGAGTACTTATACCATTCAACTCAGAATCACTTCATGAGTCGATTTAACGATGCCCGGCTTGCAGTCCTTCCATTACATTGTGAACAAAGTACAGTCGCAATTTTCAATATTATTTAGTGAAATTTGGCAAGTAATACGATAAAAAAGAGGTCAAAAAGGAGAGAACAAATTAAGTTGGGCTTAGAAAATTTGAAATCATATTCTTCATTTTACTTCATTTGTATATTTTAGACAATGTCCCTTGCCTCAAACATAAACGGTCATTGATTTTAAAAAGTATCTGAGAGAGATGATAAATATGTACCTTAACCTAATATACCCACTTATTTTATATTGGCACACTATAATAGATATTAGAACAATTAGTATGGTGAATTTTATTTTATTGTAGTGATTAAATGTTTCTAAAAGCTTGTTTCATTAACTTTTATCATCAATTAATACAAGTAAAATTTATTTTTTATTTTTAATCTCGAAACTGCGATATATTTTTTTTGTAAATATGTAATAAATATTACTTTTTTATAAAAATAATATTATAATTTTTTGTTTAACATTGTTAACAAAAATATTAAATATTAAAAAATAAAAAGAATAAAAAAAAAAAAAATACAACAAATAACTACATTATTTATTAATTTGTTTTAAAGTGCACTTGTTTGACCACATCATATGATGATATACGATTAATGGTGACAAACAACGACATTAGACAACAACTCCGAATACATCAGACGAAACCCTCTCTACACACATGCAAAAATAATAATAAAAATAAAATAAAAATTCATATAGTGAAACGAACAGATAGACAAACCGTACCACCAACCGACTGCCCCGATACAAACGACATATACTTAACATCAAAAATAATATTAAAAAAAGAATAAAAATAAAAATCTGCAATATGAATAAAACAGAATGAACATCGATTGATCGCATGTTTTTAAAAAACAGAAGAAGTCTGTTTCTAATATAACAATGTTTTTGACATTTGTTAGTAAATTAAATTTTCAGACAAACAACTATTGAACAATCATTTACACTGCTCTTCTTCTACTCCTTGGAAAATTGAAATGACCAAACCTCCACATTAATGATTTTTTTTTTTGAAAATAAATTTGGAAAAACGCATTGAAATATTTGGTAGCATCTGCCATATAAAGAGAGTAAGTGCTTTTAATAGAGAGATAAAGAGAGAGAATATTGGCTTAAGTAGTTTTTAAATATATAAAAATATATACAAAAAAATACAAAAAACGTGGTTTTGATGTGCTACTGATGGTCACTATGACTCTTGAACTTTACAAAATGATTACAATGGCCGCGACTTGTGTACCAGTTTGAATCTTGACCACATTTATAAACAAATTAAAGCTTGTCGATGAACGCGCTGGGGATTTTTTGGTTATGGTTTTTGTTCATCTTGGTTACATATTTTTTTACTTTTTTCTGATGATTTGTAACTAAAATCTAAAACAAGTTTCTTTATTTAAATTTATGGAGAATTTTAAAATTTTTAAAAATATTTTTTATTTAAAATTTTGTTGCGGTTTTTTTTATTTTTATAATCGTTTAAGATAAAAATGAAAAATTGTTATTAATTTCAGCAAAAAAATATTCTTGTTAAAGTTGTTTAACAAAAATTGCAGATTTAAATGAAGGTTTTTAATTGTTTAAAATTTTAAATATTTTTAATTTTTATAGATAATAAAAAGTAAATGAGTAAACAGTTTTTTGTTTTGTGCAATTTGCCAAATGTTTTTTTTTTTATTTATTTGGAAATATTCTCAGTTATGAGAAAAAAAATATTTGTAACTTCATAAATATTTTTTTTTATAAATATTTTTTGTAATTAACACCTCTTTTTTTTGCTAAATTAATGATTGATTATTGAATGACGAAATGTTTAATGCATGAAATTTTTGCGGGGTAATATGGTGGTTGCACATATTTTTTTTTTTGTAATTTAACATCGATGACGTTAATGCATATTTACAGCATTCTGTTTGCCAGTATTTTCCATATATTAATTATATAATTTATTGTATTTAAATAATATTTAAATGTTTTTTTTTTTTTTTTTTTTAATGAATTAAACATTTTTATTATAAATTGTTATACATATAAATTGTTTGGTACATATTTATATTTAATAAACAAAAAGTTTTAAATTAAAAAAAAAAAAAAACTTAAAAAAAAAAAATTAAATTTGTTTTGACTTTCCTTTAACATCCAAAATTATTAAGTAATTAATACGAAAATCTGTCAAAAAAGTTGTTTATTCACACATTAAAATTTAATGTTTTCTTTTGAATCGATTTACTAAAGTTAATGACCAAACCAATCAAAAATATGCGAAATTATATTTTTACTGAACTTCAAATGAATCAAACGGTGAGTTATTATTCGTTTAGAATATTTTAAGAATTTTCTTTATTGATTTGTTACAGCATATTTTTTCATTAACAGTAATATTTTCATAGAAAATCCTTTTTTTTAAGTATATTTTTGCATATTTTACACTAAAAAGCTTAGAAAAATTTTGCACCTAATAAAACTTTTTACATAATATACAAAATTATATTTTTTCTGAACTTCAAATGAATCAAACTATTAGCTATTTAACCGTTTTAAACAATGTAAAGAATTTTTCATCGAGCCTATTTTTGCATATTTTAATCGTAAGAGCATATTTTTGCATAATTTGGTCTTAGCAGCATATTTTGGCATATTTTAGTCTTTACAGCATATTTTAACATAAATTTGTTTTAGAAGCATTTTCTGCCATATTTTAATAGAAAATCCTTATTTTAGATCATATTTTAGCAATTTAAATGATATATTTTTAATACTTAAGACCGTAATTTTGCATATTTCACATTAAAAAGCATAATTTTGCACATTTTACACTTCATAGAAACATCCAATAGTTTGTTTTTTTTTTTGCATAATATACAAAATTATATTTTTTTCTCGGCTTCAAGGGAACCAAACTGTAAACTATTTTTCCTTTCATTGCAGCATATTTTAGTTTTTACAGCATAAATTGGTCTTAGCAGCATATTTTATCATATTTTAGTAGCAAATCCATATTTTAGAGCATATTTTGGCAATTTAAATGAATAATTTTATATATTTTGCAGTCAAAAGAATTTGTTTAAACAAATGAATCAAACTGTTAGTTACTTATCCGTTTTAAACAATTTAAAGGATTCTTTTTTATCGATTGGTTTAAGCATATTTTTGCATATTTTGTGTTTAACGGTATATTTTATATAAATTTTCATTAGAAGTCCTAATTGTATATTTTTGATATTTTAATGACATGTTTTTGCATATTTTACACTTAAGACCGTTATTTTGCATATATTACACTAAAGAGCATATTTTTGCATATTTTACACTTAAGAATACACCAAATAAAATTTTTTAAATAATATAATTTTAAGAATTTAAAATAATTCAAAGTAATTTGACATCGATTTGTTAAAGCATATTTTTGTATATTTTAGTTTTAATAGCATATTTTAGCATATTTTGATCTTAGAAGCATATTTAATCACATTTCCATAGCAAATCCATATTTTAGAAATTTCAATGAAATTTTTAATTACTCTAATTTACTCTAAAGAGCATAATTTTGCATAATTGATAAAGGGTAGTCCAACCAAAATGCACGATGTTAATTGTAAATAAAACAAAGAGTTTTCAGAAAATTATCTTAATATTTTTTATTATGATAGAAGGACCTATGACAATTATGTGTGAAACAAAATATCAGCCAAATGCTCACCACGTCTTTGGTGACACACCTCTATACGATGATCCATATTTTCAATGGCTCTGAGACATTATTGAGGTTTAATGTTGTTAATGTGCCGAATTATCTCATCCTTTAGCTATTGAATTGTTCTTGGTCTATTGACGTACACTTTTTGTTTTAAATATCCACAAAGAAAGAAGTCCAATGGTGTCAAATCTGATGATCTTGTCGGCCAATTAATATCGCCACGACGTGAGATAATACGGCAATTGAATTTCTCGCGCAAAGAGCCATTATTTCGTTGGCTGTGTAGCAAGTGGCACCATCCTGTAGAAACCACATATCGTTCTGGTCCATATCCTCAATTTCTGGCCACAAGAAGTCCGTTATCATCTTGCGTTAACGAACACCATTCACGGTAACTGCTTGGCCGACTTTATTTTCGAAGAAGTACGGCCCGATGACGCCACCAGCCCATAAACCGCACCAAACGAACTGGTCGAGCATGCACAGGTGTTTTCACTTTTTCTACAGACTCGGTTTGCTGAAATTTGGGCACAATTCTCCCGATTGTGGACACATTTGGACGATAATGTTGACCAAAAAAATAACGAAGTGCACTAAATGCATTTTTATTTGAACGCCCATTTTCGTAAAAGGCCTCAACAATCTTAATGCGTTGCTCAATTGTGTACCTCTCCATGGTTGAATTTGTCAAATACTGAAACGAAGAAATGTCAAATTAAGTTGGGCCAAAACCTTGACGTTAAGAGTGACTCACAATTAACATCGTGCATTATGGTTGGACCACCCTCTGCATAAGAGAGTTTTCTTTGTATCAAATATGCAAAATTTCATATTTTCTACCCATTAGAATTTTTTACATAATTTAATATTAGTGAAATTTTCGCTTTACTGTTTTTAAAAGCCGTTTTCTTAATAATTTTTATGTTATTATTTTTATACCCACCATCAAAAAGATGGGGGGTATATTGATTTTGTCATTCCGTGTGTAACATGTAGAAGGAATCATTTAAGACCCCACAAAGTTTTTTTCTGGGTCTTGGTTAGATTCTGAGTCCGTCTGTTGAAAGCAGGATAGGGCTCGAACGTAGGGGGACGAAATTTGGCACAAATATTTATCTTATACAAGGTTTGTTTGGCATTGAAAATGGGCAAAATCGGTTAATAAACAAAAAAGTTATGGAAAAATATTTTTTTACCAATGGCTAAAAACATTTTCCGATTTTAATAGCATTTTTTATACTCATAAAATACTTTATGACATTTGCCTTCGTCTGTCTTATCACTCACTAAAGATTTCACTAGTTCAAAGTAGAAGACCGAATATTGTTATCCTTTTATTTTAAAGTATTTATTTTTAGTACACTATTAATTTGCATTGATAACAAATTATATTTTACTTTTTTTTTTTTGTAGTTTCAATAAACCCATATACCCATATATTTATATATTTAAGAATTTAAATTATATTACTTTCAATAAATAACAGCTAAACAAATTAATAAAATTCAAAAGAAGACACCGTTTTATTAACTTTGAAAAAAATGCAATTTGTGAACAGCTTGCAAATTGCTTTAAACAATTTAATAATCCGTTAAGTAATAAATTGTTCTAAAAATAATGATAAAAAAAAACAAAATCTCATTTAAACTAATTTAATCGAAATTTAAGAATTATAAAATTGAAATTAATTTGAAAAACGAAATTTAACGCAAGATATTTTTCAACACAAATTGTGTTTTATAACTAACAAGGTGCATGGAATTTTTTAAATATTTTTAAATAGAACTTTATTTTATTTTTATTATAAATTTTAATAGTTGAAAAAATATTTGTTTTAAAAAACTTCAACATATAGATGAGTTTGTATTTTAATACGTTTTGTATTTCAATGTAGATATGTATAACCTATTACTAAAAACATGTCTTGCATTATAATATCTTTTTTAAGTACAATTTTAATAATGATGTTGATGATGACGTACTATGCCTTTGGGTCTGACATCTTTATATTGCATAAAAAAACTAAAAAGATAACATGTGAATTGTATGCAAATAGTATGATGAGATGTGATGTTGTATGTTTGTTTTTTTTTTTTATTATTTCTCATATGTATAAAGAAAAAACTTTTAAAAATTAACTTGGTCTTACAAGAAGAGTTCATTTATTTAGTATTATTTATTATTTAAACAAAATAGAAAAAAAAAAATATATATAAATAATAAATAAAATGCAAAAACTATAATGAAAAAAAAAAAAAAAAAACTTAAAAACAAGAAATAAAAATAAAAAATGACACAAGAATCATTAACAAACATTTTATAGACACTTAAAGGGTTTCGAATGCAAAACTACAAAACACATACGTATTAAACAATCATACATACACACATGTTGTTGTAAAATAATATTAAAATATATTTCCACATTGGTATTAGCACGTATGTATATATGTTTAGATACGAGTATTTACTACCAATTACTGCGATTACTATTAAAAATATAAAAAGTGTTTGTTGCTTCAGTCTTTTGATTATAAATTTTTGACAAATCAAAAAACTAAACATTTTTACACCCAACACTTTTATGACTCTAATAATTAGGTTATTCTCAACATAAAACTTTTTTCTTTATTATAAATTTCATCATAATTTTATTGTTATTTTAAAATTTGTTATAAACTTTAGTAGCAAAGTCCCATTTGAAGAAGAATTATAATGATAAAAATTAAAACTAGAATGTACTAGATATTTTTTTGTGACCTACCGTACTAGTTTTATATTATTTCAAAAGCTGTCGGTATGTAGGTATATAATTAAATAGGTGAGAAAAATTAAAATATTTGAAATTTTTTTCAACATAATAATAGAAATTATAAAAATTGTATTTAAGTAAATTAATTATAAAAATAGTAGGAAAGATAAAGTTGGTCAAGCCCGACCATATGATACCCTACACCGTTGTATTGTGTGCAAAATTTTATAAAACATTCATATTATATTGATAAAAATATTTATATAGGATTTATGTACTTCAGTGTGAATATCGGAAATGGGTTTTATATGGGAGCTATGGACAATTATTAATTAATATACATACAGTGTGCAGCATAAGTCTTGGTACCCCAGCAAATATAAAACATTTTATAAAGATATTTAAAAACACAAGCGTTTATTTAATAAGGAGTGCGATCGAAAAATCTTAACACATGTTTTGCCTCATAACTTTTTTCCGAAGCAATATTTAAAATTTTTTTTTGATCTAGTTATCTTTGAGAAATATGTCAGTTATTATTTTTAATGACAATCATGTTGATTTGTTGTGAGTTTAAACAAAATGAGTATCGAAAATGATGTACTAGCTATAAATTATTAAGAAATTTCAAAAAAATTAAAATTGGTCCTACAAATAATTGGCCAAAGTATTAAATGTCTGCTGTCAAACTGTTTCCCAGGTTATTGTATCAGGAGAATTCGACAATTGATAGGAAACATGGTTCGGGAAGAAAAAAGGTAAACATGATATTGGGAAGGCCAAGAAAACGAATCTGGTAGAAAAGTAGTACAGTAAGCTCAGTGCTCAGACTATTTGGTGCGAAAAGTTAAAGCTAATGCGGAGTTTAAAACATATAAAGTCCAAAAAGTTCGAGACTAGAATGCTGCAACAAATTTAGAAGCCAAGAATGGGGCTCGGAAATTAAAATCAAATTTTATACAAAAATACTCAAGTTGTATAAAGAAGGAAGAAACGTATGTACAGGCAGATTTTTCGCAGCTTCCGCGTCAAAATCTTTATGTTGCTAATGCTCAAGGAAAGGTTGAAGATAAATTTAGTAATAAATAAGTAAAAAAGTTATAAATACCGAAAAATACATCAAAGAATGTTTGTCAAAAATTGTTTTCCTTTCATAAGATATGTGTCCACATATTTTGCCCTGATTTCGTATCATGTCACTAGGTAAGAAAACTCTGGAGTGGTACCAAACCAATAACATAGTTTTTGTACCGAGAGAGGTCAATCCTCTAAATTTTCCGAAGCTAAGACTGGGGAAGATATTTTGGACTTTTATGAAAAGAAAATCGAAGAGAACAAAAGAGGTGAACTAAACTGTCAAAGATTTTAAAAGGATATGGGCAGACTGTTCCAAAAAAGTGACAGAAACAACTATCAAATCTCTAATGGAAGGGTTACCAAAAAAGGTCCACGAGTTCGTAAGTAGTGGACAGAAGTATAAAATTTATATGTTTTTGTGATCTGTAGTATAATGTCAATTAAATAAAAGAAGAATCAAAACACTAAGATCAACCGTTTCTAAATTATTTAATTTTATATATGTTATTAGGTTATGTTATCATGTATTTACTTATAAACTGCAAAGAAAACAAAAAAAAGCATTCAATTCTTAAAGAAAATAAAAAAGAATAGCCCAACTTTAATAAAAACTGAATAAAGTAGCGGAGCAAGTCTTGGTTCCCCTTTAAAGGTTTGAATACTATATAAGGATTTAACGAATTATTTAGCTTTTAGGTGTTATTTGGAATTTTGTGGGATATTTCTTAAGATGTTTTTATTTTTTTTTATAAATTTGTTTATCTATATTCCGAAAAGTTATTTCTTAGGTGATTTTTACAGAAAAATTGTTTTTCTAAATAAACCTACAGGATTTAATCAGATTCATATCAGAACATCTGGGAATGTTTGTAGCATATAAGGGGTATTATATGCATTAATTGTTTTCCCATCAGTTGTGTTTAGGTTTATTGTCCTGTAGAATTTAATAGTCGGCATAAATTTTAAAATTTTCCGCACTTTTAATAATACTTTCTTTGAAAATGATGAATGATAATGGACAGATTTGCAAGTTATTTTATAAAAAAGTATTCCAAACATCGTCTCACAGAGGGCCAAATAGATAGATTTTTGGCCATAATTCATTTTTAAGAATTGGAAAATAACGAATATGGCAAATTATTAGGAACATTTAAAGCCATGTTTCCCGATTTATTTATTTTTTTTTGTGATTTATCCATTGGTTCCATGCACCATTTCCATCTGCATGGAACCAAAGTTAAAAAAGTTGTTAGAAATAAATTTTATTTTGATGACAAAAGTTTAAATTTTTTCCGCATCAATTAACATCTGAATCGGCAATTATAACAACAATAACGCGATTTTAAATTATTTACATATAGAATATTTTTTTATTTTTTTAAATTTTAACAAAATAAGTTATATCTAATAGAATGTTAGTTTTTAAAAAAAGTTGCCCAAACTTGCTCCAAATAATAAATGGCCAAATCACACCTTTTTATAATAAATTTTATAATAAATTTTGAGAAGACATTTAGATATTTTTTTAAATAAATGTTTATCCAGTGTATTTACACAAAAATGGATACTTTCGATATAATTATAGATGCGATTAATTTTCTATCTCTATTTAAAAGAAGTTAAAACGTAAGGAAATTGGTCATGATTAGTCTATTATTTATTTTAAAATTTTGCAAGAATAACTTCTCAAAAACCTTCATAAGTATAGATTCAAATGCGTTGGGTAGGATCAGGGTAAATGGTACCCCCCATATTATAGTTAACGTGACCAGAAGGTTTTTGTCAAAAAGAGGGACTCGAACGATTAAAAAGCGAGATTCTGAACAAAATTTTTTTTTCCAAAAGCGGGATTTTAAAGTTTTATTGAAAAAGAGGGATTTTCTTTTTATATCTCAATTCTAAATTATTGGTTAAATTTTTAGTTTGAAATCAATTCTTAAAGCTAAATTAATTAAAAATTTTTCAGTAGAATAAATAAAAGACGGTTTAAAAAATAATAAATTTGTATGGAAAAGTAAAATTTTTTTGCCAACTATATCTTAATAATTAAAAAATATAAAAATTGTTTTATTTATCTTGAAAAAAATTTTAACCTTTTTTGCCCAAAATTTATCAAACTTGAAATTTTCAATAATCTGGTAGGAAACTGAAGATACACAGAAAAAATTATTAGTAAAATATTTTTTAACAAATCGTTATTTGTTTTTAAATTAAATTTTATTAAAATAATTATTAAATTTTAATATTTTGTTTTATTGGTTTTAAATAATTTCAAAACCAATATAAAAACAAACATAGTTGAAGTTCTGTGATATTAGCATTAAGTTTAACTTATATGTTTGTGTTGTAGTGATTATTTATTTATTTATTAATTCTGTGTCGTGAAGTCCAGTTTTTTTAAATAATAAGTAAAATGATAAACAACAAGAAAAATCATTAGAAATTCAATTCATCAATAAAATACCCCTGAAGAAGTTTGAAACAAGCAAACGAAACGTTGGGTGAAAAAGTAAAAATGTTATGATTTTTATTTACACATTTGGAAACAAATGATTGACCAAAAATAGCCCGTAAGATCTAAAGTCTTAAACACAGAATATTATAACAAGATTGGTCATAAAACAAACTAAAAAAAAAAATAATTTCTCTTGTTTTGACAATTTCATAAAAATATAAAAATTAATTTGTACAAATTATTAAACAAAAAAATATAAAACCAAAATATTTTATTGTATTCAGAGGTAAGTTATCTTCATTTCCGACCTGATTTTTGTACTATTTATAATTCTTAACATTTATGTATCTTCTTGAAAAGGAATTACTTAATTTTTTTTAAGATTAAAAATGCAAAAGGATTAGTTCAAGGGCCACACAAACATTAAAAGGTTGCGGGAAAGGGCTTTCGAAGGAATGGAAATTTTAGCGGGTGATTAAATATTAAATTGGACCATGTATCAACATTTTAGAGGATTTACTAAACAACGTAACAATTGTTCTAGAATCTGGATGTCACATAAAATATGTATGTAAGTAATGTTTTTTTTTACTATCCACTACAACACTATCCGCTGCAACAACGTCAAAACTAAAAAAAACGCAGATTTGGATTTATCATTGCGTAGTCAACATAGTGTAGTTATCTAGAATAGTGAAAAATGTTTACCATGAAAATATTTTTGTTAACGATTTTTAAAAAATATATCAACTAAAGAGCTAAAAATGCTTTTCCTGAAAAATAGAATTTTTGAGTTATAACGTTGTTGATTGAAAGACTAGCTGTTTTTATATGAATCTTGATTGTAAAAATCACCCCATTGGTCAATCACTTTTAATATTTTTTATTTTTTATATCTAACGAGTTTTTCATTCTCTTATTCTATTGCAGTTTTATTAAAATTTTGCTACCCGTTAGTTAGTTTTGAGGTCCTTAACTGAAGAATACGTAAATACGTTATTAAAAATCTTCCTAAACTGCAGATGGTAAGTTTAAGTCACTTGGAACTATATTATATTATAATAATGACTGGTTGCCTTTTTAGGTCGATTGTATCATCATTGTGATTGGAAGAAGTATCAAAAAACAAGTGGCAACATTATTTACTTCATATATTTTAAAGTATGGCTCATAATTATATTCTTTATAAACTTTACTATACACGATATTAGTATACTCCATAGTATAATAATAAAGTATACTCGTAAGACCAGCTGTTTTACAATTTTTTCATTGGCAAACCTCGCGGTACTGTCAAATTGTTTTTGTATTCACATGTAAAATATTTTTTGAGTTTTTTTCTCTTGCTCTCTTTCGTTCTCTCATTTTTCCGTTCAAAGCATTCTGACATTGTGGGCAGTAGTTTTACACTAACAAAATACAAGCAATTTTTGTTTTTGTAGATGTGCGAGTACTTTATTATTTTACTATGGTATACTCTTTATCTACATACACTTTCCATTTCATAGTTTACATTTACACGAATATAATTTATTGAATATCAAATTTATATATATATGTACCGTTAACTACTGTATTAAAATTCTGTACATTTATTATAAAAAATGCAATATTTGTAAAAGTAGATAAATAATTTGTAATATCATTTTTAAAAAAAATTATAAAATCAAAAATAAATATTGTTTGAAAATCCACTGAAAATTTAATATTAGTTTTATTGATTTAAAAACAAAAGTTTATAGAATTTTGTTAAAATATTCAAACATTCAAATTTATAAATAGTAAAAATATTTTAACAAGAAAAAAAATATTTTTTTTTCAATAAAACATTTACGAATTTGAATGTTTGATTTTAATAATTCTGTGATAGGTCCAATTTTATTTAAAAAAATAATTGGTTTTAATAATTTATTAATAAAATATGAAATTTAGTTTTTTCTGTGTATATTAAAATAATTTTAAATTCGTTTTCAAGAAGTTGATTATAACAACAAAAAGCCTCAAACTTTTAATTTTCTAAGAGGATATATCAATTTCAATAATTTGCAGACTTTTCAGTGGAAAAATATTTTAAGCGGGATCGAAGTTTAAAAAGCGGGGCATCTGGTCGCGTTAATTATAGTGAGAGCTCACAAATTTTGTGGGAACAACTTTTTTTTTTATCATATTGCATTTAGGAAATTAAAGTAGCATAGGGCTAGCGGGATGGGTAGCCCCCATATTTAAAAATAGAGAGAGTTACAAAACAAATTGGGAGAGATACAAAATAATAGATTGGAAATTACCAAGAGTTATTTATAATATTGAAGAGTTTAAAAAAACCAAAAAAATTACATAACTTTTTTAAAATTTATAAATATAGCATACCTTTGATTATTCTAGACCTCTAACCATATTTGAAATCTGAGAGCTGATTGTTAACGACTCAAACAATTGATTATTGACGTTAATTGCTTTTCTATGTTCTTGAAACAAAAGGAGGAGAAAGAGATAAATGTATCCTCTTCTGTATTACTAACGTCACTCCTAGAAGAGTACTAAAAATAACAACCAAATAAGTGAATAAATAATCAGTTAATTAATTTCAAATTATTATTATAATTCTATAGCTTTAGATAAAAAATTCAAATGCAGGAAATTATATGTGTCATCTATTCTTTACTTTCTATTTATTATAAGCTAATAAATTGACTTATCTTAGCTGACAATTAAACTTCAACTTTTGTTAAATAGTGTCTAACCCTCTTCATTCCGTTTAAAGCTATTTAACATCCCTAACGAAGAATGTAGTTAAATAAACAATTATCATACGACAACTTAAGTATGATTAAGAATATGTTTTTGAAATTATGTAACGATAATTATTTAAAATGAAAAACCCTAAGTGGATTGTAGTGGGAAGGGTGTTTGTTTAAACACAAAATATAATAAAATATATTTAATTATATATAAAAATGAAAAAAAAAAAACGAAAATGTTTAAATAAATTAATGAAATTGAATATTCATTTTATGACAATTTAATATTTTTAACTACAACTAATAAATATTAATATATTCTCTAAAGTATACAACTATATAGTTAATGATGTTACTTTATGTTATCATTATTTGAATTATTTTTTGTTTGTTTGTTTATTAATCTTTGTTTTAAAACGTTTTACGAATATTCTACGAAATTAAAAAATAAAAAATAATTTAAAATTATATGTTTTTTTTATGAAGAAAATAATAATTATTTGTTTGTGTTTTAATGCAGATTTTTAAATGGTTAAGATGTTTCATTATTATTTTTAATAATTTTTCTGCTTGTTTAATAAGAATTTTTTTTTTTTTTTTTTTTGTTGAAAATGTTTATTTTAAAGAAATCATCATCTTCATTATCATTATGATTATTATTGATCTTAAACTAAGATCATGATGCTAATGATATAAACAATTATATTTTGTAAAACTTATACATTCTCATTATAGAGCTCTTATAAATTACTAATACATATGCAAAGATAGTTTCTTTATTTATTCATACATTGAATACAAATAAACACAAAATGAACAATATTATTAACTTAAACTAAAGAAGATGATATTATAGTAGGTTTTTTTTTCGTTTTGTTCAACAACCATCTTCAAATATATAGACAAAAAAATAAAAAATAAAAAAACTGAATATAAAATAAAAAAATTAAAAAACACTAACAACAACATTATCACCAACATCATGTGCATGCTCTTAACTTGTTTTAGCTTTGTATGTGTGTTAAATTTTTCTGCTTAAGTATGAGTAACAATATAAGTGGCTATAAAATACTTTGCGCCTCGCAATTGATTTTTGTTTTCGTTCGCCAGTTTCAGCGTTTGGTTGTTAAACTACCAAACCCGGTCATTTACAAATAAAAACAGCAAAAAAAAAACAAATTTGACTTAAGTGTAAAAGAGTGTTAAAAAAATCCCAAGGTAAGAAGAAGACAAAGAAAAAGGAGCTAATAAAACACATATTTAACTAAAGGATAACAAGTTGTTTATAGAATTAATAAAAAAATAAAAAATAAAACAGTATAAAAAAGACAAACAAAAAACATTTTAAATGGATTATTATGGATTACCTTGATTTATTTCAAAAATAAAAATTATGAAAAAATAAGAAAATAAAAATGAAACCAGAAAAAAACTTTTAAATAAAAAGAACTGTTTTTAAAAATAGTGTGGTAATTTCAACAGTTTAAGTGCATAACGAAAATGTTTTAAAAATAATTTTAATAAAAACAAATTTATTAAAAAAATTAAACAAAAAATACGAAAAAAATTTCACAGAATTGTAAGAAAATTGTTTAATATGACAAACAAGTTTGTTGCTTAAGTCTTTTGTATTTTCCTTAGCTTGTGCTTGTGTGTGTTGGCTGTGAGTTTGTTTTTGTTGGGATTTACTGTCATAATTATTTTTTGAAATTTTGTCTTTTAAAAGCAAATGAAAATGAAAATAATATACGATTCTTGAAAGAAAAAAATATGTGTCAATCATGCAACATTAACGAAAAATAAACATGAATTGTGCAACATTAATAACGATTTTTTTTTTGCTGAAAATGACATAATAATGCCTGATAATTACAAATTTAAAATTTATTTAAAATTCTGTGCTTTAATTGGTTCTTTAACGAAATAAATATTTTGTGTGACCTAAAAGAGTAAGAATTTTTAAATTAAAATTTTCTTTGTTAAAGAAATGTTTAGAAATAAAAAAAATTTGCTATAAAAAATCCTATGAGCAATAAAATATTAAAAATAAAATGTTTTGAAAATTTTTCTAGAACTTTGTATAAATTTAAATAAAATGGTGTTTTTAATTGAACCCAATAAGCATTTTTTTCTGGAATTTAATTTAAAATCAAATGAAATACCAGCTTTGATTCTAGTGTCAATGTAGCATTTTCCAGTAAAAAAGGATTTTTAAATCTATTTCAGTTCAAAATTTAATTTTTTTTTTTTTTAATTATATTTCACGTTTAAAATCTTTTTTTTATATGAATTTAAATTGAATTTTATTTTAAGATTTCCATTGTTAGATTTTTTTTTTTTTTTTTCTATTTTGGTGCTTATTGGGAGAAAAATTTTAAATATTTGTCATAAATTTTTGCAATGATTGACACTTGATTTATGGCATTTGTTATTAAATAATTTGTAGCTATAAGAAGTATTTAAAAATTATCGTGTCAATGACAAATGAAATTAAACCCCAAAGTTTCGAAAATTTGGTTTAAATTTGAATTTTCATTATTTCATTATTAAACTGCTTCCAAAAAAGTAGTTTTCACCATAATTTTGTTATTATTATCAAATATATTTGGCTCTAATTTTGATCCTGCCAAAATTTTAGTGGATTTTAGAACATAAAGAACTATTTTTTTCCAACAAACTGCATAAGTTATAGGCTAATATTCAATAATATTTTTTGATATTTTTAGATAATCAGCAGCACAACTAAAAAAATGCAAAAATCATATTTTTTCCAGAGGCTCAAATGAACCAAACTGTTAGTTATTTATCCATTTCAAATAATTTGATGAATTTTTAGAACTGGTTTGTTAGCGCATATTTTTGCTTAGCAAAATATTTTTTGCATATTTTGGACTTAGCAGCATATTTTGTCATATTTTTTTAAAAAAAAAAGGTCTTATTTTAAAGCGCAATTTATATGACATATTTTTGCATATTTTATACTTAAGAGCATAATTTTGCATATTTTACATTTAAGACAAAATTTTCGCATATTTTGTACCCAATAGAATTTTTTACATAATTTAGCTATTAGTGAATTTTTTTTTATTTATTTTAATAAAAATCAAATTATTTTAAAAGCATAAGCCAAAAATTAAACAGACTACTGGTGCTACTGCAGCTTATGCAATTTTTTATATAGTAGTTTAAAGTTTTTTACAAAATATTTTGTTTAATTTTAAATATTTTTGGTGAAAGAAAAACCCAATCAATATTTAACAAATTAGGGGAGAAACCTGTCTGTCTTACTGTCTATCCTCCAGTCAGTTAGTAGGTTAAATAATTTAAAATTTAGCCGAAAAATATAATATTATTAAAAGCATATTTTTAATATAAAGGCATATTTTCCGATTTTAAAAGCATTTTTTATAAAATTCTTTTAAAAAAAGTTCATTTAAAATTACTTTTACCTTCAAATAATTTAAATTGTAAGCAATAGCTTTTTGATTTAAATTCTGCTTCCAGTTAAAGTATATTAAAAGTAAAAGTGTTCTGGAATTTTAATAAAAATTTATATTCAAAAAGCATTTCAATATGTATATCAAGTTTAAAAAGTAATGAAATTTGGTAATTAAATATCACTTATAATTTTTAATATAAAAAATAAGACATTTATAGAACAGTCATACATGATTAGAATTTTAATTTAAAAACAATTATTTTATTCAAATATGGTACAAATTTTAGTTGTACCAGTTTTGATTATTGAATCATCATCTAGCTACTGATGACATATAACATATAAAATCAAGAATTTCAAATTAAATATAATTTTTAATTCTAGAACAAATCATAAACTATTGACAGAATTCGTAAACAATTTGACAATAAGCATTTTAAAAATTATAAATGTTCATAAATTATTTAAAAATCAAAAAAAAAAAAAAAAAATAAAAAAAACTCATCACACAAACGCGCCAATGAACCAATCACAATGTCACTGTCAAAACGAATAAACATTGAATAATAATTTCAAAACAATACATAAATAAATTTCTAGAAATATTTAATTTTATGTTTGACCATTCATAAGTGATTAACACATTAAACCCAAACACGCAAAAAAAAAAAAAAAAAAAGCCTATACCACAAATAGCAAACATTACCAAATAAAAAATTAAAAAACAAATAATGTAAAATCAATTTATGTATTATAATGAAATAATAGCAGTAATTAATGAAGCTTAATATTTGTGGAATTTAAACACACAAAAACAATAAAAGTGTTAAAAACTTTTATGAAAGATAGATGGACATATGCAGACATACATATGTATACCCAAATAGATAGACATAAAAACCAACTAACTCTGACTGAGTGATAGACAGTAAGACAGACAGGTTTCTCCCCTAATTTGTAAATTATTGATTATGTTTTCTTTAACCAAAAATATTTAAAACAAAACAAAATAATTTATAAAAAAAAAATTAAACTACTATATCATAAAAATAGCATTAGCTGCAGTAGCTGGCATTTGTTTAAAAATCACATTTTTTTTTGAATTCATAATTTGTTATAATTTATTATGTAGATTGTTTCAACATGTGTATTAAATTTAAATACTGATGATAATAAATTAGGAGATTTGTTTTCTTGTGTGTAATTTTTCTTGTTTCATATTTATTTTTTTGTTAAATAAATTAATAAATATTTTTCATTAATGACTGTTGGTTATTAATTGATTTTTAGTAACCTTTAATAAACATATAAACGTGTATAAAAAAATGGGATAAACTATATTTATGCAAATTTTTATTAAAGCTACTAAATTTATTATAAAATAAATTTTAAAAATGTATAGGTTTAAAAATAGATTAATTTACAGCAAGTGGATATATTTATAGAAAAATAGTTCAATAACCTTTAAATTAGTTTGTGGGTATATTACATTTTTTTAATCCTTTTTGAATGAAGTAGTTATGGTGGGATAATTCGAAAGTAAAAAAATTTTTCATTTTATTCATTTGGTTTTAGTATTTTTAACTCTATAAATTTTCATTGATAGAGTTAAAAATATGTTTTAATACATATTTTGTTAAAATCTTTCAATAGTACTAAAATAGTTTTTGCTTAAAATATTCAGAACTAAAATTAGTTTTTTGTACTAAAAATATTTGTTTCTTTAGGAACTTAAAATACTTTAGTATTTAAAAATATTTGCAAGTATTAGGAACAATTTTAGTACAAAAATTATTTTTTAGTATTCAAGTTAATTTAAGTATTAAAATTGATTTTATTGCTTAATACTTAATAATATTTTAATACTAAAAACATTTTTTAACAAAAAATATATTTTGTATGAAAATTATTTTAAATTAAATATTTTTTTTTTTTTATTAAAGAATTTTTTGTATTAAAAAATTTTCCGGTAAAAAAAAAAAAAAATTTTGTTTAGTACAAATTTATTTATAAATTTTTACTAAAAATATTTTATAACTTAAAAGTCAAAATTTTTTAAAAAAATATTTTCACAATTAAAACATATTTTCTGTATTATGTTTTTTAGCAATATTTTTAGCACTAGAAATTTAAAGTACTAAATGTATTTTTTTTTTTTTAAATAAAAATAAAATTTTTTCCACAAATATTTTTGTACAAAATTTTTTTTCTAAAATTGTTTAATTTTAGAACTAAAAATATATTCTTACTAAAAAATATTTTTAGTTCTTTTATTATTTTATTACGAGGAAATAAGTTTAGTACTAACAAGCGCGACTTCTTCATATTTTTCGTTATATGGAAGATGGACGATAAAGTGGGCGGACCACGCCCATTTTTGGTTTCCGAGTTCACAATGGTTCTTGAACTATTTGTACAAAATTTCGTTGACGTTTCACTTTATATGGGAGGTGGGCGGACCACGCTCATTTTTGGTTTCCGAGTTTACATCGAAAATCGTACATGCTTTTGTTTAAGAGATATCAGCAGAAAAGTATGAAATTAAGCTACAACGAACACCCTGTGCTTCTAGTTTTATGTTTATTAACCGATTTTGCCCATTTTCAATATCAAACAAACCTTGTATAAGATAAATATTTGAGCCAAATTTCGTCCCCCTACATTGTCCCGTTCGAGCCCTATTCTGCTTTCAACAGAAAGATAGATCTTTTTGATGGTGGGTATAAAAATATTTGTATTGAAAATATTTTGGTACTAAATATTTTTACCAACAATTTTTTTTATCAAAAACATATTGTTTGTTTAGAACTAAATATATTTTCTTAAAAAAATTTTTTTCTAAAAATATTTCTGTACTAAAAAATATGTTTAGTTTTTTTGTCTATTATTTTATTACTAAGAAATTAGTTTAGTACAAAAATGTTTTTTTTTGGGCAGTTTGTAGTACTAAAAATATTTTTAGTATCAAATATTTCTTAAACTAAAATATATTTTGGTACTAATGTGTTTTTTCCACTAAAAAAATTTTGGTGCTATAATATTATTCATTTAGAACAAAACATTTGTCTAACAAATTTTATTTTACTAAAAATACTTTTGTACTAAAAAATATTTTTGTGAAAAAATAGATACTTTAAGTACCTGAACATATTTTTAGTACTAAGAATGTTTTATTTTTTGTGCAACGTTTAAAGTACTAAAACTATCCTTTAGAACCAACCAAATTACTACCAAATTATAATTAAATATTTTTGTACTAAAAAATTAATTCACTAAAAAACTTATTAAACCCAAAAAATAAAATTTTATATGAATACTTTAATGTTTTTAGTAAATTTTTTGTACTAAAATTTTTTTTACTAAACAATATTGTTTGTTTAGTACTAAAAATATTTTTGTGATACAAAGTACGTTTAGTAAACTTTTTAATACTAAGATATGTGTTTACTACTAAACAATATTACTAAAATATTTAAAAAAAAAAAATTTGTACTAAAAGCAATTAAATTCTTTATAAGTATTTTTTAACAAATTTATTTTACTAAAAAAATATTTCGTTCTAAAAATATATTTGGTACCAATTTGTACTTAAAAATATTTATGTTCTAAAAAAGTTTTATACCAAAAACAAATTCTTGAACAAATTTAAAAAAAAAAAAAAAAATAAGAACTAAAAATATTTTTTTAGAACTTACAGATTTTTAGTCCTGAGGTAATTTATTCTAAAAATATTTTTGGTTGTAATTTGTGCTAAAAAATTGTTCTTCCAAAAATATTTTTTTTTTTTTTACCAAAAATACATATTCTTGAACAAATTTTCTAAAAAAAATTGCTGTTAATAAAAATATATTTTAGAACTTAAAAATGTTTAGTACTGAGATAATTGTTTGCCCCAAAAACTTTTTTAAAAGATGTACTTTTTTGTTTATACGTAGTTGCAAACAGTTGCTATTTTTCATTTACGAAATTCAAAATTTTGAACATTAGTGATCTTTTGTTTTGAAATAATAAAAGTAAAAGTGCTTCCCTTTTAAAATTCCAATTAAATTAACATCAATGCCCTCCAATTATTGGAAAAACCACAAAAAAAAAAAAAAATAAAAATGCCTGAAACATTCAGTTTTCAATTTCAATATTTAAGTTTAAAATTTTTTTAAAGGTCATTGAGGTGTCATTGTCTATCAATTTGTCTGCCATGTAAAATTAAAATTCTTCTCATTTAACACACTCATACACACACACACACACATGTTTAATTTATAGCAAAAGGTGACGTAAATACAAACACATTTATGTTTATGTATATGTATACATATATAAAAACTTGTAAATTTTAACTATTATGTCTTCTGAATCAGAATAAATAATAATATATGCGATATGTAAAATGCTACAATAAACAAACAAGCGCCAGAGCTTCTTCTTCTTTTCATATATTATTACTTTATCTGCGTGTGTGTGTGTTTGTGTGAGTTTTAAGATGTAAATGTATATTTAGATGTATGGATGGTATGTATTGTATTGCCAATATATTGTAAATACAATTTAACCGGTTGTACGTTATTGTTTATATATATAAAAAAATACATCCTTGACATAAAAACCAATACAAAAGCTATTTTGAGTTTGTTGAATTATTTTTGTTTTAAATGGAAATATACAACATACCATCATTATCATGGCATGGCATGCCAAACCATTCATACAAATGTGTTTAAAAATGATTCCAATGCGTATATACTATTATCACGCATATTGCATTTTTAATAAGTATGCATGATCAATTTTTTCGTTTTTTTTTATAAGTTTGAATTGTTTGCTATTCAAGTGTGTAAAAAAGTACTGCTTATCATATTCTCATCATCATCATTATTATCAACATCGCCAACAGCAGCAGAAGCTACAGCTACATAATTATGGTTTTAATTATCATTATCATAAACTGGCAACAACCTTAATATTATAAAGATATGCATATAACAACAATAAGTTGTTAATCATGGAATAAATATATACACATGCTGATAAATAAGTTTGCCGTTGTGATTTGGTTGATTGTTTTGTTGCCTTCTTATTAACACCCTTTTGTGTATAAACAATTCATTATAATATTTTGAATTACGAGATGTTCAAGTGACAGATGACCGGATGCGTATATTACTAACAAAACAGTTTCATTAAGTGGCTCTGTAAATCTTCAAGTGTCATAAAAATAAAATTTTAAATGGAATTTTATAAAGTCGTTATTTATTGAGTTTTTTTGGACTTTATCAGTTAAACGTTAATGAGATTTTTATTAAAATTTTAAAGGAAAATTTAATAAAAAATAATAGCATTTTGAAAAGATAACAGCAAAAATGTTGAATGTAAAATATTACAAATAAAAGTATGTTGCTTAAGTCTTTAGTTTTATAGAAAAAAAAACTAAGATAAAAAACATATTACAAATTCCAGTTCATTTCTTAAGTCTTTTGATTTATTTAAGCAAAAAAACGCAAAGGCCATGAGAAAATTGAATTGAAATTTCTAACAGTAATCCATATTAATTCATTCACATTTGCAGTTAATTAAAAAAAGTGATTAATATAAATAAATGTTATAAATATTAATTTTTTTTCTATTTCATTTATTTTAGATGAAAGTCACCTTGGTTTTAGCTGCATTCTGTGTGGCAGCAACATATGCTGAACCTGCCATTAGTCAAGCCAGAACTACAACCACCACCTCCACTAAACCTGGCAGATTTTTGTCATTGCCCGTACCCGCCAAATGTGCCAGCCGTAAGTATTTATTTTCTATACATTTCTCTTTCTTTCAAAACAAATCAAAGAATACGTGTAATTATTTAAATTTTCCCTAAATGGAAAATAGCGACATGACTAAACGTTGACTGACTGTTTTTTGTTTGTTTAACGATTTCAACATGAGCTAAACATGTACTACTATTATACACTATAAAATTAAATAGAAAATTGCTAAATTCATGACCAGCTTAACGAAAAAAAAAAAAAATAATAATAATAATAATGAAAGAAAAGTGAAATTAAATAGTAAAAATATCAAATTAGAAAAAGAAATAGCAATAGCATAAACTTAATTAAATTATTTGTACTTAGCAAAGTTAGTTTTCAAAGAAATTTTAGGCTGGACTTTTATTTGTATTTTAACACACCTTTATTAACTTTTTTTGCATAGGAAAAAAAAAATATATTTTTTAATCTTAACAAAAAGGGTTTCACAAGGTCGTTGTTAGCAGTCTGTCTGTTGTGTGTTGAAATTATTATTTCAAACTTTAAACTTTTGACATTATTTTTTGTTTTGTTGTTTCTAAAACTTTTTAACAAAGTTGTACCTTTGTCAGTCAGCTATGAGTTTAATATTATTATTACACAATATTTTACAATAACGAAGATGCAACTAAAGTTTTTTTTTGTTTTGTTGATTTTCTTATTGTTATTTTTGCAATTGTTTCCAGTGGAAAAATACTAGCAAAATAACATTAGTTTTTATATGTTTCTAAGCTGTACTAGCAATTGTAATAAAGTGCATTTTTTAGCTTTGCGAAATAGCTATGAATAATTCCCTTTTTTTCTTCTACTTATAAGAAAAAAATGGAAAAGCAAAATAAAAATCTCACACTTTAATAAACTTTATTTATAATATGTTAACTTTAGAGTTTGTCTAGAAAGCTCTTGATTTGTAAGATTAAACCTTTATATATAAATCTATGGAAAACTCTCGCTAGTTGTAGCATTTGTATGGACAACTCTCGTTAGTTTAAGCCTTTCTATAGTAAACTCTGCAGCTTGAGCTTTCTTAAAGAAATCTCTCGCTAACTTAAATTTTCCTAAGGAAATGTCTCGCTGACTTAAGATTTCCAATAGAGATGTCTCAGTACCTTATGATTTTTTACAGAAATTACTCGATTAACTTAAGCTTTCTTATAAATACCTTTCGCTAGTTTAAGCTTTCCTAAAGAAAAATCTCACTAGCTTAAAATTTTCTACAAGAAACTCCCGCTAGCTTAAACTTTTTTTTATAGATATCTCTCGCTAGCATAAGCATTCGTATAGAAATCTTTCGCTGGCATAAGCTTTTCTATAAAAAACTCTCGTTAGCTTAAGCTTTTCTATAGTAAACTCTGCAGCTTGAGTTTTCTTAAAGAAATCTCTCGCTAACATAAATTTTCCTAAGGAAATGTCCCGCTGACTTAAGAATTCCAATAGAGAAGTCTCAGTACCTTATGATTTTTTTACAGAAATTACTCGATTAACTTAAGCTTTCTTATAAAAACCTTTCGGTAGTTTAAGCTTTCCTAAAGAAAAATCTCACTAGCTTAAGATTTTCTACAAGAAACTCCTGCTAGCTTAAGCTTTTTTTTTTTTAAGATATCCCTCGCTAGCATAAGCATTCGTATAGAAATCTCTCGCTGGCATATAAGCTTTTCTATAAAAAACTCTCGTTAGCTTAAGCTTTCCTATAGAAATCTCTCGCTGGCATAAGCTTTTTTATAAAAAGCTCTCGTTAGCTTAAGATTTTCTATATAAATTTCTCGCTAAAAGCTAGAAACGTTTTAGCTAGTTTTTATAAAAAAAAATCTCGATAGCTTAAGCTTTCTTGCAAACTTTTTCAAACTAAAGCTTTCTTATAGAAAACTCTCATTAGATTAAACTTTCGTATAGACATTTTTTGCACAGCTTTTCTATAGAGTACTTTCGCCAGCTTAAGCTTTCGTATAAAAAACTCTCACTAGCTTAAGCTCTTCGATAGAAAATTCGTATTAACTTAAACTTTCCTATAAAAATCTCTTGTCTGCTTAAGCTTTCTATAGAAATCTTACAAGAGGCAATAAATATTCAATAAATTCTTATCTTGGAAATTTAAAAAAACACCGTAGATAGGGTAAAGTTTGAGTTACATGGTTTCATGTCTTCAATTGCGGTTTAAAATACAAAAGGCAAGAACCGTGTTATGATGCCGTGTACATCCGTTTGGATAATTATAAAGATTAACAAATGTTATTAACTTTATTTGATTATTTTCATTAGAAGATGCAGTTTTTTTGTATATTTAATTATTATTTCTAAGATTTAACAAAAAAATAACACAAACAAATAATAATTATTAGAAAATAAAACATGTTTAATATTAAATTCATATAATAGCAGCACGTTGACTTGAGCACATTTCGAAACACGTTTTTTTAATCTTTTGGGAATATTTTTATTTTTTGTTTTAATTTTTTAATAAGTTTTAATAAAATTTATGATAATTTCAAAATGCTTAAAAATTTTAATTGATTAAACTAATTACTTATTAACAAATTAAGCTAATTAAAAGAAAAGAATTTATTTTATTTTTAGGGCAATTAATTTTAAATTTAAATTGTTTATTTTGAATTAAAATTAAAATAAAATGTAATATCTAGCACTTTCCAAATTTAGGTTATAAATTATATTCATTTTAAAAAAATGTTTGCAGCCATAATAAAAGTTATATTTTTAAATTGTTTTAAATTAAATTGTTGTCGCTTTATGTGTGTGTCTCGTTGCCGGGGTATTAATTTATTTTATTTTTTATAAATCTTAATGTTGCGTAAAGTCTCAAGTAAGAAAAAAAACTGTATTTGTTAAATTTGTTTATTTAACTACCGTTATTAACAGGTTTTTATTAAACAAGATTTTTCTTTTTTTTTTTTCTTGTGTGTTCTTTTTTTTTATTTTTTATTTTGGGCTTCATTTAACGTTATTTTAAATTTTTTATATTTTTATTTTGTTTGTTTTGGTTTGAAATGCGGAATAATAAGAAAGAGTTTAGATTTAACAATTTAGTCAACATTTAAGAAGTTATTGGAATTGATTGAAAGTTAGAAACAAACCCAAAGACACTAAACGAAATTTGAATAGGAAAAAATATAAAGAGTTTTTTTAAAACATTCTTTCTGAAAATCTGCTTTTCTAATAGATTCTTTTCTATAAAAATCTCTCAACAGCTTTAAGTTTTCTAAAGCAATCTCTATTTTTTTTTTTTAAGAAAAATTAATTAAGCTTTATTTTATAAATGTTTCTGTAGCTTAAACTTTCTTATAAAAAGCTTTAGCTAGCTTAAGCTTTTTCTTAAAAATATAT
This sequence comes from Protophormia terraenovae, assembly GCA_951394005.1. Lineage (NCBI taxonomy): Eukaryota > Metazoa > Arthropoda > Insecta > Diptera > Calliphoridae > Protophormia > Protophormia terraenovae. The sequence goes on from OX596074.1 coordinate 147,729,959, forward strand.
TTTTTCTTTGTATATTTTTATTATTCTTTTTTTTTTTAATTTGCATAATTTTTTATGTTTTTTTTTTTTTTTTAAATCTCCCACTTAATTATTAAACAACAAATTTTATGACAAATTTATGCAAATATATATTTTTTTCACAAGATAATTTCTTTTTTTTTGTTTTATAAGTATTAAATAATACTTAGAATTTTTTCTTTTATCTTTTGCTTAACCATAAAAAACAAGCACGATTATCATTTTTAAGCTATAAATCTATAGCTTAAAAAATCTTTATAATAAATCTTTGACTATAATAAATTTATAATTGTATTGGTTTATTCTAGAACTTTTAATTGTTGAACTTTACATTAACCATAAGCAGCGCGTAATAAAAAGTTTCAAAAATAAAAAATAAATAAATCTCATGATGTTTTGGGTCTTTAAAGTTTTGTTGTATTTTATTGTCTTTTGGTTTTCTATTAAATTCGATGAATTCATCTTTAAGGCAATTAAAGTTTTTTTTTTTTTTTTTTTTTTTTTTTTAAGTTTGTTAAAAGCAAAAATCATCTAACAAGTAACAACTGTAGACAAAATGCATTTAACCTCTTTAGATTCAAATAAAATTTTGTTGAATTTTAAGATTTTTTTTGTTAAATTTTTTTTTTACAAAAAGTACCTCCACAATTTAAATGCATATGCATTTGCCTTGAACCAAATTAAGCACAAGATCATGCTAATGAATTTTTATATAAAAAAAGAAAAAGATTATAATGAATTTTTTATTAAGAAAAAAACTAATAATAGTCTTAGCTAAATATAAGGTTAATATAAAATTTAAACATTTTAATTTTATTTTTATATAAAAAGGGGTTAACAAAGTGCAATGCCTTTAATTTTTTTTTTATAAACACTACAAAATAATTTTATTAAAAAAATTAACAAAAAAAAAAAAAAAAAAAGAGGAAACAAAGTTTAGCTTATGATGATAATTAAATTGAAATTATGTTTTATTTTTTTTTATTAAAAGAAAATTGTTAATAATTTCCTCTTAAAGTTGTGGCAGGTTTTTTTGTTAAAATTTTTAAAATCAGGTTAATAGGTAACTTAGTTATTTGTGTTTGTTTTATTTTTATTTTTTGTTAAATACACATTTTATTATTATACAATACTAATATAGTAGTATCTGTATATCTATTTATAATTATGTTATAAGTTTACCAGAGTCATTATGAATGAAATATGTATTTTATACTTGATAAAAAAAACGAACGAATACATGAATGGTATGGCAGATAATATGGATGAATTGTTAATAATGTTGACAGATCAGTTTGTTTGACTGGCGGTTAAATAGTTAAACAAACATTCCATTAGTTTAAAACGCGTGCTATTTGCACACATTTCTATGGGAAACCATATATATGTATTTATAAATGTTAAGGGGGATTTTTAATTATTGCGACAGGCTTTAAAAAAATATTAGAGACAATAATTTTGGTGATGAATGAATTATTAATAATAAGTGATTGAAAACATTAATTGATTTGGATATAATATTTTTTTAACGAAACTAATAGTTAACATTTTTAACTTAAGCTTAAAAATCTAGCGCAAGTTGAAACTTTTCTAAAGAAATCTTTCGCTAGTTGAACTTTTCCTATAAAAAACTCTCGCTAGTTTAAGCTTTTATATAGAGAACTCTCGCTTTATTTTTATTTCATATAGAAATCTAACGCAAGTTTAAGCCTTTCTATAGAAAACTTTCGCTAGCTTTTGCTTTTCTATAGAAAATTCTCACAAGTTTAAGCTTTCGATTAGAAATGTAACGCATGTAAGCTATTCTGTAGAAATCTCTTACCAGTTGAAGTTTTCCTATAGAAAACTCTCGCTAGCTTAAGTTTTTTTTATAAAAATGTTTCGCTAGCTTAAGTTTTTTTTATAAAAATGTTTCGCTAGCTTAAGCTTTTAGTTAGAAATCTATCACTAGTTTTCAAATAGAAACTTCTGGTAAGTTTTTTTAGGATTGCCGTTTAAAACTAATTTACTTAACAAATTCTGAGGAAGTTGTTATACCTTAATACCAATTAGGCAATAGAAGAAGCCACGAGTATAATTACTTAAATCTATAGAAATTAACCAATTCAAATTCGAAAAATTCCGTAATATATTGTGGTTTTGTAGTTTGACGTCAACAATGCAATTTTAGCGGTAACCACAAAAAACCGCGCAAAGCATTTAAAAAAATAAAAAATATACGTCAAGGGGGTGCTGTTTGTAATACCAAACTCATTTATGTATCTAGCAATGTCTATAGGTTGAGGTTGCCTATTACATTTGCAACATATTGTTGGTGATGATGATGTTGTTGTAATTACACATACAACAAATGAAATAACAAATACAAATACTATGTAACAAAATGTAAAGAAGACAAAAAACTTTATATTTTTGTACATTTTGTATAAATGCAGCAAAAAACAAAAAAAGTATTGGCTGATGTTGGTTAATGTAACTAATGATTTAATGAAATGGAAGCTGCTAACCAACTGTAAAAACGAGTTTTTTTTAATATTGCAAACATTTCCATATGTGAAAATAAAAAAAACAAATATTTGTTTATTTTTTACAAACTGTGTAAATTTCAACGGAAAATTTTGTTGTCTTAATGTAACCAACAGAAAAAAATGTAGATTGTGGTAGCGGAAAAATCAACCATAATTAAAAAAAAACATAAAATCAAATAAAAAACGACCTTTAAATAAACTAAATTTGGAAATTTATAAAAAAAATTTCTTAAAAAAAAATTCAAAGTAGGTTTTTTTTTTTTTTTAAAATAAATTACTTTAAAGACTTATGATGCCACTGTTGAAAGATGGTATTAGAAATAATGATGTGGTTGATAATGATGTTGCGCAAGTTGTCTTCAATAATGATTTGAGTTTGTAACTTCAAATATATTTCCTAAGATATTTATATAGTTAAACAGCTAATAGCAACATGTCTTAAGGCTAAATGAAATTGTTAAGTCATGAATGAAAACAAATTTGGACAACAGACATGACATACTAATAATCTTTTAATCATAAATAAAAGCGTAATTATAAACAAAAACTAAATATTTTCCTTTACACTTCATCTTCTTCTAGGTCCCAAGGAATTCTCTTACCGTGGCAAGAACATGTTCTTGAGTACTCATGTTCCCGCTTTGGCCAACAAGAAAGTCGATTGGTTAGATGGTCGTAACTTGTGCCGTGAATACTGTATGGATTTGGTTGCTTTGGAAACCCAAGAAAAGAACAATCTAATCTTCCGTGTTATCCAACAAAACGATGTTCCTTACATCTGGACTGCTGGCCGTATTTGCGATTTCAATGGTTGTGAAAACCGTCCCGATTTGGAACCCAAAAACATTTATGGTTGGTTCTGGTCTGCCACCCGTGAGAAGATCCAAGCTACCAACCGTATTCCTCAAGGATGGGGCTACAATCCTTGGTCTCAAACCGGTCACAAGAAGCGTCCTCAACCCGATAACGCTGAATACGATATTAACCAAACCAAGGAACAATGTTTGTCTGTCTTAAACAATGTCTACAATGATGGTATTGCTTGGCACGATGTTGCCTGCTACCACGAAAAACCTTTCATCTGTGAAGATAACGATGAATTGTTACGTTATGTTGCTGCTACCAACCCTGGTATTCGTCTTTAAATTTTAATACGTTCAGGAAGTGTAGAGACGACGTTTATTTTTATTTTATTTTTTGTTTTTATTTTTTATTTTATAAAAAAAACAAAATAGACTTTAGAATTTATAAAACATAAAAAAACCTACAAAGAAAAAAACGCAAAAAATTTTTTACTATTTTTTTTTAAAAAATTCAACCTCAATCTCACTATTTTTTCTATCTTTTTACGAAATTTCACAACGTATATTTTCAGTTAACTGCCACTTCATAGAAAAAATATGAGTTTAAACGAATTACGAAACTCTAATTGTATTATATGAAAAATATTTTTTATTTGTTGTAAAATATTTATTAGTTCAATACTCTATAGAAAAAAAAAAAACGAAAATTCTGTATTTTTTATTCAGATTTAGCAACTTTTCCCAAAAATATCTTTTTACACTAATTTGTAACTGTTTGTAATTGAAGAAAAAAATATTAAAAAACCCACAAAAAAATTAATAAAATTATATAAAAAAAAAAAAATTAAAAGTTTTTTATTAAAAGTCTCCATTAAAACTCTAGAATATTTCGAGAATAAACGTTTAAATAAACAAGTAAAAGCGTTATATTTGGCTTTGCCGAATTTTATATACCCTTCACCATCGTTGAGATGGAATTAGTTTTATCTATATATATATATATATATATATATATATATATATATATATATATATATATATATATATATATATATATATATATATATATATGTATATATATATATATATATATATATATATATATATATATATATATATATATATATATATATATATATATATATATATATATATATATATATATATATATATATAAAAGTAATGACTGAGTGACTGACTGACTGATTTACTTGGTGTTTCATCATCACACAGCCCAAACGGTTAAGGCTAGAAAGATAAAATGTGGCCTGTGAATTGATCTCTACCGAATAGATCCACTAAGACAAGATTTTTGAAAATTCGAATGTTTAGGAGTTAAAAAATGGTAGAAACGGGTAATCGGATGTCGTTAAACACATTGGTAGTTAACGAAAACTTCGGTAAGCTAACTGCAAAAAAATAGCTATCGTAAAACCATAACGATAAAGAAGCTGATTTTGGCTATTAAATATAATTTGTTTAATTTTGATAACATTGTTTTATAAATAATGTAATTAGAAAAAATATAATGAATAATAAGTGCTTTGTTTTTTCGTAAAAGTTTTCGTTTATTAAATTTTAGCAAAAATGTAGAGATTAAAATGAGAGTTTATAACTGAGTTTTTAGAATTTTGAAACTGATTTGTTATTATTAAGTTTTAATTACATTCAGTTCTTAGTGAGTTTTTTTTTTTTTTTAGTAAAAAAATTTATTTTACTGAAAATACAGAATTTTGGTAAAATTTTTAATTTTTAATAAAAAATTAAATTTTAAGAAAAATTTCTAAATTTTTTAAAAATTTTGATTTTTATTAAAAATTTCTCCTTTTTAGAAAATTTTAATTTATTTACAAAAAAATTTAATTTTTCAAAAATTAGAACTTTTGTGAGAATTGGTATTTTTAGAGGAAATAAAATATTTGAATAATTTGTTTAAACGAAAAATATTAAGGAGTTTTTAAACATAAGTAATGAATGGGCCTAATATAAGAAACATTTAACATTAAATTAATTTTAAAAATATTTCCAACAACATACCAAACATATACTCATATTGGTTAATTGTTGGAAGACAATCTGCACACATTTATATAATATTTACACTTTTTTCACATTTTTTTTAAGACAATTGTTTTGTTTTTAAATAAAAATCCAATTAAAATTTAAAACTTTTTTTTTTTTCAAATAATGACATTCTATAATTTCTATCGATATTTGTCGTTAAAATATACTTACGAAAAAAATCGCTAACTTATAGTAGAGAATAGCAAAATCAAAAACAACCGAAAAATTTCGTTAATTAACGATATCGGTAGTAAATGAAAAAAGTTACGGAATTGCGGTACTAGTCTTGCTAATTAGGATTTTACAATTAATAAAGAAATCAATTATTCTGCATTTGTTTTTTTTTTTTTTTTTTTTTTTTTTTTAATTGACTTTTTTGTACTAGTCACAATATCGCCACTTTTTGGTCCTTTGGTGGCAATACACCTCTTCCTAGGACATCCCTATGTTAAAGTGACTAGTCAGGTGATTAGTAAAGTGACCAGTTAAAAAGATTGTCAGGTGGCTGACTCAATTTCACCAGTAAAAGGATCGACTTTCAAAGGGTAAATAAAGTGGAAGCAACAGCCACCTCACGCTCTCAAAGGGTCAATAAATCAACATGCTCATTAAAACAACAAATAGTGCAATGTATGTAAGAATGCTCTGTGGCTGAGTGGTTAGCGCGTATGACTATAAAACATAACGATGTGAGTTCGAGCCGGGGGTGCGCCATAAACAAAAATGTAAAAATATTAAATTGATTTTTTTTAATAAATAATAAAATATAAATAAAAATAAATGAAATTAAAAAAAAGATTCGACTGTGCCGAATCTTTGATACCCTTCACCATATTACCATATTACCATCTTACTATCTTATCGACATCATATTACCATATTACCGACAAATAATAAAATTTTCGCCTTAAATTTTTTTCAAACTACGAAAATTTGAATATATAAAAAAAAACAATCATAGCAGGCTTTGCTTTTAAAAAATAAACAACAACAACAATTCCATATTTATATATTTTTTTATGTGTGTATATACAAACTGGCTGCATATACAAAGAACAACAACAACACTGTTATTCATTATATTACTTATGTTGCTAACTAAACTACTTGTCTATACAAAAAACGTCACTAATAGTCATTACAATGCTTAATATACATGTTTGTGTATGTATTTATGTATATTCTTAACGATATGTTTTAGTTTTTAAAAATAAACAACAACAATTCCATATCTATTTATTTTTGTACAGACTGCATATACAAAGAACAACAACACTGTTATTCATTATATTACTACTGTTTCTAACTAAACTACTTGTCCATACAAAAAACAAAAAACGTCACTAATAGTCATTACAATGCTTAATATACATGTTTGTGTGTGTATTTATATTCTTAACAGATTTGTTTTTGGTCCATAACTCTGTTGATTCTGAACGAATTTGGTTTATTAAAAAAAACGAAATTTTATAAAAATATTTATGACTGATCTATATAAAAATAAAAATCTGTAGCTTGAACAAGGGCTTCAAAAATAAAAAATTCGTTTTCCCCGATATCTCAGTTATTACTGAACCGATTTATTTCATTTTTTCAGAACAAAAATTCAGAAAATAATTTCCGAGCCTCCTTTGAAAATTCGAAGTCCCTGGTATATGCAGAGGCTTTAGAAACTGAAAAACCGGTTTTTAAAGCATATCTCCGCCATTTATAAACCGATCCTGCTGATTCAAAAAACCGAAATTTTATAAAAATATTTGTGACCGATCTGTATAAAAATAAAAATCTATAGCTTAAACCAGGGCTTTAAAAAATAAAAAATGCGTTTTGTCCGATATCTCAGTTATTATTGAACCGATTTATTTAATTTTTTCAAAACAAAAATTCAGAAAAAAATGTCCGAGACTTCTTTGTAAAAACGAAGTCCCTAGTATATACAGAGGCTTCAGAAACTGGAAAATCGGTTTAAAAACCGGTTTTCTTAACATATCTCCGCATTGTATGAACCGATCTTGCTGAATTCCAATAGCAAAATTCTCGAAAGCATTTCCGATCGTTTGATATATATATTATATATGTCAGTTATCGGTGGGCTTCATAAACGCCATTTCAACCGACACACGGACGGACGGACGGACGGACATGGTCCTATCGTCATCATTTCTTACAAGGATCCCGAAAATGTAAACTTTTTTGCTCTCCGACGAAAATTGTGAGAATTACAAACGGAATGACAAACTTATATATACCCTTTACACCTGTGGTGAAGGGTATAAAAAGAAAAAAAAAAGAAATTTACAAAAAAAAAAATATTAAAAAAAAAAAAAATAATAGAAATAAAAAAATATACGCAAAAAAATGTTTTAATTTTTTTTTACATTCTGAAAATTACTAATTTAAAGATTGACTTTTTCGTACTAGTCACTATATTGTATGAGAAACTCAAAAAAATCTTAACTTTTAATATCTTGGTAAATTAAGCATTTAAATGGAAAAAAGGCTTTGATTTGTGATTACTTGGATTTCTTAACAAAAATCGATATTTTGTATGAAAAATCCAAAAATATCTCGGCAAATAAGCGTTTAAATGGAAAAAGGGATTTGATTTGTGATCACTTTGATTTCTTACCAAAAGTCGTTATCTTGTATGTAAAATCCAAAAAAAATCTAAAACCTTAAATATCTAGGTAAATAAGCGTTTAAATGGAAAAAGGGCTTTGATTTGTGATCACTTGGATTTCTTACCAAAAGTCGATATATTATTTGAAATAAGCTTGGACTTCTTACCAAAAGTCGATATTTTGTTTGAAAAATTCAAAAAAATATAAAACCTTAAATATCTCGGTAAATAAGAGTTTAAATGGAAAAAGGGCTTTGATTTGTGATCACTTGGATTTCTTACCAAAAGTCGATATTTTGTTTGAAATAAGCGTTTAAATGGAAAAAGGGCTTTGATTTGTGATCACTTGGACTTCTTACCAAAAGTCGATATTTTGTTTGAAAAATTCAAAAAAATATAAAACCTTAAATATTTCGGTAAATAAGCGTTTAAATGCAAAAAGGACTTTGATTTGTGATCACTTGGATTTCCTACCAAAATTCGATATTTTGTATGAAAAATTAAAAAAATATAAAACCTTAAATATCTCGGTAAATAAGCGTTTAAATGGAAAAATTGTTTTATTTTGTGATCACTTGGATTTCTTACCAAAATTCGGTATTTTGTAGAAAAAATCCCAAAAATATAAAACCTTAAATATCTCGGTAAATAAGCGTTTAAATGGAAAAAGGGCTTTGATTTGTGATCACTTGGATTTCTTACCAAAAGTCGATATTTTGTATGAAAAAAAAAAAAAAACCTTAAATATCTCGGTAAATAAGCGTTTAAATGGAAAAAGGGGTTTAATTTGAGATCACTTGGATTTCTTACCAAAAGTCGAGATGTTGTATGAAATACCAAAGATTAAAAAATCTTTAATATCTTGGTAAATAAGCGTTTAAATGGAAAAATATTCACCGCTTGTTAATTTTTAAAAATTATTGAGAAGAAGAAATGATTGTTTTATTTAATTTTATCAAACGCTGAATTAATCAGCTAAGATGACGATGTATAGCAGTGTTACAGGACCGTTTCACTAAACGTTTATTTTAATGAGCAATATTAGCATAATGTATATACTTTTAAAGATGTTTTATGAATACCTATATATTTTTTAAATATCACTGCACAAAAATTTTTGTTCGTTATTGTTATATAAAATATAATTTCAAAAACTTTCAGTCTTAATTTTTATTGTTGAAATATTGGAGTTGTTCCGCATCTAAATATAGTCCATATTTAGCATTTAATATAGTTTTAAACATTCTTACCTTTTTGGTTGCTGTTTCAATCTATTTTTTTTTTGAGTTAAGAGCGACGATGTTTATGGTGTCTTGGGGGACTTTTATATCGTCTTTTATGACATCTATGTTTTTCTATTGATGGACTTGATTTTGTAGGTCTTTTCACATGAATAGAACGTGGACTAGTTGATCTAGATTTTCTTGCTTTTTTATTAGAACGTGGATTTGGACTTTTGGATCTTGATTTTCTATAGCTTTTTTGATGACTCGTCTTAGGACTTTTTGATCTTGATCTTATACGTGAAGTCTTATTATTTCGTGAATTATATGAACTTCTTTTTGGACTTTCCTGTTGTGCTTTAAAGTTTTCTTGTGCATTTTTAGATATAAGTTCCATTTCAGGACTTTCAGACCAACGCCAATTGCGTGTTTGTGAGTTTGGAGTTTTAAGGGAGTCTTCAGTATTCCAGCTAGATGTATAAAAATATTAAATAGCTTAAAAGAATAAAGCTTACAATAATTTTGATTTTCATACCTGATAAGAGGTGTTTCACGGTCTATTTTAGCACTTTGTGTGCCTCTTCGTGTCGATCTATCGGGATTTTCGATCGGTTTGTTGTATTTATTATCGATATTTTGCATTAAATGTAAAAAGTTACATTTAACTCCCTTGGGGCATTTGCGACCTAACGATAAACCTTTAAAAAATCACAAAATAAAAGTTAAGGAAATATAATATTTCAGATATTGTTTTAGTTATAGTATTATCAGTAACATTTGTGTAATTAATAGTGTTTCATTTAAAAAGGATACCAAGCGCATACCACAAACTCCAGAGCGCCACTGACGTATATTCGAAAATTCAACATTCAAACGTTTCGATGCATAGTAACGATTTTGAAGATTTATAAAAGCTTTTAAAGCGGACCTAGAATTGGCAAAGTAAATGTTGATTGATAAAATTATAATTTCTTATATTTTTCAAAAATTATCATACATAATTTGTTTTCGACAAACTTTATGAAAAATTAAAATCAAAAAAAAAAAAAAAAAAAATACCCTCAATAACTCACCTCTTTTCCTCATATTCCACAAATACGTGACCTCTTAAATGAGCTTGTACATTTCGTACTGTACGAAAATTTACAATACTACCGAACTCTTCCAGCACGGGCCAAACATCTTCACAAAATTCATCATACGAATCACGCAAATCACGTTCACTTAACTCTAATTCACTATCGGATCTGGCATATTCTTCATGCTCATGTTGCTCTAGCAAAGGATGTTGAAAGAAATGTTTAATAAGAATAATTTTTGCCAGCAAAGGTCTTTTGTGGTTAAAGGAACAGCCAGCGCCAAAACGGCAACAATTGGTTTTATCAAAAAAATCACATGATTTTTCTCCTGGTCTAGTTTGTACACAACATTCTAATCTGCTAGGAGTTTTCATTGTAGAGTCATCTAAATATGTTTGCATGCAAGTCATAACATCTTCAAATTCTTTGGCGGCCTTTTTAGTTTGTAATTTTAATTCTTCTCGCTTCTTAAGGCGGGCTTCTTCGAGCTGTTTTAATTCCTGTTCTTGTTTTAATCTTTCAGCTTCTAATTTGGCTTCTTCGGCTTGTCTTTTGAGTTCATCTCTTTTGAATTGATGTTGTGCCAATAGTTCCCGGCGTAACCATTGCTCTTCTTGGTGTTGGCGTTCATTTTCTTCGTTTAATTGTTGTTGTATCTTTAAAGCATCTTGTTGCTCCAGCCAGGATTTGTATAAGGGATCTTTAAGTTTTTCTAATTCAGCTTTAGGGAATGAAATTCAATTTTGGATTATACTTAATATGAAAAATACTTTTTCTAGATTACCTTCTTCCAATTCTTTATCCCTTTGTCTAGCCTGAGATTGCCTTCTTCGTTTTCTTTGTAATTTTTTCACCAGTTTGCGCCAAGGTCTAAATAAAAAACATATATTGTTATGGAGTAATTTATATACTTTATTATATATACCTTTTACTATGTTTTTGTTCCATATTTATTAAAAAATTAAATAATAATTACTTCTTTTGAACAAATTTCGAAGCATTGCAGTTTATTTTTGAGTGCCAGCCAGAGACCTGCGCCGAACGATTTTAACGGCGGCGGCAGCTTTGCTAAAAATTCCAAGTCCCATTAGGTGTAAGGGGATCCGAAGACCGTTTGTTTGAACATTATTTATAAGTATTTCCTATTCCTAAAAGATTTATAACAAACATTTTTGTATTTTTGTACTTCTAAAGTGTCAAAATTTTGTTTTTTGAACATTATTTATATTTTTAAAATTATTAAAAAATATATATGATCTTGACACAGATCTTCTCCCTACACATGTAAAATTTCAAGCTGGAGCAGTGTTGTCAGTGGAAATTTTTAAAAATACCTACGGCTGATGAAAAAAACATTGTTTCCCTACGCGTCCAAAAAATTTTCTAATACTAAAGTTAATAAAAATTTGCTTAAAATTAAAATTATAGATTATATACAAACTAAATTATTTAAAAATACTGCCATTTTCACAGCTTCCGAGTTTAATAAGTTCTTTAAGATTTGTTTCTAATCTTATCGTATAAAAATGCTAATTATCAACCTCCAAAAATTAAACTTTAGAAAATTATATTTTACTATGTCTACTGATATGTATATTTTAATTCATTGCGATTTTACTATTTTATTAACAAAAAATATCTGATGAACGACCCATTACTAAAGATTTTTCCTAAAGTTAGCGGGTTAGGCTTTTCCTGTTAGATAGATCAAAATGATCCAAACATTTTGTTTAAAAATTGTTCTTCAGAATAATATTTTCATAATAGAGTATCAAATTCTACATTTTAAAGTTTTTGTTTAATGATAAATATAATATTGAAAAATGTAGAATACAGATTACCCAAACTTAATTTTTTTATGTGTTCAATAGTTTTGGAGTTTTTTCGAAATAAGTGTCCGGAAAAAATCATTTTCATGCAAAATTGTATATTTTTCTGTTACTTAAATTTCGTTTAATAAATGAAAACATCTAAAATTTTACAGTTTATCATCTTTGTAATAAAGCTGGTATTGCTAAGAAACAAATAAGGCATGTATCTTGAAAATTGATCCAGAAATCTAAATTTTATTCACAGTTAAGTAAAAATACCCATGTTACATACAATTGAGTAGAAATACAGTGGTGGCCAAAAAATTTTATTTTTTTTTTTATTTTTTTCATGAAACAAGAATAAGTGAACTAGGTCGATACTGACGAGTTAAACAAGAATCTGTATTCACTTTTTTTCTATCGGGTACTAATTTTTTTTATGTGCAGGACTAATATTTTATAGTGTATCCGCTGAATAAGGTGATGATTCAGCGGATACGTTATAAAATCCGATAATGATTTGTCAAACTTAGGCTATAACTCAAGAACCCTTTACACGATTTTGATAAATGATACATCAAAAGATGCATACGAAAATTGTCTACAAGGTACATTCTCTGAAGAATTTTAAAGTTATGGATCAAAATTTTCACCACTTTTTAAAAAAATAAATTTTAAAATTTTCGGTACTAATTACCGAATAACTACGGAAATAATTATTGGACAAAAAATTATATAAATTCAGCTCGAAGACAATTTAGGTCGCTATATATTAAAGTTCAATTTGTTTATATTGGACAAACTGTTCTCGAGTTATACAAGTGTGACTGCCTAAAGGCGTGGTCATAGTAGTCAGGCCCATAAAAAAATCAATTCGTGATAGAAAAAAAGTAAAAGCTGATTCTTATTTAGCACGTTAAATTACATCTAATCCAACTATTTTTTTATTTAAGACGAAAAAAAAATATATATTTTTTTGTCCATTAGTGTATTTCAACTATAGGCAGAGGTATGCCTATAGTCAAACTTAACTGTGAATCCATTCAAGATTTGTACATCAATTTTTATGATACGTGACTTTATTTACTAGTAATTTTACCAGCTTTGAGATAAAGGAGATAAACTTAAATATTTTTGATGTTTTCACTTTTAAAAAGAAGTTTTAGTAAAAAAGAAATCTTGAATTTTGCATGAAAAAAAAAAATTTGTTCCGACACTTTTCAAAATATCTCCTAAACTATTGGGCGGATAAAAATTTGATAGAAAAGCGACTTAAAGCCAATATTTTTCCACATATTTTGGTGTACTACTTATATAAATCGTGCATAAAAAAAATCCCGACCTGATGGAAAAAAACTGAAAGCGATTCGAGTTCAGCATGCGGAATTCCATCTAGTCTACATATTGTAATTAATGACGAATGTAGTACGATTTTTAAAGGATTTTCTTCCAACAAATGTATTTTTTAAGGCAATTTTTTTGTTTCATCTGAATAGGTTCATTAAGAATAAAGTCAATTCGCATCAAGTATTTGTAGAGTTCTCCCATAATTTCATGTTTTCCTTACGTTTTTAACAGTTTTCTATAAGAATCTTTAAAAACTGGTCGCATAAAAAAAGTTCTAATAAAGAAAAGAGCAAAATTATAGTGTATGGACAATTCAGACTTAAAGCATGTAAACGAAAAAAAAATTTACATTTTCAAATGTAAATATTTAAGTATCTATAAAGGTACTTTCAGACGATAATATTTAGTATTAAGATTTTTTCGACAGTAAAATATTACGTATTTCATCGGCATGCCAAAAAATCCAATCCAATTATAAATCCTAAAGTAGTTTCCACGATAACATATTGTATATTATTCTTGCCTTTATGAAATTCATGATGAAATATTGATTTAAATCATAGCTGTAACTTATGAATGAAATAAAAAATAAAAATACTTTTTATTTCATTTCTATTTCATATTTCTAACCATGATACAACAACTAAAGGTAAAATCACTAGAAAGTTTGTTCTCAATTTCATTTACCCTGAAAAGTCAAACACATATAAAGCAAAAGAAAATGTAAAAAAATTAAACAAAACTTCAAATAGGAAAAAAAAATATTTTCAATTTGAAACAAAAAATTTTTTTTAACAAATTTTTTTCAACAAAATTTTATCAAAAACAAACAAATATCCTCAAATATATTGTGTCCGGTTCGCCAAATGTGTGCTCTAAACATTCATACAGCCTTCCCGAGATGGAATTCCTCATTTCAAGAAGTAATTCAAATAATATAAGTACACACATGTAAACCAAATATTTTATATTTTTTCATTCTTGATTTTTTTTTTCTTTCCATTTTCAGTTTTTTTTTTGGCTTAACAAGAATTCAAATTGAAGTCTCTCTCTAGTGATTCTACCTTCTATCATTATATTATGTTTCTAACTAAAAATATATTTTAATCAATCTATTAACTTTTGAATAAAAATATTAAGGATTTCTATTTATACTAAAACAATTGAATTTATTATAAATTTGTATCTGATTGAACAAAATAAATTAAAAATTAATATATTTTATTTAATCAAAAAGAAAAATAAATATATTTTTATAAAAAGAAAATCAAAAGTTTTTTATTTGATTATTCTAACATTGAATAATATTCATATGTATTTTATTTAAATAGAAAAAGTTCAAAAAATTTTTCTGATTTTTATTCATAAACTTTATATTCAAATAGAAATTTTAAATAAATATTTTTATTATTTTATTCAACAAAAACTCCAAAAAATAAAAATATTCAGCATCAAAAGGCTTGAATAACAAAAAATTATAAAATTTTTCCAAATATTCAAGTATAAAAAAATATTTTATTTATTTCTTTTTTTCAAAGCAAATTTAAAACTATTCAAACAAATTCATGTTGAATAAAAATATTCAAAAATTTTCTATGAATAAAAAAATTTAATGTTTTGAAACAGATTTTATTTTTAAAATGGAAAATAAAATAAAGAACAATTGTAGTCAAACTAAAGAAACAAAATATATTTTAAAATTAGTTAAAGACTTTGAAATTTGATTTATATTTTATAAATTCATATTCGAATACTTTTGTGGAAATTTTATTTTATCTAACTTGTTAACAAATGGAATAATATTTAAATAGTTTTTATTCAAATCAATTTCAAGTAACTGAAAATCATATTACAAAAAGTATAAAATAATTTTAAAAAAATTTATTTCTAAAAATATAAATAAATTATTAAAATAATTTATTTTTAACAAATATTTTGATTGAAAATATTCACAATGAACAGCTATGATTTAAATATTTTTTTATAAATATTTTATTGTTTTCATTTTTTGTTTATGAAAAATATAACATGAAAATCAAAAGTGTTTGAACAATTTTAAAAAATAAAAAATACTATTGGTATTTTCGAAAAAATCATAAGTAATTTTTCGTAATCAAACAATTTGTATTTAGACGATAAATATATAACGTAAATATTTTAATATTAAAATTTTTGACAAACCTTAATATTGAATATTATCGCCTGAAAATACCTTTAAGTAAAAGTGTTATTCTTTTATGAAACTAGAGACTCTAAAAATTACAAATATGCTTATTATTTTTGTTTGAAATTATTAATCGCGAATAAATATAAAAATTTAGAAAATTCCCAAAAAAATTGTTGAACTCGTTTTTTGGACCATTTCTTAAGAACTTTTGTAAAGGTTAAAAAATTTGTTAGATTTTACACTTTTTTTGATGTCAACCTTGGATGTACAATTTTTTAACTGGTTTAGATCCTTATTAACTTTTTATGACACCCGTATTCAGTAATTAATGGTTTTTTATAATTTTAACATTTTTCCTGGCTCAATTTTCGATGCCAAATCTAGCCCCGAAGTGTAAATCAGCACATTATTTAGTATTTCAATTGATAGATTATGACATTGTATTTTCTTTGATGTATCATTTGCCAAAATTATCTTTGTTAAACTTATTTTTTTTTTTGACTTGAAGTTGATTGATGCAGTGTTCATTTTCTCAATTTTATTTTTTTGTTATTTTCCATTTTTTCGGATTATGAATTAACAGTTTGGATTTTATAAAAGAGTATTACCTTCTTCTCGAAGAATATTTCTTCTGAAATATTTACGTTTTAAAATGTAAAAAAAAATTCTAATACTATACACTGTGGCTTTAATAAATGCAGTTGAAAATGTAAAAAATGTTCGTTTACATGCTTTAATCTATGAAATATAAAAGGTGGTACTTGACACGTTCGAGTTGCCTTTAATTGTACTGATTCAGTCAGTATTTTAGCAAGTGTTTGACCGTAAAATGTATTGTTCGAAATCCAGTGCACCTAAGAACCATAACAATTTTAAAGAATTGATCACTAAATACCTTTCGGAAAGTAAAATTACTCCCGTTTACCCGTTCTCATGTTCTAAAAAAGGTATGAAACATATTGTGCTATAGAATGAAAAAAATCAATATGGAAAGCTCCAATGACAATAAAGCCCAAATTACAATAGCGCGTAGTCAGCAACAATATCAGCAAAAATTATCAGCTGATCACTGTCAGCACAACATGTTGCTGCCGTTATAATTACAATTCAGCGTAGGCTTGTGTATTTTAGCCTCTCTTTTATTTGCTCACTCTCTTTGTCTCACTCGCAAACTGAATGCAGCGCGGTGAATTTAGAAACAGGGCTAAATGAAACAGCACTGCAAACTGCCGCTGACCAAATGTAATCAACACCATAACAAACAGTGCATTCTAAATATTCAGCTGATTATGGCAGCACACAGTGCTGCTAACTACGCGCTATTGTAATTTGGGCTTAAGCCGAAATTTTCTCGGCGGCTCATAAAAAACATCCGGCGGCTCGAGTCAGCCGGCTTACAGCCGATCGGCGCAGTTCTCTGGTGCCAGCTGTTTGAGTGTATTGCCAGACACAATAAATAAACTGCATTATCTGTAGAAATTGATTATTTATAACTGTATTATTATAACTGTTTTACCTTAAATTATAGGTAATTGATAAAACGGATATAAAGCTATAATTATATTTAACTTGAAGTTTAAAAATTCGTTAAAAATTTTTGAATTTAAAAAAATAATTATACTTGTATCGATTGCGTCACTGTTTAAATTTCAATATTTTGATTTGAGTCTGTAGAAGTTAAAATAACTGAAAAATAAACTAATCTATTGATTTAATCAAGTTTACTTGTAAAAAGTAATTTTCGACATCATTGTTAGCGTAAATCTATGTTATAAGGTATTGTATAACTTTTAATACCAGGGCTGAGATGTTAAAGAAAATAGATAATAGGAAAATTATCGGGGAAAAGAAAATCAATTTGATATTAAGAGAATTTTGTTTAATGGGAAGAGACTTTAAAAAAAGTATTAAAATAATATCCAGTATGGATTATGAAAAAAATCAGAGTTTGTTTAAAGGGTAAGTAATTAAGTGCAAAATGATTTTTTATTGAAAAAAAAAAAGTAAATTTTTTGTGTTTGGATATAAATAGATTATATAGAATTAAATCTGTTCGCATAAAAGGTGTTCCTGACCTAAGACTTCTTAAAATGTTTAATTATGGTTTAAAATGACTTAGAAAAAACGTAATATGTATTAAAAACATACATTATTCCCATTTTTACACTTCATTATCACAAATCTCATCACTCCCAAAAACTGCCTTATCACTTTATTGGGTCAGTCATAAAACACATACATGTTTTATCATTAAAAATTGTCGATATACAATTTGTGTAAAACATTATTATCATTATATGCTAAACTATATTTTTCAATATTTAATGAAATTTAATTAAAGATTTTTGCTAAAATGTTTATTATAAAAGTGTTTTTGTACATGTACATGTTACATACATAGTTTGATTAAAACAGAACTCATGGCGCCTAATTTTTAGATAAGAAAAGAATATTTCATTCCTTTCAATAAATTGTACTAAAACAACAAATAAATTTTATTTATTTGTTATCATCCAACAAACCAAATGATATCATAACGATATAATTTGTAATTCAAAAATGATATCATAATGTTTCAAAATAACGATATTAGTAACGATATTGTTAAATTTCAGCAGCGCGATAATTTAGCTACATATTCCAGAATATATGCATACTAAGATTGGATGAATATATAATATCCTTTTTATTTTATTAAAAATTGAAACAAGATAAAATAATAAACTAAAATATATCCTACTCCTAATAATTTTGTATGTAGTACAAAACTTCAGTGATCCGAAAATAGTTCCCCTTAAAACCCAACCTGATATTGATTCCTTTATCTTATCTTATCCTATTTTATTTTTTGTAATTCCACTAAATTTTGCTATAAAATATAACATTTTTATAATACGTAACATAATAAAATATATATTTTTTTCCACAAAAATTTTCAATTTATTTTTATTATCCTGAAAATGTTTGAAGTTTTTTTCTAAAGCGCCCCATAGTCACATACTGCATAAGATCAAGCAATAAGTATGTATTAGTAAAATTTAGAAAGCTTTTCAGTATGTGCGTCACACCGACAATGCAGTATGAAAAATCAAAATCGTTTTGATTTCAAAACGAACTCATACTGCAAACTCATATTTTAAATGAATTTTTGAAGTTTTCTTTTTCATTTATAAAAATTTCAGTTTGACTTTTTAAACTGAAAGAAAAAATAATTAAATTATTTAAAATTGTTTCTTTTTATTCGAAATTTTTAGCAAAAATAAAAATTTGATTGATCAATGTGTAGTGAAATCGTCAATCACACACGTATAGGGGGGTTCATCGACAGTATCTCTCTGCAGTATGTGTCTATGGGCGCCTTAAGGAAAAAATATTTTGATATTTTATCATATAATTTTAAAATTATGATATCGTTTTTTGTTTTGTTGGGTAACATCATAATTTTTTAATTCCTACTCAAAAAACAAAAAAGCAGTCGCAAAGTAGCTCTGAGTTGAGGAACAACTCTCGCGTCGCACAGTGTCCCGTTTCAAAAATAAAATGGAAATAAATCTAGAATTTTCAAACGGTTGGTCCGATTTTAATGAAATTTAAAAAACTTTAATACTGCGTGAACCAGGGTCTATCAAAATTGACCCATTTTTTTATGATTTTCCAATTTTTGCCTTAATTTCTCAAATCGCAAAGCTGGAATTAAAAAATAAAATTATTTTTTACAAAGTTTGATGTGTTTTTAATCTTTTGGTAATAGAAATTTTTGCTCCCCGATATCGGTTGGAAAGATATAGGAAAAAAGTTAAAAAATCCCATTTTTGGAAATTTTTAAGTTTTTTTGGAATTTGCGGGATTTCTATTGAGTAATCCAAAAAAAGTGACTAAAGGTGTAAATTAAGCACTCAGGTGCAAAATTTCATTTAAAATTATTACCAAACAAAAATGTTATTCCAATATTAAAAATGAATAATATGTTAAAAATCCAAAATCTGTCCCATTTCGGTGTTTTTTGCGAAAATTCTTCAATAAATTTTTGTATTATAAAGATTTTTATATATATTTGAAAAGAACACAAAATTTCCTAAACAACGATATAAAATATGTATTATTTGTCAGCCTGATGGCTATAACAAAAGGATATGAATTAAACACTATGCTCAAAAAAACGTAAATGTTAAGCTTTATTACAATATTTCTTGATACTGCATTATCAGAAACGGCATTACCAATCATGGAAAAATTAAGCAAATTAAACAAATCACATGTAATTATTAAGTTTGAATCCTTTAATTGTATACGCAAAACAGAGGATATAGACTTGTTATACACCAATATTTAGGAAATTATGTCTTCTTTTCAGAAATATATAAAATAATTTATAATAAAAAAATTCGTTGCCTATTTTTTGCGAAAATGTGCCGAGAAAGTGTTAAATTGTTTTTTTTTTGCAAATTTTTCAGTTTTAAATTTGGAATAACATTTTTGTTAGGAAATATTTTTAAATGAAATTTTGCACCTGAGTAGATTTTTTGATGCTTAATTTGTACCTTTAGTCACTTTTTTGGACTTTTCATTAGAAATCCCGCAAATCTCAAAAATTTCCAAAAGTGGAATTTTTTAAGTTTTTTGCTATATCTTCCCAACCGATATCGGAGTGCAAAAATGTCTATTACCAAAAGATTAAAAACATATCAAACTTTGTAAAAAATAAAATTATTTTTTAATTCCAGCTTTGAGATTTGAGAAATTAAGGCAAAAATTGGAAAATCATAAAAAATGGGTCAATTTTGAAAAGTTTTTAATTATTTTTTTCCATTACACAATTCTTCATAAAGAAATCTTTCAGAAAAGTATAAATACTATATATATTACTTAAGAAATTTTTTTTATAACTCAAATAGAACGTAACTATCTTTTTCGCAAAAAAACGGCAAAAAATCGACTTTTTTCAAAATTCAAATGCTTATAACTTTTGATTCAGTAAAGAATTTGTTAAAAAATATTTAAAAAAAATCGATTGAAATTTGGACCCGCTATAGCGAAAAAACTTTACCAAGATAGGTCCAAAAATAAAAATTTTAATGTTTGAAGCCAAATATCTCTTAAACTAAAAGAAATAACCTACACATATGACAATGTTTTTTGTAGATCTCGACTAGCAGAATCCACTCATATAAAAATCTTTTAAATCAGCTAAGATATAACAAATCTGGATCGTTTTAAATTTTTTGAACACCCGAGGTGTCCAACTTTAGGACTCTCTGGACCCGCCCCCGTTATGGTTATAAGGTCCAAACTCAAAACTTAAACTCGCCTATACCTCTACTAATTAAAGATTTATTTCCATTTTATTTTTGAAATGGGACACTGTGCGTCGTTGCAGTTATTTCTTAAGTATAGCCAGGCGGGCTTTTGTTGATTGGCCTTCGGGAATTTTGCGTCTCACACCGCATTGACTAAATGTTTGTAGTCGGCTAACTGTATCGCGTTACGGTTTTTCGAAACTTACATTTGTCACATGCAATCGATTTTGATAACCTAACATTTATATTTGATGATTGGTGAAGGACCAGATAAAACTCGAAGGATTGATATTGGTGGAGACCATTAAACTCAAACTAATTCAAAAACTCTAGCTTTCTATATGAAGGTATAGATCGACTGGATGATTTGCGAAGGAGGCTTCTGTTGGATGTACACCCTGGCTATATGTAAACTGAATGCTACGCCATTTAAACTCAAATGACAAAAAAAAAAGCTTTAGTTTTTCATTTAACAGAAGGCACATTTATTACACTTGTATATTGGTTTAACAATTTTGGCACACTATAATGAAATATTTTTAGACTATAAATAACACCAATTTAGGATACACAATTTGTAATATTTTGACTTGCATCCAAATGATGAGTGGTGCGAAATTGTACTAATATAATTAAATAGCAAGTAGCTGCACCCGTTATCTGTAAAAAATAAAAAAATTAAAGGAAAATTATGAGCAACAATTTTTATATAAAATTTTTTCCTTAACTTACCGTAAATATTAAAGTACGATCTAAATTAAACAATTCAGCTGCTGTAAATCTTACACGACGATGTTGTAACTGCAATGATAAACGTAACAAACGATCACGTATTTCCGGATCATCAGTTATATTCAAAGTTTTATGAACAATGGCGGCACATTTAGCACTTTCTTTAATTGTATTACTACTGCCTTCAACAATTAGAAATATTATAATAACATACCATAACATTTGGGCTATAAAGAAGGCAAAAAACTCTTCAGCTTCAAAAACTTCAACACATTTAGGATTTAGTAGTACTTCTAATATATAAAAATCATCGAATAATATAAAAAGAAATGATATAGATATAATGGCTAACAATGGATATGTAAAGTATTCTTCTATAGTATTACAAATATCGCAGAGAAGATTGTGAATATTGGTAACTTGTTTAAGAGAAAATTCGGGATTTTGTCTGATAATTGAGGTAACGCTATAGCGTTTATTGTTTGTTATAGAGATATTAGTAGGACGTCTTCTAGGTACACTGCGACTTATGCGTACTATTGAGTGAAGTGGAGAAAGTTCCACGGCGTTACTGTCTTCGATATGGGAATCTAATATGTCTTGAAGAATCTGAAATAGGAAGGAGGGTGGAGGTATGTAATTTAAGATATTAGAAATTTATTGCTTGAAAGGAATGACCAAAAGTTATAGAACTAATGCGTTAAAAATGTATATTTTTATGAATGAGAGGTACTAAACGATTTTATTATTATTATTATTTTTATCATTTATCTATTATCTATTAAATTTTGATATTTTCAAGTTACAAGTTTTGTTATTTTTGTCCTTTAAAATATTTGACAATTTGAAAAATTTTGCTTATTTGAAATATATTTACTAGAAACTTTAGAAATACAAAATAGTCATATTATATATTAATTTAAAGGAAATTGTGTCTTTTTTAAAATATTGTTTAAACTTTGAAGCAAGCACCCGAAAACGATTTATTTTTATTTTTCAATCAAAATAAATAAATAATGTTCAAAATGTTTTTTCATTTGTAGAAAAAAATATGTGAGGGATTTTTATTTTTAAAATAAATATGCATCAATGATGAAAAAAAATAAATATCTTTAACGATAAATATCAGTTCGAAAAAAATTTCAAATGATTGGTTTTTTTATTCATACTTTTGTTTTGTTTTCAAAATATTTTTTTATTTAAATGAAATTGTTGTTTAGAATTTTATCCATCCGATTGAAAAAGTTCAAAATAATTTTCAACTTTTGTAATAAATATCACAAAAGATATTTATATTTTTTATTTTCATCATGATTATTATTGATGAAAATAAAAAAATCATGATGGATTTTTATTATTTTTTGAACATTAAAGATTGTTTTTCGATTGAAATAAAAATAAAAAGATTGCTTTTTTTTAGTATTAAAATCCGGTCTCTGCTTTAAAGTATTTAAATTTTTTGAAATTTATAGACTTATCTTAAAATAAAAAAAAACTAGTGCGAATGTTATATTCGGCTTTTTCAACTTTTTCAAATTTTACGTTATATGGGAAGTGGGCAGTAATGTGGGCGGACCAGGCCAATTTTTTGTTTCCGAGTTTATATCGACCCCCGAACTATACGTATAAAATTTCACCTTATATGGGAGGTGGGCGGTAAAGTGGGCGGACCACGCCCATTTTTGTTTTCCGAGTTTATATCGACCCCCGAACTATACATACAAAATTTCGTTGTCGTACATGCCTTGAAGTATCTAGACATAGCTAGATCGACTCAGAATCTAACCAGGACCCAGAAAATATATACTTTTTGGGGTCTTAAATGATTCCTTCGACATGTTACACACGGAATGACAAAATCAATATACTCCCCATCTTTTTGATGGTGGGTATAAAAAAAAAAAACGCAAGTTTTGTTTATAGGCATGATACAATAAATAACAAGGTACAATTATTAGAGAGAGTTGTCATTTTCAAGTCTTGTAAAGTCAAATAATTGAAAAATTTAAAACAAAAATATATATGAAAAAATTTAAATATGTTTCGTTTATATTTAATATGTGGAAATATTTGTTGGATATTTTGCGAAATTTAACACGTATATTTTTCAAAATGATATTCTGTGCACAATTCGTTATACACATTTTAGTTTTTTCACATAAAAAGTTCTTTTTTCACAATTTATAATTTTAATATCAAATATTTTTTTAATTTTTTTAAGTGTTCTTTATTTTTCACATTTTCTTTTGACTGACTTTTTAAGGGAAATAAATTTGGCAACTTTTTCTCTAATAATTGTACATTGTTATTCATTGTATCATGGTTTATAGGACATATTTCATAAATATGAGCTTAAATATTTTCGAAATGCTTATAGCTATCAAAATAATAAGAGTTGATAAATGTAAAGATCAGAATTTTGCTATATATTTTTTAACGTCAACATTTTTATTATTTAAAATATGGGTATTTTAGGAAAATTGCCTTGTGTGAACCTTTAAAAACATATCAAACTATTTAATCCAATTCGCAAAAGTACTGTAATTAACAATTACAATTTTTTAAGGCTTAAAAAGTTGAATTTTTCTCCCAAGACGTTTTAAACTTTCCTAAATTACATTTACACGCTTATCTAAGATCCAGTCTTTCAAAAATTTTAACAAATTTAAAATTTTTTTCTTATCGATTTGAGATAATTACAAAATTTTTTCTTTAGCTTAATTTAGAAAATTAAAGAGAATTTCAACACATTTTTTAAACAAATTTTGGAAAGAGTGGTCCAGTTACACACATCAGCCAACAATATTCTGAAAGCTTAACTCCTACTCTATTGACGTCCCAAAATCGGTATATCAGCTTAATAGATCCAGACTTATTACTATTTATTTTGGAAATGGATTTTTATGTAACTAATTTTTCGTGCACAGTCTTTATTTTTCAAAATCAACACTTTAGTTAATATATTTAGCAGCACTTTAATTTTTTTCGTACTAACAATCACCAATCAACCGTTTGATCTATTTATAGGTAAATAAATTACGAAATAACTATTTGAAGATTAAATTTAATGTTAAAAATTTTAATTTTACCGAAATTGTGATCACAGTTTTTGCATTCTCTCTTTGATTATTTGATTAAAAAGTTTTTGCTGGATTATTGTAAATGGCCAAATATTATTTTTCTCACTTTTATATTTCAATATTTTAAAAAATAATTTTCTTTAATTTTCAACTTTTTGGTCATTCCTTAATTCTTTTCCATTATTTTTTTCATTTACCTCATTCATCATATTAAATCGACTTTTTGCCAAATGTGTGGTACATAAAAATTTAAAAACCATAATACTAATATTAATATGCGGTAGGGCAAATGTTGTAAATACCACAAATGAAGGTGTTATTTGGGCCGATCGTAATAGCATGTAACTGACGCACAAATAAATAACGTTGAATAACAGCATTCCAAAGGATATAATAAATGAATACCATAATATTTTACGATAATTTAATTTCATGCCCAATCTTTCGTGCAAAATCTTATCAACAACCAAATTATTTTGTATAATATTTATTAATTTGTCACGTTTTAAAATGGCAAAACCAAATATCGTTAACATGGCTATAATACCCGTTAATGAGAGTGTAGCATCACCAAGTTTGGTTATGTTTGTTTGAAAGAAATAACCAATAATAGAGCCACCTTCACGATACGATAGAAAAAAACACAATAGAAAGAATAGGAAATGGGCAATGCCAGCAACAAAGGACAAGGCTGAAGTACGAACTTCCTTTTGGGACTTTAAGTGAAAGGGGGCCAAACCAATTATAGAAATGTAGGTTAATGGCCTTAGCGATTGAAATATATCGTCGGCTTGTGAGAAACGTTCCCAGAATTTAAAGCCCATTTTATTTGAAAACACAATTTAAAAAAAATTAACACTTATTTTCACCGGAAATTAAAAAAATTTAGAATTATTATTAATATTTTTTTTACGTCCGTTTTAGAAGGCCACTTGTTGATAACTGAATTCCTGTGATGTGTGTAATTCTATCAGATGTCGCTTAAGTTAAAATGTTTTCTTTCATTTTGTTTTTTATTATTATTTTATTGTATTAATTGCCATTATGTACATATGAAGGTATGTACTAGTGTACTTTATATACTTACATAGTTGCTTAGAATTAAGAGTATGAGAATGAATAAAAAAATGAATGAATGTTAATTGTATTTGATATAAGGACTTTTCTTTCTAATTTAAAGGGTGTCAATTAAACATGATACCCTTCTTTTTCTATGTCTGCTTTATATTTTGTTCGTATAACTATTTATGTAGAATAAATAAATATGTAGGTACTTTATTTGCCGTAGACAACTTGTTAAACATTGTCATATTATAGTAGAACTGTTTGTTGTATCATAGAGCGCAAACGTTTAAGTTTCCTTTTTTAATTCATATGGTTTCGCTTGTTTGTGTTGTTGTATTAATATTTTGCGGTTTGTTTATATGTTTACAACAAATTATTTTCAACAATTCAAAATAAATAGAGGTATTTATTTCAATTTATATGAAACATATTTCGGAAATTTATAGATCAGTTGTTAAAATAATAGATTTGTTATATAATTAGATATAATATAGATTAGTTGTTAAATTAATAGATTTTTTATAGAATTTTGAGGCGGCAAAAATTAGAATTTTTAGGTCTTTTGTTATATTTTTTCATGTGTATGAACTTACTTAATTGTCTTCATGTACGTACTACATTTTTTTATTTTTATCCAAAATAAACGCAATGTTATTGTTTTAGGCATATTATATTTCTATACATATAGTACATACATACATATATACATATGTATATATTTTTTCATTTCTTTTCTTTTGTATAAATTTTGCAATTATTATACACTTAAAAAAATGTTGGGAAAGAATAATTTAACTATTTTTTTGTTAAATCATTTCATCTGATGAATATTGATGTAGTATCAAACATAAGCATTTTTTAATAGATCACGGACCTTTTCAGAAAGTAGTCTTCTCCCACGGACACCACCACATATTTTGGTTCCTTAATATTTCAAAAGTGGCCTATATAATAAAAAAATGATTAGACAACTTTTACATTCATTTGCAAATTATGTTTTCTTTAAAACTAATTGGTTTTTGTGAAAACTAAATTTCAAAAACTAATTCGCTTTGATCTCTATTTAGTTTTTGTTGACGCAAAGAATTCTTGATTACCCGCTTGACCACAAACTTAGATAAATACATCGCCTTCGAATAATTCTCGCACATTTCTCTAACAAAACATTCGAGAATGACTATCGAAGACGTTTCGAGAATGAGCTCGTACAGTTCACCTGTCGTTCAGTTTGTGGCAGCAAATCGATCTATATCAAAGGTTCGTTTATGATATCTATATCGAATAATAAGTGGTATCGTTAACAAAATGAAAAAAAAAAAAAAAAAAAAAAATCGTTTGAGATCAGTTTTCGATATCCAAAATTTAATTTTAAAATTTAATTTTAAAATCTACATTCTTTTAGGTCCAAGTTTACTAAATTAATCTGCAAGAAAAAAA
This sequence comes from Protophormia terraenovae, assembly GCA_951394005.1. NCBI lineage: Eukaryota > Metazoa > Arthropoda > Insecta > Diptera > Calliphoridae > Protophormia > Protophormia terraenovae. The sequence goes on from OX596074.1 coordinate 147,757,230, forward strand.
TTATCATTTAGATAAATATGTTATTTTGCGAATGCCATTAGACATGTTGCAGTCTTACTTACCATTTGTATAATTATTTTCCAGAAAAGGTATTTATAATTAAACTTACATCATAAACTTAAGTCTAAATTACAACCGACAAATATGAACTGTGACTAAAGAATATAATTCGATATTTTAAGAATTCTCGAAAATTTCTCGAACATTAACTATCGAGAAATTATCGAAGTTGAGATGCTACGAACATTCACTTTTTATTTAATTTTCGATAAAATCTCTAATATATTTGTTTCGAAAATTCCTCGTTTTTGCGAACATTCATAATTTCTTGTCTCAGGTCAAGCGCGTAATTATACCCTACTCCACCAATATGTAGATGGGGTATTATGCGTTTGTGCTGATGCTTGTAAAGCACAGAAAAACTCATCAGACCCCCACCTTAAAGTATACAATACGACTCAGAATCAATTTTTGATTCGATTTAACGATGTCCATTCGTCTGTTGTATAAATGTTAATCTTTGTGCCAAATTTTATGAGAATCGGTCCATAATTTACCGTAGCTCCTATCAAGGCATTATTCTGTATTTGTATATTTTACTAACATTTAGTAAGTGTTGGTCTACAATTGGCTACAGGTCTAATAAAAGTCCCTTTCACGAATTTTTATGATCATACACAATTTTGTAGGGATTTTATATGGTCGATCTTGACCGACTATATCTTTCTTTCTCATTTTTCTTCTTTTAATTGGCCTTGTTTCCTTTTTAACTATTTTAAACTATATTTTAAGCATAATTTATTAAAAAAAAAACAAATTAAAACAAACGAAAAATAATAAAATGTTATAGTTTGGTCCTATATGAAAGCTTGCTATTCTGAAAACAGTTGAACAGGATGTTTCATTAATATTTATTTTAACAGTTTTTATGTGTTAACATTTTTTGATATTAAAAATTTTAAGAAAATTACCTCGTGTGACTAAATTTATCGTTAGTCTGTCACAATGTTTTGCAAAACCTTTAAAAACGCATATCGACACATATCGCAAAAGTACTGAAAGAAAAAAAACTATAATTTGCCGAATTTTCGAGTATCGAAACGCTTTTCGGTAAAATTGGGATTTCAATTTAAAGTATTATAATTATATTTTAATAATTGGTAACTAAATTAAAAAAATCAAGAAAAAGTAGTATTTTTAAAAATCGGATAATAAGTAATTACATACTGGGTTATACACACAAAAAAATCCATAGGTTATAATTCCTCAATATATAGTATAAAATTAACTAAGCAAAAGGGTAGAATGGCAGTTACAAAGTTTCTTAGGTGATAGAACTATTATTTTAGGTAATTTTCATGTTCGAAATATTACCAAAAATGTTTGGCAAAACTCCGTAAACATTTTGAAAAATTACCTACGAAAACGAAGTACGTTTTTATACTTATTTTTGGTGAATTAAATGTTTTCTTATACAAGGATCATAGTAAATTCTACTTTTTTTCTTGCAAATATTTCAAAAATTAGTCGGGAAATAATTTATTTTTAATATTTTTTTATTAAGAAATCAATAAAATGACATATCAAACTTAAACGTTATTTTATATATTAAATTTAAATATTCAGTCGATTTAAATATAAATTTTGTTTAATTTTCCAATAGTAACCCTTACATTCAATATCACAATTACATATACTACCTATATATAATTAAAAAAAGAAAAGCAATTAATTACAACTTGCATAAATTATTAATTTAGAGAAAATCTTACCTCATAATCACTTCTTCAGCAATTTTTTTTACTACAGAAGGGTTTCTTTTGCAGCTGATTCCGTCGGTGTATGGAGCCGTAATATTTTCTTCGAGAGGACTACAGATGTTTACTAGCAGCTGGTATATTTGCAGTTATAGGTTGTTCTTTATAACATAAGTACTTTTAGTTCTATATTTCACCGGATGTTCTATAAAATCAACAGTTTTGAAGTGTGCATTGGTTATTTACTTAAATCTTTAATTACATTTAGTCTGTATTGTTATCTAAAATAATACAAAGAAACTATTTTAATCAAATAAATAATATATGATTTTCTACACCAATGCAATCGTCCTTTGTGACTTACCAACAGTTCAATTAAATCTTTTGAGTTAAGTATCTGCAAGTTAGCTTCGACAATTGTCTTTTTTACCGTCTGGCTTATTCGATAATAATTGAGATTGTCCGTGTCACATAGGCGATATATGTAGTTTATACAAATTTTTATTTGCAAACTCGTTGGCTACTTATGTATGTGTTTGGGTCTTCTTCCACGGCTCTTAAAGACTTACGGTGACAATCAAAAATTCCTTTATTTATTGTAAAAGTTTTCGCCTTTCAGTTGTTAAATTCTCATGTATCACAGACTGTATTTAATTATTTTGTTCCTTTAGCATTCATATTTTTGCTAAAAATTAAAAATTTTTGAATATTTATATATTAAATTCAATTTTATTACTCACCTTTTCCACAAATTATATTTTTTGTTGACATTAAAATAAATAAAACCATGAATAAAACTGTAGACAATTTAGAAGAAGATATATAATTCTATTAGTAATATTAACTTGACTTTTAGGTAAATTTTTTCAAAAAAAATGACTTGGATAAAAAAACTTAATATTCTTATTTTCATATAAAAAGAAATTACCTAAGCTGACTTAGAAAATAATACCTCGACTATTTTTTGTGTGTATGTACTGGTAAGAATTTTGAAAAAAAGAAATCATGGAATATAGAACCGTTACAAGGATTTGACTATGAACATTTCTACAGAACTAGTTCTGGAGGTGACTCAAAATCATTTGTTTTTTTCTTAGAACAAGAACAATCTATTTTCATGCGTTCTGGTACTAGAACTATAGAACTAATACATTTATTACTGGGGTATGTATGTATGTATTTCATAACACCACATGCAGCTCTTGTAAAATTACTTGATATAATTATTAACTTACTAATGTGTAACAGGATATTAATAAGTTTGTATGTATGTGTATATTAGGATGAAACCCAAAATAAAAAATAATAATATGATTTTAATAAAAAATTTTATTTAAAGATTGCAGCACAAAATGCTAGAAAAATATCGTTTATATTAAATATTAAAAATATTTGATAACTCAGGGAAACACTAATTAAATTCCTTAATTTTAACAAGCGGAAATGTTATATTCGGCTCGGCCGAATCTATATACCCACCATCAACTTTTTCAAATTTTACGTCATAAGAGAGGTGGGCGGTAAAGTGGGCGTACTACGTCCATTTTCTGTTTCCGAGTTTACATTGAGCCTTGTACTATTTGAACACAATTTCGTTGAAGATTCACCTTACATGGGAGGTGGGCGGTAAAGTGGTTTCCAGATTTACATCGACCCTCGAAAATATATACTTTGTGGGGTCTTAAATGATTCCTTCGACATGTTATACATGGAATAACAAAATCAACATACCCCCCATCTTTTTGATGGTGGGTATAAAAATGGCAATTTATCGCTAGAACTAGAGTTAATTCAAAAGAAGAGAATTAGAGGTTTAGTACTTATGAAAACTGTGAATCCGAATTGACTGATAAAACCCATGCCACAGCAATTTTGTTTCATTTTGTAATTCTGTGTAAATAATTAAAAAATAAATAATAATTGCAAAAATTTTGAAAATTATTTGTTCTTAATTTGTTTTGCTGCAACATTTAAATAAATAATATTATTATATTGCACAATTACCACAATTACAAGTACCATTCTTACACATAATAAAATTTTAAAATATACTACACATGTACTATAAAATAATGAAATTAAGTATTTTCCACTATACCTATGCGTCACTCTAGATAAAAAAACGGTTTATAAATTTCTCGTATCTATTCAATTCAACGTATGTCATATAACAAATAACTTTTAACGGTTATTGCTACTGTCAGTGTCATTTATACTTACATACATATACATATGTATACCAAAGACAATAAATTAAAGAATATTAAGTGCGTTCGTTTACCCAAAATATTGTACTGCTTAGTAAAAACTATCAGGTATGTGATGGAAAATGATTTCGAAAACTAATCGATTTTAAATCGAAAAAATATGTGATGCACTGATATTTAAGTTTTTGTTATTGATAAAAATTATATTTTAATCACTTTCTTTTATATTTTATTAAACAATTTTTTTATATTTGCCTAAAAATAATTGTTATTTTTCACTTGAAATTCATTACAATTTTTCAAACCGATTCGTTTTGAAAACGATCGGTTTTCATCACATACCTGTATAATTGGATTTGAGATCGAGTACTTAAAATCTCGAAAGGAGAGAAACAAATTGAGAGTGAAAATACAGTTTATTAACTGAGTTTTTACAAATTTTAATATTTATTTTTTTTATTGAAAATCCAGTAAATCATACGGTAACATGAATACTCAATTTACTGATTTTAACTGGAAAAGTAAGAGAATGGACCTATTGTGTTATGAGCTTATATCAGCAATATATTATGTTTACAACCCAACAGGAAAGGAGTAAAGATACCTACTAGAATGCATACTTTTAACAACCATTATAATTTTAAACTTGAGGCTATTGATATATAAGACCTTATAGACAAGATTTCTAATTCCAGTGTAATGCTTTTACTTTTTTTTTTAGAATTTTTAAAAATTGTATAATAAATTTATATATATTTCCCCTAGGTCCTTGCTTATATATTTTTATATTTATGCATGTGTTGTTATACCTTCAAATGTATTTGTGTTTTTTTTTTTTTTTTTTTGTTTTTTTAATTTATACTATTGACATTTACCAGTGTTTATCTTAACGAAAGTATATTGTTTATATATTCTATTGATACTTGACAATATGACATTTACTATTTATTTCTATGATGAGCAATAAATCAATTTAATAAGAATATTTTCTTGTAATTTGTAGAAATTCAAGGGAAATTAAATAAAGGTGTTTAACTTAAACATATATTAACTAAAATAAGTATTACGCAGTACAGTGAGAAAAATTAAAATAAACAGGCGCGAATATTCGGCCCGGCCGAATCTATATACCCACCATCAGCCTTTTTCAAATTTTACGCTATATGGGAGGGGGCGGTAAACTGGGCGGACCACGCCCATTTTTTGTTTCCGAGTTTATATCGATCCCCGAACTATACGTACAAAATTTCGTTGTCGTACATGCTTTTGTTGAAGATATATCAGCAGAACTCTATAAAACGGACACCCTACCCAGCAAAAATTTTGTAGGTACTGGTAAGCAGTGCAAAATTATTCATGCCTGCCGATAGCACATCATTGATGCGCATTTGAGTAAGCTATAAAAGGAAGCGAGAAATTTACATTGGGCTCATATTTTTTTTTTTACCGAATTACAACCTGCATCCTCTCTCGCTTACGTGGATGCAGGATTGTAAGCGAATGACTTTCTTCTCCCCCTTTTTATTTACAATTTAATACAAAAAGTTCTGCTAAGTTGGATGATGCAATATTTTCAATTGAGTTGATTAGTTGTGATCGACCGTTCAAAGTGTTAAGAGGTAAGTTTGTTCGTGAAAGTCGGAAAAAAATGATGTACAAAAATTATATTAAAATTGTAAGTAAAATTATTATATTTTTTTTTAAATAACTATTATATTAACAAAATAATATTATTTATTAAATTAATAAAGCTCTGAATATGTATATTGTTTTTAGTTTTCTTTATAATATACAAAATATAATAAATATAATAAATAAAAAATAATATAAATAAAAATAATATCTTTTATAAATGATTTCACAGCTTCTGGGATCTCTAAAAGATGCACATAAAAGAGGCATGAAATCATCACATCTATGATGCCTTAAAATGCGCATAATAAAGGCATGTATGAACCCAATACGTAGCGCAGCAAAGAGCCCTACCAAGTGGGACATCACGAACAAAAATCATGCCTTCTTGAAGCAGGTTGGTAAGGGAGAGTTCTTTTATCTCTCCCTTACAAACCTGCTTCTGAGTATGCAGCAATTTTTGCTGGGTATGCTTCTAGTTTTTACCCCATAACTTTTTTGTTTGTTAATCGATTTTGCCCATTTTCAATCACAAACAAACCTTATAAAATATTTGTGCCAAATTTCGTCCTCCTCCGTTATCCCGTTCGAGCCCTATCCTGCTTTCAACAGAGGGACGGACATAGCTAGATCGACTCAGAATCGAACCAGGACCCAGAAAATATATACTTTGTGGGGTCTTAGATGATTCCTTCGACATGTTACATACTGAATGACAAAATCAATATACCCCCATCTTTTTGATGGTGGGTATAAAAATATTATTTTTTTTTGTGTTTAAAACACTTAGTTACTGGTCAATAGAAAAGATTTTTAATATATTGTTATTAAATTTTTTTTAAAGTTTTGCGTGTTTTTTTTACATGTTAGATTATAATAAATAAAACATAACTAACAAACAGTGTTTCGTTGAATGGTTACACTTTGTAGTTTTAATCCTGTAAATAATTTCAAAAGTGTTTATTTGTTTTAAAATATATTTTTTACTCTTTATTTATAAAATTTTGTTGGGTTGTCGTTTTTCTTTACACATTATTTTATATTAATATTTAATTAACATTAAAAAATATAAAATCTTTAGAAGTTTAACATATTTTTTTTAATTATTTAAAAGGACATTGAGAATATAGTGCAGCTATTTATTAAGAAGATGAACAAGATTTAAATATGAGAAAATGTTTTAAGTAATGTGATTTAGTTTCATTGGTTAAGAGTAGAGAAATAATATATATATCTTTTTTTAATTAGAAAATATTTTTGTATTAAAATGTATAAATATAAAGCGTTGTACTTAATCTATTATAAACTTTCATAAGACTTACTTAAAAATAAAATAAATAAAACTAGTAGGAAAGATATGTATATTCGATCAATTCCCAAAGGGGGTCCATGGCGAGGTCTGAAAAATCCCTAAATACATTTGTTTTTCTATTTTATCGGAATAATGAATAATAGATCAAAGCTCACATAATAATTAGGAGTAGATCATTTAATAGGTTTAAAAAGCACCAATTTGTTATGGCATCATATTGTTATGGGGCGATGAAAGTGAAACCTCTATGATAATAATATATTAATAATCCAAATAAACGATCATGAGAGACCACTTAAAAACTATATTTGGAAAAAAGTGTATGGGAAGATTTTTATTTAAAACGATGAGAATCAATGTATATACCAATATTATTTCTTGGTGATTCTTTATTTCCGGAATTGGATATTATATAGGAGCTATGATCAAAATTTAGCACCGAAATTTCTACTTATAAAGAATTGATTTGTGACAAATATAAATTTAATACTCCCATTTTCGTGGGATTTATGACTGTTAAAGTGATTTTCTGAAATGGGGTTTATATGAGAGCTTTGATCAATTATGGACCGATCTTCATGAAATTTTGTCATAAGGATGTATGGGGGCTAGGTGAAATAATAGACCGAACATAGCTAATTGCAAAAGGCTTTGTTCATGCACCATTTATAGATTAGTGTAACAAATTTCATTGAATTATTTTTAAAACTGAAGCCTATAGTTTAATTACAAGATTTATATGGACGGACAGACGGACGGACTTCGTTAAATTGATTCAGAAAATAATTCTAAACCGAAGTTGAGTCTTGCATACATTTTTTTGGGTGTTGGAAACATCAGCATCTTTCAACCTTTAGTGTAGGGTATAATTAAATAATTTCCAAAATGCTTGATTCATGGTAAAAGAAAGGTGCTGAACAATAAGCGTTTTAGATCTTATAGTTTTTACTGTACATTTAGCAAGATTTTGGATACGAGAAGCAGATGTTGCCAAACGATTTTTCCATATTTTAACTCTAAATTAATTAATATTTCCATGGAAAGTCTTATATTTTAACATTCTAAATATAGTATTTTGAAAAGTTTTACACTTATGAGCAAAATTTTATATATTTTGCACTTAAGAGAACTTTTTGGTATATTTTTTCATTACAATATATTTTTATAGTCAAATATAAGTAGTTAACTGAATTAATAAATTTATGTATTTCTTTTTTAGAGCTTATTTTCGGTTGCCCTGGTCCTTTGGCTAAAATTTTTTTTGCTATTATTCTGCATATTTGCTACTTATTTTTGTTGTGAGTTTTTTTTTTTTTTTTTAGCTCAAAACATAATTAATATGAAGTTGGTGAAGATATAAATATTAGTTAAATCATGTATGTATTCCTTCAAATGTTTTCTTATCCTTTTTATGCCTTGATTGGTAACAATAAACTAAATTCCATTTCAAAACGAAATTGAATGCATATTTTGCAAAAACTACTAGAAAAAAAAAAAAAAAAAAATAAAAATATGTGCAATTTTAGCATACTATAAAAAGCCTTAGATAAAAAAGTCTTACACATAAGAAATACAATTTTAAGTTTGTGAATTATTTGCTGAAACAATAAGGGCTGAATCGCAAGCATTTTGCGTTACCGTAGGAGTATTTGAAGTGAACTGTAGCAAGATAATTAAATATGTAGTTAAAGCTCCACTTATCTGAAAATAAAAAGGAAATAAAAATATATTAAAAATTTGCTATAATTTAAAAATCCTTAAAACACTCACCGTAAAATATAAAGTACGATCTATATTAAATAAACCAGCTGCTGTAAAATTTATTTTCAAATGCATTAATTGCATAGAAAATTGTTGCAATTTCTCCTTAACATCTGCACTTTTGGCTTTATTCAGTAAATCATGAACAATACCACCAGTTTTTTCACTCTAAAAGAAATTGTTTGTTAAAACTGATTTAAATTATTTCTTTAAAAAATATAAAAACCTTTTTTATAGCTCTATTACTGCCCTCTACTATGGATATTATAGCTATCAAATATAATATCATTTGACATGAAAAGAATGTTACAAATTCCACTGTTTTAAATTTACTTTCTCTTTTGGATTTTCCCAGTAAAGTTTCCAATACATAATAGGCATCAAATACAATTATTAAAAATGCTATTGATATGATTGTTAATAATTGATAAGTAAAATATTTATTAGCTGTTGAGGCTGCTTCACATATTAATTGATGAATTTCCATAGATTCTTGTATAATTTCTGCTGGATTTTTGGAGACAATAGTGTACATAGAAAACGAGTCCAGACATTGTAGAGAGCGTTGTTTGTGTGTAATTGTTTTAATGCTACGTGTATCCCATTGATGACAGAGATTTTTAAGGACCTAAAAAAAAGTGAATTTTGTTTAATACAAAAATTTTATTATAAATGAAAGATACACTTAAATGACTTGGATTACGTATTTATAATACTACTAATATTAATTATACTTGTTAAATTAATATAAAAATATATTTTATTAAAACAGGGAAACACTGATTGTACGGCACACAGTGGACGGTGGTGAATTCTGGCCAAAAATCAATAACTTCGTTATTTCTATGTGTAAATACTTTTAATTTGGTATGAGGATAAATAATATACATAGTGCTTTATATCAAAATAATTTAACTAACTAAGCGTAAGATATAGTTATAAGCTTTCAAATTATATATATTTCGTAAAAATCTGTTAAGTTGAAGAAGAGATATATGTGATTTTCCTTACATATAACGCAACCAATTGAATTAATTTGTATTGTATTATTAAAATAAATTAATAAATTATATAATTTTTCTTCAAAAATTATGCGAAATAGATAAATGGGTTGTCCAAACTTACAGGTATGTATTAAAATTTTATTTTATGATTTTTATATTCAAAATTGCTCAAAATTTCCAAGAATCCACTCCAAAATTAATGTTTCATGATTCAAAACACTTAAAATATATTTTTTGGCCGATCATATACTAATTATATCATTATTAATACAGTGCAAGCTCGATTTTCGCGACTAATTAAAAACCAGACCTGTCGCGAAAACTGAATTTTCGCGATAACAGAACCCAAAATTTTATTGAAAAATTTTATGTAATTTTTAAAATTAGAATTGTTTTTATTGATATACCTATTTACATTTTAAACATTTTTATTTCATTTTATAATTCCATTTGTTCCTCATTACTTTTCAAATGAAATTCTTTTTGAATTCAGTTGTTTATGTTAGCATTTGTGAAAAGATGTTCCGTACCAATTTGAGCTACAAGTGTACCAATAGTTGAAAGATCTTCTTTTTCTTCTTGAATTATATTTTGTAAAATATTTGAGGGCATGTTATCCTCTTCACTCCATTCACTACCGAATTCGAACAAGGCATTCCAGGATTTTCGGATATTGGACACCGATATTTTATCTCAGAATGTAGCTAGAATATGAACTGCATTTTTGAGATTGAAGTTATTTAGTTTGAGCTCCAAATTTGTTCCCTTTTCGCCAAGGAAGTGAGTAAGCAGTTGTTTTTTATAATTTATATAATTTGACCAAGTTGATAATGTTTTGATCTTACGGTTGAATAAGCGCAGTGCAATTGGGTGTTAGATTCATTGCTGTAATTAAACCGTCATCACTTTTTAGTTCCTCAACTGGGTGACACGTCGCGTTATATAAAAGCAAAACTGCTTTTTGCGGCAGATTTTTTGAAGCCAAAAATTCTCGGACCTAAAAAATTTTTACTTATGAACAACTTACTTTTACTAATTGGTGAAAATTAACTTATGCCATCCAGGCGTTATTACTGGTGTTGTATATTACAGGATTATTGAAAAAGCATTTAAAGGTGCGTAGGTTTTTCGATTTTCCAACAAACAACAATTTCAGTTTGTCTGTGTCATTCGCATTTGAACAGGGCAAAAAAGTTATTCGCTTTTTACATATTTTTCTTCCGGGAGCCGTTTTCTTATTACATGTGACAAGAGTGTGGTTTGGAAGCATCCTATAATATAAACCGGATTCGTCGGCATTGTAGATTTGGTGAAGAGTCAACCCATGCTCATCAACTTAATCCTTAAACTCTTTCACAAATGGATCAATAAGATGAGGTTTCGAAGAGGTTTCGAAGAGATTTACCTTTTTTGGTTATAGACATTGTAATAAAATTTAAAAAAACAGATAAAAGTCACGAAAAAAGAACCCGTTTTTCGTAAACTGTCGCGATTATAGAACCTGCAATTTTAAAAATTAAGCCGTCGCGATAATGGGTAGTCGCGAATACCAAGCTTGCACGTATTACAAAATTCATTTTCTAAATACGTTCAAAATTAAATTTATTAAAAAATACCACATTTCAAGCAGTTACTAGAAATGTTATGGTAAGAAGGGTAGCAGGTAGTAGCAGCTAAATTTTATTGATTCTAACAAATGACACCTAGGAGTATACTATCCTGCTTATACTCAACCTCTGAAACCTATTGAAAAAAATGTCTGCTCCATTAAATTTTGGGTTTAAAACTTTTGTGATGATAAAAGCAACCAACTTTTCTATAGTCCATAAATATATCAAAAAGAGAATTTTATGACCAGTATTTTATACCAAAAGATAGATTGATAATAAACCAATATTCTAAAAAAAATTTAAACATTTTTATATAAAAATTAAAATAGTATTTTTTTAAACAATGAATAGTAAAAAATATTCCAGTTTGCGACATTATTACTTCCAAACTAGATGTCTAAAAAGCGAAACATGTTATGAATCATATTATCTTAAGTGTTGGCTTTATAATGCAATCATTTTCCGGCATTTTTGGCCGGAATTTACCACCGTGCAGTGGGGCAAACGCAAAACTTTTGGTTATAAATCTGTATCTCCTGAACTACTGGTTGGATCAAATTAAAATGTATAGAAGAGTTGTAGAGGAAGACCTAGGCTTTTAGAAAAATCATTTCGTAGTAGTCCTGTGATAACACAAGATAAACAACAGGGTGTCAAAGTTATCTACCTCGAAAATATGTGAGGGTAATTTCTTTTTAAATATTCTGTAATTTTTAATATAGAAGTGAAAAATGTTCAAATTCAGAACTCCGAAGTTAATATGAAAAATGTTTTTTTTTTTTTAATAAAAAATGTTTCGATTAACATGTCATAAATAAATAATAAATAAATTTTAAACTGATTTAGGTTTGTACCCTACATCAAGCATTGGTCAAAAATGGTGAATTTTAGAAAAAAGTTTCATATTTAACGATTAATAAAAAAATTTCACGCAAATTTTTTACATTTACTGACGATATTTAATTATAAATTAGATTTAGATCAATTTGACACAAAATTGCTCTCCGCCCAGCCAAAAAAGAATGCATGAGTATAGATTTTATATAAAAAAATAAATTTTTTTAAACTACTTGTTTTTAAATTGCACAAAAAAGCATATTAGCATAATATTTTACTATTATTTATTATGCAATACATAAAATAAATATTAATCCTTCATTCCTGCAAAAATCATTTAAAAAGCTTTACAAACTAATTTTAGGCAATTTTTTAAAAATTGAACTTTTAGATATATTGAATTAATATAATAATAAGTTTATATATTTTGAAAGCTTAAATATTGAACTTTCCAACCCTGTTTTAAAATTTAAAATTCATTTAAAAATTACTTGTTAAGCTATTTTTGAATTCGTGAATTGAAAAATTCTTAAATTGGCAAAATTATGTATCATCTTTATGATTAAAAAATAAAAATGTTAAGTTTTGATATTTTAGAATTTTTATGATTTAATTTTTTTTTGTTTTTATAAAATTTCATTATTTTCGAATATCTCCATAACTGTAGACCATATTAATAAGTAATGTAAGAATGACTTGAATACAATTTTAATTACAATTTTCTAATATTTGTTTGAACAAAATCAAACAAGTAGATTTCGAGATACGTTTCAATAATTGGTGCAACCTCCTTAATTTTACAAATCGCGATTAGAGTCAGTTCAAAACTTATTAATTCCATGTATCCAAATTGACTGAGAAATCCTGTGGCGTAGATTTTTTTTTAATTTTTTAACTCTGTGAAATTAATATGTATCACATAATTTATTTCAACGGAAACTTCACAAATAAAATTTTAAAATAAAACCACTTGAATTACTTGTCGTATGAGTTATTTTAATAGCAAACGATTATTTAATATCACTTATACGTCAAAATTACTTTAAACACGAAACACAGAATATGAGAACTATAAACCACTTTTTTTAAATAAAATATTTTCATAAATAACATTAAAAACACATTTAATATTTATAATTAACATTCCATACAATATTTCCATAATCACCTTATTAAGAGCCTTCAAATATAAAGTAACTTTATATAAAGTTGTATAAAAAATCACCACTACACTACTGATTATCATGTGAGGCGAATAAAATGATGAAATTGCAATCCAAGATAGATAAATTCCATTATGTCTAAATACCACAAAATGTCCATAAACAATAAATAAAAGATTTGCCAAAAACATTAAAAATATAGCAAGATTTATTTTCATAGAACATTTCCTTTGATTAAATTGAACTCCTATGCGTGAGAAATGTAATTCTAATAATTCATATTGTTGCATAAGATTTATCAATGCCTGACGTTTCAATAGACCAAATATTAATATTATGAGAATGGCAAACATGCCATTGAATTTTTGCAAAGAATCAGTAAATTTTGAAACAGTAGTAACATAAAAATGAGCCAATAATGATTGTTCATTAGTCATGCTGCAGTAAAATACAAAACAATAGAAAATGATGCGCGCCAAAATATTTAAATAACCCAAAATAGAATTTTTTAAATGTCTATTGGGTTGAGATGAAAATTCAAATGGTATTATACCGATGATAAAAGCAAACACAAAAATTACACGATAACAGGCATAAACATCACGGGGTTTATGTAAATCGTGTAAAAATATCCGTATACTTAAGGGTATAATCGTGGTAGCACACATTACGCTGGCAGAACTTAATGAAAACTAAAAAAAATATTTTATTAAATGTTTCAATTAGGTCGCACACGAACAGGAGGTTTGGTACACAATTAAAATTATTTTTTTTTTTACTTTCATTTACACTCTCAAGTTTTGTTTGTGGTTGTTTATTGTTATTGTCTGGTTTGTTTATGTGTATCTCGTGATGTTATCAAAGTAATTAATTGAATTAAAATTCGAATATGAAAACAAATACAAGTGTTTTGAAAGATACTAACAGGATACTCTAAGGAATAAATTTTATTTATAATTTTATTGTATATGAGACAATAAAAACGTGACCAATTAATGTATTTTCTTTTCAGATTGGATTGTTTTAAATTTTTAAGTTTTATAGTTAATGTGTTTCAAATAAGTAATATTAAATATAAGTAAATAATTACACTGAAAGAAAAAAAAAACTATTATCTTATTTTCAATTAACACAGTTGTTTCATTTTACATCAAAATTTAATTAATATAAAATAAAAGAAATAGTAAAAAATAAATTTATATAAGATTTTTGTCTCATTAAAATTTTTAATTCATTCAATCGCCTACTTGATTGATTTAAAAAAATTTTTAATTGGATTTTTTTTTTCATTTTTTACATTGATATAATCATTTTGATGAGAGGTGTAAATTTAAAAATATTTTATTGAATAAATTATTTTCGAGATTGGTGACTTTTTTCTGTGTGATGTGAAATTAATAATTTTCTAATTACAAATTAAAATAATAATAATAATAAATTATAATTTGTTTAAAAAATTCAGTTAAAAATAAAGTGGTTCAAAGTATTTGGCAAAATATGTAAATAAGAGAAAATAATTTGGAGGTGAAAAATATAAATTATTATTTAAAAATATTATTATTATTATTTTTTTTTTTTTTTCTTTTGAAAATATCTTGTTGTAGTGAATTTAATAAATAGTCGTCAAACATTTTTGTTCAAATATTTTTGGTTAAAAAAATGTACATTTTTTTTTTTCAAAAACCCAGCATAAACTTGGTAATGGCGTGTAGTTACGGATGTAGTTACTTTTCAATAACAACAACATACCGTCTACATTACATAGAAGTAGTTTAGTGGCTACTTTTATGTAATTATGTATGTATTTACTTATTTATGATTAGATTTTTTGAAAAACTACTTTTTATTGATTTTTTATTCAGTTTAGCAATTAATATATTTAAAGAAGGAATAAATATGTGACGAGACAACATTTGCGTATGAATTAGTTTTAATCTAAAATAGTTTTTTAAATATTAAATTTTTCCTTATTGTAAAGCTTTTGAAATTAAAACTTTTAAAATCTTTTTACGTTTAAAACTAAAAAAAAAAAACAGTTTTTTATATCCTAAAATTTCATTGATATTAGTAACCTAAAATGCAACTTGTTCCTCTTGTTATGATTTCAGTAACGCTTTAAAATCAATGAGTTATTTAACAACTGAAAAGTAATTAGTTCTTGTTATGACATCTAAGTAATGACATGAGGTAAGTAGTTTCCTGTTAAAATAATTCAGTTAATGTGTAAGTAGTGTAAAGCCATTATCAGTCATTATAAGTTAAAACAAAAGGAATTAGTTGTATTTTAGGTTACTAATAAGTAATAAAATTTTAGAATATAAAAAGTGTTGGTTTTTTTCTGTTTTAATATTAAACGTGGAAAGATTTTATAAATTTCAATTTCAAAAACTTATCAAGAAAGAAATATTTAATATTTTAAAAACTATTTTAGATTAAAAATTAAATCATAAGCAAATTTTGACTCGTCACATATTTATTCCTTCTATAAATATATTAATTGCTAAACTGAATAAAAAATCAATAAAAAGTAGTTTTTAAAAAAATCTGATCATTATTTCAGCACATTTCTTGCCTTTATCGAGGTTCACACACAGCAATTTTTCTTGTTGCTATTCTGAGTTCGTTGGATACAGCAGAGAAGGGAATATAAGGCATTTACATTCTCTTTGTTTTTCTTGCTTTTTAGAGATGATTTTTTTAACGATTATTTAGTAAAAAATGCTTTGTGATTTTTTTTTAATTACTAATTTAGTGGTAAAGAATTTTGTGTTGTATTTTTTCATATGTTTGTTAAGGTGAAAATATATTGTTATCTTTATGGCAAGAAACTGCACAGAGACAACAGATACTTTAAGGCAACCAATCGAATTCAGTTGGTTCCAGGAACTATCAGAAATGGAATTAATTCATTACACATAATTTTATGTGAAATAAATAAAATTTCATTATTGTGAATTAAATTAAAAAAAAAAAGTTATGTGTACAATACTATGTATCTTTTTATAACATGATTTCAAAACACTAGTTTTCGCTTAGAGTGGGTTTCTGGATACATTCTAGCATTATTTGTCCTTATTTTGTCGCCGTTAAACAACAACTTTACAGTCGTATTAATCAATCTCTTAGGGAAAGAGAACCAGTTCAAAACTAGTCACATGACAGGTTCTCAGGGCTAGTGACCACTTCTAGAACTTTATATGGTAGGAACCTGTCACTTTTACATGGGTTTATCATTGGAGGTAGCTAATTAGCCCCTTGGGACAGGTCATAGGACAGGTCACAGGACTGGTCCAAGAGGACATGTTCAGAGTCGATTAATATAATATAAATTT
The DNA here is from genome assembly GCA_951394005.1 of Protophormia terraenovae. Classification (NCBI taxonomy): domain Eukaryota; kingdom Metazoa; phylum Arthropoda; class Insecta; order Diptera; family Calliphoridae; genus Protophormia; species Protophormia terraenovae. The sequence continues at coordinate 147,773,845 of OX596074.1, forward strand.
GAAGAAAAATTTTTACTTTTTAAACTTTTTATTACTATTATTATTATTACTATTATTATTATTATTATTTTTTTAATTATATTTTATATATTTTTATTTTATAATTGTTCGTTAATGTCGATGGCGGTACCCAAATCGAACCCACGTTCTTCTGACGTATCTTACGTTTTATAGTCTTTATCGCTAACCACTCAGACACAGATTGTTATTTCGCGCGAGTTGCTAATTGCGCTTAACATCTCTGTTAGAAATTGCCTCTCAACTGATATTTAGTGAGTGTGGGGGTGTCAACTGAGTTAGGTGTCAATTGGTACTCAACCGGTACTAAGGAACTGGTCCATTAGTGCAATTGCCACAAATTTCCAGCAGGGTCAATACACGACTCATAGGGTAGACTTGTCTCTGTCTACAGATTAACGTGGGTACCTGTAATGACGGCCTTAAATGAACTTTATTGTCAATATATTTTGGAACTTGTTCAAATGAAATTTGTCAAGTCGAAAAAAATTTGTAGTTATGAAGATTTTTTTAATGACAATGATACCGAAGCATATTTTAGAGAATACAACGCCATCTGATTTATTACACCCTGAAAATTTAAATTGCACAGAATTAGACAGCATAATGATTGAATTTTATTTTATTTATTTGTTTTAAATTAAAAAAAGTCATTAGAACAAACTGGTTACCATATGTTATACCGTGATCGTTTCCTTTAGGCTTATTTAGAAACTTTTAAAACACATTCGCTTATAGCAATTGTTTAATGCCGTAAATAAGTGTTCAAAAGCAATTTAATACCGCATTTTTCAAAGGCACAACGGATATGCAATGTAAACTCTTATTTTCGAAAATATTTAAAAACTCTATCTCTATTGCTCAGAAATTTTTATATACGCACTTCCATATATAATTCGTATATAAAATAAAATATTGTTGCCGAATATCTATTGTCAAGTTTTTGTTTTAGAAATCAAGTTCATTTTTCAGGAATGTCAAGTTGGATCACAATTCGTATCTAGCAAAACCTAGCCTTACCCCACAGTGGTCTTAGCACCGGGTGAGTATAATGCGTCGACCAGCGCCTCCATATACAGGTTACAATTAAATAATTAGCTTTTCTCGGTAGACTCATTTCACCTTGTTAGGTGCGCAGCTATCTAGAACTCCTGTCACACTTGTGACTGTGTTACTGCACAGCAGACAACACAATGAAACCGTAAGCCACTACGTGTTGGCCTCACCAACAACCAGCCAAGAACCAATGACCACTGCGAGTAGTCCTTGGTCCTTGGGACAGCTGGTTCCCGTAGCACCTACTTTTAAGTCCTAGGTAAGACCTTGAGCTTGCGCTCTCCAGTTTTTAGAACCCAAGAAACTCCAAGGTCCCAAGAAACTCCAACGCCCCTACATACTCCGACACATGTAGGTTGCAATCTAATAACTTGGTCGGGACATTACCCCTGGGTTGGAGCCATCCTCTCCAGTCACCCTTGTGACTTGTGTTACTGCTGGCAGTAACACATGAAACCACAACCACCACGTAGCTCCCCGAAAGGCCTCACCAATAATCAGTCAAGAACCAGTGACTACAAATAATCACTGGTCTTGGGGCCACTGGTTCCCGTGGCGCCTAAGTTTAAGTCCTAGGTTAGACTTTCAAGCTTGCGCTCTACAGTTTCTAAACCCAAGAAATTCAAGGTACTGCTAGACCTTTGTATCCTGCCTCCCAAACTCTAAAACAAAAGCAAGTCAAAATTAAAGTAAAAAGTAATGTTTTTATAAACATTATGTGAAGAATTTGGAAAATTTTTTTGCCGATTTATTTAGTAAAAAATTTAAAAATTTTATAATAAAAAGATATGTTTTAATATAAATTTTGTGGTGATTATGTTTTTACAAAGTGATTTTTTTTTTTTTTTTTAATTAAAAATTCGTCGTTAAAAAAAAACAAAAAAAAAAAAAATTCTTTGATAAAAAAACTTTATTTTGGAGAAAAAGTATATGGTGCAGTTTTTGTAGAACAAATTTTGAGTGGGAAAAAATTCTGGTTCAGTTTTAATTTTTGTTTTTTTTTTTTTGAGAAACGATTTCCTAATGATTTTTTTTTTTTTTTTGTTTGGTTTAAAATCTTTTATGTCGAACATTTTTTATGACGAACATTTTTATTTCTTATAGTGAAATTATGATATTTTTCTTATGCTAAAATAAGTATTAAATTATATTTATATTTAACAAATTCATTCATTCACTCTCACTTCCACTCACCTTATTCATCAAATCGAAATGTTGCCAAAATCTCATTACAAATGAAACATTCAAAACTACTACACACAGTATGAATATATGTGGCACAAAAAATGCCACTACCGCTTGAAATGAAGGCCAGATTTGATTATGAAACAACATCCATAAACTACTGGCCAAATAACCCGAAAAAACTATGGTCACCATAATCAATTTTGAATGTCTAAATTTCATTATATAACGATAATTAAATTCCACTCCCAAATTTAAAAATCTCGCATCAATCATCGATATTGTATGATACATATTAATCATATCATGACTTTTTCTCAAACTCACACCAAATAGTATGAGCATACCACTCAGACCGATAAACTTTTGTAAAATATCACCGATTTTAGAAATTTCCGTTTTAAAAAAGAAACCCACTATACTCTCGTCCACAAGAAAGGAATGTAAAAAACAATAAACAAAAAATATACCCTGAAATATTGTAATGCCATAACCCAAATATGATATGCAAATTTTACGTTTGCCATTTGGTCCACGAATACGTAGAGGCGTTAATCCTAATACAAAAGTAATATCGAGAAGAGTTTTTTCAGCTGCATACGAATCTTTGGGATCGAAAAAGTCCTGCCAAAAAGATTTCATTTTTTGTATGTGTTTGTTAAGTTGTTGTTATTGAGAAGTGAAGAAAATACTAAACTATTTGTTAAATATTTGCTGGTTTTTATACTCCTTTCTTTATTATATTTTGTTCTTTATGTTGTTTAAAAGTGATTGTCAGCTTATTAAATTTAGTTCATACATTTTTAAATAGATGTACTCGTGTAACCGACTGTTAACTTTAGCACCTTTTGAATTAAATTTTAAATTATTTTTTGACAGTTATTTGTTAGTATGAGGTTTGGTTATAATAAACTTATTTGTTTTAAAGGAGAACTCGCTATAATTTATAAAGAACAGTAATTTGTACAAATGTTATAATAATTGAATGACACTTGGTGATTTGTCTATTTCACTTAGCAAACAATAAAATCAAATTCCCCATAATTAACCACAAATAGTATTTACCACTAAATAAACGAATAAAGTACCCAGATAATAGTTGGTAATATATGTACATATATTCAGAGTATAATGTATTTAGTTACATATTCGAGTTTGAACGAATTATGGTTAATACATTTATGTAAGTTATTATTATCGGAATTGTATGGACATTAATTTTTGATTTAATATATGTATGAAAATAAAAAATATATTAAAACATTTTTTTTAGGTCTATAGGTAATTAATATATGTAAACTATGTTTGTTATCCTTTATCTTGGTCTATATGTAGAAAAGTGGAGCAGTCAGCATGACTTTCTGGTTTTAATAAATTCCCTTAGGAGTTTATTTAAAAAGAGTGTAAATTATAATTAATTTTATTAGCAGTACCCAACTAATATTCATTGCATTAATCTAATTTAATAAATGTTTTGTGTCTTTAGAAATTTTAGTTTGTGTGGCTAGTAGCTAACAGTGTAATATACGGTGTAGAGACAAGGATCGCACTCAAAAGCCCTTGAATGATTTGTAATACCCTTAATTTAATTTTGCTAAAAAAATGTGTATGGGCCATATTCAAAAAGTCCAACATTTTTTTTTTCAAATTTATTTTTAACGCTCCTTTAACGCATGCCGTAATCCAAGCTATTCCATATGAAACTGTGAATGTGCCCCGCGATAAACTGACTTTTTGAAAAATGTTCGCTTTTGTTTTCCAAACTTTGGGACTATCTAATACGTTGACTATTTCGGACACATCAACGAGATATAGTGCAAAATACGCATAATTATAACAGGAATAAATCTTTATCCCAAATTTTGTAATCGGTTGAGGGGCGCACAGACCCAGATGGCGCAGAATTTACCTACAAAGTCCGATCCGTTTATATATAATAGACTGAGATCAAAAAGTATAAACGCGTAAACAAAAAGTATAGAAGAATGGGAAAAACTTAAGTGATTTTTAGCCGTTTTTCCAAGCTTTTGAACATCAATTATGACTGTAACAAAAAACCTAAAGTGCTAAAAATTTGCTTCTTGTCTTGTGAGTTCAGATCTGTAAACAATTTTTTTTTATTTTTTTTATCATTACCACAAAACTTATTAAGGATTTAAGTCAGTTTCAGCAAAGGATTCATCAGTCAATTCGATGCCTCATTTGATAAACTTAGAGATAGCGAAAGCTATAAAAAAAAACGAAAGAAGAAGATCGGTCAAACCCGATACCCTACACCATTTCGATCCACATAATTTTGTTTTTACAACTTATTTGAACTATCTTTGCAAAATTTCGTTATCATACATGCTTTTGTTTAAGAGATATCAACAGAAAAGTATGAAATGAAGCTACAACGGATATCCTGTGTTTCTAGTATTTTGTCCACAACTTTTTTGGTTATTAATTGATTTCAATATCAAACAAACCTTATATAAGATAAATATTTGAGCCAAATTTCGTCCCCCTACGTTGTCCCGTTCGAGGCCTATCCTGCTTTCAACAGACGGACAGACGGACGGATATAGCTAGATCGACTCAGAATCTAACCAGGACCCAGGAAATATATACTTTATGGGGTCTTAAATGATTTTTTCGATATGTTATACAAGGAATGACAAAATCAATATACCCGCCATCTTTTTGATGCTGGGTATAAAAACGAAATTTTCTGTACAGTTTTTCCTAGGTGAAATCTTTTTATGAAATGTGCGCTCGAAATTCGTCGTACATATCAAATTATTTTTCCCCTGGACCATATATATAGGAAGGTAACGTGGTTAATGCGATCATGCTACAGTTCGCCTAACTTACTAAGCTTTAGATCAGACTTATGTTCCCAAAAAATAAAACTAAATATTAATACTGTATTTGTCTTAACTTTTAGTTAACTAAGAATCACTTTAACTTAAATTTTGTTTTCAAAGCGGGACCAAAAGTATAAAAATTGTCGTCGTAATTTAAGTAACTTTTGTTCATAATTATCATATCTCTTGGATTTTAATTTTATTAAACAAAAAATAAATACAACAAAAATTTAATTTCAGTACTCTAAATATTAATAGTTGGTCCATTATTTAAACAATTTTTTGTGTCGGCATTTTAAAGCTGTTTCTTGATCATAACAATATGTTCATTGTATGATGGTAGTAAAGCATTATATAAATTATTTTCCACTAAAAACTTTTTTACAATTCTTATGTAGAAAACAATTTTAGTTCCCGAAAATTCCCAATATAAATTTCCCGACATTTTTTAAAAATATTTCCCCACAGTTTATTACGATTTTAATCTTTCGATTTTAATCTTTTAAATATTAATTTTCATATACATAATTATAGGCAATTATCTTTATTTTTTCTTAAAGAGATTATTTAAAATAAGGGATTTTACTATCCCTAGAGAATCCTCTTCTTATATAGAATTTAACATGATTTGACAGTAGTTAGTCAGTCGATATTACAATGCAGTACATTTGCCTTGGTACCAAATTTAAATATATAAAAAAATGTTTTTTATTTGGGAAAATAAAAATTATAGAAGTTAGGGTTGGTCATTTGTTTACCATAAATTTAAAGAGTCCTTTATATAACCTTAATAAAAAAAATAAAATACATACATAACATTAAAAAAAAAAAGGTAAATATAATTAAAGTATCAAATTCCATTACTACGAAATTGGACACATATTAAATACATTCTAAGTAAAAAAAATCAAAAATTGTTTTAGAAAAAGCTTCTTACAGTCTTTCTTATCACATACATATATAATTTATTAAAGGTAACAATTTAAAAAGAAATTATATATTAAAGCTAATAAAGGGTTATTTTTTGATTAGCAAACTATTATTAGTCATAATTTAAATTATGTACTAATATTAACAGCTGTTTTTATTAGACCAGCTATTAATATTAGTATGTTATAAACTATAAATAAAATGTAGTTTAATTTAAATCTTTAAAATGTTTAAGATAAAAATATTTTTTCATGCCTAAAGCTAAAGCAAGAAAAATAAAATAAAATAAAAAATATAGAATAATGTAACTAAAGCGATTGGAATAAATTTTCTCTTAAGGTAAATATAAAGATATTTCCAGTAGAATGTAACTGCTGGAAATAAAATTTCCTATATTTTAATTTAAAAAAAATGTTCCCTTGATCCTTTTCTATCAATAAACTTACCCTGTGCATCATATTATATCGCATTTCAATCATTTTCGTAAAACACGAATACATGGCCAGAGCAAAAAGTACCACAGTATGTTGCAATATAAATGTAACATGTAAATATGCTGAAGGTTTTTCGTTGGCCGATTTTAATAATTGAAAACTAAAAATCGTATAACCTAAATTTGCCGACACCATACACAAAATATAAATATAACTAAAACGTAACACTTTGCTGTACATTATCTTAATGCCCACACCATGCAATTGTTCATCCATGGCTTGCATAATTTCCAAACTTCTTTGTACATAATGTTTAGGAATAATGGCCGTTAAATAAATCACTGTTACTCCTATGAAACCACTTAGAATTTGTAAAAAATCACCAAAATGTGTTATACGCGAACGAAAGAAATAACCGGCTACAGTTTCACAATCATTGATTAAAGTAAATATATAACAAACACTATAAATCACGATATGGACACCGACATTTATATAACCCCAAATGGAATGTTTAAGATATTTAACACCTTTTGCATTACTTTTTATATAGAATGGCGTTAGTCCGTGCCAATAGGTGAGAAAGAGTAAAGGTTGTAAACATTCATAGAGGCGTTTAGCGGAAAAAAACCTACGTATACGACTACGTACGGTATTGTCTAATTGAGGCGTTTCAGGATTTTCTTCGTCCATTCTAATGGAAGTCAAAGCGGCAACTGAATAATTTCTCATAAGACAATTTGCATGAAACGAGTACGAGTATGAAACAACAAACATATTGTTTAATTTTTTTATTTATTGTCCTGTGTCAACGATTGTCCTTTTTGTTTTTGTTTGTGTTATTGTTTTTGCTTATGTTTCCAGCCATAAACCTGTTGCAATTCATGCGTGGTTGTTGTGTTGTTATCTTTAATAACACCCTTGATGGAATATTTAAGCCATCAAATATTTTTTTTCTGAAATATAAACTCAATGTAAGTAATTTGTATGTATGAGGGACTAAATATTTTATTCCAGACAATATTGACAATTGAGATGAATGAATGAATGTCAGTTAGTTAGTAAAGTTGGTAAGAATAAATGAATGAATGGGTTTTGCTAGTCGTTTAATGTTAATTGCTATTTGTCATTTGTGGTAATAGAAAATATTAAAAGTATAATTATTAGAAATTGTAATTAATATAAACATTCGTTAGAATGATGAATTACTTAGTTACATACAGTTAGGGACAAAACTATTTGTACACCCATGCATTTCGTATATCTTCAATAATTTATAAAGAATAAAAAATTATTATATGTAGTTTTAATACAGGTCCATTTTTATTAAATTATTTGATAAAAAATATATTAATATATAACACATTGTTAAAAAAAAGTACAATTTAAGTAAAAATCTTTGGGACAAAAGTATTTGTACATCAGTACTTTGTACAATTATTTGTACGTTGGACTCTTGTATGGTGATTTTTTTAAATACCGTTATATTTTCTTCGTTAATCGAGTTTTATTTTACAAAATAAGAAGTTGGTTTTAACGTTTTGAATAATAAGCACATCAAAAATGGGAAAGCGAAAAGAGTTGAGTTTGGATATTAAAAATTTAATTATTGATGAACATAAAAAAGGAAAATCTCTCCGGAATATAAGTAATTTAGTAAATTTGCAACATTCCACAGTACAATACATTGTAAGCAAGTATAAAAACAGCGGATCTGTTGAAAATGTGCGTGAAGGTATACGAAATATATGAGGTGTACAAATAGTTTTGTCCCTAACTGTATATATTTGGTTTAATTTTTAGGGGGAATATTTTTTAAATAATATTTATTTAATGAGACACATGTAGGATTATGTAAATATTATGAAAAGCTTAATGGGAAATAATCTAATTAATTTACTATATATTTTTTTAAATTATTTATTGGTTGATAGATATTAAAGAATAATATTTTGATTGAAATAAATTTAATTTCATTAAATTCATTTTTTAAAAGTACGCATTTATATGCTAAAATGCATTAAATGCTTTTGTTATTAAAGCATATTTTTAAAGAAAGATCACCACCATGTCAAAAATACAAATTAATAAAATTATAAGAAAACAAAATTCTGTACCTGATTTCTGTAACTATGTGAGACATTTTTTATTGAAAAAATAATACTCATCTTGTATAACAACAGGGTCAGTAAGAGTAAATCAATTATTTTTTGTTTACTTCATAAGTATCCTGTTTGAATATTATCAAATCACACTGTGAGAAACTGAATGACTACTATAATATTAAATTATTTTTCAATTCGAAAACTTTTCACAAGTTACAGAAACTAGGCACTGGACTTAAAATATTTCTACTGAAAAGTACGTTAAATTAAAAAATGCTAATAGAACTTTTATTGGTGTCAACTATTGTTATCTCAAAAAGATATTCGAATATCGAATCGAATTTTTTTCCCTTAGTGTAAGGGGGTGGTAGCCCACATACCAAGCAAAAATTAAATAAAGCATAGCTGAGTTTCAAATTTATTTGTTGTTTTCCACACATTTTGACGAGACAAATTTTTCGTTCGTCTTATAAAAACAGGGGATAAATTAAAAAAAAAAATGTTTATGTAAATTTCAATTCTGTACAAATTTTGTAAAAACTCCTTTAGAGTAATTTTTAAACATTTTATGAAAACTAATATTTTTTTGGTCAATAAAATGTCAAAATGAATAAAAGTTTCATAATTTTGTTCTTTTTATGAGTAAATATTGAAAAGTTACATTGCACATAGGGGCAAAAGTATAGCAAATGTGGCATTAAATAAACATAAGTTTATTTTAACATAAGTGATTGCTATCGTTGAAAAGATAATTTTCTCTAAACTTTGAATATGTTTTAATATTATAACCCACCGAACAATATTAATGAAAAAAAAAAATTATGAAAATAAAAATATAGATTTTATATATATATATATATATTTTTTTATTTTGTTCTTTGGTGAATATGAAATTTATTAATACTATTTTATTATTCAATAACTAAAAAAAAGTATAATTATATGTCAAAAATTTTACTATTCTGGACACTGTGGTCTGGTGGCCCAATTTGGCATCATATCACTACGGTAAGAAAGCACCAAAACAATAACATAGTTTTTGTACCAAGAGAGATCAATCATCCAAATTGTCTGGAGCTAAGACTCTTTACTGGTCTCTTGTTTAAAGAGAATTGAAGAGCACAAAAATGGATCCCAAATATCGAAGATTTTAAAAGGATATTGGAAAACTGTTCCAAAAAAGTGACTGAAACAACTATCAAATCTCTAATGAAAGGGTTTCCAAAAAAGGTCCACGAGTTCATAAGTAGTGTTTAGAACTATAAAAGATATATTTTTCTGTGATCCCAGAATACCGGAGACAACGACATTTCCATACAAATTTGACAGATAACTACGTTGCTCACTGTCGCTATGGAATAAAATTTATTTTATTTTCAGAGCAACATAAAATCGTAATCGAAGCTGATTAACCAGCAATATCATAATTAGTAATAAGTAGAAAAGTTGTATTATTTTAATTTGTTTTTTAGTAGTTTCACTGTAAATTTTTTCGTATAGGAAAATATTTTTGGATTAAACTTTAAAAATTATAAATAATTTAAATAGTTTGATCTTTAATTCAAAACTAATTACACTTTTTATCAAATATTTAGCTTTGTATTTAATATATTTATTTACTTTATTTTGCGGCTCAATTTACTACATTTTTTAAAAGTAGACATCATTGAATTAGAGCGCTGCGCCGTGCGCTATTATTCTGGGTCAAATTTCTTGAGAAAGAAAAGTTAGTGTCGCTGCGCTGGTATTCTGGACCGATACTAATATAATATCAATTGAATAAAAAAATCAAAAATCTAAAATCAACCGTTTCCAAATTATTGAATTTTATATATGCTAAGATTTTTTCGTTCTCACTCCTTTTTTGTGAATAAAAAATTAAATTTAGAATGTATTTTAAAACAAATTTGACTTAAAAATTTTGTCTCTAAAATGTTCCTTAAATTAAAAATTTGTTTTTGAATACACACAGAAAAAAATATGATTTATTAAACGATTAACAAAGTTAAAAAACTAAATTGTATCAATTACTCAAGTGATCAGAATTCAAAATTTCTAATATTTTTTAATAAAAATGAAACAATTTAACGACTTTCAATTATTATCTTATTATATCAATTGATAAATTAAAGAAATATAAGTAAAAAGAAGTGATTATTTAAATAATTAAATATTCAATTTTTTTATAGGTTGAATTTCAATTAATGAAATAATTGAATATATATTATTTGTAATTGAAATTGGATTTAATATAAAATTTAAATTTCATTTGTTAAAATACTTCGATTTTGAGAAATTTATTTAATTATAAAAATATTTGAAATCTGCACAGGAGTTAAATATTAAATAGTAAGTCTTATTTATACAGTATTCGTTTGAATATACTTATTTATATTATTTTATTAATTAATTAATTAAATATGTAAATAAATATTGCACGTTTTATAAAGTAGCTTAATATTATATTGCAAAGATTTATAATCCTTGGAATTTAGGACAATATATAATAGATCCAAAACACAAATTTCCTTAATTTCATTACTCAATAGGGATTTAAACACCAAACAAATAGACACGCAATTCTAACACATTTTATTAACTCCACCAACTCAAACACATAAAATTTGACTCCATAAACACTTATCTATACACCTTAATTCACACTGTTCACTTACCTTATTCATTATTACCAAACGTCTCTCAAAACTGCGTGCCACAAAACAAAATAAACATATGGCTATCGATAGCACTGAATGTTGCAAAAAGAATGTAACACAAACACTAAATGATGGTGTAACCTTCATAGATTTCAATAAACGAAATACACCCGCAAAATAAACACCAATCACAACAGTTTGAAAAATAATCATCACTATTGAATAACGATATATACGAGAATATTTCACTTTTATACCGATATTAGCGAAATTCGTATCTAAAGTATATAAAATGCGACAAACTCTTAACAATTTTCGTCTTTGTGTTACAGCAGATATATAAATAACAGCTCCCGTTATAAGACCATTACAAATTTGCATGGTATCGCCAACATTTGAAATTTTCGTACGAAAAAAATAACCCACCATAGTTTCATCTTGCAGTAAAGAGATGATATAACAACAACCGTAGAGCAAAATATACACAGCAATATTGACAAAACCGAAAAATGACATTTGAACATTACTTTCACCATCTTTATTTTTAATAACACGAAAAGGAGTTAAACCGTAAAGAAATGTTAAGAAAAATAAAGGTTGTAAAGCCTCAAACACTTGATTTGATATGAAACTTTTGCGAAATCTATCAATTTTATCCGATACAAGTTGTGAAAACATTTTTAATTTTTATTTTTAGTTTTAAATTTAAAATTTAAAATTTCAAGAGTTATGATCCTTTTCAAGAGAGTTCTTAAATACTACTAAAATTAGTTTTGTTGCAAAACATTTTGTACATGTTGCTTGCGATATATCAATAAAAACATGTGTATGTAGGTATGTATGAATTTTTGCCATATCCTCTTACATGTGATTAATACATAAGAGGATACTCTAAAGGCAGAACTTTAAATTGTAAAATGTTTTCATAGGAAAATTTTATATAAATAAGTTTATAGTTCACTATATAAATTAAAATACAAAAAAAAAAAAATCTTTACTGTCCACTTCCCATATAAGGTAAAACTTTTAATTAAAATGACACGAAAAAGTTTGCAAATGTCGGATATCATGGTGAAAAGAAACATGTGGCAGCAGTACTATAAAAACAACAGTACGGCGAATTCATTAATTTTTTTTATACATAGAGCTTGACACTTTAGCGGGTAAGTAAAAATTGTACTTATATGGAGTTTAACAGTTCTAAATATTAAAAAAATAATCTGCTGATTAAGTCAGGTTACCTATTTAAATTCGCCTTGTTGGGTATAATAAATTCAACCAAGCTGAATATAACATTCTTATTACTTAAAATTATCTATCCACTAAAGAATATATTTCTTTAAAGTTCTGTTTTAAAATAGAGACAATATCAACAGGATATTAAAAAATGTACTCATATGATGTAGTTTGAACATGTATGTGTACATATGTTTGAGTGTACTAGTTACTTGTTGTTGTTTTTATGTTGACATAGTCATTTACTAACAAATAGTAATACATCATAATCATTAAGATTATCGTAGTTCTCGTATTTTTGTGTTTAAAATGGTCGATAGTGTTGCGTTTTGCCGGTGTTTATTAGACAGTCCCAAATTTGCATACAAACTCACATAAAGTATGTCAACGAAAAAAGTTTTTAACATTTTGTACACGCTCAAAAAATATTTAAAAAAACATAAAAAAGAAAATCACTAATTTTAGTGGACCTAGATTATTACCCATTTAAATGAAATAAGAAAATTTGAGAGTACGTATTTACATGCCACACAGTGTGCGATTCAAAAAATTAAATGGAAATAATTATGGAACTATGGAACGGCTGCTCCGATTTCCATGAAATTTCACATGGTGATAGTAGAGGTGTAGGCGAGTTTAAGTTTTGAGCTTAGACCATATAGACCAACAGAGGGCGAGTCCACAGGGTCCCAAAGTTGAACACCTCGAGTATACAATTTATTAAAAACGATCCTGATTCCTTATATCTGAACCGATTTCAAAGATTTTTATATGCGAGGATTCTGCTTGTAACTTTTGACTCCGTAAATATTTTTTAAAAATTCTTTCTTTACACAACTTTTCTATTTGTTTTTAATGAAATAAGGCAAATTTAAGAAATGGGTCCGCTGTAGCGAAAAAACTTCACCAATACAGGCTAAAGAGTAAAAATTTCAATTTTTGAAGTTTAATATCTCTTAAACTAAAAGAGAATATATGCATACGATAATATTTTTTGTAGATATCAACTAGCAGAATCCTCGCATATAAAAATCTCCGCTCCCTGGCTTCGTTAGGATTTGTAGGATTATACAGTTGCGAGCATAAAAAAAGCAACGCTAGGCTATATAATTTTTAATCGTACGCCTGGAACGTTATTAAATTAGCCAATTCTGTTGTGATTTTATTCTTTGCAGCCTTAGCCAACTATTGAATGTCATTTTGTTCCAAATTGTTACGCATACGAGTAGTTATTAAATTTGTTTTTAAAAAAGTTGTAAATTTAGGGGAGCAAAAAAAATGCAACCCCTAAAAAATCACAGGATTTTTTTAAATTTTGATGAAAATAACTATTGAAAAAACTGAAAACTATAGTTTGGTGGTGTTACCACCAATTACTACCAATACATATAAATTTAAGGTAATTTTAATTACATAGGGTATTAATAATATTCTTTTTCTATACTTTCTAAGAATTTTGGAATATTTTTAAATAACATTCTGATATTGGAGCTGAAATAATATTAATATGTCGTTCTAATATCAAGATTCAAAAAAATTATTTTAAAGAAACAATATTGAATCGTTCATGCATCTAACAATTAATAATCAGTCATGTAAAAGTAGATATTTGATATTATCCGAATGAACACATTTGGTCATTTAAAGCTACCATTGCTAGCAATCGTTGATATAATGATGTAAATATGGTAACTGGATACCCTTCTAACATAAAACGTATTACTAAAATTAAACTACCACCTTTACTTTTAGAGGCAGGTCCTTTATTATTTTTACGAGTACTGTATAATTGAAATGAGAGCCGTGCATGCTCTAGGGCTTATAACTTTTGATGTGGTGAAAAATTAATAATTCTGTTAACTGGTTTGTATTTGCCATTATGCTCACTTGCCATGTGCTAAGTTTCATGGTAATAGCAAAATTGGTTTTTCTTAAAATGGAAGTTTAATAGAAAACACACAAACACATAATTCAAATTGGTCATATAAAATAATTGCAAGGAAGGCTGTTGTGCCACAAAATACAGTTTCTTGGGTCATACTATTATACAAAGAAGTCATGATCACTGAATGGTAACCTGGTAATGGAAGACAAATAGTATCTTCAGGATGTAGGACTCAGGCAAAATAGAAAGGATTTTGAGAGAAATTCACCTCATCTCTGGAAGAGAAGTGTAACAAAAAGTTAATTGCTTTGAATCTTTATCAAAAAATGCTTTAAAATTATTTTTGCAAATTTAAAATTATTTATTTTTGGACTTAGAAAAAATAACGACATAAGTTTTTTTTTTTTTTATTATTATTTAAATGAAATAGGATAATTAATGTGTCGAATATACTGAAAAATCTGTAACAAGATTTGAGATAATGATTTTTAAACAACTTAATGATAGTTTTAAGAAAATATAAAAATCTTTGAAATCGGAAAATTGGGAAGCGTTATAAACGTTTGCATGTCACAAGTGCTTTATTTTGAGACTACACTACTTTACACGATCTGTGGGACTTGCCTTCCAAACTTAAATTCGAATGCTCCTCTGCTTTCAAAATAAGTTGATCCTGTCCCACTGTGCGCAATTTGTAGTACTATGCATTTGGAGCAAGTAAGAAAACGTCTTGCATCTCCTTCGGATTAATGAACCATAAACAATTTGCAACCAGTAAAGCCCAAATTAAAATAGCGCGTAGTCAGCAGCAGTGTGTGCTGCCATAATCAGCTGATTATTTAGAATGCACTGTTTGTTATGGTGTTGATTACATTTGGTCAGCAGCAGTTTGCAGTGCTGTTTCATTTAGCCCTGTTTCTAAATTCACTGCGCTGCATTCAGATTGAGAGCGAGACAAAGAGAGTGAGCAAATAAATGAGAGGCTAAAATACACAAGTAGAACAATGCTAGATGGTGGTTGTAAATTGTGGCTGCCTACGCTGAATTGTAATTATAACGGCAGCAACATGTTGTGCTGACAGTGATCAGCTGATAATTTTTGCTGATACTGTTGCTGACTACGCGCTATTGTAATTTGGGCTTAACTGTTTATTAGGTTAAACTGATTTTTTAAGATTCTAATGTAGTCTAGCGATTGAAATTGTTGGTCCCATAAATTTAGCAAAAAAGAAAAAAAAGGTTTTTCTCAAAATAGATTTCAAAACATTCCTAATTTTGAGTTTGTCATGGAAAAAAATATTTTTAAATTTATACCCAAGGAATTTTTTAGAACAAATTTTTTATAACTACTTTAAGTAGGATCATAATTACTATAAAACTATTTCTTAATATTTTACTTATAATAAGGAGTGCGATCGAAAAAATCTTAACACACGTTTTGCTTCATAACTTTTTTCGGAAGCAATATTTAAAATTTCTTTTGATCTAGTTATCTTTGAAAAATATTTCACTTATTATTTTTTATGATAGCCATGTTGATTTGTTGTGAGTTTGATCAAAATGAGTGACAAAACATGTACGTGCTACATATTATCAAAAAAATTAAAAAAAAAAAAAAAAAAAAATGCAAATTATTCTTACAAATAACGGCCTAAGAATTAAATGTCTGCTGTCAAACTGTTTCCAATGTTATTAAACAATATCAGGATAATTTGACCATTGGTAGAAAACCTGGTTCGGGAAGGAAAAAAGGTCCACATGATATTGGGAAGGCCAGAAAATTTAAAGCATATTGAAAAGAACTCTAAACACATCTGGTAGAAAAGTAGCCCGGTTAGCTCAGTGTTTTGACTATTTAGTGCGAAAAGTTAAAGCTAATGCGGAGTTGAAAACATATAAAGTCCAAAAAGTTCCAGACAGGAATGCTGCAAAAAATTTAGAAGTCAAGAAATTAAAATCAAATTTCATACACAAATTCTCATGCTGTATAATGGACGACGAAATATATGTGCTTACAGAATTTTCGCAGCTGCTGTGTCAAAAACTTTATGTTACTAGTGCTCGAAGCAAGTGGGCTCTTTAAATATGGAAATATACATTAAAGAACGTTTGCAAAAAAGAATTCTGTCTTTCATAAGAGAGCACAATGTGTCCAGACATTTTTGGCCTGATTTAGCATCATGTCACTACGGTAAGAAGTTTCTGGAGTGGAACCAAAACAATAACATAGTTTTTGTACCAAGGGAGATCAATTCTCCAAATTGTCCGGAACTAAGACCAGTGGAGAGATATTGGGCTCTTGTGAAAAGTGAAATGAAGAGCACAAAAAAGGTATCCCAAAATATCGAAGATTTTAAAAGGAAATGGGCGAACTGTTCCAAAAAAGTGACTGAAACAACTATCAAATCTCTAATGGAAGCGTTATCAAAAAAACGAATTCGTAGGTAATGGTTAGAACCATAGATTATAACATCGATATGAAGCTTAAAAAAAACTCAATTAAAAAAAATTACTCAAAAAGGCACATGTTTGTTGTAACGTCATTGATTTTACAAAAAAAAAATTTCATATTTGGGTTCCGATCAATGAGTTATAAAATTTCAATATTCATTTGAACATTTGTGTGGGTATAGATGTTAAACACCCTACTAATATCCCACCCTCTTGGTAAAATAAACCACCATGATTATATTTAAGTTATATTATAATATAATCCCAATCAAAATAATTATTTTGCTGTACTTAATAATCCATTTATCCCCCCCTGAATTCACAACTCAAATAAAAAGTTTAGTACACCATTTTGTTTATATTTTTAAATTTAAGAATAGAATTTCATATTTATTTAATAATTTATATCTAATATTGAATAAAAAAATAGTTAAATTATTTCGAAGTTATTTATATATAATTTTCAATAACAACTAAGAAATTAATTTAAACAATAAAATTATTTATTTTTATATATATAATAAACAAGAAAAACTTACACAAATTACTCCATCGATGATATGTACATATCAGCTCACAAATTTAAAAAAAAAAATTAATAAGATTTAATATAAAAACTTCATAATAAAAGATTTTAAATTTAACGAATAATAAATTTAAACAACATTAAAAATATCTTTCAAAGTTAACGCAAAATTATTAAATATTAAATAATTCTAAATAAATATTTAAAAATTTAACACATTTATGATTAACAAATTTAAAAGTTTAATTTCGGAACTTGATTGTTATTATTATTTTTATATTTAAAAATTATCTGGATTTAATTAATTGACATATCCACAGACAAGGCAGCATTAAGCCAAAATTCACAAAACATACACAGGCAACAACTCCTTTATTCATTGGTTTGTTTGAAAAATGTTCTTTGAGCTTTATTTTGTATTTATATTTTAAATTATTACAAAGCAGTTTTCTTTTCATTTGTATGGTTACAATATTTTAAATATCACTGTTCATTTTACATTGTTAGTTTCTTTTTATTTAAAATTTGAAAACATTTTTATTTATGGTGGTTTCTCATTTTTTTGTTTATATATTTTCTATTCTTTATATGCAAAAATCTTGTTAAAATTTCATATATTGTCCTTATTTAATTTTAAGGATTAATTTTATTTATATTAAGAACACAATTTGAATTTTACTATAATTCACTATTAATTTTTTTATTTTATTTCTTAATATTCTGTCTATTATTATTTATTTTTCCCGTTTGCAATATCTTTATTTTATATCCTTGAAATTTTTTATTGTTTCATATTCAAAAAAAAAAAAAATTTTATTATTTTCTTTTCTTTCGTACAAAAATTCAACCAATCAATTCAAAAACTTTTTCATTCTCCCCTTTTTCTCCAAAAAAAAAAAAAAAAAACTTTTTCAAAAATATGAAAACTAATATTCAAAAAAAAAATAAAGTGCCAACATGATTACAAAATAATTTAGTAACAAGTTTCCCTATGAAAATTTCAAATTTCGAAAACAAACTTAACAAAATAGCTAAACCAAAAGTGTCTAATTCTTTATTACAAAACTAAGGTAACTGAATCCAATTTTAAAAACATACCAATGAAATGAAAAATGTTGCTGAATTTTCAAATTTCAAATCAAAGTAACAAAAAAAAAAAATTTCTGTAATGAAATTTCAAAAAGCAAAGATTACTCAATATATAATTTAAAAATGAATGAAATTCCAACAAGTACTTAAGATAAAGTAAACAACCCAACATTGTTTTCAATGAAAAATTTTACTAACACATTCTTAGACTTAGGTTTTTTTGACAACCGACTTAGGTTTTTGAAAACTGAACTTCATATCTATTTTCTTGGCAAAACTCTGGCCAAATTTTGTGGGAAATGTACAAGACTCGTGATTTTCAGTCGCTTCACAGTGAATCGCGTAAAAAATATTGTCACTTTTACATTAAGAAATTTTTGTTCAATTTATATCAATCAAATCAGTGGAAATATGGTGAAAATTTATTTTAATAATATGGCAACACTGATATATGTGACTGCTGGTAACTGTTTAAACTATACACAAATTTTAGAAAATATTAATTACTTCTCCTGAGTGGAAATTTTGCTTATTTATTTTCTCCATATCGGAACAAGTTTTAGTAATTTCAAAAATCGGATTTCAGATTTGAAATTTGGTAAAATGAAATTTAACTAAATCATTTTAAATATCGTAACATAAGTAATTTAGTCAAATATTTGATGAAATTAACATTACCACTAAACAAAATATTTGCTATTTTTAAGTATGAAAATTGTTGAGTTATCATTTAAAGGATATGTAAATTTTTTTTCGTAAGCAATCTTTATTTATTTGAGTACTAATAACGATATGTTTGTTTATTTTGTCAAAAAAAACTCGTGTCTTTTAGATACATTTTTATTGATACAACTACTAAATATTTATTATGTTATTGTTTATTTTAAAGGTATGGTCTCATATTTTCAATCAAATTTAATATCAAAATTTTTTAACGTTTTGAATTAAAGTAAACAATCAATATTCGTATATTATATTTAAAGCTATTTTCAAAAAACAAAGTAGACATAAAACAAACTTTTAAAATTAAATGGAAATTTTGTTTCCTAGACTATTTTCATAATATTTTTCCCTTTTAGGACAAATGATATGATTAATATATTTGCTAAAAAGTAATATTAATTTTCAAGACCATTCTCTTAAAAGTTCAATTGCCTTTTTAAATGATGAGTTTGCAAAAAAAATAAAAAATAAAATTCTGTATTGGAAAAATTTAATTAGACTTTTGTAATCGATTATGGCCAAAAGGCTAGGTTACTGATATATTGAAATAAATAAATAATATTCACATAATAAAAAATTAAACAAATTCATATTTAAAGAATACGATGTTACAAAAGTATTCAAAAAGTACTTTTCTTTTATTTTGTTTAAAAGAATTTCGAAACATTACATTTGATCCATTATTTCCAGCTTTCACAATATTAAAACTTTAAGTGAAACAAAGAGTATTTTTGACCCATATGTAAGTTTTTGTGTGAATTTAGATCATACCCAGAGGTTCTTCTTATTATTCATAAAGAACTTTATAGTTCTTTTTTCTACTTTTAAATGATAAATTTATAGTGGAACTTAATATTTATCTTACTTACCGTATTCAGTAAACGCACTCTTCTCTGCACTGATCTTGCCATCGAACAAAATAACGAAATCGATACTGAGATACCTAAAAACTCAGCTACCACTATCACTAGCAAACAAGGTGAGGGATAAACGTGCATCGATTTCAAACAATAAACACAAATAATCGTTAAAGTTCCCACAAATAATGCCACCGAACTTAAAACGAATAAAACAAATCGTAAAATCTTTGTATAATCCAAACTATAATTTATACTTTCAAAACATTCATCTACTTTAAGGAAAATATTAAAACATTTTTCCAAAATTTTCTTACGTATCATGGCCGATATAAAAACTACCGTAGCACCGATAACACCACTAAAAACATATAATTTACTACCAAGATTCGATATATTATTGCTGAGAAAATAACCCGCTACCGATTCGTTATAGTACATAGTATAAGCATAACAAAAACCCATTACACAAACATGTAATATAGAATTCAAATAACCAAAATAAGATGTTTTCAAAGCCTTCGAACCGTAACAGTTAGTAACCACACGAAAGGGTGTTACACCATAAATAAATGTTAAAAAGAACATGGCCTGCATTGATTTGTAATAATTGTCGGAAGTGAAAAGTTTATTGAACAAACGATTATACCATGTATTAGACTTGACCGATACTAAGGCTGACATGTTGAATGATGAACTGAATTAGTTTTAATTTATGTTTTTGTATTTATTGTATAATTTATTTACGGGAATAGAAATTTATATGTAGGAATAAAATAAATATTAATTACCTTAAAGGATATGAGTAGGCAAATATGATTTGAATTTATCTAGGTAGAAAGATCTTAATATTGATTGCCATTAAGTTTGTCAGCTACAGTTACAGTTACACATTGTTTTTATAAAAATAATTTAGTGTAGTGTTTTATAGTAGCAATATAATTGTATTGTCAATATAAAAAGTCAGTAAATAATTAGAAGTTATGCTATTGTTTTGAAAGTCACTGTGTTTATAGTTTTATACACTTATTGATTTAATTAATTTTGATTATATGAAAATAACTGTTATGACCATTTGTAAGGATTGATATTTTAAAAATAGTATCAATGGTATTATAGAACATAGTCACCAATTACCAAAATAATTATTTTAATTAAAAATTATTTAATTTTATTAATTACTAATAACTATAAAAAATTAAAAGCAGAAAAAATGTTTCCAATTAAAAATTTTATTAAATCAATCAAGTAGATGATTGAATAAATTAAAAATTTAAATAAGAAAAACATGATACTTGAATTTTATTTTACCATTTATTTTATTTTATTTTTGCTTGAATATATTAAATAAATTTTTATGTAAAATGAAACTACTGTGTTAATTAAAAATATGAGGTAATTATTTTTTCTGTAATCAATAAAGTTATAATACTTGTTACATAAAATTTTCCCATATTAAAATATATTTAATTGTCGTCCTTTAAATGGCTACAAATTAAGAAACTTACTCAAACGCGAAATCTTTTATTATTAATTGACTTGAAGCGAAACTCCTGCTTAGTCTAAAGTAAAACAATAAAATGGCCAAATATGGGTAAAAACACAACAGAAATATTAGTTTGATTTTTATAGATTTTAAGGTATTAGGTGTCCTAGAAAAATGAAAATTATCCAATTAAATGCTAGACATCGAAGATTCAATCGCTAATCTCAAGAAAATAGAAAATTAAAACGTCTGCGAGTGTATAGACAACAACATAGATTCAGCTAGACTTACCAGAGCTTTAAGTGGCAATAAAAAACAATTTATATTAAAAGGAAGTATAATTCCTGGTCAGAATCCTCAGCTAAATGGCTCGACATCCTTAAAAATACTCACTTCTCAGACTGCAAAGACGTTGTTGCGGAGGTTGTGAGGACTCAATTCATAAATAAGTCTCACATCTTTCAGCCAGTGATGCTATCTTTTTTGAACGAAAACGCTTAAAAATTTTTCAAAAAAGTCTTAAAAAGGGCTAAATTTAAAAAAAAAAATAAAACATCTATTTTGTTGTACAATCAAGACAAGTTTTGTGAAAAGGCACAGAAAAGGGCTTTTAAAAAAATAAAATTATAATTTAAGCAAAATTTTTAGCATGAATCAAATATTCAGCATTCATGTATGTACAAATCTAAAAATACTCTTAGCAACTGGGCAAATTATATATCAGATTATGGAAGTTCTATTATTATGAATCTCGATGCAAAATTAACTACTTCATTCAATACTTTTCCACTCAAACAATTTTAATTGTTTTTGTTACAAATTGAAAAATTTGGTCTAGAATTTTTTTTTTTTTTTTCACATTGAGCGTGTGCCATTCTGTAGGTAGCATAGTTCTGTGGAAAATATAAATTTTCCTATGGTGAACAAATTTTACTATTTGGCTGTGCCAAATGAAAACTTTTTTCCGTTGTAAATTTTGACACCTTTTTTTAAGAAAACTCCACAAACTTTAAGAAAATTAAATGTATTTTTAAATAATTATTTATTTTTATGAAACAAATACCAATTTTACAAAATAAACATTTAAATGAACCAACGATTTTAAAATATTTATTTTTATTATTTATTTTAAGATTGTCAAAATTTTCTATTCATTTGTCAATAATTTATGTAGTCCTATAGCATAGAATAGAACTAGAAGTTTATGTGAGAGCCACCCTATACTAAATTTTCAAAAAAATTTACTAATTTTTTTGAAAATACAAAAACAATATATATGTGACTACATGTATTTTGTTTTTGTATGAATTAGGTTTCTGACAATTGAATTAGGTTTTTTTCTCTCACATAAATATCTAGTAGTTAATCTATTCACTATAGCATAGAAAACAACTAGAATTCCAACTCTTTTCATTAGCTCAGAAACAAAAAATTACGCTCTTCACACGTATAAATTTGTTCTGTAGAAAATTTTACACATACAAAGAGTTAGGTTTTTTTGACAATTGAGTTAGGTTTTTTGTGAGTAAGTTGGAGTTCTAGTTGTTTTCTATGCCCTATAGGCTAATGAAATTTTATTCACCTCATAACTGTCAAAAATTTACTTTCCTATATACAAAGAATACTAAGAATAGAAAATAGTACTCTTTCCTACAACAACAACATTTCTCTCTTGTGAGAGAGAAAAACAACAGAAAATAAACAAACCTTTCCTTTAAAATTTAAGGAAAATTGCACTCGCGACACACTTTTTCACTATCACACCATACTTTTATATCTTTTTCACGCACTTTTATAGTATTTTTACTCCCGTAACACGAATATTTTCCACAAACTGAAAATATATTTTTTAAATTTATTTTTGACATTCCTTTTTTGTATGTTGAAATTTAAATTGAACGAACAATGTTGCTACTTTTGGTATTAAAAATAAAACTGAATTTAAAATAATTTTAAATTATTTTCATATTTATCTACAAAAAGCAAAAAAAATGTAATTATATTACTATTTGTGGATGTAAACCGCATCAAGAGATAAAAATCTGCGAATATAATTGTGATGAATTATATTTAATAATTTGTAAATACTCTTTTGTGCAACTATGTATGATTATGATGTGTGGTGAAAGTGGTTTCAGCACGAATACATATAAATAAAATTTGACTAACACAATCTTAAAGTTAGGTTTTTTTTGACAACAGAGTTAGGTTTTTTGGACAAGCCTTCTCTTCTTAGTATTCTTTGCCTATTTACTTTGCTACCGTTTGGCACACACTCATTGTTCGAAAAAGTATTTTGAGAACTTATTTCAAAAATATTACTTCAGTTATAAAAAAAAAAAAAATATCACAAAATTAATATTTCCCATTAAATCAATTTGCTATATAAAAAAGTAAAAAAGCACTAAAAGGGGGTAAAATATGATTGCTAAAAGCGCAAGACTTACAGAATTCGATTCGAACTACTAAACACAGGCTAAATCTAGCCCAAAATGGATAAGTTGGCATCTCATAGTTATACTGTAACAACCGGAAGGTTGTTATCTGACTAGTCTTGCTATTTAACATGCTCTTACTAACTTAGAGATATTGAAGAGTACATCACCAGCTGGTTAGTATCTAAGTTGAAGTCAAAAATAGTTAAAGCACTATATCTTCATTCTTCTTTACCACAGGTGTCAAGTTTACCCCAATAATTGAATATACGTTCCGGAACGACCAGAGTTCAACTCAGCCAAAGATTTTCAACTTAGCAACAACTATATGAACCAGAAGTTTTTTCCACAGGTAGAAAATTTCGATTGCAGCAGACCTGTTATAACAACAACAAGGTTATACATATAGGTATATATAAGACACTACAAATGCTGATGAAGTGTGTCTTATTATAATCCACAAACTAGGATTTGGTACCGTCAAACATAGACAATAAAGAAATTTATGATTGTAAAAACGTTTATGGTCCTTCGAGCCGGATTTCAGATTTCGACACTGCTGTAACATTGTATATAACATTGTTTACGATTGCATACATTGCAAGGCGGGAGCCATGTTTACGGATAAAGCACCCCAAATACTGATGGATTGTGTAGCAGAATAGAAATTAAAAATTCTATTCTTCTGGTGAATAATTATAGTCCACAGACTATGCTTTAGTATCGGCAAACAGAGACAACAAAGCAATTTACGACTGCAAGCATGTTTACTATTTGTAATTTCTAAATTTACGTGAGACCATGTAAATTATATATGCAATTTTGGAGACTTATAGGAAGGGGAGTGAAAATAATAATATCGGGTGTTATGTCGTTTATGAAGCATTCGATTTCAAAGAATTTCGCTATTGAAAATTTAAAAAATCAGTATATAACGTAAATATTCGTGCATACTCTTGGGCTTATAACCTTTGATGTGGTGAAAAATAAATAATTCTGTTAACTGGTTTACATTTGTCATTATGCTCACTAGCCATGTGCTAAGTTTCATGGTTATAGTGAAACTAGTTTTTCTTAAAATGTAAATTGAACAAAAAACACCTAAACACATAATTCAAATTTTTCCTGAAATCTTACATCGGTTACTTAAACAATTGCTAGGAAGGCAGTTATGTCACAAAATAAAATTTCTTGGGTCATAATATTATACTAAAAAGTCATGGTAACTGAATGGAAACCTAGTAGTGGTAGAAAAATAGTATCTTCAGGCTGTAGGACTCACACAAAATATAAAGTATTTTGAGAGAAAATCCCATTATCTCTGGAAGAAAAGTGTCACAAAAAAGAAAAGTTGAAAGGAAATCGAGCCTGAAGACGTTTGAAGTAAAAAAAATCGTAACAGAAACGCAAGCAAGAATTTGGAGGTAAAAAAATAACTTGAAAGTACTTCAGATGAATTTTTCCATTATTACACAGAGAAAATAGTTTCGTTATGGCAACCGAATTTTTTGCCAATCGAATTTGTTCGGTTGCACCAACTAACACAAAAAACGGTTGTGATTACTGAATATTTCATTTAAATGTAGCAACTTATTGGTAGATGTTTGTATTTCATCAGTTAGGATGACTAAAATTATTGGTAGATACAAATGAAACAATACCCTATAATTCGGTTCCTAAAATAGAATTTTTTTCCCCATAACAAAATGTCAAAAATAATATTTTTATATTTTTTTTTATTGTTGTTAAAAAAAAATTACACATAAAATATAAATATGTATGTTTACAAATTCAATGGTATTTACTATAAAGAAGACGTGATTATCCAATTTTTATAGATAACACTTTTGTAATGGAACTTTGAATGCATTGATAATTCTCCAAGGCGTACCAAATTTTGTTAATCAACGAATGATCCTGTAAGAATTTAAACAACCACGTTTTTACACAAATTGTTTCATATTACTTTGCATTACTATATTTACCTATTTAATATTAATTCTTGAATTACTCCGTTCGTCTAGTATATGTACCAATCAACCAAATAATAAATTACGTTCTTTGTAGACAAAAATCTTAATAATTATATTTCATTATTAAAAAGCAATACGTAACATCGAACTTACCTTTCGCTATTGGATCTATTTAGTGCATCTACTATACAATGTACACATACTACATATATTAGCCTTTCATATTTCCTTATTTTATGTATATCCATATTTTTATAAACACATTTTTTTATAAATTCATCTAAAATATTTTTCGATTAGTTTTTCTTTTCTTTATTTTTGTATAAAATGTCAATAGAAAATAAACTACATATGAATTCGTTTCGGGTAGCCAGTTATTTGCCTTGCTCGTAATTGTTTTTTAAATATTACAACCAAATACTAATAACTGGAACTCGAAATACATAATGCAGTCGAATTTTGATTGCTGTTACCAATATATGTTATATTTAGGTGCATTGATTATAATTAAATTTGGTTACATCAAAAGAAATGGAAAATTACTAAATAATTGGTTATCTTAATAATATTGTTTATTGTGATAAAATATATTCAATTTTGAGCTTATTAACATAGTTATAAACATGGAAAAACTTCCAGATTTACATATTTTTAATACCAGAAATAAAGTTTTGTTTATATTCCTTAAATTTTCATAATAGTAACCATTTTCCAATAAATTCTTTTTCTGTGTGTATGATTAGTGTATAATAGACAATGAAACGTTCGTACAGGCTGACTTTTTAAAATTCTTGGCTAGGAATTCTATGTTATAGATGCTAGAGGGAATATGGCAGAAAAATATCGTGTGTCAAAGAAATCAAAATTCCCATGAAAGTTTTTGATTTGGGAAGCCATATGCATATGCGGGAAAGAAGCATTTCATTCATAAAAAATGGTTCCATTAACATAGAAATATACGTGAATAAGTGCCTTTGAAAAAGACTTCTCCCTTTCCCAAGAAAATACAGTGTATTCGCTTTTCTCTGGCACGTTCTCGCTTCTTCTCATTACAGCAACAAAACAATGGAGTGGTAATAAAGAAATTATTAGTGTTTATACCGAAAGAGGTTAATCCGTTAAATTGTCCGGAACTCCGTGCAATTGAAAGATATTGGACTCTAGTAAAAATAATTTAAAAGACATTAAAAGCCCAGCTTCAAATGAAACGGAGTTTAAAAATAAGTGGACTTATTCGAGTAGAAAAAGTGATCGAAACACAATGAAACCTTTAATTGGAAGAATTCTGGAAAAGAAATAATTTATTATTTTATGCTTAGAACTTGAACTTGAACAGTCATTAATAAAAATATAATTGAAAAAAATCGCCCATTGGTTTAGTTTCTATAAGCAGATTTGTATGCACGGATTTCTTCATACGCAGTCCCTTTGTAATGGAAAAGATATATTTTTTTCGAACTAAATAGGTCCAGTTCAGAAAGCCCCTATATATGCTACGGAGTTCTTTCTTATACAGATCAATTAAAACTCGTTTTAACATGGATTATTTATTACTGTTTTTTACTGCATATGTTTTTATTGTAGTGAGGCACATAAATTAAAATTTGTAAAAAGTAATGCATACTGATATAAAAAAAAACGCTAAAACCAAAAAATCACCAAAAAAAAAAAACAAAAATCGCCAAAAACCAAAAAAATTGTCGAAGCGCAAAAAATCCCAAAATTTATTTAAAAAAAAACGAAAACTTAAATAAAGCAAAAAAATCGCCAGGATAATAAAATTTGCTAATATGTAAAAAAGTGATAAAAATCGTTAAAACTCAAAAAATAGCCAAATTAACATTTTTTACTATATCATCTTAAAACAGGTGAAGAGTATATAGGATTCCACACAGTCGATTATGGCAGAATTGAAAGATTTGGGAATCAGTACACTTTTCTATAAAAAATGTATTAAAAAGAATTCGGAATAATACAAATTGTCCCTCATCATTAAAGAAAATAAAACTGAGTTCTTATGGAATAGATGTAGGAATAGGAAAAAAATATTTATAAAAATTGTCTAGGAAATTTCTAATAAAATAAAGTTGTTCTTGCCAATGTTAATATAAACATTTTAATCAAAAAAAAAGAAAAAAAAAATCTTAATTTTCCTAATTTTTTTCACTGAACATTTAATTATAATGACGACACGTGTCTTAAAATTTGTCCTTACATTTCTAAACATAAATAAACATTAACATACTTATGCAATCAATGTCACTATTTTAGAACAAAATTTTTATTAAACATTTTAAAATTAATGAAACTTTTTTAGAATGTTGTTTGAAAACGATGTTAAAGTTTTAAAACTAAGCAGCAACCGAATAATGTTAAAGTATTGCTTTAGTTAACTGCAGTTGGTGACATTGAAAATGAAGATGATCTCTAAAATTCTACAAAATCATACAACAACATGAACTTGAATTTTTAAAAGTAGTAGTTGCAATTTATGTTTGAAGTAGACAACGCACAGGTGAAAAAGTAATTCAATTAATGCATTTTTGATATTTGAAGTTTGAAATTTTGTTAATTTAGATTTTTTTATTAATGACCATAAAAATATTCAATGAAAATATTCATCTATAATATGTAATTGACCTTTTTTATATTAAAAAACTTAAATTATTTAAAAGTGAAGATCTCTCTGTTATAATTAAATCTGTAAATAATTTTTAAAGCAATTCATAATTTTCATAAATTATAAAATTTTCCTTGAGTTGTATTTAATAATTTACAATAAATTGAAAAGTAAAGTGGTTTATAATTTAACAATTAATAAGTTAGTTTAATAATAATAGTTATTAAATATATTAAATATAATATTATATATATATAAATATTATATTATGTTATTGTTATTTTTTTTTTCTTAAAAGTATTAATGTTTTACTTAAAAATAAGATTAATGACTTTTTAAAAAAATTAAATTTAAAAAAATATGTTTATTTTCATTTTAACGGAAGTAAATAGTTTATTATGATTATTTCTATTATTCAAGTGTTTATGTTTAAAATGAAAATAAATACACATTTTTTTTCCTATTTATAAATATGTATAAATGGCCTAGTTTTTAGTGTGTTGAACGAACACCTCTTCTGGTTTCTGCGCTTTTTAGTAAATGCAATAAAAGAGAGAAAACAAAAGACTTAAAAAACTAACTTTATTACAAGATCTCATTCATGGAAGCATGTAAGTTTGTGTCTTAAGTCTTTCCTTTTGCTATATAATGGACTATTTTTTTTTTTTTTTTTTTGTTATTTTCATTTCAAGATGCGGTTTTTTCTTGAAAAAAAAAAAAAAAAAAGATTTAGTAATTTTGTTACATATAGTTAAAGATATCATCATTAATGGCAGCCAGCTGTCAATATGTGTATGAATGTTGAACCATTTTCAAGGTTAATTTTAATGTTTAGTAACGGTTGAACTTTATGCCCTACAATAGACAAAAAATCTTCCTTTTGTATACCAAAAGTTTTTTACGGTTTAACACTTAATATTATTAGTAGAGGTAGGCAGGTTACATTTCAAACATTTTTATCTTTAAAATTTGTTTTAATGCATTTTCATATAAATATTTATATGTATCCACCTTCAATCACAGCATTTAAATCTGTAAAATACAAAGTAATGTAAAACTTGAACTTATCATTAACATCAAAAAAAAAAAAAAAAAAAAAAACATAAAAAGAAGATGTATTAATAATAAATAAACGAAAAAATACTTAAGGTGTTAAATGACTTTTGACTTCTGTTATTTTTTGTTAATAAGAAAAGAAGACAAAGAAGATAAATAATTAAATAATAAAAAAACGTTTTATACAACAACAAATTTTTAAAGCAAATAGTGTTTATTTTTTTCTAAAACAAGTCAAGTGTCAAGATTTTATTATTATGTTTTCAATTTAAATCATAGCTTTAGAAACGCACAAAGTATGAAAGAAAAAATAATAATTTTGTAGTTCAAGTGTAACTGTATCCAACTGCTGTGTTAAATAACATAAATAAAACTTATAAAAAAAATATAAATCATGACTTTGGAAAAAATTAAAATTGTAGACAAAAATGCTAAAGGTACTTAATCATAGAGCAAACCCCATTATCAAACAGAAGACTCAACCACAAAACATTAAGAAAATAAACCTTCAATTGAAAGCAAAAGTGACCTTAACAAGAAAATACTAGAAATAATAATAAAAAATATAATTTAAAAAATGTTAATTATTATCAGCTCTGTACTGTAACTTAACATAATTTCTTTAATATTACTTTAAATAATTTAACACCTTATTTAGAAGAAGAAAAATATATACCCAAGTGGCTTAAAGCTATAAACAATTATTCACTTTATTATTTTTAGAGTATCAAATCAATATTTTGCTTGAGGCTTTAAAACTCTAAACAATAAAGTGTTTAATAATAACAATAATTTTTTATGGCCAAAATATATTTTTATATGTTTTGATTAGAAAATTAATAGGAGTGAATCGTTAATTTATAACCATAAAAATAATAAAGAAATATTGTTATAATAATCATCTGATTTTTATGTTCACTACTCAGTAGCACAATTTATATATAATATAATTATCATAATATAAGAATGAATTTTAATTAGAAATATGAACAAAAACTTATAGAAAAATTTTAATCGAATCTATTAAATTTGTAATTGAATATTTACTTCTATTCAATAGTTAAGTAACAAATTAGTATTACATTTAATGTTTTAATATCATGTTTGGTGAGAAAATATGTATTTTAAATGTATTAAAGTAGTTAACGATTATGAGCTTTTCAGGTGGCAATCTTATAGGTTTGCAGTTAACTGGTGGTCCTTTTGATGTTATATGATGAGTAACTGAATGTTTTACAGGTGATAATTTGTTCGAAGGTTTTGAAATATTCTTAAATTCTATTATTAGGGAATAAAAAGGAGAATCCTAAGTAATAGATCTACATTTTATTGAGTTCGCTTTTTTACGTCTACTAATAAGTCGTAGTGATCCAAAACCAACAATTTCTTGCGGGACATCGGCTATAATGAACTTCCAAACAAAGTCTCTTAATAATGGTATTGTTTGCAGCTTGAAGTTCTAACCACTCAGGTTTATTGCGTTTATTTTGAGTAGTTGCGGAAATTACTGACACGTTGGCCCTGTGTCAATTAAAAATTTTTAATTTTTAACATTGTCTCGCAAAAATAGGGGACTTATCTTTAAATCTCCTGCACCCGTCAACTTGGGTGAAGGAGTTTTTAGTTTTCCAATTGATGTGTGCATGAAGGATGACATTTAGAGGCTTTTGAATCGAAAGTAAAATGACGAATTTCTGTATACTATAGATAATTGAGCTTTATATAATTAACTATTGATACAAGAAAAAAAAATTTATTAGAATTTATTAAATTTGTTATTGATTATTTGTCTTTAGGTAATTTGCACAGTTAATTGATTAATACTTGCAAAACATTGGGAACTTCAAATTGATTCTATTAAATTTATTATTGATTATTAAGTTTATATTTAATTAAAATATTAATAAATCAGAATCATAGAATATTGTAGAACTTCTGTGACTTTAACTTCTTTCTAAATTTGTATTGAAATCCTCATCATTATGTTGTTTTGGCCAAAAAAGAGTATGTTTTCAATATTAAGCTATGAAAGCCGAATGATTTTTAATGCTTCGAGGATAGAATCTACCTAAATATTAATGACTTCAAAGTCTAAAATTCTGCGGTGGTGCGTGACGATCGCATATTATTGTCATCAACAACTATGTTGACTTTCAAGGCATAACATTCAGTCCAATTTGTGCCGTTAAAAAAAAATTAGGCCTATTTTCGGGAAATTTTACTCATTCATTTAAAAAATATATTTAAATGAAATTGAAAAAAGATTCGGCTGTGCCGAATCTTTGATACCCTTCACCATATTACCATCTTACCATCTTATCGACATCATATTACCATATTACCGACAATTAATAAAATTTTCGCCTTAACGTATGCTTGCATATTTTCTAAATCTAAATTTTTTTCAAACTACGAAAATTTGAATATGAAAAAAAAAAAAAACAATCATAACAGGCTTTGCTTTTAAAAAAGAAACAACAACAATTCCATATATATTTATTTTTGTATGTACAAACTGACTGAATACACAAAGAACAACAACAACACTGTTATTCATTATATTACTGCTGTTGCTAACTGAACTACTTGTCTATACAAAAAACAAAAAACGTCACTAATAGTCATTACAGTGCTTAATATACATGTTTGTGTATGTATTTATGTATATTCTTAACAGATATGTTTTAGTTTTTAAAAATAAACAACTACAATTCCATATCTATTTATTTTTGTACAGACTGCATATACAAAGAACAACAACAACAACACTGTTATTCATCATATTACTGCTGTTGATAACTAAACTACTTGTCTATACAAAAAACAAAAAACGTCACTAATAGTCATTACAATGCTTAATATACATGTTTGTTGGTGTATTTATATTCTTAACAGATTTGTTTTTGGGCCATAACTCTGTTGATTATGAACGAATTTGGTTTATTAAAAAAACCGAAATTTTATAAAAATATTTATGACTGATCTATATAAAAATAAAAATCTGTAGCTTGAACAAGGGCTTCAAAAATAAAAAATTCGTTTTCCCCGACATCTCAGTTATTACTGAACCGATTTATTTAATTTTTTCAGAACAAAAATTCAGAAAATAATTTTCGAGCCCCCTTTAAAAATTCGAAGTCCCTGGTATATGCAGAGGCTTCAGAAACTAAAAAACCGGTTCTAAAAACCGGTTTTTAAAGCATATCTCCACCATTTATAAACCGATCTTCCTGATTCAAAAAACCGAAATTTTATAAAAATATTTGTGACCGATTTGTATAAAAATAAAAATCTATAGCTTAAACCAAGGCTTCAAAAAATAAAAAATGCGTTTTGTCCGATATCTCAGTTATTACTGAACCGATTTATTTCATTTTTTCAGAACAAAAATTCAGAAAAAAATGTCCGAGAATTCTTTGTAAAAACGAAGTCCGTAGTGTATACAGAGGCTTCAGAAACTGGAAAACCGGTTCAAAAAACCGGTTTTTTGAACATATCTCCGCATTGTATGAACCTATCTTGCTGAATTTCAATTCAAATTCTCGAAAGCATTTCCGATCGTTTGACATACATATTATATATGTCAGTTATCGGTGGGCTTCATAAACGCCATTTCAACCGACACACGGACGGACGGACGGACGGACATGGTCCAATCGTCATCGCTTCTTACAAGGATTGCGAAAATATAAACTTTTTTGCTCTCCGACGAAAATTGTGGAAATTACAAACGGAATGACAAACTTATATATACCCTTTACACCTGTGGTGAAGGGTATAAAAAACGGGAGTTTATGTTACTGAAATGAATTATACATTAGTAATTAAGACCATAGACACTGTTTTTAATTTAAAACCCCATAAAGTATAAGTTTTCTGGGTCCTGGTTAGATTCTGAGTCGATCTAGCTATGTCCGTATGCTGAAAGCAGAATAGGGCTCGAATGGCACAACAAAGGGGGACGAAATTTTGTCCATATATTTATCTTATATAAGGTTTGTTTGATATTGAAAATAAGCAAAATCGGTAAATAAACAGAAAAAATTATGTGCAAAATACTAGAAACACAGGGTTTCACACTTTTCTGCTAGATCTCTCTTAAATAAAATCATGCACTAGACTTGGAAACAAAAAATGGGCGCGGTCCGCCCACTTTACCGCCCATCTCCCATATAAGGTGAAAGGTCAAAGAAATTTTGTACAAATACTTCATGGACAAATGTAAACACGGAAACAAAAATAGGCGTGGTTCACCAAATTTACCGCCCACTTCTTATACAACATTCGCACTTATTTACATTTGTAATGTTATTGTTTTTTTTTGGAATTATGAAAAAGTCGCAGAACAAAAGTTGCTGCTGAAGCCCTAAAGAATCATTTTCAACAATAAAAAAGTTCTTTTCTCAAAAAGTCGATTTTGGCATATTGCTAATTAAAGTGTTACTAAATGAATAACATATTTTATATATTCTCTAACATTTTATAGCTACATTTATAAAATGATCACCAACCAATATCTTGTTACTTGTAACTAAATGTATGTCAATTTTTTTATTAATTTATTTTTTTTTTGGTATGATATTACATAATTTAAAGCATTTTTATCATTCAAATTCTTTTTGTTGTTTTCAATTAAAATACACATATTGGCATCATTTAATTGATCAAGTACTCATTTGTATTATTATTTGATTTTATTGTTAAAGCATTAAATGTACTTTAAAAGAAATAACAAACGATTCCTCCAAAAAAAATAAAAAGTATTCATAAATAACCCCTGTGGGTTTTTATTTAAAGGGGCTTAAAAATAAGAGGATTTAAACTCAAATTAAGGTAGGTCAAGTTAACCAGCAACAATGTTTAGCAACATTTTAGATATTTTGGGTACATGTGTATTAAAGAAAAAGTAAATGGTTTTAAAATAAATTTAAAATTTAAAGTTTTTTGAAATTTAATTAAATGAATTGAGATTTATCTTCTGATATGAAATTGAATTTTATTAATGTTCATTTCATTTTATTTTTTCAATTTTTTCTCTGCAAAATTTTTAACATCTTTTCTTTTAAATATTATTTAATACACCTGCTATTTTTATATTCAACTATTTGAGTTTAAATAGTTTAAACATTTCAAATATTTTTTTCTTTTATTAAATAGAAAAAAGAAAAAAAAAAAAACTTGTGAAAGTTTTAATTGCAACTTGGATGGTTTTTTAAAGAGGTGGTGGGTGTTGTTGTTGACATTATGCATTTCTTTTAATTACATTTTAACTATATAAGTATGTATGTAAAAGTTAATTGCATGATATTACTTTATTATTGTTATTTTCATATTGTTATTAATTTACTGTTTTTTTTTTTTTTTTTTTTTTGCAAACATTAACAAAAAAAATATATTTAATTTTTTCTACGTACAATCATACATAATAAAGAGCAAAAAACTATGATAAAAGGAAATGGAATTAAGTAAATTCAATTTTTAGCCATGAAACATGTAATGAGAAGAAAATATGATTATGATATGATTACTTAGTTCAATAGTGATGAGGAAATATCTCAAAAAAAGTAATCGGTTTTATTTATGGCTAAAATAGTACTAAAAAACCAATTAAATTAATACAATTAAAACAAAAGTTTACATCATGTTGCTAGCAATAGTTTCAATTCAACCATTTTTATAAAAATCTTAGCATGAAGTCAAATAAATTAAGAGATTTTATTTGTTTTATAAAATTGTGAAGTCAATAAAAATAATATAATCTCGTTAGCTATATTTAATGTTTAATCAAATGTTTTAGTAATTAAAAATATATAAACATAATTATGTTTAATATGTTTTAAGTTTATTACAATTTATGTACTTAATATACCTACTATATACATAAA
Source organism: Protophormia terraenovae (assembly GCA_951394005.1). Lineage (NCBI taxonomy): Eukaryota > Metazoa > Arthropoda > Insecta > Diptera > Calliphoridae > Protophormia > Protophormia terraenovae. The sequence goes on from OX596074.1 coordinate 147,809,298, forward strand.
ACAATCAACCTACCAGCAATTAAAATTTTAAAGGCCTTAAATATCAGCCATTAGAATTTCAAAGTCAATCGCTAGACTTCATCTAAATTAATTAAACATAATTATAAATCATTTCTTATTTATTTATAAAGATAATAAATTTTTGTTTTATTTAAATAACTATAAAGTTTATGAAGTGTTTATTATTAATAATAAATAATAATAAATACTTAGTTATTTGTTTGTAATGAAAACATAAATAAAATTCAAATAAATTTAACTAATTATATGTATATACATTATTATAATTATAAAATAATAACTATTATTTCAAAACTACTGACCACCATCTACTCAACTATTTACCTTATTTAATAACTATTTTGTATAATTATTATTATTTCTATAGTGTATTATAGTTATTTTTTAAGAAACACCTTAAGGTTTTTCATATTAAAAGAAGAAGTAAGAAGAAAACAAAAACCTAAAATAACATCTAAATAACAGTAATAATTAAATGGTGGTGGCAAAAATGTTTGGTTAATTTAAACCTCAACACTGAAGGTTATTTTAAACATTTGTAGACAGACTTGAATGAGAATAAAAATAAATAATATAGACAAAATATAATAATTACCCATGTATTACCAAATAATAATAAAAAAACTCAAGAACATTAAAAGAAGTAAGGTATTGTGCAAATGATTTAATGATGTTTGTTAAAAATAATTTATGAAAAATACAAAAAATACAAATTAGAGCAACATTTTTGTCAATGACATGCGGGTGCAATTGTGTTTACAATGAATCATTAAATAATGGATTTAATTATGCTCATTATAATTTTAGTTTTTTTTTTCTGGTAGAAATTTTCATGCATTTCAGAAGATCTATATAGAGAAATAAATTGAAAAGAAGTCCTTGAAGAAAAATTTAAATTAAATATTATAAATTCAGTTTTGTGGATAAAAACATATTTTTAGCAACTTTATTGCTTATGTTTTAGTAACATGTTGAAATTTGTAAACTTATACTTATAGGAAATTTCTTTTGATAGGAAATTTTCGATAAAATTTCTTTTTAAGGGAAATTTTCGATAAAATTTCTATTTAAAGGAAATTTTCAGTAAAATTTCTTTTTAATGGAAATTTTCAATAAAATTTCTTTTTATAGTAAATTTTCGATAAAATTATTCTTTATAAGAAATTTTCGATAGAATTTCTCTTTATAGGAAACTTACTATAAATATTTTATTTATAGAAAACTCGATAAATTTTCTATTTATAGAAAAAATCGCGCTTCACCATCGCTTTTAATGCGATAACTAATGTTTACTTTATATGAGGTCTACTGCCCTATTCAAAATTTGATATACAAATTAAGACTTTAAGACTTTCACTCATATATAGATATGCGAAAATTAATCATAAAATCCTTCCTATTTTTATTTAATCAATGCAATATGATAAGAAAACAGTTCCCGCAAAATTTGAGGGCTCTCACAATGGCGAGTACCATTCCCCCAGGTCCTACCAACCCTATTTTCATCTTAAGCTATTGAGATTGATAAGAAAGTTATTCCTAAAAAAAATGTTAAGACTTTTGCTGTATTTGCTAATTAGTATTTTTTTCTGTATGGCGGATATAATTCCCCTGGTAATAAGGAACATATTTCCTTACAGTTATAAGACTTCAAAGACGAAAATATTTCATAAGTTATGTGATAATAATTATTTCCTTCATAGAGAGGTTGAGCACCCTAATCGTATTGAAAAATAGAATAGCCTATTTTAAAAATCGGTGCAGCGGTTAAGAAGTCTAAAAAGTACTACAAAAAATAAAAAAAATAAAAAAATTATAAAAAAATATTTTCGACAAAAAATAAAATTAGAAATTTTGTAAAACATCCAAAATATCTAATATTTTTATACCCACCATCAAGAAGATGGGGGTATATTGATTTTGTCATTCCGTGTGTAACATGTCGAAGGAATCATTTAAGACCCCACAAAGTATATATTTTCTGGGTCCTGGTTAGATTCTGTGTCGATCTAGTTATGTCCGTCCGTCTGTCCACTTTACCGCCTACCTCCCATATAAGGTGAAACTTCAACGAAATTGTGTTCAAATAATTCAAGGATCAATGTAAACTCGGAAACAAAAAATGGGCGTGGTCCGCCCACTTTACCGCCCACATCCCATATAACGTAAAATTTGAAAAACTTGATAGTGGGTATTTAGATTCGGTCGATCGAATATAACATTCGCGCTTGTTTATTTATTTTAATTATTTTTTAATTTAATTTACTTTGGAAACACAATTGGCAATTTATAGGATTTTATAAATACATAAAGTTTAATCCTTTGCTAAAAACAAAAGACTTTGTTGCATTCGCCACCTTATCTACTTTAAATGTTTTAACCAAATATATTTTATTTAGCAACATGTTGCAATAGCTTTAATAAATATTACATATAATTAATGTCTTGTTGTTAACACATTCTAGAATTTTTTTAATTAAAAGAAAAATTTTACTTAATTTGTTTCACAAAAAAAAAAAAAAAACAAAAAAACAAATGTTCAGTGCCACCATCACTGTACAAAGAACAAATTTAACATTAAAGTCACAGCATTGATAATGTTGCTTGACGCCGCCTAATGTTGCTGTTGATGATGATGATGACTTCAATGATGATTATTTAGATTTTTTTAATGGTTGTTTGTACTTGTATATTGTTTTGTATGTCTGAATGTATGTAATTTATGGAAACAAGTGTATTTATTTGAATACAAAATAAAAATTTGTAAAAAAATCACAATAACAAAAAACAAAAAAGATTGTTTCTAACAAAAAATAGAAGTGAATCATTTAGCGGTATGAAAATGTTTGTTTAACAAACCAACAAAAATTCAAAATTACAACAATACCTGAACAAATTCTCAGGCATTGTTTATTTTGGTTAGAGTTTTTTTCTAGTGTTTAAATTTGGTTTTGGGGAGGAAAGAAGATGTTTCTTTCAAATGCATTAAACCAACTGGAGTCGACTCTGGCAATGTTTTTTTTTTTTTTTGCTAGAGGACGTTCCGATCACATATGAAGTACGAGTTTAGTGAAATAGAGTTGAACCAAGCCAAGCTGTATAGTTTAATCCAACCCAATCAACATTATTGCTTCTTTATTGTTGTCTTTGTAGTTGTTGTTGCTAATGGCTGTTAGTAAGTAGTATGTATGTTTGTAGTTGAAAAAAAAAAAAACACAGTAAGTTTGCAGTATTTTATGTATCTGTTGTTGTTTTTGCTACTGCTAGTTATGTATATTTGAACAGTGGTATAAAGAATGAAAAAAATTTAAATTAGAATGATTATATTTTGATCATTATCTTCATTTTATAAAGATAAAATATGTACATAGTTTTTGTTAGCAACATATTTTGAGATAAAATAATCAATTCAGGAAAAAAAGTCAAACTTTTTTGACGCATGAATTGGTTATTCCTTTTATTTCAAGCAACATGTTACTAAAAGAAAAGTATAAGACAACAATGTCAAATTTTTATAAAGAAAAACTTATAAACAAAATTAATTAGAATTTCTGTTAAACTTTTCGTAAACATATTTATAAAAAAGGATGATTGATTTAAGCATTAAAATCTTTCGATTTGTTAAATAAAATTTAGAGAAAAAATGATTTGCTGTATACGAAATATTTTTTATTTAAAATATAGCTGTCAGCATGTTGCCAAAGAATTTATTAATTAAGAAAGATTCTTTTGATAAAAACTAGTAACTAAATTATTTCCAACAATTTATATTACATTAGGAAAACTTTTAAACTTTTTTCCCGTTAATAAAGGTATTCAACAAATATTTCATTAAAAAAATTTTTTGAAATAAATACGAACTTTTTTTGAGAAATAATAGCTGCCAGCTTTATGTCATCAATATATTTGTACAATCTAAATATGTATTTTAATATAGCGACATGTTGCTATAACATTTTCAAACATTTTTTGTTGCAATTATTCAATGAAAATAATTTCTTTTATCATATTGACAAAGTCGAATAGCAACATGTTGCAGAATTAATTTGCTTTATAAACAATTTTCAGAAATTAACACTAACAACATCTTTAAAACACAATTAAAGATTCTTTAGTATTTCTTCTTTCAGCCCACTGTCACTATGTTGTTGATGTTGATGAGATTCAATACTTTGGAGTAGTTTAGTGTAGTGGCAAAAATTGTGATTACATTTGTTTAGTACGTTTGTGTGTGTTTATTTACCGTTGTTGTTGTTGTTGTTCACTTTATGTAGTTTTTTTTTCACAGTTGTGCTTTTTTATTTTGGGGACAAGCTATTATAAACCATGGTAAGATAGTCTCAACGATCAGTTGGTAAAAGTATATCGTTGCGTACGGATTGTCAAGAGTTAAAAAACATTAAAATCGAAACTTTAAAACAATTCAAGTTTCAATTTCATTTTATTTGAATTAAAAACTCAAATTACAAAAAAAGAAAACACATTTAAAACAAGTGTAAGTGTAATAAATAATTTAACTAAAATATCGCTAATAAAAAAAATTGGCAACTATACTATAAAAGAAAAAAACTGATAAAAACGTTTTAACAAAATAAAATATTTACAAATTTTAAAAATCCTTTATAAAAAGAAGTGTTTTATTAATAAAATCATATTTTACAAATAGTGTTATATATAGAAGTTATTGGATTAAATAGTTTTGATTAAATTTAAGAAGAATAAAATTGGTAAGATTTTAAAATAAATTAGTGTGGGAAAGTGCTTTTGTTTGTATTTAAGTTTGCCTCACGTTTTTTTTTAATGTTGCATATATTTTTCCCTAGAGTTCATTGAATTTAAATAATAGTGGGTTTGTTTTAGTTTTACACTATTTCATTTGAAATTGAAGTTATTTTTAAAATACGTTGAAATGGAGTTTGCGGATGTTAACAAATAAAGAAATCAATTCTTACGAAAAAGAAACTAAAATAAATATATCTCTTCGAATTTTCTAGAACTATAAAACATTTGCAACATGTTGAAAACATGTTGAATTTTTGGAAGTTTGTTTCCTGGTGGGTAATATTAATGAGTTTTATATTATATAGAAAGAATTATAAGCCACCTAATACTAAATAGTTTTCTCATATTTCATTTGAATTTTGCAAATTTGTTTCCTGATTCATAACATTTTCCTATATTTCTTTAATATTTTTTATATAGTACTACTAGCAACATGTTGCTAAAAAAATAATAATTACATTTCATATTTTTTAAAATGAATTTTGGTAGAACAAGAAATCTAAAAATTTTTCTTTTAATTAAAATTAGGTTTTTTTAATTTGCTTTTGGGAAAAAATTTGCAACATATTGCTATAAAAATGTTTTCTAAATTATTAAATATAACTTGACAATTTTATTATTATTAATATTATTATTTAATTAAATTATAGATTAGCTTTACAAATGAATTAACATAATATTTATTCACTTATTATTAATTAACTTAATATTTTTCCCCTGGGAAATTATATTTATGCTAAGGGTAAAAATGTTATAAAGTTAATAAAGTATAAGGAAATTGGTAAAACAAACATTTATTTAAATGTTATAAAACATAATCTAATACGGAATTCGTTTTATAAAATTTAATAATATGTTGCTGAAATTAAGAACAATAAGTGATTAAAAATTCTTGTAAGAAATGTATACTAAAATGTTTAGCAACATTAAATTTTATTTAATCAGCCCCATGTTAAAAAATTTAAAGCATATAAACTACCAAAAGAAAAAAGACAAAAATTATATCTTTTCCAATAATTTTTCAATTTATATTTTATTTGTCGATTTCCCATATAAATTTAAATTATCATTAAACAAGTTCCAATTGTTTATTGTCCTCGTTGTACTTGTCCGGAGTCCGATCTCAATTTACAATATCTTGTGTTGGGTGGAAATTAAATGAACTGTGATCTGATTGGAAGGACCATAAACATATTACAATCACATTAATCAGCATTCTTGTTGTTTTTCCACGTTTTTGGTTTATACTCAAAAAATAAAAACTTATTTGCATTAATGTTATTTTATATTAATTGCTCTTAATATTGTTTGAAAGAAATATTTTGAAAATGAGATTTGATTGTTGTGGTAAAAAATCAATTGATTTTTATTTTACATAAATGTATACATAAATTTGCATAATGTGTATGAAGCTTTCTTTAAGATACTTGTTGCTAAGACTTTGTTAAATATTTGCCAAAATAGTAAAATATCTTAAATTTGCTTAACCCGGTGCGCTTTGCTACCCCTTTTGATGCCATATTAGATATTAACTTTATATGGGGCTACTACTTCCCCTCGACCTAGTCCCTTTAAAATACAAATTTTTTCTATAACAGTTCTGGAATCTTTCAGTAAATGAGTATTTTAGATATACGAAAACTAATAGCTGTAATATCTGTCAAGTTTTTATTTTCTAAATGCAATATGTTAAGAAAATAGTTCTCACAAAATTTGAGGTCTCTTACCGTAATAGTTCTTTAGATATGCCACTAAGAATAATTGCTTTGTAGGGGGTACCATTTCCACAGGTCCTACCCATCCCTTTTGCATTTGAACTTATGGAGGTTTTTGATAAAGTTATTCTAACAGAATGTTAAAACTTCTGCTATAATAGTTTCTAAGATATACGATATTTAATATTTTCGTTGCATAGGGGGTATCATTTCCCCTGGTCCTATACGTTCCATTTTTATTTTAAGTTTGGTGGTTGATGAGAAAGATATTCCCGCAAAATTTTAAGACTTTTGCTTTAACAATATTTAAGTTATTTAATAATTAGTATTTTCTTTGTATGGGGGCTATCACTTGCCCTAAACCTACCCGCCCCATTTTAATCTCACAAAATCTCAGGATTTTATCTGTAATAGTTTTGGAGATATTTGATAATTAATATTTACTTTGTATAGGGGCTGCCATTCCTCCCTGCTCCTATCGAAAAATAAAGTAACCTATTTTACTTTCGGGTATCACAAAATGATACTGAAAATCGGTCCAATGGTTTAGCAGTCTATAAAGTCTAAACAAACATACAAACACAGTTTCATTTTTATATGTGTAGGTAGATAGAAAGATATATCTTTAGGCAACATATTTAGCTACTTTTAAAATGATTCTAAAGTTATATTTTCCTTTGAAGCATCTTTAAACTCTTAATGTTAAACTTAGCAACATAATTTAAATATTAATAACTATCACTTGCATTAAAAACCACACAAATGTTAATAGAAATGGAAACATGTATCTGTTAATCATTTAAATACTTATTAGGATCACAATTTGTAATACCATGTATTTCAAATTTAAATCAACATCCAGTACGAAGGACCATAAACATGTTGCCATCGTTTATATCAGAATGAAATAAGTTTTTTTTTTTTTTGTATCGCAACACACTTTGATATTTTTTCCAACAGGAATAAAAGTATAAATGTTGCTGGCAATATGTTTTTATTTTCTGGAAAAATTCCACCAAAAATTAATTTATTGTTCTTTATCAGTTATCTAAAAAGCAAAAAGACAAATAAAAAAATTTTATTGTTTTTAAAATGTTAACGTTGTAAATTACAAAATCTCATATATTTATTTATGTTTTAATTATTTCTTACTCATCATATGGCATGTCACATTTATAGCTCAATACTTTTCATTTTATTTTGTCGCAAATTTAACATTAATGTTAGAATAATAAAAAACGTGTCTTGCATTATATTTTTACAATTTTTTCCCTAATGCATTTAAGTTTCTATAAAGACTTCCATTTATAAATTCATATGTGTAATATATTTTTATTTTAACTCAACACATTAAATTTTAAATCATAAAATCAACTTACAATACATTCAACTTAAATATTGTAAAAATACAAAACAAAAGTGTTAAAATAATAATTATTGCTAAAAATAAATTACAATTACTAAGAGCTTTTAAAATAAGTAGTAAAAGAAGCTTATAATACAAACATTTATTAGCTGGATTATTTCATATGAAAAGAATCTTTAATTTCTATAAATTTTCAATATATTATTTGCATTTTAATTTAAAGTTAATTTTTTCTTAGAAACAATACATTTTAATGCTGAAAACAAAAATATAAACAATTTATATACAATAATTATTAAAATGGATATGAGTTTATAATTTACATACAATAAGCTTTAAGTAATAAACTATTAAAATTTAAAGATGTTTAGAAAAAAATCAAAATTAATTAATGGTGAAATTAATTAAAACGTGAAAAATTTGTGTGATTAATTATGTGAATTTAAAAAAAAAAAAAAAAAAAAAAAAAACTATTTAATCAAATTCTTTTCAATATTTGTTAAATTAAACAACATTGACAACATGACAAAATTTAGCTAGCAACATTGTTTTACGAATTGGTTTATAAACATAGATATTCTTCCGGAAGATTGTAAATTTTTATTTATACCAGCATGGATTTCTGTAAAACAATTTTACAAAAAATAAATTAAGCCTTTTTAAATAAACTTAGAATCAAATTGTACTTATATTTCGAGTGTAATTATAGTAATATACAAAATATACAAAATTTAAAAAATAAGTCCAATGATTCATGTTGTTTTAATTATATTTACAAGATGTCAGTAACAACTATTTGTAGCATTAATTGATTAATTGCCAACAAAATCTGAAAGAAAAACAATCAAAGTTGCCATCAACATAGTTTAAGATACAATACTATGTCCGGGTTCAAAAGAAAATGTATGACAAAATCCATTAAAAAAATAAAATAAAAATAAAATAATGATAGTAATAATAGTTGTGTACGTCTTTTAAAATCATTAAATGTTGCTAGCAACATTGCGTGAACATTTAACAATTATAAATCATGTGCAACATTTTAAAAACATTCGGATTTAGGAAATTTCTTTTCTTGCTGATATTAATAATGATTTATCAAATATAGAATTATTAGCAACAAGTTGCTAAATAAATAATAACTCAAATAATTCATGTTGCTCTAATTATATTTACAAAATTGTACTAACAACGATCTTTAAAAATTAATTTAAAGTAATACAATTAGTTTTTAAATGTTGACAAATTACTTATAATTGATGCTAAGGAAATCATCTAGAGGAAAAAGACATCAATGAAGGACATGTGCGATATTTATAAAAATATCCTCAAAATTCATAATGTGATTGTCTTTCTTTGCTAAATGTTGCTAGCAACATAGTTTTACTTTATATTACAGAATTATGTTGTAATTTAAATGAAAATGTCTATCATATTAAAAGAAAATAATTAAACAAATGTGTTAATTTAGCTATTTAAAATCTTTAAATGTTGCCAGCAACATTGCGCAAACATTGACAAATGAAATAATAAGAATTTTTCAAAATAAAATTTAAATATGTTTTTCATGTTTAATTTGTTATTTTCATATTTTAAAATCTGGACATGCATTTAAACAATTAAAATAAATGTATGTAAATACTTTTAATTAAACAAAAAAAAAAAAAAAAAACAAAAGATGCTGGCAACATGTTGCTATCAAGAATAGACATGTTCGGTTACGTTCATCAGGTTGTCGCCGGATCACTTGGGTCCTAATTGCTCCCTTTGTGTTACTAGAATATAATTAAATTATATTAAACTTTAATTAAATTTGAACAACAACTGCTACAAACATTTTCCACCAACTAAGCATAAACACATTTACATATATATGTCTAAACATGTTGCTTTACTTACAAACACTTGTTTATTAAAGCTAATATTTGTTAACAAAAAAAAAAAAAAAAAAACATTATATACTATTATACATTATATACTTTTTTTTAACATCACCCCTTTCATCTCTTCCATCCATCACTTTAAAAGAAGTGCTAATTTCTTAAACATCATTTCAACAGGTTCCCACAAAAAACTTTTCTCTAAATGTTTGTTAACAGTAGGCGGGTATTGTGGTTTATTTTAACTAAACCACAATTTTAACTAAAAATCAATAACTTTGTTAAAGTTTACACTCGGATTTTTAGCTTAAAAAATGTTTATGGTCAAGTAAAAGTCTTTGCATACTTTCGATTATTTTCGCTTTTTATTTAAAATTGATCAAGTGTTTTTTTTCTCTCTCTCTTCGCATTTATTATTTTCTTCTGGTTTTTAAGAAGAAAACAAAATGCAGACTTTCCTGCCTATGTAAAAGTTGTTATTTTTTTTAGGATCTCAATGATGTTGCACTTATGTCTGCATAAGTATTATTGATATGGAGAAGTTTTTTCCAGCAGCCTTTAAATATTTAATACACCAACCAGTATAAGTTGGTAAAGAAATGTACAAGTTTTTGCAAAACAATTACCATTAACAACATCACAAAAAATCTTCGTCATCAGGTTAGTTGGTGCTGATTTTGTTGTTAAACAACTTGCGATTTCTTCTATGGAATGTTTTGTGTTGTTTTTGGTTTATTGTTAAAATAAAACTTATTTGCATTAATGATATTTTATATTCATTGCTCTTGATATTGTTTGAAAGAAATATTTTGAAAATGAGATTTGATAGTTGTGGTAAAAGATCAATTGATTTTTTATTATAGCAAAATATGTGCATAAATTTACATAATGTTGATGGAACTTTTTTTCAAGCAACATGTTGCTAAGATTGCGGTAAACAAATTGGCAATAAAATGTATATTACAAAAAATATTAAAATGTTTTAAAAATTATGTATATTTTAGCAAAATTTAGCAATTTTTAATTGTTTCTAGAGTTATAATTTCCCTTTGAAACTTCTCAAAAGTTGTATCTAATATTAAGCTTAGCAACATAATTCAAATATTAATATCTATCACCGGCATTATAATTCACACAAATGTTTATAGAAATGAAAAGCAATATCTGTTAGTCATTTAAATATTAGCTTATATTTGAATTTATTAAATATCTGAATCACTGTCTCTATAAATAAAAGTCTATTTTAAATTTTAATATTCATTTGGAGCTAATAAATTTTGTAATGTATAACTTTTATTTCTTGTTTTAAGTTATTTAATATGGCAATTAGTTGTTGAAACTATTTTAATAAATATTTAACATAGATAAACAATTATTAAGCCTATAAATTAATTAAATTACTGTTACTGTTGGAATAAGTTTAATATTATAAATTTTAAATTTTATTATTGAATTTTTAAGTATTTGTTTTACAGCTCATTTTTAATAGGTGTTACCTGATTATCTTATTAATCTATAATAAAGGCACAAAATATTGGACTTATAATTAAAATGTTTAAAATATTAGAAATTTATTAAATTAACTTAATAAGCTTGAAGTATAAAAATTAATAAATTAGTAGCCTACCCTTTAAAAATTAGCTTGAGGCTAACTCTTTATATTTAATTTAAAGTGTGAAATATTATTTCCTTATCTTTTATGGATTATTTATACATTTTAGGAAAAAATAACGAAATAGACATTATATATATCATTGTAAATTTTAATATTTATAATATTTAAGAAAAATATGTTTTAAATTTAAAAATTTATACAAAATTACCCGTTAAAGCTAACAAGATAATTTTTGGAGCACGAAAAAATCGTTATCTTATTTAAACACCACAATAAAAATAAAATAGAAAAAATATAATTTTACTCGGCTTTTTGTGGACTTAAAAAATATGCTACTAAGAAATTTACTATTTTTGTAAAATATGTTCTCTTGTCTAAATGTTTGAGCGGGCGGATACCAGTGTGATGTCAAATCAATCATTATATATTTGGTTATTAAAACTATATTTTAGATTTGAAAAATATCTCGTAACTTTTATTTTCCAGCCTGATAAAGTTGAAATTTTGTTAAAAATTTCACCATTTCAGAGTAATGCTGGACATAGAATGCCACACTCAATTATATTAAAATTTCTTTCTATGCAACTTTTGAAATATGTGAAAAAAAAAAAAAATATCTTTTTTATTAATTAAATTTTGAGAAAAAGTGAACATATCAGACCACTTTTTTGTAAAAACAAAAATGTTTCGTAGACATTTTAAAGTCTTGATTTTGAAAAATTTTTACACCTAAAACCAAAGAGACAATTATTGGGAATTTTAGGATATCTTTTTAAAAAATTTAGCTCTTTAATTAAGGAAATTATTTTATAAAAACCAATAAAGTCAAGGCAAAAAATCGAATATTACAAATTCAAACACAAATATCTTCTTAGCCACAAGAGATATTATAGGTGATGTAGTATATTATTTCTTTATCTAATTAAGTTTTTTACAAGAAAAGTCAAAGGCAAAAATCAAAAATTTAACCGTAAATATAGAGATAACCAGAGCTTCGAAAGAATTAATTAAATCTTGGGTTAATTTCTTTAAATCTTTTTCACTCCATAATAACATTTCCAAAAACGTAATTCTGTAGCTTCATTCAAAAATCTTTGTTTAAATAGAATTAATTCTTTTTTGAATTTATTCATAAAGAATTCATTAAATTTGTGTTAATTCAAATGTTCTCCAAATTGATTGAAAATATTTTTCTATCATTAAATTTTAAATATTTTGTTTTTTAATCTTTTATAAAATGAATTAAAAAATATTTTCTAACTCTACGTCTCCACGCAGACGTTTTTATTTCCTAACACAAGAAATAACGTCGGCAGAATAAGAGGAAAAAGCTTTTATTTCCAACTTTATGTTAAGGGGTGGAGAAAACGTACATGAGAAATAAACATTTTAATTTGTCTTTTTTAAGGGAAATTTTATTCTCGGCTTTTATTTTTTATTTGTCCTTTTAAAACAAAATTAATGCATATTTTATATTTGTTTTGCTAAAATAATCAAAATTTTTGAAAAAATTACAATAAATTTGACAGCTTATGTTAAACATTATTGCTGAGCTTTGAGTTTAAACATTTATTGCAAAATAGATTGCGCAATAGATTTCTTATTGGTCCACACGTAACATTTTGAAGAGAGAGATAGAATTTGACAATTGCGGACACAAAAATGTCTGCGTGGAGACTAGGGGTAAAGCAAATTGTAATTAATTTAAATTGAACAAAATTTGAATAATTCAATCTATTTTTTTAAGATTGAATTTTATAACTCTTTCAGGAATTAATTCTTTACAGAATAAATTTAATCCATATGAAGTACAAAGAATTTAAGTCTACGAATTAAATTAAAAGAATTTCTATGATAATAAATTTAGTTGGATTTTATAAAGGATCAAAAGAATTATGCATTTCGACCCTTGGAGGCAATTAAGGCGTATAATGTTTTTACTTTATTTTAGGATTTAAATAAATCGAAATCGTACTTACTCTTAAAGCTTTTTCATGATCAAATTGGTTAACTTTGACACCCTGTAACTCATCCAGAATAATAACAGGAGGACTACAATATAATTTTTCTAAACTAAGTCCTTCTCTATGACTTTCTCATACATTTTAATTCGATCCAAAAATTAGTATAGAATAAATCTGAATTATTACCAAGTTCTTTTTTTTTTGTGTATCTTTTACAGTATTTTTTTAGTGACCAAATTATTTCGTATACATACTTTACAGGTAAGAACTTATGCCAAATCCTCTTTTAAGCACTTACATAATATTTTAAATTTAATAACCTTTTTCCAACATTTGAGTTTGTAGTCAAATATAGACAAATTTTTTGTTTTTCTTAAATAAAACATGATGCTGCAACAAATGTTTATAAACATTTATTTAAAAGCCCAAGATGCTAAAAAGTAAATCACAACTTAAAAAAGGTTTTTATTATGATTGCCTTTTTTTACTTTTTTATGTATTTAAAGTTTTTTTGTCATAAGACATTATTTATTGCAGTCACGTTGTTGGTTCACTTTTTTCATCTTCTTCGATTCTTTAAAGATAAACACTTTTTTTTACAAAAAACCATTCATGCTTTTAAGCATTAATTTTTTTTTTTTCTCATTTTTATTTTTGCTTCAAAAGATGACAGACTTGAAGCTTCACTTTTTAAACATTTATCAAGTTTCTTTTCTGAGTTTTTTATCTTTTTTTTTTAATTTTAGCTTTAAAGTTGTGTTATTTTTGTATTTTTATTTATTTATTTGTAAATTTTGTTTTTTTAGAAAAAGGAAAAGTTTTCACTCAAAAACTTCTCGTTTACGGCTATTTTCCAATAATTCTGCTAAGAGTAATAATAATAATGATTGTTGTTTTAAACGACAAAAGGAGTTAGTTGTTATGTTGGTTGTGACGGATGGTCTTGTTTGTCTTGTTTACTTAGAAAAGAAAATTATTTTATTTTTACACTTTTTCTTGCAATAAGTCCATATACACGACTGACAACCCAAACAATAATTTATTTACCATTTAAGACTGGCGGCAATGACGACAAACCAAAATGGTCATGATGGTGATCATGATGATGTTATTCGTAGTTGTCTTAAGTTTTAAATGATAATTTGAGTAAAAGTAACGCACCTTTTACGTACATTTGAAACATGTGTGCGTTGTCTGCATCATTTGATGCGTGCTTGGCCAAATAAATGTTTCTCAAGTTGTCAAGCTGTTTGTTAGCTGCTTTGTTTTTTCCTTCTTTCTAAACATTTAAGCCGGTTAGTGGGTTAGTTTTGTGAACTCATTAAAGTGCTTAACTTGTCTGTTAGTTTTGTTGATTTTTCTTTTTATTTTATTTAATTTCTTTTGTGTTTTTTGTTGTGTTTATTCAATCAATATTTATGTTTATTAACATTTTTATTATTAACTACAATTAATTTATGTTTGCGGCATTGTAGTTGTTGGTAAATAATTTAAGATTGTTTTAATATCCGCTTGGATATTAAATATTTCCGGTTAATTTTAAAATTGTGTCAATTCAATTACCTTTTTTAAAATATTTTGCCAGTTTTTGAAACTTTATAAAATGTTTAATTTTTATGACAAAATTGCAAAAATTAATGGATTGAAAAAAATAATAACAATTAAAATAATACTACACAATTAAATAATAAATAAACAGTTATTTTTTTAAATTTATTTTGAAACTACTTTAAAATTTGAAATAAAATTCAAATTATTTTTATGATAATACTAAAAGCTTGTCTTTACTATGATTTTTATACCCACCATCAAAAAGATATACCCCCATCTTTTTGATGGTGGTGAGATATATGAAGTTAAATTTAACATACTTCTTTAAAAAAGTTATAAATAAAATTAAAATATTTTTAAAAGTCGCAACTTTGAAAATTCATAATTCGCACTATAGATACTTTCCAATATTTAAGGTATTTTTTCCATAATATGTGATATGTTTATTAATAAATGCGAAAAGAATTATTTCGATTAAAAAGCTTTAAGATGTCTAAAAAGTACTACAAAAAATAAAAAAAATAATTTCTATATACATATATTTTCGACAAATAATAAAATTAGAAATTTTGTAAAACATCGAAAGTATTTAATATTTTTATACCCACCATCAAGAAGATGGGGGATATACTGATTTTGTCATTCCGTGTGTAACATGTTGAAGGAATTATTTAAGACCCCACAAAGTATATATTTTCTGGGTCCTGATTAGATTCTGAGTCGATCTAGCTATGTCCGTCCATCTGTCCGTCTGTTGAAAGCAGGATAGGACTCGAACGGGACAACGTAGGGGACGAAATTTGGCACAAATATTTATCTTATATAAGTATTGAAAATATAGGTATTGAAAATGGGAAAAATCGGTTAATAAACAAAAAAGTTATGGACTAAAAACTAAAAACACAGGGTGTCCATTTCATACTTTTCTGCTGATATTTCTTAAACGAATGCATGTACGACAACAAAATTTTGCATAAATAATTTGACGATTGATAAAAATTTTGAAACCTAAAATGGGTGTGGTCTGCCCACTTTACCGCCCACCTCCCATATAAGGTGAAACTTCAACGAAATTGTGTTCAAATAATTCAAGGACCAATGTAAACTCGGAAACAAAAAATGGGCGTGGTCCGCCCAACTCCCATATAACGTAAAATTTGAATAAGTTGATGGTGGGTATTTAGATACGGACGAGCCGAATATAACATTCGCGCTTGTTAATATAATTAAATGTTCCTTATATATTTGTAATATCAACAACATGTTGCGAAACATAGGGGGTAAAAAAATCAATTTTCATCAAAATAAATCTAAAATTTTATTTAATTAAAATATATTTTCTAAGGTTTCGGAAAAACAAATATTTTTTTTAATTTAAAATATCTCATTTATATTCGAGAAATTAATAACAAAATGAAATATTTTTTGAAACTTCTTCACAGGCTTCATCAGTATTCTTTTACTTATTCATTTTTTTATATTTTATTTTTTTATATATTTATTACCAGTTTCTTTAAAACAAAAATAACTATTTATTATTTTTATTGTTATGTAATTTCATATAGCTATTATTAAGTATTTTTTAGCATACAAGTAGCTTTTTCTATAATTTTTTTCTTATGCAATTTATATGCATTTCTTAAATACATTTAAATAGTTTTGCATCATTAATTTTTTAGATTTCGTCTTTTTAATTTAATTATAATTATTTAATTTTATATTATAATATGCAAATTTTTATTAATCAAAAGTTAAACATTGTTATTAAATTTTTTTTATTAATTTTATATGAATATGAACATTTTATTAGCTGCAACAATATTGCTAAAGCATTATTTGAGTCTTGTTTAATAAAAACTACATTTAATTTGAATGCAGAAGTTAAAAATAATCTGATATAATAAGTAGATTTTTAAGACTCGAATGATTTCAATATATTTTCTGCTTCCGGGTAGCAGTTTTTTTTTACAAATTTACGTAAAAATCTTCAATTTTAGTTGCATTGTACAAATGCGAAAAAATTGCAACATATTTTGTTTTTTTTTTTAACGTTTAAAATACATTATAGTATAAATACTAATTAGTTAAACATTTAGTAATACATTTATTTAGAATGTGTTAATAACCACAACAAAAAGCAGTTTCGTTTGTTTGGCAATTTCATCAATAAATAATTTTTGGCAACAATGTTGACAGCAACTTTAAATATTTGGCTGAAAATGCTATATTAAAAAAAAAAAAAAAATATAACAAATGATTTCCATTTAAAAATATAACTAAAAATTAATTCAAATAATTATTTTTAAAGTTGGTTACAGCTGTAAATTAATAAAATTTAAAATTTTTTACTAAAAATAAAAGAATTTAACAAGAAATAAGTGATAATTCAATAATTGAATACACAATTTATTCATAGCTCTAATTTCAATTTATAAAATAATTGAATATGTATTATTAGTAATTGAAAATGGATTTAGATTTTTCTGAGTAAAATTTTAATTTAATTTGTTTTTTTGAGTAATTTATTTAATCATTAGAAATCATTTCAAAATTCTGATTAACAATTTAATTGAAATTTTATAGAATTAAAATTTTTTTCTGGACAAATCTTTTTATATATTAATATTTTTATTTATAAATGTACATTCAAATAAATATTTTCTGGCGACATGTTTATCAAAAAATCTATTAAGATTTTTTTTTTAATTTGTTAATATATTTAATTTTAAGAAGGTCGAAAGGTAATTTTTGCTAAAAAATAAGAACGTTCTTAAAGTGTTTCATAATAAACATAATTATATCGTTTTTGTTTATAAACATTCTGGTTTGAAACTTTATATTAATAATTAATTGTCTTTATAAAGATATATAAACATTTCCAATTTTTAAAATTTTATTTATATTTAAATGTTTAACTGGCAACATTTAAAAAAAAAAAAATGTTTTAATTTAAAAAATTTTGATTATATTCAAAAATATTTTATGTTTGCTTATAAATTATTGAATTATATTTTTTTTTACCCAAATTTATTGATTAAATAAATAATAATGAAAAGTCAAATGATAACTAAAAATATTTGTATAATAAATTGTCAGCAACATGTTGCTATTAAAATTAATCTTTTCTAATTAAAGAAATCAGGAGAAATCGAAAAAAAATTTCTAAATAAATTTTTAGCAACATATTCCCTTGCTAAATTATATCATTTCTAGTTATGCTCTTATTGGCGAAACAAATGTTTACCAATATCATTAAATATTTAATTTGATATTGATAAACATTTTTATTAACAATACGAGCATAGTATTAACTGAAAAAGATTTAATTATATAAAGAAACATAGTGCTAATAATTTATTTTACAAGTATTTTTAGATTTGTCCAACTTCATTAACTAGAAAAGATTTAATTTTATAAGCAACATGTTGCTGACAACTAATTTTAGATGTATTTTAAGTTTTCTTGATTTTGAAGTCAAAAGTAATTTTCTTATCAATTTATTTAGTAACAAAATTCAAATTGTCTTTGATAAACATGTTGCCAATTCATTTTTGCTTGATAATTTTAAAATTTTTTCAAAAATTTTTGTATTTTAATTCTAGTCAAATTTCAGAAAAATTCAAGCCGGATTGTAGCAACATTTTTAAATTTTAGTGCTCATTGGAAAATATTTAAACCTTTTTCCAGGCTAAATTATTTTTAATATAAATTTGAATTGTCTGCATATTTAAACTGTATCTGAAAACTATGTTGCTGAAACATTTAAATTTCGATAATTCCTTATTTTTGAATTCCTTATGAATTTTATTGATTTATTACAAATTTTTATGGAAATTTTTTATTATGAAAAAAATCTTTAAAAAAATAATAATATGTAATTGTTAGCACAAATAAAATAAATATGTTTGCTATGTAGGTACATGTATTGCTAGCAACATGTTTATAATATATGTTTACAAAAAGATAAATACTAAATTAATAAAATTTTGTTGATTATATTTATTTTATTTTTATTAAAACAAAAATTCATAAGAAAACTAATAATGATTAAAAATACTTGTACATTAAATGACCAGCAACATGTTGGGGAACCACTGAAATAGTTTGGATAACATCGTTATTAATATTTACAATAACTATAATAAAAAAAATTTTATAAGCTACATGTTACTCATTCCAAATAATTTTCAGCGGTATTTTTTTTTTTTTTTTTATTTTTTTGTTATAAATTCATATAAAACGTGTGCACTGAAAAAATTAAAAATAAACTACCTACCTCAACATTTGTACTCAATTATGTATCCAGCTTATGGTAGGCAATCAATCACTCACTATTAACTCTTTATGTAATAATAAAAAACAGTAACAAAACGATATAAATATATATTTTTTAAACAAATATTTTGTCATTGGCCAACAAATAAGAAAATACGAAAAACGTACAAAAATTTCTTGCAAAAATAATTAAACTACACCTGTTAAATAAAAACTAGCAGCAATTAGTGCAAATATATAACAAAAAACTAGCTTAAATTGTTGATAACAAATACTTAAATTTCTTTTATATAAAATTTTGCCAGTTTTATTATTTGCTTTTAAATGTAATTTAAAAAATATCAATAATATAGAAATTAACATAAAAATGCACTTATAAATACAAATTATTTGTATAATTCATTTGCATGTAATAACCTCTTCTGTTTAATAACAAAATATATAAAATATTTATTTGTACATATGTAAGTAGATACATAAGTACATTAAATATTCATAGATATCTAAGCTAAAACTACTTATTTAAAAATACATAACTTTTTTATAAAATTTTAACATTTTATGCATAATAAACAAAACTATCCATAAGTAAGTAAGTAAGTAAAACTTACTTAAATATTTACTATTAAGTATTTATTGTTTAAACAATAAATGCATTATTTGAAACCTTGTGAAGTCACTTACATACTACATCTACAAATGAGGGTTTGTTTAATAATTTTGTTAAATATTATTTTTTTCAATTCAACAAAATGTATATACTTTGGCCTGGTAAAGCACTTCTTCTTTAATAGTTTGTAAAACTTATACTATAAAATTCACTATGCGGAAGACAAATGACAAATAAAAAAATAAAAAATACTAACTCGCTGTTATGAAGAAAAAAAATCAACTTTCGCCATAATAAATAATTTTGGGCTTAGTTGGGCTTTTAAAAATAATATTGTTTGCAGTACATAAACATAAAAAATAATGACACACTTACGACTATATATTTATGTACCAAAGATTCAACTCACGATAGACGGGCAGACAGATAGACACTTTGGTTGTGGGTACAATAAACAATTTTTTGAATTTTATTATACAAAAAATAAATAAACCTAAAATTAATTGTCTAAGGTCAGGGTACTTACGTATAATAAATTTGTTTTTTAAATTGATTTTGTTATTTTTTTGTATAATCATGTTAATGAGTTGGTTAAGGGCAATAGTAATTTCGTTATATGAATGCATTTGTGGATATAGAAGGCAATATTAATTCAAATATTTAAATATAATCTGAAAAGTCTTTTGTTTTCATAAAATTAATGACTGAATAATATAATTAAACTCAATATTATCAATAAGCAACATGTTGCCATCCACATTATATTCATTAGAATTGAAGAGCTTTAAAATCCATTTAAAAATAATAAATTCAATTTAAAAAAAGTTTAAACTATAATATTTTTCACTAAATTTTTACTGATCACACAACGAGTTCGGCCAATTTTATTTGCCATTTGGCTAATATTTAGTCCACATTCCTTATATTCTTTGATTTTGCCAATTTCCTCGTTGGACAACGCCTTTTTTCTTCCCATTTTGTAGGAATTAAAAACAAACTAGTTTTATTTTTATTAAAGTCATTAAAAACATACTTTTAAGTTGTTACTTTGTTACAAAATAAATTAGACAGACAATTGTCGTATTCTGATGAGCTAAAAAAAAAATCATTATTTTTTTTAATTAAAATTAACTTTATAAAAGCAATCTTTAAAAATTCTTTATTTAATCTAAATGAAGGACATTAATGATACCTTCAAACTGTAAAAACTTTAAATATGTACTATTATGAATTTTGAGAGAGAAACCGGAAAAAAGTACAGATTTTGAAAAAATAAAAATTCAAAATAAACTACGAATTATCAAAAAGTTCCAATAGGCTCAATTTTAAAAAAATACTAATAAAAACTTAAATATATTTAATTAAATATAAAAAGTGCCACGAAGGGCCAATTATAGAAAAATTAATAAATGATAAATTTTTACAAACGTAACAATCCAAATACAAGTTAAAAAAAATATTAGGAAGAACCAATTTTCAAAAAAAAAAAAGTAGGAATTAAAAAATAATAAATAAAAATTTCAAAATAAAGGACCGCTTTTTTCGGAAATAATTCAGTAACAAAAGAATCGTTAGAGGTATCTCTATAGAATTTCACATGGTCAGAGCTGAGGTGTTTTCGAGTTGATTTGAAGGAGTACAGACCCCTAGCGGGTCAGGAGTGAAGTAGATGGCCCTCCAAAGTTGCCCACCTCGGGTATGTCATTTTTTAAAAAAATCGCCAAAAATTCATTTATGATATGACAGAAAAGAAATTTTATATATAGATAGTCCTTGTAAATTTCTACAAAAAATACGCTTATATGTGTAGGTTATCTCTTTTAGTTTAAGAGATATTCGGGTCGAAATAAATTTTTACCTCATTTTTAACCTCCCCTTTTTTTGGTTTTTTAAACTTGGCGGGCTTAATTTTTCCCCTAGAATTTTTCTAAAATGTTTGCCAGATTCCCTATAAAATTCTAAATAATATTACTGCAAGAATCATATAATTATATGAATCCGTTAAAATGTTATATTAATCTAAATTTGGAACTTTAAATAAATTTTACATTCTTTGTGTTTTTTTCCAAAAAGGTGGCAATATTTATTCAGTGATAAAATTAGTTTTCTTTTTTTCAAAAAAGTACCGAATTGAAAATAGTACCAGTTTAAATAAAAAAAAAAATAATATATTTATTAAAATATTTCCAATTTAAAAAAAGTACTAAGGAGAGCCAATTAAAAAAAAAATATGTATAAAAAGAATAAATTTTAACAAAGTTAAATTCCACAAAAATATTTCAAAAAACTACTTACCAGTTTTATTAAAAATACAAAATTAAATAAAATAAATTTTCAAGTAGATTTTTAAAAAGGTTGCAAAAAATTACAATATATTTTTTAATAAAATATAAAAATTAAAAAAAATTAAAAAAAAAAAAGTTAATAACTGAAATATAACACAGAATTACAAAATGAAAAATAATTTTTGCGGCATGGAATTTCTCAGTCAAAACGGATACACGGTATTAACACTTTTTTGAAATAAATCGCCATTTGTAGAAGTAATGAAATTGCACTATATATCAAAAAATATCTCGAAGAGGACTTGTCTGATTTTCTTCCAAAAAAATATCAAAAAATTCTGATTAAAATTGTCTTCAAGTCATTCTTATATTACTATTTATTACGGTCAAAATAAATAGTAATTAATTATACAAAATATCCAACTTTTTTTTTTTTTTTTTTAAATCATAAAAATTCGAAAGTATGAGCAATTAAAATATTTATTCCTTAATCATAATGATAAATTTGTTACAAATAAAACAAGATATATTTCATTCAAATCAATGCATCCGTTTTGATTTTATTCACAAATTAGTGAAAATATTTATTTACAAATTACATAGACAAATTTTAAAAATAATAAACTCATTTTTTTAGTGAATTCAAAAAAGTGATACTTATTAATACCGTATATCCGAATTGACTGAGAAACCCCGTGCCGCAGAATCAGTTATTCCCTGTGTAATTAATACTTTCGCAACTTGTTGCTGATACAATGTTGTAAATTTAGTCTTGCTAACTTAAAATATGTTTATTCAAGTTTCTGAAAGTCGAATCAACACTTTCAGATTTTATTAAAAAAATTAATATGACTTATTATAACAACATTCTATAGTTTCTACTCTATACGATTCTTACATGTATTATTTTAGGCTGCTTCTTCGTAAAATGTTTGTTAATTTTTTTTTTGTTTTTTACTTCAAACACCTACATCATACCATAAATTAAATTTAAAATTTTAAAAAATATGTATTTTAAGATAATATTTTTCAAATATTTACAGCTACTGGCAACATAATTAAATCAATTTAAGTTTAAAAATTTTATTTTCCTGCTTCATCTCTAATAGCAAAAAAATTTACCATTATTATGGAAACAAAAAAAAAAAAAATAATATTTTTTCCTTAACAACAAAAAATAATGCATTTTATTGCATAATTTACGTGGTGTAATTCGCTTAGTCGAATAAACTTTGTACTGTATTTAAAAGTAGTATTTCTTTCTATTTTCTGTATTTTTCCAATTTGTTGTACATCTGCAAAAATGAAGAGGGAAAAACAATAATTCGCGGTATTAAAAGACTTGTTTTATTGTGGTTTTGTTGTTAAAAGCCATTCTCTTCTTCACTTACTTTTGTTGTTGCCATTTTATTATTTTTTTCTTTTCAACTCTTAACCCAAAGATTTTTTGTGGAAACAAATTTTGGGCTACTTTTAAAGGCAACAATTTTTTTTATAAAAATATGCATTTTTTAGTTTTTATTAAAAATTGTCTTTATGTATGTGTGTTTGTTGTTTATTATTAATTTATTATGAGATTTTCATTGACACTTTAAATTATTTTTAATTAACATTCATTTGCAGTCAAGGAGTCGTAATTGTAAGCAAAGATGTTGTTAACTTGTTTAAAGCAACATCATTATCATCAGTAAGATTAAGTATTCAAAATTGTTTAGCAACATATGGTAAAATTTTGAACACTTGTAACATAGATTAAAGAAATATAAAAAAATAATAAAAATTAGTTGTAACAAATTTTGACAAATTAAAAATGGTTAACAGAATAAAACTAGTTAAATTCCTTGTTAATTATTTGGCTATTTATAGAAGATGTTTAATGACAATGTTGCTTTAAGCATTTTGGAATTGTATGGAAATATTTAATGCATTTTATGATGAGGAATTTTTATAAAAGCTTAATAATTGAAAGTTGTAGTAACTAAATATTATAATTTAAATACATAATATTATAGTTTATTTGGTTTGTTGCTAAACATAATGTTTTAGCAACATGGTAACAACAAACTTATATCAAACAAAAACTATATAAACAATATTTTTAGTTGATATTTATAGTTTAAATTTCTTTTAATAGCATTAGTTTAAATATATTGTAGAACTTAATGTAGAATTATTTATAGACCTGGTTTGCTGATAGACATAATGTTTCAGCAACATGATAATAACAAAATTTTATTAAAACAGTTGATATTTATAATTAAGATTTAATATTTAATAACTTAATGTATAACTATTTATAGAAATTGTATAACCTAAGATTTAAAAAATTTGATTATTAATTTGATCCTTAAGATATTTTTTCTTGAAAGTAGAACTTTTTATTGAAATTGTATAGCAACATGTTGTTTTTAACCTTAAATTTACAAGATTTGTTATTTATTTCAGCTTTAAAATATTATCCCTGTAATCTGGAAGTCTTTAACTTTTCTAGGATATTTTAAACATTTCTAGCAATATGTTGCTAGTCGAAAAATAAATTTTTAGCTAAACTAATCTTTAGAATTATTATGTTGTTATTGTCACAATTATTAAAATGTTACGCAACATTAGAAAATTTCGAAAATTGTCATTAAACATAATCCAAAAATATTTAGTTCTATTCCATTAGAAAATTCCCATAAAAATATAATTAAAACAAACACTCGATTGTTTAAAACTATTTATTATAGTTCTTTTATCATCTTTTTTTAAGTGCTAATTTATGAAAATGACATTTGTTGCAAGCAAAAATTAAAAAAAAAAAAAAAAACGCATGCAATTAGCAGCCAGCCTACAAAAATGTTTATGACTAATAGTAATTAAATATTTTCAACGAGAAACAATTGTAAAGATTAAAAACAAATCTACAAATGTTTCAGCAAATGAATGAACGAATGAATGAATGAATGGCAAATTTAAAAGTGGGCTTTCGTAATGAGGTAGCAAAACCGTCTAGTCTGTAAAATCTCAAAATTCATCTTAAAAACATTAACAATTATTAAAGTTTCGCCTATTTAAGCTACTGATGCCACACACTTAAATACAACTACTTTAACATAAATTACAAGTTGTGGCAAGTGTTCTCATATCTTAGAGAATCTAACGCTCGATTAGTTTTTTTTTAAATATTAGTCAAGAAATAAAACTGCATGTGGCATATGAGGCATGACTTAGCAGTCTTTTCTTGTAAATTATTATTTGTTTTTGGTATGTTTTTCTTTTAACACATTCATGGCCATTTAGATGAACGTAAGAATGTCTAAATAACTGACTGTTTGACTAAATGAGTGAATGATTGTCTTTTATAGAGGTATTCACATGAATGATATCTGTTAGATGGATGGATGGTTGGATGTTTCTAGTTGACTTACATGCATGCAAAAAAAGAAGAAGAAAAAAAATGATAATAATGTTTAGATTTATGTTTAGTTTTGTAATGTGTTGCAAGTTATGCATGCTATTTTCACAAGCGGATTTAAAAATTCTACAAAATGAAACGAATGAAAAATATGTTGTAGAACTAATGTTTGTGTAAGTGTGAACATTATACATGACACTTGAGAAAAATCTCTCTAAACAATTATAAGATGGTACTAATTCTTTTTTGGGGTCAACATTTATGAGGAAAAATTCAATTAAAATGAAATGTTGCTAAAACTTTAATAAATTTTTAATCGTTTCAATAAAAAAATAAGTTTGTAGGATTTCACTTTAAATTTTCCGTGAAAAAATCATTCATCAAAATTAATCAAGGAAATGCATGTGGTTAGTTTTTATAAAACTAGCAACATTGTTGCTAAAAAAAAAAAATATTAATAAAATTTATGTTAAAAATTAATTTCCAATATTGCACTTTTCCTTCAAACTAAAAAAAATTGCTTTCTTTTTTTGTGGTCAACTTTTGTGAGGAAAAATTCAATAAACAAAAATGTTGCTAAAGTTATAACAAGTTTTTAATAATTTTATCAAAAAGTATTTGATTTCAATTTAAAATTTCTCTTTAACTTCATTAAAAATAATCAATGAAATACATGTGATTTGTTGCTAAAGAAAATATTTTTTTAAATTATTTTAAAATTTCCATTTATTTATTTTTTTTTTTTTTTACGGGAAAATAAAATTAAATTCCAACATTCTTTTAGACTCTAAAAAATTTATCTTAGAAATTTTTATTTAAGAATACGTTTCTTTTTTGGGGTCAACTTTTATAAGGAAAAATTTAATAAACTCAAAATGTTGCTAAAATTATAAAAAGTTTTTAATAGTATTAACAAATAAAGTATGTTGGATTTGACTTTAAAAGTTTTGTGAAAAATTCATTAAAATTAATAAATGAAAGACATGTGGTTTGTTTGTATAATTCTAGCAACATTGTTGCTGAAGAAAATATTTTTTTAAATTAATTTTGCTGAAACTATAAAACATTTTTAATAGTCCTTTTTTTTATAAAAAATCTTTGAACTTTTAAGGAGAAACCCAGGAAGAAATGTATTAGTTCTACAACTAGTTCCAGAACTTATGAACTTAACTTATCCAGTACCCATTCTATGGAACGGTTCTAGAACTAGTTCTTTAATCAATGATTTTTGTTCGAAATTGTTACATTCCGAACTAGTTTTATAGAAACGTCAAGGAGTGGTTTCAAATCCCTTTTATTTTTTTTTTATTCTAAGAAGCCATTTCTAAAGGGTCCATTTTAAATCGATTTAATATTGTTAAATTTTTTTGTTTTTTAATTTTTGAAATTTTTTTTTAACAGTTTCATCAAGTCATTTCGAATCCAGTAATTGTAGAAGTCATACATAATTAGTTCTTATGCACTAGTTCTTAAAAACATTCCTTAAAACCAATTTAGAAACACAATAAAGTTTTACTCCATGAGTGCCCGAATTAGTGGTGGAAGTGGTTCTGATTACACTAGTTCTATAACTGATGATTATAGAACACGTTCAAAAATTGTTCTTGGAAATCAATATTAATATCAAAAAACATAAAGAAAATTGTTTGGGCTACAAAAGTATTTCTTTTACACTAAATATATTTAACAACCTATTTTATTTACTTTTGTTTAAACTTAATAAAAAAAAATATAACAATAAAAAAAAAATCTAAAATAAAATAGTTTTTTTAAATTTGTTTTAACATTTTCATTTTTATGTTTTCCCATTTTTACATGTCTCTGGAAAAAAATGTTGCGAAACGGGTATTTTCAAAATGAAACATGGAAAATTAATTTTTCCATTTACTCGTTTTCGTTTTATAAAACACGTAAAAATAAACATAATAATAGATTTTTTTTTTAATAAAATACATATTTTTTTCAAGTTTATTTTAATGTTTTTATTTTTATGGAAATATTTTTTGAAACGAAAATCTAAGCTTTACAAATTTAAGCTTAAATCATCGCAAATATTTGATCATTATTGCAGTATTAAATCTAAAACATTTCCATTTTTATTAATTTTAATTAAAGAACACGTAAAATGTTGCAGCAACATATTTTAACATTTGTATGGATACAAAATAATATTTTAGTTTTAATTTACTTTAATACTTTTAAGTTTTGAAATATTCCCATGAGTTTAAACAATTTTAAAGAATGTTGCTAAACATTTTTTTATTACTTTGAAACATGAACCTTAAAAAAAATACAACAAAAATCATGGAAAATATTTAATTATTGATGCATACTAAAACCCAGAAGATTTAGTTCACTTTCACTCTTTTTCTTTTTAAAAAGAATGGGTTAAATGTTGCATCAACATTTTTCCCATTTCTTTAAATTGCTTTGGCAATTAAAATTTGTACAGAAATTTGTTAAATAAATAAAGTAAATATATAAGTTTTGTTTTATTTTTATGTTTTCCTCATGTGTCCGAAAATTTTAAAGAAATGTTGCAAAAGATTTTTTCAACCTTTAAACAAATCTCAAAAAAAAAAATTCAGAGGATTTAAAATAAACATGCTCAAATGCTTGGTTTGCATAAAATGCTTGTATATATTTTAACAAATTTTTAAACAGTTTTGTTAACATGTTGCTATTTCTATTAATAATGTTGCTAAAGATAAAATATTTTTAAAAATAAAAACTAATTTCTAAAACTAGAAGCCTGAGAAATCTATAGTCAAAACTTAAATTCATGTAAATCTGTATTATGGTTGTAAATAATATCAATATCATAAAGATTGTTTTATTTTCAAAATATTTACATTTTTTCCTTAGAAATGTTGCTGAACAATGTTGTTGAAATCATAATGTTGCTGCAACTCTGCAACTTAAACTTTCAATTCAATAAAGATTTAATATTACATTTCAAATGTGGCAACAATGTTGCTAATTTAAAAATATAACTGTTTTATTATGTTTATAAATAACAATGTTGCTAAACAATGTATATAGCTGTTTAAAAACATAAACAAATTGTTATTCGTAAAATATATAGATATGTAATTTTATTTCCTTGTTAACAATTACCAATTAACTGAAATTTTTACTTAAAAAAAATCAAAATAAATTTGTTGTAATTCTCACGTTCATGACGATTGATTACAAAATTAAATTTATTTTATAACAAATGTACACAATACACTTTACTTGTAATAAATGTAAAAATTGTTAAAGATTTTGATTACAATCAATGCAAAATTGAAATGAGCTTTTTGTTTAACAATTTAAGCAAATAAAACTAATGAAGGCAATAAAAGTCATTTTAAAAAACTATATATAAAACATATAATTTAAACTTAATCATATATTTGAATTTGAAACAAACATACATACATATCTATCTACTAGATAAATTAAATATGTATGTAAACATTTTCCAATCATTGAATACGTTAGAATTAATTTATTTTAATTTTATTTTTCATAATAAAATTGTATTTGTACTAATTGTTTTTGTTGTAATTGTTTTAAATCTAAATTTCCCCCAAAAACTTGTTGACAAATACAAAAAAAAATAATAAAAGATACAAAAAATCTGTTACATATTTTTATTTTTTTTTTTCGTAACCAACAGTAGTTTTTCATGAAGTCAAGCGTAACAAATATTGGGTGCGTCTGCTCATCTGGTTAACAACAATATTTAAAACCAAAAACAAATAAGACCAATGACCGTACCTAAATACAACTTTTTAACTCCACCTGTTTGTTTTTAGTTAAAAGGGCATGATGTTTTTTCATTTAGGGTGTATTGCAAAATTTTGTAACAAATTTTTATTTTATTTTCAAATTTCAAACATAAAAGTTGTAAATTTTTAAAATTAATTTTCTTTTTTTTTTCAATTTGTTTAAATTTCAGTTGTTTTAACTAAACAAAACAAAGAAAATGTCGGTGCTACGTACCTTGTTGTTATTGGCTTTGGGTGCTACCGTTACCTTGGCTCAAAGACGTTTAGCGTTACCTGATCCTAGAAGTTGTGCTAATCGTAAGTAAACAGTAAATCAATTTTTAACTCCTTTACAATCGAAGTAATTTTTGTAATATTTTTTAATAATAAATTCTAGGTGTACGACATGCATCCTATCGTGATGCTCGTGGTGTTTCTCATTCTTACTTCTTCAGTTGGGAACATGCTCCTACCCGCAGTTTAGAAGTCGATTGGTTAGATGCCCGTAACATATGTCGCCGTCATTGTATGGATGCCGTTTCTCTTGAAACTCCTCAAGAAAACGAATTTGTTAAACAACGTATTGCCCGTGGCAATGTACGTTATATTTGGACTTCTGGTCGTAAATGTAATTTTGCTGGCTGTGATCGTCCCGATTTACAACCCCCCAATGAGAATGGTTGGTTCTGGTCTGGTTCAGGAGCTAAAATTGGTCCCACCTCTCAACGTAATACTGGTGATTGGTCTAACACTGGAGGCTACAATCAACCACAACCCGATAATCGTGAGGCCGCCCAAGGTAATGATGAATCTTGTCTCTCCATCTTGAACAACTTCTACAACGATGGTGTTAAATGGCATGATGTTGCTTGTCATCATCTTAAACCATTTGTCTGTGAAGATTCTGATGAACTTTTGAACTTTGTACGTTCACGCAATCCAGGTCTACGTCTGTAAAATATATTTTGAATAAATTTCCAACTACCACCTCTGTCTGTCTTTAAACATTTCTGATCTATGGTTAATTGTTATATAAAAAAACAAAAATTATATGTATTTTATAGAAAAAGAAAATGGAAAAAACAAAAAAATTATTTTAAGTTTAAATTAAAAAACAAATCGTTTATTTATAAAAAAAAGAAAAATTCTGTTATTGTTTTATTTTATAATCATTATATTTGTTATATAAAATTCATTTTTGATATGATGAATTTATTTTCTTTATCTTTAGCTTCTTTATGCTATTTTATCTTAAAAAAATGTATAAAAAAAATTATTGTCATTAGAAAAGAAACAAAAATTTCATTAAACTCACATTTATTTTTTAAAATTAATTAAATATTTTAATTATTTACGTTGATTTGAAAAATGTATACAAAATTCATTAAAACAAAAAACAACTGCATTTATTTAAATAAAAGAAAAACAAAATTGTAGAAAAAAATGTGTTTTTATTTTTGCGAAATTTTAATTTTTCGAATTTTGTTTTGTGAAATTATAATTTTTAGATGAAATCTCGGTTTTTTGCGAAGTTTAATTTTTTTCTGAAATTTAAGTTGAAATTTAGAATTTATAGTCAAATTTCAAATTTTTTGTGAAATTTTAAGTTTTTGGTTAATTTTTGATTAGTGAAATTTGGAATGTTTGTGAAATTTTGGATTTCCATCTTATTTTTGGCTTTTTGGTGAAATTTTAAAAGAATTTTAAAAGAATTTTGGCTGAAATTATAGGTTTTGTAGAAATTTTTCGGTTTTTGCAATGCTTCATATTTTTGCTGAAATTTAAAGTTTTTGGTGAAGTTTAGAATTTTTAGTCAAATTTCAAATTTTTAGTGGAACTACGAATTTTTAGAAAAATGTCTAATTTTTAGTGAAATTTTAAGTTTTGAATTTTTAATGAAATTCTAAATATTTGGAGAAATTAAAATTTGTTGGCACATTTGCCTATATTTAGACTATGCAAATATGTATTTGAAAGAACCACTAAATAAAATAAATCCTAATTAATTTTTTGTTAATTACATAAAGCTGATATATTATATTTGACACTATGCGGAATAAAATTGTAGCAAGTTAAAACACAGCGAAGTTTATTGTAGTATTAACTTAAATTTAATTTACTTTTTTTAAAAATTTACATTTTTCGAGCCGCTTTGCGGCACTTTTGGAGGACATCCCTCATAGCTGTTAAAAAAAAATCGATGTTGGATTATATATAGATGGTTCTCTTTTAATTTTTCTCATGAATTTTTTAGTTGTTTTTGGTCTGTAGTCATCTGCATAAACTATTCTCTTCAAATTAGTCCAACTGACTACATTAGGATACCGCTAGTCACTTTATTAGCTACGAGTCTAGTCACTTTAACATGAGCTTGTCCTAGGAGGAAGTCTATTGCCACCTCAACGACAAATGGGCACAAATGTGGCCCTTTTTTTACATACAAAATCACTTCAACGGCTACAATGTGTAACTTTTGTGCGCATATAACAACTTTACTGGTTACAATAAGTCAGTTAAAAATATTTCTTCTTTTCGTCTTCTTCCCGCTTATCAAAAAGTCAGTAAAGTGGAAATTGCTAATACGCTCATTGGTGACCGATGGAGAATGGCAGGTGACTATACACCAATGGATCTTACTGCGTAAAAGCGAGTTAATTGCCACCAAATAAAATGCTGGGATATTCTTACGGTTTTTCATTTAATCGTTGCTGAGAATGCAAAGAGTACAAAATGCACTGGAAAAAATTATGGAAATTAATTGTTTGGTAATAAATTTCGTTAATATTAATGTTTAAAGATAAAGTTAGAGGAATGATAATTATATTTTTTTTTTTTTTTGTTTTCTTTTATACCTTGCCAGTATTCTATATACAGAAGATCGATTTTCTCCTTGTTGTACAAAATGAGACAATTTCTTCCAGAGGGGATGATCATCAAAAATTCATCGTTCCTTCTTTGATGACATTTTGAAAAAACTAAATCACAGATCTTCACGAAATTCATAACACAAAATAACAAAACATGTGACAATCCAAAAATAATGGTAAAATATTGATAGCAAAAATATTTTATTAACAACCAGGGTTGCAAAATTTATTACAATTTTATACCGCATACGTTATTTACTTATAAAAAAAAAGCTGTTAGTCCAATATTTGGGACATATTTTTTTTTTTTTTTTAAGTGGGACAGTCCCCACTTTAAAAATATATTTCAGATTGATTTTTTTTTTAACTTTAAGGAATTTCTTGCGACGTAAAGAAATTTTTTTTTTTAACTATTATATCCTCAAATAGTATATAGTCTAATCAACTTTGGAGACTATATATTTTATCTGGCCCCGGTAATCTATTTTAAACAGAAAAATTCCTTTAAAATATTTTTTTGTTTTATTTTTAACATTTATTAACGTAAGACATATTTTATTTTGACAATTTCTAAATTATTATTATTCTTTTGTTTTCTTTTGTATTTAACACAAAAATATCTATATTAAATAACTAATATTTCGATTATTCATTAAAGATTATAGCGCATACATATATAAATATATTGATGAGTTAGAATACTTTGGTAGTTGCGTTTCAAATTAAAATTAAATTTAAAGAATATAATATTTAGACCTTTAAGTCAAAGTATTATTAATTAGATTATACAAAATATACAATACATACAAAATATATATATATAATTATGTACTATGAATAAAAAAATAGTAGTTTATAACAAAGGCATAGAGATTTTTTGTTAATTTTTCTTTTAAATATGGATTCAAAAAGACTCTTATTAAAATAATGAGTAAATTAAATTAAATGTTTAAAGGGCAATTCAATCTTTCTCAAAATATTTCAAAATGTTTAAACAAAAAAGAAAATTTCTGGTCAAAATTTACAACTAAATATAAATAATTGTATTTTTAACGTAAAACTTTAGTCCATTATTTAATGGGTTATTAAGTATTTATGTAATTCTCAACATTTTGCATTATTTCAATACAATTTAAATAAATTTAAAACAATTTCAAGAGGTTGATTTAGTAAATTGGGTTAAGCTTCAATTAAAGTTATATTAATATATAACAAGATGTTGAATGAAATAATATGGATTAAAACTGAAAATTTATTCTTTGCTAGTTTTTATTTTTACACATTTTTAAATTAAAAAATAATAATAATATATGTTTTTAAATTTTGAAATATTTTTAAAAATTCTCTTATATGTATTTTAATTTTTAATTAAGAAATTTTAATTATTATTTTATTTTTTTTTTTTTTCTAATATCAATTAAATTTTATAAATATATTTTTAGTTATTTTGATTCGAACTCATTTGGAGATTTTCTTTTTTCATCTGGACAATACTTAAAATTAAAAACAAACTTCTTAAGATTATAAAAGGAAAACTTAAATAAATGCAAAAATTCATCTTGATTTAATTATATAAAAAAAAACATAAAATTTAATATCATTTTATAAAAAAAGAAATAACAAAAAATACATATGATAAATTTGTAATTAAACAGTTAAACTGTTAAAATAAAGCAAAATCATGCTTACGTATTAATATTAATAAAAGAATAAAATATTAATAAATTATATTAAATGTATTATTAAATATATGAATATAATAAAAATGAATTGCATTTGTGCTGAGGATTTTGTAGGAATTTAGGAATTGTGGAGGGGATTTTTGTTTATTTTGTAGGTATAATTAATAAATTCAATGTTAAGTGTTTGTTCGTATTTCAATGGGGTTTTAGTAAACTGGAAAACCTAAAATAAAAAATTTAAAAAAAAAAATTAATTAATAATGAATGATTCTAGAAATTTTAAATAAATTAAGATTAAAATCGTTTAAAATTTTCCACATAAAATAAAACTTAAATAGATGGACTAATATACACAATGAAAAAGAAATTAATTAAACCCATTTTTCTAACATTTAATTCGATTATGTACTGGAATATAAGAGACCCAACAATAAATTTTGTAAAAATGTTTACAAGTAGCCAACTTCTTCAAAAAATTCTTAAGATTTTAAGAAAGATAAGTAAAACCTCTGATAATAAATAGATAATATAAAAAATTTTAAATTTAATTTAATCTTAAAATACCAAAATCTAAAAGTTTTAGCCATAAAAAGAAAGTTAATTTTACACAAAATACACATAAAATTACATAAGAAATAACATACCCAACTAATTATTATAAATTTGGGGTAATTTTATCCCAGAAAAAAATGCACAACCCTACCGTTTTATATAAACTGTCTTCAAAATAAAGCAATACATAAATACAAATACATATATAAAATATGTAATGAAAATGTTTATAGCAATTTTTTGTTTCATTAAATCTCAATCAAATCTATTAAAAACTTAAGGGTGTCATAAATTAGCTATATATTTAGATGAAGATGCATTTAACTTCTTATTCATCAAAAAAATGTATAAAATAACTGAACGACTAAATACAATTTTTATTCAACCCTTTCTCTATATTCAAATCGAATAACTACTTGTTGATAAAATCTAAAACACTATGTATGATTTTAGTATTGGTTAAGTATAAATTCGTGATTATGCTAAATTGTAAAAAATGGTAATTTTAGTTGTTAGTAACACATTGTTAGATATACAGAGAGAGAGAGAGAGAGAGACACACACATATATAGAGAGATGATATTTAACACACAAACTACGTTTGAAAGATTCTTTGTATTGTTTTTGATCAATTTTGGGATTTTTCATTTCTCATTTTCTATTTTAAATCTACTAAGTAGAAGATAGTTAAGGAAGTACGTATAGTTGTAACGTTGACATTAATTTAGGCAGTACTTGAATTATTTGAAGCTCCACTAATGGCATTAAATAAGGCCATACTATTGCGTTGCGTATGATTGGCACTATCATCCAAAGGCTGGAATGGTTCATCTAATAATTCGCTCAAAGCCTGACATAGCTTCTGATAGTTTTCCTTTAAAGCATTGTGATATTCCTTTTGATCGCTACAAATCATGCGGGCATTCAGTTGTAAGGCAGTATGACAAACGCCTATGAAATCTCTGTTGGAATAATAAATTTCAAGATTATAAATAAAAAAAGTTTTAAATTTAATTTTGTTATATATTGAAATACCTAAAAACATCTTTTAAATCCTCTACACGATCTACCGAGAAATTATTAACTACTTTGGGATCTAAAAAGGCCTGGGCATAAGCCAAAGGACCAGCATTTACTTGTACCGCCACACTGCCTTGTAATCTCAGTTGTAATTTCTTAACATCTGCTGGCGGTAATATGGTTTCTTCTAATTCTGTTACTTTGGTTTGCATTTCATCTATGGCCACTTCTATGGGACTTAATTCGATAATTTCTCGTGACTTGACGGGTATACGTTTTAGCACATAAGGAAATGAATAAGTAGCTGTAACAAATAGGATTTTCAAATATTATTTGCTTAGTAAGAGTAAAGTGTTTTAGGTATTTATATACTTTTTATCACGGTTTTACGTTTCCATTGCTCTTCAACAGCACCTCTGGCTGCACCCGATTTAGTAAATGGCGTTTCATACATAAATGTATCAACATCATGATTTTGTTCAAACTCATTTAGTCTTTGATCCAATTCGTCTTTGGTAAAGAATGGTATCACATGTGTTACTTGTATATAAGCCAATTTTGGATCGAGTTCATTAACATTAACCTGAAATGGATAATAATAGGGAATAAGTTTAAGTTTAGCTAAAATGGAGAAATGAATTTTCCAGTTTTTGATCCGAATTTTTTTAAAGAAAAATTTTCATAGTTTTTTTATACAAAATTTTTCTATGCGAAATTTTTTAGATTTTTTCAAAGCGAAATTTACTAAAAATTTTATGTGATCTTTTACAATGCGATGTTGTTTTCTACAAAATAATTTCAATGCGATGTTATTTTCTATAGAAAAATTTCAATGAGATGTCAGTTTCTATAGGAAATTTTGGATGCGATGTTATTTTTTATAAAAATATTTCAATGAGATGTGATTTTGTACAAAAAATTTTCAATGCGATGTTATTTTCTATAGAAAATTTTCAATGCGATGTTATTTTCTATAGAAAATTTTCAATGCAATGTGATTTTGTATAGAAAATGTTCAATACGATGTAATTTTGTAGACATTTTTCAAAGAAATGTTATTTTGTATAGAAAATTTTCAATGCGATGTCATTTTCTATGCAAAATTTTCAATTCGATATCATTTTCTACAGAATAATTCCAATGCGATTTAAGTGCAAATTCTTTTATAGATATTTTTAGTGCGAATAGTTAATTAAGCAATTTTCAATGCAAAATTTTTGATATTAATATTTAAAAAAAATGTTTGATGCAATTTTTTCAAGAAAAATTTCTGAAACGATTTTTTTATAGAAAATTTTTAATACGAAATTAATTTTATTTTAGAAAGTTCTCATTTTCAAATCAAAAAAAAATTTCTCTAAATTTTCGATGTAAAATACTTGACATAATTTTTTTTTAACAGAGATATCATATTACTATAAACAATTAAATGCGATGTTATAAGTTTTCAATCCGATATGATTAAAATAGTCACTTTTTAATGCGACGTAATTTATTTAAAATGCGATTCTATTGAAATTTTTTTTAATGTTTTTTTTTTTTTCGTAAGTTCAATGCAGTAAAATTTATTTTAATTATATTAAAATTGCTTGAATTAAATTCTAAATTTTTAAAATTAATTTTTAATTATGTTGTTATCACTTGTTTATTTAGATATGAGTGACAATTTTTAAAATATTTCAAATATTTCCGAATGCTTGAAAAATTATATATTTTTGTTAAAATAATTTAAACTGAAACTTAAAAAAAATAACTTTATAAAAAGTTTTCCTATTAAGAGAAGATACCGTCCAATACATCCTTATTTAAAAGCGATGTCAGGTGATCAAGTTCTGAATAAGCCATTGCAAGTATTGGAAAAGTCTGAGGAGCAAAAAGAAACTAAACCAAATAATTTTATGGTAACAATTAATGGTTTGGAAGTTCAATCGAATTTAAATCCAAATGCATTGGAATTTTTTCCCTCGTATTTGAAAAATAAACCACAAATAAAATTAAATGAAGAATTAAAGAGATTTGTATTAAAGGAAGCAGTAGATGAAAAACAAAATCAAGAGTACACACTATTTAAAAACGAACTTAATATAACAGAAGTCAATGAAAAGGAAGAATATTTAGAAAGTATAGAATCTATAATCTATAAAAACAATGATGTTATTAATAATAATGATACACCTGAGAAGGATATTACAGAATCATATAAGGATAATGCAAATAAGGACACTGAAAATAATTTAGAAATTGATAAAGAACAACTGTACATATTATTTGCTAGCCCTTCTAAAGTTATACATACCAGCTCTGAAACTGAAGTACCATTAACATCAGATGAATATGAAAATTCTATACATGTCAATAATGAGAAAAAAGCTGAAATACTTGATATGTGTAATAATGTGATTGATATTATTATTTGTGACTTTTTGGAAGATAAAAAGGAAATTGAAATCGAAGATAACTTATTCATACAAAAAAATTTATTGGAGAATATCAACGTAAATCATGTTTCTGATATAAAAGATAAAAATGAACATGATCAGGATAGTAATAAAATTTTATTAGAGAATCCTAATGATAAAAGTACAATAGAATTCGTTTATTTAAAATCGGAACAACCTTTGGCCAATGTAGATAATAATGAATTATGTGAGCAAACAAAAACAAAAGTCCCGAATAGAAATGAAACCAAAAAGGCAGACGATAAAACATTTCATTCCACTGAAGACAAACAAAAAGTCAATACAAATTTACAAATTTCCAAAGAAGTAAAAATTAATAAAGGAAAATTAAACATCTATTCCAAAATAACAACATCACAACCACTAAGAAAAACGAATTTATCAAAAAGGTGTGAAAATCAAATTAAGGATACACACAAATTAAATGCAGTTGCAGAACCTAAAAAAGATGTTAGACCCAAAGCAGCAATATCAATTGTTCAAAATCCAAAATCTGGTACAAGTTCTTTAAAAACTCTAATAACGCAAAAACCAACCACTTCAAAAAATCATGTTTTATCCACTAACAAGCAAGAATTAAAGCCTTTTAGAAAGGAAGTTTCAAATATCTTTAAAAAAGATGCAATTTCAAATAGATCCAATAGTTCCACAGACAAGAGTTTATCGTCTACCAGGTGAGACTATTAATAAAATAAAAAATATTTATAAAACCTCTATTACATTTAGATCTTCTACCCAAAGTGGTAAGATAAAATCTACTGAAAAACCTTTAGTTCTGGGATCCAAAACAAAGGAGTGTGTTTTAAAATCCCCTCGGGCTACAGTATCCTCAAAATTACGCAAAACGGAAACACAAAAAGTAAGCTGAATTATAATCTGGTATAGATGTTTTTTTAAAACGTGAAAAATATTTGTATATTTTATTTTTTATCATCTATTTGTTTATACAGCGTCGAAATTTATTTTATGATATTGATACTATTAAAATGTCGGATTTTTTATTTAAATAAATGTTAAATGACTTTTTGGCGGTAAGAACTTTTTAAATATAAAAAAAAACAATAATTATATTTTGGTTATTTTTAATCGAAAAGATCATGATCATAGTATTATAACTTTAATGAAATAAAAAAAGTTTAGTGCAAAAAACCCTTAATTTTCATGTACAATTTTTCACTTTAATGGAAGTCATAACAGTTATGGTCCCTGATTTTATATATCCAAAATAAAAGAACATAACGCATTTTACTTGCGTTACATTACATACCCGAGATACCCAACTTTGAAGTGCCACCAACTACCCCTCTGACCAATGAGATAGATCTAACGATTCAAAAGATACAGAATTATTTAAAGTAAAAGCATAAAAAAAACGTTTTGGAACCACTGTGCGGCATAAAAACATCCTTTATAAAATAAACTATTTGTTTACTTTTTCTACTTTGGTTCTCATTATAAGTCTCAAACAAATAAGAAACAAATTAATTAAAAGTATTCAATTTTGTTTATCGCTCCCCTCTTACAACTTTCTCAATTAAAATAATGCGATAAGAAATAAAAGAGAGTTTAATAATTTAATAATTTAATTATTTTTTTTGTTTGTATATGTGAGTTTTGTTAACGCATTAATATCAATTTTTACTGTTTTTAACTTCTAAAATACTACTAAAATAGTATTTTTTAAATGTATACTTTAAGCGTAAAACGATTTACTGGAAATGTCTTTGCCTATTAATTATATAGATTTCTTATGCTAAATATGTATACGGAAATATACTTAATAAAACTTACCGGTGATGAGTCCATTATTAATTTAACTACATCGGCACCAAATTTCTCCTTGTACTGTTTTGCTAAACGTTCGGAAATTTCACTTAATGAAGTTAATTTGGGCTCCTTATAAACATATTCCACTGCATGATCTTCTTCAAAATACATCTGAAAACAAATAGAAACCCCATTATTTTAATATCCAAACCATTATTTTAATACCCAAGTAAATGTTAAACAAAATACTACTCACCATTCCATAGAAAACCACACGATAAAATCTACCCAACATACGTTTGCCGGAACGATTAACTTCAATAATTTTGCTATAAGCCTTAGCCAAATGTTCATAGGATTCTTGCAAATCGTTGTAATTTCTGGTCCTCTCATAAATAGGCAATATCAATTTATATAATTCGCCTAAACATTCATAACGTTCAGCTGAATCTAAAAATACTGCACATTGCTTCAATTGCTCCAATAGCATTTGTTCGGTATATTGTGAGTCTTGAGAACCAGCATCTAATTTTAGACCCTGTTCATCACGATTAATATTGCGAGAAATTTTGCTAAAAGCCGAGGAACCCCAATTAATACTGCAACCACCCTTAAGACGTAAATATTCCGACATTAAGGCTGCTATGTGAAGATGACAGCAGGCGGCTTCGGATATATTACCATTTTGTTCATGATTACGGGCCATTGTTACTAGCCAGGTATGTCTTAACTCAGGTGTAGAGGCATACGAATTTGCCAAAGAATATTGTAATTCTAATAAACGTTCTGGATCCATATGATGGGCCTGCATTTGAGCTGTGGCCATTAGTACAGTTCTTACACGCCGCGTAAGATCTTTAACTTCGACTGGAAAGCCAGTGCCCTTCATGGCTTTGTCACTATTCGCATAGCTGTTGATAACCGATAAACTCTCTTGGAATCGTGCATTATTGAGACCGATTACATTGCCAATCATTTGTGACACTGAAATGATGACTTGTAAATGTACCCTTGTTAAACCTTTACGGCCACTGAACTCAAAATTACTGCGCATTAGTAAATAAAGAACGGCACAGGATTCATGTCTAATTTGCACTAGACGACTGTCACACGCCTTTAATAGTTCATACACCATTTGACCGCACAATATGGCATTGCCTTTGAATAGAGCTGGGGAAAAGTTGTTAATAAAGGCTCTTAAAGCGGCAAAAACATGTTTTGAGAGATTTTCCGATTGTCCCAGCTGCAAAAACTTGAGATATACACGCGCTAGCTTGGGTAAAATAAGACTGTCTATTAGTTTAAGCTTAAATTGTACCGCAAATAAACCCAAACAATCTAAAATTATCATGCCCACTTCTGTGGCCAGATTGGATTCATAGAGAGCTTGTTGGCTTCTAGTCGTTTCACTTAATAAATTTTCACGATTGTGTGTAAGATTTAGTGTTCCTGTTTCATTTAAATTATTTGAGTTTTCCAATGCCGCTGGTGATGTTCTGGCTGGTAGAGTACTAGCTTTAGCAGCTCTTAATGCTCTAGCGTCTCTAGATTCTTCATTTAGTTGAAGATTTTTCTTACCCACATAACGAAATTGTATAAGACACAATTCCAATATGGTCATAAAGTTAATGGTTTCTGTTTCATTGCAATTTTGCCACCATCCTATCATTTGTTCTTGTGAGAGGTGTTTTATGACAAATAGAAAACCCAAAAGCAGATCTTTGCTTTCGGCAGCTGAAAATTTATCACATCTTTGCAGGACTGTAGCATGAGTTACACTAATTGAACGATTATGACCATTTCTCAAAGCCACATCTAGATTTTCTATATTGTTACCATTACTATTAGCACCTAGTGTAGTATCTTGAGAGTTTTGTGAATCGGATGTAAGAGAGTTAAGAGAAGTATCGGAGCAACCATTGGTTATAACAGAACCAGCAATTGCTGCTAAATAATTGGTATCCTTAAGATAAGCGGATGCTCTTACAGGACTAGGATGTTCTATATGTAAAGTAGCTCGGTTTTTACCCCTGGGCGTAGAAGTGCTGGAATTTAAAGTAGAATCTTTACCAAATACATAACTGCTAGAGCATGAAAGTCTTTGGGTATAGGAAGCTGAATCGGCATAAACATGTCCATTGGGTGTAGCCACCTCTGAGAGATCATCTATACGGCGTATATTATCCATTACTATACCCAACCAGGGTACATATAACAAAGCAATCCTAGACAATTGACCTCTATTTTGATAACGATCATCCAATTCATGTTTGGCTAAAAGATTTTTCAACACCGTTAAAGCATGTCTTCTAACATGGCTTACTTCATTTAAACTGCTCTTTAATTCCTGCAGCAATAAACCCGATAAGAAATGTTGCCGACAGAAATCCTCGGTCAAATTAAAATGTTGCATCATTTCGGGAGGACGATTTTTGGGATTCAAAACAAATGGCAAGTTAAACGGTACATAATGTTCATGTTGACAAATTTCTTGCAGAAAATTAAATTTAAATTCCTGCAAAGTACGAGGGTCTCCTGGTGAAAATTGTTCCATGTAATAACGTATTAATTTAAAAACAAAACCTCGATCCATAAACGTCAAGGCTTTGCGCACAAACTGTGATAATGATTTATTGAGATGCTGGGTTTCCACGGGTAAATCTTTGTAGCGAGACATGAGATAAGGTATTAAAACCTTTATAAGATTTTCCAATCTTTCGGGAAATTCTTTGGGAAATCTTTCATTTCTTAACATGCGAATTCGGCCCGTATCCAATAGATGTTGAGCCATACTTTTCACAATCAAATCGAAAAATATGCCGGAATAGAGCATAAATTTATTAACCACCAAAAAGTCCGTATTGTTGGGGTGTAGAATAGAGGGCAAATGTTTACACAATTCACCATGGACTGTACGTGTAATCTTTTGCGAATAATAAGGAGCATGAAAGACATAGGTTACATAAGACGTTAATAACTCTTTACGTCCTGCTTCCTCTGTTATCATGTGTATAATATTAATCAGCAAACGTATAATATTTAAACCCACTTCTTCAGATTGTGTGTGTACCAACAAAGTGAATAATTCATTTAATATAGTGGGCAAATAGTTGATTAGCGTAGTAATATCTATGGCATGGGCTGCTTTCAAAATTTTACATGTTTCTGTTTCCGCTGGCATAGCAGTAGTTTTGCCACCTTCTAGTAGGCGTTCAGAATGGGCAAAGAGATTATGTAAATGCTGATCAGCAGTATGTACTGTAGAGTCCATACGTAAAGCTACACCAAACAGAGGACGTTGGTTATCGATCCATTGAATATCTGGTCCACAATTCTGCTAAAAATAGGGTATTTTTTGTAGATAGCCGAAAATAGTACAGATCGGAAATATGTATGTTAAAGTAACAAGGAAACATGTGTTTGTGTGTTGTAAGGATGTCGTATAAGATGAAGCAGAATAATGATAATGGAGAGTAGACACATAGACGATGAGTTTGTGTTGTAAAAAGTTTATATTTGTATGTATGTAATTAAAAAACACAGCCATGGAAAATACAAAAAAAAGATGTGAATGTGAAAAAACAAAAATTGTTAGAAAATTTTTGTAAACAAACAAAATGTGTTTTTTAAAAAAATATATATATAAAAATTAAAATATGAATTTAATTAATGTTATTTATGAGCAAATAAAATTATTAAAAAAAATTTAAAAAGAAAAAGACGTTGAAAATATTAGAAACTTTAAAAAAATCTAAGCTGGCAACACTTATTTGTAACATAACCTGTATCTCCAAAACTACTACACGGATCGAATAGAAATGTATAGGAGAGCTATAGAGGACCTATGCTTTCAAAAAAAAAAAAAAAAACATGTATCCAACCTACAATAATACAAGATGAGGGGTGTTAAATTTGACCACTCGCTCTAATAAAATAGTAACTTCTACAAAAGTTTCCAAATCTTTGAAATCGGACATGATTTTTAAAAGTGACGATCTTTTTAAACTTGTTCATACCTGAGGTTGTAAATTTTGACAGCCTGTATATTATATCGTATTATTACAAGGTGTCTACAGAATGATTTTTCTAAAAGCTTAGGTCATCCTCTGCAACACTGACATACATTTCAATTCGTTCAGTCTAGTAGTTTGGGAGATTTATTAACAAAAAATTTTCGATCGGCTCCGCAGTGTATTCTTTGTCACTGCATTGTTATTAATCCTAAACTGTATAGTTTCTAATTATTTAATTATTTAATAATAAAAACAATTTATATTAAACATTTTATTTTTTAATAAATGTTGTTAAATAATTTTTATTAACATTTGCTATATAAGAAATTAATAACAGTTGGCAATACTGCA
The DNA here is from genome assembly GCA_951394005.1 of Protophormia terraenovae. Taxonomy (NCBI): domain Eukaryota; kingdom Metazoa; phylum Arthropoda; class Insecta; order Diptera; family Calliphoridae; genus Protophormia; species Protophormia terraenovae. The sequence continues at coordinate 147,853,225 of OX596074.1, forward strand.
TTTATTAAAAAGATTTTAACAGTTTCTGTTAATTTAAATTCTCAAACTGTTTCACTTCCAATGATTTTTAAACTGTAATGCAAATAAGCTGTTATTAACATAAAATGTTATTATAAAAATGTAAACAATGGAAAATGTTAAAGTAAATTATGAAAAATAAAATGAACACACAAACAATGTTAAAACTATAAAAGCAATGTTAAGTGAAACAATTTCACATGACTCCGTGGCGCAACGGTAGCGCGTCTGACTCCAGATCAGAAGGTTGCGTGTTCAAATCACGTCGGGGTCAATTACAAGTTTTTTATTTTATTTATTTTTATTTGCAAAATTAAAAAAATATTTTTTTTGTATTAAAAAATCAAACTAACAAAATAAAAACTAAACTAATAAAATTTGTACTTACCCCTTTACCCAGGCCCAAGGGTTGAATGCTTAAATAGCCCACAGGCAAAGTTGCTGCTACTGGTATAATTTGTTCATCTAAATTTATTTTGCCTTTTTGCAGCAACGGTAGCCAGGCATAACCGATGGGTGTTTCAAATGAAGCATTCGCATCACGTTTTTTGCCCAGATTACAAGAAACATGATAAAATGAAAATAAAAGATGATGTTCAGGGAAAATGCCCAGCGGTAGGCGCAATTTTAATTCTTCATACCAAGAGGGTGTTGTGTTGTGATGTAAAACTGAACAAGCAATTTGGGAGACTAGAAAATCTTGTCCTGGGCGACCATAGATGCACTAAAAAGAAACCAAAAATTATAATTATTAAAAGTTAAAACGTTATTTTAATGTAAAATATGTTTTATTTTTTTCTTACCTTTAAAGCCTTGGAATTTTCACTATCTGAATCTCTTAATTCTACCACGACTGTTATATTACGGGCCCGAGAAAATATCTTTTGACTATCAAATTGTAAATTTAAAGGATATACAAATAAATGATTACAAAATGTGGTAAATGGATGACAATCTCTTTCGGAAGTACTTTGGAATTCAGTAATTTCTAAAGTGGCTGGTTTGGTGGGAGGAAAAGTGAAATTTACCAAAGGTACTAATGATTTGGTAAATGACCCTTTATACAATATACAAAAGAAAATAGCATTAGTTTAACATACCTAAAAATATAGTAAAATGCTAAAAACATACCTTCCACCTTTTCCACTTCCTCTATAATTAATTTTAATTGACCCGGTATTACGGTCAATTTACTCAATTTATCTGGTTTTCGATATTCAGATAATAATTTTAACAACTCCTCATCCTTGAGTTTATTAACTTCTTGGCGATATATGGTATTAAACTCAAATTCACCATCCTTTTCTGTATCCAATTCACTGCTGTATAAACGAAATAGTGGTTTAGCCGCCCAACCAAATGGTTGTCGATAATGTCCTATATTCTGGGCATAATTGCGGACATTCTTGTGTAGTTTTTGAGCAATTCTAGGATCTCTATTGGCTTTTAAATAGGGCTCAACAGCTTGCACTATATTTCCTTGCAAAATTTTTTCTATTTTAAGGACAAGAAATATATCAGGATGAGGTGCGGTGACAGAAAATAAAGCCTGTTTTAATTGAGAAAAATGTTCTTTTGTGCATTTCTGTAATTCAGCAGAAAGATTTTCTATTAGAGTACTATAGGCTTGTGAAGTACTTCTGGTGCGTTCATCATGCATATCTTTTTTGGGAATATTTGCAGAGGCCACCGAATTTGGCACTGGGCTAGAGGGTAACATATCACGAACATGTTCATCATTAATATTGAAATGAAAAGATTCTGTAAGTTTGCGACCAGCGCGTACATCATACAGAGCCAGACTAGTTATATAAGGTTCAACCTGACAGATATGACTGCCATCTGATGAACTGTGACTATCAGAGGGACATTGTAGGCGGAATTTTAGACTCTGACAACTAAGAAATATACGTTTACCAAATTGTTCTCTATACTGATCCACATTATCGATTGGTGTAGCTTTCGATGACGATTGATAATTGGCAAAAAGTCTTCGTCTGTTCTCCCGTCGAGCCTGAGCTATAGATATATCAGTTTCTCTTCCATATTTTATTAATTGTGGATTCATAGATTGATCAAGACCCTTAAGAGTGCCAAACATTACGGTATTAGGACTGGGAGGAGGAGTTCTTTCTAAAGAAGCTACACGTTTATCTTCTTGGATTTTGTTTTGTTGCAATACTGATGAGAGTTTATTTAACCAATCTTTGAGATCGTCTTCGTTTTCGGCAGCCAATGTAAAGGATTTATGACCAGCAGTCATACGTAATTCAAAACAATAGCGACCACGTTTTGGATTCTAGAATAGGATAAGTATTAATAAAGGTAAATTTTATATAACTTTTCGAGATCATAGCAAAAATATTAAGAATTTAATGAATTTTCTGGCGAGTGATAGTTTTTTACTTTTGTTTTATTTATTTATTAATTTATTTATTTTATTTTATTTTAAACCCACCTGCACTACTTCAGTACAAAAATCCATGACTATTGTGGCCTTGGCCTCTCCTTGTTTTTCATCCTTATGTAATTCTAATATATAAGTACCATCAACTTCCTGACGCAAATAACAATATCTATAGAATAACAAAAATATTTTAACAAAATATTATATTCAACATTTTAAAACAAACTGACCTTCTTTTGAAAGATTTGTTACCAATATTAGCAAACATACGATCGGAACCGGAATCAGGACCCTTTAATAAATAACCTTGTTTAGTAATAGAATCAGCCTGAGAACGAGACATTTGTTCATCGATACGATCTTGATCGGCATCGATTTCATATACTTCTTCTTTTAACACCTCTGAGGGAGTTTTTCTAAAATAAAAACAAAAATAATTTTAATTCAATAAATAAATTACTTAAGAATTTTAAACTTACTTTGGCAAATCATGGCAAGTACCACCATATTCATGGTATTTATAATGTATCAAATGATTTTTAGCCCTGTACGTGTACAAAGCTTGGCGGGTGAAACGCGAGCATTCAAATTTTGGTTTAGCTGGTGGACCCACACCATTATTGCCCAATGTATCACCTATAGTATCTAGATCATCATCATCTTCTGGTTGTGCTAAATTACTTGATTTTAAAGTAGACGATGAGGAAGATATTGATTTATTTGTGCCATTTGTCGTTGATAATGCAGATTCATATGATTCTAGTGATGAGGTAGGCGACTTAATTGAATTAAGTTGTTGCGTTGAGGTATGTGAACATTTACGTGAAATGTTGCCACCATTTTGTTGTTGTTGCTGTTGTATGGAACCATTGGAAGCAGTGGATTGACTACTTAGTTGACGTTGCGTTAGACGTGGACTATTGGAAGAATTGCTATTTTGTCGTGTTACATTATGTGAAGAACCATTGGAAGTTGTAACATTGTTAGCACCATGCAAGGGACAAACTATTGATTCATTTGGTGGTTCAAAGCGATCTGTTATCGATTTGGATTTTGTGCGTACTTTGCGGGGTAGAATTTTTTCCTGAAATTTTATTAGATAAGTAATAATTATTTAAAAAATATACTATACTATTTTTTTTTTTTTTTATGGCTGTACTTACCGATACATCATCATTTGGATACATAAGTAATTCTCTTTGGGGATCATTTTGTATTAAAGTTTTGTTTTTGGATATAAAACTTTCAAAGTCTATAGGTTCCACAACTAGGGGTTTATTCTAAAAAGAAAAAAAAAAAAAAACAGAAAAAAATAATTTTAATTTTTTATTCATTTGACTGAAATTATTATCACTAACAAGCAAAAAAACGTAATAAATTATCAGGTTAAGGTAATAAATAATACAATGTAAAACAGGTGGGTCCTTCTAATGGTTCCACTAGTTCAACCATAAAAATGCATAAAGCAAAATAAATCATAAAACTCAAAGTTAGCCCCACCTTTTAAATAAGTAAGAGTTTTTTCCTCAACGCATTGGAGTTGTCAAGAAAATTAATGACAAAATTTATTAGCTAAAAATTGGATTAACAAAATAAAAACAAACTTTTGCATTGACCTCACAAAAGTATTACAAAATCTAAACACAAATAACAAAAATACAAAGAACACCAAAAAATTTTACATGTTTAAAACAAATTTGGAAAATATTTAGTAGTAATATAAAATGTATACAACACTTATTCTATTCTATACAAATACTTATATACTATATATAGATAGATCAAATATTGAATAGACTAATATACATTTATTCAAATGTATTATACAAATGTACTAAAAGCGGTCAAGGTTAGTTACAGTATAGTAAAATAGTGTAAAGCGTCTAGGGAGTTTTGTGAAAATTTTTTAGACAAATGTAAAAAAAAAAAAAAAAAAAAAAAAAAACATTTTATTTAAAATTTATTTATATAGAGCCTACTTAAGAAATTGTATGGTTTATCTTTAAACAGAAGTTCAATCATAAATCTTTAAAGAATTATTTTAATGAAGGGCATTGAACGTCTAAAAAAAAATAATAAGTAATCATTTGTATTTATGTACGAGCAAAAGTATGTTTGTATATCCACTTAAGTAAAAAAGAATTTATTTAGTGATAAATTTATTGAATTTTTGAAATATATATTGGGTATTTTGTTTGTTTTTTATTGGTAAAAATATGTATTTGTTTGTGTTTATATTTACGATATAAAACATTCATTTGGTAAATACTATTTCAAAAACTCATAAATTACACATGTTTTCTATAAAACAATAGGTTCAAATAGATGAGTAAAATATAGATGTTAAGTGGTTTAAAGAAATACTGAAATAACAATCAAATGGAAATTGAAATTTATACTGGACAATTTAAAATTTGATGGATTTTTTGAGTATAAAAGAATTTTATTGACAACTCAAGAAATATTAAACATTTTAGAATTGGAACAATAATTAGATACTTTTTAAATACAAAATCGATTTGACCGTTAAGTGACTAAGAAATTATAATTATCGATAATTTGTCTACAGAAAATTATAGTAATCGATAAATTTTTATATAGAAAATTATATTTACCAAACGTTTTTCTTTATTGTTAGAGAAAAATTTTCTATTATATTTATCGATAAATGTTCTATAGAATATTAAAGTTATCGATAAATTTTCTATAAAATATTAAAGTTATCGATAAATTTTCTAAAGAAAATATAGTTATCGATAAATTTCCCGTATAAAATTAAAGTTATCGATAAATTTTCTAAAGAAAATAAAATTTATTAATACATTTTCTAAAAAAAATGTTCAAAATAAAATTAAAATTATCAAAAATTTTTCTAAAGAGAATTAAAATTATCGATACATTTTCTAAAGAAAATTAAAATTATAGATAAATTTTCTAAAGAAAATTAAAACTATCGATAAATTTTCTATAGAAAACTAAAGTTATCGATATATTTCTACACAACATTTAAATTATCGATAAATTTTGTATAGAAAATTAAAGTTATCGATAAATTTTATATGAAAAAGATAAATTATTGATTAATTTTCTACAGGAAATTAGTTATCTATAATATTTCTACAGAAAATTAAAGTTATCGATAAATTTTTTATAGAAAATTTAAGTTATCGATAAATTATTATCGATAACTTTGTATTACATTATTGAATAAATAAAATAAAAAATAAAATAAATTTTCTATAGTAAATTAATGTTATCAATAAATTTTCTATAGAAAATAATAGTAATCGATAAATTAACTACAGAAAATTTAAGCTATCGATAAATTTAGTAAATTTAAGTCATCCATAAATTGTCTATAGTAAATAAAAGTTATCGACAAATATTCTAAAGAAAATTAGAATCATTTGCTTTGAATTGGCTTAAAATTTATATTAAATACATTAAATTCAAATTAATGCACTCTACTGATAAACTTTTGTCAGATATTTTAAAATTATTTTCTTATTTTAAACGCATTTTTAAAACTTTTTTACCACTTACAATATTTTAAAAGTTTTTATTATACAAATATAAAAAAAAAAAAAAAAAAACATTTATTTAAATGAAATCAAATAAAATTACTATTTAACTATTATTCCAAATACTAAATTATTTAATAAATTATGAGGTCATTATAAACAAACTCTAATATTTGTTAGAAGAAGCTCATCGAGTTTATCGCTCAAAAAACGGCAGACGCATTACTAATATGAATTTTTTATATATTTTTTTTTTCTCCTTTCGATTTGTTGCATTAACATATACAAATCCATTTAAAATTCAATTCATAATTTCTATTGTAATTGAAAAGAATAGAGCAATGAAAAGAATTTAGGAAAAACTTTAAAAATAAAATACACTCATGCAGCATGAATGCGTATTTTAAATAGGGTCTTATTAAAAATGGTGTTATTTAAATAAAAAAATAATTGAATTGATTTCTCTAACAAAATATATAGAATGATTAATATGAAATATTTTAAATGATAACAAAAATCATAGTTTAAGTCTAAACCTTAGCTATAATATCACCTCTTTATCGCTAACACTTGTTTAGTGTCTATGTTTACATTTTTTTTCTTAAGAAATGTTTGCTCTAATTTTATAGTTTTAAAATTAAATATTGAAAAAAGCCAGCCACTATTGTATTTTAATGCATGTTTGCAAATCTTTACATGTTTATGTCGAAATATAAAATTTCTCATTCGTTTTAAATTTATATTTTGACTTGAATTGATACATAGTTGATTATTGTAAAATAAATTCTTAATAATAAAAACAAAGCTGATAAAAAAAAACACTTGTTTTTGGATTTTTTTCATGCAAAAAAAAAAAATTAATTAATTTTAAACTAGTCACGATTCTTTTTTAACACATGAAAGCTGTTTAAAGTCAATGAATTTAATAAAAATAATTATATATGTAGAAGCAAATATATAATATTATAATACGTAGCAATTAAATTTTACTTTCTTTAAACAAATTAATTAAAAACAAATAAATAATTGACAAACATTCTATATAAACAAATCTACTTATATGAGTCAACAGTTTTTGATGTTTCTTATCCAGAAATTAAAAATTTATAGTTATTGAGAATTTCTTTTAATAGAAAATTATAGTTAACGATAAATTTTTATAGAAAATTATGATTATCGTTAAATTTTCTGTAGGAAATTGTAGTTATAGATACATTTGTGTATAAAATTTTACTTTTGATATATTATATAGAAAAATATACTTATTTTTCTGCTGAAAATTAAGGTTATCGAAAAATTTTTTATAAAAAACTGAAGTTATCGAAAAATTGTTTAAAGAAAATTAAAGTTATCGAAAAATTGTCTATAGAAAATTAAAGATATCGATAACTTTCCTATAGAAAATTAAAGTTATCATTAAATTCTATATAGAAAATTGTCTATAGAAAATTATTGATAAATTTTCTATAGACAATTAAAATTATTGATAACTTTTTTATAGAAAATTTATTTTCAAACAGAAAATAAAAATTATCGATAACTTTCCTATAGAAAATTAAAGATATGAATAACTTTTTTTACAGAAAATTAAAGTTATCGAAACATTTTCTATAGTAAATTAAAATTTTCTATAAAAAAAAATATAGCTTTCAAAATTAAAGTTATCGAAAATTTTTCTGTAGAAAATTAAAATTATCGAAAGATTTTCTATAGAAAATTTAAGTTATCGTCAAATTCTCTATAGAAAATTTAAGTTAAAGTTATCGATAAATTTTCTATAGAAAATTAAAGATCGATAAATTTTCTATAGAAAATTAATGTTATCGAAAACTTTTCTATATAAATTTAAAGTTATCGATTACTTTTTATAGAAAATTAAAGTAATTGATAACTTTTCTATATAAAATTAGTTATCGATAACTTTTCTACAGAAAATTAAAGTTATATATAACTTTCCTATAGAAAATTAAAGGTATGGATAACTTTTTTACAGAAAATTAACTTTATCGAACGATTTTCTATAGTATATTAAAGTTATCGAAAAAATGTTTATAGTAAATTAAAGTTATCGAAAAATTTTCTATAGAAAATTAAAGTTTTCGAAAAATAGCTAATTATAATTATTGAAAAAATTTCGATATAAAATTATAGTTATCGATAAATGTATCACTAATTATAGTTAGTGATACATTTTCTATAGCAAACTGCAGTTAGCGGAAACATTTACACATAAAATTATAGTTTTCAAAAATATTCCATAAGAAATTAAAGTTATCGTTCGTTTTTTAATAAACAATACAAGTTATTGGTTATACAAAAATTTTAATTAATTAAATGGTTACTTTTTTAAGAAATGTTTGTTTTATTTTTTCATTTTTACAACATAATACCAATTATTGTCTATGTTAAACATGTAATTCATTAACTAATTACAAAATGTATTTTAATATACTTATGTATATCCCATAAGTCACCCATATGGTCAGTCTGTTTTCAAATTCAATAAACAAATGTGAAAATAAAACCACATTTTTAACCACTAACTGTCCGTCCGTCTGTCTGACTGACTACGCATAAAATGCCAAACATATTTTGTGGCATAATTTGGTCATTGACATTAAAATAGTTTCATGTACTTTTTTTATTGCACATAAGTACTACACTTATATCAAGTGGTATAGTTAGTAAGTTAGAGCGTTAACGGCAATTTAAAAAATTTAAAAATATACAAATAAAAGTTTTTAACTAAAAAAATAATTAATAATAATTAACAGTTGACAAAAAAAAAAATAAAATTAATATTGAAAAAAAAAAAAAAACAATTATATAAATCTGTGCTGACAAAATTATGTCTGACACCTAAGCCAAATAATTTTTTATAATAATTTTTATCACAAAATTCTTCTCTTTCTTTGCAACTAAAATATTTCGTTTACATACTGTAGCTGAATAACGACAAATAACTTTGATTTGTATTACTTCTATACACAAAATTCTAATCGAAAATCATTTTATTCTTATAAAGCAAAAAAATAAAAAATTACTTTAACAGACAGGAAAGATTTTCTATGGCTTCGTTGTTGTGCATGTTTCTAAATATTTTTTCATTATAATTATCTTTAATGTTGGTATTTAATTTGATATAAAACAACTCGATTTCAACAAATTAAAAACATTTTAAAAATAATGTTAAAAAAAAAATCAAACATAAAATAATTGCAGTGCGAAATTTTCATGTTTAAAATTGCTATTGTTGCAAAAATCCAACATTTAACAAACAAATAGAAAAAAAAAGTTGTCAAGAAAACTTTCCATCATTTGAAAAGTGTTTGTTGTAGTTTCCATGATGGTTGGGCAATTTGGCAAGTGCTAGTTACGACAAGTACACTCACTCATTTCTTTATTACACATTTCTCCGGCACTTGTGTGTTTGGCTTAAAATTCACATTGTGTTTTTATTTTTTCATTTTATTTTACTTTGATTTTTTAAAATTTTACTGTCGTACCACACGCATTTAGGTTGAAACCATTCAAGCATTTTACAACAATTATTAAAAGCTGAAAACTAAAAAAAAAATAACAACACAAAACTAACTTACAAAGTCATGGTCTAGTTCAGGTTCATTGTTGAGCTTCAAATGAAGGAAAAGCAGAAACAAACCTGCAAGCGTTTTTTGTTTTAGAGCAATTAGTTTGTGATTATTTGTTGCTTCCTTTTGGCATTTTAAGTGTTAAATATGTAGTTATGGGGCTAAATTTTAATTTTCAAAAAATAATGTTTTCTTCAAATTAAAATATTTACTTTTTTAGTAAATTTAAATATGCAAATTATTTAAAAATTTGTAACGTAATATCTCTCTTTTGATTTAAAAACTTGTATAGAATTTTATGTTTAAATTGCCATTTTGGAAAAAAATACTGTAGCTGTTACTTCCGGTAATTAAGTATGTGATGTTTATTTTATTTTTTTAACGTTTATTGTTTGTTCTCATATACATTTTTTAAAACCCTTTTTTTAATGGTTTCATGTTGAAATGATCTAATAAGAATATTTTAAATTTCAACCCCAATTTAGTTAAGTTTTATAAAAATAAAAATAAAGGTTTTGTTATTGTTTTTATTATTTATTACGCTTTTTTGAAATACCAGCATCATTAATTTACGTGTTTATTGTTTCATATATTTTTTTACTCATACTCTCATTTGTTTATAAACAAAACAAACATTCACACACATTGTATATACAGCAATATTTCGACATGCGTTTATAAACGAGGGCGATCTTAAAAGTAATCACAGAAAAAATATTAAGAAAATTTAATTACTTAAATTATAAATAAAAAATTCAAATTGCTTTTAATTAGTTTTATAATTGAATAATTTGCTCAAAAATTATCTACTAAATTCAAATTATGCATAGAAAAATCTAAAATCCGTTTTCAATTATGAACAATACAACAATTATGAACAATACAACAATTATGAACAATATTCAATTATTTTTTTAATTGAAATTCAATCTTTTAAAAATTTATATTCAATACAATTAAAGAAGTAATTAAAATAATTTGATAAATCGTATTTTTTTCTGGGTTTCAGAAATGAATTGCTAAATACATATTTATATTTATTCGTTTTAGATAATTTTAAAAAATTTGGAATCGATTTGCTACAGCATATTTTTATATAAAATGCAATGAAAATTAGATTTGCTTAAAAATTTAGCTGACAAAAGTTAGAATTAAAATCTTACTAAATCGTTAAAATGTTTTGAATAAATTTTACACAATAATTGAAATCTAGAATTTGGCAGCTAACATTAGATGTATTTTACTTTTTAATATTCAAATATTTATTGATTCACTCTTAAAAATATTTGCTTTCATTAAAGACTATTTTTATTTTCAAATATTTAAAGTCCTTTTTCTCCTACCCTCCTTACTTATGCACATAAAAGTAATTGACATATATTTCCATCATATTATGTGGAAGTAGTAGTCAGTCATCATTGTTGTTGTTATTATTATTGCTCTTGTTTATAAACAATAAAAGTGAACTATAAACTATTTTAACTCAACTCAATTTCTTGTTTTTGTTTGTTTGTTTATTTATTTTTGTTGTTGTTTGATTAACTATCTAACAAATAACAACTACTATAACAACATTATCAGAATGTATGACAAAGTTTAATGAACCTTTTTTTTTTTTTTTTTTTTTTGAAATTAAAAAGATTCTTTTATCTAGTTTAATGTCTCAAATTACATGCTTCTTCTTATGTCTACTACTATATTCTATGGTATGTTCAAGTGCTGATGTCAAAAAATAGATTAATCATAATGATTTTGCTGTCAAAACCATCATAAATGACAAAGGATCTCCTATAAAAAAATGAATCTTTATTAGATGTATACATTTCTGAATATATTAATCAATAACAATTTGAAGAAATTGCATTATGAAAAATATACGAGGGTTTATTTTTGTCTTGAATAAAAAACGGTTGTAACTTGTTTATACTCCTCCGAACTGGATGGTGAATAACGATGCTTCTAAAACATTTACTGATTAAATTTTACTGATGAAACCAAAAAAAAAAAAAAAATATATATATATATATATATATATATATATATATATATATATATATATATATATATATAAATATATCATTTTAAAGTTTATACTTTTACATTGCAAAAATATGGTCCACAATATATATATATACTTTTTTTTAATATTCAAAATATGCTGCTAAGCACAAAATATGCTATTATGACCAAAATATGCTAAAATATTCCGTAACAAATCGATGCCAAAATTCTTAAAGTTGTCTGAAAAGTATAAATAATTAACAATTTAGTTTATTTGAAAACAAGAAAATATATGATTTTGTATATTTTTTGTTGCCTGATTATTAGCAATTGGCAAAAAAGATTTTATTTTTTTATTTAAAAATATTTAAAGCTGTATTTTGAAATTACTAAATTTTTATCATTTTATAAGATGAAAATTATTAATGAATTGTATTTAAATAACATATATAAAATTTCACTAAAGGCAAATTGTTAAAAAAAATTCTATTGAGTGCAAAAAATATTAAATTTATCTCTTAAGTGTATACAATGCTAAATTTTGCTCTTTAACATATTATATGCAAAATTACACTGTTGAGTTTAAAATATGCAAAAATATGCCACCTTAATTACTAAATAGAAAATATGACAAATTATGAACAAAATATGCTGGAACAAGTCAATGCCAAAATTAATAAAATTGTCTAAAACAATTTTTTTCTTGCTTTTCGTATTAAACGAGAGAAAAAGATATGGTCGGGCTTGACCGACCCTACCGTTGTTGACATTATAATTCGAAAAGGGGTCTTTTATTAGACCAATGTGGACCGATACTCATATTAAATGTAAAATAAAACATACGAATACAGAATATTCACCCTTATTACGAGTGTCGTAGTCGTATTATGATTGTCGAAAACAACAAAAAATACATGCAATTAACATTGATTTTGTCGTTTAAAACGACTGCGACTTCGACTACGACAACGACACTCGTAATAAGGGTGATTATCTCGATGTTAACATTTATACGAATTTATTCACTTTTGGGTGATTTCCGAATGAGGGCCTTATATGGGAGCAATGGTCAATTATGGACCGATCTTTGTAAAATTTGGAACTATTATTTATGTTTATATAAAACTTATTTGTGCCAAATATTAACTTGATATTAATATTTTAATATAATTTATGCCCGTTAAAATGATTTTCTGAAAAGGGGTTTATATGGGAGCTATGGTCAATTATGGACCGATAAAAATCGGCACACTTATTAAAACTTATATGAAACTTATATGTGCCAAATTATATATAAAAAATATTGTTATATTTAAGGGTTTTATGATCGTTAAACCCTTTTCCTTGAGGACATTTGTATGGGGGCTAGGTGAAATAATGGACCGATCATAACCAATTTCAATAGGCTTCGTCCCTAAATACATGAGTATTTTTGTATGAAATTTGATTTTAATTTCCGTACCCTATTTGTGGCTTCTAAATCGATTATGGCCAATAGGCTAGGTTACTGATACATTGGAATAAATAAAATAAATAAAATAAACTTTTTGGACTTTGTAAGTTTTTAAGCCTCCATTGGCTTTAACTTTTCGCCGGGTTTCTTTTCTACCAGATATGTTTGGAGCTCAATATGCTTTAAATTTTCTTGGTCCTTTCAATATCAGGAGGACCTTTTTTTCTTCCCGAACCAGGTTTCCCATCAATGGTCAAATTCCTCCTGATACTGTTTAATAACATTGGAAACAGTTGGACGGCAGACCTTTAATTCTTTGGCCACTCTTTTGTACGACCAATTTGGATTTCGTTGAAAATTTTTAATAATTTTCGCACGTACATCCTTTTCGTCACTCATTTTGATCAAACTCACAACAAATTAACATGGTTGTCATTAAAAATAATAACGAACATATTTTTCAGATAACTAGATAAAAAATAATAAATATTGCTTCCGAAAAAAGTTAAGAGGCAAGTGTTAAGATTTTTTGAAGAAAAACGTTTCTGAAAATTTTTAGTATTAAGTGTATTATTGTTCGTAGAAAAATAGTAAATTTCCCACAAAATTTGATAAAACTACTTTAATCTTTTAATATTTCTAAAATGTCAAAATATATATTTCTTTATCTTAAAAACTTAACACATATATCTACAGAGGAAAAAACAGAAGTTTCTTTTAACAAATTTAAATTATTAAAGAACATTTTAAAGTAGCAAGAAATTTATTAATAGAGTATATTTTTTAATATCCAAAAGTTCCATTTACCACTTCAAATCTATTAAAATTTTAGAAAATTTTAGCTGCTATTAAATATTTAGCATTTCAACATTCATCTTTTTAGAGAATCTTCTATTTAAAATAGATTTTGTTTTTGTTCAAATAAAAATCAACTGCATTATCATAATAAAGTTCTAACTTTATTATAATATAAACAACAACAACAATCTCTTATGAAAAGTTCATCAAATAAAAGTTGTTGTCTCAGTGTCTCATGTTTTGAAGTGGATATAAATATTTCAACATAAATGTTTAAACATTTACATAAGGGGGAGTTAACATTTGCAAGATTTAATATTTGTATTTGTAAACAAAAGTGTGTATCCCCCTTTTTTACAAGCCAGGGGAATTGTCAACTTTTATGAAGTCATAAGTTACAAAAAACTTGAATTAATATTATTTAAAAGGGTGTAGTCTATTGGGAAGATATACTGATTTGCTTAAATACTTTTTTTAATTTAATATGAAATATGTTTATATTAAGCAAAAAATTTGTTTTGTTAAAAAAATAAATTTTGCAATTTTATTTAAATGTATTTTTGCATTTATTTCCCAAGAAATCCTCTAATGCATTACACAAACATATTAACCATTTAACCTTTTCAACTCTTCTTTTTGTTCAAAAACCTTTTAAATTTATTTTTAAATTAACACCAAGTATAACTTTCCAACACTTTTTTTTAAACAAATTTTCCACATTTAAAACATTATTAAACAAAAGACTGTTGGCATTTAGTACTTATAAGGTACTTTTTTTCTTTGTAAGCCATTATAAACTATTACTATAATTGTGTTTAGTATTATTGTATAAGTATTTAGTAAAATTGTTGTCGTTTGTAATTATTCAAATTCGCTTCACTTTCAAAATAAACCTACTTAACCACTAGCCTTTTTCAACTCGATACACCTGATATTTTTATCTGTGCTCATATTTCAATTTTAAGTAGCCGACTATTGTCTGGCTGGCTGGCTAGTAGTTATTCTTTTTTTATGGTTTATTTTATTTTAATTTCCTTTTTTTTAGTTTTAGATTTAACAATTTTAACATGTAAAAAATATGTTTAAATGAAAATTTATAAATACATTTTTAATAAAATTGCAAGTTTTTATTTAGTATGAAATTGCCACCAAAGAAGCGCAAATCATCATAATTAAAATTCTTAAATTTCTTGCAATGAAAAAAAATAAATAAAACAACTTTCGCAGCTTAATAAATAGTAGTAGGCACTATACTGCATGATATTTTATTAAGGTCTTGTTCGAAGAAATTATTTAGAATTATTTAGAATATAAAATTGAAATGAGTTCTGATAAACTAAGACAATTACCGATTAGCAATTTATGGTCCTTCGAACCGAATGCTGGTTGATAACACTACAACATCATTTAAAACTTCAATGGTGAGGATGCTAGGTTCTTTAAACTTTCACAAACTCCTGCTGCCGCAAATTACATAATTACATAAAATTACATAAGTACAAGTACAAAATGGTCGCCATATTAAGGTTTCATCGAAACCCAAGTAAAGAAAAAAGCGACATACTGGCATACGAAATGTGTTAAGGCATAGAAGATAATTATTACATTATCCATAATCTAAAAACTCAATTTTGATAACTATAAATAGAAAGAAAATTTATTGATTGTTACTTGTTGTGGTTCTTCGAACCAGATGATGCAGCCACAGCATTGATGACACCAGGTTCTATAACCTGCTTTAAATATTTTAGAGATGGCGGTAAGTAATTCAAAATACATATCATTTAATGTGCAAAATGTACGTAATCATTCCCTTGGAATAATATTTAAATGTATATATTTTCAGAGCACATACTCTTCATAAATAATTACATATTTCATTCTGTCGGTATCTAATTATAGTCCAAAAATTCTACTTTACAACTGAAAAACAGAGATTTCAACATGATGATGGTCCTTCGAACCGGATGACGACGCTTAACCAAATAACCTCAGAGGTGGTGACACTGTATTCCTAACCTTACCAAAACGCCTGGTACTGAAAATTTTATAGAAGAAAAGCACCATTTTATGGTTAATATATATTAAATGTTAATGAATATTTTAATGTAGAATATATTTTCAAAATAAATACTTTTTTTGCTAAATACATATTTTATTTTGCTGATATCTAATTATAGTCCACAAATTATTTTTTAGTAGCATTAAACAGAGAAAAAAAGAGATAATATTGATTGCAACTTAAAGGACCTTCGAACCGGATGATGAGGCTCTAACCAAATATATAACATCAGCGTTGGTGGCACTGAGTTCTCCAGCCTACCCCACACATCTGGTGTTGCAAATTGAGAAGTTAAGCACCGTATTATGGTTAATAAATCTCAAATCTTGATGAAATATTTTACTAAAAAATTTCAAAAAATCTCAGGTAGGAAAGATAAGACAAGTTAGTGAATAGAATACTAACCCTAATTAAATAGAACAGAGTATAACTTTAAGTAGTAATATATCAACAAAAAAGTTCACATAAATACTCTCACATACTATCATACCTACATGATAGCTAGTCCAACAAAATGATGGGTCAGTTGATTTCTTTCTACTCTGTCCGTCCATCCATCCGTCTGTCTGTCCGTCGGTCTGTCTGCAATAGTTTGTCCGCATGGGTGACACACAAGTAGATTATTGTTAAAACGTTTTGTTACACTTACAAGCAATTAAAAGAAATACATTTCTTTTTTTATTATTTCAACATTTTGTTAACATTTAAACATGATTTAAAAAAATCATGAAGAATTTCAAGACTTAAATAAAGTAAGAAAAAAAGAAAATAACAAATGCTATAAAAAGTTGAAACAAAGTGTTACTCTATACAAATTGAATTAAGAGACACCTTAAAAGGAAATTTCAAATTAAAAACCTCTAAACAATAAGAAATTTAGTTTTAAAATTGTTTGTTCAATATGAAAACAATTTTAAAATCTATTTATGGTGTAATTAAATCTATTAAATTTTAAGCAGATTATTTGTTATAATTCTGCAAAAACATTATTTTCTAAATTTATAATTATTAATCATTATTAAAGTTTTACGGAACTTGGTCATTGATTTAGAAACACAAAAAAAAGAAGAAATATGAATATTAAACAACAAAGAAAAACGAATTATTAAGCCATGAACTTTTACTAGATAAATAAACAAAATAACAAAAAGAAAAATATGGCAGTAAATAATAATTAAAATTAATTTAAATTTTACTTATACATTAATTTTTAAGTCTAGAAAATAAAGAGACATCTTTTAATTGATTTTTTTTATGTATACAAATTTAATAAAACAAATTTTTGTTTAAATTTTATGATGAATAAAAGTTTTAATTTTTTACCTTAAATTAAAAATGTACTGCTCTTTATTTGCTCTTAAATGTTATGACATGCATAAATATTAATTATGCATAATTTTCTACAATTCACTACTACTTTTACTAATTTTTTTCTCCCTCTCTCTGTTAATTTAGCCAAGAAAATTATAGGTTTGAAATTATATTTATTAACCGCAAAATAATATTGCATTATTAGCGTATTTTTACAAAAAAGCTATAAAATTTCATTAGCAATTAAAAACCCCAACAAAAGAAAAAAAAAAGAAAAAAAACGAATAAATGTCACGATAAAATTTATTACAAATTTTAAATTAAAAACAATCATAATCATAATTTATTTAAAATTAAAAGTTTACCAAAATAAATATTATTTTGTATCTTCTTGTTGTAATATAGATTTTTAACCTTTTAAATTTGTTTTATTTTTACATCTTTTAAATACATTTTCCACTCAACACACCTTTGCCAACACCAACATCATTGAATTGTGTAGAGTGGAATGAAGTGGATTGGATTGTACCCACTGACATTTTTAGCAACATTAAAACAATAAAACCAACATAAATACAAAAAAAAAGCATTACGTCATTTTATTAAAGAGAATCGTTTAAAAAAATTCAAATTCAAACTTGTTTTTCTGTTGAAATCAAAAATTCCTGTCTAAAGTATTGAGTTAAATGCGTTAGAATTTAAATAATATAAGAAATGAAGATATAAAGATGTTTTTGAAATAAAACAGATAGCAATAAAGTTAATTCAAAACACATTCCATTTTATGTGTTAAATAGTGTACGTAATTATTTAATTGGAATAATGTTAGTGAAATTTAAAAAAATGGATAATTAAATTTAGAATATATTTTAAAACTATTTTTTATAAAAATTTTTCGAAACCCTAATGAAGAATATATTTTGAATATTAGAACTAAAACTATATATTCGAAAGTTAATTACGGTCCTTCGAACCGGATGAAGAAGCTGCAACTAAATACATAAGCTCAACGTTGACAACACCGAGTTCTCTACCTTGCCCCAAACGCTTTCTGCTACATATTGGGCTTCTCAAAATTGAAACAGTACAATAGAAGCGCCATGTTAAAGTTAAGATATCTTGAATGTTGGTCAATTGTATTGTAAATCAGAAAATATGTATTCCATTCTGTTGATATCTAATTATAGTTCACAAACTCTGTTTTAGTATTGTCATAAAGAGACAAAAAGAGCTATTATTGAGTACTTTATTATGGTCCTTCGAACCGGATGGCGGCGTTGTAATCAGATATAAAACCTCAGTGTTGATTAGCTCAATGCTGCAAATTGAGCTAATCAAAATAGAATCTCTAGAAGACGAGCGTCATGTTATGATATCATGAACATTGATGTTTATTGTGGCACAGGAAATACATATTACATTCTGCTGGTATCCCCAAGACAAAAATTGATCATTCTGAATGACGACGCTGCAACCAAATATATAACCTCATCATTAGTGACACTAGGGTCTCGAAACCTGCCTCCAAACGTTTTAGATATCTTTAATGTTAATGAAATAAGTTACGGCACAGAAATTATAGACCACAAACTCTGCTTTAATACTACCAAACTGAAGCAAAAGCGGCTATTGCCCAGCAGTTTATTTAGTAGCAATTAACTCACTTTTGGACAATAAGATTCATTGGTGTATAGTAACCTGCCGCTCTCCATCGGTCACCAATGAGCATATTGGCAATTTCCACTTCACTGACTCTCTAGTAAGCCGGAAGAAGACAAAAAATAGAGAACATAAATGTTTAACTGACTCATTTTAACCAGTAAAGTGGTTGTGTGTGTACAAAAGTTATACCTTGTACCCTTTGAAGTGATTGTGTATGTAAAATCAGGACACCTTATTAACCCATCGCTAGTCGTGGAGGCAATTGTGTGCGCAAAAAAGTGACACCATGTAGTCGTTGAGGTGGCAATAGACTTCCTCTTAGCACAAGCCCATGTCAAAGTGTCTAGTCACGTAGATAATAAAGTGACTAGTGGTACCCTAATGAAGTCGCAACTGCCATCATAGACTGCTGGGTGATTACAACTAAATTTTGGTCATTCGAGTAGAAAACGGTTGCCATGTAAAGGTTTAAGGTCAAGGAAATCTAAATTGAAAAGGTATTAAGAATACTGTTAGAGTATGTTCACAAATATTTATTTTATTATTTTATCTTATATTGTAAAATACAAAAAAAAAATCGTCAAAACGGCAACACGCCAAAACGAAAAAATACGGCAAAATAGAAAAAAAAATCGCCATAACAAAAAAAATCACCGTAACAAAAAAAGAAAATATCAAGAAAAAAAATCGCCAAAATGATTTTTTTTTTTTTTTGCCGACTTTTTTAGGTTTTATAAAACTTTTATAAATATAAGAAAAATTAGAAAATTACATTTACATTACTTAGAAAAAAAAAGGTCAAAATAATTTTTAATTTTGCTCGAAAAATAAAAATCACAAAATAATAGTTTTTTCTTTTACTTAAAGAAATAAAAATCAAAATTCTTTATAATGTTTTGCATTTTTTGGAAAACATATTCAAAAACTATAAATTTGATGTATTTGAATAAGTTTTCCGATATTGGGTTATATATGATTTTGGTTTTAAGTATTTTATATAAGAAATGAAACGTTAATAATATATTATTTATGTCAATTTATAAATTTTACTCTAAAACACTTTTTTTATTTTAACATGACACCTGATTTCTAATATAAAATATCCATTTTCTCATGGGAATTAAAAAAAAAGTAGTTTTCTTTAAAATATTCTAAACATTAATATTTTAATGAAAATAAATATTTATTTTTACTTAATCAGCAACAGTTTAGTATTTTCTAAAATAATTAAAAGCTAATAGAAATTGTCATAAAATAAAGTTTATTTTCATTAAATTAAAATGACATTTCATAACTCTTAGACATCATCAAGACATTATGCGTAATTTCTAAATAAATTACATAAATATCTAGGAATTTACATACAACAAATAAATTAAAAAATGAAAAAATGTTAAAATGCCAATGCATTAAATAATGCTAAATATAATTACATTGTATAAATGTTATGACTAGGCAGACAGATGGACAGACATATGTAAATAATAAAAAACTAAAAAAAAAAATCATATAAACAGTAAAACTAATAAGATTTCATACAAAATAAAATAAACAAATACAAATAAAAATCACGTGTTGAACACGTTAAATAAATGACGCAGAATGTGAGCAACAAATAAAGAAATTTTTAACCTTTCCAATTAATGTTAATTTTTTATTTTATTTTTTTTTCAAACCAATAAACTTATGTTCGTTATAGTTTTAATAGTTTCTTCTAGCTTTAATTGCGGCTTGTTAACAAATAATTTTATTTATTTTATTATTACTAGAGTTCCTTATGTGCTATGTGCGTTTGCATGATTCAGACAGTCTGTTAGTCTCCCTCCATTTAAAACATAAAATTTCTTGGCTGATTAGTTTAATGTTTGAATTTTCCGCCATCTATCTTGTTACTTTAGAGATAGTTTCGTTTGTTTTGGTTTGGTTTGGTTTATCGTTATTAAATTCAATGAATACATTACCCAGAAATGAAGCTCGAAATGAGTACGTCACATAAACAAATAAATAAATGTATTTGCTAGATTATTTTTTCATTTCCATGAATAGTAAAATCCACTTGTATCTAACTTTATGTGAATGTTAACTTCAACATTCGTACATATTTAGTAAATGTCATACAAATATTACAACATGTTGGTGGCGGTGGTGATGATGTTGATGATGCTGTTGTTGTTGAGTAGGAAAATAAACACAACTATTTATAAAAGTTGCAAAAAAATTGTTGTATTATTAAAATTATTATTAATATGCTGCTCCTCTTTAGTTGTTGTAAAACTAGTTTCTATGGGAATTTGGGTGAGAGGAAATGTGTCGAAAAAAAAGTAAAATTAGTTTTTTATATTTGCAGGTACACATATCGAGGGCTTATATTCAAAACGGGCCTCATGCAAAGCACCAATTGTTCAGGAGAACATAAAAACTGTTTATTTCCCTCATTTTTCAACATTTTGCAATCCGTTCTTCTACGATTTATTAATATTACGTCTACTAAGCCTCACACTGAAAAATAAATCTTTTAACCACATTATTCGCGAAGTTATGGTAGATAGCCCATTTTGTCTTAATTATTTTTAATGTATGTTATAAAATGTTCATATAGCCCGTTTTGTTTATTGGAAATTAAAGAAGAAAAATATAATATTTTTGGGGAAAAAATTTACAATATGTTAAATTTATGATATCATACCAATCAGGAGATTAAAAAAAGCGAAATTTTGTGGTTGGCTGGACCATTTTTAATCGTTAGAAATTTCGAATAACAGGTATGCTTACTAAAAGGACGAAAATGTGTTCAAAATTAAAATTATAAAATTAATTTTGAAAAAAATTGCAAAAAAAACCTGTAAGTGGAAGAAAAATAGTATCTTGAGGCTGTAAGACTCAGACAAAATAGAAAGTACTTTGAGAGAAAATCCCCTCATCTCAGAAAGAAAAGTGTCAAAAAAGTTATTTGCTTTGAATCTTTATAAGAAAAGTTGAAAGGAAATCGAGTCTGAAGACGTATAAAGTACAAAAAATCCTAATAAAAACGCAAGCCAGAATTTGGAGGTAAAAAATAACGAGAAAGTACTTCAAACGAATTTTTTTTCATAATTATAATTAGTGTATAATAGCCGATGAAAAGTTCATACAGGCTGACTTTTTTCAACTTCCTGGCCAGGAATTCTATGTTGCAGATACTAGAGAGAATATAGCAGAAAAATATCGTGCATCAAAGAAATCAAAATTCCCAAGAAAGTTTTTGATTTGGGAAGCCATATTCATATGCGGAAAGAAGCACTTCATTCATAAAAAATGGTTCCATTAACACAGAAATATACGTGAATAAGTGTCTTCGGAAAAGACTTCTCCCTTTCCTAAGAAAATACAGTGTATCCGCTTTTTTCTGGACCGTTCTCGTTCTCGAAATTGTTAGTGTTTGTACCGAAAGAGGCTTATCCATCAAATTGTTCGGAACTCAGTGCAATTGAAAGATTTTGGGCTCTGGTAAAAAATAATTTAAAGGGCATTAAAAGCTTAGCTTAAAATGAAACAGAGTTTAAAAATAAGTAGATTTATTCAAACAAAAAAGTGACCGAAACACAATAAAACGTTTAATTGGAAGAATTCTGGAAATGATCAGATATTTCCTTAAAAACCAAAAGGATATAATTTATTCTTTTATGTTTACTTGAACTTGAACATAACAGTCATTAATAAAAATATAATTTAAAAAAAATTCGCTCATTGGATTAGTTTCTATAAGCAGATTTGTATGCACGGATTTTTTCGTGTGCAGTCCTTATGTTTGTATATAATTTATTAAAGAGAATAACATTTCAAAAATAACTCCTTAACAAATTCTACTCAAATCCCTCCCACAACTCCCAAAAAATTGATCTAAATAAATAATCTTAAATGTATTTGTTTTT
Organism: Protophormia terraenovae; assembly: GCA_951394005.1. Taxonomy (NCBI): domain Eukaryota; kingdom Metazoa; phylum Arthropoda; class Insecta; order Diptera; family Calliphoridae; genus Protophormia; species Protophormia terraenovae. The sequence goes on from OX596074.1 coordinate 147,875,959, forward strand.
ATTTCTTTTAATTAATTAAAATTGCCATTACGTTTTGCATTTCATTTTATTTAAAAAAAAAAGCAGTATTCGTATTTGGTGGCAAAAACTGTGATACCATTTATGTAGTATGTAGCAGTATGTCGTGTATAAAATCACTTTAAAGTATAAAATCACTTTAAAGTGTATCTTTTTTTTTTTTTTTTTGTTATGGAAATAAACTGACATTAATTTCCCAAACATTAAATTATTCAATAATTTGTATTGTGTCTTTTTTTATTTATTTATTTATTTTATTTTCGGTTTGAAAAGACCTGCCTTTAATGAAACTCATCAAATTTAATTTATTTATATAGCGTGACTTGCTGACTGACTGATTTAACTAATAAAATTTTAAAGCACTGCGAATCACAATGAAAATTTTAAGATTTATTTGTGAGTTTATATTTTTTATTTCAAATGAATTTAATTATTTTTATGTACACTGCCGGACAATATTATTGGCACATTAGTAATTTTTAAATAAAACAACAAAAGTTTCATTAACTGTATGGATTATATTTAAGTTCTTAACCTAAAATTATGTAAAACTTTGCACTTCATTTATTGGTATCATCATAAGCCTAAAATATAAGTTTTAGAGTAAAAAAATACATAAAATCAATATTATATTTCAATTCAAAATGGACAAAATTATTCGCACTTCTGAAAAATCTTAATAAAAACAAATAAAAAAATTAAAATTAATATTTTGTTGCATATCCTTTTTGCTTTAATACTTCGTTAAGCCTTTTTGGCATTGAACTAACTATTTTTTTTGTTATTTCTGAACCGATATTTTTCCATTCTTGTGAGATAATTTCTTTCAGTTGGGTTTTACTTGAAATATTCTGTTTTCTTATCCTTCTCTCCAGCTCTTCCCACAAATGTTCAATGGGATTCAAGTCTGGTGACTGCGGGGGGTGTGGGAGAATGTGTGGAATATTATAAATCACCCACATACGCACATCATGTGCTGTGTGCTTGGGATCATTATCATGTTGAAAATAATAATTACTTCCCAAGTTCAACTTTTCAACACTTTTTTGTAGGTTTTCTTTTAGAATGTTGAGATATACAGTCTTATCCATAATTTGGTCAATAAATACGAATTCCCCAACACCTGACGCCGACATGCATCCCCATACCATTACTCCCCCACCATCATGCTTTACCGAGCATACCGTATTATTTTTGTCAAACTCGGTACTAGGCTTTCGCCAAACTAACATTCCATACCATCTGATTAGAAAATGTTAAATTTGCTTTCATCTGAGAACAGCACATTGTTCCAAAACTCTTCTCCTTTATTTTTTAGCAACTCTCGCTTTGTACCCAGCACGATGCAAGGTTCTCCGTATGGTTTTTGGGTGAATTTCTTTATAAAATCCTGCTTTTACTTCGGCAGCTATTTGTGTTGATGTTAATTTGGGATTCTTTTTAACTTGTCTAACGATTTGAGCTTCCTCTCTAGTACTTAATGCTCGTGGTCGGCCGCTTCGTTGCGTACTGGCTAAGTTCGTGGAGCCCACAAAACGCTTAACAATGCTGCGTATGGTATATCGGCTACGATTCATTATTTCTCCAATTTCTGCATAAGATTTATATTGATTATGCAAATGCAGAATAATTTTTCGCTCTGCTTCTGTGGTTTCCTTTTGCTTTCTTCCCATGCTTTCATATATTTTAATATTTACACTTTATAGCTAATAGGAACAAATTTATAATTATTTTATGTGCGCCTTTGACACCTAACGGATACTATTAGATGTTTACTTGCAGCCGTGTTGCCATAATAAAATAATTTTTTAAACAAAAGAGGTAATTATTATTTGTGTGCCAATATTTTTGTCCATGTAAAATTTAAGTGTAAATTGTATTTTTTTCTTCAAGTATTCAAATAAAATTTAAAATTAACATCACCATAGAATAATGTTCAAACATAAGAATATTTTTACATTAAGAATTAAATTATTTCATACATATTTAATGAGATATTTACAGTATTTTTTAAAATCGATAGCTGTGCCAATAATATTGTCCGGCAGTGTATAAAAAAACATTGTTGTTATTTATATTGATTTTTAAAATAAAACATCTAGACTACTAGGTGTTTATTACATCTTATGTTCAATATTGATATATTTCCATTCAAACTTAGATATAAATTTTATAATTATAAAATACATTATTCATATTATTAGAACTTTTCTAAGAACATTGATTTTTTGTTTTTAAAAATATGTACATAAGAATCTTAATGTGGTGAGATAAAATGACATAAATTTAATAAAAAAGAAATATGACAAGGACAACCAGGAAAAATAGTAAAAGTATAAAAAATTGTATAATACAACTATGAATAAAAAAACACGTACTATATACATACATTAACTTAACAGCTAACGACAAAAAATATTCCCTCATTTAGAATTCAGTTTGAAAATATTTTCTTGCAACATCTGGTATTTTTTTAACACAATTCAAATGAAGTGGAGCCATTTTTTTCGTTAGGTATTTTTTTTTTTTCTATAGAAAAGAAAACAAAGCAAAATCATGCCACATTTATAAAGGAAACATTTAAATGATAAAAACAAGTAAAGAACCTTGCAACCATGTACGGTCATTAAATGACTCATGTCAATATTGGAATCAAGTGTAAAGGAAAACGAAACATAAAACAGAAGTCGTCTCAAGAATTGTTTGCAAAAATTATTATAATAATAATTTGTTATCAAAAAAAATGTCATGGTAACAAAAAGTATTTATAAATATATTGAATATATTCAACGTCAAAATATCAAGTAATAATATTGGAGTAATAAAATTAATAAATATTTATTTAAAAAAATACATATTTGTTTACATCAAATCACAGTAAAGAAGAAAATTAAATATCAACAATTTTAAATGGAATAAAAATTTAAGAAATATTTTAAAAACAACATACACACACATACATAGAGAAATGTAACAAAAAAAAAATAATTTAAATAGAAGAAATTCATTTATTGATTTATTATTATTTTTTTTTTTTTTAATTTAAATAAAAGAGTTTCAACTTAATATTTTTTCATATTTTTTACAGTAAAGAATTATAAAAAATTAGGGTACAACATAATGTTTTGTTCATTCCATTTAACATTACCCATTGTTTACTATCAGTATTACGCTGTTTGTTGGTAGGAAATTTCATCTTAATTAATTTGTTTTATTTGCCATTAATGATGATGTTTTGCGTTTTTAAAAAGCAACAGAAATGAGATGTAAAGAGAGAAAGGAAAAAATATTTAATTAATATTTATAATTATGTAAATGTTATAGTTAATATAAAAATTTTCTTATTATCATTAATTTCTTTAATATTATGATTAACATATAGATTTATTATATTAAGATTGCCCACGTCAATATTTTATATTTTGGCAGCTGTTTTATGTACTACTAATTACTAAGTAAATATATTTATAAAATCAGATTTTTTTATTGTAATAACATTTTCACTAGGTGAAATTATTAATAATTTTTTTAAATAATTTCACACACATGAACAAAAGAAATTTGATAAAAAAAATTAAAAATATATTATAATTGATCATGCTTAATTTTAATAGTTTTCAATAGGGGAATCGTAAAATAATATTACATGTTTTTGATGTTGAGAAATTTTAATTTCAGCAAAGAAATGATATTTAGTTACTTTTTAAAATTTAAAACTTAAAAACACCAAACGTTTAAACTTTAAATACATTTGGGGATCATAAAATACACAAAATTGTTAAAAATATGGTCTGGTTCTAAGTTCACAGATATTTTAAAGAAAGAATTAAAGAATTTTCCCTTTAAAGTTATTATTTTTTATTATTTGTGAATTGAGCAAAGGATAACGAATTGAGCCGCCTAAAGACTTTTAATGAATCTATATTTTTTTTTATTTTTAATATAAAATTAAAAGATACTTCGCAAAAAGTACAATTTTTCAATAAAAAAAAATTCATAATATTACTATTTTTTACGAATTAAAAAAACAAAAAAACATTTTTCATAAAAAATAACAATTAAAAAAAGATATATCATATATAATTTTATCTTCAAAATCATTACTACTTTTCACAAAAAGTACTTTTTTAAAAAAGTAACATTTTTCACAAAAGTAATATTTGTACTATTTTGAACAACAAAACAAAAAACTTTTGTTTGAAATAAATTTTCAATAAATACTATTTTAAACATAAGTACACTTTTTCATTACATTTATTTTTTCACGTAAAGTACTATTTTCCATAAAATATACTTTTTTATACCCTACACCACCATAGGTGGGGAGGGTATTATGCGTTTGTGCTGATGTTTGTAACACCCAAAAATATTGGTCTAAGACCCACCTTAATTTATACCAATCGGCTTAGAATCACTTTCTGAGTCGATTTAACGATGTCCGTCCGTCTGTCCGTCTGACCGTCTGTCCGTCCATGTAAACCTTGTAATCAAACTACAGGTCGCAATTTTGAACCAAAATTAATGAAATTTGGTACACAAGTTTCTTATAGTTCAGGGACGAAGCCTATTGAAATTGGTTTTAATCGGTCCATTATTTCACCTAGTCCCCATACAAATGTCCTCCCGGAAAAGGGTTTAACGACCATAAATCCCTTAAATATAGCAATATTTTAATGAAATCTGGCACATATAATTTTCATATAAGTCTAAATAAGTGTGCCGATTTTGAAAAAGATCGGTCCATAATTAACCATAGCTCCCATATAAACCCCTTTTCAAAAAATCACTTTAACGGGCATAAATCCCATTAAAATGTTAGTATCAAGTTAATATTCGACATAAATAAGTTTTATGTGGACATAAATGATGTCAAATTTTACAAAGATCGGTCCATAATTTACCATAGCTCCCATATAAACCCCTTTTCAAAAAATCACTTTAACGGGCATAAATCCCATTAAAATGTTAGTATCAAGTTAATATTCGACATAAATAAGTTTTATATGGACATAAATGATAGTGTCAAATTTTACAAAGATCGGTCCATAATTTACCATAGCTCCCATATAAGGCCCTCTTTCGGGAATCACCCAAAAGTGAATAAATTCATATAAATGTTAGCATCAACGTAATATTCTGTATTCGTATGTTTTATTTTACAATTATGAGTATCAGTCCACATTTGACTCCAAGTCTAATGAAAGACCCCTCCCCGAATTATAATGTACATAATGGTGTAGGGTATCATATGGTCGGGCTTGACCGACTATATCTTTTTCTCTCGTTTTTTTTTTTTTTATAATGTATAAACATATTTTACCATTTAGGTACCATTTTTTTTTAAAAAATTTTAATTCTTTAAATATAACTTAAAAAAAACGAGATATAGTCGGTCAAGCCCGACCATATGATATCCTACACCATGTGTACCAAAATTCGGGAAGGGGCCAATTATGGACCTATACTTGTATTAAGTGTTAAATAAAAAATTCTAATACAGAATATTAGGTAGATACTAACATTCATATGTATTTATGCACTTTAGGGTGATTCCCGAAATTGGTTTTATATGGGAGCTATGGTCAATTATGGACCGATCTTCACGAAATTTGGCATACGGATTTATATGTGGTGGTGTAGGGTATAAAATTAAAGTACAGTTTATTGAAAATAGTACAATTTTTTAAACCTTTTTTTAACTAAATTTAAAAAAATTAAAAACAAAATTTAAATAATTTTTTTTTTTATAAAAAAATTTTTTAATGGGAATATTTTTCCAAAAGAAATTGTTTCTTAAAGAAAATGTTCCTATATCAATTTTGTAATGTAGTTACTTTGTAATGACAACAACATACTCTCTGCATTACATAGAAGTTGTTTAGTAAATAATTATTTATATCACGAGTGTAAATAAGTATTTATGATCAGATTTTTGAAAATATTAATTTTTAGTGAGTTTTATAATGCATTTACCAATTCATATATATTTAAAGAAGCGATACATATATGAAAGGAAAATTTGCTTATGAATTAATTTGTAATCTAAAATAGTTTTTTTATTACATCTATTTTAATTACATTTTTGGTTGCTGTTAAGTTTTTTAAATTAAAATTTATAAAATCTCTTTATAACAAAAAAAAAAAAAAAAAAAATACCCTAACATTTCATTACTTATTTATAACCTAAAATGTAACTAGTTCCTAATATAATAACTAGTCATGACTTCAGTAATGCTTTAAAATCAATGCGTTATTGAACAGGTTGAAAGTAATTAGTAATTGTAATGACATCTAATTAATGTATAGGGTAAGTAGTTGCCTCTAATGTCATCACCGTGATAAAATAATGAGTTATTCAGCTAATGTGTACGTAGGGAAGAGCCATTATATTAGCTTCTTAACTCATTACATAGCAACCAAAGTTTTTGCTGGGATTTTTCGAAACTAATACTAGTTTATAAATTTTTTTCTACAAATTGTTATAACTTTTTTCTTTTTGCAGAAAATTTTCACAGGAACTTTAAAAAAAAAAAAATGTTCAATCTAAAACAAACAGTTTTATAATAAATGTTCGAAAGGAGATTTTTATAGACAAGTTTGGAATGGTTGAAAAGTTTTTTTTTTATAGTCGGACAAGCTGGACAATATAATATCCTACACAATTGAACATTTGCACTAGGGTTAATCAAATCGACTTTCGAACAATCGACTTTTAGTTGCAAAAAGTCGAAATCCACTTTTTGGTTTGAAAATTGTCGATAAATCGACTTTCTTGGTGACAAAAAGTCGAAAATAGTGGGAAAAATTTAGTTTCTTAGCTGTTTTTATTTATGTGTATATTTATACATCATCAACTGTTCGAATCGTAAATACATATTGTATTAATCAATATATTAGATTGCGTTGTATTAATTTTATATTTTTTAAGTTTTTATAAGACAATAACCAAAAATAGTAAAAAGAGTCGAAAATTGTCCGAAAATCTAAAATAATCAAAAAGACGAAAATTATAGGTAAAAGTCAAAAATAGTCAGAAAAGGTCGAAAAATCTACTATAAAGAATTGAAAAAGTCGAAAAACTTGCTATTTAAAAATTAAAAAAGTCAAAAGGTCAAAAAGTCGACTTTTTGGTTCATTTATAAAACCCTAGTTTACATGATTCTCTACAATCTGGCCACATTCATTCAAGTTAATATAAATTTGTTTTATTATCATATTAACATCTATGTGGTTTTTAAGTATGTATGTTAAAGTATTTTTAGAAAATGGTGCACCTATATACTTAAATGAAAAATCTTTAAAATTCCAACATGTACTTGTTAGTGGACTCAGAAAGTAATTATTTAAAAAAATAGCATGGCAATACGCTTCTGAAAGAAAACTGTGTTAAACTATGAAGCATATTTTAATATAACTCTTTAAAATCATAAACACAAATAAACAAAAATTTAAATCTTTTTTATGCTAACATTAATTAATTAATTAATTAATTTTAATCACAACATCAACCTTTATTATTTATTTAACAAGAAATTGTTTCTATATTTGTTTGTTTATATTTGACATTAAACATAATTTTGCAAAATACTTAGATAAAAGAGAATAATCGATTAACAACTATTATATTAAACACAACACAACTACAAGTGCAACCCCCTAAACAATAATACTGACATTAGAAAATCAAAAATGAAACTTCAATATTAAAAGGAAATAAGAAATCAGCAAATTAACAAGATTTTAGAAAACAAAAAAAGATTAAATCGTACATGGATAACCTTGAAAGACGTATATTGTTTTTATTCCAAATAAGTATGTGTTGAAAGTATTTTTATAAAAAAAAAAAAAATAAATAAAAATTTATTTCCAAAAAATCCTATGGTGAGATGATTAGTGTTTTGTATACATTTCAATTAAATCAAAAAACCACTAAAACAATTTCAAAAGTTATATTGTATATACTCGTAGCCATAATACACAAATACTCAAACTCAACCACGTGTTGATTTAAAGAAACATAAAAAAGTTGTGAATTAAGAAAGTTCGTATAATATATTTAGGTTTTTTCTTAGCAATTGTCAGGTAGATATAAGACATACAAATGTATTACTAAAGTAGACAAGAAATATTTTTTTAGAATTTCCAAAACATGCCAAAAAATTGGAAAAACATTTGAAGGTGAAAAAAACTAAATTTTAAATGGATTTTCTTAACTTTAACCATAGAAAAAATATATAAAATAATCTTTAAAATAATTACAAATTCTTTTTCGATACATTACAAATTAATTGAATTTAAAATAAAATTAATATTTCAAATCATAATTTGATTTTTATATTCTTAAAAATTATTAAAACTTTAAAAAAAAATTGAATTTCATTTTGTGATAAATGTTTACTTTCAAATAGAAATAAAAAATAATAAGTTGTTTTCATGTTTTATTAAAATCTGTGATCTGCCTGAATATTTATTTAGCATTCATTCCTCTCAATATCAATTTCAATATTTACCTTTATTAAAAAAAATAAAAATAAAACACTTTTCATCTTATTCCTTTTTGTTATATTTTTTATTAAAATAATATTCTCTTCTTTAAAAAAAAAAAAAACAGATGTTATGAACCAATTAATAAATATTGTTATTAAATTTGTTTTTGTTTTTATTTATTTTCTTTTCATAGCAAAACGTGTGAAGTCTGCTCGTTCGACAGTCAGACAACATTTACACATTGTTCTATTTAGAAAAATTCATAGTTCATCTTGCGTCATTAAAATATGTTTTTGTTTGACCTTGTATTGTTGGAGTGTTTATATTTTGTTGTTGTTGTTATTGCTGTTTTCTAGCGAATTATTTAAATGTTGATTTAATTTAAATTTATGGTTAAATTATTTTCTTCTTTGGTTTTTTATTTTAAAGAGGTATTTATATAAATTTCATAAATTATAAACAAAATCAAATAAAGAACCCTTCGTTTATTTAGAAGAATTTTTTTTGTTCGTAATAAAAAAACAAACATTTACGGAGAATTTTGACCGTTCTTTTGTTAAAAGAATAATATTTATGTGAAGTATATACTTGAAATGTTTTAAATAAAAAATAGCAATTAATAACTTTTTTCGGGGAACAATAGCGTAACAGCATTTTAGGTAATTTAAAAGAATTTTATTATTTTTTCAATTAATTCTAAACTTAAAATTAATTTTATTTAAATATATTTTTTAATACTTATAGAATTCAAATCAAATTTGTCCATGCCCATCAGTCCGTTCATGAGTCGGTTGATATAGCATTATTGAAGACCTTTGTTCACTTAGATATATAATATATACATTAAAATATCCAGATTTGCGGAAATTATGCTATTGGATATTGATAAAATTGTTCTATATATGGTAAAGATATTTTATTCATAGAAAATTTTAAGTTTTATTTATTATTTTAGCACTGTTCTTGGTTTCAACTCGATTACACAAACTTAAAATTTCTTTTACATTAATATTTTAAGAATATTCTTTTATCAGTTAAAAACTACAAAAACTAAAATTGAGATAAAATACTTATTTTTGGGTTTAAAACATTTCTAAATAAAATTTGATAAGTACCAAATTTTCCCTCTCAGTTTTAAATAATATATTTTGTTTGAGTATTTTTATACTTTACGTTATTTATGTTTGGCATAAATCCAATTGTTCCTTTGTTTTTAATAACTAAAACAGATAATTTTAGAAAAAAACACACAAAAATTATTTTAATTTTTTTTTTTTTTTGGAAAACCCCGCCAAATTGTTACGCCCCTAAGTATACAATTTTGAATTTGAATGGAAATTGTTAGGCAAAATAATAAAATAAACAATAAAATTAAAAAAAATCAAAGTTTGTTTAATTTCATATATATTTTCAAAATATTTGTTTACAATTGCAATGATATAAACTTGTGAAACTATTTAGCAACAATGTATATTCGAAAAATAAAAAGTATTTCAAAAATGTTGGAATTAATTAGAAAATTTATTAATTAAATATTTTCAAAATACTTCCGCTATTATGTAGCTTAAAAATATTTTTCTAGAAAATTGAATTTTTTAATATAAAAAAATTGTTATAACAAATTTTAAATTTTTATAATTTTTCTTTAATAACAAAATTTTCTTTTTTTTAATTTCTCAGTTTTTTCTTTAATATACTCAAGGTGTCTTATAGACAAAAAAAATCTTTAGCTTATTATCTCAAGAGGTCATTTGATTATAATTTCTTTTTCATAGTTTTATATATTTGTCATTGATATATAGAATAGTATAAAAATTATATGGTCAAGGTTATTTTTCTATATCTCTATATGAAAAATATTTCAATATAGAACAAAAAAAAATCAATTATATTATAATAAACTAACAACATGCTATAAAACTATGTACAGATGTTTATACATTTGTGTATAGAATTGTAACGTTAAACTGCAAGCGATAAGAGACATAATAATTCTCATTTGTGATCGAATTTCTATAGATTTTTATAAAAAAAATATAATCGCACGTCATATGAACGTATATCGCAAGGACATAAAATTTGTTGAATACTTTTATTATTATTTTTAATTTCTTTTTTATTTTTTTCTTTTTCATTTTCACAATGCCCGTAAAAAAAATTATTAAATTTATTTGATTATACGTCGTATATACGTTTTTACATCCTATTTTAATAACGTCTAACGCTTGTAAGCATCTTAAACATAATTCTGCCCTTTCAATTAATCAACTGGCTCAATATTTTTATTATGTTTGAAACTATTTGCCAATAATTTTTTCTAGTACGTCGTATTAACGTATAGCGTATTTTTTAATATTAAAATATAAAAAAGAAAAAAATATATATTTATCTATTTTTTCATATCATTAATGGCCTTAAAATACAATACTCAAATTTATGTTAGATTTTGTCATTCCGTGTGTAACATGTCGAATGAATCATTTAAGATCCCATAAAGTATATATTTTCAGGAACCTGATTAGATTCTGTCTGTTGAAAGCAGGATATTTCTCGAACGGTACAACATAGGTAATTTTGTCATATTTCGCATGTGTATATAGCGTAAGGACGTACAACTTTGTAAATACTTTTATTTTTTTTATTTTTTTTTTTTTTTTTTTTTGCATAAATTTATATTTTAAATCATAAAATATTAAAAGGCATACGTCGTATATACATTCGTTGTATTAGCGTAATAATACAAACCTTTGTAAATACTTTTATTTTTTGGAATTTCTGTAAATGTCGTAAAAGTAATTATTAAGTCTAGTCGAGCGTATGTCGTAAATGCATTTTTACGTCATAATTTAATAACGCCTTGCATTTCTATGCTGCTTTAACATAATCTTGACCTGTCGTGATTATTTCATTATGTTAGAAACATATAAATATTTGATGAGAAAATTTTGTCGCACGTCGTATTAACGTAAAGCATAAAGGTGTTCCTATGCTCTTTATCATAATCCTATCCTATTGATTAATCATTTGGCACAAAATTTTTATTACATTTAAAAATTTATCTTAATAAAATTTTGTCGTATGAACGTATAGCGTAACGACGTAAAAGTTTTGTACTTTTTTTATGCATTTTTGTTTCAAATGTTAAAAAATTAAATGCAAAAATAAATTTATCTAGTTTTTCATAAGATTTTAATAAGCGAAAGAGCATTACTATCGAATAATCTACTGGCACAATATTTTTACTGTTTATCAGGTGAACATCATGAATACGCTTTTATGTGCTAATTTAGTAACGTTCTTTTTATAAATTAATCGATTATCTTGCAGTACTTCAAATTATACTATAATTATTTTTTCTCTTAACACATTAAAGTTTTATAGAAATTCTTAAAAATAAATGTAGTTGTATCCAGGAAATACATAGATACAAATAAAATCTACAAAACACAAATAAAATATGCCCAAGACAAATGTTTAACACGCTTAAATGTTTTAATTTATTAGCGTAAATATAATAAACAAAAATTTCGTAATTGTCGCTTGTCGAGCTAATTGTAATTCATCTCTTCATGTCAACAATTAATAAACATTTGTGTTTGTTTCTTTACTCTATATAATACCTCTAGACGCGGTGAAATGACATTGTTGATTTTTATTTTTGTACAATTTAATTTTAATGATTTTTATTATTAACATTGGAAAGTTTTATTAAAATATTTTTTTCACACACTACAAACAAAGTGCGATAGTTTACAATAAAAATAAAAAAACTACAAACAAAAATTTCAAAGACCAAAAAGCTATTTTCGCATAAAACGTTGACAACTTGTTGATGACTAAAAGTGACAATAATTTGTAATTTTTTTGTTATTTATTTTCTTAATTAGACACATATGTTAAGTAATAATAATAATAATAATAATAATAATAATAATAATAATAATAATAATAATAATAATAATAATAATAATAGAATTAGTAGCTTTAGGCTATTTTAAGCCTGATATATACAGTTCATTAATGTAAAATAGATCATTGTTGTATAAAAAAATGTTGCTAATTGGACAAAAAAATTCAAATTCACATTATTCAAGTTTATTTTAAACAAGTTTTCATTAAATTAGAGAAGTTTTTTTTAATTATAAACTCATATATAAACACTAATTTTCGTTTAATATTATAGCTATTTTGTGATTACAGAACAAAGCCTGAAAACATGATTCAATAATCTTTGTGCGAAAAAAACGGGCTCGAATACCTAACTCGATTTTAGTCACACACATGATTCTTTCCAGGTTTGGATTATTTATTTTAAATCAAATTTTTTTTTTGCAAAACTGTCCAGCTATCTATCTTAGATACATATAACAAACTTTAAACAATAATTTTTCACAACATATGAATTTGGAATGACTCAAAATCATGACTTGTTTATTTTATTCTCTATACAACTTTTTTTTCATGTAAATTATATAAACTTCCGTTTTAAAGATAATAAAACTCATACTAAATATAGAAAAAAATGTGCAATAATAAAAATTAAAAACACCTAACATTTGATTATGGCCAGAGCAAGTAGCACACTATTTTTATTATTTATAATGAATAATTAAAAAAATAATAATAATGTTTGAATATATAAATTGTAAATTCAAAACATTTAGAAATAAGTACTTAAGTAAAAATATGTCAAACATTCCAGTGAACAAATAAACATTAAACAAATAATGTTAACTGCATTCGTACTTAAGTAATAAATAAACAAATAAAATTTTTAAATTTATATTTATTCTTGTACAACAAGTATATTTTTAAAATTACAAGGAGAAATATTTGAAAAAAGTAAATATTTAACTATATTTAAAGTTATTTTATTTGAAGCAATAATAAGTAAATTGTAAATTACATTAAACCAAATTTAGAAAATTTATAGTTTAATAATTACAACAAATTTGGTTTAATTTACCACCATTATGGAAAAATGTCTCATTTTTAATAATAATTATGTTTCAATTCGTTTACATTTGGTCTTATGCCCTCAAGTTCATGAAAAAAGAACTGCTATAATTGATTATAATTAAATTTGAGCCCTTATAATTACTTGAACGTGACTTAAATATTAATTGTTAAATTGTAATACAATTTACAAATCAAAATTTTATTAAAAAAAGATTTAGTTTTCTAGGGAAAGAGAAAAAGTATTTTCTTTAAAATATCATAAATAAAAACTTATCTAGACTGATATGAAAATTGTTTTATTTTCATATCCAAATTAGGTGAGAGAGGAAAATTATTAAATTTTCCCCCCAAAATGAAAATATTTATGGAAAAATCTGCAGAAAATTAATATATTTTCCTTCGCCAAAGTTTAAGCTGGATCCACATCTGGTTGAAATATAATTTAAAAAACACTGATGGAATAGCAAAGGAACGAAATTGGATCTCAAATAAAGGAAAGTTGGTCATACGTTATACATACGTTTTTACGTTCTAATTTAATAACACTTTACATTTCTATATACCATTAATATAATTTTTTCCTATTGATTAATCAACTGGCTTATTATTTTCATTATGTTTGAAACTATTTGCAAAAAAAAAAATTGTCTTACGTCATATGAAAGTATAGCGTATTATCTTTTTAAAACTTAAAATATAAAAATGCAAAAATCTATTTATTTTTTTATATAAAAATAGTAAAAACATTATTCAAACTTACGTGATAAATACGGTTTTTATGTATTTATCACGTAAGTTTGAATTTTATAAAGCCTTACGTTTCTATGCTTCTTAAATAAAATCCTGTCCTATCGTTTAATTAAATATCGCATTATTTTCATTACGTTTTGAAATTTTTGCTAGGAAAATTATGTCAAACGTATAGCGTAAGAAAAACGTCTACCAGCTATAGCAAATACATATAGAAAAATCGCATAAAACATTTTCTAGAGCAGAATTCTACTCAGGCCAAATTTAAAACTATTTTCATTTTGAGTATGACTAATTTTGTGCAGAAATTTTATCATATAATGAATTAAATTTCATACCAGAAGGTTGTTGAAGGTGATTTTTCGAAAAATATTTCGGAAAACATCCATATTTTTTAGTTTTGGGCAATTTTTCATTTTTATTTATTTACGAAATCTTTGTAAATACTTTATACAACGAATTTTTTTGGAAACATACATATATTGAAAAAATCGAAACCTTTTTCTTGGGCTGGTAGGGAACGGAAGACCATCGGAATCTCTAAAAAGAATCTTTAAAAAACACACAAAAAAGATGAGATTATTTTATACAAACAAAGGATTATTTCAAGGGTTTTTTCTAATTAGGTAGTTCTTAAGACAAAGCTAATAATAACCCTTAAATATACTTAATAATATTTAGAATTTTTGCTTTAATTCCATTTAAAAATAGAAAAGTATTTGTTATTTTCCATATCGTTTTATAAACATTCTTTACTTTTTCTCATATTAAAGAAGATTCACATAATATTGCAACTTGTTCCAGACATTTTTATGTTTCTTTCTAGTATGATAAAAAAAAATGCATTTTAAATCATTCAAAATCGATGTCGTCAGGGCGTGAGTATTTTTCTTTACAAATTTCTTATCAATTTTATTAAAAAGGTCAATAAACTGACAACTGTTTTTCAATACATTGAATAACAGTAAAAGCTATGCTAATCAGACATGCTTAAAATAAAAAAAAATATTAACAGAATAGGATGATTATATAGGATAGTGAATGATGACCTTTACTGACAATTTGTCAAATATAGACAGTAGGCCAATATCACCTATAACGGAAAATATCTCAACATAATTCTTAGAAAAAGCTATTAAAATTATATGAAGAAGAAGTTGTAAATTTTCGTTAACTAATAATTTTAAAATTAAGCTATACAAATACCAAAAAAAAAATAATAGTGTCAACATAAGATCAATTTTTTGTAATGATAAATATTTAACATTTGTCCTGAGAAAAAGTCTTCACTGTTTTATGTTCCCTTGCAATATGTATCTGCATAAATTTATGTTATTAAAGAAAATTACTGTACACAAATGTACGATAAACAACTTTTTTGTATGGATAGAAATGAATGAACATGACATAAAGTTGATAATAAAAACAAAAATACAAAACTGCAAATTTATACGGAAGGTGTTTGCCAAATGCATCTATTGAATACATTTTTTTTATACAATTTTGGATTTACACACTTATTTTCAGTAAAAACACAAGAAATACCAACATAAATTTGCTGCAACGTAAAGGTTAATAAAACAAGACACACCCTTTTTGATTGTTGATAAAATGGAATTCCAACAAAAAGGGTTTTAAATAAACGACAAATTTTAAGTAAAAACACTTACAAATACATAATTAAGTAAAATTGTAAAATAAAACAAAATAATAAAAAAAAAATAAACACTTACCAACACTGCACTTTCTCGTACTACTTGTGAAACTGTTTCACGCAATTGTGCAGCCATACCCGGCTTATTTAAGGCCCGGGTAAATTTACGTTCTGTCATTTTTTTCTCGTCAAATTAAAAGCTTAAACGCCAACAGTACACAAATACATAACAAAAATTAAGGGAAGTTTAAAAAACTCTTCCCCCTAGTTGTTTTTGTTTTCAAGTTTATTTTTAGTTCGTTACTAGTTTGTATGCAAAAACAAGAAATCGAAGACAACAACAATAAACAAATAAAATTTACACGCACAATAACAAAAATATTATGAAACACACAGTTGCTGAGTGGGGAAGATGAAAAAGATGCTCTATTATGAATTGTTGTTGTTATTGTTTTGATTTTGTTTTATACTTTTTTTAGAGGTTTTTGTTATTGTTATTGGAGTTACACATAATAATGAAGTTTAAATACAGAACTTTAAAAATAAGGTGAAAAAATGCTAAAGTAATGATGTTTTTATTGTTGTTTTTGATTATCAGTGTTGCCAATGAAGAAAATTATTTCTAAGATATTAATTATAAATTTAATTCTTAAAAATTTTCTTCTAATTAGTTTTTTTATAATTCTTACCTAAAATTAAAAACTGTTTTTTTATACCTAAATTATTCTTCTAATATTGCAAATATTAAGTTTTACTACCTAAATGAAAAAAGGCGTTTTATTGCTTTGGAAAATTTTATTGTTAAGGAAATTTGACTAATGGAAATTATGAAATAGTAAGCATAATAAGAGCTGTTCTCAAGAAAATAGTTACCAAAATTTAGGTTAATTATAATGTGAAATTTATGCTACGACATATAATAAGTATGAACATTTTATGCAGACTTTCAAAACTCTTAGAAAATTGTTATAAATAAAACTTTTGATTTTTGGTACTCATTGATCTCCCTAAATCACTTAAACAGTTAATTTTTGCTATACCATTTCTCCGATTACAAACATTAAGGTATCAATTGAAAACTTTTAATTGTACATTTGAAAATAATAATAAAATAAAAAATTAGTTTTATTAACGTAACTTTTTCAAATATTTTGTAATTTCTAGAGCAAACAAAAAATTTTTTGGTGGAAACTTTTTCTATATCTTAAAAAGACATGACTAACATAGTATTCCCTTTTACTCAACTTTTTTTTATAAAAAAAATTTGACATGAGTTTCTTAGGGAAATACGAGTTTTAATGCCTTATAACTTCCAAATTATTGTATTGCGCTCATTATTTAATTTTCAGCATTTAAAATTGTAGTTAAATGAGGATAATCCAAAAAATCGGAACTGAATCAGGAAGTAATTTTAACTCGATTTTTTGCTTAATATTAGAGTTATCAATTAAAAATCATTTTGGCAACACTGATAATGATAGTGACATGATGAGTAATCCTTATAACTTCCAAATTATTGTATTGCGCTCATTATTTAATTTTCAGCATTTAAAATTGTAGTTAAATGAGGATAATCCAAAAAATCGGAACTGAATCAGGAAGTAATTTTAACTCGATTTTTTGCTTAATATTAGAGTTATCAATTAAAAATCATTTTGGCAACACTGATAATGATAGTGACCTGATGAGTAATCCTTAATCCATTTATTAGAGATATGTAATCCTTCTTATTTGATTGTATATAGTTTTATATCATTATTAAAACTTTTTATTTTTATACATACACTTTATTATATTCAATTAGTATTTATATAAATTTTTTTTTTTTATCTATTCCTCTTAGGAATTAAATTTATATATATTTTTTAGGGTGTTTTAAGAAGCTCTTCCTTTGCGGCTTTTTTCAACTTATTTGTTATACACACTCTTTTTTAGCATATTTTTCTAAAAGCATTGCAAAATATTTTTGTTTTCTTTTTTATTATTTATTTACATTTTCTTGAAATTATAAATACATAATTTCACAATATATTATAAGTTGTTAGAATTTCATTCACGATTCTTGCATTCTAAAGATACACACATCTACAATCTATATTTCTTCCTTACACCTACACAAGCACAAATTCTTATTCTTTTTGCACCTTCCTTTTCTTCTTTTATAGATTTATATTTAATAAATCGTGCAATTTTGTGTTTTCTTTCATATAATAATTTCACTTGTTTTAAATATTTATTAAAGAAAGCGAAAAGTAACAAAAAAATATATTATTTTTATACAATATATAAGCAGACGAAAATAAACAATAACAAACGTTATACAAATTTTTATTTCACTATTTAAAAAAAATACAATTTATGAATGAAGCTGAGATAAACAAATTTCGTATAACGTACGTTATAACCGTAGAACTTGTTTTGCGGACGCGTAAAAATCGACTGAAAATTTTTTAAAACAAAAAACGAAATGTCAAAAATAGTAAACTTTGGTGTTGCCAACCAAAATCCTTTTCAAGTAAGTTGCCAGACTTTTGGAAATATAATAAAAAATCGCTGAAATTAAGTACAAGTCAATAAAGCAATGTAATTTCGAGGTAGTGCAGTATATCGGTAATGTCGTGCATTTTTTCAAATAAAGCCCAAATTACAATAGCGCGTAGTCAGCAACAGTATCAGCAAAAATTATCAGCTGTTCACTGTCAGTACAACAAGTTGCTGCCGTTATAATTACATTTCAGCGTAGGCAGCCACAATTTACAACCACCATTTTTCTTTATTCTACTTGTGTATTTGAGTCTCCCATTTCTTTGCTCACTCTCTTTGTCTCGCTCTCAATCTGAAAGAAGCGCAGTGAATTTAGAAACAGGGCTAAATGAAACAGTATTGCAAACTGCTGCTGACCAAATGTAATCAACACCATCACAAACAGTGCATTCTAAATTATCAGCTGATTGTGTCAGCACACACTGCTGCTGCCTACGCGCTAATGTAATTTGGGCTTAACAAACAGTGCATTCTAAATGATCAGCTGATTATGTCAGCACACAATGCTACTGACTACGCGCTATTGCAATTTGGGCTTAACAGTTATGCGCATAGCATAATTATAAAGTATACTCGTAAGCTGTTTAACAATTTTTTCATTGACAATCCTCGCGCAACTGTCAAATTGTTTTTGTATTCCTATGCAAATTTTTTTTTTCGAGTTTTCCATAGTATAATTATAAAGTATACTCGTAAGAACAGCTGTTCTACAATTTTTTCAGTGGCAAACCTCGCGGTACTGTCAAATTGTTTTTGTATTCACATGTAAAATTTTTTTCGGGTTTTTTTACTCTTGCTCTCCTTTATTCTCTCATTTTTCCGTTCAAAGCATTTTGACATTGTGGGCAGGGTTTAAATCGCTATCGCCTTTTAAGCAAAAGCATCTAAATATTGCCATTTACGTGGCTAAATTAAACATCAAAAAGCAATAGTTAACAACTGCTAAAACAAAATTAGCTCACACATTACAAAAGCAGAAACAAAAATAACACACTGCTTTTTGAATTTATAAATTTTAATAGCACTTGCTGCTGACAAAATTAAAAATTTGAACAAAAGCAAAAAGTCCTTAATGGAAAATTTTAGAAACGAAGCAAAAGCAGCAGCACTCATTTTTTGTGATTACGAAAATCCATCTCAAGTAAAACAAAAAGCAAAAGCAGTCGGACAAAAAAGGCACACACAGAAAAACGAAAATGTGCTAAAAGCAGTTCGACCATGAGCTAATAGCCACATGAGCAAGTGCTAAAAGCCACATGAACGTGAGCTATTAGGCGAATGTCAAAATGTAGGTAGAATTATTATTAGAAATGTTAACACAACCGTATGTGTTTTTTTTAAGACGTAAAAAATTCCATAAGTTAAATATTCGTATATATGAATATTTTGAAAAAGCGTTCAATTGTTTTAATAAAATTGAATTAAAACTTAGAATTTTTAATAAAAATAACAATTTATGTTAGCAATTGCGACATAAAAAGAAATATGATAAATAGTATCCTGAATGTATGTTTGATGAAAAGCCATTTGTTAAACAAAATTCTAGCATTTGAAAATCACGGTTAATATCCAAGAATAGTTCTGTTTGAAAATGATAAGTTTTAGCCTCGAAGTTAATAATAGAAATAGAATCAATTTTTGTTTGAATCATGAAGGAAAAAATAGAAATAGAACCAATTTTTGTTTGAATTATAAAAAACTGTTTTTTATTAGATCTTGTTAAAGAAATGCAGAACAAATGTATTTACCTGATCGATTTTCTGATTCGATGCATACACTTTCTTGATAGTTTCACGCACACTTTACAGGTAATAAATATAATGTCAAATCGCACATACTAGGTAATTCCATGCAAATTTGGAAAATTACATCATACATTTGTATATCAATAAAAATAATAAAAAATATTTCATTCATGATTATGTCATTTAAAATCATTAGAAACCCTTTTATGATACGTAAACATCTGCATCCATTCATAAAAATATTTAGTATATACCTGTAAAAACTTGAAATTCTTTTGAAATTGATCACATAAAAATAATATAAAAATAGTTTTCCTGTAATATGGGTTGTTATACAATAGTTTTTTGAAGCCACTTGATATAGAGTACTTGTTTAAATAATAATAGTTCGTTTTTTTACGTGAAACCTTTAACATTAAAAATATTTAAAAATGCGTTGTTTTAAGTACGAGGAACATTATGAAAATTTCAACAATATGTCAGTGTGTAAATTGTGCAAAAAAGAATTTAAAAGTGTTAAAATGTATAATTTAAAATTACATATGGAGAAAATTCATAGTGATTTTTAATCAAAAGAATAATACATCTTTGCAAAAATACAAAAAGAAAAATATAAAGTGCGAAATAAGTAAAAAACTTTTAATTAAATCATATATCGGATTGGTAACGGAGGATGCCGTGCCATTTAATGTTTTAAATTCGGATAACATGAGAAATATAATAAATTCAATATGTAAAGGCATCGAAAAAGAAGGTGGAGAAAAATTTTGTTTGAATGCAAATAACTGCAAAAAAACACTTGCTGAAGTGACAAAAATATAATAAATGCAATTTCAAGTGAATGTAAAAATAAATTGATCTCACTTAAAGTGGACAGTGCAACAAGATTATCAAGAAATATTTTTGGAATTTCAGCTCAATTTATAAAAAGTGATAAAATTTTATCTAGAATACTTGGAATGGTGGAGTTAAAACGCCAAAATTCAAGCACTTCAAAAAATTTAGCAACAGAAATTTTAAACGTATTGAACAAATATGATATTAATTTACAACAAATTGTAACAATTACAAGTGATAACGGCAGCAATATGGTGAAATGTACAAAAATTTTATCACATTTATGTAGTGAAGATGAAGAATATGAAGAAAACTATAACAATGAAACCTACTTTCAAAACAATACCTTAATTGAAAATAATATGGATCTACGTGTCGGAAACATAAAAGTTTGTAGATGTGCAGCTCACACAGCACAGTTGGTGGCACTGGATGCAACAAAAGACTTTGAAATGAAGCGTTATATTCGACAGTGTAGAAATTTAGTAAAGTTTTTGAGAAAAAATTCAAATGGTTACAAAGACTTATTTGAATTAAAGTCCTTAAAAATTCATCAGCTGGATTGTCCTACGCGTTGGGGATCAACATATTTAATGATTTCGTGTATACTAAATTCGAAAGAGATAGTCGAAACTAGACTGCTGCGTAAGATGATTTGAAAAGCAAATCCACTTGAATTTCAAGTGTGTGTTTCATAGCCAACATGTGCAAAAACAACAATAAATACTGTTCGTACTGTTCGCTGCCCGAAGCAAAGCAAGTGTTTACTGTGTATCAGCGACTGCAAATCCGTACGTTCAAATCATTTATCGTAAACAAGTGGTGCAAGTGGTGTGGCAAAAAAAAAGCAAATCATACAAGACGTTGAGAAATGATTTAAAGCATTCAAGTGGTCTTGATGATTTGTTTGTTTTTTGTAATACGAAGTGCTGTGTGTACCAAAAAATGCGTGTAAAGGGGTTGTTTATAAATGTTCTTGCATACACACATATATATTTATGTATACATTTTATTGTTGGTTTTTCTTTTTCACAGTAATGATCGCACACACACACATACATACATACGTATGTTGTTCATAGAAGAACATGCAAAGAAAACAGAAAAAAATCTTTCATTTTTTTTCTTATTGAAGCAAACAAGTGGTCAAAAGGCTTGTATTTTTGTAGCGTCGCACTCACATGTCTTGTTTGGTCGCTATCATAAAGTTGAAGCACACACGCAGTATTTGTATGGTTTTAAGTGCCTGCAGAACAGTATTTATTGCTCCGCACACACACTGATAACAGCACTTGAAAAATATCAAGTGGCTTGTAATGCCTTATAAGACACAGTTTGCAGGGCTCTAGTCGAAACAGTGGAATCAATAACAAATAAATCATCTGAAGAGAATTTTGAAATAAATGAAGACTTTTGGAACTTTGTGGCCTCATATTATACTGTTTTTAAACCACTTCAAAACATAATTGTCATATTTCAAGAAGAGCAACTTCATTATGGCGACTTTTACGCACAATGGTTAAAATGTAAGGTACTGATATCAAAAACTGTTGAAGAAAATGAAGTCAACAAGAGTGCATCATCATACAAAATAAGTAAACTTCTATTAGACAATATGGAAAAACGAACCACCACTCTTTTTTCTAATAACGCTCTGACAGCATGTCTTTACCTCGATCCAAGGTTTCATCATATGTTAATTGATACCCAAAGAAAAGACGCTGTGGAATACCTTAAATTGCTATGGGACAAATTGACATCTACATTTAAGATCGAGCTCAGTACAAAGTCCACACAAAATTTCATAACAACAACGGAAGAAAACCAAGAAGATGACGACATTTTAAATGATTTCTTGGACCATATATTTAACGCAAATAATGCAGAAAATGACAATATTATCAAAAAAAAATTTAAAAATTAAATTTTCCATACACAAAATTGATGACAAATGTTTTAGAATTTTGAAAGGAAAGAAAATATAGTGAACCTAAGCTATATGCACTGAGCAACATTTGCTTTGGAATTCCTCCAACACAGGTAAAAGTTAAATTTTGGAAACAAAAATTTTATACTTTGAATTTCTTGTTTAAATATTCTCTTATTTTTTATTTTATATTCTCTATTTTCAGGTTTCTGTCGAACGAGCATTTTCAACATTAAAGATAGTATTGGCCGATAACAGAAATCGTCTCAAACAAGATACATTGGAGAATATTTTACTAATGAAGCTAAACCCTGATTTTCTGGATAATGCCGTATCAGAATTTAATATATTTATGGAAGATGATTGTGCAAACCAATAAGAACATTTTATATCTATTTTTTTATTAAATGTTTTTACAATATTTTTTAATTATTTGTTTTTTTAACTTTTTTATTGAAATAGATATGAATATGTTTATAAAATATATTGTAGTTTTTTTTAAAACAATCTACGGTTTTTAGCTAAAACACTTGTTCTCACTTTTGAAGAAGAAATTATTAACAACTTTCAAATAAGTGTAAAAAAATAATTTTTTAGAAGAATTTCCTTGTTTTCTTCTGACAGAAAACTTCAACATACAAATGTTTTTCAAATCTTTTTTACGCATTGCAGGTACCAAACCATAAGAATTTTTGTTTTCTAAATTCTCTTAAATTTCTTATCGCATTCATTATGCAAATATAATGTAAATTCATTCTGTGCCTTTCAGCCGGCTACCTATATTTGGTTGTGTGGCTTTTAGCTCATGTTCGTGCGGCTAATAGCTCTTGTTTGTGCGGCTTTTAGCAAATGTTCGTCGGCTTCTAACACATGTTCATGTGTCCACTAACCCTTGTCGTTTTTCTATCAGCACTGATTGTGTTCTCACTAGCTTGCTAGAGCACTTCTTATGATGCCTTTTTTGAAAAAGCATTTTTTGTAATTTTTCCTTTTGCTTTTTTGAAGTTAACCTTTTTATTTCTAGCAAAATAAAAAAGCAAAAGCAAAAGAAATATTTTCGTGTTACTGCTTTTTGTGTGGCTATTTATTATTACTGTTAGCTGCTTAAAAAGCATGTGGCAAAAATTTTAATACTTAAAAATGCTGAATGGATTTTTTGAATAAAATTAAAAGCAAGACTGTGGCTGTTGCTAGAAAATTTGAAATTTGTAAAAGCAGTAGGAAAAGCAAATTTAAAAAAGCCTTAGCAAATCATTGCTTTTAAACACTGATTGTGGGCAGTAGTTTTACACTAACAAAATACAAGCAATTGTTGTTTTTGTAGATGTGAGAGTACTTTATTATTATACTATGGAGTTTTCTTTAAGGCCCAACCAGTGAACAAAAAATCATCGTATCGTAATCAGCTGTTTCAACCTGCTTTATGCAAATGTGTGTATGTAGCTATTGACACAAAAATTCTAGGTAGCGTATCGCAGAAATCTACAGAAAATAGATTTTTAAGTAGCTGCGTGCTTTTTTAAATACCCTGTAGTTTATTTTGTTCACAAAATAACCAAAAACAGGGTTGTTTACACAATGAATGTTCAAAAACATATGATACGTTTACTTTTGTTGACTGTTTGTTCAAAATGTTTCACGCTACTTTTCTTCATTCTACGTTGCGATGGAAAGTTGACTGGTTGGGCCTTTACTCTTCATCTCCTTCATTCTCTCATTTGCTGTTCATAGCATTTTGAGTTATGCAGTGAATAAAATTGTGTTCACATTTTTTATGAATATTTAAAATATTTATTTATAAACATTTCAAAAAAGTTCTTTAAAAAAAGATTAAGAACATTTTTTTAAATATCTAAAAAAAAGTTTTCCCCTTAATTTCAACAATTTTGACGAAAGTTTGCCGCCGCCGTTCATTTTGTTCTACTACAGCTGTTAAACAACAACAGATGTTCATTAAATATTTTAATCAAATAACTGTATTATCAGAACTGTATTATCACAACTTATATCTTTTTTTGTTTCCTCTATTTCTTTTTGTACTCCTTGTCATATTTTTTATTCGTTAACAATTCGTTTCGTCCAAATTGGTTTTTCTTAAAAAGTGTACAACAATTCTGTGTCCAGAAAATAAATTGTTTATACAATAAATATTAAATTTGTGTGTAAAAATAACAGTTTATGAGAAACATTTTCTGCAATTACTTAGTGAGATACTAAATAAATATTTAATAAACATTAATTAAAATCAGGTAAGCTAGCTAAAAAATAACAGTTTTAATGGCGGCATCTTAGCAGTTTTTATGTATGATTTTGTTGTTAAGGCTGCTAATATCTTATAATTTTAATTATTTGTGTATTCATATGCAAAACAATAATATAATTTGAAACCAAAAAAATAGTTAGTTTACTAACTTTATTAAAACAAGAAGTATTCTATAAATGTAATATGTAGTTAGGATTTTAATGCAAGGTGTTTGTAAATAACAACAAGAAGAATAACAGACATATTGTTTTTATTTTTTTTTGGTAGTTGTTGAATGCAGAAAAGATAGCCGATTACATTTTATGGACGGCGACTTAAAAAGTTTTTTGTCGGCGACATCGGCTGCATTCTTATTAAAAAAAAAATTACAAATGTTCAGTATTTTATTTTTTTATTTTTTTTTTTTTTTTTTGTATTATAAAATATATATTTCAATGTTTTCAAAAGAAATTTTTTTTTTACCAAATGCTGAATGTCACAAAAATTAAATTTTTCACCCAAAATGCAATTTTTTAATAAAATTCAAAGAATTCAATAATGTTCACTAAAATTACAATTACTTATACTTAAAATTAATTTTCCACATAAAATTAAATCTTTCACCTTAATTCACCTAAAATGCAATTTTTAACTAAAAATCTAATTTGTTACTAAAAAAAAAAAAATTAATTTTTCAATAAAAATCAAATTTTTCACTAAAAATTCAATTTTGCGCTAAATATTCTATTTTAGAAAAGGTCATGTACTCACTTTAAAAGTACATATTTTTAATAACTATTATAAAGTTAGAAATCTAGTTTCTAATATTCTTTTGAAATAAATGTCAAAAAATTCGTCATTGCAGGAAATACAGGATATGCTGTAATATTTTGTATTTACCAAAAATTTTCTCCAAATTTGCTCAAATTTTGGGATTAAATTACTCTAAATTCTTTATGCCGAATACATGGAAAACAAGTACAACATTTTTAAGTTAAAATGAGAACTTTCAATATGATATTCTGAAAAGAGCAATTTAAATGAGGTTTTCCATTTCAGTTTCAGAAAAGAACAATTAAGAATTAGATTTACCAATTCAAATTTGGAAAATATCATTTTTAATTATGATTTTTTTATTATAATTTAGAAAAGAACATATTAAAATAATATTTCTCTTTTAATTTCAGAATATAACAATTGAAATTTACATTTTTCTTATAAATTTCAGAATTGATCAATTGAAAATGATACTTTTTATTTAGAATTGAGAAAAGATTACTCGAAAATTAGGTTTTCCACTTATAATTTTGAAAATAACAATTTAAATTGGAATTTTTTATTTAAATTTTTGAAAAGAACAATTTAAAAGGAGATTTTCCATTTAAAATTCAGAAAAATACAATTAAAATTAAGAAAAAACTAAATTAAATTCAGAACTTCAACTGAAATAATATATAGAATGAAATTAGCATAAGGAATGATTTCATGAAAAGTAATTCAAACTTTAAACTCCAGATGGATTTGATACTATCTCTAAATTATGTTGGCCTTACATTATTTCATCACTCAAATCAATCTTATTTAATGTTGTAAATTTTAATTAATTTTTCTCAATTTCAATTTAAATATAAATTGATCTTTTCTGAATTTAAAATAAAAAAAAAATTAATTTTAAATTTTTTTTTTTTTTTTTTTTTTTTTTCTAAATTTGATGTAAGAAATTCGTTTTCAATTGTCCTTTTCTGAATGCTAAATAGATACCTTCATTTTCAATTGATTTTTTCAAAATTTTATATAGAAATTCTAATCTTCAATTAATCTTTTATGAAATATTAATAAAATATAGAGATTTCAACTGTTCTTTTCTAAAATTTAAATGAAAAATCTTATTTTCAATTGTTATTTTCAAAAATTTAAATAAAAAATCTAATTTTCAAATGATTTCAAGTGTTTTTTTCAAAATTAATGTTAAAAATGGTGTAGAAGTCCAACTCTTTTAATTCGCTTAGTAAAAATTAAAGTTAAAATTCTACTAACACATACAACGGTTAGGTTTTTTGAGAGTTGTTTTCTATGACCAAATATATCATTCAAATAATAAAAAATTATTTAAAGAACCAAAAATACAATATATAAATTTTCCAAAAATATTAAAAAACTCGACTTTCGATTTTCACTTAAAAAACATACTAAGTGGTCTGTAGATCTTCTTGAGTATGACACATAACAATATTTAATAATTTCGAAACACTTAATTTATTTTCTTTTTAAAACTGACATTCGACTAATTACACAGTGTTACAAAATGAAAAAAATAAAAATTTTGTTTAAAGCAATAAATACTTTATATAAATTTAAGACAGTGAATTTTAATTTATAATTTATTTGAAGCATACTTTATGGGGCAAGAATTAAAAAATATACGAAATGTTAAAGTTACTAGAGATAAAATCGAATAAGTTCTACATTTTTGGTGAAATTTATAAAAAATTAATACTCTAATATTAACAACAAAAATGTCTTCAAAATTATTATAGATAAAAGTATAATGAATTTTATTTGAGTAATTATTTACTCGTCGTTTACTGTCGTATTTTTTTGTTGTCCATCTAATTGTAGTTAATATTGTTAAACTTTATTACTTTATAAATGGAGACACCATGTCTACAGGATTGCTTAAAATCCTTAAATGTTGAAATATATCTGCATGTAAATACCCACAATATAAAAAAGAGTTTTTTTTTTGATAAATCTTACTCTTAAAACAAAAACTACCTAAAATTCTATCTTTCAAAAAATTAAACTGCATATTTTCTTCAACTTGTAAACGAAATAAACCAACAAAACATACCATTTGCCTGTTGCTCAACTAACATAAAACTCAATTCAAAAAATAGTATCTTTAAGATACATAAAATTTCTCGTTTTTGTTTTTTTGTATGACTTCTTCATCTTGCATTAAAATGGAGAGAGTCAGAGAAATAAGTAATCGATCTTGGGCGCATAAAGAGAGCATGATCGTACTGTTTGTGTATCTTTAAAAACAATATTTAAGACTTTGTAAATGTTTTGCCGCATTTACAGAGTTTAGTAGTGAGTTAAACGTTAAAGTTAAATGATTAAATAACGCTTAAATATAGTAACGCGGTATCTTTAATAGAATATATAATCAAAATAAAAAAAAAAACTTAAACAGATAAATACACTCAAAAAACTGTTTAAATGTTGTAACTTTAGATGTGTTTTTAAAATATATAAACGAGTGTGTGTGTTTGTGTGTGGTGGTTTTTCTTAAATAAAGAAAGAAAAAAACTATTATGATCAGTGAGGGGCCCAGGAATTACTTGAAATTTCAATTATTTTGGTAAAATCTAAAATAAAACACATGGTAAGTAAAATTATTATAAATATATCTATAATTATTTTAAATTTAAAGTATATGGTGTTGAGAATATGGATAGTTTTTATTAAAATATTTGAGGTTTTGTTTTTTGAAATGATTTATTACTTAGCTCAAAATTGTGTACCATATTAAATGTATTGTAGGTTTCTTTTTTTTAGGTTTTGCTTGCCTGTTTTCTTTTTAGTTTCTTTTAATTTTTGTTTTGGTTTTATTTTCTTTAATATGGTTTCTTGAAATTTTCTTTACCTTCTGAAGTGCATTTTGTAGCACTTTTAGTGATCTTCTTAAAGAAAAAAATCATGCCTTCTTCAGTCAGTCAATCACTTAGACCGTAATTCATTCATGTGGTTTTCACTTATTTTTACATTTTTGCCGCTGCCATTGTTGTTGTTAAGAAAATTTTTATTAAAAATGTTTGTATGTATATCAAATTCTTTTAGACTTAGTTTTGCTAGATGTTGTAATTTACACTAAAGTTTTGTTAAATTTAATTACATTTTTGTTTTTTGCTTTATTTTTTCTGTGAAAACAAAATAAAACTGCATTGCTAAGCAGAGCATAAAAAAGTTCCACTAAACTCAAGTTCATTAGGTTTTTGTTTAATAAAATATTATGTCCATAAAGGCTTTTAAGTACCCTAAATTGTATGATTTTTAAAGTTGGATTATAGAATATTTTAATTGCCAAAGAAAATCCTGTGAGAAAGATCTTATTTTGTTTGTATATAACTGTAATAATTCTTGATTGGTTTTACAATAATTGCCCAGTATTTAATTAGAATACCAAGGCCGAACTATAATTTCTTTATTACCAAAAAAATATTTTGAAAATTGTATGCCATTTTTAAACGATACACGAGAGATTGAAAAATGTATATAAGTTTGCAGTTTTGTTGATTTGTACAATAAGCTATTGGTGCTTTATAGAGGTCCTGGGTAGAGGGGTCGAATAATTATGTCTGACCTTCCGTCCGGCTGTCTGTTAAAATCAACATTTCGAAGACTAATGCTAATCGGTCAGTCATTTTAGTTTTTCAATTTAAAATCAA
This sequence comes from Protophormia terraenovae, assembly GCA_951394005.1. Classification (NCBI taxonomy): domain Eukaryota; kingdom Metazoa; phylum Arthropoda; class Insecta; order Diptera; family Calliphoridae; genus Protophormia; species Protophormia terraenovae. The sequence continues at coordinate 147,905,573 of OX596074.1, forward strand.
TCCACATATAGGCGAATAATAAAAAAGGACTTTTCAAAGACCTCAAATAGATAACGAACGAAACGACAGATTTTTTTGTCAAATAAGTAAAAAAGAAAATAAGCAAAAAATTAAAAAAAAAATTCGAAAAATAAACCCAAATTTTGGTAGAAAAAAAATATATAAGTTTATAATTTCATTATCCATGGCTTCTTGATAAAGGTGTTGAAATAGGATATATGTCTATCCGTCCTGCTGTCGGGAAAAACAATATTTCGAAGGCTTAAGCAAATCGGTTAAAGTCATCGGACTTTTGCTATCCATCGATCCCCATATAGGCGAGTTATAAAAAAAGAACTTTACAAAGATTTCAAATAAATAACGAACGGAATGTCAGATTTTTTGTTTTTACAAAAAAATTAAATTAAAAATCGACCAAAAATATATATTTTTTTATAATTTAATTATTGGTTTCTACCATAGAGTAACATATAGAGAAAAAAATTGTTGCTTTGTAAACAAAAATGTGTTTTTATTTTCTTCTAGCAACAACAAAATGTATTTGATTACATGTATTTTGTTGTTGAATGAGTTAGGTTTTTGACAACCGACTTAGGTTTTTGACAATTAGTCTCGTCTCTTGTTACTTTTTGGTTTCTACAATAACCTACTGTTGTACGGTAAAAATTTTGGGTTCAATCCGTCCGACTGTCTATTAAAAACAAGAGTTCGAAAGCTTTCGCGGATCGGTTTAAGTTTTTCAATTTAAAATCGCTCCACATATGGGTGAGTTATAAAAACAAATTTTTCAAAGCCCTCAAATATGTAACGAACTGATCAACAAAATTTTATTGATAAAAAAAATCAGCAAAAATTAAAAAAGACGACCTAAAAATATTTTTTCACCAAAATTTCATCAAAACTAAAGTTTCCAAAAAAAAACAGAAATCTATTTTTTCATTTTTTCTAAAATTAAAACAAGGGTATTAATATAAGATAAGGCTTAACCGAATGTAGCCTTTTTTGGTGTATATAAATCATGTTCAGTAACTTTATTGTTATAACATTTAAGCTATATTCAACCATAACATATTTCAAATAAATTGTAAAACTAAATTTTATATTAAATTGCAAATCTCTTTAAAAAACAAATCCCAACAATAGCTTTGCTTTCAAATCATTTCACAAATCTACTTTAGTTTAAAATCCATCTCTAATTGAATTGTAGCACATACAGACAGACACTACTTCGACCTAGACCACTTAAAAATGAATTTTTGTTTATTCTTAATAAACAATGACATCAGTGTGTCTGTTAAAAAGAATATAAAAAAAATCTGTTAAAAAATCCTCTTAAATACTCTTGTTTATATTTATATCTTGCTGAATGTTTAAATAATTTTTATCTAAAAAGAGTATAAATAAACCATACATACTCATACATTATTATTAAACCTTGTTTATTATACTTTTTTTATTTAAAATCTTAATTCATCCGCCCTGTCTTGTTTTTCGTCTCATTTATTTTATTAACTTGTGTCCAAACACTTTAATTGAAAACAAACTAAAATAATTATTGCCATACACTAAATGTACATACATATGTATATATAAAATATGTATCTTTTTTTATTATTTTATAAACAAAAAAATAACTAGATTAAAAATTTAAAAGATTTAGCATTGCATTCATTGCATTTAATTTTTTCGATATCATCATTAAACAATTTTTGTTGTAGTTTTATCTTCATTATGCCATATTTTCTAATTCATTTCATTTTGCTGATCTCATCTTTAATTTCATGAAAATATTCTCTAAATATACATACATTTCTGTTCTGAAATTAAACTGCAAGTAAAACATGTGTTGCAGACCGTTGATGATTTTTTGTAGACCGAAAGACTTTAAAAAACACATGATACTTATATTTATTTTACATGGTTTATTATATTTTTAAAAGAAAATAAAACCGACAGGAAACATTTAGTCGTATGTATTAGAATAAATTGAATATTTGTAAATAGATGTTTTTTTTTTTATAAATTTATGTTCTAATACAAAGGAAATTGTTGGGGAGGCAATATATTAACTGGAGAGTTTTAATAATTTGTATGTATTCATCATGTGACCATCACTTTTAATTTTTAGACAAAATTAATTGTTTTATTTTTTTTATATGATACAATGAAAATGTAATAGTAGTATGCAACTAGAAATCGTCTCATTTTCTGAACAAATAAATACATTTTTTTTTTTTTTACTTAAACTTAAACATTTTCAAAGTTCTCATTTTTTTGTATTTCTTCTTCTCATACTAAAGTCCCTCCATCTTAAACAACTTAGATTTACGGGTGGATTAAATTAAATAACTTCTGAAACCGTATTGATAGGGTACACACAGAGAAATATCAATAACATACGTGTTGAAAACGATACCATTCTGTGTCAATAGTGAATACACCGTATGTGCTCGAATTCAACACTGCGTGTTCAATTCTTATTGAAAATCGATACGTAATTGACACCAAGTTGAAACCATTTCGGTATCAAATTGTTAAATTACATTATTTTTTCTATTAAATTTGTTAACGAAAGGTATTAAAAAGCTGTTACCGTAAATTACCAATATGAGCACAACCGTGATGGATTTTGAAGCGAATTTTTTCCCTTAGTGTATGGTATAGTAAATTTTAAAAAATAATTAAATTGATTAATTAAAAGTCTGATTTTCCAAAAAGTACATATTAAAAACAATACTCAAAAAAGTGATAATATTGAAAATAAAATTTACCGATTTTTTAACATAAACTTAATCATTTTTAAAGTTCTCATTTTAAAACGAGATAGAAACACCATCATGTATGTGCATCAAAATTCGGAAAGGGGTCGTGTAATAGACCTGTGGCCAATTGTGGATAGATGCTTTAATAAAATATACAAATACAGAATATTCGTTAATACTAACATTTATATGATTTTAGGGCCAAATTATGGACAGTACCTCATAATATTTTGATTCCTACTTAAACAAAACTTATTTGTGTGGAATATTTACTTGATACTAACAACTTTATGGGACTTATGCCCGTTAAATTGATTTTCGGTAGAGGGTTCTATATGGAAGTTATACTATATTTAAGGCATTTTCCTATATTCCGTGAGAATGGGTGCGAAGGAAAATAACAGACCGATCATAACCAATTTCAGTAGGTGTCCTTGTGCCAAATTAATTATTCCTGCCAAATTTCATCATGATATCTTTAAAATTGCGACCTGTACTTTATTCACAAGGTTTACATGGACTGATAACCAGTCATTTGACCAGAAGGATATCGTTAAATCGATTCAGAAAGTGATTCTGAATCGATTGGTATACTTCAAAAAAACCGACGATTATTTCTGTGCATTACAAACATCAGCATAAACGCATAATACTCTAATTACCTATGGTGGTGTAGTATATAAATAATACTATTTAAAAGACTATTTAAAAGATAGCAATTTAAAAAATTACAAATTAAAAAAATATATATAACCAATTCAAAAAAAAAAAAATAATTATCAATTATCACAAAATGTAAAAATTTTCAAAACGAGAAGATATAATTAACCTATGACTTTAAAAAATTCCATTAAAAACTTAACATCTTTTAAACAAAAAAACATTTTGTCAGTACTTATTAAGAAAAAAGTCCTATAGTTAAAAACAAAATAAAAGGTGAGTGAAAGATATATATAAAAAGAGGGAAGTAGGTTAAAGGGAGGACTATTATCCACTTCTTTTGTTTAAATTGCTTTCTTTTCATGTAAACTTCTTCTAGAGACTTAGATATGTTTACTTCGTTTAAGTACTTTTGATCCCAACCATTTCCCCGTATCGTTAATTTTAATGAGTTTCTTAATTAAGTAAAAACTTAAGACTCATGGGGAAAATTCTCTAAGTGTTTGAAGCATTATCGTTTCTCTAGATACAAATATAAAGTAATATAATTAATTAAGGCGGTTTTACACTATAATACTTTGTATTATAATACCAAACATATTGTCAAATGTATTATTGGTGTAGATACATACAAAGTATTGAAGTATGTTGAAATCTTGAAATTTTTGAAACGTGATTGCATGCAAATGTAAATTTAGAATATCGAACAAATTATGACGAATGAAAAACATGCGAAAAAGGAAAAGAAATTATAACTTAGTTTTATAAAATAATTGGCAATGAAAGATGCGCCCCTATATGGAATGATTTCCTTTCTACCCTTATTTTAATGAATAACATGTTCTCTTCTCTGGGAAAAAAACATTGCTTTTGAAACTCTTTTTTAACAACTTCTACCTTTCTTACCTTTCTGGACGTTCCTTTTTTAGAGATAACACAATTAATTTCTTTTAAATAAGAATTAAATTAAAGACAAGCGCGAATGTTATATTCGGCCCGGCCGAATCTATATACCCACCATCAACTTTTTGAAATGTTATGTTACAGCGGGGGGGAGTAGGTAAAGTGGGCGGACCACGCCCATTTTTTGTTTCCGAGTTTACATTGGTTCTTGAACTATTTGAACACAAAGTAAAGTGGGCGGACCACGCCCATTTTTGGTTTCCGAGCTTATATCGATCCCCGAACTATACATACAAAATTTCGTTGTCGTACATGATTTTGTTAAAGAAATATCAGCAGAAAAGTATAAAACGGACACCCTGTGTTTCTAGTTTTTAGCCTATAACTTTTTTGTTTATTAACCGTTTTTGCCCAATCCCAAACAAACCTTATATAAGACAAATATTTGTGCCAAATTTCGTTCCTTTACGTTGTCCCGTTCGAGTCCTATCCTGCCCGAACGGAACAACGTAAGCGAACAGACGGACAGACGGACGGACATAGCTAGATCGACTCAGAATCTAACTAGGACCCAGAAAATATGATTCCTTTGACATGTTACACACAGAATGACAAAATCAATATACCCCCCATCTTTTTGATGGTGGGTATAAAAAATCAAAATCGAATACTTATTACAAATGATTTAAAAATTCATTACCTGGTCACCTTATTTTTAATTTCAATACATTTATGCATAGTGACTGACTATTAGCTTCATTCATTATTCTCTGCAAAATTTAAATTTACTCATTCAGTTACTCACAATTTTAACATCAAATCGAAAATTAAACTTAATTGTTTGTTTTTTTTTTACTTGGGGCTACATTTTTTTTTGTGGTTTTCTTTTTTTGGTTGTATATTTGGTGTGTATTCTAAATGTGGTCCAGTCTCAATAAAACTGTCTACATAGTCCCTGTTGTGCTGTGGGCACGTTTCTTTAGAACTCTATATACATACAATTTTTAATTAAATACAAAAAAATATTTTTTTAGTCTTTTGAATATTATTTTTAATATCTTCATTTTGTTTACATTATTTTAATTGTTTATATGTATGAATCAATAATACCAAGTAAACGATTTAATAAACAAAATGTTATAAGAGGTTTTGTTTTTTTGAGGTACCTTAAAATAGATGAATAACATCAAGGGGTTAATAATTACCATATATACCAAAACTCTTTTCTTAGAGACTAATAATGTTTGCACTTAATAGATATACAAAAAATAGAAAAAAAAAATACAATGCAAATATTTATTATACAAATGAGATAAAAAAAGCTATATAAGTACTTATGAATATATATTTTTCGTTTTTTTTTTTTTTAAATTCAATTCCTAAACAAGTTTGTATGATATGATTACTAAAGTAATTTTCACAATTATGTAGTTGTTATGACAAATACTAGGATGAGCTAATTTTTTTAATAATTAATTTAATAAAATGCATTGCTATATGTACAAATCTCTTTATGAAGCAAATTTTTCTAAGAATTTTTTGTTTAATATTTCTATAATATTTAAAAATAAAAAAAGAACTTATATATAATAAGAATTTATTAATAGAGTTCCTAATCAGTGAATGAACTCTTATCATAATTTTTAAATAAACAAAAAAAAATAATATTAACTACCAGAAAAAAAATATAGCTGAAAAAAAAAGGGTCAGCCTAGAAATATTTCATAGGCTTAATACATAGAATAGAACTAGAGGCGACGATGAGAGTAAAAAGTAACAATAATTATTCTCTTAAATAACATGACAGCATTATTCTAATTTTACCAATACATTTAAAAATATATTTTGAGAGCTTACCATTCTAGGTGCTTATTCTATAGAAATAAGTTTTTTGCTAATAAATACTAATTAATTGGACATGATGATGATTATAGCAAAATTTATAAAGCTTGGAAACAAATTATACCTTACCTTTTAATAATAAAAAATACATTGGCAATGAAAGGATTTAAAAAAAAAAAAAAAAAAAACTGGCAAAAGTAAAATAATAAGGGTAAGTCCCGTTTATCTATAGGTCTTAGTTTACTCTAGATCAACGGTTCTCAAATGGGGGTCCGCGACCCACAAGGGGTCCGTAAGGACATTCGAGGGGGGTCGCGAATAGATCCTGAAAAATACAAAATTTTTTAATGTAAATATTATTAATATCCCTAAATTAAAGACAAAAATAAAGATTATTTTAGTTTTTTTAAAAAATAAGTTCTTTTAGGAATCAAGCTGTAAGAAACCCAAAGATTAAACTTGATGTTCAATTGAAAATAATATGTTTGATATAGACAACAATGATCAAATAAAGAAAGTGATACAGTCGAATGACACGATATAAAAAACTACGATGTGGCATTAAAAAGATATTTCACTTTAATTTGATGAAACTAAAAATATTTTACAAGAAACCCTATAACTTTTTTTTAAATTTATTATATCAATAACTTTTTTAGTCGTTTTAATTCCCTTTTCATAGAATCCATGTGAAATAAGATTGATCAATTTTTTTCGAATTTTGCGACTCCTTAATGCGAAGTTCACAAAACTTGTATTTCACAAGGAAGTGTGCAGCCTCTAAAAATAAATTTTACTTAAACGATTTTATAATTCAAAGACGGAAGACATTTCAAAAAATGTTAAAATGTAACTCATGTCTTAAAATTTTATTATGAACCAGCAGCTTTAAAAGCATTTTAGTTGAAATATAGCAAAGTATTTCTGCTTGTTAGTTTCGAAGTCCTGAAAGTATTGGAACAATTTTCATCAACATAAATTTTTATGTGGAACTATCTCTTTCACTATTTTGTCCATCAAAAGAAAGTATTGAACTTTTGTGTTCACCGAGAATAATAATAGATATTATATGAAAAAGTATCTTAATATTAAGGAACTCATGAAGCAAAAACAATGTCACATTATTTTATCTTTACATAACATTTTATCTGATTTGTACACTAGTCTGAGTTGTGGTGGGTCGCGCTTCTATTGAAATGCCAAAAGGGGGTCGCAAAGCAAGATCTTTTGAGAACCCCTGCTCTAGATAAATCTGTTACCTTAAGTTTAAATTTTGTAAATTTGGTTATAACGATTGGAGAACGAAAACTTAATTAATATAAACTCAGTCTAATAAATGTCATAAATAAATTAATAAAGTCCCAAAAATTGGTTGTAAAATGGGACGATTCAGTGATCTATAATCTTTCAAAATAAGTTGAGTAGAGGGGGGATCATTCGCCATAGGGACACATCTGCCATTGCCACTTAAAAATACTTATATATATTATAAAAATGAAGTGTAAGTTTGTTTGTTAGTGCGTCAATTATTTCTAAACGGCTAAACAGATTACCACGAAATTTGACTCACAGATAGTGCCGGTGGCGGTTATATGTTATGTAAGAACTCGATTGGATGTCACGCCCACATTTCGAATAGGGCGGATCGGTCCAGAAGGAGTACTAAATTTTGATATCGCCTAATAAGGGGTAGCGAGGCGCACCGGGAAAAGCTAGTTATTAGTAATAATTATTCTTTGTTTTTTTTCCTTTATCGCTAAATTTTTTTCTATTAAATTTTGATAGTTCCTATTTACATTTGATCGGAGGTATACGTGATTTTTTTTTCAATACTCTCGAAAATATTTCACTGTGGATATTTTCTGTGATAACTTTCATAGTTATTGGGATTTAATAAATATGTATTTTGTTCAGTATTATAAACATGATAATTATGAACAAAATTAAAACTATTTTAAGTTTAAAAAAATGATCTTTGGTGCATAACACTCCTTATGGGGAACATTCGCCAGACTTTTGGTAAGTCGGTCATAACTTATTTCCAAAATACAGGTACAATGTGCTTACTAGCTGCAGATTATGCTTTAGAAATATATACTCTCTTATTTCCAGAATTTAAATAAAAATTCATTTAATAATTATAATAATGCACTGATTTTGGATCTGCATCATTAATTTAATTTTTATATATTTTATATAAATTTCAAATAGTTATTTTTAATTTGTTTTATCGATTGCAGTATTAAAATAACTGGGACCATTCTTAGACTAAAGATTCTGTCTCAATCAATTGGTGTAGTTTAGTCATTCAGGTCTAAAAGACTTGAATTAAAACCAACATCTAAGTCTTCAGTACAATGAAATTTTATAAAAATACTCCCGTTCTACCCTACTATTCCAAATAAAAATAATAGCGAATGCTCCCCGTTCTACTCTACTATTCCAAATCAAAATAATAGCAGAAAGAAATTTTGTAAAACAAAAACAAATCCTTAACATTTTTTTAAATCATTCTTTTAAAGTCCTGCTATATCATATGACTTAATCCTTTCTTATATACATATAGAAAATAAAATTTCATCAACTACAACTTTAATTTCTATTCCAAAATCTTCTATTTCTATGTTATTTAATAAATCTTCATTTAAAATAAAAAAAAATCAAAACATAAATTCTCAAAGATGCTGATAAGAATTTTTTAAACGAAAAGAAAAAAATGTAAAATGAGTCCACATGTCAGTGTATTTGTTTAAGAAAAACTGATAAAAAAAAATTGTTTTAAAACTATAAGGCTTACTTAAAAAAAAAATGTACAATGTATTATAAAAATATTTTTTATCGCCTTTCATTTCATGCATGTTGTATATGAACGAGTATTTTTGAGTTTCTTTTTCATTCAATTCATCTGAATGTACTTTTTTTTATTTATTGTCATGAGTGTTTGATTGTATGCTTTAAGTATATTTTCGAAATTTAATGCTACTCAGTCTTAGCGGATAACTGATCGGGTTTGGTTCTTAGCGGATTAAAAAAAGTAACGGATAAACTTTTTAAATTAAAAACATATTTTTATAAAAGAGACCCGGTATATAAAATCTATAATTTTATATCTTAAAGTGTCAATAATTATATGATAAAAATCTAAACCTAATTAAATTATCTGTGTATACCTTTATAAAGTATAAAGTCTTTATAGTGCCTTTAATTGATGTTCTATGATTAGTTTAAGTTTTTCATAATTTTAAATTGTTGGTGACTTAATTTTTATAGTGAAAAAGGAAATAACTACCAAATATGCTGATAAGAGTTGTAGTTTTAAAAAAATAAAATAATCTAAAAATGGCGGAAATCTCTATAATTTGTAAAGTGAACTACATAAAGTGATTACTTTCACTATGTATAAAAGAATTTATAAGAACATAAAAAATATACAGAAATTTAAAAGGATTTGATTATATAAAAAAAAAAAAAAAAAACATGAAATGTCAAATTAAAGAAAAAATATTTATATAAATTAAACCAAAAATTCATTATAAATATAAATGATTTAATACTCAATTGTTATTAATCTTGTGCATTGTATGTATATAAAAAGGATACAGGATACAAATAAATAAAAATAATTGTATATCTTGCTATACAAAAATAAAAGTTTATGTGGTGTTATTTGTTTTAATATACTAAATAAAGCATACAAGTTTATAATTACAAAATGAGAAATAAATTAAAGTAATAGTTTTTTTTAAATTGCATTGTATGCAAAACGTAAAATTTATTAAAATTAAAAATTAAAATTAAAAATATAAAAATAGTTTCCTCCCAGCGCTGCAGCGATTTATAATGACAAAAAAAATGGAATTTCTATTGAAATGAGTCTTTTATGAATAAAATATTAAGTTCATTTTTAAGTATCTATAATAAAAAAAATCTCCGGAAATTCTGTTGAGAAAAATTTAAAAATATTTTTTTTTTTTTTTTGTAGCAGTTTAAAATCGCAGGAAAAATTTAGAATTTGTTCTAAAATTATTAGTTTTTGAACTACTAGATGCTACTAGAACTACTTCAATTCAAATATTTTGGATGAAAAATATTTTTTAATGGAATATGTAATTGTTTACCTTGTTTTGAATTTTTCAAATGCAGGGAATAACTACACATTGCCGCTGCGCCGGGACGTACGGACGGATATACCACAAAAATAATTTAAAATAATATTACAAACATATACATATGTGATTCACTATTATAACTGTAAAAACTCTGTAAATGTTCACCATAATTATTTGATTGATTTCTGAGTTATTAATAAAAATGATTTGGTATCTACGCATTTTTTTACTAAATATTTTCTCCAGTATTCACAAACTAATTGTAAATTTAAATTACATTTCACACAAAAAAAAAGGTATAGGTTATATTTCCCTAAAACTTGGTATAAAATTAACTAAGCGTAATGGTAAAATGCCACCCAATAAACCTTAGAACGATATGATAGCGGAAACGATATCATACTAGGAGCCGATTATAATATCATATTGTATTGTAGAAAACGATATTATTATGATATTGATATTTCGAAATATTTCGTTTTAATAAAATAAAAAAATAAAAAAATATCATTTGGAAAAAACTTCAAATAAAAATTTTTCAACATACAAAAACAAACTGGAAATCAAATACAAAAAATTCAATAGTTTACCAATTTTTAGTGCTAAAACCAAGTTTTTCAGGTATATAATTGCAGAAATATGTATGTCCCTAAGCAATAATCATGTTTGCAAATGTTGTTGATAATATTTGATAAAATATGTCATGTATGATGATTTTTATATCCTTATTTTTTATATTTAGAATTTTTTCTCATTTTAGCTGATTATGGTTCTTTATAGTTATACTTAGTATATTTAAAGGCAAATAAACATAATTTTAAGTATTGAATAGCGTTCAGAACAAAATTTGGTTCATGCCGATTTTACTATCGTTATTTTTGGAAATAACGATACCGAAAACGATATCATAATTTTATGGAAAAACGATATCATAAGGAAAGGTACACTTTAGTCCGTAAAAACTATCGTTATAGATTCGAAAACGATTATCACTACTGATTGTTTTTATCACCTAGATGATATCTTTTCGATATCGTTATAATATCTTTTGGTTTATTGGGCAGTTACAAAATTTCTTTGGTAATAAAATTGTAATTTTAGGTAATTTCTATGTTCAAAAAATCTCTAAAGTTTTTTGTTAAATTCCTTAAACACTTTGGAAAATAACCTATAATAGCAAAGTTAATATATACATTGTTTTTTGGTAAATTTAATATTTTTGTAAATGGTTCTTGCATTTGCTAATTTAGTTATTTTCATGTATATATTAGAGAAATAAAAATCCTAAATGCAATTTCAGCAATTTTTTAATATTTTTTATTATTAAACAACATGAAATAAGTGACACCAATTCAGATATAAAAGTCATATATTAAAATACATTTCAAATTTAAATTACCAAAATCATGATATACAGTAGATGTATTACGATGACGATGGTTTGATAGGTTTTTCATTGATCCAATCATGCTTCGGAAAGCACCCTTACATTAATCAAGATGATTGTATACATATAATTGAAAAAAGTTTATAAAATTTTTTAGAAATTATTCTGTGAGTAAAAAACTTACCGCAAGCAATATACCAATTGAAATAGATTTGAGAAAATCGGCAAATAGATCTGCTCTATGATCCAGACAAGATAAATCCTGTCGATATAAGCCTGGCTAACAGAATTCCAACAGGACATTAGATGATAGCCTTTTTTAAAAAGGCCTGTCTAAATCTATGATGTTCATAACGCTCATCTATCATTTCATCTGCGTGATATATGAGGGTGGATAATTCTTCCTCAGTGGTGATCTCTTTATCATTGTAACTTAAAATCACAAACACAAATCTGCTCTATACGAAAACATTTGATACTTCTCCTTTATTTTTGCTAAATATATATATTTTTTTATTATTTTATTAAATTTAATTTACCCCCTGTTTTTATAAAACGAACGAAAAATTCGTTTCGTCAAAATGTATGGAAAACAACAAATAAATTTCAAATTTATTTGTTGTTTTCTATATAAATTGTCGAAACGAATTTTTCGTTCGTTTTATAAAAACATGGGGTTAATTTCAGTGGCCTCTTTCACATAAATATTTTCTTGTGACATTAAAATAAAAATAAAACAGTTTTAAATTTTATAATTATTTCGAACATCTTGTTCTAATTCCCTAAGTAATATTGACTAATGAAATATATTTTATAAATAACCAAACGATATTATAACGATATCGAAACGATATCATCTAGGTGATAAAAACTATCACTAGTGATAATCGTTTTCGAATCTAAAACGATAGTTTTTACGGACTAAAGTGTACCTTTCCTTATAATATCGTTTTTCCATAAAATTATGATATCGTTTTCGATATCGTAATTTCCAAAAATAACGATAGTAACATCGTCTGTACCAAATTTTGTTCCGAATGATTTTATTACTAAAACCTTACATTTCTTGCAATTAAATACTTATGCTAAAGAAACATAATCTGCTGAAATAAGAAAGAATCCTAAATGAATAAAAAAATAAAATAAAACAATCATCGACATGACATACATACATATTTTATGCAAATATCATCAATTATGATATTTGCGCGCATGGTTATTCCTTAGGCATATAAGATGATATTGTTTTCGCTATCATAGAAAATATTTCCTCAACTATTTTTCTGTATGTTTAGAGACAAAATTATAAAAAAATTGTTTTAAAAGGGATTTCAATTTTCTCCACATATAAATATATTACTTATTACGTTTTTATTAATATCTCAGAATCTAATTAATAAATTACAATGGAAATTAGTATATGACGGAAGAAGATAATACAACATTTACCACAGCTCATTATAAAATTATATGGTGGCCATATTATATCCGTCCGACTGTATTTTCAGAAAATTAACCTTTGACCCAAAATAGTGTTATATTAGTCTAAGTGCTTTAAATTAATTAAAGTTTGTCAATTTGCAAATGGATTTACTTAGCTCATATTAACTAAAATGTTTTATGGAAAATATATTCAATATTATTGGTTTAAAATTTTTATTAATTTATTAAATATTAAAAGATTACTGACTTATGAATAGAAAATTACAAAAATTTCGCGAGCTGTAGCAAATGGTAATACTTCCACAGGATATATAGCAATCGCTCAAATGGGCGGCCTTCATATATTAGAATCTTAAAAAAGCAGTTTCTCGACATATTCTAATTATAATTCTGTATTTTATTCAACAAATAAAAGCTTTACTTACATCTTACCTATATGCATAACAAAATATATTTTTTACAAAAACAAAAATCCAATTTTCGAAAAAATTTTAACCCTGATACTAAAAAAAAAAAAATTCAGTGGAAAAAAAATAAGTACATAAAAGTCCTTATAAAAAATCTACGTACACCTTATTTTGGAACCGGAATATATGCTCATTTTACACACCGTGTCATTAGTTACAGGAACTTCACTTCTACCTTCCAAACGAAGCGAGAAACTCAAACTTGCTCTTAAATAAAAATAAAAAAACATACAGCATCTCTTCGCTTTTAAAATAAGACTAATTGATTTTAAGCTTTGTAAGTCTCGAAATATAAAATCCCACTAGACACCAACTGGATTTGAAATTTCCGATTTCAATGAAATCTTCTAGAAATTGCTGAATGAAAGTATTTCTTCAATTATTAACTTTTAGAAATTAAAAAAATAAAAATTCAATTCTTATATTTATTTCTGCGTTATTTGGGATTAAAAGAAAGTCTAGTCCAAAAATGAAGTTTTAATTATTTCCAAAATTTATATCTTAGAATTCCAGATCATGTTCATGATTCGATTTAAACTTATTATATTATTATAAAAAATAATTGCAAGTTTTTTCAATAAATCATTTGTTTTATTAATATTTTCTACATTTTCAATATTTCATTTAGGTGCTTTTGTACTGTAAATAAATTTTAACATAAGGTACCTGGAATATTCAGAAATCACTATAGATTAGAAATATAAGGGAATACATTAATCTAACCTAACTTTAATTATGTTGGATATTTATATCCCTAAAAATAAGGTTGTTTTGAAATGCTTATTAAAATACAATCAAAATATTGCTTGTTGACAAGAGTCAAAAGAGAGTTCTAGAAATTAACCGCAATGGACTTCTAAAAATTACAAAGAAAAGCATACTTTGTTAGATCTAATTGAAATCTTATTGAAATTGATTCCCAAATATCTATTCAGTAGTTATTATCTTAAAATCACAAATACATACACAATTAAATAGGCTCTATTAAACGATATGTCAAACATAAAATGAGCGATAATTTGATTAATTAAATTGAAAAGTTGATTTTCAATTAAAATATTTGAATATGTATAATTCGTAATTGAAACTGGGTTTTAAATTAGTATATGAACAATTTGAATTTAATTTGTTAGAATACTTCGATTTTGAGTAATTTATTTAATTGAAAAAAAAATATATATTTTTAAATTTCTGATTAACAATGTTAAGATAAATTATTGCAGATTTTACTGTCTCCTTAAGATTAATTCTTTTTATTTAGTCATTTAGGAAACTATTGCAAAATTTATAATAATCGAAAATGTTTACCAAAATATTTACAATTAGTTGTCAAAAATTTAGCTAAGGTTTTATTTCATTGAATCAATTTTCCAAAAAGGCACCATATATCTTTATACACAGTTATATAAAAACTCAACTAAAAAGAGATAATTATTAACAAAACTTTACTTTTCTAGATCACCATATTCAACTTACACTACGCTCTACTATTGAAATCTCTATAAAGTTTCACTGAAAACCAAGTAAGTTCTACAATAATAAAAACTCAAACCTAAACTAAAAATTATTCCTTTTTTTCAGGTGAATTTCTACAACAAACTAAACGAACATGTTTTAAGAAAAAAGGGGAAAAACTCTTTAAAACAAAAATTAAAGGTTCTATACCCTGTCGCCATAACACAAAAACTTATATCTACGAACTGAACGAAATTAGAGCGTTTTTTTGCTCTTTATGGTCTGTATTGTGATTAAGACCGGAAATTTATAAACTGAACACCAAGAAGAAGAAGAATCTACACACGTACGCACATCAAATAAAGAAAACAAAAAAAAAAAAACAGCAACTACAACGAATCAACCGACCAACCGAACAACCAGTCAAATCACGGAGAGAAATCATCAAGCTAAAATAGCTTAACAACATGACAAAGTCATGCTGGAGCGGCTCTGCTAGCAGCCGCTTCACGCTTATCTCAACAATATTTGTTATTGTATTATTAAGTATTTCTTGTTTCGTACGCACAACCGATGCTCAGCAAAAGCATGCTGGTCGACGTGATCGGGTTCGCAATCCTCCACGTCAATATGTAAAAACACATCCTTGTGAAAGATCTTCATGTTATCCTGCTACGGGTAATTTGTTGATTGGTCGTGAAAATCGTCTAACAGCATCTTCAACTTGTGGTCTACATGCTCCCGAACGTTTTTGTATTTTATCCCATTTGCAGGATAAAAAATGTTTCTTGTGCGATACTCGCGAAGAGACTCGCAACGATCCCTACAAAAATCATCGTATTGGCCAGATAGTGTACAAAACAAAACCAGGTACAAATATACCCACTTGGTGGCAATCGGAAAATGGCAAGGAAGATGTTTCTATACAATTGGATTTGGAAGCTGAATTCCATTTTACACATTTAATTATGTCGTTTACCACTTTCCGTCCAGCTGCTATGTACATTGAACGTTCATTTGATTTTGGTCAGACATGGCATGTTTATCGTTATTTTGCCTACGATTGTGCGGATTCTTTCCCCGGTGTACCCACTGTATTGCGTAACATTACTGATGTAGTGTGTACCTCTCGTTATTCGAATGTGGAACCCTCACGAAATGGTGAAGTAATTTTCCGTGTATTACCTCCTAATATTAACGTTTCCGATCCCTATGCTGCCCATGTCCAAAACATGTTAAAGGTAACAAATTTGCGTGTTGTATTCAAAAAACTTCACAAGTTGGGTGACAATTTGCTAGACAATCGTTTGGAAAATGAAGAAAAGTATTATTATGGTATCAACAATATGGTTGTGCGTGGTTCATGTTCCTGTTATGGTCACGCTTCCCAATGTTTGCCTCTCGATGGCACCGAAGCTACTGAACCCGATATGGTACATGGTCGTTGTCAATGTACCCACAATACCAAGGGTTTCAATTGTGAATCCTGTGAAGATTTCTTCAATGATCTACCCTGGAAGCCAGCCTTTGGCAAACAGACCAATGCCTGTAAGAAATGTGAATGTAATGATCATGCTGTTAGTTGCCATTTCGATGAAGCTGTATTCGAACAGTCTGGTCGTGTTTCTGGAGGTGTTTGTGACAACTGTATGCACAATACTCAGGGCCAACATTGTGAAGAGTGTATGCCTTTCTTCTATCGTGATCCTTTGGAAGACATACGCAGTCCTTATGTTTGTAAACCTTGTGATTGTGACTTAACTGGTTCTTTGGATGAAGGTATTTGTGACTCAGTAAATGATCCCGAAAATGGTGCTGAGGCTGGTTCATGTCATTGTAAAACTCACGTTAAAGGCCGCCGTTGCGACACCTGTAAAGATGGTTTCTGGAATTTAGTAGAAGACAATCCAGACGGTTGCGAACCTTGTACCTGTAATACTTTGGGAACAGTAGATAATTCTGGTTGTAACATGTACACGGGCGAATGTACCTGTAAACGTTTGGTAACCGGTAAAGATTGTAACCAATGTGCCCCTGAAACTTATGGTCTTTCGGAATCAGAAGATGGTTGTACTCACTGTGATTGTGATGTTGGTGGTTCTTATGACAACTTCTGCGATGTAATCACTGGTCAATGTCGTTGCCGTCCTCATATGACCGGCCGCACTTGCTCTCAACCCAAGCAGAATTATTTCATCCACCAACTTGTAATGATTCATGAAGCTGAAGTTGCTCAACATTGCATTACATATTCGAACAATGGCAACTGTACTATGGTTCCATACACACCACCTCAAGATCGTATTCCCGATTCTACAGGCATCGGCTTCATACGTGTACCAGAAAATTCCGAACTTCTTATAACAGTTGATGATATTCCTCGTTCCATGCCTTATGATGTAGTCATACGCTACCAATCCACTTCTAGAGGTGATTGGGAAGATGCCTTCATTACTCTTATACGTCCCGATGAAGTTGATCCCGATGGAGATTGTGCTGCTGCCGTACCTCCCGGTTCTAGTGTTTATGAATCTCGTGTACCATTCTACTTACCGGATCGTGAACGTCAAGTTATTGCCTTGCGTGAAGTCTGCTTGGAAGCTGGCAAGGTTTACAAGTTCAAGATACATTTTGAAAGACGTAGACATAATGAAGACAATCCTACTGCCACCATAATGATTGACTCTCTTACATTGATACCACGCATAGAGTTAACCAGTGTATTCAGTGGTTCTCCCATAGCTGATTCACGTCGCCTAGAATATGAACAAAAGGGTTGTAATCAATCTCTGTACGATTTGCGTTACAGTAACTTTGCCGACGAACGTTGTCGTGAATTGGAGAATTATGTTAGTACTGTTATCTATGATGGTGCCAGCATGTGTAACTGTAATCCTACAGGTTCATTGAGTAAAGAATGTGAATCGAAGGGTGGCTATTGCCACTGTAAGCCCAATGTTATTGGACGTCAATGTGATCAATGTGCTCCCGGTACTTATGGTTTTGGACCAGAGGGTTGCAAGGCTTGTGACTGTAACAGTATAGGAGCCAGAGACAACAATTGCGATGTTATTACCGGTCAATGTGGTTGTCATCCCAACACCTATGGTCGTGAGTGTGATCAATGTCAACCTGGTTTCTGGAATTTCCCCAATTGTCAGGCCTGTGAATGTAATGGACATGCTCAACAATGTGATGCCCGCACTGGCCAGTGTCTAAATTGTGCTGATTTTACCACCGGTTATGCTTGTGATGCCTGTTTGGATGGTTATTATGGCAATCCCTTCTTGGGTAGTGATATAGGATGTCGTGCTTGTCGCTGTCCTGATACCATAGCAAGTGGTAATGCTCATGCCGATGGCTGTTCTCTAGATCCACGCAACAACAATATGATCTGTCACTGTCAAGAAGGTTATGATGGTCCTCGTTGTGATATTTGTGCCGATAACTATTTTGGTGATGCCGAAACTCCTGGAGGATCTTGCGAAAAATGTGATTGTGGTAACAACATTGATATATACGATACTGGTAATTGTGATAGACGTACTGGCAAGTGTTTAAAATGTTTATACGACACTACGGGTGATCATTGTGAACATTGTCGTGATGGCTTCTTTGGAGATGCTTTGCAGCAAAATTGTGTACAATGTGATTGTGATTTCTTAGGCACTAACAATACTTTACAATATTGTGATCGCGTTACCGGTCAATGTCCTTGTTTGCCCAATGTAGTAGGTCTACGTTGCGATGAATGTGCAGTCAACCATTGGAAGATTGCTAGCGGTGAGGGTTGTGAAGCTTGTGAATGTGATCCTATTGGTTCTCTATCAGAACAATGTAACCGTTATGATGGTCAATGTGAATGTAGACAAGGTTTTGGTGGTCGTGCTTGTAATCAATGTCAATCCAACTACTGGGGTAATCCCAATGAGAAATGTCAACCTTGCGATTGTGATCCTTATGGTTCAGCAGACTTCCAGTGTGATCGTGAGACAGGACAATGTGTTTGTCACGAAGGAATTGGAGGCTATAAATGTAATCAGTGTGCTCGTGGTTATATTGGTGAATCACCACATTGCATGCCTTGTGGAGAATGTTTCAACAACTGGGATTTAATACTAAAGGAGCTGGAAGAAGCTACTGCTGAAGCCATACAAAGAGCCAAGGAAATCAAATTAATAGGAGCTACAGGAGCTTACACTTCTGAATTCAATACTCTAGACAAGAAACTGCAAAATATTAGAGATTTGTTGCAGAATACTTCAGTAAGCTTAAAGGATATTGATGGTTTGGATAAGGAAGTAGCTGAATTGAGAACCAAATTAAATAAGGCTACACAAAAACTTGTTGATACCGAAGCCAGTTTGGAAGATATTTACTCTGCTCTAAGTCTTTCCGCTGTGGAATTGGAAGGTTTGCAAACTCAATCTGCTTTGGTTAAGAAATTATCTCAAGACCTTAAAGAACATGGTATACAATTGCAAGAGTCCAATATTGAGGGTGCTCTTAATTTGACCCGTAATGCCTATGAACGTGTTTTGGATTTATCGAATATCAAAAATGAAGCTGAAGATTATGCCAGCAACACAGATCGTAATTGCAAACGTGTTGAAACTTTGGCCAACAAAATGAAAGATGACGTTTCTGCCATTGAAGCTAATGATGAAATAATTGATCAATATAACAAAGAATTGTCCTCTCTTACCGCTATGATTCCTAATTTGAATAATGAAGTTTGTGGCAGCAAGAGTGATCCCTGTGACAATGTATGCGGTGGTGCTGGTTGTGGTTCATGTGGTGGTTTGTCTTGTGAAATTGGTGCACTTACACGCACCGAAAAAGCTTTGAAGGTTGCCAAAGACACTGAGCAGGAAATTAAACAAAAGAAAGATCAAGCCGATCAAACTATACGTGCCCTATTCCAGGCTAAGGTTAATGCTTCGGAAGCTTATCAAAAAGCCAAGAGTGCTCATGAAGATGCCGAACGTTATCTTAATCGTACCGAACTGAATATCAAACGTGGTGAAATGATGATTCAAAACTTGACAAATTTCATGGAAAATAAAACTGCTTTACCAGCCGATACTAAAGAATTAGCCCAAAAAACTTTAACCCTAGATTTGACCTTAGATCCTTTTGAAATCCAAAATTTGGGAGGTAAAATCAATAACGCTGTTTCCTCCCTTAAAAACGTGGAATCAATTATTTACAATACTCGCGGCGATTTAGCACGTGTCAATGAGTTACAAGCCAAAGCTAATGCCACTAAAGAACTGGCCAATGAAATCTTAACCACCGCCAATACAGTAGTGAAAAATCTAGATGATGCTGATATGTCTCAAGAAATTGCTCTTCAAGCTATTTTGCAAGCTAACAGCAATATTGAATTGGCAGCCAAAGATTTAGATCAAATTGATACTGAAACTGGTGAAGCTGAAGCTCCTGCCAATGCCACTGCCCAACATGTAGAAGAATTGGCTAAAAAAGTCAATCGTCTTCAAAAGAATATACTCAAAAATGAACTAGATGCTAAAGATGTCAAAAATGAAGCTGACAAAGTCAAAGAATCAGCTAAAAATGCTCATGCTGATGCCCAAAAACTACAATATTCATCTTCAGCTGCCAATCAAACCCTCACCGATCGTGCCATACACTCAGAAAATGCCCGTGAGAGAGCCAAACAATTATTGCAAAGAGCTTCCAAACTAACAGTCGATACTAAAGAGAAATTAAGAGAATTAAAACTTATGCAAGATTCCTATAAAGAAAAGAATGATAAATTACAAAAACTTCAAGATGATTTACAACCTCTACATGTTGAACTCTCAAATCATTTAAAGAATATACAAACAAATGCTGAACGTTATCGACAGTGTTAGAATAAACAAAAAAAAAAAATAACAAATGTTTTTAGTTTAAACGCAAAGGAAAAGCTTTCAACAAACGATATACTTAAAGTCTCTTTAGAATATCCTTTCGTTTGATAAATTTTCTGTATTTATCATAACATTTTTTTTTACAAACACAAACAAATGCCATAACGAAGAAACAATTTAATTATTTAATAAAATTTATAAATGTCTTTTTTTTTTTTGTCCTGTTTAAATAAAATAATTACAAACTGTTTGAAAAAACCAATGTTATTAGAAATAGTTTTCTATTTAAGACGACCATAGTTTAATTTTTATTTTTTTCTTATAAATGCAATAAATATTATATTATTTTTATACTTACTATGAAATAAAAATAAAATAAATATTTGGATATTTTAAAGTGTCCAAATTAATTACTATGTGCCTTTTACAAATAAAAAATAAATGAATGAAAAGATTTAATTAATAATAAACAAAATATATAGAAATATTTAACAACTCGAATACACGAAATTAAAAATGTTTTTGTCATTTCTTTTCTTTTTTTTAAGTATAATTCATTACTTTTTTATATATATTTGATGTTTAAAAATTAAAAAATAAAATAAAAAAAAATAAATGATTGATTTTTATTTTAGGGAATTTTTGTTTTTTTTATTATTTATTGAAAATTAAAAATTTTCTTTTTTGAAGGATTATTTAAAGAGAAAGGACTTAAAAAATTGGTTCATTTTGAAATTCGATCTTTTTGTTTTTTTGAAGAATTAGATTTTTTGTTTTTTTAATTAAAGAATTTTTCGTAAATTTTCTTTTTTTTCAAATTATTAATTATATTATATTAATACTTTTTTAATTAATACTTTTTTTTTAAAGGTACTGTTTTAAACATTATTTTATATATTGGAATTTTTGAGAAAAGGTTATTTGATTTAGGAATAGTACTATTTGAAAATTGTACTACTTTTAAAATTTGTACTTTCTGTATTTTTCTAAATAGTACATTATTTTTTATGTTGGTACTATTTGAAAATTTGAACATTTGTGAAATATTGACTCTTTTTTTTTTTTTTGGAAATTGGTACTTTTTTTAAATAATAAAGGTATTACCTCAAAATTTTGCACCCTTGAAATTTTGCATTACTTTAACTTGACGTGAGCAAACAATTCTAAAAAGATTAGATAAAAAAAGTAAAAACATTTTTTTCAAGACACTAAAAAAAGTGATAATTCGCTTCAAATATATTTTTTATTTTTATAATTCTTATTAATCAGTGTATTTATTTATTATTATTTTTATTTTTTTTTTTGTATATTTCTTTTGTATATTATTTAATTAATTTTAAATGCTTTGTTTTATTGTTGTTGTTAAATTCCAAACACTATTTTTTAAGTTGAATTTAATTTTTCAGATGTGTTTTTCAGTTTAGAGTTTATATTTTAGTATTATTTACAAATTTTTGCAGAGTGCCAACATTATAAAAATTGTTGCAACGTTACTACTTTGTACTCTGATAATTTTGCCCTTGGTTCTTTTCTGACAATTTTGCAAAAGTTGTGCAAAATATTACTCTATGTGGTTGTTGTTGTGTTTACAAAAATCGATGCAAAGGTCTAGAAAAGTTTAAATTTTTGAAGTGAGAATATTCCTAAAAAAATTCCTATTTTTAAGGCATCTATGAGTGTTAAAACTCTTTTCCGGGAGGACATTTGTATGTAGACTAGGTGAAATAATGGGCCGATTATAACCAAATTCAATAATCTTCGTCCTTGTGTTGAAAAAAGCATATGTACCAAATTTCATCAAATTATCTTCAAAATTGCGACCTGTTACATGGACAGCCAGCCAGACGACTAGACGGACGGACGGACATTGTTAAATCGACTCAGAAAGTGATTCTGAGTCGAACGGTGTACTTTCAGGTGGGGGTTCGAAGATTTTTTCTTTGCGTTACAATTTCTGCACAAACACATAATACCCCAACCACCTATGGTGGTGTAGGGTATAAATACATATTCAATTTTTCTCCAGGACGACAAAGATCTTTAAAGTTTCAAAAGTAACTCAACTTTAAAATGAAATATTAAATATTTACCAATATAACGGAAGTTATATCGATATTGGGTTGATATTGGGTTTTTTTATTAAAACAAAATGTTAAGAAAAAACCTTTATATAGACTATAAGTATGTAGTAAATATAATATTAAAGACATTTTCTTAACTTTATGTATTGCAACATTTAAATAAAAAATATAATTACATCGCAGGGATTCGTAGCTTTCATTTGACATCCATATTGGGTCAATATAATCCTTGTAAATATTTTATATTATTCTTAAAAACTGCGTATCTTTCGAAATTTAGAAGTCCTTTTGAGAGGAAATTTGACATTCTGGAAAAAAGTTTTATTCATTTAACGATTTTTTACGTGTGAGAATGATTTTTGCATGCTTTTATATATTTGAAAATAAATAAAAAAAGGAAAATTTTCATAATGATATTTTCTTAAGTTTATGCGTTGCAACATTTAAATAATAAATATAAAAACTTATATTGCAAGGATTCTCAGCTTTCATTTGATACCCATATTGGGTTGCTTAAATATTTTATACTTTTTTTCAAAAGTCCTTTTAAGATTGAATTTAACGTCCTGGATAGAAACTAAGTACGCAGATTTAATACGTATGGTTTCTAATTTCATGCATATATCGATTTTTTCTTGTGTGAAAATGACTGTTACACGGTGTAATTAGTACTTTTTTAAGTAGAAAACTTTTTGTAAAATTCCAGCTAAAATTTGAAATCAATTTTGTTTTTTTTTTTAATTTATACATTATTCACAAAAGTTATTACTTATGTTGGTAAAATTGGACATTTTTAGGATATTGTTATTTCCAAAACTAATAATTGAAAATTGGTAGTTTTCCAATGAGTACTATTTTTTAATTCATACTTTTTTAAAAACAATTATTACTTTTTATTTTTTTGTATGTTGGGGCTCTGAAACATTTTCGGAAATTGGTACTTTTAAAATGATGATACTAATTTGAAGTTTTTTTTTTTTATTTTTTTGGAAGTTTTCATTTTTTTTAAGAAAGGATTTTTTCTTGGAAATTTGTATTTTTCGTAAACTGAAACCATTTTAATGTTTCTCTACTTTTTAAAAATATTTAGATGTACCTTTTTATTTTTTTCTTTATAAATATACAAATTTATTTATCTTCAATTTACATTATCAAACTCAATATATTGTTAATAAAATCAATTTTAATTTTTATACCCTACACCACCATAGGTGGTTGGGGTATAAATCTTCGGACCCCCTTAAGTATACCAATCGACTCAGAATCACTTTCTGAATAGATTTAACGATGTCCGCCCGTCTGGTCGGCTGGCTGGCTGTCCATGTAAACCTTGTGAACAAAGTACAGGTCGCAATTTTGAAGATATCTTGATGAAATTTGGCATGAATAATTATTTTGGCACAAGGACGAAGCCTATTGAAATTGGTTATGATCGGTTCATTATTTCACCTAGCCCCCATACAAATGTCCTCACAGAATAGAGGTTTAACGATCATAAATGCAATATTTTAATAAAATTCGGTTCAAAGAAGTATAAGGGTCAATCTTTGTGCCAAATTTCATCTAGATCGGTCCATAATTGACCATAGCTCCCATATAAATCCCTCTTCTGAAAATCACTTTAACGTTCATACATCCCAAACAAATGTCAGTAACAAGTTAATATTCGACAAAAATAAACTTTATTTAAGTAGAAATCACAGTGCCAAATTTTATGACGTTCGGACCATAATTTATAATAGCTCCCATATAAACCCATTTTCGGGAATAACCTTAAAGCGCATAAATTCTTAAAAATGTTAGCTTTAACGTGGTATTTATTTGACATTTGTGCTGATGTATTATGCGTTTGTGCTGATGTTTGTAACGCACAGAAAAAATCTTCGGACACCTACCTTTAGCTATACCAATCGACTCAGAATCACTTTTTGAATCGATTTAATGATGTCCGTCCGTCTGATCGGCTGGTTGGTCGGCTGGCTGGCTGTCTGTCCATGTTAACTTTGTGAACAAAATACAGGTCGCAATTTTAAAGATATCTTGAATTTGGTACAAATAATTATTTTGGCACAAGGACTCCTATTGAAATTGTTTATGATAGGTCCATTATTTCACCTAGCCCCCATACAAATGTTTTCCCAGAATGGTTATGATCGGTCCATTATTTCACCTAGCCCCCATACAAATGTCCTCCCGGAATGGGGGTTAAACGATCATAAATGCTTAAATATAACAATATTTTAATGGAACTCGGTGCAAAGGAGTTTTGTATAAGTGTCAATATTTTTGCCAAATTTTATCAAGTTCGGTCCATAATTACCCATAGCTCCCATATAAATCTCTCTTGCGGAAATTACATTAAAATGCATAAATCCCATACAAGTGATAGTAAGTTAATATTCGACACAAATAAGTTTAATATAAATAAAAACAACATTTCCAAAATTTATGAGAATCGGTCCATAATTTAGCATAGCTCCCATATAAACCCACTTCCGGGAATCGCCCTAAAGAGCATAAAATCATATAGATGGTAGTATCAACGCATCGTTATTTATTTGTATATTTTATTTTACATTTAGTTCTAATATAAGTCCCCTTCCCGAATTTGAAGGTCATACATAATGGTGTAGGGTATCATATAGTCGGTCTTGACCGACTATAGTTTCTATCTCGTTTTTTTTTTAAATTTCAAATTAAAAAAATAATATTTTAAAAATTGTTTCTTTTTGGAAATTTATACGTTTTTTTTTTTAATCTAAAATTGGATTTTTTTTTTCATTTCAATATATATTTTTTTTAATTACAACTTTTTTTTTAACAAATTGTATAACTTTTTTAATAATTCTTTTTCTAAAACTTGGAAAATTTATACTATTTTTAATGTTTTTTAAAAAGTTGGTAGGTATTTTTTTTAATAGTACGTTCTTTTGAAAAAAAAAGCGTAATTTTAATTGCACTTTTTTCAAATCTGTTCAAATCTCAGGGCTTAAACCCTAAAATCCAAAAGAAAAGCAAATAAGGTGCAAGAGTTACATATTTATATATTTTTTATAAAAAAAAAAACATTCTATAGGGGTTTTGAAAGTTCATTTGAAAAATTTTGTTTTTTATTATTATTTTTTTTTTTTTAAGAATTTAAATAACCCAATACTTGACATGCTATTTCCCATAATGCAAAAGCAATATTATACTATTACTTTATCTCATTAACAATATTATTTAAAGCCTTAAAGTATGTTATATATTTTTTTATTATACTAGATAGTTTTCACAATGAGTAACAAAGAAGCTACAAAAACTAAAACATCTTCAACCAAGAAATCAAATAATGCAACTCCCACCAATTCGGAATTCGAAACATTTATAAAAAATCAACAAAATGTAGTAAAACGCCTTAAAACCGAACTAAAATCTCTTATTAATAAAGTACAATTAAACGATTGTGGTACAGCAGAAAAAGATAAATGTATTATGGAATTGGAACAAAGGTAAAGAAATATATAATTTTTAATTTTTTAAATCATTATTCTTTCAATGTTCCCTTCAGCATTAATCAACGAGAAGCTGAGATTCACAAACTCAGTAATGATTTGGCAGAATTAAAAGAGGATAATAAAAAAATCCTGTTGGAATTTAATTCATTTAAAGAAAAATTCTATCAACTTGAAATCGATTATGATAGAAATTTAACTTTAGAAAAAGAAGAGAAAGGAAAGTTATTGGAGAAATTAAGAAAGCAAGAAGCTATGGAAAATCAAAAAATTCAAGAACTTTCTTTTAATTGTGAAGAATTACAGCAAAGATTACAAGATAATGTAAAAGAATTGCAGGAAATAAATAAACTTTATAAGGAAACAATGCAAAATTTTGAACAAATGCAAATAGATTTTCAAAAACAACATTGTGAATTTGAATTATATAAAAAGCAAGTAAATGAAGAAATGCAAAAGGAACAAGAAAAAAATAAAGTAAGTTTTTTAAAAATATGTAAGTATTATAAAAAATAAATTAATAATTTTAATTTGCAGCTTGAATTTGAGAAACTTCAAGAGGAATTAAAACAAAAAGATGAACAATTCAAACAATGTTTGGCAGATAAAACTCTTATGGAAAAAGAAAAAAATGTAACAATATTTTTAAATAACAAAAAAGTCTCAATAATTTATGATATTTTTTCTTAGCTTATAATTGATGAACTCAATCATAAAATTTGTCGTATTGAAAGAGCCTTTAGTCAGCCTACAAAAATGGTACAACCAATGGTAACTTTGCCTCAAGCAGCAGATAACTCTGATAACAGTAGTACATCAGAAGTAAATATATATATAGATTTACATTTTTAACACTTTTTAGATTTACAAATTTTAGTCAAAATAATTTTAAAAACTTTAAATTCTCAATTAAGAATTGTATTTGTTTTTATTAACATGTTTTTTTATGTAGACTTCTAACGATAATGTAGCCATATCTAATCCTCAAATACGCAAGCCATTGGAAAACTTATCGTTGCAAACTTTGTCTAATAACGAAAATCAAAAACCTGAACAAAATCAAACGCAACGTAACTATAAATTCAAACGTCCCGTATTACCCACAACAAGTTCTCAACAAACTAATGTGTCAGCAAATATCAGTACAAATAGAAAACGACGCAGCCAACCTGTTAGACAACCCACAGTGATACAAAATTATAATGAATTTTCTTTATCGAGCGATGACGATGATAAGGATAGTAACTATAATAGTTTTTCTCAGCATATATGGCGTCCAAACAATGAATGTGTAAGTAATTTTTTTATTCACATTTCAATATTTAAAATATTAACACGATTTTCGTTTTTAGTACGTAGCCGATACAGATGCCTCTGAAGGTTTTGCTAAAGTAAAACGATCTAAAAAATAATTGCCAACAGATTTCTAGTATATATATATATAATTTTTAATACTAAAACTAATATTAAATATTTATATAAAATTAAATTAGTTATACTTTAACTCGGAACATTTTGTTAATACAAAATGTTCTTAGTAGTTGTTTTTGTTATATATTTAATCATTACTATTTTAAATATTTTAATATCATTATAATAATCCATATTGTTTAAAGTTTTTCTTTATTTTATTAAAAAACTGATGATAATTGAATTGTTTGTTATTAAAAACATGAATTAATTAAAACTCTTAATCAATTATACCCAAAATTCTGGCTTTACTAAGATAATCAGTTCTTTGCACATAGCAACCAGTCATAGTTCTATGACCTGTATATTCATGACGTCCATGATAAACACGCCAATTGTCAAAGATTACTATAGTACCCGGTTCCAATTTAAGACGCCATTGATTCTCTGAACTTTGAACAATTTCCAAAAATTGACGAAAACTTTCATAAAACTCTGACATTTCACTTTGTGGTATAGTATTGAAAAGAGCACGATCATAGACATTTAAACGTAATTGAACAATTTCCTGAGTAGTGGGATCTAAACGTATTAATGGTGCAGAATGAGTATGATGTTGACCCTCTTCTATATATTCAGCAGGTACTTGAACTTTTGTTAATATATCAAAGGCTTTAGGATTACGTCTTTTCAATTCTAGGGCACAATATAAACCATCAACAAAAAAGTTTTCACCACCTGAACCATTAACATGTTCAAGACAATGTAAAGCTTGAAGACCGGCAGCATCACAGAAATAAGTATTATCGGTATGTGAGCCAATGTACTCCTTGGTGTAGGCACTATCAGCATGATCGGGTGAATCGGAGAAAGTAAACATTTCACCAAAGAAAGTTTTCATTACAGGAAATACTCTACGTATGGCCATTTCAGTCATGGTAGTATTAGCTGGCACTTCATCTAAAAATACTAAACCATAACGTATCAATGCTGTTACCAAATCTTTGACACAAGAATCTTTGGCCACCAAATCGGTAAGTTTAAAACGTAAATGTCTTTCATTTTGTAAAATAATGGGTAAATTCCATTTAGTTTTATAAGATTGAAAATGATTATGTAATTTACTATTCTCCACTTGTACCAAATATATAAAATCCATATCATATTGAGAAACATGACCATCACTCCCTGCAAATACAATATGTTTATTAAAGAATGACGTGTCTTTTTTTGTTAGACCAAAGTTTAACAATTACTTACATGTTACTTTTAATAATTTTCCTTCCTTTAAATAGATAAGTTCTTCTGCTTTAACATCCTTCGGTACATCCAATAAATTATATCTTCTTTGTTTGGTTTCTTCATTGTAACACTTATTACATCTACAATGATCTCTTAACCAAAACTGATTAATTTGCAAAGATTCATTTTTAGGTTTATATTCAATTTTAAGCATTTTTCTTTTGAATGTCTTAAGCTTGACTTCTGTTAATGAACTGATCTAGTGGAACTCTTTGTTTTTAAAATAAAGTCATGTTTAAATAGTAAATTAAGAGCGATAAGAAATATCTCTTTGCTAGAACATTGCTTTTTTCCTCATTAAATACTGATAAGAATGACAGATTGAAGAGGAAAATTATGATGTAGATTTTCTTAAATGCATTCAATTTTTTTCGTCTTTAAGAATAACGATTTTTGAAGATGTTTTAAAAATTTATTATAATAAAAATGTATACATATAAATGAGGTAGACTGAAAAATTTTTAATCGTTAATTACATATTTTTTTAATATACATACATTTGTATATATTTTACATACTTATATGTTTTAATGGAAACTTTCTGGAAAATTTGCATCAATTGTTCCAAAGTACTAGTAAAATGCTAGTACAAAGTTGATTGAAACTTCTCTTTAAAATTTATTAAGTTCCTCTTAGATCAGCCCTCTTTTACATAAAGTAATAGTGTCTTTACTTTATTATGAATTCCCAAGTACCAAGGAGTACAAAAAAATTTCACGATTGCCGGGGATGAAAAAAAGTCGGCACTATGGAAACCCTAGTTAGAACCTTTAACGGTTTTAAATAATCAAATACTGAAATTTAAATATATAAAGTAAATAAACCAATTTTAATAAGACTTCGGTCTACCTGATAAACCCGAATTTATCATCCGAAGCCGAATTAACCTGATAAACCCGAATTCGTCATCCGAAGCCGAATCAACCTGATAAACCCGAATTTATCATCCGAAGCCGAATTAACCTGATAAACCCGAATTCGTCATCCGAAGCCGAATTAACCTGATAAACCCGAATTCGTCATCCGAAGCCGAATTAACCTGATAAACCCGAATTCGTCATCCGAAGCCGAATCAACCTGATAAACCCGAATTCGTCATCCGAAGCCGAATCAACCTGATAAACCCGAACTATCATCCGAAGTTGAATTAAGCTGCTAAGCCCGAGCTAACACCCGAATCAAGCCGCTGAATCCGAAACCGACTGAACCTAAAGAATTATCGTAGATTTTCGTAATTTGTTATTAATAATATGAAGATAAACCAATTGTTAGACCAATTGTTCATTTTACTTTTTTTTGATTATGGATTTTTTTTATTTTAAATCTTTTTTTCGACAGCGCTTTTTTTAAATTTTTTTAATTTTAGATTTATTTTGTCTTGGAGTTTTTTATATCGGTTTTTGCGATTTCCTTAATTTTGAAAATTTTTTTCATTTTACCTATTTTTTATTTAAGCAATTTGATTATTTAATTTTTGTATTGGAAACTTTTTTTATTTTAGCAATTTTTTTAATTTTGACATTTAATGTTTTTATCTTGGCGATTTAATTTTTCTTTTTGTCGATTTTTGTTTCGTTTCGATTTCTTTTATTTTGGCGATTTTTTTAATTAAATGATTACAGATTCTTTTCTTTTGGCATTTTTTATTTTGTTTTTGCGATTTCTTTCATTTTGTCGATTTTTTAAATAATTTTGACGTTTTTTACTTTTTTATATATGTTGCCTTTTTTAACTTTGGGGACTTTTTTCATTTTAAGTTTTTTTGTGTTAGCAACTTTTCTATTTTAGCGATTTTTTCACTTTTATTGTTTTTTCCATCTTGGCGATTTTCTTTAATATTTTTGTTCATGCGACTTTTTTATCTTTTTTTTTTTTATTTCTTTTTTTCGTTTTTAATATTTCTTTTATTTTGATGTTTTGTTTGTATTTTTCATTACTGATGAGTCGCAGAATAAAACGTACTTTTTTAATTTTTTTCATAAATTGCTTTTTTTGGTATTTTTGTATTCAATGGGTTGAACTCTACCAGAAAAAACTTTGATATGATAATTTTTCATTTTTTTTTTTTTTTTCTGCAAAAAATTTACTTTTTGCACAAAAAATCGCACTTTTTTAATAATTTTTTTTTAATTTTAAGAGGTATATTTTTCTTAAGAACTAAAATTTTTGTTAGTTATTTTGGTTCAAAATTTTTGCAAACAGTATTTTTGGATTATTTAATAAATTCTTGAAAAATATTTCCTTTAAAATACAAAGAAATTTTAATTTTTTCCAAAATTTTTTAACAACACGTACTTTTTTA
Organism: Protophormia terraenovae; assembly: GCA_951394005.1. Classification (NCBI taxonomy): domain Eukaryota; kingdom Metazoa; phylum Arthropoda; class Insecta; order Diptera; family Calliphoridae; genus Protophormia; species Protophormia terraenovae. The sequence goes on from OX596074.1 coordinate 147,937,066, forward strand.
CATTTAAAAGTCCTTTGATCTCACACATCCTTAAGATTTGTTGTAGTGAATTGATGTCATTCGATGCATTTTATGAAAAGGAGAACGCTTTATACCATTTCCAGATTCAAACTTCTTTGTAATGGAACAAAAAATTTAATTCTGAATTTCCCAGCAAATTCATATAATGAAAAAAGTACTTTTTGATCTGCGACTCCTCTATTATCAATGACAGTCAGAAAATGACTTTTATATTATTTCGAAAAAAGTAAAAATCATATAGTAACTATTAGCTTGGCTCAATAAGTGAAAAGTGAATATATAATGCACTGACATTTACAATAAAAGTAATGCCCTTAATAAAAGTTATAACAATTATGGTCCCTGAATTTAAATATCCAAAAATAAATGAACAATAAAAATAATTTTACATAAAAGTGTGTATTTCATAGAAATAAAAAGAAAGTAAAAACAAAAATAAAATAAACGAAAGAAAAAGATATAGTCGGTCAAGCCCGACCATATGATACCCTACACCATTGTGTACATTATAATTCGGAGAGGGGTCTTTTATTAGACTTGGAGTCAAATGTGGACCGATACTCATAAGTGTAAAATAAAACATACGAATACAGAATATTACGTTGATGCTGACATTTATGTGAATTTATTCAATTTTGGGTGATTCCCAAAAGAGGGCCTTATATGGGAGCTATGGTTAATTATGGACCGGTTTTTGTAAAATTTGACACTATTATTTATGTTCATATAAAACTTATTTGTGTTGAATACTAACGTGATACTAACATTTTAATGGGATTTATGCCCGTTAAAGTGATTTTCTGAAAGGGTTTTATATGGGAGCTATGGTTTATTATGGACCGATCTTTTTAAAAATCGGCACACTTATTTAGACTTATGTGAAACTTATATGCGCCAAATTTCGCCAAATTTTCCGGGAGGACATTTGTATGGGGGCTAGGTGAAATAATGGACCGATCATAACCAATTTCAATAGGCTTCGTCCCTGGGCTATAAGAAACCTTTGTACCAAATTTCATTAATTTTGGTTCAAAATTGCGACCTGTAGTTTGATTACAAGGTTTACATGGACGGACAGGCGGTCAGACGGACAGACGGACGGACATCGTTAAATCGATTCAGAAAGTGATTCTAAGGCGATTGGTATAAATTAAGGTGGGTCTTAGACCAATATTTTTGGGTGTTACAAACATCAGCACAAACGCATAATACCCTCTTCACCTATGGTGGTGTAGGGTATAAAAAGTTAAAGTAAATTATCCAAACATTTTCTACAGCAGCAAATGACAAGCCTAAATTGTTTTGCAAAGAAAAAGGCACATTTTCTTTGCCATTTTTTCTTGTAAAATATAGTTCAAATGAAAACTTACTTTTCTTCAAAATTTTTTGTAACATTTGGAAATAAAGACTGTTTATTTTTTTCAAAACTTACAACTAATAGTCCACATATTTTTTTTTTAAAGGATAATATTTTTACCGACCAGTGCTATTTAGATTTTTAGTAATTATTACTAAGACAACAAAACATATTCTATTATCTTCAATTAAATCTTTGGTCAAAATTAAATTTTTTTAAATATTCTAACAATATTTTGTTGACCAGTGTTGCGAAAATTGTATGTACAGTTTATATAAAAAATCAATTTTGAATATGTATAAAATTACTAAAAGTACACACAAACGAACAAAGTAATAGGGTAAAACCTTTGTTAACTACATGCACCAATTTAGTTCATCTCTATAGTAACAGAAATAGGTTAATTAAATTCTTTGGTAAAAACAAAACTTTAGCAGTTTATTGACTCTCATATTATATGCAAAGCTTAAAAGAAGTTTAAATACAATTAATCAAATGTTTGTAAGCTGTTAATTAAAAAGTAAATGACAAGCATTTTTAAACAAATCATTACTATGACATATTTAATTAAAACAAACAATATTTGTGTTATCATAAATGTATCTTCTATGTGTGTGTATAAATGTGAGCTTTTATTTAGTATAAATTGATTTTAAACATTAAATAATATTAGATAGTAAGAAACACAAAATAAACAATTTCTTTAGACTCTTATCTTTTAAAATGCAAAAAACTGAAAATGCTAATACTAAATAGAATAAGGAAAAGAGAGAGAGAAAGAAATAATAAAACTAAAAATTCAAAGAGAAGTGTGCAAAACACAGTTCTCAGTATTTAATAGCTTAGTTTAAAAAAAGAGTACATTGTAATAAAGTTTTGTAAATTATAGTTGGTATAGTAATAAAATCGAAATAATTATTTTCAAAATAGAGCACTGAGGCGTATACGTAATGTAAACTAAAACCTTTTAGTATTTACATGCTCACTCGCATACTAACTTAACTTATAATGTCTTATAGTTTTGTAAATAAACATTCTACTCTACATTTTCATGAACCAATAATTACACTTTGGGTTGAAATTTTAGTTATTAATGTGAAATTATAATTTAAATGTAAGAAGATTTTTTAATGCTAACTAAATAATAAAAAGACCTATTTTCTTGTTATAATTTAAATGAAAAAAAAAAAAACAAATGTAAGTATACCCTGTTGCTTATGGCACGGTAAAATGTTATGTGTAAACTTTATTTAAATCTGCAAATTGTTTGCAAATTATACAAAAATAATTGGAATTTATAAATTTTATACTGTTTACATACAAATATGATTATGAAAGTAATAATTATGATTTTTGTGCATTTAAAAAATATGATTCTGAAACATTTTTATTTATAAAAAAAAAACATATGTTTATACCCTACACCACCATAGGTGGGGAGGATATTATGCGTTTGTGCTGATGTTTGTAACACTCAAAAATATTGGTCTAAGACCCACCTTAATTTATACACAGATTTCCTTTGGTCCAGGGACGAAGCCTATTGAAATTAGTTATGATCGGTCCATTATTTCACCTAGCCCCCATACAAATGTCCTCCCGGAAAAGGGTTTAACGATCATATATCCCTGAAATTTGGCACATATAAGTTTCATATAAGTCCAAATAAGTGTGGAGATTTTTAAAAAGATCGGTCCATAATTACCCATAGTTCCCATATAAACCCCTTTTCAGAAAATCACTTAACGGGCATAAATCCCATTAAAATGTTAGTATAAAGTTAATATTCGACAAAAATAAGTTTTATATGAACATAAATGATAGCGCCAAATTTTATAAAGATTGGTCCATAATTTACCATAGCTCCCATATAAGGCCATTTCGGGAATCACCCAAAAGTGAATAAATTCATGTAAATGTCAGCATCAACGTAATATTCTGAATTCGTATGTTTTATTTTACATTTATGAGTATCGGTCCACATTTGACTCCAAGTCTAATAAAGGACCCCTCCCCGAATTATACCGTACACAATGGTGTAGGGTATCATATGGTCGGGCTTGACCGACTATATCTTTTTCTCTCGTTTTTTTCTGCATTTTTCACCGGGTTCACAAATTCAGATAATTAAAAAATTTGTTCAAAATATTATTTTAGAGTGAATTGGAAATTATAAAATATGATTAATCAAAATTTTACCACAAAATAAATAATATTTTACAGCAATCTTGACAAACTATACTAAAATTTTAAATTCATCGATATCGTCCTTAATTTGTAGAAGTTGTGAGCACTTCCAACTTTTTGTTGCTTGCGATGGTCAACTTTGACATTCTGTAGTTCATCCTTTATTATTTTTTTTTAAAGCTTTGGGTTTCTTCTATAACTTTCCTAAACATTTTAAACTACCATTCGATCCGAATGGTAGTTTAGGATATTTTAACGATAGCATATTGGGGTAAAAGAATTCTAAAATGGTTCTTAATTCAGGGAACGGTGATATCAATATTTTAATCTTTACATTTTAATTTTACAGTTGAACACGGTTATAACGAACTCGAAGGGACCGACATATTTAGTTCGTTATAAACGTAGTCCGTTATATCCGTAAAATTAAAAAAATATATTTGTTAACAAAATACACGTATTTCATTACAATACTAATATTTGGAATTAAAGCATATTTCTTTCCTTTAAAAATGGGCGGCATTTATAATTTTTAAATATTATTGATTTATATATCAGGAATAATATTTTTTTGCATTCATCATTCATTCATTTCACAAATGTCAAATTGAGCTTAATTATATTTTTAATACTAATTAAATTTTCTTTTGTAACCGATGTTTTTAAATTGGCTTATTTTTAGATATTTACTTTTTGAAAAATAGCGATTTTCTAATATTAGCGTTAAATCCTCAAATAATTTTAGTATAATTAGCTATTTTACTACTACTATAAATGTAAAACTCATCTTTTATTTGCCGATAATTTAAATAAAATTTAATGAAAATTATTTTTAACTGTCCAATAATTTAAATGGAAATAAATAAAAGTTATTTCTGTTCATTTTTAAATTTTTGGATCTTTTTTGAAATGTTTAATTTTATTTATCTAAAACAAGTATTTGCGGGATATCGATATAAACGTAGTGTTTTGTATGAAAAATTATTCTTGGGATCATAAAAATATGTTCGTTATAAAAAAGTTCGCTATAACCGTGTTCGTTATAATCTTAGTTATTTGTATGGAAAATGTTGGTCAAATCAATGGGACCAAAGAAAAGTGTTCGCTATAGCCATAGTTCGTTATAACCGGTGTTCGTTATTTAATTATTAAATTTATAGAAAATTTACATTAATTTTATTTCCACAAGAATTTTTAATTAATTATCAAATTAAAGAATTCCAATAAATTTTGAATTTACGGCCTGTCCCACAATGTCGAAAGAAAAATTCGTAGCGACATTTTTATAAAAAACAAAAAAATTTTACATTTTTATTGTTTCTCATAAATTTTTTCGATATCGTGGGACAGACCGTTAAATAAAAATTTTATGAATGACATATTTTATTTATATGTAGAAAAATTCTCTTATTTGATTTTATAAAACATTTTCATTAAAAAAAATATATTAATTTTCTTATAAAAAAAAATCTACTCTTTTTATTAAATTTTCTATAAATTATTTTTTAAGAAATTTTAGATTTTTTTAAGGAAATTTTTTAAAATAAATTTTCATTTTTTTTTTTTTTTTTTTTTAATTTTCAACAAATTTTCTTTTATATAAAATCTTTTGATGAACTAAATTTTTCACAAATTTGGTTAAAAAAACTCATTTTTTTTTTTTTTTTTTTTTTTTACATAGGATTGTATGTATATAAAAATCATCCTGAATCATAGCTGAATCATATTTGAAATAAATTTTTCACCCATCAGCCCATAGTGTAAAAGCTAAATTGCTTTTTTTTATTCTTCAACACTTAGTACAGTATATGAAAACACTCAAATATAAAAAAATTAAGTGGGAGAATTTGAGTCTAACACTAAATTTTGTAGACAGTGGGTTTTCAAAGGTGTTTGATATAGTGCACTTGCTCGTGTTTATTGTTGTCATTCAAAATTAAACAAAATAATAAAAATAATAAAATAGAAAGAAAAAAAAAAAACAGAAAAAAAGAAAGATTATTTAATTTATTTGTATACGATAAACTACAATATATTTTTTATCATTGTGTATTTTTTCGCTCTTTCGTTTGTTTTTTTTTTACAATATTCTATGCATTTCTTTTAAAAAACAAGAAAAACCTCAAACGCGATATATGCAAGAATATAATTGTCAGTTGTTTTTAACAAATTCTCTAAATTAGCAAAGGTGCTGCAGTGAAAGAAAAATAAAAATAATAAAAAATACTAAGAAAAAAATTCAAATATATTCAAGGATTATTACAATGAACTTGAAAAGATTTAATTATATTAAAATTATTAAATAAAAAATAAATATCAACTACATATAAATTATAATAAAAAAAGATAGTGTTTAAATTAAAAAGTAATGTTTTATTAAAATTTTAGAAGAAAACACCATGAAGAATAATAAAAATCCTTTAACTTTAAATGACTTTAATTCGTTAAATGTCATTAAAATAAAAAATACAATTTTAACAATTTCAAATAAAGTTTATTAACAGAAAAAAATGCATACTAATAACAGTAATAGTATTACTACTATAACTACTACTACTAATAATATTAGTTGTAGTACTCATCATCATACGCATCATACGTTATTTACCCGTTCTCTTAAACGTTCTATTAGTTTTAATTCAGGTAATTATTAAAAGATTTTTTATTTTACCTTTAATTATAATTTCCTTTTATTTTACTAAGAATTTATCATCAACATTTAGTTTATTTTATTATATTGTCACATAATCATTATTATATATTTTTTTTATTCAAATTGTAGTGTTGTTGTCATTTATCAATTTGCTTTTATTTGTTCATTATATTTAATTAAATTTTATTGCCAAAATTCATAATACAAATACAAAAATGCGCATTTATAGTACATATCTTTATTTTTCTATACAAAATAATAACAATAATAAATTAAATAAAATAAAAAACATAGAGACGACCTGATTGATGACGTTTTTTTTTTTTTTTTTTTTTTTTTTCTTGTTAAATAAAAGCCTTTTTGTTGTTGTATTTTACTGATCTTTATCATATGATTCTTTTGGTTTGTTTGTTGTTTATTAATAAGTATTACATTTTTTATAACATTTATAAAGCAAAAAATAAAAATAAAAAAATTATCTTTTTATTTACATTATTTTACTGTGACCAATACGTACAGTTCGTTTTTATACACGAATTAAATTAGGGTCTGCATTTGGTATCTTATAGGGTATCCAATCGATTAACCGTCGTTCGGTTATCCGGTTAATTTTTGTCGATTAACTCTCCGAATAAATTAAAACTGTCTAATTTCGAATAACGAATAAACCGAATAACTTGTGTCGAATAACCGGTTAACCGAAATGTAGTTTTCTTGAGTTATAAATTATAATTTTTTTTATTTTTATGACAAATTTATGTAAATTACATAAACTGTTACATTCCAGTAAAAATAAATAAAAATAATTTTTACTGAGGTACTTTTTCTTCTGCTTTATAAGTAATAAAACAGATATATAGAAAGATTTAAATGAATTGTTCCGCTATAAGACGTACACAAAAATATTAATTTAGACACTTTTAACAAAATATCATTAACATACAATTTTTTTCTTTTGTGGTCAATTATTTATAATAATATGTTTCTTATATTTTCATGTATTCCATTATTAAAATTTCGCGTGTTGTATATTGCAATAAAAATAAATCTGTTAAAAACACTCTCATATACAAATTACTAATCTGAATTAATTAGAACTGACCCAAATTCTTTGGGGGTTTCCTAAGTAGTTTGCTATTGAAAATTAGTTAAATCAATTCAGTAAAAAAAATAGTTATATAATAAAATCTGAACCAACCTCTAACAATTTTTATTTTGTAATTTCGTTCAAAACTTAATAAAATTGTGTCTGTAGAAAAAATTTAACACAAACAAAATAAGTAAGAATGTTATATTTAGTTTGAACTAATCATAACGTGTATCTGCCACTTTTTTTGGTGCCACACTATTTTAAAGTTTCACGCCCAATTATTCTTTCGGATTTTTGTACAAAATGTCTTTGGCGTACATAATTTTGGAAAAGTATGAATTGATGTTACGTCAAACACTATTCTAGAATTGGCTCATAACTTGAGTCTTTATTAACCGATTTTAAATATTTTCAATACCAAACAAACCTTACATAAGTTAAATTTAATCCGCTTAGTGAACCCGCCCCAACAAGACAGGAATACAGATGAACGTTGGGGTAAAATGTGTTTAAAGAGATATTACGTTTATACGCACCATTTACTCGCAATTGAAAATATTGCGATATGAAAATTTTGCTGTATAAACAGTGAGTTAGTACTATATTTGTAAATTAGTAACTCACGAAAAATAATCGTAATTAGTGAAACTAATTACAAGTAAAACGTATAGCGTTGCCACTTGATTTTACGTTCATAGAATTTTCGATGATATTAGTTTCGATGATAATTCTTCCCATCTGGCACGACAAATAAGGAAATATATTTTTTTGTGCAATTTGCATATAAACAGTGAATTATTTATTTGCAAGTTATTTCTATTTGCAATAATCGCGCATATAAACATAATAAGAGTCAGTTAACAATTTTTTAGATATTAGGAAAAATTCAAATTTTATCAACTTTAACTTTATCTTTTTTTCAACAAAAAATGTCTCAAAGCCGAATTTGTAAATGGAATCATCATCTTCAAGTATTTTAGTGCATTTTTCCTAAGTGTTTAAAAATTTCGTGTTTTCTAAATATTTTTATTATATTTTTGAAAATTGTCCTAAAATATAAAATGTTTAATGTTGTTATTTAAGTAATATTCAGAAAAAAATTGTGCGCGTATATGGTCCGATTATAAAAATTTCAAGTTTCCAGTTTCTCACATACATTTTCTTGCTGTTATTTTGCTTTATTAAACAGTGGAGCAGAATCGACCATTTTTGGAAATAAATCTAATCGGCTCACAGTGTCACATTTGACAGTTTTAGAGCGACAAAAAATCAATTTTGGAGATATTGGTTTAAAATTGTATATTTTGTTAGTAGATAAGGCCTTAAACACTTCCATTAAAAAATGGGCGGGTAGAAGCCCATGCCACTCACATACTGAAAAAAAATTATTTTATTTGCATGAATTTCGGATATATTTTTGTAAATTTTATTGAAGTAAAGGATATTTTAAAAGTAGACGTGGCAAGATCTAATTATATATAATCACAGTGAAACATTTGCATAATAAATTTTCTGATATTACCTTAATGTGTTTAAAGAATTCTTAAAAAATTGCTAATATGAGGTACCTCCCTTTTTTTGCTAATATTTTAAAAGATCGCAAAAAGTCGCAGCCAATATTCTCAAATATAATTTTATAGATATTCTTTTACATAACAATCGTACTTTTAAATTAGAACTCGTTGGAACTTTTTAGTTCCAGTACGTTAAAAATAGAATTTCCCAAAAAATACATTAAAAATACAACAATATTTACAGCATCGTTTTTTTACCTAGTAAATTATAATAGAATAATTATAATAGAATTTATTATTACATACCAAAAAAAAATATATCAATATCTGCAGTATTTACTGAGATATATGATGTTTAAGTTAACATCATATACAAAAATTAAGATATTTTTAAAATTTTCAACTTTGAAAATCCGTAATTCGCGCTATAGAGACCTTCCAATACTTTATGTATTTTTTCCATAATATATGATATATTTACTAATAAATGCGATAAGAATTATTTCCATTAATAAGCTTTTATTTTTGTCGTTATAATTTGGATAAATGTGACACTGCAAGGCTGGTTGTATTTATATAACATTTTTTTGTAATTTTTAATTAGTTAAAGAACAAAATTATCTATCGAACAAAGAAAATTGTATGTCAATATCTTTAATGAGTTCGAAAATAGTTAAACAATTTTGAATTTTAAAATTGTCAAAAATTAACAAACAATTGGACGGAAGGACGGACATCAAATTTGTCTCCAAAAAATCTTTAAATTCCAAAAATGCATATTTTACCTATTGATAAATATAAAAATATAAGCATTAAAATATTGATATCACTTTTCCCTGAATTTTCGATCCGTTTTCGATCCGTTTTACCCCAATGTGATACGGACTGACTGACGGACATAACCAGATCGACTCACAGTCATACATGAACCCAGAATGATAAACGCAATATACTGCCCGTCCTCTTCTTTATTGAGGGTATAACATTAGTTTGTTGCTGTAATATGTGTTTTCGCTTAAAAATCCTTCTTGCTATATAAAGATCTTAGTGATATAAAAATTTTAATTTGAAATCTCATATTAAGCTGTGGCAACCTCCAAATATATTCAAATTAATTTTATTCTACTACAATATACAAAAACACTCGACAAATACCTATCTCACATAGCCTTCTCGATTACAAAAACAGTTTTTGACTATGTTCCAGTATTCCTACTTTTATTATACTTTTGTTTATTTATTATTATTTATTTATTTTTTTAATTTTTTAAAAGAATTTTAAACTTTTAATAAAAGAATTAGACTTTTCAAACTTATACATTTGTTTTGGTCAAATTATAAAAAAAATACAAAAAAAACATTTTTTTCGGAAATTTTTAAAGTTTAACTGCATTTTCTAGAAATTACAGTCAATAATTTAAATAAAAGAGGTCAAAGTTTTTTTTTTTACAAAATGTCCATGCATTTAAAATAGCAGTCAAATTTTAGTAGTCAATATCTAATCTTTGTTCATATTTAAAGTGCATCAAAGATTATAAAAAAAGATTTAAAAAAAGTTCCAAGCAATTTTAGATAGGGAAAGTACAAAATACTCACCTTTTTTAATATTAAATCGTCATTTCCTTGAGAATTAATTCCTTAGATTAATTTTATTAATTCATAAAGAATTATGTATATTAAATTTTCGTTAAAACGTTTAATTTAATTTATAATCTTTTGTTTTTAATCTTTTACAAATTTAATTAAGAAGCTAATTTATAATTGATTTGAATTAAAGAAAATTTTAATTAATCAATATAATTTTCTTCAAGGAATTAATTCTGTAATAGAATTAATGCAATACATGTAATGTACATGTAAAGAATTTATATCTATGAATTACATTATTAAATACTTGTATGGAATGACAGGATACATTAAATAATGAATCCTTTCCAATTTTTGATTTAAAATTTGTTTAATTTAAATTCTTAATAATACGAGAAACACCAAAAAAACATTTAAATTTATTAATAATATACATACATCAACAGACTAAACCATACATGTATCTAATAAATATAAACATTCAATCAGAATTATTTATTTTTTATTTTGTTTACTAATTTCAAATATTATATAGTTTTTACTATAAAGGTAAAAACAATTACAAGTTCAAGGCCATATAAAACTTATACATACATACCTACATACATTTATATACATATGTATATTTGCATAACCAACAGCACTTTAAATTGCAACCAAATCAACTAATAAGTACTATATTATTTTTGAGGAAATAGTGACATTTAAACTCAAACACTTAGAATAATGTTTAAACTAATTTAGAATTTACTAACAAGTTGTAGAACTATATTCGACAAATACTGAAAACTTATATACCCTATTATTGGTTTTTATTTTTATACCCTACACCACCATAGGAAGTTGGGGTATAATGCGTTTGTGCTGATGTTTGTAACGCACAGAAAAAATTATCGGACACCCCCCCCCCCCCTAAAAGTATACCGTTCGAGTTATCTTGATGGCACAAATAAATACTTTGACACAAGGACGAAGCCTAATGAAATTGGTTATGATCGGTCCATTATTTTACCTAGTTCCCATACAAATGTCCTCCCGGAATAGGGGTTTAACGATCATAAATTCTATATTTCAATAAAACTCAGCACAAAAGAATTCTGTATAAGTGTTAAACGTTGTGCCAAATTTCATCAAGATCGGTCTATAATTGACCATAGCTCCTATATAAATCCCCTCTTCTGAAAATCACTTTAACGTGCATAAATCCCATACGAATGATAGTATCAAGTTAATATTCGACACAAATAAGTTTTATATAAGTAGAAGCAACATTGCCAAAATTTATGAGAATCGGTCCATAATTTACCATAGCTCCCATATAAAACCACTTCCGGGAATCGTCCTAAAGGGCATAAAATCATACAGATGTTAGTATCAATGCATTGTTCTGTATTTGTATAATTTATTTTACATTGAGTAAAAGTGTTGGTCTACAATTAGCCACAGGTCTAATTTTTAGCTCATACAAAATGATCTTGCACTAATAGTGTTTTCCGTCTAAAATGTAGCTCTTATTCTGAGTCAGATGTTCTTTTCTAAATTAACCCTTTGATGTACTCAAAATAATACACTTTGTAACAGCAAACTGAAACATTTTTTGTAAGAAAAAAATATTTTTTGAAGGAAGAAATTATTTTTAATTTTTATAGCTTTAAAATTTCCCAAAATTTTGGAATTTTCATTTCATTATCGGTCACCAATGAGAGTATTAGCAATTGCCTCTTTACTCAAAAATTTTTAACTGACTCATTGACTCATTGTAAACTTTGTAGCAGTTGAAGTGCCTATTTGTCATTTTATTGACCCTTCGGTAGTCGTAGTGGTGATTGTGTGTGCATAAAAGTGACACTATGTAGTCGTTGAGGTGGCAATAGACTTCGTCCTGTAACAAGCCCATATTAAAAGGACTAGTTACGTAGCTATTAAAGTGACTAGAAATCTCACAAAAAATCCGAAAATTAATCAAAAATTTCACCAAGATCCTAAATTTCACCAAAAATTCAAAATTTTACCAAAAAACCCAAATTTTTAAAAAACAAAAACCCAAAATTTTACAAAAAAAAAAAAATAATATTACAAAAAACCGAAAATTCGCCATATATTTAAAGTTTTAACAAAAACAGCCATATTTAATCCAAAATCCGATTTCCTTCGATTAAATTAAAAATAAAACAATCGGTCTTCGGTGTTACATTTTTTGTTTTATTGTAAACATAAAAAAGTATCATTTTATGAGAGAAAAGGTAATCTTCAAAAATTGTCACACAGTAACATATTTCTTTAAAAAAGAAATTTTTAGTGAAAAATCAGTCTCTGTGAAAAAAATATATATTTTTTTAGTGAATAATCGGGATTTTACAGAAAAAAAAATATTTTTTTCATTGAAAAATTGTTTTATTAGAATAAGATTTTTATGAGTAAAAACTGGAATCACAGATAAATATTTTAAAAATTTCCAAACCAATGACAAACTACTACATATATACCCGTGAATATTCATTTATCTATATATATATTAAAAAAAAAAGCATTTCAGAAGGATCACATTAAAATGTGAAAACGAAACTAAACGTTTAATATGAAACTAAACACTATAAATTGCAAACAAAGTATGTATACAAAAAAATTGGTTTGCCAATCAAATTCTGAAGGAAAGATATCGAATCATTTATCATAGAACTTTTTCTAGTTTAAATTTAATTTTCTTATATTTTGTAATCCTTTTGTTTTGTATACATACTTTAAAAGTAATTGTTTACTAATAATTGTTTACTAAAATGAAATATATTACATATACATATACGACACGTGTGTTTGTTTAAATATGTCATATAATTAAAGAAAGTATCACTACAATTGTGGCCAGTAAATCACAAGACCTTAGTGATTTTAGTTTGAGGTCATAGTCATATCAGAGTAGGTCATAAAAAGAACTACATATGTTTGTATGTACATACTTGGAGAAATATTTTATTTGATTTTGTACACCTTTCGACCATTGATTAGTATAATTGCTTGGGACATAACATATGCACCTATACATTCAAATTTAAGTAAATATCACAAACAGAAAATTTACAACTTTCCAAATAAACAACCCTTAAATAAATAAAAATATTATTTGTATTAAATTAACAGGTAACATGCGCACAATGTTATGAAGTCCATTTTTTATCTAATTCAATTTTTCTTCATTATACTTTAAAAGAAAATAATTTTGAATTTTAAAATATTTTTCTCGCCATATAATTTGCCAATTTGTTACTAAAAAACATCATACTACAAAAAACGATGACGTTTTCTATGAAGAAAATGCAAAACATATTATTTATTTTTATATAAATAGAACAAATTTAAATAGATTAAAAATGTTTTACATGTTTTTCTTTTTTTGATTTAAAGCAAAACATTTGTGCTTTTTGAGGTTTATTGCTTAATTTAATTTTTAATAAATAATAAACTGGAGCGAAATTGTCACAACGCAAATAAACATTTGATTCATTCCCTAATCGTTTTAGGGGGTGGCAAACTACTAATTGTATTATAGCTTTTAACTTAATAGGTTTATAAATAATAAATTACTTAAAATGAAATAAAATAAAAAATATATATTTGTTAATGAGTTTGCCCATTTTTATGCATAAAGTTATGGCAGATTGAATAAATATTTAATTAAATGAAAGTAAGAAATGTGTAAAAGCAACAAATGGTTTTTTATGAATTTCTAATATTTTTTGTTATTAATGTTTTTTTGTTTAATTTTTAAAACAAGGAAGTTCATAGCTAGATATGAATTTCATTGATTAATATATCAAATATGTCCGTTAGTTATCTGGAGGCTTCAAAAAGTTGATTTCAAAATACAGATGGTCGAAGATGGTTTTCTAAAATATGTTTTAAAAAAGTCTTAATCTACTTTGATTTTATCATTGTTATTTGTCCAACAATTTCCTAGACTTTGCATAGCGGATTAATAAAACCATTGTAATTGTATGACAATTCAAACTTATTGATTTCAATAGTTATTAAACGTGTTCTTATTTACTTGTAGTGGGATTTAAATATTTCATGCGTTTAATTCGCAAAAGTAATAATGTGTTTGTTGGATTTGTATTAAATAATGAAAACAAAAAATCGATAAAATCGTCTATTTAACTAAATCACTAAATTATCTAAATCGCAAAATAAAAATAAAAAATATTCACAAACAAACTTACGAAAAACATTTAGAGGAAGTTCTCGCATTAAAGATTTTGTAAATCCCAATTAATTGTTTATATAATAGTTTCAAATATTTTAATAATTAAATAAAGTACATACTAAAAATCGATGTAAATAAACAAATTAAATTCAAATTTTATATTCAATTATTTTATTAATTGAAATTCAACGTATTAAATAAATTGTATATTCAATTATTCAATTTATCAATTATTTTTATTTATTAATTAATTACTACAATGAGAAAAATAATTGAAAGCCAATAAAAATATTAGAAAATTTAAATTTTTATCACTTGAATAATATATACAATAAAAAGTAATTGGAATAGTTTTTATCTTTGATAAATCGTTTAATTTTTTCTGTATTTATTTAATTATAAAAATATTTCATAGCCTATTAAAATTCTGATTAATAATTTAATTGAAATGTTATAGAAAATATATTTTTTTCTGAACACACATTTTAAGAGACTATTATTTTATATATTATTTGAAGAGTTTAAAACTATGTTCTCATTTGCCAAATATTTGACCAAATTTGCGTGACCATTAGTTCTACAAAAAATTGTTTTGCTCTTATTTGAACTTACAATTGTTTTGTAAGAAAAAACAGCGTCAAACAATATTCGGTAAAATGTCAGCAATGGTAAATGATAAATATATTTTCCCATTAGGTTAGAAAATATTTTATATAGAGATTACATAATTTTGGTCAAATATTTAACTAGTCTCAACATACCTCAAGTAACTTATTAGAGACAAAATCTAATAAGTTCTATAGTTTTTAATCGATTAAAAAAATTTTATATTTATAACAAAAATTGTTTGTAAATGACTTTATAGAAAAATTTATAAAAAAATTCTAGTTAAACTTGATCAATGTTGAATTTTATTTTTCCATTTTTATTTATATGATTGAGAAATCTAATTGTTCTTTAATTCTCTTTTTAAAATCGTATGAAATTTGATATTCTAATTATTCCTTAAAAGCATTTATAATAATTAAATTCTTTATATTAACTCCTTAAAGAATCCAAAATTATAGAATTAAAGCCAAAAAATCATTGAATCATTAAAATTTTCTTAAATTGAAATCAATTACAAATTAGCTTAAACAAATTAATTCATTTCGTAAAAACATAAATCAAAAATGAAATTAAGAATTGTATCATTCATTCGATAGTTGAATGGAATTCTGTATATATTAATTCAATAAAGAATTAATTATATTCGAAGAAAAAAGACAATGAATAAAGATGTACAATTATGTTTTTGGGAATGATATTATGGAATGAAAAACTAGTATTTCTTAATTTAGAAAAAATATTTAAGGGAATTAAAAAAAAATAAAATTTGTAGTATATATTATTTATTTTTAAACTGATTTATCATGTCCTCAACAAGGCCTATTACATACATTATATAATTTTTCGTAAGATTTTTTGTATAACACAGTGTAATTTTGACTTAACAAGAATTGCTTTTGTGATTAACAATTTGTGCAAATTTTAATCCCGATACTAGTATTTCTTGTCAGGAAAAAAGTATATTTGAAATTCGATCAATTGGGGCCATATTTATCCTCCTTAATAACAACCCACATATAATCGACAAACCGAATAAAAATAATTTGTTGCACAATTTTAAGCATTACACACCCTGTTTTTATTTGACATTTGCTTTTGTTTACGACATTTATTTGCCATTACTTGTACACACTACGAATAAGGGGAATTAAAACAAAATGTGCAAAAATATATTTTTTCATTTTGCAGAATAATACAAAAAAACAACAAGCGAAACAATCCGTTCGTCGTAGACAAGGCTTATTTACTATTAGGTTAGAGCAATTCTACAACAAATACAACAATAAAAAAAAAGTTCTCTCATTTGTTTTCCTAAAATGTCAAATTTTGTACATTGAAACAATAACAAAAATGTTATAAAAAATGTAAACAAAACACACATAGAAACAAACACCATATAAAAAAAAGATTTGACAGTCATCACATATAAAGAAAAAAAAAGTCAGCTGTGTTTTTAACTCTACCTAATAGTTAATATACCTTGGTCGTAGATACATAGAAACAGTGTTGCCAGATGAGGGGATTTGTCCCCAAATTGGGGATTTAAACTTTCATATGAGGACAGATTTTCGTGGGGAGGGATTTGGGGATTTTCGTAAAATATGGGGATTCTTTATTAAATAATACATTTATTAAATTTTTAAAAAATTTTCTATAAATTTTAATTTTAAAAAAAAAAATTTCAATAATTTTGAAATTTTGTAGATCATTCCGATAAATTAAATATGTAAAATTGTTTCCTTAAATATCCTATTTATAAAAATATTTTTCTAATTTTCTTTTTAAAGGAAATTTTTTATGAGTTTTCTATTTATAGAAAATGTGGAATTATTTTTTATGAAAATAAAAATATTATACAGATATCTATGTAGAGAAAATATTAAATTATTTTTCTTATTTATAGTCGTTTACACCAAAAAAAAAAAAATTTTTAGTTTTTTGCATCATTCGGTTTTAGAATGTAAAACTACATTAATTTAGTTGAGATTTCCACATAAATAATAAACCATTTTCAATTAATTTTTTCGAAAATCAAATAAAAACTACCAAAATAATTATTTATGAAACAGTCTATTCAACTCATTCCATAACATTAAGCTTTCATTCACGGGTTTCGGTTTTCTATGTATAGAAAAATTTAATACATTTTCTTTTATACGAAATTTTCGATAAATTTTCTTTTATGAAATTTTTTTTTTTAAATCTTTTTGTGCAAAATTTTTTAATAATTAAAATTGGTAACTGTTCTTTTTATAGAACATTTTCATTAAATGTCCTTTTTTAAGAATTTTTTAAAAGTTTTCTTTTTATATGATTCTATTGATAAGTTTTATTTTATTGGGAGCATTTGATAAATTTTCTTTTTGTAGGAAACTTTTGATAAATTTTAAAAATAATGTTTAATAAATGTCGTTTAATGATTATTATCTATTTATAGAAATTTTTAAAAACATTTCCTTATAAAAAATTGTTTATAAGAAACGGAAATTTTAAACATAATTATCAGGGCAAGTTTAAATAAGCATGAAAAAAATTAAAATATGCGATTGAAAAAGCACGAAAAAATGGTATAATATGCACAGAAATATGCAAAAATAGAATGAATATGCATAGAAAAACCGACTTATTTATGCATTTTAATATACTGATATGTAAAAAACAGGCATAAATATGCATTTTTTAACTTTCAATCTCTGATAGATTTCGCTTTTTATAAAAATAAAAATATATTAATTTTAAGTCATACTCAAAAAAAAAAATTATAAATCATTAGATTGAACTCCAAAAAATCACTAAAAAATTGCTTTTTTGTTAAGAAAACTTTTTTTATTTCCATTATATGCAAATTTATGCCAATATTTAAAAAAAAAGCATTTTTGTGAAATTTTTTAAAATATGCAAATGCTTACTTTCCAAGCGAATAGATTGAAAAACTTGCCCTGATAATTATATATTAAAACATTTTGGGGACAAAATTGGGGATTTGGATTTTAAAATGGGAATTTTTTGGGGATTTTGAGCTTCGGTTTTGGGGACATGAGACAAAATATTTCTGGCAACACTGCATAGAAACCAAATTTAATTTACTCTTGTTTGCTGTTTATAGCATAAGCAAAATACCCCTAACTAATAAAGTACTATTTATACATACAAATAAATATAGTACGTACGAGATACGTACAAATCGGAACACATGTAAAACTGCTCACACACAATTTGTTCAGTTTCAGTCTTTGCTATACGGTACTACAGTCAACAAGTTGAAAATACTGAAAAAAAAGAACTGAAAAACCCGACGACAATCACGACAATTGTCTCCGATATAAAGAGAGAACAAAAGAAATATATACAGACAAAGATACATATATAAATATATATAATAATGATGAGAAAATAAAAACAGAAATAAATAATAAACGGTAAAAAAAAATGAAAATATAAATATGTATGTACGTTTGTATGTACATTAGTGTGCTCGTATATGGCGAAGCTTGGCCAATAAACAAACGAGCGACGAGAACTAATAAATAGCAAACCAAAAAAGTTAAATATAGTTTTTGTACATCAGTTTTATTTTTTCTTCCATTTATTATTAGTACTGTGTATTATTGCAATGCATTTTAAATTAACAAATAGTGTTTAAATTAAAAGAAGAAGAAATACAAGTAATTTATCATATGTACAAAATACATCTTGCACAATTATTTGAATAATAAAATTAAAAAATAAAATAAATGAATTTTTATAATTTAAAATAAAACAATCAAAAAAATATTAAATTATGGTGACTATTTAAAAATAACATTAAAAATTTTATTTCTACGCATTTTTTTATATTAAAAGAAGATAAAAAAGAATCTTATGTGAATGTTGTGAAAAAAAAAAGAATTATAAAGAATTGAAGAAGACAAAAATAAATAGGGGTGAAAATCTTTGCTATAAGAAATAAAAATATTCTTGGCATATGAACGCGAAAATAAAACAAAAACAACAAATATTTGAGGTCTCAACGGCTTTTGAAATACCTTATATATTTGTTTCTTTTTTAATATTTAAGAAAATAATATAATAAATAAGGTGTATTAAAATCAATATCAAAAGTGGTTGTTTTAAATCAAACTACAAATTCAAAGGCATTTTAATAATTAAAATCTGCAATAAATTTTAACTTTTTAGTATAAATCTAATCTACTATTGATTTTAAAATAATTTTGATACTGATCAAGAGTTATTTTACTTGCGATTATGGTGAAATAAAAAGTTGTGTACGCTCTTTCTCAGTTAAAGAGTTATAGGTTTTTAATTATATTGATACCATTTAAAAGCACTTACAAATGCGGAATATAAAATGACCATACATAAATGGCGAAACTTAAACAGTATTTTGATATTCGGAAAAAGCTTTTTTAGCGAAGCCGGCAATGCAGAAAATGTTTATTAACGTCAAAATATTATATTTTAATAGTTCCGGTAATATTGATTAGTTCCTTTTTCCCCAATTATATTAAGAAAGAAATAAAGATTTGAATTAAAAAATCACAATGATTCAATTTTAAACTTGATTATAAATTTTTTAAGGATTTAATTCAATACACGTGAAGTATAAAAATTTCAAGGATTTAAATTTATTATGAGAGTTATAAGGAACGACATAGATAAAAAATTGCATACGATTTTGAAAAGTGAATTAAAGAATTAAGTCTTTTGAACTCTTGATTTTTAAGTATTTTAATTTATGCTTTACTTTAGTGCATATTTTTTTGGGAAAAAAAGGAAAGATATATGGAAAGTTAAAATAAGTTATTTCAGGCAATAATATTTGACCAAGATATAAGTCTCAAACAGGTTAAAAATTAAAAATGAAATAAACAAAGACAGTGTCAGGGATACATTAATTTGATGATTTTGAGGCTGTATTGAAGATTTTTGTTTGTAAAAAACTATTTAATATTTGGAGTAATTTTTCACTGCTTTATTAAAATATTTTTTTTTTTTTTTTTCGCTTAGTTTTAAATTATCTACTATAGCAATTGCTAAAAGATATTTTCTTTGTACACTTAAAAACATTCAAAGCTAATTTGTCAGGAAATTGCAACTTTTCTATAAATTTGTAGGATGCAAATTATTAGGGAATCGGATTTGAAAAACATATGTGATAGAAAAAATTTGTTCACTAATAGCAAATTATGCAAAAAACTACAAAATATGAAAAATTTATGTTAAAATTGTAATTTATGCAAAACTTGCTTTTCATGGTACGCTTCGCTACCTTACTTTATATGGAGGCTTGTTATGTATGGGAGCTGCCCTTTCCCCGGGCCCTATCCGCCCTATTTTAATTTTATCAATTCAATATGCTATGAAATTAGTTCCCAAAAAATTTGAGAGTTCTCATTATAATAGTTCCTTAGATATGCCATTAAGAATATTTACTTTGCATTGGGGTAGCATTTTCCCATTTCCTACCCGTCCCATTTTTAACCTAAACTATGGGAGTTCTTACGAAAGTTATTTATGCAAAATTTTAAGGCTTTTGCTGTAAAAATTCTTAAGATATATAATATTTATATTAACGTTGTATGGGGATGCACCAGTCTCTCTGATCCTACCCGTTTCGTTTTATCTTAAATAGTGAGAAAGTTATTTATATATTAATACTTTTGGTATAATAGTATTTAAGTTATCCGATAATTAGTATTTTCTTTGTGTGGGGAATGCTTTCCCCTGGTCCCATCATTTTCATCTCAATTATAAAGGATGATAAAAAAGTTATTTCCTCAAAATTGTAAGAATTATCCCAAAATATTTTTGAAGTTATAAGATAACTAATATTTTATTTGTATTGGGGTACCACTCCACCAGCTCCTATCGAAAAATAAAATTGCTTTTTTAATTCTGGGGCTTACAGGATTATACTGAGAAAATTTCGATTTTGGTAGAAACAGACACACTTTTATTTTAACATTTCCTAATCTATAATAAGGATTTTCTACGATAATATGACAAAATATGTTATGAAGATTAATATATGCTGTAATAAATCTATGCCAAAATTCTTAAAATTTACTGAAACGTATAAATAACCATCAGTTTGGATCATTGAAGCCCAGGAAAATATATGATTTTGCATATTTTTAGTGCTAAGAATATTGTCAGTAAAGATTTGTGGATTTCATTTTCTCGAATAAATATTTATGTTTTCAGCGAGTTCTAATGTTTGAGAGATTTTTTTTTCCATTTATTATTAAGTTAATAAAAAAAGATATATATTTAGCAGAGTTAGAATCTTATAAGGTGTAGCACACTTATTACTTTTGTGAATTCAATTAAGCTCTCTCTTATTATTAAAGTTCGAAACTATTACAAAAACTTTTATCTCAAAGCATAATAAAAATATTAAACATCTTCACCATCTCTCGTTCATGAAATTAAATACACTATAGTAGGGTATAATAATAGTACATGTCATAAATTTAACCAAATACTCTACATACACAGCTGAGCTTGCCAATATAAAATAATATTAAAATAAAAAAAATAACACCACGACAAACAAAATATAAAAAACTAAGAGAAAAACATACAAATTTTAAAAGATTTTCACTTCATAATTTAATTTTTGGGTCACCTCGAACAAGTAAAATATTAAAATAAAAAGTGAAACAAGAGAAATACAATTCTTATTTTTGTGATAAGTGAAGTAATTTTATGCAAATCATCTGTAATTATTATTTTTTTTTTTTTTTTTCCAACAAATCATTTATTAACTATTTATAAACAATTTTATAACATTTTAGATATTTTATAAAATAAATTAAATAATCACACACTTAAATTTAAATAAACAAACAACAACAAAAGAAATCTATGACAAAAATCAAGTGACTTAGCAGCTGTTTTAAACAAAAAAATAAATAAATTTAAAAGGAAAATCATTCCTTTTAATATTTATTCCCCCCCTCCAATCATTAGTATTTTGGGTTTCAAAAAATATAAAAAAAAATCCCCTCAACTCAATTTAAAAAAAAAAAGTTCTTTAAATCAACACTTTGTTCTAACGTTCCTTGAATAATCAATCAATTGCTTAACCTTTTTGTTTGTAAATTCATTTCGTATTGTTTGTTACACTACATGGATGACGAGCTTGAGGATAAAGTTTTCTATCAAACATACGTTTCACACATGAAGATCCTATCGAAATTTGCTGTGGGCTTTTCGTCCATTAACTCACCCATAGCCTACATATGGAAATTATGTCGTCTCTATGTTTTGCGACCAGAAGTGATATTCTGCGGTGTTATACTATTCATTTTACTACTTTATTTACAAGCTGTCGACACATGGTCACGTGGATTACTCGGCCGCATACAGGCAACTTTAAGTGGACGACAAAAATCGAGTCGTTTGAAATTATTGGAGGCATCCGGTCAAGGTGATCATCAATCATGGGAGGCAATACGTGGACAGAGTTCTGCATATGCGATACTCGGAAGAAGACCTCGTATGGAAGATCGGTGAGTACACTTTGTAATAATTTTTAATGTTAAGAATTTTATTTAAACGCATGATACAATAAATAACAAGGTACAATTATTAGGTCTCAATTTCTGAGGTGAATACCTTTAGTATTCAATTATTAATTGAAAAAGTTGTATATTTAATTATTCAAATTAATACTTATTTTTATTTATATTTTATTAATTGATACAAAAAGAAAATTAATTGAAAGCCGATAAATAGTTTCATTTTTAGTAAAAAATATTAGGAAATTTGAATTTTGATAAATTAAATAATTGATGCAATTAAAAAAGTAATTGGAATAGTTTTTATCTTTGATAAATCATTTAAGAAACCATAATTTTTCCATGTATGTAAAATTTGAATTTAATGTGTTAAAATATTTCGATTTTGCTTAATTTGTTTAATAATAGAAATATTTTAAATCATTTTAAAATTTTAAAATTCTTATTAATAATTTGATTACAATTTTTTTGAAAATATTTTTCTGTATAGTTTATAGAATCGAACGAAAAATTCGTTTTGGCTTATTGTAAGGAAAACAATAACAAAACTTGAAATTTAAGTATTTGTTGTTTTCTATATAACTTTTCGAAACGAATTTTTCGGCAGGTAGACCAAAGGGTATACATTTTTCTCCAGACTTTTTTTATAGATTGAAGAAATGTCAGTAGGATATAAACAGCAGATTATCAATTAAATGGAGAAGAAGTAATTTGTTAGTAGATTATATTAGACAGCTAGAAAAGGTCGGACGAGATACAAAATTTGTTGATAAAATCTGATAAATATAATAAACCTTAATTAACAATACAAATTGAATTCATTTAATTGAAAATCAAAAGTAAATTTTTGCACTTATATCAAGTGCAAGAATTTTTATAACACTTAAGGAAAATAAAAACATTAAATCTTATTTAATTGTAATTTTATTTTTATGTAAAAATAACAACATCAGAAAAATCAATATAATACTACTATATACTATATTTTAATTTCCCTTAACATTTTAGATTTACATAAAATTTTTCCATTTGCATACGTTTAATAATAGTGATTATTAAAATTGGAATAGTTAAATGACAACAAGCCGTAGTCTACGGGCTTTTTTTCTACTATTATCTGTATAATATACATATAAATATGTATAAATATATTAAGTTGATATAAGCTATTAGTAAACAATATTTTATGAACTTTAAACGTGCTAACTTTAGCCCTTAATGATAGTTAATATGTGTACTCAAATATGTCATTGACAATTTATCAAAATATAAAGTGGATTGCACTTTGCGTTGATTAAATATTTATATTAATAATTTAAATGTTTTATAGCTGGCATATAGATAAACAACAATTAGCTAAACAAATTATGACAAATTTCAATTGGCATTTTAATTTGTCTATTTTTTATCACTTTGCCGCAGTTTTATTCAAAATTCAATTATGTATAAAATTTTAATTTAATTTAGAATTTTGTTTATATTTAAATAAAGAAGTGTTAAGACTAAATCTTATCTCTTTAAATAAAGGTCATATATTGTCTAGGGAAATTTATATACATAATGTACTTGATTAGTAGTTAAACTAAAATTATATAAAGTTCATTAACTTTAAAATATTTTAATTTCTCAAAATTATTAAATTTTATTTATTCTAGTCTATGCTTTAATTTTTGAACAGCTGATAACATTTTTATAATTTTGGAAAACTAAAGCAATTTATTAATTGTTTATTATCAATATTTGCTGATTATAGAAATCTATAGACATTTAATCTTTTTTATATTTGTTATTTTCCCCATTCGCCAATTTTATTAGACAATATTTATTAATAACAATTATTTTATTAGTAATAATTTGGGTAACGTTTCCAGGCCAATAAAAAAAAACTAAAAAAATATAACAACTTTTATTTACTTTCTTCACAAAGATAGATCAAGAGTTCTTATGTATGGGATATTCGATTATTTAGCTCTTTAATATCATACTCGGGTTTTACAAAGCATAGTGGGGCAGAATTGAAATATTTTTTTTAAATAAATCTGTAACTTCTGATTTTCCGTGACTTAATAAACTTTAAAGTGGTATACTTTCGGTTCTGTAAAAGATATTGATTTCAATATTTTTCTGTATAACGAATATGTAAGCTAAGCAATGTAATTTAGATGAAAAAAATCGAGTTTATACTTTTTCTGATTTTTATACCCACCATCAAAAAGATGGGGGGTATATTGATTTTGTCATTCCGTGTGTAACATGTTGAAGGAATCATCTAAGACCCCACAAAGTATATATATTCTGGGTCCTGGTTAGATTCTGAGTCGATCTAGCTATGTGCGTCCGTCTGTCCGTCTGTTGAAAGCAGGATAGCGCTCGAACGGAGCAACGTAGGGAGACGAAATTTGGCACAAATATTTGTCTTATATAAGGTTTGTTTGGGATTGAAAATGGGCAAAATCGGTTCACAACCAAAAAAGAAACACAGGGTGTCCGTTTTATACATTTCTGCTGATATTTCTGCAACAAAAGCATGTACGATTGCGAAATTTTGTACATATAGTTTGGGGATCGATATCAACTCGGAAGCCAAAAATGGGCGTGGTCCGCCCACTTTACCGCTCACCTCCCATATAAGGTGAAAATCAATGAAATTTTGTTCAAATAGTTCAAGGACTAATTCAAACTCGGAAACAAAAAATGGGCGTGGCCCGCCCACTATACTGCCCACTTTACCGCCCACTTTACCTCCTTCTCTCATATAACTTAAAATGTGAAAAAGTTGATAGTGGGTATATAGATTCGGCCGGGCCGAATATTTGCGCTTGTTTAAATTAAAGTAAAATTTTTGTTAAAAGGTAGATTTTTAAGAAACTATAAATATTTTATCTGTAATAAAATCTTTGTTATTAAAGATATCTTAACGAAATTTTCGGTGAATTTAGACTTTATCGTATAAAATGAGAAAGTGAAAACAACTTTAAGATTTTTGTAAAAGGAATCCCACAATTCCCAAAAAAAATGGCGAAAATCCCAAAAATGTTTTTTTTTTCACATTTTCGGCTATAAAATCCACATTTTTCCGAAGTCCCGTTAATTTTGATTGAAAACTTTAACAAGATATTACAGATTCTTAAACTGCATTTCGTTTAATGATTCGTGCTTTGGAATTTGAGAAAATATAGACTAAAGTCAAAACTTTCATATAAAATGGGTCGAATTCGGGAGGGTGTGTACCTTGACCATTTGAGTTATTTGCTTTTTTTTTTTATTTTTAAGCTATCTTTGTGAAGATACCTTTCAGAAAAGCATAAAATTATTATATGTTGTTAAAGAAAATTTTATTTTAGAGAAAAAAAGTGTGTTTACAAAAAAACACAAAAAGTCGTAATTTTTGCAATTTTCAAATTCAAAATCGTTTATTTTTTGACTCAATAAAGATATCGACTTAAATTTTTTTTGTTCAATAGATAATTTTGTTCTTTAATTAGTTAAAGAAAAAACTACACTAGGATTTATATGAAGAAAACTGGATCAAGAACATGCAAAATTAAAAATTCAAATGCAAATAATTCAAAAACCATAAGAGATAAATAGGACATGCAAGCATGTTTTTGTAGGTCTTATCAATGCCTACAATAATGTATAAACTTATTTGAAATTGGACCAGCAAAATTTGGTAAGCGATTAAAAAATGTGTATGTCAGAGGTACCTAATTTTAAGCCCCTTTAACTCCGCCCATGAGGGGTCTGTTTGGTCCCCTTTCCAAACTTAACATTGTATGCTCCTCTGCTATATCTATACCAATTTTCATGGAAATCCGAAGTTACAGATTTATTTCCAAAAAATTTCGATTCTGCCCCACTGTACAATGGTTTATAATTCATTAATCAATATTGGGAAGACATTCAGAAGATCATTTATTAAACAAATGTATACAGTTTTTAAAATAATCTTTTATGTGAATTATAGTGATCTCGTGATTATAAAGATATTCACTAGGGTATTCACTCGAATATTGTTTGCTCGATTAATCGACAAATTAAAATCAAATATTGGTTCGATTAAATTAAAATCAAGAATTTCGAGTAAAAATTTATTCGAGCAAATTATGCCGATTAATCGAATAATTCGAGTAAAAAAATATTTCAAATAGTTAAAAAGTTTAGCTTGAAAACAATGTTTCAAAATTTTCATAGGATATTTAGAATCTAAAACACAATTCGGAAGTTTATTAAAAAAACTGTATTTTGCAATAAAACCGAATATAAGTCTAAATTACAGCACGTAGTTAAAGGTCGTTTTTCGATCACAAAAATTAAACAAAAATACAAACGTCCCTTTAAAAAATTGTAGTGTAAAATTCAAATAATATTTTATAATTTTAATACTTAATTTGAGAAGGATAAAGAAAATGGATTCTCCTTTTTATATTAAATGTTTTATAAGAAATAAATTGGAGGATTTTAAACTTGATTTAGAAAAACATCAACAAATTCTCAGTCTGGTGTGCAGGATATGATGATGATGGTTTGGATGAAATCAAAAATAGGAAGAAAGAAGAAATAAAATATTGAACATTTTGGGCAAAAAGTATGGTTAATTTCAAAATAGAGCCAATTATAATTCTTACGCGCACATTTGGGAGAATTATATATTTTAAATTTACAATAAATTTGTCTATTAAATGGAGAAAAGTTGTTAGTTCTAAATAACTGTATATATGACTAATTTACTATACAAGTTTATAGAATTAATATTGAATTTTTTATACTTTTACACCGGTATTATTAGGAAATTAAGAGTTGCGAAACATTTTTGCACAAAATAGAACTAAAAAATAATCACGAGATCACTATAATATAAATAAGAGTAAATTATCTTAAAAACTATATACATTTGTATAATATTAAATGACTGTCTAGTACTTAATTTATTTGGCTATGTCTGGCGATCAGTCATCGTATTTTGAATATAACTGAAAACCTTTGTGTAGCACATAGATTAGTATGTGTCCAAATTGAAAAGTGAAGTTATGAGACAAAATAGCTAATTATTTCAAAGTGGTTAAAAACTCAACATTAAATTGTTACTGAAAGTATAGATAATCACCTTTAATTGGGTATTAGTGTAAAAACTAGTCATTTTATAGCGTTTCAAAAATGATAAATAATATAATATAAAATTTTGTTCGAATTAATACACCAAAATGGTTAGACCTATTTATTTTACTATCAATGAATAATAATCAAACAATCAAAAAAGACAAATATTCATAAATATTTACGAAAATTTTAATTATATATTATTTTCGAAAGACTATTTCTTGTTTTAAGCTATATTTTTGTTTTATTTTTTAATAATCATTGAAAAAACGAGTAAAATTTTAAGGTATAATTTACTCGAATAACTCGAGTAACTTAAAAGTTTTACTCGATTATTCGAGTAACTTAAAAACTGCATTTTCGAGTTATTTGATTATTCGAACAATGAAAAAGTCGAGTAAAATGAATACTCCAATATTCACCTTAAAATTGTGCAACCCTTGCAATTTTTCACTGCTTCAAATTGACGTGAGGAACCAATTTTTAAAAAATTAGATAAATTTATCAAAAAAAAAAGTAAACAATTTTTTCAAGACACTGAAAAGAGTGCTACTACCTTTCAAATATATTTTTATTTATATTAATTATATTATTATTATATTAATCAGTATATTTATGTATATTTTTCTTTTTATATTATTTAATTTATTTTAGATTTTTTGTTTTATTGTTGTTGTTAAATTCGAAATTTTAAATTTGAATTTAATTTTTCAGTGGTGCTCTTTAGATTTGAGTTTTTTTTTTAGTATTATTTACACATTTTTACAGATTGGCAAGCTTATAAACAGGGAAACCACAAATATGCAATTGCATGTTTTTTCCTGAATGTTTAATGATGCCATCGATAAAATATTTATCCGTTTCGTTTTTGCATTTGGCAATTTTTAGTGCATATTTATAGCATATTTTGTTATTTTTAGATCATATTTAACCCCTTCAGAACATATTTTGACAATTTGAGGATAATTTTTTTATACCTCATGAAATGTTTTTATACCCTTCACCACAGGTGTAAAGGGTATATATAAGTTTGTCATTCCGTTTGTAATTTCCACAATTTTCGTCGGAGAGCAAAAAAGTTTATATTTTCGGAATCCTTGTAAGAAGCGATGACGATTGGACCATGTCCGTCCGTCCGTCCGTCCATCCGTGTGTCGGTTGAAATGGCGTTTATGAAGCCCACCGATAACTGACATATATAATATGTATGTCAAACGATCGGAAATGCTTTCGAGAATTTTGCTATTGGAATTCAGCAAGATAGGTTCATACAATGCGGAGATATGTTAAAAAAACCGGTTTTTTGAACCGGTTTTCCAGTTTCTGAAGCCTCTGTATACACTATGGACTTCGTTTTTACAAAGAATTCTCGGACATTTTTTTCTGAATTTTTGTTCTGAAAAAATGAAATAAATCGGTTCAGTAATAACTGAGATATCGGACAAAACGCATTTTTTATTTTTTGAAGCCTTGGTTTAAGCTATAGATTTTTATTTTTATACAGATCGGTCACAAATATTTTTATAAAATTTCAGTTTTTTGAATCAGGAAGATCGGTTTATAAATGGTGGAGATATGCTTTAAAAACCGGTTTTTAGAACCGGTTTTTTAGTTTCTGAAGCCTCTGCATATACCAGGGACTTCGAATTTTTAAAGGGGGCTCGAAAATTATTTTCTGAATTTTTGTTCTGAAAAAAATAAATAAATCGGTTCAGTAATAACTGAGATATCGGGGAAAACGAATTTTTTATTTTTGAAGCCCTTGTTCAAGCTATAGATTTTTATTTTTATATAGATCAGTCATAAATATTTTTATAAAATTTCGGTTTTTTTAATAAAACAAATTCGTTCATAATCAACAGAGTTATGGCCCAAAAACAAATCTGTTAAGAATATAAATACACCAACAAACATGTATATTAAGCATTGTAATGACTATTAGTGACGTTTTTTGTTTTTTGTATAGACAAGTAGTTTAGTTATCAACAGCAGTAATATGATGAATAACAGTGTTGTTGTTGTTGTTGTTCTTTGTATATGCAGTCTGTACAAAAATAAATAGATATGGAATTGTAGTTGTTTATTTTTAAAAACTAAAACATATCTGTTAAGAATATACATAAATACATACACAAACATGTATATTAAGCATTGTAATGACTATTAGTGACGTTTTTTGTATAGACAAGTAGTTTAGTTAGCAACAGCAGTAATATAATGAATAACAGTGTTGTTGTTGTTCTTTGTGTATTCAGTCAGTTTGTACATACAAAAATAAATATATATGGAATTGTTGTTGTTTCTTTTTTAAAAGCAAAGCCTGTTATGATTGTTTTTTTTTCATATTCAAATTTTCGTAGTTTGAAAAAAATTTAGATTTAGAAAATATGCAAGCATACGTTAAGGCGAAAATTTTATTAATTGTCGGTAATATGGTAATATGATGTCGATAAGATGGTAAGATGGTAATATGGTGAAGGGTATCAAAGATTCGGCACAGCCGAATCTTTTTTCAATTTCATTCTAATTTGATTTTATAAGAAAAAAATGAGAAAAAAATATTTTAAACATTAATGGATACCATTTTCGTCGAGAAGCTTGACTTGTAGCTACAAAAAAAAACTGCGGAACCAAATTTCGACACGGTTGATAAATTTCAGTTTTGTCTTATTTTATAACGTTAAAATATTAATAAAAACCTTTGAATTAATGAAAAACGTAATTTTGTTAAAAAATTATAAAAAAAATCATTCTCTTTTAAGCATATTTTTACTGCATATTTAATGCGCATAAAATCCATTTTTTTGAGCATATTGTGGCTTCCCTCCTTATAAAAATTGATGCAACTTTACTACTTTTTACTCTGATAATTTTGCAATTGGTTCTACTCTGACAATTTTGTAAAAATTGTGCATAATATCGTTCTATGCGGTTGTTGTTGTGTTTACAGAAATCGGTTTAACTTTGCTACTTTGCAAGGGCCTAGCAAAGTTGCAGAGTCTTAGGTGAATGCTTTTTATGTTTAAGTTAAATTTTGTGCAAAAATATTTAGCAACTCTCAAAAAATATAAAAAAATCAACATAAATTAATAATAATCAATTAGTCAAATTTACAATTAGTTAGATCCATTTAATAGTCACATTTATTGCAAATTTAAAATGTATTATTCTTTCTTCCAAATGCATGCGTAAGAATTACAATGACCTCATTTTAATTATTAGTTTCTGAGTTAATGCATTTTGAAAATAATGAAAAACACTTCGGTCCACCCTATATTTTAAATTTAAGGGCAACAATATCAGAAAGCAACATCTGAATCATTTATACTAGTATGTACATTTTTTAGAATAGAACACAAAAGAGGGTAAAGGGCAAAATAAAGACAACATTTTTAGTCAGAAAATAAAATACTATTAAATATTCTCATTTTAAACATTCAAGTATATTTACTTTAAAATATATGTATTTTCATAAGTGGGCGTGTATGATAATTTGTATACGTATGTATATAATTTAGGTATATTTTGTTTAAAGAAATTTATTAATATTATTATATTATGTTCATTGAAATGTTTTGAGCCAAAACTTTTGGCAGTAGGGAATTTTATTAAAAACATTTTATACGTAAATTTGCATGCGTGTATACAGTCACTCACATTTAAAGTCGGGCAGACGCATAACGAAAACTTCTAGTAATAATATTTATGTTTTGATAAAAGAAAATACATCCACTTCTTTTTTAATTTGTCACAAAAACTCTTTTATTAAAAAAAAAAAAAAAGTACACAAAAGCTTAACTTAAATAAGGTCACTTTGTTGCGCCACCTTTTTGATTTTCAACAGATTGTAACCGTCTCGGCATCGATTCCACTAATTTTTTGAGGAAAGCTTCTTTGGCCGGGCTCCACGTTGTTTATTTGCAATAAAACCATTTT
Source organism: Protophormia terraenovae (assembly GCA_951394005.1). NCBI lineage: Eukaryota > Metazoa > Arthropoda > Insecta > Diptera > Calliphoridae > Protophormia > Protophormia terraenovae. The sequence goes on from OX596074.1 coordinate 147,968,844, forward strand.
CTTTGTATCTAGAGATAATTTCGTGCACTGTTGATTTGTTTTTTTTTTTTATCAATTTCGATATTTCTCGTTCAGATTTTCCTTCTAAATGTAGTTGAATTACTATTTTGCGTTCTTCCAAGGTGGACTGTTTAATACTAAGCGTGAAGCCTTTAAAATGAATGACTGATTAAAGCCCCAACCAGTCAACTTTCCATCGCAACGTAGAATGAAGAAAAGTAGCGTGAAACATTTTGTTCAACCAGTCAACTAAAGTAAACGTAACATATGTTTTTCAACATTCATTGTCTAAACAACCCTGTTTTTCGGTTATTTTGTGATCAAAATTAATTACATGGTTGTTAAAAACTCACGCAGCTACGTAAAAATCTATTTTCTGTAGATTTCTGCGATACGCTACCTAGAATCTTTATGTCAATAGCTACATACACACATCTGCATAAAGCTGGTTAAAACAGCTGATTGCGATACGATGATTTTTTGTTGAGTGGTTGGGCCTTAAGCAACAATGAACAATAATTTTGAAAACAAATGCAAAAAAAGATTAAAATAACGGTATATTTAACGTTTTCATTGTACAAAACATTGTTTGCCCGACTTTAAATGTGAGACAGAAAAGAGACTTTTTCTCAGTTGTTTTTAAACTAGAGAGCTGTTGTAACAAAATAAAAAAAAATTGATGTATTTTCTTTTATCAAAACATAAATATTATTACTAGAAGTTTTCGTTATGCGTCTGCCCGACTTTAAATGTGAGAGACTGTATGTCAGTGATTATAATAGCGGTCTAAGTAAAGAAATATTTTTTAGTATACTAAAATTTAACCTGAAATAGCCGGCTCAATACATCTTCTGACAGCTTCGATGATTTTTTCAAATCTTCTGTGTTTACTAAGGACATCAAGGCAAATATATTGGTGGAATGAACAAGGAATCTGTGATTAATATAAATGGATAGCCCCGATTTCATTATAAAACTCAAAAATATAAATAAAAATATAATAAAAGTTAAAAAAACTTATTTATTCCTAAAACTGATTTTACATTTATTTACCTTTTGTCATATAACAAGTCTTTTACAACTTTTTGCCAAATGCGTGTACTCTGAAATAAGATATGTAATGATAATATCATTTTTTCTTTTAATAAAATTTATTCACATATCTATAAAAGCGATTTTTTATAAATAAATATTAAAAAATAAATTGCACATAGGACCTCCCAAATTATAATTACAGAAATAATATATTTATTTCATATGTGGGCGTTCGCCCTACATTAATATTCTTGTATATTTAGTTATTTGAATTTATTTTTTTCTATTTTATATGTAATTTTTAAAAAATGTAATAAATGATACTATTAGGCTTGTGTATTGTCATGTATGTATTTTTTTATACGTATGTATATTTAAATATTATATACAATATAAAAAATAAGCTGGATTAACAATTTGAATTATATGTATATCGAAAAAAAGCGCCACACAATTTCTTTGAACTTGATGTTTAGAAATAAATAAAGTGCAAAACAATGATTCATAATGAATAAAGAAATTACACTACAAGTATATAGGTGTAAATATTATCCAAGTTGATACTTTCTATCATTGAAAATACTCGTTATCGATTTACATAAAAATATTAAAACAAATTTATGCACTGATTTCTATAAAATATGTTATCTTGTTTAATTTGCAACAAATTTATCTTTATGATAGGTTAGGTTCTTCAGGTAGCAGCCAATGTGATTACGGCTCACTTGGGTTCTAAGAGGCCCTTTTGTGTTACCTGTAAGAAGAAGAAAAATAGACAGAGGATGTGGAAGGATGTAGAGGAAGAGAGGGGGATAGAAAAAGAGTTCAGATTAGAGAAAATAGAAAATATAAGGTAGATAAAAAGAAAGAAATAGTAGAAAGAGATATGTCGTAATTGCATACAGAAAGATGTAGAAGAAGCTGTATAGACATTATAAAGTCCCTGTGCTGGATTCTAATCTTGAAACCATCCGCATTCGCTCACGAATGAGTTAATGCCATTAATGCTGCTGATCGATAGATCGGTGAGGCTATCGAGAAAATCTTGTCCCAGATATCGCGATCGAAGATTTTCCAAGGCAGGGCATGTGCAGAAGTGATGGAAAATGGATTTCTCCTCATCCTCGTTGTGACAGCTCCTGCAAAAATCGTTCGATTGAATACCCAGTCTATTGGCGTGGGTACCAAATCTACAGTGTCCTGAGACTGCTGATACGACGTTTCTCAGTAGTAATCTTGAGACGCGCAAAAGGAACGATGTCCTAGCTGAGTCTAGCCTGGGCCATATCCTGGTAATCTGACATGTGGGTTCATTTTTCCATCTATGTTGTGCCATTAAAATGCGATTTCAATACGCTTCTTGCAGGCATTCAGGGGTAAACCACAGAACCAATCTATGTCAGCGTCCTGTAGGGTTGTACTGTGCTTTGCTAACTCGTCGGCAGTGTTATTGCCTTGGTTGACCCCGTGTCCACACACCCATTTGAGTTCAATTCTCGAATGTAACGCAATCTCATTTAGGGATGTCCGGCATTCATGGACTAGTTTTGATGTAGTGTATACACCTGTCAGTGTTCTGATAGTAGCTTGGCTATGTTACAATTACTTTTAGGGATTCAAGTATATGTTATCCATACGTACAAAAAGAACATTGAAATGTTAAGCAGAATCGCAAAATATCGAGTACAGATGACCTTCGTGTAGTTCTTTTTAGCAAAATGAATTATTTTCTGTCATCAAGTGACATTCTAAAGAAACTAAATGCTCTTTCCATTCGAAGGCGCTTGATTAGAAATAATTTTTTACTTTAACCCTGCAATACTAATGTACGTAAATTTTACGTACATATACCAATTTGTTTTTAACCCTTATTAGTCAGGAGTCCGAGAATGTAATATGACAAAATTTATTAGCGGCAAATAAAAAAGTTAGTGTTCTACTATTAACGAATTTTTATTTTTTGAAAACTATTTTTTTTTTAATTTTGTACGAAATTTTGTTTTTATTAGAAATCTGGCTTAATATCTCTCTAACTATTAAGGTTATTTAAAAATTCTGTGAGAATAATATTAGTCGTTCTCGAGATAAGCTTCAATATATAATGTAACCTCTTTAATTTTAAAAATCGCGAAAACTATTGTCCAATTATTCATCAAAAATCAAAATTGTCTCAAAAAAACTAAATTATCATTAAAACCTGATTATTCACTGAAAATCAAGGTTGGCTACAGTCAAAGGTTCGAAAGACTTAATTCTTTAATTCATTTTTTTAAATCGAATTAAATTTATTACCTTAGTCATTCTTTTAAAGAATTCAAATTAATTTAATTCATACTTAATATGAATTGAATTAATTCCTTAAAGAATTAATTCATCAATTATACAATTTAAGCTTAAAAAATATATTGAATCATTCAAATTTTCTTCAATTCAAATCTATTACAAATTAGCTTTAGAAAATATTTTTTAATTGATTTTGTAAAATATTAAAAACAAAATATTACAAATTGAATGGAAAAAAAAATATTTTCATTAAATTTGGAGAAGATTTGAATTAACAAAATTTGAATGAATTCTTCTATGAATTAATTCATTATTAGCGAAATCTGATTGTTCACCAAAAATGTAAATTTACTAAAAAAGATTTTTTACAAAAAAAAAAATCGATTATTTAAAAAAAATCTAAAATTTTAATCCAAATTTTCATAAAACACATTTATCCCTAAAAATTTTAATTTTGACCAAAAAATTTAATTTTCACAAAAATTTCTTTAATAGATATAACATTTTTCATTAAAAATATGATGTTTCACCGAAAATTTTAAAAAATTTTGATTAGATTTGAATAATAAGTAAAAAATTTACAATATGAGATCATTCACCATTGCATTTTAGCCTCGAAATTATTTCGAGATTTTCTCAAAGGACCTATATGGGTCCCATGGTCAATTATGAATTCCTGATACTATCATTTCAGCTTATGAATATAAAACTTATGTCAGCAATTAACTTCATACTGTCATTTATGTGACATTTATGCGAGTTTAAGTGATTTGCTGATTTTATATGGGAGCTATGATAAATTATGAACCAAAGAAATTTGGTATTCTGATTTAATCTTATATAAAACATATTTGTACCAAATTTTATTCAAATAGTGACCTAATAAGGAATTTATGAATGATGAACCCTTTTTCGGGAGAACATTGAGACAAGGTGAAATAATGGAACGACAATCACAAAGTGTATTACTTTTTTAAAAGTAATGTGTTATTATTATTAAGAAAAAAAATAACACAATAACGAATTTGTGAATGATGATTTTGTGTTAAACGTTATAATAAACTTAAAATACGCATTTATCTAAAGTGGTAATCATATATTTTTTGGCTATAAGTAAATTAAATTTAGACTGTCATAAACATTTCTTATAATACATGGATTAAATAAAAAGAAATTAAAAAAAACAAAAACATAATTAAATTTATTATTAGATAAAGCGAAAATTCAAAATTTTACCATGCTATTCATAACTACAATAACAAAATGTTTCTTTATAAAAATTTATAATAATTTACTTAAAAAATAATTAAACAAAACTTTTATGCAATTTAAAATTTTATTTTAAAATGAATTATTTGAAATGTAATATTATAAAAGATAAAAGAAACTAAAAGTTAAATAAATAGTGTAAAAAAAAAAAAATTTATTAACTTTTCATCACATTGTATATGTTTATGTATGTATGTACGTATGTCTTTAGTTTGCATTTGTTTGGCTGTTAAATGCAATAAAAAATAAATTTTATGTTTATTTATGAGCAGTAATTTTTTATGTGAATTTAAAAAAAAAAAATAATAATAATAATAAAAAGAAAATATACAAAACAAACGAATTTTGTAGACACACGCCAACGCTTTAGAAAAACATTCATTCACACACACAAAATGCCAAAATTAACTCTCGTCAAATTGTGGTAAACAACAAATCTATAAATGTTTTGCTAAATATTATTACAGTTTTTTTTTTTTATATTTTTTATTTTATTTTTAAAATTGTTGTTTTGTTTAATTTTTAATTATTTCACTCAACCGATAATTTTAAAAAGAAAAGTAATTAATACACATCCAAACATTGTTAGCAGCTATAAAATAAACTATGAATGAAGAAAAATTAAAAGGAAAATAAATGAAGTTTTTTTCGAAATCTTTTAAGACTAATTTTAAATACCCTTCCTAACTTTCAATGCTTTATACATAATACAGTTTTTGATTTATAAACATTTTATAGAAACACATTTTTTAATAGAAATTTAATAAATTGTATAAAAGATAAATTATTAAATTTGTATTATGAATAAGGGCTTTAAATATTTGAAAATCAAATCCTACTATTAAGATAAAATTAAAAATAAAGATTTTATAATTGTGAAATGTCAAACAAAATATCAATTTGACTTATGGAATGTTTAACTAATTCAATAAAATTAAATGTTAGGTAATGTTAATTTTATTTTAATTTTACTATTAATACGTTTTATAACACATTAAAAACACATTTAATTGGCATTTCCATTAACATTCTATATTTTCTATTTTCTTTGTTTTTTTTTTTTTTTTTCCTTCCAGATTTATCATCGAGGAAAATATTAACAATAATACAGGCATTTCATTTTTTGCCGTATTTGATGGTCATGGTGGGGAATTTGCTGCTGATTTTGCCAAAGATATATTGGTTAAAAATATTTATAACAAGGTCATCGAAACAACAAAGTTGTTGAGTGTCCAGAAATTAGAACAGAAACATTTAATGGCTGCCAATGCAGCCGATATTGATAAAGACTATGTAGAATATGATGCTAGTCCGTATTTAAAAAGGAAAGCAAGCCGCAAAGACAATAATAATGATGGTAGTAATAAGGAAAATGAGCCAGTAATTAGAAGACGTGATAGTTTACGAAAGTCAACAAGGTAAGTTATAACATTTTTAAGAAATACTTAAAAAAAAAATAAAAATTAATTGACAATCAAAATCAATTAATTCTATAAGCAATTTTGCTGTTTTTAATTTGTGTTGAAACTATGATATAAAAAATTCTTTATATCTTGGTTGAAACCGTACACAAGTTTTTAATTAATTGTGTATAAAAATGTACCTGAATGGCGTACTCCAGTAAAAGAAACAAACATTAATTTTATTTGAAGACCTTTTTTTAGTTTTAAGCCTTAAATATTTTTTATGTAAATTCAAGATTAAATTTCATTCTTATTGGACAAATAAATTTACATACCTATATATTCGTATTATTAATAAATTAATTTTTAAGAAAATACATATTCCCGAATAACCCTTGTATGTGACCTTTACGTATTAGACTTATATTCTATTGGGAGATTCACAAGGTGTCTTATTATGTCATTTTGTCATATGTCATAAAATTTTTTCAAAGCATCTCAAATTAATAAACTTTTTAAAATAAATGATAAAATAAAAAATCGAAAACATGACATAGTAACAAAGAAAAAACTACTCCGAATTTTCCTTACACGCATAACCCAGAACAAAAATAAAATTTTATAAGTAAATAAATATTGCCACCTTTTTGGAAAGGCATCCAAAAATATGAAATTTTTCTGAAGTTTCAACTTCAGATTAAAAACTCAAAAATACCACACCTCTGGCCATGTGAAATTTTATTGAGATATACTCAACGGTTCACAAGTTGCAGAATTATTTACAAAAAAAAAAAGCGTCAAATCAATAATCGATATAAAAGATCATGAAAACGAAGAAAAGTAATTACAGTTACCCAGAGTTTTATTTGCCCTCTACTCTAAAGAATTTTAGGAAAGAGAAAAATGTGTTGAATTATGTTGAAAATGTGGGATTATGTTTGTGTTTTTAATCGTCATTCTTATTTTTGAAAACCCAGGATCTATAATATTTTAAATTTTGTAAAAAAAAAAAAAAAAATATTTGATACCCTACAGACAAAGGTTTTAAAGAATTTTTTTTAATTCACATTTTTTATAATTGAATAATCATTTATAAACTAATTCTTTGGGAATGCTTAATTCTTTTGGTTTCATTAATTTTTTTGTAAATTGAAACTATTACAAATTGAATTAATTTGTACTAGATTGAATTAAAGTTATATTATTTAATTCTTTAGATTTTAAACAATTTTATATAATTGCAAAAATCATTTATGGTAAGCCACGTTTATGTTCACACATGCTTTGAGGAGTGCGTCACATTTAGTATGAACGTATACTTAATTTTATCTGTTATATGCACTTAGGTTATTCCGAATCATGGGATTTCTCCCTTGATCTCACAGAGAACGTCTTAAGAGTAATTTTTGTCTTTAAAACTGTGAAGTGCAGCTTCTTTACAAAGTTTATTTGGACACAATCATCTTTTATTTTGTGTAGAGTTTAGCTGGATAGTAACTTTAGATAAATACCACTGATCTTCGACTCTGATTTTTAAGATTGCTAAATTAAATTTTTATAAGCTGAATTAAATTTATTAATAGAATTAATTAAAGGAATTAATTCTAAGTAGAATTCATTCTTTCGAAGCCATAGCGTAACACATAGAGGCGAAATTTTCGATTAACAATTAAGTAAAATTTTTGTTTTTTAAACAAAAATGTGTTTTTATTTTGGCAACAACAAAATGTATTTGATTACATGCATTTTGTTGTGGCATGAGTTAAGACCGGGTTAGTTGGCTGTTTGATGTAATGTTACAGATTTATTTCCAAAAAAAATTTCGATTCTGCCAATGTAATAAAAAAATGTTAGTAGAAACGTTAAACGATTGTAACTAATCGAATGCTAACTGTTGCAATCATAATGAAAATTTTAAATTTATCAAAGCTTAACAGGAAAATTTTCCCAACAAATTTGATTAAAAAAGTTTATAAATTTAAAATTTTTATTATGAATAAGACCTTAAAATTGTTATCTGTAAGCAGAGCTTCTAACAAAGAGTAAAGGCCGGGTTAGTTGGCTGTTTGATGAGATGTTGATGTAGGGAGAACGAATTCAAAAAGGTGCGACAATACACAACAAAACACTTGATTGTTTTTATTTCGCACAAGGAAAATACGGTGACCGTACAAACCACTCAGGGGCAGAGCTAAAGGGGCACAAAGTTATGTACCTCTGCCAAACAAATTTTTTAATGGCTTGCCAAATTTTTGTTTCTCGTCCAATTTTAAATATTTTTGTACATTATTGTAGGCACTGAAAAGGCCTACAAAAAACATGCTTGCATGTCCTATTTATCTCTTAAAGTTTTTGAGTTATTTGCATTTGGATTTTTTAGTACCTCAATTTTTCATGTTCTTGCTCCAGTTTTTTCATATACATATATCCTAGTGTTTCCGACCGATTTCATTTGCTTTTTCTTTAGTTAATTAAAGAACAAAATTATCTAAGTCGATATTTTTACCGAGCCCAAAAATAAATAATTTTGAATTTAAAAATTGTAAAAATTACGACTTTTTGTGTTTTTTTGGCCGAAAAGTATCTACACTCTTTTTTCTCTAAAACAAAATTTTCTTCAACAACATATAATAATTTTATACTTTTACAGCCTCCGAATTTGACCTATTTTATTTGAAAATTTTGACTTTAGTCTATATTTTCTCAAATTCCAAAGCACGAATCGGCAAACGGAATGCAGTTTAAGAATCTATAATATGTTGTTAAAAGTATTTAATCAAAATCTACGGGACTTCGGAAAAATATGAAAAACCCATTTTTTTGGGAATTGTACAAAAATCTTAGTTTTTTTTTTCACTTTCTCATTACAGATTTATTTCCAAAAATTCTGCCCCACTGCATTGTTAATAAACGGGTTGTATTATATGAAAAAATTTTATACCAAAAATTTATTTTATTTACACTAAACTTTTTTATTTTAATACGAAAGGGGGTAGCGAACCACCCCAAGTATAATTTTGTTTTATTTATTATTAAAAGAAATAACATTCAGATTCATATATGACATTCAAATTTGTATGTATCTTATTGTTCTATTCTGAAATATAATATACATATACATAAACTTATGCATCCCCATTGAAATTTTTATCAATGTTTATTGTTCTATATACAATTAAAAATGTTTCATTTTACGAAATGTTTTCGGAAAAACAAAATCTTTTTCTTTGTAAATAAATAAAAACAAAAAAAAAAAATAATAATAATAAAATACAAATAATGCGCAGCAAATTATAATAAATCGCAACAAAATGAAAAAGATTTACAATCTCTGGACATGATGAAAACATACAAAAACAATAAAGAAAAATACAAAAAACAATTGAAAAAACAGACATCGTTAAAATGTATTTCCTTTTAAACGGAAACGCAATTCATTATGACTTGTGATTAAAAATGAAATATTAAACATACATACATTTAATTTTAATAACGTATGACGTAAAATTCATTACAACACTTTAATCTATTGATTAAATAATAATTATTACATCTTGTGTAATACATTATAAACTTATTTATTCATATTTTTTTTTTTTTTTTTAATTACAGTGTTACCGATGATTGTGCTTCTAAAAAAACGAGTGATAAAGATACTTCTTCTTCGGATGTTTTTACTCTACAATTAAACTCCCTCCTACGTGGTGTAGGCGGTGGTTCTAGTGTTAAGGATAGTTTTTTAAATAATAATAACAATAAAGATTTAACGAACAACGATGGTAAGGCACCCCAACAGTTCGATGCCAAATGTTATATTGAAAATGGTAAAATAAACTTTGGTAAATTAATTACCGATGAAGTTCTAGCAGCTGATCATAAATTAGTTGAGGCAGCTAAGAAAACGGTTGGTAACAGTTTTTACTTTAATTTATATTTTATTTTTTAATTTGTGGTTGTTTAATTTCAGACCAATATAGCTGGTACCACAGCTTTAATAGCCATTATCCAGGGCAGTCGTTTAATTGTGGCTAATGTGGGTGATTCACGTGGTGTTATGTGCAACTCTAGAGGAATTGCCATACCACTGTCTTTCGATCATAAACCACAACAGGTATATATTTTAAAAAAACAAATATTTTGCAAAAATCATTCCATAAAATCAATATTATAATTGTTTACTATAAAAAAGGAATTTTCAATATGAAAAAAAATATATATATATATTTTTTTCCAAAATCCTATTTTTACTAAAATAAATAAATTTTTGCTAAAAAAAAATTTTCACTCAAAAATAAATTTGTACTAAAAAAATAATTTTTCACTAAAAAATAAATTTTTAGCTCAAAAAAAAGTTGTTTTTAGTAAAAAAAAAAAAGATTTTTCAATAAAAGAACATGTTTCACTTAAAACAATAAAAATAAAATTGGTTTAAAACTCGATTTTTCATCAAATAAAATTATTTTTAAACATTTAAGGTAAGAGAACGTAAACGGATTCATGATGCTGGTGGCTTTATTGCTTTTAGAGGTGTATGGCGTGTTGCTGGTATATTGGCTACCTCTAGAGCTTTAGGAGATTATCCCTTAAAAGACAAAAATCTAGTCATAGCTAATCCAGATATTTTATCTTTCGATTTAAATGATCACAAGTAAGTAATAATTCAACATAACACTAACAAAAAAAATCAATTAACTTAATCTCTTTACCATTCTCTTAGGCCATCATTTTTAATTTTGGCTTCCGACGGTCTTTGGGATACGTTTACCAACGAAGAAGCCTGCAGTTTTATAAAAGAACACATTAGTGAACCAGATTTTGGTGCCAAATCATTGGCTCTACAATCCTATTATCGTGGTTCCGTTGACAATATTACTGTTTTAGTAATAGCTTTTAAAAATGGGGTCTATCGTATTGGTTCAGCAGCAAACAATACAGCATCTAATGCTTCATCATCCTCAGCCTCATCATCTCATGGTTCAGCTGTGTCGAATAATGCAAATAAGGATACAGCTAAATCTGCAGCTTCAGTTATAGGCTCGACCAATTTGAATCGCTCGAACAGTGTTCGTACTAAATAATATACTGATAAAGAAAATATTGTCGTCAAGACGTCGAGTCTTTGTTGCATTCTAAATCACGCACCTATTGATAAATGAATTTTGTTATTTTCTTTTTGTTGTTTTTAACCCCGCATACTGAAATTTGAATAACAAAATATATCATGGAAAAAAAGAAGAAAAAAGTGCCCAAAAGCTAAAATCAAATTCATTTATGTAAAATCTAAGCATTTTAATATTTAAGTTAGATTTTGTTTTAAAGTAAAACAAACACAAGCGAAAACCCACCACACCAACAGCCTGCTTCTTATAGAGCGCTTTCATATTTATATTTACTCACTACAACACCAAATAATCTGTTTTCCTTCCTATTCTAAATAAAAGATATTTTTTGTTGTTGTTTTTCTTTAAATAGGCTAGAATAGAACTGAAATGCAAAATGTTAATACATACATATTTTTATTTTTTAAATTATTATTTTATTTTTTTTATTTCTCTTATTTTCCTTCTTCTTTTCTATATCTATAGATATTTATATATCGTTGTTTTTGTTCATTTTATTGTATAATGAATGTATTTAATTTATTTAAAAAATACCACTACACCTCTTAATAATTGTTTTTTTCTTTTTTCCCGTATACGTTAGTTTTAAACAAGTTTTCTAAATTTATTTCTTTAAACCAAAAATTAAGAAAAGGAAAGGTTAAATTGTGTAAAATTCTCTTTAACTAAATTTTTACGAAAACAAACAAAAAAATAAATTAGATAAATTTCAATTGAAATTCTTTGAAAAGAAAAAAACCGTTACCAAAACGAAAATATACTATTTAAATATTATATTTATTGTAAATGTTTTTTTATTTACCTAAATTATTTGTTCAATGTTTGGTTATTACTTTTTTATAGAAACATTTATATTCATAATTTTGTATGACTATAAACAATGTCCAGACATTGAGATAATGAGGTAAGGATTTGTTACTGATATTAGAAAGGGTAAGTTTTACGAAATACAGTTTAAACTAGATAACCCGGACCTAGATACTGGCTAATCCGAATTATTCGGTAATAAGAACCAACCAACTTAATGCATACACTGTCATCCGAATTAAATGATTTGATGTTTTCAATAGGTATATTATAGTACAGTTTATTTACTATAATTCTTTATCTATCCAGACTCACTTTAGTTTTTTTTTTAACTTTACTCAGATTCTCCAAAAAAAAAAAGTTGAAATACATTTTTTATAGAATTTGAATTAATTTTCAAGCGGCACTAAAATTTGAAATTGAAATCGATCGTTGTCTATCACATCTAAATTCGGTGTTATTTCAAAACAAATAGTTTTCCATCACATACATACTGTAGGTTTCAAATTTATAAATTTGTTTTTTTTTTAGTTTTTTTCGTTATAAGTGAAAATATTTTTTCTCTATGTCGTGTCGAAAACGCAAAACAACATAACATCACTTTTACAGGACGCACGTTGGGGTAAAAGGGGTCTAAAATGGCGCTTAATTCAGGAAAAGGTGATATCAATATTTTAATGATGAGGATCTATTTGTATATTTATTATTAGGTAAAAAATGTATTTTTTGAATTTTTGGATTTTTTTTGGCAGAATGGTAATGTCTGTCCGTCCGTCTATACCTTGGGATTAAATGGGTCTAAAATCGCCGCATTATTCAGAGAAAGGTGATATGAATATTTATATGATCATGATTTAATATTTTATCAATTAGTTAGTAAAAAAAGATATTTTTAGAACTCTTGAATTTGTTTTGGCAGAATAGTAATGTCCGTCCGTCTGTCTATACATTGTGAAAAAATGGGTCCAATTTCAAGAAAATATTATTAAATAAATATATTATATTATTTAAATATATTTTCGTTTTATTTTTGTCTACTACATTTTCATGAAAAATGTTTCCGGTAATTTTTTCTCAGAAAGGTGGCCATTTCGTAGAATAGCATGTTTTATAATTTCTGGGCCGTGAATAAAAAACTTGTGGAGGGTAGGAGATATACAATATCATGGATATTTATCAACGTAGTATCTAGCTGTATTGTTTGCATAGTTCCTGAATTTCTCAATATTAAATACCAAGTACCAATATAAGACACATCACTTTGTAGAATATAAAAACATTACATGAAATCATGTTCATTTTAGCTGAGTTCGACTGTATTAAGCAGTAAAATTATTTTGTTTATTTAAAATAATTGTACAAAACAATTACAAAAAACAATAGTGAAATAACGAAAAATAAAACAGAGTAAAAAAATAGATAAAAAAGTCTGCACTTTTTGGTTTGGAGCAACTTGAGTTTTTTCACAAAAATGTAAATTTCTAAAATCGGGCAAAATATGCGCACGATTTTTTTCAGAATATTTAAGTAGACAATATGTAATATTTTTCAGACAATTTTTCAAAACAAAAGTCTTGTTATATTTTTAGTTGCATTCCATGAAATTTGAAAATTAGTGCATTTTTGGACTATTTTCAAAAAAAAATAAAAAAATACCAAGACAAAAAATAATTTACAAATTCTTGCAAAAAAGTAAACTCAAATACCTGTAGTTGATGGTTCCATTTTAAAATTTTTCTTTAAAGCACTTTTTATTAAAGAAAAATTCACCGAAAGTTCATGAAAATTTAATTTTTTGCTCTTTTCTTAAAATATAAAAAAATGTTGAACTTTGACAGCTCAGTACTCGAAAACCACGCAACCTACGTTAATGACTTTTTTCGATATTTATAGATAATTTTGTCTATATTTATTCGGTACCCAATTTTATTTAAAAAAGTTAATTTTCAAAATTCAATTAAACGCCACTTTCGACCCCTTTTAACCCAACGTGGGACGCCTAAAAAACTTTCTAAAATCAAAAGGTATAAGTCCTTACATCCTTAAATATCGGCTTATATATTGGTGATGAATATTTTTATTTGTTTTAAATATTTTTCCAGTTATTTAGTTTTTATAATAACTTTTACACCAAAATTTTAATAGTAATCATATTTTTAATAATTTGCAATCTCAATTCTCAATAACTTTATTTTTTTCAATTATTAAAAAAATGTGATGTTACATTATATTGGCTAATGAAAATCCTTACATTCGTTAAAACAATCGTTATTTTTCGAGATATTAGTCTGAAAATTTGTGATATTTTTCATCAAAAACCAAATTTGAAAATTTTGATGTTAAGTTGTTTTGCATGTATATTCTGGGTCCTAAAATCTAAATCTAAAACCATCAGTTAAAACTGTCAGTTAAAAGCAGGATAGGGCTAGGGGCGGTCATCGTAGGGAAGCAAAATTTGCTCTAATATTTGTCTTATATATGATTTGTTTGGTATTGAAAATGATCTACATCGAATCATAAACAAGAAAGTTATACTAGAAAAACAGTGTCCGTCGTAACTCGTGTTTCGGACGAAATCTTTTACAAAGAAGCATGTACATCTACGAAATTTAATACATATGGTTCGGTTAATTGTAAAATAAAACGACAGATAATGAAAATTTAAATTATCACATATGTGAATTTACATTTTTTAATAATATTAAAACCATTTTTACATTAAAAATTTTATTTAAAAAAAGGTCCTCATATTTCCCATACTTTGAAAAAAAAAAACAAAAACATTTTTGCTCTACTTATTTTTTTTTTTACCAAAACATAAATTTTGGATTAAAAAACTGTTTATGGCTATAATTTGTAAAATTTTTCTATTTAACTCATTTTTTTTTTTTTTAATTCTTGTACAAATATGAAAACGGGAACACTAATTTTTAATTTCGTGTGATTTCAAAACGTTTCGAAAACGGGAACGCATACAATTACGTTTTAAATAATTTACTTGATTTTTGTGTCCATATGGGCAATTATCATTTTACGTTTGCCTTTATGAAACCGACCTTAAACCTAAAATATTTTTTTTTAAACTCTGATCCTTTTAAATAACTTTTGATGCAACTATATTAATAGCACTTGATTGATTGTGCAAAAGTTTTGCAGTTTTTTCACTAGGGATTTTACGCCGTTTCGGTTATTGAAAAATTCAAAATAGAGCCAAATAGCTCTTGAAATTATGCATCATTTGACATATATCTCGTTAATGTGCCCTCAACAGAAATGCTGTAGGAGGTAACCAAACTTATAGAGGAAAAAATGTGAATGGCTCCAAGAGGTGCCTTTTTCACGAGGCGCATTCGCAACATTATCAAAATCAATAAAGGCGTTCGAAAAAAAGTACTATTTAGCATTTAATGCAACTTTAGAGATTTGATTAAGTGCCATTAAAAAATGTATATAAATGATATTATCTTATGACTTATTTAAAAAAATAATAATTTTGCAACAATTGGATGAATATGAACAAGACTACATCACTAAAAACAAAACTGCAAATTATATAAGGTTTAATAATTATTAAATCGCCAATATATCCACGCATACTTAATTTATCGCGATATTTTTAATTTGTATTTAAGATATACCATTGTAGGGTACATAAATGCAATAATTTTTGATTTAAGACTATAAATAGAATTTTGGCAATTTTTTATCTTAAACCTCCATAACATTGACGCCATTCGTTAATGTCATTCACGCGAACAGATTTGTATTCCACTAGAGCCAAGGAATATTGATACTAAATATCGTTGATGTGCCATTAAAAAATGTTCGATATTTTTTTGAACACCAAAAGTAAACGAGTTTGTAGAATTTCCCATATACATTTTTATACGATTTTAAAAAATTATTTTTATTCCCAATGAAAACTTTCATATTTTTAATTAAAACAAATTCTGATTTAACGTTTTTTCGAACAAAGTAATTTTGTAACATTTTCATAAAACCCGTTTTATATCGGAATTCCGTTGAGGTTTTCATAAACATTATGTAATTCTAATAAAATCCGTTTCATATCGGAATTTGGTTTCCAATTCCGTTGAGGACTTCATAAACAGGGGGGTTATTGTGTAATTCGATTCGAAAGAAAACACTTTCGAATTTCAATGTATAAAGTATACAAATTCGAAAGATTTTCCTTTCGAATTTAGTTACAAAATAACCCCCCAGGATCGAATTCTTGTTCGAAATTGCGATTTTTTTTTTTTACCTAATTCAATTGAATCAATTTACCATCGTATTCGGACGACTTATTCAAACATAATTTTCCTAATAAACATCGATTTTATTTATCTTCATATTTGGTGATTATTTCCTAAACGTTTCTGAAAAAAAAAAAAAAAAAACATGTTCCTTAACAAACTGAAACCATTTAATTTTTTGTTTCATCTTTAGATCCCAATTTAAACTAGTAGTTCCAAACGATTTTACATATTTATATAATATCCTACTTTATTTGTAAATCATAACTTAAAACTAAAATGAAAATAAATACACAATTCCCCCAAAAACCACTATAGAAAGAAAAAAAGGGGGAAAATCATCTAGACTATAATTAGTATAAAAATAAAAGAATATACATTTTTTAAAATTGTTATTTATTTGTTTATATAATAAACAAATCAGCGCTCAAATACATTTTTTATATGTAAAAATCTTGTTTTATCTACTACACTTTTTTCTTGCTTAATGAATCACCAGGATGCATACAAAATGTAAAAACATAATGAAGATTATACGTAGTTGTAGTAGTACGATGATGCTGTGCAATAATTGTTTGTGCTTAATGAGCAGAAACAGAGACTTGCCATACACGAATGGTGTTGTCGGAGTAACCGGCGAACAAGGTTTGACCATCAGTGGACCAGGCCAAAGACAAACATTGAGGTTGATCAGCCTTGGAACCGTTGGAAACGATATCGGGGCGGAGTTCTTCGACGGTTTTCTTGCAAGCCAAATCCCAGATTTTGATGGAGGGACCGTAGGCAACGCATAACCAGTAACGGTTGGGAGAGAAGCACAAGGCATTGATGATGTCGTTGTGTTCCAAGGTGTACAAGTTCTTACCGTCATTCAAGTCCCACAAGAGAGCCTTGGAGTCCTTGCCACCAGATGTGCAGAGAGAACCGTCAGGAGAAACGGTGACGGTGTTCAAGTAACCGTTGTGGCCATGGTGGTTGTTCTTCAACTTGCAGTTAGCCAAGTTCCAGACCTTGACGGTACGATCCCAACCGCAAGATACAATGATGGGGTTGGAGTGGTTGGGGGAGAAGCGTACGCAAGATACCCAATCGGAGTGACCATCTTCTTGGATGGTGAATTTACATTCAGCCAAAGTGTTCCACAACTTGATGGTCTTGTCACGGGAACCGGAAACGATTTGACGGTTGTCAGCAGAAAAAGCAACAGACAAAACATCCTATAATTGATAAAAAGAAAAAAAATTAAAATAAAAAAACAAAAATTAGTTTTAAACAGAAAAGTTTTATAAAAAATTAAACCAAAAAAAATTTAATAAAATTTATATTTTTCTTAACAGTTAAACACTTACGAGAAACCAACCACTCCTTTTTATTCAGTTCAAGAGTGTAGTGTTTAATGCGTATAATGATGAGTGAGACAACATTCCGCATGTCACTTAAAGATGATCAACCAGAAATTCTGCCCCGCATGGGCGACACATTTTTATTTGGCATGGAGCTTTTTATTTTTTTTTTTTTTTTTCTAATTTAAAAACATTTCTAAAGTCCTATCAGTTCAACTCCTAACAAGCTCCATGCCCTTTCTATACTCATAATCTATAAATTTTTACCCTGTCATTTTCTGACCTATTCATAGTTTTCATTTTAAATTAAAACACAATTCCCCACCTTAGTGTGATCTTCGAAACGGCGAGTGGTTTTGCCGGCAGCCAAATCCCACAAACGCAAAGTCTTATCCCAGGAACCAGACAAAGCGTAGTTACCATCAGAGGACAATACTACATCACTGATGAAGTGAGAGTGACCATACAAGCGCTTTTGGGGGAAACCGTAGTTGGTATCTTCATCACGGGTCAACTTCCAGACAATCAAGGTCTTGTCTATAATAAAAACACAAATTTAATAAAATTTAATAAAGGATTGTTCAGATCTTTAAGGATTCATATTGCACTTATGGTAAGAGACTTTGTTTCAAAAACACTTGAATCACTTATACTTACCACGAGAAGCAGAAATGATGGTGTCGGGATCCTTGGGATTGGTGGCGATTTGGGTTACCCAGCCATTGTGTCCCAAAAGGGTACCACGTAATTGCAAAGTTTCAGTCATATCTTATTTTTTTATTAGACTTCGGAGCGCTAACAAACAAACGTCCAACCTCGAGAAGGTTTTGGTGAAAAAGAAGGAAATTAAAAATACAGGGATGTAATATGGCGTTTGACAGTTTTTATTACTGCTACTTTCTGGTAGAGGGCACATATGACATAAAGTTCATTTTCACTTATACAAACTTGGTAGAACTTTTTAATAGTTGACTCTACGTCTCCATGCAGACATTTTTATTTCCTAACATAAGAAATAACGTCGGCAGAATAACGGGAACAAACATTTATTACCAACTTTATGTTAAGGGGTGGAGAAAACGACATTAAAAATTTAAATTTTAATTTGTCTTTTTTAACGAAAATTTAATTTTTTTCTCCTATTTTATTTTTTTATTTGTATTTTTAAAACAAAATTAATTCATATTCCATCTTTGTTTTGTTAAAAAAGTTCAAATTTTAAAAAAGAACAATAAATTTGACAGCTTATGTTAAACATTATTGCTCAGCTTTGTGTTTGAACATTTATTGCGAAATAGATTGCGCAATAGATTTCTTATTGGTCCACACGTAACATTTTTAAGAGAGAGATAAAATTTGACAATTGCGGACACAAAAATGTCTGCGTGGAGACTAGGGGTGATCACAAATTGTATTTTTGTTCATAACTACGTCTCCACAAAGAAATTTTTATTTCCTAACATAAGAAATAACGTCGGCAGAATAACAAAAACAAATTTTTATTTCCAACTTTATGTTAAGGGGTGGAGAAAACGTACATGAGAAATTTTAATTTTAATTTGTCTTTTTTAAAGAAAACTATTTTATTCTCGATTTTTTATTTGTCTTTAAGACAAAATTAATTAATTTTCCATCTTTGTTTTGTTAAAAGAATTAAAATATTAAAAAAGAACAATAAATTTGACAGCTTATGTTAAACATTATTGCTCAGCTTTGTGTTTAAAAATTACCCCTAGTCTCCACGCAAACATTTTTGTGTCCGCAATTGTCAAATTCTATCAAAATGTTACGTGTCGCAATAAATTTTAAAACACAAAGCTGAGCAATAATGTGTAACATAAGCTGTCAAATTTATTGTTATTTTTTTAAATTTTGATTTTTTAACAAAACAAAGATGAAAAATGCATTAATTTAGTTTAAAGAGGACAAATAAAAAATAAAATCCGAGAATAAAATAAAATTTTTCTTAAAAAAGACAAATTAAAATTTAAATTTTTAATGTCGTTTTCTCCACCCCTTAACATAAAGTTGGAAATAAATGTTTGTTCCCGTTGTTCTGCCGACGTTATTTCTTAAGTTAGGAAATAAAAGTTTCTTCGTGGAGACGTAGAGTTAAGCCCAAATTACAATAGCGCGTAGTCAGCAACAGTATCAGTAAAAATTATCAGCTGTTCACTGTCAGTACAATATGTTGCTGCCGTTATAATTACAATTCATCGTAGGCAGCCAAAATTTACGACCACCATCTTACTTTATTCTATTTGTGTATTTTTGCCTCTCATTTATTTGCTCACTCTCTTTGTCTCGCTCTCAATCTGAAAGAAGCGCACTGAATTTAGAAACAAGGCTAAATGAAACAGCACTGCAAACTGTTGCTGACCAAATGTAATCAACACCATAACAAACAGTGCTTTCTAAATTATCAATTGCGGACACATAAGTGTCTGCGTGGAGACTAGGGGTAAATTGGTAGCAATTTAAAGTTACACTACGTCCAGACTAGCCTTTTTCTTGTTCGCACATGAACAAAACGTCGGTAGAGCATCACACACAATTTTTTTCATTTTGTTTTCAGTGGGCAAAACATTTGTCGAACAAGTCATAATTTTTTCTTTGCCATTAGTGTCGCTTTGATTCCAAATGCATGTGCGCACAAAATTTTGTTCGATGTGCGAACAAGAAAAAGGCTTGTGAAGACCGCATATTAACATGTAAAATTCAACACGTTAAGTCCAAATTACAATAGTGCGTAGTCAGCAGCAGTGTGTGCTACCATAATCAGCTGATTATTTAGAATGCACTGTTTGTTATGGTGTTGATTAAGCCCAAATTACAATAGCGCGTAGTCAGCAGCAGTGTGTGCTGACATAATCAGCTGTTCATTTAGAATGCACTGTTTGTTATGGTATTGATTACATTTGGTCAGCAGCAGTTTGCAGTGCTGTTTCATTTAGCCCTGTTTCTAAATTTACTGCGCTGCATTTAGATTGAGAGCGAGACAAAGAGAGTGAGCAAATAAATGAGAGGCTAAAATACACAAGTAGAACAAAGCTAGATGGTGGTTGTAAATTGTGGCTGCCTACGCTGAATTGTAATTATAACGGCAGCAACATGCTGTGCTGACAGTGATCAGCTGATAATTTTTGCTGATACTGTTGCTGACTACGCGCTATTGTAATTTGGGCTTTACATTTAGTCAGCAGCAGTTTGCAGTGCTGTTTCATTTAAGCCCAAATTACAATAGCGCGTAGTCAGCAACAGTATCAATAAAAATTATCAGCTGTTCACTGTCAGAATAACATGTTGCTGCCATTAAAATTACATTAAAATTACAGCACAGCATGTTGCTGCCATTAAAATTACATTTCAGCGTATGCAGCAAAAATTTACAACCACCATCTTGCTTTATTCTACTTGTTTATTTTAGCCTATCATTTATTTGCTCACTCTCTTTGTCTCGCTCTCAATCTGAATGCAGCGCAGTAAATTTAGAAATAGGGCTTAATAAAAGAGCACTGCAAACTGCTGCTGAACAAATGTAATCAATAAATAAATGAGAGGCTAAAATACACAAGTAGAACAAAGCTAGATGGTGGTTGTAAATTGTGGCTGCCTACGCTGAATTGTAATTATAACGGCAGCAACATGTTGTGCTGACAGTGATCAGATGATAATTTTGCTGATACTGTTGCTGACTACGCGCTATTGTAATTTGGGATTTACACAACGTCGGCAGCGCCACTGCAATTTTCTTATAATATACCAGCATATATGGAAAAATGTAGAAAAATGTATTGTAATTTGGGCTTTAAGCACAAATTACAATAGCACGTAGTCAGCAGCAGTGTGTGCTGCCATAATCAGCTGATTATTTAGAATGCACTGTTTTTTATGGTGTTGATTACATTTAGTTAGCAGCAGTTTGCAGTGCTGTTTCACTTAGCCCTGTTTCTAAATTCACTGCACTGCATTCAGATTGAGAGCGAGACAAAGAGAGTGAGCAAATAAATGAGAGGCTAAAATACACAAGTAGAACAAAGCTAGATGGTGGTTGTAAATTGTGGCTGCCTACGTTGAATTGTAATTATAACGGCTGCAACATGTTATGCTGACAGTGATCAGCTGATAATGTTGCTGACTACGCGCTATTGTAATTTGGGCTTTACTTGTTACGATACAAAAATCTCCTCTGTAGACCCAAAATATTTAAGTAATATTTATGAGGTTCTTTTTTTAATTTAGAAAGAATAATTGGAGATTTTAAGCAACAAGTTAACAAGAATGAAATTGAAAAAAGATTCGGCTGTGCCGAATCTTTGATACCCTTCACCATATTACCATCTTACCATCTTATCGACATCATATTACCGACAATTAATAAAATTTTCGCCTTAACGTATGCTTGCATATTTTCTAAATCTAAATTTTTTTCAAACTACGAAAATTTGAATATGAAAAAAAAAAAAAAAAAAAATAATCATAACAGGCTTTGCTTTTAAAAAAGAAACAATAACAATTCCATATATATTTATTTTTGTATGTACAAACTGACTGAATACACAAAGAACAACAACAACACTGTTATTCATTATATTACTGCTGTTGCTAACTAAACTACTTGTCTATACAAAAATCAAAAAACGTCACTAATAGTCATTACAATGCTTAATATACATGTTTGTGTATGTATTTATGTATATTCTTAACAGATATGTTTTAGTTTTTAATGAAATTGAAAAAAGATTCGACTGTGCCGAATCTTTGATACCCTTCACCATATTACCATCTTACCATCTTATCGACATCATATTACCATATTACCGACAATTAATAAAATTTTCGCCTCAACGTATGCTTGCATATTTTCTAAATCTAAATTTTTTTCAAACTACGAAAATTTGAATATGAAAAAAAAACAATCATAACAGGCTTTGCTTTTAAAAAAGAAACAACAACAATTCCATGTATATTTATTTTTGTATGTACAAACTGACTGAATACACAAAGAACAACAACAACACTGTTATTCATTATATTACTGCTGTTGCTAACTAAACTACTTGTCTATACAAAAAACAAAAAACGTCACTAATAGTCGTTACAATGCTTAATATACATGTTTGTGTATGTATTTATGTATATTCTTAACAGATATGTTTTAGTTTTTAAAAATAAACAACTACAATTCCATATCTATTTATTTTTGTACAGACTGCATATACAAAGAACAACAACAACAACACTGTTATTCATCATATTACTGCTGTTGATAACTAAACTACTTGTCTATACAAATAACAAAAAACGTCACTAATAGTCATTACAATGCTTAATATACATGTTTGTTGGTGTATTTATATTCTTAACAGATTTGTTTTTGGGCCATAACTCTGTTGATTATGAACGAATTTGGTTTATTAAAAAAACCGAAATTTTATAAAAATATTTATGACTGATCTATATAAAAATAAAAATCTGTAGCTTGAACAAGGGCTTCAAAAATAAAAAATTCGTTTTCCCCGATATCTCAGTTATTACTGAACCGATTTATTTAATTTTTTCAGAACAAAAATTCAGAAAATAGTTTTCGAGCCCCCTTTAAAAATTTGAAGTCCCTGGTATATGCAGAGGCTTCAGAAACTAAAAAACCGGTTCTAAAAACCGGTTTTTAAAGCATATCTCCACCATTTATAAACCGATCTTCCTGATTCAAAAAACTGAAATTTTATAAAAATATTTGTGACCGATCTGTATAAAAATAAAAATCTATAGCTTAAACCAAGGCTTCAAAAAATAAAAAATGCGTTTTGTCCGATATCTCAGTTATTACTGAACCGATTTATTCCATTTTTTCAGAACAAAAATTCAGAAAAAAATGTCCGAGAATTCTTTGTAAAAACGAAGTCCGTAGTGTATACAGAGGCTTCAGAAACTGGAAAACCGGTTCAAAAAACCGGTTTTTTGATCATATCTCCGCATTGTATGAACCTATCTTGCTGAATTCCAATAGCAAAATTCTCGAAAGTATTTCCGATCGTTTGACATACATATTATATATGTCAGTTATCGGTGGGCTTCATAAACGCCATTTCAACCGACACACGGACGGACGGACGGACATGGTCCAATCGTCATCGCTTCTTACAAGGATTCCGAAAATAGAAACTTTTTTGCTCTCCGACGAAAATTGTGGAAATTACAAACGGAATGACAAACTTATATATACCCTTTACACCTGTGGTGAAGGGTATAAAAAGACTAAAATATATATTTCACATACATTTTTATAGTATGGACCAAACTTGTTCATGTTTTGTTCTTGTTCCGCATGTTTTTTATGTGGGATTTTTATGTTATTACTGCTTGACGGCTTTTAATTTAAATACAAATTATATTATTTTTAATAATAAAATTGTGTATATTTTATTAAATAAAAACTTAAGATTATTTTACACTTTAATATAGTGGATGTCGCTGGTCAACTTTAATTATTTTCTCATAACTTCTTTGCACAACGTTCTAGACAACTTTTCAACTGATAATTTCAACTTCTCAACTTTTCAACTTTCACAACTTGAATTTAACTCAAACACTATGCTCTCTATCTTTCAACACTACCTTTTATATAATTCTCCTACACTACTCGCTACATTTCAAAGTACCAGAAAGTTCCCAGCGAGTTAACCATATAACTATCCTTGTCTCGTCCATTAAAAGTCCGTTTATCAAAATACAAGTCCCCATCCAGAATGTTCGTCTTTCGTTATAAGATGTCTCGTCCATATTTTGTCTGTAGCCTACGTGACTAGTTACTATCTTATTCTAGAATATTCTGTCCGTTAGTAATATTAACCCCTTCGTTACCAACGTCTGCCAGATCTGGTGACGCGACCAGACTCCAATCCCACATTCGGCCCTCCTGACGGGGTATTCGACTCGAATACTGGTGCCCATCGCCCCATATTCTCTGCAACAGTGACCCGTCTTCCTAGTCCTTTGCACTCCGTATTCCCTCCGATCTTATACCGCCCATATTCCACCCTCTTCTTCACCCCGTATGGACCAAAATGTTTCCCATTCCGTCCCACACAGTCTCCATCTTGTGTGCGTTTGATATTCATCGAATTGCGCAACCTAAAGTTTTTCGACTTGCGGTGTTCCCTAAAACCCCTCTGATTTTCCTCCTCTAGGCCACATATGTTTACCTTAGCTCTTAGTGTCAACATATCTGATTTCCTTCCGGTTTCTCGCATATTCTCATCATCATCTTCCTGCACTAACACAGTTGACGACGATTCTTTGAAAACAGTGGCTTCTGCAACGCTTTTCTCCAAATTGTCAACTACCAACTCATCTACCATTTCCTCATTCTTCGTTGAAATATTTCCTGTTCCCTGAGCTACTGACACATCTTTCCCTATATCTGATCTTCTAACACTACCTCGTACAACGCAATCGATGGATTCGCTCATCAGTCCCGAAGTACTGATGTACTTCCGATGATCATCGATATTGTTCTTCCCATTATTAGTAGCAGCCTTGGGAACAAGTTCCACACCGTCTTCCCTTATCATTAAGTCCACAAACTGTAATAGGTTAGTGCCCAAAACAGCCGGATAATCTAAGTCTTCAGCGCGTACAACATAAAACTTGATCTTTAGCGGAATACCATCAATTACAACTGGAGCCTCAAAGTAACCTTGGGTATAAAACACTCCTGCACCTGCTCCCTTTAAGCGTCGTTCCTCTACTATAAACTGGAACTCGTTACGTAACCTGCCGTAAACATCGTATCTTATAGTGCAAATATTGCACCCGGTATCGATGAGGCCATAAAATTCAATACCTCCCAATATGACCTTTTTAAATTTCAAACCCAGCTCAAAAGGTTCCTTGTCGTAACCGAACGTGTTGACATTACTCCGCTCCTGTTTGACTTCAGGTTTATTGACCTTACAATCAGCTACGCGATGTCCAACACCGTTACATTTTAAACATTTAAATTGTGTTTCCCCGCAGTCCTTCGCAAGATGATTAGGACTTCCGCATTTAAAACAATTCTTCTTTCTTGCACTACCACTTTTTTCTTCCTTAAGTTCCACGTTGTTAGGTGCATTAGTCTTCTTACTGTCTTTATTCGATGAGGTTAGAATTTTTTCATATATTTTGATCTGTTCCTTCATCTGTTCTACTGTCTTCGCCTGATATAAGATGGCTTTATTGAACCGAGAATCAGGTATACCCTCAACAAAATAATCCAAGAGACTTGGGACATCTAGATTAATTGGCTTACCGATCTCCATAAGTGCATACAGGTATTCGCGATAGGACTCATTTTGATTCTTGCGACGTTTTCCCAACATTCTGTGAATTTCTGAGAAGGACAACGTTTCACCAAATTCATCAATTAAAGCATTTTTCAACGACTCCCAATTTCTTAAATCGGACTGACTTCTAACAAACGATTTTGCTGCACCTTTCAGAAGCTGTTTACCATAGATGAATTTTTGAATATCATTCCACCCAACCGTCTCGGCATTTTTCGGTCAAGCCCGACTATATGATACCCTACACCATTACAATCCAAATAATTTTGTTTTTACTTATATACAACTTACTTGTGTTAAATATTAACATAATACTAACATTTGTATGGGATTTATGCACGTTAGTGATTTTCGGGAGAGGAATTTGTATGGGAGCTATGGTCAGTTATGGACCGATCTTCATGAAATTTGGCAGACGGATTTTTGTTGATATAAAACTTATTTGTACTAAATTTCATTAAAATATTCATATTTTTAAGGCATCTTTATGTGCTAAAACTCTATTCCGGGAGGACATTTGTATGGGGGCTAGGTGAAATAATAGGCCGATCATAACCAAATTCAATAGGCTTCGTCCTTGTGTTGAAAAAAGCATATGTACCAAATTTCATCAAATTATCTTCAAAATTGCGACCTGTACTTTGCGCACAAGCTTTACATGGACAGCCAGCCAGCCAGCCAGCCGACCAGACGGACGGACGGACGGACATCATTAAATCGACTCAGAAAGTGATTCTGAGTCGAACGGTATACTTTAAGGTGGGGGTCCGAAGATTTTTTCTCTGCGTTACAACTTCTGCACAAACACATAATACCCCAACCACCTTTGGTGGTGTAGGGTATAACAAATAAAATATCTGTTTTCTAAATTAACATTAACATCCTTAAAAAAAAAAATAAAAAGTAAAATGTTAAATAACAAAAACTATGTTATTTCAACATAAAAGAATTTTAACTTCACTGTAAACAATCTTAAAATATACAACTTATCTTATTAGAATTGAAAAGTTCGTTCAGCACTCCAACTAGATTTCTACAGCTCACATCATTTGACTCGCCTGCTTTGCTTAATGGCCATGCATTTGAATCTCCAACTTACATTTATCCCTTTTCAACTTACACGTCGCTCTCTCGATCTTTCTAAGCTTTTATTCGTTGAATAGCACTCGTTACAATTATTTTTTTCTTCAGACTTTACTTTCTATTTTTCTCTTTCTCACAAGTTAATTTTCGCTAACGAATTGTTGTTCGTTATTTATTTATTTTTTTATATCGAGTTCACAACTTATACACACACCAACAATTGTTTATTTATAGTTCTTCTATCTTCTACTACACTGTTTTTTTTTTTTTTTTCGTACTTCAGTTCTCTTTTGCTTTAGTGTTCTTTTTGTGTTTTTTTTTTTATCACATTGAACAACAACGTTTATTCATAAATTCCACTTACAACAACTTATTTAACAACCCTTATTCAACATTATAGTTTTCTCTTTTACTGTTTTTTATAAATAGTTTGATATTTCACACTTTAACGTTTCTCTTTCCACTTTTAAAGTTTTTTTTTTTTTTTGAAAATAATTCTGTCTCTTAAGCTTATGCGCTCTTTATTTCTACTTTGCTTTTTTTTTTATCACAATACTTTTTTTTTTAAACTTTTTTATTTAAATTTTATTTACAACTTTAAT
Organism: Protophormia terraenovae; assembly: GCA_951394005.1. Taxonomy (NCBI): domain Eukaryota; kingdom Metazoa; phylum Arthropoda; class Insecta; order Diptera; family Calliphoridae; genus Protophormia; species Protophormia terraenovae. Next base: position 147,996,372 of record OX596074.1, read on the forward strand.
AACATCTTCAGTTTTCTTTTTTCACTGTTTTTTCAGCAGTTTTCTTTTTTAATTGTCAAACACAATTTCAACAACTATTATGATAATTTTTCCACTTTATACTACAGTTTCACTTTAAACAGTTTTTCTCTTAACAACTTTTCACATAATTTTATGTTTTTCAATTTTTTTTTCGCACCAATTTTCCACTTATTATTTTTATCTTTCAACACTTTTCACTTAATTTCCAAACTTCAATCCTGGTTGAGCTCCCAATTTGTGGGATTTTTATGTTATTACTGCTTGACGGCTTTTAATTTAAACACAAATTATATTATTTTTAATAATAAAATTGTGTATATTTTATTAAATAAAAACTTAAGATTATTTTACACTTTAATATAGTGGATGTCGCTGGTCAACTTTAATTATTTTCTCATAACTTCTTTGCACAACGTTCTAGACAACTTTTCAACTGATAATTTCAACTTCTCAACTTTTCAACTTTCACAACTTGAATTTAACTCAAACACTATGCTCTCTATCTTTCAACACTACCTTTTATATAATTCTCCTACACTACTCGCTACATTTCAAAGTACCAGAAAGTTCCCAGCGAGTTAACCATATAACTATCCTTGTCTCGTCCATTAAAAGTCCGTTTATCAAAATACAAGTCCCCATCCAGAATGTTCGTCTTTCGTTATAAGATGTCTCGTCCATATTTTGTCTGTAGCCTACGTGACTAGTTACTATCTTATTCTAGAATATTCTGTCCGTTAGTAATATTAACCCCTTCGTTACCAACGTTTGCCAGATCTGGTGACGCGACCAGACTCCAATCCCACATTTATTTTTAAATTTTTAATGGGGATGTTTTAAGCCCAAATTACAATAGCGCGTAGTCAGCTGATTATTTAGAATGCACTGTTTGTTATGGTGTTGATTACATTTGGTCAGCAGCAGTTTGCAGTGCTGTTTCATTTAGCCCTGTTTCTAAATTCACTGCGCTGCATTCAGATTGAGAGCGAGACAAGGAGAGTGAGCTAATAAATGAGAGGCTAAAATGCACAAGTAGAACAAAGCTAGATAGTGGTTGTAAATTGTCGCTGCCTACGCTGAATTGTAATTGTAACGGCAGCAACATGTTGTGCTGACAGTGATCAGCTGATAATTTTTGATGACTACGCGCTATTGTAATTTGGGCTTTAGTTGTTACATATGTTTCATACACATAACTAAATCAGTCCTTTGCATTTTATAGGATATAAATAAAAAATTTAGTTTATTTTTTTTATAATTTATAAAATACAATTTTTAAAATATATATATATATATTTTTTTCTTTTTTTTTAAATAATAATAATAATGAACAAATGGTTGACATATTTTTGTTTGTAAAATTTTGTTATATTACGTTTCCTAAATAATAAAATAGAATTATTATTTATATCATGTTCCCATACTCGAGTTTTATTTTTTCCCTTAAAAGCAAGTAGATCGAACTAATTAATTGAAAAACGTTGGCTAAACACGTAATTAAAATATATTTGTCTATTAATTTATAGTATTTTTATGACCTGTAATATTGCTATATACCATATATGGTACGCCATGCATTTAGGGGTTAACTCAATGTGTTTTTCCATTTACCACAATAAATTAATATATATATATATATATTTTTGCATATACTTTAATATTTGAAAATTTTAATTTTGATGTATTTAACTATTTAACATATTAAATGAAACAGTTAACACATTAAAAAAATCATTATAAAAACATATAGAAGGGATATTTTTATTATGTGTTTCATAAAAATATACTGATTATACTTCTCAAGCTAAAAGTGACTAACAATTTTAAATAAAAAAATAGAAGATTGAAATTAAAATTGATTTCGTTATTAATTTTTAAGTATGATATTGTCAATTTTTCCAAATAAAGTGTTATTTCTATTCATTCGCAAAAAAATGTAAAACATAAATCTAGATCACAGCAACTATTGATTTTTAAATAATTTGTATATTGATTCAATAGTTTTTTTTACTTGTCTTTATAGTGATATTAAAAAAATCAGTAAATATCAATAAATGTCCGATCTAAATTTAAAAATATTGAAAACAGCAACTTCAAAAAAATTATTGATAAGCTTATTCAGCGAAGCCGTTGTTCGACATACCCAGTAGGGTTTTATAGTTGGAACAGAAAGTCGACTTAACGATTTTTCAACTTTTAAATAGTCGATTTTTCAATTCCTAAGTAGTAGATTTTTCGATATTTTTCAATATTGTAATAGTCGATTTTTTCCGACTTTTGGCATCAATAAAGTCAACTTATCGTCAATTTTTAAGGCTCAACTACATAGAATACTTTCGCTTCAACTGCGACTGGCAGCTACGCAACACATAATTGATATTAACCCAGTCGTTGCATTATTTTTATATTAAAATTTTATATAATAAAATATAAAGATGTAAAAATTCTATTATGTTCTCAGTTGAAATAATGAATTGCAAATTAAAATTTCCGATTCAACGAAAAAATATTAAAATAAGAATAAAACAACCGACAAAATATATTTACGTACTTCGGCACTTCAAAGTTGAACACTTTTCATCTTTGAAGTACTTCACGCAGAAGTTTGGCGTACTGATTTGGTTCCGCTCAATATAAATGCATGTATTTAACTTATATGTCAGTCGCAGTTGAAGAGAAAGTATTCTATGTAGAGCCCAAGGTAGATTAAGAAGGTAACGACAACTCTACAACAACTACAACACTAAAAAAAACCATGTATTTTGTTTTTGCATTGTCATCTCTTATGTCAACTTTAATTTTGTCATTTCACATGTTTCTTTACAAAAAACAAAAACAATTCATGTAGTAAAAAGAGAGGAGAAAGACGCAATAACACAACAGTAAGCAAAAAAAATGTAAACATAAACAAAAATTTGACACTTCAAATTACAAAAAAAAATCTCAGCTGTTTTAATGTCGTTACCTTCTTAATCTACCTTGTGTAAAGCCTTTAAGCCCCAACCAGTCAACTTTCCATCGCAACGTAGAATGAAGAAAAGTAGCGTGAAACATTTTGTTCAACCAGTCAACAAAAGTAAACGTAACATATGTTTTTCAACATTCATTGTGTAAACAACCCTGTTTTTCGGTTATTTTGTGAGCAAAATTAATTACAGGGTTGTTAAAAACTCACGCAGCTACGTAAAAATCTATTTTCTGTAGATTTCTGCGATACGCTACCTAGAATCTTTGTGTCAATAGCTACATACACACATCTGCATAAAGCTGGTTAAAACAGCTGATTGCGATACGATGATTTTTTGTTAAGTGGTTGGGCCTTTAAACAAAAGAGTCGATTGCACTTTTTGCATCCATTTTGGTACTACTTTTGACTTTTACAGTGACAAGAGTTGGTAACAATGGCAGTGAAATAAACTTGGCATTATTTTTTAGACATATTCCGCATTCGACTAGACAGCATTTTAATTTGTCATCGTATAGAAAATTTGTCTTTTCATCAGTTCAAAAAAAATTAGAACGGATAAAATTAAATTAATTAGTAATAATACGAAAACGACTTATTTATAATAATTCTATGATAATTTGAATTAATAACAAAAATAACTAATCAATCAATTAAGAAATAATTTAAGAATTTATCAAAACGAAAATTAAAAGAGAAACAACCTATAAAATATTTTGTACAATAGTTAACAAGTATTAAGCATTTGCACATAAGTTAAAAAGAGATAACAATAAGCATTAATATAGCATCACTATTTGAATTGCTATAAGAAAAAAATAGTGAAGCACTCAGTCAGTCGTTCGTCGTTTTTTCACTCGTTCGTATCGTTTTTTTTAAGACATTTATCGTGTTTTTTATTCATTAAACTAATTTTAGACGTTGTTGCTGAAATTTGCACTTTTCCAATTTTCTTATCGAAAATTTTTGCAAATTTCTTTACAACGCCCATAGATAAAACGAACGGGATAAAAGAAAGAAAATTGCATACAATTGAAAGAAAAACTTAAATCGAACATATACCCCCAACTTTTTGTGGATTATATAAATTTTTTTTCGCCCCTCTGTGTTAAAAAAAGCCGTCAAAATTGAATCGACAAAGATTGACGAGACTTTTTCCTCTACTTCAACTGCAATGGAGGATAAAGCAACAACAAAAGATCTGGATCAATGGATTGAACAATTGAATGAATGTAATCAATTGACAGAAGCACAAGTTAGAACTTTGTGCGAAAAGGTATGTATGCAGCAGCAAAACTTAGTTTTATAAAAAAAGAAAAACAATAAAAAAAAAAGTGAAAAAGGTTTAATAAAATTATTTTATCACATGCAAATAAAAAAGTTGAAGAAAAAAAAGTGAAGAAATTTTTTTGTCGTGAACTTTTTTGCACATATTGAGTGTATTGTAAATATATCGTACTCTTTCTTATGTGCTATCTTGTTATAGGCAAACTTTATGAGAGTGAGTTAGAGTCATCTTTGTTTTGGTTTGTTTTTTTTTTAGTTAGGCAAAGTCAGCCATTTTCCATTAAGACTCTCCCTATTTTGTAATTTGAAAAATTGTACAATGTTTTGGTAAATTCGCATAAGAATAACAGAGAAAACAATATGTATAAAATTAGAAAATAAACTATTGTGTGTTTGTGTTTGCTATTTCTCTTGTTTTTCGCTCTCTGGCGATGGATAAAAAAAGAGAAAAGTTAACGAAAGTATGTTAATTTTTATATGATGCGTTCATTTTTATTTAAAAATATAGAATAAAAATATAAATAATAATGTTTATTTTATGTTTTTCTTCTTTTCTGTTAATAGTTTCAAAAAGTAAGTTGATTATTATTAATTATTTTTTGTTTTATTTTTAAAAGTAGTTGAGGTTTTATTATTTTTCTAACTTGCTAAAAAATGTAAGGTTATGTTTTTGAGTAGCCATTTTCCGAAAAAAATTCTTTCCATTTCGATATTGTTTTTATAAATATAACAAAAAGTAGTCAATTATTTAAAATCCCTTGCAAAATTTCATCAAATATTGCAACTATATTTTTTTTTTGACCTGTTTGTATGTAGTAGTTTAGTTGTAAAGTATGTAACGAAATTTGTGTTTCTTTTTGTGCAGTCTCTCCATCTTCAACCTTTTCTTCCAAACAACCTTCAGGTCGTTTTTGCCGTCTGTCTTTTTTTTTATTAATCTTTCAGTTATAATTAAACTGGTTCTGTTAGTTGTTTTTGTTAATTATGAATTGCTTTAAGACCGGTTTTGAGTGAGTTTGTTTTTTCTGCTGTCCAGACTTTAAAAATTCTTACGTTGTTGCAGCTTCTTTCTTTTTGGTAAAAATACCATCAGCCTTTTTTATGTTGTGTATTATTTTTTTGTGTCCAATATTATACAAACTATAATTTATATTAGTGGAGTTTAAAAAAAACCTGTTTGTAAAATATTTCAGGTATCGAAAATCTGCAAAACTCATCGTTTATTTTGTAACTAAAAAAATGTTTACTCATTTAGCAAACGGCACGTAGTTTGATTTCATATAGAGAACGATTTATAAAATCAAAATCATTCAAAATTTGTTAATTCAAACGGATGTTCCAATTTTTTCAATAGTAAAGGTGTAAGGTAGTTTAAGTTTTTGGCTTTATATAGGCCTGACCGTTCCACAGTGTCCCAAAGTTGGACACCCCGTGTATGAATAATACATATTAAAAAATAAATTCTAAAAATGGTTCATAATTATTTCCTTACATGATTTTGTAGTAGTTCTTAGTAAAATAAGAAATATTTCAAACAAATCAGTAAAAATTTTAACCCGCTATAGGGAAAAAAATGGACCAATATACGTCAAAAAGTATAAAATTTGCTTTTCAAGGCCTTTTCAATATATTGTAAACTAAAAGAGATAATCTATAATTACGAAATCGACTAAAATATTGTAGTAATTTTTCTGATTGGTTCAGTTATAAGGATTCATAGATGAGAAGTCCAACTTTGAAACATCCAAACATAAAACTTTATCTCCTATACGATCACTGTGTGAAATATATTAAAATATTGAAATCAAATAATTCGTTTGGAAACTGCATATTTATTTACAGTGTTGGAAAAAATAATAGGGACGACCCTTACCTTCGCAAACAGATGCAAGCAGTTTCTTTATATTAAGTGTTTTTTTTATGGGGTCCCGCTATTTATCTGTTAATAAAATAACGGAATTTCATTATTTGTTAACTTTTTCTCTTTTGCGCTTTTATTTTATATTTATTTGCAAACAAAATCAGTAAAGTTGTAATTTCAATTGGAAAAAATAATAGGTACGCACTACAAAAAATTGGCATTAGTCAATAAAAATTGTTATTTTTAACATAAACACATTAAAAATTCGTAAAGCAAAGTTTATGTGATTAATTTAATCATATTGGTTTCGTGTTTATGATTTATGTCTTCGGTAAATAAATTCGAAAATGGGTCGTGGTGTTCATTGTACTGAATCTGAAAAAAATGTTATTCTTAAATTAAATTCTTATTATACTATTTCTTTTCTTCTTATTTCTTTTTCTTTCTTATTTATACTACTTATGGGACTATGTAACTTTATGCTCTTTTGTTATATTATTATATTCTGGCTGGGGAGCCGTTTGAATTGGAGCATACATGGGAATATTTCATTGAGCATTGAATTTTCATTACCATTACTTAAAAAAATTATATTTAAAAAAATTTAACTACCATTTAATGATACTGATTTTTTTTTAATTATAATTTTTTAAGTAATGGTAATGAAATTACAAGAAAATGCTCAAATACTAATTATAATTACTGAAAAAAGCATTGTATGTATAATTTTTTTTTTTCAAATGTGTTTCTAGTATTCGTTGAGTAGTTTAATATCGTTTTAATAAAGATTTTTAAATCATTTAAATATAAATCTCAATTACAGCACGATTTAATGAATATAAAACGCAGTATTTTTTGAAAATTATGCAAAAATATATGTTCTACATAGAAGAATAAACGAATACAAATTAAATATATTAAAAAAAGTAGCTAAAATTGTACGAAAAATTCTGCTAAATAATGACAATGAATTTATTAAATTAAATCATTATTTAATGATAATGATTTTATTTTTTTGAAATAATTATTAATGAAAAGATATCATTGAAATACATTACCATTACTAAAAATAATGGTAATGAAAAAAATTATAAGTACCATTGTTCAATTTAATGGTAATGAAATCGACAATTCATTAGTCGATTTAATGAATTACTCCCATGTATGAATTGGAGTAATGAATATGAATGGAATTGATTTTTATAGTTTTTATTTAATATTTAAGATATCTTTATTCAGGAATAAATCTTTGTAATATATATTTATTGGCCTAAGAAGGCTTTTTTATATTACTGTGAAATAAATAAATAAATTCGGGCGGGTTATCAATTAGAAAAATTGCACAGATAATGTGTTCTAAAACTAAAGTATTCAATGTGTTCCAAAACTAAAGTATTCAATGCCATTCATTCGAAAAAAGTCATAAAACTAGAGGTAGAAAGCCTAAAACGTCGGCGCGTTTTGACCAACGTTTAGTTGTAGTTTCCAAAAATGACCCCTTTATGTCATCAAGTAGCCTTAAAAATTAATTGTGTGCTTCAGTGACAAGGCGAACAATAAGAAATAGGCTGTAGGAAGTCGAATTAATGGGACGCAGTCTGAAAAAAGTACCACTGTTGAGCAAGAAAAACATACAAAAAAGGTTGGAATTTGCCAGGCCGTAAAAACTGAAACAACGAACCATGGTCAGACGAAAAAAAGTAAGTTTATTTGGATCTGACGGAAAATCATTTGTACGTCGTCCTGCAAATGCTGAATTTGATACAAAATATACCAAAAAACAAGCGCAAATATTCGGCCCGGCCGAATCTATATACCCACCATCAACTTTTTCACATTTTAAGTTATATGAGAGAAGGAGGTAAAGTGGGCAGTAAAGTGGGCGGGCCACGCCCATTTTTTGTTTCCGAGTTTGAATTAGTCCTTGAACTATTTGAACAAAATTTCATTGATTTTCACCTTATATGGGAGGTGGGCGGTAAAGTGGGCGGACCACGCCCATTTTTGGCTTCCGAGTTGATATCGATCCCCAAACTATATGTACAAAATTTCGCAATCGTACATGCTTTTGTTGCAGAAATATCAGCAGAAAAGTATAAAACGGACACCCTGTGTTTCTAGTTTTTAGGAGGTAAAGTGGGCGGGCCACGCCCATTTTTTGTTTCCGAGTTTGCATTAGTCCTTGAACTATTTGAACACAATTTCATTGATTTTCACCTTATATGGGAGGTGGGCGGTAAAGAGGGCGGACCACGCCCATTTTTGGCTTCCGATTTTGCCCAATCCCAAACAAACCTTATATAAGAAAAATATTTGTGCCAAATTTCGTCTCCCTACGTTGCTCCGTTCGAGCGCTATCCTGCTTTCAACAGACGGACAGACGGACGGACATAGCTAGATCGACTCAGAATCTAACCAGGACCCAGAAAATATATACTTTGTGGGGTCTTAGATGATTCCTTCAACATGTTACACACGGAATGACAAAATCAATATACCCCCCATCTTTTTGATGGTGGGTATAAAAACGTCAAACACGGTGGTGGTTCTATAATGCTATGGGGATGTTTTTCGGCCTCTGGAGTTGGTCAAATAGTTTGGATTTAGGGAAAAATGAATGCTGCTGACTATATAGACATTCTCCAGAATAAAATGCTTCCATTTGCTGAGGATGAAATGTCACTAAAATGGGAATTCATGGAGGATAATGATCCGCTAGAAGTGTCAAAACGTGGTTTCAGCAGAATGAAGTGCCTGTAATGGAGTGGCCGTCCCAATCACCGGTCTTAAACCCCATTAAGCATCTCTGGGGAGTCCTCAAAAATAAAATTAGTAGCTTTAAATCAAAAAATAAACAAGAGTTGTGGGAAAAAATTCAAGAAACCTTGTACTCAATTCCGCCCGAGGTATGTGCGAATCTTGTGGGATCCTATGAATCGCCGTTGTCAGGATGTTATAAAAATGAAGGGATCTTCAACCAAGTATTGAAAAAGTATGTTAAAAAAAAAATATATTTTTTCCAAAACTGTCCCTATTATTTTTTCCAGGCCTTTTTTTAAAAAAATATGTTTTTTGGCAGAACTAGTTAATTACTTTTACTTTATAAGTTAAAATATTACATACAATTAGGTAAAATGACATACAATTTCTAATATTTATTTAATTTCTAAATAATTTTTCGACAAATGAAAAAATGTGACTGAAAAATAAAAGTATGTATTGCGTTAATTTCTTCCAGATGATTTCAATGAAATATCATCAATTTATTGCGGAGAGGATAATCATCTTACTGAAAAAAGGGCGATAATTTGATGATAAATTTTATTTTTTAAATGACAAAAAATAAAAAATTTATCTATTTTTTGTGTTTGTTACCTAATTTTCTCTAAGCTGATAAAAATATAATATAAAAATATTGCTTTGATGAATTTCTTCCAAATAATGAAAAGAAGATATTGCGTAAATATCTTCTAGGAAGATATCTTCCAAATGTTTGTAGGGATGGAATAGTAAATAAAAAAGTGAGAATATATTGAAAAATTAGAGTGTCTCTATTATTTTTTTTAACACTGTATATTTTATTTTCTGAAACGTATGCTGTGACTTTGTAAGAATATGTATGGGAATCTTAAAATTTATTTATATTTAACAGCTATTCCATACAGCATCTTAAAACATTTTATATTTATTAACTTTTAAACTAATTAAATTGAAATCAGTTTATTGAAATGTCAGACAATTTTATAAAAATAGAAATATATATTGGTATTTTAAGTGCAAAGAGAAATACTGGATTCTAGAAAAGAATTCTCCTAGTTTATACCAAATATTCCGAAATGGTCTCTTATGGATTAAATAGAATAGTATTATTGTTATACAAATTTTACCACAATTTTTTTTGTAGAGAGAAACAAAAATTTTTAAAACGTAGGTGCATAATTTATTTTTTATTCTTATTAAACCATGACCCTGTTAATATTAGGGTTCAATACCTAATAATCACTTCAAAGCTCGAAAAAAAATTTTTAAGGCAAACAAACAATCATAGTATATTGATGATATCACATTTTCCCTGAAGTACAGGAGGTTACTACATGTTGGTTCCATCTTAATTTGAAAAGGGAACTACGTTTGTAATAATTATTTTTTTCTTTTAAAGTTTAATTTGTAAAAATGTATTATAAACATAATATTTTACAAAACTAAAATGTATTTGAAATTACAATTTTAATTATCTTTTATTTTAACAATGAAGGTCTTGTTGATTAGTTTCGGTAATTTGACATTTAAATCATTAATGAAAACAACAGTTGCGAAATATATGCTAAATAAGTCTAACATATAATGTATGTAACGTTCTACATATATTATAAAAAATTAAAAACTAAAATAATGAACAGGAAAACGGAAATGTATTTCAATAGACCAAAAAAACGAAAAAAAGAATACAAATTAATATGTTTTTGTAAGAAAAATTTAAAATAAAGTAAAACAAAATTCTCTATATATAAATTTATCAAAATAAATATTCTAAACTTTTGCACTGTTTGCTTGCTGACGTATTTATTTAAAATATATTTAAAAATACAGATACACATATGCCTATACTTATTCTTATATTTGTCTATGTCTGTTTATATATTATGTTTATAAATCAAAAAACAGACAAAATTTAGCCATTCAAGATAGTCAGTGAATTGAGGTCCTAATTTTTTTTAATTCTTTTATGAAAAATAAACATTTTACCTAAAATTAGAAACGAAACAAAAACAATTATTTTTAATTGTTAAAATATTTGATTGGATCTGCTTTAATTTAAATTTTAGAACAAATCAGAAGGTATTTTCATATGTAACATAATTGTTTGAGTTTTTTTCAACAGCCTATGCATGAGTCAGTTGTTTTATTTAATATTTATCTGGCACCAATATCATTCGGGTTGCTGTTGTGATGTCTACAAAAAAAGGGGAAATATTCTTTTATGTTCTTTTTCTTTCCTTAACCAAATGTATTACTTTTTGTTTATTCTTTATATGGAATTTTTAGTAAACAAATATAATTCTTCTTTGCTGGATTTATTGATTGTTTTAAATATTTTTCTTAGCCATGAATTCATTATCACTTTAATATTTTTAAATTCTATAAGAAATGGAAAGGTTTTGGGAAAATTAGCTTAATTTTTAACTATTAAGTTTATTTTAGTTAAATTGGTATAAAAATAAAATGTTCCTAGATATATACATATTTCTTTTTTTATTTTGCTCCTCTATATTCTTTTAAATTAGCTAGCAGAAAATAGCTGGAAAAGAGTATAAATAAATTTTTAAATTAACTAAATATAAAATAACTGAGTTACACTCGAGCGGAAATTAGCGGACTAAAAATAAAACTACAAATTATGAACAAAGTCCATTATAAGAGCTTTTTATTTTAAATCAGCTATAATTAACATAAAGTAAATGTTTTTTTTTCATGTTTATTCATTAATATTTGTCTTTTTTTGCTTAAAAAGTTTTATGTTGAAAAAGTAACCATCATGTTGAAAACTAATATGCAATATACATACTTATTTGGTGTAATCATTTTATGGAGATAATTTAATATGTAATTTAACCATAATTTGTAATATTTTAAAATATCATGTCTTGAATACATTTCAACAAAATTTTAACTTTAAATAGTTTTAAAATTCTATTATTTATTATTTTATGGGGAATTTACAATTTTGTTTGTATACATTTTTTTCTAGTGTAATTGTTTTGATGACTTGTGCAAATTAATTTAAAATGTTTTATAGTTATGTTGTATTGTTATTATTTTTATTTTATTCGTTTTTATTATGTTTATTATCAGTTTATTCTTTTAGTTTATTTTTTCATCTATTATTGTGCTTTTTTTTGTTGTTTATTATTTATCTTTATAAATTTATCATTAAGGCGACAGTCATACTCGAGTGTTTATCTATTTTTAAACAACTGACAAGTTAAGTTGTTGTTAAGAATTTGGAAATTTTATTATTTTTGGCAATTATATATTTGGGAAAAAGAAGGGTGCAAGGCAAATTTTATAATGCTACAGTTTAATCTTTAATTGATAATAATTTTTATAAAAATAATTTCAGGTATTTTTAATAAAAATTACCTATGAGAAATTTCAAAAAATTTCAAAATAGTTTGAAACATACTTTAAGTGTCTTGTATTGCCAAAGTTTGTTTTAAAATTAGGAAAAGTGTTGATATCTTTTTGTGGATCTTACAAAATAACTCAGAAATACTAAATTTTAAATCATTCGCGTAAAATCTCACGTAAAAACTGAATTGAAACTGAATCGAGCATAGAAAACAACTAGAAGTCCAACTCTTTTCATTCGCTCAGAAACAAAAAATTACTCTCTTCACACGTATTAATTTATTCTTTAGAAAATTTTACTAACACATACAAAGAGTTAGGTTTTTTTGACAATTGAGTTAAGTTTTTCGTTAGCAAGTTGGAGTTCTAGTTGTTTTCTATGCTTTCGAGGATTTTTGGATTCATTTTAGTTTTGCACTGACAATTAACATATTTTTGATTTAAACCATCAGTCGAAAGGCAAGGGAATTGATTTGCAGTATAACAAGTATCCGTTTTACTATCCGTTGAAAAGATATGCGTTGATAATGAAACCAAAAGTTTACGATTTTTTAAATTTTGCAGATTTTTTATACAAAATTTTCGCCATTTAGTGAATTTAAATTTAGAGGGAAGAATTTTAAAGATGAAGTTATTACATATAGTTTAGTGTATATTTCGTTAATGTCAGGAAACCAGAGATGGGAACAGCATATTCACAAACTTTCATATAATTGGCGTAAATATTAGTAAAATGTCTGTTTTTCGCTACTGATAAATACCGCTTTTATAGAAATTGTCCAAAATACCGCGTAAACCGGATTTACTAATAAATGACACGTCCGAGTCAAAGTGGTATTAAAAAATTTTTATATGAAAAAACTTTATGCAATTTGGAAAATTTTCAATATAAGATATGACTTTAGACCATCGAAAAATATCTATAAAGAATCATCTTAATGGTTAAAATTGATATTATGAAAAAGGTTACATCGGCATTCATCTCAAAATCCATTTAGCATGCTGAAAACTATCGCGAAGTATAAATGATGTTAATAATGAAAGGATTTTATTTGCTTAATCCTAAAATTTTAGGTGGCGTCAAATTATTTTAAATACTTTTAATTCTATGGCCATTAGTGTCAGAGAAAGAAATTTTGAAAATATTTTTACCTAAAATTTTCAACATTCTTGAAATTCCTCATAGACATATTTATTTAATTATTTCAAAAGAAAGTTTTGATTATTATATTACATATGAACTTATCCAAATAAGCATGACATGCAAATAAGCACAAAACAAATTTAAATTCAAGTACTTGAAATTTAATTGGATTTCAATTTGAATTACAGTTCTTCGTACCAGTATTTTTCCAGTTAAATCTATTTTCAAAATTTCTTTCAAACTTTATTTTTTTGTCAAGCTAATTTCAAATTACATACTAGAAAAATCAAATTATTTAAATAAATAAATCCACATCGATTAAATGGACTTCAATACATACTAAATTTGTGCGGCTTAATAATAATTGAATTGCAATGTTAATCAAGGTTTGAGTTAAAAGGTGTTTCCAATCTTGAATTCAATTATTTTTTCTTGAATTGCTCTTTAATTCAAGGATTGAAATTAATTGTCTGTTATGTTCGACATGAATTCAAGTTTCCTTTTCACTGGAGTATGTTACTGAAACAAATTTGGTACAACACTTGAACTTTGAATTTATTACTGGAATTGAACTTTTTTTACACTTACTTGAATTCAGCAAAAATGTTTATTGGGATCAAAAATAATTTTTATGAATTTTTTAAATGGTGTATTAAAAAAACTTTTCTGAGCAATTTGTTTAATTTTCAAAAAGACTACTAATTTAAATAAATTCGAAAATACTAAAATTTTTTAAACAATTTCCATAAAGTAGCAGTTTTTAAAATAAATACAAATTTTTAAAATAAGTTTCATTTCACAAAAATTATACTTTAAAAAAAATTTAAAATTTTTAAAATGTGTAGCTTTTTCCAAGAAAAGTTCCAGTTTGTAAAAAAAGCTACCAATTTTTAAAAATGATTTCTCAGATAGTTACAGTCGGGTTCCGATTATCCGTGATGGTCGGGACCAGAAAACATTACGGATAACCGATTTTCATGGTTAATCGAATAACAATTTTGATTAGAGTTGAAGTTCTGTGATATTAGCATTAAGTTTAACTTATATGTTTGTGTTGTAGTGATTATTTATTTATTTATTAATTCTGTGTCGTGAAGTCCAGTTTTTTTTTAAATAATAAGTAAAATGATAAACAACAAGAAAAATCATTAGAAATTCAATTCATCAATAAAATACCCCTGAAGAAGTTTGAAACAAGCAAACGAAACGTTGGGTGAAAAAGTAAAAATGTTATGATTTTTATTTACACATTTGGAAACAAATGATTGACCAAAAATAGCCCGTAAGATCTAAAGTCTTAAACACAGGATACATTTTTATATTTTTATTATTTAACAAGTGAACATTGATGTACATACATCTTTACATACAAAAAAATTAATTCAAGAAGTTTTGTACATTTTTAAATTAAATAAGTATGTATACATTAAAATTTCTACTGAAAACATGAGGCAAAAAAAGAACATTAAGCAAAAAAAAAAAAATACAATTTCTTTAAAAAAGTCGTGTAATGTTGTTTGTCTAATATTTTTCAACTTATAATTTTCTTTTAAAAGTTTTCTTGGATGCGATAAACTTGAATTTTATCCTGCTCTCTAATTTCGAAACAACCAGGGCTATCCATGAAATTCAGCATTGTGCTAGATGCCTCTATCTCTCCTTTTAAAGTGGTCTTTATTATTTTTTGAATGCTCGTTAGTTATTTTAACTTTATCTTCAATATTTGAAACGTTTCTTTGTCTTTTTACCACTGGTAATGGCATCGTGGTTAGATCTAAATATATATAGATCTAACCACCCGCACTTCTCAAATTTCAAAATTAAACTAATCACTTGTAAATGCTTCTGACTTATCGTATGCAAACAAGGGAATTCCCCGTTTACATGTTTATTATATTGTATGTATGAATTTGAAGTTAATAAAAAAAAATTCTTCCATCACGGATAATAGAGGTAATCACGGTTGATCGAAGCAAACAATTTGAAAACACTGCAAACAAAAAACAATATACTGATCTTCGGCCATCACGGTTAATCGGAGTTACCGGTTAACTAGATCACGGATAATCGGAGCCCGACTGAAACTAAAGTATTTTTTAAAGCTAATGTTTAAAAAGAATTTTTAATAATTCCCAAAAAGAAATATGAAAACTTCCAAAAAATTCATATTTTTTTGAAAATGAATGCTTTTTGCAAAGATAAGCAAAAAATTATAAATAATAAAAAACTTAACTTAAACAATTTCCAAATAAAGTACCAATTTTCAAAATAAGTACCAATTTTTAAAATAAGTGTAAATGTTAAAGAAAACCACTGACTTAAGAAAAAGTTAAATTTTTTAATTAATTAGCATTTTCTAAGAAAAGTACCAGTTTCCTAAAAATATTATCAATTTACAAAAAAGTTCAGTTTTCCAAAAAAAAAAAAAAAAAAAAAATTTGTTTAGTCCCCCGGAGAACTATTTATTTAGTACGTTTTTGTAAATATTTATGGAGTAGGGTTTTGATTTTAGGCCCATAGTTTCTTGGGGAAGTTTTCTTAGATTAAGTTTTTGCTATACGCCTTTTGACAAAAACAATTGACCCAGATATAAACAAATTGCAAGTGGTGACCTTGCATAATGTAAAAAAGAGGTATCAAGTGAAATATATAAACTTTTAAGTGTTTAGATTAAATAATAATAAAAGTAAACAAAAACAAAATTGTCTTTACACAATTTATATTATCTGATAAAGATTTCTATAGAGTCAAACAAAAATTTTGTTGCTAAGATTATTTTATACATAGTACATTTTTTTAAATAAAAAAATATGTGAAATCTTATAACAAATAGAATATACAAATAAAATTATTCTAGAAAATCTTATTTCCAGATTAATAAATATTGTCTATAGAACAATCAATCGTCATTGCATTTTAAAAATTAAATAATTAAAGTGCTAATAATAAATAAATAAATAAAAGTACATATTCTATGGACATAAGTTATTATTACTACATATTTAATACACATATGTATATTTTTCAAGCATTACATACCCACATTGACCAACATTTTTTCTGTTAAACAACTATTATAACTTTTCAACAATCGTTAATTTTTTTAACTTGTAAACAAATAAAAATTTGACTTCGCCCACAAGGACTATTGATGTTAACCTTGAAATCTATTGAATTTGCTATTAAATATTAAAAGAATTTGTGGTACCACTTTTTTTCTTTTTGTTTTCAGTCTGCTACAATCACTTCTATTTTAAGAGACACACCTGAAAATAAACATAAACACTTCCTACGCTGAGCAAAAAAAGAAAAAGTTTTTTTTTTTGTTTTCATTTTTATTTGTTGTTACTACATTAATGAAAAATAAGGAAAATGTCCTTCTCAAAAGAAAAAGTTTTTTTTTTGTTTTCATTTTTATTTGTTGTTACTACATTAATGAAAAATAAGGAAAATGTCCTTCTCATGGGTTCATTCATCTATAGTAGATTGCAGTAAAATGTTAAAGAAAACTAAATTAAAAGGAAACTATAAATTGATGACTCATTTAAGATTTGTTAGTGTGATGATTGTAAAACTATTTACTTATTAAAGAAAGTTACATACATATATGAATGTTAGAGTGTCCCGATGAAAGCCTTTTTGAGATTTCCATATAGGAAGACCCCTCAAACAATGAGTAAAAATTAGCTTAATACGAAAAAAATTATTTAAACATTTTTTTAAATTGATCTTCAGTTCCCTACCAACGATTTTAAAATCATGGGTCCCATACATTTCGGTCAAAAACAAGTTTCGATTTTTTGATTGAAATGGATATATATATAAAAAAAAAAAATCGTAATTTTAAGCAGGTTATGAAAAAAATTAAAAAAATTTTTCCCATGGGATTTCCTTTCGCTAGAAGACTTTTTAAGGAATTTTGATGAACAATTTTTTGGAAAATTAATTATTATCAACAGTACTTACTAGAATGCAAATTTTCATTATTTTAGCCATAAAAGGAACAAAATTAAAAAATTTGTATCCATTTTGCATGATGTACTAAAATGTGGGTTTATGTACCAAAATTTTTGCGAATATCTTTTTAAAATATTTTTTTTTTAATAATTGGCTAACAATTTTTTGATATCCATTTCGAGACAAAGCTCAATACTATTTTTGGGACGAAATATTCTAGACCCGTGACTTTCAATCGTTGGTAGGGAACTGAAGATCAGTTTTAATTTTTTTAAATATTTTTCCAATATAAAGCTAATTTTTACGCATCGCTTGAGGATTCTTGCTACAAAATTTTTTTCAACGGGGCACTCTAATGTATATAGTTTAAGGAAAGGCAAAAACTCTTTTTAGTTATAACTTCAAAACACGAATATTATATGTATGTATACATATTCTTAATATATAACATAAACAAAATATATAAATTTGTTATTTTATTCTCCTGTGTATATATATATGTAGTTATAACAACAAATCGTATATATTTTCTGCTAAAAAGTTTATTTTTGTTGTTTATCTTTTTGTTGAGAGCTTTTTTTCTCATATTATAATTTATTTAACACGAATGTGGGTTGTATTTTTGCGTAGTAAAATAAGAATTTATGAATGAAATTCAACAAACGTAAATTTAACTGCCATTTTTGTAATAACGAGTCAGTAGTTAGTAGTGAGAGTATGTAGCATGATTACGTTAAAATTGTAATAATAAAAATTATAAAAACCAAAATCTAAGCTAAAATGTAGTATGTTTAATGTGTACATATACAATATTTAAAATATCCACTTTCCTTAAGGTTTAATGTTAAAAATTAGGGTAGACTGAACGACGTTGTGGTGTTTGTAGTTTGTTTGTCCATTGGTAACATTTGAAATTTTCAAGGTTTCCTTAATTCGTCATAATTTTCCATTGTTTATATTGGTTAGTATATAGTACGTCGCAGGCATTTCTTTTCTTTTTTTATTCTATTACTTCTTAGGTAGAGTTCTCTTTTTTAAATAAATTTATGTATAAAATGACTCACGTTTATTATTTTCATTGATATTTATTCAGTTAATATTGATATATGTATTGTGTATTTTGAAATGAAGATATTGTTGCCAAGTTTTGCTTAATTCATTAAATCACTTTAAAATTCCTTTTGTTTTTTGTTTGATAAAATTGTAACAAAATATTAAAATTGTTTGTTTAAATTGTATTTTATTTTGTTGAAATTAAGGAAATTTATTCGGTTTTATGACGTTTATCTTAAAATGACACATTTTTAAAGTATTTAATTTTTTTTTTTCTTTCACTTTTATTTGTAATAAAAAGCCTATGTGGCCAAAATAACAATAACACCCGAGATCATAATTATATAATATAAACATTAAATAATAATATAAAATGCATAACATAATATATAATTTAAATTAATTATGTAATAACGTTTCATTTAATTGAATTTAATGGCTCCACAGACTTATTTATGGTTATATAAAAAATATAAAAGGACAATAAATAAATAATAATAACAATTTAATGAATAAATAAATAAATAAATTCAAATTCAATTCCATGTTCGAAAAATTAAAGAAAATAAAAGTTAACGCATTATTAAAATATTTAGAAAATAATCTACAACTTTAAATGAAAGTGAATTGGAATTTTAGCTTTAGAGAATAAAGTTTTCAGAAAAAAGGAGGTATTTATATTTTTAAATTCGTTTCAAATAACTCTCATGCTCACTTTTTATATTTTAAAAATTTAAATTTTTTGTTTTGGTTTAAAAATGAGAAGATATACATTTCAAGTTAAAATATCAAATTAAGTGAGGAAATCGCACGAAAAATTTAGGGCATGTAATTCAGCTTATAAAATTAAAAATTTGAAATTTTTATTTTGTTAAAGACTGTTGTATTTAATTTTTAAATATTTGATTACTTTTGTTGTTGGAATTCGTCCACTTCTTTTAAAAATCTATTTTATTTCTTAGTCAGCTTTAAGTATTCTTTAAATATTTTTTACTATAAATTACCGATACATTTAAAATGGAAAGAGTTCTGGACTAAATTACTTCTTTGTTGTAATAGTTAGAATAGAGTTTATGCCAGAAAAATTAGAATTTGTTGTGTTTTCTAAACATAGGAAAGGAATATTTGATAATTTAGATTTTTTATACGATATTTATTTGATACATTTTCCATAACATCTGCGATATGGAATTCATTCCAGAACGTTGTAAAAAATCCGCCAGTACGTACTTTTTATCACCCTTTAGGTGGAATGCGTTTCTATAAGGAACTTTTTAACTTCGTGGGGTCTTCACGGTCAGCTTTTTTACTTTTCTGATAAAACAGAGAAGTTTAAAAAATGAGTCACTTTTCATCCAGATATATATATATATATATATATATATATATATATATATATATATATATATATATATATATATATATATATATATATATATATATATATATATATATATATATATATATATATATATATATATATATATATATATATATATATATATATATATATTTCTCTTCTTAAACTTTGTATTAGTTTGTCTCTTAATCAATTTTTTCTTCGGTTATCAGTATTCTTTTCGGTGACGAATTCTTTGTTTTTGTTTTTTTTATTACTCAAGAAACTGTATTTATTGAATTTCCTACGTTCCTACCAATTGTTTTATATGTTTGATATGTGTTTTAATAATAAATTTGAATTATGTGTTTGATCCAATATTGTTCAACTTTTGTTTTAAGAAAAACAATAAAAAATTATAACAACTAAATTTAGCTCATAGTACTCCTTTTTTCAGGTGTAATAAAAGTTATAAGCCTTAAAGCATGCACCGATTTTTGCGTGTGCACTCCTTATTACTAATGAAATTAAAAGCTTAATTTTTCTTTATGCTAATTAATTCAAAGCACAATATATTTCGTATAATATATACTACAATTGCTAGAATTTTCAATTTGTTATAAAAAAATATACATCATATCTTGAAAAAATGACGTCGTATTTTCTCGCCATACATTTCTTTTGTATTTAGTAAATATTTCACAAAATATTTGTATATATAAAAATTAATGTATTTTTTTCTTTACATTATATTACCGATCACAAATTGCGTCAGAAAAGTATTTTTGCCAATTTAATTTTCAAGTGCAAATACGTTTTTTTTCTTGATAAATCTAAACTTTTTCAAATATATCTACATTAATAATGACTTTTTAATTGAAGCATTGTTATATAACAATATTTTATTTAAAATTGTAAATTGTTTTGAGTTGTCTTTTTAGTAAATTAAAAAAAAAAAAAAAAAAATATTACAATAAATATTTAAAAAGATTCATATCTTTACAATATTTTGAATTTATAATTTTTCTTTTCTAAATTTCCAAAAACAATTTTATTTTGAAGTTCATTAACCTCGCAATGATATTAACGATGACGACGACATCGTCTACCTCCACTATCACTACATAATCAAAAAAAGACTAGATAGACCACGAGAATAAATCGTGAGTTATAAACACAAAATAAAAAATAAAAATGACACAACATTTAATACAGTGTAACTAAATAAAATAAAATTTACATTTACAAGTCTTGTGCTGTTGTCTGTCCGACTGCATACATGTACATTGATCACGTGAGTCCAAAATAAAATGAAAAATATAAAATTCATACATACAGCTAAGGACTTACCTAAGAATCATGTAAGAAATTGAATAAACACTGTAAATAAAAAATGTGGTTAAAACATTGCGTTTATATATTTGACACTAGTACTGTACTGTTGTATATTTTTGTAATGGCTTGTGTTGTTTTTCTTTCCCGTAAGGCATATAAACAGTAATTGGAAATGCTTTCTTTGAATGCATGTTTAGCCAAATCTATGACTTAAACATGACATGAAATCTACAATCAATCGATTTCCGCTGTAATTGTATTGTACATATTGGACGAACTGACTGGCAAACAGCAGTTCAGTTATTTGATGTCTAGGAAAAGAAGGAAAAAGAGTTTACTTTTGTGAATTATAAATTATTTTATTATTTATTAACATATGACTATTATACATATTTATTATTATTTATTATTAATATTATCATTTTTTGTTGTTTGTTTTGGTTTATTGCTGTCACACAAAACTTTCTTCAAGTTGTGGAAAAAAAAATATGATTGCATGTTTAATAATTGTTATAGAAAAAGAAAGCACAACATAATCAAAAGATTATTATCGAATGGTTTTTGCTAAATTCATTCATGTTCATCAACCATCATAGGTTCAATTAAGTTTTGTTTGTAAAAGTTTAAAAAAAGAATAAAGGTGTTCACGACAAAATTTTTGCTTTAATGAAATTGCAAATTATACATTTGTTTTTTCAAAACATTAACAACAAGAAGTGCTTTATTCCGAAACTTTTTCATTCCAAAATAGGGTTGTGTCGTTCAGGAACGAATTGATTCAATTGAACGAATCGGTAAAATGAACGATGATTATTGGTTCTTTCGTTTTGATTCATATCGTTAATTTTTGCATTGCATTGTTTATATTGTATCATACAAAATTTTGTTACTTTAATTGATGTACATATTTTATTAATAATATTTTTATTATACTTTTATAAATAATTGTTAAACAATTCAAATTTATTCTTTTCCATTAATTTTTGTTCATAAAGTGTTCTAAGAAACAAATGAAACAATTGTTTCAGCTGCTGTCACCTCATTCAAACATTAACCGAACAGACTCTATTTCATTTGTTGTCCATACACTCACACACTCATCGTTCAGAGTCTGATCAATGTTAAAAAATGAACGATGAACGAACTGAATCATTTTACAATTTTGAACGATGTAAACGAAACAGTAAAATCAATGATCATGCCCAACTCTATTCCAAAATATATAGTTTGTAGAAGATAGAGAAAAGTGAATAAAGGACTCTAGAGTAAAGAAAACTTAACACTGCTTTAATTGAGAATTTGTGAATCGGTAAAGGCAATTAAAAAATATATATAAAATACATTTTCATGAGTCATGAAAAATACAAAGAGTTTGCAATCACCGAAAGGAACCCTTATAACCGAAGAAAAAGTTAGTTCGTCACGAATGGGTTCAAGCTCACCATTCGCTTTGTACGCGAATCATTTGGAAGATTTTTTTTACTTGCGTGTTTGTGTTTCTTGGTTTGGATTGTAATTTTGTTAATTTGTAATAACTGTGGGCGAACATTCGATAATATTTTTGCATAAATCAGTATGTTTTACATTCTGAAATTATTTTTACCATTAAATTACGAGTACTAAGATTTTTTTTTTAAATTTAGATTATTAATACACTATTTTTTATTGAACTTCGTATTTGGTTGAGTTTTCGGTTTTTTCTGACGTTTTTGTGAAATTTTAAATTTCTGTAAAATTTCTAGTTATTGATGAAATTTTTTGAGATTTTTTTTTGAAATTTAGAATTTTGATAAAATTTCGGATTATTGATGAAATTTTGAATTTTTGGTGACATACTTATTTTTAGTGAATTGTTGGCGATTTTCATTTTTGAAATTCGTATTTTTATTGAAATTTCGGCTTTTTGCTACATTTTGAATTTTTGGTAAAATTTCGGTTTTATATGAAATTTTAAATTTTTGGTCAAATTAATATTTTAATTGAAATTTTTTATTTTGATAAAATTTTAGATTATTGGTGAAAGTTTGAATTTTTATGAACTTTTTGCTTTTTGGAAGTTTGTATTTTTGGTTAAATTTTTAATTTTTTGTAAAACTTGGAGTTTTGTGCAAAACTTTAAATGTTCGTTGAATTTTTGATTTTTTGGTAAAATTTTGAAATGTTTCATAATTTACCGGCTTCTATAAAGATAAAACACAAATTATTGGAGAAAATGCTTTTAACAATAAAATATAAATTAATATGTTCAATACTCTACTTTCTTTTGAAAATAAATAAAATTAAAAATAATATTTTGAAAATTATTGAAACCGATTTCTTAGATTTTTTTAATTTTAAATTTACTTCTCTCATGTCTAAAGCCATTCAAATTGGGATTGCTTTGTATATTTTTGAAATAGTCAATTTGTCATTTAAAAATTTAAATTAATACCAATGATTATTTTTCAATTCAAACAAAGTTTAAATGAATAGGATTCTTTTTAATTCTTTTTTTAATATGTATGCAAGTTTGCAAAAAACGTTGCACTGAATAATTTTTCTATCTCAAATAAACAAAAACAAACAATTCCTTTGTCTTTTTATAGCAGCTTTTTAAATATACAAATTTAAAATGCCCTAGTTTTATATACAATATCATATTCGAATAAAAGAATAAAATATTGTGCAATCAAAAAAATGCATTTTAAGCAATTTCCTTGATCAATATAAATCAAATGCCGAATTTAATTGTACTTGCTTTATCAAAATTACAAACAGTAGTAGCATCTATTCTATCAATGAAGAATAAAACTATTTTAAAAAATGCTACTCACAACCAATTAACTCAATGACCTAAAACCATTTAAATGTAAATAAATCGATTAAATTTAATCTAACCCTTAAACTTACCCCACTTCCCCTTTCTATTTGATGAATAAATATTTTCTAAACAAATTTAATTGAATCAAATATATATAAAAAAATAAAAGAAATAAATTAGAAAAAAAAAAAAAAAAGAATGAAATAAAATGATAAACACCACCGCCTTGGTAGTGATAATAATACAACACACGTTCTCTTTGGCAGACTGATAAAAAAATTAAAAAAACAAAATGTATGTTGTGTGTGTTTTATTTTTAAATTTTGTCACAATTAAAAATAATTTAATTCGATCACAATTATTGCACTAGTATTACAAACACCCATAAAGAAAGAAGAACAATGTAAATGTAAATAAAACAAAAAAAAAAAAAAAAAAAATTAAAAAAAAAAAAAAAAAAAACTAAATTTGGCAATACATACTCTCACAACATACTCATAACATAAGGTGAAGAGAGTTGACACTAAATGTAATAAAAAAGAGTATTAGAAATGAGATTAAAGACAATAAAATAAAATTAGATAAATTATTGAGGCGACAAAGATATCAGGGCCGTTCGTTCATTGGTTCGTTCGTTCATCAGCACTAAACAACCCAACAAATATAAATAATTTATATTTAAAAAAATAAACAAACAAACTAAACATTTAAAATACAAAAAAGTTATAATAAAGAAGACATATAGCACATTATCAGACCAGACAGTGAGATTGTGTAGTGTGAATGGTTTAATTAAAAAAAAAAAATTGCAATGATGATGACACAATAAAAGTCTTCCGTAACTATTTGCCAAAAATTAATTTTCCTTTTATTTTCTCTCACATAATATAATAGATTTTAAGTCAAAATTGCATATTTATTGTGGGGTAATGGGAAACCTTTTGATTATAAAACTAGATACAAATGGTTTCCTAGGATATTTTTGGATTTCGAGAAGATTTTTAAATAAAGTCTGTTTATTAAACTTACATATTATTATATTTTTATAAATATTAAAAAACAACTAATCTATAAATTATTTCAATTAAAAATGAGATTAAGAAAACTTTAAAGGTAGACACATGGGGGGTGGTTTTACAAAAATATAGCAGAATAATCACAAAAGTTTTTATTTTCTATTTTTGAAAACAATAAGTATTTTATTTATTTATAATTATAACTACTCACTCAACTGTTTGTATTAAACGAATAATAAGATTACACTATTTGTGTTCATAAAATTATTACACGTGTTGATAATTTTCTTTTTACTTAAAAAACCTTTACATTGTGTTTTAAACATTTATTAGTATTTTATAATATATTTATTTTCATTTTGTTTGTTTTTTATTTTTTTAAGGCCAAGGAAATTCTTTCCAAGGAATCAAATGTTCAAGAAGTTAAATGTCCTGTTACAGTATGTGGCGATGTGCATGGTCAATTTCACGATCTTATGGAACTATTCCGGATAGGTGGCAAATCTCCAGATACAAATTACTTGTTTATGGGTGATTATGTAGATCGTGGTTATTATTCGGTGGAGACTGTTACATTATTGGTGGCGTTAAAAGTACGCTATCGTGAAAGAATTACCATATTGCGTGGCAATCACGAATCGCGACAAATTACACAAGTCTATGGCTTTTACGATGAATGTCTGCGTAAATATGGTAATGCAAATGTTTGGAAATATTTCACCGACTTATTTGACTATTTACCCTTGACCGCTTTGGTCGATGGTCAAATCTTTTGTTTGCATGGTGGTTTAAGTCCATCTATCGATAGTTTGGATCATATCCGCGCGCTGGATCGCTTACAAGAGGTGCCGCATGAGGGACCCATGTGCGATTTACTTTGGTCTGATCCCGATGATAGGGGTGGCTGGGGTATTTCACCACGTGGTGCTGGTTACACCTTTGGTCAAGTAAGTTTTACTAAAATACAATTTGTATTTAATTTTTCTTAATAATGAATTAATATTTTTTGTTTGTTTTTTTTTTTTTTTTAGGATATTTCAGAAACATTTAACAATACAAATGGTCTAACATTGGTGTCACGTGCCCATCAATTGGTTATGGAGGGCTATAATTGGTGTCATGATCGTAATGTTGTCACAATTTTCTCAGCGCCAAATTATTGTTATCGTTGTGGTAATCAAGCGGCTCTTATGGAATTAGACGATTCACTCAAATTTTCATTGTAAGTAAAACCAAGAATTAAACTAATTATATATATATATATATATATATATATATATATATATATATATATATATATATATATATATATATATATAATTAGTTTAATAAAAAAAATAAAAAAAAATTCTTAAGTCTTAAGTTTTTATCTTGTGAAATTAAATTTTGTGACCATTTATTATTTTTTCTAGTTTTTTTTTATCTAATCTGTTGTTATTAACCATTTATGTTCATAATGTATTTATTTCTCTCAAATATTTATCAATTGGTTTATAGTCAGTCATTTTTAAATTATTATACTAAACAGAGTCTAGTTCTCTTTTTTTTTAAATAAACAAGAAAACAAATAACGCAAATTGCACATTAAGGCTGAATGAATTATCTATCTATATTGTTAAAAAAACACTGCAAATTTTATATAGTATGTTTAAATAATTATAAGTTTATATGATTGCTATTTTTTGGTATAATTTAGTGATTTATATATATATATATACATATATATATATATATATATATATATATATATATATATATATATATATATATATATATATATATATATATATATATATATATATATATATATATATATATATATATATATATATATATATTTTTTTTTTTTGATACATTTTTACTTCATATTATTTTAAAGTTCAGTCCAATAGTTTATTTAGTAAATTGAAGTACTATAGAACTATTTCTTAAACACTAGTTATCAAATTCTTTCTTTAAAAAAATTTTAAATACAGTTCTACTCGGCTATGATCAGACTAGTTCCAAGGATTACACTAAAGAATCTGAAGTAGCTTTGATTACACCAGTTCTAGAATTAAAGATCTTAGAATCTAAATTTATGGTATATGAGAAAATAAAAAAGAATAAAAAATGTAACCATACAATCTGACAAAATGTATTATGTGTATTTTTCTGAACAACTTCTTTACAACTTATTAAAACCTACTTTTAAATCAATTATTTATTTTCTATTAAAAAAAGAGAGTAAAAACTAAATATTTTCTTTTTTTTTTAATTTTTACAGCCTACAATTCGACCCAGCACCCAGACGTGGAGAACCACATGTTACACGAAGAACACCAGATTATTTCCTTTAAGAGAAGTTATTACCAACAAAATACCATTACAAAAACATTTACATTTATTACTATATAAAATACTAATGATAATAATACAACAACAAAATCATAAAGGGAAAAATCCAAAATATTTAAAAAACCAGTAAAATAAATAAAATACCAACAATCAGGAACAACATCGTCGTCGTCATCATCATCAACGTGTCGCCTTCGTCGTCGGCAACATCTTCATCATCAGTAAACACCAACAACAGTAAATTACAACCAATAAAAACAATGGTAGAGATGGATGGATGTATGGATAGATGATGAGAGATGGGATAGAGTTGGAGAATGAAAAGAAAATTAAAGATAAAAAAGAAAAAAAAAAAAAACTAAATGGAAACAGCGTTAAGAAAGAATAAAAAATTAATAATTTATATACAATTAGTTACAACAAAGCTGTAATTTAGAGAAAAAAAAAAAAAAAAAAACAAAAAATGAAAAATCATACTTCTAATAAAAATAGAGAAAAATTTAAATTTAAACAAAACAAAGTAATAATTTTAAAGAAAAGAAATTTAAAATAAGTCCCGTTTTTTTAAACACACCCACATACAATTCTCCCCCCAAACTTCCCCTCAGAAATATATAAACGAAAAAAGGATTAAGAGGCGTTAATCGGAGGCCCTGGTATGCATAGAACAAGAAAAGGACTAATTACATTTGACAAGTCAGATGGAAGAGCTAGCTAGCATAGAAGAGCCTCGAAAGCATTTTTTCTAATACAAAAGGCTCAACTATGGAAAATATATAAAAAAATTATTACAAAACCACACAAATACAAAAAAATTATATAAAAAAATAAAATAAAACAGTTAATTAAAACAAACCATTATTTAAAATTAAGAAAAAAAAATATTAAATAAAAAGTTGAAAAAAAAATCATAAAAATAAATTGCTAAAAAATAGTTTATAATTAATTAAATACAAAATGAAAAAGAAGGCGAAAGCGAGGCATAATTAATTAAACAAATTCAAATTCCTCTATCCTCTCAATAAAATTAAACAAAATCTATTTCACCAATAAATTTAAATAAATAGATAAATAATAAAATTCCTACAGCACATGCAGAATTCTCCTACCAAAATCATATTTCATTCAATCAAACCATACAAAACATTCTTCATGCATAAACACACACATACAACATTTACTTACACAATCATCAAATATACAAACACATTTATAAACAAATTTAATAATAATAAAATGTAAAATTTTTTGAAAATACAAAAAAACTACTTAAAAAATTAAATAAATATTTAGAAAGGTATAAATAAATAATAAATAATTTAAATAATCAAGTGTACACTATGCCACAAAAGTCTACAAATGATTTGTTAAGCAAATCTTTATATTGTATTATTTTTAAATTTATTTTTTTGTTATGTACATTAATTATAAAAAAAAAAAACAATTACATAATTTAATTAATTTTATGTTTTATTTGAAAAAAAAAAGAAGGAAATTTCATTGAAAATTATATTAAATGTGTTTTAGCTTTCATTTTTTTAGAGTTATTTTTAGAATAGTTCTAAATTCTGAACTGGGTGTTATTATGTATTTCGATTCAAAAGGAAATACTTTTGAAAATCAATGTTTTTAAAATACAATTTCGAAAGATTTTCTTTTCGAATCGAAATACACAATAACCCCCTTGAATTCCCACAGCTAATTTTAGAGAAGAGTGTTCATATTTTGTTTCGAAAAGAAATTAGTTGTTATTTCAAAATATTATTTTCGCTTCTAGCAATGCAGTAGTTACTCTCAAAGGCTATTGTGTTATTCTAATCGAAAAATATACGTTTATTATAAATTTCAAATTTTTATGAAATTTTCTTTTTTGAACTGAAAATTAAATCTTAGTTATATATTGCTTCAAAAGTTTTCTTTTTCGATTCGAATGCATGTTTTAACGTTAAGAACTATTAAGTCGTAGCTTAATTTGTAAGCTTCATAGGCAAACATTTCAAGAAATTATTTATGTTTCATGCTCAAACTTAAACAGATATCATTTTTCTAACCAATATTTTGACCGAAATTTTCCAATTCAGTAAAATTTATTCGGTATTAAAATTATGGTTAAATAATAAATTTACTTTAAAATGGGATGGCGAAATAATTTTTACAAATGTTCGCATAAAAAAAAATATTTGAGCAAATTTTTCCAGAAAATATTTATAATTTTTATATTATTTAATTTTACGTAAATACGATTTTTATTTATTATTTACAAAATTAAAAATTCTTTAATTTAAAAATTTATTTTAATTATTTGTAAACTTTTGTGGCATAGTGAAAAAACAAAAACATCAACACTAAATGCTAAAATATAAAACAACAAAATGTGAAAACAATTACAATTTATTATAAAAGAAAAAACATACAACAAAACAAATAATTTATTGCTAAATAATGCGTTTGAACATTAAAAAAAAGTAATAATAAAAATTATATAAAAAATAAAAAAAAAATAAAATTAATATAAAAATAAAAAATCACCGAATATGACCTTTATTTTTTTCAAAAGCTTTGTATTATGTTTTTTTTTTTTTTTTTTTTTTTAATTAATTTAATGTAAAATTTTTTAATATTTTTTATATATATTCATAAAATGATATTTTTCTACAAAAACAAAAATCTAATTTAATTATAATTTTGTGCCATTAAAGCTTTAGCAAATCGAAAATAATAATGATAAAAAAACAAATTATATATTTTTTCAATTAATAAAATAAATTTATTGAAATTAAAAATTTCAAATAAATTATTTAAATTATATTAAAAACAATACATTTTAATAATATTGTTTTGTTTTCACACATACAAATTATAATAAAATGTGCTATTTTAATGGCACTTGAGTATTCTTATTTTTTCAATATTTTTTTAAAAATAAATATAATTTTTTTATAACTACACCACCACCAACATTTCTTTTTATAAACTTTTTATCTTTATTTTACAATAATTTCCTCAACTAAAAAACAAAAATATATATATCCTCGCTTTTGTATTTAATTTGGGTTTTTCACAAATATGTATTATTATCTTTAAAAATTTATAACAAAAAGTATAAACAAAAAAATATATATTTTATATGCGTACTTGTACTAAGAATACAAACATACAAAATACCACATCCCTTACAATACTTAGGCAAAAAATAAAAATATACATAAGTATTGTTTAAGGATGTTTTTATTTAAAATTTAATATTCTCTTTTTTTTAATTTTCTTAAAAAAAAAACAAAACTTCAAGTTTAGTAAAAGAACAACAACCTCCTTTCGTACATTGAGATGATAATAACAATAATAATAAAAAAAACATGAAAAATATTGATTTATAAAAGCAACAAAAACAAACAAATAATAATTAAATACAAAAAAAAAAAAAAAAAAAAAAAAAAAAAAACAATGTATAATGTTTTAAAATTATCTCATTGTTTTTATATAATGATACAGAAAGAGAGGGAGTGAAAAAGTTAATAAGCAATAAGAGAGCAATTAATTATTGTACTCAATAAATTAAAATAACCATAACTTACTAAGTTTTTTTTTTTTTTTTTTTTTTTTTGTAAAAACGTAGTATGTATATGATGCCAAGACCTCATGACTTGAAAAAATTTCTAAAACATAAAAAAACAGGTTCTGAAACCATTCCCTAACACTTCTATAGCGAATTTGAATCTGAATTTGACAATTTCGAAGTCAAATCATTATTAAAGAACTAGTTCTAGAACCGTTCCATAGACAATTTCAAACAAAAATCATTGGTCGTAACGCCAAAGTAGAGCAAGTACAGACTATTTTAATGCGTTCTGGAACTAGTTGTAGAACTAATACAATTTTTGCTGGGAGACATCAATTTTTTTACTCAATAAATTAAATTTTCAAGGATCTGTAAACCTTAAGTTATAGAAACCAGGGATTAAAATTATGTATTAACTATTTTTCTGATTACTAAAAACTAAACTGCAATATGTTTAGTCTTAGTTTTTAAAAGAAAGTAATTTCATGAATTATGAAAATTATGAAAATATGTTTAACTGTCGCTTATATTAAACTAAAAATATTTTTGTGAATATAAAATATTTCAAATTGCTTTTAGTTTAATAAAAATAATAATTTTAGTATACAATTTTTTTAGCTTAGAAAATTTTACTACCAAAGAAATGAAAATTTGAAAATTATAAAATTATAAGAAATCAAAGTTTAAAAAATGAAAATTTTAGTTTTATGAGAAATGATTTTTTTACTAAAAAATTTAAACTGAAATTACTAAAAATTAAACTTAAACTTTTGGCTGCCAAAAGGAAATTTTTATTATATTATACATAATTAAAATTTATTTACATGTTATTAGAATAAATATTTATGAATTTTATATATTTTTCTCAACAAATTAACTGAAATGGAATCAATGTTAATGTGCAATCCTTTTAAGAATGAATACAGAATTTTGTAAAATCTGTCGTGGAATCGTAATATCATAAAATCATTTATCGAATTTTAAATGTATCTGTCAGACTTCTTTTAAATAATTTTATGATAACTTTGGTTTGATTTTTCTCTCTTCCACAGTTGGAAAGAGTTTGATGAAATATATAAGACGCCATATTAAATGAGACTATCGAATGTGTTCCCAAATTTTGCCTCACAAAGACTTTTTATTAAAATTTGTTGGCTTGCAAAAAAAGAATCTGTGAACTGTCTGTCACTGATTATTTATGGCATGTCAAATATGGTAGTCAAACAAATATTTAACTATAAATCCAGAATTATTTGTTCGATTTAGAAAAATTAAAAACTGCCGACTAAAATTACTTTTAATTTATCTTAACTTTTTTTATGGTGCTTTGCTAAATTTCGGATTTTTTATGACATTTTCGATAAGATTTCGGAATATGGATGGGATTTTATTATTTTGGATTTCAGTGAAATTTCGAATTTTAGGGTAAATTTGGATTTTATTGGTGACATTTCGAAATTGTGTATTTTTGGTAAAATTTGTATTTTTAGTCGAAATTTCATATTTTTGTAAAATTTAAAATGTTTGGCAAAATTTTGGATTTTTAGTGAAATTTTAAATTTTTTGGAAATCATCATATTTTTGAGAATTAATGAAGTTTTTGGTAAAATTTTGGATACTAAAATTTTGTGCTATATTAACTATTAAGCACCAAATATTAAAAATAAATTCTACTAGACAAATATGTTTGAGTTTTTTGTCTAATTTGTTTAAGATGCAACATGTTTTTTAAGGGCGACACACTACAACTAGAAAAAAAAAAACATGTGGCTTATTTATATATTTTTCCAACCATTTTAACCAGAAAATTTCGGCAACAAGTGCAGTTAAATTTGGTTCTTATTTGGTTTTCTAAGAATTTGCTTTTTGTAATAAAAACAATTTATTTCCATTTTTTAAACTTAAAATGAAATTTCGTTAGTTTTTTTTTAGTAAATTTTGTTAAATTTCTCATATAATTTTAGTTAAAATTTTTTAGTAATAAAAATTCAATTTCTCATAAATTTTTAGTTTTCATTTTTCAAATTTTCATTTCTTTGAAATTATAAACAATTATAATTTGAATATGTGAAAAATCTAAAAAAAACTAATTATTTTATTCTGTTGGCTAAAAGCATAAATGAAAAATTAAAAATTTTGATATTTTAAATTTGAATATTATTAAAATGATTATATTTAAAAAATTTTATTTATAATTATGAAACAGAAACTAATTTCTCTACTAATTTAGTAGTTTTTTTAATCCCTGATAGAAACTATGTTCTTGGTTTTCACAGTCTAACTATAATTTAAATAACTATTTATGCAAATAATCTTTATTCATACATTTTTATTTGTTCCAAAACCTTATCATAAACATATTTTTTAGCCTCACTACCCCAAATAAAATCCAAATGAGCCCATTTGGGAAAAGGCACCAAATAGTCCAATTTCATATTAGGTAATTGATTTCGTAATTTTAAAACATCACTAACATCACACATCCAATCATTGGCACCATAATACAGCATAATTGGGGCTAAGGCATTTTTCAATTTATAATCGGGAGGGAATAGGGCACCATTATACTCATAAGGATTACGCACAATACTGTAATCAAATTTGCGGAATTTTTTAGAATTATGTTCCTGGCAAAAGTGAATATTTTGATTAACAGAAGCTCCAGCAGGGGAAGTGGCTTTAATGTGTTCCAGTAATTCCTAACAAAAAAATAGAAAATAAATATCTTTAGTTTATATATCGTCACCGAAAATGCAAAACAACGTAACATCACTTTTCATAACTTTACAGGAGGCACAAACAACTTTATAAAACCTAAACAAATTGTCCTACAAATAAGATTTTTGGGATATTACATCCTTAAACATTGCCTAATATGTTGATGATGAATAATTAAAATTTTATTAAATATTTTATTAAATTATGTGGTTTACGTTTTTCAAGATTTCAATTTTGTGAAGCCAAAAAAACGTAACATCAATAAAAATTTTACAAAAATTGTAATTAAAAGAATTTTTGCAAACTTTTACTCCAAATTTTTAATACCTATAATATTTTTAAAAATTTGCAATCTAAATTCGTAAAAAAAAATAAAAAATTTTTTTTATTATTTGTTTAACCAATATGATGTTACGTTGTTTTGACTTGAAAAAATTATTGCTTTCGTTAATATTATCGTCATTTTTTGAGTTACAAGTCTGAAAATTTGTGATCACACGTATTTTGGAATACTAATACTAAACTATATTTCATCAAAAACACAAATTTGAAAATTTTGATGTTACGTTGTTTTGCATTTTCGGTGACGATATAAATTTCGCTTATTTACCCTATCCAATTGCTCTGAATCATAGCCACCAATTAGGAAAATTTCATTAGCACACATTTCCGCATAAGGTGAATTAGCTTTACACATTTCTATGCCTAAATCTTGTTTAAATTTATTCGAGGGCATAAATTCCATAGAACCACAAAGTTCTATAATGGCATTAGGTTGTCCCAAAATGGGAGCAAAGGCTCTGGTTAAAGGACTCTTCATGTTACCCATAAAAGCAGCTGGTCCCAAAAGATGAGCCGACTTAATCTTGTTATTATATTCTGGTTTTTCTGACATCATTACCAAATAAACGGTAGTACCCTGGGAGTGTCCCACATAATGCAGTTTAGTTTCTTTTGTTACTTTTAATATATAATCAATCATATTGGGTATATCGTAAATGCCAATTTCATGCCAACTAAAATTCCAAAAGATTTGCCAAAATGTGGGCCAATATTTATGATTTTTAGAATAGGTATTGCCACGAGCATTACCCATCCAAACATCAAAGCCTGCATCAGAGAGTATATAAGCCAAAGCTTTGTTGGGTCCCATTAGTATCCAATCCGAAGAGGAGCTTAACATGCCATGCATTAAAAACACTATTGGTTTTTTGACATTTTCATTGGCCAATTTAGGTGAATAGGGAATGCGATGCATGGTCAGTATATAGTAGTCATCGGTGGTAACGACATGACGTTCCATGGGATAGCCATCATCTAAAATTCGTTCACCCTAAAGGAAATAATTAAAATTAAAATATTTAGTTTATAGTAAAAGTGTTTGTGCTATAACATACACAATCAGAAATTGGTCTTTTTGCTGCCACTTCAGTAAGAATGTAGGCTAAAGTTGAAAATAGGACCGTGAATAATGTTAACGTTTTCATTTTAATAGAATTTTATTAGACAAAACATTTTTCTCTTGGCTTTTATAGTTTTTGCAAACAAAAGTGTTGGAATTTTTACACCCTCTTTTGAAGAGAAAGTGTATTAAATTTAGCGTTCTGTTTGTAACATATTTGATGATTTTTTAAAATATTTATTAAAAAATATTATAAATTCCAATATATCCAAAAGCGATTGATTTCCATAAAAATCTAAATCGAGGACTTAGTAATTTAAAATTGATTTTTATTAAAAAAAAAAAAATACAGTGAAGGGTATAAATAATTCGTTAAGATCCTATTAAATATTTTAAATTTATTTTTAAAATGTTCGTGTGATTTACATATAATCAAATCAGTAAATAATCAGCAAATAATTGTAGGATTATGAATATTTATAATTCTTATTTTATTTTGATAAGATATTTTTATT
Organism: Protophormia terraenovae; assembly: GCA_951394005.1. NCBI lineage: Eukaryota > Metazoa > Arthropoda > Insecta > Diptera > Calliphoridae > Protophormia > Protophormia terraenovae. The sequence goes on from OX596074.1 coordinate 148,031,810, forward strand.
AAAATTGAACCGTTTCTCAGTCTACACCCCCCTTTTTCGAATTAAACAATATGACGCTATCAAATCAGAGTTCTTTTCAAGGGGGGTCGATTTATAACGGTATTTTGATTTGATTAAAGTTCACAATGGACAAGATACTTAAAAGAATTGTATATATATATATATATATATATATATATATATATATATATATATATATATATTTTTTTTTTTTTTTTAATTAAAGATAAAATTTAATGAAAATTGAAAAGTATAAATTTAAATAAAATTCAAGTTTAGTCGTTAAATAGTTTATTAGTTACGTGACTAGTCAAAAAAAAAAAAAAAAAAAAATGGGCTTGTCCTAGGAGCAAGTCTGTTGCCACCTTAACGACTACATGGTGTCACTTTTTTGCACACGCAGTCACCTCCATGACTACCAGAGGGTCAAAGTGACAATAGACACTTGCGCGACTACGAGGTAGCGCTTTTTACATACACAATCATCTCAACGGCTACAAAGTTTAACTTTTGTGCGCATATACCCAATTTACTGATTACAATGAGTCAGTTAAAAATATTTGATTCTTTTCGTCTTCTTCCCGCTTACCATAGAGTTAGTAAAGTGGCAATTGCCAATACGCTCATTGGTGAACGATGGAGACCGGCAGGTGACTGACTATACACCAATGAACCTTACTGCCTAAAAGCGGGTTAATTGCCACCAAATAAACTGATGGGCAATTAAAATGCAAATTATCTACTTACACATACTCACTTGTTTAATCTCTCATTAACAGCTGTGTATAAATATTTTTGAAAAATTTTCACTAAATATAAGTAAATAGTGTTTAAAGTTGTGGGAAATTGTTGTTCATTACTGGTCCTGTCGTTGTTTTCTTTTTATACGCTCGTCCGTTGCATTTTTAACAAGTGTTTATTATGTATGTGTTAGTACTGTGTTAAATAAGAATAAGTAGGGAAAAGGGCTTTTTAAAAAAAGTAATTTTCTAAAGTTTCAAAGTAATAAAAGGTTGAATTTTAAAAATCTAGAATAGTGTCTTCAATGAAAAATATATTATGGTGTTAAAATATAAATAAAATATTAAAGAAATCAATTCTCTCTTAAAAAATATCTTGTTAAAAACAAAATAATGAAAATGTAAGTGTTTATACATTTCTTGCCTATTTACATGGTTATTCAATTTCAAACATATTTAAATTTATTCAAAAATCAAAATTCCTTTTTTTAACTACATACAAAAATAATGTTACTCAACGTCTAATATACTTGTTTTTTTTCGACTTTATGTTGCTTAATAATTGTCAAACAATTTAAAAAATCCTGCTTTAAATACATAGTTCTTCTTTTGAATTTACATTATTTATCTTTGTTATAGAAATGTAATTGAGAGCTTTTAATTTCTCAATCTTTATGTACATAAATATGTATGTTCGTCTTTATTTTCCCCAACTTGCATTTTTTTCTTACCATTAAACTGCACTACTTACGCATACTCACTCATTTGTTTATTCTTTTTAAACAGCTTTTTAGAACAACCTCTTTTTCCTTAATCTCTTAAGTACCAAAACATTTAGTTTACGCGCAAATTTCATACGGTTCGGTTGTTAAGAGGAAGTGTATTAAAAAATTTTAAATTTCTATAGGGAAATAATTGAGAAAATGTTAATAATTTTGTATAGAAATATAATTTAAGTGTTAATAAATGTTTGTGTGTAAAAATATCCATAAAAAGTTTCCATTAAATATAAATAAATAGCGTGTAAAGTTTTAGGAAATTGTTCATTGATGGGCCGGTCGTTGTTTTCTTTTTATGCTGTCGTTCGTTGCGTTGTTAACAAGTGTTTATTATGTATGTGTTAGTGTAGTGTTAAATAAGCACCCAGCAGTTCAAAAGGTGCTAATTTGCCCATTATCACTAGATATATAACTACTTAGACGATTCACTAGTTACCTTTGGTAGTGCAAGTGGTTGATAAACGATCACATTCTGCATTACATTTCGCTAGTAAAATAACTACTAAATAATGTTTATTGTTTTAACTAGAAAATATAATATCTAAAAGTAAACTGCCACTTCTATGTTTACATGTAATGCATAGAGTTTCCGTTGAGAGCTTTAAAAGCGTAAATTGAGAAATTTATTCTCGTGTTATATATGAATATGCTGCAAAATTTCTTTTAGTGAATTCACTATTGAAATGTAGTGCAGATAGTGGCATTTCGCTTTCAGAAATTTACATTAATGTATGCCAATTCGCTACAACTATTAATTTAGTGAATTCACTATTGAAATGTAATGCAGTTAGTGGACAATCGGCAAAAAATCTTAAATTTGTCTCTAGAATTAAACTTGATTATATAGGAATTCCTTATAACTATTACATTAGTGAATACACTATTGAATTGTAGTGAAATTGTTGGCTCTTCGTTTTCAGAAATTCACAAAGTGTATGATTTCGTTACAACTATTAATTTCTTAAATTCACTATTGAAATATAATGTAATAAGTGGCCAATTAGCCAAAAAGTGTTGCATTTATCTCTAGAAATTCCCTACATTGTAAACAAATTCGATACAACTATTTTGTTAGTGAATACACAATTCATTTTTACAATTATTGATTTATTTTACTACTCTAATGTAAATATATTTAAGGAATGGTAGTCTGTTTTTATCTGATTTTTAAAACTAAAAATCAAAAAATAAAATCAATCAACAAATATGTTAGTAAATAATTCATTCAATCAACAACTTGTTTAAATTTGCTCCTCTCACCAAAATGATTATATCAATTACTAAAAACTGTAAAAAATACAAAACAGAAAAAAATTCCCAATTAATAAATTAATTAAGTCAATTAAGTGGGTGATTGAATAAATTAATAATTTAAATGAGTAAAAAAATATTACTAAAATTTGATTCTTATTTGAATATATTTATTAAGTTTTGAAGCAAAATTAAACAACTTTGTTAATTAAAAAATATATGGTAATAATAATTTTCTGTGTATAAACTAAAAAAGTCAATAAATTATAAAACTTTTTTATGTATGTAATTTATTAACAAAAATATTTAATACTAGCTTTTTCCAGTGCGCTTCTCTACCCCATTTAACGCCACAACTAATATTTACTTTATATGTGGGCTACTACTCCCCTCGCACCTATTCGAATTTTAATATGAAAATTACAACAAAAATTTTTAAGACTTATTTAGATATACTCATTTAGATATGCGAAAATTAATATATTTTTTATATCCATTTTCATTTTATCAAAGCGATATGAAGATTGATGGTTTTCACCATAATAGTTCTTCAGATTATCACTCCCCTGCTACGATAAAAAAAGATATATCATATTTGAAGTTAGTGACAATTTATTTATATGAAACTATTTTTTATTTAATTATTAAATAAATTATAACAAAAATAGTAAAAAAATTGTTCCGTTGAATATTGAGATTAGGACCCTAATAAATTTAAAGTAAAAAATAAAAATAAAAAACATATAATCGGCCTAACCCGATAATAACCCAATCACCTATGGTAGTGTAGAGTTTAATTATCGAGACAAAAGTTGCAGGAACAACATAATAAAATACCTAATCATTAGCTTTTATTTATTTATTTTTTAAAAATTTAGTGAAATCATTAAAATATAAAGTTTTTTTCTTTAAAAACTGTTAAAAAAAAGTAAAAAAAAAAAATCTGTCATAGGGCAACATTACACTTAATACATTATTATATATAATATCTTATATTAGTTACTTTTAATAATTTAACTGTTTGTTAAATGTTCACATTTTGTCTAAATAAATAATATACAAATAAAAAAGTATACGTTTAAATTACCAATTCACTAACTACATGTAATGCCTAAAATCGCCGTTAATATTTTGTTAAATAAAAAATTTTATGTAAATTCATAATCAGACCCATATATAAATTGCCAATTCACTAACTACATGTAATGCACAAATTCCCCATTATTGTTTTCATAATACGTTTTCTCTTAATTCATAAACAATACCATATATAAATAGCCAATTCACTAACTACATGTAATGCAGAAATTCGCCGTTAGTATTTTAGTATAATTTTCTTGGCACAGATGATTTATACATTACAACAAATATTCTCTTGAAATTGAAAACAGCACATAGCAGAATGTTAAATAAAGAGATCAATAGCCCAGTGGTTAATATGCGTGCCTACAAACCAGAAGGTTAGAAGTTCAAGCCCAGCTGAAGACATCGATGAATAAAAATATAAAATAAAAACATCAGAAAATTCTTAAAAAAACTAAATTAATAAAATAAAAAAACAATAATTACTTATCAGAGAAATTAAAGCTTTAAAAATACAAAATAAAAGTACAATTTTATTTTTTCAAATTTTTCGTCCCACTAGTATTTTCAGAGTTTTTGTACTACTGAAAATACTAGTGACTTGTTATGCTGATAGTGCTAGTTTCTTACGAACAGTTCAATGTGTAGTATTATGTTTCATTCGAAATAACTAGAAAAATGGTACCATCCAAACTACTAGTGAATAGTAATGCAAAGGGTGGCCAATTGGTTACCTCCAATGACATCCCCATGTTAAATTCACCAGTTAAAAGCATTGTGAGTGGGTTGAAAAGTAACTAGTGGTAGTTCTTAGTGGCTAACGAATTCGACGTAACGGAACTAGTTCGGCGAACTGCTGGGCAACAAGTAGGGAAAAAAGCTTTTTTAAAAAAAGTAATGTTTTAAATAAAGTTTCAAAGTTATAAAAGGTTTTATTATAAGATCTAAAATAGTGTCCTCAATTAAGCTTAAAAATATATTATGGCGTTAAAATGTAAATATAAGAGAAATAAGTTCTCTCTTAAGAAATTTCTTATTAAAAATAAACGGAAAAGGAAATAATTAAAATGCAAGTGTTTATACATTTCTTACCTATTTACATGGTTATTCAATTTCAAAAGTATAACATATTTAAATTTATTCTCAAATCATTTTCTTTTTTTAACTACATACTCAATGTCTAATATACTTGTTTTTTTTCATCTTTATATTGCTAAATAATTGTCAAAAAATTTAAAAAAAAAAACTTAATTTAATTCTTCTTTTGAACTTATTTTTGTTATCGATATGTAATTGATAGCTTTTAATTTCTCAATCTTTATGTACATAAATATGTATGTTCGTCTTTATTTCTTGCCACTTGCATTTTTTTTAACCATTAAATTGCATTTAAACTACTTACGCATACTCACTCATTTGTTTACTCTTTTTAAAAAACAGCTTTTTAGAACAACCTCTTTTTCCTTAATCTCTTTAGTACCAAAACATTTAGTTTACGCGCAAATTTCATACGGTTCGGTTGTTAAAAGGAAGTGTATTAAGAAATTTTAAATTTTTATAGGGAAATAATTGAGAAAATGTTAATAATTTTGTATAGAAATATAATTTAAGTGTTAATAAATGTTTGTGTGTAAAAATTTCCATAAAAAGTCTTTATTAAATATAAATAAATAGAGTGTAAAGTTGTAGGAAATTGTTCATTGGTGGGCCGGTCGTTGTTTCCTTTTTATGCTGTCGTTCGTTGCGTTGTTAACAAGTGTTTATTATGTATGTGTTAGTGTAGTGTTAAATAAGCAACAAGTAGGGAAAAAAGCTTTTTTAAAAAAACTAATATTTTAAATAAAGTTTCAAAGTTATAAAAGGTTTTATTATAAGTTCTAAAATAGTGTCCTCAATTAAGCTTAAAAATATATTATGGCGTTAAAATGTAAATATAAGAGAAATAAATTCTCTCTTAAGAAATTTCTTATTAAAAATAAACGGAAAAGGAAATAATTAAAATGCAAGTGTTTATACATTTCTTACCTATTTACATGGTTATTCAATTTCAAAAGTATAACATATTTAAATTTATTCTCAAATCATTTTCTTTTTTTAACTACATACTCAATGTCTAATATACTTGTTTTTTTTCATCTTTATATTGCTAAATAATTGTCAAAAAATTTAAAAAAAAAAACTTAATTTAATTCTTCTTTTGAACTTATTTTTGTTATCGATATGTAATTGATAGCTTTTAATTTCTCAATCTTTATGTACATAAATATGTATGTTCGTCTTTATTTCTTGCCACTTGCATTTTTTTTAACCATTAAATTGCATTTAAACTACTTACGCATACTCACTCATTTGTTTACTCTTTTTAAAAAACAGCTTTTTAGAACAACCTCTTTTTCCTTAATCTCTTTAGTACCAAAACATTTAGTTTACGCGCAAATTTCATACGGTTCGGTTGTTAAAAGGAAGTGTATTAAGAAATTTTAAATTTTTATAGGGAAATAATTGAGAAAATGTTAATAATTTTGTATAGAAATATAATTTAAGTGTTAATAAATGTTTGTGTGTAAAAATTTCCATAAAAAGTCTTTATTAAATATAAATAAATAGAGTGTAAAGTTGTAGGAAATTGTTCATTGGTGGGCCGGTCGTTGTTTCCTTTTTATGCTGTCGTTCGTTGCGTTGTTAACAAGTGTTTATTATGTATGTGTTAGTGTAGTGTTAAATAAGCAACAAGTAGGGAAAAAAGCTTTTTTAAAAAAAGTAATATTTTAAATAAAGTTTCAAAGTTATAAAAGGTTTTATTATAAGTTCTAAAATAGTGTCCTCAATTAAGCTTAAAAATATATTATGGCGTTAAAATGTAAATATAAGAGAAATAAATTCTCTCTTAAGAAATTTCTTATTAAAAATAAACGGAAAAGGAAATAATTAAAATGCAAGTGTTTATACATTTCTTACCTATTTACATGGTTATTCAATTTCAAAAGTATAACATATTTAAATTTATTCTCAAATCATTTTCTTTTTTTAACTACATACTCAATGTCTAATATACTTTTTTTATCTTTATATTGCTAAATAATTGTCAAAAAATTAAAAAAAAAAAAAAAAAAAATGAGAGAGAAACTATAGTCGGTCAAGACCGAACATATGATACCCTACACCATTGTGTATGAGCTAAAAATGTTACCAGTGGCCATGGTAAATTATGGACCGATTCTCATGAATTTTGGCAATGTTCTAACATTCGTATAGGATTTAGGCACGTTAAAGTGATTTTCGGAAGAGGGGTTTATATGGGAGCTTTGGTTAACTATGGACCGATCTTGATGAAATTTGGTTCAAAGATTGACACTTATACAAAACTACTTTGTACCGAGTTTCATTGAAGTATTGCTATATTTAAGGCATTTATGATCGTTAAACCTCTATTCCAGGAGGACATTTGTATGGGGGCTAGGTGAAATAATGGACCGATTATAACCAATAGGCTTCGTCCTTGTGTCAAAATAATTATTTGTGCCAAATTTCATCTAGTTATCTTTAAAATTGCGACCTGTACTTTGTTCACAAGGTTTACATGGACAGACAGCCAGACGGACGGACGGACATCGTTAAATCGACTCAGAAAATGATTCTGAGTCGAACGGTATACTTTAAGGTGGGGGTCCGATAATTTTTTCTGTGCGTTACAAACATCAGCACAAACGCATAATACCCCAACCACCTATGGTGGTGTAGGGTATAATAAACTGTTAATTTAATTCTTCTTTTGAACTTATTTATTTTTGTATAGATATGTAATTGATAGTTTTTAATTTCTCAATCTTTATGTAAATAAATATGTATGTTCGTCTTTATTTCTTGCCACTTGCATTTTTTTTAACCATTAAATTGCATTTAAACTACTTACGCATACTCACTCATTTGTTTACTCTTATTAAAAAACACCTTTTTAGAACAACCTCTTTTTCCTTAATCTCTTTAGTACCAAAACATTTAGTTTACGCGCAAATTTCATACGGTTCGGTTGTTAAAAGGAAGTGTATTAAGAAATTTTAAATTTCTATAGGGAAATAATTGAGAAAATGTTAATAATTTTGTATAGAAATATAATTTAAGTGTTAATAAATGTTTGTGTGTAAAAATTTCCATAAAAAGTCTTTATTAAATATAAATAAATAGCGCGTAAAGTTGTAGGAAATTGTTCATTGATGGGCCGGTCGGTGTTTCCTTTTTATATCGTCGTTCGTTGCGTTTTTAAGTGTTTATATGTTAGTGTGTGTTAGTGTGGTATTCATTGAAAATGTGTTGCAATAAAATAAAATGAGCAGTATTAAATTAAAGCTTTTGGTTTAGGTAAAATAAAGCTTAAAAAAGAAATAAATAAATAAAAAAATAAATAAAATAAAATTAAAAAATGTAAATAAATAAAAAATAAAGGAAAATATAGGTTATTTTATTTTAAGAAACCATTTCTCGTAAAGCGAAAAAAGAAAGGTAAGTTTAAGTTACTTTGTGAAATTTTATAAAGGTCATTTTGAATATTTTAGTTTTCTAAATTGTAATTAAAAAAATAATTATCATAGAATAGCGACTCTTAATTTAGTTTTTTTTTTTATTCTAAAATATAATTTCTATGAAAAATATTAGTAATCACAGAGTAATCTAAGTTTGTCAATTAAAGCCTTATTAAAGAAACTAAAGCCAACTTTTAATTTCTTATGTTTTTATAAAAAATTAAAATTATGATTTGAATGAACCCAATAAACATCGATTCAAACCTTATAAATTTGTTGGAAAATTTCCTTTAATAAATAGCATAACCCAATAAACCAAAAGATATTATAACGATATCGAAACGATATCATCTAGGTGATAAAAACTATCACTAGTGATAATCGTTTTCGAATCTATAACGATAGTTTTTACGGACTAAAGTGTACCTTTCCTTACGATATCGTTTTTCCATAAAATTATGATATCGTTTTCAGTATCGTTATTTCCAAAAATAACGATAGTAAAATCGGCATGAACCAAATTTTGTTCTGAACGCTATTCAATACTTAAAGTTATGTTTATTTGCCTTTAAATATACTAAGTATAACTATAAAGAACTATAATCAGCTAAAATGAGAAAAAATTCTAAATATAAAAAATAAGGATATAAAATCATCATACATGACATATTTTATCAAATATTATCAACAACATTTGCAAACATGATTATTGCTTAGGGACATACATATTTCTGCAATTATATACCTGAAAAACTTGGTTTTAGCACTAAAAATCGGTAAACTATTGAATTTTTTGTATTTGATTTCCAGTTTGTTTTTGTATGTTGAAAAATTTTTATTTTTATTTGAAGTTTTTTCCAAATGATATTTTTTTTTATTTTATTAAAACGAAATATTTCGAAATATCAATATCATAATAATATCGTTTTCTACAATACAATATGATATTATAATCGGCTCCTAGTATGATATCGTTTCCGCTATCATATCGTTCTAAGGTTTATTGGGAATTATCAAATTAAATTCGAATTTTAAAAATATGGGTTATGAAATAAACAAGAAAATTTCAAAAATTTCCAGTTAAAGTATAATGTTAGATTTTTATTAAATTTTCAAGTGATTGTAAAGTGTAAAGTTAAGTTTTTTTATGTTTTATTTATTTTGTATTTTTTCTATTGTTTATAAGGAAATATTCAAATGTTTTTCATAATTAAAAAAGCTTTCAGTTTTTTTTTTCATAAAAAAGTTTAAAACTTAGACATGTTTGTTCAAAAAATAATATATTAAACATACATTATAGAAAGAAAAAATTTGTACGCAATTGTGCCGCAATAAAATGGACAAAATTAGCTACTATGGTCCATGAAATATGATGAACAATATGCTTAAAATGATGAATGCAAAATTTCCTTTTCAGTTTTAATAAAATGAAAGAGGATATAGATTGAATTATTATTATTTTTTTTTACAAAGCTTCAACTACACCCTTTTTAAGTTAAAATAGAAACTTTTCATATAATATTCTGAAAACAGCAATTTAAAATAAGGGAAATGATATGTATAAAATTTACATTTAATGTAAAACAAATTTCTTTTTTCTCTCTTATTTAGTGAACTAATATAAAAACTTGTTTTCCTTTCTATTTATGGAGGAAGTACTTATAAATTTTCTGTTACATTTTTTCTAAAAAGTTAGTTTAGTACATATTTAGCTTCGTATTATGTGCTTTGCTAATAGAGGTTATTGCATTTCCTCTATTAGCAACGCACACAACTTTTTTAAGCTTTTTTTGTATTGGCGCTTTGTGGTTTAAATATTTACTAAATGTTAAGTAACATAATGTTATTTATAGTTTAAACTTTAAAGAAATTATAAAGAGGAAAACTGTAAAAGATATTATTGTGATTAAAGAAACACATCTATACAGTGATGTCAGATGGAGGGATTTTTCCCTTTTTGAGGGAATTTTGATGGAAAATTTTAGCCAAAGGGAAAAAGGGAGGGAATTTTAAGTTCTGTTAAAATAAAGTGAATTTTTAACACGTATAAATTTATCTCAAAAAACGACAAACATTTTAAATAAATGAGCAAAATATGCATTTAAAAATATAAATCTTAATTTGCTGAATGTATATTTTCAGTTTTTTCCTTCTTTGTTTAAATATTTTTTGTTTATTTCTTATTGAAGTCCAAAAAAAAAAAAAAAAAACACATTTATGTAAATTTTTATAAATTTGTTACTAAAAAATTAACGTTTTTGATAAAATTTAGCAATTTTAAGGTGGAGGGATTTATTTTGCTAGAAATAGGGGAAAAAAGGGAATTTTTCAACTAAACAGAGGGATTTTTCTCAAATTTTATCTGGCATCACTGCATCTATATATATAAAAGAGTAACGTGACTGACTGACTGACTGACTGACTGATTCATCATCCCACAGCCCAAACGGCTGAAGCTAGAGAGACGAAATTTGGAACGTAGGTAGGTCTCCCACCACATAGATCCACTAAGACGGGATTTTTGGAAATTCGAATGTTTAGGGGGAAAAAAGGGTGAAAACGGGTAAAATCGGTAACTTTATTTAAGTTGAATAGTTATCGTTATTCATTTAAAAAATAATTGGACAGGTGTCTGGTACTTTTTTGAAAATCGGCCGCTTTAGGGAGAAAACGGGTAAAAACTGTATTTTGGTACTTTTTTGGCACCATACATATGGTGCCAACCAATCAACATACAGATAAAATTTATATCGTATTCATAACTTATCAAAAAATGAGAAATACAAATTTGGTACTTTTTAGAAATTCAAACGTTTAAGGGGTAAAAATCGTACCTATTTTTGGTACTTTTTTCATAAAACCTTTTTTTATATTTATTGAAATATTCATATGGGTATTTTAATATGGGATACCACTACAATTTAGAAATTTATTGGAATACAATTTTTGATACTTCGATGGGTGAAAAAAAGTACCAAAAAAGGGGTAAAGGCGGGAAATTACATTTTATTCAAACTTAATAATGAATTTTCAATTACATTAAACATAGAAACATGAAAATAAGAAAATGTTGATAGGAATTCACAAGAGTGGAATTTGTGGTACTTAAAGATACGTGGTCCTGTGGGTAAAAATTCAAGAGGATGGACTTTGTGGTACTTTTTTCTTCTTCTATTGGTACTTTTTTTCATTTTCTGTAATATTTAACCTAGAAACATGAAAATAAATACGCATGGTCCGATGTTGTCAAGAATTCACAAGGGGGGACTTTGTGGTACTTTTTCGTTCTTCTAATGGTACTTTTTGAATTTTCTATAATTATGAACCTAGAAACATGAAATTAGGGATATGTGGTCCTTAGTTAATGAGAATCCATAAGAATTTCCAAAAATCCCGTGGTACTTTTTTGCTATTTTAATGGTACTTTTTGAATTTTCTATTATATTTAAACTAGAAATATGAATTTGTGGTACTTTTTCGTTCTTCTAATGGTACTTTTTGAATTTTTTATAATATTTAACACAGAAATATACAATTAAAGATATTTGGTCCTAAATGAATGAGAATTCATTAGAGTTGACTTTGTGGTACTTTTTTGTTCATCTAATGGTACTTTTTGAATTTTCTATAATATTTAACCCAGAAACATGAAATTAAAGATATGTGGCCTTAAATGAATAAGAATCCATAAGAGAGGTTTTTGTGGTACTTTTTTGTTCTTCTAATGGTACTTTTTTAATTTTCTATAATATTTAAAGTAAAAACATGAAATTAAATATGCATGGTCCTATGTGAGAAAGAATTCACAAGAGGGGTCTTTGTGGTACTTTTATGTTCTTCCAATGGTCCTTTTTTAATTTTCGGTAATATTTAACCTAGAAACATGAAATAAGGATATGTGGTCCTAAATGAATGGGAATCCATAAGAAGGGACTTTGTGGTACTTTTTTGTTCTACTAATGGTACTTTTTGAATTTTCTATAATATTTAACCCAGAAACATGAAATTAAAGACGTGTGGTATGAAATGAATAAGAATCTATAAGAGAGGTTTTTGTGGTACTTTTTTGTTCTTCTAATAGTACTTTTTGAATTTTCTATAATTATGAACTTAGAAACATGAAATTAAGGATATGTGGTCCTAAATGAATGAGAATTCATTAGAGTTGACTTTGTGGTACTTTTTTGTTCTTCTAATGGTACTTTTTGAATTTTCTATAATATTTAACCCAGAAACATGAAATTAAAGATGTGTGGTCTTAAATGAATAAGAATCTATAAGAGAGGTTTTTGTGGTACTTTTTTGTTCTTCTAATAGTACTTTTTGAATTTTCTATAATTATGAACTTAGAAACATGAAATTAAGGATATGTGGTCCTAAATGAATGAGATTTCATTAGAGGGGACTTTGTGGTACTTTTTTGTTCTTCCAACGGTACTTTTTTTAATTTTCGGTAATATTTAACCTAGAAACATGAAATAAGGATATGTGGTCCTAAATGAATGAGAATCCATAAGAAGGGAATTTGTGGTACTTTTTTGTTCTTCCAACGGTACTTTTTTAATTTTCTATAATTCTGAATCTAGAAACATGAAATTAAAGATATGTGGTCCTAAATGAATGAGAATCCATAAGAAGGGACTTTGTGGGACTTTTTTTGTTCTTCTAATAGTACTTTTTGAATTTTCTATAATTATGAACTTAGAAACATGAAATTAAGGATATGTGGTCCTAAATGAATGAGATTTCATTAGAGGGGACTTTGTGGTACTTTTTTGTTCTTCCAACGGTACTTTTTTTAATTTTCGGTAATATTTAACCTAGAAACATGAAATAAGGATATGTGGTCCTAAATGAATGAGAATCCATAAGAAGGGAATTTGTGGTACTTTTTTGTTCTTCCAACGGTACTTTTTTAATTTTCTATAATTCTGAATCTAGAAACATGAAATTAAAGATATGTGGTCCTAAATGAATGAGAATCCATAAGAAGGGACTTTGTGGTATCTTTTTTCGTTCTTCTAATAGTACTTCTTGAATGTTCAGCAATTTTCATCCTTAGAAAAATAAAGTTGAAAATGTAAGGTCCTAAGTGAATCAGAAACCTTTAAATGGATTTTGCGGTCCTTTTTCTTTATTCTAATATACTTTTTCGTAATTCTGGTATTTATTTTTCATTATTCTAAGATTATAAGCCTGAAATTAAAGAGATATTGTTATTTATGGATGACATAACACCATTATTAAAAATGTTCCCAAGGGAGTTAAGAATCTTAGTTTAAATTTATTATATAGTATAGTTTTTATAAAAAATTTCCGCTGACGAAGTAGCGGGTTTACAGCTCGTTTTTTTATAAATTTGTTTCATTACTTTGTCGAAATAATTTTGATTGAACATTTGTATATACTATACGTATTTATACATTCATGTATGTAAGTTTCTGTATTTATTTAAGAAATACATAAGTATCTAAAATATGCTATTGTTATTTCATTTATGTTTTCTCACTTTACTTCTTTCTCAATATTTTACGTGACTATGTTAAATTTTATGTAGAGGTTATAAATGCATTCAAACAGTTAATGGCCAATTTATGTTGTATTTAAATGGTCAATAAGGGGGATTTTGTTTCGAATATAAAATAAATTCTAATCTTATTTGAATCTAAGTCAATATGTATTAAACTTGAATCATATTTATAAAAAATAAATAAATTACTTGTTTTAAGATTTACTCTCTTTTAATAAAAAGTTTTAGTGTCCTAAATAATTTTGTCACATCCTGTTTATATTTCATTTGTTGTACAATGTGTTAATGTTTTATAATTTTATGATTATTGCAATGACTATTTTAAGGTAACGTATACGATTAAGTAAAGTGCATTATAGACATTTTTAAAACCCAAAAGTAAGATTTTTAAAAAGGGGAAAAATTAAAACAATACAAAATTTTCAGGTGATAAGAAATTTTGATAGCTTTATGACAAATAACATATATTAAATAATTGTGAATTTAAGTATACATACAATAAGTATAAATAATAAGAATAAGAATAATTCTATCCCAATAAGCAAAAACCTTTGAAATTTCATATTTATTCATTTGAAAGCAAGTTTAAATTTCAAACATTAGCTGTGAGAATAGGCTTTAAATTCATATTATTTCAAATACAAAACTATGCCTTTCTCCAACAAAAGGGTTCTAATATAACAATTGTATTTGTCAAACGTTTTCATAATTTAAAACTAAGCTGGAAGTATCTTTAACAAACAAATGTTTCTCAAATATTTTTAAAACGTTTTTTACAAATTTTAAAATACGCTTGAGTTAAACATGGAACAAAGTTTTTTCTAAACTATTTTTAAAACTGAAATTTTGTATGAATAAATTATATAATGATATATTTTTTATAATAGCTGAAAAGGAAATTTTGCATTCATCATTTTGAGCATATTCTTCATCATATTTCATGGACCTTAATAGCTAATTTTGTCCATTTTATTGCGGCACAAATGCGTACAAATATTTTCTTTCTATAATGTATGTATAATATTTTATTTTTTGAACAAACATGTCTAAGTTTAAAACTTTTTTATGAAAAAAAAAAAACTGAAAGCTTTTTTAAATATGAAAAACATTTGAATATTTTCTCATAAACAATAGAAAAAATACAAAATAAATAAAGTATAAAAAAACTTATCTTTACACTTTACAATTATTTGAAAATTTTATAAAAACCTAACATTATAATTTAACTGGAAATTTTTGAAAATGTCTTGTTTATTTCATAACCCATATTTTTTAAATTTGAATTTAATTTGATATTTATGCTATTTATTAAAGGAAATTTTCCAACAAATTTATAAGGTTTGAATCGATGTTTATTGGGTATAAAATACAATTTAAAATTTAAACAAGTTAAAATTTCAATAAAAATGTAGTTGTTTTATATTTTATTGTTATTTTCTAACATATTGATGTTGTGTTTAAAATTTAATGATTGGAAATAACCATTAACTATTATTGTAAAATTTGAAAATGAAATTATTATCTTTAAATGCGTCATAAATCGCTAACACATGTATATATTACTTAACATGTTTGTATATACATATGTATGTAAATGTTTTAGACTTAAATATTTTAAAAATAAGTACTTATGTACAATGTTGGAAAAAATAATAGGGACACCCCTTACTTTCGCAAACAGATGCAAGCAGTTTCTTTATATTAAGACTTTTTTTGAGGGTCTCGCTATTTAACTGTTCCTAAAATAACGGAATTTCATTATTTGTTTACATTTTCTCTTTTACGCTTTTATTTTATATTTATTTGCAAAAAAAATCAGTAAAGTTATAATTTCAATTGGAAAAAATAATAGAGACACACTACAAAAAATTACCATTAGTCAATAAAAATTATTATTTTTAACATAAACATATTAAAAATCCGTAAAGCTAAACATTGCTTTACATTTGTGATTAATTTAATCATATTTGTTTCGTGTTAATGATTTATATCTTCGGTAAATAAGTTTGAAAATGGGTCGTGGTGTTCATTGTACTGAATCTGAAAAAAATGTTATTCTTAAATTAATTTCGGACGGGTTATCAATTAGAAAAATTGCACAGATAATGAAGTGTTCCAAAACTGAAGTATTCAATGCCATTCATGCAAAAAAAGTCATGAAACTAGAGGTAAATAGCGTAATGATGCTGCTGACCATATAGACATTCTCCAGAATAAAATGGGAATTCATGCAGGATAATGATCCGCTAGAAGCGTCAAAACATGGTTTCAGCAAAATGAGGTGCCTGTAATGGAGTGGCCGTCCCAATCACCGGTCTTAAACCCCATTAAGCATCTCTGGGGAGTCCTCAAAAATAAAATTAGTAGCTTTAAATCAAAAAATAAACAAGAGTTGTGGGAAAAAATTCAAGAAACCTGGTACTCAATTTCGCCCAAAGTATGTGCTAATCTTGTGGGATCTATGAATCGCCGTTGTCAGGAGGTTATAAAAATTAAAAAATCTTCAACCAAGTATTGAAAAAGTATTTGCAAATTATGATAATGTTAAAAAAAAAAAAATTATTATTTTTCCCAAAACATTAAGTGTTCCTATTATTTTTTCCAAGCCTTTTTTAAAAAAATATATTTTTTGGCAGAACTAGTTCCTTATTTTTGCTTTATAAGTTAAAATATTTGAAGTTATTTAATTTTATGTATATTCTTTTTAATATTTATGGAATAGTAAATAAAAAAGTAACAATATATTGAAAAATTAGGGTGTCCCTATTATTTTTTCCAACACTGTATATTTGTTGTTATGTCTATAATTTGATTTGGTATAAAATTTATACTATAAATCAAAGGCAATTTTTTTTTAGATAAGTATGCATATATATTTTTTATGAGCATTACAAAAATTTGTAATGCTTTAAATGATAAAAAATTTTAGGTACCTATTTTTTCATACAATTTTAATATTTTTTGGCTACGATTTGTTACAGCATATTTCGGTTTTCTTCAATACTTTGTATGTTGAAATCTTAAAATTTTTGAAACGTAATTGCATCTCTTAAAGCCAATTTCCGCACATATTTTTATTTCTAGTTTAACTTGTATTCAATACTGTTCAATTTTTTGTTTTTAATTAAAAAAAAAAAAAAAATATATATTTTATAAATAAAATAAAAAATATGACATTTAATAATATCCCAATAAACATTTTTGATGGAATTAAAGTCGAAACTAAATGTATTTCAATCGTTTAATCCAGTAACAAGCATTGAATTAAACTTGTAGTACACTTTAAATCAACAAGGTTCTCCAGTAAAAAGGAAATTAAAATTCCAATCAAATTTATTTTACTTAACAATTTTTAATTTTTTTTTCAATCATATTTCCTGTTTAAAATATTTTAATATTTGAAATTATGCAGGATTCCAGCAAAATATTCCAAGGCTTAATTTTCGAAATTTGTTTGCTTAATGGGATATTCCTTAATATATTTTTTAATACCTATTACAGAAAAAGGAACTCTGGTATTAATAGTAGTATTATAGTGTAAAACCACCTTAATATGGTATTCACACTTGCTCACATCTAACATCTACCGCCAATTTTACAAGATGTTAACATCTTCCCATATGAATTGTATAGGACTCAGAACTCAACATCTTTAAAAGATGTTTTTCATTTTTCATTTTGTTCCACTTAACATCTTTCGATCATTTTAGTGTCATCCATAGAAAAATGACATGAAACTGTAAAAATCAATAAAAAACAAAACATGCAAACAAAAATTAAAAAAAATTATAGGAATACAACAACAACAAAATATGTATTAAAACTTTAACTAAAATACAAATATTAAAAAAATATCATAAAAATTTACGTATTAATAATTGTTTTTATTGTTTAATTGCAATATTTAACAAAATTATTGATTATTTTCAAGCATTTTTCCTCAACCATGTGACTTTCATTGATGAATGATGGCAGATGTTAGATGTTGCAAGTGTGAACAAATGTTTCACATATTTAACATCTTCCATGGATTCCTTTAAGATCTACGTAAGTGTGAAAACGGCATAAGATATATTTTATATTTAATTAGAAAGTTATTTTAATAACATAAAATATAACATTCTGAATGGTTCTTAATTTGTATTTTCTATCGAAAATTTCATTTAAGCATGAAATTAGTAAAGTTTTTCTATATATAAAACAGTCAATAAATAATTGCTACATATAAAATTTATCCAAATTTTTCTTTAAAAATAAAATTTTTTATATAAATAAAACATCTAGTGAAATTCTTAAACAGAAAATTTGTCGAAAATACTATATAAACTAATAAAAAAATCACCAAATTAATCCTCACGAAAAACTTTATTTTTACCAAATGAAAGTTAAAATCATGAATTTAGAAAGAAAATAAAATTGGTCTGATATTTAAGCTAATTTAAAGTCATTCCTTGTGAGATTAGGTCTATGATGTGATGTGTTGAACTGAGTCATAGCTCTTAATGAATTTTAAGTACCTGCACATCGGATAATATGTTGGGCACCTACTTGATCATGAGGATCTTACCTCCAGATTGTTTGGTTATTATAAAGGGGAAAAAATTCGATATATTAAATTGAAAAATATATAAAAATTTGAACCCTTTTTGAGCATAATATTGAAACTTTTTTTTGTAGTAATTATGGTTATTCTTAAAGTTGTTTCTTTCTCTTGAGTGTTAAAATTCCATGCGAAACAATTTTAAAATATTCATAACAAGCCTTTTTCGAGAATAAAATTTAAACATTTATTAAGCCTAAGTGTAAAAGACCTATGATTTTTCATTCGCTGAACTTTAAGGATAAAAGGAGTTAAAAATGGCGCCTAATTTAGAGAAAAGTGAAATTAATATTTTAATGTTTACGTTTTACTTTTTTATTTAGTAAAAAAAAGCTTTTTTAGAACTTTAAGTTTTCTTTTATTGAACAAATTTAATTTTTTTTATTTATTAGTAAATAAAAATTAATTCCGTCCGTCTGTTGTTAATTTCAGCAAATTTTCCAATTCAAAATCGTTTATTTTTGGACTCAATAAAGATATCGGCTTAAATCTTTATTCGATAAATAATTTTGTTCTTTAACTAATTACAAAAAATATAATAAATTGGTTGAGAGTTGGTTGAAATATCAAATTTCAGAAAAAATAAGGAGTGCGATCGAAAAAATCTTAACATATATAAAGTTCCATAAATTGGAAACGGTTGATCTTAGAGTTTTGATTGTTTTTTATTTAATATCACAGAAAAATATAAATTTTATACTTTTGTCCACTACTTATGACCTCGCAAACCTTTATGTGTAACCCTTCCATTAGTGATTTGATAGTTGTTTCAGTCACTTTTTTGGAACAGTCTGCCCATCTCCTTTTAAAATGTTTGATGTTTTAGGACAACTCCTTTGTCCTCTTTGATTCTCTTTTCACAAAAGTCCAATATCTCTTCACTGGTCCTAGCTCCGAACAAGTTAGAGGATTGACCTCTCTTGGTACTAAAATTATGTTATTGCTTTGGTACCACTCCAGAGCTTTTTTACGTAGTGACATAATGCCAAATAGTCCATAAAAATATGTGAAGACATTGTGTTCTCTTATGAAAGGAAAAAGATTTTTTGCAAACATTCTTTGACGTATTTTTCGGCATTTATAGAGCCCACTGTAACAAATGACTTGCTTCTTTTGCCGCAACCGTATTAATCTTGCAACACCACGAATTCTATAGGAAATTTCGAAAGCTTTTCGGACCTAAACTTATCTTTAAAATTTTCTCGAGCATCAGCAACATAAAAATTTTGACTCCGAAGCTGCGAAAAATCAGTCAGTACATAAATTTCATCGTACTTTATACAAGATGAGTATTTTTGTATGATAATCGGTTTTAATTTCCGTGCCCTATTCTTGGCTCCTAAATTTTTGGAAGCATTCCAGTCTGAAACTTTTTGGACTTTATATGTTCCTAACTCAGCAATAGCTTTAACTTTTTGCACCAAATAGTCAGAGCACTGAGCTAACCGGGCTGCTTTTCTACCAGATGTGTTTAGAGTTCCTTTGAATATGCTTTAAATTTTCTTGGCCTTCTCAATATCATGTGGATCTTTTTTCTTCCCGAATCAGGTTTCCTATCAATGATCAATTCTCTTGATACTGTTTAATAACCTTAGAAACAGTCTTACATCGGACATTTAATTCTTTGACCAATTATTTGTTTTTTTTTTTTTTAAATTTCTTAATAATTTATAGCACGTACATAATTTTCGCCACTTATTTTGATCTAAATCGCAACAAATCAACATGGTTGTCATTAAAAATAATAACTGACATATTTTTCAAGGATAACTAGACTAAAAAAAATTAAAATATTGCTTCAGAAAAAAGTTATGAGGCAAAACGTATGTTAAGATTTTTTCGATCGCACTCCTTATAAATATGGATGTTAAATGAAAGCTATGAATCCCTTTAAAAAACATACATATAAAGTTTATTAAAAATTATTTTTTTTAATTCTTTCTTTTTTCCAAAATGTAATAAAATGTTTAAATTTGACAGCTCCGTAAAATAAAATAATGCAATCTAGCTTAGTAATTTTAATTGATATTGGTACATAATTTTGTTTATTTTTATTTAGCATTTATTCATCAAGAAAATTTAAACTTCAAAACACAATTAATTGCCACTTTTGACAAACTTTACCCCAACGTGCGCTGGTAGGAAACTGAAGATAATTTTGTAAATTTTTTATTATTTCTCTTATATTGTATTAATCAATCCTGCAATAGCAGTATGCTTTTATATTTATGATATAAAAAAAGTCCAAAATTTTTGAAGCTTGTATTCTTTAACTTTTTGTCTACTCAATCTATTTAACTTATTTTAAATAGTAAATTATTAACTTTATTGATAAAATGTTTTTAGGTTCTTGTTTTAAAAATTCGTATATTTTTGGTTTTATATCTTACTTTTAGAAATTTAAAATCTCATACATATCAGACAATATGTACCAAATTATTAAAATGTCAATAAGTTATTTGTTATCAGCATTTCTAAATCTCTTGTCTTGGTTGGTCTACCACTTGAATACTTCAAAATATGAACAACAATATAATCATTTCATCTAAGCAACTTTATTTGTATTTTCTTGGAAAACAACATTATTATTCTTTTTTTCATTTGAAAGAATACAAAACGACTTTTTAATACAGTACATCCAAGAAATATAAAATGTGAATTATGATTTTAGAATGCTTATAATAAAGTAAAAGTCTATAAAATAAAATGAAAAATTCGTGGAAATTATAATTTTCTCTACAAAAACGTTGGTTGCCAGGTAATGAGTTAACATGGCAAACAACGTATTTGCTGAGAAAATTATGATTTCCAGGAATTTAAGAAGCTAATATAATGGTTTTACATTATTTAAACATTAGCCCATTACCCAGCAAAAACTTAGCTTCTATTTTTAAAATCAACAGCTTCCTGTATGCATTACATTGTAGCCTTATTCGCCACTCGCAGCATTACCTAATACTACTTCAATAACTGGTATTTAGTAAAGATGAAAGTAATTTGATTTTTAAGTGGGTGAGTTGTCTAGAGCGCCTAACTAAAAAAACGTGCTTTTAAAATCAAAGAGAGTTCAACTACCACTTAAGGTAAACGCATTTTTTTTTAAATTGTCTTTATTTATTTCCCTATATGAAAACCACTTTTTAACATACAAAAATATAAGTCGATTGTGGTGTAGCGACTAAGACGACAGACTAACAAACACAACCAGTATGTTGATGCGTGGGTTCAAATCTCAACCGGGCCAAATGTTTTTTTTTTTTTTTTGTGCGTAAAAAAACAGCATCCAAAACAACTCTTTTGGAACCCAAAAAAAACTTATTTAATTTTGGACATCTCGAACAAAATTCATCAGTTATAGCACCAAAAAATGGAAGCAGTTTTTCATACCGATTTCGCTTAAAAATCACGTTATTTAGTAGGCGAAGTTTTTGCTGGGTTATTTTAACACGGTGATGACATTAGAGGCAACTACTTACCTCATGCCATTACTTAGATGTCATTACAAGAACTAATTACTATTAAGTTGTTCAATAACTCATTGATTTTTAAGTATTACTGAATTCATTATAAGTTCAAACAAGGGAATCTAGTTGCGTATTAAGTTAAGATATAAGAAGCTGTTTTTTTAATTTAAAACGTGAAAGGATTTTATAAATTTTAATTTCAAAACCTGAACAATAAGGAAACAACTCTGATCATAAATAAGTAATTATATACCCGGTTATAAATAAGTAGTCACTAAACTACTTCTATGTAATGTAGACGGTATATTGTTGTCATTGAAAAGTAATTATATCCGTAACTACATGCAATTACCAAGTTTTTACTGGGTTGTTGCTAATGTTTTAAATAATATGTTAAACTCATAAGAATTTTGTAGTTTTAATGAAATATTATTTTTGCCCCTTAACACTGTTTGGAAAATGAAAAATTGATTGTCATTATATTTGTGTATATATAACAGAAGATGTTTGTATACTATTTCTTATATGTGTGTATGATTGTTCTGCTGTTTTTTTCGTAAATAATTTTTCATAATTTTCCTAACAAAGACTACTAGGGGAATGTTGTTTCTTGATATTCTATTCATTCTTTGTCTCTTTTGTTGTTTTGCAAAATATTCTTCGGAAAGTATAAAGATGATGAAATAAATGCGTTTTGTGTTTGTCTGTCATGTAAAATATTTGAATTTTAATGTTGTAATAACTTTATTTTCAACTGTCTTAAGTTTTTTTGTTTTTATTTATTTTATTTTTTTTGCCAAGAACTCTTACTCCTACCTTTTTATTTGTGTGGTTATGCGAAAAGATGCTGAGTTTTTATTTGAAGTTATGATTGTAAAAATCGTTTATCATATAAAATTATTTATTATTATTTTTTATTATTTTTGCAATTGTGAAAACGTGTATTTTTATATTTTACTACTTGGAAGGAAGAGTTTGTTTACTTTTAAATTGTTGCTTACATTTACAATATTTTTACATGACTTGTTTTTTATATTTTGGCACTGGAATTTTGTTTTCGTTACTAAAAATGTAAAAAATGTGGGACGATATAGTAAAATGCTTATTTTTTAAATTGTATTTTGTTATATTTTTAAATTAAATTATATAAAATTAATAAAAAACATAAAATACTGAGATTAAATTGAAACAGACATATTTTAAAAACTTAAAGAATGGCTGTATTATTTACCCCTCAAATTCGTTTTTTAAATATTATACTTCACAATAATTTAAAGTTCCAGACGGTTCCTAAGGATCCGCCAAAAACAAAGCAAAACCAAAACAATAACTGTAAATCTATCAAGTGAACATCAATCAACATGTACAAAAACTTTCCAAACAATCGGTTAAAAGAAAAACTAAATTCAAAAAATGTGGAGAAAAAAATGCAATTTTGAAAAATAATCGTTTAAAAAAACCTAAAGATTTATGGGATTTCTAAATATATTCTCCATATGAATCAGGAAAACAAACATTTACTTGAAAAAAAAAAAAAAAAGTAAAAACTCTTTTACATTGAAATTTAATTTAAAAAGGAAAGAGAGTAAAAGTCATTTGCTAAATGTTACTAAATAAAACATTACAATTTTAAGTTAATTATACGTTAAACAATTATTTATGTAATTCTTTTGCTTTTTCATTTAGTAGTTAAAATCACTCATACGTCATGATGTTTGTTTCTAAATTTCCTCTTTTTAAATGGTAAACACATGTGTGTATGTATATATGTATGTATGTGTAAAATTACTCTTATTTAACAAACTTTTCAATTGAATTTTAATGACTTTAATTCTTGTTCTGTTCTATTTTCATTTCTGTTTTTTTTTTGTTATTATTATTTTTGCTCCTACAATCTGCACGAAAAATGTTTTCCGTTACAATTATTGCTTCATTTCCTGTCCATATTCATTAACTTCCGTCTACTGCAATAATTTCTTGCATTTATTTTTCTCTACTGTTTTATTTATTTTTTTCTATCTGTTCAGTTCTTTCGATTCGTTTTGGTTTTTTTCTTTAGCATATTTTCAGGATTTTTTTTTTCAATTTCATCTCTTTTACTTTATTTTTTTTTTAATTTAAGATTTTTTTACTTTGTTGGTTGTTGTTGCTTTTATTCAGGATTTTTTTTTCTTCATTACTATTTTATAATGGCTTTTCCATGTCACCAGGCATAAAATATCGCTTTTTTTTCTTCTTCTCTATATTTGTACACATATACAAACATATATACAGTCAAATACCTACATACATATATTTCGTTTCATATTGTATTTGTATTTATGTATATATGTATCTGTATGTATAGATTTTTTTCCGCGTATGAATATTTTTGCATTTAACTCTTCGTCTGTCTGTTTAATGTTTTACGATTTAACTGAGTCTGTTGATGGCGGTAATGGCTGAATGGTGGAAGTAAATAGTACGGGAAGTAGTTGTTCTTGTTGCTATTATTGTAGTTCACTAAAAAAGGCCAACAACTTGTACTTGCATATATTTATTGTTGTTGAAAATTCTATAAGAATTGTTAAAGGAGAAAATGTCAAATGGGGAAATTTACTATTTCAATTGCATACATTCATTCATATATAATAGACATACTTATGTAGAAGTGTTTGTTTATTTGTTTTCAGATACATACTAGTACATATGTGTGTAATGTAATAAGAGGTATTGATTGTATTATAGAACTCTTAAATATTTACATATGTTTGTATATTTTATATTAATATGTTTGTATACTAATATATATGCGAGGTGAGATTGAAAATTTATATGGATTTGGATAAATTGTTTGACTTCAGCATATTTACCTTGTTTTGTATTAACAAGGTAAATATGCTTAAAAAAAGCTATGTCCGTCCGTCTATCTGTTGAAAGCAGTATAGGGCTCCAACGGGACCACCTAGGGGGATAAAATTTAGCTGACATGATATTTATCTTATTGTTTGGTATTGAAAATGAACAAAAGCGGTTAATAATGAAAAAAATTATGGGCCACATACTAGAAACACATGGTGTCCATTGTAGCTTCACTCCATACTTTTCTGCTGATATCTCTTAAACAAAAGCATGTGCGACAACGAAATTTTGTACATAGTTCGATCGAGGATCGATAAAAACTCGAAAACCAAAAATGGGGGTAATCTGCGGAATATAATAATATCGCTTGTTAATGAAATGATTTTGGTGTCATAAAAAAATGTTTCTAAAAAATTGTCTCTCTTCAGCCTGGCAAGAGAGACACTCATTTTAGTATTAAACTATTTTTGAAAATTTTGAGTGAATACCTTCTTAGAATCATAAAGATGAAGATTGGGTAAAAATTTCACGTAATACTATTTTGGATCCTTATGCTTTGGGGATTATTATTCTCAACAAGGGGTCCGTATAAAGATTTTTAGGTGGTCGCTAAGACCTTCTGCTTGAACATAAAATTAAAAGTATTTTTTTGAACAGATAACACACATACATATGTGTATTAATAAAAACAAATCGTCAACAAACTATTCACCGTGATGTAATGCGTGAGTAATGTCGAGGTAGATAGTGGAAGATATCGTGGGGCCACTAGATGATAGCGAGCTATCACTACGTCCGATAAAAAAATATATATATATATATAGATAGATAGATAGATAGATAGATAGACATACATACATACATACATACATACATATATACATATATACATACATACATACATACATACATACATACATACATACATACATACATACATACATAGGTAGATCTCATAGCGTCATGAAGAATCTTTGGCGTAACAAATTTGCTTACCACCTCAAGTTTTCACAGGTATTCCGCTCAACCCTTAAATATCTAATAAAAATACCAAAAAAAGTTTTGACCTCATTAAAACGGATCGAGCTTGCAGAATGACTTGTTGGCAAATATCCAACATTTTAACAAACTATTTTCCCAAACAATTTTTTCCCAAAAATATTGAATTTTTTCACTATTAATCTGAATGTTCTATGAGATCTCTATATTCATTTGTTTCTAATATATAAATTTGTGTTATCTTTGGAAGATTCACACTTATGAACCTGAACGATCGACCTGAAAATTTAAAACCTTGAAAAATGTTAAACATTTTCAAGCTGCCCTCGTTTATTCTATATTTATTATATGAATATAAGTTTGTATATTTAAAATAAATGTTAATTTAAAAATAACTACAGCTAAAAGGATTTTTATTTATTTGTGTTATTTATAACGTCTTTTTTGTACCGTATTGTAATAAATTTGGGAATATTTTATATCCAATGAGACTTATGTATTTTGAAAATAATAAATTAAAGTTATATTTGATTAATTTCATAAAAAACTTAAAAGAATTTAATAAAAAGGTAAATGTTTAAAAAATAGTCTTAAAAATCTAAAAAATTAACAGTAAGGACTTAGGTATAATTTTAGTTAAGATTTCATATTCATATTAAATAGTAAAGCATTTATTCTCTATGGCTTTATTATTAAATTTTATTTTCCATTTTTAGTTATTCTCTACCCATTATAGCGCTTACTTTCGTACAATCTTTTTCACTTAATATACAATTTCTCTTTCTACAGTTGGCTGCTGTTTTTTCAAGCAAATAATAAATCTGATATTTGCATTAAAAAGCTGATAAATTCGTATACAGTATGTTTTTTCTTCTATATTATATTTTGCATTTTAAATAAAACTCTGTCTCTTCTTTTACTTATTTCAAAATGGTAGCTAAACTAATCTTATTATTTCTCACTTTAAAATATTTCACTATTTAACAGTTTGGTTATCTTTGTGAATTAATCTTCAAGTACAAAGACATTGCAATAGATACATAGATACTACTCCAAGAGTAAAATAAAAGTAGTATAAACCATACGATACTTTTCAACATTCTCAAATATAATCACAATAAAAACAACAACAATAGAAAGAATAGAAAAAATTATAAAAAAAGTAGCTATTTTGCATGATATCGATTGCCATGACGTCACATGCATACTAAATAGTCAGTGAGTAAGTAAGTAAGTGAGTGAGTGAGTGTATGTTTAGCAAATGAATCTACTTGAATGATTCTACTATTACAAATACACAAGATGAGTATGAATGAAATTTTCTATCTGTATAAGATACAAAGATTGTAAGGGTATATGTGAGTTTTATGAAAAGTTTAACAACATCCATACAAATTCACACTTTTTTCCCTTAGTTAACGGCTCATCACAGTTACTTGGCTGGCTGGTGTTTCATTGAGTTGTGAATTCCGATGATATTTTTATGTGTATGTGTGTGTATAAAACTGTTGATGATTCTGCTTAGTACACGCATTGTGTCAAAGCAGTCAAGTTATGTGTAGTAGTTAGATATGTATTCACATGGAACCGGTAGGTGGTTGCTTGGTTGGAGTTGATGTGGTGGTTTTCCTTTAACATATTAGCATAATCTAAACACCAGCTATCGAAAGAATGTTCTGTATTCGGATGTTATATATAGTGTAAATTTTGCAGTTAGTAGTAGAGTAGAAGAGAAATCCTTCAGTTATATACGCACACACAATAATGTTGAAATAGCATCTGCTTTTGCTGCTTAATCGCACAGATAATGATGCTTTATCGTTTGTACTTATGCAGAGTTTTATTGTTCCAAAACTCATGTGTTGTGATGTTGTAATATCTCTCACATTTTGTAGGGAATTTAGTGTAGAAAATAAACGGTGGGTCTGGGTGAAATAGTTGTTAAATATTTTTAAAAAATATTATAGAAATTTTTTTGATTTTTAAGGGAATTAAAATATTTATTCCTTATGCTGGAATCAAATTAACGTTCACAGAATCTGCTTAGGTACTGACAAGTGGGGCAAGTGGTCCTTCGAACCGGATGCTGGTTGACGACGCTTTCTTTTTAAAACAGTTTGATGCTAAAGAACGTTTGAGATTTCAAAATAGAAAACCTAAAGGAAAAAGAAAAGACAACGTGAAGATAGATAGATAGATAGATAGATAGATAGATAGATAGATAGATAGATAGATAGATAGATAGATAGATAGATAGATAGATAGATAGATAGATAGATAGATAGATAGATAGATAGGTAGATATAAAACTCTTAAGTAAGGCAATGTTTATGCCAAGAATGTTAGCTCCAGGTTAATGAAAAATGTAATGCAATCCATGCAAACTTGCCTGTCTGATATCACAAATATGCTCAAATAGTTTTTAATATTAGGATCATTTGCAGGAAACTTAGAGTAAATAGAGGAAATTTTCCGATTTGCGTAATCTCTTGTTAACTATGCTGCACGATAAATAAATAATTGTGACCGTATCATGGTTTTTGGGCATGTCGTATGTTAAATTAGATTATAATGGTTATTGGACCGGATTCCAGACTAACCAGATGTCAAGATTATCAAAGAATATTTCTCCTAGGAAACGTAACCTTCTCTCAGACGGAGCAGGTCATAAGCAAAAAATGGCAGTTTCCAAAGATATAAGTAATACATGCATCATAAGTCTGAGAGTATAATTATCAATAATAAGGTGAAGGGAAGAGTTTTTTTTCTCGAGGGAGAATATAAGAGACTTTAGACAAACTTGAAAAGTATTCCAACGACTTCAACAATCGATTGCCTCTCGAAGAATCATTTCCACAATATGCAGCTTGATCGAGTTACTCAGAAGGCCCTGTTTGGTAGTACCTTCTTGCAAGTTCGTCTGTTGAACTATTACCCTCCATGTCACTGTATCCTGGCACCTAAATCAGAAACCTGCAGCAACCACTTTGGACGAAAGAGTACTGACCTGAAAGGCAGTTGGCTATCCCAGTATATATTAATATTCCTCTGATGGATACCTACCTATTAGGAATTCGCCTAGAAGACACTGTGTTTTACGGGTATACTGAAATAAAGTTGCCTGCAGTAAACACCCCTACCGACTCATAAACCAAGTTTAGAGCCATTGGAGAAGAACTTTATCTTACCTTTATTCCATATTTTCCCGTATTTTTAGGTGTCCCTACCAGGTATGGAGCTGTTAAAAATGGTTTCACAACAGAAACTTGGGACAAAGTGAATGCCCTCTACTAATGAGTAAGAGAATGAGCATTTAAACGTTTTATATATTTTCGTGACGTTTGCGTTTTACTTCATTCACACCCACTGTACAAGTAAATATAAAACATTGCAGAGAACAGGATCTGATTTCGCTTTTTTTCATTCTGGATTTTAAAGTTGTTATTTTTTGCTTCAAACAGCTTGTAAAAAGGGATTTACGTAAGGATTTTTTTCGTTTACGTTTAGATATGGTTTGTGTTAGATAAGCTTGAATAATAAAACATGTAATGATTTTTATAATTTCCCTTTTTGTTACATACATTCAAACACTTGTGTTATTTTATTTAACAAAAAATAAAGAAATTTTCTGTTGAAAATTTAAAATTTCTTTATTTGTAGCAAAAAAAAAAAAAACACAAAGAGAAAGTGATATAAGGCATAAGTTTAAACATGAGTGAGTATATGTAAAGGAATGTGGTTGAAAACAATTACTTTTGTTGTTGTTATTTTGTACATATTATTGTGTTTTGTTATGTCGCTTGTGTTTAATCTCTTGTAGTATGTGTAACTTCCGGAAGTTGTGTCATGTTAAATCATCTCAGATATTCATTGATGCATTAAATTTATTGTGATTTTTTTGTTTTTGTTTATTGCAACATCTTTACCACCCGCCCGCAAACAGGCAAAGCAGGGCAGGCAGACAGAACGACAGGCAAGCATGCATGCAACATAAACATGGCAGCCGTGTTGCACATTATATAAAATACAATTATTTATTATTTGCATGTGTTTACTTAATAATTTATATGCATTTTGTTGCAATCAGTGTTTTTGTTTTTAAAATCCTTTGGCGTTTAATTTAAATTATTAAACTAATTATTATAAATTATATTCACTACTGTTACCTACTCTTTATGTGTATAAGAAGTAGAAGAAGAAAACAATTTATATGAAAAGGAAATGTTAACTTATTTAATTAAAATCGTAATCTTTAATATTATAAGTATAATATGGTATATTATATTAAAGTCGTTGTTATAGCCTTTGGTTAAATATAAGAATTTGTTAAACTCATTAAAAAGTCATTCAATTAAAATCTACGCTTTAGGGGCAAAATTCTTGCAAATTTATTTATACATAAAGAACAATGGACAACACAAGCAACAAAAATAAAAAAAAAACTAAAAAAAAAAATCTCATTTCATTAAATTTCTTATACAAAAGTATCAAAGTTTAAGTTAAAAAGAAATGAAAATAAGTATAATAAAAAGAAAATCTATAATATAAATCAAAATTTACCTATAAATACTTGAAGCAGAGAGCATGTTTACTTATTGGTCATGGTAACAGGCAATGAGCTACTTAAATTAGAAATTTTTTAAACTTATTTTTATAAAGAATAAAGAAATCTTAAGTAAGGAGGAGTTTTTAATAGGTTACGAATAAAAACTATATTTTAGGACAGCAGTATTTAAAGACTTTTGATAAATAATTTTAAATTTGTTAAAAAGAAAACAAGTAGGAGATTTATAAGCTTAATATTTGAAATACTAAAAAAGAATCGGAATTATAGTAACTTTAGGTCAGCTACACGCAGAGAAAAAACATTTCTCAATATGGTTGCCCCTACAATATTATTTTCATTGCAGAGAAATTTTTCCGTCGCAAACATTCTTATTGTTGAATATATTTTATTTTAAAAACAATTTTGTTGTAGCAATTATACATTTGTTCTCAACTCACAATTATATTGTTGGCACAACATGTTAAGCAATATGTTTAAATTAGAACCATATTATTGTTGTTAAAATTGCATGTGCAAAAAAAATATTTTCAATACCTGAATATATTATTTTGTCTGTAATTTTGAATTGACAACAAAATGTTTGTTTTGTATTGGCAACATTAAACATTATAAGTATACTTGTTGATTTTTATTCAGTTTAGTTTGCTTCTTGCATTGATCAAGTTGTCTGTCGGCAAGTTAAAAATGTATAAGAAAATATGCTGAATGTATATTTAAAAAAAGTGAATTATTTAAAATAAATTATTTTAATTAGAAATAAATAAGTGTTTCATATTGTGAAAATATTTTAAATGGATAATATACAAAGAAAACTACATAATTGGTTATCTTCAGAGCGCTAAATGTGTCAGCTTGTACGAGTATTCAAGAAATTTCTTAGGTTTCATCGTTCACAGGTGAAAAATTTATATTTTTATACCAAAGTGATTTATTTTACATAACTGAATTATAATTTATTTTAATAAAAACTTCCATACGATAAATTAATTGGCTTTTATTTATTTTTAGGCTTAATAATTGTTTCTCGAAGCTAAGTACAGTTATTGTGATTCAACATATTATTACTGTATACTTGAATCAAGTATATATACAACAAAAATATTGTTGTAGATCAACAATATTTTTATTATGATTTAACCATATTATTGCTGCATATATGAACCAAGTATATATACAGCAAAAATATTGTTGTAGATCAACAATATTTTTATTGTGATTTAACCATATTATTGCTGTATACATGAATCAAGTATATATACAACAAAAATATTGTTGTAGATCAACAATATTTTTATTATGAGTTAACCATATTATTGCTACATATATGAACCAAGTATATATACTGCAAAAATACTGTTGTAGATCAACAATATTTTTATTGTGATTTAACCATATTATTGCAGTATACATGAATCAAGTATATATACAACAAAAATATTGTTGTAGATCAACAATATTTTTATTATGGTTCAACCATATTATGGTGCTACATCTAACCATAATATAATTTACAAACAACCATAAAATCTAACCATAATATGACAGTACTCGATTATGGTTGCTATTCACCATATTTTTTCTTTGCGTGTACTTACAAAATGATGACATATAATAAGTGACCTCATCTGATGAATTTTACTAGAAATCTGCTTTCTTATATTTTAAATTAAATATTACATATTTCTTTGATTTTATAAATATTTTCTTATTTCTTCAGTATTTGTTTTATTGTAGTATGTAATAACATGCACCCAAAAACGTTTTATTTTTATTTTTCAATCAAAATAAACATCTTTAATGTTCAAAATGTTTTTTCATTTGTTGAAATTTTTTTTTTTTAATTTTTATTTTTAAAATAAATATCCATCAATGATGAAAAAAATAAATATCTTTAACGATAAATATCTTTAAAAATAAATATCAGTTCGAAAAAATTTTAAATGATTGTTTTTTATATTCATACTTTTGTTTTGTTTCAAAAATATTGTTTTTTATTCAATGAAATTGTTTTTTTTTAGAATTTTTTCCATCCTATGAAAAAAGTTCAAAATAATTTTTAACTTTTGTAATAAATATCACAAAAGATATTTATATTTTTTATTTCGATCATGATGAAAAAAATTAAACTATTGATGAAAATAAAGAAATCATGATGAATTTTTATTATTTTTTGAACATTAAATATTGTTTTTCGATTGAAATAAAAATATTGTTTTTTTTTAGTATTAAAATCTGGTCTCTGTGTAATAGTATATGTATATGTAAACATATTTTATTTTTTTTTTAACTCTACCATAAGAAAATTGTTGCTATCAAAGATAAAACTTTATTGAAAAGTTCTCTTTATTATTTTACTTAAAGTAAAGGCTATTTAGAAGTTACAGTTTATAAGTTTACCACCAATAAATTTACTTTCTTTAAACTAACTTATCTTAGGACAATCTTTATTTAACAAACATTTTGACTTTTTCAATTCGAATTTACATTTTCATTTTTAAAATCAAAAGTTGTTGTCCTTAAAGATATGATACTTTTGTATTGAAGATAATTTGAAAAGATGCACAATGGCATGAAGAGTGATGTGAAATGGCAAGAAGTAATACTCGTATATAAATTTGATCGAATTGAGATCATTGATAGCTTTATGATGATTCAAAGCAAAATGTTCTCAATATTTAGAAACAATATGATATGATGGAAGACGAAGCATCACATTTTTCAATTAAAAATCTTCTTAAATGCAATATTTGAAAAAGCAATAAAAAGTATTTTAGCATTTTGCTATCAATACCTATTGTTCATTTTTATTTATGCAATAAAATTATTGTAAGGGGATATTTTTGAATGAATAATTTTTAGCAATAAGAATAATACTTTTTATTTTTAATGCTATATTACAATATTTACCCACAATTACGCATAAGCAGTTAGAAAGCTATTTAACTCATCGAAAGTTACTTCTTAAAGTGGGAGATTTTATAAGCTCAGAACAGTCTATTACAGCAGTTGTACCCCAAGGAAGTATACATCCTTGGGGTACACCTGATATGTCAATTAAAAGTCGAACCCATATATCAACATTTGCAGATGACACAGCTATTTTAAGTGGGCATGAAAACCCCCCAAGAAGCATCTAAACTCTTGCAAGATCATATACTCTGTCTAAAAAAATGGTTAAAGTGAATGAAGAAAAATGTATACATATTACCTTCATATTGCGAAGAGATTCGTGCGCCCCAATCTTGATAAATAATCAGATTATACCACAACAAACGGGAGTAAAATACCTTGATATGCATCTAGATCGACGTCTTACGTTGAAAACACATATAGATACTAATTGGCTAATTGGTAGAAATTCAAAATTAAGTCTAGATTGCAAACTGTTGATATATAACTCAATTATAAAGCCTATATGGTGCTATGGTATCCAACTATGGGAAACGGCCTCTGCTTCAAATATTTAAAAAATTCAACGATTCCAAAATAAAATACTACAAATGATAACAGCAGCACCCTGGTGTGTAAAAAATTATAACATTCATAAGAACCTCAATGTAGCGATGGCTACGAACATTTGAGAAGAAGGAATACAACAGACCTTCGCAGAAGCTAAACCCTTTAAATAAATAACGTTTTTTTGTCCGACAGTGGTCGGACTTAATATAAATTAAGATTTAGATTTAATATTTGAATACCTATTGTTAGTTCACTTAATATCGTGAAGATTCAATAAAGAAAAATAAATTTTTTGATCTTTAATTTTAAGTGTTATTCCCAAAAAATTTTCAAAAATTTTCCCCGAAATCGGGGAGAAAACATTTCTATTATCAAAAAATTAAAAACATATTAAATGATATAGAAAAATTTTCGGGTTTTAGCTTAGCAATTTAAAAATTAAAGCAAATTTTTAAAAGAAATAAGTAAAATTTGGGAAATTTCTTTTCCATAAAAATATTCTGTACTTAGTTATCTTGCAAAAAAATATAAATACTATTTATGTTACTTAAGAGAACAAAATAAGAACGCAATCACTTTTTGGGCAAAAAAACCGGGAACAAATGGCGTTTTTTAAAAGTTCAATTTTAAATGCTTATAATTTTTGACTCCAAATATTTTTCAAACATTTTTCTTGACTTTTTCATGAAATGGATCGTACTGATGTACTCAAACTTGTGCCATGAAAAGGAAAAACGATAATTAATTTGTCTAAGTTTAACAGCACCAAAGCGAGTAAAAACGTAGTAAAGTGGGCGGATCACGCCCATTTTTTGTTTTCGAATTTACATTGGTCCTTGAACTATGTGAACACAATTTCACCTTATATGGGAGGTGGGCGGACCACGCCTATTTTTGGTTTCCAAGTTTATATCGACCCCCAAACTATTTATACAAAATTTCGTTGTCGTAAATGCTTTTGTTAAAGAAATATCAGCAGAAAAGTATGAAACGGACACCCTGTGTTTCTAGTTTTTAGCCCATAACTTTTTTGTTTATTTTTTATTTTTTTTGTTTATTTTCAATCCCAAACAAACCTTATATAAGACAAACTTTGGTGCCAAATTTCGTCCCCTTACGTTGTCCCGTTCGAGCCCTATCCTGCTTTCAACAGACGGACAGACGGACGGATATGGCTAGATCGACTCAGAATCTAACCAGGAAATATATACTTTGTGGGGTCTAAAATGATTCCTTCAATTCTAATGAATTTCTAAATAAATTATAATAATAGATAGAACCACTGTATTCACTTCTTCGAATAAGTTAGAATTATATGTTTCTTGTTGAATTTTAATAGAAATTTTAAAATTTCGGCAGATTTGAGCTAATTAAAACGACGACTACGCATGAAGTAGAAATTCTCCCCGGTGGCGGCGCGAACCCAACTTACAGCCGATCGGCTTGTATTTGTGCCACAAACTCTGCTTTGGTACTGCCAAACAGTGACAAGAAGGCAATTTATTTCATAAAGCCTTTTCCAATTGGAATTCATTATTACTAATATATTGTGCCCACCTTCCACTGGTACAATTTTGAGGACTTTAATAGGTATGTGGTGCTGGTTAGAGAATCTAGTGCCTTAAACGTTTGAAATGTGTGCAATATTATAAATAAACATCTGGTTCGAAGGACCAATAACATCTTAAAATCAGTAATGTTGTGTTTTTTATCCCTTTGATAGTATATAAACTCTATTCCAGTACTTGTCAGGCTTGTAAGTTTTAGTCAGAATTTACAGGAAAGCGTTCCCATAAAAATAATGTATTTTGTTGTTTTGCTCAAAATTTCTTACCAAAAGTTGTAAATTAGACAAGCACTGGAACAAAACTATAATTAGTTTCTCTCTAAAAGAAATACGTATTTTCCGTTCACATGTAATATTTTGACATATTTCATGACTTTTCTGTTTTTGTCCTCTCTAAAAGTTTTCTCTCTAAAGTTTTAATTAAGCATCAGAAAAAAGGAGAACATATTTTCTGTATTGTAATATACTTCATCAGCATTCGTGATACATTTTTTATTTTATAATAACTGTTGTGTTATTATACTTAGTTTTTTTCTTCTTTTTTTATTAAGAAATGAAACGTTAATTTTCTCTACTTAGAGTTTTTTTCTTCTTTTTTTTGAAATGTTTGTTATGAGATTTATTTTGTGCTGACCACATCCTTAAGGTATATCGTTTGACTAATAGTAATTTTCTGAGTCGATTTATGTAAATCTTGTGAAAAAGTACAGGTCTCGATTTTGATGAAATTTGTTAGACTCTATATTTCTTACTTGCATTTTTTGCTGTCATATCCGTTAATAAAAAAGCAATCACGACAAAATTAGGATAAAAAGACTTTGGTGATTTTAAATTTTTACTGAACTGATGGATGATCTCTCTGTTATTGATTTCAATATATACCCTTGCCAACTTTAATTAAATAAAAACCTTTGTATCTTGTAAAAGTTACATTTGTATAATTATAAATTAAGCAACATAAAAATGTAACAAACACTACTTTGTTTACATATGTCCTCTCTATTTTAAGTTCTCATGAATAATGTATCTTAATATAGAACATATTTAAAAAATTTACATCTCGACCATTTTAGCCACCTACACAAGCCACAGTGCTAAGAAAACAAAACTCTAAGTAATATCATTCTGACACAAATTTCATTTAACTTACGACTCATTAAATTTTCTGTTTTCTTTGCCAAAGTCATAAATCCTAAAGTATAGATATTCATTCATTCATTCATACCAACCATTTGCCATTTTTGTACAAAACTTCAATATAAGAAACACAAATATTAAATGAAAATGTAATAAACTTGAAAATTTTGCTTCCTCGTTCTTTCTTTTATTTATTCATTTTGTCCTTATTATTACTTGGCATTAGTCTTATGATTTTTATTGTTCCTTGTGAGTGAGTGTGTGTGTGTGTAAATTTATGTAAAGTGTAAAAAGGACTTCTTGGCGTAGAGGCGTTTTACATTTTTACAATTTTTATGGCAAATTATTTATACATTTTTACATATACATATATACAATATTTTTGTATATATGATGTCTGCAAGAAGCAACAGTTTATTTAAGAAATGAAAAGTCAATTTTCTCTACTTAGTGTTTTTTTCTCTGGTTACTGTTGCTTCGGTTGCTACTTACTTGTTTTATTTGGTTATGAGTACTTTTATTATCATCATTTAGTACAGCTCGATGAGCATGAAATTTAGAGTCAACAAATACATTTTTTTTAAATAAACATTTGTACACAGTAAATCATGTCCATTTCTTAGGGGGGTTTAAGAAAAATTTAAAAATTTTAAAGGGATGACTTTTGAAAATTTTTAAATAATTATTAAGAAATTTTTAATAAATTTTAAGAAATTATAAACACACTATAAATAACATTTCTAATTAATATAATAATTCTTATAGGTTTTATTTTATTATGAGAAATTAATTTTGCTGCTTTTTTCATTACTTAGGAATCATATAATTTGTTTGGTCCTTCGAACTGACACCTTCCATTTTTATTTTTAATATTCAATTCTCTCAGTGTTAAATATTATTTTGCTTTTTGCTGTTGTTAATAAATATTTGCATTCTTCATTATTCTCTGGATAAAAGAAAGTTTCTCTTTAGACAATTCTATGATTTATTTCATTAAACTTAAATTATTTTTCTGCCACTTGCACAAAAAACTAAACTTTTTGTTTTCTTTCATTTTGAACTTGTCTTTTTTTGGATCATTTTTTGGTAGTTGAAACTTTTTTTCATTATCATCGTTATTCTCATCATCAACATCATGGTACTAAGTTTATGCGTGAGTGCAAATGTTCCTACAAAAAGTACACAAATGAGAAACTATCTTTAATAAAATTGTGTGGTTTGGTATTTTCTTCTGTTTTTTTTTTGCCCTCATCTTTAGTTTATATTTAAACAAAGTTGTAGTAAAAAATATATAAATATGTTAAGTTATGAATATGAGTTGTCTATTTGTATTTAAAACTTAAACTTATAAAAAAAATTTGAGTATGAGATGAGAAAAGTTTAAAATGAGTTTGGTATTGCAGAAATAATGACAGATAAGTTTTATAAGTAAAAAAAAGAAGCAAAATATATTTGTTTTGGGAGGATTTTTAACATTTTATAGAGAAAGTTGTTGTAATTCATTAAGTATAAAGTGAAAACAATATTAATAAAAAAAAAAAAAAAATTTAAAAAATGAAAAAAATTCATGTGAACTTTAATGATTAGTTTTTTAAAAGAAATAAGTTTGGTTTTAAAATAATGGAAATTTGATAAAGCGTTGTTTTATGTCCTAAAAGCTTTTCATTCTAAGACATACAGTTTATCAAAAATTTAAAACCGAGAGAAAATTTATATAAGAGAAATTTTATTAAAAATTGTTTGTAAAGAGACATTTTGTTATGTTAATTATTCTAAATAAAGAGAAGTTCTATGACAAAATTTCTATAAAAAGTTTTATCAAAAATTGTCTACAGAGTAATTTGATAAAGAATTTTATATAACGACAAAATTTATTACACATTTTTTTAGCAAAGAAACATTATTTTTAAATTTTTTGTAAGAGAAAATTTATCAAAAATAGTTTCTAAAGAGAAACATTAATGAGAATCTTTTGGAAATTTAAAACTTATTTCACATCTTTTTTCTAAAACAAAGACTTATTCAATTTTCTTCTAAAGAGAAGACTAATTGTTTTTTTAATGTTTACAAAAATTTTTCTTCAGACACAAAATATATAAAAAATTTATGAAGGAAATTTTTTATAAAGAAAAAAATTTTCAAAATTAAAAAAAAAAAAAAAAAAAAAAATATATATAATTTTAAAGAGATCAAAAATTTAATAAAACTTAAAGAAAATTTATGCAATGAGAAATATTTTCGTAAATTGAAAAATTTCTCTAAACAGAACTTTATATACATTTTTTTCTAAAAAAAAACCTAATTGAATAATTTTTTCTGAACAGAAAACTTATTAAAAATTTTTCTTCAAACTTAAAACTATGTTTTTTTTTTTTTTTTTTTTTTTTTGGAGGAAGGAAATTTATTTTTTTCAAACATTTTATGTCAAGGAAAAATTTAGCGGAAATTTATGTTAAATGAAAGTTTGTCGAAAATTTATCTAAAGAAAAAAATTTCCAGGAAATATTTACAAAAAATTTTTTTAAAATTTTTTAAAATTGTTTGCAGCGAAAATTTAACGAAAAATAACTAAAAAGAGTATTTTTGAAAATATTTGAAAAGAGAATTCATCGAAAACTATCTAAAGAAAAATGTTTATTAAGAGACAATTTTTAAAAAAGTTTCTTAAAGAGAAAATTTATCGAAAATGTTATTTAAAGAGAATATTTATCGAAATTTAGCAAAAATATTCTTAAAAAGAAAAGTTTACAAAAATTTCTCACAGAATATTTTTGCTAAATTTCTATTAAAAAGATAAAATTTAGCAAAAAAATTTCCAAAAATTTTCTTCAGCAAAAATATTCTTAAAGAGAAAATTAAGCAAAAACTTTCTTAAAGAGAAAATTTAGCAGAAAATTTCTTGAAGAGACAATTTAGCAAAAGTTTTCATAGGGAAAAATTCGCAAAAACTTTCTTAAAGAGAAAAAATAGTTTTTTTCAAAAAGGAAATTTAGAAAAATTTTCCCAAAAAGAAAATTTAACAAAAATTTTCCTTAAGAGAAAATTTAGCAACAAATTTATTAAAACATTTCTCATGGAATATTTTTGCCAAATTTGTTTTAAAAAGATAAAATTTAGCGATTAAAGAAAAAAAAAAAAAAAAAAAATGCAAAAATTTTATTAAAGAGAAAATAAAGACAAAAATTCTTAATGAGAAAACTAAGCAAAAATTTTCTTAAGAGAAAATTTAGCAAAAATTTATATAAAAATATAATATTTTTTTTTTTTAAATTCTCAAATTTTTGTCCACAAAAATAAGAGAACAAATCTCATTTAATCACTGGTTTTTTGGAATCTTTACAGGGATTGAAACATTTGTTCAATAGTTTTCAATTCTATTTATCTTAAAAAAAAAAAAAAAATTATTGTAGAAATAAAAAAACTACGGTTAGCTAGAGCAGTAAAACAACATTGCACAGTGGGCAGAATCGAAATTTTTTGAAAATAAATCTGTAACTTCTGATCGGCTGGTTGGATTTGTATGAAATTTGGTATAGGCGTAGCAGAGGTGTGTACAATTAATTAAGGACCCCTCAGGGCGGAGCTAAAGGGGCTCAAAGTTGGGTACCTCTGACATAACAATTTTTTAAATCGCTTGCCAAATTTTTGTTTCTCGTCCGATTTCAAATATTTTTATACATTGTTGCAGGCACTGATAAAACCTTTTTCGATCAGAAATTACAGATTTATTTCCAAAAAATTTCGATTTTGCCCCATTGTGCATTGTGATAATGTAGAATACAATAAATATAAGAAAAATCTTTTATAAAGTTAATTTTAACTTAATACTTAAGAACTTAGAATATGTAAAGTGATGAAGTTACGTATTCTAATTCTTAAAAAGTGTGAGTTAAAAG
Source organism: Protophormia terraenovae (assembly GCA_951394005.1). Lineage (NCBI taxonomy): Eukaryota > Metazoa > Arthropoda > Insecta > Diptera > Calliphoridae > Protophormia > Protophormia terraenovae. Next base: position 148,072,243 of record OX596074.1, read on the forward strand.
AAAGATCTTTACAAGTAGCACTAAAGGAACATGGATGCTGACGACGATCGTCGAGGATCAGAAAATGCATTCCATCCCGCAATTGTCTAATAAATATTTTTCTACAAATATTATTACATTGATGAACTTGAGCCTTATTAAAGATTCAAAATTAGAAACAAAAAACTTTAAATATTTTTATTTAGAAAGTATAAATATTTGTTTTCGTTGCCAAGTCTTTCATGTCTTCAGCAATTTTCTCTTCTACTTTAAAATATATATCAAATATCATTAAAGTGTAAACAGTTTGACAAACAATTGAAATATTGTAATGGACTTGTATAAAATAAGTATGCAAAAATAGAAATAGAGAAAAATAAATAGAAAATCCTTTAGGCCTTTTTGGAAAATACATACATACAAACACAAAACCTACAAGCAAATGAATGACGGACAGAACAATAAACAATTCTCAATATCCATTAAGTGTGGGAATTTTAACAAATGTCGAATTAAAAAAAATAAAACTTCAAAACAGTAACAGAAATGAAAATCAAACATTACTCAAACAACTTTTGAATGTAAATGTTAAGTAAATATGAAAACTTTACTTTATACAAATAAAATAAAAAAATATGTATGTATATTTTGTTAGAAGTTTAAAAACATTTTTTTTTTAGTTTTCAGTTAACAACTAAAACTATGCTAGAATATTGTATATCTAACAAAGCCTAGAAGTATGCTAGTGATTTTTTTTCTATTTAACTTACAAACTCTTAAATAAATACACTTACATTTTAGGAAAAATGATGCTTGAATTTGAATTAAATTAACTTGCTGAGCTTTTCCCAAAAAATTCCAAAAATAAGAAAATAGAAAAAAGAACTACAAAAACGTTAATGAGATAACTTTTACTTTCAGTTTGAGTTTCTTGTTGAATTTTTATTTTTGCCTTTTTTGGTTTTGTTAGAATAACGTGCTTACATTTGCACTCCAAAATTAATGTAAATTTGTTTTTCTTAACATGCGTAATTTATCAATAGACAACCACCATTCATTTTAACACAAGCATGATGATTACTCGCTGTTTAAGATGCCAAGAGAGTTGGTATTAGAGGTGGTGGAATGTCTTTAAGTTTAAGATCAAATTCTTTAACAAGCTAACGTGATACGTGTTAACGCCTTGTGTATTATGTTTATTGTGAATTATATTTGTATGTATCAGATAACATTACATATGTTACCTCATTAGTGTAAATGAAGCTGATTAGTCAATTAGTTAAACTCAACGTATTATGAAACTGTTGTGTTTTTTTTTGTTTCTTTGAGCTAAGCGTGTTTGGAAATAATAGTCAGTTGATTATTAACATTTTATAGGTTGAATAAGGTCACAGAAGGTTGAAGACTGCCTTAACATATGCTTCATTATTTTTGTTAGCTTAAGCAAACAAAAGTATGCTTTAATATAATGTTAATTTTTTGGAATTTATTGGTAGAGGATTTAATTAGTGAAAAGTGTTGAATATATGTTTGTTAATAACACAGGACAACACTGAAAATTAGTGAGAAAAATACGTTGTAGATTTCGTAGCAATATTTATTCATTATAATTTTCAGATAAAACATAATTATATGAAAATATGGGTAATTATATTTTCATTAATTCTCAGTTTTTATTACCTTGGTAAGAGTTACTTCAAATATGTTTTATAAAGAAGAAGTAGTGCTAAAAGAATGTAGAACCTGTGATTTTTTTAAGTTGAAATATTAAAAAAAAAAAAAATTAAAGAAACATAAATTAGGTAAAATTAAGTAATTGCAATAAAAAATATTTTCAATTTTGTTGAATTGTGTAGTTTGATAACTTTTGGATTGTATTCTGGGTGTTTTGATTTGTCTGTTTATTTTGATTGGACTGTGTGACAATTTCCCAAAAAATTTTCGTACATAAAAATTGCTATATGTAGATCTCATACATTATAAAACTGCGTACTCAGTTTTTCTCCATGACGTCAAATTTTTTTTTTCAAAAAGACTTCAAAGTTTCGAAAAATACGCAACTTTAAAAATATATTATAAAATGTTTACCAAAATTATATCAACCCAATATGGATTTCAAATGAAATTTATGAATCCCTGCAATATAACACAAATTTTTATTTAAGTAATAAATATAATATTATAGGATTAAATTTTCAAAAATATTTAAACAAAAAATATCATTATATTGCAGGGATTTGGAGGTCATATTTCATATTTATATTTGGGGCAAAAAAATATTAATAAATATTTTATAATATTCTTAAAAATTTAGCATCTTTTGAAAATTTAAAGTCCTTTCGAGAGGAAATTTTACATCCTGGGTCATAACTGGTTACACAGTTTTGTTTAGGATTTTTTACACTTTTATCCATATGACGATTAATTCACGTGTGAGAACGATTTTTTCATACCTTAAAATTATTAGTAAAAAGTATTAATATTAAGTTTATTATTTTTTTTTTTGCTTCAAAATTTAAACAAAAATATTATTCTTAGGTTTCACTTGACACCCATATTGGGTTGATATAATATTCGTAAATATTTTATATATATATATATATAAAAATGCATCCTTCAAAATTTAGAGAAAAACTGAGTATGCAGTTTTACTACGTATGGTCCGTAGTTTCATGTATATATCGACTTTTTCATGTGTGAATATGTCTGTCACACGATGTTATGTTTGGCTGCAAACACATTTTTAGTTTCTAAGAAAAAATTTATTTCATATTTGAAAATTTATAAAAAACTGCCTGCCTCAAAATAATTTTTAGAATACGGAAGGATCTTGCAAATAGACTGCATTAAAATTAAATAAAAAAATAATTTTAATATATTTTTCTGCACTTTAAAAATATCCCAGCAAAAACTTTTTGAAATTGAGTAATGAGTAGTACTTTTTTCACACGTTTCTTGAAAACCAGTAGTTATTACAAATGTAGTTATTTAAAAAGTCTAGTAAGTACTAACTGGTAATGATCTTATAAACTACTTATTTATTCCATTACTTTAAGTAACAAATCTTTACATTCTGGTAATGACCATTGAGTCAAATTTTCTTGCCAATTGATGTATAGAGATTTAAGAAAACTAATGAATCATAAATAACATTTTACAAGAGACAGAAAAAGTGCATAAAATCATAAAATATATTTTTTTTACTTTTATATGCATTTAAACTTATAAAACAACTATCTATATATAAAATTAAGCGGTGGAAAATAGCTTAAAGTATATATATATATATATATATATATATATATATATATATATATATATATATATATATATATATATATATATATATTTTTATTGATCAATAGTGATAAAGGTTATATAAATGCTTTATATTGATTGGTGATGATTTCATTAAAAAATAAACATAAAATTGAGTGCTAAATTTCACGAAGTTTTAAAATTGACCATCATGGTTATAAATGGTCCCTCTGTCAAAAGTTGCGTTTAAGTGTGTGTCATATTGTCAGTCGGTCCAAGTAGGCGTATTTTGGGAATTATGTTTCATACACACATCAATGATACCAACAAACCTTACAAGAACCAGTTGACATTCTACAAACAAAAACGAGAGAGGAAGATATAGTCGGTCAAGCCCGACCATATGATATCCTATACCATTGTGTACATCAAAATTCGGGCAGGGGTCTTTTATCAGACTTTGGGCCAATTTTGGACCGATATTTTTATTAAATTTAAAATAAAACATTCAAATACAGAATATAACATCGATACTAACATTTATATGAATTCATTAATTTTTAGGTGACTCCTGAAAAAAGTCCTATTATGGGAGCTATGGTATATTATGGACCGATCTTCCTAAAATTTGGTACTATCATTTACATTTTTAAAGAACTTATATGTGATACTAACATTTTTATGGGATTTATGCCCTTTAAAGTGATTTTCGGAAGAGGGCTTTATATGGGAGCTTTTCAGTCAATTCTGGACCAATCGGCATACATATTTAAACTTATATGAAACTTATATGTGCAAAATTTCATTAAAATATTGCTATATTTAAAGGATTTATGATCGTTAAACCCTTTTCCGGGAGGTCATTTGTATGGGGGATAGGTGAAATAATGGGCCGATCATAACCAGTTCCAATAGAGTTCGTCCTTGACTTAATAGAAGATTGTGTGCTAAATTTTATTGACTTATCTTTAAAATTGCGACCTGTAGTTTGATTACAAGGTTTACATGGACAGACAGACAGACAGACATCGTTAAATCGACTCAGGAAGTGATTCTGAGTCGAATGGTGTACTTTAAGGTGGTGGCCTGATGGTTTTTTCTATGCGTTACAAACATTAGCACAAACGCATAATGCCCCAACCACCAATGGTGGTGTAGGATATAATTAAGTTACATATTTTTTAACTTATTGTAAGCAAAAAGTAGGTACATATTTTTGAGTATACTAGAATTAGAAAAATAACTACTAGAATTCGTGGACAACTCGAATAAAAGTAACTAGTTATTGAGTCAAAAAAAAAAAAAAAAAAAAAATAAGTAGTTTATTTTTATTTCCAATTAAACCTGCTAGCTTACCAGGAAAGCAAAGTTTTTACTGGGATGTTTAAAAAAATATGATTATTTTTTTAAAATATGCCATTTTGGAGCGGCCGGAAACTAGTTTGTTATCAAATCGATCTACATATACCAAATTTAGATTTGAAAAATACTCGTAATTTTTTTTTCTAGACCGATGAATATGAAACTTCGTTAAAAATTTTACTACCTGGACGTAGGGTGCACTTCTCACTCAAACCAAACTTTTCTTACTATTTTGTAGACTTGTTTTTTTTATGAAAAAAAAAAATAATATTTTTTTATTAAAAAAGTAAAAAAATAGACTATTTTTTTGTAAAGAACCAGCCATTTTTACATACATTTCAAAGTGTGGATTTTGATAACTTTTCATTGCCAGAAGAATAATAAAAAAAAAAATCAATACATGTTTTTAGAATAGACCATTTTTCGCGAAATAATTCCAAAATTGAATAAAAGGAAAAAAAAATTGCAAAAACTAAAAAATTTCGAATTAAATAAAAAATTGTCTAAACGGAAAAAATGCTCAAACTGATAAAATTGACAAAAAAGAACAAAATTTTAATAAATAAAGAAAAAATTGTACAAAAATTAAAAAACATTGTCAAAACTAAAAAGTTTGATAAAAAAAAAACGTTAAAACGGAAAAAATCGTTAAGACGAAAAAAAAAAAAACGCCAAAATAAAAAACCTAAAAAAAATCACCAATGAAAAAATAAGCAACATAAAAAAATCGCCAAAACAATTACTCAGAGTATTATTTCGCCTCTCAGTTTTTACAAATTTAAGGAGAGAAAAAAAAAATTTTAAATTGAACGGTTTTTTCAAAATCGTTATTTTTATGTTAATATTTTCGTTATTTTTAAGAAATATTTTAGTCCTTCGAACCGGATATTTTGTTTTTTATTCAATTTTAATTCATAGATTTGTTTTAATTTCAAGTGACATTGATTACCTGAAAAATGTTTTATATTCTAGCTCAAATACTTGTTTTTGTATCTTTTATAATATTTGAATTTATTTAAACCTGAGTAAATCTAAAAAAAATTTAAACAAAATATGTTAGAAAATCATTTACTGCATAATAAACTACAAGCACATGCATATTTCACAAAGATTTTCTTTTATATAAATATAAAAAAGTAAATAGGAAAAAATACCAAAAAAATAAATTTGCAAAGATCAACAAAAAATTCAATTGAATGCAGACATTCATTCATTCAAACACAAACATACATCTGCATACACTAACTAGGCAAAGCAAATTAATTTAACATTTGTCTTGTTAAAAAGAACATCACAGTCAGTTACTACAAACATCACATATGTTCTTATTGTCCTTGTATACTCAAACTCACACACTCATAAACTCATACGCACAAACTATAAACTTCGACTCTTTCTTATATAACAATTTTCAATATCTTTAAAGAAATTTTAAAAAAGATGCTTAATAAAGCAGACCAGAAGAAATACAAAAGAAGAAATTTGAAAATATGTAGAAAAAATGTTTCTATATGCATTTGAGATTTATTTATGCTGCATGGTTTGTTTTAAGAGTTTTAACCTCAAACATTTATACACACATCCTTTTATACTAATACACTACAATACGTACATTTACATTCATATATAGAAACAAGTAAGAAATCATCTAGACAAGTAGCAAAACTTTAACAATGCTATATGAGAGACTATAATTTCTTAGACTTAGACTAGACAACAGGTGGCTTATTATACGAACAATATAAGTATTCTTATAGAATACATTTATACGTTTTTGTATGTATTTACACCCATACTTTCATGCAATTCTAACATATTTTTTTTGTACATAAATATTTTGTACAAAAACAACATAAAATTGTACGCAATATACATACATATGTATATGAATATATTTTCTGACATTTATGTTTGAAAGTATTTGTGTTTTTTTTTCTCCTTTCATGTATGTATGTTAAGCAATTGTGAATCATGTTTTCACTAGTAGTTGTTGAACACATTCATGCATTTTTTTGAGGTTTTTAAAATTGTCTGCTTATAATATATTCACATACAGATAGGAATTATATGTATACAAAGGCAGTTAAGATGAAAATAATATTTTTCAAAATTGTCTTTCACGGATCTTGTAATAAATATCAGAGTAGGGTTAAAAATAGTAAAATGATTCTTAGTGAAACTTCTTTTTGTGCTTATTACAAAACTTATTTGAAGCTTTTCATATCTGCATTGGATATATTTATCAGATTCGATTTTAGTGATAATTGTTAGAGTTGGAGGGGATAATTGAACATTATATTTACGCAGGACATACAGACGGACGTAATTAAACCATCAAAATGCTTTAAAATAACATGGCAAACATACATATTTGAGATTTACTATTATATATTTATTATTATATATTTAATAGTTCAGTTAATCTTTATTATGATTTGTCAATTAATGTCTGAGTTATTAATAACAAGCGAGAATGTTATATTCGGCTTGGCCGAATCTATATACTCACCATCAACTTTTCCAAATTTTACGTTATATGGGAAGTGGGCGGTAAGGTGGGTGATCACGCCCATTTTTTGTTTCCGAGTTTACATTGATCCTTGAGCTATTTGTAAAAAATTTCGTTGCCATTTCACTTAATATGGGAGGTGGGCGGTAAAGTGGTTTCCAAGTTTATATCGACCTTCAAACTATCTGTACAAAATTTCGTTGTCGTACATGTTTTTTTTTTAAAGAGATATCAGCAGATGAAGCTACAATGTACACCCTGTGTTTCTAGTTTTTAGCTAGGGTTGCCAGAATTGTTTGGTAGTTTAGCTTGACATTTCGAAAAATTCAACTTGATTTTAAACAAATCAAATGTTTAAAAATGAAGAAAATTGTAGACGCATCAATTATATCAAAAAAAAAAATTTAATTTTTTCAACAAAATTTTATTAGGAACTAAAAAATTAATTTAAACAAAAAATATATAAAACTCAGAGTAATATAAATGTTTTTATTACGATGTTTTCCACGACAACTGATAAAGCATTCAACGCACTTTTTACACAGTTGATTATCACATGGCAGTTGCAAGTAGCTTTCATTATTTTATAGCTTTCATGTTTTTATTTTTGAAACACGGAATTATGGACACCATAATTTATAGTTGTATTATTGGCGCTGTATGAAGTTACTTTTTGAAGATCTAAGGACTTCGTACGAATAAATTTTGATGTGGTGAAAAATTAATAATTCTGTTAACTGGTTTGTATTTGCCATTATGCTCACTTGCCATGTGCTAAGTTTCATGGTAATAGCAAAATTGGTTTTTCTTAAAATGGAAGTTTAACAAAAAACACATAAACACATAATTCAAATTTTTCAGAATTTGTCTACGAAAGCCATTTTTAATACTAAAATAATGCACTGCATACGGATACGTTTTCATATTTCCAATATTTAATGCGTCACTGCAGATTCCAAAAAAAAAACTTTCTTTTAAGGCATTAGAAACTTTTTCTTGTGAATATGGAGCCAATACCTTTCTTGCAATTGCTGCTACTTTAGTAAGACCACAAGTAATTTTGTTAGCAATTTTACTATCGCAGTATAAATATACACATAATTTTATATGGCAATCTAAACTGTTATAACTAAGTCCATGTATTATATTATGAAAAACAAGTACTTATTCAGCCTTTGAATCAAGTGATTCATCCTTTAATACTGCCGGTACTACACATTTTTCTCACAAATATATTTGATATTAAGTACTCACAAATTTCACAATTAAATAAAGTTTTAAAATCATTTCTTGCATTTATTGTCAGTGATGGGGAAAAATGCATACAATCTGTAACGGGGAAAACCATACCCTTTATATTTGACTAAATTTGTTATATTTTTTAAGAAATTTAAACTGTAGAATATTTTAAAGTAGTATAAAATATTTTTAGCTTGACAAATTGTACTTTAACTTGAAACTTGACAAGACCTAAAATATCTTGACAATCAAGCTTATTCAAGCCCGTCTGGCAACCCTATTTTTAGCCCATAACTTTTTTGTTTATTAACCGATTTTGCCCATTTTCAATCCCAAATAAACCTTACATAAGGCAAATATTTCGTCCCTCTACGTTGTCCCGTGCGAGCCCTATCCTGCTTTCAACAGACGGACAGACGGACGGACATAGCTAGATCGACTCAGAATCTAACCAGGACCCTTATCTTTTTGATGGTAGGTATAAAAACGATTCTGATTTATAATGTATTTATAAAAATGTATGCTCTTATTTTTCACCAAACTGTACTTACTTGCATTTAAGTTTAAGTTTTTTATTTTTGTATGAATTTTGCTGTGGTTAAAGTATAATATGTACATGATAGTAAAATGAAATTCCTGTGTGTATGTTAGAAAAATATTATTGCCTTTAGTATTTAGTTAAGCTTAAACAAATATTTTTTTTGAGAATTTTTTTCATACAAGTATTTATTTTTTGGAAAATTTTTGTATTCTTTGATATATAAAATAGAAGAAAAGACTTTGTGTAACTAAAGCATAAAAGAAATTTTATTTTAAAAGTCAAATAGAATATTTCATTTTAAAAAGAACCACAAAGATTTTGAATACCCTAATGTATTTTATAATAATAAAAAAATGAACTATATATGTATAACAAAATACTTTAAAATAAAAGATAAAATTTTAAAGGGCAGATTCATTAATGCTAAATAAACTTTTCTATAAAATTTGTTTATACAAAAAAATATTAAAAATTCCAAAATTTATTTTTTTTAATAAATTTTTTAATAATGATTCATATAGAAAGTCTTGCACATATTTTGCAATTTAAATTTACTTATTTATACATACGAGAGTACACCTGGGGTGCTTCGCTTTGAAATGAAAAAAAAAAAAAAAAAAACATACAAATATGTACAGTTTTTTGGTATATGTATGAGTAGTAACTTTTACCGCTTATAACTTCTTAAATACTGAACGGATTTAAGTAAAATTTATATTCTGCACATCTATGAGAAAATATCTTTTTAATGGTATATTTTCTATAAAAGTTGCATGTTTACTGTGAGTGTAAAAGGGATTACAGGAAATGTGTTTGTCTATTAATTATATAGATTTTATTCCTTTAGGATTTTTAACAAGTATTTTTCATATTTCTCAGTTAATTTAATTATTGTAATTGAAGACGCTGTCATTACTTTAAAATATCATTTATATTTAATAAAGTTTCTGTCATCAGTTAATGTGACAGAAAATTTAACATTCATAATTACAAATATTAAACAACAAATGTTTACTTCCACCTGTGTATGTTTTTATGGGTAAGTATAAATGTGTAACAGAGATAAGAGAGTGCGTTTCTATGTGTAAGTGTGTTTATATGTAAAATGTCATCAATTATGCGGTGTCAACAATTTAATAAATACAAACATTTATGAGAATATTTACCTGTTTATGTGTGTAAATAAATATAAGTGCATTTGTATGTTATGTATCTGTATAGATGTAATGCATATCTGTAAACATTTACTTGTATATGTATATGTATGTTTGTGAGTATATTATTTTCATCGGTATCAATGTTTGCGGTTTATAATTACATTCAAATAACTGCAACTCACATATTTTCATAATTTTCCAAGTAAATATTTAATTACATAACTTTTTGGTTGCCATAAAAATGTGGTTTTTATGAGTGAGAATCTACAAATAAATTTAATAAATATTGAATATAAAATAATAAATATGTATATAAAATTAATAATATGTACTGTAATACAAAAAGGGGAATATGTGTTAATGAAATATTGTGGTAGAAGGTAAAAATTTTAATAATATTTTTTACTTATAAATAAAATTTGTATGCAGGACTATAGAAATATGTTAGGTTTTTGCCAAAAGCAGTACTATTGGATATACATATTTTTCATGATAATAAAAATATTTTAAAATTATTTTTACCTTTTTTAAAATAAGATTCATATGGGTATTTTTGGCATTATTTTCTGTAACAACTTTTTTAATAATAAATATTTAAGTATCTTTATTTTAAATTCATATACATATGATTTTTGTCATATTGATTTCATATTCAAGTTTACTGCATTAAATAATATAAAATAACCAAAATATGTTACTTGAAATAAAAGCATTTGAAAAAAAAGTGACATTTATTTGCGGATTCGAAAGGAAGCGCAATAAAAACCAACATGCAGACAACAGTTTAAATAAAAAAAATATTTTGTTTATAAAAACTAGAAAGACAATACATTGAAATTCGTTTCCTAGAGTATATGTGTAAATTTTTAAACAAAATATGACATCAAACAGACGAGGGTTTTTTCTATTTGTTCTTAAGTAAACAAAAACCACACTGACGCAAGGATATTGAAAAATAAAAATAAAATTTACACTATTTCCTGGACGAAATTTTAGTAATTATTTAAATCTGCTAAAGAAAAAAATCACCATGGAAATTACATATGTAATGTTGATGTTTTAATAATGTTTAATATATCCTTCAAAACAGTTTTTGGGTGGATTCCTAAATAAATGTGTCCCTAATTCTGTGTTTTTTTTTTTTTTTTTTGGAACATTAAGACTTATTTGTAGGGGGTGGATTTACATGCATTTATATGTAAAAAATGAGAGAGAAACTATAGTCGGTCAATACCGACCATATGATACCCTACACCATTCTGTATGAGCTAAAAATTATACCTGTATCTAATTGTAGACCAACACTTTTACTAAATGTAAAATAAATTATACAAATATAGAACAATGCATTGATACTAACATCTATATGATTTTATGGCCTTTAGGGCGATTTCCGGAAGTGGGTTTATATGGGAGCTATGGTAAATTATGAACCGATTCTCATAAATTTTGGCAATGTTGTTTCTACTCATATAAAGCTTATTTGTGTCGAATATTAACTTGATACTATCATTCGTATGGGATTTATGCACATTAAAGTGATTTTCGAAAGAGGGAATTTATAGGGGAGCTATGGTCAATTATAGACCGATCTTGATGAAATTTGGCACAAAGATTAACACTCCTTTGTACCGAGTTTCATTGAAATATTGCTATATTTAAGGCATTTATGATCGTTAAATCTCTATTCCGGGAGGACATTTGTATGGAACCTAGGTGGAATAATGGACCGATCATAACCAATTTCAATAGGTTATCAAAATAATTATTCGTGCCAAATTTCATCAAGATATCTTTAAAATTGCGATCTGTACTTTGTTCACAAGGTTTACATGGACAGACAGCCAGACGGACGGACGGACATCGTTAAATCGACTCAGAAAGTGTTCTGAATCGAACGGTATACTTTAAGGTGGGGGTCCGATAATTTTTTCTGTGCGTTACAAACATCAGCACAAAGGCATTATACCCCAACCACCTATGGTGGTGTAGGGTATGAAAAGTTATGATCTAAATACTAGAAACACAGGGTGTCCGTTTCATACTTTTCTGCTGATATTTCTTAAACAAAAGCATGTACGACAACGAAATTTTGTATAAATAGTTTGAGAGTCTGTATAAACTTGGAAACTAAAAATGGGCGTGGTCCGCCCACCTTCCATATAACGTAAAATTTGAAAAAGTTGATTGGTATATAGATTCGGACGAGCCGAATATAACATTCTCGTTTTTAAACTGAATTATTAAATTTTTAGTAAATTGTATACTCTAAAATTAAAAATTTTAATAAAAAGTGTATCTTTGGGGATGTTTTGTAAATTTGTAATTAATTTTTTATTGATAATCGGTTTCTAGTATTAAATGAGACTCTAGCGAAAAACTTTGTTGTTTATTTTTATTTTTAATAAATTTTTTTTTCTGTACAAATGATTTTTTTAATAAAAATTTAATTTTTAATGATTTTTTTTAATTATTAATGGTATTATTATGACTGACAAATCGTTGTGGTCAATGAAAATCTGCTTTTTTGTGCAAAATATATTTTTAGTGAAAAATATTGGATCATTTAAAGAATTTTTTTTTTTTACATTTTCATTAAAAAACTAAAATTTAAAAATTGTATTAATATTTAGAGAAAATTTAGATTTTTGGTAAATCGAATTTTTTATTTTCTGGCGAAAATAAAATTTTTTTTGAAATGTATGGAAGACTTGTAGAGGAGGACCTAAGATTTCAGAAAAATAATCTTGCAGTCATCTTGTAATAACACGAGATAAGCCTTGACACCCTGCAAGTTTGACTACTTTGGGTATGTAAAAGTTTCATAAAATTGTAATTTCTACAAATCAAGTTCCATTTCAAAGATTTTTATATTTCTGTAAAGTGTTTGGCAGTATAAAAAATTACAATTACTCATTACACATCCTATTTAACTGTAAGAGACAACTTAGTCGTACTGTTAAAAATATATTTATGCTTAAATTTTGAAGTTTTGTTTTTTTGCTTTGACTTTATTTTGTCTTTCGGTAATAAGTCCTGAGGTATATGAGAGAAAATTTTTTGAAAAATATTCTAAAATTCATAATATATTTCGAAATGATATGCTAAAACTTTTCTTGATTATCTCAATTCGTCTAAACATGAAAAATGTTCAAGTTCAGCACTCTGAAATTAGTATAAAAATGGCTATTTTTTACAAAAATATAATACATTCTTTCAATTTTTTCAATGTTTCTTTTATAAAAAAATCCTTCCTTATACATATTTCGTCAAGGCAATATTGCATGAATGGTTAATAAAGAAATTTACAATTGATTTAGGTTTGCAACCTACATCCAGCATTGGTCGAAAATTATGAATTTTTAAAAAAGTTTAATTTTTATCGATTAATAAAAAATGTCATGCGAGCTTTTTTAAATTTATTGACGATATTTAATCATAAAATAGAATAATTGGTGTAAACTAAAAAAAAAAAAAAAATATATATAAAAATTGGATTAAATATTTAGAGAAATTTTGATTTTTGGTAAAAAAAGATTGTAGTAAATATTTCAACTTGCAATAAATCGAATTTTTTGTTTTCTGGAGAAAATTAGATTTTTAATATAAAATAATTTTTCTTTTTGGATTTTTTTTATTGAAGATTGTCTTTTTTTCTAGTACAAAATCTGTTTCTAATAAAAAACATTAGAAATTGACTTTTGGTATATATCGTTTAAAAAAAAAAAATATTTTTTTTAGCTGCTTGAAACTAATTGTTAAAGGAAGCTGCAAATATTATAAAACCGACAGCAGCATTTTTTAAATTTAAACACATTTTTCTGTTGGACATGGTGTTTTATTGATAGAAATAAATATATAATATTTTTAAGGAAAAATCCATTTCATACTCGTACTATTTTATTTATTTATTTTATTTATTTTTTGGTAAAAAAGAATAAACTTTTTCTAATAATCTGCTGTAAACAACAAAAACACTGGTGACCATGAAAAATTCTCTTTTTTTCAATTTTATTTTATTTTTTTTTTATTTCTCTTAGGTCGATTTTTCTTTACTCATATTTATTGTATAATATTGAAAACATCTTCCTGGTTTTAGTCCTTTTTTGTTGTTGTTTGCAATTTCTAACTGTTTAGTTGTTTGGATATGTTGTGATGATGATTGCTAAATCATTATGGCGTAAAAACGTGTTAAAAGAAAAAGTCAGACACATTGTAAACGGCCGAATAGTCTTTGTTGTCTTCATTCATTGAAAATGTTTTGTGAAAATGTTTCTTTTTCTTTATTTCTTTTATTTTGGAACTTTTTTTGTCTGTTGTAATTTCTGTTTTTGCTAAAATACATCTGTGTCTGGCTAAATTATAGTTTTTTATAGGGTTAAAGTATTCTTTTTCGTATATTTCTTTAGTTCTATTCACTTTTTTATGACCGTTTTGCTGGTAAGAATTGAAAACGTGACTTTGATATTAAAGTCCAGAAAATAGTTTTTTTTTTTTCGTAACAGGGTTTTATTAAATCTAAGCGAAAGGATAATGATTTTATAGCAAGAAAATTATTATTTATATTAATAATTTAAAGTTTTATTTTAAATTGTATTCAATTTATAAAAAATAAAAATTTAATCGTGATCTCATTAAACCCTTTTTTATTAACATTATTGCTTGTATTTCATTTTTTTAATAGTAAAAGTTGGTTAATTTTCCAAATTTTTTTTTAATAAACCAACTACTAACAGACTTTTTTCATTTAAAAGAAAACATTTTTATTTTCTATTTTAGTTGTTTTTCTTCAGAGTAATTAAAACGTTTTGTATATTTCCTGTTGCAATTTATATTCTACATCTTTAGTAAAATTCATTATTTACTTTTTCATTTCTACTTCTACTTATTTGTTTTATTATTTTTTGTTTGTTTAACAATTTGTGGCAATTTCTGTCTTAACAACTTTTTGCTACATTTGCAACAAATTTGTGTTCTTTGTTACTTTTTTTCTTTCTCTCTTCTGTTCTTACTTATTTGTTATTTATGATCTTCTTAATACAAACAGGGTTTAAATGAAAGTTGATTACTTATTATTACTGTTATTCCAATTGTAAATTAAAAAAAAAGGAAGAAAGAAAAAAAGGAAGAAAGAATTATTTTCTTATACTTAAATACACAAACAATTACAAAAAGTTAAAATATACCAGCATAAGAAGTGGGTTATAATTTCAAAATCCAAGGAAATTTACAAAATTTCCTGTTAAGGAAACTGTATATGTAGTTGTTGGTTTGCTTGTGTATTTTATTTTTCTTGATGTCTCCATAATATTTCCAGGAAAAAAAAAGAAAATAATTACAACTGCATTTTAATTTGTGTGTTGCTTATTGCGAAAATGTGAATGAATGGTTGAGTGATTGACTGAATGAATGAGTGAGTGAACAAACAAACAGTTGCATGAATAAAGGAAATTACGCATGTCGTACAATGGAGCGTATGAATGTTGTGAAATTCATATGTTTTATATGAACTATACTCACGTACTGATGTACTTGAATGCATGTTTTCTTATACATACATTTGAGTTGACATTATTATATGATGTGCTCTTGCTGTTTATTATTTCGATTAAATTTTTATAGCATACGAGGTTCATCAAGAGTGTTATTGGGATAGTATTAAAGAACTTATGTATATAAAAATATAATTTTTTATAAGATTTTTAAAATTTAAAAAATAATGAAATGTTTTGTATGTACATATTTCCTGGCCATTTGAGCGCAATAGTAATCAACATAGCATGTTAAGTTGAAGGCTTAATTTATCGAGAAAGAATTCCTAAATTTATATTCCGTTTTAGCATTGAAATAACAAAGAAATACAACACACACTGTGGGACCAAACGCAAAATTTTTGGCAATATATCTACATATATCTCCTAGGCGTCTCCTTAAATGGAATTGAAATCTATCGAAGAGTTTTAGAGGTAGACCTAAACTTTCAAAGGATTAATCTTGCAGTCATCATATGATAACACGAGAAAAGCTACAGGGTGTCAAAGTTGACTACCCTGAATATGTAAAAGAATAAAAAAAAAGAAAAACGCGATTTCTACAAATCAAGTTTGATTTAATGATTTTTATATTTCTGTAAAATAAAAAATAAGATTATTCATTACTTGTACCTTTTTAACTGTAAGAGACAACTTAGTCTTACAGTTAAAAAGATATTTATGCTTAAATTTTGAATTTTTTGTTTTTTTGTTTCGACTTTATTTTGTTTTTCGGTAATAAATCCTGAGCTGTATGAGAAAAATTTTTTTTAAATATTGTAAAATTTGTAATATATTCCGAAATAATATGCTGAACACTTTTTTGATTATCTTAATTCGTCTAGGCGTGAAAAATGTTCAAATATAGTAATGTTTTTCCACTTTTTTCAGTTTCTTTTATAAAAAATTCTTCCTGTTACATGTTTTATAAGTCAATATTTCATAAATGGTTAATAAAGAAATTTTAAATGAATTTAGTTTTGGAACCTACATCCAGCATTGTTCGAAAATTGTGAATTTTTTAAAAAGCTTAAATTTTATCGAATAATAACAAAATAACATGCGAGCATTTTTAAATTTATTGACGATATTTAATCATCAAATAGATTTAGATCGATTTGATACTAAATTGTTTTTCGTCCGGCCAAAGAGAAATGGAGGAGTGCAGGTTTTATGAGAAAGCATAAAAAATCAACCAATTTTGGGCAATTTTTCAAAACAATTATGTTTTTTTTCTTTTTTAAGCAAAACTACTTCTACTTTTCAAAAACATACAATGAATTACAAGCGTATAAAATTGGACTTATTTACATATTCAATGATATATAATACGTACATATAAGTCATTTTAAAAACATAATATAAAGGCCTTAAAGCGGATAACTCAAGTAAATTTTCATTAAATTTACTATTTTATAATATTTTACTGTATATTTCCATATGGGCGTATACGTAACGCTTAATTATAGCGGCTTCTGTTGTTTGTGTAACGAGATAAAATTTGAAATAACCGACTTAATTTATTAAATATTGTTGATTTTTGAAAAATTTACAAAGAATTAGTATTTTCGAGCATTCGAGTTTAGGTTTAGAAGAGAGACTATTAAGTTTTAAAGTAACATACATATATCAGAAAAATTATATTTTAAAATTTTTCCAAATTCGTTTACTCAAAACCTATGATCAATCTGAATAATATTTTTGCAGTTCTGAAATCAATCTTTAAGTAGCTTTAAACTCTACTAGGTTAAAACAACCCACTTTTAATACTAGATATTGCCCTTAAATGAGACTAGCAATATTTTTAAAATTTAAAAATTCAATTACTCAAAACCTATGAGCAATACAGTGCTAGGCTCTTAGAATGCATTTAATTCACACTTTTTATTATTATATGTTCTGTATTACTCTTCTACTATTAAATTGCACGCAGGAAAAATGATGAACTTTATTATTTAATATTTTCAAATTAAAAAAAGACCTATTGCTCCAAAAGGTTTATTTTCCGTAATGAAAACTGTAAATAAATATTAAAATAATTTTCTTAAAAAAATGCAACAGATATATCACATTTATTAATTAATTTTTTTTCTCACATTTCATGAAACATTTCTTTCAATGTTTTTTGAAAATCATGCGACAGCACCGTCTTTCTGTTAGAAAGCTTAAGTAATTTTTGTTAATCTGTAAGAGCATGCAGGTGTGAGAAATTAAGAGTGTAAATGCACATGTGCGCCAGTTCGGAGAGCTCTGGATCAATCTGAGTTACATGTTTGTTGTTCTGAAATACTCAAAAGAAAAGCTTTCGCTCCTACCAAATCAAAATGTTGACTCATTTTTTGATAGTCAGTGGGATCTCTAATTGTTGAGAAGGCTAAATTTTTAGTAGGTTTTTAGTATAAGTATTACTAGGGGTGTTTTAAATATATTGCGAAAAAGCAAAACTACACAACTTACGTTAAATCTGACGCAGGAATCGTAAATTATGAAGTTTTTGAGGGCCTATGTTCTTAGATTTTTTTTTACTGGGCTATATATGTTAAAGTTAATTAAAATATCTACTAAAACATTTGAAATAACAAATGATCATGTGATTATTTTCTACAAATTACGATGTGAATTAATCAAAAAACAATATATTGTTTAAAAATATAAAACAATAATAAACAATATATTGTTTAAATATATCAAAAGCTAGTTTTAAACTATTTTAGGAAAAAAATTTTCAAAAATTCGTTTTTTTATGCAATACGTCGAAGTTTCGTTTTTTCAATACCTCAGAATATTGGTAAATTAAAACTATTATTATCTTTTATATATAGTGTTTCGAATATGTATATATTATTGCTCAAATTTACACATATTTTTTTACTTAAAACCTAAAAATTCCTTAAATTTGATGAAGGATATAAAAAAATTATAAGAAATTATACAACTTTTTTTACGGTTTATGTAACTTTTTACAGTTATTTAATAGATTAAAGAATAGTTAGAGCCTATTTTTTTGCCACAATTTTAAAAAAAAGTTTACTTGAATAAGTTTCTTATTTTCCGTTTTTACTACAATTTTAAAGTGTTCTCAATGTTGACGTAATTTATTTTGCTAAATTAAAATAAAATAATTATAAAAATTATTCCGAAATTTAAAAAACAATTAAGGAATAGAAAAATTTATTTTTGGACCTAAAACATTACGTTAAAAATCCTCCAGATGGTGCTCATTATGGAGCATTTTTAAATTTTAATACAAAAATTACATGAGTTCGATGGAGTATTAAAAAAAATTATAAATTTTTTTTTGCTTGATTCTAAAATTTAGTATTGTTTTTTAATATATAAAAGAAGAATTGCGTCCTATTTTTTTGCCACAACTAAAAAAAATAATAATTCAAAAAATGTATAAATTTCCTTTTATTACACAAAAGTCAAAAAATTCTTTATGTTAAAATATTTCCTGTTGTTTAAATCGACATTGCTTTAAAATTTAAAAAAATATTGAAAACTAAAAAAAAAAATAAAAATTTTGGACCGGAATTCGGGCGAAATTAGGCAAATTAATGATTTACTGAACATAAAATGTGGGTGCAGAAATTAAAATAATATTTAAAAATTATAGGGCTTGGGGGAGGTAGGTATGCCCTTGCTCCTATTAAATAGAATATTGTCTGACCCATAAAAAACCCATTTCCAATAGCTATCGTAAACTTTGATACTGTTTTGACCAGTATTTTGGAATAAAATGCGTTTACACATTTTAGAATATAAGGGAGGTAGGCGTGTTCTTGTTCCGATTTTTTCAAAACTTTGTACATATTTACTTTGGGTCTAAAGTAATATATGTGCCAAGTTTCAATTTTCTGCGGCACCTCCTTCTATTTTTAGAAAATTAAAAACGGTGTGTTAGCCAGAAATGCGTTTTTCTCATTTCAGGATATATGGGAGGTATGCGTGTTTTTGTTCCGATTTAAATAAAAATTGGCAGAATCATAAATAATCTATATTTAACAGCAATCAAAACTTCAGGATATATGGGAGGTAGGCGTATCCTTGCGCCAATTTTTCAAAACTTCGTATTTATTCATTCTAAGCCTAAAGTAATATGTGTACCCAGTTTCAATTTGCTACGACAATTCCTTCTATTTTTGTCCCATCGTTGTATGGGATCAAAGCACTTTGCGTCGCCACCTTATATTGAAATTCAATCGCGGAAGTGAAAACCTCCAGAACGAATTTTGTAAAGGCCTTCTAAAATTTATTGTTTTGCTAACAGCAGATGCTACTGTAATAGATGTCGAAATCAGGATTTATGGTTATTAATCTCAAACAAGAAATAAATCAACAGTATTACTCCTTCAAAGTTTGCAAAAGTTGCAAAGTTTGCACAAAATTACTCCAAAAAGTTGCACCCGCTTGAAATATTTAAAATAAAACGCTTTTATATTACCTTGAAAATCGGAGAACATTGTTATAAAAATACGTCAAAAAATTGCCTTAATATGTTATTCAAACGGATCGGAAAAGTTATTAACTACCCAGCTAAAATTAATGGAAGTCATTTTTGAGGAAGTACTTTTTAATTTCTTCCAAAGTATCAAATAGTGTTTGTTTTCATCCTCTTAAAAAGTTATTTAAACAGCATCCGCATATGTTATTAAAAAGCGATTTAAATGAAGTTTACTGTTGCAAAACATTGAAGAACGGTTTATATTATCGCAAATATTTACTTTGTTGACTTAAAAAAAAAAAAAAAAATAAAAATATATGTCTGTTTTCAATAAAAAATACTTTAAAAATGGCATTAGTTCTTATTCAAAGGAAAGAAGTAGGTAATAGAAATTACATTTCTTGCACTGATTTAAAGCAACACCATAAAAATAAAATTTTCATGACATCGGAAAAACGACTTTCTACCAAGTGATTAGGCGTCAAAAAAGGGAACATCTCCCAATGACAAACCTATGTTAAATTCGTTGTAAATTATCCGAATTTGCACTACTTCTGCATCACAAGTTCAGGATCTTATTGACTTCTTTGGGCTGCTCTTTTTTTTGCTGGGTATAGTATACATTACTGTAGAAAACTATACTATAAAATATTATCGTTTAATATGTTTTTCGCAAATTCAGAAATATATGTACTACATATTTCTGAAATTCATATATAAAATTTTTTGTTTTGTTTCATTTCATTTTATTTTGAATTTTAAATTAAAATAATTTTAATGAAAAATATTACGAAAATATTATTAAAATTTTTAAAAATGTTAACCAGAAAACATTATTTTTTTTATTTTTTTTCAACGGATCTCTACTGTGCAAATAAAGGAATTTTGTATTTAACCCTCGTATCTTCCTTCACATATTAAATATTTTAAGTTGATTTAATTTTTTTGTTTCATAAGACCATGAGTATCTTAATAATTAAATAACTTTGCAAAAGAAAAAGTTGAGTAGTAAGCAGGTAGCTTTAAATTACACACACACATACATTCCCACAAGATACACACACATTCACTTATATGCAATATGTCTGTTGCCTTGTACTAGCAATTTCTTTGCCAACACGTTGCAAAGGATTACAGCAGCTAATTATTAACAAGGATTAAATATGTTACGTGTTTATGTATTTTGGCAAAAACTCTCTTTTGCAGCAAAGTATTCAAACACACTCATACACACAGAGAATTTAAGCATAGAAAAGAACACTTTTTCAGCTGTTTTTACTGCTGCTGTAGCTACTAATACAAAGTACAATGTTGTTTTTGTTTATATTTCCTTTAATTTTTTGTTGTTTTGTTTTTGTTTCCGTTATATTTTGTACACCAACGCTTAAAAGCTTTTCTTTTTGTAGTTTAATGTTCAAACACTGAAAGGGAAAAAGGAAGCTAAATTAATTTAAATTTTAACAAAAAGTTTTAAATATTTACACAAACATTTTGGAGAAATTGTTTGCAAAAGTGATTTATAAAATTAAAATTTTTATAAAAATTTTGTTAAATTAAAAATTCCTGTTTTTTACAATTTTTATCTTCACTGTTACTTTATGTTTTTGAGTGTAGGTTTTTGTTTTTTTTTTTCTTACATGAACAATATACATATGTATTGGTATGGCTTATAGTATATATGTAAGTGAATGTGTGAGTTCTTTAAACATTCTCATATGTATATATTTATGAGTATGTTTGTGCGTATGTTTGTTGTTTTCCGTTTCCCCTTTATACATCCTTTTTTTTTGTTTTTGTTTGTTTAACGTGTAAATTCTGTGGTAGAATGATGATGATCATTATCATGATTTACCTCGTTATGATGTTGGATGGCATTGCTGAGCGGTACTGGTTGGTGGTGTTGGTGATAATGCTGTTGATGTATTTTAAATCTTTTTGCTTTTTAGTGCTCGTAACAGCACAGTATTGTAATGTTTCCACTTTATACTCGTCCTAAGTATATTTTTGTTTACTTTTCAAGCTTTTCTTGTTGTTTTGTTTTCTTCCTTTAGTTTATTTAATTCCATATGCTTTTGCTTTCTTTTATTTTTTGTTTTTGTTGCATGTGTGTGTGTGTGAGCGTTTGTTCTACACTTAATCTCGTTTAATTAAAATGAATAGAAATAATGTAACAATATTATATTGCAGTGCATGATGGGCATGAACTAAAAGCAATGGCAGCAACAACTGAATGAATTAAAAAAATAAAATTATAAAGGATAACAGGAATAAATAAGTGAACGTATAAATTTAAAAAATGTGCGTTAAAATAATATTAAAGAAAGGAAATATTTAAAGAATATTAAAAACTTTTATATTTAAGTTTTTAATATTCTTTAAATATTTCCTTTCTTTAATATTATTTTAGTTATACATTTTATATTAAAAATTAAACATTTTCAATAATTGAAGATTTATTTATTTTAAGAAAGTAATTTTGAAACTAGATTGTTTGAATGGAAAATCAGGTTCTAAAAAAATACAGTTCTATGTGCAGAAAAAAATACACATAAAACTATTTTCATGCTGAAAATATTTTGTTTTTTATTCAAAATTTTTGTAATGAAAACCTGAAATATTGTACAAGGAAATTATATAAATTATATAAATTCTCTAAATTCATAAGGTGAAAATAGTGTATGTGACAATAAAAATAAAATTTCCATAATGGCAATTTATGATCAAATTTCTAAGGTGTAGTTTTTTTCTGAAATGTAAAATATGCAAAATTATGTCATTTAAATTGCTAAGATATACTCCCAAGCTCGAAGTATGTAAAAATATGCAACTATGATCAAATTATGCAAAAATGTGCTGTAATAATTCTATAAATAGTTGGATAAATAACTAATGCTTTGGCTTCAGCCCTACAAAAAATATGATTTTATATATTTTTGGTTGTCCTGATAATCATAAATTTAAAAATCTAAATCATTTCTCACTACGGCAGATGAATCTAATTGGATTATCATGAAGGTTTATACTGGAACGGAAAAAGATATACATATGCTGTTCACTGTAATGATATTCAAATTTAAGTAAATTTCTGGATGTTCCAATTTTTCATATTAACATGGCTATTGTATTGAAAAGTCTTAAAAAATCACAATTTTATTATAACTAATAGTTATAATTATTCATGTGACTCGGTCATAACTTCATATTCTGTTAACATTGTCACCAAACATGCTTAACATGCCATGTAAATTCAAAATTTAGATTTTTCTTGCCAGTTGAAAATAACCAAGTTTGGAAACCGAAACGAATAACGGTATCGGTATTAAATTTTTAATTTATTTCGGTAACGGTACCGATAACGGTAATTTTAATTATATCAGTATCGATATACCGGTACCGAAACTAAAATACCGGTAAATACCGTTATTATTAAGAAACTAGAAAAAAAACTTAAAAAAAGTTAAATTTTTAAATAATTTTTACTTGAATTTCGCAAAAAAAAAATATTAAGTTACATATTTGTTTCTGAATATTTTTCGTTAGAGAACTTCATACAATTTTTATAAATACTTATTTTATGGCAACATTTAGAAATATTAAACTATACTTTTTAAAAACAAATTGGTATAATTTTTTGCAGTACAGTAAAGTAAAAAATTTGGACAAAAATTGTATTTGCCAAAGGAAAAATTAAAAAAAAAAAACTAATTTTAATCTTAAAATTCACAAAATGATGAAATAAAAAAAAAAAAACATCTTTTTTATTTCATCACAGATTAACGCTGCAAAGATCGTAGGAATACTCGTTTCAATTATCATAAAAAATAGTAAAGTAAATATAATTCCCAAAAGAGTTTTTATGTTATATAACTGTTTAGGTAAAATTATGAGCTAATGTGCCAATTACAGCCGAGGAATTTTGTAGAGGAGAAATATTGCTACAACTAGAAAGTACTAATTATGGCCATAACTCCCAGTTATCCCATTTACTCACTAGAAATTTTTAAAGTTGAAACATTTAAATGTAATTCAAACTTTGAAGTCGCTGAGATGAAAAATTTCCAGAACTTTTCGATTTCCCGGAATTTCACTTAAAAATTGAGTTCAAATTGTATAAAATTGTTTGTAGCTTCAATAGGGTGGTCCAACAACGTTATTGAAAATAATCAAAGTGTATCGCATATTTAAATGTACCTAAATTATAAAATAATATTTTCGAAAATTATTAACTTGATTGGAACATGATGCTATATAGTCTGACATGACTATCTTTTTCTCTTAACTTTCTTAATGTTGTTTTTTTTTTTTTCAAATTTGTAGAGATTAATTCCGTACGTTATCCATACCAATGACAAATTTATATCGTATATTTAAGATGCATACAAGATCTTTTCAATGGGTTTAAGTTTACTTGATGCTTATTAGTGCTGACATGACACTTTAGATTCATCATATACAAGTAATTTAAAGAATAATGAAATTATATAAATAGTTCCTAGCTGGATTAAGCATATTATATTATATTCGTAAAAAAATTCGAAAATATATAATCGTTTGTTAAAAATCATGCAGTTTTCTTTCGTTTAAGTGCTTTTAAAATTCCAGGGTGTCACGGTCAATATTCCCAAGCTGTAACTTTCTGAAGGAAAATGTTCGGTCTTTTGGAAAAACAAAAATTAAGGAGAGAATCTTCATGGAAGCAAATATCAAACAGTTAACTAAGACCTATCATTAATTTCAAAAGTACGTTCATGGGCGTCATATGACAAATAATTGACAGCATATTGTAATTTGAAATGCCCATATCCTTTTTGTGTTCGCACTTAGACTTTTTATCAAAGTGAAGTCGCACTAGGTTTAAGGGATTTAAATGTCTCTAAAAATATATTTAATGCAAAAGATATAACCAAGAAACAAACAATAAGTCCTCTTTAAAATAAAATTATATAATTATAACATGAAATAAACTTTTATTATTAAAAATAATGTAATCTTTCTTATTTTCTTAAGTAAATTATATGAAAAATTATTTTACACCATATTCTGTTGAAAAAAAAAAAAAAAAAAATATATATATTTTTAAAATAACTAAATTACCGGTATATACCGGTATAGAGGAAAAAAAATTTGAAATGTTTAAAGAAGAATGGATAATTTGCGGAAAAGACAGTAAAATCCGCTTAAAATTCGAAGGAAATGTGATTAGGAAATTAATATATATAAGCTTTTACACTCTTTGGCCCTCAAATGTTTCAAATATGTATGCATGCATTGTTTTTTTTACAAAGTAATTGTATGTCGAGGGCTTATATTCAAAACGGGCCTCATGCAAAGCACCATTGTTCAGGAGAACATAAAAACTGTTTATTTCCCTTATTTTTCAACATTTTGCAATCCGTTCTTCTACGAGTTATTAATATTATATCTACTAAACCTCACACTGAAAAATAAATCTTTTAACTCCATTATTCGCGAAGTTATGGTAGTTTTGTCTTTGTTCATATAGCCCGTTTTGTTTATTGGAAATTAAAGAAGTAAAACATAATATTTTTGAAAAAAAAAAAAAATTGACAATATGTTAAATTTATGATATCATACCAATCAGGAGATAAAAAAAGCGAAATTTTGTGGTTGGCTGGACCATTTTTAATCGTTAGAAATTTCAAATAACAGGAATGTTTACTAAAAGGATGAAAATGTGTTCAAAATTAAAATTACACAGAAAAAAATATTTCAAATAATTTGTTAATAAAATTATTAATTAACTTTATGTTGGAATTTAATTATATGATTTATTAATATAATTAATTTTTTAATTGGTTTAGAGTTTGGTTTTTTAATAAATTGACAGCTGTTAACAAAATATAAAGAAAAATGAAAGATTTGTCTATAAAGATACATAAATAAAATAAATTTAATTCAATATGCAAAAATTTTCAGCTCATTGTATCTATTTAAGGAATAAAAGCATTAATAATATCAATTATTCTACTTATTAATATTATCATTTTGATGATTGGAACAAAATCAATTAAAAATTAATTAATATTACAAATTTCGTAATTGAATTCCATTTTTACTTTTTTCTGTGTATAAATTAAATTTTGAAAAAAAATTGACAAAAAACATTTTTAACCAATTAAAATTGTATTAAATTGCATTTCAGCAACTCAAAAATGATTAATAAGACTTTTAAAGACGATGTTTATTGCACTTTTTATTTAATTATCATTTTTTATAAGAAACTGTTTTTGGTATCTAAGATATTTTGCTTATAATCAAAAATTTTATTAAATTTTTTAATTCCTGTCTTCAATTCTATGGTATAGTGCTACCACTTAGCTTCATAAAATTATGATATAATCTATAAGCATCTAAAAAAGGTTAAAAATCTAACTTCAATGGCTTTTTTCTTTAGACTGCATTGAGGTAACAAAATTTTTGTGAGATATATTAAGACTAACTCAAAACGTTTAAAAAAAGTTAAAACCGCAAAGACAATTCTTATTATTTATCAATTTTTATTTCTACATTTCTTTGAAAATCAAACAAAAACTTGCAGATAGTCCGTTTTTCATTAAAAAAATATACTGTTTGTAGATAACCCAGAAACAAAAAATGAAAAACATAGTGTTAGAATTAACTTTTGGTTCCAAAATTAAAAAAAAAAAAAAAAAAAATAATAAATCTGCATGAGGCCCAATTTGAATATAATCCCTCGATATATTTTATTTTTTATTTTCAATTAAAACGTCTTTTTATGATAGTCACAATCCTTATGACTATCGACATATCAGGTCTTAATTTTGAATAGAATTTTAAGACTATAGTCACAATTCGTGTGTTATGACTATTTTTCAGTCACAATATTTTCTGTAAATAGACAAGTAAATGTTTTCATTGAAAAATGGTGAATAATTATTACCAGGGAAAACACAAATATTCAACTGCATGTTTTTTTTCTTGAACTTTGAATAAAGCCACCGTTAAAGTATTTATCCGTTTCAGAACAAATAAAGCATTTTGGCATCGATTTGTAAGTGCATATTTTTCAATGGCATATTTTTTCATTTAGCGAATTTTAGTACATATTTACAGAATATTTTGTTATTTTTATTTTTGGAATATTTTTTTTATACCTCATGTTTTTCAAATTAAATTTTAATAAAAAAGAAACAAAAAAATATAAAATTCAAAAATTTTTTTAAAGCTGAAGATTTTAACTGATTTAAACCATTTTCAAATGATCTTCATTAAAGCTATTATTGAAATGTAATATAGAGACTTGCCAAAAAAGCATCAGCTAATGTTGTATAAAAAGTATTTTTTTAAATTATTTTTTTGCATTAAAATATTACAAAAACACTTTTTTGTTAAAAAATTTATCATTTTTTTGTTGTTTTTTATGTATCTATTTTCGCGTTTTTGGATCATAGTTTTAATTTTTTGTTGCATATTTATTGCATATAATTGCATTTTTGGTTTCTCTGCTTATTACAAAAAATGTATGTAAGTAAATATAACAGAAATTATTTTTGAGTGTTGATTTTTTAACCAACAAAAACATAAAAAATTATTGATTTTTCAGTTATTTTAACTAACACTGTATAACTTATTTAAACAGTAGCAACTACTGTTTTTTCATTTATTTTGTATGTATCTTTTGAGGTCAGTATAGCTTCCACATGCTTTCATAACACTTTCATAGACATTCTACCATGATTACAATGTTTTCATTTCCCAAAAAAAAAAAAAAAAAATTAAAATAAAAATTCCTTAAAAATTTCTTTTTTTTGAAAGATATTTTCACGACGTGAACAAGGATCCGAATCACTCAATAGGCAAAGTCCTTTAAATTACATACAGAATGCAGTTTCCTTACCTGTGTTACAAATGTGGACCCTAAGGAAAAAATTTTAAAAATTCATTTTCAAATTTTCGCATTTCGTAACTGAGAAGTATGCTATGACAGTTGCAATGTTCATAATTTCACTAAAACCTAATTTTTATTCAAATTTAACTTTAATTCCTAAAATCCGAAAAGCTATGGACACCAATTTTTTTAAATAAATTATCTCACCCAATTATATGTATCAAAAAAATTAAACTCAATATATTTTACAAAACTATGTTGCTTTAAAGTACAGTACGTTTCCTTAACGTTTTTTGGAGTTTTTTTACACTTAATTTTTAGATAATAAATAATTTTAATTAAATAAGTAATAAAATAAACACTTAAATAACTTTAAAAACAGAAAGTAATTCTTTAAAATAATTAAAAAAAAAAATAAATAAATTTGGTTTTTAATTGCAAATGTTTTTTTGTCTGTGAATCTGAAAAAATAAAACTCTTTTTTTTTTTTTGCTTAAATACTAATTAAAATTACTAATAAAATTATTTTTTCAAAACATTTTTTAATTTTAATATTCCTATCACAATACGCATAATTATTTAAATTTTCATTTGTTTTTTATTATTGTTGGTTCTTGCCAAAAATACATTACTATTTAATAAATTTTAATCCTTTACCACTTCAAGTGTCGAAAATAAAAAATATGTTCAACTCTAAATTATGAGGGTCATAGGAGTCTAAACAACCAACAAAAAAAGAGGAACAATATTAATAAATACTTAAAACCCTACATTATTAACAACATATTTGTTGGTCATGGCGTGGGTTAACAATCCACATCCTTTCTCATCTTCCTTCCTCCTACATTTGCCACAATTAGTGAGACTTTTCGTATGTATTTTTCCGGTATTTAGCATATATTTTGATAATAATGATTCTCATAATGATGCTGATACTGACAATGATTATAAATTCAATACTTTCATAGAGAGAAAAAAAAGTGGTACACAAAACAAATTACGCATTGTCCATTGTATTTATGATGCCCTGGGGTAACATCTTTTACTTTTGTCAGATGTTGGTTGTGTTGTGGTAGCGAGATAGGAAATTTCATGTTTCTCTTAGTTGTTGTTTTATTTTTTTGTTTGTTGTACATACTAAATTATTGTTGTTAGCAAAAGAGTGTTGACCAAACAAAATACACATAAATATAACATAACGTGGAATGAAAAAAAAAAAAAAAAAAAAATTGTGTGATAAACGTTTGTAATTAGTATGCAGACTCCAGAATTATTGAGTTGTTGAAATACAAAATGAAAATATGAAAAAAAAAAAAAAAAATGGAAACAAGCGGCAATAGAAACAACGGAAATAGACAAAAAACATTGACATGTTTATTAGAATTTCGCGCTATAAAAAAAGGAAACAAATTTATAATGGACAATAATTTAGAAGGACTACAAAATAGGAGCCAGTGCTTGAGATATAGAGAGGGGTAAATATAAAATAGCTGAAATTTTGTTGGTCATACTTTAATATTGACGTAGAAATTTATTTATTTCATAAGTATTTCATGCAAGAGGAAATAACGTAAACAAATAAATAGTTTTTGGTTAGATGACAACAGATATTAAGATATGTAAGTTTAACTAGAACTTTTTATTTTGTAATGAATTAACTTATAGATATACATATTTTTATTTATACATATGTATCGTCAACTAAAATGCAAAATGCTGTAACCAATGAAAAATCAAATGTTGGTTTTATTTACTGGATTATAATGTACTGACTAGGGTGATCGATTATTCGACTTTTTGGAGAAACCGGTTTTCGAATAGTTCGAATAGTTGGTATTTTGAAAA
Source organism: Protophormia terraenovae (assembly GCA_951394005.1). Classification (NCBI taxonomy): domain Eukaryota; kingdom Metazoa; phylum Arthropoda; class Insecta; order Diptera; family Calliphoridae; genus Protophormia; species Protophormia terraenovae. Next base: position 148,101,978 of record OX596074.1, read on the forward strand.
AACCGGTTGCACTTTTTTAAATTCAGAAAAAACCGGTTAACCGGTTTTTTTGCAGAAGTTAATATTTCTATCAAAAAACTACATTTCTCAAAGAAAATTCAAAAAATTCAATAAAGAAATAACTATTAACCCATTAAGAACGAGAAAAAAAGATATGGTCGGTCAAGGCCGACAATAAACTACACCATTCAAGTGTAAAAGTCAAAGTTAAATTAAAAAACTAAATTTTGCTCAAAACCAGCAAAAAGTAAAGTAAAAAACGAATAGTAAACTACTTAACTTTATAAAATGTAAGTAAAGATGAAATATGAATGCAAATACGGACAAAAATTAAAATAAGAAGCATCTCATTATTCAATATTCGGTACATTTCTTTTAGCGTTTGTGACTTTTGTCCGGCTACGAGAGATGTTTTCTTTAAAAACAGGTGTCCGCGTCCGCCTATTGGAGATTAATTTTTTATAAAAATGTCACCTAAACCATGGGACCTAAAAAATTGTCCGCCTACCGGAGCTGTCCGTCTATGGGAGCTGTTCGTTAAGAGAGCTTTTACTGTGTGGCAATATCTATATGTCAGTAAATTGTTATTGTATTAATTTATTTAATTTCTAAACTGTTAATATCAAATAATATATTCTTAAGGCCATGATCCGAAAAACTTAAAAATTCGATTTTAAGTATTTTTTTGTTGAGAAATAATTTTGATATTTGTATTGAAATAAAATTTAAACTAAAAAAGATATTCTATTGAAATTTTGAATATAATATAGATAAATTAGTGATTTAAAAAACTCCCAGATTTAGAAAAGAAAGACTACCGTTGTTTAATTTTTTTTTTTTACAATCAAATAAAAAATTTATACGCGAGATGACCAACTTTGTAGGTCCATCCTTTACCCCCAGGACCCATTAGGATTCTGTGTTCCTCTAATTTATCTAAAAAATATACCAGCTCTCATTATGTTAATTTTTATTCAGATATCTTCAATGGGTCGCATTATGTTAAAAAAATCGTTCTAGAACCATAGTGATTGGCCCCTATATGTCCAGACGAAATACAAATTGATTAAATAGACATAAATTTTACAATTTTGTTATAAAAGTTTTAGCTTTTGTTATCTTATACTATTAAACATGATTTTTTATATTTAAAAAAAATTATAAAAGCATTTTTGTATCGATTTAGCCTAAATTTAATATTGTTATGGAAATTATTTTCATAATTGTATAATTAATAATTTTAGACGTGCTCAAGATTAAGTAGAATAATATATCTATGTTTCTGAATTAAATTTATGTTTTACCTTTAAGTTATTATTGTATATTTTCCCTTTCCTCTAAATCTGCTTAATTACACTTTAATTCTTTTCTTCATTTCCAAAACATTCAAAACAATTTTCTTCTACTTTTAGAAAAATTGTCATTTAAATAAAAAAATTTCCATATTTATTAGCGGTTCCTATACTCTATACCAAAGACATAAATATTGTTTTCCAGAGAAATTGATATTTTAATTGATTTATTCATCATTTTATAGTAAACCAATGGTCATAAATGGCCAAAGAAAATAATAAAAAAAAAACAGAATTTATGTTTTTAAAAATACCAAATACTATTAAAAAGGCAAAAAATAAAAAAATGCCATTGTGGTCGAGACATTTAACTGGTCATGGCACCATAACAAAAGTCATTAGATTGTCCACAAAATAATTGGTAGGAGAATTCACACAAAACTCCCTAAAAGAATTAGAAAATAAAACGCAGCAAAATAACAAATTATATACTAAGTAAGTTATGCTACAACTACACTAAAGATTTGTTATTTAACTATAAAATTTCCACTTAAATTGTTAACAAAATAACTTCTACATGAACTTTATTTAAAAATCAATAGTCTTTAGTTTTCAATACTTAGTTTCCGTTTCCCGTTTCATTAAATGACAAATGATGTTTTATTTTTTGCTTTTACATTTTAGTGTTACTTAAAATTTAAGGTTTTTCTTGTTTTTTCCTTTTGGTGTTTGAAAACTTTAGAATTTTCTGTAAAAAAAAAAACAACAACTACTATGTTTTTCTATTCTTATGCCTCTAAGTGACGAAAATGTCGAAAAGTTCTATTTGATTTATGGTTTAAAGTGCATTAAATAAATTTCCTTTCATCACATTACAAACGAGATTCTTAAAACTTTTGCTTGTTGGGAGAAAGTGAGAAAATGTTTAGAAATGATTGTACAATTTCTTCTTTTTTTTTTTTTTTTGAAAAATTTACAATTTTTGTTGTAGTGAGTACAAGTATTGGCAATATACACATCTGCTCAAAATAATAGATACACCTAGTGGGATTACATCAAAATGACGATAACTTTGGAAAATTCTTCAGAAATACTTCGAGTTTTTTTTATTTTAGTAAACAATTTGATCTGGCAATGATACTTTAGTGAAAAATGTGGCGAGTATAAGCGTAAAAATAAATTAACGTTTTGCATTGAAAATTGTTTTGTGAATACAGGTATTATTGTTGACAAAGATTATTAAATTTTGCTCTTTTTCTATCCTTATCTGTAATGTTTCTTTTGTAGTATTAAGTTTAATTTAGTGGCAATCAAAGAAAATGTATACCCAAAAGTTGGCATTGAACTTAAAAATGTCAGACAAAAAGAGAAAAAAAGTTAAAAAAATGTCATTCAGACAGTTTTAGAAAATTTCTTTTAGAGTTTATTTATTTATTTAAACGAATAAAGTTTACTAATTTTTTGTTAAGAAAAATTTAAATAAAATGTATTCAAAATTTAAAACATTGATATTTTTATTACATACTGAAGTAAAATTAAGCACAATTTCAAAAGTTCATAACAAGTATAAGATATGTTTTAGTACTTGCCAAATTTTTAGATTTTAACCATAATTTACAGGAAATTTTTCAAAATCAGAATTTTAATTTTGTTATTTTTGTTCACAAATTCTGACTAAAATCTACACATCGACCAAGTACTGCAACAGTGCTATTTTTGCTGAGACAATCTAATTTTAAAAATATTTCCACTTCATTTTCTCTTTTTTGTTGGCGAGATAAAAAAGTATCTAAGTATTTTCTGAGTTATATAAAAATATACATGAAATTTTAACTTTAAAACTTTACCATGAAGAACAAAAAGGCCGAATGTAATTACATTTTAATTTATCTGCAACTTTTTAAAATTTCTCCTTATATGGGAGGTAGGTGGTAAACTAAACGGACCATGTACATTTTTGGTTAACGAGCTTACAATGGTCCTTAAACTATTTGTCTAAAATTTCGTTGATGCACATGTTTTTTTTTTTTTTTTAAGATATCGGCCGAAAATTATAAACTGGCTTTCCCCCTATCCAGCTTTAAACAGACAGACATTCAGATGGACATCATTAGGTCATCTTAGATATTCACAAGGACCTAGAATATATTTTATAGGGTCTCAGATGATTATTTTTACAAGTTACATACGGAATGTCAAACAATAAAAGTATAACAAGCAAAAAATCGTTAGCGTACATGCTTTATTTTTGGAAAAAAATTGTAATTTTTTAATCGTTTTTCGCCACACGTTTTAATAGGCGATCCATTAGCCGCAAATAATTTTCTTGAAATGCCAGGTTGCATACATTTTACACTACGAATTGGTAAGACTGAAACGTCCGCTACGATATATGAAAGTGGTCTTGAGATCCGCCCGCTGAATCTGAAGATGATTCTAGTTTTTTGTTGATTTTTGCAAATACGAACATGGTTCACGGCATTTTGTAGCCTTTTCACAAAATGTTTTATGATACCAGCAATGACTTAAATCCTCTCTCATTGGAGTGTCGTTTGATCCTTCTGTTCTTCATCGTTATGCAGACATTGACTATCTATCTGTTGCTCAATACCGTCTAGGCGTCTATTGAGGTCGCTCTTTGGTCTCTGTATTGATGGTGCAGAAGATACTACAGCTAAATATTGAAACTCGCCAACCTCCATTATTTTATCGACCAGCTTAGCTTATTCGGTCAAATTTTTTCGACGGCACATTAAAATCCTTTTGTATACATATAAAGTGACCTGAATGCATATAGAATCAGTTCGCGTTAATAATTTGATGTGAGGAGCGCTAAAGTTATGGTTGAACATAAAAAATTTTTTAAAAACTAGGTGTTTATGTATAATTCTGGTCAAAATTACACGTAATATCAAAACCTACTGAGTTATTCCAATAAAATTTATGATATTTTCAATGTTTGGTGATATTAGTGCAGCATATTTTAGGGTATCCTCGTAAAATTTAAAAAATTTTCTTTATAACAAAAATTACGATTTTTAAAAATTTTATGAAAAATGGGGATCGAATCTAAGTTATTTCTCCATATATTGAATGAAAATATATTTTGTTAGAGTTTATTAACAAGAAATGCTATTTCATATTTGTGATCCTTTTTTAACACAAGTAAATATTTGTTGGTCCATAAAATGTTTATATTTCGAAATTTTTTGATGCGCCTCCGAATTTTCATTAAGCATAACAAACACTTTTCTAATTATGTCAATTATAGTAAATTTCATGCTGCCCACGATTTTTCTTATATTCTTTTAATATTTTATTAGTTTTTGGAAAGTAGGCGGATTTTGGCTTTACAAAACATTATTTTTTTAGTTTTTATATCTTTTTTTTTTTTTTGAAAAATGGCAAAAAACCGGGTTTTAAATATTTTTTAATGATTTTTGCAGGAATGAAAGATCGATATATTCTATACACTACGTAAGAATTAATGGCGAAAATATTATGTTAATATGCTTTTTTATGTGATTAAAAAAGTCATTTAAAATATTGACTTTTTTCATGAAATCTGCTCTCCTGCATTCGTTTTTGGCCGGGCGGGAAGCAGTTTAGTGTCAAATCGTTCTAAATCTATTTTTTGATAAAATATTGTCAATAAATTTAAAAAAGCTCGCGTCACATTTTTTTTTGTTAATCGATAAAAATTTAACCTTTTTCAAAATTTACCATTTTCGACCAATGCCTGATGTAGGGTGCAAACATAAATTAATTCAAAATTTCGTTATTAATCATTTTTGAAGCTTTATCTTTTGAAATATATAAAGAAAGATTTTTTTCGTTAACGGAACTTTGAGAAAAAAGTGAAAGAATTTTACTATATTTTTGTAAAAAATAGCAGTTTTTCATACTAATTTCAGAGTGCTGACTTTGAATATTTTTCACGTATAGACGAATTGAGATAATCCAAAAATTCTTTCAGCATACTATTTTGAAATATATAGCAAATTAGAAAGTATTTAAAAAAAAATTTACCTCATATATCTCCGGACTTATTCCTGAAAAACGAAAGAAAGTCGAGGCAAAAAATCAAAAATTCAAAAGTAAATATCTTTTTAACTGTAAGAGATATCTTAGGCAAGTAAGCTTATTTTTTCTTTATCTTGTCAAGTACTTTACAGAAATATAAAAATCTTTAAAATCGGACTTCGTTTCTAGAAGTTTTTTTTAAAACTTTTACATACTCGAGGTTGACAAATTTGACACCCTGTAGCTTATCTTGTGTTATCACAGGGTGACCACAAGATGATTTTTCTGAAAGCTTAAGTCCTCCTCTGTAACTATTCCATACATTTCAATTTAATCTGAGCAGTAATTTTGGAGATACATATTTATTACCAAAAAAATTTGCGTTTGACCCCACTGTGCGATGTGCCTTAGCGAAATGTGTTTTGACAAAAGTGTCCCGTTTTCAATTATCAACGACACACAGTGGGGTCAAACGCAACTTTTTTGGTAATAAATCTGTATCTCCTAATATTTACACTTGAATTATGAATTTTTGATTTTTTGCCTCGACTTTCTTTCGTTTTTCGGAAATAAGTCCTGGGATATATGAGGAAAAAATTTTTTAAAAATATTTTATAATTTGCTATATATTTCAAAATAACATGCTGAAAGAATTTTTGGATTATCTCAATGCGTCTAGACGTGAAAAATATTCAAAGTCAGCACTCTGAAATTGGTATGAAAAATTGCTATTTTTTACAAAAATATAGTACAATTCTTTCACTTTTTTCTCAAAATTCCTTTAAAGAAAAAATTTTTTTCTTTATATATTTCAAAAGACAAGGCTTCATAAATGGTTAATGTAGAAATTTTGAACTGATTGAAATGGTGAATTTTGGAAAAATTTAAATTCTTGTCGATTAATAAAAAAAATGTCACGCGAGCTTTTTTAAATTTATCGACGATAGTTCATCAAAAGATGGATTTAGAACGATTTGACACTAAACTGCTTCCCGCCCGGCCAAAAACGAATGCAGGAGAGCAGATTTCATGAAAAAAGTAAATTTTTTAAATGACTTTTTTTAATTGCATAAAAAAGCATATTAGAAAGATATTTTCGACATTATTTCTTATGTAGTGTATAAAATATATATCGATCTTTCACTCTTGAAAAAATCATTAAAAAAGCTTTACAAATAAATTTTTGGCAATTTTTCATATAGCAAATTATAAAATATTTTTAAAAAATTTTTACCTCATATATCCCAGGACTTATTTCCGAAAAACGAAAGAAAGTCGAGGCAAAAAATCAAAAATTCATAATTCAAGTGTAAATATCTTTTTAACTGTAAGAGATAACTTAGGTGAGTAAGCTTATTTTTTCTTTATCTTGCCAAACACTTTACAGAAATATAAAAATCTTTAAAATCGGACTTCATTTTTATAAGTTACGATTTTTTTAAACTTTTACATACTCGAGGTAGTCAATTTTGACACCCTGTAGATTTTCTTGTATTATCACAGGGTGACTGCAAGATAGTTTTTCGCAAAGTTTAGGTTCTCTTCTGCAACTCTTCCATACATTTCAATTTAATCCAACCAGTAGTTTAGGAGATACAGATTTATTACCAAAAAATTTGCGTTTGACCCCACTGTGCGACATTTGACTTAAATTTATGACCCCGATCAATTATATTTATCGCAGCTCTTATATCTATATATCCAATATTTGTTTAAATTGCAATTTTCTATATAAAAATACAATAACAAAAAGTGCAATTGGTGCATAATTGTCAAAAAATCCATAAAATTCTTGTATTAAATTTATTTTTAATGCTCCTACGATTTTGTTATGTAAAATAACAAAAAACTAAGTTTACGCCGTAATCCAAGCAATTGTATATGAAAATGTGAATGTGTTTTCCAAACTTTGAGACTATCTACTACGTTGATTATTTCGGGCACATCAACGGGATATATCGCAAAATACGCACAATTAGAACATGTACCAATCCCTATCCCAAATTTTGTATTCGGTTGAGGGGCGAATAGATCCCGCCCGCCAAAACTGACAAATTTTAAAAACTGAACAATTTTGTCATCAAAACTTGACTACTCTGTATTTTACTGCTGAAAGTCTGCACAACTACAAAGATGGTGCAGAATTTATCTGCAAAGTTTATTTATTATAGAATGAGATCAAAAGAATAAACTATAGAAGAATGGGAAAAACTTAAGTAATTTTTATCAGTTTTTCTATATTCTTGAACTTTGAACAACAATCATGGTTATAAAAAGAAACCTATTGTGCTAAAATTTTGCACTCTATTAGTTCCAAGTCTTGTGAGTTCAGATCTGTAACCAATTTGTTTAAATTATCATTACTAGTGTTTTTAATTTTCCCGACATTTTTTAACTCCCGGGAATCGGGATTTTATTTTAGGCAATCCCGGGAATTCCCGGGTATTCGGGAAAAATACAATATTGTTCAAATCTATTTCTCAATTAAAAATATATGTTTGAAGACCATTTTTTTGTTATAATATTTTACTATAAGAATTTCCAAGAGAAATTGTTTTCAATAAATACTTCTGTTGGATAATTAATAAATTTAGTATTTTAAAATCCCATAAATATATTTTCGAGTACTCGGATTTGTAATCGATTTTGTGTACATTATTTATTGTTGCTTAGGATTTGTTTTGCATAGAAAAATATCAGATTTTATATTTAGAGAATTTCTTTAGATCTCCCTTATTTCTTTAAATTTTCTGAACTTTTTCATACACATTTTTGAAAATTAACAAAATTATGAACAGAAATATTTTCGAAGCGAGAAATGATGATTTAAAATAACTAATGCATTAACTGCATTATCAGATTGTTAATTTTCGAATATACTATAATAGAAATATACCTTCGTATTCCACTAATTTTGGACTAAAAGTCATTAATGCGTTGACAAAGTTTTCTAAGATAAAGAATTCCATGCAGTCAAACAAATTCGGATTTTTCAAATATTTAGGAAGTGTTTTAGTATTAATATACATCGAACTGAATGCACGGCAATATTGTATTTGTTTAATTATGATAAATCAACGTTTTTGAATTTTTATTTTTAAAAATGGTAAAATTGCACATTTTTAGTAGTTTTTAATTTCCGGGATTCCCGACAAAAAAATCCCGGGAATCGGGAAGGGAAAAAATTAAAAAATTCCCAGGAAATTCGTCCCAGAAATTCTTGGGATAAAAAACCTAATCATTGCGATAAAACTTATTAAGGATTTAAGTCAGTTTCAGCCAAGTTAAAAATTTTCCTTGGTTCACTCTATTGTACATTGATGGATTTAAGAAATGAAACTTAATTTCCCAAGAAAAGTGTTTACCGAGCAACATTTCTAATTTAACCTTAAACTGCTTTCTTTTAACTTCAGCACACATTTAAATACTTAATTACTTCTTTAATATTTTTTTCTTCACAAATCCAGCCTTCCATCATTTAGCTTAAGTCGTATATGTTTCTTTTTTTTTCTAGGAAAAACTTATTTGAACAATTCTTTATTCATTAGTTGGTCAACAAAACATATCAAAATAAATCAGCAAAAAAGTGTTCGAGGAAAAAAAACTTTATGCCAATTAAGCCTCATATACATGACTTGCACAACATGTAACTCATTAATGAACCCATAGTTCATATTGAAACATGTAGAAATTAATTAATGAAATTTATTTATATAGAAACATTTGCAAAAAGAAAAAAAAAAAAAAAAAAAAAACAATATTAGACAAATAAATAAAAAAAAAAACTTTTATTTAGCAATTAAGCTAGAAGAAAATGACAAAACAAACTCAGTGGTAAAGAATTAAAAGAAAAGATTTTAATGACACTTTATGTGAATGAAGAAAAGGGGTAGGGAATATAGTTGACCTTATGTGGTAAAAATTATTCAAGCTTGACAATTTATAAGACAACATACTATATACACTTAAAAAGTATTGTTTTGGGGGTAAAAACTTAGCAGGAGAATAATAGTAATAAATTCGTAGGCTTAGGAAATGGTCTGAAACTCCTAGGGGTGGAAACATGTATTTTTAAGCTTTTTATATGAAACTAAAATATTTTAGAGTTACGTCTATTTTAATAAATAATTTTTGAATTTATTAAGGCTTTATAGAACAAAAAATAATATAAAAATTCATATAAGTATATAGCAAAATTTAAAATTTATTAAAAGTTTATAAAATTAATTTAATATGAATTTTAAAATTTAATTTTAAAGAAAGGTTTAGTCTACAATGAACTTTAAAATATTTAGCTATTTAGCCCCAATAACAAATTATCACTTTATTTCTAATTCTTAATATGTTCATCATCCTTTAGCATCCTTTAGTTAATTCATACTTGTTAGTTTTAGTTATTTTTTGTTGTTGTTGTTGTTCGTCTCTAGTCTTTGTTCAAAAAACTGATAATGATGACAACAAATTGGCCTTTGTCTGAATATTTACATTAAACTCAATAGGTCTTTTGTCTCTGGGTCTAGTGTGTGTTTTGTTCCTTGTGATTTTGTGTGTTAAATGTTTTGTTGCCATTGTTGATCTCTAACAGGCCGAGACAAATAATTTACTCGTACATACATATATTTCCTCAATTCATATAAGTGGGTGAGTAAGAGTGAGTGATTCGGAGTGTATAAATGTGCGTTTGTGTAAATTTTTGTGTTGCTGTGGCAATTGCTTAACAAAAAACGTACGAGAGACCCTTTTCCCCCTATTTTGAACTAATAATAAAGAACTTTAACACAGAAAAATATATGAGGGTATTTTAGTTATTTTTTTCTTTTGTATGTTTTTGGTTTAAGTTCAATCAGATAAAAATGACATATTATGGCAATTTAGTAGTTCAAAGTCTTTGTGTGGATTGTACCAGGTGGAAAATATTAACAAGACAAGACATTGATACATTTTGTATGAGGTGATATTGTTAGTTAGTTAATGCTGTTTAATGTATTTGTATTAACAAGAAGATATAAGAAGAAATGAAATTATATCATTAATACTTAAATTAGTTATCTTAAATTCTAGTCATTTGCATTAGTAATAATTTAAATTTTTATCATAATTTTGCTACAAAACCTTTATGTGCCTGAATGTCTAAATTTACAGCATTTTTGTTGAAAAACTTTTCTATTAAAAAAGCTTTGGAGTTTCTTTTTCGCTTTTTAAAAATCAATATTAGGCTGTTTTGAATGCATCACATGCCGCAGGCTATGGCACAATATTGGACCGATGTTTATGAAATTTTAAACTTCAATGAAGGACCATATTGTCTTTCAAAATATTGTTTGTTAAAATGTGTAATTGAAGCACAGAAAGCGCTAAAATGTATTGTAATTGACCACTTCGAGCATGAAAAACTTGTAAGTTTCACCAAAAAGGAACAATTGAAATTAAATTATATGTATTTTCCAATTCTATTAATTAAAAAAAATTGCATACATTATTAATTTACTTTTAACGATTTTAAAATTATTTAACTTCAGAAGTTTAAACATAATTTTTTATGTTTAGGTTTGAAACCTAAAAAATGTTTTATTACAAATTAAAAAAAAAAAAAAAAAAAAAAAAAAAAAAAATTGAGGATGTTTCTTATATTTCTCTTAATAAACTAAAGAATAACATTTTATATTCTTTTAGATAAAGAACAAAAAAAAAAAAATCAAATAATTATATTTTAAAAAAGGCCTACAAATTTGTACAAAATAAATAATTTTTTGATAATATGAATATAACATATATCATTTATGTCTAATTTAGAGCTGCTGAATAGGAATCTATTAAAAACCGTTAAATCGGTTGAATAATTCTTCAGATATACAATAATAAATAATCACCTTGTATGGCGGCTACTACCCCCTGTAAACCTTCTCTACCAATTTTCATCTCAACTGTGTAACTTAACAAGTAAATTATTTCCACAAAATCTTGAAACTGCTTAAAATAGTTTCCTGCTGATTCGGTATTTCCTCGTTTTCCGACATTACGGGAGATTCATCCTTCAAAATTACTGGTTTGCGAATTGTCACTAGATACACGAATATTAAGATTTACCTTGTATGGGAGCTAACACCTCTTGATAAGGATATAATTGAGTAATTCCATATCAAAATAGACAAGAAACAGGAAAAATTCAAGTTGGAGCCGCTTTTGGATTAATTATGTAGCAAAATATGGCAAAAAGCAATTTGTTTGCATATAAAAATTTAAAATATTTACAAAATTTAATTAAAAGTGATTTTTTTTTATGAAAATTTAAAACTAAATTTTATATACCTTTTTTTTGTTACATAACTTCCAAACTGAAGGAGTGTCCAATATGAAATTTTGCCATCATACAAAAACTAAAATTTTATTGCGTAAAGTTCAGAAATTATAAGTAATTTGATTTTATTTTCGTCCATAACTTCTAAACTAAATGACATTCCAACTTAAAATTTTACATGTGTAGGAAGAAGAGTAACATCAACACTATGTATTTTTCCCAGAATTTTAAAAATACCGTTTTTTGAGATATAATGATTTGATTATTACATGTCTAACTTTGACCTTTGATCTTTTGATATAAAATAATTTTATAAATATCGGTTTAAAGGTAATATTTGTATTTAATATGAAACTAAAACTAGATATCTACCATGAATAGTTTAGAATATTAGCAATTAAATAAGTACACCTTTGTAAAATTATTAGTTTTTAAACCGTCATATCTTTTGACCGGAAAGGGATGACCAGAAAGGGACTTGAGTCTAAAATTCTATGATTTGAGAAACACTTCCAATTACCAATATCTGTAGTGAATTTCATAGACATCGAAGATGTAAAGTCCGATTGCTGTCCGTATTGACATGGAATCACTCTATTACCATATAATTTTAAACCTTTTGCTCTAATAGTTGTTCATTTATGCGATAAATAAAATTTACTTTGTATGTTAGTTACCAATCTCTCTCTTATTTTTATCTGTTTGGAATTATGGAAGAAATGTTAAGACTTTTGTTGTAATAGTTCCTTAGTTAAGCGATAATTATTTTTTGTTGAAACTTAAATTTTCACTGAAAATTCAATTGTTCACCAAAAAATCAAAATTTGTACTAAAGGTTCAATTTATTACTAAAAATTTTACTTTTCTCCAAAAATAAAATTTATAAAAAATTGCAATAAATTTTTCTCTATAAATTAAATAAAATTTGGTAAAAAAAATCGATTTTTCACAAAAAAAAAAAAAAAAAAAAAAAAAATATTTTGGTAATGAAATGATATTTTGAGCAAAAAATATAAACAATAAATCATGATCGTAAAGTATTTAAATAGGATTCGTCCTATTATTTGTGCTGACTCAGAAAATGATTCTGAAATGATAGACTTAAAGGTGAGAATATTTACTCTGAGTTAAAAACATCAACACAAATGCTTAATATTGAAAGGATTTCATAACTTTTGATTTTCTAAATAAATTATGTATTTTATATTTACATACATATACGGTGCAATTTTCCGTCTATACATTTCCTTATTTTGGCGTCTTGCATATTTTATTTAGATTACATATTTTATAACATAATTTCCAAAAAGATATTTTCAAGTTTTATATTTCTGGCAATATTTTTTTAAATTGTTTACAAAAATAAAACTTCAAAAATCCCAATAAACTTCAAAGTATTTTTTGTGAGAGAGAAGTGAAACTACCTTGTTTTTTTATATCATGCAATAAATAATTATTTTTTAATAACAAATAAGAAGAGAAAAATTGAAATAAAAAAAGAGTCTTTGATACCTTTTACTAACAAATAATAAAATTTCCGCCTTAACGTATGCTTTCATACTTTCACATTTATAAATCTACATTTTTTCAAACTTCGAAAATTTGAATAGGAAAAAAAAAAAAAAACAATCACAGCAACAACGCTAAAAAAAAAATAGTCATTATAATGCTTAGTATAAATGTTTGTGTGTGAATTTATATTGTTATAAGATTTTTTAGTTTTTGCCCATAACTCGTTTGTTTATGAACGAATTTGGTTAATTCAGAAAACCGAAATTTTATAAAAATATTTATGACCGATCTGTATAAAAATAAAAATCTATAGCTTAAGCAAGGGCTTAAAAAATAAAAAATGCGTTTTGCCAGATAACTCAGTTGTTATTGAACCGATTTATTTAATTTTTTCAGCACAAACATTCGGAAAAAATGTTCAAGTCTTTTTTGCAAAAACGAAGTCCCTAGTATATATAGAGGCTTCAGAAACTGGAAACCCAGTTCTAAAAACTGGTTTTTTAAGCATATCTCCGCCGTTTATGAACCGATCTTGCTGAATTTCAATATCAAAATTCTCGAAAAGATTTCCGATTGTTTGATATATATATTGTATATGGCAATTATTGGTGGGCTTCATAAACGCCATTTCAACCGACACACGGACGGACGGACATGGTCCTAACGTCATCATTTCTTACAAGGATCCCGAAAATTTCTTTTTTGCTCTCCGACGAAAATTGTGGAAATTACAAACGGAATGACAAACTTATATATACCCTTTACACCAGTGGTGAAGGGTATAATAAAAAAATAATAATTAAATTACGATTATTATGATATTACTCATAATTGTTACGGTCCCTGAGTTCTATATATTTGCCTATGTTGCGTATAAGTAATATATGATATTTATTTCATGTATTAATGCTGGCAAATTAAAAAACTTAAATCGAGACCTAGCTCTCGACAAGAGACTTACAAATTTACAAAAATTTGTAATAGTACAATAAAAAACTCTTTTTTTTTTTCATCACAAGTTCATAATTGCGAATATTTGAAACCCTTTTTTTGGAAAAAATAGATCCATCTTTTAAGGTTATAACCAGAAGTCTGACATACATTTTTTAAAGGCAAATAAAAGCCTTTGAATAAAATAAGTTTAAATATTTTATGTCTTCTCCTTATATAATTCTTATTCAATTTGTATTTAAGTAATCTTAATTTTATTTAAAAAAGACATATTTTCTTTTAGTCTTAAAGTAGGCTTTTATTATATACTTTTATTTTGTTTAACTCTGTTTTTTGTAATTTTACTTAACATTTACACACTCACATGAATAAATACAGAAAACGTTTGTATACATAATATTTATGTTAACACATTATGTGTTTTTCCTTTTTCAGTTTTTTATTTTTTTATTTTATAAATATTATTGTCGATGTTTTAGTTACTTTTGTATATTATATTTATTTAAGGAAAAACATAAAAATAAAAGCAAAGAAAATACAAACATCAAGATAAAGTAAACTAAAGAAAAAAATAGAAAAGCTTAGCTAAAATACTTACATATATAAAGAAGAGTAAAGAGAATAAAAACAACAAACAGCAGAAAGGAAAAGAAATCTTAATCCAATAAAAACATTTGTTTGTTTTTATTTTTAGTGTATATAAATGTCTCTAAGTAAATGTATATATGTGTGTGTGTAAAAAGAAAAATATAAACAAAGACATAACACTCCTCCTGCACTAATACAAATAAACAAAAGAAAGAAAAGGAAATAACAGGGAAAAAAGGTACAAATACTTAAAAAATATTAAATCTATTTAACTTTAACAAAAAAATAATAAAAGTATAAACCAAAGAAATTATTACTTTGTATGTATGTGTGAGTGTATGTGAATGTATAAAGATTTTTGAGAGTCTAGTGCAAATATTATTAAAGTAATGTAGAAAACAAAAAAATAAAAAGAAAATATTTATTTATTTTTTTTTCCTGATGGATTTAACAAACTTACGTATTACCTTCATATGTGTCTGTGTATGTGTGGTTTATATAATATTTTTATATTATTATTTACTTAAGGTGTAAAACATCTAGTAAGTACTTAAGCTGATTAGAAATAATTTTTACTACAATTTGCTTTTCTCTTTTTTATTTTTGGTTGTCTTGTAAATATTGAAAAGTAAATTTTGGGGAAAAATATAATAAATCTTTAGTTAGCAAACTAACTAGAAATAATATTAGAGAAATAAATAAATTATACTTATTAAATATTTAATTTTGCTTTATTGGCTTATGAAAGTTATTAAAAACAAACAAAATTTTTCCTAAATTGGCAAATTCAATCATAATTTAAGTTGGTAATAATTTGTATGATTTAATATCAAAAAACACTTTAAAGTAAATATGGAATTAAGAAATATTTTTTCAAATTTATTGCAGAATTTTTTGTTATTAATCGATTATTAAAAGTAAAGTGTAAAAGTTCTAAAAAATCATAATATTATTAAAATGTTTAAATATTTATTTTAAACTTTAAAAATAAGGAAAATGTACTTAAGGTATTTATTACTTATTTTTTAATTATATTTCTTTTATTTAGGTATTTATGTGCACAATTTATGAATTTAATGTTTTCTCTTTAATAAGAAAATTATATTCCTTTAATGTTAAGAAAAATATTATTTTTTCCTTGTGCAAATATTTCCTTATTTTTCTTTTTAAATGTTTTAAATAATATTATCATTATCTCTCTTCTTCTTTTTTTCATTTCAGCAAATATTTTTATTTATTCCTTTCAACCTTAATTGAAACATTTAACAAATTGATTGCAAGGATGCGTATAAAGTATTAAAAAAAAAAAAAAAAAATGAAAATCATTATCGATATTCATGCTACAGTTTAATGTAAGTAGAGATTATTAAAAGTTGAAATTTAAGTTTAATATATTTTTAAGGTATTTAAGGAGAAATTAGTATAAATAAAAAATGTGAAATTTTAATAGAAGAATATTTTCTCACAAAAGAACGAGAGAGAAACTATAGTCGGTCAAGACCGACCACATGATACCCTACAACATTGTGTATGAGCCAAAAATTAGACCTGTGGCTAATTGTAGACCAACACTTTAACTAAATGTAAAATAAATTATACAAATATAGAACAATGCACTGATACTGACATCTATATGATTTTATGCCCATTAGGGTGTTCCCCGGAAGTGGGTTTATATCGGAGCTATAGTAAATTATTGGCCGACCTTGATGAAATTTGGCACTAAGAATAACAATTTTACATAATTTCTTTGTGCCGAATTTCATTAATATTTTGGTATTTTCAAGGCATTTATGGCCACTAAACCTCTATTCTGGGAGGACATTTGTATGGGGACTAGGTAAAATAATAGACCGATCATAACCAATTTCAATAAACTTTGTCCTTGTATCAAAATAATTGCTCATGTAAATTTTCATCAAGATATCTTTAAAATTGCGACCTGTGCTTTGTTCATAAGGTTTACATGGACAGACAGCCAGACGGACGGACATCGTTAAATCGATATACTTTAAGGGGTGTAGGGTATAAATATAACCTTTTTTTAATTTATGTATACACAGAAAAAAGTCACTAATCATTATATTAGTAAATAATTTATTAAATTAAAAACTTTTTTAAATTTGCACCTCTCACTAAAAGAATTACAACAATTACTAAAAACTGTAAAAATAAAAAAACAAACAAATTTTTCCAATTCAAAAATTGATTAAATATCTATTAACTACATTTTAAGTAAGTAGAATAAAGAATTTAAGTGAACAATAAAATATTACTTAAATTTTATTTTTACTTGAAGATTTTTATAAAATTTTTGCTGCAAAATAAAACAACTGCGTTAATTGAAAAATATACGGTAATATTTTTTTTTTCTGTGTGGGAACTTCGTAAATAAAATTGAAAATTTTTTTTATTTTCTTTTTTGAAAAATTCACTAAAATTGGTTTTTAACGATTTTTAAATGATTTTTGGAGAAATGAAAGATGTATATTTATTTTATATAATACATAAGAAATAATAGTATAAATATAATGTTATTATGTTTTTTTGTGCAATTTAAAAACAGTATTTTGAAAAGTTGACGTTTTTCATGAAATTATTGCTCCTGCATTCGTTTTTGAACGGGCAGGAATTAATTTAGCGTCAAATCAATCTAAATCCATTTTATGATTAAATATACTGAATAAAATTTAAAGAAAAACCTTTTTTTAAAAATTCACCATTTTCGATCAATGCTGTATGTAGTGTGCTTAACCTAAACCTAAATCAACCTGATTTGTAGAAGTTATGATTTTTTGAAACTCTTTCACACTCGATGTAGCTTATCTCGTGTTATCACAAGGTGACTACAAAGTAATTTTTCTGAAAGCCTAGGACCTCCTCTATAACTCTTCCATACATTTCAATTCGAGATACAGATTTATAACCAACATTTTGCGATATGTTCCAATTCGTTCGACATAGGAAACAATAATAAAATTTTAAATTTTGTATTGTTTTCAATATCATAATGTTTCGTTCGATTTCGTGGAACAGGTGTTAATATAAATTGTTCATTACATAGTATTGCAGAATCGAATATTTTTGGAAATAAATATGTAATTTCAGTATATATGTGTTGCTTGGATTTATATGTAATTTCGCATTAAAATTGCAACAATTTTAATTTTTTGGCCGAAAAAGTGTTTTTAATAGTTTTGCTTTTAAATGAAATTTTCTTAGAACATATAATAATTATATACTTTTCTGAAAGGTATCTTCACGAAAATAATTTTAAAATAGAAAACGACCTCAGTCACCCGATAGGGCTAAGTACAGACTCTCCCGAATTTGACCTTTTTTATGGAAATTTTTATTTCATTTCATATGTTCTAAAATCCCACACACTGAATCTACAAACAGAATGCATTTTTTTGGAAACTCTGATGTGTTACTAAGAGATTGTTAATGGCTTTTTCCAGATCTGCAACAAATGTGAAATGTGGACGTTTAAGAGATATTTGGGTCGAATAAAATTTTTGGCCTCGTATTTTCTTAGTTTTTTAAACTTGGGGGTCTTCATTTGGACTCTTACTAGATTTTTTACAAAATTCTAAATAAAATATATTTTTGTTCTGAACTATATAATTTTTGTAATGGTTTCAAAAGAAATCTTAACGTAAATTCGTATAAAAGAAAATTAGAGGCGTTCTGGATAACGGTTTCTCTCCATATTTGTCAATTTTGAAAAAGTTTTTTTTAGTTTGTTTTCTAAAAGTCAAAAATGTTAAAGCCAAGATCAACAAAAATGAGAGAAGAAGATACAGTCGGTCAAGCCCGACCATATAATACCCTACACCATTTCGATCCACATAATTTTGTTTTTACTTATATACAACTTACTTGTGTTAAATATCAACATACTACTAACATTTGTATGTGATTTATGCACGTTACACCACCTATGGTGGTGTAGGGTATAAATAATGTATTGACTATATATCTCCATACGATGGTTAAACACACAAAAAATATTTAATGAGCCAAACCTTTTATAACGACTGAGTGATAATTTTAATGAAAAAAAGAAAATTCTGAAACAAGTTTTCTCCGGACTAGGATTTCGGGTATTTTTGTTCAAAAAAGTAGGAGTTTTTTGATTCCCTGATTTTAAAACAAATTTATCTAAATTCATTAAATTTTATTTGGGGTCAAATATTAACAATTTTTCTCAAAAATATGCTTAAAATATAAACTTTCAGTTTTTCTGCTCATGTTCTACCATATACTCCCGCTGTGCAGTCTTCAGCTCACTTCATCAACACTTCAGCTCTCAGTTCACTAGTTAAAAAAAAAAAAAAAAATCGATTTGAAGCCACTGTATCCCAGCAAAAACTTTTTGGTTTTCGGTAATGACAACTACTTATTATAGTACTTTCTTGGTAATGAGACGTCATTATTATTTGTCTTCCCTACATTACATAAATAAGTACTCAATAGTATAATAGCAGAGTAAGTTACAACCACATGGATCAGTTGGCTAGAGCGCAGGATTAGCAACCAGAAGATTGATGGTTCAACCCAATTATGATGCTATTAATTTTTTTTTTTTTTTAACAAAATGTCTAAAAATATATTTTATGCTAAAACAGGTTTTGTAACTTTGAAAATTAATTACGAGATGGTGTACTGAGTATGACGTTAGTCATTAAAAACGAATTGTTAATATCTCACTGACGGTAATTTTTTTCTTTCTTTTCAATTATGGTGGTGTAAGGTATAGTTAAAGAAATTATTATTATTTTTTTAATTTATTCAAGTACAGTTCCACTAGATTAAAATGTTTATTGAACACAATTCTAATGAAAGTTCTCTATGAAATATAAAAAAAAATCTATTTAAATATTAAATTCAAGTTTTTTTTTTGGCAAGAGAAGTTTTGTTATAGGTTTTGATTGAAGAACGAACTAAAATTTCCATTTATTTGTTTTATTTTGATTATTTCTATAACTTTATTTAACTTTTTGTATGATTTAGTTTTTTATTTGATCTTATATTGTTGTAAAAAATGTTTTAATATTTAAAAATGTATCACTTAATACGCTACAGATAAATTTACTGCATTTTATTTTTAATAATTCATGATAAATCAAAACAATGACTAAAAAAAGAAAATAATATAAATTAAAAAAAGGTACAACAATGCTAATTGCAGCACTAATACAATTTACAGTCATGAACAAAAACTTTAACTTTAACAAAATTTTAGTTTAATTTCTCATTAAAAAAAAAAAAAAAATGTAAAACTGCATTCCTCTTATTATATTGACTCTGTTGCTGCCAATATATAAAACTACAAAACATGTAGTAAAATTAAGCTAATGAAAAATTCAGGAACTTTGTCGCATGTTTCCCCCCTTTTAGTTTTTCAACTAAATATAAAAATGAGACATAAAATAGAGAAAATTGAAATGTAACAATTGTCATTTGTAAATGATTTAAATGAAATTTGTAATGGATTTATCTAGTTTTAACAATTAAATGTTTATAAAACTTTAATGAGGTTTGAATAAGTTAAATAAAAATTCAATTATAGCAACAGTTTGCAAAACAATTAAAACAAACTATTAAGGGGGGTATAAGTGATATTTTATAGAGGAAATTGTTATTGTTACGTCATGGGGAGTTTAAAAGCTTTTTAACGAATTTTGTTATTTTATCATTTTTTACAGATTTGTCTATAATTTAATAATAAACTAATTTTATTATATGAAGATTTTTTTTTGTTATGGATATAATTATTATCTTTGTTTATATAAATAAATTTCATGTTAAAATTCTTCTTTGTTGACTAGAGCTTTGCATAAAGTTGTTTTTATTATAAAGGACATTTTAACACTGTTTTCCGGTGTCATTTATTTTTTTTCTCTCCCTGTTTGTTGACTTAATTAAAGAAGATTGTCTTTTACTTGTTTTGCTATGATTTTGTTTATTTTCTCTACTAATTTAATTTTTATTCCTTTTTTGTTTTTTACTTCCTGTTATGAAGAGAAATGACCCAATTAATCTGTTTTATTTTATATTTAAACAAGAATAATGATTACTTTCTTAAAGGATTCATTTAGAGATATAATGATAAAATTTTTTTTAAATTAAGCTCTGGTTTTAATAAGATTTTAAATTAAAAGGGAAAATAACTTTAAAACAAAAATATCTATAACTATCTTTGCTGAAAGTTTTTGCTAAGGACTTGTTTAAAATACGCCAAGATTCAAAGTATATTTTTGAGTTTAATTTGGAAATTTATCAATTGCTTTTGTTTCCTTAAACCAATATTTTTTTCTTCTGTTATTTTAAAACATTATTTTATGTTTAAAGCTAAATAAATCAAAGATTGCCACAAAATGTCAGGCTCAAAATTAAATCCACCATAATTAAATGAAATTTAAATCCACTATTTAAGCCTTAATAACTTTAATCTTGAAAAAAATCTCATAACAAAAAGGAAAATCCTACAAAAAAAGAAAATAAAACAGCTGTCAACTTTCGCTTTACATTAACTAAACATATTTTTCACTAACACATACAAAAAAAACTTTTAGAATTGTAGATTTTTTTCTCATTTTTTTTTCTTTGAAATGTTTTTATCTTGCAAAACAATACATACAAATATAAATGTAGCTGTAGGTGTAAGAATATATGTTTGTGTGTAACCTAAGTAAAAGAATGTATAACTGTATATTTGTAACTACTCCCCTCTAATTTAGATGTCATTTTTTTTCTGACAGCTGCAGGTCTTTTGGCAGTTTTCTCCACTTGTTTGGACAGATTTTGATGCCTAAGGTGTTTTTGGGGATACTTTTGTTTTTTTTCTCATTTTTTTTATTTTTTGTTGTTGCTGTTGCCTTAACTTAAATATACTTGGAAAACTTGCTCCTACTTTAGAGCTCTCTAGCAATGCTCGTGAAAAAACAAAAGTTTTGCAAAAGTAAAAACAACAATGAATTCTTTTATATATAAAAAAATAAAACAAAATCTATACTGAGAAACCAAAATGAAAATGGTGTGTTAGCTACTAGCTGTGTTGTTATAGAAAAACAAAAAAAGATGAAATAAATTAAAAATGACATTTTCCCAACATTTGTAACATATTTTTCATGCCATTCAAACTAAATATAAGAATGAATGAAGGAAAAAAAAAAATGAAAACATCATCATAAGCCCACCACTACTGCCAGTCAGGTCTTTTTTAACTATAGCAGCAAAAAATATACTTATATTTTTTTCTTTTCATTTCGAATTATTTCACTGTGTTGTTTAGGTCAGAACTTAAAAGGTTTTTATGAAAAAAAAAAATAAAAAATATGTATTCGTAAAAAAAGACAAGAGTAGAGGTAGTAAAATGTAAAAAAAAAAACAAAATTACTTATAATAAGCTTATTAGATTTTTTTGGAGGTTCTTAAGTTTTTAGTAAGATTTGTTTTATTAAAAATCTGATTGGTTATTGCCTTGATTAAAAGTATAAAAATTTTAGGCGAACGTTTACCTACAAAGCTTAAGAACTACAGAATATATAATATAAATAGCTGTTAGATTGAGTTGAATATTTATTTTTTTTGAAATTTGTAAAAAAAATCTATTTTTCATAAACATTTTAAATTTGTTTAAATTTATATATTTTTACATGAAAATCCGTATATTTTTCAAAATGAATAGTTTAATGGACATTTAACGATATCCGTCCGGCTGGTTGGCTGTCCACGTAATCCTTGTGAACAAAGTGCAACTTTGAAGATACTTATATTGATGAAATTTGGCACAAATAATTCCTTTGTTACAAAGACAAAGCCTACTGAAATTGGTTATGATTGGTCAATTATTTCTCCTAGCCCCTATGTAAATTTCCTTTTGGAATAAGTCTTAATGCAAATAAATACGTTTAATATAGCATATATATGAAGAGTCGCAGATCAAAACGTACTTTTTTTCATTATTTGAGGAAATTGAGAATTGATTTTTTCGTTCCCTTACAAAGCCTTTTGAATGTGGAAATTTTAAAAAGCGTTCTCTTTTCCATAAAATGCATTGAATGACAACAATTCAGCGCAAGAAATCTTAAGGATATGTGGGATCAAATGTGTTTTAAATGTAAAAAACACAAAAAAAATTTATTAAAAAAATGCAAAAAAGTAGTTTTGTTCCGCGACTTCTCATATATTTGTGTTTTTCTTTTTATATAATTATAAATCTGCGTGACAAATAGCATAAAGTTCCGTTTATAATTGATCATAGATCCCATATAAACCTCTCTTTCGAAAAACACTTTAACGGGCATAAATCCCGTACAAATGTTAGTATTTGACACAATTAAGTCTCATATAAGTAGAAACAAGAGTCCCAAATTTTATGAGAGTCGGTCCATAATTTTCCAAAGCTCCCATATAAACCCACTTCCGAAAATTGGTCTAAAGTGTATAAAATCATGTAGACTTTAGTATCAGCGCATTATTCTGTATTTGTATATTTTATTATACACTTAGTAAAAGTATTGGTCACAATTGACCTCAGGACTCCTTCCCGAAATTTTATGTTTAGACATAAAGGTGTAGGGTAGACTGGGGAACATTTGTCACTTTTTTGTTTAAAATACTGTAATTTCAAAACGGTTAGCGATATCAAAAACATTTTTTCAGTGATAAAAACCTTGATATCTTGGTTTATATTTAAGCCCATTTGACTCTCACGTTCTTCATGTTAAGTTAATTTTTATTATGAATTTGTGAAGTGAACAAAACCGTCGAAACTACCCCATGCCATGGCACAGTGTCACATTTGGCAGTTTTAGAACGACAAAAATCCAGTTTTGGAGATATTGATCTGAAATTGTATATTCTGTAAGTAGATAAGGTCTTAAACACTCCCACTAAAAATGGGCGGGTAGAATCACTGCCACTTCTATACTGAAGAAAATTACTTTATTTGTATGAGTTTCGGACATATTTTTGTAAATTTTATTAAAGTAAAGAATATTTAAAAAGTAAGCATGGCAAGATCTAATCACACCAATCATATTGCAACATTTGCATAACAAATTTTCAGCCATTATCTTAAAATGTTTAAATAATTCTTAAGAAATTTGCTAATATGAGGTACCGCACATATTTTCTAATATTTTAAAAGATCGCAAAAATCGCAGACAATATTCTTAAATATAATTTTATTGATGTTCTTTTATATAATAATCGTATTTTTAAATTGGAACTCGTTGGAACTTTTTAGTTCCAGTCCATTGAAAATAGAATTTCCCAAAAAATATATTTTTTATTTTTATGATTTCTTTGAACTAAAAACGAATTGTTTCAGTATTGATTTTTTAACCTAGAAAATTATAATGGAATAATTTTGATACATTTATTACTACATACCAAAAAACCTATATCAATATCTGCAGTATTTACTGAGATATATGAAGATAAAATTAACATACTAATTTACAAAAGTTGTAAATAAAATTAAAATATTTTTAAAAGTTGCAACTTTGAAAATCCCTAATTTGCGCTATAGACACTTTTCAATACTTTAAGTATTTTTTCCATAATATATGATATGTTTACTAATAAATGCGAAAAGAATTATTTCAATTAATAAGTTTTTGTTTTAGTATTTTTGACGTTCTAACTTGGATAAATGTGACACTGTGCATGGGGCAGAATCGTTTTCCTACATACGATGGTTTTTATAACTTTATTTTAATACAGCATTTGAAAAAGCAAATAAAAATGAATGTGTTTAACTGAATTTTATGTTAAATAGATAAAAATTCAATTAACAATGTTGACCAAAAATCTATTCATGTGAAAATCACTAAATGATTTGTGTTTAAATTTAATTAACACTAAGAGTCTATATGTACAGTAGAGTGTTCCGTATACAAAAATTTTGTAGGAAGACCCCTCAAACGATGTGTAAAAATTAGCTTAATATTAGAAAAATATTTTTAAAATTGATCTTCAGTTCCCTACCTGCGATTGAAAGTCACGGGTCTAGTACATTTCGTCCAAAAAATAGTATTGGGTTTTGTCTTTTTTCCAAAAAAATTTTTCATCAAAATGGCTTAAAAAATCTTCTAGCAAATCAAAATGCCATGAGAAAAAATTTTTAATATTTTTCCCATAACAAGCATAAAATTACGGTTTTTTGGTACTCATTTTGATTGAAAAATCGAAATTTTTTTTTTTACCAAAATGTATTAGACCCATGACTTTTCAATCGCTGGTAGGGAGTTCATTAAAACATATGTTGTCATTTCTTATTCATCACTATCATGTTTATAATATAGAAAAATATTTTTGAACAATTCCGAAAAATATGAAAATTATCACAGAAAATACCAACAGTTAAATATTTAAAAGATTATTGAAAAAACAGTTAACCACGTCTACCTCCGAATATATGTTACTAATTTTATTCATGGAGAATATAAATTAGAGCACTCTGAAGTAACCGACTACTGAGCTTATAATCTTGTTAATTTTGATTATCTTAGAGTTTCACAATCTGGCAGGCAGACTAGATATAAATCAAAATATGTTGTCATTTATTAATAAATATGGATATGAAAATATAAAATACTCTTATTTCGTTTCTTTTTATACCCACCATCAAAAAGATGGGGGGTATATTGATTTTGTCATTCTGTGTGTAACATGTCGAAGGAATTATCTAAGACCCCACAAAGTATATATCTTCTGGGTCCTGGTTAGATTCTGAGTCGATCTAGCTATGTCCGTCCGTCTGTCCGTCCGTCTGTCCGTCCGTCTGTCCGTCTGTCTGTCTGTTTGTCCGTCTGTTGAAAGCAGGATGGGGCTCGAACGGAGCAACGTATTGGGACGAAATTTAGCACAAATGTTTATCTTATATAAGGTTTGTTTGATATTGAAAATGGGCAAAATCGGTTAAGGAACAAAAAAGTTCTGGGTTAAAAACTAGAAACACAGGGTGTCCGTTTTATACTTTTCTGCTGATATTTCTTCAACAAAAGCATGTACGACGACGAAATTTTGTAAGTACAGTTTGGGGATCGATATAAACTCGGAAACCAAAAATGGGCGTGGTCCGCCCACTTTACCGCACACCTCCCATATAAGGTGAAAATCAACGAAATTGAGTTCAAATAGTTAAAGGACCAATGTAAACTCAGAAACAAAAAATGAGCGTGGTCCGCCCACTTTACTGCCCACTTTACCACCCCCTTCTATATAATGCAAAATTTGAAAAAGTTGATGGTGGGTATATAGATTCGGCCGGGCCGAATATAGCATTCGCGCTTGTTTAGGTCTAAAAACTTTATTGTTATCCTCATTATTTTTATTATCTCTCTATAAATAATGTTTAATTTAAATGTTTTTATAACATTTAAATTTTAGTAGCATACTTTTAATTCTGTACTTACCTTAATTCTTCTTTTATGTACATATCTAACTTAGTTTTGATACCCTTAACAGATAAAATATAATATGAAAATTAAATGTAAATGTTTTAAGCTTAGAATGATTTTACTTATTTCTTGCGCTCTTGTGCAATTTTTTTTTTAAATAAATAAAGAAAAAATATTTAAAAAGTTTTATATTTTTTTCACATATTTAATAACTTTATTAAATTTCTTTAATAAAATAACAAAAAACATTAACTTAACTTTCAAATCAGATAAAAATTTAACAAAATTTTTAAACGCAGAAAGAACAACAAAGTTTTAATTAAATATGGTCGCATTTTAAATTTTCCTTTTTTAAGTGTAAGGATCAAAAATAAAGAAAAATTAAAATAATTATTTGAAATTCCTTAAGGTATTTTAAATAATTAACATATAAATGCTTTTATTTAAATTTATAACGGAAGAAAAAAATGTTAACTTAAAAATTTAATATAAAAATAATTTCTCCTTGCAGTCTGCTATATTTAAGTGTAAAAATAAATTCTATTTTTTTATCCTTATTTTTAATTTTAATTCCCAACTCACATGACCTATAAAAAAATGTTGTGTTCCTATTGGAATATAAAAATAAAATAAAAAACACTAAACAAAAAAAGCCAAACCAAATAATACACAACATTGCAAACGGGTCTGATGCTGCTGCATTTGTAATATGAACAAATCTGTAAGAGTTAGGCGAAGGGGAGAACAATTCAAATGTCTGCTTTCCTTGCTAATTGGAAACGATGCTTCGTATGTTTTATACCCTACATAATTATAAGGTAATGGTTAAAATTTTCAGGCGAATGCTGGGATAAATTATTTGAAAATTAAATTGAGTTACATCTTCGAAACTAGGCGAAGTAAAGTGAAAATTATTAAAATCCTTAATTAATTTAACCCAGGAAAAATTGTATTAGTTCTACAACTAGTTCCAGAACGCATGAAAATAGCCTGTACTTGTTCTACTTTGGCGTTACGACCAATGATTTTTGTTTGAAATTGTCACCTCCAGAACTAGTTCTGTGGAAGTGTTACGTAGCCAGTACCCATTCTATGGAACGGTTCTAGAACTAGTTCTTTAATCAATGATTTTTGTTCGAAATTGTCACATTCAGAACTAGTTCTATAGAAGCGTAAGAGAACGGTTTCAGAAACTTTTTTATTCTAATGAGCTATTTCTTAAAGGGCACTTTTAAGATCAATTTAATTTGGTAAATACTTTTTTTTATTTTTTTAAATTTTTCAAATTTTTTAAATTTTTTATACAAGTTTTTTAAACCGTTCTAGGAAGTTATTCGAGAACCAGTAATTTCTTTTTAGAAGTAATGTAGAAGTCATACAGAATTTGTTCTTAAGCACTAGTTCTCTAAAGCATTCATTAAAACGAATTGAGAATCGCAATAAAGTTTTACTCCATTAGTGTCAGAATTGGTTGTAATACCAATAGTTCTTAGGAAGTTATTAAAGAATCTGAAGTGGTTCTGACTATACCAGTTCTAGAACTAATGATTTTAGAACATGTTCTAAAATTTTTCCTGGGAACTTTCATTAAAATTGTTTATATAAATCGTTAAAAAATACAGCTAAATTTTCTTTCACAAAATCGTTTTCTTTATAGAAAACCATAATATCTTCTAAGTCGGTAACAGATGAATCTGACCAATTGTAACTTATTCTTTAACTTCGAATTAAAGCCACTATTAAATTTGCAATAGTTAAATATCGATTTAATTTTCATTTAAATGTTTTCACTGATTTCTCTAATAGTCTTTTGAAAAAAAGTAGAGCAAATGGCGGCCACAGTTAATCGACCACAATGTATTTGCTTTCCTTTCTTTTTTGTTTTATTTAATACTCGAACATAACAAGTTCCTGGAAAATATGTTCATTTATATAGAAAACTTAAATAAATTTTATATTTTTCCAAACATGAAATGGTATGAGAAAAATAATAAATATCTGTGTTATATAAAAACAACAACAACAAATTTTAGGTCATGAAATAATTAAAAAGTAAAAACAGTAAAAAAAGGGAAAGAAATAAAATAAAATTTAAAGAAAAAAATTATAGTTCTAAACATTAATAACAACTAGAAATAATCCTAGAAATTTCAACTTAAACTCTTGGACATTTTCAATAAAGAAAGTAGCAGCAAAAATACTTTAATTATTTGCCAACACATGCCATCAATATGGATTCATTCACACACATATATATTTTTAAACAGGGCGTTGAAGCTTAAATCTATGTTGAGGAGTGCAATGCAGGAAACGGAAATCGTTAAGCAAACTAAACACATCACATTAGTTGTGCCACTTGAACACACTCAATGCAACTCCTTCAAACAATTTTTATGAGTCGTAGAAAAATAAAAATAACAAAATGAAAGAAGAAAAAATTTTTTATTTATAACGAGCAAAAGATTTTCTAAGTAGAAACGACAGATTTAATGTTTGCTAAATTTTACGACTTTTTGACGATGTTCCGCCTGCTTCTCTTCAGACTGACTGTTCTTTTTTTCATTTTGCAGTGGTAATATAAGTCCTTGTGAGTGTGATTTTTTTTCGTTGATTTCTTTACTTAACTATAGAGAATTTTTAGTTGTTCTTTACGTCTTTTCACTTCAAAGTAACTTTTTCTGCGTTTTCTTTGCTGTGCTTGAAAACGTGTAGAGTTTTTCTACTTAAATTTACTTCTTGTGTTCTTGTGAATATTTTCTTTTATATTTTGATTATATGAATACTGGCTGCAATTTTAGTTACATTTTTATGCAAAATGTCATGTAAATAAACGTGGCTACAGAATTACAACTGACTTCACTTGCATATTTTTAAGATTTTTTTTTTTTTTTTTTATTAAAGGAAAAAGGAAGGAATTTCTTTTTCAATAAATTTAAATGCTAGAATGAAAAATAGGTAAATTGATATTTGATTTAAATTCGAGGATTGTTTTTTTAAATGATTTGTTTTATTTTTAAAAGGAATTTAATTTTTTTATTAGACTTTTTAGCTCTACAATTTTGTTTTTGAAATAAATATTTTACAAATATTTCCTTCAATTACATTTTCCATTGAGAAATATATAAAATAATTAACACTGATTTGCAGCACTTTCTCAGCCTATAAATAATTTTTTCCAAAAATTGATTTTGGTAAAAAAAATCTCACAATCCCCAAAAAAACTGACAAAAATGCTAAAAATTGATTTTTTTAAAATTTTGCAGGT
Organism: Protophormia terraenovae; assembly: GCA_951394005.1. Lineage (NCBI taxonomy): Eukaryota > Metazoa > Arthropoda > Insecta > Diptera > Calliphoridae > Protophormia > Protophormia terraenovae. Next base: position 148,131,324 of record OX596074.1, read on the forward strand.
TTTGAAAAAGTCAATGGCAAACTCTTTGGAACACATTGGAGTTTTCGAAACTTCATTCGGTTTGCAGAACTAGCCTTAGAGATTTTAGAAAATAGATGATCAAATAAAAATGTTGGTTTAAAATAGGTTAAAGTAGGGAGGGTCTGTACATAGTTCTATTGGGTGTTTGAGCTGTTTTTAATATTTAATTCTAAAACCATCTCTAAGAAAATACCTTTCATAAAAGTATAAAATTATTATATGTTCTTAAAGAAAAGTTTATTTTAAAAATTTTTGTTTTATTTTTTTGGTCAAAAATAAAAAAAAAAAAAAAAACATAACTTTTGCAATTTTGAATTTCAAAATCTTTTATTTTTGGATCTAGAAGCGGTATCGACTTAAGGTTTTTTTTTACTCAATAAATAATTTTATTCTTTATTCAAAAGAGTAAAAAATTGAACAAAAATACTAAGGTATCTTGAAAAGCCAATAAAATTGGACCAATATTTTGCAAAACTGAGATAGTTTAAACTGCAAATGAATAACTTTTAAACTATATGAGATACATAGTTCACGCAAGCATGTTTTTCATAGGCCTTATCCAGCCCATGACAAGCGATGACAAATTTCAAAAAATGTTCAATGTCAGATGTAACCTATTTTGAGCCCCATACCTTCAATCATGAAGGACTAGCACCCTTTTCAAAATAAAAATTGTATTCTCCTCTGCTATCAATTAAAAATTACAGATTTATTTTAAAAAGCCTTCGATTCTGCTCCAAAGTGTATGGCAACTATCTGGAGAAGACATTTTAACATCGATTTTAATAAATTTTTACTAATTTTTATTGTAAAATATACACTTTCATGAAAAATCTATTATAACAAAGTATATTTTTTTTTGTTAAATTTAGATTTCTTCAGATTACTTGAAGTTAATTTAAATTTGATATAAATAAAATAAAACACTCAAATAATTGCTGCTATTAAAACTGTTTTTAATTTTCCAAAAATCATATAATTGATAATATTTTTTTGTTTAGTAATTTGTTTGATTTTTTTAAAGGATTTAATTTCTATATTTAACTGAAACTTTTTAATCTTTTAAATAAATAATTTATAAAATTTCCTTATATCTCTTAATGAAAATTTGTGTTTATATCATTTATGTGTTATAGTATTTTAAAAGTTTATTTCATTTAAATGTAGAACTTTTATTTGTAATAGTTTTATTGTTGTTTTAAAATAAAAATAAAAAACTAAGTCAAATTGTCCTTTTAAAAGGCTGAACACTGTTGCCAGATTTGACGATTTATCGTCATTTTGACGATTTTTGGGTCTAAAAATGGCCTGTTGACGATTTGACGATTTTTACCCCTAATTTGACGATTTTTTCTAAAAGAAAATTCAGAACTATTTTTACAATTTTTTATATATTGTTCATTAAAAGTTGATTAGTTTAAAAATATTAACAATATAAATAAAAATCTTAAATTTGGTAAAGTAAATGGTTCATTTATTAGGAAGGATTTATGAGAACCAATATAATATTATTTTATTACGAAATGGCGAATAAACCTTAATTTTTTATATATTGTTCATTAAAAGTTGATTAGTTTAAAAATATTAACAATATAAATAAAAATCTTAAATTTGGTAAAGTAAATGGTTCATTTATTAGGAAGGATTTATGAGAACCAATATAATATTATTTTATTACGAAATGGCGAATAAACCTTACAAATGGCCTAAATACTTAAATAGTCGAAGTAAGAATCCAAAGACATTTTTGATGAATTCATTCCAAATAAAATTTTGTATATATTGTAGATAGGTTCACAAAGGAGCCTATGTGTTTTTTATAACAAGGTAAGATAAATAACGTATTGGAAAGAATTTATTAAAAAAATATATTATTTAATGAAATAATGGCTACAAAATAAAAAAATGTAAATTATAAGCGAAGTGTTGCACAATTGCTTAAATATTTTTTATAAGATTAAAAAAGGGGAAACGGCAAAATATATAACAAGATTATAAAACTTTCATAAAAGTACAATAAGAACAATCCCAAAAATATGTATATTTAAATAAGTATGCATAAGTATCTATACATATAATAAGACTTAATAGGTAATGTGTACTTGATTTTCATAATATGCCACCAATATAAAATTGATGTAATTTTTATGAATATATTTTCAATTAAAATTTTAATTTTTCATCAGAAAAAGCATAAAAACTGCTCATTAACATATAAAATACGTATTTTTTCATATTGACGATTTTTTAACGATTTCAAATAGTTGATTTGACGATTTTGACGATTTTTTTCTCCAAATTTGACGATTTCTCACCAAATTTATCTGGCAACTATGAGGCTGAAGTAAGAGAAACAAAATAAAAATAAATAATAATATAAGACAACTACAATATTGTTGTTAATGTTATTAACATATGGGCTATATAAACTGTAACATAAAATTCTTGACCGTATTTTTCTCAGCTTAATTTTACTACTGTGTAGGAGTAAAACCCAGCAAAGAATGTTATATGAAATTATAGTCCGGTTCGTATTGCAATATACCAAAAAAAATAATAATAAAAATAAAAATAAATAAAAATCTAAGTCCTTCTTTTGGTAGTAAAAAGACATGGCCTTACCTCTAATGATAACATATGTATAGTCAAACGAATCCGTAATGCAAAGACGAAGTCTTCAGTAAAGGCGAAGTAGGATATCTTCAAAGGGTACCTTTGTTTTTCGTGTTGGTATTTGTCTAGATACTAAGCTTTTATTTCTTCACGCAGACAAAACATGGTTACAGCATGATCACTACAACTATTCAATGTTTATATAGTCGTTTTTCATTAATTTGAATAATAACGTGTTCATGATAGCAACGTTAGATCATTTAATGATTACCCACAATCAAAATTTTAAAAATTTTATGGTTGAGTGAATTATAATATGTATTTAAATATTTTTATATGAAATCATATATATGAAAAATCCAAACATTTAGTTAATTCTATAACAATTTAGTTAATTATACAACCATTCAGTTAATTTTACAAATTTGGTTAATTGTACAAGTTAATATTAAGCTAATAATTTATTCACTTTTAATACACATTTTTGTGTATAAGTCCAGTAGTTTGTTAGTATATTAATTCTCATTTAGTTTAGATGTGAACAAATATAAATTTTGAATATCGTGGTGCAAATGAATATAAATATGAAAACATGATGAAATTAGTTCCCAGCAAAAAAAGACATGCAAAAGAAGTAGTAAATGCATGAGTTCACGTGCCGTTGCACTGGTTCATTTTTAGGTGAAACATGCATGATTTTAACATTGACGTGTCATTGGAGTGCATGGGTTCACTTTAGAGAAACAACTCGTTATTAAAATGAGTGCTTAAAACCCATGAAAGCTTGATGAATCAATTACGTGTTTTCAGTGGTTTATTAATACATGCACATTTATATACCAGAAAATTATATCGGACATGAATTAAACTATCGATTTTATTAAAAGATTTATAAATTTATAAATAAATATTATTAAAAATAAGTATTTTATAAATACTTATTTTTAATTTGAGTATAAAAAATGCATAATTTCAAATAATTTACAAGTTAAAGTCAATTTCTAAAACTCGAGTTGAATACATGCATTGAACGTTGTTTTCATGTGTTCACGAAAGATAAATTTATTAGGTTTGAGGAAGTAATTAAGAGTGCATTTAAATGCATAAGTTATAAAGAAATCATGAAAACATTACATCGCTTTGAACTACTTCATAAAATTTTTGCTGGGTTTATATATATGATAACATGAGGTTATTAAATGATAAAAACATTATGAAATTGAAAGCAATATATAAGAAAAGCTTATAAACCTTACTAATAAATTATAAAATGGAATCATAATAATGATTACGTACAAATATACTTATTGTTACCTGTAATCATATATTACAATCATAGTATGCTGCTCTAAGTTTATGGTCACTGGAACCATATTTTTTCTTTGCATGTTGGTATACGTGTTTAAAAGTATTAATGAGATTGATGATTGATGTCTCAAAAAAAGTGAAGATATTTTGGATTTGAATGATATAATATTATAGATCAATTAGACAAGATGATGTTATAATCTGTTTTCGTGACAATATATTGTAGTAACGTTTAATCAGGAGTTTCGACAGGATTTCTTTTTATGGAATTTTTCGTTTAGCTTAATAGCTTTAAAACTGATCTAGCTCCCACTACGGATATTCAGTCAATACATCGAATTAAGGTTGAAAAGGAGTAAAACATAATGCGTGTGATGTATTAACGACTTTTTTCCATTATTTGAAAGTTCATTTAACAGAAGGAAGACTCAGATCTAAGAGCTCAAATTTACTCAGCAAAGTCGAATTCAAATCTTTACTTTAACTTTAGAAAGTTCTAAAAGAAAAATTTTGGCGAAATAAACTAATAAATTCCTTTTAATTTGTTTGTAAAGAATGTCGTGACCATCACGCTAACTTCGTTTTTGATAAAGAACAGAACAATTTCTTTATTTCAAAATGCTCATAACAGTAAAACCAATTTATTTGAAAAATTAGCAACTCAATCAAAGAAAGAACTGAAAATGATTATTTTTCTGAAGCTCAGTTTGCGAACAAGCTCAAGTGTATATTTTAAACTCCTACGTCAATTGGATATTGTTCGATAGAAAATCGAAATTCCGAAGCAAAATTCATCAAATTAAAGTCAGTGAAGTTCTTGTTCATGGCGAGAAATATAATACTTTGGATTCTCTTACATACGTTTATGCTCATGAAAATCGAAATATATTGTTTAATCCTTCATGCACTTCATGTGGCGTATTAATCAGCTTCATATGCCTTTTATTTTATAAATTTGTACATTTGAAAAGTTTTGTTTGAATGACTTTTTTAAGTATTATCAGATTTGTCACTTGATAGTACTGCAATTCCTCTTTAGGAATCCTTATATATACTTATAAAAATGAAGTGTAGGTTTGTTTGTGCAATCATGTCTAAACAGCTAATTTGCATATCAAATTTTGAATAGGGCGGTAGTGGTAGTGATTAATACGATTAATTTTAAATTAAGATCTCAATGGGATCAAAACTATTCTTTACACAGAACCAATTTATTGCCTTATATTTTTCAATTAACACATTTGTTCATTTTACAATTTAATAAATATATTGAAGCAACCATAAAATAAAAGAAATAGTTAAAATAAAATTCATGTAAGATTTTTTTCTCATATAAATTTTTAATTTATTCAATCTTCTGCTTGATTGATTTAATAAATTGTTTAATAGGAAAACGTTTTCTGTTTTTATTTTTTTACATTTATCAGTAATTGATATAATCATATTGATGGGAGGTGCAAATTTAAACAATTTTTAATTGAATGAATTATTTTGATGATTTCTTTTATGTTTAGTATCCAACAATTTATTTTAAAGAAATTAAAGGTTTTTCGTTAGTAACTTGGAAGTTTGAGAAATATATTAACTGATCTTTAAAACTTTTTAAACCATTTTACAAAATCTGGAGACTTATTAGTGACGATTTAAAAAATAATTAAATTATTTTTGATACATAGGGTTACAAAGACAAATCTACTGAATTAGATCATAATCGATTTATAACTTCACCTAGACCTCATATTAAAAATGAGAATATGAGATTTATATTGTGAAGTTAATTCAGAAAGTTATTGATCTCGAGATGAAGTTAAAAGGTTTATAAGCTGATTGACAGCATTTAACTAAGAGGTCTTAAACGATTCTTTTGAATAACAGTTTTACTTCATGCTATTACTACAAAATTCCCGTTTCATAAAAAATATCTCGCTGGGTTTCTACCGGACTTTTATGCCCTTTTAAAAATATGTTGTAAAAACTCATACACCAAAGGGGCAACATCTGTTGTTGTTGGCTGTTGTTTCAGTTTTTAGGTAATAAAACAAAAGTTCGTAATAAATTGTTTTGACTTTTTATTTGCCTTTTTATTATTATAACATATAATTGTTTTTATATGTAAGACCATGTATTAAAGTAACTCCGACTATATAAAGTAAATTAAGGAGAAGAGGAAAAGGCAGCGGGGAAAGTAGTTAAAACTGTAAATAACCATATGAAAGCAACTACAAACAAAAAATAAAAGGACAAAAAAGTGTACTTAAGAGAATATCTCTTATGTTTAAACAAACACTTATATACTAACTACATACATACTAACACACACATACAATGATATTAACAAACACTGTTACAATTTATTACCACTTCCTTGAGTAGTCATATTTATGGACACGAAAGTTTTTGCAAAAACAAAAACAAAAAAAGGTATTTAAAGATGTTATTTGCAACAAAAGTATAATAACATTTTTATATTTAATATTTTTCTTATAAGTAGAGTGAGTTTGTTTATGTCATGTGTTAATGAATTATTACCCACAAAAACTGAAATTTAAGAACTATAATGGAACTTAACTAACTTTCTTTTCTTTTCGTAGTAACTATAGCGAGAAGTAAAAGTTTATTTTTGTAATTAACACAGCATGTGATTGTTAAAACTAAAGAACTTTTTATTAAGAAGTTTATTCTTTTGTCGCTCCTTTCTTGTGGCCATTTCATATAATATTCATTGTGGTCATTTTCAATTAAATGCCAATGAAATCTACTCATAAATTATGAATAAAGCAAATAGATTTATAGAGCTTTTGTTGGAAATATAGAATTTATGTTTAAAAATTGTTAGAGAATATAATGAAGAATTTAAAATGTTAAATATTTTACTAAAATTATATTATTTGTGGAAATTTAATAAATCTCTCTTTAAGAAATTTCTACAAGTTTCCATTTTTTTTTATAATTCCCTCAAATTTTATTCCTACTCAGGGGGTTTCAAATTAATATCAGTAAAATAAATACAATATTTTCAATCTTTTAATTATGTCTGGAATTATAATAGCAAATGATTTCGATTTGCCATTTGTACAACAACAATAGAACCCTTAAATATTAAGAAAATTTCTATTAATTGCATTTCTTTTGTTTTTAAAAGAAATTACTTTAATGATTATTAATGGGTCATAAATAAATTCGCACAAATGAACACACACTCACGATGAAATAAGTGGCTGTCGCATGTGTGTGTGTGTGTTAAAGACTTAAAAGTACATTAAACTCCTGGATATTAATGGGTTACTAACGAAAAATCAATAAAAATAGTATTTGAAAAAAAAAAAAAAAAAAAATGAAAATTCTTGGAAAATACAACTGCATTTCCGTTTTTATGTTGGTTTTATATTTCACAATATTTATTTAACCAGACGAGGATTACGACGATTGTTGTGTGAAAAAGAATTATTAAACGACAATGCAACTAATTTGCATACAAACATACAGGAATTGAAAAGTTGTTGGATTAAGTGCAGACGACAATCATAAGTGGAAGTTAAATGAAATAAATTAATTCAGTTGGAACAAATTACTGGAAGGCAAGACATCCTGTAAATCCATGAAAATCTAGTTATATATATAAAAAAGCGTAATGTTTTTGACTGACTAATCATCTTACAGTCCAAATGCCAAAGCTAGAAACATGAAATTTGTAATTTAGGCTAATATACCATCATATAGATACAATAAGACAGGATTTTTTTTTTTAATTCGATTGTTAAGGGGTAAAAAGGGTAAAAGAGGGTAAAATCGCTAACCTTATATCCCTTAAACTAATATAGACAAAAAAAAAAACATTTAAAAATAAGAGGAAAGGTCTTTTTAATTTTTTGAAAAACGTCGTGTTTTGGGGAGAAAACGGGTAAAAACTTTTTAAGTACCAAAATACAATTTGTAACTGTTTTCTTTTTTTTTTTGGCACCATATCTATCTTCTGAACCAGTTAAGATATAAGTAAAATTTAAATTTATCGAAAAATTAAAAATACAAATTTCGTACTTTTCGGAAATTCGAACGCTTGAGGGGTAAAAATAGTACCTATTTTAAGTACTTTTTTTCATAAAACAACTTTTTCTATTTATTAACACAAATATGAGCTCATTTACATTGGGGATTTTCCCTGGGAAAAATCGCTGCAACTTTTACGTTTGTAGGCAAAAGGTGTAGAGAAGCAAGCGGGGTAAGAAAAGTTTCATGTCGTCGCAAAGCTAAATATTTCATGAAATTTTTTTCAAATTTATTTTTAATTTTTCTGATTTGTTGTTTTTTGTCAAACATTTTTGAAAAAATTTCACAATACAAATTTATATGTGTAAATTAGGGTTTGGGGTTTCCCGTGATATTTTGTTTCCCGGGAAACGGGAATAAAAAATACGATTTCCCGGGAATTCCCGGGAATCCCGGGAAATTTATATTATAAAAAAAAAGCAATGATTTCTTATAAAGAATATTATTTTTTCTTTTCAATACTATAAAACAACATTATAAATCAAATTTACGATTAGTTAAGGTGGTTTTACACTATAATACTTTGCATTAATACCAGAGTTTCATTTTCTATAATACAAATCAAAAAATGTATTAAGGAAAGTACTATTAAAAAATTAAAAACGAAAAATTATACAGAATTCACTACAAATAAAAAATGTGCAGAAATTAGCTTTATGAGATGCAATTACATTTAGAAAATTTAAAGACTTCAACATACAAAGTATTGAAGTTATTTACACCACAATACATTTTTAATTAATTTTTGTATTAATACAAAGTATTACAGTTTAAAACCCCCATTAAGGTAAAAAAAAAATAATAATTAATTCACTTCAAAATCGAATTAAATTTATTTTTCCAATCAATTCTTTAAAGCATTCATAACATTTTAATTCATAGACTTAAATTCTTTGATTTCACCAGCATTAATTTCTTAAAGAATTCAGTACCAATTATACTATTCAAGCTTAAAAATTATTTGAACCATTCAAATTTTCTTCTATTCAAATCTATTACGAACTAGTTTTAGAAAATATTTTTTTTTGATTCATTTTGTAAAATATTAGCTTTGTTCCTGTACTCTAAATTGGGAGCACGCGGGATGCCTATTTTACCGAAAAGTGTTCCCGTACTCGAAAATTAGGAAATGAGAGTGATTTTGAGAGAATAATGTTCAGCTTCTTGCACGAAACAGCCCAATTTCTTTGAATAGACTTAGTAAATTGTCAAATAAACAAAGAATAAAAATATATAAATAAAAACTGAATGAAAATAAATAACATATTTGGTTTTTGTTACTAAGAAGAAAGTTTCAATAAAAAAAATTAATATGCTAAAAAAATAAAATAACATTCACATATGAATTACCAAATAGTTTGATGTTTTCTTTATGCTAAAAATTAAAAAAAGATAAATCTAATCTATGGCATAAATATGAGTATAAATGGTTTTTCTTATCGTATTAATTCATTTTAAAACACAAATCTAAAAAAACTTTTAAAATTGGTTCTCAATAATATTTTGTGGTTCAATAAGATAGTGTTTGGAAATCTGATAAAAATTATTTTTCATTTAATTTTAAAGACATTGTTAATCATTTCTAGACGAATACTTTTGAAAAATACATTCGTAGTCAAATATATTTACACATTTTAACATTTTTGAAAAGTAGAATTGTAATAATTTTTTAAAAAGTAGCAGTATTTATTTCTGATTTTAAAACAAAAGTTCTTATCCATTTCTCATTTAAAAAATGTTTACATATTAAATTTTTGTACATATTTCAAAATTATTTATACAGCCTCAAACATTAATTACTCACGTTTTTTATTGCCAAAGATGGTTCAAAATCATTTATTTAAGATATCATATGATACAAATTCAACTTTAAAATATGAAAAACCCTTTCAGAGCCAAGATGAGATTTAAATGAAGTTTTAAAATAGTACATCACCATTAAATGTTTAAAAGACTTAAGAAATATGTAATTAAAAACTCGTGTATTCGAAATGTGAATTGACAAAATAAAACGTTTTTTCCTAGTGAAAAGTAGTAAAATAGGACTTCGTCAGCGCACCGATGAAATGTTTTTCAATAATATAAAATATCACTTGTATCGAATTTTATATATATTTTGTATTAACATCTAAAAATGCCTTTAGTAAGTAGTGTGTTTACATTAATGTAAAATTTTCACTGAGGCAATACAAACAGTAACACTTTTTGCTATAGGATTATAAAACTACATAAATATTAAATTTCCCGTTTTCCCGGGAAAATTTTAAAAAATTCCCGGACCACAAACCCTAGTGTAAATGCAGAAGGGATTTCGAAGCAACTTCAAAACAAAATATCATTAAAAAATGCTGCGATAATCCCCAATGTAAATAGGCTCTATGTGTGTATTTTTATATAGGACGCCACTATAATTTATAAATTCATTGGAAACAATTTTTGTTACAACCATGGGGAAAAAATAGAACGAAAAAGGGTGTAAAAGCGAGAAATTACATTTTATTCAATGCCACAGAAAAAATGCTGATAAAATTTAAAGGATTAATTGGTTCATTTAGTCACACAAAATAAGGTAACGAAAAGTTATTTGTAACTTGGGTAACAAAACGTAGATAGGACCAAATCCGGAGAAATAATATGGTACTTTTTATAAAATGTATTTTTTAAAAGTAACTTACAGCACATTAGTGTAATTTAGTGTACTTTACTACTTAAAGTTTATCGAATCTGTTCTAGTCCTTTTTTGCTTAAAATGGTACTTTTCCAATATTCTCAATAAATACTTTAACTTACCGCTATAAAAAGATACCTAATATGATTCTAAGCAAAAAGAAAATCAGGGAAAGTGATGCTTAATGGTAAATTTTTTTTCCCTCTTATGGTACCAAAGAAGGAAGTTAGAATTCACAAATAGCTCCAGCACAAAAAAAAGGCATGATTTTAACATTGTGTTGTCATTGGAAGGAAGTACTTAGTGTTGAAAAAGAGCTGCAAAAGTTCTTTTTCTAACCCATAGTTGTCATTGGTAGGATGTTATTCTTTTGTACTTCTTGTTCATTGCTTTTGAAGCACTCTCTTAAAACTTTGTTTGTACAAATTTTTAAAATATTATTTTTTGAATAATTATAAAAATGCTTTAAAATTTGTACCAATTTGAATTTTGTTAGAAATTATTATTATATATTATTTTATTATTTTAATTCTTTTATTTTCACTTTTCTTGGAAGCAGTTATTAAGAACTCCAAAAAAGTTTAAAATATGCACTTTGCTCCACTTTTGAAGTTCCGCTGGGCCGGAACTTACCAGTAATTTTTTAGTTGTACTTTATGTATTTCGTACACTATGAACTTAAAAATATGAAGTTAAACTAACGTGGTTCTGACTAAATGAGAGTAAATATTAACAGAGGATTTGGTACTCTTTCGTTCTTCTAGTGGTACATTTTGTACATTCTATAATATTGAACATAGAAACATGAGATAAAACATAAATGGTTCTAAATGAGTGAAAATCCACAAAAGGGCAACTTGTTGTACTTTTCTCCTTCTATGGTACTTTTTGGAATTTCTTATAATAAAATATGATGTGATGGGATATATGGGATTCCACAACTTTGACTTTTTCGTACTTTTTAAACAGAATTTTAAATACTGAATATAGAAACATGAAATTAAGGATAAATTGTCCTAAGGTAATGTGACCAGACGTTCTGCTTTTGGCGGGATTATCCCGATTTTTAAACTTCGATCCCGCCTAAAATATTTTTCCCGCTTTTTGTAAAGAAATCCCGCTTTTTTAACTCTAACAATTACTTATTCGATTTCCTTATTTACGTTTTCTATAACATTCTTAATTAACAATATTTAAGCGTAAATAAAAATATAGTTATGTAATTTGTAATTTTATTCCACTGGAAACTATACGCATGAATGAATTTGATATAAGGCGTAAGATAAGTTTACTTGAAAAGTAAAATTTTTACATATCGTTTTTTACACTGAAAATTTTTTAACCTTTTGTAACTATAGTCTTCTCTAATCTTCTATACTGACTGATTATTGTTAAATATACTTTGTGTGTATTTGTTGACATCTTCGATGAATTAAAACATCCCAAACGATGCGCATTGATGCGCTGAATATGGACAAAATATTGAAACATTTTTCAACATATCTTCAGCTCCCTACCAGTGAATATAGGTCTAACAGATCACTTTTTTGGCCAAAGCTATATACATATCATCCATTCCAAAAATATTTTTTTTTGTCTTCCGATTTTGCTAATATTTGGCATACGGATTGTGCCATTTAAATATTTCCATTTTTATTTTTTGGAACTTTGAAAAATTCGTGAATTTATTCAGAGTGTAACTTTAAACATCAATATTTTTAAAAGTTGTTAACGGATTTTAATGATTTAAATTGCATATATAAGAAAATTCCAATATAAATTGTTCTGAGACAAAATGGTCCACTATTAAAAAAAATTTTAGAAATACATATTTCTTAAAATTTTTTCATAAAAATTTTTTTATTTTTTATGAGTTTATTTTAAAATTAATTTTAACCGTAATATTTCACAATTTGTCATTTGTGGTACAATATGTATTTATCCCAGATTAAATGCTGATGTATTATGTGATAAATCTTCTTCAATATTAAGCAAGAATATTTAAAATCAAAAGGGTAGAAATTTCTTAAAGATGCATCCGAAAATGTATTTTTTTTTTGTGAGTGCATCTTTAGCACAAAATTTATTTTTGATTTATACAATTGGGGGATTCACAAGGTGTGCTATCATGTCGTATTGTCATATGTCCTAAAATAGTTCAATGTATAAAAAATATTGTTATTGCTTTGTAAAATTTGATGACATTATGACAATACGACATGATAGCACACCTTGTGAATCCCCCAAATATAATTTACCATATTTATTGAAATATTCCTTATACCGGAGTATAAGTTACGTATTACTAAAAGAGTATAACAAAAAAAAAAAAAAAAAAAAAAATTAATTTCGGTTTATTGTTTCCAGCTAGGATAATGCGGACATTTTATTCCAATAAAATTTAGGTTGAACTCTACCAACTTTGTTAGGATAATTTTTTTAATTTTTTCATATATATATATATTTTTTTTTTGATTGTAAGATGTATATTTTTCTTAAGAACAAAAATTTTTGTTAGTTGTTTTGGTTCACAATTTTTTTTTTAAGAACAGTATTTTTAGTCCATTTAATACATGCATGAAAAATATTCCCCTTAAAACACAAAGAAACTATAAGATAACAAAACGTACTTTTTAACATTTAAAAGTCCTTTCATCTCACACATCCTTTATATTTGTTGTGTTCAACTGATGTCGTTCGATGCATTTTATGGAACGGAGAACGTTTCTTTCTATTTCCAGATTCAAACTTCTTTGTAATTGAACGAAAAAAATAATTTTCAATTTCCTAGCTATTTAAAATAATGAAAAAAGTACGTTTTGTTCTGCGGCTCCTCAAATGGATGGTGAGTACCATCATTTTTGATTTCCATAATAAATATTTTATGGAATTGTGTCCCTAAATATGAAAAACTATTTAAAAAAGTTACACGTTCACTTTCAAAAATTATTTTTTTAAGCGACAAAATTTGTTGGAGTTTGCTTCATCGCCGTATAAAGCGAAATAATTTTTTAAAAAAACAGAAGGCAATTTTTTCTTAATTGAATTGTTTACTATTACACTGCATCAAAAAATGTTTGATTCGCGAGTTAAGTTTTGGCCGAAAAACTGTATACTGATGATGATGCAGTGATTAAAAAATCCAGAAATATGTTTAAAACTTTCGTTATTTAAGAATATTAGAATAAAATATAAATTTTCGGTAGAAAAAATTTTGTTCCTTCAGAGATTTTTAGATGCATTCATATTTTAGCAGTATTCATAAAAAGATAATACACCCAGAGAAATATCAATCACATACGTGTTGAAAACGATACCATTCTGTGTCAATAGTGAATCTACACCGTATGTGTTTAAATTAAACACTGCGTGTTCAATTCTTATTGAAAATCGATACCTAATTAGCACCATGTTGAAACCATTTCTGTATCAAATTGTTAAATTACATATGTTTTCTATTTAAATTTTTTAACGAAAGGTATTAAAAAGCTGTTACCGTAAATTACCAATGTGAGCACAACCGTTGTTGATTTTGAATCGAGTTTTTTCCCTTAGTGTAAGTATAATTTGTTTTTATACTTTTGGACTTAGATTTAGAACTGAGATATAAAAATAAAATCCCTCTTTTTTTATACAACTTTTCAAAATCCCGCTTTTTCTATAATATTTTGTTCAGAATCCCGCTTTTTAGTCGTTCGGGTCCCGCTTTTTGACAAAAACCTTCTGGTCACGTTACCTAAGGGCATTTTGTTATACTTTATCAATTCTTTTTCCCTCTAATGTGGAGATGTCAATGACTAAAAATATAGTTGTGTTTGTGAGAGTGGAAAAAATGCACTCAAAGAAAATAGGGTGTAGAAAACGAAATACATTATTTATACTTGGGGCTTTATTATATAATACTTATTGTTTTTATGTACTTTAGCTTACTTTACATTTAAATCCATTAATATTGCCATGAAAAATATTATTACCATCTCACAGTTGTTCCAGAATGCTTTTTTTTAGATAATTCTGTAACTTTTGAACTATTGTAAATATCTCAATAAAATTTCATATGGTCAGAGCTGAGGTGTTTTCGATAAACTTTTTATACAAGTATTTGGTATTTAAGAAATGTTAGAATATTGAGAATGATAATTTATAAAAAAAAACTTAGTGAAATTTACTTTGATCGCAGAATTTCTCGAAGGAATTAAAATTTTGTATTTTTTTTTTTTTAAATAAAGTTAATATTTAAACTTTAATAAAATTTGAACAAACAATAATATTTTATTAAAATTTCAATATCTTAAAATCAAAAAATTTAAAATACTCCCACTTTTTTATATGAAAATACCTATAATCCCAATCCGTATAAAACATGTTTAAAAAATTTACTTTTTTCATTGAAATGATCACCCTGTCTATAGGGAGCGTCCATCAGAACATATTTTTTATGTGTTTACTTTAAATATGGAGATATATAACTAAAATAATTTTAAGTCGATCCCAGCTTTGCAATTTAACCCCCTGTTTTTATAAAACGAACGAAAAATTCGTTTCGACAATTTATATTGAAAACAACAAATAAATTTAAATTTTATTTGTTGTTTTTCATACATTTTGAATAAAAAAAATGTTCATAATTGACAAAGTTTGTATAGGGCTTGTGGACAGACCTTTGCCCCAAGCTCCTCCGGATTTAATTTACACGCATTTTCATTAAGATTTCTTTTGAAAACATTAAAAAAATTATAAAGCCCAGAACAAAAAACTAATTTTATCACTGAACAAATATTGCCACCTTTTTGAAAAAAGCCCACAATATCTGGATTTTTTTAAAGTTCCAGCTTCAGATTAATATAACTTTTTAACAGATTTATATATTTATTTTAGCTTGCAGAATTCTATTGGCAATTTTGTAAGGAATCTGGCGAACATTTCAAAAATTTAGGGGCAATATTAAGCTCGACAAGTTAAAAAAATGTAGCTAAAAATGGGATAAAAATTTATTTCGATGGTCAACTTTGGAGGGCCACCCACTATCCTCCTGACCCGCTAAGAACCTGTACTCCTTGAAATCAAATCGTGCTCTGACAATATTAACACCAAAAAAACATTTACCAAACAATTCATTCTATCATTTTTTTTAGTGCATTATGTACTCTTTGCACTCTCAGCAGCGATTAAATAAAGAGCGTATTAATACGTGTGAACTCAATTGTACTATGAAATTGACATCTCTATTCTAATGGTATCAAAGAAGGAAGTCTAATAGTGCATTTCTATATATTTTTGAGTTAGAATCTCCAAAATTTACAAAAGCGAGACTTAATTCTTTTAATTGCACTTTTTGTATTTTTTATACTATGGATTTAGAAACATGAAATTAGGATTTCGAGGCCCTGAGGAAATAAGAACAAATATGTAGTAATGAACGTATTTTGATATCTTTTGAACCAATCAAAAAATATAAAACATTTTTAATTGTAGTTTGTTTAATTACAAAGCATAAATGGTACCTTATTTACCTTTAAGAGGGCAAACAGGTAAAGTGAGAAAAACTAGGAGGATAGGTTAAATAGGTAGAATAAATTTTAATTTGGCATATCTAAAGACATAAAATATTTACACAATTTGAGAATTTTTCAATTTTATTTATTTTCTTTTTAAGACTTTTCAATTCATGTAGCACATTATGTAAACACATACCTCTTGTTTTGAAAATAGGACATTTATTAGTGTAGTTGTTAACAAAAACAATTATTTTTTCACTTAGTTTTTTTTTGTTTTTTTTTTAACTAAAATCTAATAATTGTTTATATATAATATTTAGTTGTATTATGTTCCATGATAATTAATTATGTTTAACAAATTACCTCTATGGTGTATTAAGTAAAAATCTTCTATTTTTTCTTCCTTTAGTTTGTTAATGCTCATTGTGCAGTGTTGTTGTAGCAGTTGTTGGTTTATTTCTCTTAATGTTGTGACAATTGATTATGTGGTCACATTGTTTCAAAGTATGTGTTTACAATTTGATTTTCTTCTGTTTCTGCATACATTGTCTCTAACTATATTCATGTTTATAATCATTTTCATGTCCATGTTTAGGTCTCTTCCTTTTATAATCCTTAACACATTCATAGTAATACATTCAAACATTTAAACATTCTGTAAACAACTCAGTATAGAAAATTGTTGTAGAATGACGATTTTATTAGCTGCTACTTAATAATGTCTTTGGTTTAAAAATTTTTAATTCCCACCTTCTGCACTACCATGGGATAGAGATTTCCCTGGTGTAAAGGTGAACATCAATAAAAAATTAGTGATAAAAACATCAGGAAAATAAAAAAATTTTGTTTTGTTTTTGTTTTATAACATTTCCATTTTCATTAATTATGTTGTTGTTATTAGCTAAGTGCTCGAACTTGAGATCATTAGAAGTATTGATATAGCTTTTGATAAGTTTAAATTGCTGGACAATTACTAAGCTGTATTAGTAAAGGTGTAATAGTATTTTGTTTAGCTGCCTGCATATTTTAAACATGCATGTCTGAATTTAGTTCTTGTTGTTTTTGGTTACGTACGTTCATTCCGTATTTTGTTCTCTGTCATGTGTTTATGTTTATTTTACTGTTTGTTGCTCTACATAGTATCTGTTGTTCATATTTAGAGTAGTAATTTTGTTGCAGTTGTTTGTTATGTATCACTGTACACTACTGCCACAGTTGAATTGTTGTTTATACAAATAAAACAATTGTTGAAATGTGTTGGTTATATCCTGGTCTGGTCACTTTGTTTATTTGTTTCTATGTATATGTAAGTATGTTTGTATGTATATATTTGTTGGTTTATAATGGTATTTACAATTACATTTGCAGTTGTAATGTTAACAAACAACATAAGCAAGAACAACAATAAAAACAACATGAAGAAGAATACTAACAATATTGCATTTATTGTAGTTGTAGTGATTATTATACATTTGGAGTTTTTTGCTTTTCAATGTGGCATTTTATTATAGAGACATTTGTGGCATTTTCGTATTTTGTAAACAATGTGAATGTTGTTGTTGGTCGTTCGGTTGGTTGGTTTGGTTGATTTTGTTTCAATTGCATAATTACATATGGCATTTTGTGGACGATACAATGTAAATAGAAATAGCAAAAAATAAATAACAGAAAAAAAAAAAAAAAAAAAATACCACTCAAAGTGCCACAAATAAACAAAGATCTATTAATTTATGGGTATTTTAAATTAATTTTTATAATCTAGAATTTTACACAAGGGTTTCTTTCTCAGTTGACATAAAATTTTAGTTTTGAAAAATATTTTTTTTTATCTTTTTAAAAATCTGTAAGATTTTATTTAAAAAAAATCATTTTTCTTTTTAAATGGTTTCTTAAAAAATCTACATTAAATAAAGAAAGTTTTATTAAATTTTTCTAAAGTTTTCTTTAAACATGTTCAACGATAGACACCTTTAAAAAATGCTTACAATAAAAATCTTAACTATTTATTGATAAACAATTGTCATTTACATATTACTCCCACAAACAACAACAGCAGTAATATTAATAAAAAATTTACATATTTTGATTATTTGTTAAAAAAAATAATGTGCGTACGTTTTGTATGTGTGTGTGTGGTATAGCAAAAAGACGGCAGAAACAATTTTTATTTTTTTTTCTTCATCAATATAAAATTGAATTGAATTGAGTTTATTATGGAGACAAATAAAAATTGGCAAAATTTTACAACCCCCCTTTAAAAATAAACTCCAGCTGAAAGTGGGAAATTTTATAGTGGAAATAATTTGAAGTTTTAAAATTTAATGACAATTTGACAGGAATGAAAATAATCGACACAGATATGTCTATACGATTTTTTCCACTGTTTTCTTATTTTATTTTTGTGGCAATAACTTTAAAAACGCCTTCGAAACAAAAGGAGTTTGTTTTTTAAGAATAGTGTGTTAGGGTAGTGAAAAACTATAGGAGAGTAATGGTTATTCGAGTAAATGTTTTAGAGTTTTTAAAGTAGCAAGTCACTTATAATTTAGTTATCTTTATATGTATATAATGTTATGTTGCAATGTATAATCCTTGGTAGATTCTAAGTTATTCCATTTAGTAGTTTTCAAATTATATCTAAAAATATTTAATTTTGCATTTTCCACATTTTATTTTATAATTTTTTACTCATACTATTAAGCAGATTTTCAATAGAAAAATTAAAGATTTCGGTCTTCTTCGAGAATCTTCTCAAAAAGCAAAATTCCATGGGGAAAAAATTTTCAGTGAGGAACTTGAAATTATGATTTTTGTGTGTTTTTTTTTTTTTTTTTTTTAAGAGATTATCAAAAAGATTGTAATATTAGTCAAAAAAAAAAAAAAAAAAAAAAAAACATTTTTTTCAATGTTCGAACTTAATTTCGAATTTTCGAACATCTCGAAATTGGTTAAATTAAGAAAATTCGGTGTAACAATGAAATTAATTTATTAAAATATTAAATTTTTTCATTTCTGGCCATGTTAAAAAATTCGAAATTGATTTAGATTTTTCGAACATACGTGAAAATTTATAAATTTTAAAAGATTATCTTTAAAATAATAATACTCAGATAAAATATTGAATTTGGACATGTTTGAACTTAATTTCAAATTTTCGAAAATCTCAAAAATAGTTCAAATTACGAAAGTTCGTTATAAAAATAATATAAATACAATAAATTTTACAATTTCTAATAATTTTTGAAAATTCAAAATCAAATATTTTTCGAACATACGGAAAAATTCATAAATTTTAAAAGATTATCCAAAAAATAATATTACTCAAAGAATATACATATTTTTATAAGTTTTGGATATGTTCGAAGTTATTTTTGAATTCTCAAAAATCTCAAAAATGTTTCAAATTACAAAAATTTTTTATAAAAACAACTTTTTAGGAATTTAAAAATAACATTTTATAATTTCTAGCCATGAAAATAAAGATTTTTATAAAATTTCGGCATATTCGAAATTAGATTCGAATTTTCGAATATCTCAAAAATATTTTAAATTACGAAAATTCATAACAAAAATAATATCAATGTAATAAAACATTAAATTTTATGATTTTTAGCTATGTTCGAAAAGTTTAAATTGATTTAAATTGTTCGAACATAATGAAAAATTTATGAATTTCAAAAGATTATACTGAAAATTATATTACTCATAAAAGATACTGATTTTTTTAAAACTTGGGCATGTTCGAACTTAATCTAGAATTTTCGAACATTTCTGAAATAGTTTAAATTATGAAAATTCGGTATAAAAACTAAAATATTTAATTTTATAATTTCTGGCCATGAAAATACAGATTTTTATTGATATTGATTTTATACATAATTTCGAATTTTCGAACATCTCAAAAATGGTTTTAAATTGTGAAAATTTGTTGCAAGAATTAAATAAGTGCAATAAAACATTAAATTTTGTAATTTCTAGTCATGTTCGAAAATTCGAAATTGATTTAAAATTCTCGATCAAACGGAAAAATTTATAAGTTTCAAAAAATTATCATAAAAATAATATTATTCAAAGAAAATACATAATTTTTAAGATTTGGGTTTGTTCGAAATTAATTACAAATTTTTCGAACCTTTCAAAAACAGTTTTAATTGCGAAAATATGTTGTTGGAATAACTTTAATATTTAATTTTAAAAATTTTAGCCATATTCGAAATTAAAAATTAATTTAAATTTTTCGAACATACCGAAGAATTGAAACATTTCAAAGATTATCCTAAAAATAATATTAGTTAAAGAAAATACAGATTTCTATATGATTTGGGCATGTTCGAATCTAATTTCGAAATTTCGAACATCCTAAAAATTTTTTAAAATATGAAAATTCATTATAAAAAACAATTTAAATTTCTTAAAATATTAAATTTTATAATTTCTAACAAAGTTCGAAAAAGGAAATTTTTAAAAATTTTCGAAAATAACGAACATTTTAGAAATTTTCAAAGAATATCATACAAGTATATTAGTTAAAGTAAATATTCATTTTTGTTAGCTTTTCATCAGTTTTGAACTTGAATTCGAATTTTCAAAATTCTTGAAACAGTTAAAATTTCGGAAATTTGTAATAATAAGAACAAAGTTTTATTGAAACTTTAAATTTTTTGTCGTCATTTATAATTTTTTATTAGAGTAATTGTTTCAATTAGAACTAGAGAAAAAAGATTTTCAAATGATTTGAACATTTGAATTGCTGCCATTCTAATGAATAATAATTTGTTATACATTAATAGAATAATTGTTTTTAGTTGTACGAAAAAATAAAAATATTAAACATTTTTTAGGAGCAAAAATAAATGCGGGTTAAAATACTAACTCAGTTCCAATTGTTTTCGACTACTTTAAGAAAATTCAGCAAAAATATTGTTAACAATTATTCAATAACTGCTTACAAATTTTAAACAATTTCAACAACACTAACAATCTTGCAAACCCCAAAAATGTGGTTGCAAATGAAGTCGAAAACTTTCTTCTTATAATATTGAATACTTTGTTGTGAATTTTTTTTTTTTTTTTTTTTTTTTTTTTTTTTCACAAGACCACATATGTTAATATTAGAAAGAAATCTTAAGTTTTATGTTTTCTCTTTTGATACATATAGTTAAATAAAAAGGGAAAACTGTTCATTGAAAATGCATAAATTTTTTTTATACTTTTGTTTTTCTATAACTTGCTAAGGAAGTTGGGGCATAAACACTTATACATACATATAGTATGTATGTTCAAACACATACAGGAATATTATGTGGAAGTCTATAAAATCGTAAAAGTTAATGTAAAATATTTAAATCTATAAATTATGCTAAAATATAAAAATCACCAACTTACGAGTAATATGATTTGATATAATAAATAAAGAAGATTTCAAGAAGAAATTTATTCCTTTTGTAGACATACGTACGTATTCTACTTAAAATGTGGTTGGTATGTGGTTTGAGAAGATAATAATGATAAAGTTTAACCACGAATCTAAATAAATAATAAAAAGAAAAATAAGTTTTTTTATATTCTAGCACTTTTGCTTAGTCGAGAGGAAGCGGAACATGAAAAGGGTGTGAACTTTAACAATTGCGGTTGACATAAAGTTGGTAGTGGAGGAAAAAGGAAAAGAAAAAATAAAAGTATTTATAATAAATCTTAAACAATATAGAAATTTAAAAATAATTTAATAGAAACTAAATTGTTTACTATGCTCATCACTATAAATCAAATATCAGAGAGTAATTGTTAAAGAAATTTATTTTAATTATTTATATGTTAAACTAAATGCAACAATTTGTTAGTAAACAATTTTCTAACAATTATTTAGTATTAATTCACAATAAAATGAATGATTAAGCAGAAAATAAAGGAAAAAATACTTCCAACACACCCAAACGTTTTCATGGTAGAAATAAACAAAAGAAAAAACTTCCTGCAAATGACTTTACAAACTGAAATCAATGCTGAAATATAGAAAAAAATACAATAAAACCAGCATCAAAAATTGCTGGTTTTTCTTTATTCTTCTAAGTATTTACTGATTTTTTTCTTTTTAAAAGGATTCAGCTAAATAAATGAGTTAACATAACACATGTTTTCTGTAAGTTTTTCTAATGAATAGAAGGAGAAACATTGTTTAACAGTATAAAGTTAAATAATTTGTTAACCTTTTCTTATTTTCTTCTATTCATTTCCTTTTGCTAACTTGTTTATTTTGTAAAGTGTAATAGTGTATGTAATCATATGTATGCCTGCATATGTTTGTTGTTTTAGAACAAAAGTCAAATGTACAGTAATTAATATTTATATTATGTGTGAGTTTCTTTTGGCGTATAATGTGCTCACTAATTAACTTGTAATCTTAGATGTCGCGTCTTTTTAACTTAAAATAATTTTAAATGAATGGGTGTGTGTGTTATGTTCTATGTTTAAATATGTATGTGTGTATATTTGCATTTGTGGTAACAAAGAAAAGTCTAAAGTGAAATTAACATGTGTTAAACAACGACCACAATACACTTCTGAATTTTGAAAATACATTTTATTTACATTCTATTAAGTGGAGCCATAAGAGGATTAAAAACACTAGAAACGGGTAGACTGATATTAAAGTGTTAAATGTGTTGTGCTGGTTTGGTTGGTTTATTTAAAAGTTAAATAATTAATTATGTACCTAAAAGTAGATAAAAATTATTAAATTAAAGTATATTTAAAATATAATGAAATGAGGTATATTTTATGATACTGAAAAAATAGCAGAGATTGTAATTATGTGGCAAATACAACAAATTGTAAAAAATAGAAATCTAAGTAACTGTCTAAATGATTTTAATTATTTACACATATTTGATTACATCAAAAATTCATATATAGAAATATTCAGGACTTAAATAAAAGCCAACTCTTTAAGACTAAAGTAATTTTTATAAGAATATAGAATTTTAAAAAGTGGCAAATAGTCCCTCTTCTAGCCTAAGTGCTTTTCTTCATAATATCTTTTTTCGAAAAGACGTATTTTATTTTAAGAAAGCCTTTTTGATAACAAATAATCTTACGAATTACATTGAAGTTATTCTTAAGAGGTTTAATGCCTACAGGAATTCTATAGCCAATAACACAGATCAACAAAATCGCAAAAAAAAAAAATAATAAAATAAAAAATTAATAATAATTTATATTTCGAATAATTCGGCAAAGTTATTATTCCTTAAAATTGATATAGTTTAGGAAGTAAAATTAAAATTTTCCATCACGTCATATATTTAACCCATTGAGGACCAACAAAATTTTCTACCTTAGGGAATCTTTAGGTTATAAAATTTTCTAGGTAGAGCAAATTAGTCACTCCTTTTTTATAGCCAAGACATGGGGCTACAAAATTGTGCACTACACCCACTCCTTACTCCTTATTTGTCCATGTTTTTATGAGATTAATTAAGAAATTCTCAATTTTTACAACATTAAGGACTTCTAGGGGCTATATGTGACAAGTTAGAGACTTGACTTGGAACATTTTATAACCTAAAAACTCATAATGGAAACATGTTTTCTTTGCTCCTTAATGGGTTAAAAATGTAATTGGGGTTTACGACCATATAATGTTAACTGGATTTACACATTGCACGTTGGGGAAAAATGTGTCAAAAGTGGCGCTTAATTGAATTTTAAAATTTAAAGTTTTGTAATAAAATTGAATACCGAATAAAAATAGACAAAATAATGTATCAATATCAATTCAAATGTTTAAATTAGGTTGTGTTGTTTTCTTATAAGGAGCTGTCAAAGTTACATTTTTTACATTTTTGAAAAATATAAAAAATTAAATTTTTATCAGCTTTCAGTGTATTTATTTTGAATAAAAAGTCTTTTAAGGATAAAATTTAAAATTAAACCATCAACTTCAGATATTTAAGTGTACTTTTCTTCAAGTAGTTATAAATTATATTTTGTCCTGATATTTTTGTTATTTTTTTGAAAATTGTCCTAAAATACACGAAATTTTAACTTTCATGGAATGCAACTTATATGTTACAGGATGTTTGTTCTGAAAATTTTCTGAAAAATAGTATATATTGTCCACTTTAATATTGTGAAAAAAAAAGAAAATCGTGGGCATATATAGCCCGATTTGAGAAAATATTTTTTTTTTCAAAAAAACTCCAGTAGATTTCATACAAAAAACAGCTTAAGTGCATTTTGTTTGCTTTATCAAACATTAAACAGTGGGAGCGAATCCGAAAATATATCTGTTACTTCTAATTGGCTGATTGGATTTGCATGAAATTGCACATAGGCATAGCAGAGGATAGTGAAATTTTGAGTTTAGTAGCAGGATCTAATATACCCATCAGGGGATGAACTATGGGGGTTGAAAATAGGATACTAGTGTCATGGAAAAAGTTTAACTAATAGCGAATTTTTGTTTCTTACCCGATTTCCAAGATTTTTATATCACCTTAAAGTCCTTGATAAATCTTTTAGAAAAAATGCTTGCATGTGCTACTTATCTTATATATTTTTCGAGTTATATACATTTGAAATTTCAAAAAACTAAATTTTACAAGATCTTGGTTAAGATTTTTCCATATATAGCCAAATATTTTCAAACGATTTTATTATATTTTATATAGTTGGTTAAAAAACAAAATTATCTATCACACAAAGAAAGTCGTTGTCTTTATTGAGTCAAGTTAAACGATTTTGAATTGGAAAATTTGCAAAAACTAGCAAACAAATGTACAGATGGATGGACATTGGCATTCTTTCAAAAAAATCTTAAAATTCTAAAAATATTTGTTTTTCACTTCTCGATTAATATAACAACCAAATGAAAGTATTAAAATTTTGATATCACCTTTCCTTGAATTAAGTGGCATTTTCGACCCATTTAACACAAATGTATAGACGGACGGATATTGCCATGCTGCCAAAGAATATTTTGTGCATTTTTTTTACTAACTAATAAAAAGAAAAAAATAGAATGTGATCATCAAAATTTGGATATCACCTTTTCCTAAATTAAGCGTAATTTTCATCCCATTTAATCCAAATGTATAGACGGACGGACATTACCCTTCAGCCTAAAAACATCTTATAATTCTAAAAATGCATATTTTACTTACTAATAAATAGGAAAACTAAACGTGATCATTAAAATGTTGATACCATCCTTCTCTGAATTATGCATAATATTCAACCCATTTAACTATAATGTATAGACGGACGGACAGACATTACCGTTCTGCTAAAGAAAATCTTAAAATTCTAGAACTGAATTTTTTTAACTAATAATCAATAAAAAAAAATAAATCGTGATCATTAAAATATGGATGTCACTTTTCCCTGAATTAATCGCCATTTTCTACTCCTTGATTCTTGTTAAGCTCGTCAAATTCCAACTAGTCCATTTTTGTTTAAAGTAGAAAGATTTTTTTTCTTTTTTGCCAGCCACTGTATTTTTACTTAATTGTAGGTATACATGAGTATTTCCACTTAACTGTAAATTAACTGAAACATTTTTGATGTTTTCTCTTATCAAAAGAAATTTTAGTAAAAAAAACCTTAAATTTTGCAGGACAATTTTTTCGGACTCTAATCTCGAAATAACTCCGAAACTATTGAGCATATCAAAAAATTAAGTTAAGATGTCTTGAAGATATTTTTAGTCCGTATCTTGGTGTATCAGTTATGTCAAATGTACACATCGTTCTTGAGTTATGGTGAAATATACTAGAGTAGTGGCCTTACTATGGGCGAAATATTAGATACTCCCATAAAAAAAATCCAGACCTGATGGAAAAAAACTGAAACCAAATTTGTGTTTAGCACAACAAAATACATCAAGCCCAACTATTCGTCTTTGGGGGGGGAATGTTTTTATTATGTTAGTTTTTTATTATTTTTTACTTATTTAAATATTTTTTGTTCATTCACTTGTAAAATATTTACAATTCAAACAATATTAGATTCCTTAAGTTTATCCTATTACTAATCCTCAAACATTTTATCGTTATCCATAAACACATTACAGAAGTATCAAAAAACATATTGCAAATCTGTTAATGATCTGTTTTTTTGTTTTGATTTTTTTTTTATCATTTCTATTGTATAACATTAGGCGTCAATGTCCCCTTTTTTTCTAAAGTGAAATTCAAGAAGTTAACAAATAACTATTCAACAACAATATTTTTTTCATATGGTTTATACAAAATGCAACCAACCATTGTCAAGGATATTTTGTGGTGGCTTTTGGGAAATAACCAAAAAAAGCACAAAATATGTAAATTGTTTTTTGTTTCACTTAAAAGTATCTCAAACTGTAAAGAAAAAACTGAAAATGTTTTTAGATGTATAAACTACCAAAAGGAGATTTTTTTTATTTTTTGGTTTTTGAGGTTTTTAGTGTTTTTGTTAAAAGATTTTTAGGAAATGCTAGACATCTGATTATAAATGCAAATCAATGTAAATGACAACAACATGATATTGTCTCATAGATACTATTTAGTATCTCTGTTGGAAAAGAAAAAAAAAAAAAAAAAAAAAAAAAAATCAAAATAATTTACAATATAAATCTTTCTAAATTTTGTTCTTAAGTTAAATGCTTTAATATTATTTAAAATAAAATCTAAGTGAACTTTCTTTTCGTTTTTTTTTTGTCTGTTTTCATTTCATATACAATTTATTCTTATCATTTATTATTGTTTAAATGTTTTACTCGTTTTCTTAACAAACAAATAAACTTCCTCCTCTCCCCACTTGCTTTTCATAAGGCCACCTTAAATATGTTTCAACTACACTCATACACACATACACTTACGTACAAAATATTTAAAAGTTCTTGAAAAACTTTTAATTCAACTTGAGCCATAAAATGCACAGAATGTTCAAAGTTTATTTTCATTTCTTTGTTTTTCAAACTCCAAAAAACGCTCCTTGAACCAAACATTATAAGATTCTCTGGAGGCATCCTCTTTTCCACATTTTCATCATCATTACCAACGTCATTATTATTAAGAAACATACGAAAGAATTTTAGCGACAAAACGGGCGCAACACAAAAATTTCATTTATTTGTTATTTTTGAAGGAGGAAAAAGAAAAACCCGACGAAAAATTTTAAATAGAAAAAAATGTTTATGACAATTACAAGTGCATTAAAGTTTATTTTCATAAGATGAAGTTTTTGGCAGAAAAATAATATTTCGAAAAATTGTTAATACTTTTTTAAATCATTTTAAGCTTTTTCGTTAAGTATTCATGGAAAAATTCAATTAGATTTTATGAATTCAATTTTGGTGGAAGAATAGCAGAAGTATTTATTGGGAGAAATGAAATTTTAATTTTACTAGTATAAAATATAATAAAAATGTGATAATTACAGAATATAAATAAATAAATTTTTTTTTTTTTATAATTACAAAACAAGTAAATTTTTATGAAAAAGTAAATTATACTAATAATAACATAATTGTGCCAGACAAACCATTAAATTAACATGAATGATGACTTTGTGCCCTTTGTTTTCTTGCATTTATACTTGGAAATGAAGTCAATGGATCCATTTTTATTTTGCTAATTTCGAAAATCATGCGATTTTATTAGCGATTTTTGTTTATAGAAAATGGTAAAAATATACACGCAGAGAAAAAATATGGTTGTGCTAAACAAAATCGAAGAGCATTATATTATGATTAGATTATATAGTTGCTTCAAAAATGTGTGTGGTCATAAATCATAATAAATATGAACATTTTAATAAAAAAATAATCTCGCTTTTCATATTACAATCCAAGTTTTTGCATTTTGTATTTATATATTTTATAACGCTATAATCCAGTTTTATCACATTATGATCAAACTTTTTCATATTTTTACCGGATTTTATTATATAATTATTCTGTTCCAACTATAAAAAAATTTTAATATGAATACTTTATGAGCAACTATTTAACTAAGATATTTTTTATTAACTAATAAATAAAAAACTAACTATACAAATAAAATATATGCATTTAAAACAAACAAGTAATGGATTTTTTAACCATACTTGTAAAAACAACACTTGTTATATTTATCTTTAACATTTTATTGTTGTGGAAATAATAATATAAAAATGGTTTAAAAACAAGATATGTTGTAAGAGCAAGGAAAAAAATTTTAATATTTAATGGTTGTAGAAATAATGTTATTTTTTTATGTTAATAAAATTTTATTTCTGGTATAAAAATTAAAAAACATAACATTTTTGTAGTCAACTATATTAAAATTATTATTGAATGTAAACATTAAATGATAAAACTTAAACTTTATGAAAATGAACTACAAGAACATAATATCCCAGCAAAAACTTCGCTTCGCTAAATAACGCGATTTGTAAGCGAAATCACTACGAAAAATAGCTTCCACTTTTAGTGCTATAACTGATGAATTTTGTTCGCGATGTCCAAAATTTCATAAGTTTTTATTTGGGTTCCAAAAGAGTTGTTTTGAATGCTGATTTTTTTTACGCATTAGAAAAAACATTTGGCTCAGTTGAGTTTGTTAGTCTGCCGTCTTACTCGCTACACCACAATCGACTTGTATTTTTATGTGTAAAAAATTGGTTTTCATGTAGGGAAATAAATAAATACAATTTGTAAAAAAAAAAAACATTTGTCTTAAGTGGGAGTTGATCTCTCTTTGAATTTAAATACACATTTTTTTAGTTAGGCACTCTAGACAAATGAGTTACGTAAAAATCAAACTACTTTCATATTTACTAAATACTAGTTATTGAAGTACTATTTGGTAATGCTGCGAGTGGTGAATAAGGCTACATTGTAATGCATACAGGAAGGTGTTGCTTTTAAAAATGGAAGCTAAGTTTTTGCTGGATATTGTTGTAGTGACTGCTTAAGTACAAATCGTACTTTTATTAAAATTTAACCCTTTTTGAATATGAAATAATATTTGGATTGATATTATTTGCCAACGACGTTTACTTCTGTTTTGATTCATCCTTGCAAGTAGTTTCTACAAACTAGAGAGTTAATCATTATCTGTCACTCAGCTTCTTCGCTTTTAATTACTCTTCGGAGAATTTGTGGCAATTGCACTAATGGACTGGTCTCTCAGTACCGGTTAAGTATCAATTGACACCTAACTCATCACCAAAGTTCCAGTTGAGACTAAATATCAGTTTAGAGTTAATTTCCAACAGGCATGTTAGATTTGAACCGGTTCACTTTCCTATAGGGTAGATATCTTTAAAACAACTTATCGTTCGTATGTTGCCATAAAAAACTAAGATATTTTCTCTAATTTTTTGAAATTTTGAAAAACTATTGTGTTTTATTTTTATTTCGTTTATGTCCTTCCACATTTTTTACCTTCCATAATCATTTTATATGTTAAGTCGTAAAGACAATTTTTTTTTTTTAATAAATGAATTTTTGTATGGAAATATTTATTGGCGTAGCTTAAACTGAATTATTCAGTCAGTTTAGCAATTTTTAAGTTAATTTGAAAAAAAAAAAAAAATAAAAGTCGTATTGAGAGAACGCTTTCAAAAGTGTATCAAAAATATAGTTGTGTATCGTGTATCGAAATAATAGTTATATTTTATAGATGGTATAAATTGTATATAATCCAAACATGAACCAAATCGGAAGATCTAATATATTTAATGTCTCATGGTCATATTTAGGAAATTTTTAATAGTATTTCTTTAAGAATAGAGATCAAAGCTCATAGCAAACTTTTTAAAATAAAAAATATATCTTTTTACAGTTTTATTTAAATGTGATTCTATTTATTCTCGTCAATAATATTGCAATGTCAGCTTCTAATCTGATTTATTTTGGGAAAAAGCTATATTGAAATTAAATATTTTTATGTTGTGAAGTAAGTTAATCATAGTACAGATAATAATTGATTACATAAATTCCAGGTTTTAAAATATTTTTCTGATTATAATGAAATTAATAAAAATTTGGTTGTAGATTCTTTTGTATTGTCCGTTACAGTATTTTTCTGAAAACAAGCTCAGCTTAAAGAAAGTACTATCCCCAAGATATTTAATTTCATTAAAAAAAAAACTTTTATTTTTAAGTAATTTTTGAGTGTTGAAACTCTATTCGGGGGGATATACTACTATGAAATAATGAACCGATCATAACCAACTTAAATAAGCTTTGTCCTTGTGTCATAAAAGTCCCACTTGACAAATTTCATTGAATTATATCTTAAAAATTGCACAAACACATAATACTCCCATACATTTAAAATTTTCTTATCAAAATCATTTTAACCCGTACACAATGGAGTAGAGGCTCTGATCGACAATAACTTTTTTCTCTGTTTCATTTTTTATTTTCAATATTTTTCAAATATTTATAAAATTACCTAATAAATACATTTGCATTACAATATTTTTATTTTGTGAATAATAAATTCATTTTCGATGTTTTTCTTCTTGTACACTTATATTTAAATTGAATGTATCATATAATTGAGTTATTCGATATACCTTTTAGGTATTGAATTGTTTTCAATTTTTGTTCAGTTGTTTTTCTTTCAACTACCAAATTCCTTTGTTACAAAATGCATTATTGTCATCAATGTATTTGTAGCTTCTGGTGATTGAAATGGATGTAAAATATTTTATTGGGTACACTATTACGTATGACTAATGTTTTTATATTTAAAGTTACCAGATGGTAAGAAATCGCTAAGAATAGATTTTAGAAATCTAGTAACTCTAACAAAACAGAATTTATTGTTTGATAAAATATTTAAAATTTAATATTTATTCTTATTTAAGTCCAAAATGTTAATATTAAATTGTTTAACATTCTTCTTACAATTTATGAAGAGTGGCATCTCTTTAACCATATTCAATATGAATATTACATAGTTTTGCATACATTAAAAGCATTTTTAAGTTTATCTATCAAATATTTTTCACATGAACTATTTTGATGGCATATGTTAAATATTTTTTTTGTCTTTTTTTATAGGAATTATATTCAAATTCATTGTACTTGTTAAAAAAATACATGAATTTGAATATTTTTTTCTTGTTTATTGGTAAAACAATATTATAACAATTTTGCATTTGTGCTGCAAGTATATTAAATTTTATTGCTCCCAAATAAGGTTGCAAGTAGAAAAAAAGAAAGAATAAATTTGAAATGTATAATA
The DNA here is from genome assembly GCA_951394005.1 of Protophormia terraenovae. Classification (NCBI taxonomy): domain Eukaryota; kingdom Metazoa; phylum Arthropoda; class Insecta; order Diptera; family Calliphoridae; genus Protophormia; species Protophormia terraenovae. Next base: position 148,162,697 of record OX596074.1, read on the forward strand.
AATTTAAAATTTTTAGTAGACATATTTAAAAAGCAACAATACTAAATATAATAAATAAAGTCCTTAGTGAGTTTAGTTTATAAAAATAATATTACAAATTATTTAGTAATTTTTTCTTTTTATATTTTTTTAACAAAAAAAACAATATAATTTTATTACTTTAAATGTCTTTTTATTAAAAAGTTGTAAAAAAACATATTTTATTTATTTGTTTATAAAAACATGTGCATAAGCTCCCATATTGACAAACTTTTTCTATAATTCGATTTTTGGAAAAAAAAAAGGAAATAAAAATGTAACACAACTTCAAAAACAATAATATTTGTATTTTGTTTAAATGTGTTTGTATGAGAAAATATAACAATGTATGTATGTGTAAGTTTTCATAGTTTTATCTCATCAAAAATTGCCAACAATATGCGAAATGACACAATAAACTTGAAACTTAGTTTAGTTTCTTCGTTTTGATTTTATTGTCATAACACTTTATTATTAACTTTAAAGCAGTAATGGAAAAGAATTAATTCTTGAAATTAAAAAACAAAATTATATAAATTAAAAAGTTGACCAAATGATTTATGATAAGTGAAACTCAAGTATCTGAGAATGATGATCCATATGATTTTCATATACCAGGGTATCATCTCCTATCTCATTTCGACTTCTATCGGAGCATTGCAATGTACATACGCAATGAAGTTGTGTATCAGTGCCAGCAATTATTAGATTAGATTCGGATCACTGCACTATTTCTACCTCCTTTTCGTTCTCTAAGCTTCGTAACGTTTCTCAAACATCAATAAAACGTTCAAAATAATCTACGAAAAGGCTCGTTGGGTTGAGCTCAACGATTTCTTTCGACATTTTAACTGGAAACTATGTTTTTTAGACAATGATATTAATGTCAGTGCGAAAATGGTGGAGAATACAATTATTCTTGGGATGAAATCTTTTATTCCATGTAGGAAAATTTCGATTAGGACAAGAAATAAATCTTGGTTAATTCAGACGTGCAAAGACGCAGTCAAATCCAGCGATAAAGCTTTCAGTATCTGGCGAAATAACCAAAATCCAGATACTGACTCGCTGCGCAAGAAGGAGAGGCATTCGTGTGCCAAAATGCTAAGACGGGAAAGAGCTCTGCACGAGCAGCGTCTTCGTGCTAAAGTTCTTAACACCCCGAGGGCCAGTAAGACGTTCTGGTCAAAAGAGTAAGGGATAATGCTAGTTCTTCAGTTCCAACTCTTTTAATGGATGACCAAGTATTCACTGACCCAGTTGATAAATCTAACTTATTGGCTGAATTATTTGCAAGTAATTCATACTTGCTAGAAAGCAATCAACCACTGCCCGAACTCGAAAGAGTATCCGTAACTATGCCGAACATATTTTTAGCAAATCTCAAACAAACAAGTCTCCTGGGCTGGATGGCATACCAGCACTAGTCTTGAAGCTGTGCTTTTCGACGTTAGCACGTTCTTTAGCTTACCTTTTCAGGACCATGTACCATGCTGACGAATATCCTACGTGTTGGAAGGTTGCTAACGTAACACCAATTCTAAAGAAGGGACAGGCTAATAACCCGTCAAATTATCGTCCATTAGCTATTTGTCGGCACTCTCTAAAGTCATGGAAAACATGGTCAATTGCCATCTTGTTAGATATTTAGAGTCTCACAATTTACTAAGCGACCGGCAGTATGGGTCTCGTAGCCTTTTTGTATCGATCTTTCTCAGAGATCGAACTGTACGAGTTGTAATAGATGGTGTTTCATCAAATGAGTTCAAGATCAAACTTTTAATCCTATCTACTCTTTTGCACATTACAGCAACATTTGCCATTCATACTCATTTAATAATAGACAAAGCTCGTCGGAGATCTGGACAATGCGGCAGAACATGAATGATATGCTTAACCGTGATCTCGTAATAATCTCTGAATGGAGTCTCGCCAATAGAGTCGACTTTAATGCTCGTAAAATCTAATGTATGTATGTTAACATACAAACGTGTAGCGGATCATGTTGCTTCATCTGTATTTATGGGTGGTATAAATATGAAGGAATCAAATGCTCTAGATGTTCTACAGTGTGATGTCCGTTGGACTGAGCATATTTTTCAAGTGTCCATGCATTCAAGTGCCGTGTTTTTTTGAAACCGTGCAAAAGATACTTCACTCCATCTGACCTTCGTACTATTTATACCACCTATACCCGACCTAAAATCGAATACAATGTGCCGGTGCTTCAAAGTCTATTTTGGAGCTTCTCGACCGCGTACAGGAGAGGGCGAAGGTACTTATCGATGACAGTAGGGTATAAGACTCTATTGATTCACTAGAGCATCGTCGCAATGTGGGTTGTATCTCACTGTTCTATCAATATTACAATGGAATGTGTTCTGATAAAGTTAGAGAAATAGATTTTGAAATTTAATTTAATCTTTCAAATTACTGCATCCATTGCACCGACAGAAAAGTAGTTTAGTAAGATTTTTAAATCAATTCGAAAAAAATTTTAAATATTCTTTTCTATTTATTGCACTAGTTCCTATTAAAGATATATTTTTGATCGTAATATTTATATTAATTTATTTTACCCCTTATTTTTCTCAGTGTAAGAAAAAAATCTTAAAAGTTCATATAAAATTCTAACTTCTTTATTTTATTCTGGCAATTTCATATGTTGTTGTTTCTTTTTTTATATGAAAAACAAAATCAACAATAAAATCCAAAATATCGGAAATAAAAGGAAGTTTATACTCCTAAATACATACTACATAGTGTGAAAGACTATGTTGTGTTTTTCCATATCCTGTTTATGTTTTTGTTGTATTCAAACTCATTTTTACTTTAGAGAAAATATCTATTTTTTTATGAATTTTATATCTAGTTTACTTTTTAACAACTTGCAACATGTATTATTGAACTGACTTTAGTAGAGAAAATCTAATAAAACAACAAATTTACTTTTTTTTTTGTTTTGTATATTTTCTCAAAAAATGTTTTTAAAATTTGATTTGAAAATATTAAGAACAACAACAACAATAATAATACTATAAAAAGAAAAACATAATAATTTAAAAGTTTAAACCCATCAAGTCTGGCGCACACACAGGCATTTAAAGGTATGTGATAGAAAAAATAAAGAAAATATAAATATTTTCTAGTTGTTTTTTTATTTTTTTTTATTTTTCTTATTTAAGAAATATTTACCTTACTAATCTTACTTCAAGAGTTTATATATACAAAAATTTGGCTAATAAACAAATTTGTAAGAAAAATGTTAAAAATAAGAAAACATTTTTGTAAATTTTGTTTAATTTCCTAAGAGTTTAATTTACTTAAATTCGTATAAGTGTTTGTTCATTTTTATAAGTATGAATTGTATTTAAGTTTTTTATTTTATTTTTTTTTTTTGTTGTTTTCTTGTCTTTTTGTATTTTATTTTCCATTTCATACAGACACAAATAATTAGATTTAATAGGGGTCTATTCTTAGGAGTAAAATAAAATAAAATAAAAATTAAAGGACTAACATAAAATAAGTTAAGAAAATAAGCAGCAAAAAAGAGTGTCTGCGTGCATGAAAATGTTAAGTTTTTTACTAACTTTTATTTTGCTTGGGGAGAGAACCAACTGTATATTTTAGAAAGTAGAATGGAGTCTTTGAAGCGTTTTCAATAAAGGCTGTTTTGATATAATTTTGATAGTAAATTTTAGACAAATAATTTGCAAAGTTATATGACATTTTTCAATAGGATACTTAATTATTCGTTTCTATATAAAGATCTTAAAGGAAAAAAATATTACTCAATAGATAAAAAAAACGTTGTATAATTAATCAGTATTACTCATACGCTCACATAATTCATTTAATTCGAAACTTTCATAATTCAAAAAAAGAAAAAGAAGAATTTTTCCGGTTTATAATGTAAATATGTATACACGCTCTATCAAGCTTTATCTACTGTAAAAATATCGATTTGTGAAGAGAATATGTGGTTAATTTTTCTGCAAAGTGAAAATAAATTTAAGTTAAAATTTTATCCTTTTTGGAAATTTAGTATCTTTTATTTTATTTTTTTGTAAAATATTTATTTTTCCCGATAATTGGAACTTTTTAAAATTGCTTTTATATTATAACAGTTTTACATTTACTTCTTAAAATTTGTTTTTAAATAGAATCTATTTTGAAAATTTGTAATTTTTTCTGTCTTTTTTTTTTTTTTTTAATAATTCCCAGCAAAAACTTTTTGGTTTTCGGTAATGACAACTACTTATTAAAGTACTTTCCTGGAAAGTAGGCGTCATTATTGTTTGCCTTCTCTGCATTACATAAATAAGTACTCAATAGTATAATTGCAGAGTAAGTTACAATCACATTGATCAGTTGTCTAGAGCACAGGATTAGCAACCAGAAGGTTGCCTGTTCAACCCTATTCTGATGCTATTCGTTTTTTTAAACAAAATATCTAAAAATATATTTTATGCTAAAACAAGTTTTCTAACTTTGAATATTAAATGCGAGATGGTGTACTGAGTAAGACGTTGGTCATTAAAAACGACTAGTTTATAGGGTCCCAAGTTCAACCTCACTGATGGCAAAATTTGTTCCTTTTGTTTTTATTTTTTTATGTTTGTTTAAGTACATATTTTTGAGTATAACTAGAGTCTAAAAATAACTACATGAATTCATGGACAACTCGAAAAAAGTAACTAGTTATTGAGACAAAAAATAAGTAGTTTATTTTTGTTTCCAATTATACCTGCTAGCTTATCAGGAAAGCAAAGTTTTCGCTGGGTTGTTATAAAATAGTACTTTTTAAATTTGTAAACACTTTTTGAATTTAATTCTTTTATTATGTTTTTTTTTAATAGTACTTTAAACCCAGCAAAAAACGATTCCAAAAAAGGAACATTTTCACAACTTTCAAAGTGGAACAAAGTGCATATTTTAAACTTTTTTGGAAGTTCTTTTTAATTATTTCGAAAAAAGTGAAAATAAATAAATTGTTAGATGGAAAAAATTGTAATAATTTTTAACAAAATTTAAATTTTAAAGCATTTTTATTATTATTTAATAGGGCAAAAACAGATTTTTTATTAAAAAATTGTATAAACATAATTTTAAGAGAAGTGCGTAAAAAACATTGAACAAGAACTTTTTCAGTTCTTTTTTTGCTGGGAAAGTACTATTTAATAACTTAAACTTTTTTTGAAGATTGTTTTTTTTTTTTTTTTTTTTTTTTTAATTTAAAATATATTTACGTTTTATGAAATTTTGTCCTTTTTTATTAGAGGTCCGCAAATAATTTAAAGTATTTTATTTAACAAAAGTTTATAATGGAATGAACAAAATTTTCAATTTTAATAAAATTAAAGTTTATTTGTGCAAAGTAGAATTCAATTGTTTTCTCACATCCTTCCCCAATCAGATTCCAATCCTAGCAGAGATCATAGTTTAGTGAAAATTTCGACAACGGCTTTGTCATAACATCAGCCAACATCTCATGTGAAGGACAGCAATCACATCTTACGTCACCTCTTTCGATATGATCTTTAAGGAAGTGAACCTTATCAACATACTTAGTTCTGCCACTTAGCTTCTGTTCCTTCATCATATGCATGCAGACTTGGTTGTCTTCATATATTATAGTTGGATGGTTTTGTGGTATATACATATCATCTAGTAGGTGTTTGATCCAAACAGCCTCCTTGCACGTTTCGGAGAGTGAAATAAATTCGGCTTCTGTAGATGATAGGGTAACTAGTGTTTGCTTTCTGCATGACCAACTTATAGCATCACCATTTATCTAAAGAATATAACCAGAGTTAGATTTTCTATCTATCCTATCATCTGTCCAATTTGCATCGGCGTATTCTACTAATATGTTCGGATTATTATTGTTATAACTCATTTGTAAAAAGTAATTTTTAGTAATTTAATTTAGTTCAATTCCGATTAATCTTTTTGCGTAACTTTACGAGCAAGTATTGATATGCTCGCAGCGATATCAGGTCTTGAAAAAACACATAAGTTCAATAATGAATCAACAAGTTGTTGATATTTTCCGTTATTTAATAAATTTTGAGATTCAGTTTTACCATATCCTGGATCTAGTTGGTATTCAAATTCTTTAATAAGGTTTCTTATATACAGACGAATATAATAATTTAAATCTTTTTCTTGAAATATTTGAATTCCTAAATAATGACTTGCTTTTCCAGGACAATTTATTTCAAATTTTGATGACACTATTTTTTCTGTACTGACGATATTTGATTCATTCTGACTAGCCAGTAAAATATCATTAACCTAAATTTAAATATAGACTAAGCCTTTCCCGTTGGTGAATTTTGTGTATAAACAGGGATCAGCATTAGATTGCTTATATATACCTAAGCAAATTACTTCATGTAAAGTTTTATTCCAAATGTGAGCAGCCTGTATGAGTCCATATATGTTCTTCTTTAACTTGCACATAAGTTTATTCCGTTCATCAAATTCTGGCGGTTGTTTCATAAAGATAACCTCTTTAAGGGTTCCATTGTGGAATGCGGATTTTACAACAAAATGCTCTATTGACATATTCTTAACACCAGCGACTACAATAATGTTCTTAACGTTGCATATCTAACAACAGGTGCATATACTTCATAGTAGTCATCATCAAACTTTTGGGTAAACCCACGAGCTACCAAACGTGTTGTAAACCTATGCGGTTTTCCTTCTGCATCACGTTTAACCTTAAATGTCCACTTACAACTCACGATATTGTCATTATTTTCCTTTCATTGCTTCAATCCACTTGCTTCTATCTTTTGATTTCAGAGCTTCTTCGTATGGGTTCTACTATATCGTTACAAATGAATACAGCATTATATCCGAAACGATCTGGTTGTTTATCCTTGTTACTTCATGATGACCTTCGAATTTGTTGAGAATTTTGTTCGACCAAACGTTCGCTTTAATTTGGATTACTATCCACGGACACTTCATTGTCATGTACCAGACTTTGAAACGATACTATGTATTATCTTCTGATAATATATTCGTTTTCTAATTTTTCACCATTTATTTTAAAATTAGTACCTTTTGCAAAATTATTACTTTCAAAATTTTTATTTTTTCTTTACTTTTGAAAAATGCTGTATGAGTTTAAAATTTGTGTGCTTTTTTGAAAATAACATGCAGAGAAAAAACATTGTTGAGTATTGTTACTACAACAATGTTATGTTTGCAAAATAGTCAAAATCAAAGGTAATACCAATAATATAATGATAATGAAAATTTTATTAAGCTTTACTGAAAATCATTATATTTTTAGCAAAACCAAATTATAATAACCATAACATAACATGCATGCTTTTAATAAGTAGTCATATTATGATCATAAAAATTATATGTTTTTTTTTCTTTGAAAATTTCAATTTGCTTTTAACCAATCTTGTCTGTTGAGATATTAATTTGTATGACAGAACAGATTTCTGAATGGAAACTATTTTTTTTTTTTTGTGAAATGTATAGACTCAACTTACCAAGATTTAGCTCGTGTTTTTAATACGAGTTTAATGAACAAAAATAATTAAATTTGTTTTAGTAAAATTATTTCATATACAAAAATGTATAGTTGGTCCCATTATGTTTTCCTAGCGCAAAGGAACCAAGGATAATACAACTAATAAGGCAACGTGAACAAGTCGCGACAACTTGAGCTGCAAATAATCCTAATAACATTTTGTGGCAATGGAATTGAATTGATTATAAGTATAAAGGAAAACCATCACAAGACTAACCAAAGAATAATATAAAAATTAAAATGGAGAGTAAATAAAATAAGGAATTAAATATTAAAATATAATAAATTTAAAAAAATTCACTAAACTATAGAAAATGTTATGACATTTATTTAAAAAACTTATAAAAGCTTTAGGACCTAATTTCCTTCCATACACATTTTGTTTAACATTTGTCATTTCGTTTTACAAAATTAAGTCTTTAATCTAAAATGTATTTAGTTATAGATCATTTTCAATTCTGTAATATGCTTAATTTAAAAGTTTCTATTTTGCCAAATAATTTAAGACTTGTATTTTCATTTAACATGGTCTCATTTTTAAAAAGAAAACAAAGTTTTGTTTTCAGTTTTTTTATTAAGGATTTTTATTCAAATGCGGCATGCGTTTTGTATCATGTTTGTTATTTGTGGTAAAACTAGAAAATTGCATTCTTTTTCATTTTTAACTATTTTATTTTTATATACATATGCAGGCATTTTTTTCGAACTATTTTTGTGCGTCATGACCCTTTTGTGTAAAATGTTTGTATTTTTATTTGAAAACATTTTTTTTTTTACAGCCGTCTAGTTTTAGTATTTTTGGTATTTGCAACAAATTCATGTTGCTTTATGGTTTATATATACATAGTAGAATTCATATGTATATTGTTGCAACCACAAATACCAACCAGAAAACAATTGTCATTATTCATTTGAATTTATACAATTTTCATTTCATACCAACAACCACCAGACACCGTTTTGTTATATGGATTTTGTTTCTAGGCGATTGTACGTAGATATGTGTGTGTGTATATGTAAGTATTATTTGTTATTGCAACAACAAACTAGTTTTGAATACTAAATAAAAATAATATATATATTTTTTTTGGCTTTTGCTTTTTGGCAAATTGAAAACAATAAAAATAATTAATACTAGAACATAGTTTTGTGTTTGAGAATGTAAGTAAGCGTGAGACTACAGCCTACGGTTAGTTTTAGTAACCGGAAGCAATTTTAGACGTAATATTTCGTTTACTATTTAAATTATTAATATATGCTCTAAAATATATATTTTCTATGAAAATATGACAATATATGCTGTTATAACCAAAATATGCCAAAGTATACTGTAACAAATTGATGGCAAAATTCTTAAAATTTTCTAAAATTTATAAATAACTAACAGTTTGGTTCACAAAAACCAAGGAAAAAAATATGAATTTGCATTTTTATGTTGCAGTGGTGTTGACTTTTTTAATTTTTTTAAATCTTAAAATCGAATTTAATACAATTTCTCTAAAATTGCTTAAAAACTTAAAAGGTTATTAAGCTTTTTCTAAAATTTATCAATAAATTATTCATTAATTTTTAAACAATTTATTTTATTCTAAGTTTTATTTGTTGCATACTTTTAGGGGCAAAACTAAAAATCGTTACAATGCATGATACCTAAAAAAATATTACTTCAAAATTGTGCCAAATTTGATTAACACAACTTTAAAATTGCAACCTGTACTTTGATCACAATATTTACATGACAGACAGCCAGCCTGCCGACCAGGCGGACGGACTGACATCGTTAAATTGATTCAGAAAGTGATTCTGAGTCGATCGATATACTTTAAGATTTTTTTGTGCTTTATAAACATCAGCACAAACGCATAATACCCCAACCACCTATAGTGGTGTAGAGTATAATTATGATATTTTTTGCATAAATTATCTATTTTTTTATTAGACAGTGTTGCCCTAGTGTTTTTTAATATAGTATTTTTTTTAATTTACTTTATTTTTTGCAATTAATATTATTAAGAATTATATTTGTTTTATATATTTCTGTTAAAGACTTGGTTATTTGATTTTCATGCTTGTTTCTTAGTTGTTTAGCAAAAATTCTAAAGTATCTAATGAATACATTATCTACAATTAGCACTCTTTAATACACTGTAAATTTAATATTTTCAATGGAAAAATCTAAAGACTTCTTCACCCAGAGAAAAATAAACCACATACGTGTTGATGAAGATACTATTCAGTGTCAATAGTGAATCTGCCTTATATGTTTTTCAATACGTAAACGAACGGTTTTAAAAAGCCGATACCGTAAATTTTCAATGTGACCACGATCGGTCTGGATTTTGAATTGATTTTTTTCCCCAAGTGTACAAAATCCTTAATATAGACAATTTTTAAAACTAACTAGTTCAAAAGTTAGCTTAAAAAATACATATATTTTAACATGGCTGCATAGAATAAATAAGGGTGTGAAGATAAATACGTCAGTTAAATACGTCCTACACAAATGTTAAATACGCTCCAAACGCTGTTATTTGATTTTTCAAAATTAACAAATTTATTTTTGAATAAAAAAACTATATAAAAATTAAATTTTTATTAAAAAAATCTAAACTTATTTATAAAACATATTAAAATATAAAATTATAAAAAAAAATTGCCGAATATGTCACTTTATACATAAAATATCTTTAAACAAAAATGGAATATTTCAAGTGGCTCCAATGGACACAAGGAGCAGACATGAATCGGGTAAGCGGAAGAGTGGGAGTAGCCTAGAACTAGTAGATTCCAGAAATGTATATTCTATGTCCAGATTCCATCTGTGATCAGAGATATATAATTTTGAAAAATGTATTTTTTCACTATGTGAATAAGGAAAAATGTGGAATTTTCAAGTGGCTCCAATGGACACAAGGAGCAGACATGAATCGGGTAAGCGGAAGAGTAGGAGTAGCCTAGGACTAGTAGATTCCAGAAATGTATATTCTATGTCCACATTCCATCTGTGATCAGAGATATATAATTTTGAAAAATGTATTTTTTCACTATGTGAATATGGAAAAATGTGGAATTTTCAAGTGGCTCCAATGGACACAAGGAGCAGACATGAATCGGGTAAGCGGAAGAGTGGGAGTAGCCTAGGACTAGTAGATTCCAGAAATGTATATTTTATGTCCAGATTCCATCTGGGATCAGAGATATATAATTTTGAAAAATGTATTTTTTCACTATGTGAATATGGACAAATGTGGAATTTTCAAGTGGCTCCAATGGACACAAGGAGCAGACATGAATCGGGTAAGCGGAAAAGTGGGAGTAGCATAGGACTAGTAGATTCCAGAAATGTATATTCTATGTCCAGATTCCATCTGGGATCAGAGATATATAATTTTGAATGATGTATTTTTTCACTATGTGAATAAGGAAAAATGTGGAATTTTCAAGTGGCTCCAATGGACACAAGGAGCAGACATGAATCGGGTAAGCGGAAAAGTGGGAGTAGCCTAGGACTAGTACATTCCAGAAATGTATATTCTATGTCCAGATTCCATCTGGGATCAGAGATATATAATTTTGAAAAATGTATTTTTTCACTATGTGAATATGGACAAATGTGGAATTTTCAAGTGGCTCCAATGGACACAAGGAGCAGACATGAATCGGGTAAGCGGAAGAGTGGGAGTAGCATAGGACCAGTAGATTCCAGAAATGTATATTCTATGTCCAGATTCCATCTGGGATCAGAGATATATAATTTTGAAAAATTTATTTTTTCACTATGCCACTATGGAAAAATGTGGAACTTTCAAGTGGCTCCAATGGACACAAGGAGCAGACATGAATCGGGTAAGCGGAAGAGTGGGAGTAGCCTAGGACTAGTATATTCCAGAAATGTATATTCTATGTCCAGATTCCATCTGGGATCAGAGATATATAATTTTGAAAAATGTATTTTTTCACTATGTGAATATGGACAAATGTGGAATTTTCAAGTGGCTCCAATGGACACAAGGAGCAGACATGAATCGGGTAAGCGGAAGAGTGGGAGTAGCCTAGGACTAGTAGATTCCAGAAATGTATACTCTACGTACAGATTCCATCTGTGATCAGAGATATATAATTTTGAAAAATGTATTTTTTCACTATGCCAATATGGAAAAATGTGGAATTTTCAAGTGGCTCCAATGGACACAAGGAGTAGACATGAATCGGGTAAGCGGAAGAGTGGGAGTAACCTAGGACTAGTAGATTCCAGAAATGTATATTCTATGTCCAGATTCCATCTGGGATCAGAGATATATAATTTTGAAAAATTTATTTTTTCACTATGTGAATATGGACAAATGTGGAATTTTCAAGTGGCTCCAATGGACACAAGGAGCAGACATGAATCGGGTAAGCGGAAAAGTGGGAGTAGCCTAGGACTAGTAGATTCCAGAAATGTATATTCTATGTCCAGATTCCATCTGGGATCAGAGATATATAATTTTGAAAGATGTATTTTTTCACTATGTGAATAAGGAAAAATGTGGAATTTTCAAGTGGCTCCAATGGACACAAGGAGCAGACATGAATCGGGTAAGCGGAAGAGTGGGAGTAGCATAGGACTAGTAGATTCCAGAAATGTATATTCTATGTCCAGATTCCATCTGGGATCAGAGATATATAATTTTGAAAAATTTATTTTTCACTATGTGAATATGGACAAATGTGGAATTTTCAAGTGGCTCCAATGGACACAAGGAGCAGACATGAATCGGGTAAGCGGAAGAGTGGGAGTAACCTAGGACTAGTAGATTCCAGAAATGTATACTCTACGTCCAGATTCCATCTGTGATCAGAGATATATAATTTTGAAAAATGTATTTTTTCACTATGCCAATATGGAAAAATGTGGAATTTTCAAGTGGCTCCAATGGACACAAGGAGTAGACATGAATCGGGTAAGCGGAAGAGTGGGAGTAGCCTAGAACTATTAGATTCCAGAAATGTATATTCTACGTCTAGATTCCGTCTGTGATTAGAGATATATAATTTTGAAAAATATATTTTTTCACTATGCGAATATTGTAAAATGTGGAATTTTCAAGTGGATCCAATGGACACAAGGAGCAGACATGAATCGGGTAAGCGGAAGAGTGGGAGTAGCCTAGAACTATTAGATTCCAGAAATGTATATTCTACGTCTAGATTCCATCTGTGATTAGAGATATATAATTTTGAAAAATATATTTTTTCACTATGCGAATATTGTAAAATGTGGAATTTTCAAGTGGATCCAATGGACACAAGAAGCAGACATGAGACGGGTAAGCGGAAGAGTGGGAGTAGCTTAGGACAAGTAGATTCCAGAAATTTGTCTTCGATGTTTATATTTGGTCTGGGATCAGAAATATATACTTTTTAAAGTATATATTTTTTAGCTATGAAAATATGAACGAATGTTGAATTTTCAAGTAAGGCAGAGACGAAAATGTTGAGAAATAAATCTTTAACTTCTGATCAGCAATTCGATTTGGCGGAGCTAAAAGAATTTAGAGTAGGGTCCCTTTGAAATATAAAATTCGAAATTGTTGCCAATTTTTTTATCTTGTCCGATTTCAAACATTTTTATATAGTTTTGCAGGCCTTGATAGAACCTACAAGAATTTAAAAACCTCAATTTCCTTGGATTTTTTTTAGTTTTTTCTATAAAAAACAAAATTATCTAATTATCTATAGTTAAGAAAATTTGAAGAAAATATCCTTACGAAGTCCAAAAACTAATGATATTGAATTATACAATTGCAAAATCCTGGTTTTTATAATTCTACAAAATAAATTTTTCTTTAAATTAAAATTTTTCGCATTATTTTATAACAGATAAAACAATTTTTTACAAAAACAAAGTATTAACACAATTGTGTTCAGCTAAATTATATTCCCTACCTGACATAATTCTTGGTTATATAGAAAATGTCTTGTATAGAACCGAAACTACGCCACATCAAAGAATCTGGACGTAGAATATACATTTCTGGAATCTACTAGTCCTAGGCTACTACCACTCTTCCGCTTACCCGATTCATGTCTGCTCCTTGTGTCCATTGGAACCACTTGAATATTCCACATTTTTCCATACTCACATAGTGAAAAAATACATTTTTCAAAATTATATATCTCTGATCACAGATGGAATCTGGACGTAGAATATACATTTCTGGAATCTACTAGTTCTAGGCTACTCCCACTCTTCCGCTTACCCGATTCATGTTTGCTCCTTGTGTTCATTGGAGCCACTTGAAAATTCCACATTTTTCCATAGTGGCATAGTGAAAAAATACATTTTTCAAAATTATATATCTCTGATCACAGATGGAATCTGGACGTAGAATATAGATTTCTGGAATCTACTAGTCCTAGGCTACTCCCACTCTTCCGCTTACCCGATTCATGTCTGCTCCTTGTGTCCATTGGAGCCACTTGAAAATTCCACATTTTTCCATATTCGCATAGTGAAAAAATACATTTTTCAAAATTATATATCTCTGATCACAGATGGAATCTGGACGTAGAATATACATTTCTGGAATCTACTAGTCCTAGGCTACTACCACTCTTCCGCTTACCCGATTCATGTCTGCTCCTTGTGTCCATTGGAGCCACTTGAAAATTCCACATTTTTCCATATTGGCATAGTGAAAAAATACATTTTTCAAAATTATATATCTCTGATCCCAGATGGAATCTGGACATAGAATATACATTTCTGGAATCTACTAGTCCTAGGCTACTCCCACTCTTCCGCTTACCCGATTCATGACTGCTCCTTGTGTCCATTGGAGCCACTTGAAAATTCCACATTTTCCCATATTCGCATAGTGAAAAAATACTTTTTTCAAAATTATATATCTCTGATCCTAGATGGAATCTGGACGTAGAATATACATTTCTGGAATCTACTGGTCCTAGGTTACTCCCACTCTTCCGCTTACCCGATTCATGTCTGCTCCTTGTGTCCATTGGAGCCACTTGAAAATTCCACATTTTTCCATAGTGGCATAGTGAAAAAATAAATTTTTCAAAATTATATATCTCTGATCACAGATGGAATCTGGACGTAGAATATAGATTTCTGGAATCTACTAGTCCTAGGCTACTCCCACTTTTCCGCTTACCCGATTCATGTTTGCTCCTTGTGTCCATTGGAGCCACTTGAAAATTCCACGTTTTTCCATATTCACATAGTGAAAAAATACATCTTTCAAAATTATATATCTCTGATCACAGATGGAATCTGGACGTAGAATATACATTTATGGAATCTACTAGTCCTAGGCTACTACCACTCTTCCGCTTACCCGATTCATGTCTGCTCCTTGTGTCCATTGGAGCCACTTGAAAATTCCACATTTTTCCATATTGACATAGTGAAAAAATACATTTTTCAAAATTATATATCTCTGATCCCAGATGGAATCTGGACATAGAATATACATTTCTGGAATCTACTAGTCCTAGGCTACTCCCACTCTTCCGCTTACCCGATTCATGTCTGCTCCTTGTGTCCATTGGAGCCACTTGAAATATTCCACATTTTCCCATATTCGCATAGTGAAAAAATACTTTTTTCAAAATTATATATCTCTGATCCTAGATGGAATCTGGACGTAGAATATACATTTCTGGAATCTACTAGTCCTAGGCTACTCCCACTCTTCCGCTTACCCGATTCATGTCTGCTCCTTGTGTCCATTGGAGCCACTTGAAATATTCCATTTTTGTTTAAAGATATTTTATGTATAAAGTGACATATTCGGCAATTTTTTTTATAATTTTATATTTTAATATGTTTTATAAATAAGTTTAGATTTTTTTAATAAAAATTTAATTTTTATATAGTTTTTTTATTCAAAAATAAATTTGTTCATTTTGAAAAATCAAATAACAGCGTTTGGAGCGTATTTAACATTTGTGTAGGACGTATTTAACTGACGTATTTATCTTCACACCCTTAGAATAAATTTCAAACTAATATTTTATCCTAATATCTTTAATATTATTTCTAATGGGATTAATAAAAATACCTAAATATCTAAGACTAAATTTTTGACGAATTTTGTTTCCAAACCAGTATTTTTGTTATGTAAAATTTATAAATTTTTGAAAAATGCCTTGACTTAAGAGCAGTCCAATTTAATTGTAATAATTGTATAATAAAAAGCGAAACTTATAGTTTTGGACTTTTTTTAGTGTGTCTTTCAAAATGGTTTTAAAATTAAAAAACAAGAAACGAATAACAGAATTAGAGATACATTTACACAGAATCCTATCTAAAAATAGTTTTTTGAGCAAAACAAAACATTTTTGGGGTTTTCACCATGATAAATTAAATGATGAAGGGCTAGTCGGCTATACTAGCAATACGTATAAAAATATAGATTTTATTTAGAAGCTCAAATATCCTTTTAAAATGACTTCAAATTAATAAAAAAAACAAGTAAAATATTTCTAAAAATTATATGATCCAATTGTGTGTATCACACGAAAGGTCTTTGAAAAATTATAACGTATCTTATTTAAATAGTAAATATAACTTAAAAAATCGTCAGAAAAAAATTATGTATTGAATAACTTTTTGTTTTATAAAAGAGTAAAAAAAATTTTGTTTCTTAACTTTCCATCTTCTTTTAAACTTTTTATTGAAGATAATGTAAAAATTTAATACTTGAATATGAATAAAAAGTCCATTTCTTTTCAAATTCTTTAAAAGGTCATTTGATTCTGCGATACAGATTTACTTATTAATATCTTAATGAAATAATTGCCACTGATTTTTAAAAGAACAAATTATGTTAAAGAAATTGAAAGCAATTAAATTATATTAGTTTAATATAATCAATCTACTTAGACATTGTCTTCCTTATTAACTTTTAAATATTGTAAACTTTACTTTCTCTTAAACCAAAGTATTTACTTTATATCATTATCTATCTGAATTCTATTAAATTTTCAACAGCTACAGGTATGCAAAGTTCTTAACAAAATTTTAAACTTTTAATAAACGATTCTTTCAACATTTCTCTCAACAGATTTTATTAACAAACAATAGTTAAATAAGTAAATACTACACAGATATAGTTAACAAAATAACAAAGATTATTTAACTAACTAACAAATTGTTATAATTGTTGTCTAATCTAATCTTTTAAACTCTCTTCTCTTTATTTTTCTCCCTCTACGCGCCTTAAAGTTTCCTTTTATTATTATAATGTTGATTATTGTTATTTAGTGTACAACGCCTTAAATTATGTTGTTATTTTGCAGACAAAGAAATTTATAATAAAATATAATGAACAAATTTGTAGGCTCACAAAAAGGCACAAAAAATAATGTTGAAGCTATTTTGCTAATAGTAGATTATTAAGACAGCAAACCCTCCTTCCTCGTTTTTGTATTTCTTTTTTGGTAACTTTAAATTTTGTAACATTTTTGCCAGGAAATAAAGAAAACGACACATTTTCCTTTAAGAATATAAAATAAAACAACAAAAAAGCTATAAAGTGAAAAGTAGAGAGAAACATCCCACTGTATAAAACTGAAAATGAATGAAAATGAACATTCTTAAAAAGATGAATTTAATGACAATCAATTAAGTTAATTAAGTGCGTTAAGTAGATCTTTTTTTGTGTTTTTGTTTGGTGCTGCTTTTTCTTATTTTTTTCTTTTAAATAAAATAAGGAAAAAATGTGTTTTAAAGGTTAAAAATTTATAAAAATACCCTACAGCACTTTTAGATGATTGCAGAAATTATTGCACATCATGTCATGATTTTACAAAGTCCAAAAAACTATTAAGAAACTCTTTTGTAATTAAAATAAACAAATTAACTGGGACTGGAAAAGGATTACTCTTCTAAAAAAATTAACCTATTTTGATACTACTTTTAAAAATTGGCCTCCCAAATGATATACATTTCCATTAAAGCCTATTCTATTAGAGTTTGACCCCTCTAAATTTTTACAATATAAAATTTAGAATATAAATTCTAAATTATATCTTAGAATATTTAGACATTTTATTATTTCATCTTGTGATGTTTCTCTTTTGTTCATTAAATATGAATGTTTATGTTGGTCTATTAAAGTACAAAAGCTGCTCTAAAATATAAATTCATATTCTTCCTTTTTTCCATATTCTTCCTTTTCTTTCTTTTTTTTTTTTTTTTTTATATATATATTTTTAACATCAATGTTAAGTGTTTTAATTTATTCATAAGCTTTAGAGGTCTTTAACATATTTTTATTTTTTGTTTATTTTTCTTGTTGTTTTTTTTCTTGTTCGTATTTTATTATTCTTAATGAAAAAATTTAATTGCTGCAAAAAACAACCTTCTTCTTTTGCATAATTTAAATGCTGGTATTTTTTTAGTTTTATAATTTTGATTTTTTTTTCATGTTTCTGTTTGAAAAAGGAAAAGAGAAGTGGAAAGGAAAAAGAAAATAAAACGGTAGTTTAAACTAGAATAATAAATATGTTTATTTTTTTATTTTCATATTTTTTTATGCTTAGTCTTGTTTTCTTTATTATAGCTAGTTTAATCCTTTAGCTTGTTCATTGGCTTTAAAGCCAATTCAGTGTGTGTGTGGGAGATGTTGTATGTGTGCTGCTGCTGTTTTTAAATTTGTTTGCCCTCGAGTGTATATTTTATATAATCACCCACCTTAATATAATGTAAGGCACTTGTAAAGTTTTTCATTAAACAAATTGACCATAACTAAGTTAAGTGACCCTTTAGCTGTGAATAACTTTATTTAATTTTTTTTTTTTTATTTAGAAACATAATAATCTCTGAAGAGATTTTTGGTATTAAGGCAAAAGGAAACAAAAATTCCACAATGAATTTATAGAGTATTATTTAAAATGATTAAAGAAATTATACATTGGATTTACAATACACTAAGAATAGCAAATTATCTATATAACGTCAGGTCTATGTAAAGCCACGACCCGCAAAATAGTGCACACGGGCAAATTATCTCTTAATTTTGTCACATCTATATGCTCTTACATGTGAAGAGAGAATAATTATTTAATAATTTTATATATTTTTAATACTTTTTTAAGCAAATTGTTATAATATTTAATTATAGTTTTTATTACAGACCATAAATTTTTTAAAAGCAAAAGATATTATTAAATTATAAGTTTAAAAATTGTTTCCGTGCAAAATATAAGAGCACGGAAACAAGAGCACATAGAATGTGAAATTTAAGAGTGCCGTTCCCTGATGTAAAGTCACTGAGTGATTGACTTACTTGGTGATTCATCATCACACAGCCCAAACAGTTAAAGGTAGAAAGATGAAATATGGACTGTAGATTGGTGTCGTACCGAATAGATCCACTAAGATGGTATTTTTGGGCATTCAAATGTTTGGTGGGTAAAAACGGGTAAAATCGGTAACTTTATATCGGGATAAGTAAACAAGTTTGCAATCGTAAATTGTTGTCTCTGTTTGGCGGTACCAAAGCAGAGTTTGTGGACTATAATTAGACACCAGCAGAATGGAATACGTATTTTCTGTGCCGCTACACACTTCATCAGCATTCGTGGTGTCTTATCCATTTCGGTTTCGTTGAAACCTAAACAATAAGTGTCTGGTACTTTTTTGAAATTTATCTCTTTTAGGGAGAATACGGCTAAAAAACGTAATTTAGTACTTTTTTGGAACCCTATCTATATCTTTTCCAGTAAGCATAGAAAAAAAAATGTGCATCAAATTAGTATTTTATCGAAAAAAAACGAATACAGGATTGGAACTTTTTGGAAATTTGAACATTTTAGGGTAAAAATTGGTACTTTTTTCACATAATATTTTTTCTTTTTACTGACACACACATATGAATATTTTAACATTAGATCCTAGTACAATTTAGAAATTTATTGGAATACAATCTTTGTTACATTCAAGGGAAATAAAAAAGTACCAAAAAGGGGATAAAATCGGGAAATAAAATTTTATTCAAATTAAATAATGTATTTTTTATTAAATTAAAACTAGAAAGTTAGTAAGAGTTTACAAGAGGGGACTTTGTGGTACTTTTTTGTTCCTCCGATAGTAGTTCTTGAATTTTCTATAATATTGAACCTAGAAACATGAAATTAAAGATATAAGGTCCTAGATAAATGAAAATCCATAAGAGGAAACTTTGCGGTACTTTTTCTTTTAGAATTTTTTTTAGTGTTGAACATGAAGTCATGAAATTAACGATATATGGTCCTATTTACCCACATAGGAGTTCAATTTTGAATTTTCGATAATATTTAACCAAAAATCATGAAATGAAAGATATTTATATGATATTAAGTGAATGAAAATCCATAAAAAGGTACTTTGTGGCACTTATCGTTATCATAATATTTCTCTTCGAATATTTTGTAATAATAATTAACTTCCAAACGTGAAATGAATGATATATGGTTCGGTATTTAGAATCCACAAGGCCTACTGGTCACATTCTTCTTTACTAAAATATAATATAAATAATTTGGTAGTTTTGGAACCTTCGAATATTAAAAATGTAAGAAACTGGTAACTAAAATATTTAAAAGTTTATTGTTTTTAATGTTGATAGAACACCAATATTATAATTGTTCCCAAGAGAGTAGGAATCATAAATGAATTTTATGGGTTTCTTCACTTTTGATATTTCATTTTGTTCTTTTCTAAATAAAAGGGCTACCAAATTTTTATCTATAGTGCGATTCAGTAACTTATTTTAACGATAATCAAATTAAACAACAAAATTATCGGTTTTTCTATTCTGGAACACTTTAAATTTTGAAGGAGAAAAGGAAAAATTCATAAATGTTGAATAAATTATTATTATATCTCCATTAATTTTTTTTAAGCCTCCGTTTTACGAGTACAAATTGGTCTGACCAATAGCAGATTTAAATGTAAATTTAAACATATATTTGTATTTAAGTTAGAGAATTGAAATTTCAGGTACCCTCCTACAATTTTGTTTTCTAACGATCTGTAAAAAAAAAGAAACAGAATGATAAAGTGGTGTACATGACACATTCATAACAGATATGGTCTGGCTGGACCAGTTATATTTTGTATCGAAAATTATGTAGTTCGACGATGATATCCGTTCATTTTATATTGTATATTATTTTATTCGAACCTTTTAAACTGAACTCTCATCAGTTTACACATATTATCGTATGATTTTGCACCTATTCGTTCATATTTTGTCTTATGAGAGTAACACCTATAAAACCTCAAACGTTTCAAAAGAAATATTATATGCGTTTTTAGACATCTGTGACATCTGTGACATTCTTTAAATAAAAATTTTAAAGTCCATTGATTTAAACATTTGAAGAAATAAGTTATGAATTTCTAAAAGAAAATAAGAATAATTTTTAATTCCTTTAAATTCGAACTAACAAAATTTCGTTTAAATTAAAATTATATTTTATTTTAGTATAGTTTTTTTGTTATTTTTATTATCTTAAAGATACAAAAAAAAAAAAAAAAACAAAAGTTTTTGTTTATTTTGTTCATAGTTCCTTTTTTAATATAAATATAAAACCACTTTAATAAATTATTGCACATTTAAATATAATGACCACTAGTGATAGTAAAAAATAAAATAAATCCCCAATTTAATATTAACTTTTCTACAACTAAAACTTATCACAATTAACTTCATTATAATAAAAATTCTCCATCCACTACCACTAAACTATACATTTATCTATTTGCTTTCATAGAAGAAAAAAACGTCTGGTATCAGCAACATTTTCTTATTTATTTTATACTAAATAATAATAAAGTTAATTTTAATTAAAAACTATTATTTCCAACACGTAAGACTCATAAAAATGTATAAATTTCAATTTATGGTTAATGCAAAGCGATAACACTTAAACACAAAATATATAATAAACTGAATAGAAGAAATTATTTTTATAACATAAAAAAATTTATGGGCAAAAAGTGAAACAAGAAAAGGAACTAAACAAAGAAATGATAGAGGGAGATAGAGAAAAAACTGTGCTTTAAATTTAAAATATCAATTTTTGTTAACAGTTTCAATTAGAGAGACATTTATGAGGGGAAACTAAAAATGAAATACGTACTTAAAAACAAAACGCTGTGCTTGTAAGAGTAAAGAGAGGAGTAGAGGAGTGCAAGAACAAGATGTTAGTAACAATAAAAATTTAATCAGCATAAAATTTTTATAGCCTACTTTTTCATCAAATTGCTAACCGTCATTTAAAAATCGTAAAATATTTAACATAAATTTAACTTTTTGTATTTCTTAAATATACAAACACCCAACCACCCAACACTCAGTATATTCAACAATTTACTGATGATTCTAGAACAGCTGTTAAATACTTATACAAACACATATATTATATGTATTAGTATATGTTTATGTGGGAGTTTGTTTGTGTGTTTTATTATTAGGTACTCCTTTTCTGTTTTAAAAAAAAAACATAATAGAAAAACAAAACAGAAGAAACCCCTTTTTCATCATTTTTATGTTTAAATACTTTTATTAAAATGTTAGGAGTAGTAATCACTCAGTCAGTCGTTATTCAACTTTCCGCTTTTTCTGCAATAAAATAGAAACTAGCAACAGTGCTACATAATATTTTTGAAAAAACCTACAACAAATTCCTAACATTAGCATAAAATAATCAGGGATGGATAGTTGAAAAATATATATGCCCCGATGGGCTAGTTGTTAGAGAGGTAGTCTGACTGCCTATATGTAGGTCATGGTATGAACTGCCAAACAGGCAATAGTTTTAAGTATGTAAGTAAGTAAGTAAGTAAGTAAGTAAGTAAGTAAGTAAGTAAGTAAGTAAGTAAGTAAGTAAGTAAGTAAGTAAGTAAGTAAGTAAGTAAGTAAGTAAGTAAGTAAGTAAGTAAGTAAGTAAGTAAGTAAGTAAGTAAGTAAGTAAGTAAGTAAGTAAGTAAGTAAGTAAGTAAGTAAGTAAGTAAGTAAGTAAGTAAGTAAGTAAGTAAGTAAGTAAGTAAGTAAGTAAGTAAGTAAGTAAGTAAGTAAGTAAGTAAGTAAGTAAGTAAGTAAGTAAGTAAGTAAGTAAGTAAGTAAGTAAGTAAGTAAGTAAGTAAGTAAGTAAGTAAGTAAGTAAGTAAGTAAGTAAGTAAGTAAGTAAGTAAGTAAGTAAGTAAGTAAGTAAGTAAGTAAGTAAGTAAGTAAGTAAGTAAGTAAGTAAGTAAGTAAGTAAGTAAGTAAGTAAGTAAGTAAGTAAGTAAGTAAGTAAGTAAGTAAGTAAGTAAGTAAGTAAGTAAGTAAGTAAGTAAGTAAGTAAGTAAGTAAGTAAGTAAGTAAGTAAGTAAGTAAGTAAGTAAGTAAGTAAGTAAGTAAGTAAGTAAGTAAGTAAGTAAGTAAGTAAGTAAGTAAGTAAGTAAGTAAGTAAGTAAGTAAGTAAGTAAGTAAGTAAGTAAGTAAGTAAGTAAGTAAGTAAGTAAGTAAGTAAGTAAGTAAGTAAGTAAGTAAGTAAGTAAGTAAGTAAGTAAGTAAGTAAGTAAGTAAGTAAGTAAGTAAGTAAGTAAGTAAGTAAGTAAGTAAGTAAGTAAGTAAGTAAGTAAGTAAGTAAGTAAGTAAGTAAGTAAGTAAGTAAGTAAGTAAGTAAGTAAGTAAGTAAGTAAGTAAGTAAGTAAGTAAGTAAGTAAGTAAGTAAGTAAGTAAGTAAGTAAGTAAGTAAGTAAGTAAGTAAGTAAGTAAGTAAGTAAGTAAGTAAGTAAGTAAGTAAGTAAGTAAGTAAGTAAGTAAGTAAGTAAGTAAGTAAGTAAGTAAGTAAGTAAGTAAGTAAGTAAGTAAGTAAGTAAGTAAGTAAGTAAGTAAGTAAGTAAGTAAGTAAGTAAGTAAGTAAGTAAGTAAGTAAGTAAGTAAGTAAGTAAGTAAGTAAGTAAGTAAGTAAGTAAGTAAGTAAGTAAGTAAGTAAGTAAGTAAGTAAGTAAGTAAGTAAGTAAGTAAGTAAGTAAGTAAGTAAGTAAGTAAGTAAGTAAGTAAGTAAGTAAGTAAGTAAGTAAGTAAGTAAGTAAGTAAGTAAGTAAGTAAGTAAGTAAGTAAGTAAGTAAGTAAGTAAGTAAGTAAGTAAGTAAGTAAGTAAGTAAGTAAGTAAGTAAGTAAGTAAGTAAGTAAGTAAGTAAGTAAGTAAGTAAGTAAGTAAGTAAGTAAGTAAGTAAGTAAGTAAGTAAGTAAGTAAGTAAGTAAGTAAGTAAGTAAGTAAGTAAGTAAGTAAGTAAGTAAGTAAGTAAGTAAGTAAGTAAGTAAGTAAGTAAGTAAGTAAGTAAGTAAGTAAGTAAGTAAGTAAGTAAGTAAGTAAGTAAGTAAGTAAGTAAGTAAGTAAGTAAGTAAGTAAGTAAGTAAGTAAGTAAGTAAGTAAGTAAGTAAGTAAGTAAGTAAGTAAGTAAGTAAGTAAGTAAGTAAGTAAGTAAGTAAGTAAGTAAGTAAGTAAGTAAGTAAGTAAGTAAGTAAGTAAGTAAGTAAGTAAGTAAGTAAGTAAGTAAGTAAGTAAGTAAGTAAGTAAGTAAGTAAGTAAGTAAGTAAGTAAGTAAGTAAGTAAGTAAGTAAGTAAGTAAGTAAGTAAGTAAGTAAGTAAGTAAGTAAGTAAGTAAGTAAGTAAGTAAGTAAGTAAGTAAGTAAGTAAGTAAGTAAGTAAGTAAGTAAGTAAGTAAGTAAGTAAGTAAGTAAGTAAGTAAGTAAGTAAGTAAGTAAGTAAGTAAGTAAGTAAGTAAGTAAGTAAGTAAGTAAGTAAGTAAGTAAGTAAGTAAGTAAGTAAGTAAGTAAGTAAGTAAGTAAGTAAGTAAGTAAGTAAGTAAGTAAGTAAGTAAGTAAGTAAGTAAGTAAGTAAGTAAGTAAGTAAGTAAGTAAGTAAGTAAGTAAGTAAGTAAGTAAGTAAGTAAGTAAGTAAGTAAGTAAGTAAGTAAGTAAGTAAGTAAGTAAGTAAGTAAGTAAGTAAGTAAGTAAGTAAGTAAGTAAGTAAGTAAGTAAGTAAGTAAGTAAGTAAGTAAGTAAGTAAGTAAGTAAGTAAGTAAGTAAGTAAGTAAGTAAGTAAGTAAGTAAGTAAGTAAGTAAGTAAGTAAGTAAGTAAGTAAGTAAGTAAGTAAGTAAGTAAGTAAGTAAGTAAGTAAGTAAGTAAGTAAGTAAGTAAGTAAGTAAGTAAGTAAGTAAGTAAGTAAGTAAGTAAGTAAGTAAGTAAGTAAGTAAGTAAGTAAGTAAGTAAGTAAGTAAGTAAGTAAGTAAGTAAGTAAGTAAGTAAGTAAGTAAGTAAGTAAGTAAGTAAGTAAGTAAGTAAGTAAGTAAGTAAGTAAGTAAGTAAGTAAGTAAGTAAGTAAGTAAGTAAGTAAGTAAGTAAGTAAGTAAGTAAGTAAGTAAGTAAGTAAGTAAGTAAGTAAGTAAGTAAGTAAGTAAGTAAGTAAGTAAGTAAGTAAGTAAGTAAGTAAGTAAGTAAGTAAGTAAGTAAGTAAGTAAGTAAGTAAGTAAGTAAGTAAGTAAGTAAGTAAGTAAGTAAGTAAGTAAGTAAGTAAGTAAGTAAGTAAGTAAGTAAGTAAGTAAGTAAGTAAGTAAGTAAGTAAGTAAGTAAGTAAGTAAGTAAGTATTATATATTATATTCGTCCTACAAATCCTTACAAAGCCTGATTTTTGATCAGAGAGCGGAGATACGCCATTTAATAGTTTCAATAAATTTTTATTTGCTTTACTCATTGTTTGCTCTCCAAATCATACCGAAAACTGATTTTACTTTTCGGTCAGGGAGATCATATACGTGTTTTTTATTTAAATTTCTTATTCTAAGTTCTATAGTGCAACCCACTAATTTGGAATCGTTTCTTTAATTTATTCTTGAAAAACTTCAATTTATTTGTAATTTTTTTCGAATTTCCATTTCTCCATCCCTGCTAAGGAGTTTATAACGGTAACACCAAAAATGGAACAATTTAATAGACGAGTGTTTAGAGTAACAAAGTGAATGAGTGAATGAATTGTGTGTTTAGAAACTTTTCTTTTATATTCTCTTTTGTTTGTGGCATAAAAGCAAATATATTACACACATAACAGAGTTTTACATACATATATGTGTAAGTTTCTCTTTTATATTTAGGCCAATATTTAACTTTGTTAGAGTTTACTTTCCACAACATAAATCCTTTACAATTTAAAACTTCTACAGCTTCTTTGTGTTTACACTTTGGAATCATAAATAAAAAAAGAAATTCCCCCAAAAAATTACATAGAAAATGCAAAATATCAAGAGTATAAAACTTTATATAATAGTAAATAATCATAACATGTAGATATTTGTATTTGTTAGATTTTATGAGGCCATTGAAGGCAGAAATAAGCTGCTGCTTTGTAAACAATCTCTCATAAGGATTTTACCATGAAACACACATGAGAAAGTTTATGAAAATGATTTGTGTTGAAAACTATAAAAAAACCCAAAAAGAAGAACAGAATGTATTCCCTATTTGGTTATAGGATTTTGTATTCATTATTAAGATAAGAAGGCCAAACACACTGAAGCAACAGTTGCTTGTGTTACAAGAAACTCAATTGTTTGGCAAACATTTGCTAAAAGGCTTGAAGAATTTTATTTCAACTAGAAATTGAATTGAATTTAATATTTTTATATTCAAAACGCTTAAAATATGAAATCTTAAAATGTTTTGTTATATTTTAGAGCTAAGAAAAGTTGTTTAAATATAGTTTGTTGTTATTCTATGTAAGAAAGCAAATATCGTAATGTTGCAGCAACATTTTAATATGTTTATATGTTGCTAAACATTCTGAAATATTTAATTTTATAATAAGGAAATTGTTGATAGAAAATTTTAAAACAAAAAGTGGTTGAGTAAAATTTTATAATTTAGAAAATGGGATTAATACTTTTTTCATATTAAAAACTAAAAATAATTGTGTTAAGGAATAAATAATAAGTGTTCTATATAAAAATTTCACTGTAAAGTATCTTTAAGTAAATTTATATTTTTATTAGTATTTTTTATTCAATTCTACAATATCTTTTTCTTATTTTTAAAGTTCTTTTATTTTGTTTTATTTTTATTATCAAAAATTTTATATCAATGTCAACTAATGACCACAATAAAAAAAAAAAAAGATTTTCATGTATGTTATCATCATCATTATCACTCCCTGGAACATAACAAGAAAATTATTTTGAAAAATTTGTGTTTTTTTTTTCTTTTAACCAAAAGGAACATATGACATAGTTAAAATATATCACAATAAAATATAAACATACATATGTGCATATATCTATGACTATGTCCTTTTATATAAAATAAATGTTGAAAAAATAATAAAGAAAAAAACTGTTACAGACTCATATATCGTTTTACTGTGCTTTTCGTTGGGTTTTTTGTGACATTTATGCTGCAATATTATGATGCCAGGAAATAAATATGTCTGAGTTTGAAATAAAACTTACTGGTCGCTATATTTTGTTTTTGTTAGATTTTATGTTATAATTTTTTCTCTTTTTGACAGATATTATTATTTAAAGGGTTTGTTTATTGTAATGCCGGACTTATTATGAATTATTTTATAGGAAGTTTTTTTTAATTTTAATAAGACTGCTGTATTATATATTGTTCATATTAGAATTTCCTAAAAGAAAATATTTAATAGTAGATTTAAAATTATTTTATAACTTCATTACTCAAATAAATTTCCAAGCTATGTGTAGGTTTAATTCGGTATATAAGTATTTTCAGTTAATATTTAATAACTTTTTTCTTAATACAGATTTTTT
The DNA here is from genome assembly GCA_951394005.1 of Protophormia terraenovae. Classification (NCBI taxonomy): domain Eukaryota; kingdom Metazoa; phylum Arthropoda; class Insecta; order Diptera; family Calliphoridae; genus Protophormia; species Protophormia terraenovae. Next base: position 148,190,088 of record OX596074.1, read on the forward strand.
AATTATAGAAAATGTTCAATAAATTTTATATATAAAAAAAAAGTTTTTCGTTAAATTTTCACTTTAATGTACATTTTTATAATTTTTAAAACATTTTTGATGAAACAATTTCGAGGAATTGATAAGAAAGATTGTAGGAGAAATGCCATTAATTTGCTCATCCATATATTGTGTTATTGTCAAGATATTTGATATTTTGTATTATTGTAGTTAGTTTATGTCCTCAGAATTTCAGGGACTACTTTACCCTATTTATATATAATATGTGTCTTAGTAAGGTCTTAAATCGAGAACTCACAATGAGGCCAAACGCAAAATTTTTGATAATAAATCTGTATCTTATAAACAACTGGTCGAATAGAATTAAAATGTATAGAAGAATTGAAGAGGAGGACTTATACTTTCAGACAAATTATCTTGTAGTCACTATGTGATAACACGAAATTAGCTACATGGTGTCAAAGCTGACATTCTCGAGTATCTAAAAGTTTTAAAAAAACGTAACTTCTACAAATCAATTCCAATTTCAAAAGATTATTATGTTTCTGTAAAGCTCTTGGCAAAATAAAAATTAACTTTTTTAATTAAGTTATTTCTAAAGGTATGTTCAAACTAGTCAAATATTTGACCAAAATGATGTAACTACTATATAAAACATTTTCTAACTTCTCCACTTTAATGGGGAAATATTTTTTACTTATCACTAATCATAATTAACATTTTACCGAATCGTGTTTGACGCTATTTTCTCTTACAAAACAATTGTAAAATCAAAGAATTTTTTGGACGCGCAATTTGGTCAAATATTTGATAAATATGAACATACCTTAACAGATAAAAAATATTTAAGCTTGAATTTTGTTATTTTGCCTCGATTTTATTTCGTTTTTCGGGAATAAGTCCTAACGGTTTATCAGGTAATGTTTTGTAATTTGTAATATATTCCGAAACAATATGCTAAAATAATTTCTTTTAATTTTTTCTCAAAGTTTTTTAGTACATTTTTTTCTTTACATATTTCAAAATACAAAGCTTCATAAACGCTTAATAAAATTTTTAATTTAGATTTACGCCCTACATCGATTATAAAAAATAGGAGATAGTCTTTATTTTGTATTTAGTGAATAAAGTTTAAAAAAATATTAGTTAATTTTTCAATTTAGTGAGAAATTCTAAGTTCCACTTACGTTAGTTGAGGATTATTTTTTGCACTAAAGTATTTAGTGAAGTAAAAAAAAAAATAAAATGTTGCACTAGGTTTGAACTGAAAAATTTTAACATCACTAAATATTATCGCTTAGTGAGGCTGCTATTTTTCAACTCACCACTAATAAGTAAAGATTGTAGTTAAAAATTTAGTACTATCATTAAATAGTAGTGGAAACTGCAAATTGAGTGCACTACCTCCAACTCTGATTCATATTTGTCTTAAAAAATAAAATTGTTTACTAAAAACTTATATTTTACATAAATCCCATTTTTCACAAATAAATTACAACTTTGGAAAACAAATCTACTGAATTAATATTTTCACAAAATTCTAAACCTTTACTTAAAAATTAAATTTTAAACTTTCATTAAAAATTAAAATATTTACCAAATTTAGTATTTTACCTTATGTTTTAAAGTTCACTAACAAAATAAAATTATTCACTAAGAATTTAATGTTATTAGAAAATAAAAATTCTGTTTCAAAATTCTCATTATGCTAAAATCTGTAAGAACTTTTATTAAAACCTTTTACGTGAAGGAATTCAATTATTATTAATTTTATTTTTCTAATTTATCAAAATTAAAGGAATTTTATTAAAGATCCAAAGATTTTTTATAAAATATTTTATACAACTTTACTATATAATTGTTATCGTTATGGTTTCATGAATCCAAATTGTTAATAATTTGTTTTATTCTATATATTCTTCATAATTTTCTCTAGTAGGTTTAGCTAATCTATTGTTGACAACAGTTTAATCTAACACCCAATAACTGACCCTTAAAAGATCATCAACATTAGCATCCAGTACCAAATAACTAAAGTAATAAATATCAATATAATAGACAAAGTTATTTTTCTGTCAAAACCAAACAATGTCACAATAGAAGCATTGCTATTATTATAACAACAACTACTACAAACACATATTTATGAATGAATATGTATAGGATTATAAGGACATGAACATACTATATAAAAACTATATATAGATTATTATAAACAAACTATGTTTATAACCATAAAAAATAGAAAGAAACAAGAGCTAAATAACAATGTCACCATATCAAAAATCAAATGAACTTGGACAAGAAAAAAATAACATAAACGAAATGAAGTACATTGAATATTGGACATTTCATTCTAAAAAAATGTTAAGTCTTTAGCAAAATTCTATAATAACTATAGCAACCGCAAAGGACAGTGGGGTAGAAGGGAAAATAAATGGTTAAATATGTGGAAAATGAAAATTTGAATAATTAAACCAATGGATCAAAAATTTTATATATTAATAGGAAAGAAACAAAGATTAAAATTTGTTTAAATATAAAAAAATAAATCTTTTTTTGAAAAGAAGAACAAGCCTTTAAATAAACACATTGATTGATAAGAGGTTATTTTATTAATTCCTAATATTATTGCAGCAAAATTATATATTTCTTTTAGTTTGAAATAATTTCTTAAAATGTTGATTTATAATTTAATTGGCTGCTCTACTGTGGAGTGTGTTTCATATAAACATCACACAGATACAAAACAACTTTAACACACTCAAACAAGTACTCATACTTATACAAACTACTATGTTGAGTATAAAACATCAATTGAAAATCAAATGAACTTAGTTGACCATTTAAACTATGAGAGTAGAACCACTACCACAAGCATAAACACATACATACATATGTACAAGTAGTGGAAGTATGTGTGATTCTATCACTATAACATTTGATGATGATGTTACTTTTCTACTTCAACCATTTATAAGTCCAATTGTCGTCTGTCCATTGATATGTTGAGTATGGTCATGCCACAAAAGAATTGGATTGTATTTCTGTTACTTATATTTTTTCTCTTGATATATTTTTTTTTACCACCAACAATACCCAGTTAATAGAGAAAAATTGCTAAATGACCCATAAAACGTAGAGAGTGTATTGTAATAAAAATAAAACTACAACAAGAACAAAAGCAATAATAAAAACATTGTTTTCAAAAAAATATCAATTGAACAGTAGCAGCAGCAAACGAATAAACTAAAACAACAAGAAAATGGAAAACTACTCATACTATAGCATAAAATACCGTTAAGTTTGCTACTCTAGAGACTTGGGGGTTTTAGTAGAATCGGTAGAAAAAAATTGAGAAGAAATTGACAGAACAAAACGACAACTTGTAATATTGTAAAAATTGTAAAATAGTGACTGTATTGACAGGTGACTTATTGTTTTAACATTGTTGTTAAAATTGTTTTTGTTTGGATGCAGTTCTTGACTTAAATATAAAACAAAATAAAAAATAATAAACTATCAAACACAATAAGAGTTTTAATAACAATAAAATATGAACTATTTTAATTTCATTATGTTGCAAACAGAAAGTACTTAGTTTATTGTAAACTAATTTATAGAATTATTAAAAAAGAATAATTAAAACAGAAACTGGGTGTTTGAGTTGTAATAATCTGGCTGGAGAAAAACTTAAGTAACAAATTGTGAACAAAAATATATTAATTTGTATTTGAGGTAAAAATTAAATTAATATAGAGGAAATTCATTTAAATAAATTTTTTATAAAAATTAATTAGAAATATTTTTATAAATGCCTTAGTAATTCCTAAGCCATGTTCACATTTATCAAATATTTGACAAAATATATGTGACCACTATTTATTTAAGATATAATTAGTTAATGATAAGTAAAAAATATTTTCCTATTAAAATAGAGAAATTGAAAAATGTTTTATACAGTGATTACGTCATTTTGGTCAAATATTTGACTAGTCTGAACATACCTTTAGCGAATTATAATTCTTTTAATTAATACATTTTTAATTTTTGCCCTAAAATGTGTGCACTAAATCTAACATTAAATAAAATACTTAGTCTGCGAAAAAATTGTTTATGATAAATATGTGATTTATAAACATAGAACCTTATTATCTTATCTAAATTAACTCAGAAATTTCCTGCAGAAAAAAATTTATTTGTCGCCGACAGTGCGGTCAAACACAAAATTTTTTGTAACAAATTTGTATCTCTTAAATTACTGGTTGGATCGAATTGAATTTTTTATGATATTCAGAATAACATTTTATAATTTGCAATATATTCGGAAACAGTATACGTTAAAAATGTTCAAAGAATTTTTTCTCAAAGTTTTTCAATAAATTTTTTGTTTTTATAATACTTGTCGACATCAGGTCTGGATTTTTTTATGGGAGTATCTAATATTTCGCCCATAATAAGGCCATTACTCTAGTATATTTCCTCATAATATCATCACCTTATTCAGCGATCACACTATAAAATTCGAGAATGGTTTGTACAATTTTGACTATAACCCAAGAACCGTTTACCAGATTTTGATAAGTGATACACCAAAAGATGCATACGAAAATTCTCTTCAAGGTATATTAACAATATTTCTTATCCGCTCAAGAGTTTCAGAGTTATGGAACAAAATTTTCACCATTAAAAAAAAAAACGAGAGAAAAAGTTATAGTCGGTCAGGCCCGACTATATGATACCCTACACCATTGTATAATTCGGAGAGGGATCTTTTATTAGACATGGATAAAAATGTGGACCAATACTTATAAGTGTAAAATATGCCATTCAAATACAGAATATTACCTTGATGCTGAAATTTATATGAATTTATTCACTTTTGAGTGATTCCCGAAAGGGGGCCTTACATGGGAGCTATGGTAAATTATGGACCGATCTTTATAAAATTTGGCACTATCATTTATGTTTATATAAAACTTATTTGGGTTGAATATTAACTTGATACTAACAATTTAATAGAACTTATGGCCGTTAAAGTGATTTTCTGAAAAAGGGTTTATATGGGAGCTATGGGTAAATATGGAACGATCTTTCTAAAACTCGGCACACTTGTTAAGACTTGTATGAAACTTATATGTGCCAAATTTTATTAAAATATTGCTATAGTTAAGGGATTTATGATCGTTAAACCCTTTTCCGGGAGGACATTTGTATGGGGGCTAGGTGAAATAATGGACCAATCATAACCAGTTTCAATAGGCTTCGTCCCTGGATCAAAAGAAACCTGTGTACCAAATTTCATAAATTTTGGTTCAAAATTGCGACCTGTAGTTTGATTACAAGGTTTACATGGACGGACAGACGGACGGACATCGTTAAATCGACTCAGAAAGTGATTCTAAGCCGATTGGTATAAATTAAGGTGGGTCTTAGACCAATATTTTTGGGTGTTACAAACATAATACCCTCCCCACCTATGGTGGTGTAGGGTATAAAAAAAATTTTTAAATTACTAATTACTAATATTAACTGAACAACAAATTATGTAAATTCAGCTCAAAGACAATTTAAGTCGCTATATATTGGAGTTTAATTCATATTTATAGGACAAACCGATTCTCCATGTTCTAACATTTGCTATGATATGGAAACACTTCATGCGTAATTTTATTTAAATATTTTAAACGGTTCACTAGTTACAGAATTATTTCCTAAAAAAAAAATCGATTTGGGACTATTGCGCATTGGTCGGAAATGGTGAATTTTAGAAAAAATTATAATTTTTATCGATTAATATAAAAAATTCAAGTAAACTTTTTTAAATCTATTGACGATATTTTATCAAAAAATTGATTTAGATCAATTTGACACTAAATTGTTTCCCGCCCTCCCAAAAGTAAATGCAGAAGTGCAGATTTTATGAAAAAAGTAAATTTTTTGCATCAGCATAATATTTTCACTATTACTTCTTATGTTATGGAGAAAATAAATATCAGTCTTTCATTTCTTCTAAAATCATTGAAAAAGCTTTCAAAATGAATTTTTCAAAAATATAATCGAATTTGTTAAATTGGATATTTGGAATTTGATTTGTAGAAGTTAGGATTTTTTTTTTGAAACTTTTACATACTTAATGTAGTCAACTTTGACACTCTGTAGCTTATCTTGTGTTATCACAGAGTGACTACAAGTAGTTTAGGATATACAGATTTATAATCAAAAATTGGACGTTTGAACCCACTGTGGGCGACAAAAAATTTATTTTTTGGATAATTTAGATAGATGTTTTAATAAGTAAATAAGTATTTATTATGAACAAAGTATTTTATTTAATGTTTGATTTGGTGTATACTTTTTGGGGCAAAATTTAAAAATTTATTAATCAGTTTTTTTAGACTATTTTTTCTAATTTCTAAAAACCAAATCTTGTTTTATTTACAATCATAATGTCTTTAAGGATTGTTGTATCGCTTAATATATTTTTATAGAAAATTTTTTAATAAATTGCAGGCTAACTAAAACATTTTATATGTTTTATTTTTCATTACTAATATTGTTATGTTTTTTTTTTAATATCCTTCTATTTCTTGGAATAGAGTATCCCGACAAACTTTTTTTTGGGATTTGAATGTTGGAATTCCGAAGCATAAGATTTTTAATTTAAATCATTTTAAGATAGATAAGAATTACTACTAAATTAGTTTTAAATATTTTATTGATAAAAGTAACAAAAATAGTTTTTTTAGCCTTTTTGAAAAAAAAAAAAAAAAAAAAAAATATATACATATATTTTTTCTCATGATGTACAAAAAAATACCTACTTTGGTCCGCCAAAAATTTTAGACACATTAGGAGAAAACTCTTTATTTTTATTTTTAATGATATCCATTTGCAGGTAGATCTCCGAAGAAGACACCTTTTTAATTAATTTTCTGTATTTAGCTTTTTAAATGAAAAACTCTAACGTTAAAAAAAAAACTTCATTGATATTTATATTCGTTAATTTCAGCAAATAAAATACACACATTACATATGTAAATAAAGTTTTCACATAATTTACTACCATAATTTATTTAACAAAATGATTAACCTTTGTTTTTAACATGAATAATAATATTAATTTTTAAACTAATTACTTTGTTTTTTCAAAAATTAAACTACTAAATAGAAAAAATAAATTTGCATAATTTTTTTCTCTTTACAACCAGCAGATATTAACTAAATATATACATATGTATGTGATTATGTTGATAGTTTAGTATGTAAAATTGTGATTCAATTATCTAAATTTAATTATAATTACTTGCCCGCATATTTGCGTAGTATATTATTTAATCATGCGAGTTTGTTTAAGAACATATTTATGTATGTTTAAGTAAATTGTGTATAAAAGCAAAATTCATTACATATATTGCTCACACACATATACAAAGAAAGAAAAAAAAAAAAAAAAATAATAATAATTTTTTGATAAAAAAAAAACAATATTTTTTCAGCATCATTTAACACAAATTAATTAAAATCCACTTAATGTAATTGTGCGTGTTCTAAACTCATACACAAATATGTATATGAAAATATATATATATATGTATGTGAGTGCTTATTTGGTTATGTTTGCATGAGTGTTTAATATCCAATTTAGCAGAGAGTGTATTTCAACTCCATGTTTACATATATTTAAGCAAAAAAATATAAACACACCATTTGTTTAAATTATGTGTATATATTTTTTTTTTGTGATGAGTAAGTAGATTTTATATATTTAATTTATACTCTTCAACTGAAGCATGAACAAATTGTTTTTGTTTGCATAAAAAAAATAATTTTTTTAAACTTATTTTCAATTTACATTCTCTGGTATAGTAAACGAACAAATTAAGTGAATGAGTGAAAATATTTATGCTAATTATGAAATAATTTGACTCATTTACATTTCTTGCTAGAGGATTTTTTTCCATAAATAATATTTAGATATTAAATTATATTAAATCATAATTTTATTATTAAATATTATAATTAATTTAAAATTTCTATGAAAGTTATATTAAATAAATAAAATATTTTTGTTTGAATATTTTGTGTATATTGAATATTATGCAACCACATTAGCAGAATTAAGGAATTTAGTTCGCATTTGTAAAATATGTTTTACTTTTTATTTTAATTTATAAATACCTGAGGATTTAACAAATGCATAAATATTTTATACAAAAATGGTATTAAAATAAGCAAATATAATTAGCATACTTTAAGGGATTTAGTATATTTAAAAAAAAGTTTTTTTAAGCCAAAATATAAAATGTTAAAAATATGTTAATATTTTGGTAGTATTTTATTTTACAACATACTTTATTAGTTACAAAAAGTTGAGATGTTCAGGAACAATTAGAATAAATAAAATTAATTAAAACGTATTTGTAATATTTCATTTCTCATTTCATTACTTACACTCAGCGTTACCGTTGAGAATTTTTAAAAAGTCTCCAAAAAAGGGGATTTCAAAATAAAAAGTCTCCAAAAAAAGGGGATTTTTTGGAAAAAAGGGGCCAACTGCTTTAAAACCTAAAAAAAACTCTTTAAAATTTTTTTTTATTTGATAACAGAAAAAAACAAAAAAATTTTTATTTTATAAAAAACTACAAAATTGAGTTTTATTAATAACAAAATAATTTATAATTATTTTACAACAATTTTTATTATTGCATAAATTCACAAAAAAATATTCACAAAAATAGTTAACATACAATCCTCTTTTAATTAATTAAACTTCTGTACTTTTGTACGAGTTTTCCAGTCTTCCAAATCCCCGTCGGACAAAGTTTAAGACGGAACAAATGAATCCACATGTTTTGACTTAAGTCTGTCAAACAATTTTTTATTACTGATAATTTAGTTAAAAAACACCTTCCCCTGAGGGATTGCTATGAAGAATGTAAAAATATAAATTAAGATAAAAGTATTCATCGAATCTTTTTTATTTTTTCAATCGAGTCCAAAAAGATTCAGCATATGATATTATATATAGCTGTTCATAAACTTTATAATTACTTTTAGTTACTAACAGTTTCAGTTCATTTATAAGTGAACTTATAATACGCGTCTCTTTATATCACTATACTGTGAAATAATCTCAAAATAATGAATTTATTTGTTGAATTTAATATATAATGGGTCGATATATTTCAAACAACATAATTTCTCGCCATTTAACACATAGTCTTAAAAAGTCGCCATTTAGTCGCCACTTCAAAAAGGGGCCAAAAAAGTGGCCAGGTGGTTGAAAAAGGGGCAAATGGCGACTAAAGTCGCCAAACGGTAACACTGCTTACACTGAACCAAAAAAAAAAACGAAAAAGACGAAAATTTTTCGTAGAATTTTAACGAAAAAAAATATTTAAATTAACAGATTTTTTCTTCAAATCAATAGAATTTTTTTTCAAATCAACAAATTTTCTTCAAATCTACTAAAAAATTTTTGTCAAAAATATTTTTTTGTAAAATATGTTGATTTGAATAAAATTTCGTTAAAAAATTTACGTAAAATCTGTTAAATCGACGAAAATTTAGTTAAATTGGCAGTAACTATTAAACAGTTGGCAGTAAGAAAAACAACACACAATTTTATTCAATTTAACACCCCAAAAAGAAGTTAATTTGAATAAATTATCTGTTAAATTAACTAATATTTTTCGTAAATTTTAAAATTGACTAACATTTTTTAGTCAATTTGAATAAAATACTTCAACTTGACTAAAAATTTGTAAATCGACTAAAAGCATACACATTTTACGAAACTAAAAAATTTATTTTATTCAAATTGAATAAAATTCTTCAAATTGAATAAATTTCTTCAAATTTACTAAAGAATTGAAGAAAATTTTTCGAAATAAGTTTGAACGTCTTTCCATACAATTACAGTTCTTGATAATATGTAAAAAATATAAAAATGTATATTTCTTATAATTGTATTATTAATTTACACAGAAAAAAGTCACCAATTAACAAGTATATATGAAAATAATTCATTCAATTATAAACTTGTTTAAATTTTCACCTCTCACCAAAATGATTATATCAATTACTAAAAACTATAAAAAATACAAAACAGAAAAAAATTCCCAATTAATAAATTAATTAAATCAATTAAGTAGATGATTGAATGAATTAAAAATGTGCATAGGAAAAAAAATCATACCAAAATTTATTAAATTTTATTGCAAAATTAAACAACTGAGTTAATTGTAAAAAAGACGGTAATAATTTTTTCTGTGTAGTTTTTACTAGAAATTATTGACTGTACTATATATTTATATGAACGATATTTAAAAAATTTTATAAAATATACTAATAAATAAACTAATTTACATTTACTAAAATTAAATAAAATGAAGTAGTAGAAATAAATAAAAATTCTTCAATATGATTAAAAAATTTAGTACATTTTATTAAAGACATGTAAAATTCAAGAAATTTTGTTAAAATTAACAATTTTATTTTAGTCAAATTGAATAATATTCTTCAATTTGACTAAATATCTTCAAATTTACTAAAGACATGTAGAATTGAAGAAATTTCGTTAATATTAACTAATTGATTTTAGTCAAATTGAATAAAATTCTTCAAATTGACGAAATTTCTTCAAATTTACTAAAGGTATGTAGAATTGAATAAATTTCGTTAATTTAAATAATTTCTTTTAGTCAAATTGAAGAAACATGTGTAGAACTGAAGAAATTTCTTCAATACAGAAAACGCATAATGAAGAAGATCAGTTGAATGACAAACAATAAAGCTTGTGCACGTGTTTTTTTGTCAATAGATTTAAATTTCGTTTAGTTTTTTTTATACAAATACAAAATTCTCGAATAAATAAAAAATAGTGAAAAATAAGTGTGAATTTGTGTTACTTTAAGAACAAGCAAGTTTCGATCAATAAATATATAATTCTCCTGCAAAAAATGTTAATTTATATGTAAACTCATAGATGAGACAAAATGCTACCAACTAAAGCATTGTTAAGCGTAAGGACATTTGGAGGACTTTTTTATACTTTTCACGGTAATGTAAAACAATTTTTAATATTTTAGGTATATTTACTTATTTTATAAATTATTTCGATATCAAATATAAACAAATTAAATTAATCAACTGCCAGACCATGTTCATCATTATCTCAAGGAGCCGTTTTGGATTATGTAGAACTGCACGACAAAAATTTCCTTGGAAAATCTAAAAACAGACCTCCTACAAGTAAGCACAAATGATTTGCAAATGTAGGTAAATATTTTTTGTACTTTGTATATAAACTTTTTTATTTATATTTTCGTTTTCTTTACATTTTTTATATGTTGATATAAATCATCCAGAAATAAATATTAAGTTATAAATCTGTATGGACTGAAATTGAATGCAGTGCACTGGTTGTTGATTATTGTTGATCTAATGTACTTAATAAATGGTACAAAAATAGTTTGTTATGTTAAATAAAATTTTTAATAAATGTTTATTTTTTCTTATTTTTTCAGGTCGATTTCGATTAAACACTTGTACTAAAATGTGAGTTGTTTCCATTTCAATTATAAAGAATTTTCATAAAACATCATCTTATATATCGATCATAATTAGGATCCAGCAAACAAACTTTTGTAACAAAATATGAAACAAATAGATAATATACCTGAAGGTAATATATTACAATTTAATTATAAAATAACAGAATTTCTTATTTCTCAAATATATTTTTATATTTCAGACGGTAGTAAATTTGTTTTTTTTTTTTTTTTTTTTTTTTTTTAATTTTGAAACGATCAAACCTTTGTCAAAAAATTACTTTAATTAAAACTTTTCTTACGTAAGTTTATATTAAATTTAATTAAATAATATTCTTTATATATTTTAAAATGCTTATTTCTAACATAAATTATATTTTTTTACACAATAAATATTATTAGTGTTTAAAATTTGTTATTTGTTTTATTTTGATGATTTTAATTTATAGTAAATTTTCCTACAGGGGTTAAACAGTACTTTGGAATTGACAAAATTTTATCAATTTGAATAAAATTCAAATGTTAAATTGAATACACATTCTTCAATTTGAAGAAAAAAATTAGTTAATTTGAAAAAATTTTTTATTCCATTTAACTAAAATTTAGTAGAATTAAATAAAATAATTTAGTTAAATTGAATAAAAATTCTTCAATATGAATAAAATTTTTAGTTAATTTGAATAATATTTTCTTCAATTTTACTAAAAATTTGTCAAATTAACCTTTTGCTTAGCTAATTGAATTAGTCATATTGACGAATTTTCGTCAATTTAACTAACTTACGAAAAATTAACGAAAAATTCTGTTGAATTGAATAACGATTTTGTTGGTTGATATTTAACCTACTTTTCTTCAATTCTACACCCCATTTTACCGTATTTACTTACTACTATTTTTGGTTCAGTGAATTTTTTTAATGACTTGGGTAGCTTAAAATATAATTTTTTGTACCGGAAGAATAGTTCATTATAATTATTGATAAAATAACTCATAAAAATAGGAAATATGAATTTGTTAAAAGTGTAAATTTTTTAATAAATAAAATTTTAATAATTTTTGATGATTTTTAAATTACGAATATTACCATATTTTCTATATAACTTGTTCGATAGAAACACCAAAGTATTTAATTTCTTAGGTGAAAAATCACTCATAGATATTCTTGAGTATAATATTAATCAGTTTCCAATACAGTCTCAAAAATTTGAGCTTTGCTAAAAAATCTGTGTTTATCGGGAATTTGCCTCTAAAAGTATGCACCAAATAATCCGTGAAATTATCCTAAAATATATGATTTTTTTTTTAATAAACTTTATAAAGTTAAGTAACATTTTAAGTTAAAACTTATGTGGAGATTTGAAAATGTGTCAAAAGCGACGATCAATTACATTTTGAAATTTAAATTTTTGTAGTAAAGTTGGTTACCGAATAAAGATAGACAACAATAGCAATTAAAATTATCGAGCAGAGTTTTGTTTTCTTGTACGGAGCTGTCAAATTTATTTGAAAAAAAAAAAAAAAAAATAAATAAAAAAAAAAAACCTTTTATTTAAATTTCATATTTATTTTAAATAAAAGGTATTTTTAACAATAAATTGCAGGTTTTTAAGTGTTCCTTTTTCAAGAATTTGTAAATCATATTTTGTTTAAATATTTTTGCAATTTTTTTTTAATTGTCCTAAAATATACTTTCATGGTACGAAACTTGTTTGTTCTGAAAAATAGTATATATTTTCTACTTTAATACTCCGAAAAAATCGTGCACATATAGCCTTATTTTAGAAATTAATTAGAAAAGCAGCTTAAGTACAGACAGATGGGCAGAATCGAAAATTGTTGGAAATAAATCCGCAGCTTTTAATCAGCTGGTTGGATTTACATAAAATTAAATTAAGTTGGGAAAGATGAACCTACTCACAACTCAGGGTGCCCAAACGAGGGTACTAATGATATAGAAAATGTTTAACCACCCTCAAATTTTCCTTACCCGATTTCAAAGATTTTTTATACCTTAAAGCTCTTGAAAAATCTAATGAAAAACATGCTTGCATTTACTATTTATTTTATATAATTTTTAGTTATATGCGTGTAAAATTTCAACAAACCTCAATTTTGCAAGATCTTGGCCAAGTTTTATTCAATCGATTTTACTATATTTTTTGTAGCTAAGTTAAAGACAAGTTTATCAATTGAATAAAGGAAATTTTAAGTCGATATCTTTATTGATTCAAAAAATAAACGATTTTCAATTGAAAAGTTTTCAAAAATTAACAAACAGACGAACGGAAAGATGGACATCAGAATTCTTTCCATTTTGGATTTTTTAACAAAATTGTTTAAAAAAAAAAAAATTAAATATACATATAAAGTTCATTGTTTGGCAAAAACTGAAATTTTTTGCCAAAAATTGCAATTTTTGAGACCTGTTTTGAATTTTTGTCTTTGAAAATTTTTTGGTTTTTAAGGAATTTGGATAACAAAAAAAAAATTTTTTTCATAAGATAGAAAATTATAAAAATTTATTTTAAAAGTTATGGGGTAAAATCGCAACAAAGTCAAGGTCAAAAATGATAAATTAAATTTTTGAAGTCAAACACAAGAGATAATTTAGCATGTTTTTTCTTTTTCTTGCTTAGAAGAATTCAAAAATTTAAAAATATTTAAATTCGGTTTATATTTGTAAAAGTTATAAGATCTTATATGTTTTTCACACTCGATGTGGTCCACTTTGGCCCACTGTAATGCCATCCGTGCTCTAACTTCATACTCTAGCCAACAATATTTTGAAAGCCTGACTCCTTGTCTATCGATGTTCAAAGTTTCATCTAAATCGGTTCAGTATTTTCAAAGATCCAGACTTATTATCATTTAATTTGCATTTGGCCTCACTGTGCAATGTAAGACGTTAAAAAAATGTATAAATACTCATGATATCTACATATATTATATACTTTTTTTCTAAATGTAAATTTATTCGGTCAACATAGATGTAACTTTCGTTTTACTAAGTTATGAGAATTGGGTTTTAAATTAGGACTTTTAGTCCAAAATTTTTTTTTTATCTTGCAGTTGAAGATAATTTTCGCATTATTTCATCCAATTTACCATATATGAGAGAAAAATGAGCAGTTTAACATAATTTAATTTAATAATAAAACTTAGAACTTCTAAACTACAATATTTTTCCATTTTTACAGCTTTAACTTAAAACCATTTTTTAAATTCCGTTAATAATGATGAAAATTCCACTTTTTATTGTAACTCAAATAAGTACATTTCATTTTTAGAAACAAAAATAATCTAGTGAAATAAAAGAAATATATAAAAAGAATTTTTATATGTTTTTGAATTGTGCTCGTAATTTTTTTTTTTCTAAAAAAAAAAAAAAAAAAATGATAATAAAGAAAATCCGGCAATCCCGTTGGACTTTTTAAAGACATTTAAGAGACTTCAGTACACACATGTTTATAAAGGAATTAATAATACTTACACAAACATATACAAAAGGGTTTTCTTTGGAGAAAAGACCATAAACTTCTTTATATTTAAGAGAATAAAATGAAGAATGCTACTTTTATAATGCTAACGTTAGGGAGGTACTTAAAAAAAAAACTTACTTACATATTATTGGTTTGAAATTTTTGTAAATTATAGAAAGTTTCAAAATTTTATTATGAATTGCAATGAATTGTTTTAAAAATAAATAATTTAAGTTATGGGTGTATTTCATTATATTTTTTTATTTTATTTTGCATTAAAAAATATGAACCCTTCTATTTTAACATACATCAACTTCCTAGAATATTTATGTGTGCGCATGTATTTGTCAAGATTAAATGCCTGCAAGTGTGTGTTTGTTATAGTAAAAGGTGTATTTTATGATATTTTTTTGCAATAAATACTTGCTCCAACTCTTAAACTCTTAAGGAATTTGTATGAGTATTTTACAAGTTTTATGAACAGATTTAATTTTTGGAAATTTTAGTGCATTTTTATGATTTGTCCGGGAGTTGGGAATATATAAAAATACAATAAACTTTAACAGTATAAAACAACACATGTATACACTTTTATGTGATGTATGTAGCACAGCATAAATATGCTATATTTTAAGTCTAAATAACATATTGATCCCTAAGAGCTTTAAAAACAGTGATTAACAAAGCTCAACATAATTTTGGTTGACCTTATTTCCAAAGTAAATGTTAGCATGTGTCGTATTAGTAATATGATCATTAAAATTAAATTAAATATAACTCATACCACCTGTACAACATTATTATTTAATAGAGTTAAAGATTATATTATATAGAGTTTATTTTTATTTCTGGAGTATATTTTTAGCTTTTATTATCATAAATTTCTAGTTAAACAAATAAAGTTTATTATGCTTTTTTTGTTTTTGTTTTAAACTCCTGCTGTTTTAAGTTTTTTTTTTTTTTTTTTGCTTTTAATTTATTTTTAACCAACATGTGGTCTTTTTTGAAGGAAAACTTTATGTATATATTTTACTTTAGTAATAAAATATTCTATTTTATAAAGATTTTAACCTTAAATGTCTGCTTTGTTTCTTAGGAGAAGAAAAAAGAAGTACAAGAATATTATTTTATATTTTAATAAATTTTCTTAAATAACCTTTAACTTCTTGTGACTAATGTTTATATGTATGTATATGTGAATGTGTATGTCTGCATTTTTATTTTATTTTTAACATAAGTGCATAAATAATAATTTTATGTGAAAAAGGTGTTAATGTCATTTTAAGTTTCATAATTTATTTCCTTTAAGATCTTTTTTTCCAAATGCAGTAAATATTAGGTAGTAAAAATCATATTGAAAGGAAATACTTAAGTTTTAATAGCTTTTAAAATAACCATTTAAATGTAGCTATAAGTCATAATACTAAGAGTAAAGGATTTAGGAGCAGATAGTCTGAAAAGAGTTGACTAAATTGTAAAATTATTTATGCATATTTAAAGAAAATTATATTATATGCAATAAATTTTAATTTTAAAAATAATAATTTATTATTGGTTTAAAATAAGGAAAAACTTAAAAGAAATAAATTTTGGTTTCTTAAGAAAAAATATATCAAAAAAAACAGTATATTTTAAAAGGAAAATAAAATGTGACTTAAACATTTTTTTCTATTTAAATATTTCCTAAATTTTTCTTTATTTCATTTTTTTATTTTCAAATTTCCTTAAATAAATTTTGCTTTAATTTTAAACCAAAAAAATTTTCTGGGTCAAAAACTTTTATTTCCTATTTTTAAGTTATTTCATAAAATAGAATCCTTAAATTTCTTTTGTAATTTTTCATTAATATTTCCAAGTAGTATTTGTAATTTTTCTCCCAACTTTGTTAAAATTACAAAACAAAACTCTTTACTTTTCATCACTGAAACTCAACATCAATAGCAGCCTCATCATTTATCATTAAATCAAATGTCAGTTACACAGAAAAGTATTAAAAAACCCGTAGGAGTTGGAGGTAAAACTAAACGAAAGGCGGCGTTTTTAAAAATGTGATATGGGCTCAAAAGTACAAAGTTAAAATTGATACAAGGGATAGAAAGGAAACAACTTTTTAAGCAAAAGAAACTCATTTATTATCGACAATGGACATAGAAAACTCGATGAATTGAAATGAAAAATATACAAACAAATAATAAAAAATATCAAACGTTTTTTGAATAAATTGAAAAAAAAAAATTGAAGATATTTCTTGTTAGCTATAGAAAATAGAAATGAAGGGTTTTAGGGAAAAAAGCATTTTTAGTGCAACATAATGTTGGTGACATTATAAAATAAATAATGAAAATATTTCTAAAATTTAAATAATAAGGATCCTGTTCTATATTATAATATTTATTTATTGGAATGTATAGCTCTGTATTTGTTCGTTTAATATCATCCTTGTTTTATTTCTGCCTTCAATTCCTCAACATATTTTTTTATCTTATTTATTTGATGTTTTGACTTATTAATGATGTCCGTTTGTGTATTTGAAGTCAAAGAAATGGCAATAGAAAAGAAAAGTTATAATAATAAAGGGTTCAATGTCAAATCAATGTTACTGCAGGAAATACAAAATAATTATAACCTAAATAAAATAGAATTTCTTTTTGAAATAAATGTCCTAAAAAAACAACACCTCATGTCTCTGGTTTAGTTTTTCTTCTCCTAGAAATCAACAGTTTTTATTTGATTTTTTTTTCTTTATTTGATTTCAACATTTCTTTAAGGTTAAAGTTTATTTATGAAAATTATATTTTCCTTAATTTTCTTGTATTTTTTAAAGTTTAATTTTCATGAGTAGGGCAAGTTTTTATATGCACAAAAAAACTTGAAATATGCGCTTGAAAAAGCACGAAAAAATGGTGTTATATGCACAGAAATATGCAAAAATAGCATGAATATGTATATAAAAACCTACGAATTAATGCATTCTTATTTATTAATGTGTAGAAAATATGCACAAATATGCATATTTTAACTTTCAATCTCTAATAGATTTCGATGTTTATAAAAATATAACTATTTTAATTTTAAGTATCATATTTGACGCTTCCGAATTTTTTTTCTTTACAATATTTACAATGTACTCAAAATGCTCACCAAAAATTTTTTAGAAATCATTTGATTGAACTCTAAAAAATCACCAAAAAATTGTGTTTTTGTTAAGAAAACTAACTTTTGTATCCATAATATGCAAATTTATGCAAAGATTTAAAATATAAGCATTTTTTGTGAAATTCTTTTTAAATATGCAAATGCTTACTTTCCAAGCGAAAAGCTTGAAAAACTTGCCCTGTTCATGAGTAACATTGTCATTCCATGTCATGTTATTTGCCACCACCTACTGTTTTTTTTTTTTTTTTTTTTTATTATTATTTTAACTGCAGCTACTTTTTGCTCTCAGTATGAAGAGAAACCTTGTCAATATTGTTGTGGCTTTGTATGTTCAATGAAAGAAGGCCTGTAGAGTTAGAGTTGGTTTTAACATTTGGAGACAAGTAGGTGTAAGTAGGTTTTTGTATGTAGTAGGGTAGTAGCTGAAATTTAAAATAATTTTTTAAAGATCTTCATATTTGCAAATAATAAGGATAGAGAAAATATTTAGAATTTAATATGTATTGTAATTGAATCACACTTAAGTACAAATCAAATTGTAAATATACAAGATACGGGAGTAATCGGATTTTTCGCACTTTAAAACCGCAAAATTAAGTGTGTTTGGTTTTACTTCTATAAATAAGCCATTCATAAGCTGATTTGGCAGATTTTACGTAAGAGACTTCTTGATAAAATTTTCCTTAATAATATGTATTACAAATGTCTAGAAGTTATAAGGGGTCTTAAACAAATTAACTTCAACATACATAAATTATATTAAATTCAAGCTTTTAATTCATTAATGTTAGAATTTAAAAAATTCAAACATTATTTATTAATTGATACTTTTATTTAAAATCTACTTTAAAAATTTTAGAAATTCGAATTTTATTTTGAAAATATGTGAAAAGAAAAATTAATTTAAGATTTCGTTAAGTCAAATATCTAAAAATTCGTTTTTTTATACATATTTTAAAAATTTAATGAAAAATGAATTTTATTTCGAAGTTTTATAAAAATTTGAACTTTATTTATTTATTTATTGAAACTGAAGTAATATAAAAAAGCTTTTGAGGCCAATAAACTTATATTACAAAAGCAATAGCCTAAATAAAATATAAATAGAAAATACTAATTATAAAAATTATATAATAAATGGTATTGTATTTTATTTTTATTTTAATTTATTTTTATTTTTTATGATGGGGGGTATATTGATTTTGTCATTTCGTGTATATCATGTCGAAGGAATCATTTAAGACCCCATAAGGTATATATTTTTTGGGTCCTGGTTAGATTCTGAGTCGTTCTAGCTATGTCCGTCGATCTGTCCGTCTGTATGTACGTTGAAAGCAGGATAGGGCTCGAGCGGTACAACCTAAGGTGACGGAATTTGGCTGAAATATTTATCTTATATAAGGTTCGTTTGGTGTTGAAAATGAGCAAAATCGGTGAATAAAAAAAAAAGATGATCATAATACTAGAAACACAGGGTGTCCGTTGTGGCTTCATTTCATAAATTTCTGCTGATATCTCTTAAACAAAAGCATGTACTATAACGAAATTTTATACAGATAGTTCGAGGATTAATATAAACTTAGAAACCAAAAATGGGCGTGGTTCGGCCACTTTACCGCCCACCTCTTATAAAACGTAAAATTTGAGAAAGTTGATTGTGGGTGAATAGATTTGGCCGAGCCGAATATAACATTCGCGTTGTTTTTATTTTTATACCCTACACCACCATAGGTGGGGAGGGTATTATGCGTTTGTGCTGATGTTTGTAACACCCAAAAATATTGGTCTAAGACCCACCTTAATTTATACCAATCGGCTTAGAATCATTTTCTGAGTCGATTTAACGATGTCCGTCCGTCCGTCCGTCCGTCTGTCCGTCTGACCGTCTGTCCGTCCATGTAAACCTTGTAATCAAACTACAGGTCGCAATTTTGAATCAAAATTAATGAAATTTGGTACACAGGTTTCTTTTAGTCCAGGGACGAAGCCTATTGAAATTGGTTATGATCGGTCCATTATTTCACCTAGCCCCCATACAAATGTCCTCCCGGAAAAGGGTTTAACGATCATAAATCCCTTAAATATAGCAATATTTTAATGAAATTTGGAACATATAAGTTTTATATAAGTCTAAATAAGTGTGCCGATTTTTAAAAAGATCGGTCCATAATTAACTATAGCTCCCATATAAACCCCTTTTCAGAAAATCACTTTAACGGGCATAAATCCCATTAAAATGTTAGTATCAAGTTAATATTCGACACAAATAAGTTTTATATGAACATAAATGATAGTGCCAAATTTTACAAAGATCGGTCCATAATTTACCATAGCTCCCATATAAGGCCCTCTTTCGGGAATCACCCAAAAGTGAATAAATTCATATAAATGTCAGCATCTACGTAATATTCTGTATTCGTATGTTTTATTTTACACTTAGTATCTGAGTATCGGTCCATATCTGACTCCAAGTCAAGACCCCTCCCCGAATTATAATGTACACAATGGTGTAGGGTATCATATGGTCGGGCTTGACCGACTATATCTTTTTCTCTCGTTTTTATTTTATTTTACTTTATTTTTATTTTAATTATATTTTATTTTATCTTTATTTTTTTCAATGCGAATAAAAAATGTTGAATATTTTAGAGTTCTTAAATTTGAACTTTATAGTATTAACTATTTGAAAATTTTAAAATGTTTTTCAAAATTATAACTTTTTTAAATTTCAGTTCCATAAAAGTCTTTATGAAAATTTGAGCTTATTTCTTATTTATAATTTAAATATTCGAAATTTTGAAAATTGCAGTCGTAGTTTTTATAAAACTTGTGCCACATGAACTTTAAAAAATCGACAACCATTTACTGTAAAATGTTTTACTACATTTAAAAATAAATATAGAGGTAGCCGAAATATTAACAAAACCCTTTGTTATATTGTAAAAATGCATTTGAAAATTGATTATTTTGTGTGCTCGGCATTTCAGCCATTACTCAGTCATTTATAAATATATTATGAAGTTTTTAAGGAAATTCTATATAGTTGTATTATAAACGTCTATAAGTTATATAAGTCCTTAAAAAAATTAATTTCAATACACATATGAATGGGAGAAAAGACGGAAATTTCTACATACCGAACTACTATTTTATAAATTACAACAACAATAAAAAACTCTTATTTTCTATTAAAATAATTTGTTATAATTTTTTCGCCTTCAGCTATTTGTTCTTGATACCTCCCTAATTAATATTTTTCACGCTTTTTTGCTTTTTTCCCTAGCTTATTACAAACTTTAACATGTCTGTTACATAAAAGAAAAAATCTTAAAAACATAATTTAAACATAAGCTTTGTAATTGTTTTCTTTTCTCTTTCCTACTTTCTTTGCAGCAACTTGACATAAATAAGAGAGCATCCTAGGCAAAGCACAACAACGAGAAAAAAATCAAGGTACGTGCAACATACGCTAAAAATAAATTCTTATTTATGCACAAAAGGTGTTAATGTCACCCATACATAAAAACTAATACTTACTCGCATACACATACATTGACAACAAGTCACAAAAATATACTTAAATTATCCTTTACATCCGGTTTCCTTACCCCGGCCTCTATAAAAGATGTTATAAAGGTAAAACTGCTAACATAACCAGCAAACAATTAAGAATGATTTAAAAAAGAAAATATATCTTTCTTAAAGAATATTTAAATTACTAGAAAAATTGTAGAGTAAAATGATTTGACAATTTAATTATTTTTATTATAATTCTTATAAAAATTCTTTAAAGTTTGAGGAAGATTTTTGTTATAATTTTATTTTGGTAATTTTTCTATTTTGCTAATGTTTGCTAGGTTATTTTCAGTTTGTCATAAGTTATTTGACTGTGTGTTTATATGAGTATTTTTTTTCGTTGTTGTTGTAAAGCAATAATTCATATTAATTTAAGCTGTGAAAAGTGAAAGTCTGACATTTTAATGGAATTCGTGAATTTTATTTCAATTTTTCTCACTAGGTGGTGTCTTTACTTTTAATACCACAGTGACAACAACAACAAAAATAACAATATTAGACATATAAAGTATGTAGAAAATTTACAAAAACAATATTTGAATTATGTTTTTTAAAAAATTATACAGGACTTGACTTTTAAGCTTATTTTTTCGTCTGCCTTTTTTCTTTTTTCTTGAGGTTATATTTTCTTACAGTTTATGATAAATTGTTCATAAATTTTAAAATTTTTATATTTTAAACTTATTGTTATTTTATACATATTTAAAAGGCAAGTAGGGAAATTTGCACATTGGTTTATAGTAATATTAATATCGACAATTCCATGAAAGAGGGTCCAAAAATTTACCGAGTGTCTTTTGATTATATTCTATGGGTATTTTTATCGAAAATTTAAAATTTTTAATTATTTTAAACTAAGAAATGCTTTAAAAATGTATACTTAATAAGTGAATATTATTAAAAATTAATAATTTTTTAATATTTTTATTCAAGCTAAAATTCATTCATGTAATAATTTTTGTAGAATATAGAAAAAGATTTTATTAGACACTAGCAGGATGGAATGCATTTTCTGATCCGCTACGATCGTCATCAGCATCCATTTTTGCCTTTAGTGCTTATTGTAGAGATCTTTCATTTAACTCACACTTTTGAAAAATCTTTTTTTGTATTCTGCAAAAATTATTACATTAATGAACTTGAACCTGAATAAAAATATTTTTTATTCAGGTTCATAAAAAAGTTCGAAAAATATTTCTTTATTTTTTCTTTATTTCTATTAAACATTACACGGTGGGGCAGAATCGAATATTTGTGGAAATAAATGTGTGACTTCTAATAGGCTGTTTGGTTTTACACAAAATTTCACATAGGCGTAGCAGAGAACAGTAAAAGTTTGGAAGCAGGATCCTACATACATTTCACAACCATCTAATGAATAAAGGAAAATTATTGTGTTCAAAAATAGAAATTATGAACAAAATATAACAAGCAAACATACAGACTGACATCCGAATTATCTTAAAAAAAAAAAAAAACAGACAAGTCGTTTTAGAGATATGCTTCAATATGAAGTGCAACCTCCTTAATTTTACAAACCGCGATTTATTGCGAGAACTAGAGTCAATACAAATAAGTGGATTAGAGGCTTCAACAAAGAATTAAATACAGACAGTCACTTACATGCATCAAATCAAACGCATCATTGTATTAGGGAATTTTTGAAGAGATACTTGCAGAGCTCATGAGAGAGCATGTCGACAGTTTTGTATCCCTTTTTTAATTATGTATAAATTTTAATATTTATTCTTAAGACGCTCTTACAGGCAGAGAAAAAATATTGTTGCAGTGACCGTAATTAGATTATCTTAACATATTATGATTGGAACTTATGATCACAACTAAAAATACATATGATTATAAATAATAATTGTTATGATTTAATTTTATTTGTTATATTGCGTCCGATTTTATGGTTAAAGTTTTCATGTTATGACTCGAGTTTTTCATTTTCTTATACCATATTACTTCATTATTTTCCCATTCTATCAGATTGTGATTTAATTTTATTATATTATCATATTATTCCATGTAGGATATTATGATTCCATTTTATCAAATTATTATTCCAGGCGGAAAACCATCATTAAAAACTAAATTATATTTAAAAACAAATACGTTATAAAAAACATGGTTACAGCATGGTCACTACAACTATTCATTGTTTGTATAGCCGTTTTTCATAGATTTGAATAATACCGTGTTCATGATAGCAACGTTTATGATTCTGTTTGATAATTTAATGATTACCCACAATCAAAATTCCAAACATTTAGTTAATTCTACAACCATTCAGTTAATTGTACAAATTTGGTTAATTCTACAACCATTAAGCAAAATTTTTTTTTTTTGCTTTTAATAACTATTGAATACGCATTTTTGTGTGCCAGTCCAGTAGTTTCTGAGTATATTAATTCTCAATTAGTTCAGATATGAACAAATATAAATTGA
This sequence comes from Protophormia terraenovae, assembly GCA_951394005.1. NCBI lineage: Eukaryota > Metazoa > Arthropoda > Insecta > Diptera > Calliphoridae > Protophormia > Protophormia terraenovae. Next base: position 148,214,305 of record OX596074.1, read on the forward strand.
CAAGGTTTGTTTTTATTCATATCGTGATACAAATTAATATAAATATGATAACATGGGATTATTAAATGATAAAAGCATGATGAAATTGAAAGCAATATTTAAGAAAAGGTTATAAACCTTACTAAAAGTTATTAGCAAGGTTCTAAAACTTACTAATAAATTATAAATGGAATCATAATAGTGATTACGTACAAACATACCTATTGTTACCTGTAATCATATATTACAATCATAGTATGTTGCCCTTAGTTTATGGTCACTAGAACCATATTTTTTCTTTGCGTGTAGGAATAATAATATTAATCCTAATTTGAAAATAAAATATGGTTTAAGAAGAAGTAAAAAGATTGATAAACTTATTAATATCGTGTATCCGAATTGACTGAGAAACCCCGTGCCGCATTTAATTTTTTAATTTTTGTGGATAACCAAATAGAAAATATTAGCCATAGAATAGAACTAGAAGTTTATGTGAGAGCCACCCTATACTAAATTTTCAAAAAATTTACTCATTTTTTTGAAAATACAAAAACAAAATATATGTGACTACATGTATTTTGTTTTTGTTTGAATTAGGTTTCTGACAATTGAATTAGGTTTTTTTCTCTCACATAAATATCTAGTTGTTAATCTATGATATTAGCTATTTAAAGTAAAAATAAATCTGGCAGAGTATCATACGTGTGTAATTTAATGGAAGACTGGAATTTTTAAAAGCAAAAAAAGTAAAGAACCATTTTGAAATCACTTTCTGAGTCGAATTAATGATGTCCGTCTTTCTGTCTGCCCACATAAATTTTGTAATCAAACTCCAGTTCGCTCATTTGGGTAAAAGGTGTCGAAAATGGCGTTTAATTAAGGGAAAGGTGATCGATCATTTTTCAGTGTTAAATTTTACAAAGAGTTAATACAAAAAAAGTGGATTAGAGGCTTAGTATTTATTAATCCGTGTATTCGAATTGACTGAGAAATCCTGTGCCACCGAATCAGTGCACTATGGTTTCAATGACCACTTTTCTTGGCCAAAATTACCAAAATGGAAAAAAAACAGATTTTCCTGTTTGAAATATGATTTGGGTGAATATCAAAGCAATTTAATGTATTTATTTTGTATTTCAAATATTTAATTAATTTTTACACTTTTTATGTGTCAGAAGTAAAGTTATTACAAAGGAAATTTTAACATATTTCACTTATAACTCAACCCAAAGTCGTGCATTTTCTTTAGCAGCATTAATTTTGTTACACAACTATATTTTAGCAATATCTGTTATTTTATTTTTTAATCTTGGCATTTTTATTCATTGGTTAGACCTTTGTAAATGATAAGAATTTCCAATGCTTACTTATACGGAAAAAATGGATTTTCTCGAAAATCGCAAAAAATCGCAAAACGAGACAGTATGAGAAATATAGCCCAGATATATGTTTATTTATTTCTGTTGAGTTTTTCTCTACGAATTTTAACCAAAAACTTAGAGGTCTAATGAAATGTAAATTTTTTTACGAATCCAATTTCATTTTGGGTTTTGCAAAACAAACTGTATTTTTCTAAGATGACAACAAGTTCTAACTAATTTCGTATTTAATTATAAAAGTACTTATCCTAAGTACTATTTTCCATAATAAACTTAATTAAAAAATTATTGTATTCAATAATTATAAATGAATGAAAACCGTTGAAAAAAGGCACCTTTTTTATGCATATTTTAAATTTCCTTAAGAAACTCAACTTTGATCTATTGTATTATGGCGACAAATTAGTGAAAGTAAGAAAAAACTGGATTTTCTGGCGTTTTAAAGTGTTTGCTATGAAACTACGATAATTAAAACACAAAAAGAAAATGTTACCAAAATTAGTTTTGGCCAAGAAAAGTGGTCGGCGAAACCATAGTGCAGTATTTCCCCTGAGTAATTAATTAATTTATTATCAAAAAAAAAAAAAAAAAAATTTCGAAAAATTGCTAAATGTTATATGTTATAAGAAGTATACGACCGTGAAATTAAATCATATTTTTAAATTTTTGATTTATTTAACCTATTTCATTCCAAAACATTTTTGAAGGAAATTTTCTTCTTATCTTTTAATATATTTTTAATTTTAGTTCTGGTTTCTTGTATTTTAAGATAATATTTATAAATTAAAATTTTTAAATCTTTCAAGGTCATTTATTTTAAACTCCTAAAAATCTCCTTCATTTTATGTAGCAAGATAAATAAATTTAATTTAATAAAAAATAATCATAAAAATAAAATTTTATTTTCTTTTTATAGACATAAATAAAATCTAGAGGAAAAAATTCACATAAATTCCCATTCATTTTTTTGCTATCTAACTTGGCTTAAATCATTTTTAATTTTACGATTCTCTAAACAACTCAAGTTCAACGCAACGAAAATGTATAAAATTATGAATTTTAAATTTTATGACGTTTTTTTTTTTCTTTTATGAACACTAAAGTTTATCAAAATGTATAGAAGAAAAATAAGTATAAAATCATTTTTTTTACTTAACATTCATTACATTTAATTTTATATTCTTAAAATGTGTTGTTTTCTACAACAAAATATTTATTAAATGTTTATGAAGGCAAAGTATGAAGAAAACAAAAGCGGAGGAATAAAATTGTTAAATAATATACTCGAAGGAATTCAATTAAAAAAGTCTATTTTTGTGTTTTAGTTTAAATTTAAAGGGAAAAGGAAATAATAATAATGAAATTATAAGGATTTTATTTAAGTTCTTAAGTAAAATAAAAAAGCGTTTCAAAAATAACAATTATTTTATACCAACTAATAAAATTTTTTAAAGTTATTCAAGTTAGCAGTACTGTCACTGTTAATAAAACAAAATTCATATCGATTATGAGAAAACTAAAATTATAAGTTGGGGTATCGATTCTGATAGCAAAAAAAAAAAAAAAAAAACAGATTTTATTTAAGTAAAAGATGTGGTTTTTTGCATTATGTGGTAGTGTGTTAAGTAATAAGTTGCATATTACTTTTCTTAAATATATATTAATAACCTGCTGCATTACTTTAAGGAAATATTAATAATTTATTTGTTAATTGAAACCCAATTATGTTTTTAAAAATCAAATACTTCAATATAAAATTATAAAGCGAAAGACATTACCTGATAATTAGGGGTTATTATCTGTGTTATAATTTTAATGAAAATTATTTTGAGCAAAATATAATATTTTATTTTCTGAGAATAAATTAGTGCAATGTGTAATTCTTTCAATATCTCTTAATTTAAATAATATTAAATGCTATTTATTCTTCTTTAAATGAAATTTCGCATTAGCTTTATTTGTTAATTTTATATTCCCATTGTTATACAATTCTATTGAAATGAAATATAAACAACCTGCATATTTTATTAGAGCTTATTTTTTGTTATTCCATTTACAATATAGATTTGATTGACAAGTCTTGTATAAAATATTATTACAGCTCAATTAAAAATGCTCGGTTTTGTTAAATGCTATTAAAAAGAACTGATGAAAACATGAAATAAAAATATAAGAAAATTTTCAGCAGCTTTACAAAGGGGGATTTTAAATTTGCATTAAAAAAATAAAATAACGAAAAAAAAAATTCATACAAACGACGACAACTGAAATATGTAAATTACATTTATAGTGAAAAGCATATATATGTATGGGTTTTAAATTTATAGGGAATATGCATATGTAAGTGTTTGTGATTCTTTTTTTTTCTTCTCTTTATAATCAATGATTTTTAGCAGTCATACGTAAAATTTTTTTTTTCAGTTTTGTGTGCCTTTTTTTTTTGTGACAGAAAGATTTTTTTTCTTTTTAAAATTTTTTCATCTTTTGTAAGAATTTTGCTATATAAATCGTTGAATTTTATGCTTTTTATTTTCTTTCATTCTTTTAGTTGCTATTTTATTTTCCAGCATGATTTGCATGTATGACTGCATAAAGCCCTGGCTGTAGCAGTAGAAGTAGTATCTGATCATATGACAAACGCAAATTTACACAAAGTATTGTGTATACGCACCGTATTCCTATATTACTTTGTACATAGCTTTAAAAAAAACTGTATACATTTACATATACCAACATGTGTATATTCAGTTACAATTACATATACTTATGTTTGAATATTTGTTGTGTATGTTTTCTTTTGTGCATGGGTATATTTGTGTGTGTGAACATACGGTATTCTAACAATAATTCAAAATCTCCTTTTGTAACTACCAAAGCTTATGTATGACATGAAAAAACCATTATCGTTTTAACTGCACATTCAACACAATTCCATATACAAACAGAAAGAAACCAAATATATTCACATGTAAAACCAAATTTCAAATGGTGATAAGAACTGGGGGTTTAAAAGAATGTAATTTTTTATGGCAACATTTTATTAAAAAAATCAAAATACATATTTTAATATAGAAGAAAATATAAGTGATTTTTGATAATAGATATATAGACCAATGGGTTCTTGGGAAAATTAAAACCGTTAGAATAAAAATTTACAAAAAATTATAAAATTCTCAAAAAATAAAACAATTAAAAAAAAAAAAAAAATAAGTAAATTAACACAGAAATTTTTAATTAAATTCTTGCCCAGAAAATTTGGTATAAATTTTAAAAAGGAAATAAATTTATAGTCCTTCAAAACAAAAGTGATTTTGGAGATTCTTGGGAAAATTGTAAATGTAATGTAAAGCTCTTTAAATCTAACTTATTCCTGCAAGTTCAATTTTCAAAATTTCAATCTGGTGCTAAGTATTTAAGACAATAGCGTTCTCCAGTAAAAAGAAATTTTAATTTAAATGAATTTTATTTTACTTGAAATTTTTTAAATGATTTTTCATATTTTAAATATTTTTGTATTTAAATTCATATCGAATTCTAGAAAATTTTGATTACTGCTGTTAATATAGCATCATTTTGATAAGTAAGTTTTTTGTACATTAGAGTGTCCCGAGAAACCGCTTTTTTGAGATTTTTATGAGAAAAGGCCCCAAAACGATGCGTATTTATGAACTGAATACAGAAAATTATTAAAAAATATACAAATTGGTCGATTGAAAAATCATGGGTCCCATACATTTTGGACAAAAAAAGTTTAGATTTTTTAATCGCAATTGGTATGAAAAAAATCGTAATTTTAAACTGGTTATGAAAAAATAATTCTAAAAATTTTTTGTATGGAATTTTGTTTCGCTAGAAGACTTTTTAGAATTTTTTGAAAATTATCAATTATCAGCAGTACGTACTACAATGCAAATTTTTAATATTTTAGCCATAAAAGGAATAAAATTATAAAATTTCTATTCATATTGCAAGAAAAAATATCAAAAAAAAATTTTTTTTGATGAACTAATAGCCTTATTCTGTAAAACAAAACGAAAATTCGTTTCGACAATTTGTATTGAAAACAACAAATAAATTTGAATTTATTTTTTATTTTCAATATAAAATTTCGAAACGCATTTTCGTTTTGTTTTACAGAATAGGGCCCTAAAATTTTTTGATGAAAAATTTTTTAAGTAATTTTTTATTTATAACTGTCTCAAAATTATATACCTATTTCAGGACAAAAAAAAAAAAAAAAAAAAAAATACTTTGTTTTGGACGAAATGATCTACACCCTAGACTTTTAATTGCTGGTAGGTAACTGAAAATAAATTTAACTTTTTTTTATATTTTTTCAACTTAAGTAAATTTTTATGCTACAAAATTTTTGCCTACGGGATACTCTAATATACTTATATGGCAATTGTGAACTTTTAAATGGAGCATTATATGAAAGCTATTGATAAGTATGAGCACACCTTCATGAAATAAGGTGTTTAGATTTGTTTTTTTTTTTTTTTTAAATTTTTACACTGTGTAATAATTTCTCAAAGATTTTCTCACACATTAAAAAATCAACATATGCGTCAAACTACGTATTCTGTTTTTTTCAAGACAGACGGACGGACGTCGTTAAATAGACTAAGAAATTATTCTGAGCCAAATTATAGTAGAATTTAGACAAATTGACAAAATGTGTTTTGCAAGGATAAACACAAGTGCTAAATACTTACCACAGCTAAATTTGGTGATCATCACTGGAAATAAATACCAAAAATATTGAAATAATAAATAAAAATAATAAATAAAAAAATAACGAAATCACAAAACGTAATTTATAAAATAATAATAAAAAATAGTCAAAATACATTAAAAAAATCAATAAAATACAAAATTATAGAAAAACTCTAAACTATAAAACAAATGATTCGAATATATAAAATTCCAAATGACCCGAATTAATTTTAAAACGAGAGAAAAAGATATAGTCGGTCAGGCCAGACCATATGATACCCTACACCATTGTGTCCATTATAATTCAGGGAGGGGACTTTTATTAGACTTGGAGCCAAATGTGGACCGATACTCATATTAAGTGTAAAATAAAAAAATACGAATACAGAATATTACGTCGATGCCAACATTTATATGAATTTATTCATTTTTGTGTGATTCCCGAAAGAGAGCTTTAGTGTAAGCTATGGTAAATTATAGACCGATATTTGTAAAATTTGGCATTATCATTTATGTTAATATAAATCTTGTCTGTGTCGAATATTAACTTGATACTAACATTTTAATGGGATTAATGCCTGTTACAAGTGATTTTCTGATGAGGGGTTTATATGGGAGCTATGGTAAATTATGGACCGATCTTTCTAAAAATTGGCATACTTATTTAGACTTATATTAAACTTATACTTAGTTTAACGAATTCGCGATTTAACCTACGTCCAAATTTTTAACATTGAGTACCTTATATTACGAACAATCTATATATTTTAGTACTCGATATAACGAATTTTTCCAAAAAATGTGATTTGAAATCTATAAAAATAAGAGAAAGTAAACAAAACACATTTCTCATCCTATTGAGGGAGTACTATTCTCCCCTTTTATGTAAAGGGAAAAGAATTAGAGATTTTCGTTTGGACAATATTTTTTCATTTGAAAACTATTTTCAAAATAAAAAACAATGTAGAAATACGTTACAAAAATGTTATTTTTTTATTTTAAATATGCTTTCGTTTGTATTTTGTACGATTTCATTTTATCATGTACCACCATATACATATATGTGATGCGTTTATGCTGAAAATCCGCTTAAAGTATTCATTCAATTGAGAATTACTTATTAAGCCGATTTAATATTATAAACAGTTCATAACACTTGCAATCAAAGACCTACTCTCTAGTTTTTGACAACCATAGTAAATTCTTTGTAATTTGTCAAAAAAAAAAACTGTTGTTCGAGGTTTGTTTTTAAGAATTTCAATTTTGCTAATTTTTAAATTAATTAAATTGTGTTTTAACGTTAAAAGGTAAAAATGTAGACTTTAAAATAAATCTTCTAAAGTATATTTTGTTATTAAAATATTTTCGCGATTTAACGAATTTTTCGATTTTACGAATTGGCCTGATCATAAGTCATTCGTTAAACCGGGAAACCACTGTATTTTATTAAAATATTATATATAGACCGATCATAACCAATTTCAATAGACTTTGTCCCTCGACTCAGAAAGTGATTCTACGCCGATTTGTATAAATTAAGGTGGGTCTTAGAAAAATACAGCACAAACACATAATACCCTCCCCACCTATGGTGGTGTAGGGTATAAACAAAAATTTTAAATTTATCAAAAATAAAAATCGCTAAAAACTTACAAAATTGTTTGTCACAAAAAAAAAAATTAACTAAAATATAAAAAATCTAAATTGCAACAAAATAAAGAATTAATTAAACATAAAAAAATCGCGAAATTAAAAAAATTGATTTATAAAAAATCTACAAAACTCAAAAGATTTCTTACTTAAATTACAAAAAAAAAAAAATTTAATCGATATAACGTAGAAAATTAAATAAAACATTTCCATTACGTCGCACTTAACCCATTGATGGCAAAAAAAAGTGCTTACCTGAGGAGTTTTTACGTTATATAAATTTCTAGGAATAGGTACAGAAAATTAGATATTCATATTTAATAGAGAATAGTGATACAAATTTTTGGTAAAAGTCATGTCTTCAACTTTCCCTACATACCCAACAAAAACTTTGGTTGCCATGTAATGAGTTAAGAAGCTAATATAATGGCTCTTCACAACTTACACATTAGCTGAATAACTCATTATTTTAACCCGGTGATGACATTAGAGGCAACTACTTACCCTATATTATTACAAGTAACCATTTTACGAAGTCGTTACTTTAACTCATTACTTTCAAGCTGTTCAATAACTCGTTGATTTTAAAGAATTATTGAAGTCATTATTAGTAAAACCAATAGCAACTAGTTACATTTTGGGTTACAAATAACTAATTAATAATAAGATATCATAATATTTTTTTTTTTTTTGCGACCATTTCGAGAAGAAACACATTTTTTTCAACGGGAAGTTCCTATTAATAAGGTGATGAACGTGAAAATGTTTATGGTCTTCTTAAAATGTTTACTCGTTAAATGAATATTTATTAATGTTACTTACGTTTATTTGTAGTAGATTTTATCAATGTGGTAAGGAAAACAAATATAAGGCGTCTTTTTTGATGGAGGTATTTATGACCTTTAAAAGATAAATTGCGTTCTATATTATATTAAATGCAAAATTTATTAATATTATTTATATACACTTACCATTTTTACCTGATATTTCACAGAAGGTCTTGTTGACAATTGATTATTTATTTATATTATTTTAAATCCTGATTTTTATTTTTCTTATTTTTCTTCAATTTCAATAAAAATAAAATTAATTTATGAAATATGTTTGACAAATACAATATTGACAAATACTTATTAAAACCACAAACCAAATTATTCTGTATTTAAACCCTTTATAAGAATTAAATATTTAAATAATTAATAAATCATCTATAACAAAATTTTCAAATAATTTTTTTTTTTTTTATTTGGCTTGCTTTATAGTCGCTCCGCCGGATATTATTAATATTTTTTATTTCTTTAATTATCTTTTTTTGTTATAAATGTAAAAAGATTTCATAAATTTTAATATATATTTTAAAATCTTAACAACCAAAAATTAAGCTTTTTTTATCTGTTCCTTCCATGAATCTGTCCATAAATAAGTAATTACATACCATGTTAAAAATAAGTAGTTACTAGACTACTTCCATATAATGCAAACGGTATGTTGTTTTCATTGAAAAGTAACTACATCCGTAACTACATGCCATTACCAAGATTTTGCTGGGTAGCCCCTAAAAGTTTGTAAAGTTGTCAAAATCCAAAAATTTTTAGTTTAAAAAATTGTGTTTGATGTAACTAAAAAGGGACCATAGATCTGGATCTGCATAATAATTCCATTCTTTTACATAACTGTCATTGATAACATTTAATACGTTTGTAAAAATGCTAAAAAAAACCCTTCTGAAAGAAAATAATAATATGTGAGGGAAATATAGAGAAAAATCCTTGAGAAAAAAAGACATGCTAAAGTGTAGCAGTTGAGGACGGATTATTGAGAATTTATGTACAATAGTGTTCACAAGGATATTTTATTTTTTTTCTTCACGAATACAATTTTACTATTGTTATGATGAAGTAGGATTTTAGAGCAATTTTCGTTGCACTCAAAAAGCTTTACTTTTTATTTCGATACTAAAATATTAGTTTTAAAGTACCTACATATAGAAAAAGTTGCCTTGAAATATTTTGAGGTTATAAAGAAAATATGTTGAATTTTAAGTAGGACTTAAAAATGATTCAAGTTCTATGAAAGTCATAGGAAAGAAAATTTAATGTTTAGATGGACCTATTACAATACTATTATCCCTAAAATTTAGTAATAATTATTTAAGATGCTAATTTTATAAAGTTTATTTTGGAAATACAAATTAAGAATCTGTTTAAATCTGAATATTAAAATTTGTATTGATTTTTTCGGAAATTTTCGAGTAGTTAAATTTAGTCCTTTCATAATTTTAGTTATGTGAAAATTTAACATATAAAAAAAGTACATTTTTAATCTATTGTATTGCGTAGGGTATCAAAAAGTGTAATTGTTAGTGTATATATTTAATTCAAAGTCTATATATTTGTTTCTGTTTGTATAATGAACGTGCAACAGTGACATTTGTAATTATAACTTTTTGTTTTTGGTTCAATGATTGTGTTCGTAAGTATCATGTTGATCTCGTGCCATGTATGGATGTATTTGGTTTGTTAATTGTATGTCGTCTGACATTTACTAGTATATTATAATGTATATAAACAAACTATTTCATTTACTACACTATACACATATTATATTTGAAATATATAGTTATATGTCAATATTACTTAGTACAGGGAAACTACAATAAGAGCATAAAAGTTTGTCACAATTTTAATTAAAGATATTAAAGAAAAGAAATTTCAAATCATCCGTATTTCAACTTGACGCTTTTAAATAAATATCTTCTTGATGATCTTTTACATTTTTATATATTTTTGTAATTATTATTTATATTTTTATTAAAATCTCCTTTTTCATTACCCTTTTTATTTAAACCATATAAACTATCTAAAACAAAATTGATAGATACTAACAATTATTATTTATTTACAAATACCCAAGTGCATACAGAATGCATAGAATTTAAGAGAATAAAAGATTTTTTCTGAATAATTTATAAATTGTTATGAACAAATTTTTTGCATTCTATTTTTTTTTTTTCTACTTTTAAATTCAGATTTTCATTCTCTATGTCTGTGATACTTCATCAGAAATTGCAGACAGAATATTAAAAGATCAAAAGCTAAAAAGTTACAATATAGATAATGTCATATAATTTACACTTGTTATACAAACACAAATGCCTCATCTTCATCAGTTTCCCATATAATAAATATTTCTTAGCAAATACATATATTTTACATAAACTAAAAATACTTAGAAAACTTTAAGACATCAGTTAGGCAAGAAATAAAAAAATAAAACAAGAAAAATATGTAGTAAGTAAAATGAAAAGTAAAATTATACGTGTAGTCTAACAATTTACTGCCTTCAAAGAATGTTTCATTAAAATTCTTACAAGGACCATAAGGAAAAGAAATTATTCTAACATTACACATACAGTCAAAACGAAATAAATATATTTAAACACATATTTTTACTTACTTACAATGATATTATCTTTTATAATAGAAGGGTAAAGACCTCAACTTGGCTAGAAATTGTAAGCCACCTGTTGGGTCTGCCAATAACAAACCACAACAATAACCCTAGTGTAGTATTATTCAAGACAACAACAACAACAACAAGAATAGTGATATCTACAAAAATATTAAATAAATCCTTTGTAGGTTCTTTAGAGAAAACTACAAATTATGGAAATATTTATATATGAATGTGGGATTGTTTGTGTTTATTTGTGAGTGTGTGGGTGTTTGTGGGTATTTTAAATCTTTTGTAGAAAATTTCTTTGGTTGTTCTTTTAACAGAGATATTTCTCTTTGTACAATGAATGCAGAGACAAATGTTAAAAAATTAATTTCCTTTTTGAAAACAAAGACCATATTTATTTCAAAGACATAATTTAAATATTTCTTGGTTATAAAATATATTTATGTATATGAAAAGAAAAGATATAGTTTAAAGTAATGTACAGTGTTGTAAATTTATGATGAGTATTTATGGGGTATTGTGTGTTTGTGCTGATGTTTGTAACACATAGGAAAAGTTATCTAACACGCAATCCCAATCGTTAGATCCAATCAATCTAACGATGTCTGGCTGAATGGCAGGCTGGCTGGATCGGTTCATTATTTCACCTATTCTCCATACAAATGTCCCTCCAGAATTGAATGTCAACACTTAAAAATGCCTTAAAAATAAGAATATTTTAATGAAATTCGGTCCAAAGAAGTTTTTTACAAGTATCAACCTTTGTACCAAATTTTATGAAAATCGGTAAACGATTGACCATAGCTCCCATGTAAACTCCTCTTCCGGAAATCACTTTAATAGTGCATAAATCCCATACGTATATTAGTATCAAGTTAATATTTGACACAAATAACTTTTATATAAGTAGTAATAACATTGCAAAATTTTATGAGAATCGGTCCATAATTTATCTTAGCTCCAATATAAACTCACTTCCGGGAATAGCTTTAATGTTTTATTCTGTATTTGTATATTTTATTTTAGATTAAGTATAAGTGTTGCTCTACAATTGGCCACAGGTCTAATATAAATCCTCTTCCCGAAATTTTATGCTCTTACGTAATGGTGTAGGATATCATATAGTCGGTTTTGAATGACTATTTCCTTTTTCTCCGTCTGCAACTTTCTAAAATGTCACCCTATGTGGGACGTGGGCGGCAAAGTGGGCTCAACACGCTAATTTTTTGTTTCTTTAACTATTTGAGCAAAATTTCGCTGATGTACGTTCGTTTTTGTAAAAGATATCGAACGAAAGGAATAAACCGGAGTTACGACAGACACCTTATTTTTCTAGTATTTCTTCTATGACTTTTTTTGTTTATGGACCGATTTTGCTCACTTTCAATACCATACAAACCTTATATAAAGCAAAATTTCAACCCAAATTTCGTCTCCCCGGGTTATATTCTGCTTTCAACAGACAGATGGACCGACGGTCAAACGGACCGTCGTACGGACATCACTAGATCGAGGAATCAGAACTTTTATAATTTAGGGGGTCTTAGATAATTATTTCGACATGTTACACACGAAATGATAAACTCAATATACCCGCCGTTATTTTTTTTTTATGGTGAGTATAAAAAGTTAGAGCAATAACTATACATCACTTATTTATCTGTAGTTTTAATAGGATACAAATTAGGTCGCAATAAATATTATGACTCTAGGCAGTGTCTTCAAACCTCTGGTCAATTTTCTATAATTTCCTAAACTTAAAATAATTCTTTGAGCCAATAAATTTAGTTAAAGTCGTTAAGAGAGCATAAACGGCATTTGCTCATTTTGTGAACTACAATTAACTTTCATGTATTTATGACGTCTCTTGGTTTCCGTTGAAACCTAAATATAATTCGGACTCTGTTATTTGTTTCATTACGGTGAATGTATATGGGAACACTTGAATTATGTTTTTCCGATTGAAAACAGTTTCAAGTGCTTAGGGACAACTGAACGTGTCTGAAAAAGAGGTGAGATAAACCTGGAGTACTGAAGGATGTAAAGTTGATAGAGGAGTCGTATGTATTATTTTACGGAATTTGATTTATACTATCCATCCTCCTATGACACCAGTTCAATAGTTTCCAGGCGGAAGTAATTACACAGGAGGTTGCTGGATTCCCTTTAAGATTCCTCAAGTTCCCGGAGTCTATAGCCAGCTTATTTAAATACGATCTATAATATTACTATCTATCGATGATAATGAGTCTATCACTCACCTTCTTTGTTCATGTCCGGTTCTGCCGAAGAGATGATTTTTAGGTGATACTTTCTTATATGATCTTGAAGATTAGTGTAATATGTATTTTAAGCGAATATTAGGCTTTATTAAAAGTACAAGATGGCTTGTATCATAGATTTATTTTTATTAAGCTCTATACAAATTTATGGTACCACAAGGATCAATTATTGGCTCAAGAGAATTTGGATTTCGGCTTTTTGGCTTTTATAACCTAAACTAACATGTAACTGGCGTTGGGTATATTTTCCCGGCTAGGTATGTGGTTTGCATCCGGTTCGAAAGACCATAAACAAACTGCAATCGATTATTGCTTCTTTTGCAAAGCTTGTGAGCAATAATTAGACATCAGCTGAATGGAATACCTCAACATTATTTGTTTAGAAGTTAAAAAATTTGTATAAGCCATATTTAGAGTTTATTTGACACTTAAGCCGTAGATTAGAGAAGAAGACAAGACAAGTTGTTTTTTCACGAAAAAGAACTCTATGTCCTGAAAAAGCTTTGACAAACAGGTCAGGTTGCTAAAGCAACAGCTATAAACAATTTCAAATGTAGTTATGATAAGGTTACAAAACACTTAAGGTTATTTAGATCTACTCACTTTGTATTAACAAATAAATATTAATCTAGATCAAGTGAGAATGTTATATTCGGCTTGACCGAATCTATATACCCATCATCTGGAACATTTTAAAATTTCATCTTATTTGGAAGGCCTGCGGTAAAGACCAAATGCACTTAAACAAGTTTGCAATCGTAAATTGCCTTGTTGACTCTGTTTGACGGTACCAAAGCAGAGTTTGTGGACTATAATTAGACACCAGCAGAATGAAATACGTATTTTCTGTGCCGCTACGTACTTCATCAGTATTCGTGGTGTCTTATCCATTTCGGTTTTGTTGAAATCTAAATCAGTTTTGTTGAAATCTAAACATGGCACCCGCTTTGCACTGTGTGCAATTTTGATGGACTCAGCAGCGCCAGGCGTTTGGGGAAAGTAAAAAAGAGGTTGAACCTAACGTCGTAAACGCTGTTGAAGATGTGGTTACTTAGTGTCGTAAGCCGTTATCCGATTCGAAGGACCATAAACAAATTTCTGGCTGATGGCTAGATGTTTGTTGGTTTGTTTCTCTTCAACGAGGGTTGAAAAAAAGAAACCAAAATTATCAAGAAATAAGAAATCAAGAAATAATTTTGGAGGATAAATTAGAATGAACACTTACTTGTGGTCTCTAGCGGAAGGAATAAATAAGGAGTGCGATCGAAAAAATTTTAACACACGTTTTGCTTCATAACTTGAAAAATTTTTTTGATCTAGTTATAATTGAAAAATACGTCAGTTATTATTTTTAATAACAACTATGTTGATTTGTTGCGATTTTGATCAAAATGAGTGACAAAAAAGATGTACGTGCTACAAATTATAAAAATATTTGCTATTAAACAGTATTAGGAGAATTTGACTATTGATAGGGAAACTTGGTTCGGAAAGAAAAATAGTTCCACATGATATTGGCAAGGCCAGAAAATTGAAAGCATATTGAAAGGAACACCAAACACATCTGAAAGAAAAGCAGCCCGATTAGCTGAGTGCTTTGGCTATTTGGTGCGAAAATTTAAAGCTAATGCAGAGTTGATAACATGAAACCAAAAATAGGACACGGAAATTAAACTCAAATTTCATACGAAAATACTCATGGCAGAATTTTCGCAGCTTCTGGGTCAAAACTTTTTTATTGTTAATTCTCGAGGCAATGTTAAAGATAAGTTTAGGAGCCAAAAGCAGAAAAAAATTTCCTAACAAATTCCTGGTATAACAAGCTTTTTGCTGTTGAGCAAAACAGGAAAGTCATTTGTTACATTCGGTTCTATAAATACCAAAATATACATCAAAGAATATTTGCAAAAAAATATTTTTCCTTTCATAAGAGAGCACAATGTGTCCACTTCTTTTTGGCCTGATTTGATATCATTTCACTACGTAAGAAAGCTCTGGAGTAGTACCAAAGCAATAACATAGTTTTTGTACCAAAAGAGATCAAACATCTAAATTGTCCGTAGCTTAAACCAGTGAAGAGATATTTGATTTTTTGTGAAAAGAGAATCGAAGAGGACAAAAGAGGTGTCCCAAATATCAAAGATTTAAAAAAGAAATGGGCATACTGTTCCAAAAAAGTGACTAAAACAACTATCAAATCACTAATGGAAGGATTAACAAAAATGGTCCACAATTTCATAAGTTATGGTTAGAACTGTATCTGTAGTAAATTATCAATTAAATAAAAAAAGAATTAAAGCTCTAGGATCAACCGTTTCCAAGTTATTGAATATTATATATGTTAAGATTTTTTCGAACGCACTCCTTAGAAAAAGAATTCAGTACATTATTTCCATAATGAAAAAATCGAATAATACATATGTATACATATTTACAATAATATTGACTTTTATACGTAATAAATAACTATTATCATAAACTGGGTTTTCTCTATATGTCTATGCAACTTTAACCAACACTAATTCATATCTTAACCCCACCACAAAATCTTTTGTGTAAAGGACTTTAATAAGACAAATATCAAATTGATTTCCTCTTTGTAATGAAAACACACAATTACTAAAGAATAATGACATGGCATATTCTACAAATCTTCCTTTTAAAAATATAAGCATACATATGTATATTTGGTGTTGCTTTTGTAAATTACAAAAAAGGTTCCTTATCCTTTAAGGATTAAATAATAACTGAAGTAAAAGCTCATATGTCTGACAAACTTGATGGCAAAATGAAAACAAAAGTCTGACTCTGAACTACTACTGCTGATAGTCATATAAGTCTCCTGTGTGTATTTTAAAAATATTTGAGGAAGTTTAAGTGAAAATGTCCTAGACCTAACCATAGCTGGGTCTGGGTGGTAGTGGCTTCATAAATGTCAGTCAGGTGACATTAAACACATGTGACAATGTGTCTCTATTTTTTATACGTTAGACTAAATTTTAATATATGTTTGTTTAAATCAACAGAGACACAGACATCCTTTCACTGCCTTTTTTTGTTTTTAAGTTTATTTTTCGTTTGTTAATAACTTTGACTTAAATGCCAATCAAAAAATAAAATAATTATGGGGGATTATCAAAAGCAACGTCAACACAACGTACAACACCCACAGCAATAGCAAATAATAATAAAAAAAAAAATAAGAGGAAATAATTATTTAAATGTTTGGAAATATTTTCACACTCCTGCTGCCAAAAAGAGAATAAAACACAAAACCCACAAATAGAAAAAATATTTTAATTTTAGGTTTAAAAAGTTTTTCATATAACTACAAAAAACAAAAAAAAATTTAACACTGTGATTGAATTCCTTTCAGAATATAAAATGAGGTAGAAAATATGAGACCCATACGAGTATTTGGATGAAATATTTAAACCATTTCCAAAGATATTTATAAAATTAAAATTTCATTTTAAGTTATCAGCGAAAAATGAGCTTCTATTTAATTAAATATGAATGAATGTTCAAATAAGCAGCAAAGAATTGAAAAGAGCATGGATCCAGAGTGATTCGATATTGAAACAAAATCTTGTAGATCCTTTTATTGTAACGAGAAATTAATTTCGTTTAAGTTGGTTTTAAGGATTTTATTTCTAGAACTAAATTTAAACTAAAGTTTAATAGCAGAGATGTTTATCATCTTTATATTTTGGTTTAAAGTAAATTTTTATCAAATATTTTTCTTTTAAACTCCTCTTTACCACAGTGTAATAAAATCTCGCCTTTATTTGGTCATCTCTACTTTTCATACCAAAAAATAAAATCAAAATAAAAATAGAAATCAGTAGAATGCAAAAAAAAGGCAAATGAGTAATAGCTCAACATATACAACATGATGGACTGCATAGCACGTCAGGATAGACAAAACGAATGATGAGAAAAGTTCAACACTCTAAATACTTTATATTTCAAACAAAAATATTCTCTAGCATTCTGCTGCAAATGAACTTGTTGGAGAAAAGTACGAGAACTATAGTATATGATACGATATTTAGTACATGTGGTTGTCTGGCTGAGGTATTATCTCATCAAATGACTAACGATGCGTTAATTTCCATAATGGGGAATCTGGCATTTAGACAACATTACATCAACATTGCCTTCTCCAACATCATCATCATTACATTTACAAAATACTTAAATACAAGCAAATAACACTAAAAACAACTCAAACCGCCACAACTTAAACCTTCCATATGGAGAAGAAGTTGATGAGAAAGGAGAAGAAGCAGAAGCAGAAGAAGAGTCAAGTATTTTCAAGCTAAAAAGTCAAATTGAATTTGTTGAAGCGAAATTTGAGTTACTACTATAAACCTATAGCTACTAGTATTTGCTAAATACTTACTATAGCAAAAGCAACTACAACTACTTCATTTAAGTAATACTACCACATACCATACACACACACATAAATACACCCAAACAATTACATACTTATGGTGTTTGAATAACAACCAACGAATGATTGAACAAGGAATGGAGGAGAACAACAACAACAACAACGTAGAAACTAACTGCCTTGACTGACTTTGTCTAAATCAATAGCATTGGAATAATAAAAATAGTAGAGCAATAAAAAAAAAATCTCTATACTTCATATAGTATATTTTCCATCGTTAGACATATAGCACATGGATTCCATATTGAAGCCTTTAGAAAGGAGTAGCATAGAATTGGTAGTTGATAAACAAAAAAAAAAAAAATCGAACAAAACATTCATCTTTTACTGCATTCTTAGTAGATTTTGCAGTAAATTGATTAAATTAATTTCGCATGATAAAGAGTCAGAGAAATGAAGAAAGAGAATGTGATAAATGTAAGGCAGAGATGTGGTTGGTATTTGCTTTAAAAGTTAAATGAAACTTTACTTACTGTTAGATTTTTAAACTCGATATCAGTGAGAAAGTTTGGAGTTTTAGTAAAAAAAATTTAAATTTATTTAGGCTTCGTACTTTGGAAGATTAAAGAAATAAAATCGATGCTAATGGTATTTGATTCTCAGATTTATAAGGCTATAATATTTGGATATATCTCACACCACATTATTCACCGTTGAAGCATCATTCGTTTTTAATGAGATATGATATTCTGTGTTTCATACTCTAGTTTCTTAAAGGAGTTGAAATGAAATTATTAGCTAAGTATAATTGTTTTGTAGTTATTTCTAAAGTAGGTTTGTAGTACATAGGAAATAAATTAGAAATTAATATAAATAAATCAAAATAATTCTCTCACTTGATCCTCAGCAAAAACTTTACTTACCTAGTAAGCAAACTTATTACATTGTCAAAAGGAGGAACTACATATAATTCGGGTGAAAAAGTTATTACCTTTATATGGCGATGCCTACGAATTCATGGAAGCGCATTATTTATTTTAAACAATTAAATAAGTAGATAATCAAATACTAAAAAACTACACAATTGGTAAAAAATTAAAATAAAAACAAAAATTTTTTCAGCTGAGATTTGAAACCAGGCAAAAATTATCGTAGATGTTTCAAAGACTTACTGACTTACTCTATACACTATTAATACGTCCAATTTTTATAGTTTTGTTTATAGTTTTAAAATACTAATAGAAATTCAAATAATTTATCAAAAAAAAATATATGGGTTTAGTTTGGGGTTGAACCGACAACCTTCTCTCTAGCGAACTGAGCTATTGCAGAACTAAATGGACTTGCTATTTACTTCCACTACTCAAAGAAATTAGAAAAATAATGACAACTCATTAAGTAGTAGTCATTACTTAAAGACAACAAGTTTTTGCTGGGTCTTAAAGTCAATTCCACGATTCTTGCGACTATTATGCATTGTAAATACTAAGAAAATAGTTTTGCGGAGGAGGATTGAGGACGTAGTGTGTGTAGACATTAGACTTGGATTTTTCTGCGAGTGACACGAAATGTTTATGCGGCAAATAAATTCCACATATACATATATTGCATAGAATTAAGCTTCTTAATTTCATCAGAATACATTTCATTGTATAAATGAATTAATAGAATTGGGTACTTTCGAAATATTGGAAACAATTATATGAAATCAAATGTAATAAAATTAAGGTGTACTTTTTAAATAAAAGATTTCATACAGCAACATTTTAAAATGGAACCAACAACTTAGGTATTTTAGTGTGTTTTTCCTTAAGTAATTTAACATTTACTTTTTTCCAAATATTTTTATTATTTTTTATATCCACCATCAATAAGATGAGGGGTATATTGATTTTGCCATTTCGTGTGTTACATGTCGAAGGAATCATTTAAGACCCCACAAAGTATATATTTCAGGGTCCTGGTTAGATTCTGAGTCGATCTAGCTATGTCCGTCCGCATGTTCGTCTGTTGAAAGCAGGATAGGGCTCGAACGGGACACGTAGGGGGACGAAATTTAGCACAAATATTTGTCTTATATAAGGTTTGTTTGGGTAAAATCGGTTAATAAAAAAAAGTTATGGGCTAAAAACTAGAAGCACAGGGTGTCCGTTTCATACTTTTCTGCTGATATCTCTTAAACAAAAGCAAGTACGACAACGAAATATTGTATAAATAGTCAGGGGTCAATATAGACTCGAAAACCAAAAATGGGCGTGGTCCGCACACTTTACCGCCCACCTCCCATATAAGGTGAAATTGTGTTCAAATACTTCAAGGAGCAATGTAAACTCGGAAACAAAAAATAGGCGTAGTCCCCTCATTTTACCGCCCACCTCCCATATAACATAAAATTTGAAAAAGTTGATGGTGGGTATATAGATTCGGCCGAGCCGAATATAACATTCGCGCTTGTTTTTTTTTTTTTTTTTTTTTTTTGAAAATTTTGCTAAAATTTCACAATGAAAAGTTCTCAAGGCGTAGCATAGGCAGATCTAAATTTGGAAAGTGGACCATACGTACATTACAGGAGCGGACTTATAGAGGCTCTGTTACAGACAATTTTTAACCAAGACAAATTTTTGTTGCTTTCTCCCTTACTCAACATCTTCGATCGACTTGATTATAATTTTTTTTGTAATTAGTTAAAGAAAAAAATTAGAAATTTATAGTCGATATCGTTATTGAGTCCTAAAATTGAATTTTAAAATTTTGAAAAATTAACGAACGAGTGGATTGCACGTACGGACATCTAAAATCTCTCCAAAAATTTGATTAATATAAGAAAATTTTAAATATAAAAACAAATCATAATCATTAAAATATTGATATTACCTTTACCTAAATGACGCATTTTCTTCGATACCTTTTATGTGCGCAGGAAAAAAAGTGATATAACTGTTTAATCACAGGGAAGATTTGCACAAGATCAAGCCAAATTAAGGACTGGTTTTATAATTTTATGGTTTTGTTATTAATGCACACTAGAGTGTCCCGTAGACAAAAATTTTGTAGGAAGACCCCTCAATCGATGCGTAAAAATTAGCTTAATATGGGAAAATTATAAAAAAAAAATTCTAAAATTGATCTTCAGTTCCCTACTAGCGATTGAAAGTCACGGGTCTAGAATATTTCGTCCAAAAAATAGTATTGAGTATTGTCTTGAAATGGGTATCAAAAAATTCGTTTTTTTTTAAGTCAATTATAAAAAAAAAAATATTTAAAAAAAAAATTTAGCAAAAATGTTGGTCCATAAACCGTCATTTTAGTACATCAGCAAAAAAAAAAAATCGATATTTTTCTTTAAAAAAAATGGATAATTTTGTTCCCTTTTAGCCTAAAATATTAAAAATTTGGATTGTAGTAAGTACTGTTAATAATAAATAATTTTCCAAATTTTTCCAAAAAATTGTTCATCAAACAAAATCCCATGGGAAAAATTTTTAAAATATTTTCTCCATAATCAGCATAAAATTATGAATTTTTTGATACCCATTTCGATTAAAAAATCGAAACTTTTTTTAACCAATATGTATGGGATCAATGATTTTTCAATCGCTATTAGGGAACTGAAGACCAATTTTTAAATTTTTTTTTTAATTTTTTCGTCTTAAGCTAATTTTTACGTATAGTTTGAGGGGTCTTCCTACATCGAAATCTCGAAAAAGGCTTTCCTCGGGACACTCTAGTGCACACCCTAGAACATATGATTACATCTACCATGTTGACTGGAGAAGTTATTACACTTTGCGGTAAACTATCCTTTCTGAATGCTTTAAATGTCCAAGTTAGACATTATCTAACTTTATTTCTTTCTTTTATTTAGCCTCTACCATTTTCATTATATTCTCAGAATATTTTTGCAATTAAATATTCTCCTATTTTTTGTATTTGCTCTGAGTATACAAATTTCTCCAAACATATAAAATGTTAAAGATAAACGTTGATCTTTAGGCAACAAGTCAATTTTTTGCCTCAACCTCTAAATGTTTTAAAAAATTATCCTTATCCTAAGGACTGAGATCGAAAAAATCTTAACATATATAAAATTCAATTATTTGGAAACGGCTAATCTTAGAGTTTTAATTTTTTTATTTAATTGATATTATACTACAAATCCCAGAAAACTAAAACTTTTATAGTTCTTACCACTACTTATGAACTTGTGGACCTCTTTTTGGTAATAATAATTTAATAATTTAAAATCTTCGATATTTTGAAACACATTTCTTCAATTCTTTTTTGACAATAGTCCAATATCTCCCCACTGGTCTCATCTCTAGACAATTTGGAGGATTGAGAGGTCAAAAACTATGTTATTGATTTGGTACCACTCTAGAGCTCTTTTTACAGAGGTGACATGATGCCAAATCAGCCCAAAAATGTGTAGACACACTGTGCTCTCTTATGAAAAGAAGAAGACTTTAGCAAATATTCTTTGATGTATATTTCGGTATTTATAGAGCCCACTGTAACAATGGCTTGCTTGCTGTCATACCAGGACTTTTTTTTTGGAAATTTCGTCATCATTTCCTCGAGCATTAGTAACATAAAAATTTTGACCCGGAAGCTGCGAAAAATATGATAGTACATTCATCGTCCATTGCACAATATGAAAACTTTTGTATGAAATTTGATTTTAATTTCCGTGAATTTCAGCAGCATTCCTGTTTGGAATTTTTTAGACTCTGTATATTTTCAAGACTGCATTGGCTTTAACTTTTCGAACTAAATAGTCACAGCGCTGAGCTAACCGGGCAACTTTTCTACCAGATGTGCTCTTTTGCAATATGATTTAAATGTTCTTGGCTTTCCCAATATCATGTGGACCCGAACCAAGTTTTCTATCTAAAAATTCTCCTGATACTGTTTTATAACATTGGAAGCAGTTTGACGACAGACGTACTTTTTTTTGTTACTCATTTTGATCGAACTCACAACAAATCAACAGTGCTGTTATTAAAAATAATAACTGACATATTTTTCAAAGTTAACTAGATACAAAACGAAAAAAAAAAAAATAATAATAATATTGCTTCTGAAAAAAGAGGCAAAACGTCTGTTAAGATATCACTTCTTATTGCTTATTCTATCCAAAATATCTTTAACATTTTCTTTATCCACGTCCCTGTCTTCACATACGACGATAGCAATAATATGTGTATTATGTGTTGCATACAATAAGCCTTGATTTTGCAAATGTGCTTTTGTTATTGATTCTTCTTTGGTAATAACAACAAAAACAACTTCAAAAACTACATATAAAAAAAAAGAACAACATATACAGCAATTTAAAGTAATTTATTGTGCCCCATTTATCGATCAAATTTGATATACAACAACGACGACTATATAAACTTATTTTCCAATTGAAAGGATATATGGTAATATTCATTTAAATAATAAAATCCAACAACAAAAACTACAAGTAAATACAATAATTAAAGAAG
Source organism: Protophormia terraenovae (assembly GCA_951394005.1). Taxonomy (NCBI): domain Eukaryota; kingdom Metazoa; phylum Arthropoda; class Insecta; order Diptera; family Calliphoridae; genus Protophormia; species Protophormia terraenovae. Next base: position 148,237,661 of record OX596074.1, read on the forward strand.
ATTCTTATTTAAAATGATAGTAGTTAGTATGAAGTACTTACGTTTAAATATTCTAGAGTTTATGCAATTGAGCACAATGTGTTAATTGGTTTTAATTTAAAAGATTATAATAGTTAGGAAAAAGGAAAAGATATTAGGATTAAGAATTAAACTGAAATTAAATAAATATTTTAATAAAGGAAAACTTATTTAGAATCAGAATAATTACTTAAATTGATTGATGGAAAAATAGACAATGGACTTAAAGGGGAGTAAGAATATTGTTCAATACTTTTCTTTTTAAATTATGGTTGTTACACTGATTTAAATTTTTAACTAAAATATGCCAATTTGATTGCGTCATATTGTCCACTCTTTCTGTATAAAATGTTCATTACATTTCATGCCATCAAAATGATTACTTTGCCAAATGAAAGACATTTCTAGTTAAAACTTTTTTAACTTTGACTTGCAAATTTGTCAAAACTAAATTTTGACAAGCGTAGTGTCTATTGACACAAACCATCTACTAAAGCGCTTTAATAATCATTTCTTCTCTGCCGCCAAATGATGTCAATTTATTTAACACAATATCACGCATAAGCAACGCAACCATGTCTATGAAGAACTTATGTTTAGGCGCCAATACCAGTGTCATCAACGTTATCATCTTTAACATCAACACACCGTTAAATTGTCCTTAAACAATGACATCTAATATTTCTACTCACATGTTTGCGCAAAGATAATTGGGTGATAACGTCCATCCATATGTCTGTCTACGATTTTCATGTCTTGTTACCATTAATGGACAACAATTTTAAAATTTGTAATTTTTAGTTGCAATAAACAAATTTTTTAAATTTTATTTTTATCTCTTTCCTACAATTTTTCAATAGAAGTAATTTTAAAATGAACATGATGAAATTTTGTTGGAGAATGTGTGAGTAAAACAAAAATAAAAACTATAGCATACTTTTGTGCATACAATATGTGACATTCGACCAGATGTAAAACCCCCTACTAAAGCTAAAGTTTCATTTAGTTTTTAGTTCAAGCGATACAAAACTATTTAAATAAACCACAAACACAACTAGATTTTTGCATTTAAACATTTCAGGGGTTACTTTTTCAAAAAGACATACCTTAAAACGTGGCTCAATTGATAATTCCTAAAAGAAATAATAAATTTAAAACTTTTAAATTTAGTTTCTTATTAAACAACCCACGTTTATTCACATGATAGTTAACCATAACAAAATAAAAACTAACTAACTTAAAAAAAAGTACACATTGAAGTAGTGGTATATACACTTCCGTTTCCTGTTAGTATTAGTAACATTTTGTTAAAAATACATAAAAAAAACTCACACAAACACACAACAAAATAAACATTCAAAACATAATAAACCGTAACCGTAAAAATCTACATATGAGGACAACTGATACCACTCGTCCTTATTTTACTTTAAACTTTTACTAAAACATATTTTTGTTTTTCTTCAAACCCTTCTTTCTAGCATTTTTTCTAAATCACTCTATTTAGATACAATTTTGCCTAAACAACTCTTTATAAAATTGAGAATTTTAGCAAATAAAACTAAGTTTATACAATTTAAAGGATTTTGTAGGACGACAATGTTGTTGAAAATACTTCTCCGAATATGTTAGTTTTTTTCTTTTTGTTGTTGAAAAAGTTTAAAAATTCAGTTGCACTCTTAAATCGAATGGTTACCATTTTCATTTGCATAAACAATTGATTGTTTTAGTTTTGCTAAAGTTGAAGTCTTAAATAAAAATCTAAAAAAACAAAACAAGAAAACTTTCTATTCTATTTTGTTATGTTGCAAGTTTTTGTTGCTGTTGTCAAATATTGTTGTTCATAGCTGCAGTTAAATGTTGCTTGTTTACCATTTCATTCCTATCATATCGATCGTTCTGAGTTTAGAGTTTTTTTTTTCAGAATGTCATCTCATGTCGTCCTGTTTGTTGTTGTTGATGTTTAAGGATTGAATTAATATTGTTAGAGAATATAAGGAAAAACTTTTTTAAATGTTGCTTATAAATGGCATGTTTAATAAGAAACCACTTGGGTTGAAGGAGAGAAAATTTGAAAAAAAAAAAAAAAATAATAAAAAGTTTTAGAAATGTGTTAGAGTAAGAAGAAAACTTTAATATTTAACAGTAAATGTTAGTAGGGGTCAGTTCTTAATTAAATTTGTGTTTTAGATTAGTAACAGATTTGTCAATATTTCAATGCTTTTAAACATGTAGGTATATAAGAATCAATTGTTATTTTAGAAAACTACTATTTGTAATGGGTTTTAAATATTAATTATATATTTAGTGTAATTTAAAAGTTATATTTTCCCATTAGAAACATATATAAGTGACAGTTTTTATACTTTAGGTTGAGGTAAAAATATAAATTTAATATCAGCAAATAATAATAAAAATATATATCATTATATGTCCTTTACGTATTAAGATTGCAAGGAGTGCACACGAAATAATTAGTGCATGTAAATCAAAATTTAAATAAACAAGTCAAATAATTTTTTGTTTAATAAAACCTTTTTATACTCTCTGTATAACTTCCATTTTAACTTTTATTGTGTTATCTGTTAGTTTTTTGTAGGAATAATTCCACTTTTTTAACATGATACTATTCTTGACTATTCTTGAAATGTTTTGTACGAAGGTCCAAAATCTTTTAAATGGATTGACTACTAGTTAGGTAGATTTTCAGCAGTATTACAGTTTTAATCATACACATCTGCTCAAAATAATATATACACCTAGTGTGATTACATTAAAGTGACGATAACTTTGGAAATTTCTTCAGAAATACTTCGAGTTTTTTTCTTTTAGTAAAAAATTTAATCTTTCAATGATACTTTAATGAATAGTATGTGCATACAAATTAATTTACACATACGTTTTCGATTTTAATACCAAAAATTGTTGCCCATAATAATAGATACATTTAATTTATTTTTAATTTTTTTGATATTTAATCGAATTCTATTGTACTTTTTTTGATTATTTTTACATAATAGAATAAGAAAAGTTTAATTTAGGTTGAAAATGTTATAAAGAAATAGTATTTAGACACAGAAAATGGTAAGAAACAATCAGTGTATCAAATAGGAGAGAAAAATGGAAAATCGTTACTTGAAATTGCAAGTAAATGTTTAGGAAAATATCTACGTCATCTATAAAATACTTTTGTACGATTGAAACTTGTAATAGACCTCATTAAATAACCCCAAAATCAGATAGAAGGATTATTTTATAGGTAAAAAATTACACCTTCAATCGTCTGAAGGATATTTCAGCTGAAATATTTGATGGAATAGGTCCAAAAAGAGTTCGTATTCGTTTTGTGCAATATCCCAATATATCCCAATACCCATATGCATTTATTGTATTTATCAATATGATAAATAGGACCATTTGAATTTCATTAAAATCATTCCCAAACCATTATATGTTCACCTCACTCTGAAACAGTCATATTTGTGAATTTAACGTGGAATTGTTTCCCTACAGGTTGGCGAAGACTTCTCCGGAAATTATTTCCTAACAAATTACTTCTCATTTCGCCAAAAAATATTATGTTTCTCCATTTCTTTCCGCGTGTACATTCGGACTAAAGTAAATTTATTTTAAGAAGCTTTAACAGTATCTTAAAATTTTGTATACGTATTGATGATATAAAGCCTTTGCGGTCTCTGGAATATTATTATGCTTGTGGCAATTAAATAATCGTTGCCGTAACCAAATTATTTTTATCTTAAATTATAATTAACTTGTTATAGAATTGGGTTGCTATAATAAAATTTAATCCAGTGTTTTGTTGTAGATAACATTACGTCATCATACTATTAAAAGTTATCTATAATCTCGTTTTTGCTACACAAGTTATTCGTGCTTAAAGGTGCCAAAAAGAAATTCGAAAAGAAATCCGAAAATCTTTAAAAAAATATATTAAAAATTTAAAAATCTCGTATCATCTCCCTGATAGCAAAATCTGGTTCCGTTAGGATTTGCAAGATGAACAGTTCTATAGGTAGCCACGTTTGAGACTTTAGAAATGTCAGGAAGGAGAAAAAATGCTTAGAAAAACTCAGATAAATCCGATTATCTCCACTCCCTAGTAAAATTTTCAAAATATGGCTCCGTTAGGATTTATAGGACGAATAGCCTAATGTCTGGGAACTTCTGGAAGCTCTGGGAAGAAAAAAATGTTTAGAAAATGACACATAAGTCCGCTTATTTCCGCTCCCTGATAGAAATTTTAAAATCCGGCTCCGCTAGAATTCCTGGGATGCAAAGTTACATAAGTATGACAATTTTTGGTACTTTTTTAATTAATTTTTTCATTCTCTAATAGCATGAGGCTCTAGAGACTTAAAATTTTAATTTAAAAATATCTAGGTTTTGTTAAGAAATTAGCTATTTGTTTTTTAAATTAACTTTAAATTAATTTTTAAGTAATGTTTTTATATCTAATAAAAAAGACATCATGGGAGAATTCCACCAAAAATACGTACATATTATTAGACTTACAAATGGAGTTATAAAAAAATTTATAATTTGGCGACTTTTTTTGGAGAAACCAAAAGGTATTTTTAAAATATAAAACACTACTTTACATCCCCTTCATTAACTTTTACAGTCGTCTAGAGGCGATTAAGGAATACAATTATCTTTATGTTTTTCAATGCCGTTTATTAAAAATGGTATGCCTTCATAATTATACGAAAATCAATAATGACAATTTTTTGCACATGATATAAAATTCAATTTTATTTTATATTATATAAAATATTGTTAACATATGCAACTTAAACCGCACAATAAGCAGTCACGTTTTTTTGAATTGTAAACAATCAGGTTTTCTAGACTTTGAAAAAAAAAAAAAAACGAGAGAAGAAGATATAGTCGGTCAAGCCCGACTATATGATACCCTACACCATTACCATCCACATAATTTTGTTTTTACTTATATACAACATACTTGTGTTAAATATTAACATAATACTAACATTTGTATGGGATTTATGCACATTAGTGATTTTTGGGAGATGAGTTTATATGGGTGCTATGGTCACTTATGGACCGATCTTCATGAAATTTGGCAGACGGATTTTTGATGATATAAAACTTATATGTACTAAATTTCATTAAAATATTCCTATTTTTAAGGCATCTATAAGTGTTAAAACTCTATTCCGGGAGGACATTTGTAAGGGGGCTAGGTGAAATAATGGGCCGATCATAACCAAATTCAATAGGCTTCGTCCTTGTGTTGAAAGCATATGTACCAAATTTCATCAAATTATCTTCAAAATTGCGACCTGTACTTTGCGCACAAGCTTTACATGGACAGCCAGCCAGCCAGCCGACCAGACGGACGGACGGACGGACGGACGGACATCGTTAAATCGACTCAGAAAGTGATTCTGAGTCGAACGGTATACTTTAAGGTGGGGGTCCGAAGATTTTTTCTCTGCGTTACAACTTCTGCACAAACACATAATACCCCAACCACCTTTGGTGGTGTAGGGTATAAAAATCGTATAAATAAAAAAGCACATAAGAAGTACTAAATCTTACAATACACTCAGACACATACTCGAATGCAGTGAAAGACTTAAGACTCAGCTGTTGGGTGACAACAACGAAACATTATAACAAATAGAAAAAGTTTTTTTTTTTTTTTTTTTTTCCGAAAATGTTCGAAAAAAGCAGGGAATAGAAAAAAAATATATAAACAAATGATTTAAAAAATACACTTTTTTAGTTGCTAAAACGTTAAAATATATCTAAGAGTATATGAATGGTTGTTTTGTTGTATAGAGAAAATAACTATAAAAACTGATTTAACGCTTTAATGATTTTTCATTTTTAGACAACAAAACTTTCTTACTTACACATCCATACACACACTAATACATATGTAGTTAGCTTAACACCCACACATACTTTTAAACATTTTCAACACAACAACCGAATGAAATCAAAAGTGTTGAAATTTGAAAACAACAACGGAAGTTTTATACACTCATTCATACAATTACACACACACACTAACAAAAACCGGAAGAGAGCGAGAAAAATTGGAATACAAACAAAAATAAATACTTTCAGGGTCGGTCGGTATTGCAAAACAATGACAATTTATTTTGAATGAAGCTACTGACAAAATAAAAAAATAATAACAAAAACAACTCAACAGGGAAAAAGTCATTGTACTTGTTTGTAGTCGTGAACAACAACAACAATAATAACTTTTATGCAAAAAATATATAAAAAATAGTAACGAGTAAAGAGAAAAAGTCACAGCTGCTAAATGTCTGTTTAAATAAATGTCTCTATGGGAACATATACATACAATATAACACTTACATACATGTATTCATACATTAATATATCATTGTATTGTATATGTGTGTTAAAACAATTCAGAAATAAAACATATATAATGCATTTTTCAAAAAAAGGTACAATAAATTGTTTTATTTTATTTCATTTTTTATTTTTTAATTTTCATTCTTTTTTTCAGTAAATACTCGTATATTATTTTTTTCTATTGTGTTTTCTTTTTTCTCTAGTTCCTTTTTTTTGTGAAGACATTATGAAAAAGGACGAAATGTTACACATGTGGCTTTTATTATAACATTTCGTGTTTGCATATAAGGAAATTGCAATTTCCTCAAAACGTGTCTTGGGATAAAATTAAAGGTTTTCCTTAAGATATATTCAAAAATTATGCAAATAGAAAAATATTTGTAAAAAAAGAAGAACAAATATAAGAATATAAACACTTAAGTGCATGTTTCACGTATTCATTACTAAATATTAAATAAAAAATGCTAAATCGTTGAAATTAGAATTATTGCTTTATTTGTTAATCGTTTAATTTTTATAAATTCGAGAGAGGGGGGAGACAAATGGAAATTCTACTGATGTATTTTATTAAGGCGATCATAAAAATAGTAAAATTTGTTACTATTTTTAAATTTTCTTTACTCTAGTAGTTTTTTAATTTACTACCAAAAAAAAAAAAAAAAATAAAATACCTGTGGGATTTTTTTAAATAAATCCCTGCGATTTAAGCTTGATGGCTTTAATCAATTAAAACACAATTTATTTTGATTAATAAATTATAGTGTACAAAATTTATTTTAAATTATCAAACCTAAAATTAAAATATTCACTTCACTTTAGCTTTACAATTTATTAGAGTTTGGCTACCGCTGGTTTTAACTCAATTACAACTTTTAACTTCAATTTTAGAGCAACTTCAACTTTTGCACAACTATTCTGCAACTTCTCAACAACTAACTTCAACTTTAGATCAACTCTTCCGCAACTAACTTTACTGCAACTTCAACTAACTAAATATTCTCTTCTATTCCTATTTATATCCTATCCACTATTACTCGTTATTTCCCTAAAGCTCCAGAAACTTCTTAGCGAACGAAACCTATATTTGTCCCTTTCCTGGTAAGTCCGTTTATAAAATTAAAGAACATCGTCTGGAATATTCGTTCTACGTCTCGTCCATATTTTGTCTGTTGCGTACGTGACTCGACACTAGCTCCGTCGAGAATGTTCTGTCCATTAATTATCTTAACCCTTTAGTTACCAACGTCTGCCAGATCTGGTGACGCGACCAGGCTCCAATCCCACATACCATCCAGAATTATTTACAAAAAAAGCTATATGTGTTCAACAATTTTTTTTTTCGTTCGGAACAACAAATCTTTGAAACAAATTTAGCCTTGATTTTTAAAACCACTTTTATTTTCCTGTTTACACCTTTAACTTTTAGAAATGTTAGAAGAACAAAAATTTTAAATATAAATAAAAATAAATTTTTATATTGTTCCTTTGGCAGAAACATGAAAAAAATTAAAAAAAAAACCAAATAATGAACCTATTTTCATTTTGATTCAGCTTACAAAAGTATAATGTCAGGACGAAAAATTTGAAAAATTAAGTAATTTTTTTACAGCGCACAGTGGTTCCAAAACACTTTTTTTTGGGAAATAAAACTGGAGATATCTCAATCAAATTTCACTTGGTCAGAGAAGAGGTGTTTTCGAGTTGATTTGGAGGTAGTGTGTGAAAAATGGCTTAATTTGGCTAGAGAAGGCCAAGTTTCTATTAAGTTTTAAGCAAAAGTATAAACTTTTTATACAAGTATTTGGTATCTAAGAAAACGTTAGCATATGAAGATTGATAATTTATGAGAAAAAAGTTAGTGGAATGTAATTTGATTACAGAATTTCAAAGGACTTAAAATTTAGTATTTTAGTGTTTTAACTTTAACTTTACTTTAAACTTGAATAAAATTTAAACAAATAGTGATATTTTGTGGAAATTTCAGAAAAATATTTATAAGCTTGTCCTAAAATCAGAGAATTAAAAAAAGTATCACTTTTTACATTAAAATACCCAAAATCCTAATCCGTAAAAAACGTGTTTAAAGAATTTACTTTTTTCATTGAAATGGTCACCTAGTCGTTATAAGAGGCCTCCGTCAGAAAATACTTTTTGGATGTTTACCTTACATACAAAAGGTATATAATTAAAATAATTTTAAATTAATTTGAAAACTTAACAAAAAAAATAAAAACAAATTTTTCAAAATTTACAAAATTTTGATAGAGCTTATGGGCACCCCTTTACCCCAAACTCCTCCGGATTTACTTTACACGCATTTGCATTAAGATTTATTTTGAAAACATTGAAACATTGATAAAACCCAGAACAAATTTTATTAGTGAAATAAATAAATATTGCCACCTTTTTGGAAAATAACCCAAAAAATTTAAACTTTTTTTAAAGTTTCAACTTCAGATTAATATAAATTTTTAACGAATTCATATATTTATATGATTCTTGCTGCAATATTATTCGAATTTTATAGGGAATCTGGCTAATATTTTAAAATAACTTTAGAAGCAATATTAAGCCCGCCAATTTAAAAAAAAGGCTAAAAATGAGGTAAAAATTTATTTCGACCCGAATATATCTTAAACTAAAAGAGGAAACCTATACATGTAAGCATATTTTTTGTAGAGATTTAAGAGGACTATCATATACATATATATCATAAATGATTTTTTGACGATTTTTCAAAAAAAAATTACATACCCATGATGGCCAATTTTGGAGTGCTACCCACTTCCCCCCAGACCCGCTAGGGGCCTGTACTCCTCCATATCAACTCAGAAACATATCTGACCAAGTGAAATTTTATTGAGATATCTTCAACGGTTCAAAAGTTACAGAATTATATCGTTATTATAACATTGATTCTGCGGCACTTGGTTTCTCAGTCAATTCGGATACATGGAAATAATAAATTTTAAGCCTCTAATCTTTTTTTGAATTGACTCTAGTTCTCGCGATAAATCGCGCTTTGTAAATTAAGGAGGTTGAACTATATATTTAAGCATATCTCGAAAACGACGTATCTGATTTTGTTCAAAAAAATATCAAACAATTCTAATTAAAATTATTTTCATATCGTTTTTACATTAATTTTTAATATGGCTAACAGTTATGGATATATTAAGCCCATCGTTGGAGAAAAAATTTCAAGAAAGACTTTTTTAAAAAAATCCTAAAAATTTTAAAGTGTCAAAAATTTTAATTTTTATCTTTTATTCATAGCGATAAATTTGTTTGAAATAAAACAAGACATATTTCATTAAAATCGATGCCTTCGTTTTGATTTTACCCAAAAATTACTAAAAATACTCATTTATAAGTTACATAGGAAAATTTAAAAAATAAAAAAAAATATTTTGTGATTTTTAAAATTTTTCTATGTAACTTCTGAATGAGTATTTTCACTAATTTGTGAATAAAATCAAAACTAAGGCATTGATTTTAATGAAATATGTCTTGTGTTATTTGCTCCAAATTTATATGATTGAAAACAAAAATTTGAATTTTTGACACTCGAATTTTTTTGATTTTTCGAAAAAAAAAAGATTATAATAAAAAATTTCTCGAAATTTTGTATAAAATTAATTTTTCTTAAAAAAGGTGGGTTCAATACTTTTGTAACTGTTAATCGTATTAAAAATTAATGTAAGAACAACTTGAAGATAATTTTAATTCGATTTCTTTTTTGATATTTTTTTGATTAAAATCAGACAATTCGTTTACGATATATGCTTTAATAAATAATGCAATTTCTTTAATTTTACAAAACGCGATTTATTGCGAGTCAATTAAAAAAAAAAAAATGTGGATAAGAGGCTTAAAACTTATTAATACCGTGTATCCGAATTGACTGAGGAACACCGTATCTCATTTTGTAATTCTGTGTTACATAAACCTAATTTTTTCTTTTATTTGCAACAAATTTATATTTATGATTATAGAATAAAAAATTTAACTGGTTTAAAAAAAAAACCAATCCTCTCTTCAAAAAAGGTTAAAAATTTAAGAAATAAAAAAAAGTAGCTTTAAATTTAAAGAAATATTTTAAATTACCAAAAAGTACTGTATTGTGAAATAGCTTTTCTTTTAGAAATAAATACAAATATTCAAAAAGAAGTTTAATTTTAAAAATAGGTACCAAAATTTAATATCCAAATTTATTATTGTTTCGGTTATGTATTAGCTAAAACTCATTGTGAGGTGAATGATGATACTTCAGTGGCATCATCAGTTCATGCTTCTTCGAAAATGGCTTTTTATAATCCTTCAAATTCAGTTTAATCCATTCTAATTTATGTATCAAAGTCTTCGGAAATTTTAGTTATCCGAAAGGATGTAAGAAATATGATACATACTGTGAGAACTCATTCTGTGGAACGTTTAAACCAAAAAATAATAATAATTATTTTTTATTAAATTAATGTTTAATAAAACATTTATATAACGTTTGTTTCAAAAACTTTAATAAATTAATAAATGTATTAACAACAAGCCCTTTAATATTAAAAAAATCTTAATTTATATCTTAAACTCTAACAATTTAAACTTGACAGCTTCTCTTTTGTAACTAACTTACTTCTGTCGAATTCACATTTTGACGTTAACATGCTGTTTTCATTATTAGTTTCAATAAACAACAAAAATCTTCTCCTACATTTGAGATTTTCTTAGTAAACGTGAGTGTGTGGGTAATAAATCATAATAATTTTTTTTGTTTCGTTGTTAGTTTTATTGCAATTTATTAATAAACAAATCACTTTTAAAGACTTTCAACACTTAACAAGTGTTTATACTTTGCTTTACAACTTTGCCCTTTTTTTATATTTTTTATTTATTTCTCCTTCTCTCCTCTTTATGCTCCTAAGCAAGTGTCAAATTTAAGGCTCACTCCTAAAGTGGTATCGTTTCTTGTGGTGTTTTTTTTTTTTTTTTTTTTTTTTTGTTTAGGAGAAGAAGAAAATATATTACCAAAGAAGGAGATGTCCAAAATGGTAAAAAAGAAGAAGGAAACTTAACTTATACTTGTAAAGAATAAGTAACCCACTAAAAGATTGTTTTATGTAAGAGTGTGTGGGTTACAATTTTCTAAATTATAATTTATGGCTGTTTGTGTTTGTTGTAGCTATTTGGTTTATATTTTTCGTTTAAACTCAAGTTAACTCGACAACATTGAAAATACTTTGACTATAATTTCAACACTTTGCTTGACTTGTTTTCACTACTTAAACTTTATTTTTTCTTAAATAAATTGTTAGAAAGGATGATACCCCCCTTACACACACATTGAAAGTATTTTAGCCACAAAAGTTGTATATTACACTTTGTTGTTTTATTCATGTATTTAAGAACAAGTGGATTTTCATTGGCCAACATTTGAGTGTTGTGGGATTTCTTCAAGTAATATTTTTATATTTTTAATGTTTAAAAGAGGTTTAGGGATTTCTGTTGAGAAATCTTGTATAAATTTATGGATCGTGTATGGTTTGGTTTTTGAAATTGATAGAGTTTTTAAAATTGCTTGTAAAAGACAATGAACTTTATATTATGATGAAGTGTTTAGAAAGTTTTAAACTTAAATTGGTGGAAAAGGACTAGATAAGTTTCTTGATTTGTTATTATTTATTGAACACAAGAACTGGGATTAAGAATTGTTTAAATAAGAGTTAATTTGCACAGATGTCAATAAATAAATTAATAAATTTATTAAGATGTCATGTATTGCGTTTCCATAGGTTTTGTTGTATTTGCATACTTTTAATGTTCTGCAAAACCTAACCTGTGGTAGAAACTAATTACTTTTAGCCACAATTAATCAAAATATAATACTTTTAAACATTTGAAAATGATAAAAAACATGTACAACTTTTATATTAAAATAACACAAAAACCAAATGTTCTTATACTATAATGTCTCCCTTTTATTCCAGATAATAACAGACACTTTTTACAATTACTCTACTCTCAGCAACTCACTAAAAACCATATTTAACAATGTGGTATTATAGTACCAAAAAAGAAAAAATAAGGAAGAACTAGAAAATAAGCTTATAACTGGATTATTCAACATTCTATTGTTATTTTGTTCATTTTGTTTCTTTTATCCAATGATTGTTGAATTCGTAACAAATTTACCACTTATTTAACCATTAGAATTTGGGGTTTTTCTATGGAGTTTTTTTTTTTTTTTGTATTTTACAAAAGTAGTTACCAGTATCCAGAGACAATTCAGAGACGTTAACACTTTTGATGACAGCATGAATTTATTTCGATTTAACTTTTTGTGGCATTTTGGATTTGGATTTTTTGTGTAGTTTAAAGGAGGAAGGAGTAGAAGAACAATTTGTTTAAGTTTGATTTGTATAAAGTGTAGACAAGGAAATTAATTAGATTTAAGGATTTTTTTGTAATTTTTCTAAGTTAATTTGTAAGAGATTTAAAAAGTTTGAAATTTTTAGGAAATAGTCAGGATTGAAGTTTAAAGCTTTAGCTATTAATAATTTTTTAACATAAATATTTAACAATTAATCTAGAAATTAAGATTTAAAATTCATAATTATTTAGTTAATGACAAAAAATAAGTTTAATTAACTTAATAAAAATCTGTTTTAATTTTTTTCTATTCTGAATAAATTGTTTTATAGACATGACTAATATCAACCCCTTATTAAACTATTAACATTAGTACAAGTCGAGAACGAGAACTGAAAACAAATATTTTTCTCTCGTTTTTGTAAGAAAAATATCTTTACTTAATTGCGAATTCGGGCTACATTAATGCTTCGATTTAAATTAAATTTAGCTTGATTTAATTGTAACATATCCACCTTATTATGAAATATGAAAAATGTGTATGTTTGCTTATATAAAATTGTTTAAGAATTTTTTGAAAAATCAAAATTTTGAAATTTTTTAAGTACAGTGAACTCTCGATAATGTGAACTAATTAATGTCGGGGTGGTTCATATTTTCGAATTTGTTCACATTTTCGATTGTGATTTTTTTTATATATATATATATTACTAAGTTATTCTTTCTAAAAATCATTTCTGCAAGGAATGAAAATGCAAAGACTACTAAAAAAAACTTTTTGTAATTTATTTGGAACATAAAAAGTTTTTAAAAATCTATTTTGTAAAGAGTACATACGTAGTATGTACATAAAAAACAAACAAAATATTACGACAAAAAAATAAATAAAATTTACTAATAATTATTATAATAATTAATAATTAAATATGGAAATAATCGGTTATTATTTTCTGTTTTTTCTTTTGTTCGACCAGCTTATTTACCGCCAATTCCCTGATTTTTTTCAATACTTTAATGTCAGTTTGATCGACCATTTGAAATTCAGCCCATTGGACAGCTTTGTTAAAAATTTCGACAGCTTCTTTGGCTTTAATGTTGTTTTCAGGCGCTTCAATAAAACAGTCGTCATCATCGTCGGACTCTTCAATTAAATCATTTTCATCAAATGGCGTGACGTCCTCACAAGGATTATTGATCCAATCTCTAATGTTTACAGCAGTAAATACTTCCTGAGGGCACAATGTCTGTAGAAGATCTGCAGCAGTATTTTCTAAAGATCTAACCTCTGATTGCCACTTTTCTTTTAAAACGCTCAAAGGAACATTAAATTCAGGATCGTCTTCATCATTTACCATATTCAAAATATTTTTCCAACAGTTAGATAAAGTTTCTTTACCAACTCGGTTCCAGGATGCCTCTAGAATAGAAACTCCTTCTTTAAGTGTGATTTTTTTCATCGATTCAAGCAAATCCCCTCTTTTGCAATAATTGTTGCCAGAAGACTGTTCCTATAATGAAGTTTGGTGATTCTAATTGCATTTTGATCCATTGGCTGGATCAGAGCCGTTACATTTGGAGGCATGAACATAGCTTCTATGGAACCATCCTCGGATTTAAAGGCGGATTCTGGTGGATGGGATGGGGCATTATCTATTAGGAGTAAAGCTTTTACTGGTAATCCTTTCTTCGTTAAAAAATCTGTCACCTTAATGAAAAATAAAACAGTAAAAACCCCAATTGAACTATTTTTATATGTTTACTTACCTCTGGCACAAAACAGTTGTGAAACCATTCTTTAAAAATGGAAGAAGTCATCCAAGCAGACTTTGAATTTCTGTAGTTTACGGGACAGATAAAATTTTTAAAACTGCGAGGATTTTTCGATTTTCCTATTACTAAAAGTTTTATTTTATGAGATCCTGACGCATTTGTACAGCATAAAAATGTTATCCTTTGTTTTTCCATTTTTGCACCTGGAGCGCTTTTCTCCAATGACGTTACATATGTCTTTTGTGCAAGGACCCAAAATAATTATTATCATAATTTTCGAAATCCACAAAATTGGCACATTTTAAGAGTTATTACAAAAAATTGATTTTTAATAATTATTGAATAATATATAAATATAAGTTACTCATAACTATTATTTTTTAACTAATATTTTAAAAATTAATTAAAATAATTATATATGAACAAATCAAATATAAATTTAAAATAATTATTATTCTTCGTTATATATTTAATAATAATTATAATAATAATTTTTTGTAATAATTAATTGCGAATATCATTGCAATTTCATCATCTTAAGCCTCACATGGTATTAGAAGTCTAATTGAATATACGTATATTGTTTTTAACAAATTTCAAATAAAAAATACCCAAATAAAATATGCATAAATTTAAGAATTATACATAATTTTAACTATTATGGATTATATTTTTCAATAACTATTAAAAAATGATTTTTAAATAAAAAATTAAAAAATAACTATTACAAAAAATATATATTATTTTTCTCAATCATAATTATTATAATTTCGATAAAATTATATTAATTGAAAGAAAATAATTATCAATAAGAAAAAAAAAATAAAAATTGCATATAATAGTTACAATTTAAGAAATTCGACATTAAAATTGTAATAATTAAGACCTTGCTTTTGTGGGAGAAGTTTCCAATATAGACCAGACTCATCGGAATTATACAACTGATCATTGGATAAACCCAAATCTTCTATCTTTGCTTTTAATTTAATTTTAAAAGGATTTACGAAATTAGATTGCGCAGAAAGTTTTTCACCGCTTATCTGAAGGAGCCGAATTCCGTATCTCTTTTTAAATTTTTGTAGCCACCCATCGCTAGCATTGAAGTCATTTCCGTTTTCACTTATGTTTTTGTGAATTTGTTTGGCTTTCTCTTTCAACATCAACCCATTTACAGGGAGGTTTTTATTCCGCATGCAAATAAACCACTTATAGAGCGATTTTTTCCATTTTTGGAAGCTCTGAAGATCGTAATGTTTTGCGTTTTAAAACGTATTGTTCACACATTTTAAAATATTGTCTTTTTTATTTTTTATTGAACATATCGTTGATTTTGCAACTTTATACTTTTTACTTAACACTGTAACACTCGATCCTTTTTTTAAATATTCCAAAATTTCGCATTTTTCATTTAAGGATAAAAACTTTCTTTTCTTTTCTTTAAATTTATTTAAAGCAAAAACCTTGGTTGCCACATAATGAGTTAAAACCTCAATATAATGGCTTTACACATTAGCTGAATAACCCATTATTTTAACAAGGTGATGACATTAGAGGCAACTAGTTTCCCCATGTCAAGAGCTAATTACTTTTAAGTTCTCCAAAAACTCATTGATTTTAAAGTATTGTTGAAGTCATTATAAGTTAAAGCAAGAGGAGATAGTTGCGTTTTAAGTTACTAATAAATAATAAAATTTTTGGATATAAAAAGGTATTTTTATTTTGTTTTTTAATTTTAAGCATAGAAGAATTTGATAAATTTAAATTTAAAAAACTTAACACACAGAAAAAAAATAATAAAATTATTAATTAACTTTATATTGGAATTTAATTATATGATTTATTAATATAATTAATTTTCTAATTGGTTTACAGTTTTGTTTTTTAATAAATTGACAGCTGTTAATAAAATATAAAGAAAAATTAAATATTTGTCTATAAAAGTACAAAAATAAAATAATTTTAAGTAAATTTTCAAAAATTTTTAGCTCATTGCATCTATTTAAGGAAAAGAAGTAATAATAATATCAATTATTCTAGTTATTAATATTATAATTTTGATGATTGGAGCAAAATCAATTAAAAATTAATTAATATTACAAATTTCGTAATTGAAGTCCATTTCTACTTTTTTTCTGTGCACGAGGAAAAATTTAACATTGTAAGAACTATTTTACATTAAAAATTAATTCATACGCAAATTTTGTCTTGTCACATATTTTTTCCTTCTTTAAATATATTAATTGCTAAATTGAAAAAAAAAATTGGAAATGAAAAGTAGTTTTTCAAAAAATCTGATTATAAATAATTAATTACATACCAGGTTATTTATAACCTAAATTACTTCTTGGTAATGTAAACGGTATGTTGTTGTCATTGAAAAGTTACTACATGTCATTACCAAGATTTTGCTGGGTTCTTTTTAATGTCTTAACAAATTAAGTGGGTTTAACTTGGAAGTAAGGGGGTTTAACTTACCTCTAAGTTTTTTTTTTTTTTACTTTATTAAACTCGGATCAGCAAAAAGGATTTTTGATGAATAAATAATTAATTGGGCTATAATGGCTTAGAGATGATCTGGAATTGATTTGTATAGATTGTAAATGAGATGTCTTCACTAATTTTTGAATTAAATAAAAAATTATGCTGTGATTTGACCTTTATTATTTATTTTTTTATTTGCAATTAATTTAACTTTAAGATCAAAGAATACTGAATAATAATTTTTTTGAAAAAAAAAAAAACATAAAAAATTTTTGTTTGAAATTTTGATTGAAATTAATTGTTGAATATATAAAAAAATTGGTAGTATACCCGCTACTTCGTTAGCTTAGATTCATTTTAAATTTGACGCTCGAAGTTTCAAAAACTACCAAATTATTTCTATTATATTTTAGTAGAGAAGAATGTGACCAATAGGTCTTGTGAATTCTAAACA
This sequence comes from Protophormia terraenovae, assembly GCA_951394005.1. Taxonomy (NCBI): domain Eukaryota; kingdom Metazoa; phylum Arthropoda; class Insecta; order Diptera; family Calliphoridae; genus Protophormia; species Protophormia terraenovae. The sequence continues at coordinate 148,255,125 of OX596074.1, forward strand.
CAGAACGATATATCTTTTATTTCTCTTTTAACAGTAAATTATTATTACATAATATTCAAAGAGTAATATAATAACGAAAAGTATCACAAAGTACCCTCTCATGGATTCTCATTTACTTAGGACCATATATCTTTAATTTCATGTTTCCAGGTTCAGTATTTAGAAAATTCAAAAAGCACCATTAGAAGAATGAAAAGTACCACAAATCGTCTTTTCTGGATTCTTATTGACTTAGGACTATATACTTTTAATTTCATATATGTTGGTTAAATATTATAGAAATTTCAAAAAGTACCATTGGAAGAACGAAAAAGTACCATAAAGTTCCCATCTTGAATTCTTACCCATATAGGACTATATATCTTTAATTTCATATTTCGAAGTTCAATATTGTAGAAAATTCAAGAAGTACCATTAGAAGAATGAAAAAGAACCACAAAGTTCCCTGTTATGGATTCCTATTCACTTAGGAATATATATCTTTAATTTCATGTTTCTAGGTTCAATATTATAGAAAATTTAAAATATACCTCAAATTTTCTTTTCTAAATTGTAATTCACTTCGACCATATATTAATAATTGTAGGTCCAATATTATATTAAATTAAAAAAGTAACATGGAAGAACGAACATTAGAAAATACAAAAAGTACCATTAGAAGAATGAAAAATTGCCAAAAAGTCCCCTATTATGGAAACTCATTCACTTGGAATCAATTATCTTTAATTTAATTTTTCTAGGTTCAATATTATAGACGACAATTCCCCTTTATTAAATTCTCACTCTCTTAGTATTACATGGATTAATATAATAAAATTAATTTGAATAAAATTTAATTTCCCGATTTTATCCCTTTTTTGGTACTTTTTTATTCCTCCTAGATGTAACAAAGATTGTTTTCCAATAAATTTCTAAATTGTACTGGGATCTAATGTTAAAATATTCATATGTATGTGTCAGTAAAAAGAAAAAAATATTTAGTACCAAATCAGGTACGATTTTTACCCCTTAAACTTTCGAATTTCCAAAAAGTACCAAATTTGTATTCGCTAATTTTCGATAAGATAATAATTTGATGCACATTTTATTTCTATGCTTACTGGATTAAAAGATAGATAGGTTGCCAAAAAATTACCAAATTACAGTTTTTATTCGTTTTCTTCCTAAAAGAGCCGAATTTCAAAAAAGTACCGGACACCTATCCGATTATTTTTAAATGAATAACGATATATATTAATTTTTTTTTTTGTATCTCTATTGGTTTAGAGGATATTAGGCTACCGATTTAACCCGTTTTTAAACTTTTTACTCCCTAAACATTCGAATTTGAAAAAAAATTCCATCTTAGTGTATATATTCGGTAGGAGACCAATCTACACACCATATTTTATCTTTCTAGCTTTAACCATTTGGGCTGTGCGATGATGAATCACCAAGTAAGTCAATCAGTCAGTCAATCAGTCAGTGTTTTTTAGAATATTCGAAGGTGTAGTATAGCCAATTGTTTACTACCTACTTTAAGGCTTTAAATAAATTAAAGGTATAATTTATTTAAAGCCTTAAAGTAGGCAGTAGTTTTTCTGAAAAATATCTACTTTATTTAAATTAATGATATTCTCAATAAACAAAGTTAATGTCAATTCTTTATAGCATATTTAAAGAGGCTTAGCAATCAATATTCTATAGTTTACTTTTGGGCTTATATTTGTATATGAATTTGTCAGCAAATTATTTATAATTTTTTATTACATATAAACAAGACTTTAAAGCATTAAATATTTTTGATTTTTGTTTTACGCTTTTTTGCTAAAACCACTAGCCAACTATTTGTTTATTTACTTTTTGGCTTAACTTTTTAAATATTTTTCAGTTCTACTAACATTTTTCATTGCATTTCGTTGTATAAGTATTTTTTTATTTTTTTGTCAGCCAGACATAATTTATCACCGGCAATGAAATGAAATGGAACTATGTATGCGCTCATAAAAACACTGGACAGCATTTATGGAATCAATTAATTTAGTGATGTGTCAACGAGTGTGAAAATATGCCACATCATATAGTATAACAATATTTTGCGAGGCACAAAACTGAAATTTTTATTGCAAAATTAAAAAAGTATTGTTTTAAATATTTAACACTGGCACTGAAAAATTTATACTAGAGGCTAGTAATTTTATTTTAAAGGAGTTTTGTTAAAATGTTATAAAATTTGATATGAGTTAATAAATATGGCTAGCATTGTACCATTTCTAGGTTTTTTTTTTTTTTTTTTTTTAAACCAAAACATATGACTAGAAAATAACAATTTAAAAAAAGATTGTTTCAGTTTAGACAGAGAGTTCTTGGTTTATTCCTGAGCTATATAATTTTTACATAAATAAACTATTAATAAATTTTAATAATTATAAAACTGTATTGGAAATTATTTAACGCTTTTTTATATTAAATTTATAATTTTAGTCTTATGTGACAAAAAAAAAAAAAAAAGTTTTTCTACCGATTTGTTTTTTTATCTCAATACAAAAAAGTTTTATTTTAAATTTAAATTCTTAGCACACCAACCAAAAGTCCTTTTATAATAAAGTTATTTTTGATCCAATATACATATATTTATGTAAATACATAAATGAATGTATTAATGTACATGGCATCGTTTAAAAAATGTGTATGTGAATGGGAGAATTTTTGTAGGGTATGAAAATTGCTTGTTAATCCAGGAAAATGTTTATTAAAATGGTATGAGTCCTTGTATTGTATATCTACTCACATACATATGTATGTAATAAAAAGGACAAGATTCACAAGACACCAACTACAGTTTCTGTTGTTGTGGCTTGTTTTGGAAATGTTATTGGTTGCTGGTTTTTATTTTTATTTTGTTCCCGTTTTTTTTCTTCTTTTTTATTTTTGTTTGGGCTTAAATTCCAATTTAACTGGATTAACAGCAAAAATAGTTGAATACAAAATACATGAAATAAATGAAAATACTATGAGCCCAGGAAGTATTTATATTTGTATGGAGAAACAAAAAAATTTATATTTGAAAGTAAAAATAAATGCTTTAATAATATTACAGGTTGTAGTTTTAAAAATAGAGATATAGCACCAGAATCCTAGAATGGCAATAATGTCAAAGATTCTCATCTCAGGATATCATTGGTGAGGAAAACATTAATTTTAGTTCCATATAATTGGATTTTTCTTGTCTAGTATCAAAGGGAACATCCACATATAATATTTTTTATAAATCCTAGGAAAAGAAAGTCAAAATCATACACGTAATTATTTTTTAAACTTTAACATATAAATTTTGGGCATAAGCCAGGTTTTTCTTAATCTCATCAAAATTTAGCTAAAAATAGAGTGGTTCTCTTTAGACTATAGACTATTTTACAGTCTCGATTATACACTATTTTATAGTTCAGACTATGGATTTTATTACTATTTAATAGTCTAGACTATTTAATAGTCTAGACTATTAGACTTTCTATAGTCTAGACTATAGACTATTTCATAAACTATTTTATAGTCTAGATGATAGACTATTTTGAAGTCTAGACTATAGACTATTTTCTATTCTAAACTGTAGACTATTTTATAGTCTTTATGATATAGTCTATTTTATAGTCTAGATTATAGATTTTTTTTACAGCCCGGCGGGAAATTTGTGGTAATTGCAGTAATGGACCGGTTTCTCTGTACCACTTGAGTACCAATTGATACCTAACTCGTCACCAAAGTTCAAATTGAGAACCAGTTGACACAAACACATTCACTATTAACATGCTCGTTAAGTGCGCAAATAGCAACTCACGCGCAATAACAATCAGTGGCTGAGTGGTAAGAGTTGAAGACTATAAAACATAACATACGTCAGATGAACATGGGTTCGAGCTGGGGTGCCACCATCGACATTAACGAAGAATTATAAAATTAAAATAAACATAATTTAATAAAGATAATAATAAAAATAATGTTTAAAAAGTAAACAATTACAAAATTTTCATAAAATTTTTATTACAATAATCGTTACTGAACCTGTCCTATTGGACCTGTCCTAGGACCTATCCTATGACCTGTCCCAAGGGGCTAATTAGCCACCTCCAATGACAACCCCATGTAAAAGTGACAGGTTTTCTCATATAAAGTTCCGGAACTGGGACCGGTCACTAGCCCTGAGAACCTGTCACGTGACTAGTTTTGAACCGGTTCTCTTTACTCTAGGGAGTGTACACTATAGACTATTAGAATTTAACTCGATTATATATTATAAATCTAGGTGATCAATTCTGAACCTGAGTTTATTCTAGTCTATTAAACGGACCTGTAACTATAATCTATAATAATTTCTATAATACAATTTGCTGTAGCTTTGAAATAAGTTCTATTCTACCCTAAATTTTCTGAAACATTTTTAAACTAAAACTTTAAATTTAATTTTAATATAAATTCCTAACTTTCTTATCTTTGGAAACAACATCAAAAATATGTACGAATAAAATCTCATTGATATCCCTTTTTTGCCTTATATCGTTTTTTTTTTTTGTTTTTTGTTAAAGGCATTTTAACTAATCCTGGTAAATATTATGTGTAAAATAAACCTAATCGTCTGCAATTTCACACATACTCTAATACAAGCTAAACTAAGGACTCCTTTGACGATGAGATAAAAATATTTTTCTTTTAAAGTCTACTGCCTTATTCATAATGAAAATGTTTAATTTATCAAAGTTTTATAGTAAAATGTTTCATACAAATTTGATTTGAATAGAAACTTAATATTAGTCAAATTTGGCTTCTTTAAAAAAATAAAATAAGGAACTGAAATTAAATTGTCTTATTCTTTCCCTAATTTAAAATGTTGCTTTTCTCTAACCTTGTTAAACAAGTCTCATATGTTTTTAGTTAACATTTTGTTCGAGTGCTTATCTTAAATATAAGATGTGCGTTACTTTTTGTATATCTATTTAGTATGTGTTTAGGAATGTATTTCTATTTCGTAGAAATGTATATTTTATATGTATAAACTTATGTCTTTGCTGTGTTTAGCTGTCTGTCCTTGTGTCAGTTAACTTATATTTATTTCGTAATATGTATTTATTTGTTTTTTTTTCTTTTTCTTCTACTCTACACAAATGATGCTTTAATCCTAACAAAATTACTACACTAATGCTATTTTGACATTTGGTTTATCTTGTAGAAAACTGATAATGATGACAACAACAATGACATCGACAACGAAAGTGACAATGATGACGACTACAAATTTATGGCCTAAAAGATTTACAAATGATTATTTTCAAATTCAAAAATTTTTAGAAAAAAATAGGTTTAAGAAAATAATTTAATAATTTATTTAATAAATTTAAAGTTATTTTAAGTAAATATTATAGATACTTACAGCCATATTCAAAATGAAAACTTAATGCTTGCTAAGTAGTAACTAACTTTTTTTATGTGAATTTCCATTTGAAAAAGTTAGCCACTCGTTTTCCTTTTATTAGAAATTTTCATATTCTTTATTTTCCAAATTTTTTTTATGCAAAATTTGCTGTAAATTTTCTTTTTATTGGCAATTTTCAATAATTCTTTTTAAAGAAAATTTTTGATTAATTTCTTTTATAGGAAATTTTGCTTTTGTAGAAAATCTTTGATACATTTTCTTTTACGGAAAATTTTTCATAAACTTTATTTGTGAACAAAATTTTAGATAAATTTTAAATTTAAAGAAAAGTTTCTATGAAATTACTTTTTATAGGATGTTTGATAAATTCTCCTTTTAAAGGAAATTGTGCATAAATTTTCTCTTTATAGGAAACTTTTAATAAATTTTCTTTTTATAGGAAATTTTTGATAATTTGTTTATAGGAAACTTTCGATAATTTTTTTATAGGAAACTTTCCATGGATTTTCTTTTAATAAAAATTTTTTGGATTTAAGGATTTTTGATGTTATGGAGCTTTATTTATAGCAACACTTTTAAAAAAGTAAGAGTTTTAAATAATTTTAATAATTTTTGTGAAATTTTAAAAATGTTTATAAAAAATAAAAGAAAAAATCGAAACCTTTAAGACCAACACCAAAAATTGAGTTTATGTTCTTAAAAAAAGTTTTTAAATTTTTAATTAAAATATTTAATTTTAGGAAATATTTAAATAACTTAAAAAAACTACCTAATATTCATTATTTAGTATAAATTTATTTACTATTATTTTCCATAATTTAACTATAAATTTAGTAAAAGAAAATTTTATTACCTTAACAAACCTTAAGGAAGATGAATAAATATTGTCCTTAACACATTTTACAAAGAGCACAGTTTGTGTGTAAGTTCGTAATTTAGTACATTTGTTGCTGTTAAATGTAGCCTTTAAAACCTTTTGTTATGTTTTTTTTAACTTTAACAAAGATGCTAAAATATTTCTACTATCTTTGGCTTTTTCTGTATAAATATATTTAGTTGTATATTAAGAAAATAATACATAGACATGCCAGGACATGAACAAGAACAAGTACATAGATAACCAAATGCCTTTAGAGGTCCAACGCCATGGCAATAGCAAGAGCATGGTAAAAATAAACGCTGCTTTCATATCTTTTTGTCTTTTGTTGTTTAACAGCAGACAAAGAATAGGAATAGGAATAAGAATAAGATGAAGTTAAAGTCTGGTAAATGCCAGTAAACGAGTGCATAATTTTAAAACTTGTACCAAAATGACTTTGGCTATGGACTTGTGCGATATAGTTGGCCACAGTGTTGGTAATAGCGTTGACTTTTTTTTATTTTGATTTTCTTATACAATAGAAAACGAAAAATGTAATATTTTCTTAAGAAAAATATACTTGCAATATCTTAACTTTCCAAAGAAATGTCTTCCCAAGTAAATACATTAAAACAAGTAAGAAAAATCCTTTAAAAAACAAGCAAACAAAAAAAAAAAAAAAAAAAAAAAAAAAGGCTGTAAGAAATATTTTAAAAGGCATTGATTTTAGCACAATGTTGTTACTTCTTCCATTCGTTTAGTTAATATCGCACAATATTTAAATAAACGAAAGAATGAATGAAATTTAGTTACATTTAAATAACAGGCAAAATGCGAAAAAGAGAAAAATAAAAAGAAGTCTAAAGCTAATTTATGGCTTAACTTAAAAAGTAATTAAATTATAAAACAAAGTAGAAGTTTAAACACACACAGAAAAATAAAATAAATAAATAGAAAATGAAACTGAAACTAAATTAATAGAAATACTAAGAAAATAAAATCATCTAGACTCTTAAGTATATTAAAATTATATTTATGTAACGGAATTTTTAAGACTTCTTTTACTAAACCCACTTTTATTTAGTTTAGTTTAAATTAAGAAAATTTAACAATTTATCGGCTCAATTAACATTGAATGTCACATAAATCTTAAATTACGATATTATCTCTATTTCGTACAACTCTCTTGCCATCAAACACCCACACTCTCTTTATACTTAGAGATATGTAGTGAGTGTCAGACAGATTTATTTTGTTTTGCATCTTGTGTTTTTTTTGAAGGTGGAGAAAGTCTCTTGTAACATTTTCATGTTTGTTGAGACTTTTGTGAAAACTGTAGAAAAGTAAATTAACATAATGAGTGAAGGTCCTTGAGGGACATTAAATAATTGTATTTTAAATACTCTTAAATGCTAAAGATAAACCTTTTTAAAAGAAAAAAAAAAAAAAAAAAAACGAGGAATAAGTTAAACTTTAATAATATTGGGCGACAAAAAAAGTTTTTTTTTTTTTTTCTCTGGCAATGGGTATTTAAGTCAATTTAGATACATGTGATTATGGAGTTCCAAGTCTATAAATCACTTTATATGGGAGCTATGGTCAGTTATGGATCGATCTTCTTGAAACTTGACATACGGAGTAACACTTATATAAAACTTACTATATGCCAAATTTCATGAATATATTCCTAAGTTTAGGGCATCTATGACTGTCAAGACTCTATTCCGAGAGGACTTTTGGGTGGCAGCTATGTAAAATAATTGGCCGGTTCTAATAAAATTCAATGGGCTTCGTCCTTGTGCCAAATTTCATCAAATTATCTTCAAAATTGCTACCTGTACTTTGCGCACAAGCTTTACATGGACAACCAGCTAGCCGACCAAATGGACGGACGGACATCGTTCAATCGACTCAGAAAGTGATTCTGGTGGGGTTCCGAAGATTTTTTCTCTGCGTTACAATTTATGCACAAATACATAATATCTTAACCCCCTATCGTGGTGTAGGGTATAAAAACAAACTGACACTGCTGTGCACTTATGTATATAGAATGTTCCAGCACACATTTATCATAGAATTGAAGGAAAATGTGCAAATTTTTTTAAAGAGAGTTAAGTTTCAGTTAGTTTTTCGTAAACTATTTATGCAAGTATTTGGTATCATTGGAAAGGTTATTACTTGAAAAATAATAATGTATAAATAGTAAAGTATTAAAACCAAATTTCTTCATTAAATTGATGAAAAAATGTTAAATTTTTGTGTTTAGAGTTATTTTGTAAAAAAAAAAGAAAAATAATAATATTTGAAGTTAAATGAAATCTGTATTAATTAAGCTATCGTTATAAAATTTTAGTATAATATAAGAAAGTTGTTCTTAAAATAAGAATATATATATTTTCACTTTTTTATTCCGAAATACCCCTCAATTCTGGTTTGGGGAAAGCTTGCTTTAAAAATTGACTTTTTCAGCAAAATGGTCACCCTGTCGTTATAAGAGGCATGGCTTATAAAATATTTTTTGTGTGTTTAGCAAACATATGTAGGTATGTAATCAAGATATTTTTTTTTAAATTTTGGCTTTGACATTTTTAACCTCCGCAAAAAACAATAAAAATAAAAATTAAAATTGACGAAATTCTGATAGGACTAGTGGGGAGTCTGTTACCCCAACTGCCCTAGGATTTATTTTATAAGAATTCACGTTAAGCGTTCTTTTAGAAACATACAAAAATGTATGGTTCAGAGGAAAATAATGGATTTAAAAGTGAAGAAATGTTACCAACTTTTTGATATAAATCACAAAAAATCAAAATTTTTTTCAAATTTTCTATTTCAAAATAATTTAACTTTTTATTCACATAGGTTTATGATTCTTGCATGAATTTGAAATTATTTAGAATTTTGTACAGAATCCAGAAAATATTTTAGAGAAATTTTAGGACTAAAATTGAGCCCGACAAGTTAAAAAAACTAAACAAAAATATGTACAAAAATGGGTCAAAATTTTACTTCGGTCAAAATATCTATTAAAGTAAAAGAGATATTCCACACATGTAAGCGTAATTTTTGTAGAAAATTGTAAGGACTATCTATATGCAAATCAAATCATAAATGAAATTTTGGCGATTTTTTTCAAAATTTTCATAAACGTGGTGACCAACTTTGGAGGTCCACCCCCGTCCACCAGACCCGCTAAGAACCTGTGCTTCTCCCAATCCAAAAATTGGAATACATCTTACGATTGTCTATGTGAAATTTCATTCAATTACTTCCAGTAGTTCCAAAGTTATAGAATTATTTCAAAAAAAAAAAAAAATAACACTTTTTTAGGCCTATTCAAAAGTTTGATTTTAAAATATATAGTTTTCTTACTAATAAAGTTAATTGATTTGATTGTTTTTTATAATAATCTATAAAATTATTAAAATTTTCACCGTTTTAAAATAAATAAAAAATTAAGAGTAAAAAAATAAATTAAATTTTTAAAGTTAATTGAGTTAGTCAACTTTGAACCACTGTAACACCGTCTGTACCTCAGCTACATACTCCATTAAACTTTATGCTAATACTTAGCTCCTGCTCAATTGATGTCCTAAGTTTCAGTAAGATCGGCACAGTAGTTTAAAGTATCCAGGTTTATTATGATTCATTTTGCAAAAAAGTCCTGTGGTGACCATAATCTACGAGCAACATATTATGATTGAATTATAAGATTTTTGTAATAATTTGTATGGTCATAAATAATAATAAATAACATCATTATAATGATATAATTATAAAACTTTATTATATTATAATGCGATTTTTCTCATATTTAATTTAAAAATTGAAAATTATCCGTTTTCATCACATTATGATCTATTTGACTTTATTACATTGTGATTTCATTTCATTAAATTATAATTTGGTTTTATTATATCACAAAAATTGAAAATGCGTTATAAATATTTCACTAAAAAGCGAAAAATATACTCTTGGAAATATGTTAAAAAAAATAATAATAATAATAATTTATGAAATTTTTACACAGAAAGGGGTGCTTTTTTCGGTGCACAGTCGAAATGCATTTTTCTATTATAGAACATGAGAGCTTTATTGATACTTCTTTTCTTACCAATCAATTTCCAGCATTTTTTATTAGTTCTGAATTTATCATATGAATTCATATGTAAATTTATAACACAGGGTCTGGGTGAAACGATATGAAAGTAAATAAAATATTATACAAACGTACATATATAAATTTTTGAATTTAAAAAAAATTTTAGAAATTTTTAAATAAAAAAAAAAAAAAAATGTTTAGAAAATTTACAATAAGTTTTATGATCTCAAGCACAAAGCAGATGCTTAATATTGTTTATTAAATGTCCACGTGGCCAAACTTGAGTTTTTTTTTCATAATAATTTTATATTTTTTCAATATAATTTTTTATTTTTATGTTTACACATTTTTTTTTTCTATATAAAAATTTGTCGGGCTTCACACACAGCTAGTTTTTTTGCTGAAATTCTATCTTTGTTGGCGAGAGAAGTAAAGAGAGTATAAAAGCTTCCTACGAACTCAGTATTGCGGAAATAAAAATTGCTGTGTGTGAACCCGGACTTTAATTTTTCAATATTTTACAGTTCTAATTTTCCACAGTAGAATGAAGAAATATTTTTTACCATAGATCTTTTTTACCGTTTCATATACGCCTTCAAATACAAAAAAAAATAATTTGTTTTATATTAAAACTAAATAAAAAAAAATAATGAATTTTTTTTTTTTTTTTTTTTGATAAAGAAAAATACAAACATAATATATTTGAAAATAAAAATTCAATATTCGTGGAAAATAAAATGTGACTTTTATCAACCACAAATATACTACATGTTCATTTGTAAAACTTTATAGTTATAGAACTAATTTCTTCGAAAGGGTATCAATTTTGTTTTTGGTAAAAATATATTTTGCTTCAGTCAAACATAATTATCAATAATTATCTTCCATCTATTTCTGCAAACATAATTGTTTACGTATTAATACTGATAACGGTTTTTTTTCTGCATGTAAAATGATCTTTCAAAAATTAAAATATGGATGTAAAAAGATTTGATGTAGTATATAATAAGCTACAAACTGTAGTAACTATTATAACATCAAGTTTGATCTATCCCCTGCCTGACAGGTGTATGAAAAGTTATATTCCTATTACCACCATTGATTTATCAACTTATAATTTTCCAAATACACCTCTAAATAAATTTTGATTTCGTTTTTAAAAAACGAAAACACCATTTAATCTTCGAAGCCCCTATTATCCGCATCTCCGCATAATTTTTAGATAATACAAAATGTCATTGTATAAATATTATAATAAGTCAAACAAAAAGTTAATCTGGACAACTAAAATAAATGAAAATCGAAATCAGATTCAAACTTATATACCACACACACACAAGTACACTCTTAAAACTAGACACACACATGCACGTGTATACAATTTAATGGTTGAACGGATGATTTCTATGCCAATGAATTCAATGGATAAAACACGTGACTTAAATGTAGGAAACTATAAATACACGTATATAAAAACACACACAGGAAACTGCTTAATACACACAAACCTTAAGAAATAAATACTTATACATAAATACAAACTTACTGGTAAGAATGAAACACCGGTGTGTCCAGTATGTGTCCTCAAATACACATTAAAATTGACAACATTTATAAACTGACCAGGGATAAACAAACTAAATACGGAAAGAATGAAAAATAAAGGAAATACACACAATTCTAGGAATAAGAACATTTCAATGTGTTTGTGTGTATTTTTCTTTAGAATAAATTAGGCAATTTATTTTAAGCCTAAAAAAAAAAAACATTTTGAGATCATGATATGCATACGATACCATAAAGAAAATTGAGTATTATCCTTGTTTTTCGTTTTAGCAAACGATACCAACATAATATTTACACCAAGAAATGTCTATAGTAAAGAAAATGTAGAAAAAGTTTTGTTTTTTAACTTGATTTTACGGTGGCTATTAAGAATAAATAGCAATGCGTGATAAGAAAACGCAACTAGCTACATTTTCCTTTATTTTGTTTTTGTTGGTTTTTTTGTTAAGGAAACAGGGTGACCTATAGGAGACTATATAAACAAAAGCAAAATAATTTAACATAGAACTTTAACTAAAACAGCCTAAAGGTATTAGGAACATAAATATACTAACAAAATACAATGTTTAAACGTTAAAATATATGAAAGTCTACGTGTTTTTATATGTTAGTGTAGGTATTTTATTGTTGTTGTATTTAACTATATTCCTTAGTATGTGTCAGGTGTTAGTGATAGATTTGTCAATGTTTGGGCAATAAAAACATGTTCAAATCATTGTCTTCAACATTTAATACTTGTACGAAGGGAAAGAATAAAACACTAAAACAAAAGTAGCTGGTGTCTTTAATAGCGATTACATATAAACTTATATGGTTTCTTTTTTTTATATGTAACCATATATGGTGGTTTACTTATTTGAGAATACGTAGTATGTAGGTTTTATTTTTTATGAGTTTCTGTTTTAGTTCTTTAATATGTTGCGAGTTTTTTAAGACTTTAACTAAATATTGGCTTAGAAAAAATATAATTTCCTAAGCTGTCATTAGGCTTTATGTTAGGTTATACAGGCAGCCGCCCTGGACTTAGCTCACTTGGGTCCAGAACTAACGCCCCGTTGTGTTACCTTCAAGATCCCGCTGCATCAAAGGCCAAATTATCTGGACCGTCTGGCGCCACGAATCACTTTGTGGTCACAACAGAAGGGTTCAACCTGAGTGGATCAAATCTAGAAAGATATGATTTGTCCGTAATTCTTTGTAGGCCAAAAAGTCCATGCCTCTAGTCCTCAAAGATTGGGCAATGATAGAGAAGATGCTCTGAAGTTTCTTTTTCTACTTCGTCCTTGCAGCTTCTACAGTAGTCGTAATAATGGAAACCTAGCCTTTTAGTATGTATGCCGAAGGGCCAGTGACCTGTAATAACACGAATTAGGTTTCTCAGATAACTTCTTGACAGATTTAACAACTGCATTTTACGCCGATCTTTATATTTTCCTGGTCTCATGTGTGCATGTGGATTTTGTGGTCCATCTCTCCTTAAGATGAAATTTGCGTGATATTACCTGCGCCGATATCATCTATGTAAACATGTTGGTTCTATTCACCTGCTATATGCGCCAATAAATCGGCTACGCAGTTACCATAAATGTCCCTATGTCCCGGTATCCACAGGGTAACCTTTGAATGGCTCGCGATATCCTTAAGAGACATCTGGCATTCACGTATAATCTTCGATGTGATGTACACATCCGACACACAGTGTGGTCAAATTGAAATGTTTGGAAGAGTTGTGAGGACCAAAGCCTGCAGAAAAATCATCTTGTAGTCACCCTGTCTCGTGATCTAACAAGCTTTGGTCCTCCTCTACAACTCTTCCACACATTTCAATTTGATCCGAGTAGTAGCTTAAGAGATACAGATTTATTACCAAACAATTTACGTTTGTCTCCACTGTGTTATAGGGAACTTAAAGCCGCTTTGCTGTCAGTAAAAATACGAATATTTTTGTTCGATATTTACTTATACTGAATCCAGTACGGCTGTCTTGATAGTCACGATTTCAGTTTGAATGACGCTACAGTAACTAGGTAGCTTGTGAGACAGTTTCAAATCTAGCTGTTCAAAGAAGATACCAATTCCGATCCTATCCTCTGAGTTTGAACCATTCGTGAAAATTTAAATATGTTCCTCGGTAGTATGCAGACCGTTGTCATAGTGTGTTCTATCCGGAATGTGCACCATGAACCCAAGATCGAACAACGGTATTGGTATTGAATAATCAATCTTATATTTCCAATATATATACATCACCGAGAATATTTGTATGACGATATCCTTGATATTTCAATGCTCTAGTTGCACAAAGTCTTATCACCGTATGTGCAGCAATCTTCTTGGCTGCGATATCTGGTGTCATTAGGCTTTAGGATTTCACATATGAGTTGACTATAAACAAAAAATAACGTAAAATTATATCAGTCTCACTATATTAAATGCAGTTTTGCTTACAAAAAGACTCCCTTTTTTTTAATAATTTCCGCTTTGCCTACTGCGAATTTATAAATAAATCTAAAATTTTTTTGATGTCCTCATTTTGTAAAACAAAACTCAAGGTTGGTTACCGTAACTGATACCGAAATTATTATTTTGTTAAAAATACCGGTATTCAAATACCTTTTCCCTCTGTAACGGTAATTTAGTTTCGGTATTTTAAAAATATAAATTTTTTTCAACAGAATATGGTAATGTAAAAATATTTTCTCATATAATTTACTTGAGAAAATAAGAAAGATAAAATTATTTTTAGTAATAATTTTATTTCATGTAATAATTATAGAATATTATTTTAAAAAGGACTTTTATTGTTTCTTTCTTGGTTATATCGTTTGCAATAAATATATTTTTAAAGATTTTTAAATCCTTTAAACCTACACAGAAAAGCAAAAAATAAAATCAATCATCAAATATGTTAGTAAAAAATTCATTCAATTAACTGTTTTTTATATTTGCACCTCTCACCAAAATGAACTAAAAACTGTAAAAAAATTAAAACAGAAAAAAATTTTCTATTAAAAAATTAATTAAATCAATTAATTGGATGGTTGAATGAATAAAAAATTTTAATGAGAAATAAAATCCCACTTAAATTTGATTCTTATTTTAGTTTTATTTGAATATATTTATTAAATTTTGATGCAAAATTAAACAATTGTGTTAATTGAAAAATATATGGTAATAATTTTTTCACTTGGATAAAAAGTCTTAATACGAACACAAAAAAGATATGGGCATTTCAACTTAGGTTCAACATGAATGTACTGTTGAAATTAATGATAGGTTCTTAGTTAACTGTATGATATTTGCTTCTATGAAAATTCTCTCCTTAAATTTAGTTTTTCCAAAAGACTGAAAATTTTCCTTCAGAAAGTTTCAGCTTGGGCTTTCTTTCCAGGAATTTTGAGGTGATTCCCGGGAGTTTTAAAAGCACTTAAACGAAAGAAAGCTGCATGAATTTTAACAAACGATTATATATTTTCGAATTTTTTAAAGATAATGTAATATGTGAAATCCAGCTGGGAACTATTTATATAATTTCATTCTTCTTTTAATTACTTGTATATGATGAATATAAGGTATGAATTTAAATAAATATCATGTTAGCACTAGTAAGTAGCAAGTAAAAAACTTAAACTCATTGAAAAGATCTTGTAAGATATAAATTTGTCATTGGTAAAGAGAAAAAGATAGTCATGTCAGTCCATATAGCATCATGTTCCAATCATCATAAGAAGTTGATATTTTTCGAAAATATTATTTCATAATTTAGGTACATTTAAATATGTGATAAACTTTGATTATTTTCAATAACGTTAATGGACCACCCTATTGAAGCTACAAGCAATTTTATACTATTTGAACTCACATTTTTAAGTAAAATCGAAAAGTCCTGGAAAATTTTCTTCAAAGCGACTTCAGAGTTTGAATTACATTTAAATTTCTCAACTTTGAACATATCTTGTGGTGCCATAATTAGTACATAATTCCTCGGCTGTAATTGGCACATTAGCTCTTAAAATTACCTAAACAGTTATATAACACAAATACTCTTTTGGGAATCATATTTTTTTTACTAATTTGTATAGTGATTGAAACGAATATTCCTACGATATCCGAAGCGCAAAATTTAGAAAAGTATTCATATACAAAAATGTAATTTAATATGTTTTTGCGAAATTCAAGTAAAAATTATTTAAAAATTAAACTTTTTTAAGTTTTTCCTAGTTTATTAAAAATAACGGTATTTACCGGTATTTTAGTTTCGGTACCGGTATACCGACACTGATATAATTTAAAATACCGTTATCGATACCGTTACCGAAATAAAATAAAATTGAATACCGATACCGTTATTCGTTTCAAAATAAAATTCAAATTTATTTGTCAAGTCAAAAAATTTAAAAAAAGTGTTTGAAACTAACAAAGTTATTTTTCTTTCTTTTGGTTGCTGTAATCGTGGATTTTAGCATAAGTGTTCAAAACACTTGTAAAAAAGACCAGCATGGATTTAATTAATAATCCGACCAGTGTCGAAGTCGTGAAACCAAATTTTAAAAAAATTTTAAATTTTCCAGTTCTTTTCACTATGAATATTATGCCGTTTCGGGTATCGCAAAATCCAATATAGAGCCAAATAGATCTTGAAGTTGTTCATCATTTGACATATATCTTGTTAGTGTGCCCTCAAGAGAAATTCTTTAGTAGGTACCCAAACTTGGAGAGAAAAAATGTGAATGGCTCCAAGGTGCCTTTTTCGGGAGGCACACTCGCGATATTTTTAATTTGTATTTAAAATACACCATTGTAGAGTACATAAATTCAATAATTTTTGATTTAGAACTATAAATATAATTTTGTAACGAACAGATTTGTGTTCCACTACAGCCAAGGAATATTGGTACTAAATATCGTTGATGTGCCATTAAAAAATTGTCGACATTTTTTTGAACACCAAAAGTAAACCAGTTTAAAGAATTTCAAATATAACGACTTTAACTCAAAATATTATATTTAAAAAATTAAAAACAAACAAGGGTATGCGGTAGTAAACATAATGATTGAAAAACTTTATGAAAATGGGACACAATAACATGTTCCGACTTAAATATCTCCTAAACTAATAGAGATAACCTGCACATACAAATACATTTTTTTGGAAAAATTAACAAGGACTTTCTACATGTAACTTTATACCCATTATCAAAAAATGTAGGCAGTATATTCGGTTTGTCATTCCATGTGTAACATGTCAAAAGAATCATCTAAGGTATACCTAATCTGGGTTCTTGTTAAAATCTTAGATGATCTAAAGATGTCCGTCCGTCTGTCCGGCAAAATATTTCATGTTCTAATTACTAAGTAATACCTATAAATTTATAAAAAGGATAATTTATAGTTCGAATAGAAATAGTTGTATATGGTACCTTTCCCACATTTTTACACGTTTTTTTAAATACTAAATATTTGTTTATCTTTTGAATAATTTCAGATTTTGAAAATATTTAATTAAATTTGCATAAATTTAAACTTTAATAAATATCAACAAATTTTAAATGAACCAGCTGCCTTTGACAACAAAACCAAAAATTAAATTTTCCTTTACTTATAATTTCTGATTTGTAATAGAATTTAGGAGTGATAACAAATTTTAAGTGAAATTAAAACTATCAAAAAAAAAAAAAAAAAAAAAAAAACAATTTCTCTTTTTAATATATTAATATAAAACCTTAACTAAATTCCTTTTCCTTTTGCTAAAATCCTAAAATAGTTTAGAGGATATTGAGTTATGAAATGACATTTTCCATAATCCCATATTTACAAAAAAGGAAAAAAAAAAAGGAAAACCAGCCTTAATCAAACACGTATTCGTAAGCACAATTCCAAGAAAACAACAAACTTATATGTATTTTCTTAAACATATGTGTGCGCGTTTACATTTACAAATACATGCATATAAATTTTTTTTTATTATGAGTATTTCACCGGAAAAAAATAAGCTAAATATTTAACAGAGTTGTTGTTTTTGTACGGTTACAAAAGGATATTGACATAGAAAAATAGAGAAAATAAAAAAATACGAAAATACCTTAATATTTTCTTAAATAGAATATAGTTAAAGTTTAGTATAACAATAGCTTTGAAAGTAGAATAAATAGTGAAATATGCAGGTTTACACGCCAAGAAATTTTTTTATAGAAATAATTATTTTTGAAAAAATATGAGGAAATTCTAACAAGATTTTCTTTATAATCGAAATTTATGATTAGTTTGAAAATAATTGACAAAGGGATTTTTTTATTTTTTTGTTTTTTACTTTTAAAGTTTAAATTTTTAAATAGAGATTCTTTTCTTTAAGTGTTCATTGACGTATGAGCATGAAATATCTCTAATACATGCGTAAGCTAAAACGTGACTAGAAAAAATGTTCAATATTAGGAAATATTGAAGAATTAAGTAGATTTTTTTAGAAAAAAGAAAAAACTGAAGCAGCAAAGAAAAATCTAACAGAATTTCCTATTAATGTTCTAATACTCGTCGTATTCAACTTAAAGTTTTCATTTATTTAAAAAAAGTAAAAAATTTTAAAGTAATAACGATAATAAATGACACAAGAAGATGAAGTGAAAGAAAACTAAAGGTATATTGTTAATACTTTAGAAAAACTTACATACACATACTCACTTACAAATACTTTTACAAATGGAAACATTACTCTGACATTACTCTAAACATTTCTTAGATTATGTCAATGTGATAAGTTAAGTAAATACCAGCACATACTTATAGTCATACTCGTAATAGCAATATAACATTTGCTCTTAATATTTTTTTTCCTGACTCTATTTGATCGTGCAACATAGGATTATGAGTAGAGAGAAAAAAAGCATAAAATTTAAACCTTTAAAATTGTTTTTGTTATTACACAATGACACACTTGTCACCCTCTTAACAATATTATGGAGTAGTTAGTAAAAAATGTCAGAGTAGTTGAAAAACATTGCAATAGATATATAAAATGTTGCATGTGGCAATAGAAGGTAATAAACTTAACTAACACATATATCCACCCATATTTGGAATCATATGGGAGAGACATTATTTACGTGCATTACATTTCTATGTATTTTACACTACAATTTCTAATAACACATACAAACATACATGTGTATGTCAACCCATATATTGACATGTGCTAAAATATGTTTGTATTTGTTGTTTGTATAAATGTATGTTGTTGTGTATAATGAAATCTAGTTTTGATGTATGCACCCTTCATGTTTATTTTCTTGTATGGATGTATGTATATGTATATATTTTTTTCCTCTTTTCATTTGTTTGTATTCCTATTTTATTCTACTGTTGTTTGGTTATGTGAAAAGTGCGTCACTCTTAATCTATACTTTAGCAATACTAACTTATACCTCTATATACAAACGTCATTCATCATTGGAATGAATCCTTCTATTACAATGTCCTTTTTCATGTTTGTTTATTTGTTTGTATTTTTCAAATGTGTTAAAAAAGGGGGTCACTTACAGACACATTTCCAAACCATTAATTTACAAATAAACTTTGTCAGTTTGCATATGAGTGTATGAATTTTGTTTGGCAAAAAATTGGAAAAAAGGAATTGCAAATAAATTTAGCCAAAAAAAAAGTGTAAACATTTTTGAAATGTGCTCTAGTATTTGATGATGGAGTGAGTATTAACAAATGGACAGTGATAAAGTGTTTTGTAAAATAGCAGTATTAAACAAATACTATAGATATTTAAAAATTGGCTTTAAAATGTCAGGGAATTTACAATTTTAATAGCGGTGTTTTTCACAGAGGAAGGAGTGTAATATTGGTTTATATTGTTGTTAGGAAAACACGCATATGGTGTAAATTTTGCTATAATTTGCAAATAATATTTGAAGGAAAGAATTGTGATTATGAAGTTTTTGATGTTAAGTCGGATCAAGATTTTATTTAGTATTTTTTAAATAATCCTTTTAATAAAAATCTTAACAGGATTAGAAACATATACATTTAAAAGGTTTCAAAAAAATGATATGGTATCATTAGTTTTTATCAAAGGAGAGCAGGATTCATTTTTGAATATTACGAGAATATTTGACATCTGCTACTGAATTTTTAATTATTTAATATATTTCTACCGATAAGTAATTAAAAAAGAGTATTTTATAATAAATGGATACCAATCTGCGAATTATTAGTTTAAAAATTATATCTTTAGATTGGATTTTCATCTGCTTCGGAATGTCATTTAATGATTTAAGTATCCACGATATTTCTATACTATTTTCTTTCAAAATATGATAAATACTTTTTTAAGGCATAACAAAGGAAAGTTTGTATTTCGTTTTTGAAGAGCTGACCACATGGAGTTTTCAAGAGTGGACTTGTTATATCTCAAAGTAAGAAATTTCTGACATGTAATGTATTAAATATTTCTCAATGTTTTCTTATTCGATTTCAATAATTTTTAATTATACATTAATTATATTTTACTTGTATATGTCCTTGAAATTAAAAAGAAAAACAAGCCGCAAAGCAAAATCTTAGAGAAATAATAAATAATGACAAATGTTAGACATAATATATTTCTTTGTTTTAGATCAATCGCAGCACTGAAACATTAAAAGAATCAGTCTACAATTGTGATAAAATGAGTCAAATTTCAAGGAGTCTTAACGAAGTAGGGTAGAAGGGGATCATTCGTAATTTTTTTTTGTTAGAATTGTTCTCTTCTCGTAATCGTAAATGAAGTTTCTTTTCCTACTAAAGATATGTTGGCTTTAATTTAAGTTCAATTGATGCTGACTATTTCTCTGTTATGTTAATCAAATCTGGGTTATTTCTAAAAGCGGTCTGGCGAATGCTCCCTAGAAGGTGTCTTATGCCCCAATAGTATTTTTTTTCACAATAAAGGAAAAGTAAATCAATTAGTGCCACAAAAAATATTACTTCCTTTTCAAGACAACTAGCAATGACAAATGTTCCTCCTTTTACTTACTCCCTGCAAAATTAAGCACAAAATTATTAGGTAATTTTTTCCTAAGAACCTTTTTACATAAAAGATAAATAGTTTCAATAAAACGCAAATGAGTTAGACATCCAGCGTTTCTGAGTTCATGAAGATTAAGACACCACAACTACGGAAGATGAAGCTACACAAAAAATACATACTCCATTCTGCTCAGCAGTTTATTTGCTGGAAATTAACCCCGTTTAAGACAGTAAGGTTGATGTGGTATATTGCTACGTGTCGCTCACCTCTACATTACCATTGTGCATGATGGCAATTGCCACTTTACTGATCCTATGGTAAGCGGGAAGAAGACAAAAAGAAGATAACAACAATAGTTGACTGTCTCATTGCAATCTGTATAGTGATCATGTGTGCACAAAAGTGTAACCTTGTAGTCGTGGAGGAGGCGATTGACATTTTACTGACTCTTTGGTAGTATTGGTGGTGATTGTGCGTGCAAAAATGTGTCTTTCTTGGATAGGCCCATGTTAAAATAACTAGTCATGGAACTAATAAAGCCACTCGTGGTCCTTCGAGCCGGATTTGAACCAGCAATTAGGGACTACAGCCTATATGTTTCAAAGCATAAAGAGAGAATTAATTTTTTTTTTTTTAATTTTTAAATTTGTTGAAAAATTATATTAACTAAAAACTTGCTTTGTATAACTGAACATTTTATGGTTTAACTTAAAAAGTACAAATAATAATTATAGAAAATTGTGACCAAAATTTACAAAAAAACTGAAGTATTTAAAATTAAAATAATGAGAATGTTGAGATTGGAGATTCCTCAAATTCCTATTTAAAAATTAATTATTCTCTCATTCGTTTAAAAATAATATAATATGTGATATTAAGATTCCTATTAGGACCTATAAAAAATTATTTAATCCATTAACATTTAGAAATTCAAATTTCATAAGAGGTATTCGAAAAGTTATGATATTTGAATTTTAAAATTTCAATGAGTTAAAACATTTTTTAAAGGTCCTAATACGAATCTTAGTAACATATATTATTTTGAAACGAATTAGAAAATAACAAATTTTTTTGTAGGAATTTGAGGAATCTCCTATCCCAACATTCTCATTATTTTAACTTTAAATACTTCTGATCAAAATTAATATTTTTTAAGTTAAAATTTAATCTTTGATTTTATTTAAATCTAAAATTTTCATTCTACTCTATTTATTTGAACAATTTTCATTTATATTTTTTATATGGTTTAAATACACGCAGACAAAAAATACGGTTGCGGTGACCGTAATCTAAGAGCAACATATTATCATTGAAATATAATGTTACTGTTAAAATATTCTTGGTCATTAATTTAATTGGAGCAGAATTTTGTTCTAGTTGTAAGTATGTACTTTTCATAGTTTTGATAAGTATTTTAAAATGTTCAACAAATTCTTTAAACAATTTTGTTAAAGAATTAATAAATATGAGAATAATAATCATAAAACAGTCTAACTTTAGCACATTATGATTCGATTTTCACATATTATGATTCGATTTTTTTATATTATCGGTTTTATCATCATAAAAAAAATAATCAAAATTTCTGATAACATGTTTCATATCTTGATTTTGATCAAACATTAATTTTTCATTAAAGATTTATTTGATTCATTATATATTGTACAAAAGGATGCTAGATATTTTTAATTAACTAAATTATTTAATATACTTTGAATCACACCAAATATAATCAAACCTTATCTATTTATATTTGTTTATATGTAAAATAAATTCAAATTATAATGAAGTTGAAAAGCTAATATTAAAAATAAAATATTTGGATTTAAAAACAAACAAATGATGAATTTTTCAACCATATTTTTAAAAGCACACGTATTTTATCTGTTTGTAACATTTTATTAATAAAGTTTTATTAAAATTACTAAATTAATAATGAGAACATAATATTGTTGTAGTGAAAATGCCGTAACCATGACTTTTCTCTTCGTGTACATTATATATGTACGTGTACTGTCCAATTTTTGATTATCAATTAATTGTATAATTTGTTCTACATAAATTTTGTTCTAAAAAAAAAAAAAAACAATTTATTTAAATTTCCTTTTCCACATTTCCAATAGAAAGCTTTATTAAAACTATTTCCTGACCTGCCAAAATAAACTCATACAAAATTAATATTTCTCTCATATTGACAAACATTTGAATTGAGGCTAACAACACATAAACTTGTATACCATGTCCCTATATTAAAAAAAAGGACATGGAATGGAACTTAAAAAATGAAGAATATTTATCTTATATGTTTTTCATCTGTCAATTATAATAACGGAAATTGTTTTTAAATTGAGAAGAGATGAAATGTGTTTTTCTCTTTTTTCTTTTGCTGTTACTGCATTAGAGTGGGAGTTGTGTCTTTTTTTACGATAAATGTTCATTTGTCACGTATGTAGTTAATAATAGTTGAATGTTAGTAATTGAGAGTAAATAAATACATGTTAGAATTCAAAATTTAATTGGAGCAGAATTTTGTTCTAGTTGTAAGTATGTACTTTTCATAGTTTTGATAAGTATTTTAAAATGTTCAACAAATTCTTTAAACAATTTTGTTACTTTAAAGATGTTTAGTGATAGACAATTTTATAACTAAAATATTAATACAAAAATCATGTTCACTACAACTTTCGCATTTATTTAATATGCATAAAATATTATGTTTTCATCTTCTAGCTAACAAAATTCAAACACAACTAAGTTGTTCCTTTTTTTAACAAACAAAAACTTTAAATTCCCTACAGTATGAGAGAGTTCTTGTGGTAAACAAGACGAAAAGTTTCCTAAAGAAAATTTTCGTCGTCTTTATTACATTAATATTCGTTCGCACTCTATATGTTCCCCTTTTTTAGGGAGAAGAAAACAGTGAATTTCAATTTAAAATTGATATGCAACACGTCACATTTTGTTCCCTATACACGCGCTCATACACACTCTCACCCATACATACAAATACAATAACTCTGACTTTTCTAATGGAGAGTTTGAACTGGCACATGAATTTCATTTGGTTTGGTTGGCATTGAATAAAGAAGAACAATAAGAAGAGGAACACGTATGATTGAATATGCAAGAATATGTTTGAATAAACCTTGAAACTAAGACTCAAAGCAATCATTCTTTATGCATGCCTTAGGAGCATACAAAGGGATCTCTGACACACACACATACATTCTTACATACTAAAACTTTGAAATACATGAAATGTCAATATATATCCTTAACATTCAACGATTGCAAGGGTACGTAGGAGTTTTAGTATTTGTAACATTTGTTTATGTGTTACAAAAATAAAAAAAAACCTATACTTATACATATCCCTGTAATTTTAAGTGTATGTATGTGTGTGTGCTTATTATAATATTCCAAACATTTGTCATTATTTTTTATACTATATCTTCATGTTTTCTTAGCTTCCTATTTTTTTTTCTGCCACAGTTTTCCCTTTTTGCTGTAGTAAATGTTGGCAGCCAGTCGTAGTCGATTTTTCTTTTCTTGTGAAAATCTTATTCCTGTTGTGTTGCTAAAGTAATAAATCATCGTAGGAATGAATATTGTTGGCTGATCCTGTAATACAATATATAACAATTGGGATTTAGAGCTAAGAATTTGCATGGAATTTCAAATAGAAAATGAAACTGAATTGTAGAAAATTTATAGAGAATAATAAAAATATTTTCTGTGCGAAAAAATTAATAGATAAAAATAAATTTAAATTTAGAATTATTTTGCAAAAATAAAAAAGTTCATTATATTTACTGTATCAGGGAGTGAAACAATATAAAAAATTAAAAAAAAAAAAAAAAAAAAAATGAAAATTTTTTTTAAATTTTTAAACATTGTAATTATTATTAATGAAAAACATGTGGTTAATTTTTATTATCATTCAATTCAATTTATGAAAAGCAAAGGTCCTTAGATACGTTTAGGAGGTCCGTGAAGAGGTCTAAAATCTATATATATAAAAGAGTAACGTCTGAGTGATTGACCTACTTGGTGATTCATCATCGCACAGCCCAAACGGTTAAAGCTAGAAAGATGAAATGTGGACTATAGATTGGGCTCCTACCGAATAGATCCACTAAGACGGGATTTTTGGAAATTCGAATGTTTAGGGAGTAAAAAGTGAAAAAAAAAAACTAAAATCAGTAACCTTATATCTCCTAAACTAATAGAGATACAAAAAAAAGTTGAATAGTTATCGTTATTCACTTAAAAAATAATAGAATAGGTGTGGTACTTTTTTGAAATTCGGTTCTTTTAGGGAGAAAATGGGTTAAAACTTTAATTTTGTACTTTTTTGGAACCCTATCTATCTTTTTTAATCCAGTAAGTATAGAAATAAATTATGCATCAAATTAGTACCTTATCAAAAATTGGCGAATACAAGTTTGGTACTTTTTCGAAATTCGAAAGTTTAAGGGGTAAAAATCGTACCTGATTTGGTACTAAATATTTTTTTCTTTTTACTGACACATATATATGAATATTTTAACATTAGATCCCAGTAAAACTTAGAATTCATTGGAATACAATCTTTGTTACATCTAGGAGGAATAAAAAAGTACCAAAAAATTCGGGAAATTAAGTTTTATTCAAATTATACAATGCATTTTTTATTGTATTAAACTTAGAGACATCAACTTAAGTACATGTAGTCCTAAGTGAGTGAGAATTCACAAGAGGGAAATTTTGTGGTACTTTTTGAATTTTCTATAATATTGAACCTAGAAACATGAAATTAGAGATATATGATTTTATGTGGGTAAGAATTTTTTAATTTTCTTTAATATTGAACCTACAAATATGAAATTAAAAATATGTGGTCCTTAGTGAATAAGAATCCAGAAAAGATGATTTGTAGTACTTCTTCATTCTTCTAATGGTGCTTTTTGAATTTTCGAAAATATTGAAATTGGAAAAGATGTAAGGTCCTAGGTGAATCAAAATCCATAAAAGGGGACTTGTGGTATATTTTTCGTTCTTCTAATGGTACTTTTAGAATTTTCTATAATATTTAAGAAAAAATCATGAAATTAAGGAAATATGGTCCTAAGTAAATAAAAATCCATAAGAGGGTACTTTGTGGTATTTATCGTTATTGTAATATTAATCTTTGATTTTTTGTAGTAATAATTAACATTCAAACCTAAAATTAAAGAGGTTCTGTGCTTATTAGCCACATTCCTCTCTACTAAAGTACAATAATCGAAATAATTTTGTAGTTTTTTAACCTTCGAACATTGACAGAACACCAATTTTATAACTGTTTCCATGTGAGATAAGAATCACAGTTGAATTTTACGGGTATCTTCACTTTTGATATTTATATTTTTTCCTAATATTAATTTGTTACTGGGCTATATCGGAGTACTGCAAGATCGTTATAAATGCTATCTATATAAAAGTGAATCTGTGTTTGTAAGTCTATCTGTTTTTTAATTTTATTTCGATACTTTTATTTTATTTTAATACAATGGGGTAGCGAAGCGCACTGTGTTTAAGCTACTAAAAATATTATCAAAAAAATTATAGTTATAAAATTATAACTTAACACAATTTGAATTTATAATATAGTATCTTTTTTATTTTAAAAAATCTAAGCTAACGAAGTAGCGGGTATACCGCTCGTAGTGTATAAATTATATATTTATTTTTTTTTGTCGGAATAAGAGATTGAATATCCAATTGTACTATTAAAATATCTAATAAAATCATTAAGTCTTGTGTTTATTGTCTATTACTCGTGAATGTTTTATGCTTTAGCTGAGACAATTCGTGAGAGGTACAAACAAAATTTCAAGATGAAGAGGCTTTGCTAGGGCCAAATGAAAATAATTCTTATATAATAATTAGAAGGATGTCAATTAACAATTTTTACTTTTTTAAGTCACTTCGATTCATTCAGAAGCAAGGCAAATGGGTGCCACACGAACTGAAGACAAGAGACGTCAAAAGAAAATAATGGTTTCTAAGTTTTGCCATCACCGCCGCACAGTGTCACATTTATCCAAATTAGAACGACAAAAATATGAAAATAAAAGTATAATAATTGAAGCAATTTGTTTTGCATTTATTAGTTAACATATCATATATTATGGAAAAAATACTTAAAGTATTGGAAAATGCCCATAGCGCGAATTATGGACTTTCAAAGTTGCAACTTTTAAAAATATTTTAATTTTATTTACATCTTTTGTAAAGAAGTATGTTTATTTTAACTTCATATATATCTGTAAATACGGCAGATATTGATATGATTTTTTGATATGTAATAATAAATGTATCCAAATTATTCTGTTATAATTTGCTAAGTTAAAAAATAAGTACGGAATATATTGTCTTTCATTTAAAAGAAATCATAATATTAAAAAATATAGTTTTTGGGAAATTCTATTTTTAATGGACTGGAATTAAAAAGTTCCAACGAGTTCCAATCTAAAGATAAGATTGTTGTATAAAGAAACATCTATAAAATTATATTTGAGAATATTGGCTGTGACTTTTTGCGATCTTTTAAAATATTTGAAAAAATGTTCGGTACCACATATTAATTATTTTTGAAGAATTGTTTAAACATTTGAAGGCAATGACTGAAAATTTGTTATGAAAATGTAACACTAAGATTGGTGTGATTAGTTTTTGCCACGCTATACTTTATATACTTTAAATATACTTTATTTTAATAAAATTTACAAAAATATATCCAAAATTCATAAAAATTAAGTAATTTTTTCAGTATGGGAGTGGCATTAATTTTTCCCGCCCATTTTTAGTAGGAATGTTTACGGCTTTATCTACTAACAAAATATATAATTTCAAACCAATATCTCCAAAACTGGATTTTTGTCGTTCTAAAACTGCCAAATGTGACACTGTGCGCCGCATAACCCAGATATTGCCGTTTCTGACTAATATTTTTTCATTCGGTTGGGAATGTCGTAGATAAAAAACATGTCCTTTCAGAACCAGGCAAAAAAAAGGGTTTTCACAAAACTTAAGAAGCGGTGTTGTGATATAATCTATAAATTGCTGAATGAAATACATTCTTTGGTTTATTTAATTAAATTTGTATTATTAAAATGACAAATGTGAACAAATTATGGAAACTTCTGCTGTCAAGGACATAAGAATCGTGCTGGATCCCTAGTCATTGCAACATCGAAGACTATAAAACTTCTGACGAACTTGCAAAATACGATTCAGCATCTATTATGTTGCAGATAGAGAAATCGAGTAATGGAGTGGGTCTTGGATCAACAACGTCTTGAGGGATAAGGTATTAATGGCTTAAGGTTTTAATGGTTCAAACTGAACGCAGTAGAAGGAAAAATATTGCTTGGCATGAGTAAGATATGACCCAAGATCATAATAGCATTTTTCATTAAAAGAGCAAAATAATTTGTAATATATGATTAAAAGAATCCTTTTATTTTGAAGTGCAGATCTAAGAACATATATTCGGAATAAAATAAATTAAAAATGTTTTAATTTAAAGTTTAACTGAATCTTGAAGTTTTCAGTTTAACTGAATCTTGAAGTTTTGTATATTATTAACAATTCTATTGTTTAACTTAATCGATTCACTTTTAATAAATATAAAGTAGCAACAAACAAATGTATAATTTAATAAAAAAAAAAAAAAAAAATCAGTTGACAAAATTTTTTGTATGGTTTGGAGAATATCGTAAAATTGTGTTCTTAAATAGGATTAGAAATAACAAAGAATTTGGGAATTATTTGTAAATTATGCACATATGTACTTACTGCTTTTGTATATTAAATGTTTGTTGTTTAATCCCAGCAAAAACTGTTCGGCTTTTGATAATGACTACTACTTACTAGGCTGATTACCTGGTAATGAATTAATGATAATTCATTACCTTTCGTCTTTCTAATTTCTTCGAGTAGTGGAGTAACTACCCTTCGGGAAATTTGTGACAATGCACTAATGGTCCCTGGTCCCTCAG
Organism: Protophormia terraenovae; assembly: GCA_951394005.1. Taxonomy (NCBI): domain Eukaryota; kingdom Metazoa; phylum Arthropoda; class Insecta; order Diptera; family Calliphoridae; genus Protophormia; species Protophormia terraenovae. The sequence goes on from OX596074.1 coordinate 148,284,093, forward strand.
TACCGATTGAGTACCAATTGAAACCTAACTCATTAGCAAAGTTCCACTTGAGAACCAGTTGACACCACCACACTCACTAAATATCTAGCTAGCGCGAAATAACAATCTGTGGCTGAGTGGTTATAGTTGAAGACTATAAAACGTAAGATACGTCAGAAGAACGTAGGTTCGATTCGGGGTACCGCCATCGACATTAACGATAAATTTATAAAATAAATGTAAATATATTTGAAATAAAAATATTATTAAAAAATGATTTTTTTTTCAAATTTTTATTATATTAATTGACTCTGACATGTCCTCTTGGTCCAGTCCTATGACCTGTGCCAAGGTGCCAATTAGTGACTAACTTTAAACCGGTTGTCTTTCCTCTAGAGATTTAATAAAAAAATAAATCAAAAGAAATAAAAAAATAATAAAAAATAGTTTAAAAAGTGAACATTTTTCTTCAAATGTTTATTATATAAATTGATTCTGAACATATCCTCTTGGACCAGTCCTGTGACCTGTTCTATGACCTGTCCCAAGGAGCTAATTATCCACCTCCAATGACAACCCCATGTAAAAGTGACAGGTTGATCCCATATAAAGATCCATAACTGAAACCGGTTACTAGCCCTGAGAATCTGTCAAGTGATTAGTTTCGAACCAGTTCTCATTCCTCTAGGGTAGTTACCAGTAAACAACAAGTTCATTTAGTTCTGCAATGGCTTAGTTCGCTAGAGCTATTGTGTAGCACTCCAAAGGTTACCGATTCAACCCCAAACTAAACCCATAAATTTTTTTAGGAAATTATTTGAATTTCTATTGGTATGTTAAAACTATTAATAACGCACACAAATTTCAACGTATACATGACGTAGCGAGTAAATAAGCATGGACGATAACTTTTTCCTAGATTCAAATCTCAGTTGAGCCAAACCGAATTATAAGTAAAAATATGTTGGCTTACCGGTAAGTTGCTGAGATTTTATAAACTATTCGATTATCGTTCAAATAAGTTATTGAATTAAGCTATTGGTCCCCCTCAAAAGGATTTTTCAAATACTCTTCATATTAATACATTAGACCATTCAGTTAGGAATGATTTTTATAATTCTATATTTTTTTATTTGTCACCAGAAGTAGGTTACGTAAATAATTTTTAAAGTTTTTAAGCAAAAAATTCTAAACATTAAGCATCTTTAGGGATGACATTTTCTCTCGTCATTCAAATCTATTTTAGCCTTAGGTATGTATATCTTATTAAAATTTTAGACAAATTTAAATATGATACATTTAGTAGGATCTTGCAAGATAATGACTTGTAAGATCCAATAGTGTTTATTAACATTGATATTAATAAAGTTTTGACCACGAAAGTTCAGTTCTTTCTCACATACGATGAAAGTTTTTTCAACTGTCATAGACAGTTCATGCTCAAAAAAAAAAAAAAAAAAGCCTATAATTTTAAATTCTAAACATATAACCCATCACATTTTCTTTAATTCCTTTAAAAATTAAACCATTTTCATAAATTTATCATTCTTTTCAAATATAAAAAGTTTTGATTTCTTTATTGGCATTTAGTTTAATCTTTAAACAAGCAATTTTTCGCTACTTGCCAACACACATGATTATCCTTGACAATACAATGTTAACGAATAAACACACTTGTTGTACACACAATACATAATTTTTATCAATCATAATAAGCGGCTTAACTATTATTACCAAGTATGAAATTATAAGAATATCATTGTTAATATTTCAACGAAATAAAAAAAAACGTTAAAGAACTAACTAAAAGATAAGCTCTCAGCTAAATCCTTTTGTCAAACCAGCCAAAAAGCAATGAAAAACAGAAGCCGCTTAAAAAAGATCTGAAAATAAGCGAAAGAATAGCGTCAACATACTGTTGCATGACAATAAACAGCGATAAAAGGCCATAAATTGCATGATTATGATTATACGGCCACCCTCTCTTGGTTGGTTGTTCATGACTTACACCTAAAATATTTTTGTGTGGGACAAAATATGAAATAAGAGGAATTTGTTGCTACAAATAACTAACAAAAGGATTTATTTTGTATGTTTTTTATTTATTTTGGAGGTATTTTTCTTTGGTATTCAAGTTAAAGGGGACAAAATAAACGATTTTGTATTAAATTTTTGACTTATGAATATAATAAATGATATAGTTTCGCTTATATGACAATGTCTACAAATATTCCCTGCCTCCCACATAGTAAGAGAGAGAGAGACCTTACACTTTTTAAGGCCACATTAAACACTGACATTGAGTAGTTAAATTAATAAAGAAGTAGAATTCAAAAGTAAGCATATCTGCCTGTTTCTCTAAATGCGAACGAAAGTTTCCTTCGCATTTAGAGAAGCAGACAGTAAATATTAAAGCTAATAGTACTTAACAGTTTAAACAAATACATGAATTGTATAAAAAACACTAAAATATCAAAGATCATTTTTAGACGATCTTCTAATTATCTTTTAATAATTGACCCAATAAGCCTTGTCTCCGTTATGGAATCTCAGTATTTCGTCATAATTTTCACTTAAAGTCATTTCCAAAGCCTTCCCTCGTTACAAAATAAACCATAAAACATAATAAGAAATGAAAAATTTTTATAACGCCACAATATGAAACAATCTAAAGTGGTTGTTCATACATGCAACACTTTTTTTTTTTTTGTTTAAATATAAATTTTTTTTGGAGGCCACAAAAAAAAGCAAAACAAACCTGGACAGAATATAACTTATTAACGAAAATAAAATGAGAAACTAACAAAATATTTATATAAAAATAAAATAAAAACGAGCAGCTACTGCTGTTACCTTATGGAAATGGCTTAAAATCACGCTAACAATGTAAATAATCTCAAAAATAAAGATACTTAAACTTAAACAAAAAAACGAAACTTAAACTCATTCCCCAAAGTTTCAATATAATAGAAGAGTATGGGTTGGGTTTTTTATTTTTATAATTCTTGGCAAAACATATAAAACACATAATTAGTGGCACGATTTTCAGACCGCACACGAATGTATTACATTCATACAACAAACAGGAGGAAAAAAATAAGAATAAAAAAACAAAACAGAAATTTGTAATATGAGAAAAATGCAAACCGGATATAATGAAAATTAAGTGAAAAGTCGCGCCAGACACATTAAATACGTCGTACTACCGTACACTGCTCATATGCACGCAGTTAAAAAGATATTCAAACACTCATATACATCCTTTGTTTTTATATTGTCCTTGTATTCATTTTAAGTAGTGTTTTCTTTCATTCTTTTGTATGTGTGTTTTTGTTAAATCCCTGAACCATCATAAAGTTTAATATTAGCGACCATTAGTTACATTTTTATACACACATCATTAAAAAAACGAAAAATGAATAAAATAAAAAAAAAAAAACAAAGAACAAATTAAAATAAAACAATACGAGTCCTGCAGAGTAGAGTAAAAATAGAATAAATAATAAAAAAGGGCATTAAGAAAGCTACTTAAAAAAAAGGTCAGTGTTACTATTTAATTGGCTTTAAATATTAAACAAAAGCATAAATATCTGTTTTCAGAAAAATATATGCAGAAATATTTGTACAAAGAAAAAAGACTTTAAATTAAAAATATGATCACAAATGAAGGCTCTTTTCTCATTTAAACGCTTTTTAACAAAGTTATGATGGTTTAAAGTTTTTTTTTTAGAATTTTTCATATAAAAACACGATTTTTTTTTTGCCAAAAATATGAGTGATCACTAGCGTATCCAATTATTCGGGTTTTCATATTATTCGGTTTATTCGACAAATAATTATTCGAGGTTAAAAGCTGATCGGTTAATGACCGATTATTGGTAAATTATTCGATTAACCGAAAAATTTTACATGTAAAACTTATAAATTATACTAATTATAGCATGTAATATATTGAAATAGTTACTTAGAAATATAATATAGATCACATTTGATAAACTTTTCATGATATTTGCATAAAAAAAAATTATATTTTTAGCTGATACTAATTCCGCTTTATTCAGTGAATTTTTCATGTAAGTATATTTTCTGTGTATGAATGGTTTTTTGTTAATAAAGTTATATTAATACTGATACTTTTTGCGTACATTTTGGAGTCTGAAATTTAAATTTGTATGACTGCTATTAAATTTGAATTTACTTTACTCAAATCTATGTTTTTAAAATGTCTATTATCACAAGTTTAAACATTTATGAAGATATAATATTATTGACTTTTTATGTCGCTATTTATAAAACATTTTATCCCAACAAAAAATATCATCCAAAGAATTCAGTAAGATTTTGAATTTCTGATCTTAAAGTAGTACAAATTAGTATCATTTCCAATGAATTGAATTTTTTGATACCTGTGTTATGTCATGTCATGGTCACGATTTTATGCAAAACTGCAAAAACTAACGGCACAAGAAAATTAATTTTAATTTTTATTAAACCAACACATTTTTTCGTAAAAAAACATACATCATTATTTTTCATTTGTTACAGCTTTTTAGTAACAAATATTTCACAAAATGGCAACCGTATACATATTAAAGTTCTATAACACAATTATTTTAAATATTTTTTATACTTTTATATTACTGTTACAGGCCGCATAAAAAAGATAAGATGTCATAGGCCTTTTCTAATTTAAACGCTTTTTAACAAAGTTATGAGGGTTTAAAGATCTTTTATAATTTTTCATATAAAGAACCGATTTTTGGTAAAAAATATGAGTGATCACAAATGAAGGCCCTTTTCTCATTTAAACGCTTTTTAACAAAGTTATGAGGGTTTAAAGATTTTTTATAATTTTTCATATAAAAAATAGATTTTTGGTAAAAAATATGAGTGATCACGAATGAAGGCCCTTTTCTCATTTAAACGCTTTTTAACAAAGTTATGAGGGTTTAAAGATTTTTTTATAATTTTTCATATAAAAAATAGATTTTTGGTCAAAAATATGAGTGATCACAAATGAAGGCCCTTTTCTCACTTAAACTCTTTTTAACAAAGTTATGAGGGTTTAAAGATTTTTTATAATTTTTCATATAAAAAACCGATTTTTGGTCAAAACAAATTTATGAGGGTTTAAAGATTTTTTTATAATTTTTCATATAAAAAATAGATTTTTGGTCAAAAATATGAGTGATCACAAATGAAGGCCCTTTTCTCATTTAAACGCTTTTTAACAAAGTTATGAGGGTTTAAAGATTTTTTTATAATTTTTCATATAAAAAAATCGATTTTTGGTCAAAAATATGAGTGATCACAAATAAAGGCCCTTTTCTCATTTAAACGCTTTTTAACAAAGTTATGAGGGTTTAAAGATTTTTTATAATTTTTCATATATAAAATCGATTTTTGGTCAAAAATATGAGTGATCACAAATGAAGGCCCTTTTCTCATTTAAACGCTTTTTAACAAAGTTATGAGGGTTTAAAGATTTTTTATAATTTTTCATATAAAAAATCGATTTTTGGTCAGAAATATGAGTGATCACAAATGAAGGCCCTTTTCTCATTTAAACGCTTTTTAACAAAGTTATGAGGGTTTAAAGATTTTTTATAATTTTTCATATATAAAATCGATTTTTGGTCAAAAATATGAGTGATCACAAATGAAGGCCCTTTTCCCATTTAAACGCTTTTTAACAAAGTTATGAGGGTTTAAAGATTTTTTATAATTTTTCATATAAAAAATAGATTTTTGGTCAAAAATATGAGTGATCACAAATGAAGGCCCTTTTCTCATTTAAACGCTTTTTAACAAAGTTATGAGGGTTTAAAGATTTTTTATAATTTTTCATATAAAAAATAGATTTTTGGTAAAAAATATGAGTGATCACGAATGAAGGCCCTTTTCTCATTTAAACGCTTTTTAACAAAGTTATGAGGGTTTAAAGATTTTTTATAATTTTTCATATAAAAAATCGATTTTTGGTCAAAAACATGAGTGATCACAAATGAAGGCCCTTTTCTCATTTAAACGCTTTTTAACAAAGTTATGAGGGTTTAAAGATTTTTTATAATTTTTCATATAAAAAATCGATTTTTGGTCAAAAACATGAGTGATCACAAATGAAGGCCCTTTTCTCATTTAAACGCTTTTTAACAAAGTTATGAGGGTTTAAAGATTTTTTTATAATTTTTCATATAAAAAATAGATTTTTGGTCAAAAATATGAGTGCTCACAAATGAAGGCCCTTTTCTCATTTAAACTCTTTTTAACAAAGTTATGAGGGTTTAAAGATTTTTTATAATTTTCCATATAAAAAACCGATTTTTGGTCAAAAATATGAGTGATCACAAATGAAGGCCCTTTTCTCATTTAAACGCTTTTTAACAAAGTTATGAGGGTTTAAAGATTTTTTTATAATTTTTCATATAAAAAATAGATTTTTGGTCAAAAATATGAGTGATCACAAATGAAGGCCCTTTTCTCATTTAAACTCTTTTTAACAAAGTTATGAGGGTTTAAAGATTTTTTATAATTTTTCATATAAAAAACCGATTTTTGGTCAAAAATATGAGTGATCACAAATGAAGGCCCTTTTCTCATTTAAACGCTTTTTAACAAAGTTATGAGGGTTTAAAGATTTTTTATAATTTTTCATATAAAAAACCGATTTTTGGTCAAAACAAATTTATGAGGGTTTAAAGATTTTTTATAATTTTTCATATAAAAAATAGATTTTTGGTCAAAAATATGAGTGATCACAAATGAAGGCCCTTTTCTCATTTAAACGCTTTTTAACAAAGTTATGAGGGTTTAAAGATTTTTTATAATTTTTCATATAAAAAACCGATTTTTGGTCATTTAAACGCTTTTTAACAAAGTTATGACGGTTTAAAGATTTTTTATAATTTTTCATATAAAAAACCGATTTTTGGTCAAAAATATGAGTGATCACAAATGAAGGCCCTTTTCTCATTTAAACGCTTTTTAACAAAGTTATGAGGGTTTAAAGATTTTTTATAATTTTTCATATAAAAAACCGATTTTTGGTCAAAAATATGAGTGATCACAAATGAAGGCCCTTTTCTCATTTAAACGCTTTTTAACAAAGTTATGAGGGTTTAAAGATTTTTTATAATTTTTCATATAAAAAATCGATTTTTGGTCAAAAATATGAGTGATCACAAATGAAGGCCCTTTTCTCATTTAAACGCTTTTTAACAAAGTTATGAGGGTTTAAAGATTTTTTATAATTTTTCATATAAAAAATCGATTTTTGGTCAAAAATATGAGTGATCACAAATGAAGGCCCTTTTCTCATTTAAACGCTTTTTAACAAAGTTATGAGGGTTTAAAGATTTTTTATAATTTTTCATATAAAAAACCGATTTTTGGTCAAAAATATGAGTGATCACAAATGAAGGCCCTTTTCTCATTTAAACGCTTTTTAACAAAGTTATGAGGGTTTAAAGATTTTTTATAATTTTTCATATATAAAATCGATTTTTGGTCAAAAATATGAGTGATCACAAATGAAGGCCCTTTTCTCATTTAAACGCTTTTTAACAAAGTTATGAGGGTTTAAAGATTTTTTATAATTTTTCATATATAAAAACGATTTTTGGTCATTTAAACGCTTTTTAACAAAGTTATGACGGTTTAAAGATTTTTTATAATTTTTCATATAAAAAACCGATTTTTGGTCAAAAATATGAGTGATCACAAATGAAGGCCCTTTTCTCATTTAAACGCTTTTTAACAAAGTTATGAGGGTTTAAAGACTTTGTATAATTTTTCATATAATCACAAATGAAGGCCCTTTTCTCATTTAAACGCTTTTTAACAAAGTTATGAGGGTTTAAAGATTTTTTATAATTTTTCATATAAAAAATCGATTTTTGGTCAAAAATATGAGTGATCACAAATGAAGGCCCTTTTCTCATTTAAACGCTTTTTAACAAAGTTATGAGGGTTTAAAGATTTTTTATAATTTTTCATATAAAAAATCGATTTTTGGTCAAAAATATGAGTGATCACAAATGAAGGCCCTTTTCTCATTTAAACGCTTTTTAACAAAGTTATGAGGGTTTAAAGATTTTTTATAATTTTTCATATATAAAAACGATTTTTGGTCAAAAATATGAGTGATCACAAATGAAGGCCCTTTTCTCATTTAAACGCTTTTTAAGAAAGTTATGAGGGTTTAAAGATTTTTTATAATTTTTCATATAAAAAATCGATTTTTGGTCAAAAATATGAGTGATCACAAATGAAGGCCCTTTTCTCATTTAAACGCTTTTTAACAAAGTTATGAGGGTTTAAAGATTTTTTATAATTTTTCATATATAAAAACGATTTTTGGTCATTTAAACGCTTTTTAACAAAGTTATGACGGTTTAAAGATTTTTTATAATTTTTCATATAAAAAACCGATTTTTGGTCAAAAATATGAGTGATCACAAATGAAGGCCCTTTTCTCATTTAAACGCTTTTTAACAAAGTTATGAGGGTTTAAAGATTTTTTATAATTTTTCATATATAAAATCGATTTTTGGTCAAAAATATGAGTGATCACAAATGAAGGCCCTTTTCTCATTTAAACGCTTTTTAACAAAGTTGTGAGGGTTTAAAGATTTTTTATAATTTTTCATATAAAAAAATCGATTTTTGGTCAAAAATATGAGTGATCACAAATGCAGGCCCTTTTCTCATTTAAACGCTTTTTAACAAAGTTATGAGGGTTTAAAGATTTTTTATAATTTTTCATATAAAAAAACGATTTTTGGTCAAAAATATGAGTGATCACAAATGCAGGCCCTTTTCTCATTTAAACGCTTTTTAACAAAGTTATGAGGGTTTAAAGATTTTTTATAATTTTTCATATAAAGAACCGATTTTTGGTAAAAAATATGAGTGATCACAAATGAAGGCCCTTTTCTCATTTAAACGCTTTTTAACAAAGTTATGAGGGTTTAAAGATTTTTTATAATTTTTCATATAAAAAACCGAAGGTCCTTTTCTCATTTAACGCTTTTTATAAAAAAACGATTTTTGGTCAAAAATATGAGTGATCACAAATGCAGGCCCTTTTCTCATTTAAACGCTTTTTAACAAAGTTATGAGGGTTTAAAGATTTTTTATAATTTTTCATATAAAGAACCGATTTTTGGTCAAAAATATGAGTGATCACAAATGAAGGCCCTTTTCTCATTTAAACGCTTTTTAACAAAGTTATGAGGGTTTAAAGATTTTGTATAATTTTTCATATAAAAAAACCGATTTTTGGTCAGAAATATGAGTGATCACAAATGAAGGCCCTTTTCTCATTTAAACGCTTTTTAACAAAGTTGTGAGGGTTTAAAGATTTTTTATAATTTTTCATATAAAAAAATCGATTTTTGGTCAAAAATATGAGTGATCACAAATGAAGGCCCTTTTCTCATTTAAACGCTTTTTAACAAAGTTGTGAGGGTTTAAAGATTTTTTATAATTTTTCATATAAAAAACGATTTTTGGTCAAAAATATGAGTGATCACAAATGAAGGCCCTTTTCTCATTTAAACGCTTTTTAACAAAGTTATGAGGGTTTAAAGATTTTTTATAATTTTTCATATATAAAATCGATTTTTGGTCAAAAATATGAGTGATCACAAATGAAGGCCCTTTTCTCATTTAAACGCTTTTTAACAAAGTTATGAGGGTTTAAAGATTTTTTATAATTTTTCATATATAAAATCGATTTTTGGTCAAAAATATGAGTGATCACAAATAAAGGCCCTTTTCTCATTTAAACACTTTTTAACAAAGTTATGAGGGTTCAAAGATTTTTTATAATTTTTCATATAAAAAACCGAAGGCCATTTTCTCATTTAAACGCTTTTTAACAAAGTTATGAGGGTTTAAAGATTTTTTATAATTTTTCATATATAAAATCGATTTTTGGTCAAAAATATGAGTGATCACAAATGAAGGCCCTTTTCTCATTTAAACGCTTTTTAACAAAGTTATGAGGGTTTAAAGATTTTTTATAATTTTTCATATAAAAAATCGAAGGCCCTTTTCTCATTTAAACGCTTTTTAACAAAGTTATGAGGGTTTAAAGATTTTTTATAATTTTTCATATATAAAATCGATTTTTGGTCAAAAATATGAGTGATCACAAATGAAGGCCCTTTTCTCATTTAAACGCTTTTTAACAAAGTTATGAGGGTTTAAAGATTTTTTATAATTTTTCATATAAAAAACCGAAGGCCCTTTTCTCATTTAAACGCTTTTTAACAAAGTTATGAGGGTTTAAAGATTTTTTATAATTTTTCATATATAAAATCGATTTTTGGTCAAAAATATGAGTGATCACAAATGAAGGCCCTTTTCTCATTTAAACGCTTTTTAACAAAGTTATGAGGGTTTAAAGATTTTTTATAATTTTTCATATAAAAAATCGATTTTTGGTCAGAAATATGAGTGATCACAAATGAAGGCCCTTTTCTCATTTAAACGCTTTTTAACAAAGTTATGAGGGCTTAAAGATTTTTTATAATTTTTCATATAAAAAAACGATTTTTGGTCAAAAATATGAGTGATCACAAATGAAGGCCCTTTTCTCATTTAAACGCTTTTTAACAAAGTTATGAGGGTTTAAAGATTTTTTATAATTTTTCATATAAAAAATCGATTTTTGGTCAGAAATATGAGTGATCACAAATGAAGGCCCTTTTCTCATTTAAACGCTTTTTAACAAAGTTATGAGGGCTTAAAGATTTTTTATAATTTTTCATATAAAAAAACGATTTTTGGTCAAAAATATGAGTGATCACAAATGAAGGCCCTTTTCTCATTTAAACGCTTTTTAACAAAGTTATGAGGGTTTAAAGATTTTTTATAATTTTTCATATAAAAAACCGATTTTTGGTCAAAAATATGAGTGATCACAAATGAAGGCCCTTTTCTCATTTAAACGCTTTTTAACAAAGTTATAGGTTTAAAGATTTTTTATAATTTTTCATATAAAAAAACGATTTTTGGTCAAAAATATGAGTGATCACAAATGAAGGCCCTTTTCTCATTTAAACGCTTTTTAACAAAGTTATGAGGGTTTAAAGATTTTTTATAATTTTTCATATATAAAATCGATTTTTGGTCAAAAATATGAGTGATCACAAATGAAGGCCCTTTTCTCATTTAAACGCTTTTTAACAAAGTTGTGAGGGTTTAAAGATTTTTTATAATTTTTCATATAAAAAAATCGATTTTTGGTCAAAAATATGAGTGATCACAAATGAAGGCCCTTTTCTCATTTAAACGCTTTTTAACAAAGTTGTGAGGGTTTAAAGATTTTTTATAATTTTTCATATAAAAAACGATTTTTGGTCAAAAATATGAGTGATCACAAATGAAGGCCCTTTTCTCATTTAAACGCTTTTTAACAAAGTTATGAGGGTTTAAAGATTTTTTATAATTTTTCATATATAAAATCGATTTTTGGTCAAAAATATGAGTGATCACAAATGAAGGCCCTTTTCTCATTTAAACGCTTTTTAACAAAGTTATGAGGGTTTAAAGATTTTTTATAATTTTTCATATATAAAATCGATTTTTGGTCAAAAATATGAGTGATCACAAATGAAGGCCCTTTTCTCATTTAAACGCTTTTTAACAAAGTTATGAGGGTTTAAAGATTTTTTATAATTTTTCATATAAAAAATCGATTTTTGGTCAGAAATATGAGTGATCACAAATGAAGGCCCTTTTCTCATTTAAACGCTTTTTAACAAAGTTATGAGGGTTCAAAGATTTTTTATAATTTTTCATATATAAAAACGATTTTTGGTCAAAAATATGAGTGATCACAAATGAAGGCCCTTTTCTCATTTAAACGCTTTTTAACAAAGTTATGAGGGTTCAAAGATTTTTTATAATTTTTCATATATAAAAACGATTTTTGGTCAAAAATATGAGTGATCACAAATGAAGGCCCTTTTCTCATTTAAACGCTTTTTAACAAAGTTATGAGGGTTTAAAGATTTTTTATAATTTTTCATATATAAAATCGATTTTTGGTCAAAAATATGAGTGATCACAAATAAAGGCCCTTTTCTCATTTAAACACTTTTTAACAAAGTTATGAGGGTTCAAAGATTTTTTATAATTTTTCATATAAAAAACCGAAGGCCATTTTCTCATTTAAACGCTTTTTAACAAAGTTATGAGGGTTTAAAGATTTTTTATAATTTTTCATATATAAAATCGATTTTTGGTCAAAAATATGAGTGATCACAAATGAAGGCCCTTTTCTCATTTAAACGCTTTTTAACAAAGTTATGAGGGTTTAAAGATTTTTTATAATTTTTCATATAAAAAATCGAAGGCCCTTTTCTCATTTAAACGCTTTTTAACAAAGTTATGAGGGTTTAAAGATTTTTTATAATTTTTCATATATAAAATCGATTTTTGGTCAAAAATATGAGTGATCACAAATGAAGGCCCTTTTCTCATTTAAACGCTTTTTAACAAAGTTATGAGGGTTTAAAGATTTTTTATAATTTTTCATATAAAAAACCGAAGGCCCTTTTCTCATTTAAACGCTTTTTAACAAAGTTATGAGGGTTTAAAGATTTTTTATAATTTTTCATATATAAAATCGATTTTTGGTCAAAAATATGAGTGATCACAAATGAAGGCCCTTTTCTCATTTAAACGCTTTTTAACAAAGTTATGAGGGTTTAAAGATTTTTTATAATTTTTCATATAAAAAATCGATTTTTGGTCAGAAATATGAGTGATCACAAATGAAGGCCCTTTTCTCATTTAAACGCTTTTTAACAAAGTTATGAGGGCTTAAAGATTTTTTATAATTTTTCATATAAAAAAACGATTTTTGGTCAAAAATATGAGTGATCACAAATGAAGGCCCTTTTCTCATTTAAACGCTTTTTAACAAAGTTATGAGGGTTTAAAGATTTTTTATAATTTTTCATATAAAAAATCGATTTTTGGTCAAAAATATGAGTGATCACAAATGAAGGCCCTTTTCTCATTTAAACGCTTTTTAACAAAGTTATGAGGGTTTAAAGATTTTTTATAATTTTTCATATAAAAAAATCGATTTTTGGTCAAAAATATGAGTGATCACAAATGAAGGCCCTTTTCTCATTTAAACGCTTTTTAACAAAGTTATGAGGGTTTAAAGATTTTTTATAATTTTTCATATAAAAAACCGATTTTTGGTCAAAAATATGAGTGATCACAAATGCAGGCCCTTTTCTCATTTAAACGCTTTTTAACAAAGTTATGAGGGTTCAAAGATTTTTTATAATTTTTCATATATAAAAACGATTTTTGGTCAAAAATATGAGTGATCACAAATGAAGGCCCTTTTCTCATTTAAACGCTTTTTAACAAAGTTATGAGGGTTTAAAGATTTTTTATAATTTTTCATATATAAAATCGATTTTTGGTCAAAAATATGAGTGATCACAAATGAAGGCCCTTTTCTCATTTAAACGCTTTTTAACAAAGTTATGAGGGTTTAAAGATTTTTTATAATTTTTCATATAAAAAATCGATTTTTGGTCAGAAATATGAGTGATCACAAATGAAGGCCCTTTTCTCATTTAAACGCTTTTTAACAAAGTTATGAGGGTTCAAAGATTTTTTATAATTTTTCATATATAAAATTGATTTTTGGTCAAAAATATGAGTGATCACAAATGAAGGCCATTTTCTCATTTAAACGCTTTTTAACAAAGTTATGAGGGTTTAAAGATTTTTTGTAATTTTTCATATAAAGAACCGATTTTTGGTCAAAAATATGAGTGATCACAAATGAAGGCCCTTTTCTCATTTAAACGCTTTTTAACAAAGTTATGAGGGTTCAAAGATTTTTTATAATTTTTCATATATAAAATCGATTTTTGGTCAAAAATATGAGTGATCACAAATGAAGGCCCTTTTCTCATTTAAACGCTTTTTAACAAAGTTATGAGGGTTTAAAGATTTTTTATAATTTTTCATATATAAAATCGATTTTTGGTCAAAAATATGAGTGATCACAAATGAAGGCCCTTTTCTCATTTAAACGCTTTTTAACAAAGTTATGAGGGTTTAAAGATTTTTTATAATTTTTCATATAAAAAATCGATTTTTGGTCAGAAATATGAGTGATCACAAATGAAGGCCCTTTTCTCATTTAAACGCTTTTTAACAAAGTTATGAGGGTTTAAAGACTTTTTATAATTTTTCATATATAAAATTGATGTTTGGTCAAAAATATGAGTGATCACAAATGAAGGCCATTTTCTCATTTAAACGCTTTTTAACAAAGTTATGAGGGTTTAAAGATTTTTTATAATTTTTCATATAAAAAACCGAAGGCCCTTTTCTCATTTAAACGCTTTTTAACAAAGTTATGAGGGTTTAAAGATTTTTTATAATTTTTCATATATAAAATCGATTTTTGGTCAAAAATATGAGTGATCACAAATGAAGGCCCTTTTCTCATTTAAACGCTTTTTAACAAAGTTATGAGGGTTTAAAGATTTTTTATAATTTTTCATATAAAAAATCGATTTTTGGTCAGAAATATGAGTGATCACAAATGAAGGCCCTTTTCTCATTTAAACGCTTTTTAACAAAGTTATGAGGGTTTAAAGATTTTTTATAATTTTTCATATAAAAAACCGAAGGCCCTTTTCTCATTTAAACGCTTTTTAACAAAGTTATGAGGGTTAAAAGATTTTTTATAATTTTTCATATAAAAAACCGAAGGCCCTTTTCTCATTTAAACGCTTTTTAACAAAGTTATGAGGGTTTAAAGATTTTTTATAATTTTTCATATAAAAAATCGATTTTTGGTCAAAAATATGAGTGATCACAAATGAAGGCCCTTTTCTCATTTAAACGCTTTTTAACAAAGTTATGAGGGTTTAAAGATTTTTTATAATTTTTCATATAAAAAACCGAAGGCCCTTTTCTCATTTAAACGCTTTTTAACAAAGTTATGAGGGTTTAAAGATTTTTTATAATTTTTCATATAAAAAATCGATTTTTGGTCAAAAATATGAGTGATCACAAATAAAGGCCCTTTTCTCATTTAAACGCTTTTTAACAAAGTTATGAGGGTTTAAAGATTTTTTATAATTTTTCATATAATGAAATTGAAAAAAGATTCGGCTGTGCCGAATCTTTGATACCCTTCACCATATTACCATCTTACCATCTTATCGACATCATATTACCATATTACCGACAATTAATAAAATTTTCGCCTTAACGTATGCTTGCATATTTTCTAAATCTAAATTTTTTTCAAACTACGAAAATTTGAATATGAAAAAAAAAAAACAATCATAACAGGCTTTGCTTTTAAAAAAGAAACAACAACAATTCCATATATATTTATTTTTGTATGTACAAACTGACTGAATACACAAAGAACAACAACAACACTGTTATTCATTATATTACTGCTGTTGATAACTAAACTACTTGTCTATACAAAAAACAAAAAACGTCACTAATAGTCATTACAATGATTAATATACATGTTTGTTGGTGTATTTATATTCTTAACAGATTTGTTTTTGGGCCATAACTCTGTTGATTATGAACGAATTTGGTTTATTAAAAAAACCGAAATTTTATAAAAATATTTATGACTGATCTATATAAAAATAAAAATCTATAGCTTGAACAAGGGCTTCAAAAATAAAAAATTCGTTTTCCCCGATATCTCAGTTATTACTGAACCGATTTATTTAATTTTTTCAGAACAAAAATTCAGAAAATAATTTTCGAGCCCCCTTTAAAAATTCGAAGCCCCTGGTATATGCAGAGGCTTCAGAAACTAAAAAACCGGTTCTAAAAACCGGTTTTTAAAGCATATCTCCACCATTTATAAACCGATCTTCCTGATTCAAAAAACTGAAATTTTATAAAAATATTTGTGACCGATCTGTATAAAAATAAAAATCTATAGCTTAAACCAAGGCTTCAAAAAATAAAAAATGCGTTTTGTCCGATATCTCAGTTATTACTGAACCGATTTATTTCAATTTTTCAGAACAAAAATTCAGAAAAAAATGTCCGAGAATTCTTTGTAAAAACGAAGTCTGTAGTGTATACAGAGGCTTCAGAAACTGGAAAACCGGTTCAAAAAACCGGTTTTTTGAACATATCTCCGCATTGTATGAACCTATCTTGCTGAATTCCAATAGCAAAATTCTCGAAAGCATTTCCGATCGTTTGACATACATATTATATATGTCAGTTATCGGTGGGCTTCATAAACGCCATTTCAACCGACACACGGACGGACGGACGGACGGACATGGTCCAATCGTCATCGCTTCTTACAAGGATTCCGAAAATATAAATTTTTTTGCTCTCCGACGAAAATTGTGGAAATTACAAACGGAATGACAAACTTATATATACCCTTTACACCTATGGTGAAGGGTATAAAAAACCGATTTTTGGTCAAAAATATGAGTGATCACAAATGAAGGCCCTTTTCTCATTTAAACTCTTTTTAACAAAGTTATGAGGGTTTAAAGATTTTTTATAATTTTTCATATAAAAAAACGATTTTTGGTCAAAAATATGAGTGATCACAAATGAAGGCCCTTTTCTCATTTAAACGCTTTTTAACAAAGTTATGAGGGTTTAAAGATTTTTTGTAATTTTTCATATAAAGAACCGATTTTTGGTAAAAAATATGAGTGATCACAAATGAAGGCCCTTTTCTCATTTAAACGCTTTTTAACAAAGTTATGAGGGTTCAAAGATTTTTTATAATTTTTCATATATAAAAACGGTTTTTGGTCAAAAATATGAGTGATCACAAATGAAGGCCCTTTTCTCATTTAAACGCTTTTTAACAAAGTTATGAGGGTTTAAAGATTTTTTATAATTTTTCATATAAAAAATCGATTTTTGGTCAAAAATATGAGTGATCACAAATGAAGGCCCTTCTCTCATTTAAACGCTTTTTAACAAAGTTATGAGGGTTTAAAGATTTTTTATAATTTTTCATATAAAAAACCGAAGGCCCTTTTCTCATTTAAACGCTTTTTAACAAAGTTATGAGGGTTTAAAGATTTTTTATAATTTTTCATATATAAAATCGATTTTTGGTCAAAAATATGAGTGATCACAAATGAAGGCCCTTTTCTCATTTAAACGCTTTTTAACAAAGTTATGAGGGTTTAAAGATTTTTTATAATTTTTCATATAAAAAATCGATTTTTGGTCAGAATTATGAGTGATCACAAATGAAGGCCCTTTTCTCATTTAAACGCTTTTTAACAAAGTTATGAGGGTTTAAAGACTTTTTATAATTTTTCATATATAAAATCGATTTTTGGTCAAAAATATGAGTGATCTCAAATGAAGGCCCTTTTCTCATTTAAACGCTTTTTAACAAAGTTATGAGGGTTTAAAGATTTTTTATAATTTTTAATATAAAAAACCGATTTTTGGTCAAAAATATGAGTGATCACAAATGAAGGCCCTTTTCTCATTTAAACGCTTTTTAACAAAGTTATGAGGGTTTAAAGATTTTTTATAATCGATTTTTGGTCAAAAATATGAGTGATCACAAATGAAGGCCCTTTTCTCATTTAAACGCTTTTTAACAAAGTTATGAGGTTTTAAAGATTTTTTATAATTTTTCATATAAAAAATCGATTTTTGGTCAAAAATATGAGTGATCTCAAATAAAGGCCCTTTTCTCATTTAAACGCTTTTTAACAAAGTTATGAGGGTTTAAAGATTTTTTATAATTTTTCATATAAAAAATCGATTTTTGGTCAAAAATATGAGTGATCACAAATAAAGGCCCTTTTCTCATTTAAACGCTTTTTAACAAAGTTATGAGGGTTTAAAGATTTTGTATAATTTTTCATATAAAAAATCGATTTTTGGTCAAAAATATGAGTGATCACAAATAAAGGCCCTTTTCTCATTTAAACGCTTTTTAACAAAGTTATGAGGGTTTAAAGATTCTTTATAATTTTTCATATATAAAATCGATTTTTGGTCAAAAATATGAGTGATCACAAATGAAGGCCCTTTTCTCATTTAAACGCTTTTTAACAAAGTTATGAGGGTTTAAAGATTTTTTATAATTTTTCATATAAAAAATCGATTTTTGGTCAAAAATATGAGTGATCACAAATAAAGGCCCTTTTCTCATTTAAACGCTTTTTAACAAAGTTATGAGGGTTTAAAGATTTTTTATAATTTTTCATATAAAAAACCGATTTTTGGTCAAAAATATGAGTGATCACAAATGAAGGCCCTTTTCTCATTTAAACGCTTTTTAACAAAGTTATGAGGGTTTAAAGATTTTTTATAAATTTTCATATAAAAAACCGATTTTTGGTCAAAAATATGAGTGATCACAAATGAAGGCCCTTTTCTCATTTAAACGCTTTTTAACAAAGTTATGAGGGTTTAAAGATTTTTTATAATTTTTCATATAAAAAACCGATTTTTGGTCAAAAATATGAGTGATCACAAATGAAGGCCCTTTTCTCATTTAAACGATTTTTAACAAAGTTATGAGGGTTTAAAGATTTTTTATAATTTTTCATATATAAAACCGATTTTTGGTCAAAAATATGAGTGATCACAAATGAAGGCCCTTTTCTCATTTAAACTCTTTTTAACAAAGTTATGAGGGTTTAAAGATTTTTTATAATTTTTCATATAAAAAATCGATTTTTGGTCAAAAATATGAGTGATCACAAATGAAGGCCCTTTTCTCATTTAAACGCTTTTTAATAAAGTTATGAGGGTTTAAAGATTTTTTAATTTTTCATATAAGAAATCGATTTTTGGTCAAAAATATGAGTGATCACAAATGAAGGCTCTTTTCTCATTTAAACGCTTTTTAACAAAGTTATGAGGGTTTAAAGATTTTTTATAATTTTTCATATAAAAAATCGATTTTTGGTCAGAAATATGAGTGATCACAAATGAAGGCCCTTTTCTCATTTAAACGCTTTTTAACAAAGTTATGAGGGTTTAAAGACTTTTTATAATTTTTCATATAAAAAATCGATTTTTGGTCAAAAATATGAGTGATCACAAATGAAGGCCCTTTTCTCATTTAAACGCTTTTTAATAAAGTTATGAGGGTTTAAAGATTTTTTAATTTTTCATATAAAAAATCGATTTTTGGTCAAAAATATGAGTGATCACAAATGAAGGCCCTTTTCTCATTTAAACGCTTTTTAACAAAGTTATGAGGGTTTAAAGATTTTTTATAATTTTTCATATAAAAAATCGATTTTTGGTCAGAAATATGAGTGATCACAAATGAAGGCCCTTTTCTCATTTAAACGCTTTTTAACAAAGTTATGAGGGTTTAAAGATTTTTTATAATTTTTCATATAAAAAAACGATTTTTGGTCAAAAATATGAGTGATCACAAATGAAGGCCCTTTTGTCATTTAAACGCTTTTTAACAAAGTAATGAGGGTTTAAAGATTTTTTATAATTTTTCATATAAAAAACCGATTTTTGGTCAAAAATATGAGTAACCACAAATGAAGGCCCTTTTCTCATTTAAACGCTTTTTAACAAAGTTATGAGGGTTTAAAGATTTTTTATATTTTTTCATATATAAAACCGATTTTTGGTCAAAAATATGAGTGATCACAGATGAAGGCCCTTTTCTCATTTAAACGCTTTTTAACAAAGTTATGAGGGTTTAAAGATTTTTTATAATTTTTCATATATAAAATCGATTTTTGGTCAAAAATATGAGTGATCACAAATGAAGGCCGTTTTCTCATTTAAACGCTTTTTAACAAAGTAATGAGGGTTTAAAGATTTTTTATAATTTTTCATATAAAAAACCGATTTTTGGTCAAAAATATGAGTAACCACAAATGAAGGCCCTTTTCTCATTTAAACGCTTTTTAACAAAGTTATGAAGGTTAAAAGATTTTTTATATTTTTTCATATATAAAACCGATTTTTGGTCAAAAATATGAGTGATCACAAATGAAGGCCCTTTTCTCATTTAAACGCTTTTTAACAAAGTTATGAGGGTTTAAAGATTTTTTATATTTTTTCATATATAAAACCGATTTTTCGTCAAAAATATGAGTGATCACAAATGAAGGCCCTTTTCTCATTTAAACGCTTTTTAACAAAGTTATGAGGGTTTAAAGATTTTTTATAATTTTTCATATATAAAATCGATTTTTGGTCAAAAATATGAGTGATCACAAATGAAGGCCCTTTTCTCATTTAAACGCTTTTTAACAAAGTTATGAGGGTTTAAAGATTTTTTATAATCGATTTTTGGTCAAAAATATGAGTGATCACAAATGCAGGCCCTTTTCTCATTTAAACGCTTTTTAACAAAGTTATGAGGTTTTAAAGACTTTTTATATTTTTTCATATATAAAAGCGATTTTTGGTCAAAAATATGAGTGATCACAAATGAAGGCCCTTTTCTCATTTAAACGCTTTTTAACAAAGTTATGAGGGTTTAAAGATTTTTTATAAGGGTTTAAAGATTTTTTATATTTTTTCATATATAAAACCGATTTTTGGTCAAAAATATGAGTGATCACAAATGAAGGCCCTTTTCTCATTTAAACGCTTTTTAACAAAGTTATGAGGGTTTAAAGATTTTTTTATAATTTTTCATATAAAAAATCGATTTTTGGTCAAAAATATGAGTGATCACAAATGAAGGCCCTTTTCTCATTTAAACGCTTTTTAACAAAGTTATGAGGGTTTAAAGATTTTTTATAATTTTTCATATAAAAAATCGATTTTTGGTCAAAAATATGAGTGATCACAAATGAAGGCCCTTTTCTCATTTAAACGCTTTTTAACAAAGTTATGAGGGTTTAAATATTTTTTATATTTTTTCATATATAAAACCGATTTTTGGTCAAAAATATGAGTGATCACAAATGAAGGCCCTTTTCTCATTTAAACGCTTTTTAACAAAGTTATGAGGGTTTAAAGATTTTTTATAATTTTTCATATAAAAAAACGATTTTTGGTCAAAAATATGAGTGATCACAAATGAAGGCCCTTTTCTCATTTAAACGCTTTTTAACAAAGTAATGAGGGTTTAAAGATTTTTTATAATTTTTCATATAAAAAACCGATTTTTGGTCAAAAATATGAGTAACCACAAATGAAGGCCCTTTTCTCATTTAAACGCTTTTTAACAAAGTTATGAGGGTTTAAAGATTTTTTATATTTTTTCATATATAAAACCGATTTTTGGTCAAAAATATGAGTGATCACAAATGAAGGCCCTTTTCTCATTTAAACGCTTTTTAACAAAGTTATGAGGGTTTAAAGATTTTTTATATTTTTTCATATATAAAACCGATTTTTGGTCAAAAATATGAGTGATCACAAATGAAGGCCCTTTTCTCATTTAAACGCTTTTTAACAAAGTTATGAGGGTTTAAAGATTTTTTATAATTTTTCATATATAAAATCGATTTTTGGTCAAAAATATGAGTGATCACAAATGAAGGCCCTTTTCTCATTTAAACGCTTTTTAACAAAGTTATGAGGGTTTAAAGACTTTTTATAATTTTTCATATATAAAACCGATTTTTGGTCAAAAATATGAGTGATCACAAATGAAGGCCCTTTTCTCATTTAAACGCTTTTTAACAAAGTTATGAGGGTTTAAAGATTTTTTATAATCGATTTTTGGTCAAAAATATGAGTGATCACAAATGCAGGCCCTTTTCTCATTTAAACGCTTTTTAACAAAGTTATGAGGTTTTAAAGACTTTTTATATTTTTTCATATATAAAACCGATTTTTGGTCAAAAATATGAGTGATCACAAATGAAGGCCCTTTTCTCATTTAAACGCTTTTTAACAAAGTTATGAGGGTTTAAAGATTTTTTATAATTTTTCATATAAAAAATCGATTTTTGGTCAAAAATATGAGTGATCACAAATGAAGGCCCTTTTCTCATTTAAACGCTTTTTAACAAAGTTATGAGGGCTTAAAGATTTTTTATAATTTTTCATATAAAAAATCGATTTTTGGTCAAAAATATGAGTGATCACAAATGAAGGCCCTTTTCTCATTTAAACGCTTTTTAACAAAGTTATGAGGGTTTAAAGATTTTTTTATAATTTTTCATATAAAAAATCGATTTTTGGTCAAAAATATGAGTGATCACAAATGAAGGCCCTTTTCTCATTTAAACGCTTTTTAACAAAGTTATGAGGGTTTAAAGATTTTTTTATAATTTTTCATATAAAAAATCGATTTTTGGTCAAAAATATGAGTGATCACAAATGAAGGCCCTTTTCTCATTTAAACGCTTTTTAACAAAGTTATGAGGGTTTAAAGATTTTTTATAATTTTTCATATAAAAAATCGATTTTTGGTCAAAAATATGAGTGATCACAAATGAAGGCCCTTTTCTCATTTAAACGCTTTTTAACAAAGTTATGAGGGTTTAAAGATTTTTTTATAATTTTTCATATAAAAAATCGATTTTTGGTCAAAAATATGAGTGATCACAAATGAAGGCCCTTTTCTCATTTAAACGCTTTTTAACAAAGTTATGAGGGTTTAAAGATTTTTTTATAATTTTTCATATAAAAAATCGATTTTTGGTCAAAAATATGAGTGATCACAAATGAAGGCCCTTTTCTCATTTAAACGCTTTTTAACAAAGTTATGAGGGTTTAAAGATTTTTTATAATTTTTCATATAAAAAATCGATTTTTGGTCAAAAATATGAGTGATCACAAATGAAGGCCCTTTTCTCATTTAAACGCTTTTTAACAAAGTTATGAGGGTTTAAAGATTTTTTATATTTTTTCATATATAAAACCGATTTTTGGTCAAAAATATGAGTGATCACAAATGAAGGCCCTTTTCTCATTTAAACGCTTTTTAACAAAGTTATGAGGGTTTAAAGATTTTTTATATTTTTTCATATATAAAACCGATTTTTGGTCAAAAATATGAGTGATCACAAATGAAGGCCCTTTTCTCATTTAAACGCTTTTTAACAAAGTTATGAGGGTTTAAAGATTTTTTATAATTTTTCATATATAAAATCGATTTTTGGTCAAAAATATGAGTGATCACAAATGAAGGCCCTTTTCTCATTTAAACGCTTTTTAACAAAGTTATGAGGGTTTAAAGACTTTTTATAATTTTTCATATATAAAACCGATTTTTGGTCAAAAATATGAGTGATCACAAATGAAGGCCCTTTTCTCATTTAAACGCTTTTTAACAAAGTTATGAGGGTTTAAAGATTTTTTATAATCGATTTTTGGTCAAAAATATGAGTGATCACAAATGCAGGCCCTTTTCTCATTTAAACGCTTTTTAACAAAGTTATGAGGTTTTAAAGACTTTTTATATTTTTTCATATATAAAACCGATTTTTGGTCAAAAATATGAGTGATCACAAATGAAGGCCCTTTTCTCATTTAAACGCTTTTTAACAAAGTTATGAGGGTTTAAAGATTTTTTATAATTTTTCATATAAAAAATCGATTTTTGGTCAAAAATATGAGTGATCACAAATGAAGGCCCTTTTCTCATTTAAACGCTTTTTAACAAAGTTATGAGGGCTTAAAGATTTTTTATAATTTTTCATATAAAAAATCGATTTTTGGTCAAAAATATGAGTGATCACAAATGAAGGCCCTTTTCTCATTTAAACGCTTTTTAACAAAGTTATGAGGGTTTAAAGATTTTTTATAAGGGTTTAAAGATATTTTATATTTTTTCATATATAAAACCGATTTTTGGTCAAAAATATGAGTGATCACAAATGAAGGCCCTTTTCTCATTTAAACGCTTTTTAACAAAGTTATGAGGGTTTAAAGATTTTTTTATAATTTTTCATATAAAAAATCGATTTTTGGTCAAAAATATGAGTGATCACAAATGAAGGCCCTTTTCTCATTTAAACGCTTTTTAACAAAGTTATGAGGGTTTAAAGATTTTTTATAATTTTTCATATAAAAAATCGATTTTTGGTCAAAAATATGAGTGATCACAAATGAAGGCCCTTTTCTCATTTAAACGCTTTTTAACAAAGTTATGAGGGTTTAAAGATTTTTTATATTTTTTCATATATAAAACCGATTTTTGGTCAAAAATATGAGTGATCACAAATGAAGGCCCTTTTCTCATTTAAACGCTTTTTAACAAAGTTATGAGGGTTTAAAGATTTTTTATAATTTTTCATATAAAAAATCGATTTTTGGTCAAAAATATGAGTGATCACAAATGAAGGCCCTTTTCTCATTTAAACGCTTTTTAACAAAGTTATGAGGGTTTAAAGATTTTTTATAATTTTTCATATAAAAAACGATTTTCGGTCAAAAATATGAGTGATCACAAATGAAGGCTCTTTTCTCATTTAAACGCTTTTTAACAAAGTTATGAGGGCTTAAAGATTTTTTATAATTTTTCATATAAAAAATCGATTTTTGGTCAAAAATATGAGTGATCACAAATGAAGGCCCTTTTCTCATTTAAACGCTTTTTAACAATGTTATGAGGGTTTAAAGATTTTTTATAAGGGTTTAAAGATTTTTTATATTTTTTCATATATAAAACCGATTTTTGGTCAAAAATATGAGTGATCACAAATGAAGGCCCTTTTCTCATTTAAACGCTTTTTAACAAAGTTATGAGGGTTTAAAGATTTTTTTATAATTTTTCATATAAAAAATCGATTTTTGGTCAAAAATATGAGTGATCACAAATGAAGGCCCTTTTCTCATTTAAACGCTTTTTAACAAAGTTATGAGGGTTTAAAGATTTTTTTATAATTTTTCATATAAAAAATCGATTTTTGGTCAAAAATATGAGTGATCACAAATGAAGGCTCTTTTCTCATTTAAACGCTTTTTAACAAAGTTATGAGGGTTTAAAGATTTTTTATAATTTTTCATATAAAAAATCGATTTTTGGTCAAAAATATGAGTGATCACAAATGAAGGCCCTTTTCTCATTTAAACGCTTTTTAACAAAGTTATGAGGGTTTAAAGATTTTTTATAATTTTTCATATAAAAAATCGATTTTTGGTCAAAAAATATGAGTGATCACAAATGAAGGCCCTTTTCTCATTTAAACCTTTTTAACAAAGTTATGAGAGTTTAAAGATTTTTTTATAATTTTTCATATAAAAAACCGATTTTTGGTCAAAAATATGAGTGATCACAAATGAAGGCCCTTTTCTCATTTAAACGCTTTTTAACAAAGTTATGAGGGTTTAAAGATTTTTTTATAATTTTTCATATAAAAAATCGATTTTTGGTCAAAAATATGAGTGATCACAAATGAAGGCCCTTTTCTCATTTAAACGCTTTTTAACAAAGTTATGAGGGTTTAAAGATTTTTTATAATTTTTCATATAAAAAATCGATTTTTGGTCAAAAATATGAGTGATCACAAATGAAGGCCCTTTTCTCATTTAAACGCTTTTTAACAAAGTTATGAGGGTTTAAAGATTTTTTATATTTTTTCATATATAAAACCGATTTTTGGTCAAAAATATGAGTGATCACAAATGAAGGCCCTTTTCTCATTTAAACGCTTTTTAACAAAGTTATGAGGGTTTAAAGATTTTTTATAATTTTTCATATAAAAAATCGATTTTTGGTCAAAAAATATGAGTGATCACAAATGAAGGCCCTTTTCTCATTTAAACCTTTTTAACAAAGTTATGAGGGTTTAAAGATTTTTTTATAATTTTTCATATAAAAAACCGATTTTTGGTCAAAAATATGAGTGATCACAAATGAAGGCCCTTTTCTCATTTAAACGCTTTTTAACAAAGTTATGAGGGTTTAAAGATTATTTATAATTTTTCATATAAAAAATCGATTTTTGGTCAAAAATATGAGTGATCACAAATAAAGGCCCTTTTCTCATTTAAACGCTTTTTAACAAAGTTATGAAGGTTTAAAGATTTTTTATAATTTTTCATATAAAAAATCGATTTTTGGTCAAAAATATGAGTGATCACAAATAAAGGCTCTTTTCTCATTTAAACACTTTTTAACAAAGTTATGAGGGTTTAAAGATTTTTTTATAATTTTTCATACAAAAAATTGATTTTTGGTCAAAAATATGAGTGATCACATATAAAGATTTTTTATATTTTGATCAAGAACGTATGTGGTCAAAAATGTAGGCCCTTTTTTCTGGTCTTTAGTAGAATAAATAGTGGAATTTGTTTCCGTTTTTATATGTGCTCTTGGATCGCATATATGTTTGCAATTTGGTTCATTTTATTTGTTTAATAACAAATATTTTGTTAGTATTGTTTGTTGTAGTAGTTGTTATTGACACAAAATTACAAGTGTACTTTATTATTTATATGAACTAAAACAAAGAATGATATTGTTAATTGGAATTTAGGAGAATTTTAATAATTCCAGTTTTTATAAGTGATTTGTTTTCTGTTTTAAAAAATATGCTTTCATGTTTAAAATAACAACAATAACAATTCTTTATTTTTTATTTGTTTAGTAGTTTTGTAGAAACGTTGAATATTTCTCTAAAACTCGTACGTGTTGCTGCAGCTAAAACATGTTCAAAACCATAAAAATAAATAAAAGTTACACGAGTATGAAAATCGCTTCAATAAGGAAATAAAAAAAAGGTCAGGTCAACGCCAAGAAGCCTAAGGGTGCGGTAGGACTATAAAAAAAAGTAAATTTGTCTAGTAGAGCAAAGTAGAAAATATTTTTTTATTTAAGATTTTGCTTTTTTTTTTTTTTTTTTTTTTTTGTTTAATAATAACTTTATTAGAATAAAAACAATGATAAAAAAGTAGAACTAACAAAACAAAATTTAAATTAATCAAATTTTAGTTTAACTTTATTTTTAAAGAAAAATAATTTTATTATTTTTAGTGCCAAAAGGAAATTTTAGGTATATTTAATGAACTTATTTGGATTGTAAAGTAATACCAGGGGAATATTGATAATAATATTTATAGCCGTTTTGATATATTTTTTTATTTGGCTAAACTCTTTTCAGTTTAAAGGAATTATTGTTATAAATTTTTATTTTTTTTTAAATAAGTTTGATTCAAGTTTAGCCATTTTATAATCTGTTATTTAGAGTAAAATCCCTTTGGGGTTTTTAAAGTAACAAGAAACAATTTAAAAATATATATTTTTTCTTTAAAAAAAGGAAGCATAGCATGTCAATCTTTCAGAATATTAGTAATAAAAATGATTTAAATAAAATTGTATAAAAGCCGAAAAATGAAAAACTTTTTATTGCAAAACTCCAACAAGAAAAAAATAAAAGTAAATAAAATGAAATGTATCTAAACTTGAGCACGTATTTCATTAGCATTTTTACTATTTATTTACCAACATATTTTACCTTTTTTTTATTATATTCCTTGTGAAAATTTAACAATGGATGAAAGTTTATGACTGCTCTCACTCTCTAGTTCCAATTCTCATTCGACTTTTACCTGTAATATGGCCAGGTATTAAATCAAATACCGTAAAATTATTTTGTTTGTTTTAAACGCTTTAGTTTGGTTTTCTTTTTTTCTCTATAGTATCTTTAAAAAATCTTCTACTTGTTTGGGTAACAAACATTTTTGTAATATAAAAATCATAAAAATGTTCAACTTTACTGAAAACCAAAAACTAGGCTGCTTTGAGAAAGAGAAAAAAGTAGATTTAATTTACGAGATAAATATAAACGAAATTTAGATTTAACAGGAAAATCGTTTCCATCATTTTTATGTGGTTCATAGAATAAATTTGCTGTGCTCCAGATAACACAAACAAAAATTCAAATTTTTGTTTTCTTCTTTTCTGTTTTTGTTAATTTTATAGTTGAAAAAATAAGGTAATTTTTTTTGGTAACAAAGGGAGTTTAAAAATATTAATTCCTTTTAAAAATTCAAGTTTTAAAAAATACAAAAAATCTTTAAACCCTCATAACTTTGTTAAAAAGCGTTTAAATGAGAAAAGGGCCTTCATTTGTGATCACTCATATTTTTGACCAAAAATCTATTTTTTTATATGAATAATTATAAAAAATCTTTAAACCTTTATTACATTATTAACAAGCGCGAATGTTATATTCGGCTCGGCCAAATCTATATACCCACCATCAACTTTTTAAAATTTCACGTTTTATGGGAGGTGGGTGGTAAAGTGGGCGGATCACGCCTATTTTTTGTTTCCGAGTTTACATTGGTCCTTGAACTATTTGAACACAATTTCACGTTATATCGGAGGTGGGCGGTAAAGTGGGCGGACCACGCCTCTTTTTTGTTTCTAAGTTTATATCGACCCTCAAACTATTTATACAAAATTTCGTTGTCGTACATACTTTTGTTTAAGAGATATCACCAGAAAAGTATGAAACGGACACCCTGTGTTTCTAGTTTTTGTTTTTGGTTTATTAACAGATTTTGCCCATTTTCAATCCCAAATAAACCTTATATAAGGCAAATATTTGTACTAAATATTTGCACGTCCCCCTACGTTGTCCCGTTCGAGCCCTATCCTGCTTTCAACAGACGGACAGACGGACGGACAAAGCTAGATCGACTCAGAATCTAACCAGGACCCAGAAAATATATACTTTGTGAGGTTTTAAATGATTCTTTCGACATGCTACACATGGAATGACAAAATCAATATACTCTCCATCTTCTTGATGGTCTTTTTGAGCGTTTAAACAAGAAAAAGGCCTTTATTTGTGATGAACCATATTTTTTTTTTACCAAAAATCGATTTTTCATAGAAAATTATAAAAAATCTTTCAACACTTGTAACTTTGTTAAAAAGCGTTTAAATGTAAAAAGGGCCTTCATTTGTGATCTCTCATATTTTTGACTATTCTTCCATACTCATTGCAATAAATAATATAAAAATTTGTTTTTAAGAGTACATTCCTTTAAATCCCATATTACACCCAACTAATATTTTTGTTCATTTTTTCTTTCATTACAGATTTGATGAGTGTTTTTTTTTTCAGCGCATCCATGAATTCTACTTCAGTTAAAATGCGGTAAGTCAATGAAAAATACAAAAATATCTCCTCTTTCATCTACTTGCTCCCACTAATTTTCTTCTATATTCCACATTTATATTTTATTATGATTTTTCTACTTATTACACTTGTTTGCTACAATCATACAAAAGCAATTTTTTTTTCTTCTACTTGTTGTTCTTTCTATTATAATATTTGTAACATGGTTGGATAATGATTATTCTTCATTATCATTTCGATGATGAAGAATAATGAAAATAGTTCATGGTATTTGGAGTGAACACAAAAATGGAAAGGAAATGAAACTTATAGCAACAGTTTATTTGTTATTTTTCATTCTTATTATGTTTTCTAGTCACTTTGTCAAAGTGTATCTTTTGTTTTCTTTTTCTGTTTAAAAGTAAATATTTGGTATGAGTTTCTCATTAGCATAATTTTATATACATCGATAAGCATGAAATTCTATTTTTTAGGGAATTTGTTATTTAGGATATTGTAGGGATTATATTGGATAAATGGAAGTAAGTAGCTCAGGTTGGATTAGGGTCAAAATAGTTTCGTTATTTGGGGCTAATAATTTTAATTGAAGTATCATCATTTTTGTTTTTTTAATATAAAAATTAAAGATCCTTATTATTTTATACCTAAACGTATGATTAATAATTTAATTATATGTTGTTCATACGTGAATATGTACAGATAACTTTAAAAAAGATCTAATTAAATTTGTGTTCTTTTCTTTTAACAAATTCATTCATGTATTAATTTCAGTAATATCTCCTCATCTATAAATTTTATTTTGTGAATAAACTGATATTTAATTTTTCATCCAAATGATCTCGACTTTAAAATTGTCATCACATTGTAGCTAATAATGTTTCCTATCGATAGCATTATTTTCCTCTTAAGAAAAAAAGAATAATAAAAAACATTAAACTTCTCCTTAGTGTACCATAAAAATAGTTTTTCATTATTTATGATCACAAACATATTTTTGTATAATATTCAGACAAAAATTAAGAAAGAACGAAAACGAATAAAAAAAAACGAACATATGCGGTTTGTTATAAAATCCGCAGTAATAATGTTTCATACAATTCAAAGTACTTTTATACAAACTCAAATGGAAACAAAAATATAAGAATATGTATCGTCTATGTTAATGCAAATTGTGCATACATACGATTCAAACTACTTTCAGTAGAAGTAGTAGCAGTACTTTAAATGTACGTAAGAAGTTTGATAAATTTTGGTTCCTAAACAAAGTAAAGTTAAAAATTATTAATGTGCAAAAAGCGAGTTTTTCTAATAACATTCTGCTACAATAAACTTTTATTTTTGAAGAAATTTTAATGAAAAAAATCAAAATACCTTTTAAATTAAAAAATATGTTTTGAAGGCCCAAACATATTTTCAAACATCTCAATTAGTAAAAGATTTTTGAACAAAATAAAAGATATAAAAATAGGAAGATCAACATTTACGGAAATCTTATTTATATAATTTTATAATCAACAAAATAAAATTGACAAATATATAATTAAAATTTTAAAAAAAGTCTTTCAGGTGTAAATTATTACACCCAGCAATAGTTATTTTCATACGTAGAAAAATTTCGCAATTAGTTGTCCTTCAGGATGTAAAATTTACTTAAGATTTCCAAAAGATTTACTATTTAAAAATATATAATATTTACCAAGATTATATCAAATCAATATCAGTGCCAACTAATGCATTAATTCCTATCGATTGCGTTATTATTTTTTTTTTTTTCAAGCGGTAATTTTTGGAAATCATGACACATGAAATTAATCTTATTTTGCATTCTTGTTTAATGTGTGTCATTCTGTTTTATTGTAAACAATATAGTTTTTAAGCTTTGAATATGGAACGTTACATAAAAAATACCTTCTAAGCCAAGTTTTACTTTACAATTTAAAGAAAATTGCTGCAGAAAGCCCTTTTTTTAGCAGTTGTTATACGATTTAGCACTTATGTTTTCGAAAGAGTTTGAAGTCGTTCTAAACGACAAGAATTTTAAGACCTTTTAAACACTTGAATTAATAAAAAATCATTGAAATTTGATGCCACACGAATAAAGGCCAATAGATGTCGAAATTAAATCCGTCCCTGCAAGAAATTGTTATGGGATGACAATAATATATTCAATAAAATATTCCATAACGATCATATGTTGCAAGACCAGTTAAAAACTATGGCTTTAATATCGAAATAGGTATCAAAATATCATTATAAGAAAAGTACAATAAGTGGTCATTTTATAAAATCATAGTTTCAATAAATTTGTTTACCAATATATAGTAAAACGAAAGAAGAAGATATAGTCGGTCAAGACCGACTATATGATACCCTACACCATTGCGTATGAGCACACAAATTCGGGAAGTGGATTTATATTAGAGCTGTAGACCAACACTTTTATTAAATCTAAAATAAAGTATACAAGTACAGAATAATGGGTTAATAATAATATATTGATGATTTTATGCATTATAGGGCGATTTCCGAAAGTGGGATAATATGGGAGCTATGGTAAATTATGGACCGATTCTCATAAATTTTAGCAATGTTGTTTCTACTTATATAAAACTTATTTGAGTCGAATATTAACTTGATACTATCTTTCGTATGTGATTTATGCACGTTAAAGTGATTTTCGGAAGGGGGGTTTATATGGGAGCTATGGTCAATCGTGGATCG
Organism: Protophormia terraenovae; assembly: GCA_951394005.1. Taxonomy (NCBI): domain Eukaryota; kingdom Metazoa; phylum Arthropoda; class Insecta; order Diptera; family Calliphoridae; genus Protophormia; species Protophormia terraenovae. Next base: position 148,315,811 of record OX596074.1, read on the forward strand.
ATTTTCATAAAATTTGGTACAAAGATTGGTACTTACACCGAATTTCATTAAAATATTCCTAATATTAAGGCATTTTTAAGTGTGAAAACTCTATTCCGGGGGGACATTTATATGGGGGGTAGGTGAAATAATGGAGCGATCATAACCAATTTCAATAGGCTTCGTCCTTGTATCATAAAAGTACCACCTGCCAAATTTCATTTAATTATCTTCAAAATTGCGACTTGTATATGATATGTTTACACCTTTTAAAATTATTTTGTATGATTTTGGTGGTGTTTTTCAATTTTTATGATTATTTCCTAATTATTAGACAACTGTTTTTACCTAATTTTGACTGAGTATTACTAAAAATACAAAAAGAAAGATCTAAAAGGTTTTATAGTACCTTTGAGTTTTTTTTACATTCAAGAATAATCCGGTTATCCGGATTATTCAAAAATGTTACGGTTTCATTTGTTCAATGTACATTTAAAATCCTCTGCAATTCATTTATTGATTTTTGGTAAGTACCTGAAGAATTCACTCATTCATTATTTTTATAAAAAAATGTTTGAGATTTTTATGATAATTTGCTAATTATTATATAACCGTTTTCAACTAATCTTCAATGAGCGATAATAAAATGCAAGTACAAGACTAAAAAGGGTTTTTGTAAACTAATTTTAAGTTTTTCCAATTCAAATGAAATGGTCCTTTTGAGATGCACCTGTTGTTGCTTTTCCTATCATTTGAAGCTAAAGAAATGTTGACGATAAAGAAGAGTACATAAGTCAAATGCTGGAGAAAGTTAGAAATACAGGAAGCGAAGATTCAGCAAGAACATTTATCGATAGATGAAGATGCTGAAGATTCGTGAGAAGGGTAGATGATTCAGATGCAAAGGAAATACAGTTACCAGAATATGATCCTACATATGACACTGATTCAGATGAAGTAATGGATGCAGATGTACTTGAAGCCTCAATAAACACATATATTGGAAGAGAACGAAAACGTATGTGATAATTTCTTCACAAGATACAGTTTGGCCCCTAATTTGATGCTTGACTACAATTTTTCAATTTTGGAAACCGTCAACAAAAGGAGAACAATTGGATGTGGCTATTTTTGCTACAAATATTATATATATACATATGGAAAACAATACACAATTAAAAACTTCAACAAATCGAAGAAGGTAATTCCTTCTGCAGCTGAGAGAATAACTAACTATAGAGGAAATTAAAAAAAAAAATGTACAAATTATGCTATATTTTTACTCTAGAAGTGGAGTCAAAAGCAGGTTGGAAGGCCAGTAAGATTAAAAGATGAATGTTTTTTTATCCGAAGCCAAGAAGTTCGAGACATTAGTGGAAGAATGAAGAATAAAGTTAATGGTTTTATGTGTTCTAGAATAAGACCAACGCGGAGGGCATGTAGGAAATGCCGTAAACCAGTATGTGCCGAATATTCAGAAGATATTACGAAATGAAAGGACTGCGCAGCTTAAAATACAATTCTTTTTTAAATTTATTATAAGCTAATGTATCTATTATTTATAAAAAATGAAACATAATAAGTATTTTATTTGTATTCGATAAAATATTTCCATAAATTGCTCTGTACATACCCGGATATGCTGGTTGTAAACGTAAGGGGTATCGTCACAAAAACGCTTTTAACTTTTTTCTTCAGAATATCATAGCTAACAATATTGTTGACAAACATCTAAATTTTCAATTTAATATGTCAACCAGAACTCCAATTATGCTAATTTAAAAATGAAAAACATACCCGGGTATGCGGTTGTCAACATAAGGGTTAAAATAATGAGTTATTCAGCTAATATGTAAGTAGTAATGAGCCATTATATTAGCTTCTTAGCTCATTACATGGCAGCCAAAATTTTTGCTTTGTAATTATAAGAAAAAGTTTTTTAAAATAAAATAAAACTATGATTTTTACTTTTGAAACATTTTGTTGAAAATTAGAAGCACTCTAATGTAAATATATAAAAGCTTTAAGTTTTTTGTTTATTTTCTTGTCAACTTTTTTTAACTGTAAATGTTTCTTAACTTATGTTTCTTTGCACTTAAATAGACACTAAGGGAACTGTATAAAACCGGGCTTAAAACTTGTAATTGTATTGAGCATTTTTAAAACTGATTAAAGTGTTTTCAAGAACGCCTATAATGTTTTTTTAGAAAAAAAAAGGCTATGACAGATATGATGTTATGGTCCTTATATAATCATAATTAAATGTTTTTATTATTCGATAAGAGAAAAATATGATTACTCTGTTACTTCTATGTTGATTAGTTAAAAATATACATAAATTCTCTAAAGAGCTATTTCAGGATCAGTTCACTCAACCTAAATAAAATTTACTGGTTTTTACTTTTTGTAACAGCCTTTGCATTTTATACTATACATAAGTATAAACTTGCATGATAAATGTTTTAAACCACACACCATTTAACACGGGGATAAAATATGAGAAAACATACACATTTCGTGTTGGTCCAAGAACAAACGAGAAAATTCTTCTATGATTTTTTTTCTGAATAAAGGTGTGACAATTTAACAAAAGTTTTTTTTTTTTTTGTGCATTTTATAGAAAATATATGAAATAAAAACAATGAAATGGTGAATAATATATTTTATACCACCGCAGAGTACAATACTCGTATTTAAATGAAATTTATATAAAATATGGATATTTTTTCATTTTTAGCTGTCAATAACGATTTATGTGGTGATATTTAAAATAAACCATAAAAATAAAAAAAAAAAGCTTTAATCTCCCCCACTCTTACACAAATATGATAAAGTGGTTGAAAAAAATAGAATTTTGTCATTTAAATACTTTAATTTCAAATTAAATAATAAACTTTTGTTTTATATTTGGTTACAAGTTTTAAAGAACTTAATGATAAATAGAATATTTGTCATTTTGTTGTTTCATGAGTCCTTTTTTTCTCATTATTTCTCTAACGTTTGACATGTAAATGATGGGGAAAAATATAAAACTAGAATTTAGACCACAACACGTCATTGTGTGGTTAACCACAGAAATCAAAATCTCATCTCTTACTACATATAACTGTAACCAGTTTATGGTACCAGTTTTAATGCAGTTTTTCGCTCTTACCCTAAAAGTTTTTATTGTTGGTGTTTAAATAGAGTGACGTTTGACTTAATGACATTTAAGTTGATGCATGACACACAGCTCGCAATCACTATGTGAATATTCATTCATTCATATTTGCATTTATATTTCAACGTATTCGTTTATGAATATCAATTTGAATTTATTATTATGATATGTCCACTTTTCATGGTTTTGTGGTGTGTTCATTATATATAGCAGCCCCTAATATACAATTTTTATTTTATTTTTATTTCCAAAATGAAGGGACACATCATCCTTATATTAAGGTTGGTGTATAAAATAACCAGTGATAATGATGACGTGCTGATGATGTGTTGCATGTTTATTTAAAAATACAGAATTATAAAAAAAGTGTAGAAATACTTTATTAAATAAACAAAATTGTGTCCCACTGACTAACCGACTTTTGCTTTGTGTGGTGTGTCATGCAGTTAAATTTAATTGAAACCAATAAAGTTGGTTAAATTAAAAAAAAAAAAAAAAACAAAAAAAAGAGAACATAAATTAAAATACTATCTAAAATCAACAACTACTTCAATAACAACTAATGTCAAACAAAACAAATGTTTATGTTAATCAAGTATTATTTACACTTAAGTAAACAGACATACGGACAGACCAACAGAAACAAATGTATACGTAACTAATATACATGAAGTGTAAGCAGGGAAGGTAAGCTAAACTTTGAAGTTAAATTTATCTAAGGAGTTGAGAATTAAAATATATTACCAAAAATCAAATAATGCCAAATTACATATTTCAGATCTATAGCTTTTTATAGTTGGTAGTTTTCTATGCCGTGATTGGCATACCTTCCCTTTATTACTTTACAAATAAACTTTAAAACAAATTACTATCATTCATTTGTTTGTTTATATGTTTATCAACTTGTGTAATAAGGGCGCTTGTATAACTGTCAGTTTTTGAAATTTAAATTGTAAAGTTCATGTTGAAAAAAAACCAACACTTACACACATATATTACAATGTATTTAATACTTAAATTTAAACATAATTGTAATCTAATATCTTGTTTAATTTACTACCTACAGTTTACATATTTTTTTCTTACAATTCCTTTGAAATAATATTATTTTAGCGTGAAAACACATGTCAAATCAATGATACGATTAACCTTTAAGCAACATTTTTCAGGTTTCCCCTCCTCGTTAATTGTTTACAATTCCGTTTTTACTTCCTATTTCTAAGAAGTAAAATTTTGTATTTTATAAGTTTTGAAGTTTAAGGTTTCTAATCAACATGAGAAATTTATAATTTTTTATTGTTGCTAACATGTTTTGTTTTTAATTCAAGTTCTTAATTTCATATAATTTTATTATTGTTGGGGAATCTGTTATGTTTCCACCCAGTGATTTAGAAAGTTTCTAAAGAAAATTGTTTATTTGTGGTAAAGGAATTGTTAGTGTATGTGTTTAATTTTTTGTTTTTTCTTTTTTTTTTGGTTTCAAGGAAACTTTATTTGTTTTGAAGTAATTTAAGTACAAGTTCTTATTATTTTTGTGGTATTTATTTCACACATAGGAAATCTTTGTATGTGTAATAGAGCAACTAAAGTATGTGGATTTTAAGGTTTTGGAAAAACTATGTACTATTTAGTTTCGAAATTTAAAAACAAACAAAATCTACAAGAAGTTTTTTAGAAAAAAACTGTAACAGATTATAAGGTTTATAGAAAAAATTGTAATCGATAACAAGTTTCCTAGAGAATAATGAAATCGTTAACCAGAATACTATTGAAAATAGTTATCGATACCAAGATTTGTATTGAAAATAGTTATCGATAACAAATTTTTTATTCCAAGTAATAATCGTTAAAAAGTTTTCTATTGAAAATAGTCATCGATAGCAAGATTTCTATTGCAATTAGTTGTTTGGTTGGTTTACGTGGTAGCCGTACAACTTACGGGCAATCAATTAGACTCGTTAGATTCTGTTTTAATAAGACCACATTACTCGCCAGGTGAATGAGTTGGATTGAGTCTGTAATGAGATAGAAATGTATGGAAGAAAAATGAGAACATAAATTAATTAGATTCAGCCAGTAGCATTGAGATATTTAATAATGTCACTAAAGCCCAAATTACAATCACTGTCAGCACAACATGTTGCTGCCGTTATAATTACAATTCAGCGTAGGCAGCCACAATTTACAACCACCATCTAGCTTTGTTCTCAATCTGAATGCAGCGCAGTGAATTTAGAAACAGGGCTAAATGAAACAGCACTGCAAACTGCTGCTGACTAAATGTAATCAACACCATAACAAACAGTGCATTCTAAATAATCAGCTGATTATGGCAGCACACACTGCTGCTGACTACGCGCTATTGTAATTTGGGCTTAAGTCTAGTGTCAGATATCTCACAGAGGTTGTCTAATTAGTATCTTCCCAAAAATGTATGTCTGATAGCGTTCAAGGCTGGGCATTCGCATAGAAGATGATGCACTGCGACAGTATTCATTGTAAGGTAGACCAAGTCTGCTTCCATGTTTTCCGATCGTCCAGTGACCTGTAAACAATGCTGTAAGTCTCGAGATGTCTTTGCGTTTGTAGATAATTGAGCATTGAGCGTTTCCCGTTGTAGGTAGGCCACGTTTCCTTCGCGACTTTACATTTGTCCAGAATTTGCCATCTTTTTTTCGCCTTTTCAAGATATTGTTTTTGGATTCTGCTTTTGACATTCCTAACAGAGCCTGCCCGGGCTAATTCGTCTGCCTGTTCATTATCATAATAGTTCCTATGCGCAGGATTCCAGACTATAGTAATGTTATACGGTTGATTTAGTCTTAGCAGTTCTTCTTTACACTGTCTGACTAGATTAGAGGTAGATTTGGGTGATTTGAGCGATAGAATTGCCGCTTGGCTGTCGACAAATAAACCAACATTCCCTTGAATATTTCTATAGCGAATTAGTTTACACGCTTCTCTGACCGCTAGTATTTCCGCCTGGAATACGCTTGCCTCATCAGGGAGTCTATATTAGTGTCTAATTCCAAGGTCGTCGGAGAAGACACCAGAGCCGACACCGCAGTTCATCTTTGAGCCGTCAGTGTATATTTTAGTTCCATATTGTTCAAGAAGATTTCCCCTTCTCCATTCACTAATGGAATAGGACTTTAATAGTATTTCTGAAGTCCATATGGGGAATCATATAGTAGGTAGATTGATTGGCTTGCGGTGGTATTAAACTTAATATCCTCGCGTGCCCATATATTCTTGATCTCCAGCTTTCCGTTGCAGATAATCTTATGTTAGGTGCAATATAGTGTTCAGAGCTTCTGATTGACTAGCACGTAATGCACCTGCAATGCCAATGGAAGCAGATCTTTGTATCCTGTAAAGTCGATCCACCACGTATCTCTTACTAGTAGCTGTCGACCAAACAAGAGATCCATATACAAGAATGGGCCGTACTATTGCAGTGTATAGCAAATAGTTATCGATATCAAGTTTTTTGATGAAATTAGTTATTGATAACAATTTTTTTTTTGCTGAAATTAGTTATTGATAACTGCTTTTCTATAGTTATCGATAACAAGTTTTCTATTGAAAATAGTTATCAATAACAAATTTTCTATTGAAAATAATTATCGATAACAAAATTTCTACCGAAAGCTGTTAACCATAACAAGTTTTCTATTGAAAATAGTTATCGATAACAAGTTTTCTATTGAAAATAGTTATCGATAACAAGTTTTCTATTGAAAATAGTTATCGATAACAAGTTTTCTATTGAAAATAGTTATCGATAACAAGTTTTCCATTGAAAATAGTTATCGATAACAGGTTTTCCCTAAAAAATAATTATCGATAACAAATGTTCTATTAAATATTGTAATCGGTAACATGTTTTCATTTTGCGATATCAAATTTTCTATTGAAAATAGTTATCGTAAAAGTTTTCAATTGAAATTAGTTATCAATAAAAAGTTTTCTTTTAAATATATTTATCGATAACAAGCTTTATATAAAAATATTTATCTATAAAAAATATTCTATTGAAACTGTAATCGATAACAAGTTTCCTATTGAATTAAATTACTCACAAATTTCATGACCATAAAATATTATTTATTCACAATTGGTGTTCAATTTTATGCGTTTAAACTTATTTGAACTCAAATATTTTCGCAAAACTTTTTTCCACTTCAAAATATTTTCCAAAACAATAAAAGGTTTAATTTAATGGGCATCAGAACTAATTATATTTTATTTATTCATTCATTTAAAAACTTAAACCACTAAATTAAGGCTAAAAGTTTTGAAGAAGCAACAAAACTTTTAAATCACACTTAAATATTTACTACAGAATTGAAAAATATACAAACGAATACTGGTGAAGGATCTTACAGACTATAGAAAATATTTCTGGCATAAAATGGAGTGTTTAAATAATAAAAGTAAGTTAAAGTTTTTTTGTAGTTATGCTGTAAGTATTTATGTTATATAGAAAACTACTTCAATTAAGAAATTAAATTTTATTTTAAATGATAAGATTTCAAGTGCGAAATATAATTGTTATACTTGTTTGTTTGTCTCAGTATGAAAAAGACTGCTGTGGTAGTTATGAAAATTAAACGTATACGATAATCCACCCAAAAAGAGAAAAGTAGTCGTATCTTAAAATCGCTATAGTGAATAGTTAATGTATATTCTAGCTTAGCGCTAAGAATTATAAAATTTTTTTTTTTAATTTTGCTTAGAAAATTCAAGATAAAATAATCATTAAGCATTTTTATATATCTCAGGTCTTTCTTATACAAAATTAATTTTTTAATTAATTAAATAAATCTTTGAGTAAATTTCGTACGTTTTACCAGCTTTACTAAATTCCATATTTACCTCGATGTCCCCTACATTGAAGGTTATTTTGAGAAATAATACAAACTAAAAATACAACACCGTAAATAGGCAAATAAGGCTGTTAAACAGATACAACTCAAGAAACTACAACAATGACTACTCGTTCTTTATGAACATTTTTACAAACAATAAGTCTAGGCTCAGGATACTTGAACATGTTTCTTGCATATTCTCTCAATTTAACATGGCATATAATTGCAATACAATGGCCTGGATGTGTGTATTTTTAAGGACTTGTAACTAACGGTACTGAAAACAAGAATAGAATAGAGAAATTACATTTATCATTCAAATACACCCAAACACTCGCATAGATATTAGATACATGAACAGCCAGCCATTTGAGACACATAACAAAACTTTCAATAAAACTATGCAGACTCTACTCTATAGTAGTTTTTTTAGTTTTCCTTTTTTGAAAAAGTCTACCACGTGTTGGTAAAGAGAAAATTGTCTACGAAATGGTACACGCTACAATGCAACTACAACATGTTAGACAACATTAACAAGTCCAAGAGCAGACAGTGGAGCTACAACTAAAAAAACTTTTCATTAAAAAGAAAATTTTACAAAATGTTTACTAAAACTTATTAAGAATATTAAAATTTGTTGAAAATTTTAATCGGTAACAAAATTTCTATTGTTAATAGTTATCGCCAAAGAATACTAAGAATAGAAAATAGTACTCTTTCCTACAACAACAACATTTCTCTCTCTTCACGTACAAGTTCTGTGTGAATTCAACACACTTGTGAGAGAGAAAAACAACAGAAGATAAACAAACCTTTCCTTTAAAATTTAAGGAAAATTGCACTCGCGACACACTTTTTCACTATCACACCATATTTTTATATTTTTTTCACGCACTTTTATTATATTTTTACTCCCGTAACACGAATATTTTAAACAAACTGATAATATATTTTTTAAATTTATTTTTGACATTCCTTTTTTGTATGTTGAAATTTAAATTGAACGAACAATGTTGCTACTTTTGGTATTAAAAATAAAACAGATTTTAAAATAATTTTAAATTATTTTCATATTCATCAACAAAAAGCAAAGAAATGTAATTATATTACTATTTGTGGATGTAAACCGAATCAAGAGATAAAAATCTGCGAATATAATTGTGATTAATTATATTTAATAATTTGTAAATACTCCTTTGTGCAACTCTGTATGATTATGATGTGTGGTGAAAGTGGTTTCAGCACTAAGACATATAAATAATTTTTCTTTTGAAAATTGTTATCGATAACAATTTTTCTATTGAAAATAGTTATCGATAACAATTTTTCTATTGAAAATAGTTATCGATAACAATTTTTCTATTGAAAATAGTTATCGATAAAAATTTTTCTATTGAAAATAGTTATCGATAACAAGTTTTCTATTGAAAATGGTTATCGATAAAAATTTTTTTTTTGAAAATAGTTATCGATAACAATTTTTCTATTGAAAGTTGTTATCGATAACAAGTTTTGTATTGAAAGTAGTTATCGATAGCAAATTTTCTATTAAAAATAGTTATCGATGACAATTTTCCTATTGAAAGTTGTTATCGATAACAAGTTTTTTAATGAAAATAGCTATCGAAAATGAATTTTCTATTAAAAATAGTTATCGATAACAATTTTTCTATTCAAAATAGTTATCGATAACAAGTTTTCTATTGAAAATAGTTATCGATAACAAGTTTTCTATTGAAAATGGTTATCGATAACAAATTTTCTATTGAAAATAGTAATCGATAACAAAATTTATATTAAAAATAATTATCGATAAATAATTTTCTATTAAAAATAGTTATCGGTACCAATTTTTCTATTGAAAATGGTTATCGATAACAAATTTTCTATTGAAAATAGTAGTCGATAATAAGTTTTCTATTAAAAGTAGTTATCGATAACAAATTTTATATTAAAAATAGTTATCGACAACTAATTTTCTATTAAAAATAGTTATCGATAACAAGTTTTTTGTTGAAAGTAGTTATTGATAACAAATTTCCTATTGAAAAAAGTTATCGATAACAAATTTCCTATGAAAATGGTTATCGATAACAAATTTTCTATTAAATGTAGTTATCGTTAATAAGTTTTTTATTAAAAATAGTTATCGTTAATAAGTTTTCTATTGAAAATAGTTATCGATGACAAATTTTCTATTGCGAAACTAGAACTATAAACTTTTAAACTTAAAATTAGCAGAAAATTTTAATTTTTAATTTTAAAAAATATTTCTTAAAAAAAATTGGACTATTTGGAGCACGGAACAGCTTTCTTGGTACAAGAGCAGAAATTCCTTTAAACAAATTAAGAATATGTCCCAAATTTTCTTTCATTTTTTTCGTTATTAGCTCCACTGTTCTTTTTACTAGAGCTGATGATGAATAAAAACACGTTTGTTTTGTCTGCAGTAAAATTGAAGAGGCACAATGAAAAGTATAAAAAAAAAAATTATAATTGAAATGACTTTCAAGTCTAGAACAACGACAACATTGTCTTTCATGTAAATGTAAATGTCATAACAAGTTAAATTTCACTTTTTGTTTTGTAGTTTGTTAAATGCAATTGCTCTTAGTTTGCCTTGGCATCCTTAAAAAAAAATGTGCTTTTCAACACAACTACTTGGCAAATTTATTTGCATTTTATTATTTATTTTTGCAAAAACAACTGTAATAGAAAATATTTAAATAAAATGTTCTAAGTGTTTTATTTTAAAGGCTTCATTTAAAAAATATCTCACATAAAATAGATAAAAGGGAATAAAAACTTCCTGACACTTTTGCTCTCTTTGTAAACATTCTGTTAATGTTACTAATTAAAAATGCTGTTGGGAAAAAAAAAAATAAATAAATAAATAAAATTTTTAATAAACATTACAACTTTTTTAAGTTGCTAAAATAGCTGGCATAACTTCCTTTATAATTTCGTCTTTTATTAGGGAAAATGTTTAATGTTTTCTTTCACGGCCAAAAGAGAAACAAAATACTCTTTCACATATTAAAATTACTCAAAGAAATAAAACAAAGAGCTCCTTTCATGTTGTTTTATTTGCTGTAATAGGGTATACTTTTAGGGAAATTTTGAAATTTGAACTGTTTGTTTTTGTATTTTTTTTTTATATTATGGTTTTGGTTTACCTCTTACTGTGGTTTGGCTTTTCACTGTTCTTTATTCTTGCTTTTTCATTTTTGATTTGGAGGTTGGCGTTTTTGTTCGTTCTTTTGCTTCTACTTCTTCATCTTGTTCTGTGTAAGAAGAGAGTGTGTGTCTGAGTGTGTAATGCTTATTTTTTGTGGTTGCATCATGACTTTTCATATAATTTCCGCATCATAAAGCTGTGAAAGTAATTTTCCACTTGAAATACTATTTTTATTTTTTTCTTCTAAGACTGGCTGGTGTTGTTAGTGGAAAAAGGAGCCAATGCCAACTTTTGTTTTGTAAGCAAGCGTTGAGTTTTCTTTTTAGAGTACTTTTTTGCTGGTTTTTGATACTTTTTTAACGAAAATAACAGCTGCTTTTGAAAGACCAAAAATAAGAAAGCTAAAATTGTAGAAATATTTTAGTATTTTTTATTTAATTTTTTTTCCTGTTTACCATTTGACTTTTGTAACAGTTACCATGATTTGTGTAAAATAATTGTTAGTGTTTGTTTCAGCAGGATATGAAGGTATAAATTTAAGACATTTTTTTCAGATTTTTTATTAAGTAAAATGTTGCAGTGTTTATAATTTCATTATAATTTTAATGAAATTGTCATAAATATGTGATCTTTAATACCCCAGAGTAATTAAGTTTCTTAATAAGTATGTATATGGAAGTATTTAAAGTTGAATGTATTGACTTTATTTCCCTTTATTAAAGGAATATACATATTATTGAAGAGAATAATGTATGTAATAGGTAATAATGTGAAAAAAAAATTTATTTATTACTTATGAAAGAATTCAAATTATTTTTAATTATATTTAAACGACTAGACCATTCGAATGATTCACATTGATTAAGGAAATCTATAAAAAAGAAATTCATCTCAGCCTACCAGCTATATCGGATTTAACAGATTTGTTCCAAGTATCTCAAAAAAGTAATTCTTACACACAGAAAAAAGGTTGGTTGGAAAACGATTGAGTTTATTACAATTGCATAAGACATATCGAATTTCTATTGCTATTATTTAATATTATTAGGTTAAAACGATTTTCTATTCCAACACTTTTAAATTCATAATTATAGAGGAATTTAGTTATTTGCAATCCTTAAATAATCATATTAACCAATTTAAGCCATTCCCATAACTATTTTTTCCATGTCGGTTGAAGCAATTAATTTAAACACATAATAATATTTGTTAGTACAACTAATATGGTCTTTACAAATAATAAATTGTTTACACAAATATATTTGTATACAATAAAAATATTTTTAATTACATAAGCTTATTATTCATAATGAGAATGTAATTAATTCGATTACTGTATAAGCAAACAATGAAAAAATAAGATTTGGTGTTCTCAACTGATAATTTATTTGTTTGTTTATTGTTTTTTTTTTTATCATTTGACATTCAAGGTTCAAAATAAAATAATTTACAAATGAAATTTTTATTAAAAAAAAAAAAAACAAACAAATTAAAAAGAAAAAAGTGAATTGAAATATTAAAAGGTAATATTATATGTATCAATGACTATATATTTTTTGGATATTTTCCATCGCTAATATCTCTTTAATGTGTTTTTTATTAGAATGAACAGGTAGTGGAGCAAAGAGCAGACACATATAGCAACTTGGACAAATGATAAGAGCAAAAGTAAAACATCCTGCTCAGTGAGAAAAATGTTTTCTCGGCACTCAAATAATTATTCAACGACACAGGTTTGTTTAAGGAAATAAGTGTCCGTTTGATATAGTATAATGTCATACATAAAACTTCTTGCAGGTTGCGGCGTTGGTGACAAGAAATTTTATTTTGGGAGCATTTTAAAAGATCATCCTAGGGTCTTTAATATACATATGTAAAGTATGAAGAAATGTGTGAAATGTATGTAATATACTTTTATAGTTTGGTAAAACTTAAATAAAAAGTATAATAAATAAAAAGTATTTTTACTATTAAATTCAGTTGTGGCAAACGAATTAATTTGTCTTCAAATCAATTGCTTCAACCGAAATTTTACAGTGACTACAACTGAATTGTATAGATAGTTACCACAACTGACTAAATTCGATTGGCAAAAAATTCGGTTGCCACAACGAATCTGTTTTCTCTGTGTACATAGTTTTGTGTTAGGAAGAACATATTTAAAATGTGTTTCTTATAAGAATTTTATAAGGTACCTTCTTAATAGAAAATCAAAAAGGAATATATTAAAAAACACTTTTGTGTTTCAAAATTCCTGGAAAGAATAATTTCATGCTCAAAATGCAAAAAAAAAAAAACGAGAGAAGAAGATATAGTCGGTCAAGCCCGACTATATGATACCCTACACCATTTCGATCCACATAATTTTGTTTTTACGAATATGCAACTTACTCGTGTTAAATATTAACATAATACTAACATTTGTATGGGATTTATGCACGTTAGTGATTTTCGGGATAGGAATATATATGGGAGCTATGGTCAGTTATGGACCGATCTTCATGAAATTTGGCAGACAGATTTTTGCTGATATAAAACTTATTTGTACTAAATTTCATTAAAATATTCTTATTTTTAAGGCATCTATAAGTGTTAAAACTCTATTCCGGGAGGACATTTGTATTGGGGCTAGGTGAAATAATGGGCCGATCATAACCAAATTCAATAGGCTTCGTCCTTGTGTTGAAAAAAACATATGTACCAAATTTCATCAAATTATCTTCAAAATTGCGACCTGTACTTTGCGCACAAGCTTTACATGGACAGCCAGCCAGCCAGCCGTCCAGCCAGCCAGCCGACCAGACGGACGGACGGACGGACGGACATCGTTAAATCGACTCAGAAAGTGATCCTGAGTCGAACGGTATACTTTAAGGTGGGTGTCCGAGGATTTTTTATCTGCGTTACAATTTCTGCACAAACACATAATACCCCAACCACCTTTGGTGGTGTAGGGTATAAATATATATATATATATATATATATATATATATATATATATATATATATATATATATATATATATATATATATATATATATATATATATATATATATATATATATATATATATATATATATATATAATATATTTGTATCGCATAAAGACTTTTTTACCTCCACTTTTTAGTATAACACTCAACTCAGAATCACTTTCGAAGTCAATGAAAGGGCATTTGTCAGTCTGTCCACCAGTTGTCTATCTTTATAAACCTTGTGAATGTCATAATTTTAAAGATATTATGATAAAATTAGTCATTAATAATTATCTCGGTACAAGGGAGATGTTCATTGTTTGTCAAATAAGTTTTATACAAGTATAAATATGCTTCATCATCATCGACCCATAAGAAACCACAAAAAATCCATTTATAACAAGAGTCGGTCCACAATCAGCCACAAGTCTCTAAATAACACCCTCTCCGAAAATCTCGCATACCAGGGAATTAAAAAAAATTGGTTTTGGGTATCACATGACCAGATTTGACGACCATACTTTATAATTTATGTTTTAGTATTTTTCCTGTGAATATTTCCTAAATTTTTCTTTTATGTATCGCTGCTTGATACTTGTATACGCTTGCTTTACCAGGAGTACTACCAAATTCTGTACAAAATACCTAGGAGCTAATTACGCAGTTTATCTTAGATCCAATGGTATATCTCTGATTAATAATCATTCTACAAAGGAACCTTAGCTTCTTATATTTCTTCAAAGTCTTTATGGGAAGGAATTAAGTCAGAATGTTTTTTTTAGGGATTTTATCAATTCTTCTCTTAGATCCGTTGATATACACCCTGTGGTCATAATTATCTTACGCCTTTCCGTTTAGGAAGTAGTACAGTCATAATACTGACCCAAGGATGATGTAAGCAAACTTAAGATTCTACATTTTTATCTAATAAATATCAAGATATATGGCCTCATTTAGCTCCAAACATATTATGATATATATAATCGATCCACAGTGATTCCAAATTGCTTTTTTGGAAATAGTCCTGTAGCTCGTGATCCTCTTAAGGTATCTGAATAAAATTTGTCATGGTTTGAGCTGAGATGTTTCTGAATTGAAAAATGAGCACAGATCCGTAGCGGGTGATTGTATATGTCTACAAAAAATATGTTTACATATGTAGTTTTAAGTTTTAGGGATATTAGGTCGAAACAAACTTTTCTCTAATTTTGGTCCTCGTTTTTTTAAACTTGACAGGCTTAATTTAGGACCAAAAATTTTTGTAAAAATTGCAATTATAATCTTTATCAAATTCTAAATAATATTGCTGCAAAAATCATATAAATATATGGATTTTAGAAAAAATTATGTTAATCTTAAGTTGAAACTTTAATTTGTTCTTTTTGTTCTGCCTTAGTTTTGTTTGAGATCAACAAAAATATATATTAATTGTATACCGCCATATGTTGGCTAAACACGCAAAAAGTAATTACTGACGGACGGCTTGTATAACGACAGTTTGATAATTTGAATAAAAACAATAATTTTTTGAAGTATGTTTTTTCCCGTATTGGGGTTTTGGTGCAAGAAAGTGGGAATGTTTTTAATTCTCTAATTTTAAGACACTTTTATCTATATTATATTACAATTTTAATAGGATACCTTTTCCTTTAAATTTTATTTCAATACAAATATTAATAATATTTCTCAAAAAAAAAAAAAAAAAAAATAATAAGGTCTACAAGTTTTTTGCATAAATATAAATTTTAACTTTCTCTATTATCTAGTTTGATTAATATATAATTCACAACGATTAAACGTGATAGAAGATAGGTCGCCTCACCTTAAGATATTTCGATTATAACTTATTTCACTTCTCACTATTTTAACAACCAGCGATGATTTTTTTTTTCTAAATTGACTTTGATCAGTTTTTATCTTGAAGGACAATTTATGGTTTTTGAATTTAAACTGTCATGATAATGCTACTAATCCTACGGTTTTTCTTTGCTGCACATTACAGTCAGTCAGTCATTTAAAAATAATACTGAGCATAAATTATGTACAGCCACGGAAAACATCGTTACTAGTTTTAAGTTTTACATCTCTGTGAAACACTATAATATACAACACTGCATTCTTTCATCGTGTTTCACTTTAAATCTCTAATATTAAATAAACTTTCCTCAAACAATAACAATTTTTGCTACTGATCCGCCTCAATTTAAATATGTTAAAATGCCTGACTTAGTTTAACGTTAGTTAATTTGATTGGACAAAGTAAAATGTTCAAATTATGGCAACAAGATCTATGGGGCGAAAAATAAATTTTAAACAATATTAAATTGAACTTTAAATGGGTTATTAATGCATACGCATTTAAACCTTCTCACAAATCGTACAAAAACCAAAATGAAAATACCAGCAGTCACACACACACACATACGAATACCACTAGATCCAATAGGAACATACATACATACACTTACAGTTATGAATGTGTAAATATGGGTATGAAACAGACATTGCCTTAAAGCAAGATTTACTCTATTCTGGCATAAGCCAGATTTTACCCGACAAAATGACATTTTAATTTCGCGCATAACATGACATTCACATAAACACAGGCAGCCAAACACATACAGGCAAACACATGCAATTGAACAAAAGCCGGAAGCAAAATATCGATTGTATGTGTGTCTAAAAGCAAACCAAACTAAATGAATGGATGTGTATCTATGTGTGTGTGAAAACGAATTTTGAAAATGTATTTGTAAATAAGAAAAATATGGCCAAAAATTTGAAAATTTTGAAAAAAGAAAATATATGAAGAGTTTAAAGATATGTAAGGAAAAAAACAATATAAATATTTAAGATGATTTTTTAATGGCAAATTGTTAATAAAATAGTTATATTATTTTTTATTAAGTTGTTTTTTTCTTTGGTGTAAAGCAAGAAGAATGACCTTTGTTGCTTCTTTAATTTCTTTATATAGAAAAATTGGTTTTGTTTTTTCCTTTTCTGTTTTACTTTTTTTGGGGATTTTGTTCTTTTTTGCTGCGCTCATTTTTCTTTTTAAAACTAAATTTGCTTGTCTCGTACGTGCTGTGCATAAAAAACATTTATCAAATACACAAATACAAACACAAGAAACAACAACAACATTAAAAAGAAAATACTCTAAAATAAGTTTTACAACAAATTTTTCGTTCGTGTGTGTTGATTAGGTTCCTCCGAAAAAACTTTTTCAAGTGTAAGAGGAGCATTTGAGTCAGTCAGGTTGGTTGGTTGGCTGGTTAGATGGCTAAATTTCAAATTTTCCTTTTTCTTTTTTAGATTTTCCTATACACAGGATATTTTAAGCTACAGTCTCTCTCCTGTTGGAAGAGCTAAAGAACTTACTACAGCTTATCCCAATTTTTCTGTGCCTTACAGCAAATGAAAAAAATTTAACATGCACGTAGATTATAAAGTTGTTGTCGGGTTTCGTTTTTTAGTCTTTTTTTTTTCTACTGCTGTTTGTCAACTTTGTTGACTGTTTAAAGAGAATTTTTCTTTTTCTTTTGACACAAAAAACGTAAAAGTAAAGAAAGTTTACTTATGTTTTTCTTTGTGAAATGCTTTTGGTGTTGGGTGTATTTATTTTATTTATTTTTTTTTTTTTTATTTTTTGTAGGCACTAAATTTGACAAATTTTAAATTATATAGTATATTTCTTATGCTATACTTCTTAAGAGAGTCTAGGAATGTGTAACAAAAAATTACTATTGATTTTGTTACTTTTTCTTGTAGGAAAACTTCATAACATCTTATGAATTTATTACAAAGAAATAAAATTGAAGTTGTTGTAATTTGGAGAGGATTTCATATGGAATATAAAGTAACTTAAAATAATTTACTAAAAATTTATTAAAAGTTTATCAGAAATACCTTAAATGGACATGTAACATAAATTTATAAAAACTTATAAAACTAGATACCACAAAGGGTAAAACTATTTATTCAGATTTTCTCCATCACGTGAAATTTCCTCTAAAATAAATAGCAATTTGTAAAAATAAGGAAGTTGCACTATTTAGCATGTCGCGAAAACGACTTGTCTGATTTTATTTAAAAAAATATCAACAAATTTTAGTTCAAATTGTCTTAAAGTTATTCTTACATTACTTTTTAATACTATCATCATTTGTGGAGATATTAAACCTATTTACTATAAAAAAAACTTAAATTTCCTAAAAAATTTCCATTTTTTAATTTTATTCTTTTTTTTACAAAGACAAATTTGTTGCAAATACAACCAAATAAATTTTATTCAAATCAATGCAAAGATTTTGATTTTATTCAAAAATTAATGAAGATACTCATTTACAAATTACATAGAAATATTAAAAAATAAAAAATATATTTTGTATTTTTTTTTTTTTTAATATTTGTAAATGAGTATATCGAGGGTCTATATTCAAAACGGGCCTCATGCAAAGCAGCATTGTTCAGCAGAACATAAAGACTGTTTATTTCCCTGATTTTTCAACATTTTGTAATCCGTTCATCTACGAGTTATTAATATTACGACTACTAAACCTCACACTAAAAAATAAATCTTTTAACTCCATTATTTGTGAAGTTATGGTAGATAGTCCGTTTTGTCTTAATTATTTTTAATGTTTATAAATAGCCCGTTTTGTTTATTGGAAATTAGAGAAGTAAAACATAATATTTTTGGAAAAAAAATTGACAAAATGTTAAACTCATACCAATCAGAAGATAAAAAAAGCGAAATTTTGTGGTTGGCTGGACCATTTTTAATGTTTACCAAAAGGACGAAAATGTGTTCAAAATTAAAATTATAAATTAAATTTAAAAAAAAATGCATGCGAAAAAAATAGCAAAAAGAAATTTTGCAAAAAAATTTTGTATTAAATTGCATATCAAAAATTATTAAAACCTTTAAAGACGATGTTTATTGCACTTTTTATTTAATTATCATTTTTTTAAGAAACTGATTTTGGTATCTAAGATGTTTTGCTTATAATTACAAATTTTATTAAAATTTTTTCATTCCTGTCTTTAAATCTAGCGTATAGTGCTACCACTTAGCTACAAAAAATGTTGATGATCCATAAGCATCTTAAAAAGGCTAAAAATCTAACATCAATAGGTTTTTTCTCTAGACTGCATTGAGATAACAAAATTTTTATGAGACATATTAAGATTATAATTCAAAATGTTTAAGAAAAGTTCAAACCGCAAAGAAAATTCTCATTATTTATCAATTTTTATTTTAACATTTCTTTGAAAATCAAACAAAAACTGGCACATAGCCCGTTTTGCCTTAAAAAAAAATATACTGTTTGTAGATAGCACAAAAACAAAAAGTGAAAAAATAGTGTTAGAATTAACTTTTGGCTCCAAAATTAACACCCTATATTAAAAATAGGAAACTGAAGACGCAAAAAAAAATTTCTAAATCTGCCTGAGGCCCGATTTAAATATAAGCCCTCGATATTCATTAATTTTTGAATAAAATCAAAATTAAAATAATTTAAATGAAATACGTTTCGTTTTATTTGCAACAATTTTTCTTCATGAATAAAGAATACAAATTATAATTCTTCCGAAAAATAATCTTGAAGGAACTACAAAATCACCTCTTGTGGATTCATACTCACTTAGAATCATATGTGTATCTTTAATTTCTTGTTTCTATGTTAATAGTTAAGAATAAGACAAAGTACGCGTATAGGGATATACATCCACAAAAGACAATATATCAGTAACTTCATGTTAATTTAAATTATTAATAATATTAAAGAGGTACCAATAGCACAACAAAAATGTACCACAAAATCCCTTGTGAATTTGAATGCACTCAGGATCACATAACTTTTCATTATACAGCAAAAAAAAAAAAAAACAAAAAGTGCCATTAGAAAAAGTACCAAAATGTTCCTTCATATTTGTTTTCATTTACTTTTGATCACGTAATTTTAATTCTTTTTTATTAATAATAAATTTTCTAAGTTCATGGCAAACATATTATGTTTAAAAAAATGTTATGGTCACTGCATTATGTCGATTATAAAAATATTTTCGTTAACGTAACGAGACATATTTCGAATAACTTTGATGTTTTGAAGGGAATCATATTTGTGGTTATGACAAAAATATAATGTTTAATTCAAACATAATTTGGTTGCTGCAAAGAATATTTGATTTCAAAAACCTTAATATGGTTGTTACAAAAATATAAATTATTCTAGTGACAATTCTCTAATGAAGTATGCGATAAAATACCAGTAAATCTCATTTTTGTGGATTATAGCAAAGAAATACATGAAAAGTACAATGTGAACATAAGTGGGAAAAAACTAACCATTAAGTCTAACTTTAATTGGTTCAAAATTTACTGAAAACTATTGAAAACATCGGTCGATCGAACATATGATACCCTACACCATTGTGTATGAGCCAAAAATTAAACTTGTGGCCAATTGCAGACCAACACTTTTACTAAATGTAAAATAAAATATACAAATACAGAACAATGCACAACTAACATATATATGGTTTTATATATGTCAATTTACATGGAACATTATGAACCGATTCTCATTAAATTTGCCAATAATGTTTATATTTATATAAAACTTGTTTGTGTCGAATATTAACTTGATACTCTTATTCGCATGGGATTTATGCACGTTAATGTAATTCCCGGGAGAAAAGTTTATATGGGAGCTATGGTTAATTATTGGCCGATCTTAATAAAATTTGGCACTAAGGTTAATACTTATACAAAACTCCTTTTTGCCGAGTTTCATTGAAATATTGCTATATGTAAGGCATTTATGATCACTAAACCCTTATTCCGGGAGGGCATTTGTATGGGGGCTATAAAGAAATAATGGACCGATCATAACCAATTTAAATAGGCTTCGTCCTTGTGTCAAAACAACTGTTCGTGCCAAATTTCATCGATATCTTCTAAATTGCAACCTGCACTTTGTCCACAAGATTTACATGGATAGACAGACAGACAGACAGACAGACAGCCAGCCAGGCGGACGGATATCGTTAAATCGACTCAGAAAGTGATTCTGAGTCGAACGGTATAATTTAAGGTGGCGGTTCTATAAATTTTTCCATGTGTTACAAACATCAGCACAAACGCATAATACCCCAACCACCTATGGTGGTGTAGGGTATAAAAATACCATATAAGCAAATAAGTGCCAAGTTCATTTATTTTCTCCCTAAATCGACTAAATTTCAAAAATATACCAGACAAGTGTCTTTTTAAAATTACTTATGATAGTAATTTTTTCTTCTATAAATTGTGTAGGAGATATAAGTTTCCTTATTTAAGGAGTAAACATTATAACTTCCGGGAGACCATCTTGCTGTCGAAATTTCTTTCAAGCTTTAGGCATTTGGTCAGTAGCATATGTTTAATATATCGATAATTCTATGAAATTACGTTTTTCGAGTGTCCTTCGATTTTTATATAAAATTTTTTATATTTATTGTTCTTCTAAAATGTTATTTCTATTAATTTATCTCGCACTTAATATCAGATTTTTTTATTATTATTTGCAAATCCAATCTACAAAAAATAAAATTTAAATGAAACTCCATTTGCGTAAAATTTTTACTAGAGTCACATTAAATATTATTGAATTTCTATAAAACGGTCATATTATTAAAAGCATAAATAAAACTCATTTGCAATATAAATAAATAAACTTGTTGTGTAGATATTTCGTCATATTGTAAAAATTGCAAATAATACCTTAAAATATTAAAGTTACTTACAAAAAGTGTGTGAGAATATAAGAGTGAGTATAACAATTTGGTTGATTTATGCTTAAAACACGTGCCAACATTTAACAACAAAATAAAATAGCAACATTATTTTTTATAACGACAACAACAGCAACAAAATAATACATACTACTTAAAACATATGTTGTATTAAATGTATCCTATAGATACATTTCTTAATACTTTCACACACATGAACACAATCAAGAATAACTTTACATGTGTGTATTCGAAGTAAAAGAAGCCTCCTATTTTTATTATTAATAATAAATACCAACACGTCAAAAGTGTTAAACAATTTTTATGATCATATTAATAAAGCAACAAAGTCACGTTTATAGCAGAAAAAAAAAATCATCATCAAAAACAACAAAATATAATAATAGCAGGAGTAACAATAAGAAAAACACATCACATACACACACATCTTTATAGTCTCAGTTCAGTTTAACGTTACATTTAATGTTTTTGTCCTGCTATATGTATTTCAGTAAAAACAAACTATTTAAGAGGAAGAGACCTTAGTGTAGCGTACAAAATACTGATAATTTTCTTTCTGGTACCTTACACCTTTAGCTTGTCCTTATTTTTCTTTTAGTTCATTTTGTTTAACACTCCCTCTACACAATAAGAAAATCGAATACCAAAGACCATCAGTTTGTTATTGTTGCTGTTGTTGGTTTTTATTATTGAGATACATTTACCTTCATGTTGCAAAAAAGTTACGTTTATTTTTATTATTACGAGTTTATGCTAAAAAAATAAAACCAAGGAAAAAAAAATATCATGAAAATAAAGATGACGATTATGGTCATGATGATATTGTTGTGATACTTATTTGCAAAAGTTTAAAATATAAAATACAGATTGTTACTAAGGTACATACATATAATATTGAAGAAATAAATATAAGGAAATGTTTATAGGACACTTAAAACTTTAGAAAATAGTAAAGGTTTTTCTATGGGCAAAATAAAATTAGAAAGAGCAGAAATAAAGAAAATTTGAAATTATTTTATATACCTATTTATATTTTCGATATTCTTTAACTACTATTCGGAAGGAATCGGGTGATAACATTCATAATCTTATATCTTAGTCGGAAATTTAATTCAAAATAAACAGAAAAATATTATAATTTAAATTTAGAAGAGGAGCTAAATATTCTCAAAAAGAGATGCCTCATATAAAATTTTAAAAATTAATTTTTAAGCGTTTGTAAGATCTTTTCTTATCGCAAGAGTTTTCCATCTAACGTAGAAGATTAAACCAATGATCGACAAAAAAAGGGAATATACAAATTGAATGTATCAGTGTTTCTTATTTTCTTACGCTCCTTATTACGAATGTGTTTGTTGTACTGAAAATTTTTTTATATATGTATATATATATATAGTTTTTGTTGATATTCGTGTAGTGCATTTAAAAATGCTGAAAGAACTCGGCCCCTGAGTGCTATGTGTGCTGATCACTGGTTTAATTTTTCTCTCCTTTTGAATTTAGCCAATATTATGTCTATATGTTGATTTTATTCTATATTTTATAAAACCATAAAGTAGGAATTAATTGAGATTAGTTATTGTAACATCACACTTACAATAAGTATGGAGTTTAAGAGCAAAATTTAAAAAGCAATAATATAAAAAGAAACTGAATTGCAATACTTCTTACGCAAAAAAATAAAAAATAAAAAATATTACAAACCTAAACATAAAGATTATAAAAATTAATTTTTAAATTTAAAAAATATTGGGTAACTGTTTTCTTAGAGCGATAAGTTTAAAATTTCGGTAAAATTTTCTGACCGAACACTCCTTAAAAAAATATAACCTCAAACTTTTGAGTTATAAACAAAAACTGTTTTTGGATAGGATTTTTAATAAATTTATTTCCAATTCTGTTATTATTTTGTTTATTTTCCTTTTTAAACTTCTTTGGAAAGTAGATAAAGCAATGTTGAGGTTTTTATTCCAAAATGACCCGAAAAAAATGTTTTCGTTCATAACACAATATTCGCCAACGTGTAGTGCTAGGGCCAAAATTTGGTTATATCCCTAATGTACAACAAATTCAAATGTTCGAATAAGATAAAGGAAATTTAAAAATGGTGAAACTAACCCAACCCATGGAGTTGATTCGCCAAGAAATGGGGCAGAAAAAAAACAAAATTAATATGTTTAATTAAATTTTATATAAAATAAATAAAAGTTTAATTAACCATGCCGACCCAAATTCAGTGCATAGGAAAATTATATTTGTTAGAATTCCATTAACACCAGAGAGTCTATATATACAGTGAAAGATCTGCAGCTAGCAAACGTGTTTCGTGACTGATTACGACGTTCCTAGAGGATAAGTTACATCAGTCCACAAGCAGTTTGAATGCTACCCAGGAGGAGTCTTGCGCACAAGTTATAATTTTTTCATACTTAAAAGGAATTTATTAAAACACCTGTTGTCAATTCTTGTACATCATCAAGTTTATAGCACGGAAAAAAATCCTTGATCAATTCCAAAAAGTATGATTATTATCACAGAAAATAGCAACAGCGAAATATGACAGTATTGAAAAAACGATTAATAAGTCTACCTCCGAATAGAAAAAATCAAAATTTGATAGATGAAAGATCAGCGATGAAGGAAAAGAATATCATTTACTAATATGCAAATTTTTACTACGTTTTTTAGAAAACAGTTTCTTTTTAACGAATGATAAAAATAATGTCAGGCAATTTTTATTTATATTTATTGACAGTATTTAAAGATAAAATATATTTTGGATCGATGTGGCACTAAATTGTTTCCCGCCCGACCAAAAACGTATGCAGAAGTGCAAATTTAATAAAAAAAAAAAAAAAATTGAAAACGACTTTTTTTAAATTGCACAAAAAAACAAATTAGTATAATAGTTTTACTATTATTTCTTATGTAATATATAAAATAAATATCAGTCATAAATATTAATAATTTAAAAACCTTTACAAGCCAAGTTCAAAAATAAAAATAATAATAATATAGCTAGACTCCGTCTGCTATTCAAAAACTTTTAATATATTACAATAATATAAAAATGGACTTATTAACCAATTCAATGTAACGAGATAATATACTTAATAATAGATTAAATTTATTAAATACTGTGTTTTTGAAAACTTTTAATTTAATATATATTTTTTTATATAATATTTGAAAGATTAGGTCCTCTTCAACAACTCTTCAATTATATATATTTCAATTCGATTCGACCAGTAGTTTAGGAGATACCTATTTATTACCACTGGACGCCATAGGTTATGCCAAATTTTAACAAAATTCATTTATTTAATGAAATAAATGATGCAAAATATTTATTAAAGAATTTTAATTTAAAAAAAGAAATAAAAATTTTTACAAGTTTTAGGTCAAAATAATCCCAATGTTGACTCTTAACTCTTTCCATAAAAAAAAGTAACCACAAATTACAATATTTAAAATTCCAAAAATTCTTACATTATTATGTATACCAACAACTTTTGTAAACAAATAATATAAAAAATGAAATTTAACTAAATTCCACAAAAAACAACCAACCCATCTCTAACTAAATCTCGTACAAGTCAAAGAAAAATCTCATCAAAACTTAGGCACACGTAAAAATCATAAAAATCAAAGTATTTCATTTAAAAAATAACAACAGCAACCAAAAAATATATGTAGTTTATGTAAGTATGAGTGTGCGTGGTAGAGTTGTAATATTTTCAATAATTCCCTTGTTCTCTCCTTTTCGAAATTTTTGCTTAAACTCATTTGGTTGGCAAAAAAAAAAAAAAAAAAGTTATGCTCCGTAAAGTATGCTACTTATTTTATACATATAAATTTGTTTTTGTGCGAAAGTATAGTGTGTAAGTGTGTGTGTGTGTTAAAATTATTATACCCCTTGTGTAGCATCTAGATGACTTTTTGATGACACTTGGCGTAGATTTTTATGGTACCAAAGTTATAAAAATTTTACAAGAAATGAAAGAAAAGATTCTTACAAAATATTATATTTTTGTTGTTATTCTTTAGTATTCGTTATATTTTTTGGAAATATAATAGCATCTGGGTAAAATTCTAGTAGACAGACTTTGTAAGATAGAAAGAAAGTTTTTTCTTCATAGTATTTATGACAATTTTATTTTAGTTTTTTATCTCTATTTTTTGAAATTGAGGGCAATATAAAGTTTGGACAAATGTTTATTATGCAATTGTTAAATGAAAATAGCACTATTTTTGACCACTTTTTATATGGTTACTATTTTACAATAAATGGTCAAATAACAAAAATAGTTTTATTTTCTTTAACATAAAGTGCCATGAAATTTATAAATTTATATTTCTTTTAAAATGGATTTTATATTGTATTGCATTTTATTTAAGATAAGAAACATTATTAAATTTTCATTGGTTTGTCTGTCTTCTTTTTCAATTTCTTGTTCACTTGTGACTACTAACGAAATTAAACTTTCAATTTCTTTTGTTAAACCAACCAAATCATTTTTGTTTTCACTCTTCCTTAAAATAGAACATTTATTTTCATCTCGTCTTTGCTTAACGATCAATTGAAAACGCATTATCGATAGAGGTTTACATTATAAATCTAAAAGAAGCCAAAAAATAAAAGAAAAATTCAAAGTCAAAGACTTTTTAAAAAACAAAAAGAAAGAAAATAAAACTCTAATGGTCGCTAGACGAAAACAATTTAATAAAAATAAGAACAACACGCAAGGAAAGTACTTTTACTTAGAGCTGTTTAAGTTGTCCCTACAAAAGTGACAAATGCACCAAAATGTCTAGAACAGTTTGTAAAATAAATTTCTTTATTTCCATTTCATTCAACAATCAATTCAATATTCAACATTTTACTACTAGTATTTTATTATTTGATTTATTGCTAGTCATTTAAAGTAAAAATTTCCAAGTAACTTGAAAAAAAATATAAAAAAAAAATACAAAAGAAACCTTAACTCAAGAACAAGTTCAAGAAACCAACTGAATGGAAAAGATATTAAAGAATTAAAGGAAATAAAAGTCAAAAAGCATAAAATCATAAAGTTTGCAACATTAATTTTATTACCTGCAATTATTTCAAATTATTTACTTTTGAACAACAATATTTTTACTTCATATTCTTATGTTGTTATTTAAAAGTTGATAAAGCTTTTGTACCTTGAAGAAGGTGTAGAATATTAAGTTGTATCAGTTGTTGTTGCTGTTGTTGTGGAAACTCATATTTCTTTGTCATTAATAACAATTAATTTATGAATGATGTTAAAAACACTGACATATACTTTCATAAAAACTCATATACATGCATAAGAGCATACTATACATAATTCATACATACATATATACATACATCCACATACCTATATTATAAACATGTATAGAAATGGATAAATGAAGATGTTATTTTCTTTTATCCTTATAACTGAAATACACCAGAGTATGAGTGAGTGAATGACTGACTTAGTGTTATATGTAGGTATGTATGTGTTGTTACATATATTTTGTTATAAATATTTTTGGAATGGGAGTGAAAAGTACCATGTCTGTTTATCAAATGATTGATTAGACCACAACATGCCAAGGAATTTCTAACATACGTGGTTTTTGTAATTTCTAATATTTTTTTTCTCTCTCTCTTGTTTAATGGCCTGAGAGGGGAAAAGTCATTTCGTAACTTATTAGCTAATTTGAGGATTAATGTCTGCAACAAATTTGTGTCTGTTATTTTAAAAGTTAAAGACATTATTATGGATTAAATTAAGACCTCCCTCTTTTGGAGTTTGTAAAAAATCATGTTCTTTTTTGTTTTAAGAATTTTATTGGGTCTTTTAAAATGTACAAACCCGAACCAAAAGTATAGCAATATAAAAAAATTTTTCTCTTATTGTAAGATTTAAATTACAACTACACAGAAAAAAATATTTCAAATACTTTTTTAATAAAATTATTAATTAACTTTATATTGGAATTTAATTATATGATTTATTAATATAATTAATTTTCTAATTAGTTTTCAGTTTTGTTTTTCAATAAATTGACAGCTGTTAATAAAATATAAAGAAAAATTAAATATTTGTCTACAAAAGTACAGAAATAATATAAATTTAAATAAAATTTCAAAAATTTTCAGCTCATTGCATCTATTTAAGGAAAAGAAGTAATAATAATATCAATTATTCCAGTAATTAATATTATCATTTTGATGATTGGAGCAAAATCAATTAAAAATTAATTAATATTACAAATTTCGTAATTGAAGTCAATTTTTACTTTTTTCTGTGTAGTGTTATGTCAATGTTTAATAGAAAAACACATTCGTATTTTCTAATATTATTATTATTTTATTTTTCCAAAATTTTAACGTTAACAAAATGAATAATTTTATATGAATTCGTTTATTGTTATTTATTATCTATTTATTTTATTCTTCAAAAAGCCTTTTCTCCAACCTAACTTTTAAACACATATCATTTTTAGTATACGTCCACATAATTTTATATACTTTACTTTCTTCATTTACTGTGTCGTATTAACTAATTGATTATCAAAATTTAATGAACACAAAGATAATGCTTAACTGTTGTAAGCTATTAAGTCATGAGGATAATGTTTAGTTTTGCTAAACTTCTGTAGTTCTCATAGTAATAATTTTGAAACTTGAGATTCAAGATATTAAGGATTTGATGAAGAAAAGTAGAAAAGACACCGTAAATGATAATGAAAGTATGTATCCCATTTATCTGATGATTTAGCCGCCAATAAGAAATCAGAGCAATTAAAAATGTCAAAATTATTGTTCTTTCGAACGAGATGCAGTCTGATCACATAACAATCATATTTCTATAATATCTATTCTAAATGCCTGACAACAGTAGAGTATGTCTTGTTTCGAAAATTTTTATAATATTCCACAACCGATTTACTAAATTAAGTGATTTTTATACCCTACACCACCAAAGGTGGTTGGGGTATTATGTGTTTGTGCAGAAGTTGTAACGCAGAGAAAAAATCTTCCGACCCCCACCTTAAAGTATACCGTTCGACTCAGAATCACTTTCTGAGTCGATTTAACGATGTCCGTCCGTCCGTCCGTCTGGTCGGCTGGCTGGCTGGCTGGCTGTCCATGTAAAGCTTGTGCGCAAAGTACAGGTCGCAATTTTGAAGATAATTTGATGAAATTTGGTACATATGCTTTTTTCAACACAAGGACGAAGCCTATTGAATTTGGTTATGATCGGCCCATTATTTCACCTAGCCCCCATACAAATGTCCTCCCGGAATAGAGTTTTAACACTTACAGATGCCTTAAAAATAGGAATATTTTAATAAAATTTAGTACAAATAAGTTTTATATCAGTAAAAATCCGTCTGCCAAATTTCATGAAGATCGGTCCATAACTGACCATAGCTCCCATACAAACTCCTCTCCCGAAAATCACTAACGTGCATAAATCTCATACAAATGTTAGTATTATGTTAATATTTAACACAAGTAAGTTGTACATATGTGTAAAAATAAAATTATGTGGATCGAAATGGTGTAGGGTATCATATAGTCGGGCTTGACCGACTATATCTTCTTCTCTCGTTTTTTTTTGAATTTATTTTTTAGATTTGGGTAACCATCCGATTTCACATCTGCTTCTCACTAATGATTTATACCTTATTTTATTTATTATTTTCATACTCTTCCCTATCGGTTATGATAGGTGGTTAGCGTTCAGCACAAACGTTTGTAACGCACAGAAAAATATTCGGACCCTTAAAGATATCTGGATAAAATTTGGCACGAATAATAACAAAGACGAAACCTATTGAAATTGGTTATGATCGATCAATTATTTCACCTAGCCCTCATACAAATGTCATTTAAAATGCAAATATTTAAATGAAATTCGGTGCAAACAAGTTTTGTATAAGTGTCAATCTTTGTGCTAAATTTCATCAGTCGATCGGTCCATAATATAAAATCCTCTTCCGAAAATCACTTCAACGCGTAAAAATCACTTACATCACTATCAAGTTAATATTCAACACAAATAAGTTTTGTTTAAGTAAGAATCGCAGGGCTAAATTTTATGAGGTTTGGTCCCATATAAACCCACTTTCGGTTATCACCTTAAATTCGTATCGATTCACAATTGGCCACATGTCTAATATATGACACCTGCCCGAACTTTGATGCACATATATCATGGTGTAGGGTATCATATGGTCGGACTTGACCGACTATATCTTCCCATCTCGTTTTTTTATAACCACCATCAAAAGGATGGGGGTATATTGATTTTATCATTCCGTGTGTAACATGACGAAGGAGTCATCTAAGATCCCACAAAGTATATATTTTCTGGGTCCTGGTTCGATTCTGAGTCGATCTAGCTGTGTCCGTCCGTCTGTCTGTTTAAAGCAGGATAGTGCTCGAATGGGACAACGTAGGGGACGAAATTTGGCTCAAATATTTACTTATATAAGGTTTGTTTGGGATTAATTTGGGGCAAAATCGGTTAATAAACAAAAAAGATATGGGCTAAAAACTAGAAACACAGGGTGTCCGTTGTAGCTTCATCTCATACTTTTCGGTTGATATCTCTTAAAAAAAATCAGGTGTGACAACAAAATTTTGTACAGTTAGTTTGGAAGTCGATATAAACTAGGAAACCAAAAATGGGCGTGGTCCGCCCACTTTACCGCCTATCTCCCATATAAAAAAAAAATTAAAAAAGTTTAAGTAATTTTTAATTTCTTCACTGTTTTTTATTTTCTTCACATTCTAATTTTACTTAATTTTTACTTTTATTTTTGTATTTTTATTTAATTTGGTTTTGTTTAATTTTATTTTAATTTTAATTTTTATTTTGTTATATTTTATTTTCATTTCATCTTATTTTAATTTTATTTTAATTTTTATTTTTGTTTTTATTTTTATTTTAATTTTAATTTTAATTTTAATTTTAATTTTAATTTTAATTTTAATTTTAATTTTAATTTTAATTTTAATTTTAATTTTAATTTTAATTTTAATTTTAATTTTAATTTTAATTTTAATTTTAATTTTAATTTTAATTTTAATTTTAATTTTAATTTTAATTTTAATTTTAATTTTAATTTAAATTTTAATTTCAATTTAATTTTTATTTAATTTTATTTTTATTTTATTTTATTTTTATTTTATTTATACTTTTATTTTATTTTTCTTAATTTTTTTTATTTGATTTATATTTTATTTTAATTTTATTTTATTTTGTTTTATTTTATTTTTATTTTATTTTTATTATTATATTATTTATTTCTTTTATTATATATTATTTGGTTTTTACTATAATTTATTTTACTTTAAATAAAAGCAAAAATTAAATAAAAAATAAAAGTTATATAAAAAAAAACTTTTATTTTTTATTTAATTTTTGCTTTTATTTATATTTAATTTTTACTTTTCTTTCTTTCTGTTCTGTTCTGTTCTGTTCTTTTTTTTTCTTTATTGTATATTACTTTATTTTAGTACTATTTTTTTATTTCAAAATAATTTTATTTCAATTTTATTTTTATTTCAATTTTTCGTTTTATTTCTGTTTTATTTAATTTTTTAATTTTTATTTATATTTTATTGTATTCTGATGTTGACTATTTAAAATTTATATTGTTTTATTTTTAATATTAAAAATTTAATTTTAAAAATTTACAACTTTAAAACTAACAACAATTAGGTACTAAAATTTGTTGAAGTATTATTTTTGCAAATTAGTCATCTCCTACAACATATATACTTTTTGATTAAGACTTTTACCTAAAACAAATTTACTATCTCCTTTTTCCTTTATATATACTCCTAATAATATCATCATTCATTTCATTCAATTATTCTATTTTATTCAATACTTGACCAGCATTTATAATTATCTAAAAATATATATTACACTTTAATTGAATATTTTTTTCTTTCTTTCATTTCTTATTCTTCTTTTAATATTCCATTTAATATTATTTTCAATTTTTGCTGCAATTTTATTCAACTTCATTATAAAGTAGAATATTTTTAGACTTTTTTCATGCTAAAATATCTTTAATATTATTTATTTATGTAGGAGAATATGTCTCTATGTATAAGTGTTAGTGTGTGTGTGTGAGAATATAATTTTGTTCTATATTAAAAAACCTCATGCCCACCTTCCTTTTCATGAGAATTTTTACTTTTTTTATACGTTCGTTCGTTTTGGTTATTTTTTTTTTATTATTTTTCTATTTCATCTAAAATTGTATAAGAGGAATTAAACTTGCCAAGCACGTTGCAAGACAAACATTCCAAGCGTGATGGTATTGGTTTTGGTGGCTATAAGTGAATCTAACAGTGCTTCGAATGGTGGAATGAGTTTGTGAAACATATACAGAGCCTCATAGTCCTGAAGAGTTTTGTAGAGTAAAGTAACTAATTATTAAGCAGGATTAAAATGTTATACAATATACTGCATACAAAAATACACACACATATACATACAATAGCACTCGGTATAAAATAAATATGTATAAGTTTATATATAAAAATTGAAATGTAAAAAAAGTAGAAGAAAATTTCATATTGAGAACATGATAAGTGAAAACATATGGCAGAAAATTTAATTTATTTTTGTGGTTTATGAACAGCAGCTCAAGAAGTAGAAAAAGTAGTAGCTATAAAACAAAAAATTAAATAAAATAAAATAATTCTCTTATAAGTATAATAAAAATTTAATTTATATTTTGTATTTAAATAGGTATTTATTATATGTATGAGATATAATATTTTTATATTGCACAGATATTTATGTTTGTGAATATGAATAGTTTTACGAGCATCTGAACATCTTTCCTCATTGTGTTTATTCATTTGTTCATTTCATCTGGATTTTAGCCAAAACAATTTTATTACATTTTCTCTTATGTACAACTGGACGTATGACTGATGTAATAAACTTTTTGGTTTTTATAATAGTTTTGTGGTATTTTTGTAGAGTTTTTTCTTTATTGTTTTTGCATTTAAGTATTAAATTTTTGGGAATTATTTTTCTATTAGAATCTTAAATAATTGAATTTAAATTGTCAATTTTGGTATAAGAAAAATTTTTGTTAGAAAAGTATAATCTCAATATTTAAAATCAGCTGAAATCTTATTCAATAATTTTATAGTTTATTCACCAAATCTTTTATATATTTAAAACAAAGTATTTTATTTTATATTTTATTTGGAACATACTTTATTGGGCAAAATTGGAGATACATAGTTCAAGTTATTACAGATATGTTTTTGTCCAATTTAAACAATGGTCTTATTTTTATTTGTTCTTAAAAAATAATATTTGACTAGGATGGTAAGAAAGTTCAATTCATCTACTCTCCAATTCAATATACTAATTAAATCAATATATTTAATTATAGTCGGTCAAGCCTTTAATATGATACATTGCGTTTGTATGTCAAAATGATTTTCAATATTTCCAGAAAGAGGTCTTATATGGTACCTATGAACAACTACGAACCGCTCTTTAACAAAATTAAGTTTAATGATTTCTTTAAAAATTTTGTGTCAACTATTATCTTGATATTAACATCTATATATGTGGAATTTAAGCATAATATAGTAGGATATGAGTATCCTTGAAATAGTGCCATGTTTAAAGTAATAATGAGCGTTAAATGCATTTTTCGGGAGGATATATTTATGAGCGCTAAGTGAAATAATAGACCGATTATTATTAATTTCAATAGGGTCACTGTGTCAATCTAATAATATATGCTAAATTTAGTAAAAAAACTGCAACCTATATTTTATGAACAATGTTTGCATGGACATGCAACCAGGCAGACATACGGACGGACATTGTAAATCGACTCAAAAATTATCTCGAGTTGATTATTAGCTACTATGAATTTAAGTGGAGGTCTGACAATTTTTTAATGGGTTTTACAAAAATGAAATTAATAAATATGCCAAAAATCTGCCACGGAGTATATTATGCCCAAAATTGTTTTCTAAAAAAAAGGAAAAAAGTAGTCAAAACAAATTCAAAACATTACACACAGGAGTTGGTTAACATGGTAGCTCATTAACTTACGAGCAATCAATTAGATTCGTTAAATTACGTTTTGATGAGACCACACTACTCGTCAGGATAATGAGTTGGTTTGATTCTGTAATAACTTAGATGAAAGTGTATGGAAAAAAATGAGGACATACATTTTTTAGATCCAGCCAGTGGGATATTTAATGATATCACTGAGTCTCAGTCAGAGGTCAGATATCTCACAGAGGTTGTCATTTTGGTACCTTCCTAGAAATTTATTTCTGATTGTGTTCAAGGATAGCATTCGCATAGAAGATGTACTGTGTCCTCCTTCTCACGATTACCACAACTACGACAGTAATCGTTATAAGGTAGACCAAGTCTACTTGCATGTTTCTCGATCGTCCAATGACCTGTAAACAATGTTGTTAGTCTCGAGATATCTTTGCGTTTGTAGATTATGAGTTGTGTTGAGTGTTTCTCGCTGCAGGTAGGCCACGTTTCCTTCGCGACTCTATATTTTTTCAGATTTCTTCATCTATTTTATGTCTTTTCGAGAAAGTGTTTCTTGATTCTGCTTTTAACTGATTGCAGCGGGATTGCGACAGGAATCGCTTAAAAAAGCATTTAAAGCAGAGCCTGCCCAGTCTAATCCGTCTGCCTGTCCATTGCTATAGTGGCCTGCGCAACGGAGGAACCGAAACAGTTCCTCTTTACACTGTCTGACTAGAATAAAGGAAGTTTTGTTTCATTTGAGCTATAATATTGCCGTTTGGCTGTCTACAAAAGACTAATATTCCCCTGTACATTTCTATCATGGATTAGTTTTCACGTCTCTTTGACCTCTTATATTTCCAAGAGAATAATATTCCCCTGTACATTTCTATCACCAGAGTTGACACCGCAATTCATCTTTGTGCCGTCAGTGTATACTTTAGTTTCATATTGTTCCAAAAGATTTCAGGGGTATTCCTGAACAAAAATTGTCCTTAATTAAACTAGCAAATTTTAGCATAAATGTTTATGTTCGTTGAATAGAGAATGATTATTATATATCAAATTATGAAATAAAAGTTTGAATTTAAGGCAGACTTTAGTGGAAAATTTGTAAAAGAAAATATTTTGTTAGTGAGTTATAATTCTTATAACATATAAACCGTAGGTAAGGTTGTGGTTTATGTTGACAGTTATAACACACAAATATTCACCTCAAAGTATACTGTAAAACTTAAAAACACTTCTTAAATCAATATAACGATGTCCGTCCTTCTGTCTGGCGACCAGTCTGTTCATATAAAACTTATACAGATCGAAATTTTTCAGATATAAAAGAAGGCTTTCTTTAATATAAAGACAAGGTAAATAAAAAATTTTTAGATCCGATTCATTACTACACTTATCTCCCATGTGGTTTTAAGGACATACATGCATTAAAATAATAATGATTGAAATAATAGTCATGGTTTTAAAAAAATTAAAATAAGAAATTTCTTATCCAATGTTGTTTCTGCAAGTTACAATCTGTTATGAACAGATCTGTTTTAGCATTTTTAGGGATTTTATTATTTAAAATTTAAAAATCGTCCTTTTTTATTTAAATTATTTTGTTAAATTTTATGGGTTTGAAACTTAACAAATATTTAGTTCTATAACTTCCATATATGTAGGAAATTTTATATACAATAAAAATATGCTATTGAAATTGAGGAAACACATTTCGTCCACATATGTATTTTTAACAAATAAAAATACTAAATTTAAGCTTCGTAAAAAGAAAAAACTTTTTACAACTTTTTTTATTACTTGTATTTTATTCTCGCACAATAATATCCTTTTTCTTATTCTTCCACTTTGTCTTTGTTTGTATATTAGAGCTGTTATTTTATTTGTCAAATATGTTGTCCCGAAATCCCCAAGACGTATAAACACATACATACACACATACATATATAAAAGTGCGTGTTGAAGTCTAAGTATTTGCTATACAAAAAAAAAAAAAAAAAGTATTGAGCAATAGTAATCAGAGAAATAAAAAAATATAAACAACATTAAATAAATAGTTTTACTTTCGCCAATAATGTTTGTTTTATTGTCACACAAATACACAAGCAGATATACACATACATACAGACGTATTTAAAGAGTTTATTGGTATTAAGTACATACTAAGTAGTAGATTGTTGAAATCCCTTAAAAGTAATAAAATATTTTTGGGTTTATTGGCTTAGAAATGTGCAATTACATATTACGTTTTAGTTTTTTTTTTTTTATTATTTGTTTTTACGTATGTGTGTATGTGAGAAGTATTTTTATTTGTTTAAATTTGAAGAAAAAACATATTAAATATTTAAGATATTTTCATTTTTTTTAGAAACTTTAATAGTTATATTCAGTAGTTTAGAGAGATTTTTATAAGTATAAATTATGGATTTGAATCGTTTAATTTTATGAAATATTTTATCATCTTGAATGGTGTATAAAAATATTTTATACTTTTTTTGTTTGTTACTCATTTAATAATGTATGTTCTTTTATTTTGTTGTTTTTATATTATTATTATTATTATTATTATTATTTTTTCTTTATGTTTAACAAGAAAATCAATATTTTGCTAAAATTTTTTCTTGATTTTTGTTAAAGTTTATTTTCTTTATTTGCTGTACATAGTTTTAAGTTTTTAGTTTCATCAAAATTCTTCACGTGCTGTTGCTGTCGAGACATCAGTTTATAGTTTGCTTTTATTTTTTATTTCTTTTTAAACTTTGAAGAAGATTTTAAGCGACTTAACGATAATAAATAATATGAAACATGATTAAAGTTAAAGGCTAATATCTAGGACTTTTATTAAATTTACGTTTTATATTAAAAAAATAATAATATGAAGAATTCTTTCAGTAGTTTGTAATTTTAAGCTTAAATTTTAAAGCATTTTTCTTATAACTTAATATTCCCTTTTTCTTATTTTTTCCCTTAAGCTATAAAATACTCTAGATAAGAAAATATTTTCTCTCCTCCTTATTTTATTTTTATTATAAAAATAATTTAAAAATATGCATTAGTGAGCAATGCAGTTCTTTATCTCTCTAAGGATATAGGTTGTGAATGAAAAAAAGAAAAAATAAAAATAAAATTTTATCGATAAAAAAAACAGACAAAACGAAGTATTAAGGCATAAAAAACTCAGGCCGAAATTAAAATTAAATAAACAGTGAAATCTATTCATTCCTTGTAAAATAAAATTTCATTCAATATTAATTAAATAACATAATTTCTTAATAAATTTAAAAAAAAAAAAAAAATATTAAAACAAAATTTTAATTTTATATAGAAACTTTACTTTTTTTGAAAGATTTATTTTGATTACAACGTTATATAATTTAGCAACTAAATAACACCTTTTATTTATTTTAATGATAAAAGTTCTCTTTTTTTTATTTTTTTTTTATTATTTTTCCATCATTTCCCCCTTATAATACACCTAAACAATAACTTTTAAAATTGTTCTATAAAATTGTCATCATTGCTTATTTAAGTTAAAGTTTAAAAAAAGAAATATATTAAAAAAAAAAAAAAAATTTTATCGTCTACTACTATTTATAACGTTTTGCTATTCAACTATTCCTTAGAGATGTTAAATAATTTTTAACTTAAATAGATGATGGGAATTGTGAGAAAATAAAAGAGAGAAAAAAAAGCAGGAAATAACACTGGCTGGAGTAAATGGAGACAAGACAATTTAAATAACGTTTTTTTTTTTCTTTAGATTTTGGGCAGCAAGAGTAAGAGGAAGAAAAAGTCATAAAACTCACTTTGGGGAGCCGCAAATCAACTTAAAAATACTTTTTCCAACTATTTAAATACGAAAAATGGCAAACAAACACATGAACAAATGCATTTACATAGATTTAATCGCAGCCAAAATGCTGGTAGTTGGAAGAGAGGTGGATGGGAATCCTTAAAAATAATTTAAATTCTTGAAAATAACTTAAGATTTATGGTAAATGAATGAATTTATAAAATGAGAAGAGAAATATTGTGATTAAAAACAGAGACAATTTAATCATTTAGGAAAGTATTTGTGGGAAAACTTATTAAGATTTTAAATTTACATTCGAATTATAAAATTCTTTAAAAAAATAAAATTTTAATACTTGCAGTCTTCCCAAGAGTCAATGGTCGCTGTTCCGTATAAGTTACCTAACCAACTACATTAAGATACCACTAGTCACTTTATAAGCTACGTGACTAGTCGCTTTAACATGGGCTTGTTCTAGAAGGAAGTCTATTGCCACCTCAACGACTACATGGTGTCACTTTTTTGCACACATAATCATCTCCTCGACTACCGAAGGGTCAATAAAGTGACAATAAGCAGCTCAATGACAATGAGGTGGTCCTTTTTTACATACACAATCACCTAAACGGCTACAAAGTGTAACTTTTGTGTGCACAAAACCACTTTACTTGTTACAATGAGTCAGTTAACAAATTGTTGATCTTCTTTTCGTCTTCTTCCCGCTTACTATAGAGTCAGTAAAGTGGCAATTGCCAATACGCTCATTGATGACCAATAGAGAGCGGCAGGTGACTATACACCAATGAATCTTATTGTCTAAAAGCGGACTAATTGCCACTAAATAAACTGTTGGGTTGCTTATTTTTTAAATAAAATAAATAAAAATTAACCAAATAAAGTATAAATTAAATCAGCGAATTCTCAATTTTTAAAGCATTTTCCTTTAATATACTTTATAAGGTTATAGTCCCCACTAATTAAACTAATATTTGGCCATATTTTAGTCTACTTATATGTACAAATATTTGAATTTTTCTTTATTTTTTATGCTCAAAATTTTTGTTAAATTTTTGCCCAAATTCAGCAGAGTTAATTTTTTAAATTGCTGTTTTCTTTAAATTGCTACAACTTTTGAAACAACGAAGATATTTGTACAATATTTGTGACACTTGAAACATTTCAACTAAAATAATAGCAATATATTTATGAACACAATGGGGCAAATAGTGAAATTTTTAGTAATAAATCTGTATCTCCTGATTGGATAGTATTGAAATGTATGGAAGAGTTGTAGAGGAGCACCAAATCTTTTAGAAAACTTATCTTGTAGTTTCTCTGTGATAACACAATATAAGCTACAGGGTGTTAAAGTTGACTACCTTGATTATGTAGAAGATTCAAAAAAATCATAACTTCTACAAATCGAGTCCGATTTTGAAGATTTTTAAATTTCTGTAAAGTATTTGACAAGATAATGGCTCACTCTAAGAGAGTAAGAAATAACTTTTTTACAGTTAAGGAGATATTTGCACTTGAATTTTTAATTTTTTTATCTTCGATTTTTTTTTCGGAAATAAGTCCTAGGGTATATGAGGGTTAGTTTTTAAATATTTTATAATTTGTAATATATTCCGAAATAATATGCTGAAAAAAATTTTTTATCTCAATTCTTCTAAGCGAGAAAAATAATCAAAACAAGCTCTGAAATTACGGACTGCACACGAAAAAATACGTGCACGTTTTAAGGTATATAACTTTTGTATACGTAAAGAAACATTAAAACCAAAAACTGGCTTACATTTGTTATTACTCTCAGTAAATGTGTTCTAAATTTTGTTGTAATAGCGTAATTAGTTTTTCTCAAAATGAAAATTTAAAAAATTTCATGCAAACGATTTATTAAAATTGATTGTCAAAATACATGTTGACCAAACAAAACAATTTCTAGGAGGGCAGGGGAAATGAAGTTTTTTAAGTCATAAAAATACAAATGGTTAATGATCATCGAAAAAAAAACCTAATCACCGAAGAAAAGTTAATCTACAGACTGTAAGATCGTAGACAAAATAATATGTATTTTAAGGAAAAATTCGTATATATAAATGCGTCTAAAGGGCAACATAAAGTACATACTATCGAACTTTTTATAATATTCTGGTCAAGAATTCTATATCACAGATGTGATGCTATCGAGCAGATAAATATCGTGTAAAAAACAAAATTGTCGATAAAATTCTTGCTCTCGCAAACTATTTGCACGTACTCACGTTGGGGAAAACTGTGTCAAAAATGGCGGTTAATTAAATTTTGAAATTTAAATTTTTGTAATAAAGTTTAGTACCGAATAAAAATAGAGAAAATTATGTATTAATATATATTTAAATCTTCAAGCTAGTTTGTGCTGTTTTCTTATAAGAAGCTGTCATATTTAAGCATTTTTTACATTTTTGAAAAAGAGAAAAAAAAAAAATAATTTTATGTATTTATTTTAAGTAAATAGTCTTTAAAATAAGAATTTAAAATGGAACTATCAACTTCAAAAGTTAAACAGTGGTGCAGAGTTGAAATAAATCTGTAACTTCTAATCGGCTAGTTGGATTTACATGAAATTTCACATAGGCGTAGTAGAAGAAAGCAACATTAGAAGCACGATATACGCTTCATGAGCGGAGCTATGTTCAAAATATGGTACTAATGTCATAGAAAATATTTAATTACCCGATTTCTAAGCTTTTCATAGCACCTAAAAGTTCTTGATAAATCCTTTCGAAAACATAATTGCATGTACTATTTCCCTTATATATTCTTCGCGATATATTTATTTGAAATTTTAACAATCTCAACTTTGTAAGATGTTGGTCAAGTCTTTTCCATATATATCCCAACGTTTTCAACCGATTTTAATATCGTTTTTAGCAGTTTATTCAATAACAAAATTATCTTTCAAATAAAGAAAATTCAAAGTCGATATCTTTATTGAGGACAGACATTAGAATTCTTTAAAAAAAAGTCTTAAAAATCTAAAATTATATTATTTTTTTACTTCCTGACCAATATTTAAACTAAATCTAAATATTAAAGTATTGATGTCATATTTCTCTGAATTAAATGCCATTTTCGACCCATTGAACCCAAATGTATAGACGGGCATTACCATTTAGCCAAAAAACATCTAATTATTCTAAAAATGCATTTTTTACTTTCTAATAAATAGGAAAATTAAACGTGATCAATTGAGTGATGATTTCCCTGAATTAAGCATCATTTTCGACCCATTTAACATTAATGTACTTATACAAGGACAAACATTACCATTCTACCAAAAAAAAAAAAAAATCCTAAAATTCTAAATTTTTTTTTTTTACCTAATAATAAGTAGAAAATAAAAGGTGATCATTAAAATATTGATGTCACCTTTCCCCGAATTAATCCCAATGTGGTGCAGTGAAAGACTCGGAGAAGACTGTTTGCAATCATTTGACAGCACAGCAAATTTTAATTTTTCTGGCCTGATATCGCATCTCATCATTACAAACAAATAGTGCTGCTATCTACAAAGCTAGACCAATCCACCAATCCATATATTGGCCTATGGTAAAAAATACTTAGACAATACTTAAAGCTGAGTAAAAAATAAAATAGAGTTTACCCATTTGAAAAAGTAAGCGAAAAACAATAAAGCTTATATTTAGAGTATTCCAGAAAATTTTAAATATTTTATTAAAAAATAATACAAATTATTTTTTCCTTTTAAATTTAAAACTTGAAAGAATGGTATATTCTTAAACAAGACAGAATTTCAATAAAGATTTAATTTTTATAAGCTAAATTACATGCACTAATTTTTATGTGCACAGTCCTTGGTATGAAAAATTAATATTTTGTTTACAATTTTACAATTTTACTTTTTTAATAAAATAATTTTTTCTTTACAAATTTCAAAAGACAAGACTACATAAATGTTTAATAAAGAAATTTTAAATTGATTTATGTTTGCACCCAACATCCAGCATTGCTCGAAAATGGTGGATTTTAGAAAAAAGTTCCATTTTGATCGATTAATAAAAAAAATCTCACGTGAGTTTATTTAAATTTATTGACAACACTTAATTGAAAAACGTATGCAGGAGCACAGATTTTATGAAAAAAGTCAATTTTTTAAGTTGCACACAATAGCATTTTCACATCTTCTTTCTTATGTAATGTATAAAATTAATATCTTATTTCTGCAAAGTTCATTTAAAAAGCTTTAAAACATATTTTTCAAAAATAAAATATTACTATTAAATACAAATAATTTTTCTAAATTTTATTGTCCTTTAAAATCTCGCCTTAAAGGGTTAATGCAACTGCATGTTTATCTTCTATAAATCATAGTTGTTGGTACCATCCGTTTTTCATTTGTTCCCTATTCTTTTTATTTTTCCCTTTTCCCTAAAAAATATTCAAGGCTAAGAAAAAAATAGCAACCTACAGCCAACTCATAATTTGTTAAGAAAGATCGCCTGTTTGATGTTCATTTCTTGTTACCAAAAAACGAAAAACAAATTGTTCTGGCAATTTACAAAAATTCATGGTTGTTTCTCTTTTGTTTTTTTTCCTATTTTTCATAAACAACGAAAAAGAAAAATGTTGCATTTTCTTAGCGAAAAAATATAAAGTTTTGTTTCATTTTAAATGCATTTCAAAGGTCTGCAGTTTCACATAAAGTAAAAAAGCAAGATTTGATGTTGTTGCTATTGTTGTTAGTTGTTAATGTTGCCATTGTTGCTGTTATTTTTGTTATTTATGGAGTGCGCATTTTCTTGTTAATGTCTTTATTTTTTATGTTTCAAGACATTGTTTTTGGTTGGTCTACTACTAGTTGTTATTATTGTTGGCCATATTTGTTGTTGGTTTCACAAACAAGGTTGTGGTTAAAAACAACATTGAGTCTTATATGTCCGTCTTTCTGTCTGTCTTTCTATGTGTTTGTTTGGGTTTGTTAGTTTATTATTTACAATAGTGTCTATATTATGGTTTTGTGGTAATGTTTATTAGATTATAACTATAGTACAAATACTATATTTTAGTTATTTCTTTTATGCAATTTTTTCCCATCAAGTTATGGTTGTGTTATGGGAGTTTATCTTGCATAAGCAGAATTTAACATAATTTTAATGTTATTGTTTATGTAATCTTAACTTGCTAAGTCTGGTAGAATTAAAAAAAATAACTAAAAGAAATAATATATACCTTGGTTTTATGAACATAAAAAATATTCTTTAGAACACAACTAAAATTATAAATTTTAAACTTAAAAACATTGTAAAAATTTTATTCATCATTAATAATAAATTATTTTTTAAAATAATTTTTGCTTTTAAAAAGTTTCTAAATTAATCCCACATCTTTGATAATGAAAATAACAATTTCTATGTACTTTCTTACCATCTTCCCTCTTCAATATTAAGATTTTCTCAACAAAAAAAGAACAGGTAGATTAAAATATGAAATCAAAATATCACATTAGTACAAAAACTAAATGACAAATGTATTCTCGTTCAAATGCATTTTCCAAACATTCATTTATTTACAGCATTTAATTCCAAAGGGAATTCATTTACTTCCATGTTAGAGAAAATGAAAGAAATTCTTGGCTTTTGAAGAGAATACTTAATGTGGAAAACATGCAAAATCCATTATCACAAATTTACTTCTGTTTCTGGTATCTTTTTTGCAAATCAGTAATATGTGTGAAAATGTTCGAATACTACAAAGATATTTTCATAATGATGAGTCATTGTTAAAGAAAACAATTTTAAAATATAATGAATTTTATCATCATTTTTAAGCAACTAAAGGGTAATAGCAATTTTTTTAAAGAAAAATTAGAGAAAATTTCCTATAAAAAGAGAATTTCAAAAAATGTATATAAAAAATATTTAGAAAAAAATCTATAAAAATAAAATTTTCGTATAAAAAGAAAATTCATCGCAAATTTTCTATGAAAAGATAATTTTAGATTGCATTACTCTCCGCCTTTCCTGAAAATTTTTATTCACTTATTCCCGCTTAGCCTTTATTAAAATCATGCTAAAACCTCATCACTTGTTTAACTAATTTTACTTATTAAATTGTTTGTTTATCTGGTTGTTGTGTGCGCCAAAAATATAAATTATAATTAAAAATTTTGCACCTTAGGACGTATGAGTGTTAATAAAGCACTCATACGTCACAAACACCGCATTCCCTACTTGTATACAACAATAAGCCTAATATAGATTTAAAAAAAAAATATTCTGTAAAAAAAAAAAAAAATACATACAATTTATTTACCAACAACAAATACCACTACAACCACAATAAAACAACAATTATTTGATTGTACATTGGATAAAGCAAATTACTTACTGCAGTAAAAACACCATAATGATGATCATCATTATAATTATCATCAACATCATGATGCTTTTCTCTATCAGATTGTAATAATGAAATACAACAAAGAAAAAAAAAAAAGGAATAAACAAAACCATTCAACCAAACAACATGCCAACCAACACAAAATGTTTAATTTTAACATTTATTTTTTTATATACACAAACAGACATATTTACAACACTTCTTTCTAGGCAAATCAGTATCACCACCAGCCACCAATAAAAATTTCAAATTGTTTTTAATAATCACTAAAATTTTGAAGTAATTTGTTTGGTTATTGGCTTAAAACACACACAAAAATGTATAAATATGTAAATATATTTACGCACTCTTACTTCCATATTTATATATTTTAGTTTTGTTATTTATCCGAAAAATTGTTGAATATATTTACATAATATTTGCTTTTA
This sequence comes from Protophormia terraenovae, assembly GCA_951394005.1. Taxonomy (NCBI): domain Eukaryota; kingdom Metazoa; phylum Arthropoda; class Insecta; order Diptera; family Calliphoridae; genus Protophormia; species Protophormia terraenovae. The sequence goes on from OX596074.1 coordinate 148,360,468, forward strand.
GTCTTGGGAAATTTTTTGCAAATTAGTTCAACTTTAAATAAAATTTTTGTGAAAATATTAATTATAAAATTTACCAAAAATTTGCATTAATTATTAAATACTTTTATAAGTAATTTGTACTCTGTTTGCTAGTAATTACAAAATTATTGATACAATTTTAAATTGAATATTTAATGTGTGTTTGCGGAGGAGAAAAATAAGTAAATATATTTAAAATATGGAAAATTATACAAAGTTAACAAATGCTTTTATTTATAACATATTTTAAGGCGAATGTGAAAATGTGTAGTTATTTTGTTATTACTTTTTTAAATATTTGAATTAACCCAGCAAAAACTTGGTAATGGCATGTAGTTACTTTTCAATGACAGCAACATACCGTCTACATTACATAGAAGTAGTTGACTACTTATTTATAACCCGGTATGTTAATACTAATTTATGATGAGATTTTTTGAAAAACTACTTTTAATTAATTCTTTATTCAGTTTAGCAAATTTTGTTATATATGAATTAATTTTTAATCTAAAAAAGTTTTTAAAATATAAAATTTCTCCTTAATGTCAAGTTTATGAAATTGGAATTTAAAAAATCTTTCCACTTTTAAGATTAAAAAAGAAAAATAACAGTTCTTTTATCCTATAATTTAATTTTCTCTTGTTTTAACTTCTAACTTAAAATTAATTATTTCTTGTAATGATATCTAAGTAATGGCTTGGAGTAAGTAGTTGCCTCTAATGTCATCACCGTGTTAAAATAATGGGTTATTCAGCCAATATGTTAGTAGTGTAAAGCCATTATATTAGCTTCTTAACTCATTACCTGGCAACCAAAGTTTTTGCTGGGAAACTTCATTTAATCGGATGACTACATTTTTTGGGTATTTTGAACATCGAGTTTAAAAATGCCCAAAGCTAAAGACTTCAAGGCTTTCAGTTGCTTCCTAAAAATGATACTTAGCAGCTGTAAATAGTATCATCATAACCATCCTGCTGACTACAAATATAGTCACCATATATAATAGAATAAATTTTCCAATGTTTTAGAAATTAAATTCGTTTTTGATAATTTTAATGTCTTCCAAATTTGGAAAATGTAAGTTTTATATGAAAAATTGCAATTCTCGCATTTTTGTGATTTTCTCTTCATAGTATATTATTATTTTGTTTTTTATTATATTACACAATTTTGGTAATGGAATATAAGGAAATCAATTTAAAATATCTAGGAAAACTAAAAAAAATTTAAAATCAATAAAATCATGTGTAAATTTTACGACTTGAATTTGTGTTCATACTCGAGGTGGTCGATTTTAATACTCTGTAGATCATTTCCTGTGAAAACAGGGTGACAAAGATATAGTTTTTCTGAAAGCTTAAATTCTCCTCTATAACTCTCCCATACATTTCAATTCAATCCTGCTAGTAGTTTAAATAATAAAATACAGATTTATAAACAAAAATTTTGCTATCGTCCCACTGTGCAGTATTATTATTACAAAATTAATAATTTTTTAAAATATTATATTTCTTATTTAGAATAAGTGAAAATAATCACTTTTTTAACCTGCGACTATGTATTTCCGAAGGTTTTTTTGAGTATTTATGAATTATACACTCAGAGAAAAATCCGATAACTGTCATTGTAACCAAAACCGTCGAGGATTTTAGATCGATTTTTTTCCTCTATTTATAAAAACTAAAAAAATATCTTTAATTTTATTAAACGATAAGATTAAAATAAAAGTAAATAAAAGTCTATTTAATTTTTTGTCCTTTATATAAATTGGACTTTTTACTAAAAAAATCGAATTTGTGGTCCAGAGTACACCGAGGTTATATTCAAGAATTAAATCGAAATAAATTAATATAAATATGAACAAATTGACTTTGAATCGAAGAACAGTGACCAAATAAACATTAATTACTTTTTGACATTGAGAAAATTCGGTCGGTAATTTTTCTTTGACCATTACAAACCATTTAATTGTGATCATTAATATATAATCAATAATGATTATAAAGCTATAAGTAAGTTTATAAATGCAGTCTAAATTACCTAATAATAACCTGTTTCTCTATGTCGAACGAAAATCTAAGCGAACGAAAGCAAGACGCGCCACAGTGTCACATTTGGCGGTTTTAGAACGACAAAAATCCAATTTTGGAGATATTGGTCTGAAATTGTATATTTTGTTAGTAGATAAGGCCGTAAACATTCTCAATAAAAATGGGAGGGTAGAATAACTGCCACTCCCATACCGAAAAAAATTAATTTATTTGTATGTATTTCGGACATATTTTTGTAATTTTTTTTTTAAATAAAAGATATTTTAAAAGTAGGCGTGGCATGATTCAATCATACCAGTCATAGTGTAACATTTGCATAACAAATTTTCAGCCATGACCTTAAAATGTCTAAATAATTCTTAAAAAATTTCTAATATGAGTTACCGCACATTTTATCTAATATTTTAAAACATCGCAAAAAGTCGCAGCCAATATTCTCAGATATAATTTTATAGATGTTCATTTATATAACAATCGTATTTTTAAATTGGAATTCGTTGGAACTTTTTAGTTCCAGTCTATTAAAATTATAATTTCCCAAAAATATATAATTTTTTATATTATGATTTCTATTAAATTGAAAACAATATTTTCATTATTGTTTTTATAACCTAGAAAATTGTAATAGACTAATTTAGACACATTTATTATTACATACCAAAAAAAATCATACCAATATCTGAAGTATTTACTGAGATATAAGAAGTTAAATTTCTTTCCAAAAGTTGTAAATAAAATTAAAATATTTTTAAAATTTGCAACTTTGAAAATCCATAATTCGCGCTGTAGACACTTTCCAATACTTTAAGTATTTTTTCCACTATATATGATATGTTTACTAATAAATGCGAAAAGAATTACTTCAATTAATAAGCTTTTATTTTTTTTTTTTTTTTTTTTTTTTTTTTTTTGTCGTTCTAATTTGGATAAATGTGTCACTGTCCGCACGAATTCGAATCATTTTGGGTTTCTGTATTTCCTAAGTTTTCGTATTGTTTTTGTTTTATTTTTTTTAGAGTAATTTTTTTCGTAAAAATATTAAAAATACTATTAAATTTTTTAAACATAGATACAACCTTGCAAATGAAATAATGTAAAAAAATTAAATTAATAAATAATAAAAACAATAATTTTTGAAATTTATTTATTTTTTTTTTATTGAATTTGGAAGCAAAATCTTAATTTTTCAATACGGTGGATTTCCTAATGAATAATAAACAAGATTAAGCAACATTTGCAGTGTCCAGGTGGGTAATTTTCATATTTTTCATTGAAAAATTCATCCAGTCGAAAGCAAAATAGCAAGTGACCGATTTTGACATTTTCGTTCGTATCGTTCGACATACAGAAACCCAATTTTGTATGAAAACACTTACGTTTCCGTTCGACTCATTGTTTGCATAGAATTGTGTTAGAGAAACCCAAATCAGTTTTGGTTCACTTAAAAAATGTTTTAGTCGAAAGAAAGCATACGTTTGACATAGAGAAACAGGCTATAAATATATATTTTTTTAACAGTTTTTTATATTAATTAAATATTTGTTTCATTTTACTTCAATTAAAATCAAAAATGTTACGAGGTCACTATAATATAAAAAAAGTAAATTATCTCAAAAATTTTGTACATTTGTATAATAAATGATCATCTGAATTCTTTCTAAATATTTAACAAAATTAATTAATGTTTTCGCTATAACTAAACCATTTAAAGACATTTAATGCTCAACATAAATCTGGGTTTAGCAGATCTCCGACACTTAAAAATATTGTACAAAGATTTTGAATTTAACTGAAAACTTCTGTGTAGCACATAGATAAGTATTTCTCCAAATTAAAATGTGAGGTTATGAGACAAAATCGCAAATTATTTCAAAGTGGATAAAAATTCAACATTAATTTTTATTAGGATCGATAAACACCTTTAATTGGGTATCATCAGTTTTTCCATAGTGAAAAAACTAGTCATTTTATAGCGTTACAAAAACCACAAAAATCACTTCGGTTTACCCTTTTTAAGATTAAGTGAAAGTAATTGATTTTTTAAATTTAACTAAAAATAGTTTTAAAAAATATGTTACACTTATAAATGATATTTTACTTACAATGTATTAAAATTTCTATGTCTATTTTCTTCAATGAAGTTGTTTTAATTTCCTAAAAATGTTTGCTAAATGTTGCACTATTTTACATTCTTTTATACAACTTTTTGATAGATATATTTAACTCAAGTAATAATATTTTCAAAACACTCTTTTCTTTTATAATTTTCCTTTCGCCTTCAATAATTCCTTAAACTACATTAATATAAAAGCATTTGCATATCATGTACTTTTGACATTAAAAAATTATTATATCTTAGCCAAGTTAATATATTAAAATAAATAAAAGAACTAAAGTAAATTTATCATCAAAAACATTTAAAATAAATTTTATTTCTATGATAATAAAAAGGACACTTAAATATTATTTTACTTTTTCAAATAATATTTACATACAAACAACATTATTTATCTAACAAATGTCATGTTGTTAGTTGTTCTTTTTTTTTTATTATTTTTTAAAAGAAATAAATAAAAGTCTCATGATAACGAATAAATAAAAAAAAAAAAACAATCATGATAAAAATGATAAAGACAAGATAATGATGTCTTCATGCTAATTTTTTTTGCTGTGGTTTTTCCAGATTCCTATACATGCATAAATTTTATATAAAAATATTAAGGTGTGTAGAGAATAAAAGCAATTATTTATATTTTTTTGAAAATAATATAGATAAAATCTATTAAATTGTTACAAAATAGATAAACTAACTAGACTGACCTTTTGTCCTAAATATTTTTTGTTTTTTTGGCATTTGAAACTTTGCCGTTACATCTTTCTTGAATCTATTTGTTAATTTTAATGATTAAATGATATAGAGAACTTATCTTTTTTGGCATATGTCTGTCATTTTGACACTTTTGTTCTCTCAGGGAGGATAGACAAATTTAAGGTTGATTTTGAAATGAAAACAAAAATAGAGCTAAAACTTTAATGTGAATTGTTGTATTTGAACAACAGATTGTCACCTGTGCTGAAATACATACACACACAAATGATATAAATGCTTATAAAAGAGGATAAACTGACACATATGTATATGTGTGAAGAAAATTACACTGTTTCCTTTTAAAACTAAATTAAATCAATTTATTAGCGCTATAAATATTATATTTAAACATTCAATACGACAAGGCGATTAATGGAAACTAAAGGATATATTAAGCATTTGAATAGTTTTCATTAATTTACTTAATAAATGGTGTAATTATTTTTACATTTTTCACCTTGCAACACTTGTATGTCTCTAAAGAATTACGCCTTTTTTTTCTAAATTATAAAAGAGAACTCTAAAAAAACCCGGTAAATATAATTGTAGAACTGCTGCCTTTAGTCACTTGTCGAAGTGTTTTATGGAGGTTGCATGTATGAGTGCTGCTAAAACTGTGTCATAAATGGATGGTGGCAGCAAACAACTAACACAAAGTTGAATGAAAAAAAGTAAAAGGAAAAAACTTTTTGTTGTTTTGTCCCTGCCACTTAAATGTCTTGTTTTTTGAGTGACAGAAGCTAAAAAAAACAGTCCTTGTTTTCTATTCGAAGTTACTTATATATTTAAATGCATGTGACTGTCTGTCGGCCCGTCTGTCTGTTTTATTTATCTTATGCCTGGCTAAGGATTGTTTATCATTTTTGTCATACATAGACAAGGGAAAATATTTCAATGTTTATTTGTTTTGCTTAGATAAAAAGTTGACACTTTAAGTATATTCAGAGTAGATTAATTAAATATTAATTTTTGGTTGCCAAAATATATATATCACTTTTATATAAAATATAAAAGTGATTTCTGTCTGTTTAGGGTTTATTCGGGGTAGTTGTTTTAACTTATCAAAGATTTATGCTTTGAAAGTAAAAAAAGAAATATATAAATAAAAAAAAATAAAAAAAATGAAATTATGATATTAAAATAATTTCTTTTGCATATTTAAAAAAAAATATTTATTTAAATTTTAATTACTCAATTTTTTTCCAGGACATCAAAATTATTTAAAATTATAAAAAGATAAGCAAATTTTAAAGAAATTATCAACTACTACATCTTCCCTGTGCGATTCGCTACCTCTCTTAATGTGATAACTAATATTTATTTTATATGGGAGTAGTAGCCCCCATGTCCCTATTATGACATTTGATATGAAAAGACTTTTACTGTAATACTATTTTAGATAAAATAAAATAATATTAAAATGATTAAAATAATATTTGTGTGGGGGCTGCCTTTCCCCCAGGACTATCCTATTCTCTTTTAATCAATGCAACATGATAAGTCAGTAGTTCTCACGAGGTCAGAGGACTCTTATTGCAGTAGTTCTTTAGATAAGCCATTGTAAATATTTGCTTTATAGGGGAGGTACCACTTTCCCTGCTCCGAAAGAAAATTTACATACCATAATTTTGTTACACACAAGATGATACTGTGAAACAAAATTGTTTCAGCCGCTTATGAGTTTTAAAAAAGTGAGTGTAAAATCCTATCAAAATCCTCATAGCATAACATCATTCAATGTAAGTACTATCTGTGTATTAAATTTCATGTAAATAGCTTCATTAAAATTTTTGTTTCTTTTAAAGTGGACGCGACCTTCAATTGACGTCTAATATAACCTGTAACCTCCTCCGGCTCTAGTAATGGCCGTGCGTAAAATTTTTATAAAATGAAGATGAAGAAGAAACATTCGATCATTTCCTATGCCACTGCCCAACTTTCACTGAAATAAGGACTGATTAGTTTGGAGGTCCGTTCATGCACGTATTATCAGATCTCTCATTTATTGACATTAGAAAGACCAATTCCTACATACAAGCGTCAGGTTGGTTCTACTCGAACTCAGTTACGGACATGTGAACAACACATGATCCCTTATGGCAACACATTGTTCAGACAGCTACCCATTGAACTTAACCTAACTTAAGTGGGATCTGACGCGAGAGATTTTTGTAGGATGTGCGAAGATTAAGAGACAATATATACATTGTCATTATCCAGGACTTCAGCGCAGATGGCTGAAGTGGTTTGGAAGCCACATACTGATAGAAGCGGCCATCAATAAAAGGCGGGCAACATGTTCCAAAGGTTATTTTATTACCTTTTTTGTACTACAACATTTAAATAATGGGCATAAATAGACTACCCTGATTCAGCTCCGATTTATTTGATTTTTTTTGCCATTGATAGTACTTTTAACAGTGCATATAATGGTGTAAACATTTTTGACCGCAAATAAATATTTTGGAAGTTATGGGACTTTGAAAATCGAATTTCCCTAAGAAACTCGTATCAAAAACATCTTCGTTATAAAAAAAGTTGGGTAAAAAGGAAGAATTACCACAGAGTTAAAAACCTTTCCGCCTGGCCGAAGGCCGTCTATTAAAAAAAGTTATTTCCACAAATTTTTTTTTTTTTTTGCACAAGAAATAACATAATACTTAAAAATTTGTGTTTATGAATCTTTTATAATATTTTTATTTTATTTCTGTAAATGCGTCCTTAAGAGCTTTTAATTGACACCTTAATCTTTGCAATCGGATAAATAGTAAAGGAAATATTTACGATTTGAAGTGAATTAGGGAGGTAAATGAGTACCAAATAATGTTTTTGTATTTTTTTGCAGCTATTTGTAGCTTTCATTTGATATCCATATTGAGTCGATATAATCCTCGTAAATATTTTATAATTTTCTTAAAATTTATGTATCTTTCAAGTGCTTTTGAATAAGAACTGGGTACGTAGTTTTACAATTTTTGGAGCAAATACCCTCATTAGTAAAAATTACTTTTGCAATGTGGTATATACAGATCCTTTAAACTCTTTCCTATTATTTCATTTACTGCTCCAAATATAATAAAAAAGTTCATGATTGAATTTTTTACTAAAAAATTAACTTTTTCATTATTATCTTTTTAATAATAGAATTTACAATGAATGCCCTGTACTTTTAAACATCCAATTATTTTCTTCATTAGTTACATGTGTATTTGAGCTCTCTCTCAAAATAATACAAATATTTTAGATTTATTTGAAAATATATTTCAACTGTGGTTTTAAAACATTACTTTTTTTTTCGAAAAAAAAAAAAAATAATAATAATAATAATTTCAACAAAATTTTCTATTATTTAACAAAAACCAACATGCTTTCAAAATAATTCAGATGATAAATTATTTTTGTAGCATGGAACACTGTAACGTATGAGTATTATGAAATATTTTAATAATATGAGTGTATAAAATACACATACACAAACGTAATTTATATTTGCTATCATATGAGGAAAAAATTAAAAATGAAAAAAACAAGAAGCTGAATGAAATAACTCTAACAATGATGATGAAAGAACATATTTTATATGAAGCTAAAGGGGGAGTTTCATAAAAGGTAGGCGGAAATGAAAAGTTTTTTTAATAATTACACTTTAAAATAACTATTTTAAAGTCATAAATTGTATGTGGAAACCTTAAATATTTAAAAAATAAAAGAGAATATTAATATTTTTTTTAATATTCAAAAGATTTTATTCACTAACTTCCTAATCTTATGGAATATCCCACATATACCTACATTCATTTAAAGATGTATATGTAGTAGTATTTATAAGTGTAAGCTTATGTTTACATATGAGGAAAATTAAGGGTTACATGGTAAATAAATTTTAGAGGTTTAATTAAAGTGAGAGGGTGTGGTTGTATGTATAAGTTTGTGTATAAGTGGTTGATGAACTATTTTGTAAATCTTTTTCTTGGTAAAATAAATAAAAATCCTCGCTCACATACACAAACAGAAAAAAAAAACACAGAGCTAGTTAGTGTAAAATTTGAGGTTTATATTTTTTTCTCCTTTTGCTTGTTGAAAAGTTTTTTAAAGAAAACAAAAAACGAAAAAATTTAACAAAATAAAAAACAAATACTTAACTAACACATACATACACATATTAAAAGTATAAGTTAAATTAATGATATTGAATATAAAAAAAGTTAAAAACTTTTTAACAAATAAAATAATAAAAGTGAAAGTTTAATATTTCCCAAAGAATTATTAAATTTGAAAGTAAAAAGATACTTTATTTAAATAATGAAAATAAAATTTATATTAAATATTTTATTTAAATATTTTTCTGATAATATTTCTTACTATACATTTTTGTTTAAATGTCTGCTATTTTTTTTTTTTTTTTTTTTTTTTTTCGAATATTTGAAGTATTAAAATTTATGCACCCGGAGGTATTATAAATTAACGTCACCTTGTAATCGATATTATTTGCGGCAAATGCATATACTCACACAAACAACAATATTCTCTTATCCATTTTCAACATATATACGTCCATAAACAGAGAATCAAACTATATGAATTTACATATACAAACGCACATAAGAAAAAAAGGACAATGAAAAACACAGTCAGTTATGCATGTTTCTTATTGTTGTTGTTATTTGTGTTGCTGAAACACATTTATACAATTTGTATTGTTTGTTTGTATTTGTAGAATATATTTTATTGTGTATTTGTCGGTCAGAATCATAACTTATGCAAAAAAAAAAAAAACCGTAGCATATGCGAGGGTTACTATTGTAATGTTATGAAGAAATGTGTACAACTTAAAAATGTTTAAAATAATTTAATTTTTGTACCAACAAATTTTAAATTGTTTAAAAAACATTCCAAAACAACACGTTGAAAATTGTTTTTTTCTTCTTCTTATTATTATTTTAATAATCGTTATAATTTATGAAAGTCACCTCGAATATAAAAAAGATCTAAATTTTTACGAAATTAATATTATATAATATTTTAAAAGAAAAGTCTTCAGTTACCGTTAAGAAAGCTTTTTTAATTTAGTTGAAATTTTCTCCTTACATTTTAAACAAGTTTGCAATCGTAAATTGCCTTGTTGTCTCTGTTTGGCGGTACCAAAGCAGAGTTTGTGGATTATAATTAGACACCAGCAGAATGTGGTATCTTATCCACATTTAGTTATTTGAACATATCGAATTTTTATGAAATCAAGCTAGATAAGAAAAGTTCCGAAGGGTTTTCAAATTTAAAAACTGATTTTAATAACCTTCGACTGAGCAAAATTGTAGACTGAAGATACGTTTATATTAAAATAATAAAATTTTAAGAACCGTATTTTAAAATACACATAAAACTTCATACAAAATGCAAAAGTCCGTAACCATTTAGAAATCAAATTTTGCCAGGTAATGAGTTAAGAAGCTACTTACATTATATTATTACAAGTAAACATTTTAGAAAGTCATTACTTATTGATTTTAGAGCATTATTGAAGAAATAATAGGTTACAAATAACTAATAAAATATCGGGATATATTAGAAAAAAGCACTTTTTATTTTAAAAATAAAAAGATCTTTTCAATTCTAATATTAAAAACTTAACTTCAACAAACAAAATGTGATATTTTAAAAACTACCCAACAAAAACTTCCATTGCCATTCCAAATAGGGTCTTAAATAATTAATTATTCTAATATAAAAGCATATTAATAGTTACACAACTAGTTATATGTAATGCATAGAAAAGACGCAAAAAAAAAAAAATTACAGGTATTGAACACGGGATATCGATTTTAGTACAGTCACATTATTAGAGAGCAAGTTACCTCGTGTTATTACAAGTATGCATTTTAGAAAGTAATTACTTAGATGTCATTATAAGAACTAATTACCACCAAGCTATTATTGAAAACAATAGGAACTAGTTACGTTTTAGGTTACAAATAAGTTATAAAAGTATGTTTTCTTATTTTTTTTTTTTTTTTTTTCTTTTTTAATGTAAAAAGATTTTATAATGTTTACTTATAGATTTACTTATAAACTTAAATTCTATTTTTAATAGCAACAGCTTCCTGTATACATTTAAATGTAGCCTTATTCGCCAATAACAGCATTACCTAATAGCACTTCACTAGTATTTGCTAAATATGAAAGTAATTCGATAGATAGATCAAATTACTTTCTAACTAAAGAAACGTGAACTTAAATTCAAAGAGAGTTCAACTTCCACTTGAGAAAAATATTTTTATTTCTCTTTATAAAAACTACTTTTTATCACATAAAAACATAACTCGACTGTGGTATAGTGAGTAAGACAGCAAAATAACCGACATCCAAAACAACTATTTTATAGTATCCAAATAAAAACTGGTAAAATTTAGGACATCGCGAACAAAATTCATCAGTTATAGCACCAAAAGAGGAAAATGTTTTTCATATTGTTTTCGCTTACAAAACGCGTTATTTAGTAGACGAAGTTTTTGCTGGATATGTAAACTGGTACTCAATTACAAAAAATAAAGTGATTAATGAAGAACTCAGGAATTTTAAGTTCAGAAAAATTTGCTTAATTTAACTATTTATTTTTAATTTTTTGAAAATATGGACTATTTCAGATAATTGGTTCGTGTGACTAAATTTAAAGGAAAATGGTCACAATTTTTAGCAAAAGCTTTTAAAACGTATGGTGTTATATAATTTAATTTGAAAAAGTATTAAATTCAATATCCAAATTTTTGTACATACTTAAAAACTTTAACTTTTGTTCCACAAGTTCTAGATGTAAAAACTCTCCAAAATTAAATTTAAACGCATCTTGAGGTCTTCTTTTTTTACTAAATTAAATTAAAATAATTAAAATTTTTTTCTTTAGCCTAATTTAGAAAACTATGGAGTATTGAAAAATTGAATTTTAATTCAAAAAAATCAAGGCCTTAATGAGGCTTAAAATTTTATCATATAGCTTAAATTTACCATTTAATGATTTCTTTTAATTTACACCATTTATTATTAATTCCGATAACAAAAAGAAGTACACCTCGTACATAAGAATACGTGAACTCGTACATAGTTATGTATGGAAGCATAGAGATACTTCCCAGTGGTAAAAAGAAGGGGTAAAGAGCCCTACTAGAAGGCCTTTTTTATGTCCAGAAGACCTTCTCCCTGCATTCCATGTTCATTTCATTTTTACACGCGATGTCATTGGGAGGTAGGCCTTACACATTCGCGACCCGATACAGCCCTTCTAGAAGACTTTTTTATTGAAAACTGCAAGCAGGACTTCTGTAGAAGTACTAAAAAGAGTCCTTCTACATAAAGCTATTAATATAATATTTTTCTATTTCTAAAATGTTTAAAACTTAAAAAAACAAAATTCAATACTAAAAAAACATTTCTGTTAACTTTTGACAAAACATCTTAAGTAGATATAAGACAAATTATTTGAAAATGACATTTGTATAGAAATTGTTGATTTTTTATTTAATATTCCTGAAAAAACTTAAAATTTTTGTTAAGTTATTTTGTCAAAAACATAAAGATATAATATAAAAGATTAAGTTTTTAATAAAATACTTATAATAAAAACCATAAATAAAAAATATAATTAACTTAGAAAATCACATCCTATTCAAACAAAGAATTGGAGACAACTAAATGATTTATCATTCTTTTTTTGGAATTTCTGCTTTGAATTTTAATATTGTATTTGTAACGGTTTCTGCATGGTTTTGCTTTTTCAAATACTGTAGTCTTTCTTTCCTTCTAAGAGAAGGGAATTAAAACAATGTACTTTTTATAAATAGATTTGTTGTTTAAAACAAAATATATTTAAAAAAATACAACTTCTTATGATCCTTCCAAGAGAAGCGAAGTCGGAAGGTCTGTCGGATCTTTTAGAATGCAGGGATGAGGCATTCATGCAGGCCTTATTAGAGAAGGCGTGTTAGCATGAGCAACTGCATCTGAAAAAAGGTCTTCTAGGAGGCCTGCGCGGTAGAGGCCTCTCAAATTTTACCGCTGGGTTATAAATGACAGACATATAAACAAAACTACATACATGTTTAAATGCAATAACACTGCATTGCGTTTAAAATGTTGGTCTTTGCAGAACCTCATATAAAAGGCATCTTGAAAGGGCGAAATCCTGAAGAGATAGACGAGAGAAGTAATTTTCCCACTTCAAAAGTAGAACTTTTATGGAAGTTATTTGAAATTAGTTCTAAAAAAGTAAATAAAAAATTTCAGAAAAAATGCAAAGTTAAATTAATATTTTTAAAAAGGTGAAAAAAAATGACGGCTTATTGACAAAATTAGTTTGAAACTTTTAAACATTCGGCGTTATAAACATTTTATTTAATAAATCAACACTGATATTGTATCAAGTTAATAACAATCTAGTAACAACTACCCGTTGATGATCTACACACTTTTAAAGAGATTTTTTCTGTTATTCTTTTAATTTTACAGCTCAAAACTCTTTTAAATGGTTCTGACTTAAAAATGTTAGAAATATGTTTTCAAGGCCCCTTGCTACACTTGGCCCTATCAATCCATTTCCTTTACCTCTACCCTGTAGCAATTTATTTATTTCATGTTGTTCATTCATTGGTATGTCAATGGTGTTTTTGTACGAGTGATTTTTTCTTGCTTTTAGTCAGTGCGGCTTATTTTGTCGTCTGCTTTAAACACACTTACCTATCACACATACTATACAGTACACATTATTAATTTATTTTATAAAATATTTTTGGCCATTTAAATGCATTATAAAACGTTTTTATAGATTTTGTGAGTATTATATATATAAATGCCAAAAATATGCAAATTATTACAGTTTATTTCTGCTAAAACTTCAATGCTTTTATTGTGCAACAACAACGATGTATGGATATTTTTACCTGGTGCGTTATTTTATATGTGCTTACACGTCGTGAAAAAAATTCAAGGAAATAGTCTAAATTTAAATAAAAAATTTCTTATTTTAAAAAAAGAGACCACAAGCTAAGACCATGACATATTTTTTTCTACTACCTAAAAAAACAATAGTTTTTTTAGGGATAAATTTTGTGCAATAATTCATACTAAACTACACACTTAATTCTGATACACAACATCCAAACTAGTAAGTAGTATATTTTTAAAAAATGCACGAAGTAACTTTCTTGTAGTTAAGGTTAAGATTATTTTTAATATGTAGTTTATTTCTTTTACTTGATTTTCCCTGATAATTTATTCTCCCTCAACCAGCTGTATAAATGTAAATGCAATATCAACATTTAATGAAATTGAAAAAAGATTCGGCTGTGCCGAATCTTTGATACCCTTCACCATATTACCATGTTACCATCTTAATATCTTATCGACATCATATTACCGTATTACCGACAAATAATAAAATTTTCGCCTTAACGTATGCTTTCATATTTTCACATATATAAATCTAAATTTTTTTCAAACTACGAAAATTTGAATATGAAAAAAATGAAATTGACCATATTACTATCTTACCATCTTATCGACATCATATTACCGTATTACCGACAATTAATAAAATTTTCGCCTTAACGTATGCTTGCATATTTTCTAAATCTAAATTTTTTTCAAACTACGAAAATTTGAATATGAAAAAAAAAAACAATCATAACAGGCTTTGCTTTTAAAAAAGAAACAACAACAATTCCATATATATTTATTTTTGTATGTACAAACTGACTGAATACACAAAGAACAACAACAACACTGTTATTCATTATATTACTGCTGTTGCTAACTAAACTACTTGTCTATACAAAAAACAAAAAACGTCACTAATAGTCATTACAATGCTTAATATACATGTTTGTGTATGTATTTATGTATATTCTTAACAGATATGTTTTAGTTTTTAAAAATAAACAACTACAATTCCATATCTATTTATTTTTGTACAGACTGCATATACAAAGAACAACAACAACACTGTTATTCATCATATTACTGCTGTTGATAACTAAACTACTTGTCTATACAAAAAACAAAAAACGTCACTAATAGTCATTACAATGATTAATATACATGTTTGTTGGTGTATTTATATTCTTAACAGATTTGTTTTTGGGCCATAACTCTGTTGATTATGAACGAATTTGGTTTATTAAAAAAACCGAAATTTTATAAAAATATTTATGACTGATCTATATAAAAATAAAAATCTATAGCTTGAACAAGGGCTTCAAAAATAAAAAATTCGTTTTCCCCGATATCTCAGTTATTACTGAACCGATTTATTTAATTTTTTCAGAACAAAAATTCAGAAAATAATTTTCGAGCCCCCTTTAAAAATTCGAAGTCCCTGGTATATGCAGAGGCTTCAGAAACTAAAAAACCGGTTCTAAAAACCGGTTTTTAAAGCATATCTCCACCATTTATAAACCGATCTTCCTGATTCAAAAAACTGAAATTTTATACAAATATTTGTGACCGATCTGTATAAAAATAAAAATCTATAGCTTAAACCAAAGCTTCAAAAAATAAAAAATGCGTTTTGTCCGATATCTCAGTTATTACTGAACCGATTTATTTCATTTTTTCAGAACAAAAATTCAGAAAAAAATGTCCGAGAATTCTTTGTAAAAACGAAGTCCGTAGTGTATACAGAGGCTTCAGAAACTGGAAAACCGGTTCAAAAAACCGGTTTTTTGAACATATCTCCGTATTGTATGAACCTATCTTGCTGAATTCCAATAGCAAAATTCTCGAAAGCATTTCCGATCGTTTGACATACATATTATATATGTCAGTTATCGGTGGGCTTAATAAACGCCATTTCAACCGACACACGGACGGACGGACGGACGGACGGACGGACATGGTCCAATCGTCATCGCTTCTTACAAGGATTCCGAAAATATAAACTTTTTTGCTCTCCGACGAAAATTGTGGAAATTACAAACGGAATGACAAACTTATATATACCCTTTACACCTGTGGTGAAGGGTATAAAAATTATAATCAATATGTTTAACTCCATTTTACGTGCATTTATCGTACCAACAAATAAACCTTATGGTCTTCACTCTGCCACCAATTTCCTACTACCTACTCCCGCTTTCCCTTATACAATTGCCCCAAGTGTTAATTTGCAGATTTGACATTGGTAATAATTCAGTGTGTAACGTGTGCTAGTTACCAGTTCAATGTCTATACATCCTCCCACAGGTTCATAAATCTGGAGCCTATTGTAGACATTTCTATACTCCAAACTCCTTCCATCTTTTACTTTCACAACAAATAAACTGCATTTAAATTTAAATTCATTTAATGATGGCAACTATTTTTGGTTGGTGGTTTAAGGGTATGAGTAAATTGTAAAACGGATTCAAAATTCAAATTCATGGCCACACTATGAATGACTAAGTGTTTTGTTTTAATATTTTGGAGGGAGTAAATGTAAGCATATGAGTGTGTGTTTTGTATGTAGACAAATATTTATTAATACCAATTGAAATGTTTATTTACTTTTAGTTGTTTCTGTTGGATATATTTTAAAACAATACTTGCCATTAATTTATATTTTATTTGCAAAATTGTCATTTTATAGCCAGCATTATTAATCACAATTCGAACCAAAAAAAAAAGTAATTTTAATAATTGCTATTTGCACCTCTTTATAGTCTCAGAGTTTGTATGTATGACCGATTTGTTTTAAGTTTTTTTAATTATTATGGCAAAATAAATATAAATTTCAATTCTTGCTAATTTATTATACATTACAGGTATGAAATCATGTGTAAATATTTGTTCGTTTTTTGGTTTGTGATTTGGTTTTAATTGTTTTACAGCTAATTTGTTCAGAAAGTTTTTCTTAAGTATGGAGGAGAATTTTAATTATTTAATATGTTTGAAATTATTTATTTATTTATTATATAGGAATTATTTTGCTTAAGGAATATTAATATCAAACCATTAATCATGATGTATGCAACGCCCAGTAATTAGTATTGCAAGAGTAAGATAAAATATATCTTGTTGATATAAAATGATAAGATTATTACAGACCTTGTATATCATGTGGCGTCAGAAAATTTTTACTCGTGATAATATGCATATTTTATAAAATTAATCAAAAAGAAGGTGATAAATAAAAATTAGAATTTATAAATTAAATTTCAAGTTAATATTACACTTTATTTCTCAATTAAAATTATATTAATGTTTTTTTTTATTTTTTTATTTTTATTTTTTTATTAATGATCCATTAGTACTGAAAACTCATTCCTTCTCTTCATTTATATAGACCAATATTTAGTTAGTATTATATTCAGTAGTTTGTAAGTAACTATTGCACAGTGGTTCATTCTGAAAATAAAAGTGTAATAAAACTGTATATTTTAAACTGCTAAGCCGATTTAAATTAAACCTGAGACATCGACTGAGGAGAAGTTAGGCTTTGGATTGTGTAACTGAAGCTCAGACGATTCCACCTCATGTTTTGAAAACATATTGGAACATGTAACTTTTACAAATATGAACTTATTTTCAAAAAAGCAAAATATAAACATGCGTACATTATATGTTATGATTAAAAGGATATTTGATTTTCTATTAAATGATAGACAATAATTTTCCATTTTCGGCCTTGTGCCCAATAACTTTTAAAATAAAAATTCCACTTTTTTTAATATATAGTAAAATTCTCTGTAGTTTTCTAATCTTTAATAAGGAAAATACATGTTAATTTGTCCAATTTAGCAAATAGAACTAAAACATTTTAAGCGTGTCTTAAAAATAGCAATTATCTTTTATTAGACTTGGTGCCAAATGTGAACCGATACTTATATTAAGTGTAAAATAAAACATACGAATACAGATTTATACGAATTGATTTACTTTGGGTGATTCCCGAAAGAGAGCCTTATATGGGAGCTATGGTAAATTATAGACCGATATTTGTAAAACTTGGAACTATCATATATGTTTATATAAAACTTATTTGTATCAAATATTAACTTGATACTAACATTTAAATGGGATTTAAGCCGTTAAATTGATTTTCTGAAAAAGGGTTTATAAGGGACCCAGGTCAAATATAGACCGATCTTCGGTAAATTTAGACTTACATGAAACTTATATGTGGCAAATTTCATTAAAATATTGCTATATTTAAGGGATTTATGACCGTTAAACCCTTTTCCGGGAGGACATTTGTATGGGGGCTAGATGAAATATTGGACCGATCATAACCATGAATTTTTGTTAAAAATTACGACATGTAGTTTAATTATATTGTTTACTTGGACCGTCAGACGGACAGACGGATATCGTTCAGAAAGTGATTCTAAGCTGATTAGTATAAATTAAGGTGGGTCTTAGACCATTATTTTTGGATGTTACAAACATCAGCATAAACGCATAATACTCTTCCCACGTTTTGTGGTGTAGGGTATACAAATAAAAAGAAAAATAGTAAAAAAAAACTAAATTTTTTACCGAAAATAAAATTTCTGTTAAAAATATATTTTTTACTTATTTTGCAAAAAAAAAAAAAAACAAGTTTTTAGTAAAAAATTTAATTTTTGTTTTATATAATATTATTTATATAATATTATTTATCGAAATTATCAAGATTTTAGTAAAAACTTAGAGTTTTAGTAAAAAATCTTATTTTTATAAAAAATTTAGAATTTCAGAAAAAATTTTGATTTTTGGAAAAAGAAATGATTTTTAGTAAAAATTTTGATCTTATCGTCTTACACAAGAAATTTTTTATTAGTAGAATATTTGATTTAAAAAAAATATATATACTTTTAGTAACAATATTGACTTCTAGTTCTTCTATTTTTTTAGCAATGAAAAAAAAAAACTCATAGTGTAATCCTTTCTTTAGATCATAAGTTTAGTTTAAATAATATGTTATATTCGGCTTGACCGGATCGAATTATATGAAAGGTGGGCAGTAGAGTAGGCAAACCACGCCCATTTTTTACAAGCTTACATTGGTCCTTGAACTATTTTTTAAAAGACTTCGTTGCCCTATCCTGGTTTCAACAGATAGACAGACAGAAGGACGGACATAGACTTAGTAATTTACTAGGACCAAAAAATATATCGTCCATTTCATGAAAGAACGCCCAAAAATATACCTACTGTTTTTCGATTTTTATAAAATTTTACACGTATAAGATCTATGGGTGTCTATATAGATTTCCGTTTTCATATTCGCTAAATTCAGAAAATTATCGATATTATTTCGCTTTTTCACTTTCAACTTTAAATAACAATATTTCTGGGAAGGCTTTGCGGAAATTTATGATTTAAACGGCGTTTGAATTGTAATTATATCCGCTTAAACATGAATATTTTACAAATAAAAAATACTCTTTTTACATTTTTTAAATGCATTTTTCTTTAAATATGCTATTGAATTTTTAAATTTTTTTTACATATTTGTAAAGCTTGGTATCTATACATTAAAATAAAAATCTCAAATTTTTCCAAGCTTTTCAATTATTTTAAAAAATTAAAAATTGTTAATAGCATATTTAAAGAAAAATTTATTTGAAAAATGCAATTTTTAAAATGTTCGTCGTAAAGCCGCCATTTGTAAATTTCAATTTCATTAAAATTCACAAATCCTTCTCAGAGATATTGCTGTTCAAAGTTACATACTTTTGACATTTTTTTGGTTTTTGAGAAAATGAAAAAGCGAAATAAATTCGCAAGTTTTTACAATTTCGTGAAACTGAAATTAATAAAAGGCTTAATGGAGCTTGTGTATACAAATTATTATCATAACTGAAAGCCATCAAGTAAAAAAAAATACCCTTTTTCGGGCTTTCTTTCATGGAATGGACGATATACTTTATCAAAATTATTATTTTTTGACATGTTACAAACTGAATTATAAACTCTTTTTGATGGTGGGTGCTTCTTCTGGTGCTTCTTCTTTTTTCTTCAAAAGGAACAAAATTTTTACCCAATTTTTCAACCTTCATATTGTTAATATCAGACTTTGGGTCAAATATGGATGGTTAATTACAATAATTTATGAAATAGTTTTCTGATACCTAAAATTTAGTTTCATGGGTTTTCATAACGATACCAAATTATTTCAAGAATTTTGGACCTCTGAAGAGATTGTAAAGGTTAAAGTATAGCCCGATAATGTATCTACACAATATATTAACTACTATGTATAAAATATATTTTATACTCGTTCCTAAATCAGTAATATCACAGTTACAATTTTGTCCAGCTAATTTTTCAAGATCTATCAGTGTGCGGCCAAATAATTCTGTGTATTTTGTGGAATCAAAAAGGTGTCATCTATAAGCGTTTCAACCGAGTGAAATGTTTGCGGAATATCTGTATCGAATACATTTGATCCTTGAACAGAGTATTGCACGAAAATTTACTAGAATATGCTACCAGACATGAGTCTACAATTTTACATCATGATATACTAGTGGATGGAAAAGGAAGTTTTCAGTATGAAACCTATAATAATTTTTTTATGGGAAACAATTTTTTAGGGCAAATATTGAATGCACTTTATTTTTATAGGAATTTGCATAAATTTTAATTTTAATAAAAATTTTTATTTTTTATATACCCAGCAAAAACTTTGCTTGCCATGTAATGAGATAAGAAGCTAATATAATGGCTCTACACTACTTTCACATTAGATGAATAACTCATTATTTTAACACGGTGATGTCATTAGAGGCAACTACTTACTCTATATTATTACAGGTAGGCATTTCAGAAAGTCATTACTTAGATGTCGTTACAAGAACTAATTACTTTGTAGCTATTCAATCATTAGTTTCAAAGTATTACAGAAGTCATTATTAGCAAAATGAATAGTAACTAGTTACATTATCGGTTACAAGTAAGTACTGAAGTATTAAAAAAAAAAGGCAGATAATTTTTTTGAAATTTATTTATTTGAAAATATGCGGAAATCAGGATTTGAAGCGCATTCTTGTGACCCGTGCAGAAATTGAATAAAATACCGGACCTTACTGACCTGCCCCCGTCTGAAAATTGTTAAGAGTTTAATACGTTTAACAAATTGTTTTAAGACAGACAATAAATTTTTCTTACCTTTATGTAATTGTATTTCCTAAATTGCAATCGCTTCAAATTTGTTGCCTGTTGAGTTTCAAAGTATTATAAATTTGTGCCAATGTGCCTAAGAGAAACAATACAAATTAGTGGATATTTTTTAGTAATATTCAGATACTTACCACTTTTAAACACTAATAATTTACCAATAGCCTTTTGAAATAGGAAATTGACTTTTGTAAACATTAACAAAAAAATTTTATTTTCTTATATTTATTTTTATATGTCAAGAATTTTTAATTTTGAAAAATTTGTCAAACATTTTTTCAGACACAAAATTTATTTAGTACACAAAACAGTAAAATTAAATGAACAATAACACTTTTTGCATATAACTAGCTTATTGAGCATAGTACGTATTTTGATGTTAATACAACATTTATAGATAATAAAATTTCTTACAAATTTCCTCTAGTACATTTTTATACCCCTTTATTGGTTTAAGAGTTATACCGTATTTTATGTTTGATGTAGTATTTTACATAAACTAAAATTACAGAGATCATGAATGAATTCATGTACGTATAAAGTGGCCTATTGGATTTGTTAACAATAAGCTATTCTGTCTGCTTACGTCGTGGTTTCGACTTCACCGGAGACTGGTGTGTTTACGATTAATTATTTGTTTTAGTCTTCTTGACTTTAACAAATAATTAATGTATTTTCATATTTTGCCCACTTTTAAAATATATAATTTTTATAACTTTTTACTAATCTACTTTCATGTAATGCAGAAAGTATGTTGTTATGTTTGAAAAGTAACTACATCCGTAACTACTTACGATTACCATGTTTTTGCTGGGTATTTTTTTTTTTTTTTTCTAAAGGGAAATTTCTGATTAAAATTTGATAAATTTCCATTTTAAAGGAAAAATATTCTTTTTTAACAATTTATTTTATAAAATTTCCTTCCATATGAGATTTTATAGTTATTTATTAGTCAACATCTTTTGGGGACTTTGAAAGTCCACTACTTGTCTATTCTGCATCATAAAAAAAGCCCAATTTGGATCACCTGGTGTTTGTAAGGTTAGAAAAACATAGTGATCTTGATTGATCTTATTAGAAGTGCTTTAATTTTCATCAAGCAGTATCCAGCTCGTAGGACCATAAATTACTTGCAACCTTCGAATCAATGACCTAATTGTTAACCCATACTATTCCCTTTTCAGGACAAAACTAAAAAAATATCCCTTCTAAATTAAAGTTTTACAAATTCGTATTGAAGTGAAATAAAATTTCAACTTTATATCTTTAATTTTGTGTTGCATGTTATGAAGCATTAAATTTCATTTAACGTCTAATATTCTTTCTTCTCTTTTGTTTTTAGTGTATTTTTTATAGCAAACATTTCCTTTCAACTGTTTTTTTATTTTCTTACTATTCTTTTACTATTTGACTTTTCGATAAAATTCTCATGTTTACGACTTGTTGTGACTCTTGTGTGGGCAAAGTGCCACTGAATTAATACGAATGTAAATGAATGAATGAGTGAATAGTATAACTGACAGACTGCCTGCCTCACTATAAAGTAATTTGAATGAGTAAAATTTATGTTTAGGATTAGTATTTTTTTTTTACGACACGCAAATTTAATTGCATTAATTTAAAAAACTGTTAATGTCCATTATGGTTTTAAGCGATAAGATTTTCAAAGATTAAAACATTTTAAAAAGATATTTATATGAGTAAGAAAATATGAAATTGCTACCTCTTATAGAGATTACTGTTAGGAAAGTAATTTAATTATTTTAATATTAATAAAAAAAGGAATAAAATAAAAATTGTAGCAATTAAGTCTCTTAAAGAATAACCAAGAAAATGAGAACATGTCTTATATTATTCTCTTTCTGCCGGACACTGTTTTAAAACTGAAAACAGTAGCCGGCAGAAAGAGTAAACACTATAGTTATACAAATACGTACTACTCACTTATAATTCCTGTTCCAAATTTAAACAAAACACCTGGGCATTATGTTTTTAATATAATTTGTTGTTTTATTATAATTTATATAAAATTGTTTCTTTTATTTTTAGTTTATAATAATAGTACATACTATTTAATATATTATTTATTAAATTTTATTTTTGCATTATTTACAATTATTTATATATAAATCTTTCATAAAATAAAAATATTTAAAAAAAAAAAAGAATTTTAAAATTTCCACAAAATTTTTTAAAATATAAAAATTAAGGAAAATTATAATTAATATAAAAAAGTAAAATACATATAAAAATAAAAAAAATGCTAAAACATAAATTTAATTAAAATTTTATATTAAAGTTAGTTTAGCTGATTAGTTTTTGAAATATTATTTATTTTATAATAGTTAATAATAAGTGTTTAGTTTTAATTATTTTTTAATTAAATAATATAAATTTATTTGTATTATTTTTTCCACTTGATTTTTGGTATAAATACATACAATATTTGTGTGTGTGTTTTGTGTCATTTTTGTAATAAATTTTATTTATTATAATATGGTTGTTGTTATTTAATAATTTTTACTTTTTTTTAAATAAATTTTAGTTTATTTTTTTTTTTTTTTCTTTTCATTGTTCATTTTATAGTTTATTGAATGTATTTTTTCTTTTGCTAATTAATAATAATTATAATTATACTTTTAATAAACCTTTAACATAGTTTAAATAGGCAAAACTGGCAACAAAATTTTATATATTTCTTTAATATGATTTTTTGTTATTTTCGTTATTTTCTCAATATCATACTTAAACTAATAGTTTGTAGCTTTTTTTTATTTTCATTTGTCAATATTTTTAAACATTTTTTAGCTAAAATTTAAATAACAATGAAAAGAAGATTTTTTGTTTCATGAAAAAATCATAAAATTAAGTCCAAGTAACATTAACTAATTAAATAATAAAAATAAAGCCTTTTTTCTTAACTTCCTTTTCTCTTATTTATTTGCTTTTTAAGGGAGTTATTAAGAAAAAGCTTTATTGTCGTTAAGGCTGTTTTTTTAAGAAACTTAGAAAATTATATTTTTGTTTTGTTTAGTAGAGAGAAGCTGGGCAACCCAAATTAAATAGAAATAATTTTAATTGTTTATATTCTTTTTTGTTGGATTTTAAGGTTTATTAATTATTTAATAATAGCTGCTTTAAAGCTTGAGCATTTAGCTTTAAGCTTTAAATATATAAAAGCTTTTATTTCATTTTCTTTGCATATTTAAAGCACAACAAGTTTTTTATTTATTTTCTTTTTTTTATTAATATTTTCTTTAATCATATTTATCTATTTAATACAATAATAAAAAAAAAAAAACTTAAAAATTTCAGTCATATTTCTTCAAATTCTTTAAAATTTAAAAATTTGGCCTTTTGTGGGAATTTCTCAATTCTCGTTTTGTTTTTTATTTTTCTTTTTTATAAATTTAAATGCTTAAATGCCTTTGTTTTTAGTTTGTTCTGGTGGGTTTTGTTTTTTTTGTTTCTTTAACTTTAAACACAAAGATTTAAAAATCGCTTATTTCTCCCTCAGTCTCTGGATAAGTGCAAGTAAATGGATTTATTAACCAAGTACACAAACCTTTATCTTGACGTTTCTTTTTCACGGTAATACGATTGTGATGCTCTTTGGATAGACCAGAGGTAAAACTGCTTTCATCACTATCTCTAGCTGTGGCTACACTATGATAACCACTTTCCGCTCTTCTTGAAATTCCCGAGTGTTTCGAAGTCCTGGGTGTGGAAGAATCATGACCACTGTCATAGGCTTCCGATGAGGTATTTAAGGGTAATAGAGGTAATTGGGATTGATTGGTTATGGGTAAAGAAGTATTAAGCTGCACCAGAACAACATCATCATGTTCTTCTTCATTTTCCAGAGAAGAACGCTTAGAAGGTGAGAGCAGAGCAGATTTTTCGTCCACTTCACAAATGTCTTCGTGTTCCAAAACAAAAGGTTTTTCCACTTTGGGTAAATTGGGATCAGAGGCGCCATCTGGGTGGCGTAAAGAGGCATATTGTTCCATGCCCGCAATTTGCATAATACCATTTAAGCTGGGTAAACTGCCTTGACTGGGACTGCGAGAGGGCTGTCTAAAAGACAAGGAAAAATAATAAAACATAATGAGAAATAAATAAATTATATTACATTCCTTCTTAAAAATAACTTAAGTATTTTTATTACAATATAAATCAAAGTAAAAAAGAAATTTTTCTTACCTTGGACTTGGTGATCGATAGGGAGGTTCACTGCATACACTACCAGGTCCAGTATTAAATCTATAGGCTGGCTCACTGTAAACACTGCCTACATCACAACCACTACGAAAGACTGGTGTTACTTCTGCCATGGCTAGCTGTGAGGTAAATATCTCACGTAGACGCGCTAATTGATCAAATTGGTTCCTAAAAGAAAGAAATTAAATAAACATAAAGAAACAATATTAGAATCTTCATAAACAAGAAGTTTTATTAAGTTTAAAATTATCTTTAAGTGTTATTAATCAAACTCACCTCGTTCTTTCACCCATGGCACAATCACTGAACGCATCGCCAGCCATATTGAAACTCGAAACAATGGACATATTTTCCACATGACTCAAAGCAGCCAAAGGATGTTCACTACAAAGAAAAATTAATATAAATTTAAATTAAAAATTCTACCTTAAAAATAAAAAGAAATAAAAAGAAAAAATAATTCCTTTACACTTACCCCACACCCATGGTACGTGCAATCTCCTCTTCCGTCACCTGTAAACCACAATCCGACATTTGCATACTCTGCTGAGAGTAATGATGTGAAGATTGTCGTGACAGTTGACGGTGAACCAGTTGTTCCTCTTGCCGCCGAATCTCTTGCTGTTGCTGCTGATACAAAGATTCACGTGAAACATGTCGCGATAATATACGATGCAAACTCTCATGGGAAATTTCCCTTGAACCCAAAGGTTCAATTAAAGGTAATGCAGGTGGAACTTCTGAAGGACCACTATCTTGATCTTCATCACAATCAGCCTGGCGATCATTGGGCAGATTGGTATCAGAAGCCGATGTAGTGGGTATGTGAGGTGTATGATGATGACCCAATGATCCATATAAATTATTGGCATGCGAATGTATTGAATGTAAATCAGTCTCTTCATTGATATAGGTCTCGTTATGCGTTAAATGCGAGCTTAAAGGTGCTTGTGAATGGCCGGAATTTTGACGATAATGATGAGCTTCTCTTATTTCCGCGGGAGCAGAAGCATTTGTAGTATCCATATTGTTGATGAGACCAGGTCCTATGGGATTAACCAATTCCAATTGACTGCTACGCAAAGAATGTTGATCTCCCGCTGCTGGGGGCTGTTGTTGTCTGGTACTGGTGGCATATAAATCCTCAGGATTATCTAGAGATTTTTGCTTAAGTTGTGACATATGGTAGGTAATATTGCGTAAATGTTGAGCCTGTTGTTCTCTGTGCGTATGAGTAGGTGAAGAACCAGCCGAGGCGGTTTGGAAGACTTGTGATGTTTGATATTCCACCCATTGTCGTATCATAGACTTTTTATGGGAATCCATAAAACCATAACCCTGCACCTGGGAAGCAGCTATAGGAAGATTGCCAGCAGTAAGCGAGCGGCTAGATTGAGATTTGGGACCATCTATCCAGGTTTCACATTGTTTAACATGATTCACCTCTCTTAACAAATGTCGGGCTTCAGCTACTTTTGCCCGAGAAACACGAGGTCCATCAATCCATTGTTCTTCAGTAATTTTACGCATAGGACTACCAGGACATTCTGCAGCTTCATTACTAACGGCTGCAACACCACCTACTCCCGGCCTTCTTAAAGGAGACCCTTTGGGTGAAGGAACATTAGAGGCTTTGGAACACATCATAGTCATACCAGGATGTCTTAAAGCACCCGCTACTATTTTGGGTGATGAGGCAGAATTTGGTAAAGTTTTCACACTATGTACGGGAGAATAAAATTGTGGTTGTTCACATATGGGTTGGGTACCGCTCGCCGCATTATTTTGTGGTGTAGGACTATTGGCATGAGTTGAACGTTTTAAACTACCGGTACGACCAGCAGCCACTACAGGACTTTGTGGTGTCTTTTGTTGTACCACCTTTTTGGCTGAACCAGGTATTTTTGAAGGACTGGGTTGTTGTTTTTCCACACCACTGCCTTTTAAAGCCTTACTCATCACTCCCCTCTGGTCGCCACAACTTAAAGAAGGTAAATAAACAGGAGGATGTTCACCATCCGTAGCATCATCACTAGGTCCCATATAAATGACAGTGTCTGCTGACAGTTCTGAACTAGAAGGGTCAGCACCTGAACCAGCAGATGAACCAGTAGATTGATGACCTTAATAAGATACAAAACAAAAACGAAAAGGAAACAAAGAAAAAGGGGAACCTTGTTAGATTTATTCAAAAGATACATTGTAGTACGTAGTAAAGAGAATGAATGCTAAAAACATTTATCGTTTTAATTTGGAAATTAATCTCGAACAAAACAAACATTCATTCCACTTACCAGCATTCATACCATTTGCCAAACCGCCCACTCCTGATTTATCACCACCCATAGGAAAACGATGTTTTCGCCTTCGCATGCGATGAATACGTGAGGCTAATTGTATGGTCGTTAAGGCATCCGTATGCGACTACAATTTAAAATGGGAACACATCAGATAAACAAACAAACAAAAAGACAAACATACATTAGAAATATTAGTTTTGAAAGCATTAGTCGTAAGTGTCATTTCTGCATGTATTCAAATATAATTTTGCATCCATAAAGATGAAGATGAAATGGAAGAAGTAGGAGGAGATAATTTGTGAATGCATTGTCTGTACTTAAAACTCAATGACAATGACATTGCAATGACAACATTTTACATTACAGATTAAGAATTCATTAGCACGTATTCTCTATAACTAACTGTCTCTCTCTCTCTTTCTTCCTCTCCCTCCTTTATGACGGATGCTTTTGTTAAGTGCTTTTTACTAAGAACTTACCTGGGTGTGCATAACATGAGCCATTATGGCGACATGACATGTCAATGGTGCTAGACAGTCTTTCAATAGTGGCGTCAATGGATGGTCTTTATTGGGTGGATGACGTTGACCACTTAATATGGCCAACAAGATGTTACCAATACCGGATAAAGGAAGACCACCACTACGATTGGCACAGCCACCCAAATCAATAAGATGCAAACGACTTCTACCACCAGCCACTATAACAATGAAAGGATACCAAATAGACAAAATATAAAAATAAAATAAGGATAACGAAAAGATGCAATAAGAAAAATGCCATAATATTCAACAAGATTAAAATTCGCAAACAATTTCTCGTTTGCAGAGAGAGAAATATTTGAATGTTTAAGTATATTGGGTGTGTGTGTGTGTGTTGTGAACTACTTACCTCCTCCCTTACGCGATAAACTGTATTGATAAACATGCAGGGTAAATATCATAGCAGGCTCAAGACCACCTTGTGGTCTTCCAGCTAAAGCAGCATCTAGGAACAAGGCAGCACGTTCAGCAGTAGGGGCACGCAACTCTGTAGGGCCACCCAGAAAATCGTCACGCAAATAAACCCCTGGAGAGTCATCAGAGTCTATTTTGTTTGTCATAGGAATTTGTAAGTAAAAGAAAATAATATTTTAACAATGTGAAATTAAACATTAAAGTACACTTTTATTAAGTTGGTAATGCAAATGATGAGAACGTTGAAGTATATGAGGAAATGTGTATGTACGTTCTCTATACGGAATATTTGTTAGCATAAGTTTGTATATTATGCTGCTTCTGGGGAAACGTATGCTTAAGGGAGTCATTTTTAATTTAAGTTCATTTTAAAATTCTTATACTTATAGTTAAGTACCTATTTATATGTTTATACATTATGTTTGAATTATCTAAGAGCAGTTTTCTTTTTAAAGTATTTGAAGGATTTTTAAAGCCAAATAGTGTTTATATTTATAGTAATGATAGTTCATTTAAGCTTTTAAATAAAAAATGAGCAACCAGGGTGTGTATACTAATGGGTTATGGTTTTATCGTCTTACCTAAGATTGCGTTAACAGTATTTTTCCAAGCGATCAGTTTTCACAACTATATCAAGTGAAAATACTGTCGTTGGGCTTCTGTTTTGTTCTTTGAATATAGAGTTTCGTTCCAAAAAAAAAAAAAAAATATAATAATTTTACTTCATTTACAAATTTTATTTATGGATCTGAGCAGATTAAAACTAGTATTTTTGTAATCTAGGCCGCTGAATTCGAATATGGCATTGTTTGCTCAAGTTTAGTTCTAGTTTTGAAGTTATCATATGTTGAAGCGATCATAATCATCATAACGGCTTTTTGATGTTGACGTCTCAAGCTGTTTGAATGTTATATTTCTCAAAGTTAATATTCGAAAACTCGCGACCGACGGAATTTAGTTCGCAATATTCTCGTTAATTTCCAAATCAAACAGATCGCAAGCAATACGAAGGATTCGATTTGACTGTTCTTTAATACCGATTTATCACCTTAGTCAGCCGAAAAAGTATGAATATGAAGAACTAAAGGCTTTTTCCGACCAAGACTCGTGCTAAATGCAAGAAGTGATTTCAGAATTATTGGAAGTATATCAAAAAACGATTTCCAGAAGATTAAAATTTCTTGGAGACATTTGAAAGTAAAGAAATTGTGTACCACACGAATTAAATCGAAAAGATGTCGAAAGCGCCACAAAACAAAATCGTTTTTGCAACTAATGTTTACGACTATTAAAAAGTGGAAATATTATGATATTCCAAAGATAAACACCGTATGTGAAGCCCGTATAACAAGAAAAATCGACACCAAAGCCGAATACCCATGTCATGATGGTTATGCTTTGTATTAAGAGGGATCAGAAAGGTGTCACAAATGATTAGTTCATTAGACGTAAAACTGCTGCAATATACCACCAGACATGCGTCCAAATTTCATATTATCTCTTCTGAACACTATTTGTTACGCTTGATTCGGAATGTTCTAGAGAATAAACTGAACAAGTTATAAATTTTTTTTTTTTCGGTCACAAAATGCGAAGTGGATTTGGGATTAAATCCATGTTGCAAAAAAAAAATGGGAAGAGGTTGTAGCTTTCGATAGATAATACTTGAATAAAATACATTATACTACATTTAGCTTGAAAATAACATTAATTTTCCATTAGAAAAAAAATAATGGGAGTTATAACAACATTTTGTTTGTCACATTCAGTGTTGCCAGGAGTTGAAAAGAGGCTAAATTAAGCTTTAAAAAAGATCAAAAAAAAAAAAAAAAATCAAAAAACTGACTAAAGAATAAAGCCAGAAAAAGCCAAAATTTCTTCTTTAAAGCTACTTTTTTCTCGTTCTTATAAGTTTTTGATATTTTTCACTTAAAAAATTACCCAATATGATTTTTGTTAACCATAATTCCTTATTCGTTTTTGTTAAATATAAAAAAATCTCGATTTTTTTTTTTTTTTTTTTTTGTGCGAATAAATATACAAAAATGCTTAAATGGTGGATTCTGCAAAAATTTTATTAAAAATAGCAAATAAGAAATTATTGCCTTCGTTGTTAAAATATAAACATTTTAGCTTTTTTAAAAAATTTTTGGGAATCAAAAACGGCTGCAAAAAAGTTATTAGTTTAAGCTACTTTGAGACTATAAGCAAAGTAAAAAGGCTATTTTTAGCCTTAAAAGGCAAAACATTTAATGCATTTTCTTAAATATGAAAAAAAAAACACCTAACATTTTTATCTTCCGTCCCATTTGCACTCTTAATGCCAAAACACAACAATTAACTTACCCGTTGCATGAGCTGCTAACAAATCCTTTGACGTTGAATCTGGTTTTGTGGCACTCACACCCAAAGCACTAACACGCACCGAAAAACGTGCACCACTCTTTTGGCGACGTTCGTTAATACCCTTATATAACCAAGAAATGGCACAAGGAATGGCACCTAATTCAGTGGGTGGATTAACACCGCCCAACATTGTCTTTGATTGACCTGTAACGAAAGAAAGAAAACAACATACATTAAGCTAAAGATAAGCATGTGTATTTTGTTTGACCCCAAAAACAACATACAGGACAATGGACATAAAGGATAAGCAGTAGAAACTAAAAAGAATTTATTGCAATTTCCTTATGACCAGGAAATGAATACAAATGGTTGAGTAGCAAAAGACGACAACTTACCGGAACTGGGATAACCAATAGTAAGCAGACAGCCATCGGAACCTTCTAAAACGGCAGGGATTACTTCAGACAAGGCAGATGCACAAACATCAGACTACAGAAATAGAGAAGTAGAAAATAAAATAAGGAAATTATATAAATAAATTAACATTTTAATGTGTTGCAAATGGATATTCAAGAATATTTATGAGAACAAAAAAAATCATTGAACTTTAAAACATACCTGTTGATCTTCTGCCGTAAATAAACTATCAAAGGCAAACATTTTGGGTGCAGCCACCATGGGACCACGTTCCTGTGATGTAGAAGCGGCCACATTAGAAGCAGCCGCTGGATCAGTTAAAGTTACTTGACGCTTTTTCTTATCCACTGTCATAAAATGTGGTTGTTCTATATCTGTATTAGTGTCCGTTACTCTTAACATTACTTTAACCTAAAATAGGAAATTAAAACATATCCATTCCATTTATATTTCATTAAAGGGGTAAAAGACTTTTTAATGATATTTTCCTTTAAAAACGGAGATTAATGTAAGTAAATTATAATGGAAAAATAAAATGCATCAAGGGCTTTTTGCTTAATACCTGTAGTCATTAACCCTTTATGCTTTAATGACGTTGATATTTCATTTCTTTTTTTTTTTATAATTTTAATGGTCTAGTTTTCACTCAAGTTATAATTTTTGCACGATTCATAATATCACATGCAAATGCCATTAAGTAATATAAAAAATACTTTTTTATTTTATTTTGTACCATTTGAAATTTAAATGTTAGTGAATGAAATATTTAACTATTTAGAACTTACCTTGCCTATGCCATAATTTTCCTTGTTGGCTAAACGTCGAGCTAGACCGGGCGGCATGGGCGGTGGCGCCCTCTGTAAGGCACCACAAAAGCCACCATTGCGTGCGGAAGTATTTGTCATATCGTTGGTGCGTGTTGATGATTTTGTTGATGTACTTTGTGCAAGTTTTTGTGCCGCTCTGCAATGGAAAAGAAAAGAGAGAAAAACGGGTTAACAACCATTAAACATAATTTTCATTTAAAGAGTTACAAATCTAATTGATTTGAAAACTGTTAGGTAAAACACAACATGTTCATGTTGTGTTTTGAATTTTAAAAACAAAAATAATGGTATAGAACTTTGTTGACTGGCGAGGTTTTGTTAATTATGCTCTAAGAAGAAAATAGCGGTTAGACATGTGATTTATTAAGTTTTCATTTGTTTTGTGTACTTTAATGTTAAATTTATTAACAAATGAAAATAGTAATTTAAGTCAAGTATAAATAATAGTTTTTAAGAAATTGTGGGCAAAATTTATTTTGGAAAAATTATAATTTATAAGTTTGATTTTCAAAATTTGGAAATTTCTTTATATTTTATTTCCATGAGCTTGTTTTTTAGAACAGAGTAATATAAATTAACATATTAAAAAGTAAAAGTTTAATTGAAAAAGTTAAATAAAAATAAAATTATTTTAGCCACGAAATATCCCGGAAAATTAGTACCTGACAGCAATGACATTGAAACAAAAAGTTCTTTGACATTTGATATCCAGAATGATACAAAATTAACTCTTTTTGGTAAAATAAGCTATAATAGAGAAATACCTAAAGGCAGAAAAATACAGTGGGTCAAAGCACAAACAATTTTAAAGAAATATTTTTGAAAAATTATATAATATAAATCACAATGTAATTATTATTTTTCAACTTTTTTTTTTTTTTTGGTTAACAAATAGCGATTATTTTTTGATTATTAAATAACGGTTCTCATTTTCCTAAAAAATATTTTGTTTGTTTGCTCTAAAATAATAATAATAATTTTTAACAAAAAAAAAAAAAAAAAAAAAAAAATAATAATAATAATCATTATTTTATATTTGAAAATAAAAGATTTTTGTATATTTAGAAAGGCCGTTAAATACAAATATTTTATTTGCAAAAAAATGTCGTCATAATCACTATTTACAGTCATTGCTTTAGGATGATTCCTGGATGTGAGCCTTATATAGGGCCTATGGTCAATATAGACTGATCCGCATAAAATTTGCACTACGGTTTCTACTGACATAAAACTAAATTTTGTCAAATACTAATTTGATACTATCATTTGTATGAGATTTATGCCCTTTAAAGTAAATTTTGAAAGTGAAATTTATATGAGAGCTATGGTCAATTATGAACCGATGGACCGATCATATTTTATAAAAATATTACTATAATTAAGGCATTTATGATCGTTTAACACCTATTGTGGAAGGACATTTGTATGGTGGCTAAATGAAATAATGGACCGATTATAACCAATATCAAAAGGTTTTGTTTTTGTAATATAAAAGATAAGTATACCAAATTATTTTTAAATTACAACCTGTAGTTTGATTTCAGTGTTTATACTGACAGACTGACAGACGGACGGACAACGCTAAATCGACTCAGAATGTGTACATTAATGTACATTAAGGTGCTTTAAGGTTAATATTTTTGAGTTCTACAAACATCAGTACGAACGAAAAATACCCTTCCAACCTATGGTGGCGCACAGTGCGGCCGATCACAAAAGTTTTGCTAATAAATCCGTATCTCCCAAACTACAGGTCGGTTCGAATTTTAATATATAGAAGAGTTAAAGAAGAGGACATAAGCTTTCTGAAAGATTATCTTGTAGACAACCTATTTTAAATTTTAAAAAACCTTTCTAAGGAACTTAAAAAGATCTTTTCTTCATCTTTATGTTTATCAATAATGATATCTCTTATGGTTAAAAAGATATTTTATTTTTATGCATTGACTTTTTTTGGTTTTACTTATATAATCTCTATAATATAGGAGTGAAAATTTTATAAAAACCTCCTCAGATTCCCAATACATTCAAAAATGATGTATTGAAATTTTGTATTTTTTTTTTTTTTTTTTTTTGTTTTTGGAATTGGAATCTCAATTCATCTTTAAATATTATCAAATTCAAAACTTTAAAAAAGAGTACGAGAAAAAAATTTTTTCTTACCAAAAAGTCTGATTCCTTTACCTCTTTTTCATAATTTTATTAAGAAATATATATATATATATATATATATATATATATATATATATATATATATATATATATATATATATATATATATATATATATATATATTTTTTATTTATTTTTTTTTTATGGGTTAAAACCTACGCCCAGCATTGATCGAAAATGGTAAAACTTGTAACGAAATTTCAAGTTCATTGAACTAGAAAGAAAAATGCCAAAATGTTTCCTATCTAAGAAATACTTGAAAGAACTCCATATATACTGGTTGATTTGACACCAAAATGATTCCCGCCCACTTAAAAATATAGACAGCAGAGTCTATTTAATGAAAAAAAGCCAAATTTAAAGAATTATATTTTTAAAGTGTACAAAAACACATTAAAATTATTTTATTTTCAATCTATTTTTATTTTAATATATTAGAAGGATAACGGTTTTTTTTTTTTTTTTGCTTCAAAAATAATTTTTGTTGCTTTTGCGGGTATTTTTTTTTTTATATTAATTCTCAAATCTAAATATAAATTTACAAACTTTGTGAAAAATCTGCGATAGTATAAAAGCTTTTTTAGAGCTTTTACTAAAATAGTGTTTTTTACTTATTACTAATAAATTCTCAAGAGCATATCTAATATTATGATTTGAGAGATATGACCCTAACTTATAAGCCTCCTTCGGAAAGTTAATTTGAACAGACAGACTTGAATATTTTTAATCTCATAGCAACAAGGACCTATAGATACTTTACTGGATCTCATATTAATAATATAGAAATAAAAAAAGGTTTCACGTTCTTATTTAAAACATGATAAGCTTTAGAATATTCGAGTATAAAAAAAATCCTTTAGAAATTTAACTTAAACAAAATTTGGAATATAGTAGGTCAAGGTTAAGTATTTCGTGAGAAGAAAAAAATATAAAAAATCGGACGGTTTTAAAGTTAAGCTTAATTTAATTTGTTATCATAAGTTACAAAGTATCCTAGAAACGACCTGTATATGGAAACATTTTTAGAAATTATGGGCTTGATTACAGAAATATTTTGTCTTTCCATTATTATCCTAATTTCAGCTCCACTGTCTACTATTCGTTCATTTAACAACTAAACCACAGAAGCTTTTATTAATATTAAAAAACCATGACAGACAAAAGGCAAAACAAAAACTGACAGCTGTCTTATATTTCACACGACAAAATAGCTACATTTTCTACATCAACTTGACACGAGCCATACAAAAAAAAAAAAAAAACACAAAGAGCAAACAAAATATAACAAACCTAGAAGAAAAACTAAAATAGGATAAAAAGAAAACCGGGAGTAAAACGTAAACAATGTAAAGGTATTTTTGTTTTAGCCAAAAAATTACCTTTAAACTTTACGAAATGATTTTGCACTTTTAAACTTTATAAATATTTAATGAAAAGTGAAATTGTTTTGTTTGCAGCATTAAAGCTAAAAATAAGCAAACAACGAAAAATAAAATACATGAATATTGTATTAGTTGAACAGCAAAAAGCCCTTGTCACTGTCATTTGTAGAGAAATGACAAGAATTTAATAAAACAAAAGGTTTTTTTAAGAGTTCTTTTTACATTATATAGTTTAATATTGTATTATAGTATAAATTTTATTTATAAAAAACATTTTTTGCTTTTGCAAATTCCATATTCAATTGTATTGAATATTTTATGTTTAATGTTTCAGCAAAATGATATAAATATGTTTATAATAAATTCTTTAGATTTTTATAGAGTCATCAGAAAATATCATAAATTTATTTATGATATTTTCAAATAAAAAAATAAAAAGAATCAAGCATTAAATTAAATAAAAAATAAGAAAATTTTGTCATCATCATTGCCAGAGATTATATTTAGGTCATAATGTTTACTTGAGCAGAAATACTTAATCACATGAATAAATATAAATAAATATTTAAATATAGAAAAATTGGTCCTACGAGCTGGATTATATACTTGTATAAAATTAATTTTTTACTTATAATTGTTAGAACTATTTAAAACTTGATGATTTGAAAATATGTTTAAGAAACAAAAACTATAGATTTTTTTATTATAACGAAAAATAAATGAAACTTTTAAGGAAGGGGATATGTGACAAATAGGATAAATGGCAAACCTTGGTCCCTTTTATTCATATAATTTTTTATTGCAAAGTGTTTCCTAATATTAATATAAACAAAAATTTAAACACATAATTGAAACATGTTCACGTGGACAAAATGGTCTTTCGAACCGGATTATATACATTGGTTAACTATTGTATCACTCGAACTTCTAACACTTTTTACATCTTCATAATTTAAAAATATTTTTAATGATGGCGAAAAATTTTCAATATTATCCAAAAATGAAATTGAAAAAAGATTCGGCTGTGCCGAATCTTTGATACCCTTCACCATATTACCATCTTACTATCTTATCGACATAATATTACCATATTACCGACAATTAATAAAATTTTCGCCTTAACCGGTTCTAAAAACCGGTTTTTAAAGCATATCTCCACCATTTATAAACCGATCTTCCTGATTCAAAAAACTGAAATTTTATAAAAATATTTGTGACCGATCTGTATAAAAATAAAAATCTATAGCTTAAACCAAGGCTTCAAAAAATAAAAAATGCGTTTTGTCCGATATCTCAGTTATTACTGAACCGATTTATTTCATTTTTTCAGAACAAAAATTCAGAAAAAAATGTTCGAGAATTCTTTGTAAAAACGAAGTCCGTAGTGTATACAGAGGCTTCAGAAACTGGAAAACCGGTTCAAAAAACCGGTTTTTTGAACATATCTCCGCATTGTATGAACCTATCTTGCTGAATTCCAATAGCAAAATTCTCGAAAGCATTTCCGATCGTTTGACATACATATTATATATGTCAGTTATCGGTGGGCTTCATAAACGCCATTTCAACCGACACACGGACGGACGGACGGACATGGTCCAATCGTCATCGCTACTTACAAGGATTCCGAAAATATAAACTTTTTTGCTCTCCGACGAAAATTGTGGAAATTACAAACGGAATGACAAACTTATATATACCCTTTACACCTGTGGTGAAGGGTATAATAACTGGAAATTTTAAGGAGAGATTATGTGGAAATAAACAAATTTTATTTTAATGACAAAAACAGGGTAATTTTTATATATGTATTATTTATTACACAACCACTTCCAAATATTAATTTAATTTAATTTTTGTGCACACATTTACTGCAACCATTATATTTCTTATTTCATGCTATAAACACTAA
The DNA here is from genome assembly GCA_951394005.1 of Protophormia terraenovae. NCBI lineage: Eukaryota > Metazoa > Arthropoda > Insecta > Diptera > Calliphoridae > Protophormia > Protophormia terraenovae. The sequence continues at coordinate 148,398,061 of OX596074.1, forward strand.
AAGCCATTTAAACATAAAAAGTTCTGGACACATACAAAATTTTAACACCTAATAAAAAAGTAAAAAACAAAAACAATAACAATAATATTTTGTTTTTAATGTTCATTTAAACATGCACTTCTTTTCAAGTGTCCTCCATATTCATTGAACAGATAAATTCCAGCATAAACTTCCCCGCCTTAAAGTGATAAAACTCCAACATAAAGATTAAACAATAAGAATAAGTGGGGTTGTTTTTTCCCTTCCTAAGATTACTTACTATAAACTGGGTCTCTTCTGCTACATGAGTGACAGTCTAGGGGAGCAACATTTTCAATTGTAGAAATGAGAGAGATTATGCATTACTGAGTGTGTCGTAAAAAAGAAACCATTTTCTTAATGAAATTTTACTTTTTAATAAATGTCATTAAACGTCAAGTTCTCAAGTGCAAGTGAATTTTAATTTCAGTTTAGAAATGAAGTAAAACACAAAATAACAAGAAAAAGTAGCAAATAAGAAAGACTGTAAAAGAATTGGGTGTAATAAAACCATTAAAATTGTAGGTTAAATGATTTCTTGCTTAGCTTGAATGGCTTTTTCGTAATTTTATTTTATTTTTATTTTTAATTATTAAAGTGATGGTTGTTGCTGGTGGTTATAAAAATTGGTAATAAAAATGAGCTAAATGTTGTAAAATGTTTAATTTCAAAAAATTATTGATTCGTTTAGTTTAAGGAGTAGCTTTGATAAGAATTATTTAAAAGACAAATTTACTATTTATCAATATTTGAAAAATAAAAGTTTATTATACCATCTTAAATATTTCCAAAACAATATTGAAATACAATAAGTTACATTTGTTATAAAACAGGAAGTACGATGAAAATAACTTTTTTTAAATATTTAACTCTTAAAAAACTTTTTATTTAAGTTGGAGGAAAAATACATAATTTTGAAAATCATAGAATTTAAAATATCGTTCGCAGACGAATTTATTCATTAGAAACCATATTTTTTAAAAAATTATTTTAAAAACATTATACTATTTTTTTATTTAAATTTTGGGTTTTTTATTCAATAATAAACTGTTTGTTAAGCTTAAGAAAATATTCACTTTATCCTTTCGTTCATGTATGATATGTTTTAAATTAGTAACTTTTTAAAGTTCAAAAACTTTAATTAAATAAGAACTGCCTTTTACGATGGTCATTTGAGAAGTTGTTTATAATTTTAACAGATATTAAACTCTGAGTATTTTTTAATAGATTTTATGATAAAGAAATTTAAAATTTTCTTGTGAAAGTTTTATAGAAAATTTTCTCGTGACTAAATTTTTTATAGAAAATTTTCCCGTGACATTTTTATGGAAAATTGTCTTGTTAGAAAAAGTTTAGACAATTTTCTTGTGACAAAGTTTCATAGTTTTTGGTGACTAAATTTTTAATGGAAAATTTTCAGATGACTAAATTTTTTTATAAAAAAATTTCTCGTGACTAATTTTCAGTATAGAGATTTTTCTTGCGACTAAATTTCTATAGAACATTTTCTAGTTACTAAATTTTTTTATAGAAAATTTTCTAGTGACTAACTTTTTATAGACAATTTTTTAGTCACTAAATTCATTTAAAAACTTTTCTCGTGACTAAATTTCTATTGAATATTTTCTCGTGACTTATTTTCTATTCAAAATTTTCTCGTGACTAAATTTGTATAAAAACATTTCCTGTGACAAAATTTTTATGTAAAATTTTCTAGGGACTTAATTTCTATAGAAAATTTTTTCGTGACTAAATTTCTAAACAATTTTCTACTCACTAAAGGTCTAAAAACTTTTCTTGTGACTAATTTTCCATTAACAATTTTCTTGTTAATAAATTTGTTTAAAAAGTTTTCATGTGACAAAATTTTCGTGTCCAAAATTTTCATAGAAAATTTTCTAGTGACTATAAAATATATTATCGTGACTAATTTACTATAAAATATATTATCGTGACTAAAAAAAAAAAAATTTTTCGTGACTAACTTTTAATATAAAATATTTTCGTGACTAAATTTGTAAAGAAAATTTTCTCGTGATTAAATTAGTGTAGAATATCTTTTAGACAAAAATTGTAAAAAAAAATGTTCTCATGACTAAATTTTGAAGAAAATGTTCGAGTGACAAAATTTTATAGAAAATACTACAAAATTTGTCATAAAATTTTATAGAAAAATTTCCCGTGACAAAATTTTATAGAAATATATGAAAATTGTATTGAAATTTTCTCGTGACAAAATTGTGTAGAAAGTTTTCTGATGAATAAAAAATTGTATAAAAAATTTTTAAATGAATAAAGCAGTTTATATTTTTTAATGAAATTTTATAGACAATTTGTGCATTATTTTTATTTTGATAATTTTTGATGAATAATTTTTAATAGAATTTTTAAAAGAATTCTCGTAACTAATTTTTTTCCGTTAAACATACAAATTTATAGAACATTCGATGAATACAAAGTTTTATAGAAAATTTTTCATAAAAAAAAATTTACAGATAATTTTGTTTGAACAAAAATTTAATACAAAATTTGTTGATAAATAAAATAAAAATTTTGACTAACAAATTTTGTAGGAAAGTTTCTTATTTCTTGAAAAAATAATTTTGTAAAAAATTTTTTATGAACAAAAAAAAAAATATTCTGTTAAACAGTTATGAAAAATTTTAGATAAAATCTAGAATATATGCATTTTTTTACTAAACGAATTAAAACAAAAATACTCCTCAAATCAGTTTAAATGCTTTATAAAAATATACAAACACAATTGCTTGTTAACTTTATGCCCAGACCACGTATCTCACACATGACACCCTCTCAATTATCCTTTTATACTCAAACATATGTATTCTCTATTCATTTAGACAGAAATTACCAACATACAAATGTAGATTAGGTTTGTATAAATGAATAAATATATATGTGTGAACGTAAGTATGACAGAATGCACATAGCCATATATGTAAATACGTATGTCTAAATGTAGAATTGTGTATATATTTATGTAATCTTTTTAAATGAATTAAAATTTTCTACACTGCGGTCATGTTTTTACTAGTGCAGACAGTCTCATACTTCTCTGCAATATATAAATTCTAATACAAACGCAATTTATAAAAGAAAGGAAAGGAAGGACGAAAAAATACAATATGACTTGTTGGGTTTTAGAGTATCACACATACCTAAACATATACGTATGTGAGTAAATTTATAATTGTATAGCATGAATTTATAAGAAGGTGGGGGGAGGGGGTTATTATTATACCAATCTAATGCTATTTTGTTGTATTTTATATTTTTAAAGTTATATAACAAGGATATAAAATATCCTTAACATACATACATAAATATTTGTTTCTATATAAGTATGTACATATGTATAAGTTTAGTAGGTACTCCATTTCGTTTGTACATTTGTGTCGTTGTTAATTAATGTATTAACAACATGTCTGATACTGTTATTATAAATGTTCATTTCTTTTATCTTTTTTTTTTTCTGTCTTTATCCCTCTCTTTCACAGTTTTTGCGCTATTTTTCAGCTACGTTTACGTTTTGTTTTAATTACACTCTATGCTTTTATTTATATAATTTTCAAGGATTTGCTTTATTTTTTTCTCCTTTCCCTTGGTGTGTCTATTACTATTTAGTTATGTATTTGTTCTATGTTTCATTTCGCTTTTTTTTATAGAAATAAAACACCTCTTTAGGGATTTCCAGGTGTACACTGTTTGTATTCATATTATTAGTTGGATTTTATTTTAGTATTTTTTTTTTTTTTTTAAGAAACCCCAACAACCTGAAAACATTAAATAAAGTCATATAAATTTGAATTAATTTTGTTTTGTTTGTTTTAAGAGAAAAATTATTTAGGTTGAAAAGAATTTAAACAAAGTTTTTCATAAAATATAAATATTTATATTCAAGTCAACAAAGTCAGAACCGTTGTTATTAGGTAAATATTTGTTTATCTATTTAAGGTATTTAAGGAATAGAAAAATTGTTTTAAAAAGATTTTACAAGAATTAATTTTGATAGAACATTTTTATAAAATATTTTGTTTACAAGCTTTCATAAACATTTGGTTGAAGGCAAATTTTCATTGAACAATTTTTGATGCAAAATTTTCATTGAACAATTTTTGAAGACAAATATTTACTGAACAACTTTTGATAACCAATTTTCACAGAACAATTTTCATAAAAAAAAATTGTTGATGACAAATTTTCATAGAAAAGTTGTTGCTGACATAGAAAAGTTGTTGATGACAATTTTCATAGAAAATTTTTTCATAGAAAAACTATTGATGAAAATTTTTCATAGAAAAGTGATTAATGAAAATTTTACATAGAAAAATGATTGATGAAAATTTTGCATAGAAACATGAATGATGAAAGTTTTTCATAGAAAAACTATTAATGATAAATTTTCTTGACAAACCGTTGATAACAAATTTTCATAGAAAAATTATTGATGAAAAATTTTCATAGAAAAATTTTTAATGACAAATTTTCATATTCTATTATAAAATATAAGAATTCTGTAACTCCCATCTTTTTCCCCAATATATGTTAAAAATATCCCTGCCCTTCTTGCTTCTTCTCCAATTATACATTCCTTCTGCTGATTTATTATTCAACTCATTTACGTAAAACATTCGTGGTATTTGAATATGTGTATAAACTTCCTCTAAAAAATTACTAATATTTCAGGTTCTTTTATTATCCCTTACAAATGTAAAAAACATGTTCGTCCCCTTTCCCCCCACTTCTAAAATTTCATATTCAAATAGTGTCACCTAAAGTTGTAAAGAATTCAATGTTGTTTTGGGTTTCTTTTATCCCTAAAATATGAGTTTTTGTGCAAAAAATAAAATTATTCCCTGTATACGTTTTTACTAGAATTTCTTTTAAAAATGTTAAATTTCAACCTTTAGGCTATTTTTCCCTTCTTTTTTTTAATTTCTTACTTTGTGGATTTATTACTTATTTTAACCAGCAACAACAACAAAAGCCAAAAACCAAAAAAAGGACCTTCATTTGACATTTTTTGTTGTTCTTTTTGCTTTTTTTTTTTTTTTTTGTTGTGTAGAAAAAATAAATTGAATTTTTTTGAAATTGACATTCAAAACACAAACATGTCAAAAGAAATATGTGAGTTTCATTTACTTTTATTTTTTTAAACTAAATAAGGAAAAGGAGACCATAGAAAAGTTTATTAAATAAATTTAATAAAAAAAAAACTTTAATTTTGAATGATAATTAGAATTTAAAATATTTAAGTGTATTTTAAGGATATTTATAGTTACTTTTAAGAACATACACAGAAAAAAGTCACCAATTAACAAGTATATATGAAAATAATTCATTCAATTATAAACTTGTTTAAATTTGCACCTCTCACCAAAATGATTATATCAATTACTAAAAACTATAAAAAATACAAAACAGAAAAAAATTCCCAATTAATAAATTAATTAAATCAATCAAGTAGATGATTGAATGAATTAAATTTTTTATTTTATTTTTTCTTGAACATATTTATTAAATTTTGATGAAAAATTAAACAACTGAGTTAATTGTAAAAAAGACGGTAATAATTTTTTCTGTGTAATTGAGCAATATATAATTGCTTTTAATAACAAATTTCCATATTTTATTTCTGTTCCCTTTTAAGCATTTTAAATATCAGATTTTTTAAACATTTACTTTAAACTTAAATGAATACATATGTAACTTTTATTATTTATTCTTTTTTCTGTAAAAGGATTATAATAACTATTAATATAGCAATAACTTGTAAATTAGAGTTGTACAGTAAATTTGCTGTGGATTTTTTATTTCCTTTTTTTTTTTTTTTTGTTTTTGTTTTCCTATTGAAAATGTTTTAAATAAATACGTATGTATGTAGATACATTTTAAATGGCTTAATTACCACTATCACATGTTAACAAAATCGTGGCAATTAAAGTCAAATAAAAACTGCCGGCAAAAATTTCCATACTCTATTGAACATGTAATAAATAATATAATAAAAAATAAAATAAAAAATGATATAAAAATCATGTTTTTTGTGTTAAATATTTGATTTTTGTATTTCTGTATATAAATTAAATAAAAGAAAAATAAACTAAATATATTAAGTTAATAAAGGATTTAGATAGAAGAAGTGATAGTTAGATTGATGCTGCTGCATTTTAGAGTTGAATTAAATGTGTAGCATTTTGATTTAAAGCTTATTTAATACAAACTTTTAAATACGCCAACCATCATTTGATTCTTGAAAACATACTAATTTAAATACTAATATTTAATTGTTGTTGAGAAATTTTATAGAAAAATTTTTGTTGAGAAATTTTATAGAAAAATTGTTGATGACAAATTTTCATAGAAAAATTGTTGATGACAAATTTTCATAGAAAAATTGTTGATGACAAATTTTCATAGAAAAATTGTTGTTGACAAATTTTCATAGAAAAATTGTTGATGACAAATTTTCATAGAAAAATTGTTGATGACAAATTTTCATAGAAAAATTGTTGATGACAAACTTTCATAGAAAAATTGTTGATGACAAATTTTCATAGAAAAATTGTTGATGACAAATTTTCATAGAAAAATTGTTGATGACAAACTTTCAGAGAAAAATTGTTGATGACAAATTTTCATAGAAAAATTGTTGATGACAAATTTTCATAGAAAAATTGTCGATGAAAATTTTCCTTGAGCAGATTTTTGATGACAAATGTTCATCAAATAGACTTTTGATGACAAATTTTCATCGAATAGACTTTTGATGACAATTTTTCATCAAATAGATTTTTGATGACAATTTTTCATCGAATAGATGTTTGATGGCAATTTTTCACCGAATAGATTTTCAATAACAAATTTTCATCGAATAGATTTTTAATTTGAATTTTTCATAGAAAAATTGTTAATGACAATTTTGCACTGAATAGATTTTTATTGTTAATTTTTAGATTTTTAATGCATCTGTCCTTTATAAGTTCAATTTTATTAATATTCTTTTTAACTTTTTCTACATTTTAATTAATTTTTTTTATGAGTTTGTAATTTGTAATAACACATAATTAAATATAATATAATTTTTTTTTCTTTTCAGGTAAATCTATAAAAAAAATCGTTTGTTCATTTATATATTCTATCAGGTAATTAAAAATAAATTGTCCTGCATTAAAAAAAATCTTTGTCAAGTCTGATACGGTACAACGTTGCCCATGTACATCGAAATTCAGGAAGGGGCTTAACATGGAATCTGTGGCCCAGTGTGAACCGATGCTTATGACACAGAATATTATTTTGATAAAGAAAACAAAATATATGCAATTATGGACCAATATTTATGAAATTTGACATCAACGTTGATACTTATTTAATATTTGACTTCTTTGTGCCAACTTTCATTAAAATAATAAATCGTTAAACACTTATGAATTCCGAAAAGACATTTGTATGAGGGTAAAATAATAGACCGATTGATTCATGACAAATTTCATTAAGATATCTTTAAAATTGCCACATGTTCTTTGTTCCCAAGTCTTATGTAGACAAACATCAGACGGACGGACAGACATCATTAAATCGATTCAGAAACTTTGACGAACGGTATACTTTAAGGTGGGGGTCTGAAGATTTTGTTGTGAATTACAAACATTTGCATAAATGCATATTACCACAAATACCTATAGTGGTATAAGATATAAAAAGCATTGTGAACGTAGTTATTGTGAGATAATTAAAAAAAATAAATAAAATTAAAATAAAAAATTGTCTAAAACTTAATTTTTAGATTAGAAAAATTTAATTTTATGGTCTTAAAAGAAAATACTGCAATGTTAATAATAGTTTATAAATTTGCTTTGAAATCTGACTGAAAAAAAATATTATAAAAAATGTTCTTAAATCAAAAATCTCGCCAAAAAATATGTAAACTAAACTAAATTTATACCCTAAAGTATTATCAATAACGTGGAAAAAAAATTGTCTAAACTGAAGTTTCCAGTTCTATATAAGGATGTCTGTCCATCTGTCTATCTTTCTACTTTATCCTCTTATTCATATAAAATTAAATTTTATATAAGAATTCAGAAAATTAATTTGCAGAGAAGGTATTTCTCATATAAATTTTTAATAAAGTATTAAGTGTATAAATTGCAGCGTATTTCGAAAATTATTGTTTAATTATTTTCTAAACTGCTTACAATATTTGAAAATTACAAGAAAATTGTGTTAAAAAAATATAAAATTTTTTACAAAATTTGAGATTGTTTTTTTAAAAGATCTCAAAAATTTAGCACGACTTAAAACATTCCCTCCTCTTTTATGTTCATAAAGCTGGATGCTTTTCTATTAAAATAAGGCTGTTGCGCAGTGAAATATAATAAAAATTTAAAATTGTTAGTGTTAATAAGGCCTTTTACATTGAATATTAAACTTTTTTTACGAAAAAATTTCTGTAATTTTTATGAAAACTATTTTCCAGTAGGTACCTTAAACTCTCCATGTGACCCTCGTAGTTAAATATAATGCTTTTTACTGCAGTTAACTTGTTTTTTTAATTATATTTAACATTTTACAGATTTTCTCGTATTTTACCAATTATTTTTTTTTATTAATATTGTTAAATGCACACACATACTCTTACAGTCAGTCAGTAATAAAAATACAAAGGATTTTAATTTTAATATTATTGTTATATATATTTTTTACTACAACTTTAATGTATTTTTGTGTATGTGCAGTCGCACAATGTAATTACTTTTTATTATTATTTTGTTTTTTGGCTTTTTTTAATATTAAACATATAAAAAAAACGACAACAACATAAAAACCAGAAACAAATGTTTTATTTTTTTTTTTTTTTTTTTGTGGCGCTTATTTTCCCTCATCACTGCTGCTATAAAATAAAATAATTTTTAATTTTTCAACAGGAAATCCATAAATGTTTAAATCATTTAGAGTTTCTTTTTTTTTTTATTTTACAAAAATACCGCATAAATACATATACAAAAAAATTATTTATTTCAGTGTATGAAACTGCCAACAATTTCATTTACGAATTGTTTTAATGTAGATATTATTTGTGTTTTAATGAATTTTATTTTAATTTCTCCTTCAGTTATGTTTTTTTATCTGTTTAATTTTTTAATATTAAATTTATACATTATTATCACATAACAAATCAATATTGTATAGTAGTTGTTGCATGGACCACATTGTTTTAACACTTATGGACACGTACGAAAATTTATTTTACAAAAAAAATTAAATTACAACAAGCAACAGTTTGAGGGAAAAATATTACAGCAAACATTTGTAATTCGGTATTAAAATATTTTTAATAAATTGTTAATATTTTTTTACAGTTAATAAGCCGTTAAGAGAAGTCTTAGTGTTTTCATATTTTTTTTATTCATTTCACACAGTCCATACTAGTGTAATAGTTTATTTATTCATATGCCATCACATTAATGCATTTTAAAAGTGCTTAATTAAAGTTTATTAATTACTTCATTATTGTCATGTCAATTCTTTTTTATATATTTTAGTCGGTGTATTTTTATATGTGTAAATGTATTTTTTCAATTTATGTTCATTAAATAATTTTTATGGTTAATTTTATTGTTTAAATATTTTTTGTTTGATTTTTCTTCTTGTTTAACTAATATGGTTTGTCAAGTTTTGTTTTATAGATGTTTAAAAGAGATAAAATACATTTCGAAAGAATATGTTATTTGAATTTTAATTATTTTATTAATAAATTATAGAAAAGCTAATAAATAAGTACTAAACGGAAAGTTGTAAAATCTAATTAAAAAAAAGTTCTTTATATTAAAGCCAAGCGCCATTGCATTCCTAATTTTCTTAATGAAAGTATAGAGGAATTTAGCTAACTTGAATGATATGTTCGACTGAATAGTAAATACCCTTCGCCTTAGGACATATGCTCTTGTCATAGAGAAAATTTTGTATAATCTTATAATTTAAAAATTGTTTAACGTAGCAACAAAATCCGCTAGTAATATTTTTTTACAAGTAAATTCTCTAAAAACTGTATTGGTTTGTTCAGAGTTTTCGCCCAAAACCAAGACTGATTTTGTAAATTTTAAATAGGAAGATTTTCCGTTACATAGATCGTAAATGAATAGCCCTAAGTTTATTTAGTTTTTGGGAAAATTTATTTCAACAGACAGATAGCCAGACATTGGGTCTTGTTGTTTATGTTACATAGACGGACAGTCGGACAGACATCGTTACTTTAACTTGGATATTTATTCTGAAACAACTGTTTAGATATTAGTCTTGTGACTACAAAAAAAAATGGTGTCGTTATTACTTCTATTGATAAGAAACTACAAAAACTTGAAAGAGAGCCAAATGTGGATTAAATTAGAAATTTAATTCATCTAAATGCCGTGGTCAGACAGACGGACAGACATCAATATATTAGTTTAGAAATCTGTACTGAAACGACTGGCATGTAAAAGCTGGGACTTGGGCATTATTCTAGCGATTACAAAAAAAAAAACTGTTGTCGTTTTTATTTTCATTGATCACAGGCTACAATTTCTCGAAAGAGAACTAAATGTGAGTTAAACTAATGTGGAAGGACAGACGGACTGACATCGATTTATTAACTAAGAAATAATTTCTGAAGCAAGTGGTACACAAAAACGCAGGTTTGAGTTTAGTTCTGCGATTACGAAAAAAATTTGTCGTTAATCTTTTATTGATCAGAAATTACAATTTCTCAAAAGAAAGCCAAATGTAAATTAAACTAAAAATAAAAATTTTCTATATACCATGACCGGACAGGAGGACAGATATCGATATATTTATTTCGAAATTAATTATGAAACGATTGGTATATAAAAGCAAGGCCTAATGTAGTAATCTTGCAATCACAGAAAATTTTCTGTCGTTTTAAATTTTATTGATTACAAAGTACATTTTTTCAAAAGAAACCCAAATGTAAATTAAATTCGTCTTTGTACCATAGCCGGACAGACATGAATATGGTATATAAAAGCGGGGGTTTGGATATGAATCTTGCAATAATAAAAAAACTGTTATCGTTACTAAATTTTATCGGTTAGATTTTACAATTTCTCTATAAAGATCTAAATGCGGTTTAAATTTGAAATTTGATTTTAATTAATTAATTTACTTTAACCTACATTTGACTCTCATTCAGTACTTTATAAATAATTTTTTTATAGTCGCAAGAATAATATCCAAACTTCCGCTTTTAGGTATTAGTTGATTCAAAATCTCTTACTGAGACAATATCTTGATGTCTGCCCGTCTGTCTATCTATGAAACATAAAGTTATTTTTGTGTAAGAAGGAATTCTTAATCTTGTAGGAGAAACATGAAATAAAATTCAAAAAAATGTTGGCTGTAAATTATGCTAAGTAGAAATCGTTTTTCTAATCAAAAAATTAAGTAAGAATTATTTCTGATTAATCTCTGATTTGACCCTTTTTTGCTAGTTGTTTAAAAAAAAGAAGGTCCTTACAAAAAATTGGAAAATAAATATAACAAGAAAAACATAAAACGATACTTATATATAAGTATTACGATATATAAAACTTTGGCAGTGATTTAAAACTTAAAGGTATTTATAAATAAATTGTAATAAAATGAAAAAATAGAAAAGGGTTTACAATGGTATACATTGGAATGTATTTAAGGACTTTATAAAAATCTATAAAATGTATTTAAAGTTTTTAGGTTTTGTTATTTTTCTGCAACATACGTTTTTCTCTAAGTTTTTTTATTTTTTGTGAATTTTTTTAAGCTTTGAAATTATTGATTTTATTTTATCTTCTATTTTCACTTTTTTTCTACCTCTTTATAATTAAAATATTTTTATTTTTTTGGTCCTTTTTTATTATCATATACTTAAAAGGAACAAAAAACACTTAACACAAGCTGTCTAGTTAAATATTGTCTCGTTAAACATTCAGGCGTAAAAAATCAATAAGAGACTTATTTGTTTTTATTTTTATTTTTTTCTGAAACAGAAATAAAAGGCCTTAAAAATGTTGTTAAAATATTTATGCTTTATACTAAATAACAGTGAAGCAATACTTCAAAAAAAAATGTTAAATATTAAAATTGAATGGTAAGCATTTGTTTATGATTCTTTCTAAGTAAAAATTTAAAATACATATTAACTATTTGACAAATTTTTTAATGTTTTGATTTTTCTTTTTTTAGCCCTAAGGTCACACTGTGCTCTTTTGTAAATATGTAGATGATTTAGACCCCACTTCAAGTTTCATGGGTAAAGGAAAATGAGCAGTGACAAGTTTTCTGCCTGATTGATATGAAGGACAACTTTATTTGGAAAATTTATTTCTTTAGAATAAAGTTTACATATGAAAAGAATAAAAAAATGTAGCAAATAAAAGACCAAGTAGGAAAAAGTAATCGACAGTATTATGGCTTTATTTTCCTATAAAAAATTATCAAAATATTATATCCAAAATTTATTATGAAAAAGTTTAAATTAAAATATCCCAGCAAAAACTTTGGTTGCCAGGTAATGAGTTAAAAAGCTAATATAATGACTTTACACATCTGAATAACCCACTATTTTAACACGGTGATGACATTAGAGGCAACTTCTTACCTCATGTCATTACTTAAAACTAATTACTTTTAAACTGTAAAATAATACATTGATTTTAAAGTGTTATTGTAGCCATTATATGTTAAAACAAAAGGAACTAGTTACGTTTTAGATTACTATTAAGTAATGAAATTTTAGCATATAAAAACCTTTTTTTATTTAATTTTAAATGTGGAAAAAATTTATAAATTTTAATTTCAGCAACTTGAAAATTAGTACAAATTTTATATTTTAAAAACTATTTTGGATTAAATATTCATTTATATGCAAATTCTGTCTCGTCACATATTTATTTCTTCTTTAAATATATTAATTGTAAAACTAATTAAAAAATAATAAAAAGTACTTAAAAAAAATCTGATCATAAATAAGTAATTACATACTGGGTTTTAAATAAATGACAAATGAAAATTATGGCAGCTTTTCTATTAAATTTGATTGAATTAACCAAAAATCATTCTTTTTACATATAACAATATAAAATTTCTTATAAAAGTTGTTAAATAATTTCTTATTAGCTTCATAAAATTAAATCTATTTCTATTTTGTGGAAAAAGAACTAGAAGGAAAGTATATTCGGTCAAGCCCGACCATATTACCCTCCACTATTGTTTAGGTACATCAAAATTTGGGGAAAGGTGCTTATGGACCTGTGGCCAATTATGGACCGATACATGCATTAAATGTTATGCATACAAATGAATTATATTATGTTGATACTAACTTTTATATGGGATTCTGTATTTTAAGGTGATTCCCGGACGTGGGCCTTATATGAGAGCTATGGTAATCTCTACTTAGATAAAACTAATTTGTGTCAATTTTTAACTTCATACCAACATATGTATGAAATATATGTACGTTAGAGTGATTTTCGTAAGAGGGGTTTATATGGGAGCTATGGCCAATTATAGGCCTATCTTTATAAAATTTGGCTCAAAGATTTATATTTACATAGAACATACTTGTAAAGAATTTTATTAAAATATCGGAATATTTAAGATATTTATGGTCGTAAAAGCCCTATTCCGGGAGGATATTTGTATGTGGGCTAGGTAAAATAATGGACCGGTCATAACCAGTTTCAAAAGGGTGTGCTAAATTCCATAGACTCATCTTTAAAATTGCGACCTGTAGTTTGATTATATTGTTTACATGGACAGACAGATGGTCAGACGGACGGACAGACAACGTTAAATCTACTCAGGAGAGGATTCTGAGCCGAAAGGTATATTTTACGGTGGTGGTGTGATGGTCTTTTATATGCGTTACAACCATCAACACATATTGTATTGATGGTGGTGTAGGGCATAAACAATTTTCCTATAGTATACAAGTTTATCAGCATTTTTTTTTATTCCATTTTATTTAAAAATTTTCCTATAAAAATTTTTGAAAAATGTTTACTTTTAAAAAATTTGTTTGAAAATTTTGTGAAAAGAAAATTAACAAATTTTTTTAAAAAAAGAAATTTAAAAGCAATTTAAAAATTTTATATTAAACAATTTTTTTATTTTTGATTTGAGTTTTCACTTATTATGACAAAATTCATTAAATAAAAAAAAAACTAAAATATATTTTTGTTGACCTTCGCGGAGTGTATGTAAAATATACTATTTGCACTCAGCCTCTGAAGGCTATGGGTGCCGATCACACGTAATCACTATAAACCAGTTTTTATACTTTTACATATTGCAACATATCTCAAGAATGAATTGCCTAACGATTTAATAAAATGTAGACAAATTTTTTATTGAAATTTACTTCATAATTTTTTATCTGTCCAATAGTCTTAGAGGCATTAAAATATGTATCGATAAAAATTTAATTTTTTTTAAAATTGCAAAAATTTTGTTTTGAAAAACTGATAAAAATTGTAAACGTTTCGCATAATTTTTTTTTCTCGTCTTTTATTGCTAATAAAAAACCCATATTAAGCATACAATCTAAACTGAAAATTTTTAAGAATTGTATATTTTATTTGATTTTATTTTTACAATTTCCTATCGACCCTTGTTCTATTTTAAATATTTAAGCCTGACAAATATGAAGCAAATATATTTACAAAATATTTTTATCAAATATTTTATATGCTGTAACATGATATGAATCAAAGCCTACAAATAAACACAATTTCCCCCATAAATCTACCATCCAAATACCCCCCACAAAAAGCAACGTTTATACTGCCAACACTTGTTTAACCAACAGACAAATTGACAGAATTTTACACTCACACACACTTTTTATACAAACTCTGACTGTCTCACTAAAAGGAATTTTTAAAATTTCATTCATTTGGAAAAAAAATTAAAAGTGAATTTGTGTGTGTGGGTAATTTTAATCCTGTGACACACACAATAAAAACAAAAAAAAAAAGAGCAAAGTTAAGGACAACATGGAATGGAAAATTATTTTGAGGTCTGCAAAATTTATTGAAAAAATCAACAAAGTACATAAGCAAAGCTGATGGCATTACTAGTAGTAAGAATAAATGAATGAAAGAAAAAAATAACAAAATGTCACAATACTTGTCAATTTAATCATTTAAAATTGAAGGGAGGTTTGTAACCAAGAAATACAAAAAAATATTTCAATTGAAAATTTACAAATTACAACAAAATGCCATTACACTAAATTTGTGTTTTTTAAAATATTTTTTTCAATATGTTTTTTTTTATTTAATGATGTTTTAAGAAATCAATGTTTGTTAAAGTTTAATGTTTTGGTATGTTTTTGTATTATTCAATTCTTTATTTGAAGTTATTCTTGATATTTTTGGGGGATGGGTTTGATTTTTGTGTCCAATCATGCAAATTGAAAAATTGTCTTATAATTAAGTGTAAATGACTGGCAGAAAATTTTTTATTTTTAAAATTTTTTTTTTGTGCACAGGAATGTGTTTTGTCAAGGGATGTTAAATTTTTGTTTAGTAACTTTTTGTGTTGCTAAAAGTAAAAGTTAAAATTTAGCAAATTTTTGCAATTTATTTTCAATTTTTTTTTTTTTAAGTAGAGGTATTTTTTTAGCTGGCGTCAAGTTGTTGTCTGAGTGTCTGGTTGTATAAAATATCATTTAAAAAACATAGTTTTTTACAAATCATCAGACATGAAAAGTGAAATTTATTTTCATTTGGTATTCAAACTTGTAAATAAAACACTTTGATTTGCTACTACTTTTATACTACCAGGAACCTGTTAAAATTATTAAATTTAAAGAAAAAAATGTTTTTTCTTTAAATTAAATAAAATTCGCATAAAAAAATAAAAAAAAAAATGGCACACATTTCAAGAATGAAAAATTTATACACCAGCTACAAAATTTATCATTAATATTGTTTTCAAATTTATATAACAAATTTATTTATTACTTTAACTTTAAAATTATTGTGTTTATGTCTTCCGGAAATTTTTGAAAAAAATAATTTCCCAATTGTTTTTAGGAAATTATTTCTTTTAATTAAACACATTTACATACAAATTTCATTTCATTCATTAAAAAAAAAACTAACAAAAAATTTTCCCAGGATTTGAAATGTCTTCATTAAATCAACTACTTGAAAGTAATAATTTTTATGAGCATTATTCTTTTTATTAAAATCAATTAAAAACAGACAATACTAATTGAATACAAATTATCAACAAACACTTGAAAACACTTGAAAAAATCAAATAGAAAAAACACCCAAAATAACTCAATTACAAATTCCCACAATTAGTCAAAAATGTAGACAAGAAGAAGCCGACATAAATTAAAGAAAAAAAACAAAAAAAAACTACCTACTAAAACTATTTATTATAGATACCAAATACATTGTTACAGGAAATTCAGTCATAACAAGTGTAATTCAGACAATCAGCCAGCCAGTAAGTGAGACTTTCATTCATTCTTCATTCATGTCTAGTGGCAGTAGAGTAAAAGTACATATAATATACACTGTGATAATAGTGATATAAAATACATAAACAATTCATTAAGATACATATATAAAAATACACACACATTATTATTACAAATAAATGTATTGTTATATTTGTGTATATTTGTATGGGTTTATGGTATATGTATATGTGTAAATTGTACGTTTGAATACTTAACATAATCCTATTAACATGTTAATAGAACATTTTTATTATTAATAACAATAATAATCATAAGTAATACAAACACACAAACAAATATATAAACATTCACTCATACATGCAAGTAGTAACAATACAATAAAAAATAATAATAACTTTGATGACAACAACAGTAGCCATCAACAACAACAACAGGAGAAAAATAAAAATATAAAAATAAAAAAGAAAAACTCCTATAAAAACAATAAAACAATAATGATGACGACTTATGATAATATTTCTCCCGTTTTGTCCCACTCGAACTCATTACAACTTATTTAACCACAAATTATTATACTATCAACACAACATTATACGAGCACTACTATGAACAGTTAAAAGGAAAGTATAAACGACCCAACATAAAAAAACTATAAATGAAATAAAATATGAAACAATGAGAAGAAATTAAAATATAATGGGAAATATGAAAAAATAAAATAAAATAAAGTGGAAATTAAAGAAAAATATCATAAAGTATGAGTAAAAAATTTGATAAAATGATAATGAAAGCAAAAGAAATAAAAATTGCATAAATAATTATTTATTAACCCTTTAAGGCAATACGGAATTTTTTCAACTACTGAAAAAAAGCACACAGCTATTAATTAGTAAATTTAAAGCGGAGTTATTTTAGAATACTTTTCAGCTATATATAGCTGAGTTATTATTCTTCTAAGTATTTGGATATTTACATTTTATTGAATGGATTCGTTAGAAAGAATCCATTCATTTTGGTCCAACATCTGAAAATTTATAATTTAAACTGTTTATTTTTTAAAATGTATGTAAAAAATATTTCAAATTATTTTTTAATAAAATTATTAATGAACTTTATATTGGAATTTAATTATATTATTTATTAATATAATTAACTTTCTACAATATTTTTTTAATAAATTGATAGCTGTTAATAAAAAATAAGGAAAAATTAAAAATTTGTCTATAAAAATATATAAATGAAATAAATTTCAGTCAATTTCAAAAAATTTTCAGCTCATATCTATTAAAAAAAAAACAGTAATAATAAAATCAATTATTCTAGTTATTAATATTATGATTTTGATGATTGGAGTAAAATTAATATAAGCAATTTCGTAATTGAAATCCATTTTTACTTTACTCATATAACTTTTATGAAAACTTGGGTCCTATACAACATTTCTATTCGATTCGTCCAATAGTTCATGATAAACAGATTTATTACAAAATTTCTTAACGACTACATATTAGGGTGATCGATTATTCGACTTTTTGTAGAAACCGGTTTTCGAATAGTTCGAATAGTTGGTATTTTGAAAAAACCGGTTGCACTTTTTTAAATTCAGAAAAAACCGGTTGCACTTCTTTAAATTCAGAAAAAACCGGTTAACCGTTTTTTTTTTTTGGCAGAAGTTAATATTTCTACCAAAAGACTACATTTCTTAAAGAAAAATCAATAAATATTATGATGTTCAAGTTAAAATATATTACACATAATTATTTTTGGAAATAACTATTAATCCAATAAGAACGAGAAAGAAATAGTCGGTCAAGTCCGACAATACCCTACTCAATTATGTGCACCAAATAATTCGGGGAAGTATCTTCTTTTCTAAACCTGTGGAATCGTGGGCCAATTCTATGTTCAATTATGGACCAATCTTCATGAAATTCCGAACACAGATTTTAACTTATATGGAACTTACATATGTAAAAAAATTCTTACTACATTTAAGGGTTTTATGATCGTTAAACCCCTTTTCCGGGAGGATATTTGTATGGCGCTAGTTTAAATAATGGAACGATCATATCCAATTTCAACACGCTTCGTTCTTAGACTATAAGAAACCTGTGTGCCAAATTTCAAATTTAATACATGTTCAAAATTTTGACCTGTATTTTAATTAATTAATTATTTTTTTATGAACAGACAGACGGACGGACGAACATCATCAAATCGACTTAAAGACGATTGGTACAAATTAAGGTGGGTCTTAAACCAATATTTTTGGGTGTTACAAAGCATATAAACGAACGAATAATATAATATAAAAATTTTAAGAAAATAATCATCAAAACAAACAAAACATAAACCATGGGTTAATATGATAAGAGCCAGAATCAATTTTACTGAAACTATTCTGTAGGAGAAACTTTTTTAAAACAAAATCTTTGAAAAATGAAGAAAATATTGAATAAAAAAGACTAAAACATTCAAATTAAGTGTAAAAATATTACAGGTGTTACAATTGAAGTAATTTTTACTAATTTATTTATTTAATATTACAATAATTAATTTCGTTTTAACCTTAAACTATATTTTTAAAACATTACAAATAATACTCTAAAAAATATTCATAAATTTTGATTCAAATATCAGTATTTAGTATACCTTTGAAATAAAAAGCTATTTATAACCGGTTTTTTTAAACACAAAAAACCGGTCTATTCGACATTCGAAAAATGAACATTTTAAAAAAACCGACAGCACATTGACAGAAAAAACCGGTTGGAAAACCGTATCGATCACCCTACTACATATATAACGTTTCCAAAAATCAGCAAAGTTTCTTTAGATATTGTAGAGGGTGCAAAACCTGTGTTTTTTAAGCCTCGCCCAGTACCCTTAGCTTGGAAGGAAAAGGTTGAAGTTAAATTACGTAACGTGGTAGAAGATGGAATTCTTGAGCAAATAGACAATTCTGATTGGGGAACTCCACTTGTCCCCATCTTGAAACCAAATGGTGACCTTAGAATATGTGGTGACTACCAAAGTCAATTTAAATAAACATTTAATCAATTTTAAATACCCCCTTCCTCGTATAGACGAAATATTTGCTTCACTGCAAGGCGGACAACTTTTCACAAAACTTTATTTATCAAATGCTTATAATCAATTACTGCTAGACGAAAAGTCACAGCTTTTGTGCTCTGTGAGTACACATATTGGTACCTTAAAGTTAAACGATTACCATTCGGCATTAAAACCGAGGCAGCTATTTTTCAAAAATCTATGGAAAACCTTTTGCGTGGCATACCCAACATTGTAGTTTACAAAGATGATATAACCGTAACTGGCAAAAATTTTATAGAACACATAACTACACTTTGCACCACGGGAGAAACACCAGCTAAGCTATTTTTCGGAAGAACCTTAAAAACAAAATTTGATAATTTAAGACCTCCAATGACAGGATAAAAACATAGAGAATCTCAAACGAAAAGCGTTCTTAATTACAAAGGCAATCGAAATGCTGAATTTAGTATCGGACAGAGTGTTTTAATTCGGGATTATACAAATCCAAATAAGTCTAGTTGGTCACATGCGACTGTGAAAACGAAACTTGGTCCTCGTTCATACATGTGCATCTTGGCTCACAATAATCGTGAAATCAAGCGCCATTTTGACCAAATCAGTAATCGTGAAGTTTATGATACTAGTACACAAAATGAGCAAAATATCACGAAAGAAGTGAGTCAGGGTCAAGTAAAATAAATGTACTTGAAAAATGAATTCACATTATAAGCTTATGGAGGAGTGTTTCAGATATTGAAAATATTTAAAGTTTAAGATAATAAATAATATGATCTGGCATCTCCTTCCTAAGAATTGTATTAAGAAAGAAATGTAAATAACAAAGAAAACTTAAATAATGAAATAAACCTAACTCTTTGTATGTGTTAGTAAAATTTTCTATAGAACAAATTCATACGTGTGAAGAGAGTATTTTTTTGTTTCTGAGCGAATGAAAAGAGTTGGACTTCTAGTTGTTTTCTATGTTCTGAACTCACATGAATAAACAACACTTATTAAGAGGAAATTTGTCGAAATATAAAGAGAACAATTCTCGATTTTTTTTTTTTTTTTTTTTATAAGAGAAGAAATATGAAGAATATTTTTATAAAAGAAAAATTACAAAAAAAAGTAAATGGAAAATTTTCTGTAAAGAAAAAACTTATCAAAAAATTGTTTATAAGAAAAAAAAAAACATTTGTTAGAGAAAATTTATTGAATAACCTTTTTAATAAACAATTTGTCCAAAACTCTCTATAAAGAAAAAGCTTATCAAATATTTTTTATAAAAATAAATTTATCGAAAATTCTTTCTAAGAAAATATTTATTGAAAATTGCTTAAAAATAGAAAATTATCAAATATTTTTTTAAAAGAAAAATATATAGAAAATTCTCCAGTAGGAGAAAATTTAACGAAAATTTAATGAAAATTTTATTAAAAAGAGAAAATTTAATTAAAATTTTCTATAAAATAAATAAATTAACAAACATTCTCTATAAAGAAAAAATTCAACGAAAGTTTTCGATAAAAAAAAATATTTAACGATAATTTTCTATAAAAAATATTTAACGTAATTTTTTTATTAAGAAAATATTGCATAAAAAGAAAAGTTGTCAAAAATATTTATAAAGAGAAAAATTAATCGATTTTTTTCGAAAAATTTTCGTTAAATTTTTTATCAAAAGAATATATTTTAAAAATAAATTTAAGAGAAAATTTTTTAAAAATAAATTTAAGAGAACATTTTTTAAAAATAGAATTTAACGAAAATGTTCTATAAAAATAAAATTTTACGAAAAATTTCCCATAAAAAGAATATTCAACAAAAATTTTCCATAAAAAGAAAACTCAAAAAAAATTTTGATGAAAAGAAAATTTATTGAACATTTTTTCCAAAAAGAAAATTTAACGAACAGTTTCTATAAAATAAATTAACAAAAAATTCCTATTAAAAAGAAATTTTAAAAATAAAATTTTTGTTAAAATAATAAAATTCACAAAAAAATTTCTATAAAACGAAAATTTTCCTTTAAAATAAATACAACGAAAATTTTCTACAAAAAGAAAATTTAACAAAAGTTCTTTTTTTATAGAAATTTAAGAAAAAATGTATCGAAAATATTCTATAAGAGAAAATATATCGTAAAATTAATTGAATTATAAAAAGAAATTCATTAATAAAATTCGTTGTCAAAGAAATTTTGAATTAGAAAATTAGCCAAAAACTTTTATAAAACGAAAATTTTTGAAAAATTTCCTATCCAGAGAAAATTTATCAAAATTTTTCTATAGAAAGGGAAATTTTAAGATTTTTAATAAACCGATTTATCCTTAAGGGAAGATTTACCAACACTAATATTATGAGAAAAGAAAAATATTAAGAGAAAAGAAAATTTACAAAAATTTCATATAAAAAAATTATCAAAAATTCCCATAAATAGAAAATTAATCGAATAATGGTATCTATAGGCAATACCTGTTAGAAAATTTTCTATTAATTTAACAAAAGTTCTCTTAAAAAGAAAATCCATCAAATATTTCCTATGAAAAAAATATATCAAGAATTTCCTAAAAAAATAAAATTAATAAAATTTTCATTAAAAAATTTCCTATAAAAATTTATCGCAAAATTCGTGAACTGTGTTTTGAGGAAATAATAAAAGTAAGCTAAAATGCGCTATAACTATTAAAATATGCTTTTGTGCATAAAAAATAATAAAAATGCCTTATATGTATGTAAATGCCGCAATATGTTTTAAAATATACAAAAATATGCTTTTAAGCTTTAAATGTGCATAAAAGCTTAAACAATACAAACAGAGTTTTTTTTTAATTGTCAAAATAATAATAATAATAATAATAAATAACAAATAATTAGGTTACATGCAGAATGAAAATAATTTACATTGTACAATATTGATTTAAAATGTTTAATAAATTTCTCATTTTTTACCTAATGGGTTAATTTATAAACTGAAGCACAGCATTGCCAAGCAATTAGTCATTTAACAAGTGAAAAACAATGACTCATTATATGAAATGATTTTTTTCTTAACTTTTTTTATATATAATTTGATAATAACAAAAAAAACTGAAAATGTACAAGGATATTGTTAAACGATTTTTTTTTTTTTTGCTCTTTCTACATTTGTTTCTGAGAGGAATTTTGTATAAGTGTAATTTAATAAATCTAAAGGATTGTTGTGGTTGTTGGTGTTGAATTGTATATATGTTTGTACATATCACATTGCACTTTTTATAAAATTTGTTTGTTTGTTGGCATTTATGTATAAATGTACTTGAATTTATGCAAAATTTGTTGCATGCTGAGTTTTGTTGAAAGCTTAATATATTTCTACAGTAGCTGCAGCAAAAACATCAACCAACAACACATCACAAGTTAAACAAAAAGAAAAGAAAGAGTTTGAGTGACTGACAGAGTGAGTGAATGTGAGAGTATATAATTGTTTGTTTGAATATGCTTATGTGTGCGTAAAAAACAAGTGCATTTCGTGGTTTTTGTCAAGGGTTGTTGAAAATAAAATGAAAAGCACTTAAATATTGTTGAATTATTAATCAAGCAGACTGGCCACTTTAACACAATACAACAGCAACAATTTACATAATTTACAAACACATGTATGTAAATGTATATCAACAACAACAATAACAGCAATTGTGTAAATAAGTAAGCTTTCATTGTTTGACATTTAACTGGTAGAAAAAAAAAAAAAAAAAACATAAAATAAAATTGTTTTTGATAATGAAATTAACACTTTTTTTGCTTAAATTTCTTTGCTGCTCCAAAAAATTATTCATAAATAAGCAGATGCCACTTTTAATTAAAACCACATTTATTATTATTTTTCTGTGGTTTTCTGTTTTCATTACAATATTTCCAATGAATGTGAGTATTTATGTGTCCTTTTCCTTATCGACCATAAAATTGTCGTCATGACAAAATAAACAAAATATTAAGTAGCTCAAATAGAGTAAAAGTCTTTTTTTTATTTTGGTTTCCGTTTACCATCTTTTTTTGTTTAGGTTCGTTGTTATTAAAAATCCTTAAGGATTTTGTTGACCCAATTTCCTATTCAACTTAATAGTACATTTCCCTTTAGTTACTTACAACCCATGAAGAAAAAAATTGCCTTAAAAAAAATTATTGTTATTTTGTTGTTTTTGGTGTTTAATACTAAATTAGACCTTTCTTTTTGTTGGCTTTTGTTATTGTTGAAAATGAAAATTGTTGGGAATATTGTACATAGAAAAATAAAGTTTCAATGAACTTCACGCTAAGAGGAGGAAAAAAAAACAAATATTTTGATTTAATTGCGTCTACCATGCAAAACCAATTTTAACATAAATACACGCAAAAAAAGAGCTCCAACATAATTGAAATTGTATTTGTGTAAAAATTTCTAGGCGAATATATTCTCTTATATATATAATTTGGTTCATTCTTTTATAAATAGAGAAAGTAATAAGGGGAGTTGTTAAACTTAAAGGTTGCCTATATAAACCTTTTTTCTTTTATTCGCCCTTATTTATGTTTTGCTGCTGGTATTCAAAGTAAAACTTCCGTTTATTGACGGAAGTTAAAGCTCATTGTTGTGGGCTCCTGTAACTGCTATTTTGCGTTGAATTTTTTTACATGTATTTTTTATTTTTGTATTTGTGGGTTTCTTTAAGGCATTGAAGTATATTCATATTGGTTTGTTAAAAAATAAAATTCCTGTGGAAATGATTGACAGAGGTCTGGAGAGGACAGTACTAGTGTTTATTTTGGGTAATAATACAAAGTTTTTCTTTGGTTTAAAAAATTTTAAAAATGTTTGAAAAATGTTTATATATATATAAATTCTTGATTTTGTTTTGTAAGTGCTTAATTTTTATAGAGTTAGGTCAGAAATATAGAGTTTTGTAAAATATTTTTTTAAAATGGAAGCATTTTTGGAGCATATACTTAAACAAAAAATAATATGATTGAATATTATCTGAGCTGTTTCGAGAAATTTAATTTCGAATTTTTACTATAACTCTGTAACATGATAAGATAAATTTTAAAGCAATATTTTCTTTAAATTTTGAAAACTTAATTTTTAAAATTATTCAATTAAAAAAAAAATTTCCCATTTGTACTTTTGTATAAAGTATTAATAATTAAAGCAATTATTTTCTATTAAATACAAAAAAGACTTACCAAAAATAGTTTAAAAATTAATAATTAAGTCAAAATGAATCAAACGTATAAAACAATTTTAAGAAGTTTGATTTCAATTTTTTGCTGTATAATTTTACTTATTTTGATTGTAGTAGCATACTTTAGACCCAGCAGCATACTTTTATGGAGCATATTTTAGAAATATAAATTGGTTTTTCTTTCCATATTTTGTATTTTGAATATTTTACAGAGAAAATGTTGCATATTTTTGCACCCAAAATAATTTTTTACATAACTTAATTTTGTGATTTTTTTTTTTTTTTTTTTTTTTGCTGTAATTTTAGTTTTTTAAATCTAATACCCTAATAATTTTCATGTTATAAATTGATAGAAATTCTTGAACCAATATTTTAATTTAAATCTATGTATAATTTGAAAATCTAGCAGAAAAAAAAAAAGTATATTTTAAAATTTTATATTATTTTCTAGTTTTAGGAGTATTTTCCATGCACATAAAAGATTTTGTATAGCATATTTTTATTTGCTCTAGTTATCACAAAATTTTGATTCAAAACTACAAGAAAAGATCCAGCTTTTCTTTCAATATGTTAAAAATCAGATGAGCTATATTAAATTAAAATAAATGCATAAATGTTGAACTTATTCACATTTAAATGAATTTAGGGAAAAGAATAAAGAAACAAATAATTAAATTATTTAAAAGAAAGGAAAATAAATTTATAAAAATCAGGTTTTTAATGAGTTTTATCACTAAATTGTAATAAAATATTATTTACCTTTAGATTGGTTTCAATTAAGTTCAATAAAATATAGCTTACTTTTGATATTTACTGCGAAAAAATTATAATTCAAGCCTCAACTTCAAAAGAAAAGAATATATGACCCCCAAACATTTGTTTTTTAACGGATTTCTCACATTTATATATGTCTACACTTTTGTATTTATTGGAACTATCTACTTAATGATATTAATTAGCAATGATCAACACCAAATATTGTGGGTAAGATTAATTTAATATTGTTAAGTAGTTTGCAAATGGTTTTCAAAAATTATATGGCTATGTGATGGTAATTACTCGACCGTCATTTCACATATAGTTTCAAAAAATCACCAAATTTATTTTAGCAAGTGCTGCAGTTTACGCGGTTTAATTGTGCGGTTACTCTCAATTTGATCAGCTTTTTCTATTAAAATGAATCAAATTTTAAATTTCATATTTATACTTATAATTGTTTGATAATATGACTAGTTTTTATATAAATGAAATAAAAACACACTCAATTTTATTTGTTCGCAATATTATTTGTTCTTCAAACCTTGTTTAAGTAAAATATACAACTTCACATTCGATTTGAAATCGCGATTGTGAATCACATCACACCTTTTATACGATTCTTACCACACAACCGAATAATTTGTATGTCAATCCATACTTTGTTCTAAAACTTTTTTCTACTAAACCGAATGCATTAATTTTAATTAGTAAACTGCTCAGGAAAATAAAAAAAATTCTGAGTGAATTTCATTCAATTTGTTTCAGAAATTTGGACTTTGGAGATTGTTTTCTACAGACTCACGGATAAAGTTAAATCTCCCTGCGGGAAATTTGTTGCAATTTATTCATTTCTTTAAGATTAACACAGAAAAAATTATTACAGTCTTTTTTTCAATTAACATAGTTGTTTCATTTTGCATCGAAATTTAATAAATTTATTCAAGTAAAAATGAAATAAAAATTAAAATTTAACTATACTTTTATATCATATATACAGTTTTAATTCATCCAATCAACTACTTGATTGATTTAATGAATTTATTAATTGGGAATTTTTTTCTGTTTTGTATTTTTTACAGTTTTCAGTAATTGATAAAATCATTTTGGTGAGAGGTGCAAATTTAAACAAATTTATAATTGAATGAATTATTTTCATATATATTTGTTAATTGGTGACTTTTTTCTGTGAACTCAAAATTATAAAAGTGTTTTTAATACTGATTTATAATATTTTCAAAAAGCCCTATAACGCATGCTATATTATTGCTTAAGTTATTTTTCTTTGTAAAAAACTGCTTTTATTCTTTTATAGCAAACGCTTATAATAAAAATTTAAATATTTTATTTAATTTCCTTAAAATTAAATTTCCCCTTTTAAATTCTCTTGCAAAATTTATATACAAACATTTAGCTACTAACCACAAAAACCAGAAAATTAAGCAAAAATTCTCCCAAAATATTTATATTGACATAATCGAAAATGAATGGCAAACTAATTGGCATAATAACTATTATTACCTAAAAATAATTTCCAAATGAAAGCATACAAATTAAATGAAAGGATTTAAAAAGTATTGAATGAAATGAATAGAAATAGACAAATAGAATATAATACAATCGACATTCAATTAAAAACTATAGTTGTAGTTGTATAATAACAAAATAATATTAGTAATAAAAACATAAAAGTATAAAGCAGACAAAAACAATAACTACAACAACTATAACAACAAATAACTAACTAACTAACAAACAGCAATAAGGACATCATCAAAACAACAACAAGTTATAAAGTCACATTGAAATATATCTACATTTATTAGGTTGTACTTGATACTGATGATGATGATGATGATGACTCTAACTAATAATACTGGAGAAAATAGTATATAAAAGAAAGAATCTGCTGCACCCAGTTAGCTTAACTGTCTATCAGTCAGGATATAAAACCTAAAGTACAAACAAAAAAGGACATGTAACTATGTTGGTTTTATGTTTTATGATGTGTGTAAAGCTTTAAATAAGTTTTGAAAAAATTGAAAAACAAAAACAGGAAGAAAAATAAAACAAAATGAAAAAGTAAGGATAATAATAAAAGAAGAAAATAATATTACAACAATACCAATTTACTTAGTATTCTCATACTCTCATATGATACATATACATACAACATAAACTTAAGCAAACATATACATAATAACACATGCATATTAAAGCTTTAGAACTCATCCTTAGAGATTTTTGTTTGGAAACAAAGAGTGTGTTATTTTCTGCCTGTATTCTGTATTCTTGTTGTTGCTGTTACTGTAGTTGTTGTCAATGTATCTATGACATGTACTTTCACAAGCACACTTTTTTTCATATATTGTACTTAATACTTTCTCATACTCATACATATAAAGCAGACAGCAGGATTTTTTTTCATATGAATAATGTTTGTAAGTGTGTGTTTTCAAAGCCAACAAAAATAAAAATACTTGTTGTATTTTTATTTACTTTCTGGTTATTTGTTTTTGTAGTTGTTTTTTCTTGCTGTCGTTTACAACAATGAACGGGTGTCAAAAGTGGGTGTTGAAGAATTTTCATTTTTTTTATTTTAGCTTTGCTTTACCAACCACTGTTGATTATTTATACCCTTCCTCAAAGTTCGAGTACTCTTATTTGTACTTGTTGTGTGTTGTTTGTACTGTAACAAAAAGTCAGTTGACTGACTGACTGAATTACTGAACAAAGGCTTAGAGAGCCCCGGCATATGATTTAAATGTTACTAACAGCCAGAAAGCAACTACACAGTGACAAAATTAATTATTTTTAACAGCTTTTTATTCTACATTTTATTACGATTATGAGTTTTGTTGTAGTTGTGTCTCAGCATGTTGTTTAATAAAATCTTGTTTTTCTTTTTTTGTTACTCCCCCCCAAACTTTTTTTAATTGCAACTTGTCTTCCTTCCCCTTAGGAGATTTTAATGGAATTTTATGTTAAAAATAAGATTTATTTTGTTAAAAGGTTTTTGTGATAATATTTAGTTTCACTTTCATTTATAGTTAGGGTATAAACTAGTTTTTTTAGTTTTGAGAAATTTTAGTGGAATTAATTAGATTTTTTTTTTAATTTAAATTAGAGCATTTAATTTCAAATCTTGTTTTGTGACTTAATTAACTAAAGCTCGAATTTTAAATATTTAATTAATTAACTTTGAGTAAAATAATCCTTTTAAAGTTGTTTGTGCTATTTTTAGTGATCAAAATTTAGTGAAATTTAGTGTGGTGTCAAACTTTGGAATTCATATCCTAGCAAAAAAGGAACAGAAAAAGAGTTGAAAAAGTAATGAATTTAACATTGTGTTGTCATTGGAAGGAATTACAATGGCATTTTTTTAACCAATGGTTGTCATTGGCAGCATAATCTTCGTTTCCTGTTCATTTCTTTTGAAGTACTTTTCTTAAAACTATGTTTATAAAACTTTTTTAACAAAAATATTATTTTAACCTTATTAAAAGATAATAAAAATGCTTTAAAATTCGTCAAATTTCAATTTAAAAAAATTAAAAATTTATTAACCTTTTTCCCAATGTTGGAAACCGAAACGAATAACGGTATCGGTAACGGTATTCAATTTTTATTTATTTCGGTAACGGTATCGATAACGGTATTTTAAATTATATCGGTATCGGTATACCGGAACCGAAACTAAAATACCGGTAAATACCGTTATTATTAAAAAACTAGTAAAAACTTAAAAAAGTTTAATTTTTAATTAATTTTTACTTGAATTTCGCAAAAAAATATTAAATAACATGTTTGTATATGAATATTTTTCGTTAGAGAACTTCATAAGATTTTTACAAATGCTTATTTTATAGCAACATTTAGGAATATTAAACTCGAATATTTAAAGGCAAATTGGTATAATTTTTTGCACTACAGTAAAGTAAAAAAATTGGACAAAATTTGTATTTACCACAGTTTTTTAATACAGACAAAAATCGTTCAATTAATTTTGGAAACATTTTTCAAAAAAAGAAACTAATTTTATTCTACAAATTACAAAATGTAAAATTGCATAATGGCAAAAAATCCGTGAAGTAGCAGAAAAAACAGAAAAGCATAACATTTTTTTTTTTTATTTCGTCACAAGTTAGCGCTACAAAAACATGGAAAATACGTTTCGGAATACTCGTTTCAATCACCATAAAAATTAGTAAAGAAAATATGATTCCCCAAAGAGTTTATAGGTTGTATAACTGTTTAGGTACGAGTAAGAGCTAATGTATCAATTACAGCCGAGAAATTTTGTAGAGAAGAAATAGTGCTACAACAAGAAAGTACTAATTATGTCCATAACTCCCCATTATCCCATTTACTCACTAGAAATTTTAAAAGTTGCATGATCAAAAAGACGCGCCATAATCATGGTTAAATGAGAGTGAGAAATTTAGATATAATTCAAACTTTGAAGCCGCTCAGAAGAAAATGTTCCCGGACTTTTCGATTTCCCGGGATTTCACTTAAGAATGTGAGTTCAAATAGTATAAAATTGTTTATAGCTTCAATAGGGTGGTCCATCAACGTTATTAAAAATAAAGTGCATCGTATATTTAGATGTACCTAAATTATGAAATAATGTTTTCGAGAAATTTTAACTTCCTGCTATATGGTCTGACGTGACTACACGCAGAGAAAAAACATGGTTACAGCATGATCACCACAACTATTCAATGATTCTATAGCCGTTTTTCATTGATTTAAATATACTGTGTTAATGATAGCAACGTTTATGATTCTGTTTAATCATTTAATGATTACCCACAATCAAAATTTTAATATGGTTCACTGAATTATAATATGTATTTAAATATGTTTATATGAAATCATATTTATGAATAAATCCAATCATTTAGTCAATTCTACAACAATTTAGTTAATTACATATCCATTCATTTCATTTTACAAATTTGGTTAATTCTACAACCATTAAGCCATTAACTTTTAATGCCTTTTGAATACACATTTTTGTGTATCAGTCAAGTAGTTATAATTCTCATTTAGTTTATATATGAGCAAATATAAATTGACAAGTTTTGTTGTTATTCAGTATGATGAATGTACCACATATCGTGGTACAAATTAATATAAATATGAAAATATGGAATCATATATATGATAAAATGGGTTTATATATATGATAAAATGGAATTATATATATGATAAAATGGAATTATACCTATGATGGAATTAGTTCATATATATGATAGAATGGAATATATATATGATAAAATTGAATTACATATATGATGAAATTAGTTTATATATATGATAACATGAAATTATTAAATGATAAAAACATGATGAAATTGAAAGCAATACTTAAGAAAAGGTTATAAAACTTACTAAAAGTTATTAATAAGGTTATGAACTTTACTAATAAATTATAAATTGGAATCATAATAATGATTACGTACAAATATACTTATTGTAACCTGGAATCATATATCACAATCATAGTATGTTGCTCTTAGTTTATGGTCACAGGAACCATATTTTTTCTTTGCGTGTATCTTATTTTTTTTTTCCGAATTTCTAGAGATTAATTCCGGATGTTGTTGCCAATGACAAATTTAAATCGTATTTAGATGCTTACAAGATCCTTTCAATGAGTTTAAGTTTTTTTTTTACTTGCTGCTTATTAGTGATGACATGATATTTATTTGAATTCATACCTTAGATTCATCCTATACAAGTAATTTAAAGAATAATGAAATTATATAAATAGTTCTTGGATGGATTTAGCATATTCTATTATTTTCGTTAAAAAAATCGGTAATATATAATCGTTTGTTAAAATTCATGCAATTTTCTTTCATTTAAGTGCTTTTAAAATTCCCGTGAATCACGGTCAAAATTCCCAGAAAGCATATCGTAAGTTGAAATGCCCATATCTTTTTTGTGTTCGCAGTAAGACTTTTTATCAAAGTGAAGTCGCACTAGGTTTAAGGGATTTAAACATCTTTAAAAATAACCAAGAAACAAACAATAAAAGTACTTCTTAAAATAAATTTCTATAATTATTACATTAAATAAACTCTTATTATTAAAAATAATTTTATCTTTCTTATTTTCTCAAGTAAATTATATGAGAAATTATGCTTACAATATCATATGTTGAAAAAATATATTTTTAAAATACCGAAACTATATTACCGGTATATACCGGTACAGAGGGTATTTGAATACCGGTATTTTTAACAAAATAATAATTTCGGTATCGGTATCAGCTACGGTAACTAACTTTAAACGGTATTTTATCGGTATTTATAACGATATCGGTTTCCAACCTTGCTTTTTCCCGATAAAAATTTAATTGTTTTCACTTTTTTGAAAGTAATTATAAGAACTTCCAAAAATGTTCAAAATATGAACTTTGTTCTCCTTTTGAAGTGGTGAAAATGTTCTTTTTGGAAGCACTTGATTGTTTTTTGCTAGGTATATTTAGTTAACGTTTTATCTGTAATACCACTAAGGAAAATATTTTTATATTTAGTTAGACCTTCTTTTTTTAAATTCAACTTGAGATTCATTTTAAACATATTTTCAACTAATGATTCGTAACCATTTCTGGAAGTCATTCAGCAGAATAAAACTATAATTGCTCTAAGATTTTTATTAGCTACTTATAATAATTTTACTACTGGCATAAAATATTTTAAAAATATTTCAGACTCAAACAATCGGTTCAATTTTAAATATCTAAATAAAAACATTTCTTACCTTAAACATTAATCGATTTTTTCCAAATAATCGTACGTCAAATAAGAAAATAATCTATGTATTAAAATTCCGAATAAGGCTTACTGATAATGCTTAAGTAAAGAAAGCATGAACTGTTGACTTAACTGTACATTACAATCATCCCTGTCTCCTCTAGGTCCAGTTTATAACTTTATAATAATTAATTAAGGAAGAATTTACACAAACTAATCATAGAAATTAATGACATGCTGGTACAAAATTACAAAAAGCAATATAATGTGGGCTATAATTCATCTTAAGTGCGTTATATAACAATTTACACAAAATTTCAAAACAGCCCATTAATTTTGAGATATTGCCAAAGCCCTGTTTTAATGGTAGTTACTGTATTAAAGATCGCTTAGTTCCCTAAATTTTAAGATAATTTTAGAATTTCATATTGATTTAGAGGGCAAAGGAACATAGCTTTTTAGCTATATTAAAATCTTTCATTTGTAAATTTATTTTCCATTTCTTTTTCAAAATTTTGAATTTTATGTAAATTAAATTGATTTTTTCTTTAAGACTATACATACCTTTTTACAAAATTTTAATAACCATTTTATTAAGAATAAAATGAGATATCATCCTTAAAAATCACTTAAAAACTCAAAAAGTTATTAAGCATTTTCTAAACACTATCAAAAAATTCTTCATATGTATATTTTAAGACAAACTATTTTATTTGCTGCATACTTTTTGGGGCAAAAATGCAAAATGTATGAAAATTTTTAATTATTTTAGGACAAAGTATTTTATTTGATATTTCATTTGCAGCATACTTTTTGCGGCAAATAGAAAAATTTTGCGAAAGCTTCTATAAGTTTTTTTCTGATAATCTGAATTTCTGATAATAATCGAATAAGTTCAATAGTTTTGGTGTGATTTTTATAAACAAAATCTAGTTATGTTTACAACTAAAAAATATTTTAAAATAATTGCATCGTTGTACAGACTTTTATAGGAAAAGATACAATAAATTGCAGTTAAATTAAAAAAATATTGAAAAAAAATATTATTTTTATAAATTTTTTACACTTTGCTTTTATATTTGACCAAAATACATACAAATGTATACTGATGAAATGATTTTTTACTGTAGCATAGCATAATAGTATAAATTAGGACTTACTTGTTAGTTCATTGATCTTTGGTAATGCATAAAGTGGCAATAATGTTAATGAAATTTTAATTTAAGTCTTAACCAATGCTTTAACATTCCTTCATATATTCGCATTTTTTTCATGACTTTTAGTAAAACTTTTTCATAAAGTGAAAAATCTTCAACAATTAAAACTTTTCAAACTGATTTTTTTGCCTTCTTACCTAAAAGATCATTATGACTTATTTAAAAATGCGATCTACGGATATGATCCAAATAACAATAGCTGTATCAATTATCAAAAGCCTTAATAGAGTGAACATTTATACGAAATAGCTTTACCGGACATTGGTTTTTTTTTTCGATTTTAAAGTAATTTTTAAACAAATTTTAACAATTTTTAGTTTCTATTTAATAATATTTTTGGTCATAAAAAATTATCTGTATATAAACTCACTTTTCAAAGGTTTTCAAAAAACTTTATTTCAATAGCATTAAAAAATTAGTCCGGTAAAATAATAAGCATCCCTAACCATCCAATTAATTTAAAATATCAAAATTATTTATTACAAAATTTTAACATCTTAAAAAGGAGGATCTCTGACTAATTTTTAATTTAATATAAATTTAGATTTTTAGTTTTTAAAACAATTTCTTATTTTTAATTCTTAAAAATAGCAACTTAAATTTTTTGAACTCCCACCTTTTATCCATTTTAATTGTTTGAAATCCTTTAAATTATCCAGCGATTAAAATATGTTCACATATAACAAAACTGATGCTGTAGAATATGATAATGATGTTATTTTAAACGATTTTTATAAAATTTCACTAAATGCTGCATTAAATTTACAAATCACCAGACATTTGTTATTGAATTTCATTTATTTTATTAAGCACTTGTTGTAAAAACAATTTACAACATAAACAATTAAATAAATTAATTTATTTTTATTATTTTAACTAAAACACTTTTAATGAATGAATTTGTTTACACTTTTTTAAAAAAGCAAACAAGATTTTTTTCTTTCTTTTTTAATTACATTTTTTCACTAGGAATTTTTATTTTTAAATTTTTTTAATTATTATTTTTTATTCAAGATTTATTTTTTATAATATTTCCAACCCGTTTTTTAAACAACTTTATAATTTTATATATTTTTTGTTGATATTATTATGTTGACTAACTCAACACACGTTCGTTTTATATTCCCGTTATTCGAGTTCCGCTTCCGTCAACGTTTCATTTATTACTGAACATTTTCCTTTTGGAGCCCATATTCTGCCACTGCATTAATACGAACGTCTTCGTCTACGAAAGCCATGAAGTTGTTGTTTTGTTTTTAATTTTTCTCTATGTCCACACTCTTACGAACCTTGTGTATGTTTAATGTATCCCCCCATTTTTGTTTAAAAAACTTATCACTGCAACATGTTTCAGCAACATTGTTGTGTGTTTTGAATATGGCAATGCTTTTGAGTATTTTTAAATATTAACTCTCTCTCTTTTTAAATAAGTTTTATCGTAATTTTGTTTTTTTTTTTTATATATGAAGTTGTAGTGTTGTTGTAATATTTTGTTTACATTTGTAACTGAGTGTGTTGTTTTTGTTTTCATTGAGAGCGTGTCTCGTAACACGTGGGTGTTTTGTATGCAAGATAATAACAAAAACATGAAAAACCAAAACATTTGAAATTATTACAACTAAATGAATGTTTTGATGGGAAATTGTATTTAATCAGAATATAAAAACAAAAGTTGACAAACTGTTTAATTATGAGGCTATGATATGTTTATGAAAATTAAGAAAAATTATGAAATAAAATTATAATTTTGTTTAGAGTTCTAGGCAATTTCTTTAAATAATGAGTAAATAAAAATGATGCAGTGAAAAATCAGTCGAGAATATCATAATTCAATTTTTCAACTCTCAATACACTTTAAAACATTTGAATTATCCTCAAAAATCTGTAGGGTAGGCTTGCGTATAAATGGATCTCTAATACCGCTATTCTTCTACAATTTTTTTTTAAACTTTTTTGGAAAGTCTTATTAACCGTGTATATTCTTTGGTGAAATATTAAAAGCAAAAATAAAAAAATTAAAAATTAAAAAATCGAAAATTTTCCATACAAGCTTTCGAATATAACAATGAAATAATTTTGACGGCATTATTATTTTTTTTATAAAGTAAGATTTAGTTCTTTAAAATTGGATAAAATTTATAGCTTATTCTATTTTTGTATTCTACAAAAATTATTACAATAATGAACTTGAGCCTGAATAAAAAATCCAAAAATGTTTTATTCTATTTTATGTAGAACAACTTTATTAAACTTTCCATATATTTTTAATTTTTGCCCCAAAAAGTATGCACCAAATAAAACATAAAATAAAATACATTGTTTCCAAATACAGTAAAAGCTCCCATAGGCGTACAGCGATCATCAAGCTAATTTTGTCCGTTAACGAAAGATATCCGTCTATGGAATATGGTACATAATATATTTTTTTTTGACATGGGGTAATTTAGTACCATATCTTTTTATTTAAACATTTAAGATTGTAATGAATTATCAACATTGAAAAAAGTCAAAAAATTTTACCATTTACTTTATAAACTAAACAGTCGTAAAATTTGTTTCATTTAAAAAAATGTTTGTTTGAGAAGTGTTTTACGATTTATCTATTATTGCATTAATGGAATGATTGACAATTTTTTTTTTAATGCTGAGTTTAAAGCAATAAATAAAAAAATTAGTATCTCATTTATTTTGCTTTTGCGGCAAACGACGTTTTCGCATTTTCATTTGGTCACTATTTGCAAGAAAATAATGATTTTATGAAATTTATGGTTGAAAGTTGCCTGAGTATAGATCGCATCTCCCCGTTTTCATTACATTTTCTTAAAATCGCTTTATAAATTTAGTCATTTTTCGTACGCGAAAAAATCACCTCCTAACGGGCTAAGAGCCAGACTTCTTTTAACAATATTTTTACTAACAATTTCACCAGGAAATTCTAAAAATAAAAATAATGTTGAAGATAAATTTGACAACAAGGTCATCTACATATGTATGTATGTTGGCATGTTAAAAACGACAGGATTAAGAATGCAGCGTTATTTGGCATACACATGATACCTTGCCAAATAAATGTCTTTAACATCTATTTTAAAACATAACAAACGATCATATGATCAAAACCATAAATGACAAGAGATTGCTATAAAAGTGGTTAGCATATTTGACTATTCAACTTGGGAAAATGAAATTTGTGGCCTGGCCTCGATTCTTGGGTAAAAAGCGAATAATAAACTATTTAACTTAAAAAATGTAAATAAAGATGAAATATGAATGCAAACACGAACAAAAATTAAAATTTGGTAAATTTCATTATTCGTATATCCACCTAACGGAAATTAATTTATTCTAAAAATGGCACCTAAACAATGGGACCTAAACAATTTTTCACCTACTGAAGCTGTCCGGCTATGGAAGCTTTCCGTTAAGAGAGTTTTTAGTGTATGTGAATTTATTACGATTTGAAGCAGAGATATTCCGTTTTAGTCTAAAAAAAATAGTATTTGAATAAGTTAAAAAAAAAATCGATCAGTCAAAATTTTAGAGAAAAATATAAGTATGTATATAAATGTTGAATAAGTCATTATTTATTTGGAATATAAAGCATGTAAACGAAAAATTTTTTACATTTTCATTTGCATATATTTAAGCCACAGTATATAGTATGGGAAAATGCTAAAGGTTTTTGATGCTGTAAAGTCTTGAGAATATATAAACATTTATTTTCTGAGTTTCGAGATATCAGTCAACGAAATATCTTAAAAATTTCAAAAAATCAGAAAAAAATTTTTTGACAAATTTCTTAAAAAATGTGTAAACGAAAAATTTTTTACATTTTAAAACGTAAATATTTCAGTCGCTATAAGCAATATGATATGGATCGAATACTTTTCTGAATTTGCGAAGTCCGAAGATTTTAAATATGTAATACTTTTTTATTAAATCCAAACTTTTAATTCATATTCTTAAAAATTGTAAAATAACAGAAAATTTATTTTTAGCAAAATTTTTTGAACACTGCATCAACCAACTTCAAGTCAAAAAAAATCCTACTTTAACAATGACAAATTTTGTAAATGATACATCAAAGAAAAGTCAATATCATAATCTATCAATTGAAATACTAAATAATGTGTTGATTAACACTCCGGCTATATTTGGAATCGAAAAGTGAATCGGGAAAACGGTTATAATAAAAAACCGTAAAAAACACTGAATATGGGTGTTATAAAAAATTAACAAGGATCAAAACCAGTTAAAAAATTTTACATCCAGGGTTGACATAGCGTCAAAAAAAACGTGTAAAATGTAAAAAAATTGTGAACATTTACCAAAGTTCTTAAGATATGGTGTGGAAAACGAGTTCAAAATTTTTTTCTGAATTTTTGCAATTTTTATATTTATTCAGCGACTGATAATTTTAAGCAAAAATAATAAGCATATTAGTATTCTTTGGAGTCTCTAGTTTCACAAAATGCAACATTTTTGACCTACCCTATATAGGTACTTAAATATTTACATTTTAAAATGTAAAATTTTTTTCGTTTACATTCTTTATATATAAAAACTTTAATAAGGTTTCAATAAAAAAGCTACGTTTTTCACCTTTTTAAATCGATTTAAAAATCTTAAATTGCTTTAAAATGTAAGAAGCTACGAGTTCTTTAGTGCGGGAACTACAATCGAATGGATTTTTCGAAATATCCCAAAATTTAGTAGGTGTTTTGCAATTACTGAAAATTGTTACAAGATATCCTCAAAAAGAGTTACAGCTCACAAAAGACGGTTTTTCGATTAAAAATAAAAGGTACATTTGAATAAAATACATGATTTCTGAAAAATTTCAAAAAGTTAATCAAATAAAATGAAATTATCATTTTCAATATATTATACAGATCTAGTAAAATTAAATTTTTTTGTTGATGTTTTTTTGCATTTGGCGACACGTTTTTGTATTACTTTATTTGAAACCATATATTTTTTTATTTTTATGGAGAGGCTTATTTAGTTTCGAATAAAATAAGGCCTTATTTCTTATATTTGAAAACTAAATTAAATAGAGTTTTCAATAAAGTTAAGAAATATGTATAGTTTCTAACAAATAAATACAAATGTAAAATAAAAAAAAAAAAAATTAACAAAAATTTAAATTTTTAAATATATTCGATAATAGTTCCGTAAAACTTGGATCATGAAACAATATGTATATATATTTTGAAAACTCACATAAATACTTTTCTTTCAAGTTCTGTTTTCAAATTTAAATTATAAGAAATTTTTGAAATTCGTAGTCTTAAAAAAAATTTTAATAACTTAAGATTTTGAAGGTGTATAGAATATTTTAAAAATGGCAAAATGATCAACTCAATAAAGCTTACAACAGTAAAACTATTAAAAATAACATATTTTTGCGACAACATAAAGTTTTTAGAAAAATTCATTATTATTTTATTTTATTTTTTTTATAAAAAAAAAAAATAAATACGAGTATAAATGAAATTGTATTATTTTTAAAACCTTGTCATTATTTAAAAATATCTGTATCTTTTAAAATGTCTCAACAAGTATGAACAAAAATTAATTTAATTACAACACCGGTTCATCAACAATGGCAACTGCAAAAAAACATGTCAAAATATCACATATCTCTTGTATTCATTCCAGAAATTTCCTGTTGTATTATAAAAAATAAAAAAAAAAGATTATTCACAACAACAAAAAAATATAACCCGCCAAAATGACAGACATTTTGGCATTGTTTTGTCTGGAACAATGATTCTTTTGTAATTTCATATGTTTGTGCAAATGTCAGAGTAGGTGTGAGTAGCTTATGTTGTTGTCTATCACTAATAAATACTTGTGTTTGTATTTGTACAGAAATAGAAGGAATTTTATAATTATCCTTATTTGCTGTTGTATGTATATTTCTGTGATTGTATGGGAATCATAATAATTATATATGTATGAGAATGTGTATTTGTGTAATAAAGAGCATATCGTTATAATTATATAGTTATGTTTATTATACAACATTAAAATTATTTTTGATAGAGCAGCGATTTAATGTTTATGGAATTTCAATAATCACTCGTACAAACAAAAAACAAACCAATATAACATACATAAGTAAATCATAGTTTGATGTGTTTAACTAAGAAAGACCCGATAGAAAAATAGGAATTGATTTGAAAATCTACAAAGTTTTAAGACTAAATATAAATTGCAGAATAAAAGGAATTCTCGTACTCTCAAGCAAGCAGCATTAAAATATTTCTCTTAAGTGATCGCAGTATCTGATAACGAAATGATCGAACCAAAATTGTATGTACAAAGGCCTCTATACGTAAAATCAATCCAAAGTTGTTAAAGTTCATAAAAAAGTTATTATCTTTACCAGAACTTGACAAAAATTCATAGATTTTGTTTAATTGGTCACTGCACTGCGATCGCTCTCAGATCACACATAAGATGTCTCTTTAAATATCACTTTAATATAAAAATTTCTGATCTCTAAGCACCGGGTCAATTCCATTAAAACTTCTTATTTCTTTCACTCAATTATATTTTGCTCTAAAGATTTATAACATTTTCAATTTTATATAAATTTCCTATTAACCTTCATTTAAATAATATATTAACAAGTAGAGTGAGTAAAATAAATGAAATAATGTTAATTAAAATTGTTGAAATTATTTTCAATATTAATTTGAAATTAAAATAAATCAAATAAATTTAAATTGGTCTATGTGTTTGTATATAGAAAAACAACAACAATAACTACAACAAAATATATTTACTTAACATTTAAAGCTGTCAGAAAAACAACATAAAACAATGACAACAACACGTGATTACCAGAACCAAAGAAAATGTTAATGAAACATTTCTGTACTTTTTTTTTTTCTTCCTCAAAAACTACGACAGACTGTCTAAAAGTTGGCACAGGGAGCGACTTATGTTTTGAAATGAAAACAAAAAGAGGGAGGTTTGATTATATATTAAAAATGATTAAAATTGCTAAAAATTTCAAAAGACATTTGTAAGTTTATGAAATGAAAATCATATTTAAATTTTGTATTTTTAAGAATAATATGAAATGAAGAGTGGCGCCCACAATTTTTTTTTTATTTTTTCTACTAAACATTCAAGTGTGAAGTGATGGGCCCTTGTTTATATTAACCGAAATGAAGGCAATCTTCTATATAACATTCAAAATAAGGCAACAAATAATAATAATAATAGAACACATTAATATTGGGGGCATAATTTTTCACAAACACTCACTCTTCAAATACTTGCGATAGCAAAAAAACAAAAAATTGTAAATGATTTAAGATTTTACATGTGGTTTATTAAAGAAAACACATGCTATTTCAACTTTATCATTTATACCCTCTCTCCCTCTCATTTTTTTTAAATTTTGTTTCCTTTATGGCCTAGTGTCAAATGATTTATGTCAAAGCTAATGACAGATTGATCGTAATTTTAGAAACATATAAAGATTTTTGAAATTTTCTACATAGTCATAGCAAAATTTTAAATATTTTTATAAAACAAAATTTTGTGTCTCTTAAACATTTATAATTTTGACAGTTTGCCACACGCCTTCTTTTTGAAAAATTTTCACAAACTCCTCTTAGTTTCTATACAAAATTTTTAAATGTTTTTCTTTTTTCTTTTAAGGGAGTATTCATGTTAATGATCTTGTTGTATAAGTAATTTTCTTTGTAATCTATATTTTTTTTAGTTAATAAAACTAATTGATTTTTAATTTTGTTGTTGTCGCCTCTTTGACCCGTGGGTTTTTATTTCAGTTACATACAGATTTCAAAGTTTCTTGGAACTTTTTTTAAATGTGTGAAAATTTTAATTACTTTTTTATTTTGTTTTCAAAACTTTTTTCTTCTTTTTCTTACCAACGTTTTATTGTTTTTGCTTTTGTAGAGTGATTAATTGTTCACAAATTTAGGGCGTTAATGATGGTTTTTTAACAAATATATTTTATTTCTTTTCAAGACAATTTATTTTATGTAAATTTTAAAAATAAATATATGAAAAATTTAATAAATATGTTTATTGTTAAATGAAAAAGATTTATGAAGAATAAAATAGATTAATAAAAATTTGGAAATAATTCAAGATATTGAATTACAAATTTTGAAATCTTAAAATTATTATAAATAAGCAAATATTTATTTGTTGTTAAAAATTTATGCAAACATAATAATTTTAGCATAAAATTGTTTCTGATATAAAATATCGCAAAATTTGTATAAACACATGAATCATAAAGTTTCTGATATAATTTAAATAAAATAATTTATTCGTCTTTCAAGGCCATCAAAACCACACAGACCAATTCCAAATTTCTTGAAAATCTTTTTTTTTTTATATTTGATATTTTTACTAATTTATAAAATTATTTATTTATTTTTTATTGATATTTATAATTAATTAATTATAATTTTCAGAATATAATTTCAGAAACTAACGAGATTAATAAAATTTCTATTTACTAATACATAAATGTTTTAAAAAAAGTTCGCACAATAAATATTTATTTCATTTATTGTTTCAGCATTACTCATCTGAAAATCTATAAAGTATAAATTTTCACTGAACTGAAGTATTTGCGAAAAAGTAAAAACTACTAATTCAAGAAGGTACAAAACTTTTAAAAGTAAAAAAGTTAAAATTTTAAAATTATATGAAATAAAATAAAAAACAAGTAAAAAAGTTATAATCAGAACACTTTTAAGAATTATTTTTAAAATTGCGACCCGTAATTTGTGCACAGCCTACCTGTCAGACGGACGAGCATCGTTAAATCGACTCATAAAATGATTCTGCCTACCAGCAGTCTAATGGACATTGTAAAATACTTTAAGGTGGGTGTTGAAATATTTATACCCTACACCACCATAGGTGGGGAGGGTATTATGCGTTTGTGCTGATATTTGTAATACTCAAAAATTTTTGGTCAAAGACCCACTACTAATCAGCTTAGAATCACTTTCTGAGATGATTTAACTACGTCTGTCCGTCCGTCCGTCTGTCTGACTGGCTGGCTGTCCATGTAAACCTTGTGCACAAAGTGCAGGTCTCAATTTTGAAGATAACTCGATGAAATATTGCTCTCATAAACCACTTTTCTGCAATACCACTTTAACGGGTATACATTTAATTCTTTATACTAAGTTAATGTTTTTTTTTTTTAAGTAGCATTGTTCAAAAGAAGAACAATCTTAAAGTACAAAATTACAAAAAAGTGCTTATATTAATAATTCAAATATCAAAACAGTATAAGTTTCAATGAAGTCCATTAAATAATAATCTTAACTTTAATGAATGTATCGTTTTCAAAAGTGATGCAAAAACTTACTTTCTTAAAAGGGAAAACATTTTAATAATATTTCAAAAAGTACAAAATTGCAAAAAGTACTTATTAAAAAAAATTTAAATTTTCCAATATTTTGAGTAGTTTTTTTTTAATTATAACCGATTCTACCAACTGTTTTTACCAAACAAAGCTTATTAACGAAGAATAGTTGAGTTAAATTTGATCTACTCCAAGACAGACTGATGGACATGCCTAAATCTCAGAATTTCACGAGGACCTAGAATATACTTTATAGGGTTTTTGATATTTTTTCTGGGTGCGTTAAAAAATGTACACTCAGGCCCCGATTTGAGTCTTTTCGATTTACGTCGCTGTTTGAAATTTCAATACTTCGGATTGCGTCGATATATGCAACATATTTCTTCTTTGGAAATTGTGAAAACTTTATTGATTTATTGATTTTCTTACAAAATTTTCTATTTTTAATTAGAAATTCAAAATAGAATATATACATAAGTATTTTAAATTCACCTTTTTGTGCACAAAATACTCCTTTTTTATTAAAGATTAACATCTTTTCTGTTCAAATATTTTTAACCTGGATTATTAAGGACGCAGTGTAAATATATAGAAAATACTGATTTGATTTGCGTCATTTCAGTTTGCAATTCTCCGGTCCCATTAACGACGCAGACCGGGGTCTTAGTGTACAAAGTAGTAAAAATTAAAAAAAAAGGTACTATGCTATGTTTTAGTTTCGAACCCTTGGTTTTTTTCTGTGTATCCTCTGAAATGCTGTAACATCTGCGGTGCTTTTGATTCTAATATGTAAAAGCGAATTATTGTTTCCACTTAAGAAGAGTAAAAGAAGATCCAAATCTGATCAGAGGACCAGAGGACATAATATGTGATCAGAGGATATAAAAATGTTCCTATATCGAGGTCCTCTATCTCAGGATTTTACGAAACTGAGTTTTTGATGCCATTATATCCACCATTACAACGTTCATTTTAGATAAAAATTTCAAATTTAAATTGAAATAAATATTTTATTTTTTAGTGCAAAGCCTATATCTCTCCGAGTAATTATTTTATTTTGTGACAATTTGAATATAACATTATTATATGTCAAATTTAAACATGCTGAATATAGATCTGGTTAAAAATGTAAATCGGTTGAAGTTTTTTAGATATGCGAAAATAAATATTCACTTTATATATATAAAAAAAATTAGAAACAAATTATATGTATGTAAGATTTAGTCGTGGTTTTAATAAATATTTTTAATACTTGCAAAATAAGAGAAATACAGTTTTTTGTTCTCCTGAATATATAAAGCACTGCTCAGTTATAATCTGGACGCACTGTACTTTGAATTGCAGCGCCTCTGGTGGCAGAAGTAGAAAACTTTGAAAGTATGTTATTCACCACAGATGTACCGTTATATATCATTTCATTCAATTCTGTTGAGGTTTAAAGAAAATACACGCGATGGAACTTAAAACTCGTAAAAAAATTCTGCACAAATTTAATGAAAATCGACTTGGTCTCGTTCTAATCGCTTAAAATTGCAAAAAGTACGGTGTGTAGTGTTTTAAAAAGATATGAGGAAACCTTGACTATAGAAAGAAAAAAGATAAATGTAAAAAAGACAGGTATAAGAAACAAAAAATTGGAGACTATTGTACTAAGGTCAATCAAAAATAATCCTGGATTATCTGACGCTGATCGTGCTAAAAAATTTAAAACCAGCAGAAGTTCTATACGAAGAATTCGCATAAATGCTAGACTAAAAGCATATCGAACTATTAAGTACCCAAACAGAACA
This sequence comes from Protophormia terraenovae, assembly GCA_951394005.1. NCBI lineage: Eukaryota > Metazoa > Arthropoda > Insecta > Diptera > Calliphoridae > Protophormia > Protophormia terraenovae. The sequence goes on from OX596074.1 coordinate 148,442,741, forward strand.
GAAAAGCAAGAATCAGTAGCAAAAAACATACCAGATTATTATGCAGTAATATATTAACCAAATTTAGCGGTTGCATCATAATGAACGACGAAACATACGTAAAAGCCGATTTTAACCAAATACCAGGCCAAAAATTTTATGTTTCATCCAACCATGGAAAGGTAGCCGACAAATTTAAGTACACGAAAAGGGATAAATTTGGTAAAAAGTTTCTGATTTGGCAAGCAATTTGCAGCTGCGGGTTGAAGAGCAAAGCTTTTGTCACATCCTCTTCAATGACGTCAGAAATTTATACAAAGAAATGTTTAAAAAAACGATTGTTGCCTTTCATTAGGTTTCATAAGTCGCCGACTAAGTTCTGGCCGGACCTAGCATCTTCTCACTATTTCAATACCACGATAAAGTGGTATCAAGATAACAACATCGATTTTGTACCCAATTGGCTTAACCCACCAAATTGTCCACAACTTCGCCCAATTGAAAATTTTTGGGCTATTGTTAAATCTAAATTGAAGAAGAGTGCCAAGGTTATTAAAAATGAGGATTCTATGAGAACAGCTTGGTATAAATATGCTGCTTTAGTTCAAAGGAAAGTTGTGCAGAATTTAATGCGAAGCATAAAGAAACATACAAGAAATTTCATTCGAAATAAAGAAATTTAAAATTTTTTTAATTATAATTTTAAACAATAATAAACAATCTTTCATTTTTTATATAAAACATTTAATTCTGTTGTTTCAATCAAAAGTTATTAACAGTTTTATGCGTCCAGATTATAACTAAACAGTGCTTTATATCAATATTATTCCTTAATTCACAAATTTCATTGGATGTAAGAATTTTACAGAACATATGGTCCAGTATTAAGGAATTGTTTTGGCTAATGAAGTAGAAAACCTTCATACACTTGAAATCTGTGCCATACTGCAGCAATACAACAATTTTTCAAGTGATTCTTAGGGTATAATTTGTAACGTGATTACACTTTATAATATTCCAGTATAATAAACAAAAAATAATAAAATGCAAAATGATTTTTGACTGCTGAGTACTTCAATTTTAAAATGATGCTTTATAAAAATATATTATTTTTATTATTTAAATTAATTGATTTTTTATTTCTTGGCATATGAGTGTATAAAGACTCTCACCAACCAAATAAATGCGACTATTTTCATTATTTTCCTTGGAGTATGTCAATTTATCAAAATGCAAATTAAGTTAGTTTTTTCCTTTATATCATTTTAATCATATCTATACTTAACAAATTCCCAAAATTCATCAAGTTTGCCAAGAAACTCTCTAGAGTTTAACATGAAAAAAAAAAAATTAAAGAAAAGGAAAAGAAATGAAACGACTCTAAAGAAAGTTGTTTTTAATACAAACACCTACACAAAAACTATCTAAAGACATTTTTTTTTTATATTTCTAGCTCATTTTTAGCAGAATTTTTTTTCCCCTCCAACATTTATCAATTGTTATCTGTTTTGAAGAAAATTTGATAAAAAAAAGGATTATTTTTATTCATAGAAAATAATATTGTTTTTATTTCTGTAGATTTTTATGTTAAGTGTGTTTTTTTTTTTTTTTGTCTTGCTTCTTGTAGTTGCTGTCATTTTGTTGTCCTTTAGTTAATGTTTGTATTTGCTTTATTGTTTTTGCTGCTCTTATTCTTTTTTCTGTTTCTTTTGCTTCCTTTAAATGTGTCCATTTACTTAGTGTTTTTTTTTTAATGTTTTAAAGTGTATTTAAAGTTGTTTTTCGTTAAGCTCCCCCTTTTTGTTTAACATTTTCTTTTCTTAAGCTGTTTTTTCCACTCTTTCATGTGTCAAAAATTTGTTGTTCTTAAGTTTTTCTTATAAAAATTGTTTTGTTTTCTTGTCTTCTTATTGTTGTTCTATATCACTTAAGTTGTTGTTTACATTAAATGTTATTTTAAATAAACATTGCAGTTTTTAAAGCTTTTTTTTTTTTTGCTTTTTAGGACAAGTGCTTCTTGTTGCTAAAATGTTTATGCATTTGCACGTTTCTCATCATCATTCATTTAGTCATTCATTCGTTCATCCTTCAGCATCATTTTCATTTCAAGATGAAAGATTTCAATAAAATATCAATTCTTGTTTATTTAATGCGTTTTACGTTGCAATTTAATGCAAAAGTATTGATGATTTCAGATGGATTTCAAAATTAAAATTGTTATAACTGGAATGCAAATTATTTATACAAATTGTAATTTTGATTGACACAAAATGGAAATGTTTGTGTATTTTTTTAAAGAAAAATTTACTTCAAAGCAAGATTTTCTTTTTTCTTTTGCCCAAAATTACTTCAAATTATTTTGGTAATCTTAACAAAATATGACAAAAATATTCCCACGTCTCTCATACGAAATCCTTTTTAAAACAAAACTTCTTAAATCAAAAAAGTTATCTAACATTAATTCCCTTTCTAACTCCCACTCTATTATCAAGATAATAAATACAATTATTAATGCCCTAAACTAATCATAATATACAACAAAAATAAATATTTGCTATAGAAAAATAAAGGGAAATAATAGTAATTTATTATAATCAGATAAATAATTAAAACCTCAAACACAAAGGAAACTATCTAACTAAATATCAATATAATTATAATAACCCTTTTTCTCATTTCTTTAGTTTTTTTCTCTTTTTATGCTATTTATAGTAACATAACAATTGCTACATGGCAACCCTTTTGGCTGTTGCTGCTTTGATAATTGAATTAACTCAGCAAGAAATAATCATCCCTCCCTCCTCTTTATTAGTCTTTGATAAAAACATTTTTTTTTAATATCAAAATAAAACCTATTACTGCAATCAAAAATAACCGAGATTCATAGATTTACTTAACTAACAATAATCAAAACAAATTTATTTCAAGAGATAATTAATAATCAAAAAACAACAACAATAACAGTCAAAAACTTGCAACCCCCTCTATAATTTGAATTCCTTTAACACGCATTATAATTGATGAGTTACAATGAAATTTATCCGTCTGTCCATCTGTCTGTCTGTCTTTTTAACCATTTATACTCCCCTTTCCTTTACTTTGGTTGTCGTCATCATCAACCAACTATTTTTCGTTTGTTATTTAATATTGTTCAAAGTGTCAGTTAATTTGACAAGTTGAAATGTTTATTTGTTTGTAAAAAGGGAGAGCTAAAAGAAAAAAAATACACAAAAATTAAAGCTTAACGAAAGACAAGAAACATACAAACAACACATATATGTTTGCATTAAAACTGTTGGCGTATGTAACATTGACCTTTTACCACAAAGCCTTAAAGCTAACATTATTGACACATTCCAGCCGAAAAAATAAAATTTGTACACCCTCTACTTGGGATTTCTTTAGATACTCTCGGCACACATACACTGTGATATTGACCTTTTGTTGGTGAAGTTTTTGTTGTGTGTCTGTAGACGGCGAATAGTGAAAAGAAAAAATAACAAAACTTACCACTTTTTTTGCGAGAAAAAAATAAAAAAAAAAAAAACGTCAAAACTTTTGTTTAAGAGGAGTCCTAGGTTTTTTAAATTGGGGGCCAAAATATCTAATTTTAAATTATTTATATCTTGACAGCGTAGATTAATAATGGCTTTTCGAGTAGAATTTCGAAAAATGGTTTAAGACAATAACTTGGATTGTATTGATTTGAAGTGATCGAAATTAAAGAGCGTTTTATAAAATAAATAGAAATTAAATTTTGATCGGAAAGAGACAATTAATAACAAAGCAGTTAAGGAACATTTTTTAACATAAAAGCTAGACGAATCTTGGTAGTATATTTCCTTGATGTGATTTGAAATATGTTCATATCTTTTTTTTTTTTTTTTTCTTAAATTTTCTTTAAAACCTATAAAATTGTTTTAATTTTTTTGATTTGAATTCGATGATGTTTGAAATTGCTGCTTGATATAGAGAGCAAAGCCTCTAGTTCTTCAAAATTAATTAATGATACGTCTTGAAATATTTTTAATAAAAGTTAGTGTTAGTCGTTTCGACTAACGAAGACCTCAGAAGGGTAAAAATGTCGAAGACCTTCCAGGGTTAAAAAAGATAATAAAGAAAAACTTCTCAATCACGTTTCTATTACAAGAGAAACACTCACAAAATAAAAAAAAGAGCTAATGAATTTTACCCTGTTTTAGACCTCTTCACGGGCCCATAATTGGAAACTCATGCTTTTGACCATAGCTCATACATGGCATCTTTGAACGACATTCATAGAGACCCCAATATTTCCGCTGATATAGGTTATCGCATAAAGTCGTATTAGAAGCTTTTCATCGCCCATTGTACTTAACGAGAAAAACCTGCTGCAAAACCAAGAGTAGTTCTGGCTCAACTGAAATTGGGAAAAAATCATTGCTTACTGGTCCTACATAATCCGAAACTTCAACATAATTTTCTTCTTGTATTTATTGGAAGTTGGACTAAATATTATTTATAAGAGAGAGTCCTTAACAGTCTGCAAGTGTTGTTTGAGGACCACCTCAATTCTGCTTATTTTTCAAGAGTATGGGATACAGCAACGAAGGGAGTGGGAATGTCTTCGCAAGCGACTACCCCGTCCAAAAACGATGCATTTACTGTGCATTCATCCGTCATTTCGTTACCTCGTATACCTGTATGGCCCGGAACCCATATCAGCTCCACCCGAAGGTGTCTTAACTGAATTAAGGAGAGTATACAGACGTCAGCTCATCTCGATCTTATAATGGGAGAATTAAGAGTCTTTATTGCGGCAAGGCTGTCTACATATACTATATTAATGTTCGCAGCGCAGAATTGAAACTCCAGAAATCTTTTCGCTGCAATGTTGATAGCAATACTTTGGCCTGAAATTACCCGAATTAGGTAATCTGAAAGACATCGAAAAGTCTAAGTCATCAGAGAAAATACCCGAGCCAGTGCCAGTATTAGTCTTCGATCATCAGTAAGTACGGAGAATGCATATTCCTTAAAAATGAAATTTTGCTGCCCACTCTTCTCTAGATTGAATTATAATGTCGAAAGTTCTACCAAAATAAATTTTCGGTATCAAATAATCGGTCCTACGTATAAGACTTGATCTGCCTATTACATTCAATATAGTGCCATGACCAACGTGGTCGTGCTAAGATTTTCCGACTCTTTGAGTCGTAGAGCGGACTTGGCGGAGATATTTCTAATGAAAATATCAAGGGGAGGAATGTCTAGCATAGTCTCCAAAATGGCGTGGGGAGTGGAACTCCTTAAACCAGTAATTGAGAGACAAGCAAATCTGTATTTTATTTAGAGTAGAGATATGTGTTTTCGTGCCTACTGCCCTCCACCATACAAGAGCTCCATAGGTAAGACAGACCCATTTTTACCTTACTAACTGTAGTATGCATTCAATGGACAATATACGGTTTCAGACCTCATCTTTTCCCGAAGGTTTTCTTGCGATAGAAGATAAAAAAGTGTATGATATTGAAGTGAACATTTAAAATCCAAAAAAATATTTTTTTTATGAAAACTTGTTCTATTTACTTATTATTCTATTATTTATTAATAATTAAAAAAATTTTAAGTTTTTTCTTTTGAAAATTCTTACTTTTCTAAAAAAAAAGAGCGTATTTCTAAATTTAAAAACTGTTTCTTAAAATTTTCCTCTGTTTGAAAATTGAAAACAACGATAATTTTTCAGAATATTAGGGTTTTAAAAATTTATTTTTTACCCCAGTTTAACTTATTTTTTATATTAATAGATTTTTTAAATTTAATTTCTTTAATTTAATTTTTGGAAAATTAACATACTTACTAAATATAAATCGCTTTTTAAATATAAATTGACATATTTTTAAATTTAAATTTTTAACTTTTTGGATATTGTTTTTAGTATTTTTTTTTTTTTTTTTTTTGAGAACTTGTAATATTTTATCACATATATATAATTTTTTGTTTTTATTTGATACCTTTTTAAAAAATTTAAAAGATTTAGAGATCATATCTGATAGATCTGTGAGTTCATAACATTTGCATATTTTTCAAAAAGCTTAAAAACTTTTTTTTTAACCTACACTAACTCATTAGTCTAACACCACCTAAGGGCCTAAGGTTTCTCCTCTAACTTGTAGCTTTCCTAACTATACCATTTCCCACTATGTTTAGCAAATACTAGTGTATAATATTTCTGTTGAATAATATTCATTGAGAATAATACTTTCTCGCTCTTACTCTTATTATTCGTTCGTTCATTCATTCAATTATTCTTCTTAGTTCCCAGCTCAATTTCAAAATACACAATCTCACTCATACTTCTTATATAAATTCCAACTCTACGATATGTTTATGCCAGTCACAAATTGGCCTAATTTGACTTTTGTAACGTCGTTTGACGTTTAATGTTTAGGCATTATTATTATATTTTTGTTCTCTTCCTTTAGCTCATGACACTCTTTTGTTGTTGTTGTTTTTCGATAAGTACGTTATTATTTCAAACTGTCATTGTGCGGATATAAACGTTTATCTGGCCGTTTATAATTTTTTTTTTTTTCTATATTTTTTTGTTATTGGTTCTTTTCATTATTTAGAATAAAAGGAAGTTTTTTATTTTTAGAATAGCGAGAGTGAAAGATATGGTGAAGGGAAACAGGGAGGGGTTGGTTGGCCATACATAATTTGTAAACAAATTTATGCCGACGCCTTATGTGACAAGTACTTGACAGTTGTACATGTCAAAATAAAATAACAAATAAAAAAAATCTCATTTAAAAAAATGTTAAGGAATTTGTTTTTTTTACAAATGAAAATATATTTTGAGGGGGTAAGATTTTTGAAGAGATATAAGTATTCTTTGACAATTAATAATTTAATAAGCAATAAACACAAAAATATAACACAAAACGAAATTCTAAGAAATTAATGATTTTTTCCATTATGTATGCAAATTTTTCTTTTTTTTACCAAACTTTTCTTTTATTAACTAAATTTTTTCTGCCTTCTGCCAACCTGTCTGTCAAATAATAAGTGCTCACAGGTAATAAGCCATGATTTTTCACACGTTCACATACATTTATCAAAATTCTCATTCCATGTTTCTGGATTTCGTTAATACTAAACAGTAAATAATCCCTCCTTTTACACGCTTTTGTCTCTAACAAGTCTCATTTTATTTTCAGACTTTTCCTACATACCACTAAATTTACTCGGCATTAAATTCTCTTTCTTAACACAAAATTGTGAAAATCCTTGCCACCATATGTGGCATATTAAAGCGTGAAATTTTATGAAAAAAAAAAAAAAATAATGAAGCTTTAGCTTGTGATAATGTTGGTAATAATGTTGATAATAAGGACGATTACATTTAGCTGAACGGAATTTTCATGTGTTTTCTTTAGGAGGAAGTAATTTTAAAAAGTTTTTTTTAGGAAATATTTTATATTTAGACATAAAATTAATCATATGTGAATATTATTAAAGAGATTTAAAATGCTTAAATTTCAGAAAATTTTGTAATTTTTAATTTATAGCAAAATCTTATTTTGCTGGGCTTTAAAAAGTCAAATTAATATGAATTAACAATATTTTCTTTTATAAATAGCTATATTTTTTTTTCCATAAAAAATTTTTCCTTATGTTATTTACTTCTTATGATGTTGTACAACATTTATCTACTGTTATAGAAATTTTCTAAAAAGTGTAAATGTTTTTGCAAAAATTTATAAACAAACAAGCCAAACACACACATGCACTGTACACATACATACACATGATATGCACACACTTGAAATGAAAGAGAGAAAAAAGGAAATTTGTTCATAAGAAAAAACTGTCAAATGCATGATGTCATTACTAACTTTTTACATTGACTTTAAGTATCTTGCATAAATTTACTTGCAACATCATGGCAAAAATAACAACAACAAACTCTATAAAAATCTTTACTTACTAAACTCACTTTAGAAAACACATCACTTATGAGTTGTAAACAAAATCATTTTTTTTTTTTTTTCCTCTACAGCTCCTTCAGTCAACAATCAACATCATCGTCAGCATAAATATCAGTGTGGCAATAGTAGCATCATCATCACCACCAACATTTACTTCCTTTTCAGTACATTTTTAAACCAAAATAATCAAAATCGTTTCTCCATCAATTCCTTTTTTTTTTTTTTTTGGTTAAAAAAAAGTACAGGGAGGGGTGTTAAAAAATATCCTTAAAAAAATCCTTTATTTTCTCGTTTTTTTTTTTACTTGTCGTTTATGTAACAGTTAACTCAAGTGCAGTTGGCATAAGAGGATTATCTTTGGCAACAGCAGCAACAACAGCAACAACAAAATATATAAAAATAAGGATAATGGGTAAAGTGTTGAAAAGTTTATGTGTTTAAAAAAAAATAAAATTTAAATCGCGCTGTTTTTTCATAAAAGAGTTTTTAACATAAAAACGTTTGAATTTTTATTTTTTGGAAACAATTTTCAATATTAAGTGGTGTTGTATACAATGTTGATAAGTTGATAAATAAAAAAGGATTGCTGTTATCCTTATAGAATTTATATTTTTCAAAAAACAAATAAAAAAAAGTTTGGGGAAGTTATATATTGTTGGAAATATATTTTGGAAGTTTATAAGCAAAAAACTGTTAAATATAATTGCAAAAGATTTAAGAGTAATTGAAAATGAAATTTTGAATATTTTATGAGTTTTAAAAAGGTTTTAATTTAAAGCTTGAAAAATCTTTGATCAAAATTGTTTTACCAAAAAATCTTTGTGTAAATAGCTTGATCAGTATCTTTATCAGCATATTTTATGTGAATATTTTACTTAAACTTAATATATTTCGTTGGTTGTTAATAAAAGTATAAAGTGTTATATATCATTAAAAAGCTCATACAAATACACGTATTTCGATGCTGAACTAATTTATTTTCTCTAATTTCAACACCGCACGTTGGGGTAATATATGTCAAAAAGTGGCGATTTATTAAATTTTAAAATTTAATATTTTTTTAATAAAGTTGGGTACCGAATAAAAAAGACAAAAGTATCTATCAATATCAATTGAAATCTTTAAGCTAGGTTGTGTTGTTTTTTTATAAGGAACTGTCAAAGTTAAAAATTTTTTTACATTTTTTTTTTTTTGAAAATTGTCCTAAAATACACTAATTTTCAAATTTCATGGAATACAACTTAAAATGCTACAGGATGTTTGTTCTGAAAATTTTCTGAAAAATAGTACATATTGTCCACTTTAATATTATGAAAAAAAAGTCGTGCGCATATATAGCCCGATTTGAGAAATTAATTTTTTTTTTTTTTTTTTTTTTCGAAAAAACTCCAGTAGATTTCATACAAAAAACAGCTTAAGAGCAGATATTTTCTTTGCTTTATCAAACATTAAACAGTGAGGCAGAATCAAAATAAATCTGTAACTCCTAATCGGCTGGCTGGATTTACTTGAAATTTCACATAGGCGTAGCAGAGGATATATTTTGAGTTTAGAAGCAGGATCTCATATTCGCTTCAGGAGCTATGGGGGTTAAAATAGGATACTAATGTCATAGAAAATATTTAACCAATAGCGAAATTTTGTTCCTTACCTGCATGTACTATTACTCTTATATATTATTCGAGATATATTCATTTGAAATTTCAACCATCTCAAATTTGCAAGATGTTGGTCAAGTATTTTCCATATATTTCTCAATATTTTTACCAGATTTTATCATATTTCTTTCAGTTTTTAAAGTACAAAAATGACTAACTAATAAAGATCTTAAAGTCGATATCTTTTTTGAGTCAAAAAATAAACGATTTTGAATTGGCAAGTTTGCAAAAATTAATAAACAGTCGGACGGAAGGACAGACATTAGAATTCTTTAACAAAAAGTCTTAAATTCCAAAAATATATTATTTCTTTTACTTTTTAATCAATATAAAAACTAAATCTAAATATTAAAGTATTGTATCGCCTTTCCCTGCACTAAGTGCCATTTTTCGATCCATTTAACCCAAATGTATTGACGGACGGACGGACATTGCCATTCTGCCAAAAAATATTTTAGAATTCTAAAACTGCATTTTTTACTAACTAATAAATAGAAAAACGAAAGAGAAACTATAGTTAGTCAAGACCGACCATATGATACCCTACACCATTGTGTATGAGCTAAAAATTAGACATGTGGCCAATTGTAGACATTTGTATGGGGGCTAAGTGAAATAATGGACCGATCATAACCAATTTCAACAATTGTGTTATTCGTGCCAAATTTCATCAAGATATCTTTAAAATTGCGACCTGTACTTTGTTCACAAGGTTTACATGGACAGATAGCCAGCCAGCCGACCAGATGGACGGACGGACATTGTTAAATCGACTCAGAAAGTGATTCTGAGTCGAACGGTATACTTTAAGGTAGGGGTCCGACAATTTTTTCTGGGCGTTACAAACATCAGCACAAACGCATAATACCCCAAAGACCTATGGTGGAGTAGAGTATAATAGAATCATCAAAATTCGGATATCACATTTTCGACCCATTTAAACCAAATGTATAGACGGATGGACATTACCATTCAGGCAAAAAATATCTCATAATTCTAAAAATACATTTGATTACTTACTAATATATAAGAAAATAAAACGTGATCATTCAAATATTGATATCACCTTTCCCTGAATTAATCGCCATTTTCGACCAGCTAATTTCGATTCAGCTAATATGTAAGTAGTGAAGAGCCATTTTATTAGCTTCTTAGCTCATTACATGGCAACCAATGTTTTTGTTTAGAAGAAATACAAATTTCACTTTAATTTACATATTCAGTAAAAACAGCTTTAAAGGCAATACTGAAGGCATTTTTATATCTGTTAACCCTTTAACAGTCGGATCAAAAATGTTTAAATATAATTTACAGATAAAAAATATAATTAGTGTGAAATTTTTGGAGGATATAATATCTAGATATTTACTTGAATAAATTAAGTATTAAACCACATGATTCGAACAGAAAAAAATTATTCCTCAAAAAGAGGGTTTATTAAATATTTTTTTTAAAGTTTTCAAAAATTCGTATAAAAACTTTTTGTTTTAATTTACACAATTTTCTAATAGACTAACAACTTTTAGTGATTCCAAAATGTCCATAAATTTTTTTTATTAATTTTATTTTTAATGCTTCCTCAATTTTATAGTGTAAAACTAAGTTCACGCCTCACAAAAAACTGAATTCTTTTTAAGTTTTCGCTCTTGAATTTTAAACTTGGAGGCTATCTACTACGTTGATTATTTCGGGCACATCTTCGTGGCATAGCGTCCAATACACATATTCACGACACATATCAATTCCTTTTTCAAAATTTGAGATGCGTGCATCTTAATGGAATACAAAAAAACAAGTAATTTTTAGACGTTTTTCAACAACACTCATGATTTTAAAATACACTTTATTAGTTTCAGGTCTTGTGAGTTTAGATCTGTAACCTGTTTGTTTAAAATAGTATTACCACAAAACTTATAGAATTAAAGTCAGTTTCAGTTTTAGAGGCTTACTCATATTTCTGTTCTTAACTTTTTTTCTACTAAATCTATTCTGCTAATTTTCAATACCAAACTTTTTATGATATTAATCACATTTTTGAATCTGTTATGATTTTACTAAGGTTTGTATTTTGGATGCAAGAATGTTTTCTACAGATTGAAAACCACAAATAGGAAAATTCGTATATATTTACTTTTGAATTAGCCTCGTATTCCATGAAAATCTTGATGTATATGTAAATCCACTCATCTTCATTAACTCCATTAAGGGCATAATGTTTTGAGCACATATTTTTCGCAATTCCATTATAAATTTTCTTAACAACAAATTCCTCCCCTTTTAATTCTCCAACAAGCAAATACCCTTTTATTTTGCATTTCTTTCTTAAAAATAAGAATATAAACCGTAACATTTCATAATTTTGATAACTGACAGTCAGTCAGCTGTCAATTTCCTATAAAGGATTTTCATTTTCTTTCATTCATTTAGTTTTATAAGTTATTGTGAAAGAAAAAAAAAAACCAAATGATTTCTTTATTTCTTCATTGGTGTTCTTAAAGGTCATTGATTTTTTTCTTTTTACAATAAGTCTTTAAAAGTATAACAAAAAAATCTATATAATAAAAGGAAAAAATCTTACAATGAATTGATTATTTATGACAAGAGAACACGTACTCATATGTTTCATATTAACGACCTACTTTACTTTAAACTCAAATTTACACATACACTCACTGCAGGCACACGTATTGAGAAAATAAAGTGAAGAGCATGTGTGTGATGTGATGATATTTTCAAAGTGTTGACAGCTGTTAACAGATGTCAATATGACATGCAAAGGCCTGAATAGCAAGAAACAATATTAAATTGTAAATTATGTGATGCAGGAAAATATATTTTTTATAAAAAATTTCTATGATTTTAAAGGTTGAGATAGAAATATTTTAATGCTACAAATAAATTTAATCTTTGATTAGCTGTAAAAAAGGGAAAGAAAGGACAATCTGTGTTTTTAAACAGAACCCTTATGTGTCTGTTTAAGCTGTTCTAAAAAAAAAAACTAGTTAATAACCTTATGTTATTTTCCTATTTTCCATTTTTTTTTTTTTTTTCTTTATAAAAGTGTAATATGTTTATTGACCAATAAGAAGGCTGCTTATCAATTGTTTTGAAAATTTTTCTATTTGTTTTTTTGTTTGCTGTATTTGTAACAATCGATTCATTTCCCTGCTTTAATTTTCTGCTTGTTTTATGCTTCATTTAACAATTTGTTTAGTTTTAACTTTAGTTTTTTCTTCGTTTTTATTTTTTCTTTTATACTTGTTTATGCCAGCATAAAATAGTCCTGATTTGGTATGTTGTATAAAATCAAACAAACGTTTGGTTAATAATGCTGGCCTGTAAAGTATGTGTGTGTCTCTATCTATGTCTGGTTATACAATCAAGACCATAGACCAGAAGTACACACCTACAAATAATGATGAATCAATACATTGTAATTTTAAACAGGGATGTAGCTTTAATTCTCAGGGTATTTAAGAAATAAATCTGGAAAAGTTATTTTTTTCAATTTTGTGTTTTATTTTTTAAGTTTAATATCATAAATATACTGAGGTACTTTATACAATTTTGTCTAATTTTATTCTGAATACAAATTTATATTTTTTGGCAGATTTTTTAGCATAAGTCTTGTGATTATTTTTCAAGATTTTTTTTAATATTACGGATATAAAAGTTATTTCCTTTTCACAACACACCTTTGTAACGCTCCTGCCTATAATCTATATATTCTTCATTCTTGCTCACTCTCTCTCTTCTTAAAGGTCAAATATTAATATTATTACCTTTTTTCTCCACTACTAAATGGTACTAGTAGCTACCAGTTCATTTATGTTTTGATTTTCTTTTATATTTTTCATGAATTTCTTTTATATTTTCAAGCAACAAAAAAATATATATATACAAAAAAATATATATATTTTTATTATTGTCCTCATTTTAGTTGTATAAATGTTTGTATTTCGTGCTGGTTGGTCTCTTTCTTATGTTATTACTCCTTTTTGGCCGGAATAGCTAAAGAATTGTTTGTGGAGAACAATGGTTTTATTACCAGAACACATCCTTATTATTATTTTCACCTAAATAAAGTATATAAATGGTTCGTTCGTTGGTTAAATGGTTAGTGTAACAGAGATTTTTTTGTTTTTTTTTTTTTTTGTATGTGTATGTGACCATATTTAATATGTTGGTAGTGTATGTTTTTAATGGCCAATGATGGTCATCATAAATTTAATTGCATATGAAGCGAAATAAATTTGAAATTGGTAAGGAATGAAAAGAACCAGTTGAAGCTAAAAATGTCTTAGATGAAGTTAAAGGTAGAAGAATTTCTTTTAAATTTGTAAAATTAGGATGATATAAAGAAATTATACGTTAATATAAATAGTTGGTAATTTATAACTTTTTAAATCCAAAATGACTATTCATTTTGATATAATTATTTTTACACTTGAAAAAATCACTATATGCATGAAACAACAGACCATACATAGTTAAACTGCATCAAACTAAGCTTCTATCCAAGGATGCACAATTTTTAATGAATATATAAAATATTTAAGAATATTATATTATACCAATAGGGATGCCAGCTAAAACACATCCTTATTATTATTTTCAAAACACATCCATATTATTATTTTGTAAATTAAATTTGAAACAGAATTTGTTTTTCAAAAAATCTTAAAAAATAAAAAAGTACAAAAATTATATTTTTCATATTTTATTCTAATGCTGTTTATGTTACAGTTAAAATGAGCTACATTTTATTAAATTCGAGGCATAAATGTCGTCTTTATACATAATTAAGTGAAGATATCTCGTCTAAAAATGATACATAATGCTATTCACTTAATTGTGATTAAAATTAATTTCAATAAAGTATATATCATTTTAATTGCTACATATACAGCTTTGAAATTAAGTATAAAAAACAGTAGTTTTAGTTAAAAAATAATCTAAACATAACATGAATATAATCTAGATTAAATTTTTTTGGTATATTATTAAAGCTACTCAGACAGTTCGTTCTCAATATATTTCAAAAAATGTGATGTAATTTCATAAATTCTTTCTATGTTACAGTTAATATCATAAACTAGATTCAAATTAAACAAAATATGATTTATAGGCATAGAACTGTAAGATCACGTGTATTCAAATTGAGAGTTTTGTGCTGCTGAACTCTATATGGATCCCTCGTGCATATAGTTTCCATAAAATCTCTATAGATTAATCAGACTAGTATCTAGAGTGTGAAGATAACGATCACCAGTTCTAAGCAAGGGCACAGAAGATGTTGTATTTACACTTCCACCTCATTACTAAAATAATTTCTACAGTAAAGAAAAGCTATTCGGCATTTGTAGATCATACAGTTGGCCATAAGTATTCCAGTTAAAAGTGAAATAATCTTCCTAATTAAGAACTTTAGTTCTTCTTCCATTGAGGTTTTCATGTATCAGCTGAGGGATTTTATTTTAGATTCGCCAAGCCGACCCGTTTCTAGTTCATTGGTCAAAAATTTTTTCTGTAGACTGACAATTTATGCTTTAACAGAAATAGAAATTTATTGCAGCTGGGTATAAATCCCTATTATACTAATTCGGAGCCCTACTGGCTTCCTAGACTAGCTTCTTGAGTAAACAAGTGTTTTAATAAATTCCTTTAAAGTGTGATAAAGAATATAATGTGTGCAAAAGACTCCTAGTGAAGATCATTCGTCAAACTACTGGTAGGGCAATCTAACTTATCTTCAAGGAACTTCGTAATAAGCTACAAAGCGCTTACTAGTTTTAGACCTTTCATGGAATTCAAACAAAAATTATTTAGTGATTTTTCCAAGCACTGATTTGAATTTGAATTTATTTTACATAAAATTGAATTTAATAAATTAATTTTGATTTGCTTTTCCAATTGCTGTATTAAAATAAAGTAAAACACTATTATATATAGGAAAACGATTTTGCCTCCATTACATGGCGAGTTTACCCCATGCGTTTTGGTCACTTCTGAAATTCTTACAAAAATTAATGTAACGGGGACATAGTCAGAATCAAAATGGCTGAAATATAAGCCAACATATCTAGATTTTTATTACCAAAGATATATATAACGTTTATACGAAAATATGAAAATTTTGCTGTATAAACAGTGAGTTAATACTATATTTGTAAGTTAGTAACTCACGAAAAATAATCGTAATTAGTGAAGCTAATTGCAAATTAAACGTACAGCGAAGCCACTTCCTTTTACGTTCGTAGAATTTTCGATGATAGTAGTTTAATTTTTCCCATCTGGCACGACAAATAAGGAAACATATTTCTTTGTACAATTTGCGTATAAACAGTGAATTATTTATTTGCAAGTTATTTTAATTTGCAATAATCACGCGTATAAACGTAATAATAGTTTACTGATATCTTTTACGATTTTGAAAATACAGTACTTCCCTATATGATACAGACAGACATCAAATGGAATTAAATCTAGTATAGTATCCAGAATGGCTTGTTGAGTACAGCTTATTGTAGCAGTGATTTTAAGATAAGTTAGTCTTTGTATCTTGTTTATTAAAGAGAGTCGTCTTTGTATAAAAAGCTCTCCACCAGATAATAATCTAAAATTGTCCAAAAAAGGAAATTTTTTGAAAAAAAGGGACTAACTGCTTCAATACATAAAAAAATCTCCTAAAAATTTATTTAATTGATAAAAACAAACACAAGCCCGGCCCAAAAAGATTCGATATTTGATGTTTTAAATACTTTTTTATAAACTTTATCATTAGTTTTAGTTTCCAACAGTTTCAGTTATTTTTTTAATTTTCCAGGGTTTTTTATAACATCGCTTATGG
Source organism: Protophormia terraenovae (assembly GCA_951394005.1). Lineage (NCBI taxonomy): Eukaryota > Metazoa > Arthropoda > Insecta > Diptera > Calliphoridae > Protophormia > Protophormia terraenovae. The sequence continues at coordinate 148,459,198 of OX596074.1, forward strand.
TGAAACAATCTTAAATCTTAAAAAGTCGCTATTTAGTTCCATTTTGAAAAATGAGCCAAAAAAACTGACCCAGCGGCTATGCTGCTAATAACTATTTAAAGTAAAATAATAAAATACTTAAATACGAGTACATATCATGACAAAATAAACGAAAATATTTTTTTTCTTACTTCTCACTATAAAAATATCCGATTCTTAGATATTTTTTTAACATTATATGATCGTTTGATTTCTTCCTTATTCTGTCAGTCATTTTCGTAAACTGCCATCTACTTGTATGATCAGAAAAACAAGTTACTAAACCTTTCAATTTAGTTCAAACTTTAACTTAAATTACAAACTCTTATGACCCATTTTTCGATGTCGAACGAAAGTATATCAGAAATTCGTTTCGACAATTTATATTGAAACAAGAATTTTCTATACAATTTGTAGCAACGAATTTTCGACTTAATTTCATTTAACATTAAGGTAGGCATTTAAGGTAATTATTACGCTAACTTAATAAGAAGTACTTCACATTTTCAGCTAACAATTAATTTAAATTACTTTTAAAGGAAATTGTTAAAAAAGCCCTCTAATAAACCACAAAATTCTCAAATTCTTAAACTTTTTAATTGCTAAACATATGATTTTCCAAAAATTACTTAAATTTTCTTTTGCGAAATATTTATTTCAAAAAAATTTTTATTCTTATTATATGTATGTTTGTGATTCTAATAAAAAGTTAATAAACATTTTTTTCCAATTCAAAATACGCATAATTTTTATGAATTTTTTATTAAAAAGAAATTCATACAATTACAGTAGAAATTTTCCCTGAAAACTGCTCTTATGATTAAATAAAATGATAAGGCAGAACAAACGAACAAAAAAAAATATGTGACATCTTAATAAGTAGAAATTATATATAAAACAACATGTTACAGTAAAAGAGCATTAAATAAAATTAAAAAAACAGCACCGAACAGTGAAACATTCTAAAACTTAAACACAAAAAAAAAATTTAAATTTTTATCATTTAGTTGTAAATTAAAAAAATCTATTAAATTTACTTTTGAGCTCTTAATTTAAGTCTCTTATTTAAGTCTATTATGAGGAGTTGCTACTGTATTTATCAACAAAAGACTTGAGCATATGTTTCTTTCTTTCAAATTTTCCTTTACATTTTATATGATATTGGTACGTGTTTTTTCTTTTCAAAATTTCTTTTTTAGAGGAACAAATAGTATTGAGCTACTTATATGTATTTCTTAAAACCTACACGTTTATGCCAAAAGTCTACTCACGCATACATGTGTATGCCTTTTTCTTTCTCTCGGCGTGTGTTGCTCTAAAGGACTCATAAATCTTCTAAACACTTTGCCCAACAAAGCTCTAGTACCCCAGCAATTTAAAACAAAATCCCCAATAACAAGGAGTACAAAAATACATTTTATTGTTGTAATATTTAGCATTGATTTCTTATTATTTTTTTGGAGATTTTTCCCTCCTACTTATATATGAGGCAGAAGTTTCAAAGTCAAAGTAGGAGAAAATTGTTTGACAATCTGTTTAGAAAGAAAGGAAAAAAAGTAATTTAAGGGACTTTGTTTTTTTCTATTCTTGTACAAACACAACAATACAATAAGTATAATAGCAACAATAGATTTTTATCCTGACAAAAAACTGAAGAAGAAATAATGAAATTGTTACTAGAGAAAAACTGTTTGACTACAGAACAAAGCCAAGTACGAGGAGTACAAACTCATACATATGTTCCCAGTCATTGCTAGAGAAGAGCTTTAAAGGAATGAGTTATATTTTAAAACATCCTAAAAGAGATTTAAAAATTTAACTTTTTAAGCTTTAATTAAAACTGAAATAAATAAATTTAAGATCAAAACTAACTAGAGATTTTCAAAACTGCTAAAAGGTTGTAGAGCATGAATTGTCCTCCTCTTCTTGGTATTACTGGCCACCTATTGAAATGCCAATATTTGAGAAATAAATGGTGTTTGACTTACTCCGTATGATAAAAATTTTGAATATTTTCAAAATTTCTATTATATGATTTTGTCAATTGCCTGGTAATTTTAATTCCTTTAAACTTCTGATTTCTTTAATATAAACGTAAAAAATATTATATATTGAGCATCGACTACAGCATGCATGTTGGCGGAATAAAGACACAATTTAAAGTGGAAAATATGAAATGCTCTTAATTTTATTTTAAAGTACACACGTCTGTTAGACGTAAATTCACAGCGACAGTTTTAAAGATAAGAAAATGACAACAAAAATACAATAAAAAGAAATTGTATCTTCTTCAAAAACCAAAATTGGGAATGAAAAACACACATAGCAAACATACAACATTAGAAAACAAAGCTCAAAAATTTCTTCAGAGGGGGGTAATACGATAACATCAGTGATGGCATAGAAACACATGAAGCACATTCGCTTTGTCACTTACTCAGTCATCTAGAGAAGTAATAGTAACCATATTAAACACATACACACCTTGCACCGAACCGAACAGCACGTGACAAATCGTTACAGTTTTAAAGGCAATTATTACATTTAACAGACAAAAAAACCCCACCAAATCATTTCAATGTTTACAGGCATTCTTCCAGTCATATTAAGTTAGGAAGACAAAAGAAGCCAAATTATGGCTGCCTAACTGGTTGGATATTTGTTGGTGGTAGTCGGCTGCTGTGTTTTGTGTCAAATATCTCAAAGTGCCAGAGGCAATAACTCCAACAATATTCTTATACTTTTATGAGTATTTTTAGTTCATATCTTAGTTTTGTGTAATGTGATCTGTTTTATACTTTATGCTAAAATGTACTTTTACTTTATGATGCTACACCATAGATTTCTCTACGTTATTCATTCATAAATTCCCTTACAAGTGTGTTTTAAAAAATCTATACATACTTTTGTATTTTACTATTTTTCCTTTTTTGTTGGCGACAATATTTTTTGGAGTTTTTCTTTCCAAAATTTTCTTTTTTTTTTATTCTGAGCTCGTTTTTTTTCACTTTAATGAAAAACGGAAGTCGTAAATTTGTCGCAACCACAAATATTCAAACAATAAAAGTTAAATTTTCATTTTAGCTTCTTTTTTTCCATAGCACACGAATTTATGAGATATTAATCTTACCTAAAACGAAAAGAAAAATTATGAAAGATTTTTATGAGAAAATGATAAATAGATTTGGAGTTTTTTTTTTTTTTCTTTTTTTAATTTAATATAATATGAGTATAAAAAGGAAATTAGTAAATTTTGTTAAAAAAAGCGTACCTAATGGGAGATTAAAAGAGAATTTTATATGTTTTTAAAGACTTATTATGTAACAGATAAAATATAAATTAATCTTTAAAATTAAAAAAAGATTCGGCTGTGCCGAATATTTCCTACAATTTGATGTATAAAACATATATATCCGATAACTGGGGCTTTCTAAAAACTGATTTCAACAGACAGACGGACATCTTTATATCGACTCCCCTATCAATAAGGATACAGAATATATATACTTTTTGGGGTCTTAGATGAATATTGTAGAAATTACAAAAGGAATGACAAACTTTTATATACCCTTTTATACCACAGGTGTGAAGGATATAAAAACCACAAATTTTGTTGAAAATTTTATAGAAAAAAAAAAAAAATGTATCGGAAATTTTGTATTGAAAGAAAAGTTACCTAAAATTTTTTACCAATAGAAAATTTATCGACAAATTTTCTATCAAAACAAAATTTATCGAAATTTTTCTATTAAAAGAAAATTTATCGAAGATTTTCTATCAAAAGGAAATTTATCGAAGATTTTCTATCAAAAGGACTTTTATATATAAAAAGTAAATTTATCGAAATTTTTCTATAAAAAAGAATTTATTAAAATCGATATAAGAGTAATGACTATGGCGCGGATTTATATGTAAATGCATGTTTTTTTTTTTTTGGAGCATTTAAAAATGATCTTGTGTTGTTATCTATCCGAATCAGACATTTTACTAAAAAATGGCATCGATTTTTTAGTGCATAGTTTTGCATATTTAGGTGAAAATGCATATTTTTGCATATTTTGCCTAATATTGCATATTTGGATTTTTTTTTTTTTTTTGTTACAATCTTACTTTGATATTTCTTATTTTCTTATTTGAGGTAAAATTCAAGCAACCGAAAACTTTTATTTTTCAAACAATATAAATATCTTTACTGTTCAAAAAATAATTTTTCATTCGTAGCACATTTTTTTGAGAATTTTGGTATATGTCCAGACGTATGTTGCTGTGAGCGGTCTGGAAGTTAGTCTTTTAAGCAGCCTTTTATTAATAAAGTAATGTAGTAAATATAAATAAATATAAATATAGTGTTTTTAATATTTGTTGCTCTAGTGTGGAATATATTTTTTGGGGGAAAATAAATACAATATGACTTCCAGAAATAATTTTAACAACACATAAGTATATTTTTTTGTCACATTAGACAATGATGATGATTAAGCTCTATTTTCTATATAAAATAGAAAAGGTATTCTGAAGACTGAATAAAGCCATATTATAAAGTACTAACGATTACAGATCGTCTTCATCATATGAGTTCTATAATAAAACCTAAGGACAAGATCGATATTTTCGACCAAATATGCAGTGAAATGTCACACTAAATCAAGACTTATCGGCGCTGCTCAACATTTTCTTCATCAAACTAAACATTAATTATATTAATAGTTTATTAAAAAATATGTTAAATTCCATAAATTCCATTAAAAACAGCGTAAGGATCTACTAAGGTATACTGTAAAAAGATGCAAAAAAGTATCACAAATTTTAAATATTCACAGAGTATGCAAAAACATTTATTTTTTACTTTTTATTTTGGTTAGAACAATTATAGGATGCACACACACGCAAAGAAAAAACATGGTTGGTCAAATCATAATCGGTAACTATCATTAATGTTTAGGTTTATGATTCCCTCAATCATATCAGTTATTATACCCTTTTGTGAACATAATATTGTTCTATCCAATATTAATATAATATGAACCTCACAATCATAACATTTATATGTGATAGTCCTCACAACCATACTGCATAAATATAACATTATCCCTATATTAAATATTATAATACCTCCAATCATAATACAATGCATACGGTTAAAATGTATTTTTATTTATTATTATTATTTTTTTAATTTAAATTTTGCGAATAGAAATTAATTAAAAAACAAATACTACAGCCTTCACTGGACGATGTCGTTCAAGAAAATTCATCTTCACATTCACACACCTAAAAGAAAATTTGTACAAATACATTTTTTTATTTTTATATTTTACCGCACAGAATTGATATTTATTGTACTTACCGAAAAATATTTCCAATTTTAAATTTGGCCATTGATGATTTGCTCCGTCAGCACTCCGTGGATCTCGTTATTAAAAAATAATAATAAAGTTTTTTAGTAAAAATTTTGTGAAACTTTTTAAACGTTTTTCTTCACTTTACGTCCGTCACATTTAAGATTTCATTACCGACTGAGTAAATTATTTCGAAAGAGAGATAACAATAAAGACGAGCATATTATTGTCACCCCTCGCATTAAAATATTACATACAAATATTTCATTGAAATAATATGTTACTATGAAACATATTATTCTTTTAGTACACCGACTTTATATTATTACAAAGTACCATATGTTAAAATGATCAGAACAAAAAATAATTGATTCAGTTTAGTCAAAAACACAATAATTTGATTGTGTTAGCCATATAAACTATTTAGGAACATCACCTGATTTCCGCGAGAATTTCGGAATCATGTTTTTTCTTTGCGTGCATTTAAAGAAACGTATGTTGCCTATTTAAAATTTTGTTCACAACTAACACAAAGGGTACTTATGTAACACCATCCCTGAAAAAGTACAAATATTGAGATCTTTTCAGTTTTGAAAACAACGGAAATTATTTAGGAATTTTTGCTATTATTTTATTTAAATTAATTCATTAACCAAAAATCAATTGTTTTATTTTTCATGCTAATGATTCGTCTTAAAATATTTTTAATAAAAGTTAGTGTTAGTCGTTTCGACAAACGAAGCCCTCAGAAGGGTAAAAATATTTTATTCATACTTTTTTTTTTCGTTTCAAACATTTTTTTCATTCAATGAAATTCTTGTTTAGATTTATTTTTTTTTTTCTGAAACTAATAATAAATTAGAGGGTTTCGATTCGTTAAGTGCTCAAATCAACTTAATAGATAGTGATATTGCAAAAATCGAAGTTGCAGAAGGCCCCGTTGCTGAATTAAAAAAATGATTTGAGAGAATGAATAAAAAAAATTACGAAATCAATTACTTTACGTTCATATGATGTTTCGTGTTTAGAAGAATACTCTTCTTCTGAACTACACTTATTCAAATACGCTCCTATCACTTCTGTTGACGCTGAAGGATCATATTCTATGTATGTCCGCCGAAATAGATAATCATTTACATTTGACAACTTAGTAAAATAAATGTTTGTGTATATAAATTAAAACCTATCTAATTAAGATTGTATTTAACTCAATTTCACTAATAAAGATGTGATCTTAAGGAGTACAAATTAAAAAAGAACAAATAATTAGTATTGATCTATTAGCTATTAAAAATACAAAATTTACTGCATTTCTTAGCTTAAGATAGACTGATTTTTGCTTTTTCTTATAGAATAACTTATTTTTTTCTTTTTGTTTAACAAATATTATAAAATATTATAAAAATATTTTTTAATTTTTTAGGGTATATTTTGAATTTTATAGGCGCATATTTTCCAAAAATAAATGCATATAATTCCGCCCCCTAATAATGACTAAGTGATTGACTGATTTGCTTGGTGATTCATCATCGGACAGCCCAAACGGTTAAAGCTTGAAATATGGACTCTGGATTTGTCTCCTACCGAATAGATCCACTAAGACAGGATTTTTGGAAATTCGAATGTTTAGGGAGTAAAAAGAATAAAATCGTTAACCATATATCTCCTAAACTAATAGAGATACAAAAAAAGTTAATTAGTTATCGTTATTCATTTAAAAAATTATCGGATACTTTGATACTATTTGTTTGTTAGGGAAAAACCGTTATTTAATTTTGTAACTGTTTTGGAACCCTATCTATCTTTTAATCCAGTAATCATAGAAATAAAATGTGTAAAAAATTAGTATCTTATCGAAAATTGGCGAATACAAGTTTGGTACTTTTTGGAAAGTCGAACGTTTAAGGGGTAAAAATCGTACCTGAAATTATATTTTATTCAAATGAACTTTTTGAATTTTCTACAAAATGAACCTACAAAATGAAATTAAAAATATATGGTCCTAAGTGAATGAGAATCCAGAAAAAGAGATTTGTGGTACTCTTTCGTTCTTTTTATAATGCTTTTTGAATTTTCTAAAATATTGAACCTGAAAACATTAAATTAAAGATATAAGATCCTAAGTGAATGAAAATCCATAAGATCGAACTTTGAGGTACTTTTTCGTTCTTCTAATGTTGCTTTTAGAATTTTCTATAATATTGAACATAAAATCATAAAGTTAAGATATATGGTCTATGTAGGTAAGAATTCAAAGGGGGGGAGGATGATTTTTTGGTACTCTTTTGTTCTTCGAATGGTACGTTTAGAATTTTCAATAATATTTAATCTAAAATCACGAATTTAAAGATATATGGTCCTAAGTGAATGAAAACCCATAAAAGGATACTTTGTTGTACTTTTCGTTATTATATTACTCCTTGAATTTTGTGTAAAAATAATTAACTTTCAAAAACGAAATGAAAGATGTATTATTTGTCACATTCTTTTCTATTAAAATACAACAATAGAAACAATTTGTTAGTTTTTGAACTTTGGAACGTTAAAGTAAGATGTAAGAAACTGGTAAACAAAATATTTAAAAAGTTTAAAGTACGTAATGCTGAGAGAACACCAATATTGTAACTGTTTCCACAGGAGATAGGAATCATAGTTGAATTTTACAGATTTCTTATTTTTTGGTATTTAATTTTTTTTCTAAATAAAAAGGCTGCTATAAAGTTTTATCTCATCTTTGTAGGAGTACTGCAAGATTGTGTTAAATGCTATCTATATAAAAGTAAATCCGTGTTTCTTAGCCTGTCTCTTTTTGAATTTTATTCCGATGCCTATATTTTATTTCAATACAATGGGGTAGCGAAGCGCACTGTGTTTATGATATTAGAAATATTGTTAAAAAATGTAGTTATAAAATTATAAATTAACACAATTTCAATTTATAATATCATATGGTTTTTATTAATAAAATCTACGCTAACGACGCTGCCCATATATCTATAAAAAGGCAATTTATCGAAATTTCTCTACAAAAAGAGAATTTATCGTAATTTTTCTATAAAAATGGAATTTAACGACATTTTTTTATAAAAAGAAAATAACATTTATCGAAAATTTTACCTCAGAAAAGCTTAACGAAAATTTTACATCAAAAGAAAATTTATCGACAATTTACTATAAAAGAAAAATTTATTGAAAATTTACTATAAAAAGAAAATTCATCGAAAATGTTCTATAAAAAGAAAACATAACAAAAATTAACTATAAAAGAATAAGTATCGAAAGATGTCTATAAAAAGAAAACGTGTAAGAAAATAATGATTACAACAAACGTATATTTGTTTAAATTTTCTAAAACATAATATCGTAATGTCAATTATGTAAATGAAAACAGTGAAAACAATATGTTTTGTTAAATTATATTTGAACATATTTCAAAGTTGTCAGCAGTGTTGCCAGTTTAGCCTTTTTAAGGCTAAATCTAGCCTTTTTATTTTGCTTTTAGCCTAAAAATATACGTTTTAGCTTCTAGCTTTTTTTCTAGCCTTTTTTATTCTTAACATGACCTTAAAAAGGCTAAAAATTTACTAAATTTATTTTTACAAAATCATCAATTTAAGCATTTTTGTGTACTAATTCGCACAAAAAATCGAAATTTTTTATATATATTACGAAAATTTTCGCCTTCGGCGCTTCATTCTACAAAAATATTATAATTATTTTTTAACAATATCTGTTACCCATATAAACTATTTATGTTTTATTTATAAATTCGCAAAAATATACCAACAACTAATGAGAACAAAACAATAAATGTGTTTTTAAATAAAACAATATGTTAGCTTTTTTCTGGCTTTATTTTATGGGACATTTAACCTTTTCTGACCTTTTTTTAAGTCTAATTTAGCTTCTTTTTTTCTTAAGTCCTGGCAACACTGGTTGTCAGTAATCATACTAAACCCTGTATTGCTGTGCGAGTGGCCTGATTACCAACATATAAAAAGTAAAATATATGATTCGAAATACCATCTTGTCTCAATAGTCTTATTACTCATGTAAAATACATTGTCGGCTTTCCAAGAATTGTCTAAGTTCACTAGTAAAAAAAAATACTTATATAACTAAATATAAATCCATAAAGACAATCTGTTTAATTTCTACAGTCATATAATGACAACACCGTAAATCATTTAATAAAATGTTTGTGAATTCCATAAAATAAAATAAACAAAATATAAATATTACACTATTTAAACTGCTAAAACACTTTGCCAACAATATTATTCCAAAACTAAATCTCCTGCTTTAAGATACTTTTACAATATGTAGACATTAAATTGTAGCAAAAAAAAAAAAACATAAGATCAAAAAATTACTTTGTAAAGTGATTTATAGTCTATAACTATATTAAATGGCGCTTATTAAGGCAAGCATTACTATCAGCTATTCCTTAAATTTCCACTTAAAAATCTAAAATCTTACACCCCTATAAAATAAAGTAAAGAAAACAACACTCATTGGCAAAAGATAAAAATAAATATTTTAATGAGACTATAACTCAATTTTCAATGTTTTCATTTAAAATTCCAAACGCTATAAACATGTGGACTTTAGCCTTAATAAATGTTTAATTACTTACAACTTTGCCAGAAAAACCAAAACAAATTTAAAATATTGTCACTTAACTAAAGGGCAAAATATTAATAGGAAAAACTATTATAAAAATAATAATAAAAGCAAAGAAAAATAAAAACTTAAATAAATACAGTTACACAAATTGCCCTAAAGTAATAATCATAAAATAAATGTTAAATACTTTCATTTATTCACTCATCTATTCATTTGTTGCAAAACAAAAATCTCTCTATAAAAATATAAAAAAAAAAAAAAAAAAAAACACAACTATGTTTTGTCATAAAACCTATCATTATACACTGATGGTACATTCGAAACATTTAATACTATTAAACACTTGTTGGCTGCAAATACTTTATTATTTGCTTTAGTATTTGCCACCATTCAAAATGAAATTACCCTTCACGAATGGTAAAACGGAAAAAAAGAGCAAAAATAGAATTGAAAACAATCATCACCATTTCTAAATGAAATTAATAATAACAACCAAAAAAATATATACAATCACAAAAATATCAAAAAGTCCTTTTTTGTTTGTTTACCCCAACTCCCTCGATTCCACACATAACAGCCTTTATTAGACTGTAGAAATGATATCATCATCACCACCATCATCATAGCAAAGCTGTTTGTTTGTTTCAATTGGATTTGAAAATAGAAAAAAAGACCCAAAATTGTTTTTAGTCAATAAGAACCCAGGGTACTTGACGCACTTGTTGTTATGTAATACCATTATTATTATATTGGACATCCCATTCTCTATGTTTTGAAACATAAAAGTGTTACCCAAGGGATGCAATAAATGCCACATACAGCTACAGATCCGACAAAAAAGACAACAGCCAAAAACAAATATTAAAACAGGGACTAACAATTTAATGAATAATGCAAAATTGTGATTTCTATTGCTCCTTTTGCTGCCTTTTTATTTTGACAATCGTAACAATGATTTTTATTAGAAATGTTTAGCATTTATTGGAAATTAAATAAGGAAAAATATCTTAATAAAGAAAGTCTGCAATAAGAATTTATCGAAAATTTCTTGTAAGAAGGAAATTTGTCGAAAATTTTCTATAAAAAGAGAATGATCGAAAATTTAATACAAAAAGGGAATTATCGAAAATTTCCTATAAAAAGAGAATTATCAATAAATTCCTATAAAAAGGAACTTATCGAAATTTCCTATAAAAAGGGAATTTGTTAAAAATTTTCTATAAAAAGAGAATGATCGATAATCTCCTATAAGAAGGGAATTTATCGATAATCTCCTATAAGAAGGGAATTTATCGAAAATTTCCTATAAAAAGAAAATTTCTCATAAAAAGGGAATTTAGTGAACATTTCCTATAAAAAGGGAATTTATTAAAAATTTCCTATGAAAAGGGAATTTATCGAAAATTTCCTATAAAAAGGGAATTTATCGAAAATTTCCTATAAAAATAAAATTTCTCATAAAAGGGGATTTATTGAAAACTTCCTATAAAAGCAGAATTTATCGTAAATTTTCTATAAAAAGGGAATTTATCGAAAATTTCCTATGAAAAGGGAATTTATCGAAAATTTCCTATAAAAAGGGAATTTATCGAAAATTTCCTATAAAAATAAAATTTCTCATAAAAGGGGATTTATTGAAAATTTCCTATAAAAGCAGAATTTATCGTAAATTTTCTATAAAAAGGGAATTTATCGAAAATTTCCTATAAAAACAGAATTTATCGAAGATTTCCTATGAAAAGGCAATTTATCGAAAATTTCCTATAAAAAGGGAATTTATCGAAAATTTCCTATAAAAAGAAAATTTCTCATAAAAAGGGAATTTATTGAAAATTTCCTATAAGAAGAGAATTTATCGTAAATTTCCTATAAAAAGAAAATTTATCGAAAATTTCCTATAAAAGCAGAATTCATCGAAAATTTCATATAAAAACAGAATTTATCGAAAATTTCCTATAAAAACAGAATTTATCGAAAATTTCCTATGAAAAGGGAATTTATCGAAAATTTCCTATAAAAAGGGAATTTATCGAAAATTTCACATAAAAAGAAAATTTCTCATAAAAAGGGAATTTATTGAAAATTTCCTATAAAAGCAGAATTTATCATAAATTTCCTATAAAAAGGGAATTTATTGAAAATTTCCTATAAAAAGGGAATTTATTGAAAATTTCCTATAAAAGCAGAATTTATCGAAAATTTCCTATAAAAAGGGAATTTATCGAAAATTTCCTATAAAAGCAGAATTTATCGAAAATTTCCTATAAAAACAGAATTTATCGAAAATTTCCTATAAAAACAGAATTAATCGAAAATTTCCTATAAAAAGAAAATTTCTCATAAAAAGGGAATTTATTGAAAATTTCCTATAAAAGCAGAATTTATCATAAATTTCCTATAAAAAGGGAATTTATTGAAAATTTCCTATAAAAGCAGAATTTATCGAAAATTTCCTATAAAAAGGGAATTTATCGAAAATTTCCTATAAAAACAGAATTAATCGAAAATTTCCTACAAAAACAGAATTTATCGAAAATTTCCTATAAAAACAGAATTTATCGAAAATTTCCTATAAAAAGGGAATTTATCAAAAATTTCCTATTAAAACAGAATTAATCGAAAATTTCCTATAAAAACAGAACTTATCGAAAATTTCCTATAAAACAGAATTTATCGAAAATTTCCTATAAAAAGGGAATTAATCGAAAATTTCCTATAAAAACAGAATTTATCGAAAATTTCCTACAAAAACAGAATTTATCGAAAATTTCCTATAAAAAGGGAATTTTCGAAAATTTCCTACAAAAACAGAATTTATCAAAAATTTCCTATAAAAAGGGAATTTATCGAAAATTTCCTATAAAAAGGATATTTATTGAAAACTTCCTATAAAAAGAAGATTTATCGAAAATTTCCTATAAAAAAATAATAAACTTCGTAAATAACAAAATTAGTTTATTTGTTATTTTCCAATTAAGAGTTAATTCTAACTTTAATTGATAACAAAATAGTATCTACAACTAACTCGCACTCGCACTTTTAGTCGCACATTTTAAATATTTGCGGTTAAACAGACACAAAATAGCAAAACTTTTCTAATGCGACACTCACTGTTAAGTAACTTTAAAAAACAGCAGCAGCATTAAGACCGTGACTAGAAGGAGGAGTGAAATAAAGAAAAACATGGCATAAAACATTTATTATCGCAATTGCGTATAGAAAAGTTTTTTAAAACCAAAACCACATTAAAATTACACAGATACGAAATAAGTACAACATAATAAAACTTTAAACTTAAAAGGCTAAATCAAAGTTAGAGTAAAATAAAAAAAGAAACACAAGCACAGCCAAGGAAAAACTTTAAAATGAAAACGCATTACAAAGTAAAAGTGGTTATAGGAATATAAAGAGAGTTTTTGTGGCATTGGAACTCATACCAAAACATACACAATTTCACATAAAACAAGTAACAACAAATAAAGCGGAAATTAAACTTGTTTTCCTGAGATTTTATAGCATCCTCGTAATGGAGATGAAGATGGAAGAAATAGAAAAAAAAACTTGTTAACACTATTAACTCGATATGGAAACAGTTAGAGGAAAGAGCTATGCTACTAAGGCGTGAGTGTAACTAAGCAAAGGAAGTAAACAGTTATGCCAATGAAAAGAAAAGTTTAACCGTTAACTTTGAATTATTGATGGCAACTAGCAGATGTTACAGTTCTCAAAATGTCGCAAAAGAAACTAGAAAAATAAAAAAGAAATCAAAGTTTTTGCTATTTATTTCCTTATTTTTTTTTTCTCCCTAATAGTACGAGTCAATTTCAAGACATTACCAAGTTCAAGTTACCAATTGATTTTGTAATATGAGTCGTGTTAAATAAAAAATTACTTAAATCCACACACATACTTTTTCTTCCTCCATATGAGGTTTAGGTAGAAAAATCTCTACTTTTATTTATGCAAGTAGTTCTTAAGAAACTTTCTTAGCGGGAGGAGGGAAATAGGAAAAGGGGGGTGTTGGTTACGGATATGAATGTTTTATGTTGCCTGTTATACAATGTGTTGCATTTACGACACGTGTCTAAATGCACGTGTTGCATATTAGCGCGTCTTTGTTGCTAATGACACTTTACTACTTTTTAGTTGAAATCTATTTTATTTATTTACAAAACAACATTAAGGATAATTGATACTTTTTAGAAAAGTTTTTTTTAGATTTTAAGTAATTTCCTAAGTGGTCAGTATGTAGGATTATTTGATATGTATAAGAAGGAATAGGAAAGTTAGAGTGCTTTTAAGGCTGTGATAAATTATATATACAGTTGACGTTAGTCATCTCCTATTTTCTAAATTGTTACCGGTGAAAAATGCAAAAAAAAAAATAGAAAACTTGCATTTCCTTGAAAAATTTATATTTTTCAAATCCTTTAGTGATTTGTGAATAAAAGTATTTTATAAATCTGAAATACTATTATCAAGAGAATTACCAATATTTTGAGGCACAAATAAGTGGAAGGACATACTGACAGACATCACTATATGTATTCTTCAACCGCTAAAATTGATTTATCAAAAATTTCTATAAGAAAAAATTATCGAAAAGAAACTTAAAGAAAAGTTCATACAAAAATAAAAAAAAAAATAATAAAAAAACAATAAGAAAAAATAAATTTTTTAACAGAAATAAAAATATAACAAAAATTTTCTATAAAAAAAAATAACGAAAATACATACTCTATAAAAGGAACATTTTACGAAAATTTTCTCTGAAATTTGAACAAAAATTTTCTCTGTAAAGAAAGTTCAACGAAAATTTTCCCTGAAAAGAAAATTTCACAAAAACTTTCTCTGAAAAGAAATTCGACGAAAACTTTCTTTGAAAAGAAAATTCAACGAAAATTTTCTCTAAAAAGAAAATTTTTTGAAAATTTCCTACAAAGAGACAATTTATCGAAAATTTCCTATAAAGAGACAATTTGTCGAAAATTTTCTATAAAGAGACAATTTATCGAAAATTTTCTATATAAAGAGAATTTATCGAAAATTTTCTATAAAGAAAATTATCGAAAATTTCCAATAAAAATACTTATCGAAAATTTCCTATTAGAAAAAAATATCGAAAATTTCCCATAAAAAAAAAAAAAAAATTATCGAAAATTTCCTATAAAAAAATGCATCAACAATTTCCTATAAAAAAAATTTATTTAAAATTTTCTTTAAAAAAAAAAAAAAAGAATTATCGTAAATTTTCTCTTAAAAAAAAAAAAATAAAAAATTATCCTAAATTTTCTATGAAAAAAAATATATATATATCGAAGATTTTCTATATATAACAAAAAATTTATTAAAAAATTCCTATAAAATAAAAAATATCGAAAATTTTCTATGAAAAAAAATTATCCAATATTTTTTCCCATAATAATTTTTTTGAAATATTTCCTATAAGAAAAATTTCCTAAAAAAAAATATATATATATATCGATAATTTCCCATATAAAAAAAATTTCCTATAAAAAAATCTATCGAAAATTTCGTATAAAAAAAAATATCGAAAATTTCCTATAAAAAATTTTCTAAAAATTTCTTTGAAAAAAAAGTCGAAGATTTTCTATAGTAAAAAATTATCTAAGAAAATAATCTATAAAAAAATTATCAAAATTTTCTAAAAGAAGAATTATCCAAACTTCTAAAAAAGAATTCTCTAAACATTTTCCTTAAAAATAATTTATCGAATTTTTTTTTTTATTTTTTTAAATTTACATTATCGTAAATTTTTTATAAAAGGAACATTTATAGCGCAGATGTACTCAATGTATAAGTTGCCTTGAGAAAATATTTGGATGTTTAAAGTTACCAAAAATATAACATAAACTATAAAAATATTAAGCCATTAATCCAAATTATCTAAATCCTTAATTGAGGTTTATGAAAAAACTTACTACATATTTTCGTTATATTTATTTTTTTTTAAGATTTGAAAAAGAAGTTCCACAATACAAACATAAATATTTACCAAAACATAAAATATTGTGTTTTTAATTCCAATAAAAAACAGACTAGATTAAAAACACATTCAACTGGCAAACAAACTGATAAATTTCCAATAAATATTACATTTTATTATTTCACATTTCAAACTTTAACTTAAACTGGCATATATTCCTCCTTACTTCATTCATTTATTCAGTCTTACAAACATCTTAATCCCTTGAAAATAAATAAATAACCCAAATGATTAAAAATAAAATAAAACAACAAAAATTAGTCTCATAAACTTTTCCAAAATTAAGAGAGTATTTAACAAAATATTTGTAGTTATATTGATGATATTTAGTTTACTTTATCGAGGAGAAAGGTCATATGTTTACAAACAAAATAAACAATGAAAACGATTTAGAACAAACTAAACACAAATCACCAGCTACTATTTATTCCATTAATTGTCAAATGAAGATTTTGTAATTCTCAAACAGAAATGGAACTACAAATGTTAGTCTTTTTAGTCAGTGGTATTAGAAATTATGATATTAAACATCTGTGATGCCATAAATTCGTTGCCATACATTGTGATTGTTAAAGATATTTAAGACTAAGAATTTATTCAGGCGAAAAAAAAAACTTTGATTAAAATATGCTGCTTTATGCCCCCTCTTATATAGATCTAATAGTTTTTCTCTTTTAATTATAAATAGAGAGTAGTAGATAAGTGTGTATTTTTGTCTTAATATATAAGTGCACTTTATCTCGAAGTAACAGATCTGTTGTTGCTATAAAGAGATATTTTAGTTACTAATGCACTTCCCTGCACTCATGCACTAAACGTATTTGTAAATTTTTGAATTTAAATGTTTTGTATTCAGCCTTGAAAATTGTGTTTGTTAAAACAAAATGTGTGGATTTTATAACTTAATTTCCTTTAGTTTAAGAGAATGATATTCATTTTCATATTTATGTATTTTATTTGGTTTGTTTTTTATTTTCTATTGGATTAAATTGTTATAAAATGATTTAAAAGAGATTTTTCATTGGAGACTGAACTATAAACGTGTGTGTGTACAAGATATTTATTGTAAGTCCTGAGGTATTTTTTATTTCTGGGAAAATTAAACAGCTGCATTGCATTGTTGCAGTAAAAATATATAGAGGTTTTTAAAATTTAAGATAGCGATTAATTTATGAAACAGATAAAGAAAATATTGAGTAGGTATTAAGTAGACTTGTTTAATCCCTGTTAATGCTATTTTTTTATAAACAGTATTTTTACGTTTAATTAAATGTTCATAGTATTAAGAAAATTTTAGTAAAATGTTTTGATCATAAATTTTGTAGTTCACATGTATAGCAAAATAAATATAGTAATAGTTAAGTGGGGGCCAGTCAAAGACCTATACTAAGAAACGTTCTACAAAATGAAAATGAATCACAAATTTTCAATAAAAAAAAAAAAAAAAATAGAAAATTTTCTATAAAAAAAAAAAAAAATACAAATTTTCTATAAAAAAGAAATAAAAATAAACAAAGATTTTCCATAATGAAAAAAGTTAACAAAAATTTTCTACAGAAAGAAAATTCTACAAAAATTAGCTTTAAAAAGAAAATTCAACGAAGATTCTTAACAAAAATTAAATTAAACAAAAATCTTCTATAAAAAGAAAATTATACAAATATTTCCAATAAAAAGAAAATTTAACGAAAATTTTCTATAAAAATAAAAATTAACGAAAACTTTCTATAAAAAAAAAATAATAATAATAATAATAATAAGAAAATTTTCTATAAAAAGTAAATTTAACGAAAATTTCTAATAAAAAGAAAATCCATCGAAAATTTTCTATGACATGAAAATTTTACGAAAATTTTAAATTTAACAAAAAACTCTATTAAAATAAAATTTAATGAAAATTTCCTATAAGAAGAGAATTTATAGAAAATTTCCTATCAAAAGAAAATTTATCAAAAATTTCCTATAAAAAGGAAATTTATCGAAGATTTCCTATAAAAAGGAAATTTATCGAAGATTTCCTATAAAAAGAAAATTTATCGAAAATTTTCTATAAAAAGGAAACTTATCGAAACTTCCTATGAAAAGGAAATTTATCGAAAATTTGTAATAAATGGGAAATTTGTCGAAAATTTCCTACAAAAAGGAGTTTAATGAACATTTCCTATAAAAAGGAAATTTATGGAATATTTCCTACAAAAAGGACTTTAATGAACATTTCCTATAAAAAGGAAATTTATCAGAAATTTCTTATAAAAAGAAAATTTATCGAAAATTTCCCATAAAAAAAGAATTTATAAAAAATTTCCTAAAAAAAGGAAGTTTATCGAAAATTCTCTAAAAAAAAAAAGAATTTATAGAAAATTTCCTAAAAAAAAAAAATTTACCGAAAATTTCTTAAAAAAAAACAAGCACGAATGTTATATTCGGCCCGGCCGAATCTATATACCCACCATCAACCTTTTCAAATTTTACGTTATATGGGAGGGGGCGGTAAAGTGGGCGGACCACGCCCATTTTTTGTTTCCGAGTTTACATTGGTCCTTGAACTATTTCAACACAATTTCGTTGCTATTCACCTTATATGGGAGGTGGGCGGTAAAGTGGGCGGACCACGCCCATTTCTGGTTTCCGAGTTTATATCAATCCCCGAACTATACGTGTAAAAATTCGTTGTCGTACATGCTTTTGTTGAAGAAATATCAGCAGAAAAGTATAAAAAGGACACCCTGTGTTTCTAGTTTTTAGCCCATAACTTTTTTGTTTATTAACGGATTTTGCCCATTTTCAATCCCATATAAGACAAATATTTGTGCCAAATTTCGTCCCCCTACCTTGTACCGTTCGAGCCCTATCCTGCTTTCAACAGACGGACAGACGGACAGACGGACAGACGGACAGACGGACGGACATAGCTATATCGACTCAGAATCTAACCAGGACTCACAAAATATATACTTTGTGGGGTCTTAGATGATTCCTTCGACATGTTACTCACGGAATGACAAAATCAATATACCCCCCATCTTTTTGATTGTGGGTATAAAAAAACAAAATTTTTATACGAAAAATTCCTATAAAAAAGGAAATTTATGGAAAATTTCCTATAAAGAAAAGAAAATTTATCGAAAATTTCCTATAAAAAAAAGAAAATTTATCAAAAATTTCCTATAAAAAGGAAAATTTTTGAAAATTTCCTATAAAAAGGAAATTTATCGAAAACTTCTTATAAAAAGGAAATATATTGTAAATTTTCTATAAAAAGAAAATTTTCTGTAAAAAAATTTAATTTATCGAACATTTTCTTTCAAATGAAAAACTATATGTGGGCAATTCTTCAAACTCGTTTACTTTTAACGTTCAAAAAAATTTCGAAAATTTTTTAATGCACATCAACGATATTTAGTACCAATATTCCTTGGCTCTAGTGAAACACAAATCTGTTCGCGTGAATGACTTTTACCGAACGGCATCAATTTTATGGCGGTTTAAGATAAATTTAAAAAATTGACAAAATTCTATTTATAGTCCTAAATCAAAAATTATTGCATTTATGTACTCTACAATGGTATATCTAAAATACAAATTAAAAATATCGCTATATGTTAAGTATTCGGGGATATTAGCGATTTAATAATTATTAAACCTTCTTATAAAATTTGCAAAATTCAGTTTTTAGTGATGTAGTCTTGTTCATATTCATTCATTTATTGCAAAATTCTTTATTTTTGTTCAAATAAGTCATAAAACAATGTCATTTATATGCATTTTTTAATTGCACTTACTTGAATCTCTAAAGTTGCATTAAATGCAAAATCGTACTTTTCTTCGAACGTCATATTGATTTTGATATATGGTATTAAAGTAGCTACATATTGACATATATCATTGCCAATTTGATTAGCGCCTTGGGTGTGCCTCAAAACTAAAAACATCGCTGTCTTAGCTCATGAAAACCGTTGATGAATATTTTTAGTTAAATTATATTTCTTGCGCAAGTAAAGCTTTACACAGGAACTTATTTCAGTTTAAAATTGATTTATAAAACCAAAATCCGCTACAACAAAATATGCAAAATTGCTGAATTTCTTAAAATTGCTATACACGTTTAGCAAATTAATATTTTAAAACGCCACAATGATTTTTAAATGTCATTTGGAAACCTTCTTTGATAACGCTATACTCTAGCTTCACTGAAATAACGTTACTAGTGTGCCTGGCGAAAAATTCACCTCTTGGAGCCATTCACGTTTTTTCTCTCCAAGTTTGGGTACCTCCTACAGCATTTTGTTGATATATGTCAAACGATGCACAAATTCAAGAACTATTGGGCTCTTCTTTGAATTTTGAAATATCCAAAACGGCGTAAAATCCCCAGTGAAAAAACTGCAAAATTTTGAATTTTCTTAAAATTTGGTTTCACGACACTGGTTAATTGCACGCTAATTAAAGCTATGCTGGTCCTTTCTTACAAGTGTTTAGAGTCTACATTAGAAGAATTGAACTCTTATGTTTAAATCCGCGACTACAGCAATAAAAAGAATTAAAAAAACTTGTTAGTTTCAAACACTTTTTTTGGAATTTTTGACTTTGGGTGCTTGTCGGCACCACATGGAACCGCATCAGGTCTTGATTTTTTTTTTTTTTTTTTTTGGAACAGCAAAAAGTGTGGTTAATATAATTGCATCAAAAGTTTTTTATAAAAGTCTGAACTTAAAAAAATATTTGAGGTTGAAGGTCGGTTTCATAAAGGCAAACGTAAAAAGAGAATTGCCCATATGTATCTAAAAAGTCATCATCATCAAATATGCTTCACGTATAAATTGCATAATTTGTTAAGTTACATTTGTAAAAAATGTACCACTCTATTGCATAATTGGTAGTTTCGTAATACTTTTCCACATAATAACATTTTTCTAATCCAATCTCATCCCTTTAATAACAAACACGTAACAACAACATTATATTAAATCAAATAAATTAACCTAATGAACCAATATTTTTCTTTTTCCAACTTTTGGTTGGCGTAAACATTTCATACCATAACATTACAATTTTTCTCTGTTTTAATTTTTTTGTTCGCCTTTTTATTTGTAATTTCATCATCTGTTTCAATCCAGCTAAAAAGTGATCCTAAAAATTCCCTACAAACATTTACAAAAGCTAACATAAAAGTACCTAAAAACTTTTTTTTGTGGCAACAAAACAAATTACTTAATCCACTTACAAAACTTTACAAATTGAAGAAAATATAAAATAAAATCATCATCAACAACTACAGCAGCGGTAACAAAAGAATTATATCAAAACAAAAAATCCCTAGAAAATGAGAAAAAAAAAAAAACAAATAAAATGAAACATTAAATGAAATAAAATCTAAAACAAGAATTCTAAGCACATTTTCATCAACTAAATGACTTTGCTGCTCAATACAGTGACAAAACAAAAACAAATATACACATTCTTTTTGGTGAGTAAATAGAATAAACATGCCAAAAAATGTCACCGCGTCTCATCAAAAAAATTGTTGAGGTAATACTCAACCCAAAAAAAAAAAACAACAACAACAACAATATTTGTAGGAAATAGAAAAAAAGGAAACTGAAACAAATCCCTCAAAAAAAAAAAACAACAAAATCCCCAAATGAAATAAAACAAATATTAGAGGAGACCAATACTCTACTGCTAACAAACAAATAATAAAAACATTTGATAAAATAACAAAAAAAAAAAAAAAAAAACATTTTGATGTTGCTGTTTAAATAATATAAAGACAAAAACAACTAAACTTTTTTTGTTCTGTGAAATATTTAATGGAAATGGTTGTGTGTAGCAAGGTGGTAGGTAGCATGATGGACAATCTGTAATAAATCTGCAAATTCATACATCACATTGATTACAAAATATAGCAAGACAAAAACAAATAAACAAAAACTGCTAAAACATTATCAAGAAGGTCCTTTTTACAAGCAGCAGTAGCTTTAAAAGGACCTCTGTACGTACATTACTCAACATTTTATATTGAAAAATTAATTTGTATATGTAATATCAGCTTTTTTATGGCGTCCAATATGAAGAATATACAATTGGAATTTTAAAATGCTGACAATTGTTTTCCTATTAAAACAGCGTATTACAAGTAAAAATTTTATTGAACTAGAGGAAATTCAAAACATTGATCAAGTCATTTGCATTGTTTTATTTACTTGTTGGAGAATGTCAAGCTGAAAATGAAGGTTTAAGGAAAATAATATTATTGAATATTATTTACACTTAAAAAATTTACTCAATAAATCATAGAACGATATGATAGCGAAAACGATTTTATAATAGGTTCCGATTATAATATCTGGTTGTATTGCAGAAAACGATATTATGATATTGAAATTTCGAAATACAGTGCAATCTCGGTATTCGCGACTACCCATTATCATGACGGCCCGGTTATAGCGACGGCTTAATTTTTCAAATTGCAGGTTCTATAATCGCAACAGTTTACGAAAAAACGGTTACTATTTTAGCGACTTTTATCTGTTTTTTTAAATTTGATTACAATGTCTATAACCAAAAAAGGAAAATCCCCGGTTTTTTAGTATATTAACCTTTTTGGATGATTTTGATCTTTAATAAACTGACAAATTATTGGTGTCATTTGTTATACATCTCTTAATATGGGAAAAGTACAAAATATTTTAAAGCCAACGATTTTTTAAAGAATTAGAGATTAAAAAAAAAAAATAAAAGTGGAGATTCCATAAATTCAATTTGCGTGAATTACAAGTTGTATAAGTCTTCGGTTTACTGCATTATAAAGCAAGAAAATTCATTAAAAAAGTTCGTACGTACAACAGAAAGTGGCCCTGGTAAACGTTGCACCTTAAAGAAAGCTGGGTACCCAAGAATGGAAAAAATGCTTTATAAGTGATTTGTAAAACAAAGATAAAAAAATGTTCCAATATCAGTAACGATTTTACGACTTTTTAAATCAAAGTCATTTGTATTCCAAAATTTATCAAACCAATTCAGGTTTCAATGCCAGTGAAGGATGGTTAAAGAAATTTAAGCGTCGACATGGAATTAGATTTTTAAAAATTACGGGTGAGAAATTGTTTTCGAAACCTCATCTTATAGATCCATTTGTAAAAGAGTTTAAAGATTACGTTGATGAGCATGGGTTGACGCTTCACCAAAACTACAATGCCGACATTATAGGATACTTCCAAATCACACTCTTGTCACATGTAATGAGAGCGAATAACTTTTTTGCCCTGTTCAAATGCGAATGGCACAGACAAACTGAAATTGTTTGTTGTTGGAAAATCTAAAAACACAAGCGCCTTTAAATCAGTTAAAGGTTCTTACGCTTTTTGTTGCGAATGTGTTTGTTATATCTAGCATACAAAAAAGTAATAATTGTATGTGTATTGTTTTGGTTTCTGCTTAACCATGCGACATGACCTCGCTTTGCTTAAAGCTAAATAGAACATAACTCAATTGTCTAGCTTCGTTAACATTCGTGTTGTGTATGTTAAAATGCCGAAAACAATCGGCTCCGGAGTGCTATGGGCGCTTTTGCCTGCTTTAAATGATTTTTCAATAATCCTGTTATATACAACTTCAGTAATAACGCCTGGATGACATCATTTATATTCAAGGACTGGTTTCATCTCGAATTTGTTTCCCACGTAAGTTAATTTTCACAAATTAGTAAATGTAAGTTGTTCATAAGTAACATTTTTTAGGTTCGAGAATTTATGGCTTTAAAAGATCTGCCGCAAAAAGCAGTTTTGCTTTTAGATAACGCGTCGTGTCACCCAGTTGAGGAACTTAAAAGTGATGACGGTTTAATTATAGCAATGAATCTATCACCCAATTACACTGCGCTTATTTAAACGTTATAAAAAACAACTGCTTACCCACTAGCTTGGCGAGAAGGGAACAAATTTGGAGCTCAAACTAAAAAACTTCAATCTCAAAAATGCAGTTTAGATTCTAGTTACGTCCTGCGATAAAATGTCAGTGTCAAATATCCGAAAATCCTGGAACGCCTTGAGCGAATTCTATACTATAGTAGGAAGCGTATTATAATAGGTTTGCGTTGATGTTTAAATCCACGACCACAGTAAATATTAGACTCAAATACTCACTTTCAACAAGATTTGTTTAAAATCGTTAACTTCGATGTTTTTGGTGGATTTTAAAAACTCGGCCAAGTCGAATACATATAAAATTCGTGATTCATTTTATTTAAATTTTGTATTTAAAGAAATTAGTACATTTTTTTTTTTTTTTTTTTTTTTTTTTTTTTTTTTTTTGAAAAACATTTTTCCTCGAAATCGGTAACTATTTATTAAACGAATAACATGTTTAAATCTAGTATTTATTTATATTATTATTAGTAAAAGTACACGCAGAGAAAAAATATGGTTGTAATGCAACATAGTATGATTGATTACAATAAAATGGTTATAAATATCTTTTTTTTTTTTTTATCATAAGAAAAATAATCATAATGTGATCAGAATTAATAACAGTGTGTTTAAAATTTACCTTATTATGATTAATATACCAATAACTAATCTGAACCAAATTGAAAATATAATTATTATAATTATTTAGAAATTGAGAAAAGAAAAAAATAATATTTTTAAAAAAACTTGTTGTTAAAAACCAATTATGATTTTTTTTTTTTTTTTTTTTTTTTTTTTCAACCATAATATGAAGCGTATAAAGGCGTTAATTACTTTAAAGGTATGATTTTATGAAAGTTTTATTTATTTATTTATTATTATTATTCCATTATAAACTTCAAAATAGAAGAAAAACATGTAAAAATAATATAATATTTACTTATAATGCCAAAGACTGTACTTTCTTGTGAGTTTAAATGTATCAAACCAAGTACAAGTAAAAGGGCATATAAGCATAATTTTAATAATATAATGAGATGGTCTTTTGATAAGATTTTGCTAATAATTTCACCAAAAAATAAGTAAACAACATGCAATCGATCAAATATGATCATTTGATATCATACACCGTGCATTTTTAATATGTTAATTGTACATTTTACTATTTTTCTATAAATGATGCTTAATAAATCTTACCAAGTATCGAATAAAGGTAAGAAAACGATTAAGTTTTCTGTAAATTTTTTATATGTCTACATAAAAAAATTTACATATCATGCTTATTTGTAATATTTGATGGCTAAACCTTGTTTATGGTAAAAATATAATATGATTGAATCAGCCATATTACAATATTTAATTGTGGTAAACATACTATAATAAAACATATATAAGTATTATTATCATGAATTCTGTTTTATTGTAACTATAATTTGGATCCCAATGCTGTTAAAAACATAATATTATTGTCATAACAATGAGGCAATCATCAATTACTATATAAATATAATTTGGATCCCAATGCTGTTAAAAACATAATATTATTGTCATAACAATGACGCAATCATCAATTACTATATGCTTGCAGTTATTTAACATAATCTACCATTAGTTTTCATGAGTGTAAAATCACATAAAAGTCAAAGCAATTGATTTGATAGTTTTTCGAATAAATAAAAAAAAAACTTGATGACATTGAAGGTCTGTTTACTACCGTATTTTTTCTCGTTCAGTTCCTTTTTTCTTAAATTTTACTTTACCATTTTTGTTTTAAACAAAAAATTCTATAATAAAATTTTTTTTGATGTTTGAATAAACAACAAAATGCTGTTACTCAAGCATTTTCTGAAAAAAATATAGATGACACTATATTTCTTATTCCTTGATTTTTTTTTTTTTTTTTTTTTTTGTTTTCAAAAAAACTAAACAACTTAACTCCAGCAGAGTCATTCGATGTCAAACTTGATCTGTAGCCACTTTTCGCCATCATCCATTTGTTCAGTCAGTCACTCATTCTTTCATTTATTCATTTTCTTGTTGTAAAAAAAAAAATAAAAAAACAATTGTTGTTTTTTTTTTTTTACTGGTTTTCATTTGTTCATTTTCTACCTTTAAGTAAAGAATTGATTTGTTTACTATTCCTCTGCTAAATGAATTCAATTTGTTTACAATTTTTTTCAATTGATTTACGTTTCAATTTTTTATTCTCTTTTTATTTCGTTTTTGTTTTTCTATTACATTTTTGAGGTTTTTTGTTGTTTTGTCAGTAAGGACTTTGGTGAGTGATTTTTGGATATAAGTATGATTTGCAATTGTTGGGATTTTTTGTTGTTTTTATAAATGTTCTACAATTTCCAAAGTTTTTAAAGGATATTATTTTTCATTTTTAGTAAATAAGTTTTAGTACAAATCGTTTCTTAAATAGATGTAAATAACAGCACTACTTTTTAAATTGAAAATTTTTGCAATTAAAGAAATATTAGGGAAATTTAAAATTTGTTTCAAAAAGTAAAGTAAATATCTTTTTTTTTTTTTTGCTAAATATTACAATTACTTTAAAAATTAATTGTTACCATAGGATATAATTCAAAAATTACCTTTAGAAAGTAACACTAAACTCCACTTAATACTTAAAAAGTTTTTCATAAACTCTGACCAATTGAAAGCAGTCAGTAGAAGATTTCCTTTATGTTTCTACTTAAATATTGTACAACTTTAAAATGTTTCCTAATAGAAAAAAATTAACAACCTGCCAGTTTCCTGTTTAAAAGTTTCAAGATGCTAAGAAATTGTTCAGTACGTGTCTAATTGTTTATTTAACAAGAAAACAGGTGGCAACGCAACTTAAGGAAAAAATAGACACAAAAACAACAAAAATTTACATATTAAATACTCAAGGGTACAATTACAATTTAATGGCATTAAAAAAACGAAAAACTGATGTTAAATACTGCCTTAAGGACAAACACTTACTCATTCACTAACTCCAACTGCCACTTATAATTAGATCCCACAACTTTATGTTTATTAAACGTATGTATGTATTAGTGTATCTGTGTTTTAATTTAGAAAAACAACCGAAAACAACAATCAACAAAAACTTTTGAATTTACAACATTCAAAAATAGCAAAAACTCTAAAATTTTTAGTCTACAAGACAACAAAAATTAAATAATTGTCAACTAAATATTTTGAAGTTGGAGATTGTTTTGTGTTTAAGTTGTTGGGCATTGAATAACGCAAAAACTCTTAAAAACAGCCTGCTTGTTTTTATGACTAAATGTAGGAATAAACGAAAGGACGGAAAGACAGACAGACAGCTTTAGACAGAGTCATAGATATTGAGGAGATGTAGAAGGAACAACTTAAATCGTAAATTTGAAATTTGTTTTTACAACACCAAAAGCATAAAAAAGATATGAAAAAACACACATACACACAGCAACCATTACGATCAAGTGTCATTTTAGCATTTGTTAAACTCCCATAAGTTGTGCAAGTCGATGATAAAGATGGTGATGATGATGGTTCTTGGTGGTATACGAGGGCAAGCTAAAGAATCTTTTTAAAATAAAATATTAAATGAGAGTTCACCACATCAGACAGATGGATAGACGGACATAGAATTTCGGCTACTTAACCTTTTGAGCCCGAAAATACACACAGATACGAGAGCCCCTAGTTAAATACTGTATTAACCAAAGATAAAATTACTAAATTCAATATTCTCTTTCCAATTTTGATGAAGGATATACAAATTTGTATTTTTAGGTATTTGAATTAAACATGAAAAAATTACTTTTGATAACCATATACTCATATAATAAATATTTGCGTAGTGGATGCTTCCTGACATATTTTTACAATAAATTTCATGTCCCTTTTGTAATATTAGTTTCTAAGCATCAGCTTTATACGAAGGATAATAAATGTAGATGAGTATGACAATATTTTAACATGTTAAGCAAAAAAATTTTTAATGTTATTTTTATTGCAATAATTTATATAGTTACAGCTGCCATATAATGGTTACAAATATCTACCACATGTTTTCGTAACTATATTGTGTTTAAAGCGATCGTAATATGTGTTTGTCAAATATTAATATGAATAAATGTTTAAAATAATTCTCTTTTAAAATATTCAAGAACATATTATAATCTGGACAAATATAATATGGTTACGAAATCATGTTATGTTTTAATACAATTATAATTTTGTTGTCACATTGATACAAACGATTGCAGAGACTACAATATTATTGAATAATTATTAAATATAGTGCAAAATAAATTGTGAACATAACTACAATCTTAAACATACTTTATGTACTAACCTCGTATAACGCCAAACGAAAACAGCCTTCTTGTATGTAACTATCTATATAGTCCGTACAAGATGCCACTTAAAAAATTTTTACGAGTGTTAAAAAAGGCACTGCGCTTCATTAAGCTTAAGAAACACCCAAAAACGACAGCACAAAAAAAAAAGAAAATAATATTTCAATGTGTATATAAATTTATAAATCCATCAAGTATTTTTTACTACTTGCTACCGCTACTTACAAAATTTCTAGCTGAATTTTACAACTCAAATTCACATAAAAACGTTAAAGTGTTCCTATGTCCTTCCTCCAGTTTCCCCTTTAAACAAACACTCTTCATCATCACAACCTTCAGTAATCTAAAACACTTCAATGTCTTTGAAAAGATGTCTGCCAGTCAGTCGGCTTTGCTGTCATAGTTATTAATTAAAATTTTTCAATTTTCCTATAAACATTTTCCCCTTTTTTATTATTTATTGTATTTTATAAAAGTGTACAAAAAAAAAATAAAAAATAAAATAAAAATAAAGTACATAAACACACTCATCATTTTTATCGTTTGATGAAATTTATCTTACAGGAGCTACAAAAATTTTCAAGTGTGAAATTGTTGTTGACATGATGATTTACAAATGATGAAAATGTTTCATCATATTTCTCCACATTATCGTAGTCATCGTCATCATCATCATGTCAATAATTATTTTCAATATTTTCCTGTTTTTATTCCCCTTTTATAAATTCTATAATCTAATCAAAATTCCAAGTGGGGGAATTTTTAAACGCTAGAAATTATGATTTGAATTTTATTTTAATGTTTTATTTGTTAAATGTACCTTAACAATTTTAAAGCATGTTCCTTGATGGCAGGGCATGGAAAATTCAATTTATGATGGAGTTGTTTATTGATTATATTTTTAGAAATTATTTAAAGGTTTTTGATCATTAATACTTCAAGAAATTATTAAAAATATCACTTAATATTGATTGCTTTGCTATGAAAATGCTTTTAATGGAAAAAATTCTATAAATTTATAGATCCTTGTCCTTTCCATTTATTTTCCAGTAAAGTTCTTTAATTTGTGTATCATATGCCCGTACTGAATATTTAGTTTATAGGCTGTCACTTATAATGCTGGCAAATGAAAGTTTAAATTCGTAACAGATTTTCGTGGAGAGGTATTTGGAGATTTTATAATTAATTTATAAAATTTAATTTAGTTTAAATTTTTTATATATCAATAATAGGTGTTCTTTTTGCAAGAAACTTTTTAATTTTTTTTTTTTTTTTTTTTTTTTTAAGGAAATTAGTTTTCTTATTTAAGACAAATAAAAAATACCTAGGAAAAATTTTTTTTAGTTCTACAAATAGTTCTAGAACACAAGAAAATAGTCTGTGTTCATTCAACTTTGGCGTTACGTTCAATGATTTTTGTTTGAAATTATCACCTCCATTCTATAGAACGTTTCTAGAACTAGTTCTTTAATCAATGTTTTTTGTTCGAAACTGTCACATTCAGCACTAGTTATATAGAAGTGTTATGGAACAGTATCAGAACTTGTTTTTTTATTTTTTATTCTAATGGGGGATTTCCTAAAGGCGGCTTTTTAAATCAATTTGGTTAATACTCTTTTCTATTTAGTTTCTTAATTTTTGGAAATTTTGAAATTTTTTATACAAGTTTTTTTAAACAGTTCTAGGAAGTCATTTGGGAACTAGTAACTTGTTCTGAGAAGTGATATAGAAGTCATTCATAATTAGTTCTTAAACACTAGTTCTCAAAAACATTCCTTAAAACCAATAAGTTTCTACTGCATGAGTGCCAGAATTAGTTGTGACACCACAAGTTCTAAGGAAGTTATTAAAGAATCTAAAGTGGTTCTTGTTGCACCAGTTCTAGAACTAATGATCTTAGCATTTTATTAAATTCATACATTTTTCCCAGGTATAAGATACATTTTATAACAAAAAAACTTAAATTTTATATTAGAATATTATAGGGAGAAAACGGGCGATTTATGTTTAAAGAGAGGGATTTTTGGACACATAAAGCTTCAGTTTGGAGACTTGAAGTAAAATTTTTCTGGTAACACTAGTCACTTTGTTCATTCTCTCTCTTTCCAACAAATACTTTGGATCAATTTATCTATATATTTAACTGTTTATCTACATATCTATCAATAGATTTACCCATTAATCTATTAATCTATTAATCTATTAATCTATTAATCTATTAATCTATTAATCTATTAATCTATTAATCTATTAATCTATTAATCTATTAATCTATTAATCTATTAATCTATTAATCTATTAATCTATTAATCTATTAATCTATTAATCTATTAATCTATTAATCTATTAATCTATTAATCTATTAATCTATTAATCTATTAATCTATTAATCTATTAATCTATTAATCTATTAATCTATTAATCTATTAATCTATTAATCTATTAATCTATTAATCTATTAATCTATTAATCTATTAATCTATTAATCTATTAATCTATTAATCTATTAATCTATTAATCTATTAATCTATTAATCTATTAATCTATTAATCTATTAATCTATTAATCTATTAATCTATTAATCTATTAATCTATTAATCTATTAATCTATTAATCTATTAATCTATTAATCTATTAATCTATTAATCTATTAATCTATTAATCTATTAATCTATTAATCTATTAATCTATTAATCTATTAATCTATTAATCTATTAATCTATTAATCTATTAATCTATTAATCTATTAATCTATTAATCTATTAATCTATTAATCTATCAATCTATTAATCTATTAATCTATTAATCTATTGATCTATTAATCTATTAATCTATTAATCTATTAATCTATTAATCTATTAATCTATTAATCTATTAATCTATTAATCTATTAATCTATTAATCTATTAATCTATTAATCTATTAATCTATTAATCTATTAATCTATTAATCTATTAATCTATTAATCTATTAATCTATTAATCTATTAATCTATTAATCTATTAATCTATTAATCTATTAATCTATTAATCTATTAATCTATTAATCTATTAATCTATGTCTACGAAGATTTTTATTTAAAAATTAATTTTTATTTTCCCAGTTTTTCTTTGGGAACTCAAATGTACTTAATTTGGGCTTTTTCATTGCCAAACATTTTCTTTAAGTTTCAAAAATTATTATTAAGACATTATGGCCAACTAAAAATGTCTCAATATATTTAAAAGTAAACATATTTAATATTAATAGCGACTAGACTAAACATATGTATGAAAAAGCAAATTTAAACTTAGTCATAAATACTAAGGGCTAACAAAAATCTTTATTCTTTTCTTTATTCCTAAACCCTCTCTTCAACTTTAAAACTTCAAATAAAGCTACATACAACAAGAGCCACATATTTTTTGTAAAATATTGTCTGCAACAAATCTTTATATTCCTCTTGCAATTACTAAACTATTTACAAAAACATAAAACTAAATTTAATCTACACTTAACATCTCACCGTATTTTTTCACTTTTATTATAAACTTTACCAGTTTTTCCTTAACTTTCTAATGTCTGTCCTTCCCTCTGTCTGTCCGTCCTTCTCATTCATCAATTTTTATTTACAATTTTTGTTTTAATACGCTATTGTCTTATCATCTATTCATTGAGAAATAACAAAAGAATTTTGTAAAATCGCTGCTATCCTGTTGAGGTACTAATCTCTTCTATGCACAACCAGCCATTCTAGGCATTTGTTAAAATACAATAGATTGCAGCAACAGCAAAAAATAAAAACAACAACCGAAATAACTTTTTAGCTAAAGAACGTTTTAGCTTTTAAAAAGTAAAAAAAATAGCTTTCATCATCAGGGGTACCAACTTTACTATCGAGTATCATGCACTTAATTAACGGGGCTGTTTGGTTAAATACCCTCTCTAAACCCTTGAGTTACTCCTACTTTCCACCTATACAGTGGGTTTTGTTGTATTGGCTTTTATGTTGCCAATTTACTTTCACTGGAACACATCATCACACCATCTGATAATTGTTACAAAAATCTAATTAAATCGTCTTACTACGTGATGGTAAAGAGCTATTGTTTCTACTCCACCTATTAAATTTAGTGAGTGTGTGTTTGAGATACTTGCTTTAGAAGTTTTAACTTGATGTAAGCGGTAGTTTTTATAACGAGGTTGTTTTGATAAGGATTGGAAATAAATAAGTTTACACTATTGCCATTAATATTTATTTTCTACCTATATAAAACTGATTTGTATGAAATATTAACTTAAGTTAAAATTATTATCGGAAAAGAGATTTATATGGGAGCTATATTTATTTATGGACCAAATTTTATTTTTATTAAAATTTATGATTGTTATGATAATAACCAATTTCAAAAGTTTTTGTCCCTGAGACCTGTGTACCAAATTTCATAAAATTATTTTTAAAATTGCGACCCGCAGTTTTATTAAAATGTTTACATGGACGGACAGACGGACGGACATTGCTAAATGTGCTCAGAAGGTCTTTCTAAGCCGACTGATATACATTAAGGTAGGTCTTAGAACCTTTAGTTGTCGCAAAAATCAATATTAATTAAAAAGCCATAAAGTACTTCATTTACTTTTCAATTGACCCACAATTTTTTTATTTTTTTATTTTAACTTTTCATCACTAAAATATTTCCTCATCTCCCTCACCCACCCACCCACTCTCTTACTTACCTTGCATAATAGGCAGCCGCTGCCATTGCCTGGGCCGTTTCAAGACTAACTTCAATTTTTTTACCATGACGATATGGCAATTTTGCTGTACCATCTTGTTCGAGTACCAGAACATCCTGAAATTCTCCAGTATCTTCCTCAAAAACAATTGGTAAGGCGGAAGGTCTATTGTTGCGATTATTATTGTTGTTTATTATGTTGCCGCTGCTGCTGCCGCCATTATTATTGTTGTTACCGTTCAAAGTCGCACTCGATAAGGATGAAGAGGATTGTGGCAATAAGCCGGCTTGTTGTAAAGTATGTTCAACCGAAAGTGCAGCATCATGTTCATCCAATGTATTTAACATTATTGCCTCCTGATTGATATTGTTGGCGGCATTAGGAGTACGGGTATTGTTGATGTTATTGTTGGAATTTTGTGTTGGTAAAGGAGGATTTTGTACGAGATTTTCATCATGTGCACCTAAAGGATGTTCACGTGTTGTGCATTGTTGTTGCTGCTGTTGTTGGTGTGAGGATGGCGGATGTTGCTGTTTAGTGGCTAAATGTTTGTTTAAACAGCTACTATTCCCCGTGGGCTGTTGTTGTTGTTGCTGTTGCACTTTTTCATTTATTTCATTTTGTGTAGGATTTTTATTTTGTTGTTGTTGTTGTTGCTGCTGTTTTTGATTTTGTTCCCTTAACTGCTGATATAAAATACTTCTATGTTCACCATCTGCTTTGGTTCTTTGTTGTAAACTATAAGGATATTGAGCTGGAGTTTTACTGGCCCCATTGGCCAGTAAGGGAGGTGGGGCCACATAGGCTGGCGGTTGTATATGTAACATTTTATTATTCGTTTTCTTATCCAAATCCTTATCATGAGATGATTTCTTATGAGATTTGTGGGTCTTAGAAGTTGAACCATGATTATTGGCCGCTTGAGCCATCAATTTCTTTTTCAAAAGTCTTGAAGGAGGTAAAGGTGGTGGGGGATTATTCATATTTTGATTACGTTCTGGTGGAGGTGGTGGCATGGGAGGCCTTTCTTTTATAGTTTCATATACATGATTTAAAGGAGCCGGTGGTGGTGGAGGCTGATGATTGTGAGCATCGAATAGAAAATGTTTTTTAGTATCTACTGGATCCACATAAGAATCAGAAAGTTGGTAAGTTATTGATTGTTGTGCAGGCATTTGTTGCATAGTTGATGCTGCTGGGTTGGGTGGTGCTGGTAAATTCATTGAATGTATTTGTGCTTTGGGAGTTTTATGCAACCAAATTTGTCCTGAATTTTGTAAATTGTTGGTTAGAGGTATTTGTGCTCTATTTAAAGTTTTTTGCTGTAAATGTTGTTGTGTGGCAAATTGCAAATGTTGTTGTTGCTGGTAAGGTTGCTGTATTTGATGTTGCTCATTTTCCTGAAATGTTGTATGACTCAACAAGTTACGCTCGTAAATATCATTCAATAAATTTGTGGCATTTTTTGAAATCTGATTGAATGTTGCTGGTTGTTGTTGATTATGTTGCTGCTGATGTTGTTGATGTGGTGCTGGTGGTGTCATCTTTTGATGTTGTATTGGTATGCGGGTTTTATTCGTATGTTGTGGTTGTTGCTGTTGTTGGATCTGACCAATACTTAGACGATTAGCAGCAACACTTGAATTTGCAATTCCAGCTGGCGAATATTGTGTGTGATTTACTCCTTGCTGTTGTTGCTGTTGCTGAAGCTGCTGTTGGGAATGATTCAATTGTGGTTGTTGCTGTTGTTGGAATTGCAATTCATATGTTGGACCTTTAGGTTTTTGAAATTTTTGTTGTTGCTGCTGTTGATATTGCGCATTCATCTGTACATTTCCAACTTGATAGGGCTGTTGTATATGCATTTGTTTTTGTAATTGCTGTTGTTGTTGTTGTTGAAATTGTATTCTTCTTTGCTGTTGATATTGTTGATACGTTGGCCTTTGCATTGCCATTGTATTATTCCCCAAATGCATGTTGGCTGCTGTAGTTCCGTTGTTTGTTGTAACAAGAGCATTGGTGGCATTGTTGGTGGCTACAGCAGCCGTATTATTTTCATTTCGTTTTATACCCACATGTCTGGGTCGATGGACAGAAGCCTACAAAACAAAAACAAAACGAAAATATGTTAAATATTTTGTTAATTATAAACTTATTGAAGGTTGAGAAAATGAAGACAAACGTTATTTAGCACTGAAAGAAAATTTTACAAAACCTCCTGGAAATTTTATCAGGACAATTAAAAAATTTTAAAAATATTAAACAATTTTTCAAAATTTTCCTAAATCTCATTAGGACATTATTACTAAAACTAGAGAAGTTTTCAAATAAAATCATTTCCAATTACAAAAATGTTTCCTCTTGCAACTAATATACAACAAAACAAATTAATATTTTATTCAATTATGAGGGGATTTTATTTTTTCAAAAGAAAAACTCTTAATTAGTTTTAAAAATAAATTTATCTTTCAACAAAAAACACTTTCAAAAAATTCCCTTATACATAATGTTTTCAAAATGTTAATTTCTTACAACTCCCCTTTAATTGCCAATGTCATGAACAACCATTTTTCCCATAATTTCTCTTTCAAATCATTTTCAATTAGCATTAATCACTCAAACAAAATTCTTAAATTTTTCAAGAAAAAAAAAAAAACTTAATTTCCAACAAGTTCCTCTTTGTAACCAAAAAAAAAAAAAAAAAACTAAAAAACTACACACATTTTAAAAATATTTGTTCATTTTATTCAAAATTTAAATTAATTGTATATGATCTCTACAACTACCCCCAAAATAAAAATACACTTACAAAACCCCCAAAAAATATGTTAAAAACTAAAAATAAAGAAATAAAAAAACCAAAAACATAAAAATGTTATATGAAGCCTCTTGTAGTTTTATGATTGACTGGATGTGTCATGGAAATGGAATTAAACATTAAAAATATAAAAAAATAAAAACACGCACGCCTCCAAAAAACAATACAAATTTTATGATGACTGTGTCACACACCATCATCTTCATCATCATCATCATCGTGTTGCACTTGTCATAAAAATGAGCATTTACACAAAGGCAGACAACATTTTAATGTAAATGTTTGGCACAACAAGTTTTTGGTTACATGAATTTTAAAAATAAAAATATAAATTATGGCCTTTAAAATATCTCTTTCAGAACATTTGCTTTATAACCAAAGAATTACAATCAATTTGAGGTTAATTTTCTTTAGAAAGATTTTAATTCTTAACATAAAATTTTAACAGAAAATTTTGTTAAAACTTGTATTAATTTTTGTAATTTAAAATCCTATAAATCATTAAGTATTTTAGTATTTAATTTTTATATGATTTGTTGTTAACGCTCATATTACAAAGGAAAAAGATTGGCTAATAAACTATTTCATCAATGCAATTAAGTTAATTCTGGAGATTTAAATATGTCAAACTATTATGTTGTGATTTGAAAATATAAATTAAAAACTTTTTTAAAGTTTAGAAATACTTACAAAGACTGGTGCCGCCGTTGCTGAAGATTGTGAGGAATCATCATCACTGCATCTGTAATAAAAAAAAAAAAAGAATATAGAATGTACGTGAAGTGAATGTACGGATTTTTGGTAAAATTAAACATTTTTGAAATAAAATAAAACGTCTTTAGTATGTTATGTATATGTATTAAATAATTTAATTATCATTAAATCTTAGGGACAATGAATGTATAATTTAGTTATTTGGAGAAAAATCTATTTTAAACTATAAATTTTTTTTGTGTCATTATTTAAATTATATTTAAAGATTAAAATGTATTGTTAGCCAAAATTAGTTGTAAAATTAGTTTATTATTTTTGAAATCACAATATGCTTAAACTTCACAAATGATGTCCATAATTATAGTTCTATAGAACAATGACCAGCTGCTCATTTAACGGAAGTTAATTTTTTTTTTTTTAATTTGTGTTTATATAATAAACAGGTGTGAACTTATACTGCTATGATTCATAATATGAATACGAAAAATTTTATTATTATTATCAAATTCCAAAACAAGTACACAAAAACTATTTATTAATCCATATTGAATATTATAAAATTTTTATATTTACAATTATAAGAATAAATTTTAATTGTAGTTTCAAACTAAAATTTGTATGTAATTTATCTGAACTTTTGATAACAAAATTAGAAATTAATTGCGGAAGTAGATGAGGATCCAATAATATGAAGAAATTCAATTGAAACTTATACGTTTAAGCTCCTCCAGCTTATAATTTTACATACAAAATTTTACATTAAACATGAAAGATATACACGCAAAGAAAAAATATTAAAAAATTAAAATTTTTGGAAATCATTAAATCAAATCAATGCAAAACGGCTAAATAAACATTGAATAGTTGTAGTGATCATGCTGTAAACATGTTTTTTCTCTGCGTGTAGTCGGACAAGATCGACCGTATAAACATAAAAATTCGGTAAGGGGACTTATATTAGACCTGTGGACAACTTTAGACCAACAAACTTACTAAATGTAAAATAGAATATATAAATACAGAATAATGCGTTGATATACGCAGAGAAAAAAAACATGGTTACAGCATGATCACCACAACTATTCAATATACTGTGTTCATGATAGCAACGTTTATGATTCTGTTTAATCATTTAATGAAAACCCAAAATCAAAATTATGAATTATGAAAAAAATTACTGAATTATGATGAAATGATATGAAATCATATTTATGATAAATCCAATCATTTATTTAATTCTACAACTATTTAGTTAATTTTACAACTATTCATTTCATTTTACAAATTTAGTTAATTCTACAACCATTAACCATTAATGGCTTAACTTTTAATACCTCTTGAATACACATTTTTGTGTATCAGTCCAGTAGTTATAATTCTCATTTAGGTTATATATGAACAAATATAAATTGACAAGGTTTGTTTTTATTCAGTATGATGAATGTACCACTTATCGTGGTACATATTAATATGAATATGAAAACATGGGATTATATATATGATAAAGTGGGATTATGTATATGATGAAATTAGCTCATATATATAATAACATGGAATTATTAAATGATAAAAACATGATGAAATTTAAAGCATGATGAAATTAATAAGGTTATGAATCTTACTAATTAATTATAAATTGGAATCACAGTAATAAATTGGAATCACAGTAATGATTAAGTACAAATATACTTATTGTAACCTGGAATCATATATTACATCATAGTATGTTTATGGTCACTGGAACCATATTTTTTACATAAAACTTATTTATTTTGAATATTAACTTGGCTGCAACATTCATATGGGATTTATTCAAGTTAATATGTAATTTTGTTAAACACTGGTGGTTTGTTGTGTAATTTCATTCAAAGGAAAATGTTTTCAAAGTTCAAAGTATTTAAAATATAATTTCGAATGATATTCTCTTCGTATCCAAATATACAATATTTGAGGTTTTGCAGTATAACAAATTATTAGTTATTTTAATAAGAAATATTTTAGCGGTAAATATCAGCGATTTTATTTAAAGTGCTTCCAGTAGAATCTGGTGGGACAGAACCTTAACGTTTTCGCAACACTGTACACGACACATACATATGTACGTCGTTTCATACATCACTGTATCTTTATCTAATATCTACACCATTTTCGAAATAAATTCGAATGTAGCAATAAAATAAGGAAAATAAAATAATGTATAGTTCATGAATTGAGACATAGAGGCGCTTATTGAATAGCGATTATGCCAAACACATATATGGTTTCTTTGGTAAACACTACTTCCTATTATATCAAAGACAACTACCATGGTGAGTTGCTAGCCTAAGTATTGCCATTTATATTTTCAATTTTCAAACCTTAAGCTCCCATCTAAAAAAGAACTTGAAAAGAGTTGAAAAAGTAATGATTTGAACATAGTGTTGCCACTGTTAGGAAATTCTTTGTGCTGAAAATTAGCTACAGAATTATTATTTTTATCCTCCGGTGGTTGTCATGGGTAGAAAGTTCTTTTTTTATGATTCTTGTGCATTGCTTTTGAAGTTCTTTTTAAAAATATTTTTAAATTTGCAAAATTATTATTTTCCCAGAAATTATTTATCTTTTTTTATTAAATATACATTAATTTTGATTTTTTTGGAAATAGTTATTAATAATTAAAAAAAAAAAAACAGTACTTTAGGAGCACTTCTTTTTTAAAAGCAATTGCTTTTTTATTTTTAGCTATAGCACAAAAACTCACCTTTTATCATCGACCTCCACCAAACGTTGCTGGTGTTGTTGTTGTTGCCCTAATTTACCACTATTTCCACCATGTGATGAGGGTCTTCTACTCGTTCTTTGAGAACGATTTGATTTAGTGCGTTTTAACATTTCAAATGTTATTTTTTTCTTTTTTGCTTAGATTTCCGATTTTAGCAATTATTTGCTATTATTTTTTGTTACACATTTCGTATTTGTTTTTTTTTTTTTATCTCAAAGTGCGTGTTGGTATTTTTTTTGTGTTGTTACCATCTATTGTCATTGTTTTTGGTGTTTACCCACAACAACCTTTGTTGTTTGTTGCTATTCAATATTTATGTAGAAATAAATATTGTTTTCCTTTTTGTTGTTGTTGTAATATTGATGATGATTGTAATTATTACGTTCGCTGTCTTTCCGTGCTTCACACTCATTTGTGTGCGCGTTTGTATCTTTATGTCGCACAGCACTATTTTTATATTTTTATCTATAAAGATATGAAAAGAGTGAGGAAAAAAATTAAAAACATGATTTTTAAAAAAATAATTATGATTTTTTTTACAAAGATTTTAAATTGAATTGATTCGAAATGCGTAAGTGTTATAAGTAAATTGATTGTTAGATTGTTTAGAATTGATATATTTTTTAGTAATATTTAATTTTGCTTATGAGGGTTTGATAATTTTTATTTTTATTTTTTTTAATTGGAATGTGTTTTGATTTGTTTATTTTTATTGAGGAAGTCTCTAGAGGAATTTAAGATAATTAACTATAAATATTTAGTTCCTATAGATAAGGGTTATAATCTGGCTAAATGAACTTTATAACCTATTAAAATTTTATTTTTAACGCTTAGAGCCATGGTGAAATAAGAAAGTGTCCTCGTAAGCACAGATGATTTGATTTCCTTTATTTTCTCATTTTCTGTTTATTGCATTTTTACATTATGTGCAGTAGTTTTATAATAACAAAATACAAGCAATTGTTGTTTTTGTAGATGTGCGGCCACTTTATAATTTCACTATGACTTAGAGCTAAAAAAAAATCTTAGTGTTACCAACACTATAAAAGTTAATTTTCAGGGCAGCAAAAAATATGATCTAAGAAAATGTTTTATAGTCTTAAAATTTCAATATAAACATAAAATATAAAAATATGCTTATGAATTTAACCAAAAATTTTAAATTTCACTAAAAATCCAAATCAGAAAAATTTACTAAAATTCCAAAATTTCACCAAAAAATCCGAAAATTTTACAAAAATTTGAACTTTTACTAAAAATTAAAAATTTTACCAAAAATCGAAAATTTCACCAAAATTCCGGAAATTCATAAAAAAAAATCTAAATTTTACTAAGAATTAAAAATTTCACTAAAAATTTAAAATTTAACCAATAATTCAAAATTTCACCAAAATGTGTTAAAAAAGAAAACCTTGTTAATTTTTGTGAAAAATTTCACCAAACATCCATTAATTCCCCAAAAAGCTGAAAAATTACTAAAATTACGAAATTTCAACAAAAAATTTAAATTTTACCAAAAATTAAAAATTTAACCATAAATTGAAAATTTAACCATAAATCGAAAATTTCACCAAAAATAGAAAACAATTTCACCAAAAATCCGAAAATTCATCAAAAAATTAAAATTTCACCAAAAATCCGGAAATTCAACAATTTTACCAAAACATCCGAATATTCACTAAAAATCCGAAATTTCACCAAGAAGCCTTAAAAAATAAAATGCTATTAATTTTTGTTAAAAATTGCTAATAAAATATGCAAAATATGATCTTTAGTGTAATATGTGTTAAGTATAACATATGCAAAAACATGGAAATATGACAAAATATGCCGCTAAGCTGCAGAAATATGCCATAACAAATCGTTGCAAAAATTCTTTGCAATTGATAAATAACTAATAATTTGGTTCCTCTGATCTGCATGATTTGTATTTTTGGTTTGCCCTGGTTATTGCTTCGTAAATGAAAAATTTTATTACTTTTAATCTATTTGCCAAATTTCAATTAGATATTCAAATTGAAGAGCTAATCACTTAATAATTTATAGTCAAAATTCTTCGTGCTTTACATAAAAATATTTTTTTTTTTTTTTTTAATTATTCAAATAAACTTTATTTAACTATGAATTAAATTTACTCATTCATTCAGCATACATAAGAAAATATAACTAAATATGTATTTGTATTGGTGGTCGGTCAAGTCTTTGATCCAATTTAATATAATTTGTAATCATAATTTGTCATTCATTAGTATTTGTAGACTGTTGCAATACACATATTTTATTGGCATAAATTTCAGCTTTAAAATACATAAAAAATATACTATTTTTTATAAAAATAAATAGCTTTAAAATGATTGTCGATATATCTCTTTTCCTGTGAAAAATGCCGCCTTATATTTTATTAAAAACCAGCCAATTTAATGTGTAATAGAGGAATAAATTAAAGGCGCCTGCTACTAAAACTTTAACTAAAAAAAAAACGGTGAGCAGCAAATAAGGAGAGCAAAACAAAGAAAAATACAACCCATAATTAACACTTTAATAAAAATAAAATCGACAACACACATGAAACGTGCAGTGTTTTCGTAATAAACCATAAATTTGGCTCAATTTATGACACAAACGTAACAAAATTCACAAACAACTAATTTGAGCAGATTATATTTTTCATATAAATTTTCCTATTTCATTCAAAAACACTATTATGGATTTAAAGTAAAAATTTTCCTAGCATTTTGCTCATATGTGTGTGTGTGTGACACTACCACTTATATAGTTTTTCATTTGCAGTAAAAAATTAGAAAAAAAATTTATATATGACGATATTTGTTTCATGCCAAGATCTTTATCACACCTCATTTGAGTAGAATAAGCATATAAAAGTCATGATTTTGTATCATAAAAATGACAGGGAAAAAAATGTCAAATCTCAAACGGTTTTATATTTTTAAATATATATAAAAACAACAACAGCAAACTGTGATGCATAGAAAAAAATACAAAAATAACATAGAGAATTTTTCATAAGCGGAGTTTGTATATTTTTTAATAAAGATTTTTTTATTTTATAGAGTTTTTATTTTTTGTGATTTTAGCAGGGATTTACTTTAGTGTTGAAAGTTAGAATTTAAAGGTATTATTTCCTTAAATTATAAATTCACATTGTAATAATATTTCTTTTAGTACAGAGTGGTCGAGATGAATGCGATTTCAAAGAGTTTTGGAAATCATAATAGAATCCTCGAGACCTTTCTATTTAACACTTTTATTATTTGCAAACTTGTACTATTGGGAGATTTACTTAATAAATAGATAATTATAGTCTCAGACAGCTCCCCTTTTTGTTACCGGGACAAAAACTGAATCTTATCCATGTCTAAAGAGTCCATTCTCTTACATTTATCTTTCTATAAGAAGTTTTCAACATGTTTACGGAAGAAAAGCTCTTAAACTAACATTATGAGGCATTAGTCTCACTCTCGAAAATTAAGCATCACCATACTTCTATAAAAGTTCTCTAAAAGTCGAATATTGTAATTTGAAGCGCTGAGTCCTGTCATAACGAAGTCATGGATATTGATTTCACTAAAAGATTAAATATCCATGAATGATTTAATATGAGATTTAAATTAACTAAATGGTTTAGCACAGATTATCACATCATGATTGCAGGAGTAGAAAATGTTTGACACTATATAAAAAATCATTGTAAACGAAATGAAATATTAATCACAATTCCAGATTCTCAAAAGGAAGATAACATATAATTTCTTCATGAAATCAATGATTTATTGGATTTTCTAAATGTCATCTGCGGCGAAAACTTTCAAGCCAGCTCTTCACATAAAACTTTACTTTATCAAAAGCAAAGGTGAAATATTTATCAAACCCGATTTTTAATAAGAATATTGACAAAAATATTTAACGTCTAACAAATCGCCAGCACACGCAGTGAAAAATTATGGTTTCAGCATTATAACTACAACTATATTATGTTCCCATTGTAATTTTTTTTTTTTTTTAATTTTATTAAAGATATGTTAATGATACCAATTTTTGTTTAAATTTTATTATTTAATAATGTTTACACTCAATAAAAAACATGAATATAGTTGACTACAAAAATTTTATGTTTTTGAATATTTTTACCAGAAATTTTAAATTTTATTAATATCATTACTTTTAAAGCCATTAACTTTTGCAGTCTTTTTTCGTGTTCTAAAACCATATTTTGTTTTTAAACTATATTAATAATATTATTCCCATGACAATAATATGTTACATAAATAAACATTATAAAAAAATATATATCGTCCATTCTATGAAAGAACGCCCAAAAATATACCAAGTGTCCTCCGATTTCTATAAAATTTTATACGTATAAGGTCTATAGGTGTCTATAAATACTTCCGTTTTCAGATTCGCTAAATTCGGAAAATTCGCGATTTTATTTAGCTTTTTCACTTTCGAAAAAATCTAAAAAATCTCGAAAGTGTACAACTTTAAATACAAATAATTCTGGGAACGCTTTACGGAAATTTATTATTTAAACGGCGTTTGAATTGTAATTATATCAGCTTAAACATGTGTATTTTACAAATAAAAAATACTTTTTAAAAATGCATTTTAATGCAATTGCATTTTTTAAATGCATTTTTCTTTAAATATGCTATTAAATTGTTTTGATTTTTTTTCGTATTTGGAAAGCATGGAATCTTTACATTAAAATAAAAATCTAAAATTTTTG
The DNA here is from genome assembly GCA_951394005.1 of Protophormia terraenovae. NCBI lineage: Eukaryota > Metazoa > Arthropoda > Insecta > Diptera > Calliphoridae > Protophormia > Protophormia terraenovae. The sequence goes on from OX596074.1 coordinate 148,503,191, forward strand.
GGACGCACACATGTACTGTGCATAATTTTCCCTTTTCTTCAACAAGTTTAAATTTGTTCATATAAAAATTACATTTTTCTGCTTTATGAGTATTTCTACGTATTTTGTTAAAAAAAGTTTATTGTGTTATTTTTTAAAAAATACTTAAAAATAGTAAAACTTTATGTATCAGTCTATTTATTGTTTTAAGTTATAATAAACAAACCATTTTTAAATACACTTTTGAAAAATTAAAATTTAATAAATTCGCAACTAACAAAAATGCATCTAAAAACTGCATTTATATTTTTAAAATATTATGTATCGAAGAGGTGATTTTCGAAATGCTGACTAAATTACACAAAAAATATGCAATGGCCTTTTAAATACTTTTTAAATTACAGAAATCCATCAATAACTTCAAGAAATATGAATATTTAAAATTGCATACTTTTTATATTTTGCTAACTTTTATACAAATTTTAAAGAAAATTTCGAAAACAAGAAAAAATTTTGCTTTTATATGAAAAATTTTAAACATATTTTTGTAAAAATTATATTATGCATATAAGATTTTCGCGTCCCAAAAATTTTACACTTTTATCTTAATGTAAAGATTCCAAACTTTTCATTTATGTTAAAAAATTAAAAAATTTTAATAGCATATTTAAAGAAAAATGCATTTAAAAAATGCAATTGCATTAAAATGCATTTTTAAAAAATTTTTCTTATTTTTAAAATTTTCGTCGTAAAGCCGCCATATGCGAAATTTTAAGGCCGTTTAAATCATTAAAATTCACAAAGTCTTCCCAGAGATATTGCTATTCACAGTTACATACTTTTCAATTTTTTTTGGTTTTTGAGAAAATTAAAAAGCGAAATTAAATCGCGAGTTTTTGCAATTGCACAAAAATGAAAACTGAAATTAATAAAAGGCTTAATGGAGTTTATGTACACAAATTTTTATCGAAATTGAAAGCCATCAAGTAAAAAAAATATACTGTTTCGGGCGTTCTTTCCTGGAATGGTCGATATATATTAATATTATTACGAATCATTAAAAGATGAAAAAATTATAAAATGGAATCATAAAAATAATTATGTACAAACGTACTAATTTTTAAGAGTAATCATATATTACAATCATAGAATTTTTGTTCTATGATTGTAATATAGATTTTGGTCACCAGAACCATATTTTTTCTCTGCATGTAGGGAGATCAAAAATTTATAATAATCTTCATAATCGTAAACCCCCTAATATTAAACTAAAATACAAAAATTTTGAATGTTGAATTTTCTCTCGATTTTTGACTATAAATTTACGCGATAAGAATAATGAGGTAGAAAAAAGAATTTTGGAATGGTTTATGTTAATTCTTATTGTCGGATTATAATACGTGAATCAAATTCCACACAATTTAATCGATACAGTTTGGCTGCTCAATTGCGTTTTATCAGAATTTTTGATAATAAAACTGAAGATTAGAATTCACTACCCTAAACAACCTTCGAAATCATTCTCGTTTGCTCAAGTACAAAACCATCTATACCTGTTTAATAATACACCAAGAGAAAGGAATATGAATTTATGGGTTCTTTTCAACTTGGTCATTGTAGTAACATAAACATGACGTCCGCTTTGCACTAGTGGAATTTTCGGTATCCGGTTCGAAGGACCAAAAAAACTTCCCAGCAATCTACCTCTAACATCTAACATGGGGTTGTCCTATGAGGAAGTCTATTGTCACCTCTATTGTCACTTTTTTGCACACACAATCACCTCCATGACTACCGAAGGGTGAAATATGAATAAATAGACAATACATATACAATCACCTTAATGGCTACAAAGTATTACTTTTGTGCGCATACAACCACTTTACTGGTTAGAATGACTAAGTTACAATTTTTTTATATCTTCTTTTCCTCTTCTTTCCGCTTACCATAGTCAGTAAAGTGGCAATTACCAATACGCTCGTTGGTGACCTTACTGTATAAAAGTAGGTTAATTGCCACTAAATAAACTGCTGGGTTGCAATAGAGTAGCACAATTCATGGTCTCTGATTTCAAGTGAAGTTTTTCTTAAATATAAATGTTAAGTTCAACGCATCATTCAAGTAAAACTGACAAATAGGCTTAAAACTTGACTGTTTTTAGATCTTCACTATTCCTAGACTTTTTCAGATTTTTGTTACAAATTATTTTTTAATAAAATTATTAACTAACTTTATATTGAAATTTAATTAAATTATTTATTAATATAATTAAATTTTCTTTTCTATAAATTGACAGCTGTTAATAAAATAAAAAGAAAAATGAAAGATTTGTGTATAAAAATGCAGAAATAAAATAAATTTAAGTCAATTTCCAGCTCATTATATCTATTTAAAGAAAACCAGTAATAATAAAATCAATCATTCTAGTTATTAATATTATCATTTTGATGATTGGAGCAAAATCAATTAAAAATTAATTAATATTACAAATTTCGTAATTGAAGTCCATTTTTACTTTTTTCTGTGTTAGCTCCCTTTTTTCCTTAAAAAGTTTTAATTCTTTTCCTGTTCTGTTTCATAAGTGTTTATTTATTTAGTTTTAGTTGAACTTTTTACCATAAGTTTTTTTTTTTGTCCTCAAAGCTCAACTTTCATATCCTGTTGTAGGGATTTAGGATGTAATACAAATGTTTGTATTAAAACAAGAAAAAAAAGTCATGGAATGTTTTAATAACAAGTAAATTTTGTTGCTAAAAAAAAAAAAAACCTTAAAACAATTTATTTAAACTATTCAACACATTATTTATATTTTGAGAACTTTATATAGCATTCATAAACTAAATTCTAATAAGGGATTAAAAAAGCAATAGGATAAAATGGATTTAAATATATTTTAAAAAAATTTTAAATAATTTTAAAATTCAACAAAATTATCTTTAGGACTAAAATTTTGTAATCTATGGAAATATAAAACTCATCGAAACTTTTCGTTTCAGATATAATGTTTTACTTCCAGAAATCTTCGTGAAACAAATTTGAGAAAAATATTTATCTATTTATTAATGGAAAAGAGAAATTTTTAAAATCCAATTTAAATTTGTCGTTATATTAAATGAAAAATAAACTTTATTTCACATTAAATAGCGATCGATATTTCTTCCTAGATTTCTTCGTGAAATTTTGTTTATCGAATTATCATACTATCTTTCTCGAAATAGTTACAAAACCATGGGGTATTTCCTAACCCAAAGTAGGACGCGTTATTGGTATTTTAGTTGATTTAAAGATCACATATATGAATTAATGAAGGATTTAAATAACATCAATTTATATTTATAACAACATTATCTAATGCCAAAGAGTGTTTAGATGCCGTATATGTCAAATCCTTAAATATTACCCTTCCTACATTCCATTTTTTCTCTGCATCATTTCAGTAATTCACTCTTTAGAATAGCACTGATAAAAATCCAAAAATTTAACTATTTATTTCCGGTATTTTACCACAAAACAGAATAAATACAAATACTTCATTCACCTATGAACTCGTCTAAATTACATATTTATCTCAACGAAAATTTTTACAATTGGATTCATGTTCTTTAAAACCTTGCGGCTAAATACCGAGTAGCATAAATAATTTTGCATTATTTGAATTTACTTCTCATACAAACAACAACTACAAGAACATAACAAAAATCTCATCTGGTTTTATTCGCAAAACTATTCAAGCAAAATAAATATTTTCCACTAGAAGGCGAATAAGTAATGTAAAAGTAGTGAAATAAATAAACAGTGGATAACAAAAGTTATCATACAATTTAGAAAATGTAAATACCAAGAGATTGATATCCGTATAATAAGCATAAGAGCAATAACAAGAAGAACGGCGAGTTAGATATTAACACTAATTTTTTTTAAATTTGTCTTCAGTTCCCAGTACATTTTATAATCAAACTAAAATCTTTTTTATGAAACGTTTAAAATTACAGAAACTATTTTGAAAAAATATTCGAAACTGAAATGATATCTTACAGTACTTACTAAAAAGCGCTTCTGGAAGGGCTTCCAACTAAGCAAGTGCTTTCTTAACCGTAAAACCAAAAATTATTTAATAGAAAATGAGTTGAAAATCTTGAGAGCTCTTTTGTCCTCCCCAATTCTTTTAGCTATAATATCGTTGTGTTGTTCTACTTTTTGACTTCACTGTTTCCACAATATTCATTATATATGTATGTGTTTATATATGACTGTGTGCAATGACAAATCCTTATAAATGCACTCACACATGATATGATATGAACGACAATAATTCGTACTTTTCATTTCATTTCTTTTATTTTACAACTTGTACGAGTTGTTTGTTGCTGCTGCTGCCAGTAAATACTTGTGAAATATTTTTATTCACATTTTTTTATTTTTAAGATTTAAATTTGATAAGAATTGTTTTAAAATAAAAAACACTCCTTACACAGAAGTTGTATAAAGTAAAGAAGAGGTTATTGCTGCTTGCATTACTGGTAAATAAATAGATATTTGTCGAAGACGTTTTTGTGGCAATTGAAGATTGTGTGATAGTGTGTTGAAGTAAAAATTATTATAAAAACGAGGGTATCAAAATGCTGCAGGTGAAATGATGAATAAATATGAACAATATTTATGAAAAAAATATTAAGAAAAAAAAACTAAAGAAATAAAAATAAACTTAAAACTTCTTAGAATATAAACATAAAACTTAAAAATAAGATAAATGAAGAACGTGTGCCATAAACTGTGGATATTAAATTTTGAAATATTAACATTAATAAAAAAAGCATATTATTTTTGCTTCTAAGCGAAAAACTGTAAAATTAATGTTATATGTTATGTTCTGGGGAAAATCCACTACTTTTGATGAATGTTAAGGGAATATAAATTAGGGTTTAATAGGATGTTTTTTATGGGGGAGTAAAATTTGTTAGTTTAAAAGCATTTAGTTAAAATTTTAATGTAATACAGGTTGTGAGGCATTCATTAATGGGTTTCTCTAGAAAGTAGTTAAAATTTTAAAAACAATTTATAATTTTTATAGTTAAAACTTAAGTTATGATTTTATATTCATAAAACTGCTTAAATAATAAAAATTCTTCTCTATACGGATTAAAAAAACATATATTTTTTCTTCAAAAAGTCCTTAAAAAATGTTTGTGCTCATGGGTAATTCCGTTTCTACACTGCATATTGGAATAAAAGAAGTCGAAAGGAAACTTGATGTCAATATTTTAATGATTAGGTTTTATTTTATTTATTTACTATTAGGTAAAAATGTATCTTTAGAACTTTAAGATTTTTTTGGCCGGATGGTCTCTTCGCCTTTATATTTGAGTTAAATGTTTAATTCATGTGTATGTCCGTCCGTCTATACATTGCGATTAAATGGGTCGAAAATTACGTTTAATTCAGGGAAAGGCGATATCAATATATTAATATTTACGTTTTGTTTTTTACGTTAATTGAAAAGTTTATTTTTGGAATTTTAAGAATTTTCTTTGAGAGAATTTCAATTCAAAATCGTTTATTTTTGAAATCAATAAAAACATTGACTTCAAATTTTTTTATTCGATTGATAATTTTATTCTTTAGCTAATTATAAAAAAAAAAACAAAATAAAATCGGTTCTAAATGATAAACTATATATGGAAAAACTTGACCAAGATCTTGAAAAATTGAGATTTTTGAAATATCAAATACATATAACTCAAAAAATGTATAAGATAAATAGTGCATAAAGAATGCCTTTCAAAGAATTTATCATGAGCTTTAAGGTATATATTTTTGGAATCGGGAAAGGAACAAAAATTCGCTAAATGTTAAATATTTTGTATGTTATGAGTACCCCATTTTGTGCCACCATACCTTTGCTCCTGAAATGTATGTAGGAGCCTCCTTCCAAACATAAAATATTATTTTCCTCAGCTACGCCTATGTGAAATTTTATGTAAATCCAACCAACCGATTAGCAGTTAGCAAAGAAAAAAAATTTGCTGTTTTTTGTCTGAGAGCTACTGAGTTAATAAAAAAAAATTAAAATTAAGCACGATTTGTTTCACTGTATTATAGTAGACAATATGTAATATTTTTCAGAAAATTTTCAGAACTAACATCCTGTAACTTTTTAAGTTACATTCCATAAAAGTTGAAAATTATTTTTTTAGGAAAATTTTGAAAAAAATAAATAAAAAGAAAATTGATAAAAGTTTAACTTTTTTACTCTTTCTCCAAAAAAAAAATTTAAAAATTAATTTTGACAACTCCGCACAAGAAATCAATGGTAATAAATCTGTATCTCCTAAACTACTACGGTATAAAAATCTTTAAAATCGGATTTTTTGAAACTTTTACATGCTCGAAGTTGTCAACTTTGATACCCTGTAGCTTATCTTATATTATCACAGGGTGATTACAAGATGATTTTTCTGAAAGCTTAGGCCCTCTTCTACAACTCTTCCATACATTTCAATTTAATCCGACCAGTAGTTTAGGAGATATAGATTTATTAAAAAAAATTTGCGTTTGACCCCACCGTTCAATCTAGCTGGATAATTTTAATTGAAATTGACAGATAATTTTGTCTACTTTTCTTCGTTAATCAATTTAATTATGGTTGTGGTCACACTGACAGTTTACATTGTATATCTTTTTAGCAACTTTTAAACACTTGGAATCTAAATAATAATTTGACTCTGATATAGTGTCAATTTTTCCATGTTTTTTTTTTTTTTTTTTTTTTTTTTTGTACACTTGTGACTCTGAATATTGTTATTTTGTCCACATATGTGTTCAATATTTCTCTAAGTGTATAACCTTTTTATAAATATTTTTTAAATGTCTTATTATTATTTAAGTAATTTTCACCATCAAATTTTGACCTTTTTATACAATTAATTTAAACTTACAAAATGTTATAATTTATCATAAACATTAACATGACGCTAATTTATTATTTAAACAAATTGTTAAGGAACACCCACAAAAAAATCTTATTAAATATACACAGCAAAAGATTTGTTAATTACAAAAACATTTTGTATAACAAGAATTGACATTTTTCAAGATTTCTCAAGAGATTTCATAACTGCATTCAGTTTTTTTCTAACAGTAATACTAATTGACTCTTTTGTTCAATACAACTTAAAAATGTCAAGTATGACAGACATGTTGTCATAAGAAAATAAAAGTTGTCTTCATTTAAAAAAGCACCAAAGTCTGCTGAATCGTTTAATAAAAAGATGCAACAAAAAATATTCGTAACAAAAGAAAAAAAATTTCTTCAATGTTATGTAACTCTAATAGTTCCTATTCTATATATGTACTTATATTCTATTACCTGAGAGTTTAAGAAATATTTCTACAAAACATGACTTGTCAATTATACACAATCATCATAAAAATCACCAACACTTGTTAAGGATATTTACAACTCAATTTATGCTTATTATCTTCATCTATAAAGTGAGATGATCTTATTGGCTTTTTAGTCAAAAGAACGTCAATGATCGTTATTTCTTAAAGTATTTATGTACATACGTATTTGTAAATATTATTTTCTTTTAATAAAAAAAATTTTGAAAATTTTGTAATGTTAAGAGTTAAATATGTGAAATTTAATATTATAATGTTTAAAGTTAATTTCAATAATGATTAAGGCGTGACTTAATAATAACAATCAAATTAAGGAATTTTATACCCTTGTCATATACTTATAAATTTAACAGAGATGGTAAAGTGAGAATTTAGGTAGGAACTAAATTTTATTGAGAAGAAAATACAAGGATTTTTTTGTATTCTTTTGCCAGCTTCTTTAAAATGAGGAAGTGATCTTTAGACTGCGAGCAAGAATTTGCGAAGTAAAAATGCTTACTTTTGAATATTTTACTTTAGAGGTTATTTTTTCTTATTAAAAGCTTATTTTGGCATATATATCTTTAAAAAAATTAAAAAATTGTAAATATACTTTCATTTAAACAAGTTATAGTTGATAATTGTCTCTGTAATTTTGCGAAACATTTTGATATGATTGCGCCATCAGACAATATCCGGTTCGAAGGACCATAAAGAAGTCTTTGGTTACCTTTGTTTTTTTCCTTTTTGCTGTACCGAAGCAGGCATCAACAGCTTTAAATACTTATTCCAGGTACTGCTTCGTAATAATTTCTAGGAAATGAACACCAACAGTACTTAATTTCCCAGCTCTGATACAAACCATAAAATTACTTGCATATGTATGTATATGTGTGTATGTAGTCTGACCGTGTGTCTTTGGGAATAATTCTTTTCTTAAAGGAATGCATATCAAAGAATATAAAAATTATTGATTCTCTATGCTTGGCACGCATTAAATAATGGATTAAAGACAATAAACAACAAAAAGAAAAACACGACATTTATTCTTTTAATGTTTGTTGTTAAATGTTTAACATGCTTCAAAAAAAGGGTTAAAAACGTGCAATTGGATTTTCAATTTTGGAGACATTTACAACAATTTTATTTGTTTCTTAAAGTATAACCAGCCGCTGAGACCGACTGTCTGTCCCTCTGTCTGTCTATATAAAGTGTAACTGAATATAAACAAAAAAAATGTTGGTTGGAATTAAATTGAATGTATGTTTTTATTTGTATTTATTAATTGACAACAAATGTCGCGTCTTTTGACAGTAGACGCTCACTTTTCTATACAATATTTATATGTACAAACATACATACTAATTTATATACGTAAAAATATTTCATGTAAGCAACATTAAAAAAAAAAAAAAACGATAAAAATCTTTTGTTGACTGTTGGTTCAATTACAAAATTTTCTTGTTGTTGTTCACTTTAATAGTGATTGAGATGACTTTGTTGTTATGTTCGATTTAAATAAAATGCAGCCTGTTAAGAAGCTTGCTATAAAAAAACTGGCACTCGTATGTCTGTCTTTCCTTGCACTCGCTTGTCTGTCCATCTGTCCGTCCATGTTTTCATTTTTATAAAGTCTTCTTCCTTCTTTCATGAGCTTGATTTTATTGTGTTCTTTATTTTATGGTAATTGATCTCATGTTTAAATGGAGACTAATTTTTTGTTCTTCTTGCAATTTCATTGTATGTTTTTTTTTTGTATATTCGCGAAAATCGCGCCATAAATTATTAGGTCAACGCTCGTCAATTGTCTACGAGTGTGGACTACAAAGATGTGAATATGGAAAAAGAAAAAGTGAAAAAGTTGTTGAAAAATTAAAAATGATTCTTTTTAATTAAAGATTTATTATAAAAAATGTATAATAATGGTCAGTTGGAAGCTGGGTTGCAAAATTTGTTTAAATTTTAGTTCAGAATTAACGAATTAAAAGAGTAAAAGTTGCCAACTACAGAAAAATCTTAATATACTTTAATTTGGGAGAATTTTTCGAATATTTTTTAAAGATAATTTTAAAGAAACATCGATTAAGGTTTTTTAAAGGAAATTTTTCGACAAATGTTTTTTTTTTATAAAAAATTTTCCATACATTTTCTTTCTTTACTAAATTTTTCGATAGATTTCCTTATTTATATAAAATTTTCTTGTTATAGAAAATTTTCGTTGAATTTTCTTGTTGTAGAAAACTTTTGTTGAATTATTTTTTTTTTAGAAAACTCGTTAAATTTTCTTTTTATAGAAATGTTCGTTAAATTTTCTTTATATAGAAAACTTTCGTTAAATATTCTTTTTACAGAAAACTTGTTAAATTTTCTTTCTAAAGAAAATTTTCGTTATATTTTCTTTTTATACAAAACTTTTTCTTTTTATAGAAAATTTTCCTTAAATTTTCTTTTTATAGAAAACTTTTTCTTTTTACACAAAACTTTCGTTAAATTTCCTTTCTAAAGAAAACGTTCGTTAAATTTTCTTTTTAATGAAAATTTTACTTAAATTTTCTTTTTGTAGAAAATTTTCGTTAAATTTTCTTTTTATAGAAAATTTTCGTTAAATTTTCTTTTTATAGAAAATTTTCGTTAAATTTTCTTTTTATAGAAAACTTTCGTTATATTTTCTTCTTATAGAAAACTTTCGTTAAATTTTCTTTTTATAGAAAACTTTCGTTAAATTTCCTTTCTAAAGAAAACTTTCGTTAAATTTTCTTTTTATACAAAACTTTTTCTTTTTATAGAAAATTTTCGTTAAATTTTCTTTTTATAGAAAACTTTCGTTAAAGTTTCTTTTTACAGAAAACTTTCGTTAATTTTTTTTTTTTCTGTAGAAAACTCTCATTAAATTTTCATTTTAATAGAAAATTTTCGCAAAATTTTCTTTTTATAGTAAACTTTCGTTAAATTTTCTTTTTACAGAAAACTTTCGTTAAATTTTCTTTTTATAGAAAACTTTCGTTAAATTTTCTTTTTATAGAAAACTTTCGTTAAATTTTCTTTTTATAGAAAACTTTCGTTAAATTTTCTTTTTATACGAAAACTTTTGTTAAATTTTCTTTTTATACAAAACTTTTTCTTTTTATAGAAAATTTTCGTTAAATTTTCTTTTTACAGAAAATTTTCGTTAAATTTTTTATAGAAACATTTCATTGATTTTTTTTTTTTTTTATAGAAAATTTTCGTTGAACTTTATTTTTAAAAAGGAATTTCGTTAAATTCTCATTCTATAGAAAATTTTCGTTTAATTTTCTTTTTATAGAAAATTTTTGATCAATTTTCTTTTTATAAAAAATTTGATTTAACAAAATTTCCTACATGGCTTACAGTCAACCAAATTCTACCCAAGATTTATCATCAACATATTTTTCATGGGATTTAATTTTTTATATATGTATATGACTTCTAAAAAAACAATTGCGTGCATTTTATAGAACGTGATACATGTACAACTTTTCAACAACATTTATATAACAACTCTTTGGCCAAATAACACCTGCCCTCTAATGCATTATTTTGCGCCACCACAAACAAACCTAAATATCTATGAAAAATGATGAAGAATTCAACATAGATCCCAACTCCTCACACAACAACAACAACAGAGAAAAAAAAAAGTGAAAAAATACCTGTCATCTAAATGAATGAATGGGACATGAAGATAAGCGTGTTTTTTAGTAATTAAGCTCATAGTTTAGTTTAAAGATTCTCAAATGCCAGTAATGAATACAAGACCAGACATAAAAGCTTATGATAGGTAGGTATGTATGTATATACATTTTTACAATATAAAATGACTGACTACAATTACAAAGTTCGTATACAATAAATGAAATAGAATGCTTAGACAATGTATCTATGTACATGAAGTTATTTAGCGCCAACTTAAAAAAAAAATACTAACAAAACGTCTGCAAAAGAACTTGCAACATGCATGGAAATAAATATGTTTCTATAAAGAATAAACTATAATATGAAAATGTGCAAAACATTGCAAATGAAGCGTAGCCTTTTTTAATAACATCAACAATATTTAGTGGATTTTTTTCTCGTTGATATCGCCACATTTTAAATTATGAAAAGTGCTATATTTTTTGTAATTATTTTTTTTTTTCACTGCTCATAATTTAGCTTTATGTTTAAAATGATCTTGTTGCTTGTATGTGTGTGTGTGTACATTTTCTAATTTAGCAAAAACAATATTTGTAATACAGTGTATGTAAGTATTTTGTAAAGAAATAGCATCATGTTTATGGTTTCAATGATAATTGCTAGGTTTACTATATCAGCATTTTACTAAATAAAAATTGCAACATGCTTGCCAACAACAACACATGTGTTAAATACTCTACATTGTTTGTTGCTGTTGTTGTTAGCTCTTTCGATTTCTTTTAGATTTCTTTTTTTTTTTAACTTAAAGCACGATTTTTCTTTGAGATTTTAGTAAAACAAAATTAAAACACTTGTTTTAAAAATAGTCTTAACAAAACGTCTATTTATGTTATGTACACTTATTATAAGACGGCCTTCTAATTTTTTAGCCTTGTCAGTCCTCATCACCATCATCTTTGTAGTGGTTGCATGATTGCCTGGTTTAATAACCAGCCAACAAGTTTTTAGCATCAGGCAACAGTTTAAAATGGTGATTTCCTTTTGATTGTATAGCTTGGGAATGTGGTACCCTATATTAGTTATTATTATGATTTAAAAGCTATAAACGTTTTAATTTCTTATGGGCATGACTACTATGACCCCGCCTTTAGGCAGTCACACTTCTATTTCTCAAAAACGGTTTGTCCAATTAAGATAAATTAAACTCCAGTTATGGGATTTGAAGATATTTTTAGTCCGTATCTTTTGGTGTATCACTTATGTCAATCGTACACACCATTCTTGTGTTATGAGGAAATATACTGTAGTAATGGCCTTAGTATGGGCAAAATATTAGACACGCCCATAAAAAAAAAAACGGACCTGATGGAGAAAAACTGAAAGCAAATTCGTGTTTACCACATCAAAATGCATCAAGTTCAACTATTGTGGAGGATTTTTTTGTCGACCAGTGTTATTAGTTAATAGACTGTCAAAAGTTTAACAAATATTTTAAAGAAATTTCAAAAATGTTTAAATTTCGAATTTGAATTTTGAATTTTAAACAATATAAACTTAATTGTTCAAAACAATTATAACAATTCGTTGTAAATTTTCGAATCTCGAACTTTGGTTTTGAAATTTCGAATTTTAAATTTTCAAAAATTCGAACATGTTTATTAATTTTGTTATATTTTCAATGAAGTAACTGAAAATTTAAATTTTGGCACATGTTCGAAATTTCCAACTTCGAAATTTAAAATTTCGAAAATTAATATTTTAAGAAAATTTAGAATTATTAATAAAATTTTATTGTATTTTCAATATAGTTTCTAAAAATATAGCCATTTGGAGATTTTCGAAAATTAGAACTTAATTCAAAAATATCTAAGTTTCGATTTTAAGTGATTTTTAATTCTAAACAACGTTTATAGTAGTTTAAATGTGTTGTACGATAATTTAATGTTTAGATCAAGTTCAAAATTTCGTTCTTAAGTAAATTTCGAATTTATTTTTTTTTTACAAATTTTAATAAATTTGTATAGTAAAAAATTAAATTTTGTGTCAAGTTAGAAAATTTTATGTTAAATTTTGTATTTCGGACAAAGATTTTGAAATTTTAAAATTTTGAAAAATATAACAATTAATATAATTTTTAATGTAATAATCGAAAGTTTTAATTTTAGAACATAAATGAATATATTGACAAAATGTTTAAGTATGCATAAAAATATATTTATTTATTTATTTATTTTGTCATATTTTTAATGTAGTTTTTAAAAATATAGAGTTTTGGTGATGATCGAAAATTCGAAATTTCTTAAGTTCGAAATTTCTTAAAACTGACAAAAAGATCTTTTGAAATTGTAGTTACATTTTAAGAGCACAATGAGGTTACCATTTATAAAAAAAGTTTCATTTTTATGGACAAATGAAATTTCCTTCCAATAAAAATATCAATAGGAAATTAGGAAAAAAAATTTTTTAAATGTTCTTTTCATAGAAAATTCTCCTTCAATATTTTATTTACATTCAATATAAAATTTATTTTTGTCGATTTTATTTCTCTAGAAAATTTTGTATAAATCTTGTTTCGAAGAAAAATGATGGTTAATTTTATTTTTAGTCGAAAATTATCAGTAAAATGTTTTCATAGTTTTTAATAAATTTTCTTATCTTAGAAATTTTTCGGCAAATTTTCTTTTAACAATAATAATTAAAATAAATTTTCCTTTAAGGAAATTATTTTTTTAAATTTATTTTAATAACATAAATATTTTTTCTACAGAAAATATTAACTTTCTTCGTATGATATAAAAGCCTCCTTGGGTAGGGTATAAACAGTTTGATCTAACCAAAACTTACGATTTTCTTTAATCGACCAACAAATACAATCAATAAAATCGAATTAAACTTGTTACTTCTCAAACCACCAGACGCAGCACAAAAAAAAAATTGCCAACCAACTGCCAACAACAACTCCAATCACAACTAAAAATCAAATTATTATTTTTTTTTTTTTCTACAAAAAAGTTATTACTTTTTTTAATACAACCATTTTTGAATCGATTTGTTTTAACAAAATATTTCATTGAATTAAAGCGAACGATATTAATATTTGGTTAGAATTGCTCTTAGTTGCAAGTAGATATTTTCATAACTACACCTGTTATTTTGCTAAATGTTGCAGTTGTGGTTCTCATAAACAATTGTTGGTAGTAAAACTACGTATTCGTATACGTTTAATTTCAATTGCAGATCATATTGAATTGAAATTGTTGGCTATTGAAAAAGAGATCAAATGTTTAACAGTTTTCAGATCATGTTTAATTGATTAATAGTAGGCATGGAATGGAATTTAAATTGATTTAATTGAATGCAGCTTAAAAAAAAAAACAAATAGTTGAGAAATAAATATGTTTAAGATACTTCGGAAAAGGAAAAATTTGGTTAAAGTTAGATATAGTTTTAAAAAGAATTTAAAAAGAACATACAGTTAAAAAAAATACTTCTAATACAGGATAATCAATTTCTTAGTATATTTAGAAATATTTGTACAAGTCTCTTAGTTAAAATATTTTCAAACATTTGCAAAACTTTAAATCCCTACTTTAATTTGTAACTTTTACAAACATTTTTTTCTATAAGCTTTAAATTCTTTTTTATCTTTGAAATATTATTTTAAAAATCCCTCTACACAAATCTTTTTCTTTAATTAATTTTTTCCATTTACAATTCTTTACTTAAATATGTATTGACACAACTAAAGTTTTTGTTTAGAAAATCAAAAATCTCCAACAACGTTTTTTATAGTTTTTCTTCATTTGGCTTTAAAATCTAACAAAAAAAAGCTTTATTTTTTAAATCTTTTGTTTGGCAGCCTGAAAAAAATATTAAAAAAAAGAAGACTAAAAGATATTGAAAAGAAAGTTGTTGCTTTTATTCTTTTTACACTTTAACCATCACCCTTAAAATAAAATTTTACTTTTCTTACAATTGAGATTTTTTCATACTATCACTTCTTCCCTCACCTTTCTAAAGCTGGAAGTTTTTTTTTTTTTTTTTTTTTTCTATTCACTTTTTTTGTTTGCCAAAATCTCAAACTTAGGCAAAAGGGAATTCTTTCGTGCTGTGTGTAAAAATGAAAACAATAGATAGTGAAACATTTACATTCAATCCAGCCAACACAATGGTCATGTCCATTAAGATGCATTAAGTTTTTCTAGAGACTAAGAAGCCAAGGGGAAATGAGTTTAGGATATTTTGTGTTTTCCTTTTTATTTTTCTTTACTTTTTCTATCATGGCTCTGGGTATTTGTGTGCAAAAATCTACATTTGTCTCTATGGAATGATGCTGATAATGCTGCTATGATGTTGCCGATGATGTTGATGATTCTCGTGTTTAACGTTAAACAGCCTAAAAACGGAAGTTAAGTGGGAGGTTACTTAATCCTTAGTAGACGTTTAACTATTCACCATTAAAAGAAGAGCAAAAAAAACTAAAATACACTCTTACTTCCTTAGACTGTTGTCATGACAACAGTTAAATTTAAACTACTACGACTACTTGGTAATGGTGATAATGACTTGGAGAATGAGTTAGTGAAGACTTTGTTGTCTGGTTATGAGCATAATGTTGAAAATGTAATCATTTCTATTCTCAAGTAGAAAATTGTAGAAAAATTAATTTTCAAAATGTTTATTTTAACGACCTTGCTGGTGAATAAAAAGACACTTTTACTGCACTTTCTTGGCAAATTATAAAGAAAATTGTATATTTTGTTGAGTAGAAAGTAAAATTGTAAAATGAATAATAATAATTTCATTTGCAAATAGCAAACGGACACTTGAAAAATAAATTGATATAAGAAAAATCATATTCAATATTTTTATGCAAAAATTAACCTGAAGCCTTTTGATGTTGAACTTTCCTTAAATTATCGTTTTATTTCAGTTTATAGAACATTTTTCTTAATTTTTCAGTTTATAGAACATTTTCACGTAAATTTTATATTTATGGAAACATTTCATTTCATTTTCTATGTATGACTTTTTTTCATTTACTGTTTAAAAAAGTTTCTGTTTAAAAAAATTCTCTTTATTTGCTATTTAAAGCAAATATTATATTAATTTTCTATTTAAAGAAAAATTTTTATTTACAGAGAATTTTATCAATATTTTCTGTTAAAGAAAATTTTTTTAAAATCAGTTTTGTCTTAAAATATCTGTTCATGGAAAATTTTCTCTTCATTTTCTATTTATAAAAAATTTTATTTTTTTGTTTCTAGAAAATTTTCTCTTTTTGGAAAACTTTCTATTTATTGTCTTAAAAGTTCTGTTCATGGAAAATTTGCTCTTAATTATACCCTACACCACCATAGGTGGGGAGGGTATTATGTGTTTGTGCTGATGTTTGTAACACCCAAAAATATTGGTCTAAGACCCACCTTAATTTATACCAATCGGCTTAGAATCATTTTCTGAGTCGATTTAACGATGTCCGTCCGTCCGTCCGTCTGTCCGTCTGACCGTCTATCCGTCCATGTAAACCTTGTAATCAAACTACAGGTCGCAATTTTGAATCAAAATTAATGAAATTTGGTACACAGGTTTCTTTTAGTCCAGGGACGAAGCCTATTGAAATTGGTTATGATAGGTCCATTATTTCACCTAGCCCCCATACAAATGTCCTCCCGGAAAAGGGTTTAACGATCATAAATCCCTTAAATATAGCAATATTTTAATGAAATTTGGAACATGTAAGTTTTATATAAGTCTAAATTAGTGTGCCGATTTTTAAAAAGATCGGTCCATAATTAACCATAGCTCCCATATAAACCCCTTTTCAGAAAATCACCTTAACGGGCATAAAACCCATTAAAATGTTAGTATCAAGTTAATATTCGACACAAATAAGTTTTATATGAACATAAGTGCCAAATTTTACAAAGATCGGTCCATAATTTACCATAGCTCCCATATAAGTCCCTCTTTCGGGAATCACCCAAAAGTGAATAAATTCATATAAATGTCAGCATCAACGTAATATTCTGTATTCGTATGTTTTATTTTACACTTATGAGTATCGGTCCACATCTGACTCCAAGTCAAGACCCCTCCCCGAATTATAATGTACACAATGGTGTAGGGTATCATATGGTCGGGCTTGACCGACTATATCTTTTTCTCTCATTTTTTATTTATAACTAATTTTATTTCTTGTTTGTAGAAAATTTTTCTTAATTTTTTGATTATATAAAATTTTGTTTATTTATAGAAAATGTTCGCTATGCTCTTTATTTCTGTTTGAAAAAAAAAAAAACTCTCTTAATTTTCTATTAAAAATAATCTTAATTTTATATTTAAAAAAAAAAAAAATTTCTATTTTTTTATAGAAAATTTTCTCTAAATTTTTATAGAAAATTTTCTTTTTACAAAAAATGTATTAATTTTCTTTTAAAAAAAAAAATATATTATTTTTCTTTTCTTCATTTCTTGTTTTTAGAAAATTTTTTCTGTTTATAGAAAATTTTCTCAATTTTTTTTTTTTATAAAAAATTTTCTCAAACTTTTTTTATAGAAAATTTTCTACATAAAGAAAATGTTCTCTTCATTTCCTGTTTATAGAACTCTTTTTTATAGAGAATTTTTTCTTCATATTCCGTTTATAGAAAAGTTTCACTTAATTTTGTGTTTATATACAATTTCCTCTAATTTCCTATTTATAAAGAATTTTCTCTTTATATAAAATTATCTCTAAGTTCTCTTTTTAGCAAATTTTCTCTTAATTTTTCGTTTTTAGAAATTTTTCTCTTCATTTTCTGTTTATAGAACATTTTCTCTTTACAGAAAATTTACTCTTAATTTTCTATTAATATAAAATTCCCTCTAATTTTTGTATAGAAAATGTTCTCCTTATTTTTCATATGTAGTAAATTTTCTCTTCATTTTTGATTTATTTTTAAAAATAAACTCATTTATAAATTTTCTATGAAACATTTTGCTCAAATTTTATATTTGCAGGAAATTTTATAAAATTTTAGTTTAAATTTTTAATAAATTTTTTTTTTTTTTATTTGTTTAAGTGAATGCTAAATAATTTTACTTTTCCCAATTTAATGACATCTCTATATCATTAATTAAAATTTTTCTAAGTGTTTTACACGTCGCTCTCCTCAAAATGTAATTATGCGTAAGATGTTGCTAAGCGTTGCTGACCTCAAGAGTCCTTCCAAGTCATTTGAATTAAGTTTTTATTCGCACAAAAACCCTCTTTAGCACACGCACACATATCCTTCAAGATGTGTCAATAAATAAGGACAAGAGGCTAGAAAATTTTATTGTAATCTTAAGTAACACAGTAGTAACCAAAAAGATAAAGATGCCACAACTCCCACACAATCATATTAAATAATCCCTTCTGATAGGCAACATCATTACAAATGTTTACTTAATTTTATCTTAATTTAAGGTTTGTTTTTTCACTCCATCCTTTTAGGATAGGGGCTTGGAGAGGGGCTGTGTTGGAAATAAACCTTAAATGCTTTCTGGCCATAAGATTAATTGTTAATGTATGGCGCTAATAAACGCCTCAGGTGGAAAATTAAAATTAATGATGTGAGTAGAATTTTTTGTCTGAGAATTTCGTCTGCTTATTTTCTCAACTGTCAAAGGAGCAAATGAATGAATGAATAAACAAATAATAGAAGAACAATAAAATGCGGGTTGAGTTCTCCTGCCACTCTCTCATTATTGTTATTAGAACTTGATGAAAGTTTTTAGGAGTATTAAATGAATTTGAAGTTTGTTAATAGGTGTGAGGTATGAATAGTAATGTAATTAGGGTTAAAATTATTATTTGGAACATTTTGCTTAAAACTTTAATTTAAAACTTTAGTTTCTATTTATTTGTTTTATAAGATTTTTTTATATTTTTTTTTTTCCTATAAATTTCATTTAAAATTGTATCATTTTTTGTATGTTTTGCTTCAAAACTTTAGCAACCTGCTGTGATTTTATAGTGCTTTAGTATGTGATATTTCCAACTGTGCAGTTGGGGTTGAACTGTTCACAATTTTTTTTTTTTTTTTTTTACTTTTTATTAATGCATTTTCTTTTATGTTTTAATAAAAATCACAAAAATATGGTAGTCGCATTTATTTTGACGAGTCTATGATTAATGATGTGAATTTATCTGTTTAATATAGATTTGTTTAAGTTTTTGGGGATACAATAAAGTTTTTGTTTAAATCCTGAAGGATTAATTGTGTCTGAATAAATATTTGGAGAAGGCTTATGAGGGTTTACATAAATAAAGTTTTGTTTGAAATAATTTGGAAATGTTATTATTGTTTGTAATAATATAAATAAAAGTATAACAACGGTTAAGGTCTGCTATGCCAATTTTAACCCTAGTGTGGCTTTAACTAAGTATGAACTTGTTTGTAAAAAAATATATTTATCTATATAAAACTTTGTTGAAAAAAATCTTTTTATAGTTTTAATTAAATGTAGACGTTATTCACAATAAAGTGATAGTATACAAAATTTAAATTTGATATCTTCACTTAGTTCTGAATAAACTTAACATTTATCCTTCCATTTTAATTATATATAGCTGGACATTTATTCTATGATTTTAATTGTATAAAACTTAGTTTTATTTGTAGCATATTCAGAATTATAAAAGGGATAAAAGGGATAATTTTTGTTCGTTTTCGATTTTTAAAAATTGTTTGAAAAGCCAATATTGTTATAAAATTATTTACTTTTCGTTATATTTTTTTATTTTAAATATGTCATAAATTGTTGATCATCAAATTAAAAATTATTTAGGTATAATTTGAAGATAATTTGAATTCGGAATCAGATATTCCATCTTTGAGATATATTAAAATATGAGGTACAAACTTTTTAAGAAATGTATCTAAATGTCAATACAAAACAAATAAGAAAGATATAGCAGGTCAAGCCAGATTATTAATATCTGGGGAGGTATCTTATATGAGTCTCATGGCCAATTTTGGACCGATACTTGTATTAAACCTAATGTAAACTATGAAATTGATGTATGGATTACACTATGCGACAAATTGATGAGCGCAATTATTCTATCTGCAATAGATAGCTTTGATAATAAACCCTCCAAAGGATTTTTTGCTGTTAGACAAAATTTTTGTTTTAAACTTGTTCTATTTTTGCACCAAAGTAGTCGCAAATAAATAAAAAAAAATAATAATAATATATAAACTATTTTCACATAAATAGTTAAATCATTTGAAGGGTAATATTTCATTAGACCATTACATTCATCTATTATTATCAATGCCATTTCTAGTTCGTTTTTGGAAAAGTGGCATAAAAGTCGATTAAAACTTGAGTTTAATGAGTTAAAATGTTCTACCGAAATTTTCTACGTCGAATTTCACTAGGGGTCACTAATGATCTAAAATTTATTCAGGTATTTTGTTAGTGATTTTAACAAAACTTTTAATTTTATGTCACATTTCATTGACTAGTTTAAGGCGTCTATATAAAAAATGTGCGTGATTAACGAAAGCGGACCTTATATGTAATCTGAGATCAATTATGAACTTATCATCTGCAATGCGGTTTTTAATTATATAAAACTGATTTCTGTCAAATATTAAATTAATATTAACATTTACATGAAACTTATGCACGTTAAAGTGATTTTCCGAAAAGTCATTTGTATAAGAGCTTTGATGATCGTTAATACAGACGGCCGCACACAATTAAATCGATTCAGAAAAAGTAATTCATATGATTTGAACTTTATGATAATGAAAATCAACATTAACTAAGAAATCAGTGTTGCCCTGCTTAATGTTTAATTTCTCTATCTAATAATTTTAATTTAAATGACAATTAATTATATAAATTTGTCTCCTCTTTTTCTTTGCAGATTTCATTAAATTTATCTAAAGGTAAGTGATTTTATTAATAATAATAAATTTTAAAAATATTTATTAATAATTTAAGTCTTCTCCTTTAATATCAAAAACATAACTTAACCAAAACTGCTTACAAGTTTTCCTAAATTCTTTTCAATAGTTTCTAACTACATATTTATTAGTAGCATAAATTTCCAAAATATATTTTTCTTCTAAACATTATTTCATTTTTTTTTATTCTTTTGTTAATAAAACTTATTAAAACAACTTTATAAATCCTTAACACTTGCTGCAAAAGCTTAAAGGAAAAATTCTTAAGAATTCCTTTTACTTTAACAGTTCAGTTAAGATTAACTTAAACTTAAGAATTTAAAGGCAGTCAAGCTGCAAGCAACATAAGTCAACAAGGAAAGAACATATAAAAGAAAAAAAGTGTCAGCAATTTCAATTCAATGAAAAACTACAATAGATGAAAATATGGTCTAAAACTCAAGCACTCATGCGATCGATATGAAATACAACAATAAGAAAAAAATCAAAATCCAATAGATTATTTCCACAAAAAAAAAAAAACTAAAATGTCTATATTTATCCTTTAGAGCCTGTGTATGTGTTTGTACAGACATACGGAAATGAAAAATGGAAGTCTATTGTAATCACTAAAAATTTCCAAAAAAAAGCCAGACAGCGAAGCTGTTGTTTTATGTTCCCTTTTTTCAGATTTATATTTGCTTGCTCCTTTTTTGAATTTTTTTGTGTTTAATTCTACTCAAACTAAAAGAAGGTCCTGTTTTATATTTAATTTCTACCTTTTTCTTGTTTTTAATTGTTAACGTGAAATTAAACGTGAAATATTGTTGCCAACAATGTATTCAATGCCACTTTTGTTTTTTTTTTTTTTTTTTGTTTTCTACAGCTTTATTTGCGTTTATTTTTTTTATGTTTTTGTTCTTGCCACATAACATTTTAGTGGCAAAAAATAAAAACCAAACAAACTTTTAATTTGTTCATTCATACTCTCTCAATGCTTTCTCTGTTGTATTTAGTATTTAGTATGCAAGTAAGTGTGGGCCAGTAAAAGTATATGTATGTGTGTGAGGATTTTTATCCTGCAAAAATCTTTAAAAAGGGTTCTATGAATTTGTAAATATTTGATTTAGAGGGGGAGATTGAAGTGTATATTGCAATAAAGCAGAACAGAAAAAACAAAAAAAAAAAAAAGTTGTAGTTGAGTGGTTAAAACAAACATTGTTTTCCCGAGTGTTTGACTAGTTACTGACTGACTACGATTGCGACTTTGAAACTGACTCTTACTCTGGCTGCTTAAATGACTGACTGACTGACTGACTAAGCAGTGGTCAGTCAAAAACTTTTGTAATAAAAATGTTGATGTTTTTTTCATTCTTATTTTCATATTATATGAACATGTCTGCTCGTTTAAAGGCTTTGGTTAGAGAGTTATGTACATAAAAGATGTAAGCAGATAAGGAAAGGAATGTAAAAACAAAATTTTGTTTTGCTACAATTTTCCACTTCTAATCTTTAGATTAAAGTGTCTTTACCGTTCACTTATAAAAATAGAAAATCTTTAGCATCTTTTGAAACAATCGTGGTGGATTTTAGAATCTTGGACCTGTCTACCCCCAGTCTTTGCCATTTGGTGGTCTTGAGCCCTTTTAAGATATTGTAAATCAATAATTTCAAGAGCTTCTTTAACTATTTCGTCTGATTGTCTTTTAACTTAGAGTAAGAGTGGGAAACCATTTGAATAATCATAACATCCGGAAGTGTAATCCGAATTGAGGATCGTCTAACAATCGAAGAACAACTTTCATTTCTTTTTAATTAATAAGGATTGATATCATTGAAAATTTAATTCTTCAGATACTAAAACTAAATCCACGATGAACCGACGTATTCGTAGCTGAGAAATAAATCTAAATCTTCCAAAAACCAAATTTGATCCAGCTCATCCATTTGCTTAACTAGCAGAGTATATCGGCCGTTAAGTCTGATTTTTATTGAGAGGATCGTTTTCGGTTCTCTTTAAAAAGTGCCAGAAAACTGCTAAGAGAGTAATTCCAATTTAAATAAATAAAAAAAAAACCGAGCTTGAATTGTCGAAACCCCTCTTTTCGATGCTAGTAAGAACAAAGTGATTTCACGCTATTTCAGTGAATGATCGGTCAAATTTTACGTTGAGATTAAGACACTTAATCAAGAGTAATAATGATCCTTGAAATCTAGGGATCAAAAATTTGCACGGTCAGGAGGTAAAAACTAATTATTTAGAAAATAAAATAGAAATAAATCTGGAATATTATACACGAATATTTGGGAAATTGTATCTTTATTTTTATTTATTAGCAGGAATTCCACAATTCCAAAAAAAAGTCTTCAAAAATTTCAATAAATTTTTTTTTTTTACTTTTTGCTATATCCCAGCAAAAACTTTGGTTGCCATGTAATGAGTTAAGAAGCTTATATTATGGCTCTTCACTACTTACACATTAGATGAATAACTCATTATTTTAACACGGTGATGTCATTAGAGGCAACTACTTAACCTATACATTACTTAGATGTCATTACAATAACTAATTACTTTCAAGCTGTTAAATAGCGCATTGATTTTAAAGCATTACTGAAGTCATGATTAGTAAGTAATGAAAATATTTTTTTGTTGTTGTAAAAAGATTTTTTTAAATTTTAAATAAAAAAACAACAACCAAAAATGTAATTAAAATAAACTTCATATGCAAATTTTGCCTTTCATTTATGTATTCCTTCTTCAAATATATGAAAATCAATAAAAATTAATATTTTAAAAAATCTGATCATAAATAATTATTTGCATTCGGGTTATAAATAACTAGTTACTAAACAACTTCTATGTAGTGCAGACAGTATGTTGTTGTCATTACAAAGTAACTACATCCGTAACTACATGTCATTACCAAGTTTTTGCTGGGATCTTCCTATCCGTTATCGATATTTTCAAAGCCCAATATCTTGTAAACTAAAATAACCTATGAAGATAACCTTTTTTGTAAATATTGCCTTGAAGATTTCATTCATAATCAAATATTTTACGTCTGATCCGATATTTTGAATTGGGATCATTTTAAATGCTTTTAATAGTTGTGTTTAATTAGCGGTACCGAAAATACGTATTACATTCTACTGGTGTCTAATTATAGTCCACGATCTCTGCTTTGGCACCGCCAAACATAGACAACAAGGCAATTTACGATTGCAAACTTTTTTATGGTCTTTCGAACCGGATGTCGGCTTACGACCAGAGTAATGTAACCACATCTTTAACAGCGTTTACCACGTAAGGTTCAATCTCTTTTTTACTTGCTCCAAACTCCTGGCGCTGCTAAATGGGTCCCTAAAAATTTCACCCAGTGCAAGGCGAGTGCCATGTTGAGGTTTCAACGAAACACACCTCGAATGCTGATGAAATGTGTAGCTGCACCGAAAATACCTATTATATTCTTCTGGCGTCTAATCATAGTCCATAAACTATTCTTTGGTACTGCCAAACAGAGACAACAAGGCAATTTAAGAATGCAAACTTGTTAAGCTTAACTACTAAACAAAAAAATCACATCTTCACTAACTTCGTGTAAAGTTTCATGTAAATTGGGCAAAAATTAGATCACAAACTGCAGATTTTTTAATTTTTATTTTCTGAATCGCACACTGTAATACAATGACTGTATGCTAGATCAGCACTGGAGTAAAAACCGTGTTATAATGGAAACCATTTAAAAGCCCTGATTCCAGATTGTTTAAAGTCCTTAAGTAACCTCAACAATGTCTGTCTTTCTGTCTGTCTGTCTGTCTGTCTATAGGAATTATTCTCACATGAATGTCAGATTGGAGCCTAATCGTGTCACCAGATCTGCCAAAAGTTGGTGACAAAAAATTCAAAAAATATCTCGTTGTCGTACATGCTTTTCTTTAAGAGATATCAGCAGAAAAGTATGAAATGAAGCTACAACGGACACCCCGTGCTTCTAGTATTTGGCCCATATTTTTTTGTTTATTAACCGGTTTTGCCCATTTTCAATTGCGTTCCCCTAGGTGGTCCCGTTCGAGGCCTATTCTGTTTTCAACAGATATACTCAGAATCTAACCGGGACCCAGAAAATATATACTTTATGGGGTCTTAAATGATTTTTTCGACATGTTATACAAGGGACCTTTTTGATGGTGGGTATAATAAAAATATAACCCTAAAAAATTGTGATTTTTAAATTTAATTTACAAATATAATTAGCAACTTGGAGGTACATTTCCTAACGGTAGAACTAGACAGTTTTCTTGGTTTTTATTTTATTACCCTCTTAGAAATCGTTTCTTAAATTCCTCAAACAGAATTTTAATAATTTTTCACTACTTTACATCTCTGATAATTGGGTTTATACTTCTTGGGTGAACATGAGAAAAAGTAGTTTATTTTTTATATTTTTCATTTTTGGTTTTGTAGTGCCACTAGATGTTGTTGCGGTTAAATATACATACGAGTATGAAGGAGTGACAACTACTGAACATAACAATGGTTTTATTGTTATTTTTGTAATTTTCTTTTTTGCACAAAATTAAAGATACATATTTTATCTTTAAGTATTTATTGCTCCAAAATGCAAAAAAGAAATCATATTCATATAAATCATTTTACAAAAAAAAAAAAAAAAACAAAACACAGTCATACAAAATTTAAATAAAGAACTTATTGTTTAACATTACCTTCGCCCTCCTTCCCCCTACTTTTAAAAAGGAAATGGCTTAAAACTACCACCCTTTTCCTTTGTCAATAATAAAAGATTTTGCATATAATAATTTTTGTAAATTTTCTTACCCAACCCCCCACAAACATGTTGCAACATATTTCTGAGCTTTTACTTATATATAAAAACAGCCATTAAAACTGAAGATATATGAAATTTTCCTGCTTTTTTTTAACAAAAATAAATAAATTGACTTTGTTGCAACAACAATTATTGTGTAAATCAATTGATGCGTAACTAACATGAAAATAAGCTCGACAATTGTCACTTAAAGGTGTCACCCAGTAGAAAAACCCATAAGAGGCAAACGTTAAAAAGTGTTCATGCAGCAAATGAAGGTAACGAAAATAAAAGCGAGAAAGAGAGAGACCCCAATTTTTACATAACTTTTAGGGGAGTTGTTATGTTTTGTTAAGATTTGTTCTGTATGTGTGTATGTTATGTTTTCAATTTTTCTGTTTGTGTTATTTTTATTACCAGATGATACAACTTCACTTATTTTTTTTATTTTTTTAATTTTGAGCATGTGTTAAAATTAAAATTTTAACAAGATTCTAAACATAGAAATTGTTAAAATAAAAAAAAAAAAACAAATTCTAATCTTTTGTTTTCTCAGCCAGTTGTCAGGAGGGTTTACGTGATTGTTGGCTAAAGAAAACTTTTTTAAAAAAGTGAATTGTTGAACGGATTTGGGGAGAATTTCCTTTTTTTTATTTTTATTATTAATTTCACTTCTTTTATGTGTCTTGGATTAAAATAAGGGTAAAATAATTATGTGTAAAGTTGAAAAATGTCATGAATTGTTAATGGCTGTTTTATTTTTTTGGCAAAAGAAGAAATTGTCTAATGAGATTTAATTTAAAGTACATTTTATGCTTAAATAACTTTATGGCAAGGATTATTAATAAATCACTTTTTAGTTGAGAATTTTAGAATAAAAAGTTTTTGAAGATAAAGGAAAAAATGGAATAGATTCAAGATGTAAAAATATTATAGCTAGAAATTTAAATCAAAAAATATAAAATAATTTTCAAAATTTTTTTTTTTTTGTTTTTATACTCACCATCAAAAGGATGGTGGGTATATTGATTTTGTCATTCCGTGTGTAACATGTCGAAGGAATCATCTAAGAACCCACAAAGTATATATTTTCTGGATCCTGATTAGATTCTGAGTCGATCTAGCTATGTCCGTCCGTCTGTCTGTCTGTTGAAAGCAGGATAGGGCTCGAACGGGGCAACGAAATTTGAGACAAATATTTGTCTTATATAAGGTTTGTTTTGCATTGAAAATGGGAAAAATCGGTTACTAAACAAAAAAGTTATGGGCTAAAAACTAGACACACATGGTGTCCGTTTCATATTTTTTTTGCTGAAATATCTTCAATAAAAGCATGTACGACAACGAAATTTTGTACGAATAGTTCTGGGGCCGATATAAACACGGAAACGAAAAATGGGCATGGTCCGACCACTTTACCTCCCACCTCCTATATAAGGTGAAATTGTGTTGAAATAGCTCAAGGACCAATGTAAACTCGGAAACAAAAAAATGGGCGTGGTCCGCCCACTTTACCGCCTCCTCCCACAGAATGTAAAATTTGAAAAAGTTTATGGTAAGTATAGAGATTCGGCCGGGCCGAATCTTCGCTTGTTTTTTTTTTTTTTTTTTTTTTTTTTTTTTGTTCCGGTATTTTTTGCTATAACTCGGCTATTTGTGGATTAAATTTTCTAATTTTAGACAAGAAAACTTTCGACAGTTGTTCCGATATATTGATATATATGAAATTTATGTGAGTTATCGTGGATTTTAGCAACGTTAATTTCAACAGACATTCTACCAAAATATAAAATTTAACACACAATATTTTGTACATAATTTAAGAGTTTCCTGCCATAACTTATGACGAATGGTGTACAAATTTTGCTTCTTATTAAGATTTTAAAAAAGTTACTGAATTAAATTTTCCGATTTTAATCACCATATAAAATCAAAACATATCAACACAATCAAATTTCAATAACAATATATTTCATTGATTTATATGTTTAATGTTTTTCAATTAGCTTCTCATTTAAGTCACATCAATCAAAATCAATAAATCTTACGAAACTCTTAGTCGTTGGGTTTTTGCGATCAATCAAAAATCATTATTGTCATCATTCATAAAATCCAGCCAATTGCTGTAAAATATTTGATCAAGCTTACTGAAACAGTCGTCATCATTTATACCCTCTTAAATGCCACAACACATTTGAAGCACACACTTCATCACTTGGCCGTTGAAGCGTTAAAAAAACAAGGAAAACAACATGATGTCACACTCACTGTGCCACAGAATTTAAAGTCTGAATAAAATTTTAAAAAAAAGCTCTATACTGTTACGGATCATTGAACGTTGATTTATGAAGTTTCATTTAACACAATTTTTTTGAAGAATTCAAAAGTTCTCTTTTTTTATTTTTTGCTTTTAATGTTTAACAAACTGATCTGGCAGGTTTTTTGTCTGGAGCTGGTAGTGATCTACATTTTTGTTTTATTTTTTTATTTTCATTTTTTTTAGTATAAAATAATCTGACAGATTTAGTACATTCGTTTATGAATTAAAAAATTAAATGTCTGTGTATGTTGTTTGTTGCTGAACAATATGTATTTATGTTCAACTGATGATGATCACAACATACAACAAGATCAACTTTGTGTTGTGGAGTTCAGCACCATTCACTTCTACTTGAAGTCATTTGTCTGAGGCGCCTGGTGTTCTTGTTGAGGTTTTATTAAAGTTTTCTTTGTTTTGTTTTGAGTTTTTTAATTTTGTTCTTTCATTTTATGGATTATTTAAAGGAATTTCTAATAAATAACCCTGTGATTTAAAGTAAATTGGTGTAATTTGTTTTTATTTGCTTTTTTTTTTTGTGAATTAAGTTCATTATTAGAATTCCCATAAATTGCAGGGCCAATAAAGTGTTGAAATTTATGTTTGTTTTTGGTTTTTAAATTAAAATTTATCTTTGTTTTAAAATTTAAAAGAATTTAGTAGTAATCTCATTATAAAAATTACAAGGTTTGGGGGAAGAGCAAAAGTATTTTCGAAGGGAAAAAAACTAAAATAAGTTTCTGAGAGATTAAAAAAAATCAGTACTTTTATAAATTCCAATGCAATTCAGTATGCATTGAAGTCTATAAAACTACTTTCATTTGATCGAGCCCGAATATATGATACTGTACACCATTGCATTAAATTTCGAGGATGGATCTTATGTCCAATTATGGACCGATACGTGTATTAAATTTATATGGGATTTACACTCTTAAGAGTGATTCCCGAAAGTTATAAAATTTGGCACGATAATTAAATCTTTCGCAGGAGGGATTTATTGGAAGCTATAGACTATATGGATCGATATTTATGAAACTTGGCTTGTAAATTTATACTTGTGTAAAATTTTTCTTCTTTTCTTTAATTGAAATTCAAGGATTTATTATCGTTATACCGCTATTCCGGTAAGAAATTTATATGGAGGCTAGTTAAAATAATGGCCCGATTTTTATATACTCTTTACTTATGCTAAAATATTATTTGTGCTTAATTCCATCATGATATTCAGTTTTAAAATTGTGACCTCTAATTTGATTACAATGTTTGCATAGAGGATCAGACGGACGTTCCTTTATAAACTCAGAAAATTTGTTTAAGCTGACTTGTATATATTAAGGTAAGTCTTAGGCCAGTCATTTTGAGTTTAATAAACATCAGCGCAAACGCATAGCATCCTCTTCAACTATGGTGATGTAGGGTATAAAAATGCACAATGTAAAAAAAAATCTGTAACGACTAATCGGTTAAACGTATTTACATAAAGTTTCATATAGACGTAGCAGAGAAGTGAAAAATTTTAAGTTTGGAAGGATGACCCCATAGTACCCCCAGCAGCGCAGCTATGTGGTCTAAAATACGCTATCTTTGATATAAAAAAATTGTTAAGTGTCACCCAAACTTTTGTTTCTTACCCGATTTCAGAGATTTGTATATCTGCTTAAAGATTTTAAAACCATGGTTTTGAGTTACTTGCAATATAAACTTCGTATACTTCCGTTATACATGAATTTGGTGAAGTTGTTTCATACTAAGCCCAAAATAGTTAAAGAACAAACTTATTTATTAAATAAAAAAATTTTAAATTGATTTATTTTCTTGGTTTAAAAATATTTGAAATTTAAAAAAAAAAAAAAAGTATTTTTAATTTTTGTCGAAAATATGTTTACGCTCTTTTTCCTCCAAAATAAAATTTTTCTTAAGAACATATATTAATTTTATGCTTTTCTAAAAAGAATCTTCATGGAGATGATTTCAAAATTAAAAACAAGTCCAAGCACTCAATAGAGCTGAGTAAAGATACTGCCGAATTTTACCTATTCTTTATCGAAATTTTGACTTTAGCCTATATGTTATAAAATCTCAAAGCATAGATCCATAAACGGAGTGCAGTTTTGGAAACTCTATTGTGTTCCAAACAGTCTGCCAGCGGCTTTTTCCAAATCTGCAGTTAATGTGAACTTTGTGACCAAAATTCAATAAAATATCATTTTTGAGATATACGCTGGTATTTTTGCAAATTTCATGATTACTCTTACAAAAATTTAAAATTTGTTTACACTTCATTATTTCAAATAACAAACTCAGATAAGAGCGAAAATATTGTTAGGATATCTTAACTAACAATGATTTTATTACAGATACAATATTTATAGATGCTCCAAAAATAAATTAAAAATAAAATGAAATTGAAAAAAGATTCGGCTGTGCCGAATCTTTGATACTCTTCACCACATTACCATCTTACTATCTTATCGACATCATATTTATTACCATATTACCGACAATTAATAAAATTTTCGCCTTAACGTATGCTTGCATATTTTCACATATATAAATCTAAATTTTTTTCAAACTACGAAAATTTGTATATGAAAAAAAAACAATCATAACAGGCTTTGCTTTTAAAAAATAAACAACAACAACAATTCCATATATATTTATTTTTGAATGTGTTTATATACAAACTGACTGCATATACAAAGAACAACAACTAGTACACTGTTATTCATTATATTACTTCTGTTGCTAACTAAACTACTAGTCTTATAGGCAAAAACGTCACTAATAGTCATTACAATACTTAATATACATGTTTGTGTATGTATTTATGTATATTCTTAACAGATATGTTTTAGTTTTTAAAAATAAACAACAACAATTCCATATCTATTTATTTTTGTACAGACTGCATATACAAAGAACAACAACAACACTGTTATTCATTATATGACTGCTGTTTATAACTAAACTACTTGTCTATACAAAAAACAAAAAACGTCACTAATAGTCATTACAATGCTTAATATACATGTTTGTGTGTGTATTTATATTCTTAACAGATTTGTTTTTGCGCCATAACTCTGTTGATTATGAACGAATTTGGTTTATTAAAAAAACCGAAATTTTATAAAAATATTTATGACTGATCTATATAAAAATAAAAATCTGTAGCTTGAACAAGGGCTTCAAAAATAAAAAATTCGTTTTCCCCGATATCTCAGTTATTACTGAACCGATTTATTTCATTTTTTCAGAACAAAAATTCAGAAAACAATTTCCGAGCCCCCTTTAAAAATTCGAAGTCCCTGGTATATGCAAAGGCTTCAGAAACTGAAAAACCGGTTTCAAAAACCGGTTTTTAAAGCATATCTCCACCATTTATAAACCGATCTTCCTGATTCAAAAAACTAAAATTTTATAAAAATATTTGTAACCGATCTGTATAAAAATAAAAATCTATAGCTTAAACCAGGGCTTCAAAAAATAAAAAATGCGTTTTGTCCGATATCTCAGTTATTATTGAACCGATTTATTTTATTTTTTCAGAACATAAATTCAGAAAAAAATGTCCGAGACTTCTTTGAAAAATGAAGTCTCTAGTATATACAGAGGCTTCAGAAACTGGAAAACCGGTTATAAAAACCGGTTTTTTGAACATATCTCCGCATTGTATGAACCGATCTTGCTGAATTCCAATAGCAAAATTCTCGAAAGCATTTCCGATCGTTTGATATATATATTATATATGTCAGTTATCGGTGGGCTTCATAAACGCCATTTCAACCGACACACGGACGGACGGACGGACGGACGGACATGGTCCTATCGTCATCATTTCTTACAAGGATCCCGAAAATGTCAACTTTTTTGCTCTCCGACGAAAATTGTGGGAATTACAAACGGAATGACAAACTTATATATACCCTTTACACCTTTGGTGAAGGGTATAAAAATTGTTTCAATTCCAAAAGTATAAAAACCATTGATTCCAACTTTTTTAATAACTTCACTTGTCTATCTAATATCCAAAAAGTAAAGTCAATAAATTTAAAAAAAAAAACCAAAACTACGCTACTTTTAAATTTAATATGTTACGAACATTTTCAATTTTTGCGTATTTTCGCACAAATACATTTTGTTAATTCTGTCTAATCAAAGCTTTTCTCATAATTACACTAAATAGCCAACATAATTGAAACTATTGATTTCAAACAGAATTATATTTTTACCCCTACCTCCTAGACATGTACTCTATATATCAACACCCATGCATCTCTCTTTTTATGTTTGTATGGGTGGTCTTTTCTTTATAATCTTGTGCAAGTATAGATCTTTATATCGAAACTCTTCTATTTTCCTAAACATATAAAATGTTTATTATTCTTAAGGATTTAAATTACTTTATTTAATCAAAATAAAATTCATTGGAAGCTTGCAACCAACTTGCATACTAAACATATTATGTACTTCTTTTGAAATATGAGAACTCATCTGTGGCAAATTAAAACGAAAAACTGTATGATGAAATTAAAAAATACAACAACAACAAATACAAAAAACTTTATAATTCTTTAACTTTACAACACTCACATGTGTAATTAATTTTAATTATGCTGCAAATTTATTTTTTTTTCCAGCTTCTTTTACTACTTTTTCACTGCTGCTTAACATCCATGAAATTATGATGAATTATTTTTCTACTTTTTTTAATTATTTGTAAAAAAAAAAAAAAGGAATTGTAGCAAATAAATTGTGATGGCATAAAATAGGTTGGTTGTGCAAGATTTCTTTATTAAGACAGGAATCATAAATGTAAAATGTTTTTCTCATTTTTATTTTTTCCTTATAAAATAATAAAGATAAAATGTTGCATGTTCGTTGAGGATATAAAACAAATTGTGCTATTTTACTAGCAACAATATAAAAAAAAAAAAAATTATAATGAGTAGAAATAAATCTAACCTATTTAAGAAGAAATAACATAGCAGGTGTGTTTGTTAAACTTTTAATGTTATTTAACATAAAAGTAAAAATTCAATACATATTTCTAAAGCTATGACATCTTCAATAGAACGTGACCATTTCATATAAAAATTTAAATGAAATTTAAAAATTAACTTTTAAAGCAACCCTTATTATTTCCAATTCTAGGATTTTAAGTCCTTTTTTATAGCATAGTTTTGCTCCCTTTTTAAAATTTATGCTAAAATATATAATAGAAATTTCCAAACAAGAAAGTTTCATTGACAGCACACTAGTAATAGTAGTAGTGAGTGGTTGTAAAAATAATCGTAAATTTTAGTGCATTTAATATGTTGCACACACTTAAATAAAATCATACATGAATACGTTCGCATATACATATGTATGTGTAAGCAACTTTGTTTGTGTTTAGTAACATATTTAATGTAATTCTTCTCTATTACGCTTACGTATGTATTTCATTAGAAAGGTTACGACTTTTATATAGCAGTAGTTCTTGTATAATATTATACCTTTCCTAATGAGGGGGAGTTGCAAATGTAATAAATCTTATTTCGAAAATTATTTTTTGGGTGTATGAGTTTGTGTTGATACTTATAAAATTTAATGAAGCATACAAGTGGGAATTATTGACTTTATTTCAGTTACTGTTTTTTCCTAAAGTTCTAAACATTAAAATTTGTTGAAAAAAATCTTTTTACTGTAGAGAATTGTTTAGAAAATAAATACGGGACAAATTGAATTGAATTGAATTAAATGCTGACTCAAATGCAGGGGGTTAAACATTAAATCAAGTCAAGCATTATCAAGGGGAAAAAGAAAATTAAGGATAGTTAAAACACTATTTAATTTTGATATTGTTATTTGTGCTCTAAAGAGATTGTAACTTCTTTGTGAAATAAAAAAAATTTCTTTGAAATAAACACCTTTTTTTTTGCGTTTTTCCCTTTTAACAAGGACAATCAGTACTTTTTCTCGAAGGAATTTGTTAGAAGCAAATACAAATACTTATACATATGTATGTGTTTGTGCGGGATAAATAACTCTTACTTTAAGAGTAAACAAATATACGGACAACATTTCTCAACTCATTACATACTTTATAGACCTGATTGTTTACAACTCTCTAATCCGTATAGAATATAAAGTGTAATTTACGTTTATTGAAACAATACTTAAATTTAAGTATCGTTTCATTTATCCGGGCTATCGAGTTTATATCAGGAACTGAAAATAAATGTTACTTTTGAAATTTAAATAAAAAGACTTCGGAAAACTGATTCAAATACATCAAATTGGGGGTGATGAATACGACTTTCATGAAATGTGATGCCTTCTCTTTTAGCAGTATTATAAATAATAAAGTTATTTTATGATTTTCATTTTTTCAGGTTTTTCTTATATTGAATACTGTCTTTGTTGTTAAACAACAACAAAATTGCAACAAATTGAAAAACTAATTGCCGGAATAAAAAAATAGAAAATAAAAAATCGTGTGAAAGCCAACAAAAAAAATTTTCAAAAATTTAATTTAAAAAACCATCGAAGATCTTAAAAAAAAAAAATCGCCAAAATAAAAACGAAACTTTAGAAATGGAAAAAAAACAACAGAACTGAAAACATTTCGTTATATTTATCATTTTGTAGAATTTTTCCGTTTTAATGATTTTTTATATCCAATATTTAAAAGGATGGAGGATATACTTGGTTTGTCATTCCGTGTGTAAAAAAAAATCGCCTAAAACCTCCTAAAGTACATATATATTCTGGGTCTTCGTCATTCTAACTTGTCCGTCCAACTGTCCGGGGTATATTATCAAAGGAGACGAAATCTTGCTCAAATACTTATTTTATATAATATATAAAAAAAAATTGCGAGCCAAATACCAGAAACACATGATGTCTTTTGTGACTTTAGTTCATACACGTGATCCTCACACTTTACTGTCCACCTCCTATATAAAAATAAATTTTAAATTAGGATGGAACAAAAAGTTGCAGATCGTGGGCATATAGATTCTACCAAGCCGAATATATAAAATGTCATTATCTTCGTAACTTCTATAATTTTCATATATGTAGGTTCGTATAGACGTCAAAATTAGACGTTCGTCCGACTGTAGGTGTATCCGTCTGTTTAGTCAAGTCGGCCTTCCAAATGCCGAAGATAACTCAAAGGTTTTTGCAACTAAGTTTTCTACCGGTTACGGTCAACAGAAATTAGCTATTGAAAATGGCCCCAATAGGTTCATAATTCGCTTTTTATACCCTACACCACCATAGGTGGGGAGGGTATTATGCGTTTGTGCTGATGTTTGTAACACCCAAAAATATTGGTCTAAGACCCACCTTAATTTATACCAATCGGCTCAGAATCACTTTCTGAATCGATTTAACGATGTCCGTCCGTCCGTCTGTCCGTCCATGTAAGTTTTGAACCAAAATGTATGAAATTTGGTACACAGGTTCCCTTTGGTCCAAGGACGAAGACTATTGAAATTGGTTATGATCGGTCCATTATTTCACCTAGCCCCCATACAAATGTCCTCCCGGAAAAGGGTTTAACGATCATATATCCCTTAAATATAGCAATATTTTAATGAAATTTGGCACATATAAGTTTCATATAAGTCCAAATAAGTGTGGCGATTTTTAAAAAGATCGGTCCATAATTACCCATAGTTCCCATATAAACCCCTTTTCAGAAAATGACTTAACGGGCATAAATCCCATTAAAATGTTAGTATCAAGTTAATATTCGACACAAATAAGTTTTTTATGAATATAAAAGATAGTGCCAAATTTTATACAGATTGGTCCATAATTTACTATAGCTCCCATATAAGGCCCCATTTCGAGAATCACCCAAAAGTGAATAAATTCATGTAAATGTCAGCATCAACGTAATATTCTGAATTCGTATGTTTTATTTTACATTTATGAGTATCGGTCCACATTTGACTCCAAGTCTAATAAAGGACCCCTCCCCGAATTATACCGAACACAATGGTGTAGAGTATCATATGGTCGGGCTTGACCGACTATATCTTTTTCTCTCGTTTATTTATAATAAATTATAATTTTTTTTAAATAAATTATTCACTAGAGAAAATATATAAAATTTTTCAAGAATAAAAGATTTTCCGCCAAAAACAAATGAGTCAATTCAAAAAATTGGATTAGAGGCTTAGTACTTAAAAATACCGTGTATCCGAATTTACTGAGAAACCCTGTTGCGTTTGTGCGCTAAAATGAATTCCAAAATTTTCAGAAGTGGACTTAATATCGAACCTATGGCAATTTATGGGCCCATCCTTATCAAATTAGTTAATATGATTTCTGCTTATTTATGTCAAATATTACCGCAATACTGTCATTTATATGCAATTTTTGGTTTTGAGTGATTTAGGAAAGTGGGTCTTATATGGGAGCTATGCTTAATTGTGGACCGATCTTCCTGAAATTTTGCACTCCGATTTATCTTTGTATAAAACTTATTCGTAATACCTTTAGTGGTGTAGGGTATAAAAATAAAGTCTATCTTTCACAGAAACCTCATTTTTTAGTTGTTATTAAATATTGGTTTTACTCCTTCAAATTCACGATGTGTTATTGAAGGGGATCAATATTATGTATTTCTTAACTTACCTTATTCCGAAAACTTCTTATACATTCATCAAAAATCTGCAAGAATTCCAAAATAAAACGAAACATTTTAATAAAATTCCAAAAGATTTACATATGTTTATTCATATACATAAGTACATAAAATTTAGATACTAAAATCCTTAAAAAAAATTAAAATAACGCAAAAAAGCTAAAAGTATTTTTTAGATACATTTACAGTTAAAGTTCTATAAGAACATCCATTAAGTTTAACTACTTTTTAGGATCCTTTTCAAAGTTTTAACAATTTAAACTAAGAAACATACAAAATAAAAAGTAGTGAAGGAGTTCCTATTATTTAATGATATCAAATCCTTAGAGATAATTTTTCATTAACAAAAATACATTTTTAATACTTCTTTTAACCTCAAACCCGCACCCAGTCCATATCTGACTGACATAAACACCATTTCAAATTAAGCTGAGAACTGTTGTTGCAAGTGCTTCCATGGAAAAACAAAATAAAGAATTATGAATGAATCAACGTATGTACATGTGTAGGTGGATGATGTGAATGAACACGTTTTATTAATATTCCTCCTACTAAAACACACATAAACACTTGTTCAGTAGTATATGATTGTATAAAAAAAATAAACAGGATAAAAAGGAGATTATTTAACAGAAGACTTCTTTCTATGTGTTTGTATAAACTAGCAGGCTTCAAGCTGTACTAGCAGGGTCTATAGCTGTGGATGATTGTTTAGATCATTGTTGTTAGATTTATAAACATATTTTTTTGTTGAATTATTGCTGTTGTTGTTGTTGATGTTGTGTTGTTTTGTGTTAAATTGTTTTGTGCAAGAGTAGCAAAGTGTAATGGCAACTAATTGTCTGCGTAATGAGACAATGACCTTTTCCAGAGTAAAAGTTTATAAAGTTTACAAGTGTTTACTAGGTTTTCCATTTTTAATATACTTTTTTTTATATTTTCAAATTATGAAGTTTGAAAAAATTAAGAAATGAAAATGATCTTAATAATTGTTGTTAGAAGAAAAATGTGTAATAAACATTTTTAACGGAGTGAAAAGTTTAAAGTAGCAAAGAATTAGTAAGAAGATGAAGCTAAATTACACACGTTTAATGGAATCTAAAGAAAAATGCATTGAAAAAATTTAATTTGTTAAAGCTTTATAATGTTTACATATTACTAAGTAATGTTTTCAGTAAATTTGTATATGATATGTAGTAAATTTATTTTATTTATTTATTTATTTATTTTTAATTTTTTTAAATTGTCAATTTTATTCTTCACATTTAACCAATTATTTTAAGTCATTTTCAATTTACTTTCTTTTTTCCAATTTCTTTAATTAGCTATAAAAAGTTCATCACAAATTAAATATCTCCAAAGAGTTTCAATTCTATTCTTTTACATTGATATCCCATTGACAAATTTGCAATAAAACCCCTTAAGATATAAAAATATTTGCTTTCTTTGCTTTCAGGAAAATTCATCCAGGAAAAACAAATACTTTTTAATCATTGTTTATTTTCACATGCACTCAAGGACGACAACAGTAAAAATATATAAAAAAATAAAAAATAAAACAAAATCCTAGAAAATTAAACACAAAGACAAGGCAGACACACTGACGGGCGAACGGACAGACAACCAGTAGAGACAAACAGTCTAAACGGAATTTTATAAATATAAAATCTAAAGTAGCTGAAAATCCTAAAATCCTGTTAAAAATACATTTCAAGTGTCTATTGTAGCCACAGAGTAATGAAAGAGAAGTATCGCATACTTCTAACTTAAACAAAATAGAAAAATTAAACAAAAAAAAAAAAAAAAAAAACAAATGGCAGAAGTACAAGGAGTTTAAATGCATACATCAGTAGCAATAGTAAACCAGCAAAGAAAATTAGTATCTTTTACATGAAATTTAAAAGAAAATATCTCTAAGGAATATATAGCCACCAATATAATTGTTAATAATTTTTGTTTCTTTAACAAGAAATTTTTGTTTTTTTTTTTTTTTTTAATTCCTCTAAACTTCCAGCTGATATTAAAGTTATATTTATTCACTGGAAGCTCATTACAATGACTGCCAAAACAGAGCAAAGTAGTCACTTTCCTTTACTAAATTTTTTGCTGGGATCTTTAGCATTTACACCACAGTGTAGATGACTAACGATGAATAATAAAAGTTGTCACAGAAATTATACCTTGTTACTCTCTTCTCTCGTCTTTGTGGCAATGTTGTGGAATGCCAGCCATGTCTAAGGGATATGTATCCTTTTTCTGTTTTTTGTTTATGTTTTTTCTAGTTTGAATTTTGTTTATACTCTTATTTTACATTTAGAGAATTACGCTAAAGGTATGAGGGTTGCATGGAGGTTATTTCTATCATAAAATTGAGTAAATGATGGCTGAGTATGAAAATAACAAAGGGTTGCCATTATTAAATAATTTTTAGAAAGGTGGCAACGTTTAAAGGGAAACTTTTAACACTTGGACGTGTTAATAATATTATTACAACATATCTGGAGAACGATATGTCGGATTTGCTTTAATAAAATGCCACAAAATTTTAATTTGATTTACCTCTCAATCTTCTCAACATTTTTAGAGATATTTAAAAAATTTTATTATTAAAAAGTGCATAAAAATTCGGGGATGGGGTAAGACCCCTGGGACATATGGCCAATAATAGAGCATTATTTCTTTCGGCCAGGTTTCATTAAAATATTTTTATATTTATTTCACTTGTAATCGTTAAACACCTACTATGGTAGAATATTTATGTGAGGAGTAATTAAAATAACGGACCGATCAGAACCAATTTCAAGAGAAACCATCTTTATGTGTGCCAAATTTCAATGTTTACATAGACGGACAGACGGACGGACATTGCTAAATCCAATACGAAAGCTATTCTGAGACAAATAGCTTACTTTAGGATTCCTAAAGTTCCGAAGATTTTTTCAGTGTATTACAAACATTTACAAAACCCATAATATCGTACCCCAATCACCTATATTGATGTATGGCATAAAAAATCAAAAATAATAAATAAAATATACTAGCCAAAACGGTAATTTTTCTCTTTTATCAAAAATAGTTGAAGTAAGTTCAAGTTCAAGTCATATTTCATTAAAATTTTATGCGTAAATGTTGTTTTAAATTAGATATCTTAACTTAAAAGTAAACAACGTTAAAAATATTCATTAATTTTAATGAAATAAAGTTCATTTTATTTGCAACATAACCAGCTTTATATCAAAGTAAAAAAAGGAGCTTTTTTTAAAGCTTTTGATTTTTTTTTTAAGATTTTTTGAAAAATAAAATTTTTAAAATTTATTTAATTTTTGCCCTTTTTAAAATTTCCCTTTAACATTTAACTTTTAACCTCCAAGTGACAACTCTATGCTATTTACACCCTTAATATATTTGCAACACTTAAAAGAATTCTGACCTTCTGCACCCTTCGCTTCCTAATAGTATATCATCACGTTACCTTTCACTAACGACAAAATGCTTAACGAGCTTCTGTGCGAATATTGTGATTTTTAATGTCACCTGAAAGGCACTTGAGACTTTTTTTCTCTCTTCTACTGCCATCATGCATAATACTACTTGTCTTTGAATTTTTCAACTTACATCAATGTTTTCTTTATGGGGTTAACTAACGTTGTTTCAATAATATTTTATTTTATCATCTTTGTTCACGTAATTCTAACATAGAATACTCGTCACTATAAAAGTTTACATAAATTTATTTATGTATATGTTTTGGTTTCTGTCTGTCACTTTACGTGTGTGTCCGTCAATGTTTAAGTGTAATGAATTCTATTGCTATCAAGTTTTGGGAAGAAGGTGATGCAAAGAAAAGTGGAAGCAGGATAATAAACGTTTTACACTTGCAAAGAAATTAAGTTTTTTTAAAAGAAAACATATTGAATTTGTGAGCGCTTTTATTTAAAGTGAAAGCTTTTAATCACAAGTATACCAAAACCACATTTTAACAATAAATATTTCTTAGAAAACTTTAATTTAATAACATTACTAAAAACTCTTTTAAAAATATCAGAAAAAGCTTTTATTGGAAAGCTTTTAACCATTAGTATGTCCAAATTACATTTTTAATGCTTTTAAAAATTGTTTATATGTTTTGCACCAATAAAAATAAATAATTAAATATTTAAACAATTAAAAGCTTTTAAAAACACTTTAAATAACATTGAAGCTGCTACCATTTATGACTTTTATAAAGTGATGTTGTTTAAAAGAAAGCATACATATGTAAAAGAGCACTTTTAAACTAATATACTATTTAAAAAGCCTTTTGTGTAAAATCAACAATGCTTCTTGGTAATACTAACGATAAGTAGTAGTCAATACGGGGTGCAAAAAGAGACTAGATGAATATAAAAATTAAAGCTTTTCACTGCTAGTGTAAACATCACCTTAAAAAGGAACGTTTTGTATATTCTCATGTCTAAACACTTGTCTAACTTTATGTTATTTTTTAGTTTAGTTTATATATTTATTTTTTGAGCCATGCCAACTAAGGATAAGAGAGGACTGACAGACAAACAAACATTCAGAAGGCAAGAATAAAAACCCTTAGGGAAAATATCCTTTATTTTAAGTGCATTACGTATGCGTGGTGTTGAATGAAGTTTTTCTTCTTATTTTGTGCATATCTTGTTATACTCTACTGTTTTACTTTCACTAATAGTATGTTTGAAAGGAAAATAAGGGGAGAAAAGAAAAACTTGCAAACACTTTTTCTCAAGAGTTTTGGGAAAAACTCTAGACTTCAGCTAGAAACAACAACAACAAAAATCACAAAAACTAAGTAGAAGTGGTATAAGTTTTCATACCGTTACAGTCTGTGCATAATTGAAGAAGTTCACTTCAAGGAGTTGATTCTGTTTTTGTTGTGCTTTGTTTCAGG
Source organism: Protophormia terraenovae (assembly GCA_951394005.1). Lineage (NCBI taxonomy): Eukaryota > Metazoa > Arthropoda > Insecta > Diptera > Calliphoridae > Protophormia > Protophormia terraenovae. The sequence continues at coordinate 148,544,832 of OX596074.1, forward strand.
ATAGAATCTTATTGCTATCCAAAAATGGAAGAAAGAAGAAAACAACAAAAACTTGTAGCAAAAATGTCCTAAACTATTACAAGAAATAATTAAAATTTTTTAGTTTAGATTTCATAAATATAAAATTGCCATTAAATGTAAATATAAAAGTTTTTGTATTTAAGAAATTTAAATTTCACATGCAACAATAATATTAAACAAAATTTTAAGAGAAAAACATTAAAAAGAAATTTTTACTTTTTTTCCACTTTTTTCCTAGAAAATTCTTCAAAAGAAGTTTAGGTAAAAAAGGCAGGCACCTCGATTAGTAATTTAGCTTTAAGCCAAATAACAGTACTGACAGACGGACAGACAAACAGACTCTAAAACAAAACGAAAAAAGACTGAAATTTAAAAAAAGCCTAGGGAATAGAAAAAGCAACACTTTTTATCAACATGCGTATATGAGTATTTAAAATTTTTGTTTCAACATCTGCTTTTTAGCCATTAGCGAAAAGTAAGAAAATCCAATGAGATAGCTTTGTATTTTTCTTCTTTTCTTTTTTTTCTAAGTAACCACCTTCATCAGCATCAGCAGCCATAAAACGCACATATGCATATCAGTTTGTAATTCCCATATACAAAAGAAATAAAAAAATGCTTTAATTTTTCTGCTATTACATTTACATACATTTCTAACACTTTAAATATAGGGTAATAAAGAATTGGAAAACACTCTACTAAGTCTGACACAGGGATTGACTTTAAAAGGCACTAATTTAGACATTGAAAAAGGTTTATTTTAAATCTAAAATTCATGTTAAAAATAGAAAACGATTTAAAAAAATAGTGTTGAGAAAATCATGTAGCATTAAACTTGTCTACCCATGTTGTAGATTTCAACCTTGTAGGATTTCATTTTTAGTTACAGACAAATGTGAGATGATGCTGATTATCCTTTTTAATGACTTTTTTTATATCATTCACCACTACACAGTGGGGTAGTATCGAAATTTTTTGGAAATAAATCTGTAACTTCTAAAAGAAAAATGTTTCTCGTCCGATTTCAAATATTTTTACACATTATTGTAGGCATATCCTATTTTTAAGTACCTCAATTTTTCATGTTCTTGGTCCACTTTTTTCCATATATATCCTAGTATTTCCGACCCAATTTATTTGTTTTTTCTTTAAATAGTTAAAGAACAAAATTATCTATTGAATAAAAAAGATTTGAAGTCGATATCTTTACCGAGTCCAAAAATAAACGATTTTGTATTTGAAAATTGCAAAAATAACGACTTCTTCTGTTTTTTTGGCTGAAAAAGTATCTACAATCTTTTTTCTCTAAAATAAAATTTTCTTTAACAACATATAATAATTTTATACTTTTCTGAAAGGTATCTTCACAGAGTAGATTATAAGACAAAAAGTAAGCCCAATAACTGAAGTAGTCAAGGTACACAACCTCCCGAATTTGGCACATTTTATATGAAAGTTTTGACTTTAGTCTATATTTTCTCAAAACCCAAAGCACGAATCGTCATTCCGCTTGCAGTTTAAGAATCTATAATATGTTATTAAAAGTTTTCAATCAAAATCTACGGGATTTCGGAAAAATGTGGATTTTATAGCCGAAAATGTGAAAAAAAAAAAAACATTTATGGGATTTTTTTTTTGGGAATTGTGAGATTCCTTTTACAAAAATCTTAAAGTTTTTTCCACTTTCTCATTTTATATGATAAAATCTACATCCACCGAAAATTTCGTTAAGATATCTTCAATAACGAAGATTTTATTAAAGATAAAATATTTATAGTTTCTCAAAAAAACACTTTTTTACAAAAATTTTAATTTCATTTAAAAATCTGAATTTAAAAATCAGAAAAAGTATAAACTCGATTTTTTTCATCTAAATTACATTGCTTAGGTGACATAATTTGGCGTTACACAAAAAAAGATTGAAATTAATATCTTTTATAGAACCGAAACTGTGCCACTTTAAAGTTTATTAAGTCACGGAAAATTTATGTCAGAGGTACCCAAATTTGAGCCGCTTTAGCTCCGCCAATGAGGAGTGTGTCTGGTCCCCCTTCTAAAATTAACATTGAACACTCCTCTGCTACGCCTATACCAAATTTCATGCAAATCCAACTAGCAGAAGTTACAGATCTTTTTCCAAAAATTTTCGATTCTGCCCCACTGTGCACTATTACAGAAAGTTGGCGTATACAAGTTTGTCATTATGTGTGTAACACTAGCAGAAAGTGATTATAGACCCCATAAAGCACATGAACAATTTTCTGGTCCATATGATATTTTTAGTCGATTTAGCCTGTCTGTCCGTTTCACTAAGAAATATACTCAAGTACAAATTCACCCAGTTTATTCTTGCTTTTATAGAAAATTTTCTTTCATAGATAAATTTTCTTTTATAAAAAGATTTCGATGAATTTTCGTTCTTTTTTTTTCAATAGAAAATTTTCGATAAATTTTCTACATAGACAATTTTTGACAAATTATCCTTTCGATAAATTTTCTTTCATAGAAAATTTTCGATAAATTTTCTTTTAATAGAAAATTTTCGATAAATTTTCTTTTGATATAAAATTTTCGATAAATTTTCTTTTGATATAAAATTTTCGATAAATTTTATTTTTTTGATAGAAAAATTTCGATAAATTTTCTTTTTTTGATAAAAAATTTTCGATAAATTTTTTTTTTTTTTTTTTTTTTGATAGAAAAATTTCGATAAATTTTCTTTTTTTGATAAAAAATTTTCGATAAATTTTTTTTTTTTTTTTTTTTTTTTTGATAGAAAATTTTCTTTTGATAGAAAATTTTCGATAAATTTTTTTTTGATAGAAAATTTTCGATAAATTTTCTTTTGATAGAAAATTTTCGATAAATTTTCTTTTGATAGAAAATTTTCGATAAATTTTCTTTTGTAAAAAAAATTAGATAAATTTTCTTTTGTAAAAAAAATTAGATAAATTTTCTTTTATAAAAAGATTTCGATGAATTTTCGTTCTTTTTGTTCTATAGAAAATGTTCGATAAATATCATATTTTGATTCAACCTGTTGAATGTTCATTAAAATTCTTGTTCTATTTGAGTTCGAGTCTAAAAGTGATTTATCACGATACATTTTTTTTTTTTTATTTTTTTATTTTTTTTTTTTTTTTTTTTGTAGAAAATTTTTGACAAAATTTTCTTTTTATTACAAATTTTTAAAAATTTCATTGTATAATTAGATCATCCGGAACTCCATATCACTATGAATACGAAAGAAATTAATTTGTGAACTTTTACAACTCTATTAGGCTACAGAAGTATTCGTGGGTGAATCGCCTCGACTCCAATACTGCTTTCAACAAAAAGACGGAGGGGTGGACGAAACTAGATCGACTCAGAATCTTAACAGAATCCATAATATATACACTCTAGAGTATAAATACTATCATTTTATGAAAACAAACAATTCTTTTCAAAAAATATTCACTACAAGTTAAAAATGTTACCAACATTTTATTAAACAAAGATTGCAGTTCCCCAAAATACGAATACTCTTAAACATTAGTGGAAACATTAAACGTTTTTCGCGTTTTTTTTTTTATTTTCCAAAACAAAAAATAATAACAGAACAAAAACAAATCTAACAAAAAAAGCTAAAACAACAAACATCAAAGTATTTGAAAAAATAACAAAACAATGAGAAAAAACAATACAGACAGAAAAATATACATATAAAAGGGAAAAAATATGTACAACTTCCCTAAAACATAACCCAAAATGGAAAATTCATTATTATCAATCTTTCATGGTTAAAGACTTGAAAGTTCTGTATGAAAAATTAACATTTTATACGAATACGGGCAATATTTGAAAACAAAATAAATAAATAAGGCTAACAAAATATAGACATTCAAATGTGAACTTAATCAACAGCAAGGAGTAGATAAATAGCAGGAGATAACAAAGTGGTTGTAGAACTACTCATCAGTTATTTTTTTATTAATAAAAGTTTCATTGAGCTATAATTAAAATCTACGATTTATGGCAAACTATTTTATTTAAGAGACACAACACAAATTTTAATTTCCCTTCTACTTTTCTTATCTTCACTGTAAGTTTACATATGTAAAATCAAATTTTTTCTTAGTTTTTGTTTTAAATAAAGTTTTTTTTCCTTGATTCTTTTTTATTTTACTAATTCAAAGACTGCCGCCACAGTCAACCACCAATGCCGTGGACCAAATGGCCCAAAGTTAATATTATATTATGAACCAACAAAAAAAACTATACAATAAGAACACAACAACAACAACAATAAATGTTTACATGCTAACCAAAAAGTTTATAAACAATTTGCAGTCATTAAACACACATTGTTCGTTCATTCGCTGTTAGTTAGAGTCTGTTTGATTGTTTTTTTTTTGTAGTTGACTGGTTGAACGGTTGGTTGCAGCATTAATTAAGTTCATTTAAAAAATTTATCTAATAAATCTTGCTATGTTGGATATTTAAAATAATTCTATATGAACAAATTATATAGAAAACCAAATCAAAATAAACAAAATATTTCTTAATTTTAGACTATAAAGATTTTATTCTAGACAAAATTTATTGAACATTTGCTAATGAAATGTTAATGTAAAATTTGTAAGCAAAATAGAAAAAAAGCAATAAATAAATAATTTGTTTTTATAAATATGAAATTAAAACATTTCATTTTATCTAAAATTAAATAATAAATTTTAATTTTGAGCTTAATTACCCTATAAAATAAACAATTTTAATAAAAAGTTTTTTTTTTTTTTTTTGTAATTTTCTATAAATCTTGGCATTGCTAAAGCAAATACACACATGTCAATCAAAATTGATGTAATAAATGAAAAAAAAAAAAAAAAAAGTTTTCTAATAATATAAAATTTGCTTATTTTTATTTGTTTGGTTTGGTTTTACATAAACACCCACCCATCCAATATTTGAAATTAATTTATTCATCACAACTTGGCAAAATAATATTAGAAATACTATGTACAAAAGAATATATTGAGAATATAAGTTGTATGTATGTAAATACAATTGGAATCTGATTATGGTAATCCATCATGAGATTAAAGCTGAAAATCACTTTTAACAATAGATATTTGTATTTTATTTATTACACAACTTGCAGATACAAAATACAATACAATAAGGAATAACAAAGACACAAGAGATACATATTAGCAATTCTAATGCAAGTACATTCATAGACAAAGTATTAACAGGAAAAACAATTTAAAATGTGTTGCAAACAACAACTATGCAAAAGAAAAGGAAGTGAAAAATGTTAATAAATCACTTCACAGTTTTCGAAATTTTTCCAATTGTTTCAATTACGTTTGAAGGAGATTTTTGGTGAAATCTTTTAAATAATTGATTTTTAAATTTAAAAAATAAAATAACTTTAGGAAGGCGAAAAATATTTTTTACAACAAATTATTATACAAAATAAAAAATTCTACTTCCGTTGTATTTTAAATAGTTTTTGTCATTTTTAAATTTTTGCGATTATTTTGAAATTTATCGATTATGTTTTTTTTTTTTAACCCACCATCAAAAAGATTTTGTGTAACATGTCGAAAAAATCATTTAAGACACCATATACTATATTTTCTAGGTCCTGGTTAGATTCTGAGTCGATCTAGCTATGTCCGTCCGTCTGTCTCTCAGTTGAAGGCAGGATATGGCTCGAACGGGACGGGAACGGGTTTGTTTGGTGTTGAAAATGGGCAAATTCGATTAATAAACAAAAGTTATGGGCTAAAACTAGAAACACAGGGTGTGCGTTGTAGCTTCATTTCATACTTTTCTGCTGATATCTCTTAAACAAAAGCATGTACGACAATGAAATTTTGTATAGATAGTTAGAGGGTTGATATATACCTAAAAAATGGGAGTGGTCCGCCCACTTTACCACCCACCTCCCATATAAGGTGAAACGTAAACGAAATTTTGTACAAATAATTCAAGGACCAATTTAAACTCGGAAACCAAAAATGGGCGTGGTGCGACCACTTTACCGTAAAATTTGAAATTTAAAATTATTTTTTATTTAAACAAATTTTTGCTAATTTAAAAACTTTTTTGTATTTAGGCGATTCTTTTTTTTTTTTTTTTTTTTTTTGAATGATTTTAAAGATGTTTTGGAAATTTTTACTTCAGCAATTTCTTATTTTTAGCAATTTTTCTCTTTTGTTTTTAGTTGTTATTAATAAAACTTTATTTTTTGCAGTTTTTTATTATTTGACATATATTCTAACATTTTGCGTCTTTTTTATATTTTAGCGATTTTTTTTTTTTTTTTTGCATTTTAGTTTTTTGTTTTTAATCTTTTTTTTTAGTTGTTTTAATTCTAGATATTTTTCTGCATTTTTAATAAAAAAAAAATGTTTGCTAAACTTTGAACTTTTTGGTATTTTAGCGATTTTTCAAAGATTTCTTTATTTTAGTCAGGTGTTTCGCAATTTGTTTAAGTATTTTAGTTATATTTCTTTTTTAGAAAGAAAAACTATTTTTTTTTATTTGGCAAATGTTTTTTGCAATTTTTCTAGATTTTCTAGTTAGCGATTTTTATTTGTTTCCTTTTTTTTATTAAGAAAATGGTTTCGCATTTTTTGAGATTTTGTTTTTTTTTTAATTTTTTTTTCCCATTCTGTAATTTTGCATTTTTTATCTTCATTCTCTCTTTTTTATTTTAGTGGTTTTTTAATTATTTTTTTCTTTTTTAGTTTGGCAACTTTTTTGAATTTTGCGATGTTTGGGAATTTTGCGACTGTTTTTATATATTTTATACATTTGAATATTAATTTTGAAAAACTACAAACTTAATATAAATAAACCCTTTGCACCTTTTTTTTAAAAATCATTAGTAAATTAAATGGCTCCCAAACTATTTAAACTTATGTATTACGTTTTTATGAATACCTTCCCAGCAAAAACCTATCATAACAACATACTTTCTTCATTACATGAAAGTAGATTAGTAACTACTTACTTTTAACTTGATATGTAACAAATTTTTGGAAATGTTACTTTTTATCTTTTCATTTATATTATAAAAATTATATATGTATATTAAGTGTAGATAAAACATGAAAATACATTAATTACTTGTTCAAGTCACAAAGCATATCGCATGTAATCGTACAAACACCAGTCTCCGGTGAAGTCGAACCCACGACGTATGTCGACAGAATAGCTTACTGTCAACAAACCCATTGGGCTACTTTATCGTAAATTAATTCATTCATGAACACTTTAATTTGTCTTTATGTAAAATGCTAAATCAAACACAAAATACGTTAAAACTCTTAAACCAATAAAGAAGCATAAAAATGTACTAGAGGAAATTTTTAGGAAATTTTAATATCTATAAATGTACTAACATCAAAAACTGCTATTGTTTATTTAATTTTACTGGTTTGTGTACTAAATAAATTTTGTGTCTGATATGTTTGTCAAATTTTTCAAAATTAAAAATTCTTGACATAAAAAAATAAATTCAAGAAAATATAAATTATTTTTCTAATGTTTACAAAAATCAATTTCCTATAATTTGCAAGACTATTGGTCAATTATCAGTGTTCATTATGTTCATTGTGTTCATGAATATTATTAAAAAATGTCCACTAATTTGTATTGTTATTTTTGCATTAGGCACAAATTTATTATATTTTGACGGAGAGAGTCTATTTTAGGAGACTGCAATTTAGGAAATACTATTACATAAAGGTAAGAAAAATTTATTGGCTATCTTGAAGCAATTTGTTAAACGTATTAAACTCTTAACAATTTTCAGCTGAGGGCTTCTACAGAGATTTGGGCAGAGAGTATGTGAGTGAGTTCCAATATTTTATTCAACTTCGGCACGAGCCAAAATCATGCGTTTAAAGAATTAACCCAAGTCTATGGTATAAAATAGTATGTCAAATCCTGATTTCCGCATATTTTTAAATAACTAAATTAAAAAATATATATATATCAGCTTTTCATTTTCTATATTTCAGTACTTATTTGTAACCGATAATGTAACTAGTTACTATTCATTTTGCTAATAATGACTTTTGTAATACTTCGACATTAATGAATGATTGAATAGCTACAAAGTAATTAATTCTTGTAACGACTTTCTGAAATGCCTACCTGTAATAATATAGAGTAAGTAGTTGCTTCTAATGACATCACCGTGTTAAAATAATGAGTTATTCATCTGATGTGAAAGTAGTGAAGAGCCATTACATTAGCTTCTTAACTCATTACATGGCAAGCAAAGTTTTTGTTGCATTTTCCAAACAGTTTCAACAAATATCTTCAACTAAATAGATGATGTTATGCTGAAGACATTCGATCGCGGAAAAGGATGCTTTTTTAAAAAAGTAATCAGTGTATAAAGTCTTTTGATTTATTTTTTGAACTAATGTACATTTTTTTTCATACACTTAACCCTTCGTCTTACAAACTGGTCTGGCCAGACCAATCGCAGATTTAAAAGCTATTTTTATGTATTTCTAATTAAGTTAGAGACTTGAAATTTCAGGTACCCTCCTATAATTTTGTTTTCTATCAATCTGTGAAAAAAAAAACAGAACGATGAAGCTAACGCAAGGATAGTTATAAGGATAAATTGATGTACATGTCACATTCGTAATAAATATGGTCTGACTGGACCAGTTACATTTTCTATAGAAAATTATGTAGTTTGTCGATGTTATCCGTTCTTTTATATTGTATGTTATTTTATTAAAACCTTTTAAACTGAGTTCCCATCAGTTTACACATATTATTTTATATATGACTTTTCACCTATTCATTCACATTTTGTATTATGACAGTAATACCGACAAAACCTCAAATGTTTGAAAAGAAAAATTCTATGCATTTGTAGACTAAAAACAAGGAGAAGAACATTTAGTGTATCAATGGAAAATGCTATATCTTGCAAAGCAATGCAGTAGTGATGCTAAAATACAGTTATACAAATATAATTATATAGAAAAATTATAAAAATATCCATTAAAACATATTAAATTACAGCACTGGTCTGGCCAGTCCATATTTGTTACGAATGTGACAATTGAAACATCTGTATGATGAAGGGTTAAGGAAAGAAAAAAATTAAAAATTTATGCAATTTTTAATAACTTATAATCCTAATACATAAACATTTTTTTCTAAAAATTATAATCACTTAAAACAAACTACAACCAAATATTAAATATGATTGATTTATTAAAAATAATTTATAAAGTGCATAACATAACATATACACAAACATTAGTATCCTTCACCATTTGTTTGATTTACCAACACATTTATTACAAAAAGGATTTAAACTTTAGATATCCACAAAGCCAAAACACGAAAACATTTAAGTAAATTTTAAAGCAAAAAATACTTAAAAATCGAAATGAATCTTACTACTTTGTAAGCATAATTTGTTTTTCTATTTGTTCTTTTATTATTATGCCACACACGTATCATGCATTTCTAAAAACGAAAACTAAAAACAAAATTTTATCTACTTCAAAGATTTTAATTTGATAATAAATCTTAGCAATGCAGTTTAAAAATGAAACAATTACAATTAACATACATGTCCATAAGACTGATACTAGCAACCATGTGTATAATTTCAAATGCAAGACAATAAATGAAGGAAGAAAAGAATGAATGATTGAATGAATGAAAACACTAACAATTGCAATAAATTATTTAGCAAAAAAAAAAAAAAAAATCGAAAAAGTTTTTAATAAAGAAACTCGAGAACACTGCAACTTTAAATTTTTGTAAGGGGATGTAACCAAATAAACAAATTTTATTTTAAAGACCAAAACAAACTCAAAGAATATTTTTTTCCAATTTAAATACAGTTTTTGGTCTAAGAATTATTTCCCTGGTTTTTTAACTTTGAGTCCAATTACTCTAAACATTTGTAACAATTTTTCTGCTAATGTTGTTGTTGCTTGCAACCAGCATTAAGCATATATTCAAGTAAATAGTAAAGTGAATGCATGCATCTGAAAATTTTCATGAAATTAGAAACAAAAGTTAAAGTAAAAAAAAATATGAAAAACGAAAACCACCCATGAATTAAAATCAACAGCAAAAAGAAAAAAATACTGAAAAAGATAAATACTGCAGCAGTATTTTTGTAATAAAAAACGACTTGTATCATTTTTAAAAATTATATCTCTGAATATACAACAAAATAATTAAATACTCACTCACGTTGTAATAATAGTTGAAAAAGGAATTAAAATCTAATGAGATTTAACAAATCAAAGCCAATTCAAGCTGACTAGCAAAAATTTGTAGGAAAATTTATTTATATACAGTTGATAATGAAATTTAGCAAACACTACTGCATAAAGTCTTAATTTTTGGTCAGAATAAGCAAAATCTCGTTATATAAAGAAAGGATTTTTAATTTAAGTAAAAGTCATATTGTGTACGAAGTTCCATTTTGAAATGTTTGTTAGCAATTAATTTAGAGGGTTTAAATATATGTTTTAATATTGTGGAAAAAACGAAATCCATATTGAGTTTTTCCTATAAAATAAAAAGCAAAATTTCTGAAATTTATTTCTTCAATATATACCTACTTTTGTTCGTCAGTGTATATTTTAATTAGATATCTGCTACATAAAATGTAATATAATGCATTGATTATTAAATAATGAAATAAACAATTTGGATGATTCATCAAAATATTTAAGAGAAATAATTTAAATTTATAATAGCTATCACTCAATAACTATGTAAATAATGTGAATTTTCTTATGCTCCAGTTAATTCAATAAAAAATTTTGCTGAAATTCAAGTTTCAAGAATAAATGTATAATCTGCTTTGAATCCAGTGTTAGGGATTTAATTTTACTTTTATTATATTTTAATTCAGTATCAGTCGTCAGAAAAAAAGGAATTTTAAGTTCTAATTGAATTAATTTTTTAATTTTATATTCCAAAATGAAATTATTTTAAAGTTCTAACAAAATTTTATAATACAGTTTAAACTTTACAGTTTCATCTTATTGTCTTTTAAAAGTATTAGTAAATATAATACTAGAACTACTAAAATAATCAGACATATTTCAGATAGTTAAGTCATTTATTAGAATAAAGAATTCCTTCTAAACAGTTTTGATTAATTTATTTTTCCAGCGACTAATCCAACAAGAGAGGAGTAGAATATATTTTAAGCCAAATTTACTTGCTATAATCTTGTCCAAAAAAAGCTCTGAAATGAAACATTTTAAAATATATTTTTTTTTTTTTTTATAAATTGTTGGACTTTTAAGGCATTTTATTACATTTTAAAAATAAAATCATTGAAAAAGTGCCCCATCCTACATCATTATTTGAAATTCTGTTTGGAGACTGTCAGACTGACTATAATCTAAATTACTTAAGGACAGCAAATTATTTATTTAAATGGAAAAGTATTTATGAAAAAGTAATGTTGTTTTCAAGATAAAGGTTCAGTGTATTTGGTTTAAAGTATTGTTCACCGGATGCTGCGACCTTTTTAAAATTTTTCTGGTAATTTATTGATTCCATCTCAAAACCACTTCTTGTTCTTTGAGGCCAGAAAAAATACAATTTTTGATAACTTGTACTGTACTCAAGTGAAACCTATTCTAGCTTTTGCGTACCGAATCAAACGAAACAAAAAGTGAAAAACTACTCAAAGTCTCCGTTTTTAACCGAAGTACAAGCATCGAGTACTTTTTGGATTAAAAAAAAATGGATTCGTATCTGGTGAAATTTTTCATTCAATGCTCTCTTCAAATGCACATTGGGGTAAATGTGGTAGAAAATGGGGATTAATTCAGGGAAAGGTGATATCAAAATTTTAATGATCACGTTTAATTTTCCTATTTATAAGTATGTAAAAAAATGCATTTTCAGAATTATGTGATGTCTTTTGGCTGAATGGTAATGTTCGTCCGTCCGTCTATACATTTGGGTTAATTGGGACGAAAATGGCGCCTCATTCAGAAAAATATGATATCCGAATTTTGATGATCACATTGTATTTTTTCAATTTATTAGTTAGAAAAATTCATTTTTAGAATTCTAAAATATTTTTTTGGCAGAATGGCAATGTCCGTCCATCCGCCCGCCTATACATTTGGGTTGAATAGTTTGAAAATGGCACTTAATTCAGGGAAAGGTTATATCAATACTTTAATATTTAGACTTAGTTTTTATATTAATCAAGAAGTAAAAAAAATAATATATTCTTGGAATTTTAAGACCTCTTTTAAAGAATTCTAATGTCTGTACTTCCGTCCGCCTGTTTATTAATTTTTTCAAATCTGTCAGTTCAAAATCGTTATTTTTTGACTCAATAAAGATATCGACTTATAATTTTCTTTTTTCGATAGACAAATTTGTTCTTTAATAAACTGCAAATAATATTATATAATGTTCCGATATATATGGAAAAGACTTAATCAACATCTTGCAAAGTTGAGATTGTTGAAATTTCAAATTAATATATCTCGGAGATATATTAATTTGAATAGTACATGCAATACATGTTTTCTTAAGAATTTATCTAGTAATTTAATCTTGGAAATCGTGTAAGGAACAAAAATTCCCTAGCGGTTAAACATTTTCTATGACATTAAAACCCTATTTAAACCCTTATAGCTCCGCTCCTGAATCGAATATGGGATGCTATTTCTAAACTCAAAATGTTACTATCCTCTGCTACGCCCATGTTGTATTTCATGTAAATCCAACCAGCCCATTAGAAGTTACAGATTTATTTCGATTCTGCCCCACTGTTTAATGTTTGATAAAGCAAAGAAAATGTGCTGATTTTTTTATGAAATCTACTGGAGTTTTTTCGAAAAAAAAATGTGGACAATGTGTACTATTTTTCAGAAAATTTTCAGAACAAACATCCTGTAACATTTTAAGTTGCATTCCATGAAAATTTAAAATTAAAATTTTCCAAAAAAAAAAAATAATAAAAATATTAAAATAAAATTAAATTTACAAATACTTGATGAAAAGTACACTTAAAGACCTGAAGTTGATGGTCCCATTTTAAATTTTTACTTTAAAATACTTTTTATTTAAGATAAATGCACTGAAAATTTATTAAAATTGAAAGCTTAATGATTTTAATTGATATTGAAAAATATAATAGCTTTTCGTAGCAATTTTTTCCAAAACAATCAAACAAAATATTGCAAGTGGTATAGTAATATGAGAGACGATAACCGAACTATAGTTTTAAAATGTCAATAAATTGACTTTATGTAAGCATACTTTTAGGACTGCATATTCAGATACAAAATGAAGGACTGTTTCCTCATTTCAGCATTCTTTGGAATCTGTGTTTGATATCGTTTAGAATGTGGTATTCGAGTACAAGACGACCAACTGTTTCCTACTTTCAGCGATCTTTTGAACATACCACAGTATGACTGCTGACTTGTTAAATCTGCGATCACTCTGGGATTGTCTTTCCCGACACTTTTTAAAATTTAAAAAGAAGTAAAAGTAATACTTTGTGTTAAAGATTTAACGTTTCTAGTTAAATGTAACTTAGGTTTTTTTTTTTTTTTTTTTTACCACACTACATAAATTTTTCGTAGTGAGTTTTCATATGTTGAAGAATTATAATATATCGAGATGTCCGATAGAAATCCCTGATATAGGTGGTTTATTTTTAATCACCTTTTTTTTTTATTCGATTTTTTTGCATCTATGTATTTGAAATTTAAAAACTACGGCATTCAAATTTCTGTTTGAAGTCAAAAATTTCATATTGTAGTAGTCAAATACTGAAATTCGATCCCAGTTATATAGTCAATTTGGGATTTTAATTCTACTTATACTCGCTTACATTCCAAAATATGTATTTTTTTTTTTTTTTTTAAATAAAAATATTTATACATAATATTAGAATAAAAAATCAGCCATAAGATTCAAACATTTTAAACTTCTGTCTCAATCTCATTGTGTGGCTGCTAAATGTTAAACTAACTTTCAACTAACCAAAATACAAAAGATTGATAGATTTTGTTTTTTGATGTTACAATATATATAAATAAAAATAAAAATAAAAACTAAACCAAACAATTTACCTTTTTAAACTGCACATTTGTACTTATTTTATCTACAATACAGTGCTAAATGAACTATGTGTCTGCTATATATAAATATATGTACATATACAACACACATGTGTAACTATTTGTTTGGCTGTCTATACAAACGCCCCGTATATTTATTTATGTAAGAAATACTACACAACTAAACAACAACGATGGTAATGATGATGCTGCTATATTTGTATTTTACATTAGAATTTATTTCAATTTCATTTCTATTTTTTTTTTTTTTTCAACTATTTTGTTAAAAGTGGAATCTTTAAATATTTTAAATGGAAAGTAACATTTAATTTCAACTTCACATAGAAATGTAATAATTGTAAGTACTTGTATGTATGTTTCGATGTACATAAGTGAATTCTAGTGTCTGATGTGGTAGAAAGATACGAAGAATGAATATGCATGTGGCATTGATTTCAGCAACAAAAGAAGAGTTTATTGAAGAACATATACGCACTCTAATTAATTTAACAAACATCAAATTACCATCACTACAGAAAAACACAAACACACACTTATACATTTACAAAATTTCTAACTAAATACTGTGGTGCTACTGAAACTTCTGCTGCTGTTGTGGCAGACAGCCACTGATGAGCATCTGACTGCCTTAGATTTGGTTTCTAATACTAATGCTGACTGTTGCATCTATTTGTATAAATGTTGTTTTAATAGTTCTAAACGGGGTTTATGTTCTTGACATAATCTATCTATTTTGTATCTATTTTTTTGTTGCTGTTGTTGTTTACAGGAGTGTAACAGACAAAACAAAAAAAAAACATTTGTAATCAATACTTTGAGTTAAAGATTTAATGGAAACTGTAATGTTTCTTTTTTTTATTTTCTAATACTTTGAAAATTTTGTAATTTGATATAGGGTTTATTTTCTTATGTATTCCTTGTTTATGTGAGTGTTGTAACTAAAAGGGAAAGTTTAGAAGTTGAAGTTGCATGAATAATATTCTTTATTAGTGTATTGAACTGATTTTGTGGTTAGAAAATGAGACATAGACATTTTTTCTTTAACCTAAGGACTTAATTAGTTTGCGTGAGAATTTTATTGATAAAACTTCTTCATGGTTTGACAATTAACTCTCTAGCATAATAAAGCATGTGTTTTTTCTGTTACATTAGTTGACGTGGAAATATTCTAAAAAAATTATTATTTCAGAGGTTTATGTTTGTGACGTGTCCAGGTTCAAAAACATAGAATTGATCTGTATCTTAATTGAATTGCAATCGAATTTCTGCCATATGCTAAAAAGTTCTTGGTTATGCTCACCCTAATTAGGAGCTTTTAAACTATTTTCATTATAAACTGATTCTTCGTCACCACCATTATATTGAAATCAAAAGTCTAGAGTTAATAAGATTTAATTTGATTATAAAATAGCTAAGTTTTCCCCCCTGGAAAGGAAACAATTTGACTTTTTTGCTCTTTTGTGGGACAACCAAAAAATATGCTCTAAAAAAGTGTTTTATTTGCAAATTTTCAGTTATTTTTGCAAAAACGCAACAGCAGTCCAAAATGGGTTAAAAATCAGAAAATATGCCTTTAAAACTAAAACATATGCTGTTACAACATTAATTATTCTGGTTGAAATCTAAGTTACCTACATTCATAAAAATATGTCTTTTAAGCAATTAAAAATATTAAATGCTCAATACATTGTAACAGGAAATTATCGAAATGTAAATTAATTTATAAGATGAAAATTATTTGGAAATAGGATCTGAAAAATGCCTGTAAAAGTAAAAAGAAAATTTCGCTAATGACAAATTATGTAAACGATTTTTATTGGATGTAAAATATGTAATATATGCCAATTTATGCTCTTAAGTATAAAGAAATATATACATATTCTAAAGAAATATGACAAAATATGATGCTAAGCACAAAATATGCAAATTGTCTGAAAAGAATAATAAAAAACATTTTGGTTCATTTGATCGGACAAAAAATAAAAATTTTTCATATTTAGGGTAGCTCTAGTAATAAAACTGGAACCGTATAAACCTCGGATTTGTATCTCCTGCTTATTTTGATGCTAAATAAATCTTTTCTAAAATTAAAAACTTTTAATGTTATATTTGATAATTAAGTTTAAACCTAAAATACTCAGTCGATTCTAATCAATATTATATAGTCCATATTTGCAAATTAATACGTTTCTAATGATATAATGATTGATATGATCGGATACATTATCTGAGAGTTAAAATTGTCGCAAACAATCATCTTAACTATTAAAACGAAAGATCCTTGACAAACAGTTGAAAGAAAGTCGTGTTAGAACTTAAATTGAAATAGAGTTTCAACGAACAAAGATATCCTATTGAAATTTTAACATAATATATATGAACTTATCCTAAAACTAAAGAATTAGAAAAACTCCCATTTTTTTGTACCAAAATGCCCAAAATCTCAATCAGGGAAAAACATCTTTCAAAAATTTACTTCTTTCATTGATATCCTTACTTTGTAGTTATTAGAGGCGTCCGTCAGAAAATACTTTATAGGTATTTAGCTTACATATAAAGGTATTTAACAGAAATAAGTTTATGCTAATCCCAGCTTTGCAATTCGAGAACTTAACAAAAAAATTTTTTTAATTTTCAAATTAAACTTTTGCCCTAAGCTAGTCTGGATTTGCTTTACATGCTTTTGTGTTAAGATTTCCTTTGTAAACTTTAAAAAAAATGGATAGTCCAGAACAAAACACAAATTTTATTAGTGAATAAATAAATAAAATAAACCGCTTTGGAAAGAAAGAATAACCAAAAAATAAGGAATTCTTTAAAGTTCCAATTTCAGATTTATAGAATTTTTTTATCGGATACATATATTTATATGATCCTTTTAGCAATGTTATTTAGAATTTTGTAAGAAATCTGATGAATGTTTCAAATATTAAGCCAACCAAGTTATAAAAACTAAAAAAAGGGGTTAAAAATGTAACAAAAATTTCTTAAATGAAAAAAATACAAACCCAAGATGGCAAACTTTGGAGAGTGTTACACTATCCCCCTGACCCACTAGAAATCTGTACTCCACGAAATCAACTAAAAAATACTTCAACTCTGATTATATGCACTTTTATTAAGATATCTCCAACGGCTAACATGTTACGGAATTATTTCCAAAAAAAGCGCTTTGGAACCACTATGTGCTGCAAAGTACAATATTTTGCCCAATGTCTCAATATAAAATTTAAATTAATGACCTGAATATATTTTGAACACCAGAACTACATAGACAAATGCATCGAAATAAATTGCGTGTGTATCTTTGTTCTTCATGAGATTTAACTTACTGCTAAAAAATATCCCAATTAGGATTAAGACCTCAATATTTGTACAAAACTTGAAAATGTACCTCCTGCACCTGCTTTACTATTAGCAAATTAAACTTTCGTTTGCAAAACTTTCATGATAAAACTACTAAAACTTTAATTCCTCAACACATATGGCATATCTCTTCTCTTTTAAGTTTAGTTTCATAAATATTCTTGATACTCTAGGGTCGAACTTGACAATTGAATAATTTTCAATCACAGAAAATTTCTTACGTACACAAAAAAAAAAAAACCAAACCAAATGAAAAACTATTGTGTAAAATATCCTAAAGGCAAAAACCAGGAAGCTGATAACCGCAAAAAAAAAATAAATAAACCAAAACACTAATAAACTTTTTTTTATGATTCTTTTCTCTTCGGTTTAGTTCAGTTTGTTTTGTTTTTGTTCATTCAGCTTCTTCAGTAGGATGGATGAAAGAAGGAAACGAAAAAATAATAAAAATCATCAAGATAGATAAATATAAAACATTCATCGTAAAACATGATTATTTATTGCAGACTTGTACTATTTTTTTTTTTTTTTATTTTATTTTTCATCGAATTCTTTGTAGTTGGCGTTGATGAAGAAACACACAAATATTCCATTCATTCATATGAACGTTTATTTTGCCTTTAAGGAGAAGGTGTACAACATGTTGCAAGTAGCAAAAGCCAATAAACAACAAAATAGAAAGAAATTATGAACATGATGAATGTAGTATTGGAATAGTGGGAAAAACTATATACATAGTTTATTTTCAAACAAAATAATAAATATAAAAAAATAAAATGAAAAAAACTATCAGCTCAATTGTTGCTAATGTTGGTTTTACATGAAATTGTAAAATAAAATAAAATTTGCTGCTTTTTTACAACATTTTTATAGGTGTCGAAACGTTTTATTTCCCCAAAATGTATGTTAAAAAAACTACAGGAAGATATTATTCATACATACAAACATACATAATATTCAAGGCATTCAGTCAGTCAGTCTTTTTATTCCAAAGATTACAAATATACTTTTGCGTTACTGAAAGGGATAAAAACCATAAAAAATTATTAACAAACAACAGAAAACATTTATATTTTTATGATTCTTTCTTATATATATTTTTTATTTAATTTTTTATACCACTATATTATAGTACGAATAAGTATTCTTTTTTTTTAGTTGTATCGCGTTCCTCATAAATTGTGTTGTTTAGATTTTCATAAATGCATTTCATTTTACGTTCGTTTATTATGTTACTTTTTTGCTTTTTCTTTACAAAATATTAAAAAAATCATTGTTCATTCGTACAACATTCTTGCCAACAAGTTTGTTGTTTTGTTGCATGATTTTGTTTGGGCCAACCAAAAACATTTTTAACGAGTGTTAAACGTAGAATATATTGTTGTTTAGTATTGAACGTTAAAAATATAATCATAAAAAAATGTTTTGAGGTTTTGGTTTTTTATTTATTTTATTATTTTTATGGTTAAATATTTTGTTATTTTATTATTATTTTTATATTCGTGTCGTTGTACAACTAATTTGTTGTCACTTTGTTGAAGTTTTGTCTTTTTTAAATGCTTTTCGTTGGTGTTTAACAGCAATTTATATTGTCTTCATAAATTGTGGCAAAGGTTTTATTTATATTATTTAATATTCACAGTTTAATATAAGTGTGTATTCTAAACTGCACAGTGGGATACATTGTGGAATAATTATTATTATACTATGCTACCAGGCTTTAGATTTTAGAAATTCCAACTGATTAAATAAAAATTTGAAGTGCTAAGTAGTTTTATCTATGTTACTTTTAATGGATTTTTTTTTTTATTTTTTTTTTTAATTTAAATTCCCACTTTTTTAGTTTAGTTCAGTGGGATTTTAGATGACTATATAAAAGGTTCATTAAGGTCATCTTTATCTATAATTACTTAATATTTATTTATTTATTTTATTTTGGCAAGTAATATATTGCGCAGTCGAAATAACAATGTCCATCTCTATGTCAGTCTGTGGAAATTTTATCTTTTTTTAACATTATCGATACCTAAGAATATATCGGTAAACGTCTTAGGAATTCTGGTATTTAGATCCTCAAATTCAGTAAATAAAAGCTTGAAATATGCTAACATTTAATTCGGTAAAATTTCCTCACATTTCCGTAAAATTAATATTTGAAGCACTTTTTGTGAAAATAATTGTAATATTTAAATTGAAATAAAATTTAAAAGTACAAAGATATCCTATTGAAATTTTGACATAATGTGGGAGAAACTTGTCCTAAAATTAAGGAATTATAAATACTCCCACTTGTTTGCTCTAAAATGCCCAAAATCTCAATCCGGAAAAAACATATTTTAAAAATTGACTTCTTTCATTGAAATCGTCAACGTGACGTTATAAAAATCGTCTATTAGAAAATATTTTTTGTGTGTTTTCCCAACATATGGAGTTAATCAAATAACATAATACTTTTTTTTATCCCAGCTTACCAATTTGAGAATTTTTCAAACAAATTTAAAAAAATTTGGAAATTTTGGATAGGGATTGTGAGTAGACCATAGCACGAAGCACCTTCGGGTTTGCTTTACAAGCATTTTCATTAAAATTTCTATTGAAAGCATTTAAAAAATTATATATGAGTCAATAAAAATAAAATTTTATAATTGAAAAAATATTACCACCTTTTGGAAAAAAATCAATGTTCCAACTTTATACCAATATAGATTTATATGATTCTCAAAGCAATATTATTTAAAATTTTATAAAAAATCTTGTGGATATTTTAATAAAAAATTGAGATCAAAATTAAGCCCGCCAAGTTTAAAATAATATAAAAAACGATGCCCAAAATGAGGGAAAAATTTATTTCGTCAAATATCTCTTAAACGAGAAGAGATAAATTTTTTGGGTATTTTTTGTAGAAATTTACAAGGACTACCTATGTTTAAAATTTCTTTAAAAAGAAACAATAAATATATTTTAACGATTTTTTTAAAAAACTACATACCTAACATACCAAATTTGGAGGTCCACCCACTACCCCCACAGACCCGCTAGGGTACTGTGTTATACCAATTCAACTCACAAACCCTTAAGCTCTGGCCGTGTCAAATTTTATTCAATCACAAGCTACAGAACTATTTCCAAAAAAGCGTTTTGTAACGATTTGGTTGCAGTAAGACAACCAAAAATATGCAAAATCATATTTTTCCTAGGCTGAACCAAACTGTTATTTATGTGTTTTTTCCAGCATATTTTTTGTATTCAACACCATATTTAAAGCTGAACTACATTATTTGTCATATTTTCCTAGAAATTACATATTTTTACTTATTTTATGTTTAGGAGCATAAATTTGCATATATTACACTAAAAGACATAAATCTACATTTTTACACTTAAGAGAAAGATTTGGATTTTTTTTACATAATTAATCATTAGTGAAATATAAATTTTACTGTCACATACGTTTTTCAAATACGATTTCGCTATCATCTTATAAATTTAACAAAATTTTCAAAATTCCTGTTAGCAAGAATTAGATTTGAATATTTTTAAATGCAAACAAAAAGTACTTTTAGCAATTGCTAATATTAATTTTTATTATTAATAGTAGATAATTTGAAATGTAGCTAGAAAAGTTCATATTTTTCGATGCTTAAAGCATAATAAATAAAACTTTTTATTTATAACTATTTTTTTAGGGAAACACTGATTCTATGGCACGGGATTTACCAGTCAATTAGGATGCACGTTATTATGAAGTACTAAGACTATAAAACACTTTTTTGAATTGACTATAATTCTCGCATCACTACTAATGCTATTTGTAAAATTAACTAGGTGGAACCATATATTGAAGCCTATCTCAAGAACGACTTATACGATTTGGCTAAGTAGAATATCAAAAAATTCGAATTAGAGTTGCTTTCAGGTTATGCGCACATTATTTTATAATACGTTCAACAGTTATGGAGATATTAAGCATAATTTTTGAAAGAAAACAAAAAAAAAATCGTACAAAATTAAAAAGAAAATAAACAAATAAAAATTTCAAAAAATCATAAAAAATTTAAAATAGAAAAAAATGCAAAATTTTTTTTCTTTTATTATAATGATAGATTTATTGCAAATAAAACAAGATATGTTTCATTCAAATAAATGCATAAATTTTGATTTTATTTACAAATTAGTAAAAATATATTTTAATAAAAAATATTGAAAAAAAAAATTAAACTTCTTATAGTTCTTATAATTTCACGAACTGTATTCGTCAAGGATTCCATTTTTTCAAGAATTTGTAAGTTAGTCTTATATCTAATTTAAAAAAAAAATATTTGAAAATTTTATTATTAACATTTCCTCTGCCTTATCTTAATAATCTTCCATTTTTCAATTAGCTCCACTGTGCCTAAAGAAATCAATTAATGAATCTTTTAAAAATTATAACGGAAACTATGTAAAATATAAAATACCTGAATTTAAATCTAATACTCCGTATTTTGTAATTGATTTCTTTTTTATATATCTAACACTTCAACAGCGTTATCAAGATGTTTAAATACTAGTTTACAAATACTACGCCCTCAGCTATAAATAACTTACATTTCTCCTCTCTCTCTCTATTTAAAATCTTCACTTTTATTACAATTTATATTATTAATTTAAAAATTATTTTCTTTTTTATTAACATCATCGTAAAATCTCTAACTTTTAAGGTTCAAATGTCATCTCACTTTCCCCTTTAACACTTTTTACTTACATACCCAACTGTTAGATTTTAAAATATTTTAAAATTTTTTATTTTTATTTACGGTTTATTTTTTATTAGGCTTAACAATTTTATCTTTAATATGCTAAACAGTCATAATTAATTGTAAGACAAAATACAAAATTATCATAAAATGTTTATTGATTTTAAGACACATAAAAAAACAAATCAAATTCATATATATCAAATTTTAATTTAAGTTATGAACCTTTTTTTTAATTTTTACCCTGAAAGATTAAAAAAATGGAAAATGAATTTAATTATCAACATTGAAGAGGTCATAAAAAATGGAACATAATATTTTAGCATTAAAACTTGAACATAAGTTATTTAAACAAGATTAAAGTATTAAATCGATTTAAAAATATTAACAGCTAAGACTAGAGATGTAAAATATTAAGTAATTAAGGAATTTTTTATATGTTAAATCATTTTATAGTTATTAAAAATAAATTGGTTAATTGTTATTGGTTATAAATAAATATTTATGAGACCTAAAAATCTAATAATATTTACTGAGAGCTCAAACATTAGAAAACGACAAGAAAACCAACTCGCTCTCAAAAAACCTAAATCAGCTGTCAAAAAAACATAACTCTTTTGGTAGTAGTTAGATAAATTTTCTACTGAACTAATTTCTACGTGTGAAGAGAGTAATTCTTGTTTCCTGATCGTATTAAAAGTATTGGACTTCGTGTTGTTTTCTACGGCTCAAAACTTAATCTAAGCAAACAATTTTAAAATATTAGTTAAAGTAATTTTCTAATAAATTATCTTATACTTTTAGAATTTGCCTTGAATTTTTAACGATTCTTTGTTTAATTTCATAAATTTTTTTCAATTAATTTTTATCATTGAAAAATCCTATAAAAATGTATAAAGAATTGGTCCAAAAATTGTTTTGCATTTTACAAATCAATTAAATAAATAGAAAATCCAGTTTTTTGTACAAAATGCCAATAAACAGATGTCTGGCTCTCTTTTTTTAATTTTATTTTTCATTTTGCTTTGTATCTTTCTAACATTTAAATGCTTTTTTTTATCTGCTATAAAGAAATAAATTTTATAGTTTTCTAAAATAAGGTTCATAAACAATTTCAATAGCAAAATACTTTGAATACTAAGTGACCTCTTAATAGTGCCCTCAATTATAAAATTAATGAGTAATGGAAGGAAATTAGAAACACTTAGGTAATTAAGTTTAAAAGAAATTGCTAATAGAGGAAAAGAAGTTCATTTAACTTAAGATTTCTGGGAATTCTTATGTTGAAATTTAAATATTGTTTATAATTTATTTAGGAATGATTTCCGTTTAGTTTTATGAAAATAACCATTAAAAGTGAATCATACCTTTTCCTGGAAGATTTTTTTCTTTTTTGGATTTTTCATTAAGTACTTTTAAAATAAAATTTAAGCAATTTTTCTTACCCAAAAATAAAAAATTTTTTAAGCTTATTTTTCATCTTCAGTTTTAAACAATACATATTGTTTCTATTTTTATTTTCATACAAATTATTACCTTTTTTTTTATAAAAATTAAATTTTAAAATTTTAGTCTTTCAAAAGAAACGTTTTAAATTTCTAAATACTTAAGAATATTTTTAATACATTTTTTATTAGAAAAGCATTTTTGAAAAGTATAAAAAATATTTTATTCTATTTTACTTTGGAATATAATGTAACATTTATGGTTGATGTGTGGCTATATAAATACAGTCCTTAAGAAAAGTTTTTATACAAAACAAGCTTTTTGTTTTTCACTGAAAACATTTATGTTTTGTTTAAAAATAAAGATAAGTTTACATTTTTTCAAATAGCTTTTTTTTATTTTTTTATTTATTTTTTTTTTACTTTTTTTCTGCACTGTAAATGTTTATACATTTTCTTATAATCCATTCATGAAATTCTACAATAGGGACGTGTATTTATGCCTGTATGTTATGTTTTGGTATCTGTATTGTAATTCCTTTAGCTAAACTTTAACATAAACTTTTGACAGTCTGGGGGTCTCTCTCTGTAAGATGCAAGTAAATCTATCTATGAAAAATGAAAATTGTATAGTAAACATAGAACATATTATAAGATAACCAGGCAAGATTATAAAACTTTAAAGGTATTAAATTATTAAAATATGTATACAATTAATAGGCAAAAACATTTATTGCTATCCCTTTTACACTCATGCGATGCATTTGATTTTAATAAGAAATATATCATTCGAAAGTAATTTTCTTAAACAAAACAGTGTCTCATATACGAAATGAATTGTTTTACTTGCATTATCAAGATAAGCTGATTTTATAGTTCTTTTATTTCGGATATTTGATATGACTTTTGTCATAAGTATGAGAATTATGTTTTCACGTTTGTATTTTTTATTTTTTTTTTTTTTTTTTTTTGAGCATAAATAATAGTTATTATAATTTTTACTTTTTTCGAAGTAATATTTTATTTTCTGATTATTATTATTATTTTGACGGCTTTTTTTTAATAAAAATCTCCAAAATGAAAAAAGTCGCCAAAATAAAAAAAAACGCTCAAATGAAAAAAAAACGACAAAATGAAAAAAACGCCAAAACGAAAAAACTCTTTAGCAATAATATATATGACGAAAAATAAAAAAAGGCCAAAAAAATTTCTTTAAAATAAAATATCTCCAATGAAAAAATCGCCAAAATGACAAAATAAATAAGTCGCCAGTATAGATCGCTAAATAAAACGAAACAAAAAACTCAAAAATTTTAAAAAAAAATTGTCTAAATGGAAAAAATCGACACATCTAAATTAAAAAAAAAAAAAACGCTAAAAGAAAAAATCGTTAAAACGCAAAAAAAAATCTTAAATAAAGAAGATCGCCGAATCGGGAAAAATTCGTCAAACTGGACAAAACAAAACGGAAGAGAGTTATTACTTTTACTACAGAGTTTAATTCGACATCTGGTTTTTGCAGAATTTTAGGATAGAAAAAGAGTTGAATTGCTATTTTTATGTTGGATATTTTATTTGTCATAAATTTTGGAGTTTTTTTTTTTTTTCTGATAAACCAGGATACTTAGCATATTAAAATTGGTAAAAATATGAAATCAAATATAGATTACAATTTTAGTATTTGATCAGTTACAACCATGGCAAGTTTCTACTGAAATTTTCTATTAGATTGTTAATAAGCAGGTTATATTTTTAGAAAAATATTGTACAACAAACATTAATTTTATTTATACTAAATTTGTTAAATTCAATACGATATGGGTAGTGGAGCTTCCTAGGTTTAATCTAGTTATTATAAATTGAAAACCACGCAAAACTATTTTTCTTTCAATCAGAAAGCAAATAATAACGAATTGAAAGGAGTCTGCCTGAAAATAAAAACAGAAAAAAGCGTAGATATTTGTTTAAGTCGTTTCTAAGCTGTTGAAGTTACTAGCCCTACAAGATTTTTTATACTCGAAATAGTTAACTCTGACACCCTGTAACTAATTCTATATTATAACAGAATGACTACAAGATAATTTTTTCCAAAGCTTATGTTCTCTTCAACAATTTTCTTACATTTTTATTTCAGATATTCTGTTCAAACATTTTGTGTTTGAACACAAAATTAAATCTGAAAATCAAATAAAATATGCTATCAAAATAATTTAGTATTTAGGTATTTAGGAAGCATTTTTTTTTATTAATTTTTACAGAGTTTCTCTTCTAGTCTTTCTCTATTAAGTTTCCTTTTTTCTGCTTCCTGGAAATACAACAAATGATTCCTAAAAGATATTTAGATTTTAATGTATTACCTCCTTGAAATTCATTGCAAAATTTCATTCCTTTACATACCTCTATCTAACAAAACAAATATAATACAACAACCCACTACTTATATACACACATGATGTCTCAATGTAGCAGTAAAAAAATTTGCATTTATTTGCAAAAGGATTTCTTTCACATGATGTGTGTTTGTTTACAAGAAATGAATGAAAAAAAGGAAGAAAAATAAGTTTAAAAAATAATAAACAAAAGGATAAAGCAACAAAAGTAACAATAAACTTAAAAGTTTAAGCAAAAAAATAATAAAAAAAAAAACTAGTAGTTACTAAAGTTTACAAGACAATTTTCTTTAAACTAAGAAGAGAAAGTTGCAAAAGGGAAGGGAAATGCAGAAAAATTAAGTTACACAACAAATGTTCCTCATAGACAAATAAATTATTAATGTCATTAAAAATTAAGATAAATACAAGATTTGTAGTTTTATTTTGCTTAAATAAAAACATTTGTGTGTTTATTTTTTGAAGAAAAAAAATAATTAAATTAAAAAAGTTTTAATTACATTTACAAAATAAATATTTTCATGGAAAAACTATATAATTTTTAATGATGTTTTATTTTATTCAATATATTTTCTGCAATATTTTATTCTTAATTGAAAAAATCTTTGTATGATAAAAAAAAGACCTCAAATCTTTTTATTTTCATATTCTTATGGCTTCAACGTTTTCATTAACATAATTTGGCGTTTCTTTAATAAAATTGAAAAGTTAAACAGACCTCCTGCTCCTCCTCCTCAAATAAAGCAAGCACATAATTGCTTTCGTATGAAGTGTTAAATACGAGCTGTAAATTCTTAATGATTATTTTACCCACAATTCTCTACCAAATTTAACGCCTTTTATGGAAATCTTAAATACGCCACACAAATTGAAATCAAAATAAAAAAAAGAATACTTGATTTTTTACCCATAAATTAAGAATCTTTAAGACAAGACAACTCCCCAGACATTTATTTACTTACTTAATGTACATATTTATCAGGAAATAAAAATTCAAAAGAAAATTTTCACTTTTTTTTTCTTGGGTATTGTGTTTAAAAATAATTGCACTTTTAACACAAATTATCCACCAAAATAATTTACACGCAAATATTTGCATAAAAGAATGAAAAAGTCTCCTGTTAATAGACTCCCTTATTCGTATAAGTACTTAGGCCCCCACACCAATAACAACAGCAACAACAACAATTGGAAAACATTTCAATTTAAAATTTATTGCTTTAGCAATTCAATAATCAACGTAATTTTGCCCCTTTTTGTGTAAGTGGCAGCAATAGCAGCAGCAGTTTATTTTCATTAAATATTCAAACATTTACATAATTGCAAACTATTACTACACACTCATACACATACCTACACTCATAGAAATTCCTTTACTAGACGCCAGCATTACTAAAGCTGTCATCATCATTGTCATTTATTTAAGCTTAACGTACCTTAAAACAAATCATTATTCTTTTTTTGTTTTTTTTTTTGTTTTTTTAATCTAATAGCTAAAAACTAATATTATTATAATTTTTGATATTTACTTGATAATTTAAACATTTAATAAATGGAAATTTAACATTTATTTATTAGTATAGAGTTGTAGACACCTTGGTAGACAAATATTTGACGCCACCATCATACCATTTGTTTTTTTATGTATATTTTTCTATGCTTCTAATGCGTTTTGAAATTGATTTGTTGAGAAAAAACATGAAAAAAAAACTTGTAAAATACACTTGTTTTTCCAGAAATACAAAAGAAATTAAAGAAAAAAAAAACTTTATGATAATAAATTCATTAGTTAAAAATCTTTGAAATTTCATTAAAGGCATATTGTATAAGAATATACATATATAGAGGCAGACAGAAACATAAAAACACTAATGAAAAAATGTTCAATACACTAAGAGAAAAAAATAAGTTAGAATGTTATTATATTATACTATAATAATCAACAGCAATTTTTTATGCCACACTAAATTAAAATTTCACCTCATATGGGAGGTAAGAGGTAAAGTGAATGGATCAAATTTCTTTATCGTACATGCTCTTGTT
This sequence comes from Protophormia terraenovae, assembly GCA_951394005.1. NCBI lineage: Eukaryota > Metazoa > Arthropoda > Insecta > Diptera > Calliphoridae > Protophormia > Protophormia terraenovae. The sequence goes on from OX596074.1 coordinate 148,572,953, forward strand.
TAAAAGATATCAGCGGAAAACTATAGTCTCGAGTTGGTCGGATACTATTCATTTCTAGTATTGGGTTCTTAACTTGCTTATTACTGATAAATTTTGCGCATTTTTAATACCATATATGAAAGAAATATTTGAATCAAATTTCGACCCCTTAGGGGATCCACCTTGATTCCTATCAACAGACAGACTAATATGTCTAGATCAACTCAAAATCTTACCAGGACCCAGAATAATTCACATCTTGTATGGGGTCTTAGACGAATATATCGACAATATTTTTTAAAATTTTATAACAAAATCTGGATAGAATCTAGACTATAAATGATAAATCACAATTTTTTTTCTTTTTGAAAAACATAATAATATTTTTGCTTCAGTTCAAAATATATATTTTCCATATTTAGAAAGAAAAAATCTGTACGAAAAAATTTTACTTTTTACAAATATCCTAATCATCCATATCACAAAAATATTTTCAATCTTTTCACAGAAGTTTTTTTAGTCATAATTCTAAATCAGTTTAAAAAATGTATTAAGTTATTCACTCAAAAAATTTTGACAATTCCATATTTAAAACTTAAAAATATTATTATTTAATACAAAATGTCCCAAATGTTATTCCTTTTCTTGTTACAATAGAGAATATTAAATAGATATGCTGACTAAATAACTTAAATAAATATGCTGTACATTAAAAGTAAAATTTTTACTAAGCTTTCTCTCAGCCTAAAAAAAATATTAATACAATTTTTAATTTTTTTGTGGGAAGACAGAGAATAATAAAGAGAATGGAAGGTCTGTCTTAAAAACAAAACTTACAAAATCTGCTTTTAGAGGAAAGTATTCTCATTATGCATTTATGGAGTTTTTTTATTAAACTTCATCTCTAACCATTCTATGAAAAGTTTAAGTTTTTAAAAAAGCAAATAATAGTAAATAGAATGTAAATTCTGTTTAAAAAAATAAGAAAACTGGATATTTATTAATATCTCAAGTTTCTAAATTGCAAAAAAGAGATAATAATAATCCCAGTAGAAGGCAGAAAAAAAATGATTGAAAATGGCTGAAAATTTAGGATAATATGCTGTAAAAGACTTAAAACTTTAAAAACGCTATTGGCGTGGGAAGCTTACTTTTTTAATTGATATCTTGTCGTATATCTACTTAAATGCAGAGAAAAACATTTTCTTATGGCTACAGAATTATTTTATGTTTTATATTATGTCGCAATAAAATATTTTTTTTTTTTTTTCAAAACCGATTTTTTTTTTATGGTAAACATAAAGTATGTTTATCACAGCCACTAACATGGTTCCCTTTTACCTTATTCCAAAACTGGGTAGAAGGAAACCATAGTTATTAGTGGTTGTTACAATCATATTTTACAAAAATAGTATGGTAAGGCAACGAATATTTGGCTACTACCACCATTATATAGTTGCAGTAATAAAATAAATTACTCCAGTGACCATAAAAAACCTCTATGGAAAATTAAAAAAAGTTTACGAACATTTTTTATTATTTTTTTTAAACTTTAAGCTTATATCTAGAGAATTAGATAAATACCTTAAGAATGTGGAGACGTGGTTGAAAAATTGGAGAATACGAGTAAATGAACTCAAAAGTAAACACGTTATATTTGCATTAAGGAGAGGAAACTGTCTACCAGCCTCACTTAACAACGTAAATATCCCACAATCTGATCAAGTTAATTACCTTGGTATTCATTTAGACAGACGTTTTACATGGCGTCGACGCATTGAAGCCAAGAGGCTTCATATGAAATTTAAAGCTTTAAATCTGCCTTGGCTGATCAGCAAAAAGTCTTAATTAAGCCTTGACTGTAAAGTCATCCTGTATAAGACTATCTTAAAACCAATTTGGACATATGGTATCCAATTATGGGGAACGGCAAGTAACAGCAGGACAGAGGATACAATCGAAAATCCTTAGAACTGTGACAGATGCGCCATGGCACATAAAAAACGAGAACATCCACAGAGACTTAGAAGTAACATTAGTAAAAGAAGAATTTGAAAAAAATCAAGGGAGATATGCATCTAAACTACAACAGCCTCCTAACCCGCTAGCAAGATTGTTATCAAGAACTCAATCTGAAACAAGGCTTCATAGAAGTGATTTACCACTCTACTAAGGACCATTTGCCTATCATGGCTCTCAGCGTAGAGCAAATAGTTTTTATTTTTAGATATAAGATTTGAATACTTATTGTTAGGCCTAAGAAGTAAAGGCGGATACAATTATTTAATAAAAAAAAACAGTAATCAAAAAAAAGCTTATATAACAGATTTTAAGTTCAAAACATTTTATATATGCTAAAAGAGGATTAAGATCTTTAACTCCTTTTAATTCTAAATATCAATGTTTAATTTAAAAGTATCGGCACGTTTTAGGGTTTTATTTCGTTATTGGATCAGCTATCCTCTCGATCTTTATAAAGTTATTTAAGTTTAAAAATGTTTAAAAGAACTTGATTTTTAAATAAATAAAGAATCCAACATTTTGATAACCAGAAACATTTCAGTAATCGTTATATTAAGTGTTACTAATTACAAATAGAATTGGCCGCAAATAGTTCAGAGCTTAAACCTTGTATTAGTATAAATTATTTTCAAAGATCTTATGTTGTACAAATTGGTCTTAACCCTCTAACGGTCGGAGACAATTTTATAAAATGAATTTACGAATTTTACTCCAATTAAAAATATAATTCGTGTTAGAAATTTTTAAATTCAACTTAAATGTTATATATCTTTCAAAAAACATTTTGATAAGCAGAAGAATTTTAAGTAATCTGTAGATTACTTTTTTTAATAGAATAATATAATTCCCACATCATATAGTCTATAATGGTTAACTTAACTGAAAGCTGGAAACTGGCACAAGACTAAAAAAAACTAAGGGCTCCCTCCGGTAGTCTAGTTCTTGACATGCTAAATATCTTTGAGCTTTAGCTATGTTATACTAATAACTTTTCTCCAAGGATCTTATGTTGTACAAATAGCTCTTTAAATACAATTTTCTTTCGGAAATGAGTGTCAGTTAATACAAAATTTTATAAAATCACCGTAATATTTCTCTTAGTGCACAGTAGACACTACTTTTTTTAGACACACTTACTCACAACACTTTTAGTTTTTCTTTTTTCTTCAATACAAAAGTGTTTGTGGGGTTTCTGGCATAGTTGAGAGTAGAAAAGAAATCACTTAAAATGATTAAACATCTTTTGACTCACCTTCCTGGTCGTCTGTTCTAATTCACTAGAAAAATAAGTAAAAACTTTCTTTTGGAAGAAAAAGACAATTTAAATAAAACAATATAATCACTTCCATATATACAAACATACATACATAACACTAAATTACATTTCTGCATACATTATACTTAGAAGAAGACAGATAAATACTTTACCCAAGACTCAAGTAAGGAAAAATACTCACAATAAAAAATAAACCCTCTAATAAAATATAAATTAACATTCTTTGACACTTTAATCGTAATCTACTCACACGACTGTTAAAATAAATAAATTGTATATTTATTATATTATTGTCTTCTTCTTCTTCTTCACTCTCCATCATTGTTTTTATTATGTTTTATTATTGGGTTACCGTGATTACAGACGTATTGAATATTTTTATTTTATTTTCATTTTAAATTATGTTTTGACATTTATCTCACCATAAGTGGCCATTAATGTGCATCGTAGATGATTCTTTTTTTTATTTAATGTTGTTTTTGTATTATACCTGCCACATTTTGAAAATCTGTTTAAATTATGACAAATAACAGGGAGGGCGCGAGCACACGCAGCTACTAAATTAGTGTGTGAGTATTTTGAAATGCTTCTGTTATGTTTGAAAGTTAGAAAAAACAAAACATTTCAACACGTTTGTCATGAAAGGAGTGGACACACAAATGATCATTAAATTGATGAAATTTTTTGATAATAACAAAGAAGTATGGAAAAGTAAATTTAGTATTTTCTTAGGAAAATTTAACATTTTTTTTTAAAGGTGTTAAGATAGGCTTTAAGATTTCTCGGTCACATCCCCCACCCATTTTCACCATTACCTTCTTATGAAACCATTATTTATCTATTAAAAATTTTTATATATTTGACTACATTTAGAACAACTTTATGACTGTGTTAAAATAATATTAACTGCCAAATGTTTTTTATCTAGGGCAAGATGGTTTTTGGCATTTATTTCTTATTCTTTTTTTTTTTTTTTCTTGCCCTAACGTTGTCGCATGAAATCTTCGGTGTTGTTAGAAAAAAAACGACAAAAAGAAGTTGAGCATTTTCCAAAGAAAATTTAATTAAACATGCAAAACACATCCATAAATGTTTCGGTTTTTTATGGGTGTAACAAAAATATAAATAAAATATAAATGTAACCAATTCTCACTCATATGTATAACGTATGTACTTAAATATATTATATCCATAAGATACGAGCACAAATATTGTATAATGTTCTCATAAAATTATTTCACATATAAACACACAAAAGTACTACGGCATTTTTAAAGTTTAAGTCAAAATGCTAATAAAAAAAATATACACATTTATATTTACTTCACATTTGTACTTTGGTTAATAAATATTTGTATGTTAAATAAATGTGTAACAAATGAAATTCTTAGTTGAGTATATGTTTCTTAAAAATTGCAGACCAAAAAAAAAAAAAAAAAAAAAAAAAAAAAAAAGAATAATAAAATATGTTGAGTCAAACATTAAGACAGACAGACTGTTGGTAAATTTTGTAACCAAGCAAAACAAAATTTGACAACAAACAAAGCCAAAATAAATTTTTACATATCTAAAGGAGTATTAAAAGGAAAGTCTCAAAAAGTTGTATAAATACTTTCATACCGAATTTCGAATAAATCTGTTAGGTTCAGGAAAAATAGTAGCACTTATAATGGTATGTTTTACACTGCCGCTCACTTAAATACGACACATACAAAAATTTCTTTTGGCATTTAATATTTCGCTAGTGAATAATAAATAAAGCTAACTTTTTAAAATTTAAATTAAACTTTATTTACACGATATATTATAATTCATAATAATTCAGGAATACGTGTTAAAAACAAAAAAATTAAAATAATGTCTAAAAGTGTTGGCTCATCACATTACGACATGCAGCTTTAAATTCAATAAAAGCTTTAATTTTAGAAGTTTTTCAATAAAAATTTTTATTTCTTGGTTATTTTAGTAATGTGTACTACCTCCTTTATTTTTCATCGGAACATACTGCTCTGTGCCATAGTTTATCCCATGTCATATGATGTCGGCTAAAAGTAGTCTTTTTTCTTTTCGAGATGGGTTAAGGGGAGGCTTCTTTTTAATTTTTAATCGTTTAAGATTAGTAGCTTACTGCATTACACGCTTTACTGTTGCTAAGCTTGCTTTATCGCCAATTTTTCTTTGATTTTAGCAGCAGAGTCTTGGGAGTTTGAAGCACTTCTGACAATTGCTTTTCTATCTGCAGGTATAGTATAAGTACCTCCTTTCATATTTTTTCCATAATTGGATGTATTACGAAGATGATTACTGAGCACACAACAAGTTCGACCAATTTTATTTGCTATTTGGCTAATATTTAATCCGCACTTCATATAGGCTTTGATTTTTCCAATTTCTTCGTTTGACAAAGCTTTTTTTACTTCCCATTTTGTAGAAATTCAAAACAAACTAGTTTAATTTTTATTAAAATCAATTAAACATACTTTTCCGATGTTACTTTGTTACAAAATAAAATAGACAGACAAATGTCGTATTCTGATGAGCTAAAAAAAAAATCATTATTTTTTTAAGAAGTTAAAATTAACTTTAATAAATTTTTTAAAAGCAATCTTTAAAAATGCTTTGTTTAATCTAAATGAAGGACATTAATGTTAACATCAAACTGAAACTGTAAAAACTTTAAGTACTATTATGAATTTTGAGAGGGAAACCGGAAAATCTGAATAACATTTATGTCGTATTCAGATGAGCGGCAGTGTAAAACAAGTATTCACGAAATTTTAATCCAATATTTATTGTCTTATTCACAGACAAGTCTAAAAATTACATAATAATATTGTGGTCACTGCAATCATATTTATGACTGTCACAACCATGTTATGGTTACCATAATACTCCACACGATTCCCTAGCCATACATAGTGCGACAGGAACAAAATATTTTGCAAATAAATCAGGCTTCTTCGATTTAGATTTACATATAAGAATTTAAATTAATGCAGTTTTGGTTCTCGAAATAATTAATGTAAAATTTTGCTATTAAATGAAAATTTGTTTAAAATTTTTTTTTTTTTTTTTTTTTTAAAATATTGTATTTTTAATAAAATCTTAGTTAAGATATTGTAACGAAATTTTCGCATTCAGTCCAGTCCACATTTATTATTCGTCTTGTAAAAAGCTTTGCAAATGATTTTAAAGACATTAATATTTCTGAAATTATATAATACTTGTTAATCCCAGCTTTGGGATAATGACTTAACTCAAAATTTCAATTCAAAATAGAACAAATTTGGTAGGGACTAGACTTACGCCTTTTAAAAAATTAGGCTGGTTTTCTTCTTTAATATTAATACCATAAAGATAGAAAAGTGCAAAGCCTTAGAGTATGTTCAGACTAGTCAAATATTTGACCAAAAAGAAGTAACCACTATATAAAATATTTCCTAACTTCTCCATTTTAATGGTAAACTATTTTTTACTTATCATTAATCATAACTGATATTTTACCGAATCTTGTTTGACGCTGTTTTCTATTACATTTTTTGTAAAAATAGTGGTTACGCAAGTTCGGTCTAATATGCGACAAATGTGAACAAAGCTGTAATATGTTCTCAATGAATTTTTTTATTTAAAAGCGAATAAATAATGATGCTATGTTTAGACCAAAAATACTTTAGAATTCATTATTTTTTGTTATAATATGCCAAAATTTTTCTAATTATAAAAGTATTTTTCTTTTTTTTTTATAAATTAAAATTTCCATATCAGAGGTGGCCTAATTTAAGATTTCACAGCACTGCTTCTATGAGGTTATTTAGATCGGATTATATATGTTGTTATCAAGGCAGCCAAAACTTTTCTCGAAAAAATGCGCTAAAATCGAAGAATATGCCCTTAAATCTTCAAAATATGCTTTAATAATATAACTCTTATTTAGTTAAATTTTGAATTAACTACTTCATGATAAAAATTACTGGATTTTTTATTAGGAATTGCAAAGAAATATAAATAATAGAAATATTCACTGTTTAAGGAAATTAGAGAATTTTTATTTAAAAACAAAAAAAAACATATAATTCCAAATTTAAAAAAAAAAAAATTATTTTGAATGAAAAATGTTGTACTTTATTTAGAATAAAATATGCAAAATTATGCTCTTATGTATAAAATATTAAAAAAAATGGCATTTAAATTGTTAAAATATGTCTTAAAATAAAGATTTTCAATGAAGATATTTTGTAATATCTTATGCGGCTAAACTCAAGATATGCTGTTATGACCAAAATATGCTATTGCATACAATCCGATTTATAAATTCTTAAAATGTTCAGAAGTGGATAAATTACTAATAGTTGCGTTCATTTGAAGCCTAAGAAAAAATATAATTTTGCATATTTTTGCTTGCCCTACTTATCAGCCCTTAGAATATGAGTATATGATAAAAATTACATTTTTTAAACAAATTTTTGCTGGGTTATTTAATGGTGATAATTTTTGTAGATTGCATAAATAATTCTACCCAAGAAAATAAAAAAAAAAACTGTCACAAACACTGACAAAAAAACGGAGACTCCAAAAAGAAAAAACAGCTAAAAGATGAACTGAAGACAGTAAAATTCCCCCATCTGAGAAAGGCCAACAACTACAGGTAATAATTGCGTTAAATTACCATGCTAAATGTGTTTAATAGTAAAGACGTGCGTTGGCAGACAGATAAGTACTTGAATACATTCATATTACTATGAATGACTGACTGGAAAAATATATAACTTTTTTTATTTTATTTCATTTAAATATAAGTGTCTTTATTTTATATTATATTTTTTTCATGTAAAGGGATTTATAATTTGAAATAAAATCTAAAAAAAAAAAAAAACGTAACAAATAAATTTGCCAGGTAAATGATGTGACAGAATTGTGACGCCACTTCATCATTTCTTGACAAATTCATTTCATTTCAATTTTTTTCATTTATTATTTAACTCTTCTTTTTAATGTGTGTTTGATTTTTTTTTTTTTTTATTTTTTATTATTTACTTGTGAAATCAGCCAAATGTTAATGTGTTAAAGAGTGTTGTTGTTTTTGTAGCCTTAAGCGTTTGTATTTGTTGAAATGTAATTAGCTGTGTTACATTATTTTTCCTTTTAATTTCATATGCTTTATAATGATTCTTTTGCTGTTGTTGTTGTTGACGATTTGAAGATTAAATAAATAATTGAATATAATACCATGCGCTGTTTGTTTGAATTACTATATTTGAAATTAATTAGCTGAAAACAATTTCAATTTCTTTAGAGACGCATTTTCAATAAAAATTATGGAGGTTCTTAAAAAATAAAGTCTTAAATAACTTTAAATCCTAAATGGTGTAGAGAACGTTTGAATGTAATGAAGTTTATTTTGGTACTTATTTTGTATAGTATTTACGCTTATAGTCAATTTATGAGATTATACGCTCAAAGAAAAATTAAAGTAAAATGCAACAAAATAAATATTTGGAACTAACTGAGACGATTAACAGTGTAGCTCTTAATAGGTTTATTAGAGATAATTGTTGATGTCTTGTAACTAACCAACAATTGTGCTTTAATAACTACAAATAGTGACAGGAGGGACAGGTACTACGCAGTTTATTTATTGGCAATTAACCCACTTTTAGACAGTAAGATTCATTAATGTATGGTCACCTGCCGCTCTCCATCGGTCATCAATGAGCATACTGGCAATTGCCACTTTACTGAATCTATGGTAAGAGGGTCCTTCGAACCGGATGCTAATTGACAACTCTGCAAAAAAAAATTTATAAACTCAGTATTGATGGATTTTGGGCTCCTCAAAATATTTATACTACCGTTACTTTTGCTTCTTTTTCACTTCTTTGGAAGTACTTTTAAGAATATTCATTACATAACTTTCTCTAGATTAAAAATCAAATTTTTACCAGAGTATTTCGCACAGTTTTTGCTAAAATTAAGTGTATGATACTTATGAAAACAATTTCAATTGTAGAGCGTGAAAAAAAAAACAAAACAAAAAAGAAATCGAAAAGAAAAATACATTTTATACCAAAATAAGAAATAATATTATATTGGACTTGGTCGAATGTATTATACCCTAATTTAAAATTTTACCTTGTATGAAATGTGAAGGGTAAAGTGGCCGAAGTGCGTCTATTTTAAAATTTCGATGACGTACATGCTTTTGTTTAAGAGATATCGGCGGTAAAATATGAACTGGAGTTACGACAGACACCAAGTTTTCTAATATTTGCCCTATAACATTTTTTCCCTTTTAACCGATTTTTTCCATTTTCTATACCAAATAAATCTTATATACGAGAAATATTTAATTCAAATTTCGTTGCCTTAGATGGTCTGCCCTGAACGCTAGCCTGCTTTCAAGAAACAGACAGACGGACGGACATAGCTTGGTCGTCTTAGAGTTTCATGAGGACCTGTTATACATATTCTTTATGGGGTCTTAGCTTAATATTTTGATGCGTTACAAACGAATGATAAAACCAATGTATACCCCATCTTTTTTAATGGTGGGTATAAAAAGCTGAAGAAGAACGAAAAAATATTATACAATTTAATTGAATTGCTGTTCAATAAGAATTTATTTACATCCACACTGGCAGCCAACATCTCCTTCCGTTGGCGAAGGCAACACAAACTAACTGGCTCTTAACTAAAAGGGAAATTGAAGCAAATCATCAATGATGAAGTGAGTTAAAGAAATATACATTGATTCCGTTTTTTCTTCGCTAAAATGATGTTTAAGGGATTTCTTATTTTTGGAATTTTTATGTTTAAAGCATCATGCTACTAATTGATTGTGTACTAATTTATGTGCTGCACGTTCTTAATGCAACTTTAAAAAAAAATTCTATATATGTTTTTGTGCTAAAATGCAGATCGACAACATAACACACTCCCAAACATATTCCCCATGCAAATAATTTTTTTGGAGAAAAAGTAATACAAAGATCAATACCACAAAAATTAAAAAAAGAAATAAATTCCATTTAAGGAAAAAATGCGGAAAAGAAATAAATTTTTTATATAAAAGAATTTTATTATAAATAAAATGACATTACATTTGAACTTTAACAATTTTCCTTTAAAACTAAACATTATTTTTAATTTACAGGGGATTTATTTATACCAAATATTGTTTCTTATTTTATTATCCTTTCTTCTTTTTTGGAAATTGTGACAAAACTTTTATTTTCTTTTAACAAATTAAATTCATTTCAAATTTAATTAAAATCAACTTAACGCTACTTTTTTTTTATAAAAGGACCTGTTTACTTTCTCTCTTTTGCCTGCTATCTGTTTAAGAGGATTTTTTTTATATTTTTGTGTTATTAAAAGTCATTACAATAAGTTCTTATTCTTCTTTTTTTTACTTTTTCACCGGAGAGAATATAGAAAAAAATGTATTTATTATTAAAATTACTATATCCTCTGGTACCTTTTTTAGTCTTTGTTTAACTTTTTGTTGTTGTTGGTTTGTTTTCCTCTGTCTTTGCGTTTTTTTTATAAAAATATAATAAAAAATCTACCATAAAAATTAAAAAAAGAAAATGTTTACAAAGCTTCTTGTACTTTTGTACATCATGAGCAAAATTCGACAACAATGAATGTTAAGAATTTTTCGTCAATAACATGAGCAAAAGAATTAAATGAAAAAGGACTTACCGTTCGAAAGGCAAGTTAAAAAAAAAATAAATAAAAAAAAAACAGGAATAAGTAAAAGAAATCCATAAAGGAAAAAATGCCGGCAGCTAAAAGGAAGAAAAAAGTAGAAGCAGCAAAAAATGAAAATAAAAAAGTAAAAACATTAATACAGAATCTTAACTTATAATGGCATGTGATAAAAAGCTAAGATGTTGTTTCCTCCACTTCGGCATTTATTGGGTGAAATGTAGGTGGTATGGACAAATAAATACAGAGACATACTGAATGGACCAACAGACAGACACACGGACACTTGAAACATACCAAAGGACCAGCAGTTATAAAGATGTGCACACGCACTAATACATATCTGTATTGAAAGTCAATGCTGCAAGGCTTATAACCCAATAAACATTTGTTATAAATGGGTTTAAATTATATGACATTGCGTTCTGCTGAATTTATAATTGTTTAGATTACAACGAAACCGAAATGGATAAGATCACATTCTGCTGATATCTAATTAAAATCCAAAATCTGCTTTGATGCCGTTGAACAGAAATAAAAAGGCAGCTTTCAATTGCAAATTGTTTATGGTCCTTTGAACTAGATGTCATATTGCGATACTATTGTAACTATTCTCTGCTGCTTGTCCAAATGCCTTTTGCTGCTTGTCAGAAAACTGTGATTTTAAAAAAGTTGGGATACCTATGGCTTATAGTGATTGACTTCCATAACTAAGGTCCTCAGACATGGTACAAAGTCTTAAACATCCAAAAATATATGTGCTAAGAGTCACCCAATATACATATTTAAATCACGCCTGATCTCTTTGTTAAGATCTGTAGAGAAAAATCTTTACCTAACTTTTTGGCCATCTATTTATGCAATCGAGTTGCAAAATCTAGGATACGTCTGGTTTACTGTGATCAGCTTTCTTGTTTGGGTTTATTTTCATTAATTATTTTTGTTCCACTAGTAGATACTTAACCAAATGCAACCTTCTCTCCTAGAAAAGTTAAGATTTCAAATACAGCTCTAAGTCCTTGGTTCAGGGTTCTAAAATCCCTAAAATAATCTGAATAATCTGACGGAGATCACAAGCTACTTGTACTGCTGGAAACATAAAATTCCGGACAAATATCATAGAATCGATTGGTCGCGATGCTATCGCTATAGATTGACATCCTTTAGGTACAACAGAGTAGAAATGGTTGATGATTTTGATCATCTCTTGGATCCCAAAGGTTTAAGATTGTATGACACCAATAAGATCATTTTATTGGTAAACTCCGAGCTTTATAATGCAGTAACGTACGTACCCATGTGATCCACAACTCTCAGAAAGGAAACAAGAAAAAATGTGACCAGTGTTGCCAGGACTTGAGAAAAAAAGAAGCAAAATTAGACTTTAAAAAAAGGTCAGAAAAGGCTAAATGCCCCAAAAAATAAAGCCAGAAAAAAGCTAATATATTGTTTTATTTAAAAACGCATTTATTTTTAGGTTCTCATAAGATTTTGGTATTTTTTAAAGATATTTTAGTGAATTTGTAACTATAACATAAAAAGTTTCTATGGGTAATAAAGTTTGTTAAAAAATAAATATAATATTTTTATAGAATGAAGCGCCGCAGGCTAAAATTTTAGTCAAATATAAATACTTTTGATTTTTTTTTTTTTGTGCGAATTAATACACAAAAATGCTTAAATTGATGATTCTGTAAAAATAAAATTAGTAAATTTTTAGCCTTTTTAAGGTTCACAAAAAAGCTAGAAGCTAGAACGAAAATTTTGAGGCTAAAAGCAAAATAAAAAGGCTAGATTTAGCCTTAAAAAGGCTAAACTGGCAACACTGATAGTCACTAACAATACTAAAGACTAGTGGGCTAACAACGTTCAATCACCAGCAATTTTAACTTCCTGTAAAAAACGCTGGAAGCACAAATCTTTAAAAATCCGTAATTGAAATTCATCGAATAGTTCTCAATCTTTTAAGAGATAATACTTAAAGTTTTACTATTTAGTAAAATATTCAGACAAGCTTCCTTCTTATAAAAAAAGCTTAAACTGAAATCGGTCCCTATCCCTAAGGAGCCGGTCACGCAAAAAGATTTCTGTCAGTCTCCTTTATAAATTTTCAAGAAATTTAATCCATCAACTGGAAATTTGCACTATAAATCATATTAAGACAATAAAATAATCTTATGGATTAATAAAACTTACCTTATATTATTCACTGGGTTATTTATTGGAAAAAAAGGAAAAGTCTTAAGATTTTAAGTTGTTTTTTTTTTTTTTTTTTTTTCTTTTGCCAAAGTTATAGTTAGTGACAGAAGTGGAAGTAGTACATAACTTCTTATTTATTATTTTTTCTTTTATTTTAGATTGTTATGTTTTTTAGAAGTTGTTGTCGTTATTGTAGTTGTTGTTGTTGTTAGGGAGCTGCTTATGTCAGGTAATCCATTGTTAATCCTTGTTAGCATTATTTGTTTCTTTTTTTCGTTATACACGTACTTGTACACGTTTTATCAACGAAATTGTTATGTTGTAATATTATTATGTATTATTTTTTTGTTCTTATTGTTGTTATTGTTTTTAAGTTATTTTTATTCTCGTTATAAATGTTTTTCATAGGAATTTTTTTACTTTGTAAAAAATACAATATTAGTGGCGCTTAAAACGAAACTTCGTAAATTTAAGAAGCTTTTTACAAATGTTATCGTTAAAATGACAATCTAAGTGTTTTTTCTATACTTAGTTAAACAACTTTAACTTCACAAATTCATATATTATTTATTATTTTATAGGTATTTTTATCTAATTTTAGTTTTTCACATACATATGCTTGTCATTGGGTTTAAGAAAATACTTAAAAAAAGGGTTTTGTTTTATTTCTTTTACTGACCCATATTTATGGCTTTTCAAATTCTTTTTTTTTTTATATATATATTTATTTTCTTATAAATATTTGTTGAATGTAAATAGGTATTTTAGAAAGGTATTTATCATTTTTTATAAAGTCTTAATATTTATTAAACAGACTTTCTCATAATCAATACTTTCTTTCCTTAAGAAATATGTTCACCACAGACATTTAGAAAAATAAAACAAATGAAAACTCCCGTATAATGTTTATTTAACTAAACACTTTTATTTGTTTTTTATTATTTTTTTTCCAATATTTATTTAATATTTATCTTTTTTTAAAGACAGATAAGTATCAAAATGTAAATCAATTAAAATTTAATATCTTTCACATTTTAGAAATTTTTCTTTAAAAACCCAAGAGGGTGGCGGTAGATAAGCCCTCTTCTCGGAACTTCATACACGTATTTTAAAACATCAACACTTTATCATATTCTTTAATAATTTTTATTTCTGTTAAGCAAATCATGCACACACGTATTTTACCGTTTTTCTCTGTGAAAATTCAAATTTTTTTTAAATTAATTCCGCTATTGTATTGAAATTGCGTTTCGTCACGTTTTTCGTACAACATCTAAGTTGAAATGTTCGCGGCAAACTAAATTTCTGTTGTCTACAATTCTTGTATGAAGCTGTTGAAAAATGCCGGGAAATTATTTGGTTGCGTTTGATGTGGTTTGAAGATATTGAATTGAGTTTGATGATGTTTTGTTTATATTTTATTTTTATGATTTTTGTTTTGTTTCTGGATTTTCTTATTGTTTTATATATTTTTATTATCAATTCGCTTTGCTTGGCGGGTTCTAAGTAATAAGATGATTTTTGGTATCATAAAAATGTGGTGGTATTTAGAATAGAATTCCGTATTTGCTACTGAAGCAAGCAGTAATAATTTTTATTATTATTAATAGTGACATTAAGGATGGGCTGGAATAATCAGACAGTTTTACAAGATTTGTTTAGAAATAATAATTTTTTCAAACTTAGAAATAACGGTAATAGTATTTTTGCGTTATCGGAATTTTAAGCTATTTCAGTAAAGGTATTTTAACGGTAACGGCAGCCAAACTTGGAAACAATTTAGTGTAGAATCGATTTATATAAATTTTTTCTAAAATTTCGAAAATAAATTAAAAAAGATCTCGCGTAATTTGTTCTATTAATTGATAAAAATTATTACAGTACGGGCTCGATTTGTGCAACCAATATCAGACCAGGGTTGTTGCAATTACCGAAATAGTTGCAATAGTCGACCATTAAATATTGACTGCCTTTCGAATATTAAAATTTTTCATATTTCATATTTCAAACTTAATTCATAATGATCTGCACTCTACTCAAATAATCAAATAATATCATAGAAAAAAAGGACGATTTAATTTTATCAGTGACGTAGAGGTATCTTGTTCACGTCTTTTTTCACGTCTTTTTTTCACGTCAATGCTTCTGTGTTAAAGAAGTAGAACAGAATAAAAACAAGAAATTATGATAATAACAGATTTCTGAACAAAAAATTAAGAAGAAATGGATGAAATATTATGATGAAAATAAAAAGTTGCACTTATAAACCTTTAATGTAATAAAATAAGCGGTTGCGCAAATAGGGTAGTTGCAATAACAGGTAGTTGCGCAATTCGAGCCCGTACTGTATTCCTTTTTTTTTAATTCACTATTATCGACCAATGCTGGATGTAGGGGGCAATCCTAAATCAATTTTCAATTTCTTTATTAGCCACTTATGAAGCCTTGTCTTTGAAATATTCAAGAAAATATTTTTTTTATTAAAAAAGATTTGAAAGTGAAAGAATATTTTTTTTTTTATTTTTTTATACTAATTTCTAAGTGCTGACTGAACATTTTTCAAGTCTAGGCATATTTCGGGATATTATTTTCGAATATATAATAAATTATAGAATAGAGTGATTCCATGTCAAAACGGACAAAAAAACAGACATTTTCGGATTTGGTATTTCCGATTTCAATGAAATTCGCTACAGATATTACGTATTGCCAATGTTGCTTAAATCACAAACCTTCTAAGTAAAGACTTTTCCCGGTCTAAAAATATGACGTTTCAAAAATAAAAAAGCTGTTGAATTTTTTCCAATAGTAATCACACTTTATTGCTCATAACTTCTAAAATATACATTGTACAATATTTATTTTTATTTCATTTAATAGAAAAACACATTGACTTTAAAACGACTAGTAAAACATTTATATACTTTGAAAGTTCAAAGGTCAAAATCGATAATATAAAGATCAAAGCTTAATATCTCAAAAACGGTATTTTAAAATTGTTAAAATATATATATATATTGATAATGTAACTCTACTCTATATTTATGCCAAATTTCAAGTTGGAGCTTCTGTTGGTTTAGGAGCTATGAAGCAAAATACAGTAAAAAGCACATTTTTTATATGTAAAATTTAAAATATTTACCAAAAACTAGTTTGAAATTATTTTTTTCTACGAGCACATATTTAAAAAAAATAAAATTTTATATACAAAATTTGACTTCAGTTTATATTTTGTTACATAACTTATAAACTAAAAGAGTATCCAACATGAAATTTTGAACAAGTATAAAGAAGAGTTGTATCAATATTATTTTACCACTTTAAAGATATCGTTTTCGCAGATGTAATGTTTTATTTTTTTTAAGTCTTATTTTGACCTTTGAACTTCCGAACTAAAGTAACTTTCTACATATCACTTTAAAGGTAATATCTTTGTTTTCAAAATTAAACTAAAATTAGCATTTTATTTTCTATAGCTTAAGAGTTATTAATAATTGGATTTTATTTTTGTAGATAACTTTTAAACTAAATAAGGCTCCAACTAGAAATTTTATATCCATATGGAGAAAGTTATGTCAACAATATATAATTTTTTAAGAATTTTAAAAATACCGGGTTTTGAGATATAATAGTTTGAATTTTTTTATGTCTAACTTTGACCTTGGAACTTTTGATGCAAAAAACTTTATATATATCATTATGAAGACAAAGATATTGTCTTTAATATGCAGCAAAACTAGAAATCTTCCATGTATATTTAAGAAGTTATTAAAAGTTAAATAAGTATTCATTTGTATTTTTTTTTTTTTTTTTTAACCGGTCAATGGTCAATGCTTGTAGTGAATTTCATTGAAATCGGAGGGGTCAAATTCGATTACTGTCCGTTTTGTCATGGAATCACTCAATATTTACGAAAAATTTCCAATTCTCATATTTTTTTGTACCGAAATGCCCAAAATCTCAATCTGGAAAAAATATCTTTCAAAAATTTACTTCCTTCATTGAAATCATCACTCTGTCGTTATAAGAGGAGTCCGTCAGAAAATACTTAATGTGTTTTTATTATCCATATAGAGATATTTAATTTTATACTGATCCCAGCTTTGCAATTTGAGAATTTAGTAAAAAAAAATTCAAAATATTTTAAAAATTTATAAAGTTTGTATAGGGCCTAGAGTAATTTTTTCCTCTGCATTTACTTCATACGCGTTAAGATTTATTTTGGAAACATTAAAAAAATTATATAGTCTGGAACAAAAAAACATATAAGTGAATAAATATTGTCACTTTTTCGAAAAAAAAAAAAAAAAAAAAAAAATGTGAAATTTTTTTAAAGATCCAATTTAAGATAAATATAACTTTTTATCGGATTCATATATTTATATGATTCTTGCTGTAATGTTATTTAGAAAACAAGCGCGAATGTTATATTCGGCCCGGCCGAATCTATATACCCACCATCAACTTTTTCAAATTTTACGTTATATGGGAGGGGGCGGTAAAGTGGGCAGTAAAGTGGCGGACCACGCCCATTTTTTTTTCCTTGTTTACATTGGACCTTGAACTATTTGAACACAATTTCACCTTATATGGGAAGTGGGCGGTAAAGTGGGCGGACCCATTTTTGGTTTCTGAGTTTATATCGATCCCCGAACTATACGTACAAAATTTCGTTGTCGTACATGCTTTTGTTGAAGAAATATCAGCAGAAAAGTATAAAACAGACACCTTGTGTTTCTAGTTTTTAATCCATAACTTTTTGATTTATTAACCGATTTTGCCCATTTTCAATCGCAAACAAACCTTATGTAAGACAAATATTTGTGCCAAATTTCATCCCCCTACGTTGTCCCGTTCGAGCCCTATCCTGCTTTTAACAGACGGACGGACATAGCTAGATCGACTCAGAATCAAACCAGGACCCAAAAAATATATACTTTGTGGGGTGATTCTTTCGACATATTACACACGGAATGACAAAATCAATATACCCCCCATCTTTTTGATGGTGGGTATAAAAAAAATGAGAGAAAAATTTATTTCGACCTGAATAAACGTATTTTTGTAGAGATTTACAAAGATTATCTATAATAACATTTTTTCTCTGTTATATCATAAATTCATTTTTGGCGATTTTTTTAAAACAAATTACTACTCCTGACCCGCTAGGGTGATATTTTATTGCAATATCTTCAACGCTTCACAAGTTATAAAATATATTTGGTGAAAATGTTTAAAGTATTTTGTTTATAACAAGCTAAAAATTGCGAATTTTTTGAGACTCATTTCGGGAAAAAAATCTATATATATTTTTTTTTTTTCCTAAATATATTAAACCTATGATTTTTCATCAAATTTTGCATAGAATTTAGAATTTTAAACGCCTTTCGCTTTTTTTTTTTCTCATTCGAACAACTTCACCCAGCCTATTAGTTATTTATACCATTTTCCTTATTTTTTCATTTTTGAAACAGTCTTTAAGTTCTCCTGTAAAATTTTAAAAATTAAACTTAAGTTTTTTTGTCAAAAGACCACAGATAAGTATTATTGACAACAAACAACTCAACTATATATTTTAATTCTTATTAATTATTTTCAAAAGTACAAATATATTAAATATGTATGTGCTTTAAATTATGATTCTTTCATATCTATTTAAATAAATAAACCCTATAATTTTCAATTTACAAAATTAACTATTAATTTAAATATTATTTAAAATTGCAACAATAACCTTAAACCAAACAATTTACACATAAACAAAAAGTTTATTCAAATTGTATCTTTATTCAAGCAAATAAAATTCTTAGGAATTTTATAAATACTCTTTAATTTTAAAATAATTTTCTTAATACATAATAAATGAGTGAATAAAATATAAATGTAGATATAAATTTCTAAAAGATCTTTATTAAAAAGCCTTGAAAAATAATTGCTTAAATAAATATTTGCAATAATAAATGACAAAATAAACTTTTTATTTTTTTAAAAAGATGTTTATATTCATAGGAATATATGTTTGTGTTAACACATACACCAACATATACTTACATTCATACATATAAATAAACAATTATTTATTTAAATAAATAATAAATTTTTCCGAAAAGAAAACAAAAACACAAAACAAAACTTAAAGACTTTAAATAACAAATCATACATCCATCCATCCAACCAACAAAAAAACTTTTAAAATAATTGTTTAAAATAGCTGGCGGACAGACAAATAACAAAAGATATAAAACCATAAAATAATTGAAATTATTTATTAAGAAAGATGAAGACAATTTGTTGATAGAAAAAAACACACAAACTAAAACTTAAGACGGACGGACATTCAGACATACAGCTAGACAAACAGACTGACTTACATATATTCAATCCCTAACATTTTGACGACAAATTGATTTTGATGATTTGAGATGCAATTTATTTTATATTTAAATTCATAAGTTTTCATACATAAATATTAGAATTAGTAGTAGTAATACTCGTAGTAGTTGTAGTATTTTATTTGTATTTATGATTACGACTATTTGTTTAAGTTAAATTTTATCTTCTAACTATTGCATTAAATGGTTTCAAAAGCCCATTGAATTGTTTAAGCATTTTTATGGTAATTTAAGACTTAAAAAAAAATAAAATACACAATAAAATAAACCAAACCGACTGACACACACTCAGACAGACATTTGTTTTGTCGGAAAGCGTTAATTTACAATGAATTGTGGAGGAATGAATGGTTTGGTTGGATGGATGGTTAGTTGCCAGAATTGAATTGAGTTGTTGCGCTTTCAAGTGTTTGATGTGGAGACAAAGTTAAACCAAATTGTTGATTTTATTCAATTTATCTGAGTGGGTTAAGAAATTTACATACACACAACATTCAAATTATATTTAATCGATCATCATAACGAAATTTATTGAACGTTTTTTTAAGTCAAATCAAAATAATAGAGCAATTACTTGGTATATACATAAATATAAAAATATTGAATTTGATTGCCATTAACAATAATACTTGTGATAATGCAATTAACTAAAAAGACTGTAAATTTAGAAAAAAGACTAGAAGAATCTTAATCAAGCAAGGATTTACTATTTAATAAATATAATCATAATAAACTAACAAAATTCGAAGCCAAACATTATTAGTTGAACTTCCACATTGCGCCCTCTTTTAAATCAAATCTGAAAATGGATGGTTTTTGACCCATCCTTTGATTGGTTCCGATTTTTTTAATTCTTCCAAAGTATTTTTTAAATTTTAACTCAATCATCTTTACTACAATATAATTTTAATAATCTGTCACTAAATAGGTCAACTAATCACTAAACTACTCTTTATTAGTAACCAATTAAGACCAATACACTCCCATTGTAATGAACAAATTAAACAGACCAATAATGCATTTTAACATTTTCATAACCACAACCAATTTCAATTGTAAAGCAACATTGGAAAAACCCCAGCCTATTACTTGTCAACATTTCTGTAGTCTACTTTAAACACATTAAAACAGTTTTAATATTTCAAGCCTGACCCTTATTAAAATTTAGGGCACATTACAAGTTATTAGTTCTTTGCACCAAATGTAAAAAAGTTTAGATTTGTGTAACCATTTAACTTCATACTACAAAAATTTACAAAATTTACATTCTACTCTGGAAATCACAAATAAATTTTTCATTTCTTCATATTTTTTTGCCATGAATTTTAAACAGTTCTTTTCAACCATTTAAGTAGTTGATTTTACATTTACTGCAATTTTCTAAAAATAAAAGTAGAACTTAACACACACGCCCACAATTTTTGTTGTTATAGAAGATGTAGACATAAACCACAAGACCCGAGTGAGACAATTTGGTAGATAGCAAAAAAGGTATGAAACCGCAAGCACAACTTCAAACGTATTCAATATTTATGGCATTTTAAACAAGTGTTGTATTAAACATGAACAAACGTATACCTTTAGTCTAAGGCAGAGTTGGAAATGAATTTTTTAAACAAATTTTTAAGAACGCAGAATGATCGATTCCTCTGTTTACAGCAACGGTTCTCAAATGAAGGGTTCGCGAACCACAAGGACTCCATACAAAGATTGTAAATGGGTCGCCACGACATTTTGTTTTAACACAAAATTTAAAAAACTTCTTTAAATATTGATAACACAGATATATTTTTTTTTCTTCATAAGTAAAAAATTACAAATTCTTCACAAAAAAATTTAAATTCTGTCCGGTTGAAAGTTCATATTTTCAGAAAATTTTTAAGAAAAAAACTTTTTGTCTGGTTACCCGATTTAGAAAATGTTTGTCCACAAATGATTGCCAAATAATTTTCGTTTCTTACTATTTCGTAAAAAAACATTTAATGGCAATTAATTCTTGGGTTAAAACATTCCTGCGGGAAATTTGTGGTAATTGCAGTAATGGACCGGTTTCTCTGTACTAGTTGAGTACCAATTGACATCTAACTCGTCACCAAAGTTCCAATTGAGAACCAGTTGACACAAACACACTCGCTATTGACATGCTCGTTAAGTGCGTAAATAGCAACTCGCGCGCTATAACAATCAGTGGCTGAGTGGTAAGCGTTGAAGACTATAAAACATAACATACGTCAGATGAACAAATTATTAAATTAAAATAAACATAATTTAATAAAGATAATAATAAAAATAGTGTTTAAAAACTAAAAAAAACAAATGTTTCCACTATTTCTTTAACTTTAGCTTGATTTGACAATAGTCTTTGATATCAAATTGAGAAAATGGAATTAATTATTAATTTAATTTCAGATTTAAGAATTATTTAAGTATAACTTGGGATTTTTTGAAGAAATACGTTAAAATTATCAAAATTCAAACATTTGAGTTTGTTAATTTGTTACTCGCAGAGCTTCAAAAGAATTAATTAAATCTTAGCTTAATTCCCTTAAAACTTAATTCTGAATTAAGAAATACTAATTTTTCATTCCACAATATCATTCTCAAAAGTACAATTCAATAGTTTAAAAAAAGCCTTTGAATGCTTTTGTTTGAATAGAATTAATTCCTTATTGAATTAATTCATAAAAAATTCATTCAATTTTTGTTAATTCAAATCTTCTCCAAATTGCATAAAAATATTTTTAAATTTAAAAATATTTTCTAAAGATAATTTGTAATGTATTTGAATTGAATAACATTTGAATGATTCAATATATTTTTTAAGTTTGAATTGTATAATTGATGAATAAATTCTTTAAGGAATTAATTCATTGGAGAATTAATTATATTCATATGAAGTACAAAGAATTTAAATCTATGAATTAAATTATTTGAATGCTTTTATAATAAATTTAATTCGATTAAAAAATAAAAAAAAAATTAATTAAAGAATTAAGACTTTCTAACCTTTGGTTACTCGAAAATAAATGTGGGGTCGTTCGTTATCAGGTTGTATCTTATGAGGTGAATTTATAGTTGAGCACAAGACTAAATCTAAATTTTTGTCCGAATGCAATGATTTGATCGTGATTGTATTATACCCCTCCATTCTTGTAAAAACTTTAGTCAAGAAAAAATAAGTTTGATTCGATGAATAAATAGTACATATTTATTTCACTGATGCAAAACCATTCTTCCTTTTATTTTTAGTTAAATTTTATTGCAATAAATCATTTCTTTAAAAAACTTAACTTAAAGATTATTGGTTAGAAAAATCATCTTATCTGTAACAATTATTCGATATAAAAGTAATTTGATAACAATTTTACTCAACATCAAATATTTAACATATAAGATTTATCTGGTAATGTTCAAAATATATTCGATTATAACATTCTCACGTGTTAATTATAATTTTTCTTACTGAAAATGAAATACTAATATACAATACATATTTTATCATCACCCTGGAAAACGCTAAACCTTTCCTAAGGTTTAAACATAAAACAAAGGATGTTATGTCAGAAACTGAAAGAATTTCAGCATCGGGAAAAAGACTGACATCTTATGCAGAAACACTAACATAGAGAAAACAAAAGATATCTATATAATAAATAGGTCAATACTCAGAAGACTTATCAGTTGAATAACTGCTCACACAGAGGACACAGCGGAGTAACAGACGACAACATTCCCCCGTGAGAGGGGAAGGACCACACATTGGAACACTGTCAATGTCTTAATCGCATTAGGAATATAAACTAAAAATTCTAAGAAACTAGATCGAGATTTTTAACATAGCCAAACTAGTAATGTTGATGAAAAGTGGAAGCTTTTCATGAGAGGGCATAGTTTATCGGTAAATACATGAGTGTATACCCGTAATGTTTGGAACATTAAAATGCTGCCCCCTTTTTTCAACCTAACCTGACAGTAGAGTATCCAACCTTAACTAACCTATGAATCGGGGGTTAAAAATCCTTCTAGAGGTTCACGGCAGCATAAAAAGCAGGATACCGGTGCCTATTGGTGACAAAATGGTATCCAACAATGAGGTGTGTTTGAGTTGATTTGGATGAGCGGATAAATTTCTTCATATCTTGACCAGAAAAACTTAAAATTTAGATTTCAAATAAATTTTTTTTTAACGAGTAGAGGTATTTGAATAAAATTTTGGTTCAATATATACATATAAACTATTCTGCCATTTTTTTTTAACCAATATATCTAACTACAGGCAAAACGAGTTTTAAAAAATGTATCATCAACATATGAGGGAGGGTATATAAATAATAAAACTTTTTTTACAAATATATTTTTTTTTATTGACAAACTCTGAAACCGTTCCAAAAACGGATTTATTTTCCAAAATTATCGATTCTGTCCCACTGAGCATTATAGGGAAAATTATTTTATACATGGAATAAATATATACAAACGCTACTACATCTATTGCTCATCCCATAATGAAATTTCCTGGTCCACTGTTTCGAAAAAAATTTTCCAATTTCATAAATTCACATCGCCTTAATAGATTTAATACCTTCAAACTCTTGACCCAAGAATGCACCCATTAAATATTTTACATGGGGCACCTAACACACATAAGATATACATTTTTACCATGACAATATGCTTCAGCTACAAATGTGATGATGAATGCATTAGCACAACACAAAATAAGCTTAAGAAATGTTAGAGCATCAGAGGGTACGTTGCATCGTTGGTTGGCAACACATTTCAACGTGCTAAAGTGAAACGAAGCGAAAATATATTTAATAAGAAAATTGAATGAAATAAACCAAAAACAGGAGAAAAAAAATAAAAACAAAAGCGAAAAAAGCAAAGGCAAATGAACTCAATTCGTTTGCATGAAGTGCGAAACAGCAACAGATTTTGTAGAATCAAACAAAACCACCCCAAAAAGAAAAAAAAATTACCGGTTTGTAAAATTGTTTTCATGCCGCCATACAAAACATAAACAAAAATCAGCTGTTGATAACAAAAACACACAAACTCACCCTAAACATGTGTATTAAGCTAGTTCGAAATGGCTATGTTGTATTCAAACATGTATGATATTTATGTAATGGAACATGTTGGTTGAATTTTCTTTTATGTTTTTGTTTTTCGTTGGTTGGGTATGAGGTTTGTTTCCTAGATAAAATTATTCGATTGTTGTCTCATTTACCTTTAAAATGTATAGCAAAAACAACAACAAAGGTGAGTGAGATTTATGAATTTATGTGGGTGGAAGTTTTTTTTGCCTTTATGTTTGTGTATTTGCCAGATTGTATGTGTGTGTGTGTACAGGATAACAAAAAGTTCTGTAATAATTGAGGAAATGACAATTTCCTCTCCTGCTACTATGAATTACAGCACAAATATACTTTACAAATTCAAACATTCAAACTGTGTTTATGTAACTTACAACTCTCTATAGTTATCTGCTTTAAATTAAAGAAAATATTAAAAAAAAAAAAAACATAAATATCTTTATCATCTATTGAAATTTAATTTGCCTCCGGTTTATTGACAACAAATTATATGAGCCTGATGTAGCATAAACAATGAAAACTAAATTAAATTATCTTTGTTAAACAAATTGATGTTTAGTTTTTTGTTGTTTTTATTTTTCTTTGCTTAAAGGGGGAAACAATTGTCACTTTTTTTCATTTCCGTTTCAATAAAATTTTTGGACAAAAAAAATGAATTTTTTAATAAAACATGTGTTTCCACAAAAATTAAAACATTCTAGTTGAAATTAGAAAAAAAATTCTTTGTAAAAATCTGTTTTTGTTTACAATTTTCTATTTTTATGTTTTTTTTTTTTTTTTCCTGTACTCGTTAAAAACATTTAAAATATTTTAAAGTGTTTTAGACATGATCATCAAAATTTGAAAATTTTTTATGTACTACAAAAGTTTTTTTTTTCCTTTTGGTAAATTGTTTATGTTAGGAGTTTTATACTTTATTTTGCTCTATACATAGAATAATGATGACTCGTGCTGTGTTTAGTTGTTGTTTTTTTTATATTTTTTCTATTTTAGAGAGATTTCATCTTAATTACTTTCAATTTCACTTTTTGTTTTTCTCGTGCATTTACATTTACACACATGTGTAATTTTTTCCTTTTTTTGTATACAAGTATCTATGAGTTTCATTTAATTATTGCTATTAACCAAATGTTTTTTCAATTTATGTAGTTGCATCTAAATAGCTGCTTGTAATAGAATCTAAATATACGGGTTTTAATAGTCTCTTAAATCGAACATATTGCATGTTTTTAATGTTCGTGTATCATTTACAAAATCTAATTAATAAATTTTTGTTTGTAAGATCTCTATTTCAGATCAAATTTGTGTTTGTATGATGGTCAATTAATAGTAAGATCTTGTTGGCAGTTTATTAATTGTTTTATGATTTAAGAGTGGTTTGTAAATTTGTTAGAATAATAGCTCCGAATAATTCATTTGGAATAACATTTTTGAAACAGTCTAGACACTTAAAAAGGCGGGGGATCAATTAAATCACTTGAGATAAGTTTTACTATAAGTAGCATTTTGTAAAAAAAAAAAAAAAAATAGGACAAGAAGGTAGAAGAACGGTATGGTATGGTTTGTGATCTTCAGTTCACATATAATAATATCAAAATATAGGTTGATAGCTTTTAACTAATTCTAGAAATTGAAAACATATAGTCAATCTCAATAATAATTTATATCTCTCTAAATGATACCTACTCACACAAAACTGTACTAAAAAAAGCTCAGGTGTCTAGGATATTTTATGTGTGACATGTCAAACAAATCATTTAAGACCCCATAAATTATATATTTTCTGGGTCCTGGTTAGATTCTGAATCGATCTAGCTCTGTCCGTCCATCCGTCTGTCCGTCCTGTTGAAAGCAAGTAGGGGGACGAAATTTAGCTCAAATATTTATCTTACACAAGGTTTGCTTGGTATTGAAAATGGGCAAAATCGGTTAATAAACAAAAAAGTTATGGAATAAATACTAGAAACACAGGGTGTTCGTTATAGCTTCATTTCATACTTTTCTCCTGATATCTCTTAAACAAAAACATGTACGATAATATTATACTCTGATATTGCAATAGATTCCATAGAACCTAGTGTGGATTTAGTGTAAAATTTTGTGTCCTTAAAACGATATTTTTTATAAAATAATTTTTCGGTCTATTTTTGTATGCTACACCACAGGATAAAAATGAGTTTGACATTCTGTTTGTAATTTTCAATATTTTCATTTGAGACTCCGAAAAGTACTTGTTAATACTCTGTAGCCTTAAAGAAAGGGGAATCAAAATAAAAAATATCCGTCATTCTGTCCATCCGTGTGTCGGTTGTTATGTCATTTACGAAGCCCTCTGTTAACTTAGATATATGATATGTACATCAGAAAATGTGTGAAGCTCGCGAATAATTTGCTATTAAAAATCTCTGAAATAGGTCTATATATTGCAGAGATATCGCCTAAAAGATCGTGTGGTAGTAGTTTTTTTTTTCGATTTTTGAAGCCCCTATATAAACTAGAGTTTGTTGTTTTACAGAAAATTTCGAACATTTTTCTTTTGAATATAAGTATTTACTCAATTGGTCCATTAGAACTGATTTATTGACAAAAGAATAAAAAAATGCCAAATCTAAAAAATAGATTTTTTTATTTGTTTTGAAAAAAAAAAAAAAAAATATTTTTAGTGAAACTGTTTTTTTTTTTTTTTTTTTGGTAAAATAAATTTGTGAAAATAAATATAATGACCAAAATTAAAAACGTAAATAAAAAAAATATATATTTTTAGACTAAAAATACTCTTTTTTTCTTTTTTTTTTTTTGAAAAATTATTATTATTTTTAATAAAATTTTGTGATGAATATCCCACTACTCGTTTTACTTTGGCGTTACACCAATGATTTTGTTTTGAAGTTGTACAATTTCATTTTATTAAACTCTTTTGTTAGTTTTTTTTACTAAAATTTTTTATGAGTTATAGAAAGTCATTTGGGAACTAGTAGTTTGTTCAGAGAAGTAATATAGAAGTTATACAGATTTAGTTGTTAAACACTAGATCTCAAAAACTTTTCATAAAACCAATTTATAATCACAACAAGGTTCTATTCCAAGAGTTGTTATTAAAGAATCTAAAGTGGTTATGATTACACCAGTTCCAGAGTTAATGATTTTGAAATATGTTTTAAATCTTTTTATAGTAAACACGGAATTTTTACTAAAACAGATTTTAGTTATTCTAAAAATTTTAAAAGTATTTCCAATATAATAAATCTAATTCCAAAATTAACTGGAGTCTTTGAAATTTTCGTATACTAACAAATAACCAAACATCGATTTGGTACAAGGTATTGGAAAATTGATTTAATGTGGAAAGTTTTAATACAAAACAATTTTTTTAATAATAAACCAAAGTACCTGTACTATAAGTATACGTGTATAATTACAAGTTTCTAGCTAATTTTTTTCTACACTAAAACAAAACGCATCTACCTACTACCACCTCTAAAATACCATTGTTTTGTGACCCACAAACCGTATCATAAATTAAGCTATTCCAAACAAAACTTAGGGGAGGGTGCCACAAAGACTCCATAAATTTTTAACATAAATTGTTATCTTTTTCACAGTTCAAATTACACATTAAAAATCTAAATAAACAAAACATCCACAAAAAAAAACAATCACCTGTATCAATCTAGAAAACCAAAACAAAAAAAAGCCAAATGGAAAAGTTCAAATTAACAATACCTTAAGCGATTTTTTATTTATTTTTCTTAATATTTTACACCATCAAAAGCTGATTAAAATAATTTTTATACTATATAGTATTCGAAATCAGACAAAAAAAGAAATATTTAATTTGATTTTCAAATTGTTATTGGTATTAAATAAATATAAATTAAAATGCTCTTGGAATGATAAGCAAGCAAACAAGCAGCACTCCCTAAATAACAATAAATTTAGAGGAATAAAAAATAATAAACAAACAAACAAAAAATATCTTTAAATAGAGAAAATACAAATACAACAAAAATGGTAAAAGCTAATAGCCGGCAGTGCAACAAAAAACATTTTTTATCAGATATTTAATTCAAAGATTGAACAAAATCAAATATTCACACCTCCCACCAAATGGTCTGCGGTCATCATGCAGTGAACAGGCAGTCAGCAGGGCAATATAGACAAATAATAAATACTTTTTGTATAGATATAAGAATCTATATAGAATTGTAACCATTTATGTTGGTAGATACTTCTTGTTTAAATGTTTTTATTGTTGTAAATAACAAAAAACGAATCCATGAATGCACTTTGGAGTTTGTGCATAAAAAAAGGAAACTTTAAGTGGCGAAAAACAAATCTTTGTTTGTTTTTTTGTTTGTAGTTTAATAAACGTGTTTTACTATTTATTGAATAAAGCTGTTTTACATTATTTTTTATGGCCAAAAACTATCTTGTTAATATCACCACATAAATATGTTTTGAATGTAAGTTTAAGCACGAGCTGTTCTATTACTGAGTATTAGGTGGGGTATCTACAATACAACTGTTATTTGTTTGTGGTGGCGTTGGTGAGCTAAGGTCATGATTTTTTTCTTTTTTGGTATTCAATTCAGATTTGTTAAATTTGCTGCAGAAAGTTTTAACAAAAATTGGGCTTAAGAAGATTTTGATTTTCATTATTAATGAATGATTAATAGTAGAGGGCCTTATGTGGAATTATGGACCGATCTATGTAAAATTTGGCACCGTCATTTATATTTATATAAAACTTATTTGTGTTGAATATTAACTTGATACCAGAGCTGTAAATGAATCATTCATTTTTTAATTAATTCGCGAATCATACATGCACTGAATTAGCAAATTTTGAATTAATTCTTTTCACACAAAAAAATGAATTGAAAGAAATTTGAGTCAATTTAAATGGTTTGGTAAAAATGAATTGCAATTCATTTCCAATTCAAATGAATTTGTTGAATGAATTGCAATTCGTTTGTAATTCAATTGATTTTGAATTAATTCAAATGAATTGGAAAAAAGAATTTGAATTGAATTTGAATTGAATTTGAATTGAATTTGAATTGAATTTGAATTGAGTTTGAATTGAATTTGAATTGAATTTGAATTGAATTTGAATTGAATTTGAATTGAATTTGAATTGAATTTGAATTGAATTTGAATTGAATTTGAATTGAATTTGAATTGAATTTGAATTGAATTTGAATTGAATTTGAATTGAATTTGAATTGAATTTGAATTGAATTTGAATTGAATTTGAATTGAATTTGAATTGAATTTGAATTGAATTTGAATTGAATTTGAATTGAATTTGAATTGAATTTGAATTGAATTTGAATTGAATTTGAATTGAATTTGAATTGAATTTGAATTGAATTTGAATTGAATTGAATTTGAATTGAATTTGAATTGAATTTGAATTGAATTTGAATTGAATTTGAATTGAATTTGAATTGAATTTGAATTGAATTTGAATTGAATTTGAATTGAATTTGAATTGAATTTGAATTGAATTTGAATTGAATTTGAATTGAATTTGAATTGAATTTGAATTGAATTTGAATTTAATTTGAATTGAATTTGAATTGATTTTAATACTAACATTTTAATGGAATTATTCCCCTTTAAAGTGATTTTCTGAAAAGGGAGCTATTGTCACTTTTGGATCGATCTTCTTGAAATTCAGCACACAGATTTAAACGTATATGGAATTTTTTTTTTTTTTTTTTTTCAATATTGCTATATTTAAGGATTTATGTTCGTTAAACCCCTTCTCTGAGAGGTCATTTGTATGGGTGCTAGGTGAAAGAATGAACAGATCATAAGCAATTTGAATAGACAAGTATTACATGGACGTACAGGCGGTCAGACGGACGGACAGACATCGTTAAATCGACTTAGACAGTGATTAATATTTTTGGGTGTTACAAACACCTTCCAATAACAAGTATAAATAATGATTGACAACGATTTCAATGAAATATTTTATTATTTGTCAAATATTCAGTTAAAAGAGAAAAAGAACAATTTTTGAAAGTTTTCGATCTTTTTTTTTAATTTTTTGAAAAACTTTTCTTTTTTTTTTTGTAATTTATTCATATTTTTTTTTTCTCAAATGTGTATACAGGACAACAAAAAATTTCTTTATATCGAAAAGGCAAAAAAAAAACCAAAAATATGCTGTAAGAATCAAAATATGCAGTAACAAATCGATGCCAAAATTTCTAAAACTGTCTGAAACGGATAAATAACTAACAGTTTGGTTCATTTAAAACCCAGTAAAGGAATGTGATTTTGCATATTTTTTAGTATTCCTATTGATAAATAACTGAATAGTAATATTTGACATTCATTGCTTTAAAATCCAATTATACTTTTCATGTTTTCATACAAAGTTTCTAGTGTTACTTTTACAAAGGTTTTTACAAAGTTTTTTTTTCCGAAGCTAAGAGATGATACTACTTGCCTCCACTGCTACTGCTGGCTGTAAATGTTGCTGTTATATATTTTTTCCCCCCAGTTTAATTTATATGCAAGCAGTGATGCCTTTCTTATGTTATTTTGACCTATAAAAACACAGTTTACGATTGAATTTAGTTTTAGTTTCCATTTTCATGTTATTTTTTTCTTTTTTCGGTTAGTTTTAGTATTTGTTCGCTCGAACAGTTTAAAGTACACTATTGCTGCTGCAAGTACAAACACAAGTACCACAAGAAAAAGATGTATTTTATGCAAGTATTCACATAAAATATTCAAGGATTAAAAAAATAGTAAAACTACAACAAGGAACATCACTCACTTTGCTGCAAGCGATATTTATGCGAATATTTTTATTCTCTACTCGTATTTTCATTTATTTTTTATTTTTTTTTTTTTCGTAACCTCTTGAAAAACGCAATATTTGTTCTGGTGGATGCGTAAAATATATAAAAAAAATAACATAACATTTATGGGTGGATTGGAATATTTATAGGAACAATATGATGATAAATAAATGGTAATACTCGTTTTCAACTAAAAGCATTTTCAAGTTTTCTATTGTTGGCAAGACAAGGATAAAAAAAAATAAATATTAAATTTTAGTTTGTTTTTTCTTGAAAATGCATCAATATAGAAGAAAATTGTCTAGTGTTTATTTTACTAACTCATTTCTAATTACTTTGAAATTGTTTTAGTAACTTTTTGGTTACAAATTACATACAATATATATTAACGAATTATACAATGTCCATGTATAATTATCATAAAACTTAATGTTTTTGCAACGCCATCTGGTTTAACATCTAACGGAAGTAAAACATTTCTAATTGCATTTAGAGTAACATTACCTTCAGTCTCATAAACACACATACTTACAGTTATAAAATCATGTGACCACTACTACTGTTACATACATATGTGTGCATAAACTTTAATGCAACACTTTTATATATATGTATGTAAGTATGTACACTGTGAGTGTTGTTACTTAAATTTGCCACAATGGCATGTTGCATGATTTTCATATGTGTGGTTTCTATATTTAAAATTAGAAAAAAGTGAATATAAATATTTTGCAACCACATGTTAAAACATACAGCTGTTGAATGTTGGGTAAAAAGCACAAAAACTGAAATGAAATTAAATGTGAAATAGAAAAAAAAAGAGTTAAAATATAACCAGAGAAAAATTATCTAAATACACGTAAGTTCTCGTTAATGTGTTTTTGAGCAGAATGGTAATTTTATTTAAATCTATAACAAGTTAATGTTAGAATTTAAAAGAAATATTTATAAATTAGCTATTGATCATTATAACTTAATACAATTATTTTCAAAATTACTTCAAACATTTAATTTCTTATATAAATAACTTATCGAAAATTGATATAAAAATGAAAATTTATCGAAAATGTATCGAAAATTTCTTATAAAGAGAAAATTTTTCGAAAACTTTTAAACGAAATTTTATCGAAAACTTTTTATAAAAAGAAATTTTTACGAAAATTTCCTATAAAATAAAATTTATCGAAAATTTCCAATAAAAAGTAAATTAAAGATAAATAAAGATAAATTTTATTTCTATGAGAAATCTGGCAACATTGTACAAACGAGATATTCCGTGTGAGATGAATTTTATAAAATTTTAACTTAATGCAAAAATAACCTAAAAGGATAGAAGATAAATCAATTACCTGACTACTTCAAAAGTAGCTTTAAGTGTTAAAAAAAATTTAAACTTTACATGTTTTATTTAACTTATTTAAAGTCATTTCGATTTTCTATCGAAGTATAAAAGTTAACTTAAAACGTAACCAATTAAATCTTCTGTGTTATCCTCATTCCCAATTATAATTATTTTCATTATTTATTAAATTTATTTACTCAGCAAATATTTATGATTAACTTTAATATTTATTTTTTCATATTAAAATACTCGACGATTATAAGATTATTGCGCCCAAACTCTTGGCAAAAAATTATTTTATTATTAAGCCAAAGAAGGGGACATTATTATATTCATATTGCATTTTTCAAGTGCAAACACTAAAATAAATGAAAAAAATTTAAAAAAATGGAAAATGAAATGAAATACAAGCCAAAACAGTTGGCATTAGACTTCACTTTTTATGCAATTTCTCTCTACTTCTCACATTTTTTTCGCATTTATTTAGTAAAGATAAAAATCCAACGACCACATGACAGTGAACCATATTTTCCATGATGATGAATACCAGACAAAAAGCAATTTTATTATTGTTATCAGCAACAACATCATTCATATAGATTTGTATACTCTCTCTCTCTCCCTTCCTTTCAGTTAAATCCTAGTTATGCTTCTCATCAGGGATAATATATGAAATAAACATGTGTGTGTATGTAATATAATATTTCAACAAAAAAAAGGATGCTTTTGCCAACTTTTCCTCGGGTTTAAACTGAATGTATGTATGTTTATGCTTATTTGTGTTTGTGTAATGTAACATGCATTATGTTGTGCCACAGGAGGGGGATTGGTTTGGTGTTTGTGTATGTTCAGGAAAATATGTATGATTTGCATCACTGACTACTGGACATGGAGTTGATTTTTATATAAATTTTTCTACTTTATTTTTTCCTTTTTGGATTTTTATTTTATTTTTTGCATTTGTAATATTTCATGTATTAATCTGTTACATTGTTTGCATTTTCCAAGTGTGTTTTTCATTTCAACTCATTTTATTTCACAGTTTGTTATTTTTTCTTTGTATTTGAAATAAAACAGACACTTGACCAGCTGCTGGTTTATGCTGGTAACACTTTTAAGTGCTCTTCTCCCCTTAAATGCAATTGTTGCTGCTAAAGAGTTACCATTAATACAACCGTATGTTTTGCCATAATCAAGGTGGCCTGAACACATACTCTTACAAATGTCTGGTATAAAATTCACAAAGACTTTTTATTTTTCTTTTTCGTTTTTTTCCTTAAACAATCAACTGAAAATTCCCTTGCATTATACATATTATTGATAAATTCTTTTTTCATAAGATAATTTTATTTATTTAATTGTGAGAAAAAGTATTTTAAATTTGTCATAACTTTGCTCTTCGTCTTTTGTTCTTTTGCCAAAATTATTGTGTATTTTAAATAGACTAAAGTTTTTGTTAATTTAAAAAAAAAAAATAAATATATTTTGGAGTTTTTGTGTTGTCTTAAAAACCACTTTAACAATGTCAGCGCCTAATCCTTTGCTTAGCTCGTTTTTAGTTGCTTTTTTTGGGGAAACGTATTGCAAATAGTTTTCTTGTTATGGATTTTTATATAGATTTCCTTCTCTTTAACTTTACTGTTGCCAGCAACAGCAACAAAAACTATATATTTATATAATAGACCAAAAAAAAATTATAATTTGTTTTATTTTTACTGACAAATAAACTACGAGGATAAGCCAACTACTATGTACGAGTTGTTGTAGACAAATCTTATCGTTTAAGATTGAGATTTTTCTTTAAAGCGCTATAGTCGGTCATATGGACTTTATATCAAATAATATGCATACTAATATTTAAATTCCGATAAAAAATTTTTTAATGGAAATTTTCGATGTTTTCTTTCTAAAGGAAATTTTTGTTAAATTTTCTTTCAATACGAAATTTTCGATAACTTTTTTTTCATTTTCTATAAGAAATTTTCGATAAATTTTCTTTTTATAGGAGATTTTCGATAAATTTTCTTTTTATAGGAAATCTTCGATAAATTTTCTTTTTATAGGAAATTTTTTAATAATTTTCTTTTCATAGGAAACTTTCGTTAAGAAATTTTCGCTACATTTAATTTTATAAGAAATTTTCGTTAAATTTTCTTTTTATAGGAAATTTTTGATGTTTTCATTCTAAAGGAAATTTTCGAAAAATTTTTATTTTATAAGAAATTTTCGATAAATTTTCTTTTTTTAATAAATTTTCTTTTCAGCGGAAAGTTTCGATTAATTTTCTTTTCAGAGAAACTTTTGTTGAATTTCCTTTATACAAGAAATTTTCATTAGGTTTAATTTTATATGAAATTTTCATTTTATAGAAAATTTTCGAAATATTTTTATTTTATAAGAAATTTTCGATAAATTTTCTTTTTAGAGGAAATTTTAGTTTAATTTTCTTTTTATAGGAAATTTTCGATAAATTTTCTTTTAATAAGAAATTTTCGTTTAATTTCCTTTTTAAAATTTGTTAAATTTTTTTAATAAGCAATTTTTGTTAAATTTTCTTGTTTCAGAAAATGTTCGTTAAATTAGCTTTTTGTGTACATTTTTAATTAAAAAAATTTAGCGAACATTTTTCGTTAAATTTTATTTTCATTGAATTTTATTTTTGTAGAAAATTCTATTTCTTCTTTTAGAAAAGCTTCGTTGAATCTTCTTATAGAAGTTTCGCAAAAGTAGATTTAAATTTAAATTTCCTTTTTATAAAAGATTTTATTTTTATAGAAAATTTTAATTTATTTAAATTATGTTGTAGAACATGATGTTTTTTTTGTAAAGAAAAAGACTTTTATTTTTTTTTTTTTTTTCCAAAATTGTAGTGTAAGCATTGAGTCGCATAATATCTTTTTCACCATTGATTTTTATCTTTTTCAACGCTTTTGTGGCTGCCTCGTAAGCAAGAAAAATTAGTGCAGTAAAATTTAACAATTTTTTTGTTGCTATTTTTTCCATTAAGTCTGCTGCATTTAAAAGAAATTTAAGCCGGTATTTTCTACCAACTTCTTGCAAGGAAATTGTTAGCAAAAACAATTGCAAAATTACGTTAGAACGTATCCTTTTCTCTTTTCCTACCATAATATGTACCAGTATTGTGGTTGTTAAAAATTATTATTATATATATTTTTTGTTTAACTTTAACGAATTTATTTTTTCATTCATTTCTTGGAAAAGGAAATTTAAGAACGATGCATAAGAAAAAAAAAAGAATAATTCATATGTGGTTAAGAATATGTTTAAATGCTTTATTTATTATTTTTTTCCTTTTTGCTCTTTTTATACAACAACAGCAGTAGAAAAAATAAATACGTGCAGGAAAAAAAGGATATAGGAAACGGACATATGTATGTTGTGTGAGTAACCACAGAGAGGTAGACAAAAATATTTGTTCTGTAAGGTGTTTTTTTTTTTTTATTGTTATTTCATAGATTCAAAAGAAATGGCCCTCATAAGATGATTTTGGCATATACTTAAAAAGAAATATAAATGTAGTAAAAAATAAAATAATTTTTATGATAAGTCAAATCCGAATCAAAATTACACTTCATTAATTCCTAGTGGCAGTAATTTTAAATAAAACTTCTTATAAATAACGATCGAATTTTCTACAGTTCAAAATAATTGACAATTTTTAACTGTAGAAATTATTATTTTGACTGAAATTTTATTACTCACTGAGAATTGTCAAACCAAATAACTTTTTAATTTGTAGTTCTAAACTCAAACTCTTAAATACCTGATTGATTACATATTGAAAATTAGTTTGAAACAAATTAAATATTTTTTCTTTTAAATTAATTAATTTGACCTAAAAATTATATTAAACTAAAATCTATTTCATGTTTAGTTTTTTTTTCCATTCTTTGTATAACAATTTTTCAAAACAACAATCAAACTAAATAAAAACCATCATCAACCTTCATTTAAAGGATTGCAAACGGAAATAATATTGGTATTTCGTGTAAATAAAAATAGCAATTTTTAACTGTTAATAACATCCGTTATGGCTTTTAAGCAGACACTCTAACATTGTGACACGGCATCATTATGGACAAAGTTGTCTACATAAAACTATTCCCAACTGAAATTGACACACCGATGTGGCACCCACTTTTTAATGTTTGCAAAAAATTAAAATGATTCCAATGAAATGAGAAGAGGCGTCTCACATACATAACTCTGCCCTTTGCTCCCTCCCACTTTCGGTATTTTACAAATTCAATATAAACACTATTCGTTTATTTCTAATATTATGTATATGAAATGTGGCATGGAAATTGCAAGAACTCAAATGTTGTCTGTCAGTCAGTTGGTCTGTGTATCGTTTGGTCTGTTAGCCAAGTTAAGTAAATGAATCTTTAAGGTTTGTTCTTTCATTTCGGTAAATATTCACATACAACTTTCAGTCATACACTAGACTGATTTGTATATTGTTGTCAAAAGGTATTTTTTTAGCATGAATAGTTGTTGCTTGTAAGTATATGTTTGAATGTGTATGTGCTTGTGTGTAAAGTTTACAAATCTGATGTTTCCACATTGTCTGACAAATGTTGTCGGAAAAAATGTCATTAATGGCATGACAAATGTTTTGTGATGTGAAGAAAAAAAAAAAAGTAAAATAAAGTTTTTTAATGTTTGGTTTATTATACCATCTACAGAGGCAGAGGTTAAAATGGGAAATGGCAATTAATTAAGCTAATGAAGAATGTTGAAGTTATCAAATAAAATTGTAGGTTTTGTTAATTAATTTATTATTTTTATCCCACCATCAAAAAGATTTTGTCATTCCGTGTGTAACATGTCGAAGGAATCATTTAAGACTCCATAAAGTATATATTTTCTGAGTCCTGGTTAGATTCTGAGTCGATTTAGTTTTCATATTTTCATTTCATAGTTTTCTGCTGATATCTCTCAAACAAATGCATGTACAATTTTATATAGATAGTTCGAGGATTGATATAAACTTGGAAATCAAAAAAGGACATGGTCCGCCCATCTCTCATAGAACGTAAAATTTTAGAAAGTTGATGGTGGGTATATAGATTCGGCCGAATATAACATTCGCTCTTGTTTATGTTCCTAAAAGTAGCCATATAGCAATATCCCTTATTTCGTATGTTGAAATATATTTTCCCAAGTCCCCACATTACTTATGGACATTTATATTCCATCAATATATCGAAAATTCATTCGAGAATTTTTCTATTTAAAATTAAAAAATGCCTCCTACAAAATCTTAAGTTATAAAAAATTTATATTTAAAAAAAAAAAAAATCAGCTAAAATTTAAAAAAACTGTAACGTATTACAGTTTTCACGAAAACAAAAAAAAACATATTATCCAAAACATAATATTAAAGGCATTCCGTGAGAATATCTCTATTCCGTGAGAATATTTGTATGGAGGATAGGCGATCTGTAGTTAGATTACAAGGTTTACATGGACAGTCGGTCAGACGGACGTCGTTAAATCGAATCGAAGTCAAATGGTATACTTTAGATGGTGGTCCGATGGTTTTTTCTATAAAAAAAATGGAAAACTCAAAAAAGAAAACATTTTCAAAAGGTTACACTTCTCAAAAAGTTTGTAATTTTTCAAGGCAAAAATTTTTATAAAAAAACCTTCTATAGCTTAAAAAAAGTACTAATTTAAATAGCTAAAATTGTCAATAAATTAAATTTAACAAAAAGTACCAATTTTGTGAAATTCCCCCGACTTTAAAAAAAGGAGTTTTTTAAATAAAAGATACAAAATAAAAATTAAAAATAACAAGGAGAATCCAAAAAAAGTACAAATTCCAAAAAGTACCAACGTGGAAGAAACATAAAACTTTGCTTAAAATAGGGTCAGGTTTCCAAAAAGAAAAGTACGATTTTTCAAAATTAAATTTTCAAAAAGTATCCTATAAAAAAATTAAATTAAAAAATTAATATTTGGTCACAAGTTTGAGATATTATTATCACTATTCCGGAAAGAGTATTAAATATTTTCAGAGTTATGAAAATTTATATTTTTTAAAAGAACTACAAAAATTTATTTCATCCATATTTTTTTAATATTTTTTAGCATTTTTTCATTACACAATATAAACATATAAATTTATTGACAATCCTTAATTAACAGGAATTCTTTTTCGTTTTTTCTCTCTCTTAATACATCGATTTATTTAAATGTAAATAATATTTCATGTTAAATTTATTTGTTATAATTTATTTACTATTGTGATTACTTTTAACGACTAGAATATAAATCAAAGTAAATAAATTACCACTAAAAGCCATAACAAAGATTTAGATAGACATATTTAAAAAAGAAGAAAATATTTTTATTTTTAGGCAAAATATTTTTTTTAATATTTATGGCCAAAAAATATTTTTGCAAATGTTTTATATTTGCACATAATATAAAAACAAAGTTTAATTTACTTTAATATTTAATACCTTCCAATAACTTTGCTATTTATCCTCTTTCTAAGTTTTCCCCAAACATTTTTTTTTAAACTTTATTAATTAAATTTTTCCAACAAAAATTCTTGAAATTTTTAAGTTTATAAATTCATAAATTTTCATTTTCAAATTTATTCAGTCAGTCATTCATTCATTTAACGCATTTCAATCAACACGACTAAAATCTATTTTTTTTTTTTTTTTTATTTCATCCATAATTATCCTTAAACTTCGTACAAGTCTAGCCAGGCATTAACAACAATGTTGCAAATTAAATGAATGCACTCAACATGATGAATAACAACAGTATATGTATTGTTTTTGTTTTCGTTTCCTTTTTTCATTAAAATTTTTAAAAACTATAAAAGCGAAAGAGAAAATATGAATGTTACATATTCATATTTCAAATGTGAATGTGTAAGTATAAAACAAATCCATGCGTTTTAATTCTATATGATCTAGTAAAATGAAAATAACAACAACTACAAATGTGGAAAAAAAATACCTCTCAAGTTGAGCTGACAATAAATCAACTTACGAGCATAAATGTTGCAAATGTAGTTATAACAAGGTTTATGAGTGTATGTGTGTGTGTGTACGTGGGTGATGAGCAGGAAACGGAATAAAAGGGATATAACCAAAATGCACTATTAATAGTAGGGAAGTTCAAAAAGCTCATAAGTGCTTTAATACATGTATATTTTTTTAGATATATTGAATTTCATCATAACTGAATTTCATTCCTGAGGAGTATAGAACTTTGTAAAATATTAAAAACGATATCATTAGTTTTTTATTTAATTTTTGAACCACATTAATATTCTTATTTAAAATACATATAAGCAGTTCTGATAAAGAATATATTCTTCACAATTTTATTAAAACTATTTTGTTATTCTAAGGATATTTTATATATAAACTTCATTTCATTGTTTATTTCAATTAAGTAAATATATATTCAAAAGTCGTATTTTAAATCCTTTACATTCTGCCTACACATATCATCAACTATTATGTGTGTACGTACACCTTTAAAAGGATATTCATACTTGTTGTACTCTTATATGGGAAAATATGAAAATTCCTATAAAGTAGCAACAGTTTTATGAACAAATATTTCCCTGCTTAATACAATTTTCACCTGACTGCGTAGCTTGAGTAGTAAGTATCCATTTGTACACATCTTCACATTTAAACAAATTGTATACACATCACTCATACTATTATCAAGTACCTACCTATCAGTATGGGGAGAATTTCAATTCAAGAGTATTAGGGGGTTTCATGAATAATGATTTAAGAATGTATTTTTAGAACAAAAAATTTGTAGCACACATTTAATAATAAACCGGAATTAAATATTTGATACTATCAGTTAGGTACCGAGTGTATTATTTAAAAATAAGTTAACATTTCATATAAATATATATATTTTTTCATATCAACAGATTTATTTGTCCATTATAATCGTTATTTCAGGTATACCCTCCACTTCTAAAAAGGTAACTTGTTAGTGCTGCAAAAGCATCAAAAGCTATACATTTAACAAGAGGTTACAATATCACAAAGTTAACATTTGTTTCAAAAAACGATGTTCATCTTTTAAAGTGGATTTCACTAGATCATAGGTAACATTAAGACATTCG
This sequence comes from Protophormia terraenovae, assembly GCA_951394005.1. NCBI lineage: Eukaryota > Metazoa > Arthropoda > Insecta > Diptera > Calliphoridae > Protophormia > Protophormia terraenovae. Next base: position 148,613,927 of record OX596074.1, read on the forward strand.
CTATACAATAAAATGTTTAGAATTTTTCATCATTAAATTGATATTGTCTAATTTCACAACCAGAGCTTAATTCAAATTATTCAAAGGTGATAATATATTTTCGAACTTTTAATTTGTAATGTAATATACATTTTAATTGATTTGTCTTTTGCGGAGTTTTCTTTATGCTATAGATCAATCTAAACTTATACACTAAACATATTTTCAATTGGATTAATACCTGTAAATTTATTTTATTAATTTTTGCTGTAACTATTAGAGCAGGGGTTCCCACATTAACCCATCTCGCGAAGCCTTTCAGGAATTTTTCATTTTCTTTCGAATACTAAACATATTTAAATTCTTTAAAAAAAAAAAAAAACAATATAAAATCTGTAAAAAGCTGAGTCGTTTTTTAACAAAAACCTTCCCAGCCTTTTTTCCAAATATTACTACAATTTGGAATATAATTCAATTAAATTTTATGGTCCAAGGACGAAGTCTATTAAAATTGGTTATGATGGGTCCATTATTTCACAAAGCCCCCATACAAATGTTCTAACGAAATAAATAAACTATGTTCACATAATTTGTCATCGCAACATGGTGTGTACATATGTATATGCAACATTGGTGAAAATGTGAATCACTTTCATATTTGAATTTATTCTTCATGATATTAAATCTTCCTTTTATCTTTAAAAATAAATAAAATAATAAAAAAAAAAAAATAGAAAATATTTTTACTAATATAATTGGTATACTTATGTAGGGGGCGTACATAAGTATACCAATTATATAGCTCTTTATTTCAACTTGGTATTTATACCCTTCACCACCATAGGTGGTTTGGGTATAATGTGTTTGTGCTGATGTTTGTAACTAACAGAAAAAATTATCGGACCCCCACCTTAAAGTATATCGTTCGACTCAGAGTCACTTTCTGAGTCGATTTAACGATGTCCGTCCGTCCGTCTGGCTGGCTGTCCATGTAAACCTTGTGAACAAAGTACAGGCCGTAATTTTAAAGATATCTTGATGAAATTTGGCACAAATAATTATTTTTACACAGGGACCAAGCCTTTTGGTTATGATCGGTTCATTCCCAGAATAGGGATTGTCTTAAATATAACAATATTTCAATGAGTTTTGTATAAGTGTCAATCTTTGTGCCAAATTTCATCAAGATCGGTCCATAATTGACCATAGCTCCCACATAAATCCACTTGCAGAAATCACCCTAAAGAGCATAAAATCATATAGATGTTAGTATCAATGCATTGTTCTGTATTTGTATAATTTATTTTACATTGAGTAAAAGTGTTGGTCTACAATTAACCTAGGTCTTCTTTTTAGCTCATACAGAATGGTGTAGGGTATCATATGGTCGGTCTTGACCGACTATAGTTTCTCTCTCGTTTGAAAATATTGTTTTGCAACTTTCATTTCTAATCACAAGAATTTTAAAGATTTAATGAGTATTTTCTTATATAAAAATGAATTTTAAAAACTATTTGTATATCCAATTATAAAAAGCAAAATTTAAAGAAATTGAGCCACCCTAGTATACATATTTACATGTAACAAATCATGTTACATATTTTCCCGCTTATGTAGATATTTACACATATAATGTATACCTATACATATGTATGTATATATTAATTTTCAATGTATATATGTATATCAACTATGTTTTTTACTTGAAATTTCATTGAACTTTTACGTTGGCTTCAACTCCAAAAAATTATAACATATACAGAATTATTTTCTCTTTTTTTATCGTATGTATTTCAAATAGTGTATTTTTTTAATATAAAACAATAAAACTTTATATACAAGTATAAATAAATTTATACACATACTCCCTACATATTCATATTAAATAAACATAAAAAATTCACTTGTTCACATACATACACCCACATAATGTGCAACATTGATGATATTCTTCTACTACTTTTTTTTTTTATAAAAGTAAAGAAGGTATCACAAGGTAACTTGATTATTTTAATATAATTTTTTTTTTATTACATATTTTATTTTATATTTTTTAACATTAAAACCAAATATTGACTTGATTTTGTTTGAGCGCTAGCAGCGGAAAAAAAAAACATGTTTATTATAATGAAATTGACACTTTTTCCATTAACATTTTTTATTAAAATTTTGTTAAATATTTTTTATTTTTTTTTTTTTATTTTTAGATTTATAAAGAAATTTGTTAATATTTAGCAGTGAATTTTTTGTAAGATACATATGAGTATTTTAATTATTAAAACAGACGTAATATCCTTGTGTCTGCTTTATAATTTTTCAAGAGACTTAATATCATACCTGATGCTTAATAATAGTTTTGTTCAAGATATGAATAAATGAAGAAAAAACTATTTCATCATAACTATCATTATGTATTTTTGTATCATTGATATTTATGACACCTTGTCGTATATTTATTATACCCTATATCACCATAGGTGGTTGGGGTATTATGCGTTTGTGCTGATGTTTGTAACGCATAGAAAAAAATACATCAGACCACCACCTTAAAGTATACCATTCGACTCAGATTCACTTCCTGAGTCGATTTAACGATGTCCGTCCGCCCGCTCGTCTGTCTGTCCATGTAAACCTTGTAATCAAATGTACAGGTCGCAATTTCAAAAATAAGATAATGAAATTTAGCACGTGATCTTCTATTATGATCGGTCCATTATTTCACCTAGCCCCCATACAAATATCCTTCCGGAATTGGTATTTAATGACTATAAATGCTTTAAATATTGTGATATTTTAATAAAATTCGGTACAAGTAAGTTCTATATAAATATATTTAATGAAGCTCTTCTGAAAATCACTTTAAAATGTATATAAAGTTAATATTTGACACAAATAAGTTTTATATAAGTAGAAACTACAGTGCCACTTTGTATGAGAATTGATCCATAATTTACCATAGCTCTCATATCAGGTCCTCGTCCGGGAATCACCTTAAAGTATAAAATCCCATATAAACATAGTGTAATGCATATGTTTTATAAAAATATGCATTACATTTAATGCATGTATCTATCCATAATTGGCCACAGGTCCCATTTAAGAGCATTCCCCAAATTTTAATGTGCATACACAATGGTGTAGTGTACCATATGGTCGGGTTGGACCGACTATGATTTTCTTCCTCGTTTTTAGATGTACTAAGTAATGTGTATGGTATGGTATGTCTTTTACAATATCAGTTTTTGTTTGTATAAGAGTTTTGTTGCGACATTGTGATGCAACTATGATAATTATAATTTAAATCAAAAATCATGACTTTCTACCCCTGTCTTCTTTAATTACAACAATTTCTCTTTAACTGTAAGAATAATAAATGTGTAGTTTCAATTGTTGATTTGAAAATTTACGAGTGCTGATCAAAAGTTCCAGAAATATAGATTTAGATTTAGACTAAAAAGTAATATATTCTACCTAAAATGTTTTCTAAAGTTTTGTTTTTATAAAATAATTTATTTAAAAAAAAATAAAAAATAATTTATTTAAACTAATTTCCAAAAAAAAACTTTTTTGAATTTAGAAACTAATTTAAAAATTGCTCAAGATATTTTTAAATCAGACTTGATGTTTATGTTGTTTATTTGTCATTTTTCCAACATGAGTATGTATTTTTTATTTTTCATTTAATCTTCCATCTCTTTCATACAGCATCTGCTGACATTGTCCATGTAACGCACAAATGTATTGTATTTTAGTTAGTATTGTTTTGTTATTTAAGCTTGTGTGATTTTAGATACAAAACAAAAAAGCTTTTCTCTTATGAATAACTATATGAATTCTCATACATCTCTATGGTTTGCTGTTGTAGTTTTGTTAATGAATTCCAAAGTATACTTTTGGCCAAAGCTTTTCATGATGCGATAATTATTTCAACGTATTGTTTAAGTTTATATTAAAGCTTTTTTGTTTTTATTTTTATTCATAACTAAAATTGTGGATTGTTTTTGTTTAAAAGTATAATCATAAGCACCTTAAAGTATGTTTTTAAAAATGTTTATGAAAAAAATATATAAATTCATTTAAAAATATACCTATGTACATATTTAAGATATGTAAAAAGGTACATTAAAACCAAAATTTTTATAATTATGTTAAAGTTCAACAAATGCTCCCAAGTAAGATCAATTTCTTTACCAAAATTATATATTTTCCCAAACAAGTCTGAAATGTAATACCTTTTTTTATATTTTCTTCACGCATATTTGATATGATAGGATATGGTACCATTATTTTTGGGCACTAACCGTTTCATTGTAAAAAGCAATTGAACCCTTCGATTGACAATAAACACCTTCCTTTGGTTTTGTGTAAACATTCTCTTATAAAATTAAAAGTCCAGCATGAAATCTTAATAATTTTTACAAATATTCTACATATGCTTACATATATGTATATTTCAGAATTATAGAGGTAAATTGTTCAAAAAGAATGTAAATTCCTGCAATTTTAATAAAATTTAACCCCTTTTAAACCATAACATATAATTATTATAATAATTTTTGATGATTTCATCAAAAATTATCATAAATTGTTTTACCACCATCATAATAATTAAATTAAAAGTTTCTTTTCTTAATAACAATAATAATTACTTAATTCTTATTGTATTTTTGTTGTCGTCGTCGTCGTCTTCATTATTGTTGGAGTTGTATTTTAATTAATTTATTACAATCCATTCATTCATATGTATTCATCCCACCATCTTAATTCATATTCATGCAGACAACATTTGTCACACGAAAATTTTAATAATTATTTAATCTTTTACCATTCAATTGCAACTCATTTATGGTTCATTCACTGATTTTTTTTTTTTTTTTGTTTTGTCTACCATTAAAAATTAACAAATGATGACAACAACAACACAACATTATTATTGTTTTTATCATTATCATCATCGCCCTCATCGGCGATCTCACACTTATGGAAAATCATTTGCACTCTCATTTGTCAGACATTAATATTTATTTATTTATTTACATGCACTATTGCACTATTGCAATTTTGGTTTTCTTTCATCTCGTGAGCATAATTATAACACGATAATATGCTGAGAATAAGTAATTCAGTGTTGCCAAAACGGCGGTTTTTCCGATAGGTCTGGTGATAATTGTTTTTAACGGGTACTTTTTTTTATACCTGGCGGTTTCTACTAAACCAATGGACGATTTTTTTAATTTATATTTTTATTAATGGCTGTTATGTTCAAGTTCTAAACATAAAAGAATAAATTATTTCCTGGAATTATCTGATCTTTTCCAGAACTCTTCCAATTAAAGGTTTTATTGTGTTTCGGTCACTTTTTTACTCGAAGTACACTTATCTTTAAACTCCATTTCATTTTAAGCTGAGCTTTTAATGTCCTTTAAATTATCTTTTACTTCAATCGCACGGAGTTCCAGAGAATTGGATGAATTGGCCACTATCAAATTCTTTATAACCACTCCATTGTTTTATTGCTGTAATAAAAATAAACGAGAACTGGCCAGAAAAAAACCTGTATTTTCTTAGGAAAGGGAGAAGTCATTAACGTATTCTGTTCTGCGATTCAAAAAATGAAATGGAAATAATTATGGATCTTCGGAAGGGCTGTTCCGATTTCCATGAAATTTTACATGGTGATACGAAAATTTGTTGAAGACTTTTTGCAAAAAACACTGAGAAAGGATGGATTTGCGATTTTTTGCACATTTTTCATTTTTAATTATATTTTACACTTAAGTAGATTTTTTTGATTCTTAATTCAAGGTGCTATTCACTTTTTTTAGATTTGTCTACGAAAATCCCGTAATTCCCAAAAAAAAAAAAACTTTAAAAAATTTCCAAAAATGGGATTTTTTACTTTTTTTGCTATATCGTTTCAACCGAATCGAGGAGCGAACATTTCTATTAAGAAAAAAAATAAAAACACATTAAACTACATGACTCCAGCTCTGCGATTTGAGAAATTAAGGCGAAAATTTGAAATTAGTTGGAAAAATAGGTCAAATTTGGGAAACCCTGGTTCTCACAAAAATTAATTTTTAAAAATTTTTTTCCTTTAGAATATTTTGCTTTTAGTTGACTTTCAGAAAAATGTAAATATTTTACATATTACTTAAGAAAATTTTTATATAACAGAAAAACAATATGACCACTTTTTTGGCAAAAAACGGGAAACTTTTTTTCAAAGTTCAACTTTAAATGCCTGTAACTTTTGACTCCGTAAATATTTTCTCAAAATTCTTTCTTTGCACAATTTTTCTATTTGTTTTAATAAAATAAAAAATAAAAATAAAAAATTGGGTGAAAGTTGGACCTGCTGTAGCGAAAAAACTTCACCAAGACAGACTAAAAAGTAAAAAATGTTAATCTTTGAAGCTTAGTATCTCTTAAACTAAAAGAGATAATTTATGCATACGACATTTCGACAAGCAGAATACTCCTATATAAAAATCTTTTAAATAGGTTCAGATAAAATTCTTGTTAGTTAATAGTTAAGGAATCAGGATCGTTTTAAAAAAAAATGTATACCCGAGGTGTTCAACTTTGGGACCATAATAAGTTGTGGACTCGCTCCCTGTAAGTCTATATGGTTCAAGTTCATAACTAAAAAACCTCTACTATCACCATGTGAAATTTCATGAAAATCGAAACAGCCGTTCCGAAGTTCCATAATTATTTCCATTTTATTTTTTGAATCGCACAATGTGCGATGTAAGATTTCATGAAAAAATTGAATTATGAATTTATGTTCAATTTCCATTTTATGAAAAACTAGTTCCGCTATTACCATGAAACTTAACACATGGCTAGTGAGCATAATGACAAATTTAAACCAGTTAACAAAATTATTTATTTTTCACCACATTAAAAGTTATAAGGTCAAGAGCTTGCACGGATTTTTTCGTGCGCAGTCCTTACATGGGTTCGAAATACAAAGAAGAAAATTCAATGACATTTTTTAACAAGTTAACAAAAAGCTAAAAGTTTCAACTTATAATATTTTTTTTTTTTTTTTGTGACAAATTTAAATCACATCAACATTATTTTATGGAAAAATCTGTCAAAGTATTTAAAACATAATATTTCGAATGATTTTCTCTTCAAATCCAAATGTACAATATTTGAGATTTTGTTTGCCATATTAAAAAATCTCAAAATGTTTAATTATTTTTATATGTATGTAGATGATTTTAAATATTTTAAGTTGAGTGTAGTAAAATCTTAATAAAATATTACATGGACTACTCTACATAGCAAATACTGGATCCAAAAAAGTTCACCAATTTGATTATAACCTCTGAAATTCGTTCAAGTTTTCAAATAGAATATTGTGAAAGAATGGATATTAATTTTTAACACTTTTATATAGCGGGTTTTGAAGCAAAATCTAGTGGGACTTAACCTCAAAGTTTTAGCAATACTGAAGTAACTAGAAGAGAAAATTTTATAAGAAAGAAGAAAAAAAATTAAATTAACTATAGTATAGTTTCTATTTTTAACAGGAACTGCAACTGTTGTGACTTTTATTATAAAACTTAGATGATTTTTTACTTTTATTCACTTCTAATCGTAAATATGAAAAAAATTGCCGAAACGTAACGAAAAAAAAAATCGACAAAATAAAAAAATAAACTCCAAAACGGAAAAATATTGCGAAAATCAAAAAAATACTAATAAACGAAAAAAAAAAACACCACAACGAATAAAAATCCCCAATAAATTGCAAAATTAAAAGAAAAAAAAGCGGAAAAATTTTCCAGATATTTTTCTTTTGTTATTTTAGATTTGTTTTCTTCATTTTCGCATTTTTTTTAGTTTTGGCGATTTTTTTGTTTTAGCGTTTTTTTTTTCTGAGTTAGACAGAATCAGAGAGTACCATTTTCAATGGTCCCTAAAATATTCAAAATCTTTATCTTCAGTGACAGAAGGACGGACATCATTAAATTAACTCAGCTTATAATTCTGAGTTAATCGATACTCTGTGAGTGTTGTTATAAGTATCAATATTTTTGACCGTCACAAAAATCACCACAAACAAATTATATGGAGTATACAAATTTGACAATTTTGTATCTAAAATAGCGTAGTACGTATTATTAAAATAATTTAAACACAAATCAACCCCATTTTGCTAATAAGTCACTTCTCTTACTTTTTTTTCTATTTTAAAGAGTTTTATAAACATTATTATACGGGTTTTATTTAAATAAATATATTTTTTGCATTTGAAAAAATAATAAAAATAATTATTTAGATGTTTGCCGATTTGCTAATTTTTCAATTTATTCGTTTCTATTGTTGTTGACTAATTGTTATTGTGTTAGATGTCATGTAAAACAAGTATGTAATATGATACAACAATAATTCTACATATATTCTCACATTATAATAAATAATATTTTGTGCAAATTTTTATAAGAAAAAATGCGGGCTCATTGAAGAAATAAATATCTAAACATGCAGCTGGGAAAAAATATTTTTAGTAAAAAGTTTATCATCATCCCCATTTAATGTTAAAAGCTTAATTCCAAAAGAATTAATTCTAATACTCCCAACCGCTTCTTAAATATAGAAGCAATTTGATGCAAATAATATAGTAGCTCAAAGTAGAAACATTTTTTTATATTTAATAACTTTTCTGCTCTGTATTTTAATAGTTTTTAAACATTTGTATTTTTTTATTTAAATTAAGAATTTTGACAACTTCTCTAATGTTTCATTTCACAAACTTCCTATTTATTTCTCATTAAGTTACCATAAATTAAACTGAAAATTTAAATATATTTTATTATATGCTTTTTATTTAAATACAAACCTTTAAACATTTTACAATATTTTTAAACTTGTTAACTTACGTGTCAATGATTTAACGCGCTTTTGTGCAACATGCAACATTTCTAAACAAATGCAAAAACAAGAAAAAAAAAAAAAACAAATGATGCCTTGCTAATGTACCAACTTACCACCAGACTTTTCTCATTCAACACCGTTACATTAGTAAAGTCACACAAATAATCCTTATGAATATGTTGTGTGAAATATAAAGTACAAAACAATGGAAAACATACGCCTTTTTTAAAATCAACACTTCTATTGCACTTACCACACCTCCTTTGTCGAGTTGTATGTAGTTGTTGTTGTTGTTGGCCACCTGTTTCCTAACACTTTAACTGATTGCAGGTATGAACTCTTTAAAGCTTAAGGAATAATAACTATAACACTCCAAACTACATTTGCTATATTTATACAACTAGTGTTTTTCAACTCATAACAGTGTTAAAATAATAACAGTATGAAATGATTGCAAGCAGAGGTTCTTAAAGTGTTTTGAAGAGGAGTCAAAACATTACAGATATAATTACATTTAATAAATTTATTTCGAAATTGTTATATTTTTTTATTTTTATATTTTGTTTTCTTCATTAAATTTATATTTTAAGAATCCCTGTTAATTTCAGACACACATTTATATTTCACTTTCATATACATATTTTTTATGATTGTTAGCTATGGTTTTTTGTTTTTGTAATAGAAACCCTTTAAAGTCAAGTGTATATTAAATTTATCGCTTGGCTTTAGTTATTGTCTAACATAAGCTTTTTTTTTTAATATCACTATTAGAAAAGAAAATACATAGCGCTTTTCCTTCAATAGTTAAAACAAGTCGACATACTTTCATAATTGAAATTTCATAATTGAAATGGAAAAATAAGTAAGTTGTAATATAATTAATATTTGCACAATTATAAACTTTTAAATTACATTATTGTTTGAAGAGCTTCAGAAATGTCTTAATTTTAGTTTAAGTTCGCTGTAAGAAACTTTATATAAAATTCTTCTTGTAGTCAAGGGTAAATTTAATAAGTATAAAACTCTTTCCAATATTTCGATTTAAATTCGCAAATCTAAATGTAACAAATATTTGTTGTATATTTTTTTTTATTTAGTTCATATGTTATTCAACTGCAATACGAATGACGTTTTGTCCTGCTTTGTAACTATGTACAGGATCGAAGATTTTTGGAAAATTTTAATTGTTTATAATCGGGAATGATGTCAAAGAATTTATTTGGAAAAATTGGATTCCATATTAGGCCATATAAATTCTTGCTTTTATATAAAAAAAAAGGTCAAATTTGAGTGGAGGCTACTTAGCCCTATTGGGTAATTCTCTATTTTAAAGTTCTAATTTTTGCAATTTTCAAAATCGTTTATTTTTGTAATAAGCAAATTAATTTTTTTATTAAATGGGAAATAATAGTTAATTTTTTCTAATTAAAAAATCTAACAAAATTTAGCGAAAATGTTGGCCATTGGAAGAAACATCTTTCAAAATTGAGATTAAATTTCCAATGCAAATATAAATCGAAAATATTAAGATAAATTCCGTGTATGTTTTTCATCGACTGTTTTAAAAGATTATATAAAATTTGTTCCTAATCGGATAGAAAAAAATTAAAAAACGGAGCGAACTGGCATAGCAAATGACCAAAATCTGATTCTGAGTCAACTTAACACTGTCCGTCCTTCTGTGTGTCCATGTAAACTTTGTAAAATTGGTATATGACCTTCTTATATATTGGGTCAAAGATGAGCCTACTTTAAATTTGCTCATTATTTTACATAGCTTCGGAATTGTGTTTTAACGCTCATAATTGCCTTAAATATAAAAATTACTAAGCGATCTTTGTGGCATATATGTGAACTAAGGACTGAAAATAATCATTATTCATGAAATTTTAAACAAAAAATCAAATACAAGGAACGATCGGAGTTTTAAATACACAAATATAATCCTCAGATCAGGTTCTATCGAAATTCAAAATGTTTTTTATTTTTTTGATTTTTATTAAAAAAAAAAATCCATTTTATTGATTATACTGGTCGAAAAAAATCCTCGCCCAAAAACGTAAGTCACCCTAACTTGTTTATGTGCTCAATAGTTTCGGAGTTACTTTGAAATAAGTGTTCGAAAAAAATTTTTCTTGCAAAATTAATTTATTTTTTTTTTTGATAAATGAAGATATAAAAAGTGTTACAGTTAAAAAAATATTTTTTTTTTTTTTTTTTTTTTTTTTGTCTCTTCTTTACTCAAAAAATAGATAGACTAGATGGAATTTAAAGAGCTCAACAAGAATCAGCTTTCACTTTTTTTCTATCACGTTCTAAAATTTGTTTATGGGCATGACTAATATCATTACCTTATTCAGCGGTCACACTATAAAGCTCAAGAATAGTTTGTCCAATTTAGACTATAGGTCAAGAACCGTTTGCACGATCTTGATAAATTATACAACAAAAGATTCAGAGATATGGATAAATATTTTACTGATAAAAATAAAATAAATAAGTAAATTTTTTCGTTACTATTTAACGAATAACTATGGAAATATTATGTTTAGGTTTCAACGAAACCGAAATAGATAAGACACCACGAATGCTGATGAAGTATGTAGCGGCTCAGAAAATACGTATTCTATTCTGCTGGTTTATAATTATAGTGCACAAACTCTGCTTTGGTACCGCCAAACAGAGACAACAAGACAATTTACGATTGCAAACTTGTTTATATTAAGTCAACTAAAAATTATGTGAATATATATCAAAGATAATTTAAAGCATTATCTATTGAAGTTTAATCTATAAAAATTGTTCAAACCATTCTCTAGACCAGTGTTATATAAATGTAAAACAAAGTTCCTAACTTTTATAGTGATATGTTTACAATTAATCATAGCTGCTTTACATTACCCACTTAAAATCAAAAATATTACAAATTTATTTATTATGGGGAAAATATTTTCAATGTTTTCACCAATATCTCGATTATTTATGAACCGAATGGGATGACTTTTATCAGATTAAAGAACGGACTTTAAAAAGTGGAATTTTCAAGCAAAGAATGCCGATGTTTTGCTCACAACTTAAACAATTACATTTAGAATTTTACGTTTTATTAAACTTACATATGGGCAATTATCAACTATTTTTGATTTTAGCCCCTCAAAAAATATAATTTTTTTTTTTTTTTTTTGATGGCACATTAAAATTCTTTTGTGTACATATAAAGTAACTCGAATGCATGCAGAATCAGTTCGCGTTAATCATTTCATGTGAGGGGCGCGAAAGTTATGGCGGTTTAAAGTTGAACATATAAAAATTTTTACAAACTAGAAGTTTATGTACAATTATGGTCAAAATTACACATAATATTAAAACCTACTGAGTTATTCAAATAAAATTTATGATATTTTCAATGTTTGATGGTATTAGTGCATCATATTTTAGGGTTTCCCAGTAAAATTTTAAAAATTTACTTTTCAATAAAAATCGCGATTTTTTAAAATTTTGTGAAAAATTTGGATCGAATCTAAGTTATTTCTCCATATATTGATTGAAAATATATTTTGTTAGAATTTATTAAATAGAAATGCTTTTTAATATTGTGATCCTTTTTTAACACTAGTAAATATTTTTTGTCCATAAAATGTTTATCTCTCAAAATTTTTTGATGCGCCTCCGAATTTTTATTAAGCGTAACAAACACCTACTAATTATGTCAATTATAGTTAATTTCATGCTGTCCCACGATGTGCCTTAGCGAAATGTGTTTTGACAAAAGTGTCCCGTTTTCAATTATCAACGACATTTGACTTAAATTTATGATCCCAATCATTTATATTTATCGCCACTCTTATATCTATATATCCAATATTTGTTTAAATTGCAATTTTCTATATAAAAATACAAAAACAAAAAGTGCAATTTTTGCATTTTTGTATTAAATTTATTTTTAATGAGTTCAGATCTGTAACCAATTTGTTTAAAATATCATTACCACAAAACTTATTAAGGATTTAAGTCAGTTTCAGCCAAGTTAAAAATTTTTGATAATTAAAATAAATAATACTTAGCACTTACCATTTTTTAGTTAAAAGGATGGATTTTTCCAAAAATTTACAAAAAATAATGAAACCCAAATCATATTGTATTTTTTACAAAACTTTATTTAAAAAAAAAAGTAGAAAAAATTTTTATTTAACAAACAAAAATAATTTTTGAAAACAAAAATGTGATAGATGAATTAACTTGTTTTGTGTGTAGAGAGGTTTTGAAAGAACTTCAAATACCAAAAATAATGAAAATTAACTAACAAAAATGATTTAAAATTATCAACGAACAAAAATGTTACAGAAAAAGTGTATATTATTATAAAAAAATAAACTAACATACATATAAAATTAATAAAATAATTATGAAACAAACAGTCTAACTAAAAAGAACAGCAAGTTAAGGATATAAAGAGAGACTTGGTATCCTTTAACAAATACTGTTCTCTTGTTTTTAAATTACTTCTTCTCTTAACTTGTCGTTAGCGTAATATTCCTATGAGAAACAACATTTAAGGCTTAAAAAAATACTTAATACTAAATTTGTCACACGTTAAAAAAGTTTTTTTGTTGAACTTTTTTTATAAAAAAAAACTATGGTATATAAAAATATGCTTAATTATAAAAAAAGAGAGTATAAAGAAGGGTTTATAGTTTATAGATATTTAGAGATTAAGTAAAAGAGAGCAGTAGTTAGAAGAGATAGAGAGAGAGAGTGCTTTAGAGTTTCTTATTATAACTATAGAATCTTGCGTAGAGTTTACTTTTCCCTTTTTTTGTAAAACATTTCACCTGGAAAGCTTAAGGTTTTTGAAAAAAATCCTTAAAGCTTTATAAATGAGTATTTTTTTGTTTGTATTCAAGATTTATTCCTGTTTTTTTTTTTTTTTTTTTTTTCTTAAAAAAGCTTTAATGGGGTACACCATATGAAGAGCTGGGCGCCGAGGGAGCTGAAGGAGCAGCTGGAGCACCATAATCCCCAGAAGGAGCTGGTGCAATACTGTTGGGATAAGGACCAGTTTCTTCCTTTTGAGTCTTGTAGCGAATGAAGTAAACTTCGGGTTTACTGGGTTGAGTAGGTGCTGGTGTGGGAATAACAATATCGGGCTGCTCTTCGGGCTTCTTGACCAACACATAGACCAAAGTCTTTTCCTCAGTTTGGGGTAGAGGAGGTATAACAGGAGCAGTAGGTGCTGGTGGTGATGGAGCCTTAATGAAGACAATTTTGTAGTGTTTTTGTGGTGGAGGTACAACAATGGGTTTTCTACAAATATAAAAAAAAAGAAATTCATAAATAATTTTAACAATTTTCTTTTTAATTAAATAGTTTTTGTTGTTGTATGTGTTTTAAATGTAAACCTAAAAATCTTTCAGCCATAAAAGTGTGGCAATTCAGGAAGTTTTATTTTGTTTTATATTAAAGAAATATATGTATGTTTTTTTAAACATACATTTTTTGTTAACTATTTGCTCCAGTTAGTTTGTTTAAGTTGTATGAAATTTTAAATTTCTTAAGGCTCATGACATGTTTAACTAAATGTACCTTTTTTTTCTTATTCTCTTTTGGGTTATGGTTGCATATTTTTATAGTATCATGTTTTCGGTTTGAGGTTTCGTTTGCAAAAAAAAAAAAAAAAGAGCCTTCACTTAAAGTGTTTTTCCATTTAATAATATAAAATGAAATCTTAAGCGGAACACTGCACAATTTAAGTTAAATTAAAATTTCTGTAAGGTATAACATATACAAGAGGAAAACCCATATTATCTCACTTGGTAACTAAGTTATGTTTACAACACTTTCGTTAAAAAAAATATACTTATATGAATAATTATTATGTTTATGTTAAATATTAAGGATAATCACTGGTTTAAAGTTTACAAAAATATTTTTATAAGCAGGCTTTCTTTCATTTTGAAACTCATAATATTAATTTGACTGCTCATAGCGAGGTATCGACAACATACGGTTACAAAACTGCACTATTTAGTGTCAATGATACATCAATGCCGAAGTTGTTTAAATTGTACACTATGTGTTCAAATCATTAACGAAAATTAACAACGCCTTGTTATCAACTTAACACCACATAAGTGTAAAATTATTTAATAGCATTATGTATACGATTTCCTTTGCTCAAAAGTTGTAAACGAAAGGAGTCAAAAATATATCACTGTATATTGTCAATGTAATCAACAAAGTTGGGGATTTTTTTTTTTTTTTAGTCGTTGGCATATTTTAAAGTTGCTTTATGTCTTCCTGTGAATACCCCTAATACTTAACTCTTCAAGATTTTGCAAATTCATTCTTTTCATACAAATTATTGTTCGCCTGCATTATATTGTTAGCAAAATGTTTTTACATACATTTTTTGAAAGTAAAAGTATTAAATAATTTACTGCTATACAAAAAATATAAATCATATGAGTGCAAATTTTTGTTTTCTCGTTTCATATAAACAAATTAACGATTTAAGTCAACATTATCAAAAAAAAAATCATTAAACATATTTTGTTGTTTACTACAACAAATTAAGCCTCTTAAAAACACGAAAAAAAAATATTTAAATAACAAAGTACTTGATCATTTTGAAAATCACACAGAAGTGGGTGATTTTTATAATTTTAAATTTTGTTAAATATTTTTTTATTTAAGAGTTGGTGGTGGCAAATAATTAAAGACAATAAAATAATGATTTGAAATTAAATTTCTGAGAGAAAATTTTACAAAACAAAAGATAAAATAATTTATCATTTTTTTTTTTTTTTAATTTAATGAGTGTATTTTTGACACTAATTTGTTAAAGTGAAAATTTTATATTTAAAGCAAAAAATAAAAAATTAAAGTGGGTTGTTGTATAAACAACAAAACAAAATATTTTCAACAAAATTATAAACATATTAAAACTCATAATAACAACCAAGAAATGAAATTTCCTCATTAATATATATTTTTTTTTTTAATATGCTCCTTGTGTCACTATAAAGATTAAAAACAATACTGGTTTAATATTTTTAAGTGTTTTTATGGTAACAATCATTTCAATTGCCTTTTGGCATCATTTTTATGTAATAAATACGGTTATTTAATATTTCAAAGATGTTTAATATAACTTTAAATTATACTTAACTTTAACTCATACTCTTGGCTTTCAATTATTTTATTAAAAGCACAAAAAAAAAACTGTCACTTGATATAAAGAAAAAAAAACTAAAATTTCCTTTCTCTAAAATCATAACAAAATAGAGGAAACATCCTTTTGTTTGAAATGATTTGTTTTATTAAGCCACACAAAGACATTACTTTCGCCATTTCAAATAATATAAACCATCAAATGCATCAAATAAAAAAAAAAAAAAGATAAAGATGTTTTTTATTGACTGACAAAAAGAAAAATAAATCAAAAAACCCAAGAGGAAATTAAAAACAAAAAAATAAAAACTATAGTTTAGATTTTGTTTAATCTAAAGTAAAAAGCTTTCAAGATGTTTCAGTACTTCGGCAGTTAATTGTAGATTTTTAATTGATTTACCTTTTTGACACCATTAGCTCACAACTTGAATACCTAATGTTGTTTAAAAATTCTTAATTGATGTGGTGTCAAACTGATACCCAAAAGGTATCAATTCTTCTTTGAAAACAAATGCAGGAAATGTTATAAATTTATCAGAATTACTAACAAACTGCTGTTTTTGTCAAGCCAACTGGAAGGAAAATAATGTCAAACTTTATTAAAAAATAAAATTTAATCTTAAAATATTTCTATAAGACTTTTTTTTTTATCATAACAATTTTTCTTCTACTGAAAATTTCCAACTGAGTATCTACTTACTATAAAAAATCGTAATAAAGAAATAAATCTCGGTAGCCTCGTAATCATTATGAAATTGAAAGTCGTATTAGCCAACTTAACAAAAGCCAAGACACAAAACAAAGGCAATAAGTTAAAGAAGAAGAAAAAATGTTGTAACTGCATTTCACTTATCCAAGTGCAAGTTTCTGCTTAAGACACCAAACATGATTTGTTATTTATCTACGCTTAACAGGAGGATGCGCTTAATAATACTTTTCTAAAAACAATTACCTTTAATACTAATATTTAAGGCCTCTATAGAGATAGAGAGTGGGCGCTATAATGACAAACCAAAAAAAAATCGAAAACAAATGAAACGAAAACCATTTGATGGCTAACAAAAACAAAGCTCCAAAGAAAGATTTCATAGAAAAGTTCAATGAATTGGTCTGGATCATGTTTGGCTAAAGACAAATAATGGATTTATTTATTATGATATGTTCAGACTAGTCAAATATTTGACCAAAATGACGTAACCACTATATAAAATATTTTCTAACTTTTACATTTTAATGGGAAAATATGTTTTACTATTAATTAATCATAGCTGACATTTTATATCATCTTGTTTCACGCTGTTTTCTCTTACAAAACATTTGCAAGATCAAACAAGGGCAAAACATTTTTTTATTAAACTAGTGGTCACGTAAATTTTGCCAAAAATATGAC
Organism: Protophormia terraenovae; assembly: GCA_951394005.1. Classification (NCBI taxonomy): domain Eukaryota; kingdom Metazoa; phylum Arthropoda; class Insecta; order Diptera; family Calliphoridae; genus Protophormia; species Protophormia terraenovae. The sequence goes on from OX596074.1 coordinate 148,631,358, forward strand.
TAATGTGAAAATAGCTTTAGACTTTAGTGCAAATGAACATTATAAGCAAAAAATCTCTACAATTGTTATAGCATTTAAATGTCAACGCATTTGAAAACGATTTTGCAAAAGGCCACACAAGAAGAAAAGATTTAAAAACATTTTTGGATATTTATACAAATAAAACGTGTTAAAGGATAGCCTTTTAAACTAATTTTAATTTAAAGTGTAAGAAGGAAAAAATTTAAGATTTAATGGAAACTTTTCAAAATTTGTTAAGCGATTAATGATATCTGAAAGAAATTCAATTCTTGAGGAATATTTTAAAGTCACTAGGTCTCATTTTTTACGAAAGAATATATCATTCCTCGGGTATTATTAACAAAAATTCATTTAAGACCCAAAAATATAAATAAATACATATTTTATTCCCTATAATTACTCTCATCTGTCTGTTGAAAACATTCTCTTGCCCAAATTTCTAACTCGAGTTAAACTAAATTCATCCAGATTACACCTTGATATCCTAAGCAGTTTGCTATTTAAAATCAATTAAATTGGATTAGTAGTAAAATTGTTATACAAGCAAATTTTGAACAACCTATAAAAACTGGGATTTTTTAGGAACAATTTAAAAAATTCTTAGAGGAACTAATAGAAATTACTGCCAAAAATGAACTAAATCGGTTTAAAACCAAGTTTTACCTTAAAAATTTAATTCAATATTTAAAAAATATTATTTAGCTTAAAATTATATTTCCAAAAAATCCAATTTTTTCACTTTACAAACTCTTTAAAATTTCATAAATCTTTAGAAACTTAAAAATCTGTAGTATATAGAAAAAAACTTATAATGATTTATCATTTTAACATCTCACCACTGAAGTAAATTAAATGAATTAACAAAATTGCAAAAAGAAAGAGAAAAAAATAAAAACAAATCGCTTGCAGCACTTTATGTGTTTTACCATTTTGGTCAAGAAATCGATTTAAAATGAATTTGTTAGTTGTTAACAATTTGTTATTGATAGCAAAAAACTTTTGTCGATTTTTTTGCATTGTAATTTCGAATTAAATACAATAATGGTTTTAGAGGTTCACATGAGTATAATGGCCCACCAAAACATTTTCAGCAAATAAACGAAAATGTTTTATTTATTTGTTTCTTTTTTTTCAATTTTAACCAGAAACTTTCAATTCATTAAGGTTTTGAAGTGGAACAGGGGGTAAACAATTTAATCCGGACACTTTTTTTAAAATTTACAAGAGACTTGCTCTGATATGATAAATCAGGTGAATATGATCACTACTAAGGCTTAAGATTACTCCGAATATATTTCTTTTTAAGGAATTTTAGCTTTCTCCAAAAACTGAAAGACTTGCATCTCGCTCTTGGTGTATTTAAGAGGATCTAGTCGCAGTATATATTGTTTCTAGATTGTATGAGTCCTCAGTTATTATAGAGTTCAAAATTAAATGTATATGGCCAGGTAAAAATATCATTAGAGACATATATCTATAACAATATCCTGACCATTATACATTAGAGATTTTAAAATCTTATATTTATTTAGAATGACTTCTTACAAGAATGATATTTATCCTAAGATGATATAATATTTAAATATCATCTTTCTTTATAGAAATAAAAGCCAAGTATTTATAAGGATCATTCAATGCGATCCTTATTGCAGGTATATTTTTTTTCTTATCTAGCGTATATATTTTTTATTGGATATTTGGATCTTCTCTGATCTACTATTTTTATATTGTTTTAATATTTTTTATTTTTTTATTTCAATTTCTTAATCCCTCTTACATTGGCCACCACCTGTATCTTAATGATAGTTGCTATTTTATTTTTTTGTCTATTGGTTTTATTACCATTAAAAGTATTAAACATTTTTCTGATTATTTTTTTGCCTTAAAAACAAAATTTCTCATGTTTTATTGATCGTAAATTTCAGCATGGATCAATTACTATTAAGACAAACAAACATTTTTTTTTAAACGATCATTGAATGTTTGTATGTTTTTCTACTAAAGGCTTGTGCCAATACATTAATTTAATGCCTTTAAAAAAATTAAATGTTTGTTTTCATGTTCATACTTTTTGCAGGAAAATTTGTTAAAGTTATATTTTTTTTTTTTGCGCTTTTAACTTGAGCTGCTAAACTTTAAAAAAAGGGGAGTTATTGGCACGCATAGTTAAGTTCGCGTAAAACGGAAATTATAAATTTTTTTTGTGTTACTTGTTTTCTAACAACAACAATTTTCATTCATGTGAAGGCAATGATTTAAAATCATTGCTAGAGTTTTTTGTTATACTTTTTTCTTTTGCTTAGTAATGATTTTCATGAAGTATTGTTTGTTTTAACTTAGTTTAGGCCATTTTTTAAGCTAATTTTTTTTGTAGTTTTTGTATGCTACCAGAAATCACGATAAACAATTTTATGTTTTCTTTTTTTTAGTTGATTTTTTGTTTAGTGTTTTTTAAAGTTGTTGACATAGTTTTTAACAAGTTGTTGAGGTTTGTCATTTTCTAAGTAATATTTGAGAGGGTTAGATTTTTTCTATGATTTTTTTTTTTTTTTATTGTTATTTTTCCTGTTTTCTTGGCTTAGTTTTTTTCGTAATTTTTTTCCATTTGTTGTCAATTATTGTTTTTTATTTATATCAAATATTTCAATTACTGATATACAGCTTAGCAAACATTTGATTGTTTTAATAATTCATAATAATTGTTGTCATTGGTAGTAAATTGCATATTTTTAAGCAGTTTAAATGATTTATTTGATTTTATTGAGGTTATATTGAATTCAAGTTTCCTTTGTTAGATTAAACAGACAGAGTTTAGAATGACAGAAAATATTTACCACATACATGTACAAAATGACACAATTTAGTGTGAATAAGGAATCAATCCCATATGAGTTCAAATTGTAAACTGAGTGTTCTTATTTTTAATAAAAATTGGTAGTACAATGGAATCAAAATGTTTAAAAAACTTTATGTTTTTTATTTTATGTACGGTATTGAATAAAAATTACACCTTGAATTGTTAATGTAAATACACCGTTGTGGATTGTTAATCGTAATTTTTGTAGTTAATAAAAATTCTTCGAAAAGAAACGTTTATACACCTACAAACTTTGATTTTTTCACGAGATTTTGATCTTTATATTTAATCTTTTTATTTTAGTTCAATATCAATGTGATCATTATCATTAATTCGTAACTGAATTTATTATTTTTGTAAAAAACTTTTCACGATCATTAGAGATATTTGAAACTGATCTTCAGTGTATTTAGATGAGTTGTATTTTTTTTTTTTTTTTTTGGAGATATAAAATGTGTATCTCCTAAATAGCTATCTGATCGAAAACTGATGCATAGAAAAGTTGTTAATGAGGATCCAAGCTTTAAAATAAATAATCCTATAATCACCCTGTTATAATGCTGGATAAGCTCAAGCGAGAAAAATATTTAGGTGATGGAAATAAAGATCGATTTTGGTTATTTAAAATTGTTTGTGGAGACTTCGATAAGATAAATGCTTACATCCTCAAAATATATACTGTAGATTTGAAGATATTTGTGTTTGAATTTTACTATTTTTATTATTATTTTTTTATTTTTTTTTTTTTTTCTTGATTTTACTTAGTTTTTTACAAATAATTTCCTTAATAGAGGAGCAAAAATTATTTTAAAAATACTCTGAAATTCCGAATATATTTTAAAATTATATAGTAAACGATTTTCTTGATTTGCTTTATCCGTCCAATAATCAGAAATAGTCAAATTCAATGCTTTGAAACGAATATGAAAAAGTGAAAAATTTTTAGAAAAATGGAACTTAATTATAAGTAATAATTTTTACAAATTTTAAGAGATAAAATATCAAAGAAAATTAATAAAGCTATTTTAAATTGACTTATATTTGCACCTTACATCCAGCGTTGATACAAAATGTCGAATTTTTAAGAAAAATTTCATGTTCATCGATTTAGAATGAAAAAGTAAAACAAGATTTATAAAACTTTAAAGGTTTTGTAAATAATCACATATATATGGATCGATTTAACATAAAACTGGTTTCACTCCGAACAAAAATATAGAGAGGAAAACATATTTTATGAACATAGTCAAAATTTCGGAATCATATTTTTTAAGCTATCAAAAAACATGTTCAAATTTATTTTTTTAATATATTTTTTACTTCAATGTATTAACCAGAGAAAAGACTCTCTGCAGTCTAAAATTAATTTCAAAGTTCTGAGTGAGTAATTTTTAAAATTTTTTTTAAATCCATCAGTTTCTTTTTTTTTTAATAATATTTTTTATTATTTTTTCTAAACCTTATCCAACTTTTAAGTCTGTAAAAAAAATATGAGCAGATTATAAAAATAGGCCGATTTACTTATCCCTTGATATAAATTACATCCCTACAGTATTTTTAATAGAGAAAATATAGCGGCCTCAATTTCAGACATCTCGGGTAAAACTGCCAAAAACTTATTGTTTTCGCAAATTTATATAAAATGTTATTAATACTTAAAGTTAATATACTTTAATGAAATATCTCAATAAGTATTGGAAATTGTATAAATTTTTGGACTAGCACCCTACATTTGGCATTTGTAGTAATTTATTTATTTTTAAGCTTCTTTAAATCGCTAAAATGTTTCATTCTTTACTTTTGATTGACAGCTTAGTTCTATTCTAAAATATAGATTTCGGATTTCAAATAAAATTTTTTAGTTTATATTCTTTCCCAACAATTTAATATTTAGGAGGCTAAAGGCAAAAAACCCGTTCAAATTTTTATTTTAAATTTTACAAAATTTTTTTTTTTTTAATTTCATTTAGAAAATAATGAAAATACTTTCACTACTTCAAGAAAACAAAACACTCACTTATATTCTGTTATTCCCCTCTACCCTGTTTTCCTACTAAACACTCTAATATTCTTTGTTTCATTGATTTTTCTTCTTTTCTCATTCAACGGAAACTATTATCCTTACTATATCCTTTTTTGTCTTAATTAATATCCTTTCAATAACACTGACAATTTAAACTCTTACACACACACCCATAATAACAAAGTCCTTGCAAAAAAAGGGAAATTATTTTGCAACAAAATATCTGCATTTTCAAAAACTCACCTGGGTGCTTGATATTCTGGCTCTGGTGGTGGTACATGAACATAAACATGTTTATGTATCACTGGTGGTTGTTGTGGTGGACCATAGACAGGTTGAGGAGCACCATAACTACCACTGGGTATACTGGGTGCATAACTGCTAGATGGGGCAGAATAACTACTCGAAGGGGCTGAATAACTGCTGGATGGTGGAGCTGAGTAACTGCTGGATGGTGGGGCTGCATAACTATCACGTGGGGGTTCAGGACGAGCTGAAGCCATGCTAGCAGCGCACAAAACCACTAAAACCTACACGAGAAATGAAATTTTGTTTTAATTTTCTTTTTTTATTTCAATTAAATTTTTTAAAACAATTTTTTTTATTAAATTTGTAACAAAATACACCATGAAATTATTGATTTTTTTTTAGTTATTTATTCATTATAAATTGAGCAGGAAAAAAATATGTTTTTTAACCGTAAAATTACTACAGAGTTTTCTTTGTTATTTTTTGTTTTTAGTTCACAAAAGTTCATTGTAATATTTATTGCCAAAATAACACTTAAATATTTAATGAATTTAATAATTCCATTCCTGTTTATTTAATATTTTTCCGTGTTTTTGTTTTTATATGTTATAAATATTTTTTTTTTTTTTTAATTTTTAATTTAAACATTTTACTTTTTATAACGTATTTTTTTTTTTAATATTTTGTTCATCTTGTAATATTTATAAATTGTTTTTTTTTTTTGTTTCAAATTTGCACACATACCACACAAAAAGGCTTCATTTTGTTTATTTTTGTTTCTAAAATGTTTTTACGTTAAAAGGATTTCTATCACAAAAATACTCTTCTTTAACACTCGATTTAAGTTAAAAAAGAAAAAATATAAGATATTTTTTTTAAGGAAATCAAAATTGTTGTAACTGTTGTACACACGATTTGTGTCTGTGTCTTTTCAAAAATACAACAGTTTCTTTTATAGCTATGATGATGGCCAACAATAGTGGTAATAGTGTTGTTATATGTTTGTTGTTGGATTATTGTTGGTTGTTACTATTTACTGTAGTTGCTGCTGCTTTTGTTTCGGTTGTTGTTGTTTTTGTTATTTTGTAGTGATGATGATGAGTAAAAATAACTTCAAAATATCACGAACTCTTAAATTGCCAAAAATATAAAGTAAATACAAACTTTAAGCCACAATAAACTCGCCACTCATTTCTTTTTCTTCTTCTACGCTTTTAATCATTATCGTGTGTATAGTGCGTGTAGTAGTGTAATAAGCTCTTCTTTAGTTTATATTTTGTTTTCAGTTTCTCAAATTAATCTCTTTGAAAAGAGATACCAGATCTTGGTTTTGTCATAAAATCAAAATGGTTTAGTAGGCCTAATTTCTACAATCAACTCAGTTAGATTCTCTTGCAATTTTAAAATTTTTCTTACAAATTAAGCTTTAGTTATTTTGTATTATATCCTCCGTCTGTAAGTGGAAAACATTCTCATATCCAAATTACTAATCCGAGTTTAAGAAAATTCAGCTAGATTGTTTGTTGTTTTCCTTTATTGAACGAGCACACATTGAGGTAAATGATGTCGAAAATTATGCTTAATTCAGATCAAATTCAAAATAATTCAAACACTTTAGTTATCACGTTTAATTTTTTTATTTATTAGTAAGCAAAAAAATGCATATTGAGAATTATAGAATTTTTTACAGAATGGTAATGTCCGTCCATACATTTTGGTTAAATGGGTCGAAAATGGCGTTTACTTCTGGAAAAGCGTTACCATTTTGATGATCACGCTTGACATCTTTATTAATTAGTAAGTAAACAAAGGTATTTTTAGAATTCTAAAACTTTTTTGGGCAGAATGGCAATTTCCGTCCGTCTATACCAGGCGCGGATCCACGGGGAGGGAAAAAAGGAAATTTCCCTTCCCAAAATGAAAGCACTTGATGAAAAATCTGTACTAAACAATTTATGGAAACAGTTAGGAAAATTGTTCTATTTTCTTCCCCCAAAAGCTTGAGCTGGATCCGCGCCTGGTCTATACATTTAGGTTAAATATCCATATTTTAATATTTATATTTGACTTTATTAATATTTTTATATTGATCGAAAAGTAAAAAAAAATATATATTTATATTTAGAATTATATTTTTTTGAGAGAATTCTGATGTCCGTTTGTCTGTTGGTTAATTTTTGCAAACATTACAATTCAAAATCGTTTATTTTTTACTCAATAAATATATAGATTAAAATTTCCTTTAATCGATAGATAACTTTGTTCTTTGACTAATTACAGAACAAACATCTTGTAACATTTGAGGTTGCATTCCATGAAAATTGAAAATGAGTATATTTTAGGACAGTTTTAAAAAAAATTACATAAATACGATATTTGGACAAAATATAATTTACAAAGACTTTAAGAAAAATACACTAAAAAAACTGAAGTTGACGGCTCCATTTAAATTGTTTCTTTAAAGACTATTTATTTAAAAATAATACACCGAAAGTTGATGAAAATTGAATTTTTTACTTTTTTTTTTCAAAAAAAAAAAAAAAAAAATATTTAACTTTGACAGCTTGATGATTTTAATTGCTATTGACACACAATTTTATCTATTTTTATTCCGTATCCATCTTTATTACGAAAATTTTAATTTCAAAATTCAATTAATTGACCATTTTGAAACATTTTACCCCAACGTGAAAAGTAAAATTTTTTTAAATTCAAAGAACATGTTCTTTTATTACTAAAAATGTAAACGTGTTTTTAAATCAATAAACTAATACGTTGAATCAAAGAACAGATTTACTTATTTTATTAAGTAATAAAATGAAATGGACTTTAATGAATATCTTCATTGAAGCAACGAATTCGTACTTTGAATTAAATAATTTTTGAAAAAAATATAATAATTTAATGCAACATACTTCATTTGATAAAATTACTATTTTCAGTGCATATCAAAGTTATTTTTAAAGAAAAAGTATCATCCTTTAAAAATTTGAGACAAATCTACTTTTTAAAAGAAGATATTTATTTAATTTTTTTTTTTCTTAACTCTAAATCAAATCATCTGGCATTTCTTTAAAAACTTCAAAAAAATATTTTCTAAATAAAATAAACAAAATCAACACTCATCATTATAAAACATCATACTCTTAAAAAACGCTCGCTGAAATCAAAAAAAGCTCCATAATTGTGGATCGTATTGACTTGAAACACGATCACTTTCATTTTCATTTTACAGCTAAATTTTAGTTTTTGGTTTGTTTATTTTTAACCAAAACTCTCTTTATCTACATTATTATTTAGGTGTATGTGTGAGTAAGATAGTCTTAATTATAAACTTTTGTGCATTTTAACTTCATTATGATCACTCAAGGTGATCTTTTTAAAAAAAATCTCTTAGGTTTCTTGCCATAATATTATTAATACCTGGCCGTTGGCAGACAAGTAAAGATGGTTATGGTGATTGTGTGCTGTGTTTCTTATTATTTAGTATCGTGTCTGTTTTTTGATATTTTGAAGATCATTTTTGGTTGGTCCATCTGTTTAATGTTACACATGTTGCATATACAAAAATCTTTAATTGCTAATCAATGTCTAAAAATTCTTTTACGTAAATCAATAATTAATATTGTTTGTTTGACTATTAAATTTAACAATCAAAATAAAGTAACAATTGTCGTCGTGATTGAATACTTTCAAGAACAATGTTGGTTTGATTAAAAAAAAAAAAAAACGATATTGTTGATTGTTTGACATAATTCTAATTGTTGTGTAATATGATCATTGTGTCAAGAAGTGGTTTATATCTTTGGTTGAAATAAATAATACATATAATATAATATACTGAATCATATTTAAAATATCATTCAATCATATTAAAAATATAATTTTTAAACAAATTTTGTTTATATAATTCAAATTTAAACAAATTATTGTCATCCGTTTGTATATTGAAATGTGTTTTCCTTAACATGCAGTTAACTTCTAGGACTAATAATAATGCAATATAATGTTAATGTTAATATTTATTGAGCCTTTTTTTTAACAATAAAAGTTAATAATTTTAACTAAAAAAATAACAAAGATTTCTTAAGATTATAATGTATTATCTTAAAGTACAGTAAATATTTACAGCACCATGCTTTTACAATAAGATAAAAACAGATTAAAACAAATGTTTTACATACAAAAAATTACGCTCTTGCTCCCGAAGCTTACATATCTTAAAATAATGCAATATATTGAATCCACTATCGAGAAGTTTGTCAGTTAAGATCAACAATATCAAACAAAATATAGCAGAGTTATGAGCCAATAAAAAGCAGAGAGTATTTCTCACAAGATTTTCTACAAACAAAATTAACATATTTAAAATGAAATTATCTTCTTTAATAAAATGTCTGTAAAAAAAATATTAAAATTTACAACTTTATTATTAAAAATACAATAAAAAACGGGCCTCACCTCCAACTATGTTATTTTATTGATCATTAATGTGACAATGTGATTTTTTTTTTTTTACTTCCTTATTAAATGGCTACATTTTAATTTGAAGCATAATTTAACTCATCTTGAAAAACTCATAAAGTTGAAATTAATTACAGAATAAACATAAATTTGTAATAAATTTATAAGTAAATAAATTTGTAAATTAAAAGGAAAAATGCTATCGTAATTTTAAACATTTAAAATGAAATTTAAGTTTTAATAAATTATTAAAAATTGGTAAAAAAAAATCAATTAGAGATGAAAAATTTCTCAAACAGACATAAGCAATTTATCATGTTTTTCTTTATTCAACAAAAAATAAATAAATAAAAAATTGCAAATAAATTTTATCACGTTTTTTCCCCTCCAGAAAGGTGTTTATTATTGTCAATTATGACATGAAGCTCAAAAGATGAAATATGAATAATTACCTTAAAACTTAAATGTTTAATTCGAAATTTTATAAACCCCTCCAAAAAAAAATTGTAATTCTTCTTTCATGGCCAACACGTTTTTCGCATCAATTTTCTTAAAATTGACCAATAATTTTAAAAATGTTAAATGAATGACTCTTAAATATTTCAAATGTTAGAGTTTGTGGTTTTGATTTTTGAGTTAATAAAACTTCCGTATAAATTTAACAAATTTGCAAAGACACTCCTAAATAAATTATCAAATGCCCCCAAAATGATATTATACAAATTATGGAATTGAAAATTGTCAAACATTTATTTTACACAACAATTACCAAACCTCACCAACATCATCATCATCACGTCGAGGTTGTGTTTTACACCATCAAACCAAAACAAAAAATATTTCAATACAATGATGGACAACCACTGATTTGGTCTTCTTTTGTATTTATGTTTTTTAGTTGCATTAACAAAATGTTGCATAAAAATCGTGTTTGCTTTTTCTTTACTCTCTTTATAAATGATTTTAGTTTTTTTCTTCACCTACAATTTTATTTTGATATAAATCTTATGGTTTACTTATACTACTTATAAGAAATACTTTTCCTTTCTTTTTACTTATTTTGGAACTTTGGTCCCATAGCTTGATTATATTGAAAATTGCACGAGTTTTATGACCAGGACACATATATTTTTTTATACTAACATACATGTGTATATTCCCCCCTTGGCACATCTTGACGACACACTTGTTTTCCGGTAATGGTCAATGTATATTTGGCATTTAGTGTTTTTTTTTTTTTTTTTTTTTTTTTTGAATCTTCTCCAGTTATGTGTGCGCGAATTTGTATTGACCAATATATCTAGTTGTTATTAGCCTGTAGCATATTTGAACTAGACTTAACGACTTATAAACAACAATCAGTCAAAATACATCTTTGTCACACTCTCGTAGTAACATATGTCGCACAAATAAATTTTAATGATAAATTTTTATTACCGCAGAAAAACATGTTGCAACTTGTATGTAAGTTGACAAGTGTTGCCAACCTTTTAGTTATATTGCAGAAGGAAAGGATAATTTGAAAATATAAAAAATTTTTTATTTATTTTTTTTTTTTTTATATTTTTTAATTGTAAAATTTGAATTTAAGTCTCCAGAAATGTATTAATAATAACTAGTTCAAATCAAAATAAGATCAATTTCGCTCTTACTATTTTGTAGGATACGTTATAAAGTCTGCGGATGTCAAAAATTATCTAGTTATCCACAATATGTTCGGTAACTCATTTGAAATATACATACAAATTTGAATATGTTGGCGCTGCTTAACGTTAAATTTTATTTTCTTTTTTTTCGAACGTTCTTTTTTGTTTTGAATGTTTTTATAATTTTTGTGTGATATTGCTTCTGATCTGTGGTATGTATTAAAGTGGGAATGTTTTCCAAAAATCAAAAACTATCGATGTCCCAAAGTCTCAAATGGAAGTACTAGAATTTCATAGGTACTATAGTCTTGGTATAACTAATTTTTGAGTAAAAAAAAAAAATTGTTATGTGAAATAGTTTACGTCTTTACTATGCATACATTGCTTTAGTACACTGAGGCTCCGGTCTTTGTGGTTAATGGGAACCCGAGAATTGTACAAAAAATACTCCTTTATACTCAAATTGAAGCGACGCAAATTGAATCTAAATTATCTACGTATTTATACTGTTTTCTCAGTAATTGGTTCCAGGAAAATATTTTAACTGAAAAGAAGTTAATCTTTTATTATAGTATTTTTATAGTATTTTTTAGTTTTATAGTATTTTTTGTACAAAATGATAAAATTAAAATAATTACATATGTAAATTCTATTTTGATTTTTTAACTAAAAAAAAGTAGAATTTAATATGAAAATCTATGAATCAATAAAGCTACTTAAGCTACTTTAACTTCCAGAGAAAAAAATATGTTGTACATATACCCAGCAAAAAAACGTTCAAGAGCTTCCAAAAAAGAAGTTCTTAATAATTACTTTCCAAAAAGTGAAAATTAAATTTTAGCTGGAAAAAACGTTAATAATTTCGAAGAAAATTTAAATTGTACAATTTTTAATGCATTTTTATTGTCTTTTAATAAGACTAAAACTGAATTTTTGTAAAAAAAATTCATAAACATAGTTTTAAAGGAAGTACTTCAAAAGATATGAATAAGAAGCATAAAAGAAGAACATCCTACCAATGACAACCATGGGTTAAAAAAAGAACTTCGGCAGCTCTTTTGCACCAGTAAGTACTTCCTTCCAATGCCAACACAATGTTAAATTCATGACTTTTTCAGTTCCTTTTTTGCTGGGTATAGTGGCGCAAATTGAAATATTGAAATTAGAAAAAGTGACACAAATAGAAATGACTCAAATGAAGGCCTGAGTGTACCTGTCTGATATACACATTACAATAACAATTATTTATTTTGTCTACAACTTTGAGCTCATTTACATTGGGGATTTTCCCTGGAAAAAATCGCTGCAACTTTTACGTTTGTAAGCATGAGGTGTAGAGAAGCAAGCGGGGTAAGAAAAGTTGCATGTCGTCGCAAAGCTAAAAATTTCATGAAATTTTTTCAAATTTATTTTAATTTTTTCTGATTTGTTGTTTTTTGTCAAACATTTTTGAAAAAATCTCACAATACAAATTTATATGTGTAAATGCAGAAGGGATTTTGAAGCAACTTCAAAACAAAATATTAATAAAAAATGCTGCTATAATCCCCAATGTAAATAGGCTCTTTGTTTTTCTAATTTAATTTTTGACAATAACAAGCAATAATGACAGCTCAATATCCGTATATAATTTTATTTAATTATGTAAACTGTAAAAAAAAAATCATAGTTTTTCCGATGTAGTTCCAGATTTAATCTACAAATGTGCTCCACTTTAAATCGCAAACTACAGCAGACGATCTTAATGGATTTCAGTTAATTTGGATTAATATCTTATATGAGATAATGTTTTTCAGGAAGGAACTAAGAATCACCAATTCCATACTCCACGACATCTATCGTCTATGTTAGGAGCAGTCTCTGGGATAATATGTTGCTTCTATTTCCCAGGTTAAAGTTGGTAACTGTATACTTTCTCGTATTGACTGACCAGTATTTTGGAAACAATTTTCCCAATACTAGTCCACCTTAAAGGTGTTTCTTTCTCATCCTGACCTACATCTGTATTTATAACTATTAACTATGAAAATCATAGTGAACAACCTAATGTCAAAGATCAGAGAGTCACTGGTGGTACTGTTATAACGAGTAAATGAACGACAAACAGTTCAGCTACTGGACTTGACAGAAATTGATTTTTGAACAAACAGGACTGTAGGAACCTTGACAAAGACTTTTATCACCATCTAAAAGTACCCAAAGGACTAAACCTCTAAACTGAACCAAAAAGGTACATAAAAACAATAACATAAATACAATAAATTCTTACATTGAATCAATGAACACGTTCATTAAATAAAATAAATAATTCCAGTGAACAGTACATTGATTTCAATGAACTCATATTTTGTCACAATGAAACTATACATTGAAAATGTATTATAATAATAGACTTGTTCTGTATTTTTGATTTTATTTTATTTTAAATTAAATTATAGATGCCATAAATATAAAAATATTACATTTCACTAAACAATGTAAGTAAATAAAATGCATGTTGCAGATGTGATCGTGTTTGCTTTGCTATTATTTTTATAAAGTAATTCCTGTTGTCCTCTATATTGCTCATTGATGGTATGAAATATCCAATTAGACGCCATATTAATATGACAACAGCATTATCCTGAACAAAAAGAGTTTATAAATAAAATTTTTAAAATTCGTTCAATTGCTTAAAATATTTAAACTAGTTACCTTTAAATTTATATAGAAATTCCCTCATTTTCATAAAATGTTCTCGATAGTTACAAAAGAAACCGGGACTATCACCAGATTTAGCGTCCAAATCTTGATCAGTCTGTAATATATTTTTATTAAGAATTCAATTAAAATAATATATATATTTATGTATACTTACGAATAGAATCAATCCTCTTGGTTTTGAAATAACGATATTTTTTAAACGCTGGTATTTGAGGCTAATAACACATACCTTTGTGTCTTAGTTGTTTAATCTACACAAATATAAATTAAATGTAATATTTTTAAACTGTTTAAAACAATTAACATTATTTTACTTACGTGTAAGGAAGGCAAGTCCAAATTCCAGTTTTTGAGTAATTCATTTAATTTGGTGTATTTAAATATGATGCTCGACTTCTCCTGTGTGAATATATTTCTATTTGTGTATTTTAATAATTCGAACGTCCTTGCTTTATAACTTATTTACTTTTTAAATATTTTAGTTTTTAACGCATCATTGAATTTTTTTTGAAATTTTGTTTAAAACGCGTCATTTCTTGCTAATAGATAAAAACAAACTGAGTTGTTTTTGTTTTCGTTTTACTTGATTTCCAGTTAGAAAGCATTAATTTTAACATAATTTAATGAATTATTTCATTGATTCAATGTTTTTTTTTTTTTTTTCATTGTGGAATGCTTCCTCTTAATTAAATCAATGTATTAGTACATTGAATAAACAAATTCAATGTATTAATACATTGAGTTAATATTTTTATGTAAACAATATTTTTAAATCCATGAACTAATACATTAAACCAAATAACAGATTTACTTATTTTATTAAGAAATAAATTTTATGACTGGTTTCAATGTAATGTTCATAATAGTTTTAATTTTTTCATTGAATTTTAATTAATGTTTTCATTGAAGCAATGAATTCGTACATTAAGTTAATAAATTCTTGGAAACAATTAATGAATTTCATTTAATGTACTTCATTAATTGATACTACTTTTTTGAGAGTATGAGACTGATGAGTAGGAACCAGATTTTCACTAATTTCCTTTTATGGAACTCCCGATAAACAAAATTAAACTCTATGGTAAACTTAACCATACAATCATCTTTCCCAAAAGTTTTCTTTGAAAAAAAATATTTTTTATAATATGTGTTTTAGCCTTCAAGTGGCTTGGCGAAAATTAAATACCATGGCATTTTATATTTTCACCTTATATAAGAAGTGAGCGGACCACACCCACTTTTGTTTTCGAATTTATATTGGTCCTTGAAGTTCTTGTAGTGTGCAGATCACGAACATTTTTGATTTCTGAGTTTATATCAATCTTCTAACTATCTGTACAAAATTTTGATGTCGTATATGCCTCTATTTAAGAGATATCACCAGAAAAGTTTGAAATGAAGTTACAATGAACACTCTGGAACCTTAGGAACCAGAAAAGTTTCTCAAATGATTTTTTTATACCTTTATATTTTTGATGGTGGATATAAAACTAATCTCATTTATATTATTTAATTAACCGACAATCAAATTGTATTCCATGTCTTGATTCAAAACCACTAATTAGATTTACAAAACGTCGATGGTAGGACTTAAATAATGCAATAAATTGGATTTAGTTATTATTATTTTTTTTTTTTTCAAAAGAATGTTTGTTACATGTTAAAATGAGTTGTTTTTAAGAAATAATATGCATTTTTATGCAAAATATAACAAAAAAAGCATTATAAACTAAATAAGCAAAAATATTAATTAACAATTCTTCATAAAAAAAAAAAAAAATATATATTTCAAATAATTACTTAAGATATTATTTAAATGTTCGAAAAGAAACTTACATTTGACTGAAATTCCGTCACCAACTGATGAGAAAGACCTTTTCATGGTGTGTTCTGAAAACTTTTACGCTGGCAAACAAATATCGGATGGATGAATGAGAAAATCAACAGTAGAAAACTCATTTATTCCTTTTTAATCTTATTTATATACATATTTATGAAAAAATCCATTTATGGCAACACTTTTTATCTAAACTATATATCTTGTTTGATCATCAGTATCTGCTATTGACAACATTGCTGGAATTTATTTTTGGATAATGTTGCAAACATTTCCTAGTAGGATATAACAAACCAAATGTTATGATTTTATTTAAGGACATTTTTTATTGATTTCATTTTTGTTCATGTTCACACAAAGAAATCAAATGAAATTATAACTAACAAACAAAACTGTTTTTGTTTACATTTTCGCTAAAAAATAAAACTTTTTTTCTCCTTATATTGTGTTTAAATGACTGCGTGTTTATTTCCCAGAAATACAGAAAAGAAAGAAAAACCATGAAAAGAAAAAAGACCATCCAATTAGTTAAAGATATGTATCAATAGATCGCTATGTGACATGACAAGTGTCTCACGCAATTTAAAAAAGTTTTCTATTTTTTTTATTTTATTTATATTTATATTTATATTTTTTCCTTAAATGCATTTTTTTTTTCTTTTTGTTAAATACAATTGAATAGTCCTCATTTTATTTCCTGCTGTTACGCATGCGCGCTTAGAGTATTGTTTGTGAATTTTTTGTTTGTGACTTACTTTTACAAATACTTTTTTAATATCTAAATAAGGATTGTTTGTTTTGTGAACATTATTGAACATGTGACTTTAATAAAAAAAAAGAGGCAAAACTATTATTAATTTTTAATATCTTTTAAAATTATCTAGATTACAATAAAAGCGTCAGACGATTTTTAAAAAGATTTTACTTGCTTAATGAAATCATTTCATCACAATTTCTTATTTTTTGGTTTTATTAAAGCAATAAGTATTAAAATAAAAATTAACAATGCTTGGGCTTATTTTACTCACTTTTGGTGTTGCATGATTTAATAAAAATACATACATATATCCCAATTTTATGAATATTATTTTTAAAGAAAATATGTATTACGTTTTATTTAATTAATTTTTTACAAAGAGACACCTGGTGTGTTTCTTTAATCAGCCACAAGCTATTTCTATATATATTTTTTTTATTTTTAAATAGCTAATTTTTTTAAGGAAATATCTGAGTAATAAATTAATAAATTTGGTAAAATATTATTTAAAAAGAAAAAAAATGGTATAGAAATTTAAAAATCTCCTAAAATTATCAACTTCAAAATATTTTTTCTGAATCTACTTGTAATAGGAAAAAATTAATTAATTTTTGCCTTGTCACTCTTTAAGATTTGTTAATTCACAAGTGTGAAAATTTGTGTTTTAAAATAATCTTTGAAGCTAAATAATTGATTTTTCTACAAAATCTTTTAAACATTTGCAAACAATATTTAAAGTTTATTTTTAAATAATCATAAAACTAACCATAAAAATCGTTTAATATTATATTTAAAATTATTTCCCCCTTTTTAAAGAAAAACAAAAAAAAAACTACTTTTAAGTTTGACCTATTTTTTGATCTCTTTAAAAATTACATAACAAAGTAATAAAAAATCCTTTAAGCCCTGACTGTCTTTCCTGTAAACTAGCACCTGTAACAAGAATGTTTTCTATAAAAGAGCACAGAATTTACGCAAAAACTTTGTTTTGGTCGTTAAAGAAAAAAATTACAAGAAACTGAAAAAAAAATCTTGAAAAATATTATGCAATATTAAGCAACATTATAATATTTTTTTCTCAAGATGCAACATAATGCCATAAAACGCAACAACATTTGTTAAGCCACTTTTGGTATACAAACAAGCAGACATACAGACACTCAGACCGACCATCAACAGCAATAACAAAAACAATAACAATCATCTCAACAAGAAGAGGTAAAACATGGTATGAAAGAAAAAAAAAACTAAACCAAGTCATTTGCAATTAAGGCTTAAACATACTTACACTCATTTATATACAACACTTATATACATATGGACTTGTTGGTGTAGTTGTGCTAATATAAACCCACCAGAAATCTTAAAGATCCACTTGCATTCGTTTGCTCAAAAATTGAAAATGTGCAACAAACAAAATTCAGTGAAGTTGATGAACATCATAATGATTACAATAAACTTCATAAATGCATTCATTATAATACTGACATACGTACCTATGTATATATGTATGTATGTTGAATAAGCATACATTTATTTGTAGCTCTAAATAGACAATCATTAAATTGAATTGAAAGCATATTTACACATCTATGGGAACAGATCTTGAAGGTAATGGAAACTTGAATAAAAAAATTAAAATTTTGAATATTTAAATACATACCTACTAAATATAATACAACGGCAATTACTTGAACCATAGAAAAGAAGTTTTAATAAGTATCAGCTGTGGTCAGTTTTTTTTTTTACTTTATTTAAAAGGAGAAATGTTCAGTAAAAAAGAATTATTTATTCTTCCTTTTTAACTAATACCACAATTTTTATAATAAACTTTTTCTCATTAATCAATAAATTCTCTTACATTTCTCTTAGTGTCCCCTTTAAGTACATTCAACATAATTGCTTACTACTATATACATATCTATATAAATAATCGAGATTTTTAAACTTTAAATAACAGATTCAATGTCTTATTTTTTGTTTTTATGTTGAAACCAATAATAATCGTAACAAAATTACCAACAATCTAAACTGGACTCGGAATAATTGTTATACATTCTCATATTTATTTGTGTATGCGCCTGCCTATACAAGCACTTGTATATGTGTATCTGGTCAAGATGCTGTTGGTCTTTTAGTGAATTGATGACGTTCATTAAGATCATTGATTTTAACCAACTGCGTAACTGATTTTAAATTTTTAGTATATTTTTTTATGTAACTTCTTTTTAAAAGTTAAAAAATATAAATGGTTAACAATTTAAAGTGTTATACGAACATCAATGATTTGCTACTGTTTTAATTAAGGGGGAGAAATTTAAAAGAATTAATTGATTGCTAAAAAAGGAATTTACAAATTTTAAATCATTTTTTTTAGCTTAGAATACTACAAAAAGTTTATACTGAGGTACTATTAACAAAATTAACCTTAATGGAAGTGACTTAACAGAAAACAGTTTCAAATTTTAATTTATACACAAAGATTCAAAAATCTCTTTATTAACGACATATTAAAAACCACTTTGAATAGAACTATATAGTTTTTTCGCAGTTTCCGGGTCAAAATTTTTGTGCTGCTGATGTTCGAGGAAATGTGGAAGTTAAGTTTTAAAGAATTCGTGGTGTGCAAGATTTATGCAGTTGCGGAAAAAGAAGCAAGTCATTTGTTACAGTGGGCCCTATAAATCTAGAAAAATACATCAAAGAATGTTTGTAAAAAAAATCTTTTTGCTTTCATAAGAGAGCACAATGTGTCCACATATTTTTGTCCCGATTTAGCCAAAGCAGTAACATAGTTTTTGTACCAAGAGAGGTCAATCCTGTAAGTTGTCCGGAGCTAAGACCAGTGAAGAGAAATTAGACTTTTGTGAAAACGGAATCGAAGAGGATAGAAAAGGTGTCCCAAAATATTAAAGACTTTAAAAGGAGATTCGCAGACTGTTCCAAAAAGTGACTGAAACAACTATCAAATCTCTAATGGAAGGGTTCGTAAGTAGTGGACAGAAGTGTAAAAGTTATATTTTTCTGTGATCTGTAGTATATTATCAATTAAATAAAAACAATCAAAGCTCTAAGATCAACCATTTTCAAATTATTGAATTTATATACAGTGGCTCACAGCTTATTTCAACCAGCACCTATTCAAATATTTAACTGACTGAGGCTCTCGAACCAAATAATATATACAGATTCTTTAAAAGCAAATTCATAGATAGAAAGGATCTAACATCAAGTTTAAAAAAAAAAATCAAAAAATTCTTTATAACTGACCTGCAATGATAAAAAAATCTATTGTGTTGCATAAATTTGCCTCACAGCTTATTTCAACCACATTATTAATAGACTTTATTTTGGTTTTACGCGTCAAATATCGGTTTTTTTTTTCTTGTTTGTACTTTGTTATTGTTTGTAGAACAATTTATAGTAACAACTTGATAGTCAACTTATTTACGTGAGTTATTTTTTACAATGGGGCGACGTACAACTATTGAGCAGCGAGAGTTAGTTTTAAACCATTTTAAAAATGGTCATTCACGCCGGAAAATAGCAGAAATGGTATGTTTAAGTGACTCAACTGTGCAGAGCATTATATCGCGCTTTGTACGTGAGAATAGAGTTCACGACAAAGGCCGAACTGCTCCAAACAAAATTTTTACCGCTGCGGTTGAGCGTTATATTACCCGAAAAATAAAAGAAAATCCGAAGTTATCGGCACCTAAACTTGCCACTGAGATAAAGAATGAGTTAAGGAAATCTTGTAGTGCAGAAACCATCCGTCAAGTACTACGAAACCATGACTTTAAAGGTAGAGTTGCTCGCAAAAAGCCTTTTATAAGTAAAAAAATCAACAATGCAACTCAGTATTTGGCTTGCGCCAGACATACGACTGTCCGTCGGAGCCAAAAATGTTAAATTTGGACTCATCTGTAAATATGACTTGGTTCCAAAAGTTTAAGTCCTTACTAATGTGCTCCTTTACAAATGTAAGTCGGCTTTGTTGATTTTTTTACTTATAAAAGGCTTTTTGCGAGCAACTCTACCTTTAAAGTCATGGTTTCGTAGTACTTGACGGATGGTTTCTGCACTACAAGATTTCCTTAACTCATTCTTTATCTCAGTGGCAAGTTTAGGTGCCGATAACTTCGGATTTTCTTTTATTTTTCGGGTAATATAACGCTCAACCGCAGCGGTAAAAATTTTGTTTGGAGCAGTTCGGCCTTTGTCGTGAACTCTATTCTCACGTACAAAGCGCGATATAATGCTCTGCACAGTTGAGTCACTTAAACATACCATTTCTGCTATTTTCCGGCGTGAATGACCATTTTTAAAATGGTTTAAAACTAACTCTCGCTGCTCAATAGTTGTACGTCGCCCCATTGTAAAAAATAACTCACGTAAATAAGTTGACTATCAAGTTGTTACTATAAATTGTTCTACAAACAATAACAAAGTACAAACAAGAAAAAAAAACCGATATTTGACGCGTAAAACCAAAATAAAGTCTATTAATAATGTGGTTGAAATAAGCTGTGAGGCAAATTTATGCAACACAATAGATTTTTTTATCATTGCAGGTCAGTTATAAAGAATTTTTTGATTTTTTTTTTAAACTTGATGTTAGATCCTTTCTATCTATGAATTTGCTTTTAAAGAATCTGTATATATTATTTGGTTCGAGAGCCTCAGTCAGTTAAATATTTGAATAGGTGCTGGTTGAAATAAGCTGTGAGCCACTGTATGTTAAGATTTTTTCGATCGCACTCCTTAAAAAAAATGAAGATGGACTTTTTAAGATAAACGTCTTTAAAGATAATTTTTAGAAAAAAATGTGTACAAACTAATTTTTATTAAATTTTTATATGACATCTTAAAATACAAGCTTTGACAAATTTAATTTCAAATAATTTAAAAAAATCTGTTTATAACACATAAAGCTATAGAGTTGCCACAGTTTTCAAAATAAAAATTAATAAAATTCATTTTACAGGATTATAAATCCTCCTCTACATATGCACCGAATTTTATCCAAATCGGTAATCAAGGTTCAAATATTCTTAAATTTAAAATGGAATTACTCTTATGTAAAAATCATATTGGAAAATATTTTTCAAATTAAGTTATTTCTTACTAATCTTTTTTGGAGTAAATTTTGTTAATTCTTTTAGTTTCCATTTCAAATTTATTCACCAATTTTATTAAAATTTATTAATTATTTGTTTATTTTTAAAATGCTTTCAATAAAGAAGATAAACAAGAATTTTATGGTTTTTAAACAACCAAAATAAAAATTGTAAATTTAAAAGCCTACAAATATTTATTATACTTACTTTAAAATCGTCTTAAATTAATTTCAAAATAAATGGTAAATCATTTAATTTTATAGATTTTTAAGAATTTCCCAGCAAAAAAACTTTAGAAACTAATATGTATACTTTTTTACACTACTTACACATTAGCTGAATAACCCATTATTTTAACATGATGAAAACATTACAAGAACTAATTACTTTTAAGTTGTTCAATAACTCATAGATTTTAAAGTATTGCTGAAGCCATTATATGTTAAAAAAAAAAGGAACTAGTTACGTTTTAGATTACTAATAAGTAATGAAATTTTTGGATTTTTTTTTTTTTTTTTCTTTTACTTTAAACGTGGAAAGATTTAATAATTATTTTCAAAAACTTAACTATAAGGAAAAATTTAATAATTTTAAAATTATTTTAGATTAAATATTAATTTATACGCAAATTCTGTCATGCCACATATTTATTCCTTTTATAAATATATTAATTGCTAAACTGAATAAGAAATCAATAAAAAATACTTAAAAAAAAAAAAAATCTGATCATAAATAAGTAGTTCCTAAACTATTTTTATGTAATGTAGACAGTATGTTGTAGTCATTGAAAAGAAACTACATCCGTAACTACATGCCATTACCAAATTTTTGCTGGGTTTAAAGTAAAACATTCTAAATTAAATTAATGCATAAGGCATTTCAAGTTTTAAAAGTTGATATTTTAAATATGATGTGATTAATGCAATTAACAAAAATTTGGCAAGTAATTTGGCAAATTGATTTACGTTAGTAAAGTTGTTAATAAGATATTTATAAAATATATATATATTGATGCATATATAAAATACCCTTAATATTAATCTAACAATTCCTTACTGGCATTTACTACAGTTTCTTTTAGCAGTCTCTTTTTTATAGTTTGCAATAATTAAAAAATTTATTAAATAATCATAAATAATATATTTAATAAAAATTGTTCTTACACTACATATTTAGTTTTAAAAATAAACTTTATTAAATCCTTAATTAATCATTACTTTAATTACAATTTATTTACATACATTGCATAAAAAACTTAATAAATTACGTATTAAAATTAGTATGCAGTTGATGTTATTAGTGCAGTACTCACTTGTTAATGCTCTCAATAAAAATATAAAGATACATTGTATGTACATACATATATACAAATGCATAGGACAAGAAAATGCATGCAATTGTTGTTTGTTATAACACACATAGAATAATATAAGAAAAAAGGAGTCATTTAGTTTTAATTGTTCTCCTTTAGTAAACGGTCGAGTTTTAATACGTATATAGTTCGGTTTTTATTAAAACGGGAAGTGATTAAAAATGTTGTCATTAATAGTGATATTTTAATATTTTTATTAAAAGAAATCAATAAAATTTAAAAAATAACAATAAAAATGAAATAATTATGTATATAGTTGTCTTATCTTAATTTAATTGTTCTGTTTTAATAAAAAATTAAAAGTGTATTGAAGGTTTATTTTTAATTGTTAAATTTTCCTTTTTTATTAAAGTTAAATTATAAATATAAAATTCATTATAAAAGCAATAAAAAAAATTATCATAAAAAATCAATAGAATGCATTAATAACGGTTACTTGTTGCTTTGTATTGTTTTTGCTTATTAAAATAAAATATGTAGGTGTAAATGAGAAAAAGAAAAAATATATAGAATTTCTCATTGTCAAGAGAGTTCTCATTAATAAGAAAAAAAAAACAGTGTTATTATTTTTTGTCATTGTTTTCGTATTTGTTATTATTGTGTTTTGTTATTAATTATATCGTGTTGTAATAAAGGTCAAGAGAGGTGCAAGTGTTAAATAATTATTCTCGTGTTTTTTTTTTTTTTCTCTTTACATTAAAGCTTAATTTGTTTTTGATAATAATAAAGAGTGCATTCAAATCAATGTTAATAAAAAGAGTCTTAGCAAATAATAAGTGTTGTAAAAATTGAAATTAATACGGTTCGCGCGTAAAAATAAATTAATTGTGCAGGTTTAAATAAAACAAAATTTTATTAAAAGTACGAACGAGTATATTTAAAGGTAAGACAATTTAATTTATTTTTAGTCTTCACATTTAAAGTTGATATAAATTCTGTCATAATTTTTAATGTAATGTTGTTATGAATTCGCCTTCATTAAAATTACTAAAAGTTTAATTAATTTAACAACATTATTAAAAGTAAGAAAACTAAAACATTTAGAGCCTATTACTTCTGTTGATATATATACATACATAACGAATGTACTTTTCCATCTAAAACTCCCACTATGTTAATCGTAGCTTTAAATGTATTTACCAAGTCCTTTTCACTCCGATTCTTTTGTTCTTTCTTTTGATGAAAAATTAATTAAATTAAACAAGTTATTATTTATTAAGTATAAATAAATATTTAGTTTCTTTTTTTATTTCGCAAGGTATCATGTAATTTAATTTTAATTTAAAATGCTGTGTATAAAATATATGCCCTTATAAAGTCCATGGTAGGTTTAAAAAACCTTAATGTTTTTAAAAGCTACATTTCAGCTGTTTTAATTGTATGTCTATATTTAACAAGAATTTACTGGCAAAAAAAATGACACCATGACTACATAAGACACAACCAAGTGATAGTGTCGGGGTGAGCATTGTTGATGATGTTTTGTTGATGACTTTAGTAGCACCATTGTCATCTTCGTTGTTGTCATTATTGTTAACAATGTAATTAGGTTTATTAAATCTTGATAAAAGCTCTTTTTAAGTGATTTCTTTTTTTCTGTTTTTTTTTTTTTTTAAGAAAATATTTTATTGTACCCGTAATACATAATGGTATCACAGGAGAAGTATTTATGATGTTATGTCAAAAAATGTACTAAGTTGACAGTGAAAGTGACAGGTTATTTTTTCCTCTCATATGATCTATACTACAATGAAAAGGGGTATATATGACTTAATATATAAAAAGTAGCAAAAAAATATACCAATATTTTACCTATTTAAAAAATCTATTATTTCAAAAATTTAGTTAAAGAATATATTTGTTTTATAATCAATAATAAAAAATGCTGCGAATTAGAATTTTGTGTAATAAGACATTTTTTATAAATTAATAAATAAGAAATTCATTATTATAATCATTATTACAGACTTTTTGTCTAATAATATTCATATTTACTATATTTTTTAGTTAATCATTATAATTAGAGTTCCCATAATTCGCCTTATTCTATTAAATAATATTCAATTTGTTTACTCATGATTTTTTTGTAACCAAAACCTTTAGAAAAATTATTTTATTAAAATAATATTTCACAAGACATTCGTCGCCATTCGGTTTTGACTCCTTGGATGGATGGTTGCTACAAGCTTTTTTTTTTTGTTTTTTAAATTGTGTCGAAAATTCCATTATGTGGAAAATATGTAGAATTTTATTATTGTCTACTTTTTCTTATTTTTTTTTTTTTTTTTTTTTCGTAGTTATTTCTTTTATATGATTCGATAAATTTGTACTACAACTCATAAATAACAAAAAGGAACAAAATATGAATGCCATTTGTTTACTTTCTTTGTTTGAAGGACAAAAGGAATGAAATGTAATGGAATATTTTTTATGTCTCATACTGGTACTGTTATATTTATTGGAGTAAATTAAAATTTAAAAATATTAAATTAAGGAATAATTTAAAATTTTAATTTTAAATTTTTTAATTATATTACTTTTAAAATTTTCAAAATTAATCAAGTGGAAATCTCATTAATGTTCAGCGTTGAGGATGACACCACAAAATACTTTGTTGTCAATGTTAGAAAATTTATGAAAAATTTCCTATAAAAAGGAAATTTATTGAAAATTACCTATATATACTCAAAAATAATCAATAATTTTTTTAATAATTGAAAATTTCTCAAAAATTTTGTACAAAAAAAAAAAAAAATTATTGAACAGAAATTTTATCAAAAATTTCCGATCAAAAAAAATCAAAATGTATCCATAAATTAAAATGTATCTATAAAATTAAAATGTATCGAAAATTCCCTTGAAATGTCTAAAACTTCCTATAAAAAGGAAATTTATCGAAAATAAAATGAAAACTTATTGAAATTTCCTATAAAATGAAAATTAATCGAAAATTTCCTTTAAAAAGAAAATTTATAGAAAATTTCCTATAAAAAGAAAATTTATCGAAAATTTTCTACAAAAACAAAATTTATCAAATATATTCTATGAAAAGAAAATTTCATATAAAAAACATTATTTTAAATTTCCTATAAAAATAAAATTTATTTAAACATTATATAATATTTTGTAGTTAATTTTTTTATTATTGACTTTTGCAAATTGAACCTCGTTTAATAACTAAACTTCCAGCTTGACTTGGTCTTAAAATCTATTGATTTCAAAAATAAAAATTTCAAATAAAACTGTCAACTCTTAATATTATAGACATATGCAAATTTAAAATCATTTGAATAGAAATAAATGAATTTTACTTAAATATATGAAAGGTAACATTTGGCCTTAACACATGTTAATACTTTTAAAACTTCTTCTTAAGCTTCTTCTTCTTCATTATTTTTATTGTTATTGCCATCATTTCGAATTTGTTACTTTCATTTTTCAATTATTCAAATGTTACAAGTCGGAAACACTTGTTTCAACTTTATACCACCAGACAATGTTGCATGTGTTTCTTTCCTTTTCTATTTACTTAATTTATTTTACTTTTATGTTTATGTTTATTTTCTTTAAAACTCATATGTATATGAAACAATCCACAAATATATTGTTGTTTTGTTTCAACATTTAAAATATTATTTTGTAATAATATTAATTGCATACCAAACTAACAAAAGAAAACAAAATAAATCTCTCTCCCCCAAAAAAATAACTTTAAAATCACTTAATTATTAAAAAAAAAAAAAGCAATTAAATACTTCAAGCATATGAAAAAAAAACACAAAAGTGGGAGATAAATCTTCATCTACTTTATGCAGACAAATAAATTCATAAGAGTAAGAGTATGTATGTATATCTGATAAACAATTCACGTATATATTTAAGTATGAAAGTACTTTATTTATTTCAAGTTATAAAGATGTTATTATAACAATTAATTGTAAAGTAAAACCTCAATCATATCATAACATCATACTATTTAATCTTGTAGCCATATTTTTATTATATTTTTGTTTTATTTTTTGTGAATTTTAATCAAAACACATCATAAATTGTTTTTGTATGTAAATCACTTAAAAATGAAATAGAAATTCATACATTAAAGCACTTGAAATTCACATTTTTTGTTAATATATTTTTTTTTTTTTTATATTCGCCCCTAAAAATGTTTTGTTTTGGTTAAAAATTTAATTGTATTTTCTTTGTTATTTTTTGAGTTTTAACAAAAACCAAAGCCAACCCACTTATTAAGGTAATAGAAGTAATATTTATATACCTACCTACCTTTTGTTTTGGTACCGTTAATTCATCTTCATCATAATTTATTGTTTTTTAACTTCATCCAATTCCGTTAGTTATTGTTGTTGGAAAATTTATATAATCTAACCATTTGTGGATTTTTAACCAAAATTTTGCTTTAAATAGTTTAAAATATTATTTATTTTTATAATGCTAAAATACTGTTTATCATTTTTGCATCCATAACTTCTTTTTAGTCACACTTATACACTAAGTATTAATCGATTTTTGCAATTTTTTTATACAATTTGTTCAGGAATTGATTTGTTAAACCCATTATATACTTTGATGGATATTAATTCATCCTTGTTTTATAGTTAGTTTTATTTACAGTGGGAAAGATTACATTAGAAACAATTTAAATTTTGTACAAAACAAAAAATTTCCACTGAATGGAAAGTTTATGGAAAAGTCTCTTTATCAAAAATTTTATATAGGCAGAAAGATGATCAAAAGTTTTCTTTAAAAAGAAAACTGATCGACAGCTGTCTATGAAAAGAAAAACTGATCGGCAGATTCCTATAAAAGGAAAACTGATAGACAGTTTTCTATTAAAAGAAAAAAGATTGAAACATTTTTTTATAAAAATAATATTGATCGAAAATTTCTTCTGATCGAACATTTTATATAAAAAGAAAATTGATTAAATATTGTATATAAAAGGAAAATTGATCGAAATTCTTCTATAAAAATATTTTTTTCTAACATTATTTATAAAGAGAGAATTATTCGAAATTTTTTTATAAAGAAAAAATCATTCAAAATCTATAATGTTACTACTGAGTGATTAACTAACTGACTTACTTGGTGATTCATCATCGCACAGCCCAAACGGTTATAGCTAGAAAGATGAAATACAGAATGTATATTGGTCTCCTACCTATTAGATCCAAAGATAAAAACGGGTATACCTCCTAAAGAGATACAAAAAAGTTGAATAGTTATCGTTATACTTTGAAAAATAATTGGATAGGTGTCTGGTACTTTTTTGAAATTCGGCTGTTTTAAAATGTACATCAAATTAGTACCTCATCAAAAATTGGCGAATACAAGCTTGGTACTTTATGGAAATTCGAACCTTTAATGGGTAAAAGTAGTATCTTTTTTTTTTGTACTTTTTTCACAAAATATTTTTTTTCTTTTTACTGACACATGTGTGCGTATGAATATTTTAACATTCAATTAGTACAATTTAAAAATTCATTGGAATACAATTTCGGCACATCCAAGTACCAAAAAGGGGATAAAATCAGGAAATTAAATTTTCATTTTTTATTATATTAAACCTAAAAACATAAAGTTAAATATATGTAGTCCTAAGTGAGTGAGAATTCACAAGAGGAGATTTTGTGGTACTTATTCATTATTCTAATGATACTTTTTGAATTTTCTACAATATTAAACATAAAAACATTAAACATACATGGTCCTATGTAATTAAGAATTCGAAAGGGGGAGTATTGTGGTACTTTTTCGTTTTTCCAATAGTACTTTTTCAATTTTCTATAATATTGAATCTACAAGTATGAAATTTAAAATATATTATCCTAAGTGAATGAGAATCCAGAATAGATCTGGCACTTTTTCGTTCTTCTAATGGTGCTTTTTGAATTATCTAAAATATTGAACCAAGAAATATGAAATTAAAGATAGAACCATATAAGGGTAAAAATTCAAGAGGGGGAATTTTTGGTACTTTTTTGTTCTTCTAATGGTAATTTTTGAATTTTCTATAATATTTAAGCTAAAATCATTACTGTTCTTAATGCTGACAGAGCTCCAACTCACGGGAGTTAGAAATCATAGTTTAATATTACGGTTTTTTTTTTTTTCACTTTTGATATTTTATTTTGTTTTTTTCTAAATTAAAAGGCTACCGTTTTTATCTGGGGTATGTAGGAGACCCATACTAGGAGTACTGCATGATCGGATTAAATGCATTTTATTCGTTGCTTTCATTTTATATCAATACAATGGGGTAGCGAAGCACACTGTGTTTAAGGTATTAGAAATATTATTCAAAAATTTATAGTCATAAAATTATAACTTAATAAAACACAATGATAATAAAAACCATTATTTCAAAAAATGTACGCTGACGAAGTAGCGGGTATACTGCTCGTCTTCTATAAAAAGAAATTAGTTGAAAAATTATCTATAAGAAAAAAAATATTAGAATATTTTTTATAAAAATGAAAAACGATCGAAAAATTTCTATAAAGAAAATGTATCAAAAATTTCTACCAAATTAAAACTGATACCAAATTTCATATGAAGAGGAAATTTATCCAAAATTGTATATAAAAGAAAATTTATCAAAATTTTCTATAAAATAAAATTTTTCGAAAATTTTAAATAAAAAAAATAAGATTAAAAACTTTCTGCAAAACGAAATTGGATCGAAAATTTTCAATAAAAAGAAAATTTTTAATTCAAATTTTATTTCTATAGACAAAATTTTTTACTTAAAAACTGTGTCAAAAAAAAGTATTAAAAATTAATGTAGAACATTTTTGAATTTCTATCAAAATTTTCTATAAATTAAAAAAAATATTTTTTTAAATGAAAAATTTTTTTGCAAATTTGCTATCAATTTAAAAAATATCACAAAATGGTTATAAGTATTAATTATCAAACATTTGCTATATCGTCTAAAATTGATCGAAAATTTTATTTAATTTTCATTTTGATGTGTCATTGGAACATTTATATTTCTTAAAAATTTATTTGAAGTATGACTGTAACAAACCTAATTTTACAGCTAAAAAGCCCACTTTAAAAAACTCACTCTAAAACCAATTTATAACCCACCAACTTTAAAATAAACATTAGGAAAATATAGGTTGCTAAGCCACAATATTCCTCTTAGCCAATTTCCAAAAAAAAAAAAAAGGAAAGGAATGATTTGGTTTATTTTCTGTTGCATCCAGTAGTAAAAATAGTGACTTATAGTTAACAGAAAAAAACTATAAAATAAATAAAAACCAATATGATGTAATACCAAAGAAGTAATGAAAAAAAATTAAATCATCTTCAATCTGTGTATGCAACAACATTCGAATTACTTCAGTTTAACATGTTAAATCACAACACTAATACATTTGTTTTTCCTTCGTTCGTTCATTTATTCAGTCAGTCATCTCCACATAAAATTACCAGCCAACCAACCAACCATCCATCCATTCAACCATCCGTCCAGCAAAACCATAAGCAACAACAGCTCGAGTATATGGACTCGTAAAAAAATCTTAAATTTAAAACTTTGTTTAAATAAAAAATAAAAACACTTGTTACAGCAACTGACCACACAAACTCATATACTACTCCAAAATACTACATTCAATCTCTGGATATAAATCTGTTCATTTTCCTACGTTTGAATGCTTTAAACCAAAAATCCAAAAAAAAAAAAAAATATTCAGGTGGTAAAAGTTGTTGTCTTATGTTTGTTCGTCTTCACTTTTTTTATTTTTATAGTGAGAAAACTATTTATGTTTGGAATGAGTGTGTGCTTTTTGAGTAATTGGGTTTTTAAATTATTTTGAAAAGATATAAATAATAACAACAACACTTAAGATGCAACAAAAAATTCCTGGTTTAAAAAAAAATATCATTTGGTAATATTTAAGGCATCTAGATTTAAATGTCTGCCTTATTTTTTTTTTTTTTTTTTTTTTTTGTTTGCTTTTGGGTTTATGAGTTTTATCTTGCTAATTAAAAGCTGTTTTATGTATTTAATTTTTAATGTTTTAGTTAATTAATTATTTATTTAGTAAATAATACTCTTGTTATTTTTATTACTCTTGAATTAAAAAAAACTGTTTCCACATACATAGACTCTTCTGTATCCAGCCAATTTCTCTATAGAAACTTTTAAAAATATAAATTTATTAAGAAGCCTTAAGAACCCTGTTCTTCACAAGTCTTCAGACATTTTATTTTATTTCCACATCCAGAATTTGTGGATCAATAAATATATTCCTTTCTTTGATAAAACGGTGAATACACAGGTATCTAAGTTCCGCGTTTCATAGAGAGGGTGTTGAGATTAAAATAAAATTTAAATATAAAATACAACATGAAATCCGCTGCGATACAAAAAGTACGTACCACACTATGCTTGTGTCTATTTGGTACCATTAAACAGAAATATTTAGTTAACTGACTGTATTAGGGCACCACTAGTTACTTTATTAACTACGTCACAGTCCCTTTAATATGGTCCTAGGAGGTAGTCAAATAAACTGCTATTGCCACCAATTGCAACTGGTTGCAACTTCGAGCCGGATGATTGGTGGCGACGTTGCACTCATATCTATAACCTTACATGTAATGCTGCAATATGGTTAGCGTTAACCTTAG
This sequence comes from Protophormia terraenovae, assembly GCA_951394005.1. Classification (NCBI taxonomy): domain Eukaryota; kingdom Metazoa; phylum Arthropoda; class Insecta; order Diptera; family Calliphoridae; genus Protophormia; species Protophormia terraenovae. Next base: position 148,663,065 of record OX596074.1, read on the forward strand.
CGTTAACTCCTCAAAAATAATTAATTAGCACCAAATGCCTGTACCAGTGCAGAGCAGAACATGCAACATGAATTTTGTAATATGTTGCCTTAAAAAATATAAAATATTCCATTCTGCTTTCGTATTAATCAAAATTGACATAACATTGTGTTAACTAAGTAGTTTCTATTGGGATGTCATCTGAGGGGACACTTTAACGTCACACAGTTGAATTCTTTTCCGAGGAATATATGTCGTAAATTCGAGGAGAACATTGAGGAGATATATTCAGGATCAACTGATCTCGGTATGGACCAACAGGCTTAATGCCAACTAGTCATGAATAGACCGTGCAGTCACCAACTTTTGCCCAGTATATGGTTAGAGCCCCCATGCCACTCACAAATTCAACTTTCATCTAGCCCTACATCTTTCTTTCCACCAAATGAGTGGTCTCAACAAGTAAAAATAGTTCAATTCAATGCAGATACCCCTCGACTAAAAAATGTTAAGAGGGAATGCAATTACCTTTTGAAATTTATTTACGGTCCTTCGAGCTGGATATTAATATTTGTTACAATTCAAATGATGATGGAATTGTTCCCATTTTATCCAATAAAATATCCTTTCTTTATTTATACATAAATGTTTTTTATTTTAATATATGAATTTCTTTGGTTTTGCTTTTAAATTATTACATTTACTCGTATATTGTATATAATAGATTTTGTTTTAAATTGATTTTAAATAAATAAATAAATTTAAATATCATATGAATTGTATATATTTTAATTATACTTTTTTTCGCTACATTAAAATTATTGTTTTCAGTTTACAATTAATTTTAAATTTATTAAATTTTTTTTTTAGCATTTCTGTTTACACAAACATATTTAAATATAGAATAATTTAATTAAAAATTTGATTTGAAATCCCCTTTACAAATAACAGAAAAAAAAGCTCAACAATTTTTACTAAAATAAAGGGTTTTGAAAGGAAAAAGTGAATGGGGGCGCTAAATATTTAAATAATGAAATATAATTGTTTTTGCTGATTTTATTTAATTTAACATTTTTACATTGACAACATTTTTAATAAATTCAATTGTAAATTTAAGACGATTATAGGAACTTTACATTAAACAGCCTTTAAATAAAATTATTACATATTTTAATTATTTAATTATCTGATTATAAAATAAAATAATTAACATTATTCAATCATCATTGACATTTTAATATTGTGATGCTTTGTATTTTTAAAAATAAACTTCTTTTAATATTAAGTATTTTGGTGGTGTAATTTTTTCACTTAATTTTCTTAAATTATTTTAAATTAAAGACAAAAAATCATAAATATTTTCTTTTAAACATCTTCTTTAATACATAGATATTTTGTTTGCCATTTTATTTAAATATTTTTTTCGATTTAATTTCATTTTTTGTTTATTTGTCGTTAAAGTTAAAGTTTTTAAATTTAATAGTAACGTCCAGTATCGTAGATGCCACGAGGAGCATTATATTTCCTGGGCACATCCATGCCATCCATATTACCGCCCAATTTATTTAGCCAATTAGCACGTTGAGCTGCTGCAGCCAAAGTATTACCATTTGCCTCATTTGGTGGTCGCTGTTGGGCTCCAACATCTTCATTGCTGGATTCCAAGATCTAAAAGATAAAAAAAAATAAAAATTAATTAAAATTAGTTTACCTTTTTGTGGTGGCATGTTTGTTGCAAGTAAAAAGAAAAACTAACTTACTAACTACTTGTACTAAAGTGTTAATTAGGTACAAATTATTATGTGGGAAATTAACATTTTTATACATTTGTCTATCTTCTCTAATATAAGTTGGTTACGCTGTTTTTTTTTTTTTTTTTTTTTTTTCTTCTTTAAATTTCATAATTTTTTTCCCCCTAACAAATGCGAAATATTTTCGTTACAAATTATAGTGTGTGGCAGTATGTTAATTTTTTCTTAACATTAATTTTATTTTTAATACTTTTTCTTAACATTTATTGTTTTATGGAGGGATTTAAATGTAAGTTTCATCAACATGTTGCAAGTCTCTTTATTTATTTTTTCTTTTTCAAAAAAATCTAAATATTTCACAGTTTTGTTTTGCAAAAAACAAAAGTGAAACCCCAGCCAGTGATTGCTACTTTAATACGTAAACTTTTGTTTACTAAAGTATCGTATATAAACGTACATATTCAGTTACAATTAATTCCATTTTAACCACAACTACTACTTCTACTACAACTGCTACTTCATACTTGCTTACCAGTTGACTCTTAGTTAATAATTATGTTAATAATACAAATTATGTGTAAATAGAATGAGTTAAACTTGGTTGTTTTGTAGGATTATTTGTTGTCTGCTCAAAAAACCTCATGGATGTTTATTTACATATTTTTTTTTTTCGAAAGCATCTTTATTTAAAATTATATTTAGATATTACCAAATATGAAACTTGCTGATTTTTATTACTGACCACATCTTGTCGACTATCTATCTAAATGGAAACTTGTCAAGTTACCTACTTGGTTTATTGTTTGTTATTATTCTGCTTCTTCTTTTTTGTTTTTAATGTCAACACTTAAGTAGCCTCTTTATTAAGATGTTTATTATGCGAGGGTAGTTTATTTAAATTGATGTATGGCTTGCGGAAAATATCCTTCGGAAAAAGTGACTGGGATGAGGCAAAAATGTGTTATACATATAAGTATCTTTTCTTTTCAATATTGTTCTCAAGAGTACTGCTTGAAATTCTAGCAGAGCTCAATGAGGTCTATAGAAACTTCTAGATGATTTATAGCGTTTTATTTTCTGAAGAAAGACTACTGCGTAGGTTTTTTAAAGATTACTTTCACCATCTTAAAATTGTACCCTTTTTATGATTGCAATAGGACAAAAAATGTGAGACCAATTATGTAATTGTAATAATTTTTAAGGTATTTATGAAAAATTTTGGGTTAAATTTAGCTATATATGAAATTTTGGTTTTTTAGTGAAATTTTGTAATTTTGATGAAATTTTTGATTTTTGGTGAATTTTCGATCTTTAAAGTAAATTTTTGATGAATTTTCTATTTTTGGCGAATTTCAGAATTTTTGATGAAATTTTGGATTTTTAATAGAGTTTCGAATTTTTGACGAATTTTCAATTTTTTGTGAAATTTTGGAATTTTTATATATTTCCAAAATTTGGTCAATTTTAATTATTAAAAATAATTTCTTCTCGCAAAAAAATTTTCAATTTCCTATCAATAAAGTGCTGTATTTTCACCCTCTTATTTTGACAGTAAAACATGTAACATTTTTTTAAATTTAAAGGCAACACTATTGGAAAAGAACATCTGACCCATTTGCAGGATAACATTATTTTCAGAAGAGAACGCAAACGAGGGCATAGGGCAGAAGAAAGGCAAAATTTTAGCCAGAAAAGAAAACGCTATTAGACTCGAGTCGAAATACTTCCTGCGAAATGTCTCAAAAATTTCTACGTTTGAACTAAGCTACAGAAAAAAAATTAAAAAAAGAAGGAAAAGAAACATGGACCGAGTCAATGCACATTCAACACCAAGGTTATCAAGAGTATTGAGTAAATCAAGTTCTGATATTTGCAAACATATTATTTACGCTCGATGTTTCTTTGGCCTTTTTCCAGTATCATCCAGCATGGAAAACCTCGCACGTATTAAAGAAATATAAAGTAAAAATGTTTAATATTTATATAAAGTCAACACTACTGTGTGGGAGGGTATAGGAATGCTGCATTCCGGAACATACATGACTTACAAATATACAAAGATTTGAATGTTTTTTATGTTATTTAGGGTGCTGAATTCGAGCCTTCTCCTATTTTTTCAAAATTCAAAATATCAACAAAAATATTTTATTCATTGGACTTTGTTCCAAATATTTGGATCCAAAATCCTAAGTAAAATTTTCGGCAAAATTGTGTGGATTTGCATTTTTTTCACGTTACTCGTACAACAAAAGTTTTAAGTGAACAAATTAAATTTAGAGTCCAACTTGTGGTGTTTTTGCAACTAACTCTCCTTTATTATGTTTAAATTAGGAGATTTTCGATTACCGTGAATGTATTTTTGAAATATTAGACTTTTTTAAAGATTTCGTCTCCCTGTGGTCTCAAAACGTTTTTTTAATAATTCTGTAACTTGCGAACTGCTAAATAAAATATCACATAGTCAAATATGAGGTGTTGGTTGATTTGGAGGAGCACAGCCTTCTAGCGGCTAACGGGGGTAGAGCGAGCCACTAGGTATATACTTTTTTTTATATTTGCCAAAAATTCATTTATGATTTGAATGTAAAACAGTTATACATATAGATGGTTCTTGTGGAAAAATATGCTTACATATGTAAATTAACAAAAATATTTGGGTCGAAGCTAATTTTAGTCTCATTTTTGGTATCGTTTTATAAAGTATGTTAAACTTGAGGGGCTTAATTTGAGACCTAAAATTTCTTGAAAATATCCAATAGATTTGTTAAAAAATTGTAAATAATATTGATGCAAGAATTATATAAATATATAAATCCAATCCAATAAAATTTCTCAAAAGTAAAGCCGCGATTAACGAAAAAATATGGTAATTTGTTGGTTAAATACTCAAAAAATATTTTTTGAGCTACGACTTTTACAACTGCTGGGTGATCATTAAATTTTAATTTTTGAAATTTGGTACAAAAAAGTAGGAGTTCTTAAACCCCTGTTTTTAAAACAAGTTTATCTATATTGTGCAAAATTTTATTGGAATTCTTCTACTAGCTTAAATTTTATTTAGGTCCAAATATTAACATGATTTCTCAAAAATTTATTTTACTTCACTCTTCCTATTTGCTTTATTTGTTCTGAAAATGATTAACTCACAACAGCATCAACGAGCATCCGACTCGTAGGACCATAAATAAGATTCTTTCAGAAATCTTTCTGAAACTAACTTAGTTAAAGACGATGTATCCCAGCAAGAAAAGAACATTCAAAGTAGCCAATCGATTTTGAACTAGTTATCCAAAAGTATAACAAATTCGTAAATTTTTTAATAAATTTAAAAAAGGATTGACGTTGGAAAATGTTCTCTGATACCTGATGATAAATAAATTATAGATAACATAATTTTTCATTTCTTTAAGAGGGTTTTGTATTAACATGAACCAATTCTCAAACATATTATAGCAGAACAATTTATTTGAATTCCTTTTTAATAAGCACTTTGGACTTCTTTCTTAAAAACAACTTCTATTTATTATGGACTGGGACTTTAAAAGAAATTAGATGTAATAAGAAAGTAATCACATATATTTTTTGAAGATTTGATCAATCTTAGTTATGAATCGTTAGATCTTATAATCAATCATAAAGACAAAAATACAGCGATTACTTTCACTTTCAGTACTTAATAAAGAATAACTACCCCATTTAACCACCTGTCTTGATATAGAAACATTTAGAATGCGTTGAAATAAATATTTGTATTCACATATTCACATTTGTAAAAATGTGCTTTCAAAATAAATTGCAAAACCAATTTGAATTAATTTCCTTAATAAAAATGCAGCTGAATGAAATTAAATACCATTATAATCCAATTACTTTTTATACCACCATCGCATAATCACATCAAAGTGCAAAATAACTAAATTGCAACATGTTGTTACTATTACTCAAAATACAAAATATACTCATTATTGCATTAGTAATAAAATATTTAACTTCTTTACAGTTGTCGTCATTTTCTTCTTATTTTAGACTCATAACCAAATAGATTGTCTTCTTAAGAAATTTAAGAAAGAAATAAAATAAAACACGCTCACATCACTTCACCAACAATTATAACTTCGTCATACTCATCATCTATTAATCCACTCTGCTTGCTGTCTGTCTGTCTGACTGCCATCACCAATTCATATGCCACGCAACTTATAGTTTTTCCCTCTGCTTCTTCTTCTTCTTCTATTCACATCTGAATTTAACAATTTTCATTTTAAAGTTTTTCTTTTCGTATTCGTTCAAATTATGTGAATTAAATTATTTAACAGCATTAAAACGAAAAATGCTGAAAACAAAATTTTCTTGACACGTTAGTTAATTTCTAGGCGTATTTAAAGTTTTATACTCTTACACACTCGCATGAATATCCATTCATAAAAATAAAACTAACAAATTCATGTAATTTTACAGATTCATCAAAATGTATAAAAAAATAATAATATTTTCATTTTTATTTTTATCTGCGTTACGTTTTACTTGCTACGTGTAAGAGTTTAAGTACTTAGTAGCGTTTTTATTAAAAATGAAATTGTGGCAGTAGTACGTTTATTTACAAGGTATAAAGCAGAGAAAAGAAATTCAAATTCTTTTTCTAGAAGAAAAAAAAAATAAAAAGGTTTAAGAAAGCAATAAAACATAAGTGGGAGAGGTAGCATTAAAACTTGAAAATGGTCCTACGAACCGGATGCTGCTTGGCGCAATCATAATTATAAACTCAGCATTGATGCCACTATATTCTCTGGAAATATATATTCCGCTGGGGTCTGAATATAGTTCTTTTCAAATCTGCTTTGGTATTAACAATAAGAAAAAATAGGGACATTTTTTGAATGTATGATTGCATTCTTTTTTAATTCTGTCCCTTTTTATGCCAAATGATATTCCTTTCACTTGTGCAAAAATAAAAAACTAAATTAATTTTGTGCTGTTAAAATGTCAGTTTATATTACAAGTTAAAAAATTATCTATTTTGTGTGTGTGTTTTTAAGGAGGTATTTTGTTTATTTTACCAACTTGGGTTAAAAGTTTAAATAAATATTTGTAAGAAAATGCTTATCAGAGAGATAGGAATAAGTCAAAGGTAAACACAATTTTGACACTTAATCATAGTTACTTGAAGGTTTTAAATTTCCGCTAAAGCTATGATGTACATTTAAAACTTTCACTTACAGTTCAAAAGTTCTTTATATGAAACAGGAAAAAAAATATTTTTTTAATTATAACAAACAATTATAGTAAAGAATAAAATGTGTTTTAACAGTAAAAATATTATTAACAAAAAAACAAAAATATGCAAATTCATATGTCTTTCTGAGCTTTAAATGGACCAAACTGTTAGGGATTTATGCGTTTCAGGGAATTTTAAGAATTTGTTAAAGCATATTTTTGCATATTTTCATAGAAAATCCTTTTTTAGAGCATATTTTAGCATATTTAATACACAAGAGTATAATTTTGCATATATTATTCTAAAGGGCATAATTATGCATATTTTACACTTAAGAGAAAAATGTTGCATACTATGTACCCAATAGAATTATTTTGCAACTAATAAAATTTTCTTTTTACTGTCACATACGTACTATTTTCAAGTCTAATTTTCATCTTATAAATTTATTGAAATTTTGTAATTTCCTCATCGAGTGTTTTAAATTTGAGCGTTTTTAAGTGGAAAAAAAAGAGAATATTCTTAAGCAATTGTTAATAAAAATTAAATTACTTTTAGCATGAATAGTAGATAAATTTAAATTAAGCCAGAAAAAATAATACTTTAAGAGCATATAAAATATTTTCGAAAAAAAAAAATCAATTAATTTATTAATCAGAATTTTAAAATAATGTTAAATATTTTTATAATTAAATAAATTACTCAACAGTTCGAACAAATGAAATTCAAATTGTAGATGCAATTATTCAAATTTTCACGAATTTTTTATTTATATTTGATTAATTTATTAATTGATACAACAAGCAAAATAATTGAAAGCTAAATTTTTCTTTTAAGCGTAAAATATGCAAAATTATTATTATTTTTTTTTCTGGATATTTCTTTTTTAATTTTGAAGACATATCTTTGCATTTTAATAGCATTTTTATACCCTACACCACCAAAGGTGGTTGGAGTATTATGCATTTCTGCTGCTCATAAAAAATATCCCAACACCCACCTTAAAGTATACCAATCGACTCAGAATCACTTTCTGAGTTTATTTAACGATGTCCGTCCGTCTGGCTGATTGTGTGTCCATGTAAACCTTGTGCACAAATTACAAATCGAAATTTTTAAGATAATTTGATGAAATTTGGCAAATACTAACACTTTCCGGAATAGAGTTCTAACGCTAACAAATGCCTTATTTATGTCACTATTTTAATAAAATTTGGTACGAATAAGTTCTATATAAAGATAAATATTCGAAAGGCCCACTTTTGATTATAAATTTAACTCGCAAAAATCTCACATAAATGACAGTATCATGGTATTATTTGACACAAATAAGTTTTATATGAATAAAAATCATATTAACTAATTTCATAATGATCGGTTCATAAATTGTCATAGGTCCAATATTATTTACATTTCCGAAAATTTAGTGCACAAACGCATTGGTATAGGGTATCAAATTGTAGGGCTTGACCGACTATATCTTTCTCTCTTGTACATATTTTTGGTTGCCCTGATTATTACCATAACAGGAAAATTTTGAAGGTATAAATAAAGGCCACATGTTGCCAATGTTCCTCTTAGTTTCATTAAATTGATGAAACCAAATTCGTAACGACCATTTATTTACAAAATTCAGCTATTATTTAACAAAACTTAGACGCTGTATAAAAACTGATTAAGTCCGATTCAATTACAAATTGTCAGTTTATTCAATGCGTCATGGATATTGATTGCTCATATTTCTAATAATTAAAAAAATATTTTTTTTAGACAAGCTTAAATAGTAAAAGTTATAAATTATTGACACATTGATGCCATTGTTGAAATTATTTGTTATTATAATATTTTTTTATTTAAATAAAATACCCTTGCTTTCGATTAAACCAGATAAAACAAAAAGAAAAAAATATTTAAAAAATTTTCAACGCTTTTGTTTGAAAGAAATTAAATTAAAAAAATTTGCTTTGGTTTTTTTGTTTTTTATTATTATTACAAAAATACTTGTTTTTTTAATGGAATGTTTATTAGAAATAAAAAAAACACACCAAACTGAAAAAACCCCGCTAATAAGTATAATCTTCTCTATTAAGATTACACAATTTTTGTAGTGAATTTTACTGTCTACCATTTGACATGAATCATTAATCATATTTTAAGTAAAATGAAGTAAAGTTAAAATAAATTTACTCTATATTTAACACAAAAAAATATGTATATATAAAAAATAAAACAAAGAAAAAGAAAACATTGTAAAAAATTATAAAATAAAATAAAAATGTAATTTATAATGAAATCAGTGAAGTAGTAGAAAATTTAATTTATTAATGATATTGTATGTTAGTATTTAAAATTTATGATGAAAACTTAATAATCTATTAACTGTTTTTTTTTTTTTCAGTTTTAAATATGTATATGAATATAAAGAAATTAACACTTGTCCAGTAATTTTGTTAAACAAATTTGTTAAAATTTAGTTTGATGTTTAAAAGAAAAAAAACAATGATTAATATTTGTTGTAGCAAAATGTAATTTAATATGAATGAATTAAAAAAATGTTAAATCATTTTGTGTTTATTATTTTGAAAACAAGATCAAAAACGTTTTAAAATTTCTTTAATATTCGTTTTTATAAATCTGATATTTTATATCTGTCTTAAACTGTCTTAAGGCTTTATTTAACCCTAACTTTTGTCCCCTGTCTATTATCTAATTTTTGATATATACTTCTTAACAAAGCCTTAAATTTTTTTTTTATTAAACAACTCAAAAAATTAGAATTCATTGTTATTAAATAGCAAAAATAGTTTTATTAAAATTATTATTTATTTAAACTCTTCAAATGCGGCCTCAAATTTGTTTGCCACAATTTAAATTAAACCGCTTTAACCTAAATTCTTAAATTCCCATAATTAAAAGAGTTAATTGATTTTATTTTTGAGGAGTCAAAATATAATATTGTGTTGAATTTAATCACGATAACCTCCTCTAAAAAAGACACATTGAAACTGCTGTGTACTTATGTATATAGAATGCTGCAGCACATATTTACTATAGAAATTAAGGAAAATTTGCATATTTCGCTGAAGGGGGGTCAAGTTTCAGTTAGTTTTTAAACGATTGTGCAAAGTATTTATTCAAGTATTTGGTATAATTGGAAAGGTTATTACTTGAAAAATAATAATATATAAATAATAAAGTATTCGAAATAAATTTTTTTCATTAAATTGATCAAAAAACGAAAAATTTATGTACTTAGTGTTATTTAAAAAAAAAATAATAATAATATTTGAACTTAAATAAAATCTACATTAATTAAGCTATCATTGTGAAATTTTAGTATAATATAAAAAAATTTGTCCTTAAAAGAAGAAAATAAATAGATTCTAATTTTCTTACTCCAAAATACCCAATATTCCAGTTCGGAGAAAGCTTGCTTCAAAAATTTACTTTTTTCAGTAAAATGGTCACCCTGTCGTTATAAGAGGCGTGGCTTATTAAATATTTTTTGTGTATTTAGTAAATATATGTAGGTATGTAATCAAGGTATTATTTTTTAAATTTCGGCTTTGACATTTTTGAGCTCCACAAAAAACTAAAAGAACTAAAATTAACGAAATTCTGATAGGGCTAGCGGAAAAACTGTTACCCCAAAATTTTTTTTCTCAAAATTTCTATTTCAAAATAATATAACTTTTTATATAAACCACATTGGTATATGAACCTTGCACGAAAATTATTTAGAATTTTTTACAGAATCCAGAGAATATTTTAGAAATCAAATTGAGCCCGCCAAGTTAAAAAAAAAACTGATAAAAAAATGGGTCAAAATTTTACTTTGGTCCAAATAGCTCTTAAAGTTAAAGAGATATCCCACACATGTAAGCGTATTTATTGTAGAGAATTATAAGGACTATCTATATGCTAAATTTTTTTTTAATCAAATTATAAATGAAATTTAGCCGATTTTTTAAAAAATTGTCATACCAACTTTGGAGGTCCACCCCCCGTCCCCCCGACCAGCTAAGAACCTATGCTCCTCCAATTGGAATATACCTCAGGATCGTCCATGCGAAATTTCATTAAAATACATCCAGTAGTTATAAAGTTACAGAATTATTTCCAAAAAAAAATCGTTTTGGGACCACTGTGGTCCGTTGATATGGCATTTATGAAGCCAACTTCCGCCTCCAATAACTTAGAAAGATGATATATGCATCAAAAGATATATAAGGTTTCGGCCAATTTTCCTATTCAGCGGTGAAATTGCCATTTTATCCTTTTCTATTTAAGCTACAAAAATCGTTCGTTCACAGAAAATTAGGAGAATACTAAGCAGCTAATCATGGAATGTAATTAACTATATTTTTATAAAAAGAATTTATTACTTTCATTAGCTGATGTAGTACTAAATTTAATATTGTGAAGTATAATTTAATATTAAAATAAATTAGATTTTTAAAAATCTATTAAATTATTTAACTAAAACACAAAATTCAATATCAAACAGCAGGCATTAAATGAATTTAATTAAATATAAATGATTTCATATTGTATGATAATTATTTAATATTATTTGTTTAATTTTAAAGTAGTTTAATTATTTAAAATTATTTTATAACTGAATACTTAGCGCCACATGGTTAGTTTTAAATAAAATAATAAATGACTAACTATGTGTGGGGTATATGTACGATATAGATGGATGGATAGTTGTGGATGAAGGTACCTTCATAAAAAACAAAATCATAACTTGCTGGTAATAACTCACGGTTATTACATTATTTGAATATGTGTATCTTTTGTACTTATTACTACACCTTGGATTTTAGTAATAATATTCATTTATTTATGTTGTTGCTGGAGTAACTAGTATTTGTTTTTGTTAATAACTTACAACATTAACTTGTGGTAGGGTTGTACGTAATTTTAATGATATTCATCATAACTAACCAACCAACATTACAATCATCATCATATAAAACAATATTTAAAAAATGACAACGACAGCAACAACTAACACAAAAATAATGATAATAATAATTTTTAATTACACCTTAACTACGTGCCTAATTAATTTTCTTTAAGTACCTACTATTTTTCAAAAAAATTTTGTTTCTATTTTTAGTTTTTTTTTTTTTTTTTTTTTTTTTTTTTTTCTTGTTTTATCTCTAAGCCAGTTTTTTAAACCTGGGAATCTTTGTGTTACCATTTACTCATACATATTTTCGGTATTTTTGTTTTCGATTTCATTTTGCATCAAACAGAGTTAGTCGAGGTAACTAACACTCACTACTTGCTGGTTGTTTTAAGAGCCAGTAGTAGTTAAATTTCATGGTCTAATTTACTGTAAACCATATTAAAATCATTTACCACCACCATCATCAACATCTTCTTGTTTAATTTCTTGTTTTTCATATTTTTTTGGATTTTTCCATTTCTGTTTTGATTTTATTTCTATTTTACATAAAACTTTTATTTCTTATTAAATTTTATTTCAGTTTTTTATTTTTTTTTAATTTTTTGTGTAATTGAATTTACATTGAAAATGTTATAAATAACTGTTTTTTATGTGTTGTTTAAAATTTAGTAAATGTACGTATGTATGTTTTTGGCAAAAATCCAGGTCATAAACTTGACCTTAGCCAGAGTAAAAAATCCATTAAGTTTTATAAGTTCAGTATTTGTTTTTATTATTTGCTCTAAATACTTAAGTGGGCGAGTGAGTGTGTATATTGTCCTAAATCAATCTTGAATCTTTTCTTCCATATTTCACATTATATCCTTATCTAGTTGACCATAAAGTTTAGCAAGGAAATTAAGAAATAAGAATTATATTCAATTTTATTTTTAATTTAAAAAGTTTAAATTACAGGAGTTGTAAAATATAAGTTGATTGAACTTAATTTATTTGTTTAAATTTACAATTGAAAAATAATTTCCAAGAATGGGAAATTAACGTATAGTGAAATATTCTCTATAAGAGGGAAAATTTTCATAAACTGAAAATTAACGGTAATATTTTATAATAAGTAAATTTAGAGAGGAAAGTAATAATTTATTGAAAAATTTCATAAATAAAAATATTACTAAAATTTCGTAAAAAGAACAATAATCGAAAATTTCATTTAAAAGAAAATTATTGAAAATTTAGCATAAAAAATTATCGAAAATTCTTTTTTAAAAAATAATTGTTTTAATTTGTCCTTAAAATTAAAAAAAAATTTATAGAAAATTTATACAAATTTTCTAAAAATTTAAATTAATTCAAAATTTTCTAAAGAAACAGAAGCAGTTTATTTAAAATTTCCGTTTAAGAGAAATTTATTTTAAAAATATTTTAAGAGAAATATATTAAAACCATTATTTAAATAGAAAATGTATTGATATTTTTAAAGAGACAATTTTTTGAAAATTTTCTTAATAGTGAAGATTTATTCTTTAAAAAGAGAATATTTTCTAAACTATAATTGTAAACTTTTATTCAACACTTTTAAGAGAAAATTAATTAAAAATACAAGAAAGTTTATTAAAAATGTTGTTTAGGAGAAAATTTATTCAATATTTTCATTAAGGGAAAATTATTATTATTTTTTAATTTTATTATTTATTTTCTCTTATTAAAAATGTTGAATAGTTTTTTTCTTAATAGGAAATATTTACATAGTTTTATGTGAAAGATGTATTCAAAATGTTTTTTCAAAGGAAAGAGAAAATTTATTGAATAATTTACAAAAAGAAAATTTATCAAAAATTTTCTACAAAGAAAAAATTTTTCGACAATTTTCTACAGAGAGAAAATTAATTGAAAAATTTCTGAAAATGGAAACAATTTTCCTATAAAGAGAAAATGTATAAAACTTCTTTTTCGAAAAAAAATTATTGAAAATATTCTTTAAAGGGAAATTTGTAGATATAATAAAAATAGAGAAATTTATTAAATTTTCTGAAGAGAAAATTTTTTATAAGGAGAAAATTTACTCAAAATTTCATATTTAAAGAAAATTTATTAAAAAATGTCTAGGAAGTAAAAACTTATTCAAAATTTTACTGAATTTATTAAAAATGTTCTATAATAAGAAATTAAAAAAAATTTTATAGAAAATTTTCTATGGAAAGAAAACTTCGTGAGAAGCGGTTTCTAATTTTCGATCTCCGATAAAAATTAAATATTTATTTTATAAAATTAATATTAATTAATTTTTAAAAAATTCTTTAAAACATAATAAACTATTTAAAATTCTCTTTGTATAGAGAATTTAACGCAAATTTTCTGTATAAAGTAAATTTATATGTAAAATTTATTAAAAACTAAAATAAACAATTTTCGAAAATCTACAAATAAAAATGAGATTAAATTTTTTTTAATAAAAAAAATTCTTAAAAAAAATATAAATAGAGAAAGGACAAATTATCAACAAATGAAAACTATATCTAAAGTTGTCTACAAATAGAAAATGTATCTCTAATTATTTGATTAAAAAAATTATATGCAAATAAATGTTTTCTATAAATAGATAATTTTTGAAAACGCTTCCCCACATATTTGTGCTCCCAAACAAAAGTTGAAAACCTCTAATTTGGTCACAAATCTTCTCATCTTGCAGCCTCTCTAATCCACCTCATAAAAAGCCTAAACATTTAAATTTTTACATTGCAATGAATCTACAATACAAGTTAACTAATTAAAGCTTAAAAGCACATTCACTTTTTGTCTTCTAAATCAATATATTATTATTTTATCTTGAAGTTAATGACCCACTCAGACAAATTTCAATTCTTACCATTAGACTAATAATTTGAATGTTCAATTATATCCAAAAATAAAATCTAAAGATCTTCACTGATAATTTCAAAATGTATTCATTTGATTCTTGTAACAATTTGACACTCGTTAACAAATTTATTTAAAAAAATATAATTAATGCCACATTTTGCAATACGATCACATGGGCATTCACTTTAATATTTGGCTTAAATTGCACAAACATATTGTCTTAAAAAATAAAATTCAGTTTGGTTAAGTAATCTCCACAATAAATAAAAAAGTAAGAAGATGCAACAAAATTAAAACAATATACAAAATATAGATAAATTTATAAATGTAAACCATATGTGTGTATTTTTAAAGTATTTTGTAGGCTAAATAAATTAAAATACTATTCAACGCTGCAATATTAATAAAATTATTGCATGTTGAACAAGAAAAACTGCATTTTTGATTTCACTATTCGAAAAAAAAAAATAAAATCATCGAAATTGAAAATACATATAAAAGACTCAAATACAAAAGATTAAATATTTTTTTGAAAAAGAACAGGAATGCGACAAGAAAATACACTTGACTCGTAACTTATGATGGCAAAATACAAGAAGATGCAATACATTATCTAAAATTCATGAGCACGTGTAAAACATATAACATACATTCACACATATGAAGTTTGTATGATACTGCCATAAAATTCGATTAAAAAAATGCAACAAATTGAAAGCAATTTGAGTAGTAAGTGGCATCATTTAATACATTTAAAATAAAAAATAACTAGATTGTGAATTTTTTGTTTTTGGTTTTTATAATGCCGAATTCTTATGGAGCAATTTTAAATTTTTTATACTTAACATAAATGTACAAATATTTTACCCAAAAACACTTATCAAAAAACACTTTATATGGAGCTTTTAAAGTAAGATCAGATCCGCTTTTTCTTTATTTATTAAGACAAATCTCAACGCATCATCTTTTACATCATCTTGTCGTCCTCAATGTGATCGACAGGTTGAAATAATGTTACGATCTTAATTTAATTGAAATTTAATATTGAATAATTTATGGGAAAAAGATGCTGTTTTACAGTACTTGCACATATGTTGCAAGGAGTGTTGCAAAGGCGTATTTTAACATGTTTATTTGGTGTAATTTATGACTTGCTTTCATGTTTTTATGTCTTTACTTGAATATGCTGTACAATGGTACAATTATTGAATAATATGAGATTAAAGGTATTTATTGGAAAGTAATATTCAGTTTGCTAGATCGCCTGCAGTAATTTAAAAATAGAGTTGTAAAATTTTAATCGTCAAAATTTATTTTTAAATGAATTTGTAAAATTTTATGTCATTATGTTTATGACTATGGGACAAATATTAAAAAAAAATTAAAATGCATCTACAGTTCCCTACTTGCGAATACAAATCTCAAAATCTTAATTTCTAGTTTTTTGTGAAATAGGTATCAAAAATTTTGTAATTTTGAAGTTCTTATAAAAAAAAAAAAAAATATTTTTAAATTTTTCCACATAAATCGAACCTTTTTTGCATGTGTACTAAAATGATAGTTTATGGACAAACATTTTTGTGAAAACATTTTTTAATTATTTTTTCATAACTGGCCCAAAATTACGAGTTTTTTTCATATTTTGTTAAAATATTTTTATTATTTTTTTGAAAATTGTCCTACAATACATTAATTTTCATAGAATGCAACTTAAAATGTTACAGAATATTTGTAGTGAAAATTTTTGAAAAATAGCTCATATTGTCCACTTTAATATTATGAAAAAAAACGTGCGCATATTTAGCCCGATTTGACTCATTATTTTTTTTTTTTTTTTCGAAAAAACTCCAGTATATTTCATACAAAAAAAAAAAAAAACAGCTTAAGTGCAGACATTTTCTTAGCTTTATCAAATATTAAACAGTGGGACATAATCGAAATAAATCTGTAACTTCTAATCGGCTGATTGGATTCACATGAAATTTCACATAGACGTAGCAGCGGAAAAAAGCATTCTTATACGCTTCAGGAGCGCAGCCATGGGGGTTTAAAATAGAGTACTAATTTTATAGAAAATGTTTAACCAATAGAGAATTTTTTATCCTTACCTGATTACCAAGATTTTAAAATCACTGTAAAGTCGTTGATAAATCCTTTAGAAAAAATGCTTTAATGTACTACTTCTCTTATATATTCTTCGAGATTCATTTGAAATTTCAACAATATTAACTTTGCAAGATGTTAGTCAAGTCTTTTCCATATCTATCCCAACATTTCCAACCAATTTTATCATATTTTTTGCAGCTTATTAATGAACAAAATTGTCTATATGACAAAGAAAAATATCGTTATTGAGTCAAAAAATAACCGATTTTGAATTGACAAATTTGCAAAAATTAATAAACAGACTGACGGACGGAAGGACGGACATTAGAATTCTCTAAAAAAAGTCTTAAAATTTCAATAATATTTAATTTTTTTACTTCTTAATCAATATTAAAAGTAAATCTAAATGTTAAAGTATTGATATAAACTTTTTCTGAATTAAGAGCCATTTTCGACCCATTTAACCCAAATGTATAGACGGACGAACGGATATTAACATGCCGCCAAAAAACATCTTATATTTCTAAAAATGCATTTTTTTACTTACTAATTAATATGAAAATTACTAATAAGTATGAAAATAATTAGTGTTGATATCACCTTTTCCTGAATTATGCATAATTTTCGACCCATTTAACCCAAATGTATAAACAAAAGGACATTACCATTCTGCCAAAAAAGAAAAAAAAAACATAAAATTCTAAAAATACCAAAAAAAATAAAACCTTATTATTAAAATATTGATATCACCTTTCCCTGAATTAATAGTCATTTTCGACCACTTTTACCCCAATGTGCGCTGGTAGGGAATTGAAGATAAATTTTATTTTATTTTTTTTTAATATTCAGCACATTCATTGTTGCAATTAGTGAAAATATATTAAAAGCGTTCAGATCATGGCCCGAAAAAATCCAAAAAATTTAAATTTTACGTATATTTTTGAGAAAAAAAAGAATATTTGGATCGAAATAAAATTTAAACAAGTGAAACTATTCCAATAAAAATTTGGCTCAACCTATTTAAATCAGGTTATTAAAAAAATGTTTACCAAAAAATTTTTACCCAACATCGAAATTTTGATAGGGTAAGCGGGGATTCCGTTGCCTCAAATACACCCGGATTTACTTACATGCATTTTAGAATACCAAAAAATAAAAAAAATGTCCCAAAATGTAAGAGCGTATTTTTACAGCCAAATTATAAATGAAATTTTTTAATAGACACCCGAGTAGGTTTCCCTCCTTCCCCCCAGATACCCAGCCGTTTATAAGTAACAGAATTATTTCCAAAAAACATTTTGGGACTACTATGTCTGATATCTAAAGGGCGAAAAAGTACCTACTAGAGAACTTTTTATATGTCTGATGAATGGAAAATGTAAAATCAAAATTGTCAAGCAAATTATTGATCTGACAAGCCATTTGTACGAACTGGGGAAAAGAATTTCATTTAGAAAAAAAATATGGAAATTCCTTCCTATAATTGGAAAATATCACAAATTCTAATTTCTCTAGATTGAAACCCGCTTCTTGTTATTACAACAAACAAATATCTGAGTGTTATCAAATAAATGATGCTGCTATGTGAATTTGAAATGTTTAAGGTCATAGTAATAAAACTTTTAACTAATACTTCAAGCTGAATCAAAAATAAAATTGAACTCAAAAAGAAGTGGACTAATTCACCAAAAAATAAACCGAAAACGAAATAAAGTTCTTATGGAGTCTTTCCAAAAATATTAAATATTTAAAACGAATAAAAAATTAATTTTCTTTAAATTTAAAATTTGGATATAACAATCTTCAGAAAAAACTTAATTTCATTCATCATGGCCCATTGGTTTCATTTTTATAAACTGAAATTGTATGCACTAATTTTTTCATGCGCATTCCTTACATTCACTTGTTCAACAGGATTTCTGTTATTGTTTTCTTATTTACTTAATTCATACCCTAATTATTTCAAAAATTGTTTTGTTTATCATCTTGTGGCAAATATGTGTGTATGTAATGCTGCAACGTAAAACCTATGTAAACTTACTTACCTGCAACATTAACTCACGCAATTTATCCAAATCATCGCCATGTGACCTTGTGGGCAAATAACGACATTCACAAGGCTGTTGTTGGGCCATTAAAATAACAGTCATCAAAAGGAGCCACCAAAGACCTAAACTAAGACCATGTGTTGATGTAGTTTTTGTTTTTGTTGCTGGAGCTGAAGATGAGCATGGCGACGACGACAATAACGATGAAGAAGAAGACAATGCAGATGCAGCTAAATGTGATGGTGTTGATGCTGACGATGAAGTTAAAAGGTTCATGTTGTTGTCACTGCTACCAACAAGTTTATTGAAATGCATTTTTTCTTTTACGTTTCCGGTTTAACGATTTGTTTTTAGTTGTTTTTACTAGAGCTGCTGTTGATGTTAATG
The DNA here is from genome assembly GCA_951394005.1 of Protophormia terraenovae. NCBI lineage: Eukaryota > Metazoa > Arthropoda > Insecta > Diptera > Calliphoridae > Protophormia > Protophormia terraenovae. The sequence goes on from OX596074.1 coordinate 148,682,325, forward strand.
TTGCTGTAACTGTTGCTTTTATTTTCGTACCCAGTCAGCAATAAAAATAAAATTTTTTAAATTTCACTTTCGTTTGCTATAGTGAATTCAAGTATTGATATTTATTTTTAATGTTACTTTTTGCAGAATGACTTATATTTTTCTTCTGCTTATTTTTCTTTTTGGAAGAGGAGACTCAGCTGTTGTTGATTCAATAAAGAAAACGGCTCCTTGCTTCTTTTCGTTATAGTCGTGACCACAAAGGAAAAAATGACTGTAAAAATTAAAATAAAAAAAAAGATTTTAAAAGTACAGAAAAGAAGCAACAAAATCAGTTTATAATCATTATTAAGTGCACATTAAATATTTTTGCTTCTTTTTTTATTATTTTTTCTTTAAGTTTTGGTAAAAAAATAAAAATGCCTTAATATTTCGTAATAGTTATAAATAGTTGTTATGCTGGTTATTTTATTTCTTCTGCTTTTAGTTTATATTTTCATTTTTTGGTGATGGTGTGATTATGGGGTTTTTGGCAAAAATTGTTTGGTGAAAAATTACAAAATAACTTTGTGACATAATTAAAAGTGGCATCAATTACAATGGGTTGTTTGCGTGTACGTAGAAGTTAGTAATAGTAGACCCAAAAATTAAATGAATTATTACCCAGCAACTTTCATTTACTCAAGATAACTAACTTTCTTACATACAGAAAAACAAACAGACAACCATAATATACCTAAATATTTATTTTTAACCGGAACTATCTGCTTAGCACTTGTTGCTGGGCATTTTTTAAGAAAAAACTAGTGAAATGAAAGTATTTTTTTGACCTAAACGTTTTTACATTAATTTGTTGCCATTGAACAAAAATTTCAATTTTAAACTCATAAATTATAGGTTTTGCTATATTATAAAACAAAATGTATCTTATTTAGTGGATATTGTGTTTCAATAAATATTTTTCTGTTGAAGTTACTGCTTTTTAAGATGTTAAATTTATTATTTTCTGTTTTTTCTTGGTCTTAGAAAAGGCTCGTTGTAATTGATACTAATTCACACTTTTAAAGACTTTCTTTGCATTAAAAAATACTTGTTTAATAATAATAAGAAGGTAGGATGAAAAGTTTTTTTTTTTTAAATCATCAATAATTAAAATTCTCATAGATTTCAAATTTTCTTTTAGAGTTTGAAGACTACTCCCTAATTTTTATCCAAATTAGAGACCAAAGTTCAGTGGGAAATTTTTATAATTTTCTATTTATAAACTTTTTACAGCCGTATTTAAAAAAACTTAACACAGCTTTACTAACCACTGATAAACTAAATTCCTTAAAGTTGTATTCAAAAACGATGATTTGCTTACTAGATCTTTGGTAAACCATTGTTTACTTTAAATATTTTAATATTGGTTCGACCCTACTTTAAGGCTATTTTAAAATTGTTTCCGTTACATTTTACCAAGAAAAACATTACATTTTTTGATTCATTCGTAAATTTTTGAAAAAAAAACGCCATATGTTTTAATGTCTGGATGTTAAGACTTGTTCCGAAATTCAAAAATGTGTCAGTATAGCTATTTACAAACGTATGAATGAAAAGTATAGTCCGGGTGCTTCTGGATTAAATTTATGCATTTTTACAGAAAAAGTGATTAAATTTTATCAAAATTTCAACAAAAATGATGTAAACAAAACAAAATATGAAATAGTGATGCTGTTTTTATCACAGAATATTCGTTATTCGGATATATATAATTACATCCAACAAAAATTTAATAAAACTATTTCTTTTATAAATAAGTATATATATTTACATAAGCAAAATAAAAAAAACTTATTTATCATCAAAAACGTACTAAAACATCAAAAATAATAATAGAATAAAACAATTAACGAATAATTTATTCTTACTGCTAACAACACTGACAATAAGAATGAGAGAGAAACATAAAACAGTTGATTAGTTAATATAGGCAGTAAATAGTTTTTTGAATACGATAAATACATTAATAGCTAAATTGTGTATTAGCTAGCATGTACATCAAACATAAAAACTTTTTTTGAATACGGCTGTTTTCTTCTTTAATAAAGAAATATCAAAAAATTGCACCTATAATATGGAGAAAATTTTTCATGGTAGAAACATTAAAGCCTTAAGCTTAAAGTACTAGCGTTTAATTGATTTAAACCATGATAATAGAACAATATTTCCAGTTAAACGTAAATTATTCGGAAAGACTGCCGGACGGACATAATATAGCCACCATATGATTCTACAATGGTTTGTTGTAAATGGCGTATTATTTTGTATTATCTCCTCCAGCTCTATACACATTTTCATTCTAATATATTAATTATATTCTGAAATATTAATAAAAATGTTGAGAAATAATTCCGTTTAAAGTAAAGAAATCAAATATTAAGTTCAAAAAATGTGTTGATACTAAGACATTTTTATAAATAACTTAAGAATGAATTGAGTGAATAATAACAGAGCTATAATGGTTATAATATTGAATCACATATATATTTTCCATGTTATTGTAAACTTTTTTTTTTTTTTTTGGTAGCTTAATTGCGTCCTTCCATATGTCCAGCGCAGAGACAATATTTAGTTATCCTCCGGCTATATCTGCAGACATTCAATAACATAATGTTAAATATTAATCATTTTATATAAATTTAAAGGGCGCCTTCCATTAAAAAATATTTTTCACTCAAAATATTTTAATGTATTTTTTTCTATCGTGTTTAAAATTTATTACTAAAAGTAAAATCTATGCAAAGTCCTTCATATAAAATGATATAAATTGGCAATTAATAATTTAAAAATTTCAAAATATTTATTATCGGCTCGTATTCTAGAATTTCCCATAGTACACTGGTATAATATTAACTCCTGAAATTTAAGAAGGATTAAATCTATGATTGATTTTTTGTCTATTTTTTTATAGCTAAGACTATATTAATAAAGAAAACTTATTGTTTAATTTTATACTCCCTTTATTCTATATAATTCTATATTCAACTTTACAATGACTATTGAAATTTTGTTAAAATATAAACTGAAATATGATTCCTTTTATTCCAGGAATTGACAATTTTTTCCATACTCATGTAAAGGGTTTAATCTTTCGTTTTTTTACATTCTCCTACTGTTACAGGAAGATACACTATAAATCACATTTTTTTTTCTGTTTCTTTCTCCTCTTATTTGTTTTTGACATAAAGTACTCAAAAGTTGTTTAAGTCTTATGACTACTATACAGCAACGATGACAAATAAGAATCCATTTGCCACAAATGTAGTGTAAGTATAAAATAGCTTCTTTCGTAATACACTTGAGTAATCCATAATAAGGAGATTTCCGTCATTCCTTTACGTCGTAATAACATCAAAGACATTGTGGAGACAACAGAAACACATACGCTTTTTCTAGAGTGTGAGTGTGTTTGTATGTGTGTAAATATGTTCTGAGTAAACTTGTCAATAAAGAGAGAGATTTAAGCTTAACGAACGAATTTTATACACTTATGGGCAATAATTCATTTATATCAACAATATGTGCGTATAATGGAATATAAGGAATGAATTTATTCATATGAATATAAAGTAATTATGTATATTTAAATTTTAAATAGCACAAGAAATTTAAGCATACAAATTGATTTAGAATCTCTTCTATTCGTTGTGAAAGTCAGAATTTTTAAGTTATCTTAATAAAGTTCGGAAATTGGCATAAGCAAAAAATTCAAGTTGATCATGATTGGCCCAATATTTCACCTAGCACTCATACAAGCATCGGCCCGGAATAAGTTTCAACACTATTTTTTCAAAAAGTTATAACATAAATTTGAGTACGAAACGTACCATAACGTTTTTTTTAGAATATATTTCTAATTGTATAAAATCATTTTATTTGAATAATTTAATTTATTTTATTCTGTGGACATTATTAATATTGTCTAAACGACAAGTTCTTGATTTGAGAACAGATATTTCATATTCGATACAAGTAGTTACCGCTTTAGATTCGATCATCCCACAATTTTTTTTTTTTTTTTTTTTGAAATAATTAATGGAATTATTGAAGAAAATACAATTAATAAACCTTAGAAAAGGTTCTTAAATAATATGGACCGGACCAATTATGGACCGATCTACATGGAATTTGGTAATATTTATATAAAATTTATATATGTCAAATTTCTTTAATGTGTTTCATATTTAAGGGATTTATGATCGGTGAACCCCTATTCCGTGAGGACATTTGTATGGGGGCTACGTTAAATAATAACCAATTTCAATAGGCGACCTGTAGTTTCATTACAAGGTTTACATGGAAGGACATTGTTAAATCGACTCAGAATGTGATTTTAAGCCTATTCGTATAAATTAAGGTGGTTTTAAGACCAATAGTCTTGGATGTTATAAACATCAGCACAAATGCCTGGTGGTTTAGGGTATAAAAGTTAAGTTGTTGATAAGTCACATTCTACGATAAGACTTAAAATAACGGCGTTAGACTCTAAAAACAAAAAGAGCGTGGAAAAAAACTATTTTTGAATTTTTTTAAACTTACTTAACTATTCTTTCATTCTATGGAAACTGGTCCGTTCTGCAGTATATTAGAGTGCGCAGTGGGACAGAATCGAAAATTTTTATAAATAAATCTGGAACTATTAATCGACTGGTTGGATTAACATAAAATTTCACATAGGCGTAGGTAGGAGTGTAAAATGTTAAGTATGGATAGGGGCCCCATAGACCCCAGGAAGAGCAGAACTATAGGAGCTCAAAGTAAGGTATCTCTCTGTGAAAATTTATAACCGCTTGCTAATTTTTTTTCCAATTTCTAAGACTTTTATATTTCCTTAAAGCAATTAAAAATACGCGCTTTCCTATGCTATTTTTCCGGATCTTGGTCCCAGTTCTTTTAATTTTTTATTATTTTTTTATTTAGCAAAAGCAAAAATATCCATCGAATTAAAAAATTTTGAATTCAATATCTTCATTGGGTCAAAAAATGTAACAGAAATAACTTTAATTTAGAAAACATGCCCAATCATAAAATGGAGCTAGTGCTGGGAGGGTCTGCACTAGCTCTTGCCTATTTTGTATAAAAATTTCGATTGTAATCTATATTTTCTCAAATCTTAAATCCTGAGTCTAAAACATAATGCAGTTCTGGAAAGCCTGATGTGTTCTAAAGAGTTTGCTAATACCTTTTTCCAGACCTGAAACAAATGTGAAGTTCTAAGAATTTCAATTTTAAAATTTTGGCAGTTTTTTTTTTTTGGAATTATGGGATTACTTTTAATAACATCTTTATTTTTAAACCACATGAATGCAAATGATAAAGTCTGCTACAACTGAAAATTTCGTTAGGTCATCTAAATTAGCAAAAAAATTTATCACAGATATAGAACAAAATTTTGGTTAAATTCCAAAAATTTGAAAAAATACTGACCCTAACTTTTATAGAACCAAAACCTATGATTATTTAGAGTGTAATATGTTCTTCTCTAACACAATATTTTAGAAATTGTAACTGGTTTTATAAACCACGACTGCCTATATTGAAGGATATAAGAAATTTATTTTTTCCCGCCAATTAATATTTATTTTTTTATAAATTGATACAAATAAAATGTATTTTATATTAAATTTAGCACAAATGTACAAAAAATTAAATTGTATTTAATCTTGAACAAATTTGTAATGGAATAACATTTATTTCGACTATTTTCCTGAGAAAAACATCACAAAATGATTTTTTTTATAAAAATTAAATAAATATTAAATATTTTTAAAATTTTTTAAATTCATATTCAAAGTTTTTAATTATTTTTCGTTTCTATTTTTCTGACAATTAAACAATTTCAAATTTACGAAATTTTTTTTATATTTTATGGTTTATTAAATACATTTTATTTTCATGGTATATAATTTAAATAAAAACTATCGCTGAACGCTTTTTTATCACTGATTTTTAGTTTTTTTTAATGCTTTTTTTTAATAATTTTTCTAATTTACTATTTTAGTACTTGTGTCAATAACAATAACTTATTTTTTTATTTAATTTATTTCTGATCATTAAACTTTTAAAAAAACACTTACATCACAAACTTCTTTGTAACTTGTTAATTTAAATAGTTTAAATGTTTTTCTCTGTTTAAAATTTTCGAACACAATTCCAAAAACTTCGTAAATGTCCAAAATCCAACTCTAATGAAATTTAATAATTTTATTACAGTTTATTTTTTTCTGACCTTTAATTTCACTTTAAATACACATAGAATACGTTATTAAGACGCGACCGTTTAACTTGTGTTAGGTACTTATCTAGGATAACACAGTTGAGTTTTTAACGCAATATCCTTTGGTAACAATTGTATTTATAGCCGAAAAAAGTCCTCTGTGTGACAAAACGAAGAAAAAGAAGAAGAATACAACAGCAGCAATAACAACAAAAACAACACAAAATCTAAGCAGCAATAAGAACAATATCCTGCAAACAAACCCACATACCAACAATCACAGAGAGATACACATATACAGTTACACTGTAACACACACATACATCACATCACATACTTTTCGAAGAATTTGTATAAAACACTTTCGCTTGGCTTGAAATACTATCTCTTGAATTTGCACAAAACACAATTCGACAAAAGCAGCAGCAACAAAAACAATAACATCAACAACAAACACAAACACAATAAGCAAAAACACAATGTAGGCAACCAACTTTAAATTTTCTCGCCTCATAATACCCCCTCCCTATAGAATGGCCCTCAAACCCACTTGTTCTATTACTTGACTGCTAATATGTTGAACATTGAATGGGTATGATGCTGCAAAAGAAAACAAACCATTATCTAAACACTATACATCCATACTATCATTCTATACACAGGGAGACAGACATTATTTACACAGACACACACACACTCATGCATATATTTTATATTCTGCTATAATTCTGGTCTAGCCACCTTCTATGGTGTGTCCCTAAACAGTGGGTTAAATTTAAAATATTTTAGAAGAAAAGGATAGAATTAATATGAAGAATAAGAATTGTATAGAAGAACACGTTCTAAGATTATTAGTTTTAGAACTGGTATAATCACTACCACTTCAGATTCTTTATTAACATCCTTAGATCTATTGGTTCCACAACTAATTCTGGAACTTGTTGAGAAGAACCTTATTTTGATTCTGAATTTATTTTTGAAAATGATTTTGAGAACTAGTTCTTAAGAACTAATTCTGTATGAACTGTCAAAAAAAAAAAAATAAAAAAAAAAATATATAAAAAAATAAATAAATAAATAAAAAATTTAAAATTTTTTAAACACTTAATAAGAAACCAAAAGAGTTTAACAAGATTATATTGATATAAAAATTTACCTCTAGGAAATGTCTCATTAGAATAAAAAAATAAAATAACAGGTTCTAACACCATTCCTTAATGCTTTTATGGCATGAGTTCTAAATATCAAAATTTCGAACAAATATCATTGATTAAAGAACTAGTTCTAGAACAGTTCCATAGAATGGGTACTGACTAGTTAACGCTTCTACAGAACTAGTTCTGGAGGTAACAATTTCAAAAAAAAAAAAAAAAAAATCATTGGTCTTAACGCCAAAGTAGAATGAGTTCAGGCAATTTTCATACGTTCTGGAACTAGTTGTAAAACTTATGTATTTTTGGAATTATAAGATTTTTTCTTAGCAGATGATAATGACTGTTCTTCCGTCTATACATAGCGGTTAAATGAGTGCTAAATGGCACTTAATTCCGATTAATTCCTTTCGCCTATTTGTTAACTTCTATTTTTTAATTCCCTTTATTCGATAGATAATTTAGTTCTTCAATAAATTACAAAAAACATAATAAAATCGGTTGAAGATGTTGGGCTTTAGATATAAAAAAATTTAACCAAAATCTTAAAATTTCGAATGCATATAACTGCAAACATGTTTTTCAAAAGATTTATTAAGAGCTTTAAGTTTATATAACAATCTTTGAAATCGGGTATGGAATGTCATTAGTAACTTAGTTGGAGACCCTATAGCTCCGATTCTATTTCCAAACTTAAAATATTATTCTCCTCTGCAACACCTATGTGAAATTTTATGTAAATCCAACCACCCGATTATATGTAGTGATATGTTGAGGTGGAACGATGTTGCATCTTCTGTCACTAATTGGTTTGATGATACCTAAAGAATGAAGCGAGAAGAATGTTTTGAATATCTGAAATTACAGCAATATCGAAGCATTTTTTTTTTTTTTTTTTTTTTTTTTCTTAAAAATTGATGCAGAAATCTTGATTTTATTCACAGTTAAGTAAAAATACCCATGTTACATACAATTGAAATACAGTGGTGGAAAAAAATTCTTGAAACAAAAAAAGGTGGACTAGGTGGATTTTGACGAGTTAAACAAGAATCTGCATTCACTTTTTTTCTATTACGTACTGATTTTTTATTTTTTTTAAGTGCATGAATAATATCATCACCTTATACACACTATAAAATTCTAGAATGGTTTGTCAAATTCAGACTATAACTCAGGAACTGTTTACACGATTTTAATAAATGATACACCAAAAGATGCATACGAAAAGGTTTTTATTCGCTCAAGAATGTCAGAGTTATGGATCAAAATTTTCACCATTTTTCAAAAAAAAAATAATAATAATTTTTTCGTTACTAATTATCTGCTAATAACTACGGAAATATTAACTGGACAAAAAATTATGTAAATTCAGTTCAAAGACAATTTAAGTCGCTATATATTGGAGTTTAATATATCTTAATAGGACAAACCGTTCTCGAGTTATACAAGTGTGACTGCCTAAAGGCGGGGTCATAGTAGTCATGCCCATACAAAAAAAATCAATACGTGATAGAAAAAAGTAAAAGCTGATTCTTATTTAGCACTTTGAATTCCATCTAATGCACCTATTAAAGACGAAAACAAAATTTTGCCCACTAGTGTATTTCTACTTAACTCTAGGTATACATGGGTATACTAACTAAACTGTGAATGCAATCAAGATTTGTGCATCAGTTTTATTGATACGTGGCTTTATTTACTCGTAGTTTTGCCAGCTTTGAGAAAAAGATAATAAACTGAAACATTTTTGATGTTTTCACATTTAAAAAGAAGTTTTAGTAAAAAAAAGAAATCTTGAATTTAGCAGGAACATTTTTTTCGGACACTTATTTCGAAATATCTCCAAAACTATTGAGCGGATAAAAATTTGTTAGTAGAACGACTTAAAGCCAATTTTATCCAACACATTTTGGTGTATTATTTATAAAACTCATTCTAGAGTTACAGTGAATCTATATACCCGACAACTTTTTCAAATTTTACGTTATATGGGAGGGGGCAGGAAAGTGGGCGGACCACGCCCATTTTTGTTTCCGAGTTTACATTTGTCCTTAAACTATTTGAACACAATTTCGTTGATTTTCACCTTATACGGGAGGTGGGCGGTAAAGTAGGCGGACCACGCCCATTTTTGGTTTTCGAGTTTATATTGATCCCCGAACTATACTTACAAAATTTCGTTGTCGTACATGCTTTTATTGAAGAAATATCAGCAGAAAACTATAAAACGGACACCCTGTGCTTCTATTTTTTAGCCCATAACTTCCCAAACAAACCTTATATAAGAAAAATATTTGTGCCAAATTTCGTCCCCCTACGTTATCCTGTTCGAGTCCTATCCTGCTTTCAACAGACGGACAGATGGACGGACATAGCTAGATCGACTCAGAATCGAACCAGGACCTAGAAAATATATACTTTGTAGGGTCTTAGACGATTCCTTCGACATGTTACACACGGAATGACAAAATCAATATACCCCCCATCTTTTTGACTCAGAATCGAACCAGGACCCAGAAAATATATACTTTGTAGGGTCTTAGACGATTCCTTCGACATGTTACACACGGAATGACAAAATCAATATACCCCCCATCTTTTTGATGGTGGGTATAATAATCATTAAAAGTTGATCGAAAAAATAAAAATATAATCACTAAAATTTTTTTTTTATAAAAATCAAAAAAAAATCAAAAATCATTCCGTATTTCGATAGAACCTGTTCTGAAGATTATATTTCTGTATTTAACACTTTTATCCGGTCGTTCCTTGTATCTTATATTTATATTTATACCATTAAAAAGATGGGGGTTACATTGATTTTGTCATTCCGTATGTAACATGTCGAAGGAATCATTTAAGACCCCACAAAGTATATATTTTCTGGGTCCTGGTTATATCTGAGTGGATCTAGCTATGTCCGTCTGTTGAAAGCAAGATAGGGCTCGAAGGGAACAACGTAGGGGAACGAAATTTGGCACAAATATTTATCTTTGTATGGGATTGAAAATGGGCAAAATCGGTTAATAAACAAAAACTAGAAACACAGGGTGTACGTTGTAGCTTTATTTCATACTTTTCTGCTGATATCTCTTAAACAAAAGCATCTACGACAACGAAATTTTGTATAAATAGTTTGAGGGTCAATATAAACTTGGAAACCAAAAATAAGCGTAGTCCGCCCACTTTACCGCCCACATCCCATGTAACGTAAAATTAAAAAAAGTTGATGGTGGGTATATAGATTCGGCCTAGCCGAATGTAACATTCGCGCTTGTTTTGTTTAAATTTTCAAGAATAATGATTATTTTCTGTCCTTGGTTTCAACAAATTTTGCCCCCTAAATTGCAATACGCAACAATTAGATGTTGGACACAACAAATTCTGAGGATCATTAGAAATCAGAATTGCAGCATTAAACATATTCTCTCACGCTACTGCTGCCATTTCTTCTCTGCTTTTTTCTGATCTTCTATGAATTGTATTGATTTCTAATATGAACATATATCTCAAAAACCTGTCAACAATTTCTGACATTTTCCCATTAGCCCCACTGTTGTCCACCACAATCACACACATTCATACATAACCATCAGCATCCACTATCCTCACTCACACTTTGAACTGAAAGATGAATGAAATATTGTAGAAAATCTCTGTTATTAGTACGACAAACAAGCGTACGAAAGAATGAGTGTGCGATTGTGTGTTATTATGAAACTATAAAAATATGATGACGACAACAGGCGGCAGCAGCAACAAGGCGTTAGTTATAGTTAAATCAGTTGATTGTTGTTGTCGTCGTTATATTTTTTGTTGTTGTTATTGTTGTTTATAGTTTTTATAGAATGAAAAGTCGGTTGAATGTTGAGAAATAATAAATAAATTGTCTTAAGGCCAATAGGATTATGCGCTTGCGCATATACAAATATTTTTCTAATTTTAACAATTACTATATTATCAACTATTTAATATTGTTTGTAATACTATGAATGTATGCATGTACATATATAAGAGTGTTAGTAAAATATGCTTATGTATGTATACATATATGTGTGTAAGTGTACATAAAATACAGACACTATTCTAAACAAATATTCCATAGATAGTTGAACAACAATAATACTTGCACTTAAACACACACACTCACATAAATTCAAACAACATCAACAACATTCTAGTAAATTTAGTAATGTCCTGCTTGTTGTTAATAACAACTTGTTATTTCTCATATATTTTTTTCATATATTTCATTTTATGCGTTTCTGTTTGTTAGTAGGTGTAAATGCATGTATTTTATGATTATGTGTTGGTGTTGTATATGTACATTAATTTTAATACACTTGTACATTGCAAAATTGCAGCTATGTAGTCTATTTTCATTTACAATATCTATATTGTTTCACAAGCTTAATTTTTATTGTGTCAGAGCAATGAAGTAATCAATTCGTTGGGTCATTTTTTTTTAAATGTTGCAACAGTAATCCTTATTTTTTATTGATGGTTTTAGTTTAAAATATTCTGACTCTTTAGTGTTAAAAATTCATCAAAAACCGATAATATTAAAAGAGATTTGTTATAGAATTGACGACTTTAGACAGGTTCGAGAAGTTATCATCGTAAAACTGAAGTTAAAGATATGCTTGCAACGTCGTCAAACAGCATCCGGCTTGAAGAACCATAAACAAAATGCATTCAGAATTTGTAGATCATACTAATAAAGTAAAACACATAAGCACACTTTGTTAGAGTATCTCTTTTAAATGATATTAAAAACTAAATGGCTTGACGGACATAAAGTCTATTTCCTTTAAAGATTTAATTTATTTTGAATACTGACTGTGGAGTGTTGTGTATTAATTCTAATAGTTATTTTATTGTCTAAGATCTGTGTTTCAAATCAATATTAAATATAAGTTTGTTTTTTATTTTCCCTCTTGTACGATTTTAATGCTTGTACTAACTAACATTCCTGGAAAAACACAAACCCACATTGATACTTTAACATGTATAACCAAAGAAACTTACATATACACAAATAAAATAACGATATGAACTTGTAGATTAGGATGACCCCATTTATATGATAGCGAAAAGTTGTCTATATTCCTATTTGAAATGAAAAACATCTAAGATTTTTAAAGATTAAAAATTAAATCATCTGGAATTTGTTCAAAGAAAATAAACTGCGGAGTGATCAATAAAATTTAAGACTGAATAATATTTTCAATAGTTAGAACACAATTCGTATGTCGAGAATGCTTTGGAATACTTTCCCTGTTAGTAGAAATTTTTAAAAAGAGGACATCTCCAGCTTCTACATGTAGTTTGAAGATTTTTTACGTCTAGATGAATTTAGTACATATTACAATTTACCGCACATATTACAATTTACCGAATATTAAAAAAATGTCCCTAATACACCTTAGGACTTATTCCCGAAAAATGGGGAAAAAAATCAGAAATTCAAGTGAGAAAAAAAGATGGTTCTAGTGACCATAAACTAAGAGCAACATACTATGATTTCAAACAAAAATAAGTATATTTGTACCTAATTATTATTATGATTCCATTTTATAATTTTTTTATCATTTAATGATTCGATTTAATAATGTTTATAACTTTTTCTTATAACATTGCTTCCGATTTCAACATGTTTTTATCATATATATAATTCCATTTTATCATATATATAATTCCATTTTATCATATGTATAATCCCATATTTTCATATTTATATTCATTTTTACTACGATATGTGGTACATTCATCATACTAAATATAAACAAACCTTGTCAATTTATATTTGTTCATATATAAACTATATGAGAATTTGTATACTAACAAACTACTGAACTGATACACAAAAATGTATATTCAATAGTTATGCAGAATAAAAATATGATTAAATTTTTAGATTTTGCATAAAATATGATTTCATATAAAAATATTTAAATACATATTATAATTGCAGTCAACCATATTAAAATTTTTATAGTGGGTAATCATTAAATTATAAAACAGAAACCTAAACGTTGCTATCATGAACACGGTGATCAGACTTGATTTATTACAATTTTTATTTAACTTTAATATACTCGAGGCAGTCCATTTTGACAATCTGTAGTATATCTCGTGTTGTCACAGGGTGACTACAAGATGATTTTTTTAAAAGCTTAGGTCCTTCTTCAAAACTCATACATATAATTCAATTCAATCCGACCAAGTCGATATTTCTTCGGTCGTAGACAACTTGAATGGCCTAATAGAAACGGGACCATCCTAATTAATGAGCATAAGAAGTATATAACATAAACTTGGTTTTTTTGTTTAGCCGGTCAAATGGTGTGGAAAACAAAATGAAAATAAAACCAAAAGAAAAACTTATATTAATCTTTTAATTAAATAATTACTTTCTTAATAAATTAATTAATTAATGATTTTAAACGACAAGGTAAATCTGAAATTGTGATATTTTTTTTTTTTTTCTTAAAAATATAATTTTCAAAATATATAAATTTGCACATTTTTTCTACATAAAAATCATTTTCTAATATTTACACATTTAAAACTCTGCAATTTTAAAACGTGTTTCAAAATTTTCATTTTCGGTATAACAACAAATTTCTATTAGACTTTCTAATAGATCTTTATGTATGCAGTTAAAAAAATCATTCATAAATACAGGGATTTCTGCTAATGCATGCCACCACAAAATTAATTCATTCCATCTGCCTACCACCAATGTAGCTCACTTAAAAAAACTTACCACAAACAATTCCATTGTTATGCAGACATTTTGTAGAATAATTGCGAAAGACAAACCTCCACAATATAAATGAATCATGTTTTATAATCAAAATAAAATTTGGCAAAATTCCAAAATCACCAGCAAAAATATTGATGACGACATTGTTTCTTTTTTAAATCTTTTGGTATTTTGCTCTTTTGGAAAATAATAGTTTAGTAATGTCTTGGCAAATTCTATGACGTAGTTAAAATTGGCCGGGTTTAAGTTACAAGTACAGACATAATAATATTTTTCAATTTTAATGGAAAGAAAAAAAACATCATATTTCATACTCTCATTTTTTTATTTTTTTGGAATGTGTTTTTGCGTTTGTTTTAATATTTTTTTTTTTTTTAGACAAGAGTTTATATGAATGAAATAGATTTTTATTATTTTCCTATACTTTTTGTTGCGTGTGTGTGTGTGTGTAAAATAATATTTATTAGATCTTGTTTTTATACCCAAAACATATAACATCGATTATATACACATCCTTTAGTCTCTCTTTAATACCCATTCTTAGCCAAATATTCTAAAGGTTACTTGGGTGATTAATGTATGACCTCATTGATTCATCATCATCAATATTATTAAAATGATACTTTTATTATTGAAATAAATATGTACATACATATACATACAATATATTTGAATATTTCTATACAAGTATTTGTGTTTATAGCTTCTTATTCAAAGGATTTTGAGATAGAGAAAAATAATTTCATTTAAATTTGATATCTTTTATGACCACCACTAGATGACATAAAATGAAAATAACCATTTGCCACTATAATAATAGCTATTTTTATTATTCTTAAGAATTATTTTCATACTTAAGCCTTTTGATATTGACTTTATTGATAATTAATTTTATATACAAATTTAGTTTGAAAAAAAAAAGTGATTTAATGTTTCCGCCCGGGATCGAACCGGGGGCCTTCCGCGTGTTAGGCGGATGTGATAACCACTACACCACGGAAACTTATATATTTACCGTTATATTTTTGTGACAACGTGATTGTAATAAAGTGCATTTTTGAAGTGCATTAAATAATTTTAGATATTTATTTAAAAAATTTATTAAAAAATTTAAAAATATTATGAAAATTTAATTTTGTTGTAATCCCTAATTCAAAATATTTATTTTTGAAAAACTAAAATACACAATTAAAGCCTATAAATCGCTATTCCACCAAAAAAAATGAATTTACCCAAAAAAATAAAAAATCACCAAATCTAAAAAAATACAAACAAAAATATATGTTTACCAGGAAATCACTATTTCTACAAAAAAAAAAAAAAAATAATAATAATAATAATAATAAGGATGTTGCACTATACATTGAAGCATATCTCTAAAACCATTTGTCTGATTGGGTCCAATAAAATTTAAAAAAAAATTCTATCTGAAATTGCCTTTACGTTATTCTTATATAATTTTTTAATACACTCAATAGTAACGCACAATAGCCCAACCACCTAATATGAGGTAACGCATACTTACCAAAAAGTAGATTTAGCAAGAAATTTCCCAACAAATAAATTTTTCACTACAAAAAATAAAAGAAAAACGATTAAAAAAAGTCGATGTTTTATAAAAAAAACCTAGACCTAAAATCCTTAGTTTAACTAAAAAATTATATTTTATCCAACACCAATTTATATATATCGTCCATTCCACGAAAAAACGCCCAAGAATATTTTTTATGTCTTCCGATTTTAATAATATTTGGCATACACATACCCTTTGGAGCCATTTAAATATCTCCATTTTAATTTTTTTGAATTTTGGAAAATTCAAAAAAATTATATATTGGTCTAACTTTAAACACATATATCTCTAAAAGTTGTTAACGGATTTTAATGATTTAAACTGCATATTTAAGAAGAATATGTCCACTATAAATGTAGCAATTTATGTATAAACGAGCTGTAAACCCGCTACTTCGTTAGCGGAAATTTTTTATAAAAACCATACTATATAATAAATTTAAACTAAAATTCTTAACTGCCTTGGGAACATTTTTAATAATGGTGTTATATCATCCATAAATAACAATATCTCTTTAATTTCAGGTTTATAATCTTAAAATAATGAAAAATAAATATCAGAATTACGAAAAAGTATGTTAGAATAACGAAAAAGGACCACAAAATCCATTTTAAGGTTTCTGTTTCAACTTCAATTTTATGTTTCTAAGTATAAAAATTGCAGAACATTCAAGAAGTACTATTAGAAGAACGAAAAAAGATACCACAAAGTCCCTTGTTATGGATTCTCATTAATTTAGGACCACATATCTTTCATTTCATATTTCTAGATTCAGAATTATAGAAAATTAAAAAAGTACTATAGGAAGAACAAAAAATTACCACAAAGACCCCTCTTGTGAATTCTTTCTCACATAGGACCATGCATATTTAATTTCACGTTTCTACTTTAAATATTATAGAAAATTCAAAAAGTACCATTAGAAGAACAAAAAAGTACCACAAAGTTCACTCTAATGAATACTCATTCATTTAGGACCACATATCCTTAATTTCATGTTTCTAGGTTCATAATTACAGAAAATTCAAAAAGTACCATTAGAAGAACAAAAAAGTACCACAAAAACCTCTCTTATGGATTCTTATTCATTTAAGACCACATATCTTTAATTTCATGTTTCTGGGTTAAATATTATAGAAAATTCAAAAAGTACTATTAGAAGAAAAAAAGTACCACAAAGTCCCCTCTAATGAATTCTCATTTATGTTTCTATGTTAAACATTTTATGTTTCTATGTTAAATATTATAGAAAATTCAAAAAGTACCATTAGAAGAACGAAAAAGTACCACAAAGTTCTCTCTTATGGATTCTCATTCACTTAGCACTTCATGTCCTTAATTTCATATTTCTAGGTTAAATATTATAGAAAATTCCAAAAGTACCATTAAAATAGCAAAAAAGTACCACAACGTCCCCTCTTATGGATTCTCATTAACTAAGGACCACATATCCCTAATTTCATGTTTCTAGGTTCATAATTATAGAAAATTCAAAAAACGAAAACGTACCACAAAGCCCCCGCTTGTCAATTCTTTCCAACATCGGACCATGCGTATTTAATTTCATGTTTCTAGGTTAAATGTTACAGAAAATGCAAAAAAGTACCAATAGAAGAACAAAAAAGTACCACAAAGTCCATCCTTTTGAATTTTTACCCACAGGGCCATGTATCTTTAAGTACCACAAATTCCACTCTTGTGAATTCTTATATACATTTTCTTAATTTCATGTTTCTATGTTTAATGTAATTGAAAATTCATTATTAAGTTTGAATAAAATGTAATTTCCCGCCTTTACCCCTTTTCTTGGTACTTTTTTTCACCCATCGAAGTATCAAAAATTGTATTCCAATAAATTTCTAAATTGTAGTGGTATCCCATATTAAAATATTTCAATAAATATAAAAAAAGGTTTTATGAAAAAAGTACCAAAAATAGGTACGATTTTTACCCCTTAAACGTTTTGAATTTCTAAAAAGTACCAAATTTGTATTTCTCATTTTTTGATAAGTTATGAATACGACATAAATTTTATCTGTATGTTGATTGATTTCAAAGATACACATGGTGCTAAAAAAGTACCAAAATACAGTTTTTACCCGTTTTTTTCCCTAAAACGGCCGATTTTTAAAAAAGTAACAGACACCTGTCCAATTATTTTTTAAATGAATAACGATAACTATTTAACTTTTTTTGCGTCATTATTAGTTTGCGAGTTATAAGGTTACCGATTTTACCCGTTTTTACCCTTTTTTACCCTCTAAACATTCGAATTTCCAAAAATCCCACCTTACTGGATCTATATGGAGGAAGACCTACCTTCGTTCCAAATTTCGTCTTTCTAGCTTCAGCCGTTTGGGCTGTGGGATGATGAATCAGTCAGTCAGTCATTCAGTCAGTAACGTTACTCTTTTATATATATAGATGACTCCATAGATTGCCAAATTGGCATTTTTTATAAATCTCTCATGGAATGGACGATATATATAAAAGAATAACGTTACTGAGTGATTCACTGGCTTATTTACTGATTCATCATCGCACAGCCCAAACGGTTAAAGCTAGAAAAATTAAATATTGACTGTAAATTGGTCTCCTATTAAATAGATCCACTATTTATTTAATATGAATATTTTAACATTAGATCACAGTACAATTTAGAAATTCATTGGAATACAATTTTTCTTACATCCAGGGGGAATAAAAAGTACCAAAAAGGGGATAAAATCAGGAAATTAAATTTTATTCAAAGTAAATAATGCATTTTTTATTATATTAAAGCTAGAAACATAAACTTAAGTACATGTGGCTCTAAGTGAGTGAAAATTCACAAGAGAGGACTTTATAGTACTTTTTTGTAATTTTAATGGTACTTTTGGATTTTCTATATTTTGAACACAGAAACATGAAATTAAAGATATGTGATCGTAAGTGAATGAGAAACGACAACAGAGGACTTTGTGGTACTTTTTCATTCTTCCAATGGCACTTTTGAATTTTCTATAATATTGAACCCACAAACATGAAATTAAAAATATAAGTGATAGAAAATCCATAAGAAGGGACTTTGTGGTACTTTTTCATTCTTCTAATGGTATTTTTAGAATTTTCTATAATATTGAAATGAAATTATGAAACATATATTGTCCTAACTAAATGAGAATCCATAAAAGGGTATTTTATGGAACTTTTCGTTATTATAATATTACTCTTTGGATTTTTTGCAATAATAATTAACTTTCAAACATGAAATTAAATAAATTTGGTCAACACAGAACCATCCACAAGCCCTATTAGTCACATTCTTCTCTACTAAAATTTAATAATAAAAATAATTTTGTAGTTTTTGAACCTTCGAACGTTAAAGATGTAAGAAACTGCACACAGAAAAAAGATTAGTTGGAAATCGGTTACTAATATAAATATATAATAAACTATACTAACATTTTATAATATTAATAAAAAATTAATTAGAGCAATGGATTTTCTATATAAATGCCTGTAAAATTGAGATTATATTAGAATATCAATTATAATCAATTATAATTTAGTTTTTGTAATCCATTGCAATTGGTTACAATAAATGAAGCAAATTCGGAAAGAACAATCGATATTATTTTATATATTAACACTAAATATTATTAGCTACAATTAAAAAATGTTTTATATTTTGAACATTTAAATATTAACTATATTTTCGTTTACTGCAATCGATAATATTCGCTTACAATAGCAGAATATAAAGTAATTTAATGCTTCCAAAGGAAAGGCAATCGTGTTAATAAAGTAATGTTTTTTTTTTTTAATTTTTTGACATCTTTTTTAAAAAATATGGAAAAAATAATTTTGTAATACATTTAAAATAATAAAATATAAATAAATACCTACATATTTTAGTTTATTGTGGATTTATGGGTGAGTACATTATTATTGTGATAATATGCACTAATTATATTCACATTATGCCTATTATTTTCAGAAGATAAATGATGAATGGTTTCCTTGCAAGCTGCAAGATTTTCCTAGCCACGTTAAATGCTATTCTCGACTTGGTATTGTAAGGTAAGCAACTTAAAACTCGCAATATTGTCATTTATTTTTTGCAGTTTTAATAACAAATTATCTCCATTACTTCCACCAATGCTCCTGAAGCAGACCTTGAATCATTTCCTAGATCAGTAATTCGAAGCCTCCTCTTCAAGCTGGTTAAAAGTCTGCGATAAATACATGTACATACGGCAAATATTCGAGGGTAAATATTACAAAAATCAGTTATTTACCTAGATATGTATATGTGTCTCAGTTATTACGCATCGTACGTATTATACTATGGTTAAAAGATTTCTTAAAATTCTGCTGAAGTACAATTTTATGCGCCGTTATTATTTTATGTGCAATTTATTTTGTTTTAGTTTCGGCTTTATTGTGTTTTAGTTTCCGCTTTATTGAGCTACTCTGTTAATACTATAATACCATATATTTTGGTACATCTAAGTGTATATTTTTAATGTTTGTATCAATAAAGAATAATAAAACGCAATTTTTTAATACAAAAAAATATATATTTTTTTGAGCTAGCCTAATGTATATACATAAATTGAGAGGTTAGCCTAACCGAATTAATTTTTCTAAAGAGTTGCAAGTATCGATTTATATAGTTACGGCAACCGAATTTTAAGATAGTACATGTAACCGACCAAATTCGATTGGCAAAAAATTCGGTTGTCATAACGAAAGTGTTTTCTCTGTGTGGTAACTAAAATATTTAAAAAGTTTATTGTTCTTAATGCTAAAAGAACACCAATATTATAACTATTTCCACGAAATTTAGGAATCATAGATTAATTTTACGGATTCTTTTCACTTTTGGTATATCATTTTTTTTTTTTAAATAAAAAGGCTACTAAGTTTTTAGCTGGTCTAAGTAGGAGTACCGCAACATCGATTTAAATGCTATCTATATAAAAATGAATCTGTGTTTGTTATTTTTGAATTTGATTTCAAGGCTTTTATTTTATTTCAATACAATGAGGTAGCGAAGCGCACTGTGTTTAAGCTATTAGAAATATTGTTAAAAATGTATAGTTATAAAATTATAAAAAATTCTACGCTAACGAAGTAACCGGTGTACTGCTCGTATTCCATAAACATTTTTGTTTCATTAAATTCCTACCATCCAAATTTGTAACATATCGAATTATTTTCTTAAGGCAGTATAAATATATTAAGTCTTCAAAAATTAAAAAAGACAATTACGCTAAATACATATGTCTGTTGATATCAGTATTGTGCTCGAGAAGTATTACCTAGAAGAGTGAAATTTCGTTGAATTATTCCTCTTCAATAAGGTTTGTTTGGTACTGAAAATAGGCAAAATAGATTTAAAATGTTTTGGAAAAATGCAAAACTTAGTGTCTATCGTAATTCAATTTATACTTTTACCTTGCTATCTTTTTAACAAAAGCATGAAGGACAACGAAATTTCATACAAATAGTTCAAGGTTAGATATAAAACGAAAACTAAAAACCATTTTAATTTTTAACTAGGATAATAGAAAAAAAAAAAGTTACAAATGGCGAGCACAAAAGATTTATATTATATATTATATTATCTTTTTCACTGAAAATCTGTATAAATTATAAATTTAAAACACTCATTATAATTTACAAAATTAAAACTTTTTTACAAGGACCCAAAATAATTGTTATCGTAATTTTCAAAATCGAAAAAATTGCCATTTTTTAATAGTTATTACAAAAAATTGATTTTTAATAATTATTGAATAATATATAAATAAAAGTTACTCATAACTATTATTTTTTAATTAATATTTTAAAAATTAATTAAAATAATTATTGATGAATAAATAAAATATAAATATCAAATAATTATTATTCTTTACTATATATTTAATAACAATTATAATAATAATTTTTTATAATAATTAATTGCGAATATCATTGCAATTTCATCTTCTCAACCCTCAGATGATATTAGAAATCTAATTGAACATATGTATAGAGTTTTTATCAAATTTCAAAGAAAAAATACCCAAATAAAATATGCATGAATTTAAATATTATACATATTTTTAACTATTATGGATTATATTTTTCAATAACTATTAAAAAATTATTTTTAAATAAAAAATTAAAAAATAACTATTATAAATAATATGTGTTATTTTTTTCAATCATAATTATTATTATTTCGAAAAAAATATATTAATTGAAAGCAAATAAAAATTGGATATAATAGTTACAATTTAAGAAATTCGACATAAAAATTGTAATAATTAAGACCTTGCTTTTTTATTATTATTATTTATTAAAATTTATTATTAATTTTTTTCTTTTTTTTTAGAAAACATCTAATAAAAAGGTGAGTACCACTTGCAAATTTTTGAATACATAATTGGACTTGAAAAGGAAGTCATAAATAAAAATTTTAAAAACCTATTTTAATCTTCTCAAATTTAATAAAATTTAAAAAACCGAAATTAAATAATTTCACATTTACAAATACGTTAACAAACCAAAATATTTTTACTATATAAATAAAACTTTTAATCAGTATTATAACAACAACAAAAAATCAATTAAATTTTGAGTTTGATTTTTTCTTAAGATACACCTTCATCGATTTCTTACAAATCAATACAATAGATGTAAAATCTTTACCAAAAAAACCTAGTTTTTTCCCTTTTTTTATACGAAAATAACAAAACCTTACCTTTTTAATCTCATTCTCAAAAGATTGCTATATTTGGAAGACTATTTTATTCACTCTTCAAATATGCATTATGTTGTAGATTTTTCGCAAGTGGGTGTTTTGCAATATTTCAATCCTATTAACAGCTCTAATTTATTTTCTATACAATGTTTACTTTACATAAAAGTAAATCAAAAAATTTGAAAAAAAAAAAAAAAAAAAAAAATCGCCCATATTGAATTTCAAAGTATAATAAAAGAGATTCATTTTTATGCTGAAACACTCTTGTTGTGTTTGTAGTTTATGATTGACAACCAAAGTAAGTTGGCCTGTCATATTTTCAACAGAGTGACAAACAAATTTATGTTAAGAATGACAGCTTAAAAGATGCTTAAATCTAAAAGCAACAATCAGTTTTTCCCCCTTTTTGCTTTGACAGCCGATACTGAAGCGCATGGTGTGGAGTGTGGTGTGTATTACGTTGCAGGCCATCAAGAAATAAACTAATCATACATGCGTAGTCTATGTAAATAGCAAAAACGATGTTTACACTACATAGTAATGAAAATTTTATATTTAAATTAGGTGTTTAAAAATATTGAATTTAAAAAATTTTTACAACTAAATAATTATTATTTATTAAAAATCCTGAACTGCTTGCTTCATTTCATTACAAACAACTTCGTTCATTGTTTTCAATGTCAATGTCAGTGTAAAACCAGTCTAAAACTCCTTAACGTCACATTTATATTTATAGAAAAACATTTGTGAAAGCTGTCAATAGTAAATGAACGTCATATATTTTAAAAACAAATTTTCATAAATATTGCAGGATTTAAAACGCGATAAGGAATATATTAAATATAAATCAAGTTATTTAATCAACATGCTACTTGTACCTTAAAGTTAATGCAGCACGTGCTGTTTTTTTTTTATATATATATATTAATTACGTATGTATATATGTAATGAGTAAAAAACTTGATATCTTATTGTTTCCGCCCGGGATTGAACCGGGGGCCTTCCGCGTGTTAGGCGGATGTGATAACCACTACACCACGGAAACACCTGAGTAAACTTGATCTTGAAATGTATTTATGTTTTTGGTACAAAGTTACAAATTATCTCGAGCTCTATATTCAAATAGTTTTAAACAAATTTATGTGAGTTTGTCAAAATACCAAAACGTCTACTTATTTATAAAGTCACGACGATACACGCCTTTATCAAGCCTACAAAGTTGTTGCTGTCACTGCCGCTTTTGTTGCTAATGACAAGCGGCCAACGTTTAAACACCTGCACTGATTTATAAATAAAGCAAATTAAATTTACATTTGAAATATTTTGATTTGTTTTCATATACTTATTTGTTGGTGCCTATTTAATTTCTTATCTTGTTTTCATTCCGTCTGTCTGTCTATCTATCTATTTTTTTCCCCTATTAATGGTCATATGTAGTCTCGAACATATAGTTCCGTCTCAATAAACAAATTAAAGCTGGTAATTTCAAATGATTTAAATACCTTATCGCTGACCATTTCTTAGATTGTTACTGGAGTGGTTAGTTGTTTATACTTATAACTGATATTAATATGAATTGATATTGACAGTGTTTTGTAGTTTATTTAATGTTTTGTCATGGTATTCATAAGCAATTAGTCAGATTCCTTTAATTTACTTTACTATTTAATAACCTGTAAGTAGCAGCTATTAAAAGTGTTGAAAGAAGCAAATTATAGTTGAAGTATTTATTTAAGTTAGATGCAAATTTTAAAATATGTACATATTTTGAAAATTTATACTTTAGAATGAGATTTTCCCCAATAAGATCTCCATAAAAACATTGAATTAATTGTTACTTTTTGGAAAATTCCCTGGAAATAGTCCAATGGGTCTTTCATTGAAATACGACTTCATTATTCCTGTAAAATATCTACACCAGATGCAAACAATTAAGAACAAATCGAAAAAAAAATAGATATATTGCTATATTCGGCTGTACCGAATTACCCAATATATTTAAAATTTAATGAAACAACAACACCAAATGAAGACAATATCAATTGAAATAAAATTAAATAAAATAAAAAAGAGTATTTTGAAAATATATGCACCAATTAATTGACTTAAAAACTCGAAAAAAATAGTTTGTGACAGATCATTGTAAGAAGGATGACCGTAGCTTATATTAGGGCTTCAGAAAGTCTAAAAACGCGTCTGTCTTTTAATGGACCGATTAATTTGATTTGAAAAAAAAAAAAAAAAATTGAAAAATGTTTGTATCCGTCCAATATAACAACAAAGTCTGTAGATTTTTTAGATACTTAAAAAATCTAAAAATGCGTTTTGGCCGATACCTCAGACATTAATGACCGTATTAAAAAGTAATAAAAAATGACTTGAAGTTAATTTTAGCCAGAATTTTTTGATATTTTTTAACAAAATCAGACAAGTCGTTTTCGAGATATGCTTCAATATATGATGCCTCCTTAATTCTACAAATCACTATTTATCGCGAGAACTAGAGTCAGTTAAAAAAAAGTTGATTAGAGGCTTAGTACATATTAATACCGTGTATCTAAATTGACTGAGAAATCCCGTGCCAGAGAATCAGTGTTTCCATGTGTTATGATGCATTTATAAAAAGAAATACAATTTACGAAAATAATAGAAATTCATATATTAAATATACTATAAACTTTATTCTAAAAATAAGTTTAATAACAATAATATCAAAATTAAACCCAGATGCATTTTGAACCAACCAGGGACCATAACGATTATGAGTTTTATAATAAAAATCATGATTTAATGATTATTTTTTGCTCAAAATAAATTGATTATTTTTCAACTTTTATTTTTTGCTCAAATTATAGTGATTCATTTTTATTAAAAAAATTTAAATTATTTAAAATTTTTATTTTTTACGTGTATATATTAAAGAAAATATTAAATTTACATTTAATAAATGTATATGGGCCGTTATCAAAATTTTTTAACCTGGCTGAAACTGACTTAAATCCTTAATAAGTTTTGTGGTAATGATATTTTAAACCAACGGTTCTCAAATGGGGGTCCGCGACCCACAAGGGGTCCGTAGAGACATTCGTGTGGGGTCGCGAAGAGATCCTGAAAAATATTCTTGAACACAAAATTTTTTAATGCAAATATCCCTAAATTAAAGACAAAAGTAAAGATTTTTTTCTTTTCAAAACCATATATAAAGAAAGAAACTCGTGGCCCGATTTTAAATATTGCTTGGTATAGACAACAATGATCAAATAAAGAAAGTGATGCTGTCGAATGACACGATATAAAAAAAACTACGATATGACAGGGAAAACATTAAATTAAAAAGATATTTTACATTAATTTGATGAAACTATAAATCTTTTACATGAAACCCTATAATTTTTTTAAATTCATTAGCCATCATTTTTATAAAGTCGTTTAAATGCTCTTTTCATAAATCCATGTGAAATAAGATTATTAAAATTTTCTCGAATTTTGCGACTCCTTAATGCTAAGGTCACAAAACTTTTATTTCACAGAGAAGTGTGCGACCTCTAGAAATAAATTTACTTAAACGAATTTATAATTCAAAGATTGAAAAGTGCTTTTAATACGAATATCGATAAAATTCCAGAATCATTTCAAAAAGAGTTAAAATGTAACTCATGTCTTAAATTTTTATTCTGAATCGGCAGCTTTAAAAGCATTTTTATTAAAATACTCAAAAGTATATCCGCTTGTTGATTTTGAAGTCCTAAAATTATTAGAACAATTTTTATCAACATAAATTTTTATGTGGAACTCTTTTGTTCATCAAAACAAAGTATCGATCTTTTGTCTTCACCGAGAATAATACCAGATGTGCATTATATGAAAAAGTATCTTAATATTAAGGATTTCATGAAGCAAAAACAATGTCGCATTTTACCTTTACATAAGATTTTATCTGATTTGTAAACTAGTCTAAGTTGTAGTGGGTCGCGCTTCCACTGAAATGCCAAAAGGGGGTCGCGAAGCAAGATCTTGTGAGAACCCCTGTTTTAAACAAACTGATTACAGATCTAAACTCACAAGACTTTAAACTAATAGAGTGCATAATTTTAGCACAATAAGTTTCTTTTTCAAAGTTCAAAAACATAGAAAAACGGCTAAAAATTACTTAAGTTTATCCCATTCTTCTACAGTTTTTGTTCGCACGTTTATACTTTTTGATCTCATTCTATTATAAATAAACTAATCAGACTTTGCAGATGAATTCCGCACCATCTTTGTTATTGTTCAGACTTTCAACAATTAAATACAGGGTAGTCAAGTTTTGATGACAAAATTTTTTCGTTTTTTGGGCGCCCCTCAACCGAATAGAAAATTTGGGATAGGGATTGATACTTGTTGTAATTGTGCGTATTTTGCGCTATATCTCGTTGATGTGCCTGAAATAGTCAACGTAGTAGATAGTCTCAAAGTTTGGAAAACAAGAGCGAACATTTTTCAAAAAGTCAGTTTTTCGCGAGGCACATTCACATTTTCATGTGGAATTGCTTGGATTACTGCCAGAATTATACATAAACTCCTAGATTGTAAAAATTTGTATATGTTCAACTTAAAAAAGCCAGAAATTTCGCGCCCCTCACAGGAAATTATTAACGCGAACTGATTCTACATGCATTCCAGTCACTTTATATGTATACAAAAGGTTTTTTTTTTTTTTTTTTTTTTTTTTTGAATGGCTAAAATCAAAAATTTTTGATAATGGCCCATATATCTGATGTTAATTTACATTAACAAATAAAGCTTTTAACAAAGTATCAGAAAACATATTATATCTGAAGTCACTCAAAATCAATTTTAAACGCTCTATTTACACTTACATGTATAGCTTGTACTATATGTAACACTTCTGCCATCTTATACAAATGCGATTGGCATATTTTTTGCTCTCCCAATACGTCATAAAAATAAAATTACTAAAATAATTATAACATTTAAGAAAAAAAATATTCGGAATTTTTGAGCAAAAAAATAAAAGACGAAAAATATTCTAAAATAATTGTTATTTATTGATTTTTTTTTTATAAAAATCAAAACAATAAGTTTTTTACATAATTCGGAAGCGCAACAAAAATAAAAGTGTTCTACAAACATATTTCTAAAATTTTTAGATCATTCTGATTTTTTTATTTTAAAAATTTGTAATAATCGTTATTTACGGTCCCTGCAACCAACACATTAGTCTCTTCAACGATATTGGTAATTTTTTTTAGTTAATAATTTTTTTAACTAATTTGTCTAGAGTTTTTGTTAAATAAAATTTTACCGACAGTTGTTAAACATAGAAGATCAAAATATTTTTTTAGTGATTTAAATTGTTATTATTTAATAAATGAAATTTAATTTTTCTTAGAATTTATTTGTATATCTGACCATTAAATTTAGGTTTATCCATTTGCATCTGCCTTATGTTCTGCTTTATAAAAGAAAGAAGTAAAATCATAATTATTTCACTGTAGTTTTTAATTATTTTTTGTTCTGTCTAATTGTAGATTTTCTAGCTATCACAGTCATTCAGACAAACACATATTTCCATATGATAGTAATCTGTAGAAAAAGTGTTGACACGTAATGTAGTCATAACATATAAATGTCATCACCTAATGACTTTAACAATATAAGTCACTTATATAAAATTGTCTTACAAGACACAATTTCCAACTTGGTCATTAATTGAAAAAAGTTTTATATATTTGCTTATTTGGTCTTTTGTTATATAGTAATTATTTTTTTAATATCTTAGTTTTTTACTTTTTTTATTATCTTACACATGAGTTAAAATACATATGATTTAAATTTTAGTTATGTATACGAATTAAATAAAATCCATTTAAATTAGCCAACAAAATCTATTCTAATTCTATTAATCATTCACCACAATCATATTAAGAGAAAATTAAATAATTATTTTATGCTTGTATATAGTATGTATTTCCTAATAGGGTGGTACAGTATGTTTTTAAAAACAATAATGGAGTTCAAATAAAATTGACTAGTTTTGGTGTTAAAATTCAGCTTTTCCTAGTAACATTTATTTACCAACACATCAGTCTTTCATCTGAAAATACTCGATTTTTTTATCGTATTAATTAGTTTCAAGAGGAGCTTCTTTGATAAACTGATGTTCTTCAGATATATGTATGTATATGGAATCATAAATAGTAATTGTAGAAATTTCAAAAATAAAGATGATGAAATTTGACAATAAAATCTGCATCACTCTAATTTGCATTCACATTTTAACAAAAAACATATTTAAATTAATCTAATTTATCCACAAAAAGAATGAAAAAACCACATAAAACCCACAAAATTGAAATAAATATTATGTATGCATTTCATGCTTAAACACTCTCTTATCATTTTATGGTCCTTCCAGCTAACAAACCATACAAATAACCAAACCAGTCATATTCATTTATGTATCTACAAAAAACTAAATATTTATTAAACTAAGCAACAATAGCAACACCAAAACCAGCGCAATAGTTAGTTTTAATTCAAAGACAACAGCAACACAAATATCAAAAACAACAAAAATAACAGATTCCAAAAGTAAGGGCAAGTTTATTTAAGGACACGTGGCGCCAACAACTTGAATTGTGGTATAAAGAGAACGAACGAATGAATGAAAATGAAGAAGAAGATGTATCAAATTGAAACCAACCCAAACTATAAACCAGGAAAAAAAATAACAATAACAAATAAATATTTACTAAGAAGAATTGAAATTTCAACAAAAGTAACAAAATATTTACCATAGAATAATATTAACAATAATAAAAATAAAATTAACAAATTATTTGCAATGATGCTGAAAAAAGTAAAATGATGCATGACGCATCATAGCTGTTTATGACAAGATTTTTAGGTATTAGTATTGTTCTCTTTTTTGTGGGTTTTTGTGCAAATATTTAACTTAACATCAGAAGATAAATGAGATTTTATAGGGTTGAATAAGGAATAATTTTAACTCATTTATAACAGGGAAATAAAATGCAGTTATAGCATTAATGTTTAATAGTTATTTCATAATTCTTAAAATAAATACAATATCATTCAAGTGAAAAGTAAAACATGGAAAATTTTCATATCTTTATCATATTTATATAGTTCTAAAGCAACGAATTAAAACCAAAAAAAAAAGTAATATAATTTTCTATAGATAAATTTTCGGACATCAATAATTAATATTATTTATACGAAAAGATTTGTTTTAATTACAGAATGGTAGTAATTTTTTTATATAGTCTATGTATATTGTTAATTTTTAAGGAACTTTTTATTAATTTTGGTACTTAAACATTTTTGGACGCGTAGGAAAAAAATCGGATTTTTTTCATCAGCTGTATGGATTTTTAAAAATATCTAAAATAAACCAGTGAGTAGAAAAGTCGGTAACTGAAAAAGAAAACATGGTAAAAAAACTTTCGGAAAAAGTCGAGGAGTCGGAAAAAATCGAAAGCCTTCATCGAAACTTGAGAAATGTCAAATGGCTCTTTTTGAGAAAATTAAAAAAAAAAAAACTTACAGGAAAGAGAGAGAAGAGAAAAAATTGAATTTTTGTCAAAATTAAAATTGTTTCTAAAAAAAATTGAAAAAGTAGGAATGAAAAGATAAAAATGTAGAATTTTTAGAAACCCCAATAAGCAGTGTGGCAGTGTCGAAATTTTTGGAAATAAATCTGTTACTTCAAATATACTAGTTGGATTTATATATAATACCACATACGTGAAGCAGAGCTGTGTAGAATTTTAATTTTGGAAGTGTGTCCCAACACTCTCCTCAGGAGTGGAGCTATTGGGATTCAAAATAAGGTACCTCTTTAGAAAAATTTTAACCGCTTGTAAAGTTTAGCTTTCCAATACTTTTATTAGATTTTGGAAAATTTTCATTCAATTAGTTTGAGAAGTCGATATCTTTTCGGAGTCCAAAACTAAACTATTTTAAAATTTAAAATTGCAAAAACTAATGATTTTTTTTTTTTTTTTTGCCAAAAAAAAGTGACTATAATATCTTCTCTAATATAAAATGTTCTTTAAGAACAAACAATTTTATACTGTTCTGAAAGATATCTTCATAGAGATTTTAGGATTAAAAACAAGCCCAAACATACAACATTTCTATGTACAGACCATCCTGAATGTGACCTATTTTAAATCAAAATTTTGACTTTATCCTATATGGCTAGTTCTTCAATCTGAATGCAATTTCGAAAACTTTAATGTTCTAAAAAGTTTGCCGATTGCTTTTACCAAATCTACAATAAATGTAGACTTTAGGGCAAAATTACAAAAAAAAAATAATAATAATAATTTTTGCGATTTTCGTCAGCTTTTTTTTTTATTTGAATTGTGGGATTCCTTTTGCAAAAATCTTAAATTTGTCTAAACTTTATCATTTCAAATGACAAAAACAACAATTTTATTAGAGATCAAATTTTTATAGTTTCTCCAAAAACCAATTTTTTACAAACATTTGATTTTAGTTCCAAAATCAGAAAAACTATGGACTTAATTTTTTCAAATAAACTTCTCCGTCCAGCTGACATAATTCTTTTTGTTCTAATAAATACTTTTTGTGTAATTTTTAAATGATATAAATACCTTCACTTAATCATGACATTTATATATCGATTTTAATAAAATATGACTCATTTTATTTGCAGCATATGTATCTTGAAAATGGGTAATTTTTTAACGTTAAAGATTTTTAAAATTTTTAATTTTTTTTTTTCGATATATGTAATTTAATATTTCCGAAACTATTGAGTTAATCCCTATTAATATTATAAAATAGAGTGTGTGTATTTGAATATGACGCAATCACGCCTAAAGCCTAAATAAAGGGGCAATGCTGTTTTTTTCATCCCATGCAACGTAAGGGCATAATCATTTATTTTTATTATAAACCTTTCGTATTTTATTAAATTAAATCAGACAAATAGTCCTATACATAACTAATTATACTGTTTCTGGAGAACTACAGTCGTTTCAAAAACAGTGAGTTATAGGTTTACAACTGTGATTTACTGACAGATCCCGTGCCAAAGAATCCATGTCTCCCTTTGTAATCAGCAGTGTTGCCAGGACTTGAGAAAAAAAGAAGCTAAATTGGACTTAAAAAAAGGTCAGAAAAGGCTAAATGACCCAAAAAATAAAGCCAGAAAAAAAGCTAACATATTTTTTTTATTTAAAAAAGCATTAATATTTTTGTTCTCATTAGATTTTGGTATTTGTTAAACATATTTTAGTGAATTTGTAAATATAAAGTAATTAGTTTATATGGGTACAGAGCTTCGAAAGAATGAATTCTATTTAGAATTAATTCACGTATAAACTTAATTTAGCTTATAAACATTTAGTTTAGCATTCTTTACAAAGTTCCTCAAAAAATAATTCCTAGACTTAATTCTTTAGGCTTAACTTTGTATTGAATTAATTCCCTAGAGAATTAATTCCTTGAAGAATTACAATTCAATTTGAATGATTAAATTTTTCTTTCATTCCATTCTTTTACAAAATGAATGAAAAATATGTAGAATTAATTCCCTAAAAAATTAAATTCAATTGAATGATATATTTTTTTCTATCATTCCCTTCTACTACAAATTGAATGACAATATTTTTCTTTAATTCTATTTGTATATATATTTTGAAAATTAGTATTAAAAGAGTTGAAAATAATTGGTATTTTGCTAAAATCAATACAAAATTAACATGTTACTACCCAGCTAAACTCTGCAAAGATTGGAAGAAAATAATACTCTTAATACGTTCTCTGTAAGAAGATAAATCCTATGATTCACAATAACCTAAGTACATATGTATAACAGATGAAATTTAATATACGTTCATACAGAAATAATAAAAGTACTCGATATCTGATATTAAAAAAAGCGCACGCCACGAAACATATGTTGCTTACCATACACATAAATATGGCTTACCATACACAGTTTTGCAATTATATAAAATTGTTTAAAATATAAAGCCTAAAGAAAAAAAAAAAACTTTCATTCAATCTAGTACAAATTGAATGGTTGAAAATTTTTATAATTCAATTTGTAATAGTTTGAATTTAAACAAATTTGAATGAAATCAAAAGAATTAAGCATTCTCAAAGAATTAATTCACAAATGAATTAATTCCATTTTATCAAAAGCTTTAGGAATTAAGCTTCAAAATTAATTACAATGAATTTATTAGAAAAAATTGACAATTCTATATAATTTAATTCAATTTTAAAAAGTGAATTAAAGAATTCATTCTTTCGAACCTTTGTATGGGTAATAAAGTTTGTCAAAAAATAATTGTAACATTTTTATAGAATGAAGCGCCGCAGTCGAAAATTTTCATTAAATATAAATAATTTCGATATTTTTGTAAGAATTAATATACACAAATGCTCAAATTGATGATTTTGTAAAAATAAAATTTGGAAAATTTTAGCATTTTTAAGGCTATATTAAAAATAAAAAAGGCTAACAAAAAAGCTAGAAGCTAAAACGAAAATTTTGAGGCTAAAATCCAAATAAAAAGGCTAGATCTAGCCTTAAAAAGGCTAAACTGGCAACACTGGTAATCAGTAAAATTTTCTCATACAAGTTTTATTTTCAATTATTATTAAAAATAACATATTCTAAATTCAAATTACTTTCCTCAATATACGGAAGTATTATGATATAATTATCAAATTCAATATTAATAATTGAGATGTGTTTTTATATAAATACAAGTAAAATTTTTACAGCACAATAAAATGCTTATGAACCATAGCGAAATTATTATAAAACATCATGGGGGGTTGAAAACGGAAGTACGAACAATTGTAGGCAGCTGGAAATTTGTTTAAGGTTTGTTACATAGTTCCTTTAATCTTATCACCAAATAATACACATCAGTAACATGATCGGAAAATAATATGTCTAAAATTTATGAATCATCCGACTAACTGCCACTAAGCCCTGAAAAAATCATATCTTTTTTTATCATTTTTATATGTTTATATCGTATGTAGGGTAAACCCCAAATTCGTTCTCACTAGTTGTTAACATTCTTCCAAATTCAAATCTGCTTAACAATTTATTCAATAATAAAAATCTCAGCTGCAGTTTATTAATAAAAAAATAAAATTCCTGTTTTGTTAGAAAAATTTCTCAATTACCAGTAGCATTTTGCAAAATACTTAAACGAATGAATACTTGAATGCAAAATAATCGTGTGTAACTATGAAATTTGTTTATGAACGCATTCATATCGAATCGGAATCATCAATAAAATAACAATTGAAGTTATTGCTGGTGTGCGAACATTTTGGTTTATTGGATGCTATTAATACGTTAAATTAACTTTCATTGTATTTTATAGATAGTTTATGATTCTGACTCCTCTGACACAGTTTGCCTTATGTTTCATGTTTTTTTTATTTTTTTTTATTTTTTGATAAACGACTTATTTGTTCATGTATGTAAGTACATATTTGTTGTAATAAAAACCCACATCTAAAACATAATAAATTCTTGTAAATATACAAATTTGTTCATGTTTTTAAATCTATGCATGTGTGTACGTATGTTTGAATCTGTGTTAGAGTTAAAATGCGTAAATGTACGTGATATTATCTTTTTTGTTTAATCTAAAACAGCAGCCCAGTTACTACTATTCACTATTAACCAAAAGTATGCTAAAGAAAAGTTTTATTTGTAACCCACAACATGTTTGGATTTTTCTTTGCTTTACATTTTTTTTGCGAATTTTAACAAGTTTCCATATTGTTGTCTATGTTGTCTTCCTTCCTTCCTTGGGTCTTCATCATTCTTTCATTTTTCAGTTTAAGTTTTTCTTTAGTTGGTTTTTATATCTTCAAGTTCAAAATTTGCAAATTTACGCAATCAATTTCTGCGCGTGTATGTAACGTTGTACATCTTGTATGCAAAAAGTTCTTCTTTTGGTATTTTTTGATTTTCATGTTCCTCATGTTTACGGTATGGTTGAATGGCTGACTGGCTGGATAGCTGTTTAGTTTACTGGTACATGCTACATTACATATGCTTTTTGTAGTTAGTGTTTTTCTAACTTTAGTATGTATGTATGAATGTGTTAGTGTGTAGAGGGCAGTTTTTATTTTTTCTATCTTTTCAAAACTTTAAACATTATGTTTACTTTGACTTTGGTCAGGGTTACTAGCTTAAAAACTAGTAAAAATATTTAAAATAGAGTAATAGAAAAGATTTGTTTGCATCATTGTTATTAACCCTTAAAAGGCTACGAACTGGGGATGCTAAACGATTTTTTTTTTTTTTTTTTTTTTTTGTAAAATAAATTAACAAAATTTTTGCCCAATACCCAAACAGTTTTATACAGGAAGGGTTGAGGTAGTCTAGCACACAGTAGTTCCAAAATGTTTCCCACTTTTTTGTGTTTTTCCTATAAAAAGGAATTAGAAATATTACCAGTTTTGCGATTCGAGAATTGTACAGAAAAATTAAAAAATTAATTGAAAAACTGGCAAAGTTTGGATGGAGTGGAAAACTTTGAATCAAAATTTTTGGAAAAAAACAAAAATTATGAATTTTTTTTTTAAAGATCCAGCTTCAGATTAATATAACATTTATATCGGATTCATATATTTATCTGATTCTTACAGCAATATTATTTAGAACTTTGTAAGAAATCAGGTGAATATTTAAAAAAAAATTAGGTTCAATATGAGCCCTCCAAGGGGCTAAAATGAGGGAAAAATTTATTACGACCTGAATATCTCTTAAAGTAAATGAAATACCCTATGGACTTACGTGTATTTTTTGCAGAGATTTACAGGGACTACCTACAAATAAAATATCTTTTCTGTCATATCATAAATGAATTTTTGGCGATTTTTAAAATAAATATAATTCCCGAGGTGGCTAAATTTGAAAGGCCACCCACTACCCTCCTGACACGCTAGGAATATATTTTCCTTTTAATCAACTCAAAAACACTTCACCTCTGGCAATATGAAATTTTATTGAGATATCTCTAACAGTTCACAAGTTACAGAATTATTTCCCAAAGAAACGTTTTAAAACCACTGTTTGGTGGTTTTTCTTTTTAACTTATATCCTATCAGTTGGTTATTGTTCAGTAGAATGTCTTGAAAAACTATTTTTTGAGATTCTATTGTAGGAAGATAATTGAAACTAAAAATTATTAATGAAGTAAATACTGAAAAATTATTAACAAATTTTAAAAATTAGTTTTCGGTTCCCTGCCAACTATTGGAAAATAGTGGGTAAATGTTTCCCTATGGAATTTTAATTCTCTAGAGTCTAAAGAACTTTTTGATACATTTCTGTGAACTAAAATTTTTTAAGTACTTTAAGATGGTCCTTAATTGCTAAAAAATATATTGTGAATATTTTATTTTTAATATTCATTCTATAATAAAAAACAAAAGAACTGATGGAATAATGGCATCGATCGAAATTTTTGAAAAAAATAGTTAAAAAATTGTTTATAACAAGTACAAAATTACTATATTTTGACGCCCATATCGGTAGTAACTCGAAAACATATGCCTGAGAACACGATGTTATTGATTCTATTTTTTGATGCCCACATCGAAAGAAGCTTGAAAACATATGCCTGAAAACACGATGTTGTCGAAAAACAGATCAATAAATTGTTTGTTCCATTTGGAGTCAATTGCGCACCTATATCGTGTGATTTGTCACCGCTATAGTTTTTGGTATTTATGAATCGCTGGTATGTGTCAATAATCCACAATCAACCAACGATTTGTAAGTAACATAACCCAGGCCATCGTTCAAATTATATCCTCTCAGATGCATTAAAAGCCGTGCCGGACTATTAAGCAATTTCGTACAGAAAACAAAAGCATACATCAGCCTCTAAAATAAAACAAGTAACAGTGATATATTCGGAAAGAGTTTTGGAGATTTTCTTTTGCATTTTAGACGATAAATTGGTTTCCGATATCTGGATTTTTATTGCATCGTTTTAGTTAATTTCTTTACAAAAAACTAAAAAAAACGAGAGAGGAAGATATAGTCGGTCAAGCCCGACCATATGATACCCTACACCATTGTGTACATAAAAATTCGGACTTGGGGTCAAGTGTGGACCGATATTCTCATTAAGTGTAAAATAAAACATACGAATACAGAAAATTACGTCGATACTAACATTTATATGAATTTATTCACTTTTGGGTGATTCCCGAAAAATTGTCTTATATGGGAGCTATGGTAAATTATGAAGCGATCATCGTAAAATTTGGCACTATCATTTATGTTTATATAAAACTTATTTGTGTCGAATAATAACTTGATACAACATTTTAATGGGATTTATGCCCTTTAAAGTGATTTTCGGAAGAGGGGTTTATATGGGAGCTATGGTGAATTATGGGCCGATCTTCCTGAAATTCGGCACACAGAGTTAGACTTATATAAGACTTATATGTGCCAAATTTCATTAAAATATTTCCTTATTTAATAGATTTATGATCGTTAAACTCCTTTCCGGGAGGACATTTGTATGGGGACTAGGTGAAATAATGGACCGATCATAACCAGTTTCAATAGGGTTCGTCCTTGGCCTAATAGAAGATTGTGTGCTAAATTTCATTGAATTATCTTTAAAATTGCGACCTGTAGTTTGATTACAAGGTTTACATGGACAGACAGACGGTCAGACGGACGGACATCGTTAAATCGACTCAGGAAGTGATTCTGAATCGAATGGTATACTTGGTGTTTCTGGTCTGATGGTTTTTCCTATGGTGGTGTAGGGTATAAAAACGAACGATTATAGCGATTTTCGAAAGCCTCAACAAAGTTTTGGTGTGTATATTATATACCTAAGTTACCGAGGGGCTTCATAAACACCATATCAACCGACCGATATCGTTATTCGACCTTAACTGTTTTGTATTGTAATGGAAAAAAGCGATTAATAGTTAAGAGTTTTTAAGTGTTAAATGATTATTGATTTTGTTATTTCAAAATAAAAGAGGAAAAATATTTGGAATATTTGAAAAAATCACAAAAAATATATCGACCATTCCAGGAAAGAACGCCCGAAAAAGTATATTTTTTTACTTGATGGCTTTTAATTTCGATAAAAATTTGTATACATAAACTCCATTAAGCCTTTTATCAATTTCTATTTTCAGTTTCGTGAAATTGCAAAAACTCGCGATTTAATTTCGCTTTTTAATTTTCTCAAAAACAAAAAAAATTTCAAAAGTATGTAACTTTGAATAGCAATATCTCTGGAAAGACTTTGTGAATTTCAATGATTAAAACGGCTTTAAAATTTCGCATATGGCGGCTTTACGACGAACATTCTAAAAATAAGAAAGATTTTTTTAAAAATGCATTTTAATGCAATTGCATTTTTCAAATGCATTTTTCTTTAAATATGCTATTCAAATTTTTTAATAATTTAACATAAATGAAAAGTTTGGAATCTTTACATTAAAATAAAAGTGTCAAATTTTTGGGACGCGAAAATCTTATATGCATAATCCAATTTTTATAAAAACATGTTTAAAATTTTTCATATAAAATTAAATTTTTTTCTTGTTTTGAAATTTTCTTAAAAATTTGTATAAAAGTTAACAAAATATAAAAAGTATGCAATTTTAAATATTCATATCTCTTGAAGTTATTTATGGATTTTTGTAATTTAAAAAGTATTTAAATTGTCATTGTATATTTTTTGTGTAATTTAGTCAGCATTTCAAAAACCACGCCTTCGATCCATAATATTTTAAAAATATAAATGCAGTATATAGATGCATTTTTGTTAGTTGCGAATTTATTAAATTTTAATTTTTCAAAAGTGTATTTAAAAATGCTTTGTTTATTATAACTTAAAAAAATAAATAGTTTGATACATAAAGTTTTACTATTTTTCAAGATTTTTTAAAAAATAACACAATAATTTTTTTTAACAAAATACGTAAAGATACTCATAATACCAAAAAAATATAATTTTTATATGAAAAAATTTAAACTAGTTGAAGAAGAGGGGAAATTATCCACAGTACATGTGTGCGTCCCAAAAATTTTAGATTTTTATTTTAGTGTAAAGATTCAAAACTTTTCATTTATGTTAAAAAATTTAAAGAAAAATGCATTTAAAAAATGCAATTGCGTTAAAATGCATTTTAAAAAAATATTTTTTATTTATAAAATATTCATGTTTAAGCTAACATAATTACAATTCAAAGGCCGTTTAAATCACAAATTTCTGCAAAGCCTTCCCAGAAATATTTGTATTTAAAGTTGTATACTTTTGAGATTTTTTAGATTTTTTTCAAAAGTGAAAAAGCGAAATAAAATCGCGAATTTTCTGAATTTAGCGAATCTGAAAACGGAAATATTTATAGACACACATAGACCTTATACGAATAAAATTTTATAAAAATCGGAGGACACTTGGTATATTTTTGGGCGTTCTTTCATGGAATGGACGATATATTTATACCCTACACCACCATAGGTGGTTGGGGTATAATGCGTTTGTGCATACAAAACGTTATCCAATATCCACCTTAAAGTATACCAATCGACTCAGAATCACATTTTAAATCGATCTAACGATGTCCGTCCGTCCGTCTGGCTGGACGGCTGGTTGTCCGTGTAATCCTTGTGCACAAAGTACAGGTCGCAACTTTGAAGATAATTCAATGAAACTTGGCACGTGGGACTTTTATGATACAAGGATGAATTGGTTGTGATCGGTCCATTATTTCACCTAGCCCCCATACAAATGTCCCCCCGGAATTGAGTTTCAACACTCAAAAATGCCTTAAAAATTAGAATATTTTAATGAAATTCTTTGCAAAGAAGTTTTGTACAAGTATCAATCTTTGTACCAAATTTTATGAAGATCGGTCCACGATTAATCATACCTCCCATATAACACCCTGTTCCGAAAATCACTTACTAATGTTAGTACAAAGTTAATATTCGTCAAAAATAAGTTTTATATAAGTAGAAAAAATATTGCCAAATTTTATCAGAATCGGTCCATAATTTACCATAGCTCCCATATAAAACCACTTCCGAGAATCGCCCTAAAGTGCATAAAATGAAGTAGATGTTAGTATCAACGCATTATTCTCTATTTTTATATTTTATTTTACATTTAGTAAAAGTGTTGGTCAAATATAAGTCCCCTTCCCGAAATTTTATGGTCATACATAATGGTGTAGGGTATCATATGCTCGGTCTTGACCGACTATACCTTCTTTACTCGTTTTTAATTGAAATTAAAACGAATATCCAAGCGTAGAAGAAGAGTATTAAATTATTTAATTCATTTGAATGGATAAATCACATCTGTCTGATCTGATCACTCTTTTGTGATCATTTAATGGTTAATTTTAGCATCATATCAGTTTCTTTATACAACGAATTTTTTCTCGTCCATAATCTTTTTTTTTTTAATGTACTAGAAAATATTAATGCTTATTTCTGAGGTCATCTTGTCTAAAAAATATTCATACATTTTTCCTAAAAAAACGTGTCAGGAATACTAGCTGAATTAATTTTTATTTTTTTTACATTTAATAGCTGCTCTTTTTCATTTGGAGAAAAACATTTTACTTTGGAGATTTGTTAACAAATATTAAGGAAATTTTAAATGACAAAATGTTGTTCTTTACTTGTTGGCCAATCAACACAAGTAGAAAGGAATTAGAAATATTTCATAACATTCTACATTTCATCACCCTTATTTGGCATTGTCCATCATGTAGAGAATGACAGTAATTTTATTACTTAGTTGGAAGAAAAAAGTAATAAACATTTTTATGAGACAGTTTTTATTGACGTAGGACATTGAGATTTTTTTTAATAAATTAAGTTAATTTAAACATAAAAATTAATAGTGCGAAATAGTCTTTATAAGTATAAAGCAGCAGTATATTTTAAATGTTTATTGTTGAATTAAAAAACTAACTAAGAAATTTAATTTCTATAATGGATTAGAAAACTTTAAAACTTACTAATGAATTTTTTTCTGATGACCTTATCTATTTTCTATACGAAATATTTATTTTCTTTAAGTTTTTCTTCTTTTTAAAATTAAACATATTGTTATTGAAAACTTATTTGATTTTTAATAAAAATTTAAAAAAATTTGTTTGTAGTTTAAACAGTAGGGTCATTAGTTTTTATTTTAATTTAAAAACTTTTTAAATTAGAAAACAATCTAGTAATAATATATAAAGTTTGTGTATGAGAAAGAAAAAAGGAAAATAAATTTACTTACTTTTAAAGACAAACTATTTGTTAAAAACAAATTTAGGTTATTTGGCATACACTAAAGTTTTATTTTAATTTATTTAGTAAAAAAAAGTCTAATTTGGTTATAAAAATATTTAATTAGATAGAAAAATTAATTTCAAAATAAACAACATTTTAATTATAAATTCCCTTGTTGCTTATTGGCTAGACTATTGTGTCAATATTAATTTTATAGTTTTTTTTTTTTTTTTTTTTCTATCAAATCTATTACTTAATATTTAATATTCCCTCAAGATACCATCTATACAAATTAAATAGTTTGATGTATAAATCCTTGATTCAAATGCCAAACATAATTTAACTATTATCCACAACACAACACCACAACACTTTATGCCACACAGGCAACATCAACTAGTAGTAACTTGTATAGATGAATGCATGAAAATATCTTATGGATTGGATTTTTGTGGCACATATGTGCTTGTATTATTAAAAGACACAACAAGGAGTTAGTCACACATTCTCTCATTCATTCATTCATTCATTCAAACGTTAAACTACAACATGATGTCTTCTACTTGAACAAACATTGGCAGTGTTTTACAAAATTTATAGAAATATTTTACAAAATAAAAAAGTAAAGTCTTTTGACAACAAAATGCAAACAGAATTCTTAATGAATTTTCAATGAAATCACAGAGAAAAATGCTTTTAATTCAGAAGAAAGCAAAAACTTAACATAGTAAAGAAAAAATCTATTTTAGTCTAGTGTGAATGTAGAAATAAACTCTTGAAAAATATATATATATATATATATATATATATATATATATATATATATATATATATATATATATATATATATATATATATATATATATATATATATATATATATATATATATATATATATATATATATATATATATATATATATATATATATATATATATATATATATATATATATATATATATATATATATATATATATATATATTGTATTAGACTGAAATAGTTGGCATCTTATAAATAAAGATTTGTTATTAAAATAAAGAATTAATATTATTTAATATTGTTTAAAAACTGGCTGTTGTTCAAAGTAGTAAAATAATATTAAACAAGCGCGAATGTTATATTCGTCTCGGCCGAATCTAAATACCCACCATCAACTTTTTCAAATTTTCGTTATATTTTTTTGTTCGCGAGTTTACATTGGTCCTTGAACTATTTGAACACAATTTCGTTGAAGTTTCACCTTATACACCACGCCCATTTTCGGTTTCCAAGTTTATATCAATCCTCAAACTATTTATACAAAATTTTGTTGTCATACAGGTTTTTTGTTTAAGAAATATCAGCAGAAAAGTATGAAATGGACACCCCGTGTTTCCAGTTTTTAGTCCATAACTTTTTTGTTTATTAACCGATTTTGCCCATTTTCAATCCCAAACAAACCTTATACGGACTTGCTTTCAACAGACGGGCAGACGGACGGACATAGCTAGATCGACTCAGAATCTAACCAGGACCCAGAATATATATACTTTGTGGGGTCTTAAATGATTCCTTCGACATGTTACACACGGAATGACAAAATCAATATACCCCCCATCTTTTTGATGGTGGGTATAAAAATAATATTATTACTGTTTCCGCCCGGGATTGAACCGGGGGCCTTCCGCGTGTTAGGCGGATGTGATAACCACTACACCACGGAAACTGTTGGATGGATTCAAACTACTCGAAATCATGCTCGAAAGACCAATTTTTTATTTAAAAATAAGTAGATATTTTAATTTAAAAAAGAATGAGCTTATTAATTTAACCTTCTAAGGATCATGCAGGCGCGCCAATTTATTTATCAAATCTACAAAATTAGTGGCAGCAAAATAAAATATAAACTGTTTCCGCCCGGGATCGAACCGGGGGCCTTCCGCGTGTTAGGCGGATGTGATAACCACTACACCACGGAAACCACTGCTTATCGTCATACTTTCCCAATACTTTTCCCAATATATAAAATCCATCTCAACAAAAAGGACCAATTTGTTTTCATAGAATACATACTAAAACCGATTTCCTTTCCTTCAAGGAATACGTAGGCAGTGGGGAATGTTTTAGTTTAAGGTTAATTGGTAGGAGAATATCAAAAAATTTTATTGTTTCCGCCCGGGATTGAACCGGGGACCTTCCGCGTGTTAGGCGGATGTGATAACCACTACACCACGGAAACTATAATGCACTATTGAATGCATCCAAATTTTTATTGAAGGTCCAATAGCTTTTTACAAAATTCGAATATAGATTTAAATTTTTCAAATGTACAAATATGTATTACAAAATATATTTAAATAACTACTTTTTAAGGAGTTTGTAGGCGTGGCAGAATATTTTCCGATAATCAGTAGGAGAATTTTAAAAAGTATAGCTGCTGTTTCCGCCCGGGATCGAACCGCGTGTTAGGCGGATGTGATAACCACTACACCACGGAAACTATAATGCAAATTTAAATGCATTAAAATTTTGGTTAAGAGTTCAATTACTTGTTCCAAAATTATATTGTTCATATATGAAGTAGGTAGGCGTGGCAGAATGTTTTTGGTAGTGAGTAAAAAAATTAAAAAAGTAACCTGTTTCCGCCCGGGATCGAACCGGGGACCTTCCGCGTGTTAGGCGGATGTGATAACCACTACACCACGGAAACCACGTGACTGCTTACTTACAATTACAAAATTGTTGATAATGAATACATATTTCAAAATATGTACATACCTATCAGGAACTTAATTTTAAACTAAATGAGAATTATAACAAACAAATTATGATAAAATAAAATTGTAAGCCCCATATTATAGCATAAACCAATTCAAATTCTCTTTTTTCAAATATTTATGTATTTTGCAACAAACAATTGAGTTGTTAAAAGTATTACCAACATTTTATGACAATCAAATCAATTGTAACTGAAATCCTCTTAAATGATT
Source organism: Protophormia terraenovae (assembly GCA_951394005.1). Classification (NCBI taxonomy): domain Eukaryota; kingdom Metazoa; phylum Arthropoda; class Insecta; order Diptera; family Calliphoridae; genus Protophormia; species Protophormia terraenovae. The sequence continues at coordinate 148,726,079 of OX596074.1, forward strand.
TTTATTTTGATTCAATTTTTCATAGACCGTCTGGTCTTTTATTATTATTTGTTCAATAGACAATGACGTTTGCACTTTTGATTTTATTTATTTTTTTTTTTTTTTTTTTACAATTTAAACAAATCATGCATATAAAATATGCAAATAATATGAAATTCATACAAATAAAAAACAAAAAAAGAAACATAACTTTTAGTCTCCCTTACTCACACATTCATTCACTCACATACTTGGTCACATGCAACTGATTAACTGTAACGAATTATGTTTGATTTGATTTCATACTTGTGTCTGTCGATTACAATTGACATGACTACAATTGTCAATGAATGAATGACAAACGATTATTTTAGCTTTAACACACAGGGACAAGTTTTTAATATTCAATATAATGATTGAATTTTTATTCTATTGTTGTCCGGTTTTATGGATTTTTATGCATGTCTTTCGAGTTTTTTTTATGTGCGTATAAATGTAATGACCAGTTTGGTTTTTTTAATTTTTGGTAATAAAGTTTTTAAGAGTAGTTTTGCTTTCAAGATTTAGGTTAAAAATAGATGTTTCCGTGGTGTAGTGGTTATCACATCCGCCTAACACGCGGAAGGCCCCCGGTTCGATCCCGGGCGGAAACAGAACTAACATTTTTTGCGAGTTTTGCTTTAAAGATATAGAAAATTTTACCAAAATACTCCTTACATTTTCAGATTAACTCCACAATTGCTACATTCTATATATCTGTTTTGACCCTAGTTCAAGATTTATAAAATACCCCTGTGTATTTCTTCATTACTGCTGGCTTTTGCAATTTCCCGATTAGAACACCTTATATTTAATTAATGGATCTGAAAAATTCTTAACTTATTAAAGTTCTTAACTTTTATAAATTGTTTAAATTTTGATTTTTTAACCAATTTGTTCTTTTTGGACATGTTTAAACCCAAAAAGACAAAGTTCTGAATGTTTCCGCCCGGTGATTGAACCGGGGGCCTTCCGCGTTTTAGGCGGATGTGATAAACACTACACCACGGAAACCACATTAGCGGCAAATAAAGATTTCTAATTAAAATTGTCGAGAAATTATATTAAATAATTATATTTTAAGAGCTTCAATATTTAACGCAAGGGTATGTTTCCGTGGTGTAGTGGTTATCACATCCGCCTAACACGCGGAAGGCCCCCGGTTCGATCCCGGGCGGAAACAGTTGGTTTTTTATTGACTATTATTATAAAATTATTTTTTATATGAACATTCACCATTTATGCTTCATAGATTCCGAGGAAATATTTTATAACAAGAATCCTTATTATTGAAAAAATAGTCCTTCGAACGGGAGGCAAAATTCTTTGATTGTAAAATAACAGTTTTCGTGGTGTAGTGATTATCACATCCGGCTAACACGCGGAAGGCCCCCGGTTCAATCCCGGGCGGAAACATGAGAAGATCCCTTTTTTAACTAAAAAGGGGACTTAATCTTAAATAATATTGTATTATTTAAAAATTGCCTTATTGTGTTTCTTACGTTTTAAATTCCTTATAAAATTTTGTAATTTTACTTTTATTATAATGAATATTCAATAAAAAAAATCGATATTATTCAAATGTTTCTACTCGGTAACGAACTAGGGGTCTTGCGCGAGGTAAAAAATTTAAAATATTTTAAATTTAAGTAGTCAATACCTTTCAAGGAAGTTCATTTGTTTTCAAAATCTTTACATTAATCACGTGTTTCCGTGGTGTAGTGGTTATCACATCCGCCTAACACGCGGAAGGCCCCCGGTTCGATCCCGGGCGGAAACATGAAGCATTTTTTTAAAGTGTTGCCTTATAGGAAAATTTGTTTTCAAATTGGGATTTAATCTTTAATTTATGGACAGAAAATATCAGCAAATTTTCAATTTTAGGGAAAGTAGCGATGAATTTTCAATTTATAGAAATTTTCAAGATCTTTTTTCTGTTTTATAGGATTTTTTCCTTTTATGGGAAATTTTCAATAAATGTTCTTTTTTTAGTGTATATGTATTATTTCCTTTTTATTTAGTATCTATTTATTATCCAATTTTATTACAATTCAAAAAAAAATAAGAATGAGCTTTGTGCTCTTATGGTTCGCCCAACTAACTTTTTTTCTCCCTGTTTCATTATCATTTTTACACCCGTAAATAGTGAAAAAGTGTTGAAAACCACAAATTATGCTTAAAACATAAAACATGTGGGGACCATAATTTCAGTTTTGTGTTAGCAATTTTGCATATAAACCAAAAAGCTGTGCAGCCGGGCATTTTTCATAAATTCAAAATTTAGCCACATAAATATAGTTGGGTAGCTGGCTGAGTGGAGTCATGTTGAGTAGAGTTTGTGGCTAAATGTGATACAAATTAATTTATATGTGTTTAAGGGCCACATTTTCATTTCATAATGAATAAAATTAATGTAGAATTTTTTTACACATAAAAGCGAACAAGAAAAAAAAACAGTTGTACATCCCAAAGGCCTAATTTAACTAATTGTTGTTAATGAAATTGTTTGTGTATTATAAAAATTTTACTCTCTCATGTTGGTGGTTTTGTTGCTGCTAAAACGTTATAGTAAAAAAAAATTATTTAACATTAAATATTAAATAATTTTTATTTGGTTGATTACTAAAAGGAGACACACTACACATAATTTTGATTTAATGTCTTTTTACATAACAATAAATTATTTAAATGAAATATTGTTATTTATAATTGATTTTATTATACTTACATGATTGCAAACCCTTTATTAATTTCCTTAAACAATTTCTTCAACAAAATTTTATTTCTTTTTTCTTTTTTTTCAATAATTTATTAATAAAATATCCACCTACTTTAACTTAAGTCATAAACTATCAATTGATTTGTATTTTTTTATGCTTTCCACCTCCAAAACATTAAATGTTTTTTCTTGTATTGCAAGTACTTGTACCCATGTCTGCTTCTGCTTAAAAGGTAATTTTTTTAGTTGTGGCACGTACTTGATTAAGACAAATCAATTACATGTAACAGCAACATTTTTGATTGATTTATTTATATAAAAAGTTAATTTGTCTTAAAGTGACACCAAATTGGTTAAACAAAAAATACATTCCTCAAATAAAAGAAAATTTTGTTAATGGAAATGGAGGGTTCAAAATAAATTTCATGATTCGCTACCGAAACACCATAACTCATACCTTAGATTTTAAAGAAATACTATATGGTAGTTAAGGGAATGAATTGTGATCCTAAATTTGTTTAATTTTTAGCAAACTATAGTAATGAATAAAAAGTCCTTATACTATACTCCTTAGATGAGTTCAATAACTTTTCAGTTCATTTCAATATAAAATTATTTTAATTTTTCTTATCATAATGTCTTCTACTTCAAATTACTAGGGGAATAAAACTCATACTTCAAATCTCCAAAAAAAAAAAAAAAAAAAAAAAACAATTTTATAAGTGCAGTGATTTATATTTGATATTTTATAATTAAAAATATCTATACAAACCTAAATATTTCATTACTTACAACATGTTTTTCTTTTTTAATAAATCCCCCTGTTGTAACCAAAATGTCAAAATCTCACTTATTTTGCCACAAAAAAAAAGTAAAAGATATACAATTTTTCAAAAATAACTATAAACACAAAAAAAAAAAATCTAGTTATTTAAATTCTTTATTTGCCATATAAATTTTCTTCCTACAGCATAATTTTCATTTCTTTAGCTTTCATTTTGTCTCATTTATTTTTTTCAAGGAAACGGAAACAGAACGTAACCGAACGAACAGAAATGCATGTTAAACCTATATAGAAATTAAAACAAAAAAATAATAAAAATGTTACTGCTTCATTATTTTTTTTCTCTAACTTTAGGTAACAACAAAAATAAAAACTAAAATAAGGGCAAAGTACAGAAAAAAATAATAAAAATACTTTTCTCCAACTAAGAAACTAAGGAAAATTTTTAAAAATTGCACAACAAATGAAATAACAACTCCCACCCACATTCATGTTCGCAAGGTATTTCTTGCAATTTACAAATATTAATGTATTCATGTATGTTGGCATTATAATAAAAATGGTATAAAATAAAAAATATTAAAAAAATTATAATAATAAAAAATAAAAATAAGCAACAAACAAATAAAAAACACGTACAAGAAGTTGTTATCCTTAAGAATGACATCATCATCATCATCCTATTGGTTGTATGCAGTTTACTTAGAGTTACTAGAGTTGTTATTATTATTCTTACAAGTGTTCAAGTAGAAATAGAGATTTTCTTATGGAATTTTTTGTCGTTTATATTTTTTCATATAACAAATGAAAATGTAAATTTTTAAGCCAAAGGATATAAATGTAACAAAATACTTTTAGCAAAGAATTGTTTAAAAACTGAAATTGTTTATTTGCTTAAGATGAAGATAAGTGATAATTTATTGCGTAGAAAATATTAAATAAATTAAAAATTGGGATATTAAATGGAAAAATATTAGAATGTTGAGGGAAATGTTATACATTATAGGTTTAACTAACTAGTAGGGTTCTAAATCAACTTTTAGAACTCTTGATTTCTTTTAAAGTTAATCCATTTTTATTGAAGTGTTCGATTAAGTTGGTCTGCAAAAAAAATTATTTAGTACACGCAAAGAAAAAATATGGTTCCTGTGACCATAAACTAAGAGCAACATACTATGATTGTAATATATGATTCCAGGTTACAATAAGTATATTTGTACGTAATCATTATTATGATTCCAATTTATAATTAATTAGTAAGGTTCATAACCTTATTAATAACTTTTAGTAAGTTTTATAACCTTTTCTTAAGTTTTGCTTTCAATTTCATCATGTTTTTATCATTTAATTATTCCATGTTATCATATATATAATTCCATTTTATCATATATATGAACTAATTTCATCATATATATAATCCCATTTTATCCATATTTTCATATTTATATTCATTTGTACCACGATATGTGGTACATTCATCATACTAAATAAAAACAAAACTTGTCAATTTATATTTGTTCATATATAACCTAAATAAGAATTATAACTACTGGACTAATACACAAAATGTGTATTCAAAAGGCATTAAAAGTTAATGGCTTAATGGTTGTAGATTAACCAAATTTGTAAAAAGAAATGAATGGTTATGAAATTAACTAAATTGTTGTAGAATTGACTAAATGATTGGATTTATTCATAAATATGATTTTATATAAACATATTTAAATACATATTATAATTCAGTGAACCATATTAAAATTTTGATTGTGGGTAATCATTAAATGATTAAACAGAATCATAAACGTTGCTATCATGAACACATGAATCAAAGAAAAACGGCTATATAATCATTGAATAGTTGTGGTGATCATGCTGTAACCATGTTTTTTCTCTGCGTGTATATTTTCTACAAAATAAAAAAAAAATTAATAAATAAATAAAGTTCTTAAAAAATTAAAAAAGACTTAAATGATTAGTTATTTATCTTTAATTACAAAGCTGAGTATATTACGTGTAAAATATGAAATATGTCATCAAAACTTATGGAAAAACGTTATTCTATTCACAATTAAATCAATTGCATGGACATTTATGTAATATCGTAATATAAAATCGAATACATAACATTTTGCTGTAAATATGTTTAAAATTTTCAATTTAGGTACCTTTAGTTGCATGAATAAAATCAATATTTATCCATTAGTTTTCAATATATATTGCTCATTTTATACGTAGTACAACTAACTTTTTGATTAAAGAACAAAGTACTGGAAATTTGTGAAATTTATATATTTTTTTTTTTTAAAGAGAAATTTTTTTTTTTTCACTTTTGACACAAATTTTTGAATAACGCCGAAACTATTGAAGGATTAAAAAAAAAAACAGAGTTATATTAGTTAAATGCGATTTTTTACTACGAATATTTTTTTTAAAGACATTTTTATGAAATTAGATTTTTTATTTTAATTTTTTTTTGTTTTCTTAATCAAATATTTTTTGTTTTTAGTGAAAAATTTGTTTATTAGTAAAAATTTTATTTTTAGTGAAAAAATCTGTATTTTGGTTAAAATTTAATTTTTTTAGTAAAAAATCGGTTTTTTTATAAAAATTTGGATTATTTTATTAAAAATCCTTTTTAAGTAAAAAGTCGCTTTTTAAATAAAAGATTGTTTTTAAATTAAAAATTGGCTTTATTACACGCAGAGAAAAAACATGGTAACAGCATGATCACCACAAATATTCAATGAATATATAGCCGTTTTTCCTTAATTTAAATATACTGTGTTCATGATAGCAACGTTTATGATTCTGTTTAATCATTTAATGATTATACACAATCAAAGTTTTAATATGGTTCACTGAATTATAATATGTATTTAAATATGTTTATATGAAATCATATATATGAAAAATGCAATCATTTAGTCCATTCTACAACAATTTACTTAATTACTTAACCATTCATTTCATTTTACAAATATGTTTAATTATACAACCATTAAGCCATTAACTTTTAATGCCTTTTGAATACACATTTTTGTGTATCAGTCCAGTAGTTATAATTCTTATACATAAATATATATATATATACTATATAATATACTTATTGTAACCTGGAATCATATATTACAATCACAGTATGTTGCTCTTAGTTTATGGTCACTGGAACCATATTTTTTCTTTGTGTTTGTAGAGAAAAATCGATATTTTTGTGGAAAATGAATTTTTTTATTAAGTTTTTTTAAGTCAAAAATTGAGAAAAAATTCGGATTTTTAGCAAGGAAAAAAATTTTAAAAAGTATATATATTTTTTTAAATAAAACTAATTCTTCTTTAAACCAATTTTTTTAATTGTAAAAATAAAAAAAATATTTTTCAATAAAAACCAAATTTCTCACAAAAAAAAGGATATTGTGTGAAAAGATTGGGATTTTAATAAAAATTCGGTTTTTAGTGAAAAATCGGATTTTGTTTGGAATAAAAATAGGTATTTAAAAAAAAAAAAAAAAAAAAAAAAAAAAAAACAGTTTTTTAGTGAACAAATTTAAGAGAGTATTTATGGAGAAGCAGCTATATTGATAAAAAAGAATATACAGAAAATATCTGACAAATCTGTGAAAGAGCGAAGTAAATGCTTTAAATATTGGAGAAATATAAAAATAAGGGACCATAACGACTACGAGTAATAAAATAAAAATCAGCATTTAATGATAATTTTTTTAATTTTATTTTTTGCTTAAAAAATAACTTATTTTCGATTTATACTTTTTATTTAAATTATAATGATTAATTTTTATTAAAAATAATTAAGTTCCCAGGAAAAATTTTAGAACATGTTTTAAAATCATTACATCTAGAACTGGTGTAATCAGAACCACTTCAGATTCTTTAACAACATCCTACTGTTACTAGTGGTATCACGAATTTATTGCATAATTCGAAAGCGCATTCAAAAAAAAGTAATAAAAGAGTTCTACAACATATTTATAACATTTTTAGATCATTCTGATTTTTTATTGTTTAAAATTTTGTAATAATCGTTATTTACGACCCTGATAAAAAGTGTTTCGGCTATAGTTCTCAGTTATTTGAGATTTATTTCAGAAACAAAGTTTTTTAACTCCTTGATTTTCTAACTTTGATTCCTTAATATTACAACATATGATGAGGAAGGACATTACGAAATATTTAGAAGTCTGTAGTGTACAAGTCGTTGGCTAGACCTTCCCTTTTTAATGGACATTATGGTGACAGCTGACTGAAAACTAATACCTTTTAATTTAGCCATTTACCTCACAATATCAAATTTATTTTGCACTGCTTTGGACCCCGAGTTGATAACCCCTACTTAATAAATTTCTTTATTCATAATTTAGAAAATAGTAGCACTTTTAAACATGTAAAAAATATACTAGTATCCTTTTTTTATCGGTTATATATATCAAACTTTAAAATTTGCTAAAAATGTTTTTTGGAATCACTTCAATTGCCGTATAATACGTAGCACTTTTATAACATCCGGCTTTTTAAAAAATATCCCATATTATGTATAAAAAAATATCAAGATTTCTTTTATTTACACAAAATATTGACATTTCCTCTTTAACTTGATAGCATAAAAACACTGTAATAAAATTCTTTAAATAACAATTCAAGTCATTTGTATCTGTTAAACTGATCTTGAAATAAAAACTTTTTTCTTTTAAATTTAATTGTCTTATTTAGTCATTGTTTTAAGAATTCATATCCTTGAAATATTATGAATTTACAGTTAATGACCTTAGCCTTTTAAATGTTAATGCATTTTCAAAAGAATCTCTCGTGCTCTTTCTTTCTGTTTATTTCAATGTAATTATTTAGCAGTTGTTTATTGCCACAAGGCTTCAGGCATACTACACTAAGTTCTTTTATATTATGAATAAATGAGTATGTTGGATACAAAAGAAAATTGATACAGAAGACTTATTAATTATAAAAATTTTCTGTTTATGTTATATTTAAGATGATAACCTACTATATTAAAAAAAATGTTTACAAAGGCTATATACTTCATTCTAATTCTAAATTTTTATTCACATTTGTCGAACATTTGCTCAAAATGTTTAGACAACTTGTTTTACAAAAATAATTTTTTTTTTAAGAAACAACAGCGTCCAACAAAATTTAATAATATATCAGTAAAGAGATCTACGGAAATATTAAAATTTTCATTAAATATTTGTCAAGTCTAAACGTACTTTAAGGCACTCTACTGTCTCCCAATATCTTACTCTTGTTTTTATAAGAAAAAAGTATATAAACTATGAAAAACATTAACAAAAAAAGTATCCCTCTGCAGCAAGATTTTAGTATTTAACAAAATTGTTTGTTCAAACTGTTGACGATAACAACGTCGACCATTTTGGCATTGTTGACATCGAAACAAAAGCCAAAGGTTGACGCGGCAAACCACCAAGAAAGAAAAAAAATAAAAAGTTATTGTTTTCCTTTTTATTTGTTTTTATAAATTTTCTCTTGGTGTTTTTAAAAATTAAACAAAAAATAATATAAATACCAACGAAATAATATAACTTAAGTAAATAAAAGAGTAAAGTGCATAAAAATAATGAAAATAAATTAAATGTCATTTTAGAGTAATTTCTATACAATTTCATTTCTTTTTGTCTTTTTCTTGGTGGCTTTTTTAATGCAACACTTCAATTTTCTTCAATTTCTATAGTAAAACGTCAAACTTTATTTTATACTTTTTATACTGCTGCTAGTTCTCTCCAAATGGCTACCAACTGCCCATTCAAACCAATTTGTTAGATACGAGGTACTTTGGTGGTATGTATGTATGTGCATGCTGCCAATATTGCAAATGCTACTAAGTGTATAAGACAAGAAGGCAAAGGATGCTGTTGGAAATCTTTGCATTGTCTTTAATAGTTAAGTTATTTAATGGTTATACGAAGCCTAAGTACAAGTAGTAGATATTTACGAGTATAAGACAATGACATCTGTTGTGTCATGTTTAACGACAAAGTGGAACCTTCAGTCTTACAGGCAATAACAACGGCCAACAACCACGACAGTCAACCTTAGTCAAGTTTATGCACTTTGTTTTGCAATTATTGTTTGTGTTGTTGTTTTTGCTGTTATTGTTGTTGGCTTACTAAGCAATTTTTATATTTCAGAGATTTTTTCTTTTTCATAAACCAACAACCATTCAAAACATAAATGTTGAAATAAATAGTTATGTTAAGTATCTGTTGTTTACTATTAGTTGCACTTCATTCATTCACTGAATTGCTGGGCTACCTCACTGAAACTCTAACTACTGACAATTTTTATAGCCTGCCAGACAGCCTGCCTAAGAGCCTCCTCAAATTTAAGTGTTATTTACAGATACTTTGACATTACATTAGATTTTTTTAAGTTTACGTAGGTTTATGAACTTAGGAAATTGGTGGCAAAAAATAAAAAGTATTTCATATAAATTACAGAAATAATTATAGCGAACATATTTATTATCTAAATATAATCGAAATTATATATTTGGCCAAAACCTACCCACATGTGAGGTAATAGCAAAAAAAAAAAAAAAAGTGGGAGTAAATTTTAAATTTCTTATTTTTTTTTTTATAAAATTTTATCTTTTACCATTTCAGAGATTTATTAAAAAAAAAAAAAACAATATATGGAAGTGAAACCTTACATAAAAATCTTATTCCATACTCTGATATATACCTCTGCAAATTGGGGTAAAATGTATCAAAAGTGGCGATTAATTGAATTTTTAAATTGGAATTTTCATAACAAATTTGAGTAGCGAATAAAAAAAACGACAAGATTATTTGTCGTTATCAATTAAAATTATTAACTAGGTTGAGTTGTTTTCTTGTAGAGAGCTGTCAAAGTGAAACATTTTTTTACATTTTGGAAAAATAATAATAAAAAAAAAAAAAAATTTCATCATTTTTCGGTGCATAAAAAAAATGCCTCATTTCAAGTGGTTGAAGGAATTTTTGTGGTAAGAAGGATACCAGGTAGTAGCAGCAGAATTTTATTGATACTAAATCACGTGTGTAACATGTCGAAGGAATCATTTAAGACCCCATAAAGTATATATTTTCTGGGTCATGGTTAGATTCTGAGTCGATCTATGTCCGTCCGTCTGTTTGTCTTTCTGTTGAAAGCAGGATAGTGTTCAAACGGGACAACTTAGGGGGACGAAATTTGGCTCAAATATTTATCTTATATAAGATTTTTTGGTATTGAGCAAAATCGGTTAATGATCAAAAAAGTTATGGATTAAATTCTGGAAACACAGGGTGTTGTAGCTTCATTTCACAATTTTCTGCTGATATCTCTTATACAAAAGCATGTACGATAACGAAATTTTCCACAGATAGTTCAAGGAGTGATATAAATTTGGAAACAAAACATGGGTGTGGTCCATCCACTTTACCGTCCATCTCTCATATAACGTAAAATTTAAAAAGTTGATCACGCTTCTTCTTACATAATAAAGAAACAAATAAGATAACAGATGATGTTATCACCTTTCCCTGAATGAAGCGCCATTTTCGACCCCTTTTAACCCAATATAACTCTAGTAATGCTGGCAAATAAACTTACTTCTTTTTAAAACTACTTTTTTACAAAGAATTTTAAATTATAAAACTTGCCCTTTTGCAAATACATACATATTTACTTTGTAATGCACATTTAATATTTACACAAAAAAAATCTATAATTTAATATTTACTCAAATTCACACTCTATAAACAAAAGCAAATATTATATTCTTTATTCAATACTCTCTAGCACGACGTTTGAGTATTCCCCAAACCACGTTTAGTCACGTGTCGATATTTTTCAATTTGTGAATCCATTTTCCTTCAAGTGGCACTACTGTATTCCAACATTTTCTCCCTTGCCTTAAAATATTTTTCCGTATGCCTTTTTTTGTATGACTATTTACAAATGCAAAGTGTAAACACTTGAATACACTCTTAACATCGTACTACAGCCGCGACCAAACTGACACATGTTGTAATGTTTCCTTTTGTGTAAGAAAATCAGCAGGAGTAAAAAAGATGTTAATGTGCTGTTACAGCCCCATAATGGAATTTATAACCAAATTTGCTACGGCACACTTTTTCTACATTGTGTATTTTTTGTCTTTTTTTTTTTTTTCTTATTAAAGTCATTTGATTATAACAATAGATGTAATTTTTAATCTTCTCTTTTTTTACTTTTTTTATTCCTTTTTGAATTATGTTAGTAATTTGGAGTGAGTATATGACACCAACTGGTGACATTGGTCATAATCATCCTCTTGTATTATTTTGAAAATAGATTTTTTATTTTTTTTTAATTTTATAATATCTTTTATTGTTAAGTTCTTGAAAGTAATTTTGCAAATATGTTTAAGGGTGTGTTGTTAAAAGGGACACGCATGTAGATAAATTTGTTTAGTATTCAAAAATATTTATTTATTTTATTTTTATTTATTTTTCTCTTAAATTTTGTTGATACATCTTAAATGTCAATAGCTGTCAAATTGATTGCGATAGTGTCAAATGTGATAGATGAATCACGAAGCTTTTGATATTTTTCTCAAAGAAATTTACAAAATATTAAGGACATTATAATCTAAGATAATTGTCAATAATTGTTTTCCCACTGATATATAAATATTAATAAAAAATATTTTAACAAATATATTAATGTATTTCTGGAAAAATTATAAATTTAACATTCTCCACAAAATATTTACCATACCATATTTACGTTATGTTCTATGTCATTGTGAATGACAATCTATCTGAAAATATTATTGTCAAATACAAAAGGATAGAAATTGTTTGTAATACATGCATTTTAACATAAGAATTTATAAATACTTTATTATTTGTTTAAATGATTTTATTTTTAAATTTATTTTCATAATTTAAAAGCGGAGCTAACAACCAATAAATTTTTCAGTGTGTGAAAAAATATCCCAGCAAAAACTTGGTAATGACATGTAGTTACGGATGTAGTTACATTGTAATGACAAAAACATACTGTTTGCATTACATAGAAGTTGTTTAGTAGATTATTATTTATAACCGGAATGTAAGTAATTGTTTATGATCAGATTTTTATTTTTATTAATTTTCATATATTTGAAAAAGGGATACATAAATGAAAGGCAAAATTTGCGTATGAACTAGTTTGTAATCTAAAATAGTTAAATTTTATTACATTTTTGGTTGTTGTTAAGTTTTGTAATTAAAATTTAAAAAATCGTTTTACAACAACATTTTATATCCTGCCATTTCATTACTTATTTATAACCTAAAATGTAACTAGTTCCTATTGTTATTACTAATCATGACTTCAGAGATGTTTTAAAATCAATGTGCTATTTAACAGCTTGGAAGTAATTAATTATTTATTTCAATGACATCTAAGTAATGTATAGGGTAAGTAGTTGCCTCTAATGTCATCACCGTGTTAAAATAATGAGTTATTCAGCTAATGTGTAAGTAGTGAAGAGCCATTATATTAGCTTCTCAACTCATGACATGGCAACCAAAGTTTTTGCTGGGATATTCAGGCTCAGATTTTCTTTTATAATGTATTTATAAAAATATTTATTTATATTTAATATTTAGCAGGAATTTAGTTTTTAGGTAACAACATTTTTTACTCCATGCCAGTGATGTCAGATGGAGGAATTTTTTCTGAACTTAATAATACTCAGAGTATTTGCCCCAGAAAACATTTTGATATAAAGGGCAAATTAAAGGTAAATATTAAATGAAAAAAGCGAAAAAAAAGAATTCATGCAATGAAACGAAGGAAATTTTTCAAAAATGCATCACATAATATTGCCATTTAAGCTTTGTAATATAATTTATTAAATTTAAGAGTGTTAGAGCCAAAAGTGATAGCTTTATATGTAATTTAACTTTAACTCATTAGTTTAAATTTTATATTCAAAATATTTAATTAATTTTATCGGTAAAGTCTTACACCATTCTATATATCACAATCGAAGACCTGGGTCCAATTGTTGACCAATACTTGTATTAAGAGTATTGTATATTTCTATAAAACATATGCATGCATTTTATTATGTTGTTTATGTGTTTTAGAGTGATTCTCAAAATTGGGTCTTATATGGAAGCGATGGTTAATTATTGACCGATTGTGATAAAATTTCGAACTGTGATTACAACTTATATACAACTTATTTGTGTATTAAACTTGGTACTAACATTTGTATAGACTTTATGCACGTTAAAGTGGTTGTCGGAAGAGGGGTTTGTGTGAGAGCTGTGGACAGATTTCTACATATATAAAACTTATATATGTATGTAGATTTTAAAAGCATTTTGATGAATACTTATATGTTTTATGACTTCTCTCTGTCACACACTATCTCCTCCATTTTAAATTATGTTTAAAGATATACATATATATATATATATATAGTATATCAAAAAAGTAAACAGAAAAACATAAGTAATTTGTATTTAAAAAAATTCGGAATTTTACCAAATTGTTAAACATCAATTTCAAATTAATAACTAAACAAGCGAAAATGTTATATACTGCTCGGCCGAATCTATATACCCACCATCAACTTTTCCAAATGTTACGATATATGGGAGGAAGTACCTTCAACAAGTGAAAATCCGTTATAGCTTTTGACTAAAATTAGAATTTGGAAAATTCTAAAACAATAAAAAAAGCAACTTAATAAATGTTATATACACTGATTTAATTAAAAAATTGTTGGCGCCAGAACCAAAATTTTGGGGAAATATATTTTGAAATAAACTAAATTTATATTTTTGTATAGAACATCGATATATTATTTTTACAATAGAAGTTTTCCACCCTAATTTGTGCCAAACAAACTGAAAAAAAGAAGAAAAAGTCCCTATTAGTACATTTTCATATTTAAATCACCTGAATTTACATAAATAATATATAATGCAATAACCATAAAATTATACACTATATCCGGCTCGAACGATAAAAAAGAATTATTAAGAAGCTTTCTGCTTTCGGAGCAATTTTAAAACTAAACAAAATTTAAAAAACAATGGTTGATGCTGGGTTAAAAATTTTGAGAAATATGTGTATTAAAATCAAAAAAAAAAAAAAAATTATTTGAGTTAATAACTTTCTAAATACACATAGTACATATGTTATCCGACAGTGATTCCTCTTCGTAAAATCAAAGGGATTCTGATTTTCATGATATTATTAAATAGGTAATTTGCAAAAAGTCGCTGTTAGGATATTTTTCATTTTCAATACCATCAATTTAATATTATATTTAAACTATATTTTAATATTTATTTTATATGTTTTAGGAGTTTCATACTCCAAAATTTACATATTCATACCCAAACTCTCAATGTAAATAAATCAAACAAAAGAATAATGTTACAAAGTAAAAATATCCTTGATAAAGAAAAAAAAAAAAATACAAAAATAAATCGTTTGAATCATTTGAATACTGAACATAAAAATCAACCCTTTTTATTATTAACACACATCCATTTATTTATACATCAGATGAATAGAGAAATACACTCATGCCAAATTTTATTTTTTAATGTTCACAAAAATTTTTTAAAGGAATTTTTAATCAAGCACAGGTGCTATGAAAACCGAACATTGTTAATCCACAATTTGTTTATGCTATACTAAATATTTTCACAACCTAGTTTTTGTAGACTTTTTATATTATTTTCAAAGGCTATTTAATAATATTGTATGATTTTAACTCTCAAACTCAAAAATTTTGACACTTGTTTAGGCAAAATAAAAGATTAAAATTTTTGTTTTTATTACACTCAGAAAGAAATGTTAGTGTTTAAAAAGGGATATTCGGAATTTATATGAATGATATGATTGTATTATTGTTATTACTTTTATTATTTTTTTTTTTATATGAATATTTGGCAGCTAGTAAAGCACATCGGAATCCACCCAAAATAAAAATAGTTTCTCAAAAGCTGGAAAAAATGTTCACTTGTGCGTTAGACCCCACATCGGGAGCATTCGTCAAACTGCTGGTAGAACGATCTTACTTATCCTTCGGGAACGTCATGATCAGCTAAGTACTAGGCGCTTACTGTAGATCTTTCACTGTTCATATAGATTCTCTAGTGATAATAGAATTCAAGCAAAAATCGATTAGTAATTTTATTATGCACTGATTTGTTGGGTTGGAATTTATAATTGAATATTTATTTATTATACATATTAATTTATGTTAGTTTTTTCAATTTCCGTATTAAAATAAAATAAAAAACCATCATATATATGGAAACGATTCTGCTCTCACCACTTGGCGAATTTACCTCATGAGCTGGAATAGTTTCGCCGTTTTTGGTCATTTCCGAAATTCATAAAAAAAATAAAAGAAACGGAGAGATAATCAGAATAAAAACGGACTTAAATTAAAGCCAACATACATATCTAAATTTTTATTACTAAAGAAAATTTACTGATATCGTTTACCGTTTTGAAGAGACATCACTTAAAACAAAAAAGTAACGAATGCTTCCCCTTCTACCCTACATACATTTTGGAACTAAGTAATTGAACGAATTTAATTTTTTGGGTCTACATTTTTTTTTTTTTTCTTTTTTTAGCTCATCAAGTGATTTTTCTTGTTAACAAGTGAGCATGCAAATACTTACTCTGTACACACTCGTAAAATCGTATTAAATTTCAGTGTCACCAGTGTGCAACACATCCGTATATCAACCAATACAAACCAACTAAAATAATAAACTTTTGTCATTAACACCCACCCTGTTTTATGACTTTCTTTCATCAAAACGATTAAATTGTTCAATTTAAATTAAACCTTATTAAAAATGTTCTTTCTTAACAGTATTTTGACAGTACTTTAAACAGCAACAACAACAACAAAAAGGGTTTATTATGTTTATTTAAGCCTTGTTTATATGCAACAGAAACAGGAACTCTTTTGGGGTTGTAAATGCAAAATGGGGCGTAATTGTTTTGACAAACTGTCGAAAAAAGGTGTGAGAATGTTTATTTAAGTTTTATTCTAAACATAAAAAAACTTTTGATATTTTGTTAAAATTTGTTTATTTTGAAAGGATTAATAAAGTTTAAAAAGGGGGATGTCATTACGAGTAGATATTGGAATTAAAAACAGTTATAAAGTACATCTGCCAGATAAATGTTAGTTTAAAGCTTTTTTTATACAAATAAAGAAATGGGTTGGGTTGGCTTTATTAGATTTATTTCAAAGATTTTTCTTAGTACTTAAAATATTTATATTTAATTTTATTTGAGCCATTAAGTGGCTTTGGGTTTAAGTTTAATCAAAAATAGAAAAGAACTTCGTTAAAGAATATTTACAAAAGCCACTTTAATTTAGATCTTATTTCAGACACATAAGGAATTTAATTTGTCATTGGAGACTGTTCTAAACAGGAAGTTGAAATACACCATAACCACTACAAAATATAGCTCGCATTAGTCTCCAATTGCTGCTTTAACAAACTTTCTTTTTATGATTTTTTTAATTTTATTTTATCATAAACTTATTAATTTATTAGCTATAAATTTAGCTAAATTATTAGAGAAATTCAGGTGAAATTAAATTTATCACCACACACACTTTCTTACAAAATTTGTTTCTAAATACAATTATACTTATTTTAAGGAAAAGCATAAATCAAAGCTTAATAGTTTCAAAGCCAGTAGTTTCAAAAGACTATGACTTTCTTTATAATTTTGTATATTAAATTCTATTACATATTACTTTTTAAAATAATTTCTATTAATTTCAAATATTCTTATATGTATTTAACTTTAAAAATTAAAGTTACTACAACCTTAAGCCATAAATTAATATTTATTTTTGCTATTTTTCCTTTAAATATAAACACATTAAAAAGATTCACTTTTATTATCATCGTTGGTCACTTACACAACTTGCCATTATTATCGCTTTTATTTGACTCCCTTTTCCATGCCATCCAAAAACCAATACAAATAAAAGAAGCACTCTTCCACACCACATTTATTCAAAGGCCATAATTCAACACCATGCACTGCATTGGTCCACACAATAGTCAACACTTGGCTTTTACACTTTGGTTCTATCTTTTTTTTTTTTCATTTATTAATGTTGTCTTTTACTCCTCTTCTGGCAAGGACACAAAACAATGGTAGAATATCTCCCAACATAGATGACCACCAGTCTAGTCGGTTGGACTGATAACAAATAGAAAAAATATATAAAAAAAAAAAAAAATATTGAAATAAATAAAATCATACGAACCAGCAATGAACATTAGAAGAATAAATGGATTGTTGGAATTAGTGCTGATGCAATTGTGCATGAGGTCAAGAGCTGCAAAGAATTAATTCTTGAGAGTGGAATTAAATAAATTTTTTATAAAGAACTGTTAATTTTTGAATTAGTAGCGAATCATGTCCACTTTTGGTTTCCGAGTTTATATCGAACCCTAACACTTTGTACAAAATGTCGCTGCTGTAGATGTTTTCGTTTAAGGTATATCGGTAGTAAAAGATGAACTGGAGTTACGCTGCCTTCGATTTTTTCTGGTTTTTGGCCCATAACTTGTTTGTTTATGAACCGATTCAATACTAAGCGAGAAAAAAAAGTGAAAGTCAATCAAGCCCGACCATATGTGTACACCATTGTGTATGGGTATAAAAATTCTAGAAGGGGACTTATATTAGACCTTTGGACAATTGTGGACCAATACTTTTATTAAATGTAAAATAAAATATACGAATATTGTACAATGCGGTGATATAAACAACTATACGTTTTTTTACACTTTAGGGCGATTCCCGGAAGTGGGTTTATATGAGAGCTTTGGTAAATTATGGACTGATACTCATAAAATTTTGTACTGTTGTTTCTACTTATATAAAACTTATTTGTATCGAATATTAACTTACAAATATTACAAATATTTTTATTGTGTTTATGCACGTTAAAGTGATTTTATGCACCGATCTTTACGATCTTTGGTTCACAGATTTATAATAATATAAAACTTCTCTGTGCCAAATTTTATTAAAGCCTTATCGGAGGTGAATACTTGATCGAAATATCGTTCACTCCAAGCCCTATAGGACTTCCTCTAGCTACATCCGCAGAATATTCGCAAATAAAATTTTAAAAATCCAATACTTAAGATATCACCCCTTCGTAAAGTAATTTAGAATTTTGTAAGGAATATAGTGAATTTTAAAAAAACATTTTTGAAACAAAGTTAAGCCCATCAAAATTGAAAAACTTAAAGAAAAAACGACGCCAAAAAAGTGGGGACTATCTATGCTAAAAATTTTATTTATAAATTAATTTTTGGCGATTTTTTTTTTTTAAGTCCTCAAACCTCCAAATTATTTGGGGAAGGAAAAAATTTAACATATGAATAAAGTTTTTTTGATATTCCATACCTATAAGGATTTGGTCCCCTAGAGTACATAAAACATCGATATTGATTATTTTCTATTGTTTTATTAAATTTGTTAAATTCACAATTTTTGTCAAGATCTAATTTTAGAGTTGTTATATTTTGCGCACTTCAAATGAATGTTTTATCTCATCATTCTATTTTTATCTCTAATAGTCATTACAATTCTCAATGAATTAATTCTTTAAGCGTCCATTTAAATGCTTTTAAATGTTCCCTCAATATTTTGTCATTATTAGTTGTTGAACATTTCCCGACCAAATAAGTAACAACAGAAATCACCAGCAATTAAGAGGGTTGAAAGTGGTTAAACACTCTTCCTTAACGTATAAAATAAGCAACAACAAGGCGATGATAACAAGCGAATAAAGTCTTGCCTCAAAGTAATGTGGTAAGTAAATTGTTGGTCGACTGATTGTAGTTGTATGGGTTGTATGCAGGACACTCATAAAAATAAACGATAATACAAGAAAATGGAATATAGACTATTAAATTCCACAACTTATTACAATGAAACAACAGATAGTAAATACATACTTAGTTTAAAGTAGAATAAAATAATGTTACATACAGACATACATATATACCCTAAGAATAGACATAGCATAGTAGTAAGAGTGATCCACAATAGATAGATATACAAAATGTAAGACATTTTGCAGAAATAAGTATAATCATTTATTAAAAACACTAAAATGCTATTGCGTTGTTAACAAAAGTCAAGGCAAAATTTTAAAACTTAAAATTTTCCTTTTCCGTTCTTTTGTTTTTTTGTATCTTTTACAATAAAAAGGGGATGAGTGTGAGGGTGGTTGTTGGTGTTTTATGCTCATAATATTAACTCATATCAATACAAATTGTTTAAAGATGATTAAACTTTGAAATCTTTGCCATTTCAACCAACCACCCACATACATACACAAGTATTTTACTTCTCATATATTATGATTATATATTTAATTCTTTATAGTCATGTTGTTGATTTTGGCGCGTGTCATCATCATCTTCCTGTCATTGCACATTTTGTCATTTTCTTATCTTTTGTATTAAAAATTACAAAAAAAGAAAAAGGAATAAAACTAAACGATGACATTTACATTGTAAAAACTACTGGAAATTACTTTTTTTTTTCTCTAGTTTTTGCAAAAATAATTTTCGCGTCTGTTGTCTATAAGATAAGCAGAAATAAAAAGTATACCAGCCATATTGATGATGACTGCTTACTGTTTGATTTTTTTCGCCTTTTGTTTATTTAGCCTTGACTGCAGTGCAACAAAGTTCCTTTTTTGCTTTCGTGCTACATATATTTTATACTTATGTCATCAGTTTTTGTCATTTATTGATCTAGTTTTGATTGCGTTGTTTCCATCAACTTTTTAGAACTTTGACTTTAAGAAATGTTTAATGTTGCTGTATAAATGGTAATTTTCTGGGTCTGTAATTTGTCAAAATGAATATGAGATGTTGTTTGCTAAAAGTTAAAGTCATTTGTCTACAATTCTTTTGCTGGTGCATTTATTTAGAGTTTTACTTTTGAATGATACATTTTTTGTTTGAGAGTTGTGGATCTTTACAAATATTTAATAAAAGTAATTTTTCAAATGAATATTCAACTTATTTTCTTTCAAGCTCCTTTTGTTAAATTGATCAAGTATTTATTTTTTTTCTATCGATAACACTAGTCGACAAAAAAAATTTTTTTCGAGCTCCTTCAAAAAAAAAATATGTAGACTAGATGGAAGTCCGGATGCTAAACTCGAATCTGCTTTCAGTTTTTTTCCATCAGGTCGGGATTTTTTATGGGCGTGTCTAATATTGTGCCCTAAATATGCCGTTTACTCGAGTATATTTCTCTATTACTTGAGAACGGTATGCACGATTTATATAAATGATATACCAAGATATGCGGAATAAAATTAGCTTTAAATCGCTTTTCTATAAAATTTTTATCCGCTTTATAGTTTAGGAAATATTGCGAAAAAAGTATCGGAAAAATTTTTTTCATGCAAAATTCAAGATTTCTTTTTTTTTTTACTAAAACTTTTTTTTAAAAGTGAAAATATCAAAAATGTTTAAGTTTATCACCTTTACCTCAAAGCTGGCAAAACTACGAGTAAATAAAATTGGATTCACAGTTAAGTTTGGATACCCATGCATACCTATAGCTAAGTGGAAATACACTAGTGGGCAAAACAATTTTTTATTTTTTTTTTTCGTCTTAAATAAAAAAAATAGGTGGATTAGATAGAATTCAAAGTGCTAAATAAGAATCAGTTTTTACTTTTTTTCTATCACGCATTGATTTTTTTATGGGCATAACTACTATGATCCCGCCTTTAGGCAGTCACACTTGTATAACTCGAGAACAGTTGGTCCAATTAAGATAAATTGTCTTTAAGCTGATTTTATATAATTTTTGGTCCAGTTAATATTTCCATAGTTATTCGGTAATTAGTACCGACAATTTTAAAATTAATTTTTTTGAAAGATGGTGAAAATTTTGATCCATAACTCTGAAATTCTTGAGCGAATGAAAAATATTGTTGATATACCTTGAAGACAATTTTCGTATGCATCTTTTGATGTATCACTTATCAAAATCGTGTAAAGGGTTCTTGAGTTATAGCCTAAGTTTGACAAACCATTCCATAATTTTATAGTGTGACCGCTGAATAAGGTGATGATATTATTCATACACATAAAAAAATATCAGTACCGAATAGAAAAAAAGTGAATGCAGATTCTTGTTTAAAGCGTCAAAATCCACCTAGTCCACCTATTTTTGTTTCAAGAAAAAATAATACATGTAAGTAACATGGGTATTTTTACTTAACTGTGAATAAAATTTAGATTTGTGCATCAATTTTAAAGATACATGCCTTATTTTATTCACAGCATTACCAGCTTTAATATAAAGATGATAAACTGTAACATTTTAGATGTTTTCACTTATTAAAAGAAATTTTAGTAACAAAAAAATCTAAAATTTTGCATGAAAATTATTTTTTTCGGACACTTATTTCAAAATAACCCCGAAACTATTGAGCACATAAAAAAATTAAGTTTGGGAAGATATTTTTAGTACGCATCTTTTGGTGTAGCACTTTGATCAATCGTACACACCGTTCTTGAGTTATGAGGAAATATACTAGAGTAATAGCCTTACTATCGGCGAAATATTCGACACGCCCATAAAAAAAATCCAGTCCTGATGGGAAAAAACTGAAAGCATATTCGTGTTTAGCACATCAAAATACATCAAGTCCAACTATTCGTCTATGGGGGAGGATTTTTTTGTTGACCAGTGTAATCATCAAAAACGGTCATGAATCGGTAAGATAAAGTAAAAACCTAAATTTTTTAGTTTAAGAGATATCGATGGAAAAGTATGCATGGAATTACGACGAACTATATTTAGTATTTGGTATTTGGCACATAACATTGTTTGAGCCAAAGCCCCATACGCCTTTCAACAGACACGTAGATGGACATACAGACGGACATCGTTACATCGTCTTATATTTTCACGAGCCCCCAGAATATATCTGTGAACTTGACAAAACAACTATTCAATTTTCAAATTTTTTTAGGAGAGAAAAACTAATTACGATATATTTCTATTCTATTTTCCGAAAATAAAATTCAGAGAATACCGGTTAGTGTAAACGATGCACAGTGGGCCAAACGCAAAGTTTTTGGTAATAAATCTGTATCTTCTAAACTGCTGCTCGGATCAAACTTTACATAAACATAAAAGGCTTTGAAATTGGACTTAATTTGTATGTTACGATTTTTTGAAACTTTTACATACTCGAGATAGTCAACTTTGACACCTTGTAGCTGATCTCGTAGTATCACAGGGTGACTCCTAGATGATTTTTAAAGTCTTCCATACATTTCAATTCGATCCGATCAGAAGTTTAAGAGATACAGATTTATTTTTTTTTAAATTTTGTTTTATAAACATATTATTTATTAATTAAAAGTTTCATATTAAATAAAACAGTAAAGCCCAAATTACAATAGCGCGTAGTCAGCAGCAGTGTGTGCTGCCATAATCAGCTGATCATTTAGAATGCACTGTTTGTTATGGTGTTGATTACATTTGGTCAGCAGCAGTTTGCAGTGCTGTTTCATTTAGCCCTGTTTCTAAATTCACTGCGCTGCATTCATATTGAGAGCGAGGCAAAGAGAGTGAGCAAATAAATGAGAGGCTAAAATACACAAGTAGAACAAAGCTAAATGGTGGTTGTATATTGTTGCTGCCTACGCTGAATTGTAATTATAACGGCAGCAACATGTTGTGCTGACAGTGATCAGCTGATAATATTTGCTGTTACTGTTGCTGACTACGCGTAATTGTAATTTGGGCTTAAATCTTAATTCATGCTGTATTTTAAATTTGCTTTTTCATTTTATAAATTTATTAATAGATTAAAATCTTTAAAATGTGTATTATAAAATAAACTCGTGTGTATTGTATATTCAAAATTCATTATTAAAATAATTTTATAGATAAATTTTAATTTATGAATAAGGTCCACGTTAAAAATAAAACTATTGACAACTATTAAAATCAGTGCAACTACACATTAGTTTTCTCAGATTAAAATATGTGTTTCCGTGGTGTAGTGGTTATCACATCCGCCTAACACGCGGAAGGCCCCCGGTTCGATCCCGGGCGGAAACATGATACAATTTTTTTGTAATGTGTTCAAATACTTTCATTTACTTAAATCCAATATATTATTTTATAACTGCAGTCTTTTTACTATACCAACTAAAAACGAAAAAAAATGTATCCATTATATTTAATTGAATTTTAAAAAACCATATTGTCATTTTATGCAGCCTTCAAGAATGCTTCATTTTATTTCTTTAAAAAATCACCACATTTTGTACTAAAAACGTGCCTTTGCTAGGAATTTATTAAACATTTAGCAAATACCAACACCCAAATAGCTATTTCACCATAGAATTTCCCCACAATTTTGAATATTATACTAATAAAAATTATTTGCTCTGTTATAAAAAGGAAATTAGTTTCCACCTCACTATGTGCCCGGGTAGCTCAGTCGGTAGAGCATTGGACTTTTAATCCAAGGGTCCAGGGTTCAAGTCCCTGCTCGGGCGAGTTAATTTTTTTTTACTTATGAATAAAAAAAATTTAAGCCAATTATTTTCCAAATTGCTTAAAAATGTCTATCACCCATTCATAATTCAAAGAAGTAAATAACAGATTCAAAGGAAAAGTTTCCATTGAATCTGTTATTTACTTATCATGTTTACTGATTTAAAAGGTTGCTGTAATTTTGGTTGAATAATATTATGCTAGCATCCCTTAAGATACATATTTCTACATTAACATGTTACTACGAAGCGGATCCGTAACTTTCTTATTGAAAAGTAATTTTTAATATACAATGGCGGACAAAACTACTAACGATTAAACGCACCATTTACTCGCAATTAAAAATATTGCGATATGAAAATTTTTTGCTGTATAGACAGTGAGTTAGTATTATATTTGTAAGTTAGTAGCTCACGAAAAATAATCGTATTAGCAGAGCAAGTTTTTCAAACTTTTCGCTTAGAAAGTAAGCATTTACATATTTCAAAAAGAATTTCACAAAAAAGCTTGTTTTTTAAATCTTTACATAAATTTGCATATAAAGGATACAAACGTTAGTTTTCTTAACAAAAAAACAATTTTTTGTGATTTTTTGGAGTCCAATCAAATGATTTAAAAAATTTTTTTTTGAATATTTTGAGTACATTGTAAAGAAGAAAATTCATCAAATATGATATTTAAAATTAAAATACTTATATTTTTATAAAAATCAAAATGTATCAGAGATTGAAGGTAAAAAATACATATTTGTGCATATTTTTTACATATTAATGCATAAATTCGTTAGTTTTTATATACATATTCATTCTATTTTTGCATATTAATTTTTTTGTGCTTTTTCAAGCGCATATTTTAATTATTATTTGTGCATATTTAAAGTTGCTCTGGTGATTAGTGAAGCTAATTGCAAATAAAACGTACAGCGTTGCCACTTCCTTTTACGTTCATAGAATTTTCGATGATAATAGTATATTTTTTCCCATCTGTCACGACAAATATGGAAATATATTTCTTTGTGCAATTTGCGTATAAACAGTGAACTATTTGTTTGCAATTTATTATACCCTACGTTTTGTTCTGTTCTTTGTAACGCACAGAAAAAATTATCGGACCCGCACCTTAAAGTATACCGTTCGACTCAGAATCACTTTCTGAGTCAATTTAACTTTGTGAACAAAGTACAGGTCGCAATTTTAAAGATATCTTGATGAAATTTGACACGAATAATGACTTTTGATACAAGGACGAAGCCTATTGAAATTGGTTATGATTGGTGAATTATTTCACCTAGCCCCCATACAAATGTCCTCCCGGAATAGGGGTTTAACGATCATAATCTTTGTGGCAAATTTCATCAAGATCGGTCTATAATTGACCATAGCTCCCATATAAACCCACTTCCGAGAATCGCCCTAAAGGACATAAAATCATATCATAAAAGTGTTGGTCTACAATTAGCCACAGGTCTAACTTTTAGCTCATACAGAATGGTGTAGGGTATCATATGATCGGTCAGCACACAAAAAACTTAGTTGCATCGGCCGGGAATCGAACCCGGGCCGCCCGCGTGGCAGGCGAGCATTCTACCACTGAACCACCGATGCTTCTTAACATCTCTTTACAAAAGAAAGCTTTTATGCGTGAATAAAATTATCAACTACAAAAAATAATAGCGATTATAAAACCACTAAAAGCAGCATCTTTAATAATTTTTACATCTAAAAGATACATTTTTTAACTATTTTTATTAAAACTGGATATACAGTAATTTTCTACGATGTAAAAGTATTACAGACAAAATTATTTTTACTCAATTATTTTACAAGAAGCATCGGTGGTTCAGTGGTAGAATGCTCGCCTGCCACGCGGGCGGCCCGGGTTCGATTCCCGGCCGATGCAATTCGACTTTTTGTATTATAAAGTAAGAATTTAAATATAAGTGATCGTTAAATGAAAAATAAAAAAAGTGCAACACAACATTCTTAAGAAGGTGTTGTTTTATAAGTTTAAATTCAATTCTCATTATTCTAGTTTTAACTTAAAAACATTATAATTAAATTTTAATTCTTATAAAAAATTAAGAATTTAAAAAAAGTCGGATCGCCCGAGCAGGGACTTGAACCCTGGACCCTTGGATTAAAAGTCCAATGCTCTACCGACTGAGCTACCCGGGCATATACTCTAATTTGACAAAGTTTTTATTTCAAACTCAGCCAATAGAACATTCTAAAGAATGTTTTAAACATGTGTTTCAAAACTTCTTATTTTTAATAAATAAAACTCCAAGTACTTTTTTGTTCATATTTCGTGATCAATGAATGAAGGGAATTTGTTGTGTTTTTATTTCGAGAATTGTTAAAACTAGCAGCATATTATTAAATCTAAATTAATTCAATTCTTATCAAATACAAAATACATTCAGCAACTTAATTTTTAATTTTATAATTAGAATTCTATAATTAGAAATAAAAAAAAAAAAAAACACTCGACTTATAATAAGAGTACACATAATAAATTGAACAAATATTTTAGGATAATTTTATTAAGTTTGTTTAACAATACATATTTGTTTAACATTTTTTAATATTTGTTTCTTTTTATTATTATTTTTTTCGTTTTTATTTTGTTTAAAACAATAATTACTTAAATGCCTAAAATACAATTTTTTATTTTCTTTCTTTTTTTTATATAAATTTTAAACTTTAATAAAACTGTTAATAACAAATTTATTTTTGTTCGCTTTAATAATAAAGAATTAAACATTAAGGAAACATTTGCAAAATTTTAAAATAAAATAAAAAAAATATCTTAACTTCTATCTAAAGTCTATTAAAATGTCACTAAGATGTTGTTGTTATAGTAGTAATAGTAGTTTATGTTGTTATTGTTGTTGTGATTTCTTTAAGGATTGCAACGACATACACAGCATGAGGGAAATAAAAACCAATCCATAAAGATTCCCTTGCAATCATTGTCTGGATCATAGGCCAATAAACGATGCCATTTGTATTTCTGCTCACAGCCACATTCACCTTGACAGCGTGAAGTTTGAGCTTTTCTGTAAATACAAAAATAAATGATATTTTAGTGGAACAAAAAATGTACAATATAAGGTGAAAAGTTTAAATATGTTGTTGAATAAGTTGTAGTAGTATTAAAAGTAATTTATGAAAGGTTTTATAAGTACATTTAATTTCATTTAGTGTAAAAACACAATAAATGCAATAGCGATGCGAATGATAATTCAGTTCTTAATTTTGACAACTTACATGGAGAAATTGTCAAAAATAGCATTCAAAACTTTCTATCAGTGATGTTAGATAAAGAGAATTCCATTTCATTTGAGAGAATTTTTAAAGAAGGGAATTTAAAAGTTTACCAAAAAAAGGGAAAATGCAATATTATAATGTAAAAAAATATTTCTTTATGTTTTAAAATTAAATTATTTTTGTATAGTTCTTTATTTCCTTACAATTTAAAAATACAAATAGTAAGATTTTATTAATATTGAATTAAACTTTTTTTTTTTTTTTTTTTTTAAGGAAAAGAGAAAATTGGAGAAAAATAATTTTTTGAAAATAGGGAATTTGTTTACAAAACGGAGGGATTTTTCGTAAATATTATCTGAAATCACTGCTTTTTTAAATTTTAAATTTCATAGACAAAAAATTTTACTAAAAAAATCCAAAATTTTACTTACTATGTACTCGAAATCTAAAAAAAAACATAAAATTTCACAAAAAGTTCAAAATTTTACTAAAAAATTGAAATTTTAACAAAAAACTTAAAAATTTACGAAAAATCCAAAATTTTACTAAAAAAATTTTAAGTTTCACCATAAATTCAAAACTGCGAAAAATTCGAAATTTTACTAAAAATTACACATTTCATCTAAAATTCGAAATTTCATAAAAAATCCAACATTTTACATAAAAATCCGATTTCCTTTAATCACATTTTCTTTTAAAAATTGTTGGTTGGTTGTATTGTAATCATATTATGCAGGTGAAGGTAATCTTCAAATTAAGTAACATATTAACAAGGTAACATCTTTCTTCAGAAAAGAAAACGCTATAGGTTCTTCTGCTTACTAAATCAATTAGAAAATCTAAATTTGACTTAAAATTTAAGGTATTCAAAACATTCAGCAAGCATCATCAAAACTTTGTCTCGAAATGTCTAAAACATAAAGGGTGTTTTCATTTTTCTTTTTAAATTGGTTTGCAAATAAGGTACTCAATAAGATTGGATGTATATTTTATTTAGCTGTCGTTTTAAACATTATTTTAATTAAAATATTAATTAATTTTCTAATAAACTTCCCTCCAACTAGAATCTAGAAAAACCTTACAAACATTAAAGTTAATACAATTAAACATTGGAAAATATATGTATTTGGAATCTGACATTAATGCAAATATAAAATTATATTTTGAACTTGAAATGATAGTGAATTTTAGTTAAATTTTAATTTTCTTTCTAACAGAGAAATCTATTGAATTTATTCAATTATTTATTTTGGATTCAGATTTGAAATATATTTAGTTTTAACTTGAATTCCAACACAAATGATTATTGGAAAAGTCCCAAAAACCAAAAACTACTTGACCAAACTGTTTGACCGGTAGAATATTTAAAACTTTACTTACGAACAAATTTCCTGATGTATTGCCTGTTCAAAATGTTGTGTATTCACAATGGCTCTTATTTTGCCAGCTGAATTCGAAGCCCAATAGGGTGTTACTATTTCGATTTTCGATTCACAAGCATCTAATCTGTAAACAGAAAATAAACACTTCATCATAAAATCCATACTTCTCATCATATTTTCAAACAACTTTACCTTCCAGTTGACGATGAACCATTACCCGGAACATTTTGTGTTTGTTTCGAATTACGATTACCCTGATTAGCTTGACGTTTATTGCGTAATTTACCAAAATAACTTTCACCCTGTTCTTCGGCATGAGGTTCTACCTTGTCATCGGGCACAAATGTTGGATAAACACCCGGTGGCAGGAAAATATCCGGTTCATCTATAAATCTTCTTTTACGTTTTTTTGTTTGTTGTCGAGGTCCACCATCGCTCATGTTCATTTCGAAATCACCATACATACGTCGCATTAAGGCCTTGTTATCGTCTATAAATCGTTCAATTTTATCTCTACAATTACAAGAAAAACAAACAAGAATACATATTTTATTAAGAATTACTCATTCATAATCATGTTGTCGTTAACATAGTAGTAAACAAAATAATTACTGTGGGTTTTTTTTTTTTTTTAGTTTCCTATCATCATAAATCATCAAAGAGGTGTAAAAGTGACAAAAGCTTAAAAATGTGTTTATTGGGTTTTATATGAAAATAATACAATGTTTCAATTTTTAATTGAATTTGAAAAAAAAAAAAAAAAAATATTTCAGCACATTAAAGTGCCTGCAATATTTTTCAAATAGACATAAATAATATTAAATTGAAAGCAATTCCATATGTCAAAAATTGATTATTTCATAAGTTTGAAAATAAATAAAATAGTGAAAAAATTATACTAAAAATAATACTATTAACATAAATCAAGAAAATGAATAGAATACAAATTAATTATTGAAACAAAATATTAACTAGAATATCGATCATTCATACATTTGTCAATCTACATAAATAAATTGCGTTTTAACTAAAGTAACCCAAATTTGCAGCATTTTTATCAACATAAAATTCATTTTAAATAGTAAACAATTTTTTTAATTCATACTTAAATAAATATTTATTATTTAAACGAGTTTATTTTTTTATTTATTTAAATGAGTACAACTATTTGTTTATGACTATAAACATAAAAAATTATTAAATTCATTCATAATTATTATTACAATTCATTGAAAAATTGTCTAGTTTTAATGATATTTTTAACACTACGTCTCAACGCCTACTATAATTTTACAATACAATATTTTTATTTCAAAACTTCTTGTAATGAGTTAACAATTCTCTAAAACTGTCAATGTGTGGCTTGTAATATTTTATGAGTTTTTAATGTTTATATAAATTAATTACAATTTTTAGATTTTACATAAAAAATGTTCTTAATATTCTATAAAAAATCCAAAACAAGATTTGCTACTAAAATAAACTATTTTTTAGAACATGGAATTGAGACACGAAAGTGCAGAAACTTTCATAGTGTGTTCATTGAAACCATTTTAGTGATAAGAATATTAATTCCAAAGTTTTTGAGTTCCACATACACTACTTTTAAATTTTTATTTTTACAGTCCAAAAAAACTTTTTTTGTTAAAAAATTAAAAACATTTAAAGATAATTTTCATGTGCGTCTGTAAAAAAGTACAGTTATATACGCATCGGTGGTTCAGTGGTAGAATGCTCGCCTGCCACGCGGGCGGCCCGGGTTCGATTCCCGGCCGATGCAATTTATTTTTATTTTTTTTAATTCAAATAAATTGAATTTAATTGAAAACCACCATGTTTATCTCAATGATTATGAAAATAATTTCATTAACTTAAAAAGTTATGGCCGCCCGAGCAGGGACTTGAACCCTGGACCCTTGGATTAAAAGTCCAATGCTCTACCGACTGAGCTACCCGGGCACATATATTACGTAGTGTTAAAAGGAGTAAAACTTTTTAAGTATTCAAATCTTATACACTTTTTTAATCCAAGTTTAACTTTTCAGTATAGCTGCTTGAATCTAATTAAAAATTTGTTTTGAATCAAAAATAAAAATTATATACTTATTATTATAAAAATTTCGGCTGAACAACCCAGGCTTGTGTATACGTTGAGAGCAAGCTTTGTTTACAAACTAAAATTTTGTAAATTGTTTTCTTTTATTCTTTGACACTTCAAATATTTGCACTTAGCAGAAAGCTTGACAGCATTTATGTACGTATTTATTAAGGTTTTCAAAGACTTCAATATATGTAAATATGTGTTTTCATACAATTTTTATTAAGTCACGAATGCTTCTTTTATTTAGTGATAATATAATCTTCAGGAGAAACGTGGCAACATAGCATTTTAGACAATTAATATATAGTTGTTGAGATATTTTGGTTGTAAATATAAGCATCGGTGGTTCAGTGGTAGAATGCTCGCCTGCCACGCGGGCGGCCCGGGTTCGATTCCCGGCCGATGCAATTCGATTTTTTTTTTCCAATTAAAATTGCAGAATTAATAAAAATATGAATAACCAGAGTTCATTAAAATATGAATTACTTTTAGCTTGTGAAAATAATTTAATTATTTTATCTAAAAGAAAGAAGGCCGCCCGAGCAGGGACTTGAACCCTGGACCCTTGGATTAAAAGTCCAATGCTCTACCGACTGAGCTACCCGGGCACATAGATTCTGTAACTTTCTGCTTAATCAAATCTGATATACTTTTTCAATATAAGTTTAACTTTTTAGTATAGCTCCTTGATTCCAATTTGAACCATAAATAAAACTTATTTACCTATTATTATAAAAATCTCGACTGAGCAACCAAGGCTTGTGTGCACTTTTAGAGAAGCCTTGTATACAAATTAAAATTTTGTAAACTGTTTTCTTTAATTCTTTGATATCTCAAAGATTTACACTTAGCAAAAAGCTCGCCAGCATTTATGTACGTTTTTATAAAGATTTCCAAAAACTGTAAAATACATACATATCTTAAAATTCTTATTAAGTCACGAATGCTTCTTTTACTTAATGATAATATAATATTCAAGGGAAACGTGGCAACATAGGATTTAAGACAATTAATAGCTGTAGAAATATTATTGGCGCAAATGTAAGCATCGGTGGTTCAGTGGTAGAATGCTCGCCTGCCACGCGGGCGGCCCGGGTTCGATTCCCGGCCGATGCAATTCGATCTTTTTTTTTCCCACTTCAAACTAATAAATACTAATTTATAAAAACATGACTTTTTAGAGTTCAAATAATTTAATTACTTTATGTAAAATGATTAAAGCCGCCCGAGCAGGGACTTGAACCCTGGACCCTTGGATTAAAAGTCCAATGCTCTACCGACTGAGCTACCCGGGCATATAGTTACATAATGTTTGAAGGAGTAATAACTTTAGAATATTCAAATCATTTAATCCATGTTAAATAGTATGTCAACAAGTTTTTAAATTCAAACTAAAAATTTTTTAACCGAAAAACCTTTATGAAGAAAATACAATATGTATCACAAAAAAGGATGTAAAGCACAAAGAAATAATTTAGTTTAGTACTAATCGTAACTAAACGTACGATTAGTAGTCGTACGTTTAGTTAGTACGTACGACTATAAAATTCCAAATGTCAATAATATCATATGAATAAAAATATTGGACCGACTGAGCTACCCGGTCATTGATTGTTTCCGAAACAATCATTGCTTAATAATTAAACTGTCATATTAAAATATTACGAAATTTAAAATTTGTAAAGAAACATTTCTAAAACTTATTGATTTTACAAATTTTCTACTTTCAACAAAAATAATATAGCTCCGTTTTTTTTTTTTTTTTTTTTTTTTTTTTTTTTGTCTGAACTTATAGTAGAGTTTTTCTGTCAAATTATGTCTAAATTCAAATATTTATAATTTTACAAATTATAAATATTTGTAAAATTATTTATATAAAGTCACGAATGCTTTTTATATGTTATTGATAGAATATTCAAGAGAAACGTGGCAACATAGCGTATAAGCAAATTTGTAGATTAGAAAATTAATTAGACTCGTCAAGCATCGGTGGTTCAGTGGTAGAATGCTCGCCTGCCACGCGGGCGGCCCGGGTTCGATTCCCGGCCGATGCAACTCTTTTTTATGCAATTGGAAGCAAACTTTCTTAGTCTGAGCCGCAAATTTTAAAACATTATACTAAAGATCTCAACAATGAGCGCGGAAAATATGTACATACATAAATATTAAAAAAAAAAATTATTGGGTTCCCATCGGAGGGTATTTCTAAAATGTTATTTACCAAAGTATTTTTAAAATTTAAATGTATAACTTTTTAAGTCCATACTTAGGGCGTAAGTAATTTTTAATGACTAATAAAAATTTTTGATCGCCCGAGCAGGGACTTGAACCCTGGACCCTTGGATTAAAAGTCCAATGCTCTACCGACTGAGCTACCCGGGCTTATAACCCCGTGCTTATGCAATATTTGAAAATATGTACCAGGTTATGTAATAGAAATTATATAACAGAAATAATATTGGTATCATATCTTTATCATAGGCTTAATGGAATTAAATGGACAACAAGGAACTTTGTGCATTCATAGTTATTTTCACAGTAAATGAAAATACAAACATAATAGAAAGGGTGAAATTTGGCAACACAGCAACAACTTTGCAATATGAGCGAGGTATCAACATCCACATGTAGCATCGGTGGTTCAGTGGTAGAATGCTCGCCTGCCACGCGGGCGGCCCGGGTTCGATTCCCGGCCGATGCAATTTGTTCTTTTTGTTTTTGTAACTGTAAAAAAAATTTAAAGCTAAGATAGGATTTTATGAAATTCATCTTCTGACAATTAAATAATAACAAGCGTGAATGTTATATTCGGCTCGGCCGAATCTATATACCCACCA
Source organism: Protophormia terraenovae (assembly GCA_951394005.1). NCBI lineage: Eukaryota > Metazoa > Arthropoda > Insecta > Diptera > Calliphoridae > Protophormia > Protophormia terraenovae. The sequence continues at coordinate 148,759,811 of OX596074.1, forward strand.
TCTACTTTTTCAAATTTTACGTTATATAGATCGACTCAGAATCTAACCAGAAAATATATACTTTGTGGGGTCTTAAATGATTCCTTCGACATGTTACACACGGAATGACAAAATCAATATACTCCCCATCTTTTTGATGGTGGGTATAAAAAGGTACTTTTATAACATAATTGTCATTAAGAAAATATTTTGGCCGCCCGAGCAGGGACTTGAACCCTGGACCCTTGGATTAAAAGTCCAATGCTCTACCGACTGAGCTACCCGGGCTTGTTGAGAACGCTGCGGAATAAGCATAACAGATTCTAAGAACCAATAATTTAACTCATAATTCTTTATAATTTGATAGGGTTATGTAGCATCGGTGGTTCAGTGGTAGAATGCTCGCCTGCCACGCGGGCGGCCCGGGTTCGATTCCCGGCCGATGCAATCTGGTACTTTTTAAATAAAAGTCAACACAGCTTATATTTAAATAACTTAAAAAAGAGAGGTAAATTTTAAGAAAATCGGGTAAATTACATTCGAAATTAATAAAAGTTACAGCCGCCCGAGCAGGGACTTTTGAACCCTGGACCCTTGGATTAAAAGTCCAATGCTCTACCGACTGAGCTACCCGGGCTCTCGGTAGATATTGCGCTCTTCCAGGGTTAATACCATAAATGTTGTACTACGTACGGTTGTGGCGTGAGGGGTGAGTAAGAACTTAGAGAGAGAGAGATAGAGTAAGTACTTAGAGGAGAAGACGGACGGGGTTTGTTGTTTTCATAAACTGCGGTCAGATCGCATCATTCAATAAAGATCCGGCAGAACGTAAAATTTTACCGGGAATTTCGATCGGTATCAAGTGCTATAGATTTTTCTCTGATCTTAAGGAGGTTTTTGTAATTGTTACATATATAAGATAAAAAAAAGTATTCGCCCGAGCAGGGACTTGAACCCTGGACCCTTGGATTAAAAGTCCAATGCTCTACCGACTGAGCTACCCGGGCCTATAATACAAAATCATCGAAAAGCCAGTCAGCAGCTTTGGACTTTGGAATTGTATTCATAGCTACGAAAATTTTCCAGCTTCAAAATACATATGTTTGTATTTTTCGAACATTATGTTTAGATTAAACGGTACGATAATTTAATAGAAAATATTAAAGTTCTTAAAGAAATAACAAAAAAATGTTATTCGCCCGAGCAGGGACTTGAACCCTGGACCCTTGGATTAAAAGTCCAATGCTCTACCGACTGAGCTACCCGGGCACCTAAAAATAGCTCGCCAAAATCTCACAACATAAAGCGATTTCGATATTCTACTCTCAGTGGGAAGTCCCACCACAAACAATACAACAGATTCTTGAATTTATTTCCGTTGTTTATTATTCATCGCAAACCAGCCTCTTTTGCACGTTTTTGTGTTTTTTTTTTCTTTTCTTAAATTACAAAACTTTTTTGTTGCTGTTTTCATTTAATTCAATGTCTAGAGTTGAGTTGTTGTTAATTTAGTTAATTATTTACTTGTATTAAGTATTAAAACCTGTCGTCGATTGATTATAAATAATCGAAATGCAAATTAAATTTTTAAAACAAAATTATTAACGTAATTGACAGGTTTTTTCTGTTTTGACGTGTTCAAGAGACATACAGAAAGAGAGAGAGAGGTTAAAGAACCTTAAAAAATACACTCCCTGAGCTCTTTAATAAATTAAATTTGTATTTATCGTAGTATTTTAATGTATTTTTTGCTGCTTTAAATTATTTAATTATTTTAGTTAAACACTTAAAAAGTTGTTGGGCTTTAAGTGGACCTTGAAAGTATTAGTAGGTCAATTTTTAATTGCCTTTCAATACTAATTAAGTGATGAATGATTTTTTTGACGTTGTTTTTCGAACTGATTTTTAGTACTTAACTATGTTGTTAATAACATGTTGATGAATATATATAAATAGATAATTGTTTATGTTTTATTTTAACAAATTTTATGCCTGCCAAAATTAATTATAATTATTATTATATTTCTTTTATTTTGCTCTTTAACACTTTTTATAATAACGAAGGTAAAGGTTAATTTTTAGTAATTTTCATGAGGTTAAAGTTTTTTTTTTTTTTTTTTTTTTTTTTTTGAGATTTTAATTAATTGATTTTTTAAATAAAATAAATACCTACATGGGATAACTATTGCCAGCTGTAGGGCAAAACAATTGATGATAACGTTTTATGCAGGGCACACCCTTTATTAAATCTCCACGTACATCCAAACCCAAAGCCACTGATAAGGCTGTCCACCAAATCTACAAAGGAAAAGCCAATAAAAAAGGAAATTGTCAATATAATAAAATGTTAAAAAAGTAATAAAATAATAATGAAAACATAAAGATAAATATTTGTTTTTTTCTTTTTGACAATTTTAATGTAATGAAATTCATAAAACGTACATATGTATATAATTCCGTACGACACGTGCTTAGAACTTTATCTATAAGTAACGGACTCTTTTTTAATTTTTATACATATTGAGTAATATTAATTTTAGTTACATGATAGGAAGTTAATTATATTCAAAATGTAATTAGTTAATTCAAATAAATTACATAAAGTTATATATTTTACATGTTATAAACAAGATTTACCCCTTAACACACATTTAAAATAGTACAAATTAGAATTACCAAAATGATCTTCATGAATATGATAAATTTTCATAATTTATTATCTAACAGATCTAAGTTTTAAAAATTGAAGCTGCGGTTTTAAATAAATGTTACTACAAATTTATACATTTAAGGTTTAAACTATAATTGGATCTAAAGTATTAATATTTTTCATTTTATCTTTCAATTAATTGTTTTACTATATGTATTTAAATTAATTTATATAATTTTTCTTTTAAAATGATTGCTAATTTGTTAACTTTAGTTCAAAACTAGATAATTGTAATAAAAAAAAGTGTAACTAACTTATAAATCATATTGCCATATTAGTATTTAATATAACTTTAAAGCTCATTGAAATTTACATAAATGAACATTAATTTGTAATAAATATTAGTTGAATATTTCTTTCAATTTATTTAAATGGTTCAATAAATGCTCACATATGCTAAATAAGTATTAGATAAACGTTTTGTAAAACACCGACTAATATCTATTAAATTCTTTTTAGTTTTACTATAAATTTCTAATCTAAACTGAGCAATGTGATCTATATATTTTATTGACATTTTATATAGTTCTAGTTTAATAAAAAAAAAAACTAATGTAAGTAATATTAGATTATACTTAAAATATATTAGAAAGAAATCTAAGTTGTCAAGCCATTTATTAGTCATTTTGTAAAAGATCTTACAACTTAACAGATTTTAATTTATTAAAAAGAAAACGATCATGTCATGCTGCATCATTCCTATCCTATGCATATTTTGTATATTGTTCCTATAGGGTATTAAAAATTAATAATTGTATGCAGCTTAAAAAATGATGTGCAAGAAACTAGTTTTTAAAACTAGAAAATATGAATTCAAGATTATATTTGCATCTTTAATGTGGTTGATTTTTATTTGTTTCAAAGAAGATGGTATAAGCATCGGTGGTTCAGTGGTAGAATGCTCGCCTGCCACGCGGGCGGCCCGGGTTCGATTCCCGGCCGATGCAATTGCCTTTTGTTTGTATACAAGGATTAAGCAATAAGTCATAACTTTTTTAGACTTCCCTTGTAGATAACTTAAACTCAGCACTACTCCCAGGCAACGTTTAATAAATATTAGCTAAATTTTAAGACGAATTCGACTTTGTTCAACAGTTCAGAGTATTTTTGTTTTTTTTTTTTTTTTTTTTTTTTTTTTTTTTAATTCTGAAAAACAATTTTTTTATAAAAAATTTCAGATTGGTATATTATATCAAAAAATGTCTTCCCACCAGGGATAAATCTTCTACAGAAAATTTTCTTATATTTTCTTCCAATCAGAGATCAATTTTCCACAGATAATTTTTCGAATCAAAGATCTTTTTATTCAAAGCATATATATGTAAGAGAACTGGTTCAACACTAGTCACGTGATAGGTTCTCACATGGGACTGTCATTGGAGGTGGCTAATTAGCCCCTTGGGACAGGTCACAGGATAGGTCAAAGGACTGGGATTAATGTTGATCAAATTTATTAAAAATTCAATAAAAATTCGGTAATTTTTTACTTTTTAAAAATTTTTTTATTTATTATTTTTATTAACTTATGTATGTTTATTTTTAATTTATAATTTTTCGTTCGAAAATTTACGAAAATGTCCTTCCTGACCGGATTATAAAATCAGTTTTCGATATGATTTGGAGAGCAAACAATGATTATAGCAAACAAACTTTTTTTAAAAACAAAACAGACCTACAAAAAAAAAAAAAACTTCCGCTCCCTGACAGAAAAATCTGGCTCCGTTACGATTTTTAGAATTTTAGTTTTCTACCACGTCTGGGAACTTCAGAATGCTCTGGAAAGAGAAAAAATGCTTAGAAAAAAAACTCATAAATCGGAGATAGTACGACTGATAAAAATTTCAAAATCTGGCTTCGTTAGGATTAGTAGGACGGATAGTTTTAAAACGAATTTTTATTTTCAGAAAGCTCCGAAAAGAGAAAAAAAGGCTTAGGAAATTACATATATATAAATCTACGTATCACCGATCCCTGATATAAATTTAAAAATCTGTCTCCTTTAGAATTTGTAGGTGAGGCGAATTTTAGTTTTCTACCACGTCTGAGAGTTTTAGAAAAAATGCTTTAGAAAAAGACATATAAATCCTATTATCTATGCTCCCTGATAAAAATTTAAATATCTGGCTCCGTTAGGATTTGTAAGATGAAAAGTTTTATATTTAATTTTAATTTTCTTTCTTTTTGTCGACTCGGAGCTTCAGAAAGCACTGAAAAAATGCTTAGTAAATTATTATATAGATAGTTCCCACGAATCGAAGATTATTTTTCCCAGAATATTTCTTCGATCGGAGATCATTTTTATATCGAAAATTTATTTTCAGAGTCAGAGATCAATTTTATATAGATCTTTTATTTTTCAAAACAAATACATATGTGTTCATGGAGTATTTCTCTATGAATATGAGTTAATTTTCTATAGAAAATTTTTCCCAATGAAACATCAATTTTCTATATAGAAATGTCTATTCGATTCTGAGATCAATTTTTTACAGATAAATTTTATAATCAGAGATAATTTTTTCAAATCATAGAATCAGATATCTATTTTATACAGATCAATTTTCCACAGGTTAGAAATCCTCTTTTGAATCGGAGTGAATTTGAACGATTTTTTTTTTTTTAATTATAGCAAATTAAAAAAAAAAGTATGTATGTATTTTTAGAAAAATATTAATTTTAAATTGAAGGTTAAAATTTGTCTTTATAGTTTATACCAATTTGTTACTTTAAAGAAATAGAATCACGTATTTAATGTTACTCATCTGTTTTATGTTCTTTTAAAAAAATTAACTATATTTGTGCACATATTCACATACTCTTTGAATACTTAATTGGCATTTTACAATGAACAATTTGTTGCACATACTGTAGTCATCTACATGCAACATCAAGAGCCTTTCTAAAGACCTTTCAAGAACTACAGAACAACAACAACAACTAAAAATAATATAAACTAAATCTAGGTTACCTACAACAGCAAAACAAAAATACTATTGAAACCTTCATAAATGTCACTAAAGATGATAAAGTGATTGAAAAGGAATGGCTGAAATGTTGCGTCAAAGATCATCTATAATTTAAAATCTGTGTTGTTTAAAAATAAAATAAATTAATTTTAATTTATGTACATGTTGTGCGTGTTGTTGTAAGACCTTTTTGGAACAAAATTATGAATATTCTTAAAATATACATGTTTTTATTACAAACCAAAAACAAGTCTTATCTATGTTTTGAGTTATTGGAAAAAGTAAAAGTGGAAAATCCTAATCCAGCTGGTTTATGCTTAAAATAACGAAAATTTTAATTTCACTACCTGGTTTAAAAGATTTTAGAACAAGCATCGGTGGTTCAGTGGTAGAATGCTCGCCTGCCACGCGGGCGGCCCGGGTTCGATTCCCGGCCGATGCAGTCAGGTTTTTTACAGTTATAAAAATATGTATGGTTTAAGGGAATCATATACAACACACCACCACCCACACATATTTTTATAACTTCTTGAAATGGAATAAATATTATACTTAAATATCAGCTTATTTGTTAACATATTATAAAATAATATATTACTGAGTTATACACATGTCTTAAATAGAAATATTCTTCGAATAGTTTCTTTAACTGTAATCAGAATAAAATTATAATATCAAACCATTTATGCGTAGGGTGTCATTATTTATCGAAGATGGCCTCATTAGTATTTGCCTTTTTGTTTAACATATTTGTTTGACTCTAAAGTCATTATGGCGATGTTTTTCTTTTTAATAAAATAAAATTCACACGCACTAATCGCACGCTGACAATCGACGAATGTCTGGCCTATTGCTTTTTTTTAACCAGTTTAAAGCCCGTAGTAACTGGCAAAAAAAAAAAAAAAAAAGAATAAAGTACAAATAAATTTAAAAAAAGCCGGCTTTAAATGTATGCGAATTTTAAACGATGCTGTTTGTTGTTTTATTTTTTGTATAATTTTTTTCTTTCGAATTTATTTTATCAATTGATTTAAATTTTCGATCATGTTTGCTGATACGTTTGCGGAAATAATTTGAGTATTTTTTTGTTATTTTATTTCGTATTTTGTATTTTTTTATTTAATTTTTATGAAGGTCATCTTCGTTTTGAGTTAGAGTCATAAAAAGTTTAGTTTTATTCTAAATAAAATGCAAATAAAAAGAAAATTCTTAATTATTTCTCTATAAACTTTAAATTGAATTACTTACTATTTTTTAATAACTATTAAACTGTAATAATAAAATGGAATATTATTAAAAATATTCAAACAGTCCATAATTAAATATTAAAAAGTACTTTTTACAAAACAATTTATTCTAAATAATACAAATTTTCAGGAATAAATATGACAACTACAAATTTTATTTTATATGATTTTATAAGAAAACTGCACTAGAAGGTTTATTGTGATCTATGTCTTATAAAGTTGTAAGCTTAAGCTTATATTCAGTTTTAAAATCCTTGATGTTCAACAAGCATCGGTGGTTCAGTGGTAGAATGCTCGCCTGCCACGCGGGCGGCCCGGGTTCGATTCCCGGCCGATGCAATTTAATTTTTGTTTTTAATTTACTCTTTTTATCTTAAGCTATAATTTCACAAAGACATTTAAAACCCATAAATTTAAGTGCTCGTGTTGATTTTTTGTTCTGTCACTAATAAATATGTATCTTAATTCAAATGACGGAAATATAAATACAGAGAATGGCAATAAAATAAAAGAATTTTATTTAGAGATAAATCTTGTTTAGAGAATTTTCTTAATAATATTTTTGTCATACAAAATTTCTTCGAATTTAATTTCCACTATTGTTGATAATTATTTTTTGAATTGGAAGTAATATTTTATATAAAAAGTTTCTCTCCGAATTGATGGCACATTTTCTATAGCAAATTTCTTTTTGATTTAGAATTAATTTTCTATGAAATGGAGATAAATTTTATATAGAAAATTCCTTTTCAAATAAAAATAGATAACGTTGTCATCATTTCTGTAGAAAGTTTCTTTGAAATGGTTACATTTTTCTATAGAATATTCTCTTTGAAATGGTATCATATTCTCTTGGAAATGGTGACATTTTTCTATAGAAAATTCTTTACGAAATGGTGGCGTTTTTCTATAGAAAATTCTTTTCGAAATAGTGAAATTTTTTATAGAAATTTCTCTTCAAAATGGAGATAATTTTGAATAGAAAATTCTCTTCAAAATGGAGAAAATTTTCTATAGAAAATTCTCTTTAAAATAGGAGACAATTTTCTATAGAAAATTCTCTTCAAAATGGAGACAATTTTCTATAGAAAATTTTCTTAAAATGGAGACAATTTGCTATGGAAAATTATCTTCAAAATGGAGACAATTTTCTATAAAAAACTCTTCAAAATGGAGACAATTTTCTACAATAAATTCTTTTTGAAATGGAGACAATTTTCTAAAGAAAATTCTCTTCAAAATGGAGACAATTTTCTAAAGAAAATTCTCTTCAAAATGGAGACAATTTTCTATAGAAAATTCTCTTTAAAATAGGAGACAATTTTCTATAGAAAATTCTCTTCAAAATGGAGACAATTTTCTATAGAAAATTTTCTTAAAATGGAGACAATTTTCTATAAAAAACTCTTCAAAATGGAGACAATTTTCTACAATAAATTCTTTTTGAAATGGAGACAATTTTCTATAGAAAATTCTCTTCAAAATGGAGACAATTTTCTATAGAAAATTCTCTTCAAAATGGAGACAATTTTCTATAGAAAATTCTCTTCAAAATGGAGACAATTTTCTATAGAAAATTCTCTTCAAAATGGAGACAATTTTCTATAGAAAATTCTCTTCAAAATGGAGACAATTTTTTATGGAAAATTCTCTTCAAAATGGAGACAATTTTCTACAATAAATTCTTTTTGAAATGGAGACAATTTTCTAAAGAAAATTCTCTTCAAAATGGAGACAATTTTCTATAGAAAATTCTCTTCCAAATGGAGACAATTTTCTATAGAAAATTCTCTTCCAAATTGAGACAATTTTCTATAGAAAATTCTCTTCCAAATGGAGACAATTTTCTATAGAAAATTCTCTTCCAAATGGAGACAATTTTCTATAGAAAATTCTCTTCCAAATTGAGACAATTTTCTATAGAAAATTCTCTTCCAAATGGAGACAATTTTCTACAGAAAATTCTCTTCCAAATGGAGACAATTTTCTATAGAAAATTCTCTTTCAAATTGAGACAATTTTCTATAGAAAATTCTCTTCCAAATGGAGACAATTTTCTATAGAAAATTCTCTTCAAAATGGAGACAATTTTCTATAGAAAATTCTCTTCCAAATGGAGACAATTTTCTATAGAAAATTCTCTTCCAAATGGAGACAATTTTCTATAGAAAATTCTCTTCCAAATTGAGACAATTTTCTAAAGAAAATTCTCTTCAAAATGGAGACAATTTTCTATAGAAAATTCTCTTCCAAATTGAGACAATTTTCTATAGAAAATTCTCTTCCAAATGGAGACAATTTTCTATAGAAAATTCTCTTCCAAATGGAGACAATTTTCTATAGAAAATTCTCTTCCAAATGGAGACAATTTTCTATAGAAAATTCTCTTCCAAATGGAAATAAATTTTCATCACAAAATTTAGATCAATTTTTATTTTTAAATGTGTCTTTAATTTGAAGAAAAATTTTATATATATGGATATCAGTTTTCTATGGAATAATCTATTCGATTTGGAAATAAATTTCTTGCTTAATATTTCTTTTCTATTTAAAAATTAACTTTTGTATATTCTATATTTTCTATATTCACTTCCAAATGGACGTATATTTTATTCTCTGAAAAATTTCTGTTTCAAATAGAAATAAATTTTCGCTAGAAAATTTTCCACCATTATTCTATTCAAATCATTTTATATAAAAATAGTCTTAAAAATTTCTCCTTTAATAGGATAAGATAAATTTTCCACAAAAAATTCTATTCCAAGTGGAAATTTCCTTATAATCGAAATCCAATTTTGATATAAAATTTTTTCTGAAATCGGAAATCAATATAAAGAAGATTAATTTTTTTTTTTAAATAAAATCCTTTTGCAATTGAAGATCAATTTTTTTATTAAAATTTCTTAGAAAATGTCTCTTTAAATATTTTTTTTAAATAAAATATGCAATTTTTGAAAAAAAAAATCTCTTCGAATGGAAAAGTCATTGAAAGATAAACCTTAAAAATACAGTTGTATTTTATAATTTTGCTGCGTAGTGTCTACTGTCTGATGTTAATGAACAAATCAAATTCTAAGTTTTATAAAAAGTATAAAAAACATCGATGTAGTAATTATGTGTAACATTTTAACCTTCCAAGCCTACTTTTGTTATTTGAATAAAGTACATGCACTACGAATGATGAAATATTCTACAAAATTGATGAATTACTCTTAATGCATGTAAAAAAAAATACAAATTATAAATGTCATACAATATAAACTTTAATTATAATTAATGTTCTTCTCTTAATTTTTTATTTTTATTTATTTTTTTTACTTACAGGTATTTGTACAAATGAACCATTATTAAAGCTGGGATAGTGGAACAATGGCACCACAGGCACTGTACCATTTTTGAGGTAAATAGGTCCTTGTATAGGTGTAACAGTCATGGGAGTTTTAGGAGAACCATCTATAAAATACAATTAAAAAACAAAGGGCATCTATTAATGTTTTGTAGATACAAACAAAAGATTTAAAAGACTAACTTAGTTCCCATAAATGTCGTGAAGATTTTAACGAATTTGCGTACATACATATTTTATTTTTAAGATAATCTAGGTTATTTGGTGTAAAAGAAACAAAATTAATTTTTAAACCGTTGTTAAAATTTTTTTCATACAACTATTTTGCATCTTTTGTAAAAATGTCACATCTTATTTGGCTCAAAAGATAAAAAAAAAAAAAACGAAAAATAATATATATCTAGATACTTTGTTGTAGATTGTTTGATTGCAACATCACTTCTTTATTATTTACAATTTTATATGCACACCACATGACTCTGACGTTTCTCATTGAATTTGAAGACACATGATTTAGCAATTTATGCCACTTATGACAGCTTTGAATCAGACACACAGACAACCATTCATTCATTCCGTCAGTCAGCTCATTTGGTTAGTTGATTACACAGTGACTCAAATAGTCAGGTTCATCTTTAAATCGGTTAAGACAACTTTAGCAACTTCTGTACTGCCATATCTCAATGTATCGCTCACATAAATCTTTGTTTATAAGAAAAAAGTACAGTGGTTTTGACAAACAAAGAAAATCAAATATTGTTTAACTAATTAATTGATGTTTAATTTGTTATAAACTCAATTTTATTGCTGGAATTTATTTTTGCAAACATGTTTTTAATGTTGTCAAATTTATTTTTAAATCATCAACGTTTTACCTTCACTTACTAAATCATCATGGTGAATGTTTAAAAATCTGCAACAGTAGTAAATTTAATTGAAAATTAATCTATTTCTATGCATTCCATTAAAAAGTCATAAAACTTAAATTATTTTAACTAATTTTTTTGTTATTTAATACATTTTTAAGTAATACGTTTGGTAACATTGACATACATATATTTTATTTTAATCGAATGGATCGATCGAATTGCAATCCATTCCAATATATATATATATATATATATATATATATATATATATATATATATATATATATATATATATATATATATATATATATATATATATATTTGTAAGTTTGTGTTAAAATGTGAAGAGCTTTTTATTTTAATTTCTTTAAATAATAAAATAGTTGTAAAAGATAGGATGTGGGAAATAAAATAATGTAATAAATTAAGCAAATAAGTCTAATTGCTTGTTTAATTTTATAAATTTATAAAAAATATTTTCGAAAAAGTTTTAATTAAATTGTTAATAAGAAATTTTAAATGATTATTTTTGATTAATTTATTAATTATTGCAATAAGAAAAATAATAATAGCGGCTAACTTTTTCTTAATTTTTATTAAAAGGTGTGAATTTTGATCACATCAATAATTGATACAATTAAAAAAGTAATTGGAATAGTTTTTATCTTTGATAAATTGTAATAGATCATATTTTTTCTGTTCAACTATTCAAAATTCAAGTTTTTGTATATTTTTTTAATAAAAACAAAACAATTTAAAGGTTTTTTTTAAGTATTTTTTACTGTTTTAATTAATAAAGTAATAAAATATTAACAAGAAATTAATTAAATGAATTAAAATTATGGTCAATTAAACAATATATCAAGGATTAAAACTATTACAATTATTTTTTTAATTGTATCAATTGATCAAACAACAAGTGATCAAAATTCAAACTTACTAATATTTGTGTACTAAAAATAAAACAATTTATCGGGTTACAATTATTTTTCTATTATTGTATTAATTAATGAATATATCCAATATAAATAAAAATAAGTAATAATTTGAAGAATTGAATACAAAAATTTATTAATATTTGTTGAATTTCAATTAATTAAAATATTGAATATGTATCATTCGTAATTGAAATTGGATTTTAGATTTTTCTGTGTAAAATTGGAATTTAATTTGTTAGAATACTTTATTTGTTTGTTATTTGTACCTTATAGACAGATAAACCGCTAAACCAATTTGCTTGAAATTTTCAGAGTGTCATCCTATGAACATCAGAATTACAATAGATTACTTTATTTTTTGATAGGAACAGGAGGAGTGGTATCCCCCATACAAAGAAAATATCAATTATGGCATAACTTAAAAACCGTTTCCGCAAAAATCTTCTTTATCGTCCTTTAAAACTGAGATGAAAATGGAAGGGTAGAACCAGGGGGAATAGTATCCTCCATACAAAGAAAATACTAATTATCGAATAACTTTAATACTGTTACAGAAAAAGCATTAAGATTTTACAAAAATCTCTTCTGGGAATACCTCTACACTTAGAACAAAAATGAGGTATATAGAACCAGAGGAAATGGTACCCTCCTTACAACGTAAATATAAAATAACGGATATCTTAAGAACTATTTCAGCAAATGTGTTAACATTTTGTAGGAATAACTTTCTTATCAACCTCCGTAATTTAAGATGAAAACCGAACGAGCAGAACGAGGGGGAATAGTATCCCCCGTACAACGAAATTATTAAATATCATATATCTTAAGAACATTTAAAGCAAAAGGCTTAAGATTTTGTAGAAATAACTTTCTTATCAACCTCCATAATTTAGGATAATAATAGAACGGTTAGGACAAATGAAAAATTAATTACTGGATAAGTTAAATACTATTACAGAAAAAATCTGAAAACCTCCACAATAAAGGATGAAAATAGGGTGGATAGGTCCAGGGGGAGTAGTACCCCCCATACAAAGCAAATATTATTAACGGCATATTTAAGGAACTATTATAAAATTTTCTGGAAACTAATTTCTTATCATACTGCATTGAAGTAGCCCTCAAACAAAGGAAATATAAATTTTCGCATATCTAAAAAAATAATTTAGTGAATGATTTAAAAAGTTTTAGAAATAATATTAATGTCATATTTTGTATAGGGCGGATAGTCTTCCATAAAAATTTTAAAAAGAAAATTGTTCGAAATTTAAAAAAAAAAAAAAAAAATAATAATAATAATAAACAAATATCCATCAAAATTTAACTTAAATTTTCTATAAACAGAAATGTTTCTATAAATATAATTTTCTATAAAAATATAAACAATGCGTGGTGGCGCCCGCACTTAATTCAGTGTAGTCGACATTTATGCATTTTTTCCATTTCGTGCCACTGTAACATGTTTTATATTAGAGTATAAAGTTTTTGAAGGCGTTTGTTTGTTTATGACTGCTGTCATTTGAGTTACTGTTATTATTATTGTTTTCGTTATTTTTGTTGTTTATTTACATGCTGCCAATGCAAATATTTCTGACATAAACGCCTGTTGGTTTGAATATTGCTACTGTGATGTACAAGTAATTTATTTAGTTTTAAATTTATTTTATAAAAATCTACTTTAATTTTAAATATTTACAAAATGTTTGTTTTTATGAGAGTTTATTGCTATTTAAAACCACTAAAGATTCCATGTAATCCCTAGTTTTAAGATATCAATTTACACTTTTTAAAGCAATATTTATGGTTTTTCCAAAACCTTGTCGTCTAGTCATATTTTTGTTACTTTTAAGCATTTATGTATTGAATTTACTTGTTAATCCTGATTCAAGTTTAAAATAATGAAAAAAAAACTTCGAAATGCAATAAATATTTTCAATATCAATGGTGTCATAAAAATTAACTTGGTAATCCATTTTCAAGAAAATACTTATACAAAAAATATATTTATAAAAATTTAAGTGAGTGGTGATGAACACAAGAGGGAATTTTATTTTATAGTTACTATTAAATTATGACATTTTTATTGCTTAAAGACTTTAATTAAACAAAAAAATTATTAAAGTATTGAACGAAGTTTCTAGATTGTTAAATATTTAAATATAAATGGAATTTTTTGTAACTACATATAAAATAGTACCTAAATTAATAATTACAATAAAACTACATTACATTTACTTGTAAATAAACAACATTATGTCATTTTTGTCTGTAGTGCATTTTTCAATTAAAATAATTTTTATTGTTATTACATTTACAATTCATACGTTATTACAACAAACAACTTAGGTACATCATCATTGCCGTTGTCGTCGACAACGAAGTCGTCATCATCATCTTTATCCATTACATGACATTGTTAATATGTTTGTGCCCATTTGTGCACGATTATTTTGCTAAAAATGCATTTTTTTATAAAAAATAACTCCATATCTTTAAATTATAAAAAATGTAAGAAAAAAAATTAAAACATTTTTACATTTCATTTACGTCTGCAATGGATTTCGTAATTTTACACTATTGCTCCAAATGTTGGTGATTAAACGTTACGCGTATGAACAACATGCTGATATTGCATGCAATTTTTTATTTTTTATATATTTTTTACTTGTGGTCGTTGTTATGCAGGATTATTTATGAGATCTTCACATCTAGACTATATATTGGTCATTCTGCATAATGGTGAGTGGGTATTGGAAAAAAACAACTTTCTCTTTTTTTTTTTGCACAGTTGCGTTTTATGCATGCAAGACAAGCCCTTTTCTCAATATATTTAGCTTTTTATTTTTTTGCGAATATCAGACAAAAAACGTGTCTTGAGTTATTTTGGAGTTTAAGTTTATTTTATTTTTTAATTTTAAATTGAAATAAAACATGTTATTTTGTAATCAAATGTGCCTGAAATATGAAATGATGTTGCGGAAAAAGGATACAAACATTTTTTATATTAAGACTAAAATTGTAAAATTATGAAAAATATGAGCGGCAATATAAACTAAAATATTAATTGCACATCCTTAATATTTATAATTTCTTTCAAGCAGGGCTTTTTGAACAAAAAAAATAAGAGTTTTTTTCTTTTAATTGAGACTTTTTCGAAGCTTAATACTTTTTACTTAGTACTTTTTAGAAAGATGCTATTGTTCAAAAAATTGCGAATTTTTTGTTTGAGAAAAATTTTACTTTTTTAAGACGTTTTTTTTTTTTTTAAATTTTAAGAAGAAATTTACTACTGTTTTTTCACTTTTAAAAAAAAACCTTTTTGGAAAGATAGTAGTTTTATTAAATAAGTTAATACTTTTTGGAAAATTGGCGCTTTTTCAAAATTAAATACTTTTTGGAAACTTAGTACATAAATTCTGAAAATATTTCATTTTTTTTTTTTTTAATAAATTATGAACTTTTTATTTTAGAAAATTGGTACTTTTTTAAAATTAAATACTTTTTTTGAAGGTACCCAGCAAAAACTTGGTAATGGCATGTAGTTACGGATATAGTTACTTTTCAATGACAACAACATACCATTTGCATTGTAAAGAAGTAGTTTAGTAACCACCTTTTTTTAACATGGTATGTAATTACTTATTTATGGACAGATTCATAGAAGAAACAGATAAATTTTTTTTTTTCTTAACAATTCAAGGTTGTTGTTAAGATTTTAAAATATGTAATTAAATTTTATGAAATCTTTTTACATTAATAATGAAATATATATATATAATTAAAGAAATAAAAAAATGTTAATAATATATATCGTCCATTCCACGAAAGAACGCCCAAGAATATTTTGTATGTCTTCCGATTTTAATAATATTTGGCATACGCTTACCCTATGAAGCCATTTAAATATCTCAATTTTTATTTTTTTGAATTTTGAAAAATTCGCGGATTTATTCGCGATTTAAATTTTTCAAAAAGTGAAAAAAATGACAAAAGTGTCTAACTTTAAACACCAATATCTCTAAAAGTTTTTAACGGATTTTAATGATTTAAATTTCA
Source organism: Protophormia terraenovae (assembly GCA_951394005.1). Classification (NCBI taxonomy): domain Eukaryota; kingdom Metazoa; phylum Arthropoda; class Insecta; order Diptera; family Calliphoridae; genus Protophormia; species Protophormia terraenovae. Next base: position 148,775,922 of record OX596074.1, read on the forward strand.
TATTTAAGAAGAATAAGTCCACTATAAATGTAGTAGTTTAAAAATAATATTATAGTTTAAAAATGCATTCATAATGCAAATGCAATTTTTGTATGCATTTTTGAAAAATTTCTACCCTTTAAATTTTTTTCTTCTTCTGATATAAAAAACATTATTATATTTGCTACAAATTGCAATATAAATTGTTCTGGGACAAATAGGTTCACTATTTTAAAATATTTTTTTTAAATATTTCTTAAAATTTTTTCATACAAAAAAATTTTTTTTTTTAATTTTTGTATTTTTTAATTTTTGTGAGCTTATTTTAAAATTAATTTTAATCATAATATTTCATAATTTGTTATTTGTGGTAAAAAACCTATTTGTCCAAATTAAGTGCTAATGTTTTATATAATAAACATATTTGTCTTCAATATTAAGCAAAAATATTTAAAATCAAAAGGGTAGAAATTTCTTAAAAATGCATCCGAAAATTGCATTCTTTTCTTGAGTGCATATTTAACAAACAAATTATTTTTGATTTATACAATATAATTTACAATATTTGTTGTAATAAGCTTTACACTAGTTCTTAAATCAATAAAATCACACGTATACTTAAGGAGTTATAAATATTTAAAGTTACATATTACTAAAAAAGTATAACCAAAAAAATTAAAAATCAAAATTTTTTAAAAAATTTAAATTTTTGTATGAAAAATATGATTGAAATTTTTTGAAAAAAATATTAAAAATAGCAGATTTTATTGTCACAGACCAGTTATTTTTGCATTTTATAGTAAAGATTTTGCTTTTTAACATATTAAAAGAAAATTAAAATCAAAAGGATAGAAATTTTTCAAAAATGCATCCTAAAATTGCATTTGCATTATGAATGCATTTTTAAATGAAAATATTATTTTTAAATTATTACATTTACAGTGGACGTATTCTTCTTAAATATGTAATTTAAATCATTAAAATCCGTTAACAACTTTTTGAGATATTGGTGTTTAAAGTTAGACACTTTTGTCATTTTTTTCACTTTTTGAAAAATTAAAATCGCGAATAAATCCGCGAATTTTTCAAAATTCAAAAAATTCGGTTTTGCGCTATAAATAAATTCTTAGATATAAAAGAAGTAATTAATTTTTTTCTCACGCAAATTTGGTGTAATCTAACATGTATCCAAAGAAAATAACTAAAACCAATGTAATTCCAAAGTTGTTTTATTTTTAAATTATTATAAACAAATTAAAAAATACACATATTTAAATTTTTTAATTTATAGAGTAAATATTTTTTGATTTATGAAGTCAAAGAACTTAAATGTAACATTGAGGTTATAAAGTATTAGGCCAATACAAAAAAAATTAGAAATAAAATAAATTTATTTCCATACATCTAGTAGTATGACGTCTAACAATTAAACTACTTCGTCATCATAATATACAAATATGTATTTAAAACATATTCATAGTTGTTGTTGTTTATGTTTTAGTTTGAACTGTTAATTTTGCTGCCGTTGTTTTTATTTTAATCTGGCATGTGTGCATGTTTTTTTTTTTCTATATAAAATGTTTAAATCTGTTGTATAGTTGTATGTAGTATTTATAACAACCAATATTATTAATTCTACCTATAAGTAGTTATGTATTTTGTTTGTTTATTGTACGAGTGAGTATATCTGCAGATACAAATTCAAGGTAATCGAGACCTTTCATTTTCCATTTGAAAATTTTTATTTCAATTTTAGTACAAGTTTACGTACATACAAACATATTTTTTATAATACTATATTATACTATACATATTTCATAGGATTGAGTATATTTTTCTATTTCTCACATAAACATGCATAAATAAATAACTAACTAACTAAATGTTGTTAGAATATTTCAAAATCTGGTTTAAATAAACAAATTCAGTAAAAAAATAAAATAAAAAAAAAACAGAAATTGTTAATTGTTATTTAAACATTAGGAGTGGACATACTTACATACATACATTTATAGTATCTATATGTTTAAATTTGATTTATTTAGTATGGCTAACTGAATAAAGATGTCGTTGTGGTGTTGTAAACTTTTCTAAGTCACTGTCAAGTCTGTTTATTTTTTTAGTTTATGTGTCTTGTATTTGATCTTTTAATATTATTAATTTCTAAGATATTTTCCTACTATTTTATTTGATATTTTTTAAATTTTATTAATTTATGTGTCTGTCTATAGCGTTTCAAAGGTTTCATATAAATTTTTTGCATTTTGTTTTAATTTGCATATATTTTTGTTATTTTATTAAGTATATAAATTGTATTTGATTGTTTTTAAATTAAATTGGTATTAATAAATAAATAGTATCATAGTTAAACTTTATAATTTATTATGGATTTGAAAACACATACATAGATATTAATATAGAGCTTTTGCAAAAGGGCATAACTGCAATTGTTTTATTGAAAAAGAAATAATAAAGATTAGGTTTAATCATTAGTAGTAATAACAGAAAACTATATTTCTTTTGTCTCACGAGATAACATTTTTATAAGCAGAAGTAAATAAAAGTCACATTAGGCAAATATTTAATAAAAATTATAATAAATAATAAATGTAAACAACTCTTCGAAAAAACATTAATTTAAACAATTTCTTATTTGTTAAAATTCAAAAGTTGTTAAGATCAAATAAACATGTATCATTATTATATTAAGATCTTTTCCTTAAAATATTTGCCTAATATGACTGAAACTTTAAACTTAAAAAGCCTTTAATTTATCTATATTCTTTGCATAAACATATTTATATACATTTAAGAGATATTTAAATTAAAAAATATTATGCCTTAGAGGGCATAATATTTATTGAAATTAGTTTAAGTAGTTAATTTGTTTAACAGTTTAAAAATTTATGTAGTGTAGGCAAAACTTATTAGTATTATTTCAGCGTTAAGAAAAAATTGTTTTCAATTCTGACAGAAACACAAACGTCAAGTGTTGACAAATAATGGTCCTGTCAAGAAGCCCAGTTATTTTTCGTTTTAGAATTTTATCACTTTATACATATTTTTTTTAATAAGGGGCAACACCTTTCCATTTCAGCTGACGTTAAATATATTAATATGTATATTCTGATTGCATTAAATTTATTAGTGAGTAGTCTTTTTTAAATGTTAAAAAATATCTTATGCATTTCCAATTAACTATTTTGCATTTTATAAACTTTTAATTTAAAACAAAAAACAGCGGAAGATATTTTTTTTTTTCATTTAATTTATTTTATTTTTTAAATTACTATTTATTTTATGTAGAATATATAAAATTGAATAAATAATTTATGCACAAATAAATATCTGTAACATTTAAAACAAATTGTTTCTTAACCCTTAAATGTCATAGAAAATATAAAATTTTTAAACAGATTTTTTTTTTTTTTGTAATTAACTTATGTGTTTTTTTTTTTTTTTTGTTGTAGTGATTTTGTTGTTTATATTTTAGCACTCACATTATATTCATGGTCTTACGAACCGGATGATGGAGGACTACACTTCAACTAGCAACATATTAGGGCATGAAAAATAAATTATATTAAACTGGTATCCAGTTATAGTCCACAAATATTGCTATTATATTGTTAAATGGAGATAACATAGCTTTTACTCATAACGATTTTTTCTATAGTCCTTCGAACTGCTTGATGGCTGATGACGGTTGGCGATTGCAAATTTTTTACTTGTTATATATTTCTGATTTTTCCTTCATATAATAATTGATAACTAAAAATTATTTTATATGACTTCCATTTTGTCATGACAAATTCTCTAAAATTAAACTTTGAATTTTAACTATCATCTTATCTTTTAAAGAGTTAATTTTAACTAATTACTTTAGTAGTTAGTTTTAAATAAATAACCACTAATTACATAACTATTTTAGCTCTGTTAAAATATTTATTTAAATATCATAAATATTTCTATATGATTCTTTAAAGGCGTAATTGCGTTTAATTATTCATTACACATTACTCACTCACTCATTCAATAATTCAATCAATTTGCATTAAGTTTTCATTTATTCGATCATTAGATGTTTAAAAAAATGTACTGCAAAATAAAAAGACATATTTGAGCTCATCAGACTATTTTTAAAGGCTTAACTATTAGCTAATGAAATACAGCAAATATTTTTCTATAAAAATAATTTTTTACTTTAAAAAAATTACTGAATTTAAATTTAATAGAAAATCAATTAAATTTAATAGTCTTTTAATAAGTAACAATAATTGTTTGTTATTGAAGATAAAATCAATTAAACATTTTTGAAATTTTAAAACAGTGGGTATCATTATAATATTTTGCAATTAATTTGATTGCAATTTTTTTAATAGATTTTTTCCTAGTTTGACTGTCTTTTATACAGTGTTGCCAGAAAAATTTTGACCTTAAACTAAAGTTTTATGTTCCCAAAAATCCCCATTTTGAATATAAATCCCCAATATGTCCCCAAATTTATCAAAAGTTTCTTCTAAAAAGAAAATTTATGGAAAATTTTCTTTAAAAAGAAAATTTATTGAAAATTTACTATAAAAAGAAAATTTATCGAAAATTTACTATAAAAAGAAAATTTATCTATAAAAGAAAATTTATCAAAAATTTCCTATAAAAAGACAATTTATCTTAAAATTAAAAATTATCGGAATTTTTCTATAAATTTAAAAATTATAAAAATTTTTTAAATTGAAAAATTATCACAAATTTTCTGCAAATAAAAAAATAAATAAAATTAACATGAAACATATTAAAAATAGAAAATCCCCAAATCCCTCCTCACCAAAATCTGTTTCCAAATTAAAGTTTAAATCCTCAATTTGGGGACAAATCCCCTCACCTGGCATCACTGTTTTTTTCTGTTACTATCTTTATTAATTTACATCGGTGAAGTAATCACTTTTTAATCTCAAATTGTATTTATTTTATTCTGCATATAATGCTGATTTATATCAGCTAAAGCCTAGACTAATTTCTTTGATTAGTATACTAAAATAAAAATATTCGGAATAGTTTTGGATCTACACTCTTTTAAAAATGTGCCTCATGTATAGTATTATCAAACTTGTAGGAAGTTAATTAATTCTCTAAAGCAAGTCATCTTGAGAAATATTTTTTAATGTAATTATAATTTAGAAATTTATATAAAAATTCGAATGAATGCTTGAAAATATTCAGAAATGGAATTAAATCTTTTAGGAATTAACTAGCACTAACTGCAAGAAACCCAATGAAGGATCTCGTGCTTTGCTTCGATATGATAATGGCAATAATTATTGAATAAAGAAAGTGATGCTCTTCATTGATTCAATATAAAAAAGAATGTACGATGTGACAGGGTGACAAGTTGCGGTGCGACTTCTTAATGTTGAGTGATCAAAACTTTTATTCTCAAGAAATATTCGAGTTATAAAAATAAAATTTTTTTAAAAGACTTTATAATTTGAAGACAGAGCAATTCTTTTAATATAACTATCGATATTTAATATGCCAACTTCAGTTTTATTCGTTTTCAAATATAATAAAAATGTTTTAAAATTAGCGAAATTTGTAATTTGTAGAAATTGCTAAAAAGTTCAAAATATGCGCATAGTTCCACTTTTGAAGTGGTGAAAATGTTCTTTTTTAGAAGCACCTAATCGTTTTTATGCTGGGTTATTTTATATTTTTAACTATTAAAGTTGTTATGGGTCGCGCTTCCATTGATATGCCAAAAAGAGGTCCCTGCTCTAAAGTTTACAAAAAGACAGTATGACAGCCCTTCACTGTTCAGGTGATTTTATGTACTAACCTCGAACCCTATTTCTACTATTGAAAATAGTTCAAAAAAACTTCCGATTTCTTTCATTTCATTAGAAGCTAAGTTAGTAGAAAAAAACTTTAGACTCTCTAAGTATTCGATTTTATTTAGAATCATTTTTTGTGCGATGTCCGTCCGTCCGACTGGATGCCCACGTAGGTCTTGTGAACAAAATACAGGACACTATTTTAAGATATGCTCATGAAATATGGTAAAAAAAATATTTTGGTATTGAAATTAATTACGATCGGTCCATTATTTCAATTTGCTTCTATACATGGTCGGTCAACAATTAACGCTAGCCCCTTATTTAATCTCTATTCCGAAAATCACTCAACGCATATTAATCCCATACCAATGATAATATTACGATTATATTTGATAAAAAATGGTTTTTAATTAGCAGTAAACAAAGTAACAATTTTATAATAGTTGGTCCAAATTGACCATAACGTCCACTTCATCACATGTTATACCATATTAAAAATCATAAATCCCAAATATGTAAATGTTAGTATCATCATAGTAATCCCACTAGATGCAAGTAAATATTGGTCTACAGTTTGGACGACAATTTAAATTGAAACGAGTTTGAAAGGAGATTTTGCAGAAGGAAGACTTAGAAGTATTCTAGTGCTTCGGATTCATCATAACTTAAAATTTAATCATCATGATTTTAGTTTTATGATCTTTAATTTAATTTCGAAATTTTAATTACTTCTCACGAACATCATGCATTTGGTATAAAAACTTATCTAACATACCTCCTTATTTGTTATGCTTTTTTTTTTTTTTTTTACGTTTCCTGTCAACAATTTTATTATAATTTTCAAATAAAAATATCGTAAAAAATTCTTTAAATATTTTGCACTTCATTGACACTTTTTTAAAGCACGATATTACACGAAATGAATTAAAAAGATTTATTTTAACCCTAAAGTTTTGTGTTATTTTAATAAAATTTAAATATCTAAATAACTTAGATCTAATTTTAATTTTTGATAATTATTTTTGTATACAATTATTTTTTATTTGTTTGCCAGTTTATTTATTTTTTATTTTTTTGCACATATTTTTTTCAGATTTATTTTACGACACAATTCAATTTAATTTGATATGTATGAGCTTTTTGATCACGATTTCAATTAACATTTTTTTATTTTTATAACTACATATAGTAGTAGCCGAGTGATTTCAAATATATATTTTGTCACTATATTACCTGCACATTATAAAATCTAAGATTATGTATAGATATTTTTTAAATAAATTTATAATGTTTTTAAATACACTAAACCACAGAAATATTGATAAAAATGTTTGTTATTTTTTTATTTTGCTCATTTTAATAACCAACAATTAAATATTCCAACTATCGAAGGACTATTTTTTTATTTGTATAATAATTTTTTTTTTAAACCAGTTTTATGCTGTAGACTTCCTTTAAAAATATAATTAATTGAGTTTATTAGTTACATTTTAATTTTAATCACATGGCGCTTAAACTTCAAAGAATATTGTAAAAAAAATACTCCCAACAAAAAACAAAATATATGCAAATATTTGTTTTTTTTTTTATTAATAAATTATATTTTTTGTGTTTTAAAACTAAAACTTGTTAGTGACAAAACTGCAATACCGCTCATTGTATCCAGATGTGTGCAAAACGGTCAAAAATAATTAAATTAAAATAAAACAAAAAAATACAAATGATTGAAAAAGATTTCATTAAATAAACACAATAAATGATGATCACTTTAAAGCAAATCACAAACTAAAAAAAAATTAAAAGAAAAAAACGGTTTGTTGTATTAAATAATTTTAGAAAAAACGTCAACATTTTTTTTTTTTTTTTTTAATAAAATGATAACCAGTTTTGATTTTTAAAATAAATAAATAAATATTTAGAAACGAGTACAAATGTATCGATAAAAAAAAAAAAAACAACAAATTATTGTTTAAAAAAAAAAATTTTATTTTAAAACTTGAAGTTGCTAAAAACTCATGCAAAATAAATAAAATTATATATATGGCTAAAATCAACCACAATAACAAAAATAATCTTAATATTTAATAAAAATAAATAAATAAAATAACAAAGATTCAATAAAAGCTAAAATAGCAGTAATTAAATACAAATATTTTTTGAATACTATAGCAAAAAATCTAAATATATTTCTTTAACATTTATACTAACTAACTACTAACTGACTCAGGTATTTGCCAAGTAACTGAAATTAAAAAGTTAGACTTTTTGTATCCATTGACAATAACCAGATATTTGTTGTTGTTTTTAAATAATTTGTTTTGCCCATAAATTAAACACTCTACTAAATATAGTCACTTATTTTGTAACATATTTAAAGTGATTAATTTTTAAAGAAATTCTATTTTTTTTTTAATTTATTTTTATATAAATGATCTACTAAATTTAATATTTAAAGTAGTAGAATGTATTAATTTGTTTAAATTTAATAATAAAACTTCCATGTGGGTGGCCAAAATCTTATTTTTTTGAATTTTATTTATTTATATATTTGTTAAAAATTTTTAATTATTTCAATGACGCGTGTTGTTCTCAAATAAGGCAATTATATAATCTTCAAATTATGCAAAACTATTGAGGGGATTTTCCATAAATATATTAAATTAACAAATATTAATTGATTTATTTTTGATATTGTAAATTGAAAGTGTTATAAATTGAACAGAGCTATTATTAGGAAATCATAATGAGATTAAAATTTATATAAAATAAAAATTTAGATATTGTAAACCAATACCGCAAATAAAAAGTATTATTTTTTTATTTAAAAAGATATTCCCTGAAGCTTATTTACATGAATGAGAATTAAAAACTGATAAAAATTTGTTATTTGGAGAGCCTTTAAATATGATAATGTAACATATATAATAATGACAAATATTTGATCAAAATTTTGTGGAAAACTTTATGCCAATACGAACGAAATTGAATAAGCGAGATATATCCCTTCCCATCCAATTCCGGGCTTTAGTAATTTGTTCGTCTTATTTTCCTGGATAATAAATAGAAAATGCTTTTAGATAAACTAATTAGGAATTATTTTATTTAGTGTTTAAATATATAAAAGGTCTTCACCTCAGAAAATTGCAAATTTTCTAGACTCTTGCTAAGTAAGTTGTGCAAAAATTTATTCCATGTGGTTGCTGTTGTGTTTACAGAAATCGATGTAAATTTTCTACTTTGCAAGGGTCTTGCAAATTTCGTCAAATATGAGACTAGTGTGACCATACCTTTTGTTAAGATGTCCCAATGAAGTTTGAATCAATTTTGACTTAATTCTTTATTCTTAACCTCTTTGTTATGAGTTTTTTTAACGTTCGAGTTGTGTACGAGAAAATATATGACACTCGGTCCCTGAAGATTATGGGTGTCGAGCACTGTTATAAATGATCAAGTTATCTTCTTTAAAATTTTTGCAGTAAAGATAATTTTTATAAAATTACAATTAAACATATTTATTAAAGTGCCTTACGAGAAAAGTTGCAAATATACCCCTCTAGAAATGAAGATTAGTATGTTCTTATATGATTCCCAAAATATAACATCTCAATATTAAGATTTACGTGAGATGGACCATTTTTAAAATACCTCTGAAATTACGTATTTATTTCAATATTATTATCAAAATTTTATCCATAAGAAAATTAACTTCAAGTTATAATAGAGGCATACTACGACCTTAAATAATTATTATGTCTCTTTTCAGTCGCGGAATATTAAGATTTTACTAACTTTTTTTATTATTTTCTTTTTTCAAACATGTAATTTTATATATTTCGGAAATTTTTTAAAATATATTAGGTTTCAATGTACCATAGAAATGGTATATCCTGTTACTATTGAAGATAACACGTAATTAACCCATTATGAGCCAGAGGGTCAATGCACTTATTTCCCAAAAGTTTAAATTAGCAATTTTTGCAAATAAGTCGCATGGAAGAACTCATTCCAATTAAATATTGATACATTTATACAAAACATAATAAGTTAATTTAAAACCGCGACAACAATCGATTAAAAATGATTTTTTTTTTTTTTTAAATTTAACCGCCATTTTACTCCAATTCACCGCTTTTTTGATAAATGTATGCTTTTGAGGACATGTATGTCTTTAACTAACCATTTATTTGGTATAAAAATGAACTTAACCAATTATGGTCCGAAAATCACAAAATATTATTTGTGCAACTAAAGGGTTAAAAGAATGTACATATCAATAGTATTTAATGAGAGCACTCCAATGATGCGCTAAAATATAAATTACGATGAAAAATGTCCAAAATATTTAAACTTTAATGAAATGCTATTTAAAATAAAATCGTTGAAAATTTTATTAAAATTTTAATTTCGCGAGAATGAAAACAAATTTTAAATTATTTTTTGTTCAATATGTAGTAGACGTCGTTTTTCTATTATATGTTGTAATTTTTTTTTTTTTTTTTTTTGACAAAAAGTTAAAAACTATTTTAAAAATGGTCCAGCTCACGTAAGTTAAACAATTGAACCGAAATATCTTGGAAATTATTTTAAAACATATCAAACTTTAATTTTAGGGGGGTTCGACTCAGAGATTTAAATTTTCATTTGGGAAAGGATTTTTGTGTTGAGGAATTTTCGTAAAATATGGGAATTTTTTTATTAATTAAAAATTAAATTATTTCTTTTTATGTATTTGCGAGCGTATAAGCCTGGTATTGCCAGTCTTATACGCTCTTATCTCCTCTCCCTTATAAAAATAGCTTTAGAAAGCTCTGGAAAGAGAAAAAATGCTTAGAAAATGACACATAAATCCGCTTATTTCCGATCCCTGATAGAAATTTTAAAACCCAACTCCGTTAGGATTCGTAGGATGCAAAGTTACATAAGCAAGTCAAATTTTAATATTCTATTTCGCCTGGGAGCTTCAGAAAGCTCTGGAAAGGAAAAAATGCTTAGCAAATTATGTATATATATAGATACCCTACACCACCATAGATGATTTGGGTAATATGTGTTTGTGTAAATATTGTAATGCAGAGAAAAAAATCTAACTATTTCCGTCCGTCTGGTCGTCTGGCTGGCTGTCCATGTAAAGATTGTGTGCAAAGTCAAGGTCACAATTTGGTCATGATTGGCCCATTATAAAACCTGGCCCCAATACAAACGTCCTCATGGAATAGAGTTTTAACACTCATAAATGCCTTAAAATTTCAGGAATCACCCAAAAGTGGATAAATACATTTGAATGATAGTATCGATGTAATATTCTGTATTAGTATGTTTTATTTTACATTTAATACATGTATCGGTCCAAAATTAGTCCTTTCCCGAATTTTGATATACATAGATTTGGTATACAAAAATTTAAATAGTTTTTAATTTTTATAAAAAATTTTGATGTTTTATATTTTAAAAATAATTATTCTAATTATAAAAAAAAATTTTACAAATTTCAAATGAATTTTTTTTATTTTTAAGAAAATTTTTATAATTTAATTTTTATAAAAAATTAAAAAAATTTGAACAAATTTTCCTTTTATACTAATTTTTAGAAAATTTTTTTAATTATTGAAAAATATTTTATAGGAAATTAAAAAATATATCGACAATTCCATGAAAGAACGCCCGAACGAACGCATTTTTGTTACCTGATAAATTTCTACAAAAATTCGTATACACTAACTCCTATTAGCCATTTATTAATTTCAGTTTTGTGAATTTGCGAAAACTCGCGATTTTATTTCGTATTTAAAAATTAAAAAGAATTTAAAAGTAAGTAATTTTAAATATCAATACCTCTGAGAAGACTTTGTGGATTTTAATGATTTAAACGGCGCTTGAATTTTGCTTATGTCAACTTTAATAGGAAAATTTAAAAAATTAGGAGGATTGACAATTTTATTTCAATGTAAAGGTTACATACTTTCCAAATATGTTAAAAAATTGAAAATTTTAAATATAAAAAAAAAACGAAAAATGCTTTTAAAAATGAAAAGCATTAAAGTGCATTTTTGAAAATCTTTTTTATTTGTGAAATATTAGAATTGAAGCAGATATAATTACAATTCAAACCCCGTTTGAATCGATGAATTCCACGAAGTCTTCCCAGAAATATTGTTCTTTAAAGTTGTTTGCTTTTGTGGTTTTTTACGTTTTTTAAAAAATAAAATCTCGAATTTTCCGAATTTCGCGAATCTGAAAACCGAACATCGAAATAAACGACGGTAAATTTTTAGGCGTTTGGGCATTTATATTTTAAAATGAGGATTTCGTGAGAACATGAAGCTTTTGGAGACATGAGGCAACACAATTTGTGTAATCCTGTGTAATTTTTAATTACTTTTTGTGTTAAACAATGAAATATTGTTTTAAATAAATGCAATTGTTAACAAAATTCTTTTAATACATTTTATAATACAAATATATTAAAGGTGTTAACAAATTTACTATAAGTATAAGTGTTAAAATTTAGTTAAAAGAAAAATAACATTTTTATTATAATCTAAAAAAAAAAAAAGACAAAATTTAACAAAATAAAATTATTTCACAAGGTAAAAGGCCTATAAAGTAATTCCAACAGAAGGTCATACAAGAAATCTTTATGTTGAAAACCTCAGAAAAGAACGCCCTATATTAATACCTAATTTTAAATTGGGTTAAAAATGTACTCATCTTTTTGGGTGTCAAATTGGACAAATTCTATAAAAGATTAATTGTTTAAAGAGATAATATTGACGTTTATTAAATAGACTTTATTTAAATTTGTGTATTTTTTTTCTACATTAATTTTTGATACTTTTGTTAAAATTTTTGTTAATAAATTCAATTTTGCTTATTTTTTTTTTTTTTATAAATATTTAATACCGGAATAACAACAAACTTTGAAGACCGGAATTTAAAATAATTAAACAAACAACATTTAAATAAATAAATAAAAATAAAAAAATTAATAAAAGAAGAAACAACGGAAAAGTTGATCATAAAAAAATAAAAAAACAGTACGATGTCATACTCGAGGGAATGATTATGATGGTGATGATGAGTATGCATTCAAAAATGCAATAAATGTTTTATAATTTATTCGTTTTTTTGTTTATAAAAAAAGAAATATTAAAATATTTATTTAAATAAAAAATAATAATGTTATAAAAAAATTATACGGGAAGAATGAAAGAAAAACAAGAAATTTATTTCATTTCAATTTTTAAACTCAACGTAATGATTAACATTAACCTTATTTGCGATATTTTTTTAAATGTTTTAAATATTTATTTTTCTATCGAAACCACTGTTAAGATTGTAGCTATGTTTAGATACGAGTATGTGATCTTTAAAACAAAACAAAAAACAATTTATTTTCATATGTCGCTTTTTTTAAGCCGCTATTTTTGGGATTGAACTTCATAAAAACATAAATATCAACAAAATTGTTAAGAAATTGCCCAATGACACTTGTCAACACAAGATGTTTTAAAATAATTTATTGTTAAATGTACAAAAGTGCTTGTTGTACGAATGAATACACTGAGTACAAGATATTTTCGATTACACATTCAATTTATTGATTTATTATTTAATTGTTTAAATGTCTTAACTTGGCTTTATTATACAGTTGTATAATTTAAGTTAAAACAAAGTGTCAAATGACTTTTAGGGGCACAAATTAACAGCAAAAAAACATCTTCACACTTTTTGTTTAAATATCTACATTCTCTCAGACACAACCATATTAGTCATATACGAACGAATAAAGTTGTTTTTAACTGTATTCCCCTTGTTACGTAGTTGGAGAATTTGACGTATTTTAAAATTCTTTAAAAATGATTTATTCTTTTGAATTCATTAGATAATTATTGAAAATAAATTTATGAATAGGTAGTAAAAATAAGTTGAAAACATTATTAAATAAAAATAAATTTTATAATTATTTGTTAAAGTTTGAACAATAATAGTTTAATGCAAAAATATTCTTACCTTTATTAACAGGCTCTCCATGATCTTCAGCATCATAATACTCCTCTTCTTCGCCCTCCTCTAGATCATAATCTAATACAGCGTGAACACGAGTCTTAGATCCCTGTCCAGCTTGTACCCGTGTAAAACCGGGCGGTCTTTCGGGATAGGGATCATTTGAACTAGAATCGGTGGGTAAGGGTAAACCTGAGTTATCAGCCTTATTACCGGATGCTGTTGCCACAGAAGCAGCAGCAGCAACACCATATGTAGGAGCTGGTGTGGCCAGTTGATTGGGTGGTGGTACACCATATTTGGGAAACGTTTGTGATGATGAAGGATTTGTGACAGATGAACCAGCAGCAGCTGCGGAATTTATACGTTTAGCTTGTTGTTGTTGTGGAGTAGATGAAAAAGAATTGTAAAATTGTGGTTGTTGTTGATGATCTTTATTAATATTGTTATTGTTATTATTGTTGTTGTTATTATTATTGTTATGAATTTGAGGAGCTTGTGGAAATCTAGTGTAAGTACCCTCACCATAAGTGCGGGTATTTGTATTTATATTTGAATGTACTGTAGCCGTAGCTGTAGCCGATGCTGAGGCAGATGATATTGCAGTTTTATAAACGTTATTATTGTTATTGTTATTGCTATTAATATTTGTTTGTGTTATATGTTGCTGCTGCTGATGATGAGTATTAATATGACTAAATTGCTGATGCTGTTGTTGTTGTTGCTGATGAAGATTATGTTGAAATTGCTGTTGTTGATTATGAAATTGTTGTGTATTTCTAGCTCCTGGCGGTGGTATTGGTGGTAAATAAGTATTTTTGCGCCTACCATTATTATTGTTATTACTATTATATTGATATGATGTTTGTTGGGGCTGTTGTGATTGCTGAGGAGGAGCGTAAGGATTATTTTTATAAAAATCAGAGCCTGGTGGTGGTGGCCCACTATCTCCTTGTTGTTGTTGATGATCAGCCGGTGAGTAAAGTAAATTATTTGTACTGGCCGCCAATTGTTGGTGTATGGGATGTAGAGGTGAAACGGTGGCACCCCAAGGTGCTCCCGATTGGGCCAAAGCCCCAAAGGGTAAAGAAAAGTTTGTTAAAGCCATTATTTTAATTTTATAATAATTTAACAACACTTTCCATTTTCAAAAAAAAAAAAACTTACAAAAACAAAAGATTTAGGCCACAAACTTTTTTTTCTGACAAAAAATAATTACAATTTTTATTTGTGTTATAATTTAAATATTTTATATTTTTTCTTCAATATAATTATTTGCTATTTTTTCTATCTTTATTTATTTTACTATAGAATATTTAATTATTTATTTTATTCTTATTTAAACAATTTTATGCAAATAAATTTAAAAGAGAGAACAAAATAAAAAAAATCACAAACTTTATTTATTATTTAATTGCTTTTGAATTTGCTTGAAAACACTTCTGGTTTTATTTATTTTTATATTTTATTTTTTGTATTTTTAAAACGAACGTGAGCGCGCGCGCCTCTGACGTTTTTATTAATTTATTTGTGAAGGTTTTATTTTTTTATTTTTTTCAACTCAATTCAAAATATTTACTTTGCTTTAAATAATTTTCGAGCGCTTACACAACCGTCTCAAGCGAGTTATCGCCAACGACTAACTTCCGAAGGGTTTTGCTTTTAAAGCTTTACTTTATTTAACTAACTGAAACACAACTAACTATTCGTTTATACAATTAACATTTAATAACTATTTCTTGTTACTCACATGTTTCATTTATTTCAAAATTTTCATTAACTCTTTTTTCCACACGTTTATTGTTGTTATTTTTTGTTTTCTATTGATTTTGTTCTTATTTGTTCTCACTATTCTTAATCTAAATGGCCTGAGTTTAATACAATTATTATTGTCTTAGGAACTCAAAATTGTTTATCAATTTCCGTATTTTAACTCTTTGAATATTGACAATTTTTAACGGTTTATTGTTACTCTTTTCGCTCATTTTTTTCTATATACAAAATAAAGTTGTTTTATTAATTTCTCTTCACCTCAGTTTGTTGATGAGGTGAATTTTGGATCGATTTGTTTGTTACTGTTTAGTTGAAAATTACTTTTTTTTTCTTCTTTTAATTTTTGAAATTTTGTTGCAAATAAATAAATTAAATTTAAAATTTAACTCATATGTTGATGCTGTGTATTCAGCATAGGTATTTAGAATCGTCTGTTACTCGTTTTTGCGAAATAAATTTTCTTTTTTTTTTTTAAATAAATACAAGAAGTGAAATAAATATGCTAATAAATAAATTGATTAATTTATTTTTATAAAATTATATTTTTACATTTTCTTTTTCAGAATAATTTATTTTCGAAAAAATTTAAATTTAATTACACTGGCCTTCAAAAAAGTCTTCCTTGTAGACGAATAGTTGGACTTAATGGATTTTGAAGTGATAAACACGAATTGGCTTTCAGTTTTTTTCCATCAGGTCTAATATTTCGAAAATAATAAGTACTGATTTGTGCGGTCACACTAGTAAAACTCGAGCATGGTTTGTCCAATTAAAGGCTCAACTACATAGAATACTTTCGCTTCAACTGCGACTGACAGCTAAGTTAAATACATGCATTTATATGGAACGAAGCCAAATCAATACGCCAAACTTCTGCGTGAAGTACTTCAAAGATGAAAAATGTTCAACTTTGAAGTACCGAAGTACGTAAATACATTTTGTCGGTTGTTTTATTCTTATTTTAAAATATTTTCGTTGAGTTGGAAATTTTAATTTGAAATTCATTAATTCAACTGAGAATATAATTAAATTTTTACATTTTTATATTTTATTATATAAAATTTTAATAACAAAATAATGCAACGATTGGGTTAATATCATTTATGTGTTGCGTAGCTGTCAGTCGCAGTTGAAGCGAAAGTATTCTATGTAGTTGAGCCTTAAGACTATAACTCAAGAATCGTTTACACGATTTTGATAAATGATACACCAAAAGATGCATATTATCTTCAAGATGTGTTTACAATATGTTTTATTTGCTAAAGAATTTCAGTTATGGATTAAAGTTTTTACAATTAAAAAAAATAATAATAATAATTATTTTACCGAATAACTACGAAAATATAAACTGGACAAAAAATTGTGTAAATTCAGCTCAAGGACAATTTAAGTCGCTATAAATTGGAGTTTAATATATCCTAATAGGACAAACCGTTCTCGAGTTATACAAGTGTGACTGCCTAAAGGCGGGGTCATAGTAGTCATGCGTGATAGAAAAAAGTAAAAGCTGATTCTTATTGAGCACGTTAAATTCCATCAAACTCACCTATCCTTTTTTTTTAATTTAAGGCGAAATTTTTTTTTTTTTTTACCCACTAGCGTATTTCCACTTAATTGTAGGTATGCATGGGTATCCTAACTTAACTGTGAATGCAATCATAATTTGTGCATAAATTTTTATGATACGTGGCTTTGTTTACTCATAGTTTTGCCAGCTTTAAGATAAAGATGATAAACTGAAACATTTTTGATGTTTTCACTTTTAAAAAGAAGTTTTAGTAAAAAAAAAGAAATCTTGAATTTATCATGAAAAAAAATTTTCGGACACTTATTTCGAAATATCTCCAAAACTATTGAGCGGATAAAAATCTAGACCCGATGGGAAAAAACTGAAAACAGATTCGAGTTTAGCATGCGGAAGTCCATCTAGTCCACATATTTATTTATTATTATTATTTTTTTTTTTTTTGAAGGAGCACAAAAAAAAATTTTTTTTTCCGACCAGTGTTATTAATCATATTTAAAAATGATTTCAAATATTTTTATAATTAAATAAATTACTAAAAATCAAAGTATTTTAACAAATTATATTCAAATAGATAGAAAAATCTAAAATCCAATTTAAATTATGTATAATACATATTCAATTATATTATTATTTGAAATTCAATTAATACAATTGAAAAAATTATATTTTCATTTATTAAAATTATCACTTATTTTTTATTTATATTTGATTAATTTATTAATTGACACAATAAAAAATAACTGAAAACCGATAAATTGTTTCATTTTTAGAAACAAAAATATAAGAAATTTTGAGTTATGATTAATTGAATAATTCATACAATTGAAAATGTAATTGAAATAGTTTTTTTTTTTTTTCGTTTAATAATGCTTAAAACTTTAGGTTAAATTTACATTTATAGAAAAAAATCCATTTTATATTAAATTAATTTTTACCTCTTTTTTATATCCTCTTCAAACGTTATATTTCTTTTTTATTAATTTTTATTTTTTTATTATTTTATAAAAATTTGCATTTAACAAGTTCAACACTCGTCATACCCTATCGCAACTCTAATTTAAACGATACAAAACCACAAAAACCTCAAATCGTTTTGTTTAATTAATGACCACAAAATATTAATTTGTGATAACATTTTTATTTCAGTTTTATTTCTTCAAAAAACTATTGTCAGTCAAGTCCGTTTCCAGCAAAAGGTTTAATTTTACTACTCTCTCAGCCAATAGGAAATAAGTTGATATGTATTTTTTTTTTAAGAAACTTATTTATTACAAGGAAATTCATCTTGTTAGCAGCAATTCCATCAGTACTTATCTCGGTAGTTAAAATCTATAACGAACAACTGTTAGAACAACTAAATAATTTCCAGTGATTAATCATAAAAAAACCTGGGGAATTGAAAAAAAATAAAATCTAAACAAGTGTCAACAAATGTGTTGATAGAAATTGTTAAAAAAAATAATAATAATAAATATTACGAATAATTTATAATAAATGACGTTATTACGAGTTCGACATAAAGTGTATGATTGAATACTGGAATGAATACATAGTTAACTACTTATATAAAGTGATTTTAACATAAATGGCGGAAAAATTGTAATGTAATTGATATACATCTTTAATGAGTAGATTATAATAAATAGATTTGTAGATAATTACAGTTTTATAGAAACGATTTTATATTTTTTATGTATTTTAAATAGTACAAGTGTTTTTAATACTTTTTACTATTAATGTAAAATAATATTAAATATGTAAAGTTTAATATCTTAGTGAAAAAGTTACTTAATTTTTTATATTATCTTCTATAGATATAATTTGCTAAACATTTTTTCACTTTCCAGATCTTTTTGAAGTTTCCAGATGACGTAGAAAATTAAAATTTGGCTCACTTATAAAATCTTTGGTCCTACAAATCCTAACGGAGCCAGATTTTTAAATTTCTATCATGGAGTGAAGAAAATTGGATTTCTTTTTCTAAAAAGCTTTCTGAAGCTCCCAGACGTGGTAAAAAACAAAAAATCGGCTTACTTATAAATCTGTTCATCATACAAATCCTAACGGAGCCAAATTGTTCTATCAGGGAGGGAAGATACTCATTGTTTGCTCTCCAAATCATATCAAAGACTAATTCTACATTTCGGTCAGGGACGGCATTTACGTAGATATACTTTTTTTTAGATTCTAACAGCTTCAAATCTTTAACTTCGATTAGGGAAAGGAAAAGCTTCAAAGTGTTGTTCATATATTTTTTAAAGATTTTCAGATTTGTTTGTGCATATTTTTATTATTATAATATTATATTTCCTGGCATTGGCAGGTTCTTACCCTCCTACTTTAAAATAAAAGTACAAAATTTATCATTTTTGAAATGTACTTTTTTTTAAAGTTTATAAGTTTACTTTTTAAAAATTAGTACTTTTTCTTTGAAAATTTTTGAACCCTCATAAGTGTTTGAGATTTTATTATTTGTACTGAAAAATTTTTGGACCTCCACACAATCACATTTTCAGTAAATTTAATGAATGTTTTAATCCTTATATATTATAAAAACAAGGTGTATATTTGTTATGTATTAAGCACGACTTAACGGCTGAACCGAACAAAGCTATGCAATTTGACTATGTTGGATCATGATCTGATGCCACGCCCATATTTAAAGGAAATATTTATAATGGTATATCTAAGGTGATATTCCTCAGACCCAAGAGGTTCTGAGGAATTTCACCTCTAACTTATTATATCCCATTGATGAAACGAAAATAGGGCGGATAGGATCATGGGGAGAGGTAGCCCACATACATAGAAAAGTTGAATTTTTGGATATCTAAAGAAGTATTATAGTGAAAGTCTTAAAAAGTTGTAAAGTAATTTTTATATCAAATTCCGAATGATTCGATATATCTGGGTAGAGTTATTGCTCGCATATAAAATAAATATAATATATTTATTGCATCAAATGAGGTACGAAGCGCACCGGGAAAACCTAGTTATATTACAATTTTTATAAAATGTTGTTCTATTACAGGACTAAGTTATTTAAGCTCAAAACTTGTTTTTTGAGCAATACTTTTTTTTAATTTATGTAGTTAAAATATGTAGGGATTTGTTGCAGGAAATTTTATGATTTTTTTTCCATCAGCCGTAAGAAAAATTGTTTAAATATTCTTTTTTGAGATTTCGTCTACAACGAAATCTCAAAAAAGCTCTTCTAGGAACACTCTAATATATTGGCAATTATCAAACATTTTTAACCTGGTTGAAACTGACTTAAATCCTTAATAAGTTTTGCGGTAATGATATTTTGAACAAATTGGTTACAAATCTGAACTCACAAGACTTGAAACTAATAGAGCGCAAAATTTTATTATAATGGGTTTCTTTTTCTAACCATGATTGTTGTTCAAAGTTCAAAAATATAGAATAACTGATAAAAACTACTTAAGTTTTTACCATTCTTCTACAATTTTTGTTCGCGCGTTTTTACTTTTTGATCTTACTCTATCATAAGTAAACTAATCGGACTCTGTACATAAATTCTGCACTATCTTTGTTGTTGTGCAGACTTTCAACAACTAAATACAAGGTAAAACTAAAATTTTTGATGACAATATTTTTTGGTTTTTTAAATTTTTCAGTTTTTTGGGCGCGGTCTGTGCACCCCTCAACCAAACACAAAATTTTGAATAGGGATTGATACTTGTTGTAATTGTGCGTATTTTGCGCTATATCCTGTTGATGTGCCCGAAATAGTCAACGTAGTATATAGTCTCAAAGTTTGGAAAACAAGTGCGAAAATTTTTCAAAAAGTCAGTTTTTCGCAAGGCACATTTACATTTTCATATGGAATTGCTTGGATTACTGCGTGAACTTAGTTTTTTGGTACTTTACATAACAAAATCAGAGGAGCATTAAAAATAAATTTAATACAAAAATTTTATGGACTTTTTGAAAATTATGCAAAAATTTTTGTTTTGTATTTTTATATAGAAAATTGCAATTTAAACAAATATTGGATATATAGATATAAGAGTGACGATAAATATAATTGATTGAGATCATAAATTTAAGTCAAATGTCGTTGATAATTGCACATCGTGTGGACAGCATAAAATCAACTATAATTGACATAATTAGTAGGTGTTTGTTATGCTTAATAAAAATTCGGAGGCGCATAAAAAAATTTTGAGAGATAAACATTTTATGGACAAAAAAATATTTAATTGTGTTAAAAAAGGATCACAATATTAAAAAGCATTTCTATTTAATAAATTCTAACAAAATATATTTTCAATCAATATATGGAGAAATAACTTAGATTCGATCCAAATTTTTCACAAAATTTAAAAAAATCGCGATTTTTATTGAAAAGTAAATTTTTAAAATTTTACTGGGAAACCCTAAAATATGATGCACTAATACCATCAAACATTGAAAATATCATAAATTTTATTTGAATAACTCTGTAGGTTTTAATACTATGTGTAATTTTGACCAGAATTGTACATAAACTTCTAGTTTGTAAAACTTTTTATATGTTCAACTTTAAACCGCCATAACTTTCGCGCCCCTCACATGAAATGATTAACGCGAACTGATTCTACATGCATTCGAGTCACTTTATATGTATACAAAAGGTTTTTAATGTGCCATCAAAAAATTTCTATTTTTTTTGAAGGGCTAAAATCAAAAATTTTTGATAATTACCCATATATTTTTTTGTTTTTGATATTGAACCTTTTTAAATTTTGTACTTTTTACTGTTTTTATTTTATTTTTTTGAAAATAAGGAACATTTTTTAATTTGGCTATGATCTCTTTTTTAATTTTTTTTTTAATTGGTACTATTTTGGAAAATTTTGTACTTTTTTTAAATTATTATTATTTTTTTTTTGGAAACTAGATTTTTTTTAAAGAAAAAATGGGTCTTATTTTCAGAATTTGATACTTCTTTTATAAAAAATTTTGTTTTTGTTTAGAAATTGAACGATTTTTTTTATAGCCTACACCACTATAGGTGGGGAGGGTATTATGCGTTTGTGCTGATGTTTGTAACACCCTAAAATATTGGCCTAAGACTCACCTTAATTTATACCAATCGGCTTAGAATCATATTCTGAGTCGATTTAACGATGTCCGTTCGTCTGACCGTCTGTCCGTCCATGTAAACCTTGTAATCAAATTTTGAACGAAAATTAATGAAGTTTGACACACATATTTTTTAAAGTCCAGGGACTTTAACAAATGTTCTCCCGGAAAAGGGTTTAACGATCATAAATCCCTGAAATATATCAATATTTTAATAAAATTTGGCACATATAAGTTCCATATAACTCTAAAAAAGTATGCTGATTTGCAGTAAGATCGTTCCTTAATTGACCATAGCTCCCATATAAACCCCTTTTCAGAAAATCACTTTAATGTTCATAAATTTAATTAAAATGTTAGTATCAATTTAATATTCGACACAAATAAGTTTTATATTAAGATAAATGATAGTGCCAAATTTTACGAAGATCGGTCCATAATTTACCGTAGCTCCCATATAAGCCCCTCTTTCGGGAATTACTCAAATGTGAATAAATTCATATAATTGTTCGTATCGATGTAACATTTTGTATTCGCATGTTTTAATTTACACTTAATATGAGCATCGGCCTCAAGTCTAAAAGACCCCTCCACGAATTATAATGTCTATCTTTCGGGCTTGACCGACTATATCTTTTTTTCTCGTTTTTAATTAGAACTTTTTTTGTCAAATCAGGATTCTATTTAATTGGTACTTTTTCTTTGAAAATTGTTCTGATTTGATAATCTTTAATATATTAATGTATATTCTCCAGTTATTGAGATCCTTCAGGAAGTTGTTTTAAACAGGTTCAATTCCTATCTATAAAGGCCTGTGTTCTAGATAGTATTATAAACAAGAAATGAGAAACTTACATATTGTCCGGGCACCTTACGGTCCTATAAAAAATGTACTCACATAACATGTAAATAAATAAAGGTTTATAATTCAAAATATAGTTTTTCATTTAAAATGTCTATGACATCTATAAATACATTTAAGAGCTTTTGTACAGTAGGTACCTTAAAATTAGTAAACTAAAAATTTTACATTTTATTCCCATAGAATAAAATACTACAGAGGAAAAGATATGTTACAAAAAATTTAATTCATTTAAGGCCAAATTAATTAGGCGTTATTTTGCCATTTTCTATATAAAACTTAATGTATTTTTAATCATTGGCCAATTATTTTCTCAAACTAATTAAGAGGAAAAGTCATCTAAAAATGTTCAAAACTAATTAAAAATGGCTGACTTTTAAACAAATTATATTTTATTACTTATTCTAATAAATTGAAGTTATAAAAGTATTCCAAATAGGGTACAAAATTTTATTTTTTATTATTTTTATTTTTTGCCAAAAAAAATTAGTTTAATTCCAATACACCCAGTTATTCTAAATGATTATAATGTGGGCGTTTGGTGACAAATCGATCTTCGACAGTTGTATTTTAATGATTTTATAGCCACGTGCAAGATTTACAATACCCACTCGCAAATGATTGGAAAATTTATTGAACTCTTAAAAAAACAGTGGTTCAACAATATAGAATTTAGAATTTTAAACGATTTAAACAAACATTTATATTAATAACTAGTTCAAAATACAATATTATGATTACTAATCCCATACAAGTTTTAGAATACAATTCTTTTTTAATACATTTTATGAAATGCAAAAAATAAAAATACATCTAACATTTGTTTGACCACAATAGAATTAAAAAAAGAAAAATGAATTTACTTCAAATTGAAGGCCACATTTTAAAATAAAAATATTATCGTGTATTGATCTGATGTTTAGATTAATAATCTTGATATGAGTACTCAAACATTAAATCGACAGGTTAAAAAAAAAAAAAGACCACACAATGAGAAATTCAAATTAAATATTAGACAAATTTCAAAAAAGTATAAAACTAATTAATTTTTGTTAAATTTAGATTTTTTCAATTAAGTTTGCTTATTTAAACTAATTTTAAATACATTTTAAAATGAAAATTTAACTGGGATTGTACATACTGGTTGGTACTTTTTGTATGAGTACAATAAACATAAAGGTATTTCCTTTCCTTTTGTGATTAACAAACAGAAATTTAAATTTAAATTAAATTTTGAAAATAATAAAGAAATAGAGTTCACATACCTTAAATAACCTTGTAGGAGGTGTAGTAAACTTTTAGTTTTTTTTTTTTTATTTCTTAAAAAAAAAAAAAAAAAAAAACAACCAAATGTCAATTCTTTTTTTATTTTTTCGAAAAAGTCAATGATCGTTTGTTTGTTGTGTTTGTTGGTTGGCTTAAATAAAAAAAAGTCATTTGTTTTTTTCGTGTTTATGTCAATATTAAATAAGTGATAAATAGTTGTTTGATTTCATTGTTATTAATTCTTTATGAATGTAGTGCGCCAAAGTTTTAGATTTGACACTTTGGTTGGTTTGTTTTGTTATTGAACAATAAATGAATCAAGTGCCAGGAAAATACTTAAATAAATTTGTCAAAGCAACATTACAGAGCAAAAATACATTTATATTATTTTTATTGTTCAATACAGAGCAAATGGCTAATCGAAAGAATGAACGAACGAACAGTGTGAAAAAATAAAATGAACGCCTTTTTAGCCCTGAACATGACAATTGACCGACCATTAAAGTGTCTAAGTTTTTTTTTTATTTTTGTTCAATTCTTGTTCAATAATCTGTTTAAATATGAGGTTAGGTTGAGAATAATTTTAAAAATAATTAGCTGCAAATATTTTATTCCACAATTTTTTGTTTGTTTCCTATTAAGTTTTTCAAAAGTTTTAAAATATGAAATAATATTTAGTACTACATAATGGATTGAAAAGGACTTTTTTAATTCACCTCGTATTTTTTTTTTTTTTGTAACAAGAATTAAACTTTCAAAATATTTATCATATTTACAAGTATTTTATTTTTTTTTGTATTGGTATGTGTGTGTTTACACAAATGTAATGACCATAATGTGTCTTATTTTTACGTAACTTAAGCCGCTCCCACCCAAATGGCCTTACGTGCAAATTATTGTTTTTCAAAACTAATATTTTCCATATATTTTTTTTATACTTAATTCCACATTTTGTTCCTTGACACTACAATTTTGGTGCTACCATTTTTATTTTTAATAATATTTATTATTAAATAAATTATAATCACCATTTTTAATGGCACGAGTAATTTGAATATGTTTCTTAGCAGTAGGAAAAAAACTTGATTAGTTTTTTTTTTATAAAATTCTTGGAATTCATATTCTTGTGGCTGGTTTTTTTTTTTTTTTTGTACACAAAACGGATGAAAATAGTTATTTTTTGTGTCAAAATCCTATTACTCACTTTATTTTTTTTATTTTGCACTATTTTAAATAAAATTTAAATTAGTTTCAATTAAAATTCTTAAAAACAATTAAGAATTAAAATATTTCCGGGTGTTCTTTTTTTTTTTTTTTGTTTTTATTATTTTTATTATAATGTTCGAATATTATTAAGATTATATGTATTATATTCGTCTGAATTAAATGACAATTACTATTATTATTGTTTTTAATAAATCTAAATGATTTATTTCATGAAATGTTCTAAAATAATAAAATTAACTATTTTAAATTTTAATTTAAATATTATTTTTTTATTGCTTTCTTATTTAATGAATTCAACGAGTTTAAACCTTTTAAGCACTAGGGGTCAAATTTATTCAACGTTTTTTTCAATATACATATGTATAAAGAAAAATGTATTTTATAAAATTATCCATAAAAGAATTTATTTTGTAATTCATGTACATGTAATAATGAGATTAATATACATTTGATTTTCTTTGGGCCATAGTGACATGATACCAAATCGGGCCAAAAATATGTAGACACATTGTGCTCTATTATGCAAGGAAGATGCATTTTTTGCAAACATTCTTTAATGTATATTTCGATATTTTTAGAGCCTACTGTAGTAAATGACTTGGTTTTTTTCGCAACTGCATAAAGCTTGTGCCATACCAGGAATTTATTAGGAAATTTTGTCTGCACTAGCAACATAAAAATTTTGAACCGGAGGCTACGAAAAATCAGCCAGTAGATACGTTTCGTCGTCCATTATGAGTATTTTTGAATGAAATTTGATTTTAATTAAAGTGGTCCCGAACCAAGTTTCCTATCAATGGTCAAATTCTCCTGATACTGTTTAATAACATTGGAAACAATTTGAAGGCATTCTTTGGCCAATTTTTGTAGGACCAATTTGGATTTTTTTTTAATTTATAATAATTTTAGCTGGTTCTTCTTTTTCGTCACTAATTTTGATCAAATTCACAATAAGCTTTTAAGAATTTAAAAAATACCGTTTTTGAGTTATAATTGTTTTGTTTTTATTTGTCTAACTAATAGTTTAGAAGTTATTAACAATTAAATAAATACCTTTGTAATTTTTAGCTTTTTTCGTTTTTGGACCGGAAAGGAACCTATAAAGAGAAACAAATTATAGCTTTAAATATTGTTTGATTAGTCTGAATTTTTTATTACTTTTTTATTTTACCGAATAGAACGCTGCAGAGTGTGTGATTTTGACAATTTAGCTGCTCGAAATCCCTAAAATTTTTTTCGCGTTTTGAAAAAAAATTTTGTTATTCTCATTAAAAACCTTCCAAATAACTAAAAAATTAAGAAAATATTAAAAAAAAAAAATGTTAACCGTTATTAAATAACGGAACCTTGTCTGTTGTTGAAGATAAATTTAATGCAAAATATTTTTTTGGTGAGAAGTTTAATTTTGAATAGTTGTAACTTTTTTATTTTAAGCAAGATTTTTATGAGCCTTTTTTTGTTTTTATTTAAATTTTTATTAGACAAAAACTAAAAAGTCCCACAAAGCCACGTTATCTAAATAACACTTTTGTAATTGGTGATAGGTGGTCTTCCAAAATAAGTAATAAAATTTTGCTTCAATTTGCTCCTTTTCAATTCGCAAGGCAATTACTGATCATGTGTCAACGTATTTCTCTCCAAAAAACGTTTGATATTTAGTTGCATGCATCAAAGAACATGAAACGTTTTCGTATTTTTTAGTTTATTTTTATAAATATTAGTACAATTTAATTAAAAATGTTGATATTGAGTCAATAAAAATATTTTTAAACAAAATAGTTAATAAAATTCAAGATTAATGTTAACGAGAAGAATATCATTTACGATAAAATTACTTAAGCTATAAATCTTTTTGAGAAAAATTGAGAAAATTAATTATAATTTAGAACATTAAATAGGAGTGATTTGAGTGATGAAATAATGTAAGGTCAACTTAATTTATGTTACCTTTAAGCAAATAAAATTTAGAGATTGTATCAAATCCATCATTCTATATATTATTTCAGTTGAAGTTCTGAATTTAATTTAGTTTTTTCCTAATTTTAATCGTATTTTTCTAAATTTTAAATGGAAAATGTTCTTTTAAATTGTTCTTTTCAAAAACTGAAATAAAAAATTCCAATTTAAATTGTTATTTTCAAAATTATAAATGGAAAACCTAATTTGCAAGTAATCTTTTCTCAATTCTAAATAAAAAGCCTCATTTTCAATATAAATAAATTCTGAATTTTATATGCAAAAAATTTTAATTTCTATTGTTATATTCTGAAATTAAAAGAGTAATATTATTTTAATAAGTTCTTTTCTGAATTATAATAAAAAAAATCATAATTTAAAATGATATTTTAAAAATTAGAATTGGAAAATCTCATTTTAATTGTTCTTTTCTGAAACTGAAATGAAAAACCTCATTTTAAATTGCTGTTTTCAGAATATAATATGGAAATATGGAAATTTGTAGTAAACCAAATTTCATCGAAAACGAGGACAGTGGAGTTATTTGAAAATTGTGTTTTCTCGTAATTGATACTTTTTGGATTTTTTTTAATTGGTACTTGTTGAGGAAAATTGTTTTTGTTTTAATACATACTTTTTTATTGCGACTTTCTTATTTATTTATTGGTACCTTTTAGACAATTGGTTCTTTTCGTTATTCTTTTTTTAATTGTACTTCTATATTTTTTTATTATTTTTTTAAATTTACTTTTTTAATAATACTTTTTCGTCGATTTTGCGATGTACTTCCGTTTGTCCGCCACTGTAAACCTTGTAATTAAACTGCATGAGGCAATTTTCCCAAAGGCGGTGCCTTCATATAATTTGGGTGAAACACTCATTACTTTTATAAGGAGATGTCCACGAATTCATGGTTTCTGGCTTTAGCCAACTGAGACATTTCAAAACTAAATGAACTTGTTAGTTACCGGTTATTACTGAGACATTTCAGAACTAAATGAACTTGTTATTTACCGGTATCTAGTTATTCCAATACTCAAAGAAATGAGAAAAGTAATGACAACTTATTACCAGGTAATGAGTGTAATAAGTGCCATTTCATTGCCATTTACTTTTTTGATGAAAATATTGTTATTATTATTTTTTTTTTTTTTTCATAACTTGATTATTAGTTTTTGGAATACAGGTACTCCTTTTGTGAGACTTGTATTTTATAAAAAATATACTCTTTTTTGGAAAATTATTACTTTTTCACAAATTTTAAAAGTTGGTACTTTTATCCGATATATAAAGATTGATGTGTTTCGCTTTTAGAAAGTTTATTTCGATTTGATTTTTATCATTTTTTAGCGGGCAGATCATCATCAATCCATAAATCGTTGGAGCAATAAGCTAAAACCAAGTTGCTTTTGTTATAAAATATTAAAAACTTTATTTGCAACTTAACTTTCTAGTCACTGGTACTTTTTTATTTTTATTATTTTTTTTTTTTTAATTTTTTAACAATCATAACGTCGAGTCTATATTAGAGAAATTTCTATCAAGACAAACGTCAAATTTTTGTTTCAGTTGCAGATAATTTTTTATCTCTGTCAATTATAGGGGAAAACGTATGTTGTAATAAGCCATGCAAAATGTACCAACAACAATCAAGATGGCGTCTTTTACTAAGCATTATCAAGACAAAGTTGTCAGAGCTCGAGCGCTGACAATTTTCTTTTAACGCTGCAATAACACTGACAAATTCAGTCTACATTAGACAAATCTTTATCTTGATAAAATTTTGACGTTTGTCTTGATAAATATTTGTCTAATGTAGACTCAAAGTTAATAAACTAGTCATTTTGCTTAGGTGGTCTTTTTTTGTCAACATTTCAAGGAGTCGAAAAACAAACAAATATCTAACACTTCTTAACTATGTTTTCTTATGTTTTTATCTTTGAAATGTTATTACAAAATTTAAAGCTGATTAACTTTTTGAACATATGTACGTTTTTTTAAAAATTGTTATTTTAAAATTTAAATTTAACAAGATCTAGTTTAACAAATTATACAACAATTACTTGGCAAAAATGATGACGATAAACAAGGAGATTTAAACGAATTTACAAATAAAGATTTAAAGATTCATTTTCATAAACAAGTAGGGTTAACCACTTGAGGAAAAAATAAAACCTAGATTAATTTGTTAACAATTTAATTAAATAAATTTTGTTAAGAGACTACTTTTTAAAAAATAAATAAAAATAATAAGAAATTACAAAATCGAAAAACTATTTTGAAATATTTAAACAATAATGGTTTTATAAATTTTCTTTAAGCTAAAATCAAAATTTTAGCTAACGTTAAATTTTACTTTAAGCTCTAAAGTTAAACTAATGCTTTAAAACTGCTCCTTGTTACAGAAAATCCCAAATTCAAATGTTGTTTAGAACTTTTTTTATAAATAAAAGTAAAGCAATTAGAATTGCTTTATCATCAGTTAAAGATACATACATATACTTAGGTATTAAAACACACATACTTAACTATAAACAAATGTGATACATATAATCATAAATCATTTTTCCATTATTTATGAATTGACCATATTTTATAGTTTTATTCAAACCAATATATAAAATATACAATGGCTCCCTGTCTGTCGATTTTTTATTGTTCTATTTTTGTT
Source organism: Protophormia terraenovae (assembly GCA_951394005.1). Taxonomy (NCBI): domain Eukaryota; kingdom Metazoa; phylum Arthropoda; class Insecta; order Diptera; family Calliphoridae; genus Protophormia; species Protophormia terraenovae. Next base: position 148,806,110 of record OX596074.1, read on the forward strand.
ATTTCTAATATATTAATTATGCAAAAATAGCAATAACAACAAAAAACGATTTTTAAAAACAATCGAAAGTAAAAAAAGACAATGTCTCATTTATTGATTATAAAATAAATCATAACGAACTTATTCACTTACCCCTTTAATATTTTAGAGATTTGTTTCTTTTTTTTAAGTACCTAGAGAGTCTAGTCAGCACAATTTGTTAAGGATTGTTTTCATTATTATTTGTACTTTAGATATGAATGAGTTATTGGGGAGGGGATTATTAAATTCTACTTTGTATTACAAACAATAAATAAGCAATCAATCAATTTAGGGAATTATATAATTAAATATAGATAAAACAAAAATGTTGGCAAAAAAAAAAAAAAAAAATGAAAACGAAATTGAGAAATACTCATTTAGTTATCTTATGATTTAAAAAGAGGTTTTAATTTTTGAATTTTTATATCACAATTTTAAATATCCGTCATAAGCTGAAATAAAGTAGACTAAAGAATGTTTTTTGAAAAATTAAAAATAAGGCATATAAATAGGGTTCTTATCACAGGATTGGTGGGATATTATTTCGGGCATTAGTTAATTTTTCTTTTATTATTGAGAAACTTGATAATTGAATTTAAAAAAAAATCGGAAAATTTCGATAAATCATTTGTTTGCATAAAATTTTCGTTAATTCTTTTATTTATTTCGATAAATTATTTGTTTTTAGAAAAATTTCGATAAACTTTTTATTTGTAGAAAAAATTTTTATTTACAGAAAATTTTCGATAAATTCTTTATTAATAGCCAATTTATAATAAATTCTTTATTTATAGAAACTTTTCTTTACATATTTTATTATTTCAAGATTTTCGATAAATCTCTTATTTACATATATCTTTTCTTTGTGTGAAAGAGATTTTGAAAGAGTAAATTCTTTATAAAAAAATTTTGATTTAAATATTCTCTTTATAGAAAATGTTAAAATTTTTAATCTATGGAAAATTTTTGATTTTCTCTAGATTTTTTATATTCTCATTATAAACAATTAACGATAAATTAAAATTTTCGATAAATTTTCTCATTATAAAAAATTGTCAACTGATTTGATCTTTATAAACTACGAGCGTAACCCGATGAGCTTCGCGATTATCGAATATTTACTACCGTTTAAGAGTTATTAAAAGTGGGCGTAAAATGTGGGCGTGACATCCAACCCAGTTCTTACATAGCCTATAACGACCACCGACACTGCTACCATCTGCGTGTCAAATTTCGTGAAAATCGGTGCAGCCGTTTAAGAGTTTAAAAAAAATGAGCGTAAAATGTGGGCGTGGCATACAATCGAGATCTTACATAGCCTATAACCACCTCCGGCACAGGCACTATCTATGTGTCGAATTTCGTGAAAATCGGTTTAGCCGTTTAGACGTGATTGACGCACAAACAAACAAACTTACACTTTATTATACCCTACACCACCAAAGGTGTTTGGGGTATTATGTGTTTGTGCAGAAGTTGTAACGCAGAGAAAAAATCTTCGGACCCCCACCTTAAAGTATACCGTTCGACTCAGAATCACTTTCTGAGTCGATTTAACGATGTCCGTCCGTCCGTCCGTCTGGTCGGCTGGCTGGCTGTCCATGTAAAGCTTGTGCGCAAAGTACAGGTCGCAATTTTAAAGATAATTTGATAAAATTTGGTACATAAGCTTTTTTCAACCCATACAAATGTCCTCCCGGAATAGAGTTTTAACACTTGTAGATGCTTTAAAAATAGGAATATTTTAAATAGGAATATTTTTATATCGACAAAAATCTGTCTGCCAAATTTCATGAAGATCGGTCCATAACTGACTATAGCTCCTATATAAACTCCTCTCCCGAAAATCATTAACGTGCATAAATCCCATACAAATGTTAGTATTATGTTAATGTTTAGCACAAGTAAGTTGTATATAAGTAAAAACAAAATTATGTGGATCGAAATGGTGTAGGATATCATATAGTTGGGCTTGACCGACTATATCTTCTTCTCTCGTTTTTATAATATATATTAGGATTTCAATAAAGATTATCTTTATATAGAATTTTCAATATATTTTCCGGGTATTTGTAATTTTCTTTTTATTTAAAATCTTCCATAAATTTTTTCTTTATTTAAAATTCATTATAATTGATTTTATTTTTTTTAGAAAATTTTCCATAAAATTTCGATAAATATTAATTTTTTTTTTCAATTATATTTTAATCGAACACACCCCTTATATTAACAAAAAAAAAAATTGTCAATTGCGGAAAATGTACTGCAACCTGTAGCAAATGAAATCTTATTTATTTGAACCTGTTTTATTTTAATAAATTTATATTATAACAATTCAATTTTATTTAATGCGGATTTAATATTTCTTTTATTAAATAAATATTATTATTATTATTTTGAAATCGAACACATGTTAAATGTTTGTAATTAATTGTGTTAACATTCCACTACAATGGAGAAAAAACAATTAAACAAATGGAGAGACAAACAAATAGGCTTAACTTAATCTAATATCAACAATTTTTCAATAAAAATAAAATTAACCATAAGTCAAAAACTATCAATAAATACATACTAAATAGATAATATTATTAAAAAAACAGAAGGTATAAAATTTCTAGTAGCAATACAAAGAAAACTAAAACATTTGTAACTTATAATAATATTTTGATTTGTATGGGTCTGATAAACTTGTCACAATGAAAATCTCACCATAAATTTATTATTTCTTTATTTTATTTATTTATTTATTTTTTTCTCATATTAAACTTTAATTTCATTTATAGAGTATTAAGAAATACATATTTATCTTAAGAAATGTCTTAAAGTTTATTTAAAATTTGCATAAAATACAAATACTATTTGTTTTTATTTATTAATAATATAAATGATCATACCGCAGAGCACAATACAAAAAGTGCTAAACTAAAAATACCATTTTTTTCTTAAGAAAGATACAAAAATAAAACATTAATTGAAATAAGAACTAAAGACAAAAAATAATAAATATTGAAAACAGAAATAGAAATTTAATTAAATTAAACGTTAAACTAGTGTTAATGTGTTAAATAAAAAATAAATCTATACAAACGAATGTGTGTTTGTTTGTTTATAGCCTGAACCGTGTGTACCTGTAATAAAACAATTCTTTAAATAGTTTTTTAAACGTTTTGCAAACTGTATCAAGTTTCAGTACCATTGATTATTTTGTAGGTCCGGTATGAAATTCCCCAATTGTTGTTGTTATGAATGTAAGTAAATTATTTTAATAGAGTAGCTGGTATTATGACCAGAGGTGGTGATGTTGTTGCTACATATTTAGTGGTCAATGTTAAATAGAGTCTTATCTTAATAATATTTTTGTTTTATGTAAATAGGTGTTCTTTAGTTTTTATTATTTAATAATTTTATTTTAATTTTATTGAGGGCGTTTATTTTTGCGTTCCTTTTGCTACTAAAAATACTTTGAAAACAAAAGACTTAAGCTACAAACTTGTTAGATATTTTCACATGAATTTGTTTGTATGTATGTGTGTGTGTTATTTATTAATTATGCATAACAAATTGCCAAAAAGGATTTAAATCCAGTTTGAGTTAGTTATTCGATTATGTGATGTGACAATTTTCTAAAAAAAATTTTGATTGATATTGATAATTTTTGCAGATTAATGAAGATAATTTATTGAATATCTATGTACAAAAGCTGGTTTTAAATCTTGTTTATAATTGACATAAAAATGAATAAAATTAAAAAAAAAAAAACAAAAATAACTAGAAAATATTTGAAAATGTTCTAATAGTTTCACAATTTGAACTCAAAAATATTAGGATACTTATCCTCAAATTTCATTAAATTTATCAAAAGTTCATAAAAGTCTTTAAAAAAAATCAAAATTCATAAATTGGGTTTAAACTTCAATCAATTGTTTTAATTTTTTGATTTAACTTTATTAACTAAATTTAGTACTTATTGAGATTATACGATAGATTTTCTATTATCTCTTGTTGAATTTTCAATTTATGGTAACTTTCTATAAAATATCGAATAATTTTTTTTGTTTCAAAGGAAATTTTCGATAAAATTTCTTTTTATTGGAAATATTTGATGAATTAGCTTTTTATAGCAAATTTTCGATAAATGTTTATTTTATAGAAAATTTTCTTTTTATGAATAATGCTGTAAATTTTCTTTTTACAGCAAACTTTGATAAATTTTCTTTTCTAACATATTATTTGTAGATAAATATGATAATTTTATTAATTTATTTTCAAAACATTCACGAATAAATTTTACCCTCACATCAATGTGTTTTGTTCGTGATGAATATACATTGTTTACCGCAACATGTATGGCACTTTTATTATCACAATGTAGAATCATCATTTTGATAAGTTTTGGTGAAATTTAATTTTCTAATCTCTTTAACTAGATTGCTTTTTGAATAGCTGCTACCATTGACATAAACTCCGCTTCAGTTGTGGATAAAGCAATGGTCTTCTGCCGCTTAGTACACCATGATATTGCACCAAATTGAAGAGTAAATAAGTAGCCTGTTGAACTTCTCTCATCAACTTCACTCGCCTAGTTTGCATCACAATATCCATTCAATTCATCGTTTCCTTTTGTATAAATAAAACCTTTTAGATATAAAAACACACGTTTGATTGCTTCCCAATGTGGTTTTCCTAGATTCCCACCATATTTGCTTAAAACATTTACAATATAGCAGATATCAGGATGTGTTACTTGGGCAGCAAACAACAAACATCCAATCGCCTCCATAAATGGTATATTTGACATTTCCTTTTGCTCATCTTCACCTTTTGGACAAAATTCTACTGATACATATTTTCTGATTGCAGTCCACTGGAGTATTAACAGGATTACAATTTTTCATTCCAAAAAGTTTCAGCACATTCTATATATATTGTGATTGATCCAATTTTATTGAATTATTAGTTCGTGATATTTGAATTCTCAATATGGTTGAAGCTTCACCCATATCCTTCATCTTAAAATTACTCATTAGTTCTTCTTTCTCATCGTTTATGATGATTATATACTTTTAGAAAATATTAAAACATCATTTACATACACACAGAAAAGAGATTGGTTGGAAAATTGTAACTACTATTAAAATTTAATAGTATTAAATAAAATTCTATTTCATAAGTGAAAAATTTTTAAATCTGGGAGATTTTCTATACTCGCAATAATATATATATTTATATAATGTAATAAGTGTTCTCACATAAAACAATATGGTAAGAATAACCAATTAATTAGTAATTTACCAATTCGACTGGGACAACCAAAATTTTTCAATTAGATTCTTTTAAATATAATATATTATGGAACCTGCAACCAAGATTTCTTGACATAATAAACTTTCAGTTTCAATTATTAACACCTTGTTCAATTGTTAACAAAATTCTGTTACGATGAAAGAAAATCATTCAGATCGAACAAAACAAAGCTAATTTAACTTATAATAATTTATTTTTGACATTTAGTGAGTAAAGAAAAAAAAATAAAGAAAAACAATATTTGGAAAATATTTGAAAAACTGCCATAAAAACAATTTGTATTCGAAGAATACACCAAATAAATATAAAAAACAGCTAAAAATATATTTGCAAATTTCATACAATTGCAAAGTAAGTATCCTGTTATAATGCGTCTTAAAAAAATATATTTTTAGCGTTTCTTCCTTACAAACAAAATTTTGTATTATCTGTTGGATATGATGGGCGGACGACGCTTTATTGAATCAAGACCAATGCCAACGAGGTAAATACATATAACACTATGATCAAATGCGGAACAACAATATAAAAACGTGGTTACTTAATTTCTTGCAGGGTGATTTGTTGCTAAAATTTGTAACTCCTTGGGAAATTCTCAACTTCAGCAAACTCAAATTATAATAATTACTAATCCCACGGTAGACCCATAAATTATCTGTGATAAGTATTTATTACCATTTTTAATAACATGAATGTGTAGAATATAGAACATAAGTTTATTTGCAATTTACATGCATACATATGTATTTTGAAATTTAATTTATATTTTATTGAAATAAAAGAAAAAAAGAAAACAATTCTTTTTTTTTTTATTTAATTTTAAAATTAGAAATTCTATTTTAGGAACCGAATTTTTAGGTATTGTTTCAGTTGTAGTTAACGTTAGTTTCAGTCGTTGTAACTGAAAAAATATATACATCTACTAACTAATTGGTATATATAAATGAAATATTCAGCAATCTCAACAGTTTATTGTAATAGTTTGGGGCAACCGACCAAATTCGATTGGCTAAAAATTCGGTTACAAGAACGAAACTGTTTTCTCTGTGTAGATTGCAATAAATAAGATTTTGTTCGATGAAACATTATAATAAATACACTGATCAACATCACTTCTTTTAACGTCCAACTCTCATAACATATTGCTTAGAGTCTCATTCCACACTCGATATAGATTTTTGTAATTTACGTACCTTTCCGGAGCCATCATCATACCTTCTGGTTGCTTCTTAAAAATGTCTTCCTTCAAGGTACCATTAAGAAATGCAGTCACAGCATCCATTTGTTGAATTATTAAATCATAACCAACTGCTAACGCAATTAAATACCTTAACGATTCATAACTTACTACAGGAGCAAATGTTTCGTTATAGTCTATAAACCTTAGTATAGACTATAAACTTTACCCACTAATCTTGTTTTTCTTCTAACGATTTTACCATCTACATTTGTTTTGTTTTAGAACACCCATTTACATGGAATTGCCTTTTTATTAATTGGCAATTCTGTTAAGGTCCAAGTATTATTATTCATTAATGAATCATATTCTTCTTTCATTCCTTGTGGGCAATCTGCAGCATGTGGTGATGACAATGCTTTTTAACAGTGGTAGGGTCTTCAGTTACAAATTCTGTAGCACAAAATTTTATCTTGATCTCTGAAGTAAATTTATATGTTTTTTGACATTTCAATAACTTTTAGATTTTTTTTTTTTTTTTTATAAAAAGCTCAAGACTGTGTATTTTTTATTCCATTTCACACTTAAAATATTAAAAAATAACTAATAATCTTGTTAGTATCAAATTTAACTTTATTGCTACTTGAGTTACTTACTTATCTATTTCTAAATTATTACCTATTTTAATTATTAAAATATTGTTTTAAAGTTAAGATTGAATTTAGAATTAATTAAGGTATGAATATGTATAGTTAATATAATATTATATTCTGCACTATAATTTAACGATAAAACAATATCAAAACAATTACATAAATTAGTAATAAATGTAGATTTTCAAATTTATTGCAACATTAAAGAGTTGTCATAATTTATAAAAATATTATACACAAAAAGAAAAAAAAAAACAAATTTTTATCAATAACTCAGAGCTACATATTGAGAAAAAATTTATGTGACACGGGTTTGAGAATCCCCGTACCGCAGAATCAATGTTTTCCTGTGTAATATTTCTGCGTTTAGGCTTGGAATTGTTTCTTGAAAAAATTTTTATTTTGTTCTTTTGGGTTTTACGTTTATATGTATACAAAAAGAGAAAAATACAAATCACATGTTTCTCCCTCTCTTTTGAAAATAAACAATTATTGCAAAAATAAATTGCCTTGTGTGAACGCACGATTTTTTTAATATTAAAAATTGTTAAAATTTCCTCCCACAAACAATTTTTTAAAGTGTATAAATTTTAAAATATACTAAAATAAATACAAATTAAATACAAATTATAATAAATAAATTAAAATAAGTAAGACAACTAAACTAAGTAATAAAACAATACGCCAACATAGGTAATAACACCAGCACCACCTCTACTTTTTTTTTTGTGAGCGATCATAAAAATTAATTGATCTATTTATGACAATAGCTAACAATTTCATAAATCTCTAAGAAAGATAAGGGGGCTTATGACTCATAATAAGTATAGATATTCTATATCTCTAGAAATATATGATAATTTTTGTATTATATGTAAGTAAATACTTTGTTTTAATATTTAAAATAAAATTTTAATTTATATATCTTTTTAACTATCATATTTAAATCATTTTAATGTAAATGTCTTTTTAAAATATAATTTTCATTTTATTTTATGTTAACTGTCAAATATAAATGTCATTTTAAGACAGTTTGAATTTTGTTTATGTTAAAAATCTAAAGATTTAAGAAAAATATATACATTAAGCGGTGGGTAATTTTTTATTTTTTTTTTTTTTTTTTGTCTCAAAACAAAATTGTAACCAAATCATAAAATCAAATATAATATTTTTTAACTTCTTTGATAGTTTGATATTTTTTTTTTTTTTTTTTTTCAAAGCATTAAGTCGTATTACAAGACATTTTACACTTTAAAAGGAGGAATTTAATTTGACATGTTGACAGACATAAATCGAGCTGTTAATGTAGATGTGATTAAATAAATAGATAGATAGACAAGACATAATTTTTATGGCTATTTTTTTTTATTAAATTTACATATGTGTATGTATATCCTACACTATAGAGGGTCAAACATATAATTAATATATCATGGGATTTGTAACACTTAATATAATTGAAATATAAAATTTTATTTATCACTATGAAAATAAGAATGCGTTCAGATTACGCAAATCTTAACTTGCATTTACTTAGTATCGAGGCTAAATATGTCTTTGTCAAGACAAACATGAACATTTTATCAGAATAAAAATCTCTCTATCCTGGACAGAATATATTAGTATAAAAACGTCAAGACAAGTTGTCAGCACTTGAGCTTTGGAAACTTTTGATTCTTAAACTACTCCATTTCAGTTGTTATTGCCATTTTTAAATAATTGATTATAACATACATCTTTCCCTATAATTGATAATGATAAAAAATTTCTATAATTCAGAGAAATTCTTGATTCTTCATAAACAATTTAATTGTCTGGACACTACCTTCACATACATATACAACTTTGTTTTAAGCCCCCTTATAGCAGAAAATTAAAAATATTTACAAGAACAGTTCATTTTTATTTCCTCTCGCTCTCGAACCAACTCTAAATTTTTACAAGTGAAATTTTGTCCTGCGAAAAGTGTTAAAATTTTACTGAAGAAAATTAAATGCCTCAAACTTTATATTTTTCTTTTAATCTCTATTTTACCTAGTATCCAGACTAGACAATTTCTTTTATCAAGACAAATATGATAATTTTATCAAGATTTGAATGTTGCTAGTGTAGACAGAACTTATTATTTTATTGCAGAGTCTAGGTAAAATTGTCAAAAAAGACGTAATTTTGGTTATTGTTCGCATTTGTTAAATAATTTGTTATGACATACGCCTTCCACTGTAATTGATAAAGATAAAAAAATAAATCTACAATTAAGACAAAAACTAAAGTGTGTCTTTTGCCTCTTTAAAAATATTCAAAGGGATTCGTTTATATTAATTTTTTTTAAAGATTTCTATTCGTAGAGATTTCCTAAATTCGTTTTTGTCACTCACATAATCTTAACACAGTGTCTTATTTATTTATAACAAATTTTGTTATAATTTAAATTGACTTTGACTTCTTGCGGTGAATGTGTCTTTTTAGCAGCAGTAGTTCTATTCATATTATTGGCTTCTTAAAAAAATTTACAACAAAAGACAAAATATAAAACGTGGGTGTTGGTGTTAAATGTCAGTTAATCAAAATACATAAAATTTATAGTAAAAAAATTAAAAAAGAACAAAATGGAATACAGAATAGTATAAAATAAACGGCGTCGGCAGTTAATGAAGTGTAGGAACGAAAAAGATTGATGTTGATGTGACAGGAAGTTTATAAATTATTCAGAGACTTTATTGAAAATGATACCAATAATTATGTTTTTATTAAAAGAAGTTTTAAATAAAAAAAAAATACATATAGCTGTTTAGGATGTTTAAGATTAAGAGATTTCTTTGGGAAATTTTTAGAAATATTTTAGTCAAAATTTTATGAAATATAATTTTTTTAACATAAAATAAACAAATTATATTTTAATAAAAGTATTTATACTTATTATTAAAAAAAAAAACAAAATTTATTTTTTGAAATAATAAAAAAAAAAAAAAATATTTTAAAATATTTCAATTAAATTATTAATCAAAATTTAAAAATGATTTTAAATAATTTTACAATTAAATAAATAACACAAAATACTTCTATTCCAATATATTAAATTGAAATTTTACATAGAAAATCTGAAATTAATTTCATTTACGACTAATGCATATTCAATTATTTTATTAATAGAACTCTAACCTATTAAAAAAATTATATATTCAATTATTTAAATTATCCCTTTTTTATTTATAATTGATTAATTTATTATTTGATACAATAAGAAACGAGATAGGAAATATAGTCGGTCAAGCCCGGCCATATGATATCCTACACCATCAAGTATGTGCATCAAAATTCTGGATCGATACCTTTACTAAGTGTAAAATGAAATATATAAATACATAATATTACTTTAATACTTACATTTATATGAATTTATGCGCTTTAGAGTGATTCCCGAAAGTGGGAATCACTCTATGAGTGATTCCCACTCTCGGGAATGGGAGCTATTATAAATTATGGACCGAACCACATAAAATTTAGCACTGTGATTTCTGGTTAAACAAAACTTATTTGTGTCGAATTTTAACTTGATACTGAAATTTGTATTTGATTTATGCACGTTAAAGTGATTTTCGGAAGGGGGATTTATATGGGAGCTATAGTCAATTATGGACCGATATTGATGAAATTTAGCACAAAGGTTAACACTTATACAAACTTCTTTGCACCGAATTTCATTAAAATATTCCTATATTTAAGCCATTTAAGATCGTTAAACCTCTATTCCCTGAAGGACATTTGTATGAGGGCTAGGTGAAATAATGAACCGATCGTAACCAATTTCAGTAGGCTTCGTCATTGGTGGTCCGACAATATTTTCTGTGCGTTACAAACATCAGCACAAACGCATAATACCCCAACCACCTATGGTGGTGTAGGGTATAAAAATAATTGAAAACTGATAAATCGTTTTACTTTTAGTATAAAATATTACTAAATTAGAATTTTGATCACTTGAATGATTGAAACAATTTAAGAGGTAATTGTAGCAACTATTAATTTTAATCAAATCGTTTAATATACCCTATTTTCTGTGAATTAAAAATTTTTTAATGGTAGTCAAAAGATTTCCATAATTATATCCTTATAAATACACACCTGCTCAAAATAATAGATACACCGTATAGGATAATATTAAAGTGACGATAACATTGGAAAATTCTTCAGAAATACTCCAAGTATTTTTCATTTATTAAATAATTTGATCTGGCAATTCCACTTTAACGAAAAATATGGCAAGTATAAGCACACAAATTAATTTGCATATACATACGTCCAGCGTTACCGTTGAGAATTTTTAAAAAGTGTCCAAAAAAGGGGATTTCAAAATAAAAAGTCGCCAAAAAAGGGAATTTTCTAAAAAAAGAGGTCCAACTGATTTAAAACCTTAAAATACTCCATGAAACATTTTTATTTGATAACAACAAAAACAACACATTTTGGATTCTATGAAAAACTACAAAACTAAATTTTATTAATAACAAAATAAATTACAAAAATTCACAAACATAGTTAGCATACAATTCTTGTTTAATAAATTGAACTTTTGTAATTTTGTATGAGTTCTTCACTCGTACTCCCCGTCGGACAAATTTTGGAAGGAACACATGGATCCACAAGTATTGTCTTAAGTCTATTTTTTATTATTGATAATTCAGTAAAAAACACGTTCCACCGAGGGATTCCTATGAGTAATATAAAAATATAAATTAGGATCGAATCTTTTTTATTAATATTTCAATCCAGTCCAAAAAGATTCGGCATATGTTGATATAAATAGCTGTTCATAAACTTTATCAATATTTTTAGTTACTAATAGTTTCAGTTCATATATGTATAAGTACTCCGCAGCATTTTATATTACTATACTGTGAAACGATATCAAAATGATGAACTTATTTGTTGAAATAAATATATAATGGGTCGATATATTTCAAACAATTTATTTTTTCGTCATTTAGCACATAGCCTTAAAAGGCGCCATTTAGTCGTCATTTAAAAAAGGGACCAAAAAAGTATCCACGTGGTTGAAAAAGGGGCAAATGGCGACTAAAGTCGCCAAACGGTAACACTGCATACGTCTTTGATTTAAATGCCAAAAATTGTTTCTGAAAATAATAGATACAGTTAGCTAATTTGTAATTTTTTTTGTTAAGTCAAAATCTATTATACTTTTAGATGAAATATAATAAAGAAATAGTATTCCGATATAGAAAATGGGAAGAAAGAGGGAAACATGGTTCAAAACAAGAGTAAACTGGAAAGTGGTTGCTTGAAATATTAAATAGAGGATAAGAAGACAACAACATTTTGTCCAAAATACCTTATCTAAAAAATAAACGATAGAAACACGTATTAGACCTCAGCAAATAACCCTTTAAACGGAAACGAGGATTATTGTATTGGGAAAAAAGAACCCCTTTAGTTCTTTGAAAGCTATTTCAGCTTCAATTTCTAATGAAGTAGGTCCGCAAACAGTTTGGCTTCATCTTGTGCAAGACAAGTTTCAGGAAAGAATTGCCAGAAAAGTTCCATCAATGTGTATACAAAATATGAAGATACTGTTAAAACTTGTTAAAAAACAAAACAATTTACTTTATTCCGAATATGGCGAAGCGAAAGATAATTTGTTTGAAAACGTTTACAAAAATAGTGTCCACCGCTCTAAAGGAAAAAAATCCACGTTTAATTCACAAAGAAATACTGTTTAACAGGGAGGTGAGAACATGAAGGTTTGTGCAAGGCTTAAAATGTAATTATGTTGATCCCATTGATAAATACAATGGATGCCTATATTGGAAATTGTTATGTTTCCATATGCCGTAGAGAAATGCCATTTACTTCGGGCATTCGATCCAAATAATGGCCCTAGTTAAGAAAGGGTTCTCCCAGAGTAATGTCCATGATCTAAGCTACCCAAATCCAACAACGGATCTAAATCCTTTAGATAACTTGTTAAATGATTCAAAGAAAAAAATATCGAAAGAAGTTTTCAAAAATATGGACGAATTATATGGTAGAAAATAAAAAAATATGGTACAGGACACCAATGGAAACATGACAGTTGTTGATGTCTAGTATGTCCAGACGAATGCAGAAATTTGGCCAAAATAATGATGGATGTACGGGCTATTAGACCTTCCTTTACATTACCTAATAATTTTTAATAAAAACTTAACTAGCTTTTAATTTATGTATTTTTTTTTTAAATATATCTATTGTTATGAACATTAAAATTGCTTACATAGTAATGTAATTATGAAATTATTCTATTATCCAATATAATTTATGACTTGTACTATAGCTTTCGTTTTTCTTTCTTAATTGATTAAAATATGTATAAACTGATTTTTTATATTTAAATGAACGAAAACGTTTTTTTTCTTCCTTACATAAAGCAAACATATGTATGTGTATCTATTATTTTGAGTTAGTGTCTATACGTAAGTGTTATTAATTCATTAATTTTTTTAAATGTTTCAAAACAAAAGATTTAAGACACACACTTGTTATATATACCAATATAAATACAAAATCATGTTTGTGTCTTAAATCTTTTGTTTTTTAAATACACTCTAATAAAGCTGTAATTATTTTTGCAAACTATTTAATAATACTTTCTTTCCATATAAATTTGAAAATTTAAAAGATTTAAACAATTAAAATTAAAACAAAATTATTATTATTATTATTTTTAATTTCAAAAATTCCTAAACAAACACTTGATCTACTTATTTTATTTATTATTTAATAATGGTGGGAAATTAGGTCACAAAATGATTAATAATGAAGATGCCATATGTTAACTTTTTTATTATTATTATTTTAAATTGTATTTATATACAAGTATTTATTGTATAATAAAATAATCTCAAGAGGTCTTTTGAAAGCCCACCTTAATAAATTAAAAAATAAAAAACCAATCAATTGTTGTAAATTTATTATAAAATGAAATGAAATGCATTGTTTGCACTTCATACTGTTGATTATAATATAAATAATTGTAGTAACAAAATTTCATGAAAAATAATAAAAAAAAAAAAAACACTTTGTTAACATTTAAGTTAAGTTTAATTTACGTGAGTGTTATTTGCACGTGTTTTATTTTATTTTTATTTCTTATAGTTTTTAAATCAAGGTAAATTTACAATTTCTTTTTTTTTTTTTTTTTTTTTGTAAATGTAAAACGGAAATTTCTGATTACTCATTGAAAAAAATGTCCAGATATTTTTGTCAACATTCACAAAATTTATTGGAGCCTGTTCAGGGACTAAATATGTCTGCATATTTTGTATGTTTATTAATTTTAGTTTTGAAGATAAAAATCATATAAAAATTATAAGAATTTTTAATTTTAAGGAATTTACATTTTATTTATATTTTTAAAAACAACACAAAAGGAAAATTAATAAAAATGTAAATAAATTGTTAAAGTAATTCTTTTAATAATAATTATATATAAATGTATAAACATGACCTTTGACATTAAAATCATTAAATAAATTTTCACATAAAATGTTCGTTCCACCATTTTGGGTCAACTTTGCAATACTAAATATTTGCTAAAGAAACAAAAAAAAAATACATAAAAATACTAGTTTCATATGCACCATATTAGGGCTGCTGCAAAAACAATTCCAACTGACCAATAGACCAACCAATCAACTGAGACATAAAGACAAAATAATAAAAAAAAAAAAACGTGCCTGGGATTATGACAAATTATTTAATTATTAATTTATAATTGTTTACATATGAAAGTAAAAAAAAAAAAAAAAATCAATTCAGTTTTTATGGATAATTACGTTTTATTAACAGTTTGATTTCAAATTGTAATTGTCAGTTATTTTAATTATTATTAACTTTTTTTTCTCTATTAAATACATTTATTTTATGTTAACTAATATTTAATTGTCAAGGTCATTGTTAATGAAAACTACTACAAAATTTATTATTAAGCAACACAAAATGAGCAAATTTTATTTTTTTATATATAAATTTTAACGGCGGCTATGTGTCAGTTAATTTGTAATTAAAAACGAGAAAATAAAATTGTCATAAAATAAAGAAAATTTATTTATAACGGTTATAATTGCAATAAAAAATTTTAATTTGTTACTATTCCTTTTTTTATTCTAAAGTTTTATTTTCTAATATTAAAACAAAGATTAAATTTTAAAAGTAGCTTTATAAAAGTTAAAGGGTATTTTATAAACCTACTAAAAGGTTGTTTGTCAGTTAATTAACTAGAATTAAAAAGTAGTTTGTTTCTTGTCTGTTATTATATTTAATATTAATATTTTTTGTTGTATTACAATTTATATATAAATTTTAAAGTGTGCTACAATTAATCAGGAATATTGTTAACAAACATACCAAACGATTAAAAATTCCAAAAAATAAAAAAAATAAAAATGTTTTTTTTTTTTTTTTTTTTGTTTTTTTACTTTTAAACTATAAGTGGTACTGGTCAATATAAAGCACTATGGGTTTAAAATGGCGAAACACTTCATTTGGCTAAACCATATATTATTAACATATAGATATAAAGCTTGAAAAAAATCTTTGTTTTCAATTCCATTTTTTACTAACTCATTCATAGATATAGGTTTTTTTGACAACAGAGCTTCATATCTATGTTAATATTATGGGCTAAACTATTAATTTCAAAATCCACTTTATAAACAAAATAAAAAAATAATTTTAGTTGTAAATTTTTCCAACACAGAAAAAAATATTTTTGAAAAAAAAAACAAGCGCGAATGTTATATTCGGCCCGGCCGAATCTATATACCCACCATCAACTTTTTCAAATTTTATGTTATATGGCGGTAAAGTGGGCAGTAAGGTGGGCGGACCACGCCCATTTTTTGTTTCCGAGTTTACATTGGTCCTTGAACTATTTGAACACAATTTCGTTGAAGTTTCACCTTATATGGGAGTTTATATCGATCCCCGAACTATACATACAAAATTTCGTTGTCGTACATGCTTTTGTTGAAGAAATATCAGCAGAAAAGTATGAAATGGACACCCTGTGTTTCTAGTTTTTAGCCCATAACTTTTTTGTTTATTAACCGATTTTGCCCATTTTCAATCCCAAACAAACCTTGTATAAGACCATTATTTGTGCCAAATTTCGTTGTGCCCTACGTTGTCCCGTTCGAGCCCTATCCTGCTTTCAACAGACAGACGGACGGACATAGCTAGATCGACTCATAACCAGGACCCAGAAAATATATACTTTGTGGGGTCTTAAATGATTCCTTCGAATGACAAAATCAATATACCCCCCATCTTTTTCATGGTGAGTATAAAAATCAATTAAATTATTAATCAGAATTTTTAAAATGATTTCAAATAATTTCATAATTAAGTAATTTACTCAAAATCAAAGTACTCTAACAAAGTAAATTTAAGTTTAGATAGAAAAATCAAAAATCCAATTTCAATTATGATTGATACAAATTTAATTATTTTATAATAGAAATTTAACCTATAAAAAAAGAATTGTATATTAAATTATTCAAATTACTAGAAAAAATAAGTAAAAGCGCTATATTCGGCTGTGCCAAATTTTACATACCTTTCACCATCGATTGGTTGATTCAAAAAACCGAAATTCAAGAAAAATATTTGTGACCGATCTATATAAGAACTAAGCTTATAAAATATTGAAAATCGGTAAAAAAAAAAAATTTATTTTGGCCAATATCTCGGTTAATAATGTACCGATTGAGTTCATCTAAAATTGAGAAAAAAAAATTTCTGATCATTTGTCATAAAAACAAAGCCAATAGCTTATATAGGTGATTCAGAAAATCGAAAAAAGGTTTTTTTGAATATCTCGGCCATCTTTGAACCGATTTTTTTTTCAATTCAATAGAAAAGTTTTAGAATAAATTTCTGATCTTTTGCTACATATATCATGTATCTATGATATCGGAAGACTTTATAAACGCCATTTACAACATTTTTAAGCCAAAAAAAAAACAGTTTTTTAGATATATTTCCTCCATTTGTGAACCGATCTTGCTGAATTTCAATAGCAAAATTTTCGAAAGAATTTCAGATCGTTTGATATTTATATTACATATGGCAGTTGACGGTGGGCTTCATAAACGCCATTTCAACCAAAGGACACACGGACGGACATCGTCCTATCGACATCATTTCTTATAACGATCAAGAAAATGTAAAAAAATTTTCTCTCCGGCGAAAATTGTGGAAATTACAAACGGAATGACTAACTTATATATACCCTTTACACCTGTGGTGAAGGGTATAATAATTGCATAATTTTAGAAAATTTTAATTTTAATCACTTGAATAATTGATGCAATTAAAAAAGTAATTTTTTTCTGTGAAAATAGTAATAATTTTCAAATAAAAAAAAAAAAAAAAAAACAATTTCAAATAAAATAAAAGTCTAAGTTGGGGGTAGTGCACTAAATTTGTAGTTTCCACTAACACTTAGTGATAGTGCAAAATTTTTAACTAAAATCTTTACTTTTTAGTGGTGAGTTGAAAATTATCAGCCACACTCAGCATAGTGGTAGTGAAAAAATATTTTTTTTTTCCACAAAATTTAATTAGTGATAGTTAAAATTTTTTCAGCTCAAGCCTAGTGCAACATTTTTTTTTCTTCACTAAATACTTTAGTGCATAAAACAACCCTCCACTAATATTAGTGGAACTTAGAAATTGTTCACTAAATTGAAAGGTCACCTAATATTTTTTAAACTTTCTTCACTAAATACAAAATAAAGACTAACTACCATTTTCACAAACCAATTTTTAACATAAAATGTATTTTAAAATATTAGAATTTCCAAAAATCCCTTCGCAATGCATAAATTTTTTTTTAAACCAAAATTTTATCTCTTTAACTTTAAGCGTTCGGTCTGTGGAATGATGAATTACTTTTTTATATATGTATGTCTCAATATTTACAAATACGCTTATAAGATTTCCAAAACACAATAAAAGAAATTCGAAATTATGTAGTGTTGTTCTTAAACGATTATAAATTTGATAATTATCATCATAACTCTCTAAAATTAGTTCAGTCAGTTATGATTGATTTGAAAAATTTGATGTTTATTTTTAGTGAAAAAATTATTTTGGTAGCTTATGTGTAGTGACTGTTAAGATTTTGCACTATTGAGTGTAGTGCCACTAAATTTAGTTATAGTGAACAAAATTGCAATATCACTAAAAATGTTTAGTGGTAGTGAAGAAATCTTTCACTATAACTACAGTGATGACAAATAGTTAAAATTTTTTTTTTACTATAGTGCGATTTAGTGAAAAGCTGAATGCACTCACAATTTAGTGCACTACCCCCAACTCTGATAAAAGTAATAAATTTAAAAAAAAAGTACGGAAAAGCAACATTCATACCAATTAAAAAAAGTATTAATTTTTAAGGAGCATGAAAAAAATTTGTTTGTCGACCAGTGTTATCAAAAAGGTACCAATGAAAAAAAAATATCAAAAAATAACAAATAGTATTTGAACATACATTTGTACGTATCATTTGCTTAAAAAATTAAAATTTTAAAAAAAATATTAAATTTTAAAAAATATGTGTTTAAAAAAATGAGCTAAAAATAACCCATAAAAATACTATTTTGTATTGCAAATTTTCTAAAAAGTAAAAAACAACATAAACATCATTTTTCATAAAAATGCTACTTTTCCAAAAAAGTGTAAATTGTTACAAATAAATCGTTTTTAAAAATCTTGAAACTGAAAAGTAAAAGATATAAATATGATTGCACACATTTATATGTTAGAAATAAATTTGACCCATTGTGCCGTTACCAATATTGACCAATTTTTTGTAACGTAAATATCGTTTGTAAAGTGCCAAGTAATATAAGGTATTATTTAGCTATTTCTTATTATTTTTTATTTTATTTTTTTGTAAATATTTATTATGTGTTTGTAAGTAAGTATTTGTGAATGTTTAAATGAATATTATTTAGATCAATAACAATAACCAGCCATTGTTTAAGGGGCCATAAACAAAAACAAAAATATATCTCTTTAGTATCTTGTTGGTCTTGGCTTTGTTACTGAGGGTGTTGGCTTATTAAATATGTTTTTATTATATTTATATCTTTTTTATATATAAAATATATATATATATATATATATATATATATATATATATATATATATATATATATATATATATATATATATATATTTTTTTTAATATAATATGGATTTCTTACATAAACTTTAATACTCTTTCATACAAACATACATATATTTTATACAATATTTACTACATTTAAATTGTAGTTAATTCATTTATTTCTGTACTTATTTACCAATTGAAATTGAGTGAAGAAAACTTCTATTGATCTTAAATAAGTTAAATCTTTAGAACGGTAAGAAAACAATTAGAAACGACACATGTGGCTGCTGTTCTTTTGAAATTTAATTATCATTCATTAATTCTTTTATTTGAATATCGGATTAGGAAACATGTAGTGAGTTGTGTTTGTATTTTATCAGGGCGCCGCTTTAGTTCAAGATCAAGTTCCTTTCCTTCTTTTGTTTTTGTTTTTTTCTTTTGCTTAATATATTTCAGTTACCAAAAATAGAAAAATTAATTATTTTATAAATTTTTTTTTTCTATTCCAATTTAATTTTTTTTTGTTGTATTTTAGGGAGGTGTGAAAGATTCCATTTAAGGTGTGTGTTTTATATAAAAAAAATATATGTATAGATTATTATTTAAATTAATTCACCACAAATAAAAATAATTGATGAAAAAATTTAATTATGATTAATTATTTTGTAATTATTAATAGTTGATAGTTCCTGTGTTAATGTGTAAATAATATGGGATTATTACTACTGATTAGATACAATTTAACTCTACTAATACATTGATATAAATAAGTTGTATTTCTATTTTATCTATAAAAAGCTGAACATAATATTTATTATTCATATTTTCTATTAGAGTATATTTTTGAAAATAAATATAAAGAAATTCAAACTAATTCTAAACAAACATTCCGCAGTTTCTTCTGCAGTCACTTTGTAAACTCCCCCTTATGAAATTCCTGATTTATATTTTTGCTTTGATATAGTCTACATTGTAAGTGACAACTAACTAATTCTGACTAATTGAAAAAATACTTTTTCTTTAACGCCTTAAACTAATTGTTAATAATTAAAAAGTATGATTTTATTGAAAACATATAAATATATAAATAAACCCCACATGAAAGTAAAGACAAGGTCTCTACATAAAATTAAGGTGTGGACCACTTAATAACAACCAGTAATGGTTTAAAGATTAAAGAACTTTTTTTTTCTTCTCTTGTTTAAAAAAGCAAATGTTTAGAATTTACAATTGCTCTACTTAGTATTTATATAATTTTTATTACTATTAATATAATTGTTAAAAGGTTTGGTCAATTTAAAAATGAATTATTTAGATCATACAGTTTGGTTTCCTAGAATAAATAATGAATTTATTTGAATGGTAATAAAAAACTTCTATCACATTTTTCAAAATTTAAAAATAATTCTGTGAAACTTTAATCAGTGGCTTTTTTAATTAGTTTCTAGAGGCCGAAATATTTATTTCTAAAAAAAATTTAAGGATTTAATTCTTTCAAGTCTCATGATTCAAAAATTAAATTCTAACTTAATCATTTTATATAAAATTTATTATAAAAAATGACAAATTAATAACAACATATAATTATATTTTAAGGGCGTTAGTATACTTATAAAAAAAGGATTTATTATTTTTATTTATACACAAATAAATTATACATAATTTATATAAATTAATCTATCATCAACTCTTATTGAAATATTGAAACATTATTTTTTTAAATTAATTTATTTCGCTTTATTTAATTTAAGTATGTATATTTATTATATTATATAAAAAATGAATAAATTGAGACTAAACAAAAATATTATTTTTTCTTTCTTTTCTTTAAATTTAATAAAACTAATTACAAGAAATAATTGTATAAAACATATCGAAAGAATATTTAAATAATAAAGAAAATCATAGAAAAATTCTTTAACAATTTAATAAAAAATTAATTAAAAGTAATAATAAATTTAAGTTATTCAATTGAAATAGTAAAAAAATAAAAATTTAAACTAGGATATAAATTCAAAATCATCATCGGAACCTTCGTTATCATCACAACAATTACGTTGTCGTTTTGCCTCCAAAGATGAGTGATTAACTTTTTCAAAATCTATGAAATATAAAAGAAATTGTAGAAGAAATATTTTAATTAGTAAGTGTTTTAAGCATATTATATTATGGAAAATAAAAAATTTATCTAAAAACTAATTTAACTAAAACTAAAAACAAAAACCTTCTGTATCGCCACAACTTGTGGTTCGTGTCGAACTATAACTTATTAAATCATCTGATGAAGTTGTTGTGTAAGTAATATAGGAAGTATTTAAATCACTGGCAACTTCTTCATAAGAATTAAAACAGTGTTCTGTTGTATCTATATCTGTTTCTGTATCAGTTTCAGTTATTATACTGATGGTGGAGTCGTTTAAAGGAATAGAAGGATAGTGATATGTGGTATTAGTAGAAGCCATAATACCTGTCATACTCGACACCCATTCCGGCGAACGAGTTTTAGTTATTTCAAATAATGGTTGGGTGCTGGCTGTTAACACTTGATTTTTAAGATTCTCCAATAGAATATCAAAAGACATGCGGGATTTACAAAGGAAACACTGGAAAGAAAAGTTTATTAACATATAAAAATTCTTATTTTGAAATGTATTTTTTAAACTTACTACAGCCAACGAAGGATCCATTTGGGTAAATTGTATTCTACCCGCATATTTTTGATGAAATGTTTCATCAAAATCAATTTCATCCTGTGTCGTCTTCTGACCTACTGTACCCGATCTTTGTGTTGTATGAGGATCCAAAAATAAAACTTCATCATCTACATAGCCCAGAAAATATAGAGCCTGATTTGGTCGACCACCAATCATACCACAATTACCCACTAGTTCAAAGCATTTCTTTAAAGCTGGTATATAAATAGGATTGATGTCACTCAATCCCAAACGTAGGGGTAGAATAAGTAACAATGGTTTCCAAGATTCATCGTTTTTAGGATTCGGTAAACAAAGTGAAACTAAGGAATAATTTAAGTAAATTATTTTATTACTGATAAAAAGCCAAAAAAAAAAAACTTACTAATGTCATCTATGACGATGGTATTGTCCATAGCAACATGAATCATTAAACTGCACCAATCATCGTAACGAACTAATTTTCTGGATAATTTAAAGTAAATAAAACAAATTGATAGTATTAGATAAGCAATGCTAATAAAATATGATAAGACAAAAACACATTTTTACTTTTTAGAAATTAGTACTTTATTTAATAATTTGAAAATTAATAATTTTAAAAACAATTATTGTAATAGGTATTTTTTTCGAAATCGTAGAATTTTAAGTTTTAAAAAATTTTTAATCAACGATTTATGTTCGAATTCTCACATTCAGAACTCATGTCATAGAAGCGTTAGGGAATGGTTTCAGAACCTGTTTTTTTATTTTTATTCTAATGAGACATTTTCTTTTTAAATCAATATCATTTTGTAAATTATTATGGTTTATTTTATTAAGTTTTTAAAATTTGTTAATTTTTTTTTTAAACATTTCACCTCTAGTAAGTAATTTGGAAACCAATAAATTGTTCAGAGAAGTGATGTAGAAGTCATACAGAATTACTTATTAAGCACTAGTTCTTAAAATCATTCCTTAAAACGAATTTAGAATCATAATAAGGTTCTATTCAATGAGTTCGAGAGTTAGTTTTGAAACCACTAGTTCTAAGGATGTTATTAAAAAATCTGAAGTGTTTGTGATGACACCAGTTGTAGAACTAATGATTTTAGAACGTGTTCTAAAATTTTTTATGGGTTTTGATATTTTCCATTAGAACTTGTATATTCTTAAATAAATAAATTCCAAAATTTAAAAAAAAAAAAAAAAAAACTGAAAAAATTTGTAAAGTTTTAATAACTTTAAGATCAATCCTGCCACTTCGCAAATTAGAGAGATATGAAAAAAAAATCAAATCTCTCTAATTCAAAACGTACTTTCATTAACTATCGCTTTCTTTATTAGCATTTAAAAAAATCGAAACTTACTTGAGCACTTGTGCCACCGTATTAGGACCGAACCACTGGCCCACCTTCTTATCCTCCGAATCTCCCATTAAGGCAATTTGATGTATAGAAAAATAACTTTTTCTTGAGTCTTCAAAACGATTCACTATTTTTAAATATGTTGAATCTCTCGTTTCAGTTGTCCAAAACCAATCACGACCCAAATGCAAATCAATGAGTGCCTGAGCCAAAACCATTTGCCCACAGCGCAACATGCAGCCCCAGCCTTTGTCAGTAGTTAATTGTGGTTCGCCCAAAGGTACAAAACCTCGACGATATGTACACCAAAGACGTGATTGAACATCACGACGTATTAGTTCCAATTCTTGTATGGCATTATAACTTTTACCCAAAATCCAAACTGTAGTATTAACCTTTGGTATGTCATCAGGTTCACCCGTAGCACCGGCCACAGCACCAACTACGGCACCAGCCAAAACGCCATCAGGACCTAAGTATGCTTCAAACACACTGTCCATTTTGCGTGAAACATTAGTATAAAAATCTATGAAATGATCAATATTGGCGATGCACTGTAGTCTCAAATAATAAAGTCGACGACTGTGACGATAGAGGTCTTCGGGATGTGTACTTAACCAAGGTAAGTGAGCCAGTATGTGTATGCTAGTTATTACAAGTAGAAATATGCTTCCACCAATAGCCCAATAGCTGTTGTTATTGTAGTGTAGCAATAACAAACAGCTGGACCAAAGTTCCTGCAATCTTTCAATAATCTTGCCAACTTTTCACAAGTTAGTTAGTAAAAGCTCTACATAAATAATTGGTATTAACGCAATATTTCTTATCACTAAAATATTTACAAAGAAAAAAACTAAAATTAAAACAAATGGTATAAAAAGTAATAAAAACAACATACAATATGAAAATTTGTTTACCTTCAATATTTTTTGTTGTTTTTTCCTAACAACTTGTGCTCAACTTCTTATTTTTTTTTCAATTCCTCACTCTTTGGCTCTCTTTCTAACACTCGTTTTCCGTTTCTTCGTAAAGTCTTGTTTTCTTCTTTGCTTTTTTGTATTGTTTATGCCAATGTCATCATCACCATCAATACTTACAATTTAATTGCTTTTTCCATTGGATTTTTTTGCTTTTTTCCGTTTTTTATTTAATTCATTTGGATTTTCCTCAAATGCTTTTAGTTGTGGCAGTGCTACAGCTTTAGTTTTTGTTTGTTAATATTCGTTTTAAATTGTTTTAATTTTGGTTTAAAATTAAATAGAAAAATTCTCCGTCGTAGCAAAACAAAGAACTAAATATTTTTTGTTTTACATTTTTTTTATGACAAAGCAAATGTCAAATTTAAATAGGGTTGCCAAGACTCAAGAAATATAAATGTGAAAACCTTATCTATGGTGAAAACGTCAATAAACGAATTAATAAAAAGTGCTGTAATTCAGTTAATTAATTGATGATTAATAAATTAATTTAATACATTTGTAAATTGATTGATAATAATATCAAAACAATTTTTTTTTAATAATTACAAGTGATATGTATTTTTTGGTCTTGAAGGATGTTACTGGAATAAATGAAAACGATAAATAAAATTTTAATATTATTATTACGCTCAAAAATCTAATTTCAAAGTATATCATATTTTATTTAAAACATTTTTTTATTTTTTTTGCTAAAAGGCTTAAAAATTTAAATTTGTATACAACGAAATATTTTATAACTAAAAATATACCTAATAAATCTGCATTTATTGCCATTAAATTTTTTTTTTTTTGGTAAATTTCAGTTAGATTACTTTTAACAAATTACAAAACTTATTATTTAAATCTAAAAATTCATCATTCATTTCTCCACCACTGCTCAGCATATCAGCATTTGGATCCACTACATCACTTTTCTGTGCTTCATTTTTTCTAGCCTGTTGTCGTTTTTTCTTTAAAATCTTTTTGCTTATTGTACGATTAAATTTTTGATCTTTGGGTTGCTTCCAAGAAGGTATAAATTTTTCGCACCATTGCCACAAATATAAATAGAAATCGAACATCATTTGAGAATCTCTAAAAATGAAATTCTTTATATAGTATTGAATATCCAAACGATTTTTAAACAAATCATATAAATTATATAAAAATACACCACAATATGATTGAGCCATATGAGGGGCCTCATAGGGAAAATCTAACAGAGCATTGAGTGAATGCAATTGAAAGACCACTGATTGAAATTCTGCAAATGCATGTAGTATGGTGCTGGTATATAAATCATATTTCTTTTTAAATATCTCCTGCATATGGAAATGTTTTAAAAGTTCATTTTGTACTAAATAACAATCTGATTTTGGTATATATGCCAAACGATCTGGTATAGGTAGAGCTAGAACTTCATCTTTGATAAACCGTTTTTTACCATTTGCTTCATCCTTATCACGTACCTGACGTTCTTTTTTAATAATTTTACCAAACTTTTTTTGAAAAGCTTTTAAATCTCTTTCGGCGGGGATTTTTGAATCGATAGTTCTCAAAACTACCAGACAAACTATAAGAGAGTGCAAATGTACCACATCACAATGTTGTGATTTTTGTAGCCAATAAACAATAGCCATAAAATACAGTCTTATATCTTTTGGCAGTTTATCTAATTCAGCAAATAGTTCATCAGGATTTAATTCAGGCATTTTATTTTCAAATACTACTTTCAGAAACAAAGGATTAGGATTTTCTGGTTCGAAATCATATTTAGGTTTTTCCTCGACTTCGATGTGTTCATAGCGTATGTTGGTAATTCTAGTGGCTCGTGTTAGATATGTGAAAAATAAAGGACGTATGGTACCATCTTCCATTACTTTTGGTACAAATTCGTTTCCCTTGACATTATTCAGCAGTGAATAGATTAGTGTTAATATGGGTAAAGCTAAGGCATTGCAATCATTGTAAGGAAAATGTTCTATTTGTGGATTGTTAATATATTTTCGTAAATGTACTAAATCAACAAAGAAACGAGGTAAATTGGCGGGATACAATTTATCTATAAACCATTGAGGAAAGTTAGAAATTATATCATTTTGATCTTCAATCGCATCTAATTCTTCTTCATCTTCTGAATTGTCGGTTATTTCATTATTTGAGTTATTTTCTTCTTCAACATTCTCTAAAACTTTACATTCATTGTCCTTATCTTTATCATCTTCTTCTACTTCTTCATCATCTTCCTCTTGTTGAGAATTTTCTTCCTCCTCTTCAGATATTTCTTCTTCTTGTTGAGAATTTTCTTCCTCCTCTTCAGATATTTCTTCCTCTTCATCAGATTGTTCATCCTCTTCATCAGTTTCATAAAATTCTTCTTCTTCATCAGTTTCTATGAAATCTTCAAAAACATTTTCATAATTATTTTTGAAAAAGTCATATGACCGACATTTTTCATTTGAATAACCACTTGTGGCTGCTTCAACTTGTGCCAATAAAGACTCTCGTTGACTCTGGAAATATGAAGTAAAAGAAAATAAATTAATTGGGAATAGGTATATTTATAAATTTAAATTCTTCACTTACTGCTTGTAATCTTGTCAAAATTTTCTTTAATGCAGACTCGGCAGTTTCCGTTTTTAGCCATTGCAGAATAACTTTTATTCTACGCTGTTGCTGTTTCGTTTTACGACTTCTGCCAACTTTTCCCATACCCGATTGGAAAAAGTTTTGAAACGATGATCGTGATATGTAATCATTTCCCAACATGGCCGCAAATAAAGGTAACTTTTCTTTACTTAACGAACCTCTTGCTATTAAATTCTCAATACGATACATGCAGCAATCCAAATATTTATAGGTTTTACCTTTTTTAGGTTTTTCCTTGTTATTAACAACAATTGTATCCATTATACGGTTACCTCTCGTACGTTTATCCACCTTCTTGGCTTCACTTTTTCTTAGTAGGCGGGTATTATCTTCAGAATTTTCTACCAAATTACTTTTACAAAGTTTTGTATGGGCTTTTACAGTTAGAGTAATCAGGGGTATATACTTAACGTTGTGTATATAAAAATCGGAATCGTAACTTAAAACTGGACATTTCAATTTACGACTTAAAGCGGCCAATTCATCATCTGCTTCAAAAACACAACGCATTACTGGAACGCCACAATCCTTCACAGCATCGACAAAAACTTCTTTCATCATTAAAGGAAAAACCGTTATTGAAGCACAAGGGTTAATGCGTTTTATAACGGAAATTTTGCCTCTCATACGTTTTCCCACTGTACGCAGTTTACGCTGTTCATAGCCACCATCCATTAAAACATACGCTTTAATATTACATTCAGCCAGGACCATAAAGAAATTTACCACAGCCCTATAGAAATCATCGTAATCTCCTCCAAAAGCTGAATAATTTCCGGTGACATCCTTGTAAAGGTTGCAAGCCAAATTGTCTCCATCTATGACTAGATTACAATCATGTAATTCATATGGTGTCAAATACAACTCAGCATGTCTCGCTATAAAGCCCGTTAAACCTCGTACACCCATTTGATTAAAAATTTTAAACTAATTAAAATTTTATATTTAACTTTAATATAAATAAATGTACTACATGTGCTTCTAAAATTGTACAAATTTGTTATGAACAACTAAACACAACAAAATGTCAAAAAAGTGTAAATAACTAATTGAGTGCTACCATATTATTATTAGATTATAATTGCTAAGTTAACCAGATTAATATAATTTATTTTTCCAATTTCTTTCCTATTTCCATTAAATTTATATATGGACTTAAAATTTTCTGGATTTTTTTATTTAAATTCCTAATAAATAATATAAATAAAAAAATGAAGATATTTGTTCAACTGGCATTCTAATTATTTGAAAATTGCTTTTATTATTTTACTTATCGCACAATTGTTGCGATATATATTCGTTAAAGTACCATCTCTAATAAAAGTGTAAGCAATTTCAGTTACTGTAACTTAAAATAGCTGTTTTTTTATTTATTTATTTTTCTAATTATTCCCAGATATTTAAAATTTGTAATACTGTAATTAATGAATGCAATTGTTTGAGCTTTTTTAGTTTACTTAATAAAAACATTATATATTTAAAAAAAAAAAAAAAATATTAATATTTTTCAAAAAGGCATCACAATTTGATTCTGCAAAAACGCTGTATTGTCTGGCATCTTCTTAACTGGCAACACTGTTTCTTGCAATTACACGACTTCTTCATTCGTCGTTCAGTAATTGTAGAAAATAGTGCGTGTTGCGGAAAGCCGAAGGTGTTATATTTATCTGCTTTAGAAAAAATTAAAAAATAAGAGAAAAGAAAAACTGAAAATTGTATTAAAAACCATTGAAATAAGTAAAATAAATGGACGAAAGTAGTGCCTTTTAAAAATAAACAAATAAATTATAAAGAAATAAATCTTTACAATAAGAAAAAAATTAAAAGAAAATCCATTGTCGTATTAGGAAAAAAAGAGAATGAATGAAAAAAATTATGAATTAAGTGAAAACGTAGTGAAATATATAAACATAGTTGTAGAGTTTGAAAAAATCAAACTTAAAACGAATATTTAACAAAAAATTAACAATTTAATAAAATTTAAACAATTTGTGAAATATTTTTCAAGACTATAAAGTTAAAAAGAATTATTTGTACAATTTTTTATATTCGTTTTACTTGAATTGCTTAATTTCATTAGCCGTCTTCCGTCTTTCTACAAACCTTCTTCTTCTATATTCATATAAACGTACAACAACAAAAGAGAAGAAGAAAAAAGCCATCCAACCAACCAACAAAATCAACCAACCAACCTAAACCAGCCATTTTAGTGTATTGCATGTTTTTGTGTGAGTGATTTTTTATAGAAATACAAGAAGAAAAAAATAATAAAAAAATAATCCACAAATAAAAAAAATCATAAATAATTTTGTGATAAAACAGTGAAAATTTATTAAAATTGTCTTAAAAAATTGCAACAAAACTAAATTATTATAAAATAAAAAAATAAAAAAACATAAAAATTAAACTCAAAAATCCATACAAATTTTGTATTCTTTTAAAGAATTTGTCACATTTTTTAGTTATTTCTTCGATTTTCCTTTTTCACTTTTGTGTACTTGTTCTTACTTTAAAAAGAAGACAAAAAAAAAGAAGTAGAGAAAAATATACGAAACATAAAAGTGTATAAAGAAGTGCGTGTGTGTAAATTTTTGTTGTGTTTATTTCTTTTTTCGTCTTCATTCATTAAATTGAAAAAAGAAGAAAAACAAAAAAAGAAAGAAGAAAAAATCTCACTACTACATTTATGGTATAGAAAATCGACAACAAAAACAACGAGTGCTGCTGCGTCTGTCATTCTCTTTTTCGTTTCTTATTTCTACGAAATTCTTCTAGTGGAGTTTTTTCTTTTAATCGTTACGACGTTACCGAAGATTGTTTTTTTAATATTACTGTGTGTGTGTGAATTTTTTTCACAATATTGAGAAAAATAAAATCGTATTTAGACGTTATTCGGTTATTCGCTATTTTATTCGCATTTTAATCTCGTTTAGAGGATTTCGCGAGCTCCACACAACAGTTGTTCATCATTGTTCATATGATTGGCAAAACGCCGGTCAGGTTTTCGTAACTAAATTTAGTTGCCTGTCGTCGTTATCCTTAGCAGGTGTTACTGCGATTTCTTTTTTTCGTTTATATATTCATTCGTATGTGCCTGACTGAGTGTTGTCTATCTTCGTTTTTGCATAAATGAAATAATTTTTAATCACACGATTTTTGGATTAACAAACATTTTGCATTTTTGTCGGTAGAAATTATAAGGAGGATTTTTCGCGTTTTGCAAAAGGTAAGTTGTTGAATGTTAAAAATAAGTACATTTTCCTAATGGAATATTTTAAAACTATCAAGAAAGTTAATTGTAATATTAAAAAATAATAATTTTAAGGACTTTTGATTTTATTAAAATTTGTTACATAAAATGTTTTATTAATAAGTAATTTTCTTTGTATTTATCAAAATATCATTTATTTACTTTAAAGTGCAAATTTTTTAGCATGATAATTTTTTGCTGAAAAATTTTGGCACTGAAATCGTAATAGGTATTATTGCTGATTTCCTTAAAATCAATCTTTTATTATTTGAATTTCATCGAACATTTTTATATACAATTTCAAAAAAATAGGTATTTATTTTTGAAATAAAAAATGGTAAATACCTTTGTAGTTTGAGTTTATTAAAATATTCTTTAATAAAGTAATAATGTTTTTAAAATCAAAAAAATATGATCTTTGACCTCTAACAGTCAGAGCAAAAATTTATAAAATCATGTAAAAATGCATAAAATCATGTATAAAGTCAATTTTCTGATAAAAAATATAATTAGTGTAAAATTTTTGCACTATTATAACTATATTTAGTTTATTGTCTTCGTATTAACGAAATGATTAGAATACAAAAATAAGTTAAAGAATAAATTGTTTTAAAAAAAGTAAAAAAAAGCAATGATGCTTTGAGGCAGCCTTACACGTTAGAAGATTAAAATATTTTATTTTTTTGATTAATTTTAAATTATGTAGTATTCAAACTAAAAATAATTTGATTTTAATTAGTAAATTGATAAAAAAATAATTTCTTTTTGCACTTAAAAACATTCAAAACTAATAATTACCTTGCATTAGGAAATTTCTATCAATTAATAAAAGAAAAAATTATTAGGGTAATGGGAAATTAATTAAAAAATTCAGTTGGTTGCTAAATACGAAAAAATTCCCCCTTTATTATAAAATAGGGAAAATTATACTCTTAAGTATAAAATATCCAAAAATATGTCTTTTAAATTACTAA
Source organism: Protophormia terraenovae (assembly GCA_951394005.1). Lineage (NCBI taxonomy): Eukaryota > Metazoa > Arthropoda > Insecta > Diptera > Calliphoridae > Protophormia > Protophormia terraenovae. The sequence continues at coordinate 148,837,314 of OX596074.1, forward strand.
AATATGCTCAAAAATCTGGATCTAAAAAATATTTATAAAATATGCTGCTAATTTTTAACCTATATTCACATTTATCAAATATTTGACCAAATTTGCGTGTCCAACAAATTTGTTTGATGATGTTTGATCTTGCAAATTTTTTTAAAAGAAAACAACGTCAAACAAAAGAAAAGAATACTTTATATATAACAAATCAATTTTAAATTTATTAAAATTATCTGAAACGGATAAATAACTAAAGTTTGGTTCAAGTCAAGTAAGAAATATGACTGCACATTTTTTTTGCCCTATTTAAATTATTAAAAATCTTTATATTAACTTAAAATTAATACATAATAATTGTAAAACAATTAATTGCTTCTGCTGGCTCCCTTTGGCGGTAACAAAGCAGATATTGTGGTCTATAATTAAACTCCATTAGCTAAAGGAATTTTCCGTCCTCCAACACATTTTAACTTATTCATGGTGTCTTTTCTACTTGGATTTCGTAATACCAATTTCAAAGGCAATGCATTAGGGACTCATTAGACAACTTAGTGCATTAGGGACTCGTTAGACAACTTAACGTATAAGATTTCCTTGCAAGGTCGACAAACAGTGTCCGGTTTGAAGGACCATAAGTAAGAGCCAATCGGTAATTACATTTCGTACCTCCTTAATGCGAAAATTAGCCGACTTTGTGGACGAGCATTCGTAGTATCTTTTCACCTTGGGATTCATTTATATACATAGTGTTATTTAATTCAAAAATTGCAATACAATTAGGATTTAAAAATCTTCTTATAAAAATAAAAACCCAATTTTATATATGAGTTATAAGAAATTCTATTAAGTTTCTTAGAAAAAATAATGCTAGGTAAATTTCCATTAAACAACTTCCTGCTTCTCACACGTTTGCACCACTAACAACACTTTACATAAAACTAGGAAGAAAAAAAAAAACAATATGCAACCGAAATTTAAAATTTGGCGCATTTTCCGGTATTTAACAATTGCACACTCACCTATACTATTTCAACAATGTGAAAAAAGAACAGGTAATATAAACCTGACTTTTTAAAAATGACATACTCACACATACATAAAAACAAACATACTGAAAAATATTATTTGATTTGCTAAATAGATAAAACACAAACGAAATAAGAACATTTCAACAACCTTATTTGTTAACAAATAAATACTAGCAACCTGATGATGTTGATGAAAATACTACCCAGTTTTATTCTTCCTTTTTTTTCGAAAAATATTTAAAAATTTATGTTTAAGCAAATCGTGTTTAAATAATGTTCAATAATATTCCCATAAATTTTTTTCAAATTACTACCCCTATTTCGAAATTCTATGAATTATATGATTAGTGAGCACTAGTAGCACAAGGAGTGTTACCATGAAAACCTAAATACATTACATTTCACAAAAATATTAAAATGGATCTTTTTCATAACAACCTTTTTGAAACCACCCGCAAGGTTTTAGATATATTTTGCATTTCTTTATTCATTATTTTACTTTCTATTATTGCATTAAGTTGTGATGAATAGAAAAAGGACCCTTTATTTGTTGTAATAATAATGATTTATTTCTCTATAAACTCTATGAATTATTTTCTAAATTATAATAAATTGCCAAATGATTTCTTTCAACAACCTACTGCGATAAATGTTAAGAAAATTACTGCGTTTTTTTTTTTTTTTTTTTTTTTTTTTTTTTTTTTTTTGTGATATTCAATTTAGTTTTTATTTTCTTTTAGTTTTGGCAGTATGTGAATATAAGATTTAAATCACAATACAAAAGCTCATTTCCTGTGGAGTAAAAAGAATAATTTAAATTGGTACACAGTAGTTTGGTGGCCAAAAAAAAAAAAAAAAAATTAATTTGTGATTTTATGGTGCCTTTGAAATGAGGTTAAAAGTTCAATTGCGATTGTTTTTGTATTCAAATTCTAATGTACTTATAGTTTAGTTTTTTCTCTCAATTGTACTAAAGATATTGCAGGGAAGTTTAACTAAAAAAATTACTTAAAAACAAATCACTAAAAAGAGTTGAAATAAAACTGCACTCAAATCTTCTAGAACCTTTACATTTCAAGTAAGAAAAAACAAACTTAACTTCAGATATTTCTATTTTTAATGGTTAGATATGGTTATGTTTTTCTATTAATTTCGGTTTATTTAATTTTGTTTGATTGCCTTAATGATTTAAAATTTTCTAAAATCTTTTCTTTTGTATATGACCCTTGTAAATTTTAAAAACCTCTATTCATTTCCTTTTCATTGAAAGATTTTGAAAAGTTTTGTTTGAAAGACTTTTTTTTTTAAATGTTTACCTTCAAATTACGCCCTTTTTTGCAATAACACTTGGACGTCTCTTAAAGCATTAGTAGTTTTTTTCATTTCTTGTTTTTTCTTGCAATTTGGTCACGTAACTCAATATATGTTTGTAGAAATGAATTATAACTCCAATTGTTATACTTTTTCTTTCTATATTTCATTTTAAAGTTAGAGTTTTTGCCAGTCATAGTTTTTATGAAGTATGTATGCTTTTCTTTCTCAATGTCTTTTTAGTTTGCATTTTGTTAAAATAATATCCTTGATATACATACATACTTATGAATTTATTTTTTATTTCTCATTTGGACTTTTTTGTGGTTTTTTATTTTTCTATTTTGCCAGGATTATTTTTCTCAGTAGAATTTCTTTTTGGTATTTATGTGTCTACGCATTCTTATTTGACCGCAAAAGAAGTTTCGATTTTAGTTCTTTTTTGCGGTATTGGATTTGTGGTACATATTGAAAAAGGGTGTAGTTTTACTAGAATAAAAAAAAAAAAAAAGCCAAAAAAATATCTAGGGAAATTATGCCGGCTTTATAAATTTTAAAATATATTTATTTTTATTTAATTAATTTTTTTTTTTTTTTTTCATTTTTATGTTTTTAAAACTAAAGTAAATTTATTTTTTATTTAATATTGTCATTTTAACTACTATTTTCTGAAACACTTGAATATATTAGTCATTGTATTATTTGATGCAGTAAAAGTTTAGTTTAGGTTTCATTACTTCCTACATAACTTTTTCCTAAAATGGTTTTTGCAGAAATAAATCGAATTTTGGTTTTGTTCCAAGTTGTGTTTTTTATTTACAAATATTGTGTAATACACATTAAGAAGTTTAATATTTTACTTACTTAAGTTAACGTAAGAACATTGTTCAAAAATCATTATTTTGGTTAATTAATATCCTGTTCGAAGGACCATGAAAATTAATTATAATTTTTTTGTCTGGTTGGCGAAACCAAAGCAAACATTTTTTGTGTAATTATAATATTTTAATGGCATTTGTGACTCATTTCCTAATTGGAATTCATTAACCCATTTCCGACTACTACCCGATTCCGTTGAGATAACTTTGCGAAATTTGGCACAGAGTTATTTTTTGTGATTGTGATAACAAATTGAGAAGATTTGATATTTTTCATTCTGAAATAAAGGGCCTTGAAAATTTCAGAAATCGTACCATTTTTGGATCGAGAAAATTCTTCTGAACAACATTTTGAAAACTTTTTAGCTCAAACATAAAGCTATTTACCTTAAGAATTCACCCATAGCATTAAAGCACTCCTTCGGAAAGCATATTTAAAAAATCGCCGAAATGAACATTGATGCGTTTTCGCAACACTAACGTTTTAGGCGATCCTTGTGGCTTTAACACCTAATTTTTAGAGCCTATTTATGAAAATTATCGTTTCCTTAAAAAATACAAAAAACTTATGAAGTTTTTCCTTGTTGCCTTGATGATTTATCTAGTGAATTAATTTTAACAAAAATTAATAAAAAAAAAAAATTATTAAAAATTTTATTAAAAATTATTAAAAACTTCCATTTCAATGTGTTATTTTTAAATTAAAAAAAAATACTTAAAATTTATTATAAAACAACTTCACGCTTTAAAAATTTTTAATAATTTTTTAATAGACATTTAAAAAATTATAATGCAAATATCTGCCATAGCTATTTAAATTTTCATTTTATAACCGTAAGATAATATCAAAATATTTTAAATCTTTTTCTTTATTTCTAAACAAATTTAAACTAAGTAATAATATATTTTGCCGTTTTTTGCAATACTCTTTCTTACGTAAATGTTAGTCATTATTTAAAAATATGTATTTTTTTTTAGCTAATTTAGCATAATTTTATCATAAGTATTTAATAATATTCACCTTTAAACTACAACAAATACATACACACTTAAAAAAGTTACCTTAGTTGCTATTTTAGTTATATAGCTTTTTTTTTTGACAATAATTGATGATAAAAAATTGTCTGTGACAATTTTTACAATAAGAAAATTTGTCACTTTGAAGATAGTAAATATGCCGGCATTTATTTAAATGACGTCAGTTTTTTGTGGCTTTTTTATTTTTTGTTTTAAATAAATGACAATAGCATTGAAATTTTGATTGTTTGTAAATTTAAACTTGAAAATTAATTTTTGCATAAAAGATTTCATAATTGTTTTCTTATTTTTTATTTTTTGTAGAGAGAACATTAAACTTGAAAATCAATAACATTTAAAAGGAGTAAAAAAATCGTTTAAATTTGTGTATGGTAGGGCAACCTTAGATGACATTTGAAAGGTAACCAGATTTAGTTTTTTTATTAAATTATGGATGTAAAAATTTTTTAATTTTATTAGGGTTAAATTTCTTTAAATAGTGATAAAATTAATTTCGTTAAAAATTTTTCCAAATTAGGTTATGTGCAAAATTTGTTTCTGTTTTTTTTTTTTTTTTTTTTTTTTTTTTTCATTTTAATACTGTGAGTAAATTTGTAAAATAATACTTTTAAAACGTGCACAGACAAATGTCTTGGTTTTAAGTACACTATTTAAAAATAACACTTCAATTCATTCATAAAAACGTTAAAATATATCAATAGTTTAAAAAGCTGTTTGGGGGTTCCGGTTTTTTTAAATTTTTTTTTAATTTATAAATATATATAACATTTTTTATATATTTTATACAATACCGTTGTTGTTAATTTATTTATAGTAGCATTTCTTTTTTTGGAATTATAAAAGGTACAAAATTAAAAAAAAAAATTATTTATTGGTTTCAAACATGAATGACTAATTATGTAGCAAATTTGTTCCACCTTCAGTTATAATTTCATATCAATGTGAAATTGATTGAAAAAAGTAAATATTTAATTTATTTATTATTTTTTCTTTTTTTTTGTTGTTTTCTTTTGGAGACCTAAATAATAATTTTGTTACTTTTTTATTATTTTATTTTTTTATATGAGATTTTTCTTGTGTGTTCGTTTTAGTTTTTTTGTTGAATTTTTCCGTTTATTTTCTTTTCATATAATTTTTTTTCTATATTGTTCTTATGTTCTTTTTTATATTTTTTGTTTATTATTTACGTGTTGCCGTGGTTAATTTGGGCAAAACGCTTTTTGAATTTTTAAACAAACGTGATGTTTGTTTTAGATAAAACAAAAACAACAACAACAGCAGCAAAGAAAATTTTTATATTTTTAACAAAATTTGCATTTTATTTGAAATAGTACATAGAAATGAACTTGTAAACAATAAATTAAATACAAATAGAAAATAATTTTTAGTAGTATAGTATATAATAGTATAATAAATAAACACTGAGAGAAATATATTGGTTAAAAATAACATCTATAATACATATAAAAGTAATAAAGAAAAAATGTGCAATTATTGATGGCAAATATTTTGCATTTTAAACATTTTCTCTTTGTTGCTAATTTTAGAAAATTTTTCAAGTGTACATTTTCTTTTTTTGCAACTTAATAATATTTTATTTGTATAAGTATATATGTACATACATTTGTATATGTATGTATATTTTTTAAATATATACTTAAGTACATACATATTTATTATGTTTATAAGTAATTTGAATAAATGAATGAATAAATTTTCCACATGGCAACTCATTTTTAACACACAAAAAACAACAACAATGTGTAAATGTTTTATAAATTGCAATTTCCGTTTTTAGACCAAAACATTCTCTCTCATCTATCCATTCACACTAAAAAAGATATATATGAATGTATGTATGTATGTACATCATATTAGCTAAATAGATAAATAGAAAGATATTTAAATACTTATACTAATAATAATAAAATATGGCCTGGTTGAAGAATGAAAGATGATTAGTCGTCGTGTATACATTTTATATCTACACAATAATAAATCTCTTAACATTTAATAAAGAAAAAAATTAAAAAAAAAAAACAAATTTGCACATTTAATCAAAGACAATTGAATAATTACGCTATAGTCATCATTGAAACAGTTTGTTGCTAGATTTTATAATTTCTATATATTTCTAAATACTTGAACTAAACCAGACAATATAATTGATGTCTAATAACAGCTACAGCAGCAAAAGACTCAGCCTTAGCATCATCATGATCATCATAGTCAATAGCAAATATTATTTTATTCCATATTAGAAATGGCGTCAACTGAGGAAGACAACCAAACGTTCACGTCATTTCCATTTTAGAATAGAAGAAAGAATATTATTAAGTGCTGGAATTTCATTGTGAATAAAAAACAACTGTAAAACAAATTTTTATATTGTGACAGATGCTTTGCTAGCTTGCTCAATTACCGTTATTTTTTTTTTTATTATTATTGTTATCAACACTTGTTGGAAAAATGCTAAAAAGGAAATACACTTTGTTTAAAGAACGCGTGTCGTCCTTCTAAAGTATCATATGACAAGTGTAGACGAAAGACAGACATACTTGTACATATATTTAAAATATATTTCGTTTTTTTTTTTTCCACTTTATTTTTACATATTTTAGATAATAGGGGATAAACTATTTTTTTAAAAGGACATCTGTCATTTTGGAAGTAGATTAAAAATAAAAAAAACAAAACCTAACTATAAAATTATTTGTTAATTTTAGAGGAAAATACTAAAATATAATTTTAATATACACAAATAATTTTCTTCTAAAAATCATAAATAGGAAACACTATGTTTAACACTTATATGCATATATATAATAAAACTTATGAAAAAAACGAAGATGAAGAGTAGTACATTTTGAACTCTTTTTTTTTTGTTCATAATTTACTCTTGCATATATATTAATACTCAACATTTATTTACATGTTGGTAAGTAATAACTTGTATATAAAAGAAAACAATAACAACTACTAACTAAAAGTACAAAATAATAAACAAAACACAAAAAAGAGCTAAAAAAAATTGTACATAGAATCCGTAAAAATACGAGCACCAGAAAGGTTTTTCTTCCAAAAGAATATACATAGAGCTACAGCATGTTGTTAAAGTTTGTGTACTTTTTAAATAAAGTTATACAAAAATGCATAAGCTTTATTTTAAATAAATCATAATGCCAAATTCGGCAATAAACTTAATTTTTGTCATCGCACGTTGCCGAAAAAGCGTTCAAAAACGGTTGTTAATTCAGGGAAAGGTGATATTAACATTTTAAAATTTTCGTTTTTTTATATTGATCAGTAGATAAAGAAATACTTAGAATTTTAAGAATTTTTTTGAGAGAATTCTGGTGTCCGTACTTACGTCTGACTGTTGAATTTTGCAAATTTTGAAATTCAAAATCGTTTATTTTGGAATTCAACAAATATATTGATTTCAAATTTCCTTTTTTCGATAGATACATTTGTATTTTAAATAATGGAAAATGTAGCGCTATTTATGGCAAAGATCTGAGATTGAGATAGTTGAAATCTCAAACTCATACAGTGATGCCAGATAAAATTTAAGAAAAATCCCTCTGTTTAGTTGAAAAATTCCCTTTTTCCCCTTTTTTTGGAAACAATTCTCCCTCCTCCTTAAAATCGTTATTTTTTAATAAAAACTAAAAAAAATTTAGTAAAAAATATATTGAAATTTACATAAATGTAGTTTTTCTTTGTAATTCAATAAAAAATATACAAACATATTTTAAACAAAAAACGAGATCACTGAAAATATCCGTTCGGAAAATTAAGATTTCTTTTTTTAAATGACTGTATGATAATACTGCATTTTTTGCTTTTTTATTTAAAATGTTTGTCGTTTTTTGAGGTAAATTTATACCTTTTAAAATTCCCTTTATTTTGACAAAAATTTAAATTCCCTCCCTCTTTCCCTTCGACTAAAATTTACCTTAAAAATTCCCTCAAAAAGGGAAAATTCCCTCCATCTGACATCACTGAACTCATATAACTTGAAAAATATATGAGATAATAGGAGAAACTGGAGTTAAAAAAAAAAAAAAAAATTTAATTTCTCAGACGACTTATTGTCTTTTCTAATTTATGTAGCAATTAATTAATTCCATCCCTAAACCACTTCCCATTTTTTGACGCCAGAAACAAATCAAGTAAATTTTTGATACCTTGTAGTGAGGTGGAACGTATTCTAACTAGGGTCATTCGGATCGACCTAAGTCCTGGACGACTGCGACAAAATTCTCAAAATTTTAGTTTTTAATTGGTTGCAGAAATTTCTTAATTTTGGACTCATTTCTGATGGCATATTCTGCCCGTTTTTCGTTCAATACTTCCCCCGATTTTAACAGCTTATTATAAATGACACCTTTCTGACACTCCAAATGCAGAGCAAAATCTAAGCGGTAGGAATATTGAATCCATCCACTTCGTTGTTCGTAACAATTCCATGCAGCATTTCAGAGATGCAAAATGCCTTTATTTCTTGTGGTACCAAATTCCAATAATTTTAATGAATCGAAATACTTTTAAACATCTGAAATTGTTAATTTAACTACCACCTATGAATCTGATAGGATTTTTTGATTTTGGATAGAACAAAGCCTCGAATTCTTTATCTTAAAACTTTTTCGACTGTCCGGAATGCTTCTTACTATCAACATCGAAATCGCCAGTTTTAAATCGTGTAAACCACTAACGGGAAGCTGCCCTATCTAAAGCATAATCTCCATAAATGATGCTGATGATAAAGTAAAACTTTCTGCAAATGCTTAAAAAATTACTGATAATTTAATCCTCAATACTCTATTTTAGAACCAATTTTTTTAGAATAAAATATATATTGGTTAACATATTTTTTCCACATACTGTTCATTTAAGTACTAGCTCAAGTACATAATCGTAAAACACAGTACACAGAAAAAAGTCACCAATTAACAAATATATATGAAAATAATTCATTCAATTATAAACTTGTTTAAATTTGCACCTCTCACCAAAATGATTATATCAATTACTAAAAACTATAAAAAATACAAAACAGAAAAAAATTCTCAATTAATAAATTAATTAAATCAATCAAGTAGATGATTGAATGAATTAAAAATGTGTATAGGAAAAAAATCATACCAAAATTTATTTTTTATTTTATTTTTTCTTGAACATATTTATTAAATCTCGATGCTAAATTAAACAACTGAGTTAATTGTAAAAAAGACGGTAATAATTTTTTCTGTGTAGTCTCACTAACCATTGTTAGTTACCTGTGTATTTTTTTTTTTTTTAATTTTTTTTTTTAAAACATACAAATTTTAGTTGTAGTAAAATATTAAAATAACAAAAACAATAAGAACAACAACTGCTACTTCCACAAATACAACAATTAAATATGTATGTATGACCAGAAAACATGTTAGTAATGTTTAACATAGCTTTTTATTATTATTATTATTGTTGTATGGTAGGTAGTAAGTACGTTAACTATACTTTTTTAAGTTTACATGTACATATAATGTTATTATTATTGAATATGTTTGTATGTATAAATGTACATATTTTACAAGTACCACCAACATTTTTCTCATACAAATAAAATTTTTGGTTTATAAAGGCAAAGAAAAAACCCAAAAATATATATGAAAAGAGTTAAATGTGTCAATTCAATTCGTCCGGTTTCTTTCTCATCAAATGTCAAATACAAAGTACTCGCATATGTATAAATAAATATACAGGTATGAATGAACGTACATATGTACGTCATAGAACTAAATATTTATTTGTAGTAAAAATGAATAATTGAGTGAGTGAATGAATGAATAACCTAATATTTGTTGTGTTAATGAGTAATACATGCATCATGCGTGCTGTTTGTATATTTGTTTTATGTGTATTTGTATAACAGTTCCAAAAATTACTACTAGTATTTTAAAGCAACAGATATTAATAATAACAACAAACTTTACATACTTACATATTTATTTTTAATTCCCTTTCTCTAAAAACAATAAAAATATTTCCTTTAGCTCTACTCACTCATGTATGTGTACATGTGTATTTTTTGTTTTTTGAAGTGCGTTGGTTCATTAATATGGAATGCTGACGGTAATTTGTTGCATCCAATGTTTAGGAAAACAATAATAAAAAAAAAAAAAAACTTTAAACAGCAAAACAAAATTACCAAGCATTTTTAGTCAGATTCATGTTATTTTTGTGGATCAGTAATTTTAGTGTAAGCGCAGTGTTTATTGCAGAGATGTATAAGTGAAAATTATAAAAAAGTGCCAAAAAGGGGGAAAAAGTAAAAATTACTTACATATTTTATTGTAAATAGTTCAAATTATAATTTTTTTTTTGCTATATAAAAAAATCGCACAAAAATAATTTACCACCAAATAAAGAATAAAATATTTATCTATATATATAAAAATTAATGTGTATTTGTTTGAAGTCTATAGCCGCCTTAACGTCTAAACCGATTTTCTTGAAATTTTCACAGTGTGTTCCTATATGCCTGGAAGGAAAAATAGGCTACTTTTTATTTTGAAATTCCATGTGGGTGATGTGCCACGCCCACTTACTAAATAACTATTAAAAGTAGTATATCTCGGAAATTGGTAATACTAGAATCTTCAAATTTTGCACGAACAACTTTGACACCTATATGAACATTCTGGAAAAAAAATAGGCGAACTAGCAATAGGGGGTGTGGCACATCCCACGCCTAATATTGCTTGCCAATACCAAATGCCGTAAATTTAGGAAACTATAACAGTTACATTTCCCAAATTTTTTACAATAAACATAAGTGTCAATGTGAACATTTTGTGCAAAAAAGGCGGAAAACAAATAGTGGGCGTGTCATCTTTCATATAAAGTTAATACGAAAATTTTTATATCTGGGAAACTATAAAAGTTAGAGAGCTCAAATTTTGTACGACTAGCATTAGCTTCAATATGAATATTTTGGACAAAAATTGGTACACTAGCAATAGTGGGCGTGGCACCTCCCATATAAAGAAAATATTAAATTGTCATATCTGAGAAAATATAACAGTTAGAGTTCTAAAATTTTGTCGGAGCCACTTTGGTATCAATATTAATATTTAAGAAAAATATGGGCGGACTACAAGTAGGGGGCATGGTACCTATCATATGAATTAAATGCAAAAATTCGTATATCTGGGAAACTATTGGAGTTGGAATGCTCAAATTTTGCACAAAGAATTTTGACATCCATGAAAACATTTGTCTAATAAATTAGCGGATTATGGGGGTATGGTCCCTTCCATAAAAATTAAATACAAAAATTAGTATATCTGAGAAACTATTAGATCTTGAATTTTAAAATTTTGCACGGGAAACATCTATCTAATTTTTAAGAAAAATTTTTTATTTTAATTACTAAATAAATATATTTTTTTAATCCTTTAATTACTATGTATTTCATTTCGGGGGGTGGCGAAGCACACCGGGTATTAGCTAGTTATTTATAAAATTATTATTTTTTTTAATTTTTTTTTTTTTTTAAGTCTATAAAGTACCAATTTTTTCAACTCTGATTTTATGCTTATTCTGCCTTTTTCCCGTGCATGCGTTTAAGTATTTATAACATGCAAATGCGTTTATGTTTTTATTTTAGTAGCCCTACTAATTTGTGGTTAATTTTTTATGAATTCTTGATTGGTTTTATATATTTTATACTTAAATAAATTTTGTTGGTTTTAAACACACGTGTGGTTTTGGTTTTATTTCTTTTATTTTATTATTTTTTTCTTTTTGCTTAATTTAGCTACGAGTTAATTTGTTTTGGAAATTATCCTTTATCAAATAACTATAAAAATATTTTATGATATTATAATTGTTTTGCCATAATTTTTAAAATAATTTGACGTCAGATCTTTAAGATATAATAAAAAATATTTATATACATACTACATGCACAAACATATTGAAACTTCGACCCAAAAAAAAGGAAAACATTTTTATTTTTTTATTTTTGAAAACAAATATTAAACAAATAACAAAAAACCAAGAGAAAAAACACTTGTAGTGGGAGTGTGTAATTGTTTTGTATATGTCGGCATATAGAAGAATTAATAAATCAATAGGGTAAAACAAAAAGAGCATTTAATTTTTGTTAGTATTGAATTTTATTATTGTAACATAATATGTAATGCCTTTTTCTTAAATAATAAAAATCAAAGGTTTTGCAATTTTTCTACAAAATTCTATTTTTTTTTTTGCCGGTAGTTAATTTTAAAATTTATTATAAAATAAATTTAATAACTTTTTTCTTTTTGTTGTGAAAAAATTTTTCTTTTTTATGTAATTTGTTCCACAATAAATTTATTTAAATTTCCACCCTTTTTAAGAGAGTTTATATTGAATATTATAACACCCGCGCTTTTGTTTCTAAGAAATTAGTTGCTTACAAACAAAATAAAATTTTCATTAAAAAAGTCTGTATATATACACCATAAAATAAGAGTATCAAATCTACCACCAGAATACAATACCAAAATTATTTTGTACAAAAAAAAAGCAAAAATCATAGATTTTGTTGCAAGTTTATTAAACAATATCGACATCAACAGTCAAAATGTTTACACAATTATTTATCTCTAGAAGAAATTTCAAAATAAAATTGAAAAAAATATTTAGAAACAGCAATAATTATTGTCTGCATTTCCTATTCAATGAATAATTTGTGAATTAAAAATAAATTTTGAGGGATTTTTTTTAAAAAGTAAACCATTTAAAAATAAATGAAATTTAAAAGAGAAAATTATTTTATAAAGTAATTGTACTTAAATATAAAAATGATATAAAGATTTAAATTTCTTTTCATTTCATTAATTATTCTCAGTTCAAAATTGTTTGATTTTTTATATACAAATTTTTTTGTTAAAAAATTAACTGATTCTACTAAAATATCCGAACTTTAGTAAAAAGTCCATTTGATACGAAATCTCAGGACTTTATCTGTAATAGTTCTGGAGTTATGTGATAATAAATATTTACTTTGTATGCTCCTATCGAAAAATAAAGTAGCCTATTTTACTTTCGGATATTAGAAAACGATACTATAAAACCCAAACAAACAAATAAACAAACACAGCTTACTTTATACATATATAGATTGGAGCTTTCAGTTATAAATTACACAATTATTTTCAAAATATGTATTTTGCTTTTGTCCCATAGTGACTTTTATTATCCTGAAACATTAATATTTTTTTCCATATAAATGAGTCAATTTTATTGATTTAACATTTAGCATATTAACACCTATATTTATATATATTTGTTTTTGTTTTATATATACTAAATACATAATTGTATTTGTATAAACTAGGATACATTGTGTGTATAATTTATGTAATATTTACACATTATTGACTCACTTTTTTACTCTTTACCTCCCACTACCTCTATCTCTCTGTCTTCTAAATTATTAAGTAAAATAAACTCTTTCACTCTTCGGAATATTATTTATGACAATTGGTTTGTTAAATATTTATGGCTTTTATTATTATGATTAGTTTATAGAATAATAAACATTATTTTGATAAGATAATAAACAATCAATATTTTTTCAAGGTAACACAAAAAGCGTCTACATTTTTTTAAAGCTGCATTTATTTGTTTTTAATTCTTTCATTCATTCATACATTCATACACGAGAAAAGAATGTAAAATATTTAGTGTGTAAATGACTTATAACAAGTTTCCATGAACAATAATTATTTATTTATTTAAGTTCTATACAGTTTGTTTGTCAATATGTGTGTTTACAGTGAGAGTAATACGTACTTGAATCCAAGTATGACTGAGTATTTACAATTTTGTTAAGTGTTAAATATTTTCATTTATGGTTGCATTTAGCACCATTTATTATTTTGAAAAAAAGTGTTATTATTAATCAACTTTTAAAGTAAATATTTAACAACACACATTTTTTTGAAAACCGTTTGGCTAAATGACTGACTGATTGTATTAAACATTCTTGACAAATGTCTAAATGTTTTTTTAAGAAATAAATTAAAAAAATAAACATTAAAATTATTGTTTTATTATTTCTAGAATGATAATAATTTTTATCTTATGGGAATTTTTTTTGTTAGAAATTTTAATAAATATAAGTTTAGCATGTTAAAGTTTTGTAAACATTTTAACCGTTATATAAAATTTCTTTGTTATTACAATTTTCTAGATTATTAGCTAAGTAAAGTTTTTGTTAAAAAATTTTGCTTAAAATGACTCATATACTTGGTTTTTAAATTTTATTAATAATTTAGAAAATAGCCCCCACCATAACCCCCTCTTTCCCCTCTTTATATCCTTACATATTAAAACCTTGCTTTTGTGTAGAACAACTTTTTAACAATTATATACAAAACTTTGCTGTTTTTTGTTTGTTTATTTTCTGTCAATAAACTAAAACACCAACAAAAAAATAAAGTTACAAAGTTAAAATATAATTGCGAAATAGTTGTAGTAATTAGCTCATTGTCATTTTAGTTTACAAAACACATAAAATCACAAACAAAAATAACAGAAATAAAGAAAACAAAAAAAAAAAAAAAAAAAAAAATGAAAAAAAGTTTTTTCTTTTTCATATTATTTTTTAATGAAATTCATCAACAAAAAAAGGGAGCAGCATTTAATGATTTTATGCAAAAAAGTTATAATTTATAAACATACAAAATTTTACACAATGTGTGTGGCCTGGCCAAAAGGTTATTATGTTTTTGGTTTTGAGAACCTGTACACGTGCCTTGGTTATTGTTTTGTGTCTTTCCTCATCAAAACACTTTCCCAGCACATCTTTGATATATTACTACACACACACACAATCACATTGGCCAAAATGAATTGCTGCCCCTAAACTTTGTGTATATTTTGCGAAAGTTTTTTATTTTTTTATTATAGTTTACAGGTCACACACCTTTTTCAAAATGTATTTTGCAATTTTATTCTTTTGTTTTCGCACACACAAACAACTCTTTCTTTCAGTTTTGCTTAATATATTTTGTCTTTTATCATAATTAAAATTTTGCAAAAAAGAATGTTGAGAGTTAAATTTATTATTGTTTAAGAGTGTTTGTGTATATTTTAACCCCTAAAGGATTTTGTTTTTGCAACAAAGTTTCAATATTCGACACAAATTTACAACCACAAAATGTAATTCTTTTCTTTGAATTAAAATGAACGATTTATGCATGCTTTTTTTCTGATTTCTTTCTTTTTCCCCCTTTTCGAAAAAAAGTTTGACAATTGCATTAAAATCCCTTTTTTATTTCTCTTTATAATCGATTAAGTTTTAAGTATAAAAAATAAACGAAAAGGGTTTTAATTTTATCATTAGTATCTATATAAAGGAACTTTGATTAAATCTACTTTAAAAGGGAAGATTTATTACTATTCTTCCCTTAATCGTTTAGGTAGTTAATATTGTGATCAAATTAAAATATTATCTCTTTTAGCTCTTATTTTGTCGCCATCAATAAACAGGACTTTAAAAAATTATTTTAAATTTATAGATATTCCTTTAACAACCCTTGCTTATAGCATCTACGATTTTTATTTCAAAATCCCTCAAAAAGATTGACCCTTAATACGTAATTTTATATGAACTAAATGACATAAATTGACAATTTGTTATTCATCTCTTAACCCCTTCCATTTTTTCTCTTTCTTTATGTTTTAATGTTAAAATTTTTGTTGTCGACTGGCCAGCCCGGCAGGTGTTGTGTTTACAATTCAATCCCTCTCCTCTGTCTGTCTGTCCGTCTATTCGTCAGTTGCCTTGCATGTTTTGCTGGTGATTTTTTCGTTTTTGTTTTTATTTTGATTTTATTGCCACCTTGTTTTGATTCTCTGTCATTTTAACCTCATCAACCTTAAATTTATAAATTTAATTTTGATGTGTGAGTCTTCGTTTAGTATTTTTTTAATAAATTTGTTGATTCTTATTTAACGATTTATGAGTCGCCTTAATATCATTTGACATTTATTGATGTTTATTTTATCTGTCGTTTTTTCTTGTATTTTTCAAAAAAAGTGTTGTTGTTGTTATTTGGCTGCGTTTGCTGGTGATATTTTTTTTTATTGAATTAATTATAGAATATTTGATTTTGATTTTATTTTTCAATTGACTTGTTGTTGACCTAAAAAATTTTATTTTTAAATAAAAATTTCATTGTTTATTAACAAATTTAAAATAGAACTAATCAAATTAATAAAAGAGTAATTTGATTGCAGGGCAATTTAGTAGAAACAGTTGTGATCAACTGGATAGAAATAAAAAATAAAAATTGAATACGAAAAGTAAATTAAAATAGCAATGCAATAAATTTTTAATAAATATAAATAAATAAAAGAAAATTTATAGTTAATTTGATTAATTTTAATTAAATTGACCAAAAAAACTAAATATTTTTAATTAATGTAATGTGTAATGAAAATTTAATTAAATTGAAATTTTAAGATAACAGGTCATTTTGATGTATGTTTCCAATCAGGTCAATTTACAATAAATTAAAAAATAAATTATAAAAACTTTGTAAATTAATAAAATATATTAAGTTTCACTTTATGCATGCTCTGTTATTTAAATAGTAAATTTTAGACGAGAGAAGAAGACCATATTATTTACATAATTTTGTTATTAATCATAACCAAATTCAATAGGCTTCGTCCTTGTGTAGAAGAAAGCTATGTACCAAATTTCATCAAATTATCTTCAAAATTGCGATTTTTAATTTTCATTGATTTGAAGTAAATTTAAATATTTTTATTAAGATTTGTACTGAGTATAAATGAATATGAAGGAATTGAGAAAAATTTTCAAAAATTCCATAAAAGCATTTGATATATTAATAACAAAGATTCATATTTTATTATCTTAATTTCCATAATAAAAATTAAGTATAATATTTATTTTTCTTTTCATTAAAATAAAACATGTACAGAAAAAACCTCCTATTTTAACTATTTTTAAACATTTTTATAATTATTTGGATTTTTTTTTTATTGAAAATTCTTTAACGTTTTATTTTGATGTTGTTTGCTTTAATTCTTTTGTTTGTTTTCGACGGAATGAATGTTCATGAAAGTAATTAATATTTTTTTCTAACAATTAGTTTTTAGTACTTGTTTTTTTTTTTTTTTTTTTTCATTATTTTCGTTGTTTTTGTTTTTTTTTTTTTTCGGAGCAGCTGTTGCTGTTTTTATTTAGTATTTTAGTCATAATCTTTGAACTGTACATTTGTTGGTTGGTCCGCTGTTCATAGGGGGTGTTTTTTTCTGTTTCAACCACTTAAACTCATTGGAGCGTTAAGTATTGAAAACTGTTTTTCCTACTTGTTAAAATTTGATAAGTGGAAAAAAAAACAAGGAATGTAACTGAAAAATATATTTATAAATATTTAAGAAGGCCACACTGCACTAGTTATAGTTTTAAAAAGGTTAAAAGTAAGTGGCGGCATACTTTTGTAAAGAAGACCTGCTGGAAGTACAACAAACATGGTTTAACTGGTTTTTTTGAATTTAAAATTTAATTTGTTTTAGCAAATGATAATTTTTTGTTTGTTTTTTGTTTAATAAAAAATTAAAATTTTTAAACTTAAATAAAAGTATTTTATTTTGTAAGAACTAAATTGCAAGTTATGGTAAACAATTTTTTAATTTTAAACTTATATTCTCAAATTTTGTCTTAGTTTATGCCAGGGACCGTAACGATTATGAGTAATATCATAAAAATCACAATTCAGTTATTTAAAATTTTTATTAATTTTTTTTTTATTAAAAAATACATTTTATTTTCAATTTTTACAAGTGTTCAACAACATGTTTTTAACACTATTATATCATATCAATATATTTTTATCAACAATTTGCCTATAATCGTTATAATAATAATTCTTTAGAAATATCCAATATATTTTTTTCTATGACATTATAATCTCAATTTCCAATTATTCACCTTCAGCCCTAACAAATGACACCTGAAACTTGTTTCCTTCCTAATTTTTCAAATATTTACATATGTACATCCACACACACAAAAATACCTTCTCTACTTATTTTTTTTTTTTTTTTTTCAAAATTTTTTGAAAAGAAGAAAAACTACAATAGGAATTAGTTATATGAAAAATACCTACACCTTCAAATTTAATTTAAGAAAAAAACTGGAAACTTGTTTTAATAATCTCTTTGAAACAAATCATCAACATGTTCACTTGACAGCAAACCCTCTACATAATCCGAGAATAAAAAAAAAAAAAAAAAAAAAAAGAAAACAATTACATCCATCTATTTATTATTCATTCTAACTTGTTAAGGAAAAAAGGAAATATATTGAAAAAATCATCCTGATTAAATGAATTATTATGCTCTCTGATGTTTGTACTTACCGTCATCAGAGATTTACAAATTTGTTTATTTCCCATTATCACACACAAACATCTGACTGTCTCTCTTAAACATTTAAATTCTTTTTCTTTCTTTAAATGAGCCTACCAAGTGTAATTGTTGTTTTTTATTTTTTTATTTTCTTAACATCTGTCTAGATCTTTTGAAGAATCGATACTAATAATCTTTGACCATTTGACACGCTTAAAAGATTTTTGGGTTTTTCTTGAATTTATTTTTGAAATTATTTGCAGTTCCTTGTATTTGATTTTTTTTTATTTTGAAAAAATGAGCATTTAAAATTTATTATATAGTGTAATTGTTATTTTTTGTAATAAAAAAAAAAAAAAAATAAAAAAAAATATATATATATATAAGGACTGCACACGAAAAAATCTGTGCATGCAAATCTGCTTATAGAAACTAAACCATTGGCGAAATTTTTTAAAGTGATATTTTTATTAATGACTGTTATGTTCAAGTTCTAAACATAAAAGAATAAATTAGTTCCTGTTGGTTTTTTAAGGAAATATCTGACCTTTTCCAGAATTATTTTAAATTAAAAGTTTTATTGTGTTTCATACTCATACCATTTCTTTGTTACAACTCCATTGTTTTGTTTTTGTAATGAGAAGAAGAGGGAATAGGTCAGAAAACAGGGGATACACTGAATTTTATTAGGAAAGGGAGAAGTCTTTTCCAAAGGCACTAATTCACGTATATTTCAGAGTTAATGCAACTATTTTTTAAAAATGAAGTGCTTCATACCTGCGTATGCATATGACTACCCAAATCAAAAACTTTCTTGGGAATTTGATTTCTTTTATACGCGAAATTTTTCTGCCATAATCCCTCTAGCATCTGCGACATAGAATTTCTGGCTAAGAAGTTGAAAAAAGTTAGCCTGTACGAACGTTTCATTGTCTACTATACAGAAACAAAATTTCTAAAAAAATTCGTCCGAAGAACTTTCATGTTATTTTTTACCTCCAAATTCTTGCTTGCTTTTCTATTAGGATTTTTTTCTTACTTTATAAGTCTTCAGGCTAGATTTCCTTTCAAATTTTCTGACAAAGATTCAAAGCAATTAACTTTTTGTGACACGTTTCTTCCAGAGATGAGGTGAACTTCTCTCAAAATCCTTTCTTTTTGCCTGAGTCCTACAGCCTGAAGATATTATTTGTCTTCCATTACCAGGTTACCATACAGTGATCATGACTTCTTTGTATAATATTATGACCCAAGAAACTATATTTTGCGGCACAACAGCCTTCTTTGCAATTATTTTATATGACCAATGCAAGATTTCATGAAAAATTTGAATTATATGATTTAAGTGTTTTTTGTTAAAATTCCATTTTAAGAAAACAATTTCGCTATTACCATGAAACTTAGCACATGGCAAGTGATCATAATGGCAAATACAAACCAGTTAACAGAATTATTAATTATTCACCACATCAAAAGTTATAAGCCTAAGAGCATGCACGGATTTTTTTTGTGCGCAGTCCTTATATTGTTGTTAATAAATATTTTTGGGTTTGTATTTGAAAATTATTTTGATTTTA
This sequence comes from Protophormia terraenovae, assembly GCA_951394005.1. Lineage (NCBI taxonomy): Eukaryota > Metazoa > Arthropoda > Insecta > Diptera > Calliphoridae > Protophormia > Protophormia terraenovae. Next base: position 148,857,558 of record OX596074.1, read on the forward strand.
TTTACAACAGATTAAAAAAAAAACTATAATTTATTTAATTAGGTAAATAAAATCGTATAAGTAGAAATTTTGTAAAGAAATTTTTTTGAATTTGTTAGGCATTTTTTCTAGAGCTTCAAACCTAAATGTTGTTTAAATTAATATACATGTCAAGTCAAAAATGACTATGAAAAAATTTAAATAAAGTTTTTAGTTAAAAAAATTTAATAAGTAATTTCAGGGCAACCAAAAATATGCAGATAAAAATGCTCTTGAAATCGGAAAATAAAAAATATGTTAATAAAAATTTTTTGTAGATAAATTTTTATTCACACTACAAATAACTTGATATTCATTAGCAATTGCTAAAAAATAGTATTTTATCGATGCACTCACTTAAAAACATTAAAAGATAACAAATTGTTTCAGGAAATTACAAAATTTATATAAATTTATAAGATACAAATTATTAGGAAATCGAATTTGAAAAACGCATGTTAGAGTAAAAAGAAAATTTCACTAATGGCAAATTATATAAAAAGTTATATTAATGCTATAAAATTCTATAAAATTCAATAATTTGGAATTGTTCATCTTAGAGTTTTGATTTTTTTTTTATTTAATTGGTGTTATATTACAGATCATAGAAAAATATAACTTTTATAGTTGTTTTGGTAACCCTTCCATTAGATATTTGATAGTTGTTTCAGTTACTTTTTTTTGGTTCAGTTTGCCCATCTCCTTTCAAAATCTTCGATATTTTGGAACACCTTTTTGTGATATTTATTTCTCTTTTAACAAGAGCTCAATATTTCTCCACTGGTCTTAGCTCCGAACAAATTGGAATGATGCAAACATTCTTTGATGTATATTTCGGTATTTATAGAGCCCACTGTAACAACTGATTTGCTCCTTTTGTCGCAACTGCATAAAGCTTGCCACATCAGGATTTTTTTAAACTTTGTCTGCTTTTGGGTCCTAAACTTATCTTCAACATTTCCTCGAGCATTAGCAATGTAAAAATATTGACAGCTGCGAAAAAATCTGCCAGTTCATACGTTTGGTCGTCCATTATACAACGTAAGTATTTTTGTATGAAATTTTATTTTAATTTCAGTGACCTATTCTTGGCTTCTAAATTTTTTGCAGCATTCCTGTCTGTAACTTTTTGAACTTTGTATGTTTTCAAGCCTGCATTGGCATTTTTTTTTTTTTAATTTTTAATAATTGTAGCCGTATTTGATTAAAAATAATAACTGACATATTTTTCAAAAATAACTAGATAAAGAAAAAAAATTAAATATTGCTTCCGAAAAAAGAAAAACGAATTTGAAGCCTAGGAAAATTAAGAGTTTGTTTGCTCTGGTAATAAAAATATTTTAATCTCTAATCGACAAATAGAAATTTTACAATTTGTACTGGTTTTTTAGGTTTACTGATAATTTCAAACGCTTCAGTTATTTATGATGATTTACTTATGATTGACTAGCTAATTGTCTGTCTATCAAACCACATGAATTTGAATGAGTTTTGTAATGCATCTGTATTTGTAATTTTTTTGGTTTCATTCTGTTTATGGTTGATGTGGTTATTGTTGCATGCATGCATATAGCCAACATGCTACAAACTATACTGCACAGATTCAAACATGTAGACCACACCATATGAAGACAAAAAATTTAAAAACTAAAGCGTTATTGTTACAATCACTCCCTTTAGATTCCAGCTGTTTTTATAAATAATAATAAAATGTATTTAAAAGACGTTTTTAACTTAATTTGTTTGTTGTTGTTTTTGTGTATTATTTTCCATTTTCCAAAACAAAAGCTTAATTTCGTTTAACACCATAAAATAACAGGGGGGAAATCATAACCAATGTCAGCCGACTTAAGACAGGTTTATGTCTATATTTTTTCTCTAAGAAAATTCTTCTTTTGTTTCATCACTCAGAAATTCTATGGAAGTTTATTTGTATATCTTTGATATTATTTACTTTATCTTAAAGATGTTTTGAATTTATTTAGTCTTTAAAGATACTGGTTTCATTTTACATTGTGGTCTAGTTGATATTAAAATTATTTTATTACTTCTTTTATTAGAGACCTTTTTTGGGGAAATTTAAATTATTTTGTAATCTTATTAATTTAAACTTAAGATTTTAAGACTTTTTTATGAGAAAGCATTGAATTTTTTTATGTCATAAAATATTTTTTAAATTTTATATTTTTTTGCTTTTTTTATAGATTTTATGTTATTATTTATTTTAAATTTTTATTTTGTTATTTATTAATTTAAATTTAGATATAATTTTTTGTCATCTGTTTTTGTTTCATTTTTGTTATTTATGTAATTTATGTTTCTTTATTTTCGCTTCATAAACATTTTAAGCGAATTTTCCCAAAAAATCACTAGACCAAAAGCAAACAATTGCAGTTAAAGTAATAAAAAATGAAATCATACTGTTTTTAAACGATTTCTTTGTAGACATTAGACGACTACACAATAAAAACAAACAATAAAAAACATAACAATTGTGTAAGAAAAACTTTTAATAAAAAAAAAAAAAAAAAAACTCAAAGACCTACCGAAAGACCAGCAACTACTTTAAGAAATAAGGGGAGTTCAAGAATAAGCCATAAATACTATTTTCAAACAGCTTTATTCCTGTTTTAATATTTTTATTTCTTAAGAGAAATTATCATGATTTTTATGGCGAGTTTTGTATATCTTTACTTCATAAATCAACGTAAAACATTGCATGAAGAAAAGTTTTAAAAGGATTATAAGAAAACAGAACAGGATCACATACAAACAAAGGTAGCGTGTTAAAGAAAATTAAAAGAAATAAAAAAAATTACCAAGTTTTACACTTAATGCATTTTATAAAGGACATTTTATGCTTTTCCAGGGAAAGCAACAAAAAATTATATTAACTTAACATGCTAAAAATAAATAATGAACAGTTAACGGGAATTGACGGTCACATTTAACATTTGCATAAGTTTTAAGATAAAGAATTAATTATTACTTAACTAAACAAAAGAAAGAAAGAAAAAAAACATTTGAAATAAATTTAACAAATTTAGTATTTTAAAAACTCCAACAGACAATTAATAAAAAAAAAACGTGCTAAAACCCAAAATTATATGAGTTTGCAAAGGACTCTCTAACTAATATCCAGCTTAGCACATGTCTACCTTAAGGTGCCGTCTTTTTTTATAAACCAACAACCAAACTGGGAAAATTTATTCATCAACTTCTATAAAAAAAAAAAAACTTTAAGATAAACAATTTTGAAAATGACCACACACAGGTGGGAGCATCTTGATAAACGAACATCTTCGTCATCATGATGATGTATGATGATCGAGCGAACACAAACAATACATACCTTACAAACAATTTCATTCTTTAGTCCATCAGCCAGTCAGTTACTTACTCATTCAGTCAGTTTGCCAGTTAGGCCAACATATGGGATAGTAACAGCCGTCATCACTTTAGGTTTTATAACCAGTTTATCATTAACAAGGACATAAGTTTAAAACTAATGTGCTTCTTCATACATAACTCAAAACAAAAACAAAAGAACCCAGCACAGAACTAAAAAAAACACATACCTAAAGAAAACTTACATCTGAAATTCTTCTACTTGTTTTACACAAAACAAAAGAAAAAGTTTCTTTATTTCTTGTGTAAGTCTTACGAAGATAGAAAAAATGCCAAAAATGTTTTGACCATACGTTGAAATAATACATAATTTTATATTTTTTATTGCTTTTTAACGAACAACATGACATATGGACTATTTTGTTACAAGAAACAAAAAAGGACTTGTTCCTCTTTTTTTCTCTTCTGTTTTTTTTTTAACCTGTATCTATTGTTTTAAATACACTTCCACTTAAGTGGAAATGCACTGAGCTACACTTACACGTATACATACTGTTGCATACAGCCAGGCTTAGTATTACTACTATACAACAACAACTAGTTGTTTCCGAATTGTCATGGCTGAGTGCCTAGATTAGATGATTGTCTCTCTCCCTTGATGTCTTGTGTATGTGCGAGTGTTTTATGTAAACAAAGTAGGGAGAATAATCATAAATATAATTTTTACACTTAACAAAAACAAATAGTAATAAGAAAAAAATTTGGTGACAAGAGGATATTTTCTCATTGTGAAAGGCGTTTCAAGGGAAAGATTTGGGTCATTTTATTTAAAAAACAAACATTTTCTTTTTATAGAGAACTTTTGATGATTTTTTTTCCTCATGGAACATTTATCCTTAATTTTTTTTTATGAAAAAATTTTGATCAATTTTCTCTTATATAAAAAGTTCGATACATTTTATCTTTTTCTATAATATTCTTTTTGAATATTAAATGAATCTTTCGAAAAAATTTCAATAACTCTTTTTATAAAAAATTTTGATAAAAGAAAATTTTTCGTAAATTTTCTCTTGTACAAATGTTGTGATAAACTTTCTCTTATAGAAAATTTGTTATAAATTTTCTCTATAGATAATTTTTAATAATTTCGAAACAGTTTCACTTAAATCATTTTTCTTTAAGTGTAATTTAGCTTTAATTCATTTACTATAAACAATATTTGTGTATAGGTATGTAGTTATGTATATACAACAAATCATTTGGAATGTTATATATTCATTATATTATTATATTTTTTGCCTTTATTCTTTTTATTGAGTTTTATATTATTCTTCTCTTTTTGTCTGTCCGTCCGGCAGTCCGTCTGGCTGTCTATCGTTCTATATGTCTGTCTAATTTTGTCTGCTGTCGTCTTCTCTGGACTTGTACCAGACTGTGTTGTTTTTCTTGTATGTTGTTAGTCATGTGTATTGTGTTACATTTAACGCATACAACGATCATTAACCGCTAAACACAGCTTAGAAATGTATTTTTCCCATTTTATTTCTATAACACATTCCCCTGATTTTATTATTATTTTTTTTTTTCCTTTTTGTATTATATAAAGTCGTCTAAAGAGTAGAATGCGCCGTGCAACATAAAAATAATTCTATCAAACATTTTTTTCTGGTTTAATATTACCTACAATGATGTTGATCATTATCATCATCTTCTTCAGTTCTTGTTGTTTTACTTTAAGCAGGAGTAGTACATATACATTTAATAGGGTGTGTGTGTTTTTAAGAGACTAAAAATCTGACAAATGTTTATTTTGTTTTGCTTCGTTTTTTCTTTTACTTCTGTGATTGTTTAAGCAAAACCTTTATTTTAAGAAGAAATGTGGCATTTTATTGCTTTTCTGTCATTGTGTTGCAAGCAAACCAACGAACCCAACCAGCATAAAAATGTTGCTGGTGCTGATGGTTTATAAATGTTTTTCATTTCTTGGAAAATTTCTTAGAAAAAAAAAAAAAAAAAAAAAAAAGAAAACAAATCAGCAAAAATGCAGTTGTCTTTTAAATAGGAAAACAAGTTGCAGGAATAAATTTACAATGACAGAAAAACATTTTCAGTAAATCGAAGTTATGTTACTGTTTAAATTGAATCCAAAGTGTGTTTGTTGTTTACTCATTGTGTAAATTTTAATTAATTTAATGTAAGAATGTTTATTTTATATATGTGCATATATAAAATCAATCTGGTAACATTGTTGACAAATGCAATGATTCTAAAATGTCAGTAATTAGGATAAAGCTGAGATCTATAAGGATAATTTGTTTATGGTCTGTTTTTGTAAGATTTTTTTATTTTTTTAAAGTTGTATCTTACAATTTGTTTTGTGATAAATTCTGGGGGTTAAATGGAACTCCTGGATATGGAAAGAAATTCTTATTTAAAATGTATTAAAATTTCGTTTAATAACGAATAAAAGTAAAAACTAATAATCTTTGCAATATCTAAATAGAACAATTTGAATTGATTTTTTTTATTATTAGTTAAAGGGTTAAAATTGTTAATACTCAAGGTATTAACCGGTTAACCGGTTTCCGGTTTTTTACAACCGACGTATGTTAAGGTTTTTTTTTTTTTTTGCAATTTTCGGTTTTTTTCGAAACCGGTTTTTTAAAGGCGTTTAACCGGTTTTTAAAAAGCCCCATTTTATTTAAATTTTTACTTAATTTTACTCAGAAAAAGAGTGAAATAATAAAAATTAAATATGAAATAGCAATGACAAATAGTTTATTTAATTAAAAACCATATATTGGTTCAATATTTATAACTAGAATTTTAAGTACTCGGTTTTTTGTTCTCTCTTCTTAGTATTTCAGTCACAAAATTAATCGGATAACTAACAACATAATAGTTATTAAAATAAAATTACCAAAAAACACGTATTTTTCGGGCAAATAGACCCCGAAAAATAAAACTTCAACCAAAAATTTAGGGATAGAAATGAAACTTGGCATGTGAAAAATACATAGATGAGTTAGATGCAAAACAAGAGATTTTTGTTAAATTTGACCGTGTATATGTTATACACGTGATTACCGAAAAATTTTGACATGATGTATAAGTAACGTGACCAGAGGGTTTTTGACAAAAAGCGGGACCCGAACGACTAAAAAGCGGTATTCTGAACAAAATTGTATGGAAAAGCGGGATTTTGAAAAGTTTTGTAAAAAAAGAGGGATTTTATTTTTATATCTCAATTAAAAATCTAGATCTACTGTTCACTCGCAAGCACCTTATTCACGACCCAATTGAGACGTTACAAATTGAGATCAGCCCACAAGAATTTTGGATCATCGAAATAAGTAAATATATCCCTACAAGCTGAAACATTAAAAGTTATTATTTTAACGTGTTTCTCTAAATGTTTTCAAAATATTCCTAGTTAAATTTCAAGATTGAATTCAAATATGGTTTGAGAAAAAAAAAAAAAAACTTGGTACTTTTTCAATTTGATAGCATTTGATTTTCTTAAATAATTCTTAGACCCGTTAACAATAAAACCAAAGTTGGTTGCCGTTACCGCTAAAAAAACATTCAACTTGACTATCGTAACTCCTAAAATACAGTTACCGAAATAATAGAAAAACGGTTACCGCTAAAATATATAACGCAAAAAAACCGTTACAGAAATAGTTTGAAATACCGATAACAATAAAATACCGTTAGCCTTATTTTTGGGTTTAAGAAATATTATTATTTTAAATAAAGTTGAAATAAAACTTGTAATAAAGTTATAGCTACCCCAGCTCGTCATTATAATATTTGACTACAAATTATATTTTATGGTTTTCAACCGATACTTCGAAATTTATGAAACAACAGTTAGCCATAAAATACCATTGCCGAAATAACTAAAAATACCGTTATCTATAAAAAAACGCTATCAAAATAATCCGATAGACCTTTACTTTTTCACCTTTTTGAATCGGCTGCGAATATTATATTTTTATAACATTTAGTTTATAAAAAAATAAAAAAGTATCCAATCCGAAACAAAGGCACATCGTTTATATGTTTCCAGATAGTTACCCAGCAAAAAAGGAACTGAAAAAGTCATGAATTTAACATTGGAAGGAAGTACTTAGTCGTGAAAAAGAGCTGCAGGTTTTTTTTAACCCATGGTTGTCATTGATAAGATGTTCTTCTTTTATACTTCTTGTTCGAAGCTTTCGAAGTACTTCTCTTAAAAATATGTTTATAATTTTTTTTTAATACAAATTCTGTTTTAACTGTAATAAAAGATAATAAAAATGTTTTAAAATTTAATTTTTTTAGAAATTATTAACCTTTTTCCCGCAAAAAATTTAATTTATTTACACTTTTTTGGAAGTAATTATTAAGAAAATCCAAAAAAGTTCAAAATATGCACTTAGTTACTTTTGAAGTAGTGAAGATATTCTTTTTAGGAAGCACTTGATCGTTATTTTGCTGGGTTATTAAAGGTACATTATGAAATTATCCATGTTAATCTTGAGATCAAAGTTCATGTCCAAACATCTTTTTGAAATGGGACATTTTGGTAAATAAAATTGGTTAAACAAATTATTTAAATAGCTCTCAACAAATCTTCTAAAAATGAAAGAACAAAATTTCTTCCTTCAAAAATGTATTTATATTTTATTATAACATTCTTAAAATAATTAAAGTTTTATACCTATTTTTGAAAAAAATTCTAAACTTTTTTGGTCAAAATATATCAGAATTGAGATTTTTCATTCACTGGTAAAGAACTGAAGATATGTTAAAATATGTATGTCTTCCTACATCGAAGTCATCAAAAAAATACGTACAAGGTACATTTAAGATTTGTCAGTAGAGAAGATGATCAGCGTAATAAAATATTTAAAACTTTTAATTATCAAAAACAATTTGAAAAGAATTATCAACTTTCCAGTGGAAAAAATTGTTTTTTGTTACATTTAAATATTGGTAAGAATTTTATAGAAAATGTAAATAAGGAAATCGAATAAGTAATTGTTAAGGTTAGAAAAGCGGGATTTCTCAATAAAAAGTGGGAAAAATATTTTAGGCGGGATTGAAATTTGAAAAGCGGGATAATCCCGCCAAAAGCGGGATGTCTGGTCACGTTATGTATAAGATACCAAGACAAAACCATATGCAGAGTTTCATTTCTCTTCCTAAAATGTTGGATGAAATATAATTTTACTGGTGTGCATTTGGCCGAAAATTACGTGTTTTACGTAATTTTATTTTAATAATTATGATATTATAAGTTGTTCAGTTTTGTTCTTTTTGGTCATTTTAGAAAGGTAATAAACTGTGGAATTCAAAATGAATTAGGTATGGCTGAACAGAATAAAAAAACTAAACTTTTTAATATTTCAATCTCTTTGAGCCACCTTTTGTTTCAATCAATCTAAAACTTTGTATTATATAGTTTTTGGGCTATTCAAACATTTCTAGGGGGTGAGACTGAAAATTTAAAAACCTTTATTTTCCTACATATAAAAGAGGGCCATCCTAATAAACATATCTTTATTATAATTTCTCAAAAGTTATAATGTAAAATAAAAAACTTTAATTTTGAAGTTATTCACACCAAAATTTATTATTTTTTCAGAGTAAAGCTTACATGCACGTATAAGTGACTGAAAACCGGTTAACCGGTTTTTTCAAAAGTCCAAACCGATCAACCGGTTTTTTCTAAAATGTGATTTTTCGGTTAAACCGAAAACCGATTTTCAAAAAAAGTCGGTTTTTTGGATACTATAATACTAACTATAAGGTTGCATTGTATTTGTATGCAAACATATGTTAAATATTTACTATTAAAAACTTTAATTAACTAAAACAACTAATTTAAAGTGGTTCAACTAATTTTATACATTTTGTATTACAACAACAGTGTTATTTTACACAATCATTGTTTAATGCGAGTTTTTTTTACACACAACACTCTTATTGCGGTTTTAAATCAAGTCATATCTTTGAATGTTTTAATATCATTTCAAAAATTTTATCTCACCACAATAAACTTGTGGTTACAGCGAAGATATTTCTTTGAAATATATAGCGCCATGTTTATGAATCAGAAAAAAAGACTACAAAATTATTTTTTTATAAAAGTGGTGGGTTATTTTTATAAGCGTCTCTTGACAAAACTGGTGTAATTTGAGTTTTATTAGTTTTGAATTTATACGTTCGCTACTGAGAGTTTTTTTACTCTTCCTTTGTGTATGCTAAAATGCAGAATTACACTCTTAACCCTGAGGATTATAGGCGCCGTCCACTGATTCCTAAAGCACCATTAAAATATTCATGTAAGTGGTTGTTTGTCAAAATTTCTTTTATATTTTGAATATATTTACTATACTTTTTCTGTTATGATTTCTGAAAATTGTTTCATTTGAAACTAAATAGAAAAGTTAAATTTATTTTCAACGTCTAACGAGGATTAGCTGTTGACTTTGTTAAAAAATTGCGTTCATTTACACTTGCCACAAATAACACCCGCCGATTTGAAAAAGCGATAATAAGATAAATTGAAATCATTTTTTTTTGCTACATTGTAAATTTATTTTATTTGCATTTTCCGACTTGGCACACATAGTAAATTTAATGTGCATAATATCTTCTTTTACTTGTCTTTCCATTAAAAACATTTTGTTGGCCACGTACAGTGGAGCAGAGAGAAGAGCCACACACATAAATGTAGCGTTCAACACGGCATGAAACTATAGAGCAATGGAAAATCAGATTAAAAGTTTTATTTCACTTGTATTTTTATTTCTTTTATGTGCCATTACTGATGTCAAAATGTTTTATTTAAGCTGATGAAAAAAAAAAAAAATATATAATAAAACAAAAAGTAAAATAAATAATACAATGAAAATGGAAATGAAAATTTATAAAAGAAAAAATTCAACACAATACAATTTAGTTTTTAAATCAGATTTTCAACACTTTCGAATTGCAATTAACGCTTTTGGTAAATAAAATCATACACACTCTATCATTCATTCATTCATTTACTCCTAAGATATACACGCTCCACAAAAATAAATCGTATTTAAGCAAATTTTTTTCCCCAACAATTTATTATGCTCTCCAAATATTTTCCCACCATTTTTGATTGGCAAACAAAATATATTGAATAGAAATATTTTATTTAGCTATAAAATACTTAATAAATTTTATATGAATAAGGATAGATATGTGCTATAATGTTTGAACGTAGATAGATTTAGTATTTTAATTGAAAATTTTATATTATGACAACATATCGCGTTTTTAACAAAATAACAGAATTTATAAATATTTAAAGGAAAAAAAAAACATGTAAAAATATCAGGGTCATAATTAATAATAATAGCTAACTAAAACTATAACAAGAACACAAAATAAAATATTGATTAGTAAAGTGTTCCAAAGCAGTTTTTAATTTTTAAATTGTATATTATAGTTAGCAGGGAATAATAATTGCAGGGATGGAATATGTAGAGATTAAAAGGCAGCTAATCCTTGACTTTTATTTAAAGAAATAATATATTTGTTTATTTAAAAAGAACTTTTTGTAACAAAATAATAAATTAAATTTTTCTACTAAGCTTAAGTTTGGACATTTATTTTAAAAATATTACTAATTTTCGTGCGTTCAGACTTGACAATTTTTCCTTCTTTACGTTTGCATACAAAAATTCTTTGTCACAAGTTTTTACTTTTATTAATTTTATTACCTTTTATTGAGTATAAACGAGAAAAAAACAAGCCAATTTCTAAAAACAGTTTAATACTTTCGTTTAAAAAATTGCCTAGTGTAAACGCTAACATAATATTTTCAATTAGATGGATTGCTTTCTTTACCGCTAAATGATGTATTATATTATTTATGACCTTATTTTAGTAGATTTAAAAGTCCCCAGCGAAAAAATGACAACTGATTGTATTTCTAAATATACATATATCTCCAACCCTGTCACACACTAGTATTTAAAAATCCAGTCTAAATTATATGTCTGTCTGGCAATCGATAAAGCAACCAACGAAACCATGCGCTCACTTTATTTTGCAGATATTTGTTCGATGGTCTGTTTGCTATTCAGTCAATTTTTAACACACAACTATTTAAACAGATGGATGGATGGACGGACGGACATACCATACTAACTATGTGTGTGCTTTAGTTTTTTCGTTTATTAAATTTTTTTTTAGCAGGTCGCGTGAATCATGTCCATGTGAATGTACAATAGATACATGTGTCTAGATATACACATTCATTTTATTGCACTTGGCAACCAACCATCAGTCAGTTACCATTATTCAATATTTATATTCGTTTTTTTTTTTTTTTACTTTCTGTTGTCCAATTTTTCTGCTGCAGTTTTTCTTTGGGGAATACAATGAAAAAACCTTCTTCATAATAAATTATATTTTAATTTACACTATTTTATTTTTTTCAAATCCATTTACCACTTAAGAAATTAATATTGAAAGAATGTTTAAAAATATATACATATATTTTTTTAATTATTTTTGTTTTTCTTTAAATATCAAGGTCATTAAGAAAATTTTCAAAATTTTCTTTTTAATTAATGTTAGAATTTTAATATTTTTTATATTAAAAAAAAAAAAAAAAAAACAATGGTAACATTGAAGAAAACTAATGCACAATTGGGTAAAAGAAATCGAAAATGGAGCTTAATTCAGGGAAAGCTTTATATTGATATTGAACAAAAAGTAAAAACTCTATTTTCGTAATTTTAAAAGTAATTTTCAAAGAATTCTGATGTCCGTTCTTCTGTCCATCTGTTGTTTTAATTTTTCAAATTTTCAAATTCATTTTTTTTTCTACATTAAATTTCCTTTATTTATATAGATAATTTTGTTCTTTATCTAATTTCAAACAAATATAAATAAATTGGTCGTAGTGTTAGACTACATATGGAAAAAATTTGACCAAGATCTTGTGAAATTGATGTAGATGAAATTTCAAATGAATATAACTAGAAATATATATGAGATAAATAGCATATGCAAGCATGTTATTCAAAGGTCTTATAAAAATAGTTCTGCTCCTGAGATGTATGTAAGGTCCTCCTTCTAAAACTAAATCTGCAGAAATGACAATACTTTACAGAAAAATATGAAAACCTTTAAGTTCCCTTCAATCAAAGTTCAAAATTAGTGTATTTTAGAACAACTAAAAAAATAATTGCTGTTGATACAAAATTTCAAATTTCAATTCATTTTCAATTAATTTGCCCCTACATTCAATTTTTTTTGTTTTTTTTTGTTTTGATATTTCATTCAAATTGTATCGTATATTTAAAACATATTTAAAATACATATTTTTTAAGGCAACGGTTCTCAAATGGGGGTCCGCGACCCACAAGGGGTCCGTAAAGACATTCGTGGGGGTCACGAAGAGATCCTGAAAAATATTCTGGAACACAAAACTTTGTAATGTACCAATATCCTTAAATTAATGACAAAAGTAAAGATTTTTTTTTTAATAAGTTCTTTTAGGAATCAATTAGCATTAAATACATGAAACCCAATGAAGAAACTGGAACTATATAAAAAAAACATTAAATTAAAAAGATATTTTACTTTAATTTAATAAACTATATACATATCTTATACATAAAACCCTATCATTTTTTGTAAACATATTATGTTAATAACTTTTTTTACAAAGTGAAATAAGATTGTTAAAATATTCTCGAATTTCTCGAAAACCTTAATGCTAAGGTCAGAAAACCTGTATTTCACAGAGAAGTAAACGGCTTTATAATTCATTGACGGAAAAGTCCTTTTCATAAGAATATCGATAAAATACCAGAATCATGTTAAAAATAGATAAAATGTAACTCATGTCTTAAATTTTTATTTTGAATCAGCTTTTAAAGCATTTAGTTGAAATATAGCAAAGTATATCCGCTTGTTAGTTCTGAAGTTCTAAAAGTATTAAAACAATTTTCATCAACATACATTTTTATGTGGAACTATCTTTTTCAATCTTTTGTCCATTTAAACAAAGTATCGATAGAATAATAATAGATATGCATTATATGAAAAAGTATCTTAGATTTCATGAAGCAAAAACAATGTCGCGTTAATTTTTTTTTTTCTTTATTTTTCTAAACTAGTCTGAGTTGTAGTGGGTCGCGCTTCCATTGAAATGCTAAAAGGGGGGTCGCGAAGCAAGATGTTGTGAGAACCCCTGTTTTAAGGGTTTCTTTCTTAAAGGTTCTTGTTATATACTTATATCAAAAGCGTTATGGTTCATAAAATCTCTTGAACATATTCTCTTCTTCTGCTTATACCATTTGTATTTAGTGTATAGTAACTAAGTGCAGTTGTAGTTTATTGGTCGTTAAAATTAAATAAAAAAAAAAAAAACAGAAAACATCTGCTGTTTAAGATCAGTAGTACTGGTTGGTACTTGTTGTACTTACTGCACTACCACTCTCTTTAAATTTTTGACTACTATTTTCTTCTTGTTATATTTCTGTTGATATGTTTGTTGTCTGGCTCATGGTTGTGAGGGGTTCATTTATTCTTTATTTATTTTTTTGTTAAACGATCAAACATATTTTCGTACCTTTTTCCATCTTCAATTTTTGAGTTTTAAAGTGTCTGCGTGGCGGGTATTGCATTTATTCCATTTTTTTTTAGCGTCTGTAGTTTTTTTTTTTTTGTTAAATTTGGTAGAAGAAATCGCACATTTGTTATTGTAGATGATTTAACACTTTGGACAGTTTCTTTAAAGGCATTTTATTCTTTCTAAAAAATTTAGTTTAGAATTATTACTTGACATAATTTTAATAATTTTTGATATACAAACAAAATAATCTATATTTTTAGATTTAATTTTCATAATACTAGATATTTTTTTAATATTTTTAATACTAATACCTAATAATTAAAAAATAAACATTTCCTTATTTTTGAATATTTTTAAAAGTTTGTTTGCCCTTAATAGAATTTTAGCAACTGTAGTATATTCAACACTATTGTCTGGCACTCTACTTCTCACTATTTCTCTCTCGATCACTATGTCTGGGAGTGAATGTGTGTATCTTATATGTGGATTTTTGACAGGTGGTGTTTATTTCTTTTAGATTCTGCATACAAACATTTGAAGTGTTCCTCTCTTTAGCATTATTATGTTTTTCACAAAACTATACAAAATATTTTTTAAAAGATTTCACTTTGGGATTAAAAAAAATGCTTGGGTATTTCTAATAAAACAGCCATGTTTCAACCTTAGCTGGTACATAAGATGATATTTAAAATCACAAAAAATCCTACAACATCCTGCATTTAGTTTGCTTGTTTGAAAAAGTGAATGAACTCTATTCTTTATTTAATATGAATGATTTTTAAAAAAATTTTTAATTTTGTTTTGTATCTTCTATTTTCAGATAATTTAAAAAAAGAAATGTTGTATTAATGCAGCCAACATAATGAATTTGAGTGTATTTAAACATTCATAATTTTTAAAACGTTACTCTTAACACACAAAAACTATTATATTGTTTTGGAGAAATTATGTCTAAATTGTATACAAACAGCTCAGCGTTAGCAACAGATATAGTGCAACGTTCAGAAAGAGCGGCTAGCGAAAATCCTAATAATACTGTACACACGCAACACAGAAGGCACAACTCTTTAAGTGGGAGAGTTTGCACTAAATCTCTAACCAAATCAGCCTCTATAACGGATATAACACAAAAATTGGAAAATATACAATATGATCCAATTACACTGGCCGATAGAATTACCACAGAGGCGGCGGCGGCGGCAACAAATGTGTTGTCCTGTAATAGTCGAAATTTACACAGCCGAGATAACGACGAGGTAGATAGCAGCAGTACAGATGAAACCAGAAGGCGAAGGTTACCTGCACGCAATGAACAACCACAACAACAAGAACAAAATACTACCAAAGATGGTTTTTTAGATACAACCACAATATTAAATACAAACACATCAACGATGTTATCATACGATGAGCCCGATCATTTGCAACATCGTTTTGCGCGAACTCCTCACTCAACGGTATTTAATACGCGGCACGCGCCACATCATAATATTAGTTCACACTCTACTACAGTGGATAATTCATTTAGTGATGCTGGTTGCACTAGTGGGATGAGTAGCGCGTTTAGTTCTGCGTGTCCCAGTACAGTATCCTCGCCTCTTTCAACACCCACAAGACTATCGCCTCAGCATCAACTACATCGTAATAATCATCAGTTACATCAACAAACAGCAGCAGCCACATGTTGCCAAAAGTCAATAGCACCTGTAAAAAATTCCTGCTCCTCCGCCTCTTTAAATCATAATAATAGCCAGCACAATAATCATCATCTGCCCGAACATAATGAACACGATTCTCATCATCATCACCAACATCAGAATCAGCCACATAAACATTTATCGTCGGCGTTTGATTCGGTAACAGTGAGCGGAAGTAAAAATCTAAAGAAATTTGATCCTCGTTTGGGTCCATCACCTTATCGTCAACTATTGCCAATAGCTTTATGTATTCTATCGTTTGCGACTGTGTTTAGCATTTTAATTGTTTATATGGACACGACAGGTGAGTTTTTTATTTATTTGCTTATTTTTTATAAATATATTTCTAATATTTACATATATTTAAATATAAAACTATATAGTGGATTTTTTTTTATTATTAATTTATACTACATATTTAGTGTTTTAAGTAGCAGCTCATTTCTTTATCATCTCATTTATTTTCAATATATTTTCGTTGTTTTGTTTATTTAGGCTTTTAATTTTTGAGCATATGGTTGTTTATATTTATTAACTATTTTAGGAATGATTAATAGGAATTTAGTTGTTGCTGTCTTTTTCATTTCTTCTTAAACCGGAAGTAAGTGTGAAACAGTCAGAGGCTTGTTTTTTGGTTTATTAGTTTTTTTCTTTTAATTTGATTGGGAAATTTTTAATTTTATATAAATAATTAATGTCAGGTTGTTTAGAAATGTGTTTTGTTCCCCATTTTAACAGGATCAGGTTGCTAGCATAAATGTTCATCTTATCCGTTTTCCTCAGATATAATCATAATAAAAAAATAAGTCTAATATTTCACATATATTATTGCTAACACATCCTGTTTAATAAAGCATTTTATTTTTTATTTTTTTGGAAAAAATTGTGCAATATATAATAAATTAATAAAAAAGCCATAAATTAAAATTTGTCATTGTTTAGGTATTTCCGTTAATTAAATAAAAAATATACCATTTTCCAGGAAAATAGCAAAAACCCTATTTGAAATATTAATGAGACATTAAATAGATTTTGCGAAACTGTGGTAGAAAAAAAAAAAAAAAAAACTAGTGACACTGATTATGATGACTTGTTATAAGCTTTAAATAAATTTTTAATATTAAAGCCAACCACTCTAGAACTTCTTTAAGCCGGCGTTTGTATTGTTAACTTGTGATTTTCTTGTCAATGTTGCGTTGGTTGGCTGGTAGTCCACGTAAGACCTCATGAGTGGCAACCACCAAATAACTCTACATGTAATTTCTTTCATACCTCTACCAGTCATTTCTCTACCAACTAAAAGTTTTTACAAATGTGCGGGTGTATATTTTTTATTTTTTATTAAATTAAAAAAACTTTTTTCCAATTTCGCTCTACTGGTTTTGTTAAATGTAACATGTTTTGTTTAGTGTTTTGTTTGTGATTTACCATCAATCCTCGGTCAGGATTAAGTGTGGTAAAACACTCCTTATTTTTTGTTGTTTTTTCTTCTTTATTTTTATTTTGCCAGAAGAAAGGATGTTTGTGTTTTTTTGGTTGAAAATTTTTTTTGAGACATTTTTATTTGTCTGTTTTTTCTGCTATTTTTGTCTGCGAATATTATCTGTCTCTTGTAGACATGCATTTTGTCTGCAACAAAAGTGTGACTCATAGGGAGTAGTTGATGTAACCTTTAGATGGTTGTAAGGGTTGTGAATGATCATTGTTGGGTGCTACAATATTTTTTCAGTTTTTTGACGAACCACATGTACATTTCGGGAACCTTAACTATTGTAATTGAGTTGTAAAATGTTCAACCAACATCCGGCTCGAAGAACTATAGTTAATCTGCCATCTGTAATTTTTTTAATTGGCATTATTTGACGGAGCAATTTTTTATCGCTACAAATTTCTTGGGTAACTAAAAATGTTATTTATTTCAACAGAATTTCTTCATATATCTTCTATAGAATTTATTTTTCAAGTGTAAAATTTATTTTTTTAATCCATTTATGGTTTAATTTGTCTTTAAATGAAGAAATTGTATCACTTCAATACACTTAATTAAATATTTTTTAATCTTTTTATAGAAATCAGATATTTTCTTATCGTTGAAATATTTATTTAATTGTTTAAAAATTAATAGTCTTGTTTATTAGTATCAATTAATTTTATTACTATTTAACAATTTTTATATTCCTTTTTTAGAGAGAAAGAAAAAAAGAAAGAATTTTATTTTATTATTAATTTTTTTTCGAAATTTAATCAACAGCATTTCCTTTTAGAAAATATTAATTAAATGAATTCCTGAAAACAATTCCAACAAAAAGTTATTCAAATTGACAGTTCATTTTCTATAAGTTTTAAACGGAAAACAAAATCTAATTTCATCAAGTTTAAGTATACTTAAAAAAAAGTTTCTTAAATCTAATTTTTAAAATGGAACCATCAACGTCGGGTATTTTAGTATTTGAATTTTTTTTTTTTTCCAAGTTCGGACTTTTTTCTTTATTGCTTTATCAAACACTACCAGGTGGAGCAGAATCGAAAGTTGAATTTACACAAAATTTCACATAGGCGTAGCAGAGGAAAGCAAAATTTTAAGTTTGGAAGGAGGACCCTTCATACATTTCAGGAGCGAAGTTATGGGGGCTCAAATTTTTTTTCCTAACCCGATTTTAATCTTGGTCATATATAGCCTAACATTTTCGATCGATTATATTATATCTTTTTTTTGTAATTAGTTATATGACATCTTTATTGAACTCAAAAATAAACGATTTTGAATTTTAAATTTGCAAAATCGAACAAACAGTCGGAAGGAAGGACGGACATCAACATTTTCTTAAAAAAAAAATTCTGAAATTCCAAAAAATAATTTCTAGTACTGTCAAAAAAGTTCTTCATTAGTAACAAATATCACTTTTAACAGAGAAATGTACGCAAATACATAAGTGCCTTAGGAAAATATTCCTTCCTGTAATTAGGAAACACAACTAATTCAAATTTTTCTGTCCTAATTTTGATTCTCATCATTGCAACAAAAAGTAACATCTACACCATTTTTAAGTTAAAATGAGAACTTTTCATATGATATTCTGAAAACAGCAATTTAAAATAAGGTTTTTCATTTCAGTTTTAGAAAAGAACAATTAAAAATGAGATTTTCCAATTCAAATTTAGAAAATATTATTTTAAATTATGATTTTTTTATTATAATTCAGAAAAGAACATATTAAAATAATATTTCTCTTTTAATTTTAGAATATAACAATTGAAATTTACATTTTTCAAATAAATTTCAGAATTGATCAATTAAAAATGAGACTTTTTATTTAGAATTGAGAAAATATTACTAGAAAACTAGGTTTTCCATTTATAATTTTGAAAATAACAATTTAAATTGTAATTTTTTATTTAAATTTTTTAAAAGAAGATTTTTCCATTTAAAATTCAGAGCAATACAATTAAAATTAAGAAAAAACTAATTAATTCAGAATTTCAACTGAAATAATATATATAATGAAATTTGCATAAGGAATGATTTTGTATAAGTAATTGAAACCTCGCACTGCAGGTGGATTTGCTACAATCTCTAAATTTTATTTGCATAGAGGTAATATAAATTAAGTTGATCTTACATTATTCATCACTCAAATCACTCTTATTCAATGTTCTAAACTTCAATTAATTTTTCTCAATTTCAATTGTTCCTTTCTAAATTTCAAAATATAAAATTGAATTTTATTTCTTCAATTCTGAATTAAAAATGAACAATTTAAATATAAATTGATCTTTTCTAAATTTAAAAAATATAAAAACTTATTTTAAATTGTTCTTTTCTAAATTTGATGTAAAAAACTCATTTTCAATTGTTCTTTTCTGATTGTTTTCAATTGTAATTCTCAAAAAATTAAATGAAAAATTTAATTTTCTAATGATCTTTTCTAAAATTTAAATGGAAAATTTAATTTTCAATTGGTTTTTTCAAAATTACTGTTAAAAATGGTGTAGTATAAAATAAATGGTGCTAAGTAACAAAAAAGGCCAATCCACAAAAATTTTCCAGAACTCAGTTCATTTGAAATGTATTTGGTCATAGCAAAAAAATATTTAAAGAATCTTTAAGGTTTAAGGACTAAAAAAAATTAAATAGAGTTAAAAAAAAAAAAAAACAATAAAGCTTTTTATTTATTATATATTTTATTAAAAACGAATAAAAAAAAGTTCTTTTTAATGTAAAACAAGAATATAATGGACAATTAAGGTTTAATTTTTTAAGCTGAATTGTATGCATTAATTTTTCCGTCCACAGTTTTTTTTTCCAAAGATTTATGAAATTATATTTAATACAAAATATTTTCTATAAACTTTTAATAAATTTAATTTAGAATTATTATAACTTTATGAGGTTCGCTTCTTTGGAATTGGTGTAATCATATGCTTAATGAGACATTTAATTTAAATGCTTTTTTTTCGCTGCACAATTTGTCTTGTATTTAACAATATATTTCCTGATAGTCATGTGCTAAGCGTGAGTGTGCGAATGCAAGTGGTGAGCACGCAGTGTCATTCATTGTCATACTGCCAATTTTAATATTCATAACAAGTATTGGCAATTTTCGTCGGTTTCCTTTCTGAAATCACATTTTATTTCTTGTAGTTTAGTAAAACTTTTTTGTGTTATTTTAAGTGCAAGAATGTTTTTGTTGTTTGTTTCTTTAAGTATTGTGTGTGAATTTTGTATGAGTTTTTTTTTTTTTTTTTTTTTTTTTTTTTTTTTTTGCATATTTCTTGTTTTCATTTCGAATATTTAAGTAAATGATGTTTTATTGTTAAGATATTCCTTTAGATGTGTAGTTCCTTGGCTTTAACGTTGTTGTGTGTATGTATATTTTTTTGTGTGGAAGTTTAGAACATGCAAAATTCATTCTTTTGCGACGTGACTGATGTATCGGAAGTGTCTTGGTAACAACCACAAAAATGGCACTTGGCGGACGTTGCAATTACATGGACGCCACCCAGACTAGACGAAAGTAGTAGACTTTAAAGATTTTTTTCTCTTAGCTGTGGCTTACTGCTGCTGCTGCTGTTTTTCATTTCTTTTTAACACCTTAATGTTTAATTTCATTAATCACATTATTTATTATAAAAACAAAATATTTATTAATAAAATATAATTTGTTAAAGGATTTTAAAAGGAATTATTTTTATACAACAAATTTTAATCCAAGAACAATAAATATGAGAATAAAATAAGTATTTTGTAGTTTCTAAAGCTCTTTGATTTTAGCCGTTTCTTTTTAAGTGTTTTAAGGTGACAATCAGTTTTTCTTATCTCTATTTCTCAGTTTGTGTGTATGTGTCCATATTCCCAGGCTTTATTTAATAACAATCAACGTGATTCATCATTTCTGGCAATAAACGTTCTATTAATTTTTTCATTCTTTCTAATTTTGTATGTTATTTTTGAGTTTTAGTAAAAAAAAAAAGAAGACAACAACAAGGTAATTTTAAATGATAGCTAAAAGAAATTAATTGTTTTTCCTTAAGATTAATATTAGCGCAATCCAACGTTTATGCCATGCAGTCACGTTCTAATTCACTCTTGGGAATATTTTTCGTGTCTACTAGAGTTTTTTTACTTTTTAAATTTGTTAATTTTAAAAAACATTGAAAAAATAGAAAACTAAATCTCTAAACGAAATAAGAAATATTTAAAAAATAATTATTTAGATAAGAAAATAATTTGTCTTTATTACTTGTATGTTAACTGTATGATGTTGTTAAGTAGTAGTTGTATATATACTGTTGTGGTGCATAGTAAATAGTATTTCCTGATTATATTCATTGGCTTTTCTCAGTTTTATTCTTTTTCTTCTACTTTTGTTTATTGTTTATTATTTGTATTTGTACTTGGCCTGCAGTAAATTGTTAAGTATCTTCTTAACCGTATAGCACTCAGTCACCTGCTTGACATCAACTTTGAAAGAAAACTTTTCCATAAGAATTCTTTGGAGGGTTTTGTGTTACTCTCAAAATACCTTTCCAACCAATCAGCCAACCTTCAATTGTTATGGGCTATTTTTCTTTGTTGTTTAATGTTTTATTTATTTTTTTTTTTTAATTTTTTATATTTTATTTCCATTTATATATAGTTTTTCTATTAAAGTGTTGAAAATGTTTATGTTTTGCAAAATGTTTT
This sequence comes from Protophormia terraenovae, assembly GCA_951394005.1. Lineage (NCBI taxonomy): Eukaryota > Metazoa > Arthropoda > Insecta > Diptera > Calliphoridae > Protophormia > Protophormia terraenovae. Next base: position 148,879,423 of record OX596074.1, read on the forward strand.
CATTTAGGAGCGTCTTTTACTTTTAACAATGTCATTAGCCCTTTACAAATCGCATTAGCCCAAATCCCCATCATATTATGATGAATGAATGTTATTGATGTCGTCTAGGTGATAAAGATAAAGGTGTGTGTTTTTTTATTTGATGATGTTGCAAAATGTTTATTGGTTTGTTAAACAAATGATTTGCCGCACTTCAACATTTAATGATGAGGTATTTAATATAATTTATATTTACCATAAAAAATATAATTTAACTGATAAAATTGCTATAAAAAATTTTTATTTTTACAATTTTTGATTTGAGTTATTTTTAAATAAGGTATACAATTAGTGCATACAACTCTGCTTATAAAAATTAAATTTATAGGTCGATCTCTTTGAATTGTTGATTTTGTTAATCAAGTTTTAAGTTTAAATGAAAAATTTATTTTTTATTCGTTTTTAATAAAATATTTAATATGCTTATTCTGGAATGCCCTGAATAAAAGCTTTATTGTGTTTTCGGTTACTTTTTTCTTGGAATGGGTCCACTTCTTTTTAAATTATATATTTTTTAGTCAGCTTTAAGTATTTTTACTTTGACCCAATATATTTAAAATGGACTACTGTTTTGGACAGTTTAGTGGAATGCTTCTTTGGTACATAGCAGCACCATTGATATCATGCCGCTACCTTTTTGTGGTAATAATGAAAAGAAAGATTAGAGCATTTTGAATTCATTGTGTTTTCTAATGATAGAAATAAGTCTTTTCTGATAGCACTACACATTTATTTTCTGATGACACTATAAATTTATTAGTTAAAAGTTTAATTTCTTATGAAAAATTAATTATGTTTATAACAATAAAATTTTGCACATACATAGTTACTGAGTATAATAATTGATGTAAACAAGTTAACGGCACTATTTTTTTCGTGCTCAATCCTTGTTTTTGGAAAGATTTCCAATTGGAGGATGATGGAAGGATTGATGATTCTGAAAATGTTTATAATTCTTCAGTTCTCTACCAGCAATTCAAAGTCTTAAGTCTTGTAGATTATAGGAAAAAAAATTTAGAGTATTAAATAATGAATTTTGATATCCGTTCGACTGTTTGTTACTTTTTGCAAATTTTCAAATTGAAAATAGTTTTTGCAAATTCTCAAATTCAAAATCGTGTTCTTTAATTAATTACACAAAAATCGATCGAAAATGTTAAATTTTGACCAAGATTTTGAAAAATTAAACTCGAGTTGAAATTTCAAATGCATATAACTCGAAAAATATATGAGAAAAATTTTTCATGCAAACATGTTTTTCAAAGGCTTAATCAAGAGCTTGAAAGTGAAAGTAAAATCTTTGAAATTTGATAAATAACAAAAATGTGGCTTATCATTGAAAATTTTCAATGTCATGGGCACCTAGGGTTGCCATATTCGAATTGTGATCTAATTTGAAATACCTGAAAAATTAGTTTGATTTCCAAAAAGAAACTTGACAATTGGCTTCCGCCAAAAATCTTTTAATTTTTATATGAAATCTATATGGAAGTAGGTATATAAGCAAAAGACATTTCATCCACTAAAATATAAGAATATGCTTCGGGCTCACTATAAAAAAAAATACAAATTTGTTTTAACTTGACAAGATACATTTGAACTTATAACTTGACAACCTCTAAAATATCTTGAGAATCAAGTTCATTCACGCTACTCTGAGCGCGACAGCTCCACTTCTGAGTTGTATGTAAGGGTCCTCTTTCCACAGAAGTTTCCCCTGCTACGATTTATTCCCAAAAACTTTGTATTCTGCTCCTCCTTGTAATGTTTGATGAAGCAACAAAGAAAAAGGTCTGCACTTTTTTCTTCGTTTGAAAGTTGTTGGAGTTTTCTTTCACAAAAGTTTTAATTTCTAAAACCGATACGATTTTTTTTCTAAATATTAAAAAAAAGTACTATTTTTCAGAAAAATAATAGAACAAACAACCTGTAACATTTTATGTTCCATAAAAATAATATCTGAAAAAAATTTTAACTTTGGCAGCAACGCAACCTAAAACCATGATTTTATTGCTATTGATACATTATTTTATCTTTTTTATATTATGAAAAGTCAATTTTCAAAATTCAATTAATCGGCAATATTGACGCATTTTACCCCAACGTGCGCTTGTGTGGAACTGAAAATCAATTTTAATAAAAAAAAAAAAAATCCGTAGCCAGTTCATCAACACGCATCGTTTCGAAAATTCAACAAATGATGTAAATGAACTAAATAAAAAATGGATGTGAATAAAGTTCGAGTAAGATCAATGATTTTTAAAGATCCAAGAAAATTTTCAGTACGATCTTAAACTATTTCTTTTAATAAGTTTTATTTGGCTCCTGATGACTGTTTTTGTATGTTGGATAGGGCAGATTACATTTATGCTGTATATCGACTTTTTTCTTACATATATTATTCTGTCACATTATGTAATCCATTCATTTTTATAGCATTTAAATTTGTATTACTAATAAAAGTTTTTTTTAATCTTTGTATACCATCAACTAATCATCAAATTAGAATTAATTTGTTTTGCCTATTTAGTTCTCACAACTCAGATCATTCATTTCATTATCTCATGTCAATTTTAATTGTGCAAATTTTGCTTTAAAACTACACTTACACTCATTTAATTCCCATTACAATATTTTCAAAAAAAAAATCAAATGAATGGAAAAAAGTAGTTTAGAACCAATTTAAATTATTAAGACCTCATAAACTGCTGCTCGTTCCACGCCTGCTATTTTAGCATAATACCCCAACACACAACAACAAACAGGCAACAAAACAAAAAAACATTGCGCCATTACTACTTTTCTTATATTTTATATTTAAAAAAAAGCTCTCTTTCTTTACTGGCTTCTAAGACCGGATGTGATTCATATTTTTATATAAACTATACAAAACCAACCTCATCATGATGGAAGAGAAAAAAAAAAAACATTCAAGAAATAAAAATCACATACAAAAATAATAATTTTGCATTCGCAGCGTATGTCATTCATTCATTTATTGTGCCATGGGTTGAACTCTTCCGCATGCTGTTTGTGTCATATATTAGTAGTTAGTTGTTGTTTTTGTTGATTTTCTTGTTTACGCCGTTAGTTAAAAAATTAGTCTTATAAACTCACAAAGACACTCACTAAATGTAATTTTTCTTATTTACATCTTACATGGTTTTATTTAGTTTATTTACTATTATACAATTACTCGTATAATTATTTTGAACTCCATAGAGAGCAATAATTTGAAGGGGAGAAGAGAGAGAGAGGGAGAATTAACAGTTAACTACCCCTCTTATACATATAAAGACTACACACAACGATTATAATCTATTAGTGATTTGTTTCCCGAAGTTTTCCTTTAATTCATTTTAATATAAAACATTAACTTAAAAGAACTTATACATTTTTAAATCTTTTAAGAGATTGAGATAGTTCCGAATTTTTATTTGTAGGGAATTCATGACAAAAAAGACGACAAATCAATTGATTACAAAAAATTATCTTAATATTTTCCAGATAAAATATCTTCTACTTTGATGTAGTACATATCAATATTGTTATAATCCCTTTAAATGTCTGATGTCAACCTTTAGGTTTAAGCACAGTATTGAATTTCTTATTTATTTCTTTATTATTTGAGATTTTGTGATTTTCCACTTTTAGACTCAAGTAGAAAATTACGTCGTAACCACATTATCACAGCAAGAATTATTAAGTAAAAATATGTGCTTGTATTAACCACCACCAAGCTACCACCACTATCATCGTCATTAACATTTGCCAGTTGCAATTTTTTTTTTTTATATTTAAAAGAAAACCTCCCTCATACTTTGGCATACCGTAGAACATTCTTGTTCTACTTTTACAACAAATAACATTTTGTTGTTTGTTGTTTATATGCAATTCTATGCGATTCCTTGTACTACAAGTCCATAAAGTAGTATGTGCGTGTTAGCTTCTTTTAGTTGTTGTTACTTATGTTTTTTTTTTTTCTCTAGTGGTTTTTGTTTTATATGGTCGATACTTTTTTCCACGACCCGTATTAGAGTTTTATCTTTCATAAAATGGTTTTGTGGTTTATTTAGGCACGTTAACATTTTACAAACTAACGATAAAAAATCTCTGGATATTAAGAGAGATTTTTTTACGGAGGAATACATTGATCATATTCTGATTTTTTAGAATTTAATATCCTTTACCAAAGATTGTGATAAGTTTAATAATAGTCACTTACTTTCAGTCAATTCCATTTCTTTTTTTATTTCGTTTCGTTTTTATTGTCAACATATTTTAATATTAATTAATTTCAGCTCCAAATTAAAATTTGTTGAACGCTTTCTAAAAATTTCAAACCTTCACTTGTCACTTTAAGTCACACTTTGTGTCACCAAACATTTTATTATAATTTTTAGCATTAATTTTTTGCGGTAAAACGTTTAAGGTGCAATATTTGAAATATAATTTTTTGGGGATTTTTCCAAGAATTTAAAAATTACTCACTTTCAGTCACTATGAGCTTTAATAATGAAAAAACATTGAATTATTAATTTTAAATCTGTTAATAAGTTTTTGTAGGAGAATTAGAATAGTTTAACTTAATTTTAAAATTTTTGTCTTTTATTAAATTTATTCACTTTGAGTTACTTTTATTTTCTTAGAAGTTTTTGTTAAATGTTTAATGTTTGTTATTCCTATAAATGTTTAAGTATACATACTTAAATATCTAAATGTAGTGCAACTAAATTTTTTCAAGTTACTAGCTAATACCCGATGTGCTTCGCCAACCCCCGAATTGAAATACATAGTAATTAAAGGATTAAAAAAATATATTTATTAAGTAATTAAAATATACATTTTTTTTTTAAATTCAATCTCTAATAGTTTCCCAGATATACTAATTTTTGTATTTAATTTTTATGGGAGGGACCATACCCCCATAATCCGCTAATTTATTAGACAAATGTTTTCATGTATGTCAAAATTCTTTGTGCAAAATTTGAGCATTCCAACTCCAGTAGTTTCCCAGATATACGAATTTTTGCATTTAATTCATATAGGAGGTACCTACTAGTCCGCCCATATTTTTCTTAAATATTAATATTGATACCAAAGTGGCTCCGACAAAATTTTAGAACTCTGTTATATTTTCTCAGATATGATAATTTAATATTTTCTTTATATGGGAGGTGCCACGCCCACTATTGCTAGTGTTCATGTTGAAGCTAATGCTAGTCGTACAAAATTTGAGCTAACTTTAATAGTTTCCCAGATATAAAAATTTTGGTATTAACTTTATATGAGAGATGACACGCCCACTATTTCTTTTCCGCCCATTTTTGCACAAAATGTTCACATTGACACTTAAGTTTATTGTACGAAATTTGGGAAATGTAACTGTTATAGTATCCTAAATTTACGGCATTTGGTATTGGCAAGCAATATTAGGCGTGGGATGTGCCACACCCCTATTGCTAGTTCGCCTATTTTTTTCCAGAATGTTCATATAGGTGTCAAAGTTGTTCGTGCAAAATTTGAAGACTCTAGTATTACCAATTTCCGAGATATACTACTTTTAACAGTTATTTAGTAAGTGGGCGTGGCACCTCGCCCACATGGAATTTCAAAATAAAAAGTAGCCTATTTTTCCTTCCAGGCATATAGGAACACACTGTGAAAAATTCAAGAAAATTGCTTTAGACGTTAAGGCGGCTATAGACTTCAAACAAACATACATACATACTTACATACATACATACATACATACATACATACATACATACATACATACATACATACATACAAACACACATTAATTTTTATATATATAGATATATATTTTGGGTCCTTTAAATGGAAAATTTGAAATAAACTTTCCGAAAACTTCCTATAACATCGCACATTCGATATAAAAATCGCATATATGGTTTCCATGTAGGATATAAATAGTGTGAGAGCACATCTTTCTATATTGGGAAATAAAGCCTATTGGAAACTAAAGCCGAAATTGGGTATATAGAAGGGTGATCGATTATTCGACTTGTTGGAGATTCGAATAGTTCGAATAGTTGGTACTTTGAAAAACCCGGTTGCACTTTTTTAAATTCAGAAAAAACTGGTTAACCGGTTTTATTTGCATAATTTAACATTTCTACCAAAAGACTACATTTCTTTAAAAAAATTAATATATCTTATAATGTTCAATTGAAAATTTATTAAACATAATTATTTTGGAAATAACTATTAAACTATTAAGAACGAGAAAGAAAGATATAGTCGGTCAAGCCCAACAATACCCTACACCATTGTGTGCATCAAAATTCGGGGAGGCGTCTTATTTTTCTAGACCTGTGGAATTGAGGACCGATACTTGTATTAAATGTAAAATTAAATATACGAGTACAGAATATTACGTCGATACTAACATTTATTTGAATTTATATGGGAGCTATGTATGGTCAATTATGCAGCGATCTTCATAAAATTCGGCACACGATTTAAACCTATATGGAACTTACATGTGAAAAAATTGTTGCTACATTTAAGGGATTTATGGTCGTTAAACCCTTTTTTCGGGAGGTTATTTGTATGGGGCTAGGTGAAATGATTGACCGATTATAACCAATTTCAACACGCTTCGTCCTTGGACTATAAGAAATCTGTGTGCCAAATTTTATTAATTTATGTATTTTTATTACAATGTTTACATGGACGTACAGACGGACGGATGGACATCGTCAAATTGACTCGGAGCCGATTGGTACAAATTAAGTGTTGTCAAAATCGAGTACTTTTGAATACATGTATTGAGTAACTACTTTACAGTATTGAGTACCCAAAAAAAAGTTGGCAAGTACTCGGTACTCGATTCTAATACTCAATACTTGCACAGCACTAGTCTTAGCCCAATATTTTTGGGTGTTACAAACATCAGCAGAAACGCATAACACCCTTTCCACCTATGGTGGGGCAGGGTATAAAAATTGTAAGAAAATAATCATCAAAAATGATATTAACTTTTATTTGTAAATTTTTTCAAAATTGGTTCAACAAAGTTCTTTTATATTTGTTCCCTGGATATGACCAGCGTGACCACATCCTTAAATTCTAGGAGAATAAATAATGGTGTAACAGATCGGATAAATATTTTTTCCAAATTTTATTCGTAAACATTTTTAGATTTGGGGAATGTTTTTTCCAAACTGTATTTGTACAATTTTTAAATCCACCAAAATGAATTCGTGCGTTAAAGAATTGAACTTGTTATTTTTGTGGTTAACTGTAGAATCTTTATTTCTTTTACCACTTTAAATAAACGTTGAACATTGTTTTTTTTTTATTTTTTTTATTTTTTTATTATTATTATTAAAAAAAAAGAAGAAAGAGATAAATTATACCCCTTTTAAGTGAAAAATTGCGCAAAAATTGTATACTCAAAAAGTAATTTCATACAAGGGGAAATAAATAAAAAGGACTTGCAGTTTTAATTCCTTTTTTTTGCATTCTTTGTCCTTTCTGTAAAATACATTTTAGTTTGGTATATCTTTGTTTTCTTATTTCTGCTGTTGATAAGACGAAGAAAAAAGATTAAAATCTTAAGCATTTTTATTGTTTTTTAAGTTTTGAAAAATTCTTCAGGCGTAGCACGTGTCAAGATAAATGAAAAGGGTTTATTTATTTAGGAGGAGAGGGTATATTTTTATTATTTGTCTTGTTTTAATGACAAAAGTTGTTTTGAATTGACAAAGGGTTATAAAGGTTTTAATACAAAGTTTGTAGTTGTTTTAAATGCAAATTATTTTAACACAATTTGTAAGTGTTTTTTCGCTGTTGTATTTTTTTTAATTTATAGAAATTCCATATGTTGCTGGCATTCCCTCACATTTTGTTTATCATTTAATCTTTAATCAAGCATAAAGTGAAAGTTAGTTTTCATGTTTTCTCGCATGTCCTTATTTTGTTAGTCCTGCTAGTTTTTATTTTGACCGACTTTAAAGGTTTTTTAATAAATTATAGTAAACAACTATTAGGTTGTTTACAATTTTAACAATATTCATAAATTTTTAATTTTCTTAACAATGTTAGCAAAAGTTTTTATAATAGAAATTTTAAAACTATTCCAATAGCATTTTCGCATAAATATTAAAATTTAAATTTTTCAATACACTATTTGAATAAATTTATTTTTTTTTTTTTTTACATTTAATTAATTTTTTGCTTTGAATTGAAATAATCAATAAGAATTAAAGTTTTAAGGGTGCAGCTTTATTTTATTTTACTAAAATTCAATATTAAGTTTTTAATATTTGGGGTGGTTTATTCGTGGTTTTTCAACGACAACCCATATTAATGTCTTTAAGTCATTTAAACATTTAACCACAATAAACTATTGTTCAATATTTAGCATAGAACACAAAAAAAAAAATGTACTTTGACCCTCTTATAATAAAAAAAATTCCATTCAATTAAAACCATTTTGACATAAAGCACACTTAAGAACATTTTGTAATATACAAATTATTTAAGGGTTCAATAGTAAATACAAACTAACATGAATTTTAATTTACCTTAATTTCTACCCTAATAGATTATTCATATTCATACTTATAGAAAAAATAATTATTTCCTTGCATAATAAAAATTCTAATTGTTTCAAGTTTCTTTTTTTTTTTTTTTTTTTGTTTATAAATCTTTTTAATAAACTTTATTCATAATCCTCTTTACATTTTTTTTTTTTTAATTTTGCTTTATGTTATAAAAGTATTTTCTTTAAATTATTTTAATAAAATTTTGTTAATTTGAAGTTTTGTTAAAGTTTCACTCCCAGCTTTAATGTTTATTTTGCTCATTATAAAAATTGTTTAAATGTAAAAAAATTACAAGGTTGTTAACATTTAAATATCAAAAGTTAAAAATGAACAAAATAAAAAAAAAATGAACTTTTTAGGTTTTCACCTTTTTGTTTTCACACGTTGACCTGTAATAACAACACCCAACAATCAAACGACGTACAAAACCAAGGTCTCTTCTATCTGTTAGTCTCCTCATTTGTGTTTTTCATTCCATTCCAAGCAAAATAATTGTTGTGGGCTCTCTTCATTACGGCTCATTAGATAAAATTTTACATTTATTTTGACCGTTCTTCTGCCACCAGGGAGAGATTTATAGCTTTTTGTCAGGAAATTATTTTTTATAACTATTCTAGCTATTCAATTGTGTGTATGTGTATGTTTTTGAATAGTAAAATGCAAATTTAAATTGTTATATTTTATTTGCCGGTTTCAGCTTATATTTTGAATTTTATTTATTGAGGGCAAAATAGAAAGTAATTTAAATTATGCGAATATTAGTTTGATTTCCAATAAGCAGTAGGTCCTGAAAAGAACATAATAAAATTTAATTAAACAAAAAAATATAGAATTTAAATATAAACTTAAAAACTTAAAGAAATTCCAGTAATAATGTTGATATATTGACAAAATTGCAGAAAAAATATTTTAATAAGAATATTGAAATATTGACAACATTTCAGTATTAATATTCAGTTAATAATATTGAAGATATTCCATTATAAATGTAGTATTCCTGTGATAGTATTGATATATTGATGATATTCCATTATAAGTATTAATATTTCAGTAAGAATATTGAAATATTGACGAAATTCCAGTATAAATATTAATATTCCAGTAAAAATATTGATATATTGATGATGTGTCATTATATTTATTAATATTCTAGTAATAATATTGAAATATTGAAAAATTCAAGTATAAATATTGATATTTCACTAAGAATATTGATATTCTAGCAATAATATTAATGTAGCCGATATTCCATTATAAATATTAATATTCCAATAATAAAAGGGAAATACAAAATATTAAAGACGAAATTCCAGTATATTTATTACTATTCCAGTAATAATATTGATATATTGATGATATGTCATTATAGCTATTAATATTCTAGTAATAATATTGAAAAATTCCAGTATAAATATTGATATTCCAGTAAGAATATTGATATTCTAGCTATAATATTGATATATTAGCGATATTCCAGTGTAAATATTAATATTCCAGTAATAAAATAGAAATACAAAATATTGAAGACAAAATTCCAGTATAAATATAAATATTCCAATAATATTGACAAATATTGGAAAAATTCCAGTATAAATATTAATATTCCAGTAATAATATTGAAGTATTGACGAAATTCCAGTATAAATAATAATATTCCAGTAATAATATTGAAATATTGACAAATTCCATTATAAGTATTAATATTCAGTTAATAATATAGAAGTATTGACGATATTCCATTACAAATATTAATATTCCAGTAATGATACTGAAAAAATTACAAATTCTAGTATAAGTATTAATATTCCAGTAAGAATATTTAAATATTGGAAAAATTCCAGTGTAAATATTAATATTCCAGTATAAAATAAGAATATTTAAATATTGGAAAAATTCCAGTGTAAATATTAATATTATATTGATGACATATTATAAATATTAATATTCCAGTAATAAAATTTAAATACAAAATATTGAAAGCAAAATTCCAGTATAAATATTAATATTCCAGTACGAATTTTGAAATATCCCAGAATATTAATATTATAATATTTAAATAATGACAAAATTCCAGGAATATATTCTCAGTGATTTTAATATCTTGACGAAATTCCTGTTTAAATATTAAATATTGACGAAATTTCAGAAAAAATTATATTTTTATTTTATCCTATTTATATCATTTGATTTAAAATCCCATTTCACTGTACATCTAAATACTCGGTCCTATCAAATTTGAATCCCTCCTTCTTAAAACTCAAAGTTTCTTTCTCTCTTTTTACATAATAAACTTAAACGAAAGCTTTCATTTTAAATAGCCACTAAATAACATTGTAATATGCAGCATTTGCTCTTCTTTTTGTGGTTTGTTAAAGTCAATTGTACAAGTACAAGTTTATTTACTACTTACAACCACAAAGTAGCCAACGAAGCATGACCAACTAAATTAAAATTATAATTTCCCACCTTAAATAATAAAATTAACAATCTTTGCAATAAAAAAAATTTAAAACACAAAAGAAAGTTTCAAAATTAAAAGTTTGTTTTTTAAGTCAATTCAAAAACAAGTTAAAAATTTTTTAGACCACAAACGTTAATACTATCATTTACTGTATTCTTTTTAACTATTAGAACGAACAATTTAAATATTCATTTAATAATTTAAATCAAATATTTTCTTTTTTCTTTACTAGAAATTCGCCATCAACAATTTCGTTTAAATATGTCGCGTGATTATGAATTATATGGTGTGGCCCAAGATGATCCTCAACTTATAGCATTCCTGCGTGAAATACATATGCGCAAATATCCCATGCACTTTTTCAAAACATCCTCTGAATCGGCGGGAGATAATGGTTTGCCTGGTAGCGGTGGTGGCGGAGGAAATTCTTTAAATGGTCTAACAGCATCACATTTAAATTTAAGTGCATATCCCAATGAATTAACACCTAAAATGGCCTACTATGTGGCCAATACATTGCAAGGCAAAACAAATGGTGCTGTTATACAATCTTTAACTGGTTCACTGGGTCATCTTATGACTGGACCCTGGTTATCGGAAATGTTAAATTGGGCTGGTGTTATAGTTGAACCAGAACCTAGACGTTATTTTACTTTACGAAAACAAAATGCCTTACGACCACGTATGCAAGTAGTGCATGCGTGTGTTTCGCCTAATCCCTATCCCAAAGAGGTATGTTGGTATATATTTTGTTTTGTTTTAATAACTTAAAAATAATTTTTTTTTTTTTAGGTAACTATTCATAATGAAGAGTCTGAAGTGCGAATTAACAGTCTGCTCGATGAGGAGACATCATGGTTCAATTCGCGTGTCAAATGTTTTCCGCTTTATACAATCATGCTAGCATCAAATCGTGTTGAATACGATCTTCTTAGTTTGGGTGTGCATGGTCATGAGTTGGAGGTAAGTAAAAAAAAAAAAAAAAAAAAAAACACATAGAAAACGAAAACCTTAGCTCTTAAAACAAAAGTTATTACAACATTTAAAAAAAAAATAACTTAATTAAAGAATGACGATGTTGTTTATTAACAATCGAATATGACAAAAAATAATTTATGTAAGATTTTTTTTAATATTTGTTTGAATTCTAAAAGTAAAAATGTCATAAAGTGTCTCTTCTTTTAAACTACTGAATAAATAACAAAAACATTTTTAAGATTCACCCTTTAATTGTTTTTTATATTATATGTTTATTATTGTGGTTTTATAAAATGCAATTGCATGCTCTTCTCTGTATTAAAGTAAATTTAAATTCCATAAACACACAACAAATGAAAGTGTTTTTAATGAGCTTTGTTTTTTAAGTTTCAATTGAATTTATAAAAATGTTGAAATATTTATTAATTTGATTATTACATCGACTATTTTCAGATACTGCAAACATTACCTTTTGATAAAATAAAAATTGAAATAATTTCAATACATTTGTTGGAAAATCAAGAGGATGTTAGTAATTATGTTGAAACGATAACCAAGTTCCTACAAGGAAAATCCTATAAATTACAAAAGAAATTTGGACGCAACTATTTCTATCAACGATTATCATCAACAACAACAGCAAAAAATACAACACCAACACGAACTCGAAAAAAAGATATTCTTTTACTAAAGACGCCTTAAAAGCCTTCTTTTTTTATATACAATCTATAAATTATAATTAAAATATAAAAAAAAATAAAAAAAATAAAAAAAATGCTTAAATTTTAGGATTAAAAAAGAATGAAAATTGTGTTGAATAAAAACAATTAAAATTGATGTCCGAAATAAACAAACAAACAAACACGCATTACACATTAAACGAAAGAAAATACCACAAAATTAATTATATAATTTGGATTTTTGTCTTACATTATAATCAATGAATCGAACATTATTATTCTTAACTATTATTTTTTAATTATTATTGTATGCATACGCGCGTCTCACTTTATTATTTGAAATATGGAAAAGTTTAAGAAAATTTCATAAAAAGCCTTTATTGTATAAATTAATTGTAATATTTACTTCTTAATTTAATTAATTAATAACTATTTTATTATAATTATTATTTTTCGTATATATACAAAAATATAGTTTTAGTTTAGTTTATTTAATTAAATGATTTAATATTATTATTAATTAATATAGAAAAAAACAACGATGCTTTATAGTAATATATATATTTCATATACATACATCTATACACCTATATACATACATATTTATATGTAATTTATAATATAATTAATTTAAATTATTGAATTTTGTTTTTTTTTTCCTTGTCCAAATAACTCTCTACAACCAACATCACCACATTAAAGTATACAATATTAAAGTTATATTACACATAAATTAATTAATAATAACATAGATCTTCTTAAAGTAAAAATATTCAACTCTCCGTATTTAAAAACTCATTATTGTTACAAAGAAAAAAAAAAACTCACAAAAATCAAAGAAATAAAATGTTAATTGCTATGGTATATAAATATTTAAACATTTATTTATATTTAAATAAAATATATTAAAAAAAAGGAAAAGAAAAAAAAAAAAAAAAGAAAAAAAAAAATAGCACTGATATGTATAACAAAACAAAATCATAATTCAACTTTTTTTTCTTTTGTTTTCCTGTTGATTTCTAATTTAATTTATTAAAGCGTATGTAATTTGCGTAAAAAAGTAGGCGAAATTGATAAATAAATTATAAACAATTAAATTGTTTGTTAACATTTTTCATATAGTTTTAATATTCTAAAAAAAATTTTGCCTTGTTAGTAATATTTTTTAAATGTTGCACTCATGTTCACCAAAATGTGTGTGTGGCATCTTCGAAAAGTCTAAATTTATATAATTCGAAAAGAAATTTGATTTTCCTATGTGTTTCCTCGAACTCTTTATTAAATAATAATTAAAAAGAAATTTTGGTCCGAAAATATTTTCAAAATTTTCAATAAAAAAAAAAAAATCGCCAACACATGACAAAATATTTTATAGTTATTTAATTGGACATTTCGCTTACTTCTTGCAATAATCGTACATTTGATTAGATTTTGATTTGTAAATTTTTTAAATAAATTCATTTGAAAAGAAAATTGTATTAAAAATTATTTTTAGTAATTTGTTTAATTTAAAATGCAAATATAATATTTATTTTTGTATTTTTATATTTTTCTTTATATCGATCATATTGAAAAAAAATTATAATAACAAATTTCTATTTTTTGGTGCCGATATTATTTTTAATATTAAAATAATATAAATGAATTTATTTAAAAATTTCAAAAATATTGTTTTATAATTTTTTTTCAGTTTTCCTCCCATCCTTGAAACTTTTCTCTTATTTCTCAAAAAGTATTAAGAACTACTACTATATCTTTACTCACCTACTATATTTAAACTATTAAAAAATATTAAATTATATAAAAACTACTACTAATCCTCGCTGCAGAACTGCTTGCCTTATGAAAAAGAAAATTAAAGTGTTTATTATTGTAATACAATTTAGTAAATTAAAAAGTTATATTTTATTTTTTTCTTTCTTTCCATTAACTTTTTTTATAATATAAAATTAATTACACTTTGTATAAAGTATTTTATTTCAATTCCAAGTGACACTGTAAATTTCAAAATTACTCAAAAAATAATTAAAAAAAAAAAAAACACATCAAAAATAATAAAACAATTTGTCAAAAGTATTAAAATGATTTAAAAAATGTTAATACAAGCATTTTCAAGACAAATCAGCCTTGAGCATTTTTATATAAAATAATGATTATAAAATAAAAAGAAATATTTTAACATTTGTAAAATAATTAAAAAACTTTAATTGTTAATATTTTACGAATGATGTGTGTCAGTGTCAATTGGACTTTAGCGATAATTTTCGTTTGTAGTAAAAAAAAACTTATTTTCTTTTTCGTCCTTGATTTATTATATTTTTTCTACTATAAAATTTTAATAAAATTAAATGTATATTATTTCATTTCTTTAAAAAATTGCTTGATTGAAATTTGTATTTTGTGAAAAATAAAAAAATAAAAAATTTTAAATAAATTAGTTTAAGCCCCAACCGTATTGCATTAAGTTAACGAAAATTTTTTAAAAAATAAGCTATTAAATATTAAGTTTAACTTTCTTAAAAGAAAACTTTAATTTACTACTTAGTAACTTCTCTCAGAAAAAAATGTGTTTCTTATTTTTGTTCTTCCAAAATGTTTTTCGTTTAAATCTTTTCTATCTCTATTTGAATATTTTTTTGTCTTCTATATATAATTTCAGTATAAATATTTTTTTCTTTGTGTTACATGTTAATAATGCTTTAGTTTCATTAATATAATTTTTTTTTGCATTAATCATAGATTAAGTTTATTTTTTAATATAAAATAAAACAAAAATAGCATTATACACTTACACAAATCAAGATTAATTTAGGAAATAATAAATAACAACAACAACAAAATTATAATTCCAAAAATACATAAAATCGAAAAAATTTACTAAAATGCGTTTTTATTTGTCTTAGATGGTACCTACATATAGACAAACGAGAGAAAAAGATATAGTCGGTCAAGGCCGACCATATGATACCCTACACCATTGTGTACATTATAATTAGGGGAGTGGACTTTTATTAGACTTGGAGCCAAATGTGAACCGATACTCATATTATGTGTAAAATAAAACATACGAATACAGAATATTGCGTCGATGCTAATATTTATATGGATTTAAACACTTTTGGTTGATTCCCGAAAGAGGGCCTTATATGAGAGCTATGGTAAATTATGGACCGATCTTTGTAAAATTTCACACTATCATTTATGTTTATATAAAACTTATTTGTGGCTGGGATACATTTTTTTCCTAGGAAACATAAATAATTTGAATGTACAGATTTCAAATCCAAGGTCGGTTTGAAAGGTTTAATGATCGATTGCAAGAATTATTTTTGTAACACTAAACCAAATCTCGTAGGTAATATTGCAAAAATTTTTCGTAGAATTTTAACGAAAAAAAAAATATTTAAATTAACAGATTTTTTCTTCAAATCAATAGAAATTTTCAACATCAGAATCAACAAATTTTCTTCAAATCTACTAAAAAAATTTTTGTCAAAAATATTTTTTTGAAAAATATGTTGATTTGAATAAAATTTCGTTAAAAAATTTACGAAAAATCTGTTAAATCGAATAAAAATTTAGTTAAATTGGCAGCAACCCTTAAACAATTGGCAGTAAGAAAAACAACACACAATTTTATTCAATTTAACATCCCAAAAAGAAGTTAATTTAAAGAAATTATCTGTTAATTTAAAGAAATTATCTGTTAATTTAACTAATATTTTTCGTAAATTTTAAAACTGACAAATATTTTTTAGTCAATTTGAATAAAATTCTTCAACTTGACTAAAAAATTTTAAATCGACTAAAAACATACACATTTTAAGAAAAATTCTTCAATTTTACGAAATTTCTTCAAATTTAATAAAGACATGTAGAATTGAAGAAAATTCTTCAAAATAAGTTTGTAAAATATAAAAATATATATTTCTTATAATTGTGTTATTTATTTAGTTTTTACTAGAAATTATTGACTGTACTACATATATACATATATGAACGATATTTAAAAAATTTTATAAAGTATGCTAATACATAAACTAATTTACTTTTACTAAAATTAAATAAAATGAAGTAGTAAAATTTAATAAAAATTCTTCAATATAATTAAAAAATTTTGTTAATTTTACTAAAGACATGTAAAATTGAAGAAATTTTTTTAAAATTAACTATTTTATTTTATTAAAATTGAATAATATTCTTCAATTTGACTAAATATCTTCAAATTTACTAAAGACGTGTAGAATCGAAGAAACTTTGTTAATATTAACTAATTAATTTTAGTCAAATTGAATAAAATTCTTCAAATTGACGAAATTTCTTCAAATTTACTAAAGGTATGTAGAATTGAATAAATTTCGTTAATTTAAATAATTTCTTTTAGTCAAATTGAAGAAACATGTGTAGAACTGAAGAAATTTCTTTAATACAGAAACAATAAAGCTTGTGCACGTGTTTTTGTGTCAATAGATTTAAATTTTGTTTAAAATTTTTTTATACAAATATAAAAATACTCGAATAAATAAAACATAGTGAAGTATAAGTGTGAATTTGTGTTAAATCAGATATACTTCAAGAACAAGCAAGTTTCGATCAATAAATATATAATTCTCCTGCAAAAAATGTTAACTTATGTACACCATAGATGGAACAAAATGCAACGACAGAACTAAAGCATTGTTAAGCGTATGGACATTTGGAGGACTTTTTCATACTTTTAACGGTAATGTTAAACATTTAAAATTTTTAATATTTTAGGTATATTTACTTATTTTATAAATAATTTCGTTAGCAAATATATACAAATTAAATTAATCAACTGCTAGACCACGGTCATCATTATCTTAAGGAGCCGTTTTGGATAATGAGAACAGCACGACAAAAATTTCCTTGGAAAACCTAAAAACAAACCTACTACAAGTAAGCACAAATGATTTGCAAATGTAGGTAAATATTTTTTGTAATATGTATATAAACTTTTTTATTTATATTTTCGTTCTCTTTTCATTTTTTATATGTTGCTATAGATCATCCAGAAATAAACTTTAAAAATATTAAGATATAAATCTGTATGCATATCAAGGATCCAGCAAACAAACATTAGTAACAAAATATAAAACAAATAGGGAAAATACCTGAAGGTAATATATTACAATTTAATTATAAAAAAATAACAGAATTTCTTATTTCTCAAATATATTTTTTAACTAACTTACGAAAAATTAACAAAAAATTCTGTTGAATTGAATAACGATTTTGTTGGTTGATATTTAACCTACTTTTCTTCAATTCTACACCCCATTTTACCGTATTTACTGCTCATTTTTGGTTCAGTAAACCATGCTTTATGTACAACCCATGTGAAATATAACAAAAAGGAAATTCAAAAAGTAATGTAATAAAATTTATAAAAAGTGTTTTAAACCTAATTTTCATCAATAACCAACAATTAATAAAGGCTTCATTTTGGAAAGAATTTAAATTTCCCAGTATTCCTCATACAAAATTTGGACGATTGAAAACGTTTCCGGTTAACCGTTTTTTTTGCAGAAATTAATATTTCTATCAAAAGACTACATTTCTTAACCCTACGGTACATACCCGGGTACCTGGGTACCATTTTTAACTTTAAAGTGCTCGCATTTCTTTATTTATAAAGATATAGCCACGAAACTTCAGATCGTCGTGATTAAGATGTTTATACCTAAATTTCGTTAAGTTGGTCTATATGTAAAATGGCTTTAAAGTTGATACCTGCGGGAGTCAATACCCATGGTACCCGGGTACCCCCATATAATTACTGTATTTTGCACTACAATTAATATTTTTTGTTTGTTTTTTGACTATTTATTATTGAAAATCTTATTTTTATTGCCCTTTGGTTCATATAAAGTTAAAATTTTACTAATTTTTTGTTCAAACTAGGAAATAAGCATGTCCATGACAGTAAAAATTACCAAATTATAAGTAGTGACTCCATTAGGATTTGAAGGAGAACTAGTTTCAGAAATAAGCTTTTTTTGATATTTCTAAGTTATTTAGGAGCTTCAGAAAATAAAATAAAGGATAATATGTGACAAGTTAAAAAATGATCACTGTTTTGAGCCAGCTCAAGATACTGAAATTATTTCCTATATTCGTGTTAAGGAACGTAAGCTTTCTAAATTGTAGCTCCAAACATGATAAGACGCTATGACAACATTCCTTAGTGTTGTAAAAAAGGTTATTCTTGGACGTGACCTATTTTCGGTCAGAATATTTTATGGATCCTGTGCTTAATTGTGGATGAAGTCAGTGCTAATATTCTTTAGTACTGTAAGAACGTTATAGTCTTTTTTGACCGATTTTCTCAGAGTTTATATGGAACGTGTGTTTTATTTTAGTTCAAGTCTTGTTGTAAAGTTTAAAATTTAAATTAATATTTTTTACAATCTTTTGTTTAAAAAAACGTGATGTTTATCAATACTTATTTATGCACTTTATGATGATTTTCGGAAATGGGCCACATATAAAAAAATGTTATAGATTAGTTTTTACGTTAATAAAAATGATTTTATAAAATTAAATAGGGTTTCTAACGTCCATAAAACTTTTATATGTACTAAATTATGCAATACTAAAAAGATTTATGCGGCTATGTGATGAGAATCACATATCGCATAAAATTGGCGATTACGATTTCAAATCGCATAATAGGTGTGATGTGGTTCACAATCACAAGAAAATAGGCGATTTCAAATCGCATGCTTATACCAAAGTGAAGTTGTCTATTTTGCTTAAACATGGCTTCAAAAAACAATAAATATGGCGTAAAAATAAAACTTAATATGTTTTCTTTTCATTTAGGTAAAAACTAGTAATATTTTCTACCAATTTTAAGTAAAATATGAAATTTAAAATTTAATCCATTATTCTCTTTCTTATTTGTTTTCTCATACATTAAAAGTTTATCATGGACTGCAAGACAGACGGACGGACATCGCTTAAATACTAAAACATGTCTTTACATGTTTTTATCGATTTACTTTAAAATCTGGGGCCAATTAAATGGTCGTAATAATTAATTTGAATAAAATTAAGAACGAGAAAGAATGATATATTCATTTAAGAGATTTATGATTGTTAAACCCCCTTTTCTGGCAGGTTATTTATATGGGGGCTAGGTGAAATAATGGACCTATCACAACCATTTTCAACACGCTTCGTCCTTGGACTATAAGAAACCAAAATTGCGACCTGTATTTTGATTAAAAGTTTTACATGGACGGACAGACGGACATCGTCAAATTGACATAAAGATTGGTATAAATGAATGTGGGTCTTAGTCCAATATTTTTGGGTGTTACAAACATTAGCACAAACGCATAATAGGCATGTAGGGTATAAAAGTTGTAAGAAAATAATCATCAAAAATGATAATTATTTTAAAAAACTTTTTAAACTTTTTCAAAACAAAATCTTTGAAAAACATATTCTTCGTTGAATATAAAAAAACTAAAACATTTAAATTAAGTGCAAAAATATTACAGGTGTTACAATAGATAAAACAAATTTCATTCAGAATAATTATTACTTATTTATTTAATCTTAAACTATATTTTGAAGACATTAAAAATCATACTTTATGAATATTATAAAAATAATCATAAATTTCGATTCAAATATCAATATTTAGTGCATGGTTTTTGAAAAAAAGGTATTTTTAAAACCGGTTTTTTGTGTTTAAAAAAACCGGTCTATTCGACATTCGAAAATTAAACATTCTGAAAAAACCGACAGCACAATGACTGAAAAAACTGATTTAAAAACCGGTTGGAAAACCGAGTCGATCACCCTAGTTCAGACCAAATTCTACATAAATAATTTGGAAAAAATGAGAGTTGGAAATTTGTTTCAATAATATGGGCATTATTTTGTAAAACGAAACGACAAACGTTTAAAAAAATTGTACGGAAAAAAAATTTAAATTTCCCAGTTAGGGTTTGGGGTTTCCCGTGATATTTTGTTTCCCGGGAAACGGGAATAAAAAATTCGTTACACTATAATACTTTGTATTAATATCAGAGTTTCATTTTCTATAATACAAATCAAAAAATATATTAAGAAAAGTACTATTAAATGTTATATTTTTAATTTTATTTATTAAAATATTTTTTTTCAAAAATTAAAAACGAAAAATTAAACAGAATTCACTACAAATAAAAAAAATTGCAGAAATTTGCTTTATGAGATGCAATTACATTTCAAAAATTTAAAGACTTCAACATACAAAGTATTGAAGTTATTTACACCACAATACATTTTTAAATAATTTTTGTATTAATACAAAGTATTATAGTATAAAACCCCCATTCCAATTAAAAATGTAAACAATTTTAAACATTTCATACAAATAAAATCTAATTAAATTTATTTTTCCAATCAATTCTTTAAAGCATTTATAACAATTTATTTCATAGACTTAAATTCTTTGACTTAAAGAATTAACTACCAATTATACTATTCAAGCTTAAAAAATATTTTGAACCATTCAAATTTTCTTCTATTCAAATCTATTACAAATTAGTTTTAGAAAATATTTTTTTTATTCATTTTGTAAAATATTAGCTTTGTTCCTGTACTCTAAATTGGGAGCATGCGGGATGCCTATTTTACCAAAAAGTGTTCCCGTACTCAAAAATTAGGGAATGACAGTGATTTTGAGAGAATAATGTTCAGCTTCTTGCACGAAACAGCCCAGACAATTTCTTTGAATAGACTTAGTAAATTGTCAAATAAACAAAGAATAAAAATATACAAATAAAAACTGAATGAAAATAAATAAAACATATTTGGTTTTTGTTACTAAGAAGAAAGTTTCATTTAAAAAAATTAAGAAAATTAATATGCTAAAAAAAATAAAATAAAATAACATTCACATATAAATTTCCAAATAGTTTGATGTTTTCTTTATGCTAAAACTTTAAAAAAGATAAACTCTAATCTATGGCATAAATATGAGTATAAATGGTTTTTCTTATCGTATTAATTCGTTTTAAAACACAAATCTAAAAAACTTTTAAAATTGGTTCTCAATAATATTTTGTGCTCCAATAATATAGTGTTCGGAAATCTGATAAAAATTATTTTTCATTTAACATTTGAAAGACATTGTTAATCATTTCTAGACGAATACTTTTGAAAAATACATTCGTAGTCAAATATATTTACACATTTTAACATTTTTGAAAAGTAGAATTGTAATAATTTTTTAAAAAGAAGCGGTATTTATTTCTGATTTTAAAAGAAAAGTTCTTATCCAATTTTCATTTAAAAAATGTTTACATATTAAATTTTTGTACATATTTCAAAATTATTTACACAGCCTCAAAAATTAATTACTTACGTTTATTATTGCCAAAGATGGTTCAAAATCATTTATTTATGATAGTACGTATTAAATCATACTATGATACAAACTCAACTTTAAAATATGAAAAACCCTTTCAGAGCCAAGATGAGATTTAAATGAAGTTTTAAAATAGTACATCATCATTAAATGTTTAAAAGATTTAAGAAATATGTAATTAAAAACTCGTGTATTCGAAATGTGAATTGACAAAATAAAATCAGTGCACCGATGAAATATTTTTCAATAATATAAAATATCACTTGTATCGAATTTTATATATACAGTGAAAGCTCCCATAGGCGGACAGCGATCGTCACCATGATTTTGTCCGTTATCGGGAGATGTCCGCCTATGGGATATGGTACATAATATTTTTTTACAAGTGGTAATTCCGTACTATACCTTTTTATTCCAACATTCAAGACTGATTGTAATGAATTGTAATGAATTTTAAATATAAATATTCTTATTTATACATATATATCGTCAACTAAAATGTAAAAGGCCGTAACCACTTAAAAGTCAAATGTAGGTTTTATTTACTGGTTTATAATGTACTGACCCAAACTACATTTATATAAGCAATTTCATGTTCACATCTTCAAAAATTAAATCATTATTAATAAAAGTCAAATAATCATAAAATTAACTTCATGAACGAAACAGTCGTAAAATTTGTTACATACATATAAGAAAAAATTTATTTGAAAGGTGTCTTTTTTCTTTTGCTTCCATGGCAAACAACGTTTTGCATTTTCATTTAGACATAGTTTATAATAAATTATGATTTTATGAAATTTATTTTATGGAATTTATGGATACAGTTCGATTCCCTCCATCTTCATTTCATTTTCCTAAATTTACTTTCTAAATTTAGTAATTTTTCGTACGCGAAAAAGAGGTCAGACATCTTTCAACAGCATTTTTACTAATGATTTTTCCACGAAATTTTAAAAATAAAAAGCATGTTGAGGACAAGTTTGACAACTAAGTCATCATTGGCATGGTACTCCATTTAAAAATGACAGGATTATCTTGGGAAAATTATGTTGGTAGCCTGGCCAACGATTTTCAGCAGCGCCCTATTACTTTTTTTATAAGACTGATTACAATGTCGCCGTAATTGTTGTGCAGAATTTCTATGCCCTTTTTTCAAAAGAGTTGTCAAGATTTGTAGGAATCTGTCGCCATTGTGTTCTCATTGAGAATTCCTTCATGACATAGATAACTGGGACAGCATCTGTTTTTTAGGGATCAAGTTTTCATTTTCTTTTTTCTAGTATGAAGAATTTTTAATCAAGTGTAAAAGTCAAAGTTAAATTAAAAAACTAGGTTTTACTCAAAACCAGCAAAAAGTTAAGTTAACTTCAAAAAATGTAAATAAAGATGAAATATGAATGTAAACACGGACAAAAATGAAAATAAGAAACATTTCATTATATAATATTTGGTACATTTCTTTTACCGTTAATGATTTTTGTCCGCTAACGAGAGATGTTTTCTTTAAAAATAGGTGTCCGCGTCCGCCCAAGAGAGCGTCCGCCTAGGGGAGATAAATTTATTCTAAAAATGCCGCCTAAACCATGGGACCTAAAAAATTGTCCGCTTATGGGAGCTGTCCGTTAAGGGAGCTTTTACTGTATTATGTATTAACATCTAAAAATTCCTTTAGTAAGTAGTGTGTTTACATTAATATAAAATTTTCACTGAGGCAATACAAACAGTAACTACATAAATATTAAATTCTCCGTTTTCCCTGGAAAATTTAAAAATCCCGGGAATTCCCGGACCCCAAACCTTTTCCCAGTATTCTTCATACAAATTTTGAACGTTTGAAAACGTTTCGTTTTACAAAATGAGGCCCTAAATATTATTTAATACTATAATTTATATTCGATTAAGTGATTTTTGGAAGAGAGCGCTATACGGAAGGGGTTAGTGAAATAATGATCCGATTATAACTAAATTCAATAGACGAAATAACGTCGATTGACTCATAAATCTTAACCTTTAAAATGTAAAGAAGAAATCAGTGAAAACAAATTGAATTCAAAAGTTAATACAAGTACATAAATTTATTGGAATGTATAAATTAAAAAAAAAAAAGTATTTTTTTCAAAAATTATTTTTTTATTTTAATTTTTCATTAAAAACTTTTAAAAGTAAGAAAATAATGCTATATTCCATTTGACCAATCCTATATTATAACCACCATCTGCTACTTTTTTGAACCAGCTTAATTTTTTTTTACATTGATCCTTTAACTATTTGCACAAAATATCGATATACAGTAGCGAGCATTAAAAATGCAACGCTATGTGATATGATCTTTGTTCGCATATATTTTGCTTATAGCAAGTCCTAATCTAACAGTACTAATGTGATTTTATTATTTGTGGTAATAGATACCTGTTGCATATAATTTTGTTGAATATTTTTGTGCGTAACGAAAATTATTGAACGTTTAGTAAAAGCAGTTGAAAATGTGAGCGAGCAAAAAAAATGCAACTCTAAACAAATAAACATGATTTTTAAAATGTTGATAAAAGTTTTGATTGGAAATGGTTGGAAACTATAGTGTTGTTAAAAAACATGATTTTCTATCGTTGCATATTGTCTAAGATACATGAAATATACAAATAATATAAATATTTGCAATAAATTTCAATTTCATTAAATTTTTGATAATTTTCTGAAATATTTTGGACATTTTTCAATAGAGATTGATATTTTTGGAATTATTATTTATTTTGTTAGTTGTTTTAAAACCAACAAACATTTTCTATAAATAAGCGATCAAATATTTATGATAGTTTAGCTTAACTTCAAAATTTATAATTGAATATGACCTTTCGACCGAAATAACGCAACCACTTTCGATCGTTATTGAGATGAAATCAACAGCTTAAAATATTTTTTTCGCATTGATATGACATTATCGAATGCCCTGTATCGCTATAATGTTCAAATATCATTTGGTTTTGGTCCTGGAACAAATTCTAACACAAGGCAAAACAGTTAAGAAATATACCTATTTTGAACTCCTCATATGTTGAAAAATTAAAAGTGCATCCTTCGTGATAATTGGACTTGTTTACTATTGGAAATTAATATTTAAGTAAGTATGTCTACCTAGACCGTCTAAAATTGAAATATATGGTGTAAAGTCAAATTAATTGAAGTTATCGTAATAGGCTCTTATTTCCATTATACATCACTCGTAAAAATAATAAAGGACCTGCCTCTAAAAGTAAAGGTGGTAGTTCTATTCAAGTAAATAATATGTGTTTTGTTAGAAGGATATCCAGTTACCATATTTACATTATTAAATCAACGATTGCTGGCAATAGTAGCTTTGAATGGCCAAATGTGTTTATTCAGATAATATAAAATATCTACTGTTAAATGACTTGTATCAATTGTTACAGGCATGATCGTTTCAATATTGTTTCTTTAAGATAATTTTTAAGAATCTTCATATTAGAACTACATATTAATATTATTTTACTGCAATTATCAGATTGTTATTCAAAAATATTAAAAAATTCTTAAAAAGTATGGATAAAAGAGTGTTTTCTTAATATTATTAATATCCTTTGTAGTTAAAATTACCTTAAATTTATATGTATTGATAGTAATTAGTGGTAATACTGCCAAATTATAGTTTTCATCATTTTTCAATAAATATTTTTATCAAAATTTAAAAAAATCCGATGATTTTTTAGGAATTGCAATTTTTTTGCTCCCTTAAATTTACAACTTTAAAAAAAAAAAAAATATTATTAACTGTTCGTATGCATAACAATTTGGAACAAAATGACATACAATAGTTGGCTAAGGCCGCAAAGAATAAAATCACAATAGAATTGGCTAATTTAATGACGTTCTAGCCCTAATCAATACGATCAAAAATAATATAGCCTAGCGTTGCATTTTTTATGCTCGCTACTGTATGTATACAAATATGTGTATATGTTTTTTTTTTAAGATATATTGGCGGAAAAATATGAACTGTAGTTATAGCGAACACATTTTTTTTCTTTTTTTAGCTTATTAACAGATTTGGGTGAACTGAGCCGAGCCCACTGTTGCCAGATTTGACGATTTTTGTCACAAATTTTTTTTCTGAAAGGAAATTCAGAACTATGTTCACCATATATTATGTTCACATTATATTTTTCTTAAAAAGTAAATTTCTTGGTACAAAAATATTAACAATTTAAATAAAAATAATATTAAATTTATAAATTAAAATCTACTTTTCGACTTTTCTCAATTTTTAAACAATTGATAAAAATATAATCAAAAGCGGCGAAAGTATCGCATAAAATCGAAAAATTCGAAAAATAGTTGGAAAAATCGAAGTACAGTATTCCAAAATTTAAATATATATATATATATATATATATATATATATATATATATATATATATATATATATATATATATATATATATATATATATATATATATATATATATATATATATATATGTATATATCGAAAAATTCGAAAAATAGTTGGAAAAATCGAAGTAGAGTATTCCAAAATTGAAATATATATATATATATATATATATATATATATATATATATATATATATATATATATATATATATATATATATATATATATATATATATATATATATATATATATATATATATATATATATATATATATATATATATATATATATATATATATATATATATATATATATATATATATATCAATTTTGGAATACTCTACTTCCATTTTTCCAACTATTTTTTTTATATATATATATATATATATATATATATATATATATATATATATATATATATATATATATATATATATATCAATTTTGGAATACTCTACTTCGATTTTTCCAACTATTTTTCGATTTTATGCGATACTTTCGCCGCTTTTGATTATATTTTTATTTGTCTGGTTACACCAAAAATTTGATTTTGCGATAGTATTTCCAATAGTTAGATGTTATAGTTTAAATTATAACTGCTAAGAAAATATTCCCTTTAAATAAAATTATTTTTTTCGACTTTTCGGCTAGTAGATGGGATTACAAAAGAGCCTATGCGTTTTTTTAAACGCTTCAGGAGTCAAGGTAAATTACTTAATTTGCATAAGTATATCATCAGACTTAATAGATACTACTTGACTTTTTTAATATGTCTACAATATAAAATTACTGTAATTTTTATTAATGTCTTTTCTACTTAAAATTAAATTTTTCCTTAGAAAAGCATAGAAAATGTTCATTAAATATAATTTTGTATGTTGATGATTTTTTTTTTTTTCTAAAAATTTGACGATTTTTCACTAAATTTATCTGGCAACTATGGTCGAGCCCTATCCTGCTTTCAACAAACAGACAGAATAACAAACCCAATATCCCTCCATCTTTAAAAACGCAGTGTCTGACACTCTGAAAGAAATACAGTGATTTCCCGGTTTAACGATTTAACGTACGTCCAAATTTTTAACATTGAGTACCTTATATTACGAACAATCTATATATTTTAGTGCTCGATATAACGAATTTTTCCAATAAATGTGATTTAAAATCAATAACAATAAGAGAAAGTAAATAAAACACATTTTTCATCCTATTGAAAGACTACTACTCTCTCCTTTTATGCAAAAGAAAGAGAATTTGAGATTTTCGTTTGGATAATACTTTTTCATTTGAAAACTATTTTCTAAATAAAAAATTAATAAAAAAACAAAAAAGAAATTCGTTACAAAACAGTTATTTTATTACTTTTTAAATATGCTTTTGTCTGTATTTTGTGCAATGTCATTTTATCATGTACCACCACATATATGTAATGCGTTTATGCTGAAAAATTCGTTTAAAGTATCCATTCAATTAAGAATAACTTATTAAGCCGATTCAACATTATAAACAGTTCAGTACAGTTGCAGTCAAAGACTTACAGCCGTATTCAAAAAAATTAATGTAGGTTTGATAACGAGTTACTAACTTTTTCTTATGGAAATTTACATACAAAAAGTTAGTAACTCGTTATCAAGCATACATTATTTTTTTGTGAATACGGCTGTTACTCTCTAGTATTTGACAACCATCTTAAATTCTTTGTAATATATAAAAAAAAACTGTTATTCGAAGAAAAAATAATTTCTTTAAGAATTTCAATTTTGCAAATTTTTTTTTTTTTTATATTTTTTCGCTTTTGTTGTTATAAGTAACAAAATTATGTTTTAACGTTAAAAAGCGAAAATGTAGACTTTAAAATAAATCTTTTTGGCCCGTTATTATAACTTTCCAATAACTAAAGTTAGGATGTTATCGTTCACTTTAACTGTTTTTGGTTGTTATAAGTATAAGTTAAGCCAAAAGTGACCAATAAGCTAAAGGTAAGAACATCTGACCATTAACTTTTATTGGACGGTTTATGTATTCAGAGCTGCCATATTTTGTGTTTTATAAAAGATATAAATAAAATTATATTTATTCCGCTGTAGTTTTTAGTAATTTGTCTGTCTATATTTATATTTGCTCTGGCGTTGTCTTTTAGTTGCTTAAACTCATTTATTTTAAAAATTTCTTTGTTTTTTATTTGTTTATATTTCCGTTAGTGGCAGTTACGTTCAAATAGTACATGTTGCCACTACGTCAAGTGGCCAAAAGTAATCGGTTTTTGCTTTGATATTGCCGTATTATCAAAATTCTAAAATTTACCTTAAAACCAAGTTGTAATAACCAAAAGTAGATAAAGCTCAATTTATTGTTCACTTTAGTTTAACTTATCTTTAACTATCTGATACCTTATAGGTAGGTTATAATAACGCCCCTTAAAGTATATTTTATTAGTAAAATATATTCGCTATTTAACGAACTTTTCGATTTTACGAATTGGCCTGACAATATATCATTCTTTAAACCGGGAAACCACTATATTTAATATTTAATTTAAGCAAATTTTTTGTCTAGTGCAATCTCTGTCTGGTAAACTTTGTGTTTAAAAACTAAGTTCTCAAAAACAACAAAAATTGCAGATTTTTAACTTTTTTTTATCGAAAAATCTCTCTAGAAGAAAATAGTTCCTTTCTTATTAGAATTTTTTATTTCTATTTTACAATTGATACTAATGAAATAAAAATAAATTTTGGAAGAGAATGTTTAAATAGAATGGTTTCGTTGCTAACTCTTCTCATTAAGTAAAGACACCAACCATAATTAAATTTTTTTTGAATCATCCTGTGTTATGTATCTAGAACAGTGAACAGTTGCAAAAATAGTAAAATCTGGCATGAATTTGAAAAATTTTACATAACGGAATTTGTGGACAATTTTTTTATTCACCACACAACTCCGGGTGAAAAAAACGCGTCTTTATTTTTTTTAACTAAAAATTCGATTTTTAGTAAAAAATAAAATTTTTAGTTAAAAATTTGATTTAATTTTTTTTTTTTTTACTAAAAATAGATTTTTTATTAAAAATTAGATTTTTAGAAAAAAATTGATTTATAGTATTTTTTTATCAATTCGGTTTTTAGTAAAAAATTTTATTTTAAGTAAAAATATTGATTTTAAGTAAAAAATTTTATTTTAAGTAAAAATATTGATTTTAAATAAAGCATTTTTTGAAAAAAAAAAAAAAAAAAAATGAATAAATATAATTTATGATAAAAAAAGTAAGTAAAAATCAAATATAATCATTATTTGTTGAGTTTTTTTTTTAAACTCTAAATCATTTCGGTTTTAGATAAAAAATGTTTCTGTCCAAAATTGAGAAATTTCACTGTAGTTGTTTATATATAGATAGCACTTGTGCGTACGAGTATGTGAAGGATATAAAAATCATTTAGTATTGTTTTTGTGGGTGTATATGAAGAAAATTTACTTTCTTTTTATGACATCAAAGAGACTAAATAAGATAAATATAATTGAGTAATAATAACTATATTATGTGAAATATATTAAATAAACTATTTTCCCTAATGTCATCACATATAATGACCATGAACTTAGAAGATTAAAATCTTTTTTCTTAAATACTATGAAAATAAAATACCAAGTATTTGAGAAAAATTTTTTTTAACGAAAAGATCCAAATTCAAAATAGTAGATTTTTATGTTATTAAGTTTATAATTAATTCAATAATATTTTCAAATGTCAGATATTCTTAAAAAAAATTCAAAATTTAATAAAGGGTCCTAAATTTTTTCGAAAACGTTTCGCACTTATTTTTTTAGTAGCATCATATATGTACATTAAAATATTCTGTTTAAAATTTTAAACGTCTTAAATGTTTTCTAAAACTTTAAGTCCTTAATCTATTCTAATCACATTGAAATGATGCCGCATGTTGGAAAACAGAATTCGCAAACAAACAGATGCAGATATATAATAAAAACGGACAGACACTAACAACAAAAACACAATACTCCCTAGACCTTTTATGGTTTTGGTGTGGCACCACAAAATGGCTGTAGATAGAATATAATAGAAAAAAGAAGAATTGTTCACTTTTAATATGTGATGGCAGCAGGCAGCAAAAAAGCAGTAGCAACAAACAACAAGTGTCTGTTTGTTTGAGTAACATCAAATCCTTCACACAAACACGCGTACTATTTTCTCAAACAATGAATGTCATTTTATATGCATAAATAAAAACACATACATACATACTTCAACAATTTAACGTTTTAATAAATGTCTTGTTACTTTTGAAATAAAAAAAAGAAATAACAACTTCAATCTAAGATGATTTTTGGAGCCTTTAAGATGAGACTATTTAAAAATTATTCATAAATATTTAAAGTATTATATGGCAACAGGCGGTTTCCCTGAAGGATCAATAGCGCATGCTCTCCTTCACACACAAATACAAATAGAAAAACAAAATGCTCGATAAGAACAAAAGCTCTCTATCACTCTGTTTAACTTGAACTTGTGAGTTGGCAATTGAGTGTATGAGCTTTCATTTTCCATTTTTTGTGTTATTTGTATGTTGTTTCTTCCTTTTATCACAAACTGTTGCGTAAATGTTTATTTTTGTTTTGCAGCTACTTCAACTATATTTTACTTGCGTTCGTTCTATCGTGTGTTAAAAATCAATAAAATGAGAGCTTGAACAAAGCTTTCCGAGTATATTTTTATTGTAGTTGTTTTTTGTTTCGTATACTTTGATATAAAATGAAAAACTAAGAGAATTTTTGCTATGTAATACATTTATCTACATTCTGTGTGATAATCTTTTAAGATGTGGAAAAAACAGCTGTCAAATTGCGTCAAATGGAAAATATTAAAACATTAATAAGATGTAAGTAGTAAAACACGTTGATATTTTTAAAAGTAGTTTAAAAAAGAATTTAAGTAAAAAATATTAAAAAAAGTTACAAAAAATAAACATTTAAATAGATTATTAAAAAAAAAAAAAAAAAAAAACAAAAAATAAAGACTTAAAAAAATTAATAAAACACAAGTTGTCTTAAAAGTATTTGTAGAGAATATAGTGAACAATTTATTTTGTTAATAATTAACAGAGTTAATTAACCAGTGTTGCCTACCTAACAGTTGGTAAAATAAAATTGGATTCAAAAATTAATCAGGGTAAATATACATATAAACATTTTAATTAATTTATAATTTTGAATGAAAAGTAAAAAAAAAAATTATTTACTTTAAAAGTGAAAAACTACAAAAAGTTAAAACCCAGGAAAAATTTTATTAGTTCTACAACTAGTTCCAGAACACATGAAAATAGCATGTACTTGTTCTACTTTGGCGTTAAGACCAATGATTTTTGTTTGAAGTTGTCACCTCCAGAACTAGTTCTGTGGAAGTGTTAGCTAACCAGTACCCATTTTATGGAACGGTTCTAGAACTAGTTCTTTAATCAGTGATTTTTGTTCGAAATTGTCACATAGAAGAGTTTTTTTTATTCTAATGGGCTATTTCCTAAAGGCCACTTTTGAAATCAATTTAATTTTGTAAATACTATTTTTTAGTTCTTAAGCATTAGTTCTCTAAAACATTCCTTAAAACGAATTTAGAATCAGAATAAGGTTCTACTCCATTAGTGTCAAAATTGGTTGTAATACCACTAGTTTTGAGGATGTTATTAAAGAATCTGAAGTGGTTCTGATTACATCATTTTTAGAACTAATGATTTTAGAACATGTTCTAAAAATTTTCCTGGGAAATTAAAAAAAATAATAATAATTATAAAAAATATCCCAAAATAAAAATAAAACAAAATTTCTTAAACAACAGTTTTTGCGAAAAAAGCTTTTTTGGTGAAAAAGTTTTTTTAGTGAAAAAGCATTTTGAATAAAATTTTTTTTTGTGTTTATTTCAAAAAGATAATCACCCTTATTCTAATTGTTGTTGTCGACACAAAACGACGTTGTCTTGTATCGTCTGTGCAAATTAGTATTCCCGTTGTCGTTATCGATATCTTTCGATGAAAGTTGTATAATTTTTGGTATTCTCTAAGAAATGTCAACGTCGTTATTGTATTGAAACGACTCTTATTTTTTCGTCATCAAATTTGATAACGACTAGAAGATTTTAAGACAATAAAGTATAAACATTTAAAAAAAATTTATAAATAAATGAATAGAAAATAAGAATAGAAAATCCTTTAAATCACAAGACTGTGGTTAATTCTCAGTATGATTGTAGAATGCGAACTTTATCCATTGGAAACGAACTGTCACTTTCAATGCCTCCGGAGCCCAAGACAAATTTCGGAAATCACTTACTGCTGCAATCTAAAAGATTTAATGTTACTACAAATATGTTCTAAAGATATTTTAAAAGAGCTATTTTTTAACATTAGGCTGAACTATCCGAAATTCGGGTTTTAAATTACTATTGCTTGCAGTACGTGTTTGAAACTTATTTGTGCTCTGGTATTAGAATTCTATTGGAAACTTTTTGCCATATTCGATTTTGTAGTTTTTATTCATTACTTCAATAAAAAATAAAAAAAAAAAAAAATAAAAAAATGTATAATTGAAATTTAATATTTGACTGGAAAATTTATTTTTAAATTTTCGACAAAATAAATAAGCTGACTCAAAAATTAGTGATGTGTGTTTTGTTTGTTAAAATAATTGATAAACAGTCGACGTCGGCTCAAGTCTGTTAGAGAATACCAATAAGCGACGAAGTGATGTTGATGTCGACACGAAGTAATGTTGACTCAAAAACGGCATTGACGTCGACGAAGACAACCGGAATAAGGGTGAATAAAAAATATTTCTTTGGAAAAATTAGATCATTAATCTTTGGGATGTTTTTTAAAACTTCAAATTTATAAAAATTCGATAATCTTCGCACAACTTTAAAAACTTTTTCCTCTTTAACTTATTTCTATGGACCGATTTTATATTATCACTAATAGCAATAGTTAATAGTAATGTTAGTTAAATATATGTGACCCAATGTTGGGAACTTTTAAAAATTTAAACTAAAGAAAAATAATTCACTAAAACAAAATTTGTTAAAAGTTTTTCACGAAAAAGCTTTATTGGTGGAAAAGTTTTTTTTTTTTAGTGAAAAGTCTTTTTTGTGAAAATCGTTTATTTTTCAAAAGGATAATCTTTGATGAAGGTAAAAAACTTGGGGCGTTTTTAAAAACTTTAAATTTATAAAAACTCGGTATTCTTAGTAGAACTTTAATTATTTCTATGGAAACATTTTATGTATTACCAGTAGAAATATCATAAAAAAGACCTGTATAGTTATATATGACCCAAAGTTGGAGAGCTTTCAAGAAATTTGATCATAATTGAAATTCAAGCTATTAAAAGTCATTGTATATTCAATTATTCAAATAATCACAAATTTTTTGTTTAATTTTTAAGTAGTTCCTATAATATATAAACAAATTTGAATTTTTATTAATTGAATAATTGTACAATGAAAAAGGTAATTGGAATAGTTTTTATCTTTGATAAATCGTTTAATTAAAATAATAGTCGACTTTATGGGATTAAAATCGACTATTTAGCTTTTGCGGTTAAGTTGTTTAATTTTAAATTTAATGTTTAATATTTTTTTGGGGTTTTTTGTTAAGAACTTTTAGGGAGTGTCCTGAAAAACATTTGGCAACTCTTTAAAACATTTAAAAATGGATTCAGTACTAATTTAACTGCAAAATATCTAGAAGTACCTTCTTACCTCTATATACCGCAGATGTGGATAGCTATTTCGCGTAGTATTTGACATTTAACACACACACTTATATATACACAAACTTAGGCATACAAATACAATTAAAATTAAAAAAAGCTTTTTAGAAGTCAAAAAAGTAAAACTCTGTGTATGTAAGTATGTTTTTAGAGAACCTAAGTATTTTTTCTTTCCCATTTCCTCTTTCACGCCCTCTTCGTAGGAATATGTGTGGCAAAACAACAACTACAAGAACAAATATGTATAAAATGATGCGTGAGCGTATTGTATTGTGTGGTATAGTGTAAAGGAAAAAAAACACTGTGTTTGTGCTTGGAAAATTTGCCACGACATACAATGAGAAAAACATTTCAGTAGGACAGAAGTCCTTCGTTAGAAGCCAACCAACATCGTAATAAAAAGTAAAATAAAACTCAAGCAGAACATAAAAAGTGAAAAAGATTTACAAATTATACATTTTATTTATTTATAAATTCAGCTAATAAAAAGGTTTATAATATTTAAAACAAATAAACTTAAAGGTCAAATATTAAAGAAAGTACAAAGAACAACAAAATTTGGTTCCTGTTATGAACAATTTCCTAAAAATAACAAAATTATTTTTGTAAGAAGTGAAAGTGAAATTAAAAAGTGAAAAATTTCCAGACATTATTAAAAGCTTTTATTTATAGTACTTTTTTTCTGATTGTTTTTTATAACAAAAGTTTGTAAAAAGATTTTTGCCAAAAACAAAAAATATATTTTTCTATGAAATATCCAAAAACATTTTTTGTGAACAATATGTTTCCTTAAAATATGTTAAAACAAAAGTTAGAGACTAAAAAATATAAAACGAAGAAGTGTTCAAAAGAAAAACAAAAACACTAATAAAGCTTTTAATTTATATTTATTTTTAATGTTGTCCATCTAACTAATGTCTCCATTTATGATTGATTACAATTTAGTTTTTATTATATCTATTTATTTATTTTTATAGACACACACACACACTCCCAAACACATATAATTTCGTATCTGTGTTTTATTTAATACTAGAAAGAAAAATTTCTAATAATATGGGCGCAGTTGTAAATGACGTATTTTGTCCCACAACTACAAGAATTACTGTGTACAATATGTTTTATATACATACATACAAACACACACACATACTTATAAAAATTCCTACATATGTACAAAGTGAGAAGAGAGGAAGGAAATGAAATATGAAAATGTTAAAAAAAAAAAACACACATTCAAGTTTATGACCATTTATTTAGGAGTATTCAGATTTATATAAAATAAAATACTAAAAATACACCCAAGTTTAACCTTTTTGTACAAGAATTTATATATTAAATATTGTTTTTAAAATTCATATACGCAGAGGTGTTCTGGCTCAATGAAGTGCAAGTTTGTAAATCATAACAAAAGGCCTACCAAATAATAAAAATTCGGCTGTTGATATAATTTTGATGTATGAAACGATCTTCAATTTGTATATAAGAAATATTTATCTATATTAAAATGATCGAATATTGATATAGGGTTACAGATATAACTATAGAAAAATATTCATAAAACTAAGGAAAAATATTCATAAAACTGTAAAAAAATAATAATATCTTTTCTAATCTTCATATTTTATATGTTGGCACTTTATGTAACAGATTCACAGAGAAATAATATGGCAACTCTGCATAAAAATATAAACAAGAACTTATGGTCCATTGGAAAGTTTTAAATGCACAAAAAATAGAGTGTAACACGAACATTAGAGTGTCCCTAGAAAACTTTTTTTTGCGAATTCGACGAGGAAGATCTCTCAAACGATGTATTGATGAGCTGTATAAATTTTTTTTGTTCATCATCAGATCCCTACCAGTGCACTATGGTTTTGCCGACCACTTTTCTTGGCCAAAATTAATTTTGGTAACATTTTCTATTTGTGTTTTAATTATCGTAGTTTTATAGCAAACACTTTAAAACGCCAGAAAATCAAGTTTTTTTCTTACTTTTACTAATTTGTTGTCATAATACAACAGATCAAAGTTGAGTTTCTTAAGCAAATTTAAAATATGTATAAAAAAGGTGCCTTTTTGCAACGGTTTTCATTAATTTATAATTATTGAGTACAACAATTCTTTAAATAAGTCTATTAAGGAAAATAGATCTTAGCATAAGATCTTTTATAATTGAATACGAAATCAAGAAGAACTTGTTGGCATCTTAGAAAAATACTGTGTGTTTTAAGCAACCCAAAATGAAATAAGATTGCTAAAAAAATTTTCATTTCATTAGACCTGCAAGTTTTCGGTGAAAATCGGTAAACAAAAACTCAACGGAAATAAACATATGTATGTATATTAAAGTGCCTCACGAAAAAAAGTTGCTAGTGTACCCCTCTAGAAATGAAGATTAATATGTTCTTATATGATTCCCAAAATATTATATCTCAATATTAAGATTTACGTGAGCTGGACCATTTTTAAAACACCTCTGAATAGTATTATCAAAATTTTAGTTATAAGAAAATTAACTTCAAATTATAATAGAGGCATATTACGACCTTCAATATTCATTTAAATAATTATTATGTCTCTTTTCGGTCGCAGAATATTAAGATTTTACTAACATTTTTTACCATATTTTCTTTTTTCAAACATGTAATTTTATATATTTCGGTAATTTTTAAAAATATATTAGATTTTAATGTACCATAGGAATGGTCTATCCTTTTACTATTGAAGATAACATTTATTTAACCCATTAAAAAAGGTTAATTTTGCAATTTTTGAAAATAAGTCGTATGAAAATACTTATTACACTTAAATATTGATAAATTTATGAAAAACATAATAAGTTCATTTAAAACCGCGACAATAATCGAATAAAAAGAAGTTTTTTAAATTTAACCGCCATTTTACACCAATTCGCCGCTTTTTTGATAAATTTATGCTTTTGAGGAAATGTATGTCCTTTACTAACCATTTATTTGGTATAAAAATTAACTTAACCAATTATGGACTGGACATGCCAAAATATTATTTGTGCAACTAAAGGGTTAAATGAATGCGAGCTTTCCAATGATGCGCTAAAAAATAATTTACGATGGAAATTGTCCGAAATATTCAAACTTTAATAAAATACTATTTAAATTTAAATTAAAAATTAAATTTTACTAAAATTTTAATTTCGCGAGAATGAAAACAAATTTTAAATTTTTTTTTATTCAATATGTAGTAGACATCGTTTTTCTATCATAACAAAAAGTTAAAAACTATGTATACTGTCGATCGAAAACCATATTTTTGGAGGTATTTTAAAAATGGTCCAGATCACGTAAATTAAATAATTGAACCGAAATATTTTGAGAATTAGCTTAAAACATATCAAACTTCAATTTTAGAGGGGTACATTTGCAACTTTTTTTATCCCCATACAAATCAAGGCACTGTAATGTATATCTGGGCTATATATTCCATATTGCCCCGTTTTGCGATTTTTTGCGTTTCTTCGAGAAAAATAGTTTTTTCCGAATAAGTGTAAAAATTAATTAAATTTTTGAAATACAAAATAAATACATTAAATTGCTTTGATTTTCATCCAAATCACATTTCAAACAAGACAATCTGTTTTTTTCCATTTTTGTAATTTTGGCCAAGAAAAGTGGTCAGCGAAACCATAGTGCAGTGATTGAAAATCTATATTTTGGCAAAAGTGCTTGTTAAAAATAAGTATCTAACAAGCGCGAATGTTATATTCGGCCCGGCCGAATCTATATACCCACCATCAACTTTTTCAAATTTTACGTTATATGGGAGGGGGCGGTAAAGTGGGCGGACCACGCCCATTTTTTGTTTCCGAGTTTACATTGGTCCTTGAACTATTTGAACACAATTTCGTTGATTTTCACCTTATATGGAAGGTGGGCGGTAAAGTGGGCAGACCACTCCCATTTTTGGTTTCCGAATTTATATCGATCCCCGAACTATACGTACAAAATTTCGTTGTCGTACATGCTTTTGTTGAAGAAATATCAGGAGAAATATATAAAACACGGACACCCCGTGTTTATAGTTTTTAGCCCATAACTTTTTTGTTTATTAACCGATTTTGCCCATCCCAAACAAACCTTATATAAGACAAATATTTGTGCCAAATTTCATCCCCCTACGTTGTCCTGTTCGAGCACTATCCTGCTTTCAACAGACGGACATAGCTAGATCAACTCAGAATCTAACCAGGACCCAGAAAATAAATACTTTGTGGGGTCTTAGATGATTCCTTCGACATGTTACACACGGAATACTACCCATCTTTTTGATGGTGGGTATAAAAAGTTTGTAATTTTCATCTTGTATGGATTTTGTTCATCGAAAGGACTTTTTAATGAATTTATGTGAATAAAATTTTTCGAAAATATTTTATTAGGATCTATAAGGCAATTTTTCAAAAGAAAGGTAAATATAAAATTTTTTATCAAATTTGCAAAAAAAAAAAAAAAAAAAAAAAACATTTAACTTTTTTGTATAATGTACTAATATCGAAAATCACAAGTTTTTTGATACCAATTTCGAGACAACTCGAAATTTTATTTTGTGCCAAAAGTAATAGGACGGAGATTTCCAGTCGCTAATTAATTGGAAATTAATTTAAATTATTGTTTTAAATATTATTTTCGCATTCAGCTCAACAATTCACATCGTTTGAGACGTTTTCCCTTACAGTTTTTAGCGGGATGTACATGAACTATGAACTTTTATTTAATTATAATTTTTTAAATTGTTTATTTTAAAATAAAAGCCCAATATGTACAGAATATATTCCGTAATATAATAGTAAGTTTAAGGTCTTATATCTTGAAAACTAAAACATATATTTAAAAGTCTTCCTAAAATGCATAATAATTTCGAAATAATTTTATATATGTATTTAAGCCAAATTTAGTGGTAGACCGATCTCATTTAGTTTAACACATATGTATAAACAAAACATACTTCTATTTTAAGATATAAACAAGGCTTCCATTAAACCTAACTTTGAACTTTAAACCCCTTATTTTGCCCTTTGAAAAACAGTTCATAATAGAAGACAGCCTTCTGATCTTACCAAACACAGAGTATTGTCTTGGTACCAAACATATTCGACTTTGGTGTCGATTTTGCTGGTAGGCCGCATTCTATATAGAATTTTTAGCGCTTTGAATTATCATTATTCCTCATCTGTATTAGTTAAAAAAAAAAAACGACTTCGTTTTGTGGGGCTGAAGCAGCATTTCAAACATGCAACCATCTTTCACCTTTCAACGCCTCATGTCTTAGTGTGACACACAATTTCCTTGGTTTTGGTGCAATCCAAGTTGTTTGATAATGCAAGCGTTTTTGTGTTTGGTATAAGGCTTGTTCTAAAACAGCCTTTAATTCTTCATCTTTCAATTTTTTAGGCTGGCTTTAAAATTAACATTTTTAAATTACTTATGACAACCATTTGAAAAAAAATAAAATATGTATTAACACAACCTAGTGTATTTATTAGGCCCCAATTAAGTGTTTTTGAAGACTGGAGTTTTTGGAGTTTCTGAGTCCTTAGATGTAGGACAAACTTGAGTCGATTTAGGACATCAAAATGTGATAAAATTAAAATAAATGTATATTCAATATTTTACTTCATATTTTAATAATTAAACTACGTACTTGCTTTTTAAATTTTTATTTATAAAAAATTTTACGAAATTTTATTTAATTTTTATATTTTCGACTAAAATTGTAGGTCTTTTGCAAGTATTTTACTCGAAAATCGTTTCTGTGCACATAAAAATAGTAAAAGTAGTAAACATTTCAAGGGAAAATAATTTTCTTTTTTGCTATATTTTACTTGAATATTTTGTACGAGCAAAAGTAGTAACAAATTTGTATTGAAATTTATTTTGAATAGAATAATTGGAAAATATGTTTAATTTGTTAAACGTTTTTTGTTGAAACCTGTGGTCAACTTTGAATGAAGTATTGCTAATATTGGATTTATGATTAATACTTTTATAAAACTTACTTGCACAAAATTGTATTGTAATACTAATCAATATTTTTTGGTTGGTCACAGAATCAAAATATATGTTTTTATTTTTCATGTTAAACCCTAATATTAAAAATTCCTTAAGTGCAAAACAGAACTTTACAGAAGAAGCATTTTTGAAATAATAAAAAATTGAACTTTTCTTTTTAACCAAAAATAAGAATTTTTAATATAAATCAATTTAAATTTGGTTATGATCGGTCCATTATTTCACCTAGCCCCCATACAAATGTCCTCCCGGAATAGAGTTTTAATACTTATAGATGCCTTAAAAATAGGAATATTTTAATGAAATTTAGTACATATAAGTTTTATATCAGCAAACTTTATACCATATAAACTCATCTCTAGAAAATCACTAACGTGCATAAATCCCATACAAATGTTACTATTGTGTTAATATTTAACACAAGTAAGTTGTATAATAGTAAAAACAAAATAATGTGGATCGAAATGGTATAGGGTATCATATGGTCGGGCTTGACCGACTATATCTTCTTCTCTCGTTTTAGACTAAAATTTGATTTTTCGCTAAAATTCGATTTTTTTATTTTTAGAAGAATTTATTTTTTTAATGTTTTAAAGAGGTGTTGTGAATTGGGCAATTTGTGTATCGATCAACGCGATCCCCATATTAAGATTAACACCAAGTTCGCTTAATAACATTTAATAAAACCCATTAATACCAATGTTTTCTCATATGCTCCAAATTTTGAATTATTATTTTTGCTCTCAAAATATTCTAAAGCTTTTTTCTACTTGTGGGCTACTTAAATATTAAGAGTTTGACAAATTCGTGAAAATATTATTCCATTAGTAAAAATAACAAATATATTTTGTAAATCCTTTAAATTGAATTATTTATTTAACAAGTACTCACATAAATGTAAAATAAAATAACCCTAAAACAAATTCGGTCGGCTTCTAATTTCAATAAATATTAGAGGCAACAGAAGTTGGGAGAAGAGTAGAGAGTTGAATTTCCTAAAAATAACAACAAATATTGTATATATTCGTTTTTTTTTTCTTGTGTAGATAAATTACGACCCACATGTAGAGCTATTATGTTATAATGAAAATATTTAGTAAATGTTTGTGTGAGTATATGAATTTTTTTATTTCAGTTTTTAGGGATATTGAGTTATTTGATACCACCACAAAATAAACGACGTCATCACTGGGTTAAGCTTTTTTTTCTTGTTACTACGAATATATAACATTTTTAATATAAATAAAAAAAAACGAACAGAGTATAAACATAACAAACTGAGAAAAAAAAAAAAATATACAGAACCTACCAAAAAACACCCACACAATTTGAGAAAATTGTTGTGTGTATATGTTTGTTGGTAATAATGATGTATAAATTGTAACCGGTGCTAATATATAAAATATTCTTATATGAAAAGTTTAACAGGGATGGAAAAGTTAATAAAAGTGGGTACATTTTTATTTTGTATAAAAGTACATTAATGACATTAATGATTTCAAACTTATTAAGTATTTAGTTCTAAATTCTCTTTTAAGTAGAAAATAAAAAAAAAGTTGGTAAGATATTAAAGAAAAGGTGATTCAGACAATTAAATTAATTTGATACTTTTAATAAAGTTGTATAATTGTTTATGTACTTTTAATTTGAAAAAAAACTTA
Organism: Protophormia terraenovae; assembly: GCA_951394005.1. NCBI lineage: Eukaryota > Metazoa > Arthropoda > Insecta > Diptera > Calliphoridae > Protophormia > Protophormia terraenovae. The sequence continues at coordinate 148,921,431 of OX596074.1, forward strand.
TTGTGCTCTTCAAAAATACATTAAATATTATAGTAAAACCTGAAGAATAAAGGGTAAAAATTACAAAATAAATAAAAAATGTTTCGATGACCTAAACCAAATATGTATAATGATACAATTATTTCTGAACAAGTTGAATTTTCTAATATGAGTTTTTAATACAATTTTTAAAATCTTTTCTGCCACCTCCTCATGTACTACATACATATTAACAATTGTATAAGCATATAAGCTCATATACATAAATGTTCATTCATACAATGTATTTTTGTATGTGAATATAAAAAAGGACCATAAATTCAGACAATTCACACCTAAATAACAACAAGTACAAAAACAGCAACAACAACAAAAATAATAAAAAAGAAATAATAAATATCATGGTTTGTTAAAATTTATAAAACATTTTCAATGACAACAGAATAGAACAAAAATAGTCTGAATGAATGCAGGCAGGCAACCAGTCACAGGATATTAAATAGTCAGTTTGAAAAGGAACTCATTCGTTGTTATCTTTTCATGCAATAGTTGTTGCTGTTTATTTTATTTTTTTATTATTATTATTATTATTATAGTTGGCGTTGGTGTGATGATAAAGATGTCGTAGTGGTAATAGTGATAAAAAACTTGTTACGTGTTTTATATTAAAATAAAGAATTTATTGCATTTTTTAAGTTTTCTGATATTTTATTGGTTTTTGTATTTTAATGAATAGTTATGTGTACTTGTATGAAATCTAAATTATAAACACTTTTGATATCAAAAGCAAAGACTCTGTTTACAATCAATAGAAAAACAATCATAAAAATATCACAAATAATCGTGTATAATAAAAAAGAAAAAACTAAAAACTGAAAATAAACTGAATTATAAATTTCACAATAATAACTTGCATGTCTTCATCATCGTGGATTCGTAAAAAATGGAATAGTTTAATGCATGAGAGAAATCACGGAAATATAAACGAGGTAAGTTTTTTCTTTTTTTCAGTTTCAGTTTTTCAATTTAAATGTTAAATATTTATATATTTTTAGTTATTGTTTGTATTTAAACTAATCAATCAACTATATTTGTACTAAGGCAGGTCAAAGTGTTTATTTTGGGAAAATAGTTATTAACTATTTTATTTTTAACTAATGTAAAATTGAAAAATTCGATAGAAAAATTGTGATATTAAGAATGATACTTTCAGTAAAAGTAAACGAAAGCTTTTAAATTTCTAATACATATTTTTAAAAATTCTTAAATAATTACATACTTATATTTCCGTAAGTACAATTTGTTTTGTCATTTTTTCTAGATAATTCTCAAGAATATTTTTTTTTTTATTATTTACTTTGTAAACATAAAGCTTTTGTTTGTATTGTTAATACAATGAAGAGTTACTAATTGAAAAATTCTTAAGAAACTTATTTTGGAGGAAGTAATTTTAAAAATATGTACAGTCGAACACGGTTATAACGAACTCGAAGGGACCGATAAATTTAGTTCGTTATAAACGTAGTTCGTTATATCCGTAAAATTTCATAAAAAATATTTGTTACCTAAATATAGGTTCGTATTTTATTACGATACTAATATTTGTAATTAAAGCGTATTTCTTTCCTTTTAAAATGGGCTGTATTTATGTTTTAAATATCAATGATTTTAATATACATATCAGGAAGAATATTTTTTCGCATTCATCAATCATTGTCCAAGAGGAAACTGAGATTAATTATTTTTATTCATACTCATTCGACGTTTTCTTTTATTACCGAGTTTTTGACATTGACATATTTTGAGATCCATACTCTTTGAGGAATAACGATTTTCTAATATTTTAATTTGTAATCAATCCTCTTATAATTTTAGTTTTATTTCTAGCTATTATGTTAAACAACTTTCTTTATTCGTCCGATAATTTTGAAATTGAAATTAACGAAAATTATTTCCATTTGTCGAATAATAATAAAAAAAAGTTAGTTAATTTTTACATTTTTAAAATATGCGCAATTCTATTTATCTAAAATTTGTATTAGTTCGAGTTCGTTAAAACGTTTTTTGTATGAAATATTATTTTTGGGACCATTGGTTTGTTCTTATATGATTCCCAAAATATTACATCTGAATGTTTAAATTTACTTAAGCTAAAATATTTTCAAAATATCTCTAAAAAACCGCATTTCTTTCAATATTTCAAATTGCTATAGAGGCATACTCAGGCCTAAAATATTCATTTAAATAATTGTTATTACTCTTTTCAGTCGCGGAATATTAAGATTTTATTAACGTTTTTTGTAATATTTTCTTTATTCAAACATATAATATTATATATTTCGGACATTTTCCAACATTTTTTGGGTTTGGTATATCCTGATACTAATGAAGATTTACTAAATAACCCATTAACAGCAAGAGGTTAAACTTTGTGCACTTAGTTCTAAAAAGGTTAAATGAGCAATTTTTACAAATAAGTCACATGGAAGTATTTATTATACTTAAATATAGATGAATTTATTAAAAATATAAGTTTTTTTTTAATTTAATTAAAAATATTTTTGATATATAGCCACTATTTTATACGAATTTATAGTTTTTATAATAAATGTATACTTTTGGTGACATTTATTTGACATAAACATTAACTTGTAACCAATAATTGAATAAATCACAAATTATTACTTGTACAATTAAAAGGTTAAATGATTAGATATATCAATAGTACTGAATGAGACCTTTCCAAAATATGAATTACAATGGAAAATTTCGAAAATACTTTAATAAAAATTAAAATCATAGAAAATTTTTCTAAAATTTTAATTTCGCTAAAATGGAAAATCATATTTTTGGAGGTATTTTTAAAATGGTCCTGCTCACGTGAAGGGAATAATTGAACCGAAATATTTTGGAGATTAGTTTCAAACATATCAATCTTTAATTTTAGAGGATACATTTGCAGGATTTTTTCTCTCCATACATTCGAATGTCCTGTGAATATCGATGTAGGAAAAAAATGCATATTTATGTGCTGAATACGTAAAAAAATTTTAATTTTTTTTTAAATTCATCTTCAGTTCCTTTCCAGCAATTGAAAATCTCAAGTCGGGAGCATTTAGGTTCTAAAAAGTTTCGAATTTTTTCGCGAAATAATCGAAAAAAATCACAATTCAAGCTTGTTATTGAAAAAAAAAGTAATAAAATAAAATTTTTCGCCATAGGATTTTATTTTGCCAGAGGACTTTTTAGTGCATTTTGGTGAACAAATTTCTTGAAAATAATTTATTATGGGAAATACTTATTACAATGCAACTTTCTAATATTTTACAAAATTATACAATTTTTATCCATTTTGCAAAATAATATTGAACTTTTTTTTTTTTTTGCATGATGTACTAAAATGAAACTGAAAAAAAAGTTTATTATTTTTTTATAGTCTGACTAATAACGTATTTTCTTATACCCATTTTGAGACAAAACTTTGTTTTAGAAATACGAAAAAAATGTTATGATCCGGAGGAAACATTTAATTTAAAAATTAAAAAGTATTACCACGTTTTTCAAAGTGTTTCAATTTCAAAATAATATAACAATTTCAAATAATATAACAACAAATGATATTTAGAATTTTTCTAATGTACTCCCTAGATTCTGTAATAGGGAATATTTTAGAAGAAATTTAGGACTCAAGTTGAACACATTTCAAGTTTACAAGTATTATCTATGTGTAAATTAAATCATTAATAAAATTTTTGGGTGGTTAAAAAAAAAAAAGATATCTGAGGTGACCAACTTTGTAGGTCCAGCTTAGGAACCTCTGCTGGTGGTTGAAAATATCTTCAATATTCAAATATATCTACCAGTTTAAAAGTTACAGAATTATGTAAAAAAATCGTTTTGGGGTTTCTGTGCGTTGTACAAATGTCCGCCACGGCATTCCACAGTATCACAGCAGCATATATGTATGTGTTTAGCTGAATCAAAACAATTGCCTATGTTATGTTTACTCTTACTATGCACTTTGTTTAATTTAATAATGAGATTAATATTAAATTTTTTCGTATTCCTATCTTTTATAATCCCTATAAACAGAAAAAAGTTAAATTCTTTTAATTTGCACCTCCCACCAAAATAATTACATATATCAGTTATTAATAACTGTACAAAACGAAAAACAGAAAATTTGTTATATTAAAAAATTTATTAAATCAATCAAGTAGATGATTGAATGAATTAAAAATTTAAATGAGAAAAAATATTACTTGAATTTTATTTTTTATATTTCTTTTATTTAATTTTTGCTTGAATATACATTTTAATTCAATTTTGATATAAAATTAAACAACTGTGTTAATTAAAAAAATATAAGGTAATATTTTTTCTGTGTTTGATGAAAAATATTTGCTTGCAACTATTTATCACAATATACTAAAATATAAATAAGTTATTTATAGCCATTTGAATGTTTTAAATTTAATTAACTTCAACTTCAAGTTCAATAAAAATAAAAGCAATTGAAATTTATTTATGCAAATCGTATACGAATGAAGAGCAATGAAGAAAAAGCTGACTACATACAACTGACTGATATTTTTTTGTAATTAACTTTTAATTTAAATTGACTGGGGAGATAAATTGAAAGAGCATATTTTATTTATAATTCAATAAAATAATTTATTAACCGTATACAAAACAAATACGAACAAACGAACGAATGCAGGAACAAACGAACAAACAAACAAGAAAATTACTTGGGGACAGAGACTAAATAAATACTTACATACAAACGAACTCGAACTTGTATATTTGAATACAATTTTTTTTTACTTTTTATTACGAGTACTTTTTTCATTTCGTTTGTTGTTTTTTTTTTTTTTTAATTTTTCTATTGGTTATGTTATTTGTAAAATGTGTGGGTTTTGTTAACAGAAATGGTCATAAAATGATTGATATTTCTTTATAAAGGACTTGAAGAGAAAAGTCTAGAAAGAGATAGAAATAATTCAAATAAACTTACATGAATGTAAGTTTTCCATTTTTATATGTGTGTGTGATATTTTCAAAAAATATATGAATGAAGAAAAAGCTTTAGTAGGTCTGGTAATATACAAATATGTAGGTGTTGTTTTTTTTCTTCTTAAGTTTTCAAATAATAGCAACAAAAAAAGAGAACAACAAAGCTTTCATAGAAGATGAAAGTTTTAAGCTTTTTAATTTTTATATTGAAAAAATACCTCCTGTTGCTTTATTTTCTAACAACTTGTTGTTCTCACTTAAAGGATACTCATACTACACTCACTGACAATACATGAGTGTATGTGTGTGCAATAAGAGCTTTTGAAAGCTTTTTTTTCTGAAATGTGTGGTCGATTTTTCTTTTTATGAGAATATACATTCACACAGTTTTGAGAACCATGTTGAGTTTGGCAATCTTACTACCTGATGCTTGAATTCAGTTCAACCTGGTGAACACAGACTACATGTAGTTGAACGGTTAAATAAGAAAATTCTTCAGAGTAAGAACTCTAAAGTATTCAAAATACTTTCTCATCATTTATCACTTCATTACTGTCTTACTTCTAACAAGAAGAACAAAAATTATTAGACACTAACTAAACGTTAGTACTGCAGTTACATTTCAATTGAGTGGTTAAGAATCTAAAACTGTGTGACTGTGTATTAAAAAAGTAAATTCAAACAAGAAGTACGAGTACTACTGGAAGAAGTCAGCCAAGTGTAAATTCGAGTATGAGTAGTTGTATGCAAATATCTATTTGAGTCTATTCAAACATATGGCAAAAACTTTGTTTGCTACTTTCATTTATAAAATAAAAAAACGAAATGCAATTTAATCTTCTATTCAATGCAAATCTATAAGAAATGGTAAGTAAGTGTTTTATTGTTTTCATTATACATCATTTCATTTCGTTTCGTTTTAATTATTCAAATTCCTTTTAACTTGTTTATACACTTTACTATTGTTTTTGGAAATTGCAATTTTTGTGTCTATTGAACTATTGACATATTTTTGTGTATGCATATGTATGTGAATATGTGAGTGAATGTGTGTGTTTTTAAGAGTGTGTACTTTTAATTTTGATAATGATATTTTTTGTTTTACCATAGTTCACTAGTAAAATTTTGATTTTTCTCTACCCTTCAATATTTGAGATATTGATAATACGAGTATAGTGTTTGCATTTAATGTTTAAATATATTGATGTACATATTGAATGTATGTGATGTGTATATCCCTTTTAAAATTGAACTCCATATAGCATATTTACTGTGCAAATATGAATATGTATGTTTGTAAATGAAAGTTACAAGTTGCAAAAAAAAAAAAAAACAAGTGTATTTGAAGTTTGATAACTTTGACATAAGATAGATACATTTGTAATTACATTTGCTAACATTAGTAAGAGCAATAAATCATTATTGGTTTTTAATGTGGGAAATTCTTATATTTAGGCTAATATAAAAAGTGTTAGGATTCTCAAAACTAAAAAAAGTCGATTAATATTTGATCAATATTTGACTACAGGAATAATAAAGCTGTACGGTTGTTTTAAAGATTTTGCTTTCTTTATTATAAGTTAACGATTTTTTTTGTGTTAATTATATTAGGGTCGATCATTGAAAATTTGTGTTGAAATTATTATTAACTTAACAATGTGAATTATTTAAAAAAAATCGTAGAGAATATAAAATAATTTATCACAAAAAAAAAAAAATCAAATATTATTCTATTTGTACTATAAAAATAAAAATTTTTCTGATTTTTACAAAAAATCTAAATTTTGACTAAAAATTAAAATTGTATCAAAAAATTTAGTTTTCACAATAAATCCCAATATAAAAATCCAAATTTTAAGTTTTTCATTAAAAATCGATTTTATTTTCATTAAAATTCGCTTTTTTTCACTAAAATTATTTTTTGCTATGAACTGAATTATATTGAAAAATAAAAATAATTATATTAAGCTTCCAAATTGTAAATATTTAATTATAAATTTCCATTTTGTTCTCTCAATTTTTGCCAAAATTTTGGTAAACGAAAACTCAGTAATAATGTTATTATCGTTATGGTTTTACGAGAACTTCTTTGTAGTTAGTTTACCGAAACTTATCGATAACATAACTTACCGTGTTGAACACCAAAAATTGGTTAGTTTAACTACACTTAACGACAAAATTTGTTAACTAACAAATTTTCGATACTTAAAGAAAAATGTTTGTTACGGAATCGGATTATTGATTCTTTAAACAATTATATTTGTTCGAAATTTTTACATTCAGGACTAGTTATAGCTATAGAAACATTATTTTAAATTTCAATGTCAACACACAATAAATTATTAGCTTATATTTTTCAATTAACATAGTTGTTTCATTTAAAAATAAAATTTAATTAAGAAATTCCAGTTAAAATAGAAAAATTAAATTCAAATGAGTTTTTTTCTTTTCATTTACATTTTTAATTCATTCAACCATCTACTTGATTGATTTAATAATTTTTTTAATTAGAAAAATTTTTCTTTAATTAGTAACTGATATAATCATTTTAGTAAGATGTGCAAATTTAAACAATTTTTAATTCATTCAATTATTGTTGACTTTTTTCTGTGAATATGGATAAGTTTTAATTTTAATCAGTTAATTTTTTTTTTTTTTTTTTCATATTTGTGGGATTTTTTTTAAAACTTTTTTTAGACGAATTTATTCATAATAAAACATTCTTTAAAACCTTTTAAAATCACGGTTCTACTCCATGAGTAGTAGAATTGAAAGAAACACAAGTTCTAATGATTTTATTAAAGAATTTGAAAAATTGCACCTTTTTCTACTTTATCGTAAAGCAGGATGTATTGTTAAAAAAACAAAAATTTTGTGGAAAAAATTTAATTTATTACAAAATGTTCGATTTTTGTTGAAAAAAATTTTAGCTATATTCTTTATTCAGTGATAGTAATTTTTTAAGTGATAACTATATTAACTTATAAATCCCGCACCACAGAATCGATGTTGCCTCGTGTTATCAAAGTAAAAGCAGGTACAGATTTATGATCATAAAATTACAAATATTGCCCACTGTATATTGGTGTACAGTGTATATTGGTGTATGAAAACGTTATGAAATTATATTTCAAAATTTTATTGTAGTACTTTTATTATCTTCCTATAATTAATTTCAAAATGTATTTGATTACTATTGAGAAAATTTAAATTCCACAAATTTAAAGGTATTTTTATTATAAAGCTAAAACAATGAACAAGAACCATAAAACAAGCGCGAATGTTATATTCGGCCCGGCCAAATCTATATACCCATCATCGAATTTTACGTTATATGGGAGGTGGGCGGTAAAGTGGGCAGTAAAGTGGCCGGCCACGCCCATGTTTTGTTTCCGAGTTTACATTGGTCCTTGAGCTATTTGAACATAATTTCACCTTATATGGGAGGTAGGCGGTAAAGTGGGCGGACCACGCCCATTTTTGGTTTCCGAGTTTATATCGACCCCCGAACTATACGTACAAAATTTCGTTGTCGTACATGCTTTTGTTGAAGAAAAGTATGAAACGGACACCCTGTGTTTCAAGTTTTTAGCCCATAACTTTTTTGTTTATTAACCGATTTTGCCCATTTTCAATACCAAACAAACCTTATATAAGACAAATATGTGTGCCAAATTTCGTCCCCCTAAGTTGCCCCGTTCGAGCCCTGCTTTCAACAGACAGACGGACGGAAATAGCTAGATCGACTCAGAATCTAACCAGGACCCAGAAAATATATACTTTATGGGGTCTTAGATGATTCCTTCGACATGTTACACACGGAATGACAAAATAATATATATATATATATATATATATATGGTGAGTATAATGAAAACATCCTACCAATGACAACCGTGGGTTAATAAAAAAATTCTTGAGGCAACAAAATATTAATAAATTTCATAATTATTTTCTACGCACAACTTAAGAAGCAATAAATAAGAAACATAAAAAAGAACATTATTCCAATAGCAATAATTACTTCAGCACTTATTTTTCAGCAATTCCTATTAGTAAATTATATTTTTTTTTATTTTTTATTAAAATTATTATTATAATATTTTTTTTTTTTTTGCTAAGTAATAATATGTTTATGTAGAGTTTTTTAAGTAGCATTTAAAATAATTTAGTGCACACAATCTAAGGTGTATGATTATTATATTTTCCAATTCGAAATACAATTTATTATGAACAGTTAACCAAATTACATTCATAAATTTAAAAATTAAGTACCATTTCGAATATTTTATATTCTTCTTTAAATTAAGTACTTCACATTTTTGTTTGAGACTGGTTCATTATTTATGAAACAATAACCAAATATTATTATACTTATATAAAGTAATTTAAATCCAAATATATAATATTAAGTTTTGCAACCACATTTACAGTATCATAAATAATGATGTCTATTTAATTTAATCACAATTACATCTACAAAATACGATAACAATAATATTTATACCAGATACGGGTGTGGTAAATGATTATACATTTGTTGTTTAATATTAAAAATGTTTCATATTTGTTTTGGTCTGTTGCAAACATATTGGTTCATTTAGCAGCAGTTTGTAGCCAAATTAAGAAAATTATTGTACTTATTATTACTTGCTACTACTTACTTACATGATTATGTAAATTGCCTTTAAGGAAATATTTAAGTATTTTTGATACTTGTAAGCATTTATTATTTAATAAGAACTTTAGTAAACAAGAGATTTAAGAAAAGAATATAATATATGTATATAGATATTACTTAATTTACTGAAGTAAATTTGAAAGAGAGAGAGAGAGAGAGAGAGAGAGAGAGAGAGAGAGAGTTGAGTATTCTAATTAAGATATATGTATATAATTTCTTTAACATTCATAAAGAATGAAAATTATTGCAATTTTATGCAAAGAAATTAAATTAAATTGTAAATAATTGATTTATAATTTTTTCTAATGTAATAAAACAACTACAATCTCTATAATAAATTGGGTTTATTTTATATACAAATGTATATGTTAAAGTTAAACAAAGATGTGTTGGTTACTGTGTAGAAATACATAAATAAATGTTTATGCATAGCAATGTCACCAACATGTGGCAATATTTAAATTGTTGTTGTAGTAAGTTGTTACTGCTAGTAAAATGTCTAATGTTTCTATTTGATTTATTACTACGATAATGAAATAGTAATCGAAAATATTTATTTTATTAAAGGGACACTAAAAGATTTAAATCACATTATAATAAAGAGAAACAAAATATAGAGATTTCTTTTGATTTTATACCTAATATGTATTAGAAGAACATTTAATTTAAACTATTTTTGTGTTTTAAATAAAATTTTTAATTTAAATATGTATTGAAGAAATATTTTTTGGTTGAATTTAAAATTTTATCATTAAATAGAAATTTAGGAAAAAATACATTTTATATTTATTTCTATGTACTCGTATAACATTTAAAATTTTTTTTGTAATAAATAATGATTTCTAATAATATGTTGATATTATAAAATATAGCTTTAAATCCTTATTTTCTTATTAATTGAATATTTTTATTTCACAAAATAAATCATTATCTATAGATTAACCTAGATTTGTAGTAAATATCAAATATTTGTACTTAAATAGATAAGTTTATAAATGATGTGGGTAGAGCACAGGGATAATACCAATAGATTTAGTTATTGTTTTTGAGTTTTATTAATTAATAAACTTGATTGTGGGAGAAATAATAACATCGTTTGATTGTAAACGATTAAATGTTATAAATTACACAATATACACAGAAAAAAGTCACCAATTAACAAATATATATGAAAATAATTCATTCAATTATAAACTTGTTTAAATTTGCACCTCTCACCAAAATGATTATATCAATTACTAAAAACTGTAAAAAATACAAAACAGAAAAAAATTCCCAATTAATAAATTAATTAAATCAATCAAGTAGTTGATTGGATGAATTAAAAATGTATATAGATTATAAAAGTATAGTTAAATTTTATTTTTATTTCATTTTTGCTTGAATAAATTTATTGAATTTCGATGCAAAATGAAATAATAATGTTAATTGAAAAAAAGACCGTAATAATTTTTTCTGTGTATATTGAAAAAAAAAAAAAAAAACTACAATTTGTAGTTATGAAGATTTTTTGATAGCGATAATCCCGAAGCTTATTTTTATATTTTAGAGCAACGGTTCTCAAATGGGGGTCCGCGACCCACAAGGGGTCCGTAAGGACATTCCTGGGGGTCGCGAAGATATTATGAAAAATATTCTTGAACACACAATTTTTTAATATACATAAATATTATGCAGGGTTTTAAGTAAAAATTCCAATGAAAGCCTAAAACTATTTAAAAATGGAAAGACATATTTATACAAAAAATCGCCAAATTGAAGGCAAAAGTAAAGAATTTTTTCTAAAATCAGTTCTTTTTAGAATCAACTAGCATTAGCTGCAAGAAAAACTAATGAAGGAATCTGTGCTTTAAATCCAAAAATTACACTGTGCTAGACGTAAATTTTAACATGCTGGGTACCCAACTAGTAAATCTAATTTTAATACGTTGAATTCAAAACCGTTTTTCGGTTGTATTACCCATACATTTGATTTCAAAATTTATTAAGATAGCACAAATACTAGTAAATTATAAGTAAATGGGACATTATTTATAAAGTTAAACAATTAATTCAATTCAGGCCGATTTTTAATATATTTACATTTTTTATTTGAAAAGTTGCTTATTGGTAACACTTTATAGTAATATTTCTTTCGTAATTAAACTTTTATATAATATATTTGATAATAATAACTTTATGATCCTATACTTCAATAGAATCATAATTTAATATTTTGTTAAAATTTACCGACTAAATTCTTAAAACTAAGATAAAAAACCTAATTTTCCTAACCCATCTTTTAGCCATTCAAAGTGAAATACGTTATAAACGTGCGTTGTCTTTTAAAAACGGTTAACGTCATTAAATTCAGTGACGTCGACTTAGTTTTACCCAATGGCTAAAACGTTCATCAGAAAAAAAGAATCAATCCTGTGGACGCAGAGAATGATATTATTGCATTATACGAAAAAGTCTCTTAAATTAAAGATTTCATGAAGCAAAATGTAATTATTGATATTATTTTTAAATTCTTTTATCTTTACGTTATATTTTATCTGATTTTTAAAGTAGTCAATGTTGTAGTGGGTCGCGCTTCCATTACAATGTCAAAAAGAGGTCGCGAAGCAAGAACTTGTGACAACCCCTGTTTTAGAGAATACTATGCCATATGATTTATTACACAATAAAAGTGAAACTTATACAGAAATGCACAGCATAAGGACTGAATTTTAAATAATCTTAAAATCATATGTATATGAGATATATGAATCGTTTTAAATTTAAACAAAATTTTTCAAAACAAACTTATTACCGTAAGTTAAACATAGATCACTGTTTCCTCGAGACTTATTTGAAAACTTCCAGAACAAATTCGCTTATAGCTATTTTTTTAACACTTTAATTTTTCCTCCTCTTTAGTGTACACTACCGAATATTAATTCAATCTGTTATTTAAATTTATAAAAAGTGTTTTATCGTTTATTATTATGTCACAATGTCACTTAATGTAAGTTTATTGTAGGTTCATGCATACCTAACGTAATACAACTTTTAGGAATTTAGCTTAACAATGCTTTGTAAAGCTGTGTTAAGTATTTTAAATACGGCCGTAAATTTTCAAAAGCAATATTAATGGATAGTGAAATATTTGTATTGAGTCAAAAATTGCAAAAATCTAATATCGCATTTCTTAATATTTTTCAATGGCACATTTGGATATGCTATGTAGTCTTATTTTCGAAAATCTTTAAAACCTTTATTCCTATTGCACTGAATTTTGAATATACGCATGTAGGTTTCATGTAAAAAATTGTCGAAAAACTCGATTGTCAAGTTTATTTTAGAAATCAAGCTTGTTTTTCAGGAATGTCAAGTTAGATCACAATTCGAATCTGGCAACCCTAATTATAATGGATAATTTCTACACGCAGACAAAAAATTAGATGTAGTGACCATAATCTAAGAGCTATATACTCCAATATTATGAATGGAGTATATGATCACAGCTAAAAATAGATATTTCTACCACATTTTATCATATTGTGTCCGATTTATTTATTTATTTATTTTGTTTTTAAACCGTATGGTTTAAAAATAAAATATGGTTTAAAAACAAGGAAAAACATTAATAATATAAATAGTTGCAGAAATAGTTTAATAATTTAAACATATTTAAAAGCATACAATTATTGTAGTCAACTATATTAAAAATTTTATTGCATATAAACATTATTCCATTTCAACATACATATGTACTATTATCCCATGTTATAATATAGTTATCCAATCTTATCATATTATATTATTTTTTTATATATTATTATTTCATTTTATCATATATAATAAAATATTTATATTTATTTTTATTCATATATAAACAAAATGAGAATTACAATGAAGTAAGAAAACAAAATATATTTAAAAACAAAGTGAAAAGTATATTTGTTTAAAACATTTTATATTTATGGGAATAAAAACATTAATATGGTTTAAAAACAGAATACGGTTTAAAAACAAGAAAAAAGGCTGTAAATATTTAATGGTTGTACAAGTAATGATATTTTTCATATTAATTAAATTTTGTTTCTGGTAAAAATATTCAAAGCGTATCATTTTTGCAGTTAACCATATTAAAATTTTTATTGAGTGTAAACATTAAATTACAAAATTTAAACAAAAACATTGTTATCATGAACACAGAGTTATTAAAATTCAAGAAAATGAGAACATAATATAGTTGTAGTGGTAATGCTGTAACCATGTTTTTTCTCTGCGTAAAGTCAGGTTTTAAGAAATAACATAAAAGTCAATTAAAACATTTATTTAACGGTTTAAAATGTTCTATAGACATTTTCTACGTCGACTTTCACTAGGGTTCTAAAGCTCATCCGCTGTATCATTTATCAAAAAAAAAAAAAAAAAAAATTATTAGTAATTCTGTTAACAATTTCAACAAAACTTTTTGATATTATGTTATTTTTCATTGCCTAGTTTATCTTTGGGGACCCCTAGTGAAATTCGACGAAGAAAATATTTGTAGAACATTTTTTCCCCATTAAACATAATTTTTTATCGGCTTCCATGCCAATTCTATAAATAACCCCTTATCATTTTTAGTCCGCTTGTAAAATTAGAGACAGATTATGCTGCAAATATTTATGTGGAAATAAATGAGCTTCGAACTATAATTATAGTATTTTAAGCTATTACAACAAAGTTTAGTACGAAGTTAGGAGGAATAATAGAAAATACAAAAAAGTTTACAGTACAAATTTTGTTCACATATAAAAAAGTTACAGGCCTTAAAGCGTTCACTAATTTTTTCGTGAGCAATCCCTGTATTGTGAATTACAAATTATTCGAGAAAAACAAAATGAAGCAAAGGCAAAAATTCAAAATTCGTAAATCTATTTTTAAATAAAAATTTAAACATTATAGAAATTGACATTTGTGCACGAAAGCTTAGGTCTACAACTTTCACAAACATTCTAATTCAATCCGGTCAGTAAATTATGATCGGTCCCACTGTTTGTCATCGACAAACACATTCACCTCTCCGGTACGCAGTAGAAAGATCGGGTACAAATTATTTGAATCCTCTTAAAAATGTGTTTAGTCCAATAGACATAACATAATACTCTCATGTCTAGAACATCAAATACTTCCGAATCCTTCATAAATCAACTCGTATAGAATCTAAAGCCCCATATGAATCGAAAAAAGTAATTACCGATTGCAGTAACCAAACGAGTTTTTAGAAGAGTTATTTCTGTTAAATATTTCTGTGCAAAAAGAAAACACCTATATAAAGTTATTTTAAACTTTTCAGGAGATCAGTTTATAATTTTTAATTTCCATAAAACGCTATAGAAATTTGTAATTTTATATGAAATTTTAATAAAATTCTTGTGAGATTTTTACGTTGATGCAGCATAGAATTGTATACAAAGAATTCTAAAAGAATATCTAGAGTACTTTTACTTATTGAATTTTAATTTCTATACAATTTTAAATTTTTAAACCAAATTTACTTTTATTCTTAGTAATAATAATAAAAAAAAAATCCCTTATCCTTAAAAATAATAATAAAGGAATCGAAGGAATAGCTTATACATTTCAATAACAAACTAAAATGTTATAAGAAAAATAATATAGTCTATTTTTAGGCTTCTCTTTAGATTTAATATTTTCTTTTTTGGTAAATAAAAATAAGAATAAATTTTTAGTTGGGGATACCAAATTCATTTGAGCAGAATAACACAATTTTTTCACTTTTATTTTTGTAAATTTTTTTTTATTTTATTTTTTCATTTTCAATTGTTTTAACTGCTAAATGTATGTATGCGTATGTGTGTGTGTGTAAGTGCAAATGTATGTAAGTGTATCTATATAAATGTATCTATCAGTTCCTTTTTTTTTTTGGTTCGAGTACTTGTTACTTTGTTACCTTATAGTTAGTTGTTGCTGGTAGTATTATTACTGTAGTAGTAGCAGCAGCAATATAGTGGTAATATGTAGTTGTGTTATTGTTTCATTTGGAATTCGTTTTTTTTTTTTTTTTTTTGTACTTTTTTTTTCGCTTTTAACAATAATATTTGTAGCAACAATTGCAAAAAAAAAAAATAGCAACGACGACAGCAACATTTAAGACGAAAATATCACGGTGTGTTGCTGCGCAATTAATAATTTCGTTATAGTACGAACAGAATTCAGTTGAGTATTTTGTAATACAGAAATAAATATGTAACTGACTGAACAATGGGTGGGTATTGGGAGTCGTTATTGGGATTTCATAAAGGAATTTTCAGTTCAAAAAATGCAACCAACATACGATTTTTCACTTGTATGTTTTTCATGTTATCGCTATTATGTATTTAAAGGTGGGTGTGTATGTATATGTGTACGAGTTTGGATACATGCATTCCCTATGGACAAATCCCGAAAGTACAGTTATTCATTTTTTATGAGTTGAAGTTTAACATATTGTACATTGTATACATTTTCACGTATTCGCATTATTCTATAGTTAGTAGCCCAAAATATCTCTAATATTTACTTAGAGCAGAGTGTAGATATTTAGTATCAGTTGTATGTACAATAGTAGTTGTAGTTGTGGAAGTAGTAGTAGTAAGTACATTGTAGTGTTAGGTGCAGTGTAACATGAATAATTGTTGCTGTACATGCTTGGTCATCTGTTTGTTAGACATTTGCTGCATCATGAAACTGACAACATTCTGTAGTTGATTTAAGAAGACAAACAAGACAAGCAATTTATTTAGAGTTCATAATGGATTGCAAGAGTTGTAAATGTTTATTTTAATGGATAGTTTTGAATTGCTGTTGAAGGTTAGCGATTAAAATAAGAGAAATTAATATAATAATATTAAATAATAAATAGTTTTGCAAAATTCTCTTAACATCCGAAAATAGACCCCTACAAGTTATCTACTATTTATTATAAAAATAACTTGATTTTTATTAGCAATTGCTAAAAAATATTTTCTTTTTACGCTTAAAAATATTCAATGCTGTTACATTGCACAGAGAGAAATTTATCAAATTTTCAGTTTATTTTTTAAGTCTTTGATTTTTTTATCTTTCACTTTAACTTTGCTACCAATAATCTTCAGAATATTTTCTATTACAATCCTAAATCTATTTGAAAATTGTTTTGAAAACTCTCATTGAATTTTAAATTTAATGTTATTTTATTACTTAAGTTTAAATTATATTAAAAATTTATGATATTGACTTAAAAAATTAAGTCAATGTGAATTATTAAGTCTTATCTCCTCAAGCTCTGCACAGATTTGTATAGTAATATATCAATTGAATTCTGAAATATTAATAAAAACGTGATTGAAGTAATTCCACTTCTATTGAAAAACGAGAGAAGAAGATATAGTCGGTCAAGCCCGACTATATGATACCCTACACCATTACGATCCACATAATTTTGTTTTTACTTATATACAACTAACTTGTGCTAAATATTAACATAATACTAACATTTGTATGGGATTTATGCACGTTAGTGATTTTCGGGAGAGGAATTTATATGGGAGCTATGGTCAGTTATGAAATTTGGCATGAAATTTGGCAGACGGATTTTTGTTGATATAAATCTTATTTGTACTAAATTTCATTAAAATATTCATATTTTTAAGGCATCTTTATGTGTTAAAACTCTATTCCGGGAGGACATTTGTATGGGGGCTAGGTGAAATAATAAGCCGATCATAACCAAATTCAATAGGCTTCGTCCTTGTGTTGAAAAAAGCATATGTACCAAATTTCATCAAATTATCTTCAAAATTGCGACCTGTACTTTGCGCACGGACTTAACGATGTCCGATGTCAGAAAGTGATTCTGAGTCGAACGGTGTACTTTAAGGTGGGGGTCCGAAGATTTTTTCTCTGCGTTACAACTTCTGCACAAACACATAGTACCCCAACCACCTTTGATGGTGTAGGGTATAATAAAATTATAAGTATAGAAAATTCGTAGATACTAAGTTACTTTTGATAATTACTCAAATATCAATTGATTAATCATGGTAAAAATTTACACATCTATCACGGTTAAAATAGTGAATCACATATATGCATTTTACTTTAAACCATTTTGGTGGTATAATTACGTACGTCCGTACGTCCGGCATAGAGAGTCAATATTTAGTTATCAACTTACTTCACCCGCAGTTTTCCTCAAATAAAATTAAAAAATCCCGTACAGACGCTATTAATCTTTCGTTTTATACTGATTTAAGAAGTGCGGAGGTAGAGCAAGTAACAAATTCGTATTTCATTAAAAACTATTTTTCACCTAAAATATTTGAATGAAGTCTGTACAAAAGTTTTAAAAACGTTTATATTGTTTTTGAAATTTATGACTAGAAATAAAAACTTCGAAAAGCTTTCCATTTATAATGGTATAATTTACACTCTTTAAAATACACTGGTCAACAAAAAAATCCTCCCCCATAGACGAATAGTTGGACTTTATGTATTTTGATGTGCTTAAAACGAATCTGCTTTCAGTTTTTTTCCATCAGGTCTGTATATTTTTTTCAAGAACGGTGTGTACGGTTGACATAAGAGATACACTAGAAGATGCATACTAAAAATATTCCAACTTCATTTTTTTATGTGCTCAATAGTTTTTTAAGTGCCCAAAAAAAAATCATTTTTATGCAAAATTTTAGATTTTTTTGTTACTAAAATTTATTTTAATAAATGAAAACATCAAAAATGTTACAGTTTATCATCTTTATCTTAAAACTGGTAATGCTGCTAATAAAATAAGGTATGTATCTTCAAAAGTTGATGCACAAATCGTGATTTTATTCACAGTTAAGTAAAAATACATATGTATACATACAATTGCGTAGAAATACAGTGGTGGGCAAAAAAAAATAAAAAATTTATTTTTTCTTGCAACAAAAATAGGTGGCCTAGGTGGATATTGACGAGTTAAACAAGAATCTGCTATTTTTCTATCATGTACTGATTTCATTTTATGGGCATGACTAATATCATCACCTTATTCAGCGGTCACACTATAAAATTCGGGAATGGTTTGTCAAATTTAGATTATAACTCAAGAACCGTTTACACGATTTTGATAAATGATACATCAAAAGATGCATACGAAAATTGTCCTCAAGGTATGTTAACAATATTTTTTATTCCTTCAAGAATTTCGGAGTTATGGATCAAAATTTTCACCTTTTTTCAAAAAATAAAAAATTAATTTTTCGCTACTTATTATCGAATAACTACGGAAATATTAACTGGATAAACAAATTATGTAAATTCAGCTCAAAGACAATTTAGACCACTATCTACTGGAGTTTAATTTATCTTAATTGGACAAACTGTTCTCGAGTTATACAAGTGTGACTGCCTAAAGGCGGGATCATAGTAGCCATGCCCATAAAAAAAAAATCAATACGTGATAGAAAAAAAGTAAAAGCTGATTCTTATTTAGCACATTAAATTCCATCTAATCCACATATTTTTTTTTATTTAAGAGGAAAAAAATTTTTTTTTTTTTGCTTACTTACCCAGCAAAAACTTTGGTTGCCAGGTAATGAGTTAAGAAGCTAATATAATGACTTTACACTACTTACACATTAGCTGAATAACCCATTATTTTAACACGGTGATGACATTAGAGGCAACTACATACCTCATGTCATTACTTAGATGTCATTACAAGAACTAATTACTTTTAAGTTGTTCAGTAACTCATCGATTTTAAAGTATTACTGAAGCCGTTATAAGTTAAAACAAGAGGAATTAAGTGCGTTTTTTTAATTTTATTAAAATATTAAAAATAAGTTATGCAATGAATAATGTTTAGAATAAATAGAGATAGGATTTATACTTTAATTAAAATACCTACAATATCCCTCCAACAATGCTCTTCCGCATACTTTCGCTCCGTGGCGAAGGTAAATTAAAATCCAGAACATGTTTGTACTCTATTTGCTGGAACCGACTGCACCTCATGTAAATTCAATTATTGTACTTGGGGTAGTTTTATCTCAAGATCTGCTACGGACATAATCTCGGCGCAGAAGCCTCAGACTGAAAAGTTGTAAGATATTGATCTGTTATAAGTGTGATCTAAATACAATGAATGAAATATTCTTACCTTTATGACAACTCTAAAAAAATGTAAATCTGGGAAATTGTTGGCTGTTGAACTGTTGACTTTTCTGCTCTGAATTTAACAAATTTGTGCCTATTATAAAAAGAACAATAAAAATTTTACTATATTTTGTAATAGTAGTTTGACACTTACCATTATTTAACACGGATAATCAACAAATTATTCAGAATTGTATAAATGATTTTTTTTTTTTTTAGATTTAATTTGTTTGATTTATTTTTAAATGTCAAGAACTTTTATTTTGAATATTTTGTCAAACATTTCGTTTATAAGTTTTTTTTTTGTAAAAGTGAAAATAAACAACAAAAACTTTTAATAAAAGAGAACAATTTATTCAATATTCAAAGCTTTTATACGAAATATAGTAAAAATAGACAAATTTAGTTAATACACCATATTTGTATAAGATTATTGAAATGAGATCATTATATGACTCCTTTAAAATTGTGTAGCATTTAAATATCCAAAGTATATGGTATGTGGAACCATTTATTTCCAAACTTACATTAAATCGTAACTATTTCTTATGTATATTATTGTTGATTTTAAAACACTGATCACAAATAAGTAATTACATGTCGAGTTAAAAATAAGTAGTCACTTAACGACTTCTGTGTAATGCAAATGGTATGTTGTTTTCATTGAAAAGTAACTACATCCGTAACTACATGCCATTACCAAGTTTTTTCTGGGTAGCTATTTCCACTTAACTGTAGGTATGCATGGGTATCTCAACTTAACTGTGAATCCAATCAAGATTTGTGCATCAATTTTTATGATACGTGGCTTTATTTACTCGTAGTTTTTCCAGCTTTGAGATAAAGATGATAAACTGAAATATTTTTAATGTTTTCATTTTTAAAAAGAAGTTTTAGTAAAAAAAAAAAGAAATCTTGAATTTAGAATTAAACATTTTTTTCGGACACTTATTTCGAAATATCTCCAAAAAATTTGTTAGTAGAACGACTTAAAGCCAATTTTATTCCACATATTTTGTGTGTATTATTTATATAAATCGTACATACCGTTCTCGAGTTATAGTGAAATATACTCTTATTTAGGGCGCAATATTAGACACGCCCATAAAAAATCTCTACCTGATGGGAGAAAACTGAAAGCAGATTCGAGTTTAGCATGCGTAATTCCATCTAGTCTACATATTTTTTTTTTTTTTTTTTTGAAGCATCACGAAAAAAAAAATTTTTGTTGGTCAGTGATATTATTATTATTTTTATTTGCAATATATTAAATTTAGCAAATTTATTATGTCAATATTTTCACACAATAGTTCATGATATATTAGCTTTACAGGAAATAATTTTATAAAATTTAAATTTTTTTTAATAATTATGATCAGCTTGCATTTTGTACCATGAAATAACAAAATTTTTTAAATTTGTAAGGTGAAAATGATTAGGGAGTATGTCACTAATGGCAAATTATGTAAAAAAATTATATTGGTTACAAAATACACAAGATTTTTTCTCTCAATCATAAAATATGCAAAAATAATGCTCTTAGATATAAAATATGCAAAACTATGTCATTAAAATATACTCTTCAAAAAGGATGTTCTATTCAAATTTTATTAAAATTGAAAGCTGCTAGGTACAAAATATGCAAAATGATGACAAATTTCTTGCAATTATCTGAAACAGAGAATTGCACGGTTTATTTGAAAAGCCTAGGAATAATATGATTTTGCATATTTTTGTTGCCCTGTTGATAAGAGATTTCTTAGTAAAAAACTGCTGGTTTAACTATTTATAATCGCAAAAAAGTTAATGCTGTAAAAATTCTTAAAATAAAATTTATATTTTGTTTTAAGTTAAAATAAGATTCTAAACTGTATTTTATTATCTAAATCTCTTAAGTAGACCAAATATACATATAATACTTTTCAGAAAAATTATAAAATCTTTTATCAAATCTCCTCCCTGTAGATGATATTTGACTTCCAATCTTAAAAATATTCTTAAAGAACAGATTTCCAACTTTATGAGCTGCATTATTAAAGAAAAATTTGCATCATATGCATAAAACATTACAAATAGTTTGCAATAAATGATGATGAACATTATCATCATAACGTGCTTGTGGTTTTCATTCCCCTAAAAAATTTTTCTATTTTTTAATATAAATAAATTGTACACAACAACTTTTAACCGCACAAAAGCCGTGTGCATACAATTAAATAGGAAAAAAACGAAAACTTTTTTATTTTTAACTAAAAGTTATATTTTTCACCATGTGAATCAGCGAAAATATTTGCACTAACTTTTGGTTTTTTTTTTCTTTTCTTTGCTTACTTTTTTATTCTTTCAAAACTATTTTTGACTGTAAAGAAACATTGCATCAGTAAGAAATATAAATGAAATAAAAAAGTAAAGTAAAAGAAAAGAAACCTTAACGTTTATACTTCTTAAACAACTGACATTTATTTCAAGGATTTAAAAAAAAAAAAATTAAATAAAATAAGAAAAACCATTTAACTTTTGATGATTTTTCATCAGAGATTTTCTGTCAGTTATGTTAGTTGTTATAAAGTTGCTGCTTGAATTAATTGATAGTTTTTAAATATGATTTCTAAGTTCTTTTTAGTTTTTATTAAAAAGATATTGTATCTTTTTCAATAAGTGAAAACAACTCTTGAAAATAAGTTAGATTTTTAAAAATAATTACTACAACTTATTGGCTAGTTTATAATTAATTATATAAGAAAAACTTTAAAAACAAAGAATTTCACTTAAGAAGAGTAGTTAAGAGAAATTAAGGAATATAAAATATTAAGAAAAGGAAGAAAAATTAAAGCAAAGAAAAAAATATTTGGAATAGTTTAAATTTTTTTAGTAATTTATTTTATATGTATGTATTAATTTAAAGCAGGAAAAACACCTGTTTATTATAAAACATAATAATAACCTCATAATAACCCAGCAAAACTTTTTGGTTTTTGGTAATGACAACTACTTATTAAAGTACTTTCCTGGAAATGAGGCGTCATTATTATTTGCCTTCTCTACATTACATAAATAAGTACTCAATAGTATAATACCAGAGTAAGTTACAATCACATGGATCAGTTAGCTATAGTGCGGGATTACCAAGTAGAAGGTTGTTGGTTCAACCCCATTCTGATGCTTTAACAAAATGTCTAAAAATATATGTTTTGCTAAAATAAGTTTTATAACTTTGAGTATTAAGTGCGAGATGGTGTACTGAGTAAGAGGGTAGTCATTAAAAACGAATAGTTAATATGGTCCCAAGTTCAAATCTCACTGACGGCAATATTTATATTTTTTTTATTTCTATTATTTTTATTTTTGTTTAGGTACATATTTTTGAGTATCCCTAGAGTCTAAAAATAAGTACATGAATTCATGGACAACTCGAACAAAAGTAACTAGTTATTGAGATAAAAATATAAGTAGTTTATTTTTGTTTCCAATTATACCTGCTAGCTTACCAGGAAAGCAAAGTTTTTGCTGGGAAGTTCTAAGTTCACTTTGTAGTAAAGCCACATGAAAAAATAAATACTATTTGGCTTAAATATGTTTCAGGAAATAACTACATATATAAATAACTACATAAAATGAAAAGAACAAGTAATATTTTTCACATGAAATAATCTTTTTGCGTAACAAATTTAATTAAAAGAGTGTTAATATTTACTGACAAACAGACGGACGGACCGACCGACAGACAAGCAATGAACAGCAGTAGTTTTAAATAAAGCCACTTTGCCGGAAGTAATTTGCAACACATCCGTTTTTATTTTTAAGCCACTTAGCAAAACTTAACAAAAAAACAACAAAATATATGATAAATGTCCGAAATACTGACTCTTTAAAATACTACTCATATTTTAAATATAAACAAATTTTATGCAGTGTAAACAACACATTTGGTGCTCAAAACCCCTTGTCAGTAGTTGTTGGGGTTTATTTTTTAGTTAAAAGTAAAGAAAATAATAGTAATAATAATATATTTTATTTTATATGTATGAGTTGGTAGTACTTAAGTTTATAAATTTGTATGTGTAGATACATACTTCTTTATATACTTATTTATATTTATATTTATTTTTTTAGAAAATTTCAAAAAAGGACTTTAAGAAGGAAAAGAAAAATAAAATAATAATTTATGCAAATTGTTGTTGTTGTTGGTGGGTGTTTGCGAAACCTGTGTTCAACCACTCAATAAAATATTAATTTCATATTCATATTACTTTCGGCATTCAAACGTAACTTGAGTTCTAAAGAAACACAAGTTTTTACTTTGAAAGAAAAAAAAAAATAAATAATAAATAAATAAATAATAATCTAATATGATGAATATTTTCAATACAAAGTACCATAAATATATAAGATATATACACACAAATGTATATAAATATATTAGATATATATTGTTGAATTTCCCAATGGATATTTTTTTGTATATAAAGAAAACATTTTCCTTGTAATAACCGTATTTCTTGTCAATTAAATGTTTCAGTTGTTTTGATTGTATTTTTGGGTTGTACCAACTAATTTGACTTCTTTATCTGAGGTACATATTTATATCAGTTAAAGAAAGCATCATAATATGTATATTAAAGTTAAAATTATGTAATAGGACTCCTTAAGCACGAATCGGTAATAAACATATACTGTTTTACTATTTACAACTTTCTTTTTAATTTTGGTTTACATTTAAAAATTTATACATATTGACCGCTAAAGCTATCAACATGATTTTTGACACACGAGAAGACACTAATGAATGCTACAAGCCAATCATAAATATTTTTGAAAATTTTATTACAAGTCATATATTTCAATAACGTGGTTTGTATAATTTTTGTACAAACTTCATTCAAATATTTTGGATGAAAAATAGTATTTAACGGAATGCGAATTAATATAAAACGAAATAATGATATCTTGTCTAATGGATTTTTAAAATGTTATTTTGCGTATATGGGCAATTATCAAAAATTTTTAACCTGGCTGAAACTGACTTAAATCCTTAATAAGTTTTGTGGTAATGATATTTTGAACAAATTGGTTACAGATCTGAACTCACAAGACTTGAAACTAATACAGTGCAAAATTTTAGCACAATAAGTTTCTTTTTTTAACCATGATTGTTGTTCAAAGTTCAAGAATATAGAAAAACTGATAAAAACTACTTAAGTTTTTACCATTCTTCTACAATTTTTGTTCGCGCGTTTATACTTTTTGATTTTACTCTATCATAAGTAAACTAATCGGACCTTTTACATAAATTCTCCACCATCTTTGTTGTTGTGCAGACTTTCATCAGCTAAATACAGGGTAGTAAAGTTTTGATAACAAAATTTTTGGGTTTTTTAAATGTTTCAGTCTTTTGAGCGCGGTCTGTCAACCGAATATAAAATTTGGGATAGGGATTGATACTTGTTGTAATTGTGCATATTTTGCGCTATATCCCGTTGATGTGCCCGAAATAGTTAATGTAGTAGATAGTCTCAAAGTTTCGAAAACAGGTGCGAAAATGTTTCAAAAAGTCAGTTTTTCACGAGGCACATTCGCATTTTCATATGGAATTGCTTGGATTACAACGTGAACTTAGTTTTTACTCATTTTACATAACAAAATCGGAGGAGCATTAAAAATAAATTTAATTCAAAAATTTTATGGACTTTTTGAAAATTATGCAAAAATTGCACTTTTTATACCCTACACCACCATAGGTGGATAGGGTATTATTGTTTTTGTATTTTTATATAGAAAATTGCAGTTTAAACAAATATTTGATATATAGATATAAGAGTGGCGATAAATATTACTTATTGGGATCATAAATTTAAGTCAAATGTCGTTTATAGTTGAAAACGGACACTTTTGTCAAAACACATTTCGCTAAGGCACATTGTGTGGACAGCATGAAATTAACTATAATTGACATAATTAGTAGGTGCTTGTTATGCTTAATAAAAATTCGGAGGCGCATAAAACAATTTTGAGAGATAAACATTTTATGGACCAAAAAATATTTACTTGTGTTAAAAAAGGATCACAATATTAAAAAGCATTTCTATGTAATAAACTCTAACAAAATAAATTTTCAATAAATATATGGAGAAATAGCTTAGATTCGATCAAAATTTTTCACAAAATTTTTAAAAATCGCGATTTTTATTGAAAAGAAAATTTTTAAAATTTTACTAAGAAACCCTAAAAGATTGAAAATATCATAAATTTTATTTGCATAACTCAGTAGGTTTTGATATTACATGTAATTTTGACCAGAATTGTACATAAACTTCTAGTTTGTAAAAATTTTTACATGTTCAACTTTAAACCGCCATAACTTTTGCGCCCCTCACATGAAATGATTAACGCGAACTGATTCTACATGCATTCGAGTCACTTTGCATATTCACTATTTTAACTGTATTAGCTCTGTATGATTCATGATTACGCAATTGATTTCTGAGTTATTAACAAAAGTAACTATATCTACTAATTTTCTATATTTCATATTTTAATTATCAATTAAAATGGAGTTACTTTAATCACGTTTTTATTAATATCTTAGAATTCAATTGATATATTACAATAAAGATTTTTGCACTGGTAGACATAATACTTAATAATTCATCGTTTACCACAAATCATTATAAAATTATATGATGGTTATATTATGTCCGTCCAGCTGTCTTTCTGTATAATTAACCTTTAAACACAAATAGTATTATAATGTCATGGTTTAAATCAATTAATGTATTTAGACTAATTATTTTAGTCAATATAATTTTCTAACCCGAATTCCTATAAATGTCAAACATTTTAAGTATAATTTTGACTTATATAATCAAACTACATACCCAGACATAGATTATTGACATAGATATGAAGCTTAAAAAAACTCAATTGAAGAAAAATTACTCAAAAAGGCACACGTACTACAATTGTTTTTGTTTTCAATAAAATTTTTTACTAACACATTCTTAGACTTAGGTTTTTTTGACAACCAACATAGGTTTCTGACAACGGAACTTCATATCTATCTATGCACCAAAGAAAAATTTAACATATTGTGTGTTCAAATTATTAACGTAACCTGATACTAATTGGCATCAAGATGACATCACTTTAATATCGATTTATTAAGTTATATTATGTTTATTTAAAATTTGTAAACTAATGGTATCAAAAAGCCAATACCGTAAATTGTCAATGTGATCACAACCGTCGTGGATTTTAAATCTAATTTTTTCCCTTAATGCAATAAGTTTCAAATTCAAAAGAAGTTTGTCAAATAATTTGCATATGAATTTATGGAAATATAAGGAAAATATTCTGAAGATTATTGGTGTAAAATTTAACTCATTTAATATTAACGATTAAAAAGTTCTTTTTATAAACAAAAATGGCAAAAAATTCCCACTATGCATAGGGTGTAGCTCTCAATAAAATCACAAAAAAAAAAGCATTTTTGAAGCTTTGTATTTCGAATTATGCAATGAAAAAAACAAAATTCAAAATTAATGAGGAGTGCATATTTTTTTTTTTGTTAAAAATTAACCTATTTTTAGATTAATTTTTAGTGAACACAAAAATTAAATCACAAAATAATGAAAAAAATTAATAAGAAAACTAACAAAAAAAAAAAAAAAAAAAAATCGTTACAAGTTGAGCAAACAAATTTAGATCAAAAATGATCATTATATTTTTAGTTTTATTTTAAAACTCATAATCATTACGGTCCTTGGTTAAAAAGCTATGTTTTTCTGCATTCTAAATTAATTTAAAAATCTAAAATTGACTTACAATTAAGAGACCTGAGAGATCTTTAGTGCAAAAACTAACCTCGAAATTGAGAGAGCATTTTGGATTTTTTTTTTTTTTTTAATTGTTACGTGAATGTTTTTTTTCGGCTGAAACTAAAAATGTGATATTTTGTAGGGAAGTATAATTTTGCTACTTATAAAATTAAAAACACCCAGGAAAAATTTTATAACACGTTCTAAAATCATTAGTTCTAGAACTGTTGTAATCACAACCACTTCAAATTCTTTAAAAACATCCTTACTCGAACTCCTTGAGTAGAACCTTATGATTCTAAATTCGTTTTAGAGGATGATTTTGAAAACTAGTGCTTAAGAATTAATTCTGTATGACTTCGTGAGTCTAAACAAATTAATATTTCCCAAATGACTTCCTTGAACTGGTTAAAAAACTTGAAAAAATTTCAAAAACTTTATAAAAAACAAAAGATCATAACAAAATTATATTGATTAAAAAATGGCCTATAGAAAATGGCTCATTAGAATAAAAAACAAAAAGACAGGTTCTGAAACCATTCCCTAACGCTTCTATGGCATGTGTCCCGAATGTGACAATTTCGAACAAAAATCATTGATTAAAGAACTAGTTCTAGACTCGTTCCATAGAATGGGTGCTGACTAGAGAACGCTTCTACAGAACTAGTTCTGGAGGTAACAATTTCAAACAAAAATCATTGGCCGTAATGTCAAAGTAGAACGAGTTCAGTATTTTCATACGTTCTGGAACTAGATGTAGAACTAATACTATTTTTCCTGGGCAATAATATTAAATTCATAAAAATAATCTAACTACTTGCTCCTTATTAAAATTCAATTATATATGTATAATAAAAAAAAGAAAACTTTGTCATCACAAAATAATTTATTCAAGTACTGTTTGTGACCAGTTAAAAAAATTACTAACAAAACTTTAATTGAATTATTTAAACCAAAGATTTGATGCTCCCGGCAAAGGAACTTGTTTTTCGTAAACAATTTCTCTACTCTCTTTCTCAATGGAGGCACAAGAAGTATTATAATAACCATATTTTTGGTTTAGAAAGCTAAAGGACAAAAGTTATAAAAAACAGCAACAATTGCATCAATACAAATAATTTTTATGATAATTGAATAACGAACAAGAAGGGGCAAGTAAGAAAAATATAGAACATTGAAAAGTTTAACCTTCTAACGTCCACTACTAAGTAGACTTTAACATTCAACATTTATTTTATAAGTACAACAACAATATTCTTATTATTTTCTTATTATTTGTTGTTTTGGTTGCATACAAAAACAGAAAAAAAAGCATCATATTACGCAAATAAATTTCATTCTTCTTTGGTAACAGAAACTTTATTACACAAAACATGATTGAAAAAAAAAAAAAAAAAATTAGCTAAAAGGGATGGATGGGATACTTAATAAATGCAATTTCCTAGACTTTGTATTCTTAAAGAACATTGAACAGCTACGTGTGTTCCAAATATAACAACAAAAGCCATGTTTTCTTAAACTTGAAAGAATAGAACAAGAAAGAAAGTAACTTAATATATAAAAGTGTATGGCTTTCTATACTCTTCTTACAATTCTTAGTTTTTGCGTAAATACATAGAAAATAAGAGCAGCGTACTGTAACAAAAAACCTTTCTTTTGTAAAGAAAACATTACAACAATAAAAGTAGAAAAGCAACAAAAAAATAGAACATAGTACAAGAAAAAGGATATTTGTCAGCTTCCGTTTAAATTTGAATAATATACATCCGTTTAAGAAGTAAAACAAGGAAGTTAAAACTTATGCAAAACAAAAACTCAAAAAAGGAAAAAAGTAAATGTAATAAATAATATTGAGATAAACATTATGGTCTATGAAAAATTCTTAAATAAAAAATAACAAAGTAAATTTAACATAATAAAAGAAAACAGCTGCTATACATTATGAATAATTACATTTTAGCTTTTTGTTCTTTTTTATACACTTTTAGGTGGGCCAATTATCATGGCTAGCAATGAGCTACAACAACTACGATCTCAACAACAATTGGTACGAATATCCCGATTTACACATCACGGCCAGACCCATCATGAATTAAAGCGGACTAATAAACGTGACATTAACTTACATCATCAACACATTCACTGCAACAGCAACCAACAACATCGTCGTCAACAAAAACGTGAAACTAAATACGCACGAAAAAATAGCTTAACTGTGGGCGAACATTTGAGATTGTTTTTGACAGGACCTCGGTTAAGATTTGATTCGTTGGCAATTTGGTTTCAGGTTTTGTTGTTTGTCTGCCTGTGTAATCATGAAGTCTTCAGCGAAGGAAATGTTGGTAAGTGTAAAAAAATTTAATTTAAAATTTTACAAAACAAATTCAAGGCCTTGCTGCGTATTGGTTATTAAGAAATTAAGGAATGAAAAAATTATTTCATTAACTAGTCAGAAAATCCAAAAATGTTAAAGTAATAAAAGATATTTCTTTAAAAATTTTATTCAAATAAAATAAACTATAATGTATATACATTGCTGTGCAGAACATAAGCAACAAAATTAAAGTTATCCTAAATGTTGAATTATTTTTTAAAGTAAGGACTGCGCACGAAAAAATCCGTACATGCAAATCTGCTTATAGAAACTAAATCAATGGACGAATTTTTTTAAAGTGACATTTTTATTAATGACTGTTATATTCAAGTTCTAAACATAAAAGAATAATTTATTTCCTGTTGGTTTTTAAGGAAATATCTGATATTTTCCAAAATTATTCTAATTAAAGGTTTTATTGTGTTTGTCGAATAAGTCCACTTATTTTTAAACTCCGTTTCATTTTATGCTGAGCATTTAATGTCCTTTAAATTATTTTTTATTAGACCCCAATGTCTTATAATTGCAATGAGTTTCGGATAATTTGATGGATTAGCCTTTTTCGGTAAAAACTCTTATAATTTCTTTGTTACAATTCCATTGTTTTGTTGTTGTAATGAGATGAAGAGGGAACAGGCCAGAAAACAGCGGATACACTACATTTTCTTAGCAGAGAGAGAGAAGTCTTTTCCAAAGGCACTAATTCACCTATAATTCTATGGTAATGCAACAATTTTTTAAGAATGAAATGCTTCATTCCTGCTTCCTTCCAAAAACTTTCTTGGGAATTTTGATTTCTTTGATACACGAAATTTTTTTGCCAAAATTCCTCTATTATACAGAAATAAAATTTCTGAAAAAATTCGTCTGAAGTACTTTCACGTTATTTTTTTACCTCCAAATTATTGCTTGCGTTTCTATTAGGATTTTTTTTCTTACTTTATACGTCTTCAAGCTAGATTTCCTTTAAAATTTTCTGATAAAGATTCAAAGCAATTAATTTTTTGTGACACTTTTCTTCTAGAGATTTGGGTACTAACTAGGGTGATCGATTATTCGACTTTTTGGAGAAACCGGTTTTCGAATAGTTGGTATTTTGAAAAAAACCGGTTGTACTTTTTTAAATTCAGAAAAAAACGGTTAACCGGTTTTTTGCAGAAATTAATATTTCTATCAAAAGACTACATTTCTTAAAGAAAAATCAATAAATCTTTTTTAATTTTTGGAAATAACTATTAACCCATTAAGAACGAGAAAGAATGATATATTCATTTAAGAGATTTATGATTGTTAAACCCCTTTTCTGGCAGGTTATTTATATGGGGGCTATGTGAAATAATGGACCTATCATAACCATTTTCAACACGCTTCGTCTTTGGACTATAAGAAACCAAAATTGCGACCTGTATTTTGATTACAAGTTTTACATGGACGGACAGACGGACATCGTCAAATTGACATAAAGATTGGTATAAATGAATGTGGGTCTTAGACCAATATTTTTGGGTGTAACAAACATTAGCACAAACGCATAATAGGCATGTAGGGTATAAAAGTTGTAAGAAAATAATCATCAAAAATGATAATTATTTAAAAAAACTTTTTAAACTTTTTCAAAACAAAATCTTTGAAAAACATATTCTTCGTTGAATATAAAAAACTAAAACATTTAAATTAAGTGCAAAAATATTACAGGTGTTACAATAGATAAAACAAATTTCATTCAGGATAATTATTACTTATTTATTTAATCTTAAACTATACACAGACAAAAGTAAAAATGGACTTCAATTACGAAATTTGTAATATTAATTAATTTTTAATTGATTTTGCTCCAATCAACAAAATGATAATATTAATAACTAGAATAATTGATATTATTATTACTTCTTTTCCTTATATAGATGCAATGAGCTGAAATTTTTTGAAAATTTACTTAAATTTATTTTATTTCTGTACTTTTATAGACAAATATTTAAGTTTTCTTTATATTTTATTAACAGCTGTCAATTTATTAAAAAACAAAACTGAAAACCAATTAGAAAATTAATTATATTAATAAATCATATGAATTTAATTTTATATTGGAATTTAATTCCAATATAAAATTAATTAAAAATTTTATTAAAAAATTATTTGAAATATTTTTTTTCTGTGTATTTTTAAGACATTAAAAATCATACTTTATGAATATTAAAAAATAATCATAAATTTCGATTCAAATATCAATATTTAGTGCATGGTTTTTGAGAAAAAAAGGTATTTTTATCTTTTCGACATTCGAAAATTAAACATTCTGAAAAAACCGACAGCACAATGACTGAAAAAACCGGTTGGAAAACCGAGTCGATTACCCTAGTACTAACAAACATTTGTACTTTAGAAGATGTGATTTTCTTTCTTTTCGCAAAAACGAAAAAAATATCGTATGTTATCTATATGAAAGTGTGCATATCAAAAGCAACAAAATTTCCAATTGTAAAAATTGACACTAAATTGTAAAATTTATTGCTATTTTTTTTAAGTAAATGGCAGTTTTATAGTCAAAATATTTGAATACAGAATTATTTACACATATTTTTGTCATTTTTTTCTTTTACTTATAGTTTTCTTTAATAAGAATTATGATTTGTGACAATTTAGGCCGATGCCATAAATTTTTAGTTTATTTGGAATAAGAAAAATGGAAAGTAACTTTGTTTAATAATACAAATTATAGAATACAGCTTAATTAAGGTAAACAAATTTATTTTGGAAGCACAATTAAAAAAAGTATGACTTTTCAGTGCATGTAAAAGGACTTCCGCTAAAAACTTCGTTCAGGTATTATTAAAAATAAATAGGTAACACGTTATAAAAATGGATTTGTCGGCATAGATAGGTTATATAGTCCCTAAGGTTAAATATATACTCTGCTCAAAGTCCATTGAAAGCATTTAAAGAAATTACAGGCTAAGCAATATAGCGCTACTCACTAAAAAGCTTATTCAATAAAGATACATTTTTTTATTTCCATTTTTATACTAGAAACAATTTATAATTTCATATAAATACGTTGCTTTTTTCCTGAAATTAACAAAATTAATCATATTAGAAAAGAAAAGTACTTTATTTAATTTTAAACAATATTAATATGTACACACTATGACCGGATACGCAGCGTCGCGCAATCTGGTATAAAATCAAGGTGTACAGTTTAATCCGTACAGTTCCAAAAAATTATTTTGGGCACAGAAAAGATGTAATTATGACTGTACTTAAATTCTAGCGAAAAAACTATGTCCTTTCTTAGAAATCTAATGAAATTTTGATATTTTTAGGTTAATAGGTTATTAAAAAACACAGAAATTTCGTTATACATAGTGAAATATCTTTTTCAATTCAACGTTTTTGCATGGGAAAAATGCGAAATATATTTTAAAATTTTTAAAGGATTGGATTAAACGTCATTGCTTAAGATTTTCGCTTAACATTTTTTAACCATGTGGGCTAATACTCAGACGAAAAATCTGTGGATGATTTTTTTTGCAGCTTCAAGATTAGTGCAGTACAAAGTGTTGTTTAGTCAACAAATTCGAATGGAAATCATTCCAGAGAAATTAATTAACAATTTAATAGCATTAAAACTACTAAATTTTACGGACAATTTAAAATATAAAACAAAATGAAGCAAAATACGAATATGTTGCTATTGTTGTGCGCACTACTATATGAAGATTTTAGTGTTTTATTCCAGTTTTTGTAAATAGACGAAGTTAAAATTCTTTAAATGTTTGTGTTTTTGTTAATCCTTAAATATGTATATAATTTCGTAAAATAGTTTTTGTTGTAAACCAAATTTTCTATAAAATAAAACTTAGGTTTACCCTAATTTTGTTGCAAAAATAAAGAAAATACACTTTAATCGAATATACTTTTAGAACAAGAAATAGGATTTTACTAATAAAAATTAAACTTTTAAAATATTTCTTTAAAATCATATTAATAAATTAAGAACATATTTTGAAAATATTAAAAATGGTAGTTGTAGCAACAATATTAGAAATATTTTTTTAAAAGATAAAATTTATTAATTATAAGAAATTTTTAAATTTGCACTTACCCAATAACAACAGTATTAATCTGAAAATAAATAGTAATTATTACTATAATTTTGTTTTCTAAATATTTTTATAGTAATAAAAATGGTAATAAATTTTGACTTAATTTTATTAAAAATAATCACAAAAATTTAATTTAAATAATTTTGTTTTATTTTCAGCAAAGAGAACAGTATATATAGTATAGAGAATATACATATTCTCTATAGGTTTACTTTAAACCTATAAAGAGAAAATTTATCTAACATTTTCTTTAAGCATAGTCGGTCAAGCCCGACTATATGATACCCTACACCATTGTGTATGTACATCAAAATTTGCATACAGGTCTTTTATGGGACCTGTAACCAATTGTGGACCGATACATGCATTACATATAATGCATATTTTTATAGAACAATCATATGCATTATATTATGTTGATACCAACATTTATATGGGATTCTATGCTTTAAGGTAATTCCCGGATGTGGACCTTATATGAGAGCTATGATAAATTATGGAGCATTTCTCATAAAAATTGGCGCTGTAGTTTCTACTTATAAAAAATTATTTGTGTGAAATATTAACTTTATACCAACATATATATGGAATATATGTAGGTTAAAGTGGTTTTCGAAAGTGAGGTTTATATGGGTACTATGGTCAATTATGGGCCGATCTTGGCACAAAGATTTATATTTAGAGAGAACTTACTTGTATCGAATTTGTAGCCAAATTTAATTGACTTATCTTTAAAATTGCGACCTGTAGTCTGATTACAAGGTTTACATCGACAGACAGACGGCCAAATTTAATTGACTTATCTTTAAAATTGCGACCTGTAGTCTGATTACAAGGTTTACATCGACAGACAGACGGTCAGACGGACGGACATCGTTAAATCGACTCAGGAAATGATTCTGAGTCAAATGGTATACTTTAAAGTGGTGGTCTGATGGTTTTTTCATAATAGGGTATAAAAAGTTTTTTTCTTAAAATTTTTTATAAGTAGAGAACTTAACGAAAATTATTTATAAATAGGGAATTTTTCTATAGAGACAGAATTTATTGATAATTATCTAAGAAGAGATTTTTTTTCTATAAAGAGAAATTTTTATTGAAATTTTCTATAAAGGGAATTTTTTCTGAATTTTTTCTATTATTTTCTATATTGTGAAAGTTTTTTCTATAAAGTGAAAATTTATCTATCGAGCATTTTCTAAAATTTATTGAAGAGACATTTTTTTAAAAACGTATCTAAAAAGTGAAAATTTATCGAACATTTTCTATAAAGAGAACATTTATATAAAATTTCCTCGTATAAATTCGTATTATATACAGCTTTTTTGAAATTATAGTTCTAAATTATTAAAAAGGAATAATTCTTCTTTTAAATTAAATTTTAAAATTGAATTTATTAAATGTATGTTTTCCCATAAAATTACAAAATTTCATGAAAGAATATATTATTAAAATAAATCCAGCTTTTGTCATAAAAACAAGGACTTTAAACCATTAATTTTGCTAAACTGTAATACAAAGAGCATAAGATATTATTAAGATTTGTTTTTTTGCTATTTTAAGTATGTCCTTAAAAACAAAGATGTCCTTTAAATCACGTATTTAATAAAATACAAATAAAAGAATATTAAAATGTTTAACTTGGCTAAAAATACCAACGACATCATTTCAAGTGGTTCAAACAGCAAACAAATTTTCTACACTATTTTTGTTTTTATAACTTCAAAGACACAAAATCATTATTTTTACTTCCCCACTTATAAAATATAATGATATTTCAATATACGTACATACTCTACACACATTTGTTTCTATTCCCATAAATAAAATACCATTAAATATCATGACGTATAAGCTACGTCATGGTGTATAAAATATTAATATTACTCATACGCGTGGTATACTTGTACTTTCAATGCTTGTTGAAAAAAAATTCATTCATTTTAGTTTTTGTTTATTATTTTTACTGTAATCTTTAAAGCTTTTTAGCAAAATATTAAATTTTATATTATTTCAGATTTGTTTTTGTGGTCATATTCAGGGTTTTTGGCCAGAAAAAAGGCAAAACTGAAAAAAATGTAAACCAAAAAGAAAATTAATTAATAACACAAGTGTCAGGAAAATAATATAGAAAAAATATCGAAAAGAAAAAATACCGAGAAAAATATTCTAACACAAAATACCAAAAAAAAAAAAAAATCCTTTACTATGGACTAAAACTCATAATACATTTCCATGTTATTACTTGTTTACTTGAGTATCGTAAAGCAAACTCTCTTTAGAGGGGATGTGGCAGAAATATTGTAATAAAAAAGAAAAGTATATTAAAAGTAGTGTAGTAGGTTTAAAGATTTTTTGCAAACAGCCTACGTATTAAAAAAAATTTAACCAGTAGGTGGTAATTTTAGTGTATTTTTTTATTTTTTTTTTCTCTTACAAAAAAAAAAAAAAAAATAATAATAATAATAAAAATTACAAAGTAAATAATAAGAGCTTTACAGTAATTCGTTCTGTCGTCGTGTTATTATGATTTTGTCCCCTTTGTTTCTTTTTCAGCCTTTTGCTGAAATGCTTGTAGTGCAGAAAAATAAAAATATAGAAAAACAAACAGAAAATATTTTCAAAGTACAAATTTGTTGTCCATACTTCTGAATAATATTTTGTTTTATTTTTGTATAAGTGTATACCAGTAGTAGTTACACAATGTCCCAAAGGTTACATTTGTCCCTGGCTATGACAAGGACTTATGGTTGTGTTATGATGCTGTCATTTATATTTTTTTCCCACTTTTATCATTTGGTCTGCTACATATTCATTTGAGCCGTTTTGCTCAGAACACACACACACAGAATGATTATCCTGAATAATAGTAGTTTGGTAAGGATTATTATGTTATTCCCTTAGTTTTGAGACAAATACATATGTTTGTATGTATTTACCTATATTACGTGTAATGTTTGTTGATACTCATTTATGCCGTCTGTTTTACGTTCGACAAATGATAAAAGTGAAAAGTTTATCTAATTTTTGCGAAATTACTTGGACATGCATTAAACATGATTTGCTTAGTGGTCAAACGTACAAGGATTAATTGCTTAATGGCAATTTAATCCTGCCATGTTTTAAGCCACTAACAAGATAAAATATTTTAGACATGTAATTAATGTCGTAATGGAGGGAAATGTACAAATGTCTAAGAACAATAAAGTAAAAAAAAAAACACATCTCACGTTATATGTGAGAGAGTGTGTAAAAATGTCATTTGACAAAAGGATTCTATGGAAAAAATAAGAAATAAATTACAACATGAAATGGCTTTTAAATTTGTATTTCTCTTGTTTTTTTCTCTTTCTATTATTTGTAATTCAATTAAACTTGTAATTATGTGAATAATTAATAAGTGCAAATGTATTTTTACACTATTTCTTAAACAAAATTTGCACAAGTATTTCCTTTTTTTATTAAATTAATTATATTCAAAGAATTTCTAACGCTGTTATATAAACGAAATGTTTTATTTATTATTAATTTACAGAAAATAATACTAAACTGTACACAAAAAAATTACTTGAAAGTATCTTGAAAATCATGTTGCAGATATTGTAGATATTGTTATTCCAAACACCAGGAACATTTCGGTTTTTTTCCATCACGTCACATTTTTAAAACACTGAGGAACAAAGAAAATATGCTTGCCTTAGGAGTTTTTAGGTTATAAAATCATGTTCTCATGTTTTATAGTCTGGACATAGAACAACAAAAATATAGTCCTTGTCAAGTCTCTAACTTGTTGCACATAGCCCCTAGAAGTCTTTAAACTTAAAAAATCAAAAAATTCTCATTTAACCCATTATAAAACTATTGAAAAAAATTATAGGTAAAGGAGTGTGTGTAGAGGGGAAATTTGTATTTCATATAACAGAAAAAAGACCGCAGATCTCAAAAATGGTAAAGTTTTTAAAATTGGACTAACAGAAAATACGTAGCCATTAAAAGCATGAAAAAATTAAAATTAAAATTTATTTTTGTTGATCTTTTAGTGTTCTTCTAATGTTATTTATTAAGGTCCAAACCTTTCGAATATAAAAAGAGTAGGACAGTTAAATAAATTGGTCTTCTTTGGTACATAACAACACCATTCATTGTCTATTATGCGGCATTAATGTTTTTTTAGAGAATAATTTTCACCTTAACTTTTGTCTGATTTAGTCTGACCGTTGTCGGTTTCTGTCGGTGGTCATGAGCTCTTATCTTAATGTATTTTTCAGGGACCGAAAATAACGATTATAATAATTTTTTTGATATATATATATATATATAAAAAAAAAAAAATTCAAGAAAATGCTCTTTTTCTTCCGTTGCATTTCGGTGGTCAAGAGCTCTTTATGTATTTCTCAGAGATCAAAAATAACGAGTATGGGAACTTTTTTTGCATTTTAATTTTCTTCAAACTCCTTATTCTGTTGAAAATTTCCGAAGGACCTTAATAACTAAGCGACATGTCTAACTAATCCTTAAAAATGTTGTTTGATTTTTTTAACCCCCCCCCAAAATTTGTATGCTATAACAGACAATTTTCTGTTTACTTTTTATTTTCGCTTAAAACTGAATTTGCAATTTTTGTATACTAATTTAAGTTGATATCATTCACTTCCTAGATTTATGTATTTTCTCAACAAAATTTTAAAATATATTTAGTCTTCCTAGAAATGGTGTAGTTCCATTTAAAAGTTTTTCTTTTATATAATTATTATTGACAATTTAATAAAACAATTTATTTCGCTGTAGAGATTTTTATAATTAAATAGAATTACAACAACATAACAATTATATTATAACTCAACTTCTGCATTAAAAAAAAAAAAAAAAAACTGATTTAAATATAAGATAAACTTTTCAATGAAGTTTTTAGTTGATAATTAAGATGTGTTGGCGACATTTAACATTTTAAATTAAATTGCTTCAATATTTGAAAAGATATAAAATTTTAATTGCTTTTTGCATACTACAAAAAACTCTATTATATTTTAATATTTTTACATACATACATTTGTTTTGTTATAAAATCAATTAAGTATAATTGATTTTAAATAAATTTTTATCTTTTAAATAAACACACTTTAAGCCAAAAGAATAGAATAAAAGAAAAATAAATCGCAGAAAGTTATGTAAAATAAATTAAAGATAAATAATATTTTTGTTTTTTTTTTTTTTTACAAATTAAAGTTCAGTTAATTATTTCAGAGATGACTTAATAATGTCCGTCCGTCTGCATAAACGGAAATATAGATTTTCAAATTCAAACATTTATTATTTTTCTTTTTTTATAATTGATTTGAAATTTAAACCTCATTACATTTACTATACAGTGTATTTCCTTCATTTTTTATTTTTTTTTAATTCATTTCAATTGTGGGTTATTATTTTCTATTCTATTTGGCTTTTACAAGAAATTCAACAAAACGTGACAAAAATTAATTTCCCCCTTTCCACACAATAAGATGAAATAAGAACGGGAAAATAAATAAAATACAACAATTTGAAAAGGAAAATGAAATACTTATAAAGAGTATAGATATATTTTTTTTTTTATAAACTAATAAAAAGCTTAGTTAAGTGAAGGACAAATGTCATGACAGTATAAAAAAGAAATATGTTTTCTATAGAAATTTTTTCAGCACAGTCCAATCAATGGCGTATTAAAAAAAAAAATCATCAACAAAATAAATACTCTTTCCTCCCAAACTAAGGTCAAGGGGTATGAGAATAGTTTTTATTTTTGAAAGAATTTTGTTGTGTTTATTTCCACAAAATAGAAAAAAAAAGAGATGAAAAAAACTTATAGAAAATATTAACTTAATAAAAGCAAAAAATAGAAAATAGATGTAAAATGTAAACAATTTAACATGAATTGCTGACGGCATATTTTTTTAACCCAAAATCATGACTTTTACTCTTAATACTCCTTCCTACACAGAAATAGGAGATGAAAAACACGAAAGTGGCAAAAATGTATGCAAAGTTTTGAGAGAAATTGATTATGATGGTTGGGGGTAGGAGTGGGCAGGATAAAGGTTGCAAGCAAAACTTTATGATGTGTTAAAGAAGAAAATATTTAATGATGTATATTGAAATTTGTTTTCATTTCTTGTTGCAAAAAAAAACCTTAGGGATTGTAATTTTTGTCTAATGTAGTATAAAGATTAAATTAACTAAAAGTTAAACAAATGTAAAAAATAGAAATATAATTTTCAAGATTTTCTGTTATTTTATGGAAAAAGTTTTTATTTGCCTGTAATAAAATTTTTCTGTTTTTATCGTAAAATTAGCAATTGTTATGTTTTTGGTTAAATATAACTTTACTTTATCAAGCAAAATATTACAAAGTTATTTTCACTTGAGGAAAAATACATACATATTTATGTGGTTTTCTTACTGTGAAATCCATTGGGATAAGGTTAAAAGTTTAAAAATGTAATCTCATTTTATTTTAGTAACCAGTAAAAAAAGCTTGCTGTAGGCATTAATTAATAGGTATGTTTAAATTATATTTTTACACTGAACTCTACCAGGACTATAATTAATTCCTTATAATTGGTAAAATTACTCTATTCTGGGCAAATTAAAAAAATCAAAAGCATCTACTTAGAATAAATCATAATGAACTGCATTTTGTTTTATATTTGCTCTTACGAAACACTAACTACTTTTAGATCAAATATTGTCCAAATCTGAAAATTGCTCAAGGCTTTTAAGGAAATCGTATGAAAAAGCAATGCAAACAATTTGTTTACAATTGTCGTTATTTTTTGCTAGATTTTGTTATAATAGTAAAATTTAGATGTTAACGCAAGGATTACTATCTTGGTCTGGCCAGAGCAAATTTGATTTTGGAGTTCAATGTCTTTTATTTAAAGTAAAAAATTTAAAAAAAGATGAACACGATATCTATAACTGATATCTACTGAATCGAATGAAATCAATTTTGAGTCAATAGGAGTACGATAACTACGAAAAAATCGAGTTTAAAGAGAAAGTGCGCTTAGTTGACCTCTTGGTCTGGATAGACCACAATTTTTCTTCGTCTATGTTCAATCATTCTAAATACAATCAATAAAATAGAATTTATGAGTAAATGATCTGTATCCAGGAAAGAAAAATATGTTACAGTAAAGTTTGCAATTCGTTCAAAAAATTACTTCTTGATGCAAAAATATGTGGGGATGGACGTTATTAAATGCCTTAGGTTATATGGTATCCAAATGTAGTTGCAACCACTTAAAAGACTCATAATACTAGAACGAAATATTGCCAACCCGACAATTTTCAACGAGTAATATAAACATTCTAAAGGATTACTACTCCAGAAGTGCTTAATATTATTGTTAAAGAAATTAAAAATAAATTGCAATAGGTACCTTGAATAACAAAACACCAATTGAATAGGTTTAGATGACCAAAATTTATATAAACATGATATTTATAAGGCTAAAATATCAATAAGATGCTTCAATACATTGCTATCTTTTCCGATCTGACAATTCAAAAAAAGGTACCCTAAGCATCAATAATTTGGAAAATCAGCTACCGTAGAGGATCTCTGGGTTGCCAAGTAGAGTAATATTCCTTATATAAACATTATGTTTTATTCAAATAAATTTATCCACTTTCTATGCATATCATTTACAAATAAGCATAAAATTGCGTTGGTCTGGCCAGACCAAGAGGATAACTTAGTGCTCATAACGTTACCAGTCATCCTAGGGTTAAGTATATTTTTCAGAAATAATATTAATACCTATGTATTTGGAGCGAAATAAAATTAAAACGAATAAAGGCATTCCAATGAAACCTGTGTCTAACTTGTGAAAAGTTTTCGAATCGAAAAATAATTTATTATTATAGTAGTCATTCAGTTTCTCACAGGGTGATTTGATATTATTCAAACTGGATACTTATAAAGTACTTAAACAAAAAATAACTGATTTACTCTTACTGACCCTGTTTTTATACAAGATGAGTATTATTTGTTGAATAAAAAATGTTGCACAAAGTTACGGAAATCAGGTACTGGAAACTATATAGATAAAATTGTCCTAAAATTAGGGAGTTAAACATCTCTCTCTCTTTAATGTAATAAAATACCCAAAAATGTCAGTCAGGAAATTTTTTTTAATTTAACTTTTTCATTACAATTGTCTCTCTGTCGTTATCAGAGCCGTGAGTTACGAAACATTTTTTGAGTGTTTAGCATGCCTAACAATTAGAAAACAAAAGTTCGTTGATTCAATGAATTTGTTCCCTAATTTTGTCTTAATATACAGATACGTTGAAACAACGTTATGAAATTGTTTATAAATGTTAACGTTTCAAAATTCAGCGTTTATTGTTCATAAATCTTCTTATCTAAATCAAAGTTCTAGTACGTTTAATCAACGAATTATACGTTAAATGGCTATTATTATTTCACCTAGCCCCCATACAAATGTCCCCCCGGAATAGAGGTTTAACGATAATGGCTTAAATATAGCAATATTTTAATAAATGTAGTGCAAAATATTTTACACAAATAAGTTTTATTTAAGTAGAAATCACAATGCCAAATTTTCTGAGGTTCAGAATATAATTTATAATAGCTTCCATATAAACCCACATTCTGGAATCACATTAAAGTGCATAAACTCATATAAATTTTAGTATTAATGTAATATTTTGTATTTGTATATTTTATTTTACACTTAGTAAAAGTATTGATCCACAATTGATCACGCAATTGGATGCACATATGTATATGATGGTGTCGAATGATCGTGCTTGACCAACTATGTATATCTTTCTCACTCGTTTTATGTGTTCTTTATTCTATGTTTTTTCTCTTTTTCTTCTTCTAAATCAATATACAAGTATATTACACGAACATGCAAGTTCTTTAAAGTGAAAAAGCGTATTTTTTAAATCAATGAACTAATAAGTTGAATTAATGAAACGAAAGAAACAAATTTAATGAATGATTTCAAAGTACCATAAGTTCGTTAAATTTTTTGTTTAATTTTAATGAATATTTTCCTTAAAGCAACGAATTCCTATGTTGAATTAAAGAATTTTTGGAAAAAATCAACGATTTTTATTCAACGTATTTCATTCGGTAAAATTACTTTTTTCAGTGAATAATAAAACTCAAAAATCTAAAATTGAATTTCAAACAACTTTTTGGAAATTAAATTTTAAGACATTCTATTATTTAACAACCCAGCAAAAACTTGGTAATGACATGTAGTTACGGATGTAGTTACTTTTCAATGACAACAACTTACCACCTACATTATATTGAAGTAGATTAGTGAATACTTTTTTAAAAGCTAGTATGTAATTACTGATTTATGATCAAAGTTTTTGAAAATCTACTTTTTATTGGTTCTTTATTCAGCTTAGCAATTAATATATTTAAAGAAGAAATATATAAATTAATTTTTAATCTAAAATAGTTTTTAAAATATTAAATTTTTTAAATTAAAATGATTAAATCTTTCCACGTTTAAAATTAAAAAAGAAAAATAAAAAAAGCTGTTTTTATCTTCAAAATTTCTTTACTTATAAGTAACCTAAAACGCAACTAGTTCTTCTTGTTTTAACTTATACTGACTTCAGTAAGACTTTTAAATCAATGAGTTATTGAATAAAATAAAAGTAATTAGTTCTTGTAATGACATCTAAGTAATGACATGAGGTAAGTAGTTGGCTCTAATGTCATCACCGTATTAAAATAATTCAGCTAAAGCCATTATATTAGCTTCTTAACTCATTACTTAGCAACCAAAGTTTTTGCTGGGAACCTTAATTGTTAAACAAAATAACTGCTGGATTTTAAAATTTAATTTTTTAGCTTGAAACTTAAATAACATTCCTCAAACATTAAA
This sequence comes from Protophormia terraenovae, assembly GCA_951394005.1. Classification (NCBI taxonomy): domain Eukaryota; kingdom Metazoa; phylum Arthropoda; class Insecta; order Diptera; family Calliphoridae; genus Protophormia; species Protophormia terraenovae. The sequence continues at coordinate 148,965,452 of OX596074.1, forward strand.
TTTACATTTTCATTTCAAAAACTTTAAATCTACTAAAATTTCAATATCCTTTTTGTAATTAAAAATAAATAAAAGTGAGTGCATTTTCAGAGAACTTGATATGAATTTTAATTGGAATATTTATTGGTCTGTTGAAATGCTCTTCTCATACTTTGACATTGTTTATTCATATCTTCATGTCAACAAATATTTGAGTGTGAGTATATATGAGAGTGTTGATAGTTCAAACAAATTAATCTGTCAAATCATTTGTTAAATTTCTGACAGATACAAACAACAAATAAAAAAAAAAAAAAAACAATGACTGAAACAAATACTTCACAATATGTAGTAGTAAAAGCATTTCATTAAAGTAGACAAAAACATGACAATTATTTGCTCAATACGACATCATCTTTATGTAGGAGTATGAATGTATACTAAAGTATAGTTGAAAGGACTTGCTTCCTTTTCAGGAGCAAAAAAAAAAAAAAAAAAGCATATATTTTACGCAACTATCAAATGACGTCAAAAATGTTCATTTAGCTTCATTTAACAGGGTCCGCCGCTTTATTGTGTCGTATTTTCCATTGTATTTGTACACGTACGTTTATAGTGTTTGTTTATGTATGAATGTTTGTATGTGTGTGTGTATCTAATAACCAACATATTTTGATTACGTGACTCTGCTTTTAACAATGGCTCTAAAAAGCCATTATGTACGTGTATGTATGATTAAATGTTTTTTTTTTGTCTGTGTGTGCGTTTGTTCGCTATATTCTGTGTACAAATGTATGTGTTTAAGACATCAAATAACACTCTGTCAATAATTATATTGCGTGTTAATCTTTGGCTTAACTAGATACAATTTGTTAATGGTATTTGTGTGTATGTATTAGTGCGTGTTGGATGTTGTGGTTGTATGCTGTTTAATTTGACATTTTCACAGGAATTTTCTTTTTTTGTCAACTTAAAGAATTTTTATTTAAATGCTGTAGATCCAAAAAATAGATTTCAAAATTTGACAAAAGTTTCTTGGAAAATATTTGTTTTAATTTCCAAGAAATCTTTGTCAAATTTAGAAGTGTGTCAAATGATTTTGCGACAAACAAATAGTTCACCTTTTGCTTTTATATCCAGAGAATAAATTTAATATTAAGATATTGCTAGCTAAAATATAGTAAATATAATTTAAATCCAGAAACAAATATAATAATAAAAATAATTTTCTCACTTATTCTGCAAAGATCAGATGTGTTTTCCAATTTGCAAAATTGGCAGTATACAGTTGTCCCAAACTATTTTTCTTTTACGGAAATACATAATTATGTACATTTCTGTGCGTTAATACTGCCCAAAAAAGTGGAGATAATCCAATGAAATTTGGCACAATAGGGACAAACTTGTTTTAAGATCAAAAAATTTAAAAAAAAAAATGCACATTTTGATGCCAAAATATCCAAAATTTTAGTACGGAGAAAACTTGTTTAAACAATTTATGTTATGTGTGTTTAACCTACATATGGGGTATATAGCCAATATATTTTTTTTATTGATCTAGGCTTTGAAATTTGAGAATATAAAAAATTAATATAAAAAAACAAAATTGACGAAGTTTGGATAGGGCTTGGGGGAAATCGTTGCCCGAAGCGCTTCCGATTTCTTGCCGCAATTCTGAGTTTATAGGAGAGAGTAAATGGGAATACTCTCTTCACCGATCTCGCCTAAAATGTCAGAATTCCGCAAAAAAAAAAAAATAATAAAAAATTAATTAAAATTGCTGTGTGTGAACCTATACATGTAAGCACATTTTTTGTAGAGATTTACTAGCACCATATGTAAATTTTTTACATTCAAGTCATAAATAAATTTTTGGCGAATATAAAAAAAAAGAGGAAGAAAGATATAGTCGGTCAAGTCCTACAACACTGTACATATAAATTCAGGGAGGGGTCTTTTATTAGACTTGTTGCCAAATTGTGGACCGATACTTATATTAAGTCTAAAATAAAACATACGAATACAGAATATTACGTCGATACAAACATTTATATGAATTTATTAACTTTTGGGTGATTCCCGAAAAAGGACCTTATATGAGAGCTATGGTAAATTATGGACCGATCTTCGTATAATTTGTCACTATCATTTATATTTATATAAAACTTATTTGTGTCGAATATTAACTTGATACTGGCATTTTAATGGGATTTATGACTGGCTCAAAATTACGAATTTTTTGATATCCATTTTTTTTTTTTTGGGCGTGTCTAACATTGCACCCTAAATAAGCCGATTACTCGAGTATATTTCACTATAACTCGAGAACGGTATGTACGATTTATAAATAATACACCAAAATATGTGGAAAACATATTTAAGTCGCTTTACTATCCGCCCAATAGTTAGGAGATATTTCGAAAAAAGTGTCGGAAAAAAATTTTTTCATGCAAAATTCAAGATTTCTCTTTTTTACTAAAACTTCTTTTTAAAAGTAAAAACATCAAAAATATTTAAATTTATCACCTTTATCTCAAAACTGGCAAAAGCCACGTTTCATAAAAATTGATGAACAAATCTTGATTGGATTCACAGTTAAGTTTGGCTACCCATGCATACCTTTACCTATAGTGGAAATACACTAGTGGGCAAAAAAAAAAAATTTTTTTGTTTAAATAAAAATAGGTGGATTGGATGTAATTCGACGTGGTAAATAGGAATCAGCTTTTACTTTTTTTCTATCACGCATTGATTTTTTTTTTTATGGGCATGACAACTATGACCTCGCCTTTAGACAGTCACACTTGTATAACTCGAGAACAGTTTGTCCAATTAAGACAAACTGAATATAGCGACCTAAACTTAATATATAGCGACCTAAATTGTCTTTGAGCTGAATTTATAAAATTTTTTGTCCAGTTAATTTTCCGTAGTTATTCGGTAATTAGTACCGAAAATTTTAAAATTTATATTTTTGAAAAGTGGTGACAATTTTGATCCATAATTCTGAAATTCTTCAGAGAATAAAAAATATTGTGAATGTACCTTGAAGACAATTTTCGTATGCATCTTTTTAAAAGTAATATATCACTTATCAAAATCGTGTAAAGAGTTCTTGAGTTATAGCCTAAGTTTGACAAACCATTCTCCAATTTTATAGTGTGACCGTTGAATAAGGTGATGATATTAGTCATGCACATAAAAAAATCAGTACCCGATAGAAAAAAAGTGAATTCAGATTCTTGTTTAACTCGTCCGTGTCCACCTATTTTGTTTCAAGAAAAAGAAAAAAAAATTGTTTTTGGCCACCACTGTATTTCTACTCAATTGTATGTATTTTTACTTAATATTTTACTTAACTTTAGATTTCTGCATCAATTTTGAAGACACATGCCTTTTTTTTCGCAGCATTACCAGCTTTAAGATAAAGATGATAAACTGTAACATTTTAGATGTTTTCATTTATTAAACGAAATTTTAGTAACAAACAAATCTGAAATTTTGCATGAAATTTATTTTTTTCGGAGACTTATTTCAAAATAACTCCGAAAATTTTGAGCACATAAAAAAATTAAGTTTGGTGAATTTGAAGATATTTTTAGTCCGCATCTTTTGGTGTTTTACTTTGATTAATCGTACACACCGTTCTTGAGTTATTCTAGTTCTAGAGTAATGGCCTTACTAGGGGCGAAATATTAGACACGCCCATAAAAAAAAAATCCAGATCTGATGGGAAAAAACTGAAAGCAGATTCGTGTTTAGCACATCAAAATACATCAAGTCCAACTATTTATTCGTCTATGGGGGAGGATTTTTTTGTTGACGAGTGTTATTAGATACGCATCGTTGAAGAGGTCTACGGAACACTCTACTATGCATCAATAGAAAATGATATTCAAATAATTTCCGACACGTGTCTTCTATTCTTTTTTTAGATAAAGTTAAAAATTCTTTTAGTTTTAAGTAGGATAAATCTTTCCAATCCTCAATATCCAACCCAGTATATACACAAGTTTTATAGTTTTTAATTCACAAATTTCTCTACCTACATTTGAAATATTTCAAGGAACAAAATTCCAACAAAATTAAACATGATTTCAATAATCCACTTGAGTTTCCTAGGAATACATAGATTTGTATGCTTAATTGGAAAAAAGTTTGCATCAACACTTTGCAAATTCTTTGAAAATATACTTTACTAAATCGAAACAATTGTTTCATTTTGACAACATTCTGTATATAAAACAAAAATGCTTTGTAACACACTTCATTTTATCATCCTTAAATCTAAAAATATTTCATTTTTTCTCTTTACAAACATCATTTCAATTCGAAGAACTTTAATAAAAGCTTTTGGGAGTTTTTTTAAGGGGAAAAAATTCCTTTAAATTAAACCTCCTTTGGGCAGCCCACACAAAAGATTTAACATTCCTTTGAAGCCCTTGGGAATGAACTGTGACCTAAGGCATAGTGTAGTAACTGTTTAACAATAGTTGACAAACGGAAACAGCAGTGCTAAAATTAAAAATTAATGCCATTTAACAGTTTGGTATTCGAAGCAGAAATTGCAGTTTAATTTACATTTTTTCAAGCGGATGTGATTACATTTACACTTAGTAGGAAAAGTAATGTAACACTCATAGAGTAATTAAAAATGTTTTATGGTTTAAATTGTCCTACTAGTAATATTTAAATATTTTATATATTTTGTTTTATTAATACAGAAAGTGAATATTTTGGGATGATATACATACTTTTATCACTAACTATACTCTTTTTAAACTTTAATTAATGTTGACTAACTGTGTTTTAATTATTATTATTTTTCTATCTCTTTTAGGTTGCAAATTTGTCCGGACCTTGTGTTTGGAAAACAGTGAAGTCTGCTTCGATGGTGAGTAGTTAGCAAACAATAAAACATTTTTATCATAAACATATATTGAAACTAAAACTTTTTTTCTATAGACAACATCTTTGGAAAATGCATACCAACCACTGGCGTCGATATGGAGGACATTGAAAAGTATTTTGAAACTAAAACTTAAACTTTTTTTTTATTTAATAATTAATTTTCAATATTTTCTTTAGAACCCCTCTTACGGAGGATCAATCGAGACTACTCGCCACTATGCTCGAGGAATTACAGGGCGCCGGGTTAGGTTGGGATCATCCCTATGTACAGTGTCGCATACAGGGTACTCTATTTTCCATGCAAAAACACACTCAGCTCCCACCAAATCTTTGCGCTAATTTAGCTCCCATACCCACTGACTTTGATCCGGCTGGTGCCATGGCCTTTGTACGTTTTACTCCTGCTGATGAAATCTTTACGAATAAGCTTTTCTATCCACCCTTAAAGAAACAAGGTTCATCATCGAATGGCATCAATAGAATATTCCATCAATTGCAATTACAAGATCGTCAACTACGTAATGAACCCTTGGAATTAACACAGTTGGGCGAATTTGATCGTCATCGTGAATCTCAAATGAATCCTCCAAATGTTATGGATATATTTTTGGAGCAGGAAAGCGTACAAAGAGAACAGGCTCACAGGGAGGCTGAATTGCTAAATGAACAAAAACAGGCTCTTAAGAATAGCATGGAGTTGTATAAAATTTTGGCTGATTCAGAACCGGATCCACAGCCTTTTGAACGTACACCTGATAGAGTTGTAGAACAAGTGGAAACTGTACCAATCCCAGCTGATGCCCCAGTTTATGTACCTGATGATCCAAACGATTCAAATGAATTATATTTTCCGGAACACTATGGTCCCTTTAAACGTACCAGTGCCCGTAAGGGAGTAGCTAATTCTCAACCAGAACAAAGATCGTTTTTCCGTGAATTGGCTTTGGAAAAGGGTTTAGAACAACAACCTCCTCTATTTAATAATGTGGACTTGCAAGAACCCTTGGATAGTAATGAAATTTTAGCTTTTAAACGTAGACCAGCTCCAGTTGAAGAGGATGATTTACCCAATACCCTTGACATAGAAGAAAGCCTTTTTAGAAATTCGTTGACACCTTTGGAGGAGGAAGCTATGCTTTCTTCGAATGCCTATCCTAAAAAGTTTAAACATCACAGACCGGAAAAGGTATTCACCGAAGGTGGTCTAATATCTATGACTGACGAACAGGAGATAAATAATGTTTACGACAAAGAAAGACGTAAAGAGAAAGCTCGAGAATTATTAGCTAATATGTTGGGCTTTACACGACACGAACGTTTGGATGTTAAAAAACCAGGACCTCTTGTAGGACCACCACCCTCAGCTAAGGAGGATTTAAATCGTAAATCAAATGCCACTGAGAACAAAGAACATTTACCGGCTCATATCAAGGACAGTAATGAAGCGATCAAGAAGAAGAAAGTCGTCAAGGAGCATTCAGATGAAGATCATGCACCTCACACTGTAGACACTGAATATGCACATGTGTTTGTTAAAAACCCGTAAGTATTGGCAAACAAATATTTTAATTAATACAACCGATTTATTTGTTGTTACAAAATAGATTTGTTTGCTTAGCCACAAATTCCATTTTTCTATTTCTTTAAAGAGGAACATAAATTTAAAATTTAAATATATTTTTTTTTATATAGTATTGACAGTTGGAGCGATGGTGTACGCATCATGAATGAATTGGCGAATATTTTACATATGCAAGGATACTTTACTTATTTAACGTAAGTCAAATTCGATTACAAACCTATTATACTTAGGATTTATTGCCTCACCTTATGTTTTTTTTTTTTTTCCCTATACAAAGCGTTCAACCGCATGAAGTTTCATTCAGGGTGGACTCAAATAACCCCGAACGCAAAACCGCCACCGATGTTGCTCGTGCTATTAATGAAAATCGAGGCGTTAAGAATAATATTCTACGACGTCTGGGTGTCACTGTAGTACGAGCTGGTGTTGGTGACAAAATTAAACGTGACGATGATGGCGGTGTCTCTGCGGCACGCATCGAATTGGCCGATCAAACTCCCGATGTTACACATATAATGGTCTTTATGTTTGCTGGTGCTGGAGCTGCTGCTATAATTGTCATTTTCATTACATTGATTCTAATCAAACGACACGATAAGAAACGTGATAAATTAGGAGGTCTTCAGTCGGGCATAGCGGGTGCCGAAAGCTGTAGTAAAGACTATCAGGATCTATGTCGGGCACGTATGGCTGGTAAAGGTAATGCCGCCGAACCGGTAGCTAGTGGTCGTATAACAACGTTGACTAAAGAAAATGATAGACCTCCATCATCACGATCCAGTACCTCATCTTGGAGTGAGGAACCCGCTTTGACAAATATGGATATTTCAACGGGTCATATGGTTTTGGTAAGTTTTTAAGGATTTTTAATTGATCGAGTAAGGAAAATATTATAACAATATTTTGTTTTCAGTCTTATATGGAGGATCATTTAAGAAACAAGGGTCGTTTACAAAGAGAATGGGAAGCTTTATGTCGTTATGAAGCTGAACCTAGTGCCCGTGATGCTGCTTTACAGCCTCAATGTGCTAATTTGAATAGACCTGGAGCACCTTTACCCTATAATCACTCACGCGTTGTTCTCAATCATTTGGCTAATGCAGAAGGTTTAGATTATGTTAATGCTTCGACCATAGTATGTGGCAGCAATTGGTTTTGTAGGTACTTAAATTAAATAACTATTTTATTTTCTATTTTTGTATAACAGACCGATCATGATCCTCGTGCCCCTGCTTATGTGGCTGCCCAAGGACCTTTGCCTACCACTTTGGCTCATTTCTGGCAAATGATTTGGGAACAAGGTGCTGTGGTCATTGTAGCCTTGTGTCGTCTACAAGAAAATGGTGAAATTGCTTGTGCTCGTTATTGGCCCGAAGAAGGTGCCGAAGTTTATCATATCTATGAGGTATTTCAGAAGAAATTTTTCTATATTTAGATGAATGTATGTTATTTAAATTAATATTTGTTTAATGGTTTTAGGTCCATTTAGTCAGTGAGCATATTTGGTGTGACGATTACCTCGTGAGATCATTCTATTTGAAGAATTTACGCACAAGTGAAACACGCACAGTAACACAATTCCATTTCCTTTCATGGCCTCAGGGTGGTGTACCGGCACAAGCTAAAGCCTTATTAGACTTTAGAAGGTGGGTTAATAATAAACAAAATTTTGCCTTTCTATTTTTGAATAATTTCCATGAAATATTATGGTTTTTTATTATTTTGATGATGATTTTATTAAAAGTGATTACACAAAAAAAAAAAAAAAATAAATAAAAAAATATTTTAGAGAAAAAATTTAAATAAAACTTTTAATCAGAATTTTAAAATGATTTCAAATATTTTTTAATTAAACAAATAACTCAAAATCAAAGTATTATAAAAAATTAAAAATTTTACATAGAAACATTTAAAATCCAGTTTCAATTATTTTATTAATTGAAATTCTACCTATAAAAAAATTGTATATCCAATTACTCAAACTATTTTATTTAAATTTAATTAATTTTTTAATTGATGCAATAAGTAAAATAACTAAAAGCTTATAAATTATTTAATTTAAAAAAAAAAAAAAATATTAGAAAATTTGAATTTTGATCAATTAAATAATTGTTCCAAATAAAAAATTAATTGAAATAGTTTATATCTTTGATAAATAGTTTAATAGACCATATTTTTTCATTGAGCATTTTTTTGTTATTTTAATTAAGAATAGAATTTATTTCTTATTATTATTATTATTTTTTTTGTTTTACAGAAAAGTAAATAAATCCTACCGTGGCCGTTCCTGTCCCATTGTGGTACACGGCAGTGGCGGTGCCGGTCGTACAGGCGCCTATATATTACTCGATCTGGTATTGGGTCGCATGAATAAAGGAGCTAGAGAAATTGATATAGCCGCCACTTTAGAACATTTAAGAGACCAAAGAGCCGGTTTAGTAGCCACAAGACAACAATTCGAATTTGTGCTTATGGCGGTGGCCGAAGAGGTGCATGCGATATTAAAAGCTTTACCAGCGAATACAAGTAACGATAAAAAGGATGTGGAACCTAGAGAAACGGGGGTTTTAAAGGAGGAAGAAGAGGCGGCGTCTGCAACATCTACAACAGAGGCAGTAGCTGCAGAGACAACAGTTAAAACTAAAGATGAAAAGGAAAAGGAAAAAGAAACAACAACAACATCAAGTGCTTCGGCTACCAAAGACAAGGAATCAACAAAACAAACACCGGTCAAACAAACAGCAAAGACAGATGTTAAGAAAAAGTAAAAGGATTTGGGTTAAATTTTTTCGTTGGAATTTTAAAATCTAATTTGAATATTAAGAACTTTTTTCACTATTTATATTTATTTTACATTTACAGGTAATTAATTTATAAATAATATTATTATTTACTTTTCTTCAGGTTTAATTATTATTTTTAAGAATTTTTATATGTTTATGGCACAATTTGTTTAAGTTTAACTTAAATTATTACATTCATTTAATTTTTTTTTTTTTTTAATTTTAATTCGATTAATAATTTTGAGAATAGTTTTGAAGGTTAGTTTTTAAAAAGCTGAAGCACACAAAATATTTTATATACTTTTTTCCTTTTGAGAAATAGGTCAGTCACGTATTTTTAATTATTTTTGTTTTAAATTTATAACGAAATATTTCATTAGATAATTATAACACCTTTTGTTCCTTTTAAAAATTTTTAATTTAAGGATATATTTTTTTTTTTTTTAATTTTGTCTAATTCTTTTCAAAGGCTCGACAAAGGTTCGAAAAAGGCTTCACTTGGAATGTTAGAAATGTATAAGATTTTATTTCATTTTCTGCAAGTATTTTTTTTTTTTTAATTTCAAACCCTTTTAAGTTATCTAACAAAAATGTTTTCAAAAATCGAGTTAAGGTTTTGAGTTTTGATAATATGAATATTTGAAGTTTTCTATAAACCAGCCCTTTAGTTAAAACTTTGAAACGTTTTATTAACTTGAAACAGACTTAACTGAATTTTGAAAGCATATAAAATAAAAATAAATTAATGTATAATTAATATTGGTAGTATATAAGTCTATAAACAAATAATAAATATATAAAATATATATATGTATACAAAACTTTTTCTATATATACAATCTTAAAAAAGAAAAACAAATCAATGTTAAAAATTACCAAAAAAAAAAAAAGAATCGTTCAGTTTTAGTCAAAATAAATTCATATACAAACAAAAAGACAAAAAAAAAATCATAAATGGATGGAAGAATAAGTGTACTACAAAAAAAATCTAACTTAAAAATAATGTATAGATGTCTAATTATTTACACAGAAATCAACAAAATTTTCGCTGTATTTTGAAAAGTTAATTTTATTTTTTGGGAAAATCAAATAGAATGTTATAGAAAATTAAATACAGTTTCATATACTATAAATATATTTTTCATCTTATCGATGTGTTACTATATAACAAGAAAATAATATACTTGAAATTTATTGCAAATAAAACAAAAACAACAACAACATTATATACAATACAACAGATAAAATATAAAAAAAATATATATATATATATTAATATCATTCAATATTATGTGTACCTTACAAACAAAACAACAAATCATTATTATTATTAAAATAAACAACAACAACAAATTATATACATTTATATAAATATAAAATTTATTTGAAAAATATTACGTATAAGTACCATACTATATGCATACCTACTAATAATAATATGATTAAATAAATAAAAATAAATATATAAATTTAAAAACTTAAGAAGTCTTTATTTTACAAAAATTAAAAAAAAAAATAAAAATAATAATAAAAAACTGATGGCTTATAGAAGGCATAAAGAAATTTAAAGAAAATCTTATAAAATTGTCAATTTATGTTACAAATAATTTAGTTGCTAATAATAAATTAATAAAAATTTATATTTCTGTCTTTTTGTTAAGAAATATATTTATTAATAAATTTATTTTCTTAGGCAATTTAATTATTTGTAACTGAATTTCGGGCAGCTAAAAAAAAAAAAATTAAGAATATTATTTTGACAATTTAAATAAAACCAACAACACTACATTAATAAAAAAAAAAAAACAACAAAATTTTCTTTACAATAATAAAATGCTCAAAATACCACCAAAAAAGCACAAAATAGTTTTTTTTTTTTTTTTCGAAAACCCCAAAAATAAAAATAAATTTTAAAAATTATAATTAATTTAAAAACAAATAAATAAAATATTTAAATAAAAACATTAAAAAAGTAGCAGGCATTAAAAAATTTAAATAAAATAAGAAAAAACTAAATTATGTTAAACATTAAAACAAATTAAAAAACAAATTCATATTAAAAAATAGTGTTAAAAAAGTAGTTTCATTTTAAAATAAAAAAGTTATATTTTGTTTGCATTAAATAATTAAAAAAAAAAATAAAAATAAAAAACTATCAAAATAAATAAATATTACAATAACTGTGGCAAAGATTAATAAAAAATAAATAAAAGAGCCAAAACAACAGCATTGGTAAAAAAAAACATAAAAAAAATAATAAATTTAATTTAAATTCATTAAAATAAAAAAAAATGTGGTGTTTAATGGTAGAAACAAACAGAAAAAAAGTTAAATAATTATAAAGAAAACAAAAAATATTAAATTATTATTGAAAACAACAAAAAAAATCTAAATAAATTAAAAATAAAATATTTATTAATATTAGTAGCAAAAAAAAACATAAATTTTGTTTTAATTTTATTTTTAATCAACAAAACAAAATGATGGTGTAAATTAAAAAAAAAAAAAAAAATAAATAAATTTAAAAAATCAATTATATTAAACAAATTTAATATAATTACTACAATTTAAACGTTTTATTTTATTTTGAATTTTTTGTTTAAATTTTTTATTTATTTACATGTCGATTTATAAACGTTTTACCTAAAATATACTACATACATACTCGCAAAAAAAAAAAAAAAAAAAAACAATAGTAAAAGAAATTCTACTAAAATCTAAAAAATCAGAGTTAGGAGAAAGTTTTCTCAAGAAAATATTTAAAGAAAATCCATGAAATTTTTTTAAAGCTTAAAAAATCTTCAATTTTAAAGATTTTAAAAAATATAGCATAGTTTTGTGTTACAAGGAATATCACAACTTTTTAGCTTTTACATTGCTTTAAAATAAAGCTTTTTAAAAATATTTAAGAAAGATTTCGTTTTTTTTTTTTTATATGAAATTAATCGAAATTAAATGAAATTTAAAATGAAAGCTTTTGAACTTAAAGCTTACAAAATATTTTAAAATAAATGTATATTATTTTTAACGAAAAGTTTTAAAAAAGCTTTTATAAAAATGTAGCATAATTTTGTGCTACAGGGAACAGTAAAACTTCTTTAAGCTTTTGTATGGCTTTAAAATAAAGTTTATTATAAATATTTATTTAAAATTTCGGCTTCTTTCATAAGAAAATTGTCATATTCAATTTTGTAAGATAAAAGTTTGTTTTAGAAAGTTAAAGTTATTTAAGGTAATTTAAGATCAATTTTAAAGCTTTTAAAAAATACCGCATATTTTTCTGTTTCAGAAAAAAACAAAAGTTAAATTATATTTATTATTTAACTTTAAATAATAACTTAAATCTTAAATGCAATTTATAAATGTTGCATATTTTTCTGCTACAGTGATCAACACAAAATTATTATATTTTTTATTATTATAAAATTAAAAGCTTTCGACAAAAACAAACTATGAATCTGGCGACAGCCCAATGTAACGTAATCACAATTTAAGAGTTTCACACTAAGTATTTGATATAAAAATCTTTGATTTAATTTAAAAAGCTTTTATAAGCTTTTAATAAACACAATTGGTACGTCAGGCGTTAACATAAGATATTAAAAGCTTTTTAAAGCTATTTTAAGGGTAAATATTAAATATTAATATGAATGCATCAAGATTAATTCGAAGTTTTAAAAATTGTTCATATTAAATATTTGATATAAGAGTTAAATACAATTGCTATAAAAAAAATCTTTAATTTAAATTAGGACCTAATTTCGTTTTAATGCAAGAAAATTATTCCAAGTTTTAAAATTTTTTATACTAAATATTTGAAATATGTTTTAAATACAATTGCTACAACAAACCCTAAATTTAATTTAATTTAAACAGCTTTTACAAGCTTCTTATAAGCACAATTCATACGACCGTATCTAATATATGCAAGCAAATATCAACTTTTAAATGCAAAAAGCTTATTAAAATTCAAAAATAAATAAATATTAACTTTATACTTTCCTAATCTTAATATTATCTTATTGGGTTCATTTTTGCTTAAAGGAATTCAGATAAAATAATTTAAAATTATCTATTTTTTCAATATTATTATTATTATTTTTTAATTTTATATATAATTTTTTCTTAAAATTTTCTCTCTCAAATTCCCTCCTCTTACTTAGGCTTAAAGAAAAATGTCTACACAATATGAAATGGTTTAAGTTCCTAATCGGACCGGACTATATATAGTACAACCTATGACAATGACTATCAAAAAGACAACTTAAAAAAAACTACTCTTAGAACTAATTACCTGAACGACTTAAGAAATAATGATAAAGCACGCTTTTATAGAAAAAATACTAATAAATATGAAATTAACATCATAATTTTATTTTTTTAAGTTCCTTCTTTTATTTCATATCACTTAATCATAATCACATCAAACTATAAGAAAAATGTAAATATAAAATACAAATTAAGAACATGAACATCAGTTTTAAGTTTTTCTTTCTTTTTTTATTTATTTAAGAAACATAATTTTTAAATTATTTTATCTATTGTGGCATCTGATGTTAAAGGTAAGTAGTGTGTTTTCAAAAAACTATACTACATGATCACTTTTATGTGAATTATTGCAGACTTTTTTAAAGCAAAACAAAATTATTTAAATAGTTTCTCTCTGAAGTAGGTTTAATGCCACAATTGTGATTACAAGAAATATATTAATTTTGTGGTTATTTTGTCGCTAGCAACTTTTAAATTACTGCAAATTTCTAAATTTTCTTTAAAATAATAAATTAAAAAAAATGTATAACTGTTAAAAAATTAAATTAGTTTAAGGCAAATTTTAATAATTCCAAGATTTCGAAAATAAGCTTTCTAATATTTGATGCTAAATATATAAAAAATATGATTTTAAATATTTCAATGAAATTCTATATTAAATTTATTTAACAAAATTAATATTTTTAATAAATTTTAAAAATTTTTTATATATTTTTTTCTTAAAATTTTCTTCCTAAAATCTCTAACAAATAAAAAAAACTGAATTTATAACAGTATTTAGAAAAAAAAAAAGCTTTTTGCAAATAAATATCAACTCTCTAAAGACCGGCTTTAAAACATTAAAACATTTGTAGCAGAATAAAATAACATTTAAAAAATAAAGTTAAATTGAAATAAAATATTATTAAAATAAATTTAAAATTTTTACAAAAATTATATATAAATATTTACAAAAGAAAAAAAAAATCGCTAAAAAAAAACATTTTTAATAATGACATTCAGCAATTATTATTATATGTTGCATAAGAAAAAAAATTCAAATTATATACAAAATAAAATACATATATTTTTTAGTATATAAATATTAAAAATACATAAAACCACAATATATTTAAAGTATTAAATATTATTAATAAAATAAAAAAATAAACTTATTTTAGGCTTTCATGCAATTTTTTCGTTTTGTTTTTATTACTGTTTAAAAAAAAAAAAAATTATTCAAATTATACATATAAATAAATGTTACCAGAAAAAAATATATACTGATTAGAGGTATTTTATTATAATAATATAAAAATAAAATATTTAAAATACTAATTAAATGGAATAACCATTAAAAAAAATAAATACTAAAAAATAGTACATAATTCATAAATATAATGATTTTTTGAACTAAATAATAAAAAAAAAAATAATTTTTAAATCAATTACACATAATTTCATTTTCAAAACATTATTTCTAAATCTCTCAATGTTTTTTGAAAGTAAAAAATTTAAACATGAATGAAAATTCTGTATTAGAAATATTCATATATATATAAAAAGAAAAATATAAACAATGTATTATGCATTTAAATTGATCATATAAAACAGCACACTTTATGAAAATTTAAATAAATTTAAGAAACAAAAAAATCTTAAGAATACATTACTTTTCAAAAACATTAACAATTATGTGTATTAAATGTTTTATTGATGTATATTTATTTGTTAAAACTAAAACTAAAAACAAATCAAATTTTCCGAAATAAAAAAAAAAAAAATAAAAAAATTGTAGAACAATCGACGAAAACGAATTAAAATTGTATGAAATAAAGAATAAAGAAGAAATTAAATGAACAAACTATAACAATTATTGAATTCAAATTATAATTAATTATTATTCTACAAACAAATTATATACATATACACCTTAAATTATCACAAATACATATATTATATATGACATAAATATATACATATACATATAAATTGCATTAAAGACATATAAATAAAACATTTGAAAAAAATTAAAACAAAAACCAAATTAATTAATTTAAAACAAAATTATTCTATAAATAGAAAATATATTCTACAGCAACAATAAAACAACAACACACAGAAAAAAACACAAAAAGAAATTTTATCAATTATAAGATTATAAATCAAATCGAAATAGTTTCGTCTTACATACAAACTTATGCAAAAAACCAAAAAACGACAAACAAACAAAAATTAAGAACAGGAAAACAACAACAACAAAAAAAAAATACTGAAAATCAATTTTGAAAAAAAAATAATAAAGAAATGACAGAAGAAGAAAAAAATAAATAAAATCTGTTTTAATGATTGAAATAGAAAATAAAATCGCAAGGGAGGAGAATGATATCTTTAAATTAAATTTTAGGATTCAGAAGAAGGATACAATATTTTTTTCAAGATTCAAAATTTTTATGAACTCCTGTTATTCATAGCGGCAAATTTCTTTGAAATTATTGACAACATTGCCAAATGTAAACACCAATTTGGGGGCACCCTTATTTTTTTAAGACATCATTTTTCTTGTTTATTTATCAAATGCGTATAATTGTTTAAAAAATTGTTCTGTATCAAAAATGTCATGATCTCCTGTTATCTAAGGCGGCATATTTCTTTGAATTGTCGCCTTTTAACCAAAAAAAGAGTCACACATATTATATTGACAAATAAAAATCATCCCCGTGCCAACTAACTAGTTGGCAAAACTAATCTTTCAAAGGAGTTTATTTTATGATTTACATAAGCCTTAAAATGTTACTTTTTTACACCCAGAGAAATACCGACCACTACCGATGCACAGTGGATTGAATTTCAAATCTAGAAGGACAAACCGTTAGATTGTTTAAATAAATGAAATATAACTGTGAAATATTAAATATAAAGCAAAATAAAATGTTTATTAGCGAAATAAGGACTGCGCATGAAAAAATCCCTGTATACATATGTATCTACTTTTAGAAACTAAACCAATGGGCGATTTTTTTTTTTAATTATATTTTTATTAATGACTGTTATGTTCAAGTTCTAAACATAAAAGAATAAATTATATAAATTATCTTATTGGTTTTTAAAGAAATATCTGATCTTTTTAAGAATTTTTCCTATTAAAGCTTTTACTGTGTTGTTTCGGATATTTTTTTTTTGCTCGAATAAGTCACTTATTTTTAAACTCCGTTTTATATTTTGTTGAGCTTTTAGTGTCCTTTAAATTATTTTTTTTACTAGGGCCGAATATCTCTCAATTCCACGGAGTTCAAGACAAATTGATGGATTAGACTCTTTCGGTACAAACACAATACAATTTCTTTGATACCTTTTCATTGCCTTGTTGCTGTAATGAGAATTAGCGAGATCTGGCCAGAAAAAAATGAACACATTGTATTTTCTAATAGGAACTTTTCGTACTTTGTACGTCTTCAGGATAGATTCCCTTTCAAATTTTTTGACAAGGATTCAGAGCAATTAATTTCTTCCACAAATGAGAAGAATTTCTCCCAAAATCCTTTCTATTTTATCTGCGTCTAACTGTCTGAAGATACAATTCTTCTTCCACTATCAGGTTTTCTTTCATTAGTAATGACTTCATTGTATAATTTATAACCCGAGAAACTGTATTTTGTGACACATTATTTTTTAGTTTTTATATCTATTTTATATTTTTTAATTTTGAAAAATTGCCAAAAATTTATTTGTAAAGCTTTTTAAAAGATTTTTGCAGGAGTACAAGACCAATATATAATTTATATGCTACATAAGAAATAATGGCGAAAACGTTATGCTAATATGCTTTTTGATGCAATTAAAAAAAGTCGTTTAAATAATTGATTTTTTTTCATGAAATCTGTTCTGCTGCATTCGTTTTTGGGCGGGCGGGAAGCAGTTTAGTGTCTATTTCTATTTCTTGATGAAATATCGTCAATAAATTTAAAAAAGCTCGCGTGACATTTTTTTTTTTATTAATCGATAAATATTTTACTTTTTTCCAAAATTCACCATTTTCGACCAATGCCTGATGTAGGGTACAAACATAAATCAATTCAAAATTTCATTATTAAGCATTTATGAAGCCTTATCTTTTGAAATATACAAAGAAAAAAATTTTTCTTTAACGGAACTTTGAGAAAAAAGTGAAAGAATTGTACTATATTTTTGTAAAAATTAGCCGTTTTTCATACTAATTTCTTAGTGCCGAAAAACGAAAAAAAGTCGAGGCAAAAAATCAAAAATTCAAAATTCAATTGTAAATATCTTTTTAACTGTAAGAGATAACTTAAGTGAGTATCTTCATCTTGCCAAGCACTTTACAGAAATATAAAAATCTATAAAATCGGACTTCATTTGTAGAAGTTACGATTTTTTTAAACTTTTACATACTCGAGGTAGTCAAATTTGGGTGACCACAAGATAATTTTTCTGAAAACTTAAGTCTTTCTCTGCAACTCTTCCATACATTTCAATTTAATCCGAGCAGTAGTTTTGGAGATACAGATTTTTTACGAAAAAATTTGCGTTTGACCCCACTGTGTGGTATTACCATGAAACTTAGCACAATGCTACTGATGAAAGAAGGATATTTCTTTGAATTTTTCTGAAAAATCATACAAAAATGTGAAAGATATTGTATGCCTTCCCATAGTGGAAACTTTTGTGATTATTATATAAAAGCTAAATTATTTAAAATTCGCTAAACTTTAAGACTTTTGGTCCTCCAAATTTTAATAAGTTGTTTTTTTTTTTTTTTTTTTTTAATTAGCACTTTTAGTTTACGCGCTTGCAAATTCATTGTTAAATTGACTGACCAATATTTTCTGATATTTTAAATTTAGACATCTTAAGCTTTATGACATTGTAAATTATATATGAATCCATTCAGAAACGCATACGTTTCATTTGAGCTCATGAAATAAAAAAAGAAAAAAAATGTTTAAAATTTAAACTTTTGACGGTCAGAGTTTTCAAATAGCACATTTTTCAATCAATTTAACAACAGTTTTCGTAAGTGTGGAATGTTGTGTATAATTCATTCTGACGACATGTATGTCTTTCTAGATTGTTTGATTCGATTCAGACGAAATGATAACACTTTATTAATAGCGTATGTGTTGAAATTGTACACTGGTGCACAAACACTGGTGCACAAACGAATAACGAGAAATTTATACCGCATTGTATTAATTTGATACCACACAGGGTCGAATTATTAAATTTTTAAAATGTTTAATTTATTATTTTATTTTAATTTGAACAATATTCATATGATCAAGAGTAAGTATAATTCTGAATTTATATTGATAGATAACTCCGAATGTTTGAGATAAATAATGAAAATCAGAATTTTTAAATGAGATGGGGCATTTTGAAAACTCTTTCTTTCTGTTTCCTCGTTAAAAATATATAAGTAAGACGATTATAAAGAGTTTAACGTGCTTAATAAAAATTAGCTTTCTGTCCAATTTAGATAAATAAAACACCAAGTAAAGATTGTTTAAAAAAAATGTTATAAACGGAATAATAAAGAAAATAATAATAATAATAAAATTGGGGCAATTGAATTTAATTTTTCTTAAACAATGGTTGTACACATTGAAAAAAAAAAAATATGGTTCTGGTCACCATAAACATACTAAATACTGTAATATATGATTACAGTTAAAAATTAGTATATTTGTATGTAATTATTATTATAATTCCATTTTATAATTTTTTCATCAATTAATGATTCAATTTAATAAAATTTATAACTTTTTTGTAATTTTGCTTCCAATTTAATTATGTTTTTATCATTTAATGATTTGACTTTATCATATCGTAATTTATATATACAATGGAATTTTATATAATATTAAAATTCCATTGTAATATATTTAAGTTCCATGTAATCGTATTATAATTCCATTTTGAATTAAATCAAATCATAGCCTAAAAAATTATTCTATGTATGAGGAAAACATAACAGTTTTCAAAAAAAAAATATTTGCTTAAAAGCAAATAAAAATTTTAGCTTAATGGTTGCAGAATTAACCAAATTTGTAGAATTAATCAACCATATTAAAATTTTGATTGTGGGTAATCATTAAATTATACAAAAGGTTGCTATTATGAACACGGTTTATTCAAATTAATAAAAAATAACTATACAAACATTAAATAGTTATAGTGATCATGTTGTAACCATGTTTTTTCTCTGCGTGTAGGCTGTATGGTATTCGAACTGAAAATACTGTCATCCAAACACAATATTTTCATTAAAGTAATTTGCAAAATAAAAATGTATTTCTAAATAATATATTATATTTATTACCACTAGATTATAAATATTTTATGCCTTAAAATGTTTCAAAAATCTTATTTCACATTGTCTCATACAAAAATAATTTTCTAAAATCATGATTTATTCAAATTTAAACTAGAATTTATTACCCTCAAACAAAAATCACTTTAAATAAAATTTTCCCTGCAGTCAAACAATAAATATGTATTTTGCAAACATCAATAGTAAATATTTACTATGAATGTAACATTCCCCTATTTTATATAAAAAATAAAAAAGAAAAAAATATTTTCAAAATTTTCTGTAATCCCAATAGAAAAGCGGTGCTTTTCTTTGAAAAGTTAACAAACAATAAAAATGCTTTACAATACCAAAAAACAAAAAAATGAAATATAGCAAGATGAAAGAAAAACCCTTAGTAAACATTTTCAACACTTCATGGTACGTACCATAATTGCAGACCATCATCAATATAAAACTCACACATAGTATTCATACATACATATAATGTATTTAATGCACTATTATACAATTCATATAACATTTTCCCATCTGCACAAAAAAAAATTTTAATATTGTGTCACATACTCAACACAAAAAAACATTATTTCTAATGCACAACTGCTCTTATTTTTTTTTTTTAGAGGAAAATTTTATTTTTTTGGGGGGAACAAAATTCTGTTTGCCTGTTACAAAATGCGGCAAAATTCTTTGAAAAATTCGGCATATGGTGGTCGTAAAAAAAAAAGTTGCTGATGATAATTAATTTTTTATGTTTTACTAGAGAATGTGACATGAAAAATGACATTGTTGATAACAATGTAACAATTAGAAAAACTTAAATAAAATAAGTAGTGGTGGTTTTTTGATACAATGTTATTTTTTTTAGTTAATTTTATTTTTGAAATTTTTAATAACATAAATAGGTATTTTATTTAAAGTGAAAATATATGAGTTTGTAAACATTTTAAGTTCCCATTTTAATATTTTTAATTAAAACTGTTCCAAAAGAATAATTTTATATACATACATACATTTCAAACTAAGTTGATTTGAATTTTAAATTTTTATTAAATGTATCAATCGCTTACCAGACAATCTGACCAGTCAACAGGAGTGTATGTAATTTTGAATACAAATTGTTATTGGCATATATTTTGCATAAATGGGAACTGGAGCATTTGTGATCATTTTATTATTTGCAAAATTCACTTACCTAAAAGAGAAGAAATATTATTTAGCATAAAGTTTTGATTTTTAAAATATACAAAAAAAAAAATCCCTAAAACCCTTCTATGTAAACATTGTCATTAAAAAAACTTTAAACGGTATTATCAAAAGAAATTTCAATTGTCATAGCAAACCTTTGATATTCCGCTTAATGACATTGAAAAAAATCTCCATTTAATGTTTGATCATGTCATGAGCGCTTTAAAAATTATGAACTCCTGTTACAATAAGCGGCAAAATTCTTTGAAATTAGCGGCATTAATGCTAAATGTTTGTGATCACAAAATAATGATTTTGCAACACCCTTAATTTGATTTAAAAGAAAATTGTTTGTTTTGTATGCTAAGGGATTTAGTTATGTTACTGATAAAGGAGCAGAGAAAACAAATGTCTTATTAATATTTTAAATTTATTCAATCCTTAAAATACAAATAATATGATTATTTATTTAAGTAAATAAATACATTATGATCTCCTGTTATAAAAAGCGGCAGATTTCTTTGAATTGAATTTTCGGTTTTATTAAGCATTAAATATTGTTGGTCATGCTTTGTATGAAAATCATCCCTATTTTCTTATTTATGCACAAGTTTGAAAAAGAAGATAATTGATGAAATGTCATTAGGTAAGTAAATTAGTGATGTAATAAAAAAAGAGGATCAACGATTTTATGCAAACACAAATTCTATTAATCTATTAAAATGGGAGAAAAAGATAAACAAAATTCTGAAATCCTGTTACCAAAGGCGGCAAAAAATCCTTTATAGATAAAAACAATAAAGCATTAATTACAAAATGAGTTAATTGAATATGGAATATTACGAAATACGTTCCCAGCAAAAAAAAAAAAAACTGAAGAAGTCATGATTTAAACATTGTGTTGTCATTGGAAGTAATTATTAATAACTTCTAAAATCCACCAACAAAATGCACTTGAAGTGGTGAAAAGATTAATTTTTGGAAGCACTTGATCATTTTTTGATTGCTTCTTCAGAGTAGACGGACGATGTCCGTCCGTCTGTCCGTCCATGTAAACTTTATAATAAAGTATAAGTCCTAATTAAAAATAATTAAATTGGGTACACAAGTCTTTTATGGTCCAAGGGCTAACCCTCATATAAATGTCTCCCCAGAATAGGATCTTAATCATCATGCCTTAAATATAGCAATATTTCAACAAAATTTGGTACATATAAGTATCATATAGATAGAAACCTTTATGCCAAATTCCAAGAAGTTCAGTACCTGTCGGTCCCCTCTTTCGATAATAACTTTAACGGACATAAATCCCATACAAATAATAGTATCAAGTTAATATTTGATACGAAATATATAAAAATAAATCACAGAGCCAAATTCCAAGACCTCATTTCCCATATAAGACCCTCTTCGAATTTTGAAGCACATACACAATGATATGGGGTATCATATGGTCGTGTTTGACCCACTATATATTTCTTTTTATTATTATAAATTCAGTTTTCGAAATACTACTTAAGTAATAAACAAGCGTGAATGTTATATTCGGCTTGGCCGAATCTATATACTCACCACCACCTTTTTAAAATGTTTAAATTTAAATTATTTGAAATCATAAAATTTTTTAAAAATTTATTATGATCTCCTGTTTTTTAAAGCGGCAAAACTTCATTAAACTTTCCACCCCATAAACAATAAGCAAGACGAAGTGTGTAATTAGTTTTGGGTTTCATTTGATACGCACAATATTTACACACTTTAAAGTCACCCCAATAAAATTTTAAGAATAAAAAACTTCTGCAAATGCGTACAATCACTTTAGGTCTTTTTAACGGTTAGATATCAAAGCGTTTGTGTCTTAATATGCCAAAGTTTTAAAGAATTCTACCGCTTTTAGTAACAGGAGATCATAATATTCGAATAAGAGTTAACAAATAAAGAATTTAATACGAACAAATAAATTATAACAAATTGAAAATGTCATATGAGCTCCTGGTATTGAAAGCGGTACATTTCTTTAAACTTGGTAAAATTTAAAAAGGTGTGATGAAGATATAACTCAAGTTTATTGTTTTGAAAGCGTTAGTTTTTGATTGTTGTTCCATAAATCAAGGGGTGATACTATTAATTCAACTAATAAAGGTTATCGGTACAATTCATTTATGTTTTTACAGTTAAGTCATTATTAAATGTTTACTTAAAATTCCTCAATTTTATTATTTATATAAAGAATTATTTCACTTTTACTAAAAACATTTTAAAAACATAATTTAATTGTAGTAAAAACATCTAATTTAATATTACGAATAAATTTCTTAGCGTACAATCATAATTATGATATAGAGGTTAAATGAAATGTAAGTATTTTATAATCTTGATATTTCATTTGCAACGAAATGCTGGCGGTAAATTTCTTTGAATATTGTTTCATCAAATGCATCAAAGAAAGCCGAGGTAATGTATAATTAGTTTATAGTTTTATTTGGCACACTCTTCATAAACACAATACAAAGTCACCCCATTTCTTGGGAAAAACAAAACTTGAACAAATGCGTGTATGAACATTTCAAGTACTTATTAGAGCGGCTTGGGATCAAAAGTCTTTAATTCTTATGTGACGAATTTTCAAAGAATTCTACCGCTTTTGGTAACAGGAGATCATAATATTTTTATTAAACTAAAAATATTTTTAAAATCGAGTTTAAAATCCAAGTAAAATTTTTGTGTGAGTATATTATGAGCTCCTAGTATTTAAAGCGGTATTTTTCTTTTAAATTAAATTGTGATAATAACAAAGAGCGTATTGAAGTAGTTAAGATGAAAGAAAGGGAATGACATTTACCACTTAAAAATCATTAATAAAATTTTAAATGTTTCATTGTGATGACAGCTATATTTGGTGGTTGTATTTCTGTTATATTTATATTTCCATAGAGTGTTGAATAATGTTTTATTATTTCTATTTGCTTTTTTTTATAGAGAGCTTACTATGAAATATGCTTCAATCATATTGTACCCTCAGCAAAAATCGTAGTCGCAACCTTCGATATATCTAATAATGGAGGGTCAAACTATGCGGCAATGGGTGTTATTAGCAGCTTAAAAGTTGTTCATTTTTTTTTTTTAAATTACAATGGAGTTTGAAAACATTGTCATAAATTTAATATGGCAACGCTTGAGCAAACAAGATTATTAAACTTTGTCACAATCGAACAATCTAAGCTGATCACGAACTCTACCCTTTTCATCGACATCAAACGCCGGACCAAACACCTTTAGGGTAAGCAAGCGTTTGTTGAGTTCAGAGGTCAAAAATTAAGTTTCACAAGACAAAAATGGAAACACCTCAAGGAGGAGTACTCTCACCTATGTTCTTTAACATTTATCTTCCGAAGCTACCTATGCCATCCCAATGGCGTCAAAAACGGTTACTCTTTTCACTTCTCTCGACATCTTTTTTCCTTAAACGCAAGTCACAGAAAATATTGCCTCAATCGGCGATCAATGTCTAAAGATTCGAAACGAATATCAACTTCTAATTTCGGACTGTGAGAGGCAGTGATGTCAGATGTAGGGAATTCATCCTTCTTTTTGTAGGAATTTTGAAAGAAAATTTAAAGTAAAGGGAAAAGGGAAGGGAATTTTATTTTATTTAAAAAAGGACAAAATAGTGAAAAAAAGATTAATGGAGTATGGTCACTCACACTTATTTTTGTCGAATGGATATTTCCAGTGTTCTCGTTTTTCGTTTAAAATATTTTTGATAATTTTTTTTGTTAAATTACCAACAAAAACTAAATTTTGAGAAAATATAATTAAAAATAACAAATTTAAGCAAAAGGAAACAATTTTTTTGGAAAATAGAGGAAAAAAGTGACCTTATTTATTAAACGAAGAGATTTTTCGCAAAATTTTATCTGGCATCACTGGTGAGAGGCACTCAGGTATTCTATATCTATTTTGGAACAATTAAGAACCGGCAATCAGCTGATCATGTTTTCTCACGCTTTCGCGCGGTCCATATAAAAAAAAATTGAAACAAATTTAACTTTGACGCCAGGCCGCGTGTCACAGCATTGCCAGATTAAATTTATGACAATGTTTTCAAATTTTCCTTTGTCAATTTTTTTCTAAACATTTGTTTGATTTTTAAGCTGGTAATAACGCTGCCGGTCGTTGCCGCGTGACGCGTTCATTGGCCTTCCAATATAAATCGATTTGCGTCCTCCAGCTTTCATTACCACCGATGGTATTTTTGTCCATCTTTCAGGGAAGAACTTTCAACGACAGCAGAACTGTAACCATAAATAAATCATTCTTTGATTCAAAATTAATTAAAAGGTTTTTGTAAATGAGGAGTATTTATTTTATAGTTTTCAGCTAAGTCACAAATGAGATCTTTATCTTACCATTAACCTTCATTGCCTTTATCTTCATCATACAAACCCACAAGCTCTTTAAAGGCCAAACTACATAGAATACTTTTGCTTCAACTGCAACTGCAACTGACATCTGCAGTAAAATACATGCATTTATATGGAACGGAACCAAATCAGTATCCAAAACTTCTGCGTGAAGATGAAAAATTTTCAACTTTGAAGTGCTGAAGTACGTAAATATATTTTGTCGGTTGTTTTATTCTTATTTTAATATTTTTTGGTTGAGTCGGAAATTTTTAATTGCAATTCATTATTTCAACTGACAACATAATTTAATTTTTACATCTTTATATTTTATTATATAAAATTTTAATAACAAAATAATGCAACGACTGGGTTAATATCATTTATGCGTTGCGTAGCTGTCAGTCGCAGTTGAAGCGAAAGTATTCTATGTAGTTGAGCCTTAAGCCCAAATTACAATAGTGACTACGCGCTATTGTAATTTGGGCTTAAGGCCCAACAGTATCAGCAAAAATTATCAGGTGATCACTGTCAGCACAACATGTTGCTGCCGTTATAATTACAATTCAGGCAGGCAGCCACAATTTACAACCACCATTTAGCTTGGTGCGCTATTGTAATTGGGGCTTTAAGCAGCTAGTATGATCATACCTTGGTTAATACATCAGTGTGTAGCGCAGCATCGTCTGTCAATGAGGCAATGCTTTAGTTGTAGAACTTGTGTATTCTTCAATGTGGAAAACATTTTGAACTCAAACCGAATATATTGTGGATATTAAAAAAGGTAACAAAAAAAACTATAGCATACTTTTATGTGTAGCAAAGTAACATCCAGAAGTATGCTACTAAATAAAACACTGATACTTTTAATTATAATAATAAAGGGGTTAAAGATATATGAATTTTTTCCAAAGAAAATTTATTCATTTGTCCATTAAACTTGAAATTATACTCTTTCTTAAACACTTGTGAAAAAATAAATAAATTATTTTTTTTATTATTGATCTTATCGTTTAAATTATCTAACAAAATAACTTAAAATTTTCCTTTATTAAGTTTTTCACTCAAAAATTATATTTGTTGGAAAATCTACTAGAAGCAGACACTTTTAGGAAAATTACTTTTAAATAAATTGAATAAATTACGCGAAATTTGTATTAGGAGCACAGCAATGAATGGTCATTATACACACAAAATTATATTGGCAACAAAAATAAATTTTTGGGAAATTCAAAAAAAAAGAAAGAAAGAAAAAGACACAGTCTGACATTTAAGTATACACATACATTCATACATACATACAAATTTTCATATGCAACCATCTATATTTAAAAACACACAGAGGAGAAAATAGAAGACAGACAGCTTGGAAAAAGGCATTTTACTTTTATATAGATGTTTGTGAGTTTGTATGTTATTAGTTTCCTAAAGCTAAAAGCGCAAAGAAAATAAATAAGTAGTGAGTTAGTGTGTGAGGAGTGAAAATAAACAAAAACAACAAATAAATACAAACACTTACACTTTGAAATTTGGGAAAAAGCCAACAGCTGCGCATCACTAAACAAAAGTAAACTTTCCCTAAAAACATTTACAAAACAGGGAGGGGGTAAATTTTCCAACCACCACCATCCCCTTTACAACTTTTATTTCCCTTAAAATCGTACAAGAAATGACAATAATATATATAGACAGACACCGTTGAATGTAGGGTTTTACTCTTTGACCTTTTTTTTTTTCCTGTGAAAAGCACACACTATAATTAATAAAGAAAATTTTTCATACGAAAGAATGTATTATACATATGTATGTATGAGTGTTAGTATATGTGTTTTTAACAAAGAATATACCAGTAAATTATTCCATTAACATCAAAGGTAAACCGATGCGGAATTTCGCCTTTGTATCAAATCCTCAAAGGAGTTTTCCGATCTTAATACCAAGAGTTCAGAAATTTTAGCAGTTGTTGTGGAAAATTGTGAATTTTTCTTTCAGGTTTTCCACTTATAAAATATATAGTATAAATACGAATACATACAATACAATATAGACGCTTTGAACAGCAACACAAATGAAAATTTATTTTCATTAATATTATTTTTTTTTTTTTTTTTTTTGCGCGCAAACGAGCCAAAAGTGTGTGGCATCATCATCGTCGTCATCAATGACTAGATATCTGTTTGCCTGTCTAGCACTTGTTGTAGTAGTTTTCAATATTTGTTTTTATTTTTTTGGGAGGCCTGCATAAAGGGGGTATGAATTTACATATTTAGAGATTTAGTATTTTGTTTTTATTCATTGGTAAATTTACTTACAAAAATAATAAGAATTGTTGTGTGTGAATTTGAAAATTATACATTAATGCTTTGTGTATAATTTTAGAGTTTATTGTTAATGAATTTAGAGTATTTTTAAACATACTCATAGTTATAAATGTACTTCATAGATGCTTTTATTTATTAACCCCTTAAGTGGAGAGTGATTAATAGTTTTGGCAAATTTTAAATAACATATTAACATGCACGCAAATAAAAGATATAGTTAAACATTGTTAAGTTTTTTATGGTTACTAAAATAATTTATATTATTATAGCAGTCATATTATAGTAGTAAAAATCAAATATTTGTTTTTTTTTTTTTTTTTTTTTCGTTTTATATTATTATTTAATTATTTCTGTAATAAACATAAAATATGTCTGTTATATTTTATTATATGTTATAAATAAAAATAGTTTGGTTTCATAAACAAATATATGGTTATACAATCCTAATATGATTGCTGTAGTAATAAAAATTACTCCAGTAACCATAAAAAAAACTAAAACATGATATGTTTACCGTAACAATGCTAAACTATATATATATATATTTTTTTTTTTTTTTGTGCGTGTTCTGAATGAGAATAAATCCAGTTTCTTCTCAATTAACATCTTTTCTTCTAAAGATGAGTGATTAATAAATAATATTCTTTGCAAATTATATATTTTTAAAGACATTTGATAAAATCATTTAAATATTTATCAGTACATTGTTAAAATCTTTAAGTGAAGAATGATTAAGTATGCATCTTGGAAAAGAAATTAAGTAATGAACAAATTTAATAGTGGATCTACATAAACTAGACAATTTTGAATAATTTTATGATTCATTAATAAAAAATATCCTTTGATTTGTTATTTGAAAACATTTGATTAAATTCTTGTTTTTTTTTTTTTTTTCAAAATCTCCTAATTAAAAATAAATTTCACTCCATATTAATTCTTAAAACATGTGCAAAATTTATGCTAATGAATTAAAACTCTGGGTTTTCCTATATTGCAAAATTTCTAAATAGAGAAATGTTTAAACAAGATCAACAAACATTATAAAATATGTATTTATAAATTATAACACTTTCAAAATGGTAATCGACCTTGTCCAAAACAACGTTGATATTTTTTAATAGTTTCTATTTGAAAAATTTTAATGAATCATAATTTGAAATTCTAAACTAAATGACCATACAATTAATATTTAGTATAAAAATACAAGTTTCCTTAAATGTAAAAACCACCACATATAAATTGATATTCGTTGAAATTTATTATAAATTAAATTTGCCATATTGGGGATTAAGAATTTAAAAAAAAAAAGATGCAAAACTTTTATAAATTTTATTGAGTAGTTTTGATTTTAATCAATAGCCAACAACTGTTATTGAGCAGTTAAAGAGCATCAAAAATTCATGGCTGTAAATGGTATTAAAGGAACATTAATGTCAAACTGAAAATTAAATAAATATTAAAATATTAAAAAGTTTAAAAGTAAAATTAAATTTACAATAACAGATAAAAATATTTATTTCATAAAAAACTAATAAAATATGATTAATGTATGAATTTTTAATTAACTATTATAAATTAAACAATAAAATGTTAAAAATACTTGTCAATCATAGTTTACAATCCTTAAATTTATAAAAAAATTATTGATTTATTATTTATCTCAATTAATTAGGCAATAGTTTTTTGGAATATTTTTAGAGAAATCTACTTATTTGTTAGTAGCTTTTAGAAAAATGAATTGTATTTTAAATTTATTTAAATTATTTCATTTCCAAACAACTTCGTTTTTTCATATACAAAATTTTATAGTCAGTTTTATAGTCAGCGATTATTTTTCATTTACGAATCCCACCCATCTAAGACCATCAGCTTTGTTAACTTGAAAATTGACTACAAATAGTTTTGCACTAAAATAGAATTTTCGGAGGATTTACTAATTGTGAAATCGTATTGAAGTTATAAATGCAAAAACCACTTTAGAGAACATCAGATAAACTGTAAAAAAAACTGCACAGATATTGTAGCGGCATCAGTTCACAGACAAACAGGTTAGTTAGACTTTGAATGGAGAATAACGAATAACGTTAGAGCTATATAATAAATTTATTGATTGAAGCTCCAAAATTTTGATTACAATATCACTAGACTATATTAAACTTTGACAATATTGTGACTAGACTATGACTAGACTATGACTAGACTATGACTAGACTATGACTAGACTATGACTAGACTATGACTAGACTATGCCTAGACTATGACTAGACTATGACTATGACTATGACTATGACTAGACTATGACTAGACTATGACTAGACTATGACTAGACTATGACTAGACTATGACTAGACTATGACTAGACTATGACTAGACTATGACTAGACTATGACTAGACTATGACTAGACTATGACTAGACTATGACTAGACTATGACTAGACTATGACTAGACTATGACTAGACTATGACTAGACTATGACTAGACTATGACTAGACTATGACTAGACTATGACTAGACTATGACTAGACTATGACTAGACTATGACTAGACTATGACTAGACTATGACTAGACTATGACTAGACTATGACTAGACTATGACTAGACTATGACTAGACTATGACTAGACTATGACTAGACTATGACTAGACTATGACTAGACTATGACTAGACTATGACTAGACTATGACTAGACTATGACTAGACTATGACTAGACTATGACTAGACTATGACTAGACTATCACTAGACTATCACTAGACTATGACTAGACTATGACTAGACTATGACTAGACTATGACTAGACTATGACTAGACTATGACTAGACTATGACTAGACTATGACTAGACTATGACTAGACTATGACTAGACTATGACTAGACTATGACTAGACTAGTTTAACTTTAAAGTTAAATCTTGAAAGGAGAGGAGGAAAATTTATCGGCAATTACGGGATTATCTTAAAAAGCTCAGAAATTGCACATTTTCAGAATCAAACGATAACTAACTAAAAAATTCCAAGTTATTTTTTAGATTCTAAACTTTAATAATTAAATATGCCTTGTGTAGCGCCCTTCATTTAAACAAACTAAAAATAAACAACTTGCATGTTGGAATTTTCAAAAGCGGACATTTAACTTTGGGAAAATCTTCATTGTGCATAGAGAGTCTGACGGGCTGGCAAACAGGCAGTCAGGCAACATGTACCCGCGTACAATATCACCTTCAGTTGGTTGACTTTTAAAAGCACAAAATATACTCATGAAAAGCCAAGCCCAAATACAGTTACTTTATTTAATAAATTTCAAATGCATTGTGTTGTAGTTTTTTTAATTTTTATTTTATTACAGTTGTTGTGTTACCTGCTGTTTATGTTGTTGTAGTTGTACGAATTTGAAAACATTAAGAATACAAAAGATAAAAAATTAAATAAATTAAGACAAATAACGACATTGCAAGGTCGTAATTGTAAAAATGTTCCAATTATTTAAGTTGTTGTTGTTTGTTTCTTGGCAAAAGAATGGGACAAGAACTTTAAGTTACTTGGGAAAAATTAAACTTTAAGATTAGTTACACTCACTCATATTATTGTTTATAAATACAACAGGATATTTTGTGGTTTATTCTGAAAGGGATAATTTTTTCTTATTCCTTTTTTCTGTTTTGTTTGTGGTTAAAATCAAGAATTAAATCGAACTTAAAGGGAAAAACATTAAAAGGTGTATTTTATTTTTAATAATTTTACTTTATATTGTATAGCTGCAAAGTATTTTTTTTAATTGGTACACCCTTTAGCATTTTGTGGTTACTTATAAAGTGAAAAAAAGGAAATAAGTTTTGTGGACAATTGTTATAAAGGATACAAAGTCAGCTCTATAAATGTGCAGCTGCTACAAAAACACGCAGGCAAGTCAAGTTAAGTGTTTAATTTATGGTCTGATCACAAAAATAACTGCAACAATATTTTAAAAAGGATGTCCTTTGTTTGTTTGGCGTTAACACAGGAAGAATTACAAAAATGTATTTTAACAGTATGTTTATCATGTTCTATTTTAACAACTATTAAAGTCACAATTACATATTTTGTTTGTATCTTTTGGAAAATAAAACAAGGAAAAGAGATTGAGTAAATGATACTATACATTGCTATAACTAATAAGGATATTAAATGAAAACATATACATTTTTGCAATTTGTTTAAAATTTAATATTTGTAATATAAAAATATTTGTTTCTGATTAGAAATATTTTAAAGTATCTTTTATATTATATTTGTGTGTTTAAAAATGTTTAGGTCCAAATAAGGACATCCATTATGTGTGTAATTCAATTCCTTTAACTGCTTTCCTTTTAACCCAATTTATGATGCAATCAGTCCAGCTTTTTAATTTTATTGTCTTCATCCAATTGCTGTCATAAACATACATTTCTTACAAGTACACACATGTTTAGAAACGTGATTTTTATCTCAAATAAAATATTTAAAATTTCTAAAATATTTAAAAATTCAAGAAAACATATAAAGCAAAAAACGATTTTCATTTAAGTATCAATTTCATTTCATCTGTTTTCATTTTTATTTATGGAGGGCATTTAAAAAGGAGAGAACAAAAACATCTGTTTAGGTTTTGTGCATATTCAAACCATTTTAAAGCACTTAGAACTGAAATAAAAATAAAGTAAAAAAAGAATTATCCTTTTTTGAAAAAATATTCATCACATACTTTGTTCATATGTGGGTATTTTGGTTTTAAATATTTTTATCTGTTTTAGTTTTTAAGCGATATCTTGTTGTTTCTCTTCGTATTGGATCTATAAATTTAAATACAGCTGCACATCATGTGGGTTGGGTCAAGGCGTGAAAGTACGTGCTTAGTGGGATGTTAATATGTTTGTGCAAACACACACTCATACATTTAATTTGTTCGAGAACTAAATATTAATACAAATAAAAAGGGGGAAAACTAAATTTAATTTTCATAAAAAAAAAAATAAAATAAAAAAATATATTGTTTTCCATATTAACAAATGTTAATATTTATGTCAGCAGATATGTATGTCAGCGTATGTGTAAACATATATCATTTTACCGCCTTCATAATTTTCAATCATTTAGAATTTAAATTTGGGTATAAAATAAAGTTTAGTTTAAATGATATCAATTTCGTTTTTAATGGTTAAATAACCAATAAAAAAAGCTACCAAAATTGTGTTAAATTTCTAATGATTTTGTATTTGGGAAAGTCATTATTTCGTGTATAAATTTGTAAGACATACGAGATGTCTGGGAATTTCTTTAAGATAGTTTTCTCTTCCTCCACTAACTTTAATTGTAGCAAGTTATTTAAAGGAAACCAAATACTTATCGCAAAAATATACTATGAAACACATTCTAAGTTCTGGCAATAAAAGTTAGTGTTAGATTATGTTTCAGGAAACAAGTTAAATTATTTTTTTCAACCAATTTCACTGAATATCTGTTTGCAAAAAATCTTTCCTTTTTAATATTATAAATATCTTAAATATTATATTCAAACATTTTTATACATCCCATTTTTGCCATTTCGAAATACATAATCATTATAATTATGTTTACAAAAGATCATCAACATTATCATGATAAGGCGTTCATAATTTACCCTCCTTCTCTCATGCATTCCAAAATCAACACATCTAATTTTAATGCCAACACAAATATTTTTAAGGAAAAACCTCTAATTACATACGATATGGAAACATCTGCTATGGCCACAAAATAAACAACATCTGACAAATGTTACAGAATTTATGGCGAATATTTATTTGTGGTTTGCTCGATTAATTTTTTCCAAAAAAGACTTTATAGGGTTGCAGTTTTCAAGGACGCGTGCACACACCCACTTAGTTAACAAATGTTGTAACAAAACAATACAAACATTTAGTTTTCATCTGCTGTCATTCAAACCATTAACAAAACTTATGTTAAATTTTAGCAAAAATATTTAAATGAAATCAAATAATAACATATGATCAATGAAATTGATTATATTATTCCTATATTCAAAAAATATATTTATATATTTAAATAGTTTCTAACAATAAATTATCTACAAATTTATAAAACGCAATAAAAAGATTGAAAATCAACTATTTGCATTTAACCGGAAATCATTAAAATATTTTTTATATTCATTTTTTAAGGATTAAAAAGCAAGATCAATAGGGTTATTCCTTAAAAAAAAGGGGATATTTATATTACAAGCAACAAACACAATAACAATACAAATTTTAAGAGTTATTTTTTTTTTTTAAAGGAACACGTGTGGCACGCATGCTTACAAGTTACAAACAACCACCAACAACTACAATAACATTAACATTATGAGGTTTCAACATTATAAAATTATATTTAGTTGCAAAGGGTAGGAAATTATAGATCGTATATAGATACAGACCTTATTCATATTATGATGGTTGCTTAATTGTTTTATGTACTAAAGTTGTATGCTTTTACGAGCCCCTAAAGGATATAAAACAATAAAACTTTTGTTGGGTCTCTCTTTTACATACTATTGTAATGGATCGATCTTGAAATTAAGAGAAAACTATTCAAATTACAGGAAATACTTCAATATTTTATAATAAAAATTGTGTAAGAAAAAAAACTATTGAAACCAAAATTTATTATTTGCTCTTATTTATTTAGCAAGTAGTATTTACAATGCAATTGTTAACATTGTGGCAATAAGTGTAAAAAAAAAAAAAAAATATAAAAAAAAAATAGTTTGAATTCAGTTTTATATGTGGAATATTTTAACAGCTGCAAAAATTTACATAGCGCACTTGTTATCAATGATATAAAGACGACACGTAAAAATTGAGTAGGATATTATTAATGTTTTCTATTAAAAATAAACTATTTTTTATTTTTAATTGGAAGCCTATTGACATATGAAATATAAATTTTTATATTTCAAATAAAGGCCCCTTTGCCATTTGGAAGCTTATTTACCGAAATATTTAAGATTAAAATTTTTTTTGATTTTTCATACAAAATTTTGATTTTTGGTACGAAATATCAGTGATCCCAAATAAAGGCCCCTTTTCCATTTGGAAGCTTATTAACCGAGATATTTAAGATTAAAATTTTTTTTGATTTTTCATACAAAATATTGATTTTTGGTACGAAATATTAGTGATCCCAAATAAAGGCCCCTTTTCCATTTGGAAGCTTATTTTATTTATTTTCGTGCGAAATATTAGTGATCCCAAATAGAGGCCCTTTTTCCATTTGGAAGCTTATTTACCGAGATATTTAAGATTAAAGATTTTTGGATTTTTCATACAAAATATTGATTTTTAGTACGAAATATTAGTGATCCCAAATAATGGCCCTTTTTCCATTTGGAAGCTTATTTACCGAGATATTTAAGATTAAAAATTTTTTGGATTTTTCATACAAAATATTGATTTCTGGTATGAAATATTAGTGATCCCAAATAAAGGCCCTTTTTCCATTTGGAAGCTTATTTACCGAGATATTTAAGATTGAAGATTTTTTGGATTTTTCATACAAAATATTGATTTTTTGTACGAAATATTAGTGTTCACAAATAAAGGCCAATTTTTCATTTGGAAACTTATTTGCTGAGCTATTTAAGATTGAAATTGTTTTTGGATTATTTTCAAATTATAACAATTTTGTTATAAGATAAGGTTTATTAGATGTTCAATTAATGAGTTATAATTTTATTAGGGTGACAAGTTAAGAGAATTTTACCTATAACTCTCATTAAATTTCTAATATACATTCTTTATTTCAAATTTATTTAACGAAAATACATTAAAAACAAAAGCTAAAAATGACCACTACTAATGATTTCACTGAGTCCTCTTTTTTCTTAAAATAATAGTGTCATAAACAACACATGTTTCAACACAATAAAACATTAAACAAAAAATGGAATTTTTAATTATTTTTCCCAAATTTTATAAATTATTTAAATAAGTAAAACAAAGTGTGCCTGACATACGTCCAACAGGATGACATGACACAAAAGGAGAAAATAAGAAAACAATAAAAAAAAAAAAAAAAAACTAAGGATTTTCACCTTTAACAATTTGTTAACAAAAAAAAAAAAAATATTCATTTTGTTTATTTCTGCATGACAGATTATAGAAACCACCCCTACTTGAAAATATAAAAAGAAAATAACAATATCCTACAATAGGACACCATCATCAACATCCACCACTACTGACACCATATGTTGCATGCAATGCATTTTCAACAATTTAAATATGTTACGAATGAACGTGCATCTCAAAAGAAATTAAACAGATTAAACAGATGCTTTAGGGTTGTGGCAAGATTGTAAAAAGGGAAAAATCTTTAAG
Organism: Protophormia terraenovae; assembly: GCA_951394005.1. Taxonomy (NCBI): domain Eukaryota; kingdom Metazoa; phylum Arthropoda; class Insecta; order Diptera; family Calliphoridae; genus Protophormia; species Protophormia terraenovae. The sequence continues at coordinate 149,001,571 of OX596074.1, forward strand.
AATTTAGATAAACATGATTAACTAAAGTATAAAATCCTTAATTATCAATTGTTTAAATAAGGAACAGTTGCATGAAAATTATTGTTTGAAAAATACATGCATTAATTGAATGAGACACGCAACAAAAGTCTCTCAAGTCATGGATGTTATAAGCAGATTTATTACTTAGATTTGTCTTAGTGATTTCTAAGTAACTGAAATAATTTTATGCAAGGAATATTCTTTATTTTTAAAAGAATACAAACTTCAGGATATATAATTATGAATGACGAGCTGTAAACCCGCTACTTCGTTAGCGGAACTTTTTTATAAAAACCTACAGTATGGTTTAAACTAAGATTCTTAACTACCTTGGGAAAATGTTTAATAGTGGTGTTATGTCATCCATAAATAGCAATATCTCTTTAATTTCAGGTTTCTAATCTTAGAGTAATGAAAAATAAATATCAGAGTTACGAAAAAGTATATTAGAATAAAGAAAAAGACCACAAAATCCATTTAAGGTTTCTGATTCATTTAGGACCTTACATCTTCAATTTTATGTTTCTAAGGATGAAAACTGCAGAACATTCAAGAAGTACCATTATAAGAACAAACAAAGTATCTCAAAGACCTCTTGTGAATTCTTTCTCGCATAGGACCATGCATATTTAATTTCATGTTTCTACTTTAAATTCAAAAAGTACTATTAGAAGAACAAAAAAGTACCATAAATATGGATTCTTATTCACTGAGCACCACATGTCCTTAATTTCATGTTTCCAGGTTCATAATTATAGAAAATTAAAAAAGTACCATAGGAGCAACAAAAAAGTACCACAAAGTCCCCTCTAATGAATTCGCATTCCTTTAGGACCAAATATTTTTAATTTTATGTTTCTATGTTATATATTATAGGAAATTCAAAAAGTACCATTAGAAGAACGAAAAAGTACCACAAGGTCCCCCCTTATGAGTTCTCATTCACTTAGGACCAAACATCTTTAATTTTGTGTTTCTTGGTTAAATATTATAGAAAATTCAAAAAGTACCATTAGAAGAACAAAAAAGTACCACAAAGGCCTTATTCATTTAGGACCACGTATCTTTAATTTGATGTTTCTGGGTTAAATGTTATAGAAAATTCAAAAAGTACCATCAGAAGAACAAAAAAGTACCACAAAAACGCCTCTTATGGATTTTCATTAACTAAGGACCACATATCCCTAATTTCATGTTTCCAGGTTCATAATTATAGAAAATTCAAAAAGTACCATTTGAAGAACAAAAAGTACCACAAAGTACCTCCTCTTGAATTCTTACTCATAGGACCATTTATCTTTAAGTACCACAAATTCTACTCTTGTGAATTCTTATCCACATAGGACTACATTTACTTAATCTTATGTTTCTAAGTTTAATATAATGGAAAATTCATTATTATGTTTGGATAAAATGTAATTTCCCACCTTTACCCCCTTTTTGGTACTTTTTTTACCCATAGTTTCTAAACTATAGTGAGATCCCATATTAAAATACGCATAGGGTTATGTCAATAAATATAAAAAAATGTTTTATGAAAAAAGTACCAAAAATAGGTACGATTTTTACCCCTTATATGTTCGAATTTCGAAAAAGTACCAAATTTATATTTCTAGTTTTTTGATGTTATGAATACGACATAAATTTTATTTGTATGTTGATTAGTTTCAAAGATATATATGGTGACAAAAAAGTACCAAAATACAGTTTTTACCCGTTTTCTCCCTAAAGGGGCCGATTTTCAAAAAAGTACCAGACACCTGTCCGATTATTTTATAAATGAATAACGACAACTATTCAACTTTTTGTGTATCTTTATTAGTTTGGAAGTTACACAGTTACCGATTTTACCCGTTTTTACCCTTTTTTACCCCCCTAAACATTCGAATTTCCAAAAATCCCGTCTTAGTGGATCTATACAGAGGGAGGCCTACCTACGTTCCAAATTTCGTCTCTCTAGCTTCAGCCGTTTGGGCTGTGGGATTCATCATCCCACAGTCAGTCAGTCATTCAGTCAGTCACGTTACTCTTTTATATATATAGATTATTTGGAGGATCAATTTAATTAAAGATTGATTTTTTTTTTTTTTTTTTTGTTTGTTTTAATCTTGACTACCAATTTTATCTTCTTTGTAAGCATTTTTAAAGTCGCTGTTAATTGGGAATTGTTTTAAAATATTTAATCTTCAATGCAGACATTACTCCTAGTCAAACAGTTTATTTAAATAATATTTTAAAGCGCCAGTCTGTTTTAATTACAATTATACATACAAAACTCAAGTTAGTACTTATTTAAAATAAGAACAAATTACAAATATATATTTTTATCCTGGCATCTGTGTCTGTCATTTTAAAATATCATATCCGAATGATAATTATTGCAAGCACCCGCACAATGAGTTGCTCAAACCAAGTATAATATTGAAGAACATCCAGAAAACAAAAGGAAAAAGGTTAAAGGCACCACAAAAACAATAACAACGACAACAATAATTACAACATTAAGTTGATGATAATATAGTACAAGCAAGTAGTTTTTGTTGGCAATTGATAAATGTTGAAAACCTTTAATGCGGGCTATTTTAATTGTCGCCAACAGAAGACTATAGAAGACTGACTTTAGTTTTTTTCAACAAAGAATTAAATACTGACAGACAGTCACTTACATGCATCAAATCAAATGCATCATTGAATTAGGGAATTTTTGAAGAGATACTTAGAGAGCGCTTTTCTTAATTTACTTTGCAACAGGGAACCATGGGAGGCCTTTTGCTTGTATATTTTGTGTTAATGATTTTTTTAAACCCAAATTAAAGTAATTTTTAATACAGGAAGTGACTCATATGCCAGTGAACTGTTAAGTGTTAGAAAATATCTTTTTGTTAATTGTAATGATAATAGTTGTTGAGGGGGGAGAGAGGGCATGTTGACAGCTTTGCACCCCTTTTTTATTTATGTATAAATTTTAATATTTTTATGTTTATTCTTAAGACACTCTTATACGCAGAGAAAAAATATAGTTGTAGTGACCATAATCTAAGAGCAACATACATATTATGATTTAAACATATGGTCACAGCTAAAAAATTATTAATAAAAATTGTTATGATTTAATTTTTTGTTATATTGTGTATGATTTTATGGTTAATTTTTTTCTGTTTTGACTCGAGTTTTTCATATTATTATACCATCTTACTACATTATTTTCCCATTCTTTCAGATTATGATTTAATTTTAATATATATATTTATATTTTTCCATCTTATCATATTATGATTATGATTTTTATTGATAAATTTTGGTTGTAGAAATGATGATATTTCTTATATTAAAAAAATTTTGTTTCTTGTAAAAATATTTAAAATTATAAAATTCTTGTAGTCTATAGTTTACATTTCTATCGAATGTAAAGATTGAAAAATAAAACTGAAACAATAACATTTTTATCACAAACACAGTGTTATTATATTTTTTATTAACAATGACAACATAATATTGTTGTAGTGATAATGCCGTAACCATGATTTCTATCTGCATGTAGTTTTTCTAAAGAACTATTAAAGCAGGAACAAAGGGTTCGGTTAGTATATGATTTATATAACCACTTTAGATTTTTTTGATATTATAAGAATGTCATTCCTTTTAAATATTTATGAACAAAAAACTCTGCTAATAAACAGAAACAACAAGGGAACTTGACGATTAAATGTTTAATGGTCCTTGAGTAGGATTCTGTTTGAAATTATTAAAAATTTATTTTTTAATATTTATTATTATTATTTATTAATAAATCTAGTTTAAGCTCAGAATGTCTTTAGCTACTAGGAATTTAGCAATTTTTCTAAGATATTGAAAAAAGTTCATTAAAAATCATTATTTCTTTAAACTATGTCCGTTTAATCTAATAAATATGATTTTAAAACACTAAATTCAAAAAATATTTTGTAAGAATCCTTTAAATTCAACTTAATATATTCTTTTCAATTTCAAATGCATTTCTCACTAAAATAACTCTTGAGTCATAAGTGAAATTTAATACATAAAACGCGTGCCATCAGTAATTTCAGGAAAATAATAAAAATAAAATTAATAACAATATTTTTGATATTTTTAGATTATGATAAATAACTAAGTGTAAGTGCAGGTTTGTGTTCATAAAATTAAAAACAAAATTCATAACAATAAAACACCCTGCTATGCCTCGGGAAAAAAGTAAAAAATATAAGTATTTCTTCCAGCTTAGAGTGCAATGAATGCAAGAATAAAGTACTTTGAACAAGACCAACTATAAAATTTAAATAATTATTGGGAGTTTTTCGACCATGACATTTTCTTGTTACTAGTAAAATATACAAGTATTTTTAAAAGAATATTCTAAATATATTCCTATAACTAAGAGTGAATATATGGATATGTGTGTAATGATATTAACATGAAAACTTGAAATGGAAAATAAAAATAAATGAAAATAATAGTAGCGAAACCTGCATTAAAAATAGTTATATACTGACTGCTACATTTATTAAAAAAAACTACTACATAAATTGTATACATATACAGTGGGTAAAATAAATCAACTTCATATATGGGAAATTATTCAAACTAGTTTACTTTTGGTGTTAAAAAAAATGTCGAAAATTTTTAAATGGCACCTCAACGATATTTAGTACCAATATTCATTGGCTCTAATGGAACACAGTTCTGTTCGCGTGAATGACTTATACCGAATGGCATCAATGTTATGGCGGTTTAAGATAAGAATTTATAAAAATATTTCCAAAATTCTGTTTATAGTCATAAATCAAAAATTATTGCATTTATGTACTCTACAAATTTTGTATCTAAAATACAAATTAAAAATATCGCGATATGTTACATAAAGGTAAACATAAAAGGAGAATTGCCCATATATGTTTTAAAGTTATAACCCGAGTTTTTAGGCTTATAATAGCCGTATGATTATAAACCAACAAAAACTTTTTGTTTTTTGGTAGTATTAAACAGTTATCTCCTGCATTACTTAGTAATGTGAGGTCATTATTTTAGACTTTATTCAAATCCACTACATTTCACATTGGGCTCAATGACTGGATTTGAAGGCAAAAACTCAGAAAAAGCTTCTAGTGTTCTGAAACTTGGTGTGAGTACTTATTTACTTTAACGGTAACATTTTAATTCAAGTATATTTTTTTAAAATTTGTATAAAACAAGTGTACAGAAATTTTTTTTATTCAGGATCAGAAACACTTGGCGAACTCGGATATTGATATTCCAAAGTATTATTTATTTGTTAAATTTTTTGCAAATCTATTTAATAACTTTACTTGCTTTACAATCATTTTCATGATAAATTTTGAATTTTAAAATTGCATGCCATCTATAATTTAAAATATTTAGAATAAGGACAAATTGGGGCAGACGAATTTATTATCACGTGAAAGTACATATATAACCAATAATCAAGTGTACAATATCAGGTAAAACTTGCTGCATTTAGAAAGTACTACTTCATTGAACATTTGCATGTGTCAAAATCAAGGTTGACTCCGGTTACCGCTAAAATACGCCTACCGCTAAGAAACCCATTAAACTTGAATACCTTGGTAATTAAACTACCAATAACGAATTAACAGAAAATACCGATAACGCGAAAAAACCGTTACCAAAATTGCTCCAAATACCGATAACGTTAAAAAACCATTACCGTTATTTTTCGGTTTACGAAAAATTATTGTTTACGAAAAATATTCGTATTTCGATATCTCAGATACCGATTGAGTTTATTTAAAAAAAAATATATATATTTATACATATATAATTTTCTATGTAAAAATTTAGTTTCTAGTTTATACAGAAGCTTCAAAAAGTTGAAAAAACAAATTTTATGTAGGAGCTTAGAAAAGTCGACAATCTTCGGTTTTTTGGCGATATCTCCGTTATTTATAAACCGATTTTGTTCATTCATTTTATTAACGATCTTCTAAAGAATATTCCCTACAATTTGATGTATAAAACTTATATATCCGATGAACGGGGTATTCTAAAAACTGATTTCAACAGACAGACGGACAGACGTTCAGACGGATATCTTTATATCGACTTCCCTCAATCGATAAGGATCCAGAATATATATACTTTTTTGGGGTGTTACATGAATATTGTAGAAATTACAAACGGAATGACAACTTTATATATACCCTTTACACCTGTGGTGAAGGGTATAATAAGTGAATTTTTAGCGGAAAAAAAGATTAATAATTTTTAAGAAATTTAAATTTGACAAATTTTAAAAATTTTTTATTATCTTTTAATAAGGCCAAAACTGAATTTTTGTAAGAGATTTTATAAACATATTTTTAAGAAAAGTACTTCAAAAGAAATGAACAGGAAGTGGTATTTTCACAAAATGTATTAATTCAAGGAGAATCTTCATCAGGTGATTTTAAAGTCAAATTAAATTTAAAAAATTAATTTTAAATCAAATAATAAATTATGATATGAAAATCGATACCAAATGTCCTATGTGTGGAAATATAGAAAATAATAAAATTATTTTGGATATAAAAAAATAATATAAAATTTCACGTGTTTTAATTTAACGTGATTTTTAGATTCCAAACTTACATTTTTCATTTATTATGCCCCAGCAAAAATTTTACTTACTTGGTAAGCCAACATTGCTAAAGGGCGGTAACTACTTAAAATTCGGTTGAAAAACTCATTACCTTTATATGGCGATGTCCACGAATTCATGGGTTCCCATTACTATAGTATTTATTTTAAACAATTAAATAAGTAGTTAATCAAATACTATAAAATTACTAAACAAAGTAAAAACAAAAAGTTGGCTCAACTGAAATTTGAACCTAGGAATGTTTCAAAGACTACTGTCATACTCAATACGCCATGTATACGCTAAAATTTTTGTGCGTGTTAACATCCAGCAAGCATTTTCTGGCTTTTGGTAATGGTAATGAATTGTCATTATTTTTCTCAGTAGTACTCATTACCAAAAGCCAACGAATTTTTGTTGGGGTGCTTTAATTTAAACTATATATAGAATAAATTTGTATTTACTTTGAACCATGTTTTACGCGTTTTTAATTTACACGTACTTTCTCCGGTCCCAATAAGCCGCGTGGTTACTTTGGTTACTTTTTACTTTTTATAACTAATGACAATTTTCCCAGTATAGAATAGGTAAATTTTGTTACCCACTATTTTTAGTAAGTACATAGTAACTAATGTGGAGTTTATTTTTCCCCCTTATTCTGTTTGGCACACTCTTTGCTAACAAAATATTTTCATTGTTTTTCTATTATATGATCATTTGACAAGATCATTGCTATAAGAGTATACGAGTATATAACAAACAAAATTTAACAATTTTTTAATGATAATGAAGGAAAATGTACTAGAAACATGTTACACAAATATTCATACGTTAATTTTCCTCAACCAACGAGGCAAAAGGTTTGGGGAAGCATGTGCCATATGGCTTTTATGTTAATTTTCCAAACAAGTCAAGCGTATTGTGTATTAAAAAAAATTAAAGCAATTTTTATTATGCTGGAAAGTTTGTTAGTTATTTTTTTATTTTTTTTTTATTAAAAAATAAAATAATTCGAAATGGCTCAAACAGAACGAATTTGATTGTGGACAGGAAATTGTGAGAAATGGGTTGAAAGGACAAAGGACAGGCGTTACAAAAAAAAAAAGGAAGTTGTAGGAGAATTGTTTGAAATGTAAATACTTTAATTATACATTTTATATTTAAAATGAATTCAGGAGACTAGCAGCAGCTGGTGAAAATATAACAGGGCAATAAAATGTTGTAATGAACCATGATTGGGTTATAATATTAATATAATAAAGGTAGAAATGAAAGTTTATTGGTTATTAATACCATTCAGTATAGTCCAAACGAAATATTAGATCATGTATTACTTAAAATACTATGTAGTCAGATCTTGAACTGTCCTTGTTTTCTTTTCACATGGCTAAGCCCGTTCAATCATTCATTCATTATATCATTTTATCCATTTTAGAGAACCCAGCAGGGAATAGAGTCAAGATACTAACAAATGTCCATTTAATGTTTTAAATGTGAAATATTATCAAGTACCAATATTTTGAGAGGATTTTTAGGGACGCCTTCTTTCAGTTGTTAAGAAATGCTAAGTATATTTTTTAACAAAAGGATCCCCTTGAGCTACATATTGTCTTTTATTTTAGTTAAAACTTAAGAACCATTTAACAACGATTTCTAAAAGGTAATAAATTAAAGCAAAAAATTGACAGTGTTTTGATGTCGGTCTCTTTGAAATTCATTAGAATTTTAATTTTAAGCTAAAAAAACAAACAAACAATAGTTAACAATGTGTAAGACTTTAAAGTTTAAGCTGACAAACAATAATTAAAAAAAGGGATGTGTATAAATATTGTTATACATTTTTAAAAAAGTGACAATAAGGTATTGTTCTTTTTTTAAATATTGGTGATCATTTAAGTTTACTTGGAAATCTTAAATCTCAAGAATAAATTATTTTTCAAACATTTGTGTTCAATGAAATTAAAAAAGGGTTTTAGGTCGTATAGTTCCTTAACAAACTATAAACGAAATTATAAAGTCAAATTTAAACGATAAGCCAAAGAAAAATGAAAAAGAAATTCTTTTAAAAAATCTGCATAAAAATAATTAAATTAAACATTTTTCAACTCAACTAAACATTTACATACATACATATGTTTAAGTAAATACAATTTGACAAAATAAATTAACTGAAAATAAAAGCAAAGCAAACAATGACTGACCAGACCAAGCCTACCTTCCTTCCTTCATAACTATTTATGCTTCTTTTACCCTAAACATACCCTTTTTATGACAATAACTTCCTTTTCCCATCATCACCATCAACTCCATGAATAACATTAACACTTAAATAGTTTCAGTAATTCTTCCTTCTTCATAAAATATGAAAGTGTTAAAAAAAAAACTTATAATTGAATTGTTTACACTCCCCATGGTTTTAAATCCTAACGATTTTTTTACATAAAATTTCGAGCTGTAATAAGCCTGATACATAAAATAAAACGAAAGGCAGCCAGTTATTTAGATGGGTATGTCAAAATACTTTACATGATAATTCTCATGTAATTCATAAATAAACCCTGGTACTTAATTGCCCAAGAACACGTGACTTTTTGATTATTTATGTACAAAGAAATAAATAAATGAACGAACAAACCCTTATCGTATCTATAGTTTATTCTATTCTAGATGTTGAAACAATATTCTTGTTGATCTCTTAAAAATATATTGATTTTTTGTATGTACAACTACGGACGAACGTTGGTTTAATAACAAAATTATGGTTTATAATTGTTTTATTAAAATGTAATACAAATATTCCCAAGCTTTTTAACGTGGGATAATTTTTTTAAAAAAGGAAACTTATTACCCCAATAAAAAAAATAAAGCTTTCAGGGAAATGAAAATAAAACATGACTTTTAATGCTAAAAAAAAACAATAAATAAGAATTTAGTAACTTTTAAAACGGACTCATAAAGTGAAAAATTCTTGGCCAAAAACATTAAAAATTCTCAGCAAAAACTTTGTAATTTTGGATAAGAACAGCTAGCTACTTCATGCGTTATTTGGTAATGTATGGTCATTACTTTATACCTTATTTATTTTCCACCAAAAAGGAACTGAAAACAAGCTAAAAAAGTTATGATTTTAACATTGTGTTGTAATTGAAAGGAGGTAGTTAGTGCTGAAATAGAGCTGCAGAAGTTATTTTTTTAACCCATCCACGTTTGGGTAAAATGTAAATGTAGAATCGCCAAAAATGGCGCTTAACTCAGGAATGATATAGAGTGCATTATTTATAATTTTATTGTAATTATTGTGTCACTAGTACGTCAAATAAATACTTTCTAAATTTATAAATTCGTCCGGCTGTCTGTACATCAATAACCAACATTTGAAATAGTCTATAGTTCACCGTTTTAAATATAACCTAATGAAATTCGGGACGTGGGCTAACATGTTTTAACATGTTAAAATTGGTTATAATCGAACTACTATTTCACTGAGCCTTCATACAAATTTTTCCCGGAAATGGGTGAAATACTTATAAATGTTTTAAATATGTCTGTATGTTCATTTTTAGCAGGTGAGTTTTGTCCAAGCAAAAATCGTATTAATAAATTTCATGAGGATTGCACATTGGGATAAGAGGGGTCGAAAATGGTGATTAATTCAGGGAAAGGTGATATCAATATTTCAATGATTACGTTTTATTTATTTTTTTATTGATTATTAGCTAAAAAAATTCAGTTTTAGTATTTTAAGATTTTTTTAGCAGAACGTTAATGTCTGTCCGTCTGTCTATACATTAGAGTTAAATGGGTCGAAAATTATGCATAATTCAGAGAAGCGTAGTATCAACACTTTAATGAACACGTTTAATTTTCCTATTTATTAGTGAAAAAAAAAAAAATATTATCTTTAGAATTATAAGATGCTTTTTGGCTGAATGGTAATGTCCGTCCGTCTATACATTTGGGTTAAATGGGACGAAAATGACGCTTAATTCAGGAAAAGGTGATATCCAAATTTTGATGACCACATTCTATATATAGAAAAATCTTAACCAAGATCTTGTAAAATTGAGATTTTTGAAATTTCAAATGAATATAACTCGAAAAATATATAAGATAAGTAGTACAAGCAAGCATGTTTTCTAAAGGATTTATCAAGGACTTTAAGGTGATATAAAAACCTTAGAAATCGGGTAAGGAACAAAAATTCGCTAGTGGTTAAACATTTTCCATGACACTATTACCCTATTTTGAACCCCCATAGTTTCGCTCCTGATGCGTGTATTGGATCCTGCTTCTAAACTAAAAATGCTACTGTCCTATGTGAAATTTCATGCAAATTCAACCAGCTGATTAGTAGTTACAGATTTATTTCAATTCTTTCCCACTGTTTAATGCTTGATAAAGCAAAGAAAATATCTGCACTTAAGCTGTTTTTTGTATGAAATCTACTGGAGTTTTTTTGAAAAAAAAGAAATAATATTTTCTCAAATCGGGCTATATATGCGCACGATTTTTTTCTTTCATAATATTAAAGTGGATAATATATATTATTTTTCAGAAAATTTTCAGAACAAACATCCTGTAAGATTTTAAGTTGCATTCCATGAAAATTTAAAATTAGTGTATTTTAGGACAATTTTCAAAAAAATACCAAAAATATTAGGACAAAATATAATTTACAAATACTTGAAGAAAAGTACACTTAAATATCTGAATTTGATGGTTTAATTTTAAATTTTTAACTCAAAAGACTTTTTATTTAATATAAAAACACTGGAAGCTGATGAAAATTAAATTTTTTACTATTTTTCTAAAAATTAAATAAAATCTTAACTTTGACAGCTCCTTATAAGAAAACAACACAACCTAGCTTAAAAATTTTAATTGATATTGATACATAATTTTGGCTATTTTTATTTGGTACCCAACTTTATTACAAAACTTTAAATTTTAAAATTCAATTAAGCGCCACTTTTGACACATTTTACCCCAACGTGGACCGGTCCAAAATTGACCATAGCTCCCATATAAGACCCCCTTCCGAAAATTACTTTCCCGCAAATAATTCTTTTAAAGATAAAATTAAGTAAAAATAAAGTATATTTAAGTATTAGTCTAATATTCAAAATTCAAGGGTAAGACCATGGCCTCAATATAAAGACCTGTCATGCCAATGCCAATTCTACACTATTTATGTGCATAAAAGTGATTTAATAAAGCAAAACTTGAACGTCTGCATCTTATTCGTTATCATTATTTTCTTAAAATTCTATATAGATCTATTTTTAAATAAAGCAAATAAATAAGTAAAATAAACGTTAATTATAAAAATATGATAATTTCATTTTATTTCGTTTTTGTTCAGGAAATATATATTCATTGCATTTTTTTAAGAAATATTTAAAATATTTATATCACCTTTCTTTGAAGTGAGCGCAATTTTTGATCCATTTAATCACAATGTATAGACGAACGGACATTAACATACTTCCAAAAAAAATCATACAATTCTATAAATATTTTTTTTTTTTTTTACCTAATAATAAATAAGAAATAAAATTAATATAACCTTTCCCCGAATTAAGATCCATTTTTGACCCCTCTTACGCCAAAGTGCCATTAATTTGAAGTATGTATTTCTCCTAAAACTATGTTTATAAAATTTAAAAAAATCTATTTTAGAACTATAAAAAGATTAGCTAGTTAATAGCTAAGTAATATTTAAGGAAAATCTAAAAATTCTTAAAAATGAAGTAAGGAAAATGTTCTTATTTGGAAGCATTATCATTATAATCCTTAAAAGTATAATTCACAGAAAAAAATTTTTCAAATAATTTTTTAATAAAATTATTAATTAACTTTATATTGGAATTTAATTATATGATTTATTAATATAATTAATTTTCTAATTAGTTTTCAGTTTTGTTTTTTAATAAATTGACAGCTGTTTATAAAATATAAAGAAAAATTAAATATTTGTCTACAAAAGTACAGAAATAATATAAATTTAAATAAAATTTCAAAAATTTTCAGCTCATTGCATCTATTTAAGGAAAAGAAGTAATAATAATATCAATTATTCTAGTTATTAATATTATCATTTTGATGATTGGAGCAAAATCAATTAAAAATTAATTAATATTACAAATTTCGTAATTGAAGTCAATTTTTACTTTTTTCTGTGATTTCGTATATAATATATTTAAATTATTTAATAATAGTTTAACTAATTAAACGTAATTGTTAATTAATTTTCATTATTATCATTTCAATGCTAAAAACAAAATAATGTGTGGGAATTTATTTTATTTTAAACTAAACAAAAAGATTAACAAAATCTCTACGCCATTCACATTTAATAATTAATTAAAATTCAATATTAAATAACAATTTATATATTATCCTCTCCTCTCAAGCCATTAATGGTAACATTACATTCCTTTAACCATTTTTGGCACACACATTTACAATTAATATAAAAATAAAACAAATTAAATTGTAGATATTTTGCATATTCAATTTTAAATAAAAAAACAAACAACATTAACAACTTATAAAGAATACTGATTTTATTACAAGTTTTAAATATAAAAGTAATAAACAATTAAAGACCGTGTAGGATTGTTTTATTTTTAATTTTTGTCATAGTAGTAGTTGTCATAATTAAATTCTTTAGATTTAAGAAAAATAAAATCAGCTTATAATACAAAAATTCTTTAAATTATTATTACAAAAAAAGAGGAGGTGGGAAACATTGTAAAGAATTTAATTTAGTGATAATTAAATTCTTATTAAATTCTCACACAACTCAATTTTGAAGTTTTACTTTTTTGTTTTATTTTTTGAAGAATCATCATCAAGAACATGAGAGTTATGTCTGTTGTCTGTTTAAAGAATTTACAAAATCATTGTTATTACAAACGTAACAACAAATGAAGAGGATAGACTTGGCTACTGGTTTTTCTTTTTTATAATTTTTAATTATATAATAAAATAAATAAACAATATAAAAGTAAAACAAAAATTCTGATAATTTTAACATCTTTTCAATTTTGTTTAATTGGAATATAATTTCAGAGATTTCCACAATTTCTTATTTTAATTTTGTGAAAACGTATTTATCCAGTACTTGTTCTGAAATGTTTTCGAAACGAATTAATTTTACATTTAGTACTCACCCAGTTTTTAACAGAATGATTCATATAATATCTAAAGTGAACACATTTAATGTCAACAAAAAACGGATGATTTATTTCTTAAAAAGTTACAGAGCATGGATATACGAAACGATACCGATTAAGTAGTTTTTTAGAACCAGTTTTTTATCACTGATTTTTATTTAAAAAGCCCACCAGTGAACACCTTCTTCTTTGGATGTTAAGTAATATAGAAATAATATATAATGAGTTCTATGGAATCTAAAGATGTGTTGCTTACTAATGTAAATTCTATTTTTTCTTTTCTTATTTTTAATAGTTTGTTATATTTGTAGTTTTAAAAATTTTTCCTCTTACCTAATGTTTTTTATTTGCTTAATCATCATAATTAACAATTAGCTGCTTTGAATTTCTTCTAAGTAGACACAAAAACTCATCATGATTAAACAGAAATAAGTTTTTTTTTTACTTTTTTTAATTCATGAATGCAGTTGAAATTCTATAAATGTTTTGTAAAGGTATTAAAATCATGGTTACTCACATAAAAAGAATTTCTAAGCTGCAACCTTGTTTATTGAAGAAACATTGTATTAAGATGTCATTAAAGATCAATGAACTGAAATATCAGAAAGGAATAAAATAAATTTGGAATACTTTCTTCCTATTAACAATCTTGTTTTAAATAAAAAAGCAATTACCAATTGCATCTTATTTATGGACCTTCGATGAGGATGTTGGTTGACGCCGCTGCATTTACGAAAGGTTCAATAACCTTCTGCAAAAGCCTGGTGCTTCAAATTGGAACTCTCAAAATTACAACAGAGCAAGGTAGTCGCCATATTTATGATTCAAGCAGAAAAAAAAAAAAATAGCGTGAATTTTGGCGAAATATCTAGCGGCATTTCATTCTGCAAGTTCATAAGCTTTGACAATATCACAACAGAGACAATAAGGCATATTTCATTGAGATTAGGGTCTTACGAACTGAATAATTGTTAATGACAATGTATCTATAAACATAATAGCTTTGACGACAAAAGATTTTTTTACCTACCTTAAAAGAGTGGGACTACAAATTGGACTCTTAAAAATTACAACAGGCGGGCGTCATGTTTTTACGTTTCAACGATATCCAAACAAAAAAGAACAGCGTGAATTGTGGTGAAATCTGTTGTGGCACAGAAAATATGTATATCATTCTACAAAGTCACAAATTCCGGCGATAAATGCAAATTGATCTTATTTATGGTCCTACGAACTGGATGCTTATTGACGATGTTCTTTAACCTACCCTGAACGTCTGATGCTGAAAATTGGAATCTTTAAAATTTTGTTTGATTTCCAAATGGAAGCTCAAATAATACAAATCGCAATTCGCTAATTAAATTTCAAGCTCTTTTAAATCATTTGTAAAAATAAGGTTACATAGAAAACAATATTTTCGATAATGGTTCAATTAAATTATTAATTAGAATTTTGAAATGATTTCCAATATTATTTATAATTAAATAAACTATTGAAAATTGAAGCATCGTAACAAATTGAATACAAATTTTATATAGAAAAATCCTAAATCCAACTATGATTACGAATGAGACATATTCAATTATTTTATTAATTGAAATTCAACCTTTAAAAAAATGTATATTTAATTTTTAAATCTATCACTTATTTTTTATTTATATTTGATTGAATAAGAAAAATAATTAAAAGCTGATAGACTAAAAATCATTTTAGCAAAAAAATATTAGAAAATTTGAATTATGAGCACTTCAATAATTAATACAATTAAAAAATTAATTGGAATAGTTTTTATATATGATAAATATTATAATAGACCATTATTTTGCTGTAAGATTTTTTTGATATTTTATAATAAAAATATTTCAATTTTAATTAACATCAAGGAAAATTTGATACCTTTTAGAAAATATGCCATAAAATTCATTATATCAAAATATTAATTAACACACATTTAAATACTATTTTAATATAATTCAAATACATACATGTAATATATGTAAAGGGTCACGTAAGTAAACTAATCATAATAATTAAACAAAGAAACGGCTTAGAAATATAAACTTCCCACTAAAATGTATTTTTTTCTAAATATTCAACACGCAAACATAGGAATGTTGCCACAAAATCAAAGCAACTAAGAAAACTTTTTCCCGCAAAAGAATGCGTAACAAAAATGCTTGAGAATTTTTCTTTTAAACAAAAAAAAAATAGTTTAACATAAAACTAGAGTAACTAACAAAAACAAACTAAACTAAATAGACAAAATATAAATATTTAAAACTTAAATGAACAAACGGAAGTTTTAACATGAATAAAAGAAATTATTATAAGAAACTATCTAGTCTGTCTGTTCGTCTTACTATCTAATATTTATTGAGGATTTGAAATTGTGTTTAAAAACAAAGCAAAACTTCTCAAATAGTAAATAAACATATTTTTGTTAGACATTAAACGATTTTTAAACATTTCTTAGCACTAAACTGAAAATGCAAATAATGTGAAAATATTTTAATTATAAACTTTTTTCAAACATTTTTCAAAAGAAATTTTATTTCCAAAGTGAATTGAAATCACACAATAGAAACTATATTACAATGACTGTTTTAATTATGAAGGTCATTCATATTCAAACAACAGCCATTAAAAAAAATTTGGAAAATAAAAATTCAGTAAAAGGAAGTTGTTTTCAACTTTTTACTAAACATTTATGGGAGTCTTTAGGTGCAGCTCTTTATAAAACAAATAAGGCGAAGTTTAGCATAACTTGAACTTCCGTTAATGGTCAGCAGCATAGTAAAGTAAACGAAATACTTTTTCTTTTTTGTTAAATTTTACTTTAAGTTTAAAAAAACAAGAAATAAACATTAAAACTAACACTTAATATTCTTTATTTATTATTGTTTTTTTTTTATATTATTTTCATGTTATTAAATGTTTATTAAAAACTTTATTGATTCTTTTCTTTTTTCGCTTTTTTTTCGATTTAAAAAACATTACATTGCCTTAAAAAGATCCGTTGTCCATGTCCGGCAATTTGACCGCAGATACGTGACTTTGGTATTGTTAATTGGTGGCATATAAATTATTAATGATAAAATAATAAAAATACAAAACATATTTATTTATTTAATTTGAAAAAAAGTATGCAAATAGTACTTCGTGAAGAGAAAGAACACGAAGAAAAATTTTAAGAAAAGAGACTCACAATCTACCTACCAAGGTGATTACCAGATAATCCAAAAATAAGCACAATAAGTCACATTATTTTCTGCGCATCAAATACAATTTTAGATTTATTAATTTTTATAATTTTTATAATAATTTTAACAATTTTTAGAACATATTTTTGCATATCTTAGACATGCAAGCAGCATATTCTGCAATATTTGTATGTAAAATCCATTTTAAGGCATATTTTGGCCTCTCAAATGACATATTTTATATTTAGGAGCCTTTTTAAACATATTTGCATATTTCCTTCTAATTTCAAATTAGTTTCTTTCTCAACAAAAATGTTTAAATTAGCAAAACAGAAAAATATATTTCATTCGCAATTTTCTATTCTTAAAAACATATTTTTGGTTTCCCAGATGATCACATTTTTTTTTTTTTTTTTGCAATGAAAACTAAAATTTGTCAGGTAATCATCCATTTCGAAGGACCATAAATAAGTTGCAATCGATAATTAACTAAACTTATTTTAAAACCTTTTCTATCTACTTTTTCATTTAACATTTGTAAATACACTTTCGTGTGCTTACTTTAAATATGAAAAAAGTCTTCAATATTCTAGCGGAACCAAATTAGGAAGTTGTGACCAAAACAATTTTCACATTAACCCAGCAAATATAAATAAATTAAATGTGTGTAAATTTAATTGTCTAACCATCAATAAAAAAAAATTTAATTATATTGCGGTTCTTAGAAATAATATTAATAAAAAAAATATTATCTAATGTAGGGGATTTCTGCTTTAAAAAAACCCAAATATTTAGCATTGCATAACTTTGTCCAGTTTAGCCATTGATTGACACATTGACTTCTAAAAAAAAAAACAAATTATTTATTAAAAGAACAAAAATAAAAAATAAAAATATAGTAATTAAAAAAAATAGATATTTCTGTGACAACTAGGAAAAAGTACTGCAAAAGGACACACCTACCAGTGCCAATAGCTTGTGTTTTCAGAATTTAAACAATAATCAATTAATGATTTTCAAATGAGCGAAACGGGAAGACAGTTAAGATCATTAAACACAACATATCTAAATATTAAGTACTAAAGATAGTTATAACACTTCGAAGAAAAATGTGGACATTACACCTCACCACATAATTTATTCTATTAATTGCTGCGACCAATATTTCAGGAGATATTGACATTTGAAATTAAAATTTTCTGTAGTGAAAAATTTTAAAAATTAATGTGATTGTATACGAGAAGAATAAACATAGTTATGGTATTGTTACGGCACTTATGTTTACAGCAAAAAATGTTTGTTAATTTTAATAATATTGTGTTAATGGTAATAATATTTATATTTAAGTCACAAGTGTATACATTTCTTTAAGAAATGTAGTCTTTTGATAGAAATATTCATTTCTGCAAAAAAAAAAAAACGGTTAACCGGTTTTTTCTGGGTTTTAAAAAGCGCAACCGGTTTTTTGAAAATACCAACTATTCTCCAAAAAGTTTAATAATCGATCACCATAGTTCATATATATGAGGAAAATAAGAAAATGTCGAAATTGTTTGAAACCTACTTTAAGTATCTTGTATTGCCAAAGTTTGATTTAAAATTAGGAAAAGTGTTTATAGCTTTATGTAGATCTCACAAAATTACTGACAAACCTAAATTTGAATTTATTCGTGTAATCTCACGGAAATACAGGCATTTAAAACTAAAAAATGTAAAAAAAAACTGAGTTGAAACTTTCGCGAATTTTTGGATTCATTTTAGTTTTGCACTGACAATTTGCAACTTTTTGATTTAAACCACTAACCAGACGAAAAACAAGTCTTTGAAAATTCATTTGCAGTATAATAAATATTCTGTTTACAATCTGTTGAAAAGTTATGATAAAAGTTAGTGATAAAAAATGAAACCAAAAATTAAAGATTTTTGAAATTTGCAGGTTTTTTTATAGTAAATTTGCGCCATTCAGTGAATTTAAGTTTAGAGAGCAGAATTTGAAAGACAAAGTGATTACCTACAGTTTAATATATATCTCGTAGATATCAGGAAGCCAAACATGGGATAGCTTCTTCACAAAATTTCATATACTTAGAGTAAATATTTGTAAAATTATGTTTTTCGCTACTGACAAATATAGAAATTGTCCAAAATACTGCGTAAACTAGATTCATTAACAAATAACACGTCCGAATCAAAAGGGAATTAAACAATTTTTAAATGCAAAAATTTTATGCAATTTCGAAATTTCGAATTTTCACCAAATTTCAAAATTTTGTTCTGAATTTTTCGACTTTAGATCATCGAAGATTAAAATTGATATTATGAAAAAAAAAAAAAAATTAATTAAAGAAACATCATTTATATCGGCTGCAGTGGCATTCATCTCCAAACTTATTTCGCTTGCTGACAACTATCACGAAGTATAAATGATGTTAATATTTATGTCAAATGAAAGCATTTTATTAGCTTAATACTAAAATTCAGATGCCACCAAAATATTTTGAGGACTTACAGTGTTTGATAAAACAATGGAAACTTAGGTATTATCTTAACAAATATGGTCTGAAGTTTTGAATAAATCAGTATTTTGTTGGATATCCTTTGTTTTTAAGTACTGCTTCACAACGACGATGCATTGAACCAATTAAAGAGTCAATAGTCTCTTTTGAAATATTTTGCCATTCCCTTATAACCGCATCATAGCTGTAACTTATGAATGAAATAAAAAATAAAAATACTTTTTATTTCATTTCTATTTCTTATTTCTAATTAAAAATATTTGTTAATCAATCTATTATCTTTTGAATAAAAATATTAAGGATTTCTATTTATACTAAAACAATTGAATTTATTATAAATTTGTATCTGATTGAACAAAATAAATTAAAAATTAAAATATTTTATTTAACCAAAAGAAAAACAAATATATTTTTATAAGAAGATAATCAAAAGTTTTTTATTTGACTATTTTAAAGTTTAATAATATTCATATGTATTTTATTTAAATAAAAAAAGTTCAACAAATTTTTCTGATTTTTATTCAAAAACTTTATATTCAAATAGAAACATTTAAAATAAATATTTTTATTATTTTATTCAACAAAAACTCCAAAAAATAAAAATATTCAGCCCCAAAAGGCTTGAATGACAAAAAATTATACAATTTTTTCAAATATTCAAGTATAAAAAAAATATTTTACTTATTTTTCTTTTTCAAAGTAAATTTAAAACTATTCAAACAAATTCATGTTGAATAAAAATATTCAAAAGTTTTCTATGAATAAAAAAAATTGAATGTTTTAAAACAGATATTATTTTATTTTTAAAATGGAAAATAAAATAAAGAACAATTGTATTCAAACTAAAGAAATAAAATATATTTTAAAATTAGTTAAAGACTTAAGAATTTGATTTATATTTTATAAATATATATTCGAATACTTTTGTGGAAATATTATTTTATCTAACTTGTTAACAAATGGAATAATATTTAAATAATTTTTATTCAAATTAATTTCAAGTAACTGAAAATCATATTACAAAGAGTATAAAATAATTTTAAAGAAATTTATTTCTAAAAATATAAATAAAATATTAAAATAATTTATTTTTAACAAATATTTTGATTGAAAATATTCACAATGAACAGCTATGAACCGCATCCGATAAATCTTCCTTTCTGGTGTAATTTTGAGTCCGTATTTTGCGATCTACTATTTCCCATAGATTTTCTATGGGATTGAGATCTGGTTATTGGGCAGGCCACTTCATAATACGTACCTCATTGGATTGTAACCACTCGGTTACAACCCTAGAGTTGTGTTTGGGGTTATTATCGTGTTGGAATCTCCAAACTAGTGGCATATTTTCCTCAGCGTATGGATACATTACATCATTTAAAATTGTTCTGTATCCTATACCAATCATAGTATCTTTTATAATATGAATTGGACCAATACCTTGGCCTGAAAAACATCCCCAGACCATAATATTGCCACCACCAAACATAACTGTCTTGTTAGTATATTTTGGGTCCAATCTCTTTCCCTTTGGTCGTCTTACAAATGTTCTCCCATCGCTGCCTCTTAAATTAAATTTGGACTCATCTGAAAATAGGACAGTATTCCATGTCTGTCTTGTCCAATTTAAATGATCTCTGGCAAATTGAATTCGAGCTGAGCGATTCTTTTTAGAAATAAAAGGTTTTTTCACAGGACGATAACAACCGAGACCATGCTCATTTGCCCTGCGGCTAACTGTTCGAGTACTAATTTCCAATTTTAGATTATTGACTACCTCCCGAGGATTAATTTTTGGGCATTTCTTAAACTCTCTTGCTATCAGATTATCCTGTCTTTGTGTAGTTTTACGAGGTCTTCCTCCAAGATGTTGAGTTTTCACAGTACCTGTCTCACGAAATTATTTTATAATTTTCGAAACTGTTGACTTATTCATTGAATATTTTTTTATTTTAAACCAACACTAAAACAATTTATAATTTTGGTTTTTAAATCTTCAGAAATTTTGACTTTAGCTATTTTCGTTAACTATTTGCGTGGATTATAATTAATTATTATTATACGTAAAAATTACAAAAAGAAGTTATGAATAATTATCAGAATAAAACAAATATTGAAATAACTGTAAAACATGATGCCTTTACATCGATTTTCTTAATATTCTTTTTGATTTAGTCTTTTTTATTACAGAAGTTTAAAAGTTTCCATTGTTTTGTCAATACCGCAATACTGAATACTTTTTATTTTGATTTTTATTATCAGATTTTAATTAAATACGTTCTTAATTTTTTGCTAGTTTATGTAAATATAAGTATATACAAATGTATTACCAAAAAAAAAAAAAAAAAAAAACTATTGTTTTTTTTTAAATGCTTTAATTTCGAAAAAGTTTCAACCATATTTATATACCCACCATCAAAGTATATTGATTTTGTCATTCCGTGTGTAACATATCGAAGGAATTATTTAAGACCCAACAAAGTATATATTTTTTGGGTCCTGGTTAGATTCTGAGTCGATCTAGCTATGTTCGTCCGTCTGTCTGTATGTCTGTTGAAAGCAGGAAAGAGCTCGAACTGGACAACGTAGGGGGACGAAATTTGGCTCAAATATTTATCTTATTTAAGGTTTGTTTGGTATTAAAAATGGGCAAAATCGGTTAATAAACAATAATAAACAGATATGGGCTAAAAACTAGAAAGACAGGGTGTCCGTTGTAGTTTAATTTCATACTTTTCTGCTCATATCTCTTAAACAGAAGCATGTACGACAACGAAATTTTGTATAAATTGTTTGAGGGTCTATATAAACTTGGAAACCAAAAATGGGAGTGGTCCGCCCACCTCCCATATAACGTAAAATTAGAAAAATTGATGGTGGGTATATAGATTCGGCCGAGCCGAATATAACATTCGCGCTTGTTCTCTTTGAGTTGTTTTACTCTGTTCTCACAGCTGCTAGATCTGAAGTTTCTAAAGTAAGTACAATAAACGCAGGATTTGGAAAAATTTAGTTAAAATAATTTCAAAATCCATGAATTGTTTGGTTCTCAACTAAAAGTAAAAATATAAGAAAAATAAAAGAGCTCTGACGTTATTGATCACAAAACAACTCCTTCAGGTGTGCATTCTACAAAGAAAGAAATTCAACACTTTTTTCAGTTCTAAACAAAGAAAATTCTAATTTTCTGGAAAAAAATTATTCAAATGTCGTTGTGTTGCTGAAAAGAAAACAAATTTCAGACAACGCCCACTCATTAAACATGCAACAAAGTACAAATAAACATGACAAAATCCTGAGAATAAAATCACAATACAAAAACAACAAGATTTTAATCTACAAGACAGAAAAGAAAACACAGATAATAATATTTGAATAAAATGTGTCGCTTTACCAAGAGAGAAAAAAAAAACTTACAAACGCCACAACAGAAGTGAATTGAAATGAAAATTCTACAAAAATTGTGTGAAAAAATAAGAAGCAAAATAATGTATTTTTTTCTGTAAACAAAAAATTATTATAGAAATAAAAATCTCAAAGCAAAAAATAAAAAATAGATTTACCAACAACTAAGCCACTGTCAAATCATCTGTATAATACAACCAAATAGAAGGTAAAGGTAATTCAATATCACTATCTTCTTCAATTAAACCATTGCCATCGAGAGTTTCATGTAAAATTAAATTACCAGGACATTGACCCTGAAAGAAAAACAAAAAAATGAATATTTAACCAAAGAGGGAATAAATTTAAATTTCATTAAAATTTACACCATTTGAAAATTTGCGCCATAAATAGCTACCAGCATGATTATTGTAAATTTCTTTGTATTTCCGTTGTATATCGTAAATTGTATCTTCAGCACAGACTTTCATAAAAGTAGTGGTTGCCGTTAAAGTATTAATGAGACGTATTTTACGTTCTTTTCTAGTTACGCGCCCTATATGATAAAGAGGATCTTGACTCCATAATTTGCCAGCAGTTTTAACTAGATCACTTTGGGCTAATTCCAATATGGGAGGAAATAAGATTCTTGGCTTACCCGTTACAGGAGAAATTTCAGTTTTTGGTAAATTATTTAAATGAAAAAAATGTGATAAATCTTTTCCTCCAAAAGCCAATAAATAATCTAATTTCTTTGGTAATATTAGAGATAAAAATAGTAATTGAATTTTAATTTTTTTAGTTCTTTAAAAACAAAAACTCACCTTATTCCATGAATCACTTCTATCATTTAAAAGTGGGGTTAAATCCAATATATTACCATGTATAACCACCCAAAAGTCATTTCGTTTATTATGTATGCAGACCTCGTCATATAAATAGTATTTCATTTTGTCCAAGTTTTTGTTTTTATAAACGAATTTAATTTAATTTTTTTTTTTTTTAACGAGGCAAAAAATAGAATTGGGAACAAAACATATTACACAAAAGTAAATATGTATTTAAATTATTTGTCTTTATTTTGATTTTAAATTATTCTTAATCGATCACAAAAAAAAGTGTTTCCAAAGAGTAAAAAATTAATTTCACAACATTGTAGTTACTTAAGTATCTTCAGAGTATTAGAGATGATAAGAAGGTACAATTTTTTGTACAATTAAAAACTTAAATAATAAGTTATTTATAATAAAACTTCATTCATTTAGAATTTAAAACAAATGTTTATTTTAGATATTTATAAACATTTTTCCAATTTCTATAACATTTTCAAATATTTAACTTTAATATTAAATATAAGTACTATTATGACCATAAAATTACCATTTATATATAACAATAGTACAATTTATCAATGGCATCACGTTAAGCAGCTTAATATGTAAACAAAAATAGTAACAACAACTGAATTCATATCGATATAAGCATATCAAAACAAAAGACTTAAACAGCAAACCTGTTCTTTTATTTTTTGCATTCAACTCTTGAGCAAAAAACTAAAAAAAAATTCAAATTGTAACAGCAATCTTGTTGTTTTGGCTAAATTTATGCAAGTGTCTTGTTTAACTTTATATTTGACTTAAATTCACTTGTTTGTTTTTTTTTTTTTTTTTCTTTTTATATTTTTTTTTTTCCACAATTTGTTTTTGTCGTCCTAAGACAATCTGACTGGGTGTGGTGTTTGTTCATTCAATTCTAAAAGAATCCCAAAACTACGCATTAAAAATCAAAGCATCTTCTTCTTTATATACACAAGAAATTTTCCCATAGTAGTTTTCTGTTGGTGAACATGTTTGTGCATGCTTAAAAACTTATTGGTATAAGAGATGAGTCATACAGTTTTTGAAACTGGTTATAATGTGAAGAAGCAAAGAAGCAGATTCAATTTCTTTAAGTTCTCGAAGGAGTATAATTTTTTTGTGCATTTTATTTATTTTTTACTTTTTGTAATTTTTTGAGAATTTAAAAAATAAGTGTTGTTTGGATACTTTGAACAGTCCGCAAAAGGAAAATGTTAAACAAAGATCATTGAATTGTTGAATGAGAGTTAATGAACATTGATGATTTTATTATAATCATTATTCAAAAATAAAAAAAAGGAGTCATAAAGAGTTGTAAAATAAACCTTAATTTTGTGATATTATTATGGTATTTAATGAATGAGGTGAATTATAAATATTTGTTTTTGAGATTTTTCAGTTTGTTTTTTAAAACCGTAAAGAAAATTTCACAAATAATATAAAAGAATTCTGCATTTTTTTTTTTTTATAAATTACCTTTATGTAAATGATTTCATATTAGTATTATAGATCAAGGAGTTTACGTACCTGTAAAGAGAAAAAAAAAAATAAATTTATTTAAAAAAATTTTTAAATTGTGTTCAACTATTCAATTGAACTGTGTTAGTACAGTATATGCTTGCAATATGAAATTTAATGTCAAATTCTGTACCAGATAAAAAAAATGTCTCCCTGAACTTAAAACGAGAAAGAAAAGCATAGACGGTCAAACCCGATCATATGATACCCTACACCATCGTGTATGTTCATCAAAATTTGGGGAAAGGTATTTTATGGGACCTGTGGCCAATTGTGGACCGATACATGTATTAAATATTATGCATATTTTTATAAAACATACATATTATATACATTTATTTATTTATTTATTTATTTATTTTTTATTTTTTCGATCATCCTAATGTTAAAAGATATAAAAATCTTATAAATACGACACTAGTCATTATAAGTGAAGAATTACAAAATTTGATAAACATGATATAAATAGAAATAACAACATTAAATTTAAATAACAATAAAAAACAATACAATTATGTTTGAAAGTAATTAAAAAGTTTATTCTTAAAAGATGTTGCATTTGATATAAAGTGATAATGATATGGCAAGGAGTTCCAAAGTCTTATTGAGTTGATGAAGAAATGTCTACAAGATAGTAGTTTAGTATAAGACATAGGCACAATTAAGTTGTTACGTGCAGATCTTGTAAAAGTTATTTTTCTATAGATGTAATCCGGTTCTTTGGTAAAAATAATTTTATGTATCATTAATAAAGTTCTAATTTTTAAATAGTCTTCAAAAGATATTCCATAGATTTGATTAGTATACATGGATATACGATCATATTTTCTTAGCCCGAATACATATCTTACAATACTGTTGAATGCTCTCAATAATTTACTTTTAGTCACACTGTCACAGCTGCTAAACAATTCACATCCATAAAGGAGTATTGGCAATATATACGTTTTGGCAAGCAAGAGTCGAATATGTTGTGGTGTATAATAATGTGAATGCCAGAGACTACGTACGATTCCAAATACTTTACCACATGCTTTGTTAATATGTTCATTCCACGATAAAGTTTCATTGAATATTATTCCAAGATTTTTAGCGTTTTTAATATAATCTATGTTAGTATTATTAATATGAATTGGTAAAAGAAATCTTGTATCAAAAGTCTTATAGTTTATGACTAAACATTGCGATTTTTTAGGGTTAAGAATTAAATCATTCCACGTAGCCCATTCATAAACATTTTTCAAATCTAAATTTATATCTAAAATACAATTATTAATGTCTTCTTTCCTACAAAAATTATATAGTTGAACGTCATCAGCATACATATGGATTTGGCAAGTTTTTATTACATCAGGTAGATCATTAATATATAACGAGAATAGCAAGGGGCCTAGAATTGACCCCTGAGGAACACCACGACTTAATCCAGCGGATGTTGATGACTTGCCATTTGAAACGACTTTTTGCGTTCTAGACTGGAGATATGACAAGACCAATTTAGATGAATATGTGGAAAATCCAAATAGCTTGACGAGTTTTACGATCAATGTGGAGTGATTTACGGAGTCAAATGCTTTAGAATGATCCAACAGCGTTAAAAATACAATTTTCCCGTTGTCAACATGTGCTCGAATTTCCTCTGAGACATCAATAAGAGTTGTAATGCAACCTCTTTTTTTTCTAAAGCCAGATTGTTTATTATGCAATAATTTATTTTCGATAAGATAATTTGTCATTTGGTTATGCATAAGTTTTTCAAAGACTTTTGATAAATAAGGAAGAACAGCTATAGGCCTGTATTCCTTATCGGTTTTAGGTAACGGAACAATTTTAGCGGTTTTCCACAATTTAGGATATGTCGAAGTCATAAATATTGTATTAAAAGTATGTGTAGTGTAAGGCAATATTTTAGGCAATAAAGCCTTAACAAAGGTCGGGTTTATACCATCCAAGCCTTCCGAGTCTGATTTTACAGAAAGAAAAGCCTCAAGAACATCTTCCTGATTGACGCAATGAAAGTCAAATGAAGTATTCAAGTTATTCATTGGTAAATTATCATAATGTGTAGATGAAATATTTGGTGAATGATGTGTAGTAAATGTTTTATTTAGATCGTTAAGCTCTATTTCAGACAGATTTTTCGCCTTTATACCATCTTTTAAATCCAAATTCTTAATTTCTTTCCACAACCTTTTTCCGTTTAAGTTAGGGTGGAATTTTCTACTGAAATATTGCTTTTTAGCAGATTTGATGGCATTATTTGCGGTACTTCTTAATCGTTTATAAGTAACGTATAATTGTGGGATTTTGTATCTTTTCCATTTTTCATAGGCCAAATTTCTTTCTTTAATTAAATTACATATATTCACGTTAAACCAAGGATTTGAACAATTCTTGATTATTTTGGTTTTAGTTGGTACATATTTTTCAAAAAGGTAGGAAATATTATCATTAAATAATTTGGTTTGTTCATCAACATCAGCGATATTATAAATAATGTGCCAATTTAGATGGTCAATTTCATAATTAAGAGCATTATAGTTAATATTTTTATAATCTCGATACGATATAGTTTTGTTATTCGAAGATTTGTATATGGGCAGATCATAAATTAGATAGATGAGGTCGTGTTTAGAAAAATTAGGATCAGATATTTGATCATATAAACATATTTTAGAAGAATTATTAACACAGAAAACATCTAGAACGGTACTATTTGTTGAGGTGAAATGAGTGGGAATCGTTGTGTTTACCATATATATCCCAAAGGTTTGAAAGGTGCGTATAATTGAAGTATCTTCCAACAAATTACAATTCAAATCTCCAGTTAGGACAATATCATTATATTTAACAGAGTGCTCCTCTAGCCATGTTGTTATTACTGAAAGATTTATATTCTTATGCGGTCTATAGATTACTCCAATTAAATATTTATTACCAATACCATAGATTTCTAAAAATAGAAAATCAATATATACATTATATTATGTTGATACTAACATTTTTATGAGATTCTGTACTTTAAGGGAATTCCCGGACGTGGTCCCTATATAAGAGCTATGGTAAAGTTATAAAATTTATTTGTGGCACACATTAACTTTATACCAACATATGTATAGAATATATGTACGTTAAAGTGATTTTCGGAAGAGGGGTTTATATGGGACCTATGATCAATCACGCACAAAATTTGGCGCACAAAATAATATTTATATAAAACTTACTTGAATCAAATTTTATTTAAATTTAAATATTTAAGGCATTTACAGTCGTTGAACCCCTATTCAGGGAGGATATTTGTATGGGGATTAGGTGAAATAATAGACCGATCATAACCATTTTCAATAGGGTTCGTCCTTGATCTAATAGAAGATCGTGCGCTAAATTTCATTGACTTATCTTGCGACCTGTAGTTTGATTACAAGGTTGACATGGACACACAGACGGTAAGACAGACGGATGAACATCCCCAGCATAAAAACAACCAAGAGTTTCCAAAAAAGAACATTTTCATCACTTCAAAAGTAGAACAAAGTGCATATTTTAAACTTTGTTGGAACTTCTTAATAATTACTTCAAAAAGGTGACAATAAATGAATTTTAAGTGGGAAAAAAGGTTAATAATTTCTAAGAAAATTAAAATTTTACAAATTTTAAAGCATTTTTATTACATTTTAATAAGGATAAAACAGAATTTTTGTTAAAACATTTTATAAAGATATTTTTAAGGAAAGTACTTCAAAAGAAATGAACATCCTACCAATGATAATCATGTGTTAAAAAAAGAACTTCTGCAGATCTTTTTCACTACTAAGTACTTCCTTCCAATGACAACACAATGTTAAATTCATGACTTTTTCTGCTCTTTTTCAGTTCCTGATAAAAAGGAAAAACTACATACCCAGCTGAAAATGGTCATATATTTTTATATATTACTCATGTATTATGATATATTGTTATATATGGGTCCATATATGAAAGTGTGTTTATTCATACATGAGCTATTATGCAATATATGGAAACATATATAGTAAAATATATGAACTATTTTGTCATATATGAAAATATGCTTGTGAAATTTTTGCCATATATGGTTTCATATATGAAATCAATTTTCATATATGAAACCATATATCAAATAATAAAATAAACATTAAATGCAATATAACTCTTAAACTAACGAAGGTATACAAAAATGTAATTCGGGAAATTTGTTGGAAATTTTGTTATCTTTAAATATTGTAATAACATCAAAACACGTACCATGCTTTATAAGCGAGTTATTTGCAAAAAAACTATTATTTTATATTAAATTTTACTGACTTAAATCTATTTTGAACAAGAATATTAATTTCTTGACATTTTAAAATAAATTGTAATATAACAAAATATTAAAATTATATAAAAATTATATAATTTATGAATTTTCTACAATTAATAAGTCACTTTGTCAACAAACAGCATCAGGAAAGGTAAGTGTACGAATATTATTAATAAACATAATTTCAATTTTAATTTTCATATATTTCAGAAAATTTTGTTAAATTAATTCATGGAATTTCTTCAATGCAACATTCTAAATGACACACATTTGCAGGAGAGTCTTAAAGGACAATTTCACTGCTGTTTCGGCGAAAATGTAAGTTGTTTTAACTTTTTGTCTTTATTACATTAAAAAAATTATATTGTATGCATATTACGATTTTATTTTTGCACGTTAATAAAATTAATAAAAAAAAAAAAAAATAAAAAAAATCTTTTATTATCAATCACAATAGGGTTTATACATATGTATGAATATATATGGTTATATATGGCCATATACCCTCAATTTTCGGATCCAAACATATATGCAACATAATATATGTTGTATATATGATCCATACATATTTTTTTACAGCGTTGCCATTTTAGCGCTTTTCGCGCTAGATTTAGCGCTTTTCAGCAACCTAAAAGTCGCATTTTTTTACATCAGCGCTTTTTCTTGAAAAGGCGCTAAATTGGCGCGTTTTGTATTCGGTTAGTTTTAGTTGCAGATTTAATCATGTTTTCTAAATTTTTCTGAATTTGAAATGTAGAAACTTTATATTTTTATGCAAAATATAAACATTACAAGGAAAATTCAGATTTTAAGCATTTTTAATTTTTTTCTTCAAATGTATAATTAATATTATAATACATACTTAATAGTGTATTTTTGTAATGGCCCAGCTGAAAAAGATCATATATTATTATATATTGACCATGTCTCAAAATATATGGATATATATGGTTCCATATATGTAAAAGTATGCACTCGTATATGAAAATATTTCCAATATATGGATTCATATATAAACCATATATGAAAAATATTACCATATATGGAACTATATATTTGAATTTAAAGTCATATATCGCTTCATATATTAACATATTTTCCATACATAAAAGCATATATGACCTGCATAGCCGTGAGTTTCAGATATAAATAAAATATATACTAAAGCTATATTGGCTTATTTGGGTAACATAATGATATAATTTTAAAGGAAGTTAAATAATCATCTTACTTCAATTATTTCTAACAAATTTGCCTGCTTTTACTACATATGAATATTATTTGTCAGTTTATTTACAAAAAGAAAAATTTAATAAGAAATTAACATTCATAATTTTATGACATTAAAAAATAAATAAAACAATTCAATTCCAAATATGAAAAAAATTTACAATATAAGCCAAAAAGCAATTTTAATCGAAACAAGTCCAAGGCTGTTAATCTGACAATTTTAATTCATGTTGCAGACTCTTATATTTTCTATATCTGTTTTATTTAAAAGTAAGTAACTTTCATTAATTAACGTTAGACTATATTAAAAACGGAATACAATTTTAAAAATTTTCAGCCTGGGACTTCATCGCAGAAGAAATCAAGAAACTGACCTACATATTTCTATTGCTACGGTGGCAGCAAAGGTAGTAGAATATGCCATTCATGTAAAATAAAGGAATTATTAATGAAAGTTGCTTCTGCTATTATGGTTGTAATAGCGGTGAGGAAGTTGAGAGCTATGGCGGCAGCAGGGGATTACATACATAATTCTCAGATCACTCGCTTTCATTATTTCTTCCAAATAAAATGATTAAATGTGTTTCATATGTGATGCAATCAATTCTGGCATATAGTGCAGAAACGCGGTTTAATATCTGTTAAATAAATCATTTATTGTATGAATTGTTTTTTATTGTTGAATAAAATTAAAAAAAAAAAAATAATAATAATAAAAATTATTTTCATTATAATTCACAATAGGTTGCAGATATATATAAATGTATATATGGCTTTATATGCCAAATATTTCCATATACCCTCAATTTTCGGATCCAAAACATATATGATGCCTCATATATATACATATATAATTATATATGATCATTTTCAGCTGGGGGTGTATTTTTTTATTTTCTAGAATTTTATATGAAAATAATTTTTGTGAAACATTCACATATCAAAATACTGTATGTTATTTTGTTAGAAAGCTCTTATTTGACATTTTGACTCAAATGTTCCAAACAAAGATGGTTGGAATGAAAATAGAAAAAAAAAATTGTAATATCTAAGTATTTCTAAAAGTAAAACATTATCTCAAATTTCCAATTATATAAAAACAATCCTTCCTGATGAAGAATTTGGAAAGACATAATTTTTTTAGTTTAGTTTTTTCAGTAATCTATTGAAACATTAATTTTTATTATTTAAAGCACCAATTATAGCATTAATTCGTTCAAATTTTAAATTACTGAAAAGATCCCTATCTAAGATAACTTACTAAGGTGTAGAAAAGTCCAGAAATAAAAGTTAGAATTAGTTTCGGTACTTGTTTTGAATTGAAAGTTTCTTAGGGTGTATTCAGTATTTTCCTTCTCCTGTAAAACTTCGAAAAGTGCAGCCATCGATATGTATTCTGTATTTATTTTAAGTATTTTCAATAAATATTTTTAAAGACGCCACACAATTTGCATACATAGGAAAAGATATGAGAAAAAAGAGAAAGTTTAAAACAGGATTTGGCCACTAAGTGAGCAGTATAATGCTGGGACTTGATACTTTAACATATTTTTAATTTTAAAAGCTTTTAACTAAAAGTTATTATCAAATGTATAACCTCTCTTTGTCCTTAAATATTGTTTTTATAAAACGTTAATGTTCAATATTGCATATTACTACCAAATACAATATAAACTCGATAATCTGGATAATTGATTGCAGACCCCTATCCGGATTATCAAATTATACGGATTATCAAGGTTTTTTCCTCGTACTTTTTGGACAAAATAACCATTAAAATATGTATATTAGCTGTATATTGTTTGAAACATTTAAAGTATCAATTTCAAGATTTTCACCCAAAAACATTGTATATTTTAAGGTTTTCAAAAGTTTTCATTTTATCTGCAAGAGAAGCAAACTTTTACGTACTTAGTGAACAAATTTTGGAACAAAACTTATCGATTGACAATGAAATTTAACTACAGTCTCACATATTAATTCTAATTTTATTATTCTGTTCTAAATTTAAATAAAAATATTAATTTTTATAGGCAATCCGGATTACAAAGTTGCAATCAATCTAGATTAGAGAATATGTAATGATTTGGAAAACGTCGTCCGGATTACTGAATAATCTGGATTATCGATGTCCGGATTATCG
Source organism: Protophormia terraenovae (assembly GCA_951394005.1). Taxonomy (NCBI): domain Eukaryota; kingdom Metazoa; phylum Arthropoda; class Insecta; order Diptera; family Calliphoridae; genus Protophormia; species Protophormia terraenovae. Next base: position 149,034,552 of record OX596074.1, read on the forward strand.
AGTTTATACTGTATTTACACAGGAACTTAAAATAACAAATAAATATGTAATAAGTTGTTTTGCTCTTAATAAAAATACATATTTAACTAAAAGATAAAAACAAATTTTATTCAAATGTAATTTAGCGCTTTTTAGCGCGATTTTAAGTGATGACCGGCGCGTTTTGCTTCAAAAAAGTTGACAACACTGTTTTTTAAGCTGGGTAATTCATTTTTACTACTTTTAAGGAGAGCGTTTTTAAGGTTTAAAATTGAAATTAAAGCCCATAAGTATACAATTTAAAATTACCTTCCGTGTAAATATATCCGCAATTCGTATGAAAAATATATGATATATTTTTGGACCCGATATACTGGTTATCGAATAATATAGTAATAAAGTAATGGTGTTGTTTTTCTTTTTATAAATTTTATATTTTGTTTAAATAATATCTCAAGTTATACATTTTTGAATTATGTACTTATTACATTTCCAAAATATTATAAAAATAAAATTTTTGTCTTCAAAAATAACATATTTTAAATAAGTCTATTAAATTCCATCATGAATTTTAATTTATTAAATATGGAAAAATAGGGTAGGGTATAAAAAGAAAAATATAAAAAATTTGATGATATACATACATACATACATACATACATACATACATACATACATACATACATACATACATACATACATACATACATACATACATACATACATACATACATACATACATACATACATACATACATACATACATACATACATACATACATACATACATACATACATACATACATACATACATACATACATACATACATACATACATACATACATACATACATACATACATACATACATAATTTTCACAAAAACGATTTTAAAATAAAAAACGAACTCAATAACTCAAGCAACCTAAGTACACACTCCCGAATTTGACATATTTTATATGAAAATTATGAATTTAGTCTACATGTTCTAAAATCGTAAAGCATGAATCTGCAAAAAAAAAAATGCAGTTTCGCAATAAATAAGAGTTTGCAATCGCGATTTCTGGAATATCAGCAAAATATTGACTTTATGGGCGAAAATGGGAAAAATAATATTTTTCAGAATTTTGGCAGTTTTTTGAGAATTGTGGGATTCTTTCTACAAAAATCTTAAGGGTTTTTACATTTTATAATTTTACAAATAAAATATTTATAGTTTATCCAAAAACTAATTTTTATAAAAGTTTTCCTTCAATTGCAAAAATTAGAAAAAGTATGTACTAAGTTACGAAAATACTACGATGAAAATACCTTAAACTCAAGTTTTAGTCGATTTTCATGTTATCTTTTAAAAACGGACAAGAAATTACTCTTTATAAGGAAAGATAAATGAATTGAAAGTTCTAATGATATATTCCCCGTTGAATGCTCTAATTATTTAAGTGAAAATAATTGAGCTTATCTGAGTCTATTTTTGTTGTTAAAAAGAATTTTAAAAGGTCATAAAACAAAAACTTTGCTTGCCAGCAAAAAAAAATTTTTTGACGGTTTATTACATTCATCAAATGCTTTCAATTGCAGATGGAATGATTTCGCCCCAAAATTCAGTTGCATAGTTTTATTTGGCACTTTACTATTTAAGGAAATTTTCCATAGTTGTTTATAATTCTCATATAAGGCCTATTAACATAAAGTTCATTGTCAGGTTAGACTGACTTTAACAAATTTACTTGTTTATCTTCGATTAAGGAAAAATAGTCTTTATATAGTCTTCTTTTTATATTTTATTTTTTACCTATGTATTTTAAATTTTGTATAAGCTTTTAATTCGTAATAAATATAATTTTTAAATTTGCTGAGAATTTATTTCAAGCTGGGGCAGATGCTCCCACTGATTATCAATTATCTACAAAAAAAAAAAAAAAACTCTAAAGCAAACATAATTTACATATTAACACCTGTATTTTATTACTACTACTGTTCTCCAGCATTTTACTTTCAATTGTTTTATTTTTTGCATGAATTATTTTCTCAGTGAACTCTCACAGTAAGTTTATGAGTAAATATTTTAAAAACAAACTGAAAACCATATTTATTTAATTTAGTTTTTCTTTAGACTGCTTATGAACAAACATGAATGATGAAGAAGACGTGGTCTAAAATGTAAATAAATAAAGTGAATAAAATTGCACATTTGTGGCGGCGCTAACTGTTGGGTGTATAACTGATGTACAGATGGTCAGATAAAAATAGTCTTGAAGAAGAAAACAAAAGATATATTAATAAAAATAACTCGGTATATTTTGTTTAGCTCGTTTTCAATTAGATTCATATGTGTCTACTTTATACCCATATCATTTATGGAGAATACACCCAAACACTTCACTACAGTTTTGTTTTGTCTTAGAAGTATACTTGGTTTTTGTATATTTTAACCATAAAAACCAGTGGTTTAGTGGTTGGTTGGTAGATCTTGATATAAAGAACACTAACAGCTTAAGAAATGTTTCAACAATATTCTTTTTTATAATAATTATGAATGCAATGAATTAATATGCAAGTATTTTTAAGACATACTGAAGTTAAGATAAAATAAATTTATAATAAAGTGGAAAATAGCATTAGAAACGTAAATAAACTCAAACTTTTTAGAGCACAAGCTTCGGTTCGAAAAGATATTATTATAATATATACTAATGATTAAATGATTAATTTTCATTTGCATTACAATTTGAATTTTTATTACTCACAAAAAATAATCCACCGGAAATTTGTTGGGAGTAAAATTTTCTTTTCCTGTCACTAAATCTTTGGTATGTTATTGTTTTGCAAAAAATGCAACCTGTTGTTAAATTTCTAACAAAATTCATTATAATCCGGTTCTACTATAATTCTAAAGCAGGAGTTTAGCAAAACCTGTGCTCCAAGATTTGAGTGCTTCGCACAACCCAACATAAGTAAAAAGATAATAAATACGAGTATGTATTCATACATTTGTGTAAACTTTATTTAATATTATTGTAGTTATACTTAGGCTTAAACAGTAATTTGATCAGTAGTACTCGTACGCTTTCCCTACATTCAATCATCCAACCACCAACTAAACTCTAACCAACTCTAAGCAACCAACCAGTCCGTCTGTCTATCCCTGAACACGCACTTACAGATGGACGGACGCAAGCAGCATTTAACAATTGTACTGCATGTCATGCCGGTCATAGTTTTGTATCATCATTATAATTATAGTGATAATAATGAATAAATTCATCATTATCGTTTTTAAAAGAATTTATATCCACCAGAGTGTCTGCTCCAACTGATCCATTACAAGCAACCAACCGTAGAACTTCTATTCATAGTAGTTGTTAGCAGCATAGAAAAGAATGAAAACCAAAAAACAATTCCTTTTGGGTTGGAATTCAACTGGAGTTAGTTTTTTTTTTTTTACTAAACAGAAGAAAAACCTCAAGTGTTTGCTTAGATTTCAAGTCTCCTCTAGACTCTTTACACTCCATGGTTTAAAAAAGAATTCATTGTTTTATGTTTTTTATGAGTTTAGATCATGAAATCAACAGTATGTAACATGCGAGTAAATGTTCTTCATATGTATATACATATGTATTCTTATACATATTTATTTGTACATATTCGTTATACTACATATTCGTTTACATACAGATTTAATGTAATTTTATTTATACATCTGTTTGTACGTTTTCTTAATGTTGTTACACTTTGTGGTCATTATAAAAATAAATGTTTTTTTTTTTTTTTTTTTTTCTTGCTATTCTTCTTGTAGAAGTGGAAAAACATTCTGGAATTAAATGAAAAACTCGTGCTAAAATGTGAATCTAGGGATTCTTTATTTTACACTACTTAATCTCCGTAATAGTGTAAATAATTCTCATTTTATACACATGATTTACTTTAAATTTACAGCTAATTTTTATATTACTTGTTTAAAACGGAAAATATTTGTAATTTAATTTCTTTAAATAAATAGTGAATTTTTTGCTTAAGTAAACATTACTTAGATCCATTATTCAACCGTGCTTTAATACTTGTCGGACGGTCTTTAGTTCAATTCTTCGTAAGTCCGAAACAAAATTCAAAACATAACTCTGGATGGAGTAAGAGGAAATATTCAACTCTCCCCTTTTAAGTTTTATCTGCTCAGATTTCGCAATAGTCGTTATCAATTTCCAAATATTTATCAAAGACTAACCCTTTGGATTGAGGGCAAATGAAACTGCCAACAGAATTATACTATTTTATGGTCATCAAAAATAGCACCAAATTATGTGACAATATTTTCGGATTACCATTTTCATATCGGTTTAATACTTAATGCTATGCAAGTTTCCCATGGTTTTTATAGTGACAAATTAATTTTATTTTCAAAATAAATTTACAATGACTGAAACGAATCAAATAAATCTCTGATAGCTTATTCAAATCTCAGTTGAGCCTGCTTTTTTTTAACAATGTTGTAGTTTTGTTGTATTTATAGTTTTGTAATATTTGATTAACTACTTACATAATTGTTTAAAATAAGTACTCTAGAAATGAGGACACATGAATTCGTCGACATCGCCATATAAAGATAATGAGTTTTTCAACCGAATTAAATGTAGTTACCGCCCTTTGGCAATGTAATATGTTGGCTTACCGGATAAATAAAGATTTTGCTGCCTATATAGGTACTAAACGTAAATGTGACGTACTGACCTCATTAAATAAGGTCGCTCTACGTTTTTACGTACCAGCTGTAAGAACAGTGTTGACATCTTTTAATTTTAGTACACTAAATTTCTGTAAAAAATCGCTACAAAAAGTTATTAAAAAAAGAAATAAATGTTGAATAATAAATAAAACAATAATTTTAAATTAAAAATTCTTGTTATAAAAGAATAAATTAAAAACCAACAAATTTAGCGATTTTTAAACTACAAAAGATTTACTGGAAATTTGTTTAATTGACTTCACTGATGTTGATGTGTACAAAACAACAACAAAGTAGTTTACGTTTACATTTACGGCAGAGTAATAGAGCCTTCAACTAATTTCTGGTAGGATATTCTAGCTGTTTTTCATTTAGCTTATAATATATGACACCCTTCTGATTCCTCAAAATATAGAGCATAATCTTGGCGACAAGGATATTCAGCTTTAGTGTGAATTTTTCTAACAGGAATTCACACATGAATTTGGATGAATCCAAATGTTTTTAAAAGCCTTTAAATTATTGTTTGATCTACTCCCTATGATGCTGGAAGCACTTTTGGCATTTTGCAAGATCAAAGCCTCTTATTCTTCACCTTCAAACTTTATTCGACTAGGCGGAATGCTGCTTATCAATATCTCAAAATTGTTAATTTTAAAAAATCAAAACCACTAAAGAAAAGTTTTCTCAGCAGACATAGTTGTCAAAATGGACATTTGAAAAATTTATTTTTCACGCAATTTGTAAAAGGTTTAATGCATATTTTTTCTCAATATTCCGTGTTTAAATGGAATGTGGGTGGAATATCGTTCAAATGTATCAGGCGTATTCGCACAAAAGCACGGATCAGTGAGTTTAAAATTTAAAGAACTCTCATACATAGAGAATCCTTATCTTTTGATTGTGGCTTATTGGCAAAGATCTGCGAACTCAGCGAATCTAGCGGGGTCATATAGCATATATTGGTTTACGTTACTTTCAGGAGGGAGCTGACTATTTCCTGAAATTGTGGAACGTAGAAACTTTTTATTGGAACCACATGTCATTTACGCCTACATATATCTCACAATTCTAAAAGACTGGCTGCCATTTGTTTGTTTTTTTTATGGCCAACAATCGACTGACTCAATATCCAGCACGTTTTCATGGGCGATAATAATGTTTCCTGTTGACCTGACGGGTATTGAAAAAATGCTAAATTTAGCGGACAAACGTTACAGACGCAAATGAATAATAAACAACAAGACTAGACTAGACTAGAGCCCTGGTCCGAGTGACTAGACTAGAGCCCTGGTCCGAGTGGAAAAAAAATGTCATTAATTACAATCAATGTTTGATGAAAAAAATTGTTGTTTATATAAAATGATTATGTAATTTGTTAGAATACTTCCATTTTGAGTAATTTATTTAATTATAACAATATTTGAAATCATTTTAAAATTCTGATTAAAAATTTAATATAAATGTTTGGGAAGATATTTGTTTCTATGTATTTAAGGACTGCGCACGAAAAAATCCGTGCATGCTCTTGGGCTTATAACTTTTGATGTGGTGAAAATTAAATAATTCTGTTTAAATTTGGTTTAAATTTGCCGTTATGCTCACTAGCTATGTGCTAAGTTTCATAGTTATAGCGAAACTAGTTTTCCTTAAAATGGAAATTGAACAAAAAACACCAAAACACATAATAGAAAATTTTCATGAAATCTTATATCGGTCATATAAAACAATTGCTAGGAAAGCAGTTGTGTCAAAAAATACATTTTCTTGGATCATAATATTATACAAAAAAGTCATGATCACTGAATGGAAATAATATAGTGGAAGAAAAATAGTATCTTCAGGCTGTTGGACTCAGACAAAATAGAAAGGATTTTCAGAGAAATTCCCCTCATCTCTGAAAGAAAAGTGACACAAAAAGTTTATTGCTTTGAATTATTATTAGAAAAGATGAAAGGGAATCTAGCCTGAAGACGTATAAAGTACGAAAAAAATCCTAATAGAAACAAAAAGCAAGAATTTGGAGGTAAAAAAATAACGTGAAAGTTCTTCAAACGAATTTTTCCATAATTATGATCAGGGTATAATAGACGATGAAATGTTCGTATAGTCAAACTTTTTTCAACTTCCTGGCCAGGCATTCTATGATGCAGATGCTAGAGGGAATATGGCAGAAAAATATAGCGTATCAAAGAAATCAAAATTCCAAAGAATATTTTTGTTTTGGAAAGCCATATGCATAAGCGGAAAAAAACAATTCATTCATAAAAAATGGTTCTATTAACACAGAAATATACGTGAATGAGTGACATTGGAAAAGATTTCTCCCTTTCCGAAGAAAATAGAATGTATCCACTTTCTTCTGACCTGTTCTCGCTTCTTCTCATTACAACAACAAAACAATGGAGTTGTAACAAAGAAATTGTTAGTGTTTGTACCGATAGATACTAATCCATCAAATTGCCCGGAACTTCGAGCAATTGAAAGATATTGGGCTCTAGTAAAAAATTATTTAAAAAACATTAAAAGCTTAGCTTAAAATAAAGCGGAGTTTAAAAATAAGTGGACTTATTCGAGCAAAAAAGTGACCGAAACACAATAAAACCTTTAATTTGAAGAATTTTGGAAAATATCAGATATTTTCTTAAAAACCAACAGAAAATAATTTATTTTTTTTATATTTAGAATTTGAACACAACAGCCATTAATAAAAATATAACTTAAAAAAAAAATCCCCTATTGGTTTAGTTTCTATAACCACGGATTTTTTTCGTGCGCAGTCCTTGTATATGTAAATGATCATTTGCATAATATTTAAGGTCAAGATCTTTTTTTCAAAGTCTTATTATCCTTTTTTATTTTATCTAAAAAATCTTTAAGATTTAATTTTTTTAACTATTTTTTAAAATATGGCAAAATTATATTAATTTTCCTTTTTCTTGAGAATCTCAGTTATCCATGGCAGTGATTCCTCTCACACTCATGTTCCCGCTTTAAATTTTTATCATAAGACTTATGATTACCAATGTAAAAATAAAAAATAAAAGTTCTTTACCTGCTTCCATGAGAATTAACATTACTGGCAGACAGTTGTTATAATTTTTTAACAATTATTTTTTCTTAAATCTGTTTTAATTTTTTCTTAAATCAGTTTCAGATTGTTGAACTTAACTCTTTTTTTAACTAGTCTACTATTTTCATTTTTTTATAATAATTAATTTTTGTATAACACCATCCGGTTGTCAAAAAATTCCTGGCTACATTGTTAAGGTTTCGACATGTTACAATATCTACATTATTATCTCTTAAAGACTCTTCAATAATTAATTTTTGAACTTCCGTTTTTTAGTTCAGACAAACATTGCGGTTAAGAAGAAGAGAAAAAACACAAGAAAAAGACCTGATTTAAGGCTTAAAGATGCTTAAAAACTAAACTGGTAATTTGATTCTTTCAACTGGTCTTCTGGTCATTATTTTTTTTTAATTCCGTTCATTTATTTTCTTAACTTTTTATTTTTTTATTTATTGATGTGTGTAAAAGAAGTGTGTTAAGAAAATCCGGTATTGAAGTGTTTAAGTAACATTATACGTGATATAATTACGTAAAGGATTAAATGTAACAATGTAGGAGCTTTAAAAAAAAGCGGATGTAAAAGATGTTTAACATGGATGTGAGAGGAATCACTGTTATTAACCTGCTGTCATGGATAACTAAGATTTACAAAAAAAAAAAAAATTATATAATTTTGGCAGATGGGAAAACATACAAAAATGTTGCATGTAATAAAAAATAGCTAACAAAAAATTTAAATTTTAAAGATTATTTTTAGATAAAAAAAAAAATAATAATAATAATAATAATAATAAAATTTTTAATAAAAGATTTTGACCTTAAATGTTATACAAATGTTCATTTCCATATTATTAATAAATAGAAAATAATATTTTCGTAAAAAATTTAATTATTAATCAGAATTTTAAAATGATTTTAAATATTTTTATAATTAAATAAATTACTCAAAATCGTAGTATTCTAACAAATAAAAAAATACAAATTTTACATAAACAAATATAAAATTTCAATTACGAATGACATATATTCAATTATTTTATTAATTGAAATTCAATTATTAAAATGATTACTTATTTTTATTTATATTTTATTAATTGATAGAATAAGAAAAATAATTTAAAGCCCATAAAATGTTTTATTTTTAGTAAAACATATTAGAAAATTATAATTTTGATTATTGAAATAATCTTTTATTAATTGATACTATTAAAAAAGTATCTAGTTGAATTTGAATTAATTGAATCCTAAATGACTTTGTCATAAAAATTGTAACTTAAATAAATGAATGAAATTATTCTTAAAAAAATATTCATTCAAATATTTTAAATTTCATTCATTTTTTAATTGTACGCAAATTTCATTATGAATATTATTTATTATTTTATTCCTACTTCATTTTTCTCTTACGTTTTTAATGTTCAATTCATAAAGTATCAGAAAAACATAGCAGATAAAGCTTATGAAAGAAAAAAAAAATACCAGCTGTATGTAAAATTGTCGTCTGTCTTAAATTGAGTTTAGTTTTTGTATATTTTTCTTTTTATTCAGATTTACTTAATCTCTTCTATAGAAATCTGTTTTTGGTTGCTCCCCTCTTTTAAATTTTTTTTTTTTTTTTTATTTAATGATTTCATTTTTGTTTTGGTTTTTATTCGATTATTTTAGTTTAAGGCCCATAATAAAACGTATTTAATGCTTAAAATATGATTATGAAGATCGAATACTTCTAAAACAACAATAAGAACTGCAACTACTGCAACAACAATAACAACAATTACGATTTTTCTCGAATACCATAAGTAGCACCAGACTACTTTGGCATTAATGTAGTCTATTATGAACTGACGACACGTATTAGCGAGAAAGAGGGTTTGTTTTATTTTGTATTTTTTTTTTCTGCTTCTTTAGATTTTTTTATATTGGATTTGCAAAATAATAATAAACGATATTTATGTGTCAGCAGAGAGATACAAATGGTTTTGCAAATGGAGACAAATTAAAATATTTAAAACTTCAAATACAATTTTTTTAAATTTCTTAGGTTTATACAGCAGCAACAACTTGCAAGAATACACATATAATTGAAAAAAAAAAAAAATAATAAAGAATTACATACTAATTATTATCAGTTATTTCTAAATTAAAAATTAACTCAGTATGTATCTGTGAAAAATTTTATTTACTAATAATAAACGTAGCATTTAAGGCCAATAAACGGATTACTAATATGTATAATGAAACTATGATTTTAATTTTCTACAGAAAATAAGTTGTTTGTGAAATCATAAATACATCCCTTCTCGATCATAATTTTTAATCTAAGTCGAAATTTTTTAAACTTTTATTATTTTACTGATTAGTCTGCTTCTGTCTGTAAAGTTGTAATAATTTAATTTTTCTATTTGGGAATTGCTGAAATTTATTGTGTAGAAATAAATATCAACATATATCATTAATACCAAAGCTTACATCCGTAGAAGGACACATGATCATTTTTTTTTTTTTTTTGCAAATGCAAGAAGAAAAAAACACAAACCAAGAAAAATATGTTTCAACTTGCAAAGTATAAAATGTAAACAGCAGAAAAAAGGGTTTGTGGTAAAAGTACACTCGAAAAATTTTATTAATTCAATTAAAATATATCTAGATTTTCACATAAACAATAATTAATATATTTCTAATCAGAGCCAAATGAATGAAATAAACCGGTACTTCAAACTATTAAAATATTGGACATAAAAAATAATTCATAATTAATTTTTTAAGTAAAAAAGCATTTTCAACATAGCATTTAGCGTCTTGAGCGCTTATTCAAATTGTATAAACATTTTTTTTCCGATAGATAAATCGGTTTGTTATGGACCAAGCCAAAAAAAGGCAAAAAATAATATTTGGCACAACTCTGTACAAGAACCAAGTTGGATCATTTCATCGGCACAAAAATTCTAAAAAGTTTTTGAATTTTCTGTGAGAGAACGAAGAACTTTTCGTTAACCTTTTTTAGCGATTTTTAATACGAAAATTCTCGGAACTTTTATTGATCTTTTGGGGTATATATCATATATCTAAATTATCGGGGGCATCTTTCATTACACCCTTTACACTTGTGGTCAAGGGAACAAATATAATATAATTTAAATAGAAACCTTAACATATACCAAATGCCGTTTAACTTAAGATCAGTTAAACAACTCTGCTAACTATAGTATATGGACTATAGTTAGCAGAGTTGGGGGTAGTGCACTAAATTTGCAGTTTCCACTAACACTTAGTGATAGTGCAAAATTTTTAACTACAATCATTAATTTTTAGTGGTGATTTGAAAAATATCAGCCTCACTCAGCATAGTGGTAGTGAAAAAATATTTTTTTCCACTAAAATTATTTAGTGATAGTTAAAATTTTTTCAGCTCAAGCCTAGTGCAACATTTTTTTTCTTCACTAAATACTTTAGTGCAAAAAACAACCCTCCACTAATTTTAGTGCAACTTAGAAATTGTTCACTAAATTGAAAGAGGACATAATATTTTTTTAAACTTTCTCCACCAAATACAAAATAAAGACTGATCCTTATTTTCACAAACCAATTTTAAACTTAAAATGTATTTTAAAACATATATTGTACACAAATATAGTCTCTTAACTATTCGAAATCGCTGAATAATGGATATAACTTTAGGCGTTCGGTCTGTGGAACGATAAATTAGTCAGTAACGTTACTCGTTTATATATGTATGTCTCAACATACACAAATACGCTTACAAGATTTCCAAAACACACTAGAAGAAATTCTAAATTATGTAGTGTTGTTCTAAAACGATTATAACTTTGATAATTACCATCATAGCCTTCTAAAATTAGTTCAGTGGGTTGTGATTGATTGGAAAAATGTCATGTTTATGTTTAGTGAAGAACAAAATTTCATTTTTATGTTTAGTGAAAAAAATTTATTTGCAGCTTATGTGTAGTGACTGTTCAGATTTTGCACTATTGAGTGTAGTGCAAATTTTTTATAGTTATAGTGAAAAAAATTGCAATATCACTAAAATTTTTTAGTGGTAGTGAACAAATGTTTCACTATAATTATAGTGGTGGCAAATAGTTAAAAATCAAAATTTTTTCACTATAGTGCGATTTAGTGAAAAGCTGAATGCACTCACAATTTAGTGCACTACCCCCAACTCTGATAGTTAGACACCAAAAGAATGAAATACCTATTTTTTCTACCGCTAAACATTCGTAGTGTCTTATCCATTTCCGTTTCACTCAAAACTAAACATAATGTACGCCTTGCACTGGGTACAAATTTGAGGTAATCATTTAGCAGCCCCAGGTGTTTGAGTCAAGTAAGAGAGGGGTTGAATATAATGTCCTAAACGCCGATATCCGGCTCGAAACTATAAATAAGTTTGCAATCGAAAATTTCCTTGTTGTCTCTGTTTAGAGGTACCAAGGCAAATTTTGTCAGCTACAATTAGACACCAATAGAATAGAATACTTAATTTTTGCGACGCTACACACTTCATCAGCATTCATGGTGTCTTATTCATTACGATTTCATTGAAACTTAAACAAATACTTCTGGCACAATTAACCGAGCTTTATCATAAGTATAAGTTACACTTAAATATTTTCCATAAAATAGAAATACTTTTAACTAAGATTATTTTCATGGCTGTATGTTTATGAAATGAAAAGAATCATCAAGTAGTAGCAGACAGAGTATTAAAGTACTCACTCGTACTCGTTGCAAATATTAAAATGTACAACAATGTGCCACAAACAACTTGTGTGTTAAGATACTTCAAGTAGTAAGTTTTTGCACTTTCAGTAGAATACAGTGTTGTTAACATTTAGTCAAAAGAAGAAGATATCGATGAAGAAAAAGTTTCAAAAGTATTTGCACAATGGTACCGAAGTCAGAAACAAACATTTAACAAGAAATAAATTAATAAGATATTAAGCTACTTGTTTTTTTATTCTCTTACAACTAATAAGGTACTGTCACACTTGACAAATATTTGACAAAATACGAGTGTTCATAAGTAAAAAAAAAAACAAGTGCGAATTTTATATTGGGAATCTATATACCCCCACCATCAACTTTCTCAAATTTTACGTTATATGAGATGTGGGCGTTTCCAAGTTTATATCGACCCTCGAACTATCTGCATAAAATTTCGTTATCGCACATGCTTTTGTTTAATAGATATCAGCAGAAAAATATGAAAGGACACCCTGTGTTTCTAGTATTTTGTCCATAACTTGTTTGTTTATTAACCGATTTTGCTCTTATGCTATAAATACTTGAGCCAAATTTCGTCCCCTAGGTTGTCCCGTTGGAGACCTATCCTGCTTTCAACAGACGGACAGACGGACGGACATAACTAGATCGACTCAGAATCTAACCAGGACCCAGAAAATATATACTTTATGGGGTCTTAAATGATTCTTTCGATATGTTACACACGGAATGACAAAATCAATATACCTCCGTCTTTTTGATGGTGGGTATAAAAAATCACCCAAATTTTTCGCAAAAATGTGTTTTATTTTATACGACTATTAAAAGAGCAAAAAAATATTTTCCAATGAACCTTGAATCCTTTAAAAGGGATTATTGTTACTTCGGAAAATATTTGCTCCATTTTATAGTATTATTGACAAAAAGTATCATTAAAAAATGTATTAAAAAGAATCTGCGAACAAGTAACAATTCAAAAGCATATTAAATTGGGATATTCAATGAAAAATGTCAAAGCAAAGGGTCAACCAAAATAGTCCTGATGACATAATTCAAGGAAAAATGCAAAAACAAAATTCCAGTAAGATATATCTTACAACGAAATATTTGAGTTAATAAATACATTAAGTCCTAATTAAAAAGTATTGAAATATTTATGCCAAGCTAAAGATTGCGGAAGTTAAATAATTTCTTTGCAAATGATTGCGAAATCTTGACCCATAGTGATTCCAAAGAGTTAAAGTACTTTTTTTTTTTTTTGTTGGTTTTGTTGCTATAATGTGCTTAGTGTAATGTGTAACTGACTGACTGAATGAGTGACTGTCTACATATCAGTTGATGATAATAATGATGATGATGATTCGTCTATAGTTTATGCAATAAACAACTCTTTGTACATTAATTTTGTGTTGTGGTGTTGTAGTTTTTTTTTTGTTCCTTATTCTTCTTCTTCTTTTTTTTTTTTTTTTTTTTTTTGGTTTTCTTTGACTTTATTATTATTGTAGTTGCTGATGAAGATAATAATGATGATGATGGTTACGCCAATAATTTTAATGAAAGCGGCTTCCTGTAGCGTATTGACGTGTAGAACTAATTGTCCACTTGCCAAGTGCTGACGTATCCCGGTGTGATCATAATCAATCTAAGATTTCAATCTCTAAACAACATCAACAAAAACAACTAGCAAACAGCCACTTGTAGTGAGCTTTTCTCTGATATATTTCCCGCAAAGGAGAAAAAACAGCAACAATAACATTTGAAAGTTTTCAAATGATGACATTTAAAGTTTTGACAGAAACCTGAATAAACATTAAGTAAAGTGACAGCTGGTAGCAAAAAAACAATACTTTTGTATTTTATGTGTCTGTGAGTGTATGTGTTTTTTGTTAAAACAAAACTTAATTTCAACATTTTAAAATTGTGTACAAATATGGCTTTTTTAACAAAATTTAACTAAAAAAACAAATTAAATATAATTAAATTAGTGACCTGTTTAAATTATAATAAAAGAGTTTTGGAAAAAAAAACCTTAATATAAACAGCAACAAGTTGAATTAATTTTAAGACAAACGTCTTTACAGTGGTTACAATTTAAATGCTTTTTTCTATTTTCCTTTTATGGTTGAAATTTTTACCATAGAAAATAAATTATTCATTAAATGCTGAATATAAATAAAGTTTAAACAGAAATAAATAAATAAAATATTAACAAATTATAAATCGTGCGAAAAATTAAAAAAGCGTGTGCTTTTAAGCTTTTAACAGCAGCTACAACAATAGAAACGAAACAAACAAAAAAAATCCAACCACACGATTTTAAAACTAATTTACAAGTTTAGAAAATTTCAAACTAAAAACGAAAAATTCAAACGATTCGCGTAGTAATGAAAACCATATTTGGCGTGTGTGTATCAATGTCTACCAATTAAGTTTTTATTTAAGATTTTCTAAACGATTTCGAAATAATAAAAATTTAATACAATACAAACTTTGTTTGTGTTTAAAATACATTAAAATACATTAAAATACACCTAGTTAAAATGTTAACCTCAACAATGTCTTTTAATCAAAAACAAATTTTACCGCTGCCACCGCCACCTCTACCACCATCACTGTCATCGACATCATCATCACAACAACAACAATCTGCCACATCTTGTTTGCCCACCAGCCACACGACCAAAAATCATCATTCTTGTTCTAATACAAATCTTAACAACAGCATCGGTAACAATAATAACAACAACAATTTAAACGATTCAAGGACACATTTATCGACAATTGCGCCCACACCTTGTCAACGTTTAAGGTAAATTTTATCATTATTTTTTTAGTTTTGTATAATTATTACAAAATATTATTAATTTCAAAAGAAATTTACGAGGGTTAATTTAAAAGTGAAAATTTTATATTCAAGAAAAATTTATAGTTTGTATTTTTAAAAAGAAATTATTAGCGTGTCTTTTAAAAATTTGCTTAGTTTAACAATTCTTAAGAGTAAAAATAAGAATTTATAAAAAAAGTTTATTTAATACATATGCCATTTAAATGTATTTTAATGAAAATACCTTGCTAAAAAAAAGTTTTCTCAATAAAAAATAAATATTAAAAATTTCTTAAAATACTTAAAAAATGCTCTAAACAAACGTTCTCCAAAACTCTTACATACACTTCGACAAAACTCTTAAAAAGGTTTCTCTTAAAAAAAAAAAAAAAAAAAAAAAAACTTTTTTAGAAATCTGTTACAAAAACTTTTGAGGAAGCTCTTTAAAAGCTTCATGTATTTAAAAGCTTTCTGTAGGAGCTCCTTTCTGAAAATACTATTTTAAACTTTCTGAAAAAGCTCTTAATCAGCTTTTTGAGGAAAAATTCTTTAAAAGCTTTTAGAGACAAATCTCTTAAAAATTATTTTTTATGAAAAAAAAAAAAAAAAACATTTAAACACTTTTTAATGCAAGAAAGTTTTTATTTGTTATTGAAGTATTATTATAAAAAAGCTTCTTTTTTTTAATATATATAATTTTAAATGAAAAAAAATAAAAAGCTTTGACAAAAATTCAACGCAACTTACATAAAAAATAATAGTCTTATCGAAAAATCGATTAAAGAAAACTATACGCAACTTCATCTTTGGATGAAGCTTTTACCAACAAATCATTTGCAGTAACAACTAAGTTTTTAAAACAGACAATAAGATTTTTTAATTATGATTTCTTTTACACGTGTTTTAAAAAAAGCTTCTCATCAAAAAGTATTAAATTAAAAAAAAAAGCTGGTAAAAGCATTGCAACAGGTAAAAAAGCTTTTAGCGAAATTGCATTTATTTAAAAATTTTTATTTTGATTTCCTAGTGAAAATCGAAGTATATTTTAAAAGCTTTTTAGCGATAAATAAATAAATTTTTTAAGTGAAAGTAATTATTAAGAAAATTTAAATCAGGTTTTTAAAAGCTTTTGATTAAGTTTTTATTAAAAATGAAAAAGCTTTTAAGCAAAATTTATTTTGATTTCCAAGTGAAAAATTTTTAAAGGAAATACAATTTTTGTAGATAAACATTTCGTCGTATGAGCTTTTTATCGATAAGTAATTTTTCATTTTTTTTTTTTTTTTTTTTTTTTTTGAGTGAAAGAATTGTAAAGAAAATTTAAGTAAAATGTTTAAAAGCTTTTGATGAAAAGGGATCTTATATAAAAAAAAATTAAATAAACAGCTTTTAACTAAAAAAGATTTAAAGAAAAATTTAAACTTAATTTTACATTTAGTCATATTTTAAAAAAGCTTTTAGCGACAAATAATTTTTCATAAAACAATTATTTTTTTGTAGTGTAAAAATTTGTTTTTCAGTTAGAAGCTTTTTGCGATAAAGTAATTTTTTTTGATATAAAGAAAGCTTTTACTCATTACAAATTAAAATGCTCGAATGAAAATATTAAATTAACTATTTTGTCAAAAACAATGCATTTAATAATCTTTTTTTTCTTAATACTTAAAACTAACTTAAACTAATTTAGTAAATATTTTGTTTAAAATTCCGAAAGAATTTCTTAAATTTAATTTTAGGTCTTGGTCTAAGGGTATAAAAAATTAAATCAACATGAATAAAACCATATATAATTACCAACACCAACTTCAAAGACCTTAAAAATACATTTTGCCAAATAATAATTCTTATTTATTTTACGTTATACATATTAGCTCATTGACTTTAAAATTAACATATACATTAAATTAAACATATGTTTAACATGCTAATTATCAAACAGCCCACGTATTTATTTAAACTATTTAAACATTTTATTAGTTAACACTAAAATTTTAACTATAAAGTTTAGGTGAGATTTTATTTTTATGAATTTTTGTTTAAAATTTAATGATCAAATTGGAAATTTTATATGACTAAAAATTACTATTTAAAGATTATGATGCTACAGAAAAATAAATAAAAAAACAAATACAATTCAGCCATTTTGGCACCAAACTAATTAAGAAAAAATAAAAAATGGAGATAAATGAGTATCTCCACGTTAAGACTGATGGATGCATTAAGTGTATTTGATTAATTTGGACATTTTTAATAGTTTAAAAAAAATATAGTTTACACTAAATTTATCAGACTGCGTGGTATTGATATGTTATAAGGTAGTAATTTTAAAATAGAAGAAATAAATTAATAAAGTTTTTAATGACAGAAAAAATTATATAACTACATATTACCTGCCACTTTTTATTTTTTGGTTTAATTACAAATATATTTTATTTAATATTTCAGCGAAATGTTTCGTCATTCTATTGCTGATAGTTCCATATATTCTGATTGCCGGGAAAATACTTATGAAGAGGTAAGTGAATAACCATTTAAATTATAGTATAAAATATCTATAAGAAATGCCCCAAATATATCGATTAGGACCTACTTCATACCGTAATCACTATTTCTTTATTAAAGAGGAAAATTTAATATAACTAAAAATATATTTTAATGGTTTAAAAAATATGTACATGCATATATTATTTCTAACAAAGCTGCACTTTAGCACTATAATTTCAATTTGAGCTTAATATAGTACAATGCATTAATGACAAATTATGATATGAACAATGTACATAATTATACTATATTTCAAGATTTAATTAAATTTGTTTACAGACAAACTGTCGTCTCTAATGTTTAAATACTAAATTATGAGCACACAATAAATATATGATGACAGACTTATTAGGTTATCTAGCTGTCATACTGACATATTTATTTAATTATTAAATAAAACTCTAGTATTTTAAATTAAATTCAAACCAAATTAAGTGCAGTTAAGGGGGTTATAGTCATACACATATAAGCGCTTAAAAATCATCTATCATTCTATCTATGTCAAGCATATTTTCAATCCATCTATCATTAGAAAATGTTCAATAAACAAATTGAAAAGAAAAATTTAAATAAAACAAAACAATTTTTAATTTCGTAAAGTATAATATGCATTCAATGTATTCTGTTTTTAAAAGATTGCAGCTTGTCAGTTATAAGACAAACAGCAGATACTCATTTTCAAAAACGGGTATGAGGGTACTTAGAATTTTATTTTGTCTTTAAAAAAAATAATAATAAAGGGAAAAAAAGAAAATCTATACTTTATTTAAGTGCATAATTAAATTTGAAATTTAAAAGTTCAAAGGGCTTAATTCCCATAAAATAATATAGTAAAGAAAATTTTAATGGGTTTTTTACATGTTTTTGTTCTATATTTGAATAATTTTATTACAATATTTAAAAAATATCATAAAATAAACACTTGCATTAACTGGAAATGATTGTGTATAAATTGAATTTTATAGCTTTGAATTTGGCAGTTGTGGTATTTTGAAGAAATGATCCATTTGAAATTTATCAAAATTTATTTTTTTTTTTTAATTACAGATTAATAAATTTTTAATTTGATCAGAAGCATTTGTTGATGTACAAACATTTATGTGTAGATACATGTTTAATTTTGTTGTAATGTTTTTAACAATTATGTGGTTATTTAATATTCATATGTTTTCAGTTTTATGGATATTTTTTTAATATGAAATATCAATGTCTAGCATGTGTCTTTTTGACCACAAGTGATCATTGCTACGATATACACAATAATTGCAGCATACATTTGCCACTATTAAATCATTGTTATGCAAACTGTTGTCATACATAAGATGGTACAGAGTTGTAAAGGAATTATTTTTTTATGATTAGTTTAAGACAGATTTATAATCTTCAATTGCAGTGTAACTCATTATCAATGTTGCGGGTCCAACGCAAAATGTTCGCCAATAATTTCTTCGCTTTTAGTTATCATTTTAGTACTTTTTCTTAAAGAATTCCACATATAAGTTTAAATAAGTGTGCCGATTTTTATAAAGATCGGTCTATAATTTACCATAGCTCCCATATAAGCCCCTTTTTAGAAAATCACTTTAACGGGCATAAATCCCATTAAAATGTTAGTATCAAGCTAATATTTGACACAAATAAGTTTTATATAAACGTAAATGATAGTTCCAAATTTTACTAAGATCGGTCTATAATTTCCCATAGCTCCCATATAAGGCCCTCTTTCGGGAATTACCCAAAAGTGAATAAATTCATATAAATGTTAACATCGAGGTAATACTCTGTATTCGTATGTTTTATTTTACACTTAATATGAGTGTAAAATACCCCTCCCTGAATTATAATGTACCCAATGGTGTAGGGTATTATATATCTTTTTCTCTCGTTATACCCACCATCAAAAAGATGGGTATATTTTTCTGGGTCCTGGTTAGATTCTGAGATTCTGATGTCCGTACGTCTGTCCGTCACAAATATTTGTCATATATAAGGTTTGTTTGGTTTAGAAAATGGGCAAAATCGGTTAATAAACAAAAAAGTTATGGGCTAAAAACTGGATACACAGGGTGTCCGTTTCATACTTTTTTGCTGATATTTCTTCAATACGTATAGTTCGGTATAAACTCGGAAACCAAAAATGGGAGTGGTCCGTCCACCCCCCCATATAAGGTGAAATTGTGTTCATATAATTCAAGGACCATGTAAACTCGGAAACAAAAAAATGGGCGTAGTCCGCCCATTTTACTGCCCACTTTACCGCCCCCTCCCTTATAACGTCAAATTTGAAAAAGTTGATGGTGGGTATATAGATTCGGCCGAGCCGAATATAACATTCGCGCTTGTTTTTTTTTCTTGTTCATATATAAATTTTTTTAATTTTTCAAAATTATATATCTCCAATCTAAGTTAGAGTCTGGACATAGAACAAACATTTCTGGAACCTATTAGTCCTAGACTACTCCTTTTTTTCCGATTGCCCGATTCCTGTCTGCACTAAATGTCCATTAGAGCCACTTGAAAATTCCACATTTTTCCATATTTTCTTAGTGAAAAAATACAAATTACAAAATTATTTATATCCTGATTCCAGAAGAATCTGGTCATAAAATATACATTTATCAAATAAAAAAGTGTATGTAGACAATTAATTAAAATTTATCTAAATTTGTTGCATTTTTAAAAAATATTTTCATTATATTTCTCTAAAAAAAATAATTATTTTCTTCATTAAAGTGATAAATTTATTGATTAACCAAAACAATTTATAATTATTGTATTATTGTATAAAAATTACATCTAAATAATAATATAGTTTATCTTTTTATGTATGTCTAATTCTTTATTTGTTATTATTTTATTATTAAAACCATTGTCTCATGTGTTTTAACTAAAAGTTTCAATTACACTTAAAAGTAAAAGACTACATTGAATGTTTTGTGGTTTTGCGTCAAAACAAAAAAAAAAACAATAGAAAAAGAAATATAAAATAACAAAAACAAAGCATCATCCATCTGTTAAATACACGTAGTAAGTAGATACACAAATAAATAAATACCAAGTCTTAAATACATTTGAGTTAAAGTTTAAAACAGTTTACTACTCGTACGAGTATGAACTAACAAAATATGGTAACGACAAGTTTTACTTTTGTGATTGAGTGTGAGTTTAAGTTTTGTATTGTGCAAAAGTTTAATGATCCAACTAAAATATTTTTTCTAACTTATAGACACATTTTATAAAACTAGTTTTTTATAAAAGAAGTTTAAAATTTTCTTTATGGAAGCGCTTAACTTAATTCATAGAAACTTAAAATGTTTTAAAAGAAAATGAAATGAAGAATTAAGTAGAAATTTAAAAAACAAGGTGTATGTATGTCTCTATTAAAATTAATTAAAATTACTTACCAAATAATAACAGAAAAAAAACTAAATACAAAAGATTTTGCACTGTACATAGTAATGTATTGGAAGTAGTTTGCCTCCTTTCATTTAGTTTACCAATAACACCTTTTACCAAAAATCTTTTCTTTTGTTAAATATTCGTTACAATAGTATATTGTATGAAAACTTTTGCTGCATTCAATACTTCTTCAATTTATTCATTCTATATGTTTTTGTCTTATTATTTTCCTTGACAGATGTTACATAACCTGTATCAATTGTATTTAGTTTTGTGTTTTTTTTTTTTTTTTCTTATTTCAATGTCTTATCTTAGATTTTGAACCAAATAAGTGCAGCCTTAAAGACAGATGCATTTTTGTCAATTGTTTTACTTTAAAGTAAAAGAAAATTCCCAAAGTATTATGTCGTCTATAAGATGACAAAATAAGTAACAAAAAAAATTAAAAACTGAGACAATAAGTAAGAGTGTTTGTTTCAATCGGATGTATGTAAAATTTATGACAATTTTTGTAATTTTTCTAAAAACTGTAACGCTCAACGCAAAGCAAAAGGGGGAGACAGCTGTTAAGAAGGATTTGAGATTTTTAAACTAGATTTATGTTTTTAAAGAATGTTTTGAAAATCTTATGGCGGATTATTAATATTTATATTCATAACTTTTGTGAGAATATTATTAATATAAATAATTTATGCAATTGATGCTACAGGATCCTCACATTTCTTTGTACTATGGAATAATAAAATTAGATTTATATTACCTGTTTATACCTATTAATAGAACGTATTTCACTTACCTAAAAATTTAAGATACAAAGAAACAAATATATTCGAAAAAACAATTTCAATTAAATTATAAAACGGATTTTAAAATGATTTCAAATATTTTTATAATAAAATAAATTACTATAAATCAAAGTAATTTTACATAGAAAAATATAAAGTCCAATTTCAATTACGAATATTCAATTATTATATTAATTGAAGTTCAACCTATGAAAAAAAAAATTTATATTTAATTATTTTTTTATTTATATTTGATTAATTTATTAATTGATACAATAAGAAAAAAATTGAAAGCTGATAAATAGTTTTACTTATTTTTAGAAAAATATTAGAAACTTTGAATTTTTATCAATTGATTGATACAATTCAAAAAGTAATTGGAATAGTTTTTATTTTTGTTATATCGTTTAATAGACCATATTTTTTTCTGTGCAAAAATAAAATTTAAAAAATAACATTTATTTTTTCAAATATTTAAAACTATTTTAATTTCGAATTTGCAATTTTTTAATAAAATTACATAATAACAAAATCACTCCAAGTAAAAATAAGTTAAATTTAATTTTTAAGTAGCAGCAGTATAATTATTAATACATCGTAAGGCTAAATGTAATGAGTAAACATTACCATGAAGCATACTTTTCTATTCGTTTAAAAATAAAAAAAGTAACGTAAAGAAGTAGAACAGCAGTATAATCATAAATTCATCGGAAGGATAAATGTAATGAGTACTCATTACCAAACTTATGAAAATAAATAATTCTTATTAAATACGTTTAAAGGGAGAGGTTACAAAAATTTAATATGGACTATAAATAAAAATATTTAAGCACTCTAAGGATCAAGGCTGCCCCCGAGTATATTTTCTAGTTTTTATTATTATTATTATTTTTCTATTATTTTATATTTAACCTTTAACTTTTTGTATTTTACTTATTTGGTTAATTAGTTGACATAATAAACTAAATGTCTAGACCTTAAATCCTCCAAAAGTATTACACTAATTACATTTTTAATCCGTTAATTAATTTTATACGTTTTTGCTCTAAACATTAAATGTTTCAATGCACATTTTTTTTTATTTTAATTAAAGCAAATACAATAATTATTTATAAAATAATTACTTCATCTACTTATTGTTAAAATAGCGTATAATTGGCTACTATTTTTCGATTTGAATTTATCGTTTATTAATTTAATAAAAATGTTTATCAACTTAATAAAAAATTTTATTGCATATAATGAAAATTTTAATTAAATTTTCTTTCTTCAATCATATGAAATTGTTTTATTAATGTGATAAATTTGTTCATTGATTTAACAAAACTATTTATTTGATTGACTTGAAATTTAAAATAAGATTAAATTATTGATTAATGAAAATTTTAGTAAAATAAAAATCTATAGTTCTAAAACACAACATTAATTCCTCGTAATGCTAAACGTAATGTGTGAACATTACTAAATTCATGAACATTTAAATTGTCTCTAAATAAAATAAGAGTGAATAAATTTCAAATCAAATTTCATCTTAAAGTTGACGAAACTATAAAAAATATTTCTAAAAGAGAAAAACCTTTTTTCTACCCATTTAACTATTTATCTATTTGTTTATCTATGTATTTATCTATCTATCTGTCTATCTATCTATCTATCTATCTATCTATCTATCTATTTATCTATCTATCTATCTATCTATCTATCTATCTATCTATCTATCTATCTATCTATCTATCTATCTATCTATCTATCTATCTATCTATCTATCTATCTATCTATCTATCTATCTATCTATCTATCTATCTATCTATCTATCTTTCACTAAACAAATTAATTTCTACATTGTCGCAATAAAAATGTTAATTAAGATTGTGTTTAAAAATTCTAGTTATATTGATGAAAATCACTAAGTTTCATACAATAAATTTATAAAAATTTTTCTAATGGGAAGGTCTTAATGAAAAAATGGTCATAGATATTAAAAAAAAAATATTTATTTGTTTTATAATCACATTTTTATAGTGACATTTTTTATTAATGTTACAAATTAGGTTATAGATTTAATGAAACTATTTCCTCAATTTAATTACAAAGTTTTTGAGATAAAATTCGTTTATTAATGTAATAAATTTGTTCATTGATTTAACGAAACTATTTATTAGATTTAATTATATATTAATTTTCTTCATAATTGAATTCTATTATTACAAAAATCTCTTCATTATATTAATTAAAAAATTCATTATAATAACGTAACATTTTGTTATATATACAAAACAGTTTCATTATAACAAAGAACGATTTACAATGCTTTCGTTTCATAAATATAATTTAATGGATTTGTATAGTAAAAGGGATCATTTAAAATTATGTGAACACAATTAATAGTTTAGTCTAATGTTATTTTACTAAAAACAATAAAAATACAACTAAATGACTTCAAATTTTCTTAGTCTATCCTTTTAACAAATCATTTCCTTTTTTAATTAACAAAAATTTTACAATCATTTTAAAACCAAATGAAATTCATTACAAAAAACTTCAAATGAAAAAAGCCAAACATTAATGATTTTGTCTTGTTAACAAACAAACGATGATGAGCAAGCATCATCATTATTATCACCGTTTAAAATAAACAATATATGGTCCGGTCCTTTTTGGCGGTTTATTTCATTTTTAATTTGAAACGAATTTAACTAAAAGACTACAACAGCAGCTGTACATTCCGATGATCCTGTTTCTGGCCTTAAAGAAAAAAATCTACAAAATTAAACAGGTCATTCGCCCTAATATTTATCTATTGAAAGTGTGTGCGTTGAAAATAGGACTCGCGTGCAAGGATATTAAAACCATTTTATATAAACCAATGAATAACTATTGTGCTGTTTAAAATTTTCTTTGCCTTGGTCCTTTTTCTTATTCTTACAATAAGACAAGATACAAAGAAGAAAAGAAATGTCTGCAGCTGCTGTTTGTTTATTTTATTTCAAACATTGAAATTTCTTTTTTCTGCTCTATTCTATTTTATTTTATCAATGCTTTTTCTATACCACACACACGCATCGAACCAATATCAAACATCATTAACACATTTTCAAAGATATTTTTATACCTGAATTGAAAAAAAATCTTTACGAGATAGAAAACACTTTTTTTATAAATAAAAGATTTCTAAGGTTTTTGATGCACATGCCGAGAATATCAAATTACATAATGTAATTCCTTCTTCATGGTTATGAACATTTAAAAAAAAAAAATATATTTTTCTGTATTTTATTAGAGAAATTATTTCTTGGTAAATTAATGAGAAAATTATTAAAAAAAATATATATCTAAAATTTTATGAGCAGCAATTATTAAAAATTAATATTTTTTAGAAATCATGAATATTTTTATTTTATTTTTATGTTTAATAATATTGTTAAAGGAATCTTTCTATTATTTTAATAATAAGAGAAACTACATATTAGATTCCTTATAAAGCGATAGGGGAAATTAATAAAAATTTATTTAACATTTACTTTCACCAATGAGTTGCAGTTAGAATCGTTTATTAAACATAGTCCACTTTTTTTTACAAACAAAGTAAACAAACAGTAATAATTGTAATTTCATAAAGCTTTTAAATTTAGCATCCCTATTTGTTTTGTTTTAGTTTTAACCTTAATATCGCCACTGCCAAAACCTTTCAAATCTAAAAATATCCTTTTCTTCCTTAATTGCCAGGCGGGCGTCGTTACAATAACATAAACAGTAAATAAACAAATTTTCAAAAATGTTTACTGAAACCCCTTTTACGAAAATAAACAAAAGTCTATAGTTTGGACATTTGAAATGTAATATAACCGTTTTTCAAGCACTCGTAATCAGGCGCGTTTTAACATACAATTGTAAATAAAATAAAAGTAGTTTAGATGTTTTCAAGTAGCTCGGAACAAACACATTTGTCGAGTTGATAAATCACATAAAGAGAGTAGTAGTAGTTAGTACTTGAATTTCAAAATGCAATCAAGAAGGAACAGGAAAAAAAAACTGCAAATAACAAAACAAAAACACATTTTTTGTGTTTTATTTGTATATAATAAAACCGTTAGGGTTTGAATTGATCTAAAAAGTAGAGAAATTTGTGGGACACAACGATTGCAATAGATACCCTACAATTCAGTTATATTAAAGGGAAAACAAATTTTAAGAATATTATTTAATTTTAAATGAAATCAATGTAGTAAGATTAATATCGTATACTTTTATATTTATTATGAAATTATGATTTCATTTAATTAATAATATTAGCATTGATTTAATAATAATATTTATTTGATTTAATTAAACATTTATGCTCATTGCATAGATAAATAATATTTATCAATGAAACAAAATAAAATTTTGGTTTATCAGCATAGATTTAATTTTAATTACAAAACATTGTTTTAGTATAAGGAATCATTTTTCAATGCAAATGTTACATAAATCTAATTTATAAAAATATAAAAATTAATCTGTATCTGTTTGCGCCTTATATAAAGCTAAACCGCTGGAGTAATTTTCACAGCATTATTCTGTAATCTCATATCGGAGCAGGTGGAAAGATGCTCCCTATACAAGAGAAAAAAAAACAATTTTAATGCAATTTAAGGCTCAGAATTCAAATATGGTATTCGTCTGATTAGAGATTTAAATTTACTAACAAAATTGGCGGACTCGATCGCATCAAGTTTATAGGGGAAAAAATGTTGCACATTGTAACAAACGTTAACATAAATTGAAAATTTTAAATTGATCTAAACATTGTACTTTTTTAACCTCAATTCTACCAAAATGGAAAATTTTTTTAGAAATGCCGTAGAACTCCTAATATAAACTTAATACTTTCATATTATGAAATGTAATGTATATACATTTTGATAAAAATTTATAATTCCTGACAATAAATGCTTTTTATTTCTTAATCCTATTATAAATGTCCTTCGTTATCTCTTCATAGTTTTGTATTAAACAATTAATATTAATAATAAAAATTAAACTGATCGGCAAGACATATTTTTTTGTCCTTTTTCAAACAAAAATAGATGGGCTAAAGACGAGTCTGCTTTCAGTTTTGCATCAAGTACTGATTTTTTATGGGCAAGTATATTTTACCATAACACGAGAACTGAAAACAAATTCCTGTTTAGCACATCAAAATCTATTTAGTCCACCTATTATCCTTTAAGAGAGAATAAGAGTCTATGAGACTCCGAAACAAGTATTATATTTTAATATGCAAAGCTGAGACTGGTTATCAAGAATAATAAGAATAGTGATATTTTTTAAAACATTTTTTCAATAGCAAGTTAATAAAAAATTTAAATAAAGAACAAACTGAAATTGTACCAAATTGGCCATTGGTATACCATTGCACTTTTCAGGCTCGAATTGTACCAAAAAAAAAAAAAAAAAAAAGTACAATTGCACCAATTTTGACATACATGATGTAAACAATACCTCAAATGAGGAAATGCTTCCGATACTCAAGAGAAATATAACATTTACTTTAGTAATGAAATCAATTTGATTTAACGAAAAGTGAAAACTGACCGACAGAATCTTTAAAAAGTGTTTAAAGTAAGGATATTTCTTGTTCGTAAAATTCTCAGTAAACGTAAATCTCATGATTTGAAGCAACCAATTTTGAAAAAAATAGTGAAGATTTGTGGTGAAAATTCGCCGGTTTTATTCAGAGAGAATATGCGTTTGTGCTGATGTTTGTATAACCCAAAAATATTGGTGTAAAACCCACCTTAATTTATACCAATCGGCTTAGAATCACTTTCTGAGTCGATTTAACGATGTCCGTCCGTCCATATAAATCATGTAATCAAACTACAAGTCGCAATTTAGAACAAAAATTAATGAAATTGACTCTCATATAAACCCCTTTTCAGAAAATTACTTTAACAGGCATAAATCCCATTAAAATGTTAGTATTAAGTTAATATTCGATACAAAGAAGTTTTATATATAAATGACAGTGCCAAATTTTACGAAGATCGGTCCATAATTTACCATAGCTATAGGGCCCTCTTTCGGGAATAACCCAAAAGTGAATAAATTCACATAATAGTTAGTATTGACGTAATATTCTGTATTCGTAAGTTTTATTTTACACTGAATATGATTATCAGCCCACAATTGGCCCCAAGTCTAATTAAAGACCCCTCCCCGAATTTTGATGTAACACAATGGTGTAATATTTTTTATGAAAATACATTTTCCAAGAAAATGATTTTTTTTTTGTTTGTTTTTTGAGGAAAAATATAAAATAATTGTAACAGTTATGTGAAAATAGTTAGCCTATCAGGGGTCCTTAAATTCCATTTTTCTCAATGAAAAATTTTCGAGAATTTGTTTTCTCATTATTATTTTCATAATTCTGATGTCCTTATCCAGTAAGTTCCCATCAGTTGCCCGGGGTTTTTGAATAGTTAATTTTAACAGACATATGAAGTCCTTTGAAAATGAAATAAGTGCCACTGCTCACTGGTCTATCTATCTAAAAAGTTTTTTACTGAAGATTATAATGAGGCCATGTCACCATTTGCCAGCTTCTGCACTACCATTAACTAGTTATTTCAACAGCACTAATATTAATATAATATTTTATATTTATCAAATGAGATCAAAATGTTATTAAACAAATTAAACGTTTTAAAAGATATAGATACGTATAAATATATATCAAAAATTTCTAGAATTTCAGGTTAATTTGAAATATGGTTCTCTGCTAAAAAATAAAAATAATAACACAAAGATAAGCTCATTAAACGCCTTTTGAACTAAATATACATTTCATATAATTGTAGCTAAACATTGGACTTCTCAAATACAAATACATATGTACAAAAAAATATTGAAATTGAAAATATCAAGAGTTCAAACAAATATTTTCGTAAATACAAATAAACAAAAATGAAATATAAATAAAATAAAAACAAAAGTAAAGCACTTCTACGGCAAAAAATAAAATTTCATACGATCGCTATCAAATTTCAAACGAAAAAAAGTAATAAAAGTGAATCTCTCAAAAACATACATACTGTTTATTTAACATTTTGACAGAACCCACTAAAAGAAATACGAAAATATAAATTTGGATTGAAAAATAAAACAACAAAATAAAGATTGAAAATATTTACAAAATCAACACCTTAAGAAATGAAAATAAACAGTTGCTGTTATCTTTTACGACCTTTTTTTTTTTTTTTGGGAAAAATTTATTATTTACAATTATTTACGCGGTGGGTTAGTTAGTGGACATTAGGGTAAATATTGTTTAGTAACACACACTGCTGTTTATGGAAAGCGTGACCCTTTAATAAGATTTGTATTATGAAACTAAATCAGTTGTATCAGTGTTAACAATTTAATCTTGTTTTCTTTTTTGTACAAAATATAATTTTCTATGCAATTTTAAAAATATTTAATATTTTCTTACAGATTATATTAGTGTGAGTATTTTTAAGATAACCACACACCTTATTTAAAAGATTTACTAACTGACTGATTGACAGGTAGAAACAGGTAGAGTTTAACTCTTGTTATTCTTTAAGTATTATTATATAAATAAATGTTTTAAATGTTTTGTGTGTTGCCCACAATTAGTGAAGACCAACAGAAAGAATATTTGTATCCGTAAAAGTAAATGATAAAGTTTAACCTTGAAAAGAATTTTTTGGTAATTAAATTTGCACGTTCGCAGAAAAAAAAATCCAAAAACTAACAATAACATAAATACTTAAACTCATGAATGAACTTTATCTAGAGGAAACTGGTTTCTATTAACAAATTATAATTTTTTGTTTTGTTACCTTTTTTTAAAAAAAAAAAAGATAATTGTAATTTAAAGAAAAACATGCTCTAAGCTGAAATCTAGTTTGAGAATAATTGAAATTTTAAACTTTAAACAAATATTTAATAAAATAAAAATGTGATTTTTTGAGCAAAAATTAATAAAAGTAGAGAAGAGTATAAATTCTTATTAAATGATCATCTTATTTACTCTAAAAAAGTTCATATAGATAAAAACAAATACAATTTTGAAAAAATTTTAAATTGAAATTTTTTCTTAATTATATACATACATTTGTATATGAAAATTAATTATTATTTTATTTTTTTTTTTTAATTATTTCTTGATCACTCTTCTTTCACTTCAGAAAAATGTGACATTGTTTAAATAAATCTTTCTATCTCGTGGTATTTTCATGTTTATTTTATTTTTGTAATTTATTTTCTTTAATAAATCTTAATGAATCAAAATACATTTTTCTATGTCATTTATCTCATGCCGCTTGCTGTAATGTCTTATAATTCCTATAACGTATTTATTATTTGTACTCGCACTCGTATGGTTGGTGAATGACATGACAACAACCTTTTTTGGTATTTTCTCTAAACAAAATTTAAACAATACAATAAATTTCCATCGTTTTCGTTGTCGAATCTAGCTACTTTAGTAATTACTACAATTATTATAAACAATCATGTAATAAAATAATACAAAAAAAAATAAAAAATGAAAAAGAAAATATATTGTTTATACGGAGAAAGATCAAAAAACACCTTTCCAAACAATCATTGTTTTTTTTTTTTTTAATTTTTAGGAAAATTTAATGTTATAGTGTCCCCTACATGTGTTAAACGCATAAAAATAATTTTCTTTTATAGAAATGAATTTTTCTTTTTTTTCGAGTTTAGATTTTTCAAATATCCAAGAGGGGAAGAAAAAAAATTCAAAATTTAAATGCAAACAAACGAATTTTTCTTAAAGAAAAAAAATAATAAAGTTTTTTTAAAAGCACATACTTGTATTATGATTAAAAACACTTCATTTGTGGTATTAAAAGAATTATACCAACGACGACAAAAAATATTTCTCAAAACATTTGAAAAATAATTATATTTAATAACACAGGGAAACACTTATTCTGCGGCACGGGATTTCTCAGTCAATTCAGATATACGATTTTAATAAGTACTAAACCTTTTTTTATTAACTCTATTTCTCACGATAAATAGCGATTAGTAAAATTAAAAAGGTTGCACCATATATTGAAGCATATTTCGAAAACGTCTTGTCTGATTTTATTACAAAAAATATCAAAAAATTCTAATTAAAATTGTCTTCAAGTCATTCTTACATTAATTTTTAATATGCTCAACGTTTATTTAGATCTTAAGCCTATTTTCTAGAAAAGCCTTAAATTTCCTACAAAATTTTTAAAAAGAGTGTTTTAAAAAATCATAAAAATTTATAAATGTCAAAAATTCAAAATTTTATTCCTTATTCATAAAGACAAATTTATTGCAAATAAAACAAGTCATATTTTATTTAAATCAATGCTTAAATTTTGATTTTATTTCTCAAGTTAGTGAAAATGCTCATTTACAAATAACATAACAAATATTAAAAACAAATAAAATTATTTTTTTCCTTCAAAAGATTTGATTGGCGCCCTTAGTCCTTATGGGCAAGTGTATCCAAAATGTTTACATACCCTACAAGAACATCTTCAAAACTCACAGCAAAGGACGTAATTGTTCCATCCTACCTTTATGCAGATCAATACTTTTAACTAATTAAGTATTTGGCAGAGTAAATTAGTAGGATACAAGTGGGGTTATTCGCCATAAGGGCATATGATCGGAGCATTTAATTTTGTGATTAATTTTAGTATTTTTTATTATTTTCTTAGTTAATGAGAATTAAAAAGATAAAAGAGTTAGGCAGTTTCAAAAGGATTTAAAGTAATGTAAATATATTATTCAATGAGACAAAAGAAATTTTACAAATAACAATAACCGCTATGAGTAGAGAGCACTTTAAAAAGAAATGGCGATTGATCCTCCTCCAATTATACACGACTTTAATCGTATATTTAAGATTATCTCGAAATATGCTAAAATATTTATCAGCAAGTATTTTCTATTTAATGTGATTTAAAAAGATATTTTTCAGATGTAAATTAATGCCAATATATCTTAATCTGTGGGACAAAAGAAACTTTACAAATGTTTTTAACTATTAGGGAGTGAGATCGAAAAAAATTTAACACACGTTTTGCCTCTTAACTTTTTTCGAAAGCAATATTAAAAAAAATATCCACATGATATTGGAAAGGCCATGAAAATTGAAAGTATATTGAAAAGAGCTCCAAACACATCTGGTAGAAAAGCAGCCCGGTTAGCTCAGTGCTCTGACTATTTGATGCGTAAAGTTAAAGCCAATGCAGGCTTGAAAACATACAAAGTCCAAAAAGTTTCAGAAAGAAATTCTGAAGCCAAGAATAGAGCACTGAAATTAAAATCAAATTTTTTACAAAAATACTCATATGTACTGGCAGATTTTTCACAGAGGATATGTTGAAAATAAGTTTAGAACAAAAAGCAGACAAAATTTCTTTAAAAAAAAAATGATATAAAAATCTTTATGCAGTTGCGGCAAAAGAAGCAAGCCATTTGTTACTTTGGGCTCTATAAATACCGAAATATGCATCAAAGAATCTTTAAAAAAAATGGCTTCTTCCTTTCATAAGAGAGCTCAATGTGTTCACATATTATTGGCCTGATTTGACATCATGTCACTACGGTAAGAAAACTCTGGAGTGGTACCAAAACAATAACATAGTTTTTGTACCAAGAGATTACAATCCTCCAAATTGTCCGGAGCTAAGATCAGTAGACAAGTATTGGGCTCTTGTGAAAAGAGAATATCGAAGATTTCAAAAGGAGATGAGCAAACTGTTCCAAAAAAGTGACTGAAACAACTATCAAATCTGTAATAGAAGGGTTGCCAAAAAAGGTCCACAAGTTCAAAAGGAGTGATTAGAACTATAAAAGTTATATTTTTCTCTGATTTATGATATAACATCAATTAAGTAAAAAAAAAACAAACACTCTAATTTCAACCGTTTCCAAATTGTTGAATTTTATATACGCTTAGATTTTTTCAATCTCACTCCTTATGAGTAGAGAGCATTTCAAAAAAGTGCCTAATGGTCCCTCCTATACTATACTCGACTATAATCGTATACTTTCCTATATCCTATAAGCTATAATCAAAGATCGTGATATAATACAAGATCAGCTTTAGTCATCGATTATCTTTAATCAACGGTCTTGAAATAAACTTAAATAAACTTTAAAAGGGTCTTTATATGGTCCTATATTGACTTAAATCTTAGGACTTTTTATAATACCAGTTTCATCAATTTATAGTTTCAAATAAGTTTTAATCGTAGGTCTTGTTATAATTCCTTTTTTTGATATAAATAACCACAGTGATTGATTATTTTTTTTTTAGGAGAAATAGTTTTTTATTCCCTCCACATGGATCCACATATGAACTTTTTTCATAAAATAACATACATATGAAATTTTATAACTTTTAATGAAGAAACAATCATTTTATCATATAGGATTCTTATAAAATTAATCTAAAATTTTAATAACTTTTTTAATAATTTTTGAGTAAATCATAATATAGAAGTTTCTGAAGAATTGGAAAAATTGTAAATTACTGACATAAAAAACATGATTAAAACCGTAGAAAAGCACTTCCAAAAACTTAACATTTTCATCACTTTAAAAGTTGAACTAAAGGAATATTTTGCACCTTTTTGGAAGCTATTAATAATTACTTCTAAAAAAAAAATAAATTAATTTTTAGCAGAACAAAGATTTTCAGAAAAATCTTAATTTGACAAATTCTAAAGTATTTTTAATAACCTATAAGAAAACCAAATAATATTTCTATAAAAAAAGTAAAAGTAACAAAAAAAAAAAATTATTTCAAAAAATAACTTTAAAAGCAGTTAATAAGAATCATAAGAAAACATTACTCCAGTGAAAATATTTGAAATATTTGATATTTTTGCCACTATTTTTGTATCACATCGGCTTATATATGAAATTAAAAAATGCAGAAAAATAAAATAGTAGCATAAAAAAAACCATAGTAGCATAAAAAGTAATGTTAGTATAAAGTTGAATATATTCTGAATAAATTCTGCTTTAAGGTTATATAATATTTACACCTTTCTTCCTCCAACTGTTTTTTTTTTTTTTTTTTGTCATTGACTGTAGTAAAGCATGATTTTTTTTTTATTTATTTATTTCTTAAATACCCGCTTTGAACGTGAGGTCATTTAACTGTTTAACAAAACGAAAATACCAAAAAAAAAAGTGGTAAAGGTAGAAAAAAATTTAAAACTTTTAACAAATTAAATGATGAATACTCTGACAAACATGCATGAATCTTCTTTTGACATAAATGCAAATAACGTGACTTTTTATCAAAAAAAATGTATGGAAACAAAAATCATAAGTAGAAAAAGAAAAAAAAACTAAAACAAAACATATTTAAATTGAAAACAAATATTTCCATAAACTAACAAACAATAGCAAAAGAATTAAGAAAAAAAGTATAAAGTAAATATGTAGTAATAGCGTGTAAAACAATTGAAAGAGAAATTTAAATAAAATTAATTGAATTGAATTGAAAAACATTTAAATTGTATCTTTTTCTTTTAAGTATTTAATTCGTATGCTTAACATTAAACTAGTAATTATTTTAATTATCTATAAAGTACATAAACTGATAGATACATAGATACCAGCAACATTGATATAAAATGTATATGATTTGTTTTAGATTTTAAAGATAATTATACCAAAAAAAAAAAAAAAAAGCCGAAACAGTTTAAAAGACACGCAATTATAAAATCCCACGCTTAGGAATATAGGAAATACTAAATAGTATCTCAAATTCAATTCAAATTCATCGGCCTACACAGGCTCATTAAAACGAAAAATAAAAAACAAACATTGAGAAAATAATCGTTGTTGCATTTAAATTAACTTTGAAAACAATCAAACTCATCCGCAATAGAATTCAATGAACCTTAATAATCTGAAAAATATTTTAATTCATAAGAAAAACAAATATATCATCTCATAATTTATTTTAGTTAACAATTTTTTTTTTTTGGTTGTAAATAAAAGTATCGTTAGCAATATTGTTAAGTTAAGTTTTTTGTTTGCAAAGGGAAGACAGAGTTTTAAAGGAGTTTAGTTATATTTTAGATATGTTAAGTTTCAAAGAGTACTTGTATAAAATATTTTTGCTAAAAGCTCTTCTTCATGTGGAAAAAAAAATATAGTTGAGCATGTGATTTGAATTACTTTTAGACTACAAAAAAAACCCAGAAAAAAATATAAAAAGAAATTCAATCAAATTTTTAATCAGAAGTTCAAAATGATTTCAATTATTTTATTAATTGAAACCTATTAAAAAATGTAAATTCAGTTATCCAAATCATCACTTATTTTATTTTTTTTTTATTTGTATTTGATTAATTTATTAATTAATACAATTAAGGAAATAATAGAAAGCCGATAGATCATAAATCATAATAATAAACTTTGAGCACTTGAATAATTGATACAATTAAAGTAATTAGAATAATTTTAATCTTTAAATCGTTTTATTGCATTTTTATTTTTAACTTTATTTTCTATTAAAAGAAACATTTAATAAGTTGTTCAATTAATTTCTTTATTGCTTTTTATTTTTGAATTTTAATAAATGAATTAACAAATATCAAAAACTATTTTAACAGTTCAAATAAAAAAAAAAAAAATATATTAAAAAAAATAATTATAACGATTATTTTCAATATATTATAAATTTGAAATTTTTGTATTTTTTATTCAAAACAATAGTAACGATTCAATTATTTTTAAATCGAAATAATAAATATTATGTTTGATTTAAAGCAAATTTCGTAACATAAATATAATTGAAGAAATTAAAAAAATTTAATGATATGCATCCAAATAATCAATTATTTCACTTATTCAGTGAAGCAAATTCAAACAAATATTTAATTAATATAAAAATTTTTTAGTCACTCAGTTCGGATCTTAAATTTTTGTTTAAAAAATTCGAAAAAAAGAACTTAAAATAGTGTAAAAATATACTGAATGGTACGTATATAAAAATGTTGATATTCTACTGTAGCGGTTCCCAATTTAAGGTCCATAGAAATTTTGTATGAGATCCAGAAAACATGTTTTTTGTAGTTGGTTTATTAAAAGTATAATGAATTAAACGCTCCCGATATGATTTTGTTCTCATGTGTCCACTCGCTAGGAATAAAAGCGGTTGTTCGCAGCTAGAAACTTCAGTCATATAAAATCCCGAAAGGATTCACGAAGTAAAAAACTGAGTAATTCTTAATCTAGTAAACTAAAAAATTTAATTAGAAAAAGTTAATTTTCAAATTTAATTATACCCTACACCACCATAGGTGGGGAGGGTATTATGCGTTTGTGCTGATGTCAATAATTTATCATAGCTCTCATATAAGGCCCTCTTTCGGGAATCACCCAAAAGTGAATAAATTCATATAAATGAAAGCCTCTACGTAATATTCTGTATTCTTATGTTTTATTTTACACTTATGAGTATCGGTCCACATTTGACTTCAAGTCTAATATATAATGTATACAATGGTGTACGGTATCATATGGTCGGGCTTGACCGACTATAGCTTTTTCTCTCGTTTTCATTTTATTAGGCTGGAAAAAAACTTTTTTACTTTTTTAGGAGAAAATATAATTTTATTGGGATAATTATTTCTTTGGTAAAATATTTTTATTTGAAAACAAAAGTTTTTTCGTTTAAAATAACCCGTTATTTTAAACGAAACAAAGAATATTTTATCTAAGTAAATGCTGGTGTGACTCAAACCTTAGTTCCATATTAAAAAAAAATATATTAACTATATCGAACAATTTAATTATTAAAATTGTTATTGTTAGAGAATATTTTTGCTATTTGATCTTATAAGATTATTTTAGCATATTCGAGTTCTAAGAGTATAAACTGTTTTATATTAATAGTTAATCTAGACTTTAATTAATATTTGGTCTTCAGAAAGTCATATTTAACACTAAGGGCATAATGTTTCATATTTTGTTTTTTTAGCAAAATAGCATTTTTAAAAACATATTTTACTTAAAGTTTTTTGCTTTTGATTTAAATAGGATATGATTCCGATTCCCGTTTTTAATAAACAAAATTTTGCTAAATATATGTATACAAACATATTTTAATAATGATCAATTTTACCTTCCAAGCAATTAATCATTTTAAAACTCTGCTTAACTATGAAGGTTATTACCTGTATCTATGAAATATTTACTTATAAATTGTTCCACTATTATATACTTTTTTGTTTTTAGTAAGTAGATATAAAAATATATCATTTGAATCGGCGGAAATTTAACATGTTCCTGAGTTTTAATTTAAATCACAAAAACTACTAGCTCCGTACTACTCTTTACCTCCAATTCACATCCATTCATATTTTTTTTTTTTTTTTTTTTGTATTCTTATTACAAGTATTGTATCTGAACTTTAACAAGCAGTTTTTTTATATTTTAAGTTGATTTCTTAGCCAAAACATTCAAAATCTCTGATTGTCTGTGTATCTGTCTTTTACACTTTTGTTTTGTAGTCTAAATAAAAGTTAACGAACGACCTCTGCAAAGTCATTTTGATTATGATGGTGGGATTACCAGACAACTCACACTCTTAGAGATCTACGACATATACAAATATGAGGATGAAGATGATGTTGTAGTTTATGGTGAGAAAATTTTTATTGTAAAGAAAAAAAAAACTGGATTTAAACATAAAGATACACCCAGATATACATAGTATCTTAATAAAGGGCTTTTTAAATATGTATCTGTATCTTAAAGGTTGTTATGAATCTGTAAGAGTGACTGTTAATGTTTATGTTTATATTTGAGCTTAAGAATAATTAAATACTAATTTGTTAAAGAACCAAACAAATTTGGCTTCAAGCATTAAAAAAAACTGCCATGAATGAAATTTTTTTTTATGTGTTATACTAATTATATGAATGAAGTGGATTAATAAAAATATACACACATGTATTTAGTAGATACAAAAATTACAAGATAATTTCTGTAAAATATAAGATCAGATTTTTCAAATCAGCATTAAGTCTTTCAAATTTGCAATATTTAAGATCTAACCAAAGCAGCCTTATCTTCAAAGAAATTTCGAATAAAATTCTTGTATTAATCGCATGTGAAATATAGCAGTCTAATCTAGAGATGGTCGAAATCTTTGTATTTTGTAAAGTTTCTAATTATGTAAATATTTCAAAGACTTTCAATAGATCAATGATAAAAAATAAAATCTTACAATTTCCTTATTTAACGAAAAACAAGCAAACACTTTTTTTTCTACGAGGATGACAAAGAATCTTAATACAAAATCTTTTATGTTCCTGCAAACACTTTGAAATTTATTATTCCTTGCAGCAAACATGTGTTGAAGGGAAAGTCCATTCAATTTGGAAAATTTTAACATGTGCTAAAGGAATTTTTATTCCTGCTGTGTTCATTGACTTTAAAACACTATTTAATGAAAACAATGGCTAAAAAGTTAAATATGAATAAAAGAATAACTAAAAACTCAGCTTGATTTCTACAACATATGTATGTAACTAAATAAAGATAATTTTATTTTTATAACTCTTAAATGAAAAGAACACATGTACTTATGAATAAAATAGGGAAAAACAATTAACAGAATCTATTAAGGGGATTAAAGAAAACTAAACCCCTTTTGTAAAGCAATAAAAATTTTAAATCAATTCCATTCATACATTAGTCAGTGAGTGAATTTGATTGACAAGTAAAATTTGTCACCTACAAAAGTAAGTTCCTATCAAATTGAACTAATTTCAAAGTTACTGACTTTTACAAAGAAACTCTTATAAAACAATTATTTTACGTAGATCACTTACATACATATGTACATACATACACAAACACCTACTATTACAATACAATATGTAAATAATAAAGCTTGAAAAATACAATAAAAATGTATGTATGTTTGGATAAAAAGCAGGTGCTATTTACCGTTGAAATTCCATATAAAAATACAATGAGACCAAAAAAAAAAATAAAACAGAATTACAAGTGACATAAAGTACTTGGTAAGTAGTTTTTTTGTTGTAATCAATATGTATGTACATATAAACACGAGTTTATTGAACTAGATGTGTTAAATTTGGACATGGATCGTGTGTATATTTTATCAAGATATGAAATACAAACAAACATTTTATATGTGTGTGTTTTTTTATTTTGAATTCTTGTCTATTTGTAAATTGTTTTTATATGGATAACGTAAATGAAGTTGAACTGTATTGAGACACTTTAATTCTGAATCACCTTTTTTTGTGACGGAGTTAGTTTGTTACAATTGTAAAACGTGTGATTCAAGACGGAGGGAAAAAAATAATATCCTCTATTGAAAATTTATCTTTCAACATGACTTTTGGAATTATTTACTGCCTTAGTTAATGGTAAAGGCAGCTAAAGAAAATTTATTGGTTTTATTCATTTATTTGGTTTGTTGGAGGAAAGAAAATGTCTTGAGCTGGAAGACAAATATTTTACTTTCGATTTTTTTTACAAAATTTTTGTTATGGAAAGTTATTTATTTGTTATACATACATTATCACTAATACATACCAAGGTTGTTTTTGCATTCAGTAAAAATATCATGATCTTTGAACAATTTCGAAAAAATTATGCCATGCCCTAAATTGAGGCAAAAAAACTATATATTTGATCAATTGCATATTTTGGGGATTAAGTGTATATTTGCATATATTATTTTTAAAAGCATATTTTTTCTGTTTTTATAGAACATCTTCAAATAATAATAGAAGTTTAATCTTTAAATAATTCTTAAACAAATTTGATGGAATCCCATTTTCATCAAAACATAGATCGAAAGCTTAATTTGTATAACATTCGAAAGTATAAAATAAATTACTATTGAAAAAATAACTTTTTATTTTGAATACCGATTAGGTTAAAGCAAAGGTTCGAAAGAATTAATTCTTTAATTCCCTTTTTAAAATTGAATTAAATCATATAGAATTATTAATTCTTTCAAATAAATTCATCATAATTAATTCTGTAGCTTAATTCCTAAAGCTTTTGAAATTATGGAATTAATTCATTTATGAATTAATTCTTTGGGAATGCTTAATTCTTTTGATTTCATTCAATTTTGTTTAAATTCAAACTATTACAATTGAATTAAACAATTTTTCAACCATTCAATTTGTACTAGATTGAATTAAAGTTTTATTGTTTAATTCTTTAGATTTTAAACAAATTTATATAATTGCAAAACTGATTTATAGTAAGCCACGTTTATGTACACACGTGTTTCGGAGCGTGCATCACATTTAGTATGAGATATCTATTATTTTTATTAGCTTTGTATTGTTATATGCACTTAGGTTATTCTGAATCATGGGATTTATCCCAAGATCTTACAGAAATCGTATTACGAATATTATTTTTCTTTAAAACTCTGAAATGCAGCTTCTTTACAACGTTTATTTGGCCACAATCATCTTCTATTTTATGTGGAGTTTAGCTGGATAGTAACATGCTGATTTTGTATTGATTTTAACTAAATACCACTGATTATCGACTCTTTTAATGCTTATTTTCAAAATAATAATAAAAATAGAATTAAAGAAAAATGTTCATTCAATTTGTAGTAGAAGGGAATAAAAGAAAAAAAATATATCATTCAATTGAATTAAATTTTATAGGGAATTAATTCTACATATTTTTCATTCAATTTGTAATAGAATGGAATTAAAGAAAAATTGAATCATTCAAATTGAATTTTCATTCTCTAAGGAATTAATTCAGTAGAAAGTTAAGCCTAGAGAATTAAGCCCAAGAATTAATTTTTGAGGAATGATTTTGAAGAATGCTAAATTAAATTTGTATAAGCTGAATTAAATTTATACGTGAATTAATTCCAAATAGAATTCATTCTTTCGAAGCTCTGGGTTAAAGTAAGTTGTTCTTATTTTATTAACAAGTAACCAGTGACATAAGAAATTCTGTGTCGATTGTATTGTTTTGTATAAAAAACAAGCGCGAATATTCGGCCCGGCCGAATCTATATACCCACCATCAACTTTTTCAAATTTTACGCTATATGGGAGGGGGCGGTAAAGTGGGCGGACTACGCCCATTTTTTGTTTCCAAGTTTACATTGGTCCTTGAACTATTTGAACACAATTTCGTTGATTTTCACCTTATATGGGAGGTGGGCGGCAAAGTGGGCGGACAACGCCCATTTTTGGTTTCCGAGTTTATATCGATCCCCGAAGTATACGTACAAAATTTCGTTGTCGTACATGCTTTTGTTGAAGAAATATCAGCAGAAAAGTATAAAACGGACACCCAGTGTTTCTAGTTTTTAGCCCATAACTTTTTTGTTTATTAACCGATTTTGACCATTTTCAATCCCAAACAAACCTTATATAACACAAATATTTGTG
This sequence comes from Protophormia terraenovae, assembly GCA_951394005.1. Lineage (NCBI taxonomy): Eukaryota > Metazoa > Arthropoda > Insecta > Diptera > Calliphoridae > Protophormia > Protophormia terraenovae. The sequence goes on from OX596074.1 coordinate 149,076,090, forward strand.
CCAAATTTCGAGCCCTATCCTGCTTTCAACAGACGGACAGACGGACAGACGGACGGACGGACATAGCTAGATCGACTCAGAATCGAACCAGGACCCAGAAAATATATACTTTGTGGGGTCTTAGATGATTCCTTTGACATGTTACACACGGAATGACAAAATCAATATACCCCCATCTTTTTGATGGTGGGTATAAAAAGTTAGAAAACTTTTTCAACAATGCGGAATCTTATATCAAATTCACAAAAAGTATTTTTTAAGTATTTTTAATAGAATGAAAAATTTATCTTAAAAAATAAAAAAGGGTCTTCCAGAAAATCCATCGTTATATTGCGTTAATATTATCATCAAAACGGTATGCAACAAAATTTGTTCAACATTTAATGAAGAGTTATATACCAAAAAAGGAGCGCAAAGTAAAACCAATATTATTTTTTGAAGTAAAACGCTGCGAAAGGGCATCTTATTTAGGTGAAATTTTATGGGGATTATGATTTAGCTGAGGATAATTGCATTGAGTGGTTTCAACAATTTTAAACTGGCAATTTCGAAGGGACAGCCCTGCAAGACAAAAACTTTTGTACATGAAGGCTTTACACGATCCAAACTCGTGCTTAACGCAAGAAAAACGTTCCGAATCGATAGGAATATATCCAGAAACAATTTAATCCAGACATTTTAAAGCAATTATAGTATTTTCTTTTCTGAAGAAAAATGTAACTGTGTAAATTTGGGATTTTTGGTGAAATTTCTTTTTGAATTTTCGTATTTTTGGTGGAATTTTAAATTTTTGGTAAAATATTTGATTTTTGGTGAAATTTCGGAATATTTGTGATATTTCCAAAATTTAATAAAACAAAAATCAATTTTAAAGCATTAAATATTAAAAATAAATTATTCTCGCTAAAACTTTTTCAGTTTGCTGTTAACAAAGTGCAGCATAGCAAGTTCTCTCTACTTATTTCAAGGGTAAAACATGTAACATACTTTTTAAATTTAAAGGCAACATAGGGCAGACATCCAGAAATTCAGGAAAATCAACATAAAATACGATTATCTCTGCATCCAAGGTTGCGCTAATATCATTTAATGATTTGTTAAAATCGGACGATCACCGGAGATATGTATCAAGCTCAATTGATTTATTTAAAAAGAGATAACTGTCAATATTTTATTAAAATCTGTTTCTTTAAAATTTTAATAAAAAAGGAGCTGTCTTGAAAAAAATATTTGTAGTTTTTTTGATTATTTCTATATATGCACCTTCACAAAATAATCTATATTTTAACTCAGATTTTTTCGGTACATATAAATCCATTGATTTAAACAATACAAAAATTATGGCCAAACATAATTTTGGCCATAAAATTTATATGGATTAAAGTCTCATTTGACCTCACATAAAATAATTTATATTTCAACTCAGATGGCAATGAGTACCAAGGAATTTTTTTAATTGATATAAATCTATTGATACAAAAAGTAAATTAAAGTAAAAAGTTTTTCGAAGTAAAAATTTTTATAGATCTAAGTCAATTTGTGATGAATTTTTAACTTTTCAATATTCAGATAAATTTAAAACCTAAAAATAATTTTAAATTAAATTCGATTAATACGTTTTGGAACAATTTAAGTAGAGAGTGTTAGTAGAGTCCTCTCGACAAAATAGTAAGGCAGACTAGGACATTATAACCGAATAACAGGTTCGAAAAGTTCCAACATCGAGTTTATAAACTCATGATAAAAAAGTCCTTCAGAACTACTGTAAAAGTGTACCAAAAGGATCCAAATATAGGTCATACAAAAACCACATAATAAGTTATCTTGTGAAGTAATAATATATGATTTAAGTTACTTTTTCAAAAAAATTTAAAATCTTTAATTTTGTTGCTATTTTATTCCACATACATTAATTGAAAAATAAAAAATGGTCGGAATTGGTACCAAACACAATCCAAAATGTTTCATCGTGATTATGCTCGGATCTACGTTGCGATACCATAATTTTATTTTATTTTATTATTATTATTTTTTTTTTTTTTTTTTTTTTTCAATGGATAATTTTTTTTATTTTATTTTATGCGTAAAATATTGATAAGCTGCTTTGTACTAATTATAGTTAATAATAAAGTAGTTTCAAAATATTTTTTCCTCAGAATGTTTTTTTTTTCGAGAAACAAAATCCCAAAGGGAAAAATTAACTATGTTATTATATTTTTTCTATAAAGAGCTGAAGATTGCATTTTTTTATAAATTTCGAAAATGTACTGGAACCGTTATTTTTATTTTTTTAATCTCTGGTAGGGAGCTGTAGATGAATGTTATATTTCCTCTCAATATGCATCGTTTAATGGGATTGACAAACAAAAATTATAACAAGAATCTTTACACTTATTTTTCTTAACTCCTGTTACAATTTATCTCACTACTCACTGCAGTCCACTGAGACTATCTACATTCTACAGGTTGTTTGTTATTGTTGATGACTAATTTTACAAAAGTAACGGATTATTTTGCTACAGGTATGCACAGACATTTACGTTTATTTATTATTTTTTCTTTTCTAAAGAGAAAAATAACCAGTTTTTAAGGTGTCAAAATTTTAGTCATACCCAAAGAATGCAAAAACAAACTTCTATAAACTATTTAGAGTGACTAACAAAACTAATAATGTATCTACACACATACATAGATCAATTTATGCAAATTCAATGCGAATTCCACATGCTAATTAGTTATAATTTTAGCTAATAAATTTTGCTAAACATTAGTTTATATTACATGATTTAAAACTATGGGAATTTAAGTGATTTATAATGTAAAAATGAAATCAAAATAATTACTAAGAAAGTAAATCTTAAGAGTTTAAAGTTTATATTACAAATAAAAAATAGAATTACGTACATACGTATGTACGTACGTGTTTGATTTTATTTACATTTAAGATTTTAACAATTAGAGTCGGCTTGCAAAAAACAAAAACAAAAAAAAGTTCAACTACGATTGTTTCGAGTGTAATCCGTTTCTATTCAAATAGATAAATAATCAATCTCATTTAAAGCTCTAACACTTTTCACTCTACAACTTGCAAATAAGCGTTAAATGTTTGGAAAATGGAACAAAATATTTTATTTTATTTAATTTATAACATGGCAAAAAGAAAGCATTAGAGGCCAATTGCATGAGTTACGAATGAAAATAAGAAGAATAAAAAGAAGAAAAAAATAATTGCCAGCATTAAATTACAAATAATTTTTCTAAACACAACGTGTAAATTGTTTAAGTTTATATTGTTTTATTATGGTGGGAAATTTTTTTCTATTAAGTCTATAAAACGTCAATCACATTGAAATCTGTTAGATGAAAGAAAGAAATTTTCTCGTTGAAGATAATTAAAAATGAGAAAAAGAATTTATTTGAAATTAAATCATTATTATAAGACAATTAAGATTATTCTTCGTATTATTATTATTATTTTATACTTATAATATGAATTATAATAATCTTTTGTTTTGCATTAATTCTTTTTGTATTTTTTTCTTTGATAAATGAATAATAAAAACAAAAAAAAAATATAACTTTCACTCCATCCGTTCAATGCATGATTATAAGATGATACTGATGTCTTTGTTTCATTGTTAGAAAAATAAAAGAAATAAGAAACGTTTCTTTTAAACTAAACTAAATATCGCCCTGATGAATAAAAAACAAATCTATACTTGTAAATTGTACGAAGTGACTGAATGACAGACAGACGATTATTTATTTCAGCTTTTAACTTGCTGACTGATTAGCAAGTTTTTAAATAAGTGTCTTGATTTGTTGTGACCGACCAACTAGCGTTTTGTTGTATTGCGTTGTTGGGTGACCTTAATTTGAAACCAACACTCTCTGATCGGTCGGTCATATCAGTGAAGTTCTTTAGTTTTTTTTTTTTTTTGCGCATTAAATAATAATTTGCATGGGCGCGGTGGTAGTGTCTTAAATGTTTCACTTTCATTGTTTTGCGTGATAAAGTGGGGGAAAAAACGATTCTTTAATGTCGATAATTTGTAATACATACTGCCGCAGATTGTGTAGAGGAAATGCAAAATATCTTTAAATTTCACAATAATAAATAGAAACAGAATTAAGAAAGTTTAGTTTTTTGCTTGTAAATTTTATTCGAATACGAAAAATAAACATTTGTTGGATTTTTTTTCTTAGAGTGGAAAAATCCACTTATCCTTTTTCAAAAGATTATTCTATTATGAGATTATAAAAAAGATTGGATTAGAATAAAATTGAATAACAAATAAATACTTCCGCTAAACAATGATAAATAAAGCATTAGAAATTTAAACGAATTAGAAATCATAATTATAGTCTTATTTAAAAATACTACTAAAATTAATTAAAAATATACCAAGAAATAAGTCCGAACTTAAAATATGTATATGTAAAGTTACTATAAAAATAATTTTATTTTAGATAACATCACTTAAATCCTTTAATAAGGCGATAGTTTTGGAAATTTTTGTTTATGAGGACCTTTCACTGCTTATTACAAGTGAAGTCATTAGAATCTGATGGGATAAAAGTGATTAAAATATTAAATTACTGAACTTAAAATAGGATTTAGAGAGCAAATAATGAATAGCAAATTCAAATTTCTTAAAACCAAAACAGACTTTAAAAAATATTACAATAAAAAAAATGCGTAGCTCCGCTCCCTGATAGAAAAATCTGTCTCTGTTAGAATTTGTAGGATGAATAGTTTTATAAGTAAGCCGATTTTTAATTTTTTACGACGCCTGGGAGCTTCAGAAAGCTCTGGGAAGATAACAATGCTTAGGAAATGATATATATAAATCTACTTATCTCCGCTTCATGATAGAAATTTCAAAATCTGTTAGAATTTGTAGGACAAACAGTTCTAAAAGTGTGCAAAATTTTAATTTTCTACGTTGTCTGGAAGCTTCAGAAAGCTCTGAAAAGAGAAAAAAAAGGTTAAGAAATTACATAAATATAATCCATGTATCTCCGCCCCCTGATAGAAATTTCAAAATCTGACTCCGTTGGGATTTGTAGGACAAATAGCTTTATAAGTAAGCCGAATTTTAATTTCCTTCCACATTTGGGAGCTTCAGAAAAAATAATGAAACATAAATCCACTTATTTCCGCTCCCTGATAGAAATCTTTAAATCTGGATCCGTTAGGATTTGTTGGACAAAAAATCTGGGAGCTTCAGAAAGCTCTGAAAAGAGAAAAAATGCTTAGCAAATTATATAGAATATTATTTCGATTGTGGATTGCTCCGTTCACTATTATTTCATTTCAATCTTTCCTTTACGATATTAAAATAATTAAGTTTGTATTTACATTATCTCATTGAAATTCTTCCAAACAGTTCTATGGTGAACAAACAGTATGAATTACTAAATAAACTTACTATATTACATCGTATCAATAACATAATCACTGCCCTGTGATTCCTAAAGTATATCAGAAATTTTCTGGAAACGTTAAGTACAGCTTTTTATTAAAGCTTCAAAAATCATTCAAATTCAGAAATCAAATATTTTCTACATGCTTTTGTTTCAGAAATATCAGCAGAAAAGTATGTGTTTCTAGTTTTTAGCCCATAACTTTTTTATTTATTGACCGATTTTGACCATTTTCAATACCAAATAAACCTTATATAGGATAAATATTTGTGCCAAATTTCGTCCCCCTACATTGTCCCGTTCGAGACCTATCCTGCTTTCAACAGACGGACGGACATAACTAGATCGACTCAGAATATAACCAGGACCCAGAAAATATATATTTTATGGGGTCTTAAATGATTTTTTCGACATGTTACACACGGAATGAAAAAATCAATATACCCCCATCTTTTATATATGCAATATATGCTTTTAAAAGTTATATAAGCTTAAGCTCATAATATGCAAAAATATGCTGCAATAAATCAATTTAAATGAAAATTATTAAAACTGACTAAAACTAATAAAATATTTTTGTAAAATATAAATACTTTTCATCAAAATAATAATTCTTTTCATCAAAGTTTTGTTTATGAATTAAAATAAAACTCTATTATAAAGTATTTCCATAGCTATACTTATGAATTGATTTAAAGTAAAAATTTCATAAATAATAAATAAATCTCTATTTAAATAAAGTGATTTCTATCAAAAGATTAATTCATATAAAATTATATAAATAAAATATTACAAAGTCTTCACAAAATATCAATATGACAGTTTCAACCCACAACACCTACCTTCTAGTGAAAGGTGATAGACCTGACAAAAGTCATGAATAACACTTTCAAAATAACAACTAATACCCTCTTTTATATCTAACACTCATATTTATAAAAAAAAAAAAAAAAAAACTAAACAAACAAATCTATCTTTAGAAATTTATCATAAGTTAAAGTAAAATTTTAATCTTTAAATAAAATCAATTCATTGTAATGAAAAACACACTATTGTTTAAAAAAATTCTTATGAGAAAATTAATAATTAAAATAAACAATAACTCCTTAAAAGATTAGATCATCTTTTAAGTTTAATACAAATAATAAAACTAAAAAACGATAATAAATAATTTATTAAACTACAAAGAAAAATAATAAATTCATTTTATTTAAATGAAAAAGTAAAAGGCTTCTGAGGTATTTGTTGACGTTGATTTTTGAGTATTTAGAAAAGATTAATTATTAGGCGCCCATCTTAAATTCCAATAATTTTTATCTAGAATTTACAAAGAAAACTTCAAATTCTCAAGCGATAATTATGCTATTGATATGAGTGAAAATTTAATGTAATTTATCATTAACTTGGGCGGTATTTATAAGATACATATTTGAAAACAATTTAAAGTTAAAGAAATTAAAAAAAAAAGAGTTTAATTAATGAGGTTTTTCTCTATATAACCTATAAAAAAACAAATCGTTAACAATCAAATAAAAGAGAAAACAATTGGTTTACTAGTTTAGCGGTCAAGTTAAAAAAGATGAAAAATTATTGATATTTGAATTGTTTAGTTAATTAGCTTTTTTAGAAAAAAGTAAATAAAATGATTTTTTGTTTGATTCAAATATAAATTTGTATATGAATAAAAGTATTTATTCTTTTAAGTAACTGCCTAGAAGAAAAATGTGTTTTGAAAATAAAAAAAAAAAAATACCACACCGAAGTAGAGAAGACCTTTTTTCTTATTGGCAGTATTTTTTCTATATGAATGTTGCACATATGTGTTGCATACTGCAAACATACTGCTGTGGGAAAAATCTTATTGTCGATGTTCATACTTGGCAATATTTTAAAGTTCATTAAATAAGATCAAACTGTTAAATGGGAAATCCTTTAATCCTGCTGTTAAGAAAACATTAAGGAGGGCTAATGCATATATAAATCAAATGAAGCGCATCAATTTAAATTTATTTACCAAATGCATTCATAATATGTGAGAAAATTGTAATTTTTAAAGTTCGAATTTATATTTGAATAAATTAATACTTTAAGCAATTGTTTTAAATTATAAAAATCTTCTGAAATTTATATTTGATAATTTTATAGATATTGCTAATATCGATACATTACTTTAAGCCATACATGGTAATGAGAGGTTATTATTTGCATTTAGAGACAAACTTCATACAATTTCAGAATATTTAATGGATTATTTAGTCGAATACATTCTCGACTATAGATTCTACTATTGATTCGACTATAGTCTCTATAGTTAGCTTCGACTATAGTCAAGTTTATAGTCGAAGCTAACTATAGGCACGACTGTTGCCTTAACTATAGACTCGACTATAGTCTTGACTGTAGACTCGACTATAGTCCTGACTATTGACTCGACTATAGTCTTGACTATAGACTCGACTATAGTCTTGACTATAAATTCAACTATAGTCTTGACTATAGTCTTGATTATAGACTCGATTATAGTTTTAACTTTTGACGCATCTGTAGTCTTGACTCGACTATAGTCTTGACTATAGACTCGATTATAAGTCGACTACAGTCTGTACTATAAAGTCGAGTACAGTCTTGATAATAGTTTGGACTATAATTTCGACTATAGTCTTAACTAAAGTATCGACTGCAGACTTGACTACAGACTCGACTATAGGCTCGACTATAGTCTTGACCATAGCCTCGACTATAGATTATAGTTTTACCTATAGACTTGATTATAAGTCGACTATAGTCTTAACTATATACCCAGCAAAAAAGGAACTGAAAAAGAGCTGAAAAAGTTATTAATTTAACATTGTGTTGACATTGGAAGGAAGTACTTTCTGGTGCAAAAGAGCTGCAGAAGTTCTTTTTTTAACCCATGGTTGTCATTGGTAGGATGTTCTTCTTTTATGCTTTTTATTCATTTCTTTTGAAGTACTTCCTTTAAAACTATGTTTATGAAATTTTTTTACAAAAATTCAGTTTTAGCCTTATTATAAGATAATAAAAATGCATTAAAATTTATAAAATTTTAATTTTCTTAGATTTTATAACCTTTTTTTCAGCTAAAATTTCATTTATTTTCACTTTTTTGGAAGTAATTGTTAAGAACTTCCAAAAAAGTTTAAAATATGTACTTTGTTCTACTTTTGAATTGGTGAATTTGTTCTTTTTGGAAACTCTTGATCGTTTTTTTGCTGGGATATAGACTTGACTATAGGTCTATAGGCACAATTGCCAGTGAGATCTTTTAAATCGTTTATAGTCTTTCCTATAGACGACTATAGTCAAGACTATTTAATTAATCCTTTCCTGATTAGCATAAATAAATATATACAAGTCTAGTGGATAGATCCAAGACATGAAGAAATTTGTCCGCATCAATTTTAAGAGTATTTTCTTTTCTCAAATTAACAACTCTATCTAAAATTAAGAAATTAACAAAAACAACAATTAGAAAGCTTTTAAGGAAAAGTATATAAATAAATAATAAATAATTTCCTTATCATCAAATACATTTTCTCATAAATATTTCCTGCAACCGTAAAATATTTGAAATATGTTGGCTATAAACAAGTTGTTTTACTTTCAATAATTTTTCTTCAATTTTTCTTATATTTTTTCTAACTAAAGACATTTTTGGTTACAACTACACTACCACGTACTTAAGCAAGATGGAAAAATATTATCTGTTAAGTATCAGCTGTCTGTTGTTTAGTTTTCTTTTTTGGCCAGATATGTATGTACATTGTACATGGTTAAGAGAACTAATAAGAGAGAAAACTAGTGTTAAAGAATAAATAATAAAAATAAAATAAAGTTAAGAAGAAAATAAAGACTGAGAAACATGTTTAAATTTCTTGTTATGTTGCTTTCGCTGCCAACAAAAATAAAACACTAAATGACTTTTAATAACAAAAAATAAAAACCATAAACAGACAGTTTTTTGTTTTTTCACCACCACGCGTGGCTCAAAACACAGCAGCATACTGGTGACTGACGCTGCTGACTATTGCTGCTGCTGCCAAAGAAGAATGTGAATGTAAAGTCAACCTTCACAAGGCCGTTGCAAGCCGGATTTTTTTCGAGAAGAAAAAAAAACTACACACAAAAAAGGCAGATGATATTTTTTGTATTTCATTTACCAAACATGCTCAGACATGTTTAGGCTATACAAAAATTTTAAATTGAGGTTAAAAGAAATTAAGACTGGTTAAATATAAAAACTTTTAAGGTTGGTTTTAATTAAATTGAGCCAAATATCAAACATCTGTTTCAGTAATTCTTTTGTTATAATAATTGTAGTTGATTTAAATACAAAATTTAAAGAAGTATTGGCATTATTCCATTCATGGCTGGAATACATGAGGTTTTGCATCTAAAAAACATATTTTCTGTAATTTAGTTATAACTCTAATTATGGACTTATTATATTTTGTGGCCTAAAACTGCCACATGACAGCTGTTTTAATTTTTAACACGATTATTTTGGCTATTTATTACTTTTTTGTTCTTTTTTATTTATGTGATTGTTAAAATGTTGCCAGATGGGGTGAGATTTTTAAAAGAAATGGGATTTTTATTTTTTGGGAACATTTTTTACACAAACAATTACCGCATACAATTACAGATTCGTAACTTCTGGATCAACTTTTAAATTATTTTGGACTGATGAATACAATATTTTTTAACTTAATTTTTATACGCAAAGAAATAATTTTGACAGTTTACGTCGCTATACTTTTAAAATCATGATTTGGATCAAACGATGGTTTATTATCACAAACCAAAACCAAAAATAAGCTCTCTTTCAAAAAGTACTCTCAAAATTGGAAAATATGATTTTAAAGTAAATAATATGCTCCTAAAATATTAATTTTTCTGGCTGAATTTTAGATTATCTACGAGGGGTGCGAAAAATTTATAAAACTATATTTTTTTTTCTAAAGATAGGTATTATTCTTTTCTAGAGTAGTATTCATAACAGTTAATACCTTTTCCGATCCGTTTGAACCAAATATTAAGGTAGTTTTTTCACTTTGATTGAAGCACCTCAAAAACACGTATTTTATTAGAATATACGATATTTAAGACGTCGAAACAAGTTGGCCAAGAAATTTATTTTTTGATAAAGGGTAATGAAATGAAATTATTGGATGTTAAAGTAGTGTTTGATGGTGGATATCAATTCAAAGTTTATGCTAATTATATGGTCGGTTTTTTGAAATAATATGAAAAACTGCAACTGAGAATGATCCACATTTGATTGTTAATTTTTCTTACTTTTTAGAAGACTTTTGGCTAACAAACGAGAAAGTGTCCAGATCTGCGTGGTTATACGAAAGATTTTCATTTTAAATTTTAAGCAAGTGCGACTTTTGTTGATTTGGGCAAACTTTGAAGGTGTAATACTGTTTTAGACCGTATTTGTTCATGGTTTCCTTGCAAAATGCCATACGAGTTATTTGTAATTAATTGTTAAATGATATGAGGTTAAATAAGAAAAACTGCTCTGGACTTCAAATATTTGGGAATTATCCATTATGTGTTAATGGAATGTATGCCCAGGAATTTCTCTATCCTACGATATGTTTTATGTAGGCGTTTCTTAATCAAGACAGGCACAGCATCAGACCTTCACAAAATTCTTTCTGGAGATATCCGCGACGACTGAATTCCGTATACCAATAATATAAGCTTCATTTTCAAAAGTTATTTGTAGAAAATAGATTTCTCGTATAAAAAATTTTATGAGAACCTAAGCCTTCAAAAACTTTACATTTTACGATTTCGGTGTCAGATTTAACGTAAGGTGCGTAGTTTTGACGTTTCGAAAAATATAAAAGGCACGCCCGTACTATTCATGATAAAAATAACATGATTTTTAAAACAATTGCTACTGAATTTTTTGCTAACTGAACTAAATAAATTCTAAAATCGTTTCAATAAGGTAGTGTGCATCTTGTGTTAAAAAATCGAAAATCTAATCCGAAACTATGCAACCCTAACTTTAAATTTATCCCTAAATGGGAGGTGGGCTACATATGACACCCCTTATTAATTTCAGGGTTAATATTAATCCTTAAACTTATTGCCGGACTAGCTTTTGCTTAATGAAATGTAAATGTGGTAAATATATTCTTTTATTCATTATTTATTACTGAAGCAGAATAATTGATCAAAATTCTAGTTGGTATGCTCTGATCGGAGCCATATCGTTCTTTCAATATATTGATGGAATATACTCAATATACATATGTACAGTGGTGGCCACGAATTTAAGACACGACATTTCACTTATATATTTCTGATAATTTTTACATCTTATCGAACAAATTTTAGATCCATGTTATTTTTTAAAGATCCTAGTAATGTTATGAAAAAAAATCAACAATAGTTTGTTACCTATATTTAGTTTCCAATTTTTATTTACATATTATACAGATTAATACAAGTTTAAGCCTGGTCATGAATTTAGGACATAGGCAAAATAAAAGTTAATTCACAAAAGTAAAGCTCAGCTTCATAAAACAATATTAGTATTTGGTGGGAAATCCTTTATTTTGAATCACAGCAGCGCATCTCCTGGGTAAACTTTCAACTAAGGCCATACAGCGCTCCTTTGGAATGGCATACCAAGCCTTTTGAATTTCTTCCCATAAATCAGTCAAATTTTTTGGCTTTACTGCTCGTACATGCTCCTCAACATCATTCCACAAGTTCTCAATTGGATTGAGATCCGGGGATTGAGCTGGCCATTTCAGAACTGTGATATTATTTTCCTCTAAGCAACTCTTCACTAGGCGTGAAGTGTGCTTAGGGTCATTATCATGCATAAATTTCCACATTAGAGGCATGTTGTCTTCAGCGAATGGTATCATGATGCTTGTCAGTATGTTTTTGTAAATATGCTGGTCCATTTTATTGATAATCTTCTGAATGGGACCTACACCATGCCAGGAAAATGCTGCCCACACCATGACATTTCCACCACCATGCTTAACCGTTTTAAGGGTGTACTTTGGGTGATGCTCCAGGTTTGGAGGACGCCATACGTACTGTTTTCCATCAGAACCAAAGCGACAAAACTTCGACTCGTCGCTCCAAAGTATATTTTTCCAAAATGTCATCGGCTTATTGAGATTTTCTCTTGAAAACGCTAGTCGGGATTTAATATTTTTTTTTGACACAAGTGGTTTACGTTGTGCAATACACCCACGTAAGTTCTTCTCATTCAGACGTCTTCTTATTGTCCTGGACGATATATTAATACCAAAATCCGATGAAATCTCATTTTTAATTTTACTTGAGCTCTTGAAAGGATCTTTAGCAGCTGATTTATAAATTAAGCTATCCTCCCTGGGTGTAGTTTTTCGGGCTCTAGGGTGCTGTTTGACATTTTTGGTAGTGCCATGTTGCTTGATGTGTTCCAGTGCATTGTAAATCTTGGATCTGGAACATTTTAGTAGCTTGGAAATTTCCATTACTGTTTTTCCATCAGTATTCATTTGTTGGATAAATTTTCGCTCGGCATCCGAACTCCAAGTACCTCTGGCCATTTCTAACTAAATATTTTGATGTATTCTAACATTAAATGGAATAAAACATTCATTACTTACCTTTTAGCTTCAAAAAACACCAAAAAATCACTTAAAAACCAAATATTTCTTATATGTTTTAAATTCGTGACCAGCTTCAAAAGCACGTTTTTACGAAAATATAATAAAAACAGCAACAAAATGTATACACAAACAAAACCAAATAACGGTAATTGATCTTAACATTACAGGGTACACTGAAAAATTAACAAAATCTAATTTTATATTGCAGGGTTGTAATAATTATCACAACTTAGTTCGTTACATGTCGTGTCTTAAATTCGTGGCCACCACTGTATGTAGTGGGTACAAAAATATATTTTTTTTTTTTTTTTTGAAAATTTGTTTTTTTAAATTTAATTATTTGGTTAAACCATATTTTTTTTTTTTTAATTTGTTTTCTGGATAATTTTATATTTTAGTCTGTTACGACTTCAATATATAGAAATTTAAAAACCTCCTGGTTTTTTTTTATCAAAATTGTAAATATAATTTTTTGGTGAAATTTCAGTTTTTATATAGAACCAAGTACGTAGTTTATCTGTAATTAACTCTTTTGACTTTTTTCTCATTATGAACCGATTTGGATAATATGTATTTAATAGTACAATTCCATCAGTTATTTTATTTCAATAAACAATTATGCATCATTATTTCGACTCACCTACCAATAAGAACACAGAATACACATAAAATATATACGATCTATACATATAATTGAGAGGTATAAAAATATATTTCAAGTTAAGATTATATTTAATATTACTTTTCATCTAGTGGACTTCCAAGTGCCTTATAAAGATATTAAAAGCCAACCGCAAAATTCATTTAGGGAATTTTTTGGAGATTTTCATATTGTTAATATGAAATAACCAATTATCTGGCTACACCAAATGGTCAAAGAATATTTTGTATATTAACTCCCTCTCTTTTCATAACAAAACTCTCTTAAATGTATACTCTTTTCATTTAATAATTCTCTGACAAATAACCAGAAAACAAAACAAATATATTTTATCTCTTTCTAAAATGCATTCTTAATATATTGACGACTTTGTCTAACTCATAGACAAGATACTAATTACAAAAAATGTAAACATATGTTTGTTATGAACTGACTCTTGAATGCATTACTGCTGCCTGCTGTTGTCTCTTGTGGTGGTGGTGCTGGTAGTGGAGTTCTGGTTATGGTAGTTGTTATTGTTGGTGGTGGTGTTGGATGTAAAAATTTTATGTTTTTTTATTTGTATCTTTCGCAACACAACTACGACTCTATTACTGAACACACATTGGGTTTATTAACAATTCAAAAAGCCATTTGCGCACACACATGCTCTCGAACGAAAAAATAAAAAAAAGACGTTGACTAGTGAAGCAAAAGAAGTTTCACAATTTTATAAATTCAGTTGCTCTTTAACAGGCGGCATGATCGGAACAAATTAAAAACGTTTAACGGTTAAAAAAAATAAATAATTTATAAAAACAGAGTTTTATACAAAAATATAAGTTTAGAAAAAAACAAACGTTATTTTTTTAATAAACACAAAACAAAAACAAACTTAAAGAAATGTTTTACTGGATTTAAAAATATTGAATTTAAGAAAAATTAATTTAAACAAAATTTCTCTAAAAATAAAACAAAGAAAAGTGCAAAAAAAATTTGAGAAATTATTAAAAATATTGAAATAAATTAAAAATTGTGTAAAAACTTAGTGTTATTTAAATTATTTTAATTAAAATAAATTAAAAAAAAAAAAAAACTTAAATATGGTGCGTAGTTTGGCTCAGTGGACGAAAACCTTGAGTTTTCCTTCACGTTTATCACCAAATCGTAATTCTAAGGATTGTTCAACATTAAATGCAACTAGTCCAATACCACCTCCCACACCACCCAGGAATAAAAATTCAAATTGTGCTACCTCTAGATCATCATCCTCAACAGTGTCTTCTAATTCTGGCACTTCAACACATTCATCAAACAATAACAACAATAATATGCCCATAACGGAATTGGAACAAATTGTAAGTGTTTATTTAAAAAAAAAAAGAGATAAACTTAGTAAAAGGAATTACACAAGATTAGGAAAATGTTAAGAATTAGTTATAACAGAAATTTTAAAGGGCATTAGATAAAGAATTTTCAATTTGAAATTAAAAAATATTTTACAAATTGAAAACTTAAATACATAAAAATTTAATTATTAAATTTTTTTAAAAATTTTCAAATTGGTAAAATTTTTTTTAACTTTTATCGCAAGGGGGTACTGCAACTTTTGCTTTTCATTTAGATTTACCATTTTTAAAATTTTTAGTAAAAAAAATTATCAAAAATTAGCTGTTAAAAAAATATATTAATAAACTTTTTTAGTAAATATACCCCATGGGGTACCAGACTACTTTTTTTTCTTTTAAGATTAGAAATGTTAAGACTTTTAGTTATAAGTTATTTTTCCAATAAAACATGTAACAGTTTTATTAAAGGAACAGAGTCAGTTGCAAATTAAATCAAATCCAAGTATTTCTATTTAAAGAATTCATTATTTAACTTTACTGTTATACTGTTATTAAACTTACTTACGGTTCTATTATCTGTAAACGGTTTATTTAATTAAAATTTTATGTAAAACTCATTAAACTAAAAAAAAATCATCTAAATTTTTTTATTATTTTTACCCATATATTTCTCTGTTTGCCATTACCTTCACCTTTTCAATGAAATATATTCACGTCAGGTCATTCTTGTTTTAATTACAAAATGTGTAGAGAAAAAAATAATGAATTAAGAAATTCAAGTAAATAAATGAATTACTTTCTTTCTAGCTCAAGTTGATTTATTAAAAAAAAAATTAAATAAAAAATAAAAATAAACTAAAGATTTAATCACAATAATAAATTAAACTCAAAGTAAATGCAGTCAAGTAGATTTGTTTTATAATTTTTGTTAAAAATTTAATTAGACATGAAGACGAATGCCACAGATGAGATACATAGATGTTGTTTAATAAACTTTTACTTAAATTAAAATAAACAATTCATGAAGCATAGCAAAAAATAAAGTTCCATACATATAAAATGTTTAAAAAGAAAATTAAATTAATGATATAAAATAATATTTCAAAAAAAAGCTAAAAAATAACGAAAATTTTTGCTGACGGCTGAGCAAATATTATAAATTTAGGTCAATTAGTTGTGAACACTCTTTTCAGTTTTTTTTTATAAAATATTGCCAGTTGGTGAATTGTTAAAAAAGGGGTAGTAAGTGAAACCTATAATTAAAATTTCCTCATATACATGAGTGCATATTTAACAATACAAATTGTTTATATTTTTTTCTCTACTTTGTAGTATGTTATCTATGACTATGACATAGATTAAAAAAGTTATTTAAGTTATCACCTTAAATTTGGTAAATAAATTACCTAAATTATCAATCAATAAAATATAAACAAATATTACAAAACTTTTTTTATAAATAATTTTATTTCACTTCGAAAGAATTAGAAACTTAACTTTAAGTCAAATTTCATACGTTCTTTGGGAAAAATATGCTCCAACAGCAAAATATGTAAAAATATAGATTACATGATAAAATATGCTTTAAAAATATGCAATTATATGCTTTTATGAGAAAATGCTTTAAAACCAAAAATAAGCTAAAGATGTCAAAATTATTCATAAGTATAGCATATTTTTGGGCTTTGGTAGACTAACTAAAAATATGCAAAGTTACATTTATAGCTTCAAATAAACTTAACTGTTAGTTATTTATCCATTTCAAAAAATTTTAAGAATATTTACACCATTTTGTTACAGCATATTTTTCCATATTTTGGGCTTAGCAACATATCTTTTTATATATTCGTAGAAATTCCTTTTTATTTTTTTATTTTTATTTTATTTAAGCAATTTAAATGTATATTTAATACTTAATAGGATAATTAATCATAATTTGCATATTTTACACTTAAGAATTTCCTAAGACAATATATCAGCTTTGAAGGATTTTCATTGCAAGAAGTATACATATATTTTATAGCAATTGGTAATAAAAATAAGAATATTTAAATTAAAAAAATATAAGCTCATATTTTCCTATTTTAAAAGCTTTTTTTATGCGCATAAAACATATTTTTAGTTATTATTATTTTTTTTTTTCGTAAATAACTTAATTTTTACTTAAAAAATTTAATTTCCAATTTGTACTCAGAAAAAAATATTTGCATATTTAATTATAAAAATTATCAATTATTTTTATTTATATCTGATTAGTATATTAATTGATACAATAAGAAAAATAATTGAAAGCCGATAAATTGTTTTATTTTTAGTAAAAAATATTAAAAAAAAACTGAATTTTGATCACTTGAATAATTGAAACAATTAAAAAAGTAATTGGAATAGTTTTGAACTTTGATAAATTGTTTAATAGACCCTATTTTTTCTGTGTATTTTCTCATTAAAATTGTTGTATAAAATATTTCATAAAACTTCTTTACGCTCCTTTTATTAGCAACAATTTTTTAATTGTTAAATTAATTTAATTTAAATAAATTTATAAAAAAAAACTTGAATTATCATAATTTTAACAATTATAATTATATCAATTTTATATTTTTAACTTAATGACAGGAAAACAATATTTATAACAAAACAAAAATATATCAATTGATAAAAACAATCCATAATTCCATAATTTACATATGATTTTCTCAGACTTCAATTATTTATAACCTTGTTCTAAACAAAATAATTGTGGAACAATTATAAATGATTTAATTAAGACAATAAAAAGGTTTTTTTTTTTCATAATTTATTTAAACACTTTAAATACTTAGAATTTGAACTTTGAAAATACACTTTTATGAACTAAAAATAAAAGCAATAAAAACTTGTTTAGATAATTTCTAAAATAAAAAAATTACATCTTGAGGACACATGTTGCATATAGTCAACGTGTGGGAAAATAAAGTTAACAAAAAAAAACTGAGAGATGATATTTAACATTTGTTTCCGTTTGTTAATAAAAGAGAACGCCAAC
This sequence comes from Protophormia terraenovae, assembly GCA_951394005.1. Taxonomy (NCBI): domain Eukaryota; kingdom Metazoa; phylum Arthropoda; class Insecta; order Diptera; family Calliphoridae; genus Protophormia; species Protophormia terraenovae. Next base: position 149,094,189 of record OX596074.1, read on the forward strand.
AAGTACAAAATAAACAGGATGTTAAAATGTGAGAGAAAACAAAAAAAAAAATCTTAAAAAAAATAGTGGAAATTAATCTTTAAGGTGCCCTTAAAAATTATCAAAGATAAACACATGTGTTTAACATGCACTTGCATAAGACCATAAACACTGCACAGCAACCAGCAGCAAAACTAATGAATAAAAATCCTACAAAACTAAAAAAAAAAAAATAGGAAGTAGGAAAAAAATAAAGAAACCAAAAAAGTATGCACTTAAGAAAAAGTATTTTTAAAGTGATTTAAAAAATAATAAAAAATTCGCGGGCCAACTTAATTCCCTTAAAAATTAGTCCTAATTTAAGTAAAACTAATTTAAAGATAAAACATGCATACTAAACTTAATTTATATAAAAAAACTCCATTTTATTTCAACCTTTTCCATTGAAATAGTTTTTTATATGTTTAGGCCCATCACCTTAATAATAAAAAAAACCCCACTGTATAGTACATATTTGCTTTCATTTAACTCAAATGTAATTTTATTAAAATGCCAAAGTTAAAAAGGCGTTTTGTATTCAAGTACATACTAAATTATGCAATATTACTATGCGCAAAGTGTTATAGTAGTTTAAGAGAGCATTTAAAAAAAATTAATAAACTTTAAGCTACAACAACAGCACTGAAATATGTTGAGCAGTGTGAATTTTTTTCATAGAAAAATCAGGTTTATTAAATGAGTTTTTGTTGCTGCAAAAAAACAACAACAATTACTGGTACTAAAACATTCTTTAATGCCACTACATACCAAAGTTAAAGATATGTCTTTAGCGAAAAAAAAACATTAAATGAATTAAAAAAAACTGCAAAAAATTACTAGTATTACAAGGAAAATATTGTGTTTTTTTAAGTGGCAATTAGAGCTTTTTTTAAGTTGCAAATATAAAGCTTAAACTTGGTATTAAGTTTAGTTTATATTTTTTCTAAACTGTAATCAACTAATTTAATTTAAAGGTTTAAACTTAGGTTTCAAGAGTTTAAGTATAAAAGGATCAATAAGAGCTTTTTAAGTTGCAAATTTTATGCCTAAACTTGAACTAAACTTGGTATTAAGTTTAGTTTAACTCGCTTCTGAGATGAACTATTTAAAGTTTAAGTTTTCAGTGTTCAAATATCAATTAAGGTTATGTTTTTAGCTAGCAGTTTATTCTTAGGTATATAAAAAAAGTTGCAATAAAAGACACTATTTCAACCACAAAATTTTTAGCTTAAACTTGAAGTAAAGTTTAAATAACCTAAATTAAATTAAATTTTAATTAAAGTTAATATATAATATAAACTTAGATTAACTAATTTATGATAAATTCTTAAACTTATGTTGGAAGTGTTTAAGTATAAAGAAAATAAAAACAGGAGATCAGTAAGGCGCAGTTTTTGGAAGCAATTTATTTATTTTAAAGCTAAAAACATCTGGTTTAAACCAAGCTAGAACTAAGAGTGTGAAAATGATTTAAACTGTTAAATTTTTAGCTTAAACTTAAATTAAACTCAGTAATATTTTAATAAGTTAAACAGGATTTTTATAAACAGCTTAACATAAAGTTTAAAGTGTATAAATAAAAAAATAAAAATACTAAAATTTAAATTTTAAGTAGTAGACAGTTTAATATTATTTCAAGAATAAACGTATAAGCCAAAAAAAAAAACATTTTGCAAGATGCGAATTTTAAATTTTCAAAGTTTTTAGCTTAAACTTTAATTAAACTTAGTTTAGTTTATCTCTATTTTAAAAACAGTAAATTACAGCATAGTATAAATTATACAGTAAAAATAGTATAATTGCAAAATCATTTTTATCATTTTTAAAATTAATGCAAAAGTTATAAATATACAAAACGGTCTACAAACAATGAGACTAAAATTTTACTTTTTTTTTAATCTTTTTTATTAATAATTAAAAGTTTAAACACAGCTTGAATGTATTCTAAATTGTCAAATATAATCTTGGTTTAACCCAACAATTTTTATAAATAAAAAAATTTCGTAAATACAAGAACATACTACCCCTTATATTATATATGTTTTTTAAAGTTTTTCTAATTTATTTGTCTTTAATTGAAACATTTGTTAAAAATTAAATATGTTAATATTTCCAAGATGTTTAAAAACATTAGTTAACCTATATTTCATGATAAATAAAATATTTTCCCAAGCTAAGATTTTTTCCCATTTCATCTAACTTAAATCAATGATAATCCCCTAATTTGGTATTTAAACTAAATAACAAAAATTTTCCCACTATTAAAATTTCTTTATTTGGAAAATCTTTTGCTAACTGGCGCCCAGTTCTAAATTGCTTATTAATACAAAAAAAACTAGTTTCATCATCAATATTTCAAAATAAATCAATGGATGGATGGTTACAACTTTATTTTATGCCACACTACAACAACAAAACAAAAAACAGGAATTCTATGGAAAACTTAGGAAAAAACCGTTTCGATTTTTATTTTATATTTGCTTCTTCTTTTTTCAATTTAATAAAAGACGGAAATGACATTAGTTCACACAGACAGAATTCAGTCAAACATACAGACAGTTAAACAAAAAAAAAATAAATAAATAAAAAATTATATAAATAAAATTCTTTATCTGGAATTGGAAAACTTACTACTACAATCAGTAGTAATAGAAGTGGAAAAAGTAGAAAGAAGTAGTAGTAAAAACGAATATACATTATGTTGTAGTAGCAAGTATTGGATTTGTAATCTTTTTGGTTAGTTTAAACATTTTGTTGTAAACACACTATATGCATACAAATTTATTTTCTTCTTAACGATATTATAATAAATATACAATATTACAAACAAACATTCAGTATGTATTTTAACGCAATATATTCAACGTCAACACTAAACATTGCCATCACATCACACATTATATTATATGTATGATCCTCATAGTCGTCATCATCACCATTGTAATCATCATGGTCGTTTTTTTTTTTTTTAGTAAATTCTTATATAATAGATAAATTGTAGAAACGCATTTTGTTTTTTAGCTATAAGCGTGTGTGTGTGTTAACATCATGTTTTCAACATTTTAGTTGCAAGTGCAAGTCATTCATGCCTCATGTACATATTACCATTTATATGAATGCATGCCTTATGATTTTATGGAATTTTTTCTATACATTTAGTCTCTCGCATAGTTTAGTTTATAGATTTTTTTTTCTCTCTTCTCTTTTGATTTAAATTTTTCTATTTCATGTTTAGTTTTTCCAATCCAAAAAACACATGTTTCTCATATAATATTTCTACATGAAATATTTATTCAATGATTTTCTCTATTAAAATACTTGGATTTGTTGTTAGTATGAATAGTAAATATTTCGAGGGAAATTCGTTTCAATTCATTAAGTAGCTACTGCTGCCTGACTGCTAGCAAGCCCGCCTGCCTTCGTTTAATATGTATATTTAAACATTAATTGATTCTTCTTTGCGGTCATTGATTTCATTACAAACTGAAAAGTTTATGTCTGACTAATAGTTTCGGAGTATCTTTTATGCTTGAGATACTTTTTTTGGGAAAATTTTGTTTATTTGTTTTTTTTATTTTTTTATTTCTAAGTGAAAAATAAATTATTTCCAATAAACTTGAACTTTAAAAAAAATGGTTGTAACTTAGAAATTAAGTAGTGAGGGGAAAGGAGTTCAATAGAATTTTAAATTAAAATTTAAAAAAAAAAATAATATAAACAAAAAGAGATACATAAATTTTAGTTATATGTTAAAAAATAGTTTTGGGATCTAAAAAAAATTAATTATAATTTAAAATTTGGAAAATTTTAAGAATTTTGACATCGATTTGTTTTATCATATTTTTGTCATACCGGCATATTTTTGCATATTATAGGCTATGCTTTGTAAGCAACATATTATATCATATTTTCATTAAAAAAAATTCTTATTAGAGCATATTTTAGCATAATTTTGCATATTTCACACTTAAGACAAAAATATTGCATCCAGCTGGATTTTGTATATAATTTGCCATAAGTTAAAATTTGCATACGTTTTTAAAATCCGATTCCCTAATAATTTTCATATAAATTTATAGAAATTTTGTAAATTCTTGATAAGAGAGCAATATTTTAATAAAATTCAAATTATTTTTATCCTGACAAAATAACATTTTAAAAGCATATTTTTAATGAGAAAATTTTTAAGGCATATTTGCATAAAGCTTATTTTGTAATAAAAAAATAAATAAAATATTGTTTAAACAGGCATATTTTTACATATTTTACAATTAAGAGCATATTTTGTCGTTATAGCATTTATTTAAAAATGTTAGGACACGAATGTAATAGAAACTTTTTAAAAATTTTATTATAATTTAATTATATTATATCTATCTAGAGGACTTAATACCCCAAGACAAAAATTTAATTTAAATATGTCATTTTGAATTAATGTAAATCTTTTTTTAGTTCTAATAGCTCATTTACTTTTTAAACAAGATTTAAAATTTTGAAAAAAAAAAAAATCCGCCTAATTACAAAATATTGTGAAATTCTTAATCTGTTAAACATGTTGCTTAAACTACAAGTCAAAGCAAAAAAATAAAAACCTAAACTAACCTTTTGTATCCAATTTGTAACTATTCACTGACTAAAAAAAAATGCAGCCCGCAATAAGAACCAACGACCTGCATCTGCCTTTTTAAACTTATTGTAGATATTTTTTTGCTTATTTTATTTATTTTCTTTTTCTTTAAAAAGTCTCTTTGTTTCTTTTGCTCTTTATTAACCTACAACACAAAACAACCAGCAGTTTTAAAACAAATTCATAATTTCAAATAACTGTGAATGCATTTCAGTTAAATACAACAATTGCAAGGTAGCAGCAGCTGTATGTCATAGACCTACAATAACAACTACTAACTAACAACAAATATTCACCTGCTTCTCAGAGCACCAAAAAAACCAAACTAAACTTAAAAACCAAGTAAGAAAAGAGAAAAAAAAATTAAGTAAAACAAAAAAAATTGAAAATTAAATTACCACATGAAAGCTAAAACATAATTGAAAATAGAGACACAAGTACGGACGAACTGATAGACATTTTCTTATTAACTGTATAAATGTAAAGTCTTGTTAAAACATGCTTAAAATCCAGGTAAATACCGTGAGAATATGTATTTTCTATACAAGAGTGTAATACGAAGACTTTTGTCTTGTTGTTGTTGGTTATTACAATGACAACAAAACATGATTATTTTTTCTTCATTTAACAAATAAGAATAGAAAAATGTATAGATAAATTAATAGAACAAAAGATTAAAAATACATTATTGTTAAAGTGAGACAAACAGACAGATAGACCGACCGACTGACGATTGAACAAATGACAGCTGCTGTAAAATACAATCAGTCAGTGTTAGTTAAGCCGGCTTTTCATCATTATTTTTAATGATTTTTTTGTTTTGTTTCTTTTTTTCTAAAAAAAGGAGTATGTATGCAGGTTTTATGATATTTTTGTGTTTTTGCAGTTGTTGGGTTTATCGAATATTTTTATTTTATTAATAAAAACAAAATACCTTTTATTTGAGATCAGCTGCTCTCTTTTAATAAAAACTTGTTTTTTGTTTTCTTCTTTTTTAAATTTTCAACAAAAAATTTTTTTATAAACTCTCTTCTTTAGAGTTAAAACTGGTTTTTTGATCACTTGTATTTTTTTTGTTATTAAAACATTATTATTGTTGTTGTGGTTTAAAATTTTATAAGATCAGCTGTTTTTGGTTTTATTCAGAAACTTACACCGGATGTTATGAATCCATGAATGATTATTATGCTACTATGTATGATGTGTTGTAAATCGTGTTGAACTATTTAACAAAAAAATTTAATAAAACTTACCTGTAAGAAAAGAAAGAAAAAAAACACAAAATTTTATTAATAAAACAGAATATATGTACCTATGTGTAAATTAAGGTAATAAAATAAAGACTGGTTCTTATGTACTCTATATATTTAATGTTGGTTTTAAATAAATTTTAAATAAGGTTTAAATATTTATGAATGAAATTATAAATCATCTGCTTAACAGTAACAAAAAACACTTTCAAAGTAAGTTTACTAAATAATTTGCAAGAGAAAAATACAATAAACTTTAAAGCCTTTGAAACTTTTGATTATAAAAAATTTTTAATAAAATTTTATTTATTAAACTTATTAATAACTAAACAATATTAACTCATGAAAAGTAGGGCATTTATTTCCTACAAAACGTGGGAACTAACATATTTCACTCAAAAACTTGCTAATTATTATTGGCTGCGTTAACAAAAAAAACTTCATTTATTATAACAAAAATATTTTAAATTATTTAAAATTAAAAAATATATATTTATCTTTTTAATAAATACCTAATAAAAAATATCTATTTCAACACTCTACATTATGTTGAACAATTATTATCAGGAAAAATAATATGAAAACAAACCAAAATTCAAGCACCCGAAAACGTTTTATTTTTATTTTTCAATCAAAATAAATATCTTTATTGTTCAAAATGTTTTTTCATTTGATGAAAAAAATATGTGAGGGATTTTTATTTTTAAAATAAATATCCATCAATGATGAAAAAAATAAATATCTTTAACGATAAATATCTTTAACGATAAATATCAGTTCGAAAAAAATTTCAAATGATTGTTTTTTTTATTCATACTTTTGTTTTGTTTTCAAAATATTTTTTTTATTCAAATGAAATAGTTGTTGTTTAGAATTTTTTCCATCCGATGAAAAAAGTTCAAAATAATTTTCAACTTTTGAAATAAATATCACAAAAGATATTTATATTTTTATTTCCATCATGATGAAAAAAATTAAAATATTGATGAAAATAAAAAAATCATGATGGATTTTTATAATTTTTTGAACATTTAAGATTGTTTTTCGATTGAAATAAATATAAAAAGATTGTTTTTTTAGTATTAAAATCCGGTCTCTGCCAAAATTTAAAGTTTTCTTTTTTTCTAATAATTTGAGGTTACGATAAATTTTTAAATAAATATTTGTTAAAATGTTTTTAAGGGCATTGTTACAAAAACAACAAATAACACGTGTATTTAGTACTTGAAATCATGACTTCAAAGCCCCCTTTTCTTGAAATAAAAGAACCAACAAGAAAAAAAGCAGAACACTATATACACACATATAGAAATCAGACACGAGTTATTAAACCCAGAAAGAAAAAGACAAAGAACATACATACATAAAACACCCAGAGTTTGTCCGACTGGCAGCCAGACCCATGCTAAGCTTTTTCTTTTATATTAAAAAAAAATTATTTTATTTATTTTTTAGATTTACACATAAGACATAAATAAATAATAATAAACATTATAAACATACTTAGAGATACCAAGCAATGGCACTTATTTTAATTTTATATAAAAAAATAAAAAGAATTGTTTAAAAATGTGCTATACCCAGTCAGCCCAACCATAAACATAAACGGAAATAAATGCATAAATATATTTTATTATCGTCTTCCAATAACAAATGCCATGCAAGGTTTGTCTGTCTTTTTGTCTTGCTGTCTGTCTGTCTGTATGTTTCTGTCTACAAATAGTGTCTGATTTGAAACTCAATCATAAATTGTAAACACATTGTTAACTAATTAGTTTGTAGCCTCTAAGAGACCCATGCTAGGTTTTTTGTACAAAAAAAAATATATATATATAAAAGAATGTGTGTGTGGTGATCTAAAATAGTTTAAAATTATTTTTGTAATTAAGTTTATTTTTCAACAAAAAGTTTGATGACTTTAAAAATCAACCTCCACTTGGGAGTATATAGAGCTGTATAAACCATAAAATTAACAAAAATAAATATTTTATGTTAAATTGAAACGAATAATCGCAAAATAATATTTTATTTTTTATGGAAAATTTGAGCGTTTATTCGCAAAACCCTTAAAAATATTAAATTTAGACCAATATTTAATAAAATGAATATTTTATATTAAATTTCAAAGAATAATTTTTAAAACGATTTGCCAATTAATCGAATAATTTTACAAAACTAAGAAAATTTATAAAAATTTTAAAGAAAATCGATTTTTTTTATTATTATTTTTGCATTTTTCATGGCAATATTTAGATTTTTATGAAAAATATTGACGATTATTCGTAAACCATTGGAATGGTTAAGCGATTATTCGTATTAAAAATGTTTAGAAATAAAGTCTTTATAATAATATTTACTTGAATAAACTTTTTATATGAAATTTAAACGAATAATTGTTGAACATACGCCAATATTTAGTAAAATATATATTTTATATAAAATTTAAACGAATAACCTATTAAACGAATAAATTAACAAAAACTAAAAAATTTAAAAAATGTTGAATTATTTTTAGTTTTTAACATTTTTCATTAAAAAAATTAATTTTATGAAATAATTTTCCGATTATTTGTAAAACCTGTTTTAAAATTATTCGATTAATCGGTTAAAAAAATTATCGAAAATTAGGAATTTATGATAAAGTGCAAAAATTAATGTTTTTTTTTTTTTATAAAATTTAAACGAATAATACGAATAATTTATACGAATAATTACACACATATTTTTTTATATTTTATAAATATTTTTATGTTTTCTTTTGTACTTTAAACAATATTTCCTATGAGGGGGAGAAGGTATTAGCAAGAAACCTTCTGTTCCATATTAAATTACATTTTTAGAAATATTTCATAAACACTTTAACAGAAAATTTATAATAAATAAAAAAATTAGTTTTTAAATATTTTTGCATTGTAATGAAATTGAAGTAAATATTTTTTTATAATTCATATTTTACAAATGTTTTTATTTTCATTTTAAAGTTTTTTTTATAATTATTTAATTTATGTTTAAACAGTTTTTGTTATGTCAAGTTAAAGAAATGTTTAAAAGAAAAAAAAAAAAACCTGACTAATTAATGCGTCAAAATTAAATTAACTAAACCGGAGAGAAGGAAAACCCATTAAGTCACACCAATAAGCAAATTATTTAATTGTTTTACACAATTAAATTCTCAAGACCAAAGAAAAACTGCATTATTTCACAGCTTTTATGATTAATGACCTTAAAACCGAAAACCAGAACAGAAAATATATGATTTCTTGGGAAACAATAATTTTAATTATTGCAATTAACTCAAGATCGAAATGATCTTAAAACCCTTAGAAAAAATGGGCTAACATTTCTATTGTGAATTACTAAAATGTCCTTAAAACCAAAAACATAATGGAAAATATATGAATTATTTTTAAGAGTTTCTCTTAGACTATTGGAATGTTAATCTTAAAAGTTTTAGAACAAAAATTAACAAACGTTTCCATTGGCATTTTGAAAAACTTAATGATTATTGTGGAATTATAAAAAAAAGCATTAATTTAACAATTAATTACTTGCCAATACTGTTAAATATAATCTACAAAAATAGCCCCCCTCTTTCTAGTAGATATCTGTTATGTTCGAGTTTTATAAATTCCGCCACAAAAGCCTTTTATGAACAAGTCATAACATTTACTTAATCAAACCGGATGTTGGAAACTGCAAACAATGTAAACTTTAACTTTGCATATAAATATAATAAATACAACAACAAAAAGAAAAAACCAGCACAAAATCTAAAAAAAAGACAACATGCATCCAACTGCAACCATAATTATCCAGAAATGCAGCAAAATTCAAAGCAATTTTTGCATTATTAAAAAGAGAAAAAAAATCTACTTGAGAGTTGGGGTTATTTCTGGCAAACAAATAAATGTGTTATCTTTAAAAGAAAAAAAATTAAACACAAAGAAAAATAAATATAATAAAATTATAAGACTGGCTTTAAAAGCCCCTATAAAAAAATATTCTACTTACGCAGAAGTTTTGTTACAAGATAAAAAAAAATATTAAAGGGGGAATCATTTTATGTCTTTGTGTGTGTGTAAGTTTGAATTTTATTATCAAACATTTATGTTTAATAAATTAAAATAAAATTCCGTTAAAAATTATTAATTGATTTATTTTAAACTTATATCCGCTAAATTTTTAGTCATTAAAGGGTCAATTTCATTTAGGTTTTTTTTTTTAAATATGAATCAAATGTCTGGCGGAAGTCAGTTAGTGAAGCGTAAATAAAAAAAATCATAAAAAAAGAAACAAATTAAATAAATTTGATAAAAAAAAAAAAAATAAAAAAAACTAATAAATAAAATAAAAAAACCGGTGTCTAATAAAAATTTTAAAGATCTAAACAAATAGCTTGAGTAAAAGAACACAATTTTAAAGAAAATCATTACTAAAACTAATCTTAGGGAGAAAAGCAGTGTGAGTGAAAGAAATTTACCTACTAATTTACATTCATAATTTTCTTTATCTTATCTAGGAAAATTTGTTTACTAACATCATAATAAATTATTGTTTGCCATTTTTAAGAAAACAAATTTATATTTATATAAATATACTTTCTTTTCTAAAAATAATATCACTTTTAAATCTTAGTTACAAGAGTTCAAATCTAAATGAATAACTTTTTAGATTTAATAACAAATAGACGTAAATTCAAGGTTATTTTAAAAATATTTTGTTTAAATAAATTATTATAATATAGATTATTAATTATTATTTTATATTTATCATTTTAGATTTACCCTGGTCCAGATCCTAAACAAGCTATAATGGGTTCTTTGGTATTTTGTATTCATCATAAACAAGGCTGCACCTGGTCCGATGAATTGAGAAAATTAAAGGTAAGTTAAAGAAATTAAAGTAAGCTCAACAAAAAAATAAAAATAAACGATCAAGTGCTTCCAAAAAGAACATAATCACCACTTAAAAAGTAGAACTAAGTGCATATTATGTGTTTTTGTTTTTCGGAATTTATTAACCCTTTCGACCCCGGAATTTATTAACTTCGACTTTAGCACCGTTTTATTTTAAACTAATTTAACTAAATCATATATAAACACATCGAGTTAGTTAATTGAAAGTTTAAGAATAAAAAAATGATAAAAAGTATCAGTTGTAGCGCAACAAACCTATGATGTATTAATCAGTTGGTAAAATTTTAGTCGAAAATGTAAAAATTCGTAAAAATTCATTTAATTAAAAATGTTTAAAAGCAAGTGCTAAATCAGTCCAAGTTTGTTTATAAACTACTTCAAATATCTGCGGACTCCAGAATCATGCTTCTTTAGATATTTTTCAGTTCTTTTTTTGCTGGGAAGAAAAATTAACTTAATTAGGTAATAAACAAATTAAGACTTATCTTTATAATTCTATAACAAATTGTTCCAGATATCATATCATATACCTACTTTAATAAAAGAAAATTCCTAAAAATCCAGATAAATGCCTACTTGTTTTCTAATTCTAAGAAAATAATTTTAGTATTTTTTAAATTAAATTTAAATATTTTGTTTTAAATAAACAAATTTATTAAGCTTCATTTTGTTTTAAACAATTTAAAGTAGCTAAAAGGTTAAATGTGTTTATATAGAGGTACCCAAATAGAAAAAGCTTATAAGTATTTAATGTATTTTTATTATTTTTTTTTTTTTTCTTTTTATTACTTCTTACTGGTATTTTATGGCTTATGGTGGGATTTTTATGGCCATAAAGTAGTCGTCACAAAGTTATAACAAATTCTTAAGAACTTCAAAGTTTACTGTTAAAGGTGGGAAAATTTAAACAAAATAAATAAATAAATTATGTTAAGGAAGTTATATTCATGTTTATGGTTTTTACTAACGAGCTTTATATACATTTCATATATTTTCGAGATTTTTTATTAACAAATTCATTATTTTCTTTTTATATTTTTAGGCTCATTTGAATGTTTGCAAACATGATGCTACCCAGTGCCCCAATAAATGTGGTGCCCAAATTCCACGCATAATGATGACCGATCATTTACAATACACTTGCACTATGAGACGTACCAAATGTGAATTTTGTCAAAGTGAATTTTCTGGTGCCGGTTTGGAAGAACATGCCGGTACTTGTGGTCAAGAACCCATATATTGTGAAGCCAAATGTGGCCAAAGAGTATTAAGAGGACGCATGACTTTACATAAATCTAAAGATTGTACCAAACGTTTAAGACGTTGTTTACATTGCAATCGGGAATTTTCTGCCGATACTTTGGCTTTGCATGTTAATCAATGTCCCAGAGCTCCGGCTGTATGTCCACAACGTTGTGATGTAGGACCGATAGCTCGTGCCGATATGGAAGCTCATTTAAGAGATGAATGTAAAGCGTTGGCCATTTCTTGCACTTTTAAGGAGGCCGGTTGCAGATTTAAAGGACCCAGACATATGTTGGAAGCTCATTTAGAAGCCAATGCCGCTTCACATTTATCTTTAATGGTGGCTTTATCAGCCAGACAAGGTCAACAAATACAAATGTTAAAATCAGCTGTCTCAAAATTATCCATCAATTTTACCGGCACCTTATTATGGAAAATTACTGATTGGTCTGCTAAAATGTCCGAGGCCAAAGGTAAAGATGGTTTGGAATTGGTATCACCACCATTTTATACTTCTCAATATGGTTACAAATTGCAAGCTTCCATGTTTTTGAATGGCAATGGTCCTGGTGAGAATACACATGTCTCTGTCTATATTAAAGTATTGCCTGGTGAATATGATGCTCTTTTAAAATGGCCTTTCTCTCACTCTATAACCTTCACACTCTTCGAACAAGGAGCTCAAGCTGGTCAAGGTGGTGTAGCCGAATCATTTGTACCCGATCCTACATGGGAAAATTTCCAACGTCCTTCTAACGAACCCGATCAATTAGGTTTTGGTTTCCCTCGTTTCATAGCCCATGATTTGCTCTATAAACGTCCCTTTATCAAAGACGATACGGTATTTTTAAGAGTCAAAGTTGATCCCAGCAAAATTGTAGCCGTTTAATTATTTTCCCTATTATCCGTAGTTTTAACTCTTATTATCGTTATGAATACTGTGTATTTAAGTTAAAGTTAAAATTACTTAATTAAGAACCATAGTTTTAAGACAATCAAAACAATACCCCTGTACATATAGAAATATACGAATATTTTAAATATTATTATCTATTATGTTTAATGAAAATAAAAAATCATAAGTTTAATACCAAAAAATAAAATATGAAATTGAAATTACAAAACAGCTTCACTTAAGTAGCCCTAGTTTGCTACTTTAGTTTAATGAATGCTTTAAAAAAAAAAAAACACAACACAATTAGTCAACTAAATTTTTATTTGTTTTAATTATGTTTTAAGTTAAGAAACAAACGAACAAAAAAAAATGTATCTACATTTTATTATTTCACTCTTTAAGCTTGTTTTATTTATTTAAGCAGAGCTTTAAAGGTGTTGAAGTTGAAACAAAAATCGTGCTGGAATCAAACCAAAGTCATCATCAAACAAACACAACAATTTAATTAAAAAAATAAATAAATAAATTCTCTCTTTTAAATTATTTTAATTTACGGAGAGTTTGTGTCTTAAGTCTTTCGTTTTTTATATGAAAAAAAAATTCTTTCAAAAGATCTTTTGCTTACAAAATTTATATTTCATAAATGTAAACTTCTTCGTATGTGTATGTTTTAATTTAATTAAGAATAATATTAAAAAATAATAGCAACAGGATAAAACTCTGGTAGTTTTTAGTTTTAAAAAAATTTATTTTTTATATTTTTTTATAATTTAAAATGAAAATAAAAAAAATAAAAACATATATTTTTTGCAAAATACAAAATAGTCATAGTTATGTAATGTTTATGTTAGTTTGTTAAGACGAGAAAATTTTAAAATCATATTTCTGTTAAAGTAATATGTTTGTAATTAAAAATGAATTTTTGTATTAAAAAAAGAAAAAGAAATTGTTGTTTTTATTTCAAAAGGAAACATTTTAATGCCCCATACTCGTAAAAAAGCTATGTCAGGTTTTTAAACACCCATATTTTGTTAACATTTATTGTTATAGTTTTTGGGATATTAACCGGAAAATTAACAAAAATTTATTACGCAAAAAAAAAAATGTGAAAAGTAATTTGTTTAAACTTTTAATCCATTAACATTTATAGAAAAGTATTTTAACTGCCTCATTAAAAATAATAGACAACTTTTGAAAATTACATTAGAATATTAGAAATAATTTTATAAAACACTATGCTACGAAGTGATGTTATTATTTCCACTCGACAATATAACGACTTAATGTAGATTTGTAGACAATTTTCAAAAATTTTGAAAAAAAAAAAAACATTTTAAAGTTAATTTTTGTAGCGAGCTATATTTTAGATTAACAATTTAGGTTAGAAAGGTGCTTATATAATAATTGGGAGTATATTAAGCAATAATTTCTCGGTATTTAAAGCACTTGAATATATCCAAAAGCTTCGAATTGTCACGGACGATGAAATGGGGAAATAATATGATAATTGAAAACCCGGCCAAACGACACCATGGCACCCAATATTCTGTATTTAATGGGATCTATTATGCGCTGCTAAAACAGGGTTAAACGATCACGTACGAAAAGGGGCATTTGGCAAAAGGGTTCCAAGTCCATGACTTTCTCTCAAGACCATGAGGAACATAATATGTTTAGTGACGAAACGAAAACTAAGTTGTTTGGAAACGATTACCAAAGAAGGGTCCGCTCCCCTAATGAGAAAGAATTCACAAAGTTGACTGCTAAAAGAAAACATAAAATTTTGGGAATGCCTTTTGTTTAGGTTTCAACGAAACCGTAATGTATAAGTATAAGAAAATACGTATTCCATTCTGCTGGTGTCTAATTATAGTCCACAAACTGCTTTGCTACCGCCAAACGGAGAAAACAAGGCAATTTACGATTACAAACTTGTTAGAATGATGTTGGTTCTATTTATCGCACTGCTATAACAATGAACGCAGATGGGTACAGGAACATATTAAAAAATGTTACGCCGCACAGAATATGCCATTACTTTGGACATTCGAGCCATATAATGACCGCAAACACAGTTTGAGATTAATAAAGAATAGGTTCTCTCAGAATAATGTCCATGTTTTATAGAGCTTTTGAAGAAAAGACTGTCGAAAGAAATTTTCAAATATAAAGATTAATTATAAAGGAAAACATACAAAATATAAAACGAGATTCCATTGGAAACTTATCAAAAGTTGATGTCTAGCATGCCCAGACGAATGCAAAAAGTTTTCCAAAGGAAAGTTGTGATGTGGGCAGAAAAATGTACGCCAATTTTTGGTTTACGAGTTTATATCGACCATTGAATAATCTGTACAAACTCTCTTGTCGTACATGTTTTTCTAGTATTTTTGTTTATTAACAGATTTTGCCCATTTTCAGTACCAACCAAACCTTATATGAGAGAAATATTTGAGCTAATTTTCGTCCCCCTACGAGATCTGCCCCGAGACTTATCCTCATTCAAAAGACAAGATCGTGTTAGATTTTCACGAAGACTCAGAATATATAGTTACGAGCAAATAAATAGTTTCAATTCGTAAGTCCTTATAAATTTATTCCAAAAAAATTAGATTTGAAAAAAATTATGGCATCTGTTGCAATGCTATATGTCAGCCTTTGATAAATTATAACATATGTAAAAAGAGAGAGGGGAAATATAATTTGAAATTTTAAAAAAGTTTTTATATTTTTCGGGCAAATAAATAGTTCATTTGGAAAAAAAAATGTTAAAGTATTTATAAGAAAAAACTAATCGAAGGAAATTGAATATTTTGTTAGATTTGTCCATTTTGCTGAAGCTTAAAATTTCTGTCAAAATTTTGAAAATTTGGATTTTTAGTGAAATTTTATATTACTGACGAAATTTCGAATTTTTTGTGAAATTTTGGATTATAATTAAAAAATATATTTTTGGTTCAAATTCTTAATTTTTGTTGAAATTTTGGCATTTTGGCTTTTAAGTGAAATTCCGATTTTTTAATTAATTTTCGGATTTTTGGGAAAACTGAATTTTTGTTAAAATTTCAGTTTGCTGTTAATAAAGTGCAGCATATTCACCCTCTTTTTAATTTGAGGTTAAAAGATGTAGCATACTTCTTTAATGCAAACGCTATTAGAAAAGAACAGCTGATCAATGAACAATATTTCAAGATACTAGTGAGATAAGAGATTATTAGATCCAACCTGAGTTTTTTAAATTTCTAATAGGGTCACTATGGTTTAGTAAGAATTTCTCGAGAAATATGTATCTGATTGTGTTCAGTGCTGGGCATATACCTGCCAGAGGCTTTGCAGCTACCTCAATTTAAAAAGGATTATTTATGTATTTAAAAAAATTAAATTTTTGAAAGGATTTTTAAATTTCCAAATAATTACAATGTGTTTGTAACAAATTTTAACAAGCTGAATTCAATTGCAGCCGTTTTTCGAAGTTTGCACTCGTTTTGAAAAATAGGAATTCCCTCATTTGAATAAGATGAGTCAGAAGCATGTGTATACGCATGTTTAGTTAGTTTAGTTAAATTTAGACATTTGATAAGTACGAATAGTAATTGTTTATTTTTAAAATGGCTTCATTAAAATCAGCAGTAAAAAGATAAAGAAAAGTCTTAACTATTTTTTCCTTATATTATTTAAACATTTATATTAAATCCTTGAATAATTGATTTATAAAAATAAAAAATGTTTAAAAATACTACACAAAATTTTTACTCAATTAAAGGGAAAATTGATTATACACAATGCTTCCGGTCCCGACCATCACAGATAATCGAGGTCACTGTATATCTAATTGATGGAATTGAATACAAAAAAAAAAATAAAAAACAAATACTTTAATAAATTTGTATTTTTTTATTAAATCATTTTATTTAAATTGCACAGAAAATAAAAAAAATAATAAATAATATACAACAGTTGCTTGCAACTCAATGTAATAATAAAAAGAATGGAATGTTGAGAAATTAAAAAAAAAAAAAAAAACACATCTACAAATTATAACTGAAATAAATAATACTAAAATACAATTAAGGCAATCTTTTCTTTAAAAGACTCTCTAATTTACGAATACGACCACGATCACTGCCCGACTGAGAAGAACCATCGCCATTTTTATCGGCACTATTACCACTGCCGCCACCACCAGAGAAACTGCCAACACTAAAGATAAAAGCTCTTTTGGGTGTAGAAGTTGAAGCTGTGCTATTATTAGTATTGCTAACAGGATTTTGTGCTGCTGATGAATTTTCAGTACTAGTAGCATCAACCATTAAATTGTCAGCATTTGTTTCTGGAGGATTTATGTTGTTTAAATCAGCACTGGAGCCATTGTCAGAAGATTCTGTTAGTCCCGCAAATGCTGCTGTGGAAGCAGTACGTTTGAAAAGATCTATTAATTGTAACTGATCAACACGTTTAACTGCTTTCATATCCAAAATCTTTTGATACTCAGCGATGGTGACATCTGGTAGTAATTTTAAAACCTGTTGGGTAAAATGAGCAGGCGGTTGAACAGGTGTCATAACCACTTTAATAATCATTTCGGCACGACTCATGTCTTTTACTACAACTTTGGTATATGAAGTAGGAGCTTTACGATTAACACTCGAACCAATAGAAGGTAAATCCACTAAAGCCGTTTTCAAACTGTGCGTATCCAGTAGTAATTGCTCACAACCCAAAACATTGTTAGAACCATCAGATAAAGTCAATTTGCATTTATAAAGAACATTAATAAATTTGGGTATAAAAACATTAACAAATTTATGACAGAATTGAGTGAAATATTTGCGTGAACTAGCAAGATTATCACGTAATATGGGAACAGTTTGTTTAAAGTTGGCACATATACTAGAAATAAAAGCACTTTGATCGCCCACATTATTAATATTTTGCCATTGAACTTTAGACATGGCTTGCAGAGAAGGTTCACAACCAGCTTCCAGATCTTGTACCAACAATTGTATACAATTTGAGATAATACTAAAGTGAAATATAAGATGATTTAAAAATTTAATGAAAATTAAAATTAATTGCAAATGACGTGCTTACCGATGAAATACATCTTTTTCCTCGGACATATCCACCTTATTGACATAAGCTGGCGCTACTTTTTCCTTTAATTTATCTTCCAATTGTTGTACTGTTTCCAAACAATATTCAGCTGTAGTTAGTACGCAACAAATGCGTATAAGATCATCTTTAGAGAAACGTTGGACATCACCTTCCTTGAGAAAATTATGTATAACTTGACCAGCGGCCGTAGAGAGATTCTGCATGTCGCGTGTCAATAAAGACATACTTTTTCCTAGTGGATTTTGTATTATTTTATATTTTTTTTTAATTTTATATATATATATATTTTTTTTTTTTGTAAAATTATACTTTATTATTTACAAGCATTAGGTGTGATGAAGTGTTTTTTGTTAGTGAAAGGGTTTTTTTTTATATAATATCAAATTTAAGAACGTTTAATTAAATGTAATATTAAATAAATAATAACTTTTTATACCCTTCACCACAGGTGTAAAGGGTATATATAAGTTTGTCATTCCGTTTGTAATTTCCACAATTTTCGTCGGAGAGCAAAAAAGTTTATATTTTCGGAATCCTTGTAAGAAGCGATGACGATTGGACCATGTCCGTCCGTCCGTCCGTGTGTCGGTTGAAATGGCGTTTATGAAGCCCACCGATAACTGACATATATAATATGTATGTCAAACGATCGGAAATGCTTTCGAGAATTTTGCTATTGGAATTCAGCAAGATAGGTTCATACAATGCGGAGATATGTTCAAAAAACCGGTTTTTTGAACCGGTTTTCCAGTTTCTGAAGCCTCTGTATACACTACGGACTTCGTTTTTACAAAGAATTCTCGGACATTTTTTTCTGAATTTTTGTTCTGAAAAAATGAAATAAATCGGTTCAGTAATAACTGAGATATCGGACAAAACGCATTTTTTATTTTTTGAAGCCTTGGTTTAAGCTATAGATTTTTATTTTTATACAGATCGGTCACAAATATTTTTATAAAATTTCAGTTTTTTGAATCAGGAAGATCGGTTTATAAATGGTGGAGATATGCTTTAAAAACCGGTTTTTAGAACCGGTTTTTTAGTTTCTGAAGCTTCTGCATATACCAGGGAATTCGAATTTTTAAAGGGGGCTCGAAAATTATTTTCTGAATTTTTGTTCTGAAAAAATTAAATAAATCGGTTCAGTAATAACTGAGATATCGGGGAAAACGAATTTTTTATTTTTGAAGCCCTTGTTCAAGCTATATATTTTTATTTTTATATAGATCAGTCATAAATATTTTTATAAAATTTCGGTTTTTTTAATAAACCAAATTCGTTCATAATCAACAGAGTTATGGCCCAAAAACAAATCTGTTAAGAATATAAATACACCAACAAACATGTATATTAAGCATTGTAATGACTATTAGTGACGTTTTTTGTATATACAAGTAGTTTAGTTATCAACAGCAGTAATATGATGAATAACAGTGTTGTTGTTGTTGTTCGTTGTATATGCAGTCTGTACAAAAATAAATAGATATGGAATTGTAGTTGTTTATTTTTAAAAACTAAAACATATCTGTTAAGAATATACATAAATACATACACAAACATGTATATTAAGCATTGTAATGACTATTAGTGACGTTTTTTGTTTTTTGTATAGACAAGTAGTTTAGTTAGCAACAGCAGTAATATAATGAATAACAGTGTTGTTGTTGTTCTTTGTGTATTCAGTCAGTTTGTACATACAAAAATAAATCTATATGGAATTGTTGTTGTTTCTTTTTTAAAAGCAAAGCCTGTTATGATTGTTTTTTTTTTTTTTCATATTCAAATTTTCGTAGTTTGAAAAAAATTTAGATTTAGAAAATATGCAAGCATACGTTAAGGCGAAAATTTTATTAATTGTCGGTAATATGATGTCGATAAGATGGTAAGATGGTAATATGGTGAAGGGTATCAAAGATTCGGCACAGCCGAATCTTTTTTCAATTTCATTATAACTGCATTTTATATTAAACCGTGATATATTTAAAATAGCTAGAATTCTATATATTCATATGCGGAGTCATATATACATCTCTACTAATATAGTTTTCTTTTCTGAAGAAAGATGTTACCTTGTTACTGTGTAGCATATTTTGAAGATTACTTTCACCCTCTAAAAATGGTACCCTTTTTATACATAGGTACCTTAAAGTATACCGTTCGACTCAAAATCACTTTCTGAGTGAATTTAACGATGTCCGTCCGTCTGGCTGTCTGTCCATATAAACCTTGTGAACAAAGTACAAGTCGCAATTTTAAAGATATCTTGATGAAGTTTGGCACGAACAGTTATTTTGACACAAGGACGAAGTCTATTGAAATGATCGGTCCATTATTTCACCTAGCCCCCATACAAATGCCCTCCCGGAATATGGGTTTAGTGGCCATAAATATAGCAATATTTTAATGAAATTCGGCACAAAGAAGTTTTGTATAACTTCATCAAGATCGGCTAATAATTGACCATAGCTCCCATATAAACCTCTCTTCCGGAAATTACATTAACGTGCATAAATCCCGTTCGAATGATAGTATCAATTTAATATTCGACACAAATAAGTTTTATATAAGTAGAAACAACATTTTATGAGAATCGGTCCATAATTTACCACTTCCGGGAATCATCCTAAAGGGCATAAACAACATTTTATGAGAATCGGTCCATAATTTACCACTTCCGGGAATCATCCTAAAGGGCATAAATAAAATCATATAGATGTTCTGTATTTGTATATTTTATTTTACATTTAGTAAAAGTGTTGGTCTACAATTAGCCACAGGTCTAATGAGATTTTTTATAAATTTTGAATTTTTTTTTTTTTTTTTTTTTAATTTTCAAAATTTTTTTTTAATTTTTAGTGAATTTTCAGTTTCTTTTTTTAAATTTTGGATTTTTTGTAAAATTTTGGATTTATAGTGAAATTTCTGATTTTTAGTGAAATTTTGGATTTTTTTTATGAAATTTTGTTTTTGTGAAATTTCGGAATTTTTTGGAAAATTTTCAGAATTTTGTGATACATCAACTTTAAAGCATTAATTATTAAGAATAATACAACATAATACAATAATACAACATATTTTTTAAATTTAAGGGTTACACTATTAGAAAAGAACATCTGACCTATTTACAGGATTACAGTTACACAAAAGAGTGCATAGGGCAGAATATAGGAAATATTTTATACAGAAAAGAAAACGCCATAATTCTCAGCTTTTTTTAAACGACTAATTGTCCAGTAATCGTCTTTTTTGTTGCCAGATATTCGAAAAGTCAGAGTTGAAAAAAAATTCGAAAAAGTCGAAATTAGTCAAATTGTCCATTAATAAAAGTTTTAAATATGCTTTTTATTACCCCTCTATTGAATTTTTTTATATTTTTAAAACTTGGTACCTTTTTGAACATTTTAAAATTGGTACCTAATTTTGTTTTAAATTTCGTTTTTTTTTTTTTATATAAAATTATTATTTTTTGAAAAAGGCTCCTAATTTCTAAAATTGTTGCGCTTTTCTTCAAAATTGGTGCTATTTTAAATTCTTTCCAAAAAAAATTTTGTCATTTCTGAAAATTTTCTTTAAAAAAGGTACATTTTTGAATATGATAACTTGGCGACTCCGTTAAAGTTCCTATGAAAAATATGAACAACAAAACACAGTTTATTGCGACTCCATTTCTTCATTTTTACTGAAAATTCTTGGCACACTGAACGCTATATTGAAAACATGTATCTTTTGGCAGCCTTTAAAAATCACTGTTGATATTTATTAGGGTACCTAAAATTATGTTTTGTTTGTTGCACTTAATTTTGTTTTCAGCATTAGTTATAAAAAGCTTGGTAATTTTCTACAAACACAATTTTTCCTAATACAACTTTATGGACATTAAAGAAATTTAATTTCTTTACGAATAGAATTATGTATATACAAAGTTCATATATAATGTACATATAATTAAAATAAAAAATTTAAGCAAGTAAATGAAAATAAAAGCCTTGAATGTGTAGCAGCGT
The DNA here is from genome assembly GCA_951394005.1 of Protophormia terraenovae. NCBI lineage: Eukaryota > Metazoa > Arthropoda > Insecta > Diptera > Calliphoridae > Protophormia > Protophormia terraenovae. The sequence goes on from OX596074.1 coordinate 149,116,259, forward strand.
GTGAGATCATGCATTAATAATGTATTAAATAAAATAAAATTCAAAAGAAAAAGAACAAATGGTCAAAATGATGAAAAAAAAAAAAAACAACTTAAAAATTCTCTTACCAATTGATGTTGTTGAAGGCAATAATTTCGGGATACTAAACTCTAATACTTTGCTAGCGTATTCACGTAAATATTTTTTAAACACCATTGCCAATTCATACATGGGCTGTTCATTACTCAATTGATTACATTGTACCATGCACTTTTTATAGAAAACAAAAAGATCAGCAGAACTAGTAAAAACAGAAAAAATAAAAATTAATGATAAAAATCACAAATACACATTAACATCTAATCAACTTCTTACCTAGGATACACCGTAGTCTTAGCTTCGGCCACTTTAAAAGGTTCCTTAGTCTGTTCTATAAACTTTTCAATAAGTTCTGATAGATTACGATCAATACTTTTTATATAAATATCCAAATGATTTTTAAAACATGAACCGATTTGATCATGAAACACAACAGCCGATTGTGTGGTAAGTTCATCAGAAGATTCATTGACCGTTGTGACTTTATCAACAGTTGGATTATTAATACCCAAAGTAACGCCAGTAAATCTTTTTGACAGCAATTGTTCAAATGCCTGTGTCTTGTTGATGGCAAATAGCAGTAAACGTACATCAATTTCATGAGCTCTTTTAGCCATTATTTGAGACAATTGTTCCCGTGTCAGACGACAGAATTCAACAGTGATTCTTTCGGAAACTTCCCAATCCAAAGGAAATACATTTCCAAATTTATCCTCAAAATCTAAAAGATGACGTTTAAGCCAGGCATAACGTTTGTCTATTTTATCCAACCAGGCAATATCTTGATTTTCGTGAAACAGATGCAAATATTCTTCCAATTGCTGAGCAATAAACCACTTCAAAAGTTCCTTTTTAACTTTTGGATCTAGTACGGAAACAACTTTACAGGCATCTGATAACTGATTTAAACCCAAACGTGGATGAGCACTGCTACCAGAAGATTTACCAGAAAAAGCCTCTTTAAAGTCTTCCGTTATCTGTTGGGCCAATGTCACTTGTATACGATCTACACTTTGAGAAAGATTCTTAATTTCTTCTATATCTGAATATTGTTGGAAATGTTGATTAACTTCTGTTATGGCCTGCAAAGGATTCAAAATCTCTCCATACAAACGTTTTTCTATTAATTTCTCCAAACTTTCAATGCCACCCACTAACATGTGCAAATGATTCAGTGTAGTAATGGCCGAAGTCAAATTACGCTTTGCACAATCTAATTGCTTAATGTCTCGAGTGATTTCCTTTACCATTTCTTCAGTCTTTTCGGCACGAGTTTTAACATCTATGATGTGATCATATAGAGTGGTAATAACCTTTTGTGCTTCATACAAGGCCATTTGACCATCTTGGCCGGTATTTGTTTGTCCCCTGACTACAGAACGTATATTGTCATCAATTAATGACACTTCACATTGCATACGTTGTATGGTTTCATCGATGGTGGCCAAAGATTGCTCATTGGGAAAAAGTTGATTAATATAGTCCACTGAATTAAAGTCGGGAGCATCCATAGGATCATCAGATTTTAAAACCTATTTTCATGAAAGGAAAGTGTTTTTATTACTTAATAAACTTAGATGTCTTGAAATATGGAACTTACCTTGTCAATCACTTGTTTCACCTCTTTGCTGAAATTAATTTTGTTTTCTTTATAATTTCCATTATCTTCATAAGCCCTGGAATCTTTTTCCACATCACATTCACTAGCACTCATTTTATTTACACTTAAAAACACTTTTTTTTAATTTTTTTATATTTTTTAAAATTTTCGCTATTTTGGCGTCACCTCGAAAAAAAAACTAACTGCACTTTCATATGCAATCAGAAACCTGTGCCGAATAATTTAAAAACGGCGGCAGCTAATGTCGGCGGCAGCATAAGCAAATTATAAATTAAAAAAAAAAAAAAAAAAAAAATATTTTAACAGTCGTAAAGTAGCTCTGGGTTGGGGAACAACTCTCGCGTCGCGGTAATTATCTCTTAAGTACAGCCAGGCGGGTTTTTGTTGTTCGGCCTTCGAGAATTTTGCGTCTCGCTCACACCGGTGTAGTGTATTACCACGCATAACTGTAAAAGTTATGCGTCGTTTATATTGACCGCGTGCTTTTAATAGGATTTACCCTGGTGGAGACCATATAAACTCAAGACTTTACTAAATGATCCAAGCATCCAGACAGGAATCCACTTGGACCAACGTGGGATACCCTGGCATTTTGGTTACGTACCTCCGCCATTTAAATTTTAAAGTTCAAAAAAAAAAAAAAAAAAAATATTTTTAAATGTGAAATTTCATGCTTTTTTTAAGTTTTACCATGAATTAACTGGCACTCATCAAGATCTTCGGCACACTTGAAATTATTATATTTTTTTTACGCCTTAATAAAAGTTTTTCTGTGTAGCCGACCTGCTGCCGAACTTAAGGACTTTCTCCTCTGGGTATGTCGAACACCGGCTTCGCTAAATAAGCTTTTTTTGAATATCAAAATTTTTTTTAATTCTGCCATTTTTATACAAAATGTCAATTTTTTTCCAAGTAATTTATTAATATGGTAATAATATATATCATTGAAAAGGTATATAAGTGCTTTTAAATGACATAAATATAATAAAGATCCTACAATTATTAATAAAGATATTCAGGAAAATATATTGAAACTTTGAAGGCCTGTAACTCGTAAACCGATCAAGAGCGGACAAAATTTTCTATTGCACTATAATCACATGTAAAAGTACTATAGAATCACTATCAAAATTGTTTAAAAATCAACTATGCCGAAGATCTTGATTTACGCCAATTAACTAAAAATACTACAAAAATCGGTTATTATTTTTTAAGCTAACCCTTCGAATCGGCCGTTTGAAAACTGATCGGCGCTGGTTTCTGTGTCCAATAAAGGCTCAACTACATAGAATACTTTCGCTTCAACTGCGACTGACAGCTACGCAACATATAAATGATATTAACCCAGTCGTTGCATTATTTTGTTATTAAAATTTTATATAATAAAATATAAAGATGTAAAAATTCTATTATGTTCTCAGTTGAAATAATGAATTGCAAATTAAAATTTCCGACTTAACGAAAAAATATTAAAATAAGAATAAAACAACCGACAAAATATATTTACGTACTTCGGCACTTCAAAGTTGAACATTTTTCATCTTTGAAGTACTTCACGCAGAAGTTTGGCGTACTGATTTGGTTCCGCTCAATATAAATCCATGTATTTAACTTAGCTGTCAGTCGCAGTTGAAGCGAAAGTATTCTATGTAGTTGAAACAAATACAACATGTGTTTTATCTTCTAACTTGCAAATACAATCTTCTAACGGGGTTGTATTTGAAAGTAGTATCTCATGCACAGTTGTTGAAGTGGAGACTTTACACTACAGCTGTTTAAAAAAATAGTTTGTTTACATTTTTTGGCGGCTTTTGCAAAAAAAACATACATTTTTAGTTGAACTGTTTCGTTATATTGTCCATAAATCATGGAACCTTGTGTTATAGAATTTATAGGTGAAAAATCTACAATTGGTGTTATACCAAATTTTTCCTTTGAGCCATTACATTTAATATCGGGAAGTGTGGGACCATTTCGCGCTGGTATGCCTGTGCACGTACCACTTTGGCTAGGCATACATCTAAGAAAACAACAAAAATGTCGTATTGTGCCGCCGGAATGGATGGATTTGGATCTATTGGAAGAAATTAAGGAAGAAGAAAAAAGATCCAAGTATGTTATATAACAAATAAAGCATATATCTTTTTATTTAAACGACTTTCTTTAGATTCTTTACCAAAATGCCTAGTGAACATTATATGATTGAAGCTCAATTAATTATGAGTACTGCTCCGGATGATGTGCCTAGATGCGAGGAAATACGTACAGTTATTAAGGATATATTCGATATACGTGAATCTAAATTGCGCACTTCCATTGATGCCTTCATTAAGGGTGAAGGTACTTATGCAAAATTGGATAATTTAACTTTATTGGAAATGCACAGTGTTCGTCCAATTTTGCCTCATTCGTTAGATCATATTGCTCGTTATCAACGTACAGCTGTCGCCACACAACGTGACACATCTTCACTACTGGGTATGAATTCGAGTTCAATGAATTCCAGTTCATTTTATACACAATAGTTACTATTAGGTTTATTATTAAATGTTCCATACTTATTAAAGAAATATAAGATATTTTAGTAAATTTTCAAAATAAAAAAATATAGCAATATTTTTATTGCAATTGAAAAACAAACTTTTGTGTTAAAAAAATAATAAAAATTCATCATATTTTTTTTTATTTTAACCCATAATATAACTACAGTTATATAGTGATTTTCACCAATAGTTTTTTCATTTTGATTGAAATCGAAATAAAAAATAAAGAGTCGTTTTTGATATGTATTACTAAGTTGTTTTGTATGTACTAAACTAATTACTTAATTTTTTTTTACTACGCAATAATCGATATTATAACAATATCTCCTAGGTGATAGAAATTATCACTAGTGATAGTAGCTTTCGAATCGAAAACGATAGTTTTTATGGACTAAAGTGTAAATTTCCTTATGATATGATATCGTTTTATTTATATATTTATTAAATCAAGTAATATAAAGAAGCCTTTCAAGGCCAATAAATAGCAAAATCCTGAAGATTAAAACATCTTAAAAATATCAAAAGCTATACATATGTATATTTTCAGTATTGTAATTTCCAAAATAACGATAGTAAAACCGTCATAGACCAAATTATTATACTAAATATTATTATAAAGAAACATAGGTAAAATAAACAAAAAAAATACATGACATTTTTATGCAAATATTATTATTAGAAATACAAGCATAATTATTCCTTCGGCAGTTGCGTACCTAAAAAGTTTGGTTGGACCATAAGAAACTAAATGAATTATTTATATTTATTTATTACTAGCTAATACCCAGTGTGCTTCGACACCCCCCGAAATGAAATACATAGTAATTAAAGGATTAAAAAAATATATTTATTTAGTAATTAAGATATAACATTTTTCTTAAAAATTAGATAGATTAGTTTCCCGTGCAAAATTTGAAAATTCAAGCTCTAATAGTTTCCCAGATATACTAATTTTTGTATTTAATTTTTATGGGAGGGACCATACCCCCATAATCCGCTAATTTATTAGACAAATGTTTTCATGGATGTCAAAATTCTTTGTGCAAAATTTGAGCATTCCAACTCCAATAGTTTCCCAGATATACGAATTTTTGCATTTAGTTCATATGGGAGGTACCATGCCTCCTACTTCTAGTCCGCCCATATTTTTCTTTAATATTAATATTGATAAAAAAGTGGCTCCGACAAAATTTTGGAACACTAACTGTTATATTTTCTCAGATATGATAACTTAATATTTTCTTTATATGGGAGGTGCCACGCCCACTATTGCTAGTGTACCAATTTTTGTCCAAAATATTCATATTCAAGCTAATGCTAGTCGTACAAAATTTGAGCTCTCTAACTTATAGTTTCCCAGATATACATAAAAATTTTTGTATTAAATTTATATGAGAGATGACACGCCCACTATTTCTTTTCTGCCCATTTTTGCATAAAATGTTCACATTGACACTTAAGTTTATTGTAAAAAATTTGGGAAATGTAACTGTTATAGTTTCCTAAATTTACGGAATTTGGTATTGGCAAGCAATATTAGGCTAGTTGCTAGTTCGCCTATTTTTTTTCAGAATGTTCATATAGGTGTCAAAGTTGTTCGTGCAAAATTTGAAGACTCTAGTATTATCAATTTCCGAGATATACTACTTTTAATAGTTATTTAATAAGTGGGCGTGGCACCTCGCCCACATGGAATTTCAAAATAAAAAGTAGCCTATTTTTCCTTCCAGGTATATAGGAACACACTGTGAAAAATTCAAGAAAATCGGTTTAGCCGTTTAGGCGGCTATAGACTTCAAACAAACATACATACATACATACATACATACATACATACATACATACATACATACATACATACATACATACATACATACATACATACATACATACATACATACATACATACATACATACATACATACATACATACATACATACATACATACATACATACATACATACATACATACATACATACATACATACATACATACATACATACATACATACATACATACATACATACATACATACATACATACATACATACATACATACATACATACATACATACATACATACATACATACATACATACATACATACATACATACATACATACATACATACATACATACATACATACATACATACATACATACATACATACATACATACATACATACATACATACAAACAAACATTAATTTTTATATATATAGATAGATAGATCAGCTTTGTTTTTTAAAAATATTTTTTAATTAAATTATTTTTATTTTGAAGATTTTTCAAAATAATTTCTTATCATAATAATATAGTTTGATGTCATATTCGGCATCAATGATGATATCGTTTTCATATCGTTCTATAGTTTATTGGGTAGCTACATTTCCATTATAATCAGGCGCGGATCCACGGGGAGGGAAAAAAGGAAATTAGGGGAGGAAAAGGAATTTATGGAAACAGTTAGGAAAATTGTTCTATTTTCCTCCCCCAAAAGCTTGAGCTGGATCCGCGCCTGATTATAATACACAGTCAAAGCTAGGTATACTGAATAGCAATATAATTGGGAAAATGTTTGCATTAGATATAAATGGAAAACTAATATTACTTCCGATAAAACGAACTGCAAAAATGTCAGTTTCTAAGATATTAAAAAAAAAATATAAAAAAAAACTTGCATTGAATTGTTTGAAGTTCAAATGAAAAATAAAAGTATTTTTTAATATTTGATAAATTTACTTAATTGTGTAAAAAAAAATTTAAATTGTCGAAAAATATGTTACAAACCTATTAAAGCTAATTTTGAAAAATACTGTAATACTGTTTTTTTTTTTTTTTTTTTTTTTTTTAAGTAAAAATTATTAAAAACTTCATGTGCGATTTAACGAACATTTCGGTTTAAGGAAAAGGTCTGACATATTAGAATCGACCTTCGATTGTATTATTCAAAACTTTACATATTAAGATAAAAAGCCTATATGATTATAAAATTATACCTTAATATTTCTTATAACCTTAACACACTTTTAATAAAAATGCTTTAAGAAATAAATTGTTTTCTAAAATCCATTAGAAAATTGATAAAGTTAGGAATAATTCTACATATGTATAATTCATATTTTATACGCCATAAGTGATAAGAGACAGTGAACCCTCCACACATGTAAATTATTTAATTTGTATACACAATACAGAAAATAAAATTGCAATTTAGAGGGTCACCTGTTTCTATGTTTGTCGTTTTGTTTAAATTTACCATGAATTCTATTGACCTATTACCTTTATTAATAAATACTAAAATGGGTCTGATGAAATTGAAATTAACGATTCAGTGAATAAAATCTTAATAATAAAAAACGAAAATTTGAGAAAAATAATTAAAAAAAAAAATATTATTTTAAATAAAACATCTTTATGTCTTGATGTCGCTTTAAGAATATGTTTTTAACTTCTTGAATTTTCACTATTTCTTCACTACAAAATGGTACATATTACATTAATTAGTGATCATTATAAAATTATTCAATAGTTATTAATAATTATAAAATTATGTTCTTTTGTAAAAAGTGTTGAATTTGCTTATTTAATACATTAATAAATGGCATCTAAGTTGATGCCACGCCTACTTCAAACCAGCACGTGCCTTAAACAATTTTTTTTATAAATAGTAATGTTATTTATAAAATATATTGTTTTATTTACTTATAAATATTGTGTAAACAATTTGTTAGAAAACAAATATTTTAAAACGTAGACAAAATACAATGAATTCAATTGTATAGCTGTAGTATATTGTACTGTATTACACAGACAAACATTTTGCTGATTTTATCAATTATAATACAAATATAATTTACTGAGAAAGAAGAACTAGAAAACAAACATATTTTTTAATAATATAATCATACATACTATATTTATTTTATATTTTATTGTTTATTTTAATAATTTAATTAGTAATAAACTATTAATATAAAAAAATCCCCAAACGGCTAGTAGTTTTTATTTGCATTATTATTTCGACTGCTGCTAGGTTTATAGAAATAATATACATATTAAAAATTTATTTTGAAATAAACTTGCAAATTAATTCAATTCATACTATTTAGTAGACTTGTTGAGATAATTTTAGTTAGTGTAAAATCGAAAAGAGTTTTACAAAAAATCAAGAATATTTTCAATATCTACAAAATATTATCCTTATTTCCAAGAATAATAAACTTTATAAACAAAATTTTATTTTTAATACATTTTTTTATTTAAAAAATATTTAGGCAAATTTTCATTGCTTTCCGATCTTTTAATGAATGTTTTCTAAATAATTTGCTTTTTTTTCTCAACAAAATATAGTAAATTTAAGTTTTTCCATTATTTTGTTATGGGGATAAAAATTAAGGCTCAATACATAACAAGAAATTACGAAAATTTTATTTTATTTCCTGTGCAGAACTGAAAAAGTCTACATAATTTTTACTTTTTTCAAATGTAAATATTTAAGTACTTATTAAAAAATTACACTTTAATAAAACAAGAGACTTATAAACATAAAAATTTTAAAAATAAAAAAATGGACACTTTCACACCATTTTTAAGGAACGTTTGTAAATTTCTGACAACATATGTATAACAAATATCTGCAATTATCTTACAATTTACACGTTTTTTTTTACACTAGGGGTTTTCATGCAATCACATAATTGCCTTGTAAAGCTAATAAACATTATAAATATACAAGTTCGTAAAGAATTTGCCAAATTTAGTTTGAAAAATTATTTACACAATTTATACACGTTTACGCTTCAATTTCAATGTGTAAATGATTTCGTAAACTTTTATTTTCGTATATTCAAATTTGAAAGAAAAAAATAAAATTATTATAAAATTTTTTTATGGTAAAATCCAAAGAAAACAAAAAACAAAATAAAATATTTGGAAACATTCGTTGTTTGCCAAATATCTTCAAGAAAAACAAAGGAATATTCAGAAACTTCCAAGATGCGTTCATGTAAACGTGAGTAAAACGTATAAATTTACGGAATATGTAAATTTATCCGTTTGAATGAAAACCCATACTATGTCAACAATAGATGTAAAGTTTTTTTAACTGGGTTTAATCTTAATTTTTTATGACACACATATTCAGTGTGCTTTATAGTTTTTAACGTGAATAATTGATTCACTTTTCGTTGCAAAATCTAGTCAAAATATCGATCTGAACATTACTTAATATTTTATTTGATGTATAATTTACCGAAATTATCATTATTGCTCAACTACAATACACACAAAATCAATTTTGTGTTATATTCTAAAGTTTAACTTTATGAATTAACGGTTTGGATTTAATAAGAAATATTACATAGGTATATCTTGCTTAAGGGGTTTTACTCTATAATACTTTGTTTTAATACCAGAAATATTTTAAAATATATTATGGTGTAAATACCTTCAATACTTTGTATGTTGAATCTTGAAATTTTTCAAACGTAATTCCATCTCCTAAAGCAAATTTTGGCAAACTTTTTTATTAGTAGTTTTATTTGTATTCAATTATGTTCCATTTTTCATTTTAGATTTTTTAAAAAATATTTTAATAAAGAAAATAAAAAAATATGACATTTAATCCCAACAAACCAAGAAACGATACAGTATCATTTATAATATCATAATTTTAAAATTATATGATAAAATATCGAAATTATCTTTTCCTTAGAAAAAAACTTCAAACATTTTCAGGAAAACAAAATTAAATTGAAAAATATTTGTATTAGAAGAATATTTTATGTTATGCATTATATGGAAATTGAATTTTTACAGCTAAATTTAGTGGAATTGCAAAAAATAAACGAGTATAAGATAAAGATACCAATGTCAGTCAGAATTTAAAGGGGAATTGTCTTCAGATTACAAAAGTTTCGTATTACATGTAAAATGATTTGGAGCTGGATGAACTTTAGTTTATTATGGTTATTTTATTAATTTTTGATAAAATATTTATAATACTATATATTGATCCAATCTTAACATATATGTATGTATATATTCTGCAATATTATTGCTAAAATATCGCGCTGCTTAAATTTAATGAAATCATTACTAATATCGTTATTTTCAAAAATTATGATATCATTTTCGAGTGTACCTTTTAGAAAGTAACCTATATCATTTTAGAATTATAAATGATATCATTTTCGGGCTTTCATATCACCGAAATGATATCTAAATATTTAATAAAAAATTAATAAAATAACCATAATAAACTAAAGTTCTTCCCGCTCCAAATCATTTTACATGTAATACGAAACTTTTGTAATCTGAAGACAATTCCCCTTTAAATTCTGACTGATATTGGTATCTTTATTTTTTGCAATTCCACTAAATTTAGCAGTAAAAAATCAATTTCCATATAATGCATAACATAAAATATTCTTCCAATACAAATATTTTTTTCAATTTAATTTTATTTTCCTGAAAATGTTTGAAGTTTTTTTCCAAGGAAAAAATAATTTCGATATTTTATCATATAATTTTAAAATTATGATATCATAAATGATAAGGACTGCGCACGAAAAAATCCTCACATGCAAATCTGCTTATAGAAACTAAACCAATGGACGATTTTTTTTTTTTTTAAGTGACATTTTTATTAATGACTGTTATGTTCAAGTTCTAAATATAAAAAAAATTAATTATTTCCTGCTGGTTTTTAAGGAAATATCTGATATTTTCCAGAATTATTCCAATTAAAGGTTTTATTGTGTTTCGGTCGCTTTTTTTCTCGAATAAGTCCACTTTTTTTTAACTCCGTTTTATTTTATGCTGAGCTTTTAATATCCTTTAAATTATTTTTTTACTAGAGCTCAATATCTTTCAATTGCAATGAGTTTCGGACAATTTTATGGATTAGCTTTTTTTGGTACAAACTCTTACAATTTCCTTGTTACAACTCCATTATTTTGTTGTTGTAATGAGAAGAAGCGGGAACATGCCAGAAAACAGCGGATACACGGTATTTTCTTAGGAGAGAGAGAAGTCTTTTCCAAAGGCACTAATTCACGTTTGCTTCATTTCACAAGTGCTTCATTCCGACTTCCTTCCAAAAACTACCCAAATCAAAAACTTTCTTGGGAATTGATTTCTTTGATACACGAAATTTTTCTGCCAAAATCCCTCTAGCATCTGTGACATAGAATTAGTTGAAAAAAGTCACCCTGTACGAAAATTTCTATTATACAGAAATAAAATTTGTGAAAAAAATTCGTCTGAAGTACTTTCATGTTATTTTTTACCTCCAAATTCTTGCTTGCGTTTCTATTACGATTTTTTTCTTACTTTATACGTCTTCAGGCTAGATTTCCTTTCTAGTCTTCAGGCTAGATTTCCTTTCAAATTTTCTGATAAAGATTCAAAGCAATTAACTTTTTGTGACACATTTCTTCTAGAGATGATGTGCTTTTCTCTCAAAATCCTTTCTATTTTGTCTGAGTCCTACAGCCTGAAGATACTATTTGTTTTCCATTACCAGATTACCATTCAGTGATCATGACTTCTTTGTATAATATTATGAACCAAGAAACTGTATTTTGTGGCACAAAAGCCTTCCTTGCAATTATATTATATGACCAATGTAAGATTTCATGAAAAATTTAAATTATGTGTTTAGGTGTTTTTTGCTAAATTTTCATTTTAAGAAAAACCAATTTTGCTATTACCATGAAACTTAGCATATAACTAGTGAGCATAATGGCAAAAACAAACCAGTTAACAGAATTATTAATTTTTCATCACATCAAAAGTTATAAGCCCAAGAGCATGCACGGATTTTTTCGTGCGCAGTTCTTACTGTATCGTTTCTTGGTTTGTTGGGTTAATACATTTTTTGATATGAATTATATTAATACAAATAGTGTAAAACTCCTTTTACAGAAACTGAAGTAGTTGCGTTTTAAAATGTAAAAAAATCGTTAATAAATTTTTCCAACAACTTTTTTTCTAATATTATTCCTGATCCATTTTTGTTAATATTTTAAAATAAGTATTTGACTTTAGGACATATCATATGCTAGATTACACTGCAAAATACGCAGACAAAGATATCTAAAAATAACAACATTTTTACTCTGAACGATTCATTGCATGACGTTATCCTTCAGCGAGCTTGATCGAAAAATGAAGATTTTTTAAATATAAAATTTTTAAAAATAAATGTGGGTGCCATATGACAGTACCTCTAGAAGCGCATTTAGTGGACATAACAGACATATTCGAGAGGAAAATTTGTTAAAACACTTTTAATTAAAATTATAAAATTTTAACTAGTCCAAATTTTATCAGAATGTTTTATACATAGAGTAGCATATAGAGGCGAAATTCTCGATTGACATTTAAACAAAATTTTTGTTTTGTTAACAAAAATCTGTTTTTATTTTCTTTTGCCAACAACAAAATGTATTAGATGTATTATGTATTTTGTTATTGCATGAGTTAGGTTTTTGACAACCGACTTAGGTTTTTGACAATTAGTTTCGTCTCTTGTTACTCTTTGGTTTTATATAAAACCCTCTATACTTTCTTAACTATAAATAAACGAATTTAAATCAGTTATTTTACAACTTTAAGATCATAACAAAAATTAATGTTATGTTTGTTTACTTTTTTTTTACCAGTTTTAAAACTAAGTAAGTCCTTCTGAAAAGTGTATCACGATATTTCACCTACATTAGTTTTTTTGCAAAAAAAAAAAAAACACTTTTACTTTTATGTTTTTTTTTTTGCAAACATTTACCCTCTTCTTATTTCTTGTTTTGTAATTGTTTTCACTCCATAATTAATATTCTGAAACCAGTTTATTAAAAATGCGTGTTTCATATTTAAGGCAAAAAAATCAGCAGCTTTATAAAACAACAAAGTATAATGAAATCAAAATATTTATATTTGAAACAAATAAAAAAATAAATAAAAACAAATTCAACAGTTACGTAATAATATAAATGTATGTATGTATTTTAAAAAATGATAATTAAAATATAAAAATAAAAATTAAATGTATGTTTTAATAACAACAAAAAAAAAACTTAAATATAATTATAAGCAACGCTTAAATCACAAAACAAACATTTTTTTAAAGGCACAATTTCTCACACTCTTCTTTGGTGTTGAAACGGTTGTCATTGCCATGGCAGCCACCATAGAAGAATTGTTCACAGGACATGGATTCAGCATTGTAATAGTATTGTAAATCCGATTTACGGCAAGGTCCAATTTCCTTAGGTTGAGAACAAGCTTTAAGCAAAAAATAAATAAAACAAAGTAATATTAATTTGTTTAAAAAATTCAGTTTTAATTTATTATTTAATTAGTGTATTTATTATGAAAATAATAAATATTTAAACCATAAAAAAAATACAAAACTTACCTGATTTGTCAACAGCTTGTACGGAAGCGAAAATCAAAGCAATGATGCTGAATAAAACCAAAATGAATTTCATGTTGATAATTTTTTTTTAGAATTCACACTTGTCCGTATTGAATGAAGTAACAATTAAAAGTGATGTCTCTCTAGAGATGATGTGGAAGTTTATATACTCGTAAAAATTCAGCTAAGGGCTAAAATCAATCGTATTTGTTTTGCTAGAGATCGTTAATAAAATACAACGTTCGCTAATTTGCTTTGAATTTTAAATTGATTTCAGAGAATACAGAGGTGTAATTTTTGTTTGTTGATTATTATTTTTTTTTATATATATATATATTTTTTTTTTTTTTGTTTTTTGTCGGCATATATAACATATTAATCTCAGAAAACTTTAAGAGTAAAGATGTTTAAATTATTGTTTTAATAGCTATCACTAAATTTGTACAATGTATTATCGCATTATTTGTGTTACATTAAGGTATACTAAAAAATTAGACAGAAACTATTTTAAATTTATGTTAAATTATAAAAAATTTGCTTTAAAAATTATTGGATAACATATTTTTTAATTAATATGATTTCAGAATATTTTTTCAAATTAAATGGTATAGTTGAAATGCATATTTTAAAGTTTAGTTTTTAGGCTGAACTTTATAAAGTTTAGTACATATTAAACTAGCAAATACATACAAGTGTATTTAGCTTCAAACAAATGCTTTGATACATATTTTGACAAATTAATAATCTTTTAAAAATAGTTAAATTGACGAATTCAGCTTTATTTACTAGAGTATTTTTTCAAATAGAGGTAGCATATATTTCTTATTATAAACTTGTATTATGTATTTCAATTTTTTAATTAATTAACTATATGTACTGATTTCAATCCTTAATACATACATATGTATGTATTTCGTAAACATTTACCATTAAAATTTAGCTGTTGATATTGGTTGGGTTTTCCATTAATTTCATTGAGGTCAATTGTTTTTAAGTCAGGATAAAGAGTCTAAATGAGTTAACTAAGTAAAACAATATAAGAAAGTTTCGTTTACATTTATGACAGTACTATGTATAATTTGGCAGCAGTTTTATTAAAGTTTAAATTAATTTAAATGTTTACATAATACTTAATACGAGGGTGATGTGAAAGAAATATTTTAAACAATTTACATTCGAGTATCCTCAGAATCGTTTAAATGTATTTCCAACAAAACTTTTTTTAGCACAACTTATTAATTATTAGCTGTACATTACAAAATATTAGCAAGTAGCAGTAATCATAAATTCAAACACACTAAAATATGAATTGTTCGCTCTAAGATGGAATTTTTTTTTTTTTTTTTTCTATCAAATGACGTAATTTTTAAAAGTGACTTTGCGTTTTGAAATTTTTGTCTTTAACAATAAATAAGTGAAATATTGTAAAAAGAATATAAATGGGTAGTTATTTATAATTATATTACAAGCCTGTAAATTTTTAAATATGTGAAATCTAAAACAGAATACAGAATTGTGCTAGAGCACGTACGCTTGTTATTAATAAGTGGCATTAAGTATTTCATTCCAAAAATATAAATCATAAATCACTAGAGACCTTATCAACAATACATGGATATAGTTGAAATTCTGCTTGGCTCCGGTCTAATTTTGAAAGGCTTAATCCGCATTTTAGTAGTTTAAAGAATCTAACGTCGTCAACGCTAGGGTTATAAATGGTGTCAAGGCCCTTTTATTAAAATTGTTACATCGATAGAGAAGGAATTAGGCTTTCAGAATATCGTTGGCTGCAGTGTGTAACTAAACCACAGATAGCGCTACAGTGGGGCAAAATTGACCACCTAGAGAGTGAAAAATATATTTTGGATATGAACCAATTTTATGAATATATGAACATGAATATGAACCAATTTTAAATATTTTTACATTTCTGAATTCTACTTAACGAGACAGACAAGGCACATCATCTTATGGTTTAAACGATATTTGACTTTTAATTTCTCATTTTTGGCTTTACATTTTTTTGGTTTTTGCTATAGAATTACAATGAGAAGCACTTCAAACTAAATTTTCCAAAAAATTATTAATTTTTTTCAAAACACAAAAACAAAATATATGTGACTACATATATTTTGTTATTGTATGAATTAGGTTTTTGATAATTAACTTACTTTTTTTTTTTTTCTCACATAAATATTTCTTTTAACTCACACTTTTGAAGAATTAGAATACATAACTTCATCACTTTACATATTCTAAATGCTTAAGTATTAAGTTGAAATAACTTTACAAAAGCTTTTTCTTATATTTATTGTATTCTACATTATTGCAATGTTGTTTTACTGCTCTAGCTATATGTCGGTAAGCATATTATGCAGATTTATATGTTGTTTGTTTTTTCTGTTACATTTTTGGTTCTATACTAGAATTCCAACATACAAACAGTAAACAAGTTTACACCGTGTCCTGTGTAGTCAAATTAATTTTTGTAATTGATGAATATTTTTTCGAACTTTTTATGAATTAATCATTTTTGGATTTTTTATTCAGGCTCAAGTTCATTATTGTAATAATTTTTGTAGATTAGCACTAAAGGCACAATGGATGCTGATGAAGATCGTTGCGGATCAGAAAATGCATTCCATCCTGCTAGTGTCTAATAAATCTTTTTCTGTATTCTTTTTTAAGAAAGACCTTAAAAAGGGTGTAATGTGATTTTGATAAAAATATAAACGTTCATCCTATATTTACTAGTGGTCGAAAATTATAAATTATAAACTATGTATGTTTTAAAGGTTTTGGAAAAAATGTTAACAGCCCACTGGCAAACTTAGTCCTACAAGACAATTTTCTTAAAAACCTTTGTTGTCTCAAAAAAAAATACAGATCAAGAAGGGTGCGGAATTGATTGATATATATTAGTGACAAATCTATTTTTTTTTTTTTTTTTTTAAATAAAATTTTCCAAAAAAAACAATAATAGTTTTAAATAATTTTTTATTTTTTACTTTATATCCAATATCTAAATAATTTCTACAATTCACAACCTCTGTCGTATAGTTGTATCATTGCATATCGTAAACAATCTTAAATTAATTTATTTTTGCTTTCAAAAATTTGGTTTGAAAAATATTTACGTCATACAACGATATGACAAAGGTTCTAAATTTGACAATTGTATTATAATTATACACAATTTTTCAATAAAATTGCAAACATACCATATCTAAATGTATATAGTAGTTACACGTTCATATGTATAATTAAATATTACAAAAAATAATAATAATAAATCACCTACAAAACATAATTAAATAAAAATTGCACAATATAAAATCATTTTAAAAACTTAAATAAACTACGAATATATATAAATAATTGAAAAATTTATGTTAGTGTAAACATCACTTTATCATTACATATTAATTGTATGTATTTACTTTGTATATAATAATTGTATATTTGTATATTAAAATCTAGTGAAATTCTATTCGAAAAAAATGCATTTTGTTAGTAGCTGAGAGAAAAAAGCACATTCTTTAACAAACAAAAAATTAAATACTATTTTCATATAGTTTCTGAACGAGGATCTAATTTGTGTATGGCTTGCATCAATGTGGGTGAATTAGTAACGGAAATCCCTTTCTTGGACATGTCGGTTAGACGATCTGTAATAGGCTTTTGGTCACGACCACGTTGCCACCTACAAGTAAATACGTTTTAAATTATATAATAACAGTAAATTTTATTACAAATAATTACTTACCACAAATGTGCACATGTATGTAAGAGAGGTATGTATAAAGGTAACATATCTATATCAAATAAAGTCTCGTAACGACTTAAAGCCAATGAAGCCCACTTATCAGCCGATTGATGTGGTACTGGTGTACTTGTACAGGCGGCTACTAAACGACACAATACTAAGATCACCGGCTTCGAACGATCCATATAGACTTTGTTTAACAAAATAAAGGTATTCTCCAGTATGGGTATGCAAGCATCATTACGTTCATCTAATAATTGACAGGCTTTTGTTAATTCTTCGTTTTGTAAAAAGTTCAAAAAAGCTTCTGAATTTCTTAATTTGAACAAATCCGCTATAAAGTGTAATAAGTTTTCAAAAGCAGATGCTCTCTCAGCAATAAGATTCGCAGAAAAATTTCCTACTAATACTTTGTTGGGAAAATCAATGTTGGCTATTTCTTTGGGATACTCCTGTTTTAATGTATTGTACAATTCTCGAAAGTCTGTATAACGTCTACGAATACTTGCTGGTCGGGGATCAATGGAAGCTTTTGTATCTAGACGCACAGTTAATTCATAGACTACATAACGTTTTACCTTAAGATCTTCTCCCTCTGGCGGCATAATAAAAGCCGATAAAATTTCAAAGCGCAACATTGGAGAGCCATCCGAAGGCATTATTGACGGGTCATGAAAAGCTGCTCTTTCCCAAATCTCTATTTTTTTTTTTTTTTTAATGAGTTTTAAAAAGTTTTTTTTATTTATTTTTATATTTTTGTTTATATACCTTTTTTGTTTAATTTCTCCTCAGACGTTTTTATAGTTAAAGGACCAGGTTCTATTTCTTCGGGACTATCTAAATCTTCTGCATTGTCAGGTACATCTAGGGAAGACACTTGTGTTCGTCTAGCCATAGCAGCACGCACTTTTTGAAAAATAATATTTTTTTAATATATAATAATTGCTTGTTTTTATTTATTTTACTATTTAATTATAATTTGATGTTCAGAATGGTGTTTCATACATAGTGCAACATTTTTTTGAATCGTCATTAGAATTATTTTAATTTCTATCTTAAAAGTGGAGTTTAACTTTTCGGGCTTTTTAGTTCTAATATATTAAAAATTAAATGAATACTAAATGGAAAAACTTAAATAGTTTTAAAATTTGGAGTATTCTATTAATTCTACTTTTACTTGATTTTGATGTAAATAATTAAAATAAATAAAATTATTTAATTTCACAGTTCTTAGATTGTATAGCTTTTAGATATTTAAGAATCAATAAATAGCACTCACTGACTTGGCACTCCTTATTTTTTAAGCAAACAAAAAACCTTTTTATAGTTTTGAGTCAGAAAATAAACTACCGAATTCTGTATGTAATAATTCCCTCACTCAATAATTATTTGTAATTACGATGTAAATAATAGTGACTAATCCAAGTCATTAAAAAAAAAAAAAAAAAAACCTATCAAATAAATTTAGAAAAGAAAATTAATTTGTGTATAGAAATTGCCATTGTTTACATTTTGTAGGTCACAATTTGTATTAGAGTTCAACTTACTGAATGTATGTATGTTTAGATGTGTGGGTGAAAAAGAAACCTTAGTAAACAAACGGTTTCGAAATTGTTTTATTAATAAAAATTATTATATTACTTGAACACAATTTATTATTCAATTATTTTACTACTGCACATAAATACGACGACAGCTTTCAAAACCATAGTGAAACAAAAACAAAATAATAACAAGTAAGAAAGTAAAGAAAATAACATGGCACAATAATACCAGGTAACAGAATAAAAACAGCTGATAATTTATTGCTGCTTTCAGTTTTTTTAATATTTCACGTCTGCCAAGATAGCAACGAAAAGATAGCAACGACGGAAGTGAAAAGTGGCAACACCGCAAAATTTGCAATAATTTCAAATAAAATTTGAATAAAAATCTAATAAAAAACTATACAATAAAGTTTTAGATATTTAAAATATTAATTAATTTACATAAATTTCTAAAACTATACAAATTACAATATTTTTTTTTTTTTAATAAACAAAATAATATACCTCAGGAAACTGTAAATGGAATATCTCAGGAACCAGGCAGTGTCAGGGCAAAAACTGTATAGGGAATGGAAAAGTACTATCTATAGATTCAAAAAAGC
This sequence comes from Protophormia terraenovae, assembly GCA_951394005.1. Classification (NCBI taxonomy): domain Eukaryota; kingdom Metazoa; phylum Arthropoda; class Insecta; order Diptera; family Calliphoridae; genus Protophormia; species Protophormia terraenovae. The sequence goes on from OX596074.1 coordinate 149,135,837, forward strand.
TTTCCGTGCTGAAAATCGTCGGAACAGTTTCTGATAAAATCCAGTTCATCCAAAATGGTCAGTAAAACATGGAAAATGGAATATCTCAGGAACCAGGCAGTGTCAGGGCAAAAACTGTATAGGGAATGGAAGGGTACTATATATAAATTCAAAAACGCTTTCCATGCTAAAAATCGTCGGAACAGTTTCTGAGAAAATCCAGTTCATCCAAAATGGTCAGTAAAACCTGGAAAATGGAATATCTCAGGAACCAGGCAGTGTCAGGGCAAAAACTGTATAGGGAATGGAAGAGTACTATTTATAGATTCAAAAAAGCTTTCCATGCTAAAAATCGTCGGAACAGTTTCTGAGAAAATCCAGTTCATCCAAAATGGTCAGTAAAACCTGGAAAATGGAATATCTCAGGAACAAGGCAGTGTCAGGGCAAAAACTGTATTGCTAATGGAAGAGTACTATCTATAGATTCAAAAAAGCTTTCCGTGCTAAAAATCGTCGGAACAGTTTCTGATAAAATCCAGTTCATCCAAAATGGTCAGTAAAACCTGGAAAATGGAATATCTCAGGAACCAGGCAGTGTCAGGGCAAAAACTGTATAGGGAATGGAAGGGTACTATATATAGATTCAAAAAAGATTTCCATGCTAAAAATCGTCGGAACAGTTTCTGAGAAAATCCAGTTCATCCAAAATGGTCAGTAAAACTTGTGGCTGCCTATGCTGAATTGTAATTATAACGGCAGCATCATGTACTGACAGTGAACAGCTGATAATTTTTGCTAATACTGTTGCTGACTACGCGTAATTGTAATTTGGGCTTAAGAGATGTCAACAAATACATGGGGTTTTTTTGGTGTTGTAGCTGTTGTAGAGTTGTCGTTACCTTCTTAATCTACCTTGGAACAAATCATATTTTTTTGTTTGCCGTCAGTGTCGCTTCGATACTTTTACATGCAGCGCCTCTTCTTCCGCATACAAAATGACATTTGATGGCAGACATGGTTGCTCGAACAATTGTGCGAACAAGAACAAAACATGAACAACTTGGGTCCACACTATCCAAATGCATGTGAGCACAACATTTTGTTCAATGTGCGAGCATGAAATATTTTGGCAGTGTTGCCGAAGTCGGGAGTTCAAAATTCAAAAAATTACACAAAGATGCAAATTTTCAGTGTTTCGAATGGCTGCTTAAAGCAGTCGTAATTTTCTAAACAGTTGCTTTTTTTACAGCATCTTGCTGAAACAAGTTTACTTGATTTAGTTATCCACCACATACTAACTAAACACATTTTACTGCTCACACACAAAACTGATTTAAGCAGCATCCAGTTTTTATTTTGTTCAGCAGTCAAATTAAATAAGCAGCGCACTCACTCAGTTTTTTACTCAGCCAGTTTATTTTACGTCTTAGTCGTGTGCGCTCAGCACAACGTAGAAACCTTTTTCAGCAACGTAAGAACAACTGGATAGTAAGACTGTACAGTTCTGCGCAGTCAATATACAAAGTTGTTTGGTTATGGTTTTTACATTTAAGAAGGAAATGAAGGAAATGAAGTGGTATAATTTTTAAATGAAAACAAATAGAAAACGGTACAATAAAATACTATGAATTGTATTAAAGATATTTATATGTAGATTTATTAATTTTAATTAAAAAAACAAAATTTTTTTGTATAATATATTTATTTGCAATTTATTTAAAATTTTTGTAGAACTTTTATAAAAATATTAGATAATATTTAATATTAGTAGATGAAAAAAATATTAACTAAATATTAAATATTGTTTAAATTAAAGAAAAAAATGTTTGTTCTTTTGAATAAGAAGAAAATTTTGTTATTTTGTATAATTTTCTTTGTTTTGATCTATTAAAGAAATTTGTAGTTAAGCTTAACTTTTGGACCCAATAAAAGCAATGTTTAATTGAATTAAAACGTTAAATTGTAATACGAAACTCTTTTTATTTTATATATATATATATATATATGTATATATATATATATATATATATATATATATATATATATATATATATATATATATATATATATATATTTTAATAAAAGGTGGTTCAAAGAGCTTTCTGTCATTTTTAAAATGCAATAACTGAGAAACTAATAAATATATTTTCATAACCTGATATAAGTCCTAATAATATGTATATATATTAGGGTGATCGATTATTCGACTTTATTGAGAAACCGGTTTTCGAATAGTTCGAATAGTTGGTATTTTAAAAAAACCGGTTGCACTTTTTGAAATTCAGAAAAAACCGGTTAACCGGTTTTTTGCAGAAGTTAATATTTATATCAAAAGACCACATTTCTTTAAAAAAAATCAATTCTTATAATTAAGTTAAAATTTATTAAATACAAGCGTAGAAGCCTAACAATGTCAGGAAAAATAATATAATAATGAAAGTATGCACAAACAAATCCGAAAATTAAAAGAAAAAAATATGAACAACATTTAGACACCTTCCTCCTCTCCCTAATCGAAGTCAATTATTTGAAGCCATTCAAATTTATTGGAATTATATTGATTAAAGTTTTAAATTCGTAAACCTTTCAAAATAAAAAAAAAATCGTCGTAAATGCGCTCCCTGACCGAAATACAGAATCAGTTTTTTATAGGATTTGGAGAGCAAACAAATAGCAACTCAAAAGTTCTTAATACTAAAACAGACTTTTTGGTCCCTGATAGAAACATCTGGCACTGTTAGAATTTGTTGAACGAATAGTTTTATAAGTATGCCGATTTTTAGTTTCTTACGTCGTCTGGGAGCTTCAGAAAGCTCTGGAAAGAGAAAAAATGCTAAGCAAATTATATATCTAGATGACTAGAAAATAATTATGTTTCAAAATTGTAGAAAAAATCATCTATATTTTAGTTAGCATAAACAGAAACCATGGCTTAATATGGAGATAGTATATTAATTAAGTCTCAATTGAAACGATTCTGCAGGTGAAACTTTATTAACACAACACCTTTAAAAAATAAAGGAAATATTGGATCAAAAATATTAAATTGGGTCATACAGGATAATTATTAATTATTTATTTGTTTAATATTACAGAATAAATTCCAATTTAGACTTAAACTATATTTTAAAAACATAAGAAATCAGTCTTTATGAATATTTAAAAAATTATTCCTAACTTTTCAAATATCACTATTTAGTACCTGTTTTCTGAAATAAAATGCTATTTTTGAAACCGGTTTTTTGTGTTTAAAAAAACCGGCCTATTCGACATTCGAAAAATGAACATTTTGAAAAAACCGACAGCACATTGACTAAAAAAACCGGTTTTAAAACCGGTTGGAAAACCGCGTCGATCACCCTAATATATATACAATATTATACTGGTCAGAATCGTATATTATAACGAAATAATAAAAGAAAAAAAAATTGGACACTTTCGGTAAAAATTATGGCTTAGTTGAAGATGGAGGCGTACATTTGGAAGAAAAATTATATATTTTAAATTTGCAATACATATGACTATTAAATGGAAAAAAGTAGTTCTAACAATTGTATATTTGACTCATTGATTATACAAGTATGTAAAATTGATGTTGAATTTTCTGTATTTTTTCATGGATATTGTTAGTAAGTTAGAATTTTCGAAATAATAATCACTAGATCATTAATACAAATAAGAGTAAATTATCTCAAAAATTGTTTATATTTGTAAATAAATTGTCGCCTTTTTTAAATATTGAACAAAATTAATCAAAAAATTACAAAGAACTATAAAACCTGGAGGGTTATTTTGTAACTAAATTCGAAAGGAAAATTTTTCGAATTTGTATACTTTATACATTGAAATTCGAAAGTGTTTTCTTTCGAATCGAATTACACAATAACCCCCCGGGTGGACAGAAATTTTTCTGAGCATAGGCCATTATGCTCAGAAAAATTTCTTTATTATTTAGGGAATTTCAAGTCTCAAAATATATATTATTAAATATTAATAATCACAGAATTGAAAATATCTTAACTTTTATTAAATTGATTAAGGATCATATTTAGTAGAAAAAATAAAAATTTTAATTTTAGAGTAGATCCGTGTGAGTGAAAAAAAGCTATATGAAATTTAAAAATTGTTCCTAACATATGGACCTACTATTCCGAAAGATATAATATGGAATGTAGCACCCCAACAAAAAAGAAACTAATTAAGAGCTGAAGGAAGTACTTAGTGGTGAAAAAGTGCTGCAGAAGTTCTTTTTCTAACCCATGATTGTTATTGGTAAGATGTTCTTCTTCTATATTTCTAGTTCATTTCTGTTGCAGTTCATTTCTTTTGCAGTACTATGTTTATAAAATTTTATAACAAAAAGTCTGTTTTAGAGCTATCAAAATATAATGAATATGATTTAAAATTTATAAAATTTAAATTTTCTTAGAAATTATTAACCTTTTTTCCCTCTAGAAATTCATTAATTTTAATTTTTTTGGAAGTAATTATTATTAAATTTTAAAAAAGTTGAAACAAAGTAGTTGTAACAAAAAAGTATATATACACTTTGTTCTACTTTTGAAGAGATGAAAATGTTCTTTTTTTGCTGGGACTTTTTAAATAAAAGTTAGCGCATTATAATTTGATTTGTTAATGTTTTAGAATATTTAAATTTTGAAATAAATAGAATATTTTGTTGATAAATTGTTTAATTGACTATAGTTTTCCGTTTAAAACTTTTATTTATTAGCAGATGATCTGCTTAATTTTGATTCGTTTGTTATTATTAAAAATAATTCATTACTCAACAACCCTTCAACTCCAATTCCAATTTGTAAATAGTGACATAATTTTACTAAAAGAGAGTTACATATGTATATAATTTTCCAGCAGTTGGTTATATTTTATAAAGCGGATAATTTATTTTAACTTACGTGTAAATCTATAATTACGTAAATCTTAAATATTATATAATTGTTACTTACAGTGCTATTCTCTAATTCCTGACAATTATCATTAATGAATAATTACTTATTATATGCTTTTATGAGTGTGACAATTATCACCAAAAATATATAAACAATTTTTTTTTCAAAGCCAGAAAAATTTATTGTATTTGTATTTTTTTTTTTTTTTTTTTTTTTTGTCACTCGGTCGAGAATTGCACTGTTATTATAATTATTTTTGTATAATCAAATGTATTATTGTTCGGCTGAGGTATCAATAAAAGTAAAAAATTAATTAAGACATTAAAGCCGATCAATAAGAAAATAATAAATTAATAACCAAAAAGTCATCAACAGTCTAAATTAATAACCAAAAAGTCTTCAACATACAAGTTAATAATTTTTATTTTTAGATAAATAAATAAATAAATAAATAAATAAATAAATAAATAAATAAATAAATAAATAAAAATCACAACAAATCTTTATTATTTCGGTAACATAATACATACATATAAATATAATGTTTTTTTTTTATTTATCTTTACAAAATTTCTATATTTGTTAAAAGAAAAACTTTTTTTATTTAAAATTAAAAAAATAAAGATATATGTATGTAATATCTTCAATAAAATTCATATTATTTTATTGGACCGTTTTCTATTTGTTTTCATTTAAAATAATCAACTTCATTTTCCTTCTAAAATTTAAAAACAAAAACCAAACAACTTTGTGTAATAGACCAAAACAAAGAAAGTTATACAAAATAACAAAATTTTCTTCTTATTGCAAACAACAAAAATGTTTTTAATTTTTTCTTTAATTTAAACAACATTTAATATTTAGTTAATATTTTTTCATCTACTAGTATTAAATATTATTTAATATTTTTATAAAAGTTCTATTATCTTAAATAAATTGTAAATAAATATATTATATAAAAAATGTTTGTTTTTTTAAATTAAAATTAATAAATCTTCATATAAATATCTTTAATACAATTCGTAGTATTTTATTGCACCGTTTTCTATTTGTTTTCATTTAAAATAATCAACTTCATTTTCCTTCTTAAATGTATAAACAAAAACCAAACAACTTTGTAAATCAACTGTACAGAACTATACAGTCTTACTATCCAGTTGTTCTTACGTTGCTGAAAAAGGTTTCTACGTTGTGCTGAGCGCACACGACTAAGACGTAAAATCAACTTGGCTGAGCAAAAAACTGAGTGTGTGCGCTGCTTATTTAATTTGACTGCTGAACAAAATAAAAACTGGTTGCTGCTTATTTCAGTTTTGTGTTTGAGCAGCAAATTTTATTAAGTAAGCATGTGATCGAAAATGAAAACTTAAACTGTTTTCAGCGCAGTCGCCAGTTGAAAAAAAATTTTTGTGTGCTTAAAATTAAACGCTGCAAATTTTTTCAAAATTATAAAAAGTTTAGATTTATTTTGTCTTAGCTCCGTGATCTTCAAAATATAAATATGGCAGCAAAAAAAGCAATGAAAAAGAGTTGTGAAAGCGATGATTTAAACAATTACGATAATTTTTAGCAGTTGTCATTTGGAGAGAGTCTTTAGTGCTAAAAAAAAAAAACTGAAGTGTCCTACCAATCACAAATGTTTTTATGGACACAGCTTCTCTTAAAACGAATAACGTTGGTTTAGATTTGTTAAAAGATAATAAAAATATTCTTTTAGTTTGCGACATTTTAATTTTCTTAGAAATAAAACTTTTTCCCTGCTAAGAATTCATTGATTTTAACTTTTTCTAAACAATTATTAATAACTTCCAAAAAATCCAAAATTTCTTCTCCTTTTGCAATATTGTATTAGAATACGGTGTTTTTGAGCCTTAATTTTTTTTTTTTTTTTTAATTCATTGGATTAATTTTTTTTACAAAAAATATATGACTCATTTACAAAAAGAACTTTTACTAAAATTACACAAAAATTACAAAGAAATTTCATTATCCAAAAATTATCCAATAAATTTAAAATTGTAACGTGTAAGAAAACGGCAACACTGTATTTCGGTACTGATAAAACATTTAACCCTGCAAGGCTACACTTCGTCGAATCGACGACGTCTAACTATTTTTACATAGTATTTCTTATTATATTTATTTCGGTTTTTTGTATAGTTCACATATTTAAGGAGATATTTCTATATGCGTTTGTCCAGCTCAATTCGAAAAGTCTAACTATGTATTAATTTTAAAGGATGCGTCGTCAAAATGACGAAGTATAGCCTTGTTTTGGGTAAATCCTTTGGAAGGTTGTATTTTTGCTTTTATTTTGATTTAATGATATATCCCACGATGTCAAACGAATATTTGTTTCGGCAACTTATATGGAAAACAACAAATAAATATAAAATGTTGGTATTTTTTCTTATATATTTTGTGGAAAGAAATTGTGGGATAGGGCAAAATTTGGAAGATATCTTCCTAGAATATATTTACGCAATATCTTCTTTTTGTTATTATATAAGAAAGTGATCAAAGCAATATTTTTATAATATTACTTATTATTAATTTTTATCAGTTTAGAGAAAATTAGGAAACAAACACAAAAAAATAGATACAATTTTTATAATTTTCATTTTTAAAATAAAATTTATCATCAAATGATCGCCCTTTTTTCAGTAAGGGGATTATCCCCTTTGCAATATGTTGATGATTTCTCATTGAAATCATCTAGAAGAAATTAACGCAATTCTTTCTTTTATTTTTCAGTCACATTTTTTCAATTTTCGAAAAATTATTTAGAAATTAAAAAAATATTTGAAATTACATATATGACACTTGGCAAAAAAAAATATTATATTTTATGTATGCGTGCAAATTTTACTATTGTTATGATGTGACGATATACATATATGCATTATTTACAAGACAGTAAAACATTGTTTAACATATAATTTATAGATTTCTTTAGCAATTTGCTATTTATATATTATTATTACATCTTCCGGAAGATTATGAAAAAAAATGTTCAGACACTTATTTCGATATAACTCCTAAACTATTAACCGGACAATTTTATTGCACAAATTTTGGTGTATTATCTATATAAATCGTGCATACCGTTATAGTAAAATATACTCGAGTAATCGATCGCAATACTAGACACGCCCATAAAAAAATCTCGACCTGATAGGAAAAAACTGAAATCAGATTCGATTTAAGTACGTTAAATTTCATTTAGTAGATATTTTTTTTTTTTTTTTTTTTGAAGGAGCACTAAAACATTTATTTTACTGACCAGTGTAATTAGTTTTTATTGCCTAATACGATTCTTTGCAAATAAATTTTATTTAATTGCAAGTATTGTAACCAAAGCAGAGAGATATTCTGAGATATTCCATTTTTCAAGTTTTACTGACCATTTTGGATGAACTGGATTTTCTCAGAAACTGTTCCGACGATTTTTAGCACGGAAAGCTTTTTTGAATCTATAAATAGTAGGGGATTATCCCCTTTGCAATATGTTGATGATTTCTCATTGAAATCATCTAGAAGAAATTAACGCAATTCTTTCTTTTATTTTTCAGTCACATTTTTTCAATTTTCGAAAAATTATTTAGAAATTAAAATATTATTTGAAATTACATATATGACACTTGGCAAAAAAAAAATATTATATTTTATGTATGCGTGCAAATTTTACTATTGTTATGATGTGACGATATACATATATGCATTATTTACAAGATAGTAAAACATTGTTTAACATATAATTTATAGATTTCTTTAGCAATTTGCTATTTATATATTATTATTACATCTTCCGGAAGATTATGAAAAAAAATGTTCAGACACTTATTTCGATATAACTCCTAAACTATTAAGCGGACAATTTTATTGCACAAATTTTGGTGTATTATCTATATAAATCGTGCATACCGTTATAGTAAAATATACTCGAGTAATCGATCGCAATACTAGACACGCCCATAAAAAAAATCTCGACCTGATAGGAAAAAACTGAAATCAGATTCGATTTAAGTACGTTAAATTTCATTTAGTAGATATATTTTTTTTTTTTTTTTGAAGGAGCACTAAAACATTTATTTTATTGACCAGTGTAATTAGTTTTTATTGCCTAATACGATTCTTTGCAAATAAATTTTATTTAATTGCAAGTATTGTAACCAAAGCAGAGAGATATTCTGAGATATTCCATTTTTCAAGTTTTACTGACCATTTTGGATGAACTGGATTTTCTCAGAAACTGTTCCGACGATTTTTAGCACGGAAAGCTTTTTTGAATCTATAAATAGTACCCTTCCATTCCTTATACAGTTTTTGCCCTGACACTGTCTTGTTCCTGAGATATTCCATTTTCCAGGTTTTACTGACCATTTTGGATGAACTGGATTTTTATCAGAAACTTTTCCGACGATTTTTAGCAAGGAAAGCTTTTTTGAATCTATAGATAGTACTCTTCCATTCCCTATACAGTTTTTGCCCTGACACTGCCTGGTTCCTGATATTCCATTTACAGTTTCCTGAGGTATATTATTTTGTTTATTAAAAAAAAAAAAAAAATATATTGTAATTTGTATAGTTTTAGAAATTTATGTAAATTAATTAATATTTTAAATATCTAAAACTTTATTGTATAGTTTTTTATTAGATTTTTATTCAAATTTTATTTGAAATTGTTGCAAATTTTGCGGTGTTGCCACTTTTTACTTCCGTCGTTGCTTTCTTTTCGTTTCTATCTTGGCGGACGCTTGTTTAAACGATATGTTTTAGTACCATTTTTCCAACACTGACACATCAGCTGTGTGGCCTTTGTTTTGATTATCATTAAAAAAAAACAACAAATTTTCCTACAAATATTTAGAAATGGATGCCACTGGAATACTTACACAAAATGTTGATAAATCACTGGTATAATTAGGAATACAGAGCCAAAAAAATGTTTTTAAATAATAATCCTTTTTCCATTAGCTACCACCACTCCATCAGAAACGTGTATTGGCATTTGTGAATCACTTTCTAATAAGCTCTTGTGGTTTCCTTAATGACTTTGCAGTGCAATGTGAAACAAAATTCATTGAATTGGAAAGAAAATTACAAAAAGTAGAAGCAGCCCTAACCATTATAGAAGCTAAGGTAAAATAGATATTCTAATATGAATTAATATTAATGTTTCTTTTAAAGTTGGCCTCTATACCGGATGTTGAGAAAGTATCCGTACAAATTGAATCTGTTAAACCAGAAACTATTGAAACACCTGTTGAAACACAAGTTATTGAAGATCAGTCTACCGAACAATTAGCCGATGATAATACTATTAAGGGCATTAAAGCTTCTGAACATGAAAAATATAAAAAATTCTTTAAAATGTTGCAAGTTGGTGTTCCAGCTCAAGCCATTAAAATGAAAATTCAGATCGAAGGTTTAGATCCAAATATGTTGGAGTAAGTATAATTTGAGAATATAATAAATGATAATGTAATTTTCGTAATGTTTATTTTAGTAACCCTAATTCCATCATTCCTGCTGAAGACAGTCAAACACCAAGCGAAAAAAGTTGATATATGAATGACGACTGCCGTTTAACTGTGATTAAAATAATTTGTTCTTAAACCGTAACGTAATAAGATGTAAAGTATTTTATGCAACTTTTTTCTTTATAGTTTAATAAAACTGATAATATGTACAAAGATAGGCATATTTTATTGGATCATCGGAAAGTTTTATTGATCATTCATTTTAAATTTCGATCAAATATTTGATTTGACTGTATGACTTTCATACAAAAATTTTTTTTTTTTATAAAAGTTCCCATAACATTTAGGACACTGCGACATTCTCGGCAACGAAATAGCTCATGAGCAGGCTCGCATTGGTTCGGGACTGGATAGGTCTTTCGTGGAGACATTTGTTAGAATTCCAATTGGGTCCTACTTTAGGGCCATTAGAGAGTGGATTCCGGACAACACAAATCGAGTCTGGAGGAACAGAACGGACTGCAGGATATCTAGAGCATTATGGCCTAGTCTGAAACTGTCAGATTCGAAACACCTTCTGGGTATGAGTCGTAGTAGTATAAGAATCATGGTAGGAATGATTACTGGTCACTTCTCACTAGGGAACATGATGAGTAAATGGGACATTGACACGACAGATTTTTGCAGGTCGTGCGATGATGTAGAGGAGCTAAAGACAGTGGAGCTCATTCTCTGTCATTGCGTATGGCTTCAGCGGCGTTAGCTGAAGTGGTTTGGAAGATACACACTGCGTGAACTAGATGATGTTATGGGCAACGGGCTTATTAATCTCATAGGGTTTGTAATGGGAATAAGATGGCTTAGGGCAATCAGAACTAATGCTAGGGTTTAGGTTCCACTCTTCTCTTCTTTATCTATGTTCTATTCTCTTTTTCTATTTCTTAAAGGGATCACAATGGACCATTTTGGTCTCTGGGTGGAGGCGTGAATACGCCCCCTTTTCAACCTAAACTCCATAACATTTAAAATGAATTTTTGTTAATAGCAATCTAAATCAAATTTAAGTAATTTTAAATTTTCTTTAAATATAAACGCGCTTAAAAATCTCAAGCCCTTACATTCGTTCTAAAAAGTCACAAATATTTTTTCGAAGTCTTTAAAGACTTCGCCATTTAAGCTCGTTATTCAAAAAGTACAGTGGGGCCTCGATTATCAGTGATTCGATAAACCGGCAACGTCGATTACCCGGGAGAGAAGATTTGTAATTGTTTTCTTTTTTCCATCCATCAATTTTTTTTTTTTTTTTCTTTTTGCATCGACAAACCGTGATTATCTCTATTATCCGGGATTCGAAAAAGGGGAATTCCCTCGTTTGAATAAGATGAGTCAGAGCAAGATAAAATCTAAGTTTATCGCATTCATAAAAATCTAGTTAACGAAAATATGAATTTGAAAAAGAAGAAACAAACAACATTACATGATTTTTTTAATAAATTACATAAAATGAAATCCTTTTTTTCAAAATTATTATTTTTTCCTTATATTATTTAAACATTTATATTAAATCCTTGAATAATTGAAATATATATTGAAATGTTTAAAAATACTACTCAAAATTTTTACTCAATTAAATTGATTATCCAGAGTGCTTCCGGTCCCGACCATTACGGATAATCGAGGTCTCAGTGTATTTGTAAATTTGTTCATGGGATTATGTTCTCCAAGAACACATTTAGTAAATTCTTATTGCTGCAAAACAATTTTTCGATATTTTACCAAAAATTACCGCGTAAGGATTGATATTAAAAAAATGTATAACTACCTCAAAATTATGATTATATTGACACCCATTTCGAAGCCAAACGCGAATAAAATGTACTAGAGCCGTACAGTCAAAGGCCAATGATAAATTTAAAATTTGTCTTAATATTTTTCCTAAATTCTGCCCATCAATTCGAATTCAAGGAATACCTTGAATTGAAACAGATATAACAAATCGATTTATTATAAATCTCCACAAAACAATTTTTTGGTGAAAATGGCTAAGTTTCAGTTTTGTACTGTTACTAGTATATTAAAATTTAAATGTTATTGTACGATAACCAAGATATTTTTGAGAATTTCAATTATTTCTTAATGAATTAGAATCCAATTCACTTTATCTTAAAAATCACTAAATTTTCTTTTATAAATAAAAATTTAATTTTTTTTTTTTTACAACATGAAAACACTTTTTTTGCAAAGTGATTTCAATATATTTTTTTCCAAAACTTCATTTTGTTAAAATTACAAAAATGTAATTTTTATACAACTTATAAAAAATGTACACACTTATTAAAGAAACAACGTCGTAGGCAACTAAAAATGTTGATACATGTAGATGGTATTGTTGTTGATGTTTTTTAAAACTTATAGTTGAGGACGAGGAAACGATTCCATTCATTTAGAACTGAATCATTTGACCCTTGCGTTTCTTGTCACCACCCAATTCGAAATGTTTGCAACGCTTCAAGGGAGATTGTTTGCGGTATTTGCATTCAGTGCATTCCATACGCAATACAATCTTTTTGGTAGTTTTAGCCTAAAAAGGAAGAAATAAAAATTTATTAATAAATCATTTTAAAACGAAATCATATAAATTTAATTTGATTTAAAAATGTACGAATCTTCCGGCTTTAACGGCAGAGCTTTTGAGAATGAATCAAAAACTTGTCTTTTCAAACCATAAAAATTCACAATTTATTCTAGCATATATTTATCCCACCAAAAAGCTTAGTTTACAAAACAACAGCCACTTGGTTCTACGAATATGCTTTAGAACCAAAAAAAAAAAACTTACCTTCTTTCTGAAGATGGGCTTAGTTTGACCACCAAAACCTTGTTGTTTTCTGTCGTAACGACGTCTACCTTGGGCACCTTTGCGCTCCTTGGATTTCTTGTATTGGGTGACTTTGTGCAATTTGTGGCACTTGCACTTCTTACAGAAGGTGCGACGTTGTTTTGGTACGTTTACCTTTTTAAATAAAAAAAATAAATACATTAAATTCCGCTGATTATTAATGAAAAATTATCACAAAACATTACACCATTTAAATCTGTACTTTTTTTGTGCAATTTCTTTATGTTTACATTTTAATTAATTTCGAAAATAATTGTTTAAATTTGTTAACATTCACTTATTTTACACTTTTAATTACGCATTATAATGTTTTTTGTTGAATTTTAAACGATGTTTTGTGATTTTTTTCATAAATTTCATTAAAAACTCTTTAAACACATACCATCTTGACGAATTTCAGTTGTCAAAGAAAGAAACGAGAAGAAAGAGAGGGCCAATAACGGATGCAGCAGAGCTGTCAACAAATGTCAAATTCGACAAAACTTCGAAAATAATGCTAACTAAACACATTTTGATTTACTATGTGACACTAACAATAACAGGGGTGTTTTACTTATTTGGATATTTTTTTTTTTTTTTTTTTTTAAGTACTTATTAAAAAAATATATAAATTTCTATTAATAACAAAAAATAAAAATCATCAGATCATAAACCCCAAAATTATACTTTTATTATAAAAATATATTATCCTTACCAATTGAGCGGAAAAGCTTCTGAAATTAAATAAATAAACAATTTCGAATAGAATTTACACCAAAAAAATCGACTGTATTATTATCGTCACCGAAAATGCAAAATCCAATTGGTTTTTGAAAAGCAAAATATCAAAAGCCATGTTGTTTATATACATACATACTAGGGTGATCAACTCGGTTTTCCAACCGGTTTTTAAACCGGTTTTTTCAGTCAATGTGCTGTCGGTTTTTTCAAAATGTTCAATTTTCGAATGTCGAATAGACCGGTTTTTTTCAACACAAAAAACCGGGTTTAAAAATACCTTTTTATTTCAAAAACCATGCAATAAATATTGATATTTGAATCGAAATTTATGATTATTTTTTTAATATTCATAAAGTATGATTTTTAATGGCTTAAAAATATAGTTTAAGATTAAATAAATAAGTAATAATTATCCTTAATGTAATATTTTTCACCTAATTTAAATGTTTTAGTTTTTTTTTATTCAGCGAAGAAATTGTTTTTCAAAGATTTTGTTTTAAAAGAGTTTCACCTGCAGAATCCTTTAAATAATATTTATTCTAGCTTTTTTCATATTAACCCATGGTTTCTGTTTATGCTAAGTAAATATTAATATCATTTTTGATGATTATTTTCTTACAGTTTTTATACCCTACATGCCTATTATGCGTTTGTACTGATGTTTGTAACACCCAAAAATATTGGTCTAAGACCCACCTTCATTTGTACCAATCGGCTTTAAGTCGATTTAATGATGTAATGTAATCAAAATGCAGGTCGCAATTTTGGTTTGGTTTCTTATGATAGGTCCATTATTTCCTCTAGTCACCATACAAATAACCTACCAGAAAAGGGGTTTAACGATCATAAATCCCTTAAATGTAGCAGTAATTTTTGCACATCTAAGTTCCGTATACGTTTAAACCTGTATGCCGAATTTTATGAAGATCGGTCCATAATTGACCATAGTACTGGTCCACAATTCCACAGGTCTAGAAAAAAGACACCCCCCCCCCCCCCCGAATTTTGATGCACACAATGGTATAGGTTAACCGGTTAACCGGTTTTTTCTGAATTTAAAAAAGTGCAACCGGTTTTTTCAAAATACCAACTATTCGAACTATTCGAAAACCGGTTTCTCCAAAAAGTCGAACAATCGATCACCCTAATACATACCTTGTTTTTCCGTCGATGTGGTTTTTCTTGATGTTCACATTTCCAAGAGATTTTATTCCAAACGAATTTCATAAGATTCTTTCGATATAATATTTTTTACAATATTTTGAAATAAATTTGTTATTTTATTCATTATATAAAAAAGCTTACTGTTCTCTAAAGATTGAACAGGATTTCAGTAGTTTTTGTTTGGTTTTTTTACAAAAACTGGACAAAAATGAACGCTTGTTTTCTGATTATAATTTTTATGCAAAGAAATTTATTATGTTTTCAAACTTCTGGATGTTTATACTATTACTTAAGTGGGCTAGAAGTGAGAGTTTTCGCCATTGGAGCACATCTGTTATTACCAGTTATCTTGAAAATGAATTAATAATTGAATGTAATGTTACGTTATTTTTTACTTCATAAAATCATTCTCTTCGTTAATACAATCTTTATTTTTTGAGCTACAAGTTTGTTTTGCATTTTCGGCAACGATATACATTTATTCCCAGCGCCAAACTCCCATCAGATTTGATGAACGCTTTAAGTCGTTATACTGCCAAAATCTCTATAACTGAAATATTTTGCTTAGATTAAGATCCCTCGTTTATTTCTAATAAATTATATCATTTTTATGTTCGTTAAAATTCATACGACTTATTACCATAACATCTTTTGTTCATATAATGAAGATTTTTTCATTCATGAATTTTTTTAACAAATAGATTCTCCTTTTCAACTTTTAATTTGCAAGAAACATACAAAATTCCACAAACGTGTCTTAATCGATTTTAGAATAGACATTAACTATGACATTGGAAACTTGTTTTATGAAGAGTCCCCAAAAAATGTTTTCTTGGCCATATGACTTAGGAAAATCGCTCAGACTTTCAATAATATTATATTAGATAGTCGTATTCACTTTCCAATGTTAAACAATTAATATTGAATATACTAATTTATTAACAAATTTGTCAAAAACGAATTAAGTTTGAGCTTGATGACCAAAAATTGTTTTAAGACACGATCTTTAAACCTGTTACGTATATCTGACGATTTTGTTAAACTATTACATAGTTATATTTTTCAGCTTGTGGAAAATATTCGTTTAACGGGAGTGAAAATACAATAAACGTGTGTGAAAATATAATAAAAGTATCGTGTGTTAGTGGAAAAATGTGTCGCGTGTCTAATTTTCCGTGGTCCGCCCACTTTACCGCCCACCTCCCATATAAGGTGAAAATCAATTAAATTGTGTTCAAATAGTTCAAAGACTAATGCAAACTCGGAAACAAAAAATGGGCGTGGCCCGCCCACTTTACTGCCCACTTTACCGCCTACTTTACCTCCTTCTCTCATATAACTTAAAATGTGAAAAAGTTGATGGTGGGTATATAGATTCGGCCGGGCCGAATATTTGCGCTTGTTAATATTGAAAATTCAAACAAATTGAATTTTAAAACATTTTTATAAAACTGTATGAATGGAAAAAATAAAAAAAACACCAAAACAATTATATTTTTGTAACTAACACATACTAAGAGTTATGTACTTTTTCACTAACACGGACTACTTGTATATACTGAAGTGAAGTGCTGAAGTGCTCAAAAAAATAAATGAATTCGTCGTATTGTTGTTTTTGTAGAACTTCTACCACCACTTTCATTTCACCATGAATGGGTACATTGAAATACCCCTGCAGTTTGCCGAACTAGTTCCGTTACGTCGAATTCGTTAGCCACTAAGAACTACCACTAGTTATTCTTCAACCCACTCACAATGCTTTTAACTGGTGAATTTAACATGGGGATGTCATTGGAGGTAACCAATTGGCAACCCTTTGCATTACTATTCACTAGTAGTTTGGATGGTACCATTTCTCTAGTAATTTCGAATGTAACATGATGCTACACATTTAACTGTTCGTAAGAAACTAGTACTATCAGTATAACAGGTCACTAGTATTTTCAGTAGTACGAAAACTCTAGTATTTAGGACGAAAAAGTTAAAAAAAAAAAAAATTGTTTGTACTTTTATTTTGTATTTTTTAAGTTTTTATTTCCCTAATAAGTAATTATTGTTTTTTATTTTATTAATTTATTTTTATTGAAGTATATTCTGATGTTTTTATTTTACATTTTTCTCCATCGATGTCTTCAGCTGGGCTTGAACTTCTAACCTTCTGGTTTGTAGGAACGCATATTAACCACTGGGCTATTGATCTCTTTATTTAACATTCTGCTATGTGCTGTTTTCAATTTCATGTGAATATTTGTTGTAATTTATGCACTAACGGCGAATTTCTGCATTACATGTAGTTAGTGAATTGGTAATATAAATATGGGTTTGTTTATGAATTTAGAGAAAATGTCACATTTAAAAAAATACTAATGGCGAATTTAGGCATTACATGTAGTTATTGAATTGGTACTTTAACTACTATTTTATTATTTTTATATTATTTATTTAGACAAAATGTGATCATCTGACAACAGTTGAATTATTAGTAGTAATTAGTATAACATATTAGTAACTAGTATAACAAATTATATTATAATAATGTATTAAGTGTAATGTTGTCCTATGAAAGAAAAATGAAACAATCTTTTTTACTTTTTTAACTGTTTTTAAAGAAAAAAACTTAATATTTTAATGATTTCACTAAATTTGTAAAAAAGTAAATAAATAAAAGCTAATGATCAGGTATTTTATTATGTTGCTCCTGCAACTTTTGTCTCGATAATTATACTCTGCACTACCATAGGTGATTGGAGTATTATCGGGTTTTTGTTATTATTTTTTACTTTAAATTTATTAGGGTCCTAATCTCAATATTCAACAGAACAACTCTTTTTTACCATTTTTGTTATAATTTATTTAATAATTATATCAGAAATAGTTCCATATAAAGTTCTTGATAAATTGGCCAAATTACCTACGTCAACTACTATAATGATTTTTGATTAATCCTTATATATGTTAAAAAAAATTAACTGTAAGTTTGTTTGTGCATCAATAACGTCTACCAGTGCCGGAAGTAGTTATATATATCTCGATTACGACCACCTTTTACGCCTACTTTAAAAAAAATATATATATTTTTTCATTTTTACGCGTTATCGGTGTAGCTATTTACTTTAAATTTTACATACAGATAGATCTGGAGAATTTTATAGGATTTCGATCGGATATCACGTCCATAATTTGCTCCCACTTTTTTAAAACTCTCAAACTGTTGAACCGATTGGCTGAAAATTTTTTGTCACTAAATTCAAATATGATATTTATTTTTTTATCGTAGCAGGGGAGTGATAATCTAAAGAACTATTATGGTGAAAACCTTCAAACTTCATATAAACGTCCAGCTTATTATATCGCATTGATAAAATGAAAAAGGATACAAAAAATATTAATTTTCGCATATCTAAAGGGGTATTACAGTGAAAGTCTTAAAAATTTGTAGTAGTAATTTTCATATTAAAATTCGAATAGGTGCAGGGGGAGTAATAAGTAAATATTAGTTGTTGCGTCAAATGGGGTAGCGAAGCGCACCGGGATAAGCTAGTATTAAATATTTTGTTACTAAAGTATATACATAAAAAAGTTTTATAATTTATTACCTTTTCTAGTTTAAATACCTCTTATAAATCTTGTAAAATACAATTTTTTGGTCAAAATATATATACCGACCAAAGTATTTGACAACTTATATATACAGAGGCACTTAAAGTAAAATAATTTTAAAAATATTATAAAAACAGACTATATTGCTTAAATATATTTATATTTGAGTAGTAAAATAAATTAATAATTGTAAAAATTAATTGTGTATTCACTAACAGAATAGTTGTAATGAATTTGTTTATAATGTAGGGAATTTCTAGAGACAAATGCAATACTTTTTTGCCACGTGAATTCACTAAATTAATAGTTGTAACGAATTGGCATACAATAATGTAAATTTCTGAAGGCGAAAAGCCTACATTTCAATAGTGAATTCACTGAAAAAAATGTTGTATGAATATCATATATATCACGAGAGCAAATTTCTCAATTGACACTTTTAAAGCTCTCAACGGCAACTCTATGCATTACATCTAAACATAGAAGTGGCAGTTTACGTTAAGATATTATATTTTCTAATTAAAACAATAAACATTCTTTATTAGTTATTTTACTAGTGAAATGTAATGCAGAATGTGATCGTTTATCAACAACTTGCACTACCAAAAATAACTAGTGAATCGTCTAATTAGTTATATATCTAGTGCTAATGGGTAAATTGGCACCTTTTGAACTGCTGGGACTACTCAACAAAGAGCTGTACATATTTATACCCATACATATTCAAATTTACTCTTTTGTATTTTATAAAGATCTTACGTTGCCGACTTGTGAAAAAGATCAAAATGCTGGCAACAAACGTATAATTTCAATTACAACAAGTATTGTTGCTCTTGTGTAGCTTTTGTTACTTTTTTTTTCAAATCTATTATTTATTTGCATTTTAATTTAATTTAATTTTGCTTAGCGCTTTAGTAGCAAAACAGTGCGCAGAGAAGAAGAAATAAATTTACAAATTACCACAAAATTTGTGTAGGAGTATAAAAGATGCAAGGGAAATTGTTTTGATTTTATGTGTGTGTATGATTATCAAAAAGTTGGTTAATATCGTCACCTAAAATGTAAAACCACCCAGAACATTAATCATAAATATCTATCTGCAGTATAATGAAATTAAAAAAAAAAGATTCGGCTGTGCCGAATTTTTTTTTCCAAACTACGAACATTTAAATACGAAAAAAAACAGTCAAAGCAAGCTTTGCTTTAAAAAAAAAACAACAGTAATAATTGGATATTTATATATTTTTGTATGTATGTATTAGATTGTCCCGTAGACAAAAATTTTGTAGGAACACCCCTCAAACGATGCGTAAAAATTAGCTGAATATGGGAAAAATATAAGAAAATTTTTTAAATTGATCTTCAGTTCCCTACCAGCGATTGAATGTCACGGGTCTAAAACATTTCATCCAAAAAATAGTATTTAGTTAAGTCTTGAAATGGGTATAAAAAAATTTGTAATTTTAAGCCAATTATAGAAAAAATATTTTAAAAAATTTTCGCAAAAATTTTGGTCCATAAACCGTCGTTTTAGTACATCATGCAAAAAAATGGATATTTTTCTTAAAAAATAGATAAGAATTTTATAATTTTGTTTCTTTTAAGGCTAAAATTTTAAAAAATTGCATTGTAGTAAGAACTGTTGATAATATGTAATTTTCCAGATTTTTTAAAAAAATTGTTCATCAAAATACCTTAAAAAGCCTTCTAGCAAACGAAAATCCCATTGGAAAAATGTTTAAAATATTTTTTCCATAACCAACATAAAATTACGAATTTTTTGATACCCATTTCGATTAAAAAATCGAAACTTTTTTTTTTTTACCAAAATGTATGGCCCATGATTTTAAATATTTTTCCCATATTAAGCTAATTTTTACGCATCGTATGAGGGGTGTTCTCGAAAAACGCTATTCTCGGGACACTCTAGTATCTATGTATGTACATATATACAAACTGACTGCATATACAATCTGACTGCATATACAAACAACAACAATGTTAATCATTATATTACTGCTGTTGCTAACTAAACTACTTGCCCATACAAAAAACAACAATATTTTTGTGTGTTTTATATTATTAACAAATTTTGTCCATTTTTGGCCGATTGTTTATGAACGAATTTGGTTGATTAAAAAAACCGAAAGTTTATACAAATTTATGACCAACCTGTTCAATAGCGAAACCCGTAGCTTATATTGGAACTTCAAAAAGTCTAAAAATGCGTTTTGGCCGATATCTCGGATACTAATGGACCGATTTTTTCAGGAAAAAATTTTTAAGAAAGATTTTAAATTTTTCGTGCAAAAACGAAGTCGAAAACAAATACGATTTTTTAAGAGTATCTTCGTATTTTTACGAAGATACAGTATTTTTATTAGCGTTTTTTCTAAGGAATATTTCCTACAATTTGATGTATAAAACATATATATTCGACTACTTGGGATTTCTAAAAACTGATTTCAATAAACAGAAGGACATCTTTATATCGACTCCCCTATCAATAAGGATCCAGAATATATATACTTTTTGGGGTCTTAGATGAATATTGTAGAAATTACAAACGGAATGACAAACTTATATATATCCTTTACACTTGTGGTGAAGGGTATAAAAATGTATATATATTTTGTTTTAAAAATATTGCGAAATTTATTTTTTTCAAAATCATTAGAGATTTTTGGCGTTTTAGGTAACGATATATTTTAAGCTGTATGACTAACCATTCGAGTATCCCGAAAAATGTTTAAAAGTATACATACATATGTATTTGTTTATTTATATGTTTGTAAACACAAATTTACAAACGTCCTTTTGTATATACATACATATGTACACGCACATATTCACACATGCATTAAATATAAATAATTTTATACATATATATATTTATGTATATAAACAAAAATTTGAGTCACTATCATTATAGAATTGTTGGTAATCAATCGTTTAAACATTATAAATGACATACATACATAGATACACATCCATATCTATGTGTGTATGTAAAAACATTTACGAATATATTTTATATACATAGATACATGTTTATATACAAATGCTTCTTAGTGTGTACTGCCTGTGATTATAACAACATATAAAAAGAGGTCATATAAAATTTCATCGAAATTTACAAACGAGTAATAGAGCAAGTAAATTGTATTTGTACCCTACATCATTTTAGTTAGATTACAATGCATATGTTTGTGACATTGGCCAATTTTCAAGATTTTTTGTATTTTGTAAAATTTTTAAAAGGAAAAGCTTAGATTAAGAAATATTTTAATTATGTATATACAATTTAATTTAGATAATGGATCACAAGTTACAGAACTCTCAAAAAAGTGCGTTCTATAATTTTATAAATATTATGGTCATAAACCTTCATAAATATTCGTAATATATATATATTTATGATGGCTTTACATCAACTACTATTCATCCAGGGATATAAAAATTTTTATATGTAATTGTATTTTTTTTTGTTTTCTGTACAATTCGAACCAAAAAGTACACTAATGACCAATTTGGTACAATTCAGTTAATACTCAGTTAACATGATAAAATAGTTGGAAATTTAAATACCTGATTTCAGATTTTTAATCGCTGGTGAGAGACAAATGATGAATTTTAAAAATTTTTTCGATTGTGAAAATTTGATAAAATATTTTTTGTGTATTTTTGTTGACAATAAAAAAGGAAAATTAAGAAACAAAATGTCTAAGAAAACAATTAGTGTACTTTAAAAAAATTAAAGCATACATAAAATATGACTACCCAATAAACCAAAGAACAATATGGTAACGAAATCGATATCATCTTATGCATAGAAAACAACTAGAACTCCAACTCTTTTCATTCGCTCAGAAACAAAAAATTATTCTATTCACACGTATAAATTTGTTATGTAGAAAATTTTACTAACACATACAAAGAGTTAGGTTTTTTTGACAATTGAGTTTTTTGTGAGCAGGTTGGAGTTCTAGTTGTTTTCTATGATCTTAGGTGCCGAATACAATATCATTTTGCATTTCAGAATACGATATTATTATGATATCAAAATTTTATATGTATTTGTTTTCAATAAAATGTTTAACAAATATAAGTAAATTATTAATTAATAGACTTTCAATAGTCCAACCAAACACTTTAGGTACTCAGCAAAAACTTAGTAATGTCATGTACTTAGTTACGGATATAGTTATTTTTCAACTGCAAGAACATACCGTCTGCATTACATAGAAGTAGTTTAGTTACTACTTATTAATAATATAAGTAATAACTTATTTATGGTCAGATTTTTGAAAATACTACTTTTTATAGTATTTAAAGAGGGGATAAAAAAATAGTTTTTAAAATATCAAATTTTTTGTTATTGTTAAGTTTTTGAAATTAAAATTTAATAAATCTTTTTACTTTCAAAATAAAAAAGTTCTTTTTATATACATTTCACAAGTTATTTGAATTATTAAACCTCTTAAAAGTAATTATTTATTGTAATGACATTTCTAAAATGCTTACTTGTAATAATGAGTTATTCAGCAAATGTGTAAATAGAAGAGCCATTATATTAGATTATTAACTCATTACATGGCAACCAAAGTTTTTGCTAGATACGTAATCGTACAAATATCTGCCTAAGAAATAACATGAAAAATAATGTTTTCGATAATATTTGCATAAAAATATGTATGTCATAAATAATTAAACAAACTCATCATTTCTGTTTCGTTTCAGAAAGCTGCAAATGTAACGGTCCATTTTTAAAAATTTTTATGTCAACTTGTTTTTTTTTTTTACATTGATGACAAATTTTTCAAATATTATTCTATTTTAAGTTTTTCTCTAGAGAAAGTTGAAAAAATGTCGTTTTCGGGCGAGTCAAAAATAAGTAAACAAGCAAGTTTTGGCTTAAATTCTTTAAATTTTTGTTATAAGTAAGTGAAGTTTATGGTTGCAAAACTATTTTAGCACAACAGCGATAGTTATTTGTTACATTATGAGAGAAATAAAAAATCACTTTTTCGATTATATTAGAAAATTTTATAAAATCAGAAAATTTAAATTTAACCATAATTTCGATCTAAAGGATAACAAATAGCGCACAATTAAGTATAGGAGAACTAAGAACAACTATCATACATTACGAAAAAAGTGAAACATATAGAAATATATAAAAAATCTTTAATTTTCAGGGTGGTTTAATGCTTCAAACACAATGAACGCGTTGACCGCAATTACTTTCGTAAACGCCTAAGAATAACTACAAAAAGAATAGATAACAATTAAGCTTTAAAATCCTATGCATTCTGCTCCAAAATTTTTATCAAAACTTATTCCGGAAGTCCAAAAGTTATGGTCTGAATTTACAACTCACAGAAAAATATATGAAGACGGAAAACATGGTCTAGCTGTACGGAAAATTGTATACATAAGTATAATAAATCTCTAAAAATTTACTACGTTCTATTAAAATTTTGCCTTAAAATATGATAAATTTAGGAAATAAAGTCTCTGGACTGAATAACCTATGATTCGCCTGAAATATAATATAGGCTAGATGTACGTTTAGCACAAAAATATTAAAACTTTAACATTTAAGTGTAGAAAACCAATACTCAACTCCGGGAGAGTGGGATGAGTGGTTTGGAAATACATTTCTATTTATAAAACAGGAAAAACAGTGGTAGGCAAACGTAAAATAAATTCCCAGATTTACCTTAATCTGTTTAAAGGTATAATAGTTTCAAAAATTGATTGTTTAATTTTTGTGAATTTTATCATACAGTAGCAAAATTCACCTATAAATTGTGCTAAATTTGTTTCAAAATATATAGCTGATGAAATAATTAACAATTTAATAAAAAAAATAGAGCCTCCATAATTTGACCAATCTGATGGATTTAATTATTACTAAGACCTCTTAATTTTGTCCAGATAATATATGTATTCAATATGCCAACACGTTTGGCACTAATGTATCAAAATATAGGCGGTCGGCGGGGCTTTTAGAAACCTTGTTTACTTATTTATGGAACATTGATTTTTTTTTTTTTCACTTCTTTAAAAAGAACCAGATTCACTAAGTAGAATGTGTTGAATTTAATCTTTTGCTGTTTATTTTGCTAACAATACATTATATATTTATAATAAGTTACTTTTGATATCTTCGATCTACAACTTGAAATGGAACCAATTGAGTTCAAGATACTACTTTGTTTACTTATTTATGACATCCACTGCATGTGTTTCTGTATGATGATTTTTTCCTTTAGTCCGTAAAAACTATAACTTTCGATTCGAAATCGATTATCGGTTGTGATAATTAATATCACCTAGATCAACGGTTCTCAAAGGTGTTCTTCAGATTAATGATAACCAGGGAAACCACAAATATGCAATTGCATGTTTTTTCCTAGACATTGAATGGAGCCATCGATAAAACCGTGATTACCTCTATTATCCGGTATTCTAAGCATAATTTTTTTCGATTGCTTTTGAACAAACACAATGTGAATATTTAACGAAATTATTAATTTTAAAAAGAAGAAACAAACAACATTACAAGATTTTTTAAGAAACTACGTGAAATGAAATGAAATCCTTATGTATTGTTCACTGTTTTTTCCCAAAATTATTATTTTTTCCTTATATCATTTAAACATTTATATTAAATCCTTGAATAATTGAAATATATAAATAAAAAATGATTAAAAATACTACTCAAAATTTTTACTATATTAACCGGGAAAATTGATTATCCACAATGCTTCCGGTCCCGACCATTAAGGATCATCGAGGTCTCACTGTAGATAGGTAAGCAATAAAAATTATTATTATTTTATTTTTTTTTTTCAAATGCATTTTTTTCGCTTTTCACTGCATATTTCTTTTTTTGAGCATATTTGTAGTTTCCCTGATGATAACTTTCATTAAAAATTTTAATATCAAATACATTACCGATATAATAATTTTGTATCAAATATTTTTCTCAATCTCAAAAAATTGTATAGATTTTTTTCAATGTTTAATTATTTGAAATCAAATGTTTTCAGTAATGTCAAACCTTTGGGAGCAATTTCAAAATAATTGGAGAATAAAAGCCATAGATTAACAACTAGATATTTATGTGAGAGAAAAAAACCTAATTCAATTGTCAGAAACCTAATTCAAACAAAAACAAAATACATGTAGTCACATATATTTTGTTTTTGTATTTTCAAAAAAATTAGTAAATTTTTTGAAAATTTTGTATAGGGTGGCTCACACATAAACTTCTAGTTCTATTCTATGATAAAAGCCTTCTCAAAATTTACTAATGCATTTATTTATTATAAAATTAAGGTTGTTCACGATAGGCTGGTTATCAGGTTATGTTTGTGATTATGTAGTTATATTAAAAACTGGAAAATTTAGAAGAAAATAACAAACTTCATAATCTATATACCCTTGCTTATAGATTATGTGATTATCTGTTTATTTGTAGTGTTGGAAAATAATCAAAATTTTAACAAATAATGTATTTTGTCGTTTTTAATATTACTAGATAATCACATAACCTGATAACACTATGCAACAGTACTTTTGAGGGCGGAATTATTCCAATTGCAATTGATAGCTCTTGATGTGTGTAACGAACCCTCCAAAGGATTTTTCGCTTGTAGGCAAAATTTTTGTTTTATGACCACTTAAACTTTTCTATTTTTGCACCAAAGTAGTTTCATATAAATATAAAAAAATATTATAAATATAGTTCGAAACTAAAATGTTTTTACATAAATGTTTAGAGCACTTAAATGGCAATATTTCATTAGAACTTTCTTTTCATTTATCTCTTATAATAAGGGGTCATTTCTAGTCCTTTTGAATAAAATTAAACAAAAGTCCATTAAAACTTGAGTTTAATTTCATAATTTTCTTTTTTAACAACATATGACAAGTCGGATGAACTTTTTATCTTTGGAGACCCCTAGTGAAGTTCGACGTAGAAAATTTCTGTAGTATATTTTAACCCATTAAACTCAAGTTTTAATGGACTTTTGTTTAATTTTGTTTAAAAGGACTAGAAATGACCCCTTATTATAAGAGATAAATGAAAAGAAAGTTCTAATGAAATATTGCCATTTAAGTGCTTTAAACATTTATGTAAAAATATTTTAGCTTCGAACTATATTTATAATATTTTTTTTTTATATTTATATGAAACTACTTTGGTGCAAAAATAGAAAAGTTTAAGTGGTCATAAAACAAAAATTTTGCCTACAAGCGAAAAATCCTTTGGAGGGTTTGTTACGCACATCAAGAGCTATCACTTGCAATCGGAATGATTCCGCCCCCAGGCGATGAACCTCAATTTGTTGCATAGTGTAACCAGTCTATCGGAACAATCTTATTATTTTAAAGCCGATTCTCAAAATTATTTCAAAATTCATTTTGCTGAAACTTTAAATGTTTAAAGCTGACATTTCTTAATAAAGCTTCAATAAATCTTGAACGAAATAAATTTTTTTGATTTGTTTAATTAAAAAAATATGATTTTATATACATATATTTTTAGTGAGTATCAATTTCTTCCTTAAATAAATTTTAAACAAACATGAAATCCAAATAAGTATTTTTACCTGTTTGTGTAATATATTATCATATTTCAAACCCCTGAGTTCTCTGGGTCGTTTTCATATTGTAACGTGAAAAGTGGGTCGTGAAGCAAAAGTTTGTGAGAACCCCTGATCTAGATAATATTGTTTGGTTTATTGGTTAAACATTTAGAGCTAGTTTTTTATTTGATAGTTAAATTTGGTTTAATTTGTTGCTAATCGACAAATGAATTTAAACGAGCTTTAACTAACAATGTTACTTTTCAGTGCTATATTAAAACTGTTAAATTCGCTAGCATTGTCATACTGAATTTTGAAAATAGAGGTAATTTTTTTTTTTTTTTTTTGTTAAATTTAGCAAATAAACAAAAAACTTAATTAAATAGAAAAAAAATAAAATTTGTGTGTAATTTAATATAATCAGCCTTATTATAAGTCGTTTTCGTGACGATTATGATTTGAATGTACGGTTGTCGAACAGGACAAAAATAGCGACTACGTTTAAAATTCTATTACAATTTTCCGTACCATGAGCATCGTTTTTCAGTTAAAAAAAAAAATGTCGTGAAGGTTTTTACGCACGAAAGAAAAAATGTATTTTTAAATAAAACTGATTTACACAAAATATAAGTATCATTTATACTTAATTTAAAATTAAAATTACCAATGTTAAAAAATTTGAGATGGTGGAGGTGTTGTAACAAAATCCAAATTTTCACTTTTAGTGCAAAATCTGATTTTTTGGAAAAATTGATTTTTTTGTAAAAAAAAAAAAAAAAAAAAATTGTTGGTGAAAAATCGAAAAAATCACATAGTATATCCAAGTGCGAAACAAAGGAGTATACGAGTTAAAGTTTTGAACGCGGACCCTACACCTCTCTCCGAAGTAGTGTTATAGGGTCTTAAAGTTAAGAACATCTACCTTTAAAGCCTTATAATTATATGTGAAAAATAAGTCAATAATTTTTTTTCTGAGTTCATTGGAGTGATAGGGGAAGGGAATACTAAGCTTATACATTTTCCTTACTTCTCGCATACTAAGTCAGTATTGCTGCAAGAAAAATTGGTATGTGTGAACTCCGACTAAGATTTTAAATAAACTTTGGTTATAGTTTTCAAAATATCAGACAAAATTTCCGAACGGATATTTTTTAACTTTTTGATTTCATTTAAATATTAAATTTGCATTCATATAACAATAATTCTTAGATGTTACTATTTCTGAGACCAAAAACAATAGACTTTGAATTGGGAAAATAAAAAAATTCGATTATTTTAAATTTCTTTGGACGAAAAAGTGTCATTTATTTTATTCTTATAAATATATAAAGAAAAATGTAGCAATTTTGTACTTTAATGAAGGTATCTTTTTGGAGAAAATCATAAAGTTGAAAACAAGATATTCGCATCGTGTGCCCCGTTTCTAAACATCCAAATTTTGCATCAAAAATTTTAATTTTAAATTTGCATTCATATAACAATAATTCTTAGATGTAACTATTTCTGAGACCAAAAACAATAGACTTTGAATTGGGAAAATAAAAAAATTCGATTATATTTTAAATTTGTTTGGACGAGAAAGTGTCATTTATTTTATTCTTATAAATATATAAAGAATAAAAATGAAATTGAAAAAAGATTCGGCTGTGCCGAATCTTTGATACCCTTCACCATATTACCATCTTACTATCTTATCGACATCATATTACCATATTACCGACAATTAATAAAATTTTCGCCTTAACGTATGCTTGCATATTTTCTAAATCTAAATTTTTTTCAAACAACGAAAATTTGAATATGAAAAAAAAAAACAATCATAACAGACTTTGCTTTTAAAAAAGAAACAACAACAATTCCATATATATTTATTTTTGTATGTACAAACTGACTGAATACACAAAGAACAACAACAACACTGTTATTCATTATATTACTGCTGTTGCTAACTAAACTACTTGTCTATACAAAAAACAAAAAACGTCACTTATAGTCATTACAATGCTTAATATACATGTTTGTGAATGTATTTATGTATATTCTTAACAGATATGTTTTAGTTTTTAAAAATAAACAACTACAATTCCATATCTATTTATTTTTGTACAGACTGCATATACAAAGAACAACAACACTGTTATTCATCATATTACTGCTGTTGATAACTAAACTACTTGTCTATACAAAAAACAAAAAACGTCACTAATAGTCATTACAATGCTTAATATAC
Source organism: Protophormia terraenovae (assembly GCA_951394005.1). Classification (NCBI taxonomy): domain Eukaryota; kingdom Metazoa; phylum Arthropoda; class Insecta; order Diptera; family Calliphoridae; genus Protophormia; species Protophormia terraenovae. Next base: position 149,165,422 of record OX596074.1, read on the forward strand.
ATGTTTGTTGGTGTATTTATATTCTTAACAGATTTGTTTTTGGGCCATAACTCTGTTGATTATGAACGAATTTGGTTTATTAAAAAAACCGAAATTTTATAAAAATATTTATGACTGATCTATATAAAAATAAAAATCTGTAGCTTGAACAAGGGCTTCAAAAATAAAAAATTCGTTTTCCCCGATATCTCAGTTATTACTGAACCGATTTATTTAATTTTTTCAGAACAAAAATTCAGAAAATAATTTTCGAGCCCCCTTTAAAAATTCGAAGTCCCTGGTATATGCAGAGGCTTCAGAAACTAAAAAACCGGTTCTAAAAACCGGTTTTTAAAGCATATCTCCACCATTTATAAACCGATCTTCCTGATTCAAAAAACCCGAAATTTTATAAAAATATTTGTGACCGATCTGTATAAAAATAAAAATCTATAGCTTAAACCAAGGCTTCAAAAAATAAAAAAAGCGTTTTGTCCGATATCTCAGTTATTACTGAACCGATTTATTTCATTTTTTCAGAACAAAAATTCAGAAAAAAATGTCCGAGAATTCTTTGTAAAAACGAAGTCCGTAGTGTATACAGAGGCTTCAGAAACTGGAAAACCGGTTCAAAAAACCGGTTTTTTGAACATATCTCCGCATTGTATGAACCTATCTTGCTGAATTCCAATAGCAAAATTCTCGAAAGCATTTCCGATCGTTTGACATACATATTATATATGTCAGTTATCGGTGGGCTTCATAAACGCCATTTCAACCGACACACGGACGGACGGACGGACATGGTCCAATCGTCATCGCTTCTTACAAGGATTCCGAAAATATAAACTTTTTTGCTCTCCGACGAAAATTGTGGAAATTACAAACGGAATGACAAACTTATATATACCCTTTACACCTGTGGTGAAGGGTATAAAAATGTAGCAATTTTGTACTTTAATGAAGGTATCCTTTTGGAGAAAATCATAAAGTTGAAAACAAGATATTCGCATCGTGTGACCCGTTTCTAAACATCCAAATTTTGCTTCAAAAATTTTAATTTATCGTTATTGTTCTAAAATTCGCCAGCTACGATTGACTAAAAGAAGGCATTTTGGGAAACCTAATGTACTATAAATCTATTCTTATAGGTTTTCTTCAAGCCTTGGCATTGGCGGAGATAGGCTGGGCTGGGGAATGGTTATGAACACCCTATACCCACCACAGAATTTAAAAAAATAGAGAATTGTGGGACTCCCTTTGTTCCATTATATTTTTAATAACTGAGTCCATGTGGGATAAAAAAAATCAACAAAATCAAATAAAAAACTAACATTCAGTAATATTACAAACATTTGCAAAATCCCGTTTTTTCATAATTTTTAAAAATTTCCCCTTTTTATAAAATGTTTTTTAGAATCACGCTTTTTAATCGTTCAGGTCCCACTTTTCACAAAAAAACCAAATGAGTGGTACGTACGTACTACTTATACATATGTATGTATATTTCTATATGTAAGAGGAAATTCTAATGAGCATAAGTAATTTGCTATAAGCTAATTTAGATAAACTATAGGTATAACTATCCGACCACTGTTAAATACTATTACCAACTAATACATGCAAAAATTTGTTGTTGCTAGTGTATAAAACTGATAAAAACATGTCTTACTTGAAGATTATTTACACACATTTAAACGTGTATTATTACAGGTGTAACAAAAAACTGAGAATACCCACAATAATGGTCATCGTCGTTGTACCTACCTAACAGATACCAGAGCTGTTCAAACTCTCATACATATATTTAACCTCTCAATTTAATTAACGCTCTTCAGACTGCACAAAAACAAATGAGAATTGTTCAGGCACAAATATTATTTCACATCGAAACTGTACATATCACACAAACAAACATACACATATTTGTTTTAATTTTATGAAAATTATTAACACGACATTAGTGGTTGTACCAGTGTTACCAAGATATCACAACTAGTAGGTACCTACTTTTGAAATTTATCTAAATTACAATTGTTGTGACACACTGTTCGTGAGAACTAACTTAACCATATATGTCAGTGTTGCCGATTTCTGTGTAATTATCCAAAAAATTGAACAATTTACAATATCTTGGATAATTTTGGATAAAACAATTTCTGTGTAAATTCAACGAAACTTCAGTACATAAATTAGTAAATTAACGGTTTATAAAAAGTCACTAATGCGTATTTTAGATATTTTCTACTGTGCTAATGAAAAACTGAATTGCAATCTAATAGGAGATTGCAACTTTTGATTGTGTTTTCATAAGTCAAATCAGTTAAATTTTTTATTATATACAAATTTTATATGTGTTCATATATTGTTCCAAATCCGCTATTGAAAACAAAATACAAATCACAATAAAATCGATCCAGGAAAGTTTTTTTTTTCCATACATTCTTTATTCTCTGCTATGAAATTTGACTCATCATTTAATCTCGATATTTTATTTATAAACATTTTTTTCACAAAATTCAATTTAAGTTGATTTAATACGTTGGGTTAGATCAGTGTGGAACAACCTGATAATGCCATTATATTTCTTAAGCATCATAATTTTTATTTTATTCTAATATTGTGTTAAATAAAACCTTTCCATAATTTATTATCCATACTTTATGGCAACACTGATCATAATGATCGTAAAGGATGTTTTATTAAATTTATAGCTTTACCACCAAATATCCACATTTGTGATTCTTAATAAATTTAATTCAATAAACTTCCTATTTTAGTTACATAGTTACACTGTACATACTACGTATCCAAATATTAAACACGTAAATTTAAATTACAATTAAGTGATTTCATATTAATTATATTATGACATAAGAAGGGGGTAGTAGGGGTGTTACGAGTTGTTTGGGTATAAAATTGGAAAAAAAAAGTATTAAAAATTGAACAGAATGTCATTTATGAACAGATTTAGAGTGTACACAACCTTAGCGTCCAACCTATCGTACATTTTATTGTATTTTGCAAACATTTGGCGCGCTAGACGTTAAATTAACCACCACAGAATGCCAACAATCCAAACTGCCTATCAAGCATATTAGTTATTCGTTCTATACAAAATAAACCCTGTATTTCAAACATTTATCAGAATGGACACATTATTATTATTGAACACATACGAATAAATGACAAACGCAGAAACAAAGCAATAAACGACCGTCGTCTGACTGTCAGTCAGTTTGTCTGTCTGTTCGACCCACCAACCGACCGACCGTCGAACGAACGAGCGAACTTAATGACAAGCTAGCTAACTAACTAACCAACCAACCAACCACATATTATTCTACTAGTTAATACTAAGTGTTATTCACGTCAATATACGATTTTCAAATTTGCCGCCAAACATTAGACATCAACTTTTTGAGACAACTGTACTCATGAAACCCAAGCATTTTTTGTATGGGATTACTCAAGAAACCCACTTGATTGGTCAAATTCTCGGTACCATTTATTCCAATCTCCTCTGAATCGACATCTTCAGATAGCTGATATTTTTACCTAACATTTGGACCCGCTTTTGGAACAAATAGGTCAATTTTTGACCCCTAAATGAAGCAAAAAGCTTCACAACCTCAAAGACTTTGAACATTTGGAATAAGTTCTATCAGTAACATTAAGTTTGCAATGAAAAAGACGCCTTCAGTCGAGTACGGACATCCAACGGGTACACATCTCGGTGGTGGTTGAAAACACACAACTAACTTAATTCTTATTACACAGTTTTACTACCTAAAGAAAACAAGCGTCGACGAGCCATCCATCCGTTCGTTTCGTTTATTCATCTACTAAATAGAAAAAGAAAGATTCTTTCTTTTGCATGAACTCAGAATAATAACAACCACATTACAAACAAATACTCATCGTTGTCGCTCGTACATCCGACAGATTGCAAACTACATATCAAGAGTAGAACATCTAGATACTCATTCAGTTCAGAACGTACGGCTGGTTGCCTGTTTCTTTACTCTACCACTTCTACCTACTGTAGCAGATTGTATTGTGTACTGTAGTATTATAGTCGTATTATTGTTATTGTGCACATTATTGTACAACTAACAAACTAACTGCTAGACAAACAAGCGCTGGCAACGTATTGTTATTAGAGGGAGAGAGAGGCAAGATATCCCGACATTGTGTTTAAACAGATACAGATACTTACTCACAGATACTAGCTACAATACTCGTACACAAAATAATAATAACAGAAAAAAGTATTTTAAAAACTTAAATACACACCGCTAACGTAAAAGTTAAACAGTGTGTCTGTGTTGCTCGTTGAATACGGTTCTCGGTGCGAGAAAAAGTTGTTATTTTTGAAAAAGAGAATTTAAAAATATTTAAAGAAAAAAAAAATTGTAAAATTTTTTAAAAAAGAAAATTACAATTTATTAAGTGGAAATAAATATATATACCACTCTATATAACAGCCAAAGTTATATAATATTGTAAAAAAAAAAAACAAATAAAATAAAAAGAAATTAAATAAAATTTATTTAATTTTTTTTTTTTGTAAAATATATAAACACCTTTAAAAAATCCACATACACATATTAAATATGTCTGCCGCCACAGAACAACAAAATAACGGTGATGTCGCAGTTGAGAAAGTTGCCGCCGATGCCGTTAAGGATGATTTAAAATCACAGAAAGCTGCCGTAGAGGATAGCAAATCAGCGGCGGCCGATAATGGTACAGCGTCAAAGGACGAGGTCCATGAAGATGATTCCTCACCCGTTAAAGAACATGTCAAAGGAACAAAACGGCCGGCTGAAGTAAGTATATTTTCTTTTTAAATGATAAACTTAAGTGGTTCGTATAAAAAATTGAATAGAAGGGACCTTTTATTAAAAGTATACATTTCGAAAGGCGAAACATAGAAAAAAAAATCAAAATCAATCAATAAAGATTTTAATTACTTTTGTGATAACATTCTAGAAATTAGGGTGTTGTAGTTATACATAAAGAATAGAAGAAGGAGGAGTAGGTGTCAAAGTGTAGGGAGTCGATAATAACGGCCACCTTAAGCGCGCGCATTTTGTAACCAAACACACTTACACGAAATTCTCTTATGTTATGACTTTTCCTGTATCCAAACACAAACCATTTTACACCACTTTCACATCACACATCATAGGAAGCATTGTTAAATAAACCTATAAAAATTTGTATTTTTACATTTAGGATAGATAGATAACAAAACCATAATCATCCACTTTTAAGAAACAACAAAATCCAATAAAATTATGTATATTCTTTGTGTAGTTGAACATTTGTTTGGTCTTCTTGGAAATTGTGTGCCATCATTTGTGTAGTAAATAAGGTAAAATACAGTTATTAAATGATATCTTTAGATTTTTAATGTAAATTTTATGACTTATCAAATATATTAATTCACACCAGTAAAGTCCATTCACATTTTAAGTTCTTTTGCTATTTAAAATTATTTTTGTAATGGTAAATTTGTGAAGATTTTAAAATTTTTAGTGAAATATTTAGTAGTTTTTAAAAATTTTACGCCAAAATCTATTTGTAAAGCTTTCAAACTAATTTTCCCTATAAGATCGTGTTAAGCTGTTTTAACCAAATTTTATTGTATTTGGTCCTTTTTGGAAGTATCTTTTATTTAAAATATTGTACAAATTAAAATTGTAATTCTGAAAGATATTAACCCAAAATTTTACATAGTTATGGCAAAGTATTCAAAAGATTTCAATGATGCAGCATATTAAGTAGTTGGCGTGAAAAATTCATTCATTATAAATATAAAAAGCACACAATCACATTAAACATGTAGACGAAACTTTAGTATATAAGATAGAAAAAAAGTATTACAAAAAGCTATACACAAACAAACTTAAAGGAAACCTATACATTAACAGAAATAATAAAGAAGAAAAATTACAAAAATGTGATACAAGAAATGGTAATGCCGGCCGGTTCGCTACTAATGATAGAAATTGCTATTCAAATATTTTTTTTTTTTTTTTTAAGTTTGTTACGCTATTTAAAATAAAAGCAAAAATAGAAAAACAAAGGTGATTTCAGAATGTATACAGTTGCTAGTTTTCTTTTAATTGTTTCAATATTAAATCTTGTTTTTTTTTTTTTTTCAATTTTTATTATTATAAATAAATCGTATGTTATGACCCGTTTAATGGCAAAAAACATTTTATACTTATACACATTTATTAATATTTTAAATACCAAATATTTGTGAAGTACATACACATTGTCATTTCGTACAGAGGGAATTTTGACGTTAATCAAAGTTCTACCGTTAGTTAATATGTGATGGCAAAACAAGAGCACATGTACAGTCTCAGTTTTAAAATATTCTTGTTTTTATTAATAAATGTCTACTATAACAGCAGCAGCAGATGACGCTCGCTTTTTCTATACTGTTTTATTTTATTATTTTCTTCTTTTTTTATTGTTATTCACTTGTTTTGTTTATTTTCATAAACATGCACACACACATATATGTATACATTTGGGTTCAAAACAAAACTCAAGAAAAATGTGAATTTATAAATAAACATTCCAAAAACAACAAAATACCATCGCAAAACACTTGTGCTACTAAGAATACTAAAAAGAACACGGCAGATAAAACGAATAATAAGTGCAAAAATAAATAATAAAATAACAGAATATAGTTGTCTCTTTTCCACTAGATTATATTTTACTCTCTATGTGGGGTTTTTCACTATGATTGTCCAGTCATGATGTTTTCTTTTATTTTCTTTTAAGCAATCTTTGTAAAATCTCGTACGTTTTGACGATGATTTTGAGCATGATTGTTTGAAATTTTATGTTAGTGTTGCCGTTGTCAATAGAATTTTATTTAAGAGGAAAAAAGTATTTTTAATTCAATAATTATTCCATTTTACTAAGAAAGCATATTAATTACATCATTTATTAATGAATTAATTAATGTTAACAGTAAAATAATTTAACTATACAACAAAATTTATATGTATATTTCTTCATATAAATTATAAAATAAAAATTATTTTCCTTCATATTTGGGATAAAATTACTTTTATTTCAATAATTATTTCTTTTTATTGCCTTTATGAATGATTTAAAAAAACAATATTACACATTTTTTTAATTTTGTGTATAAAATAGAAATTTTACTTGTTAAATTTTGTATATCACAATTTTTCCATATGGTAACACTTATATAAGTTTAAGCATCATAGCGACGATCTTTACACTCTGAAAAGCGAAAATAAATAAAGCAACATGAGAAAAGTGCGAATGCTGTAAATAAGAAACATAAAAAACACACACGAAATCACGATTCGTGCTTGTTTTCTTACCCCTCTTGCTTCTTTACACCTCTTGCCTACAAACTAAAACCATCAGATGCAAAACCATCATCGTCAAAATTGGGCCTATCTATTCTCACCTTGCTTCATTTAGCGTTCATTAAACTACTACTAAAAAAAATAATAACAGAACATGATTAATAGAGCAAGATTAGAGAGTAAACAAACAAGAAATTTATTTTTTCTTTCACAAATTATAGTTGTAAATAAATGAAACACATAAACATACCTACACGTACTAAACTAATACATACTATGTACGTATGTGATTAATAAATAAGTCAGCAGCACTAAATGTGCAACAATATGAATAACGTAAGCGTCGTCATAAAATTGTATATAACCGGTGTCTGTATTAGCGTCGTCCTATATACTAAAAATACTCTCACAGTTATTTTTCTCTTATTTACTCTAATTTTATTTTAGTATTATTTTCTCTCTTATGTCTACTGTTATCATGTTTTTTTATATATATTTTTGTTTTTGCATAATCTATTTAGTTTAAAAATACAATACAAAATAGAAATAAAAAAACAATAAAAATTCGATAACACAGTGGTTCAGCAAAGTTCAAATCACCCTTAAAAAACACATGATGTTTTGGAAAAACAATACACTATACTATACAAACACATTAAATGTGAAATATCTGAGTACAGTTTGTTAGTTCAAAGCATTTCGAATTAACACTCTTAAGTATATCACACGAAAAAAAGGTTTACAATTAAGAGATTATAAAAATATATAATTTATATATATATATACATTCATACTTATACATTTATTTATTTTATGATATTCTAATTTTTTACTTTATTTTAGGCTAAAAATTCAGAATCAAAGAAAGCCAAAAAAGAAAAAGCCCCCGATGCTGACTCAGATGATGAAGAAGTCATCGATGAAGAAGGTAATGAGGGCGATAGTGATATTGAAAGTGACGAATATGATATCCCATACGATGGCGAAGAAGATGATATAGAATGTGAAGGTAAATTTTCAAAAATATAATACATACTTTAAAAATGAATCAAACATTGTGGATAGCTTTAATTCGTGGAACTTCATTTCAATGTTTAAACACTTTAGATTAGAATTTCATTTAATTAAATTTCTTTGTAATAACCACAATGTATAAGTAATATTAGTAGTAACGTAGTTATTACTAATATTACTTATACGTTCATGTGATAAAATACAAAAATTTCACAGAAATATAGCATACTTTCCAGCAAATATTAAATGAAAATCTAACCTAACGGATGTGTGTACAAACACATTTATAGTACCGGAAGTAAAGTTACCCGCCATAAATAGTAAATCTAAACTAGTCTATAATGAATTATTAACATGTTTATTTTATTCTTTTTAGATGATGATGATGAAAATGACGATGGTTCGGGTTCCGACGATCAGGCGTAATGATAATATAGTAGTCAAAAAAAACCTCTTAAATTAATTAATTCAAAACAAATAATGCAAAAAATTTGAAAATATATAAAAAGTCTAAATTTATAATTATAAATTTTTATGTTAAGAAATATTTTTTATTTCTTATTTTAATTTTAATTGTATGAATATGTAATTCTATATTTTATTTTTTTAAGAAAGGAAAGTTTTCATTTGACAAGATAAATTTTCTTTTTTCGCTCTATATCTTTAAGTCGTCTTTTTTATATATGTTATTTAAAAAAAGTATATATAATTTAAACACAAAAAAAAAAAAAAAAAATTAAAGAAAAAATACAAAAAGTAAACACAAAACCATTAATTAAGCATTAGACGTTATATATGTAGCTATACAAAAAGAAAAAACATAAAACAAACAATAATACAAGCAAAAAGTATTTAAATAAAACATAAAAAACTACATCAATTATTTAATTTCGTTTCTTTATTTTCTTTTATAGATTTTAGTAATTATCAGAGATTGAAAAATACAACCAAATTATTTATAATTCTTAACATTTAAAAAATCATACACAATTCTATTACGAAATATTGCTAATAGTCCAAATATTCAGAATTGTATTCATGAAGTACTAATGAAATATACAATTTATGTTGTAAACAAAATTATTTGTACGCATGAGTATGATGAAATTTAGTAAGACATTTTGGTATAACACAAATGTATAACAAATTCTTTATGATTTTTATATTACTAAAATATAAACTTTTACATAATACTACTTATTCAAGAAATATCTTGAAAAATATATTTTTTTTACCAAACTTTGTCAGGCATTCCTCTAACATGAAAAATGTGTTAAATTTCAAAATAAATTTATATTGGGTTTACAAAATACTAAATAAATATTAAAATTATAATTAGTAGTTTATCCAAAAATGTAAAATCCAATTGTCATTAGAAAGCTAAATGAATTGGGTGATATTCAAAAAACGGCTATATTCATAAAGCTCAAAAAAAAAAAAAAAAAAAAAACCTCAGATGGCAATTCCAAAAAAAAAATATATATATATAGTTACAAATTCATTAATGCAATAAAATTTCTAGTATAGTAAATTCCATACTAAGTAAAAATATCAAAAGCAACTATTTTATTGTTTTTGTCTTTCTCATAAAACATAATTCTATTAAAATTAATTTATTATATCAAATGTTTCTATAGCTTATTCCAGTTACCAAATTTCTCCCTACAAATTCTCTTTAAATTAATAAATGTTTAATAGAATTACAGTATTTATATATTTGTATTTATTTTTGACACAATTTTAAATATTTTTATTTAAGTGGTAAGTTTTTGTTAACACGGTGTTTAATTCGAATAGAAATTTAATCACAATTAGTTTTAAAAATACAAAATATAATAATAATAATAATATTATTTAGTAATTCATACTTAATGAATATTTTACTCATGGACATAACAAAAGATAAATAATAAAATAAAACGTAGACAAATAACGGGTCAATCTTAAGAATGTATAATTTACTAAACAAAAATTATACAGACAAATATATACAGAAATATCATTAATGAAATTAAAAAAAAAATAAAAAATTCTTAAAATTTTTCAAAAGAAACCCTTATTTGAAAGCTCATTTTACAAATTGAAACATTTGAGAAGGATTCATTTTTAAATTTCTAAAAGTGAAACACATATGTTTTTTATTTTTGTTAATATTAAAAACGATTACATATAAATAATTATTATACAAAAGTACTTAATAATATCTAAATACACACACAGTATTTATAAATGAATATAAAATTACATTTCTAAATAACAAAAGAAAAAAATCACATTGTATTTATTTGTGTTTACCAACCGTTTTATTGAAAGTGTATGTATCCTACGAAAAATAAAAAAAAAAAAAAAATCAAATAAAAACTGAAAAATAAATCTTTAAAATAATTTTAAAAAAATTACAAAAGGTGTAATTTATTTTATTTTTAAAATATACATATCTACACATACAAACATTTTTAATTATAAAAAATAAAAATGAATAAATAATATAATAATTATGTCTTGAGCATAAATAATATTTATGTATATATAAGTATAAATAAAATTATGTAGGGTATTTGTAAAATGTCCTTGAGCATTTTACATCTGTATAACATTTAACGTAATATACATTTATAAATAAAATTATTTAGTAGTACATACATATATACATACATAAATATTTACCTACTTATGTAAGTTCTGAAATTGTTTGACTCAAAAACAAAGTTAAACAATTTGATTCAAGATAAATTACAAATTTGTAGGATATTTTTTTTTTGTGTTTCTTGTTGATTACTTCTGAAGTACTTCTTTTAAAACTCTATTTATAAAAATTCTGTTTTAGCTTTATTAAAAGCTAATAAAAATGTTTTTAAATTTGTGAAATTTTTATTTTATTAGAAATTATTAACGGTTTTCCTTTTTAAAAATACTTTTTTTTTTCTCAAAAAAAAAAAAAAAAAAAAATAATAATAATAATAATAATAATGTTTTTAGTTCTACTTAGGAAGTGGTGAATATGTTCTATTTTGGAAGCACTTAATTGTTTTTTCTTTTTCGATAATTACCCAATTCACAACCTTGTTATTGTGTTATTTGTTAAAGTATTATACAACTACGAAGAAAAATAACATTTTGTTTTTAAATGTATTAAAATATTACCATTAAAATAAATTAATAGGTTTTTAATGAAAAATATTTTATTAAAAAAATTATTTTTATTTATTTATTTATTTTTTTTTTTTCAGTGAACTTTGGGTGAAAAATCAAAGTTTTAGTGGGAATTCGAATTTTTGGTGAAAAATCGAATTCTTTTGAATATTTGAATTTTTAGTGAAAATTACAATTTATGGTGAAAAATCGCATTTTTTTTTTTTGTTAATATTTGAATTTTTAGTGAACATGTGGATTGCTGAAAATTAGGATTTTTGGTAATAATTAAAATTTTTTATGAAAATTAAAATATTTTAATTTTCATGAAAAATTTAACTTTAAGTGAAAAATCAAATTTTTGTGAATAAATCGACTTTTTAGCAAGGTTGGCTACCGTTACCGCGGAAAAAACCATTCAACTTAACTACCGTTAACTTTAAAATACCGTTACCGAAATAATTGGAAATACCGCTACGCTAAAATACCTTTACCGAAATAGCTCAAAATACCAATAAAGCTAAAATACCGTTACCTAAATAGTTCGAAATACCGACAACTAAAATACCGTTACCGTTATTTTTAAGTTTTAAAAATTATTATTTCAAATAAAATTAAGTAAAAGTGTTATGGCTATCCCAGCCCGAGCTTTATATTTCATCTTTAAGAAATGTAAAATATGAAAAATTATGATCTTTACTGTAATATATGCAAAAATATGCTATTTAAATTTTTTATAAAAATGTAACAAAATATGCTGCTAAACCAAAATATACAAAAATATGTTTTTGTGACCAAAATGTGCTATAAGAAATCGATGCTAAAATTTTTTAAATAGTTTGGTTCATTTGAACCCCAGATAATCATGATTTTGCATATTTTTGGTTGTCCTGTTCATTATTTATTACGGATTTTAAGAAAAATATCGTACATTTAATAAAATATCGTATTTTTAGTAAAATATCGTATTTTTAGTAAAATATCGTATTTTTAGTAAAATATTGTATTTTTAGAAAAAATAAAAATCAGATGTTTAGTGAAAATGTTTTATGAAAAGTCGAATTTTTAGTTAAATCGAACTTATTTTGATTTTTAGTTTTTTTTTTTTTTCATTTTTTAGGTACTAATTTCCCAAAACAGTTTTAATTTTTAAAGAATACCAAAATATATATAAACAATAATAAATTTTCCACAAATAAAGTATAATATTAAAAAAGAAAAAATAGGTCCTGGATATATGTTTTATAAACAAAAACTAAAAAAAGCTACTAGCTATTAAAAAATACTTATTCATATTATTAATTTATATATTAAATCCAAGAGATTTAATTTACGGGAAATTTCGTTTTACAATCGAAAAATTTCCAAATACCTTTAAATGTACATATGTATGTATAATGATTTAAGAAAAATTTTAATTAAAGCCGTTAAATATAGCTTTAGTGTATTCTGAAAACAAAGATACATTAATCGATATCTTGCACAAGGTGTACCAAATATAAAGAAATACACAGAACACACACACGCACAAAATTATATATCATTTCAAATTAACAAACAAATTTTTGTCCTCTAAACAAAACTCTTCTTATCACACAAACGCACAAAATGGGTGACAGAAGAGTGGCAGCAGCAAAAACAGCATTAGTTAGTTAGTGATGGTGAATAAAATTGTAATTGCGGACATCATTTACGGTATTTATGATATACCTACCATATACAATCACAATGCTGTATTATACATATAATCTAAAACTTTATGTGCCTTTAAACAATTTTGTATATACAATATTTCTCTTTCTCTCTATAAATAGAGAGAAGAGCATTGAAATACAAAATAAAGGGAAATTTCATATGAATCCACCAAGTGTAGTCGATAACAAAAACACAAGTACAGTTTTATTTAGTATTTGAGGATGATTGTAGGAAATGCGTGTAGAAAGTTTTTGTATTCTGAAAACATCTGCCATTTTGTAGAGTTGGAAAATGAAATATTTTAACTGCCGAACGGAAAAACCCTAAGGTCAGGTAAAAGACATTTTTAATGCTTAGAGTTTTGAAGGTCATTAGTTTCTATTACATAAACATTAAATTAAAGGCAAAGCATAAACATAAAAACTATACAACACTCATATGTAAGTGTATATTAGTATATTATGGCCTGTTTTTTGAATTTTATGTTTTAGCAGGAACTAGGATTAATCCATTTTTAATACATACATATGCATGTTTTTGTTTTATTAAAAATAGTTATTCAAAACAAGTTTTCTTTTGTAAATTTCACTTTTTAATCTATAGTTTACGAAAAACTCTTAGCAATCAATACATACATATAAAACGAGGGATGTAACAAATGTTTGCATATCCATATGAGAATTATTGGTTTAGTTCTTTTCACATTTGTTCTAAAGGGTTTCGAAAATGCAAATTTATAAATGTATTGTATGTATTTATAAATGAATATGTTTATGCTTTATTAATTGTACGCGAAAATATACATACATATGTATGTATGTATGTATGTATGTATGTATGTATGTATGTATGTATGTATGTATGTATGTATGTATGTATGTATGTATGTACGTAAGTATGTTTACAAAAGGGCGTAACAACCAAAAAATAAAAACTTTTTTGAATGATAATAAGTAGTAGGTACATTGCTAGATTTTACCAAAGAATATTCTGTATATTCTTTGATTTTACTTAAAACAATTCAAAAGAATAAATGTAACAAGTAAATATAAACTTTCCATAACTCTCAAATTCAAATGTGTTTCTTTGTGTTAAGATATAAAAGAAGTGTTTTTAGAACCAAAATACCTTTAATCTTATTGTTTTTTTTTTATTGTAGTATTTAATGAGACCAATATTTCCAATGAAATATTCAAACTTTAATATCATACTATTTAAAATAAAATCAAAGAATTTTTAAATATTTTTTTGCGCATAATGTATTAGACGTCGTTTGTTTATCATATGTTGTAATTTTTTTTTTTATAAAAAGTTAAAAATTGTGTACTGTTGATCGAAAACCATATATTTGGAAGTACATATTTTAAAAACGGTCCAGCTCACGTGAGCGAAATATTTGAGAGAAAATATTTATTGAAAACCATATATTTGGAGGCACATATTTTAAAAACAGCCCAGCTCTCGTGAGCGAAATATTTGAGAGAAAATATATTGAGGATTAGTTCAAAACATATCAAACTTTTTGTTCCCATAAAAATCAAGGCACTTTGATTTACATAAATAAAAAAATATATTATTGGTTAACTAGCTACGCAAATCAGTTCCGATGTATTGGATTTTAACATGATTAAGAAAAAATCTAAATCATTACTTAGTTTATACATAATTTCTTATTTACAAATAAGGTTATTTGTAAATACTGAACTCACAGTTTATACGCAAATATTATAATGTAAATAAAAAAAAAAAATAATAATTTTTCACATTACAAATTTTTAAATATTTGTCAGATTTTGAAAAACACAAAAAATTTAAAAGAAATGCCAACATTTTAGACCATTTTATTCATATTCATCAGTCAAAAAAAAAAAAAAAAAAAAAAATTCTAAAACTAAGTAGGCTTAAAACAAAAACAGAACTCTTTTGAGTATTTCGTTTTAACTATGACTTCATGTGGAAGAGTCATTTGTACCCAAATTGAGGATTTAAACTTTCATTTCGGGACAGCTTGGGGAAGGATTTGATAATTTTTCTAAAATATGGGGATTTTTATAAATTAATTGATTCGAAATAATAAATAGCCGGGAAATTCTAACATCAATAGAACTAATACAATAAAGACCATTTCATATTCTTTAATAACGTCCCTAGAACTAGTGGTGTTGCCACCCATTTCGACACTTATGGAGAATTTATTTTAAAGAATGTCTTTAAGAGTTACTGCTTAAGAACTAGTTGAGTATAACTTTAAAATTAGTTTTCTGACCAACTTACTAGTACCCGAAAAACTTAAAAAATAAACAATTAAATTGCTTTTAAAAAGTGGTCTTAGGATTAAGTGTTTTATTTTATAAAAAAATTTCGACAAATTTTAAATATAGAATATAAAAGATATCGGCAATATTTAGTTAAGGTGGTTTTACACTATAATATTTTGGAAAGCATTATTAAATGTCATATTATTTATTTTCATTATTAAAATATTTTTTTAAAAATTAAAAACGAAAAATTAAACAGAATTGATTACAAATTACAAAGTGTGTAAAAAAATGTGCGGAAATTTGCTTCAAAAGATGCAATTACGTTTCAAACATTTCAAGATTTCAATATATAAGGTATTTTTGGTATTAATACAATGATTATAGTGTAAAACCATCTTTAATAAAAAAATTCATTAAATTTTTCTATTTAAAGGAAATTTTAGATAATTTTTTTAGATAGGAAATTTTTGAAAACTTTTCTTTTTAGAGAAAATTTTCCTTTTTTAGAAAAATGATTTAAAAAATAAAAAAATAAAAAAAAATTTAATAGCTACATTTTCTATTATTTTGTTATAACGAAAATATTTTTAATTTTATATAAAATTGTATTTTATATATTTGAAGTTTAGAGACATGGTGCAAAATTTGTTTTATTATTAAAAAATTCAACTTATACTAATACTTGAAATATACCAAAAAATAAATTTTTTTCTGAATTTGTCAAAAATTTTAAATAAATTAAAAAGTACCTATGCACGTTTTGTTTTGCGATTTCTCATTATTTTTTAATTTAATAAGTTTTTGCAATTTAAATACATTTTATAAAATGTTATATTATTTTCACATACACAAGTTTTTGACTCGTTTTTTGGAAAACACTATGAAATTAAACATTACTGTTCACATATCATTTTATTGTGTTTTTCCTTTTGGACTGTTTTTCGTCTGATAAAATATTTTCACAAATTTTGTATTTAAATAAAAATTTCACATACATACACTTTTTAATTCAAAAAATAAAATTATTAAGCAAATAAAATTTATGAAAAAATATAATTTTCATTCATAATTTTTATTTTTTTGTTTTTAAACTGTTTGACAATTTTTACAAATTCTGTTTTCAACAAATTTCTATGTACTAAAAATACTAAATATTTCTTCCCTGTATGGAAATTTAGTTTGTTTTTATTGCGTTAAATAATTAAACAACTCGAATCGAGATGTTTTCTGGCTTTAAAAATATATGAAAAAACAAGTCAATTTCTTTGTATTTTTTAAGAAAACGACTCGTTTTTTAAAAAACCTTTGTATGTGAACATGGTATTAGATCATTTATATTAATATTTAAATGTATTTTCATTTACTCGTCTAATTTGCCGTCCACACGAGCCTTCTTCATGCTCGCACATTGAACAAAATGTTGTGCGCATATGCATTTGGATAGTGTAGACCCAAGTTGTTCATGTTTTGTTCTTGTTCGCACACCGTTGTTCGCACAATTGTTTGAGCAACCATGTCTGCCATCAAACGTCATTTTGTATGCGGAAGAAGAGGCGCTGCATGTAAAAGTATCGAAGTGACGAAGTGATTTGTTCGACAAATGTTCTGCCCACTGAAAACAAAAGGGAAAAAATTGTGTGTGTTGCTCTGCCGACGTTTTGTTCTTGTGCGAACAAGAAAAAGGCTAGTATAGACCATAGTATAATAATAAAGTATACTCGTAAGACCAGCTGTTTTACAATTTTTTCATTGGCAAACCTCGCGGTACTGTCAAATTGTTTTTGTATTCACATGTAAAATATTTTTTGAGTTTTTTTCTCTTGCTCTCTTTCGTTCTCTCATTTTTCCGTTCAAAGCATTCTGACATTGTGGGCAGTAGTTTTACACTAACAAAATACAAGCAATTTTTGTTTTTGTAACAATATGCTTACTAAACACATCCATCGATTCGAACATTAAAACCAGAGTTGTTCAATATTTGTTTCGACATAAATGTATATCTAGTATATGTCTAGTATAGACTCGAAGTGACTCTAATAATACAGAATAAAAGTTGGCAGTGCGAACATTATCTGAATAATCGCCAGCAAACATATGTTTCAAAAATTAAAACAACAACAGTAAGAAGAAGAGAAAAAAACAACTCAGAAGACGAATTTCCTAAGTGGATTCCAAAATAATGGACAAAGATTCAGATAGCACGGTTACTTCGTTGGATGAAAATACGGAAAACTTTTGTAACAATCAAACCAGAGATATTTTAGCCGAAGGTATTTTAAATATTTTTAAACCTGTGGTAGAGAAATTAGACGAACGTATACAGGCCACACGTCAGTCTCAAATTGAATTGAAGGCCCAACTGGATGTGTTATCTATGCAGTTGCGAGACATAGAAAGAGCTCAACATAATATACCAGAGTTTTCCGATAAAGTAAAAGAACTAATTAACGTTAAACACAAAGTTACCGTAATAGCAAATATTTTGACTACCAGTCAAGAACGCCTAAACGGATTACATCGTCTAATAGAAAAGGAACAAAGAAGAAGACAAGCTTTATTGGACTCGGCCATAAGCACAAATATTTCATAAAAAATAAATACCAGCAACTAAAAAACGAAAGCAATAAAAGCAATTTATTAGTTATTAAACAATGGAGACACCACATATCGATCATTTATCAACTCAGGACTATGAATGTGTTTACGAACCAGCAGAAGATTCCTTTTTGCTCTTAGATGCTCTGGAATCAGATTTAGACTATATAGAGCATAAATTAAAACCTACTGTTTGTTTAGAAATTGGTCCCGGTAGTGGTGTAATTATTACAGCTTTATCTAAACGTCTTGCGAGTAACTCATTATGTATGGCTTGTGATATTAATCCCTATGCTTGTCATGTAACTAAACGAACTGCTTTAAGAAATGCCACGCAAGTTGATTGCATACGAGGAAACTTGGCAGACGCACTTAATTCGCAAAAAGTGGACTTACTAATATTTAATCCTCCCTATGTGGTTACAACGGATGAAGAATTCAACCAAAAACAGTTTGGCGATTGTACAGAAGGTAATCTGGTGTATTCATGGGCAGGTGGTGTACACGGTAGACGTATTATTGATGTTTTAATCGAGAAGTTACCCCAAATTTTATCCACTCAGGGAGTTTTTTATTTGCTTTTATTAAGAGAAAATAAACCAAAAGAAATAATGGAGAATTTAGCGCGTATAGGATTTAAAAGTGAGCCGCTGATGGAAAGACGTATACCAGGAGAATATCTGTATGTCTTCAAAATTAGACGTTAATTTGTAGGATTTGAAGAATAAAATACAAAAGTTATTAATAATCTTATTTTAGTATAAATGTAACAAGATATGTTTTGTTTTACTTACAAACATTCTACATTTAAAATTAATTTTAAACTTACAAAAAGTAATTAATGCTGGAAAAATAAACATTTTTTATTAAGTTAATAAATTAAATAATTTTTCGTTCGACATAGAGAAACAGTCCGTTAATGTAAATATGTTAAAATAAAAAATTATACATATACATTTTTTATGATTTTAATAACACTTATAAAATATTAAGAAATAAATATATTCAAAATCGAATTGTCCACCTTTTTTTTTTCATGCAACTAGTCCAATTATGAATAACACGTTAAAATACCTGTATCATGTCAAAATATAGAACAACTTAATATTACCAACACTATTGAAATTAATATATTTTTTTAAACGTTAATAAATGTTTTTCTGTGCATCTGTAATATATAGTGTATACTGTAATATATATCGAACACCGGCTTCGCTGAATAAACATTTTTTGGACATCCAAAAATTTTCCGGTACGTACATTAATAAGAAATGCTTTTTTTCCTCTTATATATCATTAGAAAGTTATTTCAACGTACTTTTAAATGGTATTTAAATCACAATAATAAAATACTCAGAAAAACGTACCACAATTGTTTACATTAATCAGAATTAAAAGTACTACTATCAAATCCAGTATGCTGATGATCTTTATTACAAATTATGTACAGGTTTTTATTATTTAATTTTTTAAATTATATCAATGAATTTCTCTACTATTGATTTTCACTTTCAAATCATTGAATTGCAGACAATTTTTTGTTTATAAATTATCGCGAAAAAGAAATGTTCTATAAAGAATCAAACCTGGTTAGAATCTTTGGCACTCATCAAGATCTTCGGCACACTTAAAATTATTATATTTTTTTTACGCCTTAATAAAAGTTTTTCTGTTAGGACTTTCTTCTCTGGGTATGTCGAACACCGGCTTCGCTAAATAAGCTTTTTTCGAATATCAAATATTTTTTTAAGTTCCGCCATTTTTATACAAAATGTTAATTTTCTTCCCAAGTAATTAATTAATACGGTAATGATATATATCATTGAAAAGGTATTTATAAGTGCTTTTAAATGACATCAATATAATTAAGACCCGACAATTATTAATAAAGATATTCAGGAAAATATATTGAAACTTTGAAGGCCTATAACTCGTAAACCGAGCAAGAGCGGACAAAATTTTTTATTGTACTATAATCACATGTTAAAGTACTATTGAATCACTATCAAAATTGTTTAAAAATCAACTGTGCCGAAGATCTTGATTTACGCCGAATCTTTTATCAAGTTGTCTGTCTAGCGATGACAACTTTGTTTCGACGATAAATTTCTGTCTACACTAGAGAAACATTTATACTGATAAAAATTTTGACGTTGTCTTGATATTAAAAAAACTTGCTTGTCTAGACACAGCGTTATAGTAGTTGACAACTTTTTTTGACAAGCTACGGAAAAAACGACAAGTTCCAGAAAGAAGAAAAATTTACAATTTTCATATTTCAGTGCAAGAAAAATAATAAAATTTATGTAGATATTTTACCAAATTAAAGTATATTTAGAAAATTTTAAATTAGATAAACAAAATATGATGGACACTGCACCCACCGCTGATTTGGTATATCAGGGTATATGTACATTATTCCACAACACAAACCCCAAAGAAAAAGAAAAAGCCAACAAATGGTTAGAGGAATTTCAAAAATCGGTAAGTTATACACACCCTACCCAGTGATTGGTGAATTGGAATGATATACTAACATATTTGAAATAATATACAAATGTCTTTGCAGATCTACTCATGGACAATTGCGGACGAGTTGTTGCAGCAGAAACGAGATTTACATTCGTGCTATTTTGCGGCCCAAACTATGCGCAATAAAATTCAAAACTCTTTCAATGAGTTGCCTATGAATTCGCACGAATCTTTAAGGGATTCCCTGATTGTTCATGTGGGTCAGATAACAAATGAAACTGATACGGTAATAGTGACCCAATTGTGTTTGGCGGTGGCCGATTTGGCTTTGTTAATGTCTTCGTGGAAACAGCCGGTTGTAGATTTACTTGAAATGCTTTCACCCCAACCTCAATCTGTTTGGCCCCTGTTGGAAATTTTGACTCTGATACCGGAAGAAATTGACTCGAGGTATTTACGATTAGGTGCCAATAGGCGTGAGGAAATACACAAACAATTGGATGCAGCTGCTCCAAAAGTAATGGAATTTCTTTGCATGTGTATGCAACATGGTGAACCTTCTCAGGAAAAAATTATAAATTCTACTCTACGTTGTTACTCGTCTTGGGTGGCTATACAGGCGATTCCTTTGCAGCAGTCGGCCCAAAATCCACTAACACAACAAGTCTTTCACCTATTGAGTCTAGAGAATTGTTCCCGGAAACTACACGACACCTGTACGGAATGTCTGTGTGCGCTCTTGAGTTGTATAGAAGCAAATGCCGGCCGGGATAATTTGGATCCTCAGCTAAAGGTGCAGGTTTTCAATGCAGTACGTATGTTGGAAACCCCATATCACACTTCTGTTGGTTTGGAAGATATCGATAAAATTATGAATTATTGTCGCATTTTCACCGTACTTTGTGAGGCATTTTTTTATGAAATGTTTGAGAATGAAGAAATGCCCCACTATTCAATAAAAGGTTTGGATTTGGTACTAATATGTGTGGGTCACTATGATTATGAAGTGGCCGAAATTACTTTTAATTTATGGTGTCGTTTAAGCGAAGAGCTGTTTCAACGTAATAATGATACACTAACGAGCCATTTCAAACCCCACATAGAACGTCTCATAGGAGCTTTATACCGTTTGGCTCAAATGGAACCAGACCACGAGGGATTAATTGACGAGAATGATAGTTTTAATGTAAGAACTTTAAATATTTCAAGTTTATTTTATTGGTTAAAAAACTTCTCTTTTATGAATTTTAGGATTTTAGACGAAAAGTTTCAGATTTAATTAAGGATGTGGCATTTATTGTTGGCTCTGGCAATTGTTTTAAGCAAATGTTTTTCAAACTACAAGAACCCGGTTGTACCTGGGAGTCAACAGAATCTGCACTTTTTATTATGCAAAATGTGGCAAAAAATATAATACCGTGAGCAAATTAATAAAAAATATTACAATAGAAATATTGATATATAATAATAAATTGTATATTTTTCAGTGACGAAAATGAGGTTATCCCCAATGTGGTGGAAGCAATATTAAATTTACCCGAAAACACTCATATAGCAGTACGTTACACTTCTATAATGTTATTGGGAGAATTGTGTGATTGGATTGAGAATCATGCTGAAAGCCTTGAAGCTGTCCTTAATTTTTTGTTGTACTCATTGCAACAGAAAAATGGTTTAGCTGCTGCAGCTGCAATATCATTAACTTCAATTTGTTCATCTTGTCGTCAAAAGATGGTCTATCATATTAGTGGTCTGGTGGAAATAGCACGTAGTTTAGATAGTTTCGAAATCAATAATGACTTGGCTATAGGACTGCTAAAAGGAATTTCATTGATATTATCACGACTACCCAGACTGCAATTGGAATCAGCTATGCGGGAAATAATTTCCTTTCAATTGCAACCTCTGGCTATAATGGTCGAAAATAATGCCCCCAATGCTACAATATGCAAAGGAGAACGCTCTGATCCTGCGTACTGGGTAGACAGAGCATGTGCTGTTATAAGACACACTAATCCCGATGTTCCTGACACCGAATTGCATCCAACTTTACAGATACTAACAGATGCCTGGCCTCTGATATCTCGAATAATGGATAAATACCAAACCGATGTGCGAGTGATGGAACGTACATGCCGCTTAATACGTTATGGAGTTCGTATGGTACGCAAACAGGCTTCTATGTTGGTAGAACCTCTTATACATCAAATGGTCACACTTTATGCTTTACATCATCACAGTTGCTTTTTGTATTTGGGCTCGGTATTAGTCGATGAATTTGCCAAAGTTGAAGAATGTATAAATGGCCTTTTGGCCATGCTAAAGGCATTCATTGAACCTACCTTCAAAATGCTACAAGTGGAAAATGGTCTAAAAAATAATCCCGACACTGTAGACGATTTCTTCCGTCTATGTTCAAGATTTATCGATTGTTGCCCTTTGCCATTTTTACAAAGTGCTCTGGTAACACCCATATTTCAATGTGCTTTATTGGCCTGCACTTTAGATCATCGCGAGGCTAACTCTTCCGTTATGAAATTCTTTTGTAATCTCCTTAAATGGGGACGCAGTACAAACTATAAACTGGCTGAGTGCAAGCCATTGGTTAAAGAAATAGCAGCACAAAACGGCGAGGCTTTAGTAGTAAATCTTATACATGCCTCCGTGTTTTGCTTACACTCTTACATGCTACCAGATGTAGCTGAGGTATTGACTGAACTGAAGGGCGTAATTACACCAGAACAAATGGAGGCTTTCCTAAAAACTGCTCTGCAAGCTTTGCCAAAGAAAAATAGTGGAGGCTATGTAACGGCCACAGATTCCCAATTGCATGACTTTAAAGAAGCTGTTTTGAAGTAAGTATATTTAACATTCACAACATTAATAGACTTCTTTAATTACTTATAATTTTTTTTCTACGTTAACAGATCAACTTCAACGAAATCGGTAACCATGGCTTTGAAGACATTTACACGTTTATTCCGTTAATAATTAATCGAAATTGTGACCTACAATCTCCCACAAAAATAAATAAAATTTGTGACTGTAAAACAAACGATCTTCTATACCTTTTAAATTTTTATTTAATTATTTAAATGTATTTTTTTGTAAATTTTATTAGTTATGTATCTTTTTACTTAACCCTTCACTTACCCAATTAATATTTTTACTTTAACAAAATTTATAATTTGTTAAAAAAAAAAATAAACTATTGTTTAGAACACTTCCCTTATTTTATGTTATGCTCTTTTCACTAATAAGTTTTTAAAGTTATTGGAAGAAATTCAAAATTTTTACAATATTTTTTTCATTTTCACTATTTAACTCTTAGAAAAAAAAGAGAATTTTAAGTTACATATGGATATTAAAAAAAAAAAAAATTTTTGAAACTTGGGAAATTTTAAAGAAATATATTTAATAAAGATAAAACATAAATTTTCCTAGATATAGTTTTATGTTTAATAGTATAATTTTAATGAAACAAATGAAAAAAAAAAAAAATTAAAAAAATCAATTTAATTTTGTGTAAACCCAGATTCGCAAATAAACAAATAAATCTGAAAAAAATAATGAAAAAATTAAGTTGTGAGTATTTAATTAAATGGTGAATTTTTATTGTAAAGAGAAAATATAATTTTGCTAAACAGCGAAAGGATGTTTAATTTTTATTATATACCAAAGACTTTTTATTAAAGTCAACATGAAAATTTCACAAAAAAATAAAAGAAAACTCTTCAAAATATTATGATGTTATTATATATTTTATTATTAATTTTATAGTTGAAAAATTTATTTTCCCAAACGAAGTGAGATTTTAATTTCTGTAATACTAGTTTATTAATTTCAAAATTGTGCAGTAAATTTTGAGACTTTCATAGATAATTATACGAACTGTTTTATTTATATATTATTACTACTGCTACCAGTAGCAGATGTTGATGCTGCAGACATGGGGGGCTTGATACCCATTAAATCACATAATTGATTTCGTAATGGTCTCACTTCAACCAAGGGCAAACCCCAGTCTGTTTCAGAAAGTAAATTCAAAATTTCATCCATATTATCTTCGGAAATATCGCAGACATCTCCGTGCAAAGCCAAGGCTTCATATAATTTGGTTGCAGTAGTTTTGCGAATGTGGACATGGGTAAGACCCAAAAATATAGATAATTTAGAGAGTATTTTCTTGCACAAGCGAGGAACTTGCACCAGTTGACAGAAAACATTAATGCTGGAAACCAACTTGTAGAGTTTTTTATGACCTTTAATTTCTAAATTTAATAAACGATAAATATCGTCGGCAAATGTCGAGGACTCATCAAGCAATACCGAGTTTATGGTGCCTAAAATAATAAAATCGTTAAAATTTGATACGAAGAAAAATTAAAGTATTACCTGAGGCTATAATTATATCTAGAAAATTCAACATGGGATACGTTACACGTTCGTTTAGCAAATTTTCTTCAAAATTTAAAACAATTTCCCTACACAACCGTGATATTTCCGCTGGATGGCTGCGAAGGAATTGAAACAATGCCGCTGAAGAATATTTGATCAATGACTCTGTGAGTTGACCGATACTGGCACTCAAACCCAACAATATACGTTTCGAATATTCTGGTAACTCAAGAAGTGCGCAAAATAGCGGGAATGTATGATCAGCAAATAGCCATAACACACTATTTACATCTGAGGGGAATATTTCTCTTAATTTGTCATGATGATGTACATATGGAAGTCGTGGTTCCAAATGTATTAACTGGCAAAATAGGCGTCCTGCTAAACCTCTAGTACGATCAATTTTCTCCACAGCTTGCTGCATAAAATCTAACATTACCTCATGGACATGTGAGGGTTGTATAATATCCTTGGGACAACTTGTTAAAAGTTCATAAATAGCTTTAAACCAAATGTTTGATAAGTTTGTAAAATAATAAAATTTAATTTCATTTAAATACCATTCATAGCAGCTTCTCTAACCCAAGCTCCTATATCACCACGATTATCCAAGGTGTACTCATCCATTGCTTTTAAATAGCAGTCAATTATTTTCGAAAGATATTTAGGATTGGCAAATGATACTGTGTGCAAAGGAAGTATTTACTTATTTGTAATTTGGTAAAATATTCAATATTACCTTTGCTATCCTTGTCGTATCCCACCGTTTTTACCAAGTTACTTAAGGCTTTTACACTATCTCTACGAGCTTCACTCCAGTTTTGTGTATTATGAGTCTCTTTTTCCTTTAAGGCTTCACCATCCATTAATGCTTGGAATGGTGTTAACGAATGCTTTACTAGACTTTCCAAGATGGCATCGAAATGTGGCACAAGCACGAATAAAGGTAGTACTCCCAGGGCACTTATATAACCCATTCGAATATGTTCCTCTATATCACTATCAGCTCCTTTAAGATAAAATCTTATAATTTCTGCATTAGCTGCTCTACGCTCGGGTGTATTGTAGTAAGTTTGACATAATTCAGCAAAGGCCAAAGTGGCAGATTCACGAATTGGGGCAGTTTTATTTAGTAAACATTTATCAATGATTTCTTGCCAAGATTCTATATTTCAAATTAAAATATTTTTATTCCTAAAAAATGTAGTATAACAAAGTTGTGGTGTTGTGACTTACCCAAACACTGAGGTGTTACTTCAACTTTGCCCAAACTACAGTTGCGTATAAAATCAGTACAACATTGTTTCATAATCTCACCACTCATGCCTCGAAATAGATCACGTTGTATAAATTTCAATATCAATTCATTGATATTGCAAATCGATTGATTTGATAGCCAATTTTGACCAGTCTCTTTAGATTCCTCTTCAAGTTTTCTAAGCGATAAAATTATCTCACCAATTGCCAAAACACTGCCATGGCGAGTATTGATATCAATAGAGTCGGTCTTGGCAAAGAGTTGATCTAAAACTACGGTCGAAACATATTCTGGAGCACGGCGTGTTAATTTATGTAAAGCCTTAGCAGCAAGTTCCCTAATAGCTGTATCCCAGTGGTTCACCTTTCGTTCGACCAAATGATCGATTAAAGGTTTACGATATTCTTCAAATTGAGCTATAAAATCACTGATATTCAAATAGGAATTCTGTCTGAGACCAACTGAGAAAAAGTCAGTTGTTGTTGAAATTTCTATGCCAAACGGAAAATTACCCAAACGTCCAACACTTTCTTGAAAAGCAGCGGAAGCTGCACGACGACAATTTATTTCACGGTCAAATATAGCGACCGTTAACAAACCTGCAGATATTTCATGTACGAAAGGCAAAATATCTTCGGGATTATAGGCCCTAGCAAAAGCCCAACACATATAGCATGCCGAATCACGTATATGTTGACCCACCGACATGTAGCCTTTCATTTCATCATAGAATAGAGCCTGCATTAGCAGGGGTACCAATTCTTTTAAACGATATGGCAGTAAAAGACCTCTTTTTGCCAGTTCAGCTAAGGCCAAACAAGCACCATGCCAAGCTTCATGTGGTTCTAGGGGATTTAAAATATCAATTACTGATCCTATTACTTCATCAGCCAATTCTTTGGATAAACGATTAGTGACACGTCCAATGCCTTTTGCGGCCGACCAACGAACATCGTTGCCGCCACTTCTCAAACCTTGTAACAATTCCTCTATAACTTCTTCTATAGCATCCGGTACTACAACTTCCTCATCAGAGGTCATATCTTCCGAAGATTGCTGACTGTTGCCCATGGAGCTCTCTCGATGATGTTGATGTGGTGTTTCACTCTCTAGAGTTAAATTTTTGGCTAATGATCTTGTGCCACGTTTATAACGCCAGCTGGCTATGCGAGGCTTTAGATATATCAACCCAATACGTTGTATGATTTTGATATAGCACTTGTACTTCAAAAAATCAGAACCATCCTTATATTGACAACTGACAATCCATTGTAATAATTTGTCTGCGTACGGAAGTAAATCATCACGTTTGCCATGCTTTAAAATAGCAGCCACTGCTGCCAATTGACCAAATTTTACTTCTACGGTATCTGCTTGATGTTGTGAAATAATCCAATCTAGAAAACGCTCCAGATATAAATCTTTTATATCTGCTCTTACAAAATATTTAGCCGATAAATATGCCGAAATATTGCTACAAGTATCGTTCGAAGAGGTATACAATTTGCACAAATCAAAGATACGCTCCATTTTAGTTTTACTTTGGACATTTGTAGTTATAAGTTCATTATTTTCATTGTTTGTAGCGTACGCATCCAAACGGGATAAATGAAATGGATTTAGTACCAAAATGGACATCCACAACAGTAACACATAACGAGTCTCCCAATGTTTAAATTCCTTGGGATTTTGTTTTTCTAACAATTCCAAGGCAAATTCCAAATCACTCAATTCATGAGGCAAAAACTTTACTAAAACTTTGTAAGTTCTTACTTTACAAATGATATATAAATACTTAAATGCCGCGTGCATTAAAGTCTCGGGTAAATTAGGATCTCTTATCTTGTCCAGCAAACGTTTTAGTAGCAATTCCAAATGAATATCCAATAAATGGGGTTGTTCTTGATATCTAAAGAACGAAGCGTTAAAAATCATATTGATGACCATGATGATGTTGGCCAAACATACCTGCTCAACACCTCCGTATATTGTTCGAAATCCTTTTCAAAACCTGGTGCATCTGTCCCCTGCATTGAGTCAATCATTTGCAATACCTGTTCCAATTCTGTAAAATGTTCCAACGTATTTGAAGGGCCCTCTTCATCTTTCATTTCTTCGCATTGCATCATTTTGACTCTTTTTGTCTTATATCCAATGGAATTAAACTGATTTTTTACAGGAATTTTTTAATTTTTCTGAACAGCCGGTAATGTAATTAAATTATGTTCTTCTTTGTCGGGTGTTTGTTGAAATGAAAAATGAAATTTTTTTGTTTTCTTGTTTCTTCTTCGACAACATGATTCATATGACGACAAGTGGCCAGACTTTTATAAGTAAAGATTTAAAAGTTTGGACCAAAGAGTAACAAGAGACGAAACTAAAGCCCAAATTACAATAGCGCGTAGTCAGCAACAGTATCAGCAAAAATTATCAGCTGATCACTGTTAGCACAACATGCTGCTGCCGTTATAATTACAATTCAGCGTAGGCAGCCACAATTTACAACCACCATCTAGCTTTGTTCTACTTGTGTATTTTAGCCTCTCATTTATTTGCTCACTCTCTTTGTCTCGCTCTCAATCTGAATGCAGCGCAGTGAATTTAGAAACAGGGCTAAATGAAACAGCACTGCAAACTGCTGCTGACTAAATGTAATCAACACCATAACAAACAGTGCATTCTAAATAATCAGCTGATTATGGCAGCACACACTGCTGCTGACTACGCGCTATTGTAGCAATTGTAATTTGGGCTTAATTGTCAAAAGTCGGTTGTCAAAAACCTAACTCATGCAACAACAAAATACATGTAATCAAATACATTTTGTTGTTACCAAAAGAAAATAAAAACACATTTTTGTTTACAAAACAACAATTTTGTTTAAATGTTAATCGAGAATTTCGTCTCTATATGCTACTCTATGGTTTGGACTTAAAACTTTAAAGCTAATGTTCTGTTGAAGATTTAACAATAATGTTGCACACATTATCGATTTGTATTAATTAATTTTTCATAAATTTATAATTTTAATAATTTTGTTTACAAAAAAAAAAAAAACATGCATAATCAAAATTTCACTTTGTATTTTATTGTCCCCACCTGAATCCTAACTTAATAGTTGTTTATCAAAAATTGTATTTATAATCATGCAATATAGATACCATGTATTTTTTTATAACGGTATTTTTTCGTGTCCCCATTTAAAAAATGCCTGCTGAAAAACAAATGAATCTGGTATCTCTAACCTTTCAATTCAGCTGTCATTCTTCTTCTTTTTGGTGTGTTGACTAATTTCTGTTTGTTTTGTATCTTTTAAGAGAATTGCAACCAAATACATTTCTTTTTAACTTCGGCTGTTTATTATTTTGCACAAGCAATGACTTTACCGGAGTTTTTTGGTTGTTCCATGATAGCATTTGGACCACCACTTGCCCTGTTCATATTTACAATTGCCAAAAATCCCATACGTGTTATAATACTGGTGGTGGCGGCATTCTTCTGGCTGTTGTCTTTGTTAACATCCTCTCTTTTTTGGTATGT
Source organism: Protophormia terraenovae (assembly GCA_951394005.1). Classification (NCBI taxonomy): domain Eukaryota; kingdom Metazoa; phylum Arthropoda; class Insecta; order Diptera; family Calliphoridae; genus Protophormia; species Protophormia terraenovae. Next base: position 149,195,139 of record OX596074.1, read on the forward strand.
GGTGATACCATTGAGACATATTTTGGCCTTTGGTACGGTATTCTCCGTATTATTTCAAGAATATTTCCGTTATTTACTATATTTGCTGTTGAGAAAATTTGAGGAAGGTCTGGAGGCGGTAGCCGATGATAGAAGACTTTTGGAAAATAAACATATATTAGCATATGTGTCAGGTTTTGGATTTGGTATTATTTCGGCCATGTTTGCCCTTGTCAATGTGTTGGCTGATTTGGTGGGTTATATTTGAAATTAACTAACATTTATTTTATAATGTACAATTATATTTTATTCACAGACTGGTCCTGGTACTTTAGGTTTAAATGGAGGTTCGGAAAGCTTCTTTATGATATCAGCAGCTCAAGCATTGTCCATGTGTTTACTACATGTCTTTTGGAGTGTAATTTTCTTTAACGCTTTCGATACCACCAACTATGTACACATTGTTTATGTTGTGGGTTCTCATTTATTTGTCAGTCTCATCACTTTACTTAATACTCAACAACTATATGCTGCCTCCCTATCAATTAATTTCACAGTTACCATTGTAACTGCTGTTTTGGCATTCCGAGTGGCTGGCGGCACTATGCGTTCGTTTAAACGTTTCATTACCTGCCAATAATGTATTGTAAACTGTAAACAAAAAAGACTTGTCCTCATATTCCTCCTCAGTTCTCCAAGACACACAGAATCAAAGCCCTCTTATTAGTATTAAGTCAAAAATCATACTGAATATATTGGAATTTAACATTGATATTGACATCATATGTATAATTATTATTGTAATTTGTATTAGTAATAAAATTTAAACCTAAATGAATATAAATCAAGGAAAATATTGAGCTTTTCTAACTGTTATACCATAATCCGCTAAGGCGGGTGCCAAATCATCCATTGTCATGGTGTATTTGCGATCTTTATTAGGCTTTACCGATTTAGCATTACCATTTTGATTATTTGTACGTGTCTTACAATGCTGTAAGGCGTCATTTGCTACATCGGAAATGAATTTTTGTGTGGCCACCGAAATGAGACGTATAATACGTGGATCATTGGAATCAAATCCGGCGGAATTAAGATAAAAAGCTGTTACAGCATCTGGTACAGTGGGAACGTAATCTTCTAATTGCAACATAAAATCACTCAATTGTGAACCCTATAAATTAGGGGATAAAATAAATATCAAGCTATGAATACAATTTATAGAAATACCTCTTGAGTAGGATTTGCAGATGTTACAGGGCCAACTTGATTATTACCATTTGTATTAGATCCACCATTTGCCGGACGATATATGCCAAAATTTGTTCCAATCATAATTCTACAACAAAGTTTTACGAAATAATGAATTATTTCACACAATGTTTGTAAAATAGAAAACAAATGTACAGATAATTAACTAGAGCTGCCAGATTGTTTTATATTCAAATAATTTTATCCTAAAGCCCAAATTACAATAGCGCGTAGTCAACAGCAGTGTGTGCTGCCATAATCAGCTGATCATTTAAGCCCAAATTACAATAGCGCGTAGTCAGCAACAGTATCAGCAGAAATTATCAGCTGATCACTGTCAGCACAACATGTTGCTGCCGTTATAATTACAATTCAGCGTAGGCAGCCACAATTTACAACCACCATCTAGCTTTGTTCTACTTGTGTATTTTAGCCTCTCATTTATTTGCTCACTCTCTTTGTCTCGCTCTCAATCTGAATGCAGCGCAGTGAAACAAGTGATTCCTCAATAGCCTCTATCGTGATATTATTAAAGGCCCCCTCTATATCGAGAAAAGCTGCCATGGTATATTCCCTATGCAGCAGACCCCGCTCAATATAACTCACAACGTCATGCAGAGCACTCTCAACGGACTTACCTTTAAGATGCTGAGACCTGCTAATGACCTGAGTTCCTATACTAGTCCTAAGATGAAGATATAAAAAAGACGATAGGCTGATCGGTCTGTAATCCTGAAAGGGTATGAAAATGACCCTTACCTCTCTCCACCCTCTGGGAATGTACCTCATTCTAAGACGTTCCCTAAAAAACTCCGTCAATAGAGAGATGGCCCTTTCATCGACATTCTGTAACATGGCCGGAAATATTCCATCCGGGCCCGGAGATTTATATGGCTCGAATGAATTTACCGCCCATGCTACTTTGTCTCTAGTGATCATCCCCCTTATCACATCGGTATCCCCAGCATCTGAATCGGGTTGTAGGTTATCACTGACGCTACCTGCCTTTCCTTCAGATTCTAAATCCTTACAGCCTGGAAAATGAGTCTACATAAGTAAACTGAGGGACTCTGAGCTAGACTCTGTCCACGAGTTATCCGCACGTTGTATATATCCAGGTGCCACTGGGTCCTTGGACAATACTCGCCTGAACCTAGACAGCTCGTTAACAGAGTTCACAGATTCACAGAAATTCACCCATGAAGTCCGTTTCGCTCTTCTAATGTCCTTCTTATACTTAGAGAAACTATCCCTATAGCTATTCCAATCGTCATCGCTCCTCGTTAGTTTGGCCCTATTAAACAGCTTCCTAACTGTAGACCGCTGGTCCCTGAGTTCCCTAGTCCACCATTTAGGCTGTTTCCTTTTGCCCGGATAAATCACCGGACAATTGAGCACAAAACTATTCTTAATGACATCCGTGAAATTATTCACTACCAACTCGATACCCTCAACTGAATTTCTCCAGTCCTCAGTATCCCTAAGGTCCCTACAGACTGACCTCCTAAAGGACTTCCAATCTGTCCTTCTCGAGTTTCTATAGGGCTGCTCCCTCGCTTTCTCAAAGTTGAGACTAAAAGATATCATGCTGTGATTAGAAAAAGAATAATTCAACACTACTCTCCAATCCATAACATAATTTCCCCCACGGTTAGCTAGCGTTACATATATAACTGTTTCCCTATCCTTCGTTCTGAACGTAGGAGTACTACCCCTATTGCAGATGTGTAGATCATAACAAGTTATAAAATCGAATACCAGCTCACCTCTCTTGTTGATGTCCCTGCTTCCCCATTGATAGTGGTGAGCATTCGCATCACATCCCAAGACCATGTACGCGCCTCTCCTCCTAGCGTGCTCCGCCAGCTGCTGCAGAGCGATACCTGGTGGATCGGCTGCCTCGTACGGCATGTATAAGCTCGCGAACTCCTGCGGCTTCCTGTTGGACGACTGTAAGGTCCCCATTGCTAAAGGAATGAAGAAAATTAATATTCAGATTATTCCTAGCCAATATACATGTTCGTACCTTTTCCGTTGTGGATGGTATGAACAGGTTGTACCCCGTGACCCTCAGACTACATACCCTGATGTTGTTAATCCAGGGTTCCTGTATGAGGGCCACGTCCACTTTGGAGTCAATGAGGAGTCTTGTCAGTTCGGCTGAGGCTGCCTCGCAGTGATGCAAGTTAATTTGCACCACTGACAGCCTCTTTGGGTTTATCAGACTTATTGTACCTAAATCTGATCACCCCAAAACCGAAATTGACAACTCCCCCCAGTGACTCCAGCTTCTTCAGAGACTCCTGATCCACTGCGAATCTGAAGTCTCTGCCTTGGTTCTCCTTACAGGTCATAGTGTTCACCAACTTCCATTGAGGGTTGTTCACTTCCTGATACAGATCTTTTAATGACCTCCTTATGGAGACCCTTACTAGAGCTGTTAGGCGTGTGAACAACCTTCTTGGCCATCGAAGGTTGTTGGTCATCCCCAGACCTGGCTCTCTTAACCACACCCTTCTGAGGAGTTTTAATTGAGCCGGATAGTTTTTGACCAGCGTTCTTCGATGTAGAGGACTTGACATTCGAGGATCGAACAGCCCCACTGCTGGAGCTGGCAGACTTCGAAAGTAAGGTCCTCTTACTTGTAGATGGTTGATCATCTCCAGACCTAGCATCCCTGACAACTTTTTGTTGGTTGCCAGGTTTGCTGTATGGTGTATGACCAGCCATTTTAATGGTAGTTGTTGGTTACCAGACGTTACCTGCTGTTTCACTAGGACTGCAGGTTTGACTGGTTTGCAACTACCAGAAACTTCCGCTCCGGTAGGGATTGATGAAGAGGTTGGCTTTCCTCCTGTGCTCTCACGAGACACCTCTGGAGTGTTGCCAGCATCCACATCCAATCCTTCTGGATAAGACATTCCCAAGGAGGCACAGACAGGACCGTAGATTCGTTCGAATCTTTTAACGTTCCTCCTATGCTTCCTGGTAAGGTACTTATCCTTACCTGTAAGTGGCAAAGGGCCTCTCTTGGCTATCTTGTTCAGATAGTAAAGAGAGGCTCTTGCGCCACTACGAGCCTTCTCCTCTTTAGTTCGGCTTACATCGTCGGTTGTTGCATCAAGCGTTACCGCGTCTTGCCTTCTGTGTTCGTCGAGCCACCCCCGCCGCTCAGACCCCGCCTCAACACTCGAGTTCTTCTCCAGACTCTGAGCGCGAACTGAGATCACAGTGATCTCATGTTCATCTTCAGAGCCGAGAGTAAGATTCTCAAGTTTCTCAGTGGGGCTGGTCCCAGTGAAGGAGTCCCTCGAGATACCCAGAATCTCATCCGTCTCTGATAGCTGGCCCAACAGTTGACTTTCCTGAAGAAGAATGTCACGTTGGACCCCTATCATCACCTCATCGTCGTCCGTATTCAAGTCCGTTTCAGTCCTGTCGCCCTGCGACTGTCCGTCATCATGTGTCCGAATTGAAATGTTTTTTAAATCGTCTATCTTATCCCACGAGTATGCCAGTAAAGGGAAGGACCATCTCGCGCAGTGACGGCGTGCGCGGACTAGGCTAGAATTACAACCAACCCGTGCCATGGGCGTTGGAGGGGAGCTGTTAGTTTGTTTAAGCACCAACTAACCATTCAGGTCCTCGGCACTACTACCTACCACCTTGACCTTAAAGTGCACTACATTTATTTGGTCCGCGAGAAGCTGTAAAAGCTCTAAAATCGGAGATAATACCCATGAAATATACCCTCATGCGATGGGCCAGAATGCACCATACAGTAGAGTGTGTATAACATGTGCCTTATAACCAATCCCCCCGATCCGCCACCTGGGGACGCGTCCGATAGGAGTAAATGTAGTAAAAGACTCCCAAGGATGTATATAAAGGAGTATTGGTTACAAACCATTTTAAAATGGTCACTTTAAATGGTTAAAATATATGCTTCTATGGTACAAGAAATCATTATGAATTTTTTTCATGAAAATCGGTTAGACAATAAAAGGCATTGATGATGTACCGAAGAAACATTTATACAATCGTGACTGCGACAACCTACGGATCTCAGCACCAAAACTGACATTCGGAATTCAAACAATGTTGCGTCAAAACTTTTTGCCATACATTGCAAATACTGGATTATTGTACTCGTCTTCATGGCGTATCACTGCCGGATTCTGGAGTCACAAAACCCATGCATAACATTCGTAAGTGTAGTCGTATTACAAATTTATTGGAATATTTATTTCCCAATAAACCATAGATCGATATGATAACGAAAACGATATCATCTTATGTGCCGATTATAATATCATATCGTATTGCTGAAAACGATATTATTGTGATATCTAATAAATTAAAAAACATAAACATTTGGAAAAAACTTCAAAATAAAAATATTAAAATTAAAAAATGTTCAACAACATAAATAAACTGAAAATAAATACATGGTTGTGATAAAAACGAAATTGACATGATTTTATCGTTTTCAAATCGAACAAATTTTGGTACTCGTTTTAAAATTGAATTTGATTAAAACTGTTACAAAAGAATTAGAATCATATGGGTAAAAAATAAAAACTATATTGTAGAAAGAAAAATAAAATAAATATTACATTTTAAAGAATATATATTGAGGCAGAGGTTAAGAAAAGTATAGAAATTCTGTAAATCCTAAAATTTTTTATTCTGTTGCTTTAAAACACAGAATTTTAAGTTTAAAACTTAAAATATATTTTGTAATTTGTGATGGAACTTGTGATGAAGCGATGTACCTTATTGTTTAAAAACCTATCAGACACTCGAATTAAACTGTAACTTCACATATGGGTTTTACAATTTAACTTTTAAGGTTTCTGGATATATGTATCTACAACAAAGGAAAAAACTGATTTGAATATTCAAAATAATCATTGTGCTAACCCAATTTCAAATCACCAGTAAAAATTTAAAACCAATGCAAAGTCCAAACTGCATATGCTAAAAAGTGTTCCTATTAAAATATTGCATTAATTTTTATTTTTGTAGGATTTATTAAATAATCGCCAAAAATGTAAATTTATTATTCCTCCACAAAATGTTATTTTTATGGGCAATGTTTTTTTTTTTAGAAGCAAGGAATATCTCCTTTGTGGCAGCTTCACGCAAAACTTAACTTTTGATAATTTTTTATTAAAAAATTAACATAAAAACATTAAAATAAAATTTATTTCATTTAAATAATACAAATTTCAAAATTAATTTGTTGTGATTTGACAAGAAACATATTGAACATCACAACCTAATCGATTTAAGAATTCGATTTTCTTTTGAAATTGACCGAATTTCATCACATATCTGAATGTAATTATTGGTCGTAATTTTCAATTTTTTTATGTCATAAGTAGGTGCTTAAAATAAGCTGTGAGATAAAAATATTGGATTTTTTGTTTTCATATCTTTAATTTGCTTAAAGGTAAACTTTAACACTAAATAATGGTTCTATATTAAAATAGAAATCTTCCTCTTTCTTATGATACCAAATTTTATTTTTAATTCCAGTCTGTTACTTTGTCATAGAGCTTTAAAAATAAAATTGTATAATGCATAATTTAAGCTGTGAGCCACTGTATATTAGAGTGTAGCAAAATCTCAAGAGTCTTGCAATTCGTTATTCACTTTAAAAAGGAAGAGGAATAACGACACATGTCTTCAAGATTATCATACGTTACGCTGTAGAATACATTTCATTTCTCTGCGGAGTCAGTAACAACTTTAGCGTGTTCATCATAAATCGTCGATGGTTATATGAATTATTTTTTCATCCATATTATGGACGCATTCACTCAATCTTTTTGTATAATAAAAATTCAACATTAATCTCAAGCCAAGAAGCTACTATAGGAAATTGCAAATACAGCGAAAGCTTCCATAGGCGGTGATTTTGTCCGTTATCAGGAGATGTCCGTCTATGGGATATGGTTCATCATAGTTTTTAATAAGAGGTAATTCAGTAGCATAGGTACTGGTATCTTTTTATTTCAACATCCAAGATTGATTGTAATGAATTACCTTATAGATAAAAATATTCTTATATATACATATTAAAATGCAAAAGACCGTAACGTGACGTAAAAATCAAATTTCAAATTAATTAATTATTTGATTTATTCAACAATTTGATTAAATATATTTATGATTAATCAATTAATCAGGAATTTAAATAGTTAAAATCGTGAATAATTAAATAATTTTAAATTTATTTGACTTTCTTTTTTATGTTTTTAATTTTCATTATAATATAAAAAACTGCATGCAAAGTCGTTTGAAAATATAAAATGTGGGTCGTTTAATCACCAAATAACATATATTATATATTTAGCATTTTTTGTTTCATTTGTTTAATTGTAAACTAAATTTGAGAACATTGAATAATATTATTCAAATTTGATTAATCAAAATTAAAAGTAATTAATCAGAATTTTTATTAATTAGAATTTTTGATTAATCGATTAACTGATTAATATGTGTATAGATTAAACAAAATTTTGTATAACCGATTAATCGCACATCCATAGTATTGACAAAAGTCAAATGATAGTAACATTAATTTCAAAAACAGTCATAAAATTTGTTCCATTTAAGAAAAATGTTATTTGAAAAGTGTTTTATTATTTCAGCGGCAATAGACGTTATGCATTTTCTTTAGACATTATTTAGAATAAATTATGATTTTATGGAATAATAGCTACAGTTTGCTTCTCTCCATTTTCATTCCATTTTTCTAAAATTTCTAAATTTAGTTCGTACGCAAAAAAAAAAAAAAAAAAAAAAAAATCTCTTAACTGGAGAGAATGGGGTGATTTTCTACAAGATGTGTTTGGAGTGCTTTTCAATATGGTTTCAATTTACTTGTCCATCCAATATCATGTGGTCTTTTTTTTCTGAACCATGTTTCCTATCGATGGTCGAATTCCCCTGATACTGTTGAATTACGTTGAAAACAGTATGACAGAGGACATTTAATTCTTTGACCAATTATTTGTAGGACCAATTTGTTTTTTTTTTTAATTTTTAATAATTTATAGCACGTACATCATTTTCGTTACTCATTTTGGTCAAACTCCCAACAAATCAACAGTTTGTCTTCAAGAATAATAACTGACATATTTTCAATGATAAAATAATTTTAAAAATTGCTTCGGAAAAAAGTTATAAAGCAAAACGTGTGTTAAGATTAAAAAATATGAACTAAATACATACTAACCCAATTCACAAAGTATATTATTTTAGTTATTGTGTTATATGTTATTTAATATTATGTTCAGACACATATGTTTTTTACTACACTATTTTTAAGTTAAAATAAAAACTTTCTATATGATATTATGAAAACAACAATTTAAAATGAGGTTTATGAATTCAGTTTCAGAAAAGAACAAATGAGAATGAGATATCTTTTCTAAAATTTAAATGAAAAATCTAATTTTCCAATGATCTTTTTTAAAATTTAAATTTATTTTCAATTGATTTTTAAAAAATACCATTAAAAGTGGTGTAGTTCTTTAAAAAAGTAAATAAGTTTATGCATCACTGCTCACATATAATTTTATTATGTTTTTTCTTTGCCAAAATATTTTCATAAATTGTTGATTTAAATAAAAATTTTACACACATATACTTTCTAATTCCAAAAATAAAATTTTTAAACAAATAATAAATGTGAACGAATATAAATTTAATTTTTAATTCACCCAGGAAATATTGTATTAGTTCTACAACTAGTTCTAAAACACATAAAAATAGCCTGTATTTGTTCTACTTTGGCTACGACCAATGATTTTTGTTTGAAATTGTCACCTCCAGAACTAGTTCTGTGGAAGTGTTACCTAGCCAGTACCCATTCTATGGAACGGTTCGAGAACTAGTTCCTTAATCAATAATTTTTGTTCAAAATTGACACATTCAGAACTAGTGCCATAGAAGAGTTAGGGAAAGGTTTCAGAATCTGTTTTTATTTTTATTTTGTATTCTAATGGGCTATTTTCTAAAGTCCACTTTTAAAATCAATTGAATTTTTTAAATATATACATACATATATATTTTTTTTAATTTTTGAAATTTTTTATACAAGTTTTTTAAACAGTTTTAGGAAGTTCTCAGAAGTGATGTAGAAGTCATACAGAATTAGTTCTTAAGCACTAGTTCTCTAAAACATTTTTCAAAACGAATTTAGACGAATGTCAGAATTGGTTGTGATACCACTAATTCTGAGGATGTTATTAAAGAATCTGAAGTGGTTCTGATAATGTACTAAAATACTAAAAATTTCTTTTCTATGGAAACTTAGTTGTTTTTATTGTGTTAAATTATTAAACAACACAAATCGAGATGTTTTCTGGCTTTGAAATATATTAAAAAACGAGTCAATTTGTTTTTTTGGAATAAACATCACCATTCTGCATTTTTCAATATTACAGTTTTCAATAAATATTTAGCCGTATTCCAAAAAATTAATGTAGGTTACATAAAGAGTTTCTAACTTCCTCTTACGGAAATTTACATATACAAAATTAGTAATTTGTTATCAAGCTTACGTTAGAATTTGTATCCTCCATTATGAAAATAATATTATTCTGTAGAACAATTTTTAAACAAGATATTAAACAAAATGTTTGGATAATTTAGATCTATCTAATAGGAGAAGCTTAACCCGCTAACTTTAGGAACAATTTTTAGAAATAGTAAAAACGCAATGAATTAAAATATATATATCAGTGGACATAGTAAAATATAATTTTCTAAAGTTTAATTTTTAGAGGTTGATAATTAGCATTAAACTCAGAATATAAAGAAATCGGAAGCTGTGAAAATGGCAGTATTTTCAAAGAATTTAGTTTGAATATAAGCTATAATTTTACAGCCGTATTCAAAAAAACTTAACACAGCTTTACCAACCATTTATAATCAAAATTACTTAAAGTTGTATTCAAAAACATTGATTTGCTTACTATACCATTGGTAAAGCCTTGTAAACTTTAAAAATTTTAATAATGGTTCGACCCTACTTTAAGACCATATTTTAAGATTATTTCCTTTACATTTTTCAAGAAAAATAAAAATAATGATAAATTTTTAGATTCATTTCAACAAAATCAACGTATTTAAAATGTGCGAATGTTAAAATCTGTGATAAAATAAAAAATGTTTCAAAATATCAGAATATCCAATTTTATATGTGTAGAGAGAAGAGCTGTGTCAAGATCATATATACTTTTTTTAATAATTTTAAAAATATAATGTTCGAAACGGTCTTCTGTTTTGACACTTTAGAAGTACAAAAATACAAAAATGTATGTTATAAATCTTTTAGGAAATAAAAAATAATGTTCAAACAAACGGTCTTTGGATCCCCTTACATCTAAGAAGACTTGGAACCACATTTGTGAACCAATGTACTCTATAAAACGATGCGAAAACTAGGAAATACAAAGTTGTTATGTTCACCTCTCAGCCGGCTAACTGCCGACTTTGAGCCGCCGCCGCCGTTAAAATCGTTCGGCGCAGGTCTCTGCAAAGAAGAGAAAACTAATTATAATTGCAAAAGAAAAACATGTTTTTTTCTACTAAATAATTTTTGGAAAATATTTTAGAAAAAAATGGTCGTCAGTAATGAAGAACCTACAACTCCTTTGGAATGTACCCCTGAAGAATTAGAGCCAGCACCTGGGGAAGTACTTGGAGATCTGTTGCAGCATTTGGAAGACTACACTCCCACAGTACCCGATGCATTGGCAGAAAAATATTTACATAGCGCTGGTTTTGAGGCAGTTGATCCTCGTATTGTGCGCATTATATCGGTGACTGCACAAAAATTTATATCAGACATAGCAAATGACGCTTTGCAGCATTGTAAAACACGAAGTAATAGTCAACATTCTGGAAGTCATGGTTCCAACAAGGTACGTACAGTAGTTATGCTCATACATAAATCATATAGAACTTTTAATTTGTTATTTTTTCTATTATATTTTAGGATAAAAAATCGAACAAGGATCGTAAATACACATTGGCTATTGAAGATTTGACACCAGCCTTGGCTGATCATGGCATAACAATGAGAAAACCTCAATATTTTGTTTAAATGTAATTTGTTTTTTTTTCTCGAATTCAAAATGTAATAATCCTTATTGACGGTGGACGTAGATATATACATATGTATGTTCCTTGACAAACAAAATTAATAACATTTCAATTTGGAATATGTTTGATTTTCAAAAATACATACATACTATATGGAGTAATATAAATAATAGCAATGGGATATTTAACTATTTAATATAAAATAAAAATTTTAATAATCTAATTAAAATAAAATATATACTCAACCTTATCGTCAAAAAAGCGAACATTGCAAAAGAAAAACATAACCAGGGCAAGTTTTTCAAGCGTTTCGCTTGGAAAGTAGGCATTTGCATATTTCAAAAGAATTTCACAAAAAATGCTTATATTTTAAATCTTTGCATAAATTTGCATATAATAGATACAAAAGTAAGTTTTCTTAACAAAAACACAATTTTTTGGAGTTTAATCAAATGATTTCTACATTTTTTTGTGAGTATTTTGAGTACATTGTAAATACTGTAAAGAAAAAAATTCGGAAGCGTCAAATGTGAAACTTAAGCCCAAATTACATTTAAGCGCAGTCAGCAACAGTATCAGCAAAAATGATCAGCTGATCACTGTCAGTACAACATGTTGCTGCGGTTATAATTACAATTCAGAGTAGGCAGCCACCATCTAGCTTTATTCTACTTGTGTATTTTAGCCTCTCATTTATTTGCTCACTCTCTTTGTCTGAATGCAGCGCAGTGAATTTAGAAACAGGGCTAAAAGAAACAGCACTGCAAACTGCTGCTGACCAAATGTAATCAACACCATAACAAACAGTGCATTCTAAATGATCAGCTGATTATGGCAGCACACACTGCTGCTGACTACGCGCTATTGTAATTTGGGCTTTAAAATTAAAATAGTTATATTTTTATAAACATCGAAATTTATTTGAGATTGAAAGTTAAAAAATGGATATTTGTGCATATTTTCTACACATTAATATATAAGAATGCATAAATTCGTTGGTTTTTATATACATATTCATGCTATTTTTGCATATTTCTGTGCATATTATACCATTTTTTCGAGCTTTTTCAAGCGCATATTTCAATTATTTTTGTGCATATAAAAACTTGCCCTGGTAATAACAATCTCCCATGAACTATTTACTATGAAACAGATAATTTCCTTCAAAATTAAAACATACGTTCGAATGCGAGTAGATTTTCCAATTATGACAACTATGACAATTTTGGGAAAATTCGGCGGAAATTTTTGGCGATTAGGGTGACAAATTCAAACGTTTATATTTTATTAAAAAATTTAAAGCCTGGTAGATAATTTTATTAATTTCATTACACTTAGTTTTATACGCCCTATTAACGATATTGGTTTAGGTATATATAAATTATTAAAAAAATAAATAACCACCTGGAATCAGCTTATCATAGGCACATTAAATATTTCAGTTTCGTTTTTAAATTTATTCACCACCAAGAAGTATGCTACATATTTGTTTACCTTAAGCTGATTAATATCCGTTAGGGATTTAAATTTCGTTAACAATTAGTATAAATGAGTGGTGTAATTAAAAATTAGGTCTACTTCAAGTTTAATGTTCCAATTTTGGTATATTTAGTTGCGATAATCTGATGAAAACGTGAAATGTTTTTACATGCAACAAATTGTAATGGGACACTGATGATTACACATACAAGAAGATTAAACATGCACATATACGTGATATTCTATTCTTCTAAGCAATGCGATTTCGTATTATTTCACTTGTGGTGTTTTGAACGTTACTTTCATCCAAGCAAACATAAATTATCTATTTAATACAATACAAGTATGTATATTACCTGCATCCTAATCTTACATAATGATAGCTACAATTTATATGGGTAGTTTATTGCCAATACTTACAAAAAGGACACGATTTTAAAGAAAGAATTTTCAAAATGCTAAATGCCAAAAAATTTCAATTATAAAGTTATTACTTTATAATTTGTACAATTATAATTAAACTTAGATATTTGTTTTTTTTTTTTTTTTTAACAAAAATCTAAATTTTATAGTGTTTTATTTTCTAAAAAACAAAACAGAACAATTATTTAAAGATTACCCTCAACCCTTATAATTATAATAGAACAAAAATGTGTGACCAATTCTGTAATTGGTATTAAAGTATTTATGAAGAATAGTTTAAAAATTTAATCGAAGGAATTCGGTATTTGGTAATATTCTGAAATTTAGGTGAATTTTCGGATTTCTGGTGAAATTAAAATTTTTTTTTTAGTTAAATTTCGCATTTTTTGTGAAATTTCTAAACCTTGATAAAATGTCGGATTTTTGGTGAAATATTGGAGTTTTGGTGAAATTTCGAATTATCTTATTTCCTTATTGTTCGGCTTGAGGTCTCAATAAATAAAAATAAAAATTCTTTTATGTTTTAATTTTATTATCCAATATTTCAGTGACAAAAGCTTAGAATAATAACAACGGACAACACTGCACTACAATTAAATTAAACACTTATCCCTGAGGATGACCAACAAAGTTTGTCAAAATATTGGATAACAAAATTAATATAATAAAATTAAAACATAAAAGTTTTTATTTTTTTATTTATTGAGACCTCAAGCCGAAGAATAAGGAAATAAGATAAAACAACACAAAAGGTCTACAACATTCATAAACTTTTCGAATTATTGTTAAATCTTCGGATTTTTTTTTTTTTAAACTTAAATATTTTGTGAAATATCAGAATTTACAATATTACATTTCAAAAAAGGTAAAGGGCAGAATTTAGCCACAAAAGAAAATGGATGGACGACAACTATAATATTTCCCGAATAGAGCTGAATATTTATTTAAAATGTTCGTTATCTTTAGGTCAATATACCCAATTATACTGTAGTACTATTTCATAGAATCACAGATTATAATGCACTAAAAATGCACTTGTAACAATTTAAAAGATGTTTAGTAGTGATACGAACAATGATTAGTTTAAATTTAACATGCATTTTAGATTCTCAAAGATTATATTTAAATTAATTTAATAGATATGAACTAATTTTAATAAGGAAAAAATTGATAAAACTAACATACATAATAAATGTAAGGAAATTTATAAATTTTAATAATTTTTTCATCGATAATAATCTTTTTATTTAGCGAGAAAAATAATATTTTTTTTAATATTAGGATCATTTTCCGATTTTAAGGAAATTATTAACGCACATAAAACTTTTTTATAGCTTTTTTTAACAACAGCTTCGCGACCCTTTTGAAATATTGCAACTCGAGAAGAACCCACCTAAATTTAATTATTCAATTTCAATTTACATATTTCAAAAGACAAGGCTTCATAAATGGTTAATAAAGAAATTTGGAATTGATATAGGTTTGCACTATACATTCAGCATTGGTCGCATGGTGACAACAAGATGATTTTTCTGAAAGCATAGGTCCTCCTATTTAACTCTCCCATATATTTCAATTCGATCGGACAAGAAGTTTAGGAGATAGATTTATTTCCAAAAATTTTGCGTTTAGGCCCACTGTGCGTTGTCTATAATTTACCCTACACCACCAAAGGTGGTTGGGGTATTATGCGTTTATGCTGACGTTTGTAACGCACATAAAAAATATTCCAACACCAACCATAAAGTATACCAATCGAATCAGAATCTCTTTCTGAGTTGATTTAACGATGTCCGTCCGGCTGGCTGTTGTCTGTCTTATGTTTATTTTGGCATAACGACGAACGCTATTGAAAATGGTCATGATCGGTCCATTATTTCACCTCGTTCCCATGCAAATACTCCCAAACGCTAAGAAATGTCTTATTTATTTCACAAATTCAATAAAAGTCAGTGCGAATAAGTGCTATACAAAGATAAATCCGAGTGAACAATTTCAGGAAGATCGGTCTACAATTAGTCATAGCTCCCATAAATCGCACATAAATGACAATATCATATTTGACACAAATAGAAATAATATTAAGTAATGTCATAAGATCGGTAAATTGCCATAGGTCCGGAATCCCCTCGTTTGAATAAGATGAGCAAGATAAAATTCAAGTTTACCGCATTCATAAAAAGCTAGTTAATGAAAATATGAATTTGAAAAGGAGAAACAAACAACATTACATGATTTTTTAGAAACTACGCAAAATGAAATCCTTATGTATTGTTCACTGTTTTTTTTTTTTCAAAATAATTATTTTTTCCTTTTATAAATAAATAAACCCCCTGTTTAATAATGCTCATAATTTTTATTCAATTAACCGGAAAATTGATTATCCAGAATGCTTCTGGTCCCGACCATTACGTTTAATCGAGGTCTCACTGTATGTATAAACTGTGAGTTCAGTATTAAAAATAACTTTATAACTAAGCATAAGATTAATAAAACTGCACAATTCAAAATGTAATAATTAACAGAAATAACTAAATTTAAATCATTGGGCAAATAGAAATAATTTTTATTAATTTCACCGTAGATATTAAAGAGGAATTTAATATTTATAGTTGTTGACCTTTTAAACATAACGAAAATAGCAAAAAAAAAAAAAAAAAAAGATTAAAGATCTGAAAACATGCTAATTTCAAAACATTGAATCAGCGTAAAAAAATACAATTAATCTTAATTTTTACTAAAAACATTAATACATATTTAAAAATCAATTAAATGAACATGGCTATTCAGATAAAAATTGTATATATATATTGTATATATATATATATATATATATATATATATATATATATATATATATATATATATATATATATATATATATATATATATATATATATATTGTATATATATATATATATATATATATATATATATATATATATATATATATATATATATATATATACATATATCAAACTCTTACCCACATTTCCTGCAGATTTTCGTCGGATTTTGCAGTATTTTTTACAAATTTTCCATTATTCTGTAAACATTTTAATTTTTTACAAAATATTTCATTTTTAATTGATAAGAAAAGTCACAATTTTTAAATGTAATACACCACGTTTCCACTGGCACGTTTTGGGTAAAATTGCTAGGTAGATTGTGGAGAATAATGTATAAAAAGTTGCATAAACAGTAGTGCTGAAGTTTGGATTTTTTTGGAGTAAATAATGGTGTAATTTATATTTCGAATTTTCAACTCTTTCCCCTGTATATCCGCGGCTAAAGACACTGATTTTGATCATCATTTTCCGCACAACAAAAAGTGTTAGATATATTTAAAATCAGATATTACCAATCGATTCTACAGCGATCAACCCTTTTGGATGGCACCGAGTAGAGATTAGGGTGTCCGAAAAATTCACGTTTTATGAAAAAATATTAAAAATGATTTTATTAATATTCTTACTAAATAGTTTCTTTCTTAGAAAAACTACGCAAAAATAATTAGGCAATTAGGCAATGGATTATTTCGTGAAACAAAAGTATTTCATTTCATGAAGTGTTATAAAAAGTCAAAATTTATTCAATTATTTCCATTTGCTTAGATACAAACAACACCTTCCAAACGAAAAGTTATAATAGAAATATTTTTGCACTATATTTCTACGCAAATACTATGTTTTCATTATGTACATTGATAAAAATTATTATACAAATTTTTTTTAAAAATAGGAATTTTTCGGACACCCATTCTGAAAGTGTTAAATAATGCTTATTCTTACAAAAATTTTTTTTAAGAATCGTATGTAAGTTTACTTAGTTCTACTTTCGAAATGATCCAAATATTTTCTATTTAAAATAATTCCTGGTGTTATTTTATAATAAACCAGAGAGTGATTGAAAAAACTTTTTAATGTAAAAAAATTTCCAATATGCTTTATTGTACAGCCTTATTAATATACGATAAAAAAAAATTATTATGCTTACGCTCTCCTTTGTTTTCATTGATCATAAATTAAGTATTTGCTCTCTTTGAAAAATATCAGTCTACCGTCTTTGTTGGACTCTCAGGGAAAATCTTATTATCACTTTTGTGTGAATTACTAAATATCATTAATTTTTAGAAAAATCGTTCGTTATTTATCAAAGTTTCGTTTTCTTTCTGTCTAGAACTCTGCTTTTACTCTTGTTGTAGTTATTTTCAGTAAATTGGTGGCATTTTCATTGCATGTTCATTGTCAGTAATAAAATCAGTCGTTATCAAACCACTCGTCAATGCGGTTCTCTTATAGTTCGTTGTTCCGTGTAGCATGTGGGAAATTTCAAAAGAAAAAAATAATAACAAAATTATTCTATAGAACACAAAAACAAAATAGTTTTATTTTCAATAATCTTACTTTTTTGAAAAGGGGATAAGAAAAAGTATATGTATATAAAAAACAAGGAATATAAATAAATCATTATTACAGTTAAAGAATTACGAGGGTTAAAAATTTAAAAAAGACGCGTAATTTCTCGTATTGCAAACATCGAGAGTTTATCAATTTGTAAAGGGAAGTAAAAAGACAATACTTTTTTCATGAAAAACAGAAACATAAGCGTTGTTGGAAATTATGCAAAGAACTTTTCCATTTATTACAATATTTTTTTAATTGTAAGACATAATAAACATCTGTGATTATAATTACTGATTTTATAAATTGAATTTAAAATTAAGTTAAACAAATATACATACAACCAAACCACCTGTTTTGATGAAATAATGTAAGTATAAATTATTATAAGTAAAATAACATGAGATTGTATAAATAGCATCTTCTTATTGTGAAATAGTGTTAAAGTAATTAAATACTGCAATAGTTTTGTATTTTGCATAACTTTTATTTATTTGATGATATTTAAGGAATCTATAAATAATTAGTTTAGAAAAATGTAAGCTAAAGAGGATTTATTGAGCAATAATTTAAATGAACCCATGATAAAAAGATTTAGCGGTTGTTTAATTTATTTAAATTCATGTTAAAATTACATATACAATTTTGCAACAAATAAATTTCAAAACAAAAATAAAAGAAAATAGTTTAAAATAATATAAATGAATTAATAAAAATATTTCAACTGAGTGAAATTATTGCAATTTATTTTTGTCCAAAATTAAAACTTTTGATCTTAGAGTTTCGATTGTTTTTTATTTAATTGATATTATACTAAAGATCACAAAAAATATAAATTTTATACTTCTGTTCACTACTTATGACATCGTAGACCTATTTGGGTAACCCTTCCATTAGTGATTTGATAGTTGTTTCAGTCACTTTTATGGAACATTCCGCCCATCCGCTTTTAAAATTTTTGATGTTTTGGACAACTCTTTTGTCGTCTTCGATTCTCTTTTCACCAAAGCCCAATATCTCTTCACTGGTCTTAGCTCCGGATAATTTAGAGGATTGACCTCTCTTGGTATAAAAATTATGTTATTGCTTTGGTACCACTCCAGAGCTTTCTTACGTAGTGACATGATGCCAAATTGGGCTAAAAATATGTGGACGCATTGTGGTCTCTTATGAAAGGAAAAAGATTTTTTTGCAAATATTCTTTTATGTATTTTTCGGTATTTATAGAGCCCACTGTAACAAATGACTTACTTCTTTTGACGCAACTGAATAAATCTTGCAACACCACGAATTTTGTAGGCAATTTCGTCAGCTTTTAGGTCCTAAACTTATCTTTAACATTTCTTCGAGCATCAGCAACATAAAAATTTTGACCCCGAAGCTGCGAAAAATCAGCCAGTACATACGTTTCATCGTACTTTATACAACACTAGCTAATACCCGGTGTGCTTCGCCACCCCCCCAAATGAAATACATAGTAATTAAAGAATTAAAAAAATATATTTATTTAGTAATTAAAATATACAATTTTTCTTAAAAATTTGATAGATAGATAGATAGATAGATAGATAGATAGATAGATAGATAGATAGATGTTTCCCGTGCAAAATTTGAAAATTCAAGCTCTAATAGTTTCCCAGATATACTAATTTTTGTATTTAATTTTTATGGGAGGGACCATACCCCCATAATCCGCTAATTTATTAGACAAATGTTTTCGTGGATGTCAAAATTCTTTGTGCAAAATTTGAGCATTCCAACTCCAATAGTTTCCCAGATATACGAATTTTTGCATTTACTTCATATGGGAGGTACCATGCCAACTACTTCTAGTCCGCCCATATTTTTTTTAAATATTAATATTGATACCAAAGTGGCTCCGACAAAATTTTAGAACTCTGTTATATTTTCTCAGATATGATAATTTAATATTTTCTTTATATGGGAGGTGCCACGCTCACTATTGCTAGTGTACCAATATTTGTCTTATATAAGGTTTGTTTGGGATTGAAAATGGGCAAAATCGGTTAATAAACAAAAAAGTTATGGGCTAAAAACTAGAAACACAGGGTGTCCGTTTTATACTTTTCTGCTGATATATCTTCAACAAAAGCATGTACGACAACGAAATTTTGTACGTATAGTTCGGGGATCGATATAAACTCGGAAACCGAAAATGGGCGTGGTCCGCCCACTTTACTGCCCACCTCCTATATAAGGTGAAAATCAACGAAATTGTGTTCAAATAGTTCAAGGACCAATGTAAACTCGGAAACAAAAAATGGGCGTGGTCCGCCCACTTTACCGCCCCCTCCCATATAACGTAAAATTTTAAAAAAGTTGATGGTGGGTATATAGATTCGGCCGGGCCGAATATTCGTGCTTGTTATATATATAGATGAGTATTTCTGTATGAAATTCGGTTTTAATTTCCGTGCCTTATTCTTGGCTTCTAAATTTGTTGCAGCATTCCAGTCTGGAACTTTTTGCACTTTATATGTTCTTAACTCAGCTTTAACTTTTTGCACCAAATAGTCAGAGCACTGAGCTAACCGGGATACTTTTCTGCCAGATGTGTTTAGAGTTCTTTGGCCTTCCCAATATCATGTTGGCCCTCCCAATATCATGTTGACCTTCCCAATATCATTTGGACCTTTTTCAAAATATTCTTTTATAAAATATTAGAAAGTTAAAATATATTTTAACTTTGTAATATTTCTGAATATCAAAAAAGTATACCTTTACAACTTATTTTTCCTTTCCTATACATAAATGGAAAAAAAGGATTAAAACTAGTACACATTTACATAATTTTTTCTATTTGACGATCCCATTGTGAAATGTTTTAATTGAATTAAATACACCGTCAAAGTGGCAAAAACAAAAAAGTATATATGCAGTATGTATATATAAAAAAATAATATCTATTGTGCTTAAAGCTTTAATTTTTCGATATGCTTTATAACATTAGAAGTCATTTTCATTAGGAGCATTTAAATTTCTTCCATTAAATAAACACACCTGCATTTTTAAAAAAATTTTAAAAATTATTTGATATTGAAGAATCCATTTAGGGGCAACAATAGTAATAATACTAATTTCATTACTGAAATACAAATAAATATTTTTTTATTAGAAAACAATTAAAACAAATTTAAATTAATAAAATACTTTTATTTACAGTTTGCAAATTATTTTGGGTCTGGCCCTACACAAATTAATGCGACACAATATGTGAATAACAAATATTTTGTTGTGGCGCGCTTCTCATGATATATTTTCGTATTTTTAGATTTAGTATTTTTAGAACATTTTTCGTTGCAAGGTTTTGTTGCTGTACTTCGACTAATTTTCTGTAAGCGTGCCAAATTTATAGAAATACTTGAGATAGTGAAGACCCTTATTGTTGTAGTTACAGTGTTTAGCCAAGTTTTAGTGAACGATTGTGATTCTTTTTTCAATAATGAAAATTATTATAAATTGTTAGCATCTGCTTTGTAAGTATCTTTAAGTAAACAAATTTTTTTGATAGATTGTTTTATTCAATGAATTTTTAATATAAAACCAAAACCACAGTTATTAAATATCCCATTTCATTTGAATACTTACTGTAAATTGATAAAAAAAATAACACTGTGTGTCAAAAGTTTAGAAGAATCCTCAAGAAGTATTTCAAAATAAACTTAATAAAATTTATAGGCATAGTAAGTTTCCCATTTCCAAAAAAAAAAAAAGTTATAAAAATTAATAATCAAAGAGATCATTTTCCCCACGTGGTCTATTGGACTAGATAATTTTTAAATGAACTTTTCACTGTAACGCAGTGTAATAATTGTTTTTTTTTAATACTTATTTTCTAAATACATATTATCAAAAATGTACACTGACTAAATAATGCTCAATTCATGACAAAAATTATTCATATCTCAATATTTTGTTTGTTTTTTGATCAAAAACTTTTTTCCTTTTTAGAATCGATAATAAATAAATAAAAAATATTATTGTTTTTAGTATTACTACAACAACAATTATAATACAAAAATGTACTTATTAATCTAGTATTAAAAAAAAATATACATAAAAAAAATATAACAGCAGACTGGATGGTTGGATGGATTTTATAATTGTAAAATTTTATAGTAGTTTGAACGGTTAAAATACACATACATACTTATGTATTATAGAGTATTTTTTAATCGCTAACAAATATTAAATTAGTTTCTCACAATGATATTTAATCATTTTAAATATTGAATAAATAAAAAAATGCTGTATTTTACATTACAGAAAATGTAGTTTTAATACAAAGACTAATTTTAAATTCGTTTTGATCTCTAGGGAACATTTAAATATGTTTTTTTATTTGATCAAAAGAATCAATAAGTAGAGGAAATAAGTATTACCCTGTAAAATATTAAGTTCTAATTTGATTTTTTTGCTAAACTTATAATAATTATTTTTCGGTGTACAATGGTCCCAAATCGTTTTTTTTGGAAATAATTCTGTAACTTGTGAAACATTGGAGATATCTAAATAAAATTTCGCATGTTCAGAGCTGAGGTGTTTAAGAGTTGATTTGGAGGAGTTCCTAGCGAGTCACGAGGGTAGAGGGTAGACCTCCAAAATTGGTCACCGCAGGTCTCCACTTTTTTAAAAATTTGCCAAAAATTCATTTATGACTTGAATGTAAAAAAATGGCATGTAGGTAGTCCTTGTAAATCTCTATAAAAAAATGCTTACATGTCTAGGTTATCTCTTTTAGTTTAAGAGATATTTGGGACGAAGCAAATTTTATCCTCATTTTTGGCCTCGTTTTTTTAAGTTTTTTTATTTTGGCCCTAAATTTTTTGAAAATAATCATCAGATTTTTTACAAAATTCTAAATAATATTACTGCAAGAACCATACAAATATATCTATCTGATTTGAAACTTTTAAAAAATTAAAATTTTTGGGGTTATTTTCCAAAAAGATGGTAATATTCTTTCACTTCTAAAATATTTTTTTGTTCCGGACGGCAGACATTGTGTAATGGTTTCAAAAGAAATCTTAACGCAAATGCGTGTAAAACAAAATCGGAGGTTCTCTGGGGAACGGTTTCCCCTCAAGCTCTATCCAAACTTTGTCAATTTTGAAAAGTTTTTTAATTTGTTTTCTTAAATTCCAAAATGTCAAAGCTGAGATCAAAAAAAAAAAAAAAAAAAAAAAAATAATTTGACAATATACCCCCATATGTTGGTTAAACACACAAAAAATATCTAATATCTAACGACTGGGTGACCGCTTTAATGAAAAAAGTAAATTTTTGAAACAACTTTTCCCCGGACTGTGATTTTGAATATTTTCGTACAAAAAAGTGATTTTTTAATTCTTTGATTTTAGAACATTTCAGAATTTTGATGAAAAACCAAAATTTTAACTAAAATCAAACAAACCTTATTGAAGGTAAATATTTCAGCCAAATTTTATGGATGTCTTATATGGGAACTATGGTAAATTTTGGACCGAACTTCACGAAAATTAGTGATATGCCGAATTTCATTATGTTGTCCTTAAAACGGCGACCTACATACAGACTATCTCTAATGTTGGTTATTGATGCACGGACAGCCGGACGCGCAGTGGTTAGGTCTAAAAAAATATATATTTATAAATTCAGAAAGTATTTATTTGATGTATGAACAAATTAATTATGCGCTAGCCCTTCCCTAAATTAAGTGCCATTTTTGACTTTCTACCCCATTGTGGGGCGTTGACTTTCTTTTACTTCCTGGTTAGTCTATAAAATTGCAGGGCAATCTTCGTAAGCAAACAGTATGAAAAGCGTTAAATGGTCAAGTAAGTGTATATTTATAAAAAATGATTTCTACTGCAAGTATATTTCGCAAACTAATTGATAGCAATATGATTATTTGTTTATTCATTCCTTATCAGTAATTTGTAAAAAAAATTGACACATGTAGCTACAAACGAGTACATAAGAAAAATTACTGTAAATTTTATATTTATTATTAAAAAATTGCAATCTAATGAGTGAATTAAAAATTAATTGTTTAAAACAATCACTAACTATAATTAAATAAATACAGAACACGAGAAATTATAAATTTGGATAAGAAAAATTCACAATCTGATGAGTAGCGCTTGAATAAAATTATCTGTATAACAGTGGCTCTTATTAAATTATTTTTAACGAATGCCTCTAAACTTTTTTAAAAATATTTCATTGACACGTTTCTTAGTAAATATTTTATAGCATAATTTTTTGAATTTAAGAATTATTGAAAATAATATAATTTAATATTACATTATCTTTTTATGACGTCTTTCCTTTTTTTACAAATAAATTCAAATTGTAAGAATTAAGAAACATTTCTATTGAATACATAAAATACAAGATAATGTCAAGATTTTATTAAAATATTTATAATTCTTTTTAATATTTTATAAAGACTGTCTTCTGACGTCTTTGCTTTGTGCAGTAAAATTTGAAACTAAATTTACACTAAACTAAATATTGTATTTACATATGAATGTACATATATTTAATTTTTATTTATTTATTATTATTTTTTGTAAATCCATTAATTTCAATTTAGTGCATTATATTTTCTAAAAAAAAACGAGTTTATAATAACTGTTAAGAATATTATTTACTTAAGCTTTGTTCAGACTAGTCAAATATATGACCAAAATGATGTAACTATTATATAAAACATTTTCTAACTTCTCTCTCTCACTTATCATTGATCATAGCTAATAATTTACCGAATCTTGTTTGACTCTGTTTTCTCTTACAAAACATTTGCAAGATCAAACAACGACAAACTATTTTTTTGTAAAACTAGTGGTCACGCAAATTTAGTCAAATATTTGACAAATGTGAACATAGCTTTAGAAACAGTTTAAATAATTATAACATTTAAAGCGGAATTTTGTAAAAAAATCATCTAATAAAAAAGTTAAAAATATCCCAGTGAATGAAAGAAATAATATTCAAAGTAACTAACACTGGGTCTCCACGTAATATTTTTATATCATAATATGCAACAGAGAGTGTCAAATCCGCTCTCTGAGAGAATTATCTCACGTGTAGACTAAAATATTAGTATTATAAGAAATATTATGATACTGTTGTGATAAGATTTTTCTACACAACTATCTTATAAGATTTACTCTCAAAAAAATACACATATACGAAAGTTTGTTTGTGTGTGTGAATGTTTATTTTTAAAAGTACCTAAAAACAATGTTTTTTTTGTAAAATAGTTTTATTTTAATGGTTATTCTACATTCAGAAATATATTTTCATTAAAATTGTGCTAAAAAATTTCGAATTTCTTAAATAAAAATTACATGTTTACTCTGTGACTGAATGAAAATAATGAAATATTATGAGATTTATTAGAATACATTTACCCCTTGTTTAAGATTTAACATAATATTAACAAAATGTTTACTCTCTTCTGCCGGCGTTATCTTACATATTATATCAATGTGGAGACAGTATGTAAGATCATACTTTTTGTTTGCAGGTTATCTGTAAACAGTGTTGCCATATTTTATTTTTAAAAATCTTACAATTCCTTTTCAAACATCTTACTTTTGAAACAAAAAACTTTTTTTATTAAAAGGCATACCATTATTATGCATTTAAAATAACAAATAACGGTAGAATAAACTTAATAAAAATATTTGCATTGATACATTTTATGAATCATTTCACATAAAAATTTCCGAAAACAACCCAAAATCAAAGATTGGGAAAAATATAAGTATATAAATATAAATTTATATACTCAAAGCTGCATTAATATTTGGAAAACTATTGTTATTTGGTAAAGAAATTACAAAATAACAATTTTCTTAAATCTTGTTATTGGATTACTTTGAGTCTACATTAGAGAAATTTGTATCAACACAAACGTCAAATTTTTGTTTGAGTTGCAGATAATTTTTTATCTCTATCAAATATAGGGGAAAACGTATGTCATAATAAACCATGCAAAAAGTACCAACAACAATCAAGATGGCGTCTTTTACCAAGCATTATCACTTTGAGTCTACATTAGACAATTTTTTATCAAGAAAAACGTCAAAATTTTATCAAGATAAAGATTTGTCTAATGTAGACTGAATTTGTCAGTGTTATTGCAGCGTTAAAAGAAAATTGTCAGCGCTCGAACTCTGACAACTTTGTCTTGATAATGCTTAGTAAAAGACGCCATCTTGATTGTTGTTGGTACTTTTTGCATGGCTTATTATGACATACGTTTTCCCCTATAATTGACAAAGATAAAAAATTATCTGCAACTCAAACAAAAATTTGACGTTTGTCTTGATAGAAATTTCTCTAATATAGACTCGACGTCAAGACAACGTTGTCAGAGCTCGAGCGTTGACAATTTTCTTTTACTTTGAGTCTACATTAGACAAATATTTATCAAGTCAAACGTCAAAATTTTATCAAGATAAAGATTTGTCTAATGTAGACTGAATTTGTCAGTGTTATTGCAGCGTTAAAAGAAATTGTCAGCGCTCGAGCTCTGACAACTTTGTCTTGACAATGCTTGGTAAAAGACGCCATCTTGATTGTTGTTGGTACTTTTTGCATGGTTTATTATGACATACGTTTTCCCCTATAATTGATAGTGATAAAAAATTGTCTGCAACTCAAACAAAAATTTGACGTTTGTCTTGATACAAATTTCTCTAATGTAGACTCAAAGTAATATTAAATATATTAAGACATTAATTCCTAACTTTTTAAGTTATTACAGACAGTGTAACCATATGTGAAGATTTTTGAGACTGTGAAATTGTTTAAATATTTTTAACTTTGAGTCTACATTAGACAAATTTCTATCAAGACAAACGTCAAATTTTTGTTTGAGTTGCAGATAAGATGGCGTCTTTTACTAAGCATTGTCAAGACAAAGTTGTCAGAGCTCGAGCGCTGACAATTTTCTTTAAACGCTGCAATAATACTGACAAATTCTGTCTACATTAAACAAATCTTTATCTTGATAAAATTTTGACGTTTGTCTTGATAAAAATTTGTCTAATGTAGACTCAAAGTTAAAAATATTTAAACAATTTCACAGTCTCAAAAATCTTCACATATGGTTACACTGTTCTTTTACTTTGAGTCTACATTAGACAAATATTTATCAAGTCAAACGTCAAAATTTTATCAAGATAAAGATTTGTCTAATGTAGACTGAATTTGTCAGTGTTATTGCAGCGTTAAAAGAAAATTGTCAGCGCTCGAGCTCTGACAACTTTGTCTTGACAATGCTTAGTAAAAGACGACATCTTATCTGCAACTCAAACAAAAATTTGACGTTTGTCTTGATAGAAATTTCTCTAATATAGACTCGACGTTAACACTGCAATAATACTGACAAATTCAGTCTACATTAGACAAATCTTTATCTTGATAAAATTTTGACGTTTGTCTTGATAAAAATTTGTCTAATGTAGACTCAAAGTCAAGAACTCTTAAAAAAACTTAAATTAATATTTCTATTAAATATAATAAAAAAGTAAATAAATACATATGTTTAAAAGAGCGTCCAAAATCATAAAAAAATAACAATCTTCCAATGACAATCATGTGTTAAAATCAGTATTTTTATAGTTCTTTTTCAACATTAAGAGATTCTGTCACACACCCAGCAAAAATAAAAGAATATTTTCAACACTTCAAAAGTATAACTAAGTGCATATTTTTTGCTTATTAATTACTTCCAAAAAAGTTAAAATAAATATATTTTTAGCAGGAAGAAAGGTTAATAATTGTTAAGAAATTTAAAAAAATTAATAGTATTTATTAGGGTATCCAATCGATTAATCGTCATTCGGTTATCCGGTTAATTTTTATCGATTAACTGTCCGAATAATTTAAAACTGTCTATTTTCGGATAACGAATAAACCGAATAATTTGTGTCGAATAACCGGTTAACCTAAATGTAGTTTTTTCTTGAGTTATAAATTAGAAAATTTTTTATTTTTATGATAAATTTATGTAAACTAAATTTTTTTAAGAGGTCTGTTACATTCAGTAAAAATAAATAAAAATAATTTTTAGTGAGGTACTTTTTCTTCTGCTTAGAAGTAATAAAACAGGATCCAATATATATAGAAAGATTTAAATTAACTGTTCTGCTATAAGACGTTGATACTCGGATGTTATCTTTACAAAAAATATAAAAAAAAAACTGAAACAAATGAAAAACTATGTTATTCATAATTTTCTTTATTAAAATAATAATAAAAATTAAAACTAATTTCCTTGAGCCATTAAAAAAATTAGATGTTCATTGCAATTTTAACAAATGACACTGGTATCAAAAAATTAAATTCATTGAAAATTATACAAATTTGTACTATTTCTAATCACAAGTTCAGTATCTTACTGACTTCTTTGGATGATTTTTTTGTTGGGATAGAATGTTTTATAAAAAGCGACAAGAAATGGTAATAATATTTTATATCTTCATAAATAATTAAACTCGTACCAATAGAAATCCTTAAAACATTACTTTTAGTTAAATAAATTCAACGTTACACAAGTCATACTACTTTCAATTATCATCTAAATGTACACAAAAAATATTAAAAAAATATTAAAAAATATCATTCTTACACGGAAAATATGTACACTTACATGAAAAATTTATTAAATAAAGCGGAATTAGAAGAATATTTTTGTATTACTATCAGCTAAAAAATGAAAATTTTTCATACAAATAGGAGAAAAATAATTACGAAATGATCCCCTTGTAAAAGAATTTGATCTTATATTATGTTTCTAAGTAACTATTTCAATAGGTTAAATGCTATAATTTGTGTAATTTACATGTTTTACATTTATAAAAACGTTACTCGGTTAATCGAATAATTTTTCAATAATCGATTATTAACCGATCATTTTTTAACCTCGAATAATTATTTGTCGAATAAACCGATTAATATGAACACCCGAATATTTGCATACCCTAGTATTTATATTATTATTTTAATAAGGCTCAACTAGAATTTTTATTGAAAAAGAAGCAATGGACATGAAGCTTGAAATAAGAACATCCTTCCAATGACAACCATGGGTTAAAATAAGAAATTCTGCAAATCCTTTTCAACACTAAAGGCTCAACTACATAGACAACTTTTGCTTCAACTGCGACTGACAGCTACGCAACACATAAATGATATTAACCCAGTCGTTGCATTATTTTGTTATTAAAATTTTATATAATAAAATATAAAGATGTAAAAATTCTATTATGTTCTCAGTTGAAATAATGAATTGCAAATTAAAATTTCCGACTTAACGAAAAAATATTAAAATAAGAATAAAACAACCGACAAAATATATTTACGTACTTCGGCACTTCTAAGTTGAACATTTTTCATCTTTGAAGTACTTCACGCAAAAGTTTGGCGTACTGATTTGGTTCCGCTCAATATAAATGCATGTATTTAACTTAGCTGTCAGTCGCAGTTGAAGCGAAAGTATTCTATGTAGTTGAGCCTTAAGTACTTCCTTCCTTCCTCCTTTTCAATTCCGTTTGTGCTGAGACGATAGTACTGTGACTAATGAAACTATTATTTGCTGGTATATTTACAAAACATTTTAAATAATTACAACATTTTAAAGATAAGGAAAAGTTGTATATTAAGTAACGCTTTTAAAAAAACTTGTTTTAGGAATAAGAGTTTACCGAAATGTTGTTTTTTTTAATACTAATAGCTCCATATTGATGATTAAAATTTTAAATCTCGTAATTGAAAAATAACATACATACATAACCCTAGAATACAAACATTATTTTGACTACTTTTTTATTCACCTCTATTCTAAGCATATGAACGACTGAAAATAGATTACTTTTGCATTTATATATAAAAAACCATCTTATGAAAAGTTCTCTGAAATTTTGTCGCGAAAGATCTTCGGACGTCTGAGTTATAAGGGTTTAAAAAAACGTTGGTATTCGTAAAATTTACGTACATTAGTATTGCAGGGTTAAGATGTCATATGGTATCAAGGGGTATGGCTATAGAAAAGCTTGATATAATGATGTAACATTCATTTAAAATAATTAGATTACTACTATAGTTTAAAATGTTAGTTAGGAGGTAGTCTATGTGCCCTATCAATAAGTATGTGAACAAAATTAAAGCAAAAAGTTATATTAAAATATCCCTATGGCTTGAACACCCTAATAACATTAATAAAGTGTGCAATGTAAGTAAATTTAATTACTATTTATTATTTTTATAAATACAAATTCTATTCTTATTACACTACACCTAGACTTTTTCTGTATTATTGTAAATGATTAAATATAAATAATAGCATTGTCACTAAGTTTAAATTGTAAATAATTTGATGTTTCAATAATTGTAAATCATTAATTGTCAACAAAATTCTATACATTATAATTTTAATATACATTTTTTAGATACATGTACTATGTATTTAATATTAGGAAAATTAACTAATTGATTTCATTACAATGCAGTAACAATTAACCCACTGAGGACTTTATTATTATAAAATATCTGAATTTATAAAGGGCCATTTAAATATTTAAATTTTATATTTTTTTTGTTCATGTCAATGGCGGCACCCCGAATCGAATTCAGGTTACTTTTACTTATCTCATGTTTTATAATCTTACACGCTTATCACTCAGCCACAGATTGTTATTGCGCTCCAGTTGCTAACTGCGCATTTAACAAGCAAGCTTAAAATTAGCTCTCACTGGTTCAACTGGTTGTCAACTGGAACTTTAGTGGCTGTTAGGTGTCAATTGGTACTCAAATGGAACTTTGGTGGCTATTAGGTGTCAATTCGTACTCAACTGGTACTGAGGGATCGGTACTTTTGCACCAATTGCTACAAATTTCCCGCAGGGGTTTTTGACCAGCAAATTGAAAGTTTTGAATATTTTTTTGACGGCAAGATATATTTAGAAGTATTAAAAATTAAAAGTACAAATAGTATTTAGAAGATCCAAAAGTTAGACAAAATACATACATATGTACATATGATGTTAGTCTAAGAAGTCGTGTTACTAAATATGATCATATTGAATATGGGAATTTTATATTAAAATAATATTTAAATGTTAAAATTGTTTACGTGTTAACATAAATTACAGCCTAAATTAAATAGAAACATGTTTTCTTTAAATCACCCTAAGTGTGAAACACTTAAAATAGATTAAATAAATAATAAATAGCTTTTAAATAAGTACCTACATATTAAAATACTTTTATTTTTACAAATATTTCAAATTATTATTTTTTAATTAAATACATCCTAATAAAAATTTTTATTATTTTAATTAATGCTTGATTTATTTGTTTACAATTTCCACTGTAAATCATATAAATGAATAAATTGATGGCATAATTATTTCAACTTGTAAAATTAATTAATTTATTATATCAAAATGAGAGTAGGGAAATGTTGCGTGTGATATAATCATTGTCACAATTTGTTAAACATTTCTCACACTCAACTAAATAATTTCTCGTATTACTCTCAAAGTCTGATTGTTCACTTGATCCTAAAATAAGAAAAAAAATAATAAATTTGAAAATTTCTATAGAAAATCAGCAAAATTTTAGTTGTTCTTAAATGCTATGTAAAGAAAAAGAAAAACTTAAATATAATATAATTGAATAAATCAATTGACCCCATGAGCTTGGATGGGTCTTTGACTTTTTCTCACTCTCTCTTTGTATAATTTTTTTTTTTTCAACTGAATAATAGTAGAACACAAATAAAAAACACAACAATCATTCATATATATGCTTTTATAAATATATAGACAGACGGACACATAACATCATCATAATGATAATAATGTTGATGATTTTATTAATATTGGGTGGGTATAATTTATTTAGATATCTATATAAAATGTGATCAATGGACATTTATTTAATTTTTAAGATTTTTTTAAAGGATTGAAATTAAGTTGCCAAGTGCTCTTTTTTCGTACTCAATTAAATATTTTCGATATCATTCTTCGATTGTTGCTAGAAAGGTTAATAAAATAAAAATCTAAACAATTATTTGTTAGACTTTACTCAATCAAGTTGTATATGATTGATATTGTTGTCTAATAATAGATTTTAAAATTATTTTATAAATTAGTCACTTTTTAAAAGAAAGCAACAAAATAAAAGAATATAAAGTTTATATGTATAATTTTGAATAACTTTACAATTACTCTACGTATGCATATCTATATAAAATGACTTTATGAAATATTTTTACATTTTAGATATGATAGGCTAGTTCTATTAAAAAAATCATTCATTAATTGGGTCAATTTTATAAAATTTCCTAGAAATGTACGTGGGTATTTAAAAAGCTTACGATACACATAACAGGGGTTGAACAATTAATTCTACAATTTATTCATTAAAAATGTGGATATTATGATGGTGTACATTGGGATCGATAAGTCATTTTGAAGTCTCTTGACTACTTATTGTATACAATGGCATATGGTAGTTTTTAACCATTTTAAATAAATTTAAAGATTATTTAAAAAATATTAATTTTGAATGATAGAATGACATTCTAATCTTTGTCTTGTCATTGACCAACAATTAATATAAAAATAAAAAAAAAAAACCTAAAATAAACAATAATGCACTTGTATAATTACGTTGGATTTAATGGAGTCTGCTGTTCTTATTAATACAAATGATACAGCATTTAATAATTGTAAATACCGCGAAACCATTCATCAATATGACACATAATACATCATGCTATATCATTTAATTTTTTTGTTTATTTTTGTAAATATGACGACTATTCTCTCCGAAAAAAAATACATGACGGATATAATAAATTGCAGGAAATTAGAATTAAATACAAAATTTAATGGACTATAAAATACCATTAGTTTTTTTTTTTTATTTTTATTTTGAATAATTAATAAACATGAATTTTCATTTATATTTAAATTTCAGATAGTTTTGAAAAAAGTCTCTACAAAAAACTACAAACACATCAAAAAACATCATCATGCCACAGAAATCATCAAAATGTATGAAATTATGTACTCCCGGTAGTCGAAGAATTTATATAAGTATTTTAGGTTTTATATTGGGCATAGGTGGCATATTATTTGGAATGTTTTGGGAACAAATATTTAATAGCATATTAGCAAAGGTAAGTTATTGTTTTTTATTGTAAATATTTTGTTATTATTTTTATTATGAATTAAGATCAATTTAATATTTATTAGAGGCTATTTGTTTATTTATTATAATAATTTGAGTAGCTTATTCTACAGTCATATTAGTAGTATATTACTTGTAACGATAATAAGTTTATTAAACAAAGCTAAAAATGTGTGGCATTATTTATGACTAATATCCATTCATGCATTTATTTCATAATTATTATTTTATTGTATGTTTATAAGTATGTGCAAGTATTCGTAGATTGTTGAATTATAACAAACAACTGGTTTGAATTTTTTAATAGCCTATTTTTAGGAAAATCATAGATAAATACATACATAGGTATTTACATATTTGCTTAAGGTATATTCAGACTAGTCAAATATTTGACCAAAAATGACGTAATCACTACATAAAATATTTCCTAATTTCTTCATTTTAATGGGAAAGTATTTTTTTTTTACTTATTAATCATAGATTACCTTTTATCAAATCTTGTTTGACGCTGTTTTCTCTTACAAAACATTTGCAAGATCAAACAACAGCTAACATCTTTTTTGTAGAATTGGTGGTCAAGCAAATTTAGTCAAATATTTGACAAATATAAAGTAATCTTTAGATATGAAAACTAAATAGAAAAATAAATGGAATCTATATATATTTTCTTAAAATTTAGTGAGTACTTGTTTTAGAAAAAATCGTTTTGACGTTGATTGAACTTACAAGTGCCTCAAATAAAATGTAAATGTCACACAGTGGTTCCAAACGCAAATTTTTTGGTAATAAATCTGTATCTCCTAAACTACTGTTCGGATCGAATTGAAATGTATGGAAGAATTGTAGAGGAGGACCTATGCTTTCAGAAAAATCATCTTGTAGTCACCCTGTGATAACACCAGACCATTTTTACATAATGACCCGTGGTCACTTAGTAATTTTTTTCAAATTTTCCAAAAAACTAAATTTTTCAAAATTTCTAAAATTATTTCAGAAATCACACTTTTATAGATTCATTAAGGACCCCTTTGAGCGCCATAGCCATATATTTTCCCATACACTCAAAAAATTATGTAGGTAAATTCAACAGAAAAAACTTTAAAAACAAATTTAATTTCATTTAAAAAACGGATCGTTTACATTTCATTTGAATCAAATGTGTTTTTCTATTATTTTTAAATGTTGATTTTTTAACTCACAAGTTCTCTAATAATAAATGATTTTTCATTTTCTTGACTTACAAATTTTAAAAATTACATACCAAAACAGTAATAACCAAGGCGTATTTACAAGGTGAAGTTGTTAACCCAGCTGATTTTTGTTTTTGTTTTTCAGAAGTCAATTTTTTTAAGTGTGTGTGTATGAAAATTATAAAATTAAAAATAAAATTTTGTAAAAAAAAATTTCTTATATTAATTTTGATATATTATTATTGTGCTCGTGAGATATAATCCTTTATTAAAATATAATTCGTGATTTTAAATCAAGTTTATGTTATGAATCATGGAGCAAATATGCAGAAAATTTGGTAAAACAATATAAACAAAAATATAAATGCAAACACATACAATTAAAATTTTTTCTTAATTTTATTTTCTCTACAATATTTATTTTGACAGTCACAAATACTCAAAGTTGGGTTGTTGTATTTGTTGCCTTAATGCCTTAACCTTGTATATGAGCCTTGGTAATAACTACTGTTATATCATGATAGAATTACTAAAGGTAAAATCACTAGAAAGTTTGTTCTCATTATACCCTTCACCACAGGTGTAAAGGGTATATATAAGTTTGTCATTCCGTTTGTAATTCCCACAATTTTCGTCGGAGAGCAAAAAAGTTTACATTTTCGGGATCCTTGTAAGAAATGATGACGATAGGACCATGTCCGTCCGTCCGTCCGTCCGTGTGTCGGTTGAAATGGCGTTTATGAAGCCCACCGATAACTGACATATATAATATATATATCAAACGATCGGAAATGCTTTCGAGAACTTTCAGCAAGATCGGTTCATACAATGCGGAGATATGTTAAGAAAACCGGTTTTTAGAACCGGTTTTCCAGTTTCTGAAGCCTCTGTATATACTAGGGACTTCGTTTTTACAAAGAAGTCTCGGACATTTTTATCTGATTTTTTGTTCTGAAAAAATGAAATAAATCGGTTCAATAATAACTGAGATATCGGACAAAACGCATTTTTTATTTTTTAAAGACCGGTTTTTGGAACCGGTTTTTCAGTTTCTGAAGCCTCTGCATATACCAGGGACTTCGAATTTTTAAAGGGGGCTCGGAAATTATTTTCTGAATTTTTGTTCTGAAAAAATGAAATAAATCGGTTCAGTAATAACTGAGATATCGGGGAAAACGATTTTTTTATTTTTGAAGCCCTTGTTCAAGCTACAGATTTTTATTTTTATATAGATTAGTCATAAATGTTTTTATAAAATTTCGTTTTTTTTAATAAACCAAATTCGTTTATAATCAACAGAGTTATGGCCCAAAAACAAATCTGTTAAGAATATAAATACACACACAAACATGTATATTAAGCATTGCATAATGACCAAATTCCAATTTCTCCATATGATACATGTTACCAACATTTACATTTTGTAAAAGCGAAATTATTTAAATACCATTAGTATTCCCGGTATACCACGTTTAGAGGCTCGCTAAGGATCTATTGGGCTACTATTTACATATACTATATAATTTGGATCTGTTATCTTCTTTCTATATTATCCTTCAGAAAGTAACATTCTAAATTACTGTTCTGTTAAATTGCTAACATTTCACTGTTAACTGCAAAATTAGCTCTGTTAAAAAATATGGTTTTGCCTCTGCTAGTTAAATTTATCTTCACATACATCAGGACCCAAGTAACTATTGAGTAGTTACGCTCTATATTCTTCAAAAATGTGTTTAGTCTGACTATACCATGTTGTAGCTAAATTTTTGAGTACAGAGTTTCCTAATCTAAATGTTCATCTATGAAATAAACAATATTTATAGCAATGAGTTGTCAATTCAAGCCAAATTTGGGATAATAATTAATCCTTCTTGCAGCAAATTAAAATTTCTTTTTTATTTTTTTTTTTTAATTGAATTAATTTTAATAAAAATAATAGAATTTTACAAAACACTTCTTTAAATTTTTAACAATGAATAATTTCAAATAAATTTTAATATTTCATAATAATTTAATTTTGATTTTAGCAAATGACTTTAAGACCAAATTCCGAAGTATACGACAAATGGAAAACTCCTCCCATACCGTTAAGTTTAGATATTTATCTATATAATTGGACAAATCCAGAGGATTTTAAGAATTTCTCCACAAAACCTATATTGGAACAATGTGGACCCTATCGTTTCACAGAGAAACCAGATAAAGTTGATATAAACTGGCATCCGGAAAATGCCTCCGTAACATATCGCAAAAGAAGTTTCTTCTATTTTGATGCTGCTGGCAGCAAAGGAAGTTTAGATGATGAAATTATAACATTAAATGCAGTGGCCTTGGTATGTATAACGTCAACTTAAATGCTACAGGTCCTAACTAACATTCAAAAACATTTGCAGGAGTCAAAGATTTGTTAAAATAAAAGATTATCGAATTTTAAAAATGTTAGTTAGTTTAGGGCGTATTTAATTTTTGAAACGGTATGTAAGTTAAATATTTTATTGTTATTATTTTTCTTTTTTAGTCTGCAGCTAGTAAAGCCAAACAATGGAATACTGTACGTCGACGTATGGTGGATGTGGGTTTAAAATTATATGGCCAAGAAATGTCTGTGATAAAAACTGTTGATGAGCTATTGTTTGCTGGCTATAATGATGATATGATTGATATGGCTCGTTCAGTGCCCATTTTTGGAAATGACGTCGAGGTACCTTTTGACAAATTTGGTTGGTTCTATACGGTAAGTGTATAAAATATACATATGTATATGTGAAAAATGTTAAAAAATTTTCTAATTTCAGCGGAATGGTAGTGCTGATTTAACAGGTGTTTTTAATGTTTTTACGGGTGCCAATGATTGGTCTGAGTTGGGACAAATGCACACATGGAATTATAAAAAACACACAGGTTTCTTTGACTCTCATTGTGGTTTGGTCAATGGTTCAGGAGGAGAATTTCAACCTCCGAATCTTACACCCCATAGCATTGTACAATTATTTACACCCGATATGTGTCGCACAATACCTTTGGATTATACAGATACTGTAGAAGTGGAAGGTTTAAAAGGATATAAATATGCCGGTGGTATAAGATCAGTGGATAATGGTAAGATTTTACACGAAAATTTACTCGAATGGTTAAATAATTTACAAACACTTTTACAGGCACTTTATATCCTGAAAACTCATGTTTTTGTGGTGGTCAATGTGTGGCTTCTGGCGTAATGAATGTTTCTTCCTGCCGTTTTGGTTCTCCAGTTTTCATGTCCTATCCACACTTTTATAAAGCCGATCCATTTTATTTGGAACAAGTAGAGGGCTTAAATCCCAAACAAAGAGAACATGAATTTTATATGATTTTAGAACCAAAAACTGGTGTGGCCCTGGAAGTAGCCGCTAGATTTCAAGTTAATATGTTAGTGGAACCCATAGCTTCAATAAGGTAATTTTTTTTTTAATCTTTAATTTAAAATTACAATAATTTACGTTCACAATATGTTTTTAACAGTTTATATGAAAACATACCACGCATTTTCTTCCCCCTTATATGGTTCGAGCAAAAAGTGCGTATTACTCCCGAATTGGCCAAGGATTTAAAAATGATTCCTTGTGCCTTGTTGGGAGGACAAATATTTGCCGGCGTTTTATTTGCCACTGGATTAATATTCTTAGGTTGGTATCCCCTTAAACATCTTTGCGGTCTGGGCAAGGGTAAGAAATTGAAAATAAATCATTTGGAAAATGGTAATTATAAATTGAATGAAATGAGACCACTGCAAACGAAAACTTTTCCGGCCAAACCACAGACATCATTTGATGGATCTCCTTTATTAGAAAAACCTTCTAAATTTCCCATTATTATTACAAATTCAAATACTGACGACAGTTTAAAAACTACTTCAACAGCAATAAGTGATAAAAATAATTAATATTAAGAGTTTTTTATTTAGTTTTCATTTTTTAAGGACTGAAATTAAAATTAAATTGGAATTTTAATTTGAAATGAGGATAAAATGTCGACTCTCAGTCTGATTTTAATACTGAAAATGAATACAAAATTTTAAATTTTAATATAATTCCTACTTAAATAGTAAGTAGAAATTAAAACACTACTAAATAACTTTTTTTTTTCTTACCTACTTATAAAAATTTATATTTTGATATAAATTTACTCTGACATATAGAAGCAGATTCATATTTATTCTAAAAATATTTTTATATTTACGTTCTAATATTTTACATTCCTTAAAAGAATACTGTCTGTATTGAATTAAATTAAATAAACTTAGTGCCAAAGTCCAAAATATAATTTTAAGATACATATATCCAATTTCATAGATGTAGATAATTATATAATTTTTTATTAAATACTCTATTATAAATAAGAATATTTATTAACATTATAAAACATTTTGTATCACTTGATTTTTTTTACCGTTGTTGATTTTATTATAAATTTAGTTATAATAATGTAAAAAAAAAAAAAAAAACAAATTACATAATTAAGTTTTGTGTAATTTTGTATACAGTAATTGTTTTTAAACACATTTGTTGTGTTCAGTATTTTGAAATAAAAAACATGAAAAATATTTGTAGCATCTTATATTTAGAACAGATAAGAATTCAGAACAAATTAAAAATATTTTATAATGAACTATTTTTTACACACTACTTTGAATAAAAAAAAAAAAAAAAAAAACATAATAAAAAAATGAATAACGATGATTTATTATACATATTAACAATTTTTTTTATTTGGATATTTTGTATAATAAGTAAATATGTACTATATATATAAAATAATTCATTAATTTAAAAAAACGATTTTAGGTTTGTTTCCTTAAATTCAGGCTCACAAAATACAAAAATATTAAAAAGTACGGGAACACAAAAAATCAAATTATTTACCGATAAACAAAACTTCAAACTTTTTTAAATTTATATTGAAATATAATTTCAGAAAAATTCATTACAAAAAATACCCAACTTTACCCAACTCATACCCTTGTTCATAGATTATGTGATTAACTGTTTATTTGTAGTGTTAAAAAATAATAAAGATTTAAACAAGTAAATTATTTTGCTGTTTTTAATATTACTACATAATCACATAACCTGATAACCAGCTTATCGTGAACAACCTTAGTATATTATGAATGTTTTTATTTTTTGTTTAATATAACTTTCTTGTTAATAGCAAAAACAAATTATTATTTTTTTCTTCAAATTTGTTATTGTTTATTTTTTAATTATTTGACAATTTCTACAGTTGCCCGGCCGAATCTATATACCCACCATCAAATTTTACGTTATATGGGAGGTGGGCGGTAAAGTGGGCAGTAAAGTGAGCGGACCACGCCCATTTTTTGTTTCCGAGTTTACATTGGTCCTTGTGCTATTTGAACACAATTTCACCTTATATGGGAGGTGGACGCCCATTTTCAATACCAAACAAACCTTATATAAGACAAATATTTGTGCCAAATTTCGTCGCCCTACGTTGCCCCGTTCGAGCCCTATCCCGCTTTCAACAGACAGACAGACGGACGGACATAGCTAGATCGACTCAGAATCAGATGATTCCTTCGACATGTTACACACGGAATGACAAAATAAATATACCCCCCATCTTTTTGATGGTGGGTATAAAAATGTTCAACAATCACAAGCGGAGATTACCTACCATAGATTATTAACATAGATATGAAACTTAAAAAAAAACTCAACTGAAAAAAATTACTAAAGTTCTTGTTTTCAATGAAATTAACATATTTTGAATCATCATATAGAAATATTAAGGAAACGCCGCTCTCTCATTTTGTCGCCATGATAATCTTCTGACGTTTACGTTTAGGGTTTATATTAGGGTTCATCAAATCAACCTTCGAATAATCGAACAATCGACTTTTTGATTTAAAAATTGTCCATAAATCGACTTTCTTGATGCCAAAAGTCGAATAAAGTCGAAAATAGTCGAAAAGTTAAAAATAGTCAGAAAAAGTCGAAAATAGACAGAAAAAGTCAGCAAAAGTCGAAAAGTTGACTATTACAAATTTAAAAAAAGTCGAAAAGTTGACTATTTAAGAATTGAAAAAGTCGAAAAATCGACTATTTAAAAATTAAAAAAAGTCGAAAATTCAACTTTTTGTTCAAACTATAAAACCCAAGTCTATATTGTCTGAATTGCAGATAATTTTTTTATTTCAATCAATTTTATGGGAAAACGTATGTCAATTTAAAAAGTACTAACAACAATCAAAATGGCGTTAAGACAAAGTTGTCAGAGCTCGAGCTCTGATTAAATGTTTCGTTATATTTTCAGCTTTTTTGATCAATTCATGCTTTTGGTGACATTTATATTTGCCTTTAAAATTTACTTAACCAATTATGGACCGGAAATCCCAAAATATTATTTGTTCAACTAAATGGTTAAAAGAGTGCACATATCAATAGCATTTAACGAGACCTTTCCAATGATGCCCTAAAATATAATTTACGATGGAAAATGTCCAATATTCAAACTTTAATAAAATACTATTTAAAATAAAATCATTGAATATTTTACAAAAATTTTAATTTCGTGAGAAATAAAACAAATTTTAAAATATTTTTGCTCAATATGTATTAGACGTCGTTTTTCTATCATATGTTGTAATTTTTTTGACAAAAAGATAAAAATTTTGTATACTGTTGATCGAAAAAAAAAAAAAATATTTTTGGAGGTATTTTTAAAATGGTCCAGCTCACGTAAATGAAATAATTGAACCGAAATATTTTGGGAATTACTTTAAAACATACCAATCCTTAATTTTAGGGTGATACATTTGCAACATTTTTTGTCCCCATACAAATCAAGACACTTTAATGTACATATCAGAGAACGGTTTGATTGGTTAATTTTTGATTTTGAATACAATCAGAAAAAACGAACCTCATGTTGACAATATAAATCAATTCCGTAAAGCAATACATGACATTATTCACAAAAACGGAGTGTAACGAAAAATGATGCATGCATTGCATGTCTTCTACAAATGTAAACGAATACTCTCAAAAGCAACGAATACTTAACGATTGGTGTGAATGGTTTCAATGCTGATTGAATAAGTTTTATTAACAAAGAATTAACGTAACAAATTTTCAGAGTTCATTTTTTTTATATTTTTCTTTGCCAAAATATCAAATCTTTAGTAAAGTTTACTGTCTACAAATCGTAAAAATAAACTTTGTAGTGAGTAAAAGAAAAACCAAAACAACAAAAAAGATGTTCTCGTTTGGTTTTGTATTGTTTTTGCTCTTGAACACATGGAAAGGTTTCGTTTGTTTTCATACTCTGAAAGCAACGAATACTGGACGAATGGTGTGAATGTTTTTAGTTTTTTCATGTGGCGTTGAATTATTTCGTTGCTTGATGTATAATGGCTTAACAAAAAGAGATTGTAACAAGTTAGAATGCTATATTCGGCCATGCCGAATCTTATATACCCTCCACCACTGAGCTAGTGTTTTCATCAGTTTTTATGTAGGAAAAGCTCTTCGGAAAGTGATGTTTTTCTAATTTACTTATTAATTTTTGGCGTCCATAATAGTGTAGTAGTATGAACCTGTTCTAATAAAGATTTTGTATTGTATATAAGATATTTTAACAAACTATTATGCAAATGATGTGTAAAAAGTAAAAAAAAAGGAGGAAAATCTTGATAACTTATTTTTCTTACAAAAAGTCGATTATTTTGGTAAAAAAAATAGAATATTTCATTTTAAATAAAAGTATATTTTTCATTTAGTAAAAAAATTGCATTTTGTAAGAAAGTTAAATAGTAGTGGCAGAGCGAAACGAACGAAAATTTGTTTTTACTATATACTATCTTCACAAAAAAATGCCTTTTTTAGTGAAAACTAATTTATTCTATAAGAAATCTAAGGGCTAGGAGAAATGAAATTATGTGATTTCTTGCATATTTCGCAAAAATTGGAGTTCTTATCAAAAAACCCGATTTTTACAGATTTTTTTGTAGTTTGATTTGTATAAATTATTTTGTTAGTTTTTTTTAATACCTTGTATGTGTTTCTAAAGAATCTGTATTTTTAGTTTTGTTACAATTACAATTATTACCATTTAAATATAGAAAATGTGTATTTAACTTATTTCCGACCACTACCCGATTCCGTTAAGATAACTACGAAATTTAGCATGAAGTTTTTTTTTTTGCGACTGTTATAACAAATTAAAAAGATTTGGACACCTACATATTTTTGATTCCGAAATATAATGCTTCGAGAATTTCAGAAATCGTACCATTTTTAGCTTAAATTTAAAGCTATTTAACAAAAAGAGATTGTAAAAAAGCAAACAGTAATAAGGAATGAATAAACAAACTACAATGCACATTTTTATTATTGTCGAGTAAAAGCAATGCAAAGCAATGAATTTGCGAATGGTCAGTAAACGTGAATGGTCTCTTTCTGTTCTCTGGTACATATGTATTTATAGAAATAAAAAATAATACAAATTGCAATTATAAAAAAAATTATTTTTATTAAACACCTATATCCGCGCCTGTCTGACGGACGCGAATACTCATTTATTTTAACAAGTACAGCAAATAAGGCAAATGTCAATGTCCGGTCGTTAGTCTATGGTCCGGTCCATGATGGAATTAGTTTCAAATAAAAGAAAAAAACACGTGCAAATTGTAAACAATGATTGCTGAAATTGAAAAATAATAAGAATGAATTGTATTTTATTGTTTTCTTGGGACAATAAGATATGTTACAACTCCATTTTATGAGTCGGACAGACAACAATACGAATACAAAATATTATTATCTGAAGAGATTGGAAAAAGTTGGAGAAAAAATGTACCTTAAAAATCGCTTGTTGGGAAAAAAAATCATTAAAAATTGTACTTAGTTCTTACTTTAATTTATTTTGCTTGTAAATATCTTAGAATTGAGTACTTTAAAACTTATTATTATTAAAATAATATATTAATTTCATTATTATTTTAAAAACAACAAGAGTTTTAATATAAATAAAATCTTAGAGGATTGATTTAGGAACAACACGCCTATTTTTCTTCTATAAATTTGATTTTACGTCTTATTTGCGGTCCACACGAGCCTTTTTCATGCTCGCACATTGAACAAAATGTTGTGCGCACATGCATTTGGATAGTGTGGAGCCAAGTTGTTCATGTTCGAATACCGTTGTTCACACAATTGTTCAAACAACCATGACTGGCATCAAACGTCATTTTGTGTGCGGAAGAAGAGGCGCTGCATGTAAAAGTATAGAAGCGACACTGACAACAAACAAAAAATTATGATTTGTTCGACAAATGTCCACTGAAAACAAAATGAAAAAAATTGTGTGTGTTGCTCTGCCGACGTTTTGTTCTTGTGCGAACAAGAAAAAGGCTAGTCTGGATGTAGCGTAATTGCAAATAAAATGTACAGCGTTGCCACTTCCTTTTACGTTCATAGAATTTTCGATGATAATAGTTGGATTTTCCCATCTGGCACGACAAATAACACTGGGTCTCCACGTAATATTTTTATATCATAATATGTAACAGAGAGTGTCAAATCCGATCTCTGAGAGAATTATCTCACGTGTAGACTAAAATATTAGTATTATAAGAAATATTATGAGACTGTTGTGATAAGATTTTTCTACACAACTATCTTATAAGATTTACACTCAAAAAATACACACATACGAAAGTTTATTTGTGTATGTGAATGTGTATTTTTAAAAGTACTTAAAAACAATGTTTTTTTTTTTTTTGTAAAATAGTTTTATTTTAATGGTTATTCTACATTCAGAAATATATTTTCATTAAAATTGTGCTAAAAAATTTCGA
Organism: Protophormia terraenovae; assembly: GCA_951394005.1. Classification (NCBI taxonomy): domain Eukaryota; kingdom Metazoa; phylum Arthropoda; class Insecta; order Diptera; family Calliphoridae; genus Protophormia; species Protophormia terraenovae. The sequence goes on from OX596074.1 coordinate 149,239,061, forward strand.
ATTTCTTAAATAAAAATTACATGTTTACTCTGTGACTGAATGAAAATAATGAAATATTATGAGATTTACATGCCTATTCATAGAAAAAGTCTTAAAAAAGTCACAATATTATTATGACTAAAAGTTACTACTACACTTGTGACTCGGTCATAACTTCATATTCTGTTAACATAGTCACAAAACATGCTTAACATTTAAAATTATTGACTTTTCTTGTCAATTAAAAATAAAAATGTTTGTAAAAAATTTGAAATTTTTAGGGAAGAATGGTAATTTGCAAAATTTGATGAAAATCTGCAGGAAATGTGAGTAAGAGTGTGTTGTATATATACTTTATCGCTTTTTGGCCCTTAATTAATTAAAATATGTATGTATGCATTGTGTTTTCTACAACACATTTTTTGATAATTTCATATTTTTTATTTTCAATTAAAATAATTTCTTATGATAGTCACAATTCTTATGACTGCCTACATATCAGGTCTTAATTTTTAAACGAAATATTAATACATTTTTGTTTGTGAATAGAAAATTAAAGACTATAGTCACAATTTGTGTTTTATGACTATTTTTCAGTCACAATTTTTCTGTGAATAGGCATGTTATTAGAGTACATTTACCCCTTGTTTAAGATTTAACATAATATTAACAAAATGTTTACTCTCTTCTGCCGGCGTTATCTTACATATTATATCAATGTGGAGACAGTATGTAAGGAAATATATTTCTTTATGCAATTTGCGTATAGACAGTGAATTATTTATTTGCAATTTATTTTTATTTACAATAATCACGCGTATAAACGTAATAACTGATACTTAGTAACAATTAATATAAAAAACATATATTTTTTGCCTTTTTTGTATTTTGAGTATCTTCAAATATAAAAAATTAAAAAATTCAAATACTTTTGTGAGGTACCTGAAATGACTGCATGTGTTATTTTTCTCAATTTCTCGGAAACGATTCAACATTTTTTGCTACATTTGGTAGACGACATCTCGGGCAAAAAATCCCATTCATAAAAAAAATATTATTTTTTATTTACCTAATTTTATAACTAAAAATAACTAATTTTTTTATTTAAAAATTAAAATTCACTAACTTATATGAGACGCTGTATATATGTACATAAAATTATAAATTAACATATATTTGGCCCCCTTAATATTTTCCCAGAGCACATCAGTTCAAATGGAGCTTCGTTTAAATTATTCAGTTTTCTTGCCCATAAGAACTTTCTTTTCTCCGTGTCGGTTGAAATTATTAAAGTTTTTGCTGATAAATACAATACTTGTATACAAATAATTATTTAGTAATTCATGGTGTATAATGTAGTATATATAAAGCTGAGACTGAATTATCAATCAAGAATAATCATAGTGCATAATCTTAACTAATTTGATTTTTTAAAACCAAAATTTGGTTTCAAATAAAATGATTTAAAAACTAAAGCCGAGGAAAATTTTAATTGTACAAAATTCGTAATTGGTCATTTATCATTGCACTAACTGTACCAACAAAATGCACAATAATACCAACTTTGACATCGCTCTTGTGTGAAATAGATAAAAAGAAATAGGACCATACATTTTTTTTATATTTTTGAGTCACACTGGTTTGACAGGTATTTTTGTACCTGTATGGATTTTAAAATATATACATATAAAAAGGAACAGGAGGAATTATAAAACTTAACGAAATATAATTATCTCTCTTTTCTATATAATAATTACCGATAATTTTAATTTTAAAAATTATCAAAATAATTTAAATTATTAAAAATGACTACAATAAATTTTTAGTAAAACTTTAATTTGAAAATTCGTGCGAGCGGAGAATTTTAGGCAAATTTAACATATAAATTGGGAATTTTATAACTGGATATAAGTTATAATCAAAAATATAATGAATTATTTTCTCTAAAATATCGAATCAAAAATGTTATAGTAATTTACTATTTGTTATTATTTATTACAAAACTGTAACTTTTTCCAAAATACCGCTGGCAGCACTGGTGAATACAAAATTTTCCCTTATTATTTGCGGTCCACACGAGCCTTTTTCATGCTCGCACATTGAACAAAATGTTGTGCGCACATGCATTTGGATAGTGTGGACCCAAGTTGTTCATGTTTTGTTCTTGTTCGCACACCGTTGCTCGCACAATTGTTCGAGCAACCATGTCTGCCATCAAACGTCATTTTGTAAGCGGAAGGAAGATGAGGCGCTGCATGTAAAAGTATCGAAGCGACACTGACGACAAAACAAAAAATTACTTAGAGTCTACATTAGAGAAATTTTTATCAAGACAAACGTCAAAATCGATGCCTCAGTTAAACAGCTGATTATTATTTTTGGTTATTACAGTTGTCAAACTGCATACATAAAAAACACTAACGAATTCGCCATATTGTTGTTTTTGCACAATTGTTGCCACCTTCCATAAATTCGAGTTCATTTTGACGTTTGTCATGATAAAAATTTGTCTAATGTAGACTCAAAGTTATGATTTGTTCGACAAATGTTCTGCCCACTGAAAACAAAAGGAAACAAATTGTGTGTGTTGCTCTGTCGACGTTTTGTTCTTGTGCGAACAAGAAAAAGGCTAGTATAGACGGTACGTTATTTCAGAGATCTGCGCCGACCGGCTTTAAGCCGACTGAGTCCAGCCACCGGAGGTTTTTTAAGAGCCGCCGCCGCCGCGAAAATTTCGGCTTAAAATTACTCAAATACAGACGCCGATTTTGGTCAAACTTTTAGTAAATTCAATGTAAAACCTTAAGTAAATTAATCACAATTTTGAAATTTTAATATACATTTTTTTAGAAATGTATCTGAACTTTTCTTATAATATCGGCGAAATTTTTAATATTAATTAACCATTGCAACCGAAAGAACAACAAAATAATTTATTTATTAGAATTTATTTAGGTATATTATCACGATTCAACTTATAAATAAATAGCCAGGTAGAAAATAAAACACAAAACAAAAATAAGAAAGGAAAAAACCATAACAAAAATAAAGAAAACAAACAACACAAAAGTGTATAAACAGACTGACGACTGCATTTTTATATGTTGTAGCAAGAAAGAATAACAACAAAACGGCTGCTGACTGCTGCTGTACTACAATACAATGGTAACTACAAAAGGTGCGTATGTAAATATTTTTACTTTTATCATACAAAAAATGAAAAAGTTCTTTCTATTGCCTAATTTTATGGAGTTTATTTGTTAATATGTATTTCCAGAAATTTCCTTGCAAGAAGGTCCACGATTATTGGATTTGAATGATGATTGTTTGGAGTTGATTTTGAAGCGTCTTAATCTAGTGGAACAATTTCAGATTTCCAAATTACATACCAGATTCAAAAATATCATACAATCTTTGTGGAGGTCCAAGTTAAACAATGTTATTGTTTACCCAGAAATACTTGAAGATATCGATGACCAAACGTTTATCGCTTTTATGTCAGAAGTGTCAGTGTTTATGCATAGTCTTCTAATGAGACATTGCGATATACGGTTCTTACGTTTATTAAGTGATTTGACTTTTCCCCAGACACAAACATTTAACTGGATGGGTGTGTCAACTAACCCAACAAGAGATGTAGAGGAATTGGAGGAGGCAGGACCGGAACAGGAACCACAATTTATAGATGAAGATGTGAATATGCTGGTGCACATCTTTCCCAATCTGAAAATACTCAAATTGAGGGCTTGTCAAATAACAGGCAAACATTTGTCACAATTAATTTCACTGCGTCAGTTAACATTGGATGAATGTCAGTATTTGGATTCCGATAACTTTCGAGATGTTTTCCAAGAATTGAAACTACGTAAATTTGACATAATGGAAGATTGTGATGAAATTAATTGCTGTGATTTGGTAGAGCTTAAGAAATGTCCCACTTTGGAGCACATTAAAATAGCCGACTATCATTTATGTTTTGACACCGACATAGTAAATGATATTTTACGCATGCCAAGACTGAAGAAACTGTCGATATATTCTAAAAATTTTGTCTTTGATGTTTTAGAAAGAATTTCTAGATCTAGATTAAAACAAATTCAAGCCTTTAAGTTCAATGGTGTCTTACACAACTTTGAAAGATTCTTCCGGGAATTGAGTCACATGCGAGAGTTGAAGAAATTATCATTCTACGAGTGTCGCGGCTACGATATAGAAGGAATACGTGATCATATGTTAAGTCAAATTAGCAAACAGTTGACCAATTTAGAGGAGATCCATTTATGTTCTTGTGACTTGGAGAGTGAGAATGGTGTTTTAAATTTTCTGCAAAATTGTCGCCAATTGAAAGTAATTAATTTGACAAGTACTCGAAAAGGATTTAATGTCTCAATGATTTGGCGATGTATGGACCTGATGAAGAAACAAAAGTGGCGAACTACCGGTTTGGAAATGTGGCTTAAAGATACGGACGTAGATAAAAGTATATTGGAGGTAATTTGTTTTTGCTGTTTATAGTATTTATTAAATGACTTCTTATATTTTTTTTATTTTACAGGATCCTCGTTATATGTATAATAACAGATTTTTGAAATTGGATTTTAAATCTTTTATAGTGGATTCAAATCCTCCTGGTGTACTAAAATTTACTTTTACCACATAAGTTTATTTGCCAAGTAACTGCTTAAATACGTATTATCTCTATAAATAATTTATTAAAAATATAAAATACATTTTTTAAAAATCTTATGTTAAACATTTTTTTATTACCAGGTGTATTCTGGAAATCACATTTTGTCGAAGTGATTTCAAATCACTTAAAATTTCTAATCACTTGCTTATTTTTGCAAACATTGTGTTATTAATCAAATGTTAAATGGCTTATATAAATAATTCATTATGTTCTTTATCCATTTTTCTTTGAAAATTTTTAATTTTATTGAAAAACAATTAAAAAATGGTTCTGCGTTTAAATTTTTCTTTACTTTGGAAACGATTACATGATTTAATTTTTTCTTTGCCTGTCAGCTGTTTACCTACAACGATTCTTCTATTTCTATAGGATTTGATAGATTCCGAAAATAACGTTTTTTATTCTCTAATTTTTTTATTTTCTTCCTTTTTAAAGCAATTATGGCCAATAAATTTGCTCCTGGTATTTTAATAAAAGGCTAAATACTTTATTTTATTTAATTGTAAACAAAATATAAAAAAATCATTTGCTCGTCAGTTCGAAAAATTAAAATCACTCCGAAAAATTTTAAATCACGTGATTTTCAAAACAGCTGAAAATCATTTGCGTGATTTCAAAATCGTTCGTGATTTGAAATAACCGTGATTCCAGAACAGGCCTGTATATAAAAAGAAAGTACTTAAAATATGCATTTTAGAGAACAAAAACTTAATTTTTTCCTTTTGTTATAAATATTTTTATTGTTTTTAATGTACTTTTAGTAAAATTTTAACACAAAAATACATTTTCCAATGGTCAAAATGTGAATTTTTAAATTTAAATTTGTGTAATAAAGTTGGATACCGAATAAAAATAGACAAAATTATGTATCAACATCAATTAAAATTTTCTAGCTAGATTGGGCTTTTTTTTATAAGGAGCTGTCAAAGTTAAACATTTTTTTACATTTTTGAAAAAGAGTCAAACATTTATTTTCATCAACATTCAGTGTATTTATTTTAAATAAAAAGTCTTTTAAAGTAAAAAAAAAAAAAATTTAAAATGGAACCATTAACTTCAGGTATTTAAGTGTACTTTTCATCAAGTATTTCGACCCATTTAACCCAAATGTACAGACGGACGGACGGACATTGCCATTCTGCTAATAAATTGAAAAATTAAACGTGATAATTAGTGTTGATATCACCTTTCCCTGAATTATGCATCATTTTCGACCCATTTAACTCTAATGTAAGACGGACGTACATTACCATTCTGCCAAAATAATCTTAAAAATCTAAAAATGCATTTTTTTTACCTAATCATAAATAAAAAATAAAACGTGTTCGTTAAAATACTTATATGTATATTTTCCCTGAATTAATCTCCATTTTCGACCCCTTTTACCACAATGTACAGTTTACTTTTTGCAACCATATGATTTACTGGATTTTCAAGCAAAAATAAAACTAGTAAAATTTGTAAATACTCAGTAAACAAGTTTGCAATCGTAAATTGCCTTGTTGTCTCTGTTTGGCGGTACCAAAGCAGAGTTTGTGGACTATAAATAGACACCAGCAGAATGGAATACGTATTTTCTGTGCCGCTACACACTTAATCAGCATTCGTGTTTGTGGACTATAATTAGACACCAGCAGAATGGAATACGTATTTTCTGTGCCGCTACACACTTCATCAGCATTCGTGGTGTCTTATCCATTTCGGTTTCGTTGAAACCTAAACACTCAGTTTATTAACTGTCACTTTTCTCTCAAAATGTTTTCTTACTTTACTGGATTTTGGGTACGCGAATGCAAACCCAGTAAAAGTTATTACTGGACAGTACAAATTTTGGGTAAACGAACGCTACTATTGTTTCAAAAAATTAATTTATTCATGAACGTTTTCATTTCATTGTGACCGATAAAATCTTAATATATTTAAAAGATGATTTAAAATAAATTATCAAACATTTCATTTATAAATGTTGTAAAGTATATTTTTTGGCTGTAAAATTTCTTAAACTAAGTTGAGGAGCTACTTATAAGTTAAGGCTCTTCATTTCGTTAGATAGACAAATACTTAAAATAGCCGATTGCCTATTTAATAAAATTAGCCAAAAAAATCACCACCTTGTTTATAAATTGCCAAAAAAATTGCGATGTCGCCAAACGGAAAATTCAGTCTCCAAAAGTAATAAAATACAGAGTAGGTAGCACGCTCATTTTTTTTGATTCGTTCCAAAAAAAAAACCAAAAAAATTTAATCCTAATTTTTGGAACGAAAAGTAAATAATACAAATTTAATCCAAAAAGTGAATTTTATTTGTAAATTTACGAATAATATTTAAAAGAGCGAATAAAAATTTTGTTCGAGATCCGAATTTTTCCGTACCTTAATAAAATATTACAACGTTTGGTGAAAAATCGGTGGTGTTCACGCCTTTCTCGGAAACTTTTAATATATAAATTTTTTTTATCATTGTCACCACAATTTTAGTAAAATGTTACTCATTGTATGTATGTATGTATGTATGTATGTATGTATGTATGTATGTATGTATGTATGTATGTATGTATGTATGTATGTATGTATGTATGTATGTATGTATGTATGTATGTATGTATGTATGTATGTATGTATGTATGTATGTATGTATGTATGTATGTATGTATGTATGTATGTATGTATGTATGTATATATGTCTTTTGTTTCAAAAGAGGCACGACATATGTGCCCATTTTTATTTAATATTTTCACAAAGAAGCAAAGTAAGCCGTTTAGGAAAAGTTTAATTTACAATAATTATATTGAAACGGTAGAAATTTTTCAAAAATGCATCCTAAAATTACATTTGCATTATGAATGCATTTTTTTAATGATAATATTATTTTTCAATTGCTACATTTATAGTGAACATATTCTTCTTAAATATGCAATTTAAATTTAGAAATATTGATGTTTAAAGTTAGACACTGCGATTTTTTTGACTTTTCGGAAAATTAAAATCGTGAATAAAATCGCGAATTTTTCAAAATTAAAAAAAAAAATAAAAATGGAGAAATGGGTTTGTTATTTAATTTATTAGTACACTTGTTCCAATAAATTGTTATTCTGAAGTGAAGCAAAAATTTAATTTTATTAAAAATGATCAATGTATAGATATAATTTTAATAAAGAATTATAATGAAATAAATATGTATATTCGATTTGTAGGTTTGGTTCTGTAACAATCTTCTTTTAGAGCTAGCCTTGCATTTCCGAAATTCTCGATCTAATTGAAAATTGATAGTTAAAATTTAAATTAAAAAAGGAAAATGTGTAAGTAAGGCGTTTATAAGTATAAATGTGCATTATTGATATAAACTTAAAATTATGTATTTATTTATTTATTTATTTATTTATTTATTTATTTATTTATTTATTTATTTATTTATTTATTTATTTATTTATTTATTTATTTATTTATTTATTTATTTATTTATTTATTTATTTATTTATTTATTTATTTATTTATTTATTTATTTATTTATTTATTTATTTATTTATTTATTTATTTATTTATTTATTTATTTATTTATTTATTTATTTATTTATTTATTTATTTATTTATTTATTTATTTATTTATTTATTTATTTATTTATTTATTTATTTATTTATTTATTTATTTATTTATTTATTTATTTATTTATTTATTTATTTATTTATTTATTTATTTATTTATTTATTTATTTATTTATTTATTTATTTATTTATTTATTTATTTATTTATTTATTTATTTATTTATTTATTTATTTATTTATTTATTTATTTATTTATTTATTTATTTATTTATTTATTTATTTATTTATTTATTTATTTATTTATTTATTTATTTATTTATTTATTTATTTATTTATTTATTTATTTATTTATTTATTTATTTATTTATTTATTTATTTATTTATTTATTTATTTATTTATTTATTTATTTATTTATTTATTTATTTATTTATTTATTTATTTATTTATTTATTTATTTATTTATTTATATATTTATTTATTTATTTATTTATTTATTTATTTATTTATTTATTTATTTATTTATTTATTTATTTATTTATTTATTTATTTATTTATTTATTTATTTATTTATTTATTTATTTATTTATTTATTTATTTATTTATTTATTTATTTATTTATTTATTTATTTATTTATTGATTTATTTATTTATTTATTTATTTATTTATTTATTTATTTATTTATTTATTTATTTATTTATTTATTTATTTATTTATTTATTTATTTATTTATTTATTTATTTATTTATTTATTTATTTATTTATTTATTTATTTATTTATTTATTTATTTATTTATTTATTTATTTATTTATTTATTTATTTATTTATTTATTTATTTATTTATTTATTTATTTATTTATTTATTTATTTATTTATTTATTTATTTATTTATTTATTTATTTATTTATTTATTTATTTATTTATTTATTTATTTATTTTATTCAATAAGTTTTTTTAGCCCTTAAGGGCCAATAAGCCAGTACAACAATATAAATGGCATACAATTTTCACTTAAAGATAATTTTATGTTTTATATAAAATTTGGAAATACATGGAATTATCTGCAAAAAATATAAAAGAAAACGTTTATCTATCTGATATTTATTTTAAAACCCCCCATTGCACTAATGTTAAGAGAAGAAGAAGAAAAAAGCTATATGCATATAAAAAGGGTACTGAAAGACAGCAACTAATAGGATTATAATAAATTTTAGGGAATTATACAGTTCCATAATCCAACAGATCTCACAACAAATAATCTCTTCATAATTAGTGAATTGAAGCGCGGTGGTACTAAAGCTTGTGTTCTTGAATAGTTATCAAACTGAAACCTGACTCTTAAATACGGTGGACAATCTGTCTTAATTATTTTATATAATTGAAGAAAAATTCTCATCTTTATATAACTTTGAAAATTACATCCTAAAAGCGATTTAACATAAGATGTCATTCGAGTTCTATATTTAAGACCATAAATGTACCTAACTATCCTATTGAAACAGTGTTCCAGTCTATCAATATTTTGTTGCGTTGTACCGCTATATATTTCCATTCCATAAAGAAAAATAGGTAAACAAACCGAAAAAACTAATTGTTTTCTCACTTTAATAGGCAAGTGGCAACCAAGCGCATAAAAACGTTTCAATATGAAGGAAATTGTTGCTATAATATGATTAATGTGTACCCCAAAATCTAATTTATGATCAATATATAAACCAAAACATTTCCAATGCAGTCAAATACAAAACAATTGAATAACAAATATTGATAATAACAAAAATCATAATTTAAATTATTTATTAACCTAGGTTATATGATTTGATATTTCTGATTTTAATAAATGAAAATAAATTTAAAATAGATGCAAAAAGATAGAGCAATATTCCCATTTGAACAACCGTATATTAAGTGATTAATAATAAAAAAGGAAATGGAAGATTTCTATGCGGAATAAAATTGCGACAAAATTAAAAATGTTCTAACTTTTTCAAAAACCAAAGAATCCAGTCATTATATCGGGGTATTTAAGTAGTTTACAAGATATATCTTTATTGGATAAAAAGGATTGTGCACGAAAAAATCCGTAAATAGAAATTTTCTTATCGAAACTATACCAATGGGCGATTTTTTCTAAATTATATTTTTATTAATGACTGTTATGTTCAAGTTATAAACATAAAAGAATAAATTATATCCTGTTGGTTTTTAAGGAAATATCTGATCTTTTCCAGTATTCTTCCAATTAAAGGTTTTATTGTGTTTCGGTCACTTTTTGGCTCGAATAAGTCCACTTATTTTTAAACTCCGTTTCATTTTAAGCTGAGCTTTTAATGTCCTTTGTTGTCCTTTTGTCAATATAGTGGTTTCTCCGTTTAACGAATGATATATTATCAGGCCAATTCGTAAAATCGAAAAATTCGTTAAATCGCGAATATATTCTACTAACAAAATATACTTTAAAAGATTTATTTTAAAGACTACATTTTTACTTTTTAACGTTTAAACACAATTTAGTTATTTTATAACAACAAAAGTAAAAAATAAATTAAAAAAAATTAAAAATTAACAAAATTAAAATTTAAAAAAAAAAAAAAACTAACTTCTAATAACAATTTTTTTTTTTTTTTGACAAATTACAAAGAATTTACCATGGTTGTCAAATACTAGAGAGTAGGCCTTTGATTGCAACTGTTATGAACTGTTTATAATGTTAAATCTGCTTAACTCTACGTCTCCACAAAGAAACTTTTATTTCTTAACACAAGAAATAACGTCGGCAGAATAACAGGAAAAAACTTTATGTTAAGGGGTGGAGAAAACGTACATGAGAAATTTGTTTTGTTAAAAACATCAAAATTTTAAAAAATAACAATAAATTTGACAGCTTATGTTAAACATTATTGCTCAGATTTGTGTTTAAACATTTATTGCGAAATAGATTGCGCAATAGATTTCTTATTGGTCCACACGTAACATTTTGAATAGAGAGATAGAATTTGACAATTGCGGACACAAAAATGTCTGCGTGGAGACTAGGGGTAATAAGTAATTCTCAATTGAATGGATACTTTAAGCGGATTTTAAGCGTAAACGCATCACATACATATGTATGGTGGTATATGATAAAATGACATGGCACAAAATACAAACGAAAGCATATTTAAAAAGTAAAAAATAACAGCTTTGCAAGTATTTTTAATTTGTTTTTACTGTTTTTTATTTAGAAAACAATTTTTAAATGAAAAAATATTGTCCAAACGAAAATCTCTAATTCTCTTCCTTTTGCATAAAAGGGGAGAGTAGTACTCTTTCAATAGGATGAGAAATGTGTTTTATTTACTTTCTCTTATTTTTATAGATTTCAGATCAGATTATTTGGAAAAATTCGTTAAATCGAGTACTAAAATATATAGATTGTTCGTAATATAAGGTACTCAATGTTAAAAATTTGGACGTACGTTAAATCATGAATTCGTTAAACTGAGTATTTGTTAAACCGGGAAACTACTGTATTTTCAAAAAACAAAAAGTTCGATTTCCATAACATTTTTTACGATAAAATGAGAAGATACGTGGTCGTAAAAAAATTATGACAAAAGCTCTTTAGCATAAATAAAATGTTTTTAACAAAAAAAAAAAAAAAAAAATGTTGCGATTTTATTCCGCATACGTTACGTCGAGTCTACATTAGAGAAATTTCTATCAAGACAAACGTAAAATTTTTGTTTGAGTTGCAGATAATTTTTTATCTCTATCAATTATAGGGGAAAACGCATGTCATAATAAACCATGCAAAAAGTACCAACAACAATCAAGATGGCGTCTTTTACCAAGCATTATCAAGACAACGTTGTCAGAGCTTGAGCGCTGACAGTTTTCTTTTAACACTGCAATAATACTGACAAATTCAGTCTACATTAGACAAATCTTTATCTTGATAAAATTTTGACGTTTGTCTTGATAAAAATTTGTCTAATGTAGACTCAAAGTTAGTGTACTGTAGAAACAAATTTCGTAGGAATACACCTCAATCGATGTAAATTAATAAATGAAAAATATTTAAACAATTTTTGAAATTAAACTTCAGTAGGAAACCAGCGATGGAAAACCACTGGTCTAGAACATTTTGTCTCGAAATGGGTATCAAACAAGCGCGAATGTTATATTCGGCCCGGCCGAATGTATATACCCACCATCAACTTTTTCAAATTTTAAGTTATATGGGAGGGGGCGGTAAAGTGGGCGGACCACGCCCATTTTTTGTTCGAGTTTATATCGATCCCCGAACTATACGTACAAAATTTCGTTGTCGTACATGCTTTTGTTGAAGAAATATCAGCAGAAAAGTATAAAACGGACACCCTGTGTTTCTTAGATGGGGTCTTAGATGATTCCTTCGACATGTTACACACGGAATGACAAAATCAATATACCCTCCATCTTTTTGATGGTGGGTATAAAAAATTATAATTTTAAGCCAGTTATGAAAAAATATAAAAAGTTCTATACTTTTTATTGCAAAAAAAAGGGGGAAAATTGAATTTTTTTTGAAATTTCGAATTTTTTGAGACCTTTGTCGCGAAAAATATCGATTTTTTTTTTGGGCCAAAATGTACCAGACTCATATGATACTGAAGATGAATTTTAAAAACGATTTAAAAATTTTTTTATATTCTGCTCATCGTTTGAGGGTTCTTCCTGTATCGAACTATCAAAAAAGTGTTTCATCGGGTCTCCCCAATGTTGTTGACGAAAAGTTCTATGTGTAATTTTCTGATTTTGTTTTTATTGGGCCATCGGAAGACTAAATCGATCGTCCATTTTCAATTTTAATCTATTTTCAAATATCAGGATTAGTGCCTAAATCATTAAAGGATTGAAACATAATTTTGTACGGATTTCATTAAAAAAAATTGCTTTTTCGCTCTCCTAAAAAAATGTTTCAAAAAAACATAGGACTTTTTGTCAGTACACCGACGATATGTATTACCTTCAATTAGTATTTAAAAAGAGCAAATATTCTTAGTTAAACCGCCTGATAACAATTGATTTGTTACACATCCGATGTGTCTTAATTAAACAGTAATTTGATTGAATTATCGCGAATTGACATTAATTAGAACGTGAAATTCAATTAAAATAAAAGCGTAAACAAAAACTTATTCTGTTAAATTACACTATGCGACAAATTTTGTATCATCAAATATTACCTTAATGATTACAACGCGAAATGAAAATTACCATCAGATTAATAAAACCTCCAATGGATTTCGCTAAGTTAGTTTGAATTTCGATTTTATGTATTCTGTGTTCCAAGTTTGGGCTCAAAATTCTTTCCAGACTTTCGATGTGGAAGTATTTATAATTTTATACAGAGGAGAAAGTTCTTTCGTCCTGCCAAAGGCCGGCTATGCAGAAAAACTTTAATTTCAGGCAAAATGAAATAACTCCCAATAAAAACAAAATAACTCCCAATGATATTCATTTACTTGGCTCTATGAAATAGCTCCCAATGAAATAACTTAAAAAAACAAAAATGAAATAAGTCCCAAAAAATTCCATACATTTTAGAAGTTTTTTCATATGAAATAACTGCTAAATTTTTTTGAAATTATTGCATTTTTTTAGGGAGTAACTTCATTTTCTTATAAAATTATTTAATTTTTTAAAAATACGAATAATGAAATAAGTCCCTTCAAAAATAGGTTATTGGAGCTATTTTATTGATTTTTTTAGGAATGAAAGCTTGATTTGTGTTTTATACATTACATAAGAAATAATATTAAAAATATTATGCTAATATGCTTTTAATATGCTTTTAAAAATAGTCGTTAAAAAAACTGACTTTTAACATAAAATCTCCACTCCTGCATTCGTTTTTGGCCGGGCGGGAAGCAGTTTAGTGTTAAATCATTCTAAATCTATTTCTATAAAAAAATGGGTACCAAGTTTAAAAAAGCTCGCGTGACATTTTTTTTATTAATCGATAAAAATGAAACTATTTTTTAAACTTGACAATTTTCGGCCAATGCTGGATGTAGGATGCAAACTTAAATCAATTCAAAATTTCTTTATTAACCATTTATGAAGCCTTATCTTTTGAAATTAATAAGGAACAAATTTTTTTATTTACGGAACTTTGAGAAAAAAGTGAATGAATTGTACTATATTTTTGTAAAAAAATAGCCATTTTTAATGCCAATTTCAGAGTGCTGACTTTTAATATTTTTCACGTCTAGACGAATTGAGATAATCCAAAAATTCTTTCAGTATATTATTTTGAAATATGTAACAAATTACAGAATATTTTAAAAAAAATTTTACCTCATATATCTCCGGACTTATTCCCGAAAAACGAAAGAAAGTCGAGCCAAAAAATCAAAAATTCAAAATTCAAGCGTAAATATCTTTTTAACTGTAAGAGATAACTTAGATGAGTAAGCTTATTTTTTCTTTATCTTGCCAAGCCCTTTCCAGAAATATAAAAATCTTTAAAATCGGACTTCATTTGTACAAGTTACGATTTTTTTTAACTTTTACATACTCGAGGTAGTCAACTTTGACACCCTGTAGCTTATCTCGTGTTATCACAGGGTGACTACAAGATGATTTTTCTGAAAGCTTAAGTCCTCCTCTACAACTCTTCCATACATTTCAATTTGATCCGACCAGTAGTTTAGGAGATTCAGATTTATTACCAAAAAATTTGCGTTTGACCCCACTGTGCAGCGGTCGGAAATGGGTTAAGCAACCTTGTTAGTCGAAACAACTAACGAAACACTTGTGTGACTTTTTGAACTTTTAGCGATAAAGTAATTTAGTAAATATAGTAATGCGGTGTAATTAATATAAGTTCCTATAGTATGAAACATATTTTTTTTGGGCGAAAATAAATACAATGTGACTCCTAGAAATAATTTTAGCAACACATAAATATATTTTTTTGTCACATTACACAATGATGATGAGGAAGCTCTATTTCCTATATCAAATAGAAAAGGCATGCTGAAGACTTAGTGGTTTCAAAGTTCCAGACTTATTACCATTTATTTTGCTTTTGGCCCCACTGTGCGGTGCTGCTCTACATTTTCAGCACCAAACTAAACATTAATTATATTAATGTTTATTAAAAAAATATGTTAAAAGTAATTAAAGAAACATCTTTTGACAAAATTTCCATAAGCACTACATAAGGATCTAGTTTAGCGACAAATGACTGGCAACTCCCAATATATCAACCAAGCATCTTAAAAATGCCGAAAATCTCATATCTCAACGTAAATTTATAACAATAATGTAAATTGTAGAAAAAAATAAGATTTTCAGCTTCTGCGGCTAAAAAAACACTGAACTACTAAGCTATACTGTAAAAAAAATGCAAAAAAGTATCATAAATTTGAAATATACATAGAGTTTGCAAAAATATTTGTCTTTTTCGGTTATTATAATTAATAATACATTAAAAAAAAAAAGGATATTGCCTGTTCCAAATTTTTTATACAACTAACACAAAAGGTACTTATGCATCACCATCTCTGAAAAACTACAAATATTAGAGTTTGAACAAAAAGTCGACTTTTCGACTTTTTTAATTTTTAAATAGTTGATTTTTCGACTTTTTTCAATTCTTAAAGTGTCGATTTTTCGACTTTTTTAATTTTGGAATAGTCGACTTTTAGACTATTTTAGACTTTTTCCGACTATTTTGAACTTTTCGAGATAGAGGATTTTGAATATGGAATACATAGAAAACAACTAGAAATCCAACTCTTTTCATTCGCTCAGAAACAAAAAACTACTCTCTTCACACGCATAAATTTGTTCTGTAGAAAATTTTACTAAACATACAAAGAGTTAGGTTTTTTTGACAATTGAGTTAGGTTTTTTTGTGAGCAAGTTGGAGTTCTAGTTGTTTTCTGTGATGGAATATATAGTAACTTTTTTATATTTTACACCAGAAACAAAAACATTATGAAAATGCAAAAGGCCGTAACCACAATTTTAAATTTTTTGCTTTAAAATTAAATAATTAAGTTTTTTGCACTAAATCTTTTTAATTGCTTTTTTAATTGAAAACAAAATTATTTAACTATATCGATCGATTTTGGTACTTATCTTTTGTTGGGACCTTCGATTTTACCCATATTTTTGAAATGCCGAATCAATATATCAATATACGAATAGTTTTCGGAATTAGAGATCATCAATGAATCGGAATTAGAGTTCATCAATTAGAGTTTGGGTCAAATATGGACCGAAAGTGATATATTTCTGATACCTTAAACTTATTTTCGTAGAGTTTCATTTTGATACTATATTTTTCAAGAATTTAGAAGCTCTCAAGTGCTTCTGAGGGGAATGATTTATGAAGCCTATAGGCTATCTTATTTCTATTCAATATATTGATTACTATATATAACCAATATTTTGCGGCAGTTTCCAACTCAGTAATGTCAAAGTTAGAATTTTGGTCAGCTAATTTGGCAAAATCTCACACTGTGTCTTCATTAGATATGAAATAATTTTAAACATTATGTTGATATTTTTTTAATTAATTTAATTGTTAAAATATTTTATCAATTATGGCAACACTTATTAAACACAAACTGTGATAAAAAGTGGCACGGAATTTAAGAAAAAATAAAGAAACTGTCCCTGTTGTGTTTATGACTTAAGTTTTATCTGGAGTTCATTACTTAAGTAGGCATTACTATGCTAAGGAAATGTAGCTCTGCTTAATCCAATGATTTTGCAAATGAGCTAAAATTAAAAGTGTTAAGTGTGATAAGCGGACATTCGTTCTAATGATGCTTTTGACAAATATATAAATATGTTGCCAGATTATTCTTAAATTATACACATTAATAATATAATATATAATTTTTTTTTTTTGAAAATAAGAAAAAAAATAAATAAATAATAAAACAATTTTATTTACAAATTTAAACGAGTGATTTCTATTTGCATTTTATTTTTTTAAATAAACAGTAATTAATAAGACTCTGCTCAGTAAAGTTCAAGAAATATAATATAAAATTATTATTTTTTATACACTTTTTTTGTTTTGTTTTTGTGAATTAATTACTAAATAATAGTTAAATTGCTGAACGTGTGAGTAAGTAAAGTGAACTAGTTGCAGCAAGCAGCATTTTAAATTTTCCCAGAGCTCTAGAAATTCTAAATCTGAAACAAATTATAAATACAAAAAACTTATAGGACGACATTTCAGTCGGCATTTAAAACTAGATCTTGGATAAATGTTACACAATACTTAACGAAACAAATGAATAAATATAAATAAAAAAGTGCGTTAATTAAATGAAAATTATTATAAAACTATTAAATAAATACGTTAAATTAAATTCTTAAATAAATGTTAGACAAATTGTGTGGTGTTGAATTTAAATTTAAATAAAAGCTTTTAAAAATAATTTTATTATTGTTATTGCAATTTGTTTTCGTTTTAAAAGTAAGTTAACCGTTAAACTACGATTTTCTTTGTTTTTTTTTTTTTTTGTAATAAATAAACAAAAATATTAAAAGGTGCAAATGTTAATTGTGTAAATTAAAATTTCAGTGAACTTTAAAAGGGGAGATTTTTAAATTTATAATAATATGCTAAACGTGGACAAATATTATCTTTAATAAAGAGTAAAAAATATATAAACAAGAAAAATATTTTTGAAAATTAAATTTGAAATTATTTTTCCTTTAAGGATATTACAGCTATTATGAGTTTGACCCTGTGAAGTGTTAAAAGTATATTTTATTGTTTAATTAAAATTTATTTCTGACAATTTCTAGAAAATATTTGTTTCGTAAAGTATACCTATGTATATTTTAGAAATGAAATCGTAGCAAATGTAAGTTTAATTAATTTATTTGATTGACACTGACTTTTAAATCAGACATGTTTTGTTTCTTCTTATCAAAACCCAGCTTGATATGAATTGTAACGAAAAGATCTCAGCAATAAGCGCCTATTTTCAGCTAAAATCATTTTAAACTAATTATTAGAATAAAAATGTAATTGGAGATAAGAAACAAAAATATATACATATTTTTTATTTTATTTTTTATTAATCGATTTTTACAGTGCTATTCTCGACCGAGTGACAAAAAAAATTATTGTGAAAGTTGTGACAATAACAAAAATTTTTCTGTTCTGGCTTTCAAAAAAATTGTTTTTGTATAAATTTTTGGTGACAGTTGTCACATACATAAAAGTACTTGACAAGAACTAACGAATGACAATTGTCATGAATTCGAGAATACCACTGTTAGTCTGAAATTACTAACAAAATATTTGTTATGAATTCAAATTTCATTTAATTTATCAAACTAAAATTTTATCATTTGAATTCTTTTTTTATTTCTGGTTTTTAATAGTTTCCAGGAGAATCTTCGAATCGGTAAAAATAAATTAATAAATAACATGTCAGAAATGTCAAAAAAATTGGTTAGAATATATCTGGACGAATAAAGTTTTTTTGGTCCAGCGTTCCATTATTTTGGGCAAAACTTTAGCCAATTTAAAATTTAATTCTTAGAAAATTAAAAAAAAAAAAATGCAAATTGAAATACTCCTAGGAGTCCCAGGAGTCGTTAATTTGGTTTAGGATCCCTAAATAGCAATAAATACAAAATTAATATTAATGAGTGTACTGTGGACCGACTTCTGAAATTGTCAATATTGACCCGTTTTAGCGCCTTTGTATTTTTAATGCGATTTTAAAATTTAAAATTAGATATAGTGGAAATTATTTTAATTTGTCTACTTAATATAATTTATTAAAAAAATTATAATATAACAAACAATTAGAGTAAAATTTTTGATAAATTTTATCACAGTAACACTCAATAATAACCACTTTTTATTTTATATATTTTAATGAGTAAACAACAATTAAAGAAAAAAATAATAAATTAAAAAAAAAAAAAATAATAAAAATAGTTATATACAAACGTAGATTTATTATATCGTTGGCGCGTTGAAGAAAAGTCCTATGTTTAATTTTTCGAAATTTTTTTATTGGACTGTTTGTTCTGATTGTTCATTTGTATTTTTTTCTCGCTCTCATCAAAAGTTATTCAAAAACACAAAGGATTTTTCGTCAGCGCACCGACGATATGTAAATATGTACTTAAAAATGCAATGTATGTATAAACAAAGGTATAAATATAACAATTCTAAGCTTAACCTTTTCTAAACCACATCTAATCATTTGTTATTTAAAATGAAATCAGCAATTAGTAATAGGTAATAAAGTGTGTTATTTTTAAATTTACAAAAATTTAAATGATTTTCTTAACAAATCTCTATTCAAATTCATCTACATACATATTAATAAAATATATTTTTTCCTAATTTAACATCTTTTTAGATTTCGATTTAGATTTAGCAATTCGCATGTTTTATATATGTGTTTGAGGCAAACCTTTTTGAAAAGAGTAATTTAGTTTGAATTTATCTAATCGATCGTTTTATAACTGTCAAGAGGAAATCACAATAGAAATTAAACAAACTACTGATGACATTTAGAGCAAATTTTCTTCGATAACTAATTTATTATTCCGTGTTATTTGATTGCTATTAATTGACTTAATAAGTTACACATCTTTTTTACACTTATAGAACTATCAATGAAAACCGGCGTCGACATTATAAAATAAACGCAAATTTAATAATTGCAATTTAAAACTTAATTTATTAGCAAAAAGCTAGTTTTAATTAAATACTTATGTAACAAAAAAAAAAAAAAAGTGTCATTAGCAAAAGTCTAGCGCCAACTTTGAAAAATCCACTAAAATTAGTTTAGTGGAAAATTAGGAATTAAAATAAAAAGTGAAAACAAAAACACAAAATCTTTCAAATTATTGTTTACTGATATGTCAAGTTAAAAAATAAAATTTTAATTCGATTTTAGAAATTAATTTATACAAAGTCAATAGTTTGTATGCCTTTAGAATAAAATTATCTTTTCGAAATATATTTAATATGAAAATAAACAAAAATTCATTTTTACGCTGTAACAACAGATATTGTGATACATTTAAGTATCTACAGATTTGTACCAGTATAACACTATACAATCAATAGGAAAGACAAATATTTTACAAATTCTGATAAATGTTCTACCATACATAGACAAATGTTTTAAATGACTCACTGATACTTGAATTAAAATAACAACAAATTTGTTGAAATTGATATGCGGAATTTACATTTGTTTTTGTTATTATATGATTACAATGCAAAAAAAATAAAGTTCAATGAATTTTTATAAATAAATTTCTAAGATATCTATTAATCTCTGTAATTGTATGAACTAGACAATTTTAATGACAATTTTAATTAAGATGTAAATTATATACTATTAAAAGTCCTTTTAATTGTTATTATTATTAAATATAAATAAATGCAAACTAATTGATTCAAACCTAGAAAATTTTTGGAAAATCTTCTTTAATAAATAGTATATTTCTCAAATTATATTCAGTTAGAAAATATGAGATGAAATAAATAAGAAATTCTAGAAGTATAACGTTAGATATTTATAAAATTTTCAAGTGATTATAAAGTCTAAAGTTTTTGTATATTGAATTTCCATTGTTGTTAAAAAAAAAAAAAAAATATTTAAATATATTACACAATTTAAAAAGCTTTAGAATTTAGACTTGTTTTTTTTTTTTTTTTTTTTCAAAAAATATTATACATACATGTACAATAGAGTGTCCCGAGGAAAAGCACTTTTGAGATTTCGATGTAGAAAGACCCCTTAAACGTTGCATACAAACTTGCTTAATATGGAAAAAATATTTAAAAAAAATTAAAATTTATCTTTAGTTCCATAATAGCGATTGAAATATCGTGGGTCTCATACATTTTGACAAAAAAAAAAAGTTTAGATTTTTTTTTATCGAAATGGGTGTCAAAAAAATCGTAATATAGAGAAAAATATTTTAAACATTTTGTTTCGCTAAAAGAAATTTTACGGCATTTTGATGAACAAATTTTTTTGAAAATTATCTATTATCAGCAGTACTTTCGCAATGCAAATTTTATTTATTTTAGCCATAAAAGGAACAAAATTAAAATTTTGTATTTGTATTTTTTGGCCAAAACTCAACTCGCGCAAACAAAAATTTTTTCTGCAGTGTAATACTAAACACTTCAATTAAGCAAAAATTGCATTTTGTTTTTTTTAATAATTTCACTTTAGCTAGCGATGAAACAATCTCTAATAATGCACATTGGAGTAAAAGGGGTTGAAAATGGCGATTAATTCAGGGAAAGATGATATCAACACTTTAATGATCACGTTTAATTTTCCTATTTATTAGTAAGTGAAAAAATGCATTTTTAGAATTCTAAAATATCTTTTGGCAGAATGTCCGTCCGTCTATACATATGGGTTAAATGGGTCGAAAATGGTGCTTAATTCAGGAAAAGGTGATATCTGAATTTTGATGATCAGTTATATTTCTTCTATTTATGAATTAGTAAAAAAATGCATTTTTAGAATTCTAAAATATTTTTTGGCAGAATGGCAATGTCCGTCCATCTATACATTTGGGTTAAATGGGTCGAAAATGGCACTTAGTTCAGGGAAAGGTGATATCAATATTTTAATATTTAGATTTAGTTTTTATATTGGTCAAGAAGTAAAAAAATAATATATTTTGGGAATTTAAAGACTTTCTTTAAAGAATTTTAATGTCTGTCCTTCCGTCCGTCTGTTTATTATTTTTTTCAAATTTACCAATTCAAAATCGTTTAGTTTTTGACTCAATAAAGATATCGACTTCAAATTTTCTTCATTTGATAAACAATAAACTGATTAAATCGGTGAAAATGTTAGGATATATATGGAAAAGACTTGACCAACATCTTGTAAAGTTGAGATTGTTGAAATTTCAAATGAATATATCTCGAAGAATATATAAGAGAAAACGCATGTTTTTAAAGGATTTATCAAGGACTTTAAGTGATATAAAAATCGGGTAAGGAACATCATTTTCTATGACATTAGTATTTTGAACTCCCATAGTTCCGCTCCTGAAGTGTATATGGAATCCTGCTTCTAAACTCAATATGATACTGTCCTCTGCTACGCCTATGTGAAATTTCATATACTATATCTAACCGATTAGAAGTTACAGATTTAATTTAATGTTTAATGTTTGATAAAGCAAAGAAAATGTCTGCAAGAAGATTTTTGTATGAAATTAAAAAAAAAAAAAAATAAATAAAAAAAAAATAATTTCTCAAATTGGGCTACATATGCGCACGATTTTTTTTCATATTAATAAAGTGGACAAAATATGTACTATTTTTCAGAAAATTTTCAGAACAAACAAAACAAAAGTTGCATTCCATGAAAATTTAAAATTAGTGATTTTTAGGACAATTAAAAAAAAAAATACCAGAAGTTCCATTTTAAATAGAACCATCAAGAAAGACTTTTTATTTAAAATAAATACACTTAAAGTTGATGAAAAATAAATTTTTTACTGTTTTTCAAAAATTTTAAAAAATGTTTAACTTTGACAGTCCTTATAAGAAAACAACACAAGATTTTAATTGATATTGATACATAGTTTTGTCTATTTTTATTCGGTCATTAATAACATTTTGCCAATTCTAATAAAAACCTTTTTTCTATAGTAATTTTTTGTTTAAAATAATGTACGTATTAAAGAAAATTTCACACAGTTAGAGCTAGTGGGAGAGGTCCCTAAAATTAGTAGCGTTGTAAAATGGTTTCAAGGGCACAAAAATGGCGCTTAATTAAGGAAATTATACAAATAATGTACTTTACATTTTGTTTCATTTATTTGGGCACAAACAAGTAAAAAATTTACATTTTTCAATTTTACCATTTCCTTTTTTTTTTTTTGGTTTTTAAGCCAGCGTCCGTCAGTCTGTTCGAAGTTAAGAACATTTTTTTTTAAAGTACGGATGACAGTTTTTAAGATTACTTAATCAAATTTTGTACAAAAGTTTATATTGATTTAGTCATTTATTGCCGTGAATTTGATTTAAATTGGTCCATTATTTTATATATGTTTATGCTTTTTCATATAAATAGATGTGGATATTGAGAAAAAAATAATTTTTGAAATGTTTTATGTGTACAGTATTTCTATTGAAAAATACAAAAAGAGTTGATCCATTATTGGCCTTAGCACCTATATAAGACTCATAAGGACAATTTTTCAGCATTCATCGTTCTTTTGAAGCATATTTTTGCAGTTTAAATGACATATTTTTGTGCATATTTTATACATAAGAGATTCATTTTGCATATATTACAAAGAGCATAACTTTTTTTTATATAAATGTTGTAATTTTCTAAAAATGTACAAAATTTAAATATTTTTAGCAATTACTAATAAAATTTAGCCTGAAAAAGTTATATTTTAAGAGTATATTTTTTAATTTTAAGGGTACATTTTCCGTTTTAAGAGAATTTTTTATACGCATAAAACTTTTTTAGAGCATATATTTGGTTGCTAATAACTTTACCTTTCTTTTGCTATAATAAAATGAAAAAAAAAAGGAATTAATAACTAGATGTTTGAATAAACTATAAAAAAGTGCAAAATATATATTTAATATCCAAAGAACAATTATATAGGAAACTATAATAAAAATTTCATATTTTCATAAAAATTACGATTCCATCCTAAAAGTTTCATATGAAAATATTAGCAGTCGATTTCAACAAAATTTTCATTATTTTACAGATACCGATTTTTCCAATATATAAATGTGTTAAAAATTTCATAAGTTTAAAATATTTATTTCTGTTTTTGCCTATTTTTTTGACCCAGATTTAAAACTTATACATAAATCGACAGCTTGACAAAGCGTTTAACACCTTCTATACAATTTTATTTTTATACCCACCATCAAAAAGATGGGGGGTATATTGATTTTGTCATTCCGTGTGTAACATATCGAAGGAATCATTTAAGACCCCACAAAGTATATATTATCTGGGTCCTGGTTGAATTCTGAGTCGATCTAGCTATGTCCGTCCGTCTGTCTGTCCGTCTGTTGAAAGCAGGATAGAGCTCTAACGGGGCAACATAGGGAGACGCACAAATATTTATCTTATATAAGGTTTGTTTGGTGTTGAAAATGGGCAAAATCGGTTAATAAACAAAAAAGTTATGGGCTAAAAACTAGAAACACAGGGCCGGGCCGAATACATTCGGGCTTGTTATTAATTAATTTATTTCTATTCATTGAAGCAAATGAAACGAGTATAAATTTTCATTTAATAAATTAATTTTCAATAATAAATTGTCTCTGTAAATTTAAATGAAGCACTACCGTGTAAACTGAGGTTTAGATGTTATTACAATTTACAAAAACACCGTGCAGGTTAGTAAGTACTTACAATAACAGCAACAAAATTAAATTAACATCAAATTATTAGTTAATTAATAAAATAAAACAATAGTAGTCGTTATAAATATTACAAATATTAAAACTCAATGTGATACGAGTTGTATATCATATGATTAATGACAAGTCAAAGAGATGTTGACCCCGTAAACTTAACATAAAATTAAACTGATTTATTTAATTCTTAAAATGAACTTGATCATAATTATTTTAGATATATTATTAACTTGTAAAAAAAATTCTTGGATATGTATGTATATATTGTAAGTATATGGGTATAATGTAATAATTTAAGTAGTATGCATGATTCAAATACACAACACTTTTATTACTTTAAAAACACAAGATTTTATATAAAATTATCACAAATAATCGAATAAATTTATTTAATATTCAATTGTTATTAAAAACCATTAGTAGTGCAGTCTAAATAGGAAATTGATAATTTGAATAAGAATGAGACAAAGTGTTTAGATTAATTTATCGGTAAAAATATAATTTTGTACTCGATTTAATGACATGGTGGTCGTTTAATTAAATACGTAAGAGAATTAAGTAATTGGATTGTTTTTCAAATAATTGTTATTGTCCCATATAACGCATTTCCTACACTATTGTACGGGATAAATATAAATATAAAAAATTTTTTTCTTAAAAAAAAAAAAAAAAAAAAACTAAAGGAAATAACTAAAAATATTTTTAAAAATTTAAGGATGTAATTTTGTGAAATCATTTCATTTCAAGAATATTATAGATAATTTTTTTATTTACCACAAATTAGTATAAGTATATTTTCTATTTTTAAATTTAAAAAAAAATATAAACAATTATATTTATGAATAATATACAAACATAATTAAATAAAAGGGAAATCTGAGTTATCGTAAGAAATATATGTATATTTGTGTATAAGAGGCTTTGAACCTTTTTACGAACATTTGTATGAATTTTTAATTTTTTTAATTGTAATTATTAAATTTTATTATTATTACTTTTTTTATTTGATTTATTGAAATTAATCTTTGGCCTTGATTTTTTTAATTTGTATTTTATTTTTTACAACCCTTAAAATAATAGTTTATTTTTGTTATATAAAATATAACTTTCAGAATCTAAATTAAATGATTAATGCAAATTGTAATGATCAGGGCAAGTTTAAATATGCGCTTGAAATAGCTCGAAAAAAATGGTATAATGTGCACAGATTCAAAGTTCTGATAATTTTCAATTTAATAAAAATTAAAATTATGGGTAAATAGACCTTAATAGTTAAATTATAACCTTATATTTTTTAATTAAAACAGTTGTTTCATTTTACGTGAAAGTCTAATTAATATATTCAAGAAAAAATAAAATAAAAGAGCAAGATTATTTATCACTTAAAGTTCTAATTCATTCAATCATCGACTTGATTGATTTAATAAATTTTTTATTTGGAAAAATGCTTCTGTTTTTAATTTTTTAGTATTTTTAGTTTTTAGTATTTGATATATTCATTTTGGTGAGAGGTACAAATTTAAAAAAAAAAATTTAATTGAATGAATTATTTTGGTGATTAATGACTTTTTTCTGTGTACGGAATTTTTTTCTTTACAATAATGTTAAAATAATTTTATCAAAATTCTAAATCGCACAAAAATTACGTTTTTGTTAATAAAACTGATTGTAGTATTTATTTATTTTTTTAAATTTTTTTGAAGAACAAGCTTTGAAAACTTGACCTGTAGTGCGATTCATTAACTTATTTTAACGATAATCGAATCGTTTAAAAAAATAAACAACAAAATAGTCGATTTTTCTATTCTGTAACAGGGTTGTCAGATTTTTTTGAGTCTCTGTCGCCAAATTGTTAATCAGAAATCGCCAAAATTAAATTTATATATTTTTTTAAAGAAAAACTAAAAACAACTAAAATATTTAGTGCTTCAAATTTTTCACAATTTTAAAATGTAAATTTAGCATCAACAAAGTCAATGATAATTTCAGTAGCTAATAATAATTTGAATAAATATTAATTGCAGTACACTTTTCTGACATATGTAACTCAATTTTAGGTCAACAATTTTAAAAATTCATTGAAATTTATTATATTTTTTAACAGAATAATTCTAAAATTATATAATGAACATACATATGTCCTGTTACATTCATAAATTGTTTTAAAGAATTAATTTATTCATGAGCGTTTTCTTTTCATTATGGCCCATAAAATCTTAATATTAATATTTGAAAGAAGATGGAAAACAAATTGTCAAACATTTATTGAATGTATTTATAAATTAAGGATCTTTATTTTGTTATTCGGGGTTCATAAGCAGCAACTTTTCTTGCTGCAATTCTGAGTTCGTAGACGAGAGAGGTAAAGTGAATGTAAATGTTTAGTATTCCCTTCTCTTCTCTCCTACGAATTCAGAATTGCAGCAGGAAAAATTTCTGTGTGTGATCTCCGACTTAAATAAGGGATTTTTACAAACTCTTGCTTCGTGTCTTTAAATTTGATAATTTAAAGGTATTTCTGAAAATACATATGTTGAACTTCAAGTTTGAATAAAAATTAATATTCATTTCAAAAAAGTGATACTTAAAAATACAAATTAATGGCATATTCTCAATTTGACACCAAATGCTTTTGATAAATCAGGCTATATTTAAGAAAATAATAAAAAGATTTGATTTCATTTAATTATAAATTTAAGATAAAACCTTTGTATTTAAAAAAGGATTTTAAAATTGCTACTACATGTCTTATTCCAAGGACGAAATATCATTAAATGTTTTTTACAATTTGCAAAAATTACCATAATGATAATAAAAGTTATGCACAAACAATTGTTTTAGAATTTTTACTCTATATTTTTTGCAACTTTGCAACTTTATTTCATAAGTATGGAGAAATTAATATACATACATACATATGTGTGTTATCTGTTTTTACGTACCGTCTATACTAGCCTTTTTCTTGTTCGCACAAGAACAAAACGTCGGCAGAGCAACACACACAATTTTGTTCATTTTGTTTCAGTGTCGAACAAATCATAATTTTTTGTTTGCCGTCAGTGTCGCTTCGATACTTTTACATGCAGCGCCTCTTCTTCCGCATACAAAATGACGTTTGATGGCAGACATGGTTGCTCAAACAATTGTGCGAACAACGGTGTGCGAACAAGAACAAAACATGAACAACTTGGGTCCACACTATCCAAATGCATGTGCGCACAACATTTTGTTCAATGTGCGAGCATGAAAAAGGCTAGTGTGGACCGCAAATTATAGAAATACTTTTAATTTTATGTTCAAGCAAAAGTACTAACAATCTTTGTATCGACCTCTTGTTGAGATCAGCGGACCCCCATTTGAGAACCGCCGTTTTGGATAGAAAAATACTAGACGCTGGCTAGTAAGAAAACGTAATAGTTTTACTATGCGAATACCTATTTAATGAAATTTTAAAAATTAGCCAAATAAATCGCCACCTTGTTAAAAATCGCCAAAAAATTCGCCATGTCGCAAAACGGAAAATTCAGTCGCCAAGAGCAATTAAAAATCGCCACGTTTGGCGAAAAATCGCCACATCTATATACTATATATAAAAAATAAAAATATATATGTATAAAAATATCTTTAAAACAAATAATTTTTAATTCTTTTAATCGATTAATAGAAGTTCATTAAATTTAAATATTTTGTTAGTTTTTTATTCTAATTTAAAGTGAAGTACTTGCTCTTTACATACAATACATATTTGTATAGATTACAATGCACACTAGGGCAGAAAATAGGGTTTTGCGGCATTAACTAAACAGTAATAATAAATTTCGAAAAATTCGCTTCACTATTCACGATTTAAATTTGTATATGTATAAGTTAAGAAAACCGAGAAAGTATGTAACTTTAATCGTTTATATTTCTTTACGATATAGATATATTTACGATATATTTTATTGGTTACTGTTTCTAATGAAAACCGCTTTAAAGGCAATAACTCAAACTCAAAGTAATTGTAATTTTACAATGTATTTTAAAATACTCATTAAGGAAATTAAAATATTTTTTTTAATATTCTAGATTCCAATGTAAAATAAGTGGGCAGCGATTTTGTAATTAATTAAAAGTTTCCTTCATTAACCTATTTAAATAATTGACGTTTAAATATTGTTCCCATGACATGAAATTGTTAAAGTAAAAAGAGTAAAAATATGTCACATATGAAAAAATCGATATATGCGTCAAACTAGAGTCCAAACATAATAAAACTAAAAATTCAGTTTTTCTGTCAAAAGGGCTTCAAAGTTTCGAAAATTACACAACTTTAAAATAAAAAAATGTTTAGAAAATAATCCTTTATATAAAGTCTATAATTATATAGTAAATATAATTTTAAAGGGTTAAATTTTTAAAAATACATTTTCTTAACTTTATTTACTTAAATTTTTAAAAATACATTTTCTTAACTTTATTTACTGCAACATTTAAATAAAATCGCAGGGGTTCGTAGCTTTCATTTGACATCCATATTGGATAAATATAATCTTTGTAAATGTTTTATATTATTCTTAAAAATTGAGAATTTTTCGAAATTTTAAGTCCTTTGAGGAGAAAATTGGGCATCATGGAGAAAAAGTCGGTACACAGTTTTATCATGGATGGTCTTTTACCTTTGTAATGATTTTTTGATGAGTGAGAATGATTACTGCATACTGATATACACTAGGAAGCAGAAGTCTGCGTACGAATATATGAAAGACATTATTGACGCAAGTTTTCTATATATCCTTTAAGATTTTTGGAATTTTTACACCTCTATATGATAGATTAAATCTTTAACAATATTTAGGTAAAATATAAACTTTAGAAGTGAATAGATTCGCGGTTATTTAATAATATTAAAATAAAGTGATATAATTATACAGCAAAAGTCTACGTACAATATTGAAAAATCTAAATTTTTCGCTTTTTAGTTTTAGATTATTAAATTCGTTGCGTTTTAAATTGCTGTTGTTTACTTAATTGTTTTTACAAATTTTCCAATATAATTAAAGATGTTTTCGTAATAAATCAAGGAAGACATTTTTTTATTCTTACTGCAATTATGAATTTTATTTTTTTAAGGATGCTGAATAAAACATCCAGAAATATTAATAGAAAACCATTTTCTGTCTAAGGTGAAATTAGTAAATTAATATTAGGGTCCTTTTCACTTAAATCACGTTTTGAAGAAATTAACGACGTGGATTAATGAAAAAATGTAAATGCGGTCATGTTATACGTGAAAAAATCGGGACAAACAACTATTAAATTTACAAAAATATTAAATTCTAATAAAATACGAGTATTCCAGATAAAATTAACAAAAAAATATTATTTGCATTCTTGATTCTCACGGTATAGTTGTACCTAGAAAACATTTTTATATTTTATAAATGAATAGAAAATAACCAGATTTTCTTATAATGGGACTATTTCATTAATATCATGATCAGATTTTCTTACTATATTCTGTTATGGCTTTATTTAGAGAGAACCACATTTCTTACAATATTCATCATCTTAGAATACACCTATTTTATAAATTCTATTAATTTTTTCGCTTTTATGCAGGGAGCATATTTTTTTGTTTTATTTTTTAATAAAGCATAAGTCTATAATAGTGGTATTTTATAATAAAGCCTATTATAATTATAATGACATCTTTTTTACAACCTCAGCAAAAATACACTTCAATTTAAATAAATCTTCATAATTTAGTAAATTTTATTGCGGTTTATTCCGATTTTTGACGTATAACATGACCTGCATTTTTATTTTTTCATGAATCTTTGTCCTAAATGCTTTCAAAACGTGATTTAAGTGAGAGGGACTCTATAATTTTGATAAGTATAAGCATAGTTTTATATAATTATTTTCGGAACTTTCATTCAGAATCCTTACACAAATTAGGGTAAGGATAAATTAATTTCTTCTTTGATTTATTATGAAAAACATCTTGAATTATATTGCAAAATTTTTAATAATAATTAAGTAATCAATAGAAATTTAAAACCAAATTAATTCAATCATGTAAAATTAAAAAATCCGCGAAAACATACATTTTTTAATAGTGTACGCAGACTTTTGCTACATATATATAGAACCTTAATTTAAATATTATTGGAAAACCGCGAATCTATTCATATTTCTAAACTTAATATTTTACTATAATATTGTCAAGGATTTTGGCTATTATATAGAGCTGTAAAAAATCAAAATCTTTAAAGATATAATAGAGAAATTGCGACAAAAATTATTGTTTAATAGTTTGTACGCAGATTTATGCTTCCTAGTGTATGTATATTTGGAAATAAAGTAACATTTTCAAAAGGATATTTTCTTAAGTTTTTTAAATAAAAAAATACTATTATATTGCAGGGATTCTTAGCTTTTATTTAATACCCATATTGGGTTGATATAATATGCATAAATATTTTATATTTTTTACAAAAATGAGTATCCTTTGAAACTTTGAAGTCCTTTTAAGAAGAAATTTGACGTCCTTCAGAAAAACTGAGTGCGCAGTTTTACTAAGTATGGTCTCTAATTTTATGAATATATCGACTTTTTCATGTGTGAAAATGACTGTCATACAACGATTCAAAACATTTAAATAAATATAAAAAAAATTATATTAAATAAGAAATTTAGATAAATCAATTAAACTGAGTAATTACTTTTAAGAAAGTACACATTTTTTTTTTAAATATTCAATGATACAATCACCGTTCTATTAAAAACTCTGTGTATCAAAATTCCAAAATGATATTGTGAAATTAAATAAATATTATTTATTATATATTTTTTTTTATGGGGGGGATATTGATTTTGTCATTCCGTATGTAACATGTCAAAGGAATCATTTAAAACCCCACAAAGAATATATTTTCTGGGTCCTGGTTAGATTCTGAGTCGATCTAGCTATGTCCGTCCGTCTGTCTGTTGAAAGCAGGATAGGGCTCGAACGGGGCAACATATGGAGACGAAATTTGGCACAAATTTCTTATATAAGGTTTGTTTGGTATTGAAAATGAGCAAAATCGGTTAATAAACAAAAAAGGTATGGGCTAAAAACTAGAAACACAAGGTGTCCGTTGTAGCTTAATTTCATACTTTTCTGCTGATATCTCTTAAAAAAAAGCATATATGACAACGAAATTATGTATAAATAGTTTGTGGGTCGATATAAACTTGGATACTAAAAATGGGCGTAGTCCGCCCACTTTACCGCCCACCTCCCATATAACGTAAAATTAGAAAAGGTTGATGGTGGGTATATAGATACGGCCGAGCCGAATATCATTTGCGCTTGTTTTTATTTAGTGTGGATATAAGTTGTAGTCAAAACCTTAAGTTTTTCACCGTTTGTTTCCTTCAACTTTGGACCTTAAAATTTGGTGCAAAAATTTTTACTTTTTTATAATAGACATGGCGTCGCAGAAATCAGTCTTTTCAATACACCTCTAATATTACCTTAACGGATTTAAATTACCTTTAACCTTTTTGAAGTTACATAAAATACGATTATTTCTGTTTTCATGTTTATACCATAATTTAGGACAGTATTCATTGCAATTACCTTTTATCTCTTCTATAAGTCATATTCCTGAAAATCACGTCCACCCGTCTTCTAATATATCTACATATGTGTATTAAAGAATGTTCAGGCTAGTCAAATATTTTACCAAAATGACGTATATAAAATATTTTCTAACCTCCATTTTAATGGTAAAATATTAAAATATAATACTTTTCATTAATCATAGCTGACATTTTACTGAATCCTGTTTGACGCTGTTTTCTCTGTGATCAAATCAAATATTTGATAAAATATTTGACAAATGTGAACATAGCTTTAAAAAAATAAAGATAAAATATTTAAAAGTTAAACAAAGAAAATTGTCATATTCATTTAAAATAATGCATTCGAGTGCATGATTACTTCTATTTCGCAATATTTATTTAGATCATAAAAAAACGTGATATAAATATAGTTTGATGTTATTACTATTAAAATTTAATCGTTCGTAACTTAATATTACCATATTGACACTGATCGTTAAAAGAAAACAAAAAAGGTTAAATAAAATGTTATTAAAAATGCTTAATCAAATTCTACTAATAATGTGTAAATGGTCTGTATGATGTTATTACTGTTATTGCAATTATAATTGTTGATAAGTAAGACAAACTTAAGTTATGTAATTAGGTCTAATTAAAAAAAAAAAAAAAAATGATAATTAAATCAAGTACCTAATTATAGTCATATTTATATATATATATATATATATATATATATATACAACTATAATGCAGACATTTCTCTATACTTAAAAGGATTTTTATTTTGTTAAAGGTATATATATATATATATATAGAAGGTATTATTTTTGTTATTTATTTAGTTGTTTTTATTTTTCTATTATTTCAGATTAAAACATTTACGCCATTTAAAATGCCAAAACGTTCCCCCCGTTTGATCATCAAGTCGACGAGGAAATATGCGAATTATTTGTTTATAATCTTAGCCATATTTTTAGCTCTAGTTGGTGTATTCTGTACAGTATTTTCAAAGATATTTGTTAATCGTTTTATAGACAGTGTAAGTATGAAAATATATTTTAATTAAACAAATTTAATATTATTTAATATTATTTTAATAGAAGCATTAAAAGTTAGCTTAGTTCCACATACAATCATTAATCTAATCACTGAACCAATAAAATATTTTAACACGCTTAATATTTAATATCAGTTTAATAAATGAATGAATTAAAAGAAAAATATATATATATATATATATATATATATATATATATATATATATATATATATATATATATATATATATATATATATATATATATATATATATATATATATATATATATATATATATATATATATATATATATATATATATATATATATATATATATATATATATATTTATATATATATATATATATACCTGTAATAACTTCAAGAAAAATTACAAATGATGAAAATATGCTTCTCTAAAGTTCTTACATATTGGTTAAATAGGTTTCGATTTCTTTCATGAGTTCAAAATTAAAAAAAAAATATATATATATACATATGCACATATAACAAATCATTAAATAAATTGAGTCAAAACAAATTAATTTAAGGAGTGCGTTCGAAAAAATCTTAACGCACGTTTTGCCTCATAACTTTTTTCGGTAGCAATATTTAAAATTATCTACACCATTTCCAGTTGTATTTGAGAAATTACTAATTATATTTCAGAAAATTCCATTTATATTTTAGAAAATTCCATTTATATTTTAGAAATTTCTAATTATATTTTAGAAATTTCTAATTATGCTTCAGAAATTTCTAATTATGCTTCAGAAGTTTCTAATTATATTTCAGAAATTTCTATTTGTAGTTCAGAATTTTCAAATACAATTGGAAATTTCGGAAATACATTTAGAAAATGTTGAAATACAAATGGAAATTTCTTAAATAGAATTTGATAAATTCTGAAATGTAAATGGAAATTTCTAAATTACATTTAGAATTTTCTAAACTACAAATAGAAAATGTTTGAAATACATTTAGAATTTTCTAAACTACAAATAGAAAATTCTGAACTACAAATATAAATTTCTGAAATATAATTCGAAACTTCTGAAGCATAATTAGAAATATCTGAAATATAATTAGAAACTTCTGAAGCATAATTAGAAATATCTGAAATATAATTAGAAATTTCGAAAATATAAATGGAAATTTCTAAAATATAAATGGAATTTTCTGAAATATAAATAGAAATTTATAATTAGAAACTTCTGAAATGGTGTAGTTATCATTGAAAAATATGTCATTTATCATTTTCAATGACAACCATGTTGATTTGTTGTGAGTTTGATCAAAATGAGTGACGAAAAAATGTTCATGCTATGAATTATTAAAAATTTTCAAAAAAATCCAAACTGGTTCTACAACAAATTGACCAAAATATTTCCAATGTTATTAAACAGTATCAGGAGAATTTGACCATTGATAGGAAACCTGGTTTGGGAAGAAAAAAGGCACATGTAATATCGGGAAGGCCAGACAATTTAAAGCATATTGAAAAGAACTCCAAACACATCTGGTAGAAAAGCAGCCCGGTTAGCTCAGTGCTCTGAAAACATATAAATGCTACATGAATAGGGCACGGAAATTAAAATTAAATTTCATAAAAAATACTCATGTTGTATAATACACGAAGAAACGTATGTACTGGGAGAATTTTCACAGCTTCTGGGTCAAAATTTTTATGTTGCTAAATTTGAAGATACGTTTAGAATAAACACTTTGTGTGCGTACTGATGAATATTTTTGTGTTTTTGTTATGAGTTGGTATTGTTATTCTTTTGAGTAGATTGGACCCAGTGGTAAAAAGAAGGGGTAAAGAGCCCTTCTAGAAGGCCTTTTTTATGTCCAGAAGACCTTCTCCCTGCATTCCATGTTCATTTCATTTTTACACGCGATGTCATTGGGAGGTAGGCCTTACACATTCGCGACCCGATACAGCCCTTCTAGAAGACCTTTTTATTGAAAACTGCAAGCAGGCCTTCTGTAGAAGTACTAAAAAGAGTCCTTCTACAGAAAGCCTTCTACAGGTCTACATTATTTAATAAAATTTTTTTCTATTTATATAAAATATATATATACATATATATTTTTTTTTATTTTAAATTATTGTAAAATGTTTATAACTTAAAAAAATCTAAATTCAATACTAAACGAGAGAAGAAGATATAGTCGGTCAAGACCGACTATATGGTACCCTACACCATTGCGTATGAGCACACAAATTCGGGAAGTGGATTTATATTAGAGCTGTAGACCAACACTTTTATTAAATCTAAAATAAAGTATACAAGTACAGAATAATGGGTTAATAATAATATATTGATGATTTTATGCATTATAGGGCGATTTCCGAAAGTGG
Source organism: Protophormia terraenovae (assembly GCA_951394005.1). Taxonomy (NCBI): domain Eukaryota; kingdom Metazoa; phylum Arthropoda; class Insecta; order Diptera; family Calliphoridae; genus Protophormia; species Protophormia terraenovae. Next base: position 149,274,684 of record OX596074.1, read on the forward strand.
GTTTATATTGAGCTATGGTAAATTATGGACCGATTCTCATAAGTTTTAGAAATGTTGTTTCTACTTATATAAAACTTATTTGAGTCGAATATTAACTTGATACTATCTTTCGTATGGGGGTTTATATGGGAGCTATGGTCAATCGTGGACCGATTTTCATAAAATTTGGTACAAAGATTGGTACTTACACAAAACTTCTTTGGACCGAATTTCATTAAAATATTCCTAATAGTAAGGCATTTTTAAGTGTGAAAACTCTATTCCGGGGGGACATTTGTATGGGGGGTAGGTGAAATAATGGACCGATCATAACCAATTTCAATAGCCTTCGTCCTTGTATCATAAAAGTACCACCTGCCAAATTTCATTCAATTATCTTCAAAATTGCGACCTGTACTTTGTGCACAAGGTTTACATGGACAGCCAGCCGTCCAGCCAGACGGACGGACATCGTTAGATCGATTTAAAATGTGATTCTGAGTCGATTGGTATACTTTAAGGTGGGTGTTGGATAACTCATTCTATGCGTTACAAACATCAGCACAAACACATAATACCCCAACCACCTATGGTGGTGTAGGGTATAAAAAACATTTGTGTTAACTTTTGACAAAACATCTTAAGTCGATATAAGACAAATTATTTGAAAATGACATTTGTATAGAAATTGTTGGTTTTTTACAAAGAATACTAAGAAGGGAAAATAGTACTCTTTCCTACAACAACAACATTTCTCTCTCTTCACATACAAGTTCTGTGTGAATTCAACACACTTGTGAGAGAGAGAAACAACACAAAATAAACAAATATTTTCCTTAAAATTTAAGGAAAATTACACACGCGACACATTTTTGCACTAACACACGATATTTTTATTATTTTTTCACACACGTTTATTGTACTTTCACGCCCGCTACACGAATATTTTCCACAAACTGAACAAATATTTTTATACCCTTCACCACAGGTGTAAAGGGTATATATAAGTTTGTCATTCCGTTTGTAATTTCCACAATTTTCGTCGGAGAGCAAAAAAGTTTATATTTTCGGAATCCTTGTAAGAAGCGATGACGATTGGACCATGTCCGTCCGTCCGTCCGTCCGTCCGTCCGTCCGTCCGTCCGTCCGTCCGTCCGTCCGTGTGTCGGTTGAAATGGCGTTTATGAAGCCCACCGATAACTGACATATATAATATGTATGTCAAACGATCGGAAATGCTTTCGAGAATTTTGCTATTGGAATTCAGTAAGATAGGTTCATACAATGCGGAGATATGTTCAAAAAACCGGTTTTTTGAACCGGTTTTCCAGTTTCTGAAGCCTCTGTATACACTACGGACTTCGTTTTTACAAAGAATTCTCGGACATTTTTTTCTGAATTTTTGTTCTGAAAAAATGAAATAAATCGGTTCAGTAATAACTGAGATATCGGACAAAACGCATTTTTTATTTTTTGAAGCCTTGGTTTAAGCTATAGATTTTTATTTTTATACAGATCGGTCACAAATATTTTTATAAAATTTCAGTTTTTTGAATCAGGAAGATCGGTTTATAAATGGTGGAGATATGCTTTAAAAACCGGTTTTTAGAACCGGTTTTTTAGTTTCTGAAGCCTCTGCATATACCAGGGACTTCGAATTTTTAAAGGGGACTCGAAAATTATTTTCTGAATTTTTGTTCTGAAAAAATGAAATAAATCGGTTCAGTAATAACTGAGATATCGGGGAAAACGAATTTTTTATTTTTGAAGCCCTTGTTCAAGCTATAGATTTTTATTTTTATATAGATCAGTCATAAATATTTTTATAATATTTCGGTTTTTTTAATAAACCAAATTCGTTCATAATCAACAGAGTTATGGCCCAAAAACAAATCTGTTAAGAATATAAACACACCAACAAACATGTATATTAAGCATTGTAATGACTATTAGTGACGTTTTTTGTTTTTTGTATAGACAAGTAGTTTAGTTATCAACAGCAGTAATATGATGAATAACAGTGTTGTTGTTGTTGTTCTTTGTATATGCAGTCTGTACAAAAATAAATAGATATGGAATTGTAGTTGTTTATTTTTAAAAACTAAAACATATCTGTTAAGAATATACATAAATACATACACAAACATGTATATTAAGCATTGTAATGACTATTAGTGACGTTTTTTTGTTTTTTGTATAGACAAGTAGTTTAGTTAGCAACAGCAGTAATATAATGAATAACAATGTTGTTGTTGTTCTTTGTGTATTCAGTCAGTTTGTACATACAAAAATAAATATATATGGAATTGTTGTTGTTTCTTTTTTAAAAGCAAAGCCTGTTATGATTGTTTTTTTTTTTTTCATATTCAAATTTTCGTAGTTTGAAAAAATTTAGATTTAGAAAATATGCAAGCATACGTTAAGGCGAAAATTTTATTAATTGTCGGTAATATGGTAATATGATGTCGATAAGATGGTAAGATGGTAATATGGTGAAGGGTATCAAAGATTCGGCACAGCCGAATCTTTTTTCAATTTCATTTTATTTTATTTTTGACATTCCTTTTTTTATGTTGAAATTTAAATTGAGCGAACAATGTTGCTACTTTTGGTATTAAAAATAAAACAAATTTTAAAATAATTTTAAATTATTTTCATATTCATCAACAAAAAGCAAAGAAATGTAATTATATTATTATTTGTGGATGTAACCCGCATCAAAAGATAAAAATCTGCGAATATAATTGTGATGAATTATATTTAATAATTTCTCAATACTCTTTTGTGCAACTATGTATGATTATAATGTGTGGTGAAAGTGGTTTCAGCACTAATACATATAAATAAAATTTGACTAAGACAATCTTAAAGTTAGGTTTTTTTGACAACAGAGTTAGGTTTTTTTGACAAGCCTTCCATTCTTAGTATTCTTTGGTTTTTTATTTAATATTCCTGAAAAAATTTAAAATTTTTTTTTAATTATTTTGTCAAAAATATAAAGATATAACATAAACGATTAAGTTTTTAATATAATAAAAACCATAATATAATAATAGAAGGTAGAATCACTAGAGAGAGTCGTCAATTTTATTTCTTGTTAAGTCAAAAAACTGAAAAATGAAAAGCAAAAAACAAAAATCAAGAATGAAAAAAATTATAAAATGTTTTGTTTACACACATAAGTATATGATTCAAATTGTTTCCTGAAATGCCGAATTCTATCCTTGGAATGCAGTGTAAAATTTTAATACGTACATTTGTCCAACTGGACATTTACAATTCATATATTTGTGAATATTTGTTAGAATAAAATTTAGTTGCATACATTTTTATTTTTTTTTGTTTTTCTAATTTGAAGTTTTATTTTAAATTTTTTTTACATTTTCTTTTGATTTATGTGTTTGACTTTTCAGGGTAAATAAAAATGAGAACAAACTTTCTAGTGATTTTACCTTTAGTAATTCTATCATGATAAAAACCATAAATAAAAAATATAATTAACTTAGAAAATCACATCCTATTCAAACAAAGAATTGGAGACAACTAAATGATTTATCATTCTTTTTTTGAAATTTCTGATTTGAATTTTGATATTGTTTTTGTAACGGTTTCTGCACGGTTTTTTTTTTTTTTTTTTTTTTTAATACTGTAGTCTTTCTTTCCTTCTAAGAGAAGGGAATTAAAACAATGTACTTTTTATAAATAGATTTTTTGTTGTTTAAAACAAGATATATTTAAAAAAAAATACAACTTCTTACGGTCCTTCCAAGAGAAGCGAAGTCGGAAGGTCTGTCGGATCTTTTAGAAGGCAGGGATGAGACATTCATGAAAGCCTTATTAGAGAAGGCATGTTAGCATGAGCAACTGCATCTGAAAAAAGGCCTTCTAAGAGGCCTGCGCGGTAGGGGCCTCGCAAATTTTACCGCTGGATATATCCTTCTCTATCGATGTGTACATCTCGAAACACATCGAACTATTACTTATCTACTTAGTTTAGTAAACTTTTTGAATTTTCTATAATTATGAACATAGAAACATGAAATTATGGATATGTGGTCCTTAGTTAATGAGAATCCATAAGAGGGGACGTTGTGGTACTTTTTTGTTATTTTAATGGTACTTTTTTAATTTTCTATAATATTTAACCTAGAAATATGAAATTAAGGACATGAAGTGCTATTCACTTAATAATCCATAAGAGAGAACTTTGTGGTACTTTTTCGTTCTTCTAATGGGACTTATTGAATTTTCTATAATATTTAACCCAGAAACATGAAATTAATTATAGTGGTCTTAAATGAATAAGAATCCATAAGTGAGGTTTTTGTGGTACTTTTTTGTTCTTCTAATGGTACTTTTTGAATTTTCTATAATATTTAAACTAGAAACATGGAATTAAAGATATGTAGCCCTAAGTGAGTGAGAATTCATAAGAAGGGATTTTGTGGTACTTTCCTCTAATGGTACTTTTTGAATTTTCTATAATTTCTATAACATGAAATTAAGGATATGTGGTCCTAAATGAATAAGAATCCATAAGAGTGGACTTTGTGGTACTTTTTTGTTATTCCAATGGTACTTTTTGAATTTTCGGTAATATCTAACCTAGAAACATGAAATTAAAGATTTTTGGTCCTAAATGAATGAGAATCCACCATGTTTGATTTGTGGTACTTTTTTTTGTTCTTCTAATGGTACTTTTTGAATTTTCTATAATTATGAATCCAGAAACATGATATTAAGGACATGTGATGCTAAGTGAATGAGAATCCATAAGAGGAGACTTTGTGGTACTTTTTTGTTCTTCTAATGGTACTTTTTGACATGTGTTTTTTTTTTTTAATTTTCTATAATATTTAACCTAGAAACATGAAGTTAAAGTTAAGTTAGTGAGTATCCATAAGAAGGGATTTTGTGGTACTTTTTTGATTATCGTACCCTTTGTACTTTTCGAAAATCCTATTTTAAATTTATTTTATAGTATGGTTTTTAAAAAAAAATTTCCGCTAACGAAGTAGCGGGTTAACAGCTCGTTAAATATAAAAAGCCAAAACTCTAAGATCAACCGTTTCTAAATTATTGAATTTTATATATATGTTTAGAGTATCCAAAAAAACCGACTTTTTTTGAAAAACGGTTTTCGGTTTATCCGAAAAATAACATTTTAGAAAAAACCGGTTGATCGGTTTTGGACATTTGAAAAAACCGGTTAACCGGTTTTTAGTCAATTAATTTTCTTATGAAGAAAATATTTTTTTTTAACAAAAGCCGAAATTTATACGTGCATGTAAGTTTTTCTACGAAAAAATAATAATTTTGGTGTGAATAATTTCAAAATGAAAATTTTTTATTTCACATTATAACTTTTGAGTTTTTAGAAATGTTCGAATAGCCCTAAAACTATAAAATTCTAAGTTTTAGATTGATTGAAACAAATTTAGAGGTGGCTCAGAGATTGAAATATTAAAAAGTTTAGTTTTTTTTATTCTGCTCAACAATACCTAATTCATTACATTTTAAATTTTCCTTGTTTTTATTGAATTCCACATTTTATCACCTTTCTAAAATGACCAAAAAGAACAAAATTGAACAACTAATAATATCATAGTTATTAGAATAAAATTTAGTAAAACACGTAATTTTCGACCAGTAAAATTATATTTCATCTAAAATTTTAGGGAGAGAAATGAAACTCGGCATATGGTTTTGTCTTTGTAGCTTATACATCATGCGTGAAATATTCACGGTAAATTTTCACAAAAATCTCTTGTTTTGCATCTAACTCACCTACGTCTTTTTCACTATTACAACAATTTTAGATAATAAAATTATTTACAGTGTATATAAAATGTCAGTAGGGAACTACATGCCAAGTTTCGTTTCTATCCTTCAATTTTAGGTTGAAGTTTTATTCTTCGGGATCTATTTTCCCGAAAATTACGTGTTTTTTAGTAACTTTATTTTAATAACTATTATCTTGATTTAAGTAATTTAAAAAAGCCCATAATATGTGGAATTCAACAAGATATAAACCCATTTAAAACTATTTTTTTATGATCGATGAAAGGAAACACATTTTAAAAAGTAATCATTTTCAAGATTTTCATCGCTTTTTCTAAATTTTTTTCATTCAGTTCAAAACTTGGCATGTATATTTCACTATCTTTCTGAGTAAAATTAAGTAAAAATTTTAATAAAATGGGGTTTTTTAAAAACCGGTTAACCGCCTTTAAAAAACCCGGTTTCGAAAAAAACAAAAATTGCAAAAAAACCGAAACCGACGGCGCTTGCAAAATATACTCTATATACATATGTTATATATTATATAAGATTTTTTCGAACACACTCCTTATAACTTAAGAATTTAATAAAATTATAATGAATTTTATATTGCACAGTGTGTATGTTATTGGCTCTAGAGATCCTAAAATTTAGTATTCAAACATGATTTAGCCAAATTGATTTATTATTTCCTTTAATCTTTATATATATATATATTTTCTTTTTTTTTTTTTTTTTCTTAATACAACATTTTCCTTTTATCCAGTATATGCAACTACGTCCTGGTAATAAAATAGTTGATATGTGGAAAAGTCCCGATGTTAATGTGACCATAGATTTCTATTTCTTTAACTGGACAAATTCGGAAGATTTTTTCAATGCCAATGTCAAACCAAAAGTACAAGAAACGGGACCATATAGTTTTCTTGAAGTACCACAAAAAGAGATATTTCAATGGCACCCAGAAAATAACACATTGGATTATGGTAAGAAACATTGGTACTATTTTGATGAGGCCAAAAGTAAAAGACCCTTGGAGGACAAGTTGGTAACAGTGAATGCATTGTTGGTGGTAAGTCTTGATAATTTTAGGTATAATGATTTAGATTTCAAATATATGTTGTTATATATTTTTAGGCAGCCGCTTCGAAAACTAGAGATTGGTCCTATATGAAAAGAACCGTTGTGGATATGGCCTTGAGATTATATCAAAATGGTATTGTTTGGAAAAGAACGGCTGAAGAATTTTTCTTTAAAGGATTTGAAGATAATATTGTGAATTTATTATCTATATTTCCTTCATCGTTTAGAAGTTCAATGGGTATATTTGTACCTTGGGATCGTATTGGTTTTACTTATGGGGTAAGTTAAAAAATTTAAAATTTTTATATTTGTTTAGGCTTTAATGCTCATACACAAAAATATATTTTTTAGCGCAATGGCTCTTCAGATTTCTTGGGCACTCACACTATTGCCACTGGTGTCGGTGATATGGATCAATTTGGTCAACTTCTTTTGTGGAATGGAAAAAATTATACTGAAAAATTTCCCCAAGAATGTTCGGCCGTTAAGGGTTCACCTGGAGAATTTCAAAAGACTAACCTCAAGAAGAATGAATCAATTCAATATTTTTTTACCGATTTTTGTCGCTCAGTAACTTTAGACTATAAAGATGAAGTTATGGTAGAAGGTGTTTTAGGGTATCGTTATATAATATCACCTAATGTGTTCGATAATGGAACTCTAAATCCCGCAAATAAATGTTTTTGTAATGGAGAATGTTTACCCTATGGATCACTTAATATATCCGGTTGTTGGTTTGGTCTACCGGTTTTCATAACAAATCCTCATTTTATGGATGCGGATCCCTTTTTCGAATCCAAAGTCGATGGCATGAAACCTGATAAAAATATTCATACCACCACGGCCATATTAGAACCACGAACAGGTTTTATGCTGGAACTTAAAGGTAGACTACAATTAAATTTCTACATAGAACCAAGTTCTCATATAAGGTAAGTTTTTAATATTTATTTTTTCAAAATACTTTCCAAACTTACACCTAAATCTAAATTTACAATCTTCCAGATCATATCAAACCACAAGACGTATGCTATTTCCAACATTATGGTTTGATATGAATATGCGCATTTCCAAAAATTCTGCCAGATTATTGAAAATTATTAATAATCTTGAAATGTACTGTCATATTTTTGGTGCCTCAATAATCACTTTATCCCTGCTATTGTGCCTGTGGCAGCCACTGAAAAGAATATGGAATAAACGTTATACTCATCATATGGAAATTAATACCATGGCCGATGATGATGATGATGACGATAATGAAGATAAAGATAATAAGTACAATGATGTCAAGGCCAAAGAAGCTTTATATAGTCTACCTCCAAACTTTCCCTCCCTCTTATACATTTCCAATCCCCGGCGAAGTTTACCAGTTATTATTTCTCAACTGGATGAGGATGAAGTTTTAAGTTCATGTCTAGAGAACGATCGTCGACAAAATATGAAACAAGAGCTAGAAAATATGTCTCGAAATAATGACAATAGTTGATAAAAATTTGAATTAGTTGTATATTTTTGATATAGGTTTAAGTTTAGAAATGTTACTATAGATATGATAAGCAAACAAAATATTTGAACCATTCCAGAAATTGTCGGATCAGGGAAGTTTAGTCTGATATACGAAAATCACAAAGTAAAGAAAATTTTAAATATCTAACTAGTACTGTATTTATAGGCATTTTTAGGTTAAGGGTACATTTGTGTGTTCACAAGTCATTATATTTGTAATTTTTATTTTGTTTTCAATTTATATCATCTGGAGTGATTTTTTATTATTTTATATTAGAGGTGGTTTTCATTAAATACTCTTTATTTTTACCAAATATGTATGTATACTATTAAATTGTAAGATTTTATAAAAAATATAAAAAAATTTTAAAGCTGGAATATGTTTAAATGAAAAAAAAAAAAAAAATGGTTAAATGACAAGATAGAGTATATTTCGCTACATATGTCTTAGGACAAGGCACACAAATTTATTGTTTGTAGATTACAGGGAAAATTTGAAAGGTTTTATTCAAAATTTTTAATTCCAAATATTTTAAAACAGTTTGATTTCATGATATAGTTGTTCCTTTATTAAATTACTATAATTTCATATTTTTCCTCGAATCAGCGCAGGTCATGACGAATCAGCGCAGGTCATGACAATTAATTCTAAGAATGTAGAAGGTCAAAAGACTTTAACCTTCTACATTATCAAAAAGTACGTTTGATAAAAAAAAAAATAATTTACTTTTTTCGATTTTATTTTTAGTAGTATTAAAGTTAATACAAATTAATTTTAAAAAGTAATAGAAAATAATTTTAAAATCTACACACTTGTGGCTAATTTTACAGGTATAAAAAATGTCCTTTTTAATTGTCCAAATAAGCAATAACACAGTGTGACAGTGAATATACACTTTAGAAATGACCTAGTGTAAGTTGTAGACCACATTGATCATTACGTCATTCTTAAAATATACCCTCTAAATCAGAAGTTATCGATAAAGAACTATTTTTTACTACTTTACGGAATAAAAAATTAATTTCTTTACCAATTTTTTTAACGGTTTTAGATGGAAGAGAAATCAGACTTTCTAAATATAGATATTTGTTTACATTAGGGCAGGGGTTCTCACAAGAAATTGCTTTGCGACCCCCTTTTGACATTGTAATGGAAGCGCGACCCACTACAACTTTGATTAGTTAAAAAATCGGATAAAATTTTATGCAAAGATAAAATAATATTAATAGTTGCGACATTGTTTCTGCTTCATGATTTCTTTAATATTAAGAGACTTTTTCGTATAATGCATAGTTCGATACTTTAGTTTTGATGGACAAAGAATATGACAGTTCCACATAAAAATGTAAGTAGATGATGATAATTGTTCTAATACTTTTAGAACTTTGGAGCCAACAAACGGATAAACTGCTATATTTCAACTAAAATGCTTTTAAATCTGCAGATTGAGAATAAAAATTTACACCATGACTTACATTTTAACTCTTTTTGAAATGAATCTGGTATTTTATCAAAACTCGTTTAAGCAAAATTAATTTTTACAGCCCGCGAAATAAATGTTTTATGTACTTAGCATTGAGAAGTCACACCATTCGAGCAAATTTTAACAAGCGCGAATGTTATATTCGGCTAGGCCGAATCTATATACCCACCATCATGTTTTTCAAATTTTACATAATATGGAAGGTGGGCGGTAAAGTAGTCGGACCACGCCCATTCTTTGTTTCCGAGTTTACATTGGTCCTTGGAATATTTGTACAAAAATTCGTTGACATTTCACCTAATATGGGAAGTGGGCGGACCACGCCCATTTTTGGTTTACAAGTTTATATTGACCCTCAAACTATCTGTACAAAATTTCGTTGTCGTACATGCTTTTGTTAAAGAGATATCATCAGATGAAGCTACAACGGACACCCTGTGTTTCTAGTATTTAGCCCATAACTTTTTTGTTTATTAACCGATTATGCCCATTTTCAATCCCAAACAAACCTTATATAAGATAAATATTTGAGCCAAATTTCGTCCTCCCGATCGAGCCCTATCCTGCTTTCAGCAGACGGACAGAAGGACGGACATAGCTAGATCGACTCAGAATCTAACCAGGACCTAGAAAATATATACTTTATGGGGTCTTAAATGATTTTTTCGACATGTTACACCCATCTTTTTGATGGTGAGTATAATAATCTTATTACACAGGATGTTATTCCATGGTTAAATTTCGAAAGGGCATTGTAACGACTCTTTAAAAAAAATTATCGGCATAATAAACTTGCAAAAAATAAAAGTGAAAATTTACTTTCATCAAGTTAAAGTGAAATATTTATCTTTTTAATTAAACGTTTTCCCTTGCACATCGTAGTTTTCTTTATATTGTGTCATTCGACAGTATCATATAAAGAAAATATTTGATCATTGTTTTCTTTATCAAACAGAACATTTGCAATCGAAGCTATGGTTTCTGCATCGGTTTTCTTGCAGCTAATGCTAGTTACTTCATAAAAGAACTCATTAAAAAATCATTACTTCTGTCCTTAATTTAGGGATTTTTTGTATAAAAATATCTTTCCATTTCTAAATAGTTTCATGCTTTCATTGGAATTTTTATTTAAAATTGTATGTTCAAGAAAATTTTTTAGAATCTCTTCGCGACCTTCAACAAATCTCTGTACGGACCCCCTGTGGGTCGCGGACCCCCATTTTAGAACCGTTGCATTAGGGAGTACGTTCGAATAAATCTTAACACACCTTTTGCCTCATAACTTTTTTCGGAAGCAATATTTACAATTTTTTTTTTGATCTAGTTATCTTTGAAAAATATGTCAGTTATTATTTTTAATGACAACCATGTTGATTTGTTGCGATTTTGATCAAAATGTGTGACGAAAAAGATATACGTTCTATAAATTATTTAAAAAAAAAAATAAAAAATCCAAATTTGTCCTACAAAAAATTGGCAAAAAAATTAAATGATTTGACCATTGATAGGAAACCTGGTTCGGGAAGAAAAAAAGGTTCACATGCTGCCCGGTTAGCTCAATATTCTGACTATTTGGTGCACCAAATTTAAAGCTAATACGGAGTTAAAAACATATAAAGACCAAAAAATTCCAGACAGGAATGCTGCAAAAAATTTAGAAGCCAAGAATAGGGCACTAAAATTAAAAAAAATTTTCATACACAAATTCTCTACGACGGATCGTATATGCTGGCAGATTTTTCGCAGCTTCTGGGACAAAATTTTTATGTTGCTAATGCTCGAGGAAATGTTGAAGTTACGTTTAGGACCCAAAAGCAGACAAAATTTCTTAAAAAATTCCTGGTATGAAAGCTTTATGCAGTTGCGGCAATACAAAAAATTCTTTTGTTGCAGTCGGCTCTATAAGTACCGAAATATACATCAAAGAATGTTTGCAAAAAGGCTATTTCTTTTCATAAGAGAGCACAATGTGTCCACATATTTTTTGCTCGATTTGGCTTCATGTCACTACGGTAAGTGGTACCAAAGTAATAATGAAGTTTATGTACCAAGAGAGATCAATTCTCCAAATTGTGCTTAGCTAAGACCCAAAATATCGAAGATTTTAAAAGGATATGGTCGAACTGTTTCAAAAAAGTGACTGAAACAACTATCAAATCTCAAACAGAAGAGTTATCAAAAAAGGTCCACGAGTTCATATGTAATGGTTAGAACTATAGAAATTATTTTTTCTGTGAACTGTAATATAATATCAATTAAATATAAAAAAGCCAAAACTCTAAGCTCACCCGTTTCCAAATTATTGAATTTTATATATGTTAATATGAACTTTTTCCGAAATATTGTAAAATATTTTTAACAACATTTCAGAAAAAGTTCGTGTAATGTTTGATTGATTTCTCGTCTATCTAAAGTCGTTAAAAAATTCAATATTGGTAAAAAAATACATAGTTTTTTATTCCGTCAAGTCATAAAAAATCGTTTTTATCGATAACTTCAGATTTTGAAGGTGTATCGAAAAAATCTAAAAATTACAAAATTACCTACTAAACTAAAGCCACACTAGGTCATTTCAAAAGTACATCCAACTTTTGAAATTTTGTCATATAGTGTAATTTGTCCATAATTATGCCGCTTTTAAATTTTCTTAATCTTTAAGCATTTGTCCTGTTTTCCAATTTATTTCCAATAATTAAATGCCAACAAAAACTTTCGAATTTGAACCCACACAACTTGCAAAAGGAACAGATTTTTAAATTTTTCTTAACTGAATTTTTTTTTATAAAACTGAACTTACCATTTTCCCAAATTTAATATGTAATTTTTTACATTTTTGGCCAGACTCACGACACAGTGACACAGTGTTTTTATATTAACAAATATTAATTTAATACTTACAGCTTCATCTTGCATATTTTCTGGAATGACAAAGAAACTAATTTATTTAAAATATCTTATGTTTCAAGTCGAAATGTATTGTTGTTTCTCCTAAAACTAGTTTTTAATTTTATTTGTAGTCTGGCAATTCATGTTTTTACACTTACGCTCACTTGCTGTTAAAGCCCAAATTACATTAGCGCGTAGTCATCAACAGTATCAATAAAAATTATCAGCTGTTCACTGACAGAATAACATGTTGCTGCCATTATAAGCTGTGTTCGCGTACATGATAATTTGTGATAATTATCACAAAATGTTGCTGGAAGTTGCTAAATCGCGTTCGTTTACTTTAAAAAACTTGCAAGTGAGAGCAAGAGAGAGACAAAATTTGACAGTTCATTGATAGAGAATTTGATAAAAGTTGCTGGCTGTTTTTTCCCCATCAACTTCCATCAGCAAAACATATGTTTAAAAAAACATATGATCATTTGTTTACAAATGTAAACAAAAAATATCAAAATATAAAAACTCAAATTCTACGAAAGTTTAAAGAAATAAATGTAATAAAATATTGCACAAATATTTACAAATTATATTTGTTTAGATTTATGTTTGTTTGTTTGTTCTTTAAGTTACCCCTTCAACAGAATTGTACCATTGAATAGGAATTATTTGGTCTCGGAATTATCCATAACGCCATCACTAATTACGGCAAACGCCTGAGGAGCCTCCTCCGAAAAAACTGCCTTCTACCCACACCTTCGCGCAGGAAGCCGGAGTCCTCGAATTCAACTCCTATTCGTATTCAAAATTGAGTTTTGTTTGGTACTCCACCACGCTAAACCATAGAAATTTCCAGAATTCAAAATAATTGCATATGGTTAATGCAAAGCCTCGAAGAACCGTAAAGCGGTACAGTTATACGACGCGTATAACATTAGCCAAATGCGAGAGTGAGACGCAAAACTCTCGAAGGCAAAAAAACAAAGTACAGCCTGATCACCCTTAAGCGATAATGATGATGACGCGGTAGATGTTTATCCACCCAGAGCTGCTTTGCGACTTTTTTGCAGCTTTTTTATTGTTTTGGTAAAAAATTATATTTCAATGAATGAACTTTTTATTTAATGTTATTAACAAATATTCATCATTTACAAAAAAAAAAAAAAAAAAAAAAAAAAATTTAATATTTATAACATTTTACTTTTATTTTGTTATCAAAAAATAATAAAATTGCTATGTTTTTATTTTTATACATAGATAAGCATTTTATTAATTTAATGAGGGGACATTACTTTTTGTTGTTTATACAAAAAACTTTTTTTGATATTTTTAAATTTGAGAGTAAGAGCCCAAACACAACCTAGCGGATTATTTTTTTATATGAAGATTTGACAACTAAAACAATACAGCGGAATCCGCTGGAAATTAAAATCTATTTTAATTTCACAACGGATTCTCAAAAGCTTTCATTTTCTCACTCTCCCTCTCTGTCAGTGTTGCCGTTGTTGCAAAATTAATCACATAAGTTTACATTAAATTTATATAAGAAAGAAAGAGAGAGATAGATTTGCCTTTTATTTTTTATGTATGGAATTTAAGAGAGGAAGATAAATATTTTTTATATATGTAGTTTTGTTGTTGCCAAACACAAAAAATATAAAGAAACAAAAAAAAAAATATATATGAAATCCGCTGCTGGATTCCGTCTTCATTTAATTTGCAGTTCTCTCTTGGAGCGGAAAACAACGTTGAAATCCGTTTAGTTGTGTTTGGGCTCTAAATTGATTTTTACTCTCTCAAAAAAAGTTGCTGGATAAATCTTGCTGGAAAGTACGCAAACACACCTATAATTACATTTAAACGTATGCAGCAAAAATTTACAACCGCCATCTTGCTTTATTCTACTTGTGTATTTTAGCCTCTCATTTACTCGCTCACTCTCTTTGTCTCGCTCTCAATCTGAATGCAGCGCAGTAAATTTAGAAACAGGGCTAAATAAAACAGCACTGCAAACTGCTGCTGACCAAATGTAATCAATTCCATAACAAACAGTGCGTTCTAAATCATCAGCTGATTATGGCAGCTCACACTGCTGCTAACTATGCGCTATTGTAATTTGGGCTTAAGTTTTAAACAAAACCAGGGTTCGGATAAACTTTACTTCGAGTCTACATCAGAAAAATTGTTATCAAGACAAATTTTCCCCTATAATTAACAAAATTATCTGCAATTCATATAAAAATTTGACGTTTGTCTTGATACAGATTTCTCAAGTATAGACTCGAAGTTATGGTAGTTTAAAAATTTAACGCTCATCAAATTTGCTACTATTAATCGATACAAGCGAGAATGTTATATTCGGCCTAGCCGAATCTATATACCCACCATCAACTTTTTCAAATTTTACGTTATATGGAAGGTGGGCGGACCACGCCCATTTTTTGTTTCCAAGTTTATATCGATTCTCGAACTATCTGTATAAAATTTCGTTGTTATATATGCTTTTGTTAAGGAGATATCAGCGGATGAAGATACAACGGACACCCTGTGTTTCTAGTATTTAGCCCATAACTTTTTTGTTTATTAACCGATTATGCCCATTTTCAATCCCAAACAAACCTTATATAAGATAAAAATTTCGTCCTCCTAGGTTGTCCCGTTCGAGCCCTATCCTGCTTTCAACAGACGGACGGACATAGCTAGATCGACTCAGAATCTAACCAGGACCCAGAAAATATATACATTTAAGAAGTGTGGTCTTAAATGATTTTTTTCGACATGTTTCACATGGAATGCATCAATATACCCCCCATCTTTTTGATGGTGGGTATAAAAAAATAATTAAAATAATTTACTTTAATAAGAAATTTTTAAAATTTCAAGTATGTACCCCAGAATACTATGCTACCAAAAAACGAAAACAAAAAAAAAATCCATACTAATTTCATTCAAATTTTTTAAACTCATTCAAACATTTCGATTATGTACAATATCCAAATTTGTTTCATACATTTGGTCATGCGAGCTCCAAACCGTCTGCCTCAAGGTTTCTCTTTCAATTTATAATTGAATTTCAATTGCCAAAAGCAAATGCAAAAATTTCAATAAAAGAGATTTTGTTTTAATAAATAAATACAAGAGCATGTATTTGTTTTAGTGTATTAAAAACCAGACAAAAAGTTTAATAATTAATTACTCATACAAGAAGGAAAACAATGTGGAATTTGTATTTTAATGTTTAACTGATAAGAATGTGTAAATGTATTAAAAATATTGCAATAAAATAAAATGTAAATAACATTAATTTGTTTACTAATAAAATTATGTACATTTAGGAATTTTTAATATTGTTTTTCGATAAGTAACGATTATTATGGTTAAATTTAGTTCTATACTTGTGCACATAATATTTTAATTAAGCATTAAATATTTTTACGCAGTTTGTATTTAATTGTCACGTCGAGTAAGCGGTAAACAGCTTTAAAACAAATGACCATGATTTACAAAATTAAAAATTTGATTTTAAAATTTAAACAAGTTTTTATGTGTATAAGAGAGAAATTTAACAGAAATCTATTAACATTTCTTCTACTAAGTTACCAGAAAGGTTTGGTTTTTAATTCCTATTTTAATAAATAAAATGTTTAAAATATCATAATCATAAACACATTAAATTAACTGAAAATGATATTATAATTACAACATAGAAGTGTAGTATTTTAAAAGATATGCAGCCGTATTCAAAAAAAAATTTTTAATTTATGTTTGATGTACATGCTAGCTAATACACAATTTATCTCTTAATGTATTTATTAAGAAAATCATATTCAAAAAACTATTTTCCGTCCATATTAACTAATGAACTGTTATTTGTTTATGTAGGCGAGCCTTCTCAGTTTCTCTCTCATTCTTACATACTGTCTCCACGTTGATATAATATGTAAGATAACCAGTGTTGCCAGCCCTGATGCCTATGAACTGGCTAGATTAGACAAATAAAATAGCTAGAAATGGCTAACTCTTAAAAACAATTAAAAAATGGTGATACACATTTAAGAAGTGTATTTTTATTTAAACATTAATTTGAAATTGCTATTTTATTTTCATATATTTATATAATATTTATAATTATGCGTAAAGAAATTAAAAAAAATGTGTACATGTCTATAAAAATTGTATATCAACCCAGGTCTCTCTATTCGGTTTAATTTTTTTGTAAGAAGCATTTGTTCCGATTTGTTTTACATTCATATTGGGTGGTTTATAATTACAAAATTTACTTTTGATTTTTACTCCATAAGCTTCTAATATCCACATCTTTAAATCATTATGTTCCTTATATTCAGACCGAAACTTTTGCGGGTATTGTGAATGATTTAATTTTAAAAACTCACCGTTTATAATTAGGGCCTGATTCTGAACAATAATAAAATTGTTTGAAAATAAAATTTATATTGAAATTACTAATTTTTTCAAAAATATATATATTTTTTTTTTTTAACTTGAAACAAACCACAAAATTTCAGATTTTGTTATTTTTATTTTTTTTAACGTTTTTTTTATTTATATATTGAATCTACCTTTTTTAAGGCCTCACAATATGTATTCAAATCTTAAAACTAAAAATTAAAGACTACTTTATCTCTAATGAGAGCATGCCCAAGTGAATCATTTGTCTTCGCTAATAACGTGGTGGAAAATCGGCTCTACGAAGCCTTGAACTTGGTTGAACTTCAGTAAGAAGTTATTTTGTTATTAACTCAGACTTTTCATTTTAATGTCACTTTGCGCTTTTCTTTGGTGAACATACAACAATGAAAAAATACTTGTATTTTAATGTATACAACAACAAAAAAGTTACATTTAAAAAATTATTAAATATTATTAAAAACTAAAAAATATATTTAAAAAAATATGAAACAGCCGTATTCCAAAAAAATTTTTAATTTATGTTTTATATACATACTAGCTAATGCACAATTTGGCTCTTAATGTATTTATTAAGAAAATCGTATTCAAAAAACTATTTACTATCTAAATTAAATAATAAACAGTTTTTTGTTTATGTAGGCAACCCTTCTCAGTTTCTCTCCCATTCTTAAGCCCAAATTACAATAGCGCGTAGTCAGCAGCAGTGTGTGCTGCCATAAGCCCAAATTACAATTGCGCGTAGTCAGCAGCAGTGTGTGCTGACATAATCAGCTGATAATTTAGAAAGCACTGTTTGTTATGGTGTTGATTACATTTGGTCAGCATCAGTTTGCAGTGCTGTTTCATTTAGCCCTGTTTCAAAATTCACTGCGCTGCATTCAGATTGAGAGCGAGACAAAGAGAGTGAGCAAATAAATGAGAGGCTAAAATACACAAGTAGAATAAATTAAGATGGTGGTTGTAAATTGTGGCTGCCTACGCTGAATTGTAATTATAACGGCAGCAACATATTGTACTGACAGTGAACAGCTGATAATTTTTGCTGATACTGTTGCTGACTACGCGCAATTGTAATTTGGGCTATAATCAGCTGATCATTTAGAATGCACTGTTTGTTATGGTGTTGATTACATTTGGTCAGCAGCAGTTTGCAGTGCTGTTTCTTTTAGCCCTGTTTCTAAATTCACTGCGTTGCATTCAGATTGAGAGCGAGACAAAGAGAGGGAGCAAATAAATAATTTATAATTACAATTCAGCGTAGGCAGCCACAATTTACAACCACCATTTTACTTTATTCTACTTGTGTATTTTAGCCTCTCATTTATTTTCTCTCAATCTGAAAGCAGCGCAGTGAATTTACAAACAGGGCTAAATGAAACAGCACTGCAAACTGCTGCTGACTAAATGTAATCAACACCATAACAAACAATGCTTTCTAAATTATCAGCTGATTATGTCAGCACACACTGCAGCTGACTACGCGCAATTGTAATTTGGGCTTAATAGTCATTACAATGCTTAATATACATGTTTGTGTGTGTATTTATATTCTTAACAGATTTGTTTTTGGCCCATAACTGTTGATTATGAACGAATTTGGTTTATTAAAAAAACGAAATTTTATAAAAATATTTATGACCGATAAATAAAAATCTGCTTGAACAAGGGCTTCAAAAATAAAAAATGTGTTTTGCCCGATATTTCAGTTATTACTGAACCGATTTATTTTATTTTTTCAGCAAAAAAATTCAGAAAAAAATTTCCGAGCCCTTTTTAAAAAAGCGAAGTCCCTGGTATATGCAGAGGCTTCAGAAATTGGAAAACCGTTTCTAAAAACCGGTTCTTAAAGCATATCTCCGCCATTTATATACCGATCTTGCTGATTCAAAAAACCGAAATTTTATAAAAATATTTATGGCCGATCCGTATAAAAATAAAAATCTGTAGCTTAAACACGGGCTTCAAAAAATGAAAAATGCGTTTTGCCCGATATCTCAGTTATTATTGAACCGATTTATTTCATTTTTTCAAAATAAAAATTCAGAAAAAAATGTCCGAGCCTTCTAGTATATACAAGTCCCTAGTATATACAGAGGCTTCAGAAACTGGAAAACCGGTTCTAAAAACCGGTTTTTTAAGCATATCTCCGCATTGTATGAACCGATCTTGCTGAATTCCAATAGCAAAATTCTCGAAAAAATTTCCGATCGTTTGATATATATATTATATATGTCAGTTATTGGTGGGCTTCATAAACACCATTTCAACCGACACTCGGATGGACATGGTTCTATCGTCATCATTTCTTACAAGGATCCCGAAAATTTCAACTTTTTTGCTCTCCGACGAATATTGTGGGAATTACAAACGGAATGACAAACTTATATATACTCTTTACACCTGTGGTGAAGGGTATAAAAAGCGGGATAATCCTGTCAAAAGCGTGACGTCTGGTAATGTTATTGATGACTATAAAAAAAAGCACAGCAACATTTTTTTACACTTGATAGTTGCAAAATCTTCAATTAGATACGAAATACTTAAGCCCCAACCACTCAACTAAAAATCGTCGTATCGCAATCAGCTGTTTCAACCTGCTTTATGCAGATGTGTGTATCTAGCTATTAACACAAAAATTCTAGGTAGCGTATCGCAGAAATCTACAGAAAATAGATTTTTACGTAGCTGCGTAAGTTTTTAACATACCTGTAGTTTATTTTGTTCACAAAATAACCGAAAAACAGAGTTGTTTACACAATGAATATTCAAAAACATATGATACGTTTACTTTTGTAGACTGGTTGTACAAAATGTTTCACGCTACTTTTCTACATTCTGCGTTGCTTTGCAAAGTTGACTGGTTGGGCCTTTATACATCTGCTTATTTTACCTAATATTTGCTTTAAAAATTTCTTAAAGAAATAAATTACGAAAGATTATTATTAGAGTTTTATAGTTTGAACAAAAAGTTGACTTTTCGACTTTTTTAATTTTTAAACAGAAGATTTTTCGACTTTTATTCTTAAATAGACGATTTTTCGACTTTTTTTTTAATTTTGGAATAGTCGATTTTTCGATTATTTTCGACTTTTTCCGACTATTTTCGACTTTTCGAATTTTTAACTTTTTCCGACTATTTTCGACTTTTTCTGGCTATTTTCAACATTTTTAACATTTTCGATTTTGTCCGACTTTTTTTTTTTTTTTGTTATTATTTTTTATTTGTCTTATAAAAACTTTAAAAATAAAAAAATGAATACAACGCAATCAAATATATTGATTAATTAACATACAAATCTATCCAATGAAAGTGCTGGTTACACACAAAAATATGTATTTACTAACGGTTTTAAAATGGTCACTTTAAATGGTTAAAATATATGCTTCTATGGTACAAGAAATCATTATGAGTTTTTTTCCATGAAAATCGGTTGGACAATAAAAGCCATTGATGAAGTACCGAATAAACATTTATACAATCGCAGTCTGCGACAACCTACGGATATCATCACCAAAACTGACATCCGGAGTTCAAACAATGTTGCGTTAAAACTTTTGCCATACATTGCAAATACTGGATTATTGTACTCGTCTTCATGGCGTATCACTGCCGGATTCTGGAGTACGGAATACGGAGGACCGGTTCGTAGAAAACTTCTAGTGCCTACATGTCTGTAAAGGTAGCAAAACTTAACTTCTTTGTAGAACTGTGGGTCATCTGTC
Source organism: Protophormia terraenovae (assembly GCA_951394005.1). Classification (NCBI taxonomy): domain Eukaryota; kingdom Metazoa; phylum Arthropoda; class Insecta; order Diptera; family Calliphoridae; genus Protophormia; species Protophormia terraenovae. The sequence continues at coordinate 149,295,557 of OX596074.1, forward strand.
GTCAGTTTATTCAATTTTGATATTTTTTAGTTCTTTATTTTTTCCTCCTGAAAATCGATTTTCGACTAAAATCGAAATCGATTTACCTTTCCCTAGACAGTATTAGATACCTTTATATCCTAAAGGATAATTTGTTGCAGAGTGCAAAAAATCAGGGCATATTATCATATTTTTGATATTGCCAACATAACGATACGAATAATAAATTTGGTATTGTGTACAATTTGCTAATATATAAAGTCGCCAGACCTCAATATTATTGAAAATTTGTGGTCCATATTGGAAATTTACATAATAAAATAGGTGTTAGGCCCTAAAAATGCACTGTAAACACATTTCGCCTAATATTACACAAAAACTGGAAGCACGCAAACCGCCTCTAATCTTTTGCATACAATTAAGACTACCATTCCACATAAAAAATAATCATGTATGTGATAAAAATCGATTTCGAGCCAAAAACTAATAAGGTTGTGATACACATAAAATTTTCGATTTCAATTTCGTTTTATTGTAAAAACGAAATCGATTTCATTTTCCATTTTGTTTTATGAAAATCACAATAAATTAGGTTGTGATCATGGTTGTGATAAAAACGAAATTGACATTATTTTATCGTTTTCAAATCGAACAAATTTTGTTACTCGTTTTAAAATTTAATTTGATTAAAACTGTTACAAAAGAATTAGAATCATTAAGCATCATAAAGCATGTGGGTAAAAAATAAAAGCTATATTGTAGAAAGAAAAATAAAATAAATAATACCTTTTAAAGAATATATAATGAGGCAGAGGTTAAGAAAAGTATAGAGATTCTGTAAATCCTTAAATTTTTTATTCTGTTGCTTTAAAACACAGAATTTTAAGTTTAAAACTTAAAATATATTTTGTAATTTGTGATGGAACTTGTAATGAAGCGATGTACCTTATTGTTTAAAAACCTATCAGACACTCGAATTAAACTGTAAATTCACATATGGGTTTTACAATTTAACTTTTAAGGTTTCTGGACATATCTACCACAAAGGAAAAAACTGATTTTGAATATTCAAAATAATCATTGTGCTAACCCAATTTCAAATTACCAGTAAAAATTTAAATCCAATGCAAAGTCCAAACTGCATCTGCTAAAAAGCGTTCCTATTAAAATATTGCATTAATTTTTATTTTTGTAGGATTAATTAATTAATCGCCAAAAATGTAAATTTATTATTCCTCCACAAAATGTTTTTTTTTTATGGGCAATTTTTTTTTTCAGAAGCAAGGAATATCTCCTTTATGGCAGCTTCACGCAAAACTTAACTTTTGATAATTTTTTATTAAAAAATTAACATAAAAACATTAAAATAAAATTTATTTCATTTAAATAATACAAATTTCAAAATTAATTTGTTGTGATTTGACAAGAAACATATTGAACATCACAACCTAATCGATTTAAGAATACGATTTACTTTTGAAATTGACCGAATTTCATCACATATCTGAATGTAATTATTGGTAGTAATTTTCAATTTTTTTATGTCATAAGTGGGTGCTTAAAATAAGCTGTGAGATAAAAATATTGGATTTTTTGTTTTCATATCTTTAATTTGCTTAAAGGTAAACTTTAACACTAAATAATGGTTCTATATTAAACTAGAAATCTTCCTCTTTCTTATGATACCAAATTTTATTTTTAATTCCAGTCTGTTACTTTGTCATAGAGCTTTAAAAACAAAATTGTATAATGCATAATTTAAGCTGTGAGCCACTGTATATTAGTGTGTAGCAAAATCTCAAGAGTCTTGCAATTTGTTATTCACTTTAAAAAGAAAGAGGAATAACGACACATGTCTTCAAGATTATCACACGTTACTCTGTAGAATACATTTCATTTCACTCTCTCCGGAGTCAGTAACAACTTTAGCGTGTTCATCATAAATCGTCGATGGTTATATGAATTATTTTTTCATCCATATTATGGACGCATTCACTTAATCTTTTTGTATAATAAAAATTCAACATTAATCTCAAGCCAAGAAGCTACTATAGGAAATTACATATACAGCGAAAGCTTCCATAGGCGGTGATTTTGTCCGTTATCAGGAGATGTCCGTCTATGGGATATGGTTCATCATAGTTTTTAATAAGAGGTAATTCAGTAGCATAGGTACTGGTATCTTTTTATTTCAACATCCAAGATTGATTGTAATGAAATACCTTATAGATAAAAATATTCTTATATATACATATTAAAATGCAAAAGACCGTAACGAGACGTAAAAATCAAATTTCAAATTAATTAATTATTTGATTTATCAACAATTTGATGAAATATATTTATGATTAATCAATTAATCAGGAATTTAAATAGTTAAAATCGTGAATAATTAAATAATTTTAAATTTATTTGACTTTCTTTTTTATGTTTTTAATTTTCATTATAATATAAAATGATAATATTAAAATGTGGGTCGTTTAATCACCAAATAACATATATTATATATTTAGCATTTTTTGTTTCATTTGTTAATTGTAAACTAAATTTGAGAACATTGAATAATATTATTCAAATTTGATTAATCAAAATTAAAAATAATTAATCAGAATTTTTTTATTAATTAGAATTGTTGATTAATCGATTAACTGATTAATATGTGTATAGATTAAATAAAGATTTGTATAACCGATTAATCGCACATCCATAGTATTGACAAAAGTCAAATGATCGTAACATTAATTTCAAAAAACAGTCATAAATTTTGTTCCATTTAAGAAAAATTTTATTTGAAAAGTGTTTTTCTATTTATCTAGTATTGAAAACAGTATGACAGCGGACATTTAATTCTTCGACCAATTATTTGTAGGACCAATTTGTTTTTTTTTTTTTTTGAAAATTTTTAATAATTTATAGCACGAACATCATTTTCGTTACTCATTTTGGTCAAACTCACAACAAATCAACAGGTTGACTTCAAGAATAATAACTGACATATTTTCAATGATAAAATAATTTTAAAAATTGCTTCGGAAAAAAGTTATGAAGCAAAACGTGTGTTAATATGAACTAAAATATGAACTAAATATATACTTACCCAATTCAGAAAGGAACATATTAAAATAATATTTTTCTTTTAATTTCAGAATATAACAATTGAAATTTACATTTTTCACATAAATTTCAGAATTGATCATTTGAAAGTGAGATTTTTTATTTAGAATTGAGAAAAGATTAATTGAAAATTAGGTTTTCCATTTATAATTTTGAAAATAACAATTTAAATTTGAATTTTTTATTTTAATTTTTGAAAAGAAGAATTTTCATTTAAAATTCAAAAAATACAATTGAAATTTTGAAAAAACTATATTAAATTCAGAGCTTCAACTGAAATAATATATAGAGTGAAATTTGCATAAAGAGTAAAATTAATTCATACTTTACACTCCAGAAGAATTTGATACAATCTCTAAATTTTATTTGCTTAAAGGTAATATAAATTAAGTTGACCTAACATTATATTATCATTTAAAACTCTCTTATTCAATGTTCTAATGAATTTTTCTCAATTTCAATTGTTCTTTTCTGAATTAAAAAAAAAAAAAAAAAATGAATTTCATTTGTGCTCTTCTGAATTTAAAATGTAAAATTTAATTATAAATTGATCTTGTATAAATTTAAAATATAAAAACTTATTTTAAATTGTTCTTTTCTAAATTTGATATAAAAAACTTATTTTCAAATGTTCTTTTCTGAATGAAAAATAAATAACTTAATTTTCAATTGATATTTTCCAAATTTTGTATAGAAATTTTAATTTCAATTAATCTTTTCTGAAATATTAATGAAATATAGAAATTTCAACAGTTCTTTTCTAAAATTTAAATGAAAAATCTCATGTTCAATTGTTATTTTTAAAAATTTTAATGAAAAATCTAATTTTCCAATGATCTTTTAAAAAATTTAAATAGAAAATATTATTTTCAATTGATTTTTTTAAAAATACCGTTAAAAGTGGTGTAGTTTTTTAAGAAACACAATAAGTTTAAGCATCACTGTTCACATATAATTTTATTATGTGTATCCTTTTGGCCTGTTTTTCGTTTGAAAAAATATTTTCACAAATTGTTGATTTAAATAAAAATTTTACACACAAATACTTTCTAATTCCAAAAATAAAATTTTTAAACAAATAACAAATGTGAACAAATATAAATTTTGTTTGTAAACTTTTCGGCAATTTTTACGAATCCATTTTTAAACAATTTTCTATGTACTAAAAATACTAAAAATTTCTTCCCTGTATGGAAATTTAGATGTTTTCATTATGTTAAATAATTAAATAACTCAAATCGAGATGTTTTCTGGCTTTGAAATATATGAAAAAACAAGTCAATTTGTTTTTTGGAATAAACATCTATATTCTGCAGTTTTCAATATTACATTTATCATTAAATATAAAATTTAAAATGTAGAATTTGATCCCCTATTATGAAAATATTATCCTGAAGAACAATTTTTAAACAAGAAATTAAACAAAATGTTTGGATCATTTTGATCTATCTAACAGGAAAAGCTTAACCCGCTAACTTTAGGATAAATCTTTAGTACTTGGCTCGTTCATCAGATATTTTTTGTTAATAAAATAGTAAAAACGCAATTAATTAAAATATACATATCAGTAGACATAGTAAAATATAATTTTCTAAAGTTTAATTTTTGGAGGTTGATAATTAGCATTTTTATACGATAAGATTAGAAAAAAATCTTAAAGAACTTATTAAAATTTTTTGGACGCTTAGGGAAAAATCGGTTTTTTCATCAGCCGTAGGTATTCTTAAAAATTTCCACTGACAACACTGCTCCAGCTTGAAATTTTACATGTGTAGGGAGAAGATCTGTGTCAAGATCATATATACGTTTTTAATAATTTTAAAAATATAAATAATGTTCAAACAAAAAGTCTTCCGTTTTGACACATTAGAAGTACAAAAAAACGGTACTCATTTACCTCTCTAATTCACTTAAAATTGTAAATATTTCCCATACTATTTATCCGATTGCAAAGATTAAGGTATCAATTAAAAGCTCTTACTTGCGCATTTATAAAAATAAATAAAAAAATATAAAAACTTTATAAAAACAACTTTTTTAAATATTTTGTAATTTTTAGTACAAAAAAATAATTTTTTTGTGGAAATAATTTTTTCTTAATAGTCGGCCTTCGGCCGGGTGGAAGGAATTTTAACTCTGTGGTATGTCCAAAAGCGGCTTCGCTAACGTAATTCTTCCTTTTTACTCAACTTTTTTTATAAAAATTATTTTTTTAATGCGAGTTTCTTAGGGAAATTCGATTTTCAAAGCCCTAAAACTTCCAAAATATTTAATTGCGTTGACAAATTTTTACATCATTATTTTCACCGATAAAAGTACTATCAATGGCGAAAAAAAATCAAATAAATTGGAGCTGAGTTAGGGAGATCTATTTATACCAAAAATACAAAAATGTATGATATAAATCTTTTAGGAAATACTTATAAATAATGTTCAAACAAACGGTCTTTGGACCCCCCTATATCTAATGGGACACATTTGTGAACCAATGTTCAGCCGGCTAACAGCCGATTTTGAGCCGCCGCCGACAATTTTTAGCAAAGCCGCCGCCGCCGTTAAAATCGTTCGGCGCAGGTCTCTGATATGGCATGAAAAAATAGTATCAAATCAACAGTTGAATTCATGAGATCGTTAAGCGGTAAAGTAGTGTGTGAGATCACCAATAAGTTGAACTAGAAATTCATAAAAATAAAATATATTCCAAAAACAAAAAGAGAGTGCTATCTGTGTGTGATTAAATAAATTTATCAAATTTAAGTTAAAAAAAAGTGTCAACTAAACAAAATAAATATAATGAAATAAAAAATAAAATGAATCATAATACAACTCGTATTTTAAAACAAAGACAAAAACTGCTATATTTAAGTTCAACGACAACAAGAAGAAAAATTAAAGTATTTTGAATATTTTTTCAAAATTAAAATTGCGTTGGTTTTTTCAATTAACAACACACCCAGAAAATAAAGAGATTTATAATAGTGTACAGCAAACAGATTTGGTGCTGGTAGTGCCGCCCAAACAATTTCATAATATATTTTAACTTCAACAAAAAAACTAATATTTATTCTTAAACATTTAAAGAATTTGATCTTTTCTTCTTCTTAATCATCGTATTATTCTTCCTCTTTACTTCTTCTGTATAATTTTTTTTGTGAGTAAATAAAAAATTTTAAGTGAGCATATTTTTTAAATGTTGTTTTTAATTCAATTAACATTTGTTTTATTGATGTTTTGTTTCGTGTGATTGCCTTAATAATATTGCTTTATTTAAAATCATTTAAAATGGAATAATATTTGAATGTGTTAAAAAAATATAAAACATACAAATTAAATTTAAAAGAAAACAGCAACAATTGATCATGCTCATTTGTTATTGTTGTTAAAAAATTCAAGTGGTTTTTCTTGCGTGTTTCTATTATGTAGGGATATACATATGTATTTATGATAATGTTATCTACTGTACATACATACATACATATACGTATGCATGAGTGTAGGTCAGTGTTGCCAGAACTTCTCTTAGAAAAAGTGCTAAATAGCTATTAAAAAGTGCAATTTAGTAAAAATAAGTGCTAAATGATTGTTAAAAAGTGCAATTTTTTAGAAAAAAGTGCTAAAATTTAAATAAAGTAGTTAGAATAAACATTTTTGTTTTTTATGCATATATTCACTATTTTATTTTTTAATTTGTATGGTTTACGCACATTATATTGGTCATATTCTTAATTCTAAAGAACAAATCAATTCAGAATAACTTATAAACGTATTCACATTATTTTTTTGGACCAAAGTAAATTTCATACATAAGTATATCTTATTGAAAAATGTACAAACTAATTTTAAATAATTTTGTTAAAATAAAATAAGAATATTAATTTATAGAAATATAAGCACTGAACATGAAGAACTGGAATATAAAATTTAGCTTATAAAAATGTTTTTAATTCGTGTATTGGATAAAATATTTTATTCCCTATGTAAGAGCTTTTATTGCATTTCGGGTACTTCTTTTATTTTTTCGTAGGCTATCGTTATAATCGGTATTTTCCTAAAACTTTATTCACATTTGCCAAAAGTTTGACCAAAATTTTGCAACCACTACTTTTACAAATAATTGTTCACAGTTTGATGTTGCAAAAGTTTTGTAAGAGAAAACAGCTATGAACAATAACTAGTAAAAAATGTTTCCATTAAAATGTAAAAGTCAGAAAATATTTCTATAGTAGTTACGTCATTTTGACTAGTCTGACCATATCTGAAGACTATTAGTTTTGGAGTTGTCAAAAAAAGATTTGATCGGTAAACTATAAAGATATTTTTATATTGTATTTTGGTCTATTTGGTGGCTTATGGTTTATAATTTGTAGTGTCAAATTGTTGTTTATGTTTACATTTTTTTGGTATTTTTTGTTTACTTTTGTGGTTGTGTATTTCTCCTCTTTTTTTATTACATGAAATGTCAAATGTATTTATGTTTTTTGTAAAGAAACATGAGAAATGACAAAATTAAAGTTGACATAAGTAATGCTCATGCAAAAACAAAATACATGGGTTTTTTTTTTTGTGTTTTAGTTGTTGTAGAGTTGTTGTTACCTTTTTAATCTACCTTGGGTCCAGTGTTGCCAGAAAATTTTCGATGCCATCTGCTAAATTCCAAAAAATAATATGCTAAAATCTGCTAAATGCAAAGTTTTACCCACGTTTTACATTTTTTTGCTTTGCTAAAATTGAGTTTCAAATTTATTATAATAAATGAGAGAATTGTACTGTTTATATAGCAAGTATATAAACATATATCTTTTATTGATACAAATTGCACGAGATAACGCAAAAAAAATTTTTTATGTCTTCCGATTTTGCAAATATTTGATACGTATACCCTATGGAGCCATTTAAATATCTCTATTTTTTTTTTTTTTTTTTAATTTTGAGAAATACTCAAATTTATTTACGATTTCCACTTTCCGAAAAGTCAAAAAAATAGGAAAGTATGTAACTTTAAACTCTCTATAAGTATAGAAGATATTCTCAATAAATGTAGTAATTTAAAAATAATATTATAATTTAAAAATGCATTAATTATCCAAATCAAATTTGAATTTAATTTTAATATGTTGAAAAGCAATACCTTTACTATAAAATGCAAAAATAATTATGATTTACAAGATGATTTACTATTTTTAATATTTTTTTAATTACCCAGTATAAAAAAAATCGGATGTCCCCGATAATAAAATTGACATATTTAAGGAATCTCTCGTGGATTGAACGATATATTAAGAAAATATAAATATATATTTTAATATACTTATTAAAATAACCATGTATTACAAGCAATTTTTTTTTTAAGTAAAGTTATTCTATTTTACATTTTGTTAAGTGAAGTTATTCTATTTTACAAGATTTGTTATAAATTTTGCTTATGGATAGTATTGTTCTCAGATGACAAATTTCATTTCAAGCATTTACAAGTTATATTAAATTTATATTAAATATTTGCGATATTTTACATTTTGTTTAATAAGATTTATAATGTTGTCTAAACAGACCCATAAATATTGAATAAATATAATGCACAAAAAATATTACATCAGTCTTTGAGAATTATACATATTTGGCAAGGATAGAGCACATTTTTTCTTCACCATATATCACTAACAGGTGTAAAATTTAGGTTTAATGAACCTTAACTATTAGCACTTATTTTGTATTTTTAAATTATATTATATTCGGATTTAAAAAATATTTGATTATTTTAAATAATATAAACATAATACATTTAAAATTCGTCGAAGGACATAAAATATTTGCTACTTCCTCATTTTCTCCACTTGTAACGAGCTTTCCATATTGTTCTGATGATTTTACTTTCGAGCAAAATTATTTGGAATATCAAAGGAATAGCATCATGAACTTTCTAATTTTATAAAATACTACTAACAATTTCCGTCATCTTGTTTCGCCATTTATTTTTAACAAAATCCATAACGCTAAATAAAATCTCCACTTCATCATTAGAAAAGGGTAAAACTAAGGTCTTAATTATTACAATTTTTATGTTGAATTTCTTAAATTGTAACTATTAAAAGCAATTTTTATTTTGTTCCTTATTGATAATTATTTGCTTTCAATTAATATATTTTTATCGAAAAATAAAATTATTATTATAATTGTTATTAAATATATATCGAAGAATAATAATTATTCAAAATTTATATTTTATTTATTTTCATTAATAATTATTTTAATTAATTTTTAAAATATTAGTTAAAAAATAATAGTTATGAGTAACTTATATTTATGTATTATTCAATAATTATTAAAAATAAATTTTTTGTAATAACTCTTAAAAAGTGCCAATTTTTTCGATTTCGAAAATTATGATAATAATTATTTTGGGTCCTTGGGTAAAACTAATAAAGATATTACTTATTTAGACAATTGTTCGAATATGTCTGCACAATAACAAAAATGGTGCAGAATTTATGAACAAAGTCCCATTAGTTTATATAAGATCGATTAAGATCAAAAAGTATAAACGCGCGAACAAAATGTAGAAAAATTGTAAAGGGTTAAGTAATTTGTATCCTTTTTTCTAAGTTTTTGAACTTTGAACAACATTAAACATTATAAAATTAAACCCATGGTGTGAAAATCTGCACTCTATTAGTTTCAAGTCTTGTAAGTTCAGATCTGTTTTGAAAATTTGAAAAAAAAAAATATTTATGCAAAAAAAACTGCTGTTAGTAGGTCGATTATGCTAAAAAGCATTTAACAGAATTTTTCAAAATAAATATGCAATTTCCCAATCCATTCTGCCAAATCTAGCAGAAAAAATGCCAAAATGGCAATACTGCTTGGGTCTATTACTTATGTTTTTTATGCTACAATTCATTGTCATGGTATGTTAACTTAATCATAATGTTATGATTCTTTGCTGTTATAGAACAATTTTTTTTATCAAAAAGTTTACTGACACTGAGGCAGGTAATTTTTATATTATTTTTTCAGAATAAGTAATACACATACATACTTGGTATGATCAAAGTACTTAAGCAATAAATTATTTAAAATTGTATTCTAAGTGAGTTTGCAATAAATTAATTAAATGCTACGTACATTAGGGTGGTCCCGTTTCTATGGAGAGAAAATAAGGTATCGATGTTCCCATCTCAAATGAAAATTTACTTCATTCTAAGATACCGTTACTCAAATGAATATTTATTGAATAAACAGTTTATTGTTTACTTTTAAACAAAATTGTATTTAAAACTGTTCCTTGTATTTGTTTTCTTATTAAATCGATTTGTTTTATTAAAAACAAAACTGATTAAAATTGTTTATTGTGAATTTCTAAAAAACGCGTGTTTTAAATATATAGTTTTTTAATATTTTGATTTATTTAATAATAATACAATATTAATCACGAGTTTCAATCGTGAATAATTAATTACTAGCAATTCATTTTTAATCTTAAAAGGTCTAATTTAAGTAGCTTAAAATAAATAAATCATATTTATAGCAAACTTTTAAATTGAAACAACCTTATTAGGGTATTCAATTGATTAACCGTCATTCGGTTATCCAATTAATTTTGGTCGATTATCTGTTCGAAAATTTAAGGCGACTTCAAACAGGTGACCTCTTTTATAATAAGCACAATTTTTGCTTATTCATTTATAAAAAAAATGAATTCACCATATTGTTCCTTTTTTTGAACAGCTACCACCAGTGTTTAATTTCGCCATCAAATAGTTTAAAATTCTCGAATAATTGAAATTAATTTTTTTGGAGATAAATTTAGAAAATGTTTTTATTTTAAAGACAAACTTATGTACGTTAAAAAAATATATATCGTTCATTCTATGAGAGATTTATAAAAAATGTCAATGTTTTTACGGAGGGTCATCCGAATTTGTTCATATTTGATACGCATGTAATCTATGGAGCCATTTAAATATCTCCATTTTTATTTTTTTTAATTTTCGAAAAGTCAAAAAAATCGGAAAAGTGTGTAACTTTAAACATCAATAACTCTAAAAGTTGTTAACGGATTTTAATGATTTAAACAGCATGTAGAAGATGAATATGTCCTCTTTTAATGTAGTAATTTAGAAATAATATTGCAATTTAAAAATGCATTCATAATGCAAATGCAATTTTAGGATGCATTTTTTAAAAGTTTCTACCCTTTCGATTTTAATTTTTTTTAATATGTTAAAATATAAAATGTTAAAATAACTGTTCTCGGACAATAAAATCTACTATTTTTAATATTTTTTTTTAAATGTTCAATTTTTTTCATACAAAAATTTTAATTTTTAAAAAATTTTAGATTTTTGACTTTTTTTGATTATACTCTTTTAGTAATATGTAGCTTTAAATGTTTATAACTTCTTAACTATTCGTCGGATTTTATTTATTTAAAAAACAGTATAAAGTTTATTACAATAAATATTGTAAATTATAATGTATAAATCAAAAACAATTTTTTTTTGCTAAAGATTCACTCACGAAAAGAATGCAATTTTCTACCGCAAATAACAAATTATGAAATATTATGATCAGAAATAATTTTAAAATAAATTCACAAATATTAAAAAAATACAAAAATTTAAAAACAAAAGAATGCAATTTTCTACCGCAAATAACAAATTATGAAAATTTATGATCAAAAATTATTTTAAAATAAACTCACAAATATTAAAAAAATACAAAAATTTAAAAAAATTTTTTTGTATGAAAAAATTTTAAGAACTATTTAATTTTTTTTTTTTTTTTAAATAGTGAACCATTTTTTCCAGAACAACATATATTGCAATTTTTAGAAAAAATAAAAATGTTTTTTATATCAGAAGAAGAAAAAAATTGAAAGGGTAGAAATTTTTCAAAAATGCATACTAAAATTGCATTTGCATTATAAATGATAATATTATTTTTAAATTACTAAATTTATAGTGGACATATTCTTCTTAAATATGCAATTTAAATCATTAAACTTTTAGTGATATTGGTGTTTAAAGTTAGACACTTTTGCAATTTTTTTGCAAAATCAAATCAAAATCATGAATACATTCCCGAATTTTTCAAAATTTAAAAAAATAAAAATGGAGATATTTAAATGGTTCCATAGGGTGTGCGTATGTAAAATATTATTAAATTCGGAAGACATAAAAAATATTCTTGGGCGTTCTTTAATGGAATGGACGATACATATTTTTTGTAATAATCCCTGTAGTCGTTAATTAAGTTTTTTCTCTATCACAATATCTTCAAGAGATATAAAATATTTTTGTTCTTATTTTTTATACATTGTTTATATACGGGAAATGGGTTTTGATCAAAAGAAGCTAGGACAGTTTTAAATAATAATACTAAGAAGAACTTTGAAGTCCTGAATAAACAAATTTATTCAATAATGATAATTTTTTCAATGTTTTGCATTAGACTACAAATCATACGTTATCGCTGACTTTTTATACCCACCATCAAAAAGATGGGGGGTATATTGATTTTGTCATTCCGTGTGTAACATGTCGAAGGAATCATTTAAGACACCACAAAGTATATATTTTCTAAGTCCTGGTTAGATTCTGAGTCGATCTAGCTATGTCCGTCCGTCTGTCTGTTGAAAGCGGGATAGGTCTCGAACTTTGGCACAAATATTTATCTTATATAAAAGGTTTGTTTGGTATTGAAAATGGACAAAATCGCTTAATAAACAAAAAAGTTATGGGCTAAAAACTAGAAACACAGGTTGTCCGTTGAAGCTTAATTTCATACTTTTCTGCTGATATCTCTTAAACAAAACCATGTACGACAACGAAATTTTGTATAAACCTCCTATATAACCTAAAATTAAAAAAAGTTGATGGTAGATTCGTCCGAGCCGAATATAACATTCGCGCTTATTTCATATTGAAGGTAGTATAATTCATCATTTTGAGATAATTTTTCATCATATTTCTTAAATTATTTTTGCTGCTTTTTGGTAATTTTCTTGTGTAATATTTGTAAACATATTTTCTTTAATGTGTAAACTATTTTTTAAACAAATACGTATGTATGTAAGTTCTAAACTTTTTTATGAATATAAAAAAATAAAAGCTTTTTTAAATGTGTTTTTCACATTTGAATGTTTTCTTAATAACAATGGAAAATATACAAAATATATTTAATATATAAAACTTTAGACTATAACCACTTTAACGTTATACTTTTATAGGAAACTTTTTTTAATTGATGTTTATATCATAATATGTACATATTTTGTAGCTTTGAGTATAATTGGACAAATATACTATTTATCAAAGAAAATTTTTGTGGGTTTGAATCCATGTTTATTAGGGATTATAAATACATATTTTTAATTTATAAGAGGGCTTTATTTGCTTCTAAATAAATTAATTTTCAACAAAATATACGTAAAAACACTAAATTAATTTTGATATTTATGACAAAAAAAAAAAAAAATTTATTTCCGTGCAATAATATAGAGTTACATTAAACACACTGCTCTATTAAAGAAAGCTGAGAAAGAAGAATATTTTGTGGTACTGGGTGTTTTACTATTATTTAGATCAACGGTTCTCAAATGGGGGTCCGCGACCCACAAGGGGTCCGTAAGGACATTCAAGGGGGGTCGCGAAGAGATCCTGAAAAATATTCTTGAACACAAAATGTTTTAATGTAAATATTATTAATATCCCTAAATTAAAGATAAAAATAAGGAATTTTTTGTTTTTCAAAAATAAGTTTTACGAATCAAGCTGCAAGAAATCCAATGAAGAAACTCGAAGTTCGATTGAAAATAATATGTTTGATATAGACAACAATGATCAAATAAAGAAAGTGATGCAGTCGAATGACACGATATAAAAAAATACGATGTGGCATTAAAAAGATATTTCGCTTTAATTTGATGAAACTAAAAATATTTTACATGGAACTCTATAACTCTTTTTTTAATTTAATATACCAATAACTTTTTTATAAAGTCATTTCAATGCCCTTTTTATAGAATCCATGTGAAATAAGATTGATCCAATTTTTTCGAATTTTGCGACTCCTTAATGCTAAACTTGTATTTCACAGAGAAGTGCGATGCCTCTAAAAATAAATTTTACTTAAACGACTTTATAATTCAAAGACGGAAAAGTCCTTTTAATACGAATATTGATAAAATACCAGAATCCTTTCAAAAAGTATTAAAATGTAACTCATGTCTTAAATTTTATTCTGAATCAGTAGCTTTAAAAGCATTTTAGTTGAAATATAGCAAAGTATTTCTGCTTTTTAGTTTCGAAGTCCTGAAAGTATTAGAACAATTTTCATCAACACAAATTTTTATGTAGAACTATCTCTTTCACTATTTTGTCCATCAAAAGAAAGTATCGATCTTTTGTGTTCACCGAGAATAATAATAGATATTATATGAAAAAGTATCTTAATATTATGGAATTCATGAAGCAAAAACAATGTCGCATTATTTTATCTTTACATACCATTTTATCTGATTTGTACATTAGTCTGAGTTGTGGTGGTTCGCGCTTCCATTGAAATGCCAAAATGGGGTCGCAAAGTAAGATCTTGTGAGAACCCCCTGATTTAGATAATTCGTTTATTTGTTATTTGTTAAATTGTCCGATTAATATGAAATCTCGAATAACAATTTTTATATAAATCACAACTTTTTACATTTCACTTACGAACAACTCAAGAACTTTACAATTTTATAAGTTGACTTTCAATGCTTCCATTTATTTTCGGTGCTATGTAAAAATTATAATTATTCAGAAATATTTTTATTTACCCTGAATGTAATGGCGTTAACTATTATTAAAATTTAGCGCTCTTTTTTTAGATATTTTATTTAGAAAGGATAAACGTAGACTAAGAATTTTTTTTTGCTTAGATGTAATTATTTATTTTTAAATTATAAACAAAACTAAAAATTAAGATCCAATTGAAGTATATGTTCATGAATTCTTATTTTTTAAAACATATATTTTAAACGCTAGTTTACAAAACATTCAACTCGCTCAAAAATATGACTAAAATTCAGTAAGTTTACCAATGAGCAGCTTTTTCAGCAGAAATAAAAATTGTAATATTAACTGGTCTTAATTTATGATAGGAGCTAATGAACTAATCAGTCTGATCAAAATTATTACGCAATATAATGCAGCTAAGCAGGATACGTGTATAATTTTTGAATAAATAATTTTATTTTTTTTTTCATAAAACGTGTGATTTTCAGATACATAGATAAAATTACTTTTGATTTTTATTAGCATGAAAATCCGCTCCTACTTATAGCATTGTTTTGTTCATACTCAAATTTATAGCGTTTTCTTTACTGGCTAAAATGTTGCCTTTATTCTGCCCTATGCCCTCTTTTGTGTTCTATTCTAAAAAAAATGCAATACTGTAAGAGCCAGTATTTCACTTCTAGATTAAATTCCAATTCAAAGTTAAATTAGTTAATCTAAATATTAATTTAATCCGTCATTTGTGTTTTTAAGTCGGAGATTAAATCTTCTAGTATTGCTATATTGAACCGTAATCATTTATAAACAAAATATGGTAGTTTGTGCACAAATCACATGTTGTTATCAAAACAACTGGATGTTTCAAATAAGAAGAAGAAAATTTATAGTACTTTTTTGTTATTGTTTATGGAAATTTGGATTAATAAATAAAATTTTAAGAGAAATATGTAATAAAGTCTGTGTTTGGTCATATTTACAAAAAAAAAAAATTCCAAAAGTAAAAAAGTTTATAAATTGTGTATGACGACGCACGGAAGATTTATTACCTCCGGAATACTTAGATGTCACAAATTCGACCTTTTTATAATTAAATAAATATATAATTTTCCAAATTATTTGAGTTTTATATATTTTTCTAAATTTATACATGCTTATTTTTTCATTAAAAATACTAAATTCGAAATATCACCAAAAATTCAAAATTTTACCAAAAAATTCGAAAATTCACTGTACTTAAAATTTCAGCAAAAAACCAAAAATTCGCCATAAAATCTAAATTTCACAAAAAATCCGAAATTTTGCCTAAAATTTAAGTTTTAGCAAAATTAGCTAAATTTAACCCAAAATTCTATTTCATTCGATTAAATTAAAAATTTGTTCTCATGAGTATCTTAAAAAATTGGTCTCACATTTTTTATTCTATTGTAATCATAAAAAGGGTACAATTTTATGAGGGTGAAGGTAATCTTCAAAAAATGTTACACAGTAACAAGATAACATCTTTCTTCTGAAAAGAAAATTCTATTAATTTAATAATAATTTTTCATAGACACTGTAAAAATATATATATATGTATGTATATGTTGTAGGTATATAATTTAAACTAATTATAAGAGTAATTATAATTATTTTAATTGAATTGACAAGTTCAAGAATCTTATAAATTTGTTTGTACTTGTATAACATACAGTGTCATCACAATTTAAAACACCTAAGGGTGATAAACAAGCAAAAGTCATATTTAAATTGTAGCAAGTAATTTAAATAGAACAACAACACAAATTATGAAGATCGAATAGTTTTAACAAAACTATTTACATAAATATCTACATATGTATGTATGTAAAAGAAATTTTAGTCTTTGGTACTTTTACAACCTAAATAAAAAATTTTTCACAAGAAAACTTTTTCAATTTAGTGATTATTTAGTTTTTATTAGTTGAAGAGAATTATGAGATTATTTAATTTTATAAAATTGTGGAATTTTTTACTTTAATTTAAAGGTTTTGTTAGTCGCTGTAAATATATATATAAGGAGTGAGATCGAAAAATTCTTAACACACATTTTGCCTCATAACTTTTTTCGGAATCAATATTAAAAATTTTTTTTTATCTACATATCATGGAAAAATACTTCAGTTATTATTTTTAATAACAACCATGTTAATTCGTCCTTATTTTCATCAAAATAAGTGACGAAAAAGATTTACGTACTACAAGTTATTAAAAAATTTCAAAAAATCCAAATAGGTCTTACAAATAATTGGCCACAGAATTAAATGTCGTCTGTAAAATCGTTTCTAATGTTATTAAACAGTATCAGGAGAATTTGATTATTGATGTGAAACCTAGTTCGGTAAGAAAAAAGGACCACATGATATTGGGAAGGCCAGAAAATTGAGGGCATATTGAAAGGAACTCCAAACACATCTGGAAGAAAATCAGCTCAGTTTTCTCAGTGTTTAGACTATTTGGTGCGAAAATTTAAAGCTAATAGGAAAGTTGATAACATATGAAGTTCAAAAAAATCCAAACTG
Source organism: Protophormia terraenovae (assembly GCA_951394005.1). Classification (NCBI taxonomy): domain Eukaryota; kingdom Metazoa; phylum Arthropoda; class Insecta; order Diptera; family Calliphoridae; genus Protophormia; species Protophormia terraenovae. The sequence continues at coordinate 149,312,958 of OX596074.1, forward strand.
GAATTCTGCAAAAAAAATTACAAGCCAAAAATAGGACTCGGAATTTAAAACCAAATTTCATACAAAAATACTCAAGCTGTATAATTGACGAAGAAACGTAGGTGCTGGCAGAATCTTCGCAGCTTGTGTCTCAAATATTTTTATTGCTCGAAGCAATGTTGGAGATAAGTTTAAGACCCAAAAGCAGGAAAAATTTCTTAAAAAATTCATGGTATGACAAGTTTTTTGCAGTTGCGGCAAAACAGGAAAGTCATTTGATACATTCGGATCTATAAATACCAAAATCTGCATAAAGGAATATTTGCAAAAAAGACTTCTTCTTTTCTTAAGAAAGCTCAACGTGTCCACATATTTTTGGTATCCTGTCACTACGGTAAGAAAGCTCTGGAGTGGTACCAAATCAATAACATAGTTTTAGTACCAAGAGAGGTCAATTTTCCAAATTGTCCATAGCTTAGACCAGTGTAGAGATATTGAGCTCTTGTGAAAAATGAATTCAAGAGCACAAAAAAGGTGTCCAAAGGTGTCCGAAGATTTTAACAGAAGATGTGCACACTGTTCCAAAAAAGTGACTGAAGCAACTATCAAATCTCCAAAGAAAGGGTTTTCAAAAATGGTCCACAATTTTATAATTAGTTGTTAGAACCATAAAAGTTATATATTTCTGTGATCTGTGCTAAATTATCAAATGATTAAAAAAATAATCAAAACTCTAAGATCAACCGTTTCCAAGTTATTGAATATTATGTATGTTAAGAATTTTTCGATCTCACTCCTTATATATATATATATATATATATATATATATATATATATATATATATATATATATATATATATATATATATATATATATATATATATATATATATATATATATATATATTTTTTTTTTTTAAACTTGATATTTAAATAATAAAAACTGCTTTGCTGTGATTTTTGCGATGTATTAATTTATAAGCCCACATACAATAACATCAAATGAAGCAAAAAATATAAAAAATAAGTGCATAATTGTGCTTTTCACAGTAACAAAACTTGCGATTGATAAGTGTCGTTAAATATTTTTTTTTTTTTTTATTTAAAAAAAAATATTCAGCAAATTTATACAATTATTTGTACAGCAGACGTTGTTATTGCAGTATTATTATATTTATTAAGCCTATACGTATGTACAGTTAGGGACAAAACTATTTGTACACCCATGCATTTCGTATATCTTCAATAATTTATAAAGAATAAAAAATTATTATATGTTGTTTTAATTCAGGTCCATTTTTATTGAATTATTTGATAAAAAATAAATTAATATATAACACATTGTTAAAAAAAAGTACAATTTAAGTAAAAATCTTTGGGACAAAAGTATTTGTACATCAGTACTTTGTACAATTATTTGTACGTTGGACTCTTGTATGAAGATTTTTTTAAATACCGTTATATTTTCTTCGTTAATCGAGTTTTATTTTACAAAAAAAGAAGTTGGTTTTAACGTTTTGAATAATAAGCACATCAAAAATGGGAAAGCGAAAAGAGTTGAGTTTGGATATTCAAAATTTAATTATTGATGAACATAAAAAAGGAAAATCTCTCCGGAATATAAGTAATTTAGTAAATTTGCAACATTCCACAGTAGAATACATTGTAAGCAAGTATAAAAACAGCGGATCTGTTGAAAATGTGCGTGAAGGTATACGAAATATATGAGGTGTACAAATAGTTTTGTCCCTAACTGTACATGTTTTATATATTTATATTAAATTATATTAATAAGTGTTAATTAAAGACGTTTTATATCTGAAGTTTAATACATTTGATGCTTGTGTTTAGTCTGGTATAACTTTCATATTATATAATTAACCATAATTAATACGTTTCTTATGAAAAGCCTTTTATTAAACGTAAGCATTTAAAATTGTATCTTTTTTAAAAATACCTAAATACATTTCAAGTACAGTATATATATATATATATATATATATATATATATATATATATATATATATATATATATATATATATATATATATATATATATATATATATATATATATATCCGCTAGGCGGACGCTCTCTTGGGCGGACGCGGACACTTGTTTTTAGAGAAAACATTTCTCGTAGGCGGAAAAAATCATAAACGGTAAAAGAAATGTACCGAATATTTTATAATAAGATGGTACTTATTATCATTTTGCATTCATATTTCATATTTACTTACATTTTTTGAAATTAAATAGTTTACTATTCGTGTTTAGTTAACTTTTTGCTGGTTTTGAGCAAAAACTAGTTTTGTAATTTAATTTTGAAAACATTATTCCTAAAAATATATGCTGTCCCAGTTATATAGGTCCTGAAGACAGTCTCGATGACGGGTCCATGATTTTTCGTACAACACAATGGCCTAAAAATTTTGACAACTTTTTTAAACAAAGGGCATAGTAATTCTGATCTTGTTGTGCAGAGCGACATTGTCATTAGTCATTTAAAAAATGTAATTGCTTCTTAAGATCGAGGCCAGGCCACCAACATCATTTTCCCAAGTTAATCCTGTTCTTTTTAAATGCCAACAACATGCCAACATACTTTGTTATCAAACTTGTCCTCAACATGCTTTTAATTTTTAAAAATTCGTGGAAAAATCGTTAGTAAAAATGCTGTTGAAAGAAGTCTAACCCTTAGCCAATTAAGAGATGATTTTTTTCGCGTACGAAAAATGAAAACGGAGAGAAGCTAACTGTAGCCATAAATTCGATAAAATAAATTTCATGAAATCATAAATTATTGCAAATAATGTCTAAATGAAAATGCAAAACAACTTTTGCCGCAGAAGCAAAAGAAAAAAAAAAAAAACAATTTTTATTTATTAATGCAAAAATAGATAAATCATAAAACACTTTTCAAATTAATTTTTTCTTAAATGGAACACATTTTATGACTGTTTCGTTTATGATGTTAATGTTACAATCTTTTGACTTTTGTCAATATCAATATGCACTGAACCAAAAAGGTACATAAATACAATTAAAAAGTTCATTGTTACAATGAATTTGTGCACTAATTTTGACCCTATGTACAGGTTCATTGAAACAATGAATTGTCATACATTAATATTATAATTCAATGTACAAGTTAATTGATTAAATTTATTCTTACATTAAATGATTCATTAAATAAAATAAATAATTTCAGTGAACAGTACATTGGTTTCAATGAACTCATATTTTGTCCCAATGAAACTATACATTCAAAATGTATTATAATAATAGGCGTGTTCTGTATTTCTGGTTTTTATTTTATATTAAATGATTAAATTATATGATATTGAGTTAATATAAGCAAAAATTAAATATTAATATAAAAATATTACATTTCACTAAAAAATTTAAATAAACAAAATGCATGTTACAGATATGATCGTGTAATAGTAATTCCTGTTGTCCTCTATATTGCTCAATGATGGTATGGAATATCCATTTAGATGCCACATTAATATAACTACAGCATTATTCTTAACAAAGAAAGTTTATAAATAAATTTTTTAAAATTCGTTCAATTGCTTAAAATATTTGATCTAGTTACCTTTAAATATTTTTGGTCTATAGAAATTTCCTTATTTTGACGATCACCGGATGTAGCATTCAAATCTTGATCAGTCTGTAATATATTTTTATTAAGAATTCAATTAAAATATTTCATATATTTATATATACTTACGAATCGAATCCTCTTGATTTTGAAATCGCAATATTTTTTGAAACCCTGGTATTTGAGGCTAATAACACATTCTTCTGCATCTTAGTATTTTTATCTACATAAATATAAATGAAATGTAATATTTAAAAACTGTTTAAAATCATAAACATTATTAAACTTACGTGTTATGAAGGCAAGTCTCCAAATTCCTTCTTTTGGGTAATTAATTCAATTTGGTGTATTCAATTATTCTACTTCTCCTTATATTTATGTATTTTAATATTTCAATTTATCTTATTTAGTTTTAAATTATTTTCGTTTTTAACATAACACTAATTTTTTTACTTTTTGCTATTGTTTAAAACGCGTCATTTCTTGTTAAAAGATAAAAGAAAACTGAGTTGTATTTGTTTTCATTTTACTTTATTTCCCGTTAGAAATCATTTATTTTTATATAATTGAATGAAATTTATCATTGGTTCAATGCTTTTGTTCATTGTGTAATACTTCTTCTTAATAAAATCAATGTATTAGTACATTCAATAAATTAATTCAATGAACTAATACATTAAATCAATTAACTGATTTACCTATTGTAATAAGAAATAAATTTAACGAATGGTTTCAATGTAATGTTCATAATAGCGTTAATAATTTCATTGAATATTTTCATTGAAGCAATGGATTTGTACATTAAGCTAATAAATTTATGGAAAAAAATTAATGAATTTGATTTAACGTACTACATTCATTGAAATTACTTTTTTCAGTGTGATTTTTGAAGATACGAGCATGAAATTTTTTGTATAAATGTAGTAAATAAAACCAACATTTGATTTTGCAGTGGTTATGGCATTTTGCATTTTAGTTGACGTTACATATGTATAAATAAAAATATGTATATCTATAAGTTAATTCATTACAATAATTCTTGGATGTTGAAATAAAAAGATATAATACTGAATTACCCCTTGTAAAAAAAATTATGTTCCATATCCCAGAGATGGACAATATCAGCGTGACGATCGCTGTCCGCCTATGGGAGCTTTCACTATATATATATATATATATATATATATATATATATATATATATATATATATATATATATATATATATACTATATATATATATATATACTATATATATATATATATATATATATATATATATATATATATATATATATATATATATATATATATATATATATATATATATATATATATATATATATATATATATATATATATATATATATATATATATATATATAAATATATTAAAAGGAAAAAACCTTAATGAAAAAAAAAAAACCTAAAAGTTTAATACAAATACACAGTTTTTCATTCATAAGAAAAACAAGAGAACATATGTTGATGAGCATCAAAACTCGGGGAGGGGACTTATATTACAATTGTGGCCAATGTAAAGTGTAAAATAAATAGAATACACGAATACATAATACTACGTTTATACTAACATTTACATGGTTTTATGCACTTTTAGGCGTTTTCCGAAGTAGGCCATATAGGGGACCTATGGTAAATTATGGACCGATCTTTAAAAAATTTGGTACAATGATTTATACTTATATGTTACTTATTTATATCGAGTATTAACTTTATACTAGCATTTGTGGGGTTTTATACATGTTAAAGTTATTTTCGGAAGAGGGGTTTATATGGGGGCTATAGCAAATTTTATATTGTCAATTTCTTTTAACCGAATTTCAATAAAATATTCTTATTTTTATGGCATTTTTGAGTGTTGAAACTCTATTCCGGATGGACATTTGTATGGGGGCTAAGTGAAATAATGGACCGATCACAACCAATTTCAATATGCTTTGTCTTTGTATCATAAACGTGCCAAATTTCGTTGAACTATCTTCAAAATTGCGACCTGTACTTTGTGCTCAAGTTTTACATGGACAGTCAGCCTATCAGCGATTGAAATTCACGGGTATAGAACATTTTATATAAAAAAAGTTTGCTTTGAAATGGTTACAAAAAGTCTTAATTTTGAGACAGTAGAAAAATATAAAAAAAAAAAAATTCGCAAAAATGTTGGGCCTTGCGAAAAAAAGGTCGATTTTTTTTAACGTGTAAAAATTTTATATATATTTCTTTTCTCTTCCATTGTAGAATGTATGGTCCATAATACATTGTTTTCAAAACATTTTTTTACTAAACTGCACTAAAAAATCTTCTAGTAGAACAAAATCAACATAGGAAAAATTTTTAAAATATTTTGTCCATATCAAGCTTAAAATTACCAATTTTTTGAATCCTTTTCCGACTTGATATTTTCCATCGTACCAGATTGGGGTAAAAGAGGTCGAAAATGGCCATTAATTCAGGAAAAGGTGATATAAATATTTTAATGACCACGTTTTATTTTTTTTATTAAATATTAGGTAAAAAAATTCAGTTTTAAAATTTTATGATTTTTTTTTGGCAGAATAGACGGATAGACGTCTCTACATTTGGGTTAAATGAGTCGAAAACGGCGCTTAATTCAGGAAAAGGTAATATCCAAATTTTGATGATCACGTAATATTTTTACTATTATTTATGAGTTTGTAAAAAAATACTTTTTAGAATTCTGCAAATGTCCATCTATAATTTGGGTTAAATGGGTCGAAAATTGCACTTAATTCAGGGAAAGGTGATATCAATACTTTAATATTTAGATTTAGTTTTTATATTGGCCAAGTAATAAAAAAAATAATATATTTTTGGAATTTTAAGTCTTTTTTTAAAGAATTGTAATGTCTGTCCTTCCGACCGTCTGTTTATCAATTTTTGCAAATTCAAAATCGTTTATTTTTGGACTCAATACACAAAAAATTTTTTGTATTATATTACTAAATTTATAAACTTAAATATTTTTCTTATTGAAATCGGACCTATTACGAAATTAGTAAAACCAAACATTAAAATTCGTAAACTTTTTATTGAAAAAAATTAAATTTTTTCTTTATTAAAATATTATACTGTCTACCAAACATGATATTTGAAAAATTTTTAAAATTTCAACAAATTAAATAAAACAATAAAACAAATTGTTTGTATTTGAATACTTAAATATTCAAACTAAATTTTTTTAAGATTGAAATCAATTATTAAAAATTATTTATTTCAAAATCAATACTATATTAATTTTTTTATTTTAGTAGTGAAGATTTATATAAAGATATTACAAAGCTCAAAGTGGTACGTAAAATGAATGTAAGGTAAATTGGTTTAAAGTAAGTTTTTGAGCCAAATCAACCTTAAAAACAATTAATCGTTATTAAAGTAAAAAAGATCTAATTATATCATGTCTTACAATTTATGGATATTTTAAGGATCTATATATGATTTGATATTTCTTTTGATTAGGAATCCTTAAAAAATGACTTGTTTTAGTTTATTATTTTTGATGCATTTTTCACAAAGACTACACCTTTCGTTTAAAGTTTAAACGGACAAATTAATCTACAAAATAAACAATGTTATTAAAATTTAAAAAATTATAACACCAAAATACGTCTTCTAATGCCTAATTTTAAGGAACTAGATATGATTCTTCCTTTTGTTAAGAGCCCCAAAACGGTCTAGAATCATACCAAAACATGTTGGAATCTTGTTGTATCTGTTTGATGTTAGCACGGGTGTTTCTACTGAAACACACTTCTTCAACGTTCATGGTATCTTCAACTGGATCTTTGTTTAAACCTAACAATATCCAAAAAATGGAGTATTTCACTGATTAAAATTGAATAGCATATATATACATACATATGAATGAAAGTATCCTAAGTACAAATAAGAAATCATTGGATACTAGCATACTTTCTTAGCGATTTATATAAAATTCGTAAAATCATTTAATTTATTTGGAAGCTTTATAAAATATTATTACGTATCTTAAGAAGTCTTCAAAACACGAGGATAATTATTGACTTTCAAGATTTTTTTACTAAAAAAACTTATAAATATCATAGCTGTAACTTATGAATGAAATAAAAAATGAAAATACTTTTTATTTAATTTCCATTTCTTATTTCTAATTAAAAATATTTGTTAATCAATCTATTAATTTTTAAATAAAAATATTAGGGATTTCTATTTATATCAAAACAATTGAATTTATTATAAATTTGTATCTGATTGAACAAAATAAATTAAAAATTTAAATATTTTATTTAATCAAAAGTAAAACAAATATTTTTTTATAAGAAGATAATCCAAAGTTTTTTATTTGATTATTCTAACATTGAATGATATTCATTTGTATTTTATTTAAATAAAAAGAAAAATGTTTTAAATAAATATTTTGATAATTTTATTCAATAAAAACTCCAAAGAAATAAAAATATTCAGCCTCAAAAGGTTTGAATAGAAAAAAATTATAAAAAAAAATTTTCTATGAATAAAAAAAAATGAATGATATAAAACAGATTTTATTTTATTTCTAAAATAGAAAATAAAATAAATAAATAATATTTTCAAATTAGTTGAAGACTTTGGAATTTGATTTAAATTTTATAAATTCATATTCGAATACTTTTGTGGAAATTTTATTTTATCTAACTTGATATGATAAAATCGGTATAAAATGTTGGGATATACACTATCGGTTTTTATTCTTGCTATTTAGTTCATAATTATTGTCTTCTAGGCTCATAATGATCTACATTTTTGGTGTCCAGGTATTTGTCGTATTATATTCTTTAAATTAATATGCAAAAGAAGTTTTTGAAATATGTGAATTTCGAGTTTGGGGAAAAAGTGTGGTGTTGGTCATGTATTTTGTGCGACATAATAAAGTGACACTTTACATTATTTCCTAAAATTTTTTGATACAAAATGGAAGGCATATTCTTAAGAAGTGCTAAATTTTATTGTTCTATTCATTAAATTCTATTAAAATTATTATTGCATTTGAAAAATAAGGATAAATTCGGCCATATTATCGGTAAGTCTTCGACCACAATCCAGTAAGATTTCTTGATTCCAGATAGAGAAAACTAATTAACATTAATGTAATTGTCTTTAAAGTACAACATTTTATAATTTGACTCCAAAAAAAAAAAACCATTTCATTATACAAAATTACAATTCAGAATCAAAATAATATGAAATTGAGAGGGCAGAAACCTTAAGACTCCGAAGCAAAATCGTAACGATATCAATATTCTCGCCAAAAGAGAATAAGTTTCATCATTTAAATACACAAAGAAAGAAGTAATTATAAATATATTAGCTTTTACTGCCAGGAAAAAGCTCAAACATAGGAGTTTTAGAAGTACCTATTCTAAGTAAAAGTCATCATCATTTTTGTGCTAATATAACAAAGCGACCAGTAATAAAAAAATAATCGTTAAAGTCCCAGAACCATTCTAAAATGCAGTTATTTGGATGAATATACATAAATCTTATTAAAACTTTAAAAAAAACTGAGAAAATTTTTGAAACTGCCTTGGAAAAATCTGAAGTTTTAAATTTATGTATTAGAAGATCGTATAAAAAATGTTTTTTTAAATTTGGTACATATGAAACCCATTTTTTTGAACCTTGTCTGGACAGTTAGGCTTGTAATAATTAAAATTACTTCTTCCTTTATCTCTCCGCTTAGAAATATGAGATCCTTTTTGGCGAGAATTGTGATATAACTATGACTTTACTTCGCAGTATTAGGGTTTCTGGAATATTTCAAAAACTTCTTTTGCATATTAATTTAAAGAATATAATACGACAAATACCTGGACACCAAAAATGTAAACTATTATGCACCTAGAAGACAATAATTATGAACTAAATACCAAGAGTAAAAAACCGCACTTTATTTTGTCCGATGTGTATGTATGTGCAAAAGACTTGACCAACATCTTGCAAAGTTGAGATTTTTGAAATTTCAAATGAATATATCTCGAAGAATATATAAGAGAAATAGTACATGCAAGCATGTTTTCTAAAGGATTTATCAAGGACTTTAAGGTGATATAAAAATTTTGGAAATCGGAAAATTCGCTAGTGTTAAACATTTCATATGACATTATTACCCTATTTTGAACCCCTATAGCTCCGCTCCTAAAGTGTGTATTGTATCTTGCTTCTAAACTCAAAATATAACTGTCGTCTGCTACGCCGATATGAAATTTTATATAAATCCAACCAGCCGATTAGAAGTTACAGATTTATTTTGATTCTGCCCCACTGTTTAATGTTTGATAAAGTAAAGAAAATGTCTGCACTTATGCTGTTTTTTGTATGAAATCTACTAGAGTTTTTTCGAAAAAAAAAAAATATAATTTCTCAAATCGGGCTATATATGCGCACAAATTTTTTTCATAATATTAAAGTGTACAATATGTACTTTTTTCAGAACAAACATACTGTAACATTTTAAGTTGCATTCCATGAAAATTTAAGGATTTTAGGACAATTTTCAGAAAAATAACAAAAATATTAGGACAAAATATTATTTACAAATACTTGACGAAAGGTGCACTTAAATACCTGAAGTTGATAAGTCCATTTCAAATTTTAACTTTAAAATACTTCTTATTTGAAATAAATACACTGAAAATTTATGAAAATTTCATTTTTTACTCTTTTAAAAAAATGTTTAACTTTGACAGCTCCTTATAAGAAAACAACACAACCTATCTTAAAGATTTTAATTGATATTGATACATAATTTTGTCTATTTTTATTCGGTAGCCATTGGCTACCAACCAACTTTATTACAAAAATAAAAATTTCAAAATTCAAATAATTTAAAAATTTTTAATTATTTTTAAATTTTTTGTTCCGTATTCAACATCGTTTGATGTGTCTTCATACATCGTAATATCAAAAAATAGCTTCCTCATGACATTCTAATACATAACTTCCGGTTTGTACAGAAAACTTCTCGGCGATTAATAAATTCAAAATTGACTTTTTATATTTTGTCAGTTTAAAATTATTTAAAAATTATTTTTATGAATAATATGTGGATGAAAATCGTTAGCAATGTAGAAAAAAGGAATAAAATTTGTTATTGTTTCGTAATCTAGAATTAAAATTAAAAGTATTCCTAATTTATAGTTTCTAATATTGTGTGTTTTACATTAGATTGCGTTAATAATATTAAAAAGGCATGGACTAGTTGGAATACGCTTCAGAGAACAAGTTATCATAAATTTGCTTTATTCTCTTTTGGGATTTTATCCAGAAATTGCCGAAAGATGGGAAAAAGTTGTAGCTTTCGTTGGATAATACTTTCAATAGTATATATAATATTTTTCATTAAACAAGTGATGGGAATTAATGCATCCACCCAATAAATTTCTAGAATAATAAACATTTGTAAAATTTTTCAACTTTTCAAAAAGAATTTTTGCAAATTTAGTATAAATTTCGATGTTGTTAGTTTTTTAAAAATCTATTTTCCAATTTAAAACTATTTTTACTTATTCATCTATATATATTTGTATTGCAGAATGTTTTTTTTTTTTTTTTTGTTTGTTTAATTTAAAAATAAATACTTTTGTGTGTTTATTTGAAATAAGTGTGTTTTTAATACATATTAACACTATGTATGTATATCAACAAGTGGTCAAAACAAATGGTGTAAATAAAAATAATTCTCATTTGACATTTTATTCTTTAAACGAAATTATTTTGAAAATCTCATTTTTATTTTTATTTTCTCATTTAATAAAACGATATTTTCTCTATTATTCTCTTTTTTCCACTTTATCAGTTACTAAAAAAAGCAACAAAAAATATAGAGTAGAACACACAAAAAACAATTGATTCTAAAGTAGTGTCTGTCACCTTCAAGGTTGGCCAACCACTTACACTATTTGCAAAATTTAGTTTGTTTCCGTTTCCGAACGTAGCGTAATGACATCGCGGCAATGCAGTTGTATAAGACGTTTTCTAGCAGTTGGACTTGGCCTATTGTCAATCCTGGCTGGAGTCTATCTCTATTTAAATTGGATTGAAATGTTTACACAAATGAGAGGAAAGGTAAGTAAAAAATAAAATATGATTTATGGGGGTGAACAAACATTATTTTTGTTAAATAAAAAATTTAAAATAATTATGCTTACGTTTTTATTTATTCAATTACCTTTATTTTATCTAATCTTGTTAATTTTGTTAAATACATACATATTATTTTTATGCGATAAAGTTTGAACTGACTTAACGTTTTTTTATATACCAAAAACAATTAGTTTGTTCGCTAATAAATAATCAATTTATTTTTATATATATATTTTTTTCTTTTTGTTTTTAGTAAAATTTAAAATAAAATGTCTGTCTATAAGATTTCTATGAATTTAGTTTAATATTTAGTCATAATCTGTTGCAATACTTGAAATCTGATAAAGAAAAATTCCCCAGTTGTTAAAAAAATTATACACATGTTTGATTTTTTTTTTTTTTTTTGAACATTTTGTCTAATAAAAATCTTACAACAATTAATAACTTAATTATATTTATCAGTTAAATAATAAAGATAAACTGACAGCAAAAAGATTAAATTCGCAAATGTAAAATTAATTTTTTAAAAACACCTGTGCAAAAAATTACCTTTAGACAAAGAAATAAAGTAATAATTGAAAATATCCATCATTTATATCAGTGAAAAGAATTTTTTACACAACTAGAATGTTTAATCCTATATAATGTAGAATTCTATATCTTATCTTCTTGTGTTGTGCCGATTGCAAAAATGTTGGTAAAAAATAAATATTTTTCACATACTTAAAAATGGAACTGTTTAGATTTAAAAATCCAAATTCAACCGCAAATATATTTTTAAGCATAAGAGATACAATTTATTCCAACCAGTTGTTTAGAAATCGGACTTGATTTGAATTTTTGAAACTTTTTCAACTTTGTAAACTTTAACACCCTGTGGCTTATCTCGTATTATAACAGGGTGACTACAAGATATGTCCAGTAGTTTAGGAGATACAGATTAATTAGCACAATTTTACTATCATTCCCACTTTGCGTTGTAAAAGGCTTAGGTGAAATTAATTGAAATCAGGGACAGTAATGATTATGAGTTTTTAAATAAAACACAACAAATAATCATTATTTTTGATTTTTACTTTTTCGCTCAACTTTTAATGATTATTTTTGATTTTTATTTTTTTTTTTTCTCAACTTATAAATAACAATTTGTTTTTGAGCAAAAAAAAAAAAAAAAATCAAAAATAACCATTAAAAATTGAGAGAAAAAATAAAAATCAAAAATAATCATTAAAATTGATTTTTTTAATAAAAATCAAAAAAAAATAAAAATCATTGCGGATTTCGATAGAACCTGTTCTGAAGATTACATTTCTCTATTTAACACTTTTATCCGGTCGTTCCTTGTATCTGATTATTTTGTTTAAATTTTCAAGAATAATGATTATTTTCTGTCCCTGATTAAAATAGTTGAATTAAAGCTAATCACTTTTTATAAAATAAGTGGATTTAAAAAAAAAAAAAAACTTTTCCGAAATCACTTCAGAATAATCATAAATTTAATTTTTCTCCTTCTTATATTTAATTTGTTTTTAATATTTTACAGTTTATTTACGTAAAATCAATAATTAGTTTTGCAATTTTTAGATTAAATTTTATTTATGTTTGATTTTATGAGAAAAATTGATTATGAGTTTATTATGTTCACTAAAATAATTACCATAGACTAATAATTACCATCAAGGTTTAGACTCCAATTCAGTTGTCCCCTTTTGTACTATTCAAGAAAACCTTTGCAAAAGTTGAACCGCAGACAATTGTTAAGATAAGCTGTTATCATTATAATGTTCGAAATATTTATATGAATGTATTTTTATAATCTTTTCATTTGACATAATTGTTTTTTTTTTTTTTAACGTATTACAGGAAATGGCTTTAAGTGAGAAATCGCCAGCTTATGAAGGCTGGAAAGTGTCACCGTTGCCTTTGAATTTTGATGTTTATCTTTTTAATTGGACAAATCCTGAAGACTTTTATATTGGATCCAAGAAAAAACCCAGATTCGAACAGTTAGGACCTTACAGATTTCGGGAAGCACCCGACAAAGTTGATATAGAATGGCATACGAATCATACGGTCTCATTTCGTAAAAAGGCAGTATTCTATTTTGATCAAGAGAATAGTAATGGTACACTGGAAGATAAAATAACTACGGTTGATACAGTGGCACATGTAAGTTTTAATGCTCTTCTTTGCTAATTAACCAAAATGGAAAGATATTTTTTTATATTTTAATTAATTTATTTTATAGTCTGCTGCTTTGAGATTAAAAAATAAATCAAGTTTTGAACAATTCTTTTTCAATCGTGGTCTGATGGCGTATAGTAAAAAATTCTATATCACAAAAACCGCTAATGAATGGTTATTTGCTGGTTATCAGGATCCTTTTGTTACAATTGGTACATATGTTTCGAAATTAACAAGTGCTGTGGAAGTGCCTTTTGATCGTATTGGTTGGTTGTATACGGTAATGATTTTTTAAAATTTAGTTTTAAATTAAAATCTAACTAACTCTAATGTTTAAATTTTTTATTTTTATAGCGCAATAATAGTGCTTATTATGAGGGCCATTTTAATATGTTTACTGGTGGTGATGATGTTAGAAAAATGGGTCAAATTTATGAATGGAATTACAAGACTCATAATGGTGCTTTTGAAGGTGAATGTGGTCGTGTTAAAGGTTCTATGGGTGAATTCTTTCCACCGAATTTAACACCCCAAGATTCAGTATTTCTTTATGTTCCCAACATATGTCGTGCAGTTCCCTTAGATTATACAGAAACTGTTTCTATACATGGTGTTACTGCGTATAAATATAGTGGCACCGAAAGATCAGTGGATAATGGTGAGTGAAATATATAGAACTAAAAGACTTATGAAAGATATTGGATAAGGTTATAACAACCCTAGTTGATGACATTTTTTTATGTTTTGTCTTAATTAAAAAAAATATAAATCTATATCTTTCTCATAACTTTTAATTTACTAAAAATAAATAATTAATTAATTTTCTTCTTAACAGGTACTTTATATCCTGAAAATAAATGTTTTTGCATTAATGGCAAATGTGAAGCATCTGGCATTTTTAACATATCACCTTGTAAATTTAATTCTTCAATATACATGTCTTATCCACACTTTTATAAGGCTGATCCTGCATATTTAGAGGCTGTAGAAGGTTTGAAACCTGAAAAGGAAAAACACGAATTCTTCATGACTTTAGAACCTAATGCAGGTGTACCAATGGATGTGGGTGGTGGTTTTCAAGCAAATTACCTTTTAGAATCAGTAGATGGCATAAAGTAAGTTAAAAATGTCTTACTTCAAATAACAACTATGTTATCTAATATTTCCAATTTATTTTCTATAATTCTCTTGCAGTGGTTTTAGAAATTTACCCCGTACTTTTATACCCATTATGTGGGCTGAAGAACGGGTACGTGTTACACCAGAAATTGCAGCTGATATTGCTCTAGTACCACTTATAGTATTATTAGGTCAATTAGTAACTGGTGTTCTATTGGCTATGGGTGTTATAATGATTTGTTGGTATCCAACAAAATTTATTACCCAATTGTGGCAGGATCCCAAAGGAAAAAGTGTATTACTTAGACCATTATCCACCACAGCTTCTGTGGGTATTTCTAAATCACCACCCCGCAGACCCAAAGAACATTTAACGCTATTGGAACGCAATGGTGTGAACCTGTTGCGTGCCAATGGTTCATTAAGTGAAGGTTTACTAAATAGCACTTCATCTAATCAAACGTCCTCTTCAGATGTGATAAATAGTTGATAAACTATTGCGTTTATTGTATAAGATATTCTATATTGAAATCTAATCAAAGCTAAACTGTTTGTGTTAGTATTGTAAATAAATCTTTATTAAAAATATATTAGAAATACTAGTCTGTATACCTTGGCACAGACAAACAAAAAAATCTATGTACAAATATAATTGTGTAAAATTATGACATAATTCAGTAAAATCATTAAACAAACAAAAAACTCACGCATTAAATGAAAGGTCAGCTTTTAACAACTTTATTTTTATTACTAGTTTTTTTCCTTGTTCTTTTTTAAATTATTTGTTTTTTCTTTATTTTAATTCGGCAATTATTTATTTTCATAATTTTGTCTAACGCATTGAAATAAAACAAAGATTATTTATCTTAAATTTAAGTTCGTTACAAAGCATCAGGTTAAATTTTATTTTTGTGTTCATTCTATTATAAAAGGCTGGTATTTTTATATGGAATTTTAACGACACAAAAGATTAAATATTATAATAACACATGTATAAAGACAAATAAACTCAAGACTCACGTATTTGCAATAACTTTATTGAACTTTAAGTCTAGAAAAAAATAGTTAATTTTTTTATAGTCATTTATATTATATATATATTTCGGTTTAATACTATAATTTTGATCATTATCTAATATTAAAATTGTTTAAAATTCTTAACTTTACAAAAGTATTGGTTATTATTGGTTTTTTTTTTTATATAAGAAATGTTAAAATTAGTAAATAGTTTATAAGAAAATTTGAAATTTTCAATAACATCCAGTGATAACTTTAAAAAGCTTTCATATTATATTACATATATCTAGGAATTAAAAAAATAATAAATATTAATTATATTTAAATTAGATTTTAAATAAACTTTGTAATTTCTATAAATGTATTCTTTTTTTTAATAAAAATAATAATTAAATTTCTAAATAAAAATTTTACATTTTAATGTATTAAATTAATAAAAAGTGAAAATCCTATTGTCTATTCATAATAAATTTATTTGATTTTTTGTAAATGTTCTGCAGATATTTTCTTCTTCAAAGAAATGACCCCTTATAAGGTAAGATAAATGAATTTAAAGTTCTAATAAAATATTCAGCTTCGAACTATATTGATATTATTTTTTTCGATTTATCTGTAACTACCTTGTCAAAAAAAACCTAAGTCTAAGAATGTGTTAGTAAAAAAATAGTTAGTAAAAACACTTGTAGTACGTGTGCCATTTTGAGTAATTTTTTTTTTTCAATTGAGTTTTTGTTTTAAGCTTCATATCCATAGATTATAACATGGTTTTGGTCATAGCTTATTGACATAGATATGAAGCTTAAAAAATCTCAATTGAAAAAAAATTACTCAAAAAGGCACACGTACAACAATTGTTTTTGTTTTCAATGAAATTTTTTTTACACATTCTTAGACTTAGGTTTTTTTGACAACCGACTTGGTTTCTGACAACGGAACTTCATATCTATGTTATAATCTATGGTTTTGGTCACAGATTATTGACATAGATATGAAGCTTAAAAAAACTCAACTGAAAAAAAAAATTACTCAAAAAAGCACACATACTTCAATTGTTTTTGTTTTCAATGAAATTTTTTTAGTTACACATTCTTAGACGAAGGTTTTTTTTTGACAACCGACTTAGGTTTTTGACAACGGAACTTCATATCTATGTTATAATCTATGGTTTTGGATGTGTAAAATTATCGACTCTGGCAACACTGAGTATAATATAAATTCTCTTAAATAACTACAAAAGTTCTCTTGAATTAATCGATAAAATGTACAAAAGAATTTTGCTTGTATGAAACTACAGGGGATAAAAAATGAACATAGTACCAATTTTTTTGGTTCCTCTATATTAAATAAATGCTTCCTAAAAGAATTGAATTTTCGATTCAATTTTCTCAGTTATTTAATTGTTGCTGATTTTAACATTTTCCACAAAAAACACATTTCGAAAATGTTTTCGGTTAAGAAATTTTGGCAGTTAGGGCAGAATATTATGAAGAAAAAATAAAAATCACATAATTTTATTTTCGTGCATTAGAACATTAGTAAATTCAGGTACTTTTTCGATACGTACTTAAAACTGTACAGCTGATTTTTTTATTTTAATTGAAAAAAGCATTCGTTGAAATTTCATTGTATTTGCTTGTTAGTGACTAATAAACAAGTATTAAAAATAAAAACAAAACAAATGTTTTATAATTAAATAAATTTAAATCGTTTAATATATAATAAATTTAGACGTTTTTTTCCGTGAGTTTCTACAGGTTTTATATATTTTAATTTTGGCACAATTTGCTTTTTTTTTTGCACTAAAATTATTAATTTTTGTAGTTAAATAATCAAAAAGTAGACAATACAAAAACAAAATGTTGTTGAGACATCAAGTGTTTATTAATAAATTAACAAATCGCAGGTTGTATATTAGAATGTTATTATTTAGTTGCTTTTTAATTTTGGGTAAAGTACATTTTTATTTTTTAATAAAATATTTAGATACAAGATATTGTCAATTGTTATTAAGTTTATAATAAAAAGAACGTAGTAGTTTTTGTCGCTATTTACATAAATTAATAATTGGATTTGTTTTCATTGTGTTTGTGAAAAAGTTTGTGTATGTTTACATTTTTTTGTTTTCGCATTATTATTATTTTTTTTTTTAATGCTCTTTGTTGTAGTTTTTTAATTGGCATTTGGGGTATTCACAGCATTTGTAGTGGTATAATCGAAATTTATTTTTTTAATTAGCTGTATTTTTTGTTTAATTAATATACATTTTCAGTAAAAATTTTGGTACTCATTGAACTCCCTAACTCACTCAAAATGGTAAATATTTCCTATATTTTTTATTCCATTACTGCCTATTTCCTACTTAGAAAAATGTGGAAGAGGCAAAAATTTTGCTTTATCGGGTGATAAATTATTTGTTTTATTAAGTTTTTTTTTTTTATTAAATGGATCTTTCAACACACATCTTGCTCGCGAAAGTCTATAATTAAAGTTCATTTAATTTTCATCTGTTGTATAATAAATACATGACTTTAAAATGTTTTCTTGCAAAGAAAAGGCAGAAACGCCAATAAAAACGTATGGGACGTAGGTTTTGTTTTTGGGGAATATTTTTTTTTTATAGTTTTTAATAAACTGGCACCCCCTCGCCTTCCGTTGACTCTAACATCCATCATTAAAAATTCAAGATGTACATTTAAAACCGTCTTAAGGACAATGATATATATCTTATAATTTAAATACAATTCACCAGATCCTATTGGCTTCACAAAGTCCACAAGAAAAAAAGGTAAATTCTTAGAAAATTTTAAACAAAATACCTATTTTATACACTTTTATTTGTAGTTTTTATATTTTTGTTTTTAATTTTTCTGACTAAACAAGAATTAGTAATGAAAACACTCCTAAATTATTCTACCTTTTATAGTTACATACTTACATATATATATTATGGTTTTCTGTGAAGTAATGAATTATATTTTCATTTCATATTTTCATCAAAACAGAATCAACCCCCTGCTCTGTAAAGTAGATTAGAGTGAAAATGCACTACAACAAAATTTTATTGAGGAAATGAACTTTGGATAATTTTTTTCTAATTCATTTCTACCCCAATTCCAAATAATATTTTTTTACAATTAGTAAAAAATTTGTAAAATATTTTACATTTAATTAAAAATCTATTAAAAATTTATAGTTTTAATTAAAACTCTAAATGGCGCCTTTATAACACAATCAGATTTGATTGAAAACGCTAAAATAATTGATAAAACTAATTCTGAGTATACAGCGAAGCAATCGGCCGAAATGGATTCATACCCAAATGAAAGTAGCAAAAAAGTTCCAACGAAGACTGAAGGTAACAAACCAAATTTGGCAGCATTAACATGGGCCCATGCAGTCAATAGTCAACGGCAGTTAACAGATGCTCTAAAAGGTAATTATACTATATCCCTACTTAATATGTAATAAATATTATGCAAAAAAATTAATGAATTCTTTTAAAATTTTCTTCAGGTGATATTGATTTCATTGAAGCCGATATTGTTATGGGTAAACTTAATAATGCTGGAGCAGATTTACCTATAATGGCTCATCCGCCAGCAAAAACTTCAGATTTATCATTGGAATCATTTCTATGGCAAATAAAGCAATACAATGACAAAAACACACAGGAAATGAAAGGAGTAAAATTGGATTTTAAATCAATCGAAGTTTTTGAAGGAGCTTTACAAACTTTAAAGGAAAAAATACCTGAGGTTTGAGAGAAACATTTTCAATATTTTAATACTTAAATATTTAACCTTTTAAACAGATGAGCTATCCCATTTGGCTTAATGCTGACATTGTTGGTGGTCCTGTTAATCAAAATGTTACCACGCCTGTAAATCCCGAAAGATTTTTTGCCGGTTGTGCTCCATTTGAAAAGGCTGTATTATCTATTGGTTGGACTACCAAGTGGACAACTACTATTAACAATGGTTCTTATACACGTAAAGAAACCAATGCCATGTTAGAAGCTATTAAAAATAATAATGTTACAAAAACCGGTCAACCCATCACATTTCCTGTACGTGCAGGCATTGCCGCCAACAGTTTAAATGAGTTGCATGATTTGGTAAAAGCTGTAAATGCTACAAATGAATGTTCATTGACTATATGGTCATCGCATAATGATTTTGTTAATATTGATAAACTGAGAAAACTAATATTTTCTTTTGGTTTTGATCGTATCTATTTAGATGTACCCGAAGAGGTATCGAGTAAGTTAAATTTGTGGCGATCTGTCCCTGATGATAGTAATGACAATAATGGAGGCTCAGTGGCTTTACCCACTTTCCTTAATTTTAGTTTAATAAGTATTGGTATGGTATTAATAAGTTTGTGGTTACAAAAGGCTCATATTTAACCCTTTAGAGCGCAGTGACGCATATATGAATCAACCGTTTTTTGCCGTTAAAATATTTTAATCGCATAATACTGGTATCAAATATTAATAGATCATTGAATATTGGTCAGTATATTGGTGACAGTATATTTTTTAGTTTATGAAGAAATATTTTGCACTCTGGTTCATATACGACTCTATAAATTATTTAAATTCTATTATTTTTGAGTTCTAACATCAATTTTGTACCGAAAAAAAAATAGTTTCGCCCAAAAATAAAAAAGTGCGCATTAAAGGGTTAAAAAAGTAATATTTATGATAAAGGTATGCATTTTAATGATAAACATTACGAAAATGGTATTGTGATAAAAAATATTATTGACTACATACATATAAAGTAATTTATATTTAACAAATTTCAAAATTGTTTTATTTATCATAAGATTTTACTATGTTTTACTACAAAATGGTAAGAGTTTGTATTAAACAGGGGCAAAAATAAAATATACCATATTATTTTAATTTATTATTAATTCGTTTATTTATAATTATTTTATATTCTTATTAGGAAGTTTTTACAACTAACTTAAAAATTAAAGAAATTCACAGATCATAAAGTAAAAACTTGCATTCATAAAAGTTTCAAAATTAAAGTAAAAAAAAAAAAAAAAAAAACAGAACCGCATCATATGGCGGTAATAATAGGAAGAACAACAAGTATTGCCTTCTCGAATACATTATAAAACATATTAGTTTTTAGATATACGGTAATTCTTCAATAAAACTTCATTGCAATTATTGTAAAGTTAGGGAATAAGAGATTAAACGTAATTGAGGATGATCTATGTCAACATCGCGGAATTCATCAGTAAAAGTAAGAATATAGAAAGAAAAGATAGTGGATATAATCCATTCAGAAACAGAGCTAATAACATGGAAGTACCAGCCGCCATCCGAAGGATACCTAAAAGAAAAACATTTACACAAATATATATATAAAATTAAATTAACTAACCATTTTCTGGGATTTAAACCCTTAAACAGTATATGAGACATAACTCCTGTAACAGCTAATAATATGAACAATATAGTGCAGCATACTGACATACCCAAACGTATATGGGCATTACGTTTAGTACCCGCTATGGGATATACCATGTACGATATTAAAGCTTGCATCCAAAAGTACAATGTGCCAAATCCAAAGCAACAAAAAGCTCCTATTAAGTGTACAATGCGTACATTTGTCTCTTGGAAATTACCTACAATGCTAATACCCAAACAAGACATTAAGCCAAACCATACAGCCAAACGATTGTAGCGTAACAAATTGTTACCCAAGTCGGAATGATGTTCAAATAATTGTAGAACTTGACGATAACGTATGTAAATGGTGATGCCCACTAAAACAAAAAGATAAAAATAAAATCAAAACAATAAAAATATTTATTTATGAGTCATTTTCAGTAAATGGGGAGAAATAACCCTACTCCATTTACAAATTTTAAATTCTACTCACGCAATACACTGCCAATATTAATCAATTGTCCAAATACACAACTTTCTGGGGAATATGTAGCTGCATCGCTAATATAAGGAACTGTGGGTACAACATGTCCTTGTAAGACTGCCGCTATATAGCTACGCAAATTGAAATGCAAACCCGTTCGAGTAAAAAGACAAAGAAAGTTCAATATAAAATTATTGGAAATTCTTTTCAGAATTTAATTATCATTTTTAGAACTTACGTGCCAATAAATGTTACTTGAAATATTAGAAATACCGCAACGGGTATTAAATACACTTTTGACATTTTTTAATTCGATTTTTTTAAATTGCACTTTAAAGTCTATGCAAAATAATTATAAAAACACTTTGGAAAAAAATCAAAGTAAACGAATGAAAAACACCAACAAATTTTGTTTATATTTTATTGTTGTAAACTAAATGTGTGGTGAATTGGGGAAAGCAAGATGCCAGATCGTATACCACATTGGACACACTGATAAAAAATATTGAAAATTGTTTTAAATTAAAAAATTTAAAAAAAAATTGTTTGTGTTAAATTTGAATTTTTTATTAAAATTAAATTTTTGGAGAAAATTTGGATTTTTTGTAAAAAATTGGATTTTAAGGAAAAAACTGAAATTTTAGTAAAAAAAAAATTGGTATAAATAGAACCCCTTGACTTAAATTTATTCGATTTTTCACCATTGATATCACTTTTAACGGTGAAAATAATGTAAAAATTTTTGAATGTAATTAGTTTGGAAGTTATTTGGCATTGCAAATCATAAAAGTTGGGTAAAAAGGAAGAACTACGTTAGCGAAGCCGCTTTTGGACATACCACAGAGTTAAAAACCCTTTCGACCGGCCAAAAGCCGGCTATTAAAAAAAAAATAGCACTAGAAATTAAAAAATTATTAAAAAAAAGGTTGTGTTAATGAAAGTTTTATATTTTCTTTATTTTATTTACACTGGGGTTACACATGATTTTTGTATATCATAATATGTAACAGAGAGTGTCAAATCCACTCTGAGAGAATTATCTCACGTGTAGACTAAAATATTAGTATTATAAAAATATTATGAGACTGTTGTGATAAGATTTTTCTACACAACTATCTTATAAGATTTACCATAGTATAATAATAAAGTACTCGCACATCTACAAAAACAAAAATTGGTTGTATTTTGTTAGTGTAAATCTACTGCCCACAATGTCAAAATGCTTTAAACGGAAAAAATGAGAGAATGAAGGAGAGCAAGAGTAAAAAAATTCGAAAAAAAATTTTGCATATGAATACAAAAACAATTTGACAGTACCGCGAGGTTTGCCAATGAAAAAATTGTAAAACAGCTGTTCTTACAAGTATACTTTATAATTATACTATGAGATTTACTTTAAAAAAATACACATATACGAAAGTTTGTTTGTGTGTGTGAATGTGTATTTTTTTTTTTTTTTTTGTAAAATTGTTTTATTCCATATTTTCATTGAAATTGTGCTAAAAAAATTTCGAATTTCTTAAATAAAAAGTACATGTTTACTCTGTGACTGAATGGAAATAATGAAATATTATGAGATTTATTAGAATACATTTACCCCTTGTTTAAGATTTAACATAATATAAACCAAATGTTTACTCTCTTCTGCCGGCGTTATCTTACATATTATATCAACGTGGAGACAGTATGTTATATAAATGCACCATTAAGTGCTTTTAATTGACACCTTACAGCCGTATTCAAAAAAACTTAACACAGCTTTACTAATCATTTATAAGCAAAATTCCTTAAAGTTGTATTCAAAAACGTTGATTTGCTTACTATACCTTTGGTAAAACCTTGTAAACTCTAAAAATTTTAATAACTTAAAAAAAAAATAATAACTTTAAGACCATATTTTAAGATTATTTCCGTTACATTTTTCAAGAAAAATAAAAATAATGATAAATTTTTTGATTAATTTTGACAAAAACGACGTATTTTAAAATGGCCGAGTATTAAAATCTGTAATAAAATAAAAAATGTTTCGGAATATTTATTTAAAAACGTATTAAATGAATTCCGGGACAGAATAATATTTTCTGTAATTATTTTTAAACTATATAACTATTTGAATTAAAATCATAAACATAAACAAGAAAAAGTATATTTTGTGTGATTTTGGATTAAAATATCATAATTCCGGCTGCCGGCATGTCAACCCAATGTTCGCCACAATCGCATATGTTTAACATTCTCATTATTTGCTGTTTCCACGTAAATCTAAATAGTACATTAGTATATACACGTCTATCATATCAACTCCGGGTTAAAATTTATGCATTTTAACAGAAAAAAACATGAAAATAGTAAAATTTTATCAACATTTCAACAAAAATGATGTAAACAAAACAAAATATGAAATATTGATGCTGATTTTATCACAGAATATTCGTTATTCGAATACATATAATTACATCAAACAAAAATTAAATAAAATTATTCCTTTTATAAATTAGTATATTTATACAAGCAAAAGAAAGGTTTTTTCCAAAATAAAAAAACTTATTTATCATCAAAAGCATACTAGATCCATGATGGAATTACTTTAACAAGGTGTATGCATAAAGGCAACAACTACAACAGTGCAATAATAACAGCCATTTTTTTTCGTTGGAAATGAGACTGAAACGTCAAACAAAAGAGAAGAAGAAAAACACGTGCAAATTGTAAACAATGATTGCTGAATTTGAAAATTAATATGAATAAATTGTATTTTATTGTTTTTTTGGTACAACAAGATATGTTACATCTCCATTTTATACTTCCATTTTATAAATAGCATTTTTCTTTATTAATATTACAAATTTCACCACCGAAAATATTTGCTTTTGACACATACAAACTTAAAAAAAAAATTTGACATTTCAGTCTTACACCACAAAATTAAGCAAAAAATAATCAGCTGATTTTACAATTTCACCTTGTACTCATTCCACCATCTAGTCTAGTCAAAAATAATAATAGAACAAAACAGTTAACGAATAATTTATTCTTACTGCTAACGACACTAACAATAAGAATGGGAGAGAAACTGAGAAGGGTTGCCTACATAAACAAAAAACTGTTTTTTAGTTAATTTAGATAGTAAATAGTTTTTCGAATACGATTTTCTTAATAAATACATTTAGAGCCAAATTGTGTATTAGCTAGTATGTATATAAAACATAAATTAAAAATTTTTTTTTGAGTACGGCTGTTAATCTTTGCAATCGGATAAATAGTATAGGAAATATTTACGATTTTAAATGTGCTAGGGAGATAAATGAGTACCGAAAATTAAATTTTTAGTACAAAACTTAATTTTTAGTAAAAATTTAGGCATAAATAGATCACCCTGATTCAGCTCCGATTTATTTGATTTTTTTGCCATTGATAGTACTTTTAATGGTGAATATAATGATATAAACATTTTTGACCGCAAATAGTATAGGAAATATTTACGATTTTAAGTGAATTAGGGATCCCCAGCAAAAAAAGACCTGAAAAAGTCATGATTTTAACATTTTGTTGTCATTGGAAAGAAGTACTTAGTGGTGAAAACCCATGGATGTCATTGGTAGGATGTTATTCTTTTATACTTCTTGTTCATTGCTTTTGAAGCACTTCTCTTAAAACTATGTTTATACAATTTTTTAATAAAAATTCTGTTTTTGCCCTATTAAATAATTATAAAAATGCTTTAAAATTGTTAAATTTAATTTTTGTAAGAAATTATTACCATTTTTTGCCGCTAAAAATCCATTTATTTTCACTTTTTTGGAAGTAATTATTAAAAACTTCCAAAAAAGTTTAAAATATGCACTTTGCTCCACTTTTTCAGTAGTGAAAATTATCTTTTTTTGGAAGAACTTCATCGTTTTTTGCTGGGGAGGTAAATGAGTGCCAAAATTTAAATTTAATAAAAAAAAACGAGAGAAGATATAGTCGGTCAAGCCCGACTATATGATACCCTACACCATTTCGATCCACATAATTTTGTTTTTATACAACTTACTTGTGTTAAATATTAACATAATACTAACATTTGTATGGGATTTATGGACGTTAGTGATTTTCGGGAGAGGAGTTTATATGGGAGCTATGGTCAGTTATGGACCGATCTTCATGAAATTTTGCAAACAGATTTTTGCTTTCAAATTTCATTAAAATATTCCTATTTTTAAGGTGTGTTAAACCTCTATTCCTGGAGGACATTTGTATGGGGGCTAGGTGAAATAATGGGCCGATTCGTCTTTGTATCGAAAAAAGCATATGTACCAAATTTCATAAAATTATCTTCAAAATTGCGCCCTGTACTTTGCGAACAAGCTTTACATGGACAGCCAGCCAGCCGACCAGACGGACGGACATCGTTAAATCGACTCAGAAAGTGATTATGAGTCGAACGGTATACTTTAAGGTGGGGGTCCGAAGATTTTTTCTCTGCGTTACAACTTCTGCACAAACACATAATACCCCAACCACCTTTGGTGGTGTAGGGTATAAAAAATGAGTTAAAAAATTCAATTGATTTTTTTTTTTTTTTTTGGTATAAAAAATTGGTTTTGTAGTGAAATATTGAAAAATTCGATTTCAGTAATTAATTTAATTATTATGAATAATTGAATTTTTAGAGAAGATTTAAATTTTTGGCATTAACTTTTTGGAGAAAATTGGGTTTTTGTAATTAAAATTTAATTAATATTAATTTTTTTATTTTCGTTTTATATTAAATTTCGTCCAGTGCATCTTAACCTAAAATAAAATTTTTGACTGGGTGTTTGTGGTGAATATCTCGAATGCTGTTGTCATTTCTACTCAACAGCTGTTATATTGCAAAATTAGTAAAGGATAATTGAAAAAAAAAAAGAAGAAAATTGGGATGAGAAATTGGAACGCGTGGCTTGAGCATATATAAAAGGCCGTTCTTGGTGGTGATATTACAAATAAAACGTTAGTAAATTCATCTGTAATATTTTAAACAATCAACATTTTCATTCATAAAATTATCTAAATTAAATCATGTACAAAAATTAGTGGTGAATATGAAAATTTAAAATGCAATTAAAAAATAAAAGCCGCATAACGCGGCTTAGACATTTTTCTTTGTTGACGATTGTTGGGTGTTGTTGTTCCTGTTGACAGCTGGCTGCAAATGATTAAATTCAATATTTAATTTTAATTGAATTGTTAAAAAATAAAAACAATTCAAGTACGTTTTGTAAAATTAATCAAAACAATTTGTGATAAAAAATTTGGTAAACTAGAAAATAAGAAAATTTAACAAATTCCTCTTTTTTATTTACAAATTTCAATGTCAAAAAAGCCGACGAAGCAACTCATTCACAAAAAAACAAATTTAGCAAAATTATCTGTGTGTATAAAAAAAGAAAAATAAGATAAATGCTTAAAGGGGTAAGTGCAGTGCAGGTGGAGATTTGAAGGAGACTGTATAAAAATTAAATTAAGATAAATGAAAGTGCTTTTTTCCGAATGATTTTTCTTATTAATTAAATTTCATTAAAAAACTTTCCAAAAACTCAAAGTAATTGTTAACAAAACTTAAATATTCATCAACTTACGTAAACAAATTCTTATTTAATGAAATTTGAAAACTTAACGAAATTATGTACAATTTGTAAAAAATATCATTTATAATAAGCAAGGTTGGAAACCGATACCGTTGTAAATACCGATACCGATAAAATACCGTTTCAAGATAGTTACCGTAACTGATACCGATACCGAAATTATTATTTTGTTAAAAATACCGGTATTCAAATACCGTTTCCCTCTGTACCGGTATACACCGGTAATATAGTTTCTGTATTTTAAAACTGTATTTTTTTCAACACATGATATTGTAAAGAAGAGTTTATTTCATGCAATAAGAGCGTGTGCCAAACGGTAGCAATGTTCTAAGGAAATTTAAAATTTTCCTATGGTGAATAAATTTTACAAATTTGCTGTGCCAAATGAAAACTTTTTCAATTGTAAATTTTGATAGTTTTTAAAACAAAAATACACACAATTTCGTAGAATTTTTTAATACATATTTTTTAATACAATTTATTTTTATTATAATATAAGAATTTAATTTAAAAACATTAAAACACATAAAAAAATGAGAAATACTTTATTATTGTTCTTATTTATTTTAAAATTTAAGATTGTCAATATTTTCTATACATTTGTCAAAAATTTATGTAGCCCTATGAGCTAGTGAAATTTTATTCACCTCATATACTTCAAAATTTTACTTTTCTACATACTTTGTTAAGCCCAAATTACAATAGCGCGCAGTCAGCAGCAGTGTGTGCTGCCATAATCAGCTGATCATTTAGAATGCACTGTTTGTTATGGTGTTGATTACATTTGGTCAGCAGCAGTTTACAGTGCTGTTTCATTTAGCCCTGTTTCTAAATTTACTGCGCTGCATTCAGATTGAGAGCGAGACAAAGAGAGTGAGCAAATAAATGAGAGGCTAAAATACACAAGTGCAATAAAGCTAGATGGTGGTTGTAAATTGTGGCTGCCTACACTAAATTGTAATTATAACGGCAGCAACATGTTGTGCTGACAGTGATCAGCTGATAATTTTTGCTGATACTGTTGCTGACTACGCGCTATTGTAATTTAGGCTTTACCGTTTGGCACACACTCTAATTATAGAATTTTATTTTAAGAAGGACTTTTATTGTTTGTTTCTTGGTTATATCGTTTGCAATAAATATATTTTTAAAGATGTTTAAATCCCTTAAACCTAGTGCGACGAAAGAAAACTGCATAAATTTTAACAAACGATTATATATTTTAGAATTTTATCATGTCATCACTAATAAGCAGCAAGTAAAAAAAACTTCAACTCATTGAAAGGATCTTGTAAGCATCTAAATACGATATACGATTTAAATTTGTCATTGGTATGGACAACATCCGGAATTAATCTCTAGAAATTCCAAAAAAAAAAAAAAAAATAAAAACAAAAAAATAAATAATATAGTCACGTCAGACCATAAAGCAGGAAGATGACAATTTTTCGAAAACATTATTTCATAATTTAGGTACATCAAAATATGCGATATACTTTATTTTCAATAACGTTTATGGACCACCCTATTGAAGCTACAAACAATTTTATACTATTTGAACTCACATTCCTAAGTGAAATCCCGGGAAATCGAAAAGTCCGGGAAAATTTTCTTCTGAGCGATTTCAAAGTTTGAATTACATTTAAATTTCTAACTCTCATTTAACCATGATTATGGCGCGTCGTTTTGATCCTGCAACTTTAAAAATTTCTAGTGAGTAAATGGGATAATGGAAAGTTATGGACATAATTAGTACTTTCTTGTTGTAGCACTATTTCTTCTCTACAAAATTTCTCGGCTGTAATTGACACATTAGCTCTTACTCTTACCTAAACAGTTATATAATCTAAAAATTCTTTGGGGAATCATATTTTTTTTTACTAATTTTTATGGTGATTGGAACGAGTATTATTCCTACGATATTCGAAACGCATTTTCCACATTTTTTTAGCGCTAACTTGTGATGAAATAAAAAAAAATGTTTTTTCATGCTTTTCTACTTTTTCTGCTACTTCACGGATTTTTTGCCATTATGCAATTTTACATTTTGCAATTTGTAGAATAAAATTAGCCTTTTTTTAAATGTTTCCAAAATTAATTTAACGATTTTTGTCTGTATTAAAAAAATTTTTTTTTACTTTACTGTACTGCACAAAATGATACCAATTTGTCTTTAAAAAGTCGAGTTTAATATTCCTAAATGTTGCCATAAAATAAACATTTGTAAAAATCGTATGAAGTTCTCTAACGAAAAATATTCATATACAAATATGTAATTTAATATATTTTTTTCGAAATTTAAGTAAAAATTATTTAAAAATTTAAATAATTATACCGATACCGAAACTAAAATACCGTTAAATACCGTTATTATTAAAAAACTAGTAAAAACTTAAAAAAGTTAATTTAAAATACCGTTATCGATACTGTTACCGAAATAAATAAAAATTGAATACCGATACCGTTATTCGTTTCGGTTTCCAACCTTGATAATAAGCTTTATATACCGCCTACACAAGACATGAATTGCTGTTTAAACCTCATATTCACCAATTATTTTCTAAACATTTGTTCGAAAACCATGTTTAAACATAAGCCGTCTTTAATTTTAACATGATGTTAATGTTAGGTTTAGTCGGGCCGTAATAATCTAATAAATATGTAAAAAACTGATTTTTGAAGACTTATAAAACATAAGGAATATATTTTGCATATTTGTAAGTGAAACTTAACTAAAGTTCACCGTAAAATTCTATGCTATATACTAATTAAATCTATAAAAGTTAATAAACTATGACAAAATAAAGAAAATTAAAATATTTTTAGATATAAATTACATATTGTTACAGTGCGCAGTGGGGCAGAATCGAAATTTTTTGGAAATAAATCTGTATCTTCTGATCGGCAGATTGGATTTGCATGAAATTTGGTATAGGCGTAGCAGAGGAGTGTACAATGTTAAGTTTGGAAGGGGGATGATTCTTGAAATGTATTCCGTTTGCCGACTCGTGCTTTGGGATTTGAGAAAATATAGTCAAAACTTTCATATAAAATGGGTAAAATTCGGGAGAGTGTGTACCATGACTACTTGAGTTATTGGACTTACCTTTTATTTTGAAGTCTTCTATGTGAAGATATCTTTCAGAAAAGTATAAAATTATTATATGTTGTTAAAGAAAATTTTATTTTAGAGAAAAAAGAGTATAGATACTTTTTCGGCAAAAAAAAAAAAAAAAAAAAAAAAAAAAAACACAAAATGTAATTTTTGCAATTTTTAAATTCAAAATCATTTATTTTTGGACTCGGTAAAGATATCGACTTCAAATTTTTTCTTTAATTAGCTAAATAAAAAACAAATAAAATCCGTCGGAAATATATGAAAAAAACTGGACCAAGAACATGAATAATTGAGGTACTTAAAAATTCAAACGCAAATAACTCAAAAACTAGAAGAGATAATGTTTTTTGTAGTTCTTATCAGTGCCTACAATAATGTATAAAAATATTTGAAATTGGACGAGAAACAAAAATTTGGCAAGCGATTAAAAAAATTTTATATCAGAGGTACCCAACTTTGAGCTGCTTTATCTCCGCCCCTGAGGGGTCTTCCAAACTTAACATTGTACACTCCTCTGCTACACCTATACCAAATTTCATGTAAATCTAATCAGAAGATCAGAAGTTACAGATTTATTTCCAAAAAATTTCGATTCTGCCCCACTGTGCAGTGAACAATCAGAAAAATGTCATAGCGTACGATATAGGCTTTCTTGAGGACATCAGTTTTAAAAAATTTCCAATATATCATAAAAATTTTGAATTTGGGGTAGGTTCATGTATAAATTAAGGTCTCTAAACCTACTACAAATAATCGAACAATCGACTTTTTGGTTTGAAAATTGTCGAGAAATCGATAATTTTGTTTGCCAGATAGTCAAAAAGTCGAATAATGTTGAAAAAGTCGAAAATAATAAGAAAAAGCCGAAAAAATACCTTATTAAATAAGTATCATCATCTTACTGTTGAAAATAGTATCGTAAAAACATATATTTGACTCGGTTTTATATTTTTTTAAATTTTTATAAGACATAATAAACATGCGCGAATGTTATATTCGGCTCGGCCGAATCTATATACACACCATCAACTTTTTCAAATCTTACGTTATATGAAAGGTGGGCGGTAAAGTGGGCGGACCTCGCCCATTTTTGTTTCCGAGTTTACATTGGTCCTTGAACTATTTGTACAAAATTTCGTTGACGTTTCACCTTATATGAGAAGTGGTTGAACCCTCTGTTTCCAGTATTTTGCCCTTAACTTTTTTGTTAAGGGCAAAAAAGTAGAAAAAAAGTAGAATATATATATATATATATATATATTAGAGAATCTAAAATTTACTTAAAATTAATAATGCTACGAGATCTTTACTGCAATTAGAAATTGTTACAACATTTTTGAAAATTAGTTTGTGATCTACTCAAGAAGATCCCACTTTATGTCGTTTTTTTGAGTGAAAAATAAGAAGAAATTCAAAAGAATTATAAAAAAGAACATTCATTAAATGAAAACCATTACTTCTGCTGAAGATTTTTTTTAGCACTACATAAATAATATTTCAGCTTTGTTAAAAGAAAATAAAAATACTTTAAAATTGTAATTTTCCTAGAAATAATAAACCTTTTTAATTAATATTTCTTTTATCCCAATAATTTGACTGCCAAAGAAAATGAGAAAGTGTTAGAACAATTTTGGCATTTAAAATGTATTTTACTCTTAATAATACCTGTCGTGTGACCGTTGAAACCATTAGTTGGATGTCAGTCAGTCAACCATATCATCCCCTCCCCATTAGTGACGCATTATTTTATGTTGAATGAATTAAGATGATTTTATTTATTTTTTGTTTTACTCTTATTTTTATTTTATATACATATGTATATATTTTTTTGGGTGATGGCAACAAGCTTTAAATAAAATTGTTTTTCTTATTGAACTATTTTAATTAGGTTCAAAAGCGTTTACAAAAATACATGTGCTTCTTTAGACTAGTGCAAATTTTAGGAAAACTTTATAAAACTATTAACGATTACTGACCGGTTAAATATAATGCCACTGGTGTCAATATTTCTAGGGTGAATTTAAAGTACATTACTAAATAAACAGTAAATCAAAATTAATTAAAGATTTATGTATGTTGGTCTTAAAATGGTAATAGCAAAGAACATTATAACCGTATTTACAAATAACTTTTAAATTTAAATGTATTATAGAATGTGTTTTAAATTTACATTTTATTTTTGAATACGGCAGTTATTATTAAAAGAAAATCAAGCTAAAATCATGCTGCTAAGTTTAAAGTACTCAAAACTATGATTTAAACAAATTGGTGACAAAATTAAACAAATAAGACGTATAAATACCTAACTAAACTTGTATATTTATGAACAAAGACATAAATTTAAAAAGAAAAACATTTCGAATTGTATTATTTTAAATCTTAACGAAATTGTTTAAATAGTTTTTGATTTGTAAATCAATAAAAAATATATTATAATGCACTCGATTTAATTATCATTTTTAAGAATTCTTTTTATACCGTATAATATCTGCATAATAGATGCACATAAACTCTTGTAAACTAATCGAAAATATTCTCTATAAATCAATTGTAGTCAAAAGCACGTTTGTTAATAAATCGTTTGTTTTACTTTATTTGTTTTTATTAAATGTATTTTGGTTTAAAAGCAAATAGTGACCCTTTCGAATGAGAGAATTAAGTGAATGCATTTATATGTATGTATATACAACCACTTAAGATGAAAAATAAAAAAATAATAAAAAATTCAAAATAAAATGGAACAAAATCAAAATATTCGATTGATCATCGATCGATGGATGTGGCTGCAGAAAGTGATTTTCGTATTGTTGAAAATAACAACAATATGTCTAGCGATGCGTTTGAGAGCTCTTTTATCAGCATATGCCAGTCACAAACGAATAGCATAGAGAGCTATAGAAGAAAATTTGGGCCTGTGCCACAATCAAAATAGATTAATTCAGTTGCAGTTGCATTTTTTAACTTTTAAGTTGTGGCATAACGGAAAAAATATATTTAAAATAAAAAATAAAAAAAATGCGATAGAAATTTATAAAAAAATATTAACGAACAAAGTACATTTCATTTGGATAGAATATCTTTATAAATTATATATACCGAAATAAATTGTGACATTATTGAATTTTTTAAATTACAGAAAACGAAATTAAAAGTAAATTTTAAAACAAATTATGGCACCCATAACCGAAAAACAAGTGATACAACAGCAGCCACAAACAGAACAAAATCAAACGTCTGCTTCAGGGCTTAAGGAAGCTAGTAGTGCTGGAAGTGGTGCTATAACAACAACAGCAGCATCAATGGGAGCAGCTCAATCGTTTGTACAAAATGCCTTAAATCACAGTCATGGCCACGGTCATGGGCATCATCATCATAGTCACAGCCACCATAGTCACCACCATCAACATGCCAAAGAGAATTCTGGCAGCAATCGTTTGAGTGCAAGCAGTATCGGCAATAAAAAGGGTTTGGAAATATTAGATTTTCATGAATCGTGGCGTGAAGAAGTGGAAATGTACAAAGATGCCATGTATGTTAAAAAACATATTCCCCAACAACTGCTCGGCTCACATAATCATGCTCACACGCCACAAGGTTGCCAATTGGAGATGATCAATAATGTTGGTGCCAATAAATTCTCACATGTGACAAAACAGCATAACAATAACATCATCAACAATAATAACAAAAATGTTGCAAATACAATGATGTTGTCTTCTTCATCATCACCAGTGGCCACAGGCCAAACGAATGGCAGCGGTGGAAATGTTGGTGTTGGTATTAGTGCTAGTAATGCAAAGAGAAACATTACAAATGAAAATAAATCACGAGTACGTGTTGCAACAACATCGTTGGCAGAGGGGCCAACAGACTATGCTGCAAGTAATCAGGTGAGTAATTTGTGTATTTAGCCGAATATTTGTTTATGCGTTTAATGTGAGAGAGAAATTGAGAAACAACATTTAAATTCAGTTGTATTTTAATTATTACCTGTGGTACTCAATGTTGTCTAGAATATCTATAATTGTTTTGCCAATTAGGTTGATATTATTCTCTTATATGGATATATATTTAGTTCATGTTTAATTTGTGAAATACAACCTTTTCTATATTGGATTAAATATAGTTCCAAAATTCTACACTTCTTTTATTTTCATCTAGTAAGTTTATATAAATGTTGTTTCTCATCTTTTGTAGTGTATATTAAAAATGTAAAAATTAATATTATTTTTGTAATTTAAAAAAAAAAAAACTTTTTAATTTTGTATATAAATTTAATAACCCCAAAAACAATTACATATTTTAATAATAAAACTATTTACAACTTGTTAATAACCTCCACCTCAATCATTACATGTGCGTGTATCTGTGTGTTTTTTTTTATGTTTGCACATCATTTCGCTTCCTTCCTTTTTGCTTTACTAACTCACTAAAGTTGCATTTAAAGAGACCACGAGAAGAGATGCCATCTAAAACGGCTAGTGGTGCAAAATATCCTAGCTCACGAAGTGCCAAACGTACAGGTCATAGCTCAATGCCAATTCCTGACCACAGCCAATTGGCAAATGTTGTTGCACGCAAAAATAGTCCCACAAAAAATATAGCTGCAACTGCTTCCAATAATAACAATAATAATGCACACATAAACACCTCACCCGCTAAGAATAATATGAAAATCATTGTCAATCAATTCCATGCAAGTAGTCTGCTTAATGGTCACCATTATGAAGAGAAAGAAAAGATTTTAACCCAAAATGGTTTGACCAATCCACAATCGGCCACTGCTTATGAAGCAAGTTTTTATGCTGCCAATTATTTGACACCTGAAGCACGCAATCACAATAATAACAGTAATAGTAATCAAATGCACGGTATGATACGAACAAATTTGGCTGATCATAGTAATTATGTTGGTGTTTCTTTAGCAAATAATGGCAACAATGAGACGTCTCATCTAAATAGTAATGGTCTGGCCGATGATGATCCTTGTGCGGGTAATTTAACTTTATAGATATTTTATTCTTGTATTAACAAAATATTTATTGCTCTAGCCATTGATGATGTCAACACCTATACGGACAGTGATTCGGAAGAGGAATATATTGGTGATCCCTTTTATCTGGCAGAAGATGGCAATGAAACTCATCAAAGTAAACACATACGTTATCAGCCCCCTGTTGCAGAAGTGAATAACGATCAAAATATTGAAAATAGCGCCAGCAATGAGACCTGTGTATATCATACGCCCCAGTGTATATTATCGCCAAGTCTATTTCCTAATGTGCCTCCGTACTTAAATTTTTCTTCTCATGGTGAAACCGGTCCTACCATGCCGCCCCAGCTACACAAAATATTAAAATGGAAATTGAGTCCAGTTATGCCGAAAATAGTAAAACGTGTAGTTTTAAATTCAGGGTTTCGTATTATAAAAAGTATGATTTTCTTTGTGGTGTCATCATGATTAATGTTTTAATTAAAAATAAATATAACTTTGTTTTAGACACCACCGATTGGATGGCTGTTTGGGAAAAACATATGAAGAGTCCTGGTTTTCGAACAATACGTTCTCATCAGAAATATAATCATATGCCCGGATCATTTCGTATTGGACGTAAGGATAGCATGTGGCGAAGTATACAACAAAATATGAAAAAATTTGGTAATAAAGAATTTGGATTTATGCAAAGGTAATAGAAATATAAACTTTTTATTTTTAATCTACATACAGTCATAGTCATATATGGGCTATTATCAAAAATTTGTAACCTGGCTGAAACTGACTTAAATCCTTAATAAGTTTTGTGGTAATGACATTTTAAAAAAATTGGTTACAGATCTCAACACACATGACTTGAAACTAATAGAGTGCAAAATTTTAGCACAATAGGTTTCTTTTTATAATCATGATTGTTGTTCAAAGTTCAAGAATATAGAAAAACTGATAAAAACTCCTTAAGTTTTTCCCATTCTTCTAGAATTTTTTTTCGCGCGTTTATACTTTTTGATCTCATTTTATCATAAGTGAACTAATCGAACTTTACAGATAAATTCTGCACCATCTTTGTTGTTGTGCAGACTTTCAACAACTAAATACAGGGTAGTCAAGTTTTAATGACAAAATTTTTTTGGTTTTTAATATTTTTCAGTTTTTTGGGCGCGGTCTGTGCGCCCCTCAACCGAATACAAAATTTGGAATAGGGATTGATACATGTTGTAACTATGCGTATTTTGCGCTATATTGATGTGATGGGCCCGAAATAGTCAACGTAGTAGATAGTCTCAAAGTTTGGAAAACAAGTGCGAAAATTTTTCAAAAAGTCAGTTTTTCGCGACGCACATTCACATTTTCATATGGAATTGCTTGGATTACTGCGTGAACTTAGTTTTTTGTCATTTTACATAACAAAATCGGAGGAGCATTAAAAATAAATTTAATACAAGAATTTTGTGGACTTTTTGAAAATTATGCAAAAATTGCACTTCTTGTTTTTGTATTTTTATATAGAAAATTGCAATTTAAACAAATATTAGATATATAGATATAAGAGTGGCGATAAATATAATTGATTGGGATCATAAATTTAAGTCAAATGTCGTTGAAAATGAATTGAAAACGGGACACTTTTGTCAAAACACATTTCGCTAAGGCACATCGTATGGACAGCATGATATTAACTATAATTGACATAATTAGTAGGTGTTTGTTATGCTTAATAAAAATTCGGAGGCGCATCAAAATATTTTGAGAGATAAACATTTTATGGACCAAAAAATATTTACTTGTGTTAAAAAAGGATCACAATATTAAAAAGCATTTCTATGTAATAAACTCTAACAAAATATGTTTTCAATCAATATTTTATTTGAAATTTTTATTGAAAAGAAAATTTTTAAAATTTTATTAGGAAACCCTAAAATATGCTGCACTAATACCATCAAACATTGAAAATATCATAAATTTTATTTGAATAACTCAGTATGTTTTGATATTACGTGAAATTTTGACCAGAATTGTACATAAACTTTGTAAAAAATTTTATATGTTCAACTTAAAACCGCCATAACTTTCGCGCCCCTCACATGAAATGATTAACGCGATGATTAACTGATTCTACATGCATTCGAGTCACTTTATATGTATACAAAAGGATTTTAATGTGCCATCAAAAAAAATTAATATTTTTTTGAAGGGCTAAATTAAAAATTTTTTATAATTGCCCACATATTTACACATTTTAAAATTTTTCAAAAATTTGGAAAAGAAGTCAAATATTTTTGTTGTTATAAAATATTTTGAAAAACTTCTTTTGTTGTTGTAAAGCCTGAAATGTGTAGAGGAGATTGTGCTAATTTCTGAAAAAGTCGCGGTATTTATTTCTGATATTGAAAGAAAAATTCATACGCATTTTTTAATTCAAAAGTATTTACACACATTTTTTATACTTCATAATTATTTACACAGCTTTAAGAATGTTAATTATTTACGCTTAACTTTGCTTAAGATTATCCCAAATCTTGTCTATAAGATAGTGTAAAATCTTTTGATAAAAACTCAATTTTAAAAAGACGCAAAAATCTAAAAATAGTGACAAAAAATGATGAAAAATCATTAAGAGCCAAGATGACATTTAAATGAAGGTTTAAAATGGTATATCGTCATTATAGTTTGGAAAAAGGAATGGGAATTGTTAAAGGATGGTATAGTCAACAATTTAAAGAGAATTTAAGAAAAATCTGTCAAAAAATTTTACATCACTTAGAAAATGTTCAAAAATTTCTGCAATCGTTGGTATGTTTGACGAGAATTTATGATTTCTATAAAGGTTATAATATTCTCATCACAGAAAGTGAAATTAAATATTTGCACAATCGTTTTTCTGTGATATAATATGCGATTTCTAAATATTACTAGACTACATTATCATTGATTTTACTTTTGTATTGAATTTTCTATGTAATTAAAATAAATCAAATTTTTGTACTTACAATTTTTTCTAAAATCGCGAGTTTTACTATAGAAAAACAACTGGAACCAATGAATTTCACTTTTTATAATGCGGATATCATAACGTTTCTAAATATCATACCTTCTCGCCAAACATACCAACGATTACAGACATTTTTGAACATTTTCTAAGTGATGTAAAATTTTTCGGACAGATTTTTCTTAAATTATCTTTAAATTGTTTTTATTTTTATATAATTATATCTTCTAACTAACCATCCTTTACCAATTCCCATTCCTTTTTCCAAACTATAATGACGATGTACCATTTTAAACCTTCATTTAAATGTCATCTTGGCTCTTAATGATATGTTTTTTAATCATATTTTCCACTATTTTTAGATTTTTGCAACTTATTTATATACAAGATTTGGGATCATCTTTAGCAAAGTTAAGCGTAAATAATTGATTTTTCTAAAGCTGTGTAAATAATTATGAAGTATAAAAATTTTGTGTAAATACTTTTGAATTAAAAAATGCGTATGAATTTTTCTTTCAATATCAGAAATAACTACCGCGACTTTTTCAGAAATTAGCACAATCTCCTCTACACATTTCAGGCTTTACAACAACTAATGAACTTTTTCAAAATATTTTATAACAACAAAAATATTTGACTTCTTTTCCAAATTTTCGATAAATTTTAAAATTTGTAAATATATATGACTATGACTGTATTTGAAAAGTTGAAATTAAAATTTTCAGATCATACATTATGCCGGATGATTTAGAGGATTTAAGACAAAGCTGGCCTAAAAATGCCTCAAGGCAAACTAAGTGGATTGTAAAACCACCAGCTAGTGCCAGGGGCACTGGTATAAGTATTGTAAATAAATGGTCTCAGTTTCCCAAAGACCGTCCCTTAGTAGTGCAAAAGTAAAACAAAATTTTAATTCATAAACAAAATGTTTAATAACACCAAACTCTTTTGCAGATATATAGAACGTCCTTTGTTAATAAATGACAATAAATTTGATATGCGCATATATGTGGTAATGACATCGATAAATCCTTTACGTATCTATATGTATAAAGATGGTTTGGCTAGATTTGCCTCAGGTAAGTTTGTAAAATCCTACTTAGTATATATTAATTTTATTTAAGTGTTAATTCCAGTTAAATATAGTTCCGAACTAAATAATCTCGATGAACGCTGTATGCATCTGACCAATTATAGTATAAATAAATTTTCGGAAAACTATTCAAAAAACGAAGATGTCAATGCTTGTCAGGGTCATAAATGGACCTTACAATCGTTATGGTCTTGTCTAGAGGCACGTGGCGTGAATACTAAACGTTTATGGGCCACTCTACGTAATCTCGTCATCAAGGCTATTATAAGTGGTGAATCTGGTCTTAATCGCACATATCGGCAGAATGTTAATTTTCGTTATAACTGCTTTGAACTGTTTGGTTTTGATGTTTTATTAGATGAAAATCTTATACCCTGGCTACTGGAAATAAATATATCGCCTTCTCTGCACTCAGAATTGCCACTGGATTTACATGTTAAGGGGCCGCTGATACAGTCCATTTTAAATACCGCCTTGTATCAGGTGCCACCGAAA
The DNA here is from genome assembly GCA_951394005.1 of Protophormia terraenovae. Classification (NCBI taxonomy): domain Eukaryota; kingdom Metazoa; phylum Arthropoda; class Insecta; order Diptera; family Calliphoridae; genus Protophormia; species Protophormia terraenovae. The sequence continues at coordinate 149,353,195 of OX596074.1, forward strand.
TTGAATGAAAAAAATCAAAAAGACATATTGGAGGCGTTAAAGATAAGGGGTCCTCTTTGCCATGATAAACGCATTTTTACTACTTGTCTTAGAAATGATGAAATACGAAAACATAATCATTTTACTAATCGTTCTATAGAATATCGTGAAGAATATTTAGATGCCATTTTGGAAAATCTTAATCCAGATGATGTACGCTGCTTGTTAGTAACTGAAGATGAGTTAAATCGTTGCAGTCCCCTAGAACGTATATTCCCAACACCGGATACTTACAAGTATTTGAAATTTGTGGAACATCCTCGCTACTATAATCGTTTGTTGGATGCTTGGGAACATCGTTATGGAAATTGTCGTGAGAAGGGTATTGAACTGTTAAGGGGTTATTGTGAAGACAACTATCATTTACATGTTTCAGATGCAGCCTTAGAAAAGGTAAAATCCATAAGACTTATATTTTTTTTCAAATATATATGTTAACTTTATGTAATGATGATACCTTCACAGGAACCCAAGGTCGATTTAACAGAAATTGATATGTTACACGTTAAGAAACCAGAGGAGCCCGTTGTTGATGACACTTCTGCCCCCTTGTCAGCTGATGCTGATGACATTACCGACGATACTACAAAACAACCTCAAACAGCTGATACTAACACTAACACTAGCGATATTCAAAATTATGATTTTAATTCTGTCGATGCTTTGCAAGACGAATCAAAGTATAATAAAAGTAAGCAAACTTACACTACAAATACGAATCCGAACAAAATTAAAACAAAAACTAATGTGAGTTGCAAAATTTCATCAAATCATAATTGCATATACATATGCATATCTATTGATGCTTCTCTTTTTTAATAAAACGTCTTTTTTATTTTTAGGAATCTACTGGTAAACTTAAGACTGAAATTAAAGTTTCATAATGTTTAATACTAATGGCGAACTATATTTTATGTACTAGTATATGTATGACAGACTTTTTATTTAGATAATGTATAATGCGAATTTTTACAATACATATTTAGTGATTATATACTACATATTGCAAATTCTATTCGACTTATAAGATGAAATCAAAATTAAAAATATACATAAATAAAGAAAGAATATTATTGAATTTATATGAAAAGATAAAATAATATTTCATTTAACTAAAGGATTTGAAGAATATTTTGTTGGATTTTTTTAAATTAGAATTTATATTACAATTATCTGTTGCAAGTAATGTTAAGCGTATTAAAGATGATTTTTTACACTTTAGATATTACTTTTATCATTTCAAATTGATTTTTTATACTCTTAATTTTATAACCTCCATTTTTAAATTTTGAACTGAACCTAAAATCCATCCAAAAATTCATTGTCGTATTAATTCGGAACTTTTTAAAACGTAAGTTTTATGAAGTATAAAATAGATATGGATAAATATTGTAAATATTTTTAATTTAAATATTTTCACGGAATGGGATTTTAAGACATTCAAGACAAATTTGGTCATATTAAAATGTACATTACAAATTTTTCATAAATAAATCTTTCGCAATTGTAAATCATAGTAAATTTCGAAAAATTATTTTAACGTAGTATGATGATAAAATTTGGCAGTAATAAGTTATTGTTAACTATATATCATTCTGTTCCAGAATTATTGGGTAAATTAAGATCTCCCGCCTAGTTAAAATTAAAATATTTTCTTTTTATACCCTTCACCACAGGTGTAAAGGGTATACAGTTACGGACAAAAAAATAGGGTCAAGTACATTTATTTGCATTTCTTTGAGTTTTCGACAAAATTTTATGCAAAACATTAAAATTTTTAATGCCAAATCATTGCGAATATACTGGGTTATAAGCCTATACAAAAATAATATCCTTTAACATTATACCGAAAACGGTACATCGTCTCAAGCAAAAATAGTCCTTTTTAAGTGTGGACAAAAAAATAGGGTCAGCAGCAATTTTGTTAAAATTTGTTTAATTTTTTTAGTAAAATTTTTATGCAACTTTACTTTTTTTAAATCTCGATAACGATATTAAAAATAAAAAACTGAAAAAAAAATGAAAATCATTGATTATTCATAATTCCGAGAACTATTCGTTTCAGAGAGGATCTATAGATTTGACACTTTAAAAATATGGGTAAAATCGAAGGACCCAGCAAAAGATAAGTACCGAAATCGATCATTATAGTTAAATAATTCTATTTTCAATTAAAAGGCAGCAGTTACAGATAATTTAAAGCGATTTAATGTAAAAAAAAGTTCTTTAGGAACAGAAAATCACCAAAATTTTTTATCAAGTCCTGGACTTTTAATGCCAATAAGTCCATTCAAAATTCGGTAGGAATTTAAATTTCTTCTGAAAACATTAGAAGACAATTGGCGAAAATACAATTTATTCCAAATACCATTCTGGAAACCCCAGTCTTATAATACAGACCTGGAAAGACCTCAAATAGTATCTTCATGTACCCAAAAGTATAAAAATTGCATATTATCCTCTAAAAAAAACAAGTATATATTTTATAGAAGAATATAAATGTTAAATTTGGTAGTAAAACTTTCGCATGTAATATATCGGAGAGAGTTACTACCATTTCAAATTGTCAGGTCGATATCTCAGCATCAGGGAACTCTAGAATGGTCTTCCAAAGAAATAATGTTTCCAAATAGTTTTCTTATGTTTCCAGAAGAAATTTATGTTCCAAGTAGATTTTCAACCGAATTAATAGAATTAAAACTTCCAGACTTGGTAAAATTTTTGGATGATTTTCCGTTTCCGAAGAACTTTTTTTGCACTTAATATTTTTTAATTGATCTAAAGTTCTGCCATTTAATTGAAAATAAAATTATTTTACTATAATGATCGATTTCGGAACTTATCTTTTGTTGGAACCTTCGATTTTACCCATATTTTTAAAGTGCCAAATCTATAGATCCTTTCCGATACGAATAGTTCTCGGAATTGAATATCATCGATGATTCACATCTTTTTTCAGTATTTTATTTTAAATATCGTTATCGAGATTTAAAAAAGGTAAAGTTTCATACAAAATTTTTCCAAAAAATTTTAACCCTATTTTTTTGTCCACACTGAAAAAGGATTATTTTAGCTTGAGACGATGTACCATTTTCGGGATAATGTTAAAGGATATTATTTTTGTATAGGTTTATACCTCAATATATTCGCAATGATTTGGCATTAACAGTTTTATTGTTTTGCATAAAATTTTGTTGAAAACTCAAATAATTTCAAATAATTATACTTGACCCTATTTTTTTGTCCGTAACTGTATATAAGTTTGTCATTCTGTTTGTAATTTTCACAATTTTCATCGGGATCCTTGTAAGAAGAAATGACGATAGGACCATGTCCGTCCGTCCGACCGCAATGATTTGGCATTAACAGTTTTATTGTTTTGCATAAAATTTTGTTGAAAACTCAAATAATTTCAAATAATTATACTTGACCCTATTTTTTTGTCCGTAACTGTATATAAGTTTGTCATTCTGTTTGTAATTTTCACAATTTTCATCGGGATCCTTGTAAGAAGAAATGACGATAGGACCATGTCCGTCCGTCCGACCGTCCGTTCGTGTGTCGGTTGAAATGGCGTTTATGAAGCCCACCGATAACTGGTATATATAATATATATATCAAACGATCGGAAATCTTTTCGAGAATTTTGCTATTGAAATTCAGCAAGATCGGTTCATACATTGCGGAGATATGCTTAAAAAACCGGTTTTCCTGTTTCTGAAGCCTCTGTATATACTAGGGACTTCGTTTTTGAGGCTCGTACATTTTTTCTGAATTTTTTTGCTAAAAAAATGAAATAAATCGGTTCATAATAACTGAGATATCGGGCAAAACGCATTTTTGATTTTTTGAAGCCCTTGTTTAAGCTATAGATTTTCATTTTTATATAGATCGGTCACAAATATTTTTATAAAATTTCGGTTTTTTTTAATAAACCAAAATCGTTCATAATCAACAGAGTTATGGGCCAAAAACTAAAACATATCTGTTAAAAATATAAATACACACACAAACATGTATATTAAAGCATTGTAATGACTATTAGCAAAGAATATTCATATATAAAAGGCCCACAGCATTTCCGTTATAATTACAATTCAGCGTAGGCAGCCACAATTTACAACCTCCATCTTAATTTATTCTACTTGTGTATTTTAGCCTCTCATTTATTTGCTCACTCTCTTTGTCTCGCTCTCAATCTGAATGCAGCGCAGTGAATTTAGAAACAGGGCTAAATGAAACAGCACTGCAAACTGCTGCTGACCAAATGTAATCAACACCATAACAAACAGTGCATTCTAAATGATCAGCTGATTATGGCAGCACACACTGCTGCTGACTACGCGCTATTGTAATTTGGGCTTTACCGACAAATAATCAAATTTTCGCCTTAACGTATGCTTTCATATTTTCACATGTATAAATCTAAATTTTTTTCAAAGTACGAAAATTTGAATATGAAAAAAAAAAAAAACAAGCTAGAATGCTATATTCGGCCATGCCGAATCTTATATACCCTCCACCACTGAGATAGTGTTTTCATCTGATTTTATATAGGAAAAATTCTTCGGAAAGTGATGTTTTTATAATTTACTTATTAATTTTTGGCGTCCATAATAGTGTACTTGTTCTAATAAAGATTTTTTATTGTATATAAGATATTTTAACAAACTATTATGCAAATGATGTGTAAAAAGTAAAAAAAAGAGGAAAATCTATGATGCCTTATTTTTTTACAAAAAGTCGATTATCTTGGTAAAAAAAAAGAATATTCATTTTAAATAAAAGTATATTTTTCATTTAGTAAAAAAATTTCATTTTATAAGAAAGTTAAATAGTAGTGGCAGAGCGAAACGAACGAAAATTTGTTTTCAGAAATCGTACCATTTTTAGCTCAAATTTAAAGCTATTTACCTTCGGAATACACCCTTAACATAAAAACATATTTTCGAAAATCAGATCTGAAAATATCGCGTTTTCGCTACACCACCATTTATCTGATACGCCTGGCTTTAACACTCAATTCTGGACAGAGTTTTTATACAAAAATTTATTTTTTCTCTTATCTTTAAGACAACATATTATCTAATAATAGCTGTGAAAAAATTCACCATCGACTGCATAATTAAATAATTAGGCAAAGTTAAAGCTACTGATGCGAAAACGCAACCTGTAAATGGGTTAAGCACACTCGAATAATAAAAACATGACTTTCTTTATTTTTATGCAACTTTCCACCAATTTTTTTATATTTCTGTGCAAAGTCGATTTAAAGAACGAAAAACTGAAATTTTATATAGCGGTAAAATTGAAGCTCGATTGGTAAAAACTGATTTATACACCAAATAGGCCTATTGTGCTTCACTATGCAATATTATTCAGAAACATTTTAATATTACCGAATTTAAAACTTATTCTTTTAATCAATATAATAAAATTGATCAATTATTTCTGTAAATCTTCGCTTACCTCAAATTTATATTTAACGATTCGATTATAGAGCCGTTTCTCTGATAATGTTGGAAAAACTAAATAGGTAAACTAAAGCAAAGTATAATCTAATTATAAGAGTTTCCCTCTTCGTAATTTTCATTTATATAAATCTGTTGAATTATATTATTTCCGCCCAACGGTGCTGTCAAAATTTTTGAAAAAATATATTTGAAAACCTTTATAAATACTAATCTTTAAGGAAATGATAAAAATTAGCAATGCTTTTTAAAGATAGAAATTTAAATAAATTAAAAAGAAATAAACAAAATTCTCACATAACTAAGTATATTACAGTTTTATTTTTACAATGAAAATTAAAAAAAATATCACCACATTTACATGTTATTATTTATAAAAGCACAAAAAACTATAATGAACCAGAAATTATAAAGTAACATAAATATGTATCAATATTTTTCTTCAATGTGCTAAATAAAACTCCAAACATTTTCAAAACAATTTCATATTTATGCAATTTATTCCATCAACATTATATTTATTTATATCTTCATGTTAGCAGACAAACTTTTAATAAAACATTTACATATCCTTCTCTTTAGTATTCTTTGATATTGACAAACACTTTATCAAAGACACAATTTATTAAGTATTCAAACCGAATATACTAATAACAGGAAAATTTTGTAAAGATATTTGTATAAAATAATACAAATAAGTTTGGTATTTAAATTACATATTTTAAATTTATATACAACTTTATTATTCATTTCAGGTAATGTAGCTTTAATTTTTTTTATTTCTGATTTTCATTAACACTCATGTTCTCCAAAGAAAGCGTTTTTGGATAGATCATATATGTTTCCAGATATGGAAAATGTTTTCATATATAACTAAAAATTCACATATATAGTTCCATATATGAAAAAATTTTTGATATATGGTATTATATATGAATTCATATATTGCGAATATTCCCATATACGAGCTCATACTATTTCATATATGGAGCGATATATAGCGATATACAACGATATATGATCGTTTTTAACTGGGTTGTGATTTTTAAAATTTTTCTATGTAACTTGTAAGTAAGTATTTTTGCTAATTTGTGAATAAAATCAAAACTTAATTATTGAATTTAATGATTAATGATTTCAATATGTCTTCCTTTATTTGGAATAAATTTGTCTTAATGATTAAATTTGAATTTTTAACACCTTCGATTTTTTTTTTAAATTTTGTATAATTTTTTTTTTTTTTTTTTTTTTTCAGAAAATGGGCTTTGTATCTCCATAACTGTTTACCGTATTAAAAAGTAATGTAAGAAAGACTTGAAGACAATTTTAATTAGAATTTTTTGATATTTTTTGAACAAAATTAGACAAGTCGTTTTCAAAATACACAATTTTATAAATCGCTATTTATCGCGAGAACTAGAGTCAATCCAAAAAAATGGTTTAGAGGATTAGTACCGGCGCTGACAATTTTCTTTTAACGCTGCAATAATACTGACAAATTCAGTCTACTTTAGACAAATCTTTATCATGATAAAGTTTTGACGTTTGTCTTGATAAAAATTTGTCTAATGTAGACTTAAAGTTAGAAAAATACACAATAATTTTAAAAACGAAAAACGGTTTAGCACCCTCCAAAACTATGATTAATTGTACCCTTTTACAAAGTGTATTGTCTGTCAAATGATTATACACAGAAAAAAATATTTAAAATAATTTTTTAATAAAATTATTAATTAACTTTATATTGGAATTTAATTATATGATTTATTAATATAATTAATTTTCTAATTGGTTTACAGTTTTGTTTTTTAATAAATTGACAGCTGTTAATAAAATATAAAGAAAAATTACATATTTGTCTATAAAAGTACAGAAATAAAATAAATTTAAATAAATTTTCAAAAATTTTCAGCTCATTGTATCTATTTAAGGAAAAGAAATAATAATAATATCAATTATTCTAGTTATTAATATTATCATTTTGATGATTGGAGCAAAATCAATTAAAAATTAATTAATATTACAAATTTCGTAATTGAAGTCCATTTTTACTTTTTTCTGTGTAGTGTGAACCTTATTAAAATATGAAAATCCGTATTTCGAAACTGTATGTATCTAGTTTGTATATTGGATTATTTTAAAATTGAACGAAACAATTAATTAATTAAATAAAATTAAATAGAGTAGTGTTTCATGACTCAAATAAGAAAATTATCCTGACACGCACAAAAATAGAAAAGCAAAAAAGAAACCAGGTGAAACGCCTAACAATACTATGTATATACATTAAAGTGCCTTGATTTGTATGGGGATAAAAAAAGTTAAAGTTTGATATTAATTCCCAAAATATTTCGGATCAATTATTTAATTTACGTGAGCTGGACCATGTTTAAAAATATGATTTTCGATCGACAGTATACATACATAGTTTTTAACCTTTTGTCAAAAAAATTACAACATATGATAGAAAAACAACGTCTACAACATGTTGAATAAAAACTAATTTAAAATTTGTTTTCATTCTCGCGAAATTGAAATTTTAATATTTATAGTTTGAATATTTTGGAAATTTTTTATCGTAAATTATATTTTAGCATATCATTGGAAAGCTCTCATTAAGTACTATTGATATGTGCATTTATTTAACCCTTTAGTTGCACAAATAATATTTTGGGATTTCCGGTCCATAGTTGGTTAATTTCATTTGTATACCAAATAAATGGTTAGTTAAAGATATAAATGTCCTCAAAAGCATAAATTTATCAAAAAAGCGGCGAATTTGTGTAAAAAGGCGGTTAAATTTAAAAAACTCCTTTAATTTTAATAAAATTGACCCTCTGGCACATAATTTGTTAATTACCTGTTATCTTCAATAGTAACAGGATTTGTACATAAAAACCTAATATATTTTGAAAAATGTCCGAAATATATAAAATTACATGTTTGAAAAAAGAAAATATGATAAAAAATTTTTGTAAAATCTTAATATTCCGCGACTGAAAATAGACATAATAATTATTTAAATGAATATTGAAAGTCGTAGTATGCATCTATTATAATTTGAAGTTAATTTTCTTATAACTAAATATTTGAAAATAATACGTAATTTCAGAGGTTTTTTAAAAATGGTCCAGCTCACGTAAATCTTAACATTGAGATGTAATATTTTGGAAATCATAAAAGAACATACTAATCTTCATTTCTAGAGTGGTACATTTGCAACTTTTTTCGTAAGGCACTTTAATATACATATGTAAATTGTACAATATCATTGTCTTAAAGGCCACCCACAAAATACAAATAACATATAAAATATTTGGTATTATATTAATAACTGTTGCAACATGCTACAAAGTTATAACAACAGAAAACTAATAGGACCACACAGAAAAATTTATATCATTTTCTTTTAAACTCTCTAAATTGAAACATCATCATCAATCTAATCATTATTTATTTATTTATTTTTTATTTCTTATCACTGCAACTTGTAACTAAATAACTGTCATCATTAAAACTACCTACAGCATTAGATACATTATTTATGGTACTTTGTTAAAGTAAAGTACAATTATATTATACTTGTAGATACTAACTAAACTTAGAGAGAGTTATTTTTATGTTTTCTTTAAGACACACACAGCGACACTTCATTAAGACACATTAACGCCTGCCACTGTTTCATGACAAGTCACGTACACACATAAATAAATACCGCACTCTATCTTTTCTCTTCCAAATCAAAATCCTATGGTCTAGCGGCAAATTCTTTTAAAACTATAAAAACAAACAAAAGATTTTTTCAGATTTCATCTTGAAATGAAAGATATTTTTGATAAGACCTGAAAACAAACAATCCCTGTTGTTCCAAGATTAAATAAAGTATGGATTTCAAGTAGTTTGTTTTGTTGCCGTTTGACAAGAAGAATCCTTCTAATTAAAGAAAATGGTCCTAAAGGACTGGTGATTATTGAAATAGATAATTAAAGCTTTTGTAGTAGATACATTAATGAAGAGCAAATTAATATTTATAATATATTAAGAAAAACATATTTTTATGAAATTTTCAATTAAATTTTTAGTAAGAAATTCTAAATGTTTTTAATTATTTGTATAATACAATTATTTGCTCAAAAAACTATCTTTTTATAGTATGTATGCATATTAAATTTTACAGAGAAAAATCTAAATTCAATTAAGAAAAATTAAAAGTAAAAAATATTACGTGTCTAATATTTTGCCATAAATTACTCGAGTATATTTCACTATAACTCGAAACACAAGTCGTTATAATTTTTTCATCCGTTCAATAGTTTTGGAATTATTTCGAAATTAGTGTCCGAAAAAAGTTTTTCATGCTAAATTAAAGATTAGTTTTACTAAATTTTCTTTTTCTTCTTTTCATCTTTATTTCAAAGCTGGTAAACGAGTAAAATTTATCTTCAAAATTGATGCACAAATCTTGATTTTATTCACAATTAAGTGAAAATACCCATGAATAACCCACAATTAAGTGGAGATGCACGGGTATTGTAATACCACTTTAGAATGACTTAAAGTGAATTGCACTCTATATAGATAGTATGTTGGTGCATCATTTATATAAATCGTGCACCCGTTTTCGTGTTATAGTGAAATATACTCGAACAATCGGCTTATTTATGTCGAAATATTAGACACGCCCATAAAAAAAAAATCCGGAACTTATAGAAAAAGATTCATCTATTTATCTATCAACTACAGCTATTCGTCTATATGGGAGGTTTTTTTTGCCGACCAGAGTAATTGATCCAACTAAGAAATTAATTGGAATAATTTTTACACATGATAAATCGCTTAATTGACCATATTTTTTCTGTGTATATAGGAATCGAAAGATTAACTATATACAAATATGGTCTATTAAACCATTAATCAACGATAAAAACTATTACACTTTTTTAATTGTATCAATTGTTGAAGTGATCAAAATTAAAATTTTCTAATATTTTTTACAAATATTAAACAATTTCTCCGCTTTTAATTATTTTTCTTATTATATCAATTAATAAATTAATCAAATATAAATACAATATACAAATATTTTTTACTTCAATAATTATTATTTAGTTTGAATGGGGGTACCGCAGAAAAGTTTTTTTTTTTTTTGTTACATTGTGCTATTTTTCAAGTTTTCAAAATAAATTAATTAATTTTCCGTAATTAACATTTTATTTACCTTATTGTTATTATATGTATGTGTTAATCTGTATTGCCAAAACAGATTTTGTACATGTCCCCAATTTTGGGCTCGATGTCTCCATAATTCCCATTTTTATACCCAAATTATTTTTATAGAAAATGAATACAATATTTTTACAATAAATTTAAAAAAAAAAAAAAAAATACTGCAAATTTTCTATAAAAATAAATTTTATTAAAAATTACCCATGAAAAAAAAAAAAAAAAAAAAATTGCTCTAAATTTAAAATAAATTGAAATTGAAATCACTATTTCACATTTATAAATCCAAATTTTTTTCAAACTACAAAAATTTGAATACGAAAAAAGATCATAGCAAGCTTTGCTTTTAATAAATAAACAACAACAATTCCATATTTACCCAGCAGGCCACATGTCCATTAACGACACTTTCATCGAGGATGTCGTCTAAATTTGTCGTCAAGAAAATGCATTTAGAGGACAAGTTTGATTAAAAGTCACCTATATTGTCATCTTACCCCATTTTCGGCGACTTCAATAATAAAATATACTAAATTGTCGTACATATCTAGTTCGGTGACAACATGAGTAAAATGTCCAGCGAGAATGTCGTGAGTTAAACCAAACACACGACATGCTGCATGACAATGTCATCAATAACTATCAGATAAATAAAAGCATTTATAAAACCATTAAAAAGTAGAGAATGTTGTAGCTGAAGTGGTAAGTGCGTTTGACTATTCAATAAGGAAGACATAAATTGGTGGCCTGGGTTCAAATCTCGGCGGAACCCTACTTTTTTCATTTATTTTTCTTAAAATGGTTGACGAAAATATGCATGACACTGTCGCTCAGGTTATCGTTGATGACTTAAGTGCCCTTTGTTCGAAAATGTCACCAATGTTTGTTCGGAGCTGTCGTATATTTGTAACGTGACGAGACATCCCGCTTTTGGCGGGATTATCCCGCTTTTGGCGGGATTATCCCGCTTTTAAACTTTGATCCCGCCTGAAATAATTTTCCCGCTTTTTATAAGGAAATCCCGCTTTTTTAGCTTTAAGAGTTACTTATTCTATTTCTTTATTTATGTTTCTATAACATTTTTACCCATAATATAATAAAACAAGGTAGAATCACTTGAGAGAGTCGTCAAATTAAATTCTTGATAAGTCAAAAAACTGAAAAATTAAAAACAATAAATAAAAAATATAAAATGGTTGTTTCTATTTAATATTTGAAATACTTCCTGAAATGCAGAGCTCCATTTTTATACCCAAATTATTTTTATAGAAAATGAATACAATATTTTTACAATAAATTAAAAAAAAAAAAAAAAAATACTGCAAATTTTCTATAAAAATAAATGTTTTATGTGCCTTTGTTATGTTTGTCCACTTACAAAGAATATATTGATGAATATTTGCCTGCTTTTAATAGAAAAGAATTTCTTTAATATAAAATATTTTTTTATTTTGTTTTTGAAGTGACACACAAAGTAAAACAAAATGTAAAAAAATTTAAAGCAAAACTTCAAAAACAAAATAAAAAAATATTTTATATTAAAGAAATTTTTTTGGTAAACAAATTTTATTCTATTAAAAGTACTTTTCAGGGTAAATAAAATTGAGAACGAACTCTCTAATGATTTTACCTTTAGTAGTTATATCATTTTTACCAATATTTATAATAATAAAAAAATATTAGTTTCCACTGAAAATTTGACAATCGTTTTTGACAATTAAAAGTTACTATGATCTACTTCTCTACTGACTGATCTTAAATGTACTTTGTGTATATTTTTTGATGGCTTCGATGCAGGAAGACCTAAAAGATATATTTACTAAAATTTAATTTTGTTCCATTTTCGAATAACCTTTTGGAAATTTAAGAAAGAAACATAATTTTTCAAACAAAAAAACATTTATTATTTTAAGAATGTTAGAATAGAATATAGTACATTTTTGGAGGAAGATTTTGTATTCTTTCAGAGAGCTTTTTAGATTTAAATACTCTTTCCGGGGTAACATTTGTAGGTGAGCTATTTGAATCATTTTTACCAATTTTTATTACCAAAATGTGTAACTTTTAAAAGATGTTTTGACCAGAACTTTAATCTTATGATTAACAGGAATATTTTCGTATTGTACTTTTAAAAAGTAGTTTGAAATATATAAACGATATACATTTGTTTAGAGTTGGATTGACTTTCTATTTTATTTTTGTATAACATGAGATGCACCTGTCACTTTAACATGGTGTTGGCCTAGGAGGGAGTAATTCACCCTTTTTAACCAGTTTTGGGGCACCCCGAATCGAATTCAGGTTACTTTTACTTATCACATGTTTTATAGTGTTACACGCTTATAACTCAGCCACATATAGTTATTGCGCGCGTGTTGCTAATTGTGCATTTAACAATCAGGCTAAAAGCTCTCAATGGTTCTCAACTGGAACTTTAGTGGCTGTTAGGTGTCAATTGGTACTCAACTATTACTGTTAAGGATTTCCCGCAGGGTACTTAACGGATTCTTTAATTTGAAATATAATTTTTAATAAATGTTCTCTTATTTGAAATAAAAAAATATATATTCATCCGATCGGCATTCAATTTTGTAAGTTTGTTTATATAAAACACAAAATAAATAAAAACTTTAAATTCAACTTTAATAAAAATCAATAATATTATTTCCATATATTTAAAAATTTACTTGTATCTTTATACAGAGTTGTATTTTAGCCATTATATTTTTAACACAATATCATTAAAAATTAAACTTTAACAGCCGCATTCAAAAAAAAAATTGTAGGTTTGATAACGAGTTACTAACTTTTTCTTATGGAAATTTACATACAAAAAGTTAGTAACTCGTTATCAAGCTTACATTATTTTTTGTGAATATGGCTGTAAAAGTATTGGGTAACTACGTACTTTACAATGTTGAATTAATGATTTTATTTTAACTTTTTGTTTTATCTGAATGTTAGTGTTAAACGAGAATTATTTAAGAAAAACTCTTGCTTGCAAAATAAAAATTATCAAAATCAAAATGTTCGAAAGATATAGAAAGAAAATCCCTCTTTTTTCACAAAATTTTTCAAAATCCCGCTTTTTCCATAAAATTTTGTTCAGAATCCCGCTTTTTAATCGTTCGTGTCCCGCTTTTTGACAAAAACCCTCTGGTCACGTTATACATGTGTCATCGAAGACTGTGACAAATCATCAAGACATCGTCGATATTTTCTACAAGACATGGCCTGCTGGGTGTTTATTTTTGTATGTGTGTATATACAAACTGACTGCATATACAAAGAACAACAACAACACTGTTCATTATATTACTGCTGTTGCTAACTAAACTACTTGTCTTATAGGCAAAAACGTCACTAATAGTCATTACAATGCTTCCCTTTAAACATTTGGAAGATAAATTTGTTGCTAATCTTCCAGACGTCACTTCTTAGTGACTTCAAGAAGATTGTCGGAAGATTTTTCGAAAAATACAAAAACAAAATACATTGCTATTTCATATTAATCATCTAGACGTCACTTCTTAGTGATTATCAGAAGTGTGTACGAAATTCACAAAAACAAAATACATTACTATCGTAGTTTGATCTCCCAGAAGTATACTTTGAAGTCACTTCTGGAAGATGATAATTCGAATTTAACAAAAACAAAATACATTACTATTGCGCAATAATCTTCTTGACGTGTGTTGGGAAGATTGTCAGTTTTTTTATGAAAAGAAAATAACACAATAAAGAAGCAGGTAGAATCATGTTTTCAGTAACAATTTAACTTTGGTACAGTTTACTGCAATAATAAACATAAAAAGAAAAATGTTCCTGATAATTACATATGTAAGTGTTTTTTATTGTTAATAATTTGGAAATTATTAACAAATAAAATTTTTAAAAAGTAAGTAAATCTTCTTAATTTTTTATTTAGTAATAACGAATTTTACTCACAATTTATATTAATTTTAGGAAAAACTTCATTAAACAAACACGTATTTGCATATTTAAAGAAGTCCAAAACTTTGCCTGTAAAAGTGTCTTGCCGCATTCTTTGTACAAAAGGTAATCTAAATACAATTTAACTATAAAAATTATTATTAACCTTCTTTTCTTCTTTTAAAGGTACCGGATTTGACCAGAAATTTCTCATGAAGATTTTATTATTAAATGTAAAATTAATTTATATGTGAATTATTTATTGTGTAGTTTTATATGTATAGATAATTGTGAAATAAAGATAATTATGAAATATAAAAAAATAATTTTAATTATAAATACAGAAATAAAAAAATTAAAAATCATCTTCTAAAAGAGACTAAGATGGCACTTCTCTGATCATCTTCCGGGTGGCGCCCAGAAGAGTCTTCTTCGACACTTCCAGAAGTGTCTTCTTCGAGTCGTCTGGAAGACACTTTCACGAGGAACAGTTCTTCCCGACGGAAGATGATTTTAATGATACTTTGGCAATAGTCGTGACGATGAGTTTCAACTTCTGGAAGACTATTCTTAGCCACTTCCGCAATAGAAAATGTTTGCAGGGTTAATATACATGTTTGTGTGTGTATTTATATTCTTAACAGATATGTTTTAGTTTTTGGTCCATAACTCTGTTGATTATGAACGAATTTGGCTTGTTAAAAAAAACGAAATTTTATAAAACTCTATAACTTCAATATCTCCGCAATGTATAAACCGATCTTGCTGAATTTCAATAGCAAAATTCTCGAAAGGATTTCCGATCGTTTGATATATATATTATATATGCCAGTTATCGGTGGGCTTCATAAACGCCATTTCAACCGAAACACGGACGGACGGACATGGTCCTATTGTCATCGCTTCTTACAAGGATCCCGAAAATATAAACTTTTTTGCTCTCCGACGAAAATTGTGGAAATTACAAACGGAATGACAAACTTATAAATACCCTCTACACCTGTGGTGAAGGGTATAATGAACATTTATTGAAATGTCAAAAAATTTCATATATAAACAAAATTTATCGAAAATTTTCTATAAAATAAATTTTTCTTAAAAATACCAAATAAAAGGATTTATAAAAAATTCCGATGAAAAATTTCCTATAAAAAAAAAATATCAAATATTTACTATAAAAAGAACATTTATTACAAATTTCCTATAACCCCTACTTCACACGTTGAAATTTTTTTTGTCCGCAATTGTCAAATTCTATATCAGTCTTCAAAATATAAATGTTTAAAAGCACAAAACTGAGCAATAATTTAACATAATTTAAAAAGACAAATAAAAAAATAAAAACGGAGAAAAAAATTAAATTTTTGTTAAAAATAACAAATTAAAATAAAAATTTGTCATGTACGTTTTCTGCACCCCTTAACATAAAGTTGGAAATAAAAGTTTGTTCCCGTTATTTCTTCGTGGAAAGAAATTTGTTAAAAAAAATAAAAGTTGTCTAAATTTTTGATACAAAATAGAAAATTTATCGAGTTTTCCAAAAAATTAAATTTAAACAAAAATTTTCTATTAATAGAAAATTTCTATAAATAGATAATTTATCGAAAATTTTCTGTAAATGGTAAACTTGTTTAATTGAATAAACATAACATAATCCTTATATTTTAAGAAAATCCACAAATCCATCCCCACGAAAATCTATCCCTAAATGAAGTTTTAAATCCCTGAATCTGGCAACACTGGTGTTAATTTTCTTTGTTTTTATACCCTTCACCACAGGTGTAAAGGGTATATATAAGTTTGTCATTCCGTTTGTAATTCCTCCAATTTTCGTCGGAGAGCAAAAAAGTTTACATTTTCGGGATCCTTGTAAGAAATGATGACGACAGGACCATGTCCGTCCGTCCGTGTGTCGGTTGAAATGGCATTTATAACTGACATACATATATACATAATATATATATATATATATATAGATCGATTCATACAATGCGGAGATATGTCAAAAAAAACGGTTTTTAGAAAAAATGAAATAAATCGGTTCAATAATAACTGAGACATCGGACAAAACGAATTTTTTATTTTTTGAAGCCCTGGTTTAAGCAATAGATTTTTTTAAGCTATAGGTTTTTTGAATCAGCAAGATCGGTTTATAAATGGCGGAGATATGCTTTAAAATCCGGTTTTTAGAACCAGTTTTTCAGTTTCTGAAGCCTCTGCATATACCAGGAACTTCGAATTTTTAAAGGGGGCTCGGAAATTATTTTCTGAATTTTTGTTCTGAAAAAATGAAATAAATAGGTTCAGTAATAACTGAGATATCGGGAAAACGAATTTTTTATTTTTGAAGCCCTTGTTCAAGCTACAAATTTTTATTTTTATATAGATCAGTCATAAATATCTTTATAAATTCGTTCATAATCAACAGAGTTATGGCCCAAAAACAAATCTGTTAAGAATATAAATACACACACAAACATGTATATTAAGCATTGTAATGACTATTAGTGACGTTATTGAATATAAGACAAGTAGTTTAGTTAGCAACAGCAGTAATATAATGAATAACAGTGTTGTTGTTGTTCTTTGTATATGATGTCAGTTTGTACACACACATAAAAAATAAATAAATATGGAATTGTTGTTGTTGTTTATCTTTTAAAAGCAAAGCCTGCTATGTTTGTTTTTATACCCTCCACCACCACTAGTGGTGAAAGAGGGTATACTAAGTTTGTCGTTCCGTGTGTAACACCTAGAAAGAATCGTTTAAGACCCCATAAAGTATATATATTCTTGGACCATATGAAATTCTGAGTCGATTAAGCAATGTCCTTCTGTCCGTCTGTTGAAAACATTCTCACGTCCAAACTAATTGAGCTATTCCAATGAAAATTACTCAGGTTATTTGTTGTTCCTCGAAGAAGTTTGGGATTCAAACCAGCCAAATCGGTTCAGTAGAAAAAAAGTTATATAACCAAATCTGAAAGAACCCCTAAACCAAACTTGAACTGATAATATTTCAACAAGCAATAAACGGATTCAGCCAAAGTGTCTATCTATATTCACTTTAGATTACTGCCAAAAATTGGCTAAATCGGTTCAGTAGGAGAAAAGTTATAGACAAAAATATGAACAGTTTCTATGATTTCAACACCATAAGTGTTTTTTAAACATCATGTTATAACCCGCTTGACCACAAAATTCGATAAAGATATCACCTTCGAATAAATCACGAACATTTCTCTAACAAAACCTTCGAGAACGACTATCGAAGGAACTCGTAGAGTTCACCTGTCGTTCAGTTTGTGGCAGCAAATCGATCGATATCGAAGATTCGTTTATGATATCTATATCGGATAATAAGTGATATCATTAGCGAAACGGAAAAATATTCGTTTTCGATATCGAAAATTATTCGATACCGATATTACTAACGAATCGTTTGCAATAGTTCTATTCTGTTTCATTTTCATTTTGTTTCCCATTTAAAATTAAAAGCTCTTTTAATTTCTAAAGCAAATTTTTATTTTGAACTTAATAAAACAAATATTAAAAAATACAATTTAATGTCAACTTACTAATACAATTAGAACATAGTGATACATGTCGATGGTCCCAGAGGAAGTCTCAATAATATTAGTTTTTCTGTTGCCCAAATCCACAATTTTTTGGTCAAAGTTTACTGAATTAATCTGCAAGAAAAAAATTATCATTTAGATAAATATGTTATTTAGCGAATGTCTTTAGACATGTAGCAATGTTACTTACCATTTTTACAATTTTTCAGAAAGGGTTTTTAAAGTTAAATTTACATCCTAAACTTTAGTCTAATTTACAACCGATCAGTATGAACTATGACTAAAGAATAGCATGTACAAACAAGAATATGCGTATTTTTTTTTAAGTAACAAAATATCGAGAAATTGAGAAGAAAAGATAATTTCTCGAATCATTTACTTTTGAAATTTTATCGAACAAATTTAATATTGCGATAATATTTCTTAAATCAGGTCAAGCGGGAAATTGTATATGAGTATATGTATTTGTATGGAGTGCATATGTGTATGTTCGCCTCAATATGAATGTTGATAAACACAAAGGCATACAACTTTGTGAGTTTGTTGTTTGATCGTGGTCACCATCGAACACACCACGACATGGTATGTTCGCTACTTTTTAGCAACATATGTTGTTAAGTTTATTAAGCGCCAACCACTCAACTAAAAATCATCGTATCGCAATCAGCTGTTTCAATCTGCTTTATGCAGATGTGTGTATGTAGCTATTGACACAAAAATTCTAGGTAGCGTATCGCAGAAACTTACAGAAAATAGATTTTTACGTAGCTGCGTGAGTTTTTAACAACCCTGTAGTTTATTTTGTTCACAAAATAACCGAAAAACAGGGTTGTTTACACAATGAATGTTCAAAAACATATGATACGTTTACTTTTGTTGACTGGGTGTACAAAATGTTTCACGCTACTTTTTTTCATTCTACGTTGCGATGGAAAGTTGACTGGTTGAGGCTTAAGAATAGAAAATAGTACACTTTCCTACAACAACAACATTTCTCTCTCTTCACATACAAGTTCTGTGTGAATTCAACACACTTGTGAGAGAGAGAAACAACACAAAATAAACAAATATTTTCCTTAAAATTTAAGGAAAATTGCACACGCGACACATTTTTCCACTAAAACAAGATATTTTTATTATTTTTTCACACACGTTTATTGTACTTTCACTCCCGTTACACGAATATTTTCCACAAACTGAAAAAATATTTTTTTATTTTATTTTTGACATTCCTTTTTATACCCACTAGGGTATTCACTCGAATATTGTTTGTTCGATTAATCGACAAATGAAAACCAAATAATTGTTCGATTAAATTAAAATCAAGAATTTCGAGTAACAATTTATTCGAGCAAATTATGCCGATTAATCGAATAATTCGAATAAAAAATATTTTTAATATTTCCTTTCTTAACTAGTTTTTAGGATGTTTTAATTATAGTTTCCTAAAAAGTTTAGCTTAGGAACAATGTTTCAAAATTTGTATAGAATGTTTCGAATCTAAAAGTGTTACCATAAATTGGAATTTATTAAAAAAAAATTGTATTTAATAAAAAGAAACGAATATATGCCTAAATTACAATACGTAGTTAAAGGTCGTTTTTTAATTACAAAAATTAAATAAAAATTTAAACGTCACTTTAAAAAATTATAAAGTAAAATTCAAATAATTTTAATATAAATATAATAAATAATAAGAAATAAATTTAAGGAATTTACGCTTGATTTGGAAAAACATATTTTTGGTTTTACGAATGAAAGTACATAGTTTATATAACAATAAATGCACAGTCTGGTGTAGAGGATTTGATGGTTTAAATGAAATTTGTAATATAGAAGGAATTTGGACTTAAAATTAAGTTTAGCATGTAAACTCGTTCTTTATGTTAAGAATAGCTGAACCACTTTATCTAAAAAAAGGATCCAAAGTGCTTTTTCTCATTTTCAAAATGCAATAACTCAGAAACTAATAAATATATTTTCGCATATCTTTCATAGCCTAACGGACAAAAATCCAAATAATATTTGTGTAAAATATTATACTGAGTCGTTTTTACTAAATTATAACAAAAATAGGAAGAAACGAGAAATAAAATATTTTACATTTTGGTAGAAATTGTGGTTTAATTCAAAATAGGGCCAATTATAATTCCTATGCGTACATTTGGGATAAAGAATCATTTATTTTAAATTTACAATAAATTTGTCCATTAAATGGAGAAAAGTAAGTAGTTCTAACTTAATGTATATTTGACTAATTTATTATACAAGTTTATATAATTTCTTATATTTTTACAATGATATTGTTAAACATTTTTCCACAAAATGGAACTAAAACATTGTCACGAGATCACTATAAAACAAATAGGAGTAAATTATCTTAAAAATTGTATACATTGTATAATTTTAAATGATCATCTTAATGCCTTTTAAATATTGAACATAATTAAACAATGAATTATAAAACATTATAAAACCTTATACCCAAAATAAATCTGGGTTTAGTAGATCTTCGATACTTAAAAATATTGTACAAATATTTTGTATATAAATGAAAACCTCTGTTGTACATAGGTTAGTATGTGTCCAAATTAAAAAGCGAGGTTATGTGATAAAATCGTAAATCATTAATTTTAATTTTTATCAAAGGTATTGATGTAAAAACTAGACATTTTATAGCGTCACAAAAGTTACAAAAAACACTTCGGACTACCCTTAATATAAAATTTGGTTCAAATTGATAGACCAAATTTGTTAGGCCTATTTATTTAACTATTAATGAATATATTAAATATAGAGAAACAACAGCATTATCAAAGCAAAAGAAACAAGTATTCATAAATATTTACGCAAATTGTAATTTTATATTATTTAAAGCAATATTTTTGTTTTCTTTTTTGATAAGCATTGAAAAATCGAGTAAAATTTTAAGGTATAAATTAATCGAATAACTCGAGTAACTTAAAAGATTTATTCGATTATTCGAGTAACTTAAAAACTGAATTTTCGAGTTATTTGATTATTCGAACAATGAAAAAGTCGAGTAAAATGAATACTCTAATACCCACCATCAAAAAGATGGGGGGTATATTGATTTTGTCATTCCGTGTGTAACATGTCGAAAGAATCATCTAAGACCCCACAAAGTATATATTTTCTGGGTGCTGGTTAGATTCTGAGTCGATCTAGCTATGTCCGTCCGCCTGAACGGAGCAACATAGGGGGACGAAATTTGGCACAAATATTTGTCTTATATAAGGTTTGTTTGGTATTGAAAATGGGCAAAATCGGTTAATAAAAAGTTATGGGGTAAAAACTAGAAACACAGGGTGTCCGTTTCATACTTTTTTTGTTGATATTTCTTCAATAAAAGCATGTACGGCAACGAAATTTTGTATGTATAGTTCGGGGGTCGATATAAACTCGGAAACCAAAAATGGGCGTGGTCCGCCCACCTCCAATATAAGATGAAAATCAACGAAAATGTGTTCAAATAGTTCAAGGACCAATGTAAACTCGGAAGCAAAAAATGGGCGTGGTCCGCCCACTTTACTGCCCACTTTACCGCCCCCTCCCATATAACGTAAAATTAGAAAAGGTTGATGGTGAGTATATAGATTCGGCCGGGCCGAATATAATTCGTGTTTGTTTTATGTTGAAATTTAAATTGAACGAACAATGTTGCTACTTTTGGTATTAAAAATAAAACAGAATTTAAAATAATTTTAAATTATTTTCATATTTATAAACAAAAAGCAAAAAAAATGTAATTATATTACTATTTGTGGATGTAACCCGCATCAAAAGATAAAAATCTGCGAATATAATTGTGATGAATTATATTTAATAATTTGTAAATACTCTTTTTTGCAACTATATATGATTATGATGTGTGATGAAAGTGGTTTCAGCACAGTTTGACTAACACAATCTTAAAGTTAGGTTTTTTTTTACAAGCCTTCTATTTTTAGTATTCTTTGGTCAATATATTCAAAATAAATTTCCTTGACATAATAAAAAATAAATTAAAACAAATATAATTTTTTTTTTTTTTAATGAATGCTTCATTATGGACGATTCCATAGGTCAATTATTAATGTTAAAAAAAGGTAAGTGGAATATTATAAATAGCTATTATTGAAAATATCCACTAATTTTTCTTGTTTTTTATAAAGGATACACATTTTTTAATCTAAATGAGGAAAGTTATGCAGCAGTACAACAGCCAATAATTTGCAAGAGACTGCAATATTAGATAAATCAAATATAGCATGTAAATATAACGAAATTCACAACGGTAAGAAAAATTCGTTCGTTATTTTTAAACAATATTTGAAAATGATTTAAATATTAACAATTTTCAGACTGGGGCTTCTGCAAGTTCAATTTATTTAAACTAATTTTTTTATATTTTAACTTCTATGTAACTTGTAATTGAGTATTTTTCTGAAATCAAAATCGATTGAAAGTGGATTTGAATGATTCATTTGAAATAAATTTAATATTTGTAGAAAATGTTTGATAAATTTTCAGAAAATTTAATGGAAAACAAAAAAAAAAAAAAAAAAAAATCTTTTCATAGGAAATTTTTGATAAATTTTCTTGATATTAAATTTCCTTTTTATATGAAATTTTCCCATAAAATTATTTTTTATGGGATATTTCCGATAAAATTCCTTTTAATGGGAAATTTTCCATAAAATTACTTTTAAATGGAAATTTTCGATAAATATTCTTTTTATAGGAATTTTTCGATAAAATTCCTTTTTATAGGAAATTTTCGATAAAATTCATTTTTATAGAAAATTTTCAATAAAATTCCTTTTTTCTCGATAAAATTATTTTTTTATAGGAAATTTTTGATAAAATTATTTTTTTTATAGAAAATTTTCGATGAATTTTCTTTTTATAGGAAATTTTTGTTGAATTTTCATTTTATAGGAAATTTTCGATGAATTTTCTTTTTATGGGAAGTTTTTGAAGAATTTTGTTTTTATAGGAAATTTTTGAAGAATTTTCTTTTGATGGGAAATTTTCGAAAATTTTTTTTTGATGAATTTTTGATTTTTTACGATATTTTCGGTAAATGTTTTTTATAGGAAAATTTTGATGATTACTAGGAAATTCTCGATAAATTTATTTTCTATAGGAACATTGTGGACAACAATAAATTTTTCCTAAAGCTATTCTATATCAAGACTGAAAGAAAACATCATTTCCAGATTTGATATCTCCAAAAAGCGAAGAAGAAACTTATTATCATATATTTTAAAATTAACACTGTTGTTTAATTTTGCATCAAAATTTAATAAATATATTGAAATAAAAATAAAATAAGAGTAAAATTTAAGTAAGAATTTATTTCTCATTTAAATTTTTAATTTATTCAATTATCCACTTAATTGATTTAATTAATTTTTTAATTGGAAATTTTTTTCTGTTTTCCATTTTTTACAGATCGTTTTTACTAATTGATATAATCATTTTGGTGAGAAGTGCAAATTAAAAAAAATGTTTAATTGAATGAATTATGTAGTAAAATGAAAAATTACACGAATCAAATATTTTCACCTACTTTTTATGAGAATTGGTTTCAATCAAAAAACAAAAATGGTAATAAAATAAATTTTAAAAGTATTTGTGGTTTTTCGCTCAAATCGCGACTAGTTATGAATCAATTAGGTTTTAACAAAATTTAGTAGCAATTATAAACAGATTTGGTTTTTGGAAAGTTTTTAAATGAACTTTAGGAAATTTTTAAATACGGCGATAACAATTTTCCCCTTCTAAACAATGTATTTTCAAAATTTAAAGTCGATGCCGTGGAGTTTAGAAAATCGTTAAATTTTTAAAGATCACAATAAGATATGTATGTGTTAATGAAATACATATGAATGTAGTTATAGTTTAAAATAATTTATAAATCATGTATATGAATATAGTAGCATACATACTTTCCTTTTTTTATCATAAAAAAATACAACAATATAATAAACTTGGCGGGATCTACTTAAGATCTTAGTTTAAACACCTTTTTTTAAAAGAACCATATTTTTCTTTATATAATATGATCTAACCCATTAGCGTATATTAAAAGGACTATTTACAAATCCTTTTTTTAATACTTTTTTTTTATCACAAAAAATACACACTCACATGTGAGTTATTATCAAATTACCTTTTACACATGCTGCTAAGATTACACCATTTCTTTCAACAATCCTTTTACTAAAGATCTTCAATTAAATAAAAGGCTTTTGAACAAAAAAAATGTAAAGAATAAAAAAAGAAAAACTTTGTAATGAAATCATATCTTATTACTTAATCGCAATCAATTTGTCAAGATCCCTACACGAGTAGTTGAAGAAGGATATATTTTCAAACGAAAATTATTTCTATACACCAAGAACAAATTATAAAAAAGAAAGCAAATTTCTATAGTTCTTTATTAAAAAAACAATGTGTATTTGCAAAATCTTTGAATTTGTTTGAATAAAACAAAAAATCATGTACCTTGCACTTACAGCGAACGTGTGGGTAAAACCATGAGTATCTAACTAATTTTTGTAAATTCTATTAGATTTTTGCCGCCCATAATCATTTAGATCGGTAGCTATTGTTTTCATGTGTCTGGTTGGCAAAATGAACAATAAGAATATTTACAAAACATTTTTATACAACTGCTGACATACTCGTCGATTATGTTTTTAATACAAATGTTTTTTGTGAGCTGTTAAGATGTTTTCGATTTAATCAATAATTTCGGCACCTTTTGGTAAATATGAGCTAGTCTTTTTTTTTTTTTTTAAATTAAATATGTTGGGTTTTATAGATTGAAACCCTGTCATATGATTCAGAAATAATGATTAAAGGATTTCTTTGAGATCATTTTACTAACATATGATTAAAAGGATAAAAAATACACAGAAAGAAATTTGGGGAGAGTTTTAAATATATTTTTGTGGAGGAATGAATTATGCATATAATGAGGAAACTAAGTTACACTTTCTCCGTTTTAATCGTTTAGCTTCAGTTTTAATAAAGTTTTAAAATGTTAAATAATTCATTCAATTAATAATTGTTTTTAATTTGCACCTCTCACAAAAATGATTAAATCAATTATTAATATTTGTAGAAAATTAATTAAAAAAAAAATTTCCTATTAAAAAATTGATTAATTCAATCAAGAGATGATTGAATGAAATAAAAATTTAAATGAGTAAAAAATCAACTTTTTTACTTTATTTTTGCTTGGATATATTAATTAAATTCTGGTGTAAAATTAAACAATTGTGTGAATTCAAAAGTAAAAGGTAATATTATTACCTCAGAAATTTTAAATTAGGATTTAATACTATAATCCTACATCACTTTAATATGAATTTAAGCAAAAATCTTCATTAGTAAGAAGAAACATTTTTTGAAAAATTAATAATAATAATCAATGAAATCTTAGAGTTTAAATTATTGAGTGTGTTTTAAATTCATTAATATTTTTCTCAAAGTGCAGAAAGAACCTAAAGGAAAAGCGATAAGAAAACTAAAAAGGGTTTTGAGTTTATATTATAAAAACTAATTAGCAGAACGCCCACTTTTTCCTTGAAAAACACACATGTATAAATTGTTACTGCAAGTATTAAGAAACACACATGGTTTTAAATGGCATCATAGTACTGGCAAATTACACATGTACTGAAATTCAAGTACAATTGGCAGCTTAACTCCTTAAAAACCTATATGAATACACACATATGAATTATCACATATGAACATATAAGTAAAAATTATATTTTATTTTCACAAGGATATGTGATATTTTTGTTTTGTTTGTCAAATTATACAACAATCAGACATCCTGTTTTCATATTCATACAAAAACTATTCAAATATTTTGACTCAATTTCGTGTGTGTTATTTTTTCCCCTTTTTTCGAATCTATTTATTTGGTATTATTTTCTATTATTTATTGTTAATTAATAGAGTTAATAATTTATTTAACAAACGTACGTAATTATAGGCAAAACATTTAGAAAATATTGTACAACAAAAGCTAAGGCCAAAAAGGATGACCTCTTATCCTGTATCATTAAAATATACCCTCTCTCCCCAACTACTGAAACCTGCTGAGTTGAATGGATAAATGGATGATTGAATGAATATAGT
Organism: Protophormia terraenovae; assembly: GCA_951394005.1. Classification (NCBI taxonomy): domain Eukaryota; kingdom Metazoa; phylum Arthropoda; class Insecta; order Diptera; family Calliphoridae; genus Protophormia; species Protophormia terraenovae. The sequence goes on from OX596074.1 coordinate 149,379,602, forward strand.
GGTGGTGCTATTGGTCACATGTGTTTTTATTTTGTATTTTTCTCCTTACAGACATGATTGTAGTTTTTCTATATTTTAAAACATTTAATGGGAAAATAATTTCTAAAAAAAATATACATAAACTTTTTTAGCTTATTTCAAAGTATGTGATTTTAAATACCATGGAAAAATACTTTCCATTGTTGTAGAAGCAAAAGGATACATGTGCCCTAAACTAGAACATATTTTTATTTGTATGTAAGTGAGTGCATTTGTTTGTGTTCTTTTGTATTGTAAGTATTTATTAAAATTATACAATAAAACACGTTGTTCAGGGGAAACATTTACAAAACATCAGTGTATTGTGTTCACTTTATTATGGTTTAAACTTTTAGAAAAAAAAAATATTTGTTTAAAACTCAAAAATAATTGACGACGACACCGATGACACGGTGCGAAAGTTTCCATATGTGACCAATTATCTTAGAAAAAAAACTTATAACCAACAAACAGTTATAATTCTTTCTTGCTCCCCTTCCACTTTTTATTATGTTAATATTACTTTAGTTCGTTAAATGACATGACAATCATGTTATTTATTGAGTGCAGGATATTGAAAGGATAGATTTAATAGTATATTAGTGCTACTTACTATAGTTAAGTGAAGATGGTTTATTACTGGTGCAAGTACTTATTTCATATGTTCACACTGCCCACGACACGTTATGGTTGTTGTTTCACGCAATATTAAACATAAGAGAATTTATTTAAAAATCATGTTATTTATACCTTTATAGAATCAAATTTACATATAACACAATGCTACAGTGAAAAATAATTCGAAAAATGTTATAGCGTGCGTTACAGATAGATATCGCAAAAACTCTACTTATCATTACTCTTATGAGTTGAATAACCGAGAACCAAATAGGATATAATTTTTTTTAGGTTTAAAACAGGATTATAAATGTACTGAAGAAAGGAAATCTGATAAATTCCTTAATTTACAGATTATCAAAAGAAAATTATTGTATCAATTATGAAAAATCGTAAAAACTGAAAAAATTACAATTTGTTTTTCCAATTAAAAGTTTTGATTAAAATAATAATTAAAAATTTTGAATATTAAATAACATTTTTAATTCAATGAATCAATAAGTTAATTAGTAAAAATCAAACTGTTAATTGAAAAAAAAAAAAAATATATATATATATTAATATTTTAATTTTTCTGTTAAGCTTTTTTTTTTTTTTGAAAAAGAAATATTATTTCTTTCCTCCCTTTTGTTGTTGTTCTTCAATTTCAATACCCAAGAAGTTTTCGTATTCTTAACATCAAACATTTACTAATATACATCAGAAACCGCTACAATAAACTCTAGATTATACACAGAACAAAGTAAAAATGGACTTCAATTACGAAATTGCTTTTATTAATTAATTTTTAATTGATTTTGCTCCAATCATCAAAATGATAATATTAATAACTAGAATAATTGATAATATTATTAATTCTTTTCCTTAAATAAATGTAATTAGCTGAAAATTGTTGGAAATTTACTTAAATTTATTTTATTCCCGTATTTTTATTGTCAAATCTTTGATTTTTCTTTATATTTTATTAACAGCTGTCAATTTATTAAAAAACAAAATTGTTAACCAATTAGAAAATTAATTATATTAATAAATCATATAATTAAATTCCAATATAAAGTCAGTTAATAGTTTTATTAAAAAATAATTTTAAATATTTTTTTCTGTGTAATATTTTATTCAAATAGTTAATATTTTTTACTTGATCTTAAATCTTAAAAGATATATATAATAGTTCTAATAATAAATAACATATTAAAAACAATTTTAAAAGAAAAAACGAGAGAAGAAGATATAGTCGGTCAAGCCCGACTATGTGATACCCTACACCATTTCGATCCACATAATTTTGTTTTCACTTATACACAACTTACTTGTGTTAAATATTAACATAATACTAACATTTGTATGGGATTTATGCACGTTAGAAATTTTCAGGAGAGTTTATATTGGAGCTATGGTCAGTTATGGACCGATCTTCATGAAATTCGGCACACGGATTTTTGCTTTTATAAAACTTATTGGTGCTAAATTTCATTAAAATATCTCTATTTTTAAGGCATTTTTATGTGTTAAAACTCTATTCCGGGAGGACATTTGTATGGAGGCTAGGTGAAATAATGGGCCGATCATAACCAAATTCAAAAGGCTTCGTCCTTGTGTTGAAAAAAAAAAAAAAAAAAAAATTGCGACCTGTACTTTGCGCACAAGCTTTACATGGACAGCCAGCTAGCCGAACAGACGGACGGACGGAAGGACATCGTTAAATCGACTCAGAAAGTGATTCTGAGTCGAACGGTATACTTTAAGGTGGGTGTACGAAGATTTTTTCTCTGCGTTACAACTTCTGCACAAACTCATAATACCCCAACCACCTATGGTGGTGTAGGGTATAATAAAAGTGGGATCATTGAAAGAGGTCGAAAAAAGTTATTTGGAACGAGAAAAGTTCAGTCGGTCAAGACCGACGATCTATATAATTTTGTTTTTATTTATATAAACCTTATATGTGTTAAATATTAACATAATACTAACATTTCTGTCGGATTACGACCGTCAAAGATATTTTCGGGAGAGGGGTTTATATGGGAGCTATGGTCGATTATGGACCGATCTTAATGAAATTTAGAAATAAAAAACAATATGGACCAAATTTCATCAAAATATCTTCAAAATTGCGACCTGTACTTTGCGCACAAACTTTACATGGACACCCAGCCAGCCAGCCGACCAGACGGACGGACATCGTTAAATCGACTCAGAAAGTGATTCTGTGTTGAACTGTATACTTTAAGGTGGGTGCCCGAAAATTTTTTCTCTGCGTTATAATTTCTGCACAAACACATTAAACAAGTTTGCAATCGTAAATTGCCTTGTTGTCTCTGTTTGGCGGTACCAAAGCAGAGTTTGTGGACTATAATTAGACACCAGCAGAATGGAATACGTATTTTCTGTGCCGCTACACACTTCATCAGCATTCGTGGTGTCTTATCTATTTCGGTTTCGTTGAAACTTAAACACACATAATACCCCAACCACCTATGGTGGTGTAGGGTATAAAAATACTCAATTTATTCTGATATCCCATTACAAATAATAACATACGTTCAGTATGAGCATTTGAGCAATTGTTATAATTATGATTTGTGTATGGTACACAGAAAAAATAAAAAATAAATCAATCATCAAATATGTTAGTAAATAATTCATTCAATTAACAGTTTTTTTAAATTTGCACATCTCACCAAAATGATTATATCAATTACTAAAAACTGTAAAAAATTTAAAAAAAAAAGAAAAAAATTCCAATTAAAAAATTAATTAAATCAATTAAGTGGATGATTGAATAAATTAAAAATTTAAATGAGAAATAAATTCTTACTTAAATTTAACTCTTATTTTATTTTTATTTCAATATATTTATTAAATCTTGATGCAAAATTAAACAACTGTGTTAATTGAAAAACATACGGTAATAATTTTTTTATGTGTATGATAAAAAATTTATCATATTTTATGTATTTGCAGTATAATTGTAAGAATCAGTGTTTTTAAAAAATATGATTCGTTAGATCATATTATTATGTTTTCGAGAACCATATTATGTTTTAAAAACTATTTGAAAATTTTATCTTATTATGATTGCGAGAATCATTTATGATAATAATAATAATAATAATAATAATAATAATAATAATAATAATAATAATAATAATATGATTGCGTAGGGACTATGTTATTTTAATCCACAAAGATCATGTTATGTTCTTAAGAGGCAAGTATATTGTATAATTGACATAATCATAAATCCAAACATTAATGATAGTTACCGATTATGATTCGAGCATCACATTTTTGAGTGTGGATTAGGGCCACATTCGGACCAGATTTTTCAGTAATATTTTAATGGGAGTCTCTTGTACGTTTCTTCGTAATAGGATTCTTTTCATCACACAAAGTGCACACAAAGTGCATATATACCAACCTCTATTAGATATTCTCACTGGTCAAATATCGCAGCCATGCATGCTCTAGTTTGCCCTATTTGTTACCATCAAACTGATAAATTTGACACAAAAATATTAACCATTTTTTTTATAAAATGAAATATTTTCTCAATATTTCATAATATTTGATTTGAAATTTAATAACAAAACCAGGAAAAAATGTATTAGTTCTTCAACTAGTTCCAGAACGCATGAAAATAGCCTGTGTTCGTTCTACTTCGGCGTTACGACCAATAATTTTTGTTTGAAATTGTCACCTCTAGAACTAGTTCTGTGGAATTGTTAACTGCCAGTACCTATTCTATGGAACGTTTCTAGAACTCGTTCTTTAATCAATGATTACACTATGCAACAAATTGATGATCATCGCGTGGGGGCGGAATCATTCCGATTGCAATTGATAGCTCTTGATATGTGTAATAAACCTTCCAAAGAAATTTTCGCTGGTAGGCAACATTTTTGTTTTATGACTATTTAAACTTTTCTATTTTTGCACCAAAGTAGTTTCATATAAATAAAAAAAGAAATACATATAAATATAGTTTAGAACATTTAAATGGCAATATTTCATTAGAACATTCTATTCATCTATATCTGATTATATGGTGTCATTTCTAGTCCGTTTAAACAAAAGTCCATTAAAACTTGAGTTTAATGGGTTAAAATATTCTACAGATATTTTCTACGTCGAATTTCAGTAGTGGTCACCGAAGGTCCAAAGTTCATACGGTAAAGCGTTTATACAAAGAAATAAAATTGATGAAATTATTATTCATTTTGTTTACGATTTGTACAAAACTTTTAATTTTATTGCCTACACAGAAAAAAGTAAAAATGGACTTCAATTACGAAATTTGTAATATTAATTAATTTTTAATTGATTTTGCTCCAATCATCAAAATGATAATATTAATAACTAGAATAATTGATATTATTATTACATCTTTTCCTTAAATAGATGCAATGAGCTGAAAATTTTTGAAAATTTACTTAAATTTATTTTATTTCTGTACTTCTATAGACAATTATTTAATTTTTCTTTATATTTTATTAACAGCTGTCAATTTATTAAAAAACAAAACTGAAAACCAATTAGAAAATTAATTATATTAATAAATCATATAATTAAATTCCAATATAAAGTTAATTAATAATTTTATTAAAAAATTATTTAAAATATTTTTTTCTGTGTAGTTTAAGGAGTATATAAGAAATGTGGGAAAATTTCATAATTTTCTTTTTTAACAACATATGGATCGGATGAATTTTTTATCTTTGGAGACCCCTAGTAAAATTTGACGAAGAAAATATCTGTAGAACATTATAACCCATTAAACTCAAGTTTAAACAGACTTTCATGTCATTTCCTTAAAACGGACTAGAAATGACCCCTTATAAGGACAAATAAATGAATTTAAAGTTCTAATGAAATATTCCCCGTTAAATACTATAAACATTTATGGAAAATTATTTTAGCTTCGAACTATATTGATATTATTTTCTTCGATTTATCTGTAACTACCTTGGTGCAAAAATATAAAAGTTTAAGTGGTCATAAAACGAAAGTTTTGCCTACTAGCGAAAAATCCCTTGGCTGGTTTATTACACATATCAAGAGCTATCAATTGCAATTGGAATGATTCCGCCCCCAAAATACTGTTGCATAGTGTTATTGTTCGAAAATGTCTCATTCAGAACTAATTCTATAGAAGCGTTAGAAAACGGATTCAGAACCGTTTTTTTTTTTTAATTTTTTTACTCTAATGGGCTATTTCCTAAAGGCCACTTTTTAAATCAACTTAATTTTGTAAAAACTCTTTTGGAATTGAGAACTAGTAATTTGTTTTCAGAAGTGGTGTAGAAGTCATACATAATTTGTTCTAAAGCACTAGTTCTCAAAAATAATTGTTTGTGATATCACTAGTTCTAAGGATGTTATTAAAGAAAAAAAAAAAAAAATTATTGATTTAATTATTCTCTTCATTAATAATTTATTGATATTTTATTAAAATGTTTAATTGATTTAATCTTCCCATATAAATTATGGCATTAAATAAAGTTCCCAGTTAGATTTTTATCTTAATGTTCCTTAAAAAATTATTAGCGTATAAGCCTGCCAATACCAGGAAATATACAAAAACCAATCCGAAAACCTTTAAAAAAAAAATGTATATATATAGCAGCAACATTTTGGTGCTTTTTAAACTTCTTATAACCAAAACCGAACTTAAAATACATTACATAAAATGAAAATAATAAATATGCGAAACCCTGACAGAAATTTCAAAATCCGTTAGAATTTGTAGGACGAATAGTTTTATAAGTCAGCCGAAAAAAAGTATACAAAAATAAGAATATCTCCGGTTTTGTAGGACGAATAGATTTTTATAAACATATTTTAGACAAATGTTGAAAGTAAATTTTTAAAAAAACTTAAATTTTTCCTTAAAATTTTTTCAAAATTTTTGAGTTTAACTGCAAGTTATTATAATTTTTTCTATAAAAGTCTATACAACGATGTAATCATTTCCGATGATATTTTTGTTAATATAAGAAGATTTCGTTTTTAATAATTACATAAAAACTATAGGATTTATTCGATCTCATCTGAAACAACTAATTAAAATTTTCCATACATTTCACGTTTTTACTCCTAAAAGTATGCAACAAATCAAACATCGAATAAAATAAAATAAATAGTCGTAAAATATATGAACAATTTTTTTGTAAAAGATTCAAAAAATATTAATTAAATTTTAATAATTTAGCCTTTAAGCGATTTTAAAGATTGATAATAAACTTTACAAAATTCAAAATTTTTAAAAAGAAATGGAAAAAATATATTCCATATAAAAGAATTTAATATATTTAAAAAGCTACTTCCAGTAGCTTTCTAAAACAATTATAAAACTAAAACTGACTTAAAATTTAACTATCATAGAGATCTTTGGTACGCAAACTCAAAACGTTTTTTCGGAATATCTAAAAATTAAGAGGATTTTTTGAAAATTGGTTTGTGAAGATCTACAGGTTACATTAAATCTTTTTGGAGTAAAAATTAAAAGTTTAATTTGGTTGCAGCGTATAATCAATCCAAAATAAGCCTTGTAATAATCACAAATAAGGTTTCCTTTATTCCACAATTAAAACATTTTTTCTGGTTATTTAAATTATTTTAAATACAAAACCTTATCATGTCTATGTATACATTTTTCTTTTCTTGAATGTTTAGCTCCTCAATTTGTCTCTGAAAATAAAAAGACGACAAAAATATTAAATTTGAAAAATTATTTTTTCTCAATCTCTTGACAGCTTTTAAACTAAATAACGTCTGAATTAAGTGATTAAAGTGATGTTATTTAAATTTTTTTTTTTGGTAACATAATGGTTTAAACCTACTTAAAAACATTGACACATTATCAAAAAAATTATAATATTTCTTCTTTTTTTCAACCAAACATGATGAAAGAAAATAAGTAAGTATAAACGAGGTAACACTTTTATCATTTAAGCCATTAATACAATTCTGGTGTTTCTGGCTTCTTATATTTACAATAATAAGCGGTATTTCTTTTCACAAAAAAGAATAAAAGATTTACAACAAAATTAGTAGCTTCTTATATTTATGTTTACTGGTACAGCAGCCATCTAAACAACAAAACCCCCGAAATGATCGTGTCATTTGATCATCATATGAAACTGCATTAATTATTCAGGTGTAAACAAAATGTTGGTGACAATAAAGTGCTTAAGTAGTCTCATCAGTTCATGTATCATTATTGTTGTTGCGGCAAGCATAGTAGTACACATAATATTTTAAATAAATATATTAACTAATTTAAATCCAACAACAAGCATTTTTTATTTCTACAGCGAACAACAAATGAAATCTTTAAATGTAACACATCAACACATTGTCATTATCGTTTGTGTTTCATTGTTTGAGAAGAAAAAAAGAAAAACAACAGAAAAGATCTTAATTTATTTTTCCAATAGAAAAGCAATAGAAAGAAATATTTTAATAACAAAACAATAAAGGAAATTTAAGACAAGAAAAAGAAAAGCACTACATTGATAACATTCAAATGTAAATATGGAAATCTTTGGTAATTGGTTACATATAAATATTTGTGGTGCTACCTGAGACTCCAAAAGACTGACATACAATATGACTCAATTATGCACCAAAACATTAGTAAAAGATTTAAAGAATACTAACTATCTAATGTATACATATTTATTAGATATTAGTTACTACTACTTCTGCCTTCTTAATCGTACCTGTACAAACAACAATATAAAAATGCGCCCACTTTCCACAATAATTATTCCCTTTTTTATTTGACTTTATTTTATTGTTATTGTTATTTTTATGAATATGAATATTTTTTGTTCGTTGTGTTTTAAATTTAATATAGAGGAGCATTATGTTTTTTTCTTCTTCTTCATCTTATAATGCATTTCCAATTTAAATATTTATGCATTTTTATAATTTTTATAGTTTTTATTAGTTTTTAAAAACTCAAAACATGGCTTCGTTAAAATTTTGTTGTTGTTTCTGTTCAGTTTTGTTGTTGTTTATATTAATCTTCTCCTTTATGGCCACTTTGAAAATGCCGCTACAGTTGCTCTGGCTGGTTATGTTTTTTCGAACTAAAATATTAGCGATTTTTATTATAACGACAGCGATAAGCGGGATTTTCATTGTTTTGTAAATAATAAAAAATTAAAATGTTTAAACCAAATTTGGTAGCTTCGAAATGATAAGAAAAAATTTTGTTAAAAGCTAAAATTCGTAACGCCTTAACACGAATGTATTTAACGTTCAAATTATGTTCAATTAATAATGGAGTCACAAATAATCCAATAAGTGATCTACATTTACATAAAGACATTCGAATTCATATAAATAGTGCGTGGGAATAGAATAGGAATTTTAAAATTAAATTTGGATTTTGAATACATAATTTAAAGTTTGAAAATTCTATACTTTCGAAATTGCTTTATTTTAAAAATGTATAAATGGATTTAAAATTTCAAAATATCAATAAACTAATGTCACCTGTCATTATCATTATTTACTGAAATTGACATAACTTTACGAAATTTGGCACAAAGTTTTTTTTTTGTGATTGTGATAACAAATTAAAAAGATTTTAACGTCTAGATATTTTTCATTCCGAAATACAGGGCCTGGAAAATTTCAGAAATCGTACCATTTTTGGACCCGGAAAATTTTTCTGAACAACATTTTGAACATTTTTTAGCCAAAATTTAAAGCTTTACCTTCAGAATACTCCCATAGCATAAAAGCACTTTTTCGGAAAGCAGATTTAAAAATATCGCCGAAATGACCATTGACGCGTTTTCGCAACACAAACGTTTTAGGCGATCCGTGTGGCTTTAACACCTAATTTTGGACAGCCTATTAATAAAAAATTCGATCTTTAAGACAACATATTAAACAGATAATAACTGGAAAAAAATTGTCATTAACTGCATAATTGCGAAAACGCAACAGCAGTCGGAAATGGGTTAAGATACAAGGTAACAGAATTTAAACATTAAGGATTAAAATGACGATCATAGATTTGATATACAAGATAATTGGAGGATATTGAAGCCTCATATCAAACTGTAATTGAAACTGCATATATGTATACTTAAGATCTAAAGTCACGATCTTTGCATTGGAGAATTCTTCGATCGGTAAAATGTCAAACTTTTTTTCTTCGATAATATTTGATCATATATGAAAAAAATATGGCAAGGTTACAGTAATTTTTGAACAAATTATTTTTTTCATCCTTCATCGACAAAAGGAATCAGTGTTGTTAATAACGTTGGTCAAAAAATCATCATTTGAGCAATGAAAAATCGTAATATTTTGCTATAAAAATCATCAAAATTATTATTTTGATGAGAAACATGGTTAAACTCCCCACTATTAAAAAACAACTTTCTATATCTGTACAATTATTGTGTATATTACTGCGTGATTGATTTTCGCAAATAATCCTTTGGGAATTTTATAATTACATTGTTTTCAAAGTCCCACCAAAAAAATATATTATGTATAAATTAATATTGGACAATCATTACACAGAAAAAATTAAAAATGGACTTCAATTACGAAATTTGTAATATTAATTAATTTTTAATTGATTTTGCTCCAATTATCAAATGATAATATTAATAACTAGAATAATTGAAATTATTATTACTTCTTTTTCTTAAATAGATGTAATGAGCTGAAAATTTTTGAAAATTTACTTAAATTTTTTTTATTTCTGTACTTTTATGGACAAATATTAAATTTTTCTTTATATTTTATTAACAGCTGTCAATTTATTAAAAAATAAAACTGTAAACCAATTAGAAAATTAATTAAATCATATAATTAAATTCCAATATAAAGTTAATTATTATTATTTCGTCCATTTTAACAGCTCCTATAGTCTTTAGATTCTACACATTAAGTTTAAGGCATTTACACCAAAACAATTTTATTTTCCTGATGGCCTTTTATCAGGTGCATATTGGGAATTTTTTTTTTTTTCATTTTCTGATCATAAGTCTGTTTATCTTAAATTATAAATGAACATAATTTTGCACCAAATATTTAATATGAACTAAATCTATTCGTTCTCTACGCGTTATTCGATAATCTTCCATTTAAAATGGTCGTAAATATTTTTGAAGTTTATAAGAATGCGGGCCATGAAATTATAGAGCTTGGCTTGAAATATTTCTACTATGAAGTTTGATTAATTTAAACCATACTATTGGAAAAATCGTTGGAGTCAATGATGGATTTTTCAGGTCGACATACGGACGGACATCATAAAAACATCATTTCGTTTTATAATGTCCCATAGTAAAAGTTGTGCTCTTGGGTATTATATACAGCGTTACCGTTGAGAATTTTTAAAAAGTGTCCAAAAAAGGGGATTTCAAAATAAAAAGTCGCCAAAAAAGGGGATTTTCTGAAAAAAAGGTGCCAACTGCTTTAAAACCTAAAAAAAAACTCCTTTAAATTTTTTTAATTGATTCAGTTTTTTTTAGTAACAAAATAATTTATAATTATTTTACAACAATTTTTATTATCGCAAAAGGCGCCAAACGGTAACACTGATTATATACTCTAGTTTTTTTAGTAGGAATTTATTTAATATTCAGAATGATATGTACTAATATTTTCATCTTGCTAAATTTTGTAGAAAGTGTCATTAGAAAATAATAATTTTAAATATAGAATTTATATGCAAATTTTCGGAATCAATTTCAATTTCGTATCTAAACTAAATTTTACTTTTTTTTTTTTTTTTTATATCATTAAAAAAAATCTCTAAACAGTAGATAAATATTATGTTATTTAATATTTAAATTTTTTTAACTAAGAGACCCATAATTAAATCAATATATGTATATATTTTTTTTTTACAAAATATTATTAACATCTTCTTTTTCTGAAACAGCAGCAGCAACAACAACAGTAAAAGAGCATAAATATTTCTACGACAAGTTTTGACAGTTTATTTTAGAAAAACATCAAATAGTTTAAATTTTAAAGACCCAAACCGAAATGAAACCAACAAACCATACCAAACAAATAGGATTTAAATTTAAACGAAAAAAAAACGACAAAACAAACCAAAAATAAAACTGTTAAACAACAACTCACTACTTACGCCGAACAAAACCTGTTTCAATACAAATCTGCATATACAATTTTTAATAAAGTAATTTAATTTAAAAAACAACAAAAAAGTGACAATATATATTTTTTAATATCTCAGGCTAATAACATCAAACTAAAGACAAAAAAACCCAGAAAGAAAAAACTAAAAAATAAAACACGACAATAATGACAATCTACGGCTTATTAAGGCAACATTAATTACAAAAACAAACCAAAATTTTAAATAAAACGAACCGCAACGAATCGTAAGAAACGATTAAATAGAACATAATTTAACGAAGATCAAGGGGAAAAAAATTAAATAATACAACAACAGGCAGGCATACGTTACAACAATAATAATAACAACAGTGAAAATAATGAAAGAACGATCAAGCTATCAAACGACAAAATGTTAATAACAGCAACAATAATAACAATAATTCTTAACATTCCTTTGAACAGAGCTGCAATCGCCAGAGACCGCGTAGTATGGTAATATTACCAGTGATACCAGAGGTTTATGTTTTGAAATAGGGGACATTTTTGGAAAGGTATAAGAAAACTTGATATTTTGGTTCTTTTAAGGGTGTACTGGTTCTTTCTAATGCACAGTGGGGCAGAATCGAAATTTTTTGGAAATAAATCTGTAATATCGGCTGGTTGGATTTGCATGAAATTTGGTACATGCTTAGCAGAGGAGTGTACAATGTTAAGTTTGGATGGGGGGGGGGTCGTACATACCCCTTAGGGGCGGAGCTAAAGGGGCTCAAAGTTGGGTACCTCTGACATACAATTTTTTTAATCGCTTGCCAAACTTTTGTTTCTCGTCCAGTTTCAAATATTTTTTAACATTATTGTAGGCACTGATAAGACCTACAAAAAACATGCTTGCATGTCCTATTTATCTCTTATGTTTTTGAGTTATTTACATTTGAATTTTTAAGTACCCCAATTTTGTATGTTATTGGTCCAGTTTTTTTCATATATATCCTAGTGTTTCCAACCGATTATATTCTTTAACTAATTAAAAGGCAAAATTATCTATTGAACAAAAAAAAATTTGAAGTCCATATCTTTACCGAGTCCAAAAATAAACGATTTTGAATTTGAAAATTGCAAAAATGACGACTTTTTGTGTTTTTTTGACCGAAAATGTATCTACACTCTTTTTTCTCTAAAACAAAATTTTCTTTAACAACATATAATAATTTTATACTCTTCTGAAAGGTATCTTCACAGAGAAGACTTTAAAATAAAAAGCAAGCCCAATAACTCAAATGGTCAAGGTACACACCCTCCCGAATTCGACCCATTTTATATAAAAGTTTTGACTTTAGTCTATATTTTCTCAAATCACAAAGCACAAATCAGCAAACGGAATGCTGTTTAAGAATTTATAATATGTTGTTAAAAGTTTTCAATCAAAATTTACGTGGTTTCGAAAAAATGTGGATTTTATAGCCGAAAATGTGAAAAAACCCATTTCTGGGATTTTTGGCGTTGTTTTGGGAATTGTGGAATTCCTTTTATAAAAATCTTAGAGTTTTTTTCATTTTCTCATTTCATACGATAAAGCCTACATCCGTCGAAAATTTCGTTAAGATATCTTTAATAACAAAGATTTTATTACATATAAAATATTTATAGTTTCTCAAAAAAACAATTTTTTACAGAAATATTACTTTAATTGATAAAAATCAAAAAAAGTATAAACTAAATTTTTTTCATCTAAATTACATTGCTTAGCTGACATAATTCTTCGTTATACAGAAAAAGATTGAAATCAATATCTTTTACAGAACCGAAACTATGCCACTTTAAAGTCACGGAATATTCCACTTTTTGTGTATTTTTGCACAAACACACATTCGAACATTGGCTACGGTAACAAATTATTTATGTTGTTATGGCTTTTTCACATCCACAATAGTACAATGTTTTTGGAATTTTCCAAGACTTAATAAACTTTAAAGTGGCATAGTTTCGGTTCTGTAAAAGATATTGATTTCAATCTTTTTCTATATAACGAAGAATTAAGTCAGCTAAGCAATGTAATTTAGATGAAAAAAATCGAGTTTATACTTTTTTTGATTTTATCAATTAAAGTAATATTTTTGTAAAAAATTGTTTTTTTGAGAAACTATAAATATTTTATTTTATATTCGATGGATGTAGGCTTTATCGCATGAAATGAGAAAGTGAAAAAACTTTAAGATTTTTATAAAAGGAATCCCACAATTCCCAAAAAAAACCGAAAATCCCAAAAATGTTTTTTTCACATTTTCGGCTATAAAATCCAAATTTTTCCGAAGTCCCGTAGATTTTGATTGAAAATTTTTAACAACATATAACATATTCTTAAACTTCATTCCGTTTGCCGATTCGTGCTTTGAGATTTGAGAAAATATAGACTAAAGTCAAAACTTTCATATAAAATGGGTCGAATTCGGGAGGGTGTGTACCTTGACCATTTGAGTTATTGGGCTTGCTTTTTATATTAAAGTCTTCTCTGTGAAGATACCTTTCAGAAGAGTATACAATTATTATATGTTGTTAAAGAAAATTTTGCTTTAGAGAAAAAAAATTGTAGATACTTTTTCGGTCAAAAAAACACAAAAAGTCGTAATTTTTGCAATTTTCAAAATCAAAATCGTTTATTTTTGGACTCGGTAAAGATATCGACTTCAAATTTGTTTTATTCAATAGATAATTTTGTCCTTTAATTAGTTAAAGAAAAAATAAATAAAATCGGTCGGAAACACTACGATATATATGAAAAAAACATAAGAGATAAATAGGACATGCAAGCATGTTTTTTGTAGGTCTTATGAGTGCCTACAATAATGTAAAAAATATTTGAAACTGGACGAGAAACAAAAGTTTGGCAAGCGATTAAAAAATGTGTATGTCAAAGGTACCCAACTTTGAGCCCCTTTAGCTCCGCCCCTAAGGGGTATGTACGGTCCCCCTTCCAAACTTAACATTGTACACTCCTCTACTACGTATATACCTAATTTTAATTTTCTATATTCCGTTAACGATTTTTATTCACCGACTGAATAATACCATGTACCGTTACATTCTAAAATGGTAAATAACTCAATGTCTCCGATTACGTTTTCTTGACTTTGTAAAGAAGGAATTTAATGCCCAAAATTGCCAACAAATTATTTTCTAAATCATTCTCAGCTAGTTTAACTGGCATCTCTGGCACCCTTAGCATACCTACAATTGTCTGAGAAGAAGATTGTTGGAAAATATGAAAGTATCTTAACCGAAGCTTGTTGCTGCTGCTGTTGGTAGTCGCATGAAATGTTTGTATTGAATATTAAATGATTTCATTTTCATTCTTGGGGGGAAAAACGTCAAGATTAAAATCCATAATTATTAAAACTGCTGCGATGTCTGGTGATGTCTTTATTTAGGCTGTTATGTCCAACAATATTGTTGAGTCTATTACGTTATTTTATGATTTTTTTTTGAGATGCATCAAACGTACCGCACCGCCTTTTCTTAAACATTTGTATAATTCTCTTTGGGTACACTTTTAATAACAATAACAATAGCAACAACAGCAACAGCAGTAGTATCCACACTGTTAACAACAACAATAACAAAAGATGTCTGATATGTTGACAACACAAGAGAAGCACAAATAATTACACACCTGAAGATTAAAGAGAACAAACCCAAAAAAATATCTTAAGAAAAAACTTTTAAAGAATTAAAAAGAGAATGAGGCACAAACAACAACAACAACACTAGTTTAATATTATAAATAATAAATAAAATGAAAAGAAAAACATATTTATAATACCTTGGTGTGAATCTCATCACACAATAGTTAATACCCATCCATGGAGCATCTAAGTATGTGTAATATTATTTCAAAGGGCCTACTACTACTTACTATCTTCCCTTCCTCCTTTCATGTTTAAATGTATATTAATGTAATCATCAACATCATTCTCAACATTAGTATTACCGCCATCATCATTTGGATTTTTTTTGTTTTATTTTCTTAACTAATGTGAGTACAAGACTTTATTCTGGTAGTGGTTTTAGAAAAGTGTTAAATATCTTGAAAAGTTTTAGGGGGAAAAATAAATAAATGAGATGAATTAAATACAATTTATATTAACCGCGTTTAAAATTAACAAATTGTCGATGAGATAAGCAATATTTAACTTTTGTAAAAATTTGTCACTGTTTAGAAAAGTGATTTTAATTTACATAGAACAAAATTACGACAAATTAATTGTTATGTTAAATACTATTTTCTTCAATACAATAAAAATTTTAATTGAAAAGGCACCAACAACCTAATTTGTAAATATAATAAATATTTTTGTTATTTAAAATTGTTAATTCTCAACAATTTTTTTTTTATAAAAGGTTTGTTATATTGACTAACAAATTTGTTAACAATCAAAATTTAAATTTCAACAATGAGTTTAACGTATTAAACAATTTGTTTATTGACAACTAACAGTTATATTTTTACAACTCTGTTGTCTGTTATATTATTATAAGTTAATCAATTAGTCTATTTTTTAATTAGTTATTAAATAATATTTTCATCCCACAGAATTTAAGCAAGAAACACAATTAAAATGGAGTTATATTTAATTTTTATTATGTATTTAAAAAATGGAAGTATTACACTTTTTGCAATTACAATTTAAATTATACATATATTTAAAAATATTAAACTAAGATGTAAATAATTATTAATCAATTATACTAAAAAAAAATAATAATTAAACAATAAAAGAGTATTTATTTTTCTAAAACGAAGTAAGAAATTTAAAATATTGTATGTAGGTAGTCCCTTCAGTAGTTAAGAGTAAGGAAAATAAGATTAAATAAAGAATTTTCATGGTGAAGTAAGTTATTAAAAAAAAAGAGAGAAATAGCAATCCAAAAATTGTAAATTAATTTAGTAATTGATTTAAAAGTGAAGTTACTTTCAAACTGCTTTTAACTTTCGGCATTTCATAAAAAAATGACTGAATAAATATATAAAAAAAAAATCGCTCTGTTTTGGAAACTCAAGATTGAATATAAAAAGAAGCTTATACAAACAATCTATAGCTTTTAAAATCTTAGCAAATGGATATTTGATCTCATTACAGTATAAAGTAATGCTTTTAATGTCCCAAATTTCCCTGACGATTAAAAGTAAAGGTTGTATTTTCAGCAGATTAAATTTTGCTCTTATTTCTTCTTGCGATTTACCAATAAGTGCAAAAGAGTGTTGAGAATCTTCTACAGAAAATTTCTTTCAGCGTTTAGATCCATTGGAATCTGTGAACGTTAATGATGGCGGCAAAAGATGATGTAACAGCTAAAAAATTTAAAACGTTTTAGATTCTAAAATGTATTTAATAAAAATAAATATTCGTTTACCTATATAAATATATTTACGTATTTTACCTTCGTTACTCGTTTTAACTTTTTTTAAAATTTTTAATGCAGCAGAGTTAACAATTTTACTTGTGAGAAGGTCAAATAACTTTTTTGAATATTCCTCCATTTCTCTTCAATATGTTTTGCTTTTGGAAACTTAATCGAAAAATCTAAATCAATATATGAATAAAGGGCAATTTAAGATATTTAAAAATAAGACGTTTGGAAAAATTTTAGTTTTTTATATAATAACCAATTGATAGCCTGAAAACTTTTTGTATTCTGGCCACTCAGTAAATATATCTAAAGTAGTCTTCAAATCTTTAATTTGGTTTAATCTAAAACTTGAACATTTCCTCCAATATAAATCGAATTCATCCATAGTAATGTTATTGCTTCTCAAACATTGAATTGAAAACTCTGCATCTGTTTCAGGTTCTACAAAAAGTAATAACAAGAAGATAAATTAGTGATTATAAATATCATAAGTTATGAAATTATGTAAATAAGTTTTGAAATATTGGCATCACATTTCGAAAAATTTGAAATAAGAATATATATGATCAACTACTAAAGGAAATCCTCGTGTTCAAATATTTTTTTGAACTAAAACTCCAATGGCATTATTTCACCTGTAGAAATTTTCGAGTTTCCAATTTTAAATGTTTGGGAATTTGATATTAGATCCATTTCTCTCATTCGTTTTTCAAATCTATATTCAGCTTTAGCATCCTTAAACAGTTCCACTAAATCATTAAAAACTGTGCTTGCATATAGATTTTTTGACAACATAGCTGGGAACGATTTTTTTAAAAAGTTTATGATTGAAACTAAAATATTGTTTTCAATACTTTCTTTTAATTTAATAACATCTGCTCTTGAAATATTTTTAAATGAATGTAAGTACAGTATAAATTTGCCAGGAGTATCGCGCATAGTTTGCAAATGTGTATGGTATATATCAATCCCTTTGTCCATTTCAGCCATTTCAATATCCATGTTAGAAGGAAAGGCATGTGTATCTTGTATATGTCGATTGATTCCAAAAATTTCATGATGCATTGTTTCTGAAGAAGCTAATTTTGCATTTTTAAAATGATTAAGTACATGTTTTTTAAACGATTTTATTAAAGAAAACCTTTGTTAACACTCATTTAAATTACAAACATAAATTTTATTTTCATCGACAAATGAGCAATCTTTTAGATGATCAAAAAATCATTTGGACATATAAAATTATCCTCACACAAAAAGTATTTAATATTTACCATTTTTTCGTTTTGAATATATATTTTTTCTTTCTTGAAGCGCACAAAATATTATTTATTATATTTAATTTAATTTATTAAATTTCGAAACTGACTTTTAAAAATATGAAACTTCAGAAATTTTTATTTTCAAATGTGTGTAACATGTATATTTTCAATTATTATTTTAACAATCAAAATTGTTGGGAATTAATTTGTAAAATTGTAAATACGACAATTTAAACTCATTTTGATAATAAAAATTGTTAAAGTTTTTAGTTATGTGCTAACAAATACTTTTTAATTACTTGATAACTTTAGTTATTTTTTTCTGTGTTATAAATTTAATATAATAAATTTTAAGGCAATAGTTAGGTAGGTTAAGAGGAGGAGACCCAAATCATGATCGATAATCTGATCCCGATATCATTTATAAGAAATCTGAAATTTCATAACCTTTTCTGCCTACTCCTCGGAGATGAAGAGAGAACCCTTAACCTCAGAAGATTTTGGGTTTTCCAAGTTTATTTTCCATAATTCTCTAGCTTTGTTTGTCTTCATTTCCAACTACTCCATTATGTTTGGGTAACCAAATAATATGTATTGTATTGCAGTCTTAAACAGTCCTAGACTTGATGTTTTCGAATTCTATTGCTCTTTCCCTTTTCGCTATCCGTGAGAATTTCTTTCTGTTGGACAAATATAATGTTTTCTAAAGTCTTTGTAGGTAATCCTCTGATCGCATCCCGTTTGTTGAAGCTTTTGTAAGATTTTTACACTACATTTCTTATTCATGGATATTTTTAGACTAATCCCCTAAAAGTTGTTTTAATTTTAATTTCCGTTCCAGGATAACATGTTCATATTGTACCCGATTGGATTTCTTAATCTCCCTATCAAGAAAGTGCGATTCTTGTTTTCCTTGTGAACAGACATTTCTGTATTTTTTCGCGTTGACGTTCAGTCCTTAATAGATTATGAATTGTGATAACCCATGTTATCGATCCAGTGTCTCAGCATCAGGTCAAGCTGAAATTGTTCTAAGGATTGGAACAGTTAATATACTTTGTCGTTGGGGATGTTTCTATGTTGAGGATGACCTCGTGGAGAGTCGTTTCCAATAATTGTCTTTTGATGTAGTTATGTAGTTTGAATCTCAACTCTTTATCTGATATCCTGTTATTAACTATGTTATCCCACTATTCGTTTCTAAACTATTGCTTCCTGTCAACATTCCGGGGTATATGCGTGTATTAAACATGCGTTATAAATACAGACTGAGTTGAATATGATTCCCCTTATTTTTTTGAGGAGCATAAAAAATTCCATTCTCTTCTGCTGCCTGAAATGAAGTATTAAATTATTAAGTAATTTCTATTGTAAGTTTCTTAATATTCTAACATCATCCTCCCCAGTTGGCTTTTCAATGTTTGGTGATCAATTTCGATTGTATACCAATACGTGAGGTTTCCAAACATTCATTCCTTGCCTTCGATGACTTATTAAAGCTAAAAATATATGTTAAGCGACTGGTCTTATTCTTCGATGATGAAATGATAATAATCCACTAAATGTCCCATGATGATTAATTTATTTTGTCCGAAATAAGATGGTTGTGATCGAAATTTGAAGCTCGCCGAATTTAAGGGCAGGAGCGACAGAAGTGGATATCAAGATCGCTAACAGTTACACTGAAAGTCAACATAGCTATTAGTTAAATACAGTATGTTAGCACCAACTAGCGAAGCCCCGGCCATCAATTGTTAAAAATCATATTCCATACATAATGTCTAGCTCTAAATCAATACAAATATTAACAGATATTTGACAGTAACATGTAGTCTACTTTCCAGAAATTTCTAAGCTATTGCATGCAGAATTTTTGTGGATCTGTAAACTACTTAGTTCAATTTAGAATTAATGTACAAGAAAATTATTGAATGGTAAAGTTAATGAATAATACAAATGTTATGCTATGTTTATTAATACAAGATACTTTCAATTAGAGATGGATCATATAAATTTGCAGTGTTATAATCTTTTACTTTTCAAAACAATGAGGGAAATCTTTTCCAAAGAATACATTTTATGCAGGAGTTAAAGGCCCTTTGATTATGTGGATACACTTAATCTATCCATTTTAAATCATCATAATATTTCAGTCTAAACGATATACAATCTTTTGATTACAGATATTTCTTAAATACTTTCCATTTGAATCTAGATATTTATTTATAATCATTTGATAACTATTAAATATTTTCCCGCTTGGTTTATTAATGAGTTGAAAGGGTTTAATCTCTATTTAAATACCTTCTCCAACATTCACACTACTTTTGTTTATTCAAAATATTTTATAATACTTTTTTTAAATACATCTGGGAACAAACAAAGACATCATTTATTTAAAATTTCACGTAAACTTTAATCTCCATCAAATGTGAAGAAAATTGAGGTTTAATCATTTGACAACATGGGATTTTGTCTGATCTTTATTTTTTTTCTTTGTTACTGATTTCTTTAAACGATGAATAACATTCGTTACTGCGTAAAGTGACAAACAAATTAATTTCAGTTTCAGTTTATTTTTTAATACGCACATACACACAATCGCTATCTTATAAATATGAATTTAATAACAAACATAAGCGAAAAAAACGATACACTCTCTTATAGATATGAGTACGATGAATACAAGTTGTTTTATAAAACAATTCGATCAATTTCTTTCGAACGAATTGGAATGAACACCCGCTGATTGTGGTATGGCTTCTTAAATCACCGCTAATGTTTTGTATACAGATTTTTTTTGTTCTTTTTGTAGTTGTAGTTAAATTGAGGTTGTATGTTTGAAATTTATAAATACTTTGTACGGGAGTGTATTTATGCGAAGTGGAGTGGTTCCTGTATTCATAAAGCTATCGATCTATGACAGATGGAATCACAATGACCCTTTAAATAAGTTGGCAACAGTTTAACATTTTTTCCCTCACTGATATGAGGATAAATAATTTAAAGTACGTAGTGGTATAAATAAGTCGCTGAAAAACTGAATAACTAAACATTGTTATTTCAACATTATAGTTCTTGCAAAAGTTTTTTTACAATCATTTTTTTATTATTATTATTTTATTAATTTGTTCAAGTATAAAAATTTCGAATAAACAAATATTTAATATTTTTTGTCTATTCTAGTTAATTATCCCTTAACCTCTGTTAAGTAGTAGAAATATTTATCGTTTTGATAGAGTCACATGCTGCAGTCATAAAAACAACAACTATAAGCTGAAAAAATAAAGTAGAAGATTGGTATCCTGCTGTTGTTGTTGTCTTACCAAAATATGATAAATCGCTCACCAACAATTTTTCGATTTTAATTTCAATTTTAAATAACTCTTCATCTTCATCGTTAATATAAGGATTATTTTATTTATTTTGTTTTTGTTTCTTTTTTATTGTTCGTTAGTCAAGTCCCTCCCTGTTCATCCTTCTCCTTAATGTTTTTGCATTTTGTTTTTGTTTGTTTAACTATTTTTCAATTTGGATTATTAACATTTCGCTAAATGATTAAATGTGACATTTATGCCATGATCAACTCATTCATGCATCACTTTTATTTCAACCATACATAAGTATTCCATGCAACATACAAGCAAATATGTACAACAATATTTTCATGCCTTTTCATACAATTCTATTCGCATAATAATCACAAAAAAAAAAAAAAAAAAGACTTCAACATATACTCTACCAAAAACCAACATAAGCATGAGAGTGAGTATTAGTTGTAGCATGATTTTTTGTGAATTTAAAATTTACGAATTTTTTATGAGAATGTACGAAGGTGATCTAAAAAATCTTTTCAAAATTTAAATATTTTTTGTTATTATATGCTGCATCATAATTCATCAGAAAATTAATTTTGTAAACTGGAGCGATTAATGGGCACAAGCGAACATACTAACGGCAAACAGTTAAAGTAGGGATAACCGTGGATTGTGTTAGTACTAGACTATGAAAGGAAATAAAGGGAGATATATTTGGGGACGATTGAAAAATAACAGTACAACACGAACAGTACAGCTAAACAAAAAAAAAAAAAAAAAAAAATTTAGTGTCGTCGGATCCATTGTCATATCGACACCAAATGGAACAATTTTACTAATTTCATTTGAGTACGATGCACTGCACATCGGGGCAGAATGGAACATTTTTGGAAATAACTCTGGAACTTATAATCGGCAGATCCTCCTCTTAAGTGTAGCTTATAATGAGAGCCCCATAGACCCTTCAGAAGCGGATCTATG
The DNA here is from genome assembly GCA_951394005.1 of Protophormia terraenovae. Lineage (NCBI taxonomy): Eukaryota > Metazoa > Arthropoda > Insecta > Diptera > Calliphoridae > Protophormia > Protophormia terraenovae. Next base: position 149,402,328 of record OX596074.1, read on the forward strand.
GTGCCTTAAAGTAGGGTATCCCTGACGTTGAAAATTGTCTACCTTTTGCAAAATTCTTATCAGATTTCAAATAAAAACTCACAACAGTTTTAAACATATATTGAATCCCAGATTTCTTCCTCACTTTAATCCATATTCTCCTTGATAACTTATGATGCCCATTCACTTTGTGTTTATAAAAAAACATTCCTCCGCGTACAGATAATGATCAAAAATTTATTAGAGGACGATATTTGTAAAGCTACGAATATTTATTTAATCTGGATAGGCCACCTGTTTTCCAAATGACATACAAATTGGAGAAAGGGTTTGTCTTGGGATCCCACAAGGAGTATTTATTTATTTATATATTGAATCTACCTTTTTTAAGGCCTCACAATATGTATTCAAATCTTAAAACTAAAAATTAAAGACTAATTTATCTCTAATGAGAGCATGCCCAAGTGAATCATTTGTCTTCGCTAATAACGGGGTGGAAAATCGGCTCTACGAAGCCTTGAACTTGGTTGAACTTCAGTAAGAAGTCTTGCAAGTGAGTCTGCAATTTTACAATGTATTTTTCACTGTTTTTCTCAAACTCATCTTTTACAAATGGAACCTCTAAATCTCTATGGATATTCTCATTTCTTATATACCATGGTGCACCTGTCATGGTTCTAAGAATTATTGATTGGGCCCTCTGTATTATATCGATACTCGTTTTACTGGCTGTACCCCATAATTGGATGCTATATGTCCAAATTGGTTTTAAAACGGTTTTATACAGGATGACTTTATTGTCAAGGCTTAGTTTTGATTGGCTATTTATTAACCAGTGAATGCTACGACGCCATGTTAGTCGCCTATCTAAATGTATACCAAGGTATGTAACGTGGTCTGACTGGGGTATACTTATGTCATTAAGTTTAACAGGAAGACAATTTCCTCTTCTGAGGGTGAATGTAACGAAGTTACTTTTCAATTCATTTACTCATATACGGCAGTTTTTCAACCATGTCCCCACACGTCGGAGGTAAGTATCAAGTTGGCTAGATGCTAAGTGAGGGTTTTCGTGGGAACTGAGTATTGCCGTATCATCAGCAAACTTAGAAACAGTCAGTCCGTCGCTCACTGGTAAATCGGAAGTGTAAATTAAGTACAAGGTAGGTCCAAGAACACTTCTCTGTGGTACACCTGATTTTATTTCAAATTCTTCCGTTACAAATTCGTTATATTTTACTCTAAATAATCGGTCAGATAAATAAGACTCCAGCAATTTGTGGGTACATGGTGGTAGTAAACATTTAATTTTATATATTAGGCCCTTGTGCCAAACTTTGTTGGAAAGAGAAAAATTAAATGAAAAAATTAGTGTGTGGAATCCAGGAGTATGATTCTAATGATAATACCTTCTTAATAGGTTGAAATCGAAGCGATTATGAAAAATATGAAATTGTTGTAGCTCTTACTCGTGTTTATACGAACAGAAAATCGGTTATTAAATTAATAAAAAATAACAAAATCACATCTCGAAGAGTCTTAAAGTTGAAAGGAGTTGAAAGAGCTATCCAGCTTCAATGCCTTCATAAGAGAATCCACAACATTCTCAAAAGTTTAAAACTAACCTGAAAGAATAGGCAAGAGATGAAAACGTCAAAGTTTAATAATTAAAACGAGAGGAAAACGATCGACATCTAAATTTTTAAATTAATTAGACAAACACTTAGAAGGCTAATCAGTGTAATAATTGGCCCCACGGAGCTAGAAGCTCATTTAACTTGGAAAACAGTCATATATGTATACCTGGAATGGGTATGGGACAATTTTGATCCCCTCTCTTTTCAACCTAACCTAATCTAGTTAAAATATTTGGAATACCTTGGTATTTAGGAATCTGACGGTTTTCAGCTATTGTTTTAAAATGGCCAACTGTATAAGGAAAAGCTAGCCAGCAAAAAAAAAAGAAACTTCTAATGAAAAATGTGACAATTTTGACATTGTGCTATTGTTAGAGGGAAGTACTTAGTGCTGAAAAAGAACTGTAAGGTTGTTACTAGGGTGATCGACTCGGTTTTCCAACCGGTTTTTAAATCGGTTTTTTCAGTCAATGTGCTGTCGGTTTTTTCAAAATGTTAAATTTTCGAATGTCGAATAGACCGGTTTTTTTAAGCACAAAACCCGGTTTTAAAAAAAACATTTTTATTTCTAAAAACATGCACTAAATATTAATATTTGATTCGAAATTTATGATTATTTTTTTAATCTTAATAAAGTATGATTTCTAATGTCTTAAACGTATAGTTTAAAATTAAATAAATATGTAAGTAATAGTTATCCTAAATTAAATTTTTTTATCTGTCGTAACACCTGTAAATTACAGGCTGTAATATGTTTTCAAATTGTTTCAATAAAATTGATTCTGGCTTTTTCCATATTAACCCAGGGTTTCTGTTTATGCTAAGTAAATGTTAATATAATTTTTGATGATTATTTTAGTACAATTTTTATACCCTAAAATATTGGTCTAAGACCCACTTTCATTTGTTCCAATCGGCTTTATGTCGATTTAAGGATGTCCGTCAATGTAAAACTTGTAATCAAAATACAGGTTGCAATTTTTGTTTCTTATAGTCCAAGGACGAAGCGTGTTGAAATTGGTAATGATCGGTCCATTGTTTTCTATAGCCCCCATACAAATAACATCCCAGAAAAGGGGTTAAACGATCACACATCCCTTAAATGTAGCAGAAATTTTTACACATCTAAGTTCCATATACGTTTAAATCTGTGTGCCGAATTTTATGAAGATCGGTCCATAATTGGCCATAGTTCTGGTCCACAATTCCACAGGTCTAGAAAAAAAATACTTCTCCTCGAATTTTGCTGCACACAATGGTGTAGGGTATTGTGGGTTAATAGTTATTTCCAAAAATAAAAAAAGATTTATTGATTTTTCTATAAGAAATGTAGTTATTTGATAAATTTAAAAAAGTGCAACCGGTTTTTTCAAAATACCAACTATTCGAACTATTCGCAAACCGGTTTCTCCAAAAAGTCGAATAATCGATCACCCTAGTTGTTACTGGAAACATTTTCTTTTTTATGATTCTTATTCGCAGCTTTTGAAGTCCTTTTCTTAAAGATTTGTTATAATTCATTTCATGTAATTTTTAAATAAAAATATTATTTAATCCAATATCCTGAAATTCATTTTGAAATTGTGGTATTGACTATTATTTTTAAACATGTTCAGCTTGCCCTCGTATTAGAGTAAGCCTTTTTTAATTTTTGTTGTTTTTGGCAGTTTATAGTTTTTTTGCGCTAATTCGTTGTAGTTTATCGCAGCAATTCAAGCATTATTTGTACATTTGTTCAGGCTACATCATGTTTGTCACTACGAATGAATGTATATTTTGCTGTCATTGTTTGTTGTGTTTTTCCTCATTGTCAAAGTTGTATTTGTTGTTTTTATCCATTCACTGGAAACCTCTTTTATGAAATGATTATCGTATTGTTATGTTTGTTGTTGCTGCTGATATTTTCGTATAACAATTTGATTTATTTTCCAAAGTTAAATATTTGTTGTTGACATTTTGTTTTTACCTTTTAATTCAGCGTTTGTTGTTTTTACAGATTTCTTTGTAAGTGTGAGATTATTAAAGAGAGAATTTAAAGAGATCGTATTAATAATGTGTTGAAGTTAAACTATACACCGAAAAAAAAAAATAAATTGATTTTTATTAGCAATCTAAGAAATTTATAAATTTATATTTACCGTACTCCTTTAAGAATGAACATATAATTTTTGGTTAAAGCTGGCAATAATCGTTGGTGCTTTTACTAAAATATTTCATATATTTCATATTTCATATACTCATTTATTTCTTGCAGTGTATTTGAAAGAAAAATCCCATACTCAAAATCTACATAAAAAGTCACCATTTAAACAACTCTTTAGGGAATTAAATAGAGATTTTATATACACACATTCATGGATAATACTATTTGTGTACTCGTACCTTTTAATTTGAAATTTTTAAGCAAAAGAGGAAACGAATCAAAAGAGTACGCTTGATTTATTAAGCATGCAATTGTTCGAGTAAATCATACATTACCCACAAATACAGCCAAATAAAGATATAAATTTGCAAAGCCTTTTCTTAATTGTAGAAAATGGAAAACAAACAGCAACAACAACAACAAAAAGACAAAATTCTAAAGACTGGTTGGTTGTTTGCATGACACTGTTTTCAGATAGTCAAAACGTACCAATTTGGTAAGAAAGGTTTTTGGTTTTTGGTTTGATGGTTGGTTGGTTGGTTGGTTGGTTGACTTGACTGGATGCCTGGTTGTTAGTTATTTTGTATTCGTGCAACAAATGAGCAACAATATCGCTGTTCTCTTGTTGTATTTGCTTTTGTTGTTAGTTTTATGCACATGTCCGCAAATATTGGTGTAAATGTTGCTTATTATTGTTGTTTTGTTTGCTTGTGTCCTTAGGGAATCGAATCTGTTTTTGTATACGAATACAAATTTTAGATACATCAGGAGCATTTTGAGAATTTAACTGAGCGTTGTTTTATATTCAATTGTATTGTATTTTCAACAGAAGTAGCAACAGCAGCCGTCTGTTATTTTTTGTTTTTACTACTTTTTGTTTTTGCTGAAACTACAACAAGCAGCAGTAGTTTTTTTTTTTTTTTTTTGTTTAAACCTTGATGACAGCAATTGGTAAAAATTTCATAATCAATCATATGTTGGATGATTGTGTTTGATTGTTTTCAGTTTGATATATTTTGGCAAACCCACAAAATAACATTCATGTAACAAACAAACAATTGAAAACACAACATGGCAAAACATATGCCAGACACAGTCATAGATACATTTAATATCTTAATTCATTTTGTTGAAATGTATCTGGGGAATTATTTTAAGTATTTTATAGAAAGAAGGCGTTTTGCCTACTAACCGCATTCTACGTAACGGAAGATAGCCAAATTGTAGAATTCAAAAAGAAAAGTAAAAGTAAATCTATTGGTCATTGTTTAAGTTGAAAAATGTTTTTCGAAGAAATTTGTATAGAAAAACAGTGATATTTTATTTCTTTTTAGTGAAAATTATAGTTTTGTTTATAAGTTATTTTTTAAATAAAAATAAAATGTCTTACCATTTTTTACTTGAAACTGTGTAACATTTTTTTTAAATTTCCTTTACCTTCACAAAGTGGTACCCCTTTTATACCCTACACCACCATAGGTGAGGAGGGTATTTTGTGTTTGTGCTGATGTTTGTAACACCCAAAAGTATTGGTCTGAGACCCACCTTAATTTATACTTAGAATCACTTTCTGAGTCGATTTAATGATGTCCGTCCGTCCGCCCGTCTGGCTGTCCATGTAAACCTTGAGCGTAAAGTGCTGGTCGCAGTTTTAAAGATATCTCGACATTTGGTACAGAAAAACTGTATATAATTATAAATCTGTGTACCAAATTTCATAAATATCGGTCCATAATTGACCATAGCTTTCATAAACCTCTCTTCCGAAAAATCACTTAAACGGGTATAAATCTAATTCAAATGTTAGTATAAAATTAATATTTGACAGAAATAAGTTTTATTAAATAGGTCGAAAATGGCGTTTAATTCAGGAAAAGGTAATATTCAAATTTTGATGATCACGTTATATTTTTGCTATTTAAAAAATGCTTTTTAGAATTCTACATATTTTTTTTGTCCGTCCGTCTATACATTTGGGTTATATGGGTCGAAAATGCCACTTAATTCAGGGAAATGTGATATTAATATTTTAATATTTAGATTTAGTTTTTATATTGGCCAAGAAATAAAAAAATAATATATTTTTGGAATTTTAAGCCTTTTTTTATATAATTCTAATGTCTGTCCATCCGTCTGTCTGTCTGTTTATTAATTTTTGCAAACTTTCCAATTGAAAATCGTTAATTTTTTGATAAAGATATCGATATAAAATTGTCTTTATTTGATAGACAATTTTGTTCTCTAATAAGCTGCAAAAAATATGATAAAATCTTTCAAAGTTAAGATTGTTGAAATTTCAAATGAATATATCTCAAAGAATATATAAGAGAAATAGTACATGTAAGCATGTTTTCTAAAGGATTTATTAAGAACTTTAAAGTGATATACAAATCTAAGCTAGATCTTAGGTAAGGAAAAAAAATCGCTTGTGGTTAAACATTTTCTATGACATTAGTACCCTATTATGAATCCCTATAGCTCCGCTTCTGAAGCGTATATGGGATCCTGTTTCTAAACCCAAAATGTTACTGTCCTCTACTACACCAATGTGAAATTTCATGTAAATCCAACCAGCCGATTAGAAGTTACATATTTATTTCGATTCATCCCCACTGTTTGATAAAGCAAAGAAAATGTCTGCATTTAAGCTGTTTTTTGTATGAAATCTACTGGAGTTTTTTCGAAAAAAAAAAAAATTAATTTCTCAAATCGGGCTATATATGCGCACAAATTTTTTTCATAATATTAAAGTGGACAATATGTACTATTTTTCAGAACAAACATATTGTAACATTTTAAGTTGCATTCCATGGAAATTTAAAATTAATGTATTTTAGGAAAATTTTCAAAAAAATTACAAAAATATTAGGACAAAATTAATTTACAAATACTTGAAGAAAAGTACACTTAAATACCTGAAGTTGATAGTTCTATGTTAAATTTTTACTTTAAATGCCTTTATATTTAAAATTAATACAATTGAATTTTTTACTCTTTTTCAAAAATGTAAAAAAAAATTAACTTTGACAGCTCCTTATGTGAAAACAACACAACCTAGCTTAATGATTTTAATTGATGTTTATACATAATTTTGTCTATTTTTATTCAGTACCCAACTTTACTACAAAAATTTTAATTTCAAAATTCAATTAATCGTCACTTTTGACACATTTTACCCCAACGTACAACGCATCATTCTGTATTCGTATATTTTATTTTACACTTAGTAAATGAATCGGTCCATAATTGGACTCAATGCATTTTTCTTAATTTTAGATTTTTGGTGAAATTTCGAATCTTTAGTGAATTTTGGTATTATTTTTTATGTATATATATATATAGTGATTTTTTCAGTGATTTTTCGGATTTTTGGTGAAATTTTGGATTTTTACTGAAATTTCGAATTATTGGTAAAATTTTGAATTTTTGGTAAAATGTCGGAATTTTTGTGAACTTTTAAAAATATTTAAAATAATTTCTTCTCTCAAAAAAATTTTCAGTTTGCTGTTAATAAAGTGCAGCATGTTGACGCTCTACTGATTTGAAGGTAAAATATGCTACATATTTTTTTAAAAAATTTAAAGACAACACTTTTAGATCATCTGACTTATTTACAGGATTACAATTAAAAAAAAAAAAAAAGAACACAAAAGAGGGCATAAAACAGAATAAAGGAAATATTTTATTCAGAAAATAAAATGCTATTAATTGTCGCATCAAAAGGGAGAGTGCAGCTCACCAGGAAAACCTTGTATGATTTTAAAGCATCGAAAAGTATTTGTATTAAAGAGCTTCAGTATTTGTTAAAAACATTTTGCTTTCTGACAACTACTGCAATGATTGTATGAATTACGTCTATAATTTCTTAATACTAAAATCCATTGTTTAAAATATTTTTAATTAAGATGTTCAAAGTTTATGCTTTAATTCTTACAATCAAATATTACGGGTTTTCATCCAAACGGATAAGTTTACTCAATTAGTAAATTTATACGTTTTACTCATGTGTATCATGAACGCCCCTTGCAAATTATTGTGTATCGTCTTATTTTTCTTGAGAAAATTTGCCAAATCAAATGTATTTTATTATTTGTTCTTCATTTGAAATGAAAAAATTATTTTATTTGTTTATTTCAAATTTGATTTTATTAAAGTAAAAGTTTACGAAGTAGTTTACGCATTGAATTTGAAGCGTAAATATATATAAATTGTGTAAATATTTTTTCAAACAAAGTTTGACAAATTGTTTACGAGCTTATATATTTATACAGTTTATGACATAGATTAACAACTAGATATTTATGTGAGAGAAAAAAACCTAATTCAATTGTCAGAAACCTAATTCATACAAAAACAAAATACATGTAGTTACATATATTTTGTTTTTGTATTTTCAAAAAAATGAGTAAATTTTTTGAAAATTTAGTATAGGGTGGCTCTCACATAAACTTCTAGTTCTATTCTATGGTTTATGAGCTATACGAGGCATTTATTTGATTGTATGAAAACTCCTATTGAAAAAGAAAACAAAAACACTTCTTTTACATTTTCTCTATTTTTAAAACTTTAAATCCTTGAATTAAACTTCTGTCAACTAAGTAAATGATATTTCATATGATGAGCTCTGTCTAACACTTTTTTCAAACCATTAAAATTAATTTAAGTAATAAACCATGACTTCATAGGAGTACCATTAAACCTTTATTATTTAATTTAAGCTCCTAACAGTTTTTGTAACATCTTTTTTTAGTTGTTGTTTTTTTTTCTTATATCATAAAGCCCTTTCTTTGTTTTTCACTAAAAAAGAAAAGAAAAGTTAAATACATTGTAATACTTGTAGCATGTGCTACATGCTGTTTAAACAATTAGATTTGACACTTGAATTGCTGCTTCATAAAACCGCGTGTCTAGTTTTCCAAACCTACTACTGGCAACAATCAATTTTTTTTAAGCTTTAAGATTTTTTTCTTAACTTTTTCCTATAAATACAAACGTTTGGGTGAATTACTGTTGATGCTGGCTGTTCTTCTATTATCCGTGGTCATACAAATGAATAATTACTTTTTAATATGGAAACAAAACAACAATAAGCGGCAAATAAAAAGCGCTTTGCTTTGATCGCTTACTACAACAATGCAAGCCAAAATACACAAAACTATGAAAAAAAAAGTACAAAACAATTTATAAAAAAAAAAAAATCTTAAACAAAATCATAAAACCCCAAATCCATTCCATCATCATCATTATTCCTTTTACTACTCACTCTTTTAGATTTTTGGTATGAGTGTGTCTTTTCTTAAATTATATATTTGTTTTTTATCTTTTGATTTTTTTTTGTGTTGCTGTTGTTGCTAGTTGTGAACTTCTAAAGCAAACATTAAACCACAACGAATCGCGTATGGTTTTTTAAATAATCATTGTACAATAAACATGTTAATATTGTTTGTTATTAGTACTCGTACCAACAAACCAATTCCTATATGTAAGTATGAATATATGAACATTCCAATGGTGTACAATATAAATGAACATCAATACTTTTGGAGCACGATTTGTAAACAAAACAACATGGTTCTTTTCTTTTAACTGCTTCTTTCTTTAAGATCTTTTGTTGTTGAAAAAAGGAAAAAAAATCAGTTGAATTGAATAATGAAAACAAAACAACACAACAAACATAGAAAATATGAGACCTAAAAAAGAGAGTGAGCCAGTGACTGAATGAGTGATAAGCAATGACGTTTTAGTTTTTAATAACCTTAAACATCCATGGAATATTACGATTACCAACTAAATGACCAAAAGTGTATTTGTTTCTGCTTTAACTTGATGCTAACTGCAACTTAAATGTAACAACAATAAGTCATTCAAAAGATTTTAAAGACATTCATGCATCCATCCATCCATCTATACACTCAATGTCATTACATTTATATAAATACATATTTGTATGGATGCACTCGTATGTATATGTACAGCTCAAATTTTAAATAGTTTAATAAACGTCAAAGACATTCTTTATGCTGATATAATTGAAAATGATCTTGCAAGACAGGGGCGTATATAGCAATAAAGTTAAGAAGAAAAGGGAGTGATAAACAATATTTCAATTTAAATTTATTAGAATTGTTTTCGTTTCCATAAACTCAGTTTTTTTGTATACATAAATATGTATTGTCTTATAAAACCACGAAACGACGTTCGTGATTTTTTTCATATTAGGAAAGAGCCAGAAAAAACTCTTTGAGTTGTGGTAATAACCACTATATAGTTATTTGCCTCCTTTTATAAGTATCTTTGCAAAGAACCCCTTAAAAAATCGTGGACAATATTAGTAAAGATAAATTCTAGCAAAAAAGGATAATACAATGATCGTAATAGATGCGACAGATTTTATAGATTAATATACCAAATTTGGAATATCTTAGAGCAGGTGTTCTCACATGCAGCACCTTTTCGACTCCCTTGAGGCATTACAAATCGGGAACGACCAACCACAATTTTTGTATAATAAGTAAATAACAAGTCAAAAGCATACATAATTATGTTTGATATCAAATATGTTTTTTAAACAGTGTTCAAATGTAACCAAAAATTTAAATTTGAAGTTTATATTCTGTTATGGTTTATTTTATAACAGGTGTTAAATGAATCGTTCTATATTATTTTGATATCAAATATTAATCTCAAATAATTCTGAAACCAAAATTAACGTTTAAAGGTGCGTTTTCAATAAATAATTTTTCTTTATTTATTCCAAAAATAAAGAAGACGAAATTCTTCTAGCGAAACAAAATTCCATGGGAAAAAAGTTTTAAATATTTTTTACATAACCTGCATAAAATTACGAATTTTTTGATACCCATTTCGATTAAAAAATCATCGTTTGGGGTGTCTTCCTACATCGAAATCTCGAAACTCTGGAATATAATAGATTTCGATGTTTATAAAAATATAACTATTTTAATTTTAAGTATCATATTTGACGCTTCCAAATTTTTTTTCTTTACAATATTTACAATGTACTCAAAATGCTCATCAAACATTTTTTAGAAATCATTTGATTGAACTCTAAAAAATCACCAAAAAATTGTGTTTTTGTTAAGAAAACTAAATTTTGTATCCATTATATGCAAATTTATGCAAAGATTTAAAATAAAAGCATTTTTTGTGAAATTCTTTTTAAATATGCAAATGCTTACTTTCCAAGCGAAAAGATTGAAAAACTTGCCCTGGTTATAACGAACTATTGCTATAGCGAACACATTTCTTCGGTGCCATTGAATTTACATACATTTTCCATACAAATAACTACGTTTATAGCGAACTTCTTTTATAACGAACACATTTTTATGGTCCCAATAAGAATATTTCATACAAAAAACTGTGTTTATAACGAACTACAACAAATACTAGTTTCAAATAAGTAATATTGCACATTTCAAAATATTTCAAATATGTAAAAAATTGACAGGAATAACTTTTATTCATTTCAATTTAAATTATTGGACAAATAGAAATAATTTTCATTGATTTCAATTTAAATTATCGGACAAATAAAAGATAAGTTTTATATTTACAATTAACGCATACACATTTTTAGAAAAAAACTAAAAATAAATCAATAATTAGAATCTAAATAAAGTAAAATCGTTCTGTTTCAAAGAGTAAATATCTCAAAACATGCCAATATCAAAACCTCGGTAATAAAAGAAAACATTGAATGATTATAAATAATATAATTCATCTGAATTTGCCACTTATTGACTGATGAACGGAAGAAATATTATTTCTGATATATCTTTAATAAAAGTCATAAATACAGTAAATTTTCAAATGAAAGAAATACGATAATTACAAATATTAGTATCGTAATAAATACGTGTATTTTGTTTCCAAATAAATTTGTTGGCAATTTTACGGAAATAACGAACTAAATTTGTCGGTCCCTTCGAGTTCGTTATAACCGTGTTCGACTGTACAAGGAAGTTTGTAATGATGCCTGGATTCCTAACATCAACATGATATACCTCAAGATGTAGAAAAACACTTTGTCTTTCAAATTCTGTTCCTGTGTGTTGTCTCCCGAACGATTAATGGTTTTAATCTGAAAGTTGAAATTATAACAGAAAAACTGAAATGAATCCAAAAAATATTCAAAAAATTCAAACCATTTTTTTTTATTTATTTATTTTTATTTGATTTTCTTGTTTTCTAATTTCAAATGACTGTAAGTCCTACAGATTTTATGAGTATGACCTAAAATTTTTAATTTTATTTAAAGATTTTCGAAATTCTTTATTTAGAGTTTAATTTTAATATCATTCTTAATATCTATTTCAGTTGTTATTTTTTTTTTTAATGAAAATTCTTAATTGCTTTAAAATTATATTAAATTACTTATATGCAAGTAAACTGTATTAACAAATCTATTGTATTTTTAATTTTCCCCCTTTTTGAACGGTCCTGTTGTTTCTTGAATAAAAAAACTATAACTGCCGTTGAAATTACAAAATAATCATGCGTTACATTTAACAATATTTGGCTAACAATCACTCATAAGTTACAAATAAAAAAAAAACGTAAGCAAAAGCAACAACAAAACCAATTTTTTTTCTCTTAAAATAACAACAATAATGTAATAAATATGTATATGTTTTGTTGTTATTATTGATATTGTTGTAATTGTTGTTTGCCGACCAAATGACGGACCATCCAATGGATGATGCTTGGTCGGTTGGTTGGATGGATGGTGTTGGCTTTAATCATGTACAACACAGCAAAATCAACAAAGAAGTCTTTTTCTTTCAATTGTTTTTTTTTTTTCTTCATTTTTATTCTTTAAAATAGCTCGTGTCAAAAGACTTTGATCCATTAATCAAAAAAAGAAAGAACAAATAAAAAAAAAAAAAAAACATTAAAATTGAAACAGAAATATCTGAAATATTTTGGTTTTATATTTTAACATTAGGTTAACAGACCACAAGTCTATAGGGAAATGTTTGTTGGTAACTTAAATGTTTATTGTTGAACTATTTTAAATGTTTAGATTGAGTTTATGAAAGTATGATTTTTTAAAGTGTTTATTTTGTAGTTTTTTTCTTATTATATTGTATACAAATTAAATAAAAAATATCTAAAATTTTCAATAAGATATAAAAAAACATTATTATGTTTATTAATGTTTGAACATTTTTGAAATATTCAAATATTATTTATTATTTTTAGAATTCTTCTAAGTAGTAATTTACCATGTTTTTTGTATTGAAGTTCTATACTACTAAAATGTAACAAACTCTCGTCCTCCTCCCAAGGGTCATTAAAGGTTTTAGTATACATATTACCACATCATGGGTAAACAACTGTAAAATAAGTAAAATTATGTTAGAATATGAACATCATTAAGGATAATAAAATATGAGTAAGTATTTACTTGTAAGTATGAGGACACTTGAGGTTAACTTATAACAAAAACAATAACAAAATAAAACGCTTGAAACAAAAGTTAAACTACACTGCAAGGAGATGAAGTTGTAGCGCATATAACAACATATGTTGGCTTGTAATGCGACTCTCTATTTAAGTCAAATTGAGTGTCAACTAACACACTAAATGTAAGCCAAAGACTTTTCTTGTTATAAACAAACCATGTTAATAAAAACAGACAAAACTGTCAGGGTTACATTAAAGCACACTGAATTCCACAGTCTTAACAATATTGACACTCTAGCCAAGGAAGAATGAGGAGATAGATACGAGTGTCATATTTAATTCGGTTTATAAGCCTATTAAAATATTGTTTTGTTCGTCAATACAAAACTACTTAATAACAAATAATAATGATAAATAATATTGCACATGTAATATGAGGAAAAGTGGAAATGGTTAGGAAAAATTAAAAACTAAATATTGCAGGGTTTGACTTTTTGTGGGTGAAATTTGAATTTTTGTTTTAAAAGAAACCTTTTTTTTTATCCTCTCGTTTACCTCAATAAGATTTAATGCAAAATTTAATATATGTATTTGCAATTGTCCATCAGACATCTGTTTTTTTTTTTTTAATTATTGACATAAGTCTTAACTATTGACTCGCATATTTGTTGGCCTTATTGTTTTCAAGAAGGATTAAAAGAAATATTCTGGTCTTTAAGTCAAGCTGCTACAAAAACGCACAAAAAAAAAAAAAAGAAGTATCAATATAGTTTTTCTCTTTTTTTATTTAGTTCGGGAATTATGCTCATTTCAATGGTTGCCTTTGAAAATTATACAATTGTACAATTGTCTACGTATCTCATTCGTTATTTAATGCCCATTTGTCTGTTGTTTGTTTTATACATTTTGGAAACATATTTATTATATTGTGGTTGGGCGTATCACATTTCAAAGTCTTCTAATTTAACAATATTCTCATTAATATATTTACTTATTTATAAGCATGTTTGTGTGTGTGTAGTTGGCCGTTATAAGCGGCCTAATTCGGTAAATTTTATTTGTTTTACTTAACATTACATTATTTGCTTGTACCTAAAGCAATTCAACCCTCAGTTTTGACTATTTCACATTATCACTAGTATCAGCTCTAACTCTAAAATCAAAAACAAAAACAATTCTATATAAATCCTTGTAAATATATTTTTCTCAATGTTGCAATTTGTAGAGATTTGTTTCCATTTTTTTATATTAAGAGATAACAATCAATGTACAGTGAGAGAAATTAAGGTGTAGAATGGAAAAAGAAACATATTTTTGGAAAACAGCTCTAACTTTAATTCAAAAATGTAGTTATAATAAAATAAAGGTCTAAAATAATTAGAGGAATCTCCTCCAGCTAATTCAATCGCCAAATTGGTTTTTCGATCGGTGTATCCGAGAATACATTGTAATAAGATCATAACATTTTAAAATCTAAAATTCTAATATTTCGTTTTAAATGTAATATTTATTTTTATAATAATATTTCGCATATTTCTTTAAGTGTACCACATCAATTCATTCTTAACTCATTTGTCCAATAATTTGCACAATAGAGGGGTTGAAATCTGAAATACATACACATTAAAAAAACGAATTTAAAAAATTACTAATGAAATTTGAAAATCGTTACAAATTTATTTAATACTCGTTTTTCAAACATTTGTTTATTTTTCTACTTTCGATGTTTTATTGTTATTGTTATAATTTATTATTACGAGTATTTGTTGTATATTTTTATGTTGCACAATATTGTTGGTAAAATCTTTAACAGTTGTTGCTACACAACTACGTTGTCCTCGATCATATTTCAATGACTATATTATGTTTTTTCTCTGGCCTTATTTGCTGTTGTTACTAGTGAATAATTTGTATCTTCATTGGCAATATTTGTACAGCTTATCTGTGATTGTAACTCAATACGTTTGTATATAATTCTGGTGTGTACATTTTGATTTTATCCTTTAGTTTTGCTGGTAATTTAAGAGAGAAAAAAAAAGGACTTTGACAATAATCATAATATTCGTAATATACAAAGTCCTTTTTGAAATAAAATACAAATTCAAATAAAATAAACATTTCTATAAATAACTATAACATATTTACAAATATTCGTAAGAGTATAAAGTAGATGAAGAAGCCAATTATTATCGTCACCATCATCAGCCTCATTATTATCTCAATTTATTAGAATTTGTTTGAAACATGTATTTCATATCTGCTTTTTAAACAGATGTTTTGTTATTTTAACAACAAGAAATAACAATCAGAGATTTATTATATAAAAATGTAAGTTATAAATAAAAACTTTAAAACATGTTTAAATGGATTAAATGAATGTTTTTATGGGATTAGATTACACAACCACAAGAAATTAAAATAGATTTTTATATTTAAATATTATCTACAATAGACGATCATCAAAATCAGAAGATTTATACAAAATCATAAATATGAACATTTTGGTAACTAAATCGACCGCGATTTGTTTCATAAAAAAACAATAAAAATCATCAACCATACTCGATAAGGTTCAATTTAATTGTCGGATACTATCCACGGGCGAACCTACTAATTATGTCGAGACCATAATTAACTTCGGGACTACTTCCGCTATTGAAATACCTAACAGAGACCTCTGGGTTGGAGTAGAAAAGCTTCATAGAGGTTGTGCTGTCTTTACAGACGGCTCGAAGATGGAGGTAGGCACTGGAGTGGGGGTCTACTTTCTGGGAACTGATATCTGGGATTGATATCAGATCATATAAATTGTCTGACAGTTTTAGCATTTTCCAGGCAGAAATTCTGGGCATTTATAATGCCTTGGGGTTGATAGAGGAAAATGTTGGCAGATTATTGGCCCTGAAGAGTCATTATGTTAGGTCCAGATTGGTATTTGAGTGCAAGAGGGAATTGAGAAGACTTATGAATGTCTATAAAATAAGAGACACTGCGACATTCTCGGTAATGAAATAGCTGATGAGCTGGCTCGGAGCTGGATAGATGTTTCGTGGAGACATCTGTTCCAATTGGCTTTTATTTTAGGGCCATAAGGGAGTGGATTCTGGACAACACGAATCGAGCCTGGAGGGATAGAATGGACTGCAGGGTATCTAGAGAATTATGGTCACAAACTGTCAAATTCGAAACACCCTCTGGCTATGAGTCGTTGTAGTATGAGAATCATGATAGGAATGATCACTGGTCATTTCTTATTAGGAAACATGATGAGTAAATGGGACATTGACATGATAGACTTTTGCAGGTCGTGCGATGGTGTAGAGGAGCTAGAGACAGTGGAGCACATTCTCTGTCATTGCGTAGGGCTTCAGCGACGAACTAGATGAGATTACGAGCAAAGGGCTTATTAATCTCATGGGGTTTGTAATGGGAATAGGATAGCTTAGAAGCAATCATAACTGATTGCTGGGGTCTTCTTTTCTTTATCTATGATCTATTCAATTTTTTCTTGTTCTATATTTTTTTTAAAGCGATCACAATGGGCCGTTTTTGGTCTCTGGATGGAGGCGTGAATACGCCACCCTTTTCAACCTAACCTAACCTAATATCTCGGTAAATAAGCTTCCAAATTGATAAAGACCCTCGATTTGTGATCATTTCCACTTCACACCAAAAATTTTTATTTTGTATGAAAAATTAAAAAGAAATTTAATCGTTAATATCTTGCTAAATAAGCTTCCAAATGGAAAAAGGACCTTATATTGTGATCCACTTATACTTATATTTCGTATCAAATATTAATATTTTTTATGAAAAATCCTAAAAATACCGAAAGCAGCATTATTGAGGGCATCGTGATTGAGATCTTTCCGGACAAATGTATTCATCATCTATTTTAAAACCTAACAAAAGAACTAAAAGAAAAAGACAAGAGATTGCTGTAATAGTGGTAAGCAGGTTTGACTATTCCACTTGGGAAAATGAAGTTGGTGGCCTGGCCTAGATCCTTAGCAGCACCAAACTACTTTTTTATATGTCGATCAGCTTATTGTGCAGAATTTCTAAGCGCTTTGTTCAAAAAAGTTGTCAAGATTTGTAGGAATTTGTCGCCATTGTGTTGTATGACAAATCATGGACCCATCATCGAAACTGTCTTCAGGACCTCTATAACAGGAAGAACATCTGTTTTTAGGGACCAAGTATTCATTTTCGCTTTTTTTTTGGGTTAAGAACTTTTAATCAAGTGTAAAAGGCAAAGTTAAATTAAAAACTTGATTTTGCTTAAAACCAGCAAAAAGTTCAGTAAAAAACGAATAGTAAACTATTTAACTTCAAAAATGTAAGTAAAGATGAAATATGAGTACAAACACCAGTATAGCCAAAACTTTGAGGCCATGTTCCACCAGATTGTATGTGAAAACCCGCTAGACACCACCAACACTTAAAATAAAATCGCCGATTTTTTACCGCTAAAATATTGCTTCTCTTAAACATGTTTAAAATTAATAGCAAATACTTCAAAATCTTAATTTTGAGTACCTGAATGCAATTCAGAGTCATCAAATCAGATTTTAAAACTTGTAATATATTTATTGCTTAGATTTTACTATATTCGTCTGACATAGATAATGTAGAGCATATGCAGACAAAATCAGCGTGTAATTCTTAAAAAAAAAATGTGTTTCAGTTGTATCATCAAACTGCAAAACATCAAACCGTGAGCTTATTATATATTTCGATTCTATTTTAAATACATTAATTTTCGAAAAAAATTGTACGCCTACCGGAGCTGTCCGGCTATGGAAGCTGTCCGTTAAGGGAGCTTTTACTGTATTTTGTATAAAAATTACAAAAATTCTCTAAAAGGAAATATCTCGGAAAATAAGCTTACAAATGGAAAAAGGGGCCTCGATTTGTGATCGCTTATATTTCAAACAGATTTCGGTATTTAGTGTGGAAAATTTATGATATAAAACTTGTCTATTTTTTTTTTTTTTTTCAAATTCTTATCCTCATGATAAAATTTGTAATAAGTTTTATTTATGTTGGCATCTTATATAAAAATAGTTGCATCAAAAGACACCGACCGCATCACATTCATTCATTTCCAGCTAAATCAAAGAAATACATTCATATTTATATTCAACCATATTTATGAATCTTTGAATGTTTTCTTCAATGGCAATGTTGCCATTTATTGCGACAGCCACAAAAGCAATGCAACAAATTGTAGCATTTCACAGAGTCTACTTTACACATGCTCTTCTACGATTTCATCGTCTATATGGCGGATTCTTAAGCATTAATCTAATGATAACTTTCAAAGTTATTAATTTATAATTAAGTTTTATATTGTCCTTGTCGTGAAGGGAATGCAGTAAAGGGAAGTTGATGACGATGATGGTGTGAGAGACAAATGAAAATTATTATATTAAAACTAAATGAAGTAACAACTTAAGGAGGCAGTAAACGATGGTCAGAAAAAATTATAAAATAAGAAATAAAATCATAAAGATGCATATAAATTCAGTTTGTTGCCATCAAAAAGATTCTGATTCATATGTGGTTGTTGGTTGTTGTTGTGATGATGTTGACGCTGACGGCAAAGAGGAAGATCATGATGATGATGATGATGGTGGTGACGCTGACTAAATACGCTAATCCGCATGTTGTCAACTTCATTAGCCGATAAACATTAAATTGTCGGGATCTTATGTTCGCCAATAACTGAGTGCCTGCCTGGTTGAGTGCAGTAGTCATTATGATTGTTGCTATTCCCGTTGCCGTTGCCGTTGTTGTGTTGTTTGTTGATTGTTGTTACTGTGGCTGTTGCCATTTGCCGTGTGTTTATTATGATGGCATTTTACAATGACCGAAATGGTGTATTCTTGTAAGGCCAGCCGATCGGCTTGTATTTGATGTTGCACGAAAAATTGGTGCCATTTCAGTTTTTAGTGGCCATAAAGTACATAATGATTGCCAATTGTTGGTTATTAGCCAGCCATAACCACCGAATGAAAGAAAAAAAGAAATCGCTAGGGCCAGAATATGACAATAACAAGCGGAATGTTATTTTAATACAAAATTTTATATTTATTTTGTATATAAACAAAAAAAGTTCTGTGGGTAGTTTCTTTTAACAATTCTCGATTTGCTACTGAATGTGTTAAGATTTCTCACCATTTTTAAAATAACAACAAGAACAACGAATTTAAGCAAGTGTTCGTTCGTTCGCTCGTCTTTTGTACAAGTATAGGTTTATGGCAAAATTATTATTTTGGAGCTGGCTTAAGGTTTGCTTGAAGTTAAACATAATTATTGTCATTGTCAACAACAACATCTTATGTTTGTAGTGGTTGTTGTAAAAGTGGCGGCAATAGTTGTTATACCAACTTGTGTATTCATATGTTGAATTCGGTTGAGTTTTGCATTTATTTTGATTCCATTGAAAGTAGCAATCAAGTGTGTAACTCGATATGTTTTACCTTTAATCCTGTCTCGAAATTTATTTAACAACACAAGCTTACGAAGGGAAAAAAAATAAAGTCCATTGGGAAGGAATACTAATTAATGGATTTATAATTATAATAATTTTTAATATTTCTAAATATTGTAAAGGGATAATTATTTTGTTCAGATGTATTTTCTATCCAATATTTAAAAAAAAAACTTGTACATTTTTGTAAATTCTTTCTTGGTTAAATCTTTAAGGCTATACTTCCCCCAATCTTAGATTTTACTTCATTTACGTTTAGTCCTTTAAAACTAACTACCTTGTCTTTTTATAATTTCAACTACCATTTATTCATTATTAAAGATGTATAACGCTTATGCACAAGCCATTTTTAATGAACTCTTCATTTTAGCTCATTTATTTTTCAAAATTTAATTTATTTAAGTTTATTATTGTATTATTATGATGTGTTAATTCGTGTAGTTGTTGAATAAACAAATGAGTCCATAGCTTTCACAGCACATCAACATTTAAACGCCTCCCCAACAATAGGATGAACAAAACAATAAACAGGATGTACAGGATGCGCCAGATAATTCACAAAGCCCAATATGGCATGACAATAGAATTTTATGCAAAATACCCAAAAATTAATGGAGTCTTAATTGTTTTTTTTTTCTTTTGTTTGGGTTTTAAAATAATTATAAAGATTAGCAATTATTTCTAAGATTTAAGTTTTTTTCTATTCTTTTGGTTTTTATCAAATAAAAAAAAAGACAATATGATTGTTTGGATCCAATTTCCCAAAATATGTGTATGTTAACTTTGACATGTGATAAGTACAAATAAAGGATAAAATATTTAAATAGAAATGAAAAGAGTATATTTAATATAATTGGTAAAATTTTGGAATTATATGAAGGAAGTTTTTAAATTTATGGAACTAAGAGAAATCTTTCAAGAACCAGGATTCTCAAGCTCAAATTAGTGAAAATTCTGCATGCCGCCGGTAACACTATTAATAAACAAAACAGAAAATATATCTAAATGATTATTTTCTAAGAATGGGAGTATTCTTAGATCTGGATTTAACGCTCTATAACGTCTCGATTGGTGAATCACGCTCTATAACGTCTCGATTGGTGAATCATTATATCAATGAATTGATATTTTACCGTGATGGTAAACATAGGAATTAATTTTTTTTATCTTCACACAAAATATTGAATGATACAGTGCAAGCTCGATTTTCGCGATAACAGAATTCAAAATTTTACGTAATTTTTAAAATTAGAATTGTTTTTATTGATGTATTTACATTTTTAAAGAAATTTGAGATTTTGAGTTGCTTTTTTTTGGCAAATTATTTTTTAAAATAACAGCTGAATCACGTAGTTCATATAGTGCTGTTGTCGGCTTATTATTTTCCAAAGCCCATTGTATACATTTGTTTATAGATGTTATACAATCGTGCACTTTAATTTTGTTTTCTTCATGACCACTATCGTATAAATCCTCCGATTCCGTATCTGATAATTCCATTTACTCCTCATTACTTTCCACATGAATTTCATCTTGAATCCAGTTGTTTATATCAGCATTCGTGAAAAGATATTCCGTACCAATTTGAGATACAAGTGCACCAATCATTTAAAGATCTTCATTTTCTTCCTGAATTATATTTTGTAAAATATTTATCCTTTTCACTCCATTCACTACCGAATTCGAGCAAGGCGTTCCAGGATTTTCGGATATTGGATACTGATATTTTATCCCAGGACGTAGCTAGAATCTGAACTGCATTTTTGAGATTGAAGTTTTTTAGTTTGAGCTCCAAATTTGTTCCCTTCTCGCCAAGCAAGTGGGTGAGCAGTTGTTTATTATAATTTAATTTAACCAAGTTGATAACATCGCATTTGAACAGGGCAAAAAAGTTATTCGCTCTTTACATATTTTTCTTCTGGGAGCCGTTTTCTCATTACATGTGACAAGAGTGTGATTTGGAAGCATCCTATAATATAAACCGGATTCGTCGGCATTGTAGATTTGGTGAAGAGTCAACCCATGCTCATCAACGCAATCCTTAAACTCTTTCACAAATGGATCAATAAGTTGAGGTTTCGAAGACAATTTTCCATGTCGACGCTTTAATTTCTTCAACCATCCTTCACAGGCATTGAAACCTGAATTGGATTGATAAATTTTGGAATACAAATGACTGGCTTTTTTTTTTCTCTTTGTTTTACAAACCACTTATAAAGCATTTTTTAAATTTTTGGGTACTCAGCTTTCTTTTAGGTGCAACGTTTGCCAGTGCCAATTTCTGTTGTACGCACGAAATTTTTAATGAATTTTTTTTGCTTTATAATGCGGTAAACCGAAGACTTATGCAACTTGTAATTCACGCAAATTGAATTTATGGAATCTCCAGTTTTAAATTTTTTAAAAATTTCTATTTTTTGAGAAATCATTGGCTTTAAAATATGTTGAACTTTTCCCATATTAAGAGATGTACATACACAATAAATGAGATACACAACAATAGACATACAAAATTGAAGATCAAAATCATCCAAAAAGGTTAATATACCAAAAGACGGGGGTGTTCATTTTTATACCCTAGGATATTTTAGGGTATTATGTGTTTGTGCTGATGTTTGTAACGCATAGAAAAAGTTATCCTACACCCACCTTAAAGCATACCAATCGACTAATAATAAATTTTTAAATCGATCTAACGATGTCCGTCCGTCCGTCTGGCTGGACGGCTGGCTGGCTGTCCATGTAAACCTTGTGCACAAAATACAGGTCGCAATTTTTAAGATAATTCAATGAAATTTGGCAGGTGGGACTTTTATGATACAAGGACGAAGCCTATTGAAATATATTGAATATGATCGGTCCATTATTTCACCTACCACCCATACAAATGTCCCCCCAGAATAGAGTTTCCACACTTAAAAATGTCTTAATAATAAGAATATTTTAATGAAAAATCACTTTAACGTGCATAAATCCCATACGAATGTTAGTATCAAGTTAATATTCGACACAAAGAAGTTTTATTTAAGTAGAAACAACATTGCAAAATCTTATGAGAATCGGTCCATAATTTCCTATAGCTTAACCGGGCCGTCACGATAATGGTTAGTCGCGAATATCGAGCTTGCTCTGTATCAATTTTTGATCGGAAATACAAATAAATATCAGTTTTTGTTTTGAAACACAATTGATCAAAAATGTATGCACTTTTTCCATTTGGAGGCTTATTTACCGAGATATTAACTATTAAAGATTTTTTGATTTTTCATACAAAATACATATTTTTACTATGAAAATTAAGTGATCACAAATTAAGGCCCTTTTTTCATTTGGAGTTTTATTTACTGAGATATTCACCTTTAATATGAATGATCTTTTATAATTGGCAGTATGTTCTGTTATCGAAACTGAACTATTCTTTCCCTTAAGCTTTTTATTTCTTTCATTTATTTTTTCTCTTATTTTAAGCTTTGTAAACTTTGGAGTTCATATGTTAATATCAAAATTCAACAAAACAGATTAAAGAAAACTTGTATTCCAAAACTACCACTATAAACTATTTATATAAATACACACACATGGACAAACAAAATATGTATTATCAGTTCAACAGCCAATCAAGTTTACATTCAAATCACTAAATATTCCCTTAAAACTTAACATAAATAAATCCTGTTTTTGCTTTTTCTTAAATATCTTTTTAAAAATGCCATATTTGGATTCATAAATTTGTTTGTGTCATTTAAATTTCAAGTTTGTTTTGAAATAATGGTTAATTTACTGCAACTTAAACAAATCAGCCAAAAGAGAGACAAAAAAAAAAAAACAAAAAAAAAGTATATTATTAAACCACAAAACAAAACAAAAATTATAATATGTATAAAAATGAACACAAAAAAACGTATTTATAAAACATACGTACGATCTCGTCAGTATAATGAAATTCTAGTAGCAACACCTGTATCATCTTAATGACCCAGTTGACTGCTAGCAATCACAATAACAATAATAATCATCACCATAATGTTGATCATCATAATTATATGAATCTTCTTTTGTGGCGATAATGATGATGAAGATCTTCATCATCATCATCATCGTTGTTAAGCATATTAAAAGCATTCGTTTAAATACATAATATACATTAAATTGTTTTCTATCAATAAATTTATGCAACTAATTAAAAAGGTAAATTATTGTAAGAAAATGTTTTCTTTGTTGTTGCCTCTTTATCTTTGCAAAAAATAAAAAAGAGGCAGATGGCTAAAAGAGGAGCTTTATTTTATTGTTAGATGGAATATAACAGAGACCGGATTTTAATACTAAAAAAACAATCTTTTTATTTTTATTTCAATCGAAAAACAATCTTTAATGTTCAAAAAATAATAAAAATCCATCATGATTTTTATTATTTTCATCAATATTTTAATTTTTTTCATCATGATGAAAATAAAAATATAAATATCTTTTGTGATATTTATATCAAAAGTTGAAAATTATTTTGAACTTTTTTCATCGGATGGAAAAAATTCTAAACAACAACAATTTCATTTGAATAAAAAAATATTTTGAAAACAAAACAAAAGTATGAATAAAAAAAACAATCATTTTAAATTTTTTTCGAACTGATATTTATCGTTAAAGATATTTATCGTTAAAGATATTTATTTTTTTCATCATTGATGGATATTTATTTTAAAAATAAAAATCCCTCACATATTTTTTTCAACAAATGAAAAAATATTTTGAACATTAAAGATATTTATTTTGATTGAAAAATAAAAATAAAACGTTTTCGGGTGCTTGGAATATAAGTGTCAGTTGAAAGGACTATAAATATGTGTGTAAACATTGATATTCATAAATTAAAGCCAATACCAGTTTTATAATTAACAAATATACATACTATACATAAGTATGTAGGTATTTTATGTATAAAAACATTGATAAAAGTTGTGTATTAAATAAATACGCACTTTGATTCTATTATATTATAAAGAAACATTTATTTCATGACCGTATTAATTCAATGACAAGAGTAGAATAACTATATATAATAAATATAAAGAAGAAAAAGGAATGATAAATAAAGGCAGTGTTGCCATATATTATACTACATTACAGTCTCCCACGCTTAATGGAGAACATGGTCCTTAAAATGGGCAGGAAATCTTCTATTCCGATTGGATCTTCTTAAGCTGTCTTCTTGGTTAACTATAGGCTCGGAGTACAAACTCGTCTCTAAATCTGATTCACTTCTTTGATTTGTAACACTACGTTCAATGATCACCTCTTCCATTCTCGGAGTTTGACGGACAGGTTGCTCTGCAAATGTCACAGACTTTTTTGGAACTTCTACACCTGATTTATATAGTTGGTTAATGTGACGTTTCAACTCATACCCATTGTCAAGTTTCACTTGGTAATGAAGATGACCAAATTTTGATTTTACAAAACCAAACTTCCAAGTTGGTTTATTACCTTCGTACCATCTCACCTGTACCCTATCTCCCACTCTTACTTGACGAATTATGGGAGTAATTGTCGTGGTTTTTGATTCTCTTAATGGGCGCATGGCATCTAATTTAATACGAATATCACGACCAAGATATAATTGTGATGAACTTTGACCCCCTGCTAACGGTGTAGCTCGATAACGACAAATGATTTGCTGTACTTTGATGTTTAACGGTGATTTATCATCTTCCATAGCCTTTAGTTTAGTTTTAAGAATTTGGACGTATCTTTCCGCTAATCCGTTTGTTGCTGGATGTCCGGGGGCTATAAATTTTTGAACGATGCCGTTCTCTATACAATAGTTCTTAAATGTAGCACTTTGAAAAATTGAAGCGTTGTCAGAGACAATAACTTGCGGTAGACCATGTGTGAAAAAAATATCCTGAAGCAATTCTATAGTTTTCTCAGTTGTGGGGGCATATTTAGTAATACGAATTTCAGGCCATTTTGTTTTGGCATCTACTAATACGAGAAAAAAATTATTTTGAAACGGTCCAGCGTAATCGATATGAACTCTCTGGAAATTATCTTTCGGCTCCTCCCAATGATGTGTTAATACTTTTGGTGGGTCATTCCTTACCTTTGCACAACTTTCACACGCTTTTACTAACTTTTCTATGTCTGAGTCAATGCCTTTCCAGAAACAATATTTTCTGGCTAACTGTTTCATTTTAACTATGCCAACATGAGTATGATGTAGTTCGTTTAAAATTTCACTACGTAGACTCTTTGGAATAACAACACGACTACCTCTAAAGAGAACACCATCTTGAATTGTATATTCGGAATCATGTGTTTCACCGTTAATTAAGTTTTGTTTCAATTTTGATAGTTCGGGATCTCGCTCTGTCTCGATAGAAATGGTGGTAGCAGTAACTGAAAACGTTGAAATTTCATTAATTATTTGATCTTGAATATTCTGAATTTCCTCATCTAAAAAATGCTTAAAATTTGATTTTCCATCTATTGGGGCTCTTGACAGGCAATCTACATTAACGTTATTTTCAGCTTTACGATGTTGTATCTTGTAATTAAAGTTTTGAAGAAAAGATGCATATCTGAGCAGTCTCGCCGATGTCGTAGACGGTGTTTTTGCGTTTTGATGGAAAATTCTAGACAACGGACGATTGTCTGTCAACAAAATGAATTCTCTCCCGTACAAATACATAAAAAATTTATCAACCGCAAATATTATTGACAAAGCCTCTCTATCTAATTGACTGTAATTCTGTTCTGCTTTCGTTAGTGCCCGTGAAATAAATGCGATAGGACGTTCAGTACCATCCACAATATGAGAGAGAACCGCAGCTATACCCGTTGGACTCGCGTCACACGCTAACGTTAAAGGCAGATTTTGATCGTACGGTACTATAACTGTATCTTTCTGTATTTCCAGTTTCAGTTGTTTAAAAGCTTCCTCACATTTAGATGTCCAATTAAATCTTCTTCCTTTTTCTAAAAGTTGACGTAGCGGAAATGTCGTTGTCGAAAGATTTGGCAGAAATTTGGCATAATACGTTACCATACCAAGAAATCTTCTTATGTCTTCCATATTTTTAGGACGTGTTAACTCTGTTATGGCTCGTACCTTATCGGGACACTTTGCAATTTTATTGTAACTAACAATGTAGCCAAGATATTTTATCTGTTCCTTAAAATACTCACACTTGTTTTTATTTTTGTGTAAATTATATTTGCTCAATCTCTTAAAACATTCTATGAGTCGATGCTCGCATTCCGTCATTGTAGAACCATACACGACAATATCATCAAAATACGAAATGGTTCCCTCGAGACCTTGTAGGATTTGATCCAAAATACGGTTAAACTCATTTGGCGCATTTTTAATACCGAAAGATAGTCTGTTAAATTGATATGTACCTCTGTGCGTAGAAATGGTTTGGATTTGTTTGCTCTCTTCATCAACCATTACATGTAAATATGCTTTGTATAAATCAAGTTTACAAAAATATTTCGCATTTCTTAATTTGTTGAGAATTTCCTCGATTCGTCTTATTGGATAGTGTGCAGGTTCTAGCTGGGGGTTTACAGCTATCTTGTAATCGACGCACAAACGAACATTTCCGTCTGCTTTGGGTATTACAACCAACGGTGAACCCCAGTTGCTGGTATTTACCTTCGTAATGATACCGTCTTTCTCTAAATTATCCAGTTCACGTTCAACTTTTTCGCGTAATGCAAAAGGTACTTGTCTTTCTTTTAAAAATATTGGTTTTGCACCATCACGTAGTTTTAAACTACACACTACATCTGGAATACATCCTACTTTTTCCTGAAAAACATTTGAAAATTGTTGCTTTATTTCTGTAATTACATTAACTTCATTACTATCAATTTTTCTGGGGCGCTCTTGTTTGTCAATATCCGATAAGTTAATATTCAAGTGACGAATCCATACTCGACCTAATAACGCTGAACGATCTGATGACACCACGTACAAATCTTCTTTGGAGGATTCGTTCTTATATTTAACGTTTACTTTTACCACACCTAATGGGACAAAAACATCTCCCGTGTATGATCGAAATGCTATGTTTGCACTTTTCATTGGCGTACTTAAGTTTAATTTGTTATAATCGTTTTCTGGTATCAACGTATAACCCGCACCTGAATCAACTTCAAACGTTTGTTTTCTTCCTTCGATTTCAACGTATGTATAGAATTTACGCAAATCTGTTAAGGACTCAGCTGTTTTGTTATAAATGTCAATAATTTGATTCACACCAAAGTAATTATCTGTTGCTGTGACTGAATCGATAACATCCCATGAGTTATCGTCAATATTATTAATTTTCGATTTATTTTGTTTAATTCTATCCTGAATACAAACCTTTTGTACATGACCAGTCTTGCCGCAAGAATTACATTTTAATTTATGTTTATTAGTTTTGCACTCATTCGAAAGATGATTGTTTCGGCCACATCTAAGGCACAATCCTTCTAACCCCAATTCGCTGTAGTTGACTCGTGTTGTTGATTTTGATGTTCGATTCTTTGAAATGCTACGATTACGATTTCCACCCCGACTATGATAATCTCTATGTTGCCTAACTTGGTTAATGTTGCCTGTTGCGCATGCTGCGTTATTCTCAATTACCTTGTTGCTTATTTTAGCTGCTTCTAACGATGTTGCTTTATTAACGATTTGTGTAAAGGTAGATGATGGATGTTGTAGTAGTTGCTCTCTAATATACCCGTCACTTATACCTCTTATAAATTGTGACCTAAGAAAAATGTTAGCTACTGACTTCCCACACTCACACATAAATTCGCATTCTGTTGCACGCTTTTGTAAGGCAGCTACAAAATCTGAAACAGACTGTTCGCTGTTCTGTATCTCGCAAAGAAATTTGTGTTGCTCCACCAAGATGTTCTTTTTAGGACAAAAATGCGTATCCAATAGCTGCAATATTTCGTTGTATTTTAGTTGATTTATATTTTTAGGTGATGCTAAAGTAGCTAAAAGTGAATATGTTGCTGGTCCAATATATTCTAAAAGTAATTTAGCGCACAAGTCTTTATTATCAAAAACTTTCTTTATCTGGAAATGAATTTCTAGACGCTCCTTGTACATTCGAAATGATTCATTTTTAGGGTCAAATGAGTCGAAATTTGAAATTATGTTCACGCTGGTACTGCTTGATTGTATATTTTGCTGCTGCTGTTGTTGCATTGTTGCCGTCATGACGGTTATTGCCTGTAGCAATTGTTGCACTTGAGCCTCCATTTTCTTTTGAGGTTAAACACGATCACGATCACGTTTTACACAATTATGCACAGTGTGTATATTGATGTAAGTAATTATTATTATTTCAATGTTAATTTGGTTTTAATCCTCGTCGCCATCTAATTGTTGTGTATTAAATAAATACGCACTTTGATTCTATTATATTATAAAGAAACATTTATTTCATGACCGTATTAATTCAATGACAAGAGTAGAATAACTATATATAATAAATATAAAGAAGAAAAAGGAATGATAAATAAAGGCAGTGTTGCCATATATTATACTACATTACACAGTTGTCGTTTGAAAACTTCAGGTTAAAATTTTATTTATTAAAATAATGTAATTTACAAACAGTGATCGGCCCCTGTAGCTTTTAAGGGTAAACATTTATTCGGCATTATACAAAACACGATCTTTAAAAAGGCACACAGTTCAATATGAATGGCGCATGAATTTTTTTTTTTTTTTTCGTTTAAAACAGACATTTCCGACAATATCTGATGTTGCTTTAGAGATCTAGCTCCATTTGAGTTTTCTAATTTCATCGGGTATTGATGTTTTCCAACTTGAATGCTGGTGATCTAGAGGGGCATATGAGAATATTGTGTTTATTTGAAAACCATCCTTGGCATAATGGTTTCAAACATATTGTCGCCAATTTCCAGAGGCCATTGCCAATAAGAAAATACCCTTAGATTTTCCACGCTGAACTTTACACCACCTTGACTTGTCTTAGAGAGTATTTAAGAAGAAAATGTAAGGGTTTAAGTTCAATATGATGCCTGATAGTAAAGTAGAAGGCTTAGTCGTTTTGTGGATTAAAGTCAAAGGTTATCTGGGAAGAGCCAACGAGAGCCAAATGGATTTTCATTGGCCCTAAATCATTTTTCGTTATTCATTTTTAGCTACAACGGACTCCCTGTGTCCCTAGTATTTAGCCCATTACTTGTTTGTTTATTAACCGATTTTAGCCATTTTCAATACCAAACAAACCTTATATAAGATAAATATTTGAGCCAAATTTCGTTCCCCTAGGTTCCGTTCCATCCCTAACCTGCATTCAACAGACAGATGGACGGACATAGCTAGATCGACTCAGAATCTAACCAGGACCCAGATAATATATACTTTTTGGGATCTTAAATGATTTTTTTCGACACGGAATGACAAAATCATCCTTTTGATGGTGGGTATAAAAAGGAATGATTAGATGTCTTTGACATTACAGAACTCACAGCTATATAGTAATGTCGATTTTACGTTGAAATAAAAAATATTTCAGCTCTCCGAATGGTTGAGTGACCTTCTTTATTTGGTTAGAAATGTCTGCTCTTAAAGCCTCAGTGCAATTAATATGGATCCGAAATAGAAAAATGTGTCGACTTCTTCCAAATTTTCAATAATTTTTAGAAAATGTATTATGTTTTCTCAATAAATTCTTAAGACCTTTGCCTTACCAATATTAATCTTCAGCCCATTTTTTGTTTAATACTTTTTATATTGTTGGGGTCCTTTAGATCCACTAATCGTTCGGAATCTTTCATAAAATGCTTTAATTTTGTGACACTGAGTGATGCCCAATGATATCCTTCATTATGTTCAAAAGTAATGGCGACATCACACATCCTTGTGAAACTTCAGTACCAGGTGAAGTATTCGGTAACTTGCACTTGCATTTGTATAGGCTTTTGGAGAGCTGAATCAATTTTCGTGGCGTGGCTTTAAAATGAATGTAAAGATGTACAGTGACCTGAATTCGACCGATTGCCACGATTTGTCAGATCCCCTTTCTTGACAAATTTTACTATAATAACTTTCTTGAGTTTAATTTTTGCAATTCTTTTCGATGACCAAATTTCTTCAATAATAGGAAGGATTCATTTGGGATTAACATTCCAAGACTTTTTCTAGTTTACAAAGATTTTATGATAAATTAATAATACACAAAAATCGTTAACATTTTAATAAATATTAATAGCTGTTTTTTATTTTATTTTATTTATTTTTTTTTTTTTAATTTTCCATACCATACATATGTATGTTCCTTGAAAACTTCTTATTTCAAAATTGATTTCTTTTACCAAATAATAAATTTATTTAAATTCATTTTTTTCCAGACGATTAGAAAAAATACCACGGATTATAGTTATAATTAATTTATTCTACAAACACTTAAAATAAATAAAACACACATTGAAAAACATGTTTATTTAACATGAATTCATTCATTGATTTTTATTTTCTTTTAATATTAAACTCTTATCTTAATGTTGGTTGTTTATGTTGGTATTAAAATATGTTTTTTTTTTTCTTCATATTTTATTTACTATTTCTATCAATTCTGCTAAAAAATATTAAATAATAGTACATATTTTTAATTTCCTGTTTCGGTGATATTCTTTTTTAATAAAAACTTTAAATGAGATATAAAAAAAGTCTTTATTATCTTTAAGTATGTTAACTGGTCTTAAGCGACTGACTAGTTGGTTGGTTGGTTGAATGGCCACTTATGAAAATGCGTTTATACACACCTAAATAGGTTTCTGGCGTCAACAGTTCATTTATATGTTAAAAACGCAAACATTTGATCGGTTATATTAAATGTAAATGGCGTCTAATCGCAATAGTTTGATCAGTTAAGCCAATCGTTATATTTGATCATTTAATAAACGAACGAATTTTTACATTAATTCATACAGTCATTCATTCATTCAGTCGTATACATTCATTCGTGCAGATACAATTTTATATGCAAACATTACGTCCGCTATCTCAAATTTCAAACTTTTAATTCTCAAGTGTATGTTTAAGTGTATATGTGTATTTTAAAGATTTGAATTTTTTAATATTTTTTATTATTTTAATATGTTTTTAAGCCTGTTAATTTTAGTATAATTCAAAATATCACAAACGACACGATTTAATTGAATTATTGACTTTAATTGTTCAAGTATTTAAATTGTTGTTCATTTTTATTATTATTTTCTCTAAATCAACAAAGAATACAAAAAAAAAAAAATTTAATTAATGTTTTTGTTATACTTTATCTTGTTTAATAAATAATAAAAATGATTTTATATTTCAAATGAAATGAGTCATTAAAACGATAAAAATTTGTAATTGTTGAAATTTTTAATAAACTTAAATAATTAATAATATTAAGTGTTTAAAGTTTAATTAAAAAAATTTAATATATTAAAATGGTTTAAAACTTTTTTATGGATTAATAGTGTTATATTTAATTTGTATCTTCTAAGATCACATTCGAAGCCGAAGCACCAGATATATATTAAATTTGTAGATCACATTTAAATAAAAATTTTAACGAAAAACTATGATTTAAAATTCGATTATATAAGAAAATTAATTAACATAATTTTATAAAAATTATTTATTTAAATAATTTTATATTATTATATACACACCTGCTCAAAATAATAGATATACCTAAGTTCGCTTTATGTAAAGAATAAAAAACCAAATTTTCGTTCATTAAAGAATGAAAAATCATATTTTAGTCGAATAGAAAAGTAAAAAGAAAGTTAAACAAATCATAAATTATATTTTATTTTATTTAATTTTGGTGCTCATAATAATAGATACACTTAAAAGAAAAATACATAAATTAAATACTAGTTAAGTTTTTATCGAAAATTATTAGTTAATGTTAAGGAAGGATTAATATCCTGTACATCCATCCTTATTTTGGCCAACTTTTTGCATTCGTCTGGACATACTAGACATCAAGATCTGATATGTTTCCGATGGAGTCCTGTACCATATTTTTTTATGTTTTACCCTATAATTCATCTCAATTTTTTACAAATTCTTACGACAGTCTTTTCTTCAAATCATTTAACAATTTATTTAAAAGATTTGGATCCGTTGATGGATCTTTATAATATTTTCATTATAAATGTAACTGTTCTTACCGTAATACATAAAATCTATCAAAAAGTACAATAGAATTCGACTTAATAAAAAAATACAAATTAACTAACTGTATCTATTATTTTGAGGAACAATTTCTGCCATTTAAATTGAAAACGTATATGTAAATTAATTTGTATACTTATACTTGCCATATTTTTCATTAAAGTGGTATTGTCAGATCAAACTGATTACAAAGAAAAAAAAAATAAAAAAGAAAAAAATTCGGAGTATTTCTGAAGAATTTTCTAAAGTTATCGTCACTTTAATATCATTCTATAGGGTGTATCTATTATTTTGATCAGATGTGTATATTTGTATTTATTTTGCTAATGTTACTTGTTATTTCTTAAATTATTATTTTATATTAAAATTACCCAGCAAAAACTTTAGTTGCCATGTAATGAGTTAAGAAGCTCATATAATGGCTCTTAACTCATTAGCTGAATAACTCATTATTTTAACATGGTGATAACATTAGAGGCAACTACTTAGTCTATACATTACTTAGATGTCATTACAATAACTAATTACTACCATGATGTTAAATTGCGCATTGATTTTAAAGCATTACTTAAGTCATAATTAGTAATAACAATAGAAACTAGTTACATTTCAGATTATAAATAAGTAATGAAATGTCAGGATATAAAATAGTTATTTTGTTGTTATAAAAATATTTTATAAATTTTAATTTAAAAAAGTTAAAGGTTCAAATTAATTCATACGGAAATTTTGCCTTTCAATTATGTATCACTCCTTTAAATATATGAATTGGTAATTGCATTATAAAAATTAATATTTTCAAAAATCTGATCATAAATAATTATTTACACTCGGGTTATTAATAATTAGTTACTAAACTTCTATGTAATGTAGACAATATGTTGTTGTCATTACGAAGTAACTACATCCGTAACTACATGTCATTACCAAGTTTTTGCTGGGTAATTCTAGGAATGAATATTTTGTAAACAAAATGTTTAATTTGTTATCGATTATTTTTAAATTTTTATCTGCTTTGATCCGATTTGAAGGACCAAATGTTTATTAAATTTGTAGATAGATAAATAAAAAGTAAACGAAAAATGATTTAAAATGGACTTAATTATGAAAATGAATTTTTAATTTAATTAAAATTATTTTACAAAAATTATTTTATTCAAAGGATCTAATGCTATTCTTATTTTTTTGACATGTTTATATTAATTATAAGAAAATTTTTATTAAACTCTTATCCAAATACACTATATAAAAATGTATCCTAGATATTAAAGAAATTTTATATAACAATTACTTATCTAAATTTATTAGCTCTAAATATTTCATAATTAATACGAAACTAAATTGTCGCTTTAATATTAATTTCACCTAAACTCGGACAACTTAATTTGAACAAATTACAGATTTTACACTGTCAATTGCTGCAAAAAGCAACAGCTGAAACCAGCCAAAAATCAAAGCAAATGAAATGAAACCAATTCAAGATTATAAATTTTCGTTTGGTTGTTGTTTATATCTGAAAATATTTTCTTTTATTTTCAATAAATTCATACTCGTAAATTTCCAAGCAATGCATCTTTATTCACTTCTTTAAATTTTTTTTTTTTTTTTTTTTTTGCGAATTTTTGTGTTGCCTTTCATATGGACGAGGATAAAAAATGTTAATTAACTTTTCAATTCTTAAATAATGAATGATCAACGCATCGGAGACAACACGCTGTGATCCTTTTTTTATTCCCTCTTTCGTTTTTTTCATTCTTTTGGCTTATTCGTATAACAAACAACAGAAGAAATAAAATTTATATATCACTGAAACTACAACATGTTCGAGTAACTAGCATGAGTATGAGAATAAATATGTAAAAATTGTTATTATTAACTGGATTGCTTTCGAATCACAGCTAAACACTTACAAAACAGTAAAGAAACTGAACTGAAATAAAAAAACTACTAAAACTATTTACTGCTGTTGCGGCTTATTTGTTTCCTTACACAAGGATGGATGAATTGGCGCAATTCCTCTGGGTACCCTATAGTAAGGAGACTTAACTATTTTAGATACTAAAAAAATTGAATTGATACTTAAGAAAATTTAATTATAAAGACATGATTTTATCGATGGGAAAAGGTTCTTGGTTCTAATGACCACAGAAAGAAAAGTAATTGTATCTCCTTACCATCTACATTACTTTGTAATAGGAAACATATTGTTTTGTTAAGTATATTTTTTTTTCCTGACAAAAAACTTTTTTGGAAATTCAATTTTCAGTTCCTAAAATTTTTTCGATCACTATTGATCTTTAAATGCTTGAGCTGTTAACTCAATTAACAGTCGACTATCTTTTTAATTTTCTTTCAAAACTTACAACATGCCGCTTAAAACTTATGCTAGTAAATACAAAAAAATAAAAAATAGTATCCAACTAAAATATAGAAGTTTCTAGTTGCCATATATTTGTTGTACGTCTGTTTGGCTATTTTGTTGCTTGGCAGCAGTTTTTAGACATTTTTCTCTTTAATACTAATACTGTTCAGTTGCTGATGATGTTGTTGTTGCTCCTGCCAAAGCTGCTGTTGATGTGTCTTGTTTACAGCCCACGACAACAGTTGGTTAGTTGTTTAGATGGTTCACAAGCTTCTTAAAGTTTATCTTTAGCTTTCAATTCCTTTGTTAGTGCATTTTATGATATTTAAATAGTCGAAACACAGAGACATTTGTTAAGGGGTTTCAAAGAAGGATGAAAGATAGTTTTCTTAGTTTGTTGGCTTTTTGTGCATTTTGATCTAAATGAAGACAATATATATGTTGGGGCTTGAGAATCTAAAATTTAGTTGAGTTTTGGAGAAAGTTCTGTGAGAGCTCCATAGCCTTAGTTTTAGGAGGCAAAGAGTTTGGGATACATATTTTCACTTCAACAAAGAGCGTAAAAATGTAAAAATAAAAATAAATTTCACTAAAATATTAATAAAAAACATGCAAATTAAAATTTTTGTGAGATCCAGCAATATATTAAATTTTGAACATCTCCCTTTGAGTCGATCAATGATATGTTAAAAACTAAGGCTTTGAGAAACTTCGCATCAACCGCTACAGAGCTCAGATATTTCCTCTTCTGATAACTACACAGTGGAGCATTATCAACATTTTTTGGAAATTAAAATATAACTTCTAATCGGCTGGTTGGATTTATACAAAATTTCACATAGGCGTAGTAGAGGAGTATACAATTTTAAGTTTAGGAGGGAGCCCCACTTTTTCATGAGCGAGGCCATTGGTGCTTAAAATAATTTTATCAATTAAATTTTTTATTAAAATTTTAGATTTTTGTAAAAACAATTCCACAAAAAAAAAAAACGGCGAAAACCCAATAGTGGTATTTTTTCAATAAAGTCCTAATTTTTTGCAAGTTTAGAAAATGGTATTGACAAGCTCTTTGGATACATAAGAGTTTTCGAAACTGCACTCGGTTTTCAGAACTACACGGAAAGAAAAAACATGGTTGGTGAAATCATAAACGGTAACTATCATTAATGTTTGGGTTTACGATTCCCTCAATCAAATAAGATATTACACCCTTTTGTGAACATAATGTGATCCTATCCAATGTTAATATAATATGATCATAACACTTATATGTGTTGGTTCTCACAACCATAATGCATTAATATAATATGATCCATATGTTAAATTTTATAATACCCCCAATCATAATGCTATGCATACAGTTTTTATTTATTTTTATTGTTATTATTATTTTTTTTTTTTTTTTTTTTGTTTTCATTTAAATTTGCGAACAGAAAATTAATTCACACTTCACTGGACGATTTTGTTCAAAAAAATTCATCTTCATAATGCTCCAAATTTACACACCTAAAAGAAATATTAATAGAAATACATTTTTTTATTATTATTCTTATATACATACATACATATGAATTATTGATATTTATTGTACTCATCGGAAAATATTTCCAATTTGAATTTTTGATGATTTGCTCCATCAGCACTCCGTGGATCTCGTTTGATGTTTTCCTTGTAAAAATCGAACATTGATTGCGGCATCTGTACAAAATTTTGATTAAAAAATGTTATAATTATATGAACTTTTTTTTTTTTTTAATTTTTAAGATTTCATTACCGAATGAGTAAATTATTTTGAAAGAGAGAGACAATAATAAAAAAAAACAAGAATATTATTGTCACCCCTAACATTAAAATATTACATACAAATATTTAAGTGAAATAATATATTTCTATGAAACATATTATTCTTTTAGTACAGAGTCGTTGTTCAACAATGTAATTTTTGTTATAACAATTTTCAATACACTAGTTATACTTCTGTATGAATATACAAAAAGAAATTTGAAAATTCAAACTATTTTGTTGTAGGAAACATAACAAACCTTTTCGATAGTGACAACCATATGTTAAAATGATCAGAACAAAAATTAATTGATTGAGCTTAGTCTAACACATAATAATTTTATTGTGCTAGCCAAATAAACTACTTAGGAACATGACTTAATTGCCGCGAGCATTTAGGAACTATGTTTTTTCTTTGCGTGTAGCCTTTTGGATTTTAGAATGTAAAGGCTGAAGTCAAAAATTTGGTATAAAATATGTAAAATTCCGGAGAATCTGTACTTAGTCCTATTCAATTTTTGTTTTTAATTTTAGAATCATTTCTTTGAAAATACTTTTCATAAAATTACTAAATTATTATACAAATGTCGGCCAAAAAGACATAATTTTCTAAATTTATTTTTGGACTCGGATAAAAATATTAAGATAATTGAAATTTGAAATGTAAATAAATTGAAAACTATGGGCGATAAATAGCACATGCAACCATTGGTCTTATCGAGGGCTTTAAAAAGATGTAAAAATATTTGAAACCTTTCTTCCAACCCCAGCTTTATTTGCATGCTACAATCTGAAAATTCAAGGTGATTCCTCACAAATTGCAGAATTCAAAATTATAGAAGCCAATTGAAGGCTTCCGAGTGAAAAGCTGATTAAACAGACTGAATGAAAGTCCATATATTTTTTCACATATAATGTAGAGGTCATGATATGGTTGAGAACATCTCTAACATTGCCCTAATTCCTTCACGAATTTTTAGAATTTTGCTATAAACTGAAACCCAGCACATCCCATAGTTTTTTAAGCCACTTAAATCCATTTGTTTAGTAAAAGTCTACAGTTGTGGCTGAAATTTACCAATACAAATATTTTTAAGTTCTTTCTATATCCTCGAGGTGCTAATATTGTGTTAAATATCCTTGACCGAATTCTTTCCAATTCTGGGGAACAACATGATAATCGATATCGATCGATCTGCGCAGTTCAAATGGTAATTTCGATCGATTTCGTACCATAAGTAATAACCCTCCTGAGATATTGAAAATGTATTATATAGCTTTACATTATCTTTATTCGATTAAGGTTCCTGTTTTTATAGCAAACCCTACATATTTATTACTATTTCTTCACATACACACTCATCGATTGATCGGAAAGTGTGATATTAGATTATATTTCATGTTTATTTTGGTATTCTTTTCTTTTTCCAAAAAAACCTTCGACAAATTTATGTATTTAACAAGTATATTTTAATTTTCAATGTCTTAATTTTTAGCCACTATACAGACAATTCATTCGACACCATAGACTGACTGTTTTGATTTGAAGTTCAGCATTGTTGGAGCTTAAAGCAATTGAAGGAAGGATTTTGCAGTAAGTTGAAGTAGCTTTTTACGGTGTTCTCTTGTTGTGAACTGTTTTGTAAGCAATCGAGTTACTGCTGTTTTGTTATGGTTGTTGTTGCTAATACAAGAGGAATATATAAGTATATACATATGTACATATATGATGCTGGAACTTACAAAATTATAAAACGCTCATATAAAATGATAAAAAGGAAAACCTATAAGTTGTTTTAATGAATTCTACAGATGAAACGTAAGTATGTATGAAATAAAAGGTTTTTCAGTTGCCGATTTCTAAACTAACGGTTAGTTTGTGAAATTGTTTGCATGCAAGACAACGATGAGTCCAGGCGTTGATGTTGATGTCCCTTATTTTGCTTTTGCCAGCAGGTGATCAAAGTGTTTACACGCGAATTTACACTCTCATCTGTATGTTGTTTTATTATAATTGTGTTCAGCCGTGCAGCTGGTCAATGACAAAAACCCATTGATTTCTGTTTTTTTTTTTTTTTTTTTTATATTTTTATTTCTATATTTTCACATTTAACAGGTTTAATCCTACTAAATCTGCTGTTAGTTTAACCATAAGTATGTTTAAATGTGTTTTAACATATTTAAATATCTACATGTGTATAAAAATGTATTTATGTTTATCATTATATTCAGTATCACACTGAGTTTAAACAATCAAAAAAGGAAGTTGCTACGATTATATTTTTCGTTAGCTACAACTAAATTGAGTTTAAGTAGAAATTTAGTTGTTAGCTACAAATATTTTAATAGTTTAAACAACATTTTTATTTTACCAATTGCAGCAATAAACTTTTTTATTATTTCCATGAGAAATCTTTTTTAAAATTATTCAAATTTTTTATTTCTAGAAATTGTAATACTCTAAACAGAATAATTCTTTTTTTTACTGATATTTTAAAGATTTTTAATTAAAATAAAGAAAAAGGAAATTTTGCTTCACAATATTTGTTATATTATTTTTATAATTTTTGGTTGCATATTTTTATATTTCTTTTTATTTTTACCACATGATTATTTGAATAATTTATTATTATTGTTGTAGAGTCCTTAAAAACCACTGTTGCCTAACACT
Organism: Protophormia terraenovae; assembly: GCA_951394005.1. Classification (NCBI taxonomy): domain Eukaryota; kingdom Metazoa; phylum Arthropoda; class Insecta; order Diptera; family Calliphoridae; genus Protophormia; species Protophormia terraenovae. The sequence goes on from OX596074.1 coordinate 149,442,034, forward strand.
GAATTAAAATTCTTGATTATTTCTTAAAAAAAAAAATAATAATAATAATTTCTTTGCTCAATGTGTAGAATAAGAAATTAATTGGAAAAATGTTTTAGTTTATGAAGATGATCATGCCGAGTGTTAGTCTTATTTATTTCCTATTGATTTTTATAGTGCAATTTTTTTTGTGGTTTTTCACTTCTACGTTTATTATTACCAACTGAGTAGGTGGACCAAGTATTTGGTGTTGTGTCTTTATTAAAAAGAATAAATAAACTCCTGTTTACAACAAACATATTTGTTGTATTGGCTAATTAAAATTGGATACATACTGTTTAGAGAAAAATTGAAATTGAATATCAATTTTGAATGAATGGCACACTCTTTTTCTTTTTTTGTGAATTTAAAAAATCTTCTGGTGAATTATTTGAAATTAAAATTGTTTTAAGTAGTTACATAAGTAAAAATCTTATAGCGAATTTTAAGCAGGAATTCTTTTAAATTTATAAACAAAAGCTTTATTCGAAATTGGTTTTTAAATCTTTCTATATACTCAAAAAAAAAAAATAAAAAAATAAATAAATAAATAAATTTGTCAAATATAAATAAAAATAAGTGATAATTTTAATAATTGAATATATAATTTTTTAATAGGTTGAATTTCAATTAAAGAATTAATTGAATATGTATTATTCGTAATTGAATTTGAATTTAATTTGTTAGAATACTTTGAATTTGAGTAATTCATTTAATTATAGAAATATTTGAAAATTTTGATTAATAATTTAATATGTCAGATGTACCCTAATTTGAGCCTCTATAGCTCAATGTTGATTCTGCCCCACTGTGAAATGTAGGTAGGAGCCATAGATAAATATATACACTGAACCAAAAAGGTACATAAATACAATTAAAAAGTTCATTGTTACAATGATTTTGTGCACTAATTTTGACCCTATGTACAGGTTCATTGAAACAATGAATTGTCATATATTAATATTATAATTCAATGTAAAAGTTCATTGATTAACTTTATTTTTACACTGAATCATTCATTAATTAAAATGAATAATTTTAGTGAAGAGTACATTGGCTTCAATGAACTCATATTTTGTACCAATGAAACTACACATTAAAAATGTATTATTTTGGTATTTCTGGTTTTTATTTTATTTTATATTATATTATTAAATTATATGATATTGAGTTAATATAAGCAAAAATTAATTATAAATATATTAAAATATTACATTTCACTAAAAATTTAAATAAACAAAATGCATCTTACAGATGTGATCGTGTTTGCTTTGTCATTTATAATAATATAGTAATTCCTGTTGTCCTCTATATTGCCCAATGATGGTATGTAATATCCATTTAGATGCCACATTAATATAACTACAGCATTATCCTTAACAAAGAAAGTTTACAAATAAAATTTTTAAAATTCGTTCATTTGCTTAAAATATTTGAACTAGTTACCTTTAAATCTTTTTGGTCTATAGAAATTCCCTTATTTTTTGACCATCACCAGATGTAGCATTCAAATCTTGATCAGACTGTAATATATTTTTATTAAGAATTCAATTAAAATATTTCATATATTTATGTGTACTTACGAATCCTTTTGATTTTGGAATCGCAATATTTTTTTAAACCCTGGTATTTGAGTCTAATAACTAATATTCTTAGTGTTTTTATTTACATAAATATAAATGAAATGTAATATTTAAAAACTGTTTAAAATCATAAACATTATTAAACTTACGTGTTGTGAAGACTTCCAAATTCCTCCTTTTGGGTAATTAATTTAATTTGGTGTACTCAATTATGCTATTCTACTTCTCCTTATATTATATTTATGAATTTTAATAATTCGATTTATCCTATTTAGTTTTTTTTTTTTACTTTTTACTTTTGTTAAAAACGCGTCATTTCTTGTTAAAAGATAAAAGAAAACTGAGTTGTATTTGTTTTCATTTTACTTTATATCCCGTTAGAAGTCATTTATTTTAATATAATTGAATGAAATTTATCATTGGTTCAATGCTTTTGTTCATTGTGTAATGCTTCTTCTTAATTAAATCAATGTATTAGTACATTGAATAAATTAATTCAATGAACTAATACATTAAATCAATTAACTGATTTACCTATTGTAATAACAAATAAATTTAATGAATGGTTTCAATGTAATGTTCATAATAGCGTTAATAATTTCATTGAATATTTTCATTGAAGCAATGAATTTGTACATTAAGTTAATAAATTTTTGGAAAAGAATTAATGAATTTCATTTAATGTACTTCATTTATTGAAATTAGTTTTTTCAGTGTATATGAAACCCTCTTTTCAAGAACCTTAGTCGGTTAAAAAAAGCTTACATCTAAAAGAATGTGTTAGTAAAACTTTTATTAAAAACAAAATATTTTAAATGATTTAAACCATGATAATATAACAAGTTAGTTTTCGGAAAGACAGCTGGACGGACTTAATATTATCACTATTCTACTTTATAATGATCTGTAGTAAATGTTGTATTATTTAGAATTATCTCCTTCAGCTCCATATATATTTTAATTATAATGAGTTTATTGGATTCAGAGATATTGATAAAAACGTTGTTTAGACATAAAATCGGAAATCAATTAATTAATCATTTTGAATATTTACATAGCTGTTATGGTTATAATAGTGAATAAAATATGTGTTTGAAATGAGGTGGTATAATTGCATTTAAAATGGTAAAAATAATATTCCACAAAGTTTGAGATGCGCAAATTTTTTTATATCAAATATACGAAATTTATCGAATATTTTAGACAGTTATATTGGATAGAATTTTGAAATATTGGCATAAAATAATTCATGATATGTTAGCTTAAAAGTAAATTTAAAATTTTATAAAATTTCAACAATTCTTAAAAAGTATTTATGATCAGCTCGTATTCTAGAATTTCCTACAGTGCGCTATTATGATGGAATATTTTGGATTCGTATTTGGTGACATATTGTGGCCGTTATCGCTCTATTTTTGCTTCAACCAGATGAGTTGTTTTTGGTACAAGTGATCCCGTAATCGTTTCAAATACAGAGCATAACCTTGACGACGGAGATATTTAGCTTTGGTGTAGATTTTCCCGGTTTTTCTCCCTTAACATATATATTTTTTGCATTGAATCTTGAGTCTAGCATATCTAAACAAAATTTTAATATTTATGTCAAAATTAGTGTGAAAAAATCCTAACTTTGGTCTTACATCAAAATTGTCAAAAAGCAGTTGCTTGGAATAATATAATATTTAATGAAAATTTCGAAATTTAGAAAAATTTTTTGATATTTGCATACATAATTTAAAACATCATATATAACACTGCTTAAATATTGTTTACAATGACCAAATTAATATTAACATTCAAAATAGCTGCAAACTAACTTTGTATAGTTTTTATAATAAAAGTATGACCATAAATCATTTTTAATAAAATTGAATAACAAACGTTTTATTTGCTTTTCAACACTACAAACCAGAGAAATTTAAAAATGACAAAATGTGTGAACAAAAACTAGAACAAACAAAATAAATCATTAAAAAAAAACAAAAGAGAAGAAAAAACTATATTAAAAATCATAAATTCATTAGTTTTAGCTTGTTAAACATAGAAAAAATAATATTTACATACAAGCAAACATGAACAGCTTGCAACCCATAAAATACAAACACACATCAAAAAATATCGCATTAGAGAATAAGATCATCAAACGGGATCAAAAAGTATAAATGACTAGGACACTCCTATATTTAGCACTTTGACAACGAAAAACTGACATAAGGAAACATTATATAACAATGACAATCGTTAAAATGACAACAACAACAAAAACCTTAGTAAAACATACACTAACACACGTTTAAATGTTAAACACACAAGACAAAACAAAAAAAAAAAACTAAATATAAAAATTAAATGAATCCAATGAATACAAATTTAATAGTAAAGACATTTACAAAACAAAAACAACAACAGCAAAAAAATAGACAGTAGAGAAAATAGGGTGATTGTAAACCAAACATGGGTTAAATTAAATGAACTGAATTGAAATGGAGAATAAACGAAATAAAACACACTCGTACACACACATACAAAGACACAGATTGACAATATTGGCTCTGCCAATTATGGGTAACTTAGTAAAGGCTTTTCATACCACGATTTTGGTTGTACCTTGAAATGGTAGATAATGAAAAGGTAATATAGAAAACACAAGCAAAGGTTGTTGATTCTTAACAGTGTTGCCAATGGGCTTATGTTCTACAAAAAAAATCATCTATAAAATTGATAATACTTTAAAAATAATTACTTTAAAAAGAAACTATAAAAAAGAAAATTGAGATATCAGGAAGAGAACTTTTAAGAATTGCATATACCTTTAATTACTTGTTTATGAGAGGATTAGGGATGCCAAACGGGACTGGATTTTGCAAGTCCCGGGATTTGGGATTTTATAATTTTAAATCCCGGGATCCCGGGATTTTACTAGTTTTTCTCATATAAAATATTCAAGTAAAAAATAGCAAAAGGAAAAATTATTTTCATTTGAAATGTTTACTGCGTTAACTATTTTTATGTGCACAGAAACGCTTTTTGAGTAAAATACTTGCAAAAATAGTAACACTAGTAAGAATAGCATACAAACGAACAGACCTATAATGTTCTTATCTTCGTAATCGATTTTCAAAATATTTATGAAAATTTTCTGTAAATATTTTAATGTTCTGTTTTGCCTTTAGTTAATTTTTGTATTGAATTTATGTCAATAAATCCCGAAAATGAAATACCGGGATTTTTTTCGTTCAATTCCGGGATTCGAATTTTGTAATCCCGAAATATGCCGGGATTTTCGGGATCGGGATTTCGAGATTGGCATCCCTAGAGAGATTGTTAAAAAAAAAAAATATAAATACCTTTACTTTGTTTTTGTTTCAGAGTAATTTTTTGGTTTTAATGTGGGACACCTATTAATTAGTAAAAATATTCGTATAACATATTTATTATAAATTGGTTAAATAAAGTAAACTGAAATGGCAACACTAATTCCTTCAAATATACATGTGTTAGAATATGATTTTAAAAGTGTTCATGTATTGGTTTTCATAAGAGCGCGCATTTTGTTAAACATGTATTAGACAGACACACAGGCACCCTTTCTATACTGTTATGCACTGATTTTTTTTTTTTGCTCAACTTCCTTGTCCTTTTGTTAAATATTTAGATATCAAACTGTCGTCACAGCCATTTCGCCATTATTTTAAAATTTTATACTGAACCGCATTTAACAATCACTTTCATTTAATATTGTTGTTAGTGTTGTTGTTAGTTATGATGTCATACGTTAGATGAGGATGTCGTGTATGACGATGTTGATGATGCCTCCTTTATTTCATGTTTTATTATTATTATGATGCCTGCTGCCGTGTTTACGAATGTTTATAATACAAAATCAGTTACGCTTGCACCCTAGTAAGCTTGAATGGTTGCTTGGTTAAATGGAGGGATATATACGCTAAATGAATGGTTACAGATTTTGGATGAAGTGGTATGGGGATGTTTATAATAATAAGCTACAAATTTGTTATACTTATTTCTGATAATAATGCACAGTGTTTTGTTCAGGAAAAAAAATATCAATATCACGGAAAAGGATTAAAATCATTAATATCTTTATCAAGATTGTAAGATCATTAAATGCAATACAGTTTCTTAATAATTATTTTATAATGCATGTAGGCAGTCAGGTAAAACGTTAAATATAAGCTATTTTAGATATAGCAAGGCTTTTATTTTTGGGCCCGATATTTTTTATAAAGCAGAAAAAACTTATACATATTTTTAATTTTTATATTCATACTCAAAAACTATAAAATATCTTTCTAGATTTAACTTTATTCGAACATGGATTTAGTATATCTTATAATTTTAATATAATTTAACATGATCCACAACTGAAGCTAAATTTATATTCTTAGGTATGAAATCGAATAAAGTTTTAAAGACAAAATTATTAAAGGATTTTAGTTCTAAATAAAACACTTAAAATGGAATTAGAAAGCGGAATCTTTATTACGACCCGAAAGAACAAATGTTATCTGCTTCGAAAAGACCAACTACAGCGTCCTTTCGAATGGTCTAATTTTCGACCCCAATTTCCAGCATTGTTATCAATATCTCGCGAATTACGTGTTGGTCTTTAAGTCATTTGATTTCACATTACCCCAAAGAAAAAATCCAAAGGTCTAGGTGACCAGTTGACATGTTCGAGATTAATACGTAAATTCAAGTTGTGGTGCGCAAATTCTTTAACGTTAACGTTAAATCAAGATACTTGTTACATAGTGGAGGCATCGCATATCATCACATAACATACACTGAGACTCTACGAGAACAACAAAATGCTCAACGAACAGTCTTTCATTTGTTCAAGTTAGTTAAATACAAAGTTAATAACAAATAAGATATTTTAAATTAACTTCAAAATGTAACCCTTCTGCGGTCAGATATATAAATATTTTGTAATCATTTTCGATTACGGTCTCTGTGTCATCTATAGTCGATTCCAGCACTTGTCATTGATATTATCTTATAAAGTAAGTAAGTTTTTCATAAATGATCAATCAAAGTTTATTTGGTTTGGTGATGTGTTATGTAATCCATTTTAATCTCTACTCATTCTTTGTAGGATAATGCCTATTTCAAGTATTTTAATGCTTTAGAGCGTGCAAGAGGAGCTGATGAGGCATTACAAAATTAAACTTTGCTGAGCACTAGGCCACAAAAATATTCCAGGTAATGAGAAAGCAGATGAATTGGCGAAAAGTGGTTCGAATTTACCGCAGGAAAATGCGTTAACGGAAATTTGTCCATCCCTATCCACGATAATTCAAGAAATAAAGCAAATATCTAGATGCGAATGGTTAATCAGATGACATGAATCTGATGGATGTGTGCAAACAAAGCTACTATAGGATGAAACAAATGTTAAATTTAATAATATATTTCTCGAAATGAATAAAAGGCAATTGAGAACGGTAACTAATTTAATTACTGGTCACAACACTCTTGGTAAGCATATGGTAAAATTAAGATTTTTTAAATGCCCTATCTAATAGACGATTTAATATACTTGGCTCTTATTTCTTTCAGAACTTGTCTTATATAAGAGTTATAAATCCATCGAAATTAATAAAAATATATAAAATCAACGAAATGGAGAAGCTAGAATATAATAAGGATACGAATAAGAGGAGAATAGAAGAGAGAGAATAAGTTGTTGTCATCCTTTTAACCTAACCTAACATCGAAGGTAGTGAAATAGCTAAACGAGTTAATCAAAAACAGTTCAGCTTTTACTTCAAAACAATAGAATAAATCCTTGGGAGAACCAAACTTACAAAGATAAGTAGACCAGGCTGTAAAGTATATAGGACCTTGTGGCCCGAATTAGATCATGTCAGGTATTAAACTACTGATGAAATTGAGCAGTAGAAGCTCAAACATCGTAATAGTCATGACAATAGAACACTGACAAATTAGATCCATAACAGACAGATTGGATAGGGAGACATGGAACTTTTGCAGGCAGTTAAAAATCAGACTCAATGGAACATTGTTTTATTGTCTTTAACCTTATGGGCTGAAATTATTGGGCAAACAATTTCACGATGAAGTGGGTGATGTGTCAATTTGGTGGACATAATACAGTTCGAGCTAAGAATTGGATAGTTAAGAGACATTTGGTAGGAGTACTGGACAGGTAATTGGATTCTTATTATTTTTTACTCTTTCTTTTTTCATTTTGGTCTTACGAACGTTATTTTCTTCATCTACTAGTTTTTTAATACTCAATTCGAAAATAGCCCCATATTAACTACTTATACTATCCTTAGCAACAAAGCTACCACACTATGGCTTTAACGATGGATCTCAAAGTTTCAAGATAAACTTAGCTCTGCACATTGATTAAGAATGTATAAAGTATACACTCAAAAGAACCTCATAACCATTGAGAAGAACGTAAAATTTGAGAGGTAATTTTTTAAAATGTTTGTTTATAAATTTATTTTCATATTGTTCGGTTTGGATGTCCATAAACTAAAATTTTACATCTTAAAAATAAAAATTATCAATTCGGTTTTTGATAGATCTATCCTAAGAATATTCATTCTGGCCCATTTGATTAGTTAAGGAGATTCTACAGAAGTAAATGTCAAACGCTTACATGTGGTGTACTTCCTCCCGTTCAAAATCAAATTGGAATTAATGACTCTTTTCTCAAGCATGTTTTCTATTTAACTAGAAAACTTATTCAGCTTTTAGTGAAAGAATGAAAAATAAATCGAACGATTTCTACCTAGAGCAACTAAAAGCTTAACTTATTTTCGATTTGAAATGGACTGATCTCCTGCAAAATCCCCATATTATTTTATAACCACAACTAGAGATATTTATTATTAAAGAATATTTTATTTCTTTTCCGACATAAAATATTTTTGAGATTTTTCTATTTCTCTACAATTATTCTAACCAATACCACTGTTTATTGTTTATGTTTCTAATTCTACATGTTGTACATACAATTGCATGTTGTATGTACAACATTAATAAAAATAACACCAACAAAACTACCAACCAAAAAAAAAAAAAAAAAAACTCCCAATGTCCTAGATGCTTGTTTTGTAAACTATTTATATAAGGTTTATAAAATTAAAAACAATACGGTGTGATTTTCTTCTTTTTTCACTATTACAAATTTCGAACCGTTTACTTATTTACTCACCCTTAACGACAAAAAAAGTTGGTTTGTTTTTGCATTCGTTATGGCCCACTATAAAAGTGAGTAAATTTATGAAAATATTTGTCATATATTATTTTGCACCCTAATTCGATTACTTATATTGCACATACATACATACACATGTATGTATTTATATTGAACATGCTACATACATAAATATTTGGTGTGTTGACTGACAGACTGCATGTATTCAGCTTTATATGGTATATGTATGTATGTGAATAAATTTGTTAGAAATGTATGTAAATAAATATTTAAGTACTGGTTGTAACATTAAGTTATGGAGTGTAAAATGCAGTGAAAGAAAAAAAATTGCTCAAAATAAATTTTAAAAGAACTACTATAAGCAATAAGCTATTTTACTGGAAGTTAAAACCAAATGGATTTTTATAGTATTTTCCAGTAAAGCTACTTATTTTCACATTTGTCAAATATTTGACCAAATTTGCGTGACCACTAATTTTACAAAAAAAATTGATTGCCGTTGTTTTATATTGCAAATGTTTTGTAAGAGAAAAAAAAGCTTCAAACAAGATTCGGTGAAATATCAGCTATGATTAATGATAAGTAAAAAATTGTTTGCCATTAAAATGGAGAGGTTAGAATATATTTTATATAGTGGTTTTGTAATTTTGGTCAAATATTTGACTAGTCTGAATATACCTTAAGATTTATAGTTTATCTTTGTTTTTTTTTTTTTTAATTTGTTTGTTTGAGCTCATTTTAAGTTTCAAATATTTGTTTATTGGAACTCTTATTAAACTTCTGAAAAATTTTTAAATTAAATATTAATAATATAAATATATATATTTTTTTTTTTTCAGTGTAATAATTTATAAAGTCATACACCCTTTAGGCATATGTCGCTTTTGATTTCTCTCTCCCTGTCCTTTGGCAGTAACAATATTTAGCAACAAAAACTACACGCACATTTGTGTAATTTATACTTTTATCCTCTCATTCTCATTTAAACGCGTATAAAATCTGTTTTGCTGTGAAAGTATAATAAATATTTGTATTTGTTGTTAGAAAAGTTTGTAATTTGTTGTTACCGATTTCGAGGTTGCCACTGCTGTGTTTCTGTCGTTCTATTGTCTCTTCACTTTTAATATTTAAACATTATAAATGTTTATTTTGGTGTTGTTTTGCTGCATTTTATCAAGGGTAACGAATTCATTTTTATTGACAATAAGGCGATGAGGTCTTAATCTAACCAAAATGTAGAGAAAAAAAAAAAAAACTATGAATGTTCGCCTGTTGTATTCGCAGGATTTTATGTAATTTTCCCTTTTTTTATTGGTGTGTGAATGTGTATTTAGGAAATTAAGTTATAAGGATATCAAGCGGATAAATATTACGCATTATTGACTTTATGTGTCATATAAAATCAAGCTGTAAATTAGCTGTTAACTGAGTATTTAAGACGAGTAGCTTATGTGGCTTATGGTGAGAAAAGCTTTACGATAAATGAAGGTCGTTAGAAGGAAGCGTTTGAAGACAAATGTATTGAACATTTAGCTTATTCTGTATATGGATTTAGATACTTATGTTAATATATTTTGTTTCAATATAACGGATTCTAAAGCATTTTAATATAGAACCTTTATTTAGGTTTCAGCGATACCTAAATGGGTATTACACCACGAATTCCGATGAAGTATGTATGCTCGTGTCTAAGTACACTCTACAAACTTTGCTTTGGGACCTCCAAACAAAACCAACAAGGCAATTTTCAAGTATAAACTTGTTTAGCTTAAAAAAAACTTAAATTTTTTGAGTTTAAACCCGATTTTTATGTTTATTTTTAAGCCCTTTTGAAGTTGTATCATTTATGATTATACTATAATTCTGCAGACATTTACTTGATAATTCCCGTTGTTGATTTGAGCACATAATGTGCAATTTTAACACACCGAGATTAAAATACTATTGACACTGAATAGTCTCATTATATTTAAGATGCTGAATAGTAACGTTGTATGCCGGAAATACCGGATATCCAATAACTTGAATCAAATTTCCCAATCACCTTAACTTATTCCCAACTACTCCATCCAGGGTTAATATGCAAATTTCAACGAATCTAAGCAGGCGTAAGGAGAAACACCAAAAATAAAATAAAAACATACAAAACAAAAACTATCACTGAAGAAGAACAACAAACAAAAATCATGTTTAACATAAATAAAAACAAGAGGATAAACACCGAAACCTCAAAGATTAAACAAGATTCGAACTTTAAAATTCATCCAACTCCAACAAACGGTGACCAGTCAAGCGTCAGCAAAATATTGGTGAAACTTAAATAAGTGGAAATAAACAGCAACAACAACAATAACTAAATGAAAACGACAATGATAACAAATAAAAAAAAATAAGAAATAAAAAAAAACATAGAGGAGTTTTACTCGCATATAGAACGAGTATTTGTCGTTTGTTCATGCGCAGAGCCCCATCGCTTTGATTTCTTTTCTGTTTATTTCATTCCTTGTAAAATGTTTTGGCCGAAACTAAATTAATTTGGTATCATCTTACGGAATTACACAAACAAAACCAACAACAATTAGTTAACGATGATCGTTAATTAATACGCTTGTTTTGGATTTTTTTTTTTTTTTCATCTCTACGTTTTTTTGTTTGCCAAACTAACATCAGCAAATCAGTGTTGACAGCAACGCTTGAATGAATTGTAGATAAAAAAGAAAAGAAAAAAATCAAACAAAATAAAATCCAGCGATAAAAGCAAATAAACAGCTAAATAAAGGCAAACAGGCTATTAGACCAAACAACCAACCAACTAACCGACCGATAGCCCAAACATCCACCAAAAAGTCAGTCATTCACTCATTCAGCCAGGCAGACATTTAAATCGACCAAACAAGCATCTGTGCCTCCAAAAGTCTGTTTGTTTGTAGAAAATGATAAACGATGTTGAGTTAAAATTTAAATGAAGATGTATAGCAAGCAATGACGACCAAGACAACGATCAGCGAGCGTTATAGACAACATCAATGTTGTAGCAGTAACGAAAAGATTCTCTTGTTGCCGCTGCCGTTTTTCATTTTTTTCCATTTGTTTGTATTTTTTCATCATCGACTGCTAAATACATTGCTATTAATTAATAAAGCATAACAACAGTCTCATCTAAACAACAAGTCAGTAACTTTAAGTTGTGATCTTATCCCACTACATCTCCCCACACCACCCCCTTTTGCCAACAATCTCTTGTGGAAGATATTTTAAAGAAAAACTTCCTCTATTAAGTCGGATGTATATCTTGTTTAATTCTTCTTATTTAATATTTTTTCGTTTTATTGTGTAAGTTTTTTTGCATGTGTGTGTGTGTTTTTTTGTGGCTGACTGTGCGCGGTAAATGTATGTAAACAAAACAACAAATGTCTTGCTACTCAACTATTTTATTAAATCAATCGGGTCAAGTGGTAAATATTTTGACCCGCGTCTGATTAGTAGAGTCTGTCAGCACAACAACAACTATAAAAGCAACAACGACGACAACTTGAAGATGATGAACAGAAATGTTGAAAAATTTTTAAAAGTAGATGAATTGAAGGAAGAAAAAAAAACGCGAATGATATCAGTGCAACGTTAAACAAGTTTGTTTAAGTAACAAATATGGGTCATTCCATAGCAAAATATTCCATATGAGAGACCAGAATTGACTTGTGGCTTTAAAATACCTGATAACATTAATAGGTCTTGTGTCTTTTGTCTATTAAATGTTTCCCCAGGAATTATAGTCTTATTGCCGAGATGAAACTTTTGTTTTATGCAGCATGAATTAATGCTAAGCCGAATGTAATTTCAATTCAAGAAAAATTAATTTTACTTAAAAATTTTAAATATTTTCAATTACAAGTCAGTAAAAATTGTATTAGTTCTACGACTAGTTGCAAAACGCATGAAAATCGTAATGATTTTTGTTTGAAATTGTCACCTCCAGAATTAGTTCTGTAGAAGTGTTACCTAGCCAGTTCTCATTATATGAAACGTTTCTAGAAATAGTTCTTTAATCAATGATTTTTGTTCGTAATAGTCTCACACTAAGACTTTTTTTATTGTTACCAGTAAAATGTTCCTATTTAAAACATAAATCTTAAATTTTGTTTAAAAAATATTTATGGATTGTGAAAAAATAAGAATGACTAAGAATAATCGCAATTTAGCTTGGCGAGCATTTTGTAGGAATAGTACAATTAATAGGTATAGGAATAAAATAAAGACGGTAAGGGAAAGAAAGAGAAAATTATTTAGTTTAAAATGTTCACAATCTCAATTTTGGAAAAAAAACTGAGATCTGGGGGTATTTTTGGCAATAACTGTATAAGGGATTTTATTGATATCAATGAGTTTAACAATCATTCGGTGCTTCCACCAATCAACTATTCATTTAATTATTTAAATATATTTAATGATAATAATATATTTTCTTTTATAAATGTTGACGAACATGAAGTTCTTGAAACTTTTAATAGAATTAAAGCTCGGATGGTATTCCACCTAAATTTCTTAAGCTTATTTCTCCCTACTTTTCATGACATATAACATATTTGATAAAATCGGTGTATTGGTGTGTATGGGTTGGACACCAATGCTAAATAATCTTCTTGTTGAGAGATGAGAAAGGTTGACCGCTGAGACTTGAACGGTGGGCTATCAAAAGCAGATTATTATTATAATTGCTCCAGAGGAGTAATTATAATAGAATTGGTTTAGGAAAGAAAATGAAACCAGAATTTTAGTATTTTTTCATTTATGGGTTTATTACAATTCAAGTTTCTTTTCTTAAATTATGTATACATACGTAAATGTATTAGTGTAATACAACTAAATGGGATTTAATGAAGGCTGCTTGCACTGTTGGGCTTTGATGTTGCTCGAACTCTTGCTCACAAGGTAAGTGTTCGCCCTTTTTCTCAAAAACTTTTGTTAGCTCTATATGCAAGTACTTAACGAAAACTCATTACAATTGACAACTGGAAAAGCTACAGCGAGTATTAAAATTAAAGTGTGGGCAACCTTCATTAAATCTGCGATATTAGGCGTGGTGAGTTTAAATAATTTACTTCAAACAATTAAAATACTTGCATAACGATACATTTGAGTGTACAAATGTAATTTGTACAATCGGTAATAATATGTTCTATATCTCCGAAATTTTGATCATACTGATACCGAAGATAAAGATGCCTCTTTCATGCTCTGATTTTCGACCCATAAGCTCAAAAATTTTACTTTGAAAAATTTAATAAATCCTTATCAGTCTGGTTATAGAAAAAGTTACAACACTACTGAGAATCTGAGATATAATTTAGATACATCGTTCAATTCTGTACTTGTCACGCTTGATTTAACTAAAGCTTTTTATTCGATCATTCATGATCTATTATATAATAAACTTTGTAACAAATTTCAATACAGCCATTCCGCATGAACACAGATTTCTTCTTTTTTTTTTTTTTTTTTTTGTTGGTAGATTGCAATACGTCGAATTTAATGGACAAAAATCTTTTATATTGCAGTTGTCTACTATATTGGGTCCATTATTATTCATGATGGATATGAATGACATTTACTGTGGAATACAATTTTGTAAATGTTACACCTATGCGGATGACATTCAATTGTTATTAGATGATGGCAGTTTTGGGTTAGATTATCTTGCTGACAATCTGAATAGGGATTTACAATATATTGTTAATCGATTTGAATCCAATTTTTTTTATCAATAAATCCATCTAAGTCTAAAGCTATGAGTTTATCCCGCAATTTATTGCTGCCTATAATTCGTTTAGGTAATGAATCCTTAATATTTGTGTCACATCAGAAAATCCAGGAAATTTATTTAGATACTAAACTTGATATTGGTTATCAGATTAGCAGCATAGTATCAAGAGTATCTTTTGTTTTGAGAAAACTGTATAATTTAGGTATTTTTCTTCCGTTAAACGTGAGAAAACGGGTTGCAATGTCCTTGTGCCTTCCACTATTTATGTATGATTAGGAAATATACTCTGGAATGTCACAACAAAATATTGCCAAACTTCGTTATTGCTTTAATAGTGTTGTTCGATTTATATATGGCTTTAATTATAGGCAACATATTTTTGCTTATGTTATAAGTGCGTTAGGGTCAGATTTCCATAGCTTCATTGATCAAAGAGTTATTATAAAATTTTATAAATTTATAAAATATGACAAACCTTCTTATATCCTACAAAGATTTAGTTTTGATCGCTCTTCAAGAACAAACATACTAATTTGTCCAGCACATTCTACCCTATTTATGAGCAGATCTTTTGTGGTGAGAGTATCAAGAATTTGGAACACTATACTCCCATATGAAATTCGTAATTTCGAAAAATCCACTCTACATTTTAAGAAAATTTTAAAAAGTTATTTATAGACAATGATTTTATATGATGTGAAACAAATTCCAACTAGGAGTCATTCCATTTAAAACCAACCAGCTGATTTTCTCACCTCTTCCGAATTAGATAATATTTGGTACAATTATTATTTTTATCAAAGACTAAGACTAATTCAAAATTTCAGATAATTTCATCAAGTGGTTCGCGAAATATCGCGGTTGGAAAGTGCAAAATAGCTCAAAATGTGTACAAAGTTGCATACACAAAATTACAAATATCTTTCGAAGTATTTATTATATAAGATTTATTGAGATGTCATATTAAAGGTATCAAAATTACCTTTAATATGATGTATAATATGATTTTTTTCTCAACATCAAAATGGTCCATATCTCGCGATTTTTCATTCACGGCCAAATATCTCGAAAAATGGTCTTTTCAAAAATTTTAAAAAAATATATGTTAATGATGAAAATGTTTTCTATAAGCGTGGTAAGTGGCATTCTGGGACTCGCAATATTTTAGGAGTTTTACAATAAATGTCATAATAAATACGAAATATTTGTTGTAACTGATATTTTTTTGTTTGTAATAAAATTTAAAAATTGTGTTTTTAAAAATACAAAAATATCTTCCAAAATATTTACGTTACAACGTGCATTAAGGCAAATATTTAAAGCTAATGAAATTACCTTTCAAATGATACCTGAAACATGTTTTCATGTTGAATTTTTTTGGCGGAAAATTCGCGAATTAAATTACACGGTCGCGTATTTCAAAAAGTGGTATTTTTAAAAATGATAAACTGTAACATTTTAGATGTTTTCATTTATTAAAATAAATTTGAATAACAAAAAAATCAAAAATTTTGCATGAAAATGTGTTTTTTCGGACACTTATTTCAAAATAACTCCGAAACTATTGAGCACATAAAAAAAATTAAGTTTGGGGGATTTGAAGATATTTTTTGGTGTATCATTTTGATCAATCGTACACACCGTTCTTGAGTTATGAGGAAATATACTACAGTAATGGCCTTACTATGGGCGAAACATTAGACACGCCCATAAAAAAAATCCAGACCTGATGGAAAAAAACTGAAAGCAGATTCGTGTTTAGCACATCAAAATACATCAAGTCCAACTATTCGTCTATGGGGGAGGATTTTTTTGTTGATCAGTGTAATTCATTGAAGAATAAATAAATAAATAAATAAAATAAAAATAAAAAATAAAATATTTACCCAACTCACAAAGTATATTAATGGCGATTGTTGAACGTATCCTTATGAATCCTTTATACTATGGTTTGTGTCAAATATTATCCCAATATAATTAATGTGGTTTTTATGTGAGTTTGAGTAATTTTCTGGGCGAACGAATATAGTTAAATCGACTTGGAATTTAATTCTGAATCGATTGGTATACTTAAGATGGGTGTTATAATATATATACTAATTATTTTAAATTCTAAAATTCTTTCAAAATAAAATTGTAACAACTCATTCAAAAACAAAACAAATATTAACAAAGTGTATTATTTTTTTAAAAAATATTATTTTTCCTAATATAAAACCTTAACAAATAGCATAATAACGGGGTTGTGAATTCGGTAATTATAATAAAAATTGTCATTGCTTTAATTAAAAAAAAAAAAAAAAAATGTTTTTAAAATTTCTTTAAATAAAAATACTTATATATATAAAAAACAAATTTTCTATAAGAGAAAAAAATTCGAATTTTTTTTTATAAATATTTTCAATAAATAGAAAATTTATAATTTATTATGAAAACTAATTTTTCTATCAATCAAATATCTACGTCAAAACAAAATTGTCAAATTCTTTATAGTTTAGTTTTTATTGCGGCTCAAAATTTATTATTTTTTTAGAAAGCTTTTTAAAGTACATGAAATTTAAATCTTAATTTGTCCTATTTCAACTTTGGCTCAAACTGTTTAATTTAAATAAACTTTCACTCAAAGTGATGCCTAATAAATCTAGTTTCTAATTATTTTTATAAAAATGTCACTTTGGAAAAAAAAAAAAAGATAATGAAATGAATATTCGTTCTATCGTATCGAAGATATTTAAAATATTATATTTTCCATTTTTATAATTTATCTTTAAAATATTCCATATCTCTTTCAATTTGGAAACACGGTATTAATATATACTAAGTCTCTGAATCACTTTTTTATACCCTATACCACCATAGGTGGTTGGGGTATTATGCGTTTGTGCTGATGTTTGTAACGCATAGAAAAAGTTATCGGACCCCCACCTTAAAGTATACCGTTTAAGATCGGTTCATAATTGACTAAAGCTCCCATATAAGATAAGTTTTATATAAGTAGAAACGATATTGCCAAAATGTATGAGAATCGGTCCATAATTTGCCATAGTTTCTATATAAACCCACTTCCGGACATATGCCCTAAAGGACATAATATCAAACAAAGATTAGAATCAATGCATAGTTCTGTATTTGTATAATTTATTTTACATTTAGTAAAAATGTTGGTCTACAATTATCCAAAGGTCTAATTTTTATCTCATATAAAATGGTTTAGGGTATCATATGGTCGGTCTTGACCGACTATAGTTTCTCTCTCGTTTTAATTGACTTTAGTTTTTGCGATAAAACGCTATTTGTAAAATTAAGGAGTTTGCATTGAAGCATATATTGAAAACGACATGTGTGATTTTTTTCAAAAAAATATCAAAAAATTGTAATAAAAATTGTCTTTAAGTTATACTTACATAATCTTTTAAAACGCTCAACAATTATGTATATATTAAGCTTATTTGCAGAAAAAAAATTAAATTTCATAAAAGATTTCCGAAATCATGAAAATTCGATAATGTTAATAATAATTATTTTTATTTTTGAATCATAAATATAAATTTGTTGCCAAGAAAACAAAACATATTTCATTCAAATCAAAGTAAAAATTTGAATTCTATTCACAAATTAGTTAAAGTACTCATTTACAAATTATGTAGAAATATTAAAATCAAATAAAATTTATTTTTTTATTTTTTAAATAATCAAACTCTGTCATCTGGCAACACTGGACTTTTGCTCCAAAGAAGTGGTAAAAAGGTCGATTCATCAGAAAAATATTCCAATTTTGAAATGCGGCTGGAGGCTCGCAACAAACAAAAAATTCCTGAATAATCAGTTGCCATATTGGTGTTTCAAGGAGACCGTAAATCAATAGGTCTTGTTTTTTATATTACTGGCTCATCAAAGTATTGTTTGTTCTGAACGGATAAAACAACCATTAACGTTATATGTGTAAATATAAGTTGATGGAGTACCCAATCAGTTTTTCCTTCATATCAAATGCTCAAGGTCCCTCAATCCAAATGGAAGCATTAGTTTAAACGTATCAGAAAGTGTATATTTTTTAATACAAAGTATTTCTGATTTATATATTGTTTGTATATTTTGTTTATTTGCCACTTGATATGAAATTTTAACGCTTTAAAATTCCAAGAGGTTTTAAGAATATATCTCAGCTATGGAATCTCCCATATCTGTCTGCTTTAATACATTCAGGTTCATTTAAAGTCAAATAGCAGTAAAATAGTTTAACACGACAATGGAGCTGCACAAAAAATACAAAAAATATGACGAAGATGATGATGTTGATAATGTCTTTAAGATGATGCTGCTGCTACAATGTTCTCAACTACAAAGTATACACAAGACATTTAGATGGAGTAAAATAAATCGGGGAGGAATACAAACAATTCATTGGCTTAATTGAATGAATGGTGTTTCAAATGGAGAATTAAATTCATGACAACTGTTTGGCAAGTTGTGGATAAAAGCAAAAAAATTGAGAAAAAAAAGTCAGAAATGTTATGACTTTATGATGATTCCATGTAAAAGACATGACGCTGATTGAAGTTTTACATGCCAAAGAACCAAAAAATTAAATAAAGTTTTTAATCTTGGAGGTCTCTGTTTTTTTTTTTTTTTTTTTCAGGGTTTGATTTCTTAATTGCAAATAAAAAACCCCCCGTAAGAGTAGACATTGAAAACAGGGAATTAATTGTCAATTGTCGTTGTTTTTTTGCTTTTAAAACTAAAACGGAAGTTGTGACCAAAAGATGAACTTTTCATTTGACTTTTTATGACGTGTTTATATTGATAAATATTCTCACATTAAAATTGTGAAGAAAAAAAGGCAAATAAAAATAAAATGAATGTTAAACTTAAAATTAAACCCCGCTGGTGAGAGCCACTTGTGGGTTCAATATTTCACTTCTATGTTCTTCAATTCGATTATACAATTCTAAAAATTATTGCTCTTATTCTCAACTTTACTAAACAAATTTTCATTTTCAAACAAATAAGAAACAGCAAAAATCAAAAAATAGCAGTTAAGTGATAAGTACTTGAAATTTCTCACAATAAAATCTGCAAAATACTCGTAAAAAAAAACAATATGCTTTTCGAATGTAGACCAAGAAAATTCCACATCAAATCTAAAAAAAAAAATAACAAAATCACCCTCAATGTGCATTTGGTAAATGGTAAATGGCAATTGCAGTGTTCAAATACTTAATAATTTATACACCACTGCTGCTGCCATAACTGACTGCCACAACTGCTTACTGGATTTTGCCCAGTCATCAAGCTGTTTAAGCGTTTGGCATTTTGCAGGCACTTAACTTCAATTGTGTGCAGTCAATTGGAATCAATAAGACCATTTTCGGTATTTTCCAAAACAAATGATTTCATTTGCTTTCGTTTTCTGTTGTTTTGTATGTTTGACTTACGAGAGAGTATTACAATGTCCTTGTTTGCTTTTAAGAAATCTAAACTATATTTGTGTTTGTTTTTATGTCCTCTTTTCATTTTTGTTTAATAATTTGGATATTTTACTTATATTCACACACACACACTCACACACACGCTATTAGACATACAAATACTGAGTTTTGGTTGTAATAATAAAATGTGGTTAAAAGTGTTGAAAACATATGTATTTCTTTTCTCTATAAATACATTTTTGTAAAATTTTCTTAAGTTCCCTTCAATTGCACAGTTTTAACGATGAGAAAATATTCCAGATTTGATGTTTTTTATTTTAACCCTTAATTTAGTTAGGTCGTTGGCAAATGACCCCCGTTTAAGATTTATAAAGATACAAATTTATAGGCGGTAACTAATAAATATATTAAATTGAATATTTTTGTTGGATTCGTAAAACATTGTAAATGACATGAATTTACCGCCTTTCGGGTTCAGTGAATTTTTATTAGAGATTTCTACCTAAAAATAAAGAATTAAGAATTAAAAAAATTGGATCGAAATATTTTTAATTATTTTGAAATGAGAAGGGTTAAAAAATTGTAATAAAATATTTGCTAATTAAAAGAATTTTAAGAAAAAAAAAAAAAAAAAACATAGGAATAAAATAACCGATCCATAGTCGTTATGCTGCTCACTGTGATTGATCCTGAAAGAAAATAGTGATCACAGCTCTATAAGTTTAATTTTTATAGTCTAGCTTATTGACCGAAAATCAAATGAAAGCATGGCAACGATTTGTAGTGGTCCTGATATTACTTATATTTATTAGCTTTTCTTCCAATCAATATTTAACAATCGTAGCGAATGTCTGTGAGCCGAGCTAAGAAGATAGGGACCATAATTTTATCAGTAATACGATCAATTTTAAAAAATTCATGTAAAAAAAGTACCCACCACACCATTACATCTACTTCCTTGATTATTGTTGGAGTTGTGAATTTAGAATTAAATTTTTCTTGTAGAATTGAAGCTCATTGGGATTTAAAAAAGATCTGCTCTATTTTTCAGAGATCGTAAAGATTATGAGCAATATCATGGTATAATCATTTTAAATAAGGTAACCTTATAAGATCTGCTGATTATTTTTTGCTCGTTGTTTCAAAGCAGACTATCTTGACAAAATCTGTTTACATTTGTTTGTTTACAAAGGAAAGTAAATAATTTTATAATACAATTCCTGTGTTATAATACTAAAACATATTTGTGTTGTTGTTAAAAACAATTTTTAATTACATTTGGTGTGTTTTGTGTTATTTAAAGCAAAAATAAATAAAACATAACATACAAGTTTTATACAAAAATATTCATATTTTATATAATTGCGCATTTGAGAGATTTTATGATTCGAAGTAACTTGAACTGTTTAATGATTAAAATTGCATTACAACTATAAAATGCCATTAGAAAAACGAATATAAGTTGTAAAATATTCATCCTTTTATTTGTTTTTCTCAAATATATATACATTTTCAGAAGGGAAAATATAATAAAGCAATAAGCCCAATAAAATTAAATTTAAGTCCAAATAGAGTCCTGCATTAGGACTCTATTTGGACCTTAAAAAAACTAAGATTGAACAAAGATTGGTTTTGACTTTTAAAAGACTTACGATTGAAGCTTAAATTGGACTTTTAAAGGCATGATAATGAAGCTCCGTAAGCATAAAATTACGAATTTACCTCGATTTAAGTTTTAACAAGTCTATGATAAAAACTTCTTAGGATTCAATAAGACCTACAATAACAGATCAAATTGGATTCTAAAAAGACCTGCAATGTAACTTTATTTGGACCCTAAAAAGTCTATAATTGAAGATTTATTTGGAGTTTAAAAAGACTTAAAAGTGAAAATCAGTTTTGGTTTTTAAAAGTTTTGACTTAAAAAGCTTAAATTGGATTTTAAAAGACTTACAATCGAAGCATTGTGGACCTAAAAAATAAAGCTCAATTGGAAGTTTAAAAATTAGTAAAAGTACAAAATTAGTTAAAGTATACCAATCGACTCAGAGTCAATTTTTAAATCGATCTGACGATGTCCCTCCGTCCGTCTGACTGGACAGCAGGCTGTCCATGTAAACCTTGTGCACAAAGTGAAGGTCGCAATTTTGAAGATATTTCAATGAAGTTTGGTGGGACTTTTATGATTAAACAAGTTTGCAATCGTAAATTGCCTTGTTGTCTCTGTTTGGCGGTACCAAAGCAGAGTTTGTGGACTATAATTAGACACCAGCAGAATGGAATACGTATTTTCTGTGCCGCTACACACTTCATCAGCATTCGTGGTGTCTTATCCTTGATAGGCAAGGACAAAGCCTATTGAAATTGGTTATGATTGGTCCATTATTTCACCTGAAAATTTTGCTGTATAAACAGTGAGTTAGTACTACATTTGCAAGTTAGTAACTCACGAAAAATAATCATGATTAGTGAAGCTAATTGCAAATAAAGCGTGCAGCGTTGCCACTTCCTTTTACGTTCATAGAATTTTCGATGATAATAGTTTCATTTTCCCATCTGGCACGACAAATAAGGAAATATATTTCTTTGTGCAATTTGCGTATACAGTGAATTATTTATTTGCAAGTTATTTTTATTTGCAATAACCGCGCGTATAAACGTAATATGTATAATGTTTATTGCTGCAATTAGAAAGAGGCGACGATTAGTTGCAAATGTTTTGAACACTTTAATAACTAATTTCTGTTGCTATAGGTGAACGCTATGCTTTCTTTTCAATTAACTAATTTTAGAAAAGGAACACTAGTAAGTTTTTGGGAATAAAAAATTAATACTAAGGTTAAATATCATCTCAGTTCCGAATGTTTTGATCCCTAACTGTATATAAAATCTTCATTTTGAAAATGACAGACTTCGTTATGTCAACAACTAAATATTTATTTCAGATGTTTGTAATTATTTTTAAATTAAAATAAAGTGGGCATAATATTCCTTTCATTTCTAATTTTTAAATAACACCTTTTTTATTACTGTAAGACATCTTTATGTTTATTGAATTACAATAAATTAAATAAATTTCTTTTAAAGCTGCTAAAATAACAAAACCACCCATTTATTTTGCTTCTTAGTATTCATTACCTAATAATTACTGCGGCATTTACACTCACTCTAACACTTGCCACACCATTCAGACCATTGAAAATAACAAAAAACCGTTTCGCCTAAATAATGAAATTAAAGGAAAAATAAAACAAAAACTGCCAACTAATGGTGTTTTGCTTTTATTTTTATTTTTTTGTTAAAAAACAAAACGCATACAATTCATAAATTTTGATCAGCATAAATAATAAAAAATAAAAATGAAACTGAAATTTCATATTTAACCACAATAACATCTTTATGAAAACAATTCACTAAACTAAACTGTTATAATTATGAAAAAACAATGAAAAAAATATATATAAAACCATACAAATTATGGAAATGTGTTAAAGAAATGCAGGAAAATAAATAATAATGGAGGGTCTCAAGGAAAACAAAAGAATATTTGGAGGCATAAACAGAAAAAAAAGAAAAAAAAAAAAACGAAACATAAATGTTACGCCAAATTACAATGTAATAAATTCTTCAACAAGCCGCAACTAAAATGATCACCAGCCACTCACTCCATATGAGTACTTTAACAAAAACAAGTAAGTCTTACCAACTTTTGCTCTTGCTAACAGAAATACAAGCCAAAACGAAATACATATTCCAACAAGCAGCCAACCAAACAGTCAGTCATCCAGCCAGTCAGTTAAACAGACAACAATGGCTTTAACATGCAGTCTTTTATTTTGTTAAAAAGGAGAAAGAAAAAAAAAACTATAAAATAAACTAATGAGCATAATTGTTGTTTCATAACTCTATAATAAGACAACAAAAGACTTCATCCATCGTCATACAAAAAAAAAAAAAAAAACACCAACTAAAACAGCTCCATGCTACTTTTCAATGCAAGACAGAAGTTTAAAAATAAAATTCTTTGTTAAGTAAATTATTTCTTTAAATTTCAATCGTGATAACCAAGCGATCATATCAGTAAAATTGTCACAGCTGTAAAATGATTTTAACCCACAAAGTTTTAATTTTATAAATTTTTCTATTACTTATAACCAAAAATAAATTACTTTCAAGTTTTATTTAAAGATAAAAGGTCCAAATTTATTTGAATTTATTTTAAAACAAATGACGAAATATTTTAACTTTCCATCAAAGTAATTAATATATGAAACAATTTAGCAATTAAAATTATTATTTTTTCACATGTAAACGTATTATAGTGTTATATAAAAAATTGAAGAATTAATTCTTTATCACTTCTGCTATAGCAGCCATAATGATTATTTGTTGCATCGTTTTTCTTTTCAATTCAATATTAATTTTTAAAGATCAGAAAAATTATACGAAAAATGCAACAATAAAATAATATAAAACACACACATTAACACCTGATATCATCAACATTCATATTACACTAATATAATTTATAACATAACAACAACATAAATAAATATAAAGAAAAATAAAACAACTATATAAATAACAAAAACAACAACCATAACTAGAGCTACTACACAATTACGAATAAAAGGCAAATTATATTTTTGATCCCACCGATCAATTAAGTATATTTATGGCAGATATTATTTTAGGGATTAGTAAAAATTTATTTATATTTGTGCAATTTAAACGAATATAGATCGACGACATTTAGCGGAAAACTTTATTTTTTAAAGGTATTACAGCAGGACTTATTAGTTTATTGTTTTATAAAATTAAAGATTGTTCCTTAAAACATAATGAAGGAAGCATATACATAAATATCATAATATTAAGTCTTTTACTGTCTTCTATAGCCAAAGTTCATAATATTTTTCAAATGTTGGTAATTTTCAAGAAGAATTATAATATTTAACATTTTTATTGGCATTAAATATTAAATTTATTTGATCACTAGATTTATGGTAATGGAGGAATGGTTAACTGAAAACTTTCCTAAGTTGAAGTCGATTTTGGTTTTAAGAAGTTTAAATCTGATATATTCATTGTTTGCTCTCCAAATCCTATCGTAAATTGATATTGCATTCCGATCAGGGAGCGCATTTTCAATGATTATTTTTTTTAAAGTTCACTAATTTAATACATTAAGGATTATTATCCCATCAAATTCTAATGGATTCACATTTTGCAACTTCGATTAGTGAAAGGTAAAGGATGAAAATTTGGTTTAAATATTTTTTTTTAAAAAGATTTTGTGATTTAATTGTTCATATTTTTATTATTATAATACGTTAGTAAAAAAAATAATCATGGTAAAGGTATGAACAAATTCAATTCCATTTTAAGAACTTTTAATTTTGATAAATTTAATTTTGTTTAAATTAAAAAATAGGTATATGGGAAACTTCAAACTCGTTTACTTTTGGTGTTCAAAAAAATTACGAAAATTTTTTAATGTCACATCAACGATATTAAGTACCAATATTTCTTGGCTCTAGTGGAACACAGATTTATAGTCCTAAATCAAAAATTATTGTATTTATGTACTCTACAATGGTGGATCTTAAATACAAATTAAAAATATAGCGATATGTTAAGTATGCGGGATATATTAGCGATTTAATAATTAATAAACCTTCTTATAAAATTTGCAAAGTTCAGTTTTTAGTGATATAGCCTTGTTCATATTCATCCATTTGTTGCAAAATTCATCTTTTTTTTTTTTATGTATATAAATTTCATTTATATACATTATTTATTTACACTTAACTAAATCTCTAAAGTTGCATTAAAT
The DNA here is from genome assembly GCA_951394005.1 of Protophormia terraenovae. Classification (NCBI taxonomy): domain Eukaryota; kingdom Metazoa; phylum Arthropoda; class Insecta; order Diptera; family Calliphoridae; genus Protophormia; species Protophormia terraenovae. The sequence goes on from OX596074.1 coordinate 149,467,880, forward strand.
GCAAAATAGTACTTTTTTTTAACGCCATATTGATTTTGATATAAAGTATTTAAGCCAGGGGTTCTCACAAGAACTTGCTTCGCGACCCCTTTTTGGCATATCAATGGTAGCGCGACCCACGGCAACTTTTATTGGCTTATAAATATAAAATAAACCAACATAAAAACGATTAAATGCTTCTAAAAAAATCATTTTCACCACTTCAAAAGTAGAATTAATCGCATATTTTGATTTTTTTTGGATGTTCCTTCTAAAAAGTGAAAATAAATGAATTTTTAGCGCAAAAAATGTTAATTATTTCTACAAATTAAAATTTCGCTAATTTTAAAACATTTTTATTATATTTTAATAAGAATAAAACTGAATTTTTATTAAAAAAATGTTATACACATAGTTTTAAGAGAAGTACTTAATGCACACAAAGTATACAAGAACATCCTACCAATTACAACACAATGTTATATTTATGACATTTTCAGTTCCTTGTTTTTGGTTCATGATATCTTTGCATAAGAAAGGAGATAGTTTCACATTAAAATATTTGTTGATGAAAATTATTCTAATATTTTTAGGGCTTCGGACTCACATACGGATAAACTTTTCTGTACTTCTAAAAAAATGGTTTGAAATCAAAATAAAATTTATTTCATGAAATACATACTTTTTTGAAGTACATAAATATGGAATATTAAATATCGTTATTCATATCAAAAGAATTGTTCCGTCTTCAAATTATAAAAAAATGTTATTGTTATTGCCGAAAATTTCTCTGCGAAATAAATGTTTTGATCACTCAGCAGTAAGAAGTCGCACCGAATCTTTCAAGAAAATTTTAACAATCTATCTGAACAGATATTATTCTATGATTGAAATTCGGAAACCCATTCAACTTTATAAAATAATTCTACAAAAAATTTAGGGTTTCATGTCAAAAACTGATTTACTCAAATAAAAGTGAACCATGTTTCCTAAAAGATCTCATTTTATAAAATAATCTTTACTCTTGTCTTTTATTCCATTTCTGAATAGTGTCAAGCATTCATTCGAATTTTTATATAAATTTCTAAATTATAATTACATTAAAAAATTTTGTGTTAAAAAATATTTCTCAAGATGACTTCGCGACCCCCCATGAATGCCCTGGCGGACCCTCTGTGGGTCGCGGACCCCCATTTGAGAACCGTTGATTTAAGCCACACTGATTGATATCATCGCAAATTTTAATTAGCGCCTTGGGTGTGCCTCGACAATTAATGTTAAACTAAAAACATCGCGTTCTTAGCCCATGAAAACCGTTGTTGAATATTTTCAGTGAAATCTTATTTTCTGCGTAAGTAAAACATAACACAAGAACAATGATTTTCAAATGTAATTTGGAGACCTTCTTTGATAACGCGATACTCTAGCTTCACTGAAATAACGTTGCGAGTGTGCCTGGCGAAAAAGGTACCTCTTGGAGCCATTCACATTTTTTCTCTCCAAGCTTGGGTACCACCTACATCATTTCTGTTGAATACACATTAACGAGATATATGTGAAATATTGGATAATTTCAAGAGCTATTTGGCTCCGTTTTAAATTTTGCAATACCCGAAACGGCATAAAATAAAATTGCAAAATTTTAAAATTTGGTTTCACGACTTTAGCACACCATGATTTGACTCTGGTTAATGGCACTCTAATTAAATCCATTCTGGTCTTTCCCCATAAGTGTTTATATGCTACATTAGAAGAATTCAACACTTATGCTTAAATACGCGATTACCAATATATATTTTTTTGTTTTGTAAACTGTTCTAATAAGTATTTGAGAACCATTAAATACTTCATAGAAGTGATGAATAAGTAATGCAGAACTAGTGCTGAACACTAGAAAATTCTTTAAAACAAATTTTAATGATATTGGGGCTCTACTCTTTGAGTGCCAGAATTGTTTAAAATGGTTCTGATTACACCAGTTCTAAAATTTATGATTTTAGAACAAGTTTAAAGATTTTGGTCTTGAACTTTAAAAAAAAAAAAACATTTATTTTATTTTCATTTTTTTTTTTTTAAATTTAATAACAAAATAAAAGAAATTATAGAAATTCTAAAAGAATAGCAATAACGGAGCTTCAGAGCAGGAAGGAAGTTGTTAATTTTCTTTTTATTCACTGCTGTTAAGAAATAATTTTTACTAAAATATATAAACTCTATAAATAATTTTTAATTAGAAAATTGTGATTTTCTTCGAATAATTAACTTTTTTTCTTGTTAAAAATATAATTTTAAAATTGATAAACCGAAAATTAATACTTTAAATTTACCTGTCTAAGAAAACTTGAAATTAGAAGAAAAAATGTTTTATAAACACTAGAGGGAACTACTTTCTTGAACAAGCTGAAATTAATGGATGAATTTCGGAAGGAACCTAGCCTTTCAGAGTGTACAATACATCAATACTGATACATTCATATGTGTTTTATACGCTTTAGACTTAACATAAGTGTGTTTCATTTTGTCAGCGCCTGTCAAATCTGTTATTTATTCCCGGCGAAAAAAGAACATCCAAAGAAGTCCTTAACTTGTGATCCAGAAGTAGTGCATATTCGGATCATTTCCAATGAATTTAACATAGGCTTGTCATTGGAGGATGTTCTCTTTTTTTACGCCTATTCACTTAGTAAGAAGTCATGTTCCCGAAAATGAAAAATGCATTTTTATGGGGTTGTTTTAAATCAATGCAAGAAATGTAATTTAAATTGCTTTTATGCAGTAAACAAGAGTAAACTTCATTTGAATCGCTTTTTAATGATGCTGTTTAAATAAGTTTTTAAGAAGAAGAAAACATAGTGTGTGTTTTCTTCTTCTTGATACTTTGGAAGTAATAAAGAAGTATTTCCTCTAAAATTACTTTCATATATTTTTGCTGGGTTACTCAGTCTTTTATGCCATAATCCTGGCAAACTACATGACGGAGGGGCTGGTCTAAATGATACAACTTAACTATTAAAATGTGTAAACGTAGAGCACATATTTTATAGCAAACGCGAAGATCCTTCAAATTCAACTGTGCAACGTTTGGTGGACAAATTTGAAGCGACCGATTCTATAAAAAATCTAAAACACTTCTACGTTGAAGGAAAATCATATAAGCTGAGAATACTGCAGAAAATCTTAAAACAATCGATTTTTCGCCGCACACAAGAATATTCGACCTTCGAGCACGAATTCGCCTTTGGGAGTTTATTTTGAATACGTTTAAGTTCCAATTGAAGGAGTAGAGTTCAGAGCGATCACCACAATGGACATTTTTCTTGAATGATTTAAGTGTAAGATATTTTTGAAGTGATGTAAATTGGCCACCAAGATCATAGGTTTATGCAAAAAAAAAAACGCAATCGACCTATAAAACTGTTTTTTTTTTTTTAATTCAGGCAGGTAAAGTAATTGTATATTGGACCTTTCGGATCTATCCGAAGCTATCTACATACAAAAACGACTAAGGGATGGCTCATATTGCTTCAGTGGTGTTTATCGATAGTCGATCCGGAATCTGAAAATGTTAATATTTTGGACATAAATATACTAGGTGATGTCTGTTGGACTAAGTCCATTTTTCAAGTGACGAAAGAATCATTTAAGTAACTCAAGTAACAGAATTTAAATACCAAGATTTTCAAGACTATAAGCAAACTATATATTTAAACACAAATAATTTTACTAATCTCGTAGCTTGGAAAAACCTATTTCAACATACAGCAGGACGCGGTAAAAAGATTTTTAAATAACAAAAAAATGTTTATTTCTATATAATGCAGTTAGTTGCGATTGGTATGTTGATGATAGGGACTATAACAAACTGGTTCCATGAAATGCATACATACATGTAAAATATTTAAATGCCTTTTTATGAGTATCTAAGTTTATACATATTTGCGGTACCTTAATTACAATGTAAGAAAATCCAACCTCTTTTTTACACAACACAACAAACTTTTCCAACTGTATGTACATGTGTATGTGTGTTTGTAGTGGAGAATAAAAAAAATGTAAAAAAGAAATAAACAATGGCAGCCACGATTGTCATGTCAGCCATTCAGTCTGCTAAAGCCAGGTGAGTATTTAGTCGATTATTTCAACGTTTATATATAGCTAAAGATATATGTATGTATGTATGGAAGTGTATACGTGTAATAATATTGAGTGTGAAGGTAAGTGTTGTATATGAGTACAGCCGCCTGCCACAATGATCAAGTTATAATCGCAATATTATTATAATGTGTCATGGTTTCATTTGCTAACGTATGGTATGCTATGGACTCTGACATCTAAATGGTCAACATTATTTTTAGTTTTGTGTAAAAGTTTAAAAGTTTATGCTTTAAAGCGGCTTGATCAAATGTAAATTGATGCATAAACAAATTCTATTGTTTAATTGTAACCACATTGTTACTCTCATTTATTGTTCATAAACAATAAACAATAAAGAAAAAATTAAAAAAAAAAAACAGAACCAGCACCAACATTTTTGTATTTTTATTATAATTTTAATTTGTTGTGCCTGTTATTTGACGTGTTTCAACAAAAAACCAACAACAACAATAGATGAAAAAATATGAAATATTTGCGTTATAAATGAGTGTGAATTGTGAAGGTTTAATTTTGAATAAAAATACTCATTCGTATGTTTTGTTTACATTTCTTTTTGGAATTTGACAACTTATAAGCCGTTATAAATTTTATGATAAATTTATATTTTGATGATTATTAAGTTACTAACTGAAATGTCAAATATTATTAATGTCAAAGTAGGAAATTACTTTTTTTTTAAGAAATACAGTTCAATATGTTTGGCATACCCTCATTTTCTTTAATTTTCTTAAACACACTTTCACTCAATTCTATCAACTTAAGTAAATCTGCGCCCACATACAAACAATTTAAAAATTCTATAAAAATTATTCACTTTATTTCACTAAACTGCCTAAACTAACTAACTAATCAAACATTTTTTAAAAGTAATTTTTCCACACATGTCTCTTTCAAAAATCTTTACAACACAAAAAAAAAAAAAAAACTTATAAAATAAATAAACAAGAAAATAAAATGATCCACTTAAAATGATCACTGCTTACACTGATCTAATAATTTTGATGCATACTTCAAAATTGTGTTTAGTTAAGTTGAGTTTATTACGAGAGATTACGAGTTTTTTTTTTTTTTTTTCTTTCTTTCTATGAGTTTTTGTGAATTTTTGCAATTGAGATGGATGGATGGATGAAAAATACTTCTATTACTTGGACTGTTGGACAAACAAATAAATTTACTCTGATTGGATAATGAGACCATAATTGGCATGTTGAATGGAATTGTGTTGCCAGCAAACCAGATACTAAATAAAACTAAAAGCAAAACAAATCTTTTACTTACAAGTCAAATGAATTTATTTATTTATTCTCGTACATATTAAGAGTATCTTCATAATAATAATAAGATATGTACAGCAACAATAATATTAAAAAAAAAAACTTACGACGACAATGATAATGATATTTGTGATACTTAAATATCATCTATGTATCTTTTTATTTTTTAAAATATAGTGAGTGCCTACATGTTGTTTTCGTGTTTATTTTTTTATTGAAAAAAGACACGGTGATTAAATACAGTACATTGATCCATTCCAACATATTCAACCAACCAGCTATCCAAGCCAGTCAGTCATACGGTCCATCATTCATTCGTGTATCACATGAGTTGAACGTTTTCGATAATAAAAAAAAACTAAGTTTTGTGTAAATTATAATATAAAGAATACTGATTTTATAATAATAAAATTATATTTAATTTAAGAGATTTCTGCTAAAACGAAAGTTTTTTGAGCTGCTACTTTCATTTTCAATTGAAATGACAAATTCTTTTTTCGCAGATATTACCAGATAATTATATTAAAACCGTCGGATAAATTGAAACAACAATTGTACTTATAAAATATTCAATACCAAGGCATTCGAAAAAAACACTTAAGAATTACTATTTTTATTTCTGTTCTCATGAGTTTTTTTTATAGTTTTGGCTTTGAAACATATTTTATTTTTACGAGTTTTTTAAATATGTATGTATTTTTAATCATTTTGATTTTGACCTATAAATTTTGAATGTCTTCAATCTATTTTTTCCTGTAAGAATCCCTTATATAATACTTAACTTTACTTACCTACTGTAGGGGCTTCCAACATGATTTTATTATAAAATAAAATTAACACACAAATAAACTAAAAAAATATTTATTTATATTAAAATATAAAAAGATGCTAAATTGTTATTATAATTCAAGTACCGTAATACATATTATATCGTACACATTTCTTAAATTGAAAAAACGATAAAGAAAAATATCATATAAATAAATTTCTGTCTGATTGTATTAAATTGAAATGTACAACCGAATTGTGACAACATGTAATTGTTGCACTCAGTGTATAAATAAAATATTTTATTATATTACGGGTAAAATAATAACTTGGCATCAATTGGACTGTTAGCTATTAATTTAAAGATTACATTACACTTTTTCTGAAGAATGTGATGAATCATACTCGTGTTATTTAAATAATAATTATATTATTGAAATTAATTCGAATAAACATATACGTACATTACAGTGCCTTAATTTGTATGGGGACAAAAAAAGTTGCAAATGTACCCCCCCCTAAAATTAAAGTTTGATATGTTTTAAACTAATTCCCAAAACATTTCGGTTCAATTATTTAATTTACGTGAACTGGACCATTTTTAAAATATCCAAATCCAAAAATATGATTTTCGATCGACAGTATACGCAGTTTTTAACTTTTTGTCAAAAAAAAATTCAACATATGATAGAACAAGCGCGAATGTTACATTCGGCCCGGCCGAATCTATATACCCACCATCAACTTTTCAAATTTTGCATTATATGGGAGGGGGCCCATTTTTTGTTTCCGAGTTTACATTGGTCCTTGAGCCATTTGAACACAATTTCACCTTATATGGGAGGTGGGCGGTGAAGTGGGCGGACCATGCCCATTTTTGGTTTCCGAGTTTATATCGACCCCCGAACTATACGTACACAATTTCGTTGTCGTTCATGCTTTTATTGTAGAAATATCAGCAAAAATGTATTAGACGGACACCCTGTGTTTCTAGTTTTTAGCCCATAACTTTTTTGTTTATTAATCGATTTTACCCATTTTTCGTCCTCCTACGTTGCCCCGTTCGAGCCCTATCCTGCTTTCAACAGACAGACAGACGGACGGACATAGCTAGATCGACTCAGAATCTAACCAGGACCCAGAAAATATATTCTTTGAGAGGTCTTAGAAGATTCCTTCGACATGTTAAACACGGAATGACAAAATCAATATACCCCCCATCTTTTTGATGGTGGGTATAAAAACGACATCTAATACATACTGAATAAAAAAATAATTAAAAATTTGTTTTCATTCGCGAAATTAAAATTTTAGTAAAATTTTCAATGATTTTATCTTAGTATTTTATTAAAGTTTGAATATTTTGGACATTTTTCATCGTAAATTCTGTTTTATCGCATCATTGGAATGCTCTCATTAAGTTCTATTGATATGTGCATTCACTTAACCTTTAGTTGCACAAATAATATTTTGGGATTTCCGGTCCATAATTGGTTAATTTAATTTGTATACCAAATAAATGGTTAGTTAAGGACATACATGTCCTCAAAAGCATAAATCTATCAAAAAAGCGGCGAATTGGTGTAAAATGGCGGTTAAATTTAAAAAACTCATTTTAATTCGATTATTGTCGCGATTTTAAATGAACTTATTATGCTTTTCATAAATTTATCAAAATTTAAGTGTAATAAGTACTTCCGTGCGATTTATTTGCAAAAATTGCTAATTTAAGGTTTTGGGAACTAAATGCAAAAAATTGACCCTCTGGCTCATAATGGGTTAATTACCTGTTATCTTCAATTGTAACAGGATATACCACTTCTATGGTACATTAAAACCTAATATATTTTGAAAAATGTCCGAAATATATAAAATTACATGTTTGAAAAAAGAAAATATGATAAAAAAATGTTTGTAAAATCTTAATATTTCGCGACTGAAAATAGACATAATAATTATTTAAATTAATATTGAAGGTGGTAGTATGCATCTATTATAATTTGAAGTTAATTTTCTTATAACTAAAATTTTGATAATAATATTGAAATAAATACGTAATTTTAGAGGTGTTTTGAGATGTAATATTTTGGGAATCATATAAGAACATACTAATCTTTATTTCTAGAGGGGTACATTTGCAACTTTTTTTCGTGAGGTACTTTAACGTACATACTTTCATATAAAACATTTTTTAAGGTTTTTGATGTACAAATTAATCAATGGAAAGTGAAAAGTGTTTGCGATATATTTTTAGTCAGCTACACTTTAACCTTAAGTGGTTTAATAACCAGTAAATACTACGTTTATTTTCACGGCCATATTTTTTGCAAAAATAAATTATTATATAAAATTTGGAATACAAATAGAATTAGAAATATGTATATATTTTTTTTAAATTCCAAAGACGGATCGTATTATAAAGACAAGTTATTACTAATAAAATAATACGGTAAAGTCTCTGTATATAGACTGTTATAGAGTCAGGTTTATATTCCACATTCGAAACAAAGTTGAGCTAACAATTTTATATTATATGAAATAGAGTAGTGGTCAAAACATTTGAAATGAATTGCATTTATTTTTTTCTCTCCAAGAAGTGATAAAACATTTGCAACTCGTTTGTTTCATTTTCATTATAATTGAAATCATTTATACTAGAGTATTCATTTTACTCGACTTTTTTATTGTTCGAATAATCAAATAACTCGAAAATGCAGTTTTTAAATTACTCGAATAATCGAGTAAATTTTTTAAGTTACTCGAGTTATTCGAGTAACTTAAAAAATTCGGTTCTTATTACTAAACACATTTTTTTTATAAAATTCCAATTTGTGGAGCCTCTTTTACATTTAGCATTCTATAAAAATTTTGAAACATTGTTTTTAAGCTAAATTTTTTAGAAAACTTAAATTTAAACATCCTAATATTTTGTTAAGGAATTATTTAAAATATTTTTCACTCGAATTATTCGATTAATCGGCATAATTTGCTCGAATAAATTTTTACTCGAAATTCTTGATTTTAATTTAATCGAACAATTATTTGATTTTAATTTGTCGATTAATCGAACAAACAATATTCGAGTGAATACCCTAATTTATACCAACATATGATTAGAAGTTCTAATTTAGAACATTAAATAACAATGGGACAATGTAGTTTGATAATCTAGATTTTTTTGCGATATTGTAAATAAAAATTCCTATTTGTTGTTATATTCCAATAGTTTAAATTCAGTATTTAAAGACTAGATTTCTTATTGTTGATTTTTTTAATACTGAAAGTAAATAAAATTCTGAGTTTAAAAATCTATAACCAAAGAGTAACAAGAGACGAAACTAATTGTCAAAAACCTAAGTCTGTTGTCAAAAACCTAACTCATGCAACAACAAAATGCATGTAATCAAATACATTTTGTTGTTGCCAAAAGAAAATAAAAACACATTTTTGTTTACAATACAACAATTTTGCTTAATTGTCAATCGAGAATTTCGTCTCTATGTGTTACTCTATGTCTATAACATTTTGTTGTTAAAACAGCAAATTGTGGCAAATTTCACAATGTTCATAAAGAAGGAAGACAGAGGAATACTACTTGAGAAAATCGAATAGTCAAGAACATTTTTTGTGCCATTCAAATTATTTCTGTTTGTATGGGAAGTGGGCGAATTGCTCTCAAATATGTGGACTTGGAAAAAATCGAAAGTAACAGCTTAATTTGGTTTCAGCACTGCTTGAATTGGAGTTTAATCCCTGCGGAAATTGGTGGCAATTGCAGTAATGGACCGGCACCTCATATCTTTTGGGTACCCATTGACACTTAAATCAACGTTTCAGTTGAGAACCAATTCCACACTCACTAAATATCAGTTGAGAATCAATTTCTAAAATGCTTGTGTTCAAGTGTTCAATTAGCAATTCGCGCGCATTGGCAATCAGTGGCAGAGTGGTTAGCTCTGATACGTCAGAAGAATGTAACGAAAAAATATAAAATGAAAAATATAATTAAATAGTACAAAATGAAATAAATTAAGAAAAATATGTATATAAAAAATTTTTAAAAAGAAAAAAATTACCGAATTTTTATTATATTAATCGACACTAAACATGTCCTCTTTGACCTGTCCTGTATCAATGACAACCCTATGTAAAAGTGAGAGGTACATCTTATATTAAGTTCCGGAACTGGAACCGGTTGCTAACCCTGACAACCTCTCACGTGACTAGTTTTGAACCGATTCTCTTATAGGGATTATTGCCTCTGGCGATCAAATGAAAACGTTAATGTACGACGATCTATAACATTTATGTAATTCTAACTGCACAGAAAAAATTATCACCATATATTTTTCAATTATCATAGTTGTTTTACTTTGCATCAAAATTTAATAAATATATTCAAATAAAACTAAAATAAGAATCAAATTTAAGTAGGATTTCATTTTTCGTTAAAATTTTTAATTCATTCAATCATCCACTTAATTGATTTAATTAATTTTTTAATTGTTATTTTTTTCTGATTTTCACTTTGTACAGTTTTTAGTTATTGATATAATCATTTTGGTGAGAGGTGCAAATTTAAAAAAGCTGTTAATTGAATGAATTATTTAATAAAATATTTGATGATTGAATTTATATTTGGCTTTTTTCTGTTTGCAGTTGTTGTTGTAACAGTTCTACAGTAATTGGAAGTTGATACAGGGAAAAAGGTTGATACAGGAGTGGCAGAGTAAACAATCGTTGGCCAAGTTGAATTCGGGTCGTTCAAGAGCATAAATCCAATTATCGTGGAACGAATTTTTACTACAGAAGATCACGGCTCTGATTCATAAAATAAAGTTGACTCATGTCCTCAAATTTATGCTCGTGGTACCATAAAATCTCTTTTTAAAAATTAAAATTCTACCGTTTTTCTTCCCAAAATATTTTAATAGAAAGGAAAATATTAAATTTCTCTATGAAAATGAAAATTTATCAAGAAATTCTTAAAAAAACAAACTTTATCAAAAATATTCAATAAAAATAAATTTTTGAAAAATTTCTTATAAAAATAAATTTCTTCCAAATTTTTCTTTAAAAATAAAATTTTAAAAAATTTCCTGCAAAAAAAAAAAAAATTCATTTTTTTTCCAAAATTTCATATGAAAAGAACAATATCGAAAATTGTCTGTAAAATGAAAATTTATCGAATATTTTTTATAAAAAGACAATTTATTCATGTAATAAAAAGGACGGAAATTGATAATAAATGTGGCGTTCAATACAATCTCTCGATCCCAACGTAATCAAGAACTTATAATTACCAATAAAACATTACCAACCACAACGAGAGAAGAAGATATAGTCGGTCAAGCCCGACTATATGATACCCTACACCACTTCGATCTACATAATTTTGTTTTTACGTATATGTACACAACATACTTGTGTTAAATATTAACATAATACTAACATTTGTATGGGATTTATGCATGTTAGTGATTTTCGGGAGAGGAGTTTGTATGGGAGCTATGGTCAGTTATGGACCGATCTTCTTGAAATTTGGCAGACGTATTTTTGCTGATATAAAACTTATTTGTACTAAATTTCATTAAAATATTCATATTTTTAAGGCATCTGTAAGTGTTAAAACTCTATTCCGGGAGGACATTTGTATGGGGGCTAGGTGAAATAATGGGCCGATCATAACCAAATTCAATAGGCTTCGTCCTTGTATTGAAAAAAGTATATGTACCAAATTTTATCAAATTATCTTCAAAATTGCGACCTATACTTTGCGCACAAGCTTTACATGGACAGCCAGCCAGCCAGCCAGCCGACCAGACGGACGGACGGACGGACGGACATCGTTAAATCGACTCAGAAAATGATTCTGAGTCGAACGGTATACTTTAAGGTGGGGGTCGGAAGATTTTTTCTCTGCGTTACAACTTCTGCACAAACACATAATACCCCAACCACCTTTGGTGGTGTAGGGTATAAAAATTAAAATTATTAAACCTCAGTGCCTAAGAGATAGTAGGAAGTTATAAAAAATCAAGCAAATGCGGAATATTAAGGTATGTATTCTTACACATATTTTTTACCTTTAATAATTTAAAGAGTTGCAAATGTTTTGACCGATTAAATTTTTTAAATTGTTTTCTTAAAATTTAAAAAAGTAAAAAATTTTCGTAAAATAAATTTTAGTATAAATAAAATCTTTATATATTTTTTTATTTTTATTAAATGGTATCTTGGAAACATCTCAAAAATTCTGGCATATGTTTCTTTGCAAATAATTTTCATATATTTTCTTATAGAATTTCTTACATCTAAGGATATGTATGATTTTTAGCCTTTTTGAATATCATCAATAGTTCATGTCCGTCTATGTAAACTACAGGTAGATTTGGAAGATAACAAAATTTGGTATATATAACTTTTAAAATCCAGAGACGAAGACTATTGTTCGAAACCTGTCCATTATTTCAAATGTCCTTTCAGAATAGAGTTTGACCCCTATAAATCTCTTAATTGTGGTAGTATTCAACACAAATAAAATCTTTCGTGACCTTCTTCGTAAATAATTGGCAGTTATTATTGAAATACAAACCAATGTTTCAAATTTTAAAAGAATCATTCCATATCTGACCACGGCCCTTTCCGAAAATAACTTAAAGGTGCATAAATTAGTATCACATTACAAATTTGTACACGTAAGTTTTATAAAATTAATAATTTTTAATTCAAAATTGAGCACAGGTTTCAAAAAATAAACATATTTCCTAATTATTCTGCTTCAAAATAAAATTCGATAGAAATTTGAAAATATTTTTTTTTTTACTAGTTTGGTCGTACAGAAAGAATATTCAAGTAAAATATAGCAAAAGAGAAAATATTTTCTTTTAAAATGTTTACTACTTTTACTATTTTTATGTGCACAGAAAAGCTTTTCGAGTAAAATAAATAGCATGCAAACGATGTTTAATAAAAAATATTTATAATATTTAAACGAGCTTAACCCGGTGCGGTGAAAATCGGTGTAGCCGTTTAAGAGTTTTAAAAACGAAGGCGTAAAATGTGGGCGTGATATCCAATCGAGATCTTATATAGCCTATAACCACCTCCGGAACTGGTACTATCTGTGTGTCAAATTTCGAAAAATCGGTTTAGCCTTTTATACGTGATTGACGCACAAACAAACAAACTTACACTTCATTTTTATAATAAACATATAATAGGATTAATTTATATAAAATAAACATATTAAATTATTAAATCAAAATAAAGTAGTTGATTTAAATATTCTTTTAAACAAAAATATTGTGATTACTAAAAACTTTGCATTTTGTTGCACATATTTAGACAACCACAATAAATCATCCAAATGATCTAATATTTAAAATCAGTAAACATTTAAACAAGAACTATAATACAAATTCCTAAAATAAATTATAAAATAATTTAATTTAAATACATCAATAGAATGTCGTTTTTTCATTCTTTGTAAAAGTAATTATATTTCCGAATTAAACTCTAAATCGTTAAATTCTCAATCGTTTCATTTAAATATCAAACTTTATTTATTAACTACCCACTTGACCCTATACTTATTACAAAGTAGAGTTAATTACAATTAGTTTCATCTTAATTGTCTTAATCATTTTAGTTAAAAACTAGGTTTAACTAAAATTTTTAATCATTTTTAATTTTCGAGTGTATATGAGTATAATTTAATATGAATTATTATTAATTCAGTGCAAGTAATTGTAGTATTTTTCACAGCTGACAACAACGCTGGCAATTGAATTTATTTAATAGAATAAATGTATACATTCTTGTTTATATATTTAATATTTATTTAATTATTAAATTGAATTTAAATGCCAGTCTAAGTGCCACTTTAAATACAAAACATTATTTAAAACGAAAAAAAACAAACTCATATGAATTCTAACTCAAACATTAACTAAACACAGAGAAAGAAACCAACACAATTTATATGAATTTTGTTTTCTTTCTTTTTTTATAATCAATTATCACAATGATAATAATTATGAAAGAAGAAATAAGTAACAAACAAATTCTAATTAATTTTCATTACTAATTTAAAGGGCATATTCATAAAAATACTTATTTATTCTTTTTAAAATATATACAATAAAAATAAAAATTATATTAATTTATGGTTTTATAACAATGTTAAAAAGGAAAACCATTTTTCCACAAATTGTAACGTCCACTATGGTCATAGAAAATTCATATGTAGCTTATATGAGGCAAAGAACTAAACACTAAAGGTCATGTAGTTGAAAATGCGGGTTAATAGAATTAAAGATCTACAAATTATAGACAAAAATTTAATTACAATCAAAACATTAACACGAGTTTAACTCATAATGAACTGCAAACAAAAATGTTTCTTTTTATTTTTTTATTTCTTTCATCAGCTATTTATAAGTATTTTTTATACCATAATTTTCTATTTATATCTTGAGGAAAGAAAATAAAATAAAAATATAGTATATTCACTAATTAAATAATAATTCCACACAAATGAGGGTATGAGTGTTTTTTTGGGGGAAAAATATTCTCTTTGAAAAAAAAAAAAAAAAGAAATATTTACTTAACGATTCACACTCGTTGTGTATGGGGAAACAAGAGACCTGTTGCTGTTTTTCATTTGGTTGCTACATGACCCCAAAATTTTGTTGTAAGCTTAATAGAGTTTGTGGCAGAGTTGTTGTTAAATTGTACATGTGTGATAATTGTAAATCATATGACACTAACGCCACACATTATTACAACAATCATAAGAAACTTATGAAAAAAAAAAGAATCGGCAATACAAGCAATATTTACAATTCATCCATTCGTACATCTGCAACAGAAGTTGTTAAAAAGATACAGAGTCTTGAAGGAATTTATTTATAAAATTCCTATAAAACTTACAATTAAAACACAAAAAATTTTATTTGAATCAAAAAGATTTTCGTATAAATTGAACAACATAACTGGTCCTTCGAACTAATTTGAAACTGTATTAGCAAATATATAGATGTTGGTTTTGTAGAAAAATGAAAAGAAAATTTTAAATTTAGAAGTTAAATTTTCAATCATTCACCTCGTTTATCTGTCTGTGGACTACCAGCATGCGGCTCGAAGGACCATTAACAAGGTACTATCTTTAATTCACTCTGCTTGGGATTAGCAAAGTAAACATATCTACAACCAAAAATAATGAGAAATATGATAAACAATTTACTTAGATACATTTTTTGTAATTAGAAAAATAACAATTATTTTTGATTGTTTGCTCAAAATATAATGATTATTTTTTATTTTTAAATAAAAAGAAATGATTAGTTTTTATTTATCGGTTAAAAAATAAGTTTTTTTTGTGCTAAAAACAATTATAATTTTTTAAGCAAAACAAAAAATTAATCCTTATTTTATAAACGAAAAATAATAACCAAAAGAGAGAGAGATATTACACAGGAATATCTATACACTTACTTATAGCAAAGTGGCCATAAATTCCCTAGTAAATGTGTACACCACATAGAAAATTGTTCAAGAATGCCGGGCGTCTCTGGCAGAGATAGCGAGATATTCATCATTTACTCTTACACTAAGGGAAAAAATTCGATTCAAAATCAACAACGGTTGTGGTCACATTGGTAATTTACGGTAACAGCTTTTTAATACCTTTCATTAACAAATTTAATACAAAACATATGTAATTTAAAAATTTGATACCGAAATGGTTTCAACTTGTGCCAATTAGGTATCAATTTTCAATAAGAATTGAACACGCAGTGTTTAATTTAAACACATACGGTGTAGATTCACTATTGACACAGAATGGTATCGTTTTCAACACGTATGTGATTGATATTTCTCTGGGTGTATATGGGTTCCTGGACATAGGGACATAGATGGTAACTGTAAGGCAGATAAGTTTGCAATTGCAGGATCCACCCTAAATCATATCGAACCAACCTGAGATATTGGTGAACCTCTTATGACATGTAAGCAGCTAATCTCACACAACCTCTATAATAGAAAGCTAGCAAGATGAATAAGTAAACCCACTTGCGTAGAGTCCAGAAAAACCTGGCCCAATATGGACAGACAGAGGACGAAACAATTGTTGAAGCTGCGCAGAATCCATGTTATAAACCTTACTGGCCATTGGGTCATTGGAAGACATGCTCAAAGACTATTGTTACCATACAATGATTTTTGTAGAAGTTGCAAGGACGAGGAAGAGGAGGAATCTACTGAACATCTTCTTTGCCATTGCCCAGCATTCGAAGGCTTACGATATGATTTATTTGGTCATCGAAGATTAACTGACAAAATTTGTCTGGCAGATAGTGATCTGAATGGAATTCACTCCTTTATCAAATATATATGTTCAATTTCGTTTGAACAACAACAAACCTAAATATGAATTATGAATTTTTATCAATTTGTATTATTAATTTTATTATATACCTAATTTTATTATAATTTACATTCAAGTACATAATGTAAATACTGAATTAAAACCCAATTGTGAATTATACTTTAGTTGTAAGTTGTAAATTTAACATTTTGTTGCCAATGAACAGTAATTAGGATTCGAAAACCGAAGATCGCTAAAAGAACCGAATAAGCGATTTTCTGGTCTCTTACTTTTCTAACCTGCATCTAGTTACCACATTTTCAACAAAAGAAATCTTAATTTTTTCTACAATCCTTAAACAAAAAATCCCATATTTTTCATTATTTTAATTGGAACCATTTCTTAATGGCATATCTAATTAACGTATAATTTCATTAGAAATTATTTCGAGATTAATCAGTTATAGTTCAATGGGAAGAAATTAAAGTCTTATTTGAGAGCTGCAAATATTTCTTGAGGGGATTTCTAAAATTGCACGTTTCAATTTTATTTTTAGCAAAAATTTTCATTAGACGAATATTACTTGTTTCGCAACACGAAAGCGAAAAAATACTTATTTAACATGATTCGTAGTATTAATGTTACTTTAATTGTTGCTATGTAACTTTTCAGTACATTAATGAAATCAAGAAAACTTAATGGTATCATTCCCGCTATGAAACGGGGTTCTTTTGATTAATTTCATATTCTTTACAAATTATGTATAACAAAATGTTTTCACTCCTTAACATTCTGTCATTCTTAACACTTTCAAACTAAAAAGAAAAACTATTTGCCATCAAAAAGAATCAAACAGGCCACAAACACAAAAATTGAATACATGAAATACTCGTGTTAAACTAAAATCTGGAAAAAAATACAGAAAAAAAAAAATAGCCAACCTAACGAACCAAACAACCGACCGACCGATCAACAATGTGTTAAGTTAAGCGTGTGTCAAATATTTTCTTATTTGAAGTGACACTTTACGAGTGTTTCATCTCATATAAAATTTTTCTTTACTTTTACAAACTGCCGCGTAGTATTCTAAGCAAAAAAACCCCATGATGATGTTGATGAAGGAAAAAAAATCTAAAACGTTTGAAATTCTTTTTCACACATTTCTGTTTAGTTGATTAGTTTTGTAGTTGTTTATATGGATTTTTTTTTTTTTTTTTTTTTTTTTTGTTCGTGCAACACAATTTGTTTAATTTTTTTTTTTTTTTTTTTTGTACGAGTACTAAGCATTTGATTAAGTAGTTTCATGCTTTTTGCTTTAATTATATTAAGGATTTCCGGTAAGATACTTCTCAATTCTAATACACAAGTAGATGAAAAATGCATTTTTTTAATTTTTGTATTTCATTTAATTTGTTTGTTTATAATAAATATTATTACTATTAATTTTATTTTATAAATTTTATTATTTATGTACATAAGTGAGTGTTTTTTGTAATTTAATAAATTAATTTTTAAATTCAGTTTTGCTTTTTTAAATACTTTAACAAATTGTTTTCTTTTTCTTTCTTTTTTTTTATTTAATTAAGTTTAATAAATATAAACATTATATATATATATATATATATATATATATATATATATATATATATATATATATATATATATATATATATATATATATATATATATATAGTAGATTATTATAACTAAATTTATTTAAACTAAATAATTGTTTATTACTATTAAACTATATTACAATTACAATACTATAGTACATACACTTTTGTTAATTTTTTTTTTTTTCTTGGTGTAATTTTTTATTTGGATTTATTTTATCCAAATGAAAGAAATGAGAGATAAATTGTTTTTATAGACTTGTAATTAGAAAAAAGTGTGATTTATTACTATTTCAATTAATTATAAATTATTTTAATTTATATATGGGGTTAGTAAATGGTGAAAAAGTAAAACGAAAGAAACGTAATCATAAAATGTAAAAAAAAAATATATATATATTTTTTAAATTTCCAAAATTTTATAAAGCAAATGAACTTTATTATTATTATGGTTATTTTTATTTTAAATTTAAATAAATATTTCTGGAATTTATGGAAAATTGTAATACTTTAATTTTGGCTATAATTAAATATTAAAAATATTTTTTCAATTTTAAGGCAGAAATTAGAATATTAGAATTAATTAAATAATTAAAAATTTGGATATATTTTTTCTTTTTATAAAAAAAGCCAATTAATTTAATTTTAAAAAATAAGCGTTTACATACATACTTTGATGCATACATTAGTAAGAGCAAACCTTTCAAAATTCATCAAAAATTTTGATTTTTCAATATTATGATTATTTCTTTAAACAAAATAGAAAACCTATTGCATGTTTTTAGTTTCAGAGTTTTTGTCGATTTTCAAACTATTTGTACAAAATTTAGTTGTCCTAAATGCTTTTGTTTAAGAGATATCGGTGGAAAAGTAAGAACTGAACTAAAGTTACGGCGGACACCGTGTTTTTATAACATTTTGTCTACTTTCAATAAAATCCAAATCCAAAAAAAAAATGTATATCCTTCTTTTAACAGACAGTCAGACGGACGGACAAAGCTAGATCGACTCAGAATCTTTTTATGTTGTGAAGTAAGCTAATCATCGTGCATATAATAAGTAATTGATTAAATAAACAACAGGTTTTAAAATATTTTACCAATTAAAATGAATTTAATTAAAAGTAGTTGGTGATTATATTGTATTGTCCGTAACTGTATACTTTATGGGGTCCTAAATTATTTTTTCGACATGTTACACACGGAATGACAAACCGAATATACCCATATCATCTTAAGAAACACTTGATTTTAATTACACAAATTCCGATTAGAAGAACTGGAAATGAAAATTTTGAAATACATTAACCTTTTGACTGCCGGACACTTTCTCTAAAGTGATTTCAATATTTGTCACTTTAATATTATTATTTCAATTTTAATAGACTGACTTCGTTTGCTAGCACCTAATTTCTGTTATCTACGAGATTTTATATTTGATAAAATAGTTGTATTTTTTAAGTAAAAAATATATTTCTATATCCAATTTGGCGTATAAACATAAAATTCTGGAACTGTTTCTAATAGATGAATACTCTCACAACATCAAAATAGCACACCAATTTAAAAGTATTTATATAATATTTTATAATCGTGGTTAAGCCCTCTAACGGTAAAAGCTACCTCAGTGCTGGCATTTTTTCTTTTAATTAGTTTTGAATAAAATTAAAAAAAAAAAACTATCTATTATTATAATATGTAAACTGGTTATAAAAAATATTGCTCCAACCGTTACACGTTGGGGTAAAATGGGTCAAAAGTGACGATTTGAAATTAAAATTTTTGTAATAAAGTATATGTATCAATATCAATTAAAATCTTTAAGCTAGGTTGTATTGTTTTTCTTATAAGGAGCTGTCAAAGTTAAACATTTTTTACATTTTTGAAAAATACTAAAAAATTTAAATTTCATCAATTTTCAGTGTATTTATTTTAAATAAAACGACTTGTAAAGTTAAAATTTAAAATGGAAACGTAAACTTCAGGTATTTAAGTATATTTTTCTTTAAATATTTGTAAAAATATATTTTGTCCTAATATTTCTGTTATTTTATTTTTATACCCACCATCAAAAATTTTTATACCTACCATCAAAAAGAAATTATTTTTTTCGAAAAAAATAATTTCTCAAATCGGGCTATATATGCGCACGATTATTTTCATAATATTAAAGTGGACAATATGTAAGAAAAATGTCATTTTCTTTTCTTTATCAAACATAAAACAGTGGGGCAAAATCAAAATAAATCTGTAACTTCTTCAAAATAGGGTACTAATGTCATATAAAATGTTTAACCAATAGCGAATTTTTGATCCTTACCCCCATTTCCAAGATTTTTATATCACCTTAAAGTCCTTTTTAAATCCTTTAGAAAACATGTTTGCATGTGCTATTACTCTCATAAATTTTTTCGAGATATAGTCATTTGAAAATTCAACAATCTCAACTTTGCAAGATGTTGGTCTTTTCCATATATATCCCAACATTTTCAAAAGATTTTATAATATTTTTGCAGTTTATTAAATAACAAAATTGTCTATTGAATAAAGAAAATTTTCGGCAAAAAATAAACGATTTTGAATTAGCAAGTTTGCAAAAATTAATAAACAGACGGACGGAGGGACAACTTTAAATCTTTAAATTTCTTTAAAAGCCTTAAAATTCCAAAAGTTTATTATTATTTTACTTCTTGACCAATATAAAAACTTAATCTAAATATTAAAGTATTGGTATGACCTTTCCCTAAATTAATTGCCATTTTCGACCCCTTTTACCCCAATGTGCGTTAGAGGGTTAAAAACACACTAGAAAATATTAATCATTACAATCATGAGTTAAAATAATCAATTATTATGTAACTATTTTTCAGCACTAAGTATTTCCTTTCAATGACAACTCTATGTTAAAATCATTACTTTTTCGTTTTTTGTGTTAGTTCTTTTGTAGCTGGATGCATAATAAAAACATGTTTTTTTTTCTATCACGTGACCATCACTAATATGACCCCCTTAATAAGGCAGGCATAATAGTATAATTCACTATAACTCGAGAACAATTTGGCCGATTAAGATAAGTAGGATCTGAACATTTTTTGTCTACATAATAATATTCGGAAATTATATTCGAAAAAAAATGTTCACCCAAAATTAAAAAAAGTATAAAGTTTCCTTGAGTTATCATTAACTTTGTTTAAAGGAGGGAAAATTTTTGATAGACCAATATTATTTTTATTTGCAAACAGCTGTCGTATAAACGTAAGTCACTCAAGGTTTTAAACGAATGAAGAAAAGTTTGAAGAATTTTTAAACTTCAATTATATGAGAATATTCTGATCAGTGTTGCCACAAAGAAAATATTTTTCCTAACAAAATTTTCTTTAAAAATTACCACAAACGGCCGAAATGTAATGATATTCTTATTAAATAAACTAATTTGTTTATTAAAATAAATTGCAAAAGATTAAATTTTAAATTAATTTTAAACGTCTGAACAATGTTCTGCATATTAATAATAAAACTTACAGATTTTGGCAAAAGATTCAAAAGACATTCAAAAATATCTTTTGGGTACAAGAATCTATTAAATGTTTAATAAATTTTAATTTTTAGATCAAAATCATTAGTTATTAGTGGTTTATTTATGCAACATATACTTTTATATCAAATTTTTCTGGCCATCAAATTATTATTTAATGACAATAATGTCAAACTTAATTTAGATATTGAATGATAAAAATAAAAATCAGGTATTTACTTTATCACATCTAAAAATAGTTTTGAGTTATTTATATTTTTTATTATTTATATTTTTTATTTTATATTTTCAAAGCATAAATTAAAATATAAAAATAAACAACTAAATTTCAAGCAACAATTTTGAATTTTAAATTCTGCATAACTATTTCTAATGAAATTTTCTTTCCCGTTTAACAACTCTGCCCTAGAGGTATTTATTTTAACAAATAATGGACATAGATTTCTAGTAGCTCTTACTGTTTAAAAGCAATAAAGTAAAACTTATTAAATATTCAATTGTTTAACAAATTTCCATCAAGTGTCAAAGAAAAAGGATTAAATTAATTGAATTAAATCCTTTGAATTATTTAAACACGTCTTTTGTAACAACATTTAAGAAAATCAATTTATCTCTCATTTCAATTAATATTTTTACAGAACTCATAAAAGTTTGCTAATATCACTTTTTATACAAAGTCTCTCTTTTGTTTTTGGTCCTAATAAGCCCTGCTTAATAAATGGAAATCTTTAATACAAAACTAAACGAAATGTTTAAATATTTACAAATTAAAGTTACTAAATTAGTACAACGTCCTAATAACGTTAGACTTACAGCAATAAAAACTCAGCTATTGCGTGATACTACTGTTACCGGTTTTAAGATGGGCGCAGGTGGTGAAACGGCAGCTGTCGCCGACGGTGATATTGAATGGGAGGGTGATGAGGCAGGTTGGCCGAGATGCGTTAAAACTTGCAATGGCTGATGAACGGCGGAGGGAGCTTGATGCGGATGAGTTGGAGGGCTGAGATGATGTAACGCGGACAATTGATGTTGTTGTTGCTGCTGTTGTTGTTGTCTTTGATGCGCTGCTATGGCAGCAGCAGCCGCATGTTGTTGCAGGAGCTGTTGATATTGCAAACGTTGATAGAGATCGGAGGTGGGCATAGAAGCGGCGGCTGCAGCTGCTGCCGCGGCAGCCGCTGGATGACTTTGAGGTGGCAGGGCAGCGGCGGAAAGTAAACGCTCCATATTGCTATAATTGGCAGCCGCCATGGCGCTATTAACACGAGCTGAGAAGGGCGAAGGAGGTAATGCTGGATTCTTTGGCACAAAGGGATTATATCTACCATACATACTAGCTAAGAGACTGGGATTAGCAGCTCCTGTAGCAGCCGCTTGTTGAGGATATAGGAACTGATTGAACTGAGGATAACCTAGACCAGTAAACATGGGTCCTATTAGAGAACGTTTGAAAGCCGCTAATCTTGATCTAGAGGCGGCGGTGGTACGCCTTCTCAACTTGCCCGTTGAGCCCCCTATAAAAACATCATCTGCTGAAGGATCTAACATCCAATAATTGCCTTTACCGGGATCATCATAGTGGCGGGGAACTTTGACAAAACATTTGTTGAGACTGAGATTGTGGCGTATGGAATTTTGCCAGCCTTGTTTGTTGTCACGGTAGTAGGGAAAATTAGTCATTATGTATTCATAGATGCCATTGAGTGTAAGACGTTTTTCGGCACTTTGCCTAATGGCCATCATTATGAGAGCATTATAACTGTAGGGAGGTTTTTCATTGCCCTTTTTATCTGTTACCGGCTTTTCGCCATTTTCATCTTTAGTTTCCCCTTCACCCTCGGTGCCTTCGCCATCGACATCAGCCTCTACATCACCATCCAAATCATCTTCATCATCGACCACATCGGGATCCAAACCAGCCTCAAGATCACTTTCAGTACCCTCATCATCATGTGGATGATGATTACGCAGGTTGTGCGGTACACCTTCGGTGCTATTAATACTTAATTCACTACCGTCGGTAGGTGGTGGTGGTGACATGCTAGTAACATCTAAATCTGAATCGGCATCTTGGCCATCAGTATCATCACAAAGATTATATGATCTTACATGATCATTTTGTTTTGGATTATGATGTTGATGGTGGGGATGATGTTGCTGATGATTGTGATTATTATCTTCCACAGTTTCGGGTAGAATGGCATTAATGGAGAAACTCGATTTCAAGTGAGGAGTACGGGCCATTTTATAGAACTGTTGCAAATGCTGATGGGTATCCAGCAACGCTTGATGGTGACTATGTAATTGTTGCAGGTGATGATCTTGTTGTTGTTGCTGCTGAGGCGGCTGATGTTGTTGTTGGTGTTGGGGAGGAGGTGAATGTAAATGGGTTATTTGAGCTGGAGTTTGTAGATGATCTGAAACTCTTTCAACAACACTACATGGATCATCGATTTTAACCATGTTTTTGTTTTACTTTTAAGCTCACTTTTTTATATTTTAATATTTTTGGGAAATTTTTAATTTAATTTTTTTTCTTTTCTTAATAATACTTTGCACTCATTTAGTATTTCTTTTTTTAATTATTAATTACTATATTTTTGCTATAATTAACACTTTCATTTATTATTATTGAATTATTTTTACTTGAAACTAATGAGAACTTCTAAATTCTTAATAAAAATGATCTCGTTTATTAACGTTTTCAAACTCGTTTTACGCAATTGTAGCATTTACGTCCGTTTTGTATCAATGATTATTGTAGACTAAAAATATCTTGTTATCAGAAAGACAAAGAGTATTTTATTACTATATTGTGGAGAGTTTTTTTCTCATTTCTGTTTTCCTTTTCCTTCTTTCATTCGATTCCAACCAACTTAATAAAACACAAGCATTTGCTTTATCCCACCAAACATTTACACGCTCTTATTCACTCACTCTAAGTTGGTGAGCAAACGATTGGCCAATCAAATTAGTGGAACTTGTGCTCTTTCATGCATTGTTAGTGTTTTGTTGGTAGCAACCAATGATTCAAATGAAAACATAAACATTCTTATTCGCCACTTTTCGGTTTTTGCAGTCAATACACTTTGTGTTGTGTTTGTTTTGATCGTTTTTATTGTTGTTGTTTTGTATTGTGTTTAGTGTTGTTTGACTACTCTGCTCATACGACCGACACCCATGTTGGTTGGTATGAGTTCTTTTCTCGCATGCACACCTCATATTCTGATATGAGCGAATGAGTGTGTGTGTGTGTGCATGTGTAGATACAAGATAGAGATTTCATTTTTGTTTTTCTTTTTTTTTATTTCTGTTGGGTGTTGTTTTAATGAAAACAACTGGTTTTTTTTTTGTTGAGTTGTATTGTTATAATTGTTGTTGTTGCTTCTCCTATGAAACGTGTTATTTGCTCACTTCGTTTATTTTGTTTTTTTTTGCATGCAGATGTTTTTTTTTTTTTTAAATCATACACACATATACTTTAACAAATATTTTATTTTAATATTTTTTTTTAGTTTTCTCTTTATAACACATCCACCATATTATTAATATTACACTACATATTGTTGTAGTTGTTTTTATTATTATTGTTATTATGATTGTCGGTTATACTTACTACATCCATCTAACCATACAAGCAATCGCAAGTACACTTTTCATGCTCTTCTTGTTTTTGTTGTTATTTAGTGTATAACAGGATACAAATATACATACATACAAACATTCATATACAATATAATATTTTGCAGTAGCATTAAGTGTAAATGTTTTTGTTTGTTGCTCCATAATTTGTAGTATAGTTTGCAAACTCACGTTTCCTGGGTTTTCAAAGCACAACATACACACACATGTACTCAAACACAACCACCTCTACTACATTTAAATACACGCAAAAAAATACTAGCGTTGTTTTGTTTTGTATGCTTTTCTTTTTAAACGCTTGTCTTCTTAATTAATTGTTTAGCCATGTCAGCGATAAAGACTTGCGCTTAGTTTTGATGTTGTTTTGTGTTATTCTTTTAATTATTATTGATTAATATTTGTGCGAGTAGTAAAAAATGTTATCAAAATAATTAATTTCTGTTCATTTCTTTAGGAAACTATAATTTAACAAAATTTCAAGAGTTCATAAATATTGAATTAATATTTTGTTTTGGATATTATTTTTCTTAATATAAAAGTGATTGTATTTAATTAGAATAGGATGTTATTCATTTTCGTTATCAGCTGTTTGTTTGAGATTTGAAATTTTTTTTTCAAAACAACTTTTAAAAGTCGACTGATATGTATAAAGTTGTTTATTGTATTTGATTTTAATTTTTATCAATTATTGATGTGATTTTTTGTTATTACTGATGTGATAACGATATTGAGGTAAAATTATTCAAACAAAGTCGTTAATTTTGTTTGGAAAAATTTGTTAAACAAATTAAAAGATTAGTATATGAGATTTAATTATAAATATATATTTGAGAGAATAAATTTAGATCAATTTCCTGTTGATATAAATAGTTTTGTGGTGTTTATACTTTTAATTTTCAGAGAAATCTAAATTAAACATTTCAGTACTATTTGAATAAAGTTCAAGTGATAAAAAAAAATAGGATTTTCAATGCATAAAAAAAAAACAAAGTTGGGGAACAGCTTTGCTTAAAATTGACATTTGAATACGCATACAATATTCATTTTAATTGAATGTCACCTAAAACCTCAAAATGATGAAGAAATCGACTTTAAATTTAAACAATTTCTCTCTTTTTTTTTTTTTTTTTGAGTTTTGGCGATCTTTTGTTTTTTGATGATTTTTTCAGAATAAGCGATTTTTTCACATTTTAGCGATTTTAGCGAGTTTTGTGATTTTTTTCACGTTTTGATGATTATATTGAGAATTAACGATTTTTTATATTTTTTATTTTTTTAGTTTTGATGAATTTTTCTTCGCATTTTAGTAATTTATTTGAGTTTGAAACTTTAAATTCAAATTTTGATATCCGTTAAATCATTTGAAGGTTTTATTCAACTAATTTAATTTTCATTGGAATGCTTTCTGTCCCAATATGTCTTTTTCAATATTATTTAAAAACTCTTTTACTATTTTCGTTTCAATTTCGTTAATTGTATATCATAAGATCAAAGCTCCAAATTATATTTAATCCTGTTACTTTATTTGTGAAACTAATCTTTTACTTTTTATAAAATATTTACATACCCAGCAAAAACTTTTTGGTTTTTGGTAATGACAACCACTTATAAAAGTACTTTCTTGGTAATGAGGCGTCATTATTATTTGCCTTCGTTACATTACATAAATAAGTACTCAATAGTATAATAGAAGAGTGTAAGTTACCATCACATGGATCAGTTGGTTAGAGCGCAGGATTAGCAACCACAATGTTGCTGGTTCAACCCCATTCTGATGCTAAATGTCTAAAAATATATTTTATGCTAAAAAAAGTTTCTTAACTTTGAAAGGTGTACTTAGTAAGACGAATAGTTAATATGGTCCCAAGTTCAAATTCGTGGACAACTCGAACAAAAGTAACTAGTTACTGAGGCAAAAAATAAGTAGTTTATTTTTGTTTCCAATTATACCTGCTAGCTTACCAGGGAAGCAAAGTTTTTGCTGGGTATTTTTATTCAGTTGTTATTGCAAATTTTTCCGGAAACAATCTTTTATTAGTGTAGGTTGTGCAAATCGATCCCTTTTATATAGCTATGGATCTTAATATTAAGGCTAAATGGAAATTGATGAAAATAATAGAACGAGAAATGAACACAAGCTCAATATGTGAAAATATAAACATTTCTATTACAAACATAAAAAAGAATTCAACAAAAAATATGATTTACAAATTTATTTTTACATAATTATTCACAGAAAAAATATGGTCTATTAAATAATTTATCAATGATAAAAACAATTCCAATTACTTTTTTAATAGTATCCATTATTCAAGTGATCAAAATTAAAATTTTTAATATTTTTCATTAAAAAAAAAAAAAAAAAACAATTTATCGACTTTCAACTATAGCCTGTGTCGGTTCTTAAGGCTGCTTTTTGACAGCTTTATAAATTTCTCCACTGGGTATTACTCAACGAAAGATACCACACTAGAGCAGCATGATTGACTACTGCCGGCCAATCGTTTTGTATGTAGCTAATAAGGTTTCTTTGTCCATACTCCAAGTGCTGCCGGCTAGTGCTTTGAGGACCTTGTTTCTACTTATGCGAAATTGCAGTAGCATGAGCTGGTGACCCCAGGATTTTTTGGGTAGTTCAATATCGGAATTTTAACTCCATCGACAAGGACGCCAAGCTCGAGTTTTACCTCCTTGATCCAGGTGGTGAAGAGTGTTGCTGATGACTTCGTTGGTGATAACTGCGGATTACGCGCAGTGAAGAAATTATGAATTTAGTTGAGATACCGCATAAGTCATCAACGTTGTGGCCCGTCGCCATTATACTGAACCAAGTCTCGTAGGTAATATTGACGTACATTTTTCGTAGAATTTTAACGAAAAAAAATATTTCAATTAACAGATTTTTTCTTCAAATCTACTAAAAAATGTTTGTCAAAAATATTTTTTTTGTGAAATATGTTGATTTGAATAAAATTTCGTTAAAAAATTTACGAAAAATCTGTTAAATTTACGAAAATTTAGTTAAATTGGGCAGTAACTCTTAAACAATTGGCAGTAAGAGAAACAACACACAATTTTATTCAGTTTAACATCCCAAAAAGGAGTAAATTTGAATAAATTATCTGTTAAATTAATTAATATTTTTCGTAAATTTTAAATTGACTAATATTTTTTAGTCAATTTAAATAAAATTCTTCAACTTGACCAAAAATTTGTAAATCGACTAAAAGCATACACATTTTAAGAAACTAAATAATTTATTTTGTTCAAATTGAATAAAATTCTTCAAATTGAAGAAGTTTCTTTTAGTTTACTAAAGACATGTAAAATTTAAGAAATTTTGTTAATTTAAATAATTTCTTTTAGTCAAATTGAAGAAACATGTGTAAAACTAAAAAAATTTCTTCAATACAGAAAACGTATAGTGAAGAAGATCAGTTGAATGACAAACAATAAAGCTTGTGTACGTGTTTTTGTGTCAATAGATTTAAATTTTGTTTAAATTTTTTATATTTTGCTATATATCATCAAAAAAAAAAAAAAAAAAAAAAAAAAAATATTAAGTTATAAATCTGTACGGACTGAAATTGAATGCAGTGCACTGGTTGTTGATCACTGAGTGCACATCTAATGTACTCAATAAATGGTACAAAAATAGTTTGTTATGTTTAATAAAATTTTAATAAATGTATATTTTTTTTATTTTCTCAGGCTGATATCGATTAAACACTTGTACTAAAATGTGGGTTGTTTTCATTCGAATTATAAAGAATTTTCATAAAACATCATCTTATATAACGATAATATACCTGATGGTAATATATTACAATTTAATTATAAAATAACAGAATTTCTTATTTCTCAAATATTTCTTAATTTATATTTCAGACGGTAATTTATTTGTTTTATTTTACATTTTTGAAAGGGTCTAATCTAACCTTTATCATAAAATTACTTTAATTAAAACTTTTCTTACGTAAGTTTATACTAAATTTAATTAAATAATATATTTTATATATTTTAAAATGCTTATTTCTAACATGAATTATATTTTTTTACACAATAAATATTATTATTATTATTAAAGTGTTTAAAATTACTTATTTGTTTTATTTTGATGATTGCAATTTTTAGTAAATTTTCCTACAGAAGTTTAAACAGCACTTTGGAATTGACAAAATTTTGTCAATTTGAATAAAATTCAAATGTTAAATTGAATAAACATTCTTCAATTTTAAGAAAAAAATTTGTTAATTTGAATAAATTTTTTTATTCAATTTAACTAAAATTTAGTAGAATTAAATAAAATAATTTAGTTAAATTGAATAATATTTTCTTCAATTTTACTAAAAATTTAGCAAGTTAACTACCTTTTAATTAACTAATTGAATTAGTCATATTGAGGAATTTTCGTCAATTTAACTAACTTACGAAAAATTAACAAAAAATTCTGTTGAATTGAATAACGATTTTGTTGGTTGATATTTAACCTACGTTTCTTCAATTCTACACCCCATTTTACCGTATTTACTGCTCATTTTGGTTCAGTGTATGGTACAGTCATCCGCATATGTAATCACCACTACTCCTTGAAGACAAAAGATCAAACTCCACGAACGACTGACGACCACTCAGATAGTTCACGATCCATCTCTTCATGTTGTTGGTCATTGTGGACTGCATGATGTCCTGGAAGAGTGTAGTATGGCTAACAGTGTCAAAAGCTTTTGACAAGGCAAGCGCTCTTTAAAATGTTTATATGTATAATTATCAAATTAAAAAAAAAAAGGTATTTAGTTACTAAAAGAAATTAAAAAATCGTTAAAAGATATTATAAAAACTTAAATAAAAATTAGATTGCACAAAATATATGCAAATTTTAAAAATATTGAGGGAAAATTTACAAAATATAGTAAATGTTCAGTATTTGATTGCATAACTTGGGTTTTCTTGTCATTTTAAACATCTCTTAAGTATTGAGGCTATAAACTGTTTAATATAGTCGTTAGTAATAGTATTTATATAATCGCTAAGAAACATAATTATATTTAATTATTTTTTTTTTTCTGTCAAGCTTTTACAATTCTCACAATATATGTGTGATCGTTATCATGCTATAATGTTTATGACAGTGTTAGTTCCCATTCATGATATGGGAGCTAAGATCTCTGTAAATTGGGAATGTTATTTTGTCAGTGATCCATAAATATTCTGAAAATACTTTCACATCATTATATGCATCTGCGAAATATTTGAAAATTTTCATGATTTTTTAGATTTAGCCTGCATTTTTAGCGAAACTCTAACAATTATTTTATTTCAACTTATTACAATTCTTTTTTTTTTTTTTTTTTTTTTCAACTAAATCATGTTTGGATTTTTTTTTTTACACAACTTGATAATAAAAGTTATCTTCCATTTGGTTTGGTTTAAAATTCATTATCAATCCTACATAAATTTATAAAAGTTAATAATATTTTGTGTCATTCTTGCAAACTTCCTATGATGATTGAAATTATGGCTATTTATATTGATTATCCCACCAAGGAAAATGGGAGTCATGTTCTATAATTTGTAGAATTTTGCTTTTAAATTTGTTAAAGTGTATTGTATATTTTATCATTATGTAAATATGTTTTAAAAATGTACAACCCATAATGATGGCCACTTTACTAAAAACTTCCTTGGTTTCTACCACTATCCTTTAACTACTTGTCCGCTTTATTGAAATTTATAATAAGAAAAAAAGTTCTTACATACATACATACATACATACATACATACATACATACATACATACATACATAAGTTCCTTGAATTTTTAATTTTAAAAATTACAATTAAAAAATTTAGAACATTAAAATGTCATATAATGTTTATTAAAACTATTTCAATTAATGTGGTGTCATGTAGAGTGTTTTTGATATTTTATTTACCTCATTGAATAAAATTCCTTTACTTTTTAACTATTTTTCTTGAGTTCATTTTTTCTCCAATACGCGAGTGTACAAAACAAATATTTTTTAGTGTAAACGAGTGCAGACGCCATGTTGTTTTTTTTTTCAATTTTTTTATTTTACCATTAATGATGGGTGGGGCTTGTGGTCATAATTTTTGCTGTTGCTTTTAAATGCTCCCCAATCAAATAATTGAATGTTTTCATACAAAATTCATTTATAAATACAATAATCATCACATACATACATACGAGTACAGACAGATACAAACATTTAGATATTTTTACATTGGATTTTCATTGGATTGTTTTTAGTTGGGGGATATTTGTCTTCTTTTTTTGGGTATGGGGGTCTTTAAGAAATAGTTGACATAAATTGTTATTGTATTGTAGTAAATAAATTGTTTAAATATTTAATAAACATTTTTTTTTTTTTTTTTTGTAAAACCAAACTGTTTATTGTTTTTAATGGATTTTATTTTTCTGGTTGTTTTGTTTTTGTTAAATGTATATAATTGTCATCATAACAAAATGTCATATACAAAAATAATCATGAATTTTTTAAATTGTTTTATTTACGAGTATGACGAAATTCATTAGAACAAATTTTTATAATTATAAATAATTGCCACACACGTGTAAAGTTTTTCTTTTTTAATTGACATGACATGGACGAGTTTAAATGTTTGTATTTTTTTTTTTTTTTTAATTTTTATTTAAACACATAAATCATTGTACTATTCCATATTTAACTCAATTAATATTTAATGTAATGAATAATAAAGTTTCTTTTATTTTCTTATATAAAGAGTTGCTTAATTAAATATAAATAAAATATAAAACTTGTTCACCTAATAGTTAAAGGTGGGCAATAGCAGGTCTACCTAAATAGATGGGGGAGAGTTTGAATTTAGAAGAAAGAATCCGTAAGTTGGGCTTATAATAATATTTTATAGTTAATTAGACCCACCATCTAAAAGATGTGGGGTATATTGATTTTGTCATTCCGTGTGTAACATGTCGAAGGAATCATCTAAGACCCCACAAAGTATATATTTTCTGGGTCCTGGTTAGATTCTGAGTCGATCTAGCTATGTCCGTCCGTCCGTCTGTCTGTCTGTCTGTTGAAAGAAGGATAGAGCTCGAACGGGACAATGTAGGGAGACGAAATTTGGCACACAAAAAAGTTATGGGCTAAAAACTAGAAACACAGGGTGTCCGTTTTATAGTTTCCTGCTGATATTTCTTCAACAAAAGCACGTATGACAACGAAATTTTGTACGTATAGTTTGAGGATTGATATAAACTCGGAAACCAAAAATGGGCGTGGTCCGCCCTCTTTACCGCCCTCCTCCCATATAAGGTGAAAATCAACGAAATTGTGTTCAAATAGTTCAAGGTCCAATGTAAACTCGGAAACAAAAAATGGGCGTGGTCCGCCCACTTTACCGCCCCCTCCCATATAACGTAAAATTTGAAAAAGTTGATGGTGGGTATATAGATTCGGCCGGGCCGAATATAAATTCGCGCTTGTTTCTTATGTACGTTATTAAAATATTAAATAATTTTTGGATTTGTCAAGCAAAATGTAAATAAGAAAAATATTATTTTATTTTAGGTTTTCAAAAAAATAAATTTTTTCTTTGGTTTCAGCTAGAAAATACGAATAATTAATATTAGAGAGAAGAGAGAAATGTTTCTTTTAATTAGTGAGCGATGTAGTTTGATGAAGAGATTTTTCCCTAAACTTGCGATTCATTGGGGAATTAATTTTCATGAGCGGAATTTTGTAATATATGACGATTTTTCGTATACAAAGTACTGTACAGAACATAAGCAACAAAATTTATGTTATCCTAAATGTAGAATTATTTTTTAAAGTATTAAAGTTACAACAAAACTAATTGCATAACATTGTTAACACATTTGGGTACTAATAAACATTTATACTTTAGAAAATTTGAATTAGTTCCTTTTCGCAAAAACCAGAAAACAAATTGTTCAAATGTTCTCCATATGAAAGTGTGCATATCAAAAGCAACCAAATATTTAACTGTAAAAATAGCCACAAATTTAAAAATCGTTTCGATTTTTTAAGTAACTGGTAGTTTTATAGTTAAAAATCTAAATAGAGCATTATATATATAAATATATATATATATATATATATATATATATATATATATATATATATATATATATATATATATATATATATATATATATATATATATATATATATATATATATATATATATATATATATATATATATTTTAGGGTAAATTTGAAAATTTTGATTTTGAGATATCATACCTTTTTAGAAGGTTTTTGCATCAGTAAAAATAATGGCGTATTTTGTTTTTTAAAATTCCAACTCCTTCCCCTACATATCTTCGGCTAAAAACGCACATTTTGAGCGCCATTTTGCGCAGAGACGAATCCAATTGATTTATAAAAAAAATTTCTTTTATACATAAAATTTTAATAAGAATGAGCACTATTCAACCCGCTTAAAATGCATAGTATTCTAATTAGGTTGTCCGAAAATTTGATTTTTTTCAAAAAAGTTTTAAAAATATATTTTTTTTTTTTTTTATAAATACAATGAAAATATACCATTTGCTTACCACTTTTCGCACCAAAAAATTTTGTATTTAAACAAAAATTAAAAATATTGAATATTTTAACAAAAAAATGCAAATACTGTGAATTATAATGAGCATGTTTTAAAATTTTGTAATAACAATTATTTTTTGAGATAATTATTTTTTATAGCTATTATCTGAAAATTTCTTAGTCTTATAACTCTAAAGCGAAAAGTCGTAGATTTATTATTTTTGCACCATTTTGTAAAGCAAATAGTATATTTTCACTGTGTTTATAATAAAATATACTTTTAAAACTTTTTTGAAAAAATTAAATTTTTCGGACACCCTAATTGGAACACGATGCATGTTAAGCGGGTTGAATAGTGCTCATTCTTACTGAAATTTTATGTAGAATTGATGTATAAAAGAAATTTTTTTAAAAATCAATTGGATTCGTCTCTGCGCAAAATGGCGCGCAAAATGTGCGTTTTTAGCCGAAGATATGCAGGGGAAGGAGTTGGAATTTTAAAAAGCAAAATACGTCATTATTTTTACTGATGCAAAAACTTTCTAAAAAGGTATGATATCCAAATATCAAAAGAAATTTTTCTTTTCGAAACAAACCCTAATATATATATATATATATATATATATATTTTTTTTTTATTTTTTTTTGTTATTTTTTCTAATATAACCCGATACAATAAATTTTAAGTTTATTTTGAATAAAAAAATATGAAGTAACTTTATTTTATAATACAAATTATATAATACTGCCTAATTAAGGTGTACATATTTATTTTGGAGACACTATTTCGAAAATTACGACATTTCAGTGCATGAAAAAGGACTTCCGCCAAAAGCTTCGTTCAGTTATTATTAAAAATAAATAGATAGATTATATAATCTCTAAGATTTAAAATATATTCTACTCAAAGTCCATTGAAAATATTTAAAGAAGTTTTTAAAATGTTTTTTTCAATAAAGGTACAATTTTTATTTCTGTTTTTATAAAATTTATAAATTATAATTAGGTTGCTTTCTTCCTGAAATCAACAAAATTAATCATATTGCAAAAGAAAAATACTTTAATATCTTTTCCTTAGAAATCTAATCAAATTTTGATATTTTTAGGTTAATAGGTTATTAAAAAGCATAGAAATTTCGTCATACATAGAGAAATATATTGTTTAATTCTATATTTTTCATGAAAAAAAAGCGAAATATATTTAAAAACTTTTAAAGAATTTGATTAAACGTAACTGCATAAAATGATTACTTAATTTTTTTTTAACCATTTGGCCTAATACTTAGGTGCAAGGTTCCAGGAATATTTTTATGTGGCTTCAAAATTAGTGTAGTCCAAAGTGTTGAGCAGTCAACAAATTCAAATGGAAAAAAAATGAAGGGAAATCAAACTCTGCACCCAGTTTTTCTTTAGGACATTAAATTTCCTTTCCTTTCGAAAGGACTTCAAAGCTTCGAAGGATGCGAAGTTTTTAAACACAATAAAATATTTTCGCAGCTTATAATAAACCAATATGGATGTCAATTGAAAGCCATGAAACCCTGCAATATAATAATAATTTAGTTTAAATGTTGCAATGCTAATTTGAAAATTTAACCTCGTAATGTTATACTTTATATAAAGGATTTTTTTATTTTGTCCTGCAACATTTAAATAAAAACCTTTTTTTATATTTTAGTGATTCTTAGCTTTCATTCATATTGCGTTAATATAATCTTTGTAAATAGGTATTTTATAATATTTTTTTAAATTGTGTTTTTTTTTTAAATTTTAAAGTGAAAAAATTGTAAGTCTTTGAGGAAAACTGAATATGTGGTTTTATTATGTATGTATGAGCAATAATCTATGTACTTGGCCAACAATAATCTACGTACTTGGCCAACAGGCTAAAAATAGGTTTTAATAGGTTTAAAATCTAAGATCACGTGTTCTAAATTAACAGCATAATTCTGTGCAGCTCTTTCATTTTTTCGTTAGCAATATTTATTAAAAATTCTATTTTTATTACTTTTAAAATCTGCTTGAGAATTTAATATAAAAAATGTACAACAATTTCCAAATCAGAAAATTTATATAAACTTTCAGCAATTAAATTAAATTTAATGTTGTAACACTTGCTACAATTTAATTTAATCCTCAATTAAACAACTTCATTCCATCCTCATCAATTATTTTAAAACAAATCAACTACGAAATATTTTCGCCATTTAAGCAAAATATTTGCAACATAAAAGGAAAAAAATTCCCTTCTCCCCTTTTTCTCGAACATAAATAAATATTTGAAAATCTCGACATACTCTACTTGTAATTATTGTGTTGTTGTTGTTGTTGTTACTGTTACTGTTTCATGTTTCATGTTTCCAAAAACAATGTATCGAATTGTGTGCAAACAACGAATGCCTCTGAACTGGGACAAATGTGCGTGCGTGTGTTTATCAGGGTGTTTGTGTGTGCTTTTCAAAGTGTTAATAGCCAGAAAACAAACAAATTGTGAAGTGTCCTTTTAACGGTAGCCAAAGGCAACAAAAATGTTTAATGCAATGCCACCCTTTTCTAGGTTTTTTTTTTTTTTCTTGTTTCATGTTTCCTTAAAAAGCACTACATACTACTACTACTAACTTGTAAGTATGTTTGTATTTGTATTTATATTGCTTGTTTTTCTTTCTCTCTGTTGCAAAGCCAACAGACCAACCAAACTACTGAATGTCAAACACATGCCGCTGTTGTCGCCACTGCTAAAATGTCGTGTTTTCATAGAAATTTGGCCAATTAACGCGCTTACACTACGAACTGATTGAAAACAGCTGTAAGTTGTTGTCCTCGAATATATTTACACTTAGCAAAAATACTTATATTAATATTTGTTATTATATTTCTGTCTCTTGTAAAACTCCTTCCTAGTAGTTATTACCGATTCATCCATCTGCTAAATTTATATGAACTTATAAAGAAAAGTGTCGTATAGTTAATAGTTTTGTGTTTTTATCACCGTCACAATCTAACCACTTCATAATCCCACCATCAAATCCTTTCGTTTTATGATAGAAGGAAGGTTTATTTGTCATATTTTGTGTGCGTTTTTTTTTTTTTTCATCTTTTGCAGATCTTTTAAATGTTGACAAAGACATTTTTGGGTTTTAATCTCACACAGTATTTTTTAAATATTTGTACGGATATTAAACGCCGCCATGTAAACGATGATTTTCTTGTTGTTGTTGCCATTGTTAGTACAAAAACAAATTTTATATCTTAACCATATATTTTGAGTTTGTTATCTTTATGACAGAGAGAGAGAGATTTAAATACACATACATATTTCTAACTATTCATAATCCTTTCAGTTAAAAGGACATACATTTATTTATTTAAAATACTTGAATGTAGTTTACGTATAAGTATAAGTAGTTAGTGTTGTTGTTGTTTGTTGCTTCCTGTGTTTGTTGATCTTTAAGACAAAAGTTTGATTTTCTTACAAATTAAGTTGAAGACGGTAGTAGTTGTAGGTAAAGCCAATTTGCTTAAATTGGCTACTGTATGGTTTCTTAATTTACACACATGCACATGTACAATAATAAATACGCAAATACTAAAAACAAATATGGGCAAATATTTAAT
Source organism: Protophormia terraenovae (assembly GCA_951394005.1). Taxonomy (NCBI): domain Eukaryota; kingdom Metazoa; phylum Arthropoda; class Insecta; order Diptera; family Calliphoridae; genus Protophormia; species Protophormia terraenovae. The sequence goes on from OX596074.1 coordinate 149,505,412, forward strand.
TCCTACTGTCTGCTAATGTTAAGAAAATATTTAATGTATACATTCATACATACTTGCTCATACAAATAGGAAGGACTTAAATGTATGTTTATTAATTTATTAGTGTGAGACAGAGGTTCTGAATTGTTTTATTTAGGAACTTAACTAATTTCGGGGATATTTTTTAAGGTATTCTTATATAAATATTCCAAACATTTTTAACAACGAATTGGCTTGGTTCTGTTGCTTTCGTCTTAAGCTTTTGCTCAAGATACTAGATTCCCAATATTTGCTGAGGCAACTAAATTTTCTAATGAAATTTATTATTTTTTTTTTTAATATAAAAATTATGCAACAGGATATCGAATTTTGCACATAATGTATTGCGAAATGTGACTGAATAATTTATTCTAAAGCAAAATAAATATAATGTGATTGAGGAGTTCCAGCTCTCAGGAGAAGATCAGATGTATTAGTTGGATTATCTAGCATACAAGGATTTCACAAATTATGTTATGAAAACTTAGCTGCTAGAGTGGAATAGAATATGAGTCTAATATCCTTTTAAAGAGTATGTGCCTGTGTTTATGTGTCTAGAATATAGTATAAAGTGCACTTAAGAAATATTGTTCTAAAAATAGTTTAGTGTAAAATCAATCTATATATATGTGGATATTTAAAATATTTTTATACCCTTCACCAAAGGTGTAAAGGGTATATATAAGTTTGTCATTCCGTTTGTAATTCCCACAATTTTCGTCGGAGAGCAAAAAAGTTGACATTTTCGGGATCCTTGTAAGAAATGATGACGATAGGAGCATGTCCGTCCGTCCGTGTGTCGGTTGAAATGGCGTTTATGAAGCCCACCGATAACTGACATATATAATATATATATCAAACGATCGGAAATGCTTTCGAGAATTTTGCTATTGGAATTTAGCAAGATCGGTTCATACAATGCGGTGAAGCCTCTGTATATACTAGGGACTTCGTTTTTACAAAGAAGTCTCGGACATTTTTTTATGAATTTTTGTTCTGAAAAAATGAAATAAATCGGTTCAATAATAACTGAGATATCGGACAAAACGCATTTTTTATTTTTTGAAGCCCTGGTTTAAGCTATAGATTTTTATTTTTATACAGATCGGTCACAAATATTTTTATAAAATTTCAGTTTTTTGAATCAGCAGGATCGATTTGTAAATGGCGGAGATATGCTTTAAAAACCGGTTTTTCAGTTTCTGAAGCCTCTGCATATACCAGGGACTTCGAATTTTCAAAAGAGGCTCGGAAATTATTTTCTGAATTTTTGTTCTGAAAAGATGAAATAAATCGGTTCAGTAATAACTGAGGAATCGGGGAAAACGATTTTTTTTATTTTTGAAGCCCTTGTTCAAGCTACAGATTTTTATTTTTATATAGATCAGTCATAAATGTTTTTATAAAATTTCGTTTTTTTTAATGAACCAAATTCGTTCAGAATCAACAGAGTTATGGACCAAAAACAAATCTGTTAAGAATATAAATACACACACAAACATGTATATTAAGCATTGTAATGACTATTAGTGACGTTTTTTGTTTTTTGTATAGACAAGTAGTTTAGTTAGAAACAGCAGTCATATAATGAATAACAGTGTTGTTGTTGTTCTTTGTATATGCAGTCTGTACAAAAATAAATAGATATGGAATTGTTGTTGTTTATTTTTTTAAACTAAAACATATCTGTTAAGAATATACATAAATACATACACAAACATGTATATTAAGCATTGTAATGACTATTAGTGACGTTTTTGCCTATAAGACAAGTAGTTTAGTTAGCAACAGAAGTAATATAATGAATAACAGTGTTGTTGTTGTTCTTTGTATATGCAGTCAGTTTGTATATACACACATAAAAAAATAAATAAATATGGAATTGTTGTTGTTTATTTTTTAAAAGCAAAGCCTGCTATGATTGTTTTTTTTTTCATATTCAAATTTTTGTAGTTTGAAAAAAATTTAGATTTATATATGTGAAAATATGAAAGCATACGTTAAGGCGAAAATTTTATTATTTGTCGGTAATATGGTAATATGATGTCGATAAGATAGTAAGATGGTAATATGGTGAAGGGTATCAAAGATTCGGCACAGCCGAATCTTTTTTCAATTTCATTTTTTTTTTTTTTTTGTTAATTTGAAAAATATCGCGAGATTATTTTCTCTAACCCAATGAACTTGAAGAGAGTTTGTTGCCAGTCCCAACACTAGGATCGGATGTTTTGGGATAATTCCTCACTTATCTTAAATTTACCAAATTACAGAAACGTTAAATAATTCAAGACACAACAATCCCTCGATGACAACCTTTTACTTTAACATACAATTTATGTTTGGAACATGAAACTTAAAAAATTGAAGTTCGAATGGAAATGGTACGCTACGAAATTGATATCCTAGTTATCAGCTTTGGTTTATGGGTGTTTAAACTGTTTATAGGGTGAGGGTAGGATAACTTGCGAATTACTTTTCCGTTTAAATAAAAACACACTTTCTTTTAAAAACGTTATAAAACGTATGTATATATATTTTTATTAATTTTTATATTTTTAAATATCTATTATTTTTAATTTATGTTACACACTTTTCTTCAGGTATACTCTTCGGGTTGGGATATTGATCTTGAGTGATATTCCTTATCTGTTGGGGATGAAGTTGGCTGCATTCACTGGCGTGAACAATGGGATAACTGACATAGGAATACAGTCGGTTTGTTGGTATTCCGGATTGCTAGTGCCGCATTATTAGCGTACAAGGTAATATCGTAAAGTCTCATATTGACGATAATTAATTTCAATTCGTTATATTTCTATTTTGCAAAGTTATGCTCCAACTGAACCAGATGAGAACGAACGCGTTCTGAGACAATCAAGGAACAGCAATGGCGATCGTCTTGTAGATTTTTGTGAGCAAAACCGTCTATTCATTGTGGTACAACATTTTCCCGTAGAAATAATTACATAATTATACTTGGGAATACCCAAATGGACGCACTTTGAACCAATCTATTACCTATTTAACGACAGAACTCTAAGCTTTTTCAGACTAATGTATCAGACCCAACAGTGGTTCCAAAACTTTTTTTTTTTTTTTTTTTTTTGGAAATAATTCTGTAACTTTTGAACCGTTGGAGATATCTCAATAAAATTTCTCATGGTTAGAGGTGAGGTTAGAGATGAGGTACCGCCCTAACCCTAGCGGGTCAGGGGGGTAGTGGGTAGCCCTCCAAAATTGGCCAAAAATTGATTTATGATATAACAGAAAAAAAAGAATTGTATATATATATAGATAGTTCTTGTAAAGCTCAACAAAAAATACGATTACATATGTAGATTATGTAGGGTATACGATTACATATGTAGGTTATCTCTTTAGTTTAAGAAATATTCGAGTCGAAATAAATTTTTACCTCATTTTTAGCCTCGTTTTTTTTTAAACTTGGCGGGCTTAATATTGCATCTAACATCTTTTTAAAATATTCGCCAGATTCTTTATAAAATTCTAAATAATATTGCTACAAGAATCATATAAAAATATGAATCCGTTAAAAACTTATATTAATCTGAAGTTGGAACTTTAAAAAAATTTTACATTTTTCGGGTTTTTTTCCCAAAAAGGTGGCAATATTCATTCACTGATAAAATTTGTTTTTTGTTCCGGGCTTTATAATTTTTTATTGTCTTCAAAAGAAATCTTAATGCAAATGCGTGTAAAGTAGATCCGGAGCAGTTTGGGGCAAAGGTCTGCCCACAAGCCCTATCCAAATTTTGTAAATTTGAAAAATTAGTTTTTCTTTCTTTGTTAAGTTCTCAAATTGCAAAGCTGGGATCGACTTAAAATTATTTTAATCATATAGCTCTATAGGTAAACACACAAAATGTAGAGTCGGCCAAGTTTATATAAGCGTTTTGGAACCACTGTGGACCACTAATTTTAAATACTGAAATTAATTTTAGAAATTTTAAATTTCCAAACGGCTGGTCCGATTTCCACGAATTCCAGACAGTGTTAGTAGAGGTGTAGGCGAATTTAAGGTTTGAGTTTGGACGTTATAAGTATAACGGGGGCGGGTCCAGAGGGTCCTAAATTTGGACACCTCGGGTGTTCAAAAAATTTAAAATGATCTAGGTTCGTTATATCTCATCGTCGTATGTGTAGGTTATCTCTTTTAGCTTAAGAGATATTTGGCTTCAAAGATTAAAATTTTTATTTTTGGACCTATCTTGGTAAAGTTTTCTCGCTATAGCGGGTCCAAACTTCACTCGATTTTTTTGAAAAATTTTTTATTTTATTAACAACAAATAACAAAATTGTGTAGGAAAATTTAATTAGGATTAATTTGGACCTTTAGTCACTTTTTCGGAGTTCGCAATTTTTTGTTATATCTTTCCAACCGATATCGGGGAGCGAAAAATTTCTACTTAAGAAATTTTTTTTATAACTCAAAAAGAAAGTAACTACCTTTTTCGCCAAAAAAAAAAAAAAAAAAAAAAAAAACGCGAAAAATCTACATTTTCAAAATTCAAATTCAAATGCATAAAAAATTTCAGAATCACTGCTTTAAGACATTGTGCTCATATAGTCTACATCCTTATTTGCAGTTTAATCTATATGTAGTATTTATTTATGGATACATTTACTAATACCCACACAAATATTTTGTTAGGTCCTTCAATCCTTGTATTTACATACTAGTAGTACATTTAATTTAACTCTTTCTCTCACTCTCTCTTTTCAACAACTATTTATTTAGGTAGCCAAATAAATTAGAGGTGTATTTGGTGTGGCATATTTATTGATCCCTACATGCTGCATGATAATCCTGCGGTTAAACTGTCATTGAGATTTTTTGCTTTCATTTCAAAAATCATTTACCCGGAAGCTCTTTTTATTTTACCACACTAAAATCGAAAAAGAGGTATGAGTATGTTGTTCACTTAAACAGCGTTAAAAAGGGTTAAATATTTATATATATAGTTTATTAAATGACATACTACAAATATAGTATATGAATGTATGTATATGAAGACATTTGTCATGGCTGCTTATAACGGTATTGATGATTAGTGTATTATAGATGGATATAGATAGATAGATGGTGGGATTAAATATAGACAGATAGATATTACGGTGGATTTGGTTTGTTGGAAAACCCACAAATATTAATTTAGTTTATTAACCATTACAATTGGCATAACTTAGAGGCAGACACCTTTAAAGCATAACAAATAAATATGTGTAAAGATTTTTAGTAAAGATAAAACAGAAACTATGATAATGATGACATTTCTGTGGGAGGAAGAATTAAGCTGCATTTTTATTGGTTTTTACAATATAAATATTTTGATAATTTGGGCTGGTACCCAATATGATAATATTAAAATATGAATTACTTACAATTATTAAGCGAATTTTGGAAACTTGAATAAAACACTTACCTAAAAAGACAAGATAATAAATTAAACTTTAATATAAAAACAATTTTATTTTAGTTATATAAATATGGATAAATTGTTTAGGTCTAAATTCATTTTTTGCATTTTTAGATCTTATTATAAGTTTATTTGAAAAGTGTTCTCCTCAAAATAATATTTTTTCCAAAAATTCTACTTTTAATTTAATATTTATTAATAAGTTTGATCTGTTTTCTTCGACCACTTAAATAATATAAATTAAATGTAACAAAACTGCGGGTCTTGCATAAATAAATTAAAATTTACTAAAACATCATTGACTCACTCACTACAATTTCTATTTACACTTTTGTTTGACATCAGATTTGTTTGGAACAAGACCCTATGATTAGTGCCTACGCTTCTTCGTCTAATGGTTTTTGTGTGTGGAATCAAATATATAAATATTATTAATACTCACACAGACATATGTATGTATATATACGTAATAAATATTTGGAGTGTGTATGCTGGCCGACGGTCAGTAATTGCATTAAAACATCATTAAAATTGTGTTGCTACTGTTTTTGTATTTTTATTGTAGTTGTTGTTATTATTTATTGTTGCCACTACATATAAAATTAATTTAATGTTATTTTTTTTAATTTAATTTTCATCAACAAGCCAACATTTCAACAACAAACATTTTGTCGTGTGGCAAACTTATTCCACCACAATTATAAAACCGCCAGCGTAAATGTTGACGCACATTCATTTCACTTACTACAACCACAAATGGTAGAATAAAATTTAAAGTGTTTACACTGATAGTGAAAAAAATTGTTATTTTTTAAGTGAAAGTTAATAATTGTGATTGTTATATTCGGTTTGGCCAAATCTATGTACCTACCAATGCAACTTTTGTACCTTATGCATTTGTTTAAGAGATGTCGGCGGAAATGTATGAACTGGAGTTACTTCGGACAATAAGTTTTTCTAGTATTTGGTCCACAATTTTTTTTATCAATCGAGTTTGTCCATTTTTAATAAATGTAAACCTTATATGAGAGAAATATTTGAGACAAATTTCGTCCCTGTAGGTGATTCGCTCTCATCCTTATCATGCTTTCAACAGAGAAACAGACGGACGTCTAGATCGTCTTAGAATTTTACGAGGACCAAGACTATATACAATTTATGATGATTATTTTAATATGTTATAAACGGAATGACAAACTCCAATATACCCCCTATCTTTTTAGATGATCCTTCGAATCATTAACTGATGGAGTAAATTCTATACTAAGCAGAATTTAAATCAGAATTTTTTGAAAAATAAGCCATCAAACCTATCGCAGTGGAGCCTAATGAAAATATTTTGAAAATAGTTTTGTCTGATCAGCTTGTCCAAGACATTTGTGATACTATAAGAATAAATATTTATGAACTTTAAATAAAGTAAAAATTATCAAAGAAAGGTTTTCCTATGAAACATTATATTTCTTCCAAAAGAGTCGAAAATGAGCAAAAAAAAAAAAAAGGACTTTCCTCCACGTCGTTGCAACTACTGTAGTCCCCAAGTCTGACAGCATGCCTACCAATACACAGTAGTGCAGAATCGAAATTTGTTGGAAATAAATCTGTAACTTGTGCAATGTTAAATTTGGAAGGGGACCGAACAGAACCCTCAGGGGCGGAGTTAAAGGGGCTCAAAGTTTGGTACCTCTGACATAAACATTTTTAATACCGCTTGTCAAATTTTTGTTTCTCGTCCGATTTCAAATATTTTTATACATTATTGTAGGCACTAATAAGACCTACATAGTTTTTGAGTTATTTTCGTTTGAATTTTTAAGTACCTTAATTTTGCATGTTCTTGGTCCAGTTTTTTCCATATATATCCTAGTATTTCCGACCGATTTTATTTTTTATTTCCTTAACTAGTTAAAAAACAAAATTATCTATTGAATAAAAAAATTTTAAGTCAATATCTTTACCGAGTCCAAAAATAAACGATTTTTAATTTAAAAATTGCAAAAATTACGACTTTTTTCGTTTTTTTGGCCGAAAAAGTATCTACACTCTTTTTTCTCTAAAATAAAATTTTCTTTAATTATAATTTTTCTGAAAGGTATCTTCACAGAGAAGACTTTAAAATAAAAATCAAGGCCAATAACTCAAATGGTCAAGATACACACTCTCCCGAATTTGACCCATTTTATATGAAAGTTTTGATTTTAGTTTATATTTTCTCAAATCACAAAGCACGAATCAGCAAACGGAATGCTGTTTAAGAATTCATAATATGTTGTTAAAAGTTTTCAATCAAAATCTACAGGACTTCGGAAAAATGTGGATTTTATGGGCGAAAATGTGAAAAAACCCATTTTTGGGATTTTCGACTTTTTTTGGGAATTGTGGGATTCCTTTTACAAAAATCTTAAAATTTTTTTCCACTTTCTCATTTTATACAATTAAGTCTATATTTAAAGAAAATTTAGATATCTTTACTAACAAAGATTTTATTAAAGATAAAATATTTATAGTTTCTCAAAAAAACAATTTTTTACAAAAATATTATTTTAACTGCAAAAATCAGAAAAAGTATAAACTTTGATTTTTTTCATCTAAATTACATTACTTAGCTGACATTATTCTTCGTTATACAGAAAAAGATTAAAATCAATATCTTATAGAACCTAAACTAAGCCACTTTAAAGTTTTATAAGTCACGCAAAATTCCAGGGGTCTCTTCGGTACTCCTTCCAAACTGCTACGCCTATACTAAATTTCATCCAAATCTAACCAGCCGATCAGAAGTTTCAGATTTATTTCCAACAATTTTTGATTCTGCCCCACTGTGCAATATTACAATGACCCAAGAGAATTGCCACCACCAGATCGACTAAATTTGACAAGTATTTATACTTGCCTGAGGAAAAATCCGTTCTGTAACATGCAGCTTGCCATTGCTATATCTACATTATTTTTATCCGGAAAGATCTTTTTGGAGTACCTTTTCTGGCAAGCTCGTCTGATAAGCTATTATACCCTACGTTACTGCGTTGTGGCATGTAAATAAAATGGGGAAGTGTTTTACAAAATAAGGCCCTAAATTTCTTAAGAAAAAAATCAATAAATATTATAATGTCCAAGTAAAAACTTTATTAATAATAATTATTTTTGGAAATAACTATTAACCCATTACGAACGAGAAAGATATAGTCGGTCAAGTCCAACAATACCCAACACCACATGGTGCATTAAAATTTCGAGAGGGGTCTCCTTTTTTCTAAAATTAAAAAAATTAAACATACGAATATAGAATATTAAGTCCCATCTATGGTGGTGTGGTGTACACCATTTTTTTATGCTTTATGCTTATGCTATGGATTAACATAACATAATTCTGTGATCCGTTAAAGGTAAAATTGTACATGGATAGAGCTGAGGTGTTTTCGAGTTGATTTGGAGAGGAACACGTTCCTACTAGGTAGGAACGTAGAGAGTGGACCTCCAAGGTTAGTCGCCTCGGGTATGTAATTTTTTATTACAAAAAAAAAAGAAAATAACATATTTTTCAATGATTGGGATTTTGGGTATTTTAAAACAAACAAAAGAGAGAGTTTTTGAATTCTCTGACTTTAAGACAAATTTATTTATCTTTCCCAAAACACATTATTTCTCAAAAATATCCAAATCTAAATTTTAATTTTTTCGGTCTTTCGGTTTATATTTAAAAGAAATTTACCATATTTAATTTATTTTTATTAATCGTATTTCCCAGATATCTTTAACGGATTCAAAGTTACAGAATTATTTAAAAAAACACGTTTGGGAACCACTGTGCGATTTTCTGTGTGATCATCTTTAAGCAAAATCATATTTTCTTCAAAATATCGGAAAAATTTTCATTAAATTTATCCCAAATTTCTTTCTCTAGTTTATCAATCGCCGTAAAAAAAAATATAATTAATTTGCTAATATAATTAAACAAGTTTGCATTCGTAAATTGCCTTGTTGTCTCTGTTTGGCGGTACCAAAGCAGAGTTTGTGGACTATAATTAGACACCAGCAGAATGGAATACGTATTTTCTGTGCCGCTACACACTTCATCATCATTTCGGTTTCGTTGAAACCTAAACATGTCGCCCGCCTTGCACTGGGTGCAATTTTGAGGAACTCAGTTAGCAGCGCCAGGCGTTTGGGGCAAGTAAAAAAGAGGTTGAACCTAGCATCGTAAACGCTGTTTAAGATGTGGTTACATAGTGTCGTAAGCCGACATCCGGCTCGAAGGACCATAAACAAGTTTGCATTCGTAAATTGCCTTGTTGTCTCTGTTTGGCGGTACCAAAGCAGAGTTTGTGGACTATAATTAGACACCAGCAGAATGGAATACGTATTTTCTGTGCCGCTACACACTTCATCAGCATTCGTGGTATCTTATCCATTTCGGTTTCGTTGAAACCTAAACAATAATAATATTTACATATTTTTAAAAAAATGCTCTTTAGAAGTTAAGATTTTATAAAAATTGTGGCATATCAAACGTAAACTGTTTTGTGTGGGCCTTTAAGACATTTATAAACTCGGATGATAAACTAATAGCAAGTTTTACTTCTCTGCTAATCGGACCCTGCTTTTAGATATAAGGAATTTATATCTGCTTAATTTTTTTAAGAAAAGCTGATCAGAATATATACTGGTTCTATTTTACCCACTCCACCATTTATGGGAAATACAAATAATTCGAAATGTTTACACCCATTTGCTAAAGAAGACATTTCAATGATATTCGGATGATTTCTGTATCAAAACAAAATTCTGCTGTAATTGTAATACTGAACAAGTTTCCTAAGGATGCAAATTATTTTGAGGTATCTTCTTATCCATGCTGTTGAACTATTTATTATATTACATATTTCACTTTTAATTTTGTTATCAGTGTGAACGCAGTTCTTACATAAAATTCAATACATTCGCTGATCATTGACATATCACGCGGGCTTCATTCACTCTCTTAGTTTGTAATTTTTGTCCACTATTGTTAGTTACTATAACAGAACGACTGTCTACATAAATGGACAGACAGAATTAATGGTTCAACCTTTGGCAGACTAACTGACTATTTTTGTATCGTATTCATAGTAAATGTACAATTCATACATTCATAATTTCCGTTTAATATTTAATTCTGTGTTGATTCAACTTCTTGTAAATACATACAAACAAACAAACGACAATAAAAACATCATATTATTGTCGTACAAGTACTTTATACATATTTTTTTATTTTATAAATAATTTGTTGTTTCCATTTTTTATATAAGTATTTATAAAATACTACAGAATCAGTCATCATCTTTGATGATGATGCTGCTGCTTTTACTGATGATTACTGTAGTGAGTATTTGTTGCCCTCAACGTTCAATTGACTTAATTGAAAATCGGGTCAACATGGGCCAAGATAATGAACAAACACTAATTAAGGATCATGGCACTTTAGTTTGTATTCGTTTGTTCTGTTGTTGTTGTTGTTGTTTAGTATGTTGCAATAATGAATGAATGAATCAATGACTGAATAATTGAATATATGAGTGAGTATAAGAGATCGTAGTTTAAGTAAAGTGTTTTTTTTTTTTATTATTTTTGTATTCATCTAATTTATAGTCTTTTATGGATTGTGGTCATTGTCTTGGGTTAAAGTTTAATTTCATTTAGATTCTTAGAATCATTATACATATATAGAAGTTACATAAACACGCAAAGAAAAAACATGGTTGGTCAAATCATAATCGGTAACTATCATTAATGTTTAGGTTTATGATTCCCTCAATCATATCAGTTATTATACCCTTTTGTGAACATAATATTGTCCTATCCAATATTAATATAATATGGACCTGGCAATCATAACATTTATATGTGATAGTCCTCACAACCATACTGCATAAATATAACATGATCCCTATATTAAATATTATAATACCCCCAATCATAATACTATGCATACGGTTAAAATGTTTTTTTATTTATTATTATTTTTTTAATTTAAATTTTGCGAATAGAAAATAATTAAAAAACAAATACCACAGCCTTCACTGGACGATTTCGTTCAAGAAAATTCATCTTCACATTCACATACCTAAAAGAAAATTGTAGAAATACATTTTTTTTATTATTATTTTTATATTTGACCGCACTGAATTATTGATATTTATTGTACTTACCGAAAAATATTTCCAATTTGAAATGTGGCCATTGATGATTTGCTCCGTCAGCACTCCGTGGATCTCGTTATTAAAAAATAATAATAAAGTTTTTTAATAAAAATTTTGTGAACTTTTTTAAACGTTTTTATTCACTTTACGTCCGTCACATTTAAGATTTCATTACTGAATGAGTAAATTATTTCGAAAGAGAGATAACAATAAAGACGAGCATATTATTGTCACCCCTCGCATTAAAATATTACATACAAATATTTCATTGAAATAATATGTTACTATGAAACATATTATTCTTTTAGTACACCGACTTTATATTATTACAAAGTATCATATGTTAAAATGATCAGAACAAAAAATAATTGATTCAGCTTAGTCTAAAACACAATAATTTGATTGTGTTAGCCATATAAACTACTTAGGAACATCACTTGATTTCCGCGAGCATTTCGGAATCATGTTTTTTCTTTGCGTGAATGAGTACGTGTACAATTTCTTGTGTGTATGTATTAATGATCAATCATTTGATTTGTTTTAATTAAAGTTTATCTTACTGTCATGTATGTAGGTACATTATATGAAAGAGAGAGTGTTGTTTTTTAATGGGTTTAATTTTAATTAAAATGAAAGGATTGTGATGTAAGTATGTATGTGTTGTATGCATAATGTTTGATTTAGAATGATTAAAGTGTTAATTGTTTTGTGACCTTTTATTTCCTGTGTGTGTAAAAAGAGGAACTTTAATTTAAAAAAAAAGATTTAAGGAATAAATATTATTTAATACATTAATGAAATACTTACATATTTGTAGCTGTGTAATGATTACATTCAGTAATCTTTTACATGAACAATTAAAAATATTCAAAATTAATCCAAAAATAAAATTCGTATATTGAATTTTCTTAATAAAATTTCGGTAAGATTTCATTTTAAAGGATTTATAATGTAATTAAATACTATTATTTGAAATTACAGGCAATTGTAATTGAAAAATTTCAAAATATTTAATTGAAAAATTTCAAAATATTTAATTAAATAACATTTAAAGTAATTTAATTAAAAATATATTCATTACACATCAAACCCTGGTATTTAGTGCTGTAAAAGATCTGCAAAAGCACTTTTTTAATCCATGGAATGCCAGGATATTGTTTTTTGAAGTACTTTTCTTAAAACTTTTTTTATAAAAATTTTAATAAAAATTTAATATTTGTGAAATTTTATATTTTCTTAGAAATTATAAAACTTTTTTCTAGTTTTTCACTTTTTTAGAAGTAATTATGATTAAGTTCTAAGAAAAGCACAAAAAATGTTATTAGTTTTAATTTCAAAATATTGTACTTTTGGAAACACTTTATTTTGTTGCTGGATTGTTAATAAGCGGATTGATTTTTCTGCTAAATATTAGTTTGATTTACACTAAAAATTTGTATTTCAATACGATAGGAGTAGTGGAGCATCTTAGGCACAATCTAGTATGAATATTGTTACTTTAATAGTATTACAACAAAAATGATCACTAGATAATCCTTTAAACAGCAGCACTTTCAATTAATCTGTTATGAATACAACGATCATTTCAAAAATATTTGTTTTATTTAAAAATATTGAAACTACATTTCGTTATAAGCAGCTTTTGGCAAAAGGCTTATAGTATAAATATTTTAGCAATAGTTTACAGTTTATACCAACACAATAACATCTACATACATATGTAGATAATATAAAAAATAATTCTAGAACTATATTCATACCAAAAAAGGATACATCATCAGCCATATGAAAAGAGAAAAAAAAAATCTATAAATCACAACAAAAAGTGTTAGTAAAGTAGATTTTGGGAATTTCTAAAATTATTTTTTAATGTTCTTAGTATTGTTATATTTTATTCAATTTACACATGAACGCATTATAGACTTAACACATTTTGGCAATTAAAGAAGCTTGGATTACAACTGAATTAGGATTTAAATTAAAACAATCCACTTACACTGATCTCTGCTCTCTATTCTACTCAAATCATTATATGTGTATTGGAGATTTTTTTTAACCGTCTCAATTCTTTATTTTTTCATTTTTCAATTTTGTAAGTGAATCTTAAGTAGTTTGTCTTGAAGGTATTGTTTGTTTTATTGAACGAATTTACAGACAGACAGACGGACAGTAATGAAATCTGGTTAAGACAAGCTTCTTAATACAATTGTGGATTGTGGCAAGCAGAATATATGTAGCAATCTTTCATATTCTTTCTTTATTTCTTTTTCCCAGCTCATTGTCTAATCAATCCTCTTTGTTAAATTAAGATCCTTTTGCTATCCTTTTGGGCATTAAAATATTCTACAAATAACAATTGATAGATAGAAAACATTTATCTTCTTTTGGCGTGCGTTCTTTTTGCAATTTTGCCACAAAATATATGAATTGATAAAAATATCTTACGTTTGTATGAGTAAATTGTATGGGAGAGGGAAAGAGTATTATTATTAAGTGATCTGGTTTCAGGCCTTTGTCTTTTGCACCAGATTTCAGGATTATCTGCTCTAGTCTACTAACCTACTTTAACCTATATACAATCCCTTACAAGCATAAATACCCCTACCCCTATAACTACTACCACTGTTACTCTAACAACTACTGTTCTATTGCCTCTAATGTATTGTTAGGAAACATTAAAACAAAAACAACATTTTGCAATGATTATTTAAACCATGTGTATGAATGTGGTTTAATATCTGATCTGATTTGTATTGAAATTCAATTTATGGGCTTAAACGAATTTGTACAATTTGCTAAAATAACAAGCAACACAATTACTTCATCATCACCATTTTTAATACCAACAACAATAACAACAGCAACACTAACAAAGAATATCCTTAAGTAGAGATATAAGTAAAGAGAGAGAGTTGTACGTTAAGTATTTAAGTAGTAAATAAGTTAAGCAGCAAAAGAAGCACCAGCACCAGCAGCAGTAGTAGTAGTAAGTAATTGTAGTCATAGGAGTAAGTTACTTATCTTATTACCAGGGTTAAGTGCTTAGATTACAATGTCGAAAGAGCATCGCCCATATAAGCCCTAAAAGTCTTTTATTCAAAACATTCAAATATTTTATTTCCTACATTTCTTACTTTGTATGTTTGAGTATGTTCTACATACAGATGCTATTTTATTTTCTCACTCAACTTTTCATTTCTTGAATACAGTTTATTTCTACTCTTTCAATCTTAGTTAAGTCTTTCGCTTTAGTTTAACTAGTTGTATTGAGTCTGAAATTATTTTAGATTCTATTTGTATGTGAAAATTGATCCTGTTTTTGTTTTTAATTTTTTAATCCTTAAAAAATATTTTTGCTATAAATAGATAAGATACTAAGTAGTATCCCAACTTAATCTTTAGTTACAAAAATATTTCTAAGCTTAAATGTTATTTTTTTTTTCTAAATTGTTAAATGTATCAGGTTTAACTATAAATATTTTCATTATATTTATATTTAAAGATCTTTTGCGTATGAAAATGTAACACAGATTTTAATTTATAAGATGAGGGTTGAATAAAGATTCTATGCTACCATTTGCACAAGTTTTTACATATTCTATTATGATTTATAAGTAAATTATTATTACGTTTATACGTACCTCTTACTCGCAATTAAAAATATTGCGATATGAAAATTTGGCCGTATAAACGGTGAGTTAATATTTTTTTGGGAGTTAGCAACTCACGAAAAATAATCATGTTTAGTGAAACTAATTGCAAATAAAACGTAAAGCGTTGCCACTTCCTTTTACGTTCATCGACTTTTCTATAACCAAAATAGTATTTTTCCCATCTGGCACAATAAAAAGGAAATTATATTTCTTTATGCAATTTGTGTATAAACAGTGAGTTAATTATTTACAAGTTATTTTTATTTGCAATAACCCTGCATATAAACGTATTATATATCTGGTGAAGAGAAGCATATTGATCTTATTTACTTATATACATACATATGTATGTATATATTATTTTGATATTTTGCAATCATTTATAAAATTTTTTGTAAAAATTAAAGATGTTATCCATCCCCTTATTCTAAAGTTCTATGACAAGTTAAATACTCCTAAATGATCATGTCTTAAATTAAAACTATACCCGATCTTCGTCGTTATTGGGAATCGAAGAATTGCGACGCAAACGAAAACGATGTTTCTTTATTTTTGTATTATTTATATTTATATACGAAGGGTGCCTTTTATATTTTGCGAAAAGCGTATAAATCGATATTTCCTTTTTGAAAAGGACATTATTGACATAATGGACATATGACAGTCAATACCTTTTCTGATGCATTTGAACCAAGTCTTAAGGTAGTTTTTCCACCTTGTTTGATGCACCTCAAAAACATGTTGCAATAACCGATTTTCCAAGTGTCGAAATAAGTTATCCATGCAATTTATTTTGATACTGGGTAATGTATTGAAATAATTGGATAATAAAACAGAGTTGCAACGCGGAAAATAATACAATTCGATATTTTGCAGTGATAATATTGGCGGTTTATTCAAACACTGTGTAAAATCTAGTTTTATCGTAGTGGAGAATGATCCTGGTTTGAAAGATAATTTTACTTAATTCTTGAAAGACTTTTGACAACCAAATGATAACTTATAACGTAAGTTATAAAGTAAGGTATAAAAGTACTTTTAGACTCCAAACGTACCCAACCAAAGTGTACTGACTTCTCAAGAAACAAATGACTGTTTAGAAACAAATTTTGTCATTCATCACAATCTCATAAACACGACTTTAGGACATAGGACCAATTTTTACTTCCTTTTCTTGCAAAAATCAACACTCATCTTTTTTAAACAATTTTAAACTTATATGTGGTTAAAAGAGAAAAACTGTTCTGGACGCCCAAATATTTATGAAATATTGAATACTTTTTAGTAGAATTAATGCTTAGGAATTTCTCGATTACACGACATCTCATATGTTGGTGTTGCATAATTTGTACATTTACAGCATCAGTGTTTTTTAACAAAACATCCGTTTTTAGAAGACCTTTACAAATTTTATTCTTGAGTCAATATTATCCATGAATGGACTCCGCATATCAGCGATATAAGATGGCCTCATTTGGACTCTAATTTCTAAAAGTTAATTGGATTTTAAAAAGATTTTGCTTTTCAATTAATCCACACCTATTTTATTGTAAAATAAAATTTTTTGTCGTTTTTAAGTAACTTTAGGATACAGAAATATCCCTAGTATAAAACAAATTGTTTGAAAACATAAGACCTTAAAAACATCATATTTTAAGATTCTATTAACAGATCTAACATAAGTGGCGTAGTTGCGAATTTTCATGCATTTATTTTTTGAACATAAACAAAAATTATTCTCAATATGAAACTAATTAATCTGATCAAAATAATTACGTATTTCCTCAGGTGCTCGGTATAATGCGGTCAAGGTGGACACGTAAAAAATGTTTGTTTAAAGTTTTTTGTAGGTTTTGACTTAAGTAGACGCGTCTGATAAATATAAAAAGAATTTAACTTTATTTTTTAAATAAATAAAATAACAGAAACAAGAAATGTCTTTAACGTCGTGATTTTTAATACAAAAAATTACATTTACAAAACATGGATGGTATATTTATATTAACAATAAAGTCGGATCAAACGAATGTCTGCAAGTCTTTACACATTTAAGTCTTTTATTTAATATTAAAGTATGAAAGAATAAGTACCAATAAATTGATGAACATTTTTGTAAAAATGTGATTCAGATAAATAATTACTTTAGATAGTATTTAAATTATTGAGAAAAAACATATAAAATTATTTTAGTACCTAATTTTGAATTCTTTATTTTTTATTTTTTTTTTTTTTTTTATAAAGTTTTAGACATAGATTATTTATAACCGACTTATGTTTTTAACAACCGATCTTAATATCTATGTTAATCTATGCTTTAAGATATCCAAAATATGATAATATACCTATCTAAGTAAGTTTTCAAATATGTTTTGTATTTCTTATTACATTAAGTTGTAAATCAGAAGCTGCTTAATATGCAAAGTAAACGTATTATTTTTTTGAATTTACATCTTTAGCCTTCACGAGACTTACACTCACTTTATGGAATATCAAGTCAACCTATTCCTGATACAGTTTTCTTTTAAATACTTTTATAATTGACCAATAGTTTTGGTCAAACTTCGTGAAAATTGTACACTTATAATGTATTATGAAAACTTATTTAAATCATGATTAAATTACGGTATTTATGAGCTTAAAGATAAGATATATTTCAAACATTTGTATGGGGGATAGGAGAAATAATGAATTGATTCTAATAAATAATATAATATTATACTATAATACAAATATTTTGTATTTCAAATTTACAATGTAACAAAACTTAGCATTAAGCGCAAAATTCTTTTTCCTAAAATAATATTTAATAAAGTATATTTTAAACGATCCCAAATACTCATACTAAAACTTGCTAGTTTAGTATATGTCAAGTTTTGTTCAGCGATACCTCAGAGTGCATCGTTATATAGGCTTTTATGTAAACATTTTTATAAACTTATTTATGCTGTTCTTATGAAAGCCATGCCTTTTCGTAATTGAATATATTTCGAAAATTGCAAACATAACATTTTAATAACTTAATATTACATACACAGAAAAAAATATTATCTTATATTTTTCAATTAGTAGAGTTGTTTCATTTTACATTAGATAATATATTCAAGTAAATAAATGAAATAGTAAAAATAAAATTCAAGTAAAAATGTTTTCACATTTGAATTTTTACTTCATTCAATAATCTACTTGATTGATTTAATAAATTTTTTTAACCGGAAAAATAAATTGTATAATCATGTTGATGAGAGGTGCAAATTTAAATAATTTTTTAATTGATTGAATTATTTAGATGATTGGTAAAAAATTGTACATTTAAGATTTAACAGGTAGTAAAACGGATAGTTGGACAAAAATAGGATTTTTGGTAAGTAATTGTAATTTTATTGGAAAATTAAGTATTTTGGTAAAGAAATTATTTTTAAGTTAAAAATCAAAATATATTTTCTAATGAAAAATCGGATTTCTAATAAAATCCCTAATATTAAGTGAAAAGTCAGATTTTTGTAAAAATATAACTTTTTAATGAAAAACATACTTTCTATTTATTAAGATATACCAAGTTTTTTTTTATTAATATACTTAAGCATATTTCGGGTTTTACAATTAAATTTTGGTCGACACAACTAATTAACAAACTAAAAATTTTTAAAATCTTACACTCTGTTCTTGAGATCATTTTACATATTTTCTATTCAGAGATTAAAATTGATTACTATAATAATTAAATCGATTATTTGGGAAATATTTTTTATTTTCTTCAAGAATCCCTGAAGAATAGGAATATAAGAGTTATTTCTTATTTACTTTATCGGATTTTATATTTAATGGATGTAAAATTTTGATGATAGATGAACATCAACATGATAACGATCATTTTCGAAAATTTCCAATGATTTATATCAAACATTTCTTAAAAGTCCCTCAGTAAAACTCTTGTAAAATTTATGAAGTCACTGTCCTAACTCTTTGCTGACTTATAGAAGATCTCCACAACGAATCGGATTTTTATGCAGCATTACATTGATCTCAGCAGAGATAAGGCATTTCTAAATTTTAACGGTTTAATAGTTTAGCAGCCTCTGAGTGAACTATTTTTTGATCTACTACCTGATTATCATGGTGATTAGATTTATATAAAATCCGTGGGCAAAATTTGCCTTTAGATTAAAATTTGTTGTATTGGATTGTGTAGTCGAAACTAAATCAATGTGCATATGATTTGCTTAGCTAAGCAGTTCTTCTTTCTCTAATATTGACTTTGACAGCTCGTCTTAGTTGACTACAGAAAAAGAATCCAGCAAGCTTAGTCCAAGCTTACCTTATATCTACTTGTATAAAACAAATGTGGACATTTGTATAGCTTTAAATATTATCGTACTCATGTCTTCGCAAAAAAAAAAAAAAAAAAAATGATTCAATCAGAATTTAAAAATGATTTCAAATATTTTTATAATGAAAAAAATACCCAAAATCAAAATATTCTAACAAATTCATTTAAAATTTTACATAGAAAAATCCAAAATCTAATTTTAATTACGAATAATACATATTCAATTATTTAATTAATTGAAATTCAGCCTATGAACAAAATTGTTTAATCAATTATTCAAATTATCACTAATTTTTATTTATATTTGATTAATTTATTAATTGATACAATATAAAAATAATTGAAAGCCAATAAATCCATCCTGCTAGTCTCTAATAAATCATTCTCTGTATTCTACAAAAAATATTACAATAATGAACTTGAGCCTAAATGAAGATTCAAAAATTATTTACTCCTGAAAAAGTTCGAAATAATATTCATCATTTACAAAAAATAAAATATATTATACAATTTTAATGTTGATCAATTGAATAATTGTTACAATTAAAAAAGTAGTTGAAATAGTTTTTATCTTTGATAAATCGTTTAATAGACCATATTTTTTTTCTTGTGTTCCTTTCATGAACATTAAATGTAATTCTTAAAAATAAATAAAATTTTGTATTTTAATGCGTTAAGAAGTTTAAGACCTTCGAATGGTTAACATTTTTGATAGTGAACTTAGCTTTAATTTTAAATTTTTTAAACTTTCCAAGGAACTTTTAATTATAAATCTGTGACAAAATAAAATGAATTGGATGCTACATTGAAATAATTCCTATAATATTTTTAGGATTTCTAAAACAACAAAACCATTTACTCGCATTAAACTTCAGTTTTATCATAAAATGATTGGTTCAAATGACATAATAAAAATAATAAGAAAAAAAATTGACATTTAAAAAAGTGTTGAGCTGATAAAAGAGTGCTAAATGCATGAGCAATCAGTGGCAGTTAATTCAGATGATATTTTTAAACATTCCAACTTGGTTAATTTTATTACTGAAGACGTTTTATTTAAAAAATATGACTTCTACTTCAGGAATAAAATCTGAAACAGAAAGAAAATCTGGCATTTTTTAAAAGAATAAAATTTCCTGCTGTGTTGACAATATATGGACTTGTTATTTTCAAAAATAACTATTTCAAAATATTCGGTATCATCAATAGTACTTTCGTTTTTCTTTTGTTTTCCTTATTAATATTGTTTAGTCTTAATAGAAAGTCAAAAACAACCAAATTATATTTATAACTTTTATTTCAAAACAAATAATGTAACCCTGGATAATTACACACATTTATTTATGTTAAAGAAAAATTATTATTTATTATTATTATCCTTAAGAAAAATTAGTAAAAACAAGTTTAAATCTATAGATCAAAGTTAAAAAGCCGCCAATACACTTTTCATTTGTTTTTTTTTTTTCTTTTTCTCTTATCAAATTCCATTATAGTTAATAGAGACATCACATCATTACAATCGTAGATACAATAGGAATTACAAACAACAAAATGAGTTATAAATGCAACAACCTTTTAGATCTAATACCTGATCAAACTAAAATAAATGATGTGATGCTGCTGCTGCTGCTCTTTTTTTCTTTGTGGAAAGTTGTTCAGAACAAAATGATAAAAAGAAAAAGAAATTTGTTTAATTTTTATCGAAGAAAATGAAATAAATGTCTTTATTAGAGAAAAATAAAAATAGTTTTTGTTTGTTTGCTGAACTGAAATACATAGCTTGGTTCATACTCAAAATACCTGTAACTGCTTGATTTCAGAGATCCTGTGGTGTTAAAGAAGAAGAAACATGTTTTTTTTTTCTCATTTCTTTTTCTGAAAGTATAGATTTCAAGTTGAGTTGCATGAATTATAATGATCTTTATTTTAAACACCCAAAATACAGCAAAAGAAAGAAAAACTGACGGAAATTATGAAAGTAAGTAAGAAAATACTACTGCTGTGCGAAGAATGAACCTTTAAGATTTGTTTTTTTTTATTGTTGTTTTTATATGAAAGTATCTTTGAAATACATTTGTCACAACATATGTTTTTTTCTTCAGTTTGTTTGTTCTCACTTTACTCTGTTTTGGATGAATGTTGAAAATGTATTTGTTACTGGGGGTTCAAATGATCATGCCGACAAACGTGTGGACCATAATTAAGATATTTTCAGGCATTATTAGCGTAAGAACAATACTTTTTACAAATCCATACACACTATGTATTTCACTAACTGTGAGTGACTGCCGCTGGCTGCTATTGACAAATCGATTTTTCGGATTTTAAAAAACAAAACCAAAACTACAACCGACGGACGACAGACTTGATAAATGACTTAAAGATTATAAGAAAGAAATGAAAACACCTTTTTGTAAAGAAATTTTTGTTTTTTGATTTTGATATTTATTAAATAGAGTTTTGTTAGAAAGATTTAGAAAAAAGTATTTGATAAATTTACAATAATTTGTTTTTTTTTTTTTTTTTTTTTTTTGAGTTGGTTTTTTAATAAAAAAGACCAGTTTGTTGACGTCATAATTAAATTGTTTAGTAAGGCCTGCCTTAATGTTGAAATGCTATCCAAGCATTGGATGAGTTGAATTGCCCTAATATTCGCTATATTTTGTTGGTTCCCTCAACTGAATATTTTGATAAAATCACTGGTTGATTCAGTTTTGTAAGCGCCGAGTGAAGTTAGAAGTCCTTTTCATTTGCTGCCCGATTAATTGGTAGTCAAAGTCCTCTTCTTGTTGCTCTTAACGAATTAACGTTTGAGAGTTAATACAAATAAAACGCTAAGCGTGGCTTTGGGTTTACAAGATCTAACTGGCTGGGAATTTTCCTAAGAGTTGCATGCGATGGAAAAGTTCAGCAGTCATGGGTAAACCGGCAGGATACATGGGATTGGCAGCAGGCATATTCATTTGATTGAACACAGGCATTTGGGGATTGGCAGCAGTGGGATAGGCAGCTGGAGCATAAGCAGCATTCATGCGTTGATAAATGGCAGCAGCGGCCGCAGCATTGGCATAACCGGGATTGAAAGGCATAGCTTGAGCATAAGGAGAAGCAGCTGGACCATAACGTCCCATCATGGGAGAGAAGATAGCCTGTCTATAGGCAGCCAAACGAGCACGATTGGCACCAGGATTCTTTCTGCGCAATTTACCGGTGGTTTCACCAATGAACACTTCTTCGGCACTGGGGTCCAAGATCCAGTAGTTACCTTTGCCGGGATCATCATAACTGCGTGGTATCTTGGTAAAGCATTTGTTTAAGCTTAAATTGTGGCGTATAGAGTTTTGCCAGCCACGTTTATTCATCTTGAAATATGGGAAACGATTGATCAAATACTGATAGATGCCATTCAAAGTTAAACGTTGTTCGGGACTGTCTTGTATAGCCATCATGATTAAGGCATTATAGCTGTAGGTGGGTTTCTTATCATCACCCTCACCTTCGGATTTGCCCTTGTCTTCGTCACTGTCACAACTCTGATCATCTTCCAGTTTGTCTTCGCCGGAAGATAAAGAATCGGCAGCACTGCTCATGGGTGTACTGGTACGACTGGGATTATCAAATTCCTCGGATAATTCGCCATCGGAAACGTACAATGTTTTGTTATCGGGTTCTTCTTGTTTGATGACAGTCAAAGCTGGCATTTCAAATTGTTGTTGATGATGATGATGTTGGTTTTGTTGTGATGAATTTTTCGATAAAATAGCATCGATGGAGAAGTTGCTTTTGAATTCCATGTTGTTAACACTTTTGACCATTGTTTTTTATTATTTAACAAAAATATGTATGTTTTTTTTTAAATTTAAAATAGTTTTAATAATTAAAATTGTTTCTAATAAAAAAAATATTTATTTTCTTTTTTCTCAAATATTTATTAGAAATGTATCTTTAAACACTGAAGATGTTTATTTTACAAAGCACAAGTGAATACTGATGTTAAATGAGCAGAGAGCAGACTATTTATACCCCTGAAACTCTTGATCCCTCTCAGCAGGACAACTCTACACAACAAAAACACACAAAAGAGAATTACAATCCACATACTAAGCACAACAACAACCACCAAACGGTAAATCCCTAGGTAGCGTTATTTGGTAATGAGTATGGGTGAGTATAGTATCTGTGTGTCTATAACTCCGCCTTTTTCATTGTGTTTTCTTTAAAATAGTTGTTGTTTTAATTATTATTTTCTCCCTTGTTTATTGTTGTTTGTATATGTTTTTTTTTCATGTTTGTTTTACTTGTAGCATCCACAATATTTATATTCAAATAAATGGAGAATTAGTTTTTGTTTTATACACATTTTGCCTAAATGAAATGTTTGATATCTTTTTGTTGTTGTTAACTTTAGTATATTGCTGTTGTTGTATTTTCAATTCTCACTCTCTGTACGCATGTTTTATTATATGTTTGAGCAACAAAATTTTTATAAATCTACCCATTTAGATTAAATTGAATTCAGTACAATTGTATTTCATTTGTAGTTTATTTTTATTATTATTTTTATGGTTGTAGTTGTTGTTGGTGTTTTTTTATTTTGTCAATGTTTATTTTGGATTTTGTTGCTTCGGCGTCAAAATATCTATTAGCATTAATCTAAACAGGGTTGGCTGATTTGTGTGCGGCCCTATTTTAATCATTTGATGCCAAAATTTTATCAAACACACACGCACACACACTCAGTAGATTTGTTAGATTTTGGCATATTTTTTTTTTCAAATTTTTATTATTCAATTCTATTGTAATTGTTATCATTTGATACGGCCATTTTAATTGGTTTAACTGGGTATTTATTATTGTTATTGTTTATTATTTGTGGGGGTTATTTTCATAAATATTTAACAACATCATTTGAAATTTATAAACATTTTTAAAAATTTTAGGGGAAATAAAAACTAAATATTTCATAAATAAAAATTACTGCATTTTATTTTTTGCTTTTAATCATAAGTTAATCGAGAAATTTTACTAGCTGTCACATTTAGTTTCTAGATTTAATTTATTTATCGTACTCTCTCTCTCTTAGAGTAGATATCGTAAAGCATAAACTTCTAAATTATTAAGTTAATCGTTTACTAAGATCCTTAACAGAAAGTTTTTCTGTTTTCTTAAGTTAATCGTTTAGGTAACGATTTGAGTGTGCGTGAACCAGTTTATCAGGTAGTTTAACTTGTGTGAGCCAAAATCGCTTGTGAGATTGGATCATTGATAAGCTTTATCTCCTCCGATTTAATAAGAATCAATTTTATAAATCTTTTGCATAGTTTAAGAGAGATAATTTAAACTGAAATTCCAAATATTTGTGATGAATACGAAGATCAAATACTCAATAGAATAACTACAAGAGTTATGAGAGGGACAGTAGATAGATGTGTTGGATTAGTTACATCCCAAGTTTTCCCCGTAAATCCTACAGTGGCGGCCATGAGGTTAGCACACTTGCTACTGCATATCTTTAAAAGCAAATATTTCCTGTATTTCTTTATTTTTTTTTATTATTTCTTTTATATACGTGTAACATGTCTTGCTAAGATCACGTCACAATATATTCATTGTCATTCCTATATATATCTTTGCTGTTTTTCTGTTCGGAATAGAATAACCGTCAAAAAACACTGGACAGTATTTTAGCACAAAATAAACAAAATTTATTCACATTAAAAAAAAAAGTAACAAAACAAAAAACTTATTTCACTATAAACATAGTACTTAGTTGGGTATCTATTATTTTTTATTACAGCTGCCAATCTCCTTGGCATACTTTCTACAAGTCCCATACAGCGCTCCATAGCATACCAAGCTTTTTCTATTTCTGTCCATAAATCGGCCAAATTTTTTAGGTTTTGCTCTCATTACGTGCTGCTCCACATCATTCCAAAGGTTCTTAATAGGATTGAGATCCGGAGATTGGACTGGCCATTTTAACACGTTAATATTGTTCTCTTCCAAGCAACTCCTCACTAAGCGTGAGGAGTGTTTTGGGTCATTGCCGTGCATAAAACTCCACCTAAGTGCCATGTTGTCCTCTGCATAAGGCATCATTGTATTTAGTAGTATATTCTGGTATACATATTGGTCCATACGTGTATCAATCTTGCATATAGGACCAACGCCATGCCCAGAAAAAGCTGTCCAAACCATCACATTTCCTCCACCGTGTTTTATTGTTTTAGAAGTGTACTTTTGATTGTGTTGCATGTTTGGAGGACGCCATACATACCTCTTACCATCCGATCCGAATCTGCAAAACTTGGATTCATCACTCCAGAGGACATTTTTCCAAAAAACTAATGGCTTTTCCAAATGCTCACGAGCAAAGCACAACCGATCCCGTAGGTTCTTATTTGAAACGTATGGCTTATGCTGACAAATGCATCCACGTACATTTTTTTCATTAAATCTTCTTCTTATTGTTCTGCAGGACACGTTGATACCATATTTTCTTGAAATTTCCCTCTGGATTGCGGTGGAGCTTTTAAAAGGATCTTATTGCAGACACCATAAACAACACTAAAAAGCAAACATTTTAGTAAATAATTGTAATGAGACGAAATAATTTTCTTTTAAAAACAGTAGATATGATGTGTGCTAACCTCATGGCCACCACTGTGTATACAAAATTTATATGAGATATTTATATGAGATATTCTAAGAGTGTGTGGTATTTTCAATATTATTTGAGTAATGTTTTGTAAACTGAATCTTTAATAAAAAATACCCTAGTCTAAATGAAGGTAAATTAAAAAAAAATAAAATAAATTACAAAAGTCTGCGATACCGATTTTATTTGTAAATTTATAGCTTTCTGAAGCTCCCAGACGACGTAGAAAATTAAAATTTGGCTTACTTATGTAACTTTTTATCCTACAAATTCTAACCTAGCCGGATTTTGAAATTTCTATCAGGGGGCGGAAATAAGCGGATTTATGTGTCATTTTCTAAGCATTTCTTCTCTTTCCACAGCTTTCTGAAGCTCCCAGACATGGTAGAAAATTAAAATTTGGCTGAATTATAAAACCTTTTGCATTACAAATCCTAACGGGGCCAGATTTTAAAATTTCTATCAAAAAGTGGAAATTAGCGAATTTATGTGTCATTTTCTAAGCATTTTTTCCTTTCCTGAGCTTTATGAAGCTCCCAGACGACATAAAAAATTAAAATTAGGTTTACTTACGT
Organism: Protophormia terraenovae; assembly: GCA_951394005.1. Lineage (NCBI taxonomy): Eukaryota > Metazoa > Arthropoda > Insecta > Diptera > Calliphoridae > Protophormia > Protophormia terraenovae. Next base: position 149,532,263 of record OX596074.1, read on the forward strand.
AACTTTGCATCTTACGAATACTAACGGACACGGATTTCTATCAGGGAGCGGAAATAATCGAATTTATGTGTAATTTTCGAAGCATTTTATTTCTTTCCTAGGAGTGGTAAAAAAAAACTAATAATGGGCTTACTTATAAATATGTTCATCCTACAAATCCTAACGAAGCCAAATTTTTATATCACGGGCGGAGATTCCCGAGTTTTTTTTTTTTTTTTTGAGGTGTTTTGGTTTTAGAATTTTTAAATTTTTAAAATTTGAAATATCGAAAACTGATTTCACATTTCGGGCAGGGGTACATTTACGTCGATTTTTTTGTTTAAGTTTATTTTTTTTTTTGAAGTTTATTATCATATCATATCCGACAGCTTCAAATTTTTTACTTCGATTAGGGAAAGGAAAAGCGTTAAAACGTTCATATATTTTTATTTAAAGATTTTTTGTGCATATATTTATTACTATAATATTATATTTCCTGGCGAAGACAGGCTTATACGCTCGTTAATTTAATAAAATACAGTTACAAACAGTTTGGATTCAAATCACCTCTAAGTCACACTAAACTTATTTTTAATCTGTTCAATAAGTTCGGCTAAATAAAATAAAATGTTTCGAAAAGAAATCTTTTATCTTTTAAAATTAATAAAAAAAAAATTAAAAATATCTTTCAAAGAATTATAAAAAATCAAAAACTAAAAAAAAACGATGCCGACTTAATTCATAATTAAGTGAAGGTATCTCAGCAAAAAATTAGATTTTTCTAATTGTTATTGAAATGTTTAGGTGTACACAGAAAAAAGTAAAAATGGTGTTCAATTACGAAATTGCTTATATTTTATAATTTTTAATTTATTTTGCTGCAATCATCAAAATGATAATATTAAAATCTAGAATAATTGATTTTGTTATTACTGCTTTTTCTTGAATAGATATAATGAGCTGCAAATTTTTGGAAATTGACTTAAATTTATTTTATTTCTGTGCTTTTATAGACAAATCTTTAATTTTTCTTTATATTTTATTAAGAGCTTTCAACTTAAAAAAAAAAAAAATTAGATAATTAATTATATTAAAAATAATATATTTAAATTCCAATATAAAGTTAATTAATAATTTTTTTAAAAAAATAATTTGAAATATTTTTTTCTGTGTATGATTTGTTTGTTAATCAATCGCATTAAAATCGGGTTATTGTGTTGGCTACTTTAATTTATATATTTGTTTTTTCTTTTAATAAAATTTTTATAATACTCTCCCTATGTTTAGTATAGTTATTATGCTGGTTATTGTATTGGAATGTCTCTGAAGATCGAAGAAGATTTCTATAGATTGGGATTTTAATTTTATTATTAATATGATATATTGGACCAATTAAATGTCCTGAAAAATAACTCTTGAAATTATATTTCCATTCTCTGTGCACTTTTGTTGCAATTGTGTACTTCAAATTAAATTTTTCTCTGATAACAAGTCGAACAGTAATAATATCATCTGATCCACGTAAATTTAATTTACCCTCATCAGACTAAATAATATTTTTCCATTGTTGTGCAGTTCAATTCAAGTGGACTTGAGTCAAATTAAGACACATGAGGTGTTTTGTGGACCTTCGTTTTTTTTTTTTTTTATAGTTGAAAGACTTACATACATCTAATGGGATTTAAGTACGAGTATTATTCCATATTCAGTGTTAACAGAAGAATTTTGTCTTATGATAAAAAGCTCATTTTCATAATATTTTAATAATAGAAATTAAAATAATTTTAAAAAAATTTTATAAAAGAAAAATCTATTTCATCTGGCAACACTTACAATATTTATTAAAAATATATTTTTAGCGAAAGTACTTTTTAATTAAATATATTAGATATTAACTGAAAATTGTATTTTGCCATTTTTTTTTTTAAATTATACAAACTGATCTTGAGTTGAAAATTTGTTAGGTTTTGTGTAAAATTAAAATTTAATAAAAATTTTCTAAAATTCTAAAAGATTCTAAATTCTAAATTTTACGAAAATTCTTCTAGGGAATATTTATTACCGAATGAAATTTGAATTCCTCAAATTCGGGAACAAATTACTTTAAATGGAAACACTATATATAATTTTATATTTTTGATTTTAACTCAGAATTTTATTTATTTCCAGTATTTTTTTTTTTTTTTTTCAAAATTTTGTAAACCAAAGTTTATTCTTTGAAACATTGAATTATAAATTTCTTTATAAAAAATATTAAAGCTGAACGTGATTTGTAAGTGTAAATTGCTTCAATAAGAAGGAAAAAAAAAAGAGTTGCAAATGCTTGGAACTGTTTTGGTTTATATGTGATGAACTGACTATTTCAACATTTGCTGATGATACTGCAATACTCAGTTCTCATGAAGACCCACAAATAGCATCTAGCCAACTAGATAATTACGTCCAACGTGTGAAGACATGGTTGAAAAACTGGTGTATTCGTGTAAATGAAATGAAAAGTAACCATGTTACATTCATCCTGAGAAGAGGTAACTGTCCTCCAGTTACACTTAATGATATAAGTATACCCCAGTTACATACCTTGGTATTAGATAGGAGACTAACTTGGCGTCATCATATAGAAGCCAGGAGACATCTTCTAGTCTTCACTAGTTAATTAACAGTCATTCAAAACAAACCCTTGACAATAAAGTCATCCTGTATAAAACCGTTTTAAAGCCGTGAAAAATATATATGTGGATGATGGAACCATTTTGAATGTTCCCTGTATCTTGATGAGACTCTCAATGGCTTCTGAGTTATTACAAAAACTATAACGCAGTGTAAAATAAACAGAATAATTAATTTGAAAGAAATTTCAAGCAAAAATTTATTAACTTTATTTGATGTATATTTTTGAATAACTCAGAAACTATTGAGAGTCCCATCACGATACTTACAGAGAACATTCAAAATGGATCCTTTACATATATATTTTTCACGAATTTAAAAATACCACTTTTTGAAATACGCGACCGCGAAATTTAATTCGCGAATTATCCACCAATAAAATTCAACATAAAAACATGTTTCAGGTATCATTTTAAAGGTAATGAAATAGTTGCCTTAATTAACGCTGTAACGTAAATATTTTGGAAGATATTTTTATTTTCAAAAAGACAATTTTCCTAATTTTTGCGATATTATAATTCGCGAACTATCGCGGTAATCAAACTGAAACTCGGTATTTTGCATTCCCAGCGTCAATATTAATATTCTTGCCGAATTTTATTACATTCGGGTGATTTTTGGAAGAAATTAGCGATTTTTCTATTTTATTACAAACAAAACAACTCTAATTGAGATAAATATTTCGTATTTATTATGACATTTGTTGTAATAACTTCTAAAATATGGCGAGTCCCAGAATGCCACTTTCCACGGTTATAGAAAACATTTTCACCATTAACATATATTTTTTTAAAATTTAAAAAAAAAAACACTTCGAGATATTTACCCGCGAACGAAAAATCGCGAGATATGGACCATTTTGATGCTGAGAAAAAAAGTCATGTTATACATCATATTAAAGCTAATTTTGATACCTTTAATATGACATCTCAATAAATCTTATATAATAAATACTTGGAAAGATATTTGCAATTTTGTGTATGCAACTTTGTACATATTTTGAGCTATTTTGCACTTTCAAACCGCGATATTTCGCGAACCACTTGATGAAATTATCTGAAATTTTGAATTAGTCTTAGTTTTGACAAGAATAATAATTGTACCAAATATTATCAAATTCGGAAGAGGTGAGAAAATCAGCTGATTGGTTTTAAATGGAATGACTCCACTACTACAACATTAGAAAAGACTTGCCCAACATTAAAAATAAAATATATAATATTTTTCTATTCCTTTAATTAGTCATTATAAAATAAATATTTGGTTTAAAGTTTTCAAAATCAAATCCAAAAGAGTTTTATTAATTAAAAAAAAAAAAAAATAGATTTGACATACAAAATCATGGCAAAACATTTTAATTAAAGTTCAAACAAATATATTGTTTTGACTATTTAATTGAAAAAAAAAAAAAAAAAGAATAAAGAAAAAATCCATCAAAAAATGTGTGAAGGCTAGATTTTGACGTAGGGCTGACAAATATTTGTTTATGTCCCCAATATAAAGATAAAGGTAATATCTAAAATTTTTTTTTTTATTTAAACAATGAAATATAAACATAAAATATTTGTTAAAAAATCAAACGAATAAACATTACAATTTTATTTTTGTTGACGAAATTTCTTCAAATAAACAAACAACCTGAAGAATTTTTTTTGCGCGTCACATTTTGTGATCAAATTGAAAATTAATCAAGTAAAAGATTAAAAAAAAAAAAAAAAACTTTTTGTCAGCTTGTGTTTTATTTTCATAATTTTGTAAATAAATAACTTTTAATGGGTAAATTTCTTTGGTGACCACACATGATTTTGTAAATTGTTTACTTAGATATATTTTTGATTAGAAGTGTTGCCACAGGCCTTGAAATGTCAATAAAAAATATGGAGTCTAAGCATTTCATTTTATTTTTACATTTTCAGACTTTCAACATGCAGCAGATTTTTGTTTTATAAAAATTATATAAATGTAGGAACCATACATTTAACAAATATTTCAATGAAATAAAATTCTGCAGAAAAAAGTGTGTCCTTGTGAAACTTAATCCTTTTATATTAAGCTTCTGTTTTTAATATAAAAAATTTATCCTCAAAAAAGTAATATTAGAAATTTTTTAAATGGCGACCACACGACAAAATTAACTCAACACAATAATTAATATTTCAAAACCAAATTTAATTAAATACTTCACAGAAAAAATTACTGTGCGGCGCCTTAAAAGTTTTTTTCTTTTTTAACAATTTTGATGTATTTATTTTGGCTAATATGTATGTATGAATGAATGAACCATTCGGTTCGGTTACTTTGGTGTCTTTCTTGGGTTGTGAAATATTTAAAGGAAATTTGATACATTTTCCCTAACTAGAGTCGAGTGGAGCAAAGGTAAGTGAGGCATGATTATATTTAGATGTTGTTGCTTGTTGATGCTTCTGTTTTGTTGTTATTATTTTATGTTTACCACAGCTACCAATGATTTTTATACACCACATTGTCATCATTTGAATGTCATGGTTTTTGACATGCAAGATTTAACTTTAAATTTCAGTACAATAAATATTTTGGACAATGGCAAGGCGTTTAATGTTGTCGGCTATAAAACAAAACAACATAACAACATGCCAAAAAAAGGAAAACTATATGAAATTACATTTACTATTCCTACTTAAACTATGTGTATAAGTATAGGTTCTATTCTTGTGGTAGTGGTGGTTAAATGGTAAATGGAGTCAAATATTTCGACACATTTATTTGGAGTTTTTTTTGTTCAGACTTTCTTTCCCTTTAATTTGTTAGTTTTTCTGCTGCTGTTGTTGTTCTTGTTGTGTATTAATTTACAATGGTTGGTGTGATTTGTTGTTTGTATCTTAATTTCCTTCGTTTTAACTTCAACGAGTTCTAAAGTCGGTTAATTACAAAAAAAAAAAAAAAAAATACAGGCACACACTCCTTAACATGCTTGTTTGTAAAGTTACACATAAACACTTGATACAATTTCATTGGGGCGTTTAAACAACAACTTAAAATGAACACATTAACATACATATGTACTTCGCTCGGTCTAGTTCATAGAGAAAAAGGCGCTCTCTTCCTTTAAATAAGTTGTTGTATATAGTACAAGTATTTACATTTTCATTATATACTCTTGTGAGTATGGAATGTTCTGACGGGGCGGGTGGAAACTGTTAGAAAAACAATTTTCTCAAATTTCATTTTGAAGAGTTTAAGAAAAAATATTGACTTCAAAAGATTTAATGCCGCTGAATTTTTTGTTTATTTTATATGAAGTTTTAAATCAAATTATTAGGAAGAGTGGCAAAGATAATTGTAAGAGTTAAAAGAATGAAGCTATTGGTTTGGAATAGACGCGACTGACGATTTGAAAAATAAAATAATTAGTATAGCTTTCTTTAGTAGTCAATAAATAAAGATGCAAATTATTATATGATCCAAATTTGCAGTCATCATTAAACTATGTTAAACTATGTTAAACATTTTATTACACTACATTCATGATGTAGCCTTGATCAATATTTTTGGTCTCTGCAAACTCATGGTGACATTATATAGCAGATCACACTCATCATATCATAAATAATTTCGAACCTTTTCCTTGTAGTCATATGCGAAATTACCAAGAATATGTAGCTTCATCTTCTGAATCGATAAAAATAATGTTCTACCTAATAAGAGTTTAAATGTGTCTGTGTTGTGTGTAAATTAGATACCGATAATAGTATCGGTATAAAAGTTTGTCATTCATTTCATCTTCAAATAGATTTAAATTTTTTAGTATTTTTCTCCCAAAAATTGTAAGCTGAGCTTTATCTGTCTGTATAAGTACCATGATTCTGCTCGTGACATCTCGAAATATTTAGGCAATCGTTTGCCAATGTTTGGCGACCATCATATAACTTATTTTGAAAATAGTGACATTTATATTCACCGTCGCTGTTTTCATCACTTTTTCCATAAATAAATAGTGGTTTTGAATGATTATGTGTAATTAATCCTTACCAATCTTTGATGAGGATTTGGTGTTCTCCAAAGGTAGATAATCTTAGCAGGAATACTTAACACAAACAAAGCTTTGTAAAGTTGTTGGTTTATCGGACTTTCAAAGGCACCTTTATTAGCAACGATTTGTTTGTCGCAGTTTATTTAGGATTTCCCATAGTATGAATATTTTCAATATACACGATGGAACCTTATTCGCGATTAGTAACATGTTTTTCATGCGACATAACAATCAGACTTTCTTATTAGACCCAGGATTATTTTACCTGCATTTTTCAAAGATCAAGAGTGAAAAATCAGCGCATCACCTTGTCCTCTCATGTGGAATAATTGTTATTCGAAATTTGAAATTGAAGCATGTATTACAAGTAACGTTGGTTTTCAACAAAATGGAGCTTCGGGTCACAAAGCGCTCGAAACAATTGCATTGTTGAGAAATCATTGTATGTAAAGTCAAAACTCTTTGACTTTACGACCAACATTACCCGCGTTGTTCGCGAGGTATCGGTAATAATGCTGGAAAATATGATTAAAAATTCATGTCAGAAATCGTTCTTTCAAGTCATAATAAAGATTGCGACATTCAATTATATTTTAAGTATATTAATTCAATTTAAATACGTATACTGAGACTCCAATTATCCGGTATTCTCTCTTGATGCCAAATATTTTATGACCTCATGGAGACCATCGGCTCCAGCAGCTTTATTATTTTCTATGCGAGATATTACTTTTCTTATCTTAATACGACTCGATCTTGTCGTTCTGGATCGATAGTTAGATGACAATCGTTATCTTTACTGGAGGGGAGCCCTATTTCTTACATTTGTCATTTTAAACTTTAGTCGAATTTCCGGACTCCACTCTTCTGCGAAACTATTTAAATGTATTTCCCTCTGAACAATAAAATTGTTGCCCATCGCTTTAATTCTGTTTACACAGCCAATACAAATGTATCTTTTAGCGGGTGGCAGACTCCACAAAACAATAATACAATGTTATTCTTTACTGTTGTTGTTATTTTGTGTTTATTCTTGTAGATTCTTAAATTGATCTTATTGCTTGATCCGCTGATAATGAGAATGATTATGTTAAAAATAATGATAATAATGATGTAGCCGATAATTATAATGATTTTGTTCATGTTGTTGGTGTTTGTAAATAAGTTTATGATGGTGTTATACAATCAAGTCTATCAATCAATCAATCATGCCATAATTGGTGTTTTTATTGTTTCACTTTTTCTCATGGTGTATTAAGGTTTCTTTTATAATATATTATAGAATAACGTATTTAGTATGTATGAACACGTATGTATGTATAAGAATTTTAGTGTTGTGTAAACAAATTATGATTCTTTTTTGGTTCGAGTTAATTTGTATTTAAAATTTATTAGAATATTATAGTGTGGGCGTAATTACACTAAAGTGTCTTTGAATTTTTGCACAAATTGTTAGTTTGTTTTGACATTTTTCCATGTCATGTGTTTAAATTAATAATTCATAAATCGCAAAAGCAGCTTTATATTTAAATTTTATTAACTTAAAATAAAGTTAAGTGATAAAAAAATCTTTTCAATACTTCTTGTCTGCGATTCAAACAATCACAATGCTTGCTCAATATAAACAGTATCTGAGAAATAAAAGTTTAATTTAATTTTTTATAAAATACATAATAGTGTTAATATCAAAGATTAAAGAAAGAATATCCATATAATACAATTCCTTAATTTTTTCATACAATAAACAATTTGAACCTGCCGTTTCTATCGCATCAAAAGGAATAAAGTTTCAACAATATTTAAACAAAAAATAAAAAATCCTTAAATCCACAATAAAAGCAATTATTTCATTAAAAAGTCAATCTCGAAAATATTCCCTTTCTGCACTTGAATTTCACTCAAATTTCAAAATATCTTTAAAATAAATTTAACCTGCAAATATTTTTTGAAAATTTCAAACGTCGGCAAAAACTCAAAGTATTAGAAAACATAATGAACATTGTTTAGAAACAAAGACATTTGACATCATTATAGTATTTAATGTGAGATTTTTTAAAACAATTTTAGGCACATACAAACATACAAATGAATACATGTTCAAGCAAACTTTTTCGAGATTTTTCTTATGTCTTAATTGTTTTATTTTCGTTTCTTTAACTATTTTTCCTTCATACTCATATAACAGAAAACGAAACCTAAAGAAAATATTAAGAATCATTTAACATTTTGTAAAAAGAATAAAAAACTGCTCTGTCAGCGGTAGCTGGCAAGGAGATTGCCAAAAAAGAGAGGAAAAAGGACTCTTGTCGGCAACATAAGACAAAGTTGAGGCGGCAAAAGAACAATCACATGAATGCTTGACAAGAGCAGGTTAGAGAGTAAGTTGTAGAGAAGAATGTCCGCCTACTTTTTTTCTCAACCAAAGAGCGTTTCTTTCGGTTTTTTATGATTTAATTGAGACAACTAGAAAGAAAATCCAACAAAATTTGCCTAACTAAGTAGTGTAATGATGACTTATAATATCCTTTTCTTTATTTTGTGTTGCAAGAAGAAAACCAAAAAAAGCCGCCACAGCAAGAGCAGGTCGTTTTTATCCAGCTAAAGTAATACTCCCCTACCACAATTTGTGTATATCTATGTATATATTTGTGTGTTTGACTAAAACTCTGCCTGTTTTCTCTATATTTTGTCCATTGTATGGCAACATGAAGGGCGAATTATGACGAGATTCGACAAAACTAATTGATTTAAAACACTATAATCGTCTCATCAGTTTAACAACAGAAAGACACATAAAATGCCAAAGAATCTTTTAATCTTTTCCCATTTTTTTTCTTTTTTTTGTATCCCAACCACTGTGGTCTTCGATTATGTTGTACTTAGTACATATATTTATATGAATATGCATAGCAGTGAGCAAGTGAGAGAGGGTGTTAGTAAATGTACGCCTTATTGCAATGAAATTCTTCATTTTTCGCATCTGCCCTTATGGTTTCATAGGCAACCACATTTATCTACACCTCTTCTTGGCCTGAATGTATGTATATATATCTTTAGTATGCATCCTTATAGAGCATTAAGCATGGAAATTTATACTTGGCCTCTAAATGAAGCAAATCATTAAATCATAAACGATTTTCTTTAAGAACAAAATTACATTTCTATTATTCTTTGGTTGGCTGGATCTTAAGAAAGGCAATGTCAAATAACCGTGTAATACCAAATTAACTTGACTAGAGTTCGATAATGTCTGTTTCAATTCGAATTTGGCTCAAGAACAGTGCGAACTGAAAAAAAAAGGGAATAAATTCCTACATACATACGTTTTACATTTTCCACAACCATCCTCAACGACCATTCTGCGACCGAATTGCGGTGGTTAGTTCCACTGTGGGAGATCATTCACAGCAATAATTGCCCATAATGTTAGTCATTTTCTATTGTTTGTGTCCTTAGCATTAACAGCAGCAATAACAACTACATTAGCTTTTCAAATATGCTAAATAACAAAATGCTCATGTTAAATTTAAAATGTTCCTTTTACAGTTTTTACTTCATATTTTTCTCTTCTTCCTTTCGTCCATTTAAACGATCATTTGTTCTCTACACGCCACATGCATCACGCCATAAATGTGGTGTGCGTTTCGTTAAATTTGTCGCGGTCGAATTTGTGTTCGTTCTAAGTTTGACATGCTTTCGAAAATACATTCTCATCATACACAAACACTATTCAAATATTTCTTATATTTTCTACCTACAGTTTTCGTTTTGTGTATCGAAATATTTCGTCGAATTCCTTTGCATTTTTATTATTTAGTCATACAACTTTAACAATGAATCCTACTTATGGTTTTATGATCGTTGTAAGGTCGTTATTAGAGAAATCGATTTTTTTATGATTTTAACACTTTGCTTTTGAAGAATGAAAGTTTTGACTTTAATTTCATAATGAAAATCGTGTAACAGAACAGATGGAAGAATGGTAAGTATCGTAAAAAAAACAGCGTCCGCTGTCAAAGTATCTATAACGTTATTTTATGATTGAAAGGTAATCTAAGGCAATCATTGTCCTCATATACAGTGCACTCGCGAAAACGTGAACACTCGAAAACGTGAACGACTCAGAAATGTGAACAAATTTTTTTACACATACTATTCTAAAACGTGAATAAAACATGAAAGTTCTAAAATTTTTGGTGTTTATAAATTGAGAAATCCCCGAATTAGAATAAAAGGTTTTTATTTCTAATTCTAGAAGCATATAATACCTGTTTTTGTTCGTTAAAACAAATAAAACTTAAACTCAACAAATAATGATCATTTTGGATTTTTTCGTTCAAATGAATTTACTAAAAATTTAAATTTTTACTAAAAATCAAAATTTAAAAAATAGGATTTTTTTTTTTTTTTTTTTTTTTAAATCAGCTTCAAATCAAAAATGGAATGTTTTTACAAAAAATCAAACTTATTATAATAAAACAATTTTACAAAAGCAAAACATTTTTCTAAAAATTAAATGTGTTCACAAACAAATAAATTCAGGTCTGTCAAAATCACGATATGGCTCTGGGAGAATGAAATTGTTCCCTTCCATTCATATATTTTCGCTTTTCTCTTGATTTTCTCTCTTGTATTAGATTGAAAAAACTTAAGACAAAAATTAAAAAAAAAAATAGTTTTATTCGAAAAAAACATTTTTTCGACAAAGACCATTTTCTCAGTGTTTGCCAAAATGAAGTTTCTAGCTTGTGTAGAGCAGGGAACGGCGCTCTTAAATTTCACATTTTATATGCTCTTGTTTCCGTGCTCTTATATTTTGCACGGAAATAATTTTTAAACTTGTAATTTAATAATATCTTTTGCTTTTTTAGCCGATTGCAAAAATTTTTACACGAGTGGATTCTGCTAGTCGAGATCTACATTGACGTATGTGTAGGTTATCTATTTTAGCTTAAGAGATATTTGGCTTCAAAGATTAAAATTTTTAGTTTTGGACCTATCTTGGTAAAGTTTTTAGCGGAAAAATTTCACTCGATTCTTTTTGAAATATCACTCGATTTTGAAATATCTTTTATTTTATTAACAACAAATAACAAAATTGTGTAGAGAAAACATTTTGACAAAATCTTTACGGAGTCAAAAGTTATATGCATTTGAATTTTTTTTTTTTTTTTTTTTTGCGAAAAAGGTAGTTACGGTTCTTAAATAACATATAGTATTTATACTTTTCTGAAAGACTACATTATAAGAAATTGTGTGAAGGAAAAAAAAAAAATATTAAAAACTTTAATACTGCGTGAACTAGGGTCTCTCAAAATTGACCCATTTTTTATAATTTTCCGATTTTTGCATAAATTTCTCAAATCGCAAAGCTGAAATTAAAAAAATATTAAATTTTTAACAAAGTTTAATGTGTTTTTAAATTTTTGGTAATAGAAATTTTTGCTCCCCAATATTGGTTGGCAAGATATAGAAAAAAATTAAAAAAATCCCATTTTTGGAAATTTTTGAAAGTTTTTTTGGGATTTGCGGGATTTCTATTGAGAAAACCAAAAAACTGACTAAAGAAACAAATTAAGCCGAGTGAAATTTGGACCCGCTATAGCAAAAAAACTTTACCAAGATAGGTCCAAAACTAAAAATTTTAATCTTTGAAGCCAAATATCTTTTAAGCTACAATAGATATCTTACACATACGACAAAGTTTTTTGTAGATCTCGACTAGCAGAATAAAATCTTTGAAATCGGCTGAGATATAACGAATCTGGATCGTTTTAAATGTTTTGAACAACCGAGGTGTTCAACTTTAGGACCCTCTGGACCCGCCCCCTTTATGATTATAACGTCCAAACTCAAAACTTAAACTCGCCTACATCTCTACTAACACTGTCTGGAAATTTCAGATCATGGAAATCGGACAAGCCGTTTGGAAATTCCAGATTTGTTTCCATTTTATTTTTGAAACGGGACACTGTGCGACGTTGTAAAAGTAAAAAAGTTGTGGCCTCAAAAGTACTTGTGACATCGATCGTTCTGTTCATCCAATTAATAGCACACCAGAAATTGCCGAAGAATTCATCACATGGTATAGATCGATTGAAGTATGAAAGCGATAAACTATAATTTTTCGAAAAAAATCTTATTTTTGGGAAATATGTAAATGGATTTTATACAAAAAAAAAAAAAAAAATAATAATTTTGATTTAAGAAATTAAATTTTGAATTTTTAGTGAAAACTTAAACTTTTAGGGAAAAATCCAATTTATAATTGAACATGATCGAATGTTATATTCGGCACGGCCAAAGCTATATACCCTCCATCAACTTTTTAAAATTTTACGTTATATGGAAGTGGGCGATAAAGTGTGCTGACCACGCTCATTTTTTGTTTCCGAGTTTACATTGGTCCTTCAACTATTTGAACACAATTTCGTTCAAGTTTCACCTTATATGGGAGGTGGACATTTTTGGTTTCCAAGTTTATATCAACCCTTAAACTATTTATAAAAAATTTCGTTGTCGTTCATGCTTTTGTTTAAGAAATATAAGTAGAGAAGTATGAAACGGACGATTTTGCCCATTTTCAATACCAAACAAACCTTATATAAGATAAATATTTGTGCAAAATTTCGTCCCCCTACGTTGCCCCGTTCGAGCCCTATCCTGCTTTAAACAGACGGATGGACATAGCTAGATCGACTCAGAATGTATTCAGGACCCAGAAAATATATACTTTGTGGGGTCTTAAATGATTCCTTAAACATGTTTAAGGAATCATCCATCTTTTTGATGGTGGGTATAAAAAGAAAATACAATTATTTAGTACAAAATATTTTTTAAATAAAAAAAAAATATTTGGAAGAAATCGAAATTTTGATAAAAATAGTAAAAGATTAACAGCCGTATGCAAAAAAAAAAAATGATTAACTTTACTTTCAAGTACACTTTTGTTACCCAACACTTAAAGGCTAACAAACTTTTGTTAAAAAAACGTATGCAAAAACATTGTTTTAAAACATTATTATTATTATTTCCCCTCTTTATAGTTAAAGTTGTATACTACCGAATATTAATACATTCGGTTATTCAAATTTTTTAAAAAGCTTTTTATTGTTTAAATATTAAATTAATTATTTTTCAAATATTGTTTCCATTTTTATTATAACTTAGTAGAAATAAAAAAAAATAAAAGAAATAATAGAAGTTAAAAAGCAAAAATATGACAAATTTTATGGAAAGTATTCGAACAACGAGTTTATTTTGTTTGTTTTAATTGAACGTACATCACTAAAACATTTTTTAAATTTTTATTATTTTTTATGTCATGTTATGGGAGTTTTTAAAATTTTAGACAAATCGGATCTATAATGAATAAATATATCGGTCTTAAGAAGAAGAAAGGTATAGAAGACTAGAATAGGAGGGAACAAGCGAGAATTTTTTGCAAAACACAAAGAGAAATAGGAAATTTATCATAATGTCACTTGTAGTAAGTTTAATGTAAGTTCATACCTACTTTAAGATATTTAGATTACGTTTTTATATTTAAGTTAATAAACGTTTTTGCATACAGTTTTAAGGAATTTAGCTTAACAATACTTTGTAAAGCTGAAAGAAGTTTTTTTGGCCGTAAAAAAAAAAATTTATAAAAATAATAAAAATTTAAATTTTTCACTAAAAATTTAACAAATGATAAAATATTTAAAGGAAAATCTGTGTTAAAGCATAAAATGTAGAAAAAAAAAAAAAAAAACGTGTAAGAAAATCATTATATTTTCCTTCCACAAATTATTGTGTTTCCAATGCATTTCTGCTAGTGTTTGTTGAGTCAATTTATCGATGTCCGTCCTTCTGGCTGGCTGTCTACGTAAACCTTGTGAACAAAGTACAGGTCTCAATTTTGGAGCTATATTGATGAAATTGGCACGAATAGTTATTTTGACATTGGTTATGATCGGTGTATAATTTTACCTATACCCCATACAAATGTCCTCCCGGAATAGGGGTTTAGTGGTCATAAATGCCTTACATTTTGAAAGATCAGTCCATAATTGATGATAGCTTCCATATAAACCCACTTCCGGGAATAACCCACTTCTCGAATTTCTATACTCATACAATCTCTCTTTATTGTTTGATCTGCTAATAGTTTCAGAGATTTTTAAAAAATTGTGTCGAAAAAAAGTAATAAAAATTCCTATATATTTTTTTTTTTAATTTTAAAAATAAAATTACTACTACTATACTACAATAAATATTTAGTAACTTTTTTTAAAATAAATTAATCTATAAAAATTTAAAAGGCGAGTCAAATACAATTGTTTATAATTAACATGTTTGTTTGTGCAGCATTAATTTTCGTTATCAAGGACCTCACAAGCACAATACACCATATTTTTCTAAAACAAAATAGACCAATAAAAAAATAAAACATACATATCTACGACCTACAGCAAATACAGCAGGCATTAACAAAATACCGATGTCAACTAGGCATTTAAACAAAATAATAAAAAAAAAAAAATACCTAAAAAACTGAAACTCCCTAAAAAAAATTGATGAGATAATCATGTGAGGTTGTTTTAAATTGTTGTTTCATTACAAACACCGACATATTTTTTCTAACAATTTTCTTTACCAAATTAATGGACAAGGGACATGATTTATCAGAGAACATATAGTAAAAAGCAGGCCAACAACGAATAATAATGTAAGTCTGGTTGATTAAGACATCCTTAAATACAATTATGTACATATGTGTTTTTATATGTGATAGTGTGTTAGTAAGTTTGGTTTTAAAACCCACCAAACAGTATTGTTGTCTGGTGTTTGTATTGTGTTTAGTTAGAAATGTACAAACAACAACAAACAAAAATGACTTCTATATCAAATTGATCCTTTTTGGTGGATACATTTTCTCGTTTATTTTTTTTTAGGTTGTTTTGTAGTTGTTGTTTTTATTATTTTGTGGCTGTTATCATCATTGTTTATAAATTTAGTTACGCTTTTTACCATATGTATAGCAACAACTAACTTACTCTCTCTTACCATACTATAGTATGGTATAATTTACAAAAACATTTTTATTTATTTTGTACAGAGGATCACAACAAAATGAAATAAAAAAAAAAAATAAAATAAAAAACAATATCATTAGTTATTTTTTTCTTTTTTCCTATACATGTACTTTTTTATTCCTTATCTGGTACTGCTTGGGCAGTACACTCGTATATGTACAAGGAACTGGTGCAACTAATCCAATTCGTCATGCGCATTAAGATTTATTAAAAGTAATCATTTGACATTAGGACGAAATTGTAGCTCAACTATTGTGTTCCTGCTTATTGTTGTTATATTGGAATTGCAATAACAATGAGAGAATGCAATGTGCATAAGAGAGCAATGTGTAGAGAGTGTGAGAACTTATAGTGTATGTATGTGTATGATGCGTAGGATCAATCTATAATGATTGTTATAGTGCAGTCCAGCCAAGTGTTAAAATTTAACTCCCCAATGCGTAACGAATTTCTAATAAGTAGAATTTTTTGTAATTTAAATAGAAGATAAAGAATTGAATTGAAATAAAATAAAATGAAATGAATATAATTGAATTGTTTCGAAATTAATTTACGAGGTACTAAGCTATTAAAAACTAAAGAACATATGCAGGTTTATACATTTAATTATTTCAGCCTGGTTTAGAAGACAACAATATTAAAAATAGAAAATTGTTGAAAATTGGTTTTAAATCTCATAATTTTTTGCTTTAAATGTTTGAAATATAAATATAAAATTTAATGTCAAAATTTTTGTAGAATGACATATTTGGTGGATGATTCGTCAAAAAAAAAAAAAAATGTGAAGTACTTTTAACTTTTATTTTTAATATTTCACCAATTGCAAAAATATTTAGTAAATCTTTAAATTTTCTAAAGATGAGATAAAAATCACTATAAGAGCACAAAAGGCTATGAATAGAATTCGTTAAAAAGGAATATCCTTCTTATGACTACACTGTGTTAAATTCATAGCTTCTGAAGCACTTTTTCAGCAATTTCTATTTTCAAAATTTTCATATTTATTCTATTAAAAATTTAAAAATATTTAAAACTCATACTCAGAAAACAAGGAAAAAATTATGTGGAAGGATTTGATTTTTTTTTCTGATGTTATTATTTATCAAATAAAATGAAGATTTTTCATTTGAGAGACGATTTAGTGGAATATTAAAAAAAACTTCAATATTAGAGTCCGTATTTCCACAATTTGAGATTGGCTTATTTATCAGTGACATGAACATTAAAAAAAAAATTATTATTTATTTCAATGATAATTTAAAATAAAAGAGTTTAGTTTTAAAATTTTATTTTTTTTTTAAATTAATACATTTTAGAAAATTATTATTATATTTTTTTTTTATTGGTACCTTTCTGTTAAACTTTTTCTTTGATAAAATTTTTTTTTAAAAATGTGTGATGTTTTAGATTTTGAAACCTTTTTATTTATTTTTGAAAATAAGTAATATTATTTAAATTGGCGAATATTTTGTATTTTAGTACGCATAGAGAAACTTATCCAACACCTTAAAATATACCAATCGACTCTATTGAAATTGGATATGATCGGACCATTATTTCACCTAGCCCCTATAAAAATGATTCCCCGGAATGAGTTTAAAAACTCAAAAATGCTTTAAAAATAAAAATATTTTAATGCAATTTGGATCAATTTTGGTACCAAATTATACAATATAAATATATGAGTCATTCCATTTGAAACCAACCAGCTGATTTTCTCACCTCTTCCGAATGAGAAAAATTGTGATTTTAAATATACGAATATCTTCCAAAATATTTATGTTACAAAGTTTATTGAGGCAAATATTTAAAGGTAATGAAATTACCTTTAAAATGATACCTGAAACATGTTTTTATGTTGAATTTTATTGATGGATAATTCGCGAATTAAATTTTGCGGTCGCGTATTTCAAAAAGTGTTATTTTTAAATTCGTGAAAAATATATAGAGGATGAAACCATTCTGAATGCTCTCAGTAAGTATCGTGCTGAGACTCTAAATGGCTTCTGAATTATTGTAAAAAATATAACGCAGTATAAAACAAAAAAATAATTATTTTGAAAGAAATTTCAAGCATAAATTTTTTCACTTTATTCGGCGCTAGTTTTTTTAATAACTCATAAACTATTAAATAGCGAACTACTTGATGAAATTATCTGAAATTTTGAATTAGTCTTAGTTTTGACAAGAATAATGATTGTACCAAATATTATCAAATATTATATGACTCATATGTAATTAAGTATTAACATTATCAACAATTAGTAAAAGTCTTGGTCTACAATTGGCCATAAGTCTAATTTAAATCCACTTTCCGAATTTTTATGTTCATACACAATGGTGTAAGGTATCATATAGTCGGTCTTGACCGATATTTATTCTGAGAATTTTAATTGTAGTTTTTTTTTAATTATTTTATTATTATTATATTATTTTAAATTAGTACCTTTAAAAAATGTATGGTTTAGTTTACTTTTAATATTGGTCCATTTTTTTATAAATTAGTACTTTTTTCAAAATTGGTTTATTATTTAATGATTGGTGAATTTTCATTATTATTATTATTATTATTTTTTAATTGAGTAAATATTTTTTTTAATTTATCCATTTTTGGAAATTTGGTACCTTTTCTTGGAATTTTTTAAAATGGGTATTTTTTTGGAAAATGATTTTTTTTGAAAACATTATAATATTTTTTTCATATTAGTACTGTTTTAGTATATTTGTTAAAATTTTTTAATTAATATTTTTTCAGAAAAATGGTTCTTTTTTACATTGGTAGTTTTTTTTTTCTTTAATTTTAATTTTTTTTTTTTAATTGGTACTTATTTTCAATTGGTACTTTTTTGAAAATTTTTATTTTTTATGTAAATTTTTTACAGATATAAAATAAATTAAAAAAATAAAAATAAATAAATTAAATTAATATTTTAATATATAAAATCAAAATTCGTACGATTTTAAGAGAGAACTTTCGGTTGATTTTTACAGACAGACGGATATTATTCTCATGTCTTTTTGTTAAAAGCAACTATTCAATCCCGCAGTAAGTAAGAAGTAATTTTTTTCCAAGATTTGCCTTAAACAAATAAAAATCAGTTAATTATAACAATTAAAACCTCAGGCACGCAGAGAAGAAACATTTCGTAATATGGTTGCCCCAATAATATATTGAATATATTTTATTTTAAAAACAATTTTGTTGCACCAATTATACTTTGTTCTCAATTCACAATTATATTGTTGGCACAACATGTTAAGCAATATGTTTAAATTATAACCACGTTATTGTTGTATTTTCAATACCTAAAAATATTATTGTGTTTGTAATTCTGAATTGACAACAAAATGTTTGTTTTGTATTGGCAACAATATACATAATTAGTACTTGACAATAAGATAACTAACTTGCATAGAGCTAGTTAGTTATCTGTCGGCGTGTTAAAAATATATTAGAATGAATGTATATTTAAAAAAGTGAAATAATTAAATTTAATTATTTTAATTAAAATTTAACTAGAAACTAATATTTTACATAAGTGTTTAGATTGTGATTTAAATGTATAATTTGCATAGAAAAACGCACAATGGGTTATCTTCGGAGTGCTAAATAAAATTATTGGCAAATTTTTCAAAAAAAATATTTAAATAAGTGTGATATCGAGTGATTTTTAAATCACACAGGAATTTTTCTCAATTTATGTTGCATAATTCATTGCCGTCCAAGATTTTGTATTGGACATAAAGTTATCAAATAATTTTTTACATAAAGTAGTTAGCCAACTTTACATATTTTTTTTCTCTTATAAAATTTTAGATTCTTCGCAGAGTACTACATCTTCATCAATATCAGATTCTTCCAATCATTTTGTACAAATTGGAGTACAACGAAAATTTCTTTGTTTCGCAAGCAACCATAAGATATTGGTTGCTGCTCACCAATACTATTATTGTTATTCAACCATGTTATTGTGGTATACATGAAGCAAGTACATATACAAAAACGAGAGAGAAACTATAGTCGGTCAAGACCGACCATATGACACCCTATACCATTGGGTATGAGCTAAAAATGAGACCTGTGGCCAATTGTAGACCAACACTTTTACTAAATGTAAAAGTGATTTTCGGAAGAGGGGATTTATATGGGAGCTATGGTCAATTATGAACCGATCTTGATGAAATTTGGCACAAAGATTGACACTTATACAAAACTCTTTGTACCGAGTTTCATTGAAATTTTGCTATATTTAAGGCATTTGTAATCGTTAAACCCCTATTCCGGGAGGACATTTGTATGGAGGCTAGGTGAAATAATGGACCAATTTTAATAGGCTTCGTCGTCGTGTGTCAAAATAATTATTCGTGCCAAATTTCATCAAGATATCTTTAAAATTGCGAATTGTACTTTGTTCACAAAGTTTACATGGACAGATAGCCAGACGGACGGACATTGTTAAATCGACTCAGAAAGTGATTCTGAGTCGAACGGTATACTTTAAGGTGGGGGTCCGTGCAACTCAGCGATATTTTTATTGTTATTCAACATATTATTGCTGTATACATGAACCAAATATATAAACAACAAAAATATAGTTGCACCTCAACCATATTCCTATTGTGATTTAACCATATTGGTGCTACATCCAACCATAATATAATTTGCGGACAACCCTAAACTTTATCCATAATATGTCAGTATTCGATTATGGTTGCTATTCAACATATTTTTTCTTTGCGTGGGCCAACTATTTTTGTTTTTATCCTTTTGAGGACCAATTAAAAAATTATGTACGTTCTAATATCTCTTATTATTGTAATCATATAGTTTATTAGTTGATATAATAATCTAAATATTTAGACCTTAAAGACTCCACAAATTTTACACTAATTGCATATTTAATTGAATTAATCAATATGTAAATTGATTTTATAAAATTCTACTTCCACCCTGAAAACTGTACAACAAACTTTACAATTTTGTTATAAGGAAAATAGGTAATTCTTAGAAATATATAACATTTATAAAACAAGTGTGAATAAATTTCAATAATATGTCAACTTCCAACCAAACAACTATTTCTCACTTCTATTTATCTTAAAAAAAAAAACTGTAATTTCCAAACCTCAATTAAAACACGTTTCTTCGAATTTAGCACGATTATTTTGTTATAAATTAATTTCTTGAAAACAGATTATCTATTGACAGTTTTGTGTTTTATTTGTCACACCTTAAAAAAAAAAATTAAAAAGATTTTATTTTATGCAATAAACAGTTAAAGATTTAAGCCATAAACTACTGTGATATTCTGATGAAATCTTAATCTGCTAATAAAACTTTATTGTTTTGTAAAAAATCTTGTAGTAAAATTGTCATATATGTAAATTGTTCCTATCTGAATTATAAGACCCAGGAGCTCATCCATCTAGTTATGAGAGATGTATATACATTTTTAGTGATCAGTCAATATAATTCTTTTGTTATGAATCTGTCATCTTTATGGAGATGTTAAACAAAACTCTAATGTTCACAACTTTACACTTTATGTCCGTATTTCCTTCTGTTACAGTAGAACGAAAAACTCATAATCTTTTTTCTTGAAAAAAGCAATCATTTATCAATTCATCACTTTTAGTTTTACATTCTTTAGTACAATTTGGCCATTCTTACAGGACATTCACTCAGTTGGTGAAGAAAATTCTCCAACAGTGTCATAATACTATTGTGTTTTTTTTTTCGTTTTCTTCTGCTTTTGGCATAAAAAAGGTGATTTATTTCTTATATTGGCTAGTATTTGCAATACGAAGACTTAGAAGAAGAAGGAAAAAAAAAAAAAAATCAGTAAAAGAAATAAACAAAATGTATCAATTTACACCAGCCGAGAGGCATACAAAACTCTCATATAAAAATGTCAAATATAAAAGAAATTCAAATGTGCAAATGTATGTTAGTGTATGTGTATGTGTGAGAACATGTATCCTGATCAATTTAAACAATATCCGCATTTTGTGTCTTAATGAAGAGAAAACGAGCAATAGTTAGCAACAATTGTTTATGATTCCGATACGCTCCGTAGGGGTGTGAAGTTGTACACAATAATGTCTTGACAATTGTTTGTTATAGGACAGACAGACGGACGTACGGACGTTCAAGCTAGCAACCAAGCAAACGAACGAACGAACGTACATTCAATTGTTAGTTGTTTGCTCTGCATGTTATTTTGTCACAGTGTCATATCCATACATAGTTTGTTGTTGTTGCTTTTGTTGTGTGCGTACGTAGTGTATGATGATGCATTACATTGGGCTGATTTCTTGTGCCGTGCTTATTCAATAATGATAGATTTTACGAGTTGTTTAACTATTTACTAAGGATTTTTAGCAAAAAGATCCTTTTAATTTCCTTATGTTTTAGAGTGTTGACAGCCATTGACTTCTTTTGGAAAACTAACATATTTCGTTACGCCCAAGCTGTGCCGATAAATGTTCTACGATTGTTTAGCTACGTATCCCAGGGCGATCAAATTCCTTATACCCTACTAACATCTTAGCACACTTGGGAGTCAGTTATCAATAGAAATAAAGAAATCATTTTCTTGCTCTGACTCTGTTGCCTTGACTAAAATAGTCATCTTAGCATAGTTGCGTTTGGCTACATTTGTTCTATGGCCTTGAATATGGTAAAAATTTGTAAATATTGGTGAAAAAACTATTATAGTAATGTTTAGAAAATGGGTCCTTGAATAGTAATACCACCAAGGTCAATGGATATTTTGGGATTCTGGTTAACCAGGATTTTTCGGAGAAACCAAAACTTTTTGGCGAATCGTAATGTTTGTAATGAAACATACAAACATTAACACTTGTTTGACATTGAACGAAAATTAGTGATGGCATTTCGTTGCAGCAAGGTTGACATTTGACACTTGGGGGTTTGATGACAATCAACACAATATTGTGGCTTTAACTTAACATGTCTGAGATAAATAAATAGTTAATGTAATGAAGACCTTCATGGAATGTTGGATATGAAGAAATTTTTGTAAATTGATTTGCTGTTAATATATTTTCAAGACCTCAAACCAAAATTATTTGGTAACTCTTAACAAACCCACATAGTTTTCATAAATTTTGGGTTTTTAATGTTTTGTTTGCTAAAGGACATTTGTAGGAATAAATATTCGTCAAGGTTTATTGAATCGTATAATAAATTTCTCTATATCTTTTGCTGTTGTTAGTTATTTTTATTTTTTTGCAAAAAAATATTTACAAGATTTTTTATGGAAAAAATAAAACTATTATTTTATTTTTTATATTTTTGTTTGAATGTGTTCATTTCACTGTAATAATGAGATACACTCGAATTAAAATTTTGATTATTTTGTCGATTACTTCACATTTTTATTCAGAAGTACACAAGAAAAAAAAAAAAAACCTTCTTATAAATGTATTTCGATCCAAATGGTCTATTGAGGTCTTAAAGAACATAAACTAAAAAATTAATAATTTCAATAATAGGATCATCATTAATGAATATAAAAAACAATCCCAATAAACAATATAGCTTCGAATGAAACATCTCGAGAATATTTTTGTTTACCAAAGTTGGGGTTCTCTTCCAGCAGCCAACATTCGGTGATAAATGTCTTCGTTAGCTTTAAGCTTATTTTATTTATTTTATGCAAATCCCAAGCAAAAATCAAAAGATGAAGTCTAGGTTAAGTTAAAGAAGAGAATTACAGAGAAATTATGTGTAATAAGAAGACCACATAAGTGAATCCGCAGGAAATAATTTTCTGTATTATGAGCTGTAGTACAGCAACTGTATTACTTTGGTATTTCAGTTTCACAGCTTTAACCCTGCAAGGCTACTCTTCGTCAAATCGACAACGCATTTTTCAGTGATGTCGTTTTTACTAAAAGCGCAGTATTTTGAAAACTGAATTTCTGGTAATAAAGTGGACGGAAAAATTATTTTCTTATTTTATATATTCTGGAAGAAATAAGAATCAAAGCATTTGAATCGGTAGCATGATAACGCATATTGTTTAAGGAAGTATCTTTATTCATTACCAGTAAATGTAAATGTATGTAGGTAACATTATGTCTACACCATTCCCAGTTGTATTTGAGAAATTTCTAATTATATTTCAGAAAATTCCAATTACATTTCAGAATTAATCAAATTCTATTTAAGAAATTTCAACATTTGTATTTCAACATTTTCTAAATGTATTTCCGAAATTTACATTTCTATTTCAGAAATTTCTAATTGTATTTAAGAACTTTTATATAGAAAGTATATGCTTAATGTTTTAAAATACAATTGGAAATTTCGGAAATACATTTAGAAAATGTTGAAATACAAATGTTGAAATTTCTTAAATAGAATTTGATTAATTCTGAAATGTAAATGGAAATTTCTAAACTACATTTAGAATTTTCCGAACTACAAATATACAATTTCTAAAATACATTTAGAATTTTCTAATCTACAAATAGAAAATTCTGAACTAAAAATAGAAATTCTGAAATGTAATTAGAAACTTCTGAAGTATAATTAGAAATTTCTGAAATATAATTAGACAATTTTGAAGTATAATTAGAAATTTCTGAAATATAATTAGAAATTTCTAAAATATAAATGGAAATTTCTAAAATATAAATGGAAATTTCTGAAATATAAATAGAAATTTCTCAAATATAATTAGAAACTTCTGAAATACAACTGGAAATGGTGTAGTATTTTTTTTACCAAATTGTCTTGTAGCTTCCAACGCATGTAGTTTTTATTTGCCTACAACTTTGTGAATTTTGTCAGGGAGTTTAATCGTCTGCTCTAGCTTGTCGAAATTAACTACCTACAATATTATTGTGACTTGATACTTAGCACAGTTTTAATGAGTGAGAACTTGAAACTCTCGGCAAAAACGGCTGATCATCTTAGATCTAATATTTGTACTGCAAAGTGCCATTGTCGTAAATTTACTACTTTTGCATATTGTGACATCGATAGATATTAGTTGGTTGGTAAAAATGCTACAAGCGTCGTACAATCTAGCGCTACATTTGATATTCAACTTTTCATTGCCATTATCTTCTTTGAAGCATCAATTTACACTTAAATGTCCTTTATAAAGTGATTATTGATTAACCCGGTTCCCATTTGGGGGAATGAGTACCATAATCTCCTTAATCCAATATATTTCGGTTGCCAATTTGACAGTTCCAAAATTTTCACAATGAGATTGAGTGTTAAACGTCCAGTATTTTTAATTTCCAGTTGCTTAATTTGTCTCAGCCTGACTTGAGTCCTTAAATCGTACTCTTTGATATGTAGATGATGCAGATATATATCCAATATCCTGTAAAGTGACTGTATGCTCAGTGGAACCACTCTATTAACCCAACAAAAAAGGTTTGGACACGCGTATCCACACCCCGACAAACATCGACTACAACCGTGTACAAAATTAAACCTTCGATGTCAATATAGTGTCAACATCGTATGATTTCAAAGTGTACATCATGCAGTATTGAATGTTTGAATAACATTATTAATTCGATTACATGTGCTCAAAAGTTGCATACAAACGGTGTTAAAAAGCCTACACCGTAAATTTTCAATTTGACCACAGCCTAATTGGATTTCCCATCGACATGTTAAATCGATTGTATTTTAATATTTAGTATTAATATAGTATATCTTTCGTGGTTTAAGTCCCCAATTTTTTTTGTATGCCCTACACCACCATAGGTGGTTGGAGTATTACGCGTTTGTGCTGATGTTTTTAACGCACGGAAAAAATTATCGGACTCCCACTTTTAAGTATACCGTTCGACTCAGAATCATTTTCTGAGTCAATTTAACGATGTCCGTCCGTTCACCTAGCCCCCATACAAATGTTCTCCCGGAATAGAGGTTTAACGATCATAAATACCTTAAAAATTGCATTTCTCGGTGCAAAGATGTTTTGTATAAGTGTGAATTTTTTTCCAAGATCGGTCTATAATTGACCATAGCTCCCATATAAATCGCTGTTCCGAAAATCACTTTAACGTACATAAATCCCATACAAATGTCAGTATTAAGTTAATAATGGACACAAATAAGTTTTATTTAAATAGAAATAACAGTGCCAAATTTCATGAGATTCGGTCCATAATTTGTAATAGCTCCCATATAAACCCACTTTCGAGAATTACCTTAAAGCGCATAAATTCATATAAATGTTAATATTAATATTCTGTATGTGTATATTTTATTTTACACTTTGTAAAAGTATCAGTTCAAAATTGGCCACAGGTCTAATATAAGACCCCTTCCCGA
This sequence comes from Protophormia terraenovae, assembly GCA_951394005.1. Lineage (NCBI taxonomy): Eukaryota > Metazoa > Arthropoda > Insecta > Diptera > Calliphoridae > Protophormia > Protophormia terraenovae. The sequence goes on from OX596074.1 coordinate 149,558,328, forward strand.
ATTTTGATGCACATAAATGATGATGTAGGGTATCATATGGTCCGGCTTGATCGACTATATCTTTCTATCTCGTTTTTATTTAAGTATGTATTTATTTTAACATATAGTCGAAGTAATACTAAAAATTTTGCTTCCTCAGAAAACTTCATAGTTGGTGCACCAAAACTTTTGCTTGCTGAAAGTAGAAAATTTTCTTCTTGTGAGGAGAATCATATCTGTTTTTAGAGGACTTATACCTAGACCAAATTTGGTATAATTTTCTCAAAGAACATTTTCTTCTAATACACATTTTATTTAAAACAAGAATCTATAATGTTGGTGATATAATAACCCCTTGAAACCTATAAAAGACCCAGTCTCTTTGTGATTAGGAATCAGCTCTTTGGGGTGCTCCTGTACACTTTTAAAAAGAGTGGCGATGAATCCCAGCGATCTGGAGTTCCTTTTAAACATGTTTGTGTCTTATCCATTGGCCGATTATTTGTAGAACCGATTATGCGGAATTTGATTATAGAAAGTTGGAGCTTCAAGTTTGAAGGAAAAATGCATCTATCGTAATATTGGAGCAATTACCAAATTCTCATTTTGTTATTAATTTTAACCAATTGGACGTGAAGCCATAGTGATTTGGCACCAGTGTCAATAATAATAAATATAATACTTGGCTTCCAATGATCGTCAATATCGACCCGACTTTGGTTTGGTCCTTTGGTACTAAACCTAGATCCAAGATTTCTAGATTCTAGATTCCTAGATCATTATAATCTGACATTAATTTATGAAACCTTTAACTTAAAATTTATCCTGAGTGTATATTTTTAAACTTACATACATATGTGTTAAAAAACATACACACTCATCAACGAAAGCTTAAACCGAAACTCATTACTATCCAACACTTTTTGTTGGTCACATTTTAATTCCACTTCAATAGATTTTTACTTAAGTTTACTTTTTTTTTGTTCAATACACTATTTTTACATTAATACTCGTAACATAAAAAGGGAATTCATTTGAATGGAAATAATTATGTATTTTTTTTCTTTTTGCGTTATTCATTGTTTAGCACGACAACAATAAAATAATAGATGTGTATGAACAGCAACAGAAACATAATAAATCGACTGACTGACTGACTTCTATTACAAAAATATATATTTTAAAATGTTTTCATTGAAAAATAAACCACAATTTGGTATAAACAAATCAAATAGACGTTAATTTGTTGCGTTTAGTTTATTTTTTTTTTTCTTACTTTTTTTTAACACAATTCACAGTCAAAGTTATATTCATTTCAAATTTTCAAAATCAATAATGCTAAAATACAATACGAAACAAATAATAAAAAAAAAAAAAAAATCGTTAAAAATATATTGACATCTGTTGATTTTTTTATTTTTTAACTTTAACTTTTTATTTAGTAGTAGTTGTTGTTGTGCACAAAAGGAGGGGTCATTTAATATGAATTTTGTAAATAGAGAGGAGTTTGTTTCCATTTTTAGACGATGGTATTTTGTAAATAGTTAGCGGGTCTGCAAATATTATACGAATGAATTAATATCAATCGCATTATGTGGACATGTTTGTCAACAAAATTGTTTAAATTCAATTTTTATTTACAGTTGAATGGTTGGTTGGTTGTTTGCCTATGGAGATCAATTTGGAATAGTTTTTTTTTTTTGTAAAAAATGTCAAGGTGTTAAGTATTTAGGAAACAAGACATGAAGGTCATTAGACTTTGGAATATTAGTGACATTTGATGACACTTTAATGCCTTAACAAATGATGGGGGTTTTAAATTAAGAATTCTATTTAAAAAAAATATTCCGAAAAAATAAAGACAGAATTTTATTATTTTTATACCCACCATCAAAAAGATGGGGGGTATATTGATTTTGTCATTCCGTGTGTAACATGTCGAAGGAATCATCTAAGACCCCACAAAGTATATATTTTCTGGGTCCTGGTTAGATTCTGAGTCGATCTAGCTATGTCCGTCCGTCCGTCTGTCTGTCTGTCTGTTGAAAGCAGGATAGAGCTCGAACGGGGCAACGTAGGGGGACGAAATTTGGACGAAATCTTATATAAGGTTTGTTTGGTATTGAAAATGGGCAAAATCGGTTAGTAAACAAGTTATGTTATGGGCTCAAAACTAGAAACACAGGGTGTCCGTTAAATACTTTTCTGCTGATATTTCTTCATTAAAAGCACGTACGATAACGAAATTTTGTGCGTATAGTTCGGGGATCGATATAAACTCGGAAACCAAAAATGGGCGTGGTCCGCCTACTTTACCTCCCACATCCCATATAAGGTGAAAATCAACGAAATTGTGTTTAAATAGTTCAAGGACCAATGTAAAGTGGGAAACAAAAAATGGGCGTGGTCCGCCCACTTTACCGCCCCCTTCCATATAACGTAAAATTTTAAAAAGTTGATGGTGGGTATATAGTTTCGGCCGGGCCGAATATAACCGCGCTTGTTTAAATTTTATTGTTCTTATCTAATATTTTAAAATATGTTTTTTTTTTTTTTTAATATTCATTAAACGCATGCTCTTATTTTATTTGAAGACACTTAAAATAAACTGTTGTCAAACATGTAAAACTATCCATGCCAAATACAAAGTTGTTAATTTAACATATTTATTCTGAATATTAAGACAACCACTTAACCCAAAAATGGTTGATTATAACCAATAAAACACAAGACCAAGCAATCAGCCTGACCAAATCATCTCATATTACCCACTTAAACTATTAAAACAATAAAAATAAAAAAATATCAAAAATCTAATAGTTGTTAAAGTTAAATTGTTAAAGGAAATGTAGGAGGAGGAGTAAAAACATGAATGTTTTCACTTATTCATAATAACATAAATAAATTCCAAAATATAAATACATATTTTTCAAATCAGTTAAATGAACATCAAATAGAATTTGCCGACAGATGGAAAAATTAATGAAAATCTACAAGTTAGAAAAACAATCAACTAAAGGCGGCGGTATCTTTGAGACAATTGTTTTACTTAAAGAATAAAAGAAAAATAAAACAAAAACAATAGATACCAACAATAACAACAACAAGAATTAAAATCTAAAAATACATCAGTGTCATATTTAGGCAGCATCAATATTTTTGTTTTCTATTTTTTTTTTCTTCTTTAATAACAGATCTTAACAGACTAAATGGTAGAAAATATAGACATTAATAGATATATGATGATGATGATCTTAAATATCATATTGTGGAATGCATCCATCTCCATTTTTAAATAGTTATTTGAAAGAAAATAAAGACCACAAAACATGGCCACATTTTAACACACATCCATAGATGCGTAGAAATAATAGTAAGAACAAAAATAGTTTTACCCATAAAAAGGACAACAACTCAATTAATTCGAAAATAGAGAGAGAGAGAAATGTTTGTAAGTGTAATAGAAATACACTGAGAGAAATAAGTTTGTATCCCCTCTTATTTGACTATAAATTTATTTAGTTTTAAAGATTATAAACAACTTTAGGGAGTGCGCTCGAAACTTTAAGGCTTATAACCTTAAGGCTTCCTTCATCAGAATCTCAAAAAATCAGTTTCTCGGGACACTATATTGCACATTTTTGGCAAAATTTTTTTTTATGAAAATGTATATTATAAAAGGTTAAAGAAAAAACCTTATGCTGATATTTGCAATCATTAGAATATATTAAATTAATTTCAAATCCCCTACTTTATTTTAGAGTCAATTTAACGATGTCTGTCCATCCGTCTTGATGGCTGTTTGGTTTTTTTTTTTAATTTATGTCGGACCTGTGGGCCGCAAGCAAAATAATACAAATTTTAAAAGAAAATTCCTATATCTCTGGAAGAAAAGAGATTTATGCATTAAATTTCATGGGAATACTAAAAATGATTGGAATTTAAAATTATGAATGCTATTTAAAAGACTATAAAAGTTATGTAGTAGTAGACTTTTTGGAACTTTTCTTTATTGCAGATATTATTGAGAAATAAAGCGATTGCATTATCACACAGATATTAGTGATTGAGTGTCTTTGGGCCTCTTGTACCATTAGAAAACACAAAATCCTGGTAATTTTTCTGGTAGATCTTGCTTCTAGAACTCTCTCTATTTGCAACATATTGAGTCTTAAAAATAAACAAAATATTTAAGGGATAATAAAAGCTGAGCCAAAAATAAAATAGATTTCAAAAAAATGGACTCATTCCAGTAAAATGTAACAGAAACATAATTTTTCTTTTGTTTGAAACTTTAAAGACACCTATTAGTTTTATTTTGATATGCTGAATTGATTATTTCGGGAATACTCCTTAGAACAGTTCTTCGTCAACAGTTCATCGTCAAATGTTCCTTACGACGCACAGAGGGGTGAAATTGAGAAAAATGGCGATTAATTGAAAATTAATATTTTGAAAAAAAAAAAAAAAAGATAATAATAAATAAATAAATAAAAAAATAAAAAAATTTATGCCAGATAAAATGAATAGATTTTTTTTTTAATTTTTAATCACATTTATAAAAACGGAAAATTGAAATTTTTCAAGTTAATCATTTTGCAATTACTTTCATTAAAAGTAGTTTTTTTTTACAATGGAGTTGTTTAGAAGTATATTTATGCATTATTTGTTAAACATTTTCCGTAGAAATACTTTTAATATTAAAAAAAAAAAAATGGTCTAAAAATATGAGGAAAATCAAAAAATTTCGAAATTGATGTATATCATTTGTACTTCATTTTATCTTTATACGAAGATTTATAAAGGAATTATGGGCCGGAAAGTGATTTTCGCGAGGGGGTCTAATATGGGAGCTATTGTCAATTTTGGACCGATCCTCACGAAATTTATTAATACGATTTTGGTTTGGACAAAACTCACCTGCTTACAAAATTATGAAAATACATTTTTAAGTCATTTATAAGTGTTTGACCTATTTCCGGGGAAAAAAATTTATATGGGGGCTGAGTGAAATAATAGTTCGATTACAATTTTAACCTGTTGTACTATTGATCCAAGAAAAGCTCACATAGCGAATTTCATTAGGTTATCTTTAAAACGGCGAACTACAGACTAAAAAACAAAAACAAAAAAAAATAAAAAATAAATAAATAAATATATAATAAATAAAATATTATCTCGAATTTATTGTTGCCTCATTTGGCAACAATAGTAATCACAATAAAATACTTTTGAGAGACACAAATTGGACAACATTTTTAAAAATTTTCCAAAAATGTCTAAAAAAGTATTTTACGAAATTATCTTATAATATTTAATATTTTGAAACTATATAAAAGAGAATTCAAACGTTTGTTTAAAGTCTTCAATAACAGAGTAAAAAACAAAAATATATAACAGCGAACAATTTTTGTAGGAATATTTTTTTTTAATTAAACATCCTTTTTTCTCAGTGTATTCTCACCGAATATATAAAATGAACATGAAAAATGCCTATAAACGCGTCATCGCCTTTAAACAATCATTCGTTCGTTCATGTATAATAATGTTAGTGGTGTCGGCGGTGATGATCGGTTTTTTTCGTTAGTCGTATCATTATAAGGATGATGATGCTCATGATTATAATTATTTGTGTGTTTTTGTTTTGTAATCATTGTTTTACAATGTTTTTTCCTATTTCTCTCTTAACATTCACGGTCCTAACGAGATGAAACAATGATCGACCAAAAACAAAAAAAAAGGTGAAATTTATACTCATTTATACGTCTCAGCAGGACATTTTATATAAAGATATTCTACGTAAGCACGATTCAATGTTTTATTCTATTCGTCACTCTGCTCGTTTTATTTTATACCGATTTCTTTAAATGTCGCTTGTCATCGTTAGGATGTTTTGTTTTTATTTTACCGCTTTAGTATAACACATTTTTTTATTTATCGTGTATTGTCCTTTTTAGGTGTCGTTAGCGTTTGTTATCCCATGTCCTGTTGTATTTACAAAAGCAGCAACAAAAAAACAGAGAGAGTGTAGTAATAATGACATCAAACACAACGCAATATTATTGTTGCAACTTATAAACAATAGTTGTGGAAATAACATAACACAACATACTATAAAATAAAATAATAAAATCATCAAACACATTTAATACCACAATAGTTTTTGTATTTTCTTTCTGCCTTCTTGTCTTTGGTTAAAATTAAAAAAATTAAATTCTTTAGATTTTGTTAACAAATGCACGTGCAAAATATTTATCAATACAGCTTTTCATATGTTTTCATTTAATGTCTTTTCTTCATCATTTCATGTTGCACAATGTGTATTTATTATTTATAATACTTTGATCTATATAATGGACTCATCACAATCATGCCGTCCACAAAAAAAAAACAAACAAAAAACTCAACCAAAAAAAGACAGAGAAAAGAACGAAAAAAAGGTGTTAACCAACAAGGTGCGGCTACAATCAAAAAGTCAATGTTAAACAAGAAGCTGGAAAGAAATTTATGTTAAACATTTCCATTTGGTAAGAATTATGGTAAGACTAAGAAACACATACATATGTATGTATGTAGATGTTTATTAAGACATCCAATATTTAACAATCAGATGACAAGATTTATGTGGTTTGAAATAAATTTGATAATTTACTTTAAACAAAATGAAGCAATTATAAATGTAGATTATATTAAATGCACCTGGTGTATGAATTTGTTTGGAAGTTAAATTATAACAATATGAAATACAGGATAGTTTACGAAATATATTTATATATTTTGATATTTGGTAAATAATTTTATTTTCCCGATTTATTTTGAGTTTTGAAAAGATGGTGATTTATGAATTGTAATAATTAATGAAAGATCTTAAAATCATATTCGCGAATTTAATAACGTTCGCGAACACAAATTTAAATAACATATGAATTTTTAATAAGATTTGTATGTTTGTAATAGTAATAGAAATACATTGAGGGGAATAAATTTTGAATAACTTCACAATGTTTGTATTGCTAAAATAATTTGAATATTTTCGTGAACTCTTCACCCACTTCTAATATTCCATAAAAGATGACACCTTCCTAATCGCTCCAAATACAGAGGAAACAGCGATATTCGCCTTCGGTTCGATGTTCATGGTTGTTCGGGCTTTACGTACTTCTTTTTCGCACTTTGGTTTATTATATTGGAAGCACAGAAACGACATTGTCTTATGGCGCTGAAATAGAATTTCATCATGCAAAATGACCTTTCGATTTTTTTTTTATTTATTTATTTATTAAATTCAAGTAATACAACGATGCCTTTATAGGCCAATAAATTCATATTACAAAAGCAATGCTCTAAATATACTAATACTCTTGGATTTAGTTTGTTTGGTGCACAGAAAAAATTTTGCCTAAAAACATTTCAAACAATCGTGTGTCTGAAACTTTTTTTCAATATTTATCAATATTTTTATTGTATCTACAAATGTTTTTGTTTGATTTGTACTTTATTATCAACATTGTTGATAACATGAAAAATCATATTATAAACGACAAAATATTTTAAATCTTAATAATTTTTGTATGAAACTTTTAACCATTTTACAAAATAGTGTTTTCTACATATTATAATATATAGTAAGCAACACTAGTTCATGAAGAAAAAATGTAAACAAAAACCAACATACGTTATGACCGTTTTGTATTCATACAACAACTATAAAAAAGTAGAACAGAAAACAATAAATATTACATTTGTATTAATATTTCTTGAACGAATATTTAACTGCCACATTGTATACATAAACAAGTTTTTAGAAGATGAGCGTAGAGAAATAAAATAGACAAAGAGCATAAGAAAACAACGAAACAAATATTGATATAAGGGTGATTTTAATATTACCATGCGTGTCATGCTCAAATTCTTTGCTTTTTTTGTTGTATTGTGAATAAGGTCTGCATGTGTGTGAAATATGTGAGTTTTTATTTTCTTGTGGTGATGAGTTGATGCTTTTTTATATTTATAATAGTCGCGACATGCGAAATGTATTGTGTAAAATGATTAATAAATGAAGAATTTTATCGTTTGTCGACAGCATCACTGATTGTGATTTAACATTTTTTGCAAGTTATTTAAAAAAATATAACTGTAAACGTTTTTTGTGTTCAAAAGAAAAGTATACAGAAGATTTTTATTAAGTGTCGGTTTGTTAAAAGTTTTAAAGTTGAAGTGGTAAAGTGTAGCGTTAAACAAAATATTATCTTACATATTGCTAATTAATTAAATAAAAAACTTGTGTTTTCATACTGACTCTAAAAACAAAGATTGAATTTATTTATCTAAAAGCTATTTGCTGGAAAAAGACTTTTATTGTCTTTTAAATAAATGGAAATTTAGACACTTGCATCATACATTAAAAGGTAAGTACTTATATAATATGTATATTTAATTTTAAGCTTGATTTTACAGTTGTTTTAATCTCTTTTTTTTTTTTTTTGGTACAGAACAACAAATAACAATCGATATACTTCACATGGTTAAAATTTATCATATTGAAAAAATCCTCTCAGATTTTCCTATTGGAGATATGTATAATAAATTTGAATATAATCTGGAACAATGGAAACAAACAAATTCACCAATGGAAATTAGATCAGAAGTTCAGCCAAGTTGGAGTTCTAACGAATAAAAAATATCAGTGATGGAGATTTTGAAAAATACACAGGTCAAAGGAGTGAAATGAAATTTCCAACGCTCAAATATCTAAGCTGCTTAATGACGTAAACTCCAAAAACGAAGGTAAATAAATAATACGAACCATAATATGAATTTTTTTTTTTTTAATAAACCTTTCAAATGTTTTTTTTTTCCCTTTTGTAGAGTATAACATTTTCATCGCCTTTTGGTTTCTGCACCATCTGTTTCCTCCACAACAAAAGATTTCAACGGAACCTAGTGACTCAAAAATTCGAAAGAAGTTTTCCATTGCGGATTCCCAGCAAAGCTTCACTTTAATAGCAGCTACATCTGAGGAATTGGAAGCTCAATTGTTATTGCTAAAATTGCAGTGTAAAAATATCCAACCGAGAATATTAATTATAGGGGACCTAAGTAACATTAAGTCATTATTCGTCTATGTCAATGATATTAAATATCCATTTTTAAAATTTTTAGATGCTCTAGATGTATTATTTAAAATATTTTTTTTGTTTAATCTTCAGTATCCTGAAGAGTGTTACGTTTTTTTACAATTTCATTCAATCATTTTTAAGTTAGTGTTTGTTATTGTCATTTTTAATATATTATCATCCTTTTTAATTCACACTAACAAAGTATTACCAAATTTAATTTATCATTTTATGATTTTTAAATTATATATTATATTGAAGAAACAAACGTTTTAACATTCAAAATGTTTCCTCTTTTTTAAATTAATTTAAAAAACTCTTAAATAACGTCATGTAAGATCTTTTATATATATGTTATGACTTAGAATTAAAATGTAAATGTTTTTGTTAATTACTTATTATACATAGTTTTTATATACTACCAAATCAATATATGTAATTAAAAATTATTACATCAGAAATATAATTTAAAAAACTAAAAATAAATATATTAATAAATATATTATAAAAACTAAAAATAAAAATATTTTTATGATTTTTGTTTTTATTAGATTTTCTAAAAAAAAGTTTTTGTTGATTCAATAAAATATTTGCTTGAATTCGCAAATTACTTTTAAAGAAATATTTTTTTGATGCTATGAAAGGATCTGTTTGTTTTTATAATAAAATCCAATAAAATTTTTTTTGTTTCAGTGCACTAATTTGTTTAAAATACACATTTATTTTCAAAAAAATTTTTTGTAGGTTCAATAAAAATATTTTGTTGAAATACTTTTAAAAATTCAATAAAAATTTTGTTGGTTTCTATTAAACATTTTATTTGAAATTGAAATGAAACTCCAAACAAGTTTTTTATTTAATAGTCATAATATTTTTGTTGAAAAAAAATGAATTTATTTTCAATTAAATTATTACAAATTTTGTGTTTGAATTTACAAATTTTTTGATAGGTCCTAAATCAAACAAAAAAACATTTGATTTGGTGAATTTCTTGATTGAAACAGAAAAATAATTTTTTCTGTGTGGCCAATTTCCTAGCTGTTGCTTGATCAACCCATTATGATTCTGGGAGCACTTCTTCCGTTTGTTAAGAACAAAGCCGCTAATTTTTCATATTAAAATTTACACGCAAACTAATGTAAAACGATGGGAATTAATACACACACCTAACAAAAATTTGAATGTCTGAAGATTTTTTTTTTAATTCTTTTAGTACCTAAACATAGTACCTACAGCCAGAAACGGTTCTCTTCTTCGACAAGAAGATGCGGATCAACTGGTCGGAGTATAGTTTCCCTCCTGCAGATCGATAATACTGTGGAATTTATCGAGGATTGCACAAGATACATGGGCTAACATATCCACATGTTCAACCTCGAGGCAATTATGTCCCCATTATGAGGTTTTCGATCAAACCTCATCTTGGAACTACCCATAGGTTACGTATTCTAGTATCCGTTGTCCCAGGACACTGGATTGTTGGTGCGCATGCTAGAAGATTAGGGCTCACTTTCAACGACTTCTGTAGGAGTTGCAATGATGAGAAAGAGATAGTGGAGCATTTTCTATGTAACTGTGCAACTCTTTATAGAATAAGGATCGCTAAATTCGATAGTCCGTATATGCATGTATTATCAGATCTCTCTGCTATTGACATCAGAAAGATCAACTCCTTCATATATGCGTCAGATTGGTTCGATTCGAACGTAGTTTCAGATATAATATCACATGATCCCTCAGACTATCACAACGGAACCAAATTAGACCCAAGTGAACTGTCCTGTATTATCCAGACATCTGCCCATTGAACCTAACCTACACACAGAAAATAAATTAATCATAAAATTGTTCCCATAATTAAATTAAATTTTATTTCAATTAAGACGACTTTATTATTTCTACAGGTTTTCAATATGTATAATATTAAAAAAAAAAATTGGTATAGAATTATATATGATGTATTTGGTAAGGAAAATCATATTAATGCTTGCAAATATAAATTTATTATAAAAATTCGGTCATAATGAAACAAATCATCCATCAATCAACCACTTAATTGATTTAATTAATTTTTTAATTGGACATTTTTTTCTGTTTTTCATCTTTCACAGTTTTCAGTAATTGATATAATCATTTTGGTGAGAGGTGCAAATTTAAAAAAGCTGTTAATTGAATGAATTGGTTTTTGGATTTTTTCTGTGTACAAACAGTTATCAGAACCGTATTCTAAGATAGTACTTAGAACCGACTAAATTCGATTTGCAAAAAATTTGGTTGCCACAACGAATCTGTTTTCTCTGTGTATGTATTACATAATTGAAGAATAAATTTATTTTCATTTTTTATTTTGGATAAACTATTTTTCCCAAAAGTATCCTAATTTTTCTTAAATTTATTTTGAAATCCTCCAAAATTGTTTGCAAAACAAAATATGTCCATATCTTCAGTTTAATCGCAAAATTTCAAAATAAATACATAAAACATTTTATCATCATTATATTTCCTAACATGTTTTAATAGATAAGACAGTAGTAGTAAAAGCCATAAGTACAAACACGAGTACAAGTACATATTATATGTAATTAAATCAAAATCTTTAAATAATTTATCACTTGACAAATCTTGCTGCTATTGTTGTTGTTGTCGTTATTGTTACTAATGTTTCATAATATCCCTGCATGACACGTGACCGTCAAAGTAAACAACACGGATTTTTGTCACCGTTTAACAAAATAAAAAACTAAAGTAAAACACGTAACAATAACAAAAAAACACGTAATTATCCGTAAATACGTGTTTATTTGTTAAACATCATCATCATCAGCCTCATCGCATCACCACATCTCCTCACATCATATCTCACTGTTAGTTACATATAAATGTTTCCTTCCTCCTTCGATGACAGCAATAGTAGACCAATGCAAAAAAAAAATGAAATTGAAAAAAGATTCGGCTGTGCCGAATCTTTGATACCCTTCACCATATTACCATCTTACTATCTTATCGACATCATATTACCATATTACCGACAAATAATAAAATTTTCGCCTTAACGTATGCTTTCATATTTTCACATATTTAAATCCAAATTTTTTTCAAACTACGAAAATTTGAATATGAAAAAAAAAACAATCATAGCAGGCTTTGCTTTTAAAAAATAAACAACAACAATTCCATATATATTTATTTTTGTATGTGTTTATATACAAACTGACTGCATATACAAAGAACAACAACAACACTGTTATTCATTATATTACTTCTGTTGCTAACTAAACTACTTGTCTTATAGGCAAAAACGTCACTAATAGTCATTACAATGCTTAATATACATGTTTGTGTATGTATTTATGTATATTCTTAACAGATATGTTTTAGTTTTAAAAAATAAACAACAACAATTCCATATCTATTTATTTTTGTACAGACTGCATATACAAAGAACAACAACAACACTGTTATTCATTATATGACTGTTGTTTCTAACTAAACTACTTGTCTATACAAAAAACAAAAAACGTCACTAATAGTCATTACAGTGCTTAATATACATGTTTGTGTGTGTATTTATATTCTTAACAGATTTGTTTTTGGGCCATCACTCTGTTGATTCTGAACGAATTTAGTTTATTAAAAAAAAACGAAATTTTATAAAAACATTTATGACTGATCTATATAAAAATAAAAATCTGTAGCTTGAACAAGGGCTTCAAAAATAAAAAAATCGTTTTCCCCGATATCTCAGTTATTACTGAACTGATTTATTTCATTTTTTCAGAACAAAAATTCAGAAAATAATTTCCGAGCCCCCTTTAAAAATTCGAAGTCCCTGGTATATGCAGAGGCTTCAGAAACTGAAAAACCGGTTCCAAAAACCGGTTTTTAAAACATATCTCCGCCATTTACAAACCGATCCTGCTGATTCAAAAAACCAAAATTTTAAAAAAATATTTGTGACCGACCTGTATAAAAATAAAAATCTATAGCTTAAACCAGGGCTTCAAAAAATAAAAAATGCGTTTTGTCCGATATCTCAGTTATCTCAGTTTTGAACCGATTTATTTCATTTTTTCAGAACAAAAATTCAGAAAAAAATGTCCGAGACTTCTTTGTAAAAACGAAGTCCCTAGTATATACAGAGGCTTCAGAAACTGGAAAACCGGTTCTAAAAACCGGTTTTTTTAACATATCTCCGCATTGTATGAACCGATCTTGCTGAATTCCAATAGCAAAATTCTCGAAAGCATTTCCGATCGTTTGATATATATATTATATATGTCAGTTATCGGTGGGCTTCATAAACGCCATTTCAACCGACACACGGACGGACGGACGGACGGTCGGACGGACGGACGGACATGGTCCTATCGTCATCATTTCTTACAAGGATCCCGAAAATGTCAACTTTTTTGCTCTCCGACGAAAATTGTGGGAATTACAAACGGAATGACAAACTTATATATACCCTTTACACCTTTGGTGAAGGGTATAAAAAAGACTTCTAAAATTATTGAAGGGGTGGCAAATTCAATACTCATCCAAAAATCATGTATAAGAAGTTGGTTGGTATTTTGGTTGCTTTGGCACAAGTTTGTTACACGAATATTCAATATTCACAATATATTCAATATTATTTATTGTTGTCGTTGTCGTTGTTTTTGTTATTGTTTGGTACCGTTTCCTTCTTTTAGTACGAGTATGTAAACAATTTATCCCCCTTTTTATTATACGTTTATAATTTTGAATGTGTGTTTGTGTTTGTGTAATTGTAAAAAGTTTTACAAAAGCTGGCTTCTTTAGAATTTGCTTTGTTACTGTTTTCACTCAATACACTTGAAGTACTTTTCATAATTTTTGTTGTTGCTGGTGCTTTTTGTTTGGTTTTTCAACATCATCATCAGTTCAGTTCAGTTGGAAAATTGTTGTGTTGTTGTCGTAACTTAAGCATATTGTATTTTTGTATCTTAAAGTCCTTAACAAGCAATAAATACACTTGATGGCATAAAAGAAAAGCAGAAGAATAAAAAATAAAAATAACAGAGAAAAATATTGATAAAAAAAAAAATACAGCATTTGATTTGTGTGAAGGGGGGGGGGGTAGGAAGTAAATGAGGGTTGGGAAATATTATAATAAGCAGCGATTAAGGGACACTATTTGGAATATAATATTTCCAATGTCGTTATAATATCAAAATATAGATATATAGAACATTTTCTTGTAATTAAGTTTTTGAGCAACCAAATACACTTAGAATCATTCTGATAAATAAGTACCAATTTTTAGCTTCATCTGAACTTCAGATTCTACAAAATTCTGTGAATTTATATTGCTCGGGGATTAAATATGCTTGAACCGATGTATATAGCAATTTTCAGTAAAATAAATCAAATTGCTTAGAATTTACCAGCCCTCGTTTACATACAGTTCAATACATATTGAAAGGGAAAAATCTACTCGATTCAAGTGTTTTGTTACAGTTTACAGTTTCACATTTATTTTTTTCGTTTCATCCGTCTGTCTGTCTTGTGTTGTTTTAAAATCAAATTGGTTGTGTTTGTGCAAAATGTTGGTGAAAACACGTATTCTTTGGTTTGACATCGTACAGCTTTTGGACATTTTGTTGTAGTAGTACAACGAATGGTACCGCAGAACGTGACAAATAACAAAAGAAGGCATTTTTCATGTTCCTTCAGTAATAGTAGTAGTATTTTGTACTCTAACGATAGATATTACAAACATACTATCTATATTTATGCATAGACGTTTGTGTGTTTGTAAATAATCATGAATGTTAAAAAAATATACTGAGGAAAAAAAGTACTTTATAATAAACAAAAAATTATAAAAGTTGCAACTTTAGCATCAGCATATTGTGTTGTTCATATAACACTGTGGATGAATTAAATAAGTACTAGGATTTCGCTCATTTTTGGGAACTGTGACAATTTTTTTTTTTTCTGAAATTAAAATTTCACTCTCATTTTTTAGTTTTACTTAATTGATGTTAATTTCTCTCTTTTTTGTGTGTTAAAAATGAGGAGTGAAAATAAAAATATATTGGAATAAACGCATTAATTTCCATTGTTTTGCTCTAGATTGTGGTAATAGTAAGAGCGGTTTATTTTAACAAGTACTAGTGAAAGTACTGTTACTATCAGGACAGCCAAAAATAGTCAATATCATATTTTTTTCTTGAACTTCAAATGAACCAAACTAGGGTTGCCAGACGGCCTTGAATGAACTTGATTGTCAAGATATTTTAGAAGTAGTCAAGTTACAAGTTTAAATGTCATTTGTCAAGTTAAAAACAATTTGTAGTTATGAAGAGTATTTTTTTTTTTGTAGTGATAAGCCCGAAGCATAATTTTATATTTTGCAATGACTTCTGCTTTATTACACTCTGAAAGTGAAACTTGTACAGAAATATACAACATAATGACTGAATTTTACATAACCTTAAAATCATGAGATATACCAATCATTTTACAAAGAGGACCGTTTCAAAGAAATATTTTTCAGAACAAACTGTTTACAATATTTTATACATCGACTTCCGTTTCATTGAGACTTATTTGAAAACTTCCAAAAACATTCGTTTATAAGATGTAGTAGTTTTTTTAATGCCGTGAATAATTGTTCGTGACCAATATAAATGGATATTGAAATACTTGTATTGACTCGATATAAAGAAGCTGTGCCATATGATTTATTTAGTTTTTCAAATAACAATTGCAATAATATAGTCTTATTTTCGCAAACATTCTAAAAGCAATATTCCTATTGTACCGACATATTTATATACCTACTCTCATATACGTCTCATATAAAAAGTAAAATAGTTTTGCCGAAAGTTTTTTTTATTTATTTTGGTATATCAAGTTAGATCACAATTCGAATCTGGTAACCCTAAACCAAACTGTTATTCTCAGTTTCAAATAATCTTAACATTTTTATCAACGATTTATTACAACATATTTTTGCATATTTTGGGCTTAGCAGCATATTTCGTCATATTTTTTTATTTTAGTATTTCAGCAATTTAAATGACATATTTTATTAAAGAGCATAATTTTACATAATTTACTCTTAATATAAAAATTTTGTTATTTTGCAATCTACAGAATTTATTACATAATTTACCATTAATGAATTTTCTCTTTTACTGTCTTATAAATTTTTCTAATTCAACTCCTATTAAGCATTTTTGCTAGAATTCAAGTTGAAACCGAATATATAGTTTTAAATCCAGTTCTAAACATTGAATTAAATTCAAGTTTATTTTACTTGAATATTTAAAATTTGTTCATATTTCATGTGTAAAATACAGTCAACGAAATAATGATAGATTCACTTCAAAAACTTAAGAAAAATAAGTTTGTATTGTTTGTTTTGGATAAAAAATATTTGTGTTTTATTTAAATTAAATTTTTAATAAAAATTAATTAAATAACAAGATAAATTCAAAATAAATTCGTAAAAAAATTTAAAAGGTTTTCATGTAAACGAATAAATTTGCGTACTTCTTAAATTCATATGATTTACTTAAGTGTTAGATGGATGCCCCTTTTTATTCTAAGTTGTATTTCCTTATTTGCATCAAAAATTTTGCCAATTAAACAATTTTTCAACATTTAAAACAACTATTTTTTATTTGTTTTATTTTGAAAAATTAGAAAATAGGAAAAATAATTTTATTACATTTCAAATTTGATTATTAAAAAATAAAAGTTTACGAAGCCGTTTAAAGAAATAAAGTTTGACAAAATTTTTATCAGCTTTAAGAGACATTTATGCGATTATATGAAAACCCCTGAAAATTCTTAAATAAAAAATTTCATTTTCATTTATAATAAATATTTTTTCCCTCGTTTCTTATGACCTCAAAGATGCGATTTTTTTAATGGAGTTAACTAAATTTTTTAAGACGTCTGATGAAATATTTGACCACTCTGTCCTAATGGAGTCTTTTGACTAACTAACCGTGGAGAATTGCTTCCCGTCTGCGTAAACTTTACGAGAAAGTATGCACCATAAATTCTCAATGGGGTGTAGGTCTTGACTTCGAGACTGCCAGTCCAGAACTTCTTTATTTTTTTATATAAACCAATATTTAGTTCTATGAGAATTATGTATCGCAGCATTATCCTGTTGAAAAATAAAATGATATCCCATTAATTCTTCTCCGTGTTCGATTAAAGATGTTACAAGCATTTCAATATAACTGTTGGAAGTAATTCTGGTATAATTCCATGCTAAAGGAAGTTTTGCTTTTATAGAAAGACCTCCCTAAATCATTAGAGAGGCACCACTAAAATTTCTGTTCATTCGAAGCTCTTTCTATTTTCTTAGGTCGTGCCAATAAAACTGAAAACCTTCTGGACCGTCTAAATTAAATTTCTTCTTGTCGCTAAATAACACTTTTTTCCATTTTTCACCAAAGTCCATGTGATTTTTTTGCCCATGAAAGTCGTGTCTCTATGCGCTTTTTAGTAAGTGCCGGACGAGTCATTCTTTTTATACCCACCATCAAAAAAAAGGGGGGTATATTGATTTTGTCATTCCTTGTGTAACATGTCAAAGGAATCATCTAAGACCCCACAAAGTATATATTTTCTGGGTCCTGGTTAGATTCTGAGTCTATGTCCGTCCATCTGTTGAATGCAGGATAGGGCTCGAACGGGACAACGTAGGGGGACGAAATTTGGCACAAATATTTGTCTTATATAAGGTTTGTTTGGGATTGAAAATGGGCAAAATCGGTTAATAAACAAAAAAGTTATGGGCTAAAAACTAGAATCACAGGGTGTCCGTTTTATACTTTTCTGCTGATATTTCTTCAACAAAAGCATGTACGACAACGAAATTTTGTACGTATAGTTCGGGGATTGTTATAAACTCAGAAACCAAAAATGGGCGTGGTCCGCCCACTTCCCATATAAAGTGAAAATCAACGAAATTGTGTTCAAATAGTTCAAGGACCACTTTACTGCCCACTTTACCGCCCCTCCCATATAACGTAAAATTTTAAAAAGTTGATGGTGGGTATATAGCTTCGGCCAGGCCGAATATAACATTCGCGCTTGTTTGTATTCCAAACGATTTGAGCTACGGAGCACCTGTTAAATTCATCTGGTTGATACAGGAAAATTCAGATGTGTTTTTATTTCCGGAGCAAACATGTTTTTTTGATGCTACTGTTCAAATTATCTGATTTTTGATGTTTGGGTAGCTTCAATTTTGAACCGGGAGATTTTTTGTGTCATAATTTGACTTTAGTTTTATAAAATAGTTTACAACATTAATATTCTATTCTATTGATTTTCTTTGCAATTTGACGATTGGATAAATTAATATCTTTATACTCCATTATTATAACGCGTTCTTCGACTGATAATGTTTTTCCACGGTCCATTAAAAAAAAAGCAAGTAAAAATTTATTCAAGAAAAAAAAAAAAATAAATAAAGCCTATAACGGCAAAAATGTCCACTAAAATCTTCTACGTCTTAGAAAATTAAAATTAAGTCACATCCCTGCAGTCTATGGTAGCAGTTGCGTACAAGTTACCTAACCGGCTACATTAGGGTACCACTAGTCACTTTAACATGGGCTTGTCCTAGGAGGAAGTCTATTGCCACCTCAACGACTACATAGTGTCACTTTTTTGCACACACAATAACCTCCAGGACTACCGAAGAATCAATAAAATGACAAATAGGCACTTCCACAACTACAAGGTAGCCCTTATTTTACATACACAATCACTTCAACGGCTACAAAGTGTAACTTTTGTGCGCACACAACCACTTTACTGGTTACAATGAGTCAGTTAAAAATGTTTGATTCTTCTTTTCGTCTTCTTCCCGCTTAAAATAGAGTCGGTAAAGTTGCAATAGCTTATACGGTCATTGGTGACCGATGGAGAGAGGGAGGCGACTATACACCAATGAATCTTACTGTTTATAAGCAGGTTAATTGCCACCAAATAAACTGCTGGGAAACGCTGAACCTATCTTTATTTCGCTTCTTTTACTAAAAAAATAAAAAAATGATTATACCCTACACCACCATAGGTGCGTTTGTGCTGATGTTTGTAACGCATAGAAAAAATTATCGGACCTCCACCTTAAAGTATACCGTTCGACTTAGAATTACGTCTTCACGTAACATAAAATATTTAACATTATCACTAACATCATGTTAATGATATATTTAGATCGTTCAATTTGATGTTAATGTTAATTTTTTCGATGTTTAAACACGGTTGTTAAAGCAAATGTTAAAAGAACCATGTTTAAACATCGAAAAAACTAATATTAACATAAAATTGAACGATCTAAATATATCATTAACATGATGTTAGTGTTAATGTTAAATATTTTATGTTACGTGAAGACGACTAGTAATTAGGGATCGCAATTTCCCGGACTTTTTGATTTCTCGGGAAAGCGGGAACAATTTTTCGACTTCCCGGGATTCCCGGGATCCCGGACTAAAAATTAAAATTATCAATACTCTCATTAGCTGATCAACTGAGACCCAAATAGGATATGAATCTTTGCATTAGCAGATTTGAAACAGGATTGTAAATGTAGGGAGAAAATGAAATTCGAGTAATTGATTATCTGTTTCTACTGTTTTGTGGGTATCAACATAATATTAGGCAAAAAAAAAAAAAAAAATAGTTATTTTTTATTTAAAAGATATGAAGATAGGAATTGTCGTAAAGTTTTAATTCCTAGCCGAATTTTTAGTTTAATTTTGTTTAAAAATGACAAAAGTGTATAAATTTTTGCTAAAATTCAAGCAGTTTTCTTCCATTTAAGTGCTTTTAAAATGTTTAATTTCCCGGGAATCCCGGGACGGGAAATCCCGGGATGCATTCCCTACTAGTAATGAAAGCAAAGAAAATACTTAGTATGTAAACCTATCATTATTTCGGTGACTGTATTCTATATGCAAAAGTTGAAAGTTAAAGATTTGGAAAGTTTACTCGATCAATACATGGCCCAAACGTAAGAAGTGCTTGACGAATCATAAAGAATAGATTAAGACGTTTAAAAACACTTTTATTCATCCAAAAGCGAGGAAATTGGGTTTCACACATCTGAAACCAAGAGATGTCGAAAGGCAATTTTGCTCGTCTAAAATATTGCTTCAGCTTCATAAAACTAAATCGTTTCTGTATCTTATTTTTTTACAGCCGATGAAAAGTGAAACCATTATGATAATCCAAGCCGCTAAAATCGTATTTAAAGCCTGGCCAAGCAGGAAAATTGACATAAAGGTCGAATATTCATATCACAGAGGAAATTTCCTGTATTTGGTGGGATTAAAAGGGTGTCACCTATTATAAACTGTTAAAGTCAGATAAAACGATCATGGGAGATATCTTCCGAATACAGTTGATCTATATGAGGAAAGTATTAAAAAAAAAAAAAAAATAGAATATGCCACCAGAAACTGATTCATCATTACAATTCTCGACCTCACATTGCCCTACCAGTTAAAAACATTTTGTAAAATAGAAGATAGGAAAATGTGCATCACCCGCTGTATAAGCCAGATATTGTCCTATTCTCTATGATTTAAAAATTAATTTTACCATTTCAAAGAATCTTTAAAGCTCTTCTACCTTATTAAAATAACATCGAGTGTTAACAACACTGCGGACAAATAAAGTTAAATTTTTTGAAACCTTTTGTTTGATAACTTTTCTAATGAGAAGAGGGAAGTATATACTTTATACAATGTCATACTTTTTTTTATAAAATGTAAATGTGTATGTAAGTACTTGTGGCTGTATATGCACTTATTTATCATCAATAAAATAATAATAAATCCTTAAGGATGTTGTATACTTTATATAGTAAGACACAATGAGATTTGATTTTTTTTTTTTGTCTTACAACATTTTGTGTCTTTTTGTTGTTGTCTGCGGTTAAAAAAAAAAAAGTATACAGCTACTACTCTTGAAATGTTTTAAATATTTAACATAAATTTTATTAAACATTACAATAAAAAAGCAAAGACAAATAATTTTATTTATAAGAGATAAGATTAATTTACCATAAATATGATCAGAAAAGAATTTTATGAATAAAATTTTTTAGACTTTTGTATTTAGTTTATTGTGGTTTTTATTTAAATATTTTTTAGTTTATTTATTAATCTTATTTTTCTTTCCTTTTTGTTTGCATAAATATTTTTCTTTAAGCAAATATTTATTTTCACCAATTGCTTCTTATTTAGGTTTGAATATTTATTTCAAATAAAATTTAGTTTGGCAGGTAGTTTTTGCTGCTTTTTGGAAATAAAATTTTAGTAAAAATAAATAAAAAGGATGTGGTTTGTTATTCTCCGTCTAACGTATTTGTTTATTGACCGAAAAAGGGCTTAATGTGGTTTGTTTATTTATGATGAAAAACAATAGTTTTAAAATTAAAAATAAATATTTTGGTTTATTTTAAATATTTATTTATTTTGCGCAAACAACAAATACATATATAAGAAGAATGCTTATTAGTAGTTGATGTTGATTTGAAAACGATTTGTTTTTGAATGTTTGTCTAGTCGATTAAATTTCAAAATGTTTGTGGTCAGAAAACTAAAATAAATATTTTGTGGGTTGTTTGTGTTAAAATAACAAATGATTAGAAAGACATCTGAAATGCAGTTTAATATAAAAAAACAATATAAAATGAAATGAGCAAATTCTAAATGTGACTTTTTTGCGGGAAAATTAAGGTTTGCTTAATAATTTTTCATGTTGTTTGTAGGT
The DNA here is from genome assembly GCA_951394005.1 of Protophormia terraenovae. Lineage (NCBI taxonomy): Eukaryota > Metazoa > Arthropoda > Insecta > Diptera > Calliphoridae > Protophormia > Protophormia terraenovae. The sequence continues at coordinate 149,580,203 of OX596074.1, forward strand.
TTTAGTATTATTGTGCAGCACACGAATTAAAATTTAAAACATTTTTTTCAAAAGAATAAGAATCACAAAAATACTCATATACACATAAGTATAATAACTACAGATTTATAGCCATTTATCATATTTTCTTAAAGTAGTCACTCATTTAATACGGCCTAAGCTTTGACAATTTTAAAGTTTAAACATTTTGTTTAACTTAATTCTGAACCGATGGGAGATGTATTAATTCTACAATTTTTAATTCAAATTTCTTGGGAACTCTAATTTCTGAACTTTAAGAAAATTTTTAGAGTAAATACTAATGTTATCTGTATTCTCTTCACAATTTGCTAAAACTAGAAGCATTGAAACAGCATCGAAAAAGATACAAGAAAATAAAGGAACTTAAGCGAAAAATTAGGTAAAAATTTCTACGAATTTCCTCCTTTATCCTCGAGGTTAAGAACCCAGCAAAAACTTTGGTTGCCATGTAATAAGTTAAGAAGCTAATATAATGGCTCTCCACTACTTACACATTAGCTGAATAACTCATTATTTTAACACGACGATGACATTAGCAACTACTTACCCTATACATTACATAGATGTCATTACAAAAACTAATTACTTCCAATCTGATAAACAGTGCATTGATTTTAAAGCATTACTGAAGTCATGATTAGTAATAACAATAGGAACTAGTTACATTTTAGGTTATAAATAAGTAATGATTTTTTTTTTTTTTTTTTTTTTTTTTTTTTTGTAAAATAAATGTAATAAAAATAAACTATTTTAGATTACAAATTAATTCATACGGAAATTTTGCCTTTCATTTACATATGTATCCCTTCTTCAAATATATGAATTGGTAACTGCATTATAAAAAATCAATAAAAATTTATATTTTCAAAAACCCAATCATAAATAATTATCTACATTCGGGTTATAAATAATTAGTTACTAAACAACTTCTATGTAATGCAGACAGTATGTTGTTGTCATTACAAAGTAATTACATCCGTAACTACATGTCATTACCAAGTTTTTGCTGGGAAGTTTTAGGCCGTTATTCATAATAAAAATTTTAAATTTATAAACTTTTTATTCGTCAAATTTGTATGGAAAATTTTCCTATTAAGCTTTAATAAATTTCATATTTTTATTATGAATAAGGCAGCTAGAGTTTAATTCACATTTAAAAGCTAAATAAAGCTTCAATTAAATGGCGTGTAATTCTAAATCGCATAATATAATATAAAAAAGTGATAAATCTTTATTGATCCTGACAAAGAGAGTTTAATTGAAATTATAGAAAATACTTTATCAAGTAATTTAAATTCTGCAGCTACAATACTTCTTTAATATTCTCAAAATTCCAGAAGGAATATAGGAGAAATTCGTTCTCACAACTATAAGGATCTGCAGCAAAACATTTTTAATAAAATGAGAAAAACTCAAAACTTTGCTTTATAGATCTGAAGAAAAAACTCTACGATATGAGAGTGAATTTGTAGAATTTTTTATTAAAAATATCCAATTTTCTCTCAAAAAATATCAGAATATCCTTAAAGTTCCCTATAGAGTATGCGGTTAAATTTCACAGAATTTCCTTAAAGATTTGAAAGAAAAAATTTTAAATAAAATGAAAAACATTCCAAAACAAATGACTTATATAAAGCAACTCAAACTTAAAAAAACATGTGAATATAATCAAACTACACAGAGAAAATCAAAAATAAAATCAATCATCAAATATGTTAGTAAATAATTCATTTAATTAACAGCTTTTTTAAATTTGCACCTCTCACCAAACTGTAAAACTGTAATAAATGTAAAACTGTAAAAAATGAAAAACAGACAAAAATTTCCAATTAAAAAATTAATTAAATGAATTAAGTGGATGATTGAATTAATTAAAAATCTAAATGAGAAATTAAATCTTACTTAAATTTTATTCTTATTTTAGTTTTATTTGAATATATTTATTAAATTTTAATTCAAAATTAAACATCTGTGTTAATTGAAAAATATATGCTCAAACCTAATGAAAATGCCTAATGAAATGAAAGAAAATTTACACCAAAACTTTTCAATCCAGAAGCTTCAACTTTCCCTAATCATGGACTTCTAGATACTTCCATTTTCAATAGAAAAAGTCACGATAATTCGGACATTTTCTCAGGACAATGATCCTAAGCATCCATCCCATCATGTGAAAAAAGTGAAGATAATGGAGTGGCCAGTTCAGTGAATTGATTTTAATCGTATAAAGACCCATAAAATAGACAGTCATGGCGGGAAATGATACATGAAGGGTGATATTCTATACCCCTGAAATATGCTACAAGCTTATATATTCTATGGGTCCAAGATGTTTTATAGAGGTGCGAAATGAGGTTGGTTCTACCTTATGTTATATAAAATTTAATTTTATGTTATTACAAAGTTAAAATGTACCGTGAAAACTTCCAAACATAGGAAATTATTAATATAATTACATTTGTTTCTATTATTTTTTCCAAGGAAATGAGGTGGAAAATCAAGAACCCTTATTTACTGTTAATTTAGATCACGCGTTTCTTTACAGAAAAATTTAAATTGTTATAAATGAACAAAATTTTGTTTCTATAATTTTTTCCACCACTGTGTATAAAATAAATCGATTTAAAATCCACCACAGTTGTGGTCACATTGGTAATTTACGGTATAGGCTTTTGCATACCGTTCATCAAATGGTTTCAACTTGATGCCATTTAGGTATCGATTTTCGTTAAAGTTTTAACTCTGAATGGAATCATTTCCAACACATATGTGGTCGTTTTTTTTTTTTTTCTCTGGGTGTAAGTTTTGTAAATGCGTTACACTAGAAACAAGTTATAACCGATGCTACTTGATTCTAAAACCTATGACTACATACATTTTTTTTATAAAATTTTTCTTAAAATTTTCATTAACAAACTAAAAAAACCTGCATAACACTTAATTAGTATTGTTTACGTCCTATAGCAAACATTAACAAATAAATACATACAATCGATTTTAAATAAAACATTTTATCAACATAAACCAACTCAAACGAAAACAGAAGGAAAAGAAATTCCCAGGAATAAATCTGTTTAATTAAACATTAAAGAAATTCGGAGAAAATGCCTTTTGAAATGCCGACAAAACAAAAAACAACAAATTTTTGGTAACAAGTGTCGTTGATCTGGAATTACTTTAAAGTTTTTAACTCCCAATTAATTTGTAAACATGATCATATTCAAGCACACAATGCAACTGAAAATGTAGAGCAACATGATGCATCATACACAAATCAAAAATGAAAAACAAAATATATATAATTTTGAAGAGCATTCATCATCTTCTAAACAGATGATTGTGAGTACGAAGTAGTTGAGAAGATGATGCATTTAATTGGAATCCATCTGTCAAACAAAAATCATTTCGCACAAAAAGTCGGCACAACATTCAAAGTTACAAACAAAATATCCAAAGTTATAAATACAAATTGTTTTAATGGTTATATATTTAAGAAAAAAAAAAAAAAAAGATTCGAATACAAAAATTAGTTTGTAAACATTTGAAATTCAAGAGAATTTTCTTTGTTTTATTAAGACATTGATCATTTTTTTTTTCTTTCGTTGATGATACTCCTAATATGAAAATGATGATGATCGTGATGATTTTCTTAAACTCGTAAAATAATTTAATTTACAAACAAATGTTTATTACTACTTATAACTACATACATACATACATACATACATACATACATACATACATACATACATACATACATACATACATACATACATACATACATATAAAAAACCACACACAGATATCCCCTCAAATTTGATTACAAATATACCATAATATGTTTGATGGTGATTCCTTCTTTTAAGTGTTTTTGTTTCAAGTTTTTTAATGCAACAAAATTTATTTCTCTTCTGTATGATTTTTTATGATCTAATAATTGTTTATTAAACAAATTTTAATCTTTTAAAACCTTATTTATGATTTGGTATAAAAAATAATGCATTAAAATGTAACATAAAATTTTACAATTGACAGTAAAAGGCGACTTTATCATAACGCTACACTTATTTTATATTAAAATAAAATGTTGTTAAAAACAACTATAAAGGAATCTGAGGTTTTAAGAAATGATTTTTGGTGAATTTCAGTTTTAAAGAAAAATTCCTGGATTTTTCTATCTGTCATCTAATGGTAAATTATTTAGCAAACTAACAAACCATTTATTTAAACCTAAAATACTTTATAGCGCTCATTAGGCCTCACTTATGTTTAAAATAAAAATATTTGGAATGATTTTTATAGTGAGAAAAAAAAAAAAACTAAATTGGAAATCAATAAAAAATAAAAAAATTACATAAATTTCTTTTAAATCTTTTACAAGTTGTTCCTATACCACAATATGTTCTTCAACAACAACATCTTGTGCAGCTCATACATATCGCACATAAGTATGTAAAATATGTAAAAATATACACACAGACACATTTAGTGCCTTATTAACACTTCAAAATGCTCATAAAAATAAATATTCATCCTCCCCTCTTCATTTACAAACAACATTTATTTATGAGCTAAAATTCAATTGCCTTTAAAATATTTTTATTTATTTATTTGTAACACATTTGTAGCTACAACATTTTGGTATTGTTGCTGCTACTGCTGCTCACTCAGAGAGTCCATCAGTTTTAAATATTATTGAGTGTTTGAATTTGTTAACAGTCTGGTTGTGGCTTTAGTTACTGATCCCTAATGACCTTCTTAAATATTTTAAATTATTTTTATCATTTCAGGATTATCACCACACTACGTATAGCATGTTGCACTAATGTAGAAGGAGAGAATGATATGAGTATGTATCTCAATGTTTGTGTCCATATGGAGTGGTTTAATTTTAACTGCCTCTTATGAGAATTTAGTTCATCTCTCGGAGTTAATTTATGAACTTGTGTTGTAATATTTATTATACAATTTTATTGTTATTGTTTTTTGGGGGGAAATAGGCTATAAATTTAAAGGAGCAGGAAGTGCAGGTTTTAGTTATAACTTCTTAATTATAAAAATGATTTCAATAATTTTTATTTGAGACAAATTATAATCTCTAACTTCCATTTTTTTCCGAAAGGGTTGATATCTAATAAAAAATTTTTATTTACAATTCTTTCCACACACAGAAAAAATTAAATTTCGTATTCTATTACTAAATTTATAAAACCAATTATATTTTTTACTGAAATCGGACCTATCACTGAATTAGTAAAATCAAACATTCAAATTCGTAAATATTTTATTGAAAAAAATTTACTTTTTTTTCTTATTAAAATGTTTTTAATATTTATAAATTTAAATGTTTGAGAATTCTAAAAAATTTTAACAACCTTTTTTTTGAACCAATAAAAATAATATTTGATTTTTAACACATTTTCAAACAATATTTGTGTTTGAAACAATAAAATATTTAATAAAATTTATTTAAAAATATATATATATATATATTTTTTTTTTGCAACTAATACATTTTTAATAATATTGCAAAGGAAATACAGATACATTCATTAATACAGATACATATTTTACGACGTAGTGCTTTATTTCGTAAAACACTTTCCCTCACTTTGAACAAATTAGCATATAAATAGTTTTTGTTTTTAAAAATTTTGTATGGAAAATTTGTCAAAGTGAGGTGTAGTGATTTACAAAATAAGGAGCGTTAATTAAATGTTAAAAATAAAACGTTATTCCTTTGAGCCGTCTTTCTCGATGCACCAACGACCTAATTTATCTAAAAGAATGTATCGTTATTAAAATTTAAATAGTTCTAATTAACTATTACTTACTGTAAATGAAAATATGACTAATCCGTGAATTCCTTAGCTTTGATTACCGACTCCACCAAGAGTATATCTGTAAGTACGAATAAATAAATCTGTAAAATATGTATACGTATGCATAATATTATGCTGATATTAAAATGTTATGGAATTAATGCACTATAATGTGACTCTGGAGGTATGGTCAATTATATACCGATTTTAAGTAATTTACTATAAAAAGTTTTATTTATATATAAAAGGTTTAAACTCTATTCCAAGTAAATATATATGGGGATCAATAAACATACCATAAGAACTTTCATGCCCAAATATCACCAAAATATATTTAAGAATGCGAACCGACTATATCTTTTCGATTAGATGGTATTACCCCAACAGTTTTACCTTATATACTCAATTGTAAAAACAATTACATAATTTCTTAAATTTTTTTTTTTTTTTTTGCTTTTAATTTCTCGAATGAAACAAAATTGCTAATACTTTTAGTAAATCAATTTAATTTAGTTAGGTGCACCAAAGTTCTATTAAATACTCAAAAATATGCTCATTTATATATACAGAAAGGGTAGTCCAACCATAATGCACTATGTTAATTATGAGTCACACCATAACGTCAAGTATTTTGTCCAACTTTCTTTGTTTTAGTGTTTGACAAATTTAACCATAGAGAGGTACACAATTGAGGTGCTCGTTAAGACTGTAGAAGTCTATTACGAAATGGGTGTTCAAATCAAAATGCATTTTGTGCACTTTATGATTTTTTTGGTCAGCATAATCGACCAAATGTGTCCACAATCGGAAGAATTTCAGCAAACTGGTTCTGTAGGAAATACTTGCCCAGTTCGCTCTGCGGAAACCATTGATGTTGTTCGTTATAGTGTTGCAGAAGAGTCGCAAACCTTGACTCGACATCGTGTTTGCTATCGCGAGATTATAAAGGGTTTCTTGTGGCCAGAAATTAAGGATATGGACCTCGACGATATGTGGTTTCAACAGAATGGTGCCACTGGTCACTCAGCTAACGAAACAATGGCTGCGTGCGTTTTGGTTGGACCACCTTTTGCAATTTAAGTTGACCGCGAGACGAAGGAGTATAATAAAACAATATACTTACGTTCATTATGTAATAAATCCACATTCACCAAATAGATTTCTGATTTCTCTAAAAAATAAGATAAATACATATATATTAATTATTGCATTTGGATAATCTTTAATAAAATGTATATAATTTACCTCTGGACGTCTGCGAATATTGATTTTGTATACATAAATTAATTTTATTTTATTTTTTTGTTATTATTATTTTTATTCAACTTGTCAAAACACATAAAATTGTTTTTGTTTTTTATATTGGGTTTGAATATAACATTATTCAATAAAATAAAATATTAAAACCAAATATTATTATTTATAAAATTTTATTTAAATCCAAAAAAATATTTGTTTAGAAAAATTTTACCCATAATTTTTTCTGTGCAGCACGTGTGTTAAATTTCATTTAAATTGTTTCAGAATTAAGTCATGTTATCTAATATATTTCAGAATTTCTAAAACGGAACATTTGAACACCGATGTAAAGCTTCCATAAAATACCTAAATATTGGTCCTTAAGTACCGGCCATAATTAGTGGGGAAGGCGAGAATTCTAATGGGTGAGAGGCTTTGCTAAGAGACGTTACTAGGTAATGATCATACAGATGCAGATATGTAGTGTGGAATCCTACTTCCTAAGTGAAAAGTCTATGTGAAACATGTTCTTTAGGAATGATTAATAATCTCATAATAATAACACTGGTCGACAAAAAAATCCTCCACCATAGACGAATAGTTGGACTTGATGTATTTTGATGTGCTAAATACGAATCTGCTTTCAGTTTTTTTCCATCAGGTCTGGATTTTTTTTATTTATGGGCGTGTCTAATATTTCGCCCATAGTAAGGCCATTACTCTAGTATATTTCCTCATAACTCAAGAACGGTGTGTATGATTGACATAAGTGATACACCTACCGATCAAAAATATCTTCAAATTTCCCAGACTTCATTTTTTTATGTGTTCAATAGTTGTTTCGAAGTTATTTTGAAATAAGTGTCCAAAAAAAAAAAACAATTTTTCATGCAAAACTTTAGATTTTTTTGTTATTAAAATTTCTTTTAATAACTGAAAACATCAAAAATGTTTCATCTTTATCTTAAAGCTGGTTATGTTGTAAATAAAATAAGGTATGTATCTTCAAAATTGATGCACAAATCTTGATTTTATTCACAGTTAAGTAAAAATATCCATGTTACATACCCAGCAAAAAACGATGATGTTCTTCCAAATAAAGAACATTTTCACAACTTCAAAAGTGGAATAAAGTGCATATTTTAAACTTTTTTGGAAGTTCTTAATAATAACTTCCAAAAAAGTGAAAATAAATGAATTTTTAGCGGGAAAAATTGGTAATAATTTGTAACAGAATTAAAATTTTAAAGCATTTTTATTATAATTTAATAGGACAAAAACAGAATTTTTATTAAAAAATTTTATAAATATAGTTTTAAGAGAAATGCTTAAAAAGCAATGAACAAGAAGTATAAAAGAATAACATTCTACCACTGACAACCATGGGTTAAAAAAATAACTTCTGCAGCTCTTTTTCACCACTAAGTACTTCTTTCCAATAACAGCACAATGTTAAAATCATGACTTTTTCAGTTCTTTTTTTGCTGGGATACAATTGAGTAGAAATACAGTGGTCGGCAAAATTTTATAATTTTTTATTTTTTTATTTTTTTTCTTGTAACAAAAATAAGTGGACTAATATAATCACCTTATTCAGAGGTCACACTATAAAATTCGAGAGTGGTTTGTCAAATTTAGACTATAACTCAAGAACCGTTTACACGATTTTGATAAATAACACGTCAAGAGATGCATACGAATTGTCTTCAAGGTGTATCAATAATATTTTTTATTCGCTCAAGAATTTCAGAGTTATAGATCAAAATGTTCACCATTTTTCAAAAAAAAAAAAAAAAAAAAAAATCGGTACTAACTACCGAATAACTATGGAAATATTAACTAAACAAAAAATTATGTAAATTCAGCTCAAAGACAATTTAAGTCGCTATATATTGGAGTTTAATTTATCTTAATGGTTCTCGTGTTGTAAAAGTGTGACTGCCTAAAGGAGGGGTCATAGTAGTCATACCAATAAAAAAAAAATCGATACATGATAGAAAAAAGTAAAACTTGATTCTTATTCAGCACGTTAAATTCCATCTAAAAAAAATATTTTTTTTTGCCCACTAGTTTATCTCCACTTAACTGAAGGTATGCATGGGTATCCTAACTTAACTGTGAATGCAATCAAGATTTGTGCATCAATTTTTATGATACGTGACTTTATTTTCTCGCAGTTTTACCAGCTTTGAGATAAAGATGATAAAAATTTTTGATGTTCAAAACTATTGAGCGGATAAACTTGTTAGTAGAACGACTTAAAGCCAATTTTATTCCACATATTTTGGTGTATTATTTATATAAATCATGCAAACCGTTCTCGAGTTATAGTGAAATATACTCTAGACCTGATGGGTAAAAACTGAAAGTAGATTCGAGTTTAGCATGCGGAATTCCATCTAGTCCATATGTATATGAATTTTTTTTTTTTTGAAGGAGCACGAAAAATTTTTTTTTTTTTTTTGGTAGTAGCAATACAATATAAAATTAAGAAAACACAGTAAGTATATACGATTTTTAGTAAGAATATAAGAACAAACAACCTATAACATTTTAAATTCCATTTCATCAAAGTTCAAACTTAAAGTATTTTAGGATAATTTAAAAAAAAAAAAAATTATAAAAAGTGTTTAGAAAAAAAAAAAAAATTCAAATGCTTCTGGAAAAAAAAAAACCTGTAGTTTATAGTTCCATTTTACAATTTTGCTGTAAGAAACTTTTTATTTAATAAATGTATACCAAAAGTTTGTGAAATTTTATTTTTATTTTTTTTTTTAATTTTTTTTTCTCATATCTTCAGGTGCCTATAGATACATCACTTTTGACACATTTCCCCCACGTGGGATGGGTCCAAAAAAAGGAGCTAATGTAACAATATAAAACTTGTGGATTGTCTTTACTTAAGTCCATGAGCATGACTGTAAATTTATATCTCTATATTAAATATAAGCTATGTTTTGTTGCTAACGTTCATGGGTACTTTTTAGGGTGATCCAACCGGTTTTAAAACCGGTTTTTTCAGTCAATGTGCTGTCGGTTTTTTCAAAATGTTCATTTTTCGAATGTCGAATAGACCGGTTTTTTAAACACAAAAAATCGGTTTTAAAAATAGCATTTTATTTCAGAAAACATGTACTAAATAGTGATAGTGATATTTGAAAATTTAGGAATAATTTTTTAAATATTCATAAAGACTGATTTCTTATGTTTTTAAAATATAGTTTAAGTCTAAATTAGAATTTATTTTGTAATATTAAACAAATAAATAATTAATAATTATCCTGTATGACCCAATTTAATTTTTTTGATCCAATATTTCCTTTACTTTTTAAAGGTGTTGTGTTAAAAAAGTTTCACCTGCAGAATCGTTTCAATTGAGACAGGCTTCCATTAAGCCATGGTTTCTGTTTATGCTAACTAAAGATATATAATTTGCTTAGCATTTTTTCTCTTTCCAGAGCTTTCTGAAGCTACCAAACGACGTAGAAAATAAAAATTTGGCTTAATTATAAAACTTTTTGTCCAACAAATCCTAATGGAGCCATATTTTGAAATTTTTATCAGGTAGCGGATATAAGAGGATTTATGTGTCTTTTTCTAAGAATTTTTTCTCTTTCCAGAGCTTTCTAAAGCTACCAGAAGACATAGAAAATTAAAATTCATCTTAATTATAACCCTATTCGTCCTGCAAATCCTAACGGAGCCAGATTTTGAAATCTCTCGCCAGGAAGCGCATTTACGACGATTTTTTTATTTTGAAAGGTTTACGAATTTAAAACTTTAATCATTATAATTCCAATCAATTTGAACGGCTTCAAATAATTGACTTTGATTAGGGAGAGGAAGGTGTCTAAATGTTGTTCATATTTTTTTCTTTTAATTTTCGGATTTGTTTGTGCATATTTTCATTATTATATTATTTTTCTTGACATTGTTAGGCTTTTACGCTTGTATTTAATAAATTTTAACTTAATTATAAGAATTGATTTTTTTAAAGAAATGTAGTCTTTTGATGTAAATATTAACTTCTGCAAAAAACCGGTTAACCGGTTTTTTCTGAATTTCAAAAAGTACAACCGGTTTTTTTAAAATACCAACTATTCGAACTATTCGAAAACCGGTTTCTCAAAAAAGTCGAATAATCGATCACCCTAGTACTTTTATGGGTAATTCATGGGTAATTTTATGGATTCTAATTTGTGGATTCTAACGACTTCCCATTAGAGGGGAAAATGTAACCATTAAGCACTATTCAGAACCATATCTGTTACCTTTACATAATGTCTCCACGTTGATATAATATGTAAGATAACGCCGGAAGAAGAGAGTAAACATTTTGTTTATATTATGTTAAATCTTAAACAAGGGGTAAATGTATTCTAATAAATCTCATAATATTTCATTATTTTCAATCAGCCACAGAGAAAACATGTACTTTTTATTTAAGAAATTCGAAATTTTTTGGCACAATTTTAATGAAAATAGGTTTCTAAATGTAGAATAACTATTAAAATAAAACAATTTCACAAAAAAACATTGTCTTTAAGTACTTTTAAAAATACACATTCACACACACTAACAAACTTTCGTATATGTGTATTTCTTTGAGAGAAAATCTTATAAGATAGTTGTGTAGAAAAATCTTATCACAACAGTCTCATAATATTTCTTATAATACTAAAGCCCAAATTACATTAGCGCGTAGTCAGCAACAGTATCAGCAAAAATTATCAGCTGATCACTGTCAGCACAACATGTTGCTGCCGTTATAATTTCAATTCAGCGTAGGCAGCCACAATTTACAACCACCATCTAGCTTTGTTCTACTTGTGTATTTTAGCCTCTCATTTATTTGCTCACTCTCTTTGTCTCGCTCTCAATCTGAATGCAGCGCAGTGAATTTAGAAACAGGGCTAAAGGCTCAACTACATAGAATACTTTCGCTTCAACTGCGACTGACAGCTACGCAACGCACAAATTATATTAACCCAGTCGTTGCATTATTTTGTTATTAAAATTTTATATAATAAAATATAAAGATGTAAAAATTAAATTATGTTCTTAGTTGAAATAATGAATTGCACTTTAAAATTTCCGACTCAATGAAAAAAAATTAAAATAAGAATAAAACAACCTACAAAATATATTTACGTACTTCGGCACTTCAAAGTTGAACATTTTTCATCTTTGAAGTACTTCACGCAGAAGTTTGGCGTACTTATTTGGTTCCACACAATATAAATGCATGTATTTAACTTAGCTGTCAGTCGCAGTTGAAGCAAAAGTATTGTATGTAGTTGGGCCTTAAATGAAACAGCACTGCAAACTGCAGCTAACCAAATGTAATCAACACCATAACAAACAGTGCATTCTAAAAAATCAGCTGCTTATGGCAGCGCACACTGCTGCTGACTACGCCCTATTGTAATTTGGGATTAATATTTTAGTCTACACGTGAGATAATTCTCTCAGAGAGCGGATTTGACACTCTCTGTTACAAAAAAAATCATGTGTAGCCCCAGTGTTATACCCATAGTATAATAATAAAGTATACTCGTAAGACCAGCTGTTTTAAAATTTTTTCATTGGCAAACCTCGCGGTACTGTCAAATTGTTTTTGTATTCACATGTAAAATATTTTTTGAGTTTTTTTCTCTTGCTCTCTTTCGTTCTCTCATTTTTCCGTTCAAAGCATTCTGACATTGTGGGCAGTAGTTATAGTTATGGTTGTACCCATAGTAAAATAATAAAGTACTCGCACATCTACAAAAACAAAAATTGCTTGTATTTTGTTAGTGTAAAACTACTGCCCACAATGTCAAAATGCTTTGAACGGAAAAATGAGAGAACGAAAGAGAGCAAGAAAAAAAAACTCAAAATATATTTTACATGTGAATACAAAAACAATTCGACAGTACCGCGAGGTTTGCCAATGAAAAAATTGTAAAACAGCTGGTCTTACGAGTATACTTTATTATTATACTATGGGTTATACCTATAAAAAGGCAAATTTATTTATCAGGTAAAGTCAGTTCTACAACAAATACAACAATACAAAAACAACAAGCACTTTTTAAATGGTTTGCTGGTTAGTTATGTCAAAATCGGCTGACTAGAAACAAAGCTAATTTGTAAACATAACAAAAAATAAAGTAAGCCTCAGAGAACCAAGCCGACGCAAAATTGTCGGCGGCTGTGTATCCAATTATGGTCGGCGGCGGCGACTTTCACAAGGTCATATCGGCGCCAGCTTATTTGTCAGCTCAAAATGTTTTTTATATTATATTACATAAATTAAGTAAATTTCTTATGCTTATTACTAAAAACTAATATTTCCGTTTAACATATTGTAATGTTGTTTCTTTGAGTTTTGATTAAAGAATGTTACTTTATTTTTCAATTTCATTTCTTATAAATAAAATTCTTAAAAGCTAATATTGAGTGATTCCTAAATCACGCACTAACTTATGTTCTACTCATTACACATACTTACATTTATCTTACAATTATTGTTTTGTATCAATGCATACTTGTGCAGTATGTAAATTGAAAGAGGAGCATAATTAGTTGCAATTTTATTCACTCATAATTGTAATATTAAGCTGTTGACCTAATTCTTTGTCAACCGCTTTGTTTGATTTAAAACATATTACGTTAGCAAAAACAAAAGTCAATAACTCCAAAGTAAAACTGCGATAAGTAAAAGATCACTTACACAAAAATGCATTAATAGTTAAGTGTGTGGCATATAAGAGGTTTTGGTGCAACAAATATATGTGCACACTACAATATGCAATTTTAAGTAAATTTTTATATGTATTTTGTTCAGCCTTTCTAGCCGGTATGAGTCAGCGTCGGCGACGGCTAGAAAAATTATGCGGCGACTGGCTGCTGGTCCGCTTTGTTCTTTGGTAAACGTAAACAAAGTTTGACAGATGCAATATCCAAAACAAAGTAAAAAAAAATCAGCTAATTAACTGACTTTACCTGATAAATAAATTTGCCTTGACCTATAAGTTTACTTATTGAAAAAGTACCATTAAAAACAAAAAAAAGTACCAATTTCCATTTTCCGTCCTGGAACCATTAGATCCGTTAAATTTGAATTTTTGTTTAAATTTGGATGTTACACATATGGCTCAAAGGATATAAATCAATCTTCCACTCCATAAGCAAATCATAAATATATTCTATCTACATTTTGCCACCCAAAATTCAAATAAGCTCTAATTAGCTTATTTAGTGAGAATAAATGAACCAACAAATCCTTCAAATTTTATCAAAATTAGCTCAATGAATTTTTTCTCCTCCATGTACAAAAATTATATTCCATAGAATTTCAAAATTGTAGGATCTTATAATAAAATAATCATGTGCTTTCCTCGAAGTATTGCGTGAGGATCAATAAGGAATTTATTTCGCAATTTTGTTCGCAATAATTCTTCGAATACAAAATTTGTTTTGACATAAATAAAATTATTTCAAATTGCAATTTCTGTATTACACAAATTGTATACAACCCCTAAAGTATGCTACATCTTTCTTACAACTCTTTCATTTAAAGCACATCAACTTGGCATCACTTATCAACAGCTGTTAACCAATGGAATCTCTCATATAACAACTCAGTGCTAATGAATTTAACAGTTTGTCTCACAGAAATCTGCGCCGACCGGCTTTAAGCCGGCTGAGTCGAGCCGCCGGATGTTTTTCAGGATATAGCCCATAAACTCTATAAATATACAAGCTCGTAGAAAAATTGTCAAACTTTGTTCGAAAAAATATTCAATTTCAATGCGTAAACTACTTCGTAAACTTTTACTTTAGTAAAATCAAATTTGAAATAAACAAATAAAATTATTTTTTCATTTCAAATGAAGAACAAATAAAATACAAGAAAAAAAAGTTTGGAAACATATTTGATTTGGCAAATTTTCTCAAGAAAAATAAAACGGTACACAAAATTTGCAAGGGGCGTTCATGAAACACGTGAGTAAAACGTGTAAATTTACTAATTGAGTAAATTTATATTATTTATTCACTGCACCATGTGTACCATAATTCGTGAAGGGGCCAATTATTGACCTATACTTGTATTAAGTATAAAATAAAATATACTAATACTGAATATTACATAGATACTAAGATTCACATGTATTTATGCACTTCTGGGTGATTCCCGAAATTGGTCTTATATAGGAGCTATGGCCAATTATGGACAGATCTTCACGAAATTTGGATTTATACTTGTATAAAACTTATTTGTGAAAAATTTTATTAAAATATTTCGATACATAGTATAATAATAAAGTATACTCGTAAGACCAGCTGTTTTACAATTTTTTCATTGGCAAACCTCGCGGTACTGTCAAATTGTTTTTGTATTCACATGTAAAATATTTTTTGAGTTTTTTTCTCTTGCTCTCTTTCGTTCTCTCATTTTTCCGTTCAAAGCATTCTGACATTGTGGGCAGTAGTTTTACACTAACAAAATACAAGCAATTTTTGTTTTTGTAGATGTGCGAGTACTTTGTATGGGGGCCAGGTAAAATAATGGGCCGATCATAACCAAATTCGTTCTTGTGCAAAAGAAATCATATGTACCGAATTTCATCAAATTATCTTCAAAATTGCGACTTGTACTTTGTGCACAAGTTACATAGACATTCAGCCGACCAGACGGACATGGTTAAATCGACTCAAAAAGTGATTCTGAGTCGAACGGTATACTTTAAGTTGGGGGTCGGACGATTTTTTTTCTCTGCGTTACATAATACACACAAACACATAATACCCCAACCACCTATGGGGGTGTAGGGTATAAAAACTGCATTTTCGAGTTATTTGATTATTCGAACAATGAAAAAGTCGAGTAAATTGAATACTCTAATACTCACTCTTCTTTATCTTCAGAAAATGAGAATAAAGGCAAGTTTAACATTTTAATAAATTTTTTTATAGAATGTATACTTTTAAGAAATTCGTATTAAAAGAAATTACGGTTTTCAAACCCAGTGTCTATATACATTGCATTTCAAATGAATAGGTTCAAGATTTTCGTTACATTAAAACTCGTATTATTTTAAATATAATAAAGATAGTTCCATTTTTTATCTTGATTTGTAAAGTCTTGAGTTTTAAGATGTTTAATAGCAAAAAAATAATTAATAACGAACTTAGTACGTTTTTTAACGGATTTTCTTCCCACAAATGTATTTTTTAAGGCAATTTTTTTGTTTCATTAAGAATAAAATCAATTTGCGTCAAGTATTTGTTGAATTCGCCCATAATTGTGTGTTTTCTTTACATTTTCAACTGTTTTCTATAAGAATCTTTAAAAACTGGTCGCGTAAAAAAGTTTCCTATAAAGAAGAGCAAAATTATAGCGTATTGGTAATTCAGACTTAATCTATGAAATATGGCAAAGAAAAATTGAGCGAATTTAGAATATTGTCAAAAACTTTTTAGGAAATCACTCCCGCTTTGGAAAAAATACGAAAAGAAGTACTTATAAAGCAACAACGAACGCTGAAAGAAGATTCACCATTCGAGATGCCTCCAATTCTACTGATTCTGCTTCCAAAATTAAACAGAAATCAGGTATTTAAGCAAGTGTTTTGCCGTAAAACGTGTTATTCGAAATTCAGTGCACCTAAGAAGACTAAAAATTATAAAGAACTCATTTCTAAACACCATTCGTGAAGTAAAACTACTCCCGTTTACCCGTGAACGCATGTTCTAAAAAAGGAATGAAACATATTGTTCTATAGAATGAAAAAAAAAATCAATATGGAAGGCTGCAACGACTATAAATATTATTATTTTCGTAATTTGAGAAAAAAATTATGGTAATTATGTATCCCATAAAGATGCGAAGGAAGTGTAATGGCGTAGAGTGCTACTTCATATTATGAGACATATGAACTTCGATTTTCTATGCATAGAATTACGGTAAAAACTTACAAAAGTTTACTAATCAATACATCTTGTTGTTTTATTGAAAAAATAATGTTGAACCTATTCAGATGAAACAAAAAAATTTACCTAAAAAATCCTCTTGTTGGAAAAAAAAAAAAAATTATTAAAAATCGTAGTTAGTTATTACTTAAATTTATTTTGCTTGTAGATATCTTAGAAATGAGGACTTTAAAATTTATTATGAAAAAAATATTAATTTTCATTATTATTTGAAAAATAACAAGAGGTTTAATGTAACGAAAATCTTGAACCTATTCAGTTGAAATGCAGTGTATTATAAAAAAATTTACGAGTCGTAAAGTAGCTATGGGTTTGGGATGAACACTTGCGTCTCGGTAATTATTTCTTAAGTACAGTCAGACTGGTTTTTTTTTTTTTTTTTTTTTTGTTCGGCCTTCGAGAATATAGTTTATTTTGTATAGTTAAGAATTTATTTCGAGTAAGATTTTATTATGGTAAATAATTTCTATACTAAATGAAACTCCACACACAGAAAAAAGATCAATTGGAAAACGGTTAAGAGATGAATAATTTCATAATAACAATTGATATTTCATAGCGGTGTTAAAAAATTTCTAAACATAGAAGATATTCGATATTTATAATATATTTAAATGAATAGTGATGAAATAATGGTCCCTACAACATTAAAATTGATTCAAGTAATTCTTTGTTTTATTTAGGAAATGTAATTGTATAAATTAAAAGAGGCTACCGAATTTAAACAACATTTTTAAAATTTTAATACTGAATAATTGTGATTCCAATCATTTATTAATTCTAGTACTTGTACTATTATTTAAGAAAACCAAATTCGGGGTTCACAAACAATAATTGATAGTTTTATTTTGACATGCTATAAATAAATTATTAAAAATTTACAAATTCAGAAAATTTAATACATTAATGTGTAACTCAAAAACTCAATTTTTAAGATGAAATAAGTGATTCATATTTATCAAATTATAATGGTGTTTTAGATGTACCACTACTGAATATGTGAGTATATTACAGAATAAAAACTTTTAACGAAAATTATTGAATTTACACGATATTAAAATTAGTGAAAATAATGGGCAAAAATTGTATTTTTTCGTGCTGGATGTTATGTTTTCCTGAGTCCTGAAATTATGTATGAAAGGTAATGTAGATTGAATTTAACATAAGCAAAATTTATAATTTTTAAGTAATGAAAATTGTTTACAGATACGTGTTCTTTAGTTATTAGGAGGGCAGGCTATACATTATTAAAAAGAATTCGTTGTCAACCGTCTGAAAAAGTGTCCAAGAACGGTTAAATATCACTTGCAAAAACATGATTTTGTTAATTTAAAATTCATTATATTTCAAGATATTTTATGTTTTTTTTTTTTTTTTTTTTTTTTTTTTTAATAAAGCTAATTTCAAAACCAATTTATTTTTCATTCACAATAGTTTTTAATTTTTTATCGAATTCAATTTTAAAACAGGTACGTGTATCATATATATTATATAATTACAACCGATTTGTGTGATAGTGCATGCAACCGACAAAATTCGGTTGGCTAAGAATTCGGTTGTAACAACAAATCTGTTTTCTCTGTGCAGCTTAAAATTTTATATGTGTAGGGAGAAGAGCTGTGTCAAGACCATATATATTTTTAATAATTAAAAAAAAACTCTTTTTTGAGGTATACTGATTTGAATTTTATATGTTTCACTTTTGACCTTTGAACTTTAGGTGTAATAAAAAAACCACATTTGTAAAGTTTGCAAATTTTCAAACGTCATAGACCTGGGTCAAAAAACCTTATGATTTGAAAAACACTTCCAATGGTCAATACTTGTAGTGAATTTTGCTGAAACCCTAGATCCGATTGCTGTCCGTTTTGACATGGAATCACTAATTTTGAAACACTTTAGAAGTACAATAAATACAAAAATTTATGTTATAAATATTTTAGGAAATACTCAAAATTATGTTCAAACAGGTGGTCTTCTATAAGACGATGCGAAAACTAGGAAATAAAAAGTTGTTATGTTCAGCTTTCAGTCGGCAAACTCGTGATCCTCACCTAACATAAAATATTTAACATTAACACTAACATTATGTTAAAGCAAATGTTAAAAGAACCATGTTTAAACATCGAAAAAATTAACATTTACATCAAGTTGAACGATCTATGTATATTTATCATTGACATTGAGTGTTAATGTTAAATATTTTATGTTAGGTAAAGACGTCGATTAAACACGGTTGTTAAAGCAAAAGTTAAAAGAACCATGTTTAAATACCAATCATTACACACAATGTTTTTTGCTAACACATACAAAGAATTTATTATTTACGATTGTAACCCGGCGCGCTTCGCTACCCCTTATTAGGGAATATCAAACATTTACTACCGTTTAGAAGTTTTAAAAAGTGAGCGTAAAATGGGCCTGACATCCAACCCAGTTCTTACATAGCCTAAAACGTCCACCGGTACTGGTACTATCTGTGTGTCAAATTTCTTAAAAATCGGTGCAGCCGTTTAAGAGTTTTAAAAAGTAGACGTAAAATGTGGGCGTGGCATCCAACCCAGTTCTTTCATAGCCTATAACGACCACCGGCACCGGCACTATCTGTGTGTTAAATTTCGTTAAAATTGAGAGTTTTAAAAAGTGGGGGTAAAATGTGGTCATGGCATTCAACCCAGTTCATACATAGCCTATAATGACCAGCGGCACTGGTACTATCTGTGTGTCAAATTTCGTGAAAATCTGTGCAGCCGTTTAAGAGTTTTAAAAAATTGGGCGTAAAATGTGGGCGTGGTATCCAATCGAGATCTTGCATAGCCTATAACCACCTCCGGCACTGGTATTATCGAACAAACAAACAAACTTACACTTCATTTTTATAATATATATTAGGATTATTATTATATTATTTTATATTAAAACCATGAGAAAATTAGAAATTAACATGAATGCATGTACGCCATTTTGAAAACATTGACATTTTAGCGGATAATTTTAACATGATGTTTTAACATCACCTCATCTCTAGTGGAGACTGCCCGTAACAGCTGATTTTGAGCAGCCGCCGACAATTTTTAGAAAAGCCGCCGGCGAGGTTAAAATATTTCGGCGTAGGTCTCTGATTATTTATCTTAATTTTTTATTTGTTTATTTGTCTAAAATTAGTGCAGGATTGATTAGAAATAAACAAAATTCGTGAAAGAATTAAATTTAATATTATGGAATTAAACGAATACAATGGTTTCGCCGACCATTGTAAAAATAATGAAATCGTAAGTTTTTTTCGTCCGGTGGGACAGACGCTTGATAAAAATAAAGTGGTTTAAATGGTTGAAGAAACGAAGGAAGGGGTAGAATAAAAATACCAAGTAATATATTCTTGTTTTATATTTAAAGGATTTAAAGGGCAAATTTGTGCAAAAAGAATCTCATACAATTGATACAATGGAGCAAATTATGCAACGCAAGGAGCAAGAATTTATAGATCATGTAAAATTGTTGTCTATGCTATTATGAAACTTTATGTTCTAATACGGTTTTCTTCCAGGCTTTGCTGGCTCCTGAGTATATGAGGGATCCCAATCACTTTATTATGGATTTGATGAACTTTCCAAAAACAGAGACTGGGACCCACAATAATGGTGACAATCTAGCCTCGGATTTACACTTTCATAATAGTTTATTTCCTGTGGGTACCGATGATCAACAGCATACCCATGAACCACGCAAGACTCCTACCAACTCAGTGTTTATGCCTTTAAATAATGATTTTCTTATGCCGGTTCAAAAGTCATATAATACCACAGTGGACTCTGTAACTACTGAAGTTGAGAATGGAGTCAAGGTGGTGCAGCAATTGCTGCTAACTGATACAAATGTCACTTTGGATGTGAGATTTTTTGGTTATTTAAATCCCATGAAAATTAGTTTAATTTGGTTTATCATTCCCAGGATACCTCCATAGATGATGACTGTGATTTGACACGTTTCAATTCCCGCAAAATCTTGCCTCATAAAAAACGCATTTCCCGTAAACTGAAAATTAACCACTGTGATTCAGAACTACAATTAAATGTACCCCTGGAAGATCACAAATTACCGCATGTTGATCAGTTGGGGGTGGGAGTGGGTCCGGCTAGCATGCAGCAATTTCGTTGTGAACTCTGTGGACATGCCACCTGTTCGCAATTGGATTTTTTCGCCCATCTTAAACAGCACTATGAACCCTCTACTCCGGACACAATATTAGCTGCTATGAAAACATCGCTAGACGTTTTGGGACCAGAAAAAACAGCTGGGGATTTATGTGCCATAAAAAAGGTATTTGAAATCATTTCTAAAATATCCTCCCTCAGTAATAAAAAATTATTAATTTTTATCAGACTGACGGACTTGATCAAGTCTTCCAAGATGTTCATTTTCCATTTGAAAACTTTACACAAGCGGGGGAAGTGGTTTCGGTGCGTGTAGTAATGGAACCTCAGCATCAACAACATGATACAGATGCATTGGGAGAAACAAATATGAATGTAACAAATTCGGCTTTGCAGCAACACAACCAACCTCATCAGCAGCAACAACAACAACATCAGCAAACACCACCAAATTTAGTGCCCGAAGAATTTAGTGATACTGAAGACATGCTAGAAGGCATAAGGGATAAAGTGCTAATAGAAGATACCTGTGATACAATGGATCTAATGACACCAACCTCAAATGGTGTAAGACCACATTGGTAAATAAATTTTTATTATTAACTAGCTAATAGCCGTTGTGCTTCGCCACCCCCTGAATTGAAATACATAGTAATTAAAGGATTCAAAAAATATATTTATTTAGTAATTAAAATAAAACATTTTTCTTAAAAATTAGATAGATAGATAGATAGATAGATAGATAGATAGATAGATAGATAGATAGATAGATAGATAGATAGATAGATAGATAGATAGATAGATAGATAGATAGATAGATAGATAGATAGATAGATAGATAGATGTTTCCCGTGCAAAATTTGAAAATTCAAGCTCTAATAGTTTCCCAGATATACTAATTTTTGTATTTAATTTTTATGGGAGGGACCATACCCCCATAATCCGCTATTAGACAAATGTTTTCATGGATGTCAAAATTCTTTGTGCAAAATTTTAGCATTCCAACTCCAATAGTTTCCCAGATATACGAATTTTTGCATTTAATTCATATGGGAGGTACCATGCCCTCTACTTCTAGTCCGCCCATATTTTTCAGATATGGTAATTTAATATTTTCTTTACATGGGAGGTGCCACGCCCACTATTGCTAGTGTACCAATTTTTGTCCAAAATATTCATATTGAAGCTAATGCTAGTCGTACAAAATTTGAGCTCTCTAACTTTTATAGTTTCCCAGATATAAAAATTTTGGTATTAACTTTATATGAGAGATGACACGCCCACTATTTCTTTTCCACCCATTCAATGTTCGCATTGACACTTAAGTTTATTGTACAAAATTTGGGAAATGTAACTGTTAAAGTTTCCTAAATTTACGGCATTTGGTATTGGCAAGCAATATTAGGCGTGGGATGTGCCACACTCCCTATTGCTAGTTCGCCTATTTTTTTCCAGAATGTTCATATAGGTGTCAAAGTTGTTCGTGCAAAATTTGAGAACTATAGTATTACTAATTTCCGAGATATACTATTAATAGTTATTTAGTAAGTGGGCGTGGCACCTCGCCCACATGGAATTTCAAAATAAAAAGTAGCCTATTTTTCCTTCCAGGCATATAGGAACACACTGTGAAAAATTCAAGAAAATCGGTTTAGCCGTTTAGGCGGCTATAGACTTCAAACAAACATACATACATACATACATACAAACAAACACACATTAATTTTTACATATATAGATATATAACAAGTATTTTAATAAATTTTGTTTAATTTATATTAAGGTTCACAAACAATTGTTTTAATGGTATCGATTTAAAAACGAAACCATTTTGTGATGTTTTATTTTCGGGACAATTTGCTCCGATTCTGAATACTGATCCTTCGGTGCCTCTTATGCAATCGGAACCTCATTTATCTGCGGGGAAAATGATGCATAGAGAGTTAGAACAAAATACTGTTGAATTACAAAATCCTGCTTCAGCGCCACCACCCCCAGCACTTACACAACCAGTACAAAATACCGCAGAGTTACGTTTAGAATTTTCACATACCCAACCTAACCTGCATCATAATGAACCCTGTTTACAACAGGAACATCATCAAATTCCATTACCACCCCACCAGCTAAATGAACAGCAAATCCTACAAGCACAACATATTAAAATTGAACAAACTCCACCTGACATCAACGACATTCCCTATCAAAATTCCGAAGACACTTTAAGTGGCAATGAGCTGGAGCCAGAAGATGAAGAAGACCAGCATCATCAAGATAATGAAGATACCGATGATGAGTATATTTCCCATTTGGAACAAGATTTTAAATTATACTCTCAAGTCAAAACCGAAAGAGATTGCTGTGATGAAAGTGTTTTGGATTGCGACAATGGCGAAGATATCGATCCTGAAAAGGGTGAGAATAGCGAAAATGGTAAACGAAAACGCTATGTCTGTAATAAATGTCAGAGAATTTTCAATTCCTGCAATGCCCTCAAATACCACAATCGCACACATTCCGGTTTAAGACCACATCAATGTGAAATTTGTAATAAATCTTTCTTTGCCATTGGTGCCTTAAAAGCCCATACACGCACACACACCGGTGACAAACCCTTTGAGTGTAAACACTGTGATCGAAAGTTTAGACAATGGGGTGATTTAAAATATCATACAATTTCCATACACAGCACCGAAAAGAATCATCAATGTGAATTTTGTGGTAAAGCATTTTCACGTAAATACTCATTAGTAGTACATTTACGGATACATACAAGCGAGAGAAATTATAAGTGTGAATTTTGTACGAAAACCTTTCGAGCTAGTACATATTTACAAAATCATCGTAAGATTCATACAGGTAAGAAAGGTTTTTTTCTTAATTTAAAATGTGCTCAAATTTATTTCATAAAATTGTGATCTAAAAATAATTTTTTTTTACGTTTTCCTATTTTCAGGCGAAAAACCCTATGAATGTGATGTTTGTTCAAAAAGATTTCGAGTTTCTGGGGACTTGCGTCGTCATCAACGCATCCACGAGCGTAAAAAACAAAAGGAGTTATTAAAGCAAGAGAAAGAAACAGAAGTTTAGTTTAGCCAACAGTCTGCTTCATTTATAGTCATTATTTTTAATTACATTAATAAGAATATTTTAATATGAATTTTTAATTTATTATTTTAAACAAAAAATAATAATATATATTAGTATTACACTTTTAATACAAAAGTGCTTTAAGAAAATTGTACAGTTTTAATTGTAGTCAAATCAATAAATAAGTTTTATATTTTACAAAACAAAAAACAACCAAAAATAATTAATAGAAAATTTCAGATGTTTTTACAAGGTTAAAAATGGGCGACTATTTAAAAAGTATAATTTTAAAGAAATTTATAAACAATATTTAAAACGAAATTACTTACATTTTTTTTCGTTCTGCTGGTATTTTTTAAAATGATGCTCTTTTATTATTTTGTTAATTTTTATTCAGATCTTTTTTTTGGCACTCATCAAGATCTTCGGCATACTTGAAATTATTATATTTTTTTACGCCTTAATAAAAGATTTTCTGTGTAGCCGGCCTGCGGCCGGGCTTAAGGACTTTCTCCTCTGGGTATGTCGAACAACGGCTTCGCTAAATAAGCTTTTTTCGAATATCAAAATGCATGACATTGTCATGCAGAATGTCGTGTATACCTATAAGATAAATAAAAGCATTAATAAAACCATTAAAAAGTAGAAAGTGTTGTAGCTGAAGTGGTAAGTGCGCTTGACTATTCAATAAGGAAGAGAGAAATTGGTGGCCTGGGTTCAAATCTTGGCGGAACCCTGCTTTTTTTCATTTATTTTTCTTAAAATGGTTGACGAAAATATACATGACACTGTCGCTCAGGTTGTCGTTGATGACTTAAGTGCCCTTTCTTCGAAAATGTCACCAATGTTTGTTCGGAGCTGTCGTACATGTGTCATCGAAGACTGTGACAAATCATCAAGACATCGTCGATATTTTCTACAAGACATGGCCTGCTGGGAACTAAACGAAGGCAACACACAAAGGAAACAACTATTTAATATTAGTGAAACGGATTATACTTAAAAGAAAATTTTACAACTTTTCAGAAAAATAAAAGAAAACAAAATCGATATTATATGTTAAATATTAAAAAACACTTCGCTTAAATATTTTAATCGTTAATATGTCGAAAAAAGCGTCCACTTTTTCACTTATTTTAAAATAAAAAAAAAATTGAAATGACCCTTAATTTGTGATCACTTATTTTTCATATAAAAAAATCGATATTTCGTATGAAAAACGAAATAATTTAATCGCTAATATCTCGGCAAATAAGCCTCCAAATGGGAAAAGGACCTTAATTTGTGATCACTTGGATTTCTTACTAAAACTCGATATTTATGTGAAAAATAAAAAAATCTTTAATCGCTAATATCTCGGTAAAAAAGCCTCTAAATGGAAAAAGTTATTTGTGATCACTTAGATTTCTTACCAAAAATCGTTATTTTGTATGAAAAATTAAAAAAAAAAAAAAAATATATAAAACATTAAATATCTCGGTAAATAAGCGTTTAAATGGAAAAGGGGCTTTAAGTTGTGATCACTTGGATTTCTTACTAAAAATCGATATTTTCATAAAAAAATCAAAAAACTATAAAACATTAAATATCTCGGTAAATAAGCGTTTAAATGTAAAAAGGGCTTTGATTTGTGATCACTTGGATTTCTTACCAAAAGTCGATATTCAAACTCAATAATGAATGTTCAATCATATTAAACCTAGAAACATGAAATTAAGTAAATGTAGTCCTATTCACAAGAGTGGAATTTGTAGTACTTGAAGATACATGGTCCTGTAGGTAAGAATTCAAGAGGAGGGACTTCGTGGTACTTTTTTGGTTTTCTATTGGTACTTTTTGAATTTTATGTAATATTTAACATAGAAACATGAAATTAAATATGTATGGTCCTATGTGGGAAAGAATTCACATGAGGAGTCTTTGTGGTACCTTTTTGTTCTTCTAATGGTACTTTTTTAATTTTCTTTAATATTTAACACAGAAACAAGAAATTAAGGACATGTGGTCCTAAATGAATGTGAATCCATAAGAGGGATTTTGTGGTACCTTTTTGTTCTTCTGATAGTACTTTTTGAATTTTCTATAATATTTAACCTAGAAATATGAAATTAAAGATAATTGGTCCTAAATTAATGAAAATTCATAAGAGGGGACTTTGTGGTACTTTTTCGTTCTTTTAATGGTACTCTTCGAATTTTCTACAATTATAAACATAGAATCATGAAATTAAAGATATTTGGTCCTAAATGAATGAGAATTCATAAGAGGGAACTTTGTGATATTTTTTTGTTCTTCTAATGGTACTTTTTGAATTTTCTATAATATTTTACCTAGAAACAAGAAATTAAAGATATTTGGTTCTAAATGAATGAGAGTCTATACTTTTTTTTATTCATCCAATAGTACTTCTTGAATTTTTTATAATTACCCAGCAAAAACTTTACTTACCAGGTAAGTCAATATATTACATTGCTAAAAGGCGGTAACTACTTATAATTCGGGTGAAAAACTCATTACATTTATATGGCGATGTCCACGAATTCATGGGTCCCCATTATTAAAGTACTTATTTTAAACAATTAAATAAGTAGTTAATCAAATGCTACAAAACTACAAATACTTCAAAACTACAAAATTGCTAAAAAAAAAAATTAAAAACAAAATGTTGGCTCAACTGAGATTTGAACCTAGACAAAAACATTCGTCCATGTTTCAAAGACTACTGTCTTAGTCACTACGCCATGTATGTGTTAAAATTTGTGTGCGTTATTAATAGTTTCAACATACCAATACAAATTAAAATAATTTACTGAAAAAACGTTTGGGTTTAGTTCGGGGTTGAACCGATAACCATCTGAGTGCTACGCTGTCGCTCTAGCGAACTGAGCCATTGCAGAACTAAATGAAATTGTTGCTTACTGGTAACTAGTTATTCCACTACTCGAAGAAATGAGAAAAATTACCTGGTAATGAGTCTAGTAAGTAGTAGTCATTACCTAAAGCCAACAAATTTTTGCTGGGTATGAACCTAGAAATTTGAAATTAAAGATATGTGACCCAAAGTAAGTGAGAATTTACAGGGGGACTTTATGGCACCTTTTTGTTCTTCGAATAGTACTTTTAAATTTTCTATAATATTTAACCTAGAAACATGAAATTAAATATATGTGGTTCTAAATGAATGGAAATTCATAAGAGTGGACTATGCGGTACTTTTTTCTTCTTCTAATAGTACTTCCTGAATTTTCTGTAATATTCATCCTAGAAACATAACACTGAAGAGGTAAGGTCCTAAGTGAATGAGAATCTATAAGGGGGGATTTTTTTGGTACTTTTTCGTTATTTTAATATTACTTTTTGAATTTTTTATAATAATTAACCTAGGAAAGTGAAATAAGAGACATATGGTTATTTGCAGATGAGATTTCTTAAGCCCTATTAGTCACATTCTTCTATAGTTAAAAATAATAATAGAAATACTGGAATAACTGGAAGTTTTTTCACTTAAAGATGTCAGAAATTGGTACTTTATTGCCACCCTGCGAACTTTCTAGACCAGAAATATGGAAATAAATTTTAAATATACATTTTTATACAAGATATATATCAAGCATTATTTTATTTACATTATTTAGATATAAAAAATTAGTGATCTCAAGTTAAGGGCCTTTTTCCCATTTCAGGTTCTACTAGAATGTCAACAATGTATGTCGCTTCTTTAGAAATTCTTAACAAAAATTAGGAACTCTAATACTTAATACGTAAGTATATTTCTTTTTCAATCAAAATATATTAAAATAATTATTATAACTAACTGTCCACCTAAATTGTGTAAAAGTGAGAAATAAAACAATTTTGTCAATATTTTTTTGGATTTTTTTGCTATTGCAGAGCTTCCTTTATTATTTGCACTTGTACTTAATTATATGTACAATGTAGATGAGTTTTATTTTTATTTTTTTAATTTCTCACATCTTTGTTTATTTTTATTTTATTTTTTCTTTTACAATTATATATAATTTTTTTTTCTTTTCCTTTTTTTTTTTTATTTATATATATTTTTTGTTTTGTTTCAGAATTTATCATATATTATTTAAGACTTAAAAAACTACAATTTAACTTTGTTTTTTATATTTATTTTTAATATTTTTTATATTCAGTCAATGAAATTCAATGTTTATTCTTGTGTTTTTTTTTTTTTTTTTGGTTTTATAATTAAAAAATTTGAAAAAGAAAATCTAACGGAAAATTGAAACCGAAAATTAATTTTGTTTAAAACATACATACATAGATTTCTTTAAATAAATATTTTTCTTTTACTGATCATCTTTATCTTCTACTTTTAATTATTATGTTTTAATTTTTTGTCATTATTGTAATAATTAAAAATATTTTTATTTTTTGCTTCATTTTTTGTTGTTACAAATATTACAATATTAATAAATAATAAAATAAATGTTTTAACTTTTTTGTCGTTTTTGTAATTAATTCAAAATTTAAATTTTAATTAATTATTTTTAATACATTTCTTTTTTTGTTTTTACTTTTATCAGATTTTTGACTTAAATATGTTTGTTAATGATGATAAGATGATATAAGATTTTTTGTTTGTTTCTTTATTTTTTTTTTTTTTCAGCGTATGTGTATATTTAAATTCTTAAAGGGAGGAAAGGTAAAGGGAGGTTCCAGAAGAGTTTTAAGTAAGAGAAATTTAGTTTTTGAGGGTTGGATGAAGTTATGGGTTTGGGAGTTTAATGCATATTTTTTTTATCGGATAATTGAGTTGAATAATTTTTCCACTTTTTTTTTTTGGCAAGAATTACATTTATTTTTGAATTGGGTTTCTTTATTTTTTAAAAATCAATCAGGGATTTTACTTCTTTAAATTGTTTCCATTTTCATTTGTTTTAATTAATATTTTTCGTTTTCTTTTTGTTATAAATAATGTGCAAATAATTGAGAATATGGTTAAGATTATTTTTTTAATATTTCTTTTTGTTTTTGTTTGTTGTTTCGTTACAGATATTTGAATAAAATATATGTATGTTGTTATATTTAATTTAAAATAAATCATAATTTGTTTGTTTTTTGTTAAGATGGGGGAGAATTTCTATAGAGTTTTGGTATTTTAAGTAAATATTTCCGGCAAACATAAAATTGCTTGGATTGGTTGGTTGTTTTTGGTTGCATATTTTTTCCTTTAATATAATATTGTTTATTTTATTTTTTTGCATTTTCTTTAGATACAGCTGTTAAATTAAAACAAAAAATTTGAAAAAAAAGAACAACATTTTTCTTGGGCATTTATTTTATGTCCATATTTTTAGTTTGTTTTAAAAATTGTATGTTTATTATCTTTTTAGCTTTTTATAAATTAAAATGACATTGATTTTCTCTGATTTTAGTATATGTTTTTTTTTACTTATTTATTTATTTATTTTGTTTTCACAAATATTTACAACTAATTGTATTTAAATAATATATGATCGAAAATAGCTTTGAAACAGATTTTCTTTGAGGAAAATTATTTTCAAAGTAAAACATTTAAAATTTAATTTTTTTAAATTAAAAAAAAGAAAAAAATATATATAATAATATTGTCAATAGAATATTCCAATTTTAAACTAATGATCATTTAAATAACATAACATTCATATCAAAAACCTAATTTTAATTTGATTATAATATCTGATTTATTATTTTTAATAATTTTAATAAAAATTAAAAAAGAAAAGTGTTTAGATAAGATATAAGTAGTGCAGATTTTAAATATATTTTTTGATTTAGAAATTCAAATCCATATGTTATAAATTAAAAAATATTCATCTCTAATAAATAATTCCATAAAGTCTACAAGTTTCTTTTATAGCCTATATAGTTTTCCTTTGTACCTACTGCTGTCCTGTAGATAAAATAATATTTTCAAAACCAGATGTTTGTTAAATGAATTTTGCACTATATAGGACCTTACAATTTGTATTTCCATTTTAAAAAGGCTACCAAAAGACATTTCAGCAGAATGTCTTTTATAAATGTAATTAAATAAATTCTAAAATGGACATTTTTTAAATAAATTGTTTTAAAGACAAATATCGGAGAATTTATTTTATTTTTTTCAGGTTTTCTCGACAAAAAACAAAAAATAAATGTATGAGAACGCTTTATTGTTTAAAACCGATACTTCCAAATTTAAAAAAGAAACAAGCGCAAATGTTATATTCGGCTCGGCGGAATTTATATACCCACCATCAACTTTTTCAAATTTTACTTTATATGGGAGGTGGGTGATAAAGTGGGCGGACCACGCCCATTTTTTGTTTCCGAGTTTACATCGACCCTCAAACTATTTATAACAGGGACAGAAAATAATCATTATTCTTGAAATTAAAAAAAAAAATCAGATACAAGGAACAACCGGATAAAAGTGTTAAATACAGAAATGTAATCTTCAGAATAGGTTCTATCGGAATCCGGAATGATTTTTATTTTTTTGATTTTTATGAAAAAAATCAATATTAATGATTATTTTTGATTTTTATTTTTTCGCTCAACTCCTAATCATTATTTTTTAATTTTTATTTTTTTGCTCAACTCATAATGATTATTTTTGACTTTTATTTTTTTTGCTCACAATATAAAACTTGAAATGAGAAATGAAACTATTTTTAATAAAAATGATTTCTCATCGTAAATTAGATTTATTTACTAAAAGGCAAGTGTGATGATATATTTTTCATCAGATTTTTAAAAAATATCCAATTTTTTTTTTATAAAATTCGAATTTTTTTCTAAAATTTTATTTATTTTTTTCTCATGTTAAGTTTTATATTGTGTGCAAAAAAAATAAAAGTAAAAAATAATCATTATGAGTTGAGCAAAAAAATTAAAATCAAAAATAATCATTAAAAGTTGAGCGAAAAAATAAAAATCAAAAAATAATGATTATTTGTTGATTTTTATTTTAAAACTCATAATCATTACGGTCCTTGATTTATACAAAATTTCGTTGTCGTACATGCTTTTGTTTAAGAGATATCAGCAGAAAAATATGAAATGGTGCTATAACTAACGTGACCAGACATCCCGCTTTTTAAACTTCGATCCCGCCTAAAATATTTTTCCCGCTTTTTATGAAGAAATCCCGTTTTTTCAACTCTAACAATTACTTTAAGTATAACTTAAAGTATTTTTTTACACTGGATAGTTTTTACAAACCGTTTTTGACAATTAAAAGTTTTAAGCTTTTTGTTACCATCCTCTCCACTGACTAATCATAATTGTATATTTTGATCACTTCGATGTAAGGAGACCTCCCAAACTATGCGCATTATGCTGAATATGAACAAAATATTTAAACATTGTTTAACATATCTTCAGTTCTCTAGCAGTAATTGAAAAATCTGAAGTCTGATATATGGAACCATATAAACGATGTGCCTTTGTTTCGGATTGGATAGACTTAGTTTTGTATAAACTTAAATTTAAAAAAATAACTGGAACAATTTTCTCGATTAAACTTACGTAAAATTACACAGAAAAATTTTTACAATATAAGTATTTCTCAATTAACAATTTTTCAATTAACACAGTTGTTTAATTTCGCAACAAAATTTAATAAATATATTCAAATAAAACTAAAATAAGAATAAAATTTAAGTAAGATTTTATTTCTCACCAAAATGTTTAATTCATTTAATCATCCAATTAATTGATTTAATAAATTTATTAATTGTAAATTTCTTTCTGTTTTTCATTTTTTACAGTTTTTTGTAATTGATATAATTATTTTGGTGAGAGGTGCAAATTTAAAAAAGCTGTTATTTCCTAACATATTTGGTGATATTGATTTGATTTTTTCTATGTAGTGCTAGTGAAAACGTTGTGTTAATGGTTTTATTTAATTTTTTGTTTTAACTGAATATTAGTGTTTAATTTGTAGTTATTGTTTATTTGTTAACTGGACAGAGAATTATTTAGGAAAAACTATTGCTGTCGAATTGAAAAAGTATCACTTTTTTTATCAATCCAAAATTTATCTTGGGGGTTTTTTTTAATAATTTCGAGAAATACGTTAAAATTAGAATTTTTAATATTTCAGTTTGTAGGGATATATGTACTTAATTTGTTGTTCCAAAATTTCGATCGGTAGTTCTCAATTTGTAACGTCTGAAGTGGGTTGGAGAACCAAGAGCTTGTGAGAACAACTGATTTATATTTATAATTGAGATATAGAAAGAAAATCCCTCTTTTTTTTTACAAAAATGTTTATAATCCTGCTTTTTCCATACAATTTTGTTCAGACTCCCGCTTTTTAATCGTTCGGATCCCGCTTTTTGACAAAAACCCTCTGGTCACGTTAGCTATAACGGACTCCCTGTGTTTCTAGTATTTTGCCCATAAATTTTTTTATTTATTAACCGATTTTGCCAATTTTCAATACCAAACAAGCCTTATAGCCCCTATAAGATAAATATTTGTGCCAAATATCCCCCTCCGTTGTCCCGTTCGAGCCCTATTCTGCTTTCAACAGACGGACGCAAATAGCTAGATCGACTCAGAATCTAACCAGCGAAAACAATTTTAAAATTCTAGTAGTCATCTAGTTTTTAGCACAATGATTCATATAATATTTGAAGTAAAACATGTAATATCAATAAAAAACTGACAATTTATTATTAATCACCCTGTTTTAAACAAGAAGACTATAAATTTCTCGAAATAAAATTTTCTCACAAAGTTACAGAACACGGGTACAGGACCCAGAAAATATATACTTTGTGGGGTCTTTAATGATTCCTTCGACATGTTACACATGGAATGACAAAATCAATATACCACCCATCTTTTTGATGGTGGGTATAAAAAATTTGCACAATTTACAACAGTTTTTTCTACGTAAATCTCAAAAATTACTTAGAAGTGAATACACAAGTTGTAGTGCAATGTTGTGTGTGGTTTTATTGACATTTGTGTTGTATATATGAAAATAACGAAAAGCTGTCGGCTCCTGAAGACCAGTGCCTGCCGATCACTGGTGTATAGTATACTTATGATTCGGCCGGTAAATTTTTTTTAGATCTCCAATAAAGGTTAACATTTTCAAAGGTTTATAATTTTTGCAAATGGAATTGCGTATGATTAAACTGATCATTTGAAAAATAGGTTTGTTTTAAACAGAGACCGGATTTTAATACTAAAAAAACAATCTTTTTATTTTTATTTCAATCGAAAAACAATCTTTAATGTTCAAAAAATAATAAAAATCCATCATGATTTTTATTATTTTCATCAATATTTTAATTTTTTTCATCATGATGAAAATAAAAATATAAATATCTTTTGTGATATTTATATCAAAAGTTGAAAATTATTTTGAACTTTTTTCATCGGATGGAAAAAATTCTAAACAACAACAATTTCATTTGAATAAAAAAATATTTTGAAAACAAAACAAAAGTATGAATAAAAAAAACAATCATTTTAAATTTTTTTCGAACTGATATTTATCGTTAAAGATATTTATCGTTAAAGATATTTATTTTTTTAATCATTGATGGATATTTATTTTAAAAATAAAAATCCCTCACATATTTTTTTCAACAAATGAAAAAATATTTTGAACATTAAAGATATTTATTTTGATTGAAAAATAAAAATAAAACGTTTTCGGGTGCTTGGTTTTAAATAAAACGAAATAAAAAATTTGTCATATGAACATTAATATTTTTAGTAGTAATAGTTTTTAAAATAAATTATTGAGCCTATCAAACATTCCAAACGAAATGCTTTTAGTTCCGTAATTAAAATTATTTGTTTTGTTTTTGTATCTTCAGATTCCTTTCAAAATTATTAATTCAGAAAAGTATTAATAATGTATTATTTTCGGGCAATGATTACAAAGAATGGAAGTCCTATCCAAAAAATAATAATAATAATAATAAAAAATTAAAATTTAAAGCAAAAAAAAAAAAAAAAAAACACACACACAAGCAATATTTTATTATTAATCCACCAGTTGGAACCTACATCTTAAACTATTATTAGCAAAGTTTAATTTTTGATAGAAAACGAACTGTTATAATAATAAAAACACTTCAGTTTAGTTAAAAAATTCTTTCGATCTAATTAAAAAAGTTACATTTTATTAGTGTATCAGAATCCAATAACTTCTCCCAGTCAAGATTTGCATTTTTTTTTTTTTTTTGTAGTTTAAATAAAAAATAAAAACAAAACATTACTCTCAAATGGACTAAAGTTTCCAAAAAATATAATAAAATGTTTGTTTAAATATTTCATCACAAAAACTTATGAAGATATATATATATATATTTTTTTTTTTAATATAATACTTTTTACTATTTATTTTAAAATTAATATTTAAATATATTAAGGAATAAAGTGATATTTTATTTGTTCTACAAATCTTATTATATTGCTGAGACTCTTTGACATCCATGTTTGGTTCAGTTTTTTTTTTAATTGTGTATCCTTGAAATATTTAAAGTTCATTTCTATTAATATATATTTTTGTTAATGAATAAATACTGTCCTAATATAATAAATTCAAATAAATTAATAATATTATACAATTTTGAAAATGTGTGCAAATAATTTTCTTTTAAGTAAATTTATTCAAAATACTATTTTCGCTATATATTATTTAAAATCTTTTTTGATAAGTTTTATTTTTTATTAAGAATATATTGTATGTGAAATATGTTGTATGTATATGTATGTTTGTTGTTATTTTTTTGTTTATTGTTGATTTTATTCTTGGGATTTCGGTTATAATTTCAGTTATTTTTAGTTTTTGGGTCTTACGGTTTTTTTTTTTTTTTTGTTTGTTAATTATTTTATTTTTATTTTTTTAATATATAATAGTGAAAAAATATGTTTTCATTTAATTTTTATTTATTATTTCTGTTTGAGCGTGTAAAAACAAATGAAGTATGAGTTATTTGTATTTTTTATATTAATTATATTAAATGAATTAGGTTTTTATTATTTTATTTTATTTATTCTTTATTTGTTTTATTAATTTTAGTTGTAATCATATTTCCTTGTTCCGTTAAATATCGGTTGGTTATTTGGTTGTCGACTGTCTAATGATTGGTTTGTTTCTTGGTTGGTTGGTTTATTTTTTTTTTTAAATTCTTCCATTTTATATACTTACAATACAATACGATACAATTTGTATGGTATAGTCTGTATACTACAATATATTTTATTTTATTTATTATTATTTTTGTTTTATTTTTTTTTATTTTGTTTTTGAGTAGAGGTGTTTGGTTTTCTTAAAAAAATTTAAAATTTTCTTCCTTTTTTTAATTTTCTTAATAATTTTATTGGAAAATATTTTTTTGTTTATTTGTTAAGATTTTATCCTTTATGATGCAGTAGTTTTTTTATATTTTTATTTATTATTTTGGGGGGTTTTCTTTCTTCTTTAGATTTATGTTTTTCTTTACAATTATTTAAAATTTTTATTCTTTTGAACGATTTTTGATATTGTTTTTCTGTTTGTTTTGTTGTTTGTTTTATTTATTTTTATATTTCCTGTTTTATTCTCTGAAAGGAAAATTATTCTTTTGTTAGCTCTCTTTTTGTTACAAAATAAAATAAAAAAAAGTATGTTAGCGGGGATGTTAAAAAAACTTTTGTTCAAAGAAAAAAAATAGAAACAAAAACTTGAGATCAAATAATAATTTTACTTAAAGTTGAGGCAATAAATTGTTAAATCAATCTATCATTACTAAAAATATTACAATTATTATTATACATACAAATTCAAATACAAATCATATCCAATATACATATATTTGGATGTTTTCTTCTTTATAGTCTTTATACTATGAAAAAAATAGATTATACATATTTCAGTCTCTATTGATAAACATATACATACATATACATATATATTGACCGGTTTAACATTTTATTGCACAAGTGTTTGTAGTTAAAACAAAATATAAAAAAAAAATTGTTTTGGGGAAATTTGAAACAATAAATTTTGGTTTTTAAATTAGTTTAAATATGGTAACCCATTAAATGTGATTCCTAAAATTTAAATTAGTTGTACATACATATGAAAAAGGTCTTAATGAATAATCTAAAACTTGAGAGAAAGAAAATATTTAAAAAAAAATAAAAATCATTAGTGGATCATATGACCTATGAAAACCATTTTAAAGAAGTAAACAAGATAATAATATCTTGTTTTCTTAATTCAGAATTAAAAAAATTTATCAATGTCTTAGTTGGTTTTCTCACAAGTTTTTAATGGTTTAAAACCAACGATTTTTTGTTTGTCATCGCACAGTAGGGCCGATTCTAAAAATGATAATAAATCTGTATGTCGATGGTAATACCTCTAGTATTAAAAGCTTAAAAAATCTTAACTTTTTAAAATCAATTCCGATTTCAAAGATTTAAAATCTTTGATGAGATGAAGAAAAAATATTGTACTCAGCATTAATATCTCTTATGGGTAAAAAGATATTTGCGATTGAATTTGGAATTTTATATTTTTTCTTTGACCGGTTTTGTTTTTTAGAAATAATTTCCGTAATAAAATAATGATTTTGAACGTTATTTCAAGTTCATTGGGCTAGAAAAGAAAAGCCTCACAAGTTTTTTTAAAAGTAAGAAATAGTTTTAATAACTGATGATGCTAAGCTGGTTCCCGCCCTCTCCAATACATAGACATGAAAGCCTATTTTATATAAATAGTAAAATTTTAAATATTAAAACATATTTTTAATTTAATGTACATTAGAGTGTCCCGAGGATCGATCTTTTGGGGGTAATATTATGAAATTTCACATCTAACACATTTTTCTTAAAAATTATATATATTAATCTATCCTGTAGAATATATAATGTCTAAATAGCTCATTAAATATAGTAATTATGACCGACTAAAACAAGACATCTTTAGGGAAATTTCTAAATATTTGTTCTTAAAGCTCTCCAGTAGTTAAAAAGATACAGATTTATTTTCAAAAGTTTTGCGATCTAAAATTTGCTCATAGTATAGACTTTTACGCATCTTAGACATTTTTTAAATGCATACAGAAAAACACAAGTGTATTTAACAAAAACTTTAAATATATTTTTATAGTAATCTAAACAATTTATACTCCGACAGAGATTTTACGAAAAAATGTTCTGAATATTGAAAAACTATTCTCAGGTCAGTCTTTAGAAGCAGTTACCTTGCCATCGATATACCTATTATAATTAAACAACAAATATTTAAACAGATCAAGTGAAATTTATAAAAAATTTGGCAACTATGTACTACAGTTTCTAAAACTGGTTTGCTAAATATAGCACCATAAATATTTTTTAGATGCATAATTATATCTTAACTATTTTGTAATAAATATTTATGAAATACATTAAAAGAAATATGTTAAAGATTGACGTACTTAGATCATTAACATTAAATTCTCATTTATTTAGTCTAATATTTAAACCAATTGAAAACCCAACTTTTTTTAAGCTTCAAAGCTTAAGTATTTCTTAAAATAACCATTAGAGAAAAAAATGGCGAAACATCCCTTTCTTGTGAATTAAAATAACAATTATTGTAATAAATGTATGTATGGAAAAAAATAATACATATATGTATATATAATTAATATTACAGATCGTTTAATTCTTACAAACATCACACATTTCCTTACAATTACATGACAAAAGTTTGCGATATTTTTTAAGTTTTTTCTTTTATGCTTTTTGAAAATTTATTATCCATTTGTTTTTTGTGGGTCCTTAAAAGAGACACAAGATTAAAATCCAAATTATTCACATTTTTTTTTTTTTTTAAATTAAAATTACTACTAGTTAATTAAATTAAATTGTTTTTATAATAATTAATAGGTATATAAAAAAGAAAACAGAACCTGTAATATAATATAATAATAATGATATTCTTCTTATGTTGTTGTTGTATTTATCTTTGTTGATGTATTTGTAATTTGTTTTTAGTTATACAATATTACCTAGTAATATTAGTTAAACTTTTATTTTGTTTATTTTTTATTTATTTTTTATTATTATTATTATTTTTTCATTTTTCAAATATATATAAACATATATAGTATTTACTTATATGTATGTGTGAGTATGTATGTTTTTGAGTGGGTGTGGGTTTTTGAGAAACAGATAGAGAGATGGATATTTATATAAAGAGAGAGAGAGAGTGTCTTTACTATTTAAAGAAGTTACATTTTTGTATCAAAAAACACACCAACCTCTAAGATGACGTACGAACGAACAAATGAACGAACGTAGGACGACTGCTCGATAAGTTAAATAAATAAAACTGTCATTGCTGGATCAGTAGTAATAAATTGTTGCTGCTAATGATAATTATGAATATTATTTCATCTTGTAATGCTTTTAGGTAGACAACAATCATTGTTTAATGTTGTTGCTGGAAACTTAGTTGCAGTCGCTGAGATGATGTTGGTTGTATTGTTTTTAATATTATTGTTGTTTTTGTTGCTGTTGCTATTGGTGGTTGTGGTGTTGGTTGTAGTGATGATGGTTTTGTTGTTATCAAAGGTGATGATAGACTTCTTTTTGTATAATTTAGTTCTGTTTGATTTGGCGCTACATTACAAACTAACCTGCTGCATTTTATCGAAATCTAAACATGGCCTGTGCGGTCTTTGTAACCGCTGTGAATTGTGTTGTGTGCGCATAGGTCGGCGTCTGGGTGATATTGCACAATGGAAGAGTTTCGCCGGTGGACTAACCGATCTTACCTCAACATCGAGACCAGTCGTGGAGGCAGGACTACTGCGTGAACTATTAAAATGAAAATTATGCTTGGCTTGAGGTTGATAAATATGATGGCTGCTCGTCGAATTGCTCATCTTCATTTTTATAATGCTGCTGGCTGTGCCCTCATCATTTTCGGTGTTCTCCTCTTCGGTGCCCATGGCACAGGAAGTATCACCATTGTTGCCTCCACCCCCTCCTCCTCCTTCTCCACCGTTTTCATCATTAACACTATTATCACATAACTTAATATTTTCAATACCGCAACGTGCCTCTTGTAAAATGAGTGGCGTAGTCGAGCGATACATGTGGCTACGATTTGGCTTGAAAGCCTCCAAAGGCGGTGATGTGCGAAAGTTGACAGGCGTCAATATCGGTTCCAAAAAATTTCGTAACTGTAAAAAAAGAAGATAAATCAATTAAAGATTTACATGTCTTATTATTATTATTTTTTTTTTTTTAAACATACATCATCATCTGAACTGTGTGCCAATGAGCGTTTACGATTTTCCACCAACGTTGAACTGGACCTTTTTAAAGCTGCTACTTCACCTTGCAACTCATCGGGATCTAGTGACGATGATCCACGTTCTGATATTAACGATGATGTTCCACGTACTGTCAATACATTACTGGCACCAGCTGCAGCAGCTTCTGCAGCTGCCATCGATGAAGGTCCATTTATTACCTCTAGTTCTTCTTCGGAACTATGCTGATCGTACTGAAGGTGGGATTTACACATCATCGCAGAAGATTCTGATGAACAAATTGTATCCGTTGGAGAGTTCGCATCGGTGTAGGAACTAAAACCTAAAATGATCATAAATATGAAATTTTTAAAAAGTAATTTATTTAAAATCAATTTCTAGATAAAATAGGGCAAAATTAATTCTGTGTTATTGGATTTCTTAGTAAATTTAGTTACACATTCTCTAATTGATACATATATTATTTTTTTAATACACGCAATAGTTTCGCAGATATTAAAAAAATATATTACTTTAAATCGTAAAAAGTTTAAATCTACCAAAAGTACTTCTTTTGATAAAACTTTATTAATTGTCTATAAAATGTTTTTCTTTTTTTTTTCGATAAACTATGACATTCTACACTATCATGTATGTGCATCAAAATTCGGGGTCATATATTACACCTGTGGGCAACTGTGGACCGATACTTTTACTAAGTGTAAAATAAAATATACAAATACAGAATATTACTTACGTTAATACTAACATTTATATGAATTTCTGCGCTTAAAGGTGATACCCGGAAGAGGGTTTATATGGGAGCTATGATCAATTATGGACCGATCTTGATGAAATTTGATCCAGAGATTGACTTATATAAAACTTCTTTGCACCGAATTTTATTAAAATATAACTATACTTAAGACATTTATAATCGTTAAACTTCTATTCCGGGAGGACATTTGTTTGGGAGCTAGGTGAAATCATGAACCGAACATAACCAATTCGTCCTTATGCCAAATTTCATCAAGATACGTTAAAGTTTCGACCTGTACTTTCTTCACAAGGTTGACATGGACAGACAGACAGCCAGCCAGCCGACCAGACAGACGGACGAAGATTTTTTCTTTGTGTTTCAAATATCAACACACACTCATAATGGTGGTGTAAGGTATAGAAATTTACATATATTTAGACTTATAAATCCAAAATCATGTTTATCTAAATTTACTGAAAAATCAATTTTTGTCGACTTTGTAATAAATAATTCAACTTTTGGTAAATATAACTTGAAATATCTTAACAGCTAGGTCTTAATTCTCGAATCAATATACATATACATATAATTTTATTGTTTTTATCTCACAAACTATGTTTGTATAAGTAATACGTAATCTTATTTATTAACATTACACATACGCATAGATGTCCTATGAAGAAATAAAAATACATCCATACAAAGATACAGTTAGTGACAATATTCATAAAAAATTATCAACATCAGTCTTATACACAAATTTGTCCATTGTAAATTTCCTCTATTAACAAAAAATTTAAGTTTAAGAAAATTTACCCATTAGTAGGAAGGTACATTAAAGGAAAATCTTTGATAACAAATTTAGATGGTTGTCGACTGTTTGATACCGTTTCAAAGAGGGCCAGTGAGACAGATTTTTGGCCAAAACTCTTTATCGTTGCCGGATATGACAAAAAATTCATATCTCAAGGTTATTGGGCTTGCTGATTCCAAAAATGAACTAAAAAATAAAAAATTCAAAATGGCTGCCGAAATTTTAAAGAAATTTTCTGATCCAGCTAAAATTTTTTGTATAGGCAGTTTTAAAGTTACTTATTTTGAAACTGAAATCAGAATAAAAAAAAAAAAAAAAAAACAAAATGGCGGACTCAACATGTTTCTTTAAGTTATGTTAATTTCTTCAAAAATTTAGTTTTTTTATAATCGATAAATTTGCCAAAAACCAAATACAAGAAAACTTTGAAACCTGTATTCTATAAAATTATCGAAAATATTAAAAATTCGAAAAGGCAGAAACAGTTTGGCGTCCAAAATTTTTTTGTTGCCGTATGCTTCTAAAATTAAGTTTTCTGTTTGTTTTTGAGGTTACTGAATTCAAGAGCAAACATAAAAAATCAAGTAATAAAGTTATAGTCGGTCTATCCCGACAATATAACACCCTACACTATTCCGTTTGAGCATTAAATGATTTCCTAAATTTTGGGAAATAGACCTAATATGAAATTAGTTTATATTATTTTTACTGATTTTAAATTTATTTGTGTCAAATATTACCATGATACTGTAATTTATGTGCGATTTTGGGAGTTAAAGTGATTTTCGAAAGTGGGCTTTATATGGCAGCTATGCCTAATTGTGGAACGATCTTCCTGATATTTTGTATTTCGATTTAATATTGCATAAAACTTATTTGTACTGAATTTTATTGAAATTTTTTATTGTATGGTATCTAGGTGTAATAATAGACCAATCATGACCAATTTCCATACTTTTTTACTTTTTTTAAATAGAGATTGAAAATTTATTGCATCTATAATCGAAAGTATCCATTTTTGTGTAAATGCACTGGATAAATATTTATTTGAAAAAATATCTAAATGTCTTCTTAAAATTTATGTTATTTTGAAATCTAGGAACACTATTAAAAAAAGTGTGGTTTGGTCATTTATCATTTGGAGCAAGTTTGGGCAACTTTTCTTAAAAATTAACATTCCATTAGATATAAAAAGAGAAAAAAAAAAAAAAAAATACTTTCATCAGACTGAGCATTTTATTGGAAGAAGGTTAATCAAAAAGAATTTTAACTTATTTGATTAAAATTTATAATAATATACTATATTTAAATAATTTAAATTCGAGTTACTTTGCTATAATTTTCGATTCAGATATAAATTGTTGCAAAAAAGAATTCAACTTTTGTCATAAAAACATGAAGCAAAAACCCAAAAAATGGCCCTTCAATAAAATAATTTCAAACAACTTTATTTAACTTTGGTTCCATGCAAAAGGAAATGGTGTAGCAATTTGCAAATTTCCTGACTACAAATGCTGCTTACGCAACATTGCTTCATACGTACACTATAAACTACTCCGTTCGACTGCTGCTCTCTCATTAACGTCAAAGCAAATGAAGTCAAGTTTTTTGCTGCTTCACACACACAAGCTCAAATGTATAGTATTGTGTGTGCGCATCGCTGGTGTAGATGGATTACAAAAAAATTTCAGAAAACATGGTTTTAAATGTTCCTAATAATTTGCCATATTTGTTATTTTCTAATTCTCAAAAATGACTTATGGCCAAACATAGACTATTCTCCCCCTCTGTGCGTTCGTTTCCAAATTTGAAAATTGCAGTGTTGAATTTAATAGGAATGGAAAAGTTGATGCGATCGTTCTTTTTTTTAATACTATTAAACATTCAAAAGTATGGAGTCATTTGATGCTTTCAAACGATTAGTTGGTTATTTTACAATTTGATTTAAAAATAAACTTTTTAAATACAAATATATATTTTTTTTTTTTTTTTTAAATACGAACTTCGATGCGAATTTTCACTTGGTGTTAAAAAATTAATATTTTATTTTGATGGATTCTGTCAGAGACACGCCAGTCTGAGAAAATATACAAGTTTCATAAAACTTAATTTATTTAAACAATTTACGTTACATATGTATATTAAAATTCCTAAAGTTTTAAAATAATTAGGAATAGCAAAATAATAAATATAAAAATTAAGAAAGATATAGTCGGTCATAGGGACTAGGTAAAAAAATAAACCGATCGATTATAACCAATATCAATAGGCATTGTCCTTGAACCATTACAAACTTTTTTATTACCAAATTTCATTAATTTATGTTTGAA
This sequence comes from Protophormia terraenovae, assembly GCA_951394005.1. Classification (NCBI taxonomy): domain Eukaryota; kingdom Metazoa; phylum Arthropoda; class Insecta; order Diptera; family Calliphoridae; genus Protophormia; species Protophormia terraenovae. The sequence continues at coordinate 149,623,668 of OX596074.1, forward strand.
AGTACGAGCTTCAATTTGATTGCAAGATCTACTTGGACGGACAGACATCGTTAAATCGACTCAGAAAGTGATTCGATGCCAATTGGTATAAATAAACCACAAATATGCAATTGCATTTTTTTTCCTGGACGTTGAATAAAGCCATCGATTACATATTTATCCGTTTCATTTTGGCATCGATTTGTTACTGCATATTTTACTCTTAACGGAATATTTTTGCATTTTGCGATTTTTAGTGCATATTAATATCTTGTTATTTATAGGTCATATTTAGCCCATTCAGAACATATTTTGACAAACATCTCATGATGTTTTTTAAATTTGTTTTTATAAAAAAAAACAAGTAAAAGCGCTATATTCGGCTGTGCCGAATTTTATATACCCTTCACCATCGTTGAGATGGAATTAAATTTGATTTTATCTACATATATATATATATATATATATATATATATATATATATATATATATATATATATATATATATATATATATATATATATATATATATATATATATATATATATATATAAAAGAGTAATGACTGAGTGATTGACTGACTGATTTACTTGGTGATTCATCATCGCGCAGCCAAAACGGTTAAGGCTAGAAAGATGAAATATGGACTGTGGATTGGTCTCCTACCGAATAGATCCACTAAGCCGGGATTTTTGGAAATTCGAATGTTTAGGGGGTAAAAAAGAGTAAAAACGGGTAAAATCGGTAACCTTATATCTCCTAAACTAATAGAGATACAATAAATAATAATAAATTAAATAGTTCGAATGTTTAATAATAATTCTAAGACAATATTAAATTAAAAAAGGGTATCGTGAAAATTTATGGACCGATCCGTGCAAGAATAAAGTCCATAGCTCATATAGTACCTGCAAAAATCGTAACAACGCGTTTTGGCCTATAAATCGGTTAATACTGGACCGACTTAGTTCACTTTTTTAACACAAAAAATTAAACAGAAAAAAAAAGGAATTTTCAGTGAAAGACCGAATCTCTAGCTTATAGCTTCAAAAATTTGAAAAAACGATATTATATGCCATAGTTCATTGCTGTCGTTATTTTTCAGCACCCATGAAAACAACAACTATAAGGCAAACACGCATTAAATAAATAAAATAAGATTTGCCAATAACTCAGTTTTTTATTAACCGATTTGGTTGATTCAAAAAACCGAAATTCCAGAAAAATATCTATACCGATCTATATAAAAGTCCGTAGCTTACATAAGATCGAAAAATATTTTGGCCAATATCTCGGTTAATAATAATTCATTTCTTCTACTTTAAAATTCATAAAAAAATTCTGATCTTTTGAAGCCAATAGCTTATATATGGGATTCAGAAAATCAGAAACTGGTTTTTAAAAACCGGTTTTTTTAAATATCATGTCCATCTTTGAACCGATTTTTTTCAAATTCAATAAAAAAGCCTTAGAAGAAATTTCTGATCTTTTGATATATAATCATGTATCTATGTTATAGGAAGGCTTTATAAACGACATTTACAGCATTTTTAAGCCAAAAAAACATTAGACATATCTCCTCAATTTATGAACCAATCTTGCAGAATTTCAAAAGAAAAATTTTCGAAAGATCGTTCCGATCGTTTGATATATATATTATATATGGCTATTGTCGGTGGGCTTCATAAACGCCATTTCAACCGACGGACAAACGGACATTTCTTATAAGAATCAAGAAAATGTAAACATTTTTCTCTCCGACGAAAATTGTGGAAATTACAAACGGAATGACAAACTTATATATACCCTTTACACCTGTGGTGTAGGGTATAATGAGAAAAAAAAAATATTAATAATTTTAAAATTAACTTTAATGGATATGATTTTATCATTGAGAAGCTTGTCTTGTAGCAACAAGATTGAATATTATGATTGAAGTTTATGTTGTAAAAACAATTTTTTTTTTATGAAAGCATATCGAGCCCTAACCGCGAAAATGTCTTAAGTGCAGAAAACAAAACTTTACAGGAGAAGCATTGTTATATCCATGAAAAATGTCACTTACGATAAAAGTACATTTGCTATAAATCTTAAATGACACTTGATACGTCGATGAAATTTTGACAAATGATCTAAATGATTTTATATTATACACGAATTTAGAAAATATTATCGATTATTTTCATAATTTCTGAACTAATAATAGTATCTAGAATTAGATGGGTAAGAAAATAGAAGATCAATAACGTTTTTATGAGATATAGTACAAAATGGGAAATCAAATTTCGACGCGGTTGATAAATTTCAGTTTTGCCTTATTTTATCGTATAACGTTGAAATATTAATAAAACCCTTTGTTTTAATGAAAAACTTAATTTTGTTAAAAAATTATACAAAATCTTTGTTTTTAAGTGCATATTTTCGTGTTTTTCAGAGCATATTTTTCGTTTTTTACTGCATATTTAATGCGCATTTTTTTAGAGCATATTGTGGTTTCCCTGGTTATAAATGAAAATGAAATATTTAGAACTAAATTTAAGTGTTTCCAGATGGTGATTTTTTTGGAGGATTTTTGTCTGTTTTTTTTTTTTTTTGTAATCTCAAAATTTTTCAAGCAAAATTCTTGATTTTATTCACAATTTTGTAAAGACGCCTATATTAAAAATATTATATATACTTAATATTACATATAGTGAATATTCTAAATATTACGTATACGTACACAATTTGCATTTGCCACTTAAGGTGGCTTCAATTCATCAATATTGGCTTATATAATTTGCACTTTTTAATAACTTTTAAGGTGACAAATTTTGATCTTTTTAGCTAGTAATTTCTGAATAACTCCAGAACTAATGTAAAGATAACTTGAAGGCAATTTTAGTCGGCATCAATTAAAGTTTTATTTATGAAAATCGAACATACTGATCTCGAGTTATACTGTCTATACCGTCTTTTAAAGGAGATCTTGCTTATCTCGTTTAATTCCATCTAATTCAGATATTTTGCTTTAGAGGAGTTTTCTTTGTTTAGTTATTCTAACATTTCTTAAATTCGGATACTGTTTAAAAACTATGGTAATAATTATAAAAATTTATTAATTTTGATTTAATTTTTTATTTTCTTAAGCTTTTTAATAACATCAGGCTCAAGATATTAACAATTTTATTATTACTTTTAAATCTATATATATTTTACTTTACTTTTAACAATAATTAAATTTCTGACATTTACTAAATAATGAATTCATAAAATGTCCAGAAATACACTCACATCACTTTGATTGATGACAATTTTGCTTTAGGCCAATAAAACTCAGACATGCATTTTTATACATCAACATTTTTTGATACTTTTTTTTAATTAATTCTTAAATTGCTTCTATAAAAAGCTAAAATTTTTTATAATCTTACTTGATAAAAGAATACAATAACAAATTTTTGATAATCCATTTTTTATTATTATTATTATTTTTTTTTTTAATATTTTAACAAAAACGTAAATAAATTTCAATAAATTTATATGTAAGTAATATGTTTATTGCCCCTAGAACTATGCTCTAATTTATGTTATTTTACAAAAACAATAAGTTCTGTATTTAAGTACATATTACTTATAAAATTAAAAATAATAATTATAATACTTACTAGTTTCCATATCCAACTCTAAATAACGATGATGTTTAATATCCACATCTAAGATGTCGCCATCTGATTCAGTACCAGAGTCATTTGATTCGCCCTAAAACACATACACAGACACAAAACGAAATTTATAGATAAGTACATATATTAAATTTTCAAAATTGTTTTTTCTTTTTTATTATAGTTTTATTTTTAATTAGTTTTAATTGAAAATTTTATATTATTTTTTGGTTTTATAGGACAACCTTTTTCTTAAAAAAATTTTTAGCCGACTTATAGGTAGACTGTTGCAAAAGTTGCTGCTCTTGTTGTTTTAATTGCTGCAACGAAGTTAACTGTTGTTGATGTTGTTGTAGTTGTTGGTGATGATTATGTTTCTGTCCAACAAACTTTAGCATTATTTTTTTTAACACGTCAAAAATTCATATAAAATAAAACTGCTTTGGCATTTTTTTTGTATTCGTTTTGTTGTGTCTAGTTTAAAAAAATTTTCTTTTATGTCTACACTTTGGCTGGCTGTGATTTCTTAAAATTATAACACTTAAATTTGAATTGGATGAAATAACGCGTTCTTTTTTGTCGATTATTTTTTACCTTTTATTTTTTTATTTTTTTCTTGAAATTTCAATTTTTATAAGAAATTTTCTTGTTTTTTTGCCACACACACACACAAGAAGGAAAAAAAATGAAGATATTTTTATTCATGTTCATCACACATACATCATAGAAAAGCCAGACACTTCTTTCTGTCTGTGATATTTTTCTGTGTCTGTCTATTTGACTGTTTATATAGATGTTTATTTGTACTCTGTTGTATTAGTGTGTGAGTACGTTGCAAATGTATGTGTGTTTAAATATACATACATATTCGTGTGTATATGTCAGATAGTCTGTCGGTTTGTTTATATGTGAGTGATTTGTACGACGAGAAAATTTGCGGAAAGTACAAAATTTTACCAGCCGGAGTTTTAAGTAGCAGCGAACCGAAATAGTAGTAGATACAACGACTACGACGACAACAACTCACTCATACTTTTAACAAACTTCAACAACATCACAGTGATGATTATTATCACTACTACTATGTTTCACATTAGTAGGAGAAGTAAAACACACACACACACACCAAAAAAAAGTATTAAAACTAACAAACAATATACAGGCAGTTAGGAACGGCGCGGAGCTGCACGCAGCAGTTACAGATAGCGAGCAGGCAAATAAATGTTAGGCAGCCTGCAATACATACACTATAGCACACATACGTACACAGGCAAACACAGTAAAAATCTGTAGAATTTCCAACAAGCAGCTATTAAAAACCGGGGCGGCTTAACGAAAATCAAAAACGAATACGAGATACTATTACATCGTTTTTATCGTAGCAGTCGTAGTTTTATAAACACACACACATATACATAAATATATTGTTTCTTCTTCTTGTTTTATATATTATTTTTATGTTTTTTTTATATTTTTGCTACTGCTGTTGTTGTTGTAGTCCCCGTCCTCTGTATGCAGCCTCAGATCACCTTTGCCGTAAGATACAGTACTGAATTATCGATTTTCTTACTTGGCAGTCAAATTGTACGTAGAAGAAAAAAAAACACATACACACATTCATATGTATAAAGCAACGAAGGAAGAAATGCAAATATGAGACAGTATTTGCCAAAAAATATACATATACAATATATTTAATATAATTATGAATATTTCTTTTTTTATATATTGTTAACGGCAGTATTTATTTTGTTTAATTAGAAAAATAAAATTTAATTTCTTTAAATAAATTTGATTTTCACTTTTCCGGTTTTGATTCACAGACACAAACTTATTTTCTTAAAGCTTTCTCTATAATATTTCAGTTTTATTCCTTCTTTAGACTTTTTTTTTCAATTTACAAATTTTCATGAAACACACACATAAAAAATACTACAAATAATTCGCCTGTCACCGGCAAACGTTACACACAAACTAATGGCGCTCTCTGTAAAGTATCCTGCACGAACATCTCTATACATTTGTTGATGATGACAACAACAGCAACAACAATAATAATAATCATAACAACAACAAAAACATTTGGAATTGAGACTGAGAATTTATTAAAAAATTTTGAGAAAGCAAAACAACAACGAATGCTATTTTTTAAAGGGTGATTACACACATTGTTGTGGGATTATGATATTTTTGTAACTTTTAGGTTTTATATTTGGTATATAAGATTGAAAGTCGAAAAAGTTAATTTACCTAGTTTCTCTATCAATCCTCTAACTATAATACCCTAGTTTCTCTATCAATCCTCTAACTATAATCCCCAAATTTATTTCCTTCCTGGAGTAAGTAGAAAAGGAAAATTTGTTTGAGCAATATAAACATTATAAACTCAAAGTGATGGGTCATATATGTTTTCCAATGTCCTCAAAATTTAGTTCTCATACACTGAATAAAGTAATTTCAAGTAGTAAAGTAAGTTGATTGAAATTCGTAGATTTTTTTTCATAAACGGAAATTTTCATTGAAAATCATTCGATAAATTTATTACTTAATAAAAAATGCAAACCAGTTTTTCAATTTAACGTATTAGTTCGTTGATGAAAAGAACACGTTTATACAACAATTCGGGAAATATAGTGAAACAAAAACGTAATAGAAAGTAAGTTTAACAAAAGTCATGAAAAATTATGAAATATTCAAAAACATATGCTTATGGATACACAGAATTAAAAAAAGTACGAATAAGTTGAATCAATGAAATTGTACGTTGAATTTTAAAGCGGTATAAATGTTAAAGTATGACAGTGTTAAGTCATAATAAGGATACAAATTCTTTGCAACAACAATTTTTTTTATTGTTTTTATGTAAATTTTTTAGTGTACCGTCTTCCTAATGCAATCGTGTTTTATGCAGAAATACTGGCTAAACAAGGCGACTTAGACTGAACAATTCCTTATATTGTCTGACTAAAATAGAGTGTGGTTTCCGTTGCAATTCCTCTTGATTTCATTAAAGGTTATACTATCTTGACAAAGCTAGAAATATATTTAGACAAATGTAGATTCGCCAAAAAAAAAAAACGTGGCCTACATAACACAAAAAACATTCAATACAACTTTCAAGTTACAAACGTAAGGACATCTCGAGACCGATGCAAAAAAGCTTAAGATTGATGTTAGGAGTAAAATACAACACTTAAAATAACACCCTTTATTTAACTTTTTTTTGTATTGTAAACTCGCCTATACAAAACAAATATCCTTTTTCTTTATCGTTCTTATAACACAATATAACAACAATTGGTGTGGGTTATACATACTTATATTCAAGTATGGTTAATACTCACGTTCCCAAAAAAAAAAAAAAATACAAGCACAAAATTTACTCTTACTCATTGACCGGAATTGTACGCAGACTCCCTAAAAGACGGCAACATATAATTGAGCGAATAAGCGCCAAAAAATAAATAAATATAATATGAATGCAACGAATATTTCCAGCTCTCGTTCATTATGTATCACATGTGTATAATAATATAAGTATTTTATATAAAATTTATATATTGTATGAGTAACTATATACGCAAAAGGCTAATTTGATAAGTCTGGTGGATACTCAATGAATGGTTCACATTTAGATACCTTGAATGAGTTTTTTAAATCTGAACGCAAGGTTAAAAAATGTTGCACAAACAGTTTATTATTAACGACCTTCCACGAAAATATGCAGCATAAATTTTAAATATAATATAATAATAAAGTTTGCAAATAATGTATTTATGTAGAGAGTTTTAGCAGGAAGTATATATAAATGGTAAATGATGAAAAAAGTTAAGGAGGGGACGCGCATGTGTGACGTGGAATTTGGTTTAATCTAAAAGTTTTAATAAGAAAACAATGGTTTAATATCTATTTTGTACATTAAATTCATATTTTAGAATTTATTACGAATAGGACTGTTTGTGTTTTGGTATTGAGTTTAAAATGTGATATCCCTAAGCTATGTCTATATATTATATTATGTCAGCGTTAAGCTTTAAATGAAACTTAAGTAGAAAAGATATCATGAATGCTGATGAAGTGGGTTGCATTACATTTTGTTGTTGTCTAATTTTAATCCAGATTTAGTGAAAGAAACTTATGTATATTACTTTGAGCATGATTAGATTTATGATCCAAATGATGAATATGCTACGATGCAGTTAATATGCATTTAATTATGTTGTTATCTAATTATGTTCCCAGTAACTTTACTTTAGAGACACCAAATTGTTCTATTAGAGTCCATGCATGGTTGTGGACGTTTTGTTCTCCAACCTTTCCCCAAAAAAGGCCCGTCAAAATGTCCGTAGTGTAAGTCAAGCATCATTTTTATGTTTCCACAAAACCATAGGTGAAAAGGGGCGCAGAGTAAATGTAAACAAGGCAAGACGATTTATTTTTTAATCAGCTTAAAGTAGCAACTCTTTCGCCACTCAAATAATTGTAATCATAATTCGAGGAACTTCGCTTTATATATAAAGACTTGTAAACCAGGACTATCCCTTAATGACACTACTGCAGCTGCTAGGAAACTAGCCTTTTTATCTCCTCTGCTAATGCAACTGTGATCATGCTAAATTGCTAAGTTGAAATTAGTACTAGGTGTATGAATAAAGAAACAATAAAATAATTGATCGGTCATTGGTAAACTATCCTGCTCCAGTGTGGACCCCTTTATTAGTATTACCTTGAAATATTCAAAGCTGACAAAATACAGTTTTAAGAATGACATATAGCTTCTTTCGATTAAGGAACACAATCGACGACACGGAGGGTTCATCAAAACTCTACCATCACATAGGCTCTCCCGAGGGAGGTTCGAAAGGACCATCATATATGGAAGAACATACAGAGGTATGTGCAGGAATCGTTTTATATCAACCAAATTATTTTTGTGGTAAACATAAAATATGTTAGTCACAATTACTAACAAGGTTACCTTCTACCCAAAATTATAATAATGTAAAAAGGAACCATATAATTGGTTGAGATAAACATATTTTATGTTCACCACAAAAACAATTTGGTTACAGTAACGGTTTCCGTAATAATTACTTCAGCTACCTTAAAGAACATTTTTGACATGATATGTTTGCTGTAACAATACTCAACTATATTTTTTCTCTGGGTGCAGACAACGAATAAAATCAACCGGGGAAGGAGTAGGAGTATGTCATACACAACTAAGTAAGGGATTCTTGGTGTGCAAATTTGGTAAACGAACTAATCTCAAATTGCATTAGCTTACAAAGATCTTTTGATTCCATTTGCTGCTGATATGTATCTGTAGGAAATGTGATCCAATTGGGCAGATACTATGTGTGAATAAATATAAGTTATAAGTACTAGCATTTATTGGGTATCGATTGGACAATATAGAATTACTATTATCTAAAAGTATAAAAATCGTTTTCAATAATTTCCAAAATATATTGTCAAATCAAAAGTAATTTCACAACACACGAAATCACTTCTTCTTCCATCCATTGATAAAAGTAAAAATAATTTGTAATTTATGTATAGACGAAAATAACAACAACAGCCGTAGCAAAAATTGTCGTTAAGACGGACGATAAACATATATACCTACATACAAGCATCTTTTGCAAAAGTTTATAATAAAATCGAAGCGTGCACTATTATTACTCACACACCTTGGAGAAATAACAAATTAACTATTGCAATTATTTTAAGTAAAATCAAATACGTCATTTCTCTTCTATGTACCTCTCTTTATCACCGTCTGCAACAATTTCTCTCTAAATAATATACGCTCACTACCTCCCACTAAATTTCACAATTCTCTCCAAAAAAAAGTCATGCGCTTTAAAATTTACGTTAAACATAAAATAACAAGGATACAAACGTGCAAGCGTGGGTGTGCAGTGGCAAATAAATGGACAGACGGTATAAATACTTTTTTAAATTTTTTTTTTTTTTTTTTACTTTAAGTGGAAATGCTATTAAAGAGCGTCAGGGAGTGAGTTAGTGAGTGAACAAGCAAACGAACGAACGAACGAATGAGTTGAGGTATGTAGAGTGGGAAATCACACACAGATGAAGGATAAATTGGTTGGATAGATTTCCTTTTAGCAAAAGCAAAAAATCTTGTATTTTTTTTCTTACTATATTTGTTTGTATATGTGTAAGCGTCCAAATATTGTTTGCATGTGTGTATGTTGCATGGTTATAGTAAATATTTAAAGGTATTATGTCGCGTGTTCTTATCTAGTAAATAATGTTAAACGACGACACACGGATTGAGATTGTGAGTAAACCAAGTTAAGCTTCGATGTTTATGATTTTTCAATTTCTTTTTCTTTTTTTTTTTAGTTTGTTTCTTTTTATTTAGCATTTTCTTCTTTTTATTCTTGTGTGCTCTTCAATTTGTTTGTTTTTTTTTTATGCTTTTCTTGATTTTTATTTTTTGTTTAATTTAAAAGCAGGCGCACTATATAAATAATATTTGGTTGTTTTTGTCTATCTTTTATTTCCTTTTTTTATATAATTATTTTTTTTTTTTGGTGTGTTTTATTTTGTTTGGTTTTTTATTTCTTTGTTCACATCGTCATTGTCTTTATTTTTTTGAAGAGGATTTTTATTTTAGTACCACAGTTTAAGTATGTGTAGTAAAAAGAAGTTTTATTTGTAGTCGTCGTTGTTGTTGTCTTTTTATTATTTTCAATAAAAGGGGTCTGCAACAAATTAAACATGTAGATACTCATTCAGTGTTACCATTCTTATTGGGATTTAGAAACCCTTTTTAGAAAGCGGTCATTTTTAGAAAATTAATATATAAAAATAAATTAAAAAAGGATCAATAAATATTAGATTTATGGTGGCTGGTAGACTGCCCCAACTACTATATTTAAAACTTTTTCTTTTCATAGAAAATTCATATTTTGGATGCTAATAATTTTCATTTTATAAATTAACGAAAATTTATACCGAATTAGAATTATGTTTGCAAACGTTCAGTTTCGAATTACTAAATAACATTATGTTTTCTATTGCGTGTATTTAATAGTTGTAATCGAGCGGTATCAAAAAGTCGACTCCGCAGATTGTCAATCTGTCCACAAAATGTGGTTCAAATTGCAAGGAGGAGTAGGATATGTCATCTATTCATAGCACCTAGATTTAAAATTGAGGCTAGCAAAATACGCCGAATAATGGCATGATTAAATAACCCTCACATTCGGTATGTTGATAGCTATTGAAGGAAGACATTTAATGATTATCCTGTATGTGGTTTCCTGGACATAGGGATATAAAATAATTACCACGTAGATAATCTGACAAAAGCTGGAACTACTTTAAATAGCGTGGATAGTTGAAACATTGATTTTTCTCTGAAAGGGGGGAAATGCTAAATGGTTCAGAAACTATACCTTATTTTTATGGCTTAATATAGCCACAAACCGGTGAGGTAGTATCAAATAAATGATGTTGTGTTTGTACCGAAAGAGGCTTATCCAACAAATTATCCAGAAATACGCCCAATTGAAAGTTATTGCGACGTAGTAAAAAAGCTTTTAAAGAACAGCAAAAAATGTGCAAACAATAAAAACTCTAATGGAGGAAATTGCGAAATATATCAGATATTTTATTAAAAAACAATAAGAAATAAATTATTATTTTAAATTTAAAACTTTAACGTAATAGTCATTAATAATAATATAGTTTTAGAAAAATTTGGTTTATATTTTATTACCAAAATTGTATGCACTGATTTTTCGTGCGCAGTCCTTACTACAATTAAACCTAATGAAGGATCCAAGTATGCATTTCCGAATTTATCCTAATCTATCGGATCGGAAAACATGCAAATAGCCTCAGCTTTACTTGCAATAGACTATGGTAGGAAGAATCAAATTTTTCATTTTGTATGCTGCTGCCTAATCTTAATACAATTTCATACGGAGTCTTCGGGATACACCTTCTAAACGTCATTTTTCGAACAATAAACAAAGAACACATGTAGGGTTACTCCGATTATCTTGAAAAAATATTCCTAGGCGACTATATACTAGACCATATTTGTGAAGTATTGTAAAGTGGATCTAGTATTGAAAATCATAGGAACAGCACGGGTTCTATGCACAATTTATTTGACGAATTGTATAGTAATCTCAAAACTGTGTCATCTAGACTCTACTTGACAATTTGAGCGCTGTAAACTACCATGAAAACCAACAAGATGTCATATCAAACAATTCCGTTTTACTCGATTGATCTTATACATCAAGTTACCACATTCATTAATAATGTTTACATTTCACTTTAAAATTTCTCACAAAACCTATGTCTTTTATCTTCAATCTTTTCAGATAAGTTCCAATTTGAGTTCCAATTTGAATTTATCACTTAAGTTAAAATATTAACGATTTGATTAAAATTAATCCATGTTATAAATAAAATTTTCTAGAATTTTTAATTCCCTTGTGTAATTAAATATATTAATATTAAATGGTAACTCTGAAAACTTGTCATATAAGGCAGATACAGATACAAGTGTATGTGTATAAATTCATTAGATAAACATTTGTGTGTAAAAACTTACATACAAACATCATACATAAGTATATGTATGCAACTCCTGTTGAGGACAATCGGCATTAGCATTTGCTTGAACTTTACGTGCATACTTTCCTGCTTGGTTTTTACATGCATCAATAAATATATGTATATGTACGCATTTATGTTTATATAAGTATATACAAAGCCTGATTGCACGTCATACAACAAATAAACATAAATACTTACGTTTGTATATGTGAATGTACACCTTAGTGAACACGTAAATCTCATCTGTACTCACATAAAGTGTTTGTGAAATTTTATGTACATACATATGTATGTAAGTAATGTACGTATGTATATACCCAGTTGGCCAAATGATCATAGACGATATTGTCGTCGACGTTGTCTGCAGGAAATTGTAATTGTATTTTGTCGCTTATAAAACTTTATTCAAGACAAACAAGTAACAATTGCATGCATAAAGATTTAAAATATAACCATTTTTTGTGAAATTCTTTTAAAATATGCAAATGTTTACTTTCCAAGCGAAAAGCTTGAAAAACTTGCTCTGGTAATTACTATGGGTCTTGTACGCGTCGTCAATGTTGTCTTGAAGACATGGCCAACTGGGTATTTGTGTGTACTTAAATATTTTGGTAGCCCCTGCCAGCAATTGGAAGTGAGTTTTTGGATTTCTCTATTAAAAAGTGTCTTTTTAGACACTATTAGACGTTCAAATGTAGAAAATACACAAATTACAATATAAAAACACTTTACCATCGAATTATGATCCAAAAAATTTTGCTTTAAGCGACTGTTTACCTCTCAGAACAAAGAAAAGAGAACGATCACGATATGATTCGCTCAGTTAATGTACAACTTTTAAACTGTTCAATGCAATTTTTTATAGTGACTGATAAAAAATACATTAAATTAGAGAATAACTCATTTTAATTTCGGCATTTTTTTATATTTAATTTTGAAGTGAATATGAATTCAATAAATTAATAAAATATTGTTATGTATTAATATAAAAATAAGTTGTGTTTTTCTAGTATATTTATCATTATATTGTCTACATTTTTCCCACTTAATCTATTTTTATTATATAAAAGCGATAATTTTTCGATACTTTCCTAATGTACTCTTCTACGCTTCTAAATAACACAAATTCGACACTCCAAAAATGCACTAAAAAGTGTCATCCCGAACGATGACTCTATTTCGACAAGAAAATGATATCATATTCAATTGTTAAGAACTACTTATAGTAACGTTTTGGATTAAATTTCGATAGAAAATGTTGGCAAGGGCATGTCTGTTAAATGTTCTTTTTATATAATACATGCATACATACATATGTATAGTACTCGTATTGATCAACCTATGAATGTTTGTAACTTTTAAATAATTACTGTCACCAGCTTATACAGCCGCGAGCTCTATTATACGTGGGTGTCACAACATAACATCTTAAGTTTCGTGTATATATACTTACGAACGTACAAACTTTTATTAATGTTACTTTTTCATGCTCTTGGTTGCAAGCAATCTGTAAAGGTTTTTACCTAGACAAGCTTCGATATTGCAACTACAGTTATTGTATGAACGTAGTATGTATGTTTATAATTATAGTAGTAATATTGCCAGATTTATACAATCTTTTTAATTGCGGGTATAAATTCTAATAGATTTAAATGAGTCAGTCAAAAAAAGATGAACGAAATGGCATCACAGGATTTCTTTATATTTGTATATTAACATTGTCTATTACAATTTTCAAGTTCCTCAATAAATGTCTCATTTTGCCTTATGATCTTCGCCAGAAGAAACATTAGTCAAGGTGCACCCACAGCATTTTTTCTTTGCGCCTACGAACTCCGGAAGATAAAGAACATATTTCAGCATTGTATTAACTAATGTAGAGTTTCGATTACTATTTCATTAGGGTGATCGATTATTCGACTTTTTGGAGGAACCGGTTTTCGAATAGTTCGAATAGTTGGTATTTTGAAAAAACCGGTTGCACTTTTTAAAATTCAGAAAAAGCCGGTTAACCGGTTTTTTTTTTCAGAAGTTAATATTTCTATCAAAAGACTACATTTCTTAAAGAAAAATCAATAAATCTGGTAATGTTCAAGTTAAAATTTATTAAACATAATAATTTTTGGAAATAACTATTAACCCAAAATAACCTAAACCATTCGGGGAGGGATCTTTTTAGAATTGTAGACCAATACTATGGTCAATTATGGACCGATCTTCAAGAAATTCGGCACACAGATTAAAACTTATATGGAACTTACATGTGCAAAAATTCTTGCTATATTTAAGGGATTTATGATCGTTAAACCCCTTTTTCGGGAGGTTATTTGTACAGGGGTTAGGTGAAATAATGAACCGATCATAACAAATTCAACACGCTTCGTTCTTGGACTATAAGAAACCTGTGTGCCAAATTGAATTAATTTATGTTCAAAATTGCGATCTGTATTAAGGTGGGTCTTAGACCAATATTTTTGGGTGTTACAAACATCAGCACAAACGCATAATACCCTCGCTACCTATGGTGGTGTAGGGTATAAAAAATATAAAAAAATAATCATAAACAATTTTATTAACTTTTACTTAGCATAAACAGAAACCATGGATTAATATGTAAAAAGTCAGAATCAATTTTATTGAAACGATACTGCCGGTGAAACTTTTTTAAACAAAATCTTTGAAAAATTAAGAAAATATTGAATGAAAAAAAGACTAAAACATTTAAATTTAACTATATTTTTAAAACATTAGAAATAATACTTTATGAATATTTAAAAAAATATTCATAAATTTATATCAAATATCAGTATTTAGTGCATGTTTTGTGAAATAAAAAGCTATTTTTAAAACCGGTCTATTCGACATTCGAAAAATGAACATTTTCAAAAAACCGAAGGCACATTGACTGAAAAAACCGGTTTAAAAACCGGTTGGAAAACTGTGTCGATCACCCTACTATTTCATTATTAAATATTTTAGTATTTATGGTGAGATTCCTTAACCCTAGAATACTTACGTTACTTTTTTTCTTTTGCTTCTATTCTAATAATTCGAACGATTAAAAATGTTATATTTTTGCATTTATATATGTAAGGAGTGCGATCGAAAAAATCTTAACATGTATAAAATTCAATAATTTGGAAACGGTTGATCTTAGAGTTTTCATTGTTTTTTATTTAATTGATAATATATAGATCATATATATTTTATACTTCTGTCCACTATTTATGAACTCGTAGACCTTTTTTGATAACCCTTCCATTAGAGATTTGATAGTTGTTTCAGTCACATTTTTCGAACAGTCTGCCCATCTCCTTTCAAAATCTTTGATATTTTGGGACACCTCTTTTGTCCTCTTCGATTCTCTTTTCACAAAAGTCCAATATCTACACGCAAAGAAAAAACATGGTTGGTCAAACCATAATCGGTAACTATCATTAATGTTTAGGTTTATGATTCCCTCAATCATATCAGTTATTATACCCTTTTGTGAACATAATATTGTCCTATCCAATATTAATATAATATGGACCTCATAATCATAACATTTATATGTGATAGTCCTCACAACCATACTGCATAAATATAACATGATCCCTATATTAAATATTATAATACCCCCAATCATAATACTATGAATACGGTTAAAATGTATTTTTATTTATTATTATTATTTTTTTTTAATTTAAATTTTGCGAATAGAAAATAATTAAAAAACAAATACGACAGCCTTCACTGGACGATTTCGTTCAAGAAAATTCATCTTCACATTCACACACCTAAAAGAAAATTGTAGAAATACATTTTTTTATTATTATTTATATATTTGACCGCACTGAATTATTGATATTTATTGTACTTACCGAAAAATATTTCCAATTTTAAATATGGCCATTGATGATTTGCTCCGTCAGCACTGCGTGGATCTCGTTATTAAAAAATAATAATAAAGTTTTTTAATAAAAATTTTGTGAACTTTTTTAAACGTTTTTCTTCACTTTGCGTCCGTCACATTTAAGATTTCATTACTGAATGAGTAAATTATTTCGAAAGAGAGATAACAATAAAGACGAGCATATTATTGTCACCCCTCGTATTAAAATATTACATACAAATATTTCATTGAAATAATATGTTACTAGGAAACATATTATTCTTTTAGTACACCGACTTTATATTATTACAAAGCATCATATGTTAAAATGATCAGAACAAAAAATAATTGATTTAGCTTAGTCTAAAACACAATAATTTGATTGTGTTAGCCATATAAACTACTTAGGAACATCACTTGATTTCCGCGAGCATTTCGAAATCATGTTTTTTCTTTGCGTGTATTCACTGGTCTTAGCTCCGGACAATTTAGAAGATTGACCTCTTTTGGTACAAAAACTATATTATTGCTTTGATACCACTCCAGAGCATTCTTACGTAGTGACATTATGCCAAATCGGGCCAAAAATATGTGAAAGGAAAAAGATTTTTCTGAAAAGATTATTTGATGTATTTTTAGGTATTTATAGAGCCCACTGTAACAAATGACCTGCTTCTTTTGCCGCAACTGCATAAATCTTGCCTCACCACAAATTCTTTAGGAAATTTCGTCAGCTTTTCGGTCATAAACTTATCTTCAACATTTCCTTGAGCATCAGCAATATAAAAATTTTGACTCGGAATGAGTCAGTCTGCCAGTACATACGTTACATCATTCTTTATGCAACATGATTATTTTTGTATGAAATTTGATTTTATTTTCCGTGCCTATTCTTGGCTTCTAAATTTTTTGCAGCATTCCAGTCTGTAACTTTTTCGACTTTATATGTTCTTAACTCCACATTAGCTTTAACTTTTCGCACTAAATAGTCAGAGCACTGAGCTAATCGGGATGATTTTCTACAAGATGTTTTTGGAGTTCGTTTCAATATGCTTTCAATTTTCTTGTCCTCCCCAATATCATGTGGACCTTTTTTCTTCCTGAACCATATTTCCTATTAAAGGTCGAATTCTCCTGATACTGTTTAATAACCATGAAAATAGTATGACACCGGACATTTAATTCTTTGAACAATTATTTGTAGGACCAATTTGAATTTTTTTGAAAATTTTTAATAATTTATAGCACGTACATCATTTTCGCCACTCATTTTGGTCAAAATCACAACAAATCAACATGGTTGTCATTAAAAATAATAACTGACATATTTTTCAAAAGTTATTAGGCAAAACATGTGTGAAGTTTTTTTCGATCGCACTCCTTAAAAACACTTGATGAAAGAAAGTTCCTCTAAAATTTGGTCGCATTATATCTTCGAACGCCTGAGTAATAAGGTTTTAACAAATAATTGTATACGTAAAATGTACGTACATTATTATTGCAGGATTAATATACAAACGACTGGAGTTCGAATAATTATTAAAATATATTCATGTACGTTTCCCAGCAAATCCGAATTATTTGCAAATTAATAGAATAACAGAATTTGAAGAACTAGTGCTTCGTGAAGCAGCAAAATCTTAAACTCTTAACTCTTAAGAATCTTAAATGTGGAAATTCCAAAGAGCACAATTACCTAAACAAAAAATTTTGACGCTATGCCTTCAAAGTAACATTTAATAATCTGGCAACCTGATAATTGTGCAAATAACGATAGGTATAAATGTATGTGTTTGTAAAATATACATGTAATATTCATATACTTACATATATATCTTGTTATATCATATGTATAAACAAATGTATGTATACAATATTCTGTACCATGACAATGTTAAATCAATGGTGCTATTTTTGTATCCAGTTATGTTGTTGTACAAGTATGTATGTATGTATATATGTATGTATGTATGTATGTATGTATGTATGTATGTATGTATGTATGTATGTATGTATGTATGTATGTTTAGCTATCTAGTTTAGTTATTGACGCTGAATTTGATTGTACATGCCAATTCAGCCAAGTCTTATTGTTTACAAAAACAAAATTGGCCACTCAACATGCTTTACAATTACTACTCGTACTCGTAGTAGTAATACTACTATTTTATAGTAGTAATTCACATACATACTAACGAGTACGATTGAGTACTACTAAATTTGATATTATACGAACAACAATTGAAAATAAGAAGAAATACATTAAAAAAATAAGAAAATTGTTATATTAGAATAGACTCTATTTTGAACTTTTGTTGATTAAATAACATTTTACTTAGATTTTATGAGAATTGCAAAGAAGGGATTTATTAAAAAACAGATTGTAGTGGAAAAGGTTTGATTAGCAACTGTTAATAAATAATAACGTTTTATGAAAAATTTCTTGTAAAACTCAATTAATATTTCAATGAAATTTAATTTCGATTGACTTAAGACTATATTCTTGAACGGTTTTTATGTTTCCAAAGCAGTTCCTCCTGGAATGTTATCGGAGAAGACATTTACGGATCAGTTATTATTGGTACAGATCATCTGTTATAGTTTCACCAACCTTAAAATAGCTCACAGAATGTGGCACACGACCCCATTCAGTGACAATAGTGAATGAATCCCACATCTGTTCAAATCGTACCCTTCATGTTGAATTCATTAACGAAAATTGATATCGCATTGATATCAAGTTGATAGCACCTTCAAATTATTAAATAATATCCCAGCAAAAAAGGATCTGAAAAAGTCATAATTTTAACATTGTGTTGTCATTGGAAGGAAGTACTTAGTGGTGAAAAAGAACTGCAGAAGTTCTTTTTTTAACCCATGATTGTCTTGGATGTTATTCTTTTAAACTTCTTGTTCATTGCTTTTGAAGCACTTCTCTTATGACTATGTACAATTTTTTAATAAAAATTCTATTTTTGGCCTATTAAGTAATAATAAAAATGCTTTAAAATTAAAATTTTATTAGAAATTATTACCATTTTCAACGCTAAAAAATTCATTTATTTACACTTTTTTGAAAATAATTATTAAGAACTTCCAAAAAAGTTTAAAATATGCAATTTGTTCCTCTTTTGAAGTTGTGAAAATGTTCTTTTTTTGGAAGAACTTCATCGTTTTTTGCTGGGATGATATGTTCTATTCTGTGCAAAAGTTGTTAACGAAAGGTATCAAAAAGGCGACACTGTAGATTGTCAATATGATCACAGTGGTGGATTTTAAATTTGAGTTTTTAAACCAGAAATTTGTAGTTGCCTGAGGTTGAGAGCTTTCAATTACCATTTGTTATATTATTTCGACAATTGGCAACACATCTAAAGTTCGGTTGCCATACATAATTGAACTCATAGTATAGCTCATAGTATAGAAACTCTCTCATTTGGTACCTCATGCAGATATCAGTAGTAAAATTTTATTTATATATGTACACAAAGTTGCAAAAAATTGTATTAAAAAATTATTAAATTTTTCTTTTATATGTATATTTGCATTTCTCAACAAATATTAAAGATTTTAATGAATATTGTATTTAAAATGATTTAATTATTATATTTTTGTTGCTAAATATAAAAAAAAAATATAAATTATTGTAAAATCTACTACATTATTAATACCAAAAATTGCAAATGTTTTTGTTTAGTTTAAAATTCAACAGCCAAAAAGAAAATGTCAAAAATATTAAAAAAATATTTTTCTCGTTTGTAAAAAATAAAAACGTGTTGGAAATTAAAATGTGATAAAAGTGTTTAAAAAAATAATAAAATATTATATGTGTATGAAAGAATGTGCTGCGAATGTTATTTTAAAGGATAATTTTGTTTATTTTTTGTGTTGTTTACGTCTCTCTGTGTTGAATTCACACAGTACATGTA
Organism: Protophormia terraenovae; assembly: GCA_951394005.1. NCBI lineage: Eukaryota > Metazoa > Arthropoda > Insecta > Diptera > Calliphoridae > Protophormia > Protophormia terraenovae. The sequence goes on from OX596074.1 coordinate 149,643,701, forward strand.
TGTGAAGAGTGTTGACTAAAAAAGAGAGTCAGTTTCTATACTAGTTTATACCATAGAGTAGCATATAGAGACGAAATTCTCGATTGACATTTGAACAAGATTGTTGTTTTGTAAACAAAAATGTGTTTTTATTTTCTTTTGGCAACAACAAAATGTATTTGATTACATGTATTTTGTTGTTGCATGAGTTAGGTTTTTGACAACCGACTTAGGTTTTTGACAATTAGTTTCGTCTCTTGTTACTCTTTGGTTTATACTATGTCATAGTATAGCTAACTAGTATAGAAACTGACTCTCTTTTTTAGTAAACAGTCTTCACATACATATGCTGTGTGAATTCAACACACTTGAGAGAGACGTAAACAACACAAACGAGAGAAAAAGATATAGTCGGTCAAGCCCGACCATATGATACCCTACACCATTGTGTACATTATAATTCGGGGAGGGGTCTTTTATTTGGCTTGGAGTCAAATATGGACCGATACTCATAAGTGTAAAATAAAACATACGAATACAGAATATTACGTTGATGCTGACATTTATACATATATGAATTTATTCACTTTTGGGTGATTCCCGAAAGAGGGCCTTATATGTGAGCTATGGTAAATTATGGACCGATCTTTGTAAAATTTGGCACCATCATTTATGTTCATATAAAACTTATTTGTGTCGAATATTAACTTGATACTAACATTTTAATGGGATTTATGCCCGTTAAAGTAATATTTTGAAAAGGGGTTTATATTGGAGCTATGGTTAATTATGGACCGATCTTTTTAAAAATCGTCACACTTGTTTAGACTTTTATAAAACTTATATGTGCCAAACTTCATTAAAATATTGCTATATTTAAGGGATTTATGATTGTTAAACCCTTTTCCGAGAGGACATTTGTATGGGGGCTAGGTGAAATAATGAACCGATCATAACCAATTTCAATAGGCTTCCTCCCTGTATCATAAGAAACCTGTGTACCAAATTTCATTAATTTTGGTTCAAAATTGCGACCTGTAGTTTGATTACAAGGTTTACATGGACGGACATACGGACGGACGGGCGGACATCGTTAAATCGACTCAGAAAGTGATTCTAAGCCGATTGGTATAAATTAAGGTGGGTCTTAGACCAATATTTTTGGGTGTTACAAACATCAGCACAAACGCATAATACCATCCCCACCTATGGTGGTGTAGGGTATAAAAATTAACAAAATTATCCTTTAAAATAACATTTGCAGAACATTCTTTCATACACATATAATATTTTATTATTTTTTTAAACACTTTTATCACAATTTAATTTCCGACGTTTTAATTTTTTACAATCGAGAAAAATATTTTTTTACTATTTTTGAAATTTTTTTTTTGGCTGTTGAATTTTAAACTAAATAAAAACAGTTGTAATTTTTGGTACTAATAATGTAGTAGATTTTACAATAATTTATATTTTTGTCGATATTTAGCAACAAAAATATAATAATTAAATCATTATAAATACAATAGACGTTAAAATTTTTAATATATGTTGAGAAATATAAATATACATGTAAAAGAAAAATTTAATAATTTTTTAATAAAATTTTTTGCAACTTTGTGTACATATGAAGTGTGGTGAATGTGAATTTTACACCAATACATATAAATAAAATTAACTAACACATTCTTAGCGTTACGTACTTTTGATTTCTGCGTGATGTACCAAATGAGAGACATTCCGTACTAGTTCTTATACTATGTACTATGTTTGAACCAAAGAATACTAAGAATAGAAAATAGTACTCTTTCCTACAACAAAAACATTTCTCTCTCTTCACATACAAGTTCTGTGTGAATTCAACACACTTGTGAGAGAGAAAAACAACAGAAAATAAACAAACCTTTCCTTTAAAACTTAAGGAAAATTGCACTCGCGACACACTTTTTCACTATCACACCATACTTTTATATTTTTTTTCACACACTTTTATTGTATTTTTACTCCCGCAACACGAATATTTTCCACAAACTGAAAATATATTTTTTAAATTTATTTTTGACATTCCTTTTTTGTATGTTGAAATTTAAATTGAACGAACAATGTTGCTACTTTTGGTATTAAAAACAAAACTGAATTTAAAATAATTTTAAATTGTTTTCATATTTATCAACAAAAAGCAAAAAAATTTAATTATATTACTATTTGTGGATGTAACCCGCATCAAGAGATAAAAATCTGCGAATATAATTGTGATGAATTATATTTAATAATTTGTAAATACTCTTTTGTGCAACTATGTATGATTATGATGTGTGGTGAAAGTGGTTTCAGCACTTATACATATAAATTAAATTTGACTAACACAATCTTAAAGTTAGGTTTTTTTTTTGACAACAGAGTTAGGTTTTTTTGACAAGCCTTCTTTTCTTAGTATTCTTTGGTTTAAACCATAGTATAAACTAGTATAGAAACTGACTCTCTTTTTTAGTCAACACTCTTCACATACATGTACTGTGTGAATTCAACACACTTAAGAGAAACGTAAACAACACAAAAAAATTAACAAAATTATCCTATAAAATAACATTCGCAGCACATTCTTTCATACACATATAATATTATATTATTTTTTTTAACACTTTTATCACATTTTAATTTCCGACACGTTTTTATTTTTTACAAACGAGAAAAATATTTTTTTAATATTTTTGACATTTTCTTTTTGGCTGTTGAATTTTAAACTAAACAAAAATAGTTGCAATTTTTGGTATTAATAATGTAGTAGATTTTACAATAATTTATATTTTTGTTGATATTTAGCAACAAAAAAATAAAAAAATTTATTTATATCTTAAACGTTAGCACCAAAAAAGTAGTCGGACACAGAATAAAATTATTTTAAGTAAATATTACTAATATTTAATACTTTGTAGGAAGTCCTTTGCATTTGATAACTGCTTCTAATCTTCTTGGCATTGATTCCACCAGGTTTCTGCAAACAGAGGGATCAATTTTCGACCATTCGTCCTTTAGCGCCTTTATAAGATCATTTTTGTTGGAAATTGTATATTTTTTAAGCTAATTTTCCAAATGTGCCCATAAATGTTCGATTACGTTAATGTCTGGGGACTGTGGTGGTGTCTCGAGTACGTGTGGGCAATTATATAGTAGCCACATACGAACAGCATGTGCTTTATGTTTAGGATCGTTATCCTGGTAGAATTGGAATGTGTCTTTTATACCCAGCTTTTCTACACTTGGCACCAAATTTTGTTTTAAAATAGATAAATATTTAGTTTTTTCCATAATACCATGTGGTGTCTCGAGTACGTGTGGGCAATTATATAGTAGCCACATACGAACAGCATGTGCTTTATGTTTAGGATCGTTATCCTGGTAGAATTGGAATGTGTCTTTTATACCCAGCTTTTCTACACTTGGCACCAAATTTTGTTTTAAAATAGATAAATATTTAGTTTTTTCCATAATACCATTATGCATAACTCTCCAACTCCAGAGGACGACATGCAACCCCAAACTAAAACAGAACCATCTCCATGCTTTACGGTAGCTTTCAAGTTTTTTTTCTTTGAGTTCTTCGTTTGGTTTTCGCCAAACGTAGAACTGTCCGTCTGATCTGAACAAATTAAATTTACTTTCGTCTGTATATAATACTTTATTCCAGAAAGAAATATCCATATTTTTGTACATTTTTGCAAAATTTATGCGTTTTACAAACAACTCTACCATTATAATCATTTTTCCGGAGCGCTAATCTTACTGTTTCTGGGTTGCAATCTCTATTTATGCGTTGAGAAATTTCCTAAGCTAATTTTGGAGCGCTAACTTTAGCATTTTTTTAACCTGTTGGATAATCCATCGTTCGTCAGAGCTGGTGAATAGTTTTGGTCTTCCTGATTTTGGCTTATTTTCCACGGATTTTCTATCTCTATACCTTTTAATTATGTCATGAACAGTTGATTTGGGTTTCCCAATTAAACGACTAATTTCTCGAACAGTTTTTCCTTCCTCAAAGTTTTTAATAATAACTTTTCGGATTTCTTCAGTTGTGTATGACTTTGGTTTTGACATTTTCAAAAATTTTTGGTACAACGACGAAATTTCTTACACTTTTTTGATTAGTAAAGCTTTAAGAGATGTCAATAAATAAAAACTGCATAATAAAACGGGGTTTCCCAAAGTATGTTTAAAAATAAACTCAAGCGTTGCCATAGTCCGACTTCTTTTTTGATGCCTTATTTTACAATGAGAATATTTTTTACTAATATTTAAATAAAGAAACAAATTATTTTAGTAAAATCTTGTTGGTTTTTAGAAGGCAATAGAAAAACATAGAAAATAATAAAAAAAAGTATCATTATGTTAATTTTAATATTAAAAATATAAAGATTAATATTATCCTAATGTTTGTCCGACTACATTATTGAGCCACTGTACGAGAAGAACGTTCAGAAATATGCTCGGGATCCTTTGAAGAGTAAAGAGTAGCTTTGAACGACAATAAAATTAGTTCTGGCACAACTTATGTTCCTGATAGTGTGTTGCAGCACACAAAATGAATATTGCATTCAGCTGGTGTCTAATTATAGTTTACAAACTCTGGGTTGATACTGCTGAAAAGGGACACCAAAAGCCCGCTGTACTGAAGTCTGGGAGAAACTATTGGGATAATGATATACGGTAATAATATTTACTTATATTTATCTTATATAAGGTTTGATTGTTATTGAAAATGGCAAAGTCGGTTAATAAACAAAAATGTTATGGGCTAAAAACTAGAAACACAGGGTGTCCGTTTCATACTTTTCTGCTGATATTTCTTCAATAAAAGCACGTACGACAACGAAATTTTGTACGTATAGTTCGGGGGTCGAAAGAATGTGTACGAAAGAATGTGCTGCGAATGTTATTTTAAAGGATAATTTTGTTTATTTTTTGTGTTGTTTACGTCTCTCTGTGTTGAATTCACACAGTACATGTATGTGAAGAGTGTTGACTAAAAAAGAGAGTCAGTTTCTATACTAGTTTATACCATAGAGTAGCATATAGAGACGAAATTCTCGATTGACATTTGAACAAGATTGTTGTTTTGTAAACAAAAATGTGTTTTTATTTTCTTTTGGCAACAACAAAATGTATTTGATTACATGTATTTTGTTGTTGCATGAGTTAGGTTTTTGACAACCGACTTAGGTTTTTGACAATTAGTTTCGTCTCTTGTTACTCTTTGGTTTATACTATGTCATAGTATAGCTAACTAGTATAGAAACTGACTCTCTTTTTTAGTAAACAGTCTTCACATACATATGCTGTGTGAATTCAACACACTTGAGAGAGACGTAAACAACACAAACGAGAGAAAAAGATATAGTCGGTCAAGCCCGACCATATGATACCCTACACCATTGTGTACATTATAATTCGGGGAGGGGTCTTTTATTTGGCTTGGAGTCAAATATGGACCGATACTCATAAGTGTAAAATAAAACATACGAATACAGAATATTACGTTGATGCTGACATTTATACATATATGAATTTATTCACTTTTGGGTGATTCCCGAAAGAGGGCCTTATATGTGAGCTATGGTAAATTATGGACCGATCTTTGTAAAATTTGGCACCATCATTTATGTTCATATAAAACTTATTTGTGTCGAATATTAACTTGATACTAACATTTTAATGGGATTTATGCCCGTTAAAGTAATATTTTGAAAAGGGGTTTATATTGGAGCTATGGTTAATTATGGACCGATCTTTTTAAAAATCGTCACACTTGTTTAGACTTTTATAAAACTTATATGTGCCAAACTTCATTAAAATATTGCTATATTTAAGGGATTTATGATTGTTAAACCCTTTTCCGAGAGGACATTTGTATGGGGGCTAGGTGAAATAATGAACCGATCATAACCAATTTCAATAGGCTTCCTCCCTGTATCATAAGAAACCTGTGTACCAAATTTCATTAATTTTGGTTCAAAATTGCGACCTGTAGTTTGATTACAAGGTTTACATGGACGGACATACGGACGGACGGGCGGACATCGTTAAATCGACTCAGAAAGTGATTCTAAGCCGATTGGTATAAATTAAGGTGGGTCTTAGACCAATATTTTTGGGTGTTACAAACATCAGCACAAACGCATAATACCATCCCCACCTATGGTGGTGTAGGGTATAAAAATTAACAAAATTATCCTTTAAAATAACATTTGCAGAACATTCTTTCATACACATATAATATTTTATTATTTTTTTAAACACTTTTATCACAATTTAATTTCCGACGTTTTAATTTTTTACAATCGAGAAAAATATTTTTTTACTATTTTTGAAATTTTTTTTTTGGCTGTTGAATTTTAAACTAAATAAAAACAGTTGTAATTTTTGGTACTAATAATGTAGTAGATTTTACAATAATTTATATTTTTGTCGATATTTAGCAACAAAAATATAATAATTAAATCATTATAAATACAATAGACGTTAAAATTTTTAATATATGTTGAGAAATATAAATATACATGTAAAAGAAAAATTTAATAATTTTTTAATAAAATTTTTTGCAACTTTGTGTACATATGAAGTGTGGTGAATGTGAATTTTACACCAATACATATAAATAAAATTAACTAACACATTCTTAGCGTTACGTACTTTTGATTTCTGCGTGATGTACCAAATGAGAGACATTCCGTACTAGTTCTTATACTATGTACTATGTTTGAACCAAAGAATACTAAGAATAGAAAATAGTACTCTTTCCTACAACAAAAACATTTCTCTCTCTTCACATACAAGTTCTGTGTGAATTCAACACACTTGTGAGAGAGAAAAACAACAGAAAATAAACAAACCTTTCCTTTAAAACTTAAGGAAAATTGCACTCGCGACACACTTTTTCACTATCACACCATACTTTTATATTTTTTTTCACACACTTTTATTGTATTTTTACTCCCGCAACACGAATATTTTCCACAAACTGAAAATATATTTTTTAAATTTATTTTTGACATTCCTTTTTTGTATGTTGAAATTTAAATTGAACGAACAATGTTGCTACTTTTGGTATTAAAAACAAAACTGAATTTAAAATAATTTTAAATTGTTTTCATATTTATCAACAAAAAGCAAAAAAATTTAATTATATTACTATTTGTGGATGTAACCCGCATCAAGAGATAAAAATCTGCGAATATAATTGTGATGAATTATATTTAATAATTTGTAAATACTCTTTTGTGCAACTATGTATGATTATGATGTGTGGTGAAAGTGGTTTCAGCACTTATACATATAAATTAAATTTGACTAACACAATCTTAAAGTTAGGTTTTTTTTTTGACAACAGAGTTAGGTTTTTTTGACAAGCCTTCTTTTCTTAGTATTCTTTGGTTTAAACCATAGTATAAACTAGTATAGAAACTGACTCTCTTTTTTAGTCAACACTCTTCACATACATGTACTGTGTGAATTCAACACACTTAAGAGAAACGTAAACAACACAAAAAAATTAACAAAATTATCCTATAAAATAACATTCGCAGCACATTCTTTCATACACATATAATATTATATTATTTTTTTTAACACTTTTATCACATTTTAATTTCCGACACGTTTTTATTTTTTACAAACGAGAAAAATATTTTTTTAATATTTTTGACATTTTCTTTTTGGCTGTTGAATTTTAAACTAAACAAAAATAGTTGCAATTTTTGGTATTAATAATGTAGTAGATTTTACAATAATTTATATTTTTGTTGATATTTAGCAACAAAAAAATAAAAAAATTTATTTATATCTTAAACGTTAGCACCAAAAAAGTAGTCGGACACAGAATAAAATTATTTTAAGTAAATATTACTAATATTTAATACTTTGTAGGAAGTCCTTTGCATTTGATAACTGCTTCTAATCTTCTTGGCATTGATTCCACCAGGTTTCTGCAAACAGAGGGATCAATTTTCGACCATTCGTCCTTTAGCGCCTTTATAAGATCATTTTTGTTGGAAATTGTATATTTTTTAAGCTAATTTTCCAAATGTGCCCATAAATGTTCGATTACGTTAATGTCTGGGGACTGTGGTGGTGTCTCGAGTACGTGTGGGCAATTATATAGTAGCCACATACGAACAGCATGTGCTTTATGTTTAGGATCGTTATCCTGGTAGAATTGGAATGTGTCTTTTATACCCAGCTTTTCTACACTTGGCACCAAATTTTGTTTTAAAATAGATAAATATTTAGTTTTTTCCATAATACCATGTGGTGTCTCGAGTACGTGTGGGCAATTATATAGTAGCCACATACGAACAGCATGTGCTTTATGTTTAGGATCGTTATCCTGGTAGAATTGGAATGTGTCTTTTATACCCAGCTTTTCTACACTTGGCACCAAATTTTGTTTTAAAATAGATAAATATTTAGTTTTTTCCATAATACCATTATGCATAACTCTCCAACTCCAGAGGACGACATGCAACCCCAAACTAAAACAGAACCATCTCCATGCTTTACGGTAGCTTTCAAGTTTTTTTTCTTTGAGTTCTTCGTTTGGTTTTCGCCAAACGTAGAACTGTCCGTCTGATCTGAACAAATTAAATTTACTTTCGTCTGTATATAATACTTTATTCCAGAAAGAAATATCCATATTTTTGTACATTTTTGCAAAATTTATGCGTTTTACAAACAACTCTACCATTATAATCATTTTTCCGGAGCGCTAATCTTACTGTTTCTGGGTTGCAATCTCTATTTATGCGTTGAGAAATTTCCTAAGCTAATTTTGGAGCGCTAACTTTAGCATTTTTTTAACCTGTTGGATAATCCATCGTTCGTCAGAGCTGGTGAATAGTTTTGGTCTTCCTGATTTTGGCTTATTTTCCACGGATTTTCTATCTCTATACCTTTTAATTATGTCATGAACAGTTGATTTGGGTTTCCCAATTAAACGACTAATTTCTCGAACAGTTTTTCCTTCCTCAAAGTTTTTAATAATAACTTTTCGGATTTCTTCAGTTGTGTATGACTTTGGTTTTGACATTTTCAAAAATTTTTGGTACAACGACGAAATTTCTTACACTTTTTTGATTAGTAAAGCTTTAAGAGATGTCAATAAATAAAAACTGCATAATAAAACGGGGTTTCCCAAAGTATGTTTAAAAATAAACTCAAGCGTTGCCATAGTCCGACTTCTTTTTTGATGCCTTATTTTACAATGAGAATATTTTTTACTAATATTTAAATAAAGAAACAAATTATTTTAGTAAAATCTTGTTGGTTTTTAGAAGGCAATAGAAAAACATAGAAAATAATAAAAAAAAGTATCATTATGTTAATTTTAATATTAAAAATATAAAGATTAATATTATCCTAATGTTTGTCCGACTACATTATTGAGCCACTGTACGAGAAGAACGTTCAGAAATATGCTCGGGATCCTTTGAAGAGTAAAGAGTAGCTTTGAACGACAATAAAATTAGTTCTGGCACAACTTATGTTCCTGATAGTGTGTTGCAGCACACAAAATGAATATTGCATTCAGCTGGTGTCTAATTATAGTTTACAAACTCTGGGTTGATACTGCTGAAAAGGGACACCAAAAGCCCGCTGTACTGAAGTCTGGGAGAAACTATTGGGATAATGATATACGGTAATAATATTTACTTATATTTATCTTATATAAGGTTTGATTGTTATTGAAAATGGCAAAGTCGGTTAATAAACAAAAATGTTATGGGCTAAAAACTAGAAACACAGGGTGTCCGTTTCATACTTTTCTGCTGATATTTCTTCAATAAAAGCACGTACGACAACGAAATTTTGTACGTATAGTTCGGGGGTCGATATAAACTAGGAAACCAAAAATGGGCGTGGTCCGCCCACTTTACCGCCCACCTCCCATATAAGGTGAAAATCAACTAAATTATGTTCAAATAGTTCAAGGACCAATGTAAACTCGGAAACAAAAATGGGCGTGGACCGCCCACTTTACTGCCCCCTTCCATATAACGTAAAATTTGAAAAAGTTGATGGTGGGTATATATATACCATTTTTTTCCATTTTTTAATCACGCTTTCCTGCAATGATTCCGCTATAACGCGATTTATGTTGGCTTCAAAATTTTGAATCGCAGGAGGCTTATCGACGAAAACTTTTGACTTCAAATAACCTTAAAGAAATAATGCAGAGGTATGATATTATATGTTTGAAGCGCCCAATTGAGGGGTCGGACCCCCTCAATTGGACCTCTCAATATATATATATATATATATATATATATATATATATATATATATATATATATATATATATATATATATATATATATATATATATATATATATATATATATATATATATATATAAATATAGTCGGCTTGCTTCTCTAAGAGATATCAGCAGAAAAGTATGAAATTAAGCTACAACGGACACCCTGTGTTTCTAGTATTTTGCCCATAACTTTTTTTTGTTTATTAACCGATTTTGCTAAACATATATTTGAGCCAAATCTCGTCTCCATAGGTTGTCCCGTTCGAGGGCTATCCTGCTTTCAACAGACGGTCAGACGGACGGACATAGCTAGATCGACTCAGAATCTAACCAGGACCCAGAAAATATACCCCCATATAGATTTCGACATCCAATTTCATCTATCCATAAATATAGTAAATAAGAAGAATATATTGAAGGTTGCGAATTTCTATTTGTCTAGAGAGTCTAGTTAAATTTTTAGTAATAACATAGTATTCGGATCATTTCCTAAATTGGTATTGGCACTGTCAATTAATCCCTCAGTCTGGCTTTATATAGAAGTATGTTGTAAGCCAACCACTACTTACTTTCTCAAAAAATTGCTCCTACCATGAAAAGTACGCAATCTATAAGTAACTTAATCCGTGAGTCTACTGGAAAATGTTTACTTAGAAACATGGAAATTCATCCAAAGAAGGAAAATAATTTTAGCTGGACTCTACAAACAATCCAATGTTTTCTCTATTCAATAAATATCTTGAGGCAGAAGGAGGAACAGAGTTTGCAAATTATCTTCTCATTAAAATAGATTTAATAAATACTAACGAATGTAATATATTTATATATCAATATATTGGCCAGTTAATATTTTTACTCAAGAACTATGGAGCTGATCTCGTCAAAGATCCCTTAAAAAATACATTCAGTACCATTGATTTCATTAACTGTTTATCAAATAAAGCTTCAAGGCTTAACAATTCCTTGAAATAAATAATACTACTAGCAATCGGTAGATTTTAATAGAAGGAATTTGTGATGGCCATACATTCAACTGGAAATTAAAGAATTAAATACATATATATGTTGTTATTCAGTGTAAAATACTTTGTATTCAACATAATGAATTTAATCAAGTTTTTATTGTATAATTTGTTTATTGAAAAACTGAAAATTTTCTTCACTTCAAATAAAATATTCAACCTTATTGTACCTTTTGGATATACGTAACGCTGTTTCAATTACAATAGGTTATGGGCCCAGATCCCATAAGGAAACAATAAAAGGACATACATTGAAGGCATTATGAAGTAGCTGAATTGAATTGCGTGATTGTTAATAAACTGAAAAATCAGTGACAATGAAATCAATGGCTGCAAGAATTCCCTTGCTGAATGGTTCCAATTATGGTACTTGAAAGGCTCAAATGGAAGCCGTTTTACATAAGAACAGATTGCTGAAAATTGTAATAGGAGAGGAAAAAGCTCCAAGAGTAAGAAAACAGAAAATCCAACAAATGAACAAAGTCGTGAGTATGAACAAGGGATGTTAGCTCTTCAGCAACATTTTGATAAAGATATGGATGCAAGAGCTGAAATTTTGATGGCGATAGAAACAAATATCGTGACTATGGTAAAAAATCTTAGAAGTTCTCAAGAAATCTGGATGTATTTGCAAGAAACTTTTGATCGTAAGTCAATAAGGAAGAAGATAGAGTGTTACCGTAAGTTGTTAAATATGAAAATGTCTGAAAATCAATCTATATCTCAATTTTTAATCGATTTTGATGTATGTACTTCATCTATATTGGATATGGGTATCGAGATTGATGAAGATCTTATTGTCGTCATTATGCTTGATGCTTTACCAGAAAGATTTACTGCAATCAAGGCTGCTGTAGAGATCGCTAACGAATTTCCAAAGGTTGCTGTTTTAAAATCAAAACTACTAGAAATTGGTGACAAGGAAGAACACGAAGGAAACAATAATTCTGCATTTAAAGCTAAGTTTAACAAAAAGAGGAATAATACCTATAACAACAAATTTAAAAATGAAGAAGGTATGTCCAAAAATAATTTTAATTATAAATGTTTTCGATGCGGAAGAAAAGGTCATAAAGCTAAAGATTGTAAGACATTTAGTGAAAACGCTCGTTATGTTAAAAATAGTGTAGAAGATAAAAATCCAAATGAAGTCTTAGTTACTATGACAGAAGCAACGTTTTGCTCTAGTTCACGAGAGACGTGGATGATTGATAGTGGTGCGTCATCCCATATGTGCACCCAAATATCGTTATTTGAGAATATAGATACTCAGTTTAGTGGTAAAGTCAGGTTAGCAGATGATAACGAATTGGATATTAAAGGTATCGGAAAGATTAAAATAAAAGTATATGCAAATGGAATAATGAAAGACATAGGATTATGTAACACTCTATACGTACCAGACTTACGATGCAATCTAATATCAACTAGCAAATTGACTGATAATGGTTGTACAGTTGTAATGGAAGAATCCAAAGTAGTAGTTTACAAAGAAGGAGAACAAATAATAGAAGGACACAAACGAGATAGCTTGTATTTTGTTTCATTATTGGAAAATTATAATAAAATAATGCATACTACTGAAAAATGCAATGATTCTGAAACTGAGCTATGGCATAAAAGGTTTGGTCATTTAAATCTGAAACAATTAGTTAAACTACAGAAAGATGATATGGTTAAAGGACTTCCAAAGTTCCAAGATGAAGGTATTGATTGCATACCATGCATTCGTGGTAAACAAACGTGTTTACTCTTCCCTAATAAAAATGAAAAGTCATCTTCAGAGATACTTGAGCTTATTCTTACTGATCTTTGTGGTCCAATGAGGACTGAATCGCTTGGAGGAAGTTTGTATTTCGCAACGTTCATTGATGACTATTCTCGCAAAGTATTTGTATACTTCATTCGTCAAAAGAGCCAGTATTTAAGTAAATTTATGGAATTTAAAAAGATGGCAGAAACTCAAACAGGAAAGAAAATAAAAATTTTACGAAGTGATAATGGAACAGAGCTAGTTAGTCAAAATTTTACTAATTTTTTGAAAGATAATGGAATAAAAAGGCAACTAACAACAAGTTATACACCACAGCAAAATGGCATCGCGGAAAGAATGAATCGAACTTTAGTTGAAATGTCTCGTTGCTTAATGTTAGAATCAGGTTTGCCCATGAGTTTATGGACAGAGCTTATAAATACTTCTGCTTATATCAGAAATCGATGTCCAACAAAGTTAAATGGTACTAAGACACCTGAAGAGTTATGGACAGGTAAAAAGCCAGTCATAAAGCATTTCCGAAGAATTGGTAGTATATCTTTTGTGTTAGATAAAACTTCAAAAAGGTCTAAATGGGATGCTAGAAGCAACGAACACGTTCTTTTTGGTTATTCAGGAGAATCAAAAGCTTATAGATTGTGGAAACCAGGTACAAAGCAAATCGTAATAAGTAGAGATGTTAAATTTTTAGAAAGCAAAATGTATAGTATGAAGGAATACAATGAAAGTTCAAGTTTTTATGAGTTTGTGCAGAATGATTTAAGAAGAGATATAAGGGATGAAATAAATTTAGAAAACACTGAAACAAATGGAAGTGATATACCAGAATCAAGGTCAAATGATCAACATTCAAAAGAAAAACATGTAGAAATTCCTGCTGATTCGATTAAAAATCGGTTAAGACCTAGAACTTTGAAAAAAAATCAAGAGACAACTCAAGCTGTTAATGAAAATGTCATTGATCCAAAAACTGTGTCAGAAGCTATGACTTCAGATTCCGCTGAAGATTGGATTAAAGCAATGGAAGATGAATATAAATCATTAATAAAAAACGGTACTTGGAGTTTGACAGATTTACCAAATGGACGTAAACCTATAGGATGTAAGTGGGTATTTATGTCGAAAATCAGACCAGATGGTAGTGTAGAAAAACTAAAGGCTAGATTGGTAGCAAAAGGCTATTCTCAGAAATTTGGATTAGATTATGTAGATACATTCGCCCCTGTAGTTCGTCAAACCTCTCTGAGATTATTGTACGCTCTATCTGTTGAATATTGTTTGCAATTACGTCAATTAGATGTGTCAACTGCTTTCTTAAACGGAAATTTAGAAGAGGAAATTTATATGGAACAACCGGAAGGCTTTATTGAAAAAGCAACAGAAGAAAAAGTATGTAAATTAAATAAAGCAATTTATGGTCTTAAGCAAGCAGGCAGACAGTGGTTCAAAAGAATAGATTCCGTTATAAAGGAATTTGGTTTAATACAATCAAAATACGACCAATGTATTTATTTTGCAAGAAATGATATGAAAATAATGATTGTAGCTTTATACGTCGATGATATAATAATTGCATCTAATGACATGCAATTTACTGAAAAGTTTATAAGTGAATTAAAAAATAATTTTTATATTCGCGATATGGGAATTCCTAAACATTGTATTGGTTTGGAAGTAAACGTAAAGAAAGATGAAATTTCTATTTCGCAACCAGGATATATATTAAATTTAATAAAGAAATATGGTTTAGAAAATTGCAAACCAGTAAAAATTCCAATGAAGCCAAATATAAAATTAGAAAAAGAACCTACGATTTCCGGGGAAGCAGATAAGGTAGATGAAAAATATTATCAAGAAATCATAGGATATTTGCTTTATTTGTCGTTGTATAGTAGACCGGATATTACTTGTGCTGTTAATATGTTAGCTCAATTTTCTAAGGATCCTCGTAGGCAACATCTTAATGCAGCTTATCATATAATTAAATATTTGAATTTTACTAAAAATGCTGTATTAACATATAAGAAAAGTGGTTTACCACTTATTGGTTTTTGTGATGCCAACTGGGCTCAAGATGTAAATGATAGAAAGTCTCATTGAGGTTTTTGTTTTCTACTCGCAGGTGGTCTCATTTCATGGGAGTCGAAGAAACAAAAAGTTGTAGCAACATCTAGTGCAGAAGCAGAATATGTGGCTTTAACCGAAGCAACCAAAGAAGCCTCATATTTGGGATACATTTTGGAAGAACTTGGGTACACAGGTCATACTCCAGTGATGATAAACACAGATTCACAAAGTGCTCAAAGAATGGCTGAATTTGGTGCTCAACATTCCCGTACTAAACATATCCATTATAAATATCACTATGTGAAGGATGCTATTGAACAAAACGTTGTTAAATTACAGTATCTACCTACCGATAAAATGTTAGCTGATGTTTTGACTAAACCTAAACCTAAACATATATTTTGTTGTAATAATTTTGGAATTGTATTGTAAATTCATAATGTTGAGGAGGCATGTTGTTATTCAGTGTAAAATACTTTGTATTCAACATAATGAATTTAATCAAGTTTTTATTGTATAATTTGTTTATTGAAAAACTGAAAATTTTCTTCACTTCAAATAAAATATTCAACCGTATTGTACCTTTTGGATATACGTAACGCTGTTTCAATTACAATAATATAATTGTACAAAAAATCTGTAGAATAAATTTCAAATATTTGAAATTTGAGTATTCCTATTTTACATGGATTATTTAGTGTAGTATAAAAAAATCCACTATATTAAACCTTACTACATACATATTTCTAATAACTGGCTAATGTTTAATACGATTAAATTAACTGATTAATGGTTTATTTGAAAATTAATTAGTTGTGACAAAAGAGTTTAAAATTCTCTTTACCAGGTGAGAGAAGAAAAACTTTTATTTTTAGCAAAAAGGATTTACTTTAACATTTATTTTATTGGTTCTTAGTCTAAATATATATATTTTAGTTCTTGTTGCCTTTTTGCCGTGAAAAATGCTTGCTAAAGCTTAAAAGGTGTCCTCATCTCCTGTGTGGCATGAATGAAGTTTGTATATAGTGTTTGTAAGTATGTACGTCTTAATGTCTGTCCATGTCTGCAGTTGTCTCTACATACAAACATATGTATGTACCTACATACGAACATTCTATACATATTTAAGCGTCTTTCTTAAAAGTATTATTTTTTTGAGTGTATTTGTTTGTGTGATTTCTTGAGTGTTTGTTACGTTACTTACGTTATTATATATTACTTCCGCTTTCTTATTTTAACGTAGTTTTAAGATTTTCGTTGTTGTATTCAGATCGTAACATATCGATTCACTTGATTTCTTTATATGGGTTTTTTATTTTCTTCTTTTTTTATATATCACTTTGTATTTTTTCTTATATTTATTTTATTCATTCCCTCAATCACTCACGTGTATTGTAATGTGTGTTACACGGTTTTTATTAAAAATACATTTATATACATTTAAAAGTTACTCACGTAATACGTTTAGACCGTGTTTGTTAGCGTGTCTTGAGCTTTTTACACTTTATTTAAACATATAAAGAAAAAAAGAAAAATCATACATTCATTTTCTTTTTCATTTCATCGTTGATTGAATTTTCCATAAAAACAGCGATGCACTTCTTTTTTCTATTATTTTCGTATTCTTATTTTATTTGCGCTGCTGTTCCTGCTTCTTTTTTTAACTCATTTCCATTGCAAAATGTTAACAGACAGACCAACGTAATCTATTACAAATTATATTATTAATAACTTATTATTACTTTGTTTAAATCATTTAAAAAAAATAAAAAACAAATAAAATGATAAATTTATTTTGTATTTTTTTTTTTTTTTTTTTCAATTTTATTTGTATAATAAATATGAAAGATGCTGATGTTGGGAAAAATAAATATAATAATAATAATAATAATAAAATACACTATATAATGGTTAGTGACTGACGACTGCACACAACGACACACTCTATACAACCGCTCTTGAATCAGCGTCAAATACAAAAACTGAATTTTCTGAACATGTACTAAGTACGGTAACAACGGAGACGACAGAGAAACATTGTGAATATAACAACCAAATAAAAATAAAATACAACAAAATCAACAAAATGCTGATATATGGCGAATATAAAGATGAATGAGCAGCATGAGAACTTTTATTATAAAGTGCTAAATAAATATCTCAAATGCATAAGTACCTACGAATAAAAATACCCGTCGGTCGTACTAAATTAAATTTTGTAATAAAATAAAGAAGAATAGAGGCGAAAATACACCAACCAACAGCTATTAAAAAGGAGAACGAACAAACGATGAAATGTATCTGAGAATATGTCGTCTAATGGCAAACGAATCTCTGAGATACATCTGGACGAGTAAAAACAGGGATGGAAAATTTAATATTATTACAATTTGTCAGTAAAGTTTATATTTATGCGAAACTTTATGTAGGATAGAAGCCACTATTTTTTATATACTCTCTTTTCTGTAAACTATACATATTTTTTAACTTTATTTTGTCCTAAAGGCTTAGAAATGGTAACTTTAATTTTGGTTGTTTTAGTCTCGAATATTTTTTTATTTTGTTAGTTTTATTAGTAATTACTACAATGATTTGTTAACTACAGTTAACTAATAAAATATATAATTTATTAAAGTTCACATAAATTTAATAAAAATTCAATTAATCATTACACATTCAAAATCGATACATTGTAAGAGGTTAAGTTGAAAACTTTTTTCATACTCTGAAATTCTAGATATTTATATTAAAATGTCAACTGTTAAACCAAATGATTAAAATGTGAAAAGAAATTAAAATATATGTACATGTTTCTTTTTATTTTCCTTTAAACATATTAAAACTAAATAAGATGCTAATTCAAACCTTTTAGAATATTTAAAACAGTTAAGATATTATTGTTAAAGAATTGGTATACCAACAATAGTAAGTTCGTTGTATAAATGAATTTAAATATTTGAGCGTTAAAACAGTTCTTTCTTAATTATTTCCATATAACTTCGATACCATCATTAAACTACTTTTAATGCTTCGGAGTATTCCAATCCTATCGTTTGGCGGTACCATATTCATTCGACAAAATTCTATTGGCAAAAAATTCGGTTGGAACAACGAATCAGTTTTCTTTGTGTAGTAAATAATTACAGTAAAATATTTCAACGAATCAGTTTTCTTTGTGTAGTAAATAATTACAGTAAAATATTTCAAGCAATTCGAAAACATTTAATTGAAAATATAAATTTAATTGGATGAAATATTTCCTACAAAAGAAAATTGTGGTTGAGAATTCATTCCCGCCAAAGAATCTGGTCTGTTTCACTACAACGGGCAATAATATTCTTCGTTGCTTCTCCCGGTTATAATTAGAATATAATTTATAATTATATTGTCATTACTAAACAAAAAATAAATACCACACTTTCAAGATAATAAGAAACGACAGATGTTCCCCTTCTCTGTTGAATATACCTCACATCATCAAACCGTTATGCGTTTGTACTGTTAAACAAGACCCACCTTAAAGTATAGAATCACTTTCTGAGTCGATTTATCGTAAACCTTGTAATCAAACCCAAGTCCCAATTTAAAAAATAATTCAATAAAATTTGTTACAGAGAACTTTAATGGTCCAGGGACGAAGCCTATTAGCTATGATTGGTCCATTTCATTACCTAGTTCCCATACAAATGTCCTCCAGAAATATAAGGCAATTAATTTTAATTAACTTTGCTCATTTTTCTTAATTTTTGTATTTTTTTATAGTCTTTTTTCAACTTTAATTTTTAGATGCAAAAAATATAAATAAATAAATAAATAACATAGTAGTAAACTTTCCATTCCTGCTATAAAAAATTGTCATCTAGCGAAAAATGCGAATCTCAGAGATTTTTTCACTATAATAAGGAGAGCCTAAAAGAGAGTGTATGAGCAGAAAAAAGAAAATCATCCAATTAGTTATTACATGTTGGTTGGGGTGGCTGGAGTAGGCGGTGGGTGGGTGATGTACAAATGGAAAAAATAAAGCAAACTGATAGACTGACGGATGGATGCATGGACAGATTAAAAGAGAAATGGTTAAACTTTATTGTTTTTCAATTTTGCTTTAGAACACAGTAAAAATTATAAAAAAAAGAAATATATAAATGGGTGATGATAATGAATGAGTTTACATGTTATGATTCTTAAATATATTTTTATATTATTTTATATATTACACAAAATTAGTTATATGATTATTTAAAATTTTTTTTTTTTTGCAGTCAATTTGTTAATAAATTAACGTCTATTTTATGTGGTCTTTTCAAAAACAATTTGATTTTGTCTATCTGTCTGCTAATTTATATATTTATATATATATATATATATATATATATATATATATATATATATATATATATATATATATATATATATATATATATATATATATATATATATATATATATATATATATATATATATATAGTTGTCTATTTTTACTGGTCATAACATTTAAAACCCGTACTTTTGTTTTGTAGCTTAACGAGTTATACATAGTAGTTATTATTATAGATACTTCAATATGTCTCTCCAAAATTTTATTTCCTATCAGTGTTGCCACAAAAATTTCTTAGGCTTTTTAATAGTTTTACAAAATTGTTTGCCAATTCTTTTCTTAATGGATAAGTAATTTCCTTCGGAGAGATAATGATGCAGATTCAATTATTTTATAAAGTGGTAATAATCTGCATGAAAATTCTCTTCTCCTACATGCGAATATTTTTTTTTTTTTTTTCAAATATTTATAAATAAAATAATTAAATAAATTCATTTAAACAAAGACATTCTGTGAGTTAAAATTAAAAGCACTTTTCAGTATATATCCTTAAAATTACAATTATTCTGAATTTAGACTGAACAGTTCTTCCTTTCCAGACAGTGAAAGGAGATATTAAAGGTATTCACTTCAGAAATTGCAACTTTGATATACCCTTGCAAAGTGCAAAAGTTGCAACGACACAACAACAACCACAATATTTTGCACAACTTTTGCAACATTGTCAGAGTAAAGCCAATTACAAAATTATCAGGGTAAAAAGTAGTAACGATGCAACAATTTTTATAATGTTGCCACTCTATAAAAATGTGTAAATAGTACTAAAAAAAATCAACTCTAAACTGAAAAATTAAATTTAATGTAAAAAATAGTGCTTGGAATTCGACAACAACAACAATAAAACAAAAAAGTTAAAAATAATTAAATAATATTTAAAAAAGAAATATATCCAAAAATATATATATAAATAAAAAATATATATATAAATAAAAAATATATTTTAAACGAATTATCACTTTTTTCAATGTCTTGAAAAAAAATGTTTTTACTTGTTTTGCTAACTTTAACTACCAAAGTATATACAAGTAGTCCGACTCTTTGGCAGGAGTACCTATCTCTAAGAGTGTGTTAGTAAAAAAGTACCTAACTCTAAGTATGTGTTAGTAACAAAAATGTTAACGTGTTTGTGCTTTTATATTTTTCTTATACACACAGAGTTTTATAAAAACGTTTTCAATTTTAATTTGTTTGAATTTTCAATACCAAAAATTGAAACTCTGTTGAAGAATTTAATTATAAAAGAAAACAAAACAAATTGTCAAAAATATGTAAAAATAAAATATTTGTATTTTGCGTAAAATTTACCGTTTTTAGAAATTAAATTGTGCTAATAACTTGAGAAAAAATTTTAAAAACCTGTGTACAAGTGAAATACAGTGCAAAAATGCTTAATATTTTAAAAATTTAGTGGTAAAATTTCGATGCTTTTTTCTTTGTATTAGTTCTCTCACAATTCACACAGTACCCGTATATGTGAGAGAGAAATTTTACTAAAAGAGAGTCGGACTACTTTGTATACTTTGTTAACTACTTTTTTAAAAATTGGTTGCTCACGTCAAGTTAAAACAGTGAAAAATTTCAAGGGTGGCTAAATTTAAAGGTGAATACCTTTATTGTTATGTGAGATTTGAGCGATTCTCTCAGTGTATACTTGATTTTATAATGTTCTAAAATTGTTTCTATTTTTCCATTTATTCCTGGAAGAAAATAAGACTTTCGTAGTATTTTTAAACTCTACATGAGGATCCATATAGTCAGAGGACGGTGGTACCGAACTTAGTATCACATGTCCATATATTCTTGACTTCCAGCAATCAGTTGAAGGTAATTTGATCGTACTGTTGATTAATGCTGCTATTACGTGTAGATAAATGGGTACAATGTGTAAAATAGTGTTTAGAGCTTCTAAAGCACTAGTAAATAATGCATCTGCAATACCAATAGATGTGGATCTTTGAATTCAAAGCCAACAGCCAGAACTAGTTTGATTGAAGTGTTAACTCACTGTTCATATTCTATGAAAGGTTTTATAACTAGTTCTATAAACAATGATTTTGTCACGTTCAGAACTAGTTCTATAGAAGCCTTAGGGAATGATTCAAAAACCAGTTGTTAAAATCAATCATTTATGTTGAAATTAATTTAATGTTGTTAAACTGTCTTTTTTTTATTATTTTTTTATAGTTCTATAAATCTATTCTTAATAGCATCCTTAGTAGTTCTATGGATGTTATTAAAGAATTTGAAGCAGTTTTAGAACTAATAATTCTTTGGGTACAAATTCGAAAGTTTTCCTGAGTATTTTCTATAGTAGGGAAAATAGTATAAAGTTTTACACCTACACTCATAATATACAGAAATTTTTACAAACATCTATGCATACATATATAAATACTTGTGTATGTACGTTCTCGTACATATGAACTTGTCGACATCATACCAATTTCAAATTTGTAAAAAAAACGACAAACAAAAAAACAGTATATCACTTCCTTATCTGTTTTCTGTGATAAAAAATATAATGGCAACACTTGTTTCTTAAACTCTCTAATTTTTTGCATATATAATTACACATCTCTTCATTTATTTCTCTCTTTTGGTGTCATCCTTCAATCTCTTTTTTTATGAGTATAGCTCTCTGGACAAAAACAAAAAAATGAAAAAAGCATGCAAATTTTTACTATAAAAAAATACTAGTAGTAGATTTGTAGCTGCAGCAGCATTAATAGCGACGACGATTACAACAACAATAGCAGCAACTGCAGCGGCAGTAGTTTTACTCGTTTGCACAATTCAGCTGATCTCACACTTAGTTGGTTGGTACTTCTTATACGAGAGAATACACGTATGGTGGGGTTTATGTATATTTAGTATGTGCATTTGTTTGTTGGTTTGACAAAAAAAAAAAACATAATAAAGGAAAGGAGAGAAAAAATATATAAAAAAAGCGAACAAATAAAATTACTATGTCTACGTTGTGTAGACTCTCCGTTTGACGTCTTTTGTATATTCAGTTTAGTTGAATATTTGATATTTTTTAGTTTTTGTTCATATTTTTTTAAATAATATTTAACTATAATACACTTTTTTTTTTTGTATAAAACAATTCATTGCAAATTTTTTATTTTTTTTTTTTTTTTTTTTTTTCAACACTATACATACATATATAAAATTAATATGCATATAGTAGGTATGTTTGTAATTGCATACATTGTATGCAGTATGTGTTTGTATGTATGTCAAGATTGTGTGCAAAATTAAACAATTTTTTTTTTCCTCTTGCATTATTTAATTTTTTTTTTTTTTTAATATTTGCACTTACTTTTTTCGGTTGTAGTAGACAGACAAACTCTTTTCTTTTTTGTTGTGTTTCACTCTTTAATTTTTTGTCATAAATTACAAATTGTATTATTTTTCAATTTCTCCTTTGTATTTTATTCCTTTCTTTGCTTATTTAATCAATCATTTGTTCTTACGCTTTAGTAATTCTTTCATTCGGTTGTTTTGTAAGTTCTTTTTTTTATATTTTAGATATTTTTTATTTTCCAAAATTTTCAAACCACATTTACTACTACAATTTATTATACTATTTTTATATACTACTATATAAAACACACACATATACTATTTCTAGTATCGTGCTCTGCCTTAATAAATAGCCTCTGTACTACCGACGACAACTGCAACCATTTCAGTTGATATCCAACCGCACACTGACTGGAGAATTTCGTTGTGTTTTGTTGAGCTTAAAAATGAGGAGTACAAACAAAGCATAAGCGCACATGTTGTTGTTTGATTGTGCATGTTTCTTCATTTGATTGCAATTTTCAATTTCGTTCAGTAAATTGTTAATTTGTTTTTATTATTTTTTTTTTGATAGTTTTTTTCTTTGACGATTTTTTTTTTCGTATTTTTGAGATTTACACTACTACAAACACACTTACACTTTGTTAAGCAGAAACAAAACATAACAATGAGCGAGAGATTTTGTTAAAAAAAACAGGAACACCAAGTGACATATTTTTTAATACACAATCTCCTCTACGACTACGAAGTGGTGTGGCACTTTATCATTACTGGTCGGTAAAACATTTGTGTCTTCTTCCAGATATTATATTATAATAGAAAATTTGCCGGGATAAGGACTTGAAACGTAAGTCAAATCTGGCTCCCAGAATAGGGAAGGAATATAACGTCAATGTAGACTTTTTTAAACAATCAAGTCGAATTCCATTAAAAATTATTATTTCAATCAAAAAAGCATTATTTATGGCTCAATTTGTAAGGAAAAAATAATATAACTTTTTTTTAATAAAATTATAATAATATCGGAATCTAATCAGAACCCTCTTACACGAAGAAATTAGCCTGGTTCTTGATTTATGATGAATCCACTTTATCCACTCTTAATGACGATGTTCCCATAAAGATTATGGGTAATTACTAGGGTTTCCAATCGATTAACCGTCATTCGGTTATCCGGTTAATTTTTGTCGATTAACTGTTCGAATAATTTAAAACTGTCCATTTTCGAATAACGAATAAACCGAATAATTTGATTCCCATAACCGGTTAACCGAAATGTAGTTTTCTCGAGTTATAAATTAGAAAAATTTTTTATTTTTATGATAAATTTATGCAAACTACATCTTTTTAAGAGGTCTATTACATTCCAGTAAAAATAAATAAACATAATTTTTAGTGAGGTAATTTTTCTTCTACTTTAGAAGTAATAAAACAGGATTCAATATATATAGAAAGATTTAAACGAATTTTTCTGCTATAAGACGTTGATATTCGGATGTTATTTTTACCAAAAAATAAAATAACTGAAAGAAATGACAAAACAATGTTATGCAAAACAATGTAACAAAACAATGTTATGCAATTTTCTTTATTAAATTAATAATAAAAATTAAAAGTAATTTCCTGCACGCAAAGAAAATACATGATTTCGAAATGCTCGCGGAAATCAAGTGATGTTCCTAAGTAGTTTATATGGCTAACACAATCAAATTATTGTGTTTTAGACTAAGCTGAATCGATTATTTTTTGTTCTGATCATTTTAACATATGATGCTTTGTAATAATATAAAGTCGGTGTACTAAAAGAATAATATGTTTCCTAGTAACATATTATTTCAATGAAATATTTGTATGTAATATTTTAATGCGAGGGGTGACAATAATATGCTCGTCTTTATTGTTGTCTCTCTTTCGAAATAATTTACTCATTCAGTAATGAAATCTTAAATGTGACGGACGCAAAGTGAAGAAAAACGTTTAAAAAAGTTCACAAAATTTTTATTAAAAAACTTTATTATTATTATTTTTTAATAACGAGTGCTGACGGAGCAAATCATCAATGGCCAAATTTCAAATTGGAAATATTTTTCGGTAAGTACAATAAATATCAATAATTCAGTGCGGTCAAATATAAAAATAATAATAAAAAAATGTATTTCTACAATTTTCTTTTAGGTGTGTGAATGTGAAGATGAATTTTCTTGAACGAAATCGTCCAGTGAAGGCTGTCGTATTTGTTTTTTAATTATTTTCTATTCACAAAATTTAAATTAAATAATAATAATAATAAATAAAAATACATTTTAACCGTATGCATAGTATTATGATTGGGGGTATTATAATATTTAATATAGGGATCATGTTATATTTATGCAGTATGGTTGTGAGAACTATCACATATAAATGTTATGATTATGAGGTCCATATTATATTAATATTGGATAGGACAATATTATGTTCACAAAAGGGTATAATAACAGATATGATTGAGGGAATCATAAACCTAAACATTAATGATAGTTACCGATTATGGTTTGACCAACCATGTTTTTTCTTTGCGTGTGGAGTCGATAAAAAAATTTTGATGTTCATTGCAATTTTGCACAAAATCGTGAATATGGCATGATATAACACAGGTATCAAAAAATTCAATTCATTGGAAATTATACGAATTTGTACTATTTCTGGATCACAAATTCAGTATCTTACTGACTTCTTTGGATGCTTTTTTTTTTTTTTGTTGGGATAGAATGTTTTAAAAAAAGCGTCAAGAAAAGAAATAATTAAACTTGTATCAATAGAAATTCTTAAACATTACTTTGAGTAAAGTAAATTCAAAGTTTTACAAGTCATAATACTTTTAATTATCATCTCCTAAATGCACCCAAAAAATATTAATATAGACTCGTTTAACCAAATATCATTCTTACACGGAAAATATACCTACATGAAAAATATTTTAAATAAAGCGGAATAAGTAGAATATTTTATAGTATTAGCTAAAAAATGAAAATTGTTCATACAAATAAGAGAAAATAATTACGAAATGATCTCCTTTTAAAAGAATTTGATCTTATATCATGTTTCTAAGTAACTATTTAAATATATTAAAAGCTATAATGTTTTACATGTATAACAATTCGGTTAATCGAATAATTTGTCAATAATCGGTTATTAACCGATAAACTTTTGTCGAATAAACCGATTAATGTAAACACCCGAATAATAGGATATATCGACCGATATAAAAATTGTGAGTCATGGCCTGATAAAACTGTGACCTTTTACATTTTATTGTTTCTGAATGCTATAAATACATCATGCAGAAAACAAGCACAGCTTCAGAGAATTCACCGACCACAACTTCAGTGATCTGCCGGTGCCCTCATTCCCTCTACCAGCGGAAATATCCGTTGTGTGATCAAATTTCCAAGTTGAAGCAGCAACGCTAGCAGAAGAGCATGAGAAGTACGGAGACTCTAGGTTCGCACATCTGAACAGTGATGTCAGCAGGTTTATAATGGAAAATAAGCAGAAGAAATATTTAGATCATCTGAAAAACTGCAAATGGAACACAAGAGTTCCCACGTTGTGGTCGAAGTTCGAGAAATTACGTATTAGGATACCGCCCACTGTTCATTGCAGACAATGAGAAAAATATGTCAAGGAAAACAGCAGTTCTGGCTCAATTGCGGTTGGTATGGGACAATGCTAGTCCTGTAAAGACCCTGCCGTTTCCAACTTATGCCCAGCATGTCGTTAGGGCCACTATCATACTCCCTACATATTCAACTGTGCAACTAACCCTACTTTACTTTGTCCATTGCATTTATGGACTCAGCTATCAGAAACATTGAACGAAATACAGCCATAATATGCCACCAGACACGAGACTATAATTTTCCATCATTACAAAGTTGGACCTCATGGTCGGTCGCGTTGGAGCTGAAGTTTTGCATAACCATATAGCCCAGACATTGGATCTTCTGACTACTATTGTTTCGTTCGATTCAGAATGTCCTAACTTGAATACGCACCACTTCAGATAAACATACATGTCATTGATTATTTTATGATTTGGAAAAAAAAATACAAATTAAATAATTCAAAAACTTCGATTTTGCAAAATTTTCAAGATTATATTGTTTACAAAAACTCCTATAAAATCACCATCGTTGAATCGACAAAGTTTAACCTTTTCGTAATGAAAATAAGTGTAGCCTTTCAGGGTTAAATAAACTTTAATTTTTCTAAATTATGGGAATTATATAATTTACATGTTGACTATTTACAGTGGATGTGTATGCTATTTCAAATTCACTATTCCGTAAGCAAGATATGTACTTTACACGTAATAATAGGATAATTTATGATAATTAATTATTTTAATTTGACCTATATTGAACTTAAAATGATAGTATAAACATTTTTATCTTTTAGTGTATTATGTACCCCCACCGAGAACACAGAAAAAAAAATTCTTAAATTTTTTTAACAAAAAAATTGTTTGTGCCATTATGGTGAATTTCTTGTGTGGTGAATAAAATAAACCGTTACTCGAAATAAATGCACGGCATTACCGATGCACAGTACTACCCTGTAATTTACACTGTCTTACCCAAATTTCACCTATTTTTTCCGAGGGTTTTTGGCATTACTAATGCTGCGCTGCACTATTTTCGGCGTCAAATGTCGCGAATCACGGCGATTTTACTCGCATTTTACAAAAATGCTTGTCAAACCGTCACCAAAACCGCCGCCGTCAAAATTTCGGCTTAAAATGACTCAAATACAGCCGACGATTTTGGTCAAACTTTTAGTAAATTCAATGTAAAACCTTAAGTAAATTCATTACAATTTTTAAATTTTAATAGCTGTGTTTTTTTGCTAACGTTCATGGGTAATTTCATACAAATTTTAAATTTATATGGGCAATTCTCTATCTACGTTTGCCTTTATGAAACCGACCTTCAACCTCCAATATATGGGGAATTCTTCAAACTCGTTTACTTTTGATGTTCAAAAAAATGTCTAGTCAATAACGTTACTCGTTTATATATGTATGTCTCAACATACACAAATACGCTTACAAGATTTCCAAAACACGCTAGAAGAAATTCTAAATTATGTAGTGTTGTTCTAAAACGATTATAACTTTGATAATTACCATCGTAGGTCTCAAAAATTAGTTCAGTGGGTTGTGATTGATTGGAAAAATGTCATGTTTATGTTTAGTGAATAACAAAATTTCATCTTTATGTTTAGTGAAAAAAATTTATTTGCAGCTTATGTGTAGTGACTGTTCAGATTTTGCATTATTGAGTGTAGTGCAAATTTTTTCACTACCATTAAATTTAGTTATAGTGAAAAAATTGCAATATCACTAAAATTTTTTAGTGGTAGTGAAGCAATGTTTCACTATAACTATAGTGGTGGCAAATAGTTAAAAATCAAAATTTTTTCACTTTAGTGCGATTTAGTGAAAAGCTGAATGCACTCACAATTTAGTGCACTACCCCCAACTCTGCTAGTCTTGCTAATTAGGATTTTACAATTAATAAAAAAAATCAATTATTCTCCATTTGTGTTTTTTTTTTTTTTTTATTGACTTTTTCGTACTAGTCACAATATAGCCACTTTTTGGTCCTTTGGTGGCAATACACCTCTTCCTAGAACATCCCCATGTTAAAGTGACTAGTCAGGTGATTAGTAAAGTGACCAGTTAAAAAGATTGTCAGGTGACTGACTCAATTTCACCAGTAAAAGGATCGACTTCCAAAGGGTACATAAAGTGGAAGCAACAGCCACCTCACGCTCACAAAGGGTCAATAAATCAACATGCTCATTAAAACAACAAATAGTGCAATGTATGTAAGAATGTTGTGTGGCTGAGTGGTTAGCGCGTATGACTATGAGCTCATTTACATTGGGGATTTTCCCTGGAAAAAATCGCTGCAACTTCTACGTTTGTAGGCAAGAGGTATAGAGAAGCAAGCGGGGTAAGAAAAGTTGCATGTCATCGCAAAGCCAAAAAATTTCATGAAATTTTTTCAAATTTATTTTAAATTTTTATGATTTGTTGTTTTTTGTCAAACATTTTTGAAAAAATTTCACAATGTGTAAATGCAGAAGGGATTTGGAAGCAACTTCAAAAGAAAATATAATTAAAAATTGCTGCGATAATCCCTAATGTAAATAGGCTCTATAAAACATAACGATGTGAGTTCGAGCCGGGGGTGCGCCATAAACAAAAATTTAAAAATATTAAATTGAATTAAATTGATTAATATAAAATAATATGAAAAGAAAATGAAAAGATTTTAATAAATAATAAAATATAAATAAAAATAAAAAAGAAAAAAAGAAATTTACAAAAAAAAAAAAAAAATAAGAATAGAAATAAACAAATATACGCAAAAAAATTTTTAATTTTTTTTTCATTCTGAAAATCACTAATTTAAAGATTGACTTTTTCGTACTAGTCACTATATCGCCACCTTTTGGTCCTTTGGTGGCAATACACTCCTTCCTAGGACACCCCCATGTTAAAGTGACTAGTCAGGTGATTAGTAAAGTGATCAGTTAAAAAGATTGTCAGGTGACTGACTCAATTTCACCAGTAAAAGGACCAGTATCAATCGACTTTTTCATACTAGTCACTATATCGCCACCTTTTGGTCCTTTGGTGGCGATACACTCCTTCCTAGGACATCCCCATGTTAAAGTGACTAGTCAGGTGATAGGTAAAGTGACTAGTGGTGACCCAATTTCGTCAGTCAAGTAACCGGTTTCGGACAGTCACCTTTAACTGCAGGGTAGAAACAAGAAATTGGTTACAAAAGTCAATCTTTAAATTAGTGATTTTCAGAATGAAAAAAAAAATTAAAAAATTTTTTGGCGTATATTTTTTTATTTCTATTCTTTTTTTTTTTTTGTAATTTTTTTTTTTTTATTTATATTTTATTATTTATTAAAATCTTTTAATTTTCTTTTCATATTATTTTATATTAATCAATTTAATTCAATTTAATATTTTTAAATTTTTGTTTATGGCGCGCACCCCCGGCTCGAACTCACATCGTTACGTTTTATAGTCATACGCGCTAACCACTCAGCCACACAGCATTCTTGCATACATTGCACTATTTGTTGTTTTAATGAGCATGTTGATTTATTGACCCTTTGTGAGCGTGAGGTGGCTGTTGCTTCCACTTTATATACCCTTTGGAAGTCGATCCTCTTACTGGTGAAATTGAGTCAGTCACCTGACAATCTGTTTAACTGGTCACTTTGCTAATCACCTAACTAGTCACTTTAACACAAATGCAGAATAATTATTTTTTTTTATTAATTGTAAAATATTAATTAGCAAGACTAGTACCGCAATTCCGTAACTTTTTTCATTTACTACCGATATCGTTAATTAACGAAATTTTTCGGTTGTTTTTGATTTTGCTATTCTATACTAAAGTTAGCGCTTCTTTTCTTAAGTATATTTTAACGACAAATATCGATAGAAATGATAGAACGTCATTATTTGAAAAAAAAAAAAAATTAAATTTTAATTGGATTTTTTTATTTAAAAACAAAACAATTGTCTTGAAAAAAATATGAAAAAAGTGTAAATATTATATAAATGTGTGCAGATTTTTCCAACAATTAACCAATATGAGTATATGTATGGTATGTTGTTGGAAATATTTTTAAAATTAATTTAATGTTAAATGTTTCTTATATTAGACCCGTTCATTAAAAATTTGCTTTAAACTTTAAAATAACATAACTATGGAAACTTATGTTTAAAAACTCGTTAATATTTTTCGTTTAAACAAATTGTTCAAATATTTTATTTCATCTAAAAATACCAACTCTTACAAAAGTTCTAATTTTTGAAAAATTAAATTTTTTTGCAAATAAATTAAAATTTTCTAAATAGGTGAAATTTATAATAAGAATCAAAATTTTTAAAAAATTCTGAAATTTTTCTTAAAATTTAATTTTTTATTAAAAATTAAAAATTTTACCAAAATTCTGTATTTTCAGTAAAATAAATTTTTTCACTAAAAAAACTTTCACTAAGAACTGAATGTAATTAAAACTTAACAAATCAGTTTCAAAATTCTAAAAACTCAGTTATAAACTGTCATTTGAATCTCTATATTTTTGCTAAAATTTAGTAAAAACATTTAATAAACGAAAACTTTAACGAAAAAAGAATCACCACCTCCACGCTCACCAAATGGTCAACAAAGTATAAATCGCCACCTCAACGCTTTCAAAAGAGTCAATAAATGGTGCTATCGCCACCTCAACGCTTTCAAAAGAGTCAATAAATAGTGCTACCGCCACCTCCACGCTCACCAGAGGGTCAATAAAGTATAAATCGCCACTTCCACGCTCTCAAAAGAGTCAATAAATGGTGCTATTGCCACCTCAGCGCTTTCAAAAGAGTCAATAAATAGTGCTATCGCCACCTCCACGCTCACCAAGGGGTCAATAAAGTATAAATCGCCACCTCAACGCTTTCAAAAGAGTCAATAAAAGGTACGATAGCTTAACTATCGGTCACAATTAGGGTTTGGGGCCCGGGAATTCCCCGGCGGGAAATCCCGGGAATTCCCGGAAATTTTTCATTGGGAATTCCCGGGAATTTTTTTCAAATTTTCCCGGGAAAACGGGAAATTTTAAATTTTGCATTAATATAATTTTATTAATACAAAATATAAATAAAATTCGATACAAGTGATATTTTATATTATTGAAAAGCATTTCATCGGTGATGAAATGTCCTATTTGACTACTTTTCATTAGGAAAAAAATTTTGTCCATTCGCATTGCGAATAAACGAGTTTTTACTAACATATTCCTATAATCTTTTAAACCATTTTAAAACTACATTTAAATCTCATCTTGGCTCTGAAAGGTTTTTTCATATTTTTTGTCAATATCTTCAGATTTTTTTTCGACATATTAATGTTGATATGTATCAAATGATTTTACACTATCTTAAAGAAATGATTATGGAGCATCTTTAGCAATAATAAACGTAAATAATTAATTTTTTGAAGCTTTGTAAATAATGTTGAAATATGTATAAAAAATAAATATGTAAATATTTTTTATATGAAAAATGAATAAGAACTTTTCTTTTAACATCAGAAATAAATACCGCTACTTTTTCAAAAACTATTACAATTCTGCTTTCCAAAATGTCAAAAGTAATCGTCTTAAAATGATTAACAATGACTTTAAAATGTATATATCATTGGACAAAAAAATATAGTTGAGAACCAATTTTAAAAAAACTATTAAGAGTTTCCAAAAAGGAACATTTTCACCACTTCAAAAGTCGAACAAAGTGTACATTTTAGACTTTCTTGGAAGTTCTTCCAAAAAAGTGAAAATAAATGAATTTTTAGCGTGAAAAAAGGTTAATAATTTCTAAGAAAATTCAAATTTTAAAAATTTTAAAGCATTTTTATTATATTTTAATAAACTTTATAGATTTTTTTTAAATTTAAGAAACATAGTTTTGAAGTACTTTAAAAGAAATGAACAAGAAGTAAAAAAGAAGAACACCACACCAATGACAACCATGTGTTAAAAAAGAAGTTCTGCATCTCTTTTTCACCACTAAGTAATTTTTGCAATGACAAAATAATGTCAATTTCATGACTTTCTCAGCCCTTTTTCAGTTTTTTTCTTTTGCTGGAACGATAACTGAACTATTTAATCTAGAAATCTGAAATATACAGTTCTTAATTTTTATTCCATAACACCATTCACAAAAACATACTTCTACTGAATTAATTTATAAAGAAATCAATGAGTTTTTGTTAATTCAATGAATAAAATATTTTACACATATTTTTTCTTTCATTGAATTCATTATATTTTGCTTTTTAATAATAATATATGTATAATATTTAATATTTCGTTTTTAATTTATTAAAAAATATTTTAATAAAGAAAATTAAAAATATGACATTTAATAATGCTTTCTTTAATACATTTTTTGATATGAATTACAGAAAATGAAACTCTAATATTAATACAAAGTATTATAGTGTAAAACCACCTTAACTAATCATAAATTTGATTTATATTGTTGTTTTATAGTATTGAATAGAAAAAATTACATTTTGTATAACAAATCATATTGCTTTTTTTTAAATTTAAATTTCCCGGGATTCCCGGGAAATCGATTTTTTTATTCCCGTTTCCCGGGAAACAAAATATCACGGGAAACCCCAAACCCTAGTCACAATATATGCGAAGTTAGGCTGTATAAAAAAACGTACACATTTGAATGAGTCAGGTGGGTAGTCACAAATGGACTTTACTGTGCTAAAGCGGGTGAATTGACACCGAAAAAACTGCTGGGTACTTTTTTATAGGCACTACACCAGCGATCCCCACACTCATACATTCACAATTATGTTTGTGTATATTTTGTTTTTCTGTCCCATTATGAAATTATACACCAAAAAAATAACATAATTTTTATAGTAATTTAATTTTGAAAGTTTCTTCGTCAATTCAAGACTTGTAAGTGGAAATACACGTTACTAGTTTAGAATTTGAATAGTAATAACCAGGGATCGCAACGATTTCCATAGTAATCATAAAAATTACGATTTAATGTTTATTTTTTCTACTCTTTGATTAAAAATAATAACGATATATTAATAATTTAGGATTTTAATTTCTTATTAAAAAATATCAAATAATACTAAATTAATTCAGCACGAACGATTATTTCAAATTTGTATTTTATAATAAAAAATGAAAATTAATTGTATTAAATTATTATTTCTTAATTAAAAAAAAGGTAGTTGCTTAAGAGATAAAAAATCATATTAATATTTTTCATGAGTGTATCTCAAGCAACAAGCAGTAACACAACATTCTTGCTTGAATGCTCGTGCGAGACTGACTTTTTTGTGTGTTTTTTATTAATTTTAAGAGCAGCGTTACCGTTTGGCGACTTTATTCGCCATTTGTCCCTTTTTCAACCACCTGGCCACTTTTTTGGCCCCTTTTTTAAATGGCGACTTTTTAAGATTATGTGCTAAATGAGGAGAAACTAAGTTGTTTGAAATATATCAACCCATTATATTTTAATTTCAACAAATAAATTAATAATATTGGGACTGTCTTACAGTATTGTGATATAAAAAACCGCGGAGTATTTATAAATGAACTGAAACTGTTAGTAATTAAAAATAATAATAAAGTTAATCATCATATGCCAATTTTTTTGGACTGGATTGAAAAAATAAAAAAAAAAATATTCGATGAACACTTATATCCTAATTTAAATGTTTACTTTCCTAAAAGCAATTCCTCGGGGGAACGTGTTTTTTTTTACTAAATTATCAAAAGCAAGAAATAGTTTATTTAACAGACTTATGACAATACTTGTGAATTCATGCGTTCCATCCTAAATTTGAAAGCCTAAAGTACGAGTGAAGAACTCCTACAAAAGTACAGGAGTTTAACTAATTTAATTAAAAGAAAATTGTGTGCGAAATATTTTTGTGAATAAATCTTTATTTTTGCAATAATGATAATTGTTGTAAAATAATAATAATAAATTATTTTGTTATTAATAGAACTGAATTTTGTAGTTTTTCTTAAAATGCAATAATTTGTTGATATCAAATAAATAAATTTTAAGGAGTTTTTTAGGTTTTAAAGTAGTTGGCCCCTTTTTTCAAAAAATCCCCTTTTTTGGCGACTTTTTATTTTGAAATCCCCTTTTTTGGACACTTTTTAAAAATTCTCAACGGTAACGCTGTTTAAGAGCATAACAAAAGAGATAAAAAACACGCAAGCTTCTTTTCCTTTTGTCTTCCCTCCCGCATATTGCAATACTTTTAAAAAATATTTCAGTTTTCATTGACATGCGCTTCTATATATTGTATATTCTTTGCTAATACATACTTATTGCTTAAGCTTCCCAGCAGGCCATGTCTTGTAGAAAATATTGACGATGTCTTGATGATTTGTCACAGTCTTCGACCTGAGCGACAGTGTCATGTATATTTTCGTCAACCATTTTAAGAAAAATAAATTTAAAAAAAGTTGGGCTCCGCTGAGATTTGAACCCAGGCCACCAATTTACCTCTTCCTTATTGAATAGTCAAGCGCACTTACCACTTCAGCTACAACAATCTCTACTCTCTAATGGTTTTATTAATACTTTTATTTATCTCATAGGTATTGATGACATTGTTATGCAGCATGTCGTGTATTTGGTTTAACTCACGACATTCTCGCTGGACATTTTACTCATGTTGTCACCAAACTAAATATGTACCACAATCAGGCGCGGATCCAGCCAAAGCATTTGGGGGGGGGGGGGAAATTTTATCATCACTGGAAAAATTATGTTTTTATATATAATTTTAGAA
Organism: Protophormia terraenovae; assembly: GCA_951394005.1. Classification (NCBI taxonomy): domain Eukaryota; kingdom Metazoa; phylum Arthropoda; class Insecta; order Diptera; family Calliphoridae; genus Protophormia; species Protophormia terraenovae. The sequence goes on from OX596074.1 coordinate 149,678,949, forward strand.
CTATGAAAATTTAACCAATTTTTTTTTGCCAGAAAACTGGTTATTTATAATTATTATTTTTAATTACAAACAAAAATTCAAAATTACAAATATGTATTTAAATAAACATTTCTCAGAGAATATTGAAAGGATTTCAATTATGAAAGCCATGTTTTTACTTTTGTAATACTACTGAATAGTTCAAAATAAAATAATTTAAATAAAGAATGCATCACAAAAAGCTAAGCTATTTAGATCTGGATAGAATGTCAAGCACACTAGGAAATGGTAAATCGATTTCGATTTTAGTCGATTTCATGGGAAAAAAAAGACGGTTGTTTGCAATCGATTTTATGCCAACTATTTTATACTGAAATCGATTATTTAGTTTCAAAAATCGGGTTTGTTTTAAAAAGTTAAAAAAAAAAAAAAAAAATATGTAGAATTATAAAAATCTTATAAATTAAAATTTTTTGGTTTGTAATAATAAAGTTATGTCCGCTATTTTAAACATAATTTGGCGGTGAATATTTAAGGAGTAAAAGTAAAATTTAAAAATGCACCCGAGTGGAGTTTGCCGATAGAAAATGAAAAAAAAAATCCCAATATTTAATTCGAAAAAAATCTTAGTATTTTTACATATCATTCCTAGCAGTTGGCAAAACAGTAGTCTAAATCCTCTGAAGGAAAAAAATAATAAAACAATTTATCCTAATATTAATGAAATTGCTCGAGAATATCATACCATGTGAACTTCTATTCTTGAAGGATGTCCTTATAATAACCCAGCAAAGAAACAGGCTTAGTAGTGAACATAGCCTTTTTTACAAAGCTTTACTGAAGAAGATTGGTTTGATGGATAAATAAAATATTCACAGATTTCTTATATATTATATACATAACTTTTATATTTGTGACCTGAATATTTGAAATTATTTTATAGGTTTATTTTTTAATTTTTAGATGTTTTTGATACACTTTTGACTTTATCAATAAAAAATCGACTTCAAAATAAAATCGATTTTAGGGACCGATAAATCGATTTTGAAAATCGAAATGAAAAAAGTTGATCGTAAAATCGAAAATCGAGTTTTGACATTGTTTACCATTCCCTAAAGCACACTGAACTATCTCTTCGTTATGTGAGTAATTTTTAAAATTTATTTTTTTACTTAGATGAAAATTTGAAGTTAATCTGATAACACCAAAACAAGTATCCAATAAATCACCAAAATTATTATACCAATCACTAATAACTAAAAAAAATTAAAATAGAAAACATTTTTCAATTAAAAATTGATTAAATCAATCAAGTAGATGATTGAATGAATTAAACATTTAAATGTGAAATAAAATCTCATTTAAATTTAATTTTTACTGGAATATATTATATGTCAACAGGAAAATATACGCAAATTTTTTCTGCAAAGTGGAGTCCGTGAAGAAAATCTAGTGAAAATTATGTAAATAAATCACTTTATAAAATTTCATACTATTTCAGTATGAATGTTTATATTTTTGTAGTTTTACTCGAAAACAATCTTCTTGAGTACATCACCAACCAATTTTCGAGAAAATTCGAAAAAATCTCGGAACTCCCTACATTTTAGATTTATTTTATTAGGAAAAATATACCTTTTGACTATATTAAAATACTTTTCTATTTTACGTATTTCTTCCTTAAGTCTTAATGATATTTTGTTTACAATAAAATGAGATGTCAATATTTAAAATCGTTTAAAAACTCAAAAATTTTATCAAAAAATTTTTCATTTATTTTAAGCTAATTATTTCATTTTAAGCTTTATTTGTAGCATACCTTCTGGGGAATTTCACATAAAATCGAATAAGTTCTTCAGTTTTATCTAACTAAAAAAACCAAATCTTGCTATATTTACAACAAAAATGTTTTTAAATTAATTGCATATTTTTTGTTGACTTACAGAAAAATTCTAATGCATTGAAACACCAAAAATTTCAAACCAAAGAAATAAATACGACAATAAACTTGATTATTCTACTTTCAAAATATCTTAATAGAAAAAATACAGGAACCTAAAAAATTTAAGCATGACTCCAAAATTTGATAGGCTTTGGACATTTAAAAAACATATTTATGATGCTATTTATGTCATTTTCCGAGTAATTTTTCAACGCTCTAGGGTGTATTTATAAATTAATTTTTGAATATGAAAATTTTTCACACAGGTGTGCGAAAAAAGTACAACAACTCTTCAGGAAAGCAAGAGAAATTTTCAGAAGGTTTAATAAAATATTAAGCGAAAAGTAATATTTTCGTTATCGTCCTCTAGGAAAATGATAGACATTTTCTTGGGAAAATATTAAATTAATAGTTTTATTTAAACAATTTTTTCCTTAACACAAAATTGTGAATATTTTAAATAAAAATAGTTTAAAGTTTTTTCTTGAAAAATTAAAATTTTTAGACCTTTATTATTTTATTTATAAATTAAATCTGTGTAGTGAACCAAAATTTCTATCATATGTAAAATTTATTAAATCTAAAAAAATATTATATTTTGTATAAAAGAGCTGGGAAAATTTTGTGTTATTTATTATTATTACCAGGGCAAGTTTTTCAAGCTTTTCGCTTGGAAAGTAAGCATTTGCATATATAAAAAGAATTTCACAAAAAATGCTTATATTTTAAATCTTTGCATAAATTTGCATATAATGGATACAAAAGTTAGTTTTCTTAACAAAAACACAATTTTTTGGTGATGTTTTAGAGTTCAATCAAATGATTTCTAAAAAAATTTTGGTGAGCATTTTGAGTACATTGTAAATATTGTAAAGAAAAAAATTCGGAAGCGTCAAATATGATACTTAAAATTAAAATAGTTATATTTTTATAAACATCGAAATCTATTAGAGATTGAAAGTTAAAAAATGCTTATTTGTGCATATTTTCTACACATTAATATATAAGAATGCATAAATTCGTCGGTTTTTATATACATATTCATGCTATTTTTGCATATTTCTATGCATATAACACCATTTTTTCGTGCTTTTTCAAGCGCATATTTAAAATTTGATTGTGCATATAAAAACTTGCCCTGATTATTACATATTTTATTAAATTTTTTCTGTGAAAATGCTTTTGTTCATTTTTGATGTTAAAAAATTATTTCGTATAAAATTTTGAAAAGATTCGGATTTATAAAATAAAACATATTTTTCATGAAGTCGAAATTTTTAAGTAATATTAAAACATTAGTTAGTGTAATTTCAATATGACATGAAACTAGCTCTTATACAATATTTTTTTTTTGTTTTTCACATATAAGTTTTTAATTGTATGTAAAGTTTAAGCTTGAATTTAATGAAAAAAAATATATAGGAATTGCATTTCCTACATTTTTTTCTATTTTTAAAAACCCATTTATTTGCTTTAAATTTTTCAAAGAAAAAATACGATAAATCCTTTTTTTAAACGTAGTTTGGCCATTCCTAAACTATATTGAAGATAAATTCATTCTGCCTTCTTTTATTTTCACTAAAGAAAATTTTTCTTAAAGAATTTTTAATTTTTCCTTTTCCTATTGTACATTTTTAATTTTTCTAAGGTCGAAAATCCATTTTGGAGGGGGGAAATTTCCGATTTTCTATCGATATTTCGTCTAAAACTTTACTACAAGTAGTTCTTAACAATCGAATATGATATCATTTTCTAGTCAAAAAAGAGTCACCGTTCGGGAAAAAACGTGCCTCAGTTTTAATAGTTTTAAGATGAGTGTCGAATTAGTGTTATTTAGAAGAGTAAAAGAGTATTGTAGGAAAGTATCGAAAAATTATCGCTTTTTTATAATAAAATTAAATTAAGGGAAAAACATATAGAACAATATGATATGATAAATATACTATAACTAAAAAGATAACTTATTTTTATATACTACATACATAACAATATTTTATTATATTACTGAGATTATGTTTACTTCAAAAATTATTATAAAAAAATTGTTAAAATTAAAATTAGTTATTTTATAATTTAATATATTTTTTTATCCGTCACTTAAAAAAATTGCATTGAACACTTCAAAAGTTGTACATTTACTGAGCGAATCATATCGTGATCGTTCTCTTTTCTTTGTTCTGGAAGGTAAATAGTCGCCTAAAGCAAGATTTTTGGATCATAATTCGATGGTAATGTGTTTTGTTTTTGTATTTTGTGTATTTTCTACATTTAAACGTCTAAATGTGACTAAAAAGACACTTTTTAATAGAAGAAACCAAAAACTCACTCCCAATTGCTGGCAGGGTGGGCCGCTTTAGGAGTTAACGTGTAGAATTATACATGTTAACTTTAACGTCGATAAAAGTGCTCCCAAAATGTATGAACAAAAGTACAATTATGAATATAAGAATGACAAGAAATAAAAAAATATAAAAATTATATTAAATTCAAATATAAAATTTGTAAATTTTTAATTTTCTAAAGAAAATCGCGTAAATTTCGTGCTGCAATTTACAAATAAATATAAAGTGCTCCCAAATCGGGTTAGCGTCGCACAGTAGTCCCAAAACGAAATGTATGGATGTATTTGAATAAAATTTCACATGGACAATCCTGAGGTGTATGCCAATTGATTTGGAGGAGGACAGGTTCTTAGCAAGTCTGGAGGACGGGGGTAGACCTCCAAAGTTGGTCACCTTGGGTATGAACATTTTTTAAAAAATAGCCAAAATTTCATTTATGATTTGATTGAAAAAAATTTAGCACATAGATAGTCCTTATAATTCTGGGTTATCTCTTTTACTTTAAGAGATATTTGGACCAAAGTAAATTTTGACCCATTTTGACCATGTTATTTTTTAGTTTTTTTTTAACTTGGCGGGCTCAATTTGAGTCTTACAATTTTTCTAAAATATTCTCTGAATTCTGAACAAAATTTTAAATAATTTTCGTGCAAGGATCATATACCTATGTGGTTTAGATAAAAAGTTATATTATTTTGAAGTTGAAAATTTGAAAAAAATTGTGATTTTTTTCAAAAAGGTGGTAACATTTTTTCACTTTAAAATCCGTTATTTTCCTCCGGACCATACATTTTTTTAATGTTTCTTAAAGAATAGTTAACATTAATGCATGTTAAACAAATCCGAGTGCAATAGGGGTAACAGTCTCCTCGCTAGCTCTATCAGAATTTCGTTAATTTTAATTTTTGTTTACTTAGTTTTTTGTGGAGCTCAAAAATGACAAAGCTGAAATTAAACCTTGAAAACTTATCTACATATGTTAGCTAAACACACAAAAAATATTTAATAAGCCACGCCTCTTATAACGACAGAGTGACATTTTTAATGAAAAAAGTAAATTTTTGAAGCAAGTTTTCCCCGAACTAGAATTTTGGGTATTTTATATAGAATTTTAAAAAGTAACAGGCGTATTCAAAAAAAATAATGTAGGTTTGGTAACGAGTTACTAACTTTTTCTTATGGAAATTTACATACAAAAAGTTAGTAACTCATTATTAAGCACACATTATTTTTTTGTGAATACGGCTGTAAGTTTATAAGTACCAAAACTAAAAAAAGTTAAGTTAGAAAGAAGCAATAAGCAATATTCTTTAAAATTTATGATTTCTTTTACTATTCCCAGCAGGTTACTAAAAGTGGTAATTTACTCTTTTATGGTAAAGTATAAATTTCAAAAGTATCTATGTACTAAGTGGCCAAGGGCTCATTTCCATCCATGATGGCGTGATTTGTTACTGATCCTATGGAAGAAGACATAAAGAAGATACAAATGTTTTACCGACTCATTGTAACCAGTAAAATGATGTCTTGTGAGATCTGTGGCAAATATTTTACACAGGGCTATGTTTTGCACACTAATAAATTAACACAATTGCCCTGCTTAGACTGTAGTAAATTGTAAGTTAAAATTATACATACATACAGTTGCGAGCATAAAAAATGCAACGCTAGGCTATATGATTTTTGATCGTATTGATTAGGGCTAGAACGTCATTAAATTAGCCAATTCTGTTGTGGATTTTATTCTTTGCGGCCTTAGCCAACTATTGTATGTCATGTTGTTCCAAATTGTTACGCATACGATCAGTTAATAAAAATTTTTTTAAAAAAGTTGTAAAATAATGAAATATTATGAGATTTATTAGAATACATTTACCCCTTGTTTAAGATTTAACATAATATAAACAAAATGTTTACTCTCTTTAGAGAGCGGATTTGACACTCTCTGTAACATATTATGATATAAAAAAATCATTTGTAGAGCCAGTGTTAAGATGGAGAGTATCGCCTAGGGGCACGATGACTACGAGGTCCCAATTCTTCAACAACTTCCACAGCATAGATTAACAACTAGATATTTATGTGGGAGAAAAAAACCTAATTCAATTGTCAGAAACCTAATTCATACAAAAACAAAATACATGTAGTCACATATATTTTGTTTTTGTATTTTCAAAAAAATGAGTAAATTTTTTGAAAATTTAGTATAAGGTGGCTCTCACATAAACTTCTAGTTCTATTATATGTACCCCATTTTCTTGTACAAGTGACGTTTCCATTTCGGTGGTTGTTTGTGAAGCCGTTGTAGATAATTCAGTTTCATCCTCCATAGGTTGCGTTGTTTTTGCATTAACAGGTTCCGATGTATTTATTGAAACCCTCGAGTAAATGTGACCTTGGTGTTTCATCCGAAATTCGTTCGCGTAGTTGATTTATGTGAGATCTGATACGAGTGTTTCGACGACGGTTTGATACGAGTACGTTGTAGATAACGTCGCCAACTTATTCTATGATTTCTCCAGCAATCCACGACATCTTATGTTTATTAAAAACTTGAGCATAAACTTTATCGCCAGATTTAAAAATACGTCCCTTGGCCCCATGCTTTACATTGTACGCGTGTTCCATGGCATCGTTTCGCTTTCTATTCGTTTGTGGTATTGGATTTAAAAGATCCAGTGGTTTTCGAAGACGTCGACCAATAAAACATTCAGAAGGGCTTTTACCATTTGGTGCATTTGTGTTAAGAGTAGCTCTGTATTGCGATAGGAAGTTCAGCAAATTAACATTATCATCGGGAAAATCATCACAATAGGACTTTTCAAGAGTTCTTTTTATTGTGTCCACAAACCGCTCTGCTTGGCCTTTGGACTGGGTGGTGTGCAAATATATTGTAATACCCCTCTCTTCACCAAAATGTTTGAAGCTGGAACTTGTGAACTGGGTCCCATTATCCGACACAATTTTTGCACTTTTTAAGCATATCCTTCCATTTTGTATCAAAAAATTCGAAAATTGGAATCTAAATTAAATAAATTATGTTAGTCAGTAGAGCGTAATGTTAATGCAAGAATAATCTGGTTTTAGTTTTTTTGATTTGAATCGATTTGAAATATTTTTGAATTTCTGCTATTTAAGTTTTAAAGATATTTGACTTCAAAAATTTAAATTCGCATATTGAACCTTGACTTTATTGCCCTATAACTATTAAAATAAAAATTCTAAAATTTTGTAAAAAATATGGTAAAATTCTCATTAATTTTCTAAATTGTGCTAAAGAAAATTTTTAATTATCTCAATTCGATGATAACTAAAAAAAAAATAAAAGTTTATGTAAAAATTTTGAAACCGGTCTCAAAAATTATTATGTATTTTGTAAATTTTTAACACTTCAAAAGTAGGAATAATTGCATATTTTGTAATTTTAACACTAAGTATGAACTTCCTTTCAATAATTTTCTGTGCAAATGCCTCAATATAAGAAAATAAAACTCGAAAGAATTTTTATTTTAATAATTTATATTTAATTTTTTTATATCATACCATAAGAATAATAGTAAATAATGTGTTTGTATGAATATAATATATGTTGTTTGTTTTAATGTTTATTATTTAATATTATATGATAAGTTCTTTTTTTAGAGTTTTTCTTTTAAGGATTGCGATTAAAAATTATTATTATTATTATTTTTCTTTATTACTATTCTTCTTCGTTTACCAATATCCGAATTCGATTTATCTCAATGCAATCAACAACTAAAAATGATACTTAAGATTACAAAACAGTGATAGATAAATCAACATAAGTAGATAGATATAGATGAAGTATGATAGGGCGGGGGAGGATTGAAAGAGATAAATACGAAAACAAAACTACACAATTAGGAAACAAAGTTTACAAAGTGTTTGTTGGTAAATTAAATAAATTACTATTGATTAAAAGAAGACCCAAAAGAAAAAACGATTAACAAACAATTTTTATTAAAATAAGAACTAAAAAAATCCTAAAATTTGTATTTCAAAATGTTATTTTTGGCGTCAACGACCTTTCAAGACTTAAGATTAATAATAATCGAAAAAAAGAAGATTAAAAATTAAAATACCAAGTATTAAAAACGAGTTAATGGAATAATTGTTTTCTCTAATTTTCATGTTTTTGGGTTTGATTTTGGGGTGTTGATTTTAATTTTTTACCGCTGTTGTTGATAAATTGGAATGTTTTGTGGTAAATTTGTTTGATAAGGTTGTTGACCAGTCATTGTCATATTTGCCATTTGCTGTTGCAATTGACCAAACTGATCGAGAGGTCTAGAAATGGGTGGTATATTGTTTGCTACATTTTGTGGAGCAGTAATATAAGATGGTGTTGGTTGATGTTGTTGTTGATCGCCTACAGTGTGATTATAAAGATGGGGATTGGTTGAGGGCTGATTAGAGGGACTGTTCATATAGGGTGGTTGTTGGACATGTTGGTGTTGTGGTGATATAAATTGATTAGGTTGTTGTTGCTGCTGTTGTTGTTGGGGAATATGCGTATGTTGTGTGGGAGTTGCCAAGTGATTAGTTTGGATTGCCGTAGCTGCCGTAGTGGTTACTGTTGGGACTTGTTGTGGCATATAATGTTGCTGTTGTTGATGCTGCTGTTGCTGTGAAGGCAACATATTATTGTAATGATGTTGTTGTTGATTTGGTATATGCTGTTGTTGTTGAGGCTGCTGTTGCTGAGAATCAGCGCTAGCATTTAAATTATTTGCGGGCATGTGCTGTTGTGGTCCATACATGCCCGGCTGTTGTGGCGAATTATTTTGTAGCTGCTGCTGCTGTTGTGTAGGCATCATTTGATGGCTCATGTGTGGTGGCAGTCCTTGCAGCGAATGGGGTTGTTGAGCAGTTGGTTGGATACCAACATGACCATTTTGATACTGCATTGGTATGTTTGACATTTGATGTTGTGCTGGATAATTACCAGCTGGTGGAGAATAAGGTAAAGAATTCATGCCCACCGGTAGGCTGTGTGGACCAAAACCACCGGCAAATGCAGGATTTGTGCCATACATCATATTATGATGGCTAGGATAACCGGTTCCAGGTAATGGCATACCGGGCACAGTCCCAGGCATATTGTATGGAGAACCCAAGGCATTACGATCGTCTCTCATAAGGGAATGATATAAATTAATGGCATCTACCAAATCACTCGACAGCTGTGACAATTGGGCATGTTTTCGATCAACCCTTTCTAGTTCGGCATCAATTAGGGGTCCCATTTGATGTACCTCCTGTTCTAATCTTAGCATTTCCTCGGTATCTTGAGAGGGATCTTCGGGATTGGCTTCATTCAACAAGTGCAATAAACGATCAATTTTCTGCTCATCAATATCTATTCTTTGCGTTGCAGCTGCTGCAGCAGCAGCTTCAGTTTTTTGTTGCAATTCTTTGGAGTCCTCTTCGAATTGAGTACTCTTTTTCATTTTATGTTGCTGATTTATTTCCAAACGCTCAGGATCTATGGACAAATCGGCTGTTACAAAATTGGATGGAAATAAGCCTTCGCTGCGTTGATTGTAGCCCTTCCACCAGTTGGGATCGGAATCATCGGTGACGTGTATTATTTCACCAGCCACAAAGGTAAGTTCATTTTCTTCAGCCGCCTCAAAATCGTATAAGGCACGTACTTTACGTGGTTCAGCTGCGGCGGAGGGCGCAGCAGCGGCAGATGATGACATCGAAGGATACAAAGAAGGCTTAAGTAATAAAATAAATTATTAAAAGATAATTTTACATATCTCTAAATTACTTATCTCTAAATAACTTACATAATTAGCAGATCCTCCACCTGAAGCTGTTGAAGATCCTTGTTTTGGACTATTTTTCACTTCCTGCAGAGACAATTCTATAGCTTTTGCCAAATCATCTTCTTCCTGTTGACTGCTAACAACATTGGGATCTTTGGAAGCTGCTAATTTAGCAGCAGATTTTGCTGGTTTATCACCCAAATTACTAAAGTCATAAGTTTCACGCAAATCTGCATACATAGAGGGTATTAAATTAAGCTCTGGATCAGTTTTAAAATCACCCTCGGCCCAACCCTTTAAAACTTGACACATTTTCTAAAATTAAAAAGAATAGAATATAACTTTTCTTTCTTTTATAATTTTAAGGTTAGAAATTCTTACAGATTTTAGTTTTGGTTGAGCTTTGCTCAATAAACGGGTAAATTCAGTTGTAAATTCTCTTGAGGCAATTTCCAAATGAAATGTTTTGCCACAATTACTAACACAGGCATCCAATAGAGTGATGGCCTGCATTACAACATGCGGATCATTGTGGGCCATGCGTTTCATAATGGCTTTTAAGCATTCTTTGGAATTTGAAGGTTTAAGGGAGACCTTATCACAAACCTCCAAAATTAATGTCCAATTTTCATTAGTGTTTGTTTCACTGGTGGCTTTTTCTATTGGAAAGAGAAAAATTAAATGTTGCAGTTTCTTGATGTATAGAAATATTTATTATATAATTTTAATGTCAGTTATTTTTTTATAACAAATATTTTTAATTATTTAAAAATTATTTCTTATTTAAATAATGTAAGCCTCTTATTATTATTATACGCTTGCAAAAAATTATTCAAGCAGATAATACAAATAATAAACAATCTATATTGAAATAAATATTCAATGTCATTTGTTTAAATTTAATAAACTTCTTTAATTATTTATTTTTAATCTAAATGTTTATTTTTTTTTTTTTAATATGTCTTTGTTACTAAATTATGAGTCATTCATTCAAATTTATAATAAAATGAAACAGCAATTTTGAGATCCCAAAAATAAATGCTAAAAGTAATTAGTACAATTTTCTATGTATGTATAAATAAATTGTATGTTTGGTTATAGTAGATTTTTATGGATTCATTTATAAATCAATTTAACAGGGACCGTAATGGTTATGAGTTTTAAAATAAAACTCAACAAATAATCATTATTTTTGATTTTTATTTTTTTGTTCAACTCATAATAGAATAACAGAAGGTAGAATCATTAGAGAGAGTTTTCAATTTTAATTCTTGTTATGTCAAATAACAGAGAAATAAAAAACAAAAAAAAAAAAAAAAGAAGAATCAAAAAATAAAAATATAAAAACGATTTTGTTTACATTTTTGTTATTGACTTTTTTTTGCAATTTATCTGGGAAAAAAGTTGTATAGACTACAATATGCATATAAAACATAAGGCCACCGGCTACTACCTCACCACCAACAACTTCCAATGATGCCATCTATATCCTGCCATGGAGTTGTCGCAAAAGAACGTTTACTGGAGCTGCAAATATATGTTCCGGTTGGTCCAGTAGTTACCAATGACAAGGAATATACTTGGCTTCAGAGTAGTTGTTAGTTCACATATAATCTTTCCATGATGATAATTTATTCATTGAAAAAAAATCTTTAAAAAAAATTTATTATTTTTAGTAAAAAATTCGATATTTAGTAAAAAAAAAAATGGATTTTTCGTAAAAAAAATGATGAAAAAGATATCATCACACTTGCTTTTTAGTAAATAAATCTAATTTACGATGAGAAATCTTTTTTATTTAAAATTGCGCAATAGTTCATTTCTCATGTTAAGTTTTATATTGTGAGCAAAAAAAGTAAAAATAAAAATAATCATTATGAGTTGATCAAAAAAATAAAAATAAAAGATAATCATTATGAGTTGATCAAAAAAATAAAAATAAAAGATAATCATTAAAAGTTGAGCGAAAAAATAAAAATAATCATTATGAGTTGAGCAAAAAAATAAAAATCAAAAATAATCATTAAAAGTTGAGCGAAAAAATCAAAAAATAATCATTATGAGTTGAACGAAAAAAATTTCGATAGAACCTGTTCTGAAGATTACATTTCTGTATTTAACACTTTTATCCGGTCGTTCCTTTTATCTGATTTTTTTGTATAAATTTTCAAGAATAATGATTATTTTCTGTCCTTGCAATTTAACAGATATTCAAGAGTAATAATTTTCGAAAACAATTTTTGTCAGAAATTTGAATACATTTGCGGTTAAAATTTGATTGAGGAATTCCGAATCACAAAATCAGTATTGCCCTTTGTTAACGTGGTACTATTTACAGAAAATTTGTTTATAGTAATTTTAAATTGTTCATAAATTGCAAAAGTTCAAATTCTCCAAAGAAAAGTATGTTCTCAATTAAAAACTGCCAAATGTCGCGACAAATTCCCTTTCGTTTCGACGACAATTGCATCTACTCTCCCGAACGACCCAAGTTCAATTCTGATACAGCTGTATCAACCAAAAGTTTTTTCCAAGGAAGAACTTTTAACGATAACAGAGCTGTTATAAGTAGATCTTATATATGGCTTTGAAGACCTTAGATCTATATGGAACATTTGACGTGGTTAAAAACTGTCAACGGTGACCACTAGATCTTTTTAAAGCACCTGAATGTGAATTTGTAAAAGATAAACTTGTTTTTGTCAAATATAAGTTAAGTCAAGGAGAGGTTTTGCATTCAAATCTAAACAAAACAATAGTTGGTAGTAATTCAAAACAATTAATTTATGACAAAATATTAATAACACTCATCACATTTGGTTTATACAGATTTCTACAGTGATTTAAAGTCAAATCAAGAAAATAATATAATATATATATATATATATATATATATATATATATATATATATATATATATATATATATATATATATATATATATATATTATTTTGCTTAGCACTCAGATAAATTCCTCACATTTATCACAAACAAACAAAATCCAACCAACCACTTGCACTCGGGATTTAATCACACAACTTATATTTAAATAAAGACAATAAACAAGTAAAAGTTTAATGACCTAAAAACTTATTTTCTCTTAAAAAAACTTTGTTATCTAAAACATAAAGAAAGTTCTAAGAACTTTAATTTTAACAAAGGACCCTAACTCTCCCTTGATCCTTTTAATTTTTTAACCAATTTCTTTGTTCAAAGTAAAACAAAAGAGATAAAAACGCCACTGCAACAATAACAAGAAAAAGACCTTGAAGGAAAACAAACAAATAAGTAACAAAAACAACATTAGCATTATACAGCTGCTGATAACAAATTATAATAATAAAAATCAAATCGAATTGTTGGTGTCTTCGCACCAAACTGCCTGGCTGGCTGCCTGACTTTCTTTGTGTCGTAGTTAAAATAAAAAAAAAACCAATAACTCGCCCTCCCATTCCCGTTTTATATTTATTTTTATTATTTATCTGATTTCTTTCCATCATTATGTGGCTTTTGTTGTTGTATTTTTCTTGTAAGTTTTTTTGTTCTTTTTTTATTAATTTGCTTACCCACATCAGCATCAAAACTAGAAGACTGACCAAAAATACCCATTTTTCGTCAAAATTAATTGAAAATCGTTTTTGGTTAATAAATTTATTAAGATCTTAAATTGATTGCTTATTTTTTTTTTTTTTGTTCGTTTAATTTTTTCTTTCTCTTTTGCACAGTAAAATTTTTATGATTTCTTTTGACGTTTGTTGGTATTATTTTTTCTCCTGGAATTTTTTTTCTCAGCTTTTAATTTCGTTGTTTTTTACTATATTTTTATAAATTTCGTTATTTAATATATTTTCTTTAGCGTTAAAAATACTTATTTCTGGATTATTTTGTTGTTTAATTAACTTTTATTTTTTCAGTAGACAAATTTTTTCTTTAAAATCTGCAATGAATATGACTAACAAAAAGACGTCGTATGTCGTTAGACTTGCACGAATTGTCATTATTCCCGTTTACTTCCAATATGCAACTATAAAGCCAAAATTACAATAGCGCGTAGTCAGCAGCAATCTGCGCTTCTATAATCAGCTGATAATTTAGAACACACTGTTATGGAATTGATTACATTTGGTCAGCAACAGTTTGCAGTGCTGTTTTATTTAGCCCTGTTTCTAAATTTACTGCGCTGCAAATAATGGGAGGCTAAAATACACAAGTAGAATGATGGTGGTTGTAAATTTTTGCTGCATAAGCTTATTTTTTTTTTTTTGAACTTTAAAATTTAAATGGCGGAGGTACGTAACCAAAATGCCAGGGTATCCCACGTTGGTCCAAGTGGATTCCTAGTCGACCTATATCTTCATATAGGAAGCTGGAACGCTTGGATCATTTAGTAAAGTCTTGAGTTTATATGGTCTCCACCAGGGTAAATCCAATTAAAAGCACGCGGTCAATATAAACGAAGCATAACTTTTACATTAAGCCCAAATTACAATAGCGCGTAGTCAGCAACAGTATCAGCAAAAATTATCAGCTGATCACTGTCAGCACAACGTGTTGCTGCCGTTATAATTACAATTCAGCGTAGGCAGCCACAATTTACAACCACCATCTAGCTTTGTTCTACTTGTGTATTTTAGCCTCTCATTTATTTGCTCACCCTCTTTGTCTCGCTCTCAATCTGAATGCAGCGCAGTGAATTTAGAAACAGGGCTAAAAGAAACAGCACTGCAAACTGCTGCTGACTAAAGCCCAAATTACAATAGCGCGTAGTCAGCACCAGTATCAGCAAAAATTATCAGCTGATCACTGTCAGCACAACATGTTGCTGCCGTTATAATTACAATTCAGCGTAGGCAGTCACAATTTACAACCACCATCTAGCTTTGTTCCACTTGTGTATTTTAGCCTCTCATTTATTTGCTCACTCTCTTTGTCTCGCTCTCAATCTGAATGCAGCGCAGTGAATTTAGAAACAGGGCTAAATGAAACAGCACTGTAAACTGCTGCTGACCAAATGTAATCAACACCATAACAAACAGTGCATTCTAAATAATCAGCTGATTATGTCAGCACACACTGCTGCTGACTACGCGCTATTGTAATTTGTGCTTTATGCGTGGTAATACACTGCACCGGTGTGAGCGAGACGCAAAATTCTCGAAGGCCGAACAACAAAAACCCGCCTGGCTGTACTTAAGAGATAATTACCGCGACGCGAGAGTTGTTCCCCAACCCAGAGCTACTTTACGACTCCTGCATTAAATGTAATTATAATGGCAGTAACATGTTATTCTGACAGTGAACAGCTGATAATTTTTATTGATACTGTTGCTGACTACGCGCTAATGTAATTTGGGCTTAAGTTATTTTTTCTTATTAGAGACTGGAAAGAAGTGTCAAACTAGACTACAGTGGGTTAGGGGAGATGTGTGTGGGAAACAATTATTTGACGTCTATATACAAAAATTTATACTTTGGAAAAAGTTAAAAATTTATCAACGTAAAAACATTATTAAAAACAAAATATAAGAGTGGAATGCTGAATATAAGAATCTTTGCCAGATAAAGAGCAAATTTTTTGTTGAGATCTACCCTGATATTATGAGAAAACCAAGGTTCCGTATGAAGTAAAAACTAACAGGCTATGTACTGTCATACATTTGACAAATTATTTTTGTGCCAGATTGGGGTTGTTAATTCAAATTTATGTGATGTATGCATGATTCCTGAGTCGTCAGATCATATGGTCTTCAGATGTCCAAAATTTGATAGTATTCGCAATAGATATACATTTTTTTAAAGTTTTAATGACCTTAAAACTACTTTGAAATCTGGGGACTCGATTGTTTTCAAGTCTTTCCTGGAGTTTCTTAAGGATGCCAAGATCAACTTGTAGCTGTTTGATGATACTTTTTCTTAAGAGTATAACCTGGAAATTTGAGAGTATAATACTCCTCTAATTAAAGAATTCTTATAAACTGAAATTCGGATATATATCGAGAATAATATAATCGAGTTGATATTGTTACTACAGACTTTTTTGTATGAACTTAACATTCATATGTATTACAAAACATTTTTAATACAAAACAAGGTATAAATAAACCCTGATTCAGCTCCGATTTATTTGATTTTTTTTGGCATTGATATTACTTTTAACTGTGAAAATAATGATGCAAACAATTTTGAGTGCAATTGAATATTTTTCAAGTTATAAGGCTTTGAAAATCGAATTTTATTATCAAAAAAAGTTGGGTAAAAGGAAGAATTACGCTAGCCAAACCGCCTTTGGACATACAACAGTTAAGACTCTTCCGCTCGGCCGAAGGTCTGCTATTAAGAAAAATTATTTCCACATTTTTTTTTTTTTTGCACCAGAAATTACAAAATATTTAAAAAAGTTGTGTTCATGAAACTTATATTATTTTTGTAAATGCATCATTAAGAGCTTTTAATTGACACTTTTAAATATTATAATTAACTTCCCAGAAAAAATCTGTAATTAAGAATTTTGGAATTGTGCGTAATTTTGAATATAAATGAGAATTAAAATAATTTGTTTATATTTATAAATATAATAAATATGACTAAAATCATATGTTTGGGAAACTACTTCTATATATATATATATATATATATATATATAATTATGTTATTTTTCGCTTTCAAACAATCGAAAAACAGTTTTCTTTCCTTTGATATGTCCTTTATGTGTTAACCGATCTTTATAATATTTTTTCGGTCACCATAGTTTCTGAAAAAAAAAAAAAATATTTTAACCTATTGTATTTTAAAAATTACAAATTATATAAAAAAATAAACAGATAAGAAACAAAAATATGTAAATCGATTATGGTAAAGTTTGACCACTGTTTTTAAATATGTATTCCAATACTATATACAACCATGTAGTCTTATTGGATTATTTACCTCATCTTTCTCATTCTCTTTTCCCACAAAAAGAAAAAAACGATAAACCACCAGAGAAACAGGCCGTATCGGCTTGACCGGCGACTAGCCGCTAAGCCGATGAATTTTTGCAAGCCGCGCCGAATCGGATTGTCGGCGGCTTATTTTCCAGCCGTTTTAATCGACTAACATTATTATTATGTTTGTACGGACGATTAATGCAAATTAAAGTAACTTCTGAATAAATAACTTACTATTTATACGCAAAATGCACAAAGAAATATATTTCTTTATTTGTCATGCCAAATAGGAAAAGTACAGTTATTATCATCAAAGGATTAGTTACTAACTCGCAGATAAAATACCAGCTCACAGTTTATACGCCAAAATTTTCTTATAAAATGTTTTATTGATAATCAAATCCCAAATTCATAACGGTTTAAAAAAATTTTTAGTGCAAAAAAAAAAAAAAAAAACTTAATAAAAATGTCAAAAAAAATGTCAAGAAAAGAAATCGTATTGAATTCTAATAGGTTTTAATTTATTTATCGATAATTTAAATAATACAACCAATAAGAAACAAAGATAATATATAGTCTTATAAATACCTTCCTTTAGACAGTACAAAGAAAGTAGCTTGAAGCAGCTTTAAAAACTCTTAAAATCGGGAATAAAATTCGATGGGATAAAAAACTAATGGATTACAAATCGAAATAATTTTCTAATTACATTAGAAACAAATACATAACAAGTTAGATTTAAATCACTTTCTATTCTATTTTGCTACATAGTTTTCTATATTTCTCTAAAAATATAAATTAAAGTTAAAAATAATTTATTTTTAACAAATAAATTCGGCCATAGATTATTGACATAGATATGAACAGGGCAAGTTTTTATATGCATAAAAAAAATTGAAATATGCGCTTGAAAATACACGAAAAAATGGTATAATATGCACAGAAATATGCAAAAATAGCATGAATATGTATATAAAAACCAATGAAAATATGCACAAATATGCATTTTTTAACTTTCAATCTCTAATAGATTTCGATGTTTATAAAAATATTACTATTTTAATTTGAAGTATCATATTTAATGCTTCTGTTTTTTTTTTCTTTATAATATTTAAAATGTACTCAAAATTCTCACAAAAAGATTTTTAGAGATCATTTGATTGAACTCCAAAAAATTCACAAAAAGAGTGTGTTTTTGTTAAGAATCTATGTCATAATCTTTGAATTCGGTTGAGCCGAAAAAAATCATAAGCCGGTGGAAAATCGGCGCGCATCCGATTAGCCGCCGCCGATGAAAAATACTCTTTAAGCCGCCGCCGATAAAATATAGTCGGCTTGCTTCTCTCTAAACCACTTTTAGAAATGACAACAACAAACGTCATTTTTGATTGTATTGATGAAAAAGAAAGAAAAAAAAGTACATTTAAAAAATCACTGTATAGAAAAACGAATTATTAAATAAAAAAGAAAACGAATGAATAATTTCCATCATTTATAAAAGAAAATACCAGCAACAGGAACATTTTAAAAATAAATAATCAATGAAAATTTAAATAAACAAAATGAACAAGTGAAAGAAAAACTTATCTTGGTACACAAGAAAACAAGAATAGTATTGTTTTTCATTCCCCCTTGAGTTCTCAGCAGTCGGAAGAGGCAGTGGTGGCTGTTACCGTAAAAACAGCAGCAGCAATATATTAGTGGAAAACTACATCTAGCCAGTTGTTAAAAGAAGAAAAAGTATTAAATAATAAATAAAATATACTCGCATTAAGGAAACTAACAGTACAATGAGGTTTGTTCGGGATCCTTGTGGAGTGGCCTGTCTAATAATCACATATTTAATGGTAATTTATGCTGATTATGTCGTCATGAGATGGATTATTTTGCAAACAATGCAAAACAGGTACAGATAGACAAATAATAAAATAATGATTGATGATTTCGTTTGTTAAATATCGATATTTTGAAATTAATTTGTGTATTCATTATTTTGTGTGTGTTTGGTTGTAGTATTTGGGCTCCTTTACATGTGGTACTCTTCAATACGGTCGTTTTCCTATTGGGCTTGTCTCATCTTAAGGCTGTTTTATCCGATCCCGGCACTGTACCATTGCCAGCAAATCGTTTAGATTTCTCTGATTTACATACGGTGGGTAAAAATAATGGTACTGGCAATGGTCATAACGAATGGACGGTATGTACTCGCTGCGAAACATATCGACCACCACGAGCCCATCACTGTCGCATTTGTAAGCGATGCATTAGACGAATGGACCATCATTGTCCTTGGATAAATAATTGTGTGGGCGAACGTAATCAAAAGTTTTTCTTACAATTTTTGGTGTATGTTGGAATGTTGGCGTTATATTCGATTGCTTTGGTTGTGGGTTCTTGGGTATATCCCTGTGAGGAGTGTGGATCGGATACATTGGAATCACAAACAAGATTGTAAGATATTACATGTTTCTTATTTTTTTTACTTTTTATAAGTTATAATAGAAAAAGAAAATTACCAGATATTTTTTATTGGGTGCTGAGTATTTTTAGGAAAAAGTAATAAAAGGGATGTAGCAATTTTTTTATTTTTACTATTTACTACACTTTGTAATTAAACTTGTATTGAATTTATTAGTGCATTGAAAAGTTATTTTTTCTGCATTTTTTTAAATTTTTATAAAGTATCATTGTTCATATTACTTTATCAACTTTTTGCCTATTGAGTGAATTTTAATATAAAGTTTTTAGTTATTTCCAAAATAGTTTTTAAAATTTTTCAATTCAATTGTTTTAAATAGATGAAAAATATATAAATTTTTTCAATGTGATGTAGAATTAAAAGTATTATTTGCCAGAAATTATTTTTATACTTTTCACCAAAGTTTCCATACCGTTTGTAATTTGTATTTATCTCAATAAAGTTTGTGGCGACTACTAACTATATGAACCTCGGTTTTGGCATGCAATTTTAGAAAAAAGTAAAATAAAAAAAAACGACGTCATTCAAAAGCCAACATATCTAGTCATTGGTACAAAAAAAGTTTACAGATACCATTAACAGTTATAAGAAGAGAAAATTAAATGTACCGAATTAAAAAAAAATAATTCCAAAAAAAAAGGACCTAAACAAATTTTTTCAATTGAAAAAAAGTACATATATTTAAACATTTTGTACTTAAATATTATGAATCGAACATGACTTTTTTTCCCAAACTTTTTTCATAAAAAATAAAATTTGGTTCTTAGATATTATTAAATAGTTCTTAATGAAAATTTTGGGAATTTTGCAAAAATGTTGCTTAAATTTTGGTTTATTTTTATAAGATTCTTATGGAAATGCTAAATAAAAATAGTTAAAATAGAAAATATTAGCAATAAATGCCAATTTTCCAAGAAAAAGTTGTTAGAAAATAATGTTAAAAAATTTGCACAAATTTGATACCATTCTGCAGCACATGAAATAATTTTGTTAAACAGCGCTCCTGTTCTGTTGAATGATCACAACATATAGATAAAATAAATTAAAAACTAAAAATTTTCCAAAGAAAATTTCAAAAAATTTTTACAAATGAAAATATTAAATAAAATTTAAAGTCTTCTTGACTTTTGATTCATATAGGAAAAAGTTTTAATATTTAAGAAATTATTCTTAAATAATATGAACCAAAATCAATGAAACAAAATTTTTATATTTATGTACAAACTTTTTTTTGGGAAAAAGTAAAAATTTAAAAAAAATGTCAATGGAAAAAAAAAATACTAATTAAAATAAAGGTAAAAAAACTTAATTACTAAATTTCGAGAAGTACCATACCTTGAAAAGTTAAACGTGTAAATTCTTAAAAAATAATTTTAAAAAATTAAATTTTTTTCTAAATCTAAATTTTCATAATTTTTAGATTGCACAGTGTTATTTTACTACTGGAATCAGCTCTATTTGGCTTATTCGTTTTGGCGATAATGGTAGATCAAATGCATGCCATATTACATGATGAAACTGCAGTGGAACAGGCTCAACAAAAGGGTTCATATCGACCAAATAGACGTAAATTTTATTTACTGGCTGATGTCTTCGGTAGAGGTCATCCCGCTTGTTGGCTGTTGCCGTGTACAAGTTTTTCATCGTCCTCCTCGACACTGCGTTATTATGATACGCCTCTACTGAGTCATGATGTTTAAATAAAATTTAAATACATACAAACATACAAATAAGATAAGATCTATTTTATTTTTCTTAATAAGCATTTTCTCAATGATAAATTAATTGTTTTACTTTTTTGAAAAGATTTCCTTGTAGAAAAGGAAATTGGTTTTTGTGTTTGCCTTTTATTATTTACTTTTTTTGTATTTAACATTTCAATTGTGTTGTAAAATATACTCCAAATAATTATTTATTTATTATTATAATTAACTTTTTTTGTTTAATTTACATATTGTATTTATGTATATTATTATAATAATTTCGTGTTTCTATTTTTTTTTTTTTTTTCAATTAATGATCTTTTGTTTTAAATATTGTTTATATATTTTTGAGAAAAAGAAATGATAATTGAATTAGCCTTAATTGTAATTTTAATTTAAACATAATATTAAACATAATCAAAACTTTTTTTTAAATTGATTATGCTTCTTAATATTAATAGAGAATGTATTAATGTACCAATTAATCAACAAACAAATCAACATACCAACCCTTAAACTATTCTGTATATCTGTATGATTAATTTTAAGTGGAGCCTTTAAAATAATTTGAATTTAATAAGAAATTAATTAATTATTGATTGATTAATGATATTATAATTATTTACTATAAAGATTTGAAGGAAATGCATTTAGGTTTTTATTTTGTGCTGAACAGGTACAAATGAAAATAAAAAATATTTGTCTATGGTTTGAGCTATTGAAACAAGAACAAAAATACTTATTAAAAAAATAAAGAAAACTTAGTAAAATACTTTCTTATACACCACACTATTTAGGACGATGTTTGGCAATATGAATTTATATTATAAAATTTACTTAAACCAAAAATAAAAGAAATTAAAAATAAAATAAAAAAAATGTAGAGTACATAGTATTTTACCAATAAATATTATGAAAATGGATTTATATTTAGCACATTTACTCCTAAGAAAACTATAAGAAAACAAAATACAGAAAAAAAAAAAAATAAGAAAACAAGAAAAAAAATCAACCAAAGCAATTTTCTAAATAAATTTTAATTTATCATCAATTATAAGGATATTATTTGATTGAAAGTTAAGTAATAAGAGGTTTGATTATACATTTCTCCATTAGTGGTAAAATCTGTTTAATTTTTCAATATGTGTTAAATTATTTATAAATTTGTTGTATCCTTTTCCCGAGATTTTGGTTAGAATACAATTAAATTATAAGTCGATCAATTTAAAATTAAAAATTTTAATTTTGAAATCTACCGATCGAAAGTTGGGTACAATAAATATTAAAATGATGATTAATAAAAGTTGATTTATTAAAAAATATGTTAAAAAGATTTCTATTAAAATTTATTCACTTCCTGTATTACAAAACAAGCACAAATGCATAGTATTCTGTTGACATGTGCATTTAATACATGGCTTTACAATACGTCTCCGATCACGATTTGGCTTTAATAATTGTTTTTGTAAAGACCAAATAATATCACTGGATAATGAACTAATACTTAGTTTTAGAATTGATTCAAAATTTAAAGGATTCACTGCGTAGCTTAAAATTGATTTGGTCACTTGATTAAGGAGGAATTTGCGGTCAATATCTGTTATAGAGTAAATGAAAAGAATATTTATGATTAAAATGTTTTTTTTTAATGTTATAAATTGAAATTTACCTAATAATTCTTGTCTTACACCCATGACCTTGTGTTCAAAATGACATTGTATGGCAGCGAACACACGACGTCCTATGCCCACTATAAGTTCACGTTTGAATTTTGTAACATAGTGTTCGATAAAGATCAGTTCGTTGCGACACAAATTAGTGCAATGGGTTTTTTGTACCAAACTACTGGTGGAGTCAACCACTATAGATGTGAGAGATCCCTAAAGGTATTAAAAAATCTCAAATTTCAAAAGGTTATCGTGTATCGAATTACTTAATAATATCACATGATTTCTAAACAGTCTAATGTATACTATATTGATAACTTACCGCCGGTGTTGGTTTCCTATCAGAAACTTCTCTAACTTCAATAAGAGGATGTATTTTATAGCTTGACATACCAATTGTACTTGGTATTTTACTAAAAGATACTCTACCAGCAGAACTGCGCCTAAAATCTTGGCTACCTAAATGTTTTGAAGGATCTTGTAAGGAAGCTATAATTTGTGTGGCTCTCTACAATCAAAAGATAACAAATATTAAAAGAAATTTCTCTCATCTAAAACAAAAAACTTACAAATATAACAAATTTTTTTGCCTCATCAAAGAAATGATCTATGCGATCATATACACTTTTAAAAGCCATTTTGTCAGAGGACAAATCTTTATGGAATTTCGCCAAAATATGTTGCATTATAAAATGAGCAGCCTTATAAATTGGATCATCGGGTTCAAACGGAACTTTGATATTATCCTCCAAATCTAAAGCTGCATTTAAAGCTTTGCACACCTCGCTATCTAAAAGCTTATCAAAACTTCCCTCAAATTCTGTACACAAAGAACTATAAGTGAATGAAGTTTTTTCTGGCTCTTGTTTCGATTTGTTTTCCTTCTTTTTGGCATTCAGAAAGTAATCGATTTTCTTGTGATTCTTTAAAGCTCTTTGTTTAATTTGTTGTTGAATTTTATACCATTTTTCCTGATATATTTGCTTGTGATTCTCCATAAATACATTCTTTTTCTCATTCGCTTGTTGTAACAATATTTCCACTTTTTGCTGATTAGCTATCCTCTCTGCCAGACGTTTATTCCAAGAGTGTATTTGTTTTTCTTGCTCTCGTTGGACACGAGTTTCATGTAGTCTTCTCAAGTTTTTATGTAAACGATCCTTTTTAAATTGGAATAACTTTTTAAGAGAAATCAAATGTTTACGTTGTAAATCACCGCGTACATCGGTATGTTTTTGGAATCTTAATTGACGCAAGGCTTTCTTATGTTGTATAGCTGCTTTATTAATAGCTTGTATCATTTGTATGTAGGCAAATTTTTCTAAAGTTCTATCATATAAACGTTTATAGCGTTCCGCTCTTTGTTGATCTAAATATGATTTTCGATGTATAATTTCTGAATAGGTATGTTCTCGTTGTAATAAATTATGATGATCACGATTGGTTATACTTTCAGCATTGGCTATAAGCAAACGATCATGTTGTTCAGCTTCCTGTGGGATGGAAACTTAAAATTAATCAAGTAGAAACATTTTAAGGACTTACCAAACGACTTATTTCCTGTAGAATATAATACAATTGTGATTTATGCAATTGCTGGCGATATTCATTGAAATCCTTTAAATTGCATATAACATCGTTATCCAAAGTTATTTCACCATTTTCACGCAATCTTTTTAAATTTCTTTCATTAGCATAAAATGTTTTCAAATTAGAATCATGCAAAGGATTGTATTCGGGTATACTATCATGTCCAGAAGGATCAAATTCTTGTTTTAAGTGTCTTAACTATAAAAAATATATATATTTTATCTTTTTTCCCTTTAACCATATTTATATCCTTACCGACTGTCCAATTTTATTTTTCGAAAATATCACTTGATTTCCAGGACATTTTAACATGGGCAATTTGGAGTTTAGCGGTATTTGTTCCCAGCCTGGTAGACTATTAATCGGTAAACCTGATTGAATTTTTATATTTTGCAAAGAAATATTTAGATTTGGTCTTTTTGGTAATGATAATAATTCGATCATATTGGCTTTTTACTAAATTAAGCGAGTACAGGTCGAGATTTTACATAAATTGTTAAGAATTTTTATTTGATTTTAATTATTTTTCGTAAAAGAAAAATGTTAATATTTAAATAAAATAAAATTTAATGAATTTGGATTTGATTGTTTTCAGAGTTCGGGTTTAGCTTTATTTTTATTAAAATTACTGCTGTAATAATTTTTGTACTATAAACTTTATTTACATTTTAGAATATTAACGGCCATTAGACATTTGAAGTTTATCTAAAAATAAATTTGGCAAATAATAATTACTTTAAAATACACGTTCAGATATGTCCGACGACTTCAAAAAATATTTTTTCTATTACAATTTTAGTTTAACATTGTTTAATTAAATCAACACTATTTTAATAAAAAATAATCATTGATATCAAGGCTTTCTTAATTTATGCATTATTGTTGTGACAAAAATGAATAAAAGCAAAAGTATCTCATACCACTGTGCCATACTCTAGTCAATTGTCATTATTGATGAAAGTTTAAGGATTCACCTTTTTTTGTGGCTTTTTTAAAATCAAAAAAAAAAAAAAAAAAAAAAAACAAAACCAGCAGACAGACGCAAAGACGGACATCCCCAACTCCCCAGACACGTGTTTACATAACAATAACAACTCTCCATATTAGCAACAAAATACATTTAAAAATATATTAAAGAATCCATGGCATTTGGGACTATAGTAAATACTATTCTATATACCCGTAAAAACCTAGGGAACGTTACCATGATTGCGTTATGAACTATTTAATCTGTATCCTTTTATTTTAGTCACGAAAAATAATAAGAAAATGTTATTCGAAAAAAAAAAAAAAAAAAAAAACAGATCAGACCAGAATTATTTTGTGGAGGAGTTGTTTGCGTTAGGTATGAAAGCACGTCAAACGACATGTATTGTGGGAATTGTTTTAATGTTCAAATTAAATATTTATCAGATAGAAAATGAGAGAGAAATTTCACATATATAAAACAAATCAAAAGAAAATATAAAACTATGCTCGTAATGTGTACAAAACAGAGATTTATTTTACTATATTTGTTGCTTACTCTAAAAGCTCTAAGGGCGTTAAAGCTTTGTTAGGTACCTAAAATAGTATCATTTAATACTCTTTTAGTTTTTTGTGAAATTTTTAGGAACTTTTAATGGTTTCTCTTAAAAAGTAGGAGATTTAACTAGGAAAACTTCAAACAATAATTAAATAATAAGAAATACAGCTAAGAGGGACCTGGTGGATATTAAGCTTAATTAATTTTTATTAGGGTTTAATGGCGTTTTATTGTTAGCAGTATGCTTTAGGGAATAAAGGGTTTTAAATATATACATAGGTACTTTGTAATAACAATTACTTAATTCAAATTACAGGTTTAATGTTTCGTAACTGTTATTTTTTTAGTTCAAAAGGTTTATAGGAAAAAATAAATACAATAATTCTTCAACTCCATATTTTGTGGACATTACCCTTTAGCCATCTTCTGGATTTAATAGTAATGATATGAATTTGGTCCAAATTATCATGTGAGAGACAGTTGTGTCTTAAGTCTCCAAATTACTGTGTAAGGTCTGTAAATAAGATTTTCAGTGGACTTCTCTTCTGCGTCAATATAGCGTCTACAAAAATTACTGAGTTGCTGTATCTTCCAGTACCTCAATGGAGAATTAAAATCCTAATAAAATTTCTGATTTCTGAGCAATTGAAAAACCTTGCAGAATTCTTAAGAAACGAATAAATTTTTAATGGAAATTATTATTTTAATATTTAAGCAATTGTTTACTTAATGTTAATAATGTAAACATTTTTATAAAAGCTTTAAATAATAATTTGTATATTAAAAATCTCATTTTAAGTATTTAATTAATTGTTTACATTACGTTTACTTAATGCCAAAACTGTAAACAATTATTAACATTAAAATAATAAATATTATATTAAAAATCATATTTTAGGTATTTATTTAATTGCCTACATCATGTACATTATTGACACCTTAAAATTTTTATAAGATATTAAAAAATTTATTTTTATTATTTATTTTATTATTTACATTACAATTTACTTAATGACAATACTTTAAAATAAGAATTAATTTTATATTAAAATCTTATTATCAGTAATTATTTAATTGCTTACATCGTGTCAACAATGTAGACACCTCGACATTTTATAAAATATTAAAATAATAAATTTTATATTAAAAATCGTATTTCCAGTATTTAATTAATTGTTTTTATTATAAGTTTTTATAACATATTCAAATAATAAAATGTATACTAAAAATATTATTTTTAGTATTTATATAATAAATTACATGATGTAAATAATGTGAAAAATTAACAAATTCTGCTAAAAATTTATTTTCTTAAAAGTTGTTTATTAAAAATTGTAATTTTTTAATTTTCTTAATTCTTTACATTATGTCAATAATCCAAATATTTGGAAAAATTCGTTAAACTAACAAAAACTTTATAATAAAATTTTTGCTTTCAACTATTTACTTCCTTTTTTACACCATGTAAACAATTTTTTTTTTTGGAAAATTAAATTTTTAGTATTTATTTATATTAAAAATTTTATTTTCGGTATTTTTTTAATTAATTACATCATGTAAATAATTAAAAAAAAAGAAATATATATAAATTCTACAATCATTTTATTTCTCCAAAAATTATTTACTAAAGATAGTAATTTTGCTATTTTCTTAATTTTTTACATTGTGTCCATAATGTATACATAAGAAAAATTAGTTAAACTTAAATTATTTACTTTTTAAATAAAAAAAATTTTGATTTTTTTAAGAAAATTTAATTTTATTATTTATTTATACTAATAACTTTATTTTCAGTATTTATTTAATTATTTACCTAATGTAAACAATATAAAAACAAATTATATAAAAAATTAATTTCCCCAAAAATTGTTTACCAAACTTTTGTTTTTAATAAATTTTTTGCTTTAATAAACTTTCTATACCTTTTTTACACCATGTCAAAAATGGACACAATTAGTTTAATTAATATTGGAATTAATTTTTTAGAGAGATTTTAATTTTGCTATTAAAAAAATTGTTCACCTATTTAAACATTTTAAAATAATATTAATTTTATTTTTTATTTAATTTATGTAAAATACTTTATATTTTTCTTTTTTTGGTGGTAAATTATGATTTTTGTGTTCACTTAATTATTTACATCATGTCAATAATTACAAAATCTTTTTTTAAAAACTTTAATTTTTAGTAATTATTTTACTGGATATGAACATTTTACAATCTACTATAAATTTTCTTATTTTCTACTCTCAATCGTTATGAGTGGAAACCATTTATTAAAGCAATAATCGAAGAGGTATTTCCGATAAATTTGTACAATATCCTATAATTATTTGTGAGCTCCTAAATGATTTTTTTTTTTGTATTCCACTGACAACTCAAACCGATTTTGACGGTAGGCCCTACCTAGAAAGTGGTACTTATCATTAAAAAATTATTTACAGTAATTCCCATTTTTTGCAATATTACTTAATTTCTGTCTTTTGATATTTGAAAGCTTTTTTTTTTCTTTTTAGATTCGTCTACAAAATATTATCGATTTTTGGGTGAGTATTTTTGGTACATGACCACATCACATCACAAAATATTAAAAAAAAAAAACAATTAGTTTCTTTATTACTAACCATTTTATTTCTATAAAAAATTAATTACACTATATGGTCTTAAATATTGCATGTTTAAATAACATACATTGTACTTGCTGTCGAGTATAACTTATTCGTCTTATTGTTGAATGTTCTTGAGTTTACCGGTATTTCAGGCTAAAATCTATTTGTAACGCTATTAAGCTGCTAAACGATATAAACAATAACCCCTACCCCGCCCACAAACAGCCAGTCAGCCAACTTGGTTTACGCATACAAATTAACAATAACAATGAAGTGCTTGCTGAGAAGTTCAATGGAAAACAAAAAATGAAAAGAATTAAAAATATTAAATAGCCAACCTTTAACAACAGGTATAAAATAATGTAAAGATATAATCGTAAAAATATTCTGTAAGTAGAAGAGAAGTACTTCAAAAACAGAAATTTATTGAAGCACAAAGCCATAAAGGAAAAAAGTAACTAACGATTTACCAAACTAACCCCCAACCCTGCTGTGGCTCAACGGGATAAACAAACAATTTGGTGAGAAATAGTAAGGAAAAAACAGGGTGTAATTGTACAGTTTTTGGTACTAATAAGTATGAAAATATACCATGGTTTATGAAATACTATATTAAGATTTTGGTACTGTTTTTAAAATAGCTGTGTTTTGTTGCTAACTTTCGTAGTTAATTTTATAAAAAATTTAAATTTATATACGTTAGGAGTTAACGTGTTAACATGTTAACTTTTATTACGTTTATACGCACCATTTACTCGCAATTAAAAATATTCCGATATGAAAATTTTGCTGTATAAACAGTGAGTTAGTACTATATTTGTAAGTTAGTAACTCACGAAAAATAATCGTGATTAGTGAAGATAATTGCAAATAAAACGTATAGCGTTGCCACTTTCTTTTACGTTCATAGAATTTTCGATGATAATAGTTTAATTTTTCCCATCTGGCACGACAAATAAGGAAATATATTTATTTTTACAATTCGCGTATAAACAGTGAATTATTTATTTGCAAGTTATTTTTATTTGCAACAATCGCGCGTATAAACGTAATATTTAACGTCGATAAAAGTGCTGCCAATTTATGAACAAAAATACAATTTTGAATATTTGATGTCAATAAATGGAAAAAATATAAAAATAAAACACAATGAAAACAAATTTAAATTATTAGTTTTTTTAAATAAAATATAAAGATTTATTTGTGCAATTCTGTCTGAATATCGTTTTTTTGCTCACTATCAGCGTTAACACTCAACGGTAGCAACAAAACACAGCTTTTTTTATTACGCTTTTGTTATAGAACGTAAAAAATAAATAACTTTAAAAATAATAATTTAGTCTAAAAGTAATTTTTCGTTTATAACCGTGATGATAGTAAATGTTCATTATAGCAAATTTAAAGTTTTATTTTCGTGACACAGTTGTATTAAACTACCAAATTTGGTACATTTTCCATAAAATCTATGGTACAATTTGTAATTTTTATTTATCCACCCTCATGGAATTTGTTTTAAACTCTCTAATAATCAGATAGTAAGTAATAAAGAGAGTGCTACAGAAGAAAGCCGATGAGAGCTTATTGAAAAGCTTTTTTGATTAAACAAGGAAATACTTTCACTTCAGAGATTCATAGAGATTTTCTTTAGTTGTAAAACTAAATTCATAGAGAATAGACATGAAATAACGGTAGAAAAACTTGTAACGAGTCATCGAATCAAAAGAAAAATAAACGTTGTTGTTATTTGAGTTAAATGTTTATACAAGTGTCTATATAAAAGTATGTGTATACATTTTTAATAAACGTTTGTTTGTGTGTGTGTGTTCGTTGATGAAAACTTATACAATATTATATGAAGAAAAACACCACCAAAGATTTTGATTTCAAAAAATATGAAACAAACCTTCTCATACCATATTTTTTGAAAATAATTCTAGCTACTACTACCAACCCACATCTAACAACAACTACTACAACATCAAGTCATCATCTTTATAGTGAAAATAAAAAAACAGTAGTTTATTTTATAGAAAAAAAAAAAAGATTTGCCTTTCTACTAGTTAGACTTTTTAGTAGTTATAGTTGTTGTATAAAGAGTGTAAAGGAGCAAAAATTTTAGTATTTTTTTTTCTCATACTTAACATATACATTTATATGTATATACATACATACAAACATTTAAGCTTTAAGTACACACGGTGTATATGAATGTGATTATTTTTCGTTTTGTTTACCACTTATACAATGACAGAAAAAAGTCTCATAGAGCATATAGAAAAATATATAATAGAGAATAAAAGACAAGGAAGAAAACTAACAAAAAATATATATATTTTTTTTGTATAAATAAAAATGGCCAACATTATCCTCATCAACATTATAGTGACAAACAAATAAAGTTAATTGTGCAAAATACATATATGTACATGAGTTTACATACATATGTATGTGTATAAACATACATACATTCATAAGTGGAAAAACACAAAACAAAAGAATCTTTGAAAATACAAAATATAATACATACAAACATTATAAATAATGAAATATACAAACGCAAAAATATAATAAAAAAGTTATTTAAAAATCACAAATAAATATTAAATACAAATTTATTGCAAATTATTAGTTTAAAAAAAATAACATAACACGTCTAAGGAGTGTTACAATATGGTAATTTCTTAAAATAAAAATATTAAAAAAAAGTTTTGAAAATAAACGGAAATGAAAAAACAAAAAAAAAAAAAAACATACACATGAATAAGAAGCAGAAAATAATAAAAAGAACATGTCGGAAAATGAAATGAGTTGAAGTGCTCTCTACACAACCATCATTAAAAGAGCAGTTAAAGTTCTTTAAAAAAAGAAAAATAACAACAATGAAATGTTTAAAACTTGAAACTTAATTTAATATCCGTCTATATAATTATTTTAATTTGAATTTTAATTTCAAAATTAAGATTATATTTCCTAAGACTTTTAATAGTATTTGAACAAATTAAATTGAAACGTTTAAAAAGGTTACTGTCAAAATAAGAAATTTCGTAATATAAAAATTAACTCCATGACAAAATTACTTTATTAGTTTAACTGTAATTTAATTTCAAATATTATTTTCATTTTGTCTTCTTTTCAAATATGTATACAATTTTTTACAATACGAAAATTTGTTGAAGACTTTTTGCAAAAAACACTGAGAAAGGATGGATTTGTGATTTTTTGCATATTTTTCATTTTTAATTATGGAATAAAATTCTTGTTAGTTAATAATTTTAAACGAGATTTTACACTTAAGTAGATTTTTTGGAGTTTAATTTTAGGCGCTATTCACTTTTTTAGATTTATCTACGAAAATTTCGTAATTCCCACAAAACTAAAAAATTTCCAAAAATGGGATTTTTATATCTTTCCAACCGATATCGGGGAGCAAAAATTTCTATTATAAAATATTAAAAACACTTTAGACTAAATAAAAAGTATAACTTTTTTCTGATTCCGGCTTATAAATATTATATATGTTACTTTAGAAAATTTTTATATAACTGAAAAAGAATGTAACCACTTTTTTTGGCAAAAAACGGGAAAAAATCGACTTTTTTTGAAAGATTTAATTTAAATGCTTGTAACTTTTGACTCCGTAAATATTTTTTCAAAGTTCCTTCTTTACACAATTTTGCTATTTATTGTTAATGAAATAAGGAAAGTTTAAATAAAATTGGACCCGCTGTAGCGAAAAAATTTAATCTTTGAAGCCTATTATCTCTCTCTATTTAATATTTTTTGAAGATCTCAGAATCCTCCTATATAAAAATCTTTAAAATCGGTTTAGATATAAGGAATCAGGATTGTTATTAAGAAATTGTATACCCTAGGTGTCCAACTTTGGGACCCTGTGGACTCGCCCCCTGTAGGTCTATATGATCCAAGCTCAAAACATAAACTCGTCTATACCTCTACTATCACCATGTGAAATTTCATGCAAATCGGAGCAGCCGTTCCGAGATTCCATAATTATTTCAATTTCATTTTTTGAATCGCACATTCTGCACTGTTTTAATTTATAGTTTATATGGAGCATACTTTCTGGGGCAAATATGAAAAATATAGGGAAAATAAGTTAGTTTAAAAATTTAATTTATATGTACGTTCGAAGGTCCCAATTCTTTTAAGTACTTCCTAAATAAAAAATAAAAATAAAGAAATAAATAGCAGAGATAAGGATGCATTAATATAGGAACATATCAATTTTTTTTTTAATCTGAAAGTTTTAAGACTTACATATAATGTCCTTAAGACATTATATTATTTTATTTTTTTTAAGCTTTTTATCTTTGGGTCAACTTACGCATAATCCTTCCAAATATTATATTTTCTTTATAAACTCTTTAAATTTCAAATTATTTTAGAGCCAAATTTTTTTTGTTTTCAATAAAGAGGTTGACAATTTAAAATGAGTATGGCTTAAAAAATAGATTCAAGAAATATATTAATATTTAGGGAATTCATTCTAAAATTATTTTGATTTATTTTTTTATATAAAAGTTGTACATATTATTGTGACCAACTCCTGTATGCTTCACATTATTGTTCATAAAATACATATTGTCTAAATTTTACACAATTTATTGGAATTTAATTTGATAAATATGAAACAGTTGAAAAGAGAAAAACTTGATATGTCTATAATTTATTAGTTTAAAAGTTTAATTCTCTTTATAATAACAAATGTATATTTTGGCTGATATTTAAGCCAAGAATTCTTTAAATTGTTTATATTTTAAAGATACTTTTAAATATTACTATACAAACTTCTACGAATATAATATTAACTTTTCCTATAATAAATATTTAATATTTTAGCAAGTGCTTTTGAGCATAACTTATTATGTATATACAAAAATGAAATGATTTTTGTATACCTCCTTTACAAAATCAATAGAATCTTTAATATTTCTTTTAATAATCATAAAATAATAAAAATTTCATTTCAAACATCTTAATACATTTCTTCCTTTTCTTTTAAAAAACAAACACTCTTTATCTCGAACATATTGTCCCCTATTCTTTTTAATTTCCTAAAAATTCTCTAATTTCGGTAATATTTCTAATTGTAATGATTTTTGTCTAATACTTTATAAGAATTCATGCTTATTAATATTAAGAATATGATTCAATGAACTCATAAGAGCTTAAATTTATTGAATATTTATAATAAAGAAAGGGGAAAATCTAATTAATGTTGTAGCCTTAGTAAAATTGTAATTAATAATTATAATAAATAGGTACGAGTACGTATAAAGGTACGAGTACTTGTAAAGATTTGCTGTCCTAAAATTACTTTTGCTTAAGTTAGCACTCTTTATATATGTACTTATTAAGAAAATGACTTGATACTAAAATCTATGAAATAATTAATAGTAGTATGTAATATAATTAATAGATATGAAATAAGTAGTTTTACGAAAATGAGATATTTTACTTTTATTTATTATAAGAGTAAAAAACAATATTAATTGGTCACATGCATTTGATTTGTTTATGAATATTTGGTAATAATCTATATATATTGTCTATATATATATATATATATATATATATATATATATATATATATATATATAACGTCTGGGTGATTGACTGACTGACTTACTTGGTGATTCATTATCGCACAGCCCAAACGGTTAAAGCTATAAAGATGAAATATGGACTGTAGATTGGTCTCCTACCGAATAGATCCACTTAGACGGGACTTTTGGAAATTTGAATGTTTAGGAGGTAAAAAGGGTAAAAACGTGTAAAATCGGTAACCTTGCATCTCCTTAACTAATAGAGGTACAAAAAAAAGTTGAATAGATATCGTTATTCATTTAAAAATAATCGGATAGGCGTCTGGTACTTTTTTGAAATTCGACTCTTTTAGGGAGACAAATTTTAATTTGATACTTTTTTGGAATCCAATCTATATTTTAATCCAGTAAGTATAGAAATAAAATATGCATCAAATTAGTACCTTATTAAAAATTAGCGAATACTAGTTTGGTACTTTTTGGAAATTCGAACGTTTAAGGGGTAAAAATCGTACCTGATTTTGGTACTTTTTTCACAAAATATTTTTTTCTTTTTACTGACACATACATATGAATATTTTAACATTAGATCCTAGTGCAATTTAGAAATTCATTGAAATACAATCTTTGTTACATTCAGAGGGAATAAAAAGTACCAAAAAAGGGATAAAATTTTAAATTTAATTTTATTCAAATTAAATAATGCATTATATTATATTAATTTATATTAAACATGTAGTCCTAAGTGAGTGAGAATTCACAAGAGGGTAATTTGTGGTACATTTTTGATCTTCTAATGGTACTTTTTGAATTTTCTATAATATTCAATCTAGAAACAAGAAATTAGAGATATATGATCCTAAGTGAATGAATAACAGGGGATTTTGTGGTACTTTTTCATTCCCCTAATGTTACTTCTTGAATTTTATACAATATTGAACTTGTGCTATGGTGCTATGTGGGTAAGAATTCAAGAGGGGAAGTTTGTGGTAATTTTTCGTTCTTCCAATGGTACTTTTTGAATTTTCTATAGTATTGAACCTTCAAATATGAAATTAAAAATATATGATCCTAAGTGAACAAGAGTCCAGAAAAGAGGATTTGTGGTACTTTTGCATTATTTTAATGATGCTTTTTAAATTTTCTAAAATATTAAACCTGGGAACATGAAATTAAAGATATATGGGTCTAAGGGAATGAGAATCCATTAGAACGTACTTTATGGTACTTTTCGTTTTTATATTATTCTTTGAATATTATGTAATAATAATTAACTTTTAAGCGTGGAATTAAAGACATATCGTTCCTTGTTTAGAATCCACAAGCCCTCTACTAAAATATAATATGATAGGTGATAGGAATCATAGTTGAAGAGTACCAAGTGTTTATCTGGTCTATGTAGGAGTACTGCAAGATCGGGTTAAATGCTATCTATATAAAAGTGAATCTGTTTTTGTTACTCTGTCTGTTTTAGAATTTAATTTCGATGCTTTTATTTTATTTCAATGCAATGGGGTAGCGATGTACACTGTGTTTATGCTATTAGAAATATTGTTCAAAAATTTATAATTATAAAATTAAAACTTAACACAATTTGAGTTTATATTCAAAGGTTCGAAAGAATTAATTCTTTATTTCCCTTTTTAAAATTGAATTAAATCATATAGAATTATTAATTCTTTCAAATAAATTCATCATAATTAATTCTGTAGCTTAATTCCTAAAGCTTTTGATATTATGGAATTAATTCATTTATGAATTAATTCTTTGGGAATGCTTAATTCTTTTGATTTCATTCAATTTTGTTTAAATTCAAACTATTACAAATTGAATTAAACAATTTTTCAACCATTCAATTTGTACTAGATTGAATTAAAGTTTTATTGTTTAATTCTTTAGATTTTAAACAAATTTATATAATTGCAAAAATGATTTATAGTAAGCCACGTTTATGTACACACGTGTTTCGGGACGTGCATCACATTTAGTATGAGATATCTATTATTTTTATTAGCTTTGTATTTAACGTGTCCTAATTTGCATCTGTTATATGCACTTAGGTTATTCTGAATCATGGGATTTATCCCAAGATCTTACAGAGAACGTATTACGAATATTATTTTTCTTTAAAACTCTGAAGTGCAGCTTCTTTACAACGTTTAGAACAATCGTATTAATGATATCGCTATGTCAGTTTATATTTTAATTTTTTGATAACTTAGTAATAAAAATATAAAGTTTTAGTTATGAACAAAAACATTTTCAGCCCAATCATAAACAAAAATTCTGCTTGAGATTACTCACTTTTCTCCATTCTCTTATTGTGAAAAATAAATTTCCCTTTTATATTAACTGCGTTAAGAGAAAAAATTTTCAAGGAAGATTTTTTCCGTGGGAACAGAATTCCTTGGGAATATTTATGATTGGGCTGTTTATTCTTAAAAGAAATTGACTTAATGAAGTCCCTGAATAAATCTATAGATTATGTTTATTCAAAGATCTCATAATTTCTTAATTTTTTAGTCTACGATATGAGTGTTAAATTATGGGTATTTCAGGTCTTTGACTTACAGAAATAATTCTCAAATGGTGTCCTGAACCACAACATTTGAGAGATTACAAGGAGACCGTATTTTTCTCTATAAAACCAAATTTTTACTATAATTTCGATTTTTCACTAAAATTCGATTTTTCACTTAAAAGTCGAATATTTAGTGAAAAGACGGTTTTTTCACTAAAAATCTGACTTCACTTAAAAATCCGCCTTTTTGCCAAAAATTATTACTAAAAATTCGATTTTTCACTAAATTCATTTTTTTCACTAAAATTCAATTTTTCACTTAAAATTAGATTTTTCACTAAAAATCCGACTTTTAACTAAAAATTAATTTTCACTAAAATTTATAATTTTCACTAAAAAGCCGATTTTTCACTAAAATTTCGACTTCACTAAAAAACGATTTTTCACTAAAAGTCCGATTTCTCCCCATAAAACCATTTTTTTTTTTTCTATAAAAACGATTTTTTTTTATTCCGATTTTTCACTAAAAACTCAATTTTAACTAAAAATCAATTTTTCAATTAAAACTCCGACTTTTCACTAAAAATTTCGACTTTTCAACTAGTGTTTAAAAGCTTTCATATTAGTATTTAAATAAATAAAAATCAATAGAACTTCCTAAAATATTAATGAAGGGTTAAATTTTCCAAAAAATACAATTTCTTTTTGTGTACTAAAGTCTAAAAATAAAACTATTGGCCCATTTAAATAAGAAGAACTTTAAAAGCCAATCATCAAAGACACAGGTCAGGGCTTTCAAAGGAAACAAGACCCTCCCTAATAAATAACTAGCAAACAATTCAGGGCCTGCCTGACTGTATAAGCAAATGAATGATGATGGTAACTTAAACAAATGACACAAAACCAACAAATACTAAATGTGGTCACCAAAAAACTATCCTTAGTTTGTAAAGTACTAAAATAAAAAAACAACAACAAAAGGAAAAAAAATCAATAGTTACTTAAAATTATGTTTCAAGTATTACACATTT
The DNA here is from genome assembly GCA_951394005.1 of Protophormia terraenovae. Lineage (NCBI taxonomy): Eukaryota > Metazoa > Arthropoda > Insecta > Diptera > Calliphoridae > Protophormia > Protophormia terraenovae. The sequence continues at coordinate 149,716,626 of OX596074.1, forward strand.
ATTTACTTCTATGTACTACATACTAGTAGAACTTATTACGTATGTGTATCTCGCTGTAAATATTTATGAAATACAAATAAAATTAACTAAATAAATAAAATAATGTTAAGCAATTAAAGTTGAACAATAAATAAAAATATACACAATATACGAGTATATAAAAGAAAAACTAAATAAAACTAAACAAATACGCGTGCAAGTTCTAATAGCAAAGTGCGAAAAGCCAAAATAAAGGAAGTGAAATTAATACATACTCAGTCATTCACACACTCACTCACTCACTCACTCACTCAGTTGCTCGCTAACTTGTATGAGTGCTACTAAGAAAGTTTAATTAATTAACATTAAATATTAAAAGCATGTAATTGTGGTAAAACAAATAACAAACAAAATTTAAATAAAATAAAACAAAAGAACACAAATGGCAAAAATCACAAGTCACTCGTACGCGTATAGGATATTTTATATTTAAACTATAAATCGTATTTAAATATGGATTTTCTCGTTCTAAAAAAACGTAAAATAAAAGAAAAACTTATAACCTTGACTCATGGATTCCTTTCTAACAATCTGTAGTATTTTTTCTCCTTTTTATTATATTTAGTATTTTTCTCGGAATTGAATTTTCTACAAGTACGAGTACTACGAACGCCTTGTGTATAAAACTATGAATGTGGGTTGCATTTAAAATTCTTAAAGATTTTCCTCGATTTTGTTTTTTTTTTTGTGACGTTTTTCTTTTTTTTGTGTTCAATATAAAGAGAACAAAATTAAGGAAATTGTAAAAGAACACTAGAAATTTGTAGTGCATATTAATAAATATTTAAATATCTATGTTGTATGTTAGATACGTGCATAGACAATTGCCCTGTGTATTAAAGAATGTAATTTATACTTTATATAAAAAAAGATGTATACTTTATACAGGTGGATAATATATGCATGTGGTTGGCATAAATCTCTATAAAATATTTGAAAATACATAATAGCAAAATACACTGAAGAAAAGTAAACAATTTGTTGTTTTAAATATTAAAGAAGTAAATTTAAAGTGTAGCGTGGAAAATTAAATATGTAGTGCAACGAATAAGATTTGAAAGATTGTTTGAAGCATAAAATCCATATTTAAACAGTAATAAATAAAATAAAATAAAATATTACCTATTAAAGTAACAAACTATTTTTCAATTACTAGAAGAAAAATAAAAATATAAATGTATAATTTAAAAAATACAACAGAAAATTTATTTTTAAACTGCGAATTAATTATAAAATTGAATTGCGTGAGGTAATGTATAAAATATAATAAAAATATGAAAATAATAATGTATAATTTAAATAAAAAAAGTTTTTAAAACTTATTAATTTACTTTAAGCAGCACATTAATATAAAAACGTAAAATTCAATTACGTAACGTAATTTATAAAAATCTAATCATCAATTTTTTAACTGTGTTATAACAAAAAAAAAAAAAAAAAACAAAATCTTGAAAATTAATAAACTAACGGATAACAAATTAATATATATTTTTATTTAATATGTTTAATTAGGAGTATATATTTTAAAAAACTGTTCAAAAATTTTTCAGATAAAAAACGTACTGCAAAAATTGCAACTTAAAACAAGAAAAATATTTTAAATATGATATGAAATATACAAACTTAATATAAAACAACGTTTTTCAAATAATCAATAACGTAAAATTATGAAAAATGTTAATTTGTATTGATTTTAAATACGTTACTTAGTGATGGTAATACTTAACATAATAGTTTTTTAATAAGAAATTAACAAAAACTTAAATGATAAAAACCTTAAAAATTATCACGACTTTGTGTATAACATTTTAATAACTATTGTCATACGTTACTTTAAGAAAGGTATACATATAAACATAAGAAGTAATTGTGATGTTAAATAAAACTTTGAAGTTTTAAACAAAAATTCTAATGACAAAAAACATAATGGTTGAAAACATAATGATTAAACTTAAAACACAACGAGATTAAAAAAAAATAATAATAATAAATAATAAATAAATAAACAAACAAATTGTTAAAAATTACGTTGAATAATGACATGACATAAGAAAAACTGACAAAAAAAAAAAACCTAACAGTATTATTTCAAATATTAGCAGTATACTTAAAAACATAATATTTTTAGTTCACAACGTAACGTAATTATTAAAACCAAAACAACAAATTAAAAAATTACAAACAAAAGATATGAAAAGAAAATTGATTCTAATAAAATATAAAACTGTATAACAAACAATTTAACCTTTAGAATTATTTTATAAAAAATGTGATTTTTTTTCAACAAATTATATAAAATGTAAGAAACGTAATTAATAAAAATCATGAGAATTATAAAATAAAATAAAAGTGATTTTTGTAATCTAACGTAACGAAGCATGAAATTTTATTTTTATCCTAAATACGTAACCTATATATCTAGTGTAACTTTTTGTGACATAAGTTAATTTTAATTAATAATCTTTAGAATGACGAAAATATTAACTCTATAAAGTGATAATACAAAAAATGACAAGACAAAATATTACTACGTAGCGTAAAGCCGCAATGTTTAATTTCAAACGTAACGTAATTAAAAATTATAAAAATATATAACATGAATTATCAAATGCAACAATAGTGCAATAATAAAACAGGTAAAAAGCTGGAATAAAACTAGAAACTTTTTAAAGAGATTATCAGAAAAAATACGGAACTCAAACAATGATGATCTTAAATACGTAAAAGAGAAATACAAAACATTTTATAATTTTAAAGAGAACTTATGTAGTGAAAAAAATTAAATGCAGTCAATTAATCAATAAAACAAATAAACTGTGAATAAATACAAAGAAAAAAAGCAATTGTTGGTGAATTAGTGATAAAAATCATAAAGTTTTTATTAAAGCAAACTGAACTAATAATAAACTATTGCCTTAAAAGAAACCAAATAAAAATTAAAGCAACTGATTTTTAAACAATAGAATCACGAACTCTATAAAAACTATAAAATGTCTCCTTAATATATTCTTTATATTTTCTTTACAAACGTCAATCAATAAACTTCGTAGTTCTAACACTACGTCCTTAAAGAAAGACTTGTATAACACTTCTTCAACTCTACAACTTGTAATGTTGGTTAGACTTGCTGCCTATAGTAGTCATCCTAATTTCATTCATTATTATTCCTTTCATAGTACTAAAATACGTATCACAATATTAACTCATCAACTACTCTCATTATTGTTTGCCTATATTTTCTCAAACTTCCAAGACAACAAGACAAATGTTAAATTTAAAGCAACATGCAACCAGAGTATAATGAACGAGAACCCATTGAAGCCACTGCGGAAAATTCTATACAATCCAAAGATGCTGAATTAGAAATATCTGTAGATAATCAGCAAAACGGCATTACAGTAATAACGTCCTATAGTGATGAAGAAACAACTAGTCTACCCGATAAGTCATCGAATAATGATGACAATATAATTACAATAACAACAGCAAGTATAAATGATTATGCTAAAAATCCTGAATTATATACAGAACTAACCCAAGTCAAGACTCGAAAAACTCACACCACAGCAGCTAAAATATTGAAATTTTTTAGTAAAAAAGATAGTCAACAACCGATAGAGAATTCCACTAGTTCTACAGAGGGTTTAAATGGTTTGAAAACTTCTACGAATAACAATAATCATTTGGCCAATATTAGGAGTTCTAATTCCTTACAAGAACCATGGAAGTTTTCTCACTGCATATCTTTCCAAGAGAATATAGCCGATGTACATCATCGCAAAGGTAGACGTATAAATGGTCTGCAGACACCTTTACACCCACTACAAATATTCGGTTGGTTTGTGTTGATACTATTTGGCTTGGCCGCCTATTGGATCTTAATACCCTCCTTTAATACCGACATACAAGGACCACTTTATGGCTTAATAACCGGTCTCTATATAGTGCATATAGTATCCCATTTAGTAGCTTTACTAATAGATCCTGCCGATCGTGAATTACGTAGAGTTCATCGTAACGATCGTATAGTGCCCGAGTTTGATCGTTCTAAACACGCCCATGTTATTGAGAACGGTCGCTGTCATTTGTGTAATATACGAACGTCGTCGCATCGCACGAAACACTGTTCGGTATGCAATAAATGTGTGGGAAAATTTGATCATCATTGTAAATGGTTGAATCATTGTATTGGATCACGTAACTATGTCGCCTTTCTAATGTGTGTCGTAAGTGCAGTTTGCGCTACGTTGGTGATTTTATTAGCGGTTATAGCTCAGATTGTTTTGTATTATTTGCAACCGGAATGGCTTAGTTATTGGTATCCCACGCAATCATTGGAAGGCCACCCCATAGATGGAAGTCAATATATGACCTTGAATGTTACCCAAAATGGAACGGAAGCAGCGTCTAATTTTACATCAAATGACTATGAAGATATTTCGTTTACGAAAAACTCCACATTACCTACGCTGGTGGAAAATGCCACATTGCTTATCAAGGATACTCTTAATGATACTTTAGCTAATAATACCTCCAGTATTTTAACTTCTCTTGATGAAGAAGATTCAGGCAAAGATATTTTTAAGGAAACTAGTTATATAACTCACAACAGTACTTTGGTATCGTTTGCTGGTATAGCCGTTAGTCACACTATATTCCTTGTTTTACTAGGATGTTTGGGTCTGTTGGCCGCTATAACAGCTGGCCTTCTCTTACATCTATGTTTCTTTCATATTTACATTTCATTTTTGGGTCTAACTACCTATGAGTATATACGTAATCATCGCCAAGCCCAAGAAGCCAAAAATAAATTGGCAGCTACTGCCAAAAGTGCACAAGCCGATACGCAATCAACACCACCTACCAATAATCAACCGTCCAAGAGGACCTCAGAATGTGGCCAATTTTATATGTGTTCCAAAGTACGTCATCCCAATGATGGGGACTCGACGTTACGGCAACAGAAATCTTATCAATTAGAGTCCAATCCCCACTTGAATTTTCATTGTTGTGCCAACTCTAGGGAATATCATCAGACTGCCTTAAAGACATACTACATGTGTTCCTTGCTAGAAGAAACTAATATCAAGTCACCCTTAACCATAGCTCACATCTCAGGAGCCAACACTGATTTGGATTCGACACCAGAAGACAATACTGAGGTGTTTAATACTTTTCACTGTTGCTCGTCTTTTAAGGCAGCTTCCACACAAAGGAGAGTAAGTGCCGCTACTACTAAAGCAACGCTAGTAACAAATCTTGAGACTGCTGCAGCGGCTTTAAACAACCGCCGTTCTTATCTTCAATATACCGAGCAATGTACATTTTGTTCGTTTCGTTTGAGAAGCCCCATTATAGGAAAGAGAGATTCCAAGAGTAAAACTAGTAAATCCACAACGCCAAAGTCAGAAAATCCTCAACAAGTGTCACGTACTTCTTCAGGGAAATCGCAGTCATCTGTACAAACTGCAGCTGCTCAGAAACGATGTTGTATGCAGACCATTTCCAAGCATCAGAGATGGCGTAGAAAATGGAATTGTTGTTCGGCAGTGCCAGATAGTCCGGATGTTCCCAATGATATTATAGCGGCTTTGGCGCACAAACATCATCAAGAGCTGGCAGCAAAAATGGCGGGCAAGGGCGAACATTCCATTAATTATGTTAACTCCAATGGCAACAGTGCTCCCCAAATACCCCACAATTCGCCCACATCAATGGAACACTTGAAGGTTACACAAACACACATACGTAACGCCCGAACTTGGCCGGTGGCTAGATTTAGACATTTCATGCGTGTCATAAATCGTTATCGAAGACCAAGATGCAGACTACAACATAATGCCGAGCATGGTCTCAAACAAAACCAGGTTAGACCCATACATCTACAAAAAGATGACAACTGTTGCCAACACAAACATTCATATGGCTCTAATTCTTCAGCCACTACGAATTCACCCAACAACACTCTAACCGAAAGTTCTAGAGAACACAGCAGCTATTCGGATAGCAGTAGTGGCATGACTACCCCCTGCTCTCAGGCTACAGCCACATACAAAACATCTGTATTGCCCACATCGATAATAAGAGATGATACATCAGTGACTTATACTACACCCATTGGTATAACACTGCCACCTGCTTTACCACCGCCCACACGTAGGCGTATACCCAATACAGCAGATTTAGAAGAACTGGCCGAAACTTTAGCTTTTGCTGCGTCTCAACCGTCCAATACTTTAAACTCTTCTTACAATCCCATACAACGTCTACCAACCATCAACAATGTCTATCGACGACAGCGACGTAAACACTTTTTACGTACACGATCTCCGACTTTATCGCCAATACACGAATCGGGTTTATCAAATCCCACTTCGCCTCAACCGTGTCGTCACAATGTCACCTCATGTACGCCTGCAACAACAATGGCCAACAATTTGTGTGGCAGTGCGCTGAATTCAACGGAATTGGCACGAAAGACTTCATCCAATAGTTCGTTGCACAGTGATACATCAACGACATCGTCTAGTAGTACCAATTGAGGTGTAATAACAAAAATGTTTTCTTTTTTTAGTCAATGAACAGTAAAATATGTACGAATAATATTTTTTAATTACATTGTAGTGGAAATTTTTATAAAAAATCTAGTAAAAAAGAAATAAATATTAAAAATAACAACAACTGATTAATTTTATGTATGTAATGTAATATGTAGAATTAAGTGTTATTTTTGTAATTGTAGTTTAGTTAAGTAGTTAAAAATATGGTATTTGTATCTCTGAATGATGGCCAAGGGAAATATTTATTTAATGAAGACATAAGTGATCATGGATGTTAATTATTTTCGGTTTAAAAATAATTATTTAGATTTTTGATAAAAAAAAAAAAAAAACATTAGTAATTCCTGAATGATTTTAATTTCCCCTTGATGAATTACAAAGAATTTTAGCCTGTTTAAATAAGAAAGTATTTTTGGTATTTCTCGTATTAGTTTAATCAAAATTATGCAAAGTAATTTTTCCTGGGCTTTAAATAAACCAAACTCTTAAGGTATGTTCAGAATAGTGAAATATATGACCAAAATGATATAAAACATTTTCTAACTTCTCCATTTTAATCAAAAAATATTTTTTAATTATCATTTATCATTAATATTTTACTGAATCTTCTTTGGCGCTCTTTTCTTTTACAAAACATTTGCAAGATCAAATAAATGCAAAACATTTTTTGTAAAACTAATGGTCACGCAAATTTGATCAAATATTTGATAGAAATTTTGGCATCAATTTGTTATAGCATTTTTCTGCATATTTTAATAACAAATTATTTTTGATTAAGAACCACCATATTTTGTCATATTTTTATAGGAAATTTTTTATATTTAATCAATATAAATGACAATATAAATTTTGCATATTTTGCACCAAATAGAATTGTTTTCAGAATTTTCTGTTAGTGAAAATTTCTTAAAATTTTTTATTTTAAGGGCATATTTTCCGATTTTAGGAACTTTTTATTCACATAAAACTTAAAACTTTTTTTAAGAGTATATTTGTGGTTTCCATGATAATTTTATATTTCCACAGAAAAATTGATTTTAGAAAAATTGTTTACACAAAAATAGACTTTTAATGGGGAATTTGAGGGTTCGCTCCAGACTTAATGTTTGTCAATACATGTACCTATTAAATATAAAAATCAACATCATGACATACCTCCAAAATTTGTCACAAACAAACTATACTTTTTCCAGTTTTAATAGACTACTAAATGTTTAAAATAAGATTACAACACCCCCTTCCCCCCCCCCCTCTTATAAAGCCATTACCCCAACAACAGTGTCATAACAACCTCCTACTAAAGAAATTAAAATAAAAAATCCCTCTTGTTTTTCACAAATCAACAATTTAGCTTCCAGGTTGCTATGACCACTTGTTGTTTGACGATGCATGTCTGTCTGCCAGTCAGTCTATATTAAAGAGGGGGTATTGTGGGGGTTATAGTTTTTTTTTTTTTTGTATCCATAATAATTTTCATTTATAATAAGGTTTCATTACACATTCCGGAACGAAAATACAAATGGACATCATATGTATGAACGTAGCGCAAAATTCTGTAAAAAACGGTAAACAATTTATGACAGGAAGACAATTAATTTCTGGTTGATGGAATGAAATTACAAAACAGACTGTAAATCTTCAAAATTTATTTTGTATAAAAATTCATTGATGTATTTTTCAGCTGCTCTGTTATTTTATGTTGCAAGGATGTGATAGGGATGTATGGCTGGTTGTTGGCAGTTGGCAATGACTATGAAGTGGAAAGAAAATTTATTACATGTTTTTATTTTGTAATTTTACATGTGTTTAATTCACAAGAATTTTTTCAAGTTTTTAAGATTAAAAGCAATAATTTTATACAATTTTAAATATAGAATAAAATTCAGAATTAATTTTTACACAGAATTTTTTAATTTAAAGAAAAGAATTTTCAAATTATAAATAACTATTATATCAAAGATAACGTGAGTTTTGTTATTATTTAGGATGAGGACGGGTTCTGAGAAGTAATAAAACAAATATGCAGCCAATCGTAATTTTCATTTGTTACCCTAAAACTTCAGTTAAGATAACTACAATATGGCTAAAGCAAAATGTTTTTTGTTGACTGAACAAAACAATTTAAATACTATGTCATTTTTTCATTCAGAGAAACAAAGTGACATGTTTCTTAAAAAGTTTAGATTAAAATTTTACATTCTAAGAAACCAATGCACTGTGGTACAAAACCCCAATCTAGCCGGACAAAAGTAATTTATTTAATTATTTCAAAAGCAGATTTTTTTTATGGTAATATGTTGACAAGTGTCCAAAGTACATAACGGCATATTTTTTTTCTTTAAATAACTACACTAGCATTGATATATTTCTTCAAATACAAGTAATTGCTTCTTTGCTAAAAAATTAATATCTCAAGTGACATTTAATAGTGCAAGTGAAATTGTCGTAAAAAAATAATAAGAACAATTAAAAAAAATTTGTTGGTGGAATTAATATAACAAAGATATGAGTAAAAATTACTGTTTAAATTTTTCATAAAATATTTTTGTTTAGAAATAAAATGCAATTATGTACAATTATGCGTGTTTTAAATGTGATTTTTTTCTTTAATGTCCGAATTCAATTAGAATTTCAAATGGTAATTTATCGTACTTAAGCTTTAGTTTTTATGTTGTCGTCATCTATATATATGTAGCTTTTTAATGTCTAAAAAATTAGCTGCCGGTTTTTGCCCAAACGATTTTTATTTCATTTAGAGTTTAACGTGTCCATTACAAGGAAAGAGTTGTATAATACTGTCGTAATGAAAAACAACTAACTAAGAAAACTGATGCTGTTGTTAAACACGTTGCTGCTAAGATTGGTATTAAGAATGATAAAACAGGTAGCTATTACATAAAAGTAAGGCAATCTGCTCGAAGGTTGTATGCGTTTTAACGAAAAAGTGGGCGCAAGCCAGTCGAACAAGGCTGCCGTTCGAAAATACAAATAAATATTGGTTAGAAGGTTATTTTAATGTTCCACCTAAATTTTCTTCATCATCTCGTGATGAAGGATGCTTGGATGGACCTTCGACCTCCAATTATGGCAGGCCTTCTAAGGAATTCTTATATAAAACTAAGAGAACAAAGCGTAGAAATGTTGCTCCTTTATTAGAGACTTGGTCGGCAGAAGAACTGACTTTTGCTGCTGGAACAAGTCTTTATAAGTCTGGGAAACGAAGTGCTGCAAGCCTAGTCAAAACTGTAGATTCTTCTCCCTCTCCTCCACAACCAATTCCGCACACAAATGAGGAGGCGTTAGCTTTGTATGTCGATGGTGGATATACAAGATATACAAGTTTTAGGATATACAAGTTTTAGTATCCATGTTATATGGAAGGTGCTACGCCTACTATTACTAGTCCTCCCATTTGTAACCAAAATATTCATGTCATTACTAAATTTTATCATACATGATTTGGGGACTTTGACTGTTATAGTTTTCCCAGATATACGAATTTTAGTATTTTATTTATATGGGAGGTGACACGTCCACTGTAGCTAGTTCAACCATTTTTTTGAATTTGAAGATTCTAATTTTTGCAGTTTCCAAGATATAAAACCTTTAATGCTTAATTTTTAAGGTAGGCGTGGCATTTCACCCATTTAAACCTTTTCAATAAAAATTAGCCTATAATTCCTTCTACACATACAGAAACACGGTGTGAAAATTTCAGGAAAATCGGCCCAGTCGTTTTGCCGTCTTTAGGCTTCAAACTGACCCCCAAAAAAACAAATTTACAAACAAACTTACATACATACACACACTAATACACACACATATACATTTAATTTTTTTTCTCTAATTGTTTATATTGATGAAATCTATAAACGTACCAAGTTTCATGACGGTACGGCTTTGCAAAAGCGAGTTATGACTTTTGTCCGGCTAGATTGAGCATTTGGACCACTGTGCAATGGGAAATATACAATATCTTAATTTTACTAGTTGATAGAAAAAAGTATTGAAAAAGATTCAGAGTTAACTAAAATATAAAATTTTAAAGCGCCAAAATTAGACAATGTTTTTTAAAATTATTTGTAACATATAGATAAGAAACAATGAATCTTTTAGGTATAGAATAGTTAGCAAAAACAAAATCTTTAAAATAAAAAACAAAATTTTTAGTTATAATTTATTAAGGAAGTGTATTTGTAGATGAAATGCATATTTTTATTTCCATTCAAATTTCTGTTGAAAGTCAGATGTGATGAAAATTATTCTGACTCAAATCCAATACTTGTTTTAGTTTAATAAAATTTTTACACAGGACTACAGTTAGGGTATACTTCATTCTATTAATATTCAATAATTCATGAAAATTACAAATTTTCAAAATCGCTAGTTCCCGGTAATATATAATTATACTATGAAAATGTCAATGATCGACGAGTACAAAACGTCATCATTTAGTCTCAAAACATTAAAAAAATGTCGTATGGAAGCATAACTTTCTGTTAATTCGAAAAATCCGATTTTTATATAAACATTTGTCATTTGTATAGCATTATAACAAGAATTAATTTAAAAAATCTAAAAACTGTTGTCTCGTGTAATTTAATTATCATAAAAATGTTGGTTGACATTGATTTCAAGATATTTTTTTTGTGCATTTTTTAATTCATTTAAGAATGTCATCTATTCAATAAAATATGTAGCAGTAGAAATCAAATGTGAAGATAAAAAATGCAAAAACAAAGACACATAAAGGTAAAACAAAAAAATCTTATTAAATTAGATTAGCATATAAATTAATTAAAATCTTTTTAATATACTTAAACTAAAACTGAAAAAAATAACTTAAATTTTCTCATAGTAATAAAAATAATAAAAACAAATGAAACCAACAAGATAACTAAACAACAGTAGAAAACTTTAATAAGTAATAAAAATAACAAAATTCAAACAAAATATTAAAACTACAGTAGAACCTGCTTAATTATAACATCCTTTAAAGACTTTTGAAATACCATTAAAATAAATAAAAATCAAATTACACGATTAAGAGAATGTTAAAAAATGTACAAAAATATTAAATCAGAATATAAAAGTTATACATAAAAAATTTAAGCAGGGACTACTGTATTAACTAACTATTTTGGCAAGGTGTGTTTTATAATAGAATAAATTAAAAACAAATGAACAAACGAACGAATAGTCTTTTCCTGTTTCAAAGCCAAGAGGAAAAAGGATTCAAATAAATGAAAAAATAAAGATATAAAATCTAATTTATTCATTAAATATATATATATTTTTTAACATATACAATATATATATAAATAAAATTTGTTTTAATAATTACGCCTTGATACAAACAAAACAAATAATAATTATAATTATATTAACAAAATTTATTTGATAATGAGCAAAAATAAAACGAATTAAAATAAATAAATAATTAAATATTTTATTAATAATAATTACATATTCAAAAATTAAATACTGTTTATTTTTTACCAAAAAAAAAACAAATAATTTATTTTGTACCATAGTCTTTATATACATATGTAGCATAAATAAATAAAATGAAAGAAAATAATTAATTTTTATTATTTTTAAATATTTGTATGTACGATAGATCTTAAATATTGGTAACAAAATGTTTATTAAATATAAATAAATAAAAATTAAATAAAAAATATAGAAAATTGTTTTAAATTAGTTTTTATACATATAATGTTGGAATTTAAAATATTTTAAATGAATTTTTTTAATATATTTTAATGTCACGAAATAAAGGATCTTGAAGTGCAATAGTTTTATTAAATAAATGGACGCAAAGTTGTTAACGGAATGTACTTTCATCAGCACCAAAATACTGCAAAAGGTAATTGAATACGAAGGGTTCAAATCATGATAATAATTTTTAAATATCAAAACTAAGACATCACCTAGAAAATAGTACTTTTTTTTAATGATTTGTTTTTATTTTTAATGTTTCTATGCAATTTTTAAATTCACTCTTTTTAATATTGGTAGTTTTTAATATAGGTACTTTCTTCTTAATGTTGGTACTATTTTTTAAAAATTTTTTTACTATTTCCATTTGTTTGTTACCATTATACAATCACAATTTAACCAATAGGAGTACGAATAACAGGCCAGAGCTTTTAGCCGAAATCGAATCAGCAATTCCCAGGGTAGGTCAGAAATTGGGCGATTTTTTTTTTTTTTCGTAAAATATTGAAAATTAGCAATAAAAAACAGCCTATGGGGTTTCTCTCATATCTAGGCTTATTTTCTAACGAAATTCTATTTTTTTTGCCCTAAACACGGGAGTACCGATCGCAAAAGTTTTGTTTATAAATCTGTATTTGCAAAAATATTAGATGAATTGAATTGAAGTGTGTGTGACAATTGTAGAGGAGGACCTAAGCCTTTAGAAAATTATATTTTTTTATTTAAAGCACCAATGCGAGATAAGCTACAGGGTGTCAAATTTGACCCTCTTGAGTATGAAAAAGGTTAAACAAATTTGAAAACTTCGATATTTTGTTTCTTATTTTATTATCTCTTTTCTCTAAGGAAAAATTGGTCAAAGTCAATATTGTAAATTTCCAACACAGATTTATTAGCAAAATTTTTACGATGGGTCCACTGTACATAGCCTCTTATAGATTGAATTGGATAATATTCATTAGCAAATTTCTCAAGAGATAAACTGATAATTTATTTTCTTTTTTAAAAAAAACCAAAGAAATTACAAACAGAATGACAAACTGATCTTTCTTACCTTAAACCACAAGTGTAACATTTTTAGTTACTAGTATTTTGTATATTTTAAGATGTGGTTTCAAATTAACAACATTTCTTCCATTGCCATGTAATATTTGATTCAAATAGTTTTCACATTTTGAATACTTAAATCAAACCTTATTGACGTCATATATAATAAATAAGAAAAGCGACAAGCATTTGAAGAATTGACATAAAAAGAAAAATACATTTTTTCTTTGAATATATAAAATCTCAAGTCTATTTTCAAATTAAAAACAAGCGCGAATATTCGGCCCGGCCGAATCTATATACCCACCATCAACTTTTTCAAATTTTACGTTATATGGGAGGGGGCGGTAAAGTGGGCATTAAAGTGGGCGGACTACGCCCATTTTTTGTTTCCGAGTTTACATTGGTCCTTGAACTATTTGAACACAATTTCGTTGATTTTCACCTTATATAGGAGGTGGGCAGTAAAGTGGGCGGACCACGCCCATTTTCGGTTTCCGAGTTTATATCGATCCCCGAACTATACGTACAAAATTTCGTTGTCGTACATGCTTTTGTTGAAGAAATATCAGCAGAAAAGTATAAAACGGACACCCTGTGTTTCTAGTTTTTAGCCCATAACTTTTTTGTTTATTAACCGATTTTGCCCATTTTCAATCCTTATATAAGACAAATATTTGTGCCAAATTTCGTCCCCCTACGTTGTCCCGTTCGAGCCCTATCCTGCTTTCAACAGACAGACAGACGGACAGACGGACGGACATAGCTAGATCGACTCAGAATCAAACCAGGACCCAGAAAATATATACTTTGTGGGGTCTTAGATGATTCCTTCGACATGTTACACACGGAATGACAAAATCAATATACCCCCATCTTTTTGATGGTGGGTATAAAAATATTTAAAAGCAAAGTATAAATAATTAACTTTGCTAAAACAAATTATCCTTTAATCCTTTGTTGTTTTTGTTCTTATTTGTTTTCAATAACAAATCAATTTAATGTAAATAGTTACAATTCATTGAATATTTGGTACTTCCTCATTAAAATTATATTGTTTTTCGTTCATTTTTTAAATATCATACATATTTTATTGATGACCTACTTGCACTGTTTTTATTTTTCCTCCAACTCAAGTTAATGGGGTCTAAAAGTTTTTTATTTAAAGTTTCATGGTGTAAACAATCAATAGAGGGAAGACAATTTTAAAACGACAAAATATGTTGCCGTTGTGGTCACACTAATGTGTTGTCAAGGATTCATTAAAAAAATAAAAAGTAATAACAAAAAAAAAAAAAACAAGAAATAAAACCATAAAACTTTGTTGCAATTTTCGAATTCATTTAACATCACATTTTGGTAAACTGATGCATATAAATAGATATGTAAATGTTTGTATGTATAATTATAATTATACAATAAGGAACGATGTGGCTTCATAGCGATATACATACATACATACATACATACATACATACATACATACATACATACATACATACATACATACATACATATATATGTAAGTAATTTAAGCGATTGTTAAAAGGTTTTGTTCAATAAAATGTTATGGTTTTAATTGTTAAAAGACTTAAGGGATTATTTTTATTATTTAGTGTTGCTACTTGACTTTAAATGTTATTACAAGTTGCCATTAAAGAAAACAATAATCAACATTTAATTGATATTTACTGTAAACTATTTAAGAGCACTTGAAATTTGTTTACTCTTAATCTAACTATAGATCACAAAATTATTTAAAATTGTTTGCTTTTACAAAGGTTGTAAGGTTATATAAATATTTAGCCAACATAAAGCTATAAATAAAAATAGCTTATGCCATAAATACATATTTGAAGTAAATTAAATTGCTGTATAATTTTAAAACTGTTTGTTTTCTTTAATAAGCTGTAAAACATTGGTATTAGTCTTTTATTCACTGCTTAATTAAGTATAATTAATTACGCATTTTAATCTCGAATTGATTTGAAATTGTGGTATTTTATCATTATATTTATCTATGCAGCAGTTGTGCAAAATTTTGTTGGTTTTATTTAATTTCTGTATTTAAAAGAATAAATTATTTAAAAACGGAGAGAGGATTTTGGTTTAAATTAAGTGATATTTGTAATCAATTTTACCCTACACCACCATAGGTGGATGGAGTATTATGCGTTGGGCTGATGTTTGTAACTTACATTTCGGACATCTACTTTAAAGTATACCGTTCAACTCAAAATATCTTTTTGAGTAGATTTAGCGATGTCTGTCAGGTCTGTCTGTCCATGTAAACCTTGTGAACAAAGTACAGGTCGCAATTTTAAAGATATCTCGATGAAATTTGGTACGAATAGTTATGTTGGCACTATGACAACACCTTTTGAAATTATGATTGGACTATTATTTCACCAATATAACCCCCATACAAATGTTCTGCCGGAATAGGAGTTTAGTGGTCATAAATGCCTTACATATGGTAATATTTTCGGTGTATAAGTGTTAATCTTTGTGCCGAATTTCATGAAGATCGGACCATAGCTCCCATATAAACTCCTCTACTGGAAATTACACTAAGTTTTATATAAGTAGAAACAACATTGCCAAATTTTATGAGAATTTGCCGATAATTAACCATAGCTCCCATATAAACCCACTTCCGAAAGTCGCCTTAAAGTGCATAAAATCATATAAATATTAGTATTAACGTAATATTCCATATTTGAATATTTCATTTCATTCATATACAATGGAGAAGGGTATCATATGGTTGGTCTTGATCGCCTATATCTTTCTTATTCATTTTATTTGGTTTTATTGTTAATCAATTTATACTATTTATTGTAGTACCCCTTCAAAACATGTAAGAAATTTTAATACGAAAAAGAAAACTCTTATCGTAAATTTTATGAAATCTTAAAATTGCATTGTATTGCAAAACTCCATCATTATTTCATTGACAATTTTACAAGGAGCATCAGGACTAACAATGTATCATTCATTAATATGTATTGCCCTCCCTTTCTATTCCAAAAAGATTTCATTATTTTCAATCAATATCTATCTATTCATATATAGAGTTCAATTTATCTTACAATTTGAGTTTTTTGCGAAATGTCAATATTTATCTTGAACAAGTATTCCATTTTTTCAGTTTTGGAGAAAAAAAAAAAAAAAAAAAAAAAAAACAAACAAGAACTGCAGTGCATTGCCAATTAACCTAAAGAGAGTTCGAATAAAAAAAAAAAAAAAATTTATGGAAAAAAAGTTTTTATCAAGGAGTTTTTAGCAGTCAGTTTGAATGGGATAAGAAAAATCTATTAAAAAAAACACACTCAACGAATGACTTTTATGTTGTAGAATAACAGGAAAGAATTATAAAAAAAAGAAAACTTATAATGAATCATTTACAACAACAGCCTATAAAATAAAAAAAAAAATAAATATATTTTTATTTCAGCATCAGCAATATGTTCCGCATTATAGACTCAAAGAGAAATGTTAGTAATTGAATTGAAAAGTGCATTATGATTTGAACATTTCAATAAATATTAAGAAAAGCTATCTTATTAGGAACATATAACATATTTTTCAGAGAGCAGTTGTTCAAAATTTGGGATAAACTTTTCTATGAAACTAGATATAGTCTGGAGCTAGAAATCTATTGAAAAGTCTATGATATTACCTAATGATCAAAAACCTAAGGATTTGGAGTTTATTTTGAACAAGTAAACCCAAAAATTGTTACAAATATTCAGAAGAATATCCAAATTATCTCTAACATTTTATTTCATTACATTTTCCTTCGAGTGTATTTTCAGCATTATTTTTCTTCATTTTCTGCTACGTTAATTTTCAAAAGATATGTACGTGTATATTTTCCAAACAAAATACATATGTTTTGTTTGTAGAAAAACTTTTTTTGTTTTTTTATTCTTTTTATTTAATATTTTATTATAGTTTGTTGTTTTTATTTAGGACTTACATATGAGTATAAGTATTTATTATTCTATTCATTCTAAATACATTGATTGTTGATTGTAGAGAATACATAGTAGTTTATTCAACAAAAACGTTTATAAATTTATTTTTAAGAATAGGATATTTATTTAAATATATGTTCCCTTTAGGAATTTATATATAGGACAAACTTTAAACATGTGTTTGCTATTTTAAAATTCTATTTTTGTTCTTTATTTCTTATTAAATTTGGTATTATTTAAAATAATTTTTGTCTTTAAACACCAAACTACAAAACAAAAACATACATATTTAAACAAAAAACAACATTGTTTAGAATACAATAGACATCCCTCGGGAATGATGTGTAAATTATTCTAAATATTTATACTAATCTCCTGACTGTAGTGTTCACTCGACTAGTATAAAATAAAACGAGAGAGAAACTATAGTCGGTCAAGACCGACCATATGACACCCTACACCATTGTGTATGAGCTTAAAATTAGACCTGTGGCCAATTGTAAACCAACACTTTTATTAAATGTAAAATAAATTATACAAATACAGAACAATGCATTGATACTAACATCTATATGATTTTATGCCCTTTAGGGCGATTCCCGGAAGTGGGTCTATATGGGAGCTATGGTTAATTATGGACCGATTCTTATAAATTTCGGCAATACTGTTTCTACTATAATTAGTATGGGATTTATGCACGTTAAAGTGAATTTCGGGAGCTAGGTGAAATAATGGACCGAGCATAATCAATTTTAATAGACAACCACCAATGGTTGTGTAGGGCATAAAAAGGTGGCAGGATAGAAGGATAAAAAAGTACCATTTAAATACATATTTATGTACGAGGGACAACAACAAATTTAGCATAAAGAGATTTTTTAAATCTAATTCTAATTATACTTTCGAACAATTTACAAATGTTTTTGTTTTTATTGAAATTTACATCAATTAATTTTAAAAAATTTACTTGCCTTCTACAATATTTGAAAACCTATTTTATGAACAAAAGCGACATATATACGAGGGGTGCCTTTTATATTTTGCGAAACTTCAAAACTACGCCACTTATGTTAAATCTGTCAACGGAATCATAAATGATGTTTTTAAGGTCTTATATTCTCAGACATTTTTTTTATACGAGGGCTATTTCTGTATCCTAAAGTTACATAAAAAATTGCCTTCGAAAACATATTTTGCTTTACAATAAAAAATCTTCATGCAATAATTTTTTATAACTTTCGATATGGAGTAATTAAAAATCAATATCTTGTTAAACTTCAATTAACTTTTAGAAATTAAGCTCCAAAGGAGTCCATCTTATATCGCTGGTGTGCGGATTCCATTCATGGATACTGTTGGCTCAAGAAAAAATTTGCTATGGTCTTCTAAAAACTGTTGTTTTGTTAAAAAACACTGATGCTGTGGATGCACAGATTATGCAACACCAATATATGAGATGTTGTGTGATTGAGAAATTTCTAGGTATTAATTACACTAAAAAGTATTCAATATATCATAAATATTTGAGCGTCCAGAACAGTTTTTCTCCTTTAATCCCATATAAATTTAAAATTGCTTAAAAAATATGTATACTGATTTTTGCAAGAAAAGAAAGAAAAAATTGGTCCTTTGTTCTTGAAGTCGTGTTTATGAGATTGTTATAAATGACAAAATTTGTACCTATGAGAAAGATTCCGAAATAAAATATCAGCGAACAGTATGACTCCTTCAAATTTTGACCAACCTCATATGAGTTCCACCCAGACATAGCATTAAAAATCAAAAGGTCATTTGTTTCTTGAGAAGTAAGGACACTTTGGTAGTGTACGTTTGGAGTGTAAAAGTACTATTAGTTGTCATCACTTATTTGTTAAAAGTCTTTCAAGAAGTAAGGAAAATTATCTACCAAACCTAGATCATAGTACACTACGATAATTCTAGCTTTTACACACTGTTTGAAAAAACCGGCAATAATTTCACCGCAAACATCGAATTGTAGCATTTTCTACCATGCAACTCTGCAACTTCTATATGGGAGCTATGGTTAATTATGGACCGATTCTTATAAATTTCGGCAATGCTGTTTCTACTATAATTAGTATGGGATTTATGCACGTTAAAGTGAATTTCGGGAGCTAGGTGAAATAATGGACCGAGCATAATCAATTTTAATAGACAACCACCAATGGTTGTGTAGGGCATAAAAAGGTGGCAGGATAGAAGGATAAAAAAGTACCATTTAAATACATATTTATGTACGAGGGACAACAACAAATTTAGCATAAAGAGATTTTTTAAATCTAATTCTAATTATACTTTCGAACAATTTACAAATGTTTTTGTTTTTATTGAAATTTACATCAATTAATTTTAAAAAATTTACTTGCCTTCTACAATATTTGAAAACCTATTTTATGAACAAAAGCGACATATATACGAGGGGTGCCTTTTATATTTTGCGAAACTTCAAAACTACGCCACTTATGTTAAATCTGTCAACGGAATCATAAATGATGTTTTTAAGGTCTTATATTCTCAGACATTTTTTTTATACGAGGGCTATTTCTGTATCCTAAAGTTACATAAAAAATTGCCTTCGAAAACATATTTTGCTTTACAATAAAAAATCTTCATGCAATAATTTTTTATAACTTTCGATATGGAGTAATTAAAAATCAATATCTTGTTAAACTTCAATTAACTTTTAGAAATTAAGCTCCAAAGGAGTCCATCTTATATCGCTGGTGTGCGGATTCCATTCATGGATACTGTTGGCTCAAGAAAAAATTTGCTATGGTCTTCTAAAAACTGTTGTTTTGTTAAAAAACACTGATGCTGTGGATGCACAGATTATGCAACACCAATATATGAGATGTTGTGTGATTGAGAAATTTCTAGGTATTAATTACACTAAAAAGTATTCAATATATCATAAATATTTGAGCGTCCAGAACAGTTTTTCTCCTTTAATCCCATATAAATTTAAAATTGCTTAAAAAATATGTATACTGATTTTTGCAAGAAAAGAAAGAAAAAATTGGTCCTTTGTTCTTGAAGTCGTGTTTATGAGATTGTTATAAATGACAAAATTTGTACCTATGAGAAAGATTCCGAAATAAAATATCAGCGAACAGTATGACTCCTTCAAATTTTGACCAACCTCATATGAGTTCCACCCAGACATAGCATTAAAAATCAAAAGGTCATTTGTTTCTTGAGAAGTAAGGACACTTTGGTAGTGTACGTTTGGAGTGTAAAAGTACTATTAGTTGTCATCACTTATTTGTTAAAAGTCTTTCAAGAAGTAAGGAAAATTATCTACCAAACCTAGATCATAGTACACTACGATAATTCTAGCTTTTACACACTGTTTGAAAAAACCGGCAATAATTTCACCGCAAACATCGAATTGTAGCATTTTCTACCATGCAACTCTTCTTTATTATCCAATAATTTCATTGCTTTACCCAGTATCAAAACAAATTGCGTGGATAACTTATTTCGACACTTGGAACATCGGTTATTGCAACAATAGTACATGCTATTGAGGTGCATCAATCATGGTGATTCAAACGCATCAGAAAAGGTACTGACTGTCATGAATACAACCATAGAAAAAAATAATGTGCTTTTAAAAAAAGAAATATCGTTTTATACGTTTTTCGCAATATATAAAAGGCACCCCTCGTATAATGTCAAAATAAATTTAAACTTTAAGTGCAGATTGATAAACATTTTTATAAGAAAATGTAAGTCTCAATTAAGGATATTAAAATGCTAATGACAGTTAGTTTCACTTTGAATTTTATAAAGTGCCAGTAAATAGAGCTACTTCAATTTTTCTAATAAATAAAATATGTAAAGAAAAAATAGTAAAACAAACAAAAATATGTATGTCTTTACAAAGATTCTATTCAAAAGTTTAGATTCTCTAAACGATGCTTATGAAATAAACGTCAAGGTCAAAGGTTAATTTGGTTTAAAGACTTCCGGAATGATAAAATATCAACATATAGTTTTTTAATGTCTCATAATAAATTATATATTGTCATAGTCCCTTACAAATTTTCGGTTTAATTGAATTTTTGGTATATTAGTAAAAAGTGTTTAATAAAAATTTTCTGAGATATAATACGTTTTAAGTAAAATAATTAAACTCCATAACAGATTGGATTAATTGACTAAAATAAGATTTTTATAATAGATCTATCACATATAGATTTTTTAAGTCACTAGGAGCTTTCATGAAGATAAAATTATGTCTTTCCATACGTCCTGCACAATCAATTAAAAATATTTATTTTACTAAACTAATATACCTTCCACTTAATGTGTAATAAAAAGAAACAAGAATTATGTAGTACCGGATTTTTTTTGGAAAGGAACCCGATATTTCTTTTGAGAAATGTCCATAAAAGGAAAATAGGAATGTGTTTTAATTTTTTTTTTTGGAAATCTGTGGAGACATTCACAAATATATGAAGGACTATCATGTTTTTCCGGTGGGTACTTGCCTTTGTTGTATCTGGTATCAAAACACAATTTGTGGACTGTAATTGGAGCGTAGAAGAGTTAATTACGTATATAATAATAATACACATCATTAAGAAACAATCATAGTTTCTTTAATTATAAGGACGAACGAGACGTACTCATACGAACTCTATTACACAGACATTTTATTAATATTTACACGTAACAATTTAACTGGGAAATTTTTAATTTCAATTAAAAATACAATAATAAAATGTCTATCACTATCATTTACTCATTATATTATTACTATACACAACATATTGGTAAGAAACATTTACTTACACTTACTAACTTGTACTAAATATATATGTATATGTATGTATTTAGTTAAATGTCTTTCTCTTATGTGTAAGTTTAGTACTTTCTGCACAGTTTAAAAACATATGTATAAAAATAAGGATGAAAAAGTTGTCACTAATTGTTTATTAGTTTATGCCGCTGGCAACAACTTACTTTATTTAGTTTTTTTTTTATCATTAAAATTAAAAGTTTGTTAGAAAATAATATAATTAAGGAAAATTACTTAAACAAGTAAACTAACTATAGACATATAGGTATAGTGAATTAAAAGGAAAAGTCTTTAGTGAAAGAAAATGGAAACTTGATGAGTTTCTTGAGAAAGACAACAGAAAAATTTATAGTTTATTTTACAAATATTTTTATGGCGAAGAGATAACTCTTCGTCGAATTGAAGAGGGAGATTTAATAAACTATTGATGAAAATTTGATTCGAAATAAATTCGACGATTTATAACCTTCCAGGCTTAATAAGAGACAATTAATTGCTTACAGGATTTTACTAAAGATTTTTTTAATGGAAAAATATGTATGAATATAAACAATAATTTCGAAATACATATATATGTACATAATAAAGTAATAATAAGTAAAAAGTTTTAAACTTTAGAATTGTAATACATATATTTATGTATAAGCCATATGTAGTCCAAGGTTTTGAAAAAAATAGCTGCATTCATTATTCTTAGTGAGACATTGATTTAGATAAATAGAAAAACGTTTTAGCAAGTCCTTTCTGTCATATAATTTTCACTAAATGCATTTACAAGTGTACAATATGTCAAAGCATTTTATAACAATTACATATGGTTGAGTAGTATGTATATGTATGTAAACATGTTTTGTACTTAAAAGTAAATCTATTTATTGAGCACAATTATTGTTGTATTTACATGTGTATAATATTTTTTGCAATCGTTTGTAAATATATTTTATATTTTAGATAAAGAAAAAAATGTGTAATTGTAACCATATCTCAACAATTGGCGCCATAGAAACTTATTTCCATAAAACTATTATTTAGTTTCTTTGAATTTTTGATGTACTCTACTAAGAAAAGGAGGATATATTTGATTTTTCAAATGACTTGCCTTCATATTATACAAAGCAATGAACCCTAAGAATTTAATTTAGAATTATTAAAAATAATCTTAGTATGTATAACCAACTTGTTATATTAGTGTCTATTGCTAAACCGAAAGGTAGTTTATTATGTAAACTTAAAAACTTTTCTCAAAGAGATCATGACTTAAATAACTTATTTTTTAATGTTACAAAAATAATTGTTTAAATCTTGTAGTTTACTTAGTATATTACCAGGAGAGTACAATTAATTCGTTTCTAACTAACTACAGCTTT
Organism: Protophormia terraenovae; assembly: GCA_951394005.1. NCBI lineage: Eukaryota > Metazoa > Arthropoda > Insecta > Diptera > Calliphoridae > Protophormia > Protophormia terraenovae. Next base: position 149,740,165 of record OX596074.1, read on the forward strand.
TTTATTCAGTTTATTTATTGATACTTTAACAAACAAACAAAAATCTATGTCAAGATATTTTGTTTTCTCCTGGAAAAAAAATCTTAAAGTTGCTGCTGGTACTTCAATAACAACTGCTAAATCTCCACAAATATAATAGACTCTTGTGAAAAGAATATAACTTCTACTTAACAAAAAAAATCTGCCATTAGAAAATGAACTTTCATACATACAAAATTGGTATAAGTATTTAATAGAAAAATATTATTTACCCTGACTTTGACCTTTGATATTCTTTGTTTTTTGTTTCTTTTTATTGAGTGTTTTACCCTCTACTAAATCAAATTTAATACAATGAAAAAAAAAAAATAAATAAATAAATAAGAAATAATAAATATATAAAGAAAAACATTAAATGTTTTTAAAAATAAATTAAAAAAATGTAATATTATTAGTAGTATTTTTGTATCAATAAAATAATTGAATAAAAGTTAAGAAAATGACTTGTAAAAGAAATTGAATTAAATGTTTTTTTTTTCCACATCTTCTTGTAACTTGTAACTGAAAAATTTAAGATGAAGAAAATCGTATAAGAAATAAAAAAAATGCATTTTGAATGATGATTTCAATAATGAATAAAGGCAACGAAAAGAAAAATAAAAAATAATAAAAATTGAAAATTTATAAGAATGTTGTTGGTAATTTGGGTAAATGTACAAAAAAAGTATTTGTATGTTATTTTAAACGAAGCTCAGACTTCCACACTTCTTTTACTTACATACATACATATACACATACTTACCTACTACCCACATGAATTTAATAGTTAATTTTTGTATTTCATGGTCGAATTATTTTTGAATTAAGTTCATTAATATTTCTTTTGCAGTTGTCTTAAGCTTTTGTAAGTTTATTATGGTTTGTAGTAAAATATCTGTTTATGTTTGGCATTGATACGTGCCAATTTAATTACTTTGAGTAAGTTTTAGCAAACATTTCTGTGGCTGTAGGAAAAAATATAAAGTCTTTAAAGATTGGCAAATAATCTCTCAGAAAAAATATTTAGAATAAATTCCTTATAAGCGATCGAATTTTTAGAAAATACCGAACCTGAAATATGAAAAAATATATGGACAATTCTCTTTTTACGTTTTCCTTTATGAAACCGATCTTCAATCTCAAATATTTTTTTAAATTCTGACTTTTTTAAACAACTTTCGTTGCAATTATGTTAACAACATTTTTTGCTGTAACAGAAAAAAATTCAAGACCTGAAACGTTCCATTTGGTGCCGGCAAGCACCCAAAGTCAAAAATTCTAAAAAAAAAGTGTTTGAAACTAACAAGTTTTTTTTTTATTTCTTTTTATTGCTGTAGTCGCGGATTTTAGCATAAAATGTATAGTACCAATAAAGAATATTGGTACTAAATATCGTTGATGTGCCATTTAAAAATTTTCGAAATTTTTTTGAACATCAAAAGTAAACGAGTTTGAAAAATTTCCCATATAATATTTGTCTATAATACTGAGCCTATTAGCTGATTTAGATTTAGTAGTGAGCACCTGTATTTAGCTTTTTCAAGATTTATGCAAATTATACACAAGTTTAGATAATGGTCCACATTTTCTTCTATAACTTACTTTTTACTGAACTAGTTTAAATAACTACTGGCTTAATTTCCCTTAATTTAGGACTGTAGTGTGAGCTTAAGAATGTTTTCCACAGACCGCCGGACGGATTGATTATATATAGGAACCAGAGCACAGTGGGGCTAAACGCAAATTTTTTGGTAATAAATCTGAATCTCCTAAACTATTGCTCGTATCAAATTGAAATGTATGCAAGAGTTGTAGAGGAGCACCTAAGCTTTCAGAAAATCATTTGTAAGTTACCCTGTGATAACACTAGATAAGCTGCAGAGTTTTGATACCTATTTAGAAGATATCAAAAAAGTTTAGGATTCGTTTCAATACAGAACATTCGTATTATCTTGCATGAAGACTTACCCCTTAGTATTTTTACCATACCATTTAATTCAATTCGTTATTCCTTCAAGTTTGAAAACAAATATTACTTTATGAGATTGTGATTATGAATAATTCGAATATTTATTTACAAAATAATAAACTGATCAATAATATAACCGGTAAGTAGAAGTGATTACCAGGTAATGTATTATTAATGGAAGTAATTACAAAATCAAACATCTTTCAAACAGATTTATTAATAATTTAGAATAGAAAGTCTTACATTACACAAAAATAATGAATATAAATTATAAAAGCAAATAAAGATTTGCAGCCGTATTCAAAATAAATAGTGTATGTTTGCTAACGAGTTACTAACTTTTTCTTATGGAAATTTACCTACAAAAAAGTTAGTCTCGTTTTCAAACATACATTATTCATTTTAAATACGGCTGCAAATCTTTATCTTATGTTTACAATAATGTAAACTCCGATTGATAGAATTTTTACAATTTAAAAGCAGCCAATTTAAAATTGTTTTATAACCAGTACGGTAACGTTTACGTTTAATTTGTTTAATTAACTTTTTTTCACTACAAAACAAAAACACTGTAAGTTTAAATATTTTTATGTAAAAAACTATTTTCATGTTTGTACCATAATATTTTTTTATTTATTTTTTATTTTTATACACATTTTATTTAACGCTTCCATGACGAAAGAAAGTAAAAACTTTTTTATTTTTTACTTATTACGATTAACACATTTAAAACGCTAAAAAAATACTTGCAAGCTCTTCAATTATGTACAAAAATTAAAGAAAAACTAATTATTTGCAACATGTGTTTTTAATAAAAAAAAATAAAAAAAAATTGTTTAACTGCTGCTGATTTACGAAATATTTCCAATTTTAAATGAAAAAAAAAATTAAAAGAAATTCCACTAAAAAGATTTATATGTTTTAAATTGACAAGCAATGTCAGTCTACAAGTGCAATTAAGAGAGATGTTGAAAAAAAATTTCTATAAATAAGATTGGAAATTAAGATTAGGGGAGTTTATTTTGCTTTTTAAGGAACTTGATAGACGAACGAATTTGGTCTTTCTGAAAATCTTTAAATAAAATGATATTTACTTACATAAGGTTTTCAATAAATTTATTTAGGTCATTGTAAAATTAAATACTTTTATATTAAAATTTTAATATAGAGATTTTAGTACATGTGTATTTAATTTAATCAAAATTTTTCATAAAGATACATAAATAATGTTCAACTAAAACAAAATTTTATTTAAATATAAATTATATGAAATAAGTTTTTATTATAATATTATAACGGTTAAAGTGTGATGCCATATTTTCATATAAAATCAATTTTTACCTCATGTCTCTAAAAGTTTTCTCTACAATGTGGTTGCCATTTTTGTGGCAAATTTATTTATTGTCATTGATGAAAAATTATTTATAAAAGCTTTCTAGAAAGCATCTGTTGAAGGCGCAACTGCAATAATATGAAGAGCTTCTTGAAGTTGTATTATTGAACTTGAAGTAAAAGTTCTCGCATATAAAAATGTTTAATACTTTCTGTAGTAATTACATTGAAATAATTTAACAGTTAATATACTGATTTTAACTTTTTTACATATATGATTATTAACATTTACATTACATATTAAAGTACATACATTAATAACATTTTCCTTTAGGGATAAAGCTTTTATAAAGAAAATAACGTTATAAGATTTGTTCAAATGTAGACTATGAACTTTAAGCTTAAAGTTCATATAGGAAAATGTTCTGTTATGGAGTGGAAAATCCTAAAATATCTCTAAAATATATTTTAATTTAAAAATTGTATTTTTAATTTTAATTGTGGAATATTCAGCTAATCGTTTAACAGTATCAAATGACTCGAAGGCGTACTTCGGTACTTGTGAATGTTAAATAGTGTAAAAAACAAAAAAAAAGTACTATAGTATCAACTTTTCTATCCCTTATATCAAGCCTCCTTACTCAGAGTTTTATAGGTATTTAATTAAAACTTTTTAGCGTTTTTCGTGATAATTTTATAAAAGTGGCAATTTTTTGGCTAAAAAAGGAGAAAGTTTAAATATTAAAGTTTTTTTTTCTTTTTTTATATAAATCCATATTAAAAAACACTAATTTATAATAAGACAAGAGAGAATGTTATATTCGGCTGAATGTATTATACCCACCATTTGCAACATTTATTACCACCCTTATATGGGAAGAGCGGTAAGTTGGGAGGTTCAGGGCCATTTTTGGTTTTTGAATTTATATCGACCATTGGAACTTTTTTTCAAAATTTTGTTGTGGTACATGCTTTTACTTAAAAGATGTCGACGATAAAGTTTGAACTTCTTATGACACACAGTTTTTCTAGTATTTGGCTTAAAACTTTTGGTTTATCAACCGATTTAACCCATTTTAATACCAAATAATCCTTATATGAGAGAAATATTTGAGTCAAATATCATCCACCTAGGTGATCCTATCCGAGTCCTAAACTGCATTCAACAGGCAGACGTAGAGAAAAGTGTTGACAGCTTTTTTATATCTTACAAAATATCTTAGAAATTAAAAATTTTAAATCATATATTTTTTATTTTTTTTTTTTTTACAGAAAATTTGTGCCATTCAGTAAATTTAAATTTAGATGGCAAAATTTTAAAGACGAAGTGATTACCTACAGTTTAATGTATACCACGTTGATGTCGGGAAATCAGACATGAGATAGCATCTTCACAAACTTTTATATAATTGGCGTAAATATTTGTGATTATATTTTTTTCTGCTGACAAATTCCGCTCTCATAAAAATTTTCCAAAAAATTGCGTGAACCGGATTAATAATTAAATGACACGTCCGAATCAAAATGGCGTTAAAATTCATAATGGCGTTAAATTTCATAATTTTGTCCTGAATTTTTTTCAATATAAGTTATAAATTTATACCATTGAAAAATGTCTGTAAAAATAATCTTAATGGTTAAAATTGTTATTATGAAAAAAAATTAAACGTCATTTAAATCGGCTATAGCTGCATTCATCTCTAAACACATTTTGCTTATTGACAACTATCGCGAAGAATAAATGATATTAGTATTGATGTCAAATGAAAGTATTTTATTAGCTTAATCCTAAAATTAAGGTGGCGTCAAAATATTTTAAAGACTTTTAATTTTATGGCTCAATAAAGATATTCTCAACATCAAAAATCAGCACCACATATTTCCCATTATTCTTCAAAATAAAATCTGTTTTCGATGTAAAATGTATCATAAAATAAGAAATAAAATTTATCATAAAATACACATACGGGAACCGGTATTCACTTAAAATTCTCAGCAAACGATCCCAAGATAAATCTTAAACCATTTTTAAACCAATATAAATAAAATTTAAAAATTTTCTTTTTAGTATTTGTAATAATTTTGACATGTGCAGGTAATATCTTAGAAGTTCTATAAAATCGCATTGTTTTAATTTTGAAAAAGTCAGTTTTTGGTTACATTAGAGAAGAATGATTTATTGTTTTTTTTTTTATTTTTTATTAGGAGAACTTTTTTATTTTATTCTATAATTAATGCTGCCAGCCAGTTTTTCACACAAATAGAGAAAATGATACCTTAGAATAATGGCTTATTAGAAATAAAATGACGAATTTAGCAAAGTGAGCGTATAAATAATAAGTATTTATCATTAATAACAAACATATCCTTAATAACTAGCTCCTCTACTTTTCAGTTTCTAGCACACTCTAATACACAGTTACCCAATTCACAAAGTATATTATTTGAGTTATTGTGTTATATGTTATTTAAGATAACACATTTTTTTTAAATTTTTTGAAAATTTATATGGAAATTTAAAATAACATTATAACATTGTGAAACCTATGTTTATGAATTATGTTAAAAAATATTTTGTTTAAAAATTTTTAGATTTTTTAAATAAATATAGTTTCTTTTAAAATTGTTGTTTTATAAAATGTATCGCTGAAAATAAAAATTTACATGAAAAATAAGATTTTTCATGAAAAATCCAAAATTTTCGGTAAAACCCGATTTTTTCTAAAAAAACGATTTCTCACTTAAAATTCTATTTTCCTCTAAAATCTCGATTTTTAACTAAAAAAATATAAAATTAAAAAAAAAACTATTTACCAATGAAAACAAGTCCAAAAGTATAATTGGTTAAGTCCAACAAAATAATATTCTATACCTTTGCTTTGACCAGTAGATGGTCTTCGAGTTTTTCCTAAATTACCTTATATGTGACCAATGGCCAATTGCGGACCTATTCTTATGAATCCTTGTTACTATGGTTTCTGTCTTTAAATTATGTATGTCAAATATTATCCCAATTCTGTCATTAATGTGGATTTTAAGCGTGTTAGAGTAATTTTCTGGTCTGATTCTGATTCACTCTTTTATAAAATTAATTTGTACCAAACTTTATTGAAATCTTGGCATAAATAATGGATTTATGTATATAGTGCGCGAAAAAACCCAAGCATACAGAGTAAAAGTTTACATATTTTGCTACCTATAAATATAATTAAAATATGAATTATCTTTTTAGACACTGCAATCTAAGTGCATTAAAGGGTTTATGGAAAATGTAATATTTTATATGGTTTATTTGGAAAAATATAAAAATTTTTAAAAACTCCGAACGAAATAAACTAAGCATACAAAATAAAATTTTGAGATAATCATGATTCATTAGTCAGCATTTAATTAAAATAACACATTTTGGTATTAATGTTTCCCTAGTAATTGAACCCTGTATGATTTAAAATGTTTCATTGTATTAATGTAACAGTAATTAACGAAATGTCCCGTTTAACGTTGACATTGGGTTGACAGCATATAGAATATGTGGTTGGTTTTTTTTGTCAAATATCTGAAAACTAAACCGAAATAAAGGATTTATCATATTTATGTGTCCAAACAATTGCGAAAGTTACCGAAAAAATAGTCTTGAAAAAAGAAATAAAAAAATTTTAATAAGAATATTATGGACATAAAAATAATTCGCACTAAAAAAGAAGTATCGCCCGTTAAATATGGACCATTTTTAAACTGATATTATCTTTGAGTCGTATTCAAAAGGGATACTAAAATTTAAATCTTTGTACTCTCACAATGCACCAATACTGTTGTTCGCCAAAAATAAACGATTTTGGACAAAAATTGGAGGAAATTGTTGTTAGTGACAATAAAATATTTAACTTGTATTACCAGATTTTACATAAAAGTACAATGTCATAAATATTAAATATTATTTGTTAATAACATTAAATTAAAAGTTAATTCATTAAAATATAGTTTTTTATCCAAAACAATAATAAAGCTGAAAATCCATAACTAAAAACGATAACATGACATCTCATAAAATTATTTTCAACAGAAAATAAAAACTTTTATAAATGAATTTTTATTTAATTTTTTAACAAAATTCTAAACAAATATGAATTGTAAGTATTTGTGTAATATTTTATTACATATATTTTTTTTTACTTTTCGTAAAATTTGAGTTTTTATATGGGTATATGTTTATGAATTCTGTTAAATTTTTTTTGTTTAAAAATTTTTTAATTTTGTTTTACAAAATGTATCACTAAAAACACTAATTTACATCAAAATTTAGATTTTTCATAAAAAATCAAAATTTTCACCAATAAGTTGAATTTTTACTACAATCAAATTTTTCACAAAAAATATCGATTTTTGACTAAAAATTCCATTTTCCACTAGAAACTCGATTTTTAAGATGGGCGTTGAAACATATAAAACTCTTAGTTTTTAAAAAAAATAAAATTTTCTCAGCATTTTTTATAAAAAAAAATAATAAAATAATTTTAAATTATGACATTTTTCACAATAAAATTATAACAACTTACTTTAAAATAACACACATATTCACAAAGTGTATTATTTTTTAAATTATTTTATATTTCTTATTATAAAACTTTAACAAATAACACAATAACGGGGTTGTGAATTGGATAAGTAATTTTAAAAATTTTATAATCGTAAGTTCTCATTAGGCGTATAAAAATTTAATTTTATATAACTACATTATCAATTAATAATACGTACCCATTTTCAATTCTCAATAAAACTACCACAATTCATTTATTCAGTTTTTTATTCATTTCATAATCATATTTTTGTTGTTGTAGTTATTAGTATTATTTTTAAATGTTTAATATTAGTATGTAATCGTATATTAAATATTATGGATAATAAATGTCTTTCTTAAAGTTTTTTATTTTTCTTAATTTGTGGATTTATTTAAATTTAAAATTTTATTGAATTTAGGTGTTTTTCATTATGTTATTTTATAATTTTGTGGTGATTTCTAATTTAGAGATTAATCATTTATTAAACGTATAGTAAATCTTTATTAAATTAATTCTTAGAAAATATTATTTATTATTTTTATGAAATAAAAAATAATTATTAAACATTAATATTTAAATAAATAATTAGGAAAATTAAATTAAGAATATCAAAACAAATAAAATAGCTTAATATTAGTAATATAAGTAATTATTAGGAAAATATTTTATAGTTAAATTTTTTTCTGTTTTATATATTTTTATAAATATTTGTTGTTTTATATTTTTTATTTTTTTTTAAGCTTAAAAATTATTATATTGTTGCTGTGTTTTATTTATTTTTAGTTTAGGGTTTTATATTTTCCAAACTACTAGATGTTTTGGTTTTAATTAAATTGTCTTTTTTATTTAATTTATTCATAAACCAACTAATTTTAAATGATTGCTTTCTTTTCAATGTTTTTGTTTGTTTTTTTATTTATTTTTTCATATTTTTCTTTTTTGTTTAAATTATATTTAAGGTTATTTATTTCTTTTTTTAATATTAAGCAGGCGACTAAAATTTATTTTAAGCTTTTGTTTTATTTTTATTATTTTTAATTTAATTTTTTTTCCAACTAATATTTCTACTGTCACTACTGATTTTTATTATTTATATTTAAATAATTGTTTGTTTTTATAATAACAAATAATTATTGTAACAATTTTTTTTTTTTTTTTTTCAATTATCATTTTTTATTTCATATTTTTGCTTAAATATTAAGAAACGATATGCTTAACGGATTTTAAACTTTGAAGTTAAATATTAAGAGCCAAAAAAATTAACAGCTTTTTTGATAATTTTTAACAGAATTTTTTTTTTGTTTAAATTTATCAATTTTTTATTTTTATTTTTTAAGTAACAAGTTTTATTTTCACAGTCTTAGAGGCACTGGGTGCTGAGAAACAGAAACAATTTGTTTAACAAATAGGAAAGAGAGAGAGAGATGAAGAGAAGAAGGAGAGTTTTTAGTACAGTGTTTAAAATAAAGAGGATGGGAATAGTGTGATTGAAAGATTTGTTTAAACTAAGAGTACATTTGCAGTATCTATACAATTTAATAAATTAAAACAAATTTCCAGATTTTTTTTTTAATGTACCAATTCTTATTTATTAAAATTCTTTAAATTAAAACTTGTTTTTAGAGAAAATTTCAGATTATTTTTATAGTTGCCAGGGATATAAAATATAAATTAAAGTAAAATAAAAATTGGTGGAATTTTTTTTTCTCTGTTGAATATTAGTTCATTTGTTTTCAAAAAAGTACTTTTGTGTTAATTTTTCTTCTGGTACATTTTATAAATTGTACTTAATTTTGAGGGATTAAATTTTGGAATATTGTTTTATTGATTTTAAAAATATTCAAAAATATGTTATAGAAAGTTTAAGTAATTATTTTCTTAATGTTGCTTAATAACAAAAATTATTTTATATTAATTTTTTTCGTAAAAATGTCTCAAAAAAATTATATAAAATATTTTCAATAAATTTTGGATGTGATAATTTCTTATCCATCAGTTTTAAAAAGTTTTGAGAAATTAAAATATTTGTTTCTTTCTTTCATTCTTCGTTCCTTCATAAATATTGTATGCTCTTAAATTTTTGTCTAAACTTTTATTAAATTTAATTATTTTTCAAGTGCTTCATCATTTTTAATTACAAAATACAAATTATTTTTGTATTTTTAATTAATTTCTTTAATATTTATAAATACTTAGATTTATTATGTGGTTATATTAAGTTATTTATATTTTTATTTATATTTAAATATATTTATTTATAATTTTTATTATTATTTATATATAGTTTAATGTATATATATAGAGTTATATTGTTTACTACCTTAATAAAGCTATGATCCCAATTTCAGCTGATATTATGGTACCTTACTGCTAAGTAAATTCACCATTGCTCTGAGTTTTAAAAATTCACATAAAAAAGTTAAAAAAAATCACTAGAAAATAATAAATATTTTTTTTTTTTTTACTTTGAAACAAATTGTAATAAATAGTTTTTATAATTTCGTCCCGCGAAACTTCTTCTTGTTCTAATTATGGTTGTTAAAAAAAAATAAAAAAATGAAATTTTTAAGCTATTTCTTGTTTTTAATAAATTCTGTTTGTAGGTATTTTTATCAGAGCAATGGTAACTCTTAAAAGACTGGTCCCGCTATCAGACATTTTGAAAAATGTTTTTGTTTTGTTTTTATTTTTGTAACACTTAGATTTTTTTGTCCTTTGCTTGGTGTAATTTAACCATTCCATGTGTTTTTCCTTTATTTGTTTGTCATTTAAACAAAAACCAAATTAAAAATAAATTCAAATAATATTTTAATAATATTTTTAACTGAGGCATTTTGTTGGTATAAAAATAACAATCTTTCTTTATATCTTCAAAATATATAATATTTAGTATTTGGTATTGTTTGGTTTTTATTGATAAATATTTATAGTTTTGTTTTTTGTCTGGTGTATTAGCTAAATATATATATATTTTTGAAAAGCTCTTAACAAATAGTGTCAATAGAGTTTTTGGTTTTTAAATATTTATTTTATAGTTTAGGAAAATAAAAATTAAAATAAAATAAATTTGTAAAAAGCTTAAAAGTGTACTATAAATACAAAGTGTAAGAAAGATAAATATAGAAATAGAGATAGTGAGATAGAGTGTTAGTGAAATAGTTAGTGTGTTGGTAAAAGAGTGAAATATACAGTTAGCTTAAGTTAGTGGTTGTAGTTAGTTTTTATAAAATATAAAAAGAAAGTGAGTTATAGTATAGCTAAAGTTTAGTAAGTTTTCAAAAAATATATTTTAAATTTATATACACAGCTAATTTGAAAAAATTATTTAAAATCTTTTCTTTAAACCATAAATTTTGTTAGGTACTGTTTTGTTTTCCTTGTTAGGGCTTTTAAATTGGAATTTGTATTTTTTTTTTTTTTTTTGCATTTTGCTAACATTTTTCAAGTTCATTTTCAATTATTGATTACTATTTGTATGCCTTTGTTAATATACATACATACATACATACTTTTCAATGTCAAGATAAATATTAATTTCACCTTAATTAAATTTTGGTATTTACTTGATTATTACTTTACTTTTCTTATTAATTTATTAACATTTTTATTTCATTAGATTCACAATTATTCTCCTGTTGATATTTGTTGTTGCTGTTTTTTGTTTGTATTTATTGCCAAAGACATTTTATATAATTTCATTTCATTAAGTTTTAGACAAAATAAGTAAAATAAATAATATATAAGATAATATTTAACGAAGGCCAAAACTTTAGTTAATAAAAGTCAAAGCAATTTATATTCTAACAGAAATTTTGTTTCAATTGCACACTGGTCTTAAAAAAAAGAAAAGTAAAATTATAAAGTAAAAAAAAAAACTAATATTAAAATTTTTTTTGTAAAATACTACTCAAAACAGACCCTAAATATATTTGAAAAGTTATTAAATTCTTTATGAATCGAGAATATTACTCATATTTGTAATAAATATTTATGGGAATAATTAATAAAATTAAATTATAAAGAGACGATGATACTGAGGCTTATGAACAATATTATAATAATATTATAACATATCTTTAGGAGGCAGAAGTGGAGGCGTATACTTAATATAATTTACTTTTAATTAAATATTGATCATACACTGCAGTTTTTATTAAATAACTTTACTCTTTAAAATAAAAATATTACTTTAAATGAAATTATCAAATAATATTTTAAAAAAATCTTTATAGAAACTTTTTTTTTTTCTTCACTTCAAGAGGAGAATATTGCGACACGCAATATCATGTGAAATTACCATCGAAAGACTTAAAATGTCTCCCTAATCATATACAATTACTCTATATGAATATTTGGATTTGAAATCTAAGACTGCTTCAATATTACGAAATTTTAATTTTTCTAAATAAATATTTCAATATAAAAATTTTTTACATTCAACTGAATCTTTTTTACCTATAAAAATTTTTCAAAACAAACCAGAAAATAAAATAGAAGTAAATCATTCTGTATCCAAAAATATCAAACAATTTCATTTGACCACATTTATAAATTTTAGTCCTCAAAAGTAATTTACATTAAGAAGACTTCAAAAAAATAAAATAAAACCAAAAAGACAAATAATTTTCTTAAAATAATTAAATTGTTTTTATTTTGTTATCATATTTCGAGCATCATCATAATTAACATCATTATTATCATACAAAATTATGATTAACAACAACCACTGTGCATTAAAGCAAAAAAAAAAAATAAAATGCAATCATAAACATAATTAAAAATCAAATAAAATAAAAACTCTCAATTAGGTCTAATCATATTAATAATTATGATAATTATAAATATAATAATATTTCATTTATATGTTTATATAATAACAATAATCATACATACAAATACATACGTACATACATAATGTAATGTATTTTCAATTTGTAACTTACTCTTATATAAACTCATACATACAATATTAGTTACAATACATTCTCTAGCATATTTAATTAATAATTATTTAGTAATTAATTTTATACAATAATATAGCATTATTTGCACTGCTTTTGTTTTTTATATATATTTATATGTAATAGTATTATTTTTTAATATTATTATAAATATTTTTGTATTTACAAAAAAAAATGTGTTAAACTAAATAAGAAAAAAATGGAAATAAAAAAATTTTAATAAATAAAATATTGATCAAGCGTATTCATGTGGTGTTTTTTGTTGGTTTTAAAATTATTATTTTTTAAATTTTTTAGTTTAATATTAAATTGTTACAATATGTTCTTAAAATAATTTTAAATTAAATATTTAGTTATTTATTAATTAATTATTTTTAATAATAAATGTTTGTTCATTTGTTTTTGTTTCATTATGTTTATGGCTTTTTCTTTCAAATATTTTAAGTCCTCGTGTATTTTGTATTTTAATAAGTTTTCTTTTTCTTAAAATTCTTAATTTATTTATATATTTGAGCTTGTTCTTCAAAACGTGTTGGGGGTGTGTTTTTTGTTTGTTTAAATTCAAATTCTACTTAAGGACGATTTGTTCGAAGAGAGACTGGATGAGTGATGGAGAGAGAAGAATTTAATTCTCAATTGCTGGTTTTTCTGATTCTTCTAATACTGCTGCTGCTGCTCTAGCTTCAGCGTCTGAAAAGGAGAGGAATATTAGTTATTTATGACTTTTCTTAAACTATGAATAGACTATTGGCAAGACTATTAACTGGATTATTGTCTAGACTATTGACTGCACTACTGACTAGACTATGACTAGACTATGACTAGACTATGACTAGACTATGACTAGACTATGACTAGACTATGACTAGACTATGACTAGACTATGACTAGACTATGACTAGACTATGACTAGACTATGACTAGACTATGACTAGACTATGACTAGACTATGACTAGACTATGACTAGACTATGACTAGACTATGACTAGACTATGACTAGACTATGACTAGACTATGACTAGCCTATGACTAGCCTATGACTAGCCTATGACTAGACTATGACTAGACTATGACTAGACTATGACTAGACTATGACTAGACTATGACTAGACTATGACTAGACTATGACTAGAGTATGACTAGACTATGACTAGACTATGACTAGACTATGACTAGACTATGACTAGACTATGACTAGACTATGACTAGACTATGACTAGACTATGACTAGAGTATGACTAGACTATGACTAGACTATGACTAGACTATGACTAGACTATGACTAGACTATGACTAGACTATGACTAGACTATGACTAGACTATGACTAGACTATGACTAGACTATGACTAGACTATGACTAGACTATGACTAGACTATGACTAGACTATGACTAGACTATGACTAGACTATGACTAGACTATGACTAGACTATGACTAGACTATGACTAGACTATGACTAGACTATGACTAGACTATGACTAGACTATGACTAGACTATGACTAGACTATGACTAGACTATGACTAGACTATGACTAGACTATGACTAGACTATGACTAGACTATGACTAGACTATGACTAGACTATGACTAGACTATGACTAGACTATGACTAGACTATGTCACCGCTATGTCTTCACTATTTCTAGATTATAACTAGATGACCTTCATAAACATTAAACCATCTCTCTTACTCACCTTTTATTGCTTGTTCTTTCCAAATTTTCTTATTATCCGTTAGACATGCTACCCATGGCTTTCGTATGGTAAATTTTTGTTTAAATGCCGTTGCCGCTGAACTACTGCTACCACCACCACCTCCCGCTCCTGAACTTTGAACCGCCGGTTTATCATCTGACGATTTATTTTCATTACTCTCTTCTATAGCCTCACAGGTGGTGGAACGATTACGCAATGAATGTTTGGCATTAGATGGTGGTCCGTCGACAGGAACATCACCAGCATCTATGCTGGCATTAACATTTTTACACATTGGTGCTATAGGAGCTAAAACATGTTCCAACATATCAGCCATTACCGACATACTGGGATCAACAATAAAATCAATAAAACCAATCTGAGACTCAGCCACCAGGGTATTATTGCGATCACATAGAGGACTAAAAGGTAGACCCAGCTCACGTTCGAGATCACCTTGACGGAAAAATTCCTCTAACAATAACATCGTCCAGCGATGATGTAGATTCCATCGTTTGGCAGGATGTGAAATATCACAACAATGTAAGACCAAAGCCAACGCCTTCGACTTGTCCACTGTAGCCTCGTTGAGCGTTAACAAATTCTTCATATTCTTCAATTGTTGGAAATGGAATGACATGTCTGTGGATAATACCATATCAATAATTAAGGTTCTCAGTTCACGATATTCTTCGCGTGACAGATTCGACAACACATTGCAGTCGTCATCTTTGAGCAAACGAAAAGCGGCACTTATATGATGATTCTCCAAAACGGCACGATCATTATACAACAATGCTGTTTCTGAACCTGACATCACATGGAAATTATTGGTGGTGCCAGTGTGTTCGTAATCATGTATAAGTGCAGCTAATAGGGTGGCATATATCTCCAGATCTGTTAGCCAGTTCATGAGACCAGTTTGGCACAACATATGATGCACCGTTTGGGTGACATCAGCGGCATGTAAATTATTATGATATGGATTACGATAACGACAATAACCCTCCTCGATGCGATTGAGAAAGGTTTCCAAAGTAGCGGGTGCAATTTTAAATTTATGTATAATGCCATAACGATTGAGCAAATCATAACCGATATATTTGACAGGTTGACCATTGGCGGCTTCGGCTAGAGCAAAAACATCGAAACACCAATCGTCGAGAGTCTGAAAGAAAGATTTCATTATTTTATTATCTACATTTCTTAATTTATTAGAAGTAAATTATCCAATTTTAAAGCATTAGCCAATATAACTAACGCGTATGTAATTTTAATTAAAGAAACATTTATTATTTCACTGCTAAGTAATCAAATATTACAAATATCGAATGTTTATCTTTTTAAGGTATTATTTCTTCATCACTAATTTCATTGTCACATACAAATTTTTATTACAGTCTTTTAACTTTCAGTAACGTATTTATTTTTCTAACATGTTTAAATATAAATATATATTTTTTAATCACACTCACCTTAAGTACTTTGACAACTTCAGCAGGAAATTGTAACAATGCCGTACTTGATACTTTACGATAAATACGATCCACAAATATGCCAGCCCGTATGGCATGAGCCACCGAACGAAATTTGGGCTTTTCATCGTTTTTCTTGCGTGTTGTTGCCAATTGTCGTGTGAATGTGGAAGCCAGCCACTCACGAACCTCTGGCGGTACAGCATCCGGTTGCACTTCAGAAAGTTCATCATCTTCATCGGCAAGACGTCTGTTAGTGGTTGTATAGTTTTATTGTAGCAAAAGTTAAACATCATTTAATGACATTATGGGTGGTGGATGTTGTTGATGTTGTTGTTGCCATTTGTATTTTGTTTTTTTTTTTTTTTTTTATAAGGAAAGGAAATTTCAAGGATATTAAGGTTTAACATATAACAGGAAGGACGGAAGGAAAGAAAAGAAGAAAATAATTACAATTAGTAAACGAGTTTTCATACATATTTCTTATTTTTCTGTTTATTATTATTTTAAAATTACTAAAAAAAAGAAATACAGCTTTAAGTAAAATAAGAATCATAATCAGAAAATAATATATAAACAAAAAAATATTGTTTTCTAATGCCATACAAAATGAGCTTAAGAAATGAGTAAATAAAAATTGGATAAAATAAATTTTTAAAAACAAGAAAATTAGTTTCTTAAGAATTTATTTTTAAAAGTAACTTAAAAATTGTAAATCTATTAATCTTGTTGTAGATTTCATTCTATGATTAAAGCATCAATACGTTAAACATAAAAATAATGAATTACTTTTCAAGAAAACTTATAAAATTCTCGATTGATAACAAAAAGAACAGAAAAAAAAAAATTAATCAAATCATATTATGTTTTATAGTGGGTGCAATAAGTTGTTCCATTTTTTCTCTCTTATATGACGTGTTTAATGTATGTGTTTTAGTTTTTTTGTGGGGGAAGGGGTGGGTGGTGATTTAATATGAATTTTGTTAAAATTGAATATTCTAAAGAACTAAGACAGTAGAGGACAATTCACATGCTGTTTTTTTTTTCTCTCAAAATTTTGCTCTACTGCTTTAAATGCTGTGTTGGGGTGTGTTTTTTTGGGGGGAACGTTTTTTAAGATTTTTAGAGATTAAAATGTTTTTTTTTTAATTTAATTTGCTATTTGTATAAAATAGTTATTTTTTTAAAGACAAGTATTATATAAATAGTTGCAATTTCATTATACGGGAAGCAAATTTTCATTCCAAAATAAATATTAAATTTCATGCAAAAAAACTATTTTGATTAAAATAATTTTGACATTTTTTTATTACATTTTTAATTTTTATTAAATTGTTTTCTTGAATCATATATAATCTTCATTTTAAGAACTTTTTTTCTTATAAAAAAAAAAAAAATTTCATTAGTTTGTTTAATTTTATTATTAAAAATTATTTTTGTTTTTAGTAACAAATCAATGGTCAGCGCTCATAGTCCTCAGGGGCCGAGTGGCATTTATATACACATCAAAAACGTAAAAAAAAAACAACAAAGTGCCCCAGCAGGCCATGTCTTGTAGAAAATATCGACGATGTCTTGATGATTTGACACAGTCTTCGATGACACATGTAGCTCCGAACAAACATTGGTGACATTTTCGAACAAAGGGCACTTAAGTCATCAACGATAACCTGAGCGACGCATTATGCATATTGTCGTCAACCATATTAAGAAAAATAAATAAAAAATGAGTTGGGTTCTGCTGAGATTTGAACCCAGACCACCAATTTCTCTCTTCTTTATTGAATAGTCAAACGCACTTACCACTTTAGCTACAACATTCTCTACTTTTTAATGATTTCATTAAATGCTTTTATTTATCTGATAGTTATTGATAACATTGTCATGCAGCATGTCGTGTGTTTGGTTTAACTCACGACATTCTCGCTGGACATTTTACTCATGTTGTCACCGAACTAGATATGTACGACAATTCAGTATATTTTGTTATTGAAGTCACCGAAAATGGGGTA
Organism: Protophormia terraenovae; assembly: GCA_951394005.1. Lineage (NCBI taxonomy): Eukaryota > Metazoa > Arthropoda > Insecta > Diptera > Calliphoridae > Protophormia > Protophormia terraenovae. The sequence continues at coordinate 149,758,190 of OX596074.1, forward strand.
AGATGACAATATAGGTGACTTTTAGTCAAACTTGTCCTCTACATGCATTTTCTTGACGACAAATTTCAGCGACATCATCGATGAAAGTGTCGTTAATGGACATGTGGACTGCTGGATGGATACGAAAATTCAAATGCAGTTTTGATGTATGAATGAGTTTTTAAAAAAATATCTTATTATTTATTATGTATTTTTTTCCTTTATTGTCTATTTACAAAGAGAAACTGTTTAATTTCAAATACAAAAAAAAAAATATAAAACATTTCTTTTTATTCTAAAAAAAATTTGTTGAAAGTAAAAAATAGTAGATGAAGTACTAAAGAATTAAAAGAAATTGTAATAGAAGAACAGCTTGTAATATTAAGATTAAAATAAATTAATATTGTTAATGCGAATAAAATACTATTTACAATATTATGGCCAGAAATTTAAACATAATATTATTTTATCCCATCATTATAATTCATATCCTACGCTCCAAACAACGGCCCATGTTTCTTTAGCAACAACTTTTTAATTTTTTTTTTTTTTTTTTTTTTTGTTTTGAAAATTTTATATATTTTTAAAAATAAGAAATAATAAAATGGTAATTTTTATGATTTCTTTTTCGCAAATTGATATCTATTTCTTTTTAGATTCAGAAAGTTATTATGTATTGGAAAAATTATAAATTTAAAAAAATAGTACTTTTTTGCAAATTGACTATTCTTTTTAGAAAATTGTCTTGGTACTAATTATGAAAATAAATCGTTTTCTTTGGACTGTTAATTCTTTTTGAAAATTTATTATAAAAGCACTTTTACAACAATTTTTTTTTAATTGGTGCTTTTTATAAATTTGTTTTAATTTTTGTGATAATAATTTTTACGTTTTTTGAGAATTGGTACCTTTTTTTAATTTATATTTTGAGATTAATAATGCTATTCTCGACCGAGTGACAAACAAATTTATTGTGATGGTAAAAAAAAAAAAAAAACATAAAAACATAACAAAAATTTTTCTATTCTGGCTTTCAACAAATTTTTTTGTATAAATTTTTGGTGATAGTTGTCACATCCATAAAAGTACATGACAAGAACTAATGAATGACAATTGTTATTAATTCGAGAATAGCTCTTTTAGTAATTTTTAATTCGTTACTTTTTAATTTTTAAAATTAATTTTCATTTATTTGATATTTTTTTTTTTTTAATTTGTAAAAATCGATAATTAGGTATTTTTTGAAATTAACACTTTTGTTTTGAAATTTAGTACTTTTTATTTAAACGCTGCTAAAAAATTAAATTTGTATTTTCACTTGAAGAACCACAGTAGTGAATTATTCAACATTTTTCTTTTTCGTTTTCAAAATTTCTAATAGAGTCCATTTCCATTTAAAACCAACACGAAAAAATACAATTTTCGACTTTACCTCTCCTAATTTAATAATATATATATATATGTTTGTCAAAACTAAGACTTATTAAAAATTTCAGATAATTTCATCGCGATTTGAATGTGCAAAATAGCTCAAAAAATGTACAAAGTTGTATACACAAAATTACAAATATTTACGATATAAGATTTATTGAGATGTCATATTAAAGGTTAACCACTTGATGAAATTATCTGAAATTTTGAATTAGTCTTAGTTTTTACAAGCATATATTATCAAATTCGGAAGAGGTGAGGAAATCAGCCGGTTGGTTTTTAATGGAATGACTCAATATGATTTTTATTGATTTTTTTTTAAGACATAAATTATCTTTATAATAAAACGAAATCTTATTTTAAAATTATTTAAAGCTCAAAAAAATATTTAACTTTTCTAAAGTTTCATTTAATTTAACACAAAGTATTTTATTTTATGTTTTATTTGGTGTATACTTTTTGGGGCAAAAATTAAAAAAGTATGGAAAGTTTATGTAAGTTAATCCAAATAAAATCGAATTAGTTCTATAGTTTTTGTTAAATTTTTGAAAGCTAAATGTAAAATCTGGAAAAGTTTTATTATTATTTTTAATGTTGAAAAAAATTCAATATTGTTGGGATGTTTATTACTCCAAAATACAGAAACCTTCTCAAACACTTTTTTGAGCAAAACTCAAAATTTTGTGGCTGTATTGCTAATTTGTAAAATTTATTTTAAATGCAAATTTTGTATTTTATCAATTTAATTAACAAGAAACGAATACTCATAATCATTTTAAGTTTCAGTATAATAAATTTCAATAATTACCACTATTAATTTTTACAATTTCAAATAAATATTTTTAATGAAATTACAACTTTTTATAGGCAAACATTCATACTAAAATAAAAGCTATGAACTCTGATATTACTTACATAATAATTAAGTGTTACAAATAATTCACATATATAAATCACAATTTATTGCGTATTAAATAATCAAACCAATATCAAGCGTGCAATTAATAAAGATAAATATGAATAAAAAATAAACTGATTTTGCAAAATGTCAATCATTTCATTAAGTTTTCAAAAATAATTTGATAAACTAAATCATCAAACATACACACACACTCACATCACTCAAATCATCAATAAATCATTTAACGCACTCAACAAGATTCAATCAATGTTGGCATATCACATACACACATATCAATACTTAGAAAGTAATACACACATACTTATACATATGTATGTATAATAATAAAATATACGCAGGATATTTATTACCCCACAATTTAACAAAACACTTTTATTTATATGTATTTAATTGAGTGTATTTCACATATTACCGCCACCAATCATTACGAATTCCCATTTCAAAATTACTTTATACATAATATTATTTTAAGTTTATTTTCTTTTTCTTTTTGGCTGGAGGGTGTAAAATTAGTTTATAACTTTTTCTTAGTTATTTGTTGTTTGTTGCAACTGCCAGCTGCATTTAGTTTCTTAAATAAACTATATAATTTTGTTTAAAAAAATAGCTAACTAAATAGCTACTTATAAGAATAAATATATATGTATATAAACTTTATTCCCATTTCTTTGGAAAGCAACCAACTCATCCAAAGTCTTCAGAAGAAACACGCAAGAAAAATACAAGTACATGAGTGGCAATAAAAATAAGAAATCTACAAAATAAATATTGAATCTTTAAGGAATTTTTTATTTGTTGATCAGTGACATTGAAAGAAAAAACTATAGAAGATATTTAAAAGAATTTAAAGTTTTAGGAGGAACAAAAAATGTTGAAAGATTTTAAAATGAATTTTAATAACGAGTGTGATCGAAAAAATCGTATGACTTGCTTTTTTTGATGCAACTGCATAAAGCTTTCCATACCATGAATTTTTTTAGAACATTGTATCTGTTTTTGGGTTCTATACTATTTTTCAACATTTCCTCCAGAAACATAAAAATTTTGGCTCGGAAGCTGCGAAAAAACTGCCAGTACATACGTTTCGTCATCCGTTATACAACATGAGTATTTTTGATGAAATTTTATTTTAATTTTGCAGCATTCCTGTCTGGAAATTTTTGAACTTAATATGTTTTTAAGCCTGCAATGGCTTCAGAGCACTGAGCTAACTGGGCTGCTTTTCTACAAGATATGTTTGGAGCACTTTTCAATATGCTTTCAATTTTCTTGTTCTTCCTTTAAAAAGGTCCCCATTATAACCTTTTTATACCCACCATCATAAAGATGGGGGTATATTGATTTTGTCATTCCGTGTGTAACATGTCGAAGGAATCATTTAAGACACGATAAAGTATATATTTTCTGGGTTCTGGTTAGATTCTGAGTCGATCTAGCTATGTCCGTCCGTCTGTCTGTCTGTTGAAAGCAGGATAGGGCTCGAACGGAACAACGCAGGGGAACGAAATTTGGCACAAATATTTATCTTATATAAGGTTTGTTTGGTAATGGGCAAAATCGGTTAATAAATAAAAAAGTTATGGGCTTAAAACTAGAAACACAGGGTGTCCGTTTCATACTTTTCTGCTGATATCTCTTAAACAAAAGCATGTACGACAACGAAATGTTGTATAAATAGTTTGAGGGTCGATATAAACTCGGAAACCAAAAATGGGCGTATCCGCCCACTTTACCGCCCATTTCTTATATAAGGTGAAACTTCATCGAAACTGTGTTCAAATAGTTCAAGAACCAATGTAAACTCGGAAACATAAAATGGGCGTGGTCCGCACACTTTACCGCCCACCATAATGTAAAATTTGAAAAAGTTGATGGTGGGTATATAGATTCGGCCAAGCCGATTATAACATTCGCGCTTGTTTCTTTCCGATCTACGTTTTCTGTCAATGGTTAAATTCTCCTGACTCTGTTTAATAAAATTGGAAGCAGTTTGACGGCAGACCTTTAATTTTATGGCCAATTTTTTGTAGAACCAATTTGGATTTTTCTTTTAATTTTTAATAATTTTAGCATGTACTTCTTTTTCGTCACTCATTTTCATCAAACTCACAACAAATCAACATGGTTGTCATTAAAATTAATAACTGACATATTTTTCAAAGTTAACTAGATCCAAACAAATTAAATGTTGTTTCCAAAAAAATTTAAGAGGTAAAACGTGTGCTAAGATTTTTCGATCTTACTACTTTTTTTTAATACAAAATTTATTTAGTAATCGATATAAATCTTTGTGAGAAAAAGCTAAGTTTCGAATCTTGAATATTTCAAGCAGCTGTGCTTGCATATATATTGTCAGGCTAGGCAAATATTTGACGAAATAGCAAATAAATAAAATATATAAATTTTAATTAAAGAAACATATTTTACTTAGCACAAGTTTACTCCGACATTTGATTGCATTTTGTTTGACGCTCTTTGGTCTTACATTAGTTTTTAGCTCAAACAACGTCAACAATATTTTTGAAAACAATTTGTGGTTAAATATTTGCAAATCGTGTTATAATTTTACTTAGAAATAAATAAAACCTATTGAATTTAACAATTTACTCTTTTTAATTTGTCATTGAAAAACATTTCAATGAAAATGAACACATAGAGTTCATATTGAATAAAAGTTGCTTTGGGTCTTTACTATAACTTTTTAAATTCTTCTTTTCACTACTTTTTTTCTTATTTGCCATTGTAAATTTTGTTTTCTAAGCTTCTTTTACTCCTCTAAACAAAAAGGCGGGAATTTAAAAAAACTGAAAAAAAAAAAAAAAGAATTCTAAACAAAATTTATGTTTTTCTGAAATTTTTTCTGCAATTTTTTTTTTTTTTTTTTCAAAACAAATAAAAACTGTTTGTATAAGTGCATTTAACGATTTACAAATAGAAAATATTATTTATTTATTTTAGTTGGTTATTTCTTTTTTTTTCAAACATTTGCTCCAAGACTTACCACTAAAGTCTTAGAGTGAAAGTTGAAACAAATATAGGGGTAAAAAAACTTTTAAAGATTTCTAGTTTTTTAGTTTTTCTTATTCTGCAATTTAAGTCACAATCTATAAACTGCTACTAGTTTCAAAGAATTCTAAAATATTTCTATTTTATAAAATTTCTCTTTTTCCCAGTAAATGTTATTTAATGTTAAAGGGCGAAAGGAAGAAGTTTGAGGAAAAAAAGAAACGTTTTAGTTCATTCCTTATTACTTTAATGCAACTGGCGTCACTTTACGCGTAAAAGCAAGTTTTTTTTTTACAAATTTAGTTAAAATGTTTTTAATAAACTTTTTTTAGTTTTAGTTAAAAACTTTGCTAACAATTTGTTTATGAATTTAGCTTTGCATTTGCGCTAATGTTGCATTAGATAAAATTGAAAAGTGTAGTAAAATTTTTAGTGACAGTAATTTGTTTTCTTAACTAAATTACTTAAGGAATATTTAACCAAATGTCTTTTTATACCCACCATCAAAAAGATAAAAGATTTTGTCATTCTGTGTATAACATGTCGAAGGAATCATTTAAGACCCCACAAAGTATATATTTTCTGGGTCCTGGTTGAATTCTGAGTCGATCTAGCTATGTCCGTCCGTCTGTCCGTCTGTCTGTCCGTCTGTTGAAAGCAGGATAGAGCTCGAACGGGGCAACGTAGGGAGACGAAATTTGGCACAAATATTTATCTTATATAAGGTTGTTTGGTATTGAAAATGGGCAAAATCGGTTAATAAACAAAATAGTTATGGGCTAAAAACTAGAAACACAGGGTGTCCGTGAAATACTTTTCTGCTGATATTTCTTCAATAAAAGCACGTACGCCAACGAAATTTTGTACGTATACTTGGTGGATCGACATAAAAATGGGCGTGGTCCGCCCACTTAACCGCCCACCTCCCATATATGGTGAAAATCAACGAAATTGTGTTCACATAGTTCAAGGACCAATGTAAAGTCGGAAACAAAAAATGGGCGTGGTCCGCCCACTTTACTGCCTACTTTGATGGTGGGTATGTAGATTCGGCCGGGCCGAATATATTCGCTCTTGTTAAAATTTTAAATACTTTTTTAGATGTGCTCGTATTTGAAGGTTATATGTTTAAAAAAAAACTAAATTACAAAATATTTAGAAAAATTTTAATTATTAAAAAAACTTCTATTATCTTTTTGAAGAAATTAATTTAAATTTTGTTCAGATAACGATCTAAGTTGGGCTTTTGATTTTTTTTACCATATTACATAACAATTTTTAAAAATTAAGAAACACACGCTCCAAATTTAGGAATAACCGAAACGATGAAGAAAGTAGTTTTTAAAATATATTAAAACCATATATAATACTACATTTACACCAAACAAAAACTAGTAGTTTTTGGCTTCATTTGGTTTTTGATTGAAAAACTACATGAAATTCAATGGGTTTTCCATACAAATCAAAAACCATTTCTATCTAGTTTTTATTAAAAACCAAATAAAAACTACCAAAATAATTATTTTTGATACAGCCTGTTCAGTGTATTTCAGAATATTGAGCTTTTATATAGAATTAATAAAACTAAATTGTCAAATTTCTTGAATTGTTTTATTTATTTTATAAATTTTGTTAATAAATTATATTTAAAAAGTTAAAAAAAAAAACATTATTCACAACAAAAAAGAACGCAATTTTGTTTAAATTAAAAGTTAAAACAAATTAAATTTGTCAACAAAAACCACATAGAGAGAAAAACTGGTATGTAAACGACATAGTTTTTAAAATTTGATTTCCACAAAAACCAATGAGTTTTATTTTGGTATAAATGGTATATGTTTCTTTAAGACTAAACATATTTTGTTTAGAATAAATATTTCTCTCTTAAAGAGTATTTAAAAATTTGCATTGGTTTTTGGTACATGTATTTTAAGACAAAGTATTTTATTTTGTCTTATTTAATGCATTATTTTTGAGACAAAACTGAGAAATATATGGAAAGTTTAAGTTATTCCAGTTAAAATCGAATAAGTTCTACAGTTTTGTCTAATTTTAAGTAATTAAGTCTTTTTGTGTTTATAATATAAATATCTTAAAAATTTGCACTTTTTATAGGATTTAATAGAAAAATAATATTTTAATTTGTTATTTTTTTATTTTTTCATATAAAATAAAAACTATAGTGTCTCGTTGAATAATATAAAAAAATGGGAATACTTCTTTAATGAGCTAAATATGGACAAAATTATTAATTCGTGGAAGCTTTAATTTAAAAAATATATATTTATAATAAAATAAAAATATTTTGGAAAACTATTTTTTTTTAACTGTTATGGCTACTTTTGTTTTTCAAAATGCGCTTTATTTAGACTTTTTGTTGTATCTTTTGAACTAAAAGCTATAATTTAATAAATCAAACTGTAAATTGAAGTAGAGTTATTATTATTTAAGATCATTTTAAGAAAAAATAGACACATGCGTTTTATATCAGAATTAATGTTATTGAAATTATAAAAATTAAGGCAATTTTTATAGTGAATGGAAAAATAATTAAGAAAATCGAGAAATTGCGATTTATTTCATTTAAGACATATTTTAGGCAAGTAACACACCCAAACTTACAAGAAATTTAGTAAAAATGTTTTTATTACACTTCTAATTGCTACAGTTGTTTAAAATCTTCATTTTGAACTTCTGTGATTCAACTGGTGATTTTTGCATAATTTCAACTGGTTTGTTTTAATATAAAATTAAATATTTTTCATTTAGGCAAATATTGGCAAAATGTTTTTATTTATTACTCAAGCTTACATCTTATAGTTTATAACTATATACAAATTTTTTCCCAATTGTACCCAATAACTCTTTAAAACTCTACATATATCTCGAAAATACCCCATTATTAAATTAAAAATATTTATGCAACATACTATATCAGAATAAATTTTATTTTAGAATATAGTCCATTATCTAAAGTTAATCCACCTGTTTTAAAAAAAGAATTATCGTTTTACAAAAACTAACAAAAATCCCATTTGGAATTTTTAAAATTTAATTTTTTTTTGCTACTATCAGATTATTTATGAAAAATTATTGAATTTTGAGACAGTGCACTATGGTTTCGCCGACCACTTTTCTTGGCCAAAACTAATTTTGGTAACATTTTCTTTTTGTGTTTTAATTATCGTAGTTTTATAGCAAACACTTTTAAATGCCAGAAAATCAATTTTTTTCTTACTTTCACTAATTTGTCGCCATAATACAATAGATCAAAGTTGAGTTTCTTAAGCAAATTTAAAATATGTATAAAAAGGTGACTTTTTTCAACGGTTTTCATTAATTTATAATTATTGAATACAACAATTTTTTAAATAAGTATATTATGGAAAATAGTACTTAGGTTAAGTACTTTTATAACTGAATACGAAATCAGTTAGAACTTGTTGTCATCTTAGAAAAATACAGTTTGTTTTACAAAACCCAAAATGAAATTGGATTCGTAAAAAAAATTTTCATTTCATTAGACCTGCAAGTTTTTGGTGAAAATTGGTAAAGAAAAACTGAACGGAAATAAATAAACATATATCTGGGCTATATTTTCCATATTGTCTCGTTTTGCGATTTTCGAGAAAATCCATTTTTGTCGTATAAGTTAGCATTGGAAATTCTTATCACTTACAAAAGTCTAACCAATGAATAAAAAAAACAAGATTAAAAAATAAAATAGCAGATATTGCTAAAATATAGTTGTGTATCAAAATTAATACTGCTAAAACAAAATGCAAGCCTTGGGTTGAGTTATAAGTAAAATATGTTAAAATTTCCTTTGTAATGACTTTACTTCTGACACATAAAAAGTGAAAAAATTAATTAAATTTCTGAAATACAAAATAAATACATTAAATTGCTTTGATTTTCACCCAAAACCATATTTCAAACAAGACAATCTGTTTTTTCCATTTTGGTAATTTTGGCCAATAAAAGTGGTCATAGAAACCATAGTGCAGTGTATCAAAAAAAGTAAACAACATTGAATAATAAATTGCACAGATTATGATAATTTAGTTTGTTTTCTATTACCAGGTATAAAAATTTATTTCAATATCCACATATTATTTTTTGAATTAATCCTCGTTTTGAGTACTGTTCAACCCAACGTGCAGCGATTGTAAGTCTAAGGTTTAGAACTTTTTTTCCAGTTGTGAAAAAAAAAAATAAAAAAAAATTTTGGTCCATATCGATATTTTTAATTGCGAAATAGATAAAAATTTCATAATTTTGTTATTTTTATGGTTAAACTGATTAAATTTTTTTAATTCAAAAAACTTATTAAAAAATGCATTAAAAAGTTTTTTGACGGAACAAAATCCCTATTAAAAAAAAAAAAATGGAAACTTTTTTTTGGGAAAATGGACTAAACTTGAGATTTTCAATTGCTGGTAGGGAACTGAACATGAATTTAAAAATATTTTTTCGATATTTAGCAGATTAATAAGCAACGTTTGAGGTTGTTTTCTACATCGGCATCCCAAAAAAACTTTAGACATTTTTATACCCTACACCACCATAGGTGGGGAAAATCACTTTAACGGGCATAAATCCCATTAAAATGTTAGTATCAAGTTAATGTTCGACACAAACAATAAATTCATATGAATGTCAGCATCAACGTAATATTCTGTATTCGTATGTTTTATTTTACATTTATGAGTATCGGTCCACATTTGACTCCAAGTCTAATAAAAGACCCCTCCCCGAATTATAATGTACACAATGGTGTAGGGTATCATATGGTCGGGCTTGACCGATTATATCTTTTTCTCTCGTTTAAATTTACTTTTAATAAACAAATACATAGGGTTAAAGGCTTGTTTCTTCTACTTCTTAAAAAGTTAAAAAAAAAATCGACAAAAGAATAACACATTTAAGAATACGTATATTCCAGAGCCTAACTAAAATGAGTTTTAATCCAAATAAAACTAGTAACAAATTTGCACAACTAATTAAATGTCAAAAGTAGTTCTTGAGATGAGAAATACAGAAATTTCTTATAAATTTTATTTTGACTAATTAAAATGTTTTTTCAAACTAAATCACATTTCAGATATACCAACAGCTGATATCAGTTGTAATTTATAAATACGCAAATTTTAAAATTAAAATATAAAAAAAGCTTGAAATTATTGCATTTTCCTTTAGTTTTTTTTTTTTTTTTTTAATTTTTATATACAGCACATTGTTTTATATAAAATTTTTTCTTAGTCAATTATAAATTTTTTTTCTTTCACTATTTTTTTAATACATAAAGGTGCATCATTAATATTTTTAATAATTTCCAAATATTATTTTAAATACCAAAATATTTAAACACTTTCCTTTCGTAATCGTAATAAAACATTTAGTTTTATTGTCATCAATTTTTGTATAAAAAAACTCCTTTAATAGTTTCACTTTTTAAACTTTTTACTTTAAAAAACACAAAATTTAAACTGAAAATTAAAACACACAAAGAGAAAAATAGAGAGAGAAGCAAACACAATATGTATCAATCAATCATTCACATGTAAATACATGTAACACACTCTCTATTATGAGACACAGCAAAAGGATATAAAATATAATTTTTTTTTTCTTTTATAAAATTATTTTTGCTTTTAATTTAAATGCACACCTTTTCTTGGTCTCCTTGGCACGGTACTGTATAATAAACTGAATTAGCTCAACGGTTATAATACTATTGCGACTATTTTGACGTGTTAAGCGACTCATATCGCCGCTAAATGATTAAAATTTAAGACACGAAAATCCTCTTTTATCTATTGTTGTTTTTGTTGTAGGATGATGATGATGAGAACAATAATGAAGGAATCGCACAATTCGTCGTCGTCGTCTTAATTGTAGTTGTTTTAATAGTTGTAGTAATAGTTGTTTTTGTATATAAAACAACATAAAATTTGTAAGGAAGAACATGTAAAAATTTTTATTAAATGCTTAAGCACTATTTTGCATTTAGCAGGACATAACGAAATTAAAAAATAAAAAATTGTGTTTAATTTTATTAGTTATTTATTATTGTATTGCGTTTATTAGACAGCAAATTAGGATAATTTATCCTTATTGTGGATATTTATTTGTTTAGTAAGACATGCGTGTTTAATTTTTTATTATTTAATTAAAGATATTTTTCTTATGAAAACCGTTCGCGTTGTCTTTTTTCGTTTAGTTTTCTTGGTAGATATTTTGCGCGTTTTATGTGTCTTTACGTTGAGGTTTAAATTTAAACTAAATTGTGGCCAAAAACTATCCATCCGTTAAGTCCACCAATTTAGTTTTTTTCTGGTGGTAATTAAAGAAGAATTTCTTTTATTTTCTTGTTTTTTTATTTTTTCTATTTTTTCCGCCAACTCACGCTATTCATTTTGATTAAACTAGAAATTTGTTAGTGTTTTAGTGAATTGTTTATACTGCGAGTATTTTTGAAAATAAAAATATCAATTATGCTGCTACTACTAGTACTTATAGTACTTATCACTATTTTTTTTTTTGGTTTTTTCACTAGGACTATTCTTTTTATTTTGAGATAGCTATTTATTTTAAAATGTTAAGGGTATTTTTGGTCTTTCATTAAATTTGGAACATTTTTAATAAAGATTTACTAATGGCATATATGATATTAGACATTTATGAAATTAGACATATTTTATTTTATATTAGAGTGACCTTATTTTTGTATAGAAATTTGCAAATAAATAAAAAACTAAGATGTTAAAAGTTTAAGATTGAATGAAAAAATTTAGTGGTAGCTCAAAGTGATTAAAAAATTATAGATTTTGAAAATTGCTTAGTTTGTGTTAGAAATTTTTGGAATTTTACAAAAGTTAGATTTTTGCAGATTTCGATCACCTTACTTGTCAATTAGTCTAAAATCTTGTATTTCTTAGTTCGTTCCTATGTTTCTGGGAATGAAAACAAGAATCTGGATATCTTCCATAATGAGGCTACCCTAATGTATGTGTATGTACTTATCTAAGGAGTGCGTTCGAAAAAAATTTGACACACGTTTTGCCTCTTAACTTTTTTCGGAAGCAATATTTAAATTTTTCTTTGAAAATATGTCAGTTATTACAGTACTAAGAGAGGCCAGTACTCCAAATTGTACGGAGCTAAGACCAGTGGAGAGGTATTGCGCTTTTGTGAAAAGGGAATTGAAGAGCAAAAAAATAATGGGCAAACTGTTCCAAAAAAGTGACTGAAACAACTATTAAATCTCTAATGAAAGGGCTACCAAAAAAGGTCCTCGACTTCATAAGTAGTGGTTAGAACTATAAAAGTTGTATTTTACTGTGAACTGTAATATATTGTCAATTAAATTACAAAAATCAAAACTCTAAGATCAACCGTTTCCATGTTATTGAAATTTATATATGTTAAGATTTTTTCGATCGCACTCCTTAATATATGCAACAGTCGATAGTGTGGAAAATATAGAATCGATTACCAAACGTACGTATGGACAGACATCTAAAGATCATCATTATTAATATCTTTATCACAATACTTGAGTTTTAAAATTGGTATTTTTAAATAAATCATTCGAAACATAATAGCGGTACAAAAAAATGCTCTCCTATAACTGAAAATAAATTTAAACGGGTTTACTGAATTATAGTATATTTTTTTGAAAGATATTAAATGAGTTTATCACTTAATGTACAAAATTTGTTTAAACCTTTTTTGGACAATACAATTTCCAAATATAAACAGAAATGAAAATTATATAGGAAAATATATCCTCAATTAATGCAAGTGTAGTTCAATACTTATTTATACAACAAGCATATAGGGTACCCTAAAGTTTCCTTAAGTTATCTTTGAGGTTTAGTATTTTTTCATATTTTATTTTTAATAATATCCTAAGGATATTTGTTACACGTTATTTTTTATTTCTATTGTGTTTATACTTTTTTTGTGCTCTTCTTTTTAGTTTTAGCTCTATTCATCCAATAGTTTTACTCTATTTTTATATTATTTTTTATTTAATATTACAAGTATTTTTCATTACAGTATTTTGTCCTTTCGGTAATAAAGTCAACAAATATAAAACGGGCAACGTAAACTAACATCGCATACAAATGTCAGGGAGTCATGAAATGCCAACAACAAATTTCTATATAGAAATAAATATATTTTGTTGTATTTTTATAAATGTATATAGGTGAATGTATGTATGTTTTCTCTGAACAATAATTGGATAAAACATAACAAAAAACGGAAGTCTCAAGGAGAAGATATAAACACCTGAAAAAGTTTTTTTTTTTAGCGACGAATGAGTATTCTTCTACTACTAGGACTTTTCGAAAAGTCAGCTGAGAATAAAATAAAAATACTTTTATCTTACTTATACCAAACACTTATTACTTAAACATCATGTAGTCCAAGACGAAGAAAAAGGTAGATATAAAAGAGGATTGGTTGTAGATTGAAGAGGACCCCCCATGGAGTGTTTTACGTGTATTAACGTTTATTCAAAGGATTTGCATGTTTTAGTTCTTTAAGTTCTTCTTCTTGTTTTTTTTTAAGCAATCACTTTTGTTGTTGCTATCAGCTCAATTCAAGTGAAAAGTTTCTTGTGTCGTTTGCTTTGGTCAGTGGAAAATATTAAAGACAGTTAATTGTTAACACAGATAAAACTAAAGACCTTGAAGTGTTATATAGTAGATAGAGAGTGCGAAAGTAAATTTTATTTATAATCTTTAAAGGGCAAATTAAAGAATTTAATAAGATACTATTTAATAAAAATAAAGCAATCATTTCTTTTTAGAGTTTTTAAAGAAGAATTACATTTAAATTTTTGAAAGTTGAGTATTTTAGACTTATTTTCTCTGCTATTTGTTAGACTTTTTTAATTACAATTTTAAATAAGTTTTTAACTTTAAGTTCAAAAACGAAAAACCTACAATTATTTTTAATAATGTAAAAACAATTTTTACTAAAGCTGCAGTTGGGATAAACTATTTGCAAAATTTTTTTCTGGCAATTTTAATGAATACCTGCCATGTAACTCAGTTTCCAACAATAGAAGTAGAAAATAAAATGTACAAATAATTATCTGCAGACAATATAACCATAAAAATTGAATTTAGATGAAAGTATAGACAGACCTATGGACATACATTATAGTCTAATGTATGTCTATTTTATAGGAATCCTACATTAATAACATCAAGTACAAATTTATTTGATTTTCATTTTGCCTAAACACAATGTACAATAATAATGTTTTTAAGCTTAAATACAAATACTCGTATCTACTTAAAATATATTTATTAAAGTACGTTTGCACGGCTGTATAAATTTTGGTTAAGTATAATAAAAATCTAAATGTGGCCTGGCCTAAAGCATCAAATCGTTTCATTTTATCTGCTCAAATAAACTCACAAATAGACATACAAGGATATAATATTTAATGTATCATCATTATCCTGTAAATATACACTTTTACCATAAACCTACATATGTTAAATATCCTTTTGTAATGTTTAACATGAAAATTAGCTGTGAAAAAAAAACATGATTACAAGTACTTGAACACACTATTTAACTGTGTGGAAACAAATAAAAGTGGGGTAAAAAAAAAAACAAAAACTCAGAGTAGAAGAGCCAGTAAAGTATTTTTAATGATGCTTAAAACACTTTTTGAACAACTTTTCCGTGTTCTTTTCGTTAAAAAAAAAACAAGAATAAAAACATTAATACATCTAATAAACAGCATACAGCAAAGATTCCTTTACTTTCCTTTAGCACTCTCAAACTAAACCATTTAATCAATATTGTATTGCTGAGAGTTGTGAGGAGCTGGAAGATAGATGGGAAGGAGAAAGAACTCTTATTATTTCTTAATGATGCTGAAGAAAACATCAAATGAATATTTAATATTATGAAATGTCTATTTCAATTTACTGTTGAAAGTATAGACAAAGGCAGAATGAAAAACTGAAAAGTTATTGAATATAAAATTTAAATTGATTAAAGTGTGTACTTTTCTTGAAAAATGGTTCATTATACACGTTCTATATTACGAAATTAAGATGTAAGATTAAAAATGGTGGCTTTGGGGAACACTAAATTGAAATTAAGTTTTAAATATAAGACGAATATTTTTTAAACATTGAAACTAAATAGGTGAAATCATTTTATAAAGGGATTATGAATTATGCACTTAAATATTCTTTGATAATAATACCAAACTATAGATCATACTTCGTTAAACAGGGAGACCACAGATAATAATCTCTCGAATAAAGAGTATCTTACAACTCATTGTATTTTATTTTGGGGACTATGAAACGGTTTTATTAGCTTTTATAGCTTCTGAAGTTGAATTTCAATACTAATATACATAAATTAAAGAGACTTGAGTTCCGGTCAAGCATCTGGGGAAAAGATATTAAATAATTTTGTTCTCTTTCGTTGTTCCTTTTACGGTAACAAATCTTTCTATAAATTCAGGTCCACTTTCCATATCGTCATCAAAGAGTTTAAAACTTTAATGCAATAAGTAAATCTCATCTATATATACACTATCGGACAAAATAAAGTGCGGTTTTTTACTCTTGTTATTTACTTCATAATTATTGTCTTCTAGGTGCATAACGGGCAACTTTTTTGATGTATAGGTATTTGTCGTATTATATTCTTTAATTTAATAAACAAAAGAAGTTTTTGAAATATGTGCATTTCGAGTTAGGAGTAAAAGTGTTGTGTTGGTCATGAATTTTGTGCGACAGAATAAAGCGACACTTTACTTAATTTCTTAAATTTGGCTTCCAATTTTCGAATTTTTTGATACAAAATGGAAGGCATATGCTTGAAAAGTGCTAAATTTTTATATTCTATCCATTAAATTATATTCTAATTATTACTACATTTGAAAAATAAGGATAGATCCGGCCATATCATCGGAAAGTCTTCGACCACAATCCAGTAAGATTTCCTAATTCCAGATAAAGAAAATGAAGTAAGATTCATGTTTAAAGTGCAGTTTTTTAGAATCTGAGGCCATAAGAACCATTCCATTATACAAAATGGAAAAGCATCTCATTTTAACGATTATTTTTCTATTACGGGTTGCTTTATTATATTAAAACCACAATGATGTCACTTTTACTTGGAATAGGTACATCTAAAACTCATATATTTGAGCTTTTTCCTGGCAGTAAAAGCTAATATCTTTATAATTATTTCTTTATTTATAACCTTAGATGATGAAACTCATTCTCTTTTGGCGAGAATATTGATGTCGTTATGATTTTACTTCGTAGTCTTAGGGTTTCTGCCCTCTCAATTTCTTCCAAATTTCCATTTGAATTGTTATTTTGTATAAAGAAATGAATTTTTTTGCCTCAGATTCTAAAATCTTGTATTTTAAAGACAAATGCACTAATTTTACCTTATTTTCCTTATCTGGAGTCAAGAAATCTTTCTGGATTGTGGTCGATAATATGGCCGTATTCATTCTCATTTTATAAACTTAATAATAATTTTAATATAATTTAATTAATATAATATTAAAATTTAGCACTTTTTAAGCATATGCCTTCCGTTTGGTATCAAAAAATTTTAAAATTGGAAGCCAAATAGAAGTAAAGTGTCACTTTATTTTGTCGCACAAAATGCATGACCAATACAACACTTTTGCCCAAAACTCGAAATACACATATTTCAAAAACTTCTTTTGTATATTAATTTAAAGAATATAAAGATATATGGTTCTGTGTTGAGAATCCACAAGCGCTATTAGCACATTCGTCTCAACTAAAATATAATATTAGAAAAAATTGTGTAGTTTTTGAACCTTCGAACGTTTAAGATGTAAGAAATTGGTAACTAAAATATTTAACAAATTTTTGTTTTTAATACCGACAGAACACCAATATTATAAATGTTCACGGATGTTAGGAATCACAGTTTAATTTTAGCGGTTTTTTCACTTTTGTTATTTCATTTTGTTTTTTCTAAATTTAAAGGCTACCGTTTTTATCTGGGATATATAGAAGTACTGCATAATCGGGTTAATGCTATCTATATAAAAGTGAATCTGTGTTTGTTAGTCTGTCCGTTTTTTAAATTTAATCGTTGCTTTTATTTTATATCAATACAATGGGGTAGCGAAGCGCACTGTATTTAAGCTAAAAGAAATATTATTTAAAAGTTTATAGTTATGAAATTATAATTTAATAAAACATAATTTGAATTAATAATATAGTATGGTTTTTATTAAAAAAATATATAACACTGGTCGACAAAAAAAAAAAAAAAAATTTTTTTGAGCTCCTTCAAAAAAAAAAAAAAAATATGTAGACTAGATGGAATTCCGCATGCTAAACTCGAATCAGCTTTCAGTTTTTTTCCATCAGGTCGGGATTTTTTTTATGGGCGTGTCTAATATTGTGCCATAAATATGCCGATTACTCGAGTATATTTCACTATTATTTGAGAACAGTATGCACAATTTATATGAATGATATACCAGGATATGCGGAATAAAATTAGCTTTAAATCGCTCTACTATAAAATTTTTATCCGATCAATAGATTATGAGATATTTCAAAAAAAGTGTCGAAAAATTTTAACTAAAACTTTTTTTAAGTGAAAACTTCAAAAATATTTAAGTTTATCACCTTTATCTCAAAGCTGGCAAAACTACGAGTAAATAAAGCCACGTATCATAAAAATTGATGCACAAATCTTGATTGGATTCACAGTTAAGTTTGGATACCCATAGCTAAGTAGAAATACACTAGTGGGCAAAAAAAAAAAAAAAAAAAAATAAATTTTTTTTTCCTCTTAAATAAAAAATAGGTGGATTAGATATTTTTTTTATGGGCATGACTACTATGACCCCGCCTTTAGGAAGTCGCACTTGTGTAACTCGAGAACGGTTTGTCCAATTGAGATAAATTGAACTTTAATGTATAGCGACCTAAATTCTCTTTGAGGTGAATTTATATAATTTTTTGTCCAGTTAATATTTCCGTAGTTATTTGGTAATTAGTACCGAAAATTTTAAAATTTTTTATTTGGCCACCACTGTATTTCTACTCAATTGTATGTAACATGGGTATTTTTACTTAACTGTTAATAAAATTTAGATTTCTGCATCAATTTTGAAGATACATGCTTTATTTTATTCGCAGCAAAAACCAGCTTTAATATAAAGATGATAAACTGTAACATTTTAGATGTTTTCATTTATTAAAAGAAATTTTAGTAACAAAAAAATCTAAAATTTTGCATGAAAATGATTTTTTTTCGGGAATACATTTCAAAATAACTCCGAAACTATTGAGCACATAAAAAAATTAAGTTTGGGGAACTTGAAGATATTTTCTTTTGGCGTATCACTTTGATCAATCGTACACACCGTTCTTGAGTTATGAGGAAATATACTAAAGTTATGGCCTTACTATGGGCGAAATATTGGACACGCCCATAAAAAAAAATCTAGACCTGATGGAAAAAAACTGAAAGCAGATTCTTGTTTAGCACATCAAAATACATCAAGTCCAACTATTAGTTAATGGGGGAGGATATTTTTGTTGACCAGTGTAATCAATAGCGATCAATGCTTTAATTCCCACAATGATCTACTGTTTTTGATTACTTTTTCCTTTAAAATCGCTACCAAACAATTATTATAAAGAGCAAAACTCTTTAAAATAAAAAGTTTCATAAATTTAATTTATTCTAAAATTAAATAAAGAAAATATAAAATGTAGAAAATTAGCATCTCATTAATAAACTAAAAATTATTTCATTTAAGTGGTTATGTACACACATACAAACTAATTGTGTGTGGTAGTTGAAAATTCGACTCTGGTTAATTATGAAAATAAGTACCTATACTCAAAAACTTTTGAAAACCTCAAATTAATGTGGTTTAAAATTATTTTAGAAAAATTTTAAATAACAACAACTAAAATTTTTAATAACAATTTATGTACATATATATAATGATATGAGTAGTGTGACGCGTAGAAAGAAATTTGTTGGAAGACCCTCAAACAATGTGTATTAATTAGATAATTATGGAAAAATTAAAATTAATCTTCAGTTCACTATCAACAAATAAATCACGGGTCTAGAATATTTTGTCAAAAAAAAGTTTTGAGTTTTGTCTCGAGATGAAAAATCCATTAAATAATGTCCTCTAGCGAAATAAAATCCCAGGGTACAATTATTAAATTTTTTCCCCATTATAAGGCAAAAAATTATTATTATTATTATTATTTTTTTTTTTAGAAAAAAATTTAATATATTTTCCATATTCAATTCTTCAATATGCATCATTTAAGGTATTGGATTTTTAGGGAATTCTCGGATTTTTAATACATTTTTGAATTTTATGTCAAATTTTGGATTTTTAGTGAAATTTCGAATTTTCGGTGAAATTTAAAATTTTCGGTGAAATTTTAAATTTTTGGTGATATTTTGGATTTTTAGTGAATTTTTTGTAAAATTTCCATTTTTTTTGGTGAAAATTTTAGTTTTTTGAGAAATTTGTTTTTTTTTTTGAAGTTAAAATTTTTCGGTGAATTTAGGAGTTGCTTGTGATTTTAGATTTTGGGTGAAATTTCGATTTTTTGTGAAATTTCAAATTTTTTAGTGAAATTACAAATTTTCGGTGAAATTTCAAATTTTTGGTGAATTTTCAAAATTTCGTGAAACATTAATATAAAGCACTAAATATTAAAAATAATTTCTTCATATAAAACATTTGCCAGTTTGCTGTTAATAAAGGGCAGCATGTTCACCCTCTACGTATTTTGAGGGTAAAACATATAACATATTTTTTAAATTTAAAGGTAACACTATTAGAAAAGAACATCAGAACCATTTAAATAATTACATTTTTTTCAGAATAGAAAAAAGGTAACATTTTAGTCAGAAAAGAAAACGCTATAAAATAATTCTTAGGCCCGTTAAATACTAACATTCAGTTAAAACAAAAAGTTAAAAGACAAACAATTTTACTGTTATTTTTTAACATTCAGTTATTACAAAAATAAAATAAAAAGTTTATCCAATCCCAAATAAAGGCACATTATTTATATAGTTCAAACTACTTATTAAAATTACAATAGTAATGTAATATTTAAATATTCATGTTAACCTTGCGATTAAAGTTTTGGTAAAAAAATCTTTTTGAAATGGCACATTTTGTTAAAAATTATTTAAATAGCTCACATACAAATATTTTCGCATAAATCTGAGTCGATTCTGAGTCTACTTATGCGTTACAAACATCAGCATAGTACCCCTACCACCTATGGTGGTGTAGAGTATAAAAAATCTAAACTTTTTTTCCAATTTATAACAGGCTTGAGATCTTTCAATCACTGTATATAGGTCCGATTTTTTTTTTTTTTTGGCAAAAATTCATCACGCGCAGTGTAATAGTAAACGCTTAAATTAAGCAAAAATTGCATTTAGTTTTTTTAAAAAATAATTTCGCTTTAGCCAGCGATGAATTAAAAATGAATTAAAATATAAATCAAAAAAATTTAAAGTTAATGTGTGTAAACTTTTTTTTAATACATAGATGTTAAAAAAAAAATTCAATAAGTATTCTTTGTATCAAGAGATTATTAAAAAATTAAACAAAATTAAATTTTTAGTCAATGTATTTGAAGGAAAACAAAGTAATATTTGTATAAAAAAATATATGTAGATAGCTTTGGCCAAAAAAGTGGTTGTTGTTAAAGAAATTGTGTCAAAGAGCTATAAAAAATCTTATACAGATTGTTCATTCAAATTGGCTAGTTTCTTATATGGTACACTTTTAAAAATTTTAACTTTTTTAAATTTGCATTTTTTTATTCAATTATATTTCTTTTTTAAAGTGAACTATTTGAAAATTGTAAAAATTTTTGAAAATTAATCAGCCTAAACTATAAAAGCAGAAAAGTCGATTTAAACCCTAAAGTCGACTATTGTTTTAAGTTTGTTAACATTAAGCTTTTTTCAAACAAAAATTTTAAAATTTCATTTTAAATTTTAAAATAAGCTTTTTTGGTTTTTATTGTATTGAAAGTTCATGTATAATTTGTTTTTATAATTTTTTAAAATGTCTTTTTGTTAAAGGATTTAAAAGTATTTTCAAATGTTTTAATGTATGAGTTTATTTCTTTATGGTACGGAAAAACAAAACTTCTATTTTAAAATAAAGTTGACTTTAACAGAAATAGAATTTAAAATTTCTTTTGTGGTTAGGCTGAATGTTTTTTCGTATTGGCTTTTTCAAAAAAAAAAAAACAAAATCTGGTTATTTTTTTATTGATTATTTTTAATTGTGCTTTTTAGAAATTTATAATTTGTTTTTCAATTTATACTACTTGGAAAATTAATACCTACGTTTTTTTTTCTTAAACTGATTCATTTTCGAAAATTAATAATTTTTATTAAAAATGGACCTGTATATTAAACGCCTTCCAATACTTCCCTCTAGCAATGAAATGTTATATTAGTATTGAACAATGTTTTGTATATAAATGTGTGTTTTTTTGCTTTTAGGCATCATTTCATCACAGACCTTTTTTTCTCTGTTAAGTTTCATTATCAATTGTTGGAAGGCAGACAAACATTGTATTAAATGTTATATTAGAAATTTAGGTTCAAATACAATTTACCAATATAAATTCTACTACACTACAATACATTAGACCATTTATTTTTTCTATTAAATATTTGTATGTATGTTAAATTTATAATATTACTAGATTAAAGTTAGGCAGTCAAGCTAAACCAACCTACTAACCCACCATTCAACTAAACAATATCATCATTAGAATAAAAATGCGAATATTCCATTTTAGCCATCTTCCATCTATTGATTTCCGAAAAAGTTAATTCGTTTTTAGGTCAAATTGACAATACACAATTTGTTGTTTTGTATACCAACAAAAGAAGAAAAAAAGAAGAGACCAAAAATTTGCTGGCTAAAATCGTGTAATTGAAGGGAGTAAAGGTGGTGGTGATGTTGTACGATGGCTAATGGAAAATGGGATGTTTATTGAATTTGTATATGTATGTATGTATGTATGTATGTATGTATGTATGTATGTATGTATGTATGTATGTATGTATGTATGTATGTATGTATGTATGTATGTATGTATGTATGTATGTATGTATGTATGTATGTATGTATGTATGTATGTATGTATGTATGTATGTATGTACGTTTTGGTATTTATTAAATATACAAATATTATTATCATTGTTATAGATACAACAAACAGTAATAAATACTCATGTAAGAATTTCTACAGATAAATATTTTTAGTTTTATTGAGGCTTTTTTTGTGTGTTTATTTTCTTCTTTTGTTAAATTTTTTTATTGGTATTTTTATACCCTACACACCATAGCTGGGGAGAGTATTATGCGTTTGTGCTGATGTTTGTAACACCCAAAGATATTGGTGTAAGACCCACCTTAATTTATACTAATCAGCTTAGAATCACTTTCTGAGTCGATTTAACGATGTCCGTCTGTCCGTCTATGTTAACTTTGTAATCAAACTACAGGTCGCAATTTTGAAAAAAAAAAAATTAATGAAATTTGGCACACAGGTTTCTTACAGCCAAGGGACGAAGCCTATTGAAATTGGTTATGATCGGTCCATTATTTCACCTAGCCCCTATACAAATGCCCTCCCGGAAAAGGGTTTAACGATCATAAATCCCTTAAATATAGCAATATTTTGATGAAGTTTGGCACATATTAGTTTCATATAAGCTTAAATCTGTGTGCCGATTTTCAGAAATATCGGTCCATAATTGACCATAGCTTTCATATAAACCCCTTTTCAGAAAATCACTTTAACGGGCATAAATCCCAATAAAATGTTAGTATCAAGTTAATATTCGACACAAATTAGTTTTATATAAACATAACTGATAGTGACAAATTTTACAAAGATCGTTCCATAATTTAAAATAGCTCCCATATAAGGCCCTCTTTCGGGAATCACCCAAAAGTGATTAAATCCATATAAATGTTAGCATCGATGCAATATTCTGCATTCGTATGTTTTATTTTACACTTAATATGAGTATCGGTCCACATTTGGTTCCAAGTTTAATAAAAGACCCCTCCCCTAATTATAATGTACACAATGGTGTAGGGTATTATATGGTCGGGCTTGACCGACTATATCTTTTTCTCTCGTTATTTTATGTTACAATTCTTTTACGTTATAAAATCGAAATAAAAAAGAGAATATGATTGATTATAGTACTAAAATTAAATGGTAAATTTACACAAAACTAAATTGCAAATATTGCTTTTATTTTTTATTTCTGTATATTTCTGTTTATTTTTTCTCTTATAACCTTCAATATATATATATATATTTTTTTTTTAGAAAAAAAGAAAAAAAAAAAATATATAAAATACTATTTCTTTTATAGGACATGTCTTTCATTGAATAGCGGTGACCTAATTTAATGATTAAACTTGCAGAATTTAATAAATATAAAAAATTATTTTTGTAATGCTTAAATTCTTTAGCTTTATTTTTTATTTGTTTGGAATTTTTAAATACATAACTTGTAATTTATAATAAATTTTAGTAAAAAAAGAATATTAATATTAATATTAATGTTTTGTTTTCTCAGAGATTATTGAACGATCTATTTGAGATCTTAAATTTAAAAAAATAATTGTGTTCATATGCAAATTTAATAATTGTTTGTTATATATTTATAAAAAGTTGTAATAAATTAGGTGACTTTTTTATTTTAGTCTTAAAAATATACCAGTTTCGTTCCATTTTAAACACGTGTTTTTGATTTATTTCGGATCGCTATTAAATTGGAATACATTTTTCAATTTTATTTAATAAAAATAAATTAAAACAGTTCAAAAATATCTATGTGTATTACCATACAAATTTTGTAGATACATATCATTCTGACATAAAATAGCTATAATTTAAAAAAAATTATAGCTATATTGAAAATGGAATGTTTATTGATTTTAATGTTTGTGACATATCAAAATATTCATTCGAACCCAAGCACGATATGAATCGATAGGGAGACCAAATCTGGCTTAACTATTCCTTTCTGATCTATATATATAATTTGCTAAGCATTTTTCTCTTTCCAGAGCTTTCTGAAGCTCCCAGATCGTAGAAAATTAAAATTTAGCTCACTTATAAAGCTTTTAGTCCAACAAATCCTAACGAAGCCGAATTTTGAAAATTTTATCAGTGAGCGAAGATAATATGATTTATGCGTCTTTTTCCACGGATTTTTTCTCTTTCCAGAGATTTCTGAAGCTCCCAGTCGTGGTAGAAAATTAAAATTTGGCTTACTTATAAAACTATTCCTTCTACAAATCCTAACGGAGCCAGATTTTGATTTATGAGTCTTTCTCTAAGCATTTTTGGTTTTTTTCGAGAGCTTTCTGAAGCTCCAAGGCATGGTAAAAAATTAAAACTAAAAAATTTTCATCCTACAAATCTTAACGGAGCCAAATCACTGTTGTGTATTTCATTTCAAATAAGTCATTTATGGTAATGTCTTTAATGACATATTTATGTTAAATACCAAACAGCGAATGAAATTAGGATTAAATTAAATAAAATTAAAAAAAAAAACTATGTATTATTATTAATGAAGTTTAAGCCTATTTAGGTTCAGCCATAAGAAGACGCAAAAATTAAGAAAAAAATTTTGCATGCAACAAGTGCAACATAGAAGCAACATACTTCCCTAAAATCGGTATTGGCAATAATTAACAATGACTGTTCTTTTAATGTGATGGGAAATATCTGCTTCGATTATTTCACGTAAAAAATTGTAATTTTTGCGGAATAATGTGTTTTTCACCAAAATTTCTATGACATAATTTATATCCTACTTTTGGGTAAATACCCGAGTATTTATCCATATCTATCCAATTTACTAATTTTACCCGGTATTTACCAAATGGATATTTACCCATTTCCTATCTATAGAGATTCGCGATTATTTTTATTTTTTGAGATCTGTTTTAGTTTTAAGAAATTTTGATTTGCTATACTCATTGTCTGCTGTCCAAATCATATCGAAGACCTATTCTATATTTCGGGCAAGGAGGCAATTCACATCGATTTTTTTTTAAGTTGAATTATTTAATACTTTAGTCACTATTATCAGATTCTAGTGGCTTAAAATCTTTAACTTCGATTAGGGAAAGGAAAAGCGTTTTTTTATTATTATTATTTTTTTTAAATACATAAAATTTAAATCCATATATCTCCGGACTTATTTGTCCGATTTAAACAATATTTTTCAAACTGGTGCCTAATGAATCTATTTTCTAATTATTTGTATAAAAATCATATCTTTCATTTTTATAATTTTTCTTTAAAGTGCTCCTTGATGTGTTGGCAACAACATATACAAAATTTAGAGCAGGACCATGAGGGAATTCTAAGAAAATTAACTTTTAGTAAAAAAAGTACTTTTTTGGGAACCCATTTTCAGTTTCTTTAAATTTCGGATTTATTGATTATAATTGATTTCATAACTGCTTACTGCCAGACAAATACTAAATTTTTTATATTTAATTATGATTTAATAAACTAATTTTATTTAATTTAATTTTAAAAAATTATTTTGCATATTTAAAATTTAATATTTTTTATTTAAGTATTTTATAGTATCTTGAGTTGTTGAGATGCCGACATGAAAACAATTTGTATAAAATTAATTGAGAGGTTTCTATAATAGTACAAGTATTCATAAAATTAATACATATATTAAATCTGTGCAAGTTCATGATTGTTTTTATATAATAAGGTAGTGACAATTTAATGATTCATTTAATGTTAAACAAACAACATTAAATAAAATATAAAAATAAATGTTAGTAATGTTAAACCACAAAAAACTCAATGAATAAATATCTCAAGCTTTACGAGGTAGACGAAAAGGTAAGATAATAAAATTATTTTTTATGTTATAAAATCATCTCTTATTTATAAAAATATTCTAGCATTTCATTTTATAAAATTGTATTTAAATATTTTTTTAATATTGCTTCTAAAAATTATTTCGAAATATCATATAAAAAATATTGAAAATAATTACTTTGTTTCAATGATGGGTATTATTGACATTTTAGTACACTCTTCGATCAAGTTTTAAAATTTTAAAAATTTAAATATTTATTACCAATTATAGTTTAACATTTTTTTTTTAATATTTTTATTGAGCACTTTTTTTAAATTATTATTAATTTTTTTTTGCTTAATTTTAACAAATTGGACTTTGTCTCCCTCTAATAAGTCACACACTTGCATCTAGTATTTATTTTATTGCTTTATTTTTTTCCATACGAATCTCATGCATTTCATTCTTAATTGCTGCCGAATGTTGTTGCACCAACATTTCAATTGATTCCGTTGTATTGATGTTACAATCAATATTAATTCAAATATCAATTACAATTTCTCATACAATTGTCTGCAGATTTTATTTAACACTTTGATTTTTCAATTGGCACTGAATTCATACAGATAGATATGATGACGACTTCACGTTCAGGTTTTAATTATTACTAATAATAATGACAATAAAAAAATAAGCATTAAATTTAATTAAAATTATAATACCCTGGTGGTGGTTGTTGTTGTTCTCTCATATCTTACTTTTTTTGTGTATTTTTTGATTTTATTTTTTCGACATATTTATTTACTCATTTTTTTTTTTTTTTACTTTTTTTGAAAACGTTAAATGACTCCCCATTGAATCTGAGGCGGTGATTACACCTTGAAAATACAAAAAATACCACAACTAGAACCTAAACATAACTGATATGATAGACGGCCTTATATCAAAGACAATTAAAGTATTTATATTAGATTATTTGTTAGAAAGTTAGAGAACTTTCTTTATCTAATATTCATTATAATTTTACGAAATATTTGAGTATTTTGTGACAGATTGGTAATGGTATTTATGTAATGAAGATTTTTTGACTTTTAATTGTTTTTATAAATAAATTTATTTAGGCCGTTGTCAAAGGGTTAGGTTTAAGTGTCATAAATATTAAAGTAATTTTTATTTGTTGGTTGTTTATATAGCAAATAATTGATTGCTTTAAATATGCGTTTTGTTATTATTACTTTTAAAGTTCACTGATGTTTCTTAGGGGTTTGTCACCGAGTTAGAGATGTTAAATAACCGATTAAAAAATTTAGTTTTATTTAAAAAAATATAAAAATATAAAAAAAGTTTTTTCTTAAAGGAAAGTAATAAAGAATGTAATAAAAATGGTTAAAAATCTTTCTTAAAGCGTATTTCTCTAAGTTTAAAAATTAATTTACATGAAACAAATATAACTTTTAGAAAATTTTAGAAAAATATTGACTACATTCTTAATTTTGGTTTCTAAATTGTCTTAATTTTTTAAACCACTGTTGATATACTTTTAAAACGATAATAAAAAATTTCGACTATTCGCTTGCTGTCTGAGTTTAATCATCAAATCAAAAACTATTTATTTTCTTTAACACTAAATAAAACTGTTATCTTTAGTTAGAATACACTCATACATTCATATAGTTAAATACCTGTTCCTCTCATAAAAATATTTATAAATTATTTTGTATTCTATAGATACACATATGTTAAACGTATAAAAATTTTAACCCGACTTATAACGGCTTTTAGAGTAATACCCAAAAATATATAAAAAAAACTCAGCAAAGAAAAGATAACAAATTTTCTATTTTAAGGTTTATTACAAGAAAAATATTTTTATTAAAACTATAGAAATAAATAAACAATATAATACAATTAAAGAAATATAGTATTGAATTGAAAATACATACATACATACATACATACATACATACATACATACATACATACATACATACATACATACATACATACATACATACATACATACATACATACATACATACATACATATAAGGGAAGTTTTATTTTTTGTAAAAAAATTAAGGTTTCTTTTTATTTTTCGTTAAAAACCATTTTTATAATAATATCTATCCTATAAATAATTAAAAATTTTCAATTACTTTTAAACGCCTCTTAATATTAATATCCTCGAAGTAAAAGGAGCTTAAAAATAAAATTACTTTTTAAAAATTTAATTTGAAATTATTAAATTTCCCTCTTGGCCTTATATACTGTACTACTATTACTAAATAAACTCAAATTTCCAGGAGCTTGTTAGTACTTTTTTATTTTGCTTGAGGGAACTAAACGTAGCAAAGAAACAACATTTCATTTATCTTCATGTTGTCTATTTCATTTTATTTTTCCATTTAATCAATGTAACCAATTTATATTTTACACAAGATTTTAAACGTACTCACATGAAATTTGTAGGGGGGAGAATTAAAAATTGTTTCAACAAAATTGTAAATTTGCTCCTTTTTAATTTACATTCTTATTTTTCATTCGTTTTTCAAATTCATAACTGAATTTTATTTATTTAATCTGAGTGTTTATTGTAAAAGCGCTACAATTTTAGGAGAGTGATAAGAGCAATATTTAAATAATGTTTTTTCTTAACAAGGAAATTATTATTATTAAGGGGTAGTTTTTTGTGAAAAATAATTGATATCTATCCCACCTTCATAAATACATTTATCTGTCACATATGAATATGACTTTCTTTTCCTATGTACATATATATTACAGTATGTCTGTGTCACTTTGTAAGTACATATTCATAGATATTACTTGTCCATTCGATTTTACAATTCTATGTAAATATGTACAAATGTCTTGAATTAAAAGACAATGTCATATAAAATTTGATAGTTTTAACAGCATCTAAATATAATCTATGTAGTTTCTTTTTTTAACAATTTTGTAAAAAAGAAAATTTAAAGATAAAAAAAGATACAATTATATCTTCCAGCAGATAGTTTTACAGTAGAAAATAATATTTTTTCTAATTAAACGTAAAGGAAAGCTTGCTTTGTTATCTTTTATCATATAAAACTATTAGAAGTTCAACTTACTCTCAAAAAACCCTAACTCTTTGTTTATTTTAGTAAAATTTTTTACAGAACTAATTAATACGAATTAAACTTTTAGTTGTTTTCTTTGTCTTTTATTAGGTCATTTTTACTAATTTTTCGGCAATAGTCTGTTAATATTAATGTATTCCATCGGACATCGGTATCTCTTTTGCATTCTTACATTACTGAACTTAATTGGCATATTGTTATACAGCTGCTGATAATATTATAAGATATTCTTCATAACCTCAAAGATATATTTTACACGAAAACTCTGTGGATTGCAAGACTTATTAAATTTCTTAAAAATTTTGCTAAGATGTTGAGGAAGAGTCAAATTTGTTTCCAAATTGTGTCAAATACATACCATTCTCCGTTTCTTTTTTAATATAGTACTTTAGATGGGATGATTAGATTACCTACAAATATTGGAGCACCACATTTCTCCAATAAAATGTTTATGACTTTAACTTTAATAAGGTATAGATTATGTAACAATGATTTTGAGCACAATTACATAATTTCATAAAGTTATAGTTAAGCGATTTCTTTACGAAATAATTTCTTTCAGTTCTCGCGAAAACAATATAGTTATTGTATATTTAAATTATTAAAAAATTAAACCATAAAAAAATATGTTCTTCTTAAAATTTCGATGAGTATCAATGTCTCACAAATGTCATGTCCCTAAGTTATTTAAAGGCATTATAAATTTAATTTCAACAGGAACGACTATTTTCGTTTTGATTTCATTATGTTTATTGTTATTATTTTTATTTGGTTGGTTTGGTGGGAAAAGGATGAAAGGAAACAAGAAATAAGGAGGAACACTTAGCAAAATAAATATTTATACAAAATTGAAATTTGAACTTAAAAACTAATTTGATTTGATGATTTTTAATTATTTATATCTCGTACCGAATCATCATAAGTTAAAAGACAAACTAATAAACATACAAAAATTCTTTAATAAATTTATCATAATCCATAAATTTTATTGTATCCTTATATCCTTATACATACATTCCAAATCTAGTTCTATATGTTAAAATAATGTAAAAAAAATTATAGTCGGTCATTTGTATGCGTTCTAAATGATTTTTGGGGCTTGTCTTATGTGTATTAAATATTATCTTGATATAAACATTTATTTGGGATATATTCAAATTATTATCTGGAGTGGGATAAAGACCAATTTTAATCAATTTTCGTTTAATTTGATACACTAATATGTGTCGAATTTTAATAAAATTATGATATAGATATTAAAGGCAGTGTTGCCAGATAAAATGTAAGAAAAATTCCTCTGTTTAGTAAAAAATTCCCTTCTTTTCCCTATTTTCAGAAAAAAAATTTCCCTCCTTGTTGCTTTGCATTTTTGCATTTTTCCTTATATATATATATTTTTTTTTTTTTTTTTTGAGAAAAATGAAAATTCCCTTTATTTTGGCAAAATATAATTTTTTTTTTTTTTTTTCATAAATTTTCTATAAAAATTCCCTCAAAAAAAAAAAAAAAAAAAATTCTCTCCATCTCCGGGAGAACAATTGTATGGAACTAGATGAAATAATGGACATATTTCAACCAATTTCAATAGAGTACCTCCCATATAAAGCTTATGTGCCAAATTTAATTAAATTATCTTCAAAATTGCAACATGTAGTTTGTTGACAAGGTTAAATTGATGGACGGACATTGTTACATCGTTTCAGAATGTTATTCTAAGCTGATTGTGGGGGTCTTCGACCAATTTTTTTAATGTTAAAAAAATTAGCACCTATGGCGGTATAAATATATGAATATATGTATATGTATTTGTATGTAAATGACTTGTGTATTAAAATCAACTTTAATTTCATTTAAAATTTGTTTATTTAGTCATTTTCTATTAGTCACTGTTCATAAAAATATCATTTTAACAAGGACATTATGATTTCTTTTATATTTGCTTACATTTATCTTTTAATAAGAAAAAATCTAAAACTAAATTTGTTTATTTAAAAATAATAAAATAAAATTGCATTTGTTAGTAAAGTGTGGGTGTGAATGATTGTATGTACTTTAGTATACAATTTTTGTACATAATAAGCAAACATTTAAACCCAGTCTGTAAGGATTTCAGTGTAGTTTCTTAAAAATATCTAAAGCAGCTTAAACAGTGCATTATTATTGCTGTTAAAATCCCAAATATACTAAGTTTTTTTTTACAATAAACATTTATTGCATTTTATATAAAAAAAACAATTGTAAAACGGTATTAAATGACGAGTATAAAACTTTTTCAAGTTTTAGCTAAAAAATCTACAAAATATAACAATATTAAGTTTTTCTATGTAATTAAATTGAAAACCAACCAACCCCATAGTGTATAAAGGACAATTGTTATTATTGTTGTTGTTATTATGTCTATTATCATCGCCGGTATTGGTCTGCTGATGATGCTGTACTGTGACATTTTGTCTATTACGATTATGTTTGTTAACAAAAGTAACATTTACCGTAGCACTGGAACATTGCAACGACGAAGATGCTGACGTACAACGACTATTTTCGTTTTGATTTCATTATGTTTATTGTTATTGTTTTTATTTGGTTGGTTTGGTGGGAGAAGGATGAAAGGAAACAAGAAATAAGGAGGAACACTTAGCAAAATAAATATTTATACAAAATTGAAATTTGAACTTAAAAACTAATTTGATTTGATGATTTTTAATTATTTATATTACGTTTGTTTGTTTATTTATTAATTTATCTGTTTGTATTTGAGAAAGACATTAAGGAAAATGGACAATTTTAATATTTCATTTCATAGTTTTGTCATTTGTAAATGTAATTTAATAGTTTGGAAGTACTTAATCTTTGTAAATAAATAAATAAATCATCTTTTAATGTAAAACAAATAGTAATTTAAGCCCTTCGCAGCTTACAGGCTTTCAATCCTTACTCCTGAGGGATAAACTCGGATTTTAAATTATAATTGTTAAAATATTTTTCTAAAGACCCATGGTTTTTACTTTTACCATTAAAATATACAAAAAACAATTAATGTTTCGTTGTATTAATTAAATCAAGCGTTTTTTAAATCACGAATTATTCAATAGTCCTAGTTTTGTTCATAGGAGAATTTGAATTTTAACTAATGATTAAAATTCATTGTAATAGTGGTAACTTTTTTTTTAGAAAAAAGACCTTGAATTATTTTATTTTCCTTTCTACACCAAAGTAGAAAAACATCCTCGTTAAAAAAAAAAAAAAAAAACAAAAAAAAAAAAAAACTTTTATCTATTTACATTTCAAGTTCTGTTTGTTATATTTTTAATACTTCCCCAATGTTCCTTTAAAATTGCTGTAAAAACTTTTTGCAAATTTTATTTTATATGGTATTTGACCTCAAAATGGAATTATTATGGTATGTTTTCGTAATTCCTAAAATTGCTGTCACGAGGATATTTTTTGTGTGTTTATTTTATTAAATAATGCATAAAAAAATTTTTACCAAAAAATATATACTAAATACCAAAGTTAATTTTAAGATCCCTTAAGGATTTTCATTTACAATTACAATTTAATGTGAATATGTTATAAAAAGTTTAATAATATAAGTACTTAGTTGGGTATTATACAACTTTTATAAATTGAACAGTAATAAAACGAAAAACTACAAAATCGTTAAAATTAAAAAATTAAAATTAATAAGCGCGAATATATTCGGCCCGGCCAAATCTATATACCCACCATCAACTTTTTCAAATTTTACGTTATATGGAAGGGGGCAGTAAAGTGGGCGGACCACGCCCATTTTTTGTTTCCGACTTTACATTGGTCCTTGAACTATTTGAACACAATTTCGTTGATTTTCACCTTATATGGGAGGTAAAGTGGGCGGACCACGCCCATTTTTGGCTTCCGAGTTTATATCGACCCCCGAACTATACGTACAAAATTTCGTTGTCGTACGTGCTTTTATTGAAGAAATATCAGCAGAAAAGTATTTAACGGACACCCTGTGTTTCTAGTTTTTAGCCCATAACTTTTTTGTTTATTAAGCGATTTTGCCCATTTTCAATACCAAACAAACCTTATATGTGCCAAATTTCGTCTCCCTACGTTGCCCCGTTCGAGCTCTATCCTGCTTTCAACAGACAGACAGACGGACGGACATAGCTAGATCGACTCAGGACCCAAAAAAAATATATACTTTGTGGGGTCTTAGATGATTCCTTCGACATGTTACACACGGAATGACAAAATATACCCCCATCTTTTTGATGGTGGGTATAAAAACGGGAAAAAACACATAGACGTTAAAAAAACTAAACAAATTGCCAAAATTAGAAAAACGCTTTAACGGAATAAAATCGAAAAAACAAAAAAAAAAAAAAAAAAAAAAAAAAGGAAAAAATCGCCAAAATTAAAAACCTTACCTAATAAAAAAAAATAACCTCAC
The DNA here is from genome assembly GCA_951394005.1 of Protophormia terraenovae. Lineage (NCBI taxonomy): Eukaryota > Metazoa > Arthropoda > Insecta > Diptera > Calliphoridae > Protophormia > Protophormia terraenovae. Next base: position 149,792,028 of record OX596074.1, read on the forward strand.
GTTTATTTTTTTTTTTTATTTCTGCATTTAACTTTTATTTTTATGTTATTTATTTTATTTTAGAAAAACAAGAATTTAAAAATTTGTATTATAATTTTTTTTTAGACAGTTCTGAGATTGCCAAAGATTTAAGATTTAGCTAAAAAAGTGTTACTAACAAAGCAATTTCTTTAAATATTACACTGAGTTCAAAAAATGCATATCGAAATCATTAAAAGAGCAAATCGTAAATTATTTTGCATAACTATTTAATTAAAAACTTAATTAAAAATAATCTCAGTTGTTTTCAAATATTATATTGAGTTTCTGAATAGAGGTATTCACTTCAGAAATTTGTAGTAGAAAATTTACATGATTTCTGTAAACACAACAACAATCACATAGAATAAATTTTGCGCAACTTACTTAGCAAGGGTCTAGTAACGTTGCAATTTCTGAGGTGGATACCTTTAATATTTTCCTCTACAGATTCTTATTTCATTGCAATACATATAATAAAATTTTATTTTATTAACAGAAATTTAAAACATGTCTATAAATATTATTTACTATAAAATATATCATTTATACACCCTTTAAGAGTTTCCTTTATGGATCTTTAGAGTTTTAAATTTAACATTGAATTCAGTTGACTTGGCCAACAATACAAAAGACGCACTTATATGTACATCCATGTATGTATGTACACATGTGTATATATAGGTTTTTTTGCAATATATTTCGACATTGTTCTGTGTGCTTTGTAAAGAGCTTAGCTTCAAAACATCAGAAAAAAACTTCAGTTAAAAGGACTCACACTTACATTTAGACATATGAAACCATTAACTAGCAACTGAAGACCCAAACGGATGGAAAGACTAAACAATCAAACAATGTAAATATAAAATGACCTAGCTGGCAAACAATGCCACTACGTCCACTTTGATAAATACTCTCCTATGACAACTACAAAAAGCCCTTTAAAGTGTTTAAAATCAAAAGAAAAGAAATACATAATTTACTAGAAAATAGTTAAAGAAAAATATAGCAAAAGACGTAGAAAAGAAAAAACAAGTAACAATTGGTTGCAAGATGAGTTCATTGCGTGAATGAATATCTGTTTTATATTATGATGTCTTTTGTCTTAAACAATGACTTAATAGTAACAAAAATTAATAATTGACATTTCATGTCTTTAAAAGTGAAAATTAACTAAAGAGGGAGGTTTTTAATAAAGATGACGAAAACTTATTATTGCCACTTTTGTATTATTAAATTGCTTACAAAAATTTAATTATTTCTCTTTATTTATTTCAAAGAATTTTTGTTACCTTAAAGGCTTAAGGTTGTCATCATATTGATAATTGATGAGACAAAATATTTAGAAAATATTTAATTTGTTTTTCTCTCAAGGTTAAATTTAATTTTATTTTGTCAAAATGTTTCTTTAATAATTAAAATACAAATTTTATTTTCGTATTATTTTTTTTTTTTTTGCTTTTCTTCTTAAACTTATTAAATTAATCTGAAAACTAAGTGAATATTGTTAAATTTTATAAATCCTCTAATAATACAAAACCAACATCCTGAATGTCTGTTCGTTCAAGGCAATCAATGCTGCTTGAGTATAACAACAGGATTAAGATTGTGGTAGATGGAAAAATAAAGAACACAATTGTTTACATTTTACAATTGAGCCATTCCTAAATTGACTCTTACATGTCATCTATTCAGTATGCATACAATGTCTTGTGCTTTTTTTAGTTTGTTTCTATTCTAACTGCATTTTACGCATGACAAGAGTTTTTTCTGGTGTTTCTTTCGAATTGTAAATTATTGTGACCATTTGAACTTCAGTTGGTTTTGATAAAATTAAATCCATATAACAAGTATAGTGAGGAGAATATGTTAAAATATGAATGTTTGTAACAAATTAAAAAAAATAAAAATATTTCAGTTGTGGAGGACTTGGTGGATTTCAAATCCAATTTCTACAGTTGTCGTAAATTTTAGACCCTTAAGCATTGTTCATATTAAATAAATGTTACTTTGTTTTAATAAACCTATTCTAAAATTGTTTACTTAAATTAATTAAAAGTAGTTTTTAATAAAAGTTAAATTTAAAAAGTTATTATTAAAACTGATCTATTTATTATTCGCCTATACCTTTACTTTTATTGTACGCATTTCGTTTGCTCTAATATACAAACCATTTTAAAGTCATATGCAATACAAACACGTACACGCGATTATTCTTTCGACTAAACCATGAAGTTTTAAGAGTCATCCTCGTAAGTTATTTGGTGCCATTAGTATTTTGCTAAAATGTCGTTTGTTTGGGCAAGTGTTATTTGTATTGAATGGCATTCATATAATCTGTGAGTGTTTGGTTAAGTTTTCTATATTTGATTGCTTTTGACTTTTGAATAGAATTTTTCAACGTTTAAAAGTGTACAGCACCAACACTTCCATCACTAAATAGTTGAAATAGTGAGAGGAGGGTTTATTATTTGTATTGTGGTAGTTGGAAAATGGGGGAGAATTATTTAAACTCAAATTGTGTAAAGTGATTTTGAATTTAGAAATTGTTATTTGCTTTAATCATTTGACCAAAAGAAAATACCAAAAAAAAAAAAAAAAAAAATTCACGACATTCTAACAGAAACACATTTAACGGAAAAACTAATTTGTTTAGCTTAAACAAATTGTTTGAAAAACTTCAAAGCGCTTACAATATAATCATATTAAACGATTTACACTAATTTGAATAAAATATTTTAGATAAATAATACTTCTTCTAAGAAAATAACTCAATTTAATAACGTATTTAGAAATCTTTTTATACCTATTTTAGATTAAATTGATATATATTTTTTTTGTAATAATTAAAACAATTTTTATTTAAACATTTTGATTTTGATTTAAAATCGTACAACGGTGTTTGATATTGAAATTTTCAACATTTTTATAAAAAATACTAATGACAACATAATGATTGTAGATTTCTTAATTATCTACCTACTTACTACATATATTAATTCATTTTTCTGCTTCAACGACTTTAGGGTGTATGAACTTCAGCATTTTTACGATTCCAACGCCAAACTGTGCCATCATCACATACCCATACCAACACATTGGCATCACGTGAAAATGCCGTTTGTCTTACTATAGAAGTGCAGCGTATATTATTTAAAGTACTGGAATGTGTATGTTTAGGATCTGAAGGATCCAATTCCCAAACATACACTTTACCATATTGATTACCCAAGGCTATGATCTTGTGCCAGGGATTAAAACCAAAACGTACAAACCAAATTTCACATTCATCATAATCAAATTCACAGATTATGGTACAAGAGGCATCATTAGGTTTTAACTGAGATATACTTTGGTGTAATTGACCCGGCTTCCAACAGACAATGGAATTTTCACAAGATTTCGAGAGAACAAAATCACCAAACCACTGAACACAATCGACATAGTTACGATGTATATCTCGTGTTGAGAATTCTGGAAAATGCTGCATAATAGTGGGGAATGGTAATTGAGATTTATTGGGATTAAATGTACGAGACATTTCTATGGTTTCTTTAAATTCTTGGGTATCAATGCGCCATAGTTTTAGTGAATGATCCATACCACTAGACATTATACGTTCACCACGTAAATCAAAGTCTATGGAAAGCACTTCATCGCGATGACCTTCAACACCTCCAAAGATGGCTATGCAAACATGAGTCTGTATATTCCACAAACGTATGGCATGATCTTTACTACCCGATAGCAAGAGATTCGGTTGACGTGGATGAAATTTTAATTCATTGATGGCTTGTCCGTGACCCACATAATTTCCTACCGCTTCATTTTTCTGTATGTCGATTACACGTATAACACCACGATAACCAGCCGTTGCTAAGAGGGGTACAGAGGTTTTTATATCGTACGACCACGTGCAAGTGTAGAAAACTTCATCGGGCTGAATAGAAATAAAATATTTAAATATTTCTTTATGCGAAATAGTTAAAATAGGGGTAGTTCTCAACGATGTTAAGAATTTTCTAGTAATTTTATGAAAAATAAAAAAAAATTATACGTTTTGTTAATGATTATTAGTTTTTAATGAAACATCCGATGTAATAAGATATAATTAGAATAATCGAATTTTTAGTATATAATCGGTTATTAGTGGAAAATTGAAATTATGGTGAAAATTTGTATTATTGGTGATAAATTGAATTTTTAGTGAAAACTTGGATTTCTCATAAAAATTTTTATTTTTCATAAAAATTTGGATATTTTATGAAAAATCGAGTTTTTAGTAAAAAATATGATCTTTTAATGAAAAAATTAAAAAAAAAAAAAATTGAAAAAATTAATTTTTTCAAGTGAAAAATTTTATAAACAAAATAATATTTAACAGAATTCTTAAGCATAGGTTTCACGAAGTGATAATGTTGATTTAAAATAATATACTGAGATTTGGGAAAATATCTTCTGAGATTAGAACTTTGAAAGAATGAAGTATTAGTATAATATTTAAATTCTCAATTAACTACATAATTCGATTCACATATATAAACATATAAGTGATTAAAAAAATAGTCTGAAATATTAACTAGATTCTTGGAAAAAAATTGACAAAGCATAGAATTGGATATAAAGAATTAAAAAATTGGAAAAAAACATGATTTTTACTTATGTACTTTTTTCTTATTGCCACAGAATTTGCAATATAAAAAGCATCGCAGCTCCAAAAATTATATACGAGAACTACCCCTCAATTATTTAATATTATAAAAAAAAAAAACGGTTAAAACCTACATCAGGGTCAGCATAGCACATTATTAACTTAATACCTCCCTTACGGGGACACTCATAAACACTGCATCTGTTGCTGCCGGCAGTGGCAAAAATATTCGGTTGATCTTTGCACAATAAATGATTAAAGGCCACACCGAATATAGCCTGACCATGATCCTCTTTCAAATGACAGCTTCAATTAAATTAAAAACTTAATTTTCGAATCAAAATAATCTTCGAAAAACAATAGAACTTACTCATATTTAAATGCCGGCACATTAACATGTGATTTACTATGACGACTTTTTCGGCGGCCACCACGTGATCCTGGTGATTTACTGCGTGAGGTGGTGCTAGTGCTAACACTTGCAGTATCATCCTGGATAATAAATTTTTATTATTATTTTTTAACAGTTTCTTGTATTTTGGAGTTTAAACACTTACACAATTTGATTCATTTTCACTATTTTCAGCTTTGGCACTATCTTTGGGCGATTGTTTATCGGCTTTTACTTTGGACATGTTATACTTTTTTTGTATTTAGCTTTTTTTTGTGTTTATATTTTTGTTAATTTTATTTACACACGCTATTAATTTTGTTTATTGCCATTAATTAAATTTTTTGCACATTAAAAAACAAAACTAACTACTACTAATAAATTTAATATGCAATTCAAACATAAACATTGTAAAATGACATCAAATTTGGCGGGCAAGAATCAGAGACCTGCGCCGAACGATTCTAACGGCGGCGGCGGCTTTGCTAAAAATTGTCGGCGGCGGCTCAAAGTCGACTGTTAGCCGGCTGAGAGGTGAACATAACAACTTTTTATTTCCTAGTTTTCGCATCGTCTTATAGAGTACATTGGTTCACAAATGTGGTTCCAAGTCTCCTAAGATGTAAGGGGATCCGAAGACCGTTTGTTTGAACATTATTTTTTATTTCCTAAAAGATTTATAACATACATTTTTGTATTTTTGTACTTCTAATGTGTCAAAACAGAAGACCGTTTGTTCGAACATTATTTATATTTTTAAAATTATTAAAAAAAGTATATATGATCTTGACACAGATCTTCTCCCTACACATGTGAAATTTCAAGCTGGAGCAGTGTTGTCAGTAGAAATTTTTTTAAAATACTTACAGCTGATGAAAAAAAGATTTGTTTCTAATCTTATCGTATAAAAATGCTAATTATCAACCTCCTAAAATTAAACTTTAGAAAATTATATTTTACTATGTCTACTGATATGTATATTTTAATTCATTGCGTTTTTACCATTTTATTAACAAAAAATATCTGATGGACGAGCTAAGTACTAAAGATTTTTCCTAAAGTTAGCGGGTTAAGCTTTTCCTGTTAGATAGATCAAAATGATCCAAACATTTTGTTTAATTTCTTGTTTAAAAATTGTTCTTCAGGATAATATTTTCATAATAGGGGATCAAATTCTACATTTTAAATTTTATATTTAATGATAAATATAATATTGAAAAATGCAGAATACATATGTTTATTCCAAAAAATTAAATTTCCATACAGGGAAGAAATTGTTATTTTTAGTACATAGAAAATTTTTTAAAAAAGGATTTGTAAAAAATGTTGAAATGTTTACAAACAGTTTATAAACAAGAACGTATTTGTGTGTTAAATTTTTATTTAAATCAACAATTTGTGAAAATATTTTGGCAAACGAATGAAATGATGAAATTCGATCGATTTCAAAAGTAAATTGTATTCTTAAATCGATTAGGTTGTGATGAATTTCGATCGTTTTCATTTTCCATTTTTGTTTCTGTTCAATGTGTTTCTTGTCAAATCACAACAAATTAATTTTGAAATTTGTATTATTTAAATTAAATAAATTTTATTTTAATGTTTTTATGTTAATATTAAAAATCAGTTTTTTCCTTTGTGGTAGATATATCTAGAAACCTTATAAGTTAAATTGTAAAACCCATATGTGAAGTTACAGTTTAATTCGAGTGTCTGATAGGTTTTTAAACAATAAGGTACATCGCCTCACCATAAGTTCCATCACAAATTACAAAATATATTTTAAGTTTTAAACTTAAAATTCAGTGTTTTAACGCAACAGTATAAAAGATTTTAGGATTTACAGAATCTCTATACTATTCTTCACCTCTGCCTCAATATATATTCTTTAAAAGGTATTATTTATTTTCATTCTATAATATAGCTTTTATTTTTTACCCACATGCTAAATGATGCTTAATGATTCTAATTCTTTTGTAACAGTTTTAATCAAATTCAATTTTAAAACGAGTAACACAATTTGTTCGATTTGAAAACGATAAAATCATGTCAATTTCGTTTTTATCACAACCATGATCACAACTTAATTTATTGTGATTTCCATAAAATAAAATAGAAAATTAAATCGATTTCGATTTCACAATAAAACGAAATTATATATATATTAGCAAATTGTACACATTACCAAATTTATTATTCGGATCGTTATGTTGGCAATATCAAAAATATGATAATATGCCCTGATTTTTTGCACTCTGCAACAAATTATCCTTTACGATATAAAGGTATCTACTACTGTCTAGGGAAAGGTAGATTGATTTCGATTTTAGTTGAAAATCGATTTTCAGGAGGTAAAAATCGGTTGTTTGCAATCTATAATAATAAAGTTTAATCATGTTTAATCAGTTCTATGACAATCTACAAAGGACTAAAATATATCAAAATTTAAATTTAAAGTTAAATTTAATAAAGTCCCAACTCGAGTTTCCCAATGCTTTAGGAAAATGGAAAAAATCCCAGTAAGTATTCAATTTGAAAAAGATCTTAGAATTTTTACATATTATCCCTAACAGGGCATTTTGGCCTAATAATAACAACAAAAAAACATGATTAGTAGTGAGCATTGATTTAAATGTAAGGCTTTGTAAGCCTTGCTGAAGAAGATTGGATTGATGGATAAATTTAATATTTACAGATTTCTTATATTTTATATACATAACTTTTACACATGTATTACTTGTGACCTGAACGTTTAAAATATTTTATAGGTTTATTATTTTAAATTTTTAGTTGTTTTTGATACACTTTTGACTTTATCAATAAAAAATCGACTTTAAAATAAATTTCGATTTTGAGGACCGATTAATCGATTTTGAAAATCGAAATGAAAAAAGTTGATCGTAAAATCGAAAATCGATTTTTGGCATTGTTTACCATTCCCTACTACTGTCCATTGCTGATCCAGGCGCGGATCCACTGGGGAGGAAAAAAGGAAATTTCACCCCCCCCCCCCCAAAAATGAATTTTTCAACTAAGAAAAATAAAAAAAATAAAAATTACAATAGGAAAAGAAAAGTTAAAAATTCTTTTGAAAAAATTATTTATTCAAAGTAAAAGAAAGCAGCATTAATTTATCTTCAATATAGTCTATGGAGGTCTAAACTATGTTCATAATATTCCTTTGAAAATTTGAATGTAAATAAATATGTTTTAAAAATTGACATGCTTAATAAAAGATGTATGAAATGCAAGTTTTGAAGTTACTTTAAAAAAAGTTTTAAATTACAACAAAAAGTATTAATGAATTTTTACAACACGTTTTTCAATTTTCCCAATGGGTAATAGTTTTGTAATTTCATTTGTTTTTTCAAGGTTTCCAAAAGCATTTTATTAAATTTAAGCTTAGTTTTATCAAATATATTGAAATTACATTAACAATTATGTTAATATTTTACTTAAAAATTTCAGCTTTGTGAAAAATATTTTTTATTTTATAAATCAGAATCTATCCAAAAATTTGTACGAAACAATTTTTTAACATGAAATGTTAACAAAAAAAGCATTTAAGTAATAATACAGAAAAAGTTTCATAAATGCTAAAAATTTTTAATATTACTTTTTTCTCAGCTTTTTCATACAAAATATATATTTTTTCCCAGATATTATTAAATCCCAGAAAAAAAGGAACTGAAAAAGAGCTGAAAAAGTCACGAATTTAACATTGTGTTGGCATTGGAAGAAAGTACTTACTGGTGCAAAAGAGCTGCAGAAGTTCTTTTTTTAACCCATGGTTGTCATTGGTAGGATATTCTTCTTTTATGCTTCTTATTCATTTCTTTTGAAGTACTTCCTTTAAAACTATGTTTATGAAATTTTTTACAAAAATTCAGTTTTAGTCTTATTAAAAGATTATAAAAATGCATTAAAATTTATAAAATTTTAATTTTCTTAGAAATTATTAACCTTTTTCCAGCTAAAATTTCATTTATTTTCACTTTTTTTGAAGTAATTATTAAGAACTTCCAAAAAAGTTTAAAATATGCACTGTGTTCTACTTTTGAAGTAGAACTTTTAATCAGTTTGTATTAGTTCCAGTTATCAAAAGTAATAACATGTAATTTTATATGACTTTAATACAAAAAATAGTTTTTTTGTGTTCCTGAGAAGTTGTTGAAAAACATAGGACTTTTTGTCTGCACACATGTGTGAACAATATTCACATTCAGAAATTATTTTTAAAATACACTCTCCTACAGTGAAAAATACATTGAGAAATGACATAAATAGCATCATTAATAAGTTTTAGAAATGTCCAATACCCCTCAAAGTTTTGAGTTGTGCTTTAAAAACTCCAGTGCAATTTATCACAATTTTTTCTACAAAATTTTATAAAATTATGCAATTATTTTTAAAACATTTTTGTTGTAAGCATAACAAGATTTAGTTTTTTTTTAATTGGACAAAAACTGTAGAATTTATTAAATTTTATTTGCCTAAAATGCATGAAAAATGTGTTGATAAAATTTTTAATGTTTTTAATATCATTTTGAGTTTTTAAACAATTTTAAAGATTGAGAAAATAGCATTAAAACTTTAGACAGAAATACATTTGATTAGTCTTAAAGAAAAAGATAAAAAAAAAATGATTTTCTGCACAGGCTCCTTTTATTAGATTAACTTAAAAATTTTACATCAGTAAGATTTAAATATTATAGAATTAGATCGATTTAAGTGAAAAAAGTAATTTTAAAAATTTTGTCATATAGCGAAGAGATAGTGTAGAGTGCTTGATATACTATTTAGACCTACATAGCTTAACTTTTCGTATTTTTCAGGTGATGCATTCTAAAGAAATTTATTTTATTTTAAATTATTTAGAGGATAATAGTATATTAAAAACACATCTTTAGTAATTTAAATCCATTCAATATTCCCTGAAAGATCTGTATGCGAAGAATTATAATTGAGTATTATCGTTTGTAATTCAAAAAATAAAATTAAATAATGTAGTGAAATAGCGAACAAAATTAATAATAATAAGTAATTGAAAGTTCATTGTTCAAAGATTATATGTATATGAAAACATATCTTTTTCAGTGACGATAACAAAAAAATCTCAAAAAAATTTCCCCCCCTAAATGCTTGGGCTGGATCCGCGCCTGCTGATCCAATAAGTTTCAACTTCCCACCATCATTAACCGACATACCAAACCATGAAACTGCCACCAACATGTTTCACTGTTATTTCAAAATTTTCTTGGTTCACCTCGGTATTCGGTTCTCGCTCAAAAAAAGAACATAGTATATGAGCCTAATATGTATATAGAATTTATAACTAATTAATAAAAAACAATAGATTTCCAAAACATTGAATCCTTGGAAACAAATTCCTTGGTAAAGTTGATTATGTAGCTCTTTTTTTGTTTAAATATTTAGAAGTCTTCTTGCATGCAATAATCAGCCAATAATCGGCCATCCATTGCGGACCATATTTTTATAAGATCACCAGCTCTTGTTATAATATAATGACCTGTACGATCAAATAGAACACAATAAACTGACGACAAATGACCCACAGTTCTACGAAGAAGTTTAGTTTTGCTACCTATAAAGACTTATAGGCACTAGAAGTTTTCTACGAACCGGTCCTCCGTATTCCCGTCCAATAAGAACTTTTTCTATTTACCAAAATTAATTGAATATATTAATATGATAAATAAATATTCCAATAAATTTGTAATACGACTACACTTACGAATGGGATTTGTGACTCCAGAATCCGACAGTGATACGCCATGAAGACGAGTACAATAATCCAGTATTTGCAATGTATGCTAAAAAGTTTTGACGCAACATAGTTTGAACTCCGAATGTCAGTTTTGGTGATGAGATCTGTAGCTTGTCGCAGTCAAGATTGTATAAATATTTATTTGGTACTTCATCAATGCCTTTTATTGTCTAACCGATTTTCATGAAAAAAACTCATGATTTCTTGTACCATAGAAGCATATATTTTAACCATTTAAAGTGACCATTTTAAAATGGTTTGTAACCAATACTCCTTTATATAGCACTGTGCGTGGACATTGCATGGAAGTACTTTTCCAAAAGGATGTAGTGGCTGTGAGCCACTGTATGTTGTTCTTGTTGGAAAAATAAATTTTGTTTTCTAAAATATTGTAGTCAAAGCATCATCATCATTATCATGAACATATGTAGTTCTTGAAGTGTTCAACGAAGCAACAAAACATCTCGAAATCAGGAAAAATGGAACATAAAAATCATGGATTTCGGAACAATTTGTATTACAAAAAATATAAAAGGCTTATAGACGACAATGGCGATTTTATTTTATTATTAATTTTATTCTTATTATTTATTCTTTTTTTAACTACATATATCACACTAAATAAATCCAAATTTGTTTAAATTTAATTTTTATAAAAAGAAATTCAAGTTGTTTACATTTGTATTTACTATTTTCTGATTCTGCCGACTGTGTCACAGCATCGACGATGTCGTACTTGCCTTCATACACTCATCATACACGATTTACATGTAAATCAAATGGTATTATGAGTTGCACAAACCTGGCTAAATTATGTTGTCCTACACGACTCATAAGCTCCCGTGTTAACTTGTAGGATCCTACGTATGATCATACATCAGCGCAGCGCAGCTTCATCCATCAAACAGGGTTGTCAGATTTTTTTGAGCCTCTGTCGCCAAATTGTTAATCAGAAATCGCCAAAAATCGCCAAAATTAAATTTTATATATTTTTTTAAGAAAAACTAAAAACAAAATATTTAGTGCTTCAAATTTTATAATGTAAATTCAGCATCAACAAAGACAATGATAATTTCAGTAGCTAATAATAATTGAATAAAAAAATATTAATTTCAATACACTTTTCTGACATACATAGCTCAATTTTAGGTCAACAATTTTAAAAATTTATTAAAATTGATTATATTTTTTTTAACAGAATAATTCTAAATTTATATAATTGTCCTATTAAACTTATAAATTGTTTGAAGAATTAATTTATTCATGAACGTTTTCTTTTCATTATGGCCCATAAAATCTTAATATTCATATTTAAAAGATGATGAAAAACAAATTGTCAAACATTTATTGAAGATTTAAGGATATTTATTTTGTTAGTCGGGTTTCATAACCAGCAATTTTTCTTGTTGCAATTCGTAGTCGAGAGAGGTAAAGTGAATGTAAATGTTTAATGTTCCCTTCTCTTCTCTCTGTTAGGAACTCAGAATTGCAGCATGGAAAATTGCTGTGTGTGATCCCCGGCTTAGATCAAGGGTTTTTACAAACTATTGCTTCGTGCTTTAAATTTGCTAATTTAAAGGTATTTCTGAAAATACGTATGTTGAATTTCAAGTTTGAATAAAAATGAATATTCATTTGAAGAAAAAGTGATACTTTCTCAATTTCATATCAAATATTATTTCTAAATAATTCTCAAGCAAAAAATAAATTAATAAAGATAAAAATGAATGGCATCCCAACAAACCAAGAAACGATACAGTATCATTAATGATATCATAATTTTAAAATTATATGATAAAATATCGAAATTATTTTTTCCTTAGAAAAAAACCAAACTTTTTCAGGAAAATAAAATTAAATCGAAAATATTTTTATTAAAAGAATATTTTATGTATGTTATACATAATATGGAAATTATATTTTTACAGCTAAATTTAGTGGAATCGCAAAAAATAAAAGAGAATAAGAAAACGATATCAGCCCGGATTTAAAGGGGAATTACAAAAGTTTCGTTTACAATAAAATGATTTGGAGCAGGATGAACTTTAGTCTATTATGTTTATTTTATTAATTTTTGATAAAACATTTAGAATATTATATATTAACCTAATCTTAGCATACATGTATGTATATATTCTGCAATTTATTGCTAAATTATCGCGCTGCTTAAATTTAACGATATCATTACTAATTTCGTTATTTTCAAAAATTATGATATCGTTTTCAAGTGTACCTTTTAGAAAGCAACCTATATCATTTTAAATTATAAATGATATCATTCTCGGGTTTCTATATCACCGAAATGATATCGTAATAATATCATTACGATATCATTTGGTTTGTTGGGATATTCTCAATTTGATACCAAATGCGTTTGTTAAATCAGACTATATGTAAGAAAATAGTAAAAACATTTGATTTCAATTAATTATAAATTTAAGATAAAACCTTTGTAATTAAAAATGGATTTTAAAATTGCTAATAAATGTCTTGCAATAGTTTTATACTTTTTACTCTATATTTTTTGAAACTTTATTTTATAAGAATAGAGAAATTAATAAACATATGTGTGTTATCTGTTTAAAGAAATACTTTTAATATTATGTTCAAGAAAACGGTCTTAGCGACCATCCAAAAATCTTTATACGGACCTCTTGTTGAGAACCGCGGCGCCCCATTTAAAAATCGCCGTTTTGGATAGAAAAATACTAAAAATAGACGTTTGCTAGTAAGAAAACGTAACAGTTTTACTATGCGAATACCTATTTAATAAAAATTTAAAAATTAGCCAAATAAATCGCCACCTTGTTTAAAGTCGCCAAAAAATTCGCCATGTCGCAAGACGGAAAATTCAGTCGCCAAGAGCAATTAAAAATCGCCACGTTTGGCGAAAAATCGCCACATCTGACAGCCGAAATTTTATCGGCGGCGGCGGCTCGGCTCAGCCGGCTTACAGCCGATCGGCGCAGTTCTCTGCCAAGAATGTTATTTGTGTCATAAACACTGCCTTATCGACTACAGCTGTGGCACTGTTTTGCCTCATTATTGAAATGAGATGCCAGATCAATAACTTAAATGCATTTTAAATTATAAGCAATTGTTAAATATAAATTATTTTTTAAATTTAAAATTAAAGTGTGGTTTATAAACTTTTAAATTAAATTCAAAATTATTTCGATTTTAGTTGATATAATTAAGTTTATCAAACATTTATATTGAAGAGAAAAATTAAACGTAAAACTGTTTTATCGAGTAAATTATTTTTATTATTGGATAATCTGTTTATTAAAATATTAAAAATGAGTACTCAAAACATTTTGCTTTTAAATTTTTTAAATCTTAAAATTAATTTCATGCTTTTTAAAAAACGCACACATAAATTTGCAAATTGTGTTTTATATTAAAACTTATTAAAAATATTAACAAAAAATCTAAAACATGCTGAAAATATGCAAAGATTAAAAAATATATTTACAATAGTAATAAATAGAGATTTTTAAATTTTAAGAAGACATAAAGACAATAGATAATAGACAGAAAGATATTTGTTTAAGACAGTTATTAGAAGAGTAAAGATCAAAGGACAAAGAAACAGGCAGGCCAAAAAACGAGTTGAACTGTTTTTGTTTTCAAAACTTCTTTTGATTACAGTGTATAAGGAGCTGGTGTTTCATTTTGTGTTGTTTACTTGAAATTGTTACTGTACAAAGTGTAGAAATGTTGATTAATTAATTGATATTAACATAAAATTTAAATCAAATTAAGAAAAAAATATATGTATAAAAACTTCCATAACAATTTAAGTTAAATGATATTAATTAAAAAAAAAGGGAAAATAATTTTAAGAAAAATAAATTTTATGTACGTTTTATTTGTCGACATGGATCTGGCCCAAACCGGTGTTCTTAGACGTTTCTGCCTCTGTATGGTTGCTTTATTACTACAACTGCTACTGCTAACTGAACTGTGACTAACACTATCCGTTGTGGTTTGTTGTCTAGTACTTGAGCAGGTAATGGTTATTGTTTGTTTTCTGTGCGCATCATCGTCTTGTGATAGATTTTCTTGAGCTGGATTATCCTTATCTACCGGTGGTCCTGTGGGACCACTATGTGTATGAGGCGCCGAACACACACCTTTGGTACGACTGTCTATGCTGGTTTGATTGTTAGACGCATTTTGTGTTTGAAAGTTTGACTCCTCTGTTGAGGGCTCACTACCCTCTGTTGTCGCCGTCGTCGTCTCATTGCCCAACATGGAGCAGGTGGTATTGATATTGTTATTCTCATTTGAGGCAGCAGCATTAGGATCCATTGATGAATGTGTTGTGTGCTCATGCTGATTGCAGTCCACATTTTTACAATCACCATTACAACGTTCATCCTTGGTTTCTTGTTTATTGCCTTGACTAAGGTTGGGGAGGGGGTTGGGTAATTAATTAATTTTGTTTTATTTTTGTTATCGTAGAGAGGGAGAGTGGTTTATTTTGTTAAATATTTATTGCGTAGTTTTTAGTTTTTTTGTTTTAATTGTTAAAATAACAGTAAATTCAGCAATTAGCAGTGAAGTAAGAGCAACCAATTTCAGAAAAGCAATCAATCAATATTTTCATATTTATATTAAATATACACATGTTGAGTAAAATAAATTGTAGGCAGTTAAAAAAGAGGAGGAAAAAAAGATAAGAGAAAATTTTGTTTAAATTAAAGTTTGTTGTATCCTGCAAAAATAATTTATATTGTACAATAACAAAAAAAAAAAAAAAAAAAAAAACCTGAAAAAATGTAAAAACTGTAACCAAACACAAAAAATAGACGAGCTGAAAGAAGAATAACATTCAGGAAGCAGAGTTATTCATGACAACGTAGATTTTATTTCCGGTTTTATTCATTTTTGTATTCTGGGTTTTTGAAAAACTTTTATGGGATTTCCTAATTATATTCGCTCTGACGAACTCAATGTAAAACTTGAGGCGCTTTTTTAGATTTAAGTCTTTACTATTATTTATTTTAAATTTGTTTATTTTTTGTAAAAACTGTTTAAAACACTCAAGATTTTAAAGAAATTTCTAATAAAAAATGTTTCTTCATTCCAGCTGTTTTAGAACAGTTGTCGTTTTAACAGTTTTTTTTTTATTAAAATCATTATATAATTTTATGTTAATGCTTCTATAATGTTCTTTATTTGAATTTCCTTTTGTTGTAATCATGAACTATTTAATGGTCTAGTAATTGCCATTAAAAAAAAAATTACAAACAATTTCTTATTTTAGTTATTTTTTGCAACATTAATGTCATTTTGACATTTTAATTAATTTGTTATTTTGTTATTTATCGTTCGTTTAAATATTTTTTAAAAAAGTTTTTGTTTATCGTTCACCAAAAGCTGTAATTAAATGCAAAAATATTTTATATACGAAAACAAAGCTGCACTTTAGTTGTTTTTTTGGAATTTTAACAGTTTGTTGGTTTTTATTATATTATATTATATTAATTTTTTTTTTTTTTTGGTTTTAGAATTAATTTATAACTGTTAAGCACAACATGTTGTTTTATTTTCAAAACTCATGTATTTTTTTTTATATTTAACATGTCGCTTTAGATTAAAAAAGTCATACATACTCAAAAAATGTATCACTTCATTGTTTGTCCAGAGAACAAAATAAAAACATTGTTTTAGTAGTTGTAGTTTTTAGTAGATGTTGTTTACTTTACAAGGACATTGTTTATTTTTCGTTTTCATGTCCTTTGTTATTAATACCATGACAATTACAGTACTAGTACATATTTCTGATGTAGGGATGTATAGTTTGACTTAAAAAATTTTTATTGTTTTATGTATGACTAAAAGTATTTATTGTAGGAAGTGTTATGATATATTCTTTTTTATCTCTTTTGTGCTTTGAATTCAAATTGCATTCAGTTGGTATTAAAAGTGAATAAATTTTGAGCTGGAATTATTATTTTTCTAGGCTAATAATTTTAATAAAAAATAACTTTTTTAATGTGTTGTAATGAGTTCATTGAAATTATGATTTTTTTTTTATATCATTTTATAAAATATGAAAATTCCAGGTTAAGTAAAATTTTTAATAATTATTAGTCATTTTTTTTTTAAGTTAGCGGGCTCAATTTGGGTCCTGAAATTGTTCTACAGTATTACTCTATATTGATGCAAAAATGATATAAATAGTTCCAAAAAAAAGTTATGTCATTTAAAAATTGAGATTTAAAAAGTTAATATATATACTTTTTTTTTTAAAGGGCATTACTATTTCACTTTAAAATTAATATTTTTATATTTTTTATTTGTAAAATTCTTAAAAATGTGGAAGCTGAGATAAAAAACTGTCTTAATTATATACCTACATATGTTCACTAAATACACAAAAATATTTTGTAAGCCACTCCTACTTTTTAATTCTCTGATTTAAGGACAAGTTTATCTATATTGTACCAAAATTTCGTTGGAATACTTCCACTTGTTCCAATTTTACTTCGATATAAATTTTATTATTATTTTTCAAAAATTATTTAAAATCTAAAATTTAAGTTTTTCGAGGTTGGTCAGCCTCCAGACCTGCTGGGAACCTAAGCTCCTTGAAACCAGTACAAAAACAACTCAAGGATTGAAAAGTTATAAAATAGTTTCCCAAAAAGCGTTTGCAGTCGTTAATGTCAAGATATATTATCATTTATTTATTAAAATTTGTGCCTGAAAAATCATATATACTATAAAGGCACCAATATCATACTAATAAAACGATAATAGTTGCTCTCTCATTTAACTGCATGTTTTGGTGGTAAGAGACAGAGTTCTAAAGATAAGGATTTTGTACAAAAGTTCACATGAAGAACTTTTTAAGAAGGTTTATATACCTTATTTTTTTAATGAAATTGAAATTAATATAATTTATTTTTTATAACTTAAAAATAATACCCAAATATTTTAGATGTGTTTCAAGCTGTACTTTTATATAATACATATAATTTCACTTAAAATTCAAGTACCCCAAACACATTTCATTGAACTCATTAAAACTTTAATAAATTCTACCAACAATATGCAATTATAAATTACTAGGCCTTCTTACTTGAAATTCTTAAATACATAAATGAAATTTAAAGATGAAAATGAAGTTTTCTAGATAAAGTAATAGTAAATAGTTTTTAATAAAAGATGATTTCTTAAGTATAGTATTATTAAAAAATTAAACATCAAGATTTAAAAAAAATTACACCAAAAATACCTAAAAAAAATACCTTTACTTAAAACTAAAAATTTAATGACATACAAATTAGCATATTTCATTTGAAAAAACCAAATAATTGGCTACACTTGTTTTCAATTTTTTCTCCCTCTCTCTCTATTGAGAATACAAATTCACATTAAAAATTAAATGCAAAACTACAAAATACAACATTGTATTGTTTACATATACAAACACTAATAAATTGACATTTATTTCTTTTACACCATAATTTACAAAAAGGTAAAATGAAATAAAAAGAAAAAATAAATCACCTAAATAATTTAAAGAAATCCTAAAAATTTGGGATTACGAAATTTGGGGGAAGGGTTCATACACACTTAACACAACTATTATCTATCTAATTTCTAAAAAGATTCTAATATTTAATTAGACTTAAAGAAAAAGTATTTCAGCTGAAGTAAGAAATCTTATGTTAATATTGATTTAGTTTTCTATTTAATTTATCTTTTGAGGGGTTTTGTTATGAGAATGTTAAAACATGTTTTACAAAAATCTCTTAAGTAAAAGCTAAAAGTAATGAAGACAACAGACAATGTAGATTTTTATTAAGATGATGAAGGGATAAAAATGCGTCTTTATTTTGTGGTCGCAAATGAAAAGGCGGATTTTTTTTCATAAGATGTTGAACTTGAAAAACAATGACTGAACGAATGATGATAAATGGAAAGTACATTAAATGAAACATGCTTGCTGGCGGTAGAAAGAGAAATTGGATGAATATTTAAATGTAAATCCGCCCCTAAATAATGATGATAACACGCAAAAATATTAGATATAAACACGATTGAGGCGATAGCGTGAGAATTTGTTAAAAGTATACATAGATAGTTATTTACTATCATTTGACAACGATTTTTAAACAATAAAAAACTTGTTTTAAGAAAATTTTATAAAAACAGTGACCTTTAAAAATATAAGCTCTTTTCCAATACGTCGAGTCTATATTAGAGAAATTTCTATCAAGACATACGTCAAATTTTTGTTTGAGTTCCACATAATTTTTTATCTCTGTCAATTATAGGGGAAAACGTATGTCATAATAAGCCATGCAAAAAGTACCAACAACAATCAAGATGGCGTCTTTTACTAAGCATTATCAAGACAAAGTTGTCAGAGCTCGAGCGCTCTTTTGACAAGTACTGAAACAGAGATATTATTAAGTCACATTAGCTAAATATTTGACGAAATGTTCTAAGTAAACATTTGAAATTGGATCTATTTTTCTCAAAAGAAATATAACTTCGCTAAATAAATATTCATGGATATTTTCTTTAGTTTTTTGTAGCTTGTCGCCTTCAATGTGCTTTAAATGTTAAATTAAAATTAGGGACTGTAAAATGCATAAAGAGCCAATATTCAAATTGTAAGCTTTAAGAACAAAAATTTCTTTTAAGGACGCTGAAATGTTAAACAACAAAAAAGGAGGAATAGCAAAAGAACTAAAAACGAATACAAATAAAACACAAGAAAACTTACTCTTCACATTCGACAGATGAGCACGAATTTTGCCTCAACTTTGATTTACCTGACGTGGGACTTCTGGTATATTGTAATTTGATTTTTGATTGAAGATGATTGAAAATAGAAACAAAAAAAGTAATAATGAAGAATTTTACAAAAATAAACTAAAAAATTGATATATTGTAAAAACGAAAACCAAGTAATAATAAAACAACAAAAGCAAATGGCCGGAGAACAAAAAACAAAAAAAAGTAACATTTATAATATGGCGGGTCACATACTGCTAACGAGAGTAGAAAACAAAATGGTTAACAATATAATACGAGCGATTCAAAAACAAATATGGATGACATTTAAGCGGACATTGATGCGAAAATCGTAACGATTCCTTTAAGCGATTTTGTTAAATATATATACAAACACAAACGATGGATGACATTAAAACAATAAGTAAAACATTAAACATGAATTAAAGTTTATTTGAATTCCTAGTTGATCGTTAAAGCTTTACCATTTAAAATAAGCAACAAGGTTATTTAGATGTTTATTTGCATGGATGGTTTCATTTCAATGAAAGAGAGAGAGAAACCTTAAATACTAAATTTTTTTTCGTATGAGCGAAAATTATTGATGAATTGTGTTAAAATTATACAGGCTTTTTTTTCGTTAAAAACAAGCTTTTTAATTCTCACCATTCACTTCCAATTTCTGGCGAATTGTAAACTAC
Organism: Protophormia terraenovae; assembly: GCA_951394005.1. Taxonomy (NCBI): domain Eukaryota; kingdom Metazoa; phylum Arthropoda; class Insecta; order Diptera; family Calliphoridae; genus Protophormia; species Protophormia terraenovae. The sequence continues at coordinate 149,812,337 of OX596074.1, forward strand.
ATTTTTTCACTAAAAAATTTATATTAGTTTTGCATTTTTATAAATTTTTGTTTTAAATAAATACTTTGAGAGCCATGGCGTTTTAATAAAATTAGGCTGCAGATTTTATGTTTATTTATTTTTGGATTTATAACATTTTGAGAGCAGTTTTTTAGTTACTAATAACAAATTAGCGTTTTATTTTTTTATTAAAAAAATATAATTTGGTTAAATAACAGTTAGCTTTACAAAAGCTTTATAATACTTAATATTTGTTGGCTTTAAAACAATACTTACTTGGATTCGTCGAGGAATACGGCCTCAAGGACCCGTGCAGCATAGTGCAAATTTTTTTGCAATACATCGGCTTGTATTTCGCCTGTATTGAGCATGCGCAAAAGACTGCGGAGTCTGTAAAAGAGAGTAAGAAATTTATAAAAATTAATTAAACAAGTATTGAATTATGAGAGAGTATAACATTATGGGGGTTACTACTTATATTGTTCAATTTAGATCAATAAATTTGTATTTTTCTAGTTGTAAAGTTTACTATTTATTTAAATTTTCTTAACTACTATTTGTAAGTAAAAAAAGCAGATAAGTTTAAAGGAAAAATTATCTAAGCTTCTTAAGTTTTATTAAGTAGCTACGAAAAATATTAAAAATCATATTTTGTTTCCTAGACTTTTTCCGCTTCAGACAAATTTAAGTATTTTAGCATCGATTTGTTACAGTATATTTTGATGTAATAGGATATTTATGCATATTTAAGGCTAAGCAGCAGGTGCAGAGAGTAATCGCTCTTTTCACATACACAACATGAACATCATTAAAAAACGTAAAAATTCGAAATAAACAGATAAATCGCACAACAAACATCTTAAGAAAATTAAAATTTTCCATTTCAGTTCTATACAGATCGACCAGAGGATTTCTATGTCCTCTCTTTGTGCCTATCAATGTTTTAGAGCATATTTTAGCAATTTAAATGACATATTTTTCCATTTTTTATGCTAAAGAGTATAAATTTGCATATTTTACACTTAAGAGAAAAATTTATTTAATATAATTCCCTAATAATTTTATAAATTTGAATATTTTTAAATGCAAAAAGAAAACACTTTTACGCATTTGGTAATAAAAATAAAGTTATTCTTAACCCATTAATGCCTACTGTTACATATATGCAACGCGTCGTAAACTTGATAATTTGTTCAAACAACTGGTTATAGAACGCTATTGGTTTATTATTTGGAGTTTGATATACACATATTGTTGGTATAAATAAGTAAGGATCCTACGGAAAAATTTGCCCTTGGCACTATTTACGCATCCAGGTCATTATTCTTGTGCCAACAATCAGCAGGAAAACGTATATCATGAGGAAGATGCGATCCTAGATCAAGCAGAGGAAGGCATTTCCGGCAAACGGATGTAGTCACTTGGTCCCACTTATGAATTTAGCAACGTTTTTATTTAATGATAAATTAGTACAAATGTTGCAAGATTTCATGTATGTTTTGCTTATATAACCCATGACATTTATATAGAAAATATTAGGTCCAAAAATTATTGAGCAATGTCCACTGCTACGTATATGTAACGGCTTATAACTTCCTTACTAACCAAATATAAACAATTTTTCAACGTCAATGGGTTCATATGCCTCAGTTGGTTAGATCGCCGTGGGCATTAATGGGCTAATATAATCCAAAATTTAGGAAAACAAAATTTTTTGAGCATATTTATATATATTTATAACATGTTTTATTTGCATAAAATATATACTTTTTTTTAAAACATATTTTTGGTTTCCTTAAATATCAAAAATAGTAACCCTTAAACGATTAAATTCAAAAACTTACCTTAACGCTGCTTTATCACAGGCATCTGGTGTATCGACAGCTGGTAAATTATCCGTAGCCAAATCGACCGTAGACGAGGTTATAGTTAAACCCGACGCGGCGCTGGACGCCGAATCTTCCCTTGTATTTTCCATATCGTCGCCCGGTGCTATAGCATTATTACTCGAATTCGGAGAAGTTGGTAACATTTTTATAATATTTTGAGCTGTATTGGTGGTGGTGCTAGAGCTGCTGCTAATGTTATTGTTACTACAAATTTTGGTCGTATTAGAGGTGATCGAAGAAGAGACCTGTGTTAGTGATGGTGGTATTGTGGTCGATGAATGATGTTGTGAAGAATCGTTAAGACGATTATCGTGAGAACAATGTGATGAGGTGGATTTGACCGTAAGGTCACCTAATAAATTTTGATGTGTTGAAGATGAAGGTGTGGGTGTTGTGGTCAATGAATATAAATGCTGGCTGTCGTATTGACTGAAACTTTTACGACTATTAGAACGGCGTACAATGGTAAGAGCACCGTGTCCTAAAAATGAGAAAGAAAATAAAATACTTTAATATTAAATTAAACATTTTTTTGGGAATATTAAATTTTTTTTTATTAAGTTTGTTTAAGTTTCATTACGTCAATCACGCCTTGGTCGGTAAATCAAGTGTTTGTTATTTTTATTAAGTACCACGATTTTTATTGGCAAAACTTAACTAACGAAGTGTGTAAAAAGGACTTGTAGGAAACATAAAATAATGAAAAAAAAAGAAAACTGAAATAAAGCTGTAACAGCAAGGAAAATAAATAAAATGTAATAAATAAATATTTCAACATCTCTATGTGTGCAATAAAATGTCTGGGAATATTTATTGCTATTTGCCTTAAGAAAGGATGTTAACGAAACAAATGTAAGGATTTTTTAGCAGGAATTTTTAAAGTCATATGAATATATGATAAAAATCTTTCGTTTACACTCTTTAAAATGTTTTTGATATTACCAAGTGAACTGTAAGTGTAAATAGTGCGTGTATGTGTGTACACAACTGATTTTCTTTATTTGCTTTTGTTTTTTGGGGATATAAAACCATAAGAGCAATCAATTTATGTAAAAATTGTTAAATACTATTGTTCTTTAGTATAACGTGTAAATATGTACATATATGGATTTGCAAATTGGCTCCAAGGTATGACAGCGTCTGTGTGTGTGTAAGTTTACTTTTGCTAAAGGATAGAAATATATTTCTTATGGTTTATTTGTGCTTTTTATACAATAAATATATTCTTAAATTTTTTATGCATGTGTGAATTTTTCTATAATTTGTTACTTTAAAGTTGCAAATAAGGCCTTGAGTTAGTTATACTCGTTATGGAAAATAAAGAATACAATATTTGGAAAAGTTATTTAAGGCGGAAAATCGTTAAGAGGCTAATTCGAATATAGAGGGAGAGAGTTAAATATGGATTATTTAAAGGGTGATTTAATTTAAAACGAGAAAAAAATGTATAGTCGGTCAAGCCCGACCATATGATACTTTACACCATTGTTTACATCAAAATTCGGAGAGGGGTCTTTTATTAGACTTGGAGTCAAATGTGGACCGATACTCATAAGTGTAAAATAAAACATACGAATACAAAATATTACGCTGATGCTGACATTCATATGAATTTATTCACTTTTGGGTGATTCCCGAAAGAGGGCCTTATATGGAAGCTATGGTAAATTATGGACTGATCTTCGTAAAATTTGGCAAAATCATTTACATTTATATAAAACTTATTTGTGTCGAATATTAACTTGATACTAATTTTTTAATGGGATTTATGTACTTTAAAGTGATTTGCTGAAAAGGTGTTTATATTTTTATGGAACTTATATGTACCAAATTTCATTAAAATATTGCTATATTTAATGTATTTATGACCTTTAAACTCTTTCCCGAGAGGGCATTTGTATGGGACTAGGTGAAATAATGGGTTCGTCCTTGGCCTAATAAAAGATCGTGTGCTAAATTTCATTGACTTATCTTTAAAATTGCGACTTGTAGTTTGATCACAAGGTTTACATGGACAGACAGACGGTCAGACGGACGGATGGACGGACATCGTTAAATCGACTCTGAGTCGAATGGTACACTTTAAGGTGGTGGTCTGATGTTTTTTTTCTATGCGTTACAAACATCAGCACAAACGCATAATACCCCAACCACATATGGTGGTGTATGGTATAATAATAATTTTTAATGAACACGGTTTTTGTTCAAATTTGGGACAGTGATCTGTGTAATTTACGCTATGGACATTTGCAAGTTATCTGTGCGAAATTTGTTAAAAGTCTAAATGAACGTTAAATGTACGAGTTTTACAAAGTTTTGAGTTTATGCTTATACTGATCATTTACAGCGTTTGGTGCCCTTTTAAACTATTCGCGAGTATAATTTTTTAACATATGTTTTTTACTACTTTTTACTTCCTAGTTCTTGTCGTATTTGCATTGTTCACGCTTAAATAAATTTTGAAACATTTCATGTATTCGTTCTTGTTTTGTGTACATTTTTTCTATTTGAATTCTTTATGAATATTTGTACTTTATTGTTTACTATTGTTTCACTTGAATTTTTTCCCTGCGGTTCTGGTAAAAGTCCCCCTAAACTAAAGTTTTTAACAGTTAACTCTAGTAGTTAATTATATGAAGTTTCATATTTCCTAAAATTTATACTTTAACAGCCGCTTTAAAACTTTGAACTAACTACACTTTATATTACTTAGTAACAGTAAAGTAGCAATTAATTTCCTTACATACACTTAAAAAAAATGTAAATGAGACATGCCAAAAATACTAAATTTTTGAAAGGAAAAATAACAACAATACTATTAATAAAAAGGTATATTGAAACCAACAGAACTGTAGGTTATCATACGAAGCGATAAAGAAAAATACACAATGAAAACGAAATGATTTTTTAACAGTGTAGACCAGAAGTGGCCTTTAAAAATTTTATGAAATACATAAGAGAAATTAGCAATTATTTTTAAGGGGATTTTAAACAAATGCACTTAAACAAAATGCTTCCTTGAAATTTTGATAAGGAAATAACATGTCGAAAAATCTAGACACTTAAAAAAACTAAAAATTAGCAGCTTAATTCCAAGAATTTTATTGACTATTCCTTTGTATCTAAATAAGTATATACTTCAAGTCCCAATATTTTAATAAGTGGACAGAAAAGTAATTAATAATAATAATAATAATGAGAAAAATCTTGAAAATAATTTCAGGAAATTAGTATCTTAAAAAAAGTATTTTTTCTTTTGCCATCCAGTTTAATATAAAATATTTAACATGAATTTCTAAATATGGTAAATAAATATGTTTTAACATGTTCCAACAAATAAATATAAAAAAATGAAATTGAAAAGATTCGGCTGTGCCGAATCTTTGATACCCTTCACCATTTTACCATATTACCATCTTAATATCTTATCGACATCATATTACCGTATTACCGACAAATAATAAAATTTTCGCCTTAACGTATGCTTTCATATTTTCACATATACAAATCTAAATTTTTTTCAAACTACGAAAATTTGAATATGAAAAAAAAAAAAACATAGCAGGCTTTGCTTTTAAAAAATAAACAACAATTCCATATCTATTTATTTTTGTACAGACTGCATATACAAAGAACAACAACAACACTGTTATTCATGTTTCTAACTAAACTACTTGTCTATACAAAAAACAAAAAACTTCACTAATAGTCATTACAATGCTTAATATACATGTTTGTGTGTGTATTTATATTCTTAACAGATTTGTTTTTGGGCCATAACTCTGTTGATTATGAACGAATTTGGTTTATTAAAAAAAACGAAATTTTATAAAAACATTTATGACTGATCTATATAAAAATAAAATCTGTAGCTTGAACAAGGGCTTCAAAAATAAAAAAATCGTTTTCCCCGATATCTCAGTTGTTACTGAACCGATTTATTTCATTTTTTCAGAACAAAAATTCAGAAAATAATTTCCGAGCCCCCTTTAAAAATTCGAAGTCCCTGGTATATGCAGAGGCTTCAGAAACTGAAAAACCGGTTCCAAAAACCGGTTTTTAAAGCATATCTCCGCCATCTATAAACCGATCCTGCTGATTTAAAAAACCGAAATTTTATAAAAATATTTGTGACCAATCTGTATAAAAATAAAAATCTATAGCTTAAGCCAGGGCTTCAAAAAATAAAAAAATGCGTTTTATCCGATATCTCAGTTATTATTGAACCGATTTATTTCATTTTTTCAGAACAAAAATTTAGAAAAAAATGTCCGAGACTTCTTTGTAAAAACGAAGTCCCTAGTATATACAGAGGCTTCAGAAACTGGAAAACCGGTTCTAAAAACCGGTTTTTTTAACATATCTCCGCATTGCATGAACCGATCTTGCTGAATTCCAATTGCAAAATTCTCGAAAGCATTTCCGATCGTTTGATATATATATTATATATGTCAGTTATCGGTGGGCTTCATAAACGCCATTTCAACCGACACACGGACGGACGGACGGACGGACATGGTCCTATCGTCATCATTACTTACAAGGATCGCGAAAATGTAAACTTTTTTGCTCTCCGACGAAAATTGTGGGAATTACAAACGGAATGACAAACTTATATATACCCTTTACACCTTTGGTGAAGGGTATAATAATTTATACTCAAAGGATTTATTAAGGACATAAAGATTTATAAACGAACATTTGTCAATTGAATGAAACAAGAAAATTTTAAACCACTTGCAAAGTCTCTTTGTAAGCTTAATGTGCTAAAAACGGTTTCTAATGTAATTTACCCAATTGTAAGAGTAAAAAAATAAAATACATAAAGATTACATAAAATGTCCTTGACAAAAAGACACAGACATACATGTTTTATAGAGGATTAATTAAAAGTTTACTAAACAAATAGTCAACGAACGTGAAGGGGTTTTAAACAACATTATATGGATGGATGGCAATTAAAATGTTGAAACATTTTAATTTCGAGACAAACAAATATTAAAATAAATGTTGGGTCATCTTTAATCAAAGGGAATTTTAGTTGGGTTGTTAACAATGGTAGTTGTGTGGTTAAGAATGTTGTAGAGATTAGTTGTAAATTTTAAGTGCAAAAAATTGTATTCGATTGTTAAGCGCGTGTGTGTTGTAGACTTTGGAGTATTAGAAAATAGAAGAGTAAGGTAAATTAATTCAATGTTTATTTAAAAATGAATATTTAAAATATCCCAGCAGTTTATTTAGTGGCAATTAACCCGCTCTTAGACAGTAAGATTCATTGATGCCGTTCTCCGTCGGTCACCAATGAGCATATTGGCAATTGTCACTATACTGACTCTTTGGTAAGCGGAAACAAGACGAAAAGAAAATATCAAAATTTTTTAACTTTATGCAGATGTGTGTATGTAGTGTTTTGTTATATCCCTGCAGTCTATGGTGGCAGTTGCGTACATTTCTTTTTTTTTTTTTCAATAAATTGATTAAACTATTTAGTACCAAATTTTTTTTCGATATAAAGTTTGGTACTTTTTTGTTTTAAATAAAATTATCGTACCAAAACGTATTTTTAAACATTTAGTATCAAAATTTAATTTTTTTTAATTTGGTAGTCATTTATTCTTTTAAGAAATTCGGTACCAACAATTTTTTATATAAATAATTATGTACTATAGCTGTTCATTGCGAATATTTTCATTCAAAATATTTGTTAAAAATAGACTATTTTCATATTTTATTTATATTTTTAGAAATAAAATGATTCCAAATTATTTTATACACTTTGTAATATGATTTTCAGTTACTTGAAATTAATTTGAATAAAAACTATTTAAATATAATTCCATTTGTTAAAAAGTTCGATAAAATAAAATTTCCACAAAAGCATTCGAATATGAATTTATAAAATTTAAATGAAATTCCAAAGTCTTCAACTAATTTGAAAATATATTTTATTTCCTTAGCTTGAATACAATTGCTCTTTATTATATTTTATATTTTAAAAATAAAATAAAATCTGTTTTAAAACATTAAATTTTTTTTTATTCATAGAAAATTTTTGAATATTTTTATTCAACATGAATTTGTTTGAATAGTTTTAAATTTGCTTTGAAAAATAAAAATAAGTAAAATATTGTTTTTTATACTTGACTATTTGAAAAAATTGTATAATTTTTTATTATTCAAACCTTTTGAGGCTGAATATTTTTATTTCTTTGGAGTTTTTGTTGAATAAAATAATAAAAATTTGTTATTATTCAAACCTTTTGAGGCTGAATATTTTTATTTTTTTTGGAGTTTTTGTTGAATAAAATAATAAAAATATTTATTTTAAATTTTTCTATTTGAATATAAAGTTTTTGAATAAAAATCAGAAACATTTTTTGATCTTTTTTATTTAAATAAAGTACATATGAATTTTATTCAACGTTAGAATAATCAAATAAAAAACTTTTGATTATCTTCTTATAAAAAAATATTTGTTTCTCTTTTGATTAAATAAAATATTTTAATTTTTAATTTATTTTGTTCAATCAGATACAAATTTATAATAAATTCAATTGTTTTAGTATAAATAGAAATCCTTAATATTTTTATTTAAAAGTTAATAGATTGTTTAACAAATATTTTTAATTAGAAATAGGAAATGGAAATGAAATAAAAAGTATTTTCATTTTTTATTTCATTCATAAGTTATAGCTATGTTATGTACCAAAAGTTTTTTACATAAAAATGTTGGTATCAAAAATAGTTCTTATTAATAATTTGATAAAAGCTATTTCATTTTGCTACTTTGGTGCTACTTTTTTTCTATAAAATATTTGGTACCAATTATTTGTTTCTATATACAATTTAGTGTCAAGTTTTTTTTCATAATAAACTATTTAGTACCAAAAAATTTTAAACAAATATTTAGTACTATTTCTTTTTAATTGTTTCCACTTCTTTCTAATTAAAATTATTACCAAAAATTTTGTTGTACAAAAAGTTAAGTACCATTATTTTTTTATTTGTATAAAAAATTTAGTACTAAAAATTTTATTTTACAAAAATTTGAGTACCATTATTTTTTTAATAAAAAAAATTTATTACCAAAAATGTATAGTACTAATTTTGTTCTATAGCAAATTTGATAACATTTTTTCCTACAAAAAGAATTATAGCAAACATCTTTTTCAATAAAAAAATTGGTACTAAATTTTTTTACATAAAAAAAAACTTTTTATTTTGTTTTTTGTTGGTATTTTATAAAAAATTTTGTACAAAAAAAAAAAAAAAAAAAAAAAATGTTCTATTAAAAATTTGTTAACCAAAACTAAATCTATGGACATTTTTTTGGTGCTAACAAATATGTTTATTTTTATCGAAAAAAATTGTCTATAAAACGAAATGTTTTTAAATGTATTTTTGAAATTCTATAGATTTGTTTTCCAACACAGTATTTTTTAAGTCTTTTCCAACATCCAGCAAATTAGTTTTAAATTCAAATACGTACACTATCAAATTGCATTTGATTGCGTTTTTCCATTTACCAAAACCAAAAATAGTTGATAAATAAAAAACTAGATAGAAATGCTCTTAAAATATAATCCCTGAGCAAAATGTATTCATACATAATAGAATATTAAAGGAATTTTTCAAAAATTCATTTCAACAAAATAAAAAGAAAATATTAAATGAAAAGAAAAACACCACACGAATGAAAAGAAAAATTGTCCATACAGCAATAACAATAAAAACGTAATAGAAATAAGTATAAGAAAATGGAATAAGAATGAAAATTGGAATAATAAACACTTACTTGCAACTTGACCATTTATAGTAGACACAGAGCTATTACTTGTAATTGAGATGTTGCTGCTGATACTCTCTGGGGTATTATCAACGCCGGAGGGACTTGTAATCTTTGAAAAATCTTGTTTACTATCACCGCTAACACCACCTACTGCTGAAGCAGTTCCTGGTGCTACTGCTGATGATGATGACAACAATGTTGAAGGTGTTGATGCTGTTCCTGCACCAACTCCTTGAGCGGCTGTACCAGTTCCACCTCCTCCACCACCGGCAGCTATTGATGATTGTGTGTTGGTAAATGCTGCTTTATCACTCGTTGAATATTGTTGTTGTTGCTGCTGTTGTTGGGTATTGGTTGCACCACCACTGCTGCCCGTTTGTTGTGTATGACAACCCGTGCCAAGATTATTACCACCCGAACAAGATAAATCGTCTCTTTTGGGTGGAAGATTTTCTGGGGTGCTGGCAACTGCAAGAAAAGAAAAAAACAAATTGAAGAAAAATTAATTTTCTTTGTTAACAAAAGAAAACAAAAAAACATTACAAAATATTTGCAACAAAGCAAAATACATAATAAAAAATTATATACAATATGTTTTACTTTTTTTTTTTCTTATACTAATTTGTTGTTATGTTGTTTTTCTTATTCAATTTCTAAATAGCTAAAATAAGTAACATACGGTTTTATTATTCTTTTTTTTTTTTTTTTTTTTTAATTTACCTAAAGGGTTGCAAATAAGTTAGAACATTAAGAATTACAAAATAATTCTTAAGAAATCTTCATCAACTTGATGGAATTGTTAATGTTGTTGCTATGATGTTTCAACAGGTTTAAATTGTACTTAATGTCTAGCATATGGTACCCTTCTCAAACTGCCCCTTACTACTATCTTTTCAACCTTCATTCACCTTTAATTCTTTTTTAACAAATACAATTGGCTACCTGTGTTTTATGTAACGATTTTAAGATTTAGTTTTGGAACAAAAAGCCACAGGTTTTAGGTCATTGAAAAATTAATAGCTTCCAACGAAAGAAAAAACCTTTTTATAATGCCACTCAGGCTTCATGGGGATAAAAGTGTAGTAAATCTAATTTAAATGAAACAAAAGGACGAAAAAATAACAAAATCACAAATGAAAGGAAACGAATAATTTCTTCAACAAGAATTTTGAAATCAACAATACACTGAAAGAAATAAAGATGTATTTGAAGTATTTACAAAAAGTTTTAAGAAAAGAAAGCAATTTTTGAACATTTGGAAATATTGATAACTTAGAAAATATGACTAGTGAAGTAAATATTTGACATTTTCCAGCAAAGACACATGTATTTGCTTAATACGAACTAATCTTTATATGTACCTGCAATTAAATATAAATTTGTATTTTCTATTTTCAGTTCTGTAATCTTCAAACTAAAGGTAAGTGTTTCAGATTTTTATTACTAAAAACTCTTTTAAATTTTCCTTTGATTTGTTTATGTATAAGTGAAAATTATTTGTACAATATTTTTATTTGTTTAAATATTAACCATTAATATTTTTTCTTATATTAGTTTTTTTTATAAATAAATTCTATAATTTATGGCAGCTATACCTCCTGTTATACATTTAATCATTTGACAGCTCATCAAAATATTAATCAGAACCCCATAAATTTCGTTTTAATACTGTTTAAGGTTCATTTCTAGTTACGGCATAATAAAAAAATATATATATATATAATTATCAATAATTCAGTTCTTTGTGCATAAAAAAGTTTAGCCGTAATTCTTAGGATCCTCTTTAGTAAAAACTATTCCAAAAGCTGTTCTTTTTTTTTAATAAAATAATAAATAAATAGTTCAGAAATAGGTATCATAAAGATTGCGACAAATGTTTTTATAGATTTTTTATAATTTTTATTTTCAGGTACATTGATTTATTTTTTTCAGCTATTAAGTCATAGAACCTATCTGAAGTGTTTATACTTATTCCATCGTGCTCGTGTCTAAATATTTATGGTCCACGAACTCTGCTTTAGTACTGTCAAACAGAGACAACATTGCAGTTTACGATTGCAAACTTGTTTATGGTCCTTCAAACCGGATAATATATTTACAAAGACTCACATTACCAAAAGACTTAATTTTAATTACATAATTTTTAGCTCAATGAAACAAATGAAATATTTTCTAGTGTTATCGTAAACACTATATTTTTGGTACCTTTTCAATATTTTTAACAAACGATTTTGATTTAAGTGAAAAAAAAAAGCAAAGGACATCTTAAGTGGGAAATAGCAATGAGTAAGAAATTTTTTCATTAAGTTTATATCTGTTCAATTTTAGAGCCTTCAAGTCCCCCTAACAAAGTAGCGGGTTAGTATTTTATAAAATTCGGAAAAAATATTAAAGTAAAAATTACGTTCTCATTCTCATTAGAGGAAAACTTTAAGGTCATTATACCCTACACCACCATAAGTGGGGAGGGTATTATGCGTTTGTGCTGATGTTTGTAACACCCAAAGATATTGATCTAAGACCCACCTTAATTTATACTAATCAGCTTAGAATCACTTTCTGAGTCGATTTAACGATGTCCGTCTGTCCGTCTATGTAAACCCTGTAATCAAACTACAGGTCGCAATTTTTTGGCACACAGGTTTCTTACAGTACGGAGAAAAAGCCTATTGAAATTGGTTATGATCAGTCCATTATTTCACCTAGACCCCAAACAAATGTCCTCCCGAAAAAGGGTTTAACGATCATAAATCCCTTAAATATTGCAAAATTTTAATGAAATTTGGCACATATAAGTCTAAATCGGCACACTTATGTGCCGATTTTTAAAAAGATCGGTCCATAATTGTAAACTCCTTTTCAGAAAATCACTTTAACGGGCATAAATGCCATTAAAATGGTAGTATCAAGTTAATATTCGACACAAATAAGATTTATATAAACATAAATGCAAAATTTTACAAATATCGGCTCATAATTTACCATAGCTCTTATATAAGGCCCTCTTTCGGGAATCACCCAAAAGTGAATAAATTCTTATAAATGTTAGCATCGACGTAATATTCTGTATTCCGATGCTTTATTTTACACTTAATATGAGTATCGGTCCACAATTGGCCCCAAGTCTAAAAAAAGACCCCTCCCCTAATTATAATGTACACAATGGTGTAGGGTATCATATGTTCGGGCTTGACCGACTATATCTTTTTAACTCGTTTTAATTTGAAGTTATAATCTAAACGTATAAACCTAAAGGAAGGCTTATGTATGTTTTTTTCTACGAATTGGAATTAAAGTAACAACAAAGTCTTCAAAATCAATAGCAAGCGGTTTTTTATTAAAATTATCAAATGAACAGTATATGACTTTTTTATATGAGAAATGAGTTCAGCAGTAGTAATATTTTATTAGCCAGCGTATTAAAAATGTTTATTATATTCTCCACTTCTATTATAGTTGAAATAGGGTTTATATATGAAAAAGCCCACATATAGTATAATTGGCCCTTGTGAAATTTTAAATTGAATTAGCTGTCTGTCCGTCTGTCTGTGGGTAAAATTCTTGCTTAAAAACTACTAACCCGAATAAAAAACAATCTGGATGTAATTATATCCAGATTGTTTTTTTTTTTATTTTCAGTTTAAATGAATCGGTGCAGTAGAAAAATTTACCTCCTATTCTATTTCCTACTGTAAAAATCGCTACATTATTTTCGAAAGGCCACTTAATTTTCTCTAAATGCAATATTTTATTCCATTAGATCCTTTATCCTTACTTTAGAATTTTGATTTTGTAGGTGTAGCAACAGAGAGTTTGAATTAGTTTTTTCTATCATCTGTCTGTGTGTCTGTATAAGGATAAATATGAGTGTATGTATAAGTTTATATAAGAATATAAAGCCATGCTGTGTGTAAATGTTTGTAAACCTTAAAATATGTACTATGTGGTTTTTGTTTTGTGGCTTCTAACCATATTGAGTCTACAAACAGGCTTATAATAAATTGTTTGTAAAAAATTTCATTTTACGGTAAACTAGAGAAGTTTTTAATGACTTTTTGCAACCACCAACAAAATCGAAAACTTTTCTTGTACAAAAATATAAACACGAAAATTAAAATGAATTTCATTTTACTCCTAAAACACAATTTGCAGTGATTCATTTAATGTTAAATACATACAATTTCAATATGGTAGACTGAAAAAGAAAAATGAATAATTTTATTGTGATTGGTTGTTTAGTTTGATAGGTGATTCATATGCAATGTTTAACAAATTTCTAATCTCTACAATAAATTGTTCGTAATCTGAAAGTAGTTGAGACCTCATTTTTCTGATTTTCCATAATATTACAAAATAGATAACTAAGTACTCGAACATATACTTCAATTCATCTGCTATCTAATGGTTAGTGTTCCAGAATTTGTTAATTCTAGTTACGAACAATATTAAGTACTTGAATACGTAAAAAAACCGTTATCAATTGCAAACAATTTTTGTGAAAATCTATAACGATTGTGATACGCAAAAGACCATCTTGATCATAATCATTAACAACGTGTCCCTTGCAGACCTTAAGCTATAACATTTATTTTAACTTAATCATTGAACATTTTTAGAATAACTTCATTTTAACTTTATTTTATTACCTTTTTTTCGGTTATTGTTATCAGCATTTGTTGGTACAAAAACATAATAACAAAAATAAAAAAATCCAAATTTCTAGCAATCGCTTTAATAAATTTTCAAGTGCCATTTTATTTATGACTGACTACAAAATATCGTACAATTTCAAATACAAACTTTAGTTTATTTAAACACTTTATCAAGTCAACATTACGTTACGCTCATTTACGTTTATACAATGAAATTTTTCGCCGTCTTTTGTTTATTTTTAATGGCTATTTTGGCTTTTGCTGCAGCTGATGTTGCCTCTACAGACGATATGGCAGAAACTGCCTGCATGTGCCCTCGTATTTTGGAACCTGTTTGTGGTGATGACTTTGTAACTTATCCCAATAGTTGCGAATTTTCTTGTGCCCAAAAGAGATTGGCTCGCAGCGGTAGATCAATTGCTATTGCTCATCCTGGCAGCTGTTAAGTTAATGATTTTCAAGGATACGATTTGGTTTTATAAGAAATTATGGAAATGTCTCCCAAAATTGGATAAATAAATTACAATAAATTTTTAAAGCAAAACTAAAGGTTTTTTAATTGAAAAATAAATGTGAAAAAAAGCTTGGAGATATAAAAGTGGTAGAAATGTTATGAAATATCAAAAAATATATGAAAAATTTAACTAATTTTGTAAATCGCAACTGAAATTCATTATAATAACTTATATTTAAACAGCAAATAAATTAAAATCTATTTGTTGTTTTCAATATAATTTATCGAAACGAACTTCCATTTCGTTTAAAAAATCAATTCCTTTATCTGCCTACACATTTGAAGGGTATATGAATACTTATTTTACAACTTATTAAGTGCATTTTTTTGTTTAATATTTAAACTTGTGTATTTCAAAACCAATTTTAATTATTATTATCGCATATTTTCTAAAATTACCCTTTAAACCATAATAATTTACAATAATTTCCATGAAACGTTACTTAAATTTACTACGCTAAATTTATATTTTTATTTACAATTTTTAAATACGGTAGAATTTCAAATTCTAAATAGATATTTTGTCCAATAAGAAACACTTATAATGAAATTTTTCGCTGTCTACGGTTTATTTTTTATATTCGCTATGGTTACCGCCTCTGCAAATGAGGACATCTGCTCATGCCCTCACATTTGGAGACCTATTTGTGGCGATGACTCTATAACATATACCAATGAGTGTCAATTTGTTTGTACCCAACAAAGATTGGTTCGCATTGGCAAATCATTTGGTATTGATCATTCTGGCAAGTGTTAATTATACATATCTTTTAATTACTACGGAAATGTAAATTCAAACAATTTTTAAAAGATATAAAATTTCTTTTCAAGTGGTTTAAAAATGACATTTAACTAAAATTTAATCTATTTAAATAAATAAATACAATTAATAAAAAGTGACGATATAAAATTGTATTTTTACAGCTTTCGAGAATTTGTGCCAGTAATTCAATTGTATTGTTGTCTCCTAAAATAGTGTTGTTTTTGCAACATTTAAATAATAAGATTTTGTAACATTTATTAAAAGTGAATAATGACTTTTCGGAAAAAATATACAGTTGTTAGAATGCTTAAAATTATTAACTTTTATTTTAACAGTAATTATTTAATTAAATTATTTTTAGAAAATATTGAAATTTAGCCATAGAACCACCTAATACCAAGAGCAAGTTTTAAATAGTATCTGCGGAACTTGCTTTATAAAAATAATGCCGTTAGAAATGGAAGTGGTTATAATATGTTTATTAGTAAGTGACTGACGTATGCAGTTCTAAATCATGACACTGTGTAACGAAAATTTTAAAATGAGATTGCCTTTGATGCACATAGGTCTGGCAGATAACGTTTTTTGACAAAATTGTAAACATATGCTATTCGCATTGAATGTTGTATTTTATTTTTATCAGTTTCTTAAGTTTATGTCAATTTAATTTTTTTTTTTTAACTCCATTGTAAAAAAAAATAATCTTTTTTTAATTTTAATTAATTTTATAATTAATTCCAATTTACTTAAAAATATATTGGTTAAGCATTTCACTTTCTTCCAATTTCGAGTGACTTTTTAAGTAAAATTTTAAAAAGATCATAATTTTTATACAAAAATAACCTATAGAAAAAATTTTAATTCGTTTTATTGTTTCTTGCTGGGATAAATATAAGAAAAGCTATAATGATGGAAAAATTTTTTATGTGAAGACATTCTTTTAAAATTATAATATGCTGCCAAAAATATTCTCCAAAAACTCTAAAACTTGGTAATGTCATATAGTTACGGATGTAGTTATTTTTGAATGACAAAAACATAATTTCTGCATTACATAAAAGTAGTCTGGTAACTACCTTTTTAAAACCCGGTATGTAATTTCTTATTTATGATCAGATTTTTGAAAATGCTATTTTTATAGCCTACACCACCATAGGTAGTTGGGGTATTATGCGTTTGCGCTGGTGTTTGTAACACATAGAAAAAAATATTCAACACCCACATTAAAGTATACCAATCTACTCAAAATCACTTTTTAAATTGATCTAACGATGTCCGTATGTTTGTCCGTCCGTCTGGCTGGGGGGCAATGTTGAAGATATTTCAATGAAATTTGGGGCTTTTATGATACAAGGACAAAGCCTATTGAAATTGGTTGCGATTAGTCCATTATTTTACCTAGAACCCATACAAATGTCCAAATTCCATGAAAATCGGTCCACAATAGACCATAGCTCCCATATAAACCCCTCCTCCGAAAGTCACTTTAACGTGCATAAATCCCATACAAATGTTAGTATAAAATTAATAAAAATTTTTTACGTTTAAAAAGAAAAAATAAATAAAAAATTAAAAACATCTTTTTATATTTTACATTTCATTATTTATGTAACTGGTTTCTATGGTTTTAATAATAAATACTTCCGCATTATTTAGAATCAATGAGTTATTAAATAGCTTGCAAGTAATTAGTTCTTGCAATAATGCCTAAGTAATTACTTACTAAAATGCCTACTTGTAATAATATGAGGTTAGTAGTTGTCTCTAATGACATCATCGTGTTAAAATAATGAGTTATTCATCTAATGTGTATGTAGTGAAGAGCAATTATATTCTTAACTCATTACATGGCAACCAAAGTTTTTGCTGGGTGCAAGCACAGAAAAAATAAAATACTTCTTGGTTGATCTCCGAATAAGATCGATTTGACTCATTCCGCTTTATTTTTAAGTAATCCATTAAGAAAACCACAAGCTAATATTAATTTACATGTAAAATATTAAAATAATTAGATAATTAATATACACAGGTCAACATAAAAAATATCGTAGAAAATGTGTTGTAGATTTCGCACGAATACTCATTATAATCACTCAAATGGTTTTGTTTCATTCAATCATTTCTCAAATTTTCATTGATAACTAAAAAAATATACTTCCTTAAGAAGTTTTTAAAATATATCAAGTTTTGACCCTCAAAAATGTCATAAACAACTATATTTTCGAAAAATTTTGAGGGAAATATGAAATTTAGAATCATTTACATCATTTGTAAAAAAAATCTATCTACGTACTAAGTAAAGTTTAATAGTTATAGGGAAAGCAATGTTATCTTAAGTGACATTTTTTTGTTCTGCACTAACGACATTTTCGGGGTTTGAGTTCCATATAATTGTTTTTATAAGAGCTACAGAAAATTTGTAAATCAAGTTTTGTAGCGGAGAACTCAGCCCCTAACTTGCTCCACTTAGGCACTAGAACTTTTTAAATTGAAAATATTAAATATTCACTTTTTTCAACAGCACACAACCATGTAAAAATTAGGGAGTAGAGAGAGAATTTGTATAGAATATAATTAATATATGAATGTAGATCCTATACTAATAGTTTTAAAACTTAATATTGGTTAAATTTATGCATACAAAATTTTTGAAATGGTCAAAATTTAAGATCAATGTCATGGATTTTTTTATTTAACTTTAAAAATTTTATTTTCGATATAACTTTTTGCTACCATTTAAGTTTTTAAAGCATAATGTGTTTTCTTTTTTTAAAAAAAGTCAATTAGACCATATATCAAAATTTGTTATTAAAACAAAATATCTTTATAAATAAAATAAATGACAAAAGGAGAATAACCCGATCATGGGGACGCCAGTACCTCAAGCCAAACATTTAAAATTTTTAAATATCTATGAAATTGATGTGACGTATTTCTTTTTATTCATAATTTTTTCCATATTAGTCCTTTGAATAAAAATAATTTTCTACGACCACAGGGTCCTGTCCTTAAAAATTCTAAATTTTTTTTTTTTTAAATTTTCATATTTTGTTTTGAAAATATGTCTTCCCAAATAGTTAAAATAATTATCTTAGTCACATTTCAGGACATTTTATGAGGAAATCTAAAATAAAACTTTAGAACCCAAAAAAATTCTTTAAGGTTAAATTTAATAGTGCGCTGATGAAAAGTCCTTTTAATTAGCGTAATTTTTTGTCAGCGCTGGGCGATACGTTTTTCAAAAAATAAATACAACCCTAAACGAATGCCTTTATTTTTATTAAAGCTCTTTTCATGATTTTGTTGTTATTGTATCAGTAAAGGAATATTAATATTTATACTAATAATTTTAATGCACAACTTTAATAAAAAAACATAATTATTGCTAAAAATAAACAAAACTATGATTTAGCATTTTAAAACTTGTGCTAGAGATTTCCGTTTTGATAAGTATTTAATATTTAAAAACAAAACTCATATCACTATAAATTTTATTTATAGTTTTCATTATCATTTAAATGATTAAATAAAACAATCTCATTTAATTTTTTTTTTTAATAATTTATGCAATTTTTATTTTTTTAAATTAACACAATCTCCATATTTTTATAATTATATATTTCATAAGTAAAAAAAAAAAAATATATATATTATTCTAAATGAATTAAAACGCATTAAAATAACTTCTTGTTGTTAAATCCCAATTTATTAACGAAGTCTTTTTAGCAAGGGCCAGAACGCAATAAAGACAAACTGCGTCCACTGCGTTCAACTTCACGTCTCGAACAATCGAATTCACAGCGATTAGAATAAGTCACGGAATTGGAGCCACATACAGGATCATAGTTACGGGGACAAGGGCAAAAAGCCGAAGTTTGAGCACTAAAGGCAAAAATTGCCAAAACAATAGCCAAAATTACTTGTAAGAATTTCATTTTGTTTATTTAGTTCTTTTTTTTAATTATCTTTAGTTAAGAAAATTTTGTAATTCCACCAATTTATAAAATTAAGTAAATAAATATATTTCTTAATAATTTTCAATGTTGTTTGTTAAAAGTATAAGAGTAGACTGACTGATTAGTCAACATTGAGTATTTTTTATCAGTAAAAGTGGCTGGATTTTTGTTATTTCGTATCTGCACCTACAAAATATTATAGAACTATTTATTTGTAGCTGTGTAGTATATTCATATTCATACAAAATAAAGAAGAATATTATATATATTGACGTATATCTTATCGGGTATTTTTGTATAGACATTTATTAATTTCCATTGTTAATAAAAGGTTGAGGAAGAGTGGAGGGCGGAAGGCAGTGGTTTAGTTTTTTTTTTATTTATTATTATGTAGTTTTAACCTTCAATTTTATTCAATCCATTAATAACTTTTATAAAGGGGGAAGTTTTTGCTAAATTAACATTTTCATACAAATTCGTAATAATTTTACATACTCATACAAATGTAATATAAAATATATTTATACAACTACTATGTTTAGTTAGAAAAAAAACCCCATTGCGGAAAAAAATACATACAAACCAAAAAAAGTTTTCCTTAACTTTGCCACCATTTAATGTTAATTAGGCAGCAAAAATATATGCATAACTTTTCACTAAATACCTTGTTAATGAATAAATTAATTGTTTTTAACCATTCCTCTCTACGGGGTTTTATTTTATATAAACAAATAATTATTTATTTATCTACTTTAATGAAGGTTTTGTTAATTTTATATACAATTGCTTTTGAATTATTCAATAAGAATATTCTCACCCTGTATTTTGATAATAATTAATTTGTTTTTTTTTTTTTTGTTAATATCTTTTAGTTAATACTTTTTGTATTTGTCAAGTAGCTTAAAATTTGTTTATTTTTATTTTACTTTTTTTTGTTAATGTTAAAAGTTAAATTTATTATTATCAATTTGCACTTCTGTAACACTTTTAAACAATAGTAATTGTTTAAAAGCTTTTTGTTCTTTTTTTTAACGTTATCTAGAATTTCTAGTTGAAGAAATAAAAAAGCTTTTTTTTATATATAAAACTATTTTTAATTTGAAACCACAAACTTTCGGTTTTTCCTTTCAAATGCATTTACTTAGGGGAAGGTAACCGTTTAAAGATGAAGTGATAAATATAAAATAAATAAATTAAATAAATTGTTTTAATAGTATTTAAAAAGTTAAGAGGTATTAAAGTTACTGAAGATTATTTTTTTTTTAATGCAAACTTAAAAAAAAAAAAAAAAATAAGCTTATTAATTATAAAAATACATATAATGTTTTGAGAAAGTGTGTTTAAAATGTATATACCTACTTATTATCTGCGGATATTTGATATTGAATTACACTATAGTTTTACTTTTGTAATTTTATATAAATTTTTTAAGTATTTAATATTTTTATAATAAATTAAATATATTTTATTCACTATCATGTTGCTACTGCGCTAATAACAATTTTATGTATAATTATCCTAAACACTTATTTTTTATAGTGAATCAACCGAAAATTTTATAGGGTCTCAATGATATATGTATAGTTGTGCTAATTTTCGTGATAAACGCCAATCAATATCCAAGTCATTTTAACGCCGTCCGTCTGTCAGTTGGCTTTGTTCAGTTAAACGTTGCGGACAAAATTCAGTAGTATTTTTAAATATAACATAGCGTTTCTTTCTGAAGGAAGATTTTTATTTTATTGAAGAAATATTTTACCTTATTACTGTGTAATATGTTTTAAATATTACCCTCACCCTCCCTTTATTATTACATTATGTGTGATTAAAATTTAATCGAAGAATATCGTATTTTTTGTTTTCTTAATTTTGAAAGTTTGATAAAATTTCGATTTTTGGTAAATCTTAACGCTTTAAGTGAAATTTCATATTTTTTGTGAAATTGTGAATTTTTGGGGAAATTTTGAATTTTAAGTGAATTTGCAGATTTTTTGGGGGAAATTTTAATTTATCTATTTTGGATTTTAATTAGACCATTATTTCATTTAGTGTCCCATAAAAATAGAATAGAAGGATTATAAATAAATACAAAACATGATACATGATACATTCCGAAAAATCTGGAAAAATATTAAAACTTCCAAAATATTTGTTACGAGCGTATAAGACTGCCTTCGCCGGGATATATAACATTGCAGTAATAAAAACATGCACAAAAAATCCGAAAATCTTTAAAAAAAATATATGAACAACATTTTAACGCTTTTCCTTTATCTAATCGAAGTTAAAGATTTGAAGCTGTTGGAATCTGATGGGATAATAGTGACTAGAATTTTAAATTCGTAAACTTAAAAAAAATTGACGTAAAAACTCGGGAATCTCCGCTCCCTGATAGAAAAATTTGGCTCTGTTAAGATTTGTAGGATGAACAGATTTATATGTAAGCTCATTTTTATTTTTTTACTACGCCTGGGAGCTTCAGAAAGCTGTGGAAAAAAATGCTTAGAAAAAAACACAAAAATCCGATTATCACCGCTCCCTGATAAAAATATAAAATCTGGCTCCATTAAGATTTGTAGGACAAAAAGTTGTATAAGTAAGCCAAATTTTAATGTTCTACGTCACTGAAAAAGTCATAATTTTAACATTGTGTTGTCATGGGAAGAAAGTACGTAATGGTGAAAAAGAGCTGCAGAAGTTCTTTTTTTAACACATGGTTGTCATTGGTAGGATGTTATTCTTTTATACTTCTTCTTCATTGCTTTTGAAGCACCACTCTTAAAACTATGCTTATAAAATTTTTTAATAAAAATTCTGTTTTTGCCTTATTAAATGCTTTAAAATTTGCAAGACTTAATTTTTTTTAGAAATTATTACCATTTTTACCCGATAAAAATTCATTTATTTTCACCTTTTTGGAAGTAATTATTAAGAACTTCCAAAAAAAGTTTAAAATATGCAATTTGTTCCACTTTTGAAGTTGTGAAAATGTTCTTTTTTGGAAGAACTTCATCGTTTTTTGCTGGGTATATAAACCAATGTATCTACGCTACCTGTTAAAAACTTCAAAATCTGGCTCCGACGAAAAGCTTATAAGTAACCCGAATTTAAATTTTCTACCATGTCTGTGAACTTCAGAAAGCTTTGGAAAGAGAAAAAATACTTAGAAAGTGACACATAAATCCGCTTGTTTCCGCTCCTTGATAGAAATTTTAAAATTCGGCTTCGTTAGGTTTCGTAGGATGCAAAGTTACATAAGTAAGCCAAAATTGTAATTTTCTAAGTCGTCTGGGAGCTTCAGAAAGCTCTGGAAAGTAAAAAATGTTTAGCAAATTATATATTATATAGATAGAAGAAGATAGAAGATATTTATATGCAAAAATATTTTTGTTTATCCCATAAGTAAGGTATTTAGTAAGCAGTACTATTTACCTGTATACAAACAAATGCTTTTTAAACAGCATTGGCTTTTTAACACGTAAACATTTTATCCCTATAATATTATTTTTCTCCTTTCACTCTTATCTATATTCTCAATGCCTACAAGCACATAAAACGATATTTTTTTTTTTTTTTGTAGATAAAAATTCAAATTGTTTATTATTGTCTGAGATTGTAAACGACTGCAAACGGAAAACAAT
Source organism: Protophormia terraenovae (assembly GCA_951394005.1). Taxonomy (NCBI): domain Eukaryota; kingdom Metazoa; phylum Arthropoda; class Insecta; order Diptera; family Calliphoridae; genus Protophormia; species Protophormia terraenovae. The sequence continues at coordinate 149,835,541 of OX596074.1, forward strand.
TGTTTCCGTTTAATACACGTATCATTTGCTAGATTTTTCGGTATTAAGTTTTTTGTGGCTAAAGAGTTTTTTTTGTCTTTTTGTTTTTTAAATATTGAGGAGGGGAGGATAGAAAACTATTTATAAACGACTGTTGGTTAAATAGAGCTGCCAATAAAAAAAAATAGTTAAAAAGGGGGAAGGTTTTCACAAAATTAAATATACTATGTTTATACGTAGTTCTTTTTGTGAAATAAAAAATATACAAAATAACACTGATTTGGAAACTATTTGCAATTAAAACTTACAGCGTTGCCATTTTTTTGCGTTCGTTAAATGTTTGACGATAATAGTTACTAATTGGAAAATACTTTGTCTTATGCAATCTTCTATATAAGCAGTTATTTGATTATTTACAAATTATTTTTATTTTCAAAAACCTATCGTATAAACCTTATAACAATAATATTTTAACTTAAAACAAGGTGAAATTTTTGGTATGCTATAATTTAACAAACTTTTTAGATAAATTTATAACTTAATTAAGTTTTGAGAAGGAAATAAATGATAATAAATAAAACTCTTTTATATTTAAAATTGACCAAAGATTTATAAAATAATAAAATGGAAAATATGGTTTTATAACTTTTTTAATTTAAATGTGTTTTAAATTTTAAAACATTTAAGCTGAATTTGAATTTAAAATGTCAATAATAGCCAATGGGGTTATTCAATATTTTTTCCTCTTTAAAAAATAGTTCAATTACAATTTCATAAAAGTGATTGTCTATACATTACACAAAGTGTTTATACGACAACAAATTCAAATTATAATACAATTTTTGAAAATAGCTGGTTACCTTAATGCAAAATGCAAATAAGTAAATAGAATAATTAACACTTATATTCTCCAAAAAAAGAACATGAATCAATTACAAATTAAATAAATTCTCTTATTATCAAATAGTTCTTATTATTTAATTGATACTCTCTTACTTACTCTATACACTAAAAGAAAAAATGGCTTTATAATAACGTCCTTTAAACTTAAAAAAAAGTAAAATGTATGTCAAAAGAATTGACATATATATTTTCTATATGTTATCTATAAATTAATTGAATTTAAATTTGTATACACTACTAAATCTTTCTTTTATTAAATTATACTGTCAGCTCAACTTCTTTATAAAATTTATTTACTTATTTAGTTAAGCTTAAGATTTTATCCAGGTCGTTTGTATTTTAGTTTTTTGCTTTTGTTATGTTACTTTTGAATAAAGTTTAGTTTGTAATTTGGTTAATTTTTGTTTTACTGTTAAGGACAGTTTTTGCCATCAAAGTTAAAAGTGCTAAAAAGAAATTAAAGAAGTGTGCTTTAAAAGTTATATGAGAGATAATAAACGAATTGAAGAGAACTTAATTCTAGAAAAGAGGTAAAATTGTTTATAGAAATAAAATAAAATTTTGTTATAATGAAATTAGTGCAGACAACTATTTTTTAGAATAATTAATTCTTCACTTTTAAATGTTACCAACATTGTAATCAGCCAATAAGACTATTTTAGCTATGTAGCTCCCTTGATAAGTGGCAATCTACCTGAATGACAATTCTCGTATCTCTACTTGTCTTCATGTTTAGTTTTATTTACTCTTACTGCTCCAAGCTAAAAACAAAAAATAAACTCAAATAGCTAAAATCATAATGAATCATTAACTACGCTACACATTCGCTCAATAAATTTGTTGCTCTTTATCTTCAATGTTGGAGAGTTAAAAAATAAACAAACAACAATAAATTAAACATTAAATTAAACTGAATTTAATTGTTTGTTTTTTCTAGTTATTGTTTTTGTTTATTTTTGTGTATTTTTTTCCCCAAATTAGCAAAACACTTTAAATCAATAATTAAAAGCACAAACAAAGAGTAAAAAAAATGAGAATTTTTTTTTTATAAATAAAACCAAAATATGCTCTCGAGCTGCGTATTCAAATAAGAAGCTGATAATTATAATTTCAGTCTTAAAAAACCAGGCGAACTTGTGTCACTTATAATTTGAAATTTAAAAAAAAAAAAAAAACTTGAAACTTAAAAACTAAAAAAAAAAATCACCATGAAAATTTTCGCTTTATTCGTGTGCATTTTTCTAACTATTGCCGCTTTTGCTGGCATTAGTGAAGCTGCTTTCTGTCCTTGCGATTTGTCCAACAAGGAAATGATTTGTGGTTCGAATGGTGTCACCTATAAAAATCGCTGTGAATTTGAGTGCACTCAAAGGGAGTATAAGAAATTGGGACGTACTTTGAATATACGCAGTGTTGGAGCTTGTTAACGTTAATTATCACCAATGGATCATATATAGATGACTTTCAGCAAGGAGAAGATAATGGCAAAAGCTTTAGTTTAGTGTCAGCATTTTGAAATTAATACTTGTAGTAAGAAATTATTTGTTAATAGTTAATAACACTAAACGGAGATTTTTTTTAGATTTTAATTGAATTTAATTTAGTGCGCACTTAATTATTATTTTTGAATAACTAATAATTATTATTTTTAAAAGAGTATGCGTTATGTGCTTATAATAAATACTAATTAATTATTCAAGTGTTGTTTTTATTGAATCAAAAATAAATATTTTGCATCTTTATTTGGTGGCAGTTAAGGTGAATTGTGTTTCGTGTTCCGTCATCTGTGAAAAGGCTGGTGTTACAAATTTATATTTTTATTTAAGGTTTTTTTTTTTTTTATTTCATTATTATTAATAATTTTGTAGGCAATTTAGACGAACATAGTTATGCGGTTTTAAGCATTGTCTGATTTGGTTTAGCAAAACATCAAATTTGTGATAAAAAAAAAAAAAAAAATAGTTTTCTCCAAAATTCCTTAAAATAATGAAACAACCAAAACTGCTCGTTAATAGACATCATTATAATGTCAGATAAGTTGTAAATAAAAAGACCAATATTTCATATAAAAACTGATACACAAATGTGGGAGCTAGAAAAATCGTTAATTTCTAATTATATAATACCATTACTTAATTTAGAATAAAGTTGATATTAATGCATCGATTTTTATGAAATATAAGTTGATTTAATTGTAACATATCACTCTTTATAATGAAAGAGAAAACAAATAAATTTTGCTCATTTTCAATTTTAAATGATTTTGTGAAAGACAATTTTGTCTTTTAATTTTGTAGTAAAAAAAAAAAAAAAATTTCAGTAAAATTTATATAGAAATTACTTGTAGGTTTTTCTAAAACTATATCAAAAATTATGAAATATGCTGCAATAATGGCTTATATCGAGAACTAGAGTCAATTAAGGAATAGTACAATATTTTAGGAAAATTTCAATAAATCCAAAAATTGGTTTTGTTTTCCACTTGCATATAGTGTTCATAAAGACTTTAAACATATAAAGTTGAAATTTCGATACCAAATCGGTCAAATTCGGGAAGATGACTCAATCGTTTTCTACTTTAAAACCATCAACTTGAAGTATAAAATGATTAAATTATTAATTTTTATTATTCATTTTTAAAACTAATAAAATCAGGCATAAATACTGGAATATACACAGAAAAAAATATTTAAAATATTTTTTTAATAAATTTATTAATTAACTTTATATCGAAATTTAATTATATGATTTATTAATATAATTAATTTTCTAATTGGTTTACAATTTTGTTTTTTAATAAATTGCCAACTGTTAAAAAATATAAAGAAAAATGAAAGATTTGTATATAAAAATACATAAATAAAATAAATTTAAGTAAATTTCCAAAAATGTTAAGCTCATTATTTAAAGCAAAGAAGTAATAATAATATCAATTATTCTAGTTATTAATATTATCATTTTGATGACTGGAGTAAAATCAATTAAAAATTAATTAATATAAGCAATTTCGTAATTAAAGTCCATTTTTACTTTTTTCTGTGTATATAAAAAAACTGGACCGAAAACGTGTAAAATTAAGATATTAAAAATTTCAAATACAAATAACTCGAAAACTATAACCGATTATTTGCATATTGTTTACAGGCTTTAGTAAAGCCTAAAGGCTTTAATAATATATAAAAAGGCTTTAATAATATGAAAAAAATGGCAAGCATTTAAAGGTTTTCTATGTGAGAGGTATTCTATTTTGAGCTTCCATTTCTCCGCTCTTTAGGAGTATGTGAAGTTCCCCTTTCAATCTTAAAATTGTACACTCCTACGTCCATATGAAATTGTATATAAATACACACAGAAAAAAATATTTCAAATAATTTTTTAATAAAATTATTAATTAACTTTATATTGGAATTTAATTATATGATTTATTAATATAATTAATTTTCTAATTGATTTTTAGTATTGTTTTTTAATAAATTGACAGCTGTTAATAAAATATAAAGAAAAATTAAATATTTGTCCTTAAAGGTACAGAAATAATATAAATTTAAGTAAATTTTCAAACACTTGCAGCTGATTGCATCTATTTAAGGAAAAGAAGTAATAATAATATCAATTATTCTATTTATTAATATTATCATTTTGATGATTGGAGCAAAATCAATTAAAAATTAATTAATATTACAAATTTCGTAATTGAAGTCCATTTTTACTTTTTTCTGTGCAACCAACCGATTTGAAGTTACAGATTTATTTCCAAAAATTTTCGATTCAGCCCCACTATGCATTGTTTACATTAAAAAACTTGTGCATTTTATTAGGATTATTTTAGGGTTTTTATTATTTCTTAAAATATTAAAATAAACGTTCAACAGAACAACTTTAATACCAATTAATAATAATTATAAAAAAGAACAATCTGCAATATATTCATTACTTCTGAAGCAATTTTTTTTTTAGTTAATTTTTCCAATATATTTTTTCTTTTTTTTTTTTTTTCAATGATGACAAATGACATAAAATGAGTGAGTGCAATTAGCTTTCACTTTTATTATTTTTGCATTTTAAATTGCAGAGCACGTGAGTAAATGAGCACAAATACATACAGATTTAAATATTATTATAACTGGATATTTCATATGATGAAAATTCAAAATTAATTCAAACAAGATTTAGTATGTATCTTTAGTTAGTAGCACACGGAAATTGAACTTGAATTTAACAAAACGGCAGATCATTTAGCACGATAACAAAAGTTAGACGTCACAACGGCAGAGCAATTTTATTCTGAGCAAACGTTTGTTAGTTAAAGATAAAAATTATAATAACAAAAATAGTATTTTTAACTTTTTGAAAAAGAAAACATCATAAATATTACTCACATTTTAAACAAAATAATTATAAAAATAAATAAAAGAAACTTTAAAAATTCCATAGTCGAAAAAAAAAAAAACTGCAAAAAATAAATTTTTAATTTGCCAACTGTGAAATTCATTTGTTTAGCTTAAATATAAAGAATTGTTTGTAACGTTCGGTATTTGAGTTTTATATATAGAAATTACAAAACGTGTTTAAATTTATAAAAAAGTGAAATGAAAATTTTATATATTTTCCTGGCCGTTTTGTTACTAGTCTGCTGTTTTTCTGAGTCAGAGGCTGGAATAACTGGACTTTTTGGCGGTTCTAAGAAAAAAGAGAAAATATGTGGCTCAAATGGCATAACCTATGTAAATCGTTATGAATTTGAACGGTCACAGGAATTTTATAAGAAACTAAGACGCCGCTTAGAATTGGCCAATGAAGGACCTTGCCCCAGAGAAAAACAACAAAAGTTTTAAATAATCTTTGTGTATATTATTTCTTTATGAATATAAATAAAATGTTTAAATGTAATTATAAGAAAATGTATTTGTTTGTTTATTTAGTTAAAAATCTAAATGAGTTTATTAAGGCATTTAGAATTACAATTGTGGGTTGGAATTTATGTATTACTGTGGGCGATTTTTGTAAACTAATGAATCTTATCAACTAAAGTAAAATAAAGCCTACATGTGTTATTTAAAAATCTTAATTTTTCATAACTAATTTAGTGAAGATTTGCAAAATAACAAATTAAGATTTATTTTATTACATTTATTTATTTTAAACGATTACAGGCCTACAGGTATTTAATCTGGAAGTCATATGGCGAAAGAACATTTCAAAAATATACATTTCTTAAAGCTTTAATGTACAAATGAAAAAATACATATATTATAATTAAACTAATCTGTCTTCTTAAATCTTAATTTAAAATTAACTTTTTCATTACTTAATTTTACTCTTTCATTTTGTATCTTCTGCAATTCTATGAAAATTTAAATAAATAAATTTCTTTTCTCCGGCTACTTGTTTATGTCATTTTAATTAGTGTTCATTCTAAATCTGATAACCTCTGGTACTTTATTTGTTTATATTTTTTTCCATGATTTAAATGGATTAAAAAAAATTATATGAATAATAAAAAGCAAATGAATAGATACATTTACGTTGCAAGTATTATACTCAGCTAATTAGTATGCTTTATATATTTTAATTATTTTTTATTAAAAAAGATGTAAATAATGTTCTAGAATTTATAGAAAAATAAAATCCACAAAAAAATTATGAGGGCTTAAGCAAATAGATATTTTTCTGTTATATATTAATAAAAGGTCCTATTATAAAGATTTTGTTTTGTAAAATATATACATTAGGGTAGTCTAAAATTATTTTTTACATTTAAACGTACCAAAAATACGAAAGGGGATGTTATTTAGAACATATTTGCGAAATTTCAAATTCCTACGATGATTGGAACAAGATGCTACACGGCCATTTACGTCGATGATCCTAGAACAAATCTTAAAAGAAAAATAATAATTTTTTCAAAATACCTAATAGGAAGGACCAAATTGAGATTTTAATAAAAATAACTCATATTAAAAAATTAATTAGAAATAAAAAGTAAAACTTTACTCACCAATTTTATAAAAAAACATATGTCCTTTTTTCGCATATATTTACTTTTTTTTCCAAAAATAATAATAATTTTTTATCAGCTATTTGATATATATATCATGAATGTTGCTGAGAATTTTTTTTTAAAAAAGTTAAATGAGCGTGTAGCATCCTGTTTTAATCATTGTAGGATGTTGAAATTTGCCAAATAAATTCTAAATGACATTCTCCTTCATAATTTTAGATACGTTGGGTTTTCTTCATGCAATTTTGGACCACCCTAATATACAAACCCTTTTTATACACACCATCAAAAAGATGGGGGTATATTGATTTTGTCATTCCGTGTGTAACATGTCGAAAGAAACATTTAAGACCCCATAAAGATATATATATATTCTTGGTCCTGGTTATATTCTGAATCGATATAGCTATGTCCGTCCGTCCTTCTGTCCGTCTGTCTGTTCGTTGAAAGCAGGATAGGTCTCGAAATGGACCACATAGGTGGACGAAATTTGGCTCAAATATTTATCTTACATAAGGTTTGTTTATAAATAGAAATGTTATGGGCTAAATACTAGAAACACAGGGTTCATTTCATACATTGCATTTCATTACTTTTCTGCTTATATCTTTTAAATAGAAGCATGTACGACAACGAAATTTTGTACAGATAATACGAGGGTCTATATAAACATGGAAACAAAAAATGACCCATATAACGTGAAATTTGAAAAAGTTGATGGTGTATAGATTCGACCAAGCCGAATATAACATTCTCGCTTGTTTAATTTCAAAGTTCAGTGCAAAACATAAACAAAATAATTAGTTTCAATAATTGCAATGAACAAAAATGTATGTAAGGTTGACATAATCTTAAATTAGCATAATATTATTGTAATGATAAAACTAACAATATTTGATTAAATTTTAAAATAGTACAAAAGATTTTAAAAATTTGGAAAATTTGTTCATACCAATGTTATTTTTGAATCCTAAATTTTACAATACAAAATTTTCAATGGTTTTCTATAATTTTTGATGTGAATTAATTGAAAAATGGTTTATTTTAACTATAAAACTAACAATATTTGATTAAATTTTAAAATAGTACAAAAGATTTTAAAAATTTGGAAAATTTGTTCATACCAATGTTATTTTTGAATCCTAAATTTTACAATACAAAATTTTCAATGGTTTTCTATAATTTTTGATGTGAATTAATTGAAAAATGGTTTATTTTTAACTATAATTAGCTTTTAGAAATAAAGTTCCATAGGGGGACATCTTATATCGCTGGTATGTGGAATCCAATCATCGATAGTGTTGGTTCCAGGATGAATTTTGTATGGTCTTTTAAATACAGTTGTTTTCTTAAAAGACACTGATGCTGTGCATGCACTGAATATGCAACACCGATATATGACATATCCTGTGGTCAAGAAATTCCTGGACATTAATTCCACTAAAAGTATTCAATATTTCATAAATATTTTGGCGTCCAGAATAGTTTTTCTCTTTTTTAATACCATTTAAAATTTACAAATTTGCGTCTTTATTTTTGAAAGGAAAGGAAGAAAAAAATCGTCCTTTGTCCTTAATCATGTGCTTATGAGATTGTTGCATATGACAGAAATTGTATCTATGTGTAAAATTCCGAAACAAAACCACAGTCAACTGTATTGCTCCTTCAAATTTTGACCAACCCCATAAAATATTTACCCGGACGAAGCATTTAAAATCAAACAGTCGATTATTTCTTGAGAAATCAAGACATCATTTTACTCTTAAGGGCATAATTTTGCACATTTTACACATAGGAGAAAAGATTTGCATATTTTGCACCCAAGACAATTCTTTACATAATCTGCCATTACAACGATTTTTTAAGTTTTTTCAATTCGTTACCCTAATAATTTTCATCTTATAAATTGATAGAAATTTTGTATTTTCTTAATACAATCCCAGGCCAAAAAAGAACTAAAAAGTTAGTTAGTTAGTTAGTTAGTTAGTTAGATAGAAAAAGTTATGATTTTAACATTGCACAGTGGAGCATTTTGCAAAATAAATAATAGAGGAGGTGTTAGGCTTTCAGAATATTGTTTGTAACTAAAGCACGGAAGGCGTCACAGTTGGCCAAAGTTGATTACCTCGAGAGTGAAAAAAAATTTCTCAATTTGGCCTTGACTTTTTCCTTTTTGCCTATAAATTTTAAAATAAAAATTCTTTAAAAAAGTAATGAAATTTTCTACAACTTTCTAAATTAAGCTGAAGCGAATGTATTTTAACACGTTTCAAAAATGTTATTTTTTTTTTTGCAAAAAAGTAACTTTAATATTTTCTGAAAGATTGAACCTAAGTGTAATTTTGGAAAATTTTATTTTGATTTTGATTTCATTCAGCAGTGGTTGAAAATTATAAATTTTTGAACAAAAGCTTAACTTTTTGAGCCTGTAAAATTTTTGTTATTGGTTTATTTTTATAGATCATATTTTTTACCCACATCAAATTTTTATCAAAAGTTAAATGTTTAAATATTTCTTTATAAAATTAAATTTTTTTTTTGCGTATTTTGGTTCGTCATAAAAAAAAATACCCTTTTATGTACAAACCCCTTGAATATTTTTTATTCTTAAACTTTATTTTCTTTTCTTTGTTATCGAATTGTATTTTTCAAACAAATACAATTCGATTTTTTTCAAAAGAAAAATATATTTATTATGTAAATTAATTTGATATATTTTGCATAAATTGTTTTCTTTTTTTATTTAATTTTTATTCTTTAATACAATAAAACCTAACCTTTTTTCTAACTAAACTCTCAACCACAAAAGTAAATTTTTTATTTTCTATAAATAAAACAAATTCATTGAGATTTTGTAGGCCGGGAAAAATAAAAGTTTCAAATGTTTTTTTTTCTATCTTTATAACCCTTCTTAGTGTGAAAGTACTTGAGTAAAGAAAATCTAAAAAATAAGAATTAAATAAAATCAAGGAATATAAAAATAAAAAATATCAGGAGTATCTAAGGATTTGTTAAATACCAACAATAACAATGTCTGGAACAGAAAAGAAAGTCTTTAGATATGGTTGCCTGCTTGTTAATTTCTTTAAAAGATGTAAATGATTTTTATTGATTTTTATTTTTTTCCCTTTAAAAGGATGCCAACAAACAGTTTATACAAACAATTGTCACTGGTTTGATTGTGTAAATTGTTGGGATAGAAAAAAAAAAAATTACGTCTGTGTAGGAATTTTGTTTTGGAGGCATTTTTTCTTCTTGTTAATTTTATTGTTTTATTGAGAGAGAAAAGAAAAGGTTATCTTTGTGTTTTAAATTTGTGAGAAAAATCTTTAAAGTAAAATCCTGTGTTAAAGAAAATCATATTAAGCAAATATTTGTTATATGCCTCATATATTGCAGCACATCTCGAGAACGATTTGTCTGATTAGGTTAAGTAAAATATCAAACCAAATTAAACAAAAATTTATTTACATTATTTTATAATCTGAGGAATAGCTTCGAAAATATTTAAAAGAAACTTAAAGAAAAAAATTTAAAAAATATTTTATTTTTTTTATTTTTAATTTTTAAAAATTGAAAGCTACAAAAAATTGTACTTGTTCATTTAAATAATCCATATTTCACTAAAATCGATGTATAGATGACGACTCTATCCACATTTTAATAAAGATAACTTATATTTAAACAAATATTTAATTAATGTGAACAAGGTTGTTTAGAAATTAAAATTTTTTTTTTTTAAAATTACTGGAATTTCGTTTCTAAAATATTTTTGTTTTTATACTTTCTAATAACTTTCTGACAAAAAAACAAATACCGTATTAGTTAGGGAGATCGATTATTCAATTATTCCGGTTTTCGAATAGTCTGAATATTCGTCATTTCAAAAAAAAAAAAAAAAAAAAAAAAAAAAAACAGTTACAAATTTCTAAATTTTAGAATAACCGGTTAACCGGTCTTTGCTTAAAATTTGAAAAAAAAAACATATTTTGGGACAGTTTAGTTTAATAGTTCAAATAAAACAAATATAAATTTACAAACAAATCGTGATATTCTGTTAACATTAGAACTTAGGGTAATATAGACTATCCATCTAATGTGGTTACTGCAATTTGATTGAAACATCATACACCACCATAAGTAGTTCGGATATTATGCATTTGTGCTTATAATTGTAACGCATCAAAAATCTTCGGATTCCCAGTTTAAAGTATTCCGTTCTACTCAAAATAATTTTTTTTTTGTCTTTTTAATGATGTCCGAAAAAAGCACAGCTCTCAATTTTGAAGATCTTAATGAAATTTGGTACAAATAAATATTTTGGTATAAGGACGAAGTTATCTTTTTAATACTTAAAAATAATGTTTTTTTTTTTTTTTATTTTTTTTTTATTAAAAAATATTTATATTTTCTCATTAATTTAATAATTTTTTACTTGTATCCGCCAATTTATTTAATCATGAGCAGTGTTACCAGTTTAGCCTTTTTAAGGCTAAATCTAGTCTTTTTATTTTGCTTTTAGCCTCAAATTTTTGTTTTAGCTTCTAGCCTTTTTTGTTTCTTAAAATTGCCTTAGAAAGGCTAAAATTTTTAGTATTTCAACAAAGAAGAAAATAATTTCTTATTTGTTTTTATTTGTTTTTCTATTTAGTTTTTACAGAACCATGTTTTAAACCTGTTTGTGTATTAATTCGCACAAAAAAACGAGATTATTTATATCTAAAACAAATTTTCGCCAGCGGCGCTTCATACTCGAAATCAAATATACCAACTCATAGTATGGACTTATTTAATTAATTCTTATCATTTTTTAATAAACTTCATTAACCATAGAAACTCTTCATGAGTATAACATTAAAAAATTATTATATAAGCAAAAAAATCACCAAAAATTTGAAAAATTCAAAAATTATGAAAAATCATTAAAAAAATTAAATAATTTTTTATATGAAATATAACCCAATTTTGTAGATTTTTTATTGGATAATTCTGTTGGCAGTCGTTCTTGTTTTGTTTATAAACTTAATACAAAAAAAATAAATAAATAAGTTTTAAAATAAAAAAATGTTAGCTTTTTTCTGGCTTTATTTTTTGGGGCATTTGTCCTTTTCTGACCTTTCTGATAGTCCATTATAGACTCTTTTTTTCTCACCTCCTGGCAACACTGATCATGAAGTTTCTTATATTATTTGCCTGTAATATTTTTCAATTTTAAGATATGAAATGTTTATTAGATAAGGACATACATATTTTTTTATTTACTGTTCATATTGTAAAACCATTATATAAGAAATGATTAATAATTAATTCTACCGAAGTCTTACTACAAATTATGACAAACATTTTTCTAATTTAAAAGCTATTGATTTCAATTGTAAACTTAAAAATAATTTTGAAAATATATTACTTTTTTAGGCAAAATTTATAAAGAAAATAAAAATCGAGTATTCGACGCAAAAAACCCGGTTTATTCGATATTCGAAAAGCTAACATTTTAAAAAACCGACCCGAAATTTTTCTAAATACCGGTTAAAACCGTTCGAATAAAACCGGTTCGATCTCCCTAGTATTAGTCCTTCATCAAATACAATTCATTATCATCACTCTTTGTTTGAAATAAAATATTTATTTCATATTCTAATTATTTAACTCTCTTACCACATCAACAAAAATATTTATTCAAATTTAATATAATTTTCTGGGAAAAAATGTGCACAACCAGAAATTTCAGAAATTTATTAATTACACGAGTTTCGTAAAGAATTCCAATTATATTTTTGTGTGTCTATAAAGTTATTCAACACATATTTCATGTGACAACGAACAATAAGAATATTTGTTTATAATATTTAACAAATATTTTCATTACAAATCAAAAATAGAAACTTCAAGAGTGAAAAGGAGTAGGAGGATACAAAATATTTTTGAAAGGAATAAATTTCTTATTCTTTTTTATTTTCGAAGCAAATAAAAGAGGAAATAAAATTTGCTTGGTGTTTTAATGTTAAATGACAAGGTGGTAGCATTTTTTATTTTTTTTGATATATAAATGAAAAAAGGATTTAAAGCATTTTTCCTTTTTTATATTTATGCTTTAAGCAGATTTGTTTACGTTCTTTAGCTTTGAAATACAATTGAGGTAAATTTTTTCCAAAACATGAGTAAAATTTTTATGTATTTATTTCCGGTTTTTAAATTGTAAGCTTTGTTGTTGTTGTTCGTAGGGGTATAAAATACAATGTGTTGTTAGTTTTGACATTTTTGAAAAATAAGTTGATTTTTTGTTATTATAGCAAAAAAAGTTAAAGTCAAACGTGCCAGTATTAGGGCTATTCAAGATCAAAAATTTAGGAGTTTGTAAAGTGAAAGCAACAATATATAAGAATTTTTGGGATGATATCTAAAAGTTCAAAAAAGTATTTAAAAAAAAGAAAAAATTTTGAAAATTTTATATAAATATTTAAGTTTCTTATTTGTTTTATTAAAAACCTGTTAATTTTTTAATCATGAGTAGTTTAGTTTAAATTTGAACTTAGTTAATGCTAAATTAAAGGAGAAAGCGAAAGCAACTAAAATTATTTTAAGCCATCAGTATATTAAAGAAAAGTGGATTTAGGGAAAGTAAAAGGAAAATATATATCAACGTTTTTATAAATATCCCTAATCCTTTCAATTTTACCGTAACATATGTAACATATTTCTTTCAATAAACTAACAACACTGTTGTAAATGCTTGTGAGTGTATTTACATCATGTACATATACATATGAGGAAAATCAAAAATTTGAAAATTTTAGGTGAAAATATTATTTTTTTTTTTTCTGACACTAACGGCGATTCGTAGTTTTATTTACGACTTTAATTTATGCATACAAAATTTGTTTGCGTTAATAATTTTTATCAATGCGTGCAAAAGTTGTGGAGGTTTGAATTTAAAATTTAAAAAAAAATCTTAAAAATAGAGCTGTGGCTTTATTAAAAACGAAACAATGCGATTTTATAGAACATCTAAAGTACTATCAGCACATGTCAAAATCAGAATCTTCAATATTTATCGAAACACACTAAAAAGAACAATTTTTAATTTTATTTCTAATGGTTTAAGTCAATAAATTTTAAATTGTCAGTGTAAAACTAAAATGAATTAAAAATCGTCAAAAGTTTCAACTCAGTTTTTTTTTACATTTTTAGTTTTAAATGTCTGTATTTCCGTGAGATTTTACGCGAATGATTTAAATCTTAGGATTTCTTATTTATATTATAAGATCTACAAAAAGCCATAAACACTTTTCATAATATTGAAACAAACACTCAAAGAAGGTTTCAAACAATTTCGAAATTTTTTGATTTTCCTCATATATAATACACTTTTTTTTATATATATGTACATACGCAATATGTTGACGAAAAATTCCGTTATACGCTGAGATGCATTTGGCTGAAGGCAACTAAAATTTTTGATGACAACTTCTCATCCAATAACAATATTTCAACTAGCAAAGCGGATGTTGCCAGTATTTGGTGTTTGTGGTTGGTATGGAAAAAATATCTAAAAAAATAAACAACACACATGCAGAAAAATACGCAAATTGGCACGTACAGTATTGAGCAAAACAAAAGCAATAATATTAAAAAAAATTGCTGCTACGTACCAAGTGCAATATTAAAAAAGTCACTTTTTCATCTGTAATAGTAGCCATTTTAGATCGTTTGATTACATTCAAATCAGGAATAATGTCTTTCAAAAATGAAGTCTTACTTGGACAGAGAAAAACTGTTTTTTTTACTAATAAATACATTGGTTTTTGAATTTTAAAAATATCCTGAATACATTAAGAAAACTAAAATATAAAAAAGAGTTTAAACTCATAAGATTTTCACTCCGTAAGAATGTTCAAATTAACGATGACTGTTTTAAACAAAATTTGTTGTCTCCAAAAAATAATTCGCAAGTTTTCTTTCTTTAAAAATTATAAGTCTATATTTTGTTTTTCTCTCCACTATTTGATTGCTTTGCACGTAAAGGGTGAAAAGACTTTATTTTTTAGATTTTATGTCTCCAAGAAAAAATTTTAAAGTTTTCTTTAAAAATATCCTATTTCATTCATGTGTTTTACTCTCTACTGTTTGTTTACTTACTCTATATATGATCTAAAACTAAATTGTAACTTCATGTAGTGTTCAAAACAAACCATAACCACATAAAATGTCAGTGTCATAGAGTTTTTTATTGTGTACAATAATAACAAAAATAACAACAACAGCAGCACCAGAAAAAAATCTCTTTTTATGTTTAACATGATATTGCAACATATAAACTTTTTTACACTTAAAAGGTTATTCTATTTAACAATAAAAAAAAACTGCTAAAATGGAAAAGAACTAAATTTTTAAAATGCAATTTTAGCTGAAATCAATTTTACTGCCATATTAGAAGATTTGCATACAAATTCTCATTATTTTTGTTATGATTTGTTTTATTGCAACGTGCAAGGAAGTATTATGCACATATTTCTCGAAAGTTTAACATATAAAGAACGCGAGCATGGGGAGATTGTACAGAATTTGGTTTAAGAACAAAATTGAGGTTAATGCTTGTTATTTGTTACAAATTCAACTTATCAGTTTAAGCATTATAATGATTTTTTTTAATACAAAATTTAACTGTTTCCTGTGGAAGGTTATATTAAATTCGTTTTAGTTGCACAATTAATAGTTTTACCGATATTGTGCTTATTTTATAATTAAATAAATATATATAATTGAAATTAAAATTTCTTTTCTGAAGTAAAAAATAGTTAAAATAAAAAGTAATTGATTATTTTAAGCTTTAAAGAATTCTCTATATCCCATAAAGTTAAAATATATTTAAGGTATTCTTGTTTTAAATGAAAAATAGTATTTATTCCCTTTTATTATAGTTCAACAAAAATCTTTTAATTATTTACTTAAACGTAAAATTTAATTGTCTCCTTCCCCTCTTCTTCCTATACACACACAAAAGAAAAGAATGAGTCTTTGTCTGTCACACGAAAATATTCAATATTAAAGACAACCTAAATTCTCGAAAATTTTAGTACACATTTTTGTGTTGTTATAGTTGAAGCGTTTGTCTAACATATCAAAAGCTTTCGAGTGTAATAATGTGGCATCGTTAAGATTGTTGTATACAACAACTAAAAATACAAGTAACATTAAAATTATCAAGAGCAAAAACAACAACATTAGCATCATGTAGTTGTAGTTAAGCTTTATTTTTACTTTTACTCGCTGCTTTTGTAAAAATAAAAAAGTTTAACAATATAGCAGCAATGTTGCTGTTGTTGCTTGTTAATATTCTACTGGTAGCAGCGGAGATGTTGAGAGCACTACTTAAATTTTTATGGTAGAATGGAAATTGGTCATTGGTTTGTCTTTTTTGTTTTTGAAAATAAATAATTATGCATAATCACGTTTTAGACAAGATTCTTGGACATGAATGTCTTAGAATATGATATGTAAATTATTATTATTTTTAGTTATATGTACGTTTATTGAAATGTTAGTGTTCAAATGTATTTTGTAAGAATAATTGTTTTTTAACGAATATTTTATGCAAATAAGTATTTTGAGATTTTTTTTTTTTTTTTTTTTTTTTTACATTGCAAAATTGAGTTAATCTTTTTATTGATTTTATTGTAATTTTTGTTTAAACATTTTTAAATGAATGGTTTTATTATTATATATATATTTTTTTTTTTTTATTTTGGAAAAATTTTTGTAGCAAAGAAATGTCTAAACACGTTATAACAAATCACAATAAAAATATTTTTAACAAGAGAAAATGTAGTTTTAGGAATATATTTTCGAATTTGTATATTTTTTTATTTTAGGGAAACCCAACATGATTTTTAAATTTATTTATTTATTATTTTTTTTTTTTTGTATTTTGCTAAATTTAAAATCGTTTTTGAGATCTGTTATAATATATGTAT
Source organism: Protophormia terraenovae (assembly GCA_951394005.1). Lineage (NCBI taxonomy): Eukaryota > Metazoa > Arthropoda > Insecta > Diptera > Calliphoridae > Protophormia > Protophormia terraenovae. The sequence goes on from OX596074.1 coordinate 149,852,398, forward strand.
ATGAGATAATCACATTGATTTTTTATAACGTTTTATTGAAGAAAAGTAAAATGAAAAGAACTCTGATCTGAGAAATCTCGTGCAGCAAAAAAAAAAAAATATTATTTGTTGCCCTTCGTAACCATTATTTTCAGTTTTATATTAAATTTCATAACGGAATTCAGAAATATTTCTCAAAATTTAAATCTAATGAAAATAAAAAATCAAAAAGGAAAAAGTATTGTAAAAAAATATAATTTATTTAAACTCATTTCAAAGTTTTAACTTTAGTAATTTCTGACGACTCAACAAAAGAATAAGAAAGAAATTTTGATGAGCATACATCCAGGATTATTCGAAAATGTTAAAAATTCAATTAAATTATTAATAAAAATGTTTCAAATATTTTTATAATTAAATAAATTATCGAATTATTCTAACAAAATTATAATTTTACATTCTAAAATTTAAAATCCAATTTTAATTACGAATAATACATATTTCAATTTCAATTACGAATGGTACATATACAATTATTTTATTAATTGAAATTTAACCTATCATTTTATATTCAATTTATACCTTTTTATATATACTATATATACTTTTTTTTAATTAATTTTTTAATTGATACTTTCATACTGTATTGAAAGGGGATAAATTGTTTTATTTTTAGTCAAATATATAAAATACAATAAACTATTACGAAATTTGAATTCTGATCACAATTAAAATAGTTATTGTAATGATTATAATTTTTGTTAAATAATAAATAGTTGTAAGGAATGCATTCGAAAATATCTTAACATACATATATAAAATTCAATAATTTGGAAACGGTTGATCTTAGAGTTTTAATTTTTTTTATTTGATATTATATCACAGATCACAAAAAAATTTAACTTTTATAGTTCTAACCACTACTTATGAACTAGTGGACTATTTTTTTTTAACTCTTCCGTTAGAGATTTGATAGTTATTTCAGTCACTTTTTTTGGAACAGTGTGCACAACTTCTTTTAAAATCATAGGTATTTTAGGACACCTTTTTTTGTGCTCTTCAGTTCACTTCTCACAAGAGCTCAATATCTCTCCACTGGCCTTATCTTCGGACAATTTAGAGAATTGACCACTATGTTATTGTTTTGGTTCCACTCCAGAGCTTTCTTACCGTAGTGACGTGATGCGAAATCAGGCCAAAAATGTGTGGATACCTTGTGCTCTCTTATGAAAGGAAGAAGTCTTTTTTGCAAACATTATTTGATGTATATTTCAGTATTTATAGAGCCGAATGTAACAAATGATTTTCATGTTTTGCCGCTACTGCATAAAGCTTGGCATACCAGGAATGTTTTTGGGAAATTTTGTCTGCTTTCGGGTTCTAAACTTATCTTCAAAATTGCTTCCAGCATTAGCGACATAAAAGTTTTGACAGAAAAGCTGCAAAAATTCTGCCAGTACATACGTTTCGTAGTCTATTATACAACATAAGTATTTTTGAATGAAATTTGGCTTCTAAATTTTTTGCAATATTCCTGTTTGGAACTTTTTGGACTTTATATGCTTTCAACTCTGCATTGGCTTTAACTTTTTGTACCAAATAGTCAAAGCACTGAGCTAACCGGGTTGCTTTTCTACCGGATGTGTTTGGAGTTCTTTTCAGTATGCTTTCAATTTTCTGGCCTTTCCAATATCATATGGATCAGGTTTCCTATCAATGATCAAATTCTCCTGATACTGTATGATAACATTAGAAACAGTTTGAAGGCTGAAATTTAATCATTTTGCTAATTATTTGTAGGACCTATTTGGAATTTTTTTTTTTTTTAATTTTTTAATGATTTGTAGCACGTACATCTTTTTCGTCACTCATTTTAATCAAAGTCACAAGAAATAAACATGGTTGTCATTAAGAATAATAACTGAAATATTTTTCAATGATAACTAGATCAAAAAAATTTTAAATATTTAATCTGAAAAAAGTGATGATCCAAAACCTGTGTTAAGATTTTTAAGATCGCACTCCTTAATCTGTGTAAAACAATAGTGATGCCAAATATTACCAACATAAACGCGTAGAAAAAAGTGCTAAATTTAAATTGTTTTGTGGTGCTATCAAGAAAAAGCGCAAAAATGGGATAAAATTTTAATTTCTTTAAAAAATAAAATCAAACATGTAAGCAATATGTTTACCATTAATCAATCAACCATTTGGAACCTACATCTCAAAATATTAATAACAAACTGGGTAAATTAAAATACAGGTTATGAAGATTCTATTGTTATGAACCTCGATCCAAAATTGTTTAGTTATATATTTCACATTTTGGACTGGTTAAATCTAGCCGAAAAATAGTAAAAACTGTAAAACAAAATTATGTATTGAAAACGAAAAAAAAAAAAAATGCTTTTAATTTATTTAAAAAAATAAGGAATTTTGAATTCATTTTTTGTAGGGTATTTCTAAATTCGTTTATCACTACTGTTTTACATAGTTCATATCTCTCACTTTTATATTCTCCTTAATTTTTTTCATTATTTTATCTTTTATGTCGTATTTTGTTGCCTACATTAAAGCTTTTAATAAACAAACGTTTTCTTTTTTCATTTTTGCTGCGTTAATAATATTTAAGTAGGTTTTCTTAAAGCATACTTTACGGCACTATTAAAAATACAAGTATAATGATGAGAGATTGTAAATCATAATAATGACCACGGGTATGTGGACGAATAAAATGGCTTATATGTATGCTTATATGTAGTATTAAGAGATAGTGAAAGTGGTTGAAGGTAGAATGGATATCGATAAATTTAAATTAAATATATTTATTTTTTCTTTTTTTAATGGCACTTAAATAATGTTAAACGGCTTAAAGAGCAAAAATTGCTAAAATATTAACTTTAATGGGAAATAGCAAGGAAAAACTTAAATAATGTTAAAAAAGAAAGAATGTATTTTTAATTTGATAAATTCTTTTAAGCGTTTTTTAAAATAAATCTGGCATTCTTTTGCTCTGTTTTATTTTTTGTGCAATTTGTTATTTTTATTTTTAGCAAAAATTTTGTTTTCAAGTGACAATCAACAGCAGAAGCAGTAGCGTGTTTAAAATCTTTGCGGATCTCATAGGAGATCGTTGTGTATGTTTGTGCTAAACAATTAAAAGAGATTTATTTGTTTTTATTTATTAATTAAACAAACATCAGTGAGAGAAATCTAACAATAAATTTTTATATAAAACAATTGTATTTAAAACAACAAAATTATTAAGAATTTAAAAAACCAAAAAAAAAAAAAAAAAAAAAAAGTTCTAGTATTTTTTAATAGTTTTTAATAATGTAATAATTGTTAAAATAAAATAATTGCTAAATAGTTTTGCCTGACTAAATTCTTATTTGTTTTTTAATATTTAAGCATCAAAAAATTTCACTAAAAGGTTCAGTTAGTGCTCAACCAAGAGTCTTTAATGAGTTGGAAAATAAATGAAATCGTATAAATAAAAAATATATTTCAGTGAAACAAATATTTAAATCTATGCTCTCTGAAAAAGATTAAAAGCAAATTGCAAAATTTAATCAATATGTTTTGCTATGAATTTAATTTGTTTAAATTCTCCGTATTATTCTTCATCTTAGTGTTGCAAAGAAATATGGCTACGACCAAAGCAGATGATTATCTGGACTCAATTGAGGCTGATGAGGTAGACAATGTTTGGTGGAGACATGCTGTATTTTATCAAATATATCCACGATCATTTATGGATAGTGATGATGATGGCATAGGAGATCTAAAAGGTAAATTGTTAGTGGTGTAACAATATTAGGGGTATTCACAGAGTGGTGTTATATAAACAAAAAGTTTTAAATTAGTAAAGTATTTAATAAGAAGATAAAAAAAAACATTTTTTGTAATGTTTTAGAATTTTATGTAGGTACATATTTTGAAAATGAAATTTTTTCAAAAAATAACGTGTTGTGATTACATTAATCATATTTTATTATTGATTTAATAGTGATACAAAATGTTTTGTTTATATTGCATGTGAAACTGATTTAAAAATGGTGAAAAATAATATTAAATAAATTTTAAAATATTTAATTAAATAAATAAAAAATATCTTTCAAAATTTTTACTTTATCTTAAATTTTAGGCATCATTTCGAAGTTACCCTATTTGGCTGAAACTGGTATAACAGCCACTTGGTTAAGTCCCATCTTTCAATCGCCCATGATCGATTTTGGTTATGATATTTCCGATTTTAAAGCCATACACAATGAATATGGTACCATGGAGGATTTTGAAGAGTTAATATTACAGGCCAAGAATTTTGGTATAAAAATCATATTGGATTTTGTACCCAATCATTCTTCCGATCAATGTGAATGGTTTAAAAAATCAGCAGCCAGAGAAGAGGGTTTTGAAGATTTCTATATCTGGTCAGATGGTAAAATAAATGAAGATGGAGAACATGAACCACCAAATAATTGGGTAAATAAAATTTATAAAACAATTCCATAAAAATTACTGAATTAAACCATGGAAAATCTAGCAATCTGTATTTTATGGTCCCGCCTGGACTTGGCATGAAGGAAGACAACAATATTATTATCATCAATTTACCAAAGAACAGCCAGATTTAAATTATCGTAATCCTGAAGTGGTAAAAGCTATGGATGAGGTTATATTATTTTGGTTAGATAAAGGTGTTAGTGGTTTTCGTGTAGATGCAGTAAATCATTTATTTGAAGATCCCGATTTAAAAGATGAACCTTTAAGTGGTAAATCGGAAGATCCCAAATCATATGATTATACCGAACACATATACACAAGGGATTTGGTAAATATTTTGTAGTATTAAAAAAAATATTCTTTAAAAGTTTTTTTTTACCTTATAGCCCGAGGTTTATGACATGTTATATCACTGGCGTGCTTTATTGGATGATTATAGTAAAACTCACGGTGGTCCTGCTCGTATAATGATGACCGAAGCCTATGCAGAATTGCAATTTTTAATGGATTACTATGAAAATAAGGAGGGTCTCAAAGGTCCCCAGTTTCCCTTTAACTTTTTCCTGTTACAAAAATTAAATGCTAAATCTGATGCTAGAGATTTTGTTTTTAACATACAAAAATGGTTAACGTATATGCCCAGAAATCATACAGCCAATTGGGTCATGGGAAATCATGATAACCCACGTGTAGCTTCTCGATTTAGTGGCAATTTTGTGGATGCTATAAATATGTTGGTTATGACTTTACCAGGTGTCGCAGTGACTTATAATGTGGGTTTTTTCTCGAGTTATACAATAAGTATTATGAAAGATTAATTCTTTCTATTTTTATTTGAAAAGGGTGAGGAAATCGGTATGGAAGATTTTCGTGATATAAGTTGGGAAGATACTGTTGATCCTCCTGCTCGTAATGCTGGTCCTGATAATTATAAAGAAGTATCACGTGATCCCGAACGTACTCCCTTCCAATGGAATGCTGAGAAAAACGCTGGCTTTTCAAAAGCCGATAAAACTTGGCTACCAGTCCATCCTAATTATGAAGAACTAAATTTGGAATTACAAAAGGCTGCAGATAAGAGTCATTATACGATTTATAAAGATTTAGTGCAATTGAGAAATCTGGAGGTTCTAAAACAAGGTCGCACTAGTTTAGAGGTTTTAAATCGTAATGTTTTTGCTGTAATAAGGTGAGAACAAATTAAGAAATATTTAACAGAAAAAGGATTTCAAATCGAAAAAATTTACGAATTTTGTTTCAAAGTATACATTTTTTTCAAATTCATCATTTAAAATCTTTACAAAATTTTTAAAAATAAGAAATAGTTAACATGTTTCTTTTATCTTAAGACATTTAAAAGGTGAGAACTCTATTATCACTATTATTAATGTGGGTTCTGAAGAAGAAGTACTCGATTTGCACGACATCCTGGATGATGTTAAACAATTAACAGTGTTAATTTCAAGCGTTGATTCTATTTACGAAAAAGGGTAAGTAATTGTATTATTTTTTCTTCTAGTACATCAAATGTTTATATTTTTATAACTCTCCCATCTCCTGCTAACTAAATAATTGATTGATTGCTTAAATTTGTTAAATTTATTGTTATTATTGTTTGTTTGTTTTATTGCGTTTATTTTCTTATATTTTTTTTTTGCTTCAACCACTTAATAGGGCTATTATTGCTGTGGAAGATATTACAAATTTTATTATGGCACCCCAGGAAGCTGTTGTTTGCATGATTGAATGAAAAAAAAGCAATTCCCAGTTTATAAGATTAAAACGCACTTTCTCTGGTAACCATGCTATATATAAAATACTTTTAATACTTTAATAATTGTTATAATAATAAACACAAAATCATATTATAAATAAAAAGAAAATTAAAAAAAAAAAAAAAAAACGGAAATACCTAATTTTTGTTGATTCTTAATATTTTAGTCCTTTTTAAATATTAATACATAGAATTGTGTATATTAAGTACAATTTAAATTATATGTTTTGTATTGTTTGGTTTGGGGTTTTGTGGTTCATTCGTGCTAATTATAGCCGACCAACGAACCAGACCATTGCAAAACATAAGAACCTTTTTAATATAATTTCCCTGGGGATATTTATTTAATATTAATATAGCTGGCATATGAAAGGATTACAAACACGCAAAAAATTAAATAATTATAGGGGAAAAAACGAGTAGAATGAAATGTAATTTTATATCTATAAACACCTTGTCATACACATGCGCTGCATATGTGGAGAATATTGGTTGAAAGAAAAGCCTAAAAGGTAATTGAAGGAAAGTAAAAATAATATGTATTAGGTTTTAAAATTTTGGAGATTAAAGTTTAAATTTTAATATCTTATAAGAGGAATTAATAAAAAGCTCAATTGACCATAAATATTGATATTAGTTACTTATTAATTAATATCTGGTTAATCCCCATTGAATATCCCAGCAAAAACTTAGTAAATGCATGTAGTTACAGCATATGATCTACATTACATATAAGTAGTTTAGTGACTACTTAATTATGGACAGATTTTTTGAAAAACTACTTTTTATTGATTTTTTATTCAGTTTAGCAATTAATATATTTAAAGAAAGAATGCATATATAAGTGACGAGACAAAATTTTCGTATGAATTAATTTTTGATCTAAAATAGTTTTTTTTTTTAAAATATAAAATTTTTCTTTATTGCAAAGTTTTTGAAATTAAAATTTATAAAATCTTTCTACATTTAAAATTAAAAAGGGGGAAAAAAACTGCTTTTTATATTCTAAAGTTTCATTACTTATTAGTAACTTAAAACGCAACTAGTTCCTCTTCTTTTATTTTATAGTAACTTCAGTAATAAGTACTTTAAAAACAATGAGTTATTGAACAACTTAGAGTAATTTGTTCTTTAATGGCATCAAGTTATAACATAAGGTAAGTAGTTGGCTTTAATATCATGATCGTGTTAAAATAATTGGTAATTCAGCTAACGTGTAAGCAGTGTAAAGCCATTATATTAGCTTCTTAACTCTTTACCTGGTAACCAAAGTTTTTGCTGGGATATTCTTCATCTTTTACCTAAAAAGAAAACGTATAAAAAAGTATTCTAGAACGGGAACTATCCTACAGGAATATTTTACCATCAGTATTGATAATATCTTGTTTATTTAGTATTTGAAACAAATAGCCAATCATACTTTATACAGGGTATGGCGGCTTTCAAATGACATACAAATCGATATACTTGGTTTGCGACAAAGTGTGTAGATTCTACTTCTTTCATAAAATATATACATTCTGCTCAGTATTCAGTATTATAATAATTAGGTCACGGATTTTTACTTATTTACATGTAAAGAATAAGCCCTAAAATATACCTTAGAAATTTATACTTACATTAGTGTAAATACTAACAAAATTGCAATTTCGAAAAAAAAAATATATATTTTTGAAAATATTTTTATTTAATTTCACTTTATGGAACATTTACTTTCTAAGTCCCTTTTCAATTATATTTTACATTTCTTTACGAGGCTCTACTAAAAACAGAATTTGTTAGATTTTTTACATCATGTCAACAATGTAAATAATTGAAAAAAGTGCTTTAGAATGTAAAATTTAGTTATTATTTCAGCTTTATTGTATTAATAATGCTATTTTATATACATCATGTCAACAATGTGAATAATTGAAAAAATTTCATTTCATGTTTTTTTTTTTTTTTTTTTTTTAATTTATTGATAATTTACTTTTACACATTTTGGGAAAGTCCTTCCTTTTCTAATTATATTTTTCATTTTTACATTGTTTTGCAAGTTTCTACTTAAAACAGATGTATTAAGATTTTTTTTCATTATGTCAACAGTAATAAATAATTGAAAGAACTGCTCTGAAGTGTTAATTTTAGTTATTATTTTAATTTTTTTATATCAAAATTGCTATTTTATAATTGTTTACATCGTGTCAACAATGCAAGTAATTGAAAAATTTCACAAATTGTCAATTTAAAATTTTTTTTCATATTTTGCTAGAAAAATGTAATACTTTAAATTTACACCAAGTCAACTATGTAAATAATGGAATTATTTATGTAAAATGTAGTTTTCTGGCATTTTTTTAAAAATAATTAAATTGATATTTTATTATTGTTTACATCATGTTGTTAACAACTGAGAAAAGTGCAGAAATTATTATTATATAAATAATTTCATCGTTTATACCATGTGAACGATGTAAATAATCGAATTAATTACGCGAAATGTAATTTTCAGGCAAATTGTTTATTTAAAGACACTTTATTAATAAATAGCTTTTAGTTTTCAAATGTGTAGCATACTTTAAGGGATTTCTATCATTAAGGTATACTTTTAGGCAATTAAAAATTATTATTTAAAATATACTTTTAATAGCTTTAAAATCCAAAGTATAATTTTGTGTATAGAATATTTTTAATTAAATAATTAAAACTCTTTCTTATTTAACATTAAAATTTAAAAAAAAAATTGAATGAATTTTGCAATTTAAAATAACCCAAGTATGTATTAATATTTTTTCACTTATACATTCAGTTTTTAATTGAAATACTTCCGTTGAAACTAACACATACAAACAATTAACTAGCTGATGGCAATATACATCTATATACTTATATCTTGTACAAATTTAGTACAATTTTTAAAACTGAGCTTACAGTTTTATAGAAAATGGGCTGAATGCCCCTTTGTTGCAATTTAGAAAACGTAAGAAATATTTTCAAATACCAATTTTTCCCGTAATGCTTCTTTTCAAAAAAAATTAATTAAAGTTTGAAATGAAAAAAACTGAAATATTTTCGTTATTTTCATCAATTTAATTTTAATTTATATCCTATAGTTCCTTCTAGCCTAGAGTTCGTCTATATTGAAAATTTCGTTAAAATCAGTTCAGCGGCTTAGGCGTTATTGCGACACAAATAAATAAACAAACAAACACGCACTTGATTTTATAATATTAATAGAAAATATAAGAATTCATATGTATGTTGATTTTCAAAAATATGACATTAAGCTAATGACTTAAATAAATGTAAACCAGAAAAATGTCTGCCTACGAACTGTAACTACTCATTTATTTACCTTTATAAATATAGTGTCTTTCTTCTCTCTGTCACTATCTCTCTCTGAATTGTATGTAATTACAGAGATATTTTTACAAATTTTTTAAACAAATTTAACTTACATACTATGATTACTAGCTTTTTGCATGTGTATTTGTTATTATGGCAAACAAAGTTCGTTTTTTTCCTACTGCATTCAAAAAGTAATTAAAAATTCATGAGTTTTTTATAGTTTTATTTACGTTTGTTGCATTGCACTTTACAGAAGTTTACTTTTCTCCAAATCTACCACTATTGGATTTTTCATTTTAAAATAAAAAAATAAAAAATACAACAGAAAGTTTTTTGTAGTTTTATTCTCGTTATGATTGCATGTTTGTTGGCAATTTCAATTTCCGAAAAATTTAAATTTTTTCATTACAAATTGTTGTTTATTAAGGAAATTTTAAAAGTACAAAGTTTTGTACAAGTACGTAGTTATAAATTTAGACCAGACAATAATTGCTGTGGAATTAACATGCAACTTTATGTTGCAAATTTAATATATGAAAATATTGATTTAAAGTTATTTAAAGGAATTTTATTAAATATGTTTTAGTTTTGGGATATTTGAAAAATGTTTATACATTTATAAGGAAAAAAAAAAAAAATAATATTTTCAAAATTCTTTAATTTAAAAAGGAAATAATTATATCCATTTAATATTTTTAAGGAATTTCTAAATACCTATTTAAATAAATCTTTATACCTAATAATCTGCGTTGACACCTACATACTATTTTAACAAAAATTTTAAATAATTTACAACTGTAAGTATAAATTAACAACTTCAGTGTTTAACGAAAAAAAAAAAAAAAAAAAACTTTTCAAATCTTTTAATCCAAATCAAATTATCGCACGAAAAGTTATATCTTTAAGTTGAATACATTTAATATTTATGTATGAAATAGAAACCTTCGAAACGAAAATCATCATCACCTTTTGTCGTCATTGACTTAATTAATTCATTTAATGTTCATAAAAGTTGTTTGCTTGTTTCTTTGTTGCTTGTTTGGAAAAAAGTTTTACAACCTAATTTTATGCTGGAATATAATATTGACATATACACAAAATTAAAATATAATTAGCATATGCTATAAATATTTGTATTTTTTCTAAGTAAAGTAAATAATTAAAAAAAGAAGAATAATGAAATAAAAATGAGAAAAAAAGGTATAGTTGGGCAAGACCGACCATATGATACCCTATACCATTATGTATGAGCATAAAAATTTGGAAAGTAGACTTATATTAGACCTTTGGCCAATTGTACACCAACACTTTTATTAAATGTAAAATAAAATATACAAATATAGAATAGTGCGTTAATACTAACATCTAGATGATTATATGCACTTTAGAGCGATTCTCGGAAGTCGGTTTATATGGGATATATGGTCAATTATAGACCAATTCTAATAAAATTTGGCAATGTTATTTCTACTTTTATAAAACTTATTTGTGTCGAATATTAACTTGATACTATCATGGGATTTATGTACATTAAAGTGATTTTCGGAAGAGTGGTTTATATGGGAGCTATGGTCAATTGTTGTTCTTAAAATTTGGTACAAAGATTGATATTTGTACAAAACTTCTTCGCGCCGAATTTCATTGAAATATTTATATTTTTTAGGCATTTTTGAGTGTTGAATCTCTATTCCGTGGGGACATTTGTATGGAGGCTAGGGGAAATAATAGACCGATCACAACCAATTACAATAGGCTTCGTCCTTGTATCATAAAAGTCCCACGTGCCTGCGACCTGTATTTTGTGCACAAGGTTTACATGGAATCGATTTAAAAAGTGATTCTGAGGGCTCTGCGAACTGTGGCTCCAGGAAATATGGCCCCAAAACACTAAATGAAAAATGACTCCAAAAAATACATGGACTACAACAACTCGCAATTTTGAGGCATCTTGTGACATGATTTTTTAGGGTGAATTTGCACCAAATTGGAATGAAAAATTGTCCTAAAAAGATGGAATGAAAAAAAGCTCCATAAAGAAGTTTTACTTTTACTTCAGGGCGTTTCTTTATTCAACGAATTTTTTAAAATTTAATTTCGCAATATGTGTGAGAGAAATTTTGTATTTCGAAGAATAAAAACCGTCAAAATACTTTGCGTACAGCTTGTATTAGCGAAGAAAAGTTTTCCTATTGTATTTTCTGTTTTAAAAAATTGGCACCATTTTTCGTTTAGTGTTTTGGGGCCAAACTTCCTGGGGCCACAGTTTGCAGCGCCGATTCTGAGTCGATTGGTATACTTTAAGGTGGGTGTTGGATAACTTTTTCTATGCGTTACAAACGTCAGCACAAACGCATAATACCCCAACCACCTATGGTGGTGTAGGGTATAAATATTCTCTGCAATCCACTTGACAAATAGTGCTTTCCTACGTATGAGTAATTTTAAAATTTAATTAGAATTTTTATTAAGTATACGCCTCGTTTATGTTTGTGCTTGTCTTTATTTTTATTTGAATAAAGTTTAATTTATTTTATGTAAATTTTGTTTATTTCTTTTTGGCAAAAAACCATTAATAATATCTTTATTTTTTTTTCGCAAAAAAATAAATAAAATAACATTTGCAATTTTTATATTTAGCATTAAAGTTTCTTTAAATTCTACGGTTGCTCTAACCTTGAGGGCTCATCATGGTTTGGTGTGTGGTATACCAATAGGCATGTCAGCGTATGTATATATTTCTATTATTTCATTTACTTGTCATAAATTTTAAATTTACTTTATTTTATATTTTTCTCTTGTTTTTTTTTTAGGGAACGTCGAGCTTTAGTCAAATCTATAGTTAAAGCAGTGAATGTTATTTTAGTGGGTCTTTTAATGTACAATCTATGGAATAATAAGTGGACTAAATTAAATTTTAATAAAATGGCTACATTTTGAAAAATTAACTAGATTTTTAAGTTAATCTTTTTCTAAAATAAATAATATAAAACCGAATAGAATAATGGAGACTATTATCCTTCTAGTTAAAGAGCAAGATTTGCAGTAAATATTTAAAATTTTTCAAAATAATATAGAAATTTTGCTTAATAAATAAATTAAATTCATTTGACTATTTTTATTATATATCGTAAGGATTTTTTGTGCAAATACATATTTATATTACTTATTTAAATTTGTCTAGTCTTTGTAACTTGTAACTTTCAAATCAATTGTCTGGAAAATAATCCAAAATTTTTGTTTAAATAAAATCACAACTTATATTTGCCAATAAAAGAATTTTGTGTAAAAAATATAAAAAAAGTATTTTTATTTATAGAGCCATAAATGAGAATGAATATCACGGTACTTGAAAGTTTTATGAATACTTTTTGTCAAATTCTTCATCAAAGAACCATGAATATTCTATTTTTTCTTTCCCGCTGCTTTAATAATAATATTTCTTAAAAAAGAAAAGAGCTTAAATATTTGTTATAAACTATTTACTACATAGTAGTATTTGTTCTTTTACTTTTATTATTTCCAAGGAACAATAGAAATAAAGACAACTTTTGATTTAAATAAGAAAAAAAAACAAAGAAAAAAATTACTTTCTTTTATTTTTTTGGATAAAAGAAACTAAATTTGTTTTTCTTTAGTTTTAAATGTCACGTTTGTCTTAAGACTTATAAGATTCATTTTATTGCCAACTATTATATGGTTGGTTTTGTTTTTTATTTCATACAGATATGGTAACAAATAGTTTTTTGTTCTTGAACTTTTTTATTTTGCTCAGGTTACTGACTGCACTTTATTGTCTTTTTGTTTTTGTGGTGATATTTTCTTTTTCAAAGGGTGGGTAATATGCAAAATATTTATATGTAAATATGCATTTTATTATCTCTTTTAATAAAGTTTGTTTTATTAAAATTTAACCACATTTGTTTTAATTTGAAAATGTGGTTTCAAAACGTTTATATAAATAGGATTTTAAAGTTTCTTTTAATGAATTTTTTGGAAAAAGTTGTGGAAACTTACCGCCTTTGAGTCTATTTTATAGTTGGAAATAATTGAAAGTTTTTGTAGAAACTCACCTGGAAAGATATAAGAAATAAAATAATATTACTGCTGTGAAACTTTAAAATATAAAACATATTTAGTTTTTGTATAATATATTTTATTATTCATAATGAAATATATACATTTTTCATTAAGTGAATTTAATTTTTTTTAAATACACTCCTTATTAAAAAAAGTTTTTATTTCCTATTTTTTAAATTCTCAAAAGTATTTTAAATTGTCTGTTTTTTTGCTTAACTACTTTGCTTAACTAATTTACTAATTTAACACATTTGTGGAATTAGAATCTTCTATAGAGACGAAATTTTAATTTTCATTTTCTAACTTGAAAATCCAACAACAGGTAGAATATTATCTTAAGGTGTACTCTTTCAGTGTCATTTAAAATTGTATGACTTTTTTCAGCATTTGCAAACACTAGCAGGCCAGTAGAAAGTCTATAAAATTAAAAAAGGGAAAATTTAAGCTCAAATTACATTTCTAAGTATGTTGTTATTAAAAACCCACATTTGCTCTTTCACTCTCGTTACTATATTCCACAAAAATGTAAAAAACACTAACACATTGTTAATAGATTGAAATTGAATTAGATATTCGATGTTGCCAGATTGGGTGATTTATTTTTAGAAAAAGAAATAATTTTCTTTTTATAAAAAAATTGCAATAAATTTATAATTTTTTTCTTATAGATTTTTATTTTGTAAAAAAATTTCATTAATTTAGTTTACAGAATTTTTTAATACAAATTTTCTATATTTTTTATAAAAGATTTGAAATTTTTGATACATTTTATTTTTATAAAAAATTTCATTCGATGTCATTTCTTACTTTCGAAAAATTTTTGTAGATTTTTTTTTTTAATAAAAAATTTTAAATAATATTTTTTTAAATTATTATTATTATTTTTTTAATTAATTATAGATTTTTCATTGAAATATTTTTTACGGACGTAAGGTTCTAGTTTGGAGTTATAATTTTTCTGGCATCACTGGTGACTACTTCTATGGGGTTTATTTGACCTATAGGCTTATGAGCTTTTTTAGTACAGTGTACTAGTGACTTTTGTATGAATTGGTGTTTTGTAAAGTAGTACTTGAATTATTTAGGAAATGTCTAATATCATAATTGACATCAAATATGATCTGTATCTCATTAATTTTAAATCTTTAAAATTCTAAGTGCTTAAAATTTGCCATCGATGACTTTCAAACGGAGAAGAAAAGAAGGCAAAATATTATTCTTTAGTGCAGCTGTAAAATTAAGAAAGCATTTTCGTATTTGAGATCTAAGCAGATCTAATAAATTCATTAGAATATAATATTTAACTTTTAGCAATTACTAGACATCACTAGTGAAAAAAGTAGATGTTCTTAGTGGCTTAAGAATTTGTCAATATGAAATTAGTTCCATGAACTGTTGGGCTGTTGAAATGCCAAGTACATATGTGTATTTGAAGATTACTTATTTACCTTTTTTGCGTGTATTTATTCATGTTACAAAAAATAAATCTTTAAGCATAATATGTAGTACAGTCTGTAAGTGAGATGTGTATGTAAAAAAGTGAGTGGAAATCATATTCGCAAAGGAATGAGATCATTAAAACTAGGAAACTATGAACAATTTCCTTCTCATAGGCTTGTTTTGAAATTAAAAAAAAAAAAAACACTGCATAAAATAGTCCTTAAGGACTTTTACCTTTATATTGGAGTTCAGTATTTTTTTCTTACTTCATAGAAATATCGACAGCAAATGAATGAGTCTCTTTAGAATTCATATATATGAAAATCATCACATTCCAGTTATAATGAATTTATTCCTTTTTTGTAAAGCAAAGAGACTTAAACATTGAGTACAACACTTTAGTCCTTGAGGGCAAACAGTTACAAACTTGCAAAGTTTGAATTTTTTTATTGTTGTTGCTCTTATTTTTTACTATGTATTTTTGCTTACAAAAACCATAATTTTTTGTATGCTATAGTTGGCTTCGGTTTTATACCTGTTCTTTACATAAAACATATTCTTCTTTTCATTTCATTTTAACCTTATTTTTTCTTTAGTAACATTTAAGTTGTTTGTTGGTAAATTCTTTTTATAAAATGAAAATGAGACAAGAGTGCAAGTATAATAAGAATAAATTTATAATGATTCCTTTTTTTTAGTTTAAGTAGTTAAGCAAGAAATGAATTTGTTTAAGTAAAATGAAACTATGTACTCTTAGGTTACTACAAACAACTACTATTGCTTCTGCTATTCAACCTCCCCTTAAGTAGTTTTAGCAAGTGTCAAAGAAATTATGTTTATGATTATAAATTGTTTACTTTGTACATAAGAAAATCTTCTTTTGAAAACATTTGTAGTCATAATGCTTTAATTATGACCATGTTTAGAAAAGAAAAGGATACATTTTTTCCTTTTTTGGTCTTAGTGGCGACAAGAGAATACCATTAGCAGAGAAATTAAAAAAAATGCATATTAAAAAATTAATTAATTTAAATAGTTTAACATTTGTCTTAATGTTTACATTTATTTTAAATATAACAACAGCAGCAAAAACAGTATAAAGACAAAAACATTATAATGGTAGCATTTTAAAAGCAAAGAATTCTGTTTAAAATGTGAATAAGATGACAAGAGCAATATTTAAAATTATATTGTATTTTATTTAAATAACATCACGTAGATTTTTAAGAGTGTGCGTGTGTGTGGAATAACAAGGACATTTCAATAAAGAAAGAGAGAGTGAGGGAAAGTTAATGTTACATAAAAGAAAAGTGTGGTGAATAGCAGCTAATTTAATAGGATGGTATTAAAAATTCTTTGTAAATTACATAATATTTTATAATAATGCTGGTATTTAAAAAGGGGCTAAAAAATTTAATTTTATAAAACTTCTTAAATTAATTAGGAATATTAGTTGTTTATCTTAAAGGAGTTAACTATTATGTGTAATAATGATTTTAATAATTCAAATTCTCAGGCATATGTTTTTACAATATTTTTACATTAAGGAAAATAAATCTCTATTTTAAATGCGAAAAAGTTATTTTTTTTTAAAAAATTAAGTATTAGAGTATCTGCACGTAGAGAAAAGACATGGTTACGGTATTGTCCCTACAACAATATTATGTTGTAGGGACAATATCATTGTTAATTGTCATCATTGTTAATTGTTATTAATTTTATTAAGGTTTTATCATTCAATATTTTCAAAATTTATTTTATTTCATATAAATAAAATAAATTTTGAAAATATAAACTATTATTCCGATAAAAATTATATATTATAAATCCTTTTCCTTGTTTTAAAACTATATTATGTTTACAAGCCATATTAATATTATTATTCCCATAACTATGAAATCCCAGCTGTCTATGAAGGCAGTTGCATACAAGTTACCTAACCGACTACATTAGGGTACCAATATTCACTTTATTATCTACGTGATTAGTTATTTTAACATGGGATTTTTCTAAGAGGAAGTTTATTGCCACCTCAACGACGACATGGTGTAATTTTTTTTGCACACAATCAACTCCACGAACAGGGTCAGTAAAATGACAATAGGCACTTCTACGCCTTTTTTTTACATACACAATCATCTCAACAGTTACAAAGTGTAACTTTTGTGCGCTCACATCCAATTTACCTTTTTTTATAATGAGTCAGTTAAAATTTTTTGATTTTTCGTTTTGTCTTCTACCCGCTTACTATAGAGTAAGTAAAGTGGCAGGTGACTATACACCAATGAAGTTTTTTGCCTAAAGGCTGGGATGCTTCAAATAAATGTTTTTTACAAATATAGTTGAAAAATGCATAACAAATATGGTTGAAAAATTCTTAAGTAATAAGATAAGATGAATAATAATATTATAAAATGGGATAATAATATGATAAAATGGAACACTAATATGATAGAATTTGATAATAATATTAAAAGAATAATAATATAATAAAATATGAAAAACTCTACTCTTAACTTAAAAAACGAAACATAAAATCGGACACAATACGTTGAAATGGAATAATAACAATTATTTTTTATAATCATATCTATTTTTGGCTGAGAAAATCTTAAGAGATAAGTATTGAAGAGATGAGTAAAGTAAGTCCTCCTAAAAATAATTTTATTCTACTTTTAAAGGTATTTAAAAATTGATTTATTTGAAATTTTGATGCGTATTTCTGTCTTTTCTTTTGGCATTTATTTTCGCTGTTCAGTGCTTAATCAAAGAAATTAAATATTAATTTTTGTTAAATGTTATAGTGAAAATATTTCACATTTTAAAACTCATCTAATATGTTGCTCTAGGAGATAACATTTGTAAAAAAAAGGTATTCTTTTCTCACAAAAAATTTAAAGAAACTTGTTGCTTAAAATTCCCCAAATTTTCTAACAAAGTAATTATAATTTCAAAAGAATCATTAATATTCTTAACAAAAACACACCTTAAGCTATTTAGACTGATTTTTTAATTTCTCATAGATTTAAAGAATAAAGGAAAAATTACAAAAAAATAATAATTACAATTTCATAGAATTAAATACAACGTAGAATAGCTTTTATAGTTTCTCACTTATAAAAAAAAAACATAACATCAAAAGAATTCCTATAAATATAAATACAAAAAAAAAAAAAAACGTAAAGAATTCATATTAAATCTCATCATAAGCTTCAATAACTTTTCATATCAACATTATAAGACATCAATTTCTTTCTCTGGCTTTGGTAGTTTATTTTTTATTTTTATTTATAAAAACATTTTGAAGTCAAGATAAAAAATTAAAAAAAAAAAACTGTATACAAAAGATGATGTTTTAAACAAGAACTTGATGTTAAATAATTCTACCTATATTTCTACATATTTTTTGTTTGTTTTTTTTTTTTTTTAGAGCCAATAATATTCCAGCCAATTCACTGACTTTTCCTTTAGCTGAATCAACTGAATTAGAAACAAATATAATAAACAAGTAAATTGTGGTTGGAGATAGCCAAGAATTTCTAAAAGTTTAACCTTTAATACAAATTCTTGTTACACAGAAACAAACAAATGAATGTCTTTAAAATTGAGAAATAAAGTTAGTGATTGACTTGTACTTGATAAGAAGAAGTTGTTTTTTGAACAGCAGGAAAATCATGTACAATTGTGTGCTTCAATGCAGAAATGAGAAAAAAATATAAGGGAAAGGACTTACACTGTTTTCGTAAAAAAATTAATTTAAGGAAGGAATATTTGCAAAAATTTTTCAAAAGTTTAGAGTAAACGGGGACCATAGCCATAGGGGTACATCTGTCATTGCCAATTATAATGAAAATTAATTAAGAATCTTTGATGCACAAATCCATTTTCTTTTGTCGAGAATCATCTCTTCGATCAAACTTTGACACTTTGAATTTGCTAAACATTTCATTCTCTTAGTTTTCGGAATTTTAAAAATATATTATTGGGTTTTATACCTTGATAGTAGTGAATTGTTCAAATTACTTGAACATGCCTTTTGTAATCTAAAAAGCAATAAAATAGTTTTATTATTTATCTGATATAATTTTCAAGTACGCATGTGTGCACTGGTTTTTCACACATGCGTACAAACAACCCTTATCATTCACACATGTGTTTGAGATAAGAGATCACATTCTTATCAAGGACTTTTATATTTAAGAAAAACACATGTTGATACTCTAGTTTAGTTTAAGATATTCATTGTTAGTACGTAAGGATTTTAAAATAGAAATAAATTTAGTTCCTTACAATCACTCTAAGTAAAAGTTATTATTTATTAAATTATTTAGTAATTTTTACAGGAATTGATAATAGTTGTTTTAACACTTTCATTAAAAGTGTGAAAAAATTATCATTGTTTTAAAAGATCTTCTGGGAATTTTTTATATAGTATTATTAGTATTATGGTTCAAAACCAGGAGGAAGAAATGAAGAAATATTTTTTCAATAACAAGATTTAAATTAAAATTTTTTTGAGATCTATTTTGTGAAGAAACTTTTTTCACGAAATATAAGACAGCCTATCTTTTTTTTAGATTTTCTGTATTTAGTGGGACATTTTTGGAATATTTTATAATCACAAGTCTGCAACTTTTCCAACTTAAAATATAAATAGCCATAGTTTCAATATGAGCTAAATATATTCGAAAATTATTCCATAATCTTTTATTGAATTTCATGTTTTATATTATAATGAAATGAAATTATAATTATTTTATAAATTTATGAAATATGTATATAATAAATGCATGTTACATTGGTTACAGTTTTGAACTCGTAAGACTTGAAGCTAATAGAGTGCAAAATTTTAGCACCATGTGTTTCTTCTTAAAATCATGGTTGTTGTCAATAACTTAGAAAAACGGGTAAAAAATACTTAAGTTTTTTCCATTCTTCTACACTTTTTGTTTGCGCCTTTATACTTGTTCATCTTATTCTACCATATATAAACTAATCGGTTTTTGTGGGTTAATTCTGCACCATCTTTGATATTCTGCAGACTTTCAACAGTTAAATACAGGGTAATCGAATTTTTATCGCAAAATTTTTTAATTTTTTAAACTATTTTTTTTTTTGGGCTGGATCTGTGCACCCCTCAACCGTATACAATATTTGAGATAAGGATTTATTCCTGTTGTAATTATACGTTTTTTTGGTGATGTGCGCGAATTAGTCAGCGTAGTAGATAATTCCAAAGTTTGGAAAACAAGAGCGAAAATTTTTCAAAAAGTCAATTTTCGCGGGGCTCATTGACAGTTTCATACGGAATTGCTTAGATTACTGCGTGAACTTAATTTTTTGTTATTTTACATAACAAAAAATTTTGTGGACTTTTTAAAATTTACGTAAAAATTGCGCTTTTTGTTTCTGTATTTTTATGTAGCAAATTGCAATTTCTTCAAATCATGAACATATAGATATCAGAATGCCGACGAATATAATTGATTTAATATTTGAAATCGGGGCACTTTTGTCAAAACACCTTTTGCGTAGGCACATCGTATGGACCGCACGAAATTAATTTTAATTGGCATAATTAGGTGGTGCTTGTAAAGCTTAGCAAAAATACTGAGGAGCATCAAAAATTTCGAAAGATAAAAATATTATGGACCAAACAATATTTAGAAGGGTAAAAAAAGGATCACTATATAAAATACCATTTCGTTGTAATATACTGTGATAAAATATATTTTCGTACTCTATGTGAAGAAATAACTTAGGATCAATCCCCATTTTTCGCAAAATTTTTAAAAATCGAGATTTTTATTATAAAGACAATTTTTAAAATTTTACTAGGAAGCCCTAAATATGCCTCAATACTATCATCAAACATTGAAAATATCATAAATTTAATTTGAATAATTCTGTAAGTTTTGATATTACGTGTAATTTTTACTAGATTTCTGCATAAAATTCTAGTTTGTAAAAATTTTTATATGTTTAACTTAAAACCGCTATAATTTTCGCGCCCTTTGCACAAAATGATTAACGCGAACTGATTGTACATCCATTCGAGTCACTTTATATTTGTACAAATGGTTTTTAATGTGCCATCAAAAAGAAATATTTGTTTTTTTCTGAAGGCCTAAAATCAAAAATTTTTGATAATGGCCCATATACCAGTACGCTTTTATTTATTAATCTGAATCAAGTTTGAATAATTACAAAAAAGGTTTAAAAGTTTAATAGAAGTGCCATAATATTCCATTATCAAATTCTATGATGACATAATTACGTCCGTCCATACGTCCAGCATAGGTCAAATTTATGTCAATGATCTCATATGCAAATATCCGCAAAAAGGTATATTCTTTTAAACATATGTGCAAAAATATAAACCTCGATTTGAAAATTTATAACGGAAAACAAAATATAAACAAAATTGTTTATTTCAAATGGCACAAATTATTTTTAAGGAAAAAACATTATATATACACAGAAAAAAAGTAAAAATTGACTTCAATTACGAAATTGTTTATATTAATTAATTTTTGATTGATTTTGCTCCAATCATCAAAATTATAATATTATTAACTAGATTAATTGATTTTATTGTTACTGCTTTTTCATAAATAGATATAATGAGCTGAAAATTGTTGGAAATTTACTTAAATTCATTTTATTTCTATATCTTCATATTATTAATTTTTCTTTGTATTTTATTAAGAGATGTCAACTTACTTTAAAACAAATTGTGAACCAATTGAAATTAAATTCCATTATAAAATTTGTTGATAATTTTATTAAAAACTAATTTGAAATATTTTTTTCTGTGTACAAAATACAGCCCTTGAAAATACTGTAGTTTCTTGTTAAAAAAAAGGATTTTAAACTAGAAGACAGATTTAAAAAAAAGTAAGAATAGGTCCCCTTTTTACCCTATTATTTATAAATCACGAATATATTTATATCTTAATTATAAATATAAGACTTCTGTAAATTCTAGCTTATAAATTTGGAAACATGTTCAGAAGTTTTCTAAGTAATATGGTCTTCAAAACTTTTTTTTATAATATTAGGAAGATCCAATTTCATTTACCAATTATTTGGATATGGTGTACTGTTATCCAATATTGCAAATACGCATACAATACTTGTAGTTTTAAAAAAAAAGTTTGTTGAAAAAACACATAAAATAAAAAAAAAAAAAACACATCCTTATTTTTATGGTATTTTGATTTGGCAAGTTATTGAAGCAAACGGATACAATCTTGTCACAGATTTGTCAGAGCAAATGCGCATTTCTGGTTCTTCTGCAGTCACTTCCGTGCAACAACAACCAACAAAAAGTTGTTGTCGCTTCTTAAAATAATAATGAAAAGATTGAGAAAATATTATACTTTTTTTTTAATATTATTATTTTTTTATTTTCATTGTTTATTAAACCCGAAAAAATCCATTTAACTAAATTAAATATTAATTTTGTTAGGTACCTTTTGTGGTTGAGACAACAATGAAATAAATTTAATTTTATGTTTTTTTCTCTACCATTATTTTATTCATTCCATTGTGTTTACTTTAAAAAGCTGGTGGAAATAAAATTTTTATGTTTAATCAATTAAACCGACTAAAATAAACTTTATTTCATGGAGTTCGTGTGTTTGAGACAGTTAGGCAGGTGTTTTTCAGTACTTTTAAATCTGACAATAACGTAAAACAATTTTTAATTAAAAGTATTTGAAATGATAAAATTCATTTACATTTAGTGAAAGGGAAATATTTAAATTCAGTCATGAATTGTTTAAGACTGGCTGGGGTCTATCAAAAACATTATGGATTCTTTTATATATAAAAAAGGTAATGAATAAATAAACAGTGGGTTTTAAAATTGAATTGAGGATTATTGAAATGAAATTTATATATAATGATTAAAATAAAATAAAATTAATAAACACTTATTGTCACTGTTTTCTAATTGGGGTTAATTAACATTTTATTTTTTTTTTAACTAGCTACGTTACAGATCCTTAATGGGATATAATGACTTTACATAAAATATTTAGAGCCCATGGTGTTGTTTCTCTATTTAGGACTGAAGAAACGCTACAATCATTTAACCCGTATTATCTCTATATTAAATATATCAGACACTTCACTATAGGTGAATTTTAAATTTAGCCACCTGCAACTCCTATGTCCCTTTTTTTATAAAAGCAATTTAACCAAAACGTTAAAATTATCATGCTCTTATAAGTAGAGGCCGGCTTTTGATAGAAAGCTAAGTACAATTTTTAATTAAAAGTATATTAAATTTTTTTCCAAATAGAAAAAGACATTTTTTATATGTAGAGGGCAGATTTTCATGTATTTATTAAAAAAAAAGTACATGAAATTACCATCACACTCATAAGTAGTATGATAACTTAAGTGTTTCAGTTGAATAGTTTTTTAAATAAGGACCTAATTATTTTAAAATATAAATTATTTTAAAAAATAAATTATTTTAAAATTATAATCCTTCCTTTTCTTATTGGTTTAAATCACTCATAGTTATTCGGTTTCTTACATCTACAACTGGAATATCTACAAAACTTACAGCTTAGAGTAAAAAAATTAACAAAAAATCTGTATAAAAACGCTATAATTGTTGCATTACTTTCAAAGCTTACTGTAGGCACTCTCACTCGTAAGGCAGTGGTTTAGCTAATTTTCTGTAGTACAAAATTTTTTAATTTTACATTTTCCTTGCCAAATATTAAACCCTTTTAACCAATACACACACATTTTCACACAAATCAATTCATTCATATAGAGTTATTGTTAGAATTCCTTTTTACGTTCATATTTATTCTGCTGTTGTTGTTGTTATTGTTACTGTCATTGAGGTGGTGTGTGGGTTTTTAAATAATTTTTTCATTCATTTATTCTTTCATTGCTTTCATGTTATTTGTGTAGCTGCTTGTTTGCTAGCTGCCTTTTACAGATTGTCTCGTTATTTAAGTTATTTATGGTATTGTCAGTATTTAGGCGCCCAAAATGTTTTAACCGCAATAATTGAATGACTCTACAAAGAGATAGAGTGAGGGGTGAAAGAGAGGCAAGTATATAAGGCAAATACAAATTGTTTGAGTTTGTGTGACTGCAAAAAGGAATATGTATTTACACGAGTAGCAAGTCTAAAACCAACAGACAATAACGGAAATGCTTCATGTTGTTGTCCTACTACAATATTGCACAAGTATTTTTGTCATTTTTCAAAAAAGGTTTGTTAGTGAAAATTTGTTGTGTATGTGTAAGTACGTGTGCTGCAATTTTCAAGGACTTTTAAAAGGTTAAACAAGTAAAATATTGAAAATATTTATACTTTTACATACATATAAATTTTCAGCCAAACAGACAAATACGAATGGCATCTTTAGTTAAATTGAATTGAGTTTATTTATTGCAACATTTTAAAAATAAATATATTTTATTAATATTTTTTTTTTTATTTTTTGCTGCATTTTCATGCTTAATATTGTGTCAAATATTTAACATTAAGTTTAGCGTGAAATTGACTACTTTTTATTTTATCTGACAGCATGCAGTCCAGCATAATATACACATGCCATGTATTTTATTATTTCTTTTCTTGTTTTTTGGCAAAGATATTTAAAATGTGTAATAATTTATTTGCTGCAGTTGAAATATATTACAGCATTTTTAAGTATGCATTTTTTCCCTTCTTTTATTCGTATTGTAAGATGATGTACATTGATGTTTAAATCATTTTTTTTTGTTTGTCCTTTATTCTCCTTTGTTGGCTGCATATTTCTGTACATGACCATTTTTCCTTTAAGCTGGAGCATTACTTTTCCTTTTGTTGAGCATAATCTGGAAATGTTGTGAGCAAGAAATTGCCATAGATTTATCAAAATGATAAATGAGCTTTAAAACTGTGTTCTTTATGCGGTGGTTCAAAAAAAAAAAAAAAAAAAAAAAATGCTTGTAGACTTCCTTATGTGTGTACGTGCAACAAAAAGGGCAATGAAGTAAATCACTTACATTGTGGCAAAAATTGACATGTTCTTAAGAGATGACATTTGTGCGTCATTGATGAAGGATAAAAAAACATATATTTTAATTAAATTAGATATGATAACAAAACATATAATTCTAGGAATTAAAAAAAGTTGTAATAATTTTCTAATAAATAGAAATTAAACATAAGTCTTTACATTTTTTATTAAAATTTTTCTCTTTATAATATCATAATTTTTAAAAACCTTTAACTTACCTATAACATACGAATAACCATCTAAAGTTAAAACACATTTTCTCGTTGTTGTACCACCCACCATACTGGGCAAACGTAATGATCTGCCTAAAAATGATTTTGTAAAGGAACCTTGACCACTGGGACTGTTGTCATCATAATTAAAACTTTCTCTACGTTGACTACCATCATTATCATTGAATTCATTACACAATTCTACATCCGTTTTTAAATCTGTTGTTGTAGTAGTCATTACACCATCCGAAGAATGTTCACGTTGTGACCGTGTGTCTGAGCCGCGAGAACGAGTTCGTGCTAAACGTTTATCTGAAGCACGATGGAGCGATGAATCTGAACCACAGGACTCATTAAGAGATTTTGTTGCTTGTATACCCTCTAATGTTTGAGGTTTATCGCGACGCGGTGAGGGTTTAATGGAGTCCATTTTTTCACTCATATTATAGGAGAGGGGGTAACACGCAGCTAAAAGAAGGGAAGATTCGTTGATGTTATACGTAACCGTTGATAAAATTTTTTATTGTTTTATTTGAAATCCATTTTCGTTACCGTATTTCGCGCACTTAAATGTTTATTTATATAACAGCTGTCGATTAACACCTGATGAAGTTTATAATTGAATTAGTTTTGTAATTTTTGGTTTTTAAGTTTTTATCACTTTCACTTTTATTTTTGTTTAGTTTTCTTATTGCGATTTTATTATAATTGTCTGTTAATTAAATCTGTTTAGGGAAGGAGAATTTTAATAACTTTTGTTAAAAGAAAAATAAACAACACAAATTTTTTGTAGGAGAATTTGTTGAAGTCTCGATTTTGGTTTTAATGATTAAGACTAAGTTTTCATATTAAACTGTAATTTAATTCATGGTATACAAAAAAATATTTTATAACCAAAAAAGATTTGCCAAAATAAGAATACAAATATCATAAAAAAAACTAAATAATCCTCAAAAATTTAAAAATCGCCAAAACAAAAAAAAAAAAAAAAAAAATTGCTAAAACGGTTTTATTTTGGTGACTTTTTCGTATTTGCGTTTTTGGGGATTATTTCTTTTTAACGATTTTGATATTTTATAGTGTTTAGATATGAACAAAAAAGCTTTTATTTTTTCTTCGAAAAGAAAAAAAAAATTAAAAAGTAAAAAATTGCTTGAACTTTAAGAAATAAAATTTGAAAAGCATAACATTTTTTAAAGTTTTTAACTACAGATTATTAACATAGATATAAAACTATAAAAAAATCCAATTGAAAAGAAATACTCAAAAAAGCATAAGTACTACATTTGTTTTTGTTTTCAATGAAATTTTTTACTAACATATTCTTAGACGATTTGAAGCATTTAAATCAGTTTCGGGATGTTTTTTTTTTTTTTTTATAAAAATTCA
The DNA here is from genome assembly GCA_951394005.1 of Protophormia terraenovae. NCBI lineage: Eukaryota > Metazoa > Arthropoda > Insecta > Diptera > Calliphoridae > Protophormia > Protophormia terraenovae. The sequence continues at coordinate 149,879,145 of OX596074.1, forward strand.
AAAAGAACAATTATTTTCAGTCCCTGGTGAAAAATGAGTGAAAAATTTCCATGTAAAACAAAACGATTGTAGTCACATTGATATTAAATTTCAATCAAAGTTTTTTATTTAATATCTTACATACAGTTTGAAATTCAATTCTTTGTTTTAATTTTATGAAAATTTCAACATTTTAAATTTCTAAGATATAACATGTGCATCCACTTTATAGGCAAATGCTATGGCTCAGCAAGAGTGCATATATTGAGGAAACAATAGCAACTTAAACCTCCACCTCTTCTTTCAAATGCTATTTACATACATACATATATTTAGTAGGCAAAGATTTAAGCATGCATGTTGCCATATGTTAATATAATAACTTTGTATTGGTACATACATACGTGAATGTGCGTACGTTTGTGTATGTCTTGATAAATACACAACATAAACAACTTAAAACCTCTTTAGTTGAAAGGAAAAAAGAAGCAAGCAAATACATACATAAACATATAAAAGCGACACATATGTAAATACAGTTTTCCATTTTAGCTAACTATAAACCAGCAAACATTTGTTAAAGCTGTTTCGAGATGGAAAGAAAATATTCAAAATATTTTATATTATTTTTTGTTTTTATACCCACCATCAAAAAGATGGGGTCCGCCCACCCATCTCCCACCTCCCATATACTTTTTATAAAATTTATATTTTTAAGAATTTTCGACAAAGATTTGTCATATTTTAATAATAAACTATATGTTTTTTTTTTATTTAAATATTTATTTAAATTCTATGCATAAAAAACCAACAAAATATTGAAAATTTTGAAATTGTTTGAAGGAATTTATAAATAATATATTTTCTTAACTTTTTTTTAAAAGTAGTTTTCAATTTTTTTTGATTATTTTAAAATAATTTTCCTCATTCTATTTTTGTAAATAAATGAATTAAAGTTTTGTGAGAAAATTGGTTTAAGGATGTTTTTTTAGTTTTAATTTTAAATTATTATAAAATGTTATTGGGTATATTATTCTTCTTATAGCAAATATAGGGAAAACTAAATTTATATTCATCATATTCTAATACTCATATGTTTATATATGCATAAACATGGACAATAAAAATGCTTTATAAATGCAACATACAAACTTATACAACACACATACATATTTTGTAGTATTTGTAGTTTGTATTAGGTGTTTTGAAAAGCAATGGGACCGTTAAAAAATATGAAAATATAAAGGTTTTAATCTTTTTTTTTTTGTTTTTTTTGAAAATCAAATTAAACTTTTGTTTTAAGTTTGAATGGAATTAAAATAGAAAAAAATATATATTTTTGCTTAAAATATGGGAATTAGAAATAATTTTACACAGTTTTTGTAATGCAAATCGTTTAAATTATTATCATGTGCACTTAAAATATATTAATCGAATAAACTATTTGAAAAAGAACATTGAAATTTTAGTGTACTATCTTTGAGCCCATCAATGCTCTTTTCAGTTCCAATGAAAGCATATAAATACGTTGTATCTAATTTATCTAATTTAAACTTTAATGCACAATGTATTTCATTAAATTAATTTTTAAGAAATACTACACGAAAAATTTTAACAAATTCTCTCTGTGCCGATAGATGCTCTAACAGTTTCATGAATTTTTGTTAAAAAAAATTCATGGAACATTTTTAAAAATATGAAATGCCATTGCAATTTCTGAAATACCTAATATCTTCCTTTTATAGAAACCAACCAAGTATACTTTAAAAAAAGAAAAATCTGATAATAAGGTAAAGAACTATTTACAGCTACACAAATGTTTCCTTATATACCACTTTAGAAATTTATTTCATGTTTTTTTCTTCTTTTCAATATTTCACACAACTTCAGGTGAATATTGTAGTTTTACAAAATAATAAACACACAAGGGAAGTGGGAAAAAAAATATATAAAAACAAGAATGTATTTCCTGTTTTCTAGGTAAACGTGTATAAGTGTTGGTGGCACACTTTTATTTAAGCACAAAGAAACAGTTGTTGTGCCTCTTGTAAGAGAGTATGCAAAAGAGTTGTTCTAGTGTAAAAATATATTTTTTTTTTGTAGAATCAATTGTGTTTGTTAGTTTATAAAGAATAGGTTATGCTCTAGAAATTTTTTTAAATATGCAGAAAAAAAAGAAAGATTTTAAAATCTTTTTACATAAACTGTTAGGATTTTCCAGAAAAAAAAAAAAAAAAAAATCAATTTTATTGAGTTATTTAAAAATCTAAGCAAATGCAGTTAGTTTTCCATATAATTTTTATTTTTTCGAAATAAACCAAAATTTAATTTTCTTTTAACAAGCTGCCATGTGTCACAATTTAGTTGAGAAATGTTTGGGGACATTTATTTTTTTTCTATTTTGTTCTTTAGTACATATTTGAAAAGTGGTTAGGAAATTGTATAAATATTTTAGTTTTGTTTTAAGATATTTAACTAGTTGTCGTTGCAAAAAAATAAAAACTTTTGTAGTTTTAATGCAGTTTTTATTTTGCTGACATTGATTGATATTGAAAATAATTATTCATGATGCAAAAGTGTTGGGGCTTTTAAGTTGAAAGGAAAAAAAGTAGCTGCTAAAAAAATTTGGCTTGAAAAATTTATAAATTAATAATAACAATCTGTGCCAAATTTAATTATGAATGCATATTTCAATCATATACATGAGTGAAACTGTTGATAATGGAATACAAAGTAAAGTAAACTGCAGCTTTTTTTATATTTCTTATTTTTTTAAATAAGATTTTAAATTGTAAAAAAGCTGTTTACGATTTTTTCTTTGATGTTATGGTTTACATTGAACTAATCACCAGAATGTTTAAATAGCTCTTCAGAAATTGATTTTTGATCAAGTAGCAAAATTAAGTGTGGGTTCAGCAAATATTGGCTTAAATGTACTTTTCATAAAGACTGATATATTTACATATGTAAAATTTTCTTTATTTCTTATTAAAAATCGTACAAACTTTTTTATAACATTGATTCAGCAGTATATTTAATTGTTTGTCCTTTTAATTCCTTTTAGTTTCATTTGAAAGTCTTCGTTACAAATTGCTAGTATGCGTATTAATAATTCACTTATAAAACTGCAAGTTACGACAATTTCAGCCACATTTTCATTACTAGTACATCACTTCGTATAAGTAATAGATAACATTTTAAATAAATATTACTCATACTCTAAGAAAAAAATAAAATAATAAAAATATTACTTAAGTAGGGGGAGAAAATAACACTTGTCTTAATAAATTAATAAACTTTTATCAACATTTCTTATACTTATGAACCAAGAGAAATGAAATAATTTATATTTTTTCTTGTGCCATAAAACGGAAGGCATTTTTACACATTTTGAAAAGTGTTAAGCAATGTCAAGACAAATGTACATAAGTAAGAAAATTTTTTAATTAAATTTTCATTTACAATGTTCAAATAATAAGCAAATGAAAACAGCATGAAATATTTTTATACCAGTACTATAACATACCGGTATTAACATTATAATTGTCTTGTATATAAGTATATTTTATTATACATATCAAGTTTATCAGACATACTTTTAAAAAGCTATATAGTTAAAATGTTTTCCTAAATTTAACAGGATTAACATATGTCATATTCAAAATACACTTAAGTAAGTTTGTATGTTTGCATGAGTATATGAAATCTTCATATAAAGTTTATTTGACAATTCCCTATAAAAACATTTTTAGCAGCCAAATTTAAGATTTTCAGCAACATTTTCAACATCAAATATTCTCTTCAATAAAAGCTTAACTGTGGTAGCTCATAAACCTTTGAGTTTTATGTTGTCATTGTGAGAGGGAAACTTTATTAAAACGCTTAAAATTTATATTACACCATCTTTATATTTTTTGCTGATTATGTTGGTTTCACTTCTTTTTATATGTATATATCTTCACTTGAGTCATTAAAATATCTTTACTTAAACAAAGAAGTAGAAGTATGAAAGAAAGGAAAGGAAAAGGAAACTGTGATTGTGTTTATAATAAAAGAATCATCAAAAATAACTTTAACTTAGCATTTTTCTAATTTAAGCAGCATTGAGCAGCGTTTATTTTATAAAGAAACAAAAACTCATAAATATTTGCAAATTTGTTAGCTTTTCTCTTTTATCTACTCGAGAAAAAAATGCATACAAAGACATTGTTTTAAATAAGTGGTTACTGTTCATAAAGTTTCTAGTAGAAAAACAACAAAAAGAAAATATTATTATTTTTGCCAAAAGCTATTCAAATAAAAAAGTTCAATGGTATCTTTAGTTTGTTGTAATTTTTTCTAAAATTTCTTTTTATAAAATCATTTTCCGTTTCTTGATTTTTTTGCTTTGTTTGTTTATATTATAAAGTTATTGTCCTTTTTTGTGGTTAAAATATAATAAGTATTTTTATTTTTTCTTAAGTTAAAATATTTTCTTTTATAATTTTATTATATTGCATCTTAATTCAGTTATATGGAATTTGTGGTCAAAAAACTTGTAAAATATTCTTACATGCATTCTAGTTGATTAAAAGTTATTTTGAAAGTGTCAGTAACCTCTGAAAGCATAAAAAACTTCGATAAATGAAAGTTTGAGGAATTTAAAGAATTTTTCTTTTAATACTAATATAGGAGATTTTTGAGAATTAAGATATTTATAATTACACACTTCTAGTGAACTTTTACTAAAATAGCTTTAATTCTTTGATATCCGTATTTTTTTTTATTTTTATGTAGGAATTGGAGGGGAAAAGATGGGAGGATCACCCAGGTTTTGCTGGACGGAGAGGATAGTTTAGTTTTATGGGTTGAGTTTAGACAGGACGGGATAAAACGGAATAGGAACGTGGGTATATAAGACCGACAGTTTGTACACACGTGGAGAGTTACTCAGTGTGAGTTGAGCTGAGTGGAAGTAGCATTAACACAAAAGGAGTTTGTGTTAGTTTCTATAAACAGATTTGTATGCACGGATTTTTTCGTGTGCAGTCCTTACTATACTATATTTTTTTATTTAAAATGTATACCTATTACTAAAGGTAATAACTAATTATATAAAATAAATTTTAAAAAACTTTAGTGATTGATATTCTGGCAAAATCTACAATTATTTGATGAATAAATTGAAACATTACTTTATAATATAATTCCCTGAAAATTGAGTCTAATTGAATTCTTAATCCATTAAGAATTAAATTTTTCACAACAGCCAGAATTTATTTTTAAATTTCCATCTTTTGCTATACAAAATTGTTCATTTCTGTATCGATTTCACGATGTCTGTTCGTCTGTCTGGTTGGGTTATTAAATTTGTTGGTTTTTTTCGTCGACTTTTCAACGTAATGTTTAAACAGGGATTTTTTTATATTTTATTTATGGATATTTCACGCTATATCTCGCTGATGTACCCAAAGTAGCATGAATTACTGCGTAAACTTAGTTTTTTTTTTGTTATTTTGCACAATAAAATCAAAGGAGTACTAAAAGTAAATTAAATAAAAAAATTAATGGTCTTTCTTTTTTTGAAAATTACGCTAAAATTTAACTTTTTGTTTTCATATTTTTATATAATAAATTGTAATTTGCACAAACCTAACCTAAATATATGAAGGGCAATAGATATAATTTATGTCAAATGGTGTTGAAAATAGAAAGCGGGAAATTAAAATTCTCTGAATAATTTTACGAGCAATGATAAAAAAAAACACCAAAGCTATGGAATGAGCTTTTGTACTTCAGAAAGTTTATTTTAAGAATAGAACGATATAGATATTTCGCCCAATTTACCAAACTAGTACTAACCCTGTTATACTTACTATGTTAAAAAACATTAAGCTGCCAGTGAGAATAAATTGTGAAATTGCTATGTGAACAGTGATTTTAAAACCTTTAGGGTTTTTCAAAAAACAATAAAAATGTCGTATGCGTGAACATAGTATTACGTTCTATAAAGATTTTAAAAACAATATTTAAAAATAGTAAAATGTTATTTATGTTTTATTTAAGGTACATATAATAAATAAACCTCTTCCTCTTTCCTCTTTTTTGATAAATAATGTACTTAAACCAAACACTTCAAACAAAGATGGCAATACAAAAAAAAAAAAATAATATTGTTGTTAATATTTCTTAACTTCATAAAAATTTAAATTTAAAATAAGCACGACTAAGCAAAATGTTAGACTCAATTAATTTTCTTTTACTTTCCTCCAACACTGTCACACTCTATGCGTATGATTGATATTTAATGTTGAGGGGTTTTAAATAATAAGTAACAATCATACGTCATGGTGTACTCAGTCATTATTTCTTATTCATTTTAAGAAATACACACACCAAGTCTCCTAACACATTAACATTTCAGTGGTGTTTTTGTAATTGATGTTGTTTTTGTTGTTTAATTCATTTGTATACCAGTTTTGTTTGTATTTTCATGTATATTCGCTATAAAACATAAACAATTATTATTTTGAATTTGAAATGTTTTACATGTATTTGTGTGTTTGTATTGGTATGTTAATAGTATTTGTTGTTGTGCGTTGTTTTTTTTTGTGTTTAGCGCCCCGCAGAGAGTTGTTTGAGTACTTTTAAGTAATTATTGTTGGTGTAATTGTTGCTCTTGTATAAAAGCAACAATTATAACTGTTTTTTTTTTTTTTTTTTTTTTTTGTATTAATAAATGTATGGTATTGTTTTTGGATAAATTCGTCATTGATAATTTGCTTTTTTTTTTTTTTTAGATAAATTTTAATATAAGACTTATTATAATTTCATTTGGTTTTCGTTGTTTATGGTTATTTTCGTTTTTTTTTTTTTTATTTTATTACACGCATCATAAAAAGTCAATTATTTAATCGAAATTTAGATATAAATGTTTTTATTTAATGATATTTTGTATTTGCTATTAACATATATAAACGATAAAGAAAGATATAGTCGGTCAAGCCCGACCATATGATACCCTACACCATTATGTTCATCAAAATTAGGGAAGGGGTCTTCTTTCTGGACTTGTGGCCAATTGTTAACCGATGCTTATATTAAGTGTAAAATAAATCATACGAATAAAGAATATTACGTCGATACTTGATGAATGAATTTATTCACTTTTGAATTTATGAATTTATTCACTTTTGGGTGATTCCCGTAAGTTGCCTTATATGGGGGCTTGGTGAAATTAAGGACCGATTTTTGTAAAATTTTACTCTTTAATTTATATTTTTATGAAACTTATTTGTGTCGAATATTAACTTGATAATAACATTTTAATGGGATTTATGCCCTTTAAAGTGATTTCCTTAAGAGGGGTTTATGTGGGAGCTATTATTAACCGATCTTCACGAAATTCGGCACACAGATTTTAATTCATATAGAACTAATATGTGCCAAATTTAAAATATTGTTATATTTAAGGGATTTATGATCATTAAGCCCCCGATCCGGCTGTGTACATGCCGTACGAGGCAGCCGATCCACCAGGCATCGCTCTGCAGCAACTGGCGGAGCACGCTAAGAGGAGAGGCGCGTACATGGTCTTGGGATGTGATGCGAACGCTCACCACTATCAATGGGGAAGCAGGGACATCAACAAAAGGGGTGAGTTGGTATACGATTTTATAACTTGTTATGATCTACACATCTGTAATAGGGGTAGCACTCCTACGTTCAGAACGAAGGATAGGGAAACAGTTATAGATGTAACGCTGGCTAACCGTGGGGGAGATTATGTTAGGGATTGGAGAGTAGTTTTGGATTATTCTTTTTCCGACCATAGCATGATATCTTTTAGTCTCAATTTTGAGAAAGCGAGGGAGCAGCCCTATAGGAACTCGAGAAGGACAGATTGGAAGTCCTTTAGGAGGTCAGTCTGTAGGGACCTTAGGGATACTGAGGACTGGAGAGATTCAGTTGAGGGTATCGAGTTGGTGGTGAATAATTTCACGAATGTTATTAGGAATAGTTTTGAGCTCAATTGTCCAGTGATTTATCCTGGAAAAAGGAAACAGCCGAAATGGTGGACTAGGGAACTTAGGGACCAGCGGTCTACAGTTAGGAAGCTGTTTAATAGAGCCAAACTAACGAGGAGCGATGAGGATTGGAATAGCTATAGGGATAGTTTCTCTAAGTATAAGAAGGACATTAGAAGAGCGAAACGGACTTCATGGGTAAATTTCTGTGAATCGGTGGACTCTGTTAACGAGCTGTCTAGGTTTAGGCGAGTATTATCCAAGGACCCAGTGGCACCTGGATACATACAACGTGCGGATAACTCGTGGACAGAGTCTAGCTCAGAGTCCATCAGTTTACTTATGGAGACTCATTTTCCAGGCTGTAAGGATTTAGAATCTGATGGAGGGACAGGTAGCGTCAGTGATAACCTACAACCCGAATCAGATGTTGGGGTTACCGATGTGATAGGGGAGATGATCACTAGAGACAAGGTATCATGGGCGGTAAATTCATTCGAGCCATACAAATCTCCGGGCCCGGATGGAATATTTCCGGCCATGCTACAGAATGTCGATGAAGGAGCCATCTCTCTATTGACGGAGGTGTTTAGGGAATGTATTAGATTGAAGTACATTCCCAGAGGGTGGAGAGAGGTAAGGGTCATTTTCATACCCAAAGCGGGTAAGACGACTCACTCGAAGCCCAAGGATTACAGACCGATCAGCCTATCGTCTTTTCTATTGAAGACAATAGAAAGACTGATCGATCTTCATCTTAGGACTAGTATAGGAACTCATGTCATTAGCGAGTCTCAACATGCTTATCTTAAAGGTAAGTCCGTTGAGAGTGCTCTGCATGATGTTGTGAGTTACATTGAGCGGGGTCTGCTGCAGAGGGAGTATACCATGGCAGCTTTTCTCGATATAGAGGGGGCCTTTAATAATATCACGATAGAGGCTATTGAGGAATCACTTGTTTCACTGAATGTAAGTGGGCTCCTTGTTGATTGGATAAGTCTGATGCTTAGCAGCAGGGTTATCAACTCAAGCATGGGAGGCACTTGTATGAGGAAACTCGTGACTAGGGGCACACCGCAAGGGGGGGTCCTTTCTCCATTACTGTGGCTCTTGGCCGTGAACGTCATTTTAAGACAGTTTGATGCTAAGGGACGGAAGATTGTGGCCTACGCCGATGACGTTGTTTTACTGGTCTCTGGTAAGTTCTTATCTACGATCAGTGAGGTCATGCAGACAGGTTTACGTGATCTGTCCCTTTGGGCCAACAGTAAGGGATTAGGGGTAAACCCCGAAAAAACGGAACTAGTTTTGTTTACTAGGAAATACAAGGTCGAGCATTTTAGCTTGCCAGTATTGAACGGGATTGAGCTTGCATTGTCAAGTGAGGCCAAATACCTGGGTGTGTACTTGGACAGTAAATTGTCTTGGAGGAGAAACACCCAGGAGAGGGCCAAGAAGGGACTCAATGCCTATTACACCTGCAGGAACTCTATAGGTAAGAATTGGGGCCTTAAGCCGCAAGTTGTATACTGGATTTACACTTCGGTTGTAAGACCGATTCTTACTTATGGCTGTACAGTCTGGTGGAATGTATTGGGTAAAGGTACGTATAGGAAACTTCTCTCTAAAGTTCAGAGGTGTGCTTCAGTTGGCATCTCAGGTGCCAGGAGAAGTACACCTCAGGCGGCGCTGGACATAATCCTCCATCTTCTTCCAATTGAGGAATTTGTGAGGGGTATGGCTGTCCGCGGCCTATTTAGATTGAAGGAACTGGGATTATTAGGTACCTATAGAGCGGGGCACGTCAGCATACTAGATGAAGTCAAATTCAACGGTCGGACACTATCCGTGGCTGAGCCTACGGATTATGTCGGGACTACGATTGACTTCGGGGCGTCTCCCGCTTTGGTGTTACCTAGCAGGGACCTCTGGGATGGAGTAGGAAAGCTCTTTGAAGGCTGTGCGGTCTTCACAGACGGTTCGAAGATGGAAGTTGGCACTGGTGCAGGTGTATACTTTATGGGAACTGATATCAGGCGATCCTACAAATTGTCTGACAGTTGTAGTGTCTTTCAGGCGGAGATTCTTGGCATTTATAAGGCTCTAGGCTTGATTGAGGGGAATGTTGAGAGAGGGTCTGAGATTACTATATATGTTGATAGTCAGGCAGCGTTATTGGCTCTGACTAGTCATTTTGTTAGGTCCAGATTAGTACTTGAGTGCAGAAGGGAATTGAGAAGGTTAATGGATTCCTATATGATAAGACTCTGTTGGGTTCCTGGTCATTGTGACATTCTTGGCAACGAAATAGCCGATGAGCTAGCTCGCAGTGGCTCGGAGCTAGATAGGTCTTTCATAGAGTCATCTGTTAAGATTCCAATTGGGTCCTTCTTTAGGGCCATAAGGGAGTGGACTCTGGACAACACGAATCGTGCCTGGAGTGACAGATCGGACTGCAGAGTTTCTAGAGCATTATGGCCTAGCTTAAAACTGGCAGATTCCAAGCATCTTCTAGGTATGAGTCGTTGTAGTCTTAGAATCATAGTAGGTATGGTTACGGGTCATTTCTCAATAGGGAATATGATGAGTAAGTGGGACATTGGCACATCAGATTTTTGTAGAACGTGCGATGATGTTGAGGAGCTAGAGACAGTAGAGCACATACTCTGTCACTGCGTAGGGCTTCAGCGTAATAGGTTGAAGTGGTTTGGGAGCCACACACTACATGAACTAGGTGAGGTTAATGGCAAAGGACTTGTCAACCTCATAGGGTTTGTAATGGGAATAAAATGGCTTAGGAACAATCATAACTGATTGATTGGGTATAGGTTCCACTTTTTCTTCTTTCTATTTCTTGTATATTTCTTATTTATTCTTATTTATCCTCGTTTATTTCTATTTCTCTCTTTCTATCATAAAGGGATCACAATGGGCCGTTCGGCCTCTGGGTGTAGGCGTGAATACGCCACCCTTTCTAACCTAACCTAACCTAAGCCCCCGATCGTTAAACCCCGAGAGGACATTTGTATGGGGCTAGGTGAAATAATGGACCGATAATAACCAATTTCATTAGGCTTCGTCTTTGGGCTATAAGAAACTTGTGTGCCGAATTTCATAAATTTATGTTGAAAATTACGACCTTGATTACAAGGTCAACGTTGTCCGTCCACGTTAACGGTCAGACGGACATCATTAAATCAACTCAGAAAGTGATTCTAAGCCGATTGGTATTAATTAAGGTGAGTCTTAGACCAATATTTTTGGGTGTTACAAACATCAGCTCAAACGCATAATACCCTCGCCACCTATGGTGGTGTAGGATATGAAAAGGAATAAATTATCAGTTGTGATAATATTTTGTTATTATGGATTAAATAAATTTTTAATTGTATAATAAATGTAATTGTATTGAATAATTAGAAATGTTTTTTCGTTTTTTTTTTTTAATTTTAATTTTAGGTTTAACCCATTTTGTGAATATTTTACGAGTAAGTTAATTAAATAAGTTGTTTTCTTATGAAAAGTATATACTTTTTAAATATGTTAATTATATGGTAGTCATTATATGTAATTATTTTCAGTTAGAGTTTTTATATTTGACAAAATAATTGTTTTTGTCTGACAGAATTCCAATTAATACTAAAAGAGTAAATTTTGTGTTTCTGGGAAAAATTCTCTGATTTAATTTATATTGTCATATAAATTTTAAAAAATTTTTTGTAAAATTTATGTGTAGAAATTTCTTTTTAAATTTAAATTATCTTTTAACAAAATGAAAAAAAAAAAAAAGAAATCATTTAGATTCGTAAAGATTTAAGTTTTCACAATCGATATGGTTAATTTTAGTTTCCTTAAGGTACTAAATTACTGTTCGGATAGAATTTAATTATATTGGAGTTGTAAGGGTTGTACGTAAAAATTGTTTTGCTATTTATAATTTCTAAGAAAAATTGTATTAATTAAAATGTATTAAATTTTAGATTATTTCACTCCTATACTATGAAAATTATTTGAGTAATAATAAAAATCAAAGTGGTCAAGTTGGACACCTTGTATAACAATATGGTGACTACAATATCATAAATAGCTGTAACTAGTACCATTGTTTTTGTTATTATAAGTGATTTAAATATTACTTTAAAAAAAAAAAAATCATAAAAAGTTTTTGATCAAAATTTATATTCTTAATTAAAATTTTACCACACGTGGATAATATAAATCGTTTGTCACATAACCGCTACAGTTACATAACTTATTTATAAATTATTAATTAAAAAAAGTCCAGATAGCGTATGATTGATAATATTACTCATACGCTCGTTACAATAATAATATTAAAACAAAGTTTCTTTTGGTATTTTTTTTTTTTTTTTATTATTATTTACCCAGAGTCGGGAATCAATATTATGTTTGCGAATAAAAGCAAAAGTTTTTCCAACAAAAAAGTCAACTAACTCATTATTTATTGTATACTTTTGACAAGAGAGCACATGTAAATGACGTGAGTCAGAGAGCAAAGTGAAACATAATTCCAATAAAAACTTTCTCTACATTCAAGTGACAATGAAACTACTCAAAACACATATGCAAACAAGCATACACATAAAATCACACGCAGACACATATAAGCAAAATTTCAATAAATAAGATTGAAACTTTATCAGCAAAAAGTTTGTGAACAAATTTTGTCATTTACTAGTTAAATTATTTATATCCGTACGAGTAAAAATTTGCATAAAGATTTATAACAGAAAACGATAAAATAAAATGAACTTAAATCATAAAATTCTTAAGTTATAAAAATGTTTGCATAAATTTCTTTAAGAATAAAATCAAATAATTGTTGGAAAGTGTATAGATATTCTATTAAAAAATGTGTATTATTAAATAATAAAAATCAAATAAATTTCGTTAGAAATTTATAAATTCTGGTCACGTTGCAACATTTTATAAATAAAAGTTTTGTTAAAAATATCAATAAATATATAGGCCATCAATGAAATAACAAGAAAAGGGTTAATTTTAGAATTGTATTTATTAACCTACAAAAGAAGAAACAAAATAGGCCGAAAATCGTAATCACAAGGCCAACAATAGATGACACGTGAGTGGAACATGACAATAAAATAAAAAATAAAAAAAAAAAACAGGGTGGGTTAATGAAAGAATTAAGAATTGTATTCATTGAAAAAATAAGGAACAAATTACGCCAATATGGTATGAAAACAATAATAAAACAAATAACAATTTTGTTTAGTTATAATAAAAAGAGACACCATTTTTATATTTTTGTTGTACAACAAATTATTATACAATTTATTTAACAACGTCAACAATTGGTTAAGAGAGAGGGTAATTTCTTTATAGAAGCGAAATCATATATATTTGATGATAAATCAAAAGAATGACAGACAATTTTTGGTAGACAAGAAAACAAAATTATTTTTCATAATGATTAGACAAAGTGGAGCCAATATAATAACTCTTGTTTGCAGACAAATTCATGTCACCTTCGCAATCTTAAGTAAAAGATTTTTTTAGCAAATAAATTTAAATTGGTGAGGTGGAGTTCACGGCCTCGGAGGTTTGAAATTATAATATAGTGGGAGTAAATAGTTTGGGATCGTTTATTAATTCAAACTTACATATCGTCACCGAAAATGCAAAACAACGTAACATCACTTTTCATAACTTTTCAGGAGGCACAAAAAACTTTCTAAAATCTAAACGAATTGTCCTACAAATAAGATTTTTGGGTTATTATATTCTTAACTATATTGATGATGAATATTTTTATTTTTATTAAATATTTTTTAAGTTATGGGTTTACGTTTTTCAAGATTTCAATTTTTGGAAGCCAAAACAACGTAACATCAATACAAATTTTAGAAAAATTATATTTAAAACGATTTCTGATAAATTTTACTTCAAAATTTTAATAGCCATTATATTTGTAATCATTTGCAATCTAAATTCGTAAAAAAAGACAAAAAATGCTTAAACAAATGTGATGTTACGTTATTTTGACTTAAGAAAATTATTGCTTTCGTTAATATAATCGTCATTTTTTGAGCTACTAGTCTCACACGTATTTTGGAATAATAAACTATATTTCATCAAAAACACAAATTTGAAAATTTTGATGTTACGTTATTTTGTATTTTCGATGACGATATATATAATAATAAAAAAAATTGAAATAAGTCAACCAGCTAGATGGACAGACGGACGGTCCTGACATCGTTAAAACGATATATAAATTGACAATGTATCGATGAGGATCTTCAAATATATTTATTTTATTGTAAACATATATACAATGTGTTGCTAGTGGTGTAGGTTTTATTAATAAAATTTAAGTTGCTCTATGTTAAAAAAAAAAAAAAAAAAAATGCAAATGTGATAGTCCCAGACGGTTAAGATTTTCATTAGACAAAATTCTCAGAAAATTATCTATGAAATATTACTAATTATAACAAATTGGAAAGTTTTTTGACAACATATTGAAACAAAAAAATCTCCCTAAGTAGCTTTTATTTACATCAGAAAGGGTATAAATTTATGTGGTAAGAGATGCATAATCATAAAATAAAAATAATTTTTTGTACATGTTTTTTTTTTTTTTAACTATGCAATATTCATTTATGCTTAAAACTTTGCTGTCTTCCATTTAATTAATTAGTAAAATATAAAAAGAAATAACTTCTGCCCTTAACCCTACACAATATAAAATTTATTGTCTACAGCTGTTTTTTGTTGTTGGCCTTCAGAGTTTCGTTAAATTTAGTTGAGTAAATAGTATTTTAATTGTTTATTTAGTTTTTATAGTAACAATCACCCATCATTAAAATCAACATCATCATCGTCATCATCATTCTCAACGTTTTTCTATCCATTCTTGTCCTCGTCAACATCATCATCAACAGCAACAACAACAGCAAAAATGTATTCTGACGCCATGACGACGCCAACAAGTATGTGAAGTTTTTTTTTCCTTTTTTGTTTTTATATCTACGTTGTTTCCTTTTTCCTATGTTTTTGTTTTTGGTGCTACTACTGAATCTTCTTCTTTTATTTTGGTGATGGGTTGATAAAGTGGGTTTTTAGGTTTAAACGGACATGTTATTTAATACACACTTCTATGTATTGTATTTCACTATTTTCTAGGGTAATGACATAAAAAATACAAGGCAAAAATAAAAAGAGTCAAAAAAGCTAAAATATTTGGTAGATAAAGGTATGTATGGAAGTAGAACTATTTTCTGGGAATTAAAGCATTTGTTTTAAATAATTTAAGATTAAAAGAAAATTTAAGATATTCAAATGTAAGAAATGACCTAGAACTTAAATCATTTGCATAAAAAGGTTAAATAGAATTTGGAATTTTGATATAGAAATAATTAAACCATGTCTAAGAATATGTCTAGATTACATTATTAATTTACAATGAAAAAAGGATTATATAACAAAATTAATTAAAGGTTAAAACCAAATGATATAAATTAAAGCAATTTATAGAAAAATTACCTGTATGGATTTTAAATATTATTATTTTTTTATTTAAAAGTATTTTGAATTTATTTACCATGGCTATACTCATTAAACTTTTTTTCTTATCATTTATACATAAGTACACACTTAGACTACAGACAATTTATTGCTTAAATAAATATTTATGCTATTTATTTATTCATTTTTTCCACAAATTTTGTTTAAATTATGAAGCATCAGGCAATAGATTTTGTATAACATATTGAAAGGAATCTTTATTTTCTTTATTTTTTTCATTATATTGTTTTTTTTCTTCTTTTAACATCTTAACTACCTGCTTGATTGATTCATAATTTATCAAATGATTCTTTATATTTTTATTCGAATCGTTTTATATTTTTATTGAATTTTATTTTGAAGTTCCAGGTATTAAGGAATAAATATACATATGAATTATGTTATTATCTTTGACCATTATTTTATTAAGTAATAAAATTATGCAGAATTGATTTAACTTAGGACTGGCTGCTTTTAATAGTTAAGTGTTATAAGAAATCAATTATTGTTGTTATAGCAACTGTCAAAAGGTATATTATAAATGTGTATTAAATGTAAATTGTTGTTTTTGAAAGATATTAAGACACATTTTCTTTTTGTTGTGAGATAAAAAAGGAAAATGTTCAAATGAAATATAAAACTTCTCACAAATACATTTAAAATGTTCAAATGAAATATAAAACTTCTCACAAATACATTTATATAATTATTATTCTGGCAGGGGATTTTAAGTAAAATTTAAAGGCGTATTTAAGAAAAATCTGATGATAAACTGGTTCGATTTAATTATATGAAAAACGATTTAAAATAACATTTTAAAATTACCTTGTCTTTACAAATATTTGTAAACTTATTTTTATTAATCCTACATTTTAGCCAATCAATTTATGAATTAGAAATATTTTATTATATATGAGGCCACTTAAAATAAATTTTATTTGGAACGTGTGCTAAAGTATTTAAATAAAATATCTAGTTCTATTATTTAAAAGTAGAACTAGATATTTGGTGAATTTCTGAATTCTTTGCTTAATAAAAAATTAATAGAAGTTTAAAATTTCACTGTATTTTTTTGGCTGGATAACACTGCGTGACAATTTCCTAAAAAAACACACATGAAAAAATCAATATATGTATTAAAGTAGAGATTAAACATAATAAAACTGCGTATTAAAATTTTTTCACAAAAGGACTTCAAAGTTTCGAAAACCCAACCCAATATGGATATCAAATGAAAGCTATGAATCTCAGCAATATAACAATAGTTTTTATTTAAATGTTTCAAAACAAAATGTTAAAAAAAAATATTTATTAAAGTGTGTAATTAAGTAATAAATATAATATTACAAGAATACATTTTCAGAAAGATGTTTTCTTAAATTTTTGTACCGGAAAATATTATTATAAAGCAGGGATTCGTAGTTCTTATTTAACATATATATTAGGTCGATATAATCTTCGTAAATGTTTTATAATATAATAAAATTATGCTTTTTTTCGAAAAATTTAAAATCCCTTCGAGGGAAAATTTTTCATCCTAGAGCGAGACTGATTACACAGTATTGTTATGGAACGGTCTCTAGTTTTATCCATATAACGATTTATTCATATGTGAGAATGATTTGTGTAGGTTGATGAATTCTTGAAAATAAGTAGTGAAAGGTAACAAAAAAAGGATATTTTATTACATTTGAATGCAATATATTACAATATTGCAGGGATTCTTAGCTTTAATTTGGGTTGATGAAGTATTCGTAAATATTTAAATTTTTTTTATTTTTTTTTTTAAATGTGAATCATTCGAAATTTTGTAGTCCTCGAGGAAAACTGAATACGCAGTTTTACTACGTATGGTCTCTAGTATTATATCACACATTGTAATTGAAGTAATCATAATTTATTTAGAGTTCTAGACCATTTCAGATATTATCGTTGAAAAAGGGATGATATGCAGCTATTCTACTTTTTTACTTTATGTGCAATTGAGTGTTATTAAAAAAAAAAAAATGTTGAAAGATGTAAAAAAAAACATTTTCGAACAAATTTCAATTAAATTATTAATCAGAATTTTAAAATAGTTTTAAAAATTTTTATGATTAAATAAATTACACAATAGAAATACCTATTTCAACAAGTTAAAATCAAATTTTACATAAAAAAAAATCCAAAATCCAATTTCAGTTTCAGAATAATACATATTAAATTTTTTTATTACTTAATATTCAATCTATTAAAAAATTTGTATTCAATTATTCAAATTATCACTTATTTTTATTTATGCTTGATTAATTTGTTAATTGATACAATATGAAAAGTAATTGAAAGCCGATAAATTGTTTATTTTTAGTAAAAGAATATTAGAAAATTTGAATTTTGATGACTTGTATAACACTGTGTGTTATGGAAATATAATCATACATGGACACCACTACGTGATAAAAGACAAACAAAAAAAAAAAAAAAAAATAATTAAGACCCGTGTTTCCCAGTTTTTCCCAAAGTCTTGCATTTTTTATGGGCCCCCAAAGATTTGGGCCTCAGTGTCATTTTTGCGCAAAAGGGATCATTTTCTCAGGCTCATATCTTGCAAACCGTTCGGAATTTTGATTTACTCTCTGTGAGCATATAAAATAAAAAAACCATTTTCAAGATCAAAATCGCAAAAAACTTTAAAAAATTCGATTTTTGTTTACCTTTTTCCCCTGTTCAGGTCTATAGGTAGCAAACCGTTCAAAATTCAAGGAAACAATCAACTACAAAAATGTACCTAAGATCTCAGTAAACAACTTTGTGGAACATATGATCCTAAGAATTATTCTTAATACCGTTTAGGTAGCGCTAAGGTAGCCGCAAAAGTGAAAAATTTCCCGAAAATTTCACAGTGTGTAATTTTTTAAAGTGCACGACTTTGGGTAAAACTGGGAGACACGGGTCTTTTTTTGGTCTTTTATCACGTAGTGGTGAAAAAAATAATATAACCTTATATGGTTATATTTTTTTCGTGTTGCATTGTATAATTGATACAATGAAAATGTTATTGGAATAGTTATCATCTTTGATAAATCGTTTAATATACCATATTTTGTCTGTATATGAAAAATATTAAAAAGGACCTCTTAATAATAAAGCTAAATATATTATGAGTAAAGTAAGTGATAAATTATGAAAACTTATGGACAAATAATTAGTTTATTTACATTTATCTGAAGATCAATAATTTGGAACTCATTTTAATTATAACATTTACACTTTATATCTCTACGATACAAAAACTTTATTTTTTGATAGCTTACGAAAGAAAAAAAAAAAAAAAATAAAAATTTGTTAGTTTTTTCAAATATTTAAATAATAAAAATATTTAAATTTTTATATTTATTTTTTTTTATTCATAAGCTGTAATCCTATGTATGTGTCCAAAATGATTACATAGTTTTTACAATACATTACTGCACAATGTTTGTAATGTTTTCAAAAATATTGGCCAGATTAAACAAATTTCTGAACATGATGAAGATAATCAGGAGCTTTTAGTATTTTATTTAACCAAATCGGACAATTCCTTCACGATATGTGTTCTAATATGTTATACAAGTTTAATTTTATATATAAAAATGTCAATTATAACAATATGACTTGTAAGCTTAGGACGTTACGATCTCATATATCTGAATTCATTGAATTCATTGTTATTTTAAATTACAATTTTTATTAAAATGAACTAAAAGGTCATTTGCTAAACTAAAATTCCAAAGGAATAAATATAATATTTGAACTTTTTGCAATAATAATAATAAAAATATATAAATAAAACTTGCATATTAAATTTAACAAACATTTTCACTTAGATTTCTATTTAAAGTTTGTTTTTATTTGTTATCTAATAAAAATTATTATTTATAAATTTTTTCAATCTAGAGAATACATAAATGTATTTAAAACTTTAAATACTTTTTTTAAATATTCTTTTCTCATGAATTAAATATAAATAAAGTATACGTTACGTATAACAAAATTAACATAATGCATTTAAAAAATTTTTAAAAGCTTTAAATATCTAAAAAGCAAAAACGAAATAAAAATACTCTTCTTTATTTTTAAAATAACATAATTGAACTAAAAATCGGTATACAACACTAGCCATTAAAAATAATTAGATTGTATTCTATTTTAAGCTGCTTTCTTCCAGGTTACTTTTAAATGCCTTCAACAATTTAAGTAATTTGACAAGAACTTCATATTATCTTCCTGCTTTTTGATAAAAAAAACATATATCAAATTTTCCCTTCGATAATTAGCCAATTATCTTGTTACTATGTTCTTTTTTTTTTGTAGGTCTTAAGGCATTTTATTATTTCAATGTACTTTTGCAGATACGGAAATATAGGTTGTTGCTACAGACATTTTAAGGAAAAGGAAAAAAATAACAGTTTGGAAATGTAGGTATAAATATTTTGTTGTGTCATAAATGAAATAATAAACTTTTTATACCTTCAATTTAAAGTGAATTTTTTTTTTTTTTTAGATTTTTCAAGCAGCAGAATAACATAAAACGTAAAATTAATTCAATTTACAATTTTAGACATTATACAGGAAAATGTTACTTGTTTTTGGCATAAATAAATAAGACAAAAAGCATTTTAAAAGGGAAGTTTCGTAACAAAAAGTATACCAAATGGTGAAGTTTATGGAATTAAAATTCTTTCTATAAACATTTTCATTTTGTTCCTCGTATTTTTCCTTAAAAATTCCTATAAATCCTAAAAAAATATTATTTTAACATCTCTTAATGTATGTCATCAATTAGTGTAATATTTTTATTCAATAAAATAAATAAAAAGCACCACAAATCTTTGTATTTTGATGATAAATAAGTATGAAACTTGCCACATTTGTTTTGGTGTGATTTTTTTTATTCATTCCATTTCATATATTTAAAATGTGTGCGGCCAGGCCAGACTTGTTTATATTTGCATAACAAATGAGGGCAACATTTCTGTTGTATTTGCGTTTTTTTTTTCTTCTTCTTCAATTTTCTGTTTCTTGCCACAATGTAATGGTGTCTTTATGATTGTGCCCCGAATGTGTGCTGTAATTTAAGTGTTGCTATTTGTAGCACTCATTAGAGGGGAGTCCAATTGCTTGACAACTTTAGGACATGAAGCGTAACTAGAAAATAAACAAATGACAAATGGCAAATAGTTCTGGATTTGTGTATATGATACAAAATGTAAATATCTTTTGGGGAGTATTCATACATAAGTATTTGTTTAACTGAAATATGTTATTACCATACTCTAAAAATTTCCTTAATTTGTTTATACAAATATTTCTTATCAAATTTCTTTAAGTGTATATTAATGGGCCTTGGTAATCACCGGTGCTGCCCTTAGGTACTTAGTGTCTCTATAAAATCAATGCTGTCCTTTTTTGAGTTTTATTTTCCTTTGCCTTTAGCACAGAAATATTAGATGTGTTTTTATTACAACTTTTTTTGTTTGTTATTGTTTTTACGTCATAGAAAGACGATATATTTTATATTTCCGGTCGTTAGCTTAGTTTTTATGTGTATAGGTATGTGACGAATGTTTGGAAGTATTTGTTTGCCTAGTGAGACGTTAAACTTCTTGTCTGTTTAGGCCTTTTTAAATATTTTCAATGTCCTTAATATACTTTTAGTATTTTATGAAAAATGTTCCTAAAAAGCAAATACCTTTTTTTTTAAAAATCAATTAGTATATTACTATATCGCTACTATCGAAGCTGTATATTTCCTTGCTTATAATTTTAAAGAAAGTACATAATACAATAAGGCATTTTGAAAGGGATCTTGGCTTTTTATTTTTCCTCTTGAATATTTTTGTTTGTAGTATTGTTTGCAGTGGTGATGAATTTTCTTTTCAGGTCTAACTTGCATAGTCTTATTTTGTTTGAAAAGTTAACATTTGTTTTGCAAAAAGAGCTCATACTTTAATTTGAATTTTCTTTTAGCACAAATTAACATAATTTTATTTTAAAAGTCTAAAAAATATGTTTGACCATAACATATGTTAAAGACATTTAGGTTTTGCATAAAAGCAGGCAAAAATTAATTGTTGTATTTGATTTATGTTTTCCTTATTATACTAACTGACCAGACCACAAAGTGATTAGGGTCTTTTGTTTTATTTTAAATAATTCATAAAGAAGTTTGGGATACTTTAACATAATTGTTTAAAAATTACTTTATTATATCAACATTTAATTTTACATATTTTGTGTTATTTATTTTAATTAAGATAGAAAATTTAATCTTATAGGTATGAAATATCCAAGATTTAATTTTCATATTTATAATTCATTATATAAATTCTAAAATATGTTGCTTTTAATTTTAAAAACTCTTTAGCAAATTAAGTTGTTTGTTTTCCCAGTATCTTTAATGAAATATTTCTCTCATTTTAATGTGGTTTAATTTCAATTGTATCTTTAATTATTTCTAAATATATATAAGCATAAAGATATTTAGACTTAAATTATTTAAATTTTCATTTTCTTAATGATCAATTATTATTTACTTTTCATCGTTTATGCAAACTTATAATTTAAGCAAATCAATTACACTATTAATTTTATTTATTTCATTAGAAAATTTATATCAACACAAGAATACAACAATAGTAATTACAATTTCCTAAAATTTACTTCCTTACATGTATGTATACTATTATCATAGTATTCATCATCATTAGGGCAATAGTAGTAGTTAGTAAATAGTTATTTATGACAAAATACTTACATTGATTAACATACACATGCATATATTTGACACAAATATGTACTTGATAAACTACTTGAAAAACAAACAAATTTCTATATAAAACTATGTAGGTATATGTGTGTAATCATAAATAATCCTGCAGTTTTATTGGTGAAAATATATATTCACTTTAGATTGCTTTGAAGTTCTCCAGAAGTTTATAGAGAACGTTAAATATATAAAAGTAATTCCTCAGAACATGTTTTATAGAAATTTAGCATAATTTTGAATTTTTTAAAAATATAAATTTCAAAAAGTGAATCAAATTTTTTATGAAAAATAAAATTTTCAATGAAAAAATCGTCTAACTAAAATACTCTGTTTTTAGTAAGAAAAATGATTTATTAATACAAATTAAATTTTTAGTGCGAGATCGTGTTATTAGTGAAAAATTTTTAGTAATAATCGTATGTTTGTGAAATTTTTTTGAATTTTAAGTGCAAAATTAGATTTTTTTTTTTTTTTGGCGAAAATTAGAATTTTTAGTGAAAAATTTAATTGTTAAATTGAAGATTTTAATTTGTAGTTAAAATTTTAATTTTTAGTTGAATTTCAATTAAAATTTTTACTAAAAATGTGAATTTTTAGTAAAATTTTAATTTTTAGCAAAAAATTTAATTTTTAGCAAAAATTTGAATTTTTAGCAAAAATTTTAATATTTAGCAAAAATTTTAATTTTTAGCAAAAATTTTAATTTTTAGCAAAAATTTGAATTTTTAGCAAAAATTTGAATTTTTAGCGAAGATTTGAATTTTTAGCGAAAATTTGAATTTTTTGCGAAAATTTTAATTTTTAGTGAAAATTTGAACTTTTATGAAAAATGATCAGTGAAAAAATTAATTTTTTCCTAAAGTCGAATTCTTAGTGGAAATTTTATTTATAAAAAAATGTTATTTTTGGTGAAAATGGAAATTTAAGAGATATTTTTATTTTTTTATTGTATTTTTTGCTGAAAAATCACTTTAAACAAATATAAATTTTGTTGGTGAACAATCTAATTTTTAGTGGGTTTTTTTTTTTGAACAAATAAAATACATTTTTCAAAATACTAAATATTATTAATTATATTCATTACTGTTCCAGGCTTAAGCTATAGTGTTTTTAAAATGACTGATCAGTCAATAGACCTTCTCTTTGTAACTGTTTTAGTATGAATAGACTTTCTCCTAAAAATGTAGTTCTATGGTTCCAAATTTCTGATAATTATTATATAACCAGCAAAAAAAAAAAATTAATAAAGGAAATAGTCGAAAAATCATGATTTTAATATTATGTTGTCATTAGAATATAGGACTTGGTGCTGGAAAAGAGATGCAGGAGATATTTTCCCCTGGCTGTCATTCGTGAAATGTTAATTTGTTATGCTTTTTGTTCATTGCTTTTGAAGTACTTCTTAAAACTATTTTTATATATTTCTTTTATAAAATACATTTTATTAAAATTTTTGAAATTTTAATTTTCTTAGTCAGGGTTCACACAAAGCAATTTTTCTTGCCGCAATTCTGACTTCGTAGGCGAGAGAGGCAAAGAGAATGTAAAAGTTTAGTATTCATTTCTCCTCTCTTTCTCTTTTAAACTCAGAATTGCCGTATGTAAAAATGCTATGTGTGAACCCCGACTTAGAATTATTTTTCCTACAAAAAATTCATTTATTTTCACTTTCATTAATTTGTTAATAACTTCCAAAAAAGATCTTAGTTATTCTTTTGAAGAGGAGAAAATATTCTTTTTTGGAAGCCCTTGATCCTTTTTTTTTTTTGCTGAAATAATACAGTCAATAGTCACTAAAACTGCAGGGAAAAAATATATTCTATATATGTATATATTTACAATATTCTAACACATCTATGCATAAATACAATATGCATTTTAAACCTATACTGACTTACATACACATGCAAGAATGTTTATAGAACTGGCATTATCTCTTCTTACAAATCACTCTTAGACTTCATTTTCTATGTTTACAAATGAATGGGCGGATGTTTAAGTTTTGTTTATGTGAGTGAGAATGTGTGGGATTGCTTTGCATGTCGGTGGCAGTCATCAAAATAAATTTAACTGACTTGATCTACTCATGGCATGCAAGACCATACTTGCACTATTTAAAATACATATAAAAATTTACATGACTTTCTAAGTAAGGAGTAGGAATAGGAAAAATAGTGTTATTTTGTGTTCTAATATAATTAAACCACTAATTTTTAACGAAATTTCTTAAGTTTGCTTGAATATTTTTTTCAAAATAGTACGGAAATTTTATGTGCCGATATGCTCAAATATAAGTATGATTTCATAATAATTGAATTTAGTCCTTAAATTCATTCATGTGAATTAGTTGTTGTTTATAGTATATGTTTGTTACAATACATTTGCAATTATTACAATAATGTACATGCAAATATTTTGTTATTTAGAAATAATTTTCTCTATCCACTGCTCTCTCCTAAATACCACAAAAACTAACAATTTGTAAAATGAAACTATGAACCCTTAAATTTGTAAACTAGACTAAGTGCACTTCAAATATTTTCGAAATACTTTAAAAAAGAAACAAATAAATTTATAAAAATTTTAATGTTTAAAATATTTTTTTTTTTTTTTTTGATTTTACAAATAAAATAAAACATTTCCCAAATAAAATAAAAAAAACTTCATAAAAATTCTTTTAAAACATTTTCCAATTATAATACTGGCAACTTGCAATTATACCAAAGACCCTTCAGGTCAACTTTATTACAATTGCCTTATGGAATAATAAGGAGGGGAGGGGCGTATATTTAAGCAGTAACTGCAGTAATAAACAAAAGGACCATTATATTCATGCTGGTTATTGTTGTTGGTGTTGTTGTGCTAATATTTAACCACTACAATGTCTGTTTATCTGTTGCCCTTACTGAGTGTGTCCATGTATACATATGAGTGAGTGTTTGTGCCAGTAGTAGTTAAAAGTCATTTACAGTTTATAATAAAATGAAATGTAAGTGTCTGTTTAAAATTCCTAGTCAACAACGATGATTGAAATGAATGCAATAAAAGATGCAACAAACTCAAAAATACATTCATTCATTTATTTGTTCTTTCCTCTTCCCTTTTTTATATTTGTAACACAATGTTTTCTTTTAGATTTTCCTTATTGGGGCTGTTGAAGCAGTAGATTTGTTAAACAAAGTAACTTTTAACATTTGTTGTGTAGTGTTTTGGGTTTTGGTTTTTATATGTTTTTTAACTTTATGTGGTAATAAGAACATTTTATGTTAAATTTATGTTTAAAAATATAAATTTTCTACTTTTGCTTTACATTTGTGTACGAAAAAATAAAAAAGAAAAAATTTATTGAGAATTTCCAGGGATTTTGAAATAAATGAACTTATTTTGACCGC
The DNA here is from genome assembly GCA_951394005.1 of Protophormia terraenovae. Classification (NCBI taxonomy): domain Eukaryota; kingdom Metazoa; phylum Arthropoda; class Insecta; order Diptera; family Calliphoridae; genus Protophormia; species Protophormia terraenovae. Next base: position 149,904,857 of record OX596074.1, read on the forward strand.
AAACAACATTGTTTACTGAGAATTAAAATATTTAATTAATGGAAAAATTTTATAAAACCTACAATGATTTTGAAAAAAATTAAAAATAAGTAATTTAAAAATAAAATTTTGGGAATTTTTTAAATCGAGAAAGGAGTGGTATTTTGCTTATGAACAAAGTTTATAATTTAAAAAGAAATTGATAAATTGTATGTTTGTAACCCATCTCATAGACTTTGATATTTTGTCTAATGTCTTTTAATATGTATAATTCTACATTATGTAAAAAAAAAAAATAAAATTTGATTGTTTAAGTGGAAAAAAATCACTTATTTATCATTATATACCATATTTATTATTTATTTATTAAATAGTATTTTAATATACTATTAAAAGGAGTTCATTCTGTTGTAAAATAAACCGAAAAATAATAATAAAAAACTTAATAAGGTTTATATTATAATCCCTGCATCAGGCATATGACAATAATTGAAATTTTCATTTTATTTTTTGTATTTGACATCTGTTTATTTAAATTTCAGATAAACTACATACAATATTATGCAGACATTTTTTTGTTGGTAAAATACAATTTTTTAAACCATAATTTATATGCATGTAAGTATTACAAATACACACACACATGCACAACAAAAGTTAAGACACTCATACATGTAATAAAATAATGAAGAATATAAACAAATTCTTAACAGTTTTTCACAGAGAGAGAGAGAGAGAGAGAAATACTCCTCACCTCTGTATATGGAAACGTATACACATATATAATATATGTATTTGTAGTTAACAAAAGGATTCGTCTTTCTCTAACACACATACATATGTACATATATATTTTTATAAACCTACGTCTGAATAATAAACATACATACATATATATATTAACAAAATATAAACAGACTATTGTAATTTAAATAAAATTCATTTTATATGCATGTATAAGTACATTTATAATATATTTTATATTTATTTTTTTTTATTTTGTATATACATATGTATGAATTGTATTGTTGTATATTTGTTCCCAAAAAGAAAGATGAATGGTTGAACAATGTAACAATATAAAAAATAATAATAATGTTCTTTAACAAGTTTTTTTTTCTGTTATTAAATAAATATTTATAACAGACTATTTTGTGCTAAGAGTTAACAATAACAACAACAATAAAAAATAATAATAACTGTATTTTGATAAAGGAGTAAGAGACAGAGAAAGGAAAAAATAAATAAAATTTGTTGTTAAAGAAAATATTTATAATAATCATTGTTGTATGTGTGCAAAAGTATTTGGTCTTTCTATATTTAAACATATTTGCATATTACATACAGTCAGGGTTAAAAGTGTATTACCATAAAAGATATATTAAACTGCCATAAGGCTTGAGATTACTTTGAAGTATCTTGAGGAGTTTTAAATTTGGAATTTAGTTCGCTGCTAGCAATTTAATATTTATGGTTCTCATATATTTAGACAGAAGAGAGTTTAAATTCTATCGAAATGTTTCCAATAATTGAGAATTTTAAACTTGTTTTGAGAAATATTTTAATATTTTTCGTCTTACAATTTTGGTCCTTGTGAGGACTTATTAATTTTAAGACGGTTGATAATAACTATAAAAATAAATTCGGTATTTGACATTTCTATTTCATAATAAGCTTAATTTTATAAATTTTTTGATACCCATTTCGGAGAAAAATTCGAAATATTTTTTTTTTTTTTCTGGACAAAAACTGAAAAGTATATTTTGACCATAATGTTTTTATAAAAAATTTATTTTTATTTTTATGCACTGTATTTAAACAAATAATTTCACGAAGAAAGTTGTTTATAAATGAAATAAATATAAACTGTATTTTTTTGCCACTGACTGTACATTTAAGTACAAATATGTTTATGCAAATATGAACCATTTACTAGTCTTTATATTCATATTTACTTTAATTTCGAATGCAATTTTCTTTTTCTTAACAAACTTTCATATTTGTTGATTTTTCTCTAATCTTTTCTCTCTCAGCGTTTAAAACAAATATTTGAGTTTTTAGCAGTTCAATTTGAGATAAGAGTGACTAAGAAAATAATGATTGTAAAAAAAAAAAAAAAAAAATTAAATAACATAATACAATTTAGGGTAGCAAGTTATTACGATAAATTTAAAATAACGTTTTGTAAAGGGAATTAAAAATTACTTAAAAAAAACAGATTTGAACATGATTAAAGTTAATGTTTTTGTAATTAGAAAATACATATTTATATATTGTATTCTTAGCCGTCTTATATTTTATATAAAAGCTTTTAATTTAGTCCTGTCCAATTATTTTTAAGTACATACATATGTTTTTCAAGTTACATATGCATTTAAAGAGAATTGATTTTTTTAAAGAAATCCCTAAATGCAAATTAGTATTTTTTTTAAATCCTTTTTCCAAATAAAATAGAAAAGAATAGTTTGCAATTTAATTTTTGTAACAAGAAATCCAATCACCATTTAGTTTTAATGGCAAAATGTTATAAAAAATAGTTTCAAAATATTTTGTTTGTAAAATATATGCTAAAGCCACAAATTTTTATATATGTTATTATATGCCACTATAGTGGGACAAAAGATATTTCTTACACCTATTAAGAGAAAAAATTGAAGCTTTTTATTTTTTTTCATTACAATTTGAGTGTGTGGAACCAAAACTATACATTGCACATAGGGGCAAAGGTATACCAAACGTGGTATTAAATAAACCTCGGTATTTTAATATAAGTGATTGGTATCGTTGAAAAGATAATTTTCTCTAGATTTTAAGTATATTTTAATATTATAACCCACCAAACAATATTAATGAAAAAATAATGAAAAAATTCATATAGATTTTTTTATTTTTTATTCTGTGGTGAATATGAAATTTTTAAATACTATTTTATTATTCGATAATTAAAAAAATGTGTAAATACATGTCAAATTGTGCCATTCTGAAGTTTATTCAACATAAAAGGAAATTATATATTTATCCGTTTCTGTTGCCTCTAAAATTGTAAAATCTTATAAAATAAAGCTAGTTGTGCCTAATTTGAACCTAACGTTAAAATTATTATGTGGTTTATGCACTTTACGTGAATTTCTGGATGTACTTTATAAGGACACTGTGGTCTAGTGTGGACCACAGTGTTGAGAGCAATATTTGATAGAGCAATTTATGGTTACTATAAATATGTCATATATAACCATGTAACCCCTATCCCGGGAATATCTGTGAAAATATGGACCGATAATAAAAAAAAAAAACAAATTTTCCTTGTGTCAAAAAAACTATTTACACTAAATCTCATTAATTTATTTTCAAAATTGTGAGCTGCAGGTCTAAAAAATTCAATGATCTACCAAACATTTCAAAATGGTTTAAAATCGAAATTCGTAAAATTTTAAATTATAATATATAAATGGACATTCTGATCCTTAAGGTGTATATAAATGCTATGGATAATTCTGGATATTTATGTTACTTTCTTGATTTAAAAAATTTTTAAACTTAAAAAAAAAAAAAAAAAATAGTAGTAATTATACTATTTTGATAAATTGTCAATTTGACCACTTGACGACTGCATTTTTATGCAAAATTTGTTTACACTTTTTCTTAACAAAATTTTCCATCATAAATAGTAAACAATTTTTATTTCTATTATAATGTCAGATGATATTTTCTGACTCTAATGTGTACCATATGAAAATAAAAAAAATTATTAATTTAAAAGTATTACATTTTTCTTTCACTCGTTGACGAGAAATGTTGTGAACAAACATTGTGTATAACAATGTCCTCTTTTATGATATATAGAAATTTTATCATAAAACGCATTTTTGAATTTTGATTTATTGCCGAAGTTTTTTAGAATAATAATAATAATAAATGTATATGGTCACACTTGTCAAATATTTGTTTCATTGTGCGTGACCTTTTTTTTACCATATACATATAATGTATTTAATATTACATGCTTCAAATAAAATACAATTAAATTCCAATTTGTGGAAACTTTTAAAAAGGAGTTAGAATTCAGATAGCATATTTTTAATTTTCGTCAAATATTCGCCTTTTTAGAATATTGTTCATGATTATTGTTTTGTTTATTTTCTGTTACTCTCTATATGGTTTTACATTAATTTTTTCCATAAAAAAACACAACATTTTGCTTTCACATAAAATATAATATTTATGAATATTTTTATATCAACCACAATTTTTTATAAAACATATGTTTTTCATAAAAATATATTCAATTTAGTTTAGGAAACATTATTGGCTAAAATAGTATTAACATGATAATCTATACAATATTCATTTTGAATAGATGCAAAGCCTTTCACAAACATAACAGAGTTTTTGATAGGAATTGAACTCGCAATACTCTTACTGATAGATTAGCTCACAACCAACTAGCATAAGCTAGTCCGACTATTCAAAATATATTTTTATACCCTTCACCACAGGTGTAAAGGGTATATATAAGTTTGTCATTCCGTTTGTAATTCCCACAATTTTCGTCGGAGAGCAAAAAAGTTTACATTTTCGGGATCCTTGTAAGAAGCGATGACGATTGGACCATGTCCGTCCGTCCGTCCGTGTGTCGGTTGAAATGGCGTTTATGAAGCCCACCGATAACTGACATATATAATATGTATGTCAAACGATCGGAAATGCTTTTGAGAATTTTGCTATTGGAATTCAGCAAGATAGGTTCATACAATGCGGAGATATGTTCAAAAAACCGGTTTTTTGAACCGGTTTTCCAGTTTCTGAAGCCTCTGTATACACTACGGACTTCGTTTTTACAAAGAATTCTCGGACATTTTTTTCTGAATTTTTGTTCTGAAAAAATGAAATAAATCGGTTCAGTAATAACTGAGATATCGGACAAAACGCATTTTTTATTTTTTGAAGCCTTGGTTTAAGCTATAGATTTTTATTTTTATACACATCGGTCACAAATATTTTTATAAAATTTCGGTTTTTTTAATAAACCAAGATCGGTTTATAAATGGTGGAGATATGCTTTAAAAACCGGTTTTTGGAACCGGTTTTTTAGTTTCTGAAGCCTCTGCATATACCAGGGACTTCGAATTTTTAAAGGGGGCTCGAAAATTATTTTCTGAATTTTTGTTCAGAAAAAATTAAATAAATCGGTTCAGTAATAACTGAGATATCGGGGAAAACGAATTTTTTATTTTTGAAGCCCTTGTTCAAGCTATAGATTTTTATTTTTATATAGATCAGTCATAAATATTTTTATAAAATTTCGGTTTCGGTTTAATAAACCAAATTCGTTTATAATCAACAGAGTTATGGCCCAAAAACAAATCTGTTAAGAATATAAATACACACACAAACATGTATATTAAGCATTGTAATGACTATAAGTGACGTTTTTTGTATATACAAGTAGTTTAGTTAGAAACAGCAGTAATGTAATGAATAACAGTGTTGTTGTTGTTCTTTGTATATGCAGTCTGTACAAAAATAAATAGATATGGAATTGTTGTTGTTTATTTTTAAAAACTAAAACATATCTGTCAAGAATATACATAAATACATACACAAACATGTAGATTTATATATGTGAAAATATGAAAGCATACGTTAAGGCGAAAATTTTATTATTTGTCTGTAATATGATAATATGATGTCGATAAGATAGTAAGATGGTGAAGGGTATCAAAGATTCGGCACAGCCGAATCTTTTTTCAATTTCATTTTATTATAAAAAGGATTTACTCACAAAAAATCTTTATGCATTACTTATTAAGAAAAAAATTATATTTATCAGAAATTGCTTTTCTTCCCGAAATTAAATATTTCCTAAAGTAAATTTTTTATAGTTGTAAAATTTGTAATATTTTTATTTATTTGCGCTTTGTTTTATGTAAAAAGTCCAAGTAATTTTTCAAAATTTGTGCACTCAGAAAACAGTTTCAGTCTATCTATCGGTATATCTAATAATATTGTTTCCTCATCCAAATTGATGGTTAAAATACATAGTTGTTACAAAATTTCAATAGCTTCAGCAAAAATTCTGTTATGACAACCATTTTTTTCATTGTGAAAGTTATTTATGTTTAAATTATAACACTATAACTGAATCACTCAATTTGTTACAATTAATATAATTCATGTATGTAAAATATATTATAAAGTTAAATGAATTTGTGGGCATTGAAATGCTTTTTTCCCAATATTTTTAGTAATATAGTTATGAAAATATTTAATATTTATGTATAATAGAAACAGTTATGAAAACTAATAAGTAAAATTAAGTAACAATAACTTTTAAATAAGTTTTCTTTTTTGTATTTTATAATGTAAATTGTATTTTGTGTTTTTAGTATATTTGAAAAAATTAATTTAGTTTATTTTTAGTTTAGTTTATGTACGTGCATTGTTGTAATTTAAATTTAGTGGCTATAATTTGATATTTTATAAGTTTTTAGTTTTTGGTAGTAAAATGTCAAATTAATTATTTATAAATATTTCAGCTGGTAAAATAGAAATTCTAAACATTTATAAATTTATAAATTGAAGTTTACAAAATTTAGTTTATTTATAATAATTTATAAATTGCATTTTTAGTTTGTTCACAGACTCTATGAAAATATATTTAAATGCGTTCATAAATTATAATGTTAAATTCTTGTTTTGATATTTGTAGGCTTGTTGAAAAATATCAAATTTAAATATAATTTATTTTCTAAATATGATAAATTTCTTGTCATATTTAATCCCTATTTATAAAACAAAAATTCTCTTAATTGAGTTTCATATAATTTAGCATTAAAATATTTTAACTATTTAAAATATAATATACTCTTGTGCAAATATTTTGCTATAATTTGAATTTAAAAAGAAAATTTCCACAATTGTCTTTTAAATAAAATAAAAAAAAAAAAAAAAAACATTGACAATAAATTTCAAGATCTCAGCAGTGGCATTGAAAAGATCATTAAACCATCATTCATTTCATAAAATTAAAATAAAAAAGAAAAATTAGGAAAATAAGTAGCAGACGGGAACGCATGAATGAACGAATACTGGTGCTAATGGCTATACCAAAATAAAATATGTTTGAGACAATGTTTTCTATACAACTACTAATTTGTGAGTATTATTTTCTTGTTGACTAAATATTTATAGAGAGAGGGAGAGAGAGTGATCATGAGAAAATGAAAATAAATTATTATATTTTCTTAATTATGAGTTCTAAATTTTTTAAGAACTTTAGATTGATTTATAGTATAAGTGAAAATTTAACAAAAAAAAAAAAAAAAAAAAAAAAATAAAATAAAAAATATGATGACCCATTTTCTAAAAAAAAGTAGAATATAAATGTTATAAATTAATTTTATTTAAATAAATTAATATGTTGGAGAATTTTTTTTTATAATTAATACATAATTTTATTTTTGAATATGTGGGTCAAAATTTTTAAATATTTTGCAAAATAATTTTAAATTGTATTACATTTTTTGCCATTTTTAAAATTATGATTATCCTTTTATAACACTTGTCAAATTGTTTAATTTTCATGTTATAAATCCTATTGATATGATACCTTTATTTCTTTTTCTGACACTTTGTAATAAAAATATTTTTCATAAAACTTTTTTATTAACTATAAATTTCCTTAAATCAAATTGTTTTTTTAACACTATTTTAATATTATCTATCTTAAAACATGCACGTTTTTATTATATTATGTGATGTTTGTCAGGTTTTTGTTTTTTTATTTTTACGTTGGGATCAAACTCTTTATCGATGTTTAATGTTTGTTATAAAAGCTTCTGCTGAGAGACAGAATTTAAGTTAAAAACAGCAACAAAGTGTCGAAAATATTAACATATGTTGTCAAATATTTAGTGAGACAACGAGGAATATAGTTAAATGAACTATAAAATAAACAGTGAATAACAAATATGTTATAAATAATAACAATAAAGTTTTCGCTATTAAAAATATTGGTTATTTTTTAAATCAAAGTGATTTTGCTAAAAGAACTTTTACTAGAATTTAATCTAAAAGAATATAAAGTCATATATTGTCTCTTACTGTTTACAACTAAGTGTTGATGGAAAATATACCCAACATTTTTAATGTTTTCATATACGGCTATCAATATGTGTGAGCTTTTGGAAGTGAGTATGTTTGTCATGGTAAATACGGGATAAAATATGTAAATAAGATAAGCAATATATTGTATGTTTGTATATAGTGTGTTCATAAACGTAGATACTTTTTTTGTCAGGTGCTAAAAGCCTTATTATATTATTTTAAAATGAATTTATCTTAACGTTACCAAAAATAAAGAGGCGAGCATAAAAAAGTTTAACATACTTTTAGGCTTAAACCAAATATTATTATTAAATAACAGTATATTTTAAAGCTTTTAAGCGTGTTTTCTTTTTTTAGAAACATAATTTACTGCCATTTTGTTTCTTTTTATTTGCCATTTTGTATTTTTTTGTCGACATAATTTTTTTTAAAGTCAAATTTACACTTAATAATGCATGAATATAATTTTCTTTTATTATTAAATTCTAATCAAATTTTATTAATATTACATTGATAAGGCATGAGGAGAGAAGCAGCATAAGGAAATTGTGTGTTTAGGCATTAATTTAATAATTTATTTATAGAAATTGTAGAAATTTTATAAATTATGTAATGAACAATTTTATTAAAATAGGAACATTTTTGACTATTTTAGAATTAAAAAGATAGGAAATATTATTAAATTTGCACAGTGTTTAGAAAAAAAAAAAAAAAAAATCTAAAGAAAATTTTATTATAAATTTGTTAAAGGTGATTTGTTAATGATTTATTAAAAACAAAGTTATAATCTATAGGAGTAGGCCGTATTATAATATTAAAAATACTTTAGAGGTTGGTGTATTTTCATACTTAAAGATAATTTTTAAATTAAATTTTATTCTTAAAACGTTTTTGGCTTTCTAATATGAAGAAATTCCAAATGGCTGCTATCACAATATATAGAACACATAAAAATATACCAAAGGTATCCTTAAAAAAATACGTTTTTTTGTTGTAATTGAGAAATAACATTGAAAATCGTAAATTCATTGTTAAATAGAACGTGAACTATCACAACAATTTTTTAAGTATATGTTTTTAAATAAAACAAATGCAGTTCCTAAAATAATAAGAAAGCTGATATATTTGTGTAAATATAACATGGTGTATCATTGTATATGTATAGAAGTTTTAAAAACATAAAAAATTGGTCTTAAAATTTTAGAAATACATTTGTACTACTAACAAAAGGTGACAAAAAAAGTTATCATGTAGTTGTAAGACTTAAAATTACATTTATTTAATTTACTCTATTTTTGAGATAAACTTTAATATAGAAAATTACCTACCAACAATTTTTTGGTTTTTAGTAATGACTACTTTTTACTAGACTCATTACTTGGTAATGTAGATGTGGATTTTTCCATATAAAATTAAAGTTACATAAAAGTAATGAGCTTTTTACCCAAATTATAAGTAGCTACCACCTTTTGTCAATGTTATATGTTGGCTTCCCGGTTTAATTTGTTTCTGGATAATTGTAGCATATAACCACTCCACATATCATGATTGGGTTCATTTATATTATATAACATGTTAAATTAATGATTGTCTTATCTAAGTTTAAAATTCGTGTATATAAAAAAAATTATAAAAATCGAAAACGATGAAAACTTTTCCTTTTACTGTTTATTCATAAACCTGAATATATTGCAAATAAAATGGCCCATATTTCGTTCGAATTAATGCATAAATATTGATTTTATTCTCAATTAAATGATGGTAACATACAATTCGTTTTCGAAATATTAATATAACCTTATCATACTCTTCGCTACCATAGTTAGTTAGAGTATTTTGCGTTTGTGCTAATGTTTATACCAAACAGAAAAGATTTTCGTATTCCCATCATAAAGTATATCATACGAAACAGAGTCAGTTTCTCAGTGAATTTAACGATGTCTCTCCGTCTGGCTGACTGTCCATGTATCCTTGTAAACAAAGTGAAGGTAGCAATTTTAAAGATATCTAAACGAAATTTGGCACAAATAATTATTCTGATACGGAGACAAAGCATTTTAAATTCGGTTATGATTGGTTCATTACTTCACATAGCCCCTATATAAATATCCTCTCTTAAACAAAATAAGATTACAAAGATATTCGGTATAAGCGAGTTTTATATAAATACAAATCCTTGTGTCAAGATCGGTTCATAATTGACCAGAGTTTTTATATAAGCCATCTTTTCGAAAATCTCTCTAGAGTACAGAAATCTCATATTATTAACATAATGAAATACATACCTACGTTTTATAGAATTATACTTTATAATAATGGTAAATGTTTGATATAAATGTTTGTTTATAATAGAGTGTAAGATTTTGAACAAAAATATTCAATGTATTTTAGTATTAAAGGAAATTAAATTTCTTTTACAATGAACTTTTACTTTCATACTAAAAACTTATTAAGGTGTTAAAAAAATATTTTTCAGTTAATTAAATAATAAATAAATTTTAACGTTCCCTTTCATTTGTTCCTTTTTTATAAAAATACAAAATGCTTTCCCTTGGAATTTAAGTAATTTTCTTTACAACTTCATTTCATTTAACATTCTGAACACTCATACGAGTAAATATTTAGTTTCTTAATAAATTCATTATTTTTTTATATTCCTAGTCATGTTAAAATCGTTTTGTAGTTGTGGTTTCATGGTATCCCTTTTGTGACACATACGCTTACATACAAAGTAATTTTTTATTACTCATACTCTTGCGATTATTAGTCAAAAGTCATAAACACAAAACACAGACATTTTAGTTCTTTTTTTTTATTATTACAAAGATTTTATTAACAAAGCCTCAAGCTCTTTTGTGCAGAGTCAAAGAGTTGAATAAGAATGTGTTGTAGGAAGAGAGATAGAGAAATTTAGGGGTAATGGAAAAAAGGACTTGTGGTTACATACACGCACTTCTCAACCTATCAACTTCTAAGACTTGAAATTAAAGTAGAAAATATATAGAATGTGTGTTAGTGGAACAATTGTCATAGAAAAAGTTTTTGGCACTTTTTTATGCAGGGATATATATTTTGCACATATATAGGAGTGTTAAAATTAAAATATATACAGAAAACTTATGATCGATTTAAGTAATAAATTTAATTAAAATTTAATTATTTTTCTATTATGTACTTATGTTAGTATCTTTTTAATATTAGGAGAAACTGGGGTAAAGTAGAGCAAACTTTAATTTTACATCAATAAAATTCTAACCAATAATGTTTTTAAACAATTCCAAAATTTATGATGATTAAACGAATTATTTACTATATTTTCAGCAAAATTGCAAAAAATATTGAGGGAAAATTAGTTAAATTATACATACCATTTTGCCCCAATATATTTTTGCCACAATACCCCGATTTATTAATTTTTACGTCACTTGAGACTTGAAAAATCATTAGATTTTTGGGACAAAACTTTTTTGATGTGAAATATGAACAAAATAAAGTATCAATTTTGTATTCACCGATTTAGAAATGATCTTGATTTGAATATCTTCTTCAAAAACATCAGGACTTAAAAAAACTTGTTTAGTTTATTTTATTTGCTTACGCTAGAAAAGCGCAATAATGCAATAATGACAAACACTTTCCAGTAAACTTTTTGCATTACCACATATGCCATAATACCCCAATTTCCTCTATATTATTTAATTTGTATATAGTTTTATGATTGAATGCAAAATATAAATTAAAAATTATCTAGTTTAGTTGATATCACATTACGTTTAGATTCTAGACTTTTTTTTTATTCAAAAGTTCCATTTAAAATTTTACAATAATTTGACAATAAAAAAATTCTCAATCGCTTGACCTTTGAAAATAACATTTCAACAATCAAAAGTATTTTTTAAAATTTTCTTGAAACTTTTTAAACTGAATTCATATTATATTTCATACCAAATTAAAAACATAAAATTCTATATGTTTACAGGGAATATTCATTTATATTAATGTAAATAAGTTGGTACGTTTTTGTTTTAATAGCTAAATGACAAATGTCATGACACCACAGTTAATAGCTTATGTCTATATATTTTTTTAGCTTTTTGATGCGCGGTTGTGTTTTTGTATCGTAGAAAATATGTCGACATCATAAATTTCACAATAATTCAAGTACAAATTCTAAAACGTGTAAGAATTCATGACTATAGCAAACAAAGTGAAAAAAAAAAATTAAATATAAAAGCAAAGAAGTTATAAAAATGACTTAGTACATTTTTTTCTATTTTCTTTCCTTCCATTTGTTTTATTTCTTCTATTATTTTTCATTTTATTTTCCATTATAAACATCTTTTGAAAATTCCAAGGAACCGTCAGGATAAGTATCTTGTAGGAAGTTGAGCTGGAATAAGATTTTTTTTTAATACAGCTTTAACAACTAACAACAATTGAAGTAGAGCATCATGAGCGACAGCAATAATGACAACAAATAGCAACAACTACAACAGTTACAACAGCAAATGTTAAATTAAAAGTCATTTACTTAAGTATGGCAAACAGAAATTGCTACAATAGCAATAGAAACAACAACTAAAATACATACGAATAGTAAATACTGGAAAATAAACGAAACGGAAACAAAAACTGAGTTCAAGGATTGACTAAATAGTTAAAGTGCACTCAGAAAAAGAAAATTATATTTTTAATTAATTTATTGACATAAACGAAAAAAATAAAAATAAAATAATAATAAAAAATGACTTTAATATATCTCAGGGATCTAAAGGAATCGCCTTAATTTTTAGAATTGACTGTTTACTTTAGAACAAAACTGTTAAGAAAAATCTTTTTTTCAGTGTATTAATTTAAATTTGTTGTCTATGTGTATTGTTGTGCATAAGTGTTTGTAATACTCTGTTTATTTCTCTATTTACATATATGCAGTTGTAGTTTATTTGTTTGTATGTAAATTTGTTTGACATTATTTGCTATTCTGTCATACACTTACACAAACACACACACTTACTCACTTAACAATTCAGCAGTAATATAAAGACCAAAAACAAGCGTCAAAAAAGGTCATGATCACGTTTAAGTATGTTTTATGATAAATGTTCTTTGGTTATGAATGAATTTTTATTTTGATATGAAAAATGTCTACATTTATTGTAACGAGGGTATGAATATTGTTGTTTTTTGTTATAAGTGTTTGACATTTTTATTTAAAATAGAAATATTTTATAAATTTATGTAAAACAAGAAATAAATTTGTTAGATTTAATGGTCATAATTTATTTGGCCTTTGAAATAATGAGAAAAAAATTAAATTAGCAGCCAAGAACATTTTGTTATGTGAACACATATTATTATTTTTAAAGTTTTATGGGAAATTTAGTGACAAATTCCTTAAGCTAAAAGTTGTTAAAATTTGCTATAGTAGAAACTATAGCCACTTAAAAGGCTTAAACTTTATTTTCTAACAATTAATGTTAAAAAAACTTTAATTGCTCTCAAATATACAAGGAAATTTTATAGTATATTTTATAAAGTTAACTATTAAATCTCGTTTTTCTTATAAAAAAATTATCTTAAATTTATTCTACTGCAAAATTACAGTTTTTATTTTCGCTTGGAAAACCGAATGTGAGTTAGAAATTTTTGAGGATATTACATAAGAATTTTAAAAATTTCAAAACACTTTCTAAATTTAAAGATATTTCATCATCAGACACAAAAGGGTGGTGATGGATTTTGAAGCCGGCTAAACAGCAGCTATACTAAAAACTTTTACAATATATTACTCTTAAATATTTCCATGACCGCAATGCTTAACTTAATTTTTCTTTAAAATAATTTATTGTTTTAAGACATTCATAATATATAGAGATTTATTATTATTAGTGCGATAATAGTTGCAGACCCAAAATTATGCTATGAAATAAACGGAAAATTATTTTACTTCAACGTACATATGTATAGCGGTGAGCTTCGCTCTCGATGACTAATATTTACTTTTTATGGGAGCTACTACTTTCCAATAACCATCCTCCCTATTCAAAATTCGATATAAATATTATTTATAAAAATTTTTAAGACATTCAGTAAATTATTTCTTCAGATAGGCGAAAATTAATATTCATCATGTTAATATTGAATATTAATAATATTAATTCAATATGATAAGAAAATAGTTCCCAAAAAATTTGAGAAATCTCACTATAAAAGTTTTTTTGATATGCCTTTATGACTATTTGCTTTGTATGGGGTACCATTTCACCCGGGTCCTGTCCATGCTATTTTTATTCTAAGTTTGATGAGTGATGAGAAAGATATTGTTACAAAATTTTACAACTCTTACTGTAATAGTCCTAAGATCTATGATATTTATTACAATTAGAATTTCTCCTGATCCTATCCGTCCCACTTTCTTTCAGAGTATTAAGGTTGATGAGAAAGATATTCCTTTAAAGTTTTAAGAGTTTTGCTGCAACAATATTTAAATTATGCGATAATTAGCATTTTCTTCGTTTGAGGCTAACACTCCCCTAGACCTTTCCTATCCATTTTAATCTCAATTATGTAAATTAATTGAAGTAGCCTATTTTACTTCCTACTTACTTAGAAAGTACGAACTTCTGGAAATAAAGATTTTAAAAAAGGACCAATAACAAACAATTTTTAAAAAGTATCAATTCTAAAAAAAGGGACAACTTAAAAAAATTACAATTAAAAAATTAAAATTTTTCTGAGAAGTACCAATTTTTAAAAATTCACACATAAAAAAATAAAGGTACTATTTTTTTAAGAAAAGTATACATTTTAATTAAAAAAGTACTATTAAAAAACAATTGAAATAAAGTACCAATTTTCAAAATGCACCAAGTTTAAAAAAAGTTATTGTATCAATCCTAACAAGTTTTGTATTTTAAAATTAAAAAAAAAAATAATAATAAATAAAAAATACCAATTGAATCGACGTTTAGAAAAGAAAGCAATTAAAACAAATCTTAAACAAATTAACTATATTTAAAAAAGGTACTATTTTTTTAAGTGTTTTTTTTTTTTTTTTTTTTTTTTTGAAAACAGATTGAAAAAAATACCTTAATAAAATAATAATAATAAAGTACCAATTTAATAAAATACCAATTTACCTAAATAAAAATTACCAATTATTACAAAAAATATAAAATTGTACAAACATAACAATTAAAAATGTTATTACACAAATTGCAATAATTTTTATAAAACATAAGAGTTAAAAAAAGTATCAATTTATAAACAATTACCACTTTTAAAAGGTGTACCAATTTTCAAACACTATTTTATTTTTTGATGGATACAAATTTAACTTAAAAATATACCAGAAACTATTTGTTAACATTTACTCCATTATATCTAATGCTACGCAGAAAAAATAAAAATTACGAAATTGCTTATCTATCTATATATATAAAAATTAATGTGTGTTTGTTTGTATGTATGTATGTTTTTTTTGAAGTCTATAGCCTAAACGGCTAAACCGATTTTCTTGAATTTTTCACAGTGTGTTCCTATATGCCTGGAAGGAAAAATAGGCTACTTTTTATTTTGAAATTCCATGTGGGCGAGGTGCCACGCCCACTTACTAAATAACTATTAAAAGCATTTAGTATATCTCTGAAATTGGTGATATTAGAGTCTTCAAATTTTGCACGAACAACTTTGACACCTATATGAACATTCTGGAAAAAAATAGGCGAACTAGCAATAAGGGGTGTGGCACATCCCACGCCTAATATTGCTTGCCAATACCAAATGCCGTAAATTTAGGAAACTGTAACAGTTACATTTCCCAAAGATCTCGATTGGATGCCATGCCCATAATTTACGCCTACTTTTTTAAAACTCTTAAACGTTAGTAAATGTTTGATATTCCCTATTAAGGGGTAGCAAAGCACACCGGGTTACGCTCGCATTAAATAATTTTTCTTTGATTTTGATCCAATCTTGATGATTGGATCAAAATGAGATGATAATATTAATTAATTAGAATAATTGATTTTATTATTAGTTTTTTTTTTTTTTTTTAATGTAAATAATGAGCTGAAAATTGTTGGAAATTGACTTAAATTTATTTTATTTTTATATTTCTATGGATTAATTTTTCTTTATATTTTTTTAAGAGCTGTCAATTTATTAAACAAAATGGTTTACAAAAAATTAGATAGTTAATTATATTAATAAATAATATACTTAAATTCCAACATAAAGTTAGTTAATAATTTGATTAAACAAATATTTTGAAATATTTTTTTCTGTGTAAGGTAGTGTAATTTACTTACTAATTTATTTTCTTTCAATAAAATTTATTCTTCTCAACAAATTTAGTGTAAATTTTTATTTGTTACAATTTTTATTAAAACATTTAACAATTTCTTATTGTTTTATATTCTTTCTATAAATATATTTATTTATTTTTCTCTTACCATTTATTTTTTACACTTGTATGAGTTTCTATTTCATTAAATATTTTATTTAAATATAAAAACAATAGGAAAAAACAGAAAACATTTGTTTTAAATCTTTTAAAAAAATTACACGATTTCTCCATCTCCCTTTTTGCTTTAACATAATATACTTTTGGCATTTATAGTTTTTCTGTATAAAAATTGCAATTTTTTATGGTCTTTTGAAAAGAACGAAATAAAAACAATTGTATGTTTTCATACTTTGGCTTTTGTTTTTATTCACTTGATTTGCTTCATTTCCTTTTTGACCATAAATTTAAGTAAAAAAAAAAAAAAAATTAAAACACAAAAATAATGTAAAAGAATTTACCATAAAAATTGTACGCTGTTTTACAATATAAATAAATAACTAACCTTGATTTTTTATTTTTTGCAAATGTTTTTTACACTAAAAAAATAGAAAATATTTTATTTTATTTTTCTTGTTTTTTGCTCTAATTAAAACTCCATTAGTTTTTTTTGTTAGTAGCAAGGAAATAATGCTAAGAAAGTAAATGAAATGTCAGTTGTATTGCAAAAAAATTTTATAAATTTCTTTAACATTTTACTTCAACATTCAATGCAACACATACCCATATATAATTAAAATCTTCTAGTATTTCAAGAGATTTTTTGTTTATTTGCTTTTTTGGTTTGTTTAAGTACTTTTTTTTAAAGAAAAGCATTTCTTATTGTATTTTTTTTTTTTTGTAATATTTTCCTTATTTCTTGTACATTTTCGGAAAGAAAAATTGCAAAAAAGTGATTGTACGAATAAAAAGAAATTACAAATCATAGTATGAGTATTTTTTTTTAATACAGACCTTAAGAACCACGAAAAGGAAATCTTATATTTTCAGACTTTTTTCTTAGTTTAACGTCGAGCACAAATGTTTATTTTACGGTCTGTGGTGCTTGTATTTCGCATGCAAAATGAAAAAAGAAAAAACAGAATATTCGATAAGAATTGTTCTTGGTTTTCTGCAAAATTTCTTAATGTCTTTGTTTTTATAGGCCCCAAATATTCGCGTTTAACAAAAAAAAAAAAAAAAAAAAGGCGTATAAAAGGAAAAAGCTTTTGTTGTTCTGGTTTTTTACATCATCATTCACATGCATCTAGTATTTAATGGGCAATTTTCCAGAATTTAACAAGACCAAATTTGAAATAAAACAGCGAGAAAAGTAAAGGGAATAAACGAGGTTATATCCCGGCATGCATCAGTACATAGTTCAAAGAAAGTAAAGATATTGAGAATGTTAAGAAAAAATCAATAAAATTGTGTAAACGATATGATTTAAATTTGTTATATTTTTAAATTATAATATAATGCACAATGGTCTGATTAACCAACAAAGTAGGAATTACAGGAAGGAATAAAAATCTAGGGACAAATAAAAATTTACAATCCTTACATGTCTAAAATGTCTTTGAGTTTTTGGTGTAATTTTTTTTACTTTAATATATTATCTGCATTAAAACTTTAACTTTGTTAAAAACTAGGATATGTTGACAGCTCTAATTTTATTTAATGAAACCATTAGCTGACCAACAATTTCCAGGAATACTTCTATAAATAACTGCCTTGGCAGAGGGCGTTAAAAAGTAAAACATGGGCACGAGTTTTTAACTTGAAAGCTAAAACATGTTTTTACTTTCTTTCCAAATTTCTTCTTTTAAAAACAATATAAATTTAACCGTTAGGAGTTTTTTTTTTTCAAAAGTTAAAAATGTCACCAAACCAAAAAAAAAAAAAAAAAATGACTAAGAAAGTTGTGCAATTTTCTTTTTTGTTAAAACAAAAACAAACTTTTCTAGTATTAGCAAAAAAAAAAATAATAATAATAAGAAACATGATGAGTATCTAAAAATAATCCAAATAAATGTTCAAGAGTATAAGTTAAGAAACAAAAAAGCCTTTAAGTTCATTAAATATATAACAGTGATTTGGCTGTCTTTTACTTTCAGGTAATTTGTAAAGAACAACAATTTTTAACATAATAATTGGCTAACATACACGTGTTTAGAAATACGAAATTTTAATTCACAAAAGAAAATAATAAAACTTTTTCCTAAGAATTATTTTTTTTAGAAGTTTTCTCATGGAAGACCAATTTAAAGTTTAAAAATCAAAAGATTATTTTAAAACAAACACGCAGAGAAAAAACGTTGTTACAGCATGATCACCACAACTATTCAATGTTTGTATAGCTATTTTTCATTGATTTGAATAATACCGTCTTCATGATAGCAACGTTTATGTTTCTGTTTTATAATTTAATGATTACCCATAATCAAAATTTTAATATGGTTGACTGCAATTATAACATATAATATTTGTATATGAAACCATATTTTATGAAAAATCCAAACATTTAGTAAATTCTACAACTATTTAGTTAATTCTACAACCATTCAGTTAATTTTACAAATTTGGTTAATTCTACAACCATTCAGCCAATATTTTTTATTTGCTTTTAAGTCATATTTTGTTTTGGGATTATACATATAGGATTAAACAATAGGATTATGATAAAATGGAATTATATATATGATGAAATAAGTTTATATATATATGATAAAATGGGATTATTAAATGATAAAAACATGATGAAATCGGAACCAATATTATAAAAAAAAGTTATAAACATTATTAAATTGAATCATTAAATGATGAAAAAATTATAAAATGGAATCATAATAATAATTACGTACAAATATACTTATTTTTAAGTGTAATCATATATTACAATCATAGTATGTTGCTCTTAGTTTATGGTCACTAGAACCATATTTTTGCTTTGCGTGAAGATTTAAATTTAATTAATTTTTACACTACATTATGGTAAATGATTTAAAATTAATGATAAATATTTCATTTTTTTTCTAAAATTCCTGTAATTCGAATGTTTAGTTTGCCATAAGAAAAATCATTAATTGTTGTGTCATTGACCAAAACCATCTCACATCATCTGTGTTTGTCAACTTTAGAAAATTGTTGATAAAAACCCTCAAATAATGATGATGAATTTAAATGAAGATGAATGGGTGTCAACATTTGCTGGCCACATCATATAAAGGAAACCACATAAAACACAATCTAGTGTAACAGAAAGGAAGTTAAATATACACACCCATACAAATAAATACTTTCCACCTTCATCATCATGTGCAAATATTTTATTTTGTTGAATTGTTGATTTTCTTCTTCTGCTACGTTTTATGGTAAAGAAAACCATATTGGTTTTATTGGCATCCTGTGTGAGTGTTGTACTAATAAAAAACACGTCACATCAATTGGTATGAGTTAGAAGTAAGTGGTAGTTGTAAGGAAAACCAAGTAGCAAGTGGCAAAGATAATTGTCCAAATATTTACTTATAAAAATTTCCAATAAGTGTGTTTTTTTATTTTTATTTTATCTAAATGAAAATGAATATATGAAA
Organism: Protophormia terraenovae; assembly: GCA_951394005.1. Lineage (NCBI taxonomy): Eukaryota > Metazoa > Arthropoda > Insecta > Diptera > Calliphoridae > Protophormia > Protophormia terraenovae. The sequence continues at coordinate 149,924,858 of OX596074.1, forward strand.
TTTTATTCCTGCTGCCATAAAGCGTTTAAGGATGTGTAAAGAAGCGTGTTGAAGAGATGGGTTTGTAGCTTTTGTTATATCGATAATAATGTGCAAACATGTTTGAAGGTGTCTTCTGTTGAAACCTTTACTTTGTAAAAGAAATAAAGTACAAAAAAAAGAAAAACAATAAAAATAAATTTAAGTGGTATATTTGGCATAGACGAAGTCCTTGAACTCTACAAAATAACTTTTGCTAGTATTTTCAATATTATTTTTAATAAGACCAAATTTACGAATAAAATAGGCGAGTAATTTTTTTTTCTTTTTTGGGAATAAATTATGTGAACAAGCTCATATTTGCAACGCCCTAAAATATTAGTTCAAGACTCAACTTTATATACTCCAGTAGGCTCCAAAACACCAGCTGAGTCGATTTAACAATGTCCGTCCATCAGTCTGTTTTTTTGTCCGACTGATGAACGGACATAACTAATCAAAAATATAAACAATGTTAATTGAACATATTTCAAAGGAATTCTACATAAACAATATTTTACAGCCTTAAGAGATTCCATAAAATTTCAGTTGTCGGTACACTGACCACAGCCCCATATAAGGACGCTCTTTAAAATGACTAAAAAGTTCACGTTCATAATCCATGAATGTGGGAAAATTTATTGGGAATAAATAAGTATCAAAAAAAAAAAAAAAAAAAAAAAATAATAATAAATTATATTTTCAAAAGGCTTTAGAATAGTAAAATTATGATTTATTTCAAAACTTAAATTTTTTAAAGAAAGTACAAAAAACAAAAACATTTTTTTAAATAGTTATATTAAAAAAATGGATATTTTTTTTGAAAAACTTTAATAGTTTTGAATACGAGTACCATTAAAAAAAAAAAAAAAAAAAAAAAAAGTTTTTTCTTTCTTTTAAATAAATCTATCTTTACTATAAAAGCTCGAATGTAACTAACCAAATAATTATCTCCTACATCCTTTCTAATGTAGGGTACCATGACGAAATTGTAAACTGCACAAAAAAGGTAAACATTTGTTGTTCTAAAAATAAAGAAATAAAAGTATGTTTGTTTTTCAAAACAATGACAAAATAACTGTGTCACTTTCTAACCAACATACTTTCACACAGATGAACACATACTCTCACACAAATACATAGACCAAACACCTAATAAAAATAAAAAAAAAACATCCTTGAATTATCAAAATGCGCGCAAAACAAAAAAAGTCTAGATTATTATAACGTATTCAGCTACTTTTTTTCCTTTTCTTCTTTTTGTTTATGCCTGCCTGGCTGCCAACTTAGTCCTTTAACTTTTCCAAAGACTTAAATAAATGGATTTTTTGTTGTTGTTCAAAATAACATTGTTGCTGTACTTTAAGAGTAAAAAATATATAAAATAGTCTTAGCACGTTTTTGTTTATGTGACATTTTCGATCAATGATGGAATCTTTATAGATAGTAAAAGTTAAAAAAAAAGAAAAAAAAGGAAATACATTTAAGTCTTTTTGTTATGGAAAGGTTTGTTGATTTAAAATATTTGTTAGGTATAAAAGTTAGTTAAAATATTTTTGTGGCAAAACAATAACAATATTAAATATTTCAAGGTAATTTTGTTAAAGGTCCTTTGCAGAGGAAAAAAGAGGTGTTTTTGTATTTGGGTAAATGTTATAAGAGACTTAAAGTTTCTGAGAAATTTATAACATAAGCTAAAAATCTTCTTGGGACAGGTTTTTTTTTTCAAAATTCAATGAAAAATATCTTAGAATTTAATAAAATGTTATATAAAGTAAAATTTCGAAGAAGTTTAAGAAAATCTCCTTTTAGCAATTTTAAGCACGAAATATTAGTTTAGAAAATATTTTTTCAATTTTATTTGGGAATTCCAAATACTACACTGGACATAGATAATTATTTACTTACAATAAAGATTGAAATAAAATCTATTGATTTTACAGTTTATGTGAATAAGCTATAAGATGTTAATTATCATAAAATTTATATCTTAATTCTTGTAACAAAGATAATAATATATAACAAAAATTCTTGCTAAAATCCATATCCAAAATAATAAAAAAGAAATCTCATAAACACTTAAATAACTCAATATGCGTTATTTTTATGTTAAAATTTCAATTATGCACATATATGATTGAAAAACAACATTGTCTGTCAGTTGGTCATTAATTGGTAACCATAATTTATTACTATAATAAAACAAATATTTCACACATTGACTTGCAACATATACAAACATGAACAATCAAATTATGTCTATAAAAGTGACATTATAATTAAGTCTACAAAAAGCAACACACACACTCACTTAAATACATACATATATAGCCATATTTATTATAATTATAATTATTGTTGTTGATATTATTAATAATACATATTAATAATAAACGATCGATTTTATATGGTTAATAAGCAATGAAAGCTTAATTATTGAAATTATCATTTGGAAATTAGAAAATAAATAATAATTAACACATAAAATCGTATAAACATATTTAATAAATCTAATAACACTCCTAATGAAATTTACACTCATTCATACACACACACATATGACGTAATTATAAATTGTTGATAAATCTTAAAATTTCTAAGAAAAAACTTAAAAAATAAGTTTTAATTGTTAGAGGTTGGTGTATTGAGAGGTTAGATTTATGAACCATCCAACCCCTTTAAAGTCATTGGATTTATCTGATGATTTAAAAATCATTTTTATTGAATTATAAACATAATGAAGTGCTAATGATGCGAGCACAGATACCATAACCAAATAGAGAAACAAGCACCTTTTTTTCGTTATTGAACTTTTTTTCTTTTTTTTCATTTGTTTGTTTGCTGCTACTGATGACGTTCATAATTAAGTTAAATTGTTTATAATTATCTTTTTGGTATCAACTTTTATAGGCGAAACGAATTGAATTAAAATTATTTGGATTTTTGTGTGTTTGTGATTTTTTTTTTTATTCATTCAAGCAAATTAAAAAAGATTTCAGATCATTTACAGATATTTGCAAAAAAAAAAAAAAAAAAAAACTGTTTATAAAAATATAATAAAAACCGGACGTCTGCGATTGATGGAAAAGAAATATATTACTTTAATGTTGAAATACACTGAAATTTAAATGAATAGGGTAAGAATATTTGTTTGATTAATTTTGTTAAATGAATCGTGTTTAATTAGAAAATATTATAATATTATAAAATATGTTTTTTTTTAAGAGGAATTTGCGTAGAGGAGACTTCGTATCTGCTCTAAAACTGAAACTGTTTACCATTTAGATTACTTGAGTATAATAAGATTGACAATAAGAGGTAATTTTTTTTAAAGGAATATAAAAAATTAGATTGGGTTTTAAATGCTTTCGTCTCATAACGGTAAACGATATCTGTAAACTTTCTTTTGTACTAGAGACTTAGATATGTTGGCTTCAATTTAAGTCTATTTGCTACTAACCATCGGCTCTGTTACATTAACTTTTGTATGAATTTCCGAAGTGACCTAATGCGTCAAATCTATCCCACAGGGTAAATTCGCCAAGTGATGTAGCCTGAATTTTTTGCTTATATATGCGAAAGTTACTACAGAAATAACTCACAGCGAAGTACTTGGGAGAGTATTGAAAAATCTATTAATCATGTCTACATCCGATCAAATGTCAATTGAAAGTATCAATATTTTATACATGAAAGATCTGAAATAGAGGAAAATAAAATCAATTAAGAGTGGCTATGGCGTATGTGCTCCTATAGTGAATAATTCCCTTCTAACCTACTCTCTTAAATTCTGTTTTCAAATTTATATCGGATTAAAGTTTCATAAATTATGTATTTGATGTTTTATATATCATCTGAAACATTGCGGACGGACGAAATTAGATCATTATTAAGATTCATAATGATATAAAAAGAGACAGTTTTGTTAGTCATAATTTGCTCATCATATCACAGTAAATTTTTGTTATAATTATTGTAATAGATTTTAAGTTATTAAAAAAATTTTCAGGTATATACAATTTTTTTTTTACTTATCAGTACGTTTTTATAAAAATCTTCTAAATCAAAATAATTATCAACACAAAAATTATAGAGACTCAGGAAAATATATTTACACCAAATAACTTATTTCTTGATATAGTTATGATATTATTATGTTCCTCCAAATTTTGTTTAAAAAACATAGATTTGTGATCCGAAGTTACTAAACTATGAAAATATTTTGCCTTATCACTTTGAGCTAGAATATAAAAATCATTAGCAGCCATGATTTATAAGTTTATTTGATCATTTAGTTTGTTATTTTTATAAAGTGTTTTTTTTTTTTTTTTTTGTTTCTTAAATTGTATCATTGCAATTTATAATTTTTGTAGTTGAATATGTTTTTGGTTAATAGAACATTGTCGATTTAATTGCTCACATGCCAGTTACAGATTTGAGTTTATTTTAGATCACATTTTTATGTATTTGATTATTTTTCGAATTTTTTGCTCTTCAAAATCAGATACAAATACAATCAATCTTGCTAAGTGTAAATTAAGAATTTTTATGTTATGAAAACCATAAAACAACTTGTCTTAATTTTTTTGTAATTTTTGTCTAAATGTTTTTGTAATATATAATAAGTTTTGAAATCGTAAACGCATTAAATCCAAGTGTTTTCTTAAAAAAAAGAAAAAATCAAACTACAATTCATATTTGGTAAATGTAAAAAACTATAAAAAAAAATCATACAACAAATAAATATTCGACTGACTACAATTTAACACTGGTTAAAATACTTATGTTTGTATTATTTAACAACCATAACAACATTTTGCCCAGCAGCTATGGCGGCAGAGTCTTTAAGACTCTAAAAAACATACAAAACTCAATCAACCACCTCCAACATCCTGTTCCCCCTCCCTGTATTTAAACATTTTTACGCACATAATTTAAGCCAAAAGACAACTAACTAAACCAGCCAGTTAGCTAAACATAACTTGCAACTTATTTTATTTTTTATGAGAAATCATACAAATGGCAAATTATTTGTTGTTGTTTCTGAAATTACACCCTACTCAAAAAAAAAAAAAAAAAAAAAAACTTTTCATATGGGCTGGAGGCTATTTTCCGTTTAGTCTGAAGTTTTATAACCCTAAAATAAGTTTAAAATATACTTTTAAATGAAGCTAATCATTTGTTGGTTTGGAAAAAAGTTTAATTATGGTTTTGTTTATTTTTCCTAAGTTTTAAAATGATTAAAATTCATGAAATAAAATTCGAATTTTTCAGCCACAAAATTGAGAGTAATTTTCACAATTAAAAAAGATTAAAATGAAAAGGTGGAAATTGTTGGAAAAGTTTTATTTATCTTTTATTTGAGGGGCTTTTCTTAGTATCTTATTTTATTATGAAAAATAAACAAAAAGGAAAATTATGATTAATGTGAGCTTAGAAGAAAAAAATATGGCATATTTTTGGTTGCTTTAATTGAGGAGGAGAAAAAAGTACATATTTGTTGAGAAAATGTGTTAAAATTTAATACTTAAATTTCAATGTGTTGAAATATTCCGAAAATAATCATTTTGAAGGTAGTTTTTGTTTAAAAGTTCTCATAGCAATTTAAATTTGAAACCAATTTCAGATTTTCAAACTGATATAGAAAGCAACAATACCCAGCTTTTTTATAATATTAATATTTTTATAAAATCCTAATAAGTAATGCTTTATTTTATAATTTTTAATTCATTTTCATATTCTACTGCGATGTATTTTTTTCTGAATTTTTTGCTTTGTATGTTTTACATATATATGTTGGCTTTAATGTAAATCTTTTAAATCTTGACTAACTTTCCGTTACTTTAATTTTTATATGATCTTCTTAATTCTGGAAAAAATTTAATTATTAATGCAGATCCAAAATCAGTGCATGTCGAAAGTCAATAAATGATTCTTTGTTTAAATTCTGTAAACTGTAGATAGTTTGTGTGTTCGGAATACTGCTCTTCAGGAGGACACTTATATTTATTAAATTTTGATGAAGAACTGTGTTTATTGAAAAATATGAGGTAATAATTTTTTCTGTGCAATAAATTGTTCATATGTCTTATTTGGAGTAAACTTTTTGTGGCAAGAATGAAATCTCTATGGATAGGTTAGGCTGCTGCAACAAACCATTATGTACTTATAAGGAAGGAAAATTGTAAAATAGAAGTCGGAAAGCCTAGTGTAGCAGTCCTTAGCTCTGATAATGCCTGACAATTGCATAACAAATCGAAGACTGACTCTTCTTCAGTCTCTTCTTTACAACTTCTACAGAAGTCATAATAAGGAAAACCCATTCTTCGCGCATGAGTCCCTAGAATGCAATGACCAGTGATTACTGACACTAGTAATTTTACTTGCGTTCTAAAGAACGAATAAAGTGATTTAGACCTGCGCCCATCATAAGTGGGCCAGTTAGTTCCTGCAATCCGTCAAGTTGGTTCATTCTCCCATCTAGTTTGAGCAATTCTAAAGAGTCCCAGATTGAACCATGATTTATATTCCACCAAGAAAATGCCTGTCAACTGATCGATAGACTTACCACCAGATTAGCTTAACATTTGAAAGTCTCGCTATATCGTTGAGAGATACCCGGCATTCAGTTGTTAACAAAGATGTCGTATAGACACCCGCTATAGATATCTTATGATAGTGCAGTCAGTTTGCTGCCCTTTTATGGCGGATATATCCGCCTGAAGCACACTGCATGTGTCTGGTATTCTAAAGTAGACTTTCTTAACATATTCCTCAATATAGAAGCCACATCCAACTTTACCCATTCATTTAGAGACATCGGTGCCAAAGCCTCTGTATGGATGGTTTCAGCAAGATATTTCAGATTTCAGTAAGTCATTCCACATTAAACCGATTTAGTTTTTTCAACAATTTTAAATTAAATTGAGTAGTTTTCATACAAATTTTATTTTTCAACAATTTTCTTGTTGTGTTGAATCATTCTTTTAAAATTCAAAATTTAAAATTAATTTATTATATCTTAAAAAAGGTTCATAAAGTATGACATTTATGACATTTCAAACTGTATCATAGAGTTTTTAGAAAACTTAAAAAAACTTTAATTATTTCATTGATTTCAACTGAGTTATTTAAAAAAAAATTAAATAAAATCAGGAAATAAAATTTAAGAGTACCACAATGTGTCGGAATTTTTACTCTTTTAAATTTTAAGGTCTCAATTTATTAATTTTTTAAAAAGGATCCAAAAATTTGTATGATGTGGTAGAAAAAATTAAAATTTTATTTATCATTAGAACTCCCCAATAGGGCCTTAATCTTTCGTCTTTATCCAGTTGATGGTTAACCATATTTTAAAGCTTTTGTTGTTGCCATACAAAAACATTGTAAACTTTTTTTTTTATATATATTTAATTGTTGACTCGGTGTGCGGATTTGTTGCTTTTTTTTACAACTCATAATAACAACAACAAATGTAATCAGATGCGTTAGTAAGCGAGTAATTACAAAAAAAGTGTTTTAAAAACAGATACAATTCAAGATAAAACAACTAAAAACAACCAAATGAACAAACATACATACATGGAAAACCAAAAAACAAACGGATGGATGGATGTTTGAATGAATGCACAGATGGGCAAGTAAGACCGTCAGCCAGAGAGACTGGTATCAATGCATTTAAAACCAAAAAAAAAAAAACATGCTATGGAAACTGATGATGTTGTCGTTGTTTTTAAATTTTTGTTTGACTTAAAAAATACGCGTATTGCAACAATTTGTGGCAGACTGTTTTTATTTAATTTTGATTTTTTTGTAAGCTTAAACTATTTGTCAGCTTGTAAAATTCAACATTCTTTTTTTATTAATTTTTTTATTTTTTTTTTATTTATAATTGTTTGTTGTATTTTGTTCTGCCTATTAAATACTTAAGGCGTACATGTGTGCAAGTTGCTAAAGTGTCGGCTATTGCAAATTATAAGCACGTACATTAAACAAGTACAGACGTATTTTTAAAAAAAGTTTTTGTTTAAATCTGTCTGTGCTTTTGTTATTGTGTTTTTTTGTCGCTCATTTTGGCTTGGCAGTTAATGCCTTAATATCTTTTTATTTTATTTTTTTTTTAATGGTTATAAAATACTTTTAATAAATTCGTCTGTGTGGTCCTTTCTTTTAGCATTACAACAATTATTTATTAACAAACACTCAGTACATTTAGTCATTATTAAAACAAGAAAACATATTATAAAAAAATCTTTTAAGACAATTTTCTGTAAATTACCCCATTGACTACATTTAAGACATGATCATGATCCATGATCGTTTTAACAAGTCACAAAAATGTTTATAAATTCATTAAATTTTAATTAAAATTTAATGATAAATACCTTTTAGTGGGTCGATAACGATATAAAAGGAAACAGATTTTAATTTATCTTTAAAACATTTTAAACCTGACCATTTCAGTTATTTATCACCATTACAGTGAACATTGACAGATAAGTATGCATAAGAAACTGGTTGGAGCTGTAAATGTAAAGGGTGTAGTCGATTTTAAAATGCACTATGTAAACTTTTTGTTGTTGGTTAGTTTTTTTTATTATATGTACATTTATTTAAATTTTTAGGAATAATTTGGAAACGTTTTTAAAAAAATCAAGTTCAAAAATAGTTTACAGATATGACTCAAAAAAAATTTTAGTTTTGTTTAATAGAAAAATTATTTAAAACGTTCTTAAATATGGTCAAGATATAATTTCTTTTTGGGTGGTAGTTCTTTTTTTTTTTTTTTTTTTGCTTGGGTGAAACTCTGGGCATGAATAAAATAAAGGAGCCACAATGGTGGATTTTGTATTGCCAATATTTCTAACAAAGATTAAAACCAATTCCTGTTTTGCAAAATGTGATTTACTCTGTTTATACAACCGGTTTATGCAAATAAAAATAATTTACAAATAAGTATTTAGCTCACTGTTTAAAATTATATATTCTTAATTGTTGTGCCGGATGAGAAAAATACAAATGTAATCATTAGAGAGAGAAATTGTGTTAAAAAAGCCCTTAGAATATATTTTTAAAAATTTACACTAACGTAAGTGAAAATTTATAAAATTTTTATTGCACAGATTATTAGATAATATATGAATGTATATATTTTTAATTGTGCATATAAACGTAGTAACATATTTACAGACTGATCGCATGTGTCTATTCTTTTAAAAGTTTTTCTCAAAATTCTGATTTATTTTGAAAATGACAATTAATTTTAACATTTAATCTAATGATAAAGATTTTATCACGTTCTTAATTTGATGAATTCACACTAAAATATTTTGTAACATTTTCTGAAGACAAAATGTGGGCCAAACGCTGTTCGACATTATAGCGCTCAAACAGTTTTCGCAATAATATTAACAAAACAACCAAGTTGATGTTACAAAAGTTTACTTTAAGAACTTGAACACAAATTCACTCGCACTTGTTTTTGCCAAATGTCAAACCCTACAAACACACATTTTTTTTTTTTTTTTTGACAAGTTACAATTTTAACTTCACCTGGTATGTTTTTGCTTTTTGTCATCATTATCATCAGCGTTATTGTCGGCGTCTCATAAATGAGTTTGTAATGTAAGTTTATTAAAAACATTGAAAACTTGTTTTTCAACTACATCATCGTCATCAACATCAACATCATTATCATCATCATAATCACCACCATTAGCTTTAACATTGCCAACAGCTTCTCTCCTCTATGTTCATACGAATGTGAGTGAGTGTAAGTACCAACATAATATTGTCATGTATTTAATACATCAAATGATTGAATGGATGGATATTTGCTTTTTTCTGTATCTCAAGTACCCTTTGTGACGGATTTAGGTCTGGTATTTGTATCATGATCATGTTTATTGGTTGCCAATCTCTGCCTGCCTGACTATCTATCTATCTGTTTCCTCTTAAGTATTTGGAACACTCACTAGCTCATTCATTTATGTACTTATTTTTGCGTATGTTTAATGTATGATTTTGGGTGGAAGAAACAAAAAAAGAAGAAAGACTCCATCAGAAAAAAATTGTGTGTAAGTAATGTTAACGATGCCTTTTGGCGTTAATTATACTTTTTACATTATTGTTGGTTTCTTGTTTTTTTTGATAATTTTTTTCCTGTTACTTGTAGCTTTATATTTATAGGGGAATACTTATAAATTAATCGCTCTTTAATGTATTTTACTTTTTTATAGGTTCAAATTGTAGTTATTTAATTTAAAAATAATGAATTATTTTTCGACAGGGCGTATCGTGGTAATCGTGTAAGTTAATGTTACTATTTACCACACTCCGATTGCTTTGAATCATGTAATTTTTGTGGGTTTAAATTTTCAAAACAGAAAACTAAATTTTTGAAGGAACAATTTTTAAGACTTAAAATTAAGGTTGTATTTATATTTACGCCATAATGAAACTGTATACATAATTATATATAATTTTCACAGAAAAAGTAAATATCTTAAATATTTTTATGAAAGTTGTTTCATTATACATCAAAACTTAATTATAATATTCAAGCATAAATAAAATAAAAGAGTAACATTTCTTTCACATTTAAATTTTTAATTCATTCAATTATCTATTTAATTGATTTAATAAATTTTTTAATTTTAAATATTTTTCAATTTTTAATTTTTGCAGTTATTAGTAATTGATATAAACATTTTGGTGATAAATGCAAATTTAAACAATTTTTAATTGAATTAATTATTTTTGTGATTGGTGTATTTTTTTGATTTTATGAAATAAGTTCCATATAACTTACAAAAATATTCCATATTTCGCAATAAAATCTGTTTCTTTTTTCCTGTTACTTTACTTTTATCTATTTAATTTATATATCATTGCAATATACATACGTCACCATCGCATTCCCTACTGTAGCAAACACAATCTGTTTTACCAGCCATTTAATAATTTTCTCAAATATTTGCATTTCACACAATGTTACGCTTCTTGGGAATAATAAAAAGGTTAACACAACAGCTGTATATGTACTACAAAAGACAAACAAATATTCACTGTTCATTTAGTTGAGCATTAATATGTTATACTAAATATTTAACATTTTTTTCTCTCTCTATTTGCTGTTTTGCTTTTAATTTATTTTGAATCCAACTAACTAAACTCAATCGATAAACTTTTATTTGATTGACAGTTTACAAGATTCGATTTCTAAGAATTCATGTTATATAAGAGTAATAAATACAAAACAAATGCGCAAAATAGTTAAGAAAAACTTTTATGGTGAAAAATAGACAAAACAAATAATTTGTTTTAAATTCCAATGGATTTGGGATGTTATTAAAGTAAAACAGCAAAAGGGTATTAAAAGCTATAAAATACAGCTGTTATTAAAATAAGACAAAATAGATTAGGTTAGTTAAATGTTAGAAAAACTAACAAATTTATATTGACACTTATGTTTTACTAAACAAAGTAAAATGAATGAAGTTTTGATTTAAAAATATATAACTTTTATTACTAAATAAACATTTTATTAAAATCCACTTTTACAGTAAAAAAAAATTAAACTAAGTTAACTTTTAGTTTTTATAAAAAGTTAAACGTTGACTGAAAAACTAAACTTTAATCTGCCTTTAATTTTTTTTTTTTTGTTTAAAGAAAATTGATTGATTAGTATAAATATTTTGTTTGCTAAATATTTTGTTTTAATCACATTTAGTATATAAATATTTAATAATATTTTATTAAAATCAACATATTTGTTAATTACTAAATATTTGATTTTATTTTTTATTTGGTTTAATGTCTCAGGTGCGTTAAATTCAAATGAAATCTGTTTAATTAACTTTTCCGAGAAAAAATCTTTTAGCATACAGTGTTTGCCTTAGTAATGAGTTAATAAAGGGAATAATGGATTTGTTTAATATTAGATAAATTTTCCAATTAAATTTCCATATAATATACAAGTGATAGTACGTATTATTATTACTTTTAATTTTAACTACCATTAAAAAAATCAATTTCTGTCATCTTAAGTATTAATGTTTTATTAAAAACAATTTGTAATTTCTGTTGTAGAAGTTGTTGTTTTTGTTTGCCTATATATTTTTTATTTTGTAAATATTTAGCTAAGATTTATTGTTTTTTAAATGTATTCTCCGGCACGAATTATAGTCACTGCTGTAGATTTTTTACGATTAAAAAATAGTAAAGAACAAGATTTATGACTTTTGAATTTAAATGCTGCAAATTTAATTGTAATTTGATTTTAAAAAATAAGTAGTAAAAGTAAATTAAATTTATAAATACTATTTAATGATTAAATAAATTTCCAGCTGATCAAAAGGGAAACTTTTAAAGTATTCAATAATGGAAAAAGTTCAAAATGATATAAAAGACAAATTTATTAAAGGGGTTTACATAATAAAGGGGTTTACATAATAAAATTTATTTTAATTGGATTTTTATAAAATAACAGTGCTCATATTCAGCTGTACCGAATCTTATATACCCTTTACCTGTCTAAAGATGTGGTGGAGAGATTTCATTGATTTCTTCAGTAGAAAAAATCCAATCAAAATTTCAGTTTTAGGTAAAATTTTGCAATATGTTAACCAAGTTTAGCTATTTTCAAAAGAAGAATTCTGGGAAGTCTTATAGATCTCTTGGTGTAGTTATAGTATATCCAAGTTATTAGACGCCTTCATAAACATCATAACAATCAACACGGATGGAAAGACAGACGGACATCGTTTAAAATTCTCTTTGTGGGAATAATTTTACTAAAGTTATTTTGTAAAATATAAATTATAAATTTATATTATACCCTTAAAACCTATTGTGAAGGGTATAATAATGATAAAACACTTTATAAGCAAAACATTATAAAAATATTTAAATGTTAATTTATTTTATATTCTACTATTCGTCTTAAGTGGAAAATGAAAAAAAAAATCACTTGTTGTAATAGAAACTAATTTAGTATTGAGAAAAATAATAATAATATTAAAGCTTCAAAATTGTGTATTGTTTTAATAATAATTTAAATTTTAAAACACTTTGGAAGCTTAAACTTAATCTGTCTAAAATAGACAAGCACGATTGTTTAGATTTTTGTCTACAAATAAAAAATATATTACATACTGATCTTTATTTCGTTGATTTCTATACAAAGGAAATATATTACTTTTGATACCCAAATTTAGGTCCAATTCATGCTATTTAATAAATATAGTGACCAATACTTTTTACATTCTGTTTTATAAACAAGAGCATACGTTTTCCATGAAATATTTAACTGATAGCAAACAATCTTTATATACTCAACCCGGTAAGTGTAAAATTATTTTCACACTTTTAAAAACTATCCATAATACTTAGGTCTTTGACCAAATAAGCTATAGTATACATGTCATTAGCGTGATACTAGTTGTTTTTTATATCCAAATATGTAAATTTATATTAACTACTAAACTAACTAACTTAATCGCTTTTTACAACTAAATCATCGCTTTACATTTTAATTAAAGTCTTTTTTGCTGTTTTAACTATAAATATCAAAAACAAAATACAAAAAATACCAGAACACCAACTAAAAATAAAATCGCATAATCTCCAAATAAATGACTAAAAAAATCGATTTATTTGGATAAATAAATGTCAACACAAACAACTTAACTTAATCGCCGTATAAAACTTATGCATAAAAAACAAACAAATATTCCCAGCAACTGAAATTAAAAATAACACTAAAAGTTCCCAAATAAAATACAATAAAAACGTTATCAATAACGCTTAAAAAAATAATGATTGTATTTTTTATATTCTCATTAAAAGTGCTGCAGAAATTATGAACAAACAAAAAAACTGATCATTTCCGATTAGTATAATTTCTCGAGTATTTTTTACTATTACTGCATTAATATTAATAATACTCATATCAGAAAAGAAAAGAAAAAATGCTGGTAATAAAAAATCAAATTGTTTAAACAAGCTTTTAGTGAAATAATTTAGCCACCCCCTTTAGTTATAATAATAAAAAACCAGCAAAAAAAAGTTTACGACCAACTAAAAACAATCCAGCAAAAATATTTATTCGTATAAGTAGAAATTATAAAAATAAAATCAATGAAATAAATGGGAAAATAATGATAAAACTGATTTGTTTTACTGTTGTAGTCAGGGTTGCCAATTCAGTATTTTTTGAGAAAATTTTAAAATTTTTTTTTATAGTTATTTTTGTTTTTAAATTATTAGGTTAAATTGGATATATTTTAAGTAATCAAAAACTTTATATTTTGTAATTAAAATGTTAAGCATGAAACTATTTTATCGTAACATCTGGCAACACTTATTGTAGCTGTAGTTTTCTGATGCCAAAAACAACAAAATATTAATTTTTTGTTTTTATTTTTCTAGGGGTACTACTGTAAGGCATATAAAATTGTTAGGTGGTTGGTAACACTTAATAATTCACCAATCGATTTCCTTCTGCTTATATAGTAACAGAAGTTACATCATTAATAGTTTTTACCTAGCAATTTAAGATTTTATAGAGTACTTTAATTGTGTTATTTGGCTAGAAATGCAAAGCGACCAACCCTGACCATACCCACTACACCTATATCGCTATGTATTTGATCAGCTGTAGACTAATTGAAATTGTAAAATTTGATATCTTAAATTTTTTCCCCAAGGTTACCATATAAATACAGTTAGTTAATAGGAGAGACGGACATTTTTGATGCGGATCAGAGAATAAATTTAAATCAGTTGGTATATCTAAAGTTTGGAATACGACTTCTTCATTTGAATAAATGTATAAGACCCCGACTACCTGTGGTGTTGTGGGGGGTAAAAATAATTTTGATTTTATTATTTTATATAATGTTTAGGTTTTAACGAAACCGAAATGGATAAGACACCACGAATGCTGATGAAGTGTGTAGCGGCACAGAAAATACGTATTCCATTCTGCTGGTGTCTAATTATAGTCAACAAACTCTGCTTTGGTACCGCCAAACAGAGACAACAAGGCAATTTACGATTGCAAACTTGCTTATGGTCCATCGAACCGGATGTCGGCTTACGACACTATGTAACCACATCTTTAACACCGTTTACCTCTCTTTTACTTGCCTTAAACGCCTGGCGCTGCTAACTGAGGCCCTCAAAATTGCACACAATGCAAGGCGGGTGCCATTGTTCTTCGATATTTAAAATTAAAACTTTTTTAGGGTTAAATTATATTCGTCTCAACCGATGAAAATAGTTTTTGGTTTTGTATCAGTCGTGCTGCTTTATTGTTTTTGACATTATGGAGAACTGATGTTAGATTAAGTTTATCATATCATTTGCAACATATCGAAGTTGTCATTGTTATCTGAAGAGTGTCTTAATTTTGGAACAATCAATTTCTTTGATAAGTATAGGGCTTACCAATAAAACATTTTATAATACATAATAAAGACTTTATGACATATATTGACGTTACTATTATAAATAAAAAGTTTGAATATTTATGAATGGCAAATAGAAAAAAATATGTACTGGGGTTCACTTAGAAATTATTTAGATTTTAATTCAAGAAAAAATTCTTCTTTTCACTAAAGAATCCAAAGGCCAATGAACGCTATCTTAATTTCTCAAGATTAAATTTATGGCAATGTTTTCAAATTTTTTTAAGCTGGTAATAACGCTACCTCCCAGCGCCGCGGACTTTTAAAAATGTACGTAAAATGAGTAAAATAAAAAATAATAAATAAATCTTTTTAACTTTTCATTGATAAGGTAAAAATTCTTGTAAAGGTCTTATTATATCAAATATAAATTTCTAAATATTTCTCTTTAGTCAAGTATTTTTTGGTGACATTAAATAAACTGTAGGGTACAACAAATTCGGTTTATGATTAAACGTATAATTTTTACTTTTCATATTTTGTTCAAGACAAAACTATTACTTTTTTTTTTTTTTAATTTCAACAAATTCTCATATAAATTCTAATTTGTGTTGTTTATTTTAGTAAATACAAATAAAAATAAATAAATGAGAAAAATAATATTAATAAAGAAAACACAAAAAATAATAATTTTAAATACTTTGGACTTTAAAATAAAGACGTCATTTATAGTTTTATAAAAGCTATATCAAAAGCGTTTTAGTTTTAATTTTTAAAAAATAAAATAAGTAAAAATTTAACTTAATTAAAACAGGACTTTTAATGTCTTTAAGTTTATAATTTTTTTTAGTAAACTATTCTTTTTAAAATTCTTATAGACAATTTTGTAAGAATTTATAAATTAACTGCATGTTTCTCTTTGTCAAACGAAAATTTTGTTACGACTATATACATATATGCAAAACAATCAAAAAATTTAATTGTTGTTTCCAATACAATTTGTCAAAACATAGGGAAACAAAATGAATTTTTAATAATTTTTTAATTTATATTTTTTATTTTTTTTTTTTAAATTTTCATTATTAAAAATATTTTAATACTTTGTTTAACAATTCTTTCAATATTGGGAACTACTGAAAGCTCTTCTTATTGTTAATCAAATTTAAATAGTGTGAATTTTCTTGAAAACGTCTTTTAAAATACATTTAAATTTGCATTTGATTAGCAGTTGAATAATAAATAATTATGTTTCATTGATAATTAAATTCAAAAACAAAAAAATACTTGTAAATTCCATAAAACTGGAAAAACAAGGCGTGCAATTTTAGATTTGTTTATTAAAAAAAAAATAATAATAATAATAATAATAATAAATAATGATAAAAAATATAAAACAAAGTTGATAAAATTTAATACGTTTTAAAAAAAGTTATGAGAAATTATTATTACTATTTATTTTTGTAAGAAATATCAATTTTTTCACTTTATTAATGACACTTAAATTCAAATGAATTATTTTAATTTTTAAAACTTTGTTTGTAGCACAAGTTATTTTTTTAAACAATTTTAATGTAGTTTTTATATAATTAATTAAAGAAAATTAATTACATTTTATAGGTATTTATTTGAAAGTTATGACTTTATGTTTCATTATTATGTCATTATTTTTTGCTTTGCTTTATTAATTAATTGTTGTTTGAATCTTGTTTATAATTCTGTAAAATATTTTTTTATAAAGTTTTTAATACAATTTAGTTTTTATTTTTACTTACACAATTTAAATTTTTTAACTTTCATTTTAAATTTTTTTGCTAAAAATTAATTCAAGTTGATATTTTTATTATTTTTTAACTTTATTTCATAAATTCTATTATTTTTTAATAATTTTTTTTTTTTTATATTTAAATATTATTTGTACAATAGTTTGATTTTTTTTTTTTTTTGGAAAAGTGTTTATTTTCGATTTTTTTTCTTCTAAATTAAAAAAAAAAAAAAAAAAATTTAATTTATTTTAAAAAAAACAGTCAGATCTTTCAATAGTAATAATCAATTATAATTTTAAATAAAATTAATTTGTATTAACCTTGAAATGGTTTAATGGTCTAATTATCTCCAATCTTTGAGAAGAAAATTAAAATTAAGCTCACATATAACTTTTCGTACTTTAAATCCTAACGAAGCCGTATTTTTAAAACTTTTATTAGGGAGCGGAAATAAGCTAATTAGTGTGTAATTTTCTAAGCATTTTTTCTTATTCCAGAGCTTTCTGAAGTTTCCAAACGTGGAAGAAAATTAAAATTCGGCATAATTATTACGCTATTCAATCTACAGGGAAATATCAGGGAGGCAAGATATGCGATTTTTTATTTATTTATTTTTTTAAGGTATATTTTGGTTTTATAAATATATTTTTAACCCATTTCGGCCGCTGTTATGTTTTCGCATCAGTAACTTTAACATCTCCTTATTAAATAATTATGCAATTAATGCAAACTTTTTTGTATTATATGTTTTTGTATTAGTATGTTGTCTTAGAGATAATTTATTTTTATTGAAAATATGCATTAAATTTAAATTTATTTTTTGTAAAACAGACATCGATTAAAATCACGAAAATATTGATATGTTTTGAAGTCGTATATTTTTAATGCTGACAGAGAACTACAGAGTTAAAGAACTAAAAATTTAATATAATTCTGTTAAAAATATTCAACTACAATATATCAACTAAAAATTTCTTAAAAATATAAAATCAAGTGAAGCTGTAATGAGGCTTTCTTAACCGTTATAGGGTTAACTATTGAAAAAATTCACTGTTTTTTTTTAATTATTATTATTATTATTATTATTATTATTATTATTATTATTATTATTATTTTAATATTTTAACACAAATTAAATTTGTTTACCAAGTATTTAAATTAATAAAAATTGTCAGTAATAAATATATTAATATAAATATTCACTGTTTTTTCTTTATAATTATTATAATTTTTTTTTTTTTTTTTTGTACGATATATATTAATATCAGCACTTTTACCGCTTTAATTTTACTCACTTTTAATTTTTTTATCTTTTATTTTTTTAACATTAATTTATTTAAGTTTAATAATTTGTTTTAATCATATTTTCTTAATACTAACAAAAACTGTCAAAATTTGTTATTGTTATTTTATTTGAATTTCTTAATAAACATGTTATAAATTTTATTTATTTTTTATCTTTATTATTTTCAACATTATTTTGATTTTCATATTTTATTTATTTTTTCAATTAGTTTTTGTGTATTTTGTTTAATTTTCAAATTTGTTGTTAATTATTATTTATTTATTCATTTTTATTTAATACTCTCTGAATAAAAATGAGGTGATTTATTTTTGCTACATCTTTTTTATAAAAAAATTCGTTTCACACTTTTGCTTTTGTAGTTTTATCTTGTCAAATAGTATTTATTTTAACTAATTTATTTAATTTTCCAAAAACAATTTTAATATAATTTTTTTATAAGATTTATGTGATTATCATTGTATATCATTTACATTCAATTAAATTTTTTCTCTAAATTAAATAATCATATTTTTAATCTTTTTAAAATTTAGTCATGGCTTAAACACGTTTTAAAGTTATTATTTTTTTCTTAAATAAAATGCATAATCATTAATAATATTTTTTTTTTTTTTTTTTAGTTTTGCCAAATGAAATTTATAATTTATAACGCGACAAACCGAACCGTTTTTTAATGTTTTGATTTTTTTAATTTGAAATCTTAGAAAAAATCTCAGCGTTTTACGTGGTATGACCGACGACTGTTTGTCCGACCGTTGTGGTTTGAAGGCGATATCGCTTTTGTCGTTTAGTACTTTTTGTAACCGTTAAAAACGTCCGCACATTTTGCCTTCTTGGGATAAACTGGATTTTCGGAGTTTGCCAAATCGCTGGCAATGCGTAAAACTACATGTAGACAAAATGACAACAAAAACACACATACATACACTCAGTCACTCACACTTGGACGTAAATACTTACACTGCAACAACAACAACAGCAATGAAAATTTTTGTATATAAACAGAACAGACTGAAAAAGCTAAAGAAATAACAAAAACAACACAGACGGCAAAAGGCAGAAAACAGAATTTGTTTGTGTTGTTTTCTTTTAACAGAAACCAGCCAGAGATCTAACAGCAACAACAAACAACCGTAAAGAGAGTAAATTTGTGAGATTCTCACATGTTTGATGAAAAACAAATCTGTAACAAATTGTTATTTGTCATTGTGAACTCCCAAAGCCACCCACCAGTACAGAAATGAAATTACACTTTTTTTAAACACCTGGTAGTACGTGCACCTTTCTTTTGTTAGTATGTGTACTTGTTCTTTGTATAAAAAAAAACACATGTAATATTATTAAGTAGCTAAGCTAAAAATACGGTGGTAGTTTTTATCTTTGTAATCTAAAAGATTGTGATGGTATTTTTAGTATATTAAAAAGTACTTTTTATGCCAAAAAAAAGTAACAGATAAGGAAAAGAATCGAAATTAAGTAAATTAAGCTTAATTTCAAATTGTTTAACTACTAACGGACCTTTTGATACAAAACCGACCTAGAATAGTTTTGTTAATCAACAGAAAATATTTATAAAAAATAGCTCTGAATATCCCAAAAGTACCAACAAAGGTTTACCAAAAACGTTTTATGTGAAAACTGTGGTCAATTATGGATCGATTCTTGTGATTATAGATTATAATTGTATAAATTGTATTGTATTTTCTATCGAATATTACTAAAATTATTGGCACGTGGTACTTCTTAATTATAATTGTATAAATTGTATAAATTGTATTGTATTTTCTATCGAATATTACTAAAATTAAGAAGTACCACGTGCCAATAATCTGCAAAATCACTTTTATAAAGCGAACAAATAATAATTTATATTATCTAAAGGAAAATTTTCAAATTAAAGTAAAATAGTTTTGACCATTTTCACAAAAATATAGAAAAGTATTTGCAATATTAATTTTTTGAGAATGGGTTTGAAAATATAATACTTTTAATTTTTTGGGAAAATATATCAATAAGTATCGTTTAAGATATTTTCAACATCTTCTTCAAACAGAAAATTTAAAAATAAGAACAGGAATTTCTAAACTCTCACTTTAAAATTTTTAAAATTGATACAGATTTTAAATATACAACATTATGGTATAAATATTTCTTTACCATTTTTTTTATACCCTACACCACCATAGGTGGTTGGGGTATTATGCGTTTGTTCTGATGTTTATAACGCATAGAAAAAAAACATCAGACCACCACCTTAAAGAGTCGACTTAACATTGTAATCAAACTATAGGTGGAATTTTTAAGCACACGATCGTCTATTAGGTCATAGACGAATCCTATTGAAACTGGTTATGATTCTTCTAGCTCAAAACAAATATTCTCCCAGAATAGGAATTTAACGACTATAAATATATATTGTGATATTTTAATAAAATTTGGTACAAATAAGTTCTAAATTTGGCTCAAAGATTTTTATATACATCTTTGAGCCAAATTTTATGATTGGCCCATAGTACACCATAGCTCCCATATAAAACCATCTTCCGAAAATCACTTAAACGTGCATATATTCCATACATATGTTGGTATGAAGTTAATATTTGACACAAATAAGTGTAATTAGAAACTACAGTGCCAATTTTTATGACAATTGATCGATAATTTACCATAGCTCTCATGTAAGACACAAGTCCAGGAATCACCTCGAAGTACAGAATCCCATATAAATGTTAACATCAACATAATATAATGCATATGTATGTTTTATAAAAATATGCATTACATTTAATGCATGTATAGGTCCACAATTGGCCTTAAAAAACATTTTCCCAAATTTTGATGTGTATACACAATGGGTAGGGTATCGTATGGTCGGGTTTGCCCGACTATGCTCCTTTCTCGTTTTAATTTCCAAAATGTTTACTATTCTTTTAATTAATTAATAAATAGTTTTTCTTATTTAAAAAGTATATTTTCCCTCTTTTATATAAAGTACCATTTTTGGTACCCTAAAAAATCCCTTTAATCCCATTATATGTTATAAGTAAATAAACAATTTTTTATTTAGATAAAAAATAACAATATAAACAATTTCCACTCTCCATTACCAAAATAAATTAAAACACAAAAAAACGACACAAATTTGATTTCCACGTCTTTCCTCAGGCATAGAATTGTGGAGGTGTTCTTTTTTTAAATTAATTATTAATTTTTGCCAAAATATATATAAAGATGTAGATGTTTTCTTGTTATTTTTTTGCACACACATAATCATATTTGTCAAATTATAAAAAAAACTAAAATAAAAACAATAATATAAATTTCCATTTCATTTTGCTACAAATCATTTATTTAGTTTTTATTTTTATTTTTAATTTTATTAGTATTTCTTTGTTTTTTTTTCTTTAGTTTGGCTACGAAATATTTGGAATGTTTACATTTGCAGATTTTTCTTTTTGTATACATTTGTGTTTTTATTTGTATTTGTTGTGTTATCAGATGCATGAAGAAGAGAGAAAGACAACCAAAATAAATCTTTGTTTTCCCGCTATTTGTTTAAGTTTTATTTTTACTCATTCTCTAATGTTTGTTTTTGTGACGGAATTCTCTTTGCAGACATTTAGAAAATTGTTTTTAAATGAGAAAAGTTTTGTTTATGTGGTAGCTAACTGTTAATACGCCCTTAACAGAAATAAAGCTTTATGATAAGATAGCTATTGGTAAAAATACAATAAGAGAAAAATATGTGATCGAATTATCGAAGTATTTTTTATGAGCAAATGTTGAGAGTTTTCTATGTAAAATTATATTTTAATTGTACTTAAATTTAAAAAAAAAATAAAAAATTTAATAATAGTTATAATACTCTTATAATTAAATATAAATGTATATTTTGTTTACATAAAATTGTCGATAAATTTTAAGACTTACCCAATATTTATACAATGCTGAATTAAAATGTCTACATAAAAACTTTCATACGTACCTGAAAAAAAAAAAAAAAATAAAAAAAAAATAAAAAATAATTTTATTATTATTATTATTATTTTAAAGTTAATAAAAATTTAACTTTTTCTCCTATTTACTCTTTATTTTGTAAAACACTTTCCTGACTTTGAAAATTTATCCATAAAATTAAAAAGAATGAAATATTTTAAAAATTTTTTACTTTAAGGTAAATTAATATAAATAAAAAAATCGTTAAAATCTATAAGCTTTTATTTAGCACTAATTTCAGTAATACCTGTAAAGAGATTTTAGTAGTTTAACAATTTCTTAAAAATTCTATTTAGAAATTAAAAATTTTCTTAAAAAATGCCCATGTTGAAATTTTACCTACCTTAATATATAACAAATTTTTTACAATTCCTAACAAAATTGTACCATTTTTTATATATTTTTATATATCGAGGGCTTATATTCATGCAAAGCACCATTGTTCAGGAGAACATAAAAACTGTTTATTTCTCTCATTTTTCAACATTTTGCGATCCGTTCTTCTACGAGTTATTTATATTACGTCTACTACCTCATACTGAAAAATAAATCTTTTAACTACATTATTCGCAAAGTTATGGTAGATAGCCCATTTTGTCTTAATTATTTTTAATGTATGTTATAAAATTTTCATATAGCCCGTTTTGTTCATTGGAAATTAAAGAAGTAAAACTTAATATTTTTTGAAAAAAAAAAAAAAAATAAATTACAATATATTAAATTTATGATATCATACCGATCAGGAGATAAAAAAAGCGAAATTTTGTGGTTGGCTGGACCATTTTTAATTGTTAGAAATTTCAAATAACAGGAATGTTTACGAAAAAGACGAAAATGTGTTCAAAATTAAAATTATAAATTAAATTTAGAAAAAAAAAAAAAAAAAAAAATTAAAAAAAAAATGTGAACCAACTAAAATTGCATCAAATTGCATATCAACAACTCAAAAATTATTAAAACCTTTAAAGACGATGTTTATTGCACTTTTTATTTAATTATCATTTTTTAATAAACGGCTTTTGGTATCTAAGATATTTTGCTTATAATCACCAATTTTATTAATTTTTTTTCATTTCTGTCCTCAAATCTATGGTAGATTGCTCCCACTTAGCTTCATAAAATGTTGATAGGTGTACCCGCGTATGATTTATAGGCATCTAAAAAAGGTTAAAAATCTAACTTTAATGGCTTTTTTCTCCAGACTGAATTGAGATAACAAAATTTTTTTGAGATATATTAAGATTCTAATTGAAAATGTTTAAGAAAAGTTCAAACCGCAAATAAAATTCTCATTATTTATCAATTTTTATTTTTACATTTCTTTGAAAATCAAACAAAAACTTGCAGATAGCTCGTTTTTCATTAAAAAAAATATACTGTTTGTAGATAGCCCAAAAACAAAAAGTGAAAAACATAGTGTTAGAATTAACTTTTGATTCCAAAATTAACACCATATATAAAAAATAGAAAACTGAAGTCTGACGCAAAAAAAAAATTTGTAAATCTGCATATGGCCCGATTTGAATATAAGCCCTCGATATATAACTAGATTGATTGAATTCTTTTTATTTGTAGACATATTTTTTCAGTGTATTAATAACTGTAACTTATTTAAAAAAAGCTTTTTTCTGCAAGAAATAACATTCATATGGACATTATTCTCTCTCACCATATTTTACATTAACATTACTGTTAATTTAAAGGAGTATATTTCTATTGTTTACTTTTAGGCGTAACTGCAAAATGATAAGCCCAACACCACTGTAAACAGCATAAACATTTTATAAATAGTCAACAGGTTGAAAAATGTAATATTCCCGGGTATATCAAAATACACACGGGGTATTTTTTTTTTTTTTTTTTTTTAAAGAAATACAACAGATGTTTTTATTGGTACATGTCTCGAAAGCGAAAGTAAAAACAACAGCAACAACAAGAGTTGATTATATGTAAAATTAAAATAAACATTCAGGTAAGTAATGAAAAACATACATACGTGAGCTTCCTTTAAACTTGTCCTATAAAATGTATATGTTATCTTAATTTAAAGAATACAAATTGCTAAAAGTACCATAATCCCAGTCATATATTTATTTACACACATACAAATACAGCTTTAGGTGTAGGTGTAACTTTTAAGGTTAAAGTAATTAAAGAAAATAAAGTAATCCATTAATTAATGTGTAAATTATATCAAGTGAAAAAAGTATTTTACTTTTTTTTTAACATAACAGACTTAAGTTGAAAATTTTCAAAATTCATTGAAGTAAAAAAGCAAAATAGTGTTTTTTTGCCTAACATATGAGGTTAATTTTTGTATTAAAAAAAAAAAATATATAAAAAAATAAAATAACATTACATACTTATTTACATATGTATGTAAAAATATACATATGTACATATTTATCATACGTATCATTTAACACAAATAATAAAAAACCGCTTGATTACGTGAGCTAAATTAACAGAAGCGTAAATCCTTACTAAAAAAAAAAAAAAAAAAAAAAAAAAACATTCATACATACATACTTATATATGTATGTATATACAATTACAAACTCGCTTACATCTATACCAATACTCCTTGGCTTATATTTGTTTGTAAACCTTTAATAATCATGAAAAATTTTTTCAACATAATTTCGCCTCTCATATAACTTTTTAGTTATTTTTATTTTAAGACTTTTTCTAGAATACGTTTTTTTACTTGTGCTGTGTTTTTGAAGAAAAATATTATTAAGAGATTTTGAAATTCTTGGAAATAAATAAAGATTTTCAGGTGGGAGTTGTCAACCACTTCAAAGTTGTTTTCTTATTAAGTATTTCTAATTTGTTAATTTATGTATTTTTAGCTTAAATTCAATTTAAATGTCTAAGTTATTTATTTATAACCAGTAATCGATTTTATGTTAAATACATAATACTATAATTGTATTTATATGATATTAACCCATTAAGAGAAAGTAATATTTACAAAACCTGGAAATATATTTCACAGCTCTTTCTGCAACGTTTACTAAAATACATAAAATTATTTTATTTCACTACTTTCAAAGTAGGAGAAAATTTTTGTAAACAAATTTTTAGAGATTATCTAAAAAAAAGTTGGTGAAGAATTATGAATTTAAAATATTATTTATTATATTTTATGCTTCAATCATTCCCACTGTGCGTCTTGTATACACAAATTAATTTTTAAAATTTTTGTTAATGTTATAATAATTTGCTTATAGCTGATGGACATTTTTAGGCTAAATTGTCTTTAGTTATTTGATATTTATTGACACTAAATTGTGATTGAAAGTTTACAATGTTTTGAGAGTGAAAAACATTAAATTAAAATTAACAAATTTGATTATAATCTTATTAAACTGTTAGTTTGTGGTCGAAATGACTTTAATTAACAAGGCAATGGGTAAGAAATATATTGTACAACTTTTAATCAACATGTAATCTGACAGATTTTTGATAAGGAGTGTTTACTGGTTATTTGGTGGCTATATGTTATTAAACGACAAAATATTGAGAGTGAAAAAAACAAGGCATGAATTACATGTAATGGCTACGATTTTAGCAGCAAATAAATTTATATTAAATATTTTCACAAATATTTATTGATTTTAAAATTTTGTAGCATAAACAATTTTTAAGAAATGTGTGAACAAACAGATAGGAATAAATCGTCTCATAGTTTTATAGATAATAACATTTAAAATTTCAAAAATATTGAACACTGCTATAACGAAATTATGTCTTTTCTTTGGTACCATTAAAATTTATTAATTTTTGTATTTTACGGATAAAATGAACACTGCTATATCGTGTTTGGTGCGATTCACATTGGGGTAAAAGGTGTTCAAAATAGCGATTAATTCAGAGAAAAGTGATATCAATATTTTAATGATCACGTTTTATTATATGTTGGAGTATTATGTGTTTGTGCAAATTATGTAACGCAGAGAAAAAGTCTTCCGACCCTCACCTTAAAGTGTACTCAGAATCACTTTCTGAGTCGATTTAACCATGTCCGTCCGTCCGTCTGGTCGGCTGGCTGTCCATGTAAAGCTTGTGCGCAAAGTACAGGTTGCAATTTTGAATATAATTTGATAAAATTTGGTACATATGATTTTTTTTTTTTTTTTACATAAGGACGAAGCCTATTGAATTTGGTCATGATCGGCCCATTATTTCACTTGGCCCCCATATAAATGTCCTCCCGGAATATAGTTTTAACACTCTTAAATACCTTAAAAATAAAAACAATTTATTGAAATTTGACACAAATAAGTTTTATAAAAGTATAAATCCGTATGCCAAATTTCGTGAAGATCGGTCCACAATTGACCATAGCTAACATATTAACACTTCTTTCGAAAATCCCTTTAACGTTTATAAATTCCATAACAATTTTAGTATCAAATTAACATTCGACACAAATTAAATAAAAAAAAATTATGAGTATAAATGACAGTGAAAAATTTTAGGAAGATCGGTTCATAATTTCCCATAAGACCCAATTTTGGAATGCATAAATACATGTGAATCTTAGTATCTATGTAATATTCTGTATTAGTATTTCTTATTTTACACTTAATCCAAATATAGGTCCATAAAATGCCCCTTCCCTAATTTTGGTACACATGGTGTAGGTTATCATATGGTCGGGTTTAGAAACGACTATATCTCTTTCTCTTGTTTTTTATACTTATTATTAGGCAAACAAATTCAGTTTTAGAATTCTAAGATTTTTTTTGCAGAATGGTAATGTACGTCCGTCTACACATTAGAGTTCAATGAGTCGAAAATTATGCATAATTCAGGGAAAGGCGATATCAACACTTTAATAATCATGTTTAATTTTTTTTTTATTTATTTGTAAGTAAAACATTTGGGTTAAATGGGTCGAAAATGACAATTCATGGAAAAGTGATATCAATACTTTAACATGTAGATTTAGTTTTTATATTGATCAATAAGTAAAAAAATAATATATTTTTGGATTTTTAAGTCTTTTCTTAAAGAATTCTAATGTCTGTTTTTCCGTCCGTCCGTCTGTTTATTCATTTTTGCAAACTTGTCAAAAATTTTCTTTATTCGATAGACAATTTTGTTCTTTAATAAACTGAAAAAAACATGATAAAATCGCTTGAACATTTTGGGATATATTTACATAATTTTCACTAGATTTTCTGCACGGGCTCCTCTTTGCAGAAAAAATTATTACCATATATTTTTAATTAACATGTAATATTTTCCAGTAAAAATTAAATTCAAGTAAGATTTTATTTCACATTTAAATGTTTAATTCATCCAATCATATACTTGATTGATTTAATAAATTTTTTAATTGGAAATATGGATTGATATAATAATTTTGGTGAGATGTGAAAATTCAAAAAACGTTTTTTATTCAATGAATTATTTACTAATATTTTTTTCGGTGTTATCAGATTAACTTCAAATTTCAGAAAATAAATTTTAAAAATTTCTCATATAACGAAGAGATAGTTCAGTGTGCTTGACATCCTATCAAGATTTAAATAGCTTAACTTTTCTTGTTTTCCTAATGATGCATTCTTTATTTAAATTATTTTATTTTAAAATATTCAGGTGTAACTCAAAAGTAAAAACACAGCTTTCATAATTAAAATCCATTCAATATTCCCTGAAAATGTTTATTTAAATACATATTTGTAATTGTGCATTTTTGTTTGTAATTAATAATAATAATAAAATGAAATAATGTAGTAAAATAACTAGTTTTTCTGGCAAAAAATAAAAAATAATAAAAAAAAAAAATAAATAAAAAATGATGAATGCTTAAATTTTCATAGTTCAAAAATTATATATAAAAACATAATTTTTCCAAAGATGATAAAAAAAATTAACCAATAGAAATATTCCCTACAATTTGATATATAAAACATGTATATGCGATAACTAGGGCTTTCTAAAAACTGATTTCAACAGACAGACGGACAGACTTTCAGACAGACATCGTTATATCGCCTCCCCTATAAATAAGTATTTTGGGGTCTTAGATGAATATTGTAGAAATTACAAACGGAATGACAAATTTATATATACCCTATACACCTATGGTGATGGGTATAATAAATACACTGACCCCTAGTTTCCACGCAGACATTTTTGTGTCCGCAATTGTCAAATTCCATCTCTCTTTTCAAAATGTTACGTGTGGACCAATAAGAAATCTATTGCGCAATCTATTTCGCAATAAATGTTTAAACACAAAGCTGAGCATTAATGTTTAACATAAGCTGTCAAATTTATTGTTATTTTTTAAAATTTTGATTATTTAAACAAAACAAAGATGAATAATGCATTAATTTTGTTTTAAAAGGACAAATAGAAAATAAAAACCGAGAATAAAATAACATTTTCCATAAAAACGACAAATTAAAATGTTTATTTCTCATGTACGTTTTCTCCACCCCTTAAGATAAAGTTGGAAATAAAAGCTTTTTCCTGTTATTCTGCCGACGTTATTTCTTGTGTTAGGAAATAAAAACGTCTGCGTGGAGACGTAGAGTGAAAGTTGATGAAAATTAAATTTTTTACTTTTTTTCAAAAATATAAAAAAATTTTTAATTTTGACAGCTCTTTATAAGAAAACAACACAACCTAGCCGGAAGATTTTAATTGATATTGATAAATATTTTTATTCGTACCCAACTTTATTACAAAAATGTAAATTTCGAAATACAATTAATCGCCACTTTTCACCCCAACGTGCGATTGTACAATATGTGGAATTAAGGTTCTTTTAGTGGGAATTATGTCTGTTATGCTAGAGGATTTATTTCAACAAATTAAGGTCCATATTTTTCCCGAAATCTGAACGAAACTTTTGTAAAAATTTGGTTTTTAGAGAAACTTTAAATATTGTATCTGTAACAAAATTAAATATTTTGTATTTTACTTAAGATATCTATTTTACTTAAGAAATATTCGCCAAAGTTCAACTTTATTATTAATAATGATATAATGAAAAAAAAACCCGCGAAAATCAAAAACAAAAATTTCATAAGCTCAATAAAGATGTAATTTGGAAAGTATAAAATCTTTATACATTCTAAACAATTTTTTAGTTACAGATGAATAAGTGTTGATGAATTTATTTAAAATTTCTTAATATTTCTAAATTTTAAATTTAATTTTTGGGCTCGGAAAATATAATGGTTTTGTATATGCATATTAATGATAATTTTATTATTACACGAAAAGAAAACAAAATTGAATAAAATCTGATAAAAATGCGTTCAATATATTCGAAAAATTATATCAAGTTTTTGTGGAATTTTTAATTTAAAATACCTATACAGAGATTAGCACACATTGCATACCTCTTAATGGGAGTTTTAAGAAAAAATTGGCTGCTGTTTTAAAAATTTGCATATCAGAGTTGTCCTAATTTGAGACCCAATGGTCTTGATCTCTGAAGGTTCTGTAAAATTCGCTTTTCAAATTTATATAATATATATATAACCTTACTTAAGTTAGATACTTCCAAAATATTTCGATTTTTCTGCATTGCCGAAACATTAAAATAAAATTTTCATAACCTCTAAAATATTTCTTTTAAATAAAAAAAAAAAAAAAAAATAAAAATCAATTGAACAATGCCGTTCTACTAGAGAGAGACAAGTTGAGACAAGTTTTCTGAAACCCGACGAATATGAATAATATTTTTATTTTCTGTTTATTTCTTTACATTTAGGACAAAATGGAAATTCAAAAATATTTAAATGTATATATTATTGGAGAGAAATCTATTTTGTCCGCTATGAATCTGGACTTTGTTAATGTCTATTTATTTATCAATTTATTAATATTTATAAAATGTAGTTCAAATGAAGTAATAAATATAATTTTAACTAATCACTTTGATATTTTTTAATATACAATTCTTTGCATTTAGACCTCTTTAAATTAAAATGCCAAATTCTTATATTCTTTATATACTTTTCAAAGACCATACAAACACAAAACACCAAAAATGCAAATTTTATTAAAATTTCGTTAAAAAACTCACCTTAAAACGTGTATTGGATTAAATTGAATTTAGTATGCAAAATAAATCTTTTTAGAACAGTAACTGAATTAAGAAATCTTTAGATGCCTTTTTCTTTTACAAAGATTTCTTATTTGTTAAACACTTTTATTTATTAAAATTTTCTTTTCTTTGTTTTCTTGACTTTTAAACACTTTGACTGCTAAAATAGCATTGAAACGCTAACAAAATTTAGTTAAGCGTTCAAGCTGAGATTTATCACAATTTTTTGTTTTAATTGAAATTACTTTAAGACCCATACACTCTAAAACATGTGTGTATGTGTTTTGTAAGCAAACAGTTATTTAAAAACACTTGGAAACTTTTTTCTTAAACAAACTTCATCCATTTATATCAATCTTTATTGAGTTTCAAAAATTGTGGATTTAGCTAACGGAGCGTGTTGTAGTTGCTGCTGCTGTTAATGTTGCAGCAGTTGTTGTCATTCTTTGCTAAAGACCGATAATTGCCAATGATTAGAGGTGAAAAATGTGGCAAAATTTTTAACGAAAATCATTTGTTTTGTAAATTTAGTTTGAAAAATTTTATAGAGACAAAAACATGAATGACAATATTTTATTAATTTTTATTTTTAGTATTTTTCGTATAGGTTTATTTGCTTTACGTTTGAATTTGGTTTGTTTGTGAAAAGTTTTCAAATTGCCCTACAATTGCAGCGTTATTTAGTTCATATGACTAACAATGTTGAGTTTTCATGTAGATTAATTGCGGACATTAAGTGCGTTTTATAATAAAAACCATAAATGTTTTAAATTACAACAGTAAAATGTTGACTTGTTGCACCGTTAAAAGAAATTTTACCTTTTATAAAGTTCTTTTATATAAATAAATGGGCAACATTTCGAAGATGTTATTATATATTATATTCTACATTTTTATATTTTCTTTTATATCAGTTTTATTTTAGAAGGACAATTAATTTTTTATAATTTTATAACAATAATGCAATTATTTTTAAAAAGATAACATTTTAAAAATTTTTTCTGTAGGAAAATAAAACTAATATTAAAATTCAATACAAAAGTAAACTGTTAATTCAAAATGTAAAATTTTTCTAATGTCTGAAAATAATTTTATATATGTAATTCTATTTAGCAAATTTATTTTTTTGTAAGAATATTCCTTTAAATTTTTTTATTCGTCCCCCTTTTAGATCTGCCACTTTTCATAGACAGCGTGCAACTTTTGAAAAATAATAAAATAAACAAAAAAAACACACCTGAAATTAAGTGTGCATTTTTTCCAAATTGTTGGCTTCTTTTGACCATATTATAATTGGCAATTGGGACCAGTCTCGGCGGACAACATACACACAGCATGCAGGCAAGCATGATTTATTTATCAACGCATGCATTAACCCCTTAAATACACGCACATAAAACCCCCTCCACCAATAAACCCCCACACACAATAACATGACAGCATGAAATAAAATTATGTCTCAAATACGTAGCCAGAGGCTGATTGCAAATTTGAAACTTGTTGCAAATTGAACAAATGCATTTAAATATGAGGAAAACTTTTTACCAGGTCAACAGTATGTGGACCAAAAACAAAAAAGAAAAAGCTAAATATCAACAACAAAAACAAAAACATTTAATGAAAATAAACCTGTTCAGAGTTCATAACGAATCATACACGGTGTTGATATTGGTTTGTTGGAAAAGTTGGGGAGAAAAAAATAGGGGACATGTAACCAAAACAAATCAGTTAACATAAACTTTTGGTTGGCAACCAAAAATAGCAGTTACAGCATAAAGCAATTTGATACACGCAACACAATTTACGGACATAAAGCAGCATGATGGATAATTTCACACAAATACGCAATTTGGTAGAAAAATATACGCACAAAGACTAAATGCATTTTATACGAGGTTAGATTGAGAATTGTTTTCTTTGAAAATTTAAAAATAATTTGATGAAAGTGAAGGGAAAATTAGAAGAGAGTTCCTTATAACAAGTATTTGAATTTGGCGACAAATATATGAATTTTAGAACACCCTTTAATTATCTTTTAGTTAGAAGATAGTTTAAAAAAAAGCAAATTTCTTATAGCAATAAACTTTTCATTCTTCCCTCATCAAAGATATTATGCACTGATTGTTGCTGTTGTAACTACATCTAAACAAAGTGTAAATGTCATAAAACATTTTGACTTGAAGAGAAGGAAAAGGAGGAAAAAAAAAAAATTAAAAAATGCGTAAAATAACGCGCCATCATAATTTAATCAACCAACAAACATTGGGTTAGTTACACAGCGTACCTTTTTCAAATCAGTGACGATGATGAACGATTCAGTCAATACACAACATTTAAGATGAATGACATTCTACTAACAAGCCAAAACACTAGTCAACAACAACAGCAGCATTCATGTATGATGTATGTATGCATTTATTTAGTCCGTTGTTATTATTTCATTGCTGGCTGGCCGACTGGCTGGTTGCCTTCACTCATTTCATTGATTGGCAAAAGAGTAATAAATCAAATGTCAAATCAATTGCGTACTCGCGTATATATAATTGTATGTTAGTAAGTATATACACTTTTATATGTATATCATAAATACATTTAACATGTTGCATTTGTTGTTGCCATTGTTGATTTTTTAATATTTTGTTAATTCAATGCAGCTTCATTGTTAATTCCTGTTTTGTTCAACGACACCAAAATCACATTTATGGTCGGTCAGAAAGGTACATAAATGTTTTTGTGTTGCTATATTTTTTTCCTTCTGCATCTTTTGATTTTCGTTTTTAGTTGTTGCATTAATTAACACCTTTTTGCATTTTTTGTGTGCTGTTGCTCTTGTTATGGTTGATTTGTATCAAATTTAATGCAGTTTTGTGTTGTTGTTTGTTTTTTATTTTTTTTATTTATCGGAAGATTTATGTGAAAATAATATTGGTTGAGAAAAGAAGTTACTTCGGTAGCAAATATATGTTGAAAATCGTTTACTATATCGCTAATAGTATTTCAAGACTGTTATAAATATCTGCTTACTTTTGTTAACAAAATTTAAGCCTACGGCCGATACATAATAAAATATAAGTTAGTCATGATCCGGGTAATACAGTTAAGTTATAAATACTATACTTTGATATCAATTGTTAATTTAAATCATTTAATTTGTCATAAAACAAAAGTAAATCAATAAATATGTATATACAAAGAAAACATATTTGGCGATGTTCACGATCAGTGTTGCCAGTTTAGCCTTTTTAAGGCTAGATCTAGCCTTTTTATTTTGATTTTAGCCTCAAAATTTT
Source organism: Protophormia terraenovae (assembly GCA_951394005.1). NCBI lineage: Eukaryota > Metazoa > Arthropoda > Insecta > Diptera > Calliphoridae > Protophormia > Protophormia terraenovae. The sequence continues at coordinate 149,958,715 of OX596074.1, forward strand.
CGTTTTAGCTTCTAGCTTTTTTGTTAGCCTTTTTTATTTTTAACATAGCCTTAAAAAGGCTAAAATTTTACAAAATTTATTTTTACAAAATCATCAATTTAAGCATTTGTGTATATTAATTCTTACAAGAATATCGAAATTATTTATATTTAATGAAAATTTTCGCCTGCGGCGCTTCATTCTACAAAAATATTACAATTATTTTTTGACAAACTTTATTACCCATATAAACTAATTAATTTTTATTTAGAAAATCACTAAAATATATTTAACAAATACCAAAATCTAATCAGAACAAAAAAATTAATGCTTTTAAAAAAAAAAAAAAAAAATATGAGCATTTTTCTGGCTTTATTTTTTTTTTTTTTGGGAACTTAGTCTTTTCTGACCTTTTTTTAAGTCCAATTTAGCATCTTTTTTTCTCAAGTCCTGGCAACACTGTTCACGATATCCGTCCGTATGTCCTTCTACAATATGTTCACTTTGTTGTAAAATTACAGGTCTCAATTTTTAAGATAATTGAATGAACTTTAGTACATTGGCTTTCATCCACAAATCACATATAAATTTTTTCCGAGAATAGAGCACTGATGCTCAAAGGAACTTAAGTATTATATAATTAATTAAAAATATTTTGAAAAATATGAGGTGTTTAAATAAATCAAAGTTTATGTCATATGCCAACTATCTTTTGGATTTATTAAATCTAGATGGGATAAGAAGGATTTTGGGATTCTAACGAATTTTTGTATTTTGTCCAGATTCCCTATAGAGCGCTTATGACTTAATTCAATAAAAAAAAACAAAAAACAAATATTTGTTCAACTTACCAACTTACCAAGTTGAACAAATATTTGTTTTTTGTTTTTTTTTATTGAATTAAGTCATAAGCGCTCTATAGGGAATCTGGATTTTCTCGATGAATAAAAGTATATTTGGTTATTTTTGACTATTGATGAAAACCTAACCTAACCTGCGATTTATTGTTCTTATTATGCAAATTTCAACAACCGAAGCTAACCAACTTGATCGATCCTGCATAATAAAGAGTATTACCAAAGTATCAATTTTGCAAATTTAACATATTTTAAATTCATAATAACTGCAATATATGAGCTTTAAAATTTTTTTTGATTTATTTTTGATGTAATAGTAGACAACATTTGAACCGATTCAAATTGATTAACTCTTAGTAAATCATATTTATTTATTTTTTTTAAAAAATAGTATATGGGCAATTATCAACAATTTTTAACCTGGCTGAAACTGACTTAAATCCTTAATAACTTTTGTGGTAATGATATTTTAAACAAACTGGTTACAGATCTGAACTCACAAGACTTGAAGCTAATACAGTGCAAAATTTTAGCACAATAGGTTTCTTTTTCTAACCATGATTGTTGTTCAAAATTCAAGAATATAGAAAAACTGATAAAAACTACTTAAGTTCTTACCATTCTTCTAAAATTTTTGTACGCGCGTTGATATTTTTTGATCTTACTCTATCATAAGTAAACTAATCGGACTTTTTACATAAATTCTGCACCATCATTCTTGTTGTGCAGACTTTCAACAACTAAATACAGGGTAGTCAAGTTTTTATGACAAAATTTTTTGGCTTTTTAAATTTTTCAGTTTTTTGGGCGCGGTCTGTGCGCCCCTCAACCGAATGCAAAATTTGGGACAAGGATTGATAATTGTTATAATTGTACGTATTTTGCGCTATATCCCGTTGATGTGCCCGAAACAGTCAACGTAGTAGATATGCTCAAAGTTTGGAAAACAACAACGAAAATTTTTCAAAAAGTCAGTTATTCGCGAGGCATATTCACATTTTCATAAGGAATTGCTTGGATTCCTGCGTGAACCTAGTTTTTTGTCATTTTACATAACAAAATCGGAGGAGCATTGAAAATAAATTTAATACAAAAATTGTATGGACTTTTTGAAAATTATGCAAAAATTGCATTTTTTGTTTTTGTATTTTTATACAGAAAATTGCAATTTAAACAAATATTGGATATAAAGATATACGAGTGGCGATAAATATAATTGATTAGGATCATAAATTTAAGTGAAATGTCGTTGATAATTGAAAACGGAACACTTTTGTCAAAACACATTTCGCTAAGACACATCGTGTGGACAGCATGAAATTGACTATAATTGACATAATTAGAAAGGTGTTTGTTTTGCTTAATGAAAATTCAGAGGCGCATCAAAAAATTTTGAGAGATAAACATTTTATGGACCAAAAAATATTTACATGTGTGAAAAAAGGATCAAAATATTAAAAAGCGTTTCTTTGTAATAAACTCTAACAAAATATATTTTCAATCAATATATGGAGAAATAACTTAGATTCGATCAAAATTTTTCACAAACTGATTCTACATGCATTTGAGTCACTTTATATGTATATAAAAGGTTTTTAATGTGCCATCAAAAAAAAAAAAAAAAAAATAATATTTTTATTTATAAAAATTTCAATTATTTCCCTCTATTTATATAAATTTTATGATTGGAGCAAAATCAAAGGAAATTTTAATTGATATAAGCAATTTTCTAATTGAAATTGATTTGTATAAATAATGTTTTGGTGGACGTAGTTATATGATACACAAAATGCACTAAAAAGAATTCATAAAAACCGTGAATGTTGTCAAAGTGGATGAAATGTTCGCCATCATTTTCATCTATTTAAAAACTGACGTAAGTTATTCATAATAACAATGCGAAAGATTTGAAGGTCCTCATTAGTTTTTATTTCCAATTGTTTCTATTATAACATGGTATATTTGCAAGATATGGACAGGCTTCTTTTACTAGTTTAAACAAAAGAACTTTTAACTATAAGTAAGTTTAAAAAAAAATGGATTTTTAGTTATAAATAATGTAAAGAAAAGTAGTTGTAGTAAAAAACATATAGAAATTATCTTGGGTACCGGAGAACTCAGGTATTAGGTATTACCTTTAAAGTTATTTTAAGTCATAGATTTTTTTTTTTTTTTTTGCTCAACTTTTTAAAGTTTAAAAACGTCTCAATTATTGAGATCGGGAGTTATATGGCTATATATGTATTTTCTAATTAATGAAATGAAAACATTTTAAAGAGTTTCACCGTAGGATAAAGTATAATATTGAAATTTTTCAGGAGAACTTAAAAAAAAGGTTTCAAAGTTAATTTTATTTAGTTTATATCTCTAATAATAATCATATAATTATTATAATTATTATTATCATATAATTATTATGCCAATTTTGTAAACAATTCTACTTCAAAAGCTTTCTTTTACGATTAAGAACCTTTCAAGTAACACTACTTCGAATTATGATGATTTGCTAAAGTTCCATAGAAATTATTCTACACGATAAAAGCTTAAAAATAATTTTATACCCTTGCGGATATTCTATTTATGTTCGAGTAATTAACCACATTTAGTATTGCACAATTTTTTTAGATTCCTAAACTAAGGAAACTCAGGTTATTTGGCATAACCAATTTTTTTTTTTTTTTTTGTTTGATAAATTTAAAACAGGAAACTATTTCCTCATTAACCTAATATTATGAAGTAATATTACTAAGAAGGCATAGGCTTTGAAAAATTTATATCGACCACATATTTTGTCCACTTAGTGCAATTACTATTTTATCGTAATCTTAAATATCAGTCGTATTTAAAAAGTGATCATTCACTTAACGCCTCTGATTGATGAATATAGTGATTAATCAATTAGTTACACGTTAATCGAAAGACAGTTAAAATGAATAAAAACAATATTTAAGGAATGCTGTTGAAAAAGTTAAATCTTTAATTTATTGTTTAGTAATGTTTAATGAATTGGATTGAAAATTTGCTATATCATACTTAATCCTAACAGTCTTTAATGGATATGTTTCTCTAAACTTGTAGGTGTACAAACTATAGCTCTACCAAATTTCAAAATTTTATTAAATATAATTAAAGAATTCAATTAGATTTAATCATGATATAACTACAGGAGGTAGAATCATATGGGAGAGTTGTTATTTGGAATTCTTGTTAAGTCAGAAAACTGAAAAATGAAGTTAGAAATAAAAGAAATATAAAATAATTTGTTTGTTCTTGAAAGTTTTAGTTTTTTTTTTTTTTTTTTGCGCAAAACTTAATAATTCCATCAGCAGCAGAATTCCCTTTTTATAAATTTCACACAATAAATTACATGGATATTTGCTTTTAAATGAAATTTAATTATTTGTATAAAATTTATCCACAAACAATTTTATTTTTAGTTTGAAATTTTTATTATTATTATTTTTTTTTTTTTTTTTGATGTTTTGTTTTGATTTTTTTTAAATTTTATTTTGTTTTATGAGTGACTGACTTTTCAGGGTAAATAAGATTAAGAACATAATTTCTAATGATTATACCTTATGTAGTTATATTATGGATTTAATAAATAAATAATAAGGCCCGGTCTTATAGTGCTCACTTAGTGGCGAAATCGTACTTAAGTTGTAAAAATTGTTTTATATTTAAAAACTTAAGTGTTCTTCTCTTATCAAGTATGAAAATTTTCTGAAGTCTTCAAAAATATTTAATGAAAATAATCAAAAATAAATAAAAATACAAATCTACCAGAAAACGATTTGAATGGATCTTTTCTGTGTGGTTTTATACTTAGCACAACACATTTTTTAATGGATTAGTTCATAAGTAGCAGATTTCTTTAAATTTTTTCAATTATTTAAAAATATTAAATATTTTTTTTTTTTATTTATTTTTGATGCTACATTAGGGTGCCATAGAAAAATGTTGTGCATACAAAAATAAATTTGATATTTTTAAAGATACTTGACATTATTTGGAGCATATAATAATCTGTTAAAAAAAAATTGAGAAAAAATTTAAGAATCAATAAAATAAAACTATTAATTATAGTTGAAGAAAAACTCTTGAAAAGTATAAGCAACCTAATGTAAATACATAAAAGCTTTAAGCTTGTTGTTTAGTTTCTTGTCAACTTACGTTTTAAACTGTAAAACGAAATATTACTTAAGTGTGAGCATTTACTTAAATGTTTCTTAACTAAGTTTACACTTAAATAGACACTAAGGGAGCTGTATAAAACCAGGCCTAAATTTTTAAATTTAATAATTAATATTAAAATTTTCTGCAAAACTTGTAAATGCTTAATACAAACATCGGTTTTTCCCGAAGTGTGGAAAAAAGTTTCTAACGTTTTATTAAAATTTAAAATACAAAAAACTTAAAATAACAGTGTAACATATATCCAAAAGCTTTCTTTAATTAACAATTGTTCGTCAAATATGTAACAGAAAATGCTCATATTTCCCAAGGATATTATGAAACTTTGTAAAAGCTTCAGGTTATGTTAAAAACACAATTGTGCTAAAAATGTCCTCAAAGCTTTTTTAAAAGTTAAAAAAAAACTTTTGCATTATGTACAATACATATTCCAGACTAAAAACATTAAATTTTTTAATGCTTTTTAAGAGTGTACTAAAAGCTTTTTATATAATTTAAGAGAAAAAATAAGCTTTTGCAACATTTTCCTTTAAAAATTGTTTCGCTCAACTAAATCAAAAAGAGTTCTAAAAAGTGAATGAAAGTCAATTTGTACGAAACAAGTGTTAAAAATTTAAAAACACAACAAATTCAATACATTCTATTATCATGACGGGAAGCAACTTTTATACATCCGTAAAAATTTAAGTATGTTTATTGTTGTATTTGCTGTATAAATCATTTAAGCTTAAATAATACGAAGCGATGAAAAAAATCTGAATTTCTAATATAGCCCAAAATAAAATGTACAAAAAAAAGATACAGCAGACACATATGCCAACGAACACATACTGGTAGGTGGAAATCTTTGAGGTGGCAGTAATATTGGGCGGTTAAATTGTTAACATATTAACTAATGGGGTTCCTTCTTTATATTCGTTTTATATATATTTTTTTTTTGTATAATTTTCCCATCTCTACTTAAATTCATTTCAGTTCAACTGTATATTGTTCACTTTTAAATAAGCATTTCATCATCAGACCAATCAAATGTAAATGAGATGCGTTATAATTCATAAACAGCCTCACAAGTACAAATTTCAAATATAAATAATCAATTTCCAATACAAATGGAATAAATATCAGAAGTAAAAATAAATAAAATGTGTTTTGAAAAAGCAAAGAAAAGCTGTAAAATAATGGCATTGAATTTAATAAAATGTATATTTAGAAAATCATTTATTTAAAACTTACTGTCATTTTCAAATGAAAATGAAGATTTTACATTTAAATTTAAACAAAGTTAAAAGAAAAAGAAAATATTTCTTTTTTTGTTTTTACTTAATACATGTTTAATGAGTTCAATTAAAATTTGTTTGTTTGTATTTTTGTATCCTGCAACTAACCTTCGTCATGATGAGTACTCATCATCTCATTAGACGTCATTACAATTCTGTTGATTTCACTATTGTTGTATTTTTATCTTTGTTGTTGTTGCTATTGCTGCTGTAGTTGTTTCTGTTTCTATTACTGTTTAACAGTCACAGCTGCTTTTTATGTTAGTGATTTCGTAGCATTTTATCTTGCGAGCTACGCGTCTTTTACAAATTATTTTCACTTTTATTATTATTTTGTTTTTAATTTAAATTTATTGCAGTTTAGATTTCTTTATACGCTGTTGTTGTTGGTATTTTTAAAATTATTTTTTTGCAATTTAACGAAAAATAATGGCTACGTTAAGGACATTAGTGATTTGATTGCTAAAGATGCGATAAAGAGAGTGGTGTAGATAATTGCTTATCATTGTATCCATTATTGTATAAGTAATTAATTGCTAACAATATTAAAAATTATATAAATTTTAATTATTTATGAAATTTTAATAAGTTCCTAAAGAAGTAGATAGCTTTAAATGAGAATAGTATCAAAAAAAGCTTTTCAAAAGTAATCAGATCTCCGATAAAGTTGTGCATTAGAAGGCGACTTCGTCTAATAATTTTCCTCTTTAATGAAAGATGTAACCATATATTTGTGACTTAAGAAAGAGTAAATACGAAAAACTAAAAAATACCTACATTGTTTTCTAGTCTCGTAATTTGTATACATTTTCCAAAATCACTGAAGTGTATTCAATGTCGTATTTTTTTTACCTTTTTTTTTATCTGACTCTTTGACACATATGTATAAAAAAGACACACAGATATTAAAAAACAACATGCTATACAATTTCGACATAATTTGTTTTTTTCTAGATTCTTACTTTCAAAAAGTTCCTTTTACTACTTTCAGTTTTCAAATGCATTTACACAGAAATCTAAACAGTTGTCTGTATAAAAAATAAATAAATAAAAAGAGAGAAAGACCAAACCAAACTAAAATACCAACATACTGACATATTTGTTGATTTAAATGTGTGTTTGTGTGTAGATTTTGAATACAATGCAAATACAGTTTTACAAACCCACACATACTTAAATAAATACAAATACAAACATGTTCTTGCATTCCAATGTAAGTAAATGTGTTTATACATTTTCTGGAGAGAGTGAAATAGAGAGAGTGTGTCAACACATCCTTATTGTTAAAAGGCAATAAAGCATTAAAATGCTTGTTTTGTTTCTATGTAAATGTCATACAGGAGAATGTGTGTATGACTGTGTAGTTGTAAATTTTAAACCTGTTCAAATCTTTCTCTTTTTTTATTTTAAATATTTCTTTTCTTTTCTTGGTTTAATTTTTTCAAAGAATTTTAAAAGGAAGTTAAAAAGGAGATACATACGTATAAAAAGGATATAAAAAACATATAATAAAAACAATACTGCTGACAGACACTTATTGTTTTGACAAATCAGTATTTTATGCTAAAGAAGAGTTTTATGATGATAAATTGAAAATTGTTGTTTCTTTGTTTAAAACAGTCAATCAATTTTTATAGCAAAAATTTTATGTCAATAAAACACAAAATTTTGGCACGATTTAAAAGCAATTAAATTGTAAGATATCAATTCTTAAGGAGAAGAAATTTAAGTTATGGTTTTTATAACGAAACATATTTTTTATTATTAAAATTTGGCAAATCGATTTTTAATATTTAAAATAATACCAATTTTTAGTATTTTTGTTATGAGTATTAAAAGGTTTACAATTTTAGGTAGATAAATTTAGCTAAAACAAATATTAGTTGTAATGCTATCAACATAACTATTCAGTGCAAAGTCGATAAAATTTTTGGTGGTAAACATTTTGTCGAAAATACGAAAATTAAATATAAAATCGTACAAAATTCAATAAATAACAGTTTAAAAAACCAAGTATGCAGTTTAATTAATAAAATTGAAGTAAAAAAATATAATATACAATTTTTTAATATCATTACTTTTCTCCATAAACTTGAAGAAGAACTTTCGTCAAATAAAAAATGTATCAAAAACTTATTAAACAACAATTTTATTATAAACTTTTTTTAAAAAGAAAATTTATCGAGACCATTTTTAATAAAAAAAACGAGAGAGAAACTATAGTCGGTCAAGACCGGCCATATGAAACCATACACCATTGTGTAGGGTATCATATGTTTTATTTTACTAAATCTATATATATAAAAATTAATGTGTGTTTGTTTGTATGTATGTATGTTTGTTTGAAGTTTATAGCTGCCTAAACGGCTAAACCGATTTTCTCGAATTTTTCACATTGTGTTCCTATATGCCTGGAAGGAAAAATAGGCTACTTTTTATTTTGAAATTCCATGTGGGCGAGGTGCCACGTCCACTTGCTCAATAACTATTAAAAGTAGTATATCTCGGAAATTGGTAATACTAGAGTCCGAATAACTTTGACACCTATATGAACATTCTGGAAAAATATAGGCGAACTAGCAATAGGGGGTGTGGCACATTCCACGCCTAATATTGCTTGCCAATACCAAATGCCGTAAATTTAGGAAACTATTACAGTTACAGTTACATTTCCCAAATTTTGTGCAATAAAATTAAGTGTCAATGTCAACATTTTGTGCAAAAATGGGCGGAAAAGAAATAGTGGGCGTGTCATCTCTCATATAAAGTTAATACCAAAATTTTTATATCTGGGAAACTATAAAAGTTAGAGAGCTTAAATTTTGTACGACTAGCATTAGCTTCAATATGAATATTTTGGACAAAAATTGGTACACTAGCAATAGTGTACCAATTGGCACCTCCCATATAAAGAAAATATTAAATTATCATATCTGAGAAAATATAACAGTTAGAGTTCTAAAATTTTGTCGGAGCTACTTTGGTATCAATATTAATATTTAATAAAAATATGGGCGGACTAGAAGTAGGGGGCAAGGTACCTCCCATATGAATTAAATGCAAAAATTCGTATATCTGGGAAACTGGAATGCTCAAATTTTGCACAAAGAATTTTGACATCCATGAAAACATTTGTCTAATAAATTAGCGGATTAAGGAGGTATGGTCCCTCCCATAAAAATTAAATACAAAAATTAGTATATTTTTTTAATCCTTTAATTACTATGTATTTCATTTCGGTGAGTGGCGAAGCACACCGGGTATTAGCTAGTGTAAAATAAAATATACAAATACAGAACAATGCATTGTTACTAACATCTTTATGATTTGGGTTTATATGGGAGCTATGGTAAATTATGGACCGATTCTCATAAAATTTGGCAATATTGTTTCTACTTATATAAAACTTATTTGTGTCCAATATTAACTTGATACTATCATTCTTATGGGATTTGTGCTTATTAATGTAATTTCCGGAAGAGGGATTTATATGGGAGCTATGGTCAATTATTGGCTGATCTTAATGAAATTTGGTACTAAGATTTACACTTATACAAAACTTCATTGTGCCGAATTTCATTAAAATATTGCTATATGTAAGGCATTTATGACCGGTAGGACATTTGTATGGGGGCTAGGTGAAATAATGGAGCGATCATAACCAATTTCAATAGTCCTTGTGTCAAAATAACTGTTCGTGCCAAATTTCATGAAGGTATCTTTAAAATTGCGACACAAAGTTTACATGGACATCGTAAACTTTGTGTCGACATAAGTCGAACGGAATACTTTAAGGTGGTCCAATAATTTTTTCTGTGCGTTACAAACATCATCACAAATGCATAATACCCCAACTACCTATGGATGTGTAGGGTATAAGTATTGTAATAAATAAATAATAAAAAAAAAATGTTCGAACTCGTTTTTCTAAAAAAAAAAAAAAAATAAAATAAAAAATTACAATTTACAAAGATTTCCTAAAATAAAAAATGTAGGATAAAAAATTTCATCAAAAATATTCTGTAAGATAAAAATTCATCAAATTTTTCTATAAATTTTAAATTAAACGCAAATTTTTCATCAACAGAAAATTCGAAAATTTTCGATAAATTTAAATTTTCTATAATTTGAAAATTTGACAAATATTTTTTAAATAAATTTCGATTTTTTTAGAATTTACTACAAATTTGCTTAAATTTGATAATTTATCCATTTTTTAAATAATTTATCGAAATTTGTTTTTAATAAAATATTAAAAAACATAACATTTATAAACAGAAAATCACAGTTAATCTTTCCTTAATTTCTGTATGATTGCCAAAATAAAATTATTGATATTAAAATTAAAAAAATACCATTACACATTAATCTATTTATTTTAATTTATTTAAAGCTATAACATTCTAAAAAAAAACGAATAACATTATATTTACTTAACAACATGCCATCACATTTTCTTTTATTTGGCATAATTTGTTTTTCATTTTAAGCCATTTCATCAATAAACGACATAACTAATTGACTGTTAAACTAGTGGCATCTGTCAAATGCCAAATTTATATCGATATGCATTAATTATTCCATACAACAATCATCCTTTACTCACTCATATACATACTTATCTTCCATTCAAGCCCAGTCAGTAACTCAGTCACACACTTAAACAATTCCAAAGGGATTTTTTCACAGAATATTCTAACAAATACTCTGTAACAAATGGGAAGAATTAAGTGAAAAAAATAATTGTATGCATGTAGGGAAATATAAATAAGAAAATTAAATATAATACTGAAGGAAATCTGTTTAAATGAAAACTAAATATAAATGCTTAATCAATTTCATTTAATTCTTTTCTCAAAATTCAAATAATCTGTAATCCTTTAAACGTGATAAAAACCAGATTTACTACTTAAATAGATTTCAATAATAAAATGTTCCATATAATAAAAATTATATAACTTTCACAATTAAAACAATACAAAGAAATTTTGTAAAAAAAAAACAAATAAATGATTAAAATATTACTACTAATCCTTTTTTCCCACTTAAACTATTTTTTTTGTATTATTTTTTACCCTTTTTGTTGAAATTTTGCATAAAAAAAGAAATTAAAAGAAAATGTAACATAATTATTCACTTGTTGCTTGTTGCACTTTCATTACAATCTCAACTTTTACAATGTGATAAAGAATTCAAATTAAAAATAATTGTAATGCATTTGTCTTTCATTCTTTATACTTTTTTCTCTTTTTTATCGGTTTCAACTCAACTATTTTATATTTAGCTGCAGGGTTCCAACAAAAAAAAAAAAAAAAAAGTGCAAAAAGTGAAGGAAATAAAATTGAATTTATCACTAAACTAAACTAAAAAAAGAAAAAGAAATTCATGGTAATACAGTGAAGTTAGTTAGCACTGTTGTGCTATTAAGTGTGTTGAATGCAACAATTTGTTACTATATTGATGTTGGTGATTAAATGCTTCAATTGCCACACTTTAGTACAATTGTATCAATTATTTGCATTGATTTTAAAAAAATTTACATTTTTATTAAATAATTAATGTTTTATATGGGAGAATGCCTGCATGTGTTTTACCAGATGTTGTGGAATAAAATTATATTTTAATTAAATTTACAATCATTTCTGCTTTATTTAAAATAAAAAAACTAATTATCATAAGTAGTTTGTAAGTATGAATATGGGTATTTGCTGGAGTTTTTAGCTTTTTTGTAGTATTATTAAATTAGAGAATAATTATTTTAATGGAAGCTAGTTATTGGAATAGTAAATCTGATTAGAGTTTTAGTAATATAATGCAGAAATGTTTTAGTTTTAAATATAAAATATATGAAACCTTAATTGCACATATAAATTTTAGATTGCGTTTTAATAATGTTATTGCTATTGTCTCGATTTGTTTTTTTTTTTTTTAATTTATTATTAATATCAGTATACAATTTGAAATAAAAAATATAAAAATAACATTAAAATTAATGAACATGTAAATTAATATCTTAAATTCTTGAATACACTTACACTACTTTAAACAAACCCACTCCAATTATGTTGTTTCAAATTTATCCCTTAATCTACATTTATTTTTCCTAAAAATTTTGCAATTAAAATGTCAGTACAAACATATTTATAATAAATAAAATGATTTATGCACTAAACAACTTTAACATTTTTGTATTTCTATTCTAATTTTAACCTAAATAATTTTTTAAGAGTTTAACACTCAGGTGTTAAACTTTGCCCCCATAACAAAATAAAATAAAACTTTATGCCCCCTTAACTTAGAAAAATGTTTTGTCTGTTGGAATAAAAAAACCCAAATCCTTGTATTTTTTCAAGAATTTAATTTAGAACATTAAAAAAGAGGTTGTTTAAGTTTAAAACACACTAACAGCACAGCAGGCCCAACATGGATTCCAAAAATATAAAAACGTTCAGTTTTAATCGTTGTACATTATAAAGATTGTATTTTTAGTAACAACAATGTTATAATAACAACAATGAATATACAAGTACAATGTAAAACACACTCACACATACATATATAGAAAAAAAAGGAAACAACACACAACAAAAACAAATAAACAGTAGGATAAAAAGAAAACAAAAACAAGTTTGTCATATTTTAGACTTTGAAAAAAAAAAAAAAGCTTTAAGTTGTAATAGTCTTAATAAGAGTTTTTTTTTTTTTGCAAGGGTGGGGCTAAGCAGAAATAAAAAATGATACCAATAAGACTTTCAGAGTGTACTTTTTTTTTATTAGATGTACCAAATTTAGATATTATGGGAATAACATAAATTTAATAAAAAGTATCCCTTTTATTTAATGAACACACGCAAAGAAAAAATATGGTTCGGGTGACCATAAACTAAGAGCAACATACTATGATTGTAATATATGATCCCAGGTTATAATCAGTATATTTGTACGTAATCATTTTTCTGATTCCATTTAATCATTTTCTCATCATTTAATGATTCGGTTTAATCACATTTATAACTTTTTTTTTATAATATTTCTTCCCATTTCCCAATTTTTTTTATCATTTAATAATCTCATTTTATCATATATATAAACCAATTTTATCATTTAATAATCCCATTTTATCATATATATAAACCAATTTTATCATTTAATAATCCCATTTTATCATATATATAAACGAATTTAATCATTTAATAATCCCATTTTATCATATATATAATGCCATTTTATCATATATATAACCCCCTTTTTGTAATACTGAATATATTTAAAATGAAGCACATTTATCTGAAATTTTTATTTATTTATTGAGAGTATTGAACAAAAATTGTTCAGGTATAAAAACTGATTAATTTTTAATTATAAAATTATAAGTTATTAATAGTTTTTTATATAATACTTATACTCTACATATTAATTTTTAACATATATTTACATATTCATTGGTTAAATATTATTTACATATTATATTTTATAATATTCACAGAAAAAAGTCACCAATTAACAAATATATATGAAAATAATTCATTCAATTATAAACTTGTTTAAATTTGCACCTCTCACCAAAATGATTATATCAATTACTAAAAACTATAAAAAATACAAAACAGAAAAAAATTCCCAATTAATAAATTAATTAAATCAATCAAGTAGATGATTGAGTGAATTAAAAATGTTAAAATCATACAAAAAATTATTTTTATTTTATTTTTTCTTGAATATATTTATTAAATTTTGCTGCAAAATTAAAGAACTGAGTTAATTGAAAAAAAGACGGTAATAATTTTTTCTGTGTTTACATAAGAATTTAAATCAACAGTTTTATGTTTTCTTTGGTAATGCAAATATAGCCAATATGATTTAATTATAAAATTTTATTGGCTATAGAATAGATATTAAAAAATAAAAATCCTCATAATCCTGCTGAAAGGCTTGAAAATGTGAGTTAAATCCATGGTTTGAAAGCCTTTGACCGCAAAGATAGTAAGATTCATTAGAGCAATATATGTGTTTTATATGACCAAATAATGGAACGTCATTTTCATACATTTCAATATGGAAAACCATTCCTGCATATCTCAGAACAGGACATATTTTTCATTTATTTTTTTATTTTGTGGTTTTAATACACAATTTTTTAAACTTAGAACACAAATAAATTGAACACTTTTCTAAAAACACATAGCTATACCGTTTGCTTTCTAACAAACTACTGAACTTATACACAAAAATGTGTATTCAATAGTTATGTAGAAAATAAATATGGTTAACGATAAAAATACAATAGTTGTGTGAAATCAAATTATAATCCAAAACAAATATTTTATATTTGAGAAAAACATAAACATTTTCAAATACAAACATTCAACAGTTGTGCAAAACAAAATATGACTTAAAATCAAATAGAAATATTAGCTAAATGGTTGTAGAATTGACTAAATTTGTAAAATTAACTAAATGATTATAGAATTAACTAAATAATTGTAGAATTGACTAAATGAATGTATTTATTCATAAATATGATTTCATATAAACATATTTAAAAACATATTATAATTCAGTGAACCATATTAAAATTTTGATTGTGGGTAATCATTAAATGATAAAACAGAATCATAAACGTTGCTATGATGATAACAGAATATTTAAATCAACGAGAAAACGGCTATATAATCATTGAATAGTTGTTGTGATCATGGTGTAACCATGTTTTTTCTCTGCGTGCACCTATAGGTTTCATTTAAAAAAACCTTAATTTGGAAAAGGTATTAAAAAGGATTAAAATTATCCGAAAAATTACTAAAATGGGACAAAATATGTTAAAAAAAATAACAATTTTATAATGTAAAATTTGAGAAGTTTTAATATTTTAAAATTCCGAGTTATACCAAAAAAAAAATTGATCACTATTGTTCACATAATTTAATTTTGCAAACTAGTTTATTCCTGGTTTACAAGTTTCAGTGCTGCCAGATGACGGTGTTTGCCCTCAAATTTGGGATTTAAGCTTTCGTTGGGGGACAGATTTTGGTGCTATGGAACTTGGGGAATTATTTTAAATACGAGATTACATTAATTTTAAATATAAAAAAATTGCATACAATTTCAATGTATAGAAAACTTTGGAGGAGTTTTAATTTTTGTAGAAATTTTGAACATGTTTTTTACGTAAATTTTTTCTTAATTTGAAAATTGGATCAATTTTCCATTTATTACCATTTTTTTATGTTTTGTGTTTCTTTACTTTTTTAATTTTTTTTACAAAAAATTTTTCAATAACAAATCTACTTTATAGGAAATTTTTAAAAACGAAATAGAAAATTTAAAAAATTTAAGAAAAATTATTTTTTACAGTAAATATTCCTTTTATGTAAAATTTTGATAATTTTTTTTTTCATAAGAAGTTTTCGATACAATTTCTTTTAATAGGAACTCTCAATATTTATTTATACCCTACACCTCTATAGGTGGTTTGTGCTGATGTTTGTAACGCACAAAAAAAAAAAAAAAAAACTCCCACCTTAAAGTATACCGTTCTACTCAGAATCACTTTCTGAGTCGATTTAACTCAATCCGTCCGTCTAGCTGGCTGGCTGTCCATGTAAACCTTGTGAACAAAGCACAGGTCGCAATTTTGAAGATATCTCGATGAAATTTAGCACGAATAGTTATTTTGACATAACGACGAAACCTATTGAAATTGGTTATGATCGGTCCATTATTTCACCTATACCCCCATACAAATGCCCTACATATGGCAATAATTTAATGAAATTTGGTACGAAGAAGTTTTATATTAGTATTAATCTAAGTGCCAAATTTTATGATGATCAGTCGATAATTGACCATAGCTCCCATATAAACCAACTTCCGGAAATTGGGCATAAAATCATATAGATGTTAGTATCAACGCATTATTCTGTATTAGTATAATTTATTTTACATTTAGTAAAAGTGTTGGCCACAGGTCTAATAATAAGTCCCCTTCCCGAATTTTTATGCTCATTCACATTGGTGTAGGGTATCATGTGGTCGGTTTTGACCGACTATAGGAAATTTTTGATAAATTTTGTTTTTATAAGAAATTGTCGATATTTTTATTTTATTTATCAGAATTCAATAACCTAGCCTCTGGGCCATAAGCGTTTACAAATTTCAAATTAAATTAGGAAAAGTTTTGATGGCCTTTTGTAGGCTTTAAAAAACTATATAATTTTTTGCTAATATAAAAATTTTAATACGAATTTGTTAATTAATATATTTATTACTATATAACTCAAAGAAATTTAATATTTAAAGATTTAAACTATTAGTAATGGAGCAAAAACTAAACAAACACAAAAATCTTAGTGTCAAGAAAATGATTAAGAAAATCACAAAATTTCGGAACTTTTAATTTAAAATGGCAACAGCTGGTATATATAGTTGCTTGTGGAACCTTTTTCATCAAAAAAAATTATTAATTATTATTGATGAACACTTTAGGGTTTTTGTTTTTGTGACTTCTTTCTGTCACACACTAACTCTATTTTAAATAATATACACACCAATTCAATTTTATATTTACATTTATTTATTTTCAATATTTACAAGATTTAGCATTAACACAAACTCCTTTTGTGTTAAGCAACTTCAACTCAGCCTAACTCACACTGAGTAACTCTCCCCGTTTGTCCAAACTGTCGGTCTTTTATAACCACGTTCCCATTCCGTCTTATCCCGTCCTGTTTAAGCCCAACCCTTAAAACTCTAAACTAACATCTCTGTCCAGCAAAACCTCGGTGATCCTCCCATCTTTCCCCTCCAGTTCCTACATATAAAAAATATTAAATAAAAAAAGAACAATTATTATATAGAAATTAAATTTTCTCAAAAATTTTTAGCAAACAACTATAAAGGAACAAGCGAAAGAGGCTAAAAAAATATGTGCTGTAATTCTTCCAAATCAGTATTACAATTATTTTTTTTTTTTTTTTGATAATAAATTTTTAGGACATTTTCAATAAAAAGTATTTTATAATAAAATATTTGGGAGCAATTTTGAAAATTTATACATATTTTTGTTTGAGGACATGATGCAAAATTTGTCTGGCAACGCTAACAGGTTTATATTTGAAAAGAGAGATAGAGGAAAAAAGTGAGTGTATTTTTTTTTTTTTTTTTTCAAATTATGAACATACCTACATGCCAACAACTAAATCCACTTTAAACATGTTGTAACTGTTGTAGTGCTATATTTAGTTGTTGTCATTTTACAGTAAGTAAAAAATATCTTTAAAGTTTAAACAACTACATGGGAATTTTAACACACACAAAAATACTTTTTGTTGCCAACAGTATCTGTGTGTGTGTATTTATTCAGAAAAACTCTTTTGTTATAAATTTTGTGTTGTTTTCTAGAAAAACAAAACTGTTACATTTTTTTGTTGCTGTTATATAAAAAATAGTTGTTCTAACATATAAATGAATTTATTTTTATTTTATTTAAGACTAAAAAGGATTCTTTTGTAAAAGATTAAAATGTTTGTTTTCTAATTTAAAATTATGGTTTACCAGTGGTGTTCTTTGTCATTATTATGTTTTGTTTATTTTTTTTATAACTTACCACTTAGTGAGTGGCCAAGAAAAAAGAAAATGAGTGGCAAGTTTTAGATGAGGCATGAAATAGCACAAAAATAAAAGAAAAAATTGTAAAAAAAATTAAACTCATGAATTTGTCATCATTAAAGTGACAAGCGTATTGTTTGTTTTTATCATCAAAGAGCGTTTCTTTTTAAATATTCTGTTCACTATGTTGGAAAAAAATTTAATAAAAAAATAAGAAGAAAACTTTTTTAAAAGGTTGAGTTAAAACGAATTTGCTATACCCTTGACATATTAATATGGTTAACAAAAAAAAGTAAGCCATTAGTAACAAATGAAGCAAATTTGTTTATTAAATATTTAAATAGTTATGGAAAAGCTTAATTTTTTAGTATATTTAAAAATTCTAGTTTAGTATAACGGAAATTTACTATAAATAGTTTTTATTTACTTTTAATATGAAATAGTTGATTACATTCCCTATGACCTTCTTACCCTAACTAAAAGGACCAAAATTATGTAGACAACTATACCTTTTTAAACACAAGGACATTTTCATCACCAAGTTGCCATTTTTTGTTGTTATTGTTAAAAAAAGGATAGTTAGTTGTCTTTTTTTTTTTTGCAAATATTTATTATTAATTTTTTTAAAACTTTTTTGTTTTTATTTCGAAATATTTAGTGTTAAAATGCGTAGGAGTGGAATAAATACCCAAGAGACTTGATGGAATATTATACATAAATAGGCAATAGCTGGTGTAAGTATATATAAATGTGTATGTGTGAGTGTTATGTTGTTATTGTCAGTTCATTATGAATGTCATTGTCAACAGAGAGTATATATGAAAATGTTAACAACAACATTAACATCAGCAGCATCATTATTATTATCATCATCGAAAACATCACTAATGAGAATGATGACAACAACAGCGGCAACTACATCTCCACATTATCAGCTTTAACTACTACTTACACAGCTATACACACACACGCATAAACACTGTAGTAGCACTTGGTTTTGCAAGGCATTCAAACGGATGTGCTTAAATACGACATGTCCGCCATTCATAATGACAACGCAAATTATAACAAGCTTTTACTTAAAATATATTCACGATATATATGCGTTCACCTCTTTCTCCCCCCTCTCTCTTTCTCCGTCCATCCATCTCTCGCACTCAGTGAATTTCCATAATAGGGCTCTGAGTCTTTTATTTACATTCTAGGCTTTTAATGGTCAATAGTGATGGGTTTTACTCGTCTGTCTCCTAGTCTATCGTTGTGTCTGTCCATCTGTTTGTATGTCTGTCTGTCTGAGTAGCAGTTATAAAACTTTGTTTTTATTTTACTATATTATATGTATAAGTGTGTGCGTGCGTCTAATTGAAATTTATAAATTACTGACATTCATTATAGGGAACATGTGTCAAAACCTCGATAAAGGGAGTAAAAAAAAAAAGAACTTTGCAAAAAAGTGTCAACAATTCCTTTTTTTTTTTTTTTTTTTTTTCATTCACTTTATTTTTTGCATAACTAAATGGCATGCTAAAATTAAAGGATGCTAAAGTATTTCATCATTGAATAAAAATAATATAAATAAAATGTGAATGAGTGTAAAAAAGGGAAATTATTTATATTGACTTTAATGCTAGTTTTACATATATATAAACTATCTGACAAAGTGAAATAATTGATGTGAAATTGATTGTGTACTTTATGGTACAGATGTAATACTTACATTTATTTATTTTGTAGTTTTTATTATATCAATTAATAGAGTGAGTTAAGTATTTAAAAAGTAGGGTTTAAAAACATTTTGTAAAAGGAAGTAAAGTGCTTTCATTACGTGATAATTTAATGAGTAATAGGTTTTTATATGAATTTTAAAATATTTTTTAGACACTGTATAATGATACATTGCAAAAATTCTTTTCATTTTGGTTTAATATTTAACTTTATGTTAAAATTAAGAAATAATTCTTCAAATTCAAAAATTATTAATTATTCCACAGCTTATGAATATTTGAGATAAACAAATAAATTATGTTGAAATTAATCCCAATGTTCAAAATACCAATTTATGAAACAAAACATTAACTATTTTTTATATATATCTACATATAATGGACACATGTCCTTATTCTTATAATTTCTGTCAATATGGATTTGTTCGAAAAACAACTTTTATGTCTTCACGTACAAATCGTATTTGTCCACCTATGTGACAGGATAAGTATCTTTCCATCTATGTGTTAAAGCTTGTTCTTTTTATAGTTTGACTAAATGTAATGAAAATGTTTATAATAAAGTGTCACATGTATTTTTCTATTAAATTTTTATCAAACTTCCGATATGTTTAGACATGAGTGTTTGCCTATTTAAGTTTAAGTACAATAAATGAATGTTAGTGTATTTTTTGTAATAATATTTCCGGAAAAAAATGTATAGGCAAAAAAATAATAATATTAAGAGAGAAAATGTTCTCTTTCCTTAAAAATTTATTAACAAAGAGAAAATTCTTTACAGGTAGGGAGAATACATTACTTAAACAGTAAAGTGGGTGGAAGTTTGTAAGTGTTTTTAAGGTGTATAAAGGAAATATTAAGGAATGCATGTATGTATGTATGTATGTGTGATTAATTATATGTTTTATATAAATGTAGGTTTTATTCATATGTATGAATATTATAGTTTGTTTCGTGGCCAGCCATTAAATGTATTATTTTTTATCATTTTATACAAAAAGTTTTGTTATAGAATTTTCTTTTTTGTATAAATTAAATGAGCTGCCAAAATGAAATTAAGTTGGCTGATAATAATTCTACTAGATAGAGTAGCCTTAATATTTATAGTAACATAAACTTTGTAAATATAAGTGGCAGCATTGGCTGCCAGCTGCGAGCTAAAAAGAGAAACAACAAAAGTAGTAGCAACCAGCCATTGACATTCATAAGGCAACCAGCCAGCCTGCAAAAGTGAAAGGACTATAAACATATTATCACAACTGACAAATACAAATGCTTGCAGCTAACTGTTATATCATGTGTATCTCACTTCAGTTTCTTTTATTTTCCGTTTTTTTTTTTTCTTTTCTTTCAAAAGAACAAAGTTACAATTTTTTTCTTCTTTTTATATTAATATTATATTTTTTTTTTACTTTTACTTTTACTTTCATATTTATGTTATAGAAAAATGATGATTAAAAAAAGAAAGTTTTGGTATTTTTATTTTCTTTTTACTGCTACAAAAAACTTTATTTTTGTTGGTCCAAGAGATCAGAGAAATGAGTGGTTGTGTTGAGTGTGCAAAGTTAGATTTTCTTTATTTTCTTGTATTTAAAGAAAGAAAGAAAGAAAAAATAAAGTTTTTGGCTGATTATTATCATTTGTTTTTGAGTTCAGTATTAAACTGGTTATTTGGTTAAATAAATTTAAATCATGAATTATTCAGGAAGTTTAATTTTATTTGTGAGAGTAATATTTTGTAATAATATTAAGAAGGAAGTAATTTATTCATTAGAAAAAAGTTTTCAAAATTTTAATTTTGTCCTAAGCTTGACTATGAGGACTTGAAGATTTAATAAAATTATTTTATTTTTATATTAAATAAGATGAGCTTAAATTTAATGATTTTAGTCCATAATTTGTAAGTATGTGAAACTCGGTTGCGTTTGATTAACGGAATATTTAAATACATATTAATTATACGTTTTGTTTATCTTATTTTTACTTGTAAACTAATACTATTGCACATACGTAAAACATGACACAGTGTGGCAGAATCAAAAATATTTTAGAATTATATAAACCTGCAATCTTTAATAGGCTGTTACGATTTACATAAAAGTTTTTTTCCTGAATTTTCCCATAAATACCACAGTTTTTGTTCGTCTGGTAAAAAAGGTTTGATTTCAAAAACGCTAAATTTAAAGGATCTAGAATTTGCCCTGATAGAAAATTGTCTTTAATGAGAAAAAGCTGTAGAAAGGAAAATAAAGTTTAAAATCGGAGTAAAAATAATAAATAGACGAGCGTTTTAAAAATTTACATGTTAGAAATACCCTAATTTGAGACCCCATGGGTACGCTTCTGAGGGGATTGTGGCATCCATCTTCAAAATTTAAGCTCAATTACTCCACTGCTATGATTATATTAACTTGTATGTACACAAAAAATATTATCCCAAATATTAATTAATAAATTTCGTTTTATTAACGAAAGGCTTTAATTAATTGCTAAATTGAATTAAAAAACACTTTAGTTGATTTGATTAATCTGGTTAAAACAATTAATTGGAATTTTAACAAAAAGCTAAATCAAACAAAAAATTAATTAATATAATTACTTTAGTAATTGAAGTACAATTTTTATCTCTAATAAAATCTTTGTTATTTAAGATATCCTAACGAAATTTTCCGCAATTGTTAACTTTATGAATTAAAATGAAAAGAAATTTAAGATTTTTTTAAAATTAATCCCACAAAATACCAGCAAAAACGTACAAATGGAATTTTTATAACCTACACCACCATAGGTGGTTGGGGTAAAATGCGTTTGCGCTGATGTTTGTAACGCATAGAAATAATTATCGGACCCCCACCTTAACGTATACCGTTCGACTCAGAATCACTTTCTGAGTCGATTTAACGATGTCTGTCCGTTATCTGGCTGGCTGTCTGTCCATGTAAACCTTGTGAACAGGTCAGAATTATAAAGATATCTTGATGAAATTTGCACGAATAATTATTTTGACACAAGGACGAAGCCTATTAAAATTGGTAATGATCATCTAGCCCCCATATAAATGTCCTCCCGGAATAGGTGTTTAACGATCATAAATGCCTTAAATATAGCAATATTTCATTGAAAGTAGGTACAAAAGAGTTCTGTATAACTGTTAATCTATGTGCCAAATTTCATCAAGATCGATTCATAATTGAACATATCTTCCATATAATCCTCTATTCTGAAAATCAGGTTAATATTCGACACAAATAAGTTTTATATAAGTAGAAAGAACATTGCCAAAATTTATGAGAATCGATCCATAATTTGCCATAGCTCCCATATAAACCCACTTCCGGGAATCGCCCTAAAGGGCATAAAATAGATATAGATGTTAGTATCAATGCATTGTTCTGTATTTGTATAATTTATTTTACATTTAGTAAAAGTGTTGATCTACAATTGGCCACAGGTCTAATTTTAAGCTTATACACAATGGTGTAGGGTATCATATGTTCGGTTTTGACCGACTATAGTTTCTCTATCGTTTTTTTTTTTAATTTTGCCCATAAGGTCCACATTTATTTCATTTTCAAACTTTTTGGAACATATTCGAGTGTTTAAATGCATTTAATTTACAGAACTAGCCTTTGGAACTTTAGAACATATAGGCTAAATTTAAAATTTTTATATAAAATAGGTCAAATTCCGAAGGAACTGTACGTAGACATATAAGGTACTTTGGCTTATTTGAAAATCTGATAAAAATGGTGGGATGTATGTTGAGAAAACTGGACCAAGATTGAGATAATTGAAATTTCCTATGCAAATGACTCGAAAACTGTAAACTATATCACATGCAAGCATTTGAAAAGCAGTTAAAAAGGTTTTTTGTCCTGATTGTATATGAGATCCCCTTTCTAAACTTAAAATTCTACGTTCCTCTGTTATGGCTGAGAGTTAGAGATTTATTTCCAAAAAAAAAATATATATATATATATATATATATATATATATATATATATATATATATATATATATATATATATATATATATATATATATATATATATATATATATATATATATATATATATATATATATATATATATATATATATATATATATATATATATATATATATATATATATATATATATATATATGCTGCCACTCATGGAAAGTTAATAGTTTAATTAACTCATATTCTTCAACTAATTTTAAACTATATTTGCTTCATAAATTAAAAATAACTAAGTAGCAGCACCACCACTAAAATTAATTGACTGAATCCATTTTGAAATTTTACCAAAAAACCCAATTAAGTTTTTGAAGTGTAACAAATGAAAAAGTTAAAATTGCTTTAGAAAACAAAAGATAATTTTAAAATAAAAAGAAAACTTATTTTTTTTTTTTTTATCTACAATATCATGAACACTATTGCTAAGACTACTTCCACTAAACAAAACAACGCAGAAATTCACTCGAAGGTATAAATGACTACTTATATGCAAACATTTGTTTGCATTGAGGACAACATATAAACTCTTGAGTTTTGTTGTTGAGAATAAATAGAAATGCTGATTTGGAAACATGAATTAGTTGTTGCCTGACTTGTTGACATTGACCACACCATTGAACGGAATTGGAGTTGAAATTGAGGTTAAATTGTTAGATAATTTATTTGTAACAACCTCTTAACAAGAAAGGGCTTATAAAGCATTTATACCTAAATTTATTAGTTTACTTGTACTGTAGAAATGTTTGTGCTGCTACAACATAATATGGTTTATAGACACGCAAATCTAAACTATTCAGCATATTTTTAGTTTATTGCTTATATTTTAAATGTAAAATGTTTTATTTGTTTCTCTTCTTTAAGACATGTTTCTAATTCCACTTGCACAAACATTTACATTCACCGTATTATTTTTTATTTATTTTATTACTTTTGCTATTTCCAGCAAATCGATATAAGATTCCTTTTTTCTATATTTAGCTTCAATTTTCCCAAAGTTGTTAAAACTAAGTAAGTAAGTGAGTGAGTGAGTGAATGAATGAGTGAGCATCCATAAAATACCATGATATATTCTGTATGCAAAATTATACTCAAGAAGAATGGAAAAAATGGTAAAGAAAAATAATCTATAATGGAATATTTCTAGATGCCATTGCCATGATAGTTATTTTCTTAAAGATGTAGTTAGTCCTGTGCTTTGTAGCAGAAGAAGTGGGCCAGTTTAAATGTTTGCCATTGGCCGTATGTTTAAATGCAGCTGTTGTTATTCATCCATTCAATTCTTTCGTTCGTTCATTTTTTTCTCTGTCATTCTTCCACTTCGTTTCAATTCAATTTTCTTAAAGCAAATAAACTTTAATACTTTTTCAAAAGCCAATCGGCCATAAGATTGTATACGTAAGTGTGTTACTTTTTTTTTTTTTTTTGGCTGATATACTTTTACTTTTTTTTTCTTTTTGTAGACTACTAGAAATAGAAAACTTGGTTACTTTCCCCTAAAGTGTTTAGCAATTGTTTGTGTACTTGACTAAAGAAACAAAAAATAAGTTAACAAATAAGTTGATGTGCTATAGTCGATTTTATTGAATCTTATATGCACTTGATCTTAGTTTGACGAAATAAAATAAATAATGAAAACATGCCGATATTTTTGCAAATTTCTAATTTGCTTAATAAGTGATGAATTCGTAATTAGTGCTGATTTCTATCATATATAAATATCCTAAAATATGTGTGCATATTTTTTATTTTTTTTTATACCCACCATCAAAAATATGGGGGGTATATTGATTTTGTCATTTCGTGTGTAACATGTCGAAGGAATCATTTAAGAGCCCATAAAGTATATATTTTCTGGGTCCTGGTTTGATTCTGAGTCGAACTAGCTATGTCAATCCGCTCGAACGGGATAACGTAGGGGGACGATATTTGGCTCAAATATTTATCTTATATAAAGTTTGTTTGGCATTGAAAATGGGCAAAATCGGTTAATAAACTAAAAAGTTATGTGCAAAATACTGGAAACACAGGGTGTCCGTTGTAGCTTCATTTCATACTTTTCTGATTATATCTCTTAAACAAAAGCATGTACGGCAACGAAATGGTCATGGTCCGCCCACATTACCGCCCACCTCCCATGTAACGAAAAATTTGAAAAAGTTGATGGCGGGTATATAGATTCGGCCGAGCCGAATATAACATTCGCGCTTGTTTATTATAATATGAATTTCGAATAATAAATTTCGTAGCCTGCTTTCGTTTCCAAAAGTTTTAAGTGTTCTAAAAAAAATTTAAATAAAATCATGACTAAACATTTAACTTACTTTATTTCATAGCGGCAAAATTTTTCTAATTTATAATTTATTATTTGTTATTTACCTGAAAATAGAAGAAGCAAAAAACAGAATAAATACAAGTAAATATGTGAAGAAGTAGAAGAAATAAAATATGAGTATGAAATAAATCAATTTATCATTTGTCAAAAAGTTGAAAAATATTTCTTATCACCTAAACACATAAATACATACAAAAATACTCACACTTACACCAACCAAATCAAGATACATACATACATATGTAAGTGTACACATTCATACGAATACACATCACTTTTACAAAAAAACAAATTTTCTATGGTAATGAAACCCTCAAGCTGCTGACACTTTTACAACACATAAAACACACACACACATACACTCCTACAATTACAAGTGAATGAGTTACATCTTGGATGAAAGAAACAGATTGCATTTTAAATTTTAGCGTTGAAAGGAGGAAAAAAAAAAAAATAAATAAACGAAAAAATTAAAAGGAAAAAAACGTCAAACATGTGTAGGTGGGCGGTTTTATATTTGAATAGAGGTATTCAACCCCCTTCATAAAGATGTGTGTATGTACATATGTATGCATGTATGTAGGTACTCGTAGTAATGTCAGATGTCTTATTAAGTATTTTTTATCTCTTTTTTTTTACTTCTCTGTATTCTATTTATTATTTGTTATTTATTGACAATATATAGGGATTTATATTATTCTTAAGGGAGTGGAGTGCGTTTGTGTTGTATGGTTTCATCCTTTAGAGGAAGAAATCAAAAATTTAAATTTTCTTCTCTTATTGTAGTGCTGCTGTAATATTTGTTTATTTATGCGTGTGAGTTTTGTAATGCAGAGTAGGTGTATTTGGATTGTTAGTATCTAGTGAAATATCGAAGAGATCCTTCCAAGAATTAAAAATTTTGCAAAGGATTTATTTACCCATTAGTAACCATTTGATAAGTATTATAATGTGGACTTAAAGTAGTGGATTGAAAAGTCATTTTTAAATACATTTCAGTTTAAATGTCGGTTATTTTAAATGTGTGTGGAATTTAAAAAAATTAAGTAGTAATTTAATAAGAAAAATTATTTGCAGTTAATTTGTTTTTTTAAGAAAAATAAAAGCAGGTAAAAATTTAATATAAATAGTATGTGTATTAGTATATGAGGAAGGTCTTTTTTGATATTTTGATGTAGGAAGACCCTTGAAACGATACGAATTTATGAGCCAAATACGAACAATATATTTGAACAATTTTAAAATCTTCAGTTCCCTACTGGTGATAAAAATGTCTTATACATTTTAATTGGCCAAAACAAAGCTTTTTCCCAAATAACGTTTCAAAAAACTTGTAATTTTTAGCTTGTTGTGAGAAAAATATGTTTTAAATTTTCCCCATGAGATTTTGTTTCACTAGAAGACTTTTTAGGGCAAAAAAAAAAAAAAAAAAAAAATCTATTATCGACAATAATGCAAATTTTTGAAATGTTTTAAAATTTTAAATGCTGGTAGTGAACTGAAGATAAGTTTAAAAACTTTTTAAATATTTTTTCCATACTAAGCTAATTATTAAGTATGGTTTGAGGTCTACGGGGCATTTTAGCGTAAATATTACTAAATAAATATTAAATATTACTACCCAGCAAAAAATGAACTGAAAAAAGTCATGAATTTAACATTGTGTTGTCATTGGAAGGAAGTACTTAGTGGTGAAAAAGAACTGCAGAAGTTTTTTTTTAACTCATTATTAACCTTTTTTCCCTCTAAAAATTAATTTATTTTCACTTTTTTGGAAGTAACTATTAAGAACTTTCAAAAAAGTTCAAAGTATGCACATTGTTTCACTTTTGAAGTGGTGACAATATTCTTTTTTGGAAGACCTTGATTGATTTGATTTTTTTTTTTTGCTGGGTATATAAGTATACATAGTTAATATAAATTATACGTCTCATTTCTTATATAGGTGTCTTTACATAATCATGGATGGAATCAAGATATGTTGATAAATTTTCAAGATAAATGGCTTATTTTCATCGTAGTATACTTGGCATTATCAAAAATAATTAAAAGCTTTTTAACTTTTTTAACTTTTAAAGAAAAAATTTTTTGTAATTTTGAATGAAAATGTTATTTTTTCATCACTAATTTCACAATAACTCCGAGACTATTGAGCGGATTTAAATAACTTGAAGATCATTTTGGCTCTTATCCCCATAACAGTTTTGCGTGAGTTATTAAAAAAAAAACTTTTTTTTTTGCTTTAATCATTGCAAATATTTAATA
Organism: Protophormia terraenovae; assembly: GCA_951394005.1. Taxonomy (NCBI): domain Eukaryota; kingdom Metazoa; phylum Arthropoda; class Insecta; order Diptera; family Calliphoridae; genus Protophormia; species Protophormia terraenovae. Next base: position 149,986,951 of record OX596074.1, read on the forward strand.
TGTTTAAAATAATATAATTTATATTAAATATTAACCTCACAATCTTTGATTCTGGAATAATTTGGAATACGTCAATAGTAATCCAAAATCTTTTAATTCATTGTAGTTTCGTTTTTATCACTGTTCAAAGTTCGCTTTATTCAGATATGAATTTTTCAAATATTTTTGATACAAGGACAAACGTCGATTTTATTATCCTTTTCTTTTCAAAATGGCAATTTTATAAAATATAATTAGAAGCTAGATATATCAGTTATAAATTTGATTAAAATTTTGTTTAAATCGGCAAATAGGATTTACGAATTTAAATTTCTTGTATCTTAAAAAATGTCTGAGAAAAGTAAACTTTGAACCAGAGACCAGAAATTACGAACAAAAAACATAAAATTTTAAGTTTTCATTCAAAAAATAAAAAACACTTAAGTTCAAAATAGAATATTTTTCTTAACTGTTCAAAAACAAAATAATAAAATTATTAAAACAAACATTTTAAGTAAAGTACAAAATAATTTTGTACTTTAAAAAAATGTTTTAAAAAAAAAAGTTTTTTTTTATGTACGAAAAAACTTTTTCTTTGTATAATTTAAAAATATCAATTTAGAAATGTATTCATTTTAAACAATTGGAAATTTGGTAGTTGCTTAGTAATCATATTGGACTTTGAATATAATAAATGACCAAAGTCGCTGCGGATTATCGAAAAAAAAGCAACGTTTTAAATGGTATACATTAGGGTGGCCGCGAAATGAAAAGTATAGATGTTCCTATCTTAAATAAAAATTTGATTCATTCTAAGGTACCGTTTCTCAAAATTTTGGTCCTGAAATTATCCTTTCGTGAGCAAGATCAAAATGAAAATAGGTTCTTTTTTCAATAACAATATACAAATTTGGTATCGTAAGAAAGGACTTTAGAGCGAGCATTTAATGACATAAGAAAAATTTAGGACCAGATTCAAATAAGATCAAAATTTTGGTTCATCCTTGTGTTGAAGAAAGCATATGTACCAAATTTCATCAAATTACCTTCAAACTGCGCATAAGCTTTATATGGACAGCCAGCCAGCAAGAAAGCCGACCAGACGGACGGATTCTGAGTCGAACTGTGTACTTTAAGGTGTGGGTCCGAAGATTCTTCCTCTGCGTTACAATTTCTGCCCAAACAAATAATGCAGCAACATACCTATAGTGGTGTAGTGTATAAAAACAGAAAAACTTGTTTTGGTATAACTGCTATAGGATTATATTGTATTATTTTTATCCAATTTTTTAAATATTTGTGTAAAAAATTCAAATTTTTAAATTTTTTGTGAAAAATTGCAACATTTTGGACTTACTTGGACCTGGTCTAGCCCCAAAGTCCATTCTTACGACACCAAATTTTCATATTGTTCCTTCGGCAGATATAGGAACCAAACTATGAATTTATCTTAGTTTGTGATGAAAACTGTTGATAAATATGAAAAAAATCATTTAATTTGTTCATTATTTGTCTTAAAAATTTGCATTTATTATCAATATTTTATTTTAAATTTCATAAATATTTGACTTTGAAATGAAAAATTATTGTACAAAAAGAAAAGTTTTTTTGTGTTTTGTTTTCTTTGGAAAAATTTTTTTTGAGAACTTTATTATTTTGTACTTGAAGAAAAGCATTTTTTTTAAAAACTTTTTTTATATTTTTTGTTTTAGTATATTATAAAATAATTTTTAACTTCAATGAAAATATTTTTTTGTAAAAAACAAAATAAAAAATGTTTCCGGTCTTTGCTTTGAACAGCGATAAAAAAATAACCTACAACGAATTTGAAAATTTTTAAGAACTTAAAATTTTTTCTTGACGTAAAGAAAGTGTATACCGAATTTCATCGAAATCGGTGATTTTGAGGCTAGTCGGGTGATCAAAAATGTTTGTTTTCTCCCTATGTTTAAATTTTATAATTTTTTTTTTTCGTATAAAATTTTCAAAGTAAATTATTATTTTTAATAAACAATCCTTTTGTTTATATTTAAAAATAAATTTTGATTATTATTTGTCTATAAACTTTAAAATCCTCTTCCATTTTTCTCCTTAGTTCCTTAAATATTTATGTTAATATCAAAAGTCTTTTCAAATATTTGTCATTGTCTTATTTATTCTTCAAAGCTGTGTCTATCACAATTTATTTACAAAATTTTTATTTAAATTTAAATAGAGAAATAAAATTACTTCTACTTTTACAATCTTTGCAACCAAGAATTTTTAATATAAAAAAACATAAAATTGCAGAATAAACAAAAAGTAAATAAATATTTGTTATAGTTAAGAAAAGAGAAGAAAATTATTTATATATAAATAAAATAAAGTAAAATAAACATGATTTTCTTTTACTCTTTAGTTAACCTTGAATAAGATTTCGTTATTTAAATTGTAAATATTCGAAGAACAATGATAATTTGAAAAAAAAAAAAAAAAAATAAAAGAAAGAAAGGAAATCAAGCAAGTGTGTGGAATAGCAATATAAAAGACATGTATTAAGTACACATGCATAAATAAAAGAGGGAACTCATTTAACGGCACTAATAAGTATTTAAACTACTCTAATGACATCTAAAATTATGAATAACTTCTGTTAAATTTATTTAAAGTAATAGGTATTCCCTATTGCTTTTATTTTATATTTTTGTTTCAATACTATTGACCGTCAATGGTGGCTTAAGTGTTTTTATTTAAAATATTATTACATTTTCGTTGTCTTTTTGTTATCATTTTGCCATTATTATTTGTATCATGTGCTGCTGTAGAAGATATTGTTGGTTCACATAGATTGTACATTATTTTTAAAATCAACAGAAATTTATATTATTTTTTACCCCAATCTCTTCAATTGGTATTTTTTTTACAGGGTGTACCATCTGTTATAAAGCGCATACATTATTAATACATATTTAATAGAAGGCAACATAATCTGAAAATATTTGTTTAAAAATTATGAAAAGGAGAAAGGTGTATTTTTTACTCATTCATTATCTACATGCAACTAGGAGACGATCTGGTTATGTACGTCTGTCTGTCCATCTGTCTATCAATTAAAAATTTAATTAAAGCATCTAGGAAAACAGAAAAATCATAATATTGATTTAGATTTATTTGATCTATATGAATAAAATACTATTGCAGGAACCAAAAAAATAAAAAAAAAAATTAGGAAACTTGGTACAGAGAGCCTTTAAACGCATAACTGGAAAACGAAAAACAAGTTCAGAATTTAAGATCATCAAATCAGTCACATTTGTGACTCCCTTTGTATTGTAATATCATAAAACATAAAGAATAAAAGAGAGTACTTCATTTTATTTTAAGTTTCTTATTAAAAGGAAATAAATTTTCCAAAAAAAAAAAGAAAAAAGAAAAATATTTCACTGTTCTTTAAACACAAGAAAGTCTTGGAAAATTCTTTGTGGTTTATTTTTTTTTTTTTTTTTTTCTTTTGGTTGCTTTTTTCATATTTTGTTGCAGTTTTTGCTTTGACAATTATTTATGTCTTTATAATGATAACGTTTTTCATTTTTGAAGCAAAAAATGTCTGGTTTTGAAAAAATAGAAATTGGTTTTTCTTTAATGACATTTAGAACGTATGACAAGTTTCTTTTAAATAATTCCAAAGTATTTTTTTCATATATTTTACCAATTTATGTTTTTATTTTTGCAGCAATAGAAAAACGAAATATAAAAAAATAGTAGACAAACTAACTAATTTCATAATTAACTTATTTTTCTTTTTAATTGGGTGATCCTCTAAGGAATAATTATTTTTCTCTAATCAGTTTTATATTGTCTATTTAACTTAATTTTCTTCGTATCGATTAAATGCGATCTACACCATTCTTTCTAAGATTTATGAAATTAGATATCAATCATACGCAATGTGGTTCGTAATGATCTTACGATATTTATAATTCTACGCAGATGAAATGTTTGCACAGACTACTAATGATCTAAGTCAAAGTATTTTATAAAATATTTTAAAACTAATGTCATCAATTTTTCTTCAACGAAACAGAAAAACCTAACAGTTAAGGAAGATATTAAATATACATAGGAAATTCTTCAAATTCGTTTACTTTTTGGGGTTTAAAAATATTTCGAATTGGCACATTAACGCTATTTAGTACCAATAATCCTTGCCTCAGTGAAATATAGATCTGTTCGCGTGAATGAATTTTTTTCGAATGGCGTCAATGTTATGGAGCTTTAAAATAGAAATTTATAAAAAATTTCCAAAATACTATTAATAGTCCTAAATCAAAAATTAATGCATTTATGTAATCTACAATGGTGTATCATAATACAAATTAAAAATATCACTACATTCTAAGTACGCGTGGATATATTAGCGGTTTAATAATTATTAAACCTTCTTATAAAACTTGCAAAGTTCAGTTTTCAGTGATATAGTCTTGTTCATATTCATCCATTTTATTTTTAAATAATTCATAAGACAATTTTATTTATATAAATTTTTATTCGCACTAATTGCATTAAATGCAAAATACTTTTTATCAAAATTAAAAGTTTTAACTTTATTAAACAAAATTTATTTTTAATTTCAAATAAAATTTTGTATAGAAATGCAATACACCTTAAAACAATAAAAGCGATGAACGTTGTCAAAATTATAAAAATAATCATGCAAAATAATATAATTTATTACATATTCCCAAATTAAACTGTCTTAAAATTGTTTTATCTAAATGACTTATTTTATGAGATAAATATGATACCTACCTAGCCTTTAATTTTGTACTTTATATGTGTCTGTAAGCAATTTAGCCTAAAAATAAATTTATTTCTATTTTCTTACTTTCAAAATTCAATATTATTATCACATAAAGGCAACACACAACTTTAATAGCAAAACTTTTCTAATCATACAACATACATTCATACAAAATAATGATAACATTTGATGAAATGAAATGAGTAGACAGAGTTTAGAAATCAATCAACATTTCTTATGGGGCAAAGAGATTCACTGAAAATATAAGTAAGTAAAGCATACATATAAACATTTATATAAATAAGAATCATCATATAAACCTATATACATTTACCTACTCTTGTATAAATTTATATCGGCACAACTGCATACATAGACATATATACACAGTTTATGTCTATTTAAATAGACAATTTGTAATATCCTTTTTCAACTACAACATTTTCATGAACACTCAGGAAATTGAGTAAATTTCAATATTGTCAAGGACATCGAAACATAGACATTGGAGAAATGAAATGTAATGAGAAAAAAAAAATAAAATAAAATAAAATAAATAGAAAATTGCACACAAATACTAAATAATATATGTGTGTTAGATACTATAGTATCCCAGCAGGAAAATATGAGAATACTTTATGGTTCAGGCCTTCACTCTCAATTCGAAAAATCTTATTAAAAACTTTGGGTCTATTTTCTAAAAGATTCATAACAAATTCTAGCTAAATAAGAACTTTTTTTACTAACTGTAAAAATTTCTGATTTTGTACTGAAAATAATCTCAAAATAGTAGCAAACACTAGAGTGTTAGAGAAACGGCATTTTGGAGATTCTGATATGGATATTGCTCAAAAGAAGCATATTGTTGTCTCTCTACTACACACGAGAAAGCATTAATGGAGTTCAACTTAAAATGTTACAGAATATTTGTACTGAAAATTTTCTGAAAAATAGTACATATTGTCCACTTTAATATTATGAAAAAAATCGTGCACGCATTTAGACCGATTTGAGATATTAATTTTTTTCAAAAAAAGGCGTAGCAGTATCATTTTGAGTTTATATACGCATCAAGTGAGGAGATATGGGGGTTTAAAATAGGCTACTAATTTCATAGAAAATGTTTAACCACTAGCCAATTTTTGTTCCTTACCCGATTTTAAAAATTTTTTATTTTAGCTTAAAGTCTTTGATAAATCCTTTAGAAAACATGCTTATATGTACTATTTTTCTCATATATATTCTTCGAGATATATTCATTTGAAATTTCAACAATCTCAACTTTGCAAGATATTGGTCAAGTCCTTTCCATATATATCCCAATACTTTCAACCAATTTTATCACATTTTTTGCAGTTTATTAAAGAACAAAATTATCTATCGAATAGAAAAAATTTAAAGTCGATATCTTTATCGAGTCAAAAAACAAATGATTTTGAATTCGCATGTTTGCAAAAATAAAAACAGACGGACGGAAGGACAGACATTAGAAATCTTAAAAAAAAGTTTTAAAATTCTTATAATATATTAATTTTTTTCTTCCTGACCAATATAAAAACTAAATCTAAATACTGAAGTATCAATACTCCTTTCCATGAATTAATGGCACTTAATTCGATCTATTTTTAACCCAAATGTATAGACGGAGGGACGGACATTACCATTCATCCAAAAAACATCTTATAATTCTAAAAATGTATTTTTCCTAACTAATCATATATCACCTTTCCCTGAATTAATCGCCATTTTCGACCCCTTTTACCCCAGTGAGTTGACAAATCGCTGCTCCCAATGACATACTATGTTGAAGCCCTTGTGCCTATAAAATAATGTCATATTTTACTCACTGGGATACTATCTGTATTAGACTGTATGGAAACGATAAAAAATATTTTTAATACTTTTTCGTTATTCTTTTCTAGTTTCTCTTAGTTTTTTCTATTGATTTAAAAATGAGGTTAAACGGATAAATATTCGACTAGTGTCAATATTAAAGAGGGGAGAAAATATAAATGCAATTTAAAGTTTAATATTAATGAGCTTGAAATGGACACATTGACGTTTGATGTAAAGTTGGGTGAATTACTGATGCAATGAATTTTAAATATTTCTTTAGAATATTTTATTGCATGAAATGTTATTTTTAGTTAGTATTTTATGTGACGAGAATGAATGAAAATAATAATTTTTCTTTTCTGCGAAGTTTTAAATGAATACTTTAGAAATAGTAATGACAAATTTACAATGACATTGAACGTATGAATAATAAAAATTTCAAACTATTTTATTTTCTGATAAAATTTGTAGTAAAGACTATTCTTCTTCTAATGCTACTTTTTTCATTAATTTAAATTTTTAAATGACGGATGAAGAAAAGACAAAATTTATATTTATGGTTTATTTATTGGTTCGAGAAGTAATTTTTTTAAAATTAACTTTTTCTGTTTAAAACAATAGATCCTAAATTTTTAAAATTTATTTTTTGTTTTTAAAATGGATTACATTTCAAAATAAAAATTGCAATTTCCTGTACCTTAAAAAATAAAAGCCACAACTGCTTAATGCCTGCAACATTTTCAAAGAATTTCTGAAATATTAAATAAAACTTTTTTTAACAAAAAAAAAAAAAAAAAAATCCTCTTAATTATAGGTCACATATAAAACATTATTTGATAGTAAAACTCTCTCCAGAAGACACACAAAAAATATGTATTTATCTAATAAAAAGTATTTTACAACTGTAACTACATAAAGTATTCATATGAACACGAACATACTTAACAACCTAAAAATGTCTTTTAACTATTTATTGCGTGTCTGTATGTGTGTGTTTGAGTATAATACCAGTATCCTGTTAGATATACTTATTTGTATTTATAGGAAGTTGTTGTGTGCTCAAATATTTTTAAAGTTTTTTTTTTTTTTTTTCACATGTCAGCAGCTTTCAAAAAGAAAAATATCCTGATGATAGCAAAACATCTTTAGACACACACACCCTTAGAAAAAATAACAATAATAACAACAAACTGTTACATACTTTTAAACTGTTTGTGGTACTTGAAAGTAGTTGTTGCTATTTCTTGAAAATAAAACTGAAATTTAATTTTCAAAATGGCTTTAGAGAATAGTTCAATTCCCTTAAATAATTTAACACGCGTTTCTAATAAAATTAAATTGTTGTATATTTATTTATAAAAATTTTGCTTTGACTACTTAAAGATAAAATTATGAAAAAGTTGAGATTTTCTTGCAAACATACATATATATAGGTTCCGTTTGCTGTCTACTGATTTTTTTTTTTTTTTTCTTATTTTACTATTTTATTTATATTACTTTTTTAAGGTTACCAACTTTATTGACCTTTTTTCTTTATATCTTTATATTGTTTTTTTTTTTTTTCAGTTTTTGGATTCCAATGAATTTTTTTTATATTTTATTAAGCAAAACATTCAAAAAGTCCTCAAAAGGTGAAATAAAATATCTTTTATGTAAATTGCTTAATTTTCTTTGAGAATTCTAGTAAGAATAATTAAATTGATTACTTTTGGGGTAAAAAGTTTATTATATTAAATTTAATATTTAAACAAATTCGACTAAATTTTTAATGAAATGAAATTAATTTGCCACATAAAACTAAAAGAGCCCTACCTAATTTTTCTATAATTTCGGAGAAGTTGTAGATATAAGAAAAATATGTTATTATAATATAAATTATAGTATTTTTATTAACAAATCAATACGTATTAGAAATCAGTCTTCTGGATCTCTCATTTAAAGGGTGGTCCAATCAAAACGCATGATGTTAATTGTAAATAAAACAAAAAGTTTTTAGAGAAGTATCTTAATATTTTTTATTATTATAGAAGGATTTATGACAATTAATTGTGAAACAAAATATTGGCCAAATGTTTGCTACGGCTTCGGTGGTATAATACTATCCGATGGTCCATATTTTCAATGACTCTGAGACATAAATGTGGTTCAATGTCGTTAATATACCGAATTATCTCATTCTTTAAATATCCCCAAAGGAAGAAGTCCAACGATGTCAAATCACATGATCGTGGCGGCCAATTAACATCGCCATGACGTGAGATAACATGGCCATTGAATTTCTCGCGCAAAAGAGCCATTATTTCGTTGGCTGTGTGGCAAGTGGCACCATCCTGTTGGAACTCCATATCGTCCAGGTCCATATTCTCAATTTCTGGCCTCAAGAAGGCCGTTATCATTATAGCGAACACCATTAACGGCAGACCTCATTTTCGAAGAAGTACGGCCCGATGACGCCGCCAGCCCATGGATGCATCGACTTTTCAACAATCACTTGTGGATTCTCATTTGCCCAAATGCGGCAATTCTGCTTTTTAACGAATTCACTAAGGTGAAAGTGTGCGTCGTCGCTGATTTTGATTTGAACTCCCATTTTCGTAAAAGGCTTGAACAATCTTAGCGCGCTGCTCAATTGTGTACCTCTTCATGGTTGAATTTATCAAACACTAAAACAAAAAAATGTCAAATTAAGTTGGTCAAAAAACTTGACGTTAAGGTGTGACTCACAATTAACATCATGCATTATGGTTGGACCACCCTTTATTTAAAGGATATCCTTCCAAAGCATTCGAATTAATCTCAACCCATAAATAATTATCGTTTTAATGATTGAAATTTTAATTAATTTTTTTTCCAAAGTCCTCATATATTTAAAGAATATTTTTGAAAATTTTCAGGATTAATCTGTAACTGTAGTAATTTTTCTGTTTTTAATGATTTAAATTTTAGTTGTTTTTCTTTAGTCTATGATCTTTAATATTATTAATACCTAAAAAAGGCTTTGTAAAACCAATCCTTTAATTATATAGTTATAACAGTTTGAAGACATAAAAATAACACTAAAATTGTTTAATTATAAAATATAAAATTCACCCTTAAATTTCTAATTAATTTTTGTTACCTCAAAATCCCTTCACTCACTTCTAAAACCCCCTTAATTGTTTATGCATTAAAAACTAACTCTTTAAGCATTTCTCCTTCCATATAAAATGGTGACTACTACTACTACTACCTTTCACACCTTTAGGCCTTAAACATCTAAATAGTATTTGTCTAAATAACAAAAATTGTTGGTATTGATGTCTACCTTAAGGATTGGTTTTGGCATTAATGAGTCAATTTGTCAGTAAAACCTTTAATATTAATCAGTTTGAAAGGGTTTGGTTTGAAAAGTAATTAAGGGGAAACGAAATGAAAATTACTTTCACTAGAATTTTTATTTATTTTTTTAATAGAATTTAAGATTAAATGGTTTAAAGTTAATAATTAGGAAATAGATGATAATTTGAAAGAAATTAACAAAAAAATATATATATATTTTTTTTTTGCCATAAACTAATAAAATTTAACCATAAACTTTTTTAAATAATATTCTTAAAAACTGTAAAACTTCAACAAAATATTTAACAAATTTATTTTGTATACCCATAAAGAAAAAATAAAACACATATGCTAACAAAAAGGTCAATCTAAAAAAATTAAACTAACTTTTGTGAAAAAAAAAAACACACACACACACACATCACTTGAATATAATTTTGCTGATTTTTTGAAAGCATTTTTTTTTTTTTTTTGGAAATAGCACTTTGTTCAGAATTTGTTTTGCTAAAATTCTTAAAAATCATCAAACTACTTTCTTTCATTATAAATATTCTGCAAAATTATTATGCCACAAAATATAAACTTCTTTCTAAATCTCAGTAATATTAAATTAATTTCTTTAAATAAACAATGCCAAAGACGAAAGAAAAGAAAAACTTTTTCTTTTCATTGACTGCTTTTAGCTTTTAAAATATTACTAAAGAAAATGGCATGCAAAAGAGCGAAAAGAAAAGAAACGGAAGTAAAACTTTTGTTACTTAAAGCTGTAGCAGTCAGACAATAGAATTTCTGTTTGAAAAGGAAGCTTTTGTAGGCGGGCATATTTATTTATGATATGTATGTATTTAAATAAGTATATATTCCTTAATTTATTGTTTATTTAGCTAAAGTACGAAATAATTTGACAAAAGTGTCATTATTAGGTAGACAGCAACAATTCAAAAGAAGAAAAAAATAGATTAAATCTTATTTTGAGTCTATGCAAAGTCTACATATTTTCTTCCTATGCTTTTGTAATTTATTGTATACAGATTTGTAAAGGAATGAAACTTAAAAAAAAAAATAATAATAATAATAGCGAATGAAAATAAAGCGAATGAATTCGAATCATTTGAGTTTCTCTATTTCCTATGCTTTCGTTCGAATGGAGTTACGTCTTTTCACATTGTTTTTGTTATTTTTCCTCAAGAGTATTATTTTTTTTTCGTAAAATATTAAAAATACTACTAATTTGTTTGAACATAAATACAAGTATGCAAATGAAATAATATAAACAAATAAAACAAAAACGAAAAAAATATCTTAACAAAGATTTTTTATTTAAAAATTCATATCTGCAACAAAAACTTTATTTCTCGATACAGTGCATATCGAATTGAATAACAGGTATAATTGAGGAACATTTGTAGTGTTCAGGTAGGTTAATTTCTAATATTTCATTTAAAAATTTAACCAGTCAAAAGCAAAAAAGCAACTGACTGATTTTGACATTTTCGCTCGTATAGTCCGAAATACAGAAACAAAGTTTTGTATGAAAACACTTATTTTTTCGTTCGACTTGTCGAACCCAAATCAGTTCTCGTTCGCTAAGAAGGAGAAAGTATTCGTTCGATATACAGAAACAGGCTATAAGCTCTTTTTCTAGTGTTGCCAGATGAGGGGATTTGTTGCCAAATTTGGGATTTAATCTTCCATTTGGGAACAGAATTTTGTGGGAAAGAATTTAGGAATGTGGATTCTTTATTAATTTATATTTATCAAATTCAGAATAATGTACAATTTTTAAAATTATAAATAATTTTTGATAAATTTTGATAAAAAAAAAAAAATAAATAAATAAATAAGCTAAACCTTTATAGAAAAGTCCGATAAATTTTATATGCATAAATTTATCTTTAAATAGTAAAGGTATTGACCACAGAAATTGCAACTTTGCTAGACCCTTGCAAAGTAAGTTGTGCAAGGGTCTAGTTTTAAAATATGAGATTTCTATTTATAGAGAATATTAAATTTTAAAATTAGTAGATTTTAAACTTATAGAATATATTTTCTTTTCATAGGAAAATTTCGATAAATTTCCTTTTTTATGAAAAAATTTTCAATGAATTTTTTATAGGAAATTTTAAACAAAGTTTTCTTTTATAGGAAATTTTCCATAAATGTTTCAATATTTTTTTTTTTTTTTTTTTTTGGCAAATTTTTACTAAATTTTCCTTTTGTAAAAAATCCTTTAATAAATTTTCTTTTTGTAGGAAGTTTTCGATGATTTTCTTTTATAGGAAATTTTCAATGAATTTTAAAGAAAATTTTTCATGAATTTTATTTTTATACACAATTTTGAATTAATTTTCTTTTTATAGAAAACTATCGATAAATTTACTTTTCGTAGGAAATTTACGATGCATTCTTTTTTTATGAAATTTGTTTTAAACATAATGTTTGCAAAATTTTTTTTATAGAACCTTTTTAATGATTATTATCTATTTATAGAAAATTCTCAATATATTTTCCATGAAAAAAAAAAAAAATTATTAATTCTATATTTAAACATTTTAGAAACAAATTTGGGGATTTACATTTAAAAATGGGAACTTTTGGGACATGGAGTTTGAGTTGAAATAACAATGATCCTTTTTAGCAAACTGACTCTTAAACTGTAAAATAATATAATAAGGAATTTTGGTAAATAGATAAGTATATTAAATTATTCTTACTATTTTTTTAATCCCAAATTTTAGTATATGACTTCCTTTTGGAAGTGTTTTCTATTAAAATATTACTAATTTTTTTCATTCATTCCAATCATTTAAACCTCTGAACCCTTTTTTCCCACAAGCAAACGTGTTAAGCAAACTTTTTTGTAGTCATGCTTCAGGGAGATAAGTACAAGTGTTAATTGAATCAGAAATGAGCCACAAGACAAAAAATCCCACAAAAATATTCACAATTACACTTACGCAGCAAAACTCATAGCTCTAAGAAGACACTTTACCACAGACATCAAAACAATTCATTGTTCTTCACACAGCCGCAGTCAGCCAAGAGTAAAAGCGGAAGTCAAACAAAAATGTTTAAAATGAAAGTTAAGCAAAAAAAAAAAAAAAAAGCAAACGTTTGTTATGAGCCCAACATTCAATATATTTTTTCTGTTTTATTATTTCTTCTACACTATATTTAATTCATTGTTGTTGTAGCAGCTTCTGTTGCTACACAGGGAAGAAGAGTATTAAATGCAAAAACAATTCTTCTTTTATTTTTATTTTATTGTGTTACTTACTGGTTAAGTACAATAAGCAGCTTGAATGCCACCCATAAAAAAAAACGTTAAATCTCAACAAATACGTAACATGAGCCTGGAATAAGAAGTGAAAAAGAAACGTTAAAAGCGACAAATTCTGGGCAAAAACATGACTCTTGGGATTCACTGTTGGGATCATAAGGATGCAGGCAATAACACACACAAAAAATGTGTGAAGAATATAAACGAATTTGCATATTTAAGAGATTTTTTTTACATTTTAGCTTAGTATAGCATATTTTCATTTTATGCTTTTCTGCCATTTACAAGCAGCTTTCATATTGTTCTTAAAGATTTTCGTATTTCATTTCTATTCTATTTCATTGTCTTGTTTTGTATTTTTTATTTTATTTATAGCCAGCCAGTCAGTCAGTCAGTTATTTCTTTAGACAGATTTAATAATCAATTTGTTTACCCTACTAAAATGTCAAAATCTTTTAAAATGGTAATTGTTATTAAAGCAGGATAATATTTCTGAGCCCTAACAACACATAAACCGACATACGTTATATGGTTATACAGCCTTTAAAAAGTTTTTTTTTTTTTTTTTTTTTTTTTTTTTTTGTTTTTTCTTTTACTTGTTCGTTTAAGAATTTTTATTGGTTTTTAAAAAAATGTATTTATTTTATATGCGGACATGTTAAATATTTGTTTATGCTCACACACACACATATACTCTTATATGTTAATACTGTTTTATGTGTATCAGTTACATAGATCTACATCCGTTTTAATATTAAACTTCAAATTTGTTTTGCGGTTACTTTGTTTGTATTTGAACATTTTAACCACATTGTTTTTAGTAATAAAAAACTTTTCCTTTTTATTTGTGTAGCTACATTTAGTAACTCCCTTGTTTTAAATTAAGGAATCCGCTACATGTAGATTACATTTACTAACTCTCTTAAATATTTTTTAGAGTTTTTTGTTTTAAATTAAGGAATTTAGAGGTCCCTTTAAGCTATTTAATTTTACATTACATAGGGAGAATTAAATAGGTAGATTATAACCAATGTGTGCTATTTTTACAACTAAAAGCAATAATAATTCATTAGCTCATAGTCATTGAAGTATAATACACACTAAAAATTTGACATGGCCAGAGCATGGTCAGGAATGAAAATATTTCACAACATTTTAAACAAGACCCCAATGGCAAATTTTTTAAAAACTTTAACTTTAGATTAACGAGAGACGAGTTCAGCATATTTAAGGCGAAATATATAGCTTAATTGCAGAGTCATAAAAACCCACATGCAAAACAACTAGCAGAAGCCCGAACATATCCGAGGCTTCGCGGAAATGATCTACAATCCCGCTAATATGGTTTTGGAAATTTTTATTCATACATTTTTAACGGATCATAGTTTACAAAATTGTATAAAAAAAAAAACATTTTTATCCTTTATGTGGTGTGAAATTCTGTCTGTGTATTTTGATTTTATTACCCAAAACAATTAGCATATTTTTGGGGTATTTTTATATGTTGGTCATAACTCTTGTTATATACTTAATTAGGGATAAATAAATTCTGTTTATCTTGTAGTAAATTTTACTTTATTGCTTATTTTATTGCTCTTAAATTGATTGAAATTAGTGACGTTATGATATGTTTACTAGTTGTAACCTACAATACTATAAGGCAACATTTCTTATTGATAAGTATTATAAATGTAAATATTTTGAATATTGGTAAAATATCTACATACAAGATAAGACAACTTCTAAGTATTTCAAAAATAAAATGTCCATGTTGAAGACTTATAATTAGCTTCGATTATATAGCTTATCAAAATTCACTGGAACAAAAATGTGAATTTTTTAAATACCTTTTTAGATCTCTTGAATAAAACACATACATATTAATTCATCTAAATCACTTTCATTCAAAAATGGATAACAATCGTTGCAAACTTTTGTCTACAAATTTATAATGAATCTATATAAAAAAAAACTTAAAACGATTTTCATTCATATAATAGTTTTTCAATTTCACTAAAATTTGTTATCCATTCAATCAGATTTAAAAATGAGTAAAAATATCCCAAAGTGAAAAAAAAAAAAAACACACACACACACATTTTCTAGTTTACATCAAAAATATTATCTGAAAAATATTCCAAAAAGGCAATACTTGAACATAGATATATATGTATATATAGATACACACATACCAGCACAGGTAAATATTGCAAGTAAATATGTGTATGTATTGATATGTATTTAGTTACGTGATTTGAAAAATTGATTTTTCGATTTGTTTGTGCGTGTGAGTTTCGTTTTAAAAACATGCCTGAATAGATTTAATAAACCAAAAAAAGAAAAAAATACTAGGTGTATGGAGGGATGTGTGGCATACAAGTGCGTGCTTATATGAGTGCTTAAGAGTATTTTTCTACATACATGGTTTGGTTTATTTCACAGGAAGTCTGCTTAACCAATTTTTTAAAGTTTTTTTTTTTTTTGTTTTTTTTTTTTTTTTCGTTCACTTTTGTTTATAATAAACATTTTATGTTCTCATACATTCTTTTAATTTTCAAAAATTTTATTGGCATTTGGCTGTGTGTGTTGAGAGTTTTCATAACTTACACATATAAAATAAAAACAAATGAAATTGAAAAAAGATTCGGCTGTGCTGAATCTTTGATACCCTTCACCATATTACCATCTTACTATCTTATCGACATCATATTACCATATTACCGACAAATAATAAAATTTTCGCCTTAACGTATGCTTTCATATTTTCACATATATAAATCTAAATTTTTTTCAAACTACGAAAATTTGAATATATAAAAAAATACAATCATAGCAGGCTTTGCTTTTAAAAAATAAACAACAATTCCATATTTATTTATTTTTTTATGTGTGTATATACAAACTGGCTGCATATACAAAGAACAACAACAACACTGTTATTCATTATATTACTTCTGTTGCTAACTAAACTACTTGTCTTACAAGCAAAAACGTCACTAATAGTCATTACAATGCTTAATATACAAGTTTGTGTATGTATTTATGTATATTCTTAACAGATATGTTTTAGTTTTTAAAAATAAACAACAACAATTCCATATCTATTTATTTTTGTACAGACTGCATCATAGTAAAATAATAAAGTACTCGCACATCTACAAAAACAAAAATTGCTTGTATTTTGTTAGTGTAAAACGACTGCCCACAATGTCAGAATGCTTTGAACGGAAAAATGAGAGAACAAAAGATAGCAAGAGAAAAAAACTCAAAAAATATTTTACATGTGAATACAAAAACAATTTGACAGTACCGCGAGGTTTGCCAATGAAAAAATTGTAAAACAGCTGGTCTTACGAGTATACTTTATTATTATACTATGGACTGCATATACAAAGAACAACAACAACACTGTTATTCATTATATTACTGCTGTTTCTAACTAAACTACTTGTCTATACAAAAAACAATAAACGTCACTAATAGTCATTACAATACTTAATATACATGTTTGTTGGTGTATTTATATTCTTAACAGATTTGTTTTTGGACCATAACTGTTGATTATAAACGAATTTGGTTTATTAAAAAAAACGAAATTTTATAATCTATATAAAAATAAAAATCTGTAGCTTGAACAAGGGCTTCAAAAATATAAAATTCGTTTTCCCCGATATCTCAGTTATTACTGAACCGATTTATTTAATTTTTTCAGAACAAAAATTCAGAAAATAATTTCCGAGCCCCCTTTAAAAATTCGAAGTCCCTGGTATATGCAGAGGCTTCAGAAACAGAAAAACCGGTTTCAAAAACCGGTTTTTAAAGCATATCTCCGCCATTTATAAACCGATCCTGCTGACTCAAAAAAACGAAATTTTATAAAAATATTTGTGACCGATTTGTATAAAAATAAAAATCTATTGCTTAAACCAGGGCTTTAAAAAATAAAAAATGCATTTTGTCCGATATCTCAGTTATTATTGAACCGATTTATTTCATTTTTTCAGAACAAAAATTCAGAAAAAAATGTCCGAGACTTCTTTGTAAAAACGAAGTCCCTAGTATATACTGGAAAACCGGTTCTAAAAACCGGTTTTTTTAACATATCTCCGCATTGTATGAACCGATCTTGCTGAATTCCAATAGCAAAATTCTCGAAAGCATTTCCGATCGTTTGATATATATATTATATATGTCAGTTATCGGTGGGCTTCATAAACGCCATTTCAACCGACACACGGACGGACGGACGGATGGACATGGTCCTATCGTCATCATTTCTTACAAGGATCCCGAAAATTTAAACTTTTTTGCTCCCCGACGAAAATTGTGGGAATTACAAACGGAATGACAAACTTATATATACCCTTTACACCTGTGGTGAAGGGTATAAAAATAACAAAAAATGTTTATTGATTTATCCATAACTAAGTTAAGTTCTTTTTTTATGTGTATGTATATGAAATATACGTAAACATTTCCAAATATATTGAGTAAGTTGTAAGCTACAAACTGTTGCTTCAAATATTTTCAAGGGTGTGAGTGTGAGTTTAAATTGTTTCATGTTAAAGAGTTATAACACTTATTTAAACAATATTAAATCGACATTAGTGTTTCGGTTATAAAAAGGAGAATGAAATAGAATTTGATTTGAAAATTGAATTTTATTATATGATAATAACACGTTTATAATAAATTTGTTTTTTTAGATTATTTATAAAATATAATAAAAATCAATTTATATATTTGCAGAATTTATAGTTAAATTTAAATATGTACAGTGAATTTAATGTGTAAATATGAAATAGATACATATTTAAAAATTTAAATGTTAATTAAATTTTGTCAATATGAAAAAAAAAAAAATAATAAAATAATCAAAACAGAATTAATATGTTTATTTATAAATATTTAAGTTATTATAATCCATTGTTAAAAATTTTTTTGCTTTTTATTTCTAGTTAATTAATCAAAGCAGAAACTAATTTAAATATTTACAGGTTAAAACATTAAATTCATTTATTTGCTTTAAAAGAATATATATATCAAAATTAGTTAATTGATTTATATGTAAAAACATTTTATTATTCAAAAGTTCAAATTTTCCTCGAATTAATTGCAAATGATTCAGTTTTTAACTAAAGCAAATAGTAAAGATTTAAATTATTAGTTTATTTTTTTAATACTTGTATTACCCAAAACCACAAATTTTAATTAATTTTATAAAAAATCATTAAAATAAGTTAAAATTAAAACTAATTTTAATACAATTTATTCTTTTACTTTTATATATAGTATAAAAAAGCGATTTTATAGAATTAGATTCTAACATGGACAATCGATTTTCATCCATCCACTAGCATATTTTAATTTAAACTATAACTGGTAGAAATCATTCTACGATTTTAGTAGTGTCTTCTCAAAACATGGTTATTTCTTTATTATATCATACAAATTATGTCACAAGATTTAAACCGATCAGTACAAAATTAAACATTAACCTTTCCCAAAACTACCTTAAACGCCCGTAAAGCTGTAAAAGATTTTATATGGTCGGTAAGGTTATTAGTCAATAACTATGTTAATTAAAAAAAAAAAAAATACTTTAAGCCACTTTAATTATAATTACATGTGTGAATAAATTTCTAACGTTTTTAGTTTTGTGATGAAGACCTTTAATAAGTTTTGGCAAAACATTAATGGTATTAAACAAAATTTAATTTTTATACTTATTTCGCATCAAAGACTTTGTGCAGTATAATTTATTCCATTTTAGATGAAGAACTTTACGTAATAAAACATAGGCTAAAAGGTTTGTACAGATTTCAATCAAGTATTTTGGCCGAAAATTAATTGTTAATGTAATGCGTATTCATCTCGATACTTAAATAAATCTAAAACGAAAGATTGAATTATACCTTCAAAATAATTTAAAATAACTTGTTTAACATACATACATTTGTATGGAGATCGACCCGCTCTAGTGCGTATTTTAATTTCTTTTATTTATTTTCGTTGAAATAATAAAAAACAAAATATTTTGCATGATAATATTACTTATGTAATGCCGAATAAGTTGCTATAACATATTAACATAAACGGCCGTGTAGCATCCTGTTCTAATCATCGCAGGAAGCAGGGTTGTCAGATTTTTTTGAGCCTCTGTCGCCAAACTGTTAGTCAGAAATCGCCAAAATTAAATTTTATATATATTTTTTTTATGAAAAATTAACAACAACTAAAATATTTAGTGCTTCAAATATTATATAATTTTAAAATGTAAATTTAGCTTCAAAAAAGTCAATGATAATTTCAGTAGCTAATAATAACTGAATAAAAAATATTAATTTCAATACACTTTTCTGACATACATAACTAGGATTGCCAGACGGCCTTGAATGAACTTGAATGACAATCCCATCTGATTTATGACAACCTAGATTACACAGCATAATGATTGAATTTTAAAAAATTGTGAAATCATGTCTATATGAGATATACGAATCGTTTTAAATTAAAAAACAAACCAAAAAAAATCTTCAGAACAAACTGATTACCATGTTATATATCGATCATGGTTTCTTCTAGGCTTATTTAGAAACTTCTAAAACTCATTCGCTTATAGCAATTGTTTAATGCCGTGAATAAATATTCAAAAGCAATATTAATAGACAAATATTTCATTATATTTGTATTGAGTTACCAATTGCAAAAATTCTTAAAATTTTTCAATGACATAACGGATATGCAATGTAAACTCTTATTTTCGAAAATATTTAAAAACTCTATCCCTATTGCGCGGAAATTTTTATATACGCACTTCCATATAAAATTCATACATAAAATAAAATATTTTTGGCGAATGTCGATTGTCAAGTTTGTGTTTTAGAAATCAAGTTCGTTTTTCAGGAACGTCAAGTTAGATCACAATTCGAATCTGTCAACCCTATACATAACTCAATTTTATGTCAACAATTTAAAAATTTTTTTGAAATTTACTATATTTTTTTAACAGAATAATTCTAAAATTATATAATGAACATTTGTCTTGTTTCGAAGAATTATAGCCTGTTTCTCTATGTCGAACGAAAATCAAAGCGAACGAAACCAAGTCGAACGAATTCGAATCAATTTGGGTTTCTGTATTTTCTACGCTTTCGTTCGCATGGAGTTACGTCTTTTCGTATTGTTTTTGTTTTATTTTTCTTTCAGAGTAACTTTTTTTCGTAAAAATATTAAAAGTACTACTAAATTGTTTTTACGTATATACAACAAAGTAAATAAACAAATAAAATTAAAATAATTAAAAAATATATATATATTTTTTTTTTTTTTTTTGATTTTTATTAGAAATTGTTTTTAAGACACAAAATCATCATTTATGGATACCAAATACATTAAAATGAATAATAAACATGATTAAGGAGCATCTGCAATGTCCTTGAGAGTATTTTTCCTAATTTTCATTAAAAAATTCAACCAGTCGAAAGCAGAATAGCAAGTGACTGATTTTAACATTTTTGTTCTTATCGTTCGAAATACAGAAACCCAATTTTATATGAAAACACTTACGTTTTCTTTCGACTTGTCGTTCGACTCATTGTTCGCATATAAGTGAGTTAGAGAAACCCAAATCAGTTATCTTTCGCTTAGAAGGCGAAAGAAAGCTTTCGTTTGACACAGAGAAACAGGCTATTAATTTATTCATTGACGTTTTCCTTTCACTATGACCCATAAAATATTAATATTCATATTTGAAAGATGATGAAAAACAAATTGTCAAATATTTATTGAAGATATTTATAAATTAAGGATATTTATTTTGTTAGTCGGTGTTCATAAACAGCAATTTTTCTTGTTGCAATTTTGAGTTCGTAGACGAGAGAGGTAAAGTGAATGTAAATGTTTAGTATTCTCTTCTCTATTCTACGAACTCAGAATTAGATCAGGGGTTTTTACAAACTTTTGCTTCGTGCCTTTAACTTTGATAATTTAAATGTATTTCTGAAAATTATTGTATTCCAAGTCTTATTAAAAATGAATATTCATTTGAAAAAAAGTGATACTTTCTCAATATCGTATCAAATGTTATTCCTAAATAATTCTTAATCCAAAAATAAATTAATACTTAAAGATAAAAATTAATGGCATATTCTCAATTTGATACCAAATTTCATTTGATTTTAATTAATTATAAATTTAAGGTAAAACATTTGTATTTAAAAATGGATTTTAAAATTGCTAATAAATGTCTAATGCCAAGGACGAAATATCATTAAAGTTTTTTACAATTTGCAAAAATTACCAGAATGATAATAAAAGTCATGCACAAACAATAGTTTTGGAAATTTTACTCTATATTTTTTGCAACTTTGCAACTTTATTTTATAAGTATGGATAAATTAATATACATATGTGTGTTATCTGTTTAAAGAAATACATAATTTTAATTTTATGTTCAAGCTAAAGGTCTTAGCGACCACCTAACAATCTTTGTACGGACCCCCATTTGAGAACCGCCGTTTTGGATAGAAAAATACTAAAAATAGACGTTGACTAGTAAGAAAACGTAATAGTTTTACTATAAGAATATCTATTTAATAAAGTTTTAAAAATTAGCCAAATAAATCGCCACCTTGTTAAAAATCGCCAAAAAATTCGCCATGTCGCAAAACGTAAAATTCAGTCGCCACGAGCAATTAAAAATCGCCACGTTTGGCGAAAAATCGCCACATCTGACAGCCCTGGCAGGAAGTTGAAATTTGGCAATTATATTCTAAATGACATCATCTTTCATAATTTTAGGTACGTTTAAAGATGCGATGCATTTTGGTTTTCTTCATACAATGTTGGACCACCCTAGTGTAAATGTAAAAAATAAATTAAATGAACTAATTTTGAAGATAATATTACAATCTCTAAACTAATTCCAAAAAAATTCCCAAAACTTCAGAAATAATTATCAAAATCAAGAAACCTTTTGAGAATTGCCGAAAATAACATTAAACAATTAACTAATTATTCAAACTAAAAATATAAAAACCACAAAATGAATTATTGTTAACTAATTGCCATACTTTTTAAGAAAAAATTTAATTACCATAAAGTTTTTTTATGAACACCATTTTTTTAAGTAACATTTTTAAGCCACTATCATCATTTTAAAACTGAAAACAACTTAATTTGAATATTCATTTGAAAAAGGGTATAAATGTTTTTTTTCGCTTGTTTGTAAGTAAGTAAATATTTTTGTCATAATTCCCAATTTCGCGTTGTGTTAATGTACGTGAATTTAATAGTTAAACAAGCACAATTGTGCCTAAAACAATTTAAGGCAAATAAAAGGAGAGAGAGAAAAAAGCGAGAAAATTGTTAAATAAACACAGAATATATATAAATAAATTATATAATGAAAACCCCTCAAACTTTGTTGTACTGTTCGTACACAGACAACAAAAAAAAAAAAAAATTCTTTTAAGCAATGAAATTGAATTTTATTTTTTCTCATAGTATGTGTAAATTAAGTAAAAAAAAATTGTTATACGAGTTTCATAAATTGATGGAAAAATTACAAAAATACTTTTTTTAATATATATATATATATATATATATATATATATATATATATTTAATATAAATATTTTCGGAAAATATATAACTATGATCTAGTTTTTTTTTTTTTTTAAAAGCGCTTAAAAATAAGTGAAAATATCGATTCTAAAAGTTTAGTTTAATATATGATTTATAAAGTGTAGCAAATGCAAAGTTAAATTTATTTACAAATAATTATATAAAAATGCACACAGAAATTCAGTATTCTCAACCAATATAATCTTGTTTTCTTTTTAATATCCTTAAACAAATTAAATATGTAAAAAAAATTTAAATTAAAACGTTTGGATATTAATTTTGAATATTAAACATTTGCAGATAGCCATAGAAAGCTTCGTACGTTCCATATTTGTGTAAATTATTTATATTGCAATATGTTTTGTCTAATATAAGCATTTTTTATTTTTTTTTAATTTTTAGGACTTAAAATTGAAATTAATGAATAATTCTTAAACATAGATTTTATTAAAATGCTCAAATCAGGAAAAGTGGCCACAAGTTGACTCATCAGTTGGACTACAATATCAGAAACACTCAAGATCTAGAAACTAAAGCAGCAAAAAATAATAAAGGTGAAGGAAACAATTGTATTAAGTATTGTGCATTTGGTTTTGTAATTTTGTTTTAGTTGTTCTTTGTTTAACATATAAAGTATTGTATTTTGCGTATTTAATTAATTTAGTGTGTGTGTGTTTTAATAAGAGAGAATTAAAAAAAAGTCAGGTAATAAAAAATTTAATTCACAATAGTTAGTATTTCTTTATAAATGAACGGTTACGAGAACCAAATATATTCAGTTATTACAATCGAATTATATATGTAGGAACTGGAGGAGAAAATGGGAGGATCACCGAGGTTTTGCTGGACGGAGACGTTAGTTTAGAGTTTTAAGGGTTGGGCTTAAGCAGGACGGGATAAGACGGAATGGGAACGTGGGTATAAAAGACCGACAATTTTGACAAACTGGGAGAGTTACTCAGTGTGAGTCAAGCTGAGTTGAAGTAGCATTAACACAAAAGGAGTTTTGTGTTAATGCTAGGCTATTTTTGAGTTTTGTAAATAATAATGTAAATAAATGTAAATATGAAATTTGAAGTGTTGTGTATATAATTTAAAATAGAGTAGATAGAGTGTGACAGAGAAGTCACGAAAACCCTCAAGTGTTCATCAAAACGCTTTTAAGGATCTACAATTGGGGGCTCGTCCGGGATGATCTCACTGAGCCAGTGAAAGGAAAAGTATTCATTAAAATACTTTGATTACTACAATATTCGGCAAAATATTGTATACTAACGCAGTGAGTCAAAGAGTGAACTGTGTTTTTTAATTGAAGAGGAGAGTTGCTGAGGAAAAGCAACAAAAATCAAAAGTAGCTGAAGTGTTCAACAAAATACTTCAAAATCTACAATTGGGGGCTCGTCCGGGATGTTCTCATGAGCCAGTACGAAAATATTCGTTAAAATATTAAGTACGGTGCGCAAGAGTGAGAGGACTAGAAAGTTATTTGTTAGGAGAAAACAATAACAGTCGAGGTAGAGTTGCAGCTGATTAGGAGATAAAGGAACAGAAGAGGGGAAGTCAACAACAACAATATGCTGAACAACAAACTTGAGAAGTGATTTGTAGTAGATGTGGGTGCTTTGAGAGAAATTTTGCTGCACAGATGGCGTATAGAGTTTAGCGAGTAAATTTGAGTGAAATTTGCTCGTTAACAGGTGACGCGATGAGTTGCTGCGGTGGTATTTACTCACTGATAGATGGCGCGATGAGTTTCTGAGGTGGAATATACTTGTTGATAGATGGCGCTGTTGTAAATTGACCGTATCAAGGTAGACATGTGTATGCAGGAGTGTAATAGAGACAGGTACCCTATATCGCCTATGAACGCTGAGCATGGGAGAGAGAAAGGTATAGAGTATCTGCAGAGGCGCATAACCTGTAGAGTGAGTAGTAAATAGCAGAGATTTACTAAGGTGTTAGAAGCATGCGGCAATACAACAGGCAGCAAGGAGAGAAGGTTGATCATTGTGCGGCAACAGAACGACGACAGAGTGTGAGATACCGCCCAAAGGAGAAATTGTGTGATTGTTGTTCGCTTCCCAGTCGTTCTAAGGAGAATTGTGCGTGTATGGGTATTGGTGTGCAAGTGCAATTTGTTTGCGAATTTGGTTTGTTTTTTGTGTGTTGATTTTTTTTTAGTTGAGTGTCCGTTAGGTGAATTTTTGGGTGCGCAGTATTGTGTTGTTAGTGTTTTTTTTTTGGGATTTGTTATTTTTAGTATTTGCAGCTGCGCAATGCAATTTTAGTGTCCGTGGTCCGTTAGGTCATTATTATTTTTTGTAAAAGGGTTTGTTATTTTGAGTTTTTTTTTTATGGGTGATTTTTTGTTGTTTGTGTACAAAGCACACGTGTTTGGGAAAGTGTTTTTTGTTTTGATGTTTTTAATTTTGTCCGTGTATTTGTTTTTGTAATTTGATGGAGGGATCATATTTTTTTTGTGATCGTTTTTGGGTTGTTGGGATATTGTTTTTATTTTGGGTTACATTTTTTTTGGTTTATTTTTGTAATTACGTAGTGAATATTGTTTGGGTGATATTGTGCGTAATAGTTTTTTATCTTGTTTTTTATTATTTTTTTTTTTGTCTTTTGATTTTTTCTACTTATGGAATAATTGCTTATTTTTGATATTTTGTTTTTTTATGTTTGTACGATAGAGTTATTGACGTTTGACGGAAGCAAAACGGTGATGGTGTAGAATTCATTGCGAGGATATCCAACCCAAGGCCTAGTGGGAAAGTATTCGGAAGATGCATAACCCTACTGGACAGGATTTCGTTAAAGATCTTGTCCTGGGGAAGCATGGTGTAGACAGTTCAATAAGCCTTTATGAATAGAGTATTGGAAGAGGTCAACATGAGCGATACGGGTTGTAGATTATAGGTGAATTCGGAGATTCTGGTGGATGTATCAACGTCACAGAGGACGTGAATCCGTGAGTTACTACATTCGGGGTCGAATGTGCTGTCAGGAGGGCCGAATGTAGGAACTGGAGGAGAAAATGGGAGGATCACCGAGGTTTTGCTGGACGGAGACGTTAGTTTAGAGTTTTAAGGGTTGGGCTTAAGCAGGACGGGATAAGACGGAATGGGAACGTGGGTATAAAAGACCGACAATTTTGACAAACTGGGAGAGTTACTCAGTGTGAGTCAAGCTGAGTTGAAGTAGCATTAACACAAAAGGAGTTTTGTGTTAATGCTAGGCTATTTTTGAGTTTTGTAAATAATAATGTAAATAAATGTAAATATGAAATTTGAAGTGTTGTGTATATAATTTAAAATAGAGTAGATAGAGTGTGACAGAGAAGTCACGAAAACCCTCAAGTGTTCATCAAAACGCTTTTAAGGATCTACATATAATAGTACAGCAACCGAAAAAATTCGATTGGCAACAAATTCGAACCCCTTTTCTCTGTGTATGAAAATAAAAATAATTAAAGCATCATCATCTACATTTATAACATAAACTGTAAATGGTATTATTTATAATGTAAACATAAAAATACATATGTATATTTTATATCCATAACAACACACATTCACATGATGCATCTACAAATATTTATATAAAATAAATACATATACAAATATGAATATTTATGTACGTGTATGAAATGAATAAAGGAACATGTGAACATTTTATGAGATAAGAAAAGAGAAGCAAACAATTAATCCTTCAATAATATTGTTTTGATATAAGTTTTAAATCTATTTATTTCATATAATTCCTGTTGTTGTAGCCGCTGCTACTACTACTGCTCCAGCTCAAGCTACAGCTGCCACCGAGCCTTGAGGGGAGAATACTCATATACAATTTGTTAAACCGCAATTTCATTTATGAGACTTAAGGAATGTTTGCATGTGTATTTAAAGTGTTTTCATGGAGATGTGTGTGAGTATGTATGTATTTGTGTTTGTATATTTTTGTGTTTGTATGTACTTATGTATTTGTATGTGTGTGTATAATTTTAGTCTTACACAATCATGCCCTTAAAACATTCAACTTCATTTATATTTATTTCTTTATTTTAGTTTTCTTTTTCTACATTTCTCGTTTTTACATAAATTCATACTAATAGGGATTTTACTATAAATCTTGTTTACACATACCAAAAAAACATACCCACATATATATATACACATTTACGCATCCATACATACTTAAGTATAGTGTAAATATAGTAATTGTGTTAGTGTTTCTTGTGGTATTGAATAAAATTTTAACATTTCTTTTTTGTTGCCTGCATCCTTTTTTTAATATTTTTCCTTTTATAATTCTTTTTTCACTTTATTTTTTGCTTTAGGTTCTTAAATATCTTATCCGCAATTTATCTTGTGGTGATTAGATTGTTAACAATGTATTGATTCGTTGGACTTTAATTGTTTTCGTTTGTATTGATTAATTTGTCTATTTTTAAAACCAAAATTATAAGAAGGGCGATTGTCTGGATTAAATACAGATATAATGATCAAGAGCGATTGTTATCAGGAATTTACAACATCTTCTTTAACAAAAGAAACAACAACATATTTTTTTATATAAACATTACAGACGTTTATTATTAAAGTTCGAATAGAAAAAATTTTGCTTAAATTTTATTTTCAATCAAAATTGGGAAATAATTACATTAAAGCTACGCTACTGATCAAATCTCAATTTATATAATTTGTTATATATCAAAAGTACTTACACAATTGATTTACTTATTAAAGTCACAATAATCTCTTAAGTAATAAGTTTGTAAAAAAAAAGGATGAAACATAAATAAATTTTAATAATTTGCGAAAGTCATCTGTCAATGTCTTAAGCTGTTCACATTTAAAGGAAACAAGTTAAACAACAGCTAAATAAATTTAAGAAAAATAAACAAAATAATAAGGAAAATAATGCTGATAATGATGATGTTGTTCACACAATCACTTTTTGGTAGAGTTGATGAAAAATCTTTCTTATGAGGAGAGAGTAAAAATATAACGATGTTAACAATGTTACAAAATAAACAGACAATTAGGAGGAAAATAACAACAACATTATATAAATAGACCTCACCCATATACTATTTTGTATATACAATACAATTAAATGAACAATAAAAATACATACATACTTGGTTAAGATTTGAAAAAGTAATTTAAGGTTACCACATACTCTAACTTAAATTACTTGCAATATGGTTATTTGCTATAAGGATAACTGGTACACAATCATACGAACACACAAACATAGTCATAATGATGAATGTCCTAAAATGGTTTTTGGCAAAAAAAAAAAAAAAAAAAAAACACATAAACTTGAGTTTATTTAAACGTTGATTGTTTGTGTTTATTTGTTTGCTTATGAGCAGTACTAATGCCAAGCTACTTCGTTCGAAAATCGATTAATTTTTGTTTTCTCCTCCCAGCTTCTCTTAGAAAGACCAACAAATCGTCACTTAAAATACATAAGGTCGTAACTACTGAAAAATCGAATGTTGGTTTTTTACTGAATTATTATGTACTGACCGGAACTACATCTATACAAAAAATGTATCATTCATATCTTCAAAAATAACAAAAATATTAATAAAAATCAAAAGGACGTAACATCAACTTCATAAAAGAAACAGTCGTTTTAAGTGAACGATTATAAATTTTGTCTTATTTGCATAATTTTAAAGCAAAAATTTAAAAATTGTGGTTACGCCCATTTGTATTTTCATAATGTTTTTTACTTCTGCTTTAAAAAATGAAAAAGTGTGGTTGGTTTTTTGCATGTTAGGTGACGAAATGTTCTTGTTGAGTTAATTTGCTCTAGCAGCATGTTGAGTTATCCTTAAAGCCAATAGTGGAGACTGGTTTTGTAATCACATCGTTAAAGGAAACATTCAACATTCAATCTTATAAAATTTGTGATGGTTATAGTATTTAAAATGTTTTTGGTTATGAGTTCTTACCACATATTTTATACACATATATATTTACACATATATTGTAAAATATGTTTATATTAAATTTGTTTGAGTATATTTTGTAAATAAATGCTTTTTCTGTTCAATAAATTTGGTAAATTTTTAATATTGTATTTCAACTTAAGAAATCTCAAATACTTTTTAAAGAAAATTTCATAAGGGTATGAATAAAAATAAGTTAAAAATACTCATATGTTTTGATTAAATAAATAAGAGATTAAAAGTTAAATTTATAAAGCATTTTTAAATATGTTTCTAAATCCAAAGAAATCATATTTAAATGAGTTTTTTTTTTTAAAGCTACTCAGTTTTATTATATTGTATTTAGATTTTCCATATAAATTATAATCTAGTTTGTAATTAGATTTAATCAAAATTTGATAAAATTTAGTTAGTTAGTTTAGTTAGTTTTGGAAAATATCGTATTCAAAACTGTACAGTGATTCCAAAGCGTTTTTTTTTTAATGATTCTGTAATTTTGAGGAATACAGGTCTCTAGCAGTTCAGAAAGGTGTGGGTAGCCCTCCAAAGTTAGCCATCTGGGGAATGTAATTTTTTTATAAAATCGCCAAAAATTCATTTATGATATGATAGAAAAGAAATTTTATATGTAGATAGTCCACACTTACATGTGTAGGTTATCTCTTTTAATAAAGAAATATTCAAGTCGAAATGAATTTTACCACATTTTTAGCATCGTTTTTTAATTTTTTAAACTTGGCGGGCTTATTATTGCCTCTAAAATTTTTTCAAAATATTCGCCAGATTCCCTACAAAGTTCTAAATAATATTGCTGCAAGAATTATATAAATATATGAATCTGTTAAAATGTCATATTAATCTAAAATTGAGACTTTAAAGAAATTTTAAATTTTTTGGATTTTTTCCCAAAAAGGTGACAATATTTATTCAGTGATATAATTTTGTTCTGGGCTTTATCTTTTTTTAATGCTTTCTTCTTAATAATCTTAATGTAAATACGTGTAAAGTAAATTTGGAGGAGCTTGTAGCAATCGTCCGCCCACAAGCCCCATCCAAACTTTCTCAATTTTTAAATTGAAAAAAATTGGATATGTTCATGAAAAAATGGGAGTTTTTTTAATTTTCTGATTTTAACACAAGTTTATGCAAATTATGTTGCAATTTTAATGAAATATCACTATTCGTTTAAATTTTATTAAACCTTATGTTTAAAAAAGACCACAAAAATGCTAAATTTTAAGTCCTTCGAGAAACTTTTTTTATAAATTATCAATTTCCATATTCTAGCCTTTTCTTAGATACTAAATACTTGTATAAAAAGTTTATACTTTTGCTTAAACCCCAACAGAAGCTTGGCCTCCTCTAGCCAAATTAAGCTATTTTTCATACATTTGTGCGGTAGATTATATTTTTTACTTTATTAAAATTCAAGCAAATTTATTACTTAAAAATGTCTAAATATTAGAGTCTATTCTGATGAAACAAGTCACACTAATTTATATATATTATTTGAAAAAAAAAATAATAAACTTAATTTCAAAAGTATTCCTTTATTATTTGTTTTTTTTTTTTTTTTTTTTAATTGAACTAAATGCATTTTTGCATTAAAGTGAATTAAAATGGTATTTAGTTTACACAGTAGCATTTTATTTCAAAATTCATGTGTATATGTGTGTTTACCAAAATGATTTTATGTTTTCATCTGAAAATCAATATTTGAATTTGTAATAAATTGTTTTATGTCAATTAAAACATGGATAAAACAAATAAAAACTGAAATTAAAATGTATTAAAACTAAATTGAAATGTGGGTAATATCGTTGACAGTTGCTGCATGGCATGGTAAAAAATAATAGGTTTTCAGGCAGTATTAAAGGCAGAAATAAATTATATTATTTTACTGCTGAAAAGTCTAGGTATAAAATGGTAAACATATTTTAAAAGCATATGAGAATAAATAAGATTTTTCTAACCAACTGAATACTACCAAATACTTTTCTGAATTCAATCTGTACTAACTAGATTCAAAGTATTTATAACAAAATTATATTTGAGTTCTAAATTTATAGTTTGCAAAATTAAACACTAAAAAATAAATAAAATTTGAAGTACTGATATTTACTTATGAGCATAAAAGTGTGTATTTTAAATCATATTCTTGCAATTTCTTATACCAAGTATAAAAAAACTTTTTATGATTTTTAAGAATAAATAATAAAATATTTATTATTTTCAAAAAAAAAAACAATATCTATTCATTCTTCTCTATTTTATTTACTAAAATACTCATGTTGAGTATTTTCTTACAAGCTTAAATATGTCAAACTACTTGTACTCAATGTGTTAACTGTCAGTTGGAATTATTTAAACCTTTAGTTTTGTTTTTACCTTTTTCCATTTTGTAAACAATGTCTTCTTCGTTTTTCTCTGTCTTAGATTTAGTTCAAACAGTATAAATTATAGTTTCATACTATTTTACCAGGTACAAGTACATAATGCGATTAGACTATGTTGCTTTCACTCACTACTCTTCGACTGCTTCCTGTTTTATGTCCCCATAAATTCTAAACTAAACACACACATATACTTACAGTTACACAAACACATTATTTTTTGCTTTTACGAGTGAGCAAGTAAGTTTGTGTGTGTGTGTGTGTGTAAAGAAAACCTTTTTGTTGATCTATAAAATACATGTATACATTTAGTCTTTATGGTCGATATTTCTTTTTAAAAGTTTTCTTACTTATTCTTGACTTTTTTTCTCCTATTCTTGCTCCAATCATTGCAACTATAAAATTTTAGAAAAAAATGTAAAGAAATAAAGACAAAGTTTAATAAAGAGTATTATAGCACCATAAACAATGTTGAAAAGTTAAAGGAGAAATACAAGAGGAAAATGTCTTCTAATTGATTGGCACAACCAAGAGGTAGATAAAATGACGTGTTTGTATCTGTAATAATAATGAATAAAATCTAAAGTTGAGTGTTGAGGGTAGGAACAGGATATAGTTACTCATACACATATATATGTACATTAGGGGTATAACTTTTCCCATTTTTTTCAAATATCAAAATGGCCCTAGCATAGTCAAATAGACCATCGAAAATTATTTAAAAAAATGGTATTACTCAAAAAAGTTCACCCACAAAACGCGGTAAAGTTTGGAAATCAATAATTCCAATGCATTATGCAAAACAATGTCCACGTTAAATTTGAAGTTTATGTCTTGTAATAATTAAAAACTAAATTTTTCACTTTACTATTTTACTTTATTAATAAAATATTTTTTATATAAAATGTATGTACTTTTTTTTGGGAGATTTTAGAAAATTGGTTTTGTGGGTGAGGTTTTTATTCCAAAATTACCCGAAAAATTGTTTTCGTAAACAACACAACATTCGCCATCGCGTATTGCCAGAGCCAAAATTTGGTTATATCCCTAATGTAAATGTATATATGTGTGGTAAAAGTTAATTTAAAGATTTTTAAAACAATGTTTACTAAAAGATTTAAGCAAATACTATCAAGGACTTAAGAAATAGTTTTGAGTAACGACAAGGGATATTGATGGAATATAAAGCTAAAGTATGTTTAAGTATTTTATTAATATCAAAAGAATTAATTTAATCTGAGAATTAATTTTCATATATTATATTTTCTTTTCTCTTTACTTAAAACATATCTTTTAGAAAAGCTCAATATTTATTATAATTTTAGCGTCTGTAGTTATTGATTTAAATAATACGTTCTTATAATTAATATTTTTGAGCAATTTTGCCCACTGTGTTTATCAATATTTAAAAAGATTGACTGACTAACAAACGCAGCAGCTTGTTTCATTTGTAATTAATATATCTACTACATAAAAAGTGAAGTAGACAAAAAACACACTAAAATAAACCCTGCGGAAAATTTGTGGCAATGGCTGTAATGGACCGGTTCCTCTGTACCAATTGAGTACCAATTGACACCTAACTTGTCACCAAAGTTCCAAATTGAGAACCAGTTGATACAAACACAGTCACTATTAACATGCTCGTTAAGGGCGCAAATTACAACTCGCGCGCAATAACAATCATTGGCTGAGTGGTAAGCGTTGAAGACTATAAAACATAACATACGTCAGATGAACATGGGTTCGAGCCGGGGTGACGCCATCGACATTAAAGAAAAATTGTAAAATTAAAATAATCATAATTTAATAAAATAATAATAAAAATAATGTTTAAAAAGTAAACAATTACCGAATTTTTATAAAATTTTTATTACAATAATCGTTATTGAACCTGTTCTATTACCTACCCTGTGACCTGTCCCAAGGGGCTAATTAGTCACCTTCAATGACAAACCCCATGTAAAAGTGACAGGTTCTTCTCATATAAAGTTCCGGAACTGGGACCGGTCACTAGCCCTGAGAACCTGTCACGTGACTAGTTTTGAACCGATTCTCTTTACTCTAGGGAAAAAATGGTCTTATAAAGCGAGTACCCTTTCGGTTTGGTTATTTGCTGGTATGTTACGGATAATTTCTAAATAATGATATTTAGAGATATTACCTTTAATTTTAATAAATATACCCATAACTAAACCATTTAAATACATTTTATACTCAAAACAAATCTAGGTGTAGTAGATCTCCGATATTTAAAAATATTGTACAAAAATTTCGAATATAACTGAAAACCTTTGTGTAGCATATGGATAAGTATATGTCCAAATTGGATAGTGAGGTTATAAGACAAAATCGCAAATTATTCCAAAACGGATAAAAATTAAAAAGTATAGATAATCACCTTTAATTGGGTATCATTCAAAAAAGCGTTTCAAAAATGAAAAAAAGCACTTCGTATCACCCTTTACAAAAAATATTTTTTGTGTGTATTTTTTTATTATAAAAGTAAATATATCCTTTCAGGGTTAAAACACTAAAAAATATGAAAAACGTATAACTAATTTCTTATGCAATAAATATTGAGGAAGAAATTTTGTTAAATTTTACAAAAATTCCTTTTAATTGAAATATTTGTGCAAAAATTATTTAAGGTGAAAAATTATGGTGGCATAAAACCTAGATATCACAACTAAAACCTTAAGTCAGAATATAGCAATAAAAAAATAATAATAATAAATATGTATTTCTCTAAATAGCTAAAACGTCATTAAAATAGTGTACAAAAAAGCAAACTAAGTTTTAATCCTAGACGATGACTTCCTTAATTTATCTCTTTTCACTTAATGTTACTAAATATTTGCTCGCAATAAAATTTATTATAAAGTGCTTTAAAATCGGTTAAGCTGATTAAATAAACTTTAACTTTACTTACACCTCTTACACAACTTGTTTTTATTTTTTTTTTTTTTTTTTCTTTCCTTTCAAGAAAGGTCATTAAAACAAGGAAAGAGAATTAAACAGAAAAAAAAGAATAAAACTGTAAGAATGGGTAGTGAGTGAAACTAAGAAAACTGATTAAAATTTTAATGGTTCAGGTAATTCAATGAAATAACAATATACTCTTATACACACATGCATTCACAAATACACAGACACTCTGACATCAAGCCAAACAACAGGATATTAAGTATTTTCTCTACAACAAAAGAAATCAAAAAATTTAAAGCAAATCTCAAGGAAGGCTAAAGTTTGCAATGAAAACACCTGTTTGTTAAATAAAATAAATATAAAAAATAAGAACGATTACAAAAACAAAAAATCAATATTAAATTTTTATCAAATACATACTCAAACATATTTAATATTTATTGTATTTATTTTAGTTGTTGTAGTTTTTTTTCATTTTTCTATTTTTATATTTGTTGTTACATTAAACAAAGGACATTATGAAATAAAGGCAGGCCGTCATGATGTGAGAAAGACAAGAAACAAATTGTTGCAAACTTGTATTGTTTTCTATTTTTTTATTTCATTATTCCCCCTCAAGTTTTTAGACCTTGTTACGGACACGTAGACAATGTCAACATAAATAAATAATTGCATTGTTTCTTATCTTTTTGCTATGGTATGTGTTTGTATGTATTTTAACTTATTAGTTTATGTGATTGTATTTTAGTGTATTGTTGACCCTCAACTTGTCAGTTAATGTCTAGGTTTATAGCATGTGTTGGTAAAAATTAATTTAAATCCATTAAGGATGAGCAATAATTTGTAAATTAAAAATAGTTTTTACGACAGACAGATCATTAAAATGATCAATTTGACTTGGAACCTTTTAAATTGTTTGCTATAAAAACTGTTCTCATTAAATGTTTTAAGATTAACCAAAATTCTATAGAAAAACAAAATCGTTTAAAGATTTACTTTTGCGCATTACATATTTTCTTAGTAGTTTTCCAATTTAGTAAACTCAAACAAGATTCTCTTTTCAAAGAAACTTAATTTAATATTTTTTCATTTTCTTAAATAACCAGCATTTCCAATTAATCATCAGGTGTTCAATGGAACGAATGACTAAAATCGATTTACACAATCTTCAATTAAAATTGATAATGAAGAAGCAACAAAACCAAAATAATAAAATAAAAAAAATACAAATACAAATGTAACTACCAAATCATAATTTTAATATGATTTTCACTTTTTTTTTTTTTTTTTGTGTTGAATAAATACGAGTATTTTCAATACAATAATTTCTTGGCTGTCACATTTATCATTCATTCAGGCATTAAGTCCATTCAGTTCAATTCACTAGTTAAACATGCATTTTGATGTCATGTCACTGTAACTGTCTGTCGTCTGTGTTCAGATACAAGTTCACATGTGAGACATACATCTGTATACATACATATGTACATGAATTTGTTCACAAAAAATTGCACATAATAAGTCATAGTTTGACATAAATGTACTGTGGTACCTCAACAACAACTACAATAACAATTATAGACTACATTTATCTTTGTGTGAATAAAGATATTTCTATACATGTTTGTATTGTATTATTTTGAATATTCCTCCCGCTCTTTTTTCTTGTTGTGCATTCCGCCTGCCACATACATTGATTGTCAATTTGTCCCTAAAGTACTTTTTGTGTTTTGTTTCTTTTTTTTTTTTTTTTTTCTTTTTTCTTCTGCTGAATACAGCAATTTGTGGTGTAGTAGAGTAAAAAAATAAATAAAAACAACAAGAAACTGGGTTGTTGTTATTTAAAAGCAAAAGTGCTAGACACTTGTTGACCTTTGTCAAAACTATTTTCAAATTTTCATATATTTTCTTTGTTGTTTTTGTTTCTTTTGCTTAAGTAAAAATTGTATCTTTTAAATCTTTTAGCTTGAATTTCTTCTCAAGTGCTTTTTGTTGGCTTTATATTTATAGAATAGAAAATTTCTTTTAACTGTAAGTTGGGTAATCCATTAGATTTTTACTGTAAAAAAAAAAAAATGTAACAAGTTTTTATAAAAATATTTTATTCCATTTTTCGTTTATAAATAATTTAAGGATAAAGTTTGACATGTAAAATATTTTTTTTTTTTTTTTTATTCTTTAGATTAGTTTAACATTTTTTGAAAGTTTTAAGGTGCCAATAAAAAGTATATTCAGAAAACCAAGATGTTGGTAACATTTTATAGTTTTTTTTTCTATTAAAATTGCAAACTTTTACCTTTTTTAGAAGAGATGCAAAAAAAAAGTTAAATTTATTTTTATAATTAGTTTGCAGAAATAAGAAGAAATATTTTAATACATTTCACAAAACATGAGAGAAGTATGCTAATTTTTATTTAAAGATAACAATTTGAGTAAGAGATATGAGCAAGCTATTAATAGCAGTATGCAACAAATTTTGGGTCATCAAAAATTACCTCAATGCGCATTGGGCTCGGAAATAGCGCTCAATTCAGGGAAAGGTGACATAAATATTTTGATATCTACATCTTGTTTTCATATTAATCTATAAGTTAAAAATTACATTTTCGGAATTTTTAAGACTTTTTTTTAATATTGAGCCTATTAGTTTTTAAAATTTTTCAAATTAAAAATCGTTTATTTTTGGATTCAAGGGAAAACAATTTGTGGTTAAAAAATTTCTGTGACAAAGGTACCTTAATTTAAACTTCCATAGCTCTGCTTTTAAAATTTATGTAGGTTTCTTCTTCCAAATATAAAATTTTACTCTAATCTGCTACATCTATTCAAAATTTTATGTAAATCCAAACGATTAAAATGTTCGATTCTGCCCCATATTGTATTGTTGTATAGAGAAATAAAGAAAAAATTTTTCATTTAAGGTACTATTTGTTGATAGAAACTGTAATTTTTTAACACAAAATTTAATTTTCCAATTTAGGCTATATATTCGCATATTGGTGCCCAAAATGTGCGTCTTTAGCTGCAGATATGCAGGGGATGGAGTTGGAATTAAAAAAAAAAACAAAATACGCCATTATTTTTACTGCTGCAAAAACCTTCTAAAAAGGTATGATATCCAAATATCAAACGAAATTTTTCTTTTCGAAACGAACCCTAGTATATATATTACAATGAATTGTTAACTGTTAAGTTGTTTTTGTTTTCCTCTTACAATAAAATAATTGAAAACCTATAAAAATTTAAAATTTTCATTTTATATTTTGAATTATTTGAACAGTTTTAAATGCGTGATGGAATAATTCGAATAAATCAAAATGGCTTATTCGAATTATTCGTTTTATTCGAACAATGAAAAAATCGAACAATTTGGATACCCTAATAACTTACCTATTGTATATGTAGCACCATCCACTGTAAACGTAGCCGCTCTACATTTGTTAAAAAATCGTGTAGCAAAACCAACCGCAGAATTTCGTAAACTGGAAGAAACTCTTCGTATAGGAGAATCTGGACATGACGATGATTTATTTAAACATGCTGCTGATGATGGTGCTGTAGCACTAGCATATGTTGTAGGGGCAGGCAAAGATACCTGCTGTTGTGGCAAACCTTTATAAACAGCAGTAGTAGCTGTTGTTGTTGCAGAATTTGCCGAGGAAGTCAGAACCGTAGTATGAACTTGTGTCGCAGTACCAGGCACTAAATTGCGCCTATAGTAGGAAGGTGAAATAAGCGAGGAAGTATCTGTGTTGGACATTTTGATGTTATAAACGAAAATTACACTAACACACACACAATTTTTTTTAGATATTTAATTTTTGTTTCACTTTAATTTTATTTAATTTAATTTTTTCTTTTTACTCTGCTTTAAAATTTAATTCTTTACTTATTTATTTCATTATATAATATTATTCATTATATTATTTATTTCAATTAATATTTTAATTATATTTTTGTGGTTACCTGCCATTTATATTTTTACTTTTTTTTAATAAATAATTTCATGTTTTATTCTCCATATTTTGTTTGTTTATTTAAACATTTATTTATTTTATTTTTTCCATATTGCATATAAACCAATTGCACATATTGATTGTTTAACAAAAGAACATAATAAACAATATACATATCAATACCGAGTAAAAGAAATTTATACATTTACCACTTTATTTATATGAACCATATAAATATTCTTTTATACTTTTTAAGGCATTTTTATATGGCGAAAAAAAATCTCAGCAAAAGGAAGTGTAAGAAGAAAAAAAAGTTAATTGAATACATTATATCATCATCTAACGATGAAGAAATAAAAGTTTATTAAAAATATGTACGAGTATATATGTATATGACCATATCATTATCTACACCGAAACCGCTAATAATCATTAAATGAAATGACCATCATTTTACCATACAAATACTCACACTAGCTTACAAAATGGGTTTTTGTTTTATAAACACAAAATTATCAAATACAGACATTTATCTATTAACACCCAGTTGGAATTTTTTAGTAGAGAATAAAATATTAAAATATTATTTTTTTTATAAATTTTAGAAAATAAGAAAATTTCAATTAAGTTGTTTTTTTGTCAACAACATTTTGTCTTTCAAGTAAAAATTTCCTAGTGGATATTATATGCTGGTGCAGTACTTTTTCTTTTTAAAAATTATTACAAATTAAAATAAATTGCGTGAATTAAATAAAAATAACATTGAAATGTTACATATATTTGCAATATAAGTGTATGTGTGATAATTATGGAGACATTGTAACACAAGGGACTCTTTCTCATTCTCCATGGGTTAATAAAACATATACGAGTGCACACATACAAAATCTAAGGTTATGATATAAATTTAACGGCATTATCATTTAGTTCATTTTTGCTATGACTGGTTAAGGGTTACCAAATATTATTTTATATAATATTACATAATTTTAAATGTAATGTTGAAGTTACTCATACTCATAAAATGGTTCCCACTTGATCAATTGCTGGTTTAGCCTAGGTCCGAATATTTTCCGAAATCTTTTTTTATGTCAGGTAACACTATTTTATATCCTGAAAAAAATGTTTACTCTTCTTCTATTAATTTTTTTCCTTGTAATTTTATTTTCTCATAGACCTAAGATTAAATGGCAGTTACGAGCTGCCCTCACATGAAAAGGTTTTGTTACAGAGCACAGTGGGTCAGAATCAAACATTTTTGGAAATAAATCTGAAACTTCGAATTGACTGATTGGATTTATATATAATTCCACATGGGTGTAGCAGAGGATTGTGCATTTTAAAGGTAAAATTTGACTATGTAAAAAGTATCCTTTTTTGAGCCCCAATAGCTCCTTTTCAGAGGGGTCTATGGGGACTCTCTTTAAAACATAAAATTCTACACTCCTCTGCTATGCAATTGTTAAAAAAATAAAAAGAATAAAATTTGATTCTGCAACACTGTGTACTGTTAGAGTCATACTTTATTGTCCTTTAATATTGTAATATTATAACAATATCCTTTTACTTCATGGCTCGAAACACTGCAAGTTCAATAAATAGTAATGATTTGAAAAGACAGGAGAAAACACATCACCATCACAAAACAGACACAATGTCAAAAGCAAATACAATTGATGCAATAAATATTTAAACCCACAACGAAACGACGAATAAACAACATAAATAGTAAAACAGAAAGAGTAACCTAAGGATCATAAAAAAATAAAAGTAAAAGTAACTTGTTTTTGTAATTCCCTGCCAGAAACAATACAAATCATGCTGAAATGCTTTTCAAAGGTCTTTGTGTTAAAGATTAGCAAGGAATGCTGGCTTGGTTGTTTATGACCTCTAGTATATACTTACATACATATAAACATATATTTATTTATATGTATCTACGTATAAAATATACTGCTGAGTATGTTTTTTTTATATATACATATATATATCTCTGTTTGTTGTTGTTCTTGTTAAATGACCATCTTTTTCTATATAAAAGTACATGCATTATTTATGTTTTTGTTTCTATCCTTATTTTAATTTAATTTTTTTCTGTGTTGTGTTTTCTTTTATTTATTTATGTTTTTCTTTTCGCTTTGTTCATAAACATTTTCCATAAACAACCAAAAGAAAATCCTTAAATCGCATTAAAATTACATTCATTCATTTTAGGCATGAACAATAATGCGAAGTAGTAGAAACAGGCAAAAAAAAAAAAAACACCAACGCAATATTTAAAAAAAGCAATGAACGAAAATTTGTTTTGTATTTAAATTACTGAATAGTATTTTCTAGACATAGACTAGCATACACATTTACACGCATTTTATACAGGACTTTAAATGAAGGAATTGATTTTTGAAAGAATTTTTAGAAAATTGTGATTTTCGAAAAAGAAAATGAACTTAGTTCAAAGCTAAGTAAGGAAGGCAATTCTACTACATCTTAACTCACCCCTATACAATTCACACTTTTGAACTCTGAAATATACCATAAATGAAGTTATTTCCAATAAGATATAAAAATTGAACCTCTAATAAATAACACTCTGATACAAAAGTTCCCTTTTTATTTCAATTTGAAAATTAACCTAAATCTTCTTTAGAACATCACATAGACAATTTTTAAAAATTCCAAAACTTTTTCTAATTTTTGAAATTTGACTAAAATTATTTATTTTAAGGTTAGTATTTCACTTAAGATCTAGTAGCTCTCAAAGTTTTAGGACAATTTAAGATTTTCAAATGGATTGATAAAACAGAAGAGGAAGTTTTTTATTCATATGAAATTATTTTCTACTTTGATGCCATTTTACTACACATCATATCAATTATCTTCTAGATCTGTTTCAATATAAGGTTCAACTTCATTATTTTCCTTAAAAAACTAATTTTGAGTCAATTATAATCAAAATTGACTGCATCATTCCTTATCGCGGAATCGAATTCAAATATATTCTTTTAAACTACTTAAAAATCATATTTATTTAGAGTCATGTTTCTAATTGGCGTTTTCTACTGCTTTGCCTTGTGTATTTTAAGTTTTTGTCTATGACAGCCAAAATACTTACGTGTGCGTGTGTTTATGTGCGTATCCCATTAAAGTTAATATGTTTACTTAAGCTAAACGTTTTTAAATAGTTTAATGACTTAAAATCCAAAACCATACTTTCATATTTTTAAAGATCATTCAAGTGACATTTTCATAACTTTTTTTATTCCAACGTAAGTGAGTCATTTATTTAATAATTAGAGTGTCATTTAATCTTGTTTGAGGTTTTATTTTACCTTCTACGTTGTTTATTTAACAAAAGCGTATTAGCGCTTTAATAGGAATTTGTATTTAGTTAAAGCGCATTTAATTAAGCGTTTTAGAAAGAAATTTTGAATTAAGATTATTTAAAAATAAATTTTTTTACAAAAGTGGTTTAAACGTAATAAGTACAACAGAAGTTTAGAAATAGAAATTAGCTTAACTACACAAAAAAACAGAAGATTTAATAAATCCTTTAAAAAGAGCTAACAAAGCTAAATTTAAAACATAAAAATATGCTTACTTTTTACGTTATAAATATGTTTACCGCAAGTTGGCTTACTTAATAAAAATTTACAAAAAAAAAATAAAAAAAATATTACACAGCATTATATACCAAAAATATATTAAAACACAAGAACTTTGGAAATGGAAATTACAATGGAAATTGTTACAGTAAGTAATATCTATCATGAGTATATTTAAGTAAAATTTTCCTGCAGTCATTATTCAAAGTGAATTGGACAAGCCCATATTAAGCCTCATATTTAAATGATTAAATGAAACAATGACCATCATGTTTTTGGTATTAGTTACCAAATAACTAGAAAATGATATCATGTTAAATTTGTTCATTTCAAAGTCTTTAAATACATTTGACAAGGTTTTAGTTAATTTTATTTTTCTTTCTCATATTATTAAGTTGAACGTTTCGGAATATTTAAAATAAATATTTTAGATTTTTATAAAATTATGTATTTCAAAAATTATAAACTGCACACCGTTTCTAAATTAAGCGTTATTTGTTTAACTTTTTTTAAAATGCTTTCTAAAGAAAAACAAATGAAAAATTGTTACAAAATATAAAATTTAATAAAAACAAAGTTAAGACCCTTTTAAATTAGTTATTAACCCCAAAAAAAAAAAAAAAAAAAAAAAGATAAAGCTTTTGTACATTTTCCCATCATCTTTTATAAAAAGCAAAACAAAAATATAAAATTACAAGAGAAAAAGTATATCCAACCACTCTTAATTTTTTTTAAGAATTATTTAAATAAAATGTACATCACCATTATTTTCAAAGGAGGTCAAATAAATGCCAATTAACAAAACAAAAAATGATTTTTGGGATCTGCAGTGGAAATGTTAAAAGACACACTTTAAGTGTGAAATATTTTCTATATGTTTTCTTTTCTTTACTTTTATCAGTCATTCTTCAAAATAAAATAAAAAAAACTCTTTATAATTGCAACATTTTCTTTTTTTTTTTTTTAACAAAAATTTAAGAAATTTATTTACATGAATATTTTATTAAGAAAAAACTTTGGTTTAAAATGGGTTTAAATTTTTTTATTTATCAAAAAGAGTAAATTTTTTCTTTGGGAAAATCATTTTGAAAAAAAAGTAAAAAAAAAATAAAAATTGCATTGAAAATAAAAAAGTAAAAAATTATTTCGACTGAAATATAAGGAAAAACAAATTGGCTTATTGCTTATAGATATTAGAGTGTCCCGCAGTCAAAAAATTCGTAGGAAGACGATGGGTAAAATTTAGTATAACATTGAAAATATAAAAAAATTTTAAATTGATCTTCAGTTCCCTAGCAGCGATTGAAAGTCACGGGTTTAAAATATTTCGTCAAAAATTAAGCATTAAGTATTTTCTTGAAATGGAAATCAAAAATTTCGTAAGTTTAAGCCAATTAAGAAAACAATATTTAAAAAATTAGTTGCAAAAATTTTGGTTCATAAACCGTCATTTTAGTACATCATGCAAAAAAAAAAGTTCCATATATTTTTTTTTGTAGTTTGATTACAAAATTAACATGAACGGACAGACGGACGGACATTGCTAAATCGACTCAGACAGTGATTCCAAGCCGATTGGTATTAATTAAGGTAGGTATAAGACCAATATTTTTAATATATTTAAAATGTACAAACTGTTGGTTTTCTATTATTCTATACGACAGCCAAGCGATAACTCTATCACCCAAATCGCTCTAAACCACCTTTATTTTAGCTAGATAGTGTAAGATGGAGTAAGGGCATATAATTACTATAGACTGGGTCTGTATGCATATAAAATGTAGCATACATACAATGAACAATTATCATAGCAACTTCTAAGTCACAAATCTATATATATTTCGAGATTAATAGCAATATTATACTTGCAAGCTGAATAGGTAAAT
Organism: Protophormia terraenovae; assembly: GCA_951394005.1. NCBI lineage: Eukaryota > Metazoa > Arthropoda > Insecta > Diptera > Calliphoridae > Protophormia > Protophormia terraenovae. The sequence goes on from OX596074.1 coordinate 150,030,504, forward strand.
ATTTTTATAAACATTGTTGTAGCTGTAATAATAACAATAAGGAGAAGTCAATCAGACACAAATTCCAAATTCCAAAGGTTTGATCCGATTACTTTCCTTTTCTTCTTTATAATTTTATCACCCTCAAATTTTGATTGCAAAATGTTTTGTGGCAGAACCTTAAAAATTTTTACAGTCGAATTTATGGTCTTAAAATAAAATTTTAGCTTAGTTGTGATTAGACTGAATAAATCTATAAATATCGTTATCTTAATTGGGAAAATCTATTAAAATTTTTGCCATGTAAAGTATACATGTGTAAATAAATAAACCTATTTAGAAATTTTTTTTTTTCTTTAAGTTTATAGTAGAGTTATAAAATTTCAATTAAAATTTAAATTGTTAAATTTTTACAATTTGTCCACCATTATTTTTATTTTAATTTCCTCGCCAAATTCACTCAACTAACAAACACATTAAAATAGTTTTCACCTGTTGTAGAAGGCCATTAAAGTGGCGATAAAAAAAAACAACAACAACAGCACAAAAAGTTCATAAAACATTATAAAAATAAAATGAAAGAGTAAAAATAAACGTGATATATGAAAAGTTAACATTATATGTCGTCTATATGTGAACATTGCACGTAATTTTTTATATTATTTGTGAGTAGTTGTTTTTTTTTTTATTTTAATTTATATGTATATTTCACCATATACTAAATTTAAAGGTTTTTTTTACACAGAAATACTCACACATATTGATGCTTAAATATATATATGTATAATAAAATAACACAAAAACAAAACACGGCAACAAAATTTCATTATGCATATGAAAACTAGCACAAATAAAAAAGAATTTATTTCATTTTAAATTTGTTACAAAAAATAAATAAGTGAAATAACAGAAAAAAAGGGGCAAAAAAGCAGGTAATCATGAAAATTGGAAATATTTTATATCCACAGACATATACATATAAATTTTTTATATGCAAATGCATGTGAGTGTGTTTGAGTTTAAAAAAGGATAACATTAAAATATTGTATTTCGTTACTGTTGGTAGTGGTTGTATTATAAAAGAAATATTAGTCACATTGGTTTTAACCATAGACCCAAACATTCTTCATTTATTTTTTTTATTTTGGTTTGGTTTAGTTCGTTTTTGTTTATTGTTAAAATAAGGTCAACACTTTGATAAATTTAATCCGATTTCAAACAATGTGTTTGATTCACACAACATGAAAGAAGATAAATATGAGAAAATGAAATAATACTGTAGAATACATATGTGTAAACGATATTAAGACTAAACTTTGTGTTACACTCTACAGGATTTACTACATAAATATATATGTATGTACGAAGGAATATATTAAGTATGGAATGTAATATATTCTAAAGATAAACACGTACGTACGTACAGGTATATATTTTACTTTAGGGAAACTTTATTAAACTTTATCTAATTTTGTGGAATTTTACTGGTGTATGTATGTTAAAATTCCTTGAATGAAAAATATTAATTTTGAATTTTAGCTATGACTTTATTAAAATGTCTTTTTTATTTCCTATATTAAATTTTATAAATTTCAATTTAATTTTAGTACATGAAAAGTGTTTTTCAAAAGGTTCTTAAATAATAGAAGGTTGCTTTTTAATTTGCTTATTTAAGATATGAAAAATACTTATGTACGAAGCTTGAATCTATTATTATCACTTTGGAAATTGGTATTAAAGGTCTAGCTCTGTAAGAAAAAGTTAATATATTAATATTCGAATATAAAATAAACTACAGAGGGAGATAAGATAAAAAGTCGTTGGTGCAGAATTATTCAGTCAATTTGAATACATATGATCATGGAGCTTTAAGCATATAAATTATATATGACTTTACTCCTCATTATACAGTATATCTCGAGAATTATTTTTTTGCCTTACTTCAATGAACTGGAAAAATGTATTCTTAAAATTACACAGAGTTACAAAATGGGAATAAATTTCTGCGGCACGGGGTTTCTCAGTCAATTCGGATACACGGTATTAATAAGTACTAAGCCTCTAATCCACTTTTTTGAATTGACTCTAGTTTTCGCTATAAATCGCGATCTGTAAAACTAAGGAGGTTGCACTATATATTGAAGCATATCTCGAAAACTACTTGTCTGAATTTGTTCATAAAGAATAAAAAAATTCTAATTAAAATTGTCTTCAAGTCATTCTTACATTTCTTTTTAATACGGTCAACAGTTATCTAGATACTAAGCCTATTTTCTGAAAAAATTTAAACTTTATACAAAATTGCAACATTTTTTTTATTTATTTTTTTTTTTTTTTAATCATAAAAAATCGAAAGTGTCAAAAATTCAAATTGAAATATTATACAAAATTGCGAAAAAAAAAAATTATAAAAATTCGAAGGTGTCAAAAATTCAAATTTTTATTCTTTAATCATAAAGATAAATTTTTTTGCAAATAAAATAAGACATATCTCCTTAAACAATGAATGCATTCATGATTTGTGCATCAATTTTTATGACACGTGGCTTTATTTACTCGTAGTTTTTCCAGGTTTGGGATAAAGATGATAAACATTTTTGATGTTTTCACTTTTAAGAAGAAGTTTTACTAAAAAAAAAAAAGAAATCTTGAACTTATCATGAAAAAAATTTTTTCGGACACTTATTTCGAAATATCTCCAAAACTATTGAGCGAATACAAATTTGTTAGCAGAACGACTTAAAGCCAGTTTTTTCCACATATTATTATTGTATTATTTATATACATCGTGCATAGTGTTCGAGTTATAGTGAAATATAATCGAGTAATCGGCTTATTTAGGGCGCAATATTAGACACGCCCATAAAAAAATCTCGACCTGATGGGAGAAAACTGAAAGAAGATTCGAGTTTAGCATGCGGAATTCCATCTAGTCTACATATTTTTTTTTTTTTTTTTGTTTTGAGGGAACACGAAAAACTTTTTTTTGTCGACCAGTATAATTTAATAATAATCATACGCCTATGTACTGTTTTTTAATCAGTAGAACCAATTGTAAAAACACTTCGTAACATTTTACTTGTAAGTTATGGAATTATTGTGTATCTTAAAGTTCATTTCATTTAATTAACATTTTCAATAATGCGATATATGTATGAGCTATTTTTATTTGATAATAATACGACTGTAGTCTGTTTTAATCAAGCAGAGTAGAACTAATTAAAAAGTGAAATATGAAAAATGTTTGTAAAATTAAAATGTTTTGTAAAATTTTTCTTGTAAATTATGAAATTACTATAGATTTACTTAAAATAAATTTACAGTGATTGTTACATGACTATAATGTAGCGTTATGTACAACTGCAATAAAAATTCAAAAATAATAAAAATTAAGAAAAAATGCTTTTAATTTTCAATTAATATAAAATTTAATTAATTTAAAATTGCAGTTATAATCCATTTCAATGAAAACCACATTATGTTTTTCTTTGACTATAAAGGAATATCAAATCTTCTTAAGACGCTTTCAACAGAAAAGTTTAAGCTGGCGCTTAAACATTTATATACAAGCAGTATTATTTGAGTTCTATTATTATAAATTCTCTTCCATGTATGAGTGTGTTTACCATTATCTATGCGGCCATTCCATTGCACACTAACATTAGATTATAAAAGTAAACCTCATGAATTATAAACACATTACTAGCCCCTGGATAAATTTATTCTGAAAGAGAATATACAACTTAACTAAAAACAAAGTGAGTTCAAGATTCTACTTCACTTGAAAAAGGAAACTAACTAAATAAATCTCGTTCTAAGTTAAAGTGAAATTTATATTAACCATTAAATAAATATTAATTAATTATGATTAATTGCAAACAAAATTATTTATACAATACTAAGGAAAACTATTTAGGATTTTCTTTTCTTAAGAAACTTTAACATTAAGATTAACTTTGTTTTACTTCTTTTTGCCGTTCCTTCTTCATAAGTGGGAGTTAAATGAATATACTCGTACATATTTCTTTTATTTTTTTATCTTATAAAAGAAAATATATAATCGTATTTAATAAGTAATTATATATTTATAAGTATATAGAGATTTATTTCATAATCATTAATCTTTTCTTTATGACTTAAAAAATCTTTAATATTTTTCATATTTATTTTAATAGCTATTTTATTTATGTTTAGGAAAACAAATTTCTTTTAATTTTTATTATTTCTTTTATTTTTATTTTTTAATTTTTATTGTTTAATATAATAAATCTTTTCTTTAATTTGCTTTATATTTTAAATATTATTCGTAAAACGTCTTCATTTATTTTGGATATACATATCAAAGAGTTTTTAAAAGAATATTAAAATCTTAATCCCTGATGGTAAAAAATTATACAATAAATTGTATAACTGCATTAAAAAAAAAAAAAAATATTTTATTATTTATTATTAAATATTTACTTGAATTGAAATTTTTATTGAAAATTGATTTTATGGTAAAAACATTTTTTTTATTTTATTATATATGTATGTAGATTGATACATACATACATAAATATATATGAAATAGTTGTAAATTATTAAAATTTTGTTTATGAAATATACCTTAGAAAAATTATATAAAGTTCTTCGGATGAGAAAAAAAGAAAATTCTAAGAAAATTTTTTTCAGTGAGAGCTAGGTTTTATTTTTAGACCCACAGTTTCTTGGAGAAGTTTTCTTAGAATCATGATAAGATTTCATTTTTTTCTATATACTTTTTGACAAAAACAATTAATCCATTCTAATAAACAATAAAAATTACTTTAAGGGGTCCAATAAAATAAAATTTATTCATTAAAAAATTATTGAATCAATAATTTTCTATTTAAATTTTGGACAATGCTAGTGGGATCAAAATCGTCAATAAAAATCGAGATAAAAAAATTTAAAGAGAAATTAATGAATTCAATTTTTGGTTTCCAAATTCATATCGGGTCTTGATTTATTTATACTAAATTTCGTTGGCCAATGTGCCTGTTTAGGGATATCATCGGAAAGTGTGAATTGAAGTTACGACAGAAATTTTTTTCTAGAATTTGATGCTTATTAATCGATTTTGTTTAGTTCGCACTAAGGTAGTTCGCACTAAGCACATTCCATCTTTAAACAGACGTACAGACGGACGGTCATGACTAGATCGTCTTAGAATTTTATGAGGACCAAGAATATATACATGTATATGTAATACATGTAATGATAAACTCTTCTCTGATAGTGCATGCCAAAAAAGTGAGTATAAAAATAAATAATTTGTTTAGTAAATTTCAAAGGAAAAAGATGTCTGTGGCAATAAAAAATTATGGCCGTGAAAATGTTTACATTAAAAATTAATTTTATTTACAATTAATAGAAAATATTTATATTAATAGTATTTTCATTTACGGCAAAATATCTATATATGTATGTAATTTGCTAAGCTAAGAGAAAAGATTTCTCTTTCCAGAACTTTCTGCAGCTCCCAGACGTCGTAGAAAATTAAAATTTAGCTGACTTATAAAGCCTTTTGTCCTTCAAATACTTACAAATTTTTATCATTTTTTTTTTTTATCCCAGACTTGGTAAAAAAATCTAAAAATCGTCTTACTTATAAATCTGTTAATCCTACAAATCCTAACAAAGCGATATTTTTCTATCAGGGAGCGGAGATACGCTTTTTTTTAGCTCTATTTTAGTTTTAAGGAGTTTTGATTTGCTGTCATTGTTTGCACTCAAAACTGATTTTAAAAGTTTTTAACAGCTTTAAATCTTTACGCTCGAGTATATTGGAAAAAAGGAAAAGCGTCAAAATGTTGTTTATAAGTTTTTCTAAAGATTTTCGGATCTATAGCTTATTTATATAAAGCTTTATTATTTCCGTATCTTCCGTTTAATTTTTTTTTATTTAGATATTAAGGACCAAACACTTTGGATTTTCAAGAAAGTATTGAGCAGATATAGAAATGATATTCATATAAATTAGAGCAAATTTCAGCCAGCATCATTTGATGCTTCGTTTATTTAAATCAAAAAAAAAAAAAAAAAAAAAAAACGAAACATTATCAAGTTCTACTAGTGTGACTACCCTATTAAGGGAATCATATTATTCATGGCTGTTAAAAAATAAAAAAAACTAGAACATTTTTTTACACTTATTTCTTAATTTTTCAAACATTTACACTTTGAAAATAAAAACTATTTAAAACAGGTTCTTATGCGTTTACCATTCACGAATACGATAATATATTATATGTCATAATACTTAATTTAGCACAATTTCAATATTTTATTTGTAATTATTATATAAATTTTATAATTATATTTTAACTTTTATGATTTTTTCAAAACAATACTTTTCATTTAAATTTTAAAACTTTAATTTACTATTTTTAATTATTTCTATTCACATTTTCTATTAATTCACAGATTTTATTTTTATCGTTTCTAAAAACTTTAATGATTTTTTAAAACTTTATAGTTTTTTTTTTTTTTTTTTTAATAAATTTAAAAAATTTGTTTTAAATTATTTTCTAAACTTTTACATTTTCGAAAACTTTTGAACTTTTGAACACTTTTTAAATTTCTAACACACACTTAACTAACGTTATTTTCAACATCATCGTCATCATCATTGTGTTTTATTTAGCTTTAGAAAATTACAACATGCACATGTATAATTGATGATACTTGTTATTCAAATAAAAAAAAAAAAAAAAATAAGAAAAGAAAAGAGGAAAATATTTTTGCTACACCTTGCGGCCAAAGTGGTTTTTGCATTTATCAAGTAAATGGAAATGAGTTGCAACTATTTAAAATCATGGCGTTTACTACCACATATTTAGTTCCCAGATGAATTTTCTTATAATTTTATTTTATATAAAACTGGCTATATTTATATTTATTTATATTTTTAATAACACAATACATACGCTCGAGTATATGTTTATAAACGAAAAATCATAAATAGACACTTCAACAATAAAAAGAAGATTTCCAAAACAGAATTTAAGTAAAATACCGTAAGTAAGTGTGTAGTTTAGTTGAAAGAAAAACAAAAAAAACACAATTCTTTTATGTTAAGATAGCGCACATAAATTGGCGCCAACAACAAACAATTACGAAGTCTCAAGCCAAACTGAATTGCAAGGAAAATATTTCAAAAGGACCATCATTCATTCAACATGCATACTTAAAGTAAAGATAAGAGAACAAAACAGCTACGCAAGCATTATTATATCCTTTAGTTAAAAACATTATTAAGAGTACACGATTTAAGAGAAATTATGTGTATAACTAATAAAAAAAAGCTCATTACTCTTATTTAGCTTACTTTATTTGTTGTATGTAAGTAACGGTGAATATTTGTATATTATTGATTGTTGTTTTTATGCATATAAAAACAATAAAAATTTTAAAATTGTAACAACAACTTGTTTGCCTGTTGTATTTTGCTTGTCTAGCAATACAAACAATTGTTGATTCTTGTTCGTACAATCAGCTGTTTGCGATTCGTTCGTAATTTATTCAAGGTCATTAGTTCAATTTACTATGCGAAAGCTTTTACTTGTTGTAGTATTTTCTTCATTTAAACTCTTTTTTAAAACTTTGCTCTATTAATTCTAAAGAGCTTTCTAGTTACACTGAAAAGCCTTTTGTAATGTTTAACATTATTTCCAGTTTTTTTTTTAATACAGGGTGGTAGCATAGTTATAAAAAAATATTTGGAATTGGAGTCAAAGCTTTGAGGAAAATTTATTTCTGTTTGATATTACAAAAAGATATTTGAATTAAACAAATAATAAAACATATATTTTTGAATAAACACATTTTATAAAAAATAATTTATGTTTATTAGACAAATATGTTAAAATCCGACTCTTAGTGTAAAATTAAATATTACCAAAATGTATTCATAAAAAGCTACCAAATGTTAAATATGTATTTTTTAAATAAAGCTTTTATTGCTATATATTACAGTTGAAGTACTTTCCATTAACATTTTTCACCTTATTTTACCTTACTTTTACGGTATAAAAAAGCTTTTTTATTATCACTCGCTTAAAGCTTTTCTCCTCACCACTTTCTAGTTATAAAATTTTTGTGTCCTACTCATTTCTTATCACCAAATATATTTTTATGAAATTAACCATAAAAATATTTATGGCTATGTGTCTGAATAAATTGTGTGTCCTAAAATACCACCAACAAAAGAAAACCCTTCCCGGTAAGAAATAAATTTCCATTAGATTAAACATTTTATATGAATGAATCTTGCTATATGGAAAACTTAACGGACTATTTATGTTTTGGCTTTTGCCTATAATGACCAATTTGTTTCTTTGTTGTTCATTCTTATTATTAGGGGTTCAGTTTTTGTTATGTTTTGGACATAAACAAAAATAAAAAGATGTACAAAAGTTTATAACCTTTAATATAAAAAGTCTAATCGTTTACAGGTGGTGTTGTCTACTTTAAGCGACAGTTTCATAAAAAAATATAAAGTTTCAAAGAAAAATAGAATAAATTGCCCAAGGAAAACCACCTTTTAAGTGATAAATTGGCAAACAAATAAATAGAACAAAAACACTTTGTTAAAGAATAAAAGAAAATAGTCTCAAGTAAGATAAATCATTTGGTTATTTTCTTATATGTAACAGAGATTTGGCGGTAAAATTCTTCAAGATATTTACATACTCCAAACTTCAAAAATACATAAATTTTATGGTATTTATGCTAAAGTATTCTAGTACCTATAAGTGTTCCAGTGCGTATTTGTTTATTTTCAAAATTGTGTTTGTGTAAGGACTTATATTTCTAGCATGATGACTATGCAGGTGTTTTATGTCTTTTTTGTTCTGGTTTCTTATATTTAGTTCTTTGAATGCTTTTTCAATTTCAAAAGTCTGAGGTGTGAGAATGATATATCGATAAACGATTTTGTATTGTATGCGGAAGTTGCAAAAATGTAAAAATAAAAAAAAAAATAAAAATATCATTTTGTAAAAAGTAACATACACACAAGATTTTACAAAGAAATTTATGTGGGTCTTCTCAAGCATACAATGTTTAAAAGGTATTGGGGTGTATATAAGTGTACACATAAAGAAAACATATTTTTTAATTATGTTTCCAGAAGTAGTAGAAAATAAATTACAGTACAACGCAATATTTTCTGTGGCCAAAAGGAAAACTTGAGTTATGTAATTTTCCGTTTTTTTATTTTTATTATTATTTTTTTTAGAATTGTTGTATTTTATTACATATGGTCTCAACTTTTTACAAAACTCTGTCCATTACTTTAGGAGATAGTAATCTGAATAGCAATATAATTCATTTGATTTTACTTTTTTCGAAATGTAAAAATTTTATAAACTAACATGTGCTTTTTCCCCGTATTTAATGTATTAAAATTCATAATGGAATTTAATACACTTCTTTGAAATATGTTATTTTTCAAGACAAAAATTTTATCTATTCTTTTTAATTTTTTATTTTGCGAGTGGAATAAATACATAATTCAACATTTTCGTGATGTATCATAAAATTTCACTTTGGAAAAAATTTATAACTTCAAAAATAATTCCAAGAAGATATTAATTTCATAAAGGGAAAAACCACACCATTACTTTTTTGCTATATTTTTCGATAATCAATATACATATCGGTTTCAAGAATATCCCAAATAATTTTCATACGAATTGCGGATATAATTACACTGAGGATAATGCAGAATTGTATAACTTTAAACCTTAAAAACCTTTTCCTGAAAAGTAATAAGATTGAATTATGTAGTTTTCCCTTCAGATATTTTGTTATTGGTATTTCAATATGGTTAACTCAAACATATTATATTTTTATCAAACATAAAATATTATAACTGTGCGGTAATATTATCAATTCTACAATTATAAAATGTTAAAAATAATCATTTAATATTAACTTTTAACAAGTAGACATAATTGAACAAATTATAATTTGTTTGCTTTTGAAGCATATTTTGTTTTCCACAACTAATATGTTTACCCCAACTAATTATTTTGCTTTAATAAAAACCAACTTCAACTTACAATTTTTATTTAAATAAGAATAAATTACTTTATTAATATCTTTGTATTTTGTATAAAATTTTATTTTATTTTCAGAAAATGGGCTTAATGAATCAACAACTTTTGACTGTGCTAAAAAAATATATAGAAATGACTTTTTAATTACAATTTTTTTAATTTTTTGAACTAAATCAGGCAAATCGTTTTCGAAATAGGCTTCAAAATGTAGTGCAATCTCCTTAATTTTACAAATCGTACTTATTAATACCATGTATCCGAATTTACTAAGAAACACCGTGCCACAGATTTTTTATCTTTTTTATTTTGTAACTCTGTGTAATTAATTAATTAATAACAAATAATTTGATTTTAATAAGATAAATTTAAGCATTTTTTATGATTATATAATATAACTGATCAAATCGTAACAAAAAGAAGTTCAAAAATAATGTGCAAAAACTATATAATAATGTGATCAAAAATTAGTATGAAAAAATCGTATTATAATATGATTACACAGAAAAAATAATTACCTTTTATTTACATTATTACCAATTAACACAGTCATTTTACATAAAAATTTAATTATTTAATTAATATAAAATTTAATTAAAACGTTTTTGTCATTTATATTTCTTGATTGACTCAAATAAATTTAATAAATTTTTTAATCGGTTTTTCATTTTTTATAGTTAACTAGCTAATACCCGGTGTGCTTCGCCACCCCCCGAATTGAAATACATAGTAATTAAAGGATTAAAAAAATATATTTATTTAGTAAATAAAATATAAAATTTTTCTTAAAAATTAGATAGACGGATAGATGTTTCCCGTGCAAAATTTGAAAATTCAATCTCCAATAGTTTCCCAGATATACTAATTTTTGTATTTAATTTTTATGGGAGGGACCAAATCTCCATAATCCGCTAATTTATTAGACAAATGTGCAAAATTTGAGCATTCAAACTCCAATAGTTTCCCAGATATACGAATTTTTGCATTTAATTCATATGGGAGGTACCTTGCCCCCTACTTCTAGTCCGCCCATATTTTTCTTAAATATTAATATTGATACCAAAGTAGCTCCGACAAAATTTTAGAACTCTAACTGTTATATTTTCTCAGATATGATAATTTAATATTTTCTTTATATGGGAGGTGCCACGCCCACTATTGCTAGTGTACCAATTTTTGTCCAAAATATTCATATTGAAGCTAATGCTAGTCGTACAAAATTTAAGCTCTCTATCTTTTATAGTTTCCCAGATATAAAAATTTTGGTATTAACTTTATATGAAAGATGACACGCCCACTATTTCTTTTCCGCCCATTTTTGCACAAAATGTTCACATTGACACTTAAGTTTATTGTACAAAATTTGGGCAAGCAATATTAGGCGTGGGATGTGCCACACCCCCTATTGCTAGTTCGCCTATTTTTTTACAGAATGTTCATATATGTGTCAAAGTTGTTCGTGCAAAATTTGAGGACTCTAGTATTACCAATTTCCGAGATATACTACTTTTAATAGTTATTTAGTAAGTGGGCGTGGCACCTTCCCCACATGGAATTTCAAAATAAAAAGTAGCCTATTTTTCATTCCAGGCATATAGGAATACACTGTGAAAAATTCAAGAAAATGGGTTCAGCCGTTTAGGCGGCTATAGACTTCAAACAAACATACATACATACATACAAACAAACACACATTAATTTATATATATATATATAGATAGTAATTGATTGATATATACTGTTGTACATATAAATATAATTTTGTTCAGAGGTGCAGACTTAAACAATTTTTGAATTGAATAAATTATTTTGGATTTTTGAGACTTTTTTCTGTGTATCGTGATCATATTTACAACCATATTGTCTAAATTAGCACAACGCTGCTTAATTTTATTTATTATGAATTAAAATGAATTATTTATTGTTATTGTTATTATTATTATTATTATTATTATTATTATTATTATTATTATTATTATTATTATTATTATTTATATAATTTAATTTATTATGAATTCGAATTGTTAATTATCCTAATTATTATAATACACATTTGTAATATGAATTTTCTTTACGTGTATTAATTATTTGAATTGTTAACTTTATGTATAACAATTATGTTAAACTAGTTAACATTGTGAAACAAATGAAATGAAACAAATAATTATGTTCTAAAAAAGCCTTAGCGGCAATTAAAAAGAAACATGTAAATCACTTACAAACAAAACACCAAACGGTAAGCATCTCTTGCTTTTAATAAACAAACACACTTAACACATAAAACTAATTCCTTTGGTTTTTTTTATTTCATTTCTTTCCTTTTCTACTTTTCCCAAAACCCGCACAACATAACTTATAATTTCTCATCTCTGAGAAATTATAAGTTTTTTAAGGATTTATTTCGGACTAAGAATAAATCCTCCTAATACTCCAATTTAATACATGGTCCTTCGAGCCGGATTTCTACAAAGAAGGAAGAAAGCAACATTCAATTTGCCGTCGGTAAAATTTAGCAGGTACCTAAAGAAGTTAACAATGCCAAAGTAAGTAAAAACGAAATTTTATTATAAAAACTTTTATTCCTAAAAAGTGAAATTTTGTGAAAAAGTGCCAAACATATTGCCAAAGTGAAAATAATTTATTAAAAAATATTTTAAAAAATCAATATAAAATTGCCAAATTTCGTAAAAATAAAATAATTTAGAAAGAAAAATAAACGGGAAAATTCCAAAATATTGCCAAATTTCAATTGGAAAAGTTAAAGAAAATTCCAGACAAATTGGAAAAATACCGTGTTGAGTACCGCAAGCTAACATAAAAAAGAAATTTGCCAAATTTCAAGTGAACAAGAAAAAAAATTCCAATAAGGAACTGTTAATTTCTCAAATTTTATAAAATCTCTTTTCCTTAAAAAAATTACTTAAGTGCATAAAATAAAAAACCACCACCATTTAGTCAACGATCAACAACAACAATAAATCATCAAAGAGAATAAACAAAGCATACATACATGCATACATACATACAAATTAATTTATTAGTGATGCTCTTACATGTGTACTCTTAAGAATATTGTGAAAGAAGAAAAGAAAAACAACGGAACAAACAGCACAGTGGGACGAATTAGAAAAAATATTGGTAAAATTTAAAAAGTTAAATGAATATTTTACAATCTAATTATTAGTAAAGAAAATCAATGCTACTAATAAAAAATCAATAAAAAGCAACATTTTACGAACATCGAACGCATAGAAGAGCTACACTTAAAAAAAAAAGTAATAAAAAATTTTAAAATAAAACAATTATATTTATTCTCTTAAAAGTTTTAAGTGGTGAGTTATATGGTTTTGTGCATTTATTATTCTTGCGCTATACATTATTGATCTCTTTGTCGATACATGCAGTTTATAAAGAGAACATAAAAAAAAACATTTATCAACAAAATTAATTGCACTCTTAATAATTTTAAAATTTTTGGAATTTTTTGTGTTATTTTACAATTTAAAAATTAGTGTGATTTATACTTGGCAATTTATGATTATTTATGCTACAGTGGTCACTTAAGAAAAAAAAATCATAAAATAATTTTTTTGGAAAAATTTTATTTTTGGCAATAATTAAAAAATACATATATAAGCAAACTCTTGCTGTAAAACAGTGATCGCTAAACAAAATCGTACAAAAAAAAAAATTCTAGCGTTAAAGAAGAACGAGGTTTCTTCTGATAAAATTTTTGTTTTATAATAAATAAAACAAAGATAAATATACAAATATTTTACTAATTATATACAGTGGTTATCAACGACAAAAAATCCTTTGGCAATAAAATTTTTTTTTTTTGGCATTTAATAATCGACGAAGAAATTATTTAGCAATTTCTTGCTAAAACCACAATCTAATTGGCAAATCATTTAATTAACAAAAAATTTCATTGGCATATTTCAACGATAAAATTAAAAATTATTTAAACAAAAAGAAATTTTTTACTACAAACATAAAATAAAAAACAAATATTACTAATTTTACATTATTAGTAATCAACAAAAAATTTTTTCCACAATTGACAACTAATAAGAACCAAAAGCTAATATTTCCAGTATTAGTAATCTAATAAATTAATGTTAACTGATTTTATTTTGGAAAATTAAAAAACTAAATTTGCAATTTCTTACAATATTGGGAAAAATTTTTTGTTTCGATCAAAAACTTTTTAAACAAAACTTTAACAATATTTATATAAAATTTTAAATTTATTTATTATATACACAACATAAATATTTGAGCGTTACAGATCTCTTTCTCTCTCTATAGCAATTTCTTGCAACTTTTTGATAATTTTAATAAAATTTAAATACAATTTCTTGTAATATTCACGATCGGCAAATAAATTTTCCGGGTTTAAAAAAAAAAAAAAATTTAAATTAAAATTTAAATATCTCAGATAAATTTCAAATTACAGTCCACTTACACAATCTATTATTCAAGTTTCCAAATATTCTAATTCGGGTTTTCAGTTGATCAGTAGACAGCAATCGAATTACATCATTTTATCGAATATCAAGATAATTAATCAATTTCAATTTTCTCTTGTTTTTAATTCGATTTTTTCTCAAAATCCAATTACAAAGGATTTCTATTTTTTTCAAATCGAATATCAAGAGAAAAACTACATTTAGAAATTGATCTTGTTTTTAATTCGATATTTTTTAAAAATCCAAATTACAAAGGATTTATTTCTATTTTTCAAATCGAATATCAAGAGAATCAATTTACAATTTTCTCTTGTTTTTAATTCGATATTTTTTAAAATCCAAATTACAAAGGATTTCTATTTTGCTATTCGAATATCAAGAGAATTAATTTACAATTCTCTCTTGTTTTTTAATTCGATATTTTTTAAAATCCAAATTACAAAGGATTTATTTCTATTTTGCTTTTCGAATATCAAGAGAATCAATTTGCAATTTTCTCTTGTTTTTAATTCGATTTTTTCTCCAAATTAAATTTTTTTGCGAGTTTTTCAAAATTCAAATTTTATATTTTCGAATATCAAGAGAATTGATCTATTTAAAATTTCTCTTGTTTTTAATTCGAATTTCCCCTAAAAATCCGAATTACCAAAGATTTATATTTTCCAGTTGGAATACTAAAAGAGTTAATAAATTTAAAATTTTCTCTAGTTTTAATACGATTTTTTCTCAAAAATCGAAATACAAAAAACCTCATCTCTCCAATTATTTTTTATAGCCTGTGAAAACAAACATATTCAGTTCTCCTAACTTATTAAGATATATTTCCCAAATTACGAAAACTTTGATTTCCAGTAGTTTTTCAATTTATTCGAATAGAAAATGGCATCGCTTCCTAATAAATTTGCATTTGATGCAAACAACTTAATCGCTTTTTGCAAAAAATGTGATGGTCAAAATTTCTCAACTCAATCTGAAGCATATGTAAATATAAGAATTAAAGATATTGATTCTCGTTGGGAAAAAGTTGAGAAATCATATGAAGAAACAATGCTTTCAGAACTGAGTGAAGAAATTAAAACCACTGCTCAGGAGCAATACGACTCATGTGTCGAAATTTATTATTTGACTATGTCTAAACTTGTGGAATGCATAAGATCAACAAGAGATAGCATAGAGTCCCGAGTTAGTATTGATCCAAATACTTCTAGCATTCCAAGTAGCAATTTTAGTACTGGTCTAAAGCTTCCCCCTTGCGACACACAAATATTTTCAGGTGGTTATGAAGACTGGCCAGCATTTCGTGATATGTTCACCGCAGTCTACATTAACCACCCAAGGCTAACACTCGCTGAAAAGCTTTACCACCTTAGAAATAAAACAACTGACACTGCAGGAGCAATTGTAAAAAGATTCCCTTTGTCAGATAGTAACTTCACATTAGCCTGGGAAGCTCTAAAATTGCGTTACGAAAACGTTAGAGTATTAGTAGACAACCAAATCAGAAATCTTTTTAATATTCCGGTTGCGAAAACAGAAGACAGCGAGTCTTTACAAAGAATTCATAGCGCCGTAACTGATTGCTTGTCGATGCTTCAGACATTAGGTGTGTCAGTTGAAGGTTGGGATCCAATGTTAGTCAATTTAGTTTATTCGAAATTGCCACATGAAACATTAGCTCACTGGGAGCAGTCTCTAAACGCAAGTCGAGAGTTGCCACCATGGTCCCGACTAAGCGATTTCTTATTAAAAAGATGCGAAGTAGTAGAAAGAATTTCTACTATAAAAGTAACAAAATCTACTTTTCTAAATGAACCAAATTCTAAATCACAAATTCAGATGTACGCATCTCAAGAAAAATTAAATTACAAATGTAAAATTTGCGAAGAAGATCACAATTTAAGAACATGTCCCGAATTCCGCAAACTTTCTATTCAAGAAAGAGTTGATTTCATATTTAAGAATCAATACTGCAATAATTGTTTATCACAATCCCATTCAAAGAAAAATTGCTCAAGCAAAAATACCTGTCTAAATTGTGGTAAAAAACACCACACTTTGCTTCATATGCGCTCGTTCAACAATTTCCGCAACAATGACCGGAACTTGCAAAATAAAAATGGTCAAGGAAATCAAGATAATCGATCTGTTCATAAAAATCAAAATACTCGATCTCTTGAGTTAAGTGAAACAGAACAGAGACCTTCCACTTCTCAAGCATCCAAATCTGCACAAATTCATGCCAATTATTCGGCAAATAGTACAAACGTATTACTACGCACCGCATTAGTTCAAATCGAATGTAGAGGCGAGTTATTTACAATTCGCGCTCTGATTGACCCCGGGTCGGAAAGAACATTTATATCCGACAAAATTCGAAACCTTTTGAACATACCATCCAGAAAATCTCACTTTGAAATCATTGGGATCGGGGGTCAAAGTCAAATTGCCGAAAGAGAATGCGATTTGGTTTTAGTCTCGAAAATTAAGAACTTCCGGTTTCAAATTACGGCAATTGTTTTGCCAAAAGTCACAAATAAAATCCCTTCAACATCATTTAAGGTATTAAACTCCTCTGACCTTTCAAACCTCGATTTAGCAGACCCTCATTTTAACGTCTCAGCTCCTATCGATCTAATTCTGGGCAATGATAGTGAGAGATATATTAATCTCGAAGGCATTAAAAGAGACATTTGTGGTTCAGCTTCAGCCTACAAAACTATTTTCGGCTGGGTGCTCAGTGGCCCCGTTCAAACACAGCCAATATTTTCGTTCACAACAAGTGTGAAGCCTCCTGAAGATTCTAGTCTAGACAATTTCCTCAGGAAATTTTGGGAACAAGAAGAAATTCCAGTTTCTCGTCCGATATCTTCAGAAGATGAATATTGTGAACAATTCTATAAACAAACCACAAAGCGTTTACCAAATGGTCGATACATGGTACGATTACCATTTAGACTCGATTTTCCAAAAGATAGATTTTTAGGCCCATCAAGATTTATGGCTCTCAGCCAATATGTTCGGATGGAGCAAACTTTAGCGAAAGATCCGTTATTACACTCGCAATATAATGATGTCCTAACCGAATATATAACGCTCGATCACATGGAGGTAACTACATCAAAAGAATATTTTTCTGAAAATAAATGCGATTCCTTTTATCTTCCACACCATGCTGTTATTCGTCCCGAAAGCAAAACTACAAAGGTTAGGGTAGTCTTTAACGCTTCTCGCAGAACTAAATCAGGCTTCTCACTAAACGATGTTCTATATACTGGTCCCACACTTCAAGCTGACTTAATGACAACCATTTTAAATTGGCGATTTTATAAGTATGTTTTCAGCGGAGACATCCAAAAAATGTACCGCCAAATTCTAATTGATCCCATAGATCGCCCATTCCAAAGAATTCTTTTCCAAAAGTCCCCCCGGGAGGCTGTCAAAGATTATCAAATGAAGACGGTCACCTTCGGCATTAATTGTGCACCTTTTCTAGCCATTAGAACTTTAATTCAATTGGCATCAGATTCTCAAGATCAGTTTCCAAAAGCCGCTTCCATATTAAAGAATGAAACTTACGTAGATGACATTCTTACCGGAAGTCACTCTATTGAAAAGGCACTTGAAGCCCAAAATGAGCTGATACAAACTCTCGAATCAGCAGGGTTTATATTAAAAAAGATCACATCTAATAACTCCCGATTATTAGAGTCTTTTCCCAAAGAGGATCTTTACGATTCCGAATTTCTCAAATTTCACGACTCAAGCTCAGCGAAAACTCTCGGCATTCGCTGGAACGCTCTAACAGATTCATTCACGTATTCATTTGAATCTATACCCCAAACCGGCCAAATAACAAAACGTAAAATTGCTTCATCTGTAGCAAAGTTATTTGATCCAGCTGGATGGATATCTCCCATAATAATCAAGGGCAAGATTCTAATTCAACAGCTTTGGTTAGAACGTATTGATTGGGATGATAATGTTAGTACAGATTCTCTCCGAATCTGGAATGAAATCATAACTGATTTACCCAAAGTCAAAGAAATCCAAATTCCTCGTTGGATTCAGTTCACTCCCGATGATACTGTACAAATACATGGGTTCTGTGATGCCTCAAAAATAGCTTATTGTGCGGCAGTCTATATAAGAATACAAACATCTTCATCTGTGGTTTTCACCAATTTATTGGTTTCTAAAACCAAAGTCGCTCCCCTAGCGTCAATTACTTTGCCGCGCTTAGAATTGTCAGGAGCATTAATGCTCGCAAAACTAATCCATCATACTGTTTCATCCCTTAAGTTAGAAAAGTATGAGACAATTCTTTGGTGCGATTCCTCAATCGTCTTAGGATGGTTAGCTAAGCCTCCAGCCACCTGGAAAGAAATTTTTGTTTCCAATCGAATAGGCCAAATAAATCAACTTCTTCCCAGTGCTAAATGGCGTCATGTGCCCACACATTATAATCCAGCCGATCTGGGCTCAAGAGGTTGTAAAACCCAAGATTTAATAAACAACAACCTTTGGTGGCATGGCCCTCCCTGGCTTACCAATCCTCCGTCAGAATGGCCACAGAATAATCCATTAAATACCCCTAAATCAACTGAGATTATTCCAAATCCACCAATTCAATCTCAAATCTTAACTGTTCCCATCAGTAGCTTGCAATCAACCGTAATCTCAACAGATATTCTCAAAAGATTCTCATCTTATCCAAGAGCATTACGAGTTCTAGCGTATGTCTTCCGTTTCATACGCAATTTTAAGCCCACATTTGCTAATCCCAATTTTTCCATGCAACATACTAATATCCAACTTTCTCACGAAGAAATTAACTCTGTAAAAACTCGATTACTCATTCTATCACAACAACAATTTTATAGAACTGAATACGATTCTCTATCTGAGTCCCAACCGATCTCCAAAGATAGCTCTTTATTTACGCTAAATCCATTCCTGGATTCTAACGGAGTATTACGAGTGAATGGCAGATTAGCCAACTCGTTACTACCATACAATGAAAGATTTCCCATCATTCTACCCCGAGACTCTTTGTTTTGTAATCTCTATTTAACTCACCTACATGAATTCCTAGCTCACGGCGAATGTAGTCTTATGTGCCGTATGATACAAACCGAATTTTATATCACACGTCTTAAACTCCGTGTAAAAAAGGTCATAAGGTACTGTAAAACCTGCATTATCCACAAAAAACAATCCTGCTCTCAAATAATGGCAGCCTTACCTTCAGATCGCTGTATACTCTCTGCCCCATTTCACACCACCGGCATCGATTTCGCAGGGCCCTTTGAGCTAAAAAGCTCAACTCTCCGTAATTCTCCCATTATAAAAGGATATGCCTGCGTATTCGTATGTTTCGCCACAAAAGCGGTTCACTTAGAACCTTGCTCAAGTCTTTCGACCGCTGCTTTCCAAGCAACTTTCTCCCGATTCGTCGGACGTCGTGGTCTCCCACACAAAATTGTTTCCGACAACGGTCGAAACTTCGTTGGCGCGAGCCGAGCAATTGGAAAAGAGTTCAGAAATTTCTTAAACTCAGTTTCCGCAGATATTGCTCAAAAATACCTTACCCATAGGTTTGAATGGTCCTTTCTTCCCCCACAAGCTCCACATATGGGCGGCCTCTGGGAGGCAGCCGTAAAGAGCTTTAAATATCACTTAAAACGAATTGCTGGTGCACACCGGTTTAATTTTGAAGAATTCGCAACAGTATTAGCGCGCATTGAAGGAGTATTAAATTCCCGTCCAATTTCAGCTCTCTCCGAAGATCCAACCGATTTAACAGCGTTAACCCCCGGACATTTTCTCCGGGGCAGTCCGATGATGGCTCTTCCTGAACCAGCTGGTGACAATTTATCATTAATAAATCGTTGGGTCAAACTTAAAGCTATTCATCATCAATTTGCGATTAAATGGAAGGAGGAATACTTAAAATCCCTCCACAAAAGATACAAATGGAAATTCTCCACACCTAATTTAAAAGTAGATGATTTTGTGGTAGTAATAGACGATCTTTTACCGCCCAACGAATGGCGTTTAGGCAGGATAGAACAGGTTTACAATGGGTCTGATCATAATGTTCGAGTAGTAGATGTCCGAACAGCCACTGGCGTCATTACTCGACCAATTACAAAATTATGTTATCTACCCTATAATAACGTATAAAATACTACAAACGACTCTCACGGAGTCAAAATAATACTCACCTATCCAATTTCCCAATTCTTTCTCAATTTAATTCAATCTCTAACTTTTATCTCACTAATCTCTTAAACAATCTCTAAAATGTATTTACTAAACTCTAATCCCTCATCATTTAAAAATCTAACACAAATAATGCCACTATCCCACATTATTGTTTCACCACTACTCACAAACTTCTAATTTCAGCTCCAGAAACCAAGCATCCCGGGATCCAGCCATACACCAATGCCAGTTGTGTTACCGGTATCATTCCCTAAGGTTTTGCAGACGGTTTTTGGCAATGGGGTCCACAGAGCGAAACCAAGTGGCTCGCAGACATCGATATTGCATAAACTGTTTCGCTCGGACCCACACCGTATATGAGTGCGATAGCCCTGACAGTTGTATGTACTGCGGGTTGCTCCACCATACTCTGCTGCATCCCAGCAGAAAATCACGTACTACCAGGCGGAGCAATGTACACGAACGTTTGGGCGAAAGATCAACAACAATTCGTCGCCGCACCAGCCACGCCACCACTCAGCGCAGCAGAACTACAAACAGCAGTGCCATTACTCGCAGAAGAACCAGCAGACCCTCCATCAACAACCGTGCCACCACTCATTCTACCACCAACAACAACACCAGAAATAACCAGCATCGACCGAACCGCACCGCCCACAAAAAGAAGCCCAAACGACCACAAACAAATCAACCGGATCAGAGGATTCTATCTGAAGCCATCCGTTCGCTAGCGGTCGTTTTATGTGCGTCTTCTTCAACCTCTTCATCATAAGTTGCACTCGTGCAAGAGGGGCGCCATGTCTAAATTAGCACAACGCTGCTTAATTTTATTTATTATGAATTAAAATGAATTATTTATTGTTATTGTTATTATTATTATTATTATTATTATTATTATTATTATTATTATTATTATTATTATTATTATTATTATTTATATAATTTAATTTATTATGAATTCGAATTGTTAATTATCCTAATTATTATAATACACATTTGTAATATGAATTTTCTTTACGTGTATTAATTATTTGAATTGTTAACTTTATGTATATCAATTATGTTAAACTAGTTAACATTGTGAAACAAATGAAATGAAACAAATAATTATGTTCTAAAAAAGCCTTAGCGGCAATTAAAAAGAAACATGTAAATCACTTACAAACAAAACACCAAACGGTAAGCATCTCTTGCTTTTAATAAACAAACACACTTAACACATAAAACTAATTCCTTTGGTTTTTTTTATTTCATTTCTTTCCTTTTCTACTTTTCCCAAAACCCGCACAACATAACTTATAATTTCTCATCTCTGAGAAATTATAAGTTTTTTAAGGATTTATTTCGGACTAAGAATAAATCCTCCTAATACTCCAATTTAATACACATATAATTTTTCACAGTAACCATATAGTGCAATCATAACATCATAGTCGGGCTTACGGTCTATGTCTGCCAAATACACTTCAAAATTCTTAAGGCAAATAAGAAAATTAGTTCATGAAGTTATTTGGGTATAAAAATTACATATAATAAAAAATAAAATTCGGAAATAATTAACTTTGAAAGAGTAACTACACTACTAACCATATATCCCATTTAAGAGCACCGGCAGAGAATCATTTTAACGTAGGTCAAACCAACTAGAAAAAACCTTTTACATTTTTGAGCTTGGTCGATATTTAAGAGCACCGGCAGAGAATCATTTTAACGTAGGTCAAACCAACTAGAAAAAACCTTTTACATTTTTGAGCTTGGTCGATTATAACTATGTTACTTAGACAAATTGGAAGAAATATTCGTAAAAAATTAAATAGCCTTTTTTTACTTCACTTTTTTAATTATTGTCTCGCTATACCATTTACTTCTTAATTATCCAAGTTCTCATTAATATTGAAAATAATTTTTACTATTATATGCATTCCTT
This sequence comes from Protophormia terraenovae, assembly GCA_951394005.1. Classification (NCBI taxonomy): domain Eukaryota; kingdom Metazoa; phylum Arthropoda; class Insecta; order Diptera; family Calliphoridae; genus Protophormia; species Protophormia terraenovae. The sequence goes on from OX596074.1 coordinate 150,053,186, forward strand.
TTAGTTACCATAAAAATTTTCCAACGTTGGCATGATTTTACTACGAACTTAAATTTAAATTTTTTCCACTTAAGAAATTTTAATTAGACAAAATTGTGCAATATTATTTGGGTAAAACTTGTTTGTTAGAAACGTATACAAGTTGTGGTAATTATAAAAGGAACGATATATATTTCGAAGCTGCAACTCGTTTATTATTTGCAATTTAAATAAAATCATGAGAAAGACTGGAAAAATAAACAATCAGTTAATGAGAGCATTTCGTAATGTAATTTTCATTATTATTGTTATTTCGATAATAAATATTAAGCAGCAAAAGCTTAAGAATTGTATATTTTAGTTTACCTAATTATTTAAGTAAAAGTAATCTCAAAGATAAATATAAAGGATATCAAAGCTAAATTGCATTTTTTCAATGCCAAATAATATAAATATGTTTTTATAAATAAATTGTATATTTATTGTAATGTCTAGCCGATAACGAATATCCAAACAAATAATCTGTCTGTCATGATGTTAATAACTATCTGATTTTACTTAGTCCTACTATTCTATTTTAAGAGTGTACAATGCAAATAACTTTTATTGATATTAGCATAGACATATTCCTTATTTTGTACCTTTAAAACACACAAAAACCAGACAAATGTTTACACAAAGGATTTGAGAAATACACATTTTTCATTTTGAAAAATAACGTCTACATACTGGCAAAGGCTGGGAAAAATGCGTAAAAATAAATGAGCAAATAAAAATCAATAAAAGGAATTTACTTTTTCACCTCAAACTTAAAATAAAGAAATATTGATAAATTACTTAAGTAACAGATTTAAAATTTATTTAGATTTTTAAAATATTTTAAAGTTAGAGCAAACAATTTTAATAAATTTATTAAAAGTCACTATTAAATTACTTATTGCTCAAGACAATTGATTTGTAATTATAACATTTTCGACATCTTTTTAAAGGCCCTTATTTTCTGGTATAGAATATTATTAGATAATTGTAATTTCAATTGATAAAGGTTTAAGCTTTATCAATTGATTCTTTAATTCTAAATATTTAACTTAAACTAATAGAGACAATTATATTGAATCTACATAAAAAGATTTTATAAATACGTACATTTCTATGAGTGTAATAATAAATCTACTTGTTATTTTTATTCTCTTTATTGTGCAATAAAGCATTTTTAGTCCTCAAAACATGAATTTGCCTTAAAACGCCTAAAGGTGGTCAACATAAAAAATAAACAAGTAAAACCACAAAAGGATTAAGTTTTCGGTAAAATAAAATTTATTTATTCATGTTTATACTTTTGACCAGTAGCAATTTGTATGAATTAAGAATTAAAATAAAACAAATACTTATTTTACGACCATAAGACCATAATCTTGTTTTCATTCATTCATTCATACTTCCTTTCCTTCCGTTTGTTCGTCCGTCCTTACATGCTTGCATATATCTTCAAGTTTTGCTTATACGTATTTCTTGTTTAAATGTCAACATATACATACATACTTATTGTTATTATTTGCAAGTATTTGCGAGTCTATGTGTGTAACATCCTCAATTAAAGAGCAAATAAAAGGGGAAATGAAAAAAAAATAAAGAAGTAGAAGTATGAAAAAGAACAGTAAAAAGATACATAATAAAAAAAATGTAAGTATAAAAACAGGAGAATACACATGGGAGCAATATGCTTGACATTAATTAGGCTAATTGCAAATGGTCACAACAAGAATAGTAAACACAAAGATATAAAGTCACTTTGGTCAAATACTGGTTACTTCAGTTTATATGAACGAATATCCTAGCAAATATTATTATATTTACAGCAATACAATTCCTAAAGGTTCTTGTCCTTTTGTTTAGGGTATAGTGTTAGGACTAAAGTATGCACAAAATAATAATGATAACAACAACATTAAGACTAATATACAAATCTATTCACAAACATACAATGAAAGAATATTCTAAGAAAACAAGGATAATAATCTCAATACAAATAAAAATTAAACAGTAGCAGATGTTTAACTGAGATTTAATGTTGTTTTGCTTTTAATATTTTTTACTATTTATTTTTATTTTTTTTTTTTTATTCATTTTTAGTTATTACTATTTGTTTGTAATTTTATATATCTTTTTAATTTGTCATATATTTATTGATGATAATACATAATTTTATTTTAAATAATTGCTTGTTTATTGCTTAAATGTATGTGCCAAATGTTAGAATTTCACACATTAAATATCTATTATTGCCAAAATGTTTATGGCATTTTTATTTAACTTTTATGGCGAATTAATGCTAATAATTTTTATTGTTATTTTTTTCCCTATTTATTATGAAATTGATTTTTCTTTTAGAATAATGAATATGAAATTAATATGAAAATAAATATTTAATAATGCTTATTTAGCTTAATAATTTGTATAGGAATTATAGAATTTTATATTCCTATAGGATTATGGTGTATTTAAATTTTGAAAATAAAATTTATTAATTGTAAAAAATAATAATAAACATTATTATTATTATTATTATTATTATTATTATTATTATTATTGTTATTATTATTATTATTATTATTATTATTATTATTATTATTATTATTTTTCTTTTTTTTTTTTTTTTTTTTGTCTGGTGAAACTAAATAAAATTTTGCATCAAAACATGGAAAATAGTGGAATCAACTACTTTTATTTCGGAAATAATTCTATAACTTTTGAACCGTTGAGATATCTAAATAAAATTTCACAGGGTCATAGGTGATTTTTCTTTTTTGGGTTGGAGTAGTACAGCAGGGGTGTAGTGGGTGCCCATCCAAAGTTGGCCATCTCGGTATGTAATTTTTCTGAAAAATCTCCAAAAGTTCATTTATGATATGGCAGAAAAGAAATTTTGTAAATCTCTACAAAAAAAACATGCTTACATGTGTAGGTTATCTCTTATAGTTTAAGAGAAATTGGGATCGAAATAAATTTTTACCTAATTTTTTTTATCTTTTTTTTTAATATGGCGGGCTTAATAATGCCCCAAAATATTTTTAAAATATTCGCCAGATTCTTAATAATATTGCTGCAAGAATCATATAAATATATTAATCCGTTAAAAAGTAACATTAATGTGAAGTTTGTGCTTTAAAAAAATTTTAAATTTTTTGGGTTTTTTCCAAAAAGGTGGCAATATTTATTCACTGATAAAATTTGTCTTTTGTTCAGGGCTTTATCATTTTTTAATGCTTTCAAAAGGAATTTTAATGCAAATGCATGTAATCCGGAGTAGCTTTATCATTTTTTAATGCTTTCAAAAGGAATTTTAATGCAAATACATGTAATCCGGAGTAGTTTAAGGAAAAGGTCTGCTTACTTACGTCAATTTCGAAATTTTTTTAAATTCTTTTTGTTAAGTTCTCTGTGTGTGATCGACATAAAATTATTTTAGTTATATAGCTCTATGTATAAGGCAAACAAACAAAAAGTATTTTCTAACATACGCCCTTTATAACGACATGGTGTCCATTTCAATGAAAAAAGTAAATTTTTTTAACACGTTTTATACATTGGGTATTGGAACTTTGGGAACTTTGGGTATTTTCATTTCAAAAAGTGGGAATTTTTTTTTAATTCTCTGATTTTAGGACTGAAATTTCAATAAAATATCACCATTCGTTTAAATTTTATTAAAGTTTAAAAAAAACACAAAAATGTTAAATTTTAAGTCCTTCGAGAAATTCTGCAATCAAATTACATTCCACTAACTTTTTTTTGTATGCAAAAACCTTAAAAAAATAGAATGTTTCATGGAATAAAAAAATATTGAGGTCTCTCTTGGGTATACTTTATATACCAATAGACACAGCTTCCAAATACATTTTAAATGATACCACATTTTCTATATGTTGAAAAATACCTTTTTTTAAAAAATGGTCCAGCTCACGAATTCAGCTCTGAAGTAGAACCGAAATATTTTGGGGAACATCATAAAACATATCAATGTAAATTTTGAGGGGGTCGCCTTAATATACATATATTCGAATAAAAAACACTTTATCAAATAAAATTCGTAGAATAAAACAAAAACTTCCTGTAACCTTCAGTTCTTTTTAACAAATTCATGCAAAATAAATTTGCAAGTCCTTTGTTTTCTTAAAAATTCGTTTTAATTATTGTTCATTTAAATAAATCATATTTATTACGAAAATTGTTTATTTTGTATTGTATACTTATCTAGCATCATTATTCAATTAACCCTCAAACCGATACAATGTTCATAAAAATTTATTGCAAACCTTTTTGTGTATACCCATTAATAAATATTCTCATACATTTTACATGCAAACTTATAGATATAACCTTATATTATTCACTTTTTTTATCATCATATACCATATAATAAAGTGATTTATTAAAAGATATTTCGTTGCTGAAATTCTTTATATTTGCAAAGACCATTTCTATGTCTATACTCATTCATCTTGTTTTTTTTTTTTTTTTTTTTTTTTTTTTTTTTTTTTGAAAAATATTTGTAAAATCCATTATCCTTTCAATTTAAAAACAAATGTATGTATGTATGTGTGTTTGTAGATGACATGCAAAAAAATTAATTTTCTGTTCTATTAGAGATAAATGTTAATACAAGGTTAGAAAAAAAAATTAATAAATAGACAATAGAATGCATGAAAATGAATTCAAATTGCAAAAATTTATTTGAAAATTATGCTGTTTAATCATAATAATTTTTCATCAATGATAAGTAGTACGTATAATATTAAAACGCCTTTATGGTGTTATTGTGTACAGTGGGAGGTAAAAAATTTCATGTAGTCAGAAAATAAAAAACATTTTTTATATATATGTATAATAGTCTTTTAAAGTTGTTTTTTTTTTTTTAACCAAAGGGTAGATAATTTGTTTTGTTATTGACAATGTAGTGTAAGCGGGACGATAACTGCTAATCATAAATATCTTTAAGTTTTCTTTGGATTTAAATTTTTTATTTAGACTCAGCAATACAATTATATAATATACTAAAAACATCATTATAAGGTTACTACTTGCTTGTAGTCATAACTTGTAAAGTTTAATTCAACTACAAATTGTATCAAAAATTTAATAAACAATATTAGTTTTATTAATAAAAATTGTCTAAGACATTTAAGCATTTCAGTAATAACTGAATAGTGTATTCTACGTTAAATAAATGAATATTCTTTACAAAGAGTTGATATAAGAAAACATTTTACCAGCACTGTTATTGTAACTTACTACCTATGTATGTAAAATTATTTTCATATATTGTTCATTCCCTGGTTTCAGTGTTGGCACTTCTATAAACTCTTATCTACAAATATTATAATGAACATTATTCAGATGTAGAACATAAATTATTCTTGGTTTGAGCGTTAAAATATGTAGACAATTCATTATTTACCATATTTCTTTTATGCTTCCATTCTTTTCGTCGTTAGCTGTATAATACTCAAAGTATATGAGGTGAGAATGTGTAAGTGTTGGTATTACATGCTATCGCGTCAGGGTGTTAAAGAGCAATTTCCCTTTAAGCTTTAACACATTCTTTTGTACTCTTAAAGCTGCTTAAATATTATGAGAATATAAACACATACATATTTGCCTGGTATAAAAAGCAGTTGCCAAAAAAATAAAAACTAAGAAAAAAAAAGCGGAAAATTGCTTATAAATATTTTCACAACATTTATTAAATGAACATAATAATCAGTAGCACGCAGCAACCACATACTGATATTTGCGAAACAAACATACACAAATACGTTTAATATTTTTTTCCTCTTCAATGAATTTTTAGTAGTTTTTTTTTTTTTTTTTTTTTCTTATATTTTTTGCTTGAAAATATTTTTTCAGAAACAAATCATTTTCTGATTAAAGTCAATATTGCGTGCTTGGTTAAATTTTGTTGGTATAGTTTCCCTTAGCATTTTGCCTGATTTGTGTGATTTTTTTTCTTTTTTTCTCATAATTTTTCTTATTTGTTACAAATTCTGTTTGCCCCGATGATAATCTATATTATTGTGTTTGTTTGCTTTGAAAAAATTTTGGAAGGCAGGAAAAATACAATATATGCATTAGAAGTTGTCTTAATAAAATAAAAAGAAAACAACAACCAGGAAAAAGGGAGATTTATGGTTCTATACAAAGCGCAATAACTATAAACAAATAATGAAAACTAATATGAAATAAATAAGTAAAGCAAAAATTTACTTAACATTTTTGAAACCATAATTTAAAGCGTTTGGCATACCTTAATAAATTTGTAGTTCAAATAAATTTACTAATTTTCTTAATTAAAAAAGTATCCACATTTTCGTCTAACTAGATGGAATCGGTGCCCATTAGGGTGGTTCTCATTTCAAAAAGTATCTAGATTTTGGTTCTCATCCCCTGGAAATATTTGAATAGTCTAAAAACTAAGACATGCCAAGTTTTGAACTGATTGAAGAAAATTTGAACGTGGCTCAAAGTGACCAAAGTCTTGAAAATTATGATTTTTTCAAAATTTTTCCTTTCATCGATCCTGAATAATTAATTTTAAATGCAAATTTTTAGTTTTCTATTGATCCTATAAATAATATTATGATCCCTTGATCTTGAATATCTCACGTAGATCACACGTGATTATCGAAAAATTTTGACATGATGCATAAGATACCAATGTAACAGACAAAACAAACAACATATAAATCTGCATACTATGCTTAACGACGGTTAGCTAGAGCAGTAAAACAACATTGTAATAATGTAGAATACAATAAATATAAGAAAAAGCTTTTCTAATGTTATTTCAACTTAATACTTAAGAATTTAGAATATGTAAAGTGATGAAGTTACGTATTCTAATCCTTCAAAAGTGTGAGTTAAAAGAAAGATCTTTACGAATAGCACTAAAGGCACAATGGATGCTGATGAAGATCGTTGCAGATCAGAAAATGCATTCCATCCTGCTAGTGTCTAACAAATCTTTTTCTGTATTCTACAAAAATTATTACAATAATGAACTTGAGCCTGAATAAAAAATCCAACAATGATTGATTTTATTTTCCTCCATATAAAAGAGTCTCTGAAAAACTGGATGAATTTTATTCAACTGATACACAGTGAGGTCAAACGCAAATTTTTTGGTAATGAATCTGTATCTTTAAACTACTAAAATGTATAGAAGAGTTGTAGACTTTTTAGCCTTTAGAAAAATCATATTGTAGTCACCCTGTGATAACACAAGATAAACTTCAGGGTTTCAAAGTTGTAGTCAAGTTCAAAATTTCTTTATTAACCATTTATGAAGTCTTATCTTTTGAAATATATAAAGAAAAAAATGTTTGTTAACAGGGTGACTACAAGATGATTTTTCCGAAAGCGTAGGTCCTCCTCTACAACTTTTCCATACATTTCAATTTAATCCGAACAGTAGTTTAGGAGATACAGTTTTATTAGCAAAAAAATTTGCGTTTGACCCAACTGTGTGGTATAACAAGACCGATACACAAGCTATCAGGTTGAGACTTTAAACATCACCCACATGATAGTTTGGAATCATTTCAAAAAGGCTGGTTACTCAAAGAATCTCAATGTTTGGGGGCCACATGAATTTTTGTAAAGAAATTTGATTGACCGAATTATCATCAGTGAAATGCTTCTGACTTCTATAGTTGACAACTGGACCCGCTTCGGTGTCTGTAAAATTCTTTTGATGGTAAAAAATAGGCCAACCAAAGAGCCGCTAAAAAGCGCTTCGCCAAAATTTTCCTCAATAAATTATAGCCGAGAAATATTAAAAGACCTTAGATATTAATAGAAAATATTTACTGAATTAAAATTAATTTTCAATAAAGAAAATTTGAGTTTAAAATTTTTAGAAAAATCCACAAATACTCTTTATATGACCAATAGTTCAAACATATAAACTATTTATTAGAAATTTTGGAAAAAATAAATTTTATAATTTATTCTAAACTCTAAAATCACTTGAAATTCATTAACATCTGTATCTCAGTCATATAATTTATTCATAGATTTATTTCATAATATATGCATATTAATAATCTAAAGTCTCCGACAGCATTATAACTGTTCATTTAACCGCTAAAATACAAAAATTTACCGCTAACTGCCAACAATTATGGTAGACTTCTCTGTGCTTTTATGTATTTGTGTAGGATTTATTAAAATAATATTCAACTCCCCAACATGCAGGCAAATTTTACTATAATTTGTGCTATTTTGTTACCTCATAAAAATACAACAAAATAGCGACAAACTCTTGCCACAAAAAATAACAGCAAAAAGAACACACAATAACCAGAAATTTTAATTTGTTTAACAATTCAAATAATGAAAATTAGCACTAGCAACATACGTTTAATGTACAACATTTACATTTTATTATACTCCTGAGTACAGAACACAAAACATCAGCTGCTGAGTGGTTAATAATAATTATAATACTGAAAGGATGTTTTTGACAAGAGGAAGGGAAAAAGTCTATAATAGATTTAATAATCTCATTTATAGAAAATATAAATTTAACAGCATACTTTAGATATCGTTTACACTTAATCTTATAAACAAAACAAAAAATAAATTATGTCTAGTAAAATTTATAAATTATTCATGATATTAATGAAATTTGACTAAATAGTTACATTGATCCAGATTATATTAAAAACTTTATACAGTTAGGGACAAAACTATTTGTACACCCATGCATTTCGTATATCTTCAATAATTTATAAAGAATAAAAAATTATTATATGTAGTTTTAATTCAGGTCCATTTTTATTGAATTATTTGATAAAAAAATAAATTAATATATAACACATTGTTAAAAAAAAGTACAATTTAAGTAAAAATCTTTGGGACAAAAGTATTTGTACATCAGTACTTTGTACAATTATTTGTACGTTGGACTCTTGTATGATGATTTTTTTTAAATACCGTTATATTTTCTTCGTTAATCGAGTTTTATTTTACAAAATAAGAAGTTGGTTTTAACGTTTTGAATAATAAGCACATCAAAAATGGGAAAGCGAAAAGAGTTGAGTTTGGATATTAAAAATTTAATTATTGATGAACATAAAAAAGGAAAATCTCTCCGGAATATAAGTAATTTAGTAAATTTGCAACATTCCACAGTATAATACATTGTAAGCAAGTACAAAAACAGCGGATCTGTTGAAAATGTGCGTGAAGGTATACGAAATATATGAGGTGTACAAATAGTTTTGTCCCTAACTGTATATATTTGTAGAATTTTCAAAAAATATTAAATACATATTTTCATAATTTCGAATTTTTTTGTATCAGTTAAGTTCAGATTAAGGAGCTAATAATTTTAAGATATTTAAAAAAAATCATAAGTAAAAACATTTAATATAAAGAATACTTTAAATTAATTTTAAATACAATTTGTTTTAGTTTAGTGGATTATTCAATTACGATTTTCATGTACTAATATAACGTAGTTTTTAATTAAATTAAAACACTTTAATGTGGTTTATTTAATATGATAAAATGAAAAAAAAAAAAAAAAAATGCAACTTAACTTGTTATAAATATTCATACAGAAACGAATATATGCAAGTGTGGATATTTCCTGTGAATACTCTTCAAAATGAAATAAATAAATATTTAATGACAAGATATCAACCAAAGTTGTTAATAACGACAATCATGATGATAATGGCGGCACAAATAATGAAGAGGATTATATTTAAAATGATGACATTGCCTGCTCTCAATATTGAGTAACAGATTTTTAATGTTAGCTCTTAAAAAAAAATATTCTTTTTATTCACATGTATCCTTCAAAACGAAAACATACACACACAGGAGTATTAAAGCGTAAGTACGTACACCCAGCTGGAAATAGAAGGGCTAAATATACATTCTAAAATGCCTTATTTAGGATCCACAAGGCCTGCCACTCGCATTGCAACACTATTTCTTTTTTACACGGCGTGTCATTGGAGGCAAGGCCTTCCCTTCTCCCTTCCAAAAAGAAGCGAAAAGGCAAGGACTCTTAAGTAAGACTCTTATATTTTTAATGCTATTAAAAAGAGTATGAAATATGTATATTAAAAAAAAAAAAGACAAGGACTACCTTCTTTATCGACACTTAACACAAGACTAAATGAGTTTTGAGTCTCGTAATTACAATTTTTTTCTGTTTGTAATGAGAAAGTTAGTAGGTGAGTGACACCTTCTATTTCGCATCTCATGAAATGGAAACAAGAATTAGTACAGAGTTTCATTTTGAAGGAAGTCGAGGCATTCTTTAAGAAATTTTTACAGAAGGCTAACAGGAATGTGTTTAAAATTTGTTCGGAGGCATTCATATTTTCCTGCTGGGCATATAGCATTATGTATGTATGTGTATAAAATTAATTGAATCAACACTTATATTTATATATTCTCTTACTCATGCTATTTATAAGACTACGAATATGAGTATATTTGCCTGAAAGTATGAGTATTATACACAGACAGTATGTCTGTATGGGTTTGTTATATGCAACGTATGATTAATATTAATTATTGATTACTCTTACGTCTAGGTGGCTGCTATAATATTTTTTCATTATATTAAAAACATCATTAACACATCATTATCATCATCATCATCATTGTTTTCGAAAATAATATGATTTTATGACTTTTTTCTTTTTCAAAATATGAAAACAATTGAATTAAAAAATAAAACGTGAAAACGTTTTATATTTGAGCATTGACAAATAAACGAGGCATAAACATTTTTATTTTCTCATTTTAATACGCATTAATGAAATTTTAATTAAAAATAAATATTTTTATTAAATCACATTTATGCTATGTGATGCATATTAAAAGCTGAAATTAAATTTTCAAATTATAGGAAATTAAACAAATTTTTACCACATTTCTGAGATACTTCTTTTTATATTATTATTTTAATTATACAAATATTTTTTTATATGAAGGGCTATCATTATAGGAATTTAAAATAAAAATATAATTTTTTCAAGTGACTAAATTAAACAAACATTTTCAGAAAATAAATTATTAGTTGCACAAGTAGTTCGAGTAAGAGCTCATTCTCCGGAAATGTTATAAAGTCAATATTTATCCTAAAATAAATAATAATTTAAAATAATAAAAATTTACAATTTGTGACAATTCAAAAGATTTTCTGGCTAATTAAAAATTAATTTTAAAAAACAATTAATTCCAATATTTTTATTAATATTTTTTTTTTTTTTTTTGTTTTTTTTTTTTTTATTTTTGTGCACCTAAAAAATACGGTTGAAAAAAAAATACTATTTTCGTAATATATGTACTGCAGTCCACATTTTTGAACCATTGGGAACCAGTTTTGTTTCAAATCAATCTATATTAAATCCACTGAAAAGTACAGCACGACATTTTTTTATCTTTTACCTTTTCAACCAATACTGGACGTAGAGTGCAACTCTCAATCACATATATAACTAAAAATTCCTCAGGGAAGGAAATTCCGAATGTTCCTGGTGACTGGAATGACTATTTACAATATTTGCAATATATTTTTCACGATATTTTATAGTATTGACCTGTGTAATTTAAGAAACAGTTTATAAAATTTTTAAAGTACTAAAAAAAATTACTGTTTTGAAAGTTCAAGGACATTCTTCCCATTTCAACAAATATCACTAGATTTTTCTAACCACACTAATTGTTATAATTATTTTTGAATTAATATTTTTCGTAAGCAACCCGTTACGTAAAATAATTCAATAAAATATAAAAAACAATTTAGGCGCCTAAAAATTTAATACGTTATTAATACCTTTCTACAAACATGAAATGCCATTCAAAAGTCATTTATTTTCAAAATTAGAACAACTGGAAATTTCCCTATAATAATTAAGTCTTACATATGTTTTCACATGTTTCTTAAACTTCAAAAATAAAATAATATTTCCAATCAAAAATTAAATGAAATAAAAAAATCGTCAACACTAAAGTAAACAATTTTACATGCTACAACTTTTTACTCAATTGTTAGTAAGTAAGTGAGTGAGTGAGTGTTGTCTAGCTCAGCCTATAGTTATGTATGTTGACCTATAAATTATATATATTGTTGGTTATTTAACCATGAAATCTATCAATAAATCGATTGTAGAAATAAGTAATGAATTTTATGTGACGCACGCATAACAAACACTATGAATAAGAAAATATTTACTGCCTTCATTTCAATATTATAAGAAAACTTTCTTCTTTTCCTCCTTCATACTTATAATAGAATGAGGCCTTTTAGTAAATTTACTTTATTCAGTCAGTCACTTGTTCTTTCATTCTTCTACTTATTTAGTCTATAAATGATTTTTTTATAAATCTCAACTTAAGTGCCAGCAAATAAACTGTCTATCATGGTAATTTTCTACCATTTCTTTTAGTTTTTTCTTTCGTTTTCTATAAGAGTTATTTTCTTCTTAGTTTTCTATTTTACTTTATTTCATTATTATTGTGGGCTTTACAATAAATGTTGAAATTAAACTTCTAATCATTAATAAAATAAAAGAAGATTTCTAATATTTACTAACTTAAGATGAAAATAAGGGTACTTACACGTGTTGTTTTCATGAACTTGATTTTTCTTATTATTGGGTTTCCTGGAAAAACATAAAAAAAAAATTAATATTAACTAATATTTAAAGTAAGAAATTTATTAATTGTTATAAATTTTAATAAATTTAAGAATCTGTAATTTTTTATAAAATGCTTATTATTTACTCTTAAATAATTTTCATTTTTGATCACTTATTTTGTTGTAATTATCCCTTGGTTTTATTTTTATAACCAGTATATTCTTTTAGCCTAATCCCTCGCATTTTATTTTATTTTCTTAAAGCAGCCCTTATTTAATTTAATATGCCCAGTTTTATGGTCATTATATTTTAAAAACTTAATGCTAACGCCTAAGAATTATTATCTAGATTATGTGTTGTTATCTATGAAATAATTTTAAATTACAAGCATTTCTTCTATAGACATTTTTAATCAAATTTTATTACGTGACATAATATTATATTTCCAAAAAAAAAAAAATCAGACAATGAAGAATGAAAATAAAAAATGTATACAAAACTTTAAATTCAAGGAAATGATAAATTTTAGTGACCATGGCATATAAATGAAAAATTCTGTATAATTTCAACAAAAACATTTCAATAAGCCACGGATGTACATTGGAATATAAAGAAATATATACACTGCCGGGCAAACGGAACAGGTTAAAGATTTTTGTTATATTATTGTTGTTTTTAAAATAATAATGCAACTATTATTTTTTTCCTAATAGCTTTTAAAGTGCTCAATTCTAAAATATTTACAAACAAAATAAATTTATGTATTAACTAAGTACGATTTTTAATGATTTATTTAATTTTTTTTTTTTTTCAATAAACGAATTTTTTAGGTAATTTTTTTGTGTCATCTGAATAGGTTCATCATTATTTAATCAATAAAACAACAAGATGTTTTGATTAATATAGTACTTTTTATTATTAGAAAATTATTAATAATGAAAATTGCATTTCTTATGCAATTTAACCTAAAAAAATAGATTTCGACGGGACTTATAAAGATTTACTACTTGTAACAAAGAAGGTTTGCTCCAACTTTTCCAGTTTCTTCATATAATGAGTTTTTGTCCTCGTATTATCTATCTGACCCCTAAGCATCACGTGACAGCATCTTCCATACATTTCTTTTTATATTAACGTCAAGAGTGTAGTGGTAAAATTTTGGCTTCGAATTACTTCACGAATGGTGTTTAGAGGTGGACTATTTCGTATTTTTAGTCTTCTTAGTTGAACTTAATTTCAAATAACACGTTTTACGGTAAAAACAATTGGTATTGCTATTCAGATGACTCAAAAAAATTGCCTTAAAAAATATATTGGTTGAAATAAAATCCGATAAATTTAACTTAATTATTTCTTCAAGACTTTGGAAAGCAGGATGAAAAAATATAAATATCTTTATTATACTTAAATTAATGCGAGTTTTAATGTAAAAAAAATCTTTTACCTATTCTATTGACCGGCAGTGTATGAAATAAAAAATATGTTTGTTATTTTATGCAAAAATAAAAATGAGGAAAATCAAAAAAAAAAAAAAATATTTGAAAATTTTAACTAAAAATATTTTCAAATTTTTTTTTTTTTCCTTCTGACACTAACGTCGATTTGTATTTTTATTAACGACTATTTATGCTTACAAAATCTGTTTGCGTTAATAATTTTTATCAATGCGCGTAAAAGTTTTGAAGATTTGAATTTAAAACTTAAAAAAAAAATCCTTTATCAAAATTAAAATAACGCGATTTAATAAAACTTCAAAAATTCTATCAGCACATGTAAAAATTACTACAGAAATTACAATATTTATCGAAATATGCTGAAAATAAAGAAATTAAATTTAATTTTATATTTTTATAATATTGGTTAAAAATTTTGCAAAATTATGAGAAATAAAATATATCTTGGGATCATATGCTGAAAAAATTAAGTTAATATCGGTTTTAGTTTGGCAATAGAGTCGTTTAAACATTAGTACTCATAATAATATTTCTTACAAAAAGCGTGATTTTAATTTTTTTTTAAGTGAATTTTAGCAAAATTTTTAACTTCTTGTTTGATTTCAAAATTTTAATAGTAATAAGATCTGAGATGAATGCCGTTTCTTATTTTTTATTTTTTTTTTATAATATCAATTATAGTCATTAACATGATTCTTTTAAAAAATTGTGAAAGACTTGTCAATCGGATCATCTAATTAGGAAAACAATGAAATATAGCCCCCTATTACCAGCCTTTATTCAATAACAATATCGTAAACTATTGAACAAGGTTCGAAGGACATTAAAATTTTAGATATACTTCAATGATTTAATTAAACAAAATATAACACAAACTTTAGAGTGTCCCGAGAAAAGATTTATATTGATGAGTTGAACCTAAGAAAAATAATAAAAAAAAAAATTTAATTCACTTCCAATTTTTAATAACATTCTTAGAACTAGTGGTGTCGTAAACCAACTCTGGTACTTATAAAATAAAACACTTTCATGATTTTAAATTGGTTTTATAGAATATTTTAGAGAACTATTGCTTTAGAACTAGTTCTGTATTAATTCTAAATCAGAGATTAACAAATTAAAATTAATCATAGTGAAAAAAAAAAAAAAAAAAAAAAAAAAAACAGTTTTTTGTCGTAAATACAAATGTCGTAGGAAAAGAAGCGCTAATCTCGTAACAAATGGTTCCTTAACATAGAAATATAAGTAAATTAGTGCCTTCGAAAAAGAGCTCTTACCATTATTATTACTGGAAAACATAAAGCTTCCTAATTTGTCTAGCCTGATCTCGTTTCTTGTCATTACAAAAATATAAAATAAATTGAGTAGTATTACAAAAATTTAAGAAATAGATTTGCGTGCGCAAACACTTTTGTGTACAGCCCTTAAATTTCCCAGAAATTTTTGTCCATTGCAACTTCGAGAGCATCCTGATGAAAATTTGCATTACTTTTTTTTTTAAATTTAATTTTTCTTCAAAAATTTGTTAATTTTTTTTAAATAAAAGGAAAACATTTGGATCGATTTTCAAAAAAAAAAAAAAAAAAAAAGAACATTTTTTTTACTTGAAGTACTAAAAAGTAAACTCCTGGACCAACATTTTTCGGAACACATAAAAAATATGGTTAATTAATTGATTTCTCAAAAATTTTACTTATTTCAATAACTTTTTACTGCATCAATTATTACTTTAATTTTGATTATATACATATACATATTTTTTGTACATATACATTATACACACATATACAGCAAAACAAGTAAAATATATTGCATATTTTAATATTAAACCAAAACTTGTTTAATGTTTTCTATTATATATTCTTTAGTAAATTTACCTTTAATAATATAAAATTCAATTCTTATCTTCTTCCATTTAATATAAAAAAGAATGTCTTTTAGTAATTAAAACATAACTTGAAATATTAAAATAACTATACATATAAATATTTATGTATTTCTATGTGAGTTATTGTCATTAAAATATATAAAACATCTTCATTTTGTTCTAAAGAATTAACTTCATAGCTTAGTAAAATTGTATTATATTATTTGGCCTATCTTCTTTTTAATAATCTTATTTCCTTAAATAATTTATGCATAATAAAGTTGCTTCATAATAGAGTATCTTTCAAATGAAAATTGCATATTTAATAAATTGAAATTTTCTTTTCTTTACTATTCTTACTCATACAGTGGTGGCCACGAATTTAAGACACGACATGTAACGAACTAAGTTGTGATAATTATTACAACCCTGCAATATAAAATTAGATTTTGTTAATTTTTCAGTGTACCCTGTAATGTTAAGATCAATTACCGTTATTTGGTTTTGTTTGTGTATACATTTTGTTGCTGTTTTTATTATATTTTCGTAAAAACGTGCTTTTGAAGCTGGTCACGAATTTAAAACATATAAGAAATATTTGGTTTTTAAGTGATTTTTTGGTGTTTTTTGAAGCTAAAAGGTAAGTAATGAATGTTTTATTCCATTTAATGTTAGAATACATCAAAATATTTAGTTAGAAATGGCCAGAGGTACTTGGAGTTCGGATGCCGAGCGAAAATTGATCCAACAAATGAATACTGATGGAAAAACAGTAATGGAAATTTCCAAGCTACTAAAATGTTCCAGATCCAAGATTTACAATGCACTGGAACACATCAAGCAACATGGCACTACCAAAAATGTCAAACAGCACCCTAGAGCCCGAAAAACTACACCCAGGGAGGATAGCTTAATTTATAAATCAGCTGCTAAAGATCCTTTCAAGAGCTCAAGTAAAATTAAAAATGAGATTTCATCGGATTTTGGTATTAATATATCGTCCAGGACAATAAGAAGTCGTCTGAATGAGAAGAACTTACGTGGGTGTATTGCACAACGTAAACCACTTGTGTCAAAAAAAAATATTAAATCCCGACTAGCGTTTTCAAGAGAAAATCTCAATAAGCCGATGACATTTTGGAAAAATATACTTTGGAGCGACGAGTCGAAGTTTTGTCGCTTTGGTTCTGATGGAAAACAGTACGTATGGCGTCCTCCAAACCTGGAGCATCACCCAAAGTACACCCTTAAAACGGTTAAGCATGGTGGTGGAAATGTCATGGTGTGGGCAGCATTTTCCTGGCATGGTGTAGGTCCCATTCAGAAGATTATCAATAAAATGGACCAGCATATTTACAAAAACATACTGACAAGCATCATGATACCATTCGCTGAAGACAACATGCCTCTAATGTGGAAATTTATGCATGATAATGACCCTAAGCACACTTCACGCCTAGTGAAGAGTTGCTTAGAGGAAAATAATATCACAGTTCTGAAATGGCCAGCTCAATCCCCGGATCTCAATCCAATTGAGAACTTGTGGAATGATGTTGAGGAGCATGTACGAGCAGTAAAGCCAAAAAATTTGACTGATTTATGGGAAGAAATTCAAAAGGCTTGGTATGCCATTCCAAAGGAGCGCTGTATGGCCTTAGTTGAAAGTTTACCCAGGAGATGCGCTGCTGTGATTCAAAATAAAGGATTTCCCACCAAATACTAATATTGTTTTATGAAGCTGAGCTTTACTTTTGTGAATTAACTTTTATTTTGCCTATGTCCTAAATTCATGACCAGGCTTAAACTTGTATTAATCTGTATAATATGTAAATAAAAATTGGAAACTAAATATAGGTAACAAACTATTGTTGATTTTTTTTCATAACATTACTAGGATCTTTAAAAAATAACATGGATCTAAAATTTGTTCGATAAGATGTAAAAATTATCAGAAATATATAAGTGAAATGTCGTGTCTTAAATTCGTGGCCACCACTGTATTTAAAAGTATCATAATTTATTCTTGAATTTCTTCTAATACTTACACATAAGTTTTATTCATAATTTGATATAAAAGATAATTTAACTTATTTTCCCAAAGATTTAGATCTCTATATTATTTTACTTAGAAGATTGTTAGTATATTCATATAGATTTATATTCTATATTAGATGATATACATACATAAGTATTAAGTAAATAATGTGTTGAAAGTATAACTTTCTCTAGTTAAAATACACCGTAACACAAAACATAATAAATTATACCTAAAGTGTACAGGAATCCCTTGTTAGACATAAAAGTTTATGTTAAATATTAAACGATACACACTTTTTGAAAATACTATAAGTGTTATGTTACAGTAAACTGTTTTCAAAAGTAGTTGTAATTAATAATCTTAAAATAAGATAAACAATTGGGGGATTCACAAGGTGTGCTATCATGTCGTATTGTCATATGTCCTAAAATATTTCAATGTATAAAAAATATTGTTATTGCTTTTCCTTTGTAAAATTTTATGACTTTATGATAATACAACATGATAGCACACTTTGTGAATCTCCCAAATATTTTAGAATTTTTATAAAATTAACAATACAAATAAAAATTTGAAATTCGTTTTGATAACCAAAATTATAAAGTTATTTTGAATTCAAAAATTTCAACAATTATTTATATTTCATACAAATGTAGACTTATGCCATTTTTAAAATAAACAGTTTATATGTACATATGTAGGTATCAACATACGTAATTTCTCCTCTTTTAAGGTATAGAAAAAGTTTAACAATTTAAAAAGTTTCAAGGATAAATATAAGCATGTACTCTTTCATAGTAAATATTTGTTAAATATTATCGAAGATAAATTAAAGCAAAAGTATAAACAAATTTCTGAATAACAAAATAAAATGCAATTTAAGAAAAACAAATTATAGAATAGAATAACTAAATCAATGTTCTTTTTTTTAAACATATTTTTAACAAAACTTTTACATTTTATGTGTGATTATGTGATTTTAAAGTCTGTTTAAAAATAATTTTTGTTTAGTCTTCAGTCAGTTTCTCACTTTCTAAATTTTTTTGTTCATTGTTCCAGAAGATTGGACAATGATAATAAAATATTTGTATATAACCATATCCTTAGAATATTTATAATGTATAGAAAGAAAAAAAAAAAAAAAAACAGTAGCAACATCAACACAAATACTTAACCACAACAGCGATAGTTGTATATATTCTATACATATATTTATGTATAAAAATGTAGATACTATTTATGTGTTGATGAATGGTGGATACATCCATTTAAGGCATACAAATAGAAAGAAATAGCTACTACAAAAATATATACCATTGAAACCATCCAAAACAACACTTTCATCACAATCTTGTTAAAATAACAAAATCACACAAAAGCAACCGCAAAAATAATTTGCTTTAGTTCAGAGCTTCCGACAAGGACGAAATCAAACAGAATTTAAAGTGGTTTTCAATAATTTATTGCAAAGAAAGGAAAAGGAGAAAATAGATGAATAGAGATTGGAGGACAATGGATTGTGTTCACTTGTGATTTTTTTACAAATTTAATAATCATATGGAAAATATTTAAATTCTCACATTGTGTTGAAATTTTAATATCAAGTAGGTAAAAAAATTTTAAATAAAATTGTTGATGTTGTTTTGTGAAACATCTACATACTATAATAACAATGAGCTACAATACAACTCAACTGGAAAGTAATATGGCATAGTTCGTAGGGATGGGTGAGTAGATTATTATTCCTAATATTTGTAGAATTTACCCAAAAAAGTAGATTTTTCTTTCTACATTTCTTTAAGTATTCTTATCTCGACTATATGTTAACCAATTAACCCTTCGTCTTACAAACTGGTCTGGCCAGACCAATTGCAGATTTAAGTGTAAATTTCTTATGTTTATAATTAAGCTAGAGACATGACTGAAATTTCATGTATCCTCTTACAGTTTTGTTTTATAACGATCTGTGAAAAACAGAATGATAAAACTTATACAAGAATAGATATAAGGATAAATTGGTTTACATGTCACATTCGTAACAAATATGGATTGACTGGACCAGTTTGTATAGAAAATTAAGTAGTTTGATGATGTTATCCTTTCTTTTATTATTGTATATTATTTTATTCAAACCTTTTAAACTGTGTTCTCACCAGTTTACACACACTATTTTATGATTTTTCACCTATTCGTTCAAATTTTGTCTTATGAGAGTAATACCTATAAAAACTCAATTGTTTGAGAAGAAATATTGTATGCATTTTAGACCCAAAACAGGGAGAGAAACATGAAGTGTATCGATAGGAAAAAGTTATATCTTGCAAAGTTATGCGGTAGTGATGCTAGAATATAGTTAAACAAATATAATATAAAAAAATCGCACAAATTTCTTTTACAATATATAAAATTATGGAGCTGGTCTGTCCAGTTACTAATGTGATAATTGAAACATCTGTATGACGAAGGGTTAAAGTTTTCTAAACTGCACCTTTTAAAATGTATATACATATGTATATACGTAGTACGACTTTATAGTTTTTATTTCTATTTTATGGATTTGAAATCAATTTTTCACTTACAATTTATTACAAAATATATTGTTCTCATATTTTTTATAAAACCATATTTTATTAGAAATGAGCCAACGTTTGCAAAATCAGATGAGATTGATCTATGTCGTTTTATACCCAACAACATAAAAATGAGGGTATATTGATTTTGTCATTCCGTGTGTAACATGTCGAAAAAATCGTTTAAGTATAAAACTATAAAGTATATATTTTCTAGGTCCTGGTTAGATTCTGAGTCGATCTAGCTATGTCCGTCCGTCTGTTGAAAGCAGGATAGGGCTCGAACGGGTCAAATTGGGCTCAAATACATGTCTTATATAAGGTTTGTTTGGTATTGAAAATGAGCAAAATCGATCGATAAACAAAAAAAAATTTACGCAAAATGCTAGAAACAGGGTGTCCTTTGAAACTTCATTTCGCACTTTTCTGCTGATATCTCTTAAACAAAGGCATGTTTGATAACGAAATTTTGTAAAGACAGTTCGAAGGTCAATATAAAAAAAGGGCGTGGTCCGCCCTTTTTACCGCCTACCTCCCATATAAGATGAAACTTCAATGAAATTTTGTACGAATACTTCAAGGACCAATGTAAACTCGAAAACAAAAATTGTGCGTGGTCCGCCCACTTTACCGCCCACCTCCCATATAACGTAAAATTTTAAAAACTTGTTGGGTATATAGATTCGGCCGAGCCGTATCGTGTTTGTTGTTTTTTTAAATGTTATAGTTTTGAACCGAAAAGGGCCAAGAATCTAAAAGTTTATGATTTAAGATATATCAATAGACATTGTCAGTAGTGAATTTCAATCGGAGATTTCAAATCCAAAAATAGATGTTTTAATGACCCTATAATTAAATTAGTATTCAAGTAAATATAACACTTATTCATTTCTCCAAAACTTTGAAGACAATAAATTAGAATACTTCTTTCACAAGAGTCTAGCGCTTATAGCATATTTTTTTATGAATTATCCGAAATCTTCATTTATAGACTATTGTCAATTTTTATCTGTTTCCAATATTTTAATAAATATCCAAATTTCTCTTCCAAATAGCTTTTTAAAAACACATGGAAAAAGGTTCACTTAATTTCACAAACTTGATTTTCAACTACTCCTTAATTTATACTCCTTAAGTTGTACACAATTCTACGAGCATATGTACATTTTAGTATAGCTTTCCAATATAAAATTTTCTACATTAATCGGTTTAGCTAATGGATTTTTTCCCATGCTTTATTGATTATGTCATTTTGTGAAAACATAAAAGATCCAAATTTTACATTGATTAACTATATTACGGAATACTTAAAAAAAAAAAAAAAAAAAAATTTTCATAATGATAAACTACTACGATAGCAAAGAAAAAAAAAAACTACTTGCCATCATTTTACCAACTTTAAAACCAAATGATTAAAACTTTTAACTATAAAATCCAAAATCTTTCTTCTACAAAAATCTTCTAATAATGTTAAAGTGTAAGAAAAGATATATTATGTCGCATATAATTTGAAAATCCATCCATCAATTACTGTACCCCCAAACTCATACACACATACATATATTTAACTTGAAAAGGACAACCAGGAAAAAAATACATTTATTTGTGAGGGTGTCTGTATGTTAAAATATATTTTTACTTATATTGAGGTTGAATGACCAAAAACGTTACGTTATATATTAGATACCAAATATGAAAACAAAATGTATGTCGCTTTGGTTTTATTGACAGAGATACCAAACCCAAGTCAATTAAAATAAAAATTAGAAATTAAAAAATAAAACTAATTTTATAAAAACAGAAATAGTGTAATTCTTTTATTCAAATATTTTAAATACTTATATGATTTTGCTCAATCCAGATTTAGCATTGACAATTTGGGAATCTCTGCCTATATTACTTACCAAAATTATATGGAAAAACTATTTTTTTCTCTTAGCAATTTAGTCAAAACAAAGTATATTTAAGAGCGTGCATGTATGTGTATAAATTTCAAAATGTATGTGTATATGTATTCTTTATATTTTAGTTTAGGGTCCATTAGTTTTCAATTTCTCGCAATAGCTGAGTAACATTGAAGGTTCAGATTCATTTTCCTATACAATTTTACTTTAATATTACTTTCTATTGAAAACTTTAACAAAATTTAACTTTTGTTTTTCTTCTCTTTTTCAATGTTTAAAGGAAATATATACTTTGTACAATATTTTAACAGTGATTTAAATGCTGGCAGACTTTTAAAACGTCCAGGGAATGAATATGAGTATGTGTATGTGTTAAAGTAAAAGGAAAATGTATATGCAACATGAAGCAATAAAGAAAAGTAGTTAGCAGTCTATGGAGAAACATATTTTAGCTATTTTCTAGATGATTTATAAAAGCATGAAAAATCCTTATAAATAATGTCAAAAAGATTTTAGCTTGCAATTAATTGAAGATGAATGGCAACCGTTGTTCGATATTCCTTAAATACTATATAAGAAGACAAGAGAACACAAAAGCAGTTTCAAAAAAAAAAAAACATGTTTAAATAAAAATTGACATAGAAATAAAAAATACTTTAACTTTAACCTTCTAAGAAACTTGTCTTATTTTCTTGATTTTTTATTTTTTTTATTTTTAAACTTAAAAAACTTACCTCAAAAAAATCCTTTTTTATTTTTTCTTAAGATTCCTTTCTTTCTTTGACAATTTAGCTCAAAAACCGCTTGTTTTTTCTTACTATGACACTTGTCGTTATCTTCTATCAGTTTTGTTTTAACTTTAACCAAATACCACATTTTCCATTTACTTGTCATTCTTTGCTAATAGCAATTCTATCTTACAGTGTAAGAAAAAGGCAGATTTTTACATAATTTGTTTTTGTAGAAAATTTTATCTCAGATTCGAGTTGTTTTGGTTTATTTATTGTTATGTACATTGTTTTTCTGGCTGTCACTTTTGACATGTTTACCTTTTTCTTGTTTTTTTTTTTTTACTTTAATTGTAAAAATGGGTAAAAGAACTTGAGATTTTTTATTTTTTGCTTTTCTTATCTGTAAAACGTATAAATATATTCATTTATATTTTATTTGTACTTTCAATTTGCATCATGTCACGTAGAAAACCCATAAACAATTCACTGAATTTTATTTAGTCTTTATTTGTAACTGTAATTGGAGATGTGTGGGTTGTGTCATAATATAAGAGCCATTGATAGAGAATGTAAAAAAAAAATAAAAATCAAAATAAATCATTTCTAAAAATGTAGATCAAGATTACAAAATTGATTATTTTTTGATAATAACAAGTCAAAAATAAATTAATGAAATAAAAAATAATCTATACATTTTTAAAAATCTTTTTAAACACACATTTTTATACAAAATTTTAGCTTTAAATTATGAAAATGCTCTTCATAACTAATCAATTTCAATCCATCTACGAGATAACCGGTAAAAAATAAAAGTAATCATAAATCAATTTCAATTTGATAATTCATTTCAATTATGAAATTGAAATTAAATTTTTCATAAAAATTATCGTTTTTCAGTAAAGAATTTGGAATCATTTGGAAGCTTATTTACTGAGATATTAACGTTGAAACATTTTTTGACTTTTATTAAGAGGATTATCTACGGATATATTAACGTATAAATATATATGTTTTTTTTTTTCCCCTTTTTCATACACACAGAAAAAAGTCACCAATTAACAAATATATATGAAAATAATTCATTTAATTATAAACTTGTTTAAATTTGTACCTCTCACCAAAATGATTATTTCAATTACTAAAAACTATAAAAAATACAAAACAGAAAAAAATTCTCAATTAATAAATTAATTAAATCAATCAAGTAGATGATTGAATGAATTAAAAATGTGTATAGGAAAAAAAATCATACCAAAATTTATTTGTTATTTTATTTTTTCTTGAACATATTTATTAAATTTCGATGCAAAATTAAACAACTGAGTGCACAACTGAGTGCCTAATGTCAGTTTGTGATCAAACAGAAGCTTATTTACGTTTAATATTTTTTGTTCATACAAAATAACAAATTAGTAGGGAAATGTTAGTGATCACAAATTAAGTTTCTTTTTCCATTTAGAGACTTATTTACTGAGATAATAATCCCATTATTAAGTAAAAGCCCTTTTTCCATTTAAAGGTTTATTTTTTGAGATATAAATGATTAACCCTTATGTTTACAACTAACACATCTCTTTTCATTTAAAACTAAATTAGATTTCTCATTTATTGCCTTTGCAAAGTACCTGCAAATTTGCCATATTCAAATGTGAATTTCAATGAAAAAAAGTATAGAGCTTTCTTTTATGCGAACATATTTTTTATTTGGTCCTCATTTATAGATTTTTTGATGTACCTTACGGGTCATGTTAATTAATGTGATGTAATAGTTACAAACCTCTATTTTCTTCCGCTAAATTTCAAAATGATACACAATTTTATTAACAGTGAGGATGAGCAGGATTATTTAGCATTTGATGGTGGAGATTTAGCAGAGAATATGTGGCATTTAATCCAATAAACAAATATATGTAGATTAGATTACCCATGAATACAACATTTCTGATCTTACTTGCTCCACCGGCAGTTTCTGATAGATGGGGCTAAAAAAATAATATGTGTGCAAAAATTGGGTCGATCGGTCGTAAACCGGCCAGTCGAATTTGACCTTTGTCCTAAAGCAAGGCTTAAAAGTAACTAATATCTTTATTGCGCTATAACTCTTTAATTTAACATTTTCCTATAAAATACTATATAAGCTTCTTTATTCAAAATAAAATGCAGAAATTTTTGACATATAATTTTTTAGCCTACTATGACTTGTTGTGATGTTATAAGTAATCAAAGTAAAAATTTTTACATGAACTTTTTTTAAAAAAGCCCTGGTTTTAATATGAGCCAAGCCTGCTAGAAACGGTTTTTATTATTTTGTAGAGCAGGGTTTGTAGTTTTTATAAATCGATACGTGCTGTCACATTTGGTTAATATATTAGGTTAGATGGACCAAAATCTGAATTTGGGGTATCAACTTTTTACTTATTATACAAATATTAGTACTAAATGTAGGGTGTAGCATGAAATTTTGAATCATTACAGAGAGTATTTTTAAATTGCTATCGAATTGAACAGTCACTCGAAATTTAGGTAGATTAATTAATTAAATTAAATTAATTAATTAAAGATAAGAGAAAAAAAATCGAATTTGTTATAAATAGTCTGACCAAAATTGGGTGTTAAAGCCACACGAATCACCTAAAACGTTGGTGTTGCAAAAATGCATCAATAGTCATTTCGGCGATATTTATAAATCTGCTTTCCGATAGAATGTTTTTATGCTATGAGTGTATTTTAAAGGTAAGTAGCTGTATTTCGGAATCAAACAAACATAGGAGTCCAAATCTTCCTAATTTGTTCGTAAAGTTATCTAAACGGAATAGGGTAGTAATCGGAAATTGTTTAAGAAATATAAGTGATCACAAATAAAGGCCGTTTATCTATTTGGACGCTAATTTACTGAGGTTAGCATTTAAATATTTCTTTTTATTAAATTTTATTTTTTTTATTATTAAGAAATATACGCGATCACAAATAAAGGCCCTTTTTCCATTATCAACTACCAATATGAACATTATTTTGAATATCTAATAAACTTGACTTCATTTCTGCACAAATTCTCTTACACTTAACAACTGAATCCTGTTAATTTCTTTAGGAATTTTCAAGATTGCCAATATTGTATTATGAGAAAATTATCCAAGAACAAAATTACTCAATTTTGGTAAAATCCCATTAAGTGGTACGAAAACTAACAATAATGTCATCAGAATATAAAATTGTTTACACACATACAGATATTCTTGTGAAAATAACAACAAATATGCAAACATAACACATACAGGTACAAAATACTTGTGAATATGTGTAATGCTGTTTCTTCGTCAGTTTTAATAATTTAATCATAATTCTAATGCAACTTCTAATATTAGAGTTTGCAAACTTAGAAATTAAATAGGATCTTTTTAAGAAATTATTTAAAAAATTACAGTGATTTAGTAACTAAATAATTTTTAATTTTATATAAAATGATATGTAGTTTTTATAACTACTAATTGATTCATTTTTAATATTAAAATTTAATATCTCATTCAACTAATTTAAATTATTATACATCTCTCCAAAATCTTATTGGAAATAGTATTAAATTTGTCACTATTTTAAATAATTTTCCATTTACTGTTATGTCTTGCCACTACTATATAGTTGCCATAAAATATAGCAACTACTATCACTTCTGCTGAACAGTATAATAATCAAAGTAAATAGTTTTACATGCAATACATACACAATTGTTACCAACACTATCAATAGCATTACCACTACCAATATGAACATCATCGTCATCATCACAGTTGTGATTTTCTTTACCATATAAACCATTTCAAGTTATAGTAAAACCAACCACCATCAACCATCACCACTACTACCAGCATCTTCCTTATCACTACACTGATGATGACGATGATGATGATGGGGCACGCTAAGGCTGCTGTTGATGTGTTGGGATGGAGTTCAAGTATGAGGTCATAATAAATAAAATTGCTTTTGTTTGCTTGTCAGTTTTTTTTTTGTAGCCATGTTCTTGTTTCATTCAATTTCTTGTTTTTTTATTTATTTTTTCCTTCGTAGTTTTTTTTTTTTTTTTTTTCTTTCCCTGTCCTCGTAAAATTATTTTCTTTAGCATATTTATTCTTTCAAGAGTCAGACATTGTTGTGATGACATAAAATAGTAAAATTTAGAAATTTGAGTCAAGTTTGATTGTTTTTTCTCTTGCTCATACCTCGTCTATTTTAATGCTAACGAGTCTTTGTGGTAAAATTTGTTTAAACATGTGTTTGTGTTTTAAAACGGATGTGTATAGTGTGCTTGAATTAATGTGTGTTTGTGTGTATGTGATGAATATTCCAAAGTTTTTGAGTATATCAAATGTAAAATGGAAAATGTACTTACTATCTAAATGTCCGCATGTCTACATATTAAATGCATTTTAAACAATATTAGGTAGGGGCAAAAAAATATATCGTACATAAAAAATATGTATATTTATTGGCTCATTAAAAAACTAAATTTGTTACCCCCATCAAAATAATATGTTTTATGATGTTTCCGAAAATATTTTGGTTCTATTGTCGAACATTCGTGATCTGAACCGTTTTTTAAAAATATATTTTTTCTAGTTTCTTATTTTTTCCAAAGCAACATATAGAAAATGTGGTATAATTTAAAAGGTATTTGGTAGACGCGTCCATTGGTATATAAAACACATCCACGAGTGACCTATTTTTTTTTTTATTATTGCACGAAAAATCCTATTGTTTAAGAATTTTTCACAATACTTATGAAAATAATTCCGTTATTTTTTGAGATATAAGTCTGAGTATTTTTGAATAAAAATTAAATTTTAAAGCGTTCATGTTACGTTGCTTTGCATTTTCAATGACGATATGTATATTCGAGGCAGTTTTCATATATGGGGAAAGCATTTTATTTTTTCCACAATCGAATATTTATATTTTATATTTTACTATACATGACCCTATTGAATTTTTTCTTCTACTACCAGTATGTTTGTGTGTCACTAGAGTCATTTTATATTGTGTAAATACAATTTGTAACACATATAAATGTATCTACATTACACTGGCATAAATTCTATAAAACAAAAACCGAAAAACTGTGTTCAATTGAAAGAGCAACGTCATAAGTGCCTGTTATGATTTAGATAGTTGATCAGATCAATTCTATCCCATAATATCAGGCTTAACATCTTTCTGTTAAAAACTTCTATCAATATATTTATACCATCCTAATGTATATCAACCAAAATGAATTTTTCTACACACAGTAACAGAATATGGAAGTTGTAACTATGTATTTTTATGTATGACTTTTGCGTGCAAGTGTTCATATGCACATAGTAAGTTTATAACAAAATTTAGTTATAAAAAATAAATAAACTATAAACTAAAACTACATGATACTACTGTAGTACAAGTCAAAAACTATTTTTATTCTATATCAACTTTTAGAATTTTTTTCTCTGTCTCCTCATCATAGTATATTTATAAATAAAGATGTCATTTTAAAATCACAAACTTTATTACATATAAATACATATTTGTAGGTATATGATAAATGTACTGAATCTTAGCGTGTGACTAGAAGTTTTATATATTCATATAAATGTCTGTAGTACTCGTATAGAAAAAAGTTGACAACATCACCTGGGAATTAAATTCATTACTGTAATTTAATTGTTTGTAAAATAGTTTATATTTTAATATGATTATTGTGTGATTTTCTTCATAAAATACAACTTTGTCCTTGATGTTAAATACAGTCATAGACTTATAAAACAGTTATAAAGCAAATGCATTTTAAATAAAATGTATCTATATATAGAAGGATAGAAAAGAAGAAAAACAGTTACAAGATATTTACTTACTCATATACACGGTAACAACTTAATTATACCTACTTTTTTTAATATTAAATATAAAACTCAAATAAAAAGTGAAATACCCTTTGGAAATTTAAATCTAAGTTTCACAGATTAAAAAAAATTCACTTAGATTTAAATCTTTTATTTATACAAGAAATTTCCCTTAAAAAAATCACATATTAATATTAAAACTTACTGGTATTTTATAAATAATTCTTAAAGTCTTAACTTTGTTCGCTTGAAATTTTCATGAAAACAATTTATGAATTTCAATTTGACTGGGAGTTTCTTTTTTTCACAGATAACCCAAAGTACCAGTGAAAATATGTACATATGTGTGAGCTTGTGTCAGAAAATATACATATTTTCAGGTAGATGTTTTACTTATATTTAATTAAATTTTATAAGAAATTCTATTAACACATGAGTTTCGTTCGTGTTATACATATTTTTTTCTGAAAAGTTTTTAATTAAATTTCATAATTTGAAAATAAGTGTAAGATACTATAAAAATACGTTGATAAATGTGCATTTTTAAAAGTATACGTTTATATAATATGAAGTTATGAATTAAATATCACTCATACGTCTGTAGTTACTTTAAAAGTTTAAATTGCTCAATTAAAAGCAATTACATATTTTCTTTTGCAAAGAAACTTTTTTCTTTACACAGAAAAAAGTCACCAATTAACAAATATATATGAAAATAATTCATTCAATTATAAACTTGTTTAAATTTGCACCTCTCACCAAAATGATTATATCAATTACTAAAAACTATAAAAAATACAAAACAGAAAAAAATTCTCAATTAATAAATTAATTAAATCAATCAAGTAGATGATTGAATGAATTAAAAATGTGTATAGGAAAAAAATCATACCAAAATTTATTTTTTATTTTATTTTTTCTTGAACATATTTATTAAATTTCGATGCAAAATTAAACAACTGAGTTAATTGTAAAAAAGGCGGTAATAATTTTTTCTGTGTAGGGTAAAGGAATTTTTTCTTTAAATGTTCTTTGTATATTTATATAAGTATCATTCCCCTACTGAAAATAATATTTTTTTTTTTCATGGGGTCATGTACGCAGCAACTAAGAAGAAAAAGTGTTGCACTTTTTAAAGCAGTTTATCATAATTGTATTTTTCATATAATTTGTGATATACTTTCATTCTTTTTCCATTACAGTTTGTTGGTATTTTCTCCAAATAAATAAAAAAAATAAATGTTATCGAAATATATATGTAGCTACCTTATGTATATTGCTAGAGGCAATTACAAAAAAGTAATTTGTATCTGGCAAATGCCATGATAAGGAGTGAGATTGAAAAAAAAATCTTAAAATATGTTTTGCTTCTTAACTTTTTTCGGAAGCAATATTTAAATCTTTTTTATCTAGTTATCTTTGAATAATATGTCAGTTATAATTTCTAATGATTTGTTGTGAGTGATCAAAATGAGTGACAAAAAAGAAGTACGTGCTAAAATTATTAAACATTTTCAAAAAGAAATCCAAATTGGTCCTACAAAATATTGGCCAAAGAATTAAAGGTCTGCCGATAAGCTGTTTCCGATGTTATTAAACAGTATCAGGTGTATTTAACCATTGATAGGAAACCTGGTTCCGGAAGAAAAAAAAGGCCACATGACATTGGGAAGGCCAAGAAAATTTAATGCATATTGAAAAGAACTCCAAACACATCTGGTAGAAAAGCAGCCCGGTTATCTCAATGCTATGACAATGCAGGCTTGAAAACATACAAAGTCCAAAAAATTCTATAGAGGAATACTGCAAAAAATGTAGAAGCCAAGAATACAACACGGAACTTGAAATCAAATTTAATAAAAAAAAAAAACCATGTTGTATAATGGATGACGAAAGGTAAGTATTGGCAGATTTTTCGCTACTTCTGGGTAAAAATTTGTATGTTGCTGATGCTCGAGGATATGCTGAACATAAGTTTAGGACCGATAAGCAGAAAAAATTTCCAAAAAAAATCCTGATATGGCAAGCTTTATGCAGTTGCGGCAAAAGAAGCAAGTCATTTGTTACAGTGGGCTCTATAAATACCAAAATATACATCAAAGAATGTTTACAAAAAAAGCTTCGTCCTTTCATAAGAGAGCACAATGTGTCGACATATTTTTAGCCCGATTTTGTATCATGTCACTACAGTAAGAAAGTTCTGGAGTGGTACCAAAAAAACAACATAGTTTTTGTACCAAAAGAAATCTATCCTCCAAATTTTCCGGAGCTAACATCAGTGGAGAGATATAGGGCTTTTGTGAAAAGAAAATTGAAAGGTGTCCCTTCGAAGATTTTAAAAAGAGATGGACAAACTGTTCCTAAAAAGTGACTGAAACAACTGTCAAATCTCTTATGGAATAGTTACAAAAAATGGTCCACGAGTTCATAAGTAGTGGTTAGAACTATAAAAGTTTTATTTTTCTGTGATCTGTAATATAATATCAATTAAATATAAAAAAGCCAAAACTCTAACATCAATCATTTCCAAATTATTGAATTTTATATATGTTAAAATTTTTTCGATCTTACTCCTTACTACTTTTTGCTCATTAAAGTAATTTTCCGAAAAGATTGGTCCCTATTTCAGGAGGATATTTGTATGGAAGCTAGATGAAAGAATTGACCAATTATAACCGATTCCAAAAGGCTTCATCTTTGGAATACGAAAAACAAATGTATCAAGTTTCATTGAGTTATTTTTAAAATGACGACCTGTAGTTTGATTACAAGTTTTACATGGACAAACAGACGTACGAACAGACATCGCTCGGTCGTGTCAGAAAGAAATTTTAGCTAGTTGCTATAAATTAACCTTTTCAGTACATGTTTTTAATGCGTGGGTCAAAATTAGTGTTTATAAAAAACCGACTTTTCATAAAACCAGTTTGACGGTTAACCAAAAATTGGGTAAAATTTAAAAACCGGTTTTTCGGTTAACCGTCTACTTAAAAACCGGTTAAACCGGTTAACCGACATTTCAATAATTGCTCTAATTTGAAGCTTAATAAAAATATTTTTGGTTAAAAAAAGTGCTTTTCAATTTATTGGTTTAACCATGCACCAAATAATAAACACTGTTCTTTATAAATAGCGACTGATTTACATCGAAAGTTTATATGTAATACTTTTTTTCAGCCTTAAGACTAGTTTTAATACAATTCATAAAAACAATTTT
Organism: Protophormia terraenovae; assembly: GCA_951394005.1. NCBI lineage: Eukaryota > Metazoa > Arthropoda > Insecta > Diptera > Calliphoridae > Protophormia > Protophormia terraenovae. The sequence goes on from OX596074.1 coordinate 150,085,481, forward strand.
TTTTTTTTTTTTTGGCATCTTTTAGCACAGCTTTTGAAGCTTTATAATGATCTAAAATTATTCTATAAAGTATTTTTAATATTAGTTTTTTCCAATTTTTCTAATTTAAAGATAAAATAAAATTTTCGAAATTTTAAAGCATCTCAACAAAAAGGGAGTTTCAGACCTAGGATAATGTAATTTATATTATGATTTATATTCACCGCTTTTGAAGTTTTTCTCTTAAAGAAAGGTTTATATAATTTTTTTTTTTTTTTTAATGTAGTTAATAAAAATATCTGTATAAAATTGGTAAAATAATTAAAATTTTTTCTGCTAAAAAGAGATTTGTTTTTAATTTTTAGAAGAATTATTAATCATTTAAAAGTACATTCTCTGCACTTATTTAATTCTACTTTTGAAGTTTTTATTTTTTCCTATTATCCTATATAAAATCCTATATTTCTCTTAAGCTGTATACTAAGGGAAAAAATTCGATTCAAAATCAACAACGGTTGTGGTCACTTTTCAGAAAAAATTAAATTTTATACAAAATTTCAAGAAAAATATTTTTTTAAAAATCATTAAAACTCGAAATTGTCAAAAATTAAAATTTTCATTCTTTAATCATAAAGATAAATTTGGTGCTAATAAAACAAGATTTCTTTCTTTAAATTCAATGCATAAGTTTAGATTTGATTCACAAATTAGTATAAATACTTATTTACAAGTTACTTAGAAAATTTTTAAAAATCATACAAATATTTTTTTTATTTTATTTTATTATTTATTTTATTTTTTTTTTTTTTTCATAATTTTGTATATAACTTGTAAATGAGTATTTTTACTAATTTGTGAATAAAATCAAAACTTAGGCATTTCTTTTAATGAAATATATCTTGTTTTATTTGCAACTGATTTATCTCTATGAATAGAGAATAAACATTTTTACTTTTGACACTTTCAAATTTTTATGATCTTTTGAAAAATGTTTTTCTTTAAATTTTTAATATCTCCATAACTTTTAACCGTATTAAAAAGTAATGTGGCACAGCCTTGAAGATAATTTCAATTTGATTGTTTTAATATTTTTTGAACAAAATCAGACAAGTCGTTATAGTGCAACCTCCTTAATTTTACAAATCGCGATTTATCGCGAGAACTTATTATTAATAAATTGTATTTGAATTGACTAAGAAACTTCGAGCCGCATAAATTTTTTTTCATTTTGTAACTCTGTGTAATCAATTTCTAGAAAGAACCTGAGAATTTAGATTTTTTTAAGGTAAAATCGAAAAAACACAAAAACTGTCCCACATCAAAGAAAATTTGTTAAAATTATTATTATTATTTTTTTTTTTTTTTTTTTTTTTTGCGCTAAATATTAATACAAACAAACTCTTTTAAAAATATTTTATACTTTTATGAAAAATTTTAAATTTTTACCAACATTTTTTAAGTTTTTAGTAAAAAAAATAAAATATGCATTTTTGAAAAAAATTTTAAACGCAATATTTTTGTAGTTAAAAATAAAGAACTTTTTTTGTAGATTATTTAGAAGGTTTGAAATAATCGTAATATGTAAAATTGAATCTAAAAATCTGCTAAGGTTTTGATAAATGGCCAATATCAATAACAAAATATCATGACGCCATATGACATCAAAATACTGAAAGAGTTAAGGTATATATTATAAACATCAACTCAAGCCCATAATATCCTTTCCCTATGTTGGTATAGAGTATAATAATTTTTTACCATTTTGTTTAACATTTATTTTTAGAACACATATGCTTTAATTTCATTATATTTTTGAAATGTAGGAAAATATGTTAAGTTGCTTAATTATTCATTTTTGTTTTGTGTTACTTTGTACTTAATGTCTTATGTCATTCACATATTAACAAAACAGACAAGACAAATAAGCAGATGTTATTGATAAATTCCACTCTGTCATTTGCCAATAACAGATACAACTTATTTGTCTTGAGCAGACAGTAATTAAAGAATAGAAATCATAAGATAAATAAATTGGCTAAATTCTTGTTATTTATACATACATATATTAAGATTTTTCTAATATTAAAGTATGATTTTATTAATTTAAATATGATCATTTTAATTAAAATCAAGCATTTAATGCAATTTTAATCTGTGACTCTTATTTGATTATATAAAAATAAATTATTCTAAATGTATCTCACGCTAAAATTTAAAGTTCTTAAATAAGTTTATTTTATGACAAGTGTCAATTTTATTGTTATTTTATTTATAGAAATATTTCTTTACATTTATTTGTCTATAATAAAGTAAACACATATGTTTCAACATATTTCTATTATTATAAATTATTTGATTTTATTTGCAAACAATAAAAATGCAAATACATGTAAATTTTATTTCTTTTTTTTTCACTTTCTGTTTATGTATTTTTATGAAATTATAAATGATTTAATAAAAATCTGTTTACATTTGGTATAAGCAAATATTAATATTTAATAATGATGTTAAAAATAAATTTAAATATCAAACAAAAAGTATAAAAGTATACAAATGTACATACTCGTGTAACCAGAAACACATAATAACAATGACAGTAATATCATAAATATAATTTTGTAATAATATTTAACTTTATTTTAAAAAACAAATGTGTTTTGTGCTAACAACAGCATACGGGTGGTATGATTAATATTTATTTGTTTTGTAAATGAAAGAGAATATAATATAAGGAATACTATTTATTCCTTATATTATTTGAAAAGACTCATGTGTTGTTATTTGAATCAAATTATATATATTTTATTACAAATTTTTTACAGAAATATTGTTTAATATAATAATTTTAATTGCAATATATAAAGGAATAATTTAAATTTTAAATATACATATGTATGTAATTAATTTCTATGAAGCTTTTTAAAATCTATGCTGACAATAATGAAAGAGAATGTAACAAAGTTATAATTATGGATAACTTATTGTGTTTAAAGTACTATAATTTCGGGTTTGATTATCATTTTAATGAACTTTTCTCACAATCTCTATTTTAATTTCTACTCATATTCCTCAAACTCATGGATACTCATTTAGCTTTTTGTTAAATTTATAAAAGTTTTAACCAATTCCCCACAGAGAATGTATACCAAAAAAAATCTAAAAAATAGCTTTGTTCCTATCATTGACCATCGTTGTGTGAGATGTAAAAAATTAAAAACAAAAATAAAAAAAAATAAAATAAAAAGATTTTTTATACAAATACTAATGATGACAAACAAATATTACAATAATAAAAAAATACATCTACTACTGTGAGAATTCTGTGATAATAAAAGCAAAAATGTGAAAAATTCCACAAAGATGAAGAACAAAATGGAAAATGAAAAAAAAAAAAATATGTTGAGCAAGCAATAATGAGTGTCATTAGTAAAACCTTGTAATAAACACAAAGCGATATTTAAATGTTAAATAGCAGGACTTTAAGCAAATACTATAATACAAAACTTATTTAAAAACAAAACCTTTTTCATTTTATTCAAATGCCTAATAATGGTTAAATATCTTTAGTGATTATTTTTTTGAACTCATTTAAATTTAATTTTTTTTTTTTTTTTTTCCTGTAATTTCACACTTAACTCACTTTAAGGTTTATTATTTTTTTGCTGTTAAGACAACTCAAGTGGCCATTAGTTGCGGTTGAGATTAATATTGTAATTAAACCCTACACACCCACAAATCTATCCTATATTACTCAAGATTTCTACATAAAAATGTATTTATATAGTACGAATTTTTGTAGTGATATTTTTCTTCTGACATTTACATAAATATTTCGAATTGTATAAAATGAAATTTTTGTTGTATTTTATGAAAATAAGTATTAAATGACTCTTTTCCTTTATTGTTGCTTTAGTTGTGGTGCTTGACTATAATGATGATAATAACACTGATGATGATGTTTATGACAAGGACAATTATCCTTTTAATAAAATGACCCATATTATGCAAAATAGGCAAGATAAAAATATAACATTTTCTCCCTCTTTTTATAATGTTTATAAAAATATATTAACTTACTTGTGACTTAAACGTTGCAAAAGCCAAACAATTATATTTTTCTAAATTTAGTTTCTTTTTGCAACAAAATATTATGTGTTTAACAGCAGGACTATTTTAAATTTGTTTTATATTTATGAAAAGTTTTTTTTTTTTATTATTTCACAATAGCCAGTGGTTAATGGTGATTTTGAAATTTAAAATACTTTATCATTTGTCAACGTTTTTCTCAAGGTTAACATGTTGAGTTGAGTCATAAAGAAATAAAAAAATTTTATTATGTAAATTTGTCAAAGTTGTCTTATTAAAAAAAAAACTTGAAAATGATAGCATCATTATGTAGGCAATTTTTCATTAAATTAAAATTTCATTCAGACAGGTTATCATCACAGTTTCCTTAACATTAAAAAAAAATTTAAGATGTTTGTTAGGTCACCGTATAAAATTTACTTATTACGTATTTTAATTCATTATTTTATGTTATATTAATTTCTATTTAATTTTGCCTTTTTATTGTATTTAAATTCATTTATATTTTTGTGAAACTTATCCCACTGTAATTTTATATTTATTTTGTTATTTTGGTCCACTGTAACTTGTTTTGGTAATTAACCGTTAGTTTTTATTATTTTCTTATTTTGTCTTGCTTTAAATATCATAACTTGCATTAATGTTGTTGTTGTAAACAAGAAATCAATGTAGGTACATATTTTATTTATTGTTTTGATTTTTGCATATGTACTTATTACTAGTGGTGAATTTCTTTTACTTGTCTCTCAACATAGAATAACAACAACAACACAGTGGCCCTTACTTATTACTTATTATTATGATCATTGTTCTAGCTCTAGTTTAAGATTTTTTAAATAAAGAAATCATTGATATAGTTGAAATCAAAGGGGCAACATCTCCTGTTTTATTATCGCGGTTCACGGTCGCTAATTCTTTTCACTTATTAATAACTTTGCCCTAAAAGAACATTTCAGTAGCAATATAGATAACAAAACAAAGTAACTAATTTGTTCTATATTGCTGCCGGTAAGGAAAAAGCTCCTTATCGTACAATGTTTTTTAAAAAAACTTAATAAAACATATATGTCAAGATTGTATATTATGTTTATTATTTGAATTGAATTTGGTGGACATATTAAGCGTATTCATTTAAGAACCGTTAAATAATAAATTTTTAAATACTTACCCTATAGCATAAATATTATTTAAGCATTTAATCCTTTCACATTTATTTTCATTATTTCTATAAAATTAATTGAAATCTCGCAAATATTTTATTTCTTTGTTAGATACTCTAACAAGATCTATCACATTTTTAATGTACTTAAAATAAGTTATAAACTTTAAATCATACTGACTTAATTAACTATAACAACAGCAAACTACCAATTCAGCAATTTTATCTTTTTCGCAAAAAATAAGCATTAAAGCAATATACAATATTGAAATCACAGATAAAACTTATGGAGGAGACATTGCAATAAAAGTTCAATAACAAATTGAATAAAAAATGTCATTACGAACGGAAACACTTAATCATTGCCATTATGCAAAAAACAAAAAGAAAACAAAATAACTGAAACAAAATTGCAAACAGCAAAAAAGCGGAAAACAGAAAAACAACAGAAATACAAATGAAAAGTTCTTTAAAAACCCAACCGGCAACGTCATTCTTCCACATCACAGTCAACATCATAAACAACGACATTTTCAACAGCTACTATAGCAGTCTAAATACAATAAATGAATAAAACTATTGTACCAGTACTTTGTGTACTATTTGATGAGGACTAGTGAATAGATGTCCGGCCGCCTGTCCGTCTATTTGTTTATAAATAAATAAAACTATGCAACAAAATGTGTTTTCAAATAGAATTTTATGTAAATATTGCAACAACTATGAACACTATTGAATAGAATGACTGCCGCTGTTTTGTTCGCATTTCATTTCACTTTTTTTATTTCAATATTTCACCTCGTTTTGTCTCAACAAAATGTTTAAATCAGATATGCAAAAGTTTATGAAAATGTGCCTTAATAGCAAACCTGATGCTCTGACATTCAAATACAATAAAATGTTGTTTTTTCTCTTATATTTTTTTTTTTGTATTTATTTCAATAGTAAGAAGTATGAAAAAACACAAAATCAAATGTAAATGATACCATTTACTGTATTTTTTATTAAGCTTGCTAAAGGTTGTTAAGCATTCAATTTGTATTTATAGTGTAATTTTTGTTATTTTGCAGTTGTTTTTGTAATTACATGTAGGATGGATGTTACCCAGAGTATGTTTTGTGGTAAATGCTATTTTGTTTATGGTGTTGTTGTTATTGTTGCTGCTGCATTTATTTGTAAAACTGCAAAATGTTTGTAGTCATTACTGTGGTTGATTGCATTTTATAGGCAGCTTGAATCGCATTTACGCACACATTCTCTCTCTCTCAATCATATTTTGTTTAAAACGATTGGAAAATATTTTGAATCGATATTTTTCAAGCAGACTTTTTCTCTTCAATGTCATACAATTTTTCATTTTTTTTGCCTTAATGGCCTGTTGTTATGACACAGGATGTTGTCTTTGTTATTGCTTGTTTCAATAAATATTGAAAAATACCGGAAATTATTCTTGTGAATGATGATAATTAAGTAAGATGCAGTTTTTTTTTATTATTGTTGTTGTTCTTATACCCTACAGTTTTATTAGTGATGAAAATATATTAGGTATGAGGTGATGTATGCATCTTTGAAATTCACGTTCGTTAAAATCCTTTTATAATAAAATTAGAGTACTGATGACTGATTATAAAATTTATTCATTTCAGTATCGAACAAACAAATTTACGTGACCACTAATTATACAAGAAAATTGTTTGCAGTTTGATTTTAATTTGTATGAGAAAACAGTGTCAAACTAAATTTAATAATAACGTATTTTTCGTCAAATATTAGACTAGTCTGAACGCAACTTTACTGTAATTTCAAAAGACATTTTTCTTATAACTTTCCATAAGGTATGCGTCTAAATAAATTTCAAATTTCTTGATCGCAACATTTTCGAAAGATTTAAAAACATTTTTGTTTGTCTGTTTGCAAAGGGCAGTCAAAAATATTTTTTTTTTCTAAATGTTTATCTTAAAGTTATTAAATTATCTGAACTGAGTCACTTCTTAGGCACATATAAGTTTTAGTAAACTATATTAACTAAAATAGTTATGTCATATAACTGTGAATTTTACGAAATTGCCAAATTATTTTAATTTTAATAAAATGGACTAAAAAAAATATAAATTTTTGAAAAAATCCATTAGGGATTCTTTTGTTTTTTCATTTAAATTCATGAATTTATCATGCTGGTACAGAATTTCTATTTGATAAATATTTTTACTTTAAACTGTAATTATCATTAAAGTTCTATAAATTTTTATAGTATTTGTATTTACATATTTTTTTGTTTTTTAAGAATGTCAACACTAATTGAGTTTGTCTATTAAAAAAAATAAAATAAGTAAAGAAAAAAGTTAAGCATCTACTTAAATTTGTTTGTCACGTTTAACACTCTATAAATAATTCCTTTCTAACGTTTGCTATTTTCTAGCCAATTAAATGCGTTACCAAATAAATTAAAAGAACAAATTAAATAACGTAAAAGTAAAAGTTGTTAAAAACAAATTTTTTCTTCGTTGAGGGGTAAAACAGATTCCCATAATTTGTTAAAGAAGAAACGCCCGTTAATGTTCAATTTCTGTTTTAATTTATAAGTATTTCGTATTTATTGCTTTGAATTTCTTTGGGTTTCTAGTTACTGATTGTAGTCACAAAATGTAATTACATCTAATATAAAAAAATGCTTAACGTAAATATATAAAATTTACTAATTAAACTGGCATACTAATTAAAGGGACTGAGAGCAATGAACTTATTGGAGAATAAAAATTAATTTTTATCAGTAAAATAAATTTTAATAAAAGAAAAGAGAATTTAACAGAAAACAATAAAGGAAAGGACCTCTAGGATATATCTTAAAGGTAAATATTATTATTATTATTATTATTATTATTATTATTATTATTATTATTATTATTATTATTATTATTATTATTATTGTTATAAATTTCCTTTACTCTATGAAATATAATACATATTATGATTTTTCAAAAAGTAAATATTATTTAAATCCTCTATTAAAACCTTTATTATTTTCTCTCAAATTCCAAAAATATTTAAAGTATTTTCCCTTTACAAATCATTCACTTTAAGAAACCGTAATCAAATTTATTTAAAAAATATATCAAATTTCTTCATGTTTCTCATCATTAAACAACAATTTATTATCATAGCAAACAATCATCTTTGGTTTTGGGCATCTTTCCTTTTTGGATTTTGCCCTCTAGGCTACAATAAAATCCCAAAAACAAACTGCCATTAATCAGAAGGAAATTATTGCAGGAAATATAACAAACAAAAACATTTATAAAAATCTTATATTAGGCAAAAAAAAAGAAAATAATAAAAATACACGTACGTTTGATTATGATCACAATCAAATAAAAAAAGGGAGAAAATCATAAAAGTAGGTTTTCCTTAACTTAAATGTTTCCTAACAAAACATGCATTTGTATGAGTACTTAACACGCACTCATTCTCAAATAAATACATCCACACTTTTGGAAAAAAAAAAATAATAAAAATATTTGTTAAGTTTGTAATAAAATAATATTGCTCTCATGATGTTGAAAATTAACCAAAAATATATTTGATTTTATACTTATTTTATAATAATATGTGTGTAAGGGGAATTTTTAAAACTTAAAATATTCCCTTCAATTGGTAATCCTTGTGCAAATATTTACAAAACAATTTTCATTTTTCCACCATATTCATTTGAAATTCTCTCATTTTTGAGTTGAAGTGTTTTTTTCTTTTACTTTTGCTTTCGTTTTGTATTGTTTGTTTCTTGCTGTTCACACTTTTTGCGTTTGTTTTATATTCTTAAAGTAAAAAAAAATTATCTTAAAAGATTTTCAAGATATTTTTGTTTACTTACTTTACTGTTCATATTCCTATGTATACATACAATTTGTATATGTGGTTTAAAGAGCTTCATATCTGTGTTTATACCGCACAGTGGTCCCAAAATGGTTTTTTAAAATAACTGTGTAACTTTTAAACCATTGGAAGTATATACATAAAATTCCTGATAGTGGGATTTGTAGTATTTTCAGATTTACTTGGAGGAGAACAGGTCCCTAGCAGCTCACGGGGGTAGATCTCCAAAATTGGGTATTTAAATTTTTTAAAAATCGCTAAAAAAAAATCATTAATGATTTGAATGTAAAAAGGTCCTTGTTGTATGAACATGTGTAAGTATCTCTTTTAGTTTAAGAGATATTTTTGTTGAAGCAAATTTGTCTTAAGTTTTCGACCTCGTTTTTGTCAGTTCTTTTGAAATTGGGTGGACTTTATTTGTGTCCTTAATTTTTTTTTAAATATCTCATAAGATTTCGTATACAATTTTAAAGGCGGAATCATTCCATCTGCAATTGATAGCTCTTGATAAGTGTAATCAACCCTCAAAAAAATTTTTCGCTGGTAAGTAAAATTTTTGTTTTATGACATTTTAAACTTTTCTATTTTTGTACCAATGTAGTCTCAGATAAATCGAAAAAACTAATATAAATATAGTTCGAAGCTCGATTATTTTGCATTTTTTGCCCACCAACGAAAAATTTTTTGGAGCGTTTTCAAGAGCTATCAAATGCAGGTGGAATGATTTCGCGCCCACGTAATGATCCTCAATATCTATCTATCTATCTATCTATATATATCTATCTATCTATCTATCTATCTATCTATCTATCTATCTATCTATCTATCTATCTATCTATCTATCTATCTATCTATCTATCTATCTATCTATCTATCTATCTATCTATCTATCTATCTATCTATCTATCTATCTATATATCTATCTATCTATCTATCTATCTATCTATCTATCTATCTATCTATCTATCTATCTATCTATCTATCTATCTATCTATCTATCTATCTATCTATCTATCTATCTATCTATCTATCTATCTATCTATCTATCTATTTATCTATCTATTTATCTATCTATCTATCTATCTATCTATCAATCTATCTGATAAAAAAAATATATTTTCCTTAAGTTAAAACTTAAAAAAACAGGTATTTAATGAGTTATGTTTTTTACAATGGCTGCGAAATTTTAATGAAAAAAGTAGTTTTGAAACAAGCTTTCCCCGAACTGCGATTTTGGGTATTTTTGTAAGAAAAAGTGAGATTTTTTAATTCCATCATTTAGTTTACCTATATTGTGCCAAAGTTTCGTTCAAAGTCGTTAAAATTTAATTTTATTTAGGTCTAAATATTATTTTTGAAAAATATACATAAAGTCAAAATTTTTTTTTTTTTTTTTGGGTCAAGGTCTGAAGAAATTTTATCGTATTTAATAAAAGGACTGTTCACAAAAAATACATGCATACAAAACTGCTTATAGAAACAAACCCAATGAGGGAATTTTTTGTAATTATATTTTTATTAATGTTAATGTTATGTTCAAGTTCTAAATATAAAAGAATAAATTATTTCCAATTGGTTTTTAATGATTTATGATGATATCTGATCTTTTCCAGAATTCTTCCCAATAAAACTTGTATTGTGTTTCGGTTACTCCATTTAACTTTATATTGAGCTTTTAGTGTCCTTTTAATTATTTTTTACTAGGACCCAATATCTCTCAATTCCACGGAGTTCCACACAATTTGATGGACTAGCCTCTTTTGGTAAAAACACAACACCTGTTACTGTAAATAAAAATAGCGAGATCTAGCCAGAAAAAAGCGGATATACTGAATTTTCTAAGGAAAGGGAGAAGTCTTTTCCAAAGGTGCTTATTCATGTACATTTCTGTGTTAATGAAACCATTTTTTTATGAGTGAAGTGTTTCACATGCAAAGGCTTTTCCAAACCAAAAACTTTCTTGGGAATTTTGATTTCTTTGGTACACGATATTTTTCTGCTACATTCCCTCTAGCATCTACAACATAGAATTCCTGAACAGGAAGTTGGAAAAAGCCAGCCAGTACGAACGTTTCATCATCTATTATGCAGCAATCAAATTTCTGAAAATAAATTTGCCTGAAGAACTTTCACGCTATTTTTTACCTCCAAATTCTTGCATACGTTTCTAATAGGAACTTTTTGTACTTTGTACGACTTTAGGCTAGATTTTCTTTCAACTTTTTTGACAAAAATGCAGAGCAATTAACTTTTTGTGACACTTTTCTTTCAGAGATGAAGAGATTTCCTCTCAAAATCCTTTCTATTTTGTCTGAGTCTTGCAATCTAAAGATATTATTTTTTTTTTCACCACCAGATTTCCTTCCAGTGATCATGACTTAATTCTGTAATATTATAACCTAAGAAACTGTATTTTATTACACACCTGACTTCCTAGCAATTGTTTTATGTGAACGATGTGAGACAAATGTTAACCAGTTAAAAGAATTATTTATTTTTCGCCACATTAGATACTATAAACCTAAAAGTATTCACGGATTTTTTCATGCGCTGTCCTTTTTTCACTATTTGTGATTTCCTACGGTTCACAAGTTTCCAAAAAAAAAAAATGTTTTGTTACCACTATGCGCTTTAGCATGTATCATGGTGGAAAAATATTTCAGATACGAAATGGAAAAAAATATATCCATGAGCTTTTGCTCAAAATTAACATGAGTTGGGCTAAGTAAAGACAAATAATATTTTCCTTATCAAAACAATTTAAGCTGCTGGTAAATTTTTCCCAGCGGCAAATTTACTTGGTTTTTCATACTACTTTTTTAAAAATTATCAGGGGGCATAAAATGATTAAATTGTAACCTCAGGCATATTTTTTTTTTTATATTTTCATTTTGGTTCTTAGGAGTTTAAAAATCTGCTTTTAATTGCAATTCACCAAAAATACATAAATTTGCATCAACCTTTAATTCTCCAGGACGGAAAAAAATTTGTTTAAAGGAATACAGAAAAATATCAATCTTAAAGTAACAATTTTTATTTAGATTTTAAAATGTATTTTATTTTTAATGATAGCAAATTTGATTTGAAAACATCTTTAATACTTATTCCGCTGTTTATACACAAATCTCTTAAATCACCAGCCTATAATAAAGCTCTCCTTAACATTAACAGCATGATCTTTAAACGTAATAAAGGGCGGTTTTTGTAAGATTAAACCATCCTTCCGAAGTAATGACACCTTTATTATTATTAAAATGAAATGTAGAAAATAAAACGTATAATTTTCATACTTAATTCACCCTCTACTTTGTACACAATTTTCTTTAAAAATAACACTCAAACCTACAAAGATTTTCTTTACTCCTTTCAGTTGTTAACAGCACACTTTTTCACAGGACGATTTTTTTTTTTTTTTTTTTTTTTATTTTTCTTTCCCTTTCTTTTAGTTAAACTCTTAAATGAACTCTTAAACATTTAATCGTTTTGGAGGCGTTGTGATTTAGTATCTAAAAGAAGTGTGTGTTGGTGGGAAGCAGAAGAAAGAAAACAGAAATGGATGGAAAATACTGTGGTGTATATAATTAATGTTTAAATTAAAGATTTGGCTGTAAATATATTGGTCACTCCTACGAGTGTTTTAAACAATCGTTATTATAACAGAGTTTAGAGAAATTGTATTTGTACAAAATTTTCATATAACAACAATTTTAAACATATAACATAAATACAAGGAAATATGAAAATAAAATTTATAAAATTTTTGTTAACAAAAACCCAATTTTTAAAATTAAAATTTAATGCCTTTTTGACCAAAAGTAAATTCCAACTTTTCTTATTAATAACAAACTAAATTAAAAACCACCGGTCAAACCTGCCACTTTAAGACTATTTTCTTCTTTGATGTTAATATTTTCCCTTAAAATTGTTCTTCTGAACTTTTAGCTTTTTAATAAACTTTTTAATTTTTCCCCTGGGATACAAACTACATACAATTTCATTTCAAAAAGAAACCATTTAAATTACTCTTAATAACAAAAAAAAACACTTAATTTCGCCACTTTATTAAAGTTTAATTGAGTGGCTGATATATTCACCAAAGAAATTGTGTTATATTTTTATTAATTTATGGATGAATTTAATAATTTAAAAGCTGGTGTATAAGTATTAAATATATTTTGTTTATTTATTATTTTATTATTATAATTTTTTTTTTTAATAAAAATGGAATTGTATATTTCTAAGGGTGTTTTAGGGATTATATTATTTACAGACCTCTCTAAAAATAAACAACAAAAACTTCTAGTATTTTTAAAATTAATCGATTAATTCGTTCTATTTTTACTCACACCTATTTAAGAGTGTTTTGTTGAATAAACGAATGAATGAATGAATGATTAAATAAATAAATAAATAATATAAAAACAACAAAGTTATTTTAAAAATAGAAATTTAACATTCTAGATAATATTGAATTCATAAAGCAATATTAAAAATTAAAACAAATAAATAAAAATGGTTTCTAGTTAAGTTATTTTTTATTTATTTTTTTTAACATAAATATTACACGGAAATATTAATTTTTCCCTCAATGCGACATTTTTGCTTAAACATTTTCTAAAGTAACATTCCCTTAGGAAAAATTTTTAATAAAAACAAAATTAAAATCTTTGACTTTTTCTTTAAAATCTTACATTTATATAATTTATATAATTTACATAAACATATTCATATACTTTCACTTATTAAATTTCTTTAGCTTTTTAAACTTTTCCTCATTTCAGGTATCCCACGTTACAAGCTTTAGGCTCATTTACTTAAATATTATAATGTTGTTTTTTTTTTACTTTGTTACCTTTTCGTTCCAAGCTGTTGAAGAAAATTAAAAAAATCTCTCTGTTGTTGTTCTTCTTCTTTTTGCATGGTTTAATTTCACACATTTAAAAATACGTAATTTATACTTGCATCTCCCTATTTCTCCTTTTAAATATTCATACGCTTAAATGTTAACTATAATAAAAACAAAAAATCTTGTTTTGTTTCTTTTTTTTTTTTTTTTTTGGTAAAATATGAAAATCCTTAAGTATTTATGTTTTATGTTGTCTTTTACTCGTAAACATAAACATTTTATAATTATGGCCTAGATTTTTTTTCATATTCTACTCATTTACGTTCTTATATACATTTGTATGTATAAGCACTCATACATATTCTCACAAACTCTTACTTAAATGCATACATGTTTAGAATTTATAAGAATGAGGGGTCTCTTGGGATTATACCTCACATTTAATTGGATGTTTTTCTATATTTTTTTTAGAACAATAATACTTTAGTGCTAAATTTTATACATAGTTGATGGTGCAGCCAGTTAAGTGTAAAATGTTGTTGTTGAAGGAAAAATAAACTTACTAGGAGTATTTCATTTTCAAATGCTCGTAGAGTAAATAAGTAAAAAAAAATATTCAATAGTTTAAATTTTAAATTGGTATATAAAATATATAAAATAAACTTCATGAAAAAAATGTTTATCTTATTCTAAAATTAATACTTTTAGGACTAGTGTAATCAGCATCACTTCAGGTTCTTTAATAGCACCCAAAGAACTAGAGTTTTTGCAACAAATTCTGCCACTCTGGATTAGAACCGTATTCTGATTCTAATTTGTTTTAAAGATTGTTTTTGACAACTTATGCAAAAAACTAAAACTGTTTTAAAAACTTAGTTCCGTATGTGGCAATTTCGTAAAGCCCAACTAGAATTAATTGTAGAGATAATAAATGTTTTTCCTCGGTTTTTCTTTTTTTATTATTGTCACTTTTTTACCAACGGTCTTCAAAACGTGTGGAACTAATTTTTAGAATTTTAGGTAGAGAAGCTGTAAAATCACCAACAAAAAGTCTAATATAATTTTCGAGCTTTTTTGTTAACAAAATTTTTTGAAATAAATCTGTAACTTCTGATCGGCTGGTTGGATTTGCGCGAGGCCCCAACAGATCTTTCAGAGGCGGAGCTAAGGGGGCTGAAATTAGGGTACCTCTGACATAATAATTTTTAATTGCTTGTCAAATTTTTGTCTCTCATCCGATTTCAAATATTTTTATACATCATTGTCCTATGTCCTATTTATATCTTATAGTTTTTGAATTATTTGCTTTTGAATTTTTAAGTAACTTAATTTTGCATGTTTTTGGTTCAGTTTTTTCACATATATCCTAGCATTTGCCACCGATTTTATTAGCTTTTTTAAGCTAGTTAAAGAACAAAATTATCTATTGAATAATAAAATTTAAAGTCCATATCTTTACTTACTGAGTCCAAAAATAAATGATACCAAATTTATCAAAAATCCAACCAGCCAATCAAAGAGATTTATTTCCAAAAATTTTCAATTCTGCTCCACTTTGAGAGTAGTTCAAATAATTTAAAAGTGGCGATTGAACTGAGCATCCTGGACCATTGAAAAGTTCAAAATTCATACTATATAAGTTTTGAATACACTTAAATGAAGATTTCTAATTTTCCGCACTTTCTTGTTCCCTGAAGTTATATATAAATTGAATGGATCCTGGTAATTCTCGGAAATTTTAATAAAGTAATACAATTAACGTTAAGTGAGCTGAAATTAATTGTATCCCTAATTTATCATGTCGTGGGATTATATACTTAACAAGATATATTTGCCACAAATTGTATGATATTAGTAGAAGGATATATAAAATATTTAAATTGGATGCCACGCGTATTAAAGCCAACAGAAATCGAGAGGCTATTTTCACGTTTGGAAAGTTGCAAGAGCGCCTCAATTCTTACATCGAATTATTATGAAGGATAACGAGAGGATGGATTATGATAATACAAAGCAAAGAAATCGTATGTGAAGCCCGGTCAAGAAAAATTGGCATCAATGACGATTATTCGTGTATTTGTTTTAATAAAATGGACACCTATTAAAAGCTCAAAATATAAGACGTAGTACTAAAATAAAATCCATAAATAGCATTTAAACAAAATGCATTCTATCTCTTACTTGAAATAAAAATTTGCAAAGTAATAAAAATAAATTTTTCATTAAAATATGAGGAGATTAAAATCGATTTTAGTTAAATTGTAACATGCTTAATACTTCTGTTATTGATTCTCCAATATTGATAATAACATAATTTATATATGCACATAATTTATTTGTTGTCTACATTTCCTTTGACTTTTCCAATAACAGACTTATTGCTATTAAAGCTCTATGAAATAATTCTTATAATAAAAACCAAATTGTTACATTAATGTTTCATTCCCAATATGACTTTTAACTATAAATTTATAGTAACGTTATTAACGTACAATTAAAATAAGGTTTATATTTATAGCCACTAAAAATCTACCCTCTAATTAAATCATATAATTATATCTACATGCGCATTTTTATATCCGCATTAAGTACTAAAACCATGTTGGAAAATATCGTATTAAACATTTTTATTGTAACCCTTTTTATCATCCACATTTTAATTGATTTTTTTTTTTTTTTTTTTTTTGTACATTACATTTACATGAAAGTTTACTTAACAAAAATTATTCAATTACATACGTAAACTCATTAAACATATTTGAATTTTATAATATGGAATTCCCCATATACCCATTTTGGTGCTAATGAAAATTTCATAAACAATTTTCTATAGACTTTTAAAATTTTAAGCAAATACGTATAAGAAACTAAAAAGGTTTTCCTCTACAATTCATTTGTGACTAACTTATACAAGAGTTTAAAAAACATGGTATAACCATTTAAACCCTCCTACTACTGGCCCCAAAAATTTAATAGACATTTTTACGTGTATTTAAAAAAAAAAATTATTTTACCACCATCATGTAAAATGTAAAAGAGGTTAACAAGATTTTATTTTTTTATGTATTTAACAGCAGCTTGAAAAGTTAATTGAGAAATTTTTATATGAGTAGACCATATTCTTTACACAGGCAGAATGTTTGGTTCTTTTCTATCAACATTTGTAACATGGTTTAAAAATCATTTTAACAAGTTTCGTTATTAGTAAAGTTAAAAACACAAAACTGGTAAAACTTTTATGAAAATCTAACTTAAGTTGCTTATAGTTTTCAACTAACTATCAGTGCTTGAGGTAAGTTAAAGTGTTTTTCAGGTGTCTGTTGTAATTATTATCACTATCAATTTCAACATCTAAAACTAAAGCTTCAGCAAAAACTATTCCTTTCATCTTCATCATCATCGTCATTATAAACATCATTAATATTAATCATTTTCGACAGCAGCTTTTCACTTTACTTTAGATGAAGCTATTTAGTATATGTTTGTTATTAAAGATATTTTAGGAAAATTTAATTTTAATATTTAAAAAAAAAAAATCTTAGTTTACTATATTAATTTTAAACATATAGTAAGTTTTTGATTTTGTGTTAGATTCATGTTTATGTAAACTTCTGATGCTGCTGCTGTGGGTTGTTGGTTTACCTTAAATATTTAATTAGTAGACCATAGTTGACAAATTGTTATATAAATATTTAATTACTTAAGGAACACCAAGCGTAAATAAGTACAAATATTATGAAGAGGACAAGAACGTACTATATTATAGAAACTTGTAACCATAGTATTAATGAGATAATTATAGTAAGTTTATATGATACTCGAAGGATTAGTTTGAAAAATATTTTAACATACACAAATGTATACAAATGAAATATTTAGAAAATGTTTTTGAAGTTAAGATTTAAATATAGTGATATTTTGGTATTATTTTTTGGTTAGTTGGTGATATATATAAAGAATAGTAGTTACTACATAGTTTCAAAATAATAAGTATGACACGACATAAGTTAATGGTAAATTATTAAAAAATAAAAACGAGAAAATAATCTAAATGATATTTTTAATAAAACAAAAAGATTATTTAATTTTGATATACGCAATTTTTAATTTTATTTTACATTAAATAAATTCCAATTCAAGAAAAATTTAAAATAATCATAAATTTTTTGAAAATTTTTAGACTGAAAAAATAACAAAAGACTGAAAATAAATTAATTTTAATCAGTACAAGCCAAATGCATTATTATCTAAAACATTTTGCCATTTCTCAGGTAGCTTCACAATTCCATCGCTGTATAACTTCTGTGGATTTTCATCGAAATACTTTCTGATTTTCTTCGGCTCTTCGGTTGGACAATTTTTTACCATCAAGAAAGTTTTGCAGACACCAAAGCAAATAGTGGGCAGACGGTGAAAAGTCCGGGCTGTACGGTACTCCAAATGGAGTACATTTTTTAGAGGGTCATCAAAGATGTGTGAGCCCTACCATTGCCACGATGAAACATCTTTACTGTTGGCCAATTTTGGTCTCTCTTTCTTGATTACTTCATTCAAATGTTCGAGTTGCGGACATTAGGGATCAGAATTGAACGGTTTGCAGGGTTATAGCTGCTCATAATGGATAATACCCCTATAATCCCGCTAAAAACTCAAAACAACCTCATTTGCCATCAATTCCAGGATTTAAAGTCTTTTGTGAGGGGTCGCTGGTCTTTTACCACAATTTAATCCATTTTTCATAATCCGTAATGAATCGCTTCAAACACTGTTCAATTTAGTTGCGTGTTAGCAGTGTTACCCGAAGTCAATAAAATTTCTTTGCACCCAAACATCGAACATCTTTTACAGTCTTTTGTTAATAATTCCAAACTGTCTTGTGGTTGATGTTTAGTGCCTCTACACTACTATAAATGCTGATGTTTATAATAATCAAAAATAATGGTCTAAAGTCCATCTTAATTTATACCAATCGGCTTAAAATCTCTTTCTCAGTCCATCTAACGATGTTCATCCATGTAATCCTTCTAATCAAACTATAGCCTGCTATTTTAAAAATAAATTAATGAAAATTAATAAATAGTTTTCTAATGATCCACGGACGAAGTCTATTGAAATTGGTTATAATCGGTCCATTTTTTCACGTAACCCCCATAAAAGTATCTTGGGTTTACGATAACAAACTCTTTAAATATACCAATATTAGTATCAAGTTTATAGATGACACAAATAAGTTTTTTATAAAACATAAATGAAAGTGTAAAATTTTATGAAAATAGGCCCATACCATTGCAAAGTGCATAAATTCATATAAATATTAGTATCAACGTAATAGTATATGTATATTCGTATGTTTTATTTTACACTTACTACAAGTATAGGTCCATAACACTGTTCGACAAAAAATTTTTTCGTCCTGTACTAAATGGAATTCCATATGCTAAACTCGAATCTGTTTTCAGTTTTTTCCCATCAGGTCGAGATTTTTGTTTATAAGCGTGTCTAACATTGCGCCCTAAATAAGCCGATTACTCGAGTATATTGCACTATTTACACCAAAATATGCGGAATAAAATTAGCTTTAAGTCGTTCTACTATTTTTACACGCTCAATAGTTTAGGAGATATTTCGAAATAAGTGTTCGAAAAAAATTTGTTCATGCTAATTTGAAGACTTTTTTTTTTAGTAAAATTTCTTTTTAAAAGTAAAAACATCAAAAATATTTCAGTTTGTCGTCCTAATCTTAAAGCTAGTAAAACTACGAGTAAATAAAATCACGTATCATCAAAATTGATGCACAAATCTTGATTTCATTCACAGTTAAGTTAAAATATCTATGCATACCTACAATTAAGTGGAGATACACAAGTGGACAAAAAAAACATTTTTTTTTTTTTTTTTTGTCTTAAGTAAAAGAATAGGTGGATTAGATGGAATGTAACGTGCTAAACAAGAATCAGCTTTCACGTTTTTTCTATCACGTATTGATTGTTTATGGGCATGACTACTAGTGATTTAAATTATCTTTGAGCTGAATTTACATAATTGTTTGTTCAGTTAATATTTCCGTAATTATTCGGTAATTAGTAGCAAAAAAAAAATATATATATATTTTTTTTTTTTTTAATCGTGAAAATTTTGATCCATAACTCTGAAATTCGTGAGCAAATAAAAAATATTGTTAACATGCCTTGAAGACAATTTTCGTATGCATCTTTTGGTATGTCATTTATCAAAATCGTGTAAACGAGAATGGTTTGTCCAATTTAGACTATAACTCAAGAATAGTCTAAATTGGACAAACCATTCTCGAGTTTTATAACCGCTGAATAAGGTGATGATATTAGTCATGCCCAAACAAAAATCAGTACGCGATAGAAAAAAAGTGAAAGCAGATTATTGTTTAACTTGTTAAAATTTATATAGTCCACTTATTTTTTTTTTTTTTTTAAGAAAATATATATCGACCATTCCAGGAAAGAACGCCCGAAAAAGTATATTTTTTTACTTGATGGCTTTCAATTTCGATAAAAATTTTTATACATTAACTCCATTAAGCCTTTTATCAATTTCAGTTTTGTGAAATTGCAAAAACTCGCGATTTAATTTCGCTTTTTAATTTTCTCAAAAACAAAAAAAAAAGTATGCAATTTTAAATATTCATGTCTCTTGAAGTTACTGATGGATTTCTGTAATTTAAAAAGTATATAAAAGGCCATTGTATATTTTTTATGTAATTTAGTCAGCATTTCAAAAACCACGTCTTCAATCCATAATATTTTCAAAATATAAATGCAGTTTTTAGATGCACTTTTGTTAGTTGCGAATTTATTAAATTTTAATTTTTCAAAAGTGTATTTAAAAATGCTTTGTTTATTATAACTTAAAGCAATAAATAGTCTGATACATAAAGTTTTACTATTTTTCAGTATTTTTTTTTTTTTTTTTTAAATAACACAATAAATTTTTTTAACAAAATTCTCATAATATCAGGAAAATATAATTTTTATATGAAAAAATTTAAACTAGTTGAAGAAAAGGGGAAATTATGCACAGTACATGTGTACGTCCCAAAAATTTTAGATTTTTATTTTAATGTAAAGATTCCAAACTTTTCAATTATGTTAAAAAATTAAAAAATTTGAATAGCATATTTAAAGAAAAATGCATTTAAAAAATGCAATTGCATTAAAATGCATTTTTAAAAAATATTTTTTATTTATAAAATATTCATGTTTAAGCTAACATTCAAACGCCGTTTAAATCACAAATTTCTGCAAAGCCTTCCCAGAAATATTTGTATTTAAATTTATATACTTTTGAGATTTTTTCAAAAGTGAAAAAGCGAAATAAAATCGCGAATTTTCTGAATTTAGCGAATCTGAAAACGGAAATATTTATAGACACCCATAAATCTTATACGTAAACAATTTTATAAAAATCGGAGGACACTTGGTATACTTAACGGTGAATTAAATCAAGATTTGTTCAGCATTTTTGAAGATACATGCCTTATTTTATTTGCAGCATTACCAGCTTTAAGATAAAGATGATAAACTGAAACATTTTTGATATTTTCATTTTCATGCAAAAGTTTTTTTTTTTTTTTTTGAACACTAATTTTGAAATAACTCCGAAACTATTAATCACATAAAACATGAAGTTTTGGGTGACTTGAAGATATATGTATCACTTATGTCAATCATACATATCACATGATAGTGACCTTACTATGGGTAAAATATTAGATACGTCCACACAAAAATCCGGACCTGATGGGAAAAATCTGAAAGCAATTAAATAATAATTCAATTAGATTATATAAAAAAGGTTCCAAATCAATAACATTTAACCTTAATTATGATTGACATAAACAATTATTTAATTTCATATTTGCATTTATTAATCATTACAATAAAATACACCTAAAAAAAGGAAAGGTATGATATTTTGGCTCACTTTTTTTCAATTTACAAATGCAATTATAATAAATTAGCAAAAATACATAAAAACTATTTACATGATGTTAACCTAACACCTAATATAATTAATGGGTGTCTGGTTTATTTATCTCCTTTTTACCCTTAATGCTAAAAATATTAAAGTTCATTTAATCAAATAAAAGATTAAATACGCGATAAAAATTTCATGTCAACAACATATGAACAAAATCATAAACACCTTCCACTAGAGTTTACTACATACATACGTATATAATTCTTATAATTTATGAAGTCGACAGACAATCTAAAAAGAAAAAATAAAAACCAAACCAAAAAAGAAAAAAAAAACAAAACCAAACCAAACTAAGCCTAATGGAATGTAATAAGATATTTTATTCCAAAAAAAGGACAAGATAGAAATAAATGTGCAGCTGTTTGTCAACTAGCGGTGACTTAAGTTAAGTAGACTAAATGTAAGTATATAAAATATGGGTAAAAAAAAAAACATAAAAGAGCAGACCCAGTCATAAGGATTTCACAATCATATGTATATAATATAAAAATAACAATAGTAAGTAAATTTGAAATGGACTAACTGTATTTTTCTATATGTCAAAATGTTTATGACATTTTCCCTAATGTATTTTTTATTACTACTTTTCGTTTTTGGCTTAGTATTAAGTATTTCCATTTCTTTTTCTATATACATTACTATTTCGTAGTCTTGTAATAATGGCCTACAGACAAAATATGATTTAAAGGCTTCTAATGTTAGAAAGTGTGTGTCCTAAAACATATGTTATAACTTTCTATATAGAAAATAAACATAAATATAGTATTTGGTGATATAATTAAGAACATTATTATTTTTCTTTACATAGCATTGAATAATTTAAAAAGTATAGGAATTTGTGCTTATTATTTTTACGCAGCACTGTTGCTACCTTTTCATGTTCTTTGTTAGTAAGTTGTAATAATTTAGAAGAAATATTTATGTTTATATTTAATAAGGCTTGTTTATAACACACATATGTTTGAAAATAAAATAATCTTTACAAATTCAACCTAATTTAATATTGCGTACAGATAGTGATGAGAAAATAAATTTTCTCATTAAAAAAAAAAAAATAATAGTAATAAGAAAAAGTAATTTACTAAATTGTTATCAGCTTAGATACAAAAAAAATCCTCAAATTATTTCTTTTGTGTTAATTGAACAGTTATTAAGAAGACCATACGAAATAAGTACACCTTCTGAAATCAATAACTACCTTTCCTCAAACTTTTTCCAGTCATCAACTGTTTAATACACATTAAAACACATTCACTTTTGTGGTATGAAATTCATAAAAGACGTTCATTCGTATTAGTTTAATGGTGTCAACAGGATTTTATGACTCAAGGACATTTTGGCAGATGTTAAGTGACAAAATGTTTAAACTTTAAACTTTTATGGTTAAACATTCTGGCACATAAATAAATAGTCATAAGATACTTGTAGTTTGTTTTGTTCAAATAAGTTGATTTCCTTGTTTGGATTTGTCCATCTGTTTATTTTAACTTTTGATTGATTGATGATAACGTTTATACGACAGTACAAAAGCAGGTTTTATTTGTAATGAAAAAATTAATAATATGTTTCATGTCATTCAAAATCACAACGAAATATAATTAATTGAGGAAATTTCATTAATAAGGCTTTACTAAATCTGCTGCATATTATGAAAAAATAAAAAAAACATTTAGATACAGTATATATGTATATATAAACACTGCTAAGCGCAGGTGTTTATTTCGCATCATTTTTAAAATAAAACCAAAATATTTTTTTATTGAGTATTAAAATTTAAATTAAGTAGAACCAGACTTTCTCTAATAATTATTTTTTAATTATGTACTTTTTTACATTTTAAATTACTACCACAATGAGTGTCATTGTCTAACACATTATTAAACCGTCATTATAATCCTTGTCTTCTTTTAATTCTATAATTTATACTTAACAACAATAAAAGACAGTTTAATCAATAACACTCATACGTCCAAGTGTCCTACAAAACTGTTAAAGTGTCTTAAACAATAAGTAGAAAATAAAAAAGTATCTACTCGAATATCATAAAAATAAACTTAAAACTACTTAAACTCTCCTTCTCTATCTCTCTCTCTCTCTCCCTATCTTCCTAAGTTGCTTAACATAAATTAATACTATTGTCTGCTTATGGTTAGATAATCCTTTTTAATTACACAATAGAAGTTAATCGTATTCTGTATAAAGTGTTAAAGAGCAATGAAAAAAAAAAAAAAGAAATATACACAACGAAATAAAACAATAAAAAGTTAAGTAAATTAGTCTATGACACTTAAAGCTGCAAACGCAACTCTTCAAAGTTGTTTGACACTTTTCTTAGTTGATTCTTTCATTATTTTGAATACTTAGTTCTTTAGTTGTGGTGTTAACTTTCTAAAACAGTATGTCTTTTGATAAGTTCATTTTAAGAAGCCTTAGCAAAAAAGAAAACTTAAGAATGGCAACAAAGTTAAACAATACCAAAATTTAAAAGTTCATAAAATGCTAAGACAAAAACAAAGAAAAAACTTTTATTTTAGACAATTTTGTTATTTCAATGAAAAGTATTAATTTATAAATAAATTAATTTAATTTTTCCCACCAGTATTTTGTCTTGGTGATTAATTAGATTTTCAGTTTAATTTAGTTGTTATTGTTATTTTTATTTTTGCTATTGTGTCTCGTCTCTGTTATTTTTTGTTTTTGTCTTTTATGAACAATGGGGCGTTCAATTACAACATCCAACTGAACGTATAATTAACAATCTTATTAACAAATACTCATACGTCATGCTGAACCATCAATCTTATAATTTATGTGCATTTTTGTGCTATTTGATTCAATTGTTTGAGACTTTGTTGTTATATTTTTTTTTTTTTTTTTTTTATACACAAAATCTGTTTGTTGCCAACTTTTTATTTCCACTATACATATAATTAAATACTTCAATTATTTTAGATAATGGAAATATTTAGTTTTAAAACCAAACTAGTCAGTTCTTTTTTATTAAATAATACAATATAAAGCTTAAGTTTAAAATAATTCAAAACAATGAGAAAATTTAATTAAATCACCTTCATGTGAAAATATAATTAAAAGATTAAATGAATTCAGAAAAAAATAAATGAAATATTTCCTGCTGTATTTCACAAGGTTGGTATTTTTTTTTTTAACTAGAACTACTGCTACTACTATATAGTTTAAAATATAATCAAATACAAAAAAAGCTTTTGATTTGAAACTTCAACAGAAAAAAAAAAAGAAAAAAAAATGAATGCATAAAAAAGTAGAAGCATAAAAATACTTACAAATTCAAATGATTATTTTGGGAGGATGCTCTCGTATTGTTCCGTTGAACTTTGGTATTTTTTCTTTGTACTTGTTCTTTTATTTCCGGATTTGGCCTTTAAGGAAAACACAAGACCAAAGAGAAACAAAATTTAAACAAAATGAGTATTCCAAGCGGATGATGTAGAATATAATGGCGCTGACGTCCATAAGATAGATGTTGAGTTTTTTTTTTTTTATTCTTTTATTTCCACTTTTTATTGCAGAATTTGCTTTTTTATTTATTTCTTGTTACTGCTGAAGTGGGATATGTTTTTTTTTTACAATATTTTTTTATATATTAATTTTTTTGTTTTGGTTTTATAAGCTTAATTTTCTTTATCTATTTGAAAAATAAAAAAATAATAGTGAATAAAATTATATGGTTGATTATATTTTGAATTAATTATTTGCTTTTCATTTGTTTTGGTTTCACTTTAGTTTAATAACTTTTTTAAAGTGTTTTAATTTTTGTTAAGAGTTTAGATATTTACTTTCTTTATTATTGAATCAATATTTACTTAATTTCTTCTCTTCTTTATTTAGTCATTATTTTTTTATTTATTTAAGTATTTTTTCTTTATGATTTCTTGTTGTTTTTTCATAATTTTCTTTTGGTTTTATCAATATTTTTCTTTACTTCTTTTTATATCGTTTTGTATCCATGTGAGTGTTTATTTTACAAATTATTTATATTTGTTCATTTAACTGTTTCTTTGCCATTGTGCATTAAAAAATACGTTAAGTATATATTTTTGTATTTACAAAACAAAATATTAAAGTAAATATTTACCAAAAAACAATTCCCAAATATGAGAAATATTTATTTCTTCCTACTAAAATAATATTTATTTGCAATAAAAAGGAATCTTTTTAGAAAATGTATAAGTATTAGGCGATTTTTTTACACATACATATCCAGCTAGTATAAGTAAAACAAATACTCTTTACAGTAGGCAATGATTTCCAACTTACTATGGGAAACATTATATAATTCCGTATGCAGTTGTCAATGGAAATCAAGAATAAATTGAAGGTAAATATGTATTCCTTGTTAAACAAAAACATTTAGTCGTAGAAGTAGACAGTATTAGTCCAAGGAAAAAAGTCCTTTGTAAAACTAAAAAAAGAATATGTTACAATAATATTAAAATTTATATTGTTACTTATGTTCTAAACAACAAACTGAGCCTAACTAAATTTATTACCAAAAAAAAAAACATAAAGACCATAAAAATATACAAAGTTCTTCGACATTTTGATTGTTATTCATCTTTTGCTATTATTATTTTATATTTGCATTGCTATTGCAAAGATCTTAAATATATTTTGGAGACATCTTCTAAGACTTTTCTTCTATTTGTTTTCTTTTTTGCTTGAAATAAACTAAATAAAAACATATACACAGAGCCAAACATAAACAAAGATTTCCTCAAAAAAAAAATATTTATTGTTGTTTCTGTATTCTAAATATAAATTTCAGTTTCAACATGCAAATGTATGTTTTTTTTTGTTTTTTTTTTTTTTTTTTTTTTTTGTTGTTAACTATAAGAAACATGAAGATTTTACGCCACGGAAGTTCATTCCGGATGAAATTTTGTAAATAATTTTATATCTGTGTTTGTGTACATTAGGGTGGTTCAAAATTCTTTTTTAGAAACTATATTTAAACGTATGTAAAATTATGAAAGATAATATCATTTAGAACAACTTGGACAAATTCCAACTTCCTTCGATGATAAAAAGAAATCTTAAAGTTGTTTTTTCACCAGTACCACTTCAAATGTGGAACAAAGGAAATATTTTGAACTTTTCTGGAAGTTCTTAATAATTGCTTTCAAAAATGAAAAAATAAATGATTTTTTAATGGGAAAAAAGGTTATTAATTTCTAAGAAAATTAAAATTTTCCAAATTTAAAAATATTTTTACTATCTATTAACAAGGTTAAAGCAAAATTGTTGTTAAAAAAATTTTATAAACATATTTTTAAGGGAAGTACTTCAAAAGCAATGAACAAGAAGTATAATAGAAAAACATCCTACCAATTACAACCATGTGTTAAAAAATTAACTTTCGTATCTCTTTATCAACACTAAGTACTTCCTTCCAATGACAACACAATGTTAAAATCAAGACTTTTTCAGTTCTTTTTTTTTTCTGGGTAATGTTGGACCACCCTAGTGTACATAGTATTTGCTTGTTATTTTTATTTTTTCTTTACTACAAATTTGTTTTACATTTTCCGCTTTTTGTAACTTGTTCGTTATTATTTCTTTTTTAATAAAATAAATAAGAGGATGCACAACAAGATGATAAAATACGTTAAGTTCAAATAAAGAAAATAGGAAATAAAAACTAAACAAACATAC
This sequence comes from Protophormia terraenovae, assembly GCA_951394005.1. Lineage (NCBI taxonomy): Eukaryota > Metazoa > Arthropoda > Insecta > Diptera > Calliphoridae > Protophormia > Protophormia terraenovae. The sequence goes on from OX596074.1 coordinate 150,113,125, forward strand.
ACCTACATACATATGTATATACTTGGTAAAAACAAGCGTGAAATTATACACAAACAAACAAAAAATACAATTATTTTGGACAAATTGTTAAACTTATTTTCTTTCTTTTCTTATTATATTTGAAATTTAATTAAAACTAACAAAAATTTTAAAGGAAAAGTTTTCTTAAAAAAAGACAAAAGTTTGACAAAATGAAAAAATTTTCTGTGGCACGGAATATCTCAGTAAAAACGGATGCTCTTTATTATGGAGTACTGCCTATAAGCCACTTTTTAATTGACTTTAGTTCTCGTGAAAAATCGCTATTTGTAAGATTAATGTGGCTGCATCATATATAGAAGCATATCTCAAAAACGACTCGTTATGCTTGTATGATTTGGTTCAATAAATAACCGGAAAGGCCTACTTTTTGAAAAAAAAAAAAAAAAAAAAAATCATTAAAATTCGAAAATAGCAAAAAAGCTTTTTGTTTTCGTTTATCATTAAGCTTAATAAGCAAATTATTGTTAATCATACGACTAGTTATCATTTTATAAAATTCAATAAGATTTGCTTAAATTTTAACCCTATGGTACATACCCAAAAAAAATTAACGTTAGTCAATACCCGTTGTACCCGGGTACCATAGTGTAATTTTCGATGATTTTGTTCAAAAAATATATAATTTTATACAAATTATTTACTACAACCATTTAACTGGCCCCAGATCTTAAAGTCAATCGATAACAACATGTAGAAGGACATGTTTGAGTATTTAAGCGAAGTCCGTCCGTCTGCCTTGCAGTTCATAATAAACTTTTAATGAAAGCTACAAATTTCAGTTTTTGAAATAATTGTATGAATTTTGACTTTATATGATACAGACACGAACTCTGTTAAAATAAGTTTATAACGATTAACTATTACAACCAAGTCCCCATACAATTTTTCTCCTAGAATCGGGTTTTGACGTCCATAAATTTATTTAGTATTGCATAATTTAGTACATATAAAAGTTTTATGGACGTTATGAACCTTATTTAATTTTATAAACGTAAAAACCAATCTTTAACATTTTTTTATCAGGTTCCCATATGTGGCCCATTTCCGAAAATCATCATAAAGTTCATAAATTAGTATTGGTAAACATCACTTTTTTTTAACAAAAGATTGTAAAAAGTAGAAATTAAAATTTTCATCTTTACAACAGAACTTGGTTAAAAAAAACACACGTTCCATATAAACTCTCTGAGAAAATCGGTCAAGAAAGACTATAACGTTCTTCCAGTCCTAAAGAATGTTAGCACTGACTTCATCCACAATTAAGCACAGGATTCATAAAATATTCTGACCGAAAATAGGTCACGACGAAGAACAACCTTTTTTTTACAACACTAAGGAATGTTGTCAGTGTTGTCATAGCGTCTTATCATGTTTGGAGCTACAATATAGAAAGATTACGTTCCTTATCTCGAATATAGGAAATAATTTCAACATTTTGAGCATGATATTTTGGATTAAAAGTGGTGAACATTACTACATGATATTGAGAAACTGAAAGGAATTCATAAAAACCAAAGTCAATGCGGTGAAGGATGTAAAAACGGCTAAAATGTGCGCTATCATTCATAAACACTGGCTCAAAACATCGATATGTAATTCGAATTTTTTTTTAATTTCACACATATTATCCTTTATTTTTTTTTTTTTTTTTTTTTTTTGTAGCTCCTAAATAATTTAGCAATATCAAAAAAAAAGCATTTTTATGAAATTAGTTCTCCTTAAAATCCTAATGGAGTCACTGCTTATAATTTGTTAATTTTGACTGTCATGGACATGCTTATTCCCTAGTTCAAACAAAAGACAACAAAAATTAGATTTTTAATAATAAATAGTCAAACAAATTTTAATTATAGTGCTAAATACAGAAATTATATGGGGGATACCCGGGTACCATTGGTATTGTCTCCCGTAGGTATCAAATTTATAATTTAGTTTTTTTTAGCTTTTTTAAGTTTCTATGCTTTACAAACACTTTAATGATGACGATCTGAAGTTTCATGGCTATGTATATCTTTAATAATAAAGAAATACAAGCACTTTAGTTAAACAACATTTTTATAAAATTTATCAAAAATTTTGAAATAGTTTATAATTTTTCATTTAGTTATAAAGTGCAAAATAACAAAGATTTTCCTCTGGATATAAAACTCAATGATAATTTTTTTTTTTTTTTTTTTTATTTCTCCTAAATAGTTTTTCAGAGAGCTAAATACGTTTATTATTTTTGACATAACATCTTCGCAGCACTTTCATAAAAGCTTAATATTTTCCTATTCGTAGTAATAGCGAGTAATTAATTCATTTGTGGGCTATTAAACCTTATAGTTTATCCTATAACATATTTATCACCTTGACTATTTATTCTTTTATTAATTTACATAAATATATAAAAAAAATATTCTACGAAATTGTTATGCACAATGAAAATTAACACAACAAAATAACCCAACGACATAAAAACAATTTAAAATTATTTCCTGGTATATTACATTTAACTTCCGTGTATTAAACACGAAAAAGAATGTCAAGAAGCACGTCATAAATTATATTCCTTTTTTTATTCAGGGACAGACTAGCAAAAAAAAATGTAAATATTATTAAGTAATATTTCCGCTACTGTCTTCTGTTCACCTTCTTTAATTAGCAAATATTTGCGTTATTAAAAATAAAAAATAAATAAAATACCAGCACGTTTTTCATAAACAAAAAACAAAATCGTTTTACAATTCCCATTCTTTGTCTATAGAAATTTATTTATGTCTTGTTCATTTTGGTGTTTAGCAATTTGTTATGCCTTTAATTGACATTTAAATTTCTATCAACCACCATTAAAATTCAACAAAAGTTCTTAAGACATCTAAAGATTGTTAAGTGTGTGAACTCACGAATGCACAATTGTGTGGAGTTGGGGGTAAAATGAAAATGCGCGCTTCTTATCACAACGACCTGTCGATATTGTCATTAGTCATTTTGAAGGAAAAATACTTATTTTCGTTACTTATTAAAAAGGACATTCTTTAGGGTTTTTCATTTGTTGTTGTTGCTGTTGGACATAACATAAATGTTGACCTAAATCATCTCCATTATCATCACCACCACTAGTACCACCTTACATTCCAGTGCTAAAAGTAATGCTCTGTGACAGATAATCAACCATTCAGTGAATATTTTCTTGCTGTACGCAAGTGTTAATTAGAAAACTAAAAGGACTTTAGAGCAAACTGAGCAATAGGCCAGAAAAAAGTCTTGACATGTTTTTTAAGTATGAGCACGCAATATTGAAAGGGATTTACACGAATTATTTTCTTGTTTCCCTTTTTTTTTTTTTTTGTCTGAGTTTAACTTTTTTTTTTTGTGAAGGACACTAAAAAATGTAATAAAATCGTGACTTAAGAAATTATGAAATTAAATTCCTTAAAGGAAGATTAAATGAGCACAAACAAAAATCAACATGAAGTAAGAAAACAAATTAGGCACGAAATTTTTCAAGCAATTAAAGCCGATATAAAAAATGTATGTTAAGACGAGTTTAATGAAAAAAATTGCAGCCAAAGCATTATCTTATTTATTTTTGGCTTTAATGCCTTGACCTGTTGTTGGAAAGATAATAAAATTATATGAAATTAGGCCAGTCTTTAGCAATAAAAATAATTTAAAAATACGTAAATTAAATTAAACCATTGAGAACCAAAATATTAGCATTAAATAAAATATTTAAAAATGAGGTTATTTATGCAGTAATGTATCCTACAGGAAAACATATTGTAATTATAAAAATACATGTGTAAATGAAATGAATATGGAAAAATTTTAAAAGGAATTTAAAATTTATTTACATTTTTGTTTAAAAAAATTGTAGATTTGTTGGGAAAAAATATTAAAAAAAGCTGAAAATTACGAATTTTTTTAAACTTTCTTTGGCCAAAATATACCAGGCATGAAATTTTTCAATTGCTGCTAGATTCATTTTAAAGTTTTTGTAAATATTTTTGTCGTATTTAGAGACTGTCTGTTTACATCGAACTTTAAAAAAAAAGCATTCCTCGGGAAGCACTATTGTGCAGGGATGTTCTTTTTAGAGTTAGATTATTTCTTTTAAATTTTACAGAAACGTTTGTAATAATTATTTACCAAAACAATTTTAAGTTTTTAATATTATAAGTGTCACTATTCTGAACACAAATATATAGAAAATGGGAACAATTTTCCCTCCCATTAATACAAAAAAAAAGGAATAAATTAAAAAAAAAAAAAATCATAAATTGATTTATATCATTAAATTCTGCGTATGTAGAAAACAGTAACTCAAGTATATTTGGTTATCGTGTCTAGTACCCTTGAAATTTCATAAGCTAATAAAAAATATTAGTTTAAAACTATAAATATCTTAAAAAATTGGCTTTATAACCCTTACAGTTTTTACATGATGTTTATAAAATTATTTCTAATAACAAAAAAGTTTAATAAGCTGTAAAAATTTAATAGTGCTATACTTATATGTAATACGTAGAAAAGAACCCTTAATATTTAATAACAACCCACAATAATGAGATTGTAACAGCTTGGACGTGGCGTAAATTAAATCAAGTCTTTTCAAACAACGTAGTTTCCATATCTAAAACAAATGCCTGTCTTTTTTATCCTTGGTATGAACAAATAAAACTACATACTCATACATACATACACTCAACTACAAGTATAATAAATATATTGATTAAAATGAAAATGAACATGAACATAGAAAGCAACAAAAAACTGTTCTTAAGTTATGAATTATTTATTGTAATTATAGTAATTTTTTATTATTTTTTTGGGGGTTTTATTTCTTTTCGGTTCATTTAAGCAGCGTCATCGACATTCATCGATTATCTTTTTTTTTAATTTTCAGTTCATGTCTAGTTCATTCATTCATTTGTTCTACTTTTTTTGTAGTTGTCAATAAAAGTACTTGTTTGTTTTTTTCTAATTTGACATTGAAATTATGTTTTAATATAATACACTCACTACAACGATGGTCTTAAACAAAATATAATTTTTTGGTTTGAGTTGAAAATAACTAACAATAATTTTGTTAGTATAACAGTATTTCAATACTTCAATATTTGTTCATACAACCTGCCTTTTAAAGTGTAAAGGTCGTATTGAAAAATTAAAACAAAACAGTCAGTTAAATATAAATGTTAAAAGAACAAAAAGAAAAAGAGGTAAAACACAAAATAATCGTAAATTCTAAAATGTTTATATATGTACGTGCGTGTGTCTGTGAATGTTGGTTAATTTTACTTTACATTTATGTTTTGTATAATATTTAACTGTTTCGAATGTACTTGTTTGAAGGAAAAAAAAACCAGCTCATGACAAATTAATTGTCTAACACGTGCTGAGTACAATGACATGTTTTTCTTTTAAGATACAAAAACAGAAATAAAATTCTCATATTTGTACTTTTGTATTTATACCAACATGAAGACAGAGATTTTAAATGTACAAAACAATAGAATTTTTAAAGAGGCATATTTTATGCCAATATGCGAAGGTTGTTAGTAAATTGTTAAACATTTTGTCGAAAAAAAAAATTGTATTCAATTTATTTTGATATGTATAATTCGCAATAACATAGGCGGGGAGTGCTAATGTTTAATACATCTAAAATATTGTTCTTAAACCCACCCTAATAGATCGAATCATATTTTTTGTTAATTTAAAGATATCCTTCTGATATCTTTCGATGAGCATGTGATGAAATGGTTTATAAATTATGGCCCTATTGAAGTTAGTTCTAACCGATCCACGTTGAGTTAAAATGTGATAAATTTTGAGAGTAAAATTTTTGCAATAAAGTTGGGTGCTAAATAAAAATAGAGAAAATTATGTAATTGAAATCATCAAGGGTTGTATTGTTTTCTTGTCAAAGTTAATATTTTTTTGACGTTTTGGAAAAAGTGTTAATATTTCAATAAAATTATCATCAACTTTCGGTGTATATTTTTTTAAAGTCTTTTAAAGTAAAAATTTAAAGTGTTGCCATCAATTTCAGGTGTACTTTTTTTACTAACCCTATACTCTCAGCTGTAATTGTTCTTTTTTTAGGGCTGCCAACAATTTACTGTAAAATACGAGGCAAATTTAAATCTTGTGATAATTTTGGGATAAATCGTAATTAAAAACAGATTTTAGAATTTTCTATTTAATATTTTAATTAAAATTGCTAAAATACTTCGATTTTGAGTAAATTGTTTAATTAGAAGATTTTAAAATTCTGATAATAATAAAATTTATTAATTTTTTTTTTTTTTTTTTGTACATGAACTACATTTTAATTCATAAAAATGCCTAAAATTTTATTTTTATGTAAATGGTCTTCGGAACCCGCCTAAAATCTTTGTACGGACCCCTGGTAGGTTGCGGACCCCCATTTGAGAACCATCGCATTAGACTGTGAGCAAAATTTAATATTTTTAGAAATAAATCTATAACTTTTAATCACCTGGTTGGATTTGCATAAGCCTCTGCTACGCAGAAAAAGTAACATTTTAAGTTTGGAAGAAGAATCCGACCTACATTTCAGAAACGGAGATTTGGAGAATCAAAATATTGTTTTAATGACATAGAAAAAGTTTTAGCACTAGCGAATTTTTGTTCAAAATTTATAATTTTTATTGAGTAAAAAATTATAAATTTTTAATTGGAAAGCTGCGATATTAACAAACAGACAAACGGAAAGACGAGCATCAAAATTCTCTAAAAAAAAAAAAAAATAAAAAAAATTCTAACTAACTATTTTTTTTTTTTTTTTTACTATTCCATCAATATAAAAACCAAATGCAAATATTAAAGTATTGAAATAATCTTTCCCAGAATTAAGTGCTATTTTCAACCCATCTAACTCAAATATGAAGACATTCTGTCTCACAAAAAATTTTTTAATTCTAAAAATAATTTTTTTTACTTTTTAATAAATTATAAAATAAAAGTTAGTCCTTAAGGAAAAAAGTATATTGTCTTTTCTTGAAACAGGCACCATTTTCGACCTCTTCTACCCCAATGTGTTATTCATAGGAATCCCCCACTTCCTACAAAAAAAATAATAAATTTGTTTTAAATGTTTTTTCTTACTAAATTAATATTTGCCTTAAGTCTGTTAAAAAGATTTTTAAACATTAATTCCTACTTTAATATAGAATCATATTTCCTGCATTTTGTTACACAACTCTATTTCTAATAATTGTTTTATTTAAAATAATACTTATCCTATTGGTAATGAAAGATGGCACTTTACTTAATATTCTGTTCAGTATCAATTTGTTCTTAATTATTTCCTTAATAATAATTATAAAATAAAATTCAATGATCATACACATGAAAAAATAATTAGTTAGAAAATGGTCATAATTATAAAAATACAATAATAATAAGAACAATTTTATTCCAGTTATTAAAAATGCTTAAACTAAACAATTTATCTATGTTTCTAACTACCAAATCGTTGATATACTAATCATAAAGTCCTTAAAAACATTTGTTTAGTCATCTCTATAAAAGTGTACGGTTATAATTAATTAAAAAAAAACGAGAGAAAAAGATATAGTCGGTCAGGCCCGACTATATGATACCCTACACCATACAGTATATTTCGGGGAGGGGTCTTTTATTAGACATGGACCCAAATGTGGACTGATACTTATAAGTGTAAAATAAGACATACATATGCAGAATATTACGTTGATGCTGACATTTATATGAATTTATTCACTTTTGGGTGATTCCCGAAAGGGGGCCTTATATGGGAGCTGTGGTAAATTATGGACCGATCTTTATAAAATTTGGTACTATCATTTATGTTTATATAAAGATTATTTGTGTCGAATATTAACTTGATACTAACATTTTAGTAAAATTTATGGCCGTTAAATTGATTTTTTGGAAAGGGGTTTATATGGGAGCTATGAGTAATTATGGACCGATCTTTTTAAAACTCGGCACACTTAATTAGACTTATATGAAACTTATATGTGCCAAATAATATTAAAATATTGCTATATTTAAGGGATTTATGATCGTTAAACCATTTTCCGGGAGGACATTTGTATGGGGGCTAGGTGAAATAATGGACCGATCATAACCAATTTCAATAGGCTTCGTCCCTAGACCAAAAAAATGCTGAGTACCAAATTTCATAAATTTTGGTTCAAAATTGCGACCTGTAGTTTGATTACAAGGTTTACATGGACGGACAGACGGTCAGACGGACAGACGGACAGACGGACGGACGGACGGACGGACGGACGGACGGACATCGTTAAATCGACTCAGAAAGTGATTCTAAGCCGATTGGTATAAATTAAGGTGGGTCTTAGACCAATATTTTTGGGTGTTACAAACATCAGCACAAACGCATAATACCCTCCCCACCTATGGTGGTGTAGGGTATAAACAGCAGAGACAACCTTATATAAAGTATAGTTCATTACCGAAAATTGGCAGTTGCAATCACAATTTTATTTTCGAATACAACAATAAAATAATTCGGTTTTTCTTACCGAATGAAAATGTTGTGGATTAAAAAAATATTTTTTGCTTCCTGGCACTTTAAAAATTATTTATTAAAACAAAATTAATTAAAAAAATAACAAATAAAAAAATACATATATGAACAAAGAAATGCAATAGGTATGAATACATTATATCTGAGGAGGTAAATGTTCTATAATATATATAAATTATCATGTATTTTTATATACAAACTTCGTGTGTTTTTCCTAGATATTTTCCTTACATCATGAATCGAAATTGCTATCAATCTTTCCGCAATAGAAACTCAAGTGAATGATCTTGGAATTTAATATGCACAACATACTTATCAGATGAAGATTTAACTGTCTCTGAATAAAATATATTGCTAAAGTCTTTATAATAATTGAATTCAATAGAAATGGTAAGTAATGTATATAATGTATAACCATATAGTTTGACCTCAAGAATAATCTATTTTTTTATGTCCAGAGATTTAAATGCCGATGTTTAGAAACGTTTCTGTTGTGTTAATAACTGGGTTCATATAAGTAAGTATGAAATAAAAATATCCAATGATATGGAATTCAATTTATTTACATTTGTATGTTTAAATATTTTCTTATGCAAGTACTTTAACAGGAACTATAATACTTGCTGCCATGAATACTATTCGCAATGAATTGCATTGTTTACAATGCATTTCATACCCACTGCTAAATAAAATGTTGTTTTACTTATTATTAATTTTTTATAAATTTTTTATAATAAATAATATTTAGTTCAATTCTATTGTATTTCCTTTGTTTTCAAAATTTATTCACAATAGTTATACGAGAATAAAACTATTTTCTCTGTATACTGGTCACAATTTTTTGAGCTTTTGTTTAATGCAAAAGATTAATAAAATTATAACTTATAATTAATTTAAAATACATTTCAATATTAATATTGTATAAAACATATTTAAAGAATAAAAATACAAAAATGATGAAAACAAATATTACGAATTTTTGCCAAAAAAATCTGCGAAGTTATCGCTTTTTACGAGAAAAAAGTTATTGAAGGCAATACCAGTAGTGAGACAATATAATTTGATTTCTAATAAAAAAATGAATTATAAAAACAAATTTAAAAAATTTTGAATTAAAAACTTCAACGTGTTTGGTGCAAACATGTTTTTTTTTAACAATCGTGAAAATTTAATACCGTGTTTCTATTTTTTTATGTCCTATAACGTTATTCTATATATTTGCAAGAATTAGACATTAGGGATAGTCAATATTTCAAATAAATTTTTTATAAAAATTCAACAGCGATAATAAATGAGTTTATATCTAAGTTTCTCACAAGAGTCCAAAAATATAAAAATTTTCAAAGAAATAAAAAATTCAAAATAAAAAGTATTTATGTCTTGCATGCCCCTTAAATGCTTTTTTTTTTTTTTTTTGCATTCTTTAAAACAAAATCAAAATTAAATAGAAATATCCGCTAACATTCCTAAGAACATTTTTTATATGTACATTCAAAAAAGCTCTATCAATATTTCTTTAAATCCGCTTAAAAACTTGATGATGCACACAATGACATCACCTGCATCTAATACTTGACCTTTAAAACGTATTAAATTCTTAAACTCTTTAGATTTTAATCCATTTTAAAACTTTTAAAACATACCCCGCATATACACACGTACATTAGTTACAGCTAGTTGAATATGTATGTAGGAAAATTAACATTAATCAATAACACATTCTTTAAATAATTTTCCATGTAAACGTAACCTGATTTTTAGATTTATTCTTTCATTATTTTTTAACGATAACAAAAACATTTAAATCATTTTAAATAATTAAGGATTAGTTAAGTGGATTTTCAAACAAATCAAACAATTTGACTTTTATTTTTTTTTACCACCACTGCTACCATGATTCTTAGAATAAAGGTATATAGGTTTTGTATTACACTTTTTCAAAAAAAATAATTTTGGTTTTAACCTTTCTTGTTATTGTTGTTTTTTGTTTTTACTTGCTGAGTTATTTATAGTTTTAACAACAACTACAGTGATACAATGACACGAGGTGGAATTAAAGATGAAAAAAATATAAATAAAATTTTCACATTCATTGATTTTAACAACGAAATATTTAAAACACCTTGAATAACTTTATTGTTAAAGCATTTTTTACAATAAATGTTTTAACTTATTTATTACTTGTGAACAATTTTTTTTTTTTTTTATTTTTTGCTTTTTTAATTTGATTTTTTTGTATCACTTTTTATTACGGTTTCCATTTAGGAAATTGTTGGAGAAAACAATTACTATGCATCCGCTAGTTTAATTTTTTTGTTTTTGTTTATTTTAATTGATTTTTTTGTTATTGTGTAATTGATGCATTGTTAATAAATATGAACATCAATATTTTAGTTTTACTTGGCCACCGAAAAAATCACAAAACTCACGCGCGGTTTTGTGTAATTGAATTCTTGTTTTTTTTTACAAAAAATAATAAATAAAACAAAAATCCAACAATTCAATTTCACTTTCTTATTTGTATGTATGTAACTAGATGCACGTTTGGGTACGAGCATTTGCTGTTTTTGTAAAGAGAAACCAACTATAACAAAAAAAAAAATAAAAAAAAAAACAATGATTTTCTTTGCTTGCCTCTCAAATTTTATTGAAATATTATAATTTATTTTTCATAATAAATTTTTATTTTCTTTTAAATTTTTTTATTCAAATTTACACTTAACACAGAAAAATAAACAACAAGGTTTCATAAACAAATGAACCGTTACAAACAAAAGCTACAACACAACTGATTTGTGTGAAACGAGGAATAAACTATAAAAAAAAATTGTAGGAAAGAACAAAAAGCAAAGAAAAACACAACAAAAACGACAACAAAATGAAAAGGAAAATTTATTTACACGAAACGACAAAAATAAATACGAACGTTATATTTTGGTTTGACAACGTGCACAATAATGCGGATATTTCTTAAACAAACAAGTTGCCTTCAAACTTGTTCGATGTGTAAGAATGTGAAAATAATGAAAATGTTGTTTGTATGTATATGTGTGTGTATGAAAATAATATTTATGTGTGCGTGTTTAAAGTACAAAAATACATTTGAAATTGACTTCCGTTAGAAAGTGAACAAAACAAAAAAAACACAAAATGAAATAAAATAAAATGAAATGAACGCAAACGGATATAAAATTTATGAAATTGTATGAAAGTAGAGGAGGCTTACTCAATAGTTAAAATGAAAATACGACTGAATGTGAAAATGTACCAATTTGCCAAAGAATAAATATGTTCATGCTTAATTATCTCATAAACATATACACATACATATGAATATAAATAAATGTGAAGATATTTGTGTGTGTATTTTATTTTCACTTACAGACAAAAATATACGTAATATCCCTGCAAACATTTTCTATTGCGGAAGTGGCTAAGAAGAGTCTTCCAGAAGTTGAAACTCATCGCCACGACTATTGCCAAAGTATCATTAAAATCATCTTCCGTCGGGAAGAACTGTTCCTCGTGGAAGTGTCTTCCAGACGACTCGAAGAAGACACTTCTGGAAGTGTCGAAGAAGACTCTTCTGGACGCCACCCGGAAGAAGATCAAAGAAGTCTCGTCTTAGTCTCTTCTAGAAGATGATTTTTAATTTTTTTATTTCTGTATTTATTTATAATTTAAAATATTATTTTTTTATATATTTCATAATTATCTTTATTTCACAATTATTAATACATATAAAACTACAAAATAAATAATTCACATATAAATTAATTTTACATTTAATAATAAAATCTTCATGAGAAACTTCTGGTCAAATCCGATACCTTTAAAAGAAGAAAAGAAGATTAATAATAATTTTGATTGTTAAATTTAATTAGATTACCTTTTGTACGAAGAATGCGGTGTAATACTATTACAGGCAAAGTTTTGGACTTCTTTAAATATGTAAATACTTGTTTGTTTGATGAAATTTTTCCTAAAATTATTATAAATTGTGAGTAAAATCTGATATTACTAAATAAAAGTTTAAGAAGATTTACTTACCTTTTAAAATGTCCTTTATTAATAATTTCCAAATTATTAACAATAAAAAATACTTATGTAATTATCAGGAACACTTTTCTTTTTATGTTTATTATTGCTGCCGAACTGTACCAAAGTTAAATTGTTACTGAAAACATGATTCTACCTGCTTCTTTATTGTGTTATTTCCTTTTCATAAAAAAAAAAAACGACAATCTTCCCAACACACGTCCAGAAGATTATTGCACAATAGTAATGTATTTTGTTTTTGTTAAATTCGAATTATCATCTTATTATCTTCCAGAAGTGACTTCAAAGTATACTTTTGGAAGATCAAAGGACGATAGTAATGTATTTTGTTTTTGTGAATTTCGTACACACTTCCGACAGTCATCTGGAAGACACTAAGAAGTGACGTCTGGACGATTAATGCGCAATAGCAATGTATTTTGTTTTTGTATTTTTCGAAAAATCTTCCGATAATCTTCTAGAAGTCTCTAAGAAGTGACGTCTGGAAGATTGGCAACAAATTTATCTTCCAAATGTTTAAAGGGATTGGCTGTGCACACATACCTTGTAGTATTTTCTATTACATTTAAGAAGGCCTAAAAATGAAAGATTGCATTGTTTCCAATTAATCCAGCATTCGGAAAGATAATACTAGGACGAAGATTTTAAGAAGTGATAACTTAAAATTAAGAAAAAATTAATTATCAGATAGGAACTTGATACCTTTAATTTATGTTATCACTTTGCCACACTGAATGCGGATCAATTCTACTTTCTACAATACCGTGCAACAATTTCCGAAAAATTTCGGTAAACTATATATGCCTGAAACTAGAGTTCAAATATTGTAAAACTACGTACTCAGTTTTTCTCCAGGACGTAAAGTTTTCTCTCAAAAGGACTTCAAAAAAAAAAATTCACAACTTTAAGAAAATTGTAAAAACTTTACCAAAATTATATCAACTTGTATGTCAAATAAAAGCTAAGAGTCTCTGCAATAAAACAAAAGTTTTTATTTAAATGTTGCAACAAAATATTAAGAAGATATCCTCTATATGAAAACATTTTTCTTAATTTTTGGCACAGCACTATTTAAATATAAAATACAAGCAGTATACCCTTTACTTCGTTTGCGTAGTTTATTTTACCACAAATCCTCTTTTCTGGATTCTCATTCATTTAGGACCATATATTTTTAATTTTTAATTTGTAGCTTTAATATTTTAAAAAATTCAAAAAGTACTATTGGAAGAACGAAAAAGTACCACAAAGTCCCCCTCTTGTATCTTTAATTTCATTTTTCTAGCTTCAGTATTGTAGAAAATTCAAAAAGTACCATTAGAAGAATGAAAAAGTGCCAAAAAGTCCCCTGTGATGGATTCTCATTCACTTGGGACCATATAACTTTAGTTTCATGTTTCTATGCTCAATATTAGCTGTGTTTTGTTGCTAACTGTGAATGCTAACGTTGATAGTTAGCAAAAAAACGATATTCACCCGACTTGGTATAACTTAAAATTCAAACTAGATTTGCACACAGAAATTTTAAAAATTTTCTTTATAAAACCAATAATTTTTTAATTAAGTTTTTAATTTATTGTCACTTAAATACTCATAATTGTATTTCTGTTTATAAATTGGTAGCACTTTTATCGAAGTTAAAGTTAACGTGTAGAATTTTACACGTTAACTCCTAACGCTAACAACAAAACACAGCTAATCCCATCTTACTGGATCTATTTGACAGGAGATCAATCTACAGTCCATATTTTATCTTAATAGTTTTAACCATTTGAGCTGTACGATGATGAATCAGTAAGTAAGTCAGTCAGTCAGTCAGCCAATCACTCAGTAATGTACTCTTTTATATAGATTATTATATTATATTGCAGGGATTTGTAGCTTTTACTTGACTTGGCTTCTATACAAATTCATAAAAATTTTATAATTTCCTGAAATTGCGTTTTTTTTTGGAACTTTGAGGTTCTTTTTTGAGAGGAAATTTTTTATCCTGAAGAAAAACCGTGTCTAGTTTTATGTTTCATATATAGATTTTTTTTACGTATGTGAACGATTGTTGCAAGCTTATTATTTCCAAAAAGGGTACTTTCTTAGGTTTCATTTGACATCCATAAATATTTTATAATTTATTTTGAAAATGTGTTTTCTTCGGAACATTCAAATTATTTTGACCTCCTGGACAAAAACTGAATACGTAGACTCAATACCAATGATCTATAATATCATAAATATATCGATCTTTTCATGTTTGAAAATTACTGTCACACGGTGTAATATCTAAAATAATACAGATTACTAATGAATAAACCACTACCAATTCCAAGAACTGCAAGGTTTATATGTATGTCATTTTAAATTTGTATATAAGTACTATTGTATAAAATACATTTATTTTCCCATTTAACTATTGTAGCATCTAATAGTCAATTGAGTTTTGTATCTTTATCATACAAGAATGAAGGTTTAACGCCATTTGAATACCTTCCTGTTACACTTGCATTAACACTTAAACAAATACAGACAATGACACATATGTATATAAATAAAAAAGAAGTTAAAAAGACGTAAATTATTTTTAAAGTGTTACCATTTGTTACAAAATTAATAACAAAATTTAATTTCATTACTGGAACAGAATTTATCTTTAAAATAATAGGATCCTCATCATAAAACTTCATAAAGTAATTAAAAAGTCTTTTATATTTTTAAGAAATCAAAATTGTAAATTCCTTTATCTTTATGCTTACGAAAAGGAATCCAAAATTTAATTTTATCGAAAAAGTTACATATTTAGAAAAATTATTTAATTTAATTATTAATTTATATAAATAAACTTTTCAAAAATACAAAAATGGCAACCCCTTTTTAATCTATTTGAAATCTATATTCACATACATACTTACTTTAAACATCCATATGTGTGAGTAA
Source organism: Protophormia terraenovae (assembly GCA_951394005.1). Lineage (NCBI taxonomy): Eukaryota > Metazoa > Arthropoda > Insecta > Diptera > Calliphoridae > Protophormia > Protophormia terraenovae. The sequence goes on from OX596074.1 coordinate 150,128,699, forward strand.
TTTCATTATATTCCACTCAAATGCACACATCTAAACTGCACAAAAAAAAAGGACTGAAAGAAAAATAAAACAAAAACTACTCTAGTACAATAAAAACAACAATAACAAACATGATAACAAAAGCAAATGACAACTTAGAAAACCTAAAAATATATATGTTCAAAATTCTAAAGAAGATCATCGTCATATAAAATACAAGAAAAGCAACTAAACGAACCGAAAAATATAAAAACAACAATAACAAACTTAAAAGCAAATCGATAGAAATTCAACAACAATACTAATACATAATACCAAAAAGCAACAACGAAAAAATACATCATACAAACAAAAAAAAGTGAAATAATACAAATATAGGATACTTTTACTTACATTAAACTTACATAGACATACATATGAGTATTTATACGTAAGTGTATTTCTTTGAACAAATACCCAGCAGATATATTGGTGATAATTGACATGGTTCACTACTTGCGAGTATATTGCAACATTTGGACATTTTACTGACTATTTTATAAATAGAGAGAAGACAAAAAACGAGACAGAAGGACTTTTTTCTGACTATTGTTAGCAAAAAAAAAAACGGAAATTGATTAAGTCCTAGAACATACACATGTTAAAATACTTAAGTAGTTAAGTAGCTATTCAAGAGATTTTTGGATATAAAAATAAAAAATAAAAAAAAACATACCAAAAACTGCTGGGTATCACAATAATGTGTATTATTGTCTTTACAGTGACTATCACTTTTCACCAAAAAACTTCTGTTAGCAGAAATAAAAAGACAAACAGCTGAAAAAAAAATAATACTTAAATGTCAAATCCTGACAAAATCACCAAAGAAGCATTTTTTCGGTTGCTTCTTTGTTAAAGATTTTTGTCTTATAAGAAAAAATCAACAAATTTAAATAAAATAAATTGAACTAATTCTGCCTGTGTTCATTTAGGTTTAATAATTAATTGGGTATTTACAGTTTCTAGAATGGGGACAAACAAAATATCAATATTTCACACATGATTTATTTTCTCCCATGTGTTTTAAAAATGGTAACGCATCATTTAGGTTTTTTTTTTTTTAATTTTAGTAGTAAATCGATTTGAGTTATATGTTTAATTTGTATTTAAACATTGTAATAAATAAATAAACTATAACGGATATTATAAAACGCATACATATATTTCCTATTTATTTATTTAAGGTCTTTTTTACTACAGTTGATATTCTTTAAAAACTCAATAAAATTTTATTAAGGAAATTTGATATACTCTAGTGCCTATTCCGGAAGCGTTGTAGTAATACGTTCCCCTATAAAAATTAACAAAGTACAATAAAAAATATGACATTTTCATAAAATTCATTCATTAATAAATTATCATAAAGGAAGGAAAAAAAACTTTGCCAAATTGAGTTTTGCTCTGTTTTTAAAAAATCCTGTTCTATTGTTCATAACAATAATCAAAACTTTAAGAATTTAAAAAGTTATTAACACTATTTCATTTCTTTTTAACTCAAATTTGGCTCATTTCAGAAACTAAATTAAAAATCTAACTTAAAAAAAAATTAATTCCCTAAGAAAAAAAATATATATATTTTTTTATAAAATCATCCCAAGAATAGATCCAATACGAGATTTTTTAGGGGGTAAAACTGATAGCCTAGGAAAGACATTTAAAAAGCAGACACGTCTTTGGTACTTATTGTAAATTTGTGTGTTTAAGGGGTAAAAAAAAAAATTTTCCTATATTGTTTCCTTTTTAACAAATAATGTTAGAGTCTATTATTACTGAATACCACAACTCGGTAATATTAAATTTGTTATCTCCTCCTATATTTTTAGAAAATTGGAAATTTTTAAGGTAAAAATATGTTAAAACTTGGTAAGATATCCTCTATTTAAAAAAAATGGGAAATTCGCACATTTAATGGATCAAAAAGAGTAAAAATCGTTATGGTGCTTTTCTTATCTTCTTTATGGGGGTAAAAACTTCATTTTTGCATTTCTTGGTAGCATAATTTCTTTAAAGAAAGGTATTAAATATGTCATTGGCACTTTTCGGAAGTTTCCTAAATATAAATATAAAAAATTCCTTTTCTACCCAAACCTAGTGCGATTATACTAAAATTATAATAATTTTGGAAAATTTTTCAGAAATGCTTCGAGTTTTTTCTTTTAGTAAACAATTTGATCTGACAATAATACTTTAATGAAAAATATGGCAAATATGTGCATAAAAATTAATTTACACATACGTTTTCTATTTAAATACCAAAAATTATTGCTAATAGTAATAGATACAGTTAATTTGGTTCTAATTTTTTTATATTAAGTGGAATTGTATTGTACTGTTTTGACTATATTTACATAGTATAATAAGAAAAGTTTCATTTAGGTTGAAAATATTATTAAAAAAATAGTATTCGGACACAGAAAATGGAAAGAAACAATCAGTGCACCAAATTGGAGAGAAAAATGGTTCAAAAGAAGCGAAAACTGTAGTCAGATCAAATCGTTTACTAAAAGAAAAAACTCGAAGTATTTCTAAAGAATTTTCCAAAGTTATCGTCACTTTAATATAATCCCACTAGGTGTATCTATTATTTTGAGCAGATGTGTAGGTGTACTTTCTAAATTGTTTACGTTTAGAAGGTACAAATTTTATTTTGGTACTATTTTATACCTCATATATCTCTTAAAGCAATTAACATAAAAATAAAATTTTAATGAAATACTTCCTCTTCCAAAAGTGCCATCAAGATCTTTGGAATTTCCTCGAAATTTTAACATTTAGGGTATAAAAAGGGAAAAAATCAGTAAGGTGATGCCTTGTGTACATATCGTATCTTCTAAGCAAAAAAAAAAAAAAAAAAAAAACAAAACAGAACAAATTGTTTGATATTGTTGGTAAATTTTGAAAATCTTAATATTCTAAAGGTAAAATTTTTTCATGTTTATCTAAGGTCAAAAAAGGAGTGCTGCAAGTCAACTGAAGAAATAGCGGATATAATTCTAGCCTATAATGGAACTAATAATATGTATAAAACTGTAATAAAACTATCACAAAATCGACTCAAATTTATTATTTTACTAAGAATTAAGTTGAATAATTTTCAATGAAATCATTCCCAATTATTATTAAAATATTATAACTTTTTATAACCTTAATAATCTAGGAGCTAATGGTATTACTCTTGTCTTATAATATGCAAATTTTTAGTTTTCCCTTTTTACAGAAACATTTGAAAATGTTCACCCAATTTATTATAATTTCTTTTAATTTATTCTAATTTATTTCTAATTAAATACTTTCAATATTTGTCTTATTTAACAAACGGTAAATCTATAAACTCACAGACAAAATAGACAGACAATTTCGCATCAAAGACCATCAGATGAAAATGATGGAATTGTAAATTTAAACACGTATTAAATATCAATTTTGTCTTGTTCTATTACTTAAACATATTTTCAGGCAGTTCCATTTTTATACACTTGTTTCTCATGCCAAACTCACATACAATTGTAAAATACCTCACAAGCACTCTCTCCTATTCTCATACCCCTGCTTTTTGCAATATCAAATACAAATTTTGTTATGGAATGGAATGGGATGGAAGGGGAGTGTGTGAAATGTGAGTATTTTCTACATAAAATTGCAAACATTCTATTGCTGCCTACGTTACGGCATGTTTGATGTGGTATTTTATTGAGAGAAGAGATGAACAATAAGAGTGAAAAAAAAAAATACAAAAAATAATGTGTTTATGTGGTGGCGTGTAAAATAAGCGATAAGCTTTTTACACAAACACACAATCCTTGTGTGAATATAGATTTTACTTTTACTAACATAGTATTTATTGTGGAAAATATTGTTGTCTTTATGTTTTTGTGGCATCAGATTCTTTAGTTTTATTTCAATTTTTTGCTTTTTTGCTTCTACTTTGTTGGTTTTTTTATCACTTTCTATTGACAGCAGATGAAGTAGTACATAGTAGTTGTTATTGTTGTCGTTGTTCATAAATGCTTATACACATGCAAACATACTTATACATAGACATGCATATATGAGTTTTATGTTTATAAATAGATGACTATTTATTGATGTAAGTTCAAAAGTTGTCACAGAATTTTTTAAAAACTTTTCAAAAAGGGCTGCAGTTTTTGATACCTGTGCTAAATATACTAAGAATCTAATTTTATTCCTTTAAATGGCAGTGCGTTGTGGTTTTAATTTTTTAAAAGACTTTGAAGTTTATCTTCGTATTTCAGGTTTTTGTAGTGTTAAGTGTAGTTGTACGTTTCTTACTCATCAATTCTTGGAATGCTTGCTTCCTTAATTTTCTTTTTCTTTAATAATGGATCTTGTTCTTATTCATACATAGTTAAAAGAAAATCGTATGAAAATATTTTTTTGTAATAATATATATGCATGTACATATATGTGTGTATATGTCAGCAATAAATAGACCGCCTGACTGTTGTGTGAGTCCAAGTGTTTCTATGTTGTATGTATGCATATAAGTTTCTGTGTATGGTCAAGGCAACCAACAGAGCAATCAATTGTTCATCAATTGAATTCCGTCTGACTTTTTTGTTATAAATAGATATAAAAATAACAAGACTACCGTATGACGACAATATGTATATGAATGAACACATACTCTATAGGAGCACTTTTTTTGCTACTAATATAGTTTTATATTGCTTTTTGCTTTTTTTTTTTCCTTCTTTATGGCTGACAATTATTGCTGTTGTTGTTATTGGTCATTGGTATTATTGTTGTTTGGTTGAAAAACCAATTGAAGTGTTAAATCTTTCTTGAGCAATTTTTTATAGGAAAATAAATCAAATAAAAAAGAAAATTAAGTAAAGGAAATTTCAACTCTTTTAAGAAAATTAATTATATATTTTTATTTTTGCAGAACTCCTGTAGCGTAAGCTATATACAATTTATTACTTAAATTAATTTATTAGCACCCCACTATATATATTTAATATTTAAATTAACATTTGAAATTTACTACAACTTTAAATATTAAATTCTCATTAAAGCTGACATTATTTAAAATGTTATAAAAAAAAATTATTTTCTCTCTACAAACTCAATGTCGTCTTAATGTCTTTATAGTGTCTGCATACAACAAAAAATGATGTCATTTTAATGTCACCAATACGTCTTCGCATTATACACGCACTGACCATAAAAAGTTTTTTTTTTTTTTTTTTCTTGGTATGATGTTCTAAATGCATTTTAGATCAAAATAAAAAAACAACAATAATACCAAATTGGCACTGTTATGAGTTTTCAAAATATCATTAAAAAATTAAATTATAAAATCTAAAAAATAAATTTCACACTGATTTCACTATTCAGTTACATGTATGTATCTATTACACACCAAAAGTTCATCTTGTTGTTGAATTTACGTTAAATTTTTTTAATGTTAAATTTATGAAATAAAATCCCAGCTTTTATAAACTGGTCCCTCAAGGTCTTTTTGTATGATCCTGTAAACGTTTTGAGGCTAAACGGCAAACAAAAATAAATATAAAACTTATAAAAGTTTATATTACATTTCCCAAAAGTATGCCATAAGAAAATAAATATAAACACATATACGCACATATTTATAGGGAAACGGAATCACACACTAATACTTAGTCAATTCCCCATAGAGTGTATAAACTATAAGTATTAACTTGTCTATGATTTGCTAAAAGTATGCTTGTGTAAATACTTACACACGTACTCAAACTCGCACTTTATAAATATTTTTAGATGTGTGTGTGTGTGTGTGTGTGTGTATGTGTACAAATATTCTCAGTAAACAAGATTCGCATGTCGTTTTACGCGTTTGGTGTAAATTTGTTTTTTTTTTTTTTAATAAAGCAAAAAAGTTAAAAGCTAAAAAAGAAACTTTATCTGTGTACGGATTATCATTCAATTATTATATACAAGGTATTGTTGGCAATGAAGAATTTGTATGTGGAATTCTTTGAAGTATGGAAAATTAGAATGTTGATCTGGATTCTTAATAAACTTTAGAAAATGTTCAGAAAAAGAAAACTGAAAAATTTCTATGATTATTTTTAGTCGGTCAAGCCCGACCATATGATACCCAACACCTATGTGTACCAAAATTCGAGAAGGAGCCAATTATGGATCTATACTTGTATTAAGTGTAAAATAAAAAATACTAATAAAGAATATTACATCGATACTAAGATTCACACGTATTTATGCACTTTTGGATGATTCCCGAAATTGGGTCTTATATGGGAGCAATGGTAAATTATGAATCGATCTTGATAAAATTTTGCACTTATAAAGATGTTATTTGTGTCGAATATTAAGTTGATACTAAAATTTTTATGGGATTTGTGCACGTTAAAGTGATTTTCTAAAGAAGGGTTCATATGGGAGCTAAGGTCAATTATGGACTGATCTTCACGAAATTTTTCATACGGATTTATACTTACATAAAACATTTTTTTAAATTGATCTTCGGTTCCCTACCAGAGTTTGAAAGTAACGGGTCTAGTACATTTCGTCCAAAAAATAGTATTTCCCATTTTTTTTTTTTTTTTTTTTTTTTTCCAATTATAAAAAAAATATTTTAAAAAATTTTCGCAAACATTTTGGTCCATAAACTATAATTTTAGTACATCATGCTTAAGAAATGTTTAATAATTTTATAATTTTGTTCCCTTTAAGGCTAAAATACTAAAATATTGCATTATAGTAAGTACTGTTGATTATATAATTTTCCAATTTTTTCCAAAAAAAATTGTTCATCAAAATGCCCTAAAAAGTCTTTTACCAAAACAAAATGCCATGGGAAAAATTTTTTAAATATTTTTTCCATAACCGGCATAAAATTACGAATTTTTTGGTACCCATTTTGATTGAAAAATTTTAACTTTTTTTTTTACCAAATAGTATGAGACTCATGACTTTTCAATCGCTGGTAGCGAACTGAAGACCAATTTTAAAAATTTTTTAAATAATTTTTTCGTATTAAGCTAATTTTTACGCATCGTTTGAGGGGTCTTCCTATACCGAAATCTCGAAAAAGACTATCCTCGGGACACTCTAATGAATAATCTTAAAATTATATATCATTTATATTGAAGTAAGCCTGTTTAGGTTTCAACGAAACCTATATGGATAAGAAACCACGAATGCTGATGAAGTATGTAGCGGCACAGAAAATACGTATTCCAATCAGCTGGTGTCTAATTATAGCCCACAAACTCTGATTTGGTACCGCCAAACAGAGACCAGAAGGCAATTTACTATTGCAAATTTGTTTAAAGCCTTCAAATGGAAAAAGGGCACCGATTACTTACATTTATTGAACAAATTTATTTTATCTGTGAAAAATTCAAACAACCTTTAATCGTTAATATCTCACCAAATAAGTCTTCATATAAAAAAGAGATGTTACCCAACAAACCAAATGATATCATAACGATATCATTTCGGTGATAAAGAAGCTCGAGAATGATATCATTTATAATTCTAAACTGATATAGGTTGCTTTCTAAAAGGTACACTCGAAAACGATATCATAATTTTCGAAAATAATGATATTAGTAATGATATCGTTAAATTTAAGCAGCGCGATAATTTAGCAATATATTCCAGAATATATACATATCAATATTGAAAAAACATATAATATCCTTTTTATTTCGTCAATATATAATATCCTTTTTATTTTATCAAAAAATAAAACAACATAATCAAACGAAACTAAAGTTCATCCTGTTCCTAATAATTTTGTATGTAATACCAAACTTCTGCGATCCGAAAACGGTTTCCTTTAAAATCCAACCTGATATTGATTCCATTATGTTAGCTTCTTTTATTGTTGCAAATTCCGCTAGATTTTGCTGTTAATATATAATTTTCATGTAATATACATATAACATATATACATAAATTATTTTTTCTACAAAAATTTTCAATTTATTTTTATTTTCATGAAAATATTTGAAGTTATTTTCTTAGGAAAAAATATTTCGATATTTAATTATATTATTTTAAAATTATGATATCATTAATGATACTGTATCATTTCTTGGTTTGTTGGGTATTTATATAAATAAATGATATAAAATACTATTTTCATTTTCTTAACTCAAAGTTCATTGACCATTATTTCAAACTTATCAGTTTTTAAGAAACTTTATAAAATATACTCCTAAACAAATTTCCTAAACCTATGCGGGCAATTAAAGTTTATAAAGTGAAAACAAATTCTAAAGATATTTAAATTGTGATTAACAAGAAAAACCAAAAGTATAAATTTAACTTTTTGTTTCATTTATGTCATAATCACACAAATTCATATATTTATATGTACACAGAAAAAAGTTTGTACATAAATATAAAAATTTAGTTCATAATATTTAAGAATAATTTCTTATATCGTCCCTGCGCTGACTGAATTACCTATGTAAAAATTTTGGAAATTTTTTTTATTGCTGCATTTAGATCCCCTACTAATTATACATATGACCACCAAAGCATTTGTCGATATCTCTACTAGTTTAGGATTTCCAAATTACCTATGTAAAACCATATATAAAATGCTCCAACAAAATTACCTATGTACATAATTTTTCATACAAGTTAATATTATTAATATTCTTAGAGAAAATGGTAATATTAAAATTTAAACATAAAATATTTAATATTGTATACTTATGATATGCCGCCTGAAAGTGTACATCCCAAGACTAGTTACACCAAAATTAACTGACACAGACTTACGTCAACTAAAGCTTTGATGATATCTGTCCGTCTGTCTGTCTTTCAGTTTCAGATTATTATAAAGTTATTTTTTTTTTTTTTTAATAATCAGAATAGAAAAAATCTCGGGAAACCGTACTGTCAATGTCATCTGAGCGATACCTATTATATGTTGGATTTCTTTTAATCAAAAATTAAAAGTTGTGTATAGTGTTGATTGAAAATAATATTTTTGGAGGTACTTTAAAATTGGTCCAGTTCACGAAAGTAAAATAATTGATTCCTAATATTTTGGGAATTAGTTTAAGACACATATATCTTTAATTTTAGGAGAGTACACTTGCAACATTTTTTGTCTTCGCACAAATCGAGGCACTTTATTGAGTTCAGGAATTTTTAGTAAATCATTTATTTAATTTTTCTTTAGCTATCGTTTGATACATATAACATTAATATTGGTGAATTTTCTTTATTAATTTTTTTGAAGATTTTTCTGGGATCATCAACAAATTACCGTTTAATAGCATGTTCCAATTATCTTAGGAAGTTGAAATTTGACCAAGATATTACTAATAATACCGCCTTCCATAGTTCAAACTTATATTTAAATGAACTTAAGAACATGCAAAAAGAAAAGCACAATCATATCTTAACAAAAAATTGCTCCACAAAATTACTTATGTAAAGTTTTCGTTGATTTTTCCCAAAACGCGCCAAAAATTTCATTCTTTTTCATAAAACATATAATTTGTGTTACTAAGCCTATTCATAAACGAAGAAAATTTGTAAAAATTTAGTGAAGTAACGAAGAAACTGCAAAACTAAACAGTTTTTAAGCTTTCCTGAAAAGTTATTAAAAATTACATGAGTAATTTAGTCAGCGCACGATATATTAAAACTTTTTTCTATATGAATCAAAAGTCAAAAAAACTTAAATAAATTGTTTAAATTTTATTTAATATTTGTAAAGAAATGTTTGAAATTTTTTTTGGAAAATTTTTATTTTTTAATAACTTTTAGCTACATATTGGGATCATTCAACAGAAGAAGCGCTGTTTAATAAAATTATGTTCAAATATGCTGTAGAATGGTATCAAAGTTTCTTAAAATTATTTTCTAACAACTTTTTCTTAGAAAATTGCCATTCATTGGTAATATTTTCTATTTTAACTATTATTATTTATCATTTGTATTAGAATCTTATAAAAACAAATCAAAATTTAGGCAAAATTTTTGCAAAATTCTTAAAATTTTCATAAAGAACAATTTAATAATATCTATGAACCAAATTTTTTTTTTATGAAAAAAGTTTGGGAAACAAAAGTCATGTTCGATTCATAATATTTATGTACAAAAATTTTAAATATATGTACTTTTTTTTCTGTGTATGTATTTTGATATATAAATGTTCATAAATAAACATATTTAATTTCAATTTTCCTAAAAGCTACTTAAACTTGAATTTAAAATTTTTTGCATATAAAAATATTTTTACAAAATACCCTTGAAGCTATAAACTTCTTCCATTCTATTAAACAATTTAAACATTTTTATGTTCTGTATGTATGTTGAAAAGTATATTTGTGTGTGCATAAATGTAAGTGTCTAAAAATGTGTCTAAATAACAAAAAATGTTTTGGTATTCGAAAAGGTTATTTTATTTTTCAAATATTTTTACAGCTTCAGTTGATTGATTGTTGACAGAATATTTGCAAAAATGTCAATAATGAAATGATATAAATTTTTCTTTTTATAATTCTTTGCATTTTATAAATTTTTTAAAAATATGAATAACATAGATATGATTAATAAGATAATGGTTAAGTCTGCACTTATTTATTTGAATGTTAATACAACTAATACATTAAATTATGTGACATAGACAAAATTGATATTTAAATTATAACTTAATTTATAAAAATTTCCCTGACATTTTCTACAGAAATTTATTATAAAATTCGAGAAATCTCACACAATTCAAGAAAAATTCGTACATTGAGATTTTAATCTTTTTAGTTCTCATTTAAGTCTTTAATAATTAACAACCTGTTAAGGTCGAATTTTTATTTTCTGTTTAATGCCATTGCTATTTTATTTAGTGCATTTTTTTTTATATTGTTTAACATCACTTTACAAATTATTAAGTGTTTTCTTTACTGCCACTGCTTTTGAAAAGATGTATGAATGAGACAAAAAAAACTATTTAAACTAAAATCAAAAGTAAAACCCAGTCGTTTCTTAATGAGTATCACTGACGGGTTGTACACGTGGGGTGGTGCCAGCAAAAAAGTCTTTGTTTTTTTATTTAAGCATTTTTTTATTGCATCACGTTCACATAAAGAAACTAGCATGAATACTCTACACATTCGTATGTCTGTTTTTTTTTTTTTTTTTATTTATTTTTTTGCTATTCAAGGTTGTTTTTAGTTTTTCATATAAGATTTTTGTTTTTGTTTTCAACTTTTTGGTAGATTTATATTTTTTATTTTAGTTATTTTAGCAAGATTGTAATTTAAAATGTTTTAGAAAATTTCTTTTTAAAAGTTGATTAAATTTTTGAGTATAAAGAAATATAATGAATAGCTTGTATAGGGCGTATGATATATATTAATTGATTAAAAATTCATTATACGCATTGCAGTCATTCTTTTTTATAAGACATTAAATAAATAAAAGTATGTGTACTAAAATGATAAAATAATACACATTTTTTTATAAAAAAATGAGTTAATTTAAATTATTATTAAATGAATACGTAAACTAAATTTTTACTTTTTTTCAATAAATTTATTACATAGTTTCTATAGTAACTATGTAATAAATTTATTGAAAAAAAAAAAAATAAGGTACTTATTTTACTTTCACAATAAGAAATGCTCTAATTTCAAAAATTAACACAATCTTAAATAATATCATTAAAATGTAACTTGTTATGTTAGCTTTTTCTGCTAAAAATGTGTACTTTTAGAGCAGTAATGAAGGACTTTTTTATCATGAATTTAAAAACTTTCCGGACCTCTTATTCGGTTATCCCCAAGTTTACTTTAAAATTTTGTCGACAAGATCTTACAAACTCTCTTCTGTTTGAATTGATCCAAAATATATTAATCGATTCTATTTTAAAAATATTTGGAGGTTTTGAAGTTTTAAAATTTTAATAAATTTAGGGATTCTTTCAACCCCTCAAATTCATCCTGTCGTTATATCCGGATATTTAAGTATTTTGGAAGATATATCTTTATTGGATAATATACCTTGATATGAAATCAATCAGCCTTGTCTTGTACAGCTAAATATATAAAAAAAAAAATTGTTGTTCTTCGAAAAACTTTTTGTCCCACATTTCTGTATTATTATTTTCAGTTTATCTATACGAGGGGTGCCTTTTATGTTTTGCGAAAACAATAATATTTCTCTTTGAAAATGACATTATTGTTTCCTAGAATTGTATTAATAACAGTCAATATCTTTTCTGATGCATTTGAACCAAGTCTTAAGGCAGTTTTCCCAGCTTGATTGATGCACCTCAAAAACATGTATTTCTTTTGCAATAACCGAATTTTAAGTGTCGAAATAAGTTACTCATCCAATTTATTTTGATACTGGGTAAGGCAATGAAATAATTGGATAATAAAGCAGAGTTGCATCGTGAAAAATTCTACAATTCGATTTTTGTAGTTATAATAATGTCGGTTTTTCTAAACACTATGTAAAAGCTGGTATTATTGTAGTGGAGAATGATCTTGGTTTGGCAGCTAATTTTCCTTACTTCTTGAAAGACTTCTGATAAACAAATGATGGCATAATATTCGCAACTAATAGTACTTCTATACTCCAAACATACACTACCAAAGTGTACAGACTTTTCAAGAAACAAATGACCGTTTGATTTTTAATGTTTTGTCTGGTGGATCTTTTGTAGGGTTGTTCAAAATTTGAAGGAGTAATACTGTTGACTGATATTTTCTTTCGGAATCTTTCGCATAGATACAAATTTTGTCAATTGTAACAATATCACAAACTCGATTTCAAAGACATAGGACCAATTTTTTTCTTCCCTTTCTTGCAAAAATCAACACACATCTGTTTTAAACAATTTTTTAACTTATATGAAGTTAAAAGAGAAAAACTGTTCTGGATACCCAAATATTTATTAAATATTGAATACTTTTTAGTGGAATTACTGCGTAGAAATTTCTCGATCACATGACATCTCATGTGTTGGTGTCGCATAATCCAGCATCAGTATTTAAAAAAAAACAACAGTTTTTAGAAGACCTTTACAAATTTGATTCCAGAGCCAACAGTATCCATGAATGGACTCCACATACCAGCGATATAAGATGGCCTCCTTAGGACGTTAACTGCTAAAAGTTAATTGGAGTTTAAAAAGATATTGCTTTTTAATTAATCCACATCAAAAGTTATAGAAAATTATTCCGAAACAATTTTTTATTGTAAAATTAAATTTTTTGTCGAAGTCAATTTTTTAAGTAACTTTAGGATACAAAAATAGCAGTCGTATAAAAAAATTGTCTGAAAACATAAGACCTTAAAAACATCATAATTTATGATTCCGTTGAAATATCTGTGTAGTTTGGCCGCTTTGCAAAATGTAAAAAGCACCCCTCTATTGAAAAAGTATTTTCTCTGATCCTCATTGTCATCTGAATTAAAATATGAATCTTTTTGTATGGGGTAAATATAAAAATTATCGAAAAAATTAAAATTTTTTATGAATTATTTTTCTTTTTGTCAATATTTTGAAAAACTAGAAATCCCATTTTAATAAAATATTATACAATATAATTTGAAAACAAGTAGTCATACAAAATTGATAATAATAGCTCTTTATCGCAAGTAAAATGTTTTTAACCAGCTCTAATAGTTTTATTGCAATATTATTCCGCATACGTTATTTTATTCCCTCGCACTATATATTGTAAACAAATTATTAGTTAAATTTAAAATAAAATAAATTGCTAGACTTATATCAAAATATATAGCCAATAATATAATCAACTTATTTTACAAAAGTTATAAAAAAAAGAAAAAAATAGTTATAAAAAAAATCAATCAAAATCAATAAAATTTTTCTTAGGCATGACTAATATCAAATGGTTAACAATACTTATCTGACTTTATACAAATATTAACTTAAAATAACAAAATAACACTTTAATATACTAACTTTATTTTATTACCAATAATAAAGTTAATAAGTTTCAGACGTCTAAAAGCTAACACATATATTATTTAATTTTCGTAATAAATGTTTTAAATTTATTTAGCTGCAAACCTCGTTTCTTCCAGAATTAAATGCCCACATATTCACTTCAAATTCATGGCTACCGCAAACAATGAGTAGGCCATTTTACATATAGCAAAAAAGCTATCCAAACGTATGCCCACAATACCACCGGCCAACATGGTCAACTCGCGCATAGCAACTTCTACAAAAATAACCACAATTTGGCGATAGGATCTTGTCTGTGAAGGCCAATTACTGGAAAAAATAGCATATGGTAAATTATTAAATTCCTCCTGCAACATTGAGCCATAATAATAAATAGGAAATAATTCTACTCCTATGGCAGCCAGGAATATTGTATAATAAATGTAGGCCAATAAATTATCCACATAGAAAAATAAATAAACCAACACTACACATATATTAAGACCACTAGAAATAAATAAAATCAATTGGACATATGATAAAGAGTCTTCGGTGACTTTGAAAAGGCTAAAAGGAATAAAAAATATATTTCTATTTAATTTTAAAGAATTCACATTAAATTGTAAACACCTACTTGATTAATTTAAGATGATCCTCTATGCATAATTTTAATTCATGTTCATGCTGCTTTAAAGATTTTCTTTCATCATAACCCAAATTGGCCACTCTCATGGATAGTAAATGAACCTGGCCACTAAATAAACATAACGTTACTGGTGCTATGGCATCATTTGTAAAATTCAACAGTATTAATATGGTCACTCCCACAAATTGATAAGCTAAGGCTAAATAATATAAACCCGATGTTGAACTCCAATCGAAGGGAAACCATGCCGGATACATCAAACGTCTTTCGGTATCCCACAAAGCAGCAGCTAAGGCAGCCAAATTCGCTCCCATATAAACAGAAAAATATGTTTTAGCCAATAGTTTGGCTATTCTCATGGAATATTTTATAAAATATTTCCGCTCTTCCAAACTCTGCACCCTTTCATCCAATTTGCCAAATAAATTCATCATTTCAGAGATTTGCCTTAATTTCCATCTTATAAAATAGTGTTTCATGGTGCAAACTATACACGTTATGGTCATCGACATATTTCTATAGATTTCATCATGCATAGGCAAGAGAATTAGACCCACTGTTAAATGAACCGGATACCAAATATTTATAAAAAGATTCATGAAAATGTCATAGATTATGGTAAAATCTTTCTTTTGCCAGGATAAAACACCCAGGAGACGCCAACATAGCCAAAAAGGTTTAAAGACACCAACACTGTCCGGCCGATAGTTATTCAATTGAGTCATGTTGTTTAATGCGACTAAAATAGAATGTAAATGAAATTAATTGATATGAGGTTTAAATACCATTTTCTTTATAATTTAAGGAAGTTTTTAATAAATGTTTAGTAATTACGTAGAAAGTTTAATCAACCGGGGAAGAATTCTTTTATTGAAAATGTTATAGTTAAGTTAAATGTTTAGGAACACAACAGACCTCCGCCTAAGCTAAACTCTTTGATTACATATAGTTTTTCGTCCGATAGTGGTTGGACTTAATATAAATTAATATTTAGAGTTAAGATTTGAATACTTATTGTTAGTTCACTTAATTTAGTGAAGATTCAATAAATAAATTTAGATGAAAAAAAAATTTTTTTGAAGGTAAAAAAAATTAACTTTAAAATTACTCCTGAAAAATGTTTTTATGTTGAATTTGTATGGTCGATATTTTGCGAATTAAATTTCGCGGTTGCGTAAATTTTTAAATACTAAAAAATATATATATATTTGTCTTTCTCTATATTTTCAGTGGGTATTGTGCTGGGACTCTCAATAGTTTCTGATTTAGATATCTTCTTATAACACAGGTTAGATCCCAAGTACTGTATCCCTCCACACATCTCATTTGGGTCAATCGTGCTTTTGTTTACATTGATTAAAATATTATGGCATTTATTTTTGCTGATTCCAGTCAACGAGTTCTAGAAAGGAAGGATTGTCCACTAAAACTCAACAATCGCAGAGTAGGTATAAAACCGTCTCCTTCTCTGCCTTATTATTACAACTTCTATAATAGTCATTGAAGGCAATGATTAATATTCCTATAATAACACTGGTCGGCAAAAAAAAAAAAAAAATCGTCCTTCTTCAAAAAAAATAAAAAATATGTTGACTAGATGGAATTTGATGTGGCAAATATATTTGCAATCAGTTTTTTTCCATCAGGTCGTGATTTTTTATGGATTTGTCCAGTATTTCGCCCATAATAAAGAGAATACACGAATATATTTTACAATAACTCAAGAACGGTGTGTACAACTGATATATGTAAACTAGGGTGATCGATTCGGTTTTCCAACCGGTTTTTTCAGTCAATGTGCTGTCGGTTTTTTCAAAATGTTGATTTTTCGAATGTCGAATAGACCGATTTTTTTAAACACAAAAACCCGGTTTTAAAAATAGCTTTTTATTTCAAAAAACATGTACTAAATACTGACATTTGAACTGAAATTTATGAATATTTTTTTAAATAATCGTAAAGTATTATTTCTAATGTTTTAAAAATATAGTTTAAGGTTAAATCAAAATTATTTCTGTAAGATTAAATAAATTAGTAAAAATTATCCCGAAAGAAATTTGTTTCATCTATTATAACACCTGTAATATTTTTATTCCTAATTTAAATGTTTTAATCTTTTTTTGATTCAATATTTTCTCCATTTTTCAAAGATTTTGTTTTAAAAAAAGTTTCACCTGCAAAATCGTTTCAATAAAATTGATTCTGGCTTTTTTCATATTAACCCATGTTTCTGTTTATGCTAAGTAAAAGTTAAATATCATTTTTAAAATTTGTATACCCTATACGTTTGTGCTAATGTTTGTAACATCCAAAAATATTGGTCTAAGACCCCCCCTTAAGTTGTACCAATCTGCTTTAAGTCGATTTAACGATGTCCGTCCGTCCATGTAAACCTTGTAATCAAAATACAGGTTTTGAACATAAATTAATGAAATTTGGCACATAGGTTTCTTATAGTCCAAGGACGAAGCGTGTTGAAATTGGTTATGATCGGTCCATTATTTCACCTAGTCCCCATATAAATAAACTCCCGGAAATGGGGTTTAAACATAATAAATCCGTTAAATGTAGCAAGAATTTTTGCATATCTAAGTTCCATATAAGTTTAAAAAAGACCCCTCCCCGAATTTTGATGCACACAATGGTGTAGGATATTGTCGGGCTTGACCGACTATATCTTTCTTTCTCGTTCTTAATGGGTTAATAGTTATTTCCAAAAATAATTATGTTTAATAAATTTTAACTTCGACATTATAAGATTTATTGATTTTTCTTTAAAAAATGTAGTCCTTTGATAGAAATATTATAACTTCTGCAAAAAAACGGTTAACCGGTTTTTTCAAAATACCAACTATTCGAACTATTCGAAAATCGGTTTCTGCAAAAAGTCGAATAATCGAACACCCTAATGTAAACTATATGCCAAAAGATGCGGACTAACAATGTCTTCAAGCTGTTTTTTTCTTTTAATATGTTAAATTTTTTCGGAGTTATTTAGAAATTAGTGTCCAAAGAATAATTTTTTCTTGCAATTCGTATTAAGCATATCAAAATCCATTTAAGCCAACAATTCGTTCTTAGGGGAGTATTTTTTAAATAACAAAAATATTGAATTTGTTCTATACCCATCATACGTACAGAAGCTTATTCTACCATCTACTTTGAGTAATACCGAAAAATTCCTGCAATCATTTAAGCTTAAACTGAAATGCCATGCTTGGTAATTTTATCAACAGAAATTATCGCTATCCAGTCGAAAGATATCCGGCATTTAGCAGTTATCATTGTTGTATTATAGATATTAGCTATAGAGCTTTACTTTCAATGAAAATACAGATATTCCCCGATATCTTTTAATTCTTGAAAATGCCAGCAGGCCAATTTATTCCAGAGATGTCGGCTTGAGTAACACTGCTTATAACACAATCTAAAAGAAAACTTAACCCCGTAAACCTCAATGTAAAATGTCATGCCTCCCGGAAGGTATAAATCATTTCTTCTTAAATGAAGAAATCTCAATTTACTAAAACTATCTATATACTTCCATTGGATAACTGTCCTTTTAGAACATTCTCCTTGGATTTTTTAAAAGGAAAATATTGTATTTTTAATTATATGTTTTAGTTAAAGGCACAAATTAAGTATAACAAGTTAAATAAGATATTAGGTGAACGTAAGAATCTTCAGACTATAAATTAATTTAATTGCAATTAAACGTATTTTTAATTGACAAACCGGTAAAGTCGATTATTGTTATAACGAATTTAAAAATTACTTATTAATTTAATGAGACTTAAGGAATATTTTTTTTAGAGACGGAAGTTAAGTTTAAGTATCAAATAAGGATAACTCGTTCACTCCATTAATTTATGATTCGTTTTCTTTTCGTAAAGAGTAAAACTTGTGCAGATTTCATTTTTCCTTTATAAACAATCTGTTTTTGCATTATGTTTTTTTTTTTTTTTATCTAAACATTATTTTTTTCTTGTTTTGCAGGTAATAATTTCGATGGTTTATTTTAACCACATTCAACTGTGTTATAAATTTTCATTCTTTTCATTTTCAAAAAAACCAAAATTATATGTTTATCCACAAAACTAAAAACACATTGTGTCTTTAGTTTTGTTAATATTTTGTTAATAAAATTTCTCAAAATGAAATTTTATTAACAAAATATTTTTATGAAAATAGAAGTTTTAACGTTTGTGGTAAAACAAAAATAAATTTCGCCAAACTTTGTTTTAACAACCTTCACATATGGAAAACTGAAAACTATGCAAACGCGAAACCAAAAAATTAAAAAATAAGAACAAAAAATCATATAAATTCAAAATTTATTAGTTTGACTAAAGTTTTATACATATTCGAACGAAAATAAAAATAAATCATTATCAGAAGCACAGAACCCAAACAATGTTTAACTGTCTTTGGATTTAAAAATATAATAAAAGTTTTTACAAAAATTCAGGTCACCAGTCATGGTAAATTGTATGGAACATTTAAGCAAAAATTTGTGTCAATAAATTAAACTTTTTAAGGTAGTAGAAATAATTAAATTGACTAATGAATGCATTCCACTTAAAATATTAAGAAAGTGATAAATAAATTAAAACTGATTTAAAAATATAAATATTATTTTTTGTTTCAGAACATTAACCTTTAAATATTTAAAACAAAAGAATTGTATATTGGGGAAAACTTAATAAAGAAACAATTAAAATTGAAATTATTAATTGCATACTTTTTGGCTGCCAGTTAAAGAACACATTAGTCTGGGTAAACAATATAAAACTCAAATTGTTTTTTTATTCTTTTTTAAGCCCCTTTATAGTTTCCTTGGAAAATTAATTTAAACTTCTAAAGCAATTCATACCTTTATAATAAACAATGAGTTTTTAGTTTGACATTAATCAACTAGATTGCCAAAGTAAAAGGCTTCTAATTATTTCAAATATGTATGTATAGTAAGGTTTTGAAATTAAAGCATTTGAACTTAGTAAAGAGTAAAGAGTTTTTTGAAAAGTCTTTCTTCTATTACAAAATTTGTGTTTAATTTTAATTGCTTTTAAAGAATGGTGTATTTTACTATGATATTTGAAGTAATTAATTGAAATTTCTACGGCATTAAATTGTTTTATTTATGGTTTCTAAAAAACCTTTTTATTATTTATTCTCCATATATTAAAATAAAAATATCTAAAATGTTTTCAAACTATATAGTTGCCTTAGTAAAATTTCAAAATGTTATAGTGAAAAATTCCTTTTTTTTTTTATTTCTTATTTCACGCTTTATAAAAGTATACATTTGTTTATATTTTAGTCAAATATTAAAAGCAAATAATACAGGAAAGGGAACCGGTTCATAACTAGACACGTGGCAGATTCTCAGGGCTAGTGACCGGTTCCAGTTCCGGAACTTTATATGCGAGAAACCTGTCATTTTTACATGGGGTTGCCATTGCAGGTGGCTAATTAAAACCTTGGGACAGGTTACAGGACTGGTAAAAGAGGACATGTTCAAAGTCGATTAATAAATAAAAATTTGAAGAAAACTTTTTTTATTTATTTTTAATTTATTTTAACTAAATTCTACTTTATAATTTTTCGTTAATGTCGATGGTGACACCCCGAATCGAACCCACGTTGTTCTGACGTATCTTTTTATAGTCTTCAACTCTAATCACTCAGCCACAGATTTTTATTTCGCGTGAATTGCTTTTATTTTGAATTGTCCATTACTGCAATTGCCACAAATTCCCCGTGGGGATTGTCCGGTCAAATAAAATATAACATAAAAAGAACAAAGTTCTTAAAATTCACACTTGCATATATTCGTATAACTGCTTCGCTCTTATATTGTACACGGAACATAGTTTTATTATCAAATTTTGTGCTTTAAAGAATTCTATTGATTTTAAATATGTATTATATTTTCTAAAATTAATTTTAAAACAATTTTCTTTAAAAAAAAAAAGTATTAAAAATTTATAAAATGTTCATATCTCATTACACAATTCATTAAGTGTTTATGGAAAAATACAAACTTATAGCTGAAAACTCAATCAAAACCGATTGATTTTGTTAATGTGTAAGAGCATGTAGGTATGAAAAAAAGAAGACAGCATTTCATCTGTGCGCTATTTTACGGATCCCTGTTTTAAGTAGACCCTAGAAATAATCAGTTTCTTTAATTAGTAAATTTTAAATTTATACATTTTTTATGTAAATAAAAAAAATCGTATTTTTGTTCAATTTAGCTACAAGAATTTAAAAATTTTTATTAAAAAATCGATTTTAAATAAGTTTATATCTAAAAATAATCTACTTATTTATATTTCATTAAGCTTCAATAACACTTACCTATCTCTATTTCACAAATTATAAAAGTTTATATCATATTGCGCTTTTATTTGAGTCTTAAAAGATTTATGTGTATTATGTGAGACATCCAGCCATTAATCTAAGATAAATATATGATTTCCTCAAGTTAAATTATGCATTAATAAAACGTTGCATTGATAATCCCTACTATTGAGGTAAATAATATTGGCTTTTAGTAATAATCATCATCATATTTATCGTTCCATATATTTACTGAAGGCAAACAGATACACAGATAAAATATACAATGACATCTGTTTCGTTGCTTACGCTATACATACTAGTGGAAATGTATAAATATGTATGTAGGTGTGCGAGAATATATTAAAGAGATAGATAGACATTTAGACAGACAGTCAGTCGTCTATAACAAAGATAGATGAAGATAGAAATGTATTTTTACATTAACATAAATGTATGGTGCCTGCATAGGGTTGGGGTATATTTGTCTGCAGGTATAATACCATAAATTACAAGAATATAATATTACAGATACCTACATATATAAATACATATGAATGCAAGTTTATATAAATTTATATGTATATGTGTATTTCTGTACGTATGTATATGTATTTTGCGTGTATGTTTGTAGGTGTTCAACAATATTTTACTTATGGATAAAATTTGCATAATGCTAAAAGTAAAAAAGCGTGTAAATAAATGTCTTTCTAAGTATGTATGTGTTTTTGTATGCACATTTGATTATTTTTTTCTTTTTAGAATTGTAGTTGTAGAAAATGTCTTTTAGCTATCGATTTGTGCTATATATACAAACATATATTTACATAGTTATTAACTTAAATGTAAGTATGTTAATTTTTAAGCTTACATTTATAATATTTTATATTGAAGAACTGATCGCTATGTTTATATTCACAAACACTCTGATGGTTATGAACATATATATCGTCACCTAAAATGCAAAAGCACATAACCGCTAAAAATTCAAATCTTGGTTTTTACTGGATTACAATGTACTGATCTTCACAAAAAAAATTTTATTCATATCTTAAGAAATGAGATCAATATTTAAAAAAGTCAAAAGGACCATAACATCAACTCCATTTAAGAAAAATTTTGCTTGAAGTGAGTAATTAAACAAATAATTTTAAAGCAAAAAACTAAAAATTGTGCTTCTGCTGTAAAAAATTAAAAAGTGTGGTTACAGCCCTTTACATTTTAGATGACGATTTACAAATACATAGTATGTGTGTATTTCGTAAATATGTGATAATTCTTAATATGCAGTTGTAATGACTATTCATGGAAATACATTCGGAATAATAGAAGTAGCACAACTTTCCACCTTAATTAAAATGAAGAAAATTTAAAACTTCTATATTTATTTGTTGTTTCTTTAGTTAATCGCGAATAAAGTCATTATTTTTTTATGAGATAAATCTTATTTAAATCGTATTACGTCTTATGAAAAAAGCTTAAAAACTTCAATTTATTATATATTTTTTTGTAAAAACGTCAGAGTTTAAAGTCTAAATGTAGAAAGGAAGGAGAAAGAAAGGTAAATTATTTTAAACATTTTCCACACTTTATAAACAACAATTTTTTATATATTTTAAAACAAATTTTATTTACTGCATATTTTTAGGGGCAAATATTAAAAATACAAGAAATGTATAATTAACCCATTAATGCCCACTGTTACATATATGTAACGCGACAAAGTCTAAGTTTTGAACTGAATTGTCAAAAAACAGAATAGCATAAACTTTAATTTAGTTATAAATTGTGTAATTCAGTATTCTTCCCGCGTTCTCATAAGGCTTTTTGTCCACTTTACCTCATGTTGTTGTGGCAGAAAGTAATTATGTAAAGTTCATTCATAGGAAGATTACACAAATGCTTATTATTTCCATTCCATATGCCTTAATGAAAAAAATAATTGTATACTTAAAGAAAATAAATTCAATTTGTTTATTTAGTGTCTTTCAAATAAATATGATTTATACGATGAAAATTAGAAAGTGGAGGAAGAAAGTGTTACTTATTTGTAACACTGGGTCATTCTCAGTACTTTTTGGCTTCCTCTTTTTAATACAAAAAGGACTCAATTACAATTTTTTTAATTAAAGTTACTTTTGAGCAGTAGACATTACAATTTGTTTAAACTAGTGGTAATAGTTTATTATTTTTGGGACTATGAAGGGGGTCTATGGAAAATGTGCATTATACGCATTCAGGTCAGATATATTTTTGTAAATTCTTATTCTTAGAATACGTATAAGTATGAAAACGCAGAAAATAAGGGAGATGCGATCCTATATAAAGTATTGGAAGGTATTTCCGGACAGTTAACATATTTTTCAAACTTTCAATTTAAACGGTTGGAGGTATCTAAATAAAATTTTGCATGGTCAGAGTCGAAATCTAAGTCCGGGAAAAACTTGTTTCAATAATTGATTTTTTTCATTAAAATGGTCAACCCGCTATTGTAAAAGGCGTGGTTCATTAAATCTTGATCTCGGCTTTGACAATTTTGAATTAAAGAAAACAAATTAAAATTTTTTTCAAAAATTGACAAAGTTTGGTTAGGGCTTGAGGGAAACCATTCCCCAGAGAGCATCCGATTTTGTTTTACATGCATTTGCATTTTGAAAATATTACACAAATTTTGTAGTCCGGAACAAAAAAATATTTTAGAATTAAAAGAATATTACCACCTTTTTGGAAAATACCCCCAAAAATTTAAATTTTTTTAAAAGTTTCAACTTCAGATTAATATACCTTTTTATTGGATAGATATATTATTGATACGCTTCTTGCATTAACGTTATTTAGAATTTTATAAGTAATCCAATGATTATTTTTCAAAAATTTTAGGTTTCAAATTAAGGCATCCAAGTTTAAAAAACTTTAAAAAACGAGGCCAAAAATGAGGGTAAAATTTACTTTGACCCAAATATCTCTTAAACTAAAAGAGATAATCTACACATGTAAGGATGTATAAGGATATATAATTTTTTTACATTCAAGTCATAAATTAATTTTTGGAGAATTAAAAAAAAAAATACATACCCAAGGTGACGAAATTTGGAGCTCTACCCTCTACCCCCATGACCCGCTAGCAACTCTGAAACATCTCAGCTCTAACCATTTCGATATCTCCAACGGTTCACAAGTTACAGAATTATTTCCAAAAAAAAAATTCGATTTGGCACATTAATGTGTTAAGATATTCCTGATAAAATCGGATAAGTTCTACAATTTCGTCTAATTTAGAAATCAAAAAAAAAAACTTAATCTATTTATGTTTGTTTGAAAAATTATTGTTCCGTTGTATTATGAAATTAATTAAAAAATATGCCGTTAGATCTTACTGACCAGTTGAAATTTTGAAAAAACACTTTATATTTCATGAACACAAATTTCAATACATTATGACGTTTGAATAAACGGTTTTATATTTAAATAATAATGAAATAATGCATAGGTTGTATGTTTTAAGAAAAACTTTCACCCTAATTAAACAGATAAAAATTGGCTAAATTTTAAATTCCTATATTTATTCGTTATTTCTTTAGTATTTTGCGAATAAACTCATTAGTTGCTTCCAAATTTTCTTGAGATAAGTCTTTTTTAAATCGTATTATATGGAGCTTTATGATAAGAGCTAAAATAAAAATTGGCATTTTTAACTTTTAAGGAGAGACATTTTTCAAATTTTTAATGAAAAATATATATTTTTTCTCCATTAAGCTATGAATAAATCCGAAACTATTGAGCAAATAAAATTAATAATAAGGTAATATTAAGATAATTAAAGATAAGTTTACTGGTAAGTCTGATAACTGATAAGTCTGACGACCAGTGTAATCAAAGTTTAAAAACATAACTCATACCACATGTGGTTTACTTTATGTTTTAGTTTAGTTCTTTAACAAGCAAATAAGTTGTGGTAGAGTAATATTTTTAAAATACTAATTTCAGTTTTTCTCTAGAATACAAAACTTTTCTAGAAAGACCTGGAAGCCATACTTTTACTTTATATATTTTTATATATTTAAATTCTCCATCCTTTTTCTTGTCGCAACTATTAATTCAATCTCACTTAGTACATCATGTTTGTCATTGACATAATTATGTTTGTAAATAATAATGTTGTTGTTTTTGCATTGTGTTTAAAATTTTGTTGATTTTGTCAACCATTTACAGAATATTGATTAAATCTTTGCTCTTGCTATTTACATTTAGTTGCACGTGTGAATGATATGGAAATAATGTGTTCAATTTTGTAGATATGTATGTACAACATAGTAGTTACATAATTAATTATTAAAATACCCATTATGGAGGCAAGTTAATTAGTAAATTGTTATTTATCACTTTATTACACAAATATACAAACTAATTTACATTCTTTAAGTTTACATTACAAATCTCTAAATGTACATGCCAATTGTTTGTAAATGATATTTTTTGTAAATTTTTTATTTCTTTTTGGATATTTTGCCAAGTTTTTAGTAATCAATCAATTGGTATACATTTAAATTCTTATAGGATTTTAAAAGCTAAAAATCTTTTTAAAATTATTGTTGAGTTTTTTCACACTTAATTGAGTATGAAGAAAAATCAATTTGTTTGTGGGAAAATAAGAAATAAAAAACTACTTTTTCACTTTTATATTAAAAACATTATTTCTTTTATATATTCCAAAAATAAACTATAAAAACTAACTAAGTGCAAAATTTTGTTAGACAACCATATAAAATAATTTTAAAATTACTCAGTTTAAAACTTCCCCCTTTGGGAAAAAAAAAACATATTAAGTTGATGATATTTATTTACTTTTCACCCCTAAAACCAAAAGATATTTTAAAAACCAAAGAAAATCTATATAAAATTACAAATTGAGATAGAAAAATAACAATTTCCCATTTACTATTAAAACTATTTTATATTATCCTCCAATACGAGTATTAAAGTTAAAATGTAGTTCATTTCATTTGATTTTAGTTGAGTTGAATTTGTAGTGTGTTGTAAGAAGAATAACAAAGAAATAAGCGACACCGCAATGCGGAAAAAGAAAATCTGCCACTAAAATTTTGATGGAAAAACTTTGTAGTATTTGATGATAACTTTTGTGTTAACTTCTAAGTTCAGTTATACCTACAAGTACAAGAATTTTTCCTGTATTACAGTAGTTGTGTTTTTCTTTTTTCTTTAAACTAAATTGAATTGATTTTACTTTCTGTACCAATTTTTATTTTATTTCGTTTAAATCTACCGAGGGAGGCTGGAGTTTTTTTTTATTATTTAAGCACTTTATGGTTTCCTTGTTTCGGAAACCTACAGAACAAACAATTGATGTTTTGTTCTGTAGGTGTATTGAGTACATTTTTTATAAGTTTTGAAGGTTGAAAATATGTTTGCGAAAAGCAAAAATAAAACACAATAATATTTTGGTACTTTATCAATACTCCAAAGTAATTGGGTGAGTAAAAATCCTTCGTAGATTAGTTTTATATAAAAATGTACAAAAGGATATTATTCAAGGGAATTTATTTATTATTATTTTTTTATTGAAAGTGAAAATGGAATATTTATTTTATAAGAATTTTAACAAAAATATTTAAAATGTTATTAATTTAAATTAATTTCTATTTGTATTTACGCTTTTGATTTTAATACATTTTTGCTTTTATTTTAATAGAATTTATTTCCTTTTGAATTTTTAAAAACGGTAGAGTGTAATTTTGTTTAGAAAATATTATATAATAGAGTATCCCATTGGAAAAACAATTGCAGGAAAACAGCTTAAATGATATATTCTGATGAGCTGAATATAAGGTAAATTTTAACAAAAAATTTTAATAAAATTTTTGGTGCACTAGCAGCACTGATAAGAATTTTGTGTAGTTTATAAAAAAAAATATATATACAATTTTTTTAATGTCGGTCCGTGGGAGGATTTTTGAAATTTTTGGGATCATATTGAGAACTTTAAACTTCATAATTTTGTTTAAAAATCGTATCCTAGATTGATATAACAGTGTAGGAAATTTAATTTTATACTTCCTTTTATTAATAAATATGTTGTACACAATTTAAAAGCGGGTGTAATTTATTTGTTTACTCTGCTCTTCAATATTTTTTTAGTTGTTTTTTAATATTTGCTTTTATATAATTTTTTTATTTTTTATTCAACATAAAGTATTTATGTATATTACAGTGCCTTGATTTGGGGACAAAAAAAGTTTCAAATGTAACCCTCTAGAATTAAAGTCTGATATGTTTTAAGCTAATTCCCAAAATATTTCGGTACAATTATTTAATTTACGTGAGCTGGACCATTTTTAAAATACCTCCAAAAATATGGTTATCTATCGACAGTATACATAGTTTTTAAATTTTTGTCAAAAAAATTACAACATATGATAGAAAAACTTCGTCTACTACATATTGAACAAAAAATAATTTAAAAATTAAAATTTTAGTAAAATTTTCAATGATTTTATTTTAAATAGTATTTTATTAAAGTTTAAATATTTTGGACAACTTTCATCGTAAATTATATTTTAGCGCATCATTGGAAAGCTCTTATTAAATACTATTGATACGTGCATTTAACCCTTTAGTTGCACAAATAATATTTTGGGATTTCTGGTCCATAATTGGTTAAGTTAATTTTAACGGCAAATAAATGATAAGTTAAGGTTATAAAAGTCCCCAAAAACATAATTGATCAAAAAAGCTGTAAATTCGTGTAAAATAGAGGCTTAATTTCAAAAAAATCATTATTATTCGATTATTTTCGCGGTTTTAAATGAACTTGTTATGTTTTTCATAAATTTATCAATATTTAAGAGTAATAAGTACTTCCATGCGATTTATTTGCAAAAATTCCAAATTTAACCTTTTAGGAACTAAATGCATAAAATTGACCATATAGTTCTTAATGGGTTAATTACGTCTTATCTTCAATAGTAACAGGATAGACTATTCCTAGTGGTACATAAAAACCTAATATATTTTCAAAAATTTCCGAAATATATAAAATTCCAAGTTTGATCGAAAAAGATATGATAAAAAATGTAAGTAAAATTTTAATATTTCGCGACTGAAAAGAGACATAATAATAATTTAAATGAATATTCATGGTCATAATATGCCTCTTTTTATAACTTGATGTAAATTTTCTTATAACTAAAATTTTGATAATGATATGAAAAAAATACGTAATTTTAGAGGTGTTTTAAAAAATCTTAACATTGAGATGTAATATTTTGGGAATCATATAAGAACATACTAATCTTCATTTCTAGAGGGGTACATTTGCAACTTTTTTTCGTAAGGCACTTTAATGTACATTGTATATACATATTTGAAAATAAAAGTGTATTGGCATTTGTACGAATTTATTTATTTATGCAATAAAAATATGGATACAACCCACACATTACACGCGTCTATACAATCTCTTGTTATTTTTCAATATTTTTGCACTTTTTTGTTTTTCAGTTTTTTGTGGTTTCACCAATTTTAATGGCTTTTTTTTTTTTTTGAAACGGCTCAATTCTGATAAAAATTGTTATAAATTATTTAAAAAAAAAAAAAATTTGTAAAAAAAATTATTATAGTTCTGATGTTAAACAATAAGCTTCTGTGTAAAGTAGTTCAAATAACAAATAAGTATAAAAAAGGAAATTGATGTGAATTTGAGGTTGATGAAATTTATTTATACACAAATAAAAAAATACACAAAAATATAGTCTACAATTTTATGAAGCTATTAAAAATTATTTCATAGAAAAAACTAATTTTTATTGATAGATAAATTGTAATAAATTAAAAGCAAATAAAAAGTGTCACAAAAACAAAATGACTATAATTGCAAAATTGACAATATTGCATACATTTTTAACAAAAATCAAATAAATGTAAAATTTTTTATTAGAATAAATTTTCAAATAAAAATTATTGAACAAATTCTCCATAAAAATGTTTAAATTGGAAAATGTAATTCAAACTTTAAAAAAATTAAAAATATCGTCTGTGCGCTGACCTATGAGTCCTGTGTGTGTATTTTTTTATTATCTCATCATGTATCATTTATAGTAATACTTTCATCCACCAAAGAGTTTTAAAATAAAAAATTACAATTTTCTTATTGTAAAAAAAAAAAAAATATGTGTAGATTTTTTTGAATTTCTTTTACTAATGTGCTTTCGAAAAAATCTTAAAAAATTTTTTGCCTCTTAAATTTTTTCGGAAGCAATACTTAAATATATATTTTTTATTTATTTTTTTTTTTTTTTTTTTTTTCTTTCATCTAGTTATCATTGAAAAGTTTGATCAAAATAAATGACGAATAAGATGTACCTGCTATAAATTATTAAAAAATTTCAAAAAATCCAAATTGGTCCTACAAATAATTGGCCAAAGAATTAAATGTCTGCCGTCAAATTGTTTCCAATATTATTAAACAGTATCAAGAGAATTTGACCACTGATAGGAAACCTGGTTCGGGGATAAAAAAGAGTCCATCTGATATTGGGAAGGCCAAGAAAATTTTAAGAATATTGAATATATCACATCTGGTAGGAAAGCAGTCAGTTTAGCTCAGTGATCTGACTCTTTGGTACGAAAAGTACTCATGTTGTATAATGGACTAGGAAACGTAAGTACTGGCAGATTTTCGCAGCATCTGGCTTAAAATTTTTATGTTGCTAATGCTTGAGAAAATGTTTAAGATTAGTTTAGGACCCAAAAGCAGACAAAATTTCCTAAAAAAATCTTGGTATGGCAAGCTTTATGCAGCTGCGGCAAAAGAAGCAAGTCATTTGTTACAGTCGGCTCTATAAATACCGAAATATACATCAAAGAATGTTTGCAAAAAACTACGGTAATATGTACGGATATATGTTAAGATTTCAATTAAGATATCAATTAAACAAGATATCAATTAAAAAAAATATATATATATATATATATATTACGATATTTTGATGATAAAATTATATATACGATATTTTGATGATAAAATTTACTTTATAAATGACAAAAAATAAAAATTTTATATATTTTTTGTGTTTGTTTCCTAATTTTCTTCAAACTGGAAAATATACAATATTATAAAAATACTGCTTTGATGATTTTCTTCCAAATAATAAAAAGAAGCTATTGCGTAAATATCTTCTAGGAAGATTTCTTCCAAATATTTGTAGGGTTTATTTTATAATTTTTATAGTATTGATTTTATAATCTTTATAGTATTGATTAAAAATAAATTGCTTCAAGAGCAAGTGGTAGACAAGATCACTACAATATCATTATTTTTATACCCTCCACTACCAGCGCACCTTGGGCCCAATAACTGCTTTTGAAATCCATGAATGAGTATGAATTTTTAAAAGAATAAAAATTTTATTTTGTAGCCAATATATTAGAATATACAACATCCAATTGGTTTCCAATACTAACAGTATTGCATAAAACTCTATACATATTCTTCTTAAATATCATGTATGTACTGAAAAAAAATGTTCAGAACCGAGCTTCGTATATGAACATTAAAGGGATTTTCGGAAATGGGCCTTATATGAGATAAATTAATTTTGAACACTTTTATATTTATTTGTTTTTAATAAATTCTAATTCTATTCTGAGAGGACATTAATATGGGTCAATTAACCCGCTTTCATCAAATTCAATCGGACAGACATCCTAAAAATCTCAGGCGAAAGGTACACTTAGAGGTCGGAAGTTGGAGGAGTGGTAGGTAGGGTATATAAATTAATCAATGTAATGTAAAATTTTCCTTTATGAGTAGAAAAATTTTCAGAGAAGGAAAACGTAGCAATGGAGGAAGCAATTTGGAATTTTATTGATAAACTATACGAACGGTATGGAATACGCATCCAAAATTTCAAAGCTCTAAACTTCCTGCGATTTTTTGCCTCATAAGCCACTCAATTTACCTTATGTGCAGTAGTGAAAGAGGGTAAACTAAAATAAGTTTATAAATAAAGTTATAATTATGTTTCTTTTTTTTTTTACAATAATATTAATTAATATTTCTAACACATTACCTATTTTTTTTTTTTTTTTTCTGTAATTTCTTTATTATTGTGTAAGCTATTTAACACGCCATTTTTTAACTTACAGTTTTCTATATTAACCTTTAACCTTTAGCAATTGTTCACTCGCATATTAAATAAAAAGATTTTTAGCCTTTTGTTAGAGAGATTTCAGCAATTTTTTGCAATTTGGTTAACAAATTCCATTAAATTTAATTGTATTGTTGTGCATGGTTCACAATGATGTACAAAGAAATGAAAACGCTAAACAACTTTTTTGTTTAGTTTTTTTTTTTTTTAAGATTTAAATGCGAATAGCAGAAAGTGGATTTGGAAATTTTGCAGAGTTTCCCAAAAATTTTGTCATTTCTTTCACGGAAAAAAAGGAATTGATTAAAAAATTATAGTTTGACCATTAAAAATTTATGAAAGTATTGATTTTTTATCATAGGAGCAAAAGATTAAATAACGTTTTTTTTTTTTATTTTCTTATCCAATTTATAAATCAGATTCATTTCTATCAATATAATTTACAAAATCAGAAGTTTGACCTAGAAATTTGATAGAAAATTTATTGTTTGAAATCTGTGCCAGAATATACTTAAACATAAGTTGATAATCGATTATAAAGTCGTATTACAGATTAGAAAATTTTCAATACAAAAAATGTATAATTTATTTTAAAATTAGGAAGAAAATCTCTTAAAAAATTCATATAATTATAAAGAAACACCAAAGTTTAAGAATCTCTCTCTCTCTCTTTCCCACTACTAACTACACACAATTTATATTCAACACAATTTAAGTTCATAAATTGAAGCACATGTGCAGCATTTTTATATAAATGAAAGTTTGTTTGTAAGTCTATGTAACATACATATAAAGAAATTCAATCGTTTTTCATTTCCCTCAACTGAGCCTTGCACTCCAAACAATTGCATAGTTAGAGGAAAATAATATTAAGAAAAAAAATTTTAGCATAACTTTAGTCAAATAACATGACAACTGCCAACATGTGTCGCCTGATGTTACTGATGATAGTGCTACTACTACTACAGTTATTGGTGTTACGGACAATTGTTGCAATATGCGGAAAAACATGCAATTTTCTGCTATTGTATTGCAGTCCTTTTTTGTTCATTTATTCCCCCAGCCCATAGTACATAGTACACATACACTGTTTATCATGTTAGCATCAAGAAATATGAAAAAACTTTTGCTGTATTTTTTTACTTACAACAGAATTTGAGAAGAATAGCAAAAAAAAAACAGGGGAAAATGTTCAAACACCACAATAATCTACTAAACAAATTTGAGCTGTTGCCTGGATGTTATTTATGTTTGAAAAAAAAAAAAATAAACTAAATGTAAAGATCAAGTAGCCGGTTTACTTTTTCATTTCCAGTTTCGGATGTTGTGATTTTTAATGGTTTGTTGAGTTCTTTTTTACAATTTTCTTTAATAAGTTGTACGACATTTTCAAATTGTAAAGAAATCAAAAGATTGGGAAACAGCCTTTTGTTAGCAATTAAGTTTAAGATTATAAGTTTGGAGCGACAAAAAAGCAAGGAATACTAAAAGCATAAAAATTACTAGACATGACTAGGTAAAACTAATCTAAAAATAAATCAGATTTGTAAACAAAACTCTCCCAGATATTATCGCTTAACATCATTTGTCTCCCCGAAATAAAAATAAATTAAACCTTACATTCTCTAGCACCAAATCAACTTTGATTACCATAAAAATAAATTCAACCTACAAATATATGTTCATAATCATTTTAGCTTTTCTCTTTATAATAACAAAATTTGTCATCAACCATAAAAACATTTGTCATGATCAAATAATAGTGTTTGGTGCTCCATATAATGGTGTTTGGTGGCATAACAACGCTATTAAGGACGTTTCTTCCTATTTGGTCATAATGTTAAAGTTCAGTATTGTCATTTTCAATATAAGTTTCTAATTACACTTTACTCACTCTTATTTTATATATCACTTTGCTAGTATGTGTAACAGTTAAAATTGAACACTTATGTGTTAAATGACAAAATGTTTGTAACTACATTAAGATGACAAGAAATTATCACTTAATTTAAATTTAAAATTGTGTTAATGTTTAATCTCTTTTAGTTTTATATTGTTAAACTAATCAGTGCATAGATGGTTATTTTATTTAATTTACAGGGACAGATCACATTTCACTTTTAAAGTCTGTAACACTTTTGGTAGTTGTTTCTAGCATATTGTTGCTTCTAGTATATTTCGTCTGAGCATTGAGTATCGTTGGTATCTGCATCTTCTTTGTTTTTGTTTTCAATGTTATGGTTATTGCATTTTGGTGTCGCCTAAATTTTGCAATGTCTTTTTGAGTGATGTTTAATGAATTTATTTTAAATTTAGAAGTTATATAATTTATTAATTTTAACTTTAGATAAAAGTACTTAATATGAAGTTTAAATCAATAGGTCTTTTTTAAAGAATTTTTAGGAGTAGGCAATTGGATATTAGTAATTTAGTCTTCTGGATGGTCTAAAGAAATTAAAATATTTCAGTGAATGTCTCAGTTTAAATTTAATTTTTTACAGGGACAGATCACATTTCACTTTTAAAGTCTGTAACACTTTTGGTAGTTGTTTCTAGCATATTGTTGCTTCTAGTATATTTCGTCTGAGCATTGAGTATCGTTGGTATCTGCATCTTCTTTGTTTTTGTTTTCAATGTTATGGTTATTGCATTTTGGTGTCGCCTAAATTTTGCAATGACTTTTTGAGTGATGTTTAATGAATTTATTTTAAATTTAGAAGTTATATAATTTATTAATTTTAACTTTAGATAAAAGTACTTAATATGAAGTTTAAATCAATAGGTCTTTTTTAAAGAATTTTTAGGAGTAGGCAATTGGATATTAGTAATTTAGTCTTCTGGATGGTCTAAAGAAATTAAAATATTTCAGTGAATATCTCAGTTTAAATTTAATTTTAATTAATTTTAATTTAATAAATATACACAATTACTAAAATAGACCATCTTACTTAAACGCATTAAAATACAAAATCATTTTCATTATCTACCATCACCCATAAAATAGTTCTGTCACCTACTTGATTTGATGTCTATTTACTAACACCTTCATTAAACGAAACGTGTTACACCTGTTGCTGCAAACTGAATGAATTATTTAAAATATTCTTCACTAGAGATTACAATTAAATTCATTCATTATGATGACTGCAGTAGTAGCAACATGTTGCAAATAGCCATTCGGCACACAAAAACCAGTCAGACATCTACAAAATCCATATCAAATGACAATCATCATATAAATAACTCGTTGTACTAACTTAAGTAACTTATAAAATGATTTAACAATGAAATTTGTAACATGAGATCTAATATTGTAATAAGTAGTTTAGAAAAAAAAAATATGTATGTCTGCACAAAATTTAGACTAAATACTTGTACTTAATGATCAGAAATATGAGAATAAGGAGAAGAATGGAAAAATGTAAATTAATAATTAAAATATTGCCATTAAAATAAGATTTAAAAATACCTACTTAATTTAGGAAATATTTAAAAATTATACATAAATTCGTATTCAATGTTATTCTTTTTATTTTTTAATAAAATGTTATTTTTGATTGACTTGATTCTTTTTTTTTTTTTTTTCTTTGCAGCATTACTGCATCATATAAATGGTGCGTATTCCCAATAAGCAACCAAAAAATTAAAATTCAAGTACTTGAAATTTAAATTGAATTAAACTTGAATTACAGTTATTCTTTACACTATTTTTCAAGTAAAAACTGTTGTCACTTTTTGTTCAAACTTTATTTTTATTTTTTTGTCAACAAAATTTAAAAAATATTGTAAAATCTTTTATAAATTATTATTTATATACATATGTATAAACAAATAAATCAGAAATAATTTACGCGGGCAAACGGAAATCAAATGCTAAAATTGTCTACAAAAAAAGGTAAATGGAAATGTAATTTAAATTATCAATAAATTAAGTTAAACATACATATTTATTTTGTTTCAGATATACAAGAAAAGCAAAATTAAAAACCATTTACAATTAAACAATTGCTAAAAAAGTCTGCATCGATAGTTCGAAAAATTTCCCAAAATCTACATCTTAGAAAAAATACAAATCAATCTCCAAAAAAAAGATCAAGAAACTGAATATTTTTTTAAATATATAATGTTTTGTTGTAATATTTATATGATTTTAATGTACATAAATATTTATTTTTTGCAAAATAAATAATCTTAAAAACTATATTACTGATTTATTAAAATTTTTAGCTTGAATTTCTTTATTTGAAATATTTGATTTGTACTATTTTACAAGGCTTGAGTCAATTTGTATTTCGAAGCTTGAATTCAATTATTTTTATTGATATGAATTGCAGTAGTATTCAAGGCTTGAAATAAACTATTTTAACAGTGTTATGTTCGACTTGTATTCAAGTTTCCTTTTCACTGGAGTATGCTATTGAAGCAAAGTGTTTCAAAAGTATATTTCAACACTTGAAATTTGAATTTATTACTGGAATTTAACAGTGCATTTTTGAATTCCAGCAAAAATGCTTATTGGGTTATAACACATGCAAATTTTTAACATCAAACTATACATTAGGGTGGTCAAACTATGTATGAAAAAAACCAAGGTATTTATATCGCCTTTTTATCCGTACATAAAATTATGAAAGACGACATCATTTAGGACATATTTGCTAAATTTCAATTTCATATGCAGATTTAAGAAAATTAATGATATATACATATATCAAACGACAGCTAATAAAAAGTTATTATACCCATTATTCGAAATTTTTCCAAAAAATTTAATATGAACCAAAAAATTTGTTAATAAAAAGTAAGAATGTTTTTATTTCTACTTCACTTTCTTACCCCCTGTTTTTATAAAACGAACGAAAAATTCGTTTCGACAATTTATATTGAAAACAACAAATAAATTTGAAATTTTTTTGTTGTTTTTCATACATTTTGATGAAACGAATTTTTCGTTCGTTTTATAAAAAAAGGGGTTAATATAAGTTGTTTTTACAAAAATATAGATATAGAGTGATTCCATATCAAAACGGAAAAAAACAGGCATTTTCGGATTTGACATCTTCGATGATTACTTTTGGAAAAAAAAACAATAGTTTTTTAATTTTCAAACCACTATATTTTTGGATCGAAAAGGGACTTGAGAATGAAAGTTTGTGTTTTGAGCAACACTTGCAATATGTAATATCTGAAGCGAGTTTCATTGTATAAATCATTAATATTAGTTAGAAGAAAATTTTAGGATTTGTTCTAAGATCATAGACGTGTAGCATCCTATTTCAATCATCGTAGGAAGTTGAAATTTGGCAATGCTGTACTACATGACATCCCTTTCATAATTTTAGGTACGTAGGTACGTATGAACTTATCATTGTATTTTCTGTTTTTTCATAATTATTTTTATTTTTTAGATAGGAGAGCTACATCTAAATGTCTGTTTTTCTCTCCGCATGTACTGAAATGTCATATCATCTTTTTTCTATAATTTACACATCATAAATAAATAAATAAGTTCGAGTTATGATCATAAAACCACATTTTTCTTAAGAAATCTTTAAAGCTCACATATATGTATATATATAAGCTAAGCTTTCACAAATCTATCTATTTTTTCAAAATCAGTTTTTTATTATTATTATTTTTTTTACTTTAAAATATGATTTTAATAAAAAAAACACACTTTTCACCAAAAAACTAATATTTCACTCAAAAAGTGATCTTTAACCAAAAAAGTAAAAACGGGTTTGACCAAAAAAATATCATCAAAAATCGATTTTTAACTATGAATTTTAAGATTTTTTTATTAAGAATAAATTTTATAATTTTAAACCTTTAGATTTTAAGCATTTGTGCTAATATTTATAACACATAGAAAAAAATATCGGACACCCACCTTAAAGTATAACGTTCGACTCAGTATCTCTTTTTGAATCAATTTAACGATGACCATCCGTCTGGCTAGATGTCGAAGTAAATTTATGCAAAAAATATAGGTCACAATTAAAGAGATAACTTTATGAAATTTGACACAAATATTTTTTTTGGTATAGAGATAAAATTAAAATTGGTTATGGTCGGTCAATTATTTCACCTTGCCACTATATCAATATCCTCCTGGAATATTAACACATAGACCCCTCATAAAACCCCTTCCCTAATTTGTATACATATACTCAATAATAAATGGTCATATATATGCTAGAGCTTGACCGAATATACATATATTTCACACTTGTTTTACTTTGAGAAATAATGTTAATATTATGGATTGAAATAAAATGTAACAAGCGCGAATGTTATATTCGGCTCGGCAGAATCTATATACCCACCATCAACTTTTTCACATTTTACGTTATATGGGAGGTGGGCGGTAAAGTGGGACCACGCCTATTTTTTGTTTCCGAGTTTACATTGGTCCTAGAAGTATTTGAACACAATTTCACCTTATATGGGAGGTGGGCGGTAAAGTGGGCGGACAACGGCCATTTTTTATTTTCCGAGTTTATATCGACCCCCAAACTGTGTATACAAAATTTCGTTGTCGTACATGTTTTTGTTCAAGAGATATCAGCAGAAAAGTATGAAACGGACACCCTATGTTTCTAGTTTTTAGCCCATAACTTTTTTGTTTATTAACCGATTTTGCCCATTTTCAATCCCAAACAAACCTTATATAAGATAAATATTTGTGCCAAATTTCGTCCCGTAC
This sequence comes from Protophormia terraenovae, assembly GCA_951394005.1. NCBI lineage: Eukaryota > Metazoa > Arthropoda > Insecta > Diptera > Calliphoridae > Protophormia > Protophormia terraenovae. Next base: position 150,166,495 of record OX596074.1, read on the forward strand.
GTACGTTGTCCCGTTTGAGCCCTATCCTGCTTTCAACAGACGGACAGACGGACGGATATAGCTAGATCGACTCAGAATCTAACCAGGACCCAGAAAATATATACTTTGTTGGGTCTTAAATGATTTGAAATTTAGATGTAACATAGATAAAATTATCTTAAAATTATATTAATAAAAAAGCATTTGTTTGTAACAATATAACCTAAATAAAATTTCTTGCATTAAATCATTAATTTTTGTATGATCATGGTGCAGCATATATAAGATGTCAAGACGAAGTTATATGTCATAGTTCGCTTCCTTCCATATTATTTCAAGATCAAACTCTTATTTGACTAGGCTAAAAACAAAATGCCTTTAAAATATAAATTTAACTTTAATAGAATAACTTTATTTTACTTACGTTAGGTTTTTTAAATAAAAGTTATTATTTAGCTTCAAAAACTATTAACCTCATATACATAAGTATTAAAGTGTTCCATAGATAAAAAATTTGTAGGAAGACCCCTCAAACGATGCATAAAAATATTTAAAAAAATTTTTAAAATTGATCTTCATTTCCCTACCAGTGATTGAAAGACACGTGTCTAGAACATTAAATCCAAAAAATAGTATTGAATTTTGTCTTGAAATGGGTATCAAAAAATTCGTAATTTTTAGCCAATTATAAAAAAAATATTTTAAAAATTTTCGCAACAATTTTAGTCCATAAACCATCATTTTAGTACATCAAGCAAAAAAGAAATCGATATTTTTCATAAAAATAATGCATAACAATTTTTTAATTTTGTTCCCTTTATGACTAAAATATTAAAAATTTGCATTGTAATAAGTACTGTTGATAATATATAATTTTCCAAATTTTTCCAAAAAATTTAGCGAAACAAAATCCCATAGGAAAATTTTTTAAAATATTTTTTGCATAACCAACATAAAATTACGAATTTTTTGACACCAATTTCGATTAAAAAATCTAAATTTTTTTTACCAAAATGTATGGGACCCATGATTTTTCAATCGCTGCACGTTGGGATAAAATGTGTCAAAAGTTGCACTTAATTGAAAACAAAATTATGTATCAATAAAAATTAAAATCTTTAAGCTAGATTATGTTGTTTCCTTATAAAGAGCTGTCAAAGTTAAGAATTTTTTTACACTTTTGAAAAATAGTAAAAAATTCCATTTTCATAAGATTTCAGTGTATTTATTTTAAATAAAAAGTCTTTTAAAGTAAAAATTTAAAATTAAAACATCAACTTTAGATGTTTAAGTGTACTTTTCTTCAAGTATTTGTAAACTATATTTTGTCCTAATATTTTTGTTATTTTTTTGAAAATTATCCTATAATACACTAATTTTCAAATTTCATGGAATGCAACTTAAAATGTTACAGGATGTTTGTTCTGCAATTTTCCACTTTAATACTATGAAAAAAAATCGTGCGCATATATAGCCCGATTTGAGAAAATATTTCTTAAAAAAAAAACACTCCAGTTGATTATATGGTCTACTCCAGTAGACCAATTTTATTACATTTTATGTACATAAAGAGCAAAATTATCTATCGAACAATGAAAAATTTTAGTCATTATCTTTATTGAGTCAAAAGTTAAATGATTTTGAATTACGAAGTTTGCAAAAATTAACAAACAGACGGACAGATGGACGGACATTAGAATTCTTTCAAAAAAATCTTAAAACTCGAAAGATATTTTTTTTTTCTACTCTATTAATATGAAAACCAAATGAAAGTATTAAAATTTTGATATCACCTTTCCCCGAATTAAGTGGCATTTTCGACACATTTAACATTGCCATGCTGCCAAAAAATATTTAAGAATTCTAAAAATGCATTTGTTTACTAACTAATAAATAGAAAAAATAGTGAGTGATCATCAAAATTTGGATATCACCTTTTCCTGAATTGAGCGTCATTTTCGTCCCATTTAACCCAAATGTATAGACGGAAGGACGTACATTACCATTCAGCCAAAAAATAATTCTAAAAATAAATTTTTTTACTTACTAATAAATAGAAAAGTTAAACTGAATTATGCATAATTTTCGACCCATTTAACTCTAATGTGTAGACGGACGGACGGACATTTCCGTTCTGCTAAAAAAAAATCTTAAAATTCTACAACTGAATTTATTTCACTAATAATCAATAAAAAATAAAACGTGATCATTAAAATATTGATATCACCTTTCCCTGAATTAAGCGCCATTTTCGACCCCTTTTACCCCAATGTGCGCTGGTAGGAAACTGTAGACCAATGTAAAAAATTTTTTAAATAATTTTTTCGTATTAAGGTAATTTTTACGCATCGTTTGAGGGGGGTTCCTACATCGAGATCTCGAAAACGGCTTTCCTGGGGACACTCTTAAGTATGAAATTACTACATTCAAAAATTGTCCTCATAAAAAAAAATAAATGCAGGACCAAAAAGATAAAAATGTAATATTAATGAAACTTTATCATCCCCTTTTATAAATCTCAGACAAAATTATGAATATTCTAAAAATTCCAAAACCTCTAATATCTTTTGAATTTTTTAGTATGCCAGCATAATACTTTGTATATAATAATGTGTTGATCTTTTTGTTTTAAAAATTCTTGAAAACCATTAATTTAAGAAGGTCATTTGTAATTTTAATCTAACAAATTTGAAAGTTTTTATAGTGTTTTCAATATAATTTTTATTACTTTTATCTTTGTTTATGGCTTAAATCTCTGAAAATACTATGAAGACACAAAAGGGCTTAAAAATAGTAACACATATGTATGTGTGTGTATGTATTTGTGTGTGGCAAATTTAATGCAAGCTTAAATTACTTTATGCACTTTTGTTCATTTGCTGCAGTTTTTTGTATAAAAGATAGCAAAAGTTGATCTTAAGACATCACAAGTTTTATTACACTTAACGCATATAGTTGTGTGGTAAAACAATCACGTCCAATACAATCATCTTAAAACAACAGATTCGTCTAAAGGATATTTATATTTACAAAAAAAAAAAACTTCTATAAAGTTTTCCGTGTATGTGTTTTTTATAAACGAGTTTTATTACCTAAGTGCGCGTGTTTAATAGAAAATAATTCTAACTTTTGCAAAAAAAAGTGTTGATCACAGAAAAGTTATTAAAGTTTATTTAACTCATTTACAAATTAACAAGTTTTCTTAAAGAATATGAAGTGGGTAGGTGAAAAAAAAAAATAAAATAAAAAATAATTTGAAAAAAAGAGAACTTTAATGAAAAGAATATTAACTATAATGGGTTTAAAAATACCATCTATCATTTTATAAATTGTGTGTTGAAAAGAAATAAAATAAATAATACGCTTCAATAAAGAAAATCGAACAAAAAAATCATATGAGCTTAATGCTCATATTTCATAAAGAAACAGAAACGTGTTTATATATAGAAATATTTTTTTTATAAAAGGACCATCAACTTTCTGTCAACTTAAATGTTTATTAAAACAATAATAATTTCTATAAAATACAAAAGAAAATCTAAAGAAATCATAACGAATTAAAAATACCCTCAACTAAGTTAAAGCATCCAAAAATTGTATAAAACCTAAAACAATATTACATACATTTATTTATAATAAACTTATAATAAGGATATTTATCTAAACATATCTATCTAATGTCCTTTATTATATTCCCCAAGTACTCATTGTACAAAGATAACTTTGTATGAGTTGGCCTTTTGTTAGATAACAGGCTTAAGGACCATATTCTTATTTCTATGATAGAGTGCATAAAAATATGAGTAAAAGTTGAATTTATGATGACACCAATTCACATAATGGAACTTTTTTGTTTTACTCCAAATTCTTTATATATGAAACGTTTAAGCATGCATCCTTAATACATACATTGATACACATATCCTGATATGTATGTTTGCATGTGTTTGTGCTTACTTATTCTCTCTTATTGTAACTTTAGCAAGACCCCAAATAATAGTCGTGCGTGAAAATTTTTACAAAAAAGGCTTTCATTTTGTTTTCCTCTTTTTTTTTTAACTCAACTAGAGATACGAGTATATATTTCATTTTCATGAGTATAAAGGCATTATCATTCTCATCATTTTAACAAAATTCTGGCAATCATTTTTCCACATATGAACTTTAAGAAAAATATCATAAGAAAAAAAATATAAATGAGAAAAATTTTTCTTTTATAATTTCCAAACAGAAATGAAAATATTTGGTTGAGGGGAAATTAGCAAAAGAAAAACGAGAGTTTGGAAAATAATCTTTAACAAAGAGATCAAAATATCTCATGGCTTTAGGCAAGAGAAACACTGATAAAAATAGGAATTAATTCTATAAAATAAACTTCAGTTAAAAATTCGTACAACATCTAACTTAAATGCAATTTTAAATGCCTTGATAGCTATTGGCCAACATTCCATTTCATTTTCTGCAATAACATTCCTTTTTTCCCGTGTATTTGCCCATCAACTATAACTGTAACATTGAGTTACAAAGACTCAAAAGTCATAAAAGGTTTATATTATTAAATAAATACACATACATACATACATACAACATAAATACAATGCCAGAATCAGCGGTAGCTTTACAATCACATCACATTCTTTTTCATCTCCTTTCTTTCTTTCTTTCTTATTGCGATTTTTATGACATCAAATGTTCTTCACAATGCAATTTAATTTTTTTAATATAAAATTTTGTTTCGAGTTTAGCAATTTTTATGGATTTCAACAACATTTTGTTTTCAATTTATAGTTTATAGCTTGTTTGTGTTTGAGTGTGCTTGCTGGCAACATTGTTAGAGCTTCATATCCAGCTCTACATGCATTGCATTTTGCTCAACAAAAAGCCGCCTTGGGTCAACAGGACCAACAACATTCATCATCTTTGGAACAAACATCGGATTCATCGGAATTGGGTAATGATTTGGGATCCACTGTTACATCATCGGAAGATTATGATGCTCATCCTCAATATAGTTTTGCTTACGATGTCAGAGATTCATTGACTGGTGATGATAAGCAACAAGAAGAAAAGCGTGATGGCGATGTTGTACAAGGACAGGTGAAATATCTTGATAAAAAAGAATATTAAATTGAGATTAATATTATTTTTTACTATCTATTCTACAGTATTCTCTTATTGAACCTGATGGTACACGTAGAGTTGTTGAGTATACTGCTGATGATGTTAATGGTTTCAATGCTGTAGTTTCCAAACAAATGTTAGATGAACAACAACGTTTACGTGCTGCTGCTGGCACTTCTTCATCCTCTCGTTATAATAGCATTGAAGTATTGCAATCTCAATTACAAGCTCATGCAATTGCCGAAGCCCAAGCCCAAAGTGCTGCCTATGCTGAAGCTCAAGCTATCGCCGAAGCCCAAGTAAGAGCTGAAGCCATGGCTCAGTCGCAACAAAACTCTCAGGCCGAACAACAGGCTAGAGCTCAAGCTGAAAATCAGGCCCGTTCTCACGCCCAACATTTGATGGAACAATTCGAACAACAATATAAACAACAACAGCAACAACAACTCCAACAACAACAATTGCAACAACAGCAATTACAATTGCAAGCTCAACAACAATTGCAACGTGCCCAACAGCAACAACAACAACAATTATTGCGTACCCAATTGCAACAATCTCAGGAACGTTTGACCAACGAACAAGCCTTATTACTCTCTCAATCTCTACCCAGCCAAGCTTTAGGTCATAGTGTACATGCCACCGTTGTCTCTCACCCACCTACTCTATTGTCACGTACTCCCAGTGGTTCAGTTTTTGCTCAAGCTCGTGATATTTCAGCTCTTAAGGATATTCGTGACAATACTGCTCGTCTTACCATTGAACGTACTTCCCAACCTCAAATTGTTATTACACAACCAGCCAGTGCCACCGTTCAAGCCTCAGTTATACACTCTCCCTTGTCGTTGTTGGATACAGCTAGTGCCAGTGCTTTAAATGGTAATGGTTTAAGAGGCAGTTCTTTGATCTCCACCAGAATTACCAGCAATGGACGTACTACTGGTAATGGAAACTTGCTCTTAAATGAATTGGATAGCAATGAATTGCAGAATTCTCTAGGACGTCATTCAACTGCTACCAGTACCGCTAGCATTAGAATTTTGAATGGTAACGGTAATGGTGAAGAAAGTACTCTCCGTAATGGAAATGGCAATGGCAACGGTAATGGAAATGGTAATGGTATCAGTCATGGTAATGGTAACGGTATCAGTCATGGCAACGGCAATGGAAACGGTATCAGTCATAGCAATGGTAATGGCAATGGCAACGGTAACGGTCGCTATACTTTAGATGAAAGTTTGGAATTACGTTTAAATGGTCACAACAGTAATGGCTTAAGAAATGTTTTGCGTCAACAACAGCAAACCAGACGTATACAAACCATTTACACCAATGGTAATGGTAACGGCAATGGCAACGGTAATGTTAACGGTAATGGCAACGGCAATGGTAAAGCCTTGTGGTAAATTTCCAGCCTACATGCTATTGTAAATTCCAGTTAAAAGCAAAAGAAAAAAAACAAACTATTTAGGACGAAAACAGCAACAACGATCATATTTAGTTTATAGAAAATATAATCAAGGCATTAATGACTCAATTCTCAACACTCGGCTAACTCTCACAGGACTATGCGTTTATTGACTTTCATTTAATTTTTTTTTATTTAGTACACTAAGTTTTAGTTTTAAGTAAAAACAAAACGTTAATTTATGTTTTTTATGTTTCTCACTTTTTTTACAAAATATTTAATTACTAATTTAAGTTAATTGTTACTAATCAAGGGATTTTGGGTTTTAATTTCTTTTTCATAATTCATTTCATACCATTAATATTCCTAAAACTACTCATTACACAATAATTATGATTTTTGTTTTCTAAACACAATAACAACAAATTTCTAGAGCCTTAAATGGGGCTGATTATTCTATCTCCCTCTTTTCTTCAAATTCATATTTCCTTATATTATTTTTTTTATAGAAAACACACACAAATTCATTTTTTTAAGACTAAAAGAAAATATAAATCTTTTCTGACAAATTTACTTGCAACATTTATCATTTAACAACAAAATATTTATTTCTCCAACTTTGTATACTATATTTTTAACTACTACTACTATTACTTTTTTTAAAACTATAAAATTTACTATCTAATACTACAATTTACTTCTTTAAACTAAAATATTTGTAAACAAATACTACTAGAAAAAGCGACAACATTGCATTTCTTACAACGATAATAGTCTGTTTACACACATACATACATACATTTATATAATACATACATACAAACAAATAGTACATATTTATTTACATTATTTTTGTCATGTTAAATATTTAATATTTATGTTTACAATCATATTTTTCTACTAACTACTGCATTTTTATTCATCTTGTTCTCTTTTAACAGCTCTATCTCTTACACATACACACGCATACAAACAAACACTCTTTCTATTTCTTTTTATGTATAAATGTGTATTGACTAAGATTAAAACTAATACTAATATTTTGCTCTATTATTTTTATTTTTTTTTTTTCTTTCATTTTAGTTCATAAGCTAAGTTTTAAAAAATGGCATCTTAAAAAAAGCATTAAAAAAAAGAAATAAAATATATTTTTTTGCAACATAAATGCAAAAAGAAAAACAAAAGAACTTTATTGTTTATTATTTGGCAAAACTGGTAAACTTTCAAGTCTTTTTCTTATGCTACTTCATTGTTATCATGGTAGAGACTTTTTAAATTTAAACTATGAAACCATTTATGGAAAAGATTATCAACATTTATTTATGAACTTTAGGCGAACTTGAAGATTTTTTTTTTTTTATTTTTTATTTTTTGAACAAAATATATGGCTTGTTTATGAAAAAGGATTTCGTTTAAAAGAATTATATCAAAAGATTTTAAACTCCAAACCAAAAAATAAGAACAATTAATGGGATGAAACTGATGATATTATACATTGAATGTTAGTATTGAATAGTAAACCATCAAGTACTCTCATTACAATTTACTTCTTTAAACTAAAATATTTGTAAACAAATACTACTAGAAAAAGCGACAACATTGCATTTCTTACAACGATTATAGTCTGTTTACACACATACATACATACATTTATATAATACATACATACAAACAAATAGTACATATTTATTTTTATTATTTTTGTCATGTTAAATATTTAATATTTATGTTTACAATCCTATTTTTCTACTAACTACTGCATTTTTATTCATCTTGTTCTCTTTTAACAGCTCTATCTCTTACACATACACACGCATACAAACAAACACTCTTTCTATTTCTTTTTATGTATAAATGTGTATTGACTAAGATTAAAACTAATACTAATATTTTGCTCTATTATTTTTATTTTTTTTTTTTTTCTTTCATTTTAGTTCATAAGCTAAGTTTTAAAAAATGGCATCTTAAAAAAAGCATTAAAAAAAAAGAAATAAAATATATTTTTTTGCAACATAAATGCAAAAAGAAAAACAAAAGAACTTTATTGTTTATTATTTGGCAAAACTGGTAAACTTTCAAGTCTTTTTCTTATGCTACTTCATTGTTATCATGGTAGAGACTTTTTAAATTTAAACTATGAAACCATTTATGGAAAAGATTATCAACATTTATTTATGAACTTTAGGCGAACTTGAAGATTTTTTTTTTATTTTTTATTTTTTGAAAAAAATATATGGCTTGTTTATGAAAAAGGATTTTGTTTAAAAGAATTATATCAAAAGATTTTAAACTCCAAACCAAAAAATAAGAACAATTAATGGGATGAAACTGATGATATTATACATTGAATGTTAGTATTGAATAGTAAACCATCAAGTACTCTCATTAAAATCAAATACAAGGTCAGCACAAACAGCAATTGAGTTCCCCAAAAATCGATATTTAGAAGGCAATTCCAAAAAAATCCTTAACCATTGATATCTTGGTAAATGGGCCTCCAAATGTAAAAACGACCTTAATTTGCGATCACTTACATTTCTTATAAAAAACTGACGTTTTCTATGAAATAAAAAAAAAAAAATAATCCATTGATATCTTGGTAAATGGGTCTCCAAATGGAAAAAGGACCTTAATTTGTGATCACTTACATTTCTTATAAAAAATTTATATTTTTTATGAAAACTAAAAAAAAAAAAAAAAAATACCATTGATATCTTGTTAAATAGGCCTCCAAATGGAAAAAAGGCTTTCATTTGTGATCACCAGGGAAACCAAAATATGCAATTGCATGTTTTTTTCTGGACGTTGAATGAAGCCATCGATTAAATATTATCCATTTCAGAACAAAGAAATCATTTTGGCATCGATTTGTTAGCGCATATTTATGCATATTTTACTCTTAACGGCATATTTTTGCATTTGGGGATTTTTAGTGCATATTTATAGCATATCTTGTTATTTTTAGGTCATATTTATCTCTTTTAGAGCATATTTTGGCATTTTAAGGATAATTTTTTTATACCTCATGAAATGTTTTTCAAATTTAATTTTATAAAAAAATGAGAAAACAAAAAAAAATAATAATTTTAAAATTAACTTTAATGGATACCATTTTATCGTTGAGAAGCTTGTCTTGTAGCAACAAGATTGAATATTATTATTGAAGTTTATGTTGTAAAAACAATTTTTTTTATGAAAGCATATCGAGCCCTAACAGCGAAAATGTTGTAGGTGCATAAAACAAAACTTTACAGGAGAAGCATTTTTGTTATTGTTTACACATTGTTATATGTATGAAAAATGTCACGATAAAATTACATTCGCTATAAATCTGAAATGACCTGATACGACGATGAAATTTTGACAAATGATCTAAATGGTTCTAAATTAAAGATTTTCATCAAAGCACGAATTTCGAAAGTCAGTGATCGTTATGATAATTTTGATAACTTTTCAACTAAAAATAGTGTCTAGAATTTAGGGTGATCGATTATTCGACTTTTTTGAGAAACCGGTTTTCGAATAGTTCGAATAGTTGGCATTTTAAAAAAACCGGTTGCACTTTTTGAAATTCAGAAAAAACCGGTTAACCGGTTTTTTGCAGGAGTTAATATTTATATCAAAAGACTACATTTCTTTAAAAAAATCAATTCTTATAATTAAGTTAAAATTTATTAAATACAAGCGTAAAAGCCTAACAATGTCAGGAAAAATAATATAATAATGAAAATATGCACAAACAAATCCGAAAATTAAAAGAAAAAAATATGAACATCATTTAGACACCTTCCTCTCCCTAATCGAAGTCAATTATTTGAAGCCGTTCAAATTTATTGGAATTATATTGATTAAAGTTTTAAATTCGTAAACCTTTCAAAAAAAAAAATTTTCGTAAATGCGCTCCCTGGCCGAAATTCAGAATCAGTTTTTTATAGAATTTGGAGAACAAACAATAAGTATAGCAACTCAAAAGTTCCTAATACCAAAACAGACTTTTTGGTCAATGATAGAAACATCTGGCACTGTTAGAATTTGTTGAACGAATAGTTTTATAAGTATGCCGATTTTTAGTTTCTTACGTCGTCTGGGAGCTTCAGAAAGCTCTGGAAAGGAAACATTACTTAGGAAAGATATATTTAAATCCATATATATAGATCCACGTATTTTCGCTCCCTGATAGAGATTTCAAAATCTGGCTTCGTTAGGATTTGTAGGACGAATAGGGTTATAATTAAGCTGAATTTTAATTTTTATGTCTTCTGGAAGCCTTAGAAAGCTCTGGAAAGAGAAAAAAATTTTAGAAAAAGACACATAAATCTCACATAAACCACATAAACCTGATAAAAATTTCAAAACATGGCTCCATTAGGATTTGTTGGACAAAAAGTTTTATAATTAAGCCAAATTTTAATTTTCTACGTCGTTTGGTAGCTTCAGAAAGCTCTGGAAAGAGAAAAAATGCTACGCAAATTATATATCTAGATGACTAGAAGATAATTATGTTTCAAAATTGTAGAAAAATTCATCTAAAATTTAGTTAGCATAAACAGAAACCTTGGCTTAATATGGAAGCCTGTCGCAATTGAATCGATTCTGCAGGTGAAACTTTTTTAACACAACACCTTTAAAAAATAAAGGAAATATTAGATCAAAAAAATTAAATTGGGTCATATAGGATAATTATTAATTATTTATTTGTTATTTGTATTACAGAATAAATTCCAATTTAAACTTAAACTATATTTTAAAAACATAAGAAATCAGTCTTTATGAATATTTAAAAAATTATTCCTAAATTTTCAAATATCACTATCACTATTTAGTACATGTTTTCTGAAATAAAATGCTATTTTTAAAATCGGTTTTTTGTGTTTAAAAAAACCGGTCTATTCGACATTCGAAAAAAGAACATTTTGAAAAAACCGACAGCACATTGACTGAAAAAACCGGTTGGAAAACCGCGTCGATCACCCTACTAAAATTAGATGGGTAAGAAAATAGAAGATCAATAACGTTTTTTGATAAATTTCAGTTTTGCCTTATTAACGTTGAAATATCAATAAAACCATTTGTTTTAATAATTTTGTTAAAAAATTATACAAAATCTTTGTTTTTTAGTGCATATTTTCGCGTTTTTTAGAGCATATTTTTCGCTTTTTACTACATATTTAATGCGCATAAAACCCATTTGTTTAGAGCATATTGTGGTTTCCCTGGTGATCACTCACATTTCTTATAAAAAATTTATATTTTTTATGAAAATTAAAAAAAAAAAAATCTAACCATTGATATCTTGGTAATAGGCCTCCAAATGGAAAAAGCACCTTTATTTGTGATCACTTACATTTCTTATAAAAAATTTATATTTTATATGAAATTCCGAAAAAATATTTAACCATTGATATCTTGGCCTCCAAATGGAAAAAGGATCTTAATTTGTGATCACTTACATTTCTTATAAAAAATTTATATTTTGTATGAATTTTCGAAAAGATTTTTAACCATTGATATCTTGGTAAATAGGCCTCCAAATGGAAAAAGGACCTTAATTTGTGATCACATACATTTTTATAAAAAGTTGATATTTTGTAAATTCAAAATAATCTTTAATCATTAATATCTTTTTTTAAAAAATCAAATAATTATTTCAAATTTTAAGGCTCAAAATTAAGATATGTATCAGTTTAATTTGTACTGTTATTGTTTTTTTTTTTTTTTTTTTTTTTTGCAAAATCGCAGACTAAATATTTTTAAAATACCATATCATCTCACACATTATGAGTCTGAGTGTATTAATGCCAATAACTCAATTTGTCTGCAGTCAGTGGTTTGTGTTTAGTGTTTATAAACCGGTTAACCGAAAAACCGGGTTTTTCTTCAAATTTCGGTTATTTGCGAACCGGTTAATTTGAAATATTCAATTTCGGTTAACCGGTTTACCCGGTTTTTCTGTGTCGGTTAACCGGTTTCAAAAATTTGCTAAAAATATCACAAAATTTCGTCCTTAGTTGTTTTTTTCTGAATTTAAAATATAAGAAAATATGATTAAACTATTAAAAATGTTTGCTGTTTGAGTTAACAAGTAGCCAGGTGATATATATTTACTTGTTTGAAGTTAAATATATTTTAAAACTGTATGTATAAATAACTCAGATGGATAATTAAGCATTCCATTTACAAAAACTTAAATTTCATGCGAATGAAATTTTCCAAAAGAAGAAAATACTTATGTAACATTACACCTACTAATGTATAGCTTAAGATAAAAATAAGATTTTATATAGGATAACAAGAATAAAGAATTCAAAAGTAGAACTAAATAAGTGCAGAAAATGTACTTGATTAATAATCTTCTAAATGATTAATAATCATCTAAAAATTAAAAACAAATCTCTCTTTAGTAAAAAAAAGTGCTATTTATTTTTCCAATTTTATGCAGATATATTTATAAAATTTTTTTTTTATAAAAATTATATAAACTTTTCCTTGAGAAAAAAAACGTGAAAAAAGTGAATATAAATCATAATATAAAGCACATTATCCTAGGTCTAAAGCTTCCTTTTTGTAAAATTTCGATAATTTAATTTTAATTTTCAGCTAGAAAAATTAAAAATAAAACTGAAAAAATAAAGTTTTTTTTTTTTTTTTCGATCATTATTAAGCTTCAAAAGCTGTGCTAAAAGATGCCATAAAAGTTGTTTTTATAAATTATATTAAATCTAGCCTAAAGGCTAAAAAAAAGGATTATAAAATTTCGATGTAAATCAATCGAAATTTATAAAGAACACTGCAGTGCACTGTTTATTATTTGGTGCATGGTTAAACCAATAAGATGAAAAACAATTTTTAGCCAAAAATATTTTTATTAAGCTTCAAATTAGAGCAATTATTTAAATGTCGGTTAACCGGTTTTTTAGTAGACGGTTAACCGAAAAACCGGTTTTTTAATTTTACCCAATTTTCGGTTAACCGTCAAACCGGTTTTTTGAAAAGTCGGTTTTTTATAAACACTATTTGTGTTTCTCGTTTTACTTTAAACATTCTGGTCAACATATTTGAGAAGGTCATGAAGGTAATTTTAATCTAACAAATTTGAAAGTTTTTAACATGTTTTCATTATAATTTTCTTAGTTATTTTATTGTTTTTTGGCTTAGATTTCTTTAATACTGTGAAGACACAAAAGGGCTGCAAATTATTTACAAGCTGGTATCTGTGTATCCAATTGTGTTTATTTTAATGCAAGCTTGAATTACTTTTTTTATTTTTGTTTATTTGCTGCAAAATTTACTATAAACGTTGGCAACAGCTGTTCTAAAGTCATCACATGTTTTACTGCATTCACCGCATACAGTTGTGTAGTAAAATAATCGCGTTTAAAAAAAAAATTCATTAAACAATAGTTTCATCTAAATTATATAACGAAATAATATATAATAAAAAAAGTATTTTCAAAACTTTTCCAAAAACAAAATAAGTGTTAAAAACATATAAAACCAAGTGTCATTTGTTAAATAATTTACAAATTAAAAAATAATCTCTGAGAATATGAAGTGGGTATGTGAAATCAAAAAAGGCAAAGATGCTTAGAAAATTAAAAAGTTAAATAATAAAATGAAAACATTAAAAATAATAGGTTACAAACTTCCTTTTATGTTACAAAAATTATGTTAAGAACAAAAAAATATATAAAAGTGACTCAAGTGACTCAGAGTGTCACTGAACATATTTTGATATCCTTGGACAAATATATTTTATACGATTTTAATTAAAAAACTTATTCTGATTAAAATAGTGCTCTAAGCTGTAGTAAACAATTGAAATTTGCGGTATTATATTAGTTAGAAACTATATATTACGTTGTCGAATTGTGTCAAAGTGAATAAAAGAAACATAATTAAAATTTTAATTTAGAATTAAATAAGTTCTATTCCATTTACCTAAAATACTTTACATATAATTATTTCTGACATGATTCTCTCTATAAATATATGTATATACACATTCAAATATTTTGAATTTAGTTTCGAGTTAGTCATTTTTATGGATTTTATAAATAATTTGTTTTCAATTTATAGTTTATAGCTTGTTTGTGTTTGAGTGTGCTTGCTGGCAACATTGTTAGAGCTTCATATCCAGCTCTGCATGCATTGCATTTTGGACAACAAAAAGCCGCCTTGGGTCAACAGGACCAACAACATTCATCATCTTTGGAACAAACATCGGATTCATCGGAATTGGGTAATGATTTGGGATCCACTGTTACATCATCGGAAGATTATGATGCTCATCCTCAATATAGTTTTGCTTATGATGTCAGAGATTCATTGACTGGTGATGATAAGCAACAAGAAGAAAAACGTGATGGTGATGTTGTACAGGGGCAGGTGAGATATTTAGATCAAACAGAATAACAAGAAAAAGGAAGAATCTTTTCTTTTATGTATTCCACAGTATTCTCTTATTGAACCTGATGGTACACGTAGAGTTGTTGAGTATACTGCTGATGATGTTAATGGTTTCAATGCTGTAGTTTCCAAACAAATGTTAGATGAACAGCAACGTCTAGGTGTTTCCGCTACAGATGGCACTTCATCTTCTTCTCGTTATAATAGCATTGAAGTTTTACAATCACAATTACAAGCACATGCAATTGCCGAAGCCCAAGCTCAAAGTGCTGCCTATGCTGAAGCTCAAGCTTTGGCTGAAGCTCAAGTAAGAGCTGAAGCCATGGCTCAGTCGCAACAAAACTCTCAGGCCGAACAACAAGCTAGAGCCCAAGCTGAAAATCAGGCTCGTTCTCAGGCTCAACATTTGATGGAACAATTCAAACAACAACATAATCTGCAACAGCAACAACAACAATTACAATTGCAAGCCCAACAATTACAATTGCAAGCTCAACAACAACTGCAACGTGCCCAACAGCAACAACAACAACTATTATTGCGCACCCAATTGGAACAATCTCAGGAACATTTGACCAACGAACAAGCCTTATTACTCTCTCAATCTCTACCCAGCCAAGCTTTAGGTCATAGTGTACATGCCACCGTTGTCTCTCACCCACCTACTCTATTGTCACGTACTCCCAGTGGTTCAGTTTTTGCTCAAGCTCGTGATATTTCAGCTCTTAAGGATATTCGTGATAATACTGCTCGTCTTACCATTGAACGTACTTCCCAACCTCAAATTGTTATTACTCAACCAGCCAGTGCCACCGTTCAAGCTTCAGTTATACACTCTCCCTTGTCGTTGTTGGATACAACTAGTGCTTTGAATGGTAATAGTTTAAGAGGCAGTTCTTTGATCTCTGCTAGAGTTACAAGCAATGGACGTTCTAATGGTAATGGAAACTTGCACTTGAACGGTAATGGCAGACATTCCAGTGAACAATTGTTGGAGGAATTGGACAGCAATGAATTGCAAAATTCCCTTGGACCTCACTCAGCTTCTATTAGCACATCTAGAATTTTGAATGGTAATGGCAACGGTAATGGAAATGGCAATGGCATCAGTCATGGCAACGGTAATGATAACGGTATTAGTCATGACAATGGTAATGGAAATGGAAATGGAAACGGTAATGGTAGTGGCATCGGCAATGGAAATGGAAATGGCATTAGTCATGGCAATGGTAATGACAATGGAATCTCACACAGCAACGGTAATGGTAATGGCATCACTCATAGTAACGGTAATGGTAACAACGTTAGTCATGGCAACGATAATGGCCATTACACTTTAGATGAAAGTTTGGAATTACATTTAAATGGTCACAGCAACAATGGTTTAAGAAATGCCTTGCGCCATCAACAGCAAACCAAACGTCTACAAACCATTTACACCGACGGCAATGGCAACAGTAATGGAAAAACTGTATGGTAAATTAAAGGTATTTCCAGTTAAAACTCCAAGCAATTTAGGACGAAAACAGCAACAACGATCATAATTAGTTTACATAAAAAACCAAATATGACTTTAATGATTCAAACCTTTAACTCGGCTAACTCTAACTGGACTATGCATTTAATAACACTCGTTTAATTTTCTTTTTTTTATCATAGTTTTTTAGAACACTGTATGTTTTTTGAATAACTGGGCTGTAGCTTTCCGCTTTTTAATTTAACAACAAAATGTGTTTTTAATGTTTCTCATTTTTTATTTTTTCTTATTTTATCAATAAGTATTTTATTACTAGTTTAAGTTATTTGTTACTAATCAAGGGATTTTGGGGTTTTATTTTTTCATACTAATTAACAAACTTACAGATATATTCCTAAAACTACTCACTGAAAAATTATTACGCTTTTTGTTTACTTAACCAAACAGCAAATTTCCATGGCCTTAAAAAAAGTCCTAAGGAATTTCTCTTCCCTTTAACCATAGAAAACAACTAGAACTTCAACTCTTTTCATTTGCTCAGCAACAAAAAAATTATTCTCTATTCACATATACATTTGCTCTGTAGAAAATTCTACTAACACATACAAAGAGTTGGGTTTTTTTGACAGTTGAGTTAGGTTTTTTGTGAGCAAGTTGGAGTTCTAGTTATAATCTATGGCCTAAAACTTATGTACTTTAAACTTTCCTATTTTTTTTTTCTTTAATAAAAATAAGAAATATTTTGACTTGAATTTATTTAAAATTTTTGTTTGGAAAATTAACTTGCAGCATTTATACTTCAAGAAAAAACAATTTTTTTTTTATCAGATATTTTACTCTTATTTTTTCTTAAAATTTTATAATTTCTTTCTAACTCTATCTGTTAAACAAGCTCACTTATATACATTAAGAAACTATATATAAGCTACGTATATCTCTTCCTTATTCTTATGTTTATTAGTGTGTATTTTTTAATATTGTTCCTTTTTTATTTTCTTTAAATATTTAATTTATAAGTTATGTTTAAAAATTGCAATTTTAAAAAAATAATTAAAAAAAAAACGAATAAACCCGAAAAAAATTGTATTAATTGTACAACTAGTTACAGAACACATGAAAATCTACTTTGGCGTTACGACCAATGATTTTTGTTCGAAATTGTCACATTCAGAACTACTGTCATAGAAGCGTTAGGGAACGGTTTCAGAACCATTTTTTTTTTCTAATGGGCTATTTCCTAAAGGCCTCTTTTGACATCAATTTCATTTTGTAAATACTCTTTTTTTAATTTTTGAAATTTTTTATACAAGTATTTTAAACAGTTCTAGGAAGTCATTCGGGAACGAGTAATTTGTTCTCAGAATTTATGTAGAAGTCATACAGAATAGGGAATCTAAAATATTCCCTAAAACGAATTTAGAATCAGAATATGGTTCTACTCCATTAGTGTCGGAATTTGTTGTGATACCATTAGTTCTGAGGATTTTATTAAAGAATCTGAAGTGGTTCTGATTACAACTGTTCTAGAACTAATGATTTTAGAACACGCTCCTTTAACCTCCGCGCTTAAATCAATAAACAAAATCCAGAGGACATTTGAGATTCACTAGATTTACTATATCTGGGTATAATAACTGGTCGCCACAAAAAAGGCTTTTTTGTTAAACAAATTTGGAGTTTGACGAGTGCTTTCAGTTTTTTTTTTTTTTCTTGATTTTAATATTTACTTTCATATTTCTTTTAGATACTTTTAGAGTTATTTAGAAACTAGTAGCGATACAAAAGTTGCAAAGATCTGTGGTTTATCTTTTATATTACAATAAGATATTACAATCAGTCTTGCCAGTTTATCCTTTTTAAGGCTAAATCTAGCCTTTTTATTTTGCTTTTAGTCTCAAAATTTTCTTTTTAGCTTCTAGGCTTTTTTCTAGCTTTTTTTTATTATTAACATAGCCCTAAAAATTTACTCATTTTATTTCTACAGAATCATCAATTTAAGCATTTTTGTGTATTAATTCGCACAAAAAAATCGAAATTATTTATATTTAATGAAAATTTTCGCCTGCGGCCCTTCTTTCTACAACAACGCTTCTCAAATGGGGGTCCGCGACCCACAAGGGGTCCGTACAGACATTCGGGGGGGGTCGCGAAGAGATTCTGAAAAATTTTGTTGAACACACAATTATTTTATGTAAATAGTATGTAGAAGTTTAAATAAAAATTCCAATGAAAGTAAGAAACTAAGTATTCAAAAATGATAAGATATCTTTATACAAAAAATCTCCAAATTAAAGACAAAAGTTAAGATTTTTTAATGGGTTCTTTTAGGAATCAACTAGCATTAGATGCAAGAAAACCAATGTTGAAACTCGAGCTTCGATTGAAAATATTCTGTTTGATAAAGAATACAATGATCAAATAAAGAAATTGATGCTGTCGAATGACACAATATATAGAAAACAATGATGCGGCAGGGAAAACATTTAATTAAAAAGATAAATAGTTTACTTTAACTTGATGAAACTATAAATTTTTCACTTTTATTTTTTGTTTATTATGCCAATAACTTCGAAATTTAACCATGGAATAACATTCTGTGTAATAAGATTATTAAAATTTGCTCGAAAGGTGTGACTTCTCTATGCTAAGTACACAAAATATTTATTTCGCAGAGAAAGTTGCAGGCTGTAAAAATTAATTTTGCTTAAACGACTTTATAATTCAAAGGCGTAAAAATGCTTACAATATGAATATTGATAAAATACTAGATTCAATTCAAAAAGAGTTAAAATATAGATTTAAAATATAGCAAAGTTTATCAGCTTGTTGGCTCCGAAGTTCTAAAAGTATTAGAACAATTTTCATCAACATACATTTGTATGTGGAACTGACGTATTCGCTCTTTTGTCCATCAAAACTAAAGTATCGATTTTTTGTGTTCGCATTATAAGACAAAGTCTCTTACTATTAAAGATCTCATGAAGCAAAAATAATGTCGCAATTATTAATATTATTTTATCTTTATATAACATTTTATCTAATTTTTAAACTAGTCAAAGTTGTAGTGGGTCGCGCTTCCATTACAATTTCAAAAGGGGGTCGCGAAGCAAAATCTTGTGAGAACCTCTGTTCTACAACAATATTATAAGTATTTTTTAACAAACTTTGTTACCTATAAAAACTATTTACAATTCACTATTTACTATTTACAAATTCACTAAAATATCTTTAAGAAATACCAAAATCTAATGAGAAAAAAACATATATCCTTTTCTGACCTTTTTTAAAGTCTAATTTACTTCTTTTTTTTCTCAAGTCCTGGCAACACTGATTACAATTGCAATTAGATCTAATATTAAGTTCACACATATTCGTTTTCTACTTGTTTTTTGGAAAACGCAATGAGTTTAATCATCACTGTTCACATATCATTTTATTGTGTTTTTCCTTTTGGTGTGTTTTGGTTTAAATAAAAATTTCACACACAAACACTTTTTTATTGAAAAAAATAAAATTTTTAAACAAATAAAATTTATGAAGAAATATAATTTTCATTCATAATTTTTAATTTTTTGTTTGACAATTTTTACAAATTCTGTTTTCAACAAATTTCTATGTACTAAAATATATAAATAAATATTTCTTCCCTGTGTGGAAATTAAGTTTGTTTTTATTGTGTTAAATAATTAAACAACTCGAATCGAGAATTTTTCTAGCTTTAAAATATATGAAAAAACAAGTCAGTTTGTTTGTGTTTTTTTAAAAAACAGCTCGTTTTTCAAAAAACTTTTATATGTGAACATAGTATAAATCAAAAAAATTAATGAACAAATAACTACGGTGGTAATACTTTATTTCTAAATAGTATTAATATTCTGTGTACCCATCGGAAAATACTTAAAAAGAAAAATAAATATAAAAAAGACAATTTTTAAAAAAAAAGTTTTTAACATACTTTTTAAATTTTTATTAAAAATATGTTAATCACTTTCAAAGCTATAGAGTTGCAACAGTTTTCAAAATCAAAATTAATAAAGTTAATTTTACATGCTTGTGTATACTCCTCTAAATATACACCAAATTTATTATAACTCATACGACACTACATAACCCTTTTATGGTAAATTTTTATTAAATTTGATTTACTGGAACTCTATTATTTTCGAAACAATTTTTTTAAACATTTTTTATTTTTGCAAGTCATTTGTGGTCAATTAATAAAATATAAAATTAAATAAACATTTCTAAATTAAAAATCCAAATTAAGATCCTTTAAACTTCAATAAATTGAAGATCCTTAAATTAAAATATTTCTTATCGTACATCACGCACTCACGTTTTTTCTCTTTTGGGTCACTTCATTCATTTATTTATTTACCAGCTACATTTCAAATCAAAAATTTATTTGTAATAACTCAACAAAGAAAAGTAAAAAATACAACAATCCTCTCGTATTTCCTACAATTTCTTCAATTAATTAATTTTCCACTACATAGAAAGTAATCGTCGGCAAATACTTACTTCTTGGTCGTAAACTTTTTAACAAACTCCTCGCAACAGACGGTCAAATGTAAAAAAGGGCAAAGTGAAAATATAGTATGGATGGATGAAAGAAATTAAAATTATAACTATTTCAACATTTACGAGTTTAATGCCATTCACTGGCTCACCCACTCACTTACTTACCCACTTATTCACTCAATCATTGACTTCTAACTATTACGCCATTACGTTGTGTATTTTATAAGGGGGTGAGCAAAAGTTTGTGTAAATCAAAGATACTTGTAGAAAAATAAATAAAAACATTTGCTCTATTCAATTTTATAATGTGCCAGTGGATTTTTGCATAAACATTAGGAAATCACTTAAAAGTTCATAAAAAAAAATAAAAAATTGCGAAGTAAACTAAGTGAGTGGAAAAGTTTTTCAGCTAAGTATTTTTTTGTTCCTTCTTCGAGGGCAAATAAATTGTAGACGCGTTCAAATAGCTAAACACAATGCTAACTACTAAATGACGTTATCAACGCAATAACATACACGTAGATACACAAATACACTCTAGAGTATGAAACAGGAAGAGGAAACACAACAACGGCATTTGTCTTGTATCATTTAACGCATTGACAAGTGACGAGGGCATTGTATCATATTACATAGAAGCTTTTTAAACACTCAAAGAATTATAAAATATTTATTAAAAGAGTTAAAAGATTGTTTGATGCAAATGCAAACAAAATATTTAGATATTTCCATAATATTTAACTTATTGTTAATGTAAATTTGTTATATGCAACAAATTTTTTATAAAAGTATTAAATCCATTTAATATGATTTTATTTTTCTGAGTGTATAAAACTCTTCTTTACTCTAAACAAGCAATTTGTAAAGCTAAACTATTAAAACTACATACTGCTATTATTACTCGTGCAACAATAACAGTGTTGAATGCCAGTATTGGTATTAGTGTTGCCTATAATGTAGCTATTTATGTACATATGTATGTATGTATGTATGTATGTATGTATGTATGTATGTATGTATGTATGTACGTACGTATGTATGCATGTATATAAGTGTATGCATTTCCTGAACGGATATGGATACAATTAAGCTCAAGTGTTTGCAAACAATTTGTAAAATGAATGTTGAAAGCATTGTTAATTGTTGCTGTTGCTATTGCTCTTGATGTTGATGATATGTATGTTGTTACTACCCAATGTTGTTCGTTGTTCCTTTTAACGTTAACACTCTGATATATAGAAGATGAAAAAAAAAAAAAAACAACTACAAAAATATTTTTACAATAACCCGCAGCAGCACTAAAGATTGATTGCTATGAGGGAGAAGAGTGTAACGAAGAAATCGATAGGTATCGCATAGAAAATGAAAAAGAGCATTATCATGTTACAACATCAAATTCAATTTCCTCAATTTCCCAACGCGGCAATGTACAACAAACCAACATGCTTAATAAATAGTATTATCTTCGTTAGGTGTATTAATATGTGGCAACATTTTTGATTTCTTGTTAAAAGTAAAATCCTTTTGCAATCTTTAAATCACTGTGTTTGAGATTAAATCAAATAAACAAGATTTTAAAGTCAAGCAATTTCAAAATATTGATTTATTTAAAAAAATTAAAACTCAAACTAAAATTGTAAAAAAAAACAAAATTCCTCCAAACAAAGAAATGTCTTTTATATTAACAAAAACTCATCAGACTAATATCATCCCTCAATTATTAAAAAATCTGTTGACAAATATAAACTTACATCCAGTTGAATTTAATAAAAATCTGTCATCATGTTCCAGTAAGATTGATATTTTGAAGACGATGAAAAATTCTAGTACACCTCATCCTCCTAAGGATCCACCTGACAACTATAATCCTTCATGTATAGAACACGAAGCCTTAGAGGTTCCAGATTTCATACCGCCAGCTGTTTTTCGTCCATTTACATCTAAATGTGAAATACTGGGACCAGGAGCTGATAAGAGAGGTTGTTATAAAAATTCTGAATATTTTTCATATCATCGTTATTCATTTGCTGCCTTGCAATTGGCTGCTTTGGAAATACGTGCAGAACGTATGAAGGTGAGTGATATACGTTGCCTCTACGATAATGAGGAAAGTGATGATGATAAAAGTAGCAGTGATGAGGATAACAAATGAAGTTTCTTTGAAGCAGTTTTGTGGCAATACAATTGTTATATAATTATTGTTTGTGTTATTTAATATTTTTAATAATAAAGATTTTTAATCAAATAATTTTTTCCATGATTTTTTTCTATTCGGCAGCTAATTTTAAAAATGTCGCCGATTTCATAAGGAAAATTATGAAAAATGAAAAAAAAATAATATAAATGATTTAAATTTAAAGAAATTAATGAATTTACGAAAGGTTTTACATTGATTTGCTTTTAATTAAAAAATAAAAATCATTAGTTTCGGTAATAGTTTGAATATTTCTAACTTTTTTAACAAAGCAATTTGTTCATTATTGCAATATAAAGAAAATAGAAAATTATATTTGTTCTTAAAATAAACTCTTAGAGTTCATTTACATTGGGGATTTTCCCTGGAAAAAATCGCTGCAACTTTTACGTTTGTAGACAAGAGGTGTAGAGAAACGCGCGGGTTAGAAATGTTGCATGTCGTCGCAAAGCCAAAAAATTTCATGAAATTTTTTCAAATTTACTTTAAATTTTTATGATTTGTTGTTTTTTGTCAAACATTTTTCACGATACAAATTTATATGTGTAAATACAGAAGGGATTTGTAAACAACTTCAAAACAAAATATCATTAAAAAATGCTGCGATAATTCCCAATGTAAATAGGCTCTTACTTTTTAAAATTCCATGTACTAAAACAATCCAAATTTGTTTATATTAATTTATATTTATCTTATCTTATTGAATTCTGTTGTTAATTCTCAAGGTTTCAAGTTTTTGACATTTGTCTTTTATACTTTTACTTACTACTGATGCCATATTAGATATTAATTGTATAATGAGGATACTACTCTCTCTATTACAATTTTTAATAAATTACTACTTTAGATATGCGAAAAGTATAAGAGCTTCACTCTCCCATTTGTCCTTTTTTATTTTATCAATCAATATGATAAAAAGAAGAGTTCCTACAAAATTTGAGGTCTTTCCTCAAATTTCATCTCAAATATACAGGTTTATAAAAAAAGTTATATGAACAAAATACTCTAACTTTTACTGTAATAGTTCTCAAGATATGCGGATAATTATATATACTTTGTATGGGGGAACCACTTCCCCAAGTCCTAACTCTGCTCTTTTTATTTCATGTATACAACATGATAAGTTCTTTAGATATGCCATTAAGAATATATGCATGTTTGGGGGGTATCATTTTCCCAGGTCCTACTCATTCCATTTGCATCTGAACATATGAAGGATATTGAGAATGTTATTCTAACAAAATGTTTAAACTTTTGCTGGAATAGTTTCTAAGATATACGATATTCAAAATTTTCGATGTATTGGGGGTATCATATCCCCTGGTCCTATCCATTCCATTTTAATTTTAAGTTTGGTGGCCAAAGAGAAAGATATTCTTGCAAAATTTTAGGAATTTTGCTGTAACAGTATTTAGGTTATCTGATAAAAGTACATTCAGACAATAATATTTAGTGTTAAGATTTTTCGAAAGTAAAATATTACATACTTTACAGGTATGTCAAAAAATCCGATAGAAAAATCATGAAGTATTTTAGACGGTAATATTATCCTTGAGTGTATTGCAAATTCTAACCTTTATGAAATTCATGATGAATTTAATCCAAAATGTTTGTTTTGTATTTCTTTAATATTTTTGTTTATTGTTTTTATTTCTTGTTTATGAAAAAATATAACTGAAAATCAAAAGCTTTTGAACAATTTCAAAAAAAAAAAATTTAAAATACTATTGGTATTTCATAATCAAACAATTTGTATTCAGACGAAAAGTCTGAATACAAATCTTAATATAGAATATTATCGTCTGAAAATACCTTAATTAGTATTTATTATTATTTTTTCAAATTTTCACCTTTGACCTACGTATTTTAAAGGTTATTCTTCTCTATTTTTTTGGAAAATTGCAAAAAGGCTAACTTTTACTCATATACATAAATGCACCCGACAAACTTCAGGTCCGATGCGGCACGGTTTAACGATATCCTATTTTACTAATATTTCACCCAGTATGTTTTTGCAACCCAAAGAACAATACTAGTGCGAGTTACGGTCAAAATATTAAAGTATGAAGTTTTAATGATAGTGTTTATTGGAAATAAACTAAGGACTCTAATCTGACCAACATATTTAACTCACAGATAAAATTAAAAAAACAATTGTGCTGGGATAAGGACTTGAGACGTACGTCAATCTGGCTCCCTGAAGAGGGAATATAACGTCAATGTGGGCTTTTTTAAAAAATCAAGTAGAATTCTATTCAAAATTGTTATTTCAATAATATATAATTTTTTTCAAAATTACTTATAATAATCTCGTAATCTGATAATTTTTATTACAAAATAACAATTTCTTTAAAAATAAATGAAACTTAATATTTTAACAACTTACACATTGTATTTTTAAATACTTGTTAATAAAATAATATGACGTTATTTCCAACAGAAACAATAGTATAGAAATTTTAAAGAAAAATGGTTTTAAAGTTTAAAAATTTAAAATTTAATAAGTTGACTAAAAGTTTTAATAATATCAGCGATTGTATGACTTTTAAAGTCGAAAATGTTAAAAATGTCGGCGACTATTAAAATTCTTCGTCGGCAACGAAGTTCCGATGGCGCTTTAAAGGCGCCATCTACTGTAAAACAAAAGTCTTACAACTGTAAATAAACTGCCTACGTATGATTCATGTCCCTACTAACTCATATGCATTCGACGGTTTATATCTTTACTATATTTAACTAATGCAAGTGTGTATGAATTAGATAAGCTATTGTGAATTATTTCATACTAATTACCAATTGGAAATTAAGGATTTTTATTAAGTACAGTTACAGTTGCAAGCATAAACAAGTAAAAGCGCTATATTCGGCTGTGCCGAATCTTATATACCCTTCACCATCGTTGAGATAGAATTAGATTTGGTTTTATTTATCTATATAAAAGAGTAATGACTGAGTGATTGACTGACTGATTTGCTTGTTGATTCATCATTGCACAGCCCAAACGGTTAAGGCTAGAAAGATGAAATATGAACTGTATATTGGTCTTCTAGAGATACAATAAATAATAAATTAAATAGTTTGAATGCTTAAAAAAATATATAAAGAAAAATAATAATAATTCTAAGACAATATTAAATTAAACAATATTAAACTAAAAAAAGGGTATCGTGGAAATAAATATTTATGATCGATCTGTGTAACAACGAAGTTCATAGCTAAAATAGTACCTGTAAAAATCGTAATCAAAAAGTTTTTTTAAAAAAACGATACTATATGAAAACAACAACTATAAGGGAAACACACATTAAATAAATAAAAGAAGATTTGTCAATAACTCGGTTGTTTATTAACCGATTTGGTTGATTCAAAAACCCGAAATTCAACCGATCTATATAAGAACTAAGTCCGTAACTTATATAAGATTGAAAATCGGAAAAAAATATATTTTGCGCAATATCTCGGTTAACAATGGACCGATTGAGTTCATTTTCTGATCTTTTGTCGTAAAAATGAAGTCAATAGCTTATATAGGGGATTCAAAAAATCGAAAACCGGTTATTAAAATCCGGTTTTTTTCAATATCTCGGCCACCATTGAATCGATTTTTTTTTTAATTCAATAGAAAAGTTTTAGAAGAAATTTCTGATCTTTTGATACATATGTCATGTATCTATATTATCGAAAGGCTTTATAAACGCCATTTACAGTATTTTTAAGCCAAAAAAAACAAAAAAAAAAACGGTTTTTTAGACATATCTACTCCATTTATGAAGCGATCTTGCTGAATTTCAATAGCAAAATTTTCGAAAGCATTTCAGATCGTTTGATATATATTATATATGGCAGTTGTTATATTGTTGTGGGCTTCATAAACGTCATTTCAACCAACGGACACACGGACAGACGGACATCGTCCTATCGACATCATTCCTTATAAGGATCAAGAAAATTTTAAAATTTTCTCGACGAAAATTGTGGAAATTACAAACGCAATGACAAACTTATATATACCCTTTACAGAAATGCAACGCTTTTTTATCGCACTGATTAGGGCTGGAATTTACTAATTGAGCCAATTCTGTTGTGATTGTATTCTTAATGGTCTTAGCTAACAATTTTATGTAATTTTTTTTTTTCAAACTGTGGAAGAACTTCATTGTTTTTTGCTGGTAAGTACTATGCCTCTAATCCAGCACTCAAAAAAATAATAATTTTTTCTTGCGCTATTTGTTATGTGTTTTGTTTTTGTTTCTGCTTAACCATGATACACGATCTTCCTTTGTACAAAACATTCGTGTTGTGTATGTGAAAATGCCGAAAACACTCGGCTCTGGAGTGCTATGGGATCCTTTGCTTGCTCTAATCCACTTTTTTCTTAATAGACTCTAGTGTTGAAGCGATAAATCGCGATTTGTAAAATTAAGGAGGTTTCACAATATATTGAAGGATATCACAAAAATTACATGTATGATTTTGTTTAAAAAAATATCAAAAATTCTTTTGAAAATTGTCCTCAAATCATTCTTACATTACCATTTTCTGAAAAGAGTAAAGTTTTATACAAAATTAAAAAAAAAAAAAAAAAAATCATAAAAATTTGAAAATGTCAAAAATGTAAAATTTTATTTTTAATCATAAAGATACATTTTTTTGCAAATAAAACAAGATTCATTCCAATCAATTCATAAATGTTGATTTTATTCACAAATTAGTGAAAATAGTCATTTACAAGCAAGCACCCGAAAACGTTTTATTTTTATTTTTCAATCAAAATAAATATCTTTAATGTTCAAAATACTTTTTCATTTTTTGAAAAAAATTTGTGAGGGATTTTTATTTTTAAAATAAATATCCATCAATGATGAAAAAAATAAATATCTTTAATGATAAATATCTTTAACGATAAATATCAGTTCGAAAAAAATTTAAAATGATTGTTTTTTTTATTCATACTTTTGTTTTGTTTTCAAAATATTTTTTTATTCAAATGAAATTGTTGTTGTTTAGAATTTTTTCCATACGATGAAAAAAGTTCAAAATAATTTTCAACTTTTGAAATAAATATCACAAAAGATATTTATATTTTTATTTTCATCATGATGAAAAAAATTAAAATATTGATGAAAATAATAAAAATCATGATGGATTTTTATTATTTTTTGAACATTAAAGATTGTTTTTCGATTGAAATAAAAATAAAAAGATTGTTTTTTTAGTATTAAAATCCGGTCTCTGTTTACAAGTTACACAGAATAATTTAAAAAATAAAAAAAATAGTTTATGATTTTTTTTAATTCTAATTTTCTTTAATTTAATTTTTTATGTAGTTTGTAAATGAGTTTTTTTCAGTAATTTAGGAATAAAATCAACAAGTATGCATTGTGATTAACGATTAATAATTAGCATTTTTCACATTTTCGAATACTATAGTTTCTTACCTTTTCCAATAACGATTTCTACATCCACCCTCAAACATTTTGTCATTCCGTATGTAACATGTCGAAAAAATCAAAAAGATCACATAAAGTATACATTTTCTGGGTCCTGGTTAGATTCTGAGTCTATCTAGCTATGTCCGTCAGTCTGTCTGTCTGTTGAAAGCAGGATAGGTCTCGAACGGTACAACCTATACTAAATACTAGAAACACAGGGTGTCCGTTGTAGCTTTATTTCAAACTTTTCTGCTGATTTCTCTTAAACAAAAGCATATACGACAACGAGGGTCAATATAAACTTGAAAACAAAAAATTGGAGTGGTCCGCGACAGTATTACACTACTAATTATAAAAAATTCCTCTTGATGACTCATAAAATTTTGAAATTATCTTAAAAATAATTTTGCATTTCTAACAAAAAAAAATCGTATTTAGTTTACATTTTAGCGTAGAGATTAACAAAGCAAATAAATATTCAAGGTGAGAAAATAAACTTCTTTAATAATAAAAAAAAAAGGTAGACGTATGTGCTAAAAATTATTTTAATAGTCATATATGGATTTTTTGAACAGAAACAAATGTGATTTAGATAAATAAAAGAAAATAAACTTTTGATTATTTTTGATTTAAATATCTCATAAAACTTTTGGTTCTGATTTACAAAATGACTTTTAATTCGATTATAAAATTGAGACATTCTCTAATGTTATTATAAAAAATCAAATTATTTATAAATATACTGTTATTTAAAAGTGTGAAATGTATTTCTTCCTTAGCGCATTATGTTAAAAATAATAATATTTTTTAAGAAAATTGTTGACCATTAAATATGTAGTATTCCAGTGCTTAGTATATAGCAAACTACAGTAATAAAAAACTATTTCTTTAGTATGAAAGTTATAAAGTCCATATTTTGCATGTATCATTAAGTTTAAAATATAGTTTTGTTTTTTTTTTTTATGCAAGACGACCGACCAGTACTGATAAACACATGAACCGTATTTCCTTTAGAAAATCAATTGTTAAAAGCAAAAAAAAAAAAAAAAAAAACAGATACATATGTATAAGTAATTGAAACATGTTTTACGCTATAAATTTGAAAAGTGAAATCACCATAAAGCGAACAAAAAATTACTTCTCAGAACATTTGTATGTATAAATAAAAAAAAAGGCTGAATTCAATTAATAAACAATTGAATTATTAATAAGATTTAAGTATTTTTATAACGGAAATCGAGGTGTATTTCTATTTTTTTGCCTTTTTAACAATTCAGGGACACATTTGATGTATGCCAATGAAATACATGCATCCATACATACGATACGAACAACTAAATTGCGATGGAAATGCTCAAAATGGCATAAAGTAGAATTGTTAAAGAAATATTGTTTGATATTTAAATATTCAGTTCTCTCTAGTGACTTAGTTTTTTATTTTCTTCAAAAATAAAAATTTACATTAAAATTGTATAAAAAGAAGAACTGTTGTTTATAAATAAAAAAAAAACCAAAGCAAATTTGTTGCACAATAAAAATTTTAGTTATTTAGACATTAAATATAAAACATAAAATACTATAAGTATGTACTATAAGTATTATGAGTAATATTTTATTTTATTTATTTTTTTTTTTTTTAACTATTTTCACATTAGTGTGAATATAGTTATAGTTCATAAAGTTTAAACAAATTTGCCATTAATCCTTTTGAATATTTAGTATTAGTTAAGGTATTAAAAAGTACCTTTAAATAGATAAATATTTATTTAGTGTTTACATAATTTCTTTGGTAAATACAACCATAAAATATGGTCATAATAATTGTATGAGATGATTATGTTTGTTTTTGGTTCCTTTAAATGTTGGTTCATTGACCAAAAATAGCTCATCCCAATTGCAACAACAATATTTGTAAAAACTAAACCCAGGAATTTAACAATTTGAAACAAAAACATAAAAAGTTGTTAAAAAAAGTCAACATAAGTATAGTTGGTACTTTACAGTAGGTTTAAATGACTATTTAAGATGTTAAAATAGGAATTTAAAAAAAATATATATATACAAAGGCCGAAAAAAGTATTGGTACTGTGTATAAAAAAATCGGTTACTGCATTTAAACTAAGTTAGAAATATTAGCGTTAGGTATTTGATAAATCCTTAAGTAAATTTATTAATGACCATTAAACTTCTGTACTTAAGCATTTCAAGAAAATTACAAATTTTAATTATTTCTAATATTTTAAGGAAAAAAGTATTAGTACAGGAAAGCAAAAATGCATTTATAACTTAAGATTGGTTTGGTCTATATGTCAAATTTTAAGTAATATACTACAGCTACAATATTTTCTTCGATTTTGAGTCTTTGTATCTAAATTTCTTTAAATTGATCCCAATAAATATCTTTATCTAAAGCTTTTAACTCAAAATATTATTCGTTATGTGAAATTTTGACACATTTTATTTGGGCAAGTAAACTTTACACCATTCGTTAGTCAATTTTTTTTTTTTTTTTTTTTTTGAAATTTCATCCAAAATATTTTAGCCTCAACCTGAAACAAACTCGATAATCCGATTATTGGCTAAACCGTACGACATCTCCCAATAAATGATACACTCTATAATAAGGATAGATTGCATCTTGGTTATTCGGATAGGATATAAAACAATTTTTTTTTATAATTAAATTCATTAGGGGGCAATCATTTATCAAGATTATAGATTTTGCACCGTATACGTTTTTTTTTTTTTTTTTTCAAAATTATAATTCTTACCCACTGTGCAACATTTGTTATACTTTAAGTAGAAAATAACTTTGAAAATATTTACACACTTATTATATACAGATAAAGAGCATACCGAAGGAGTTAGGAATGTGTTAGATAAAACTTGAATAAAGAAATGACATGAGAACATGCCACAAATTGCTGCAGTAGTAAGTGTGGATAAAATAGTTGTGGTAATAAGTAGTATACTTCAAATTACTTTAGTTAACTCTTTTTCCATTTTTTTTTTTTTTTTTTCGTCTATAACCAAATGTCATTTGTAAAATTGTCTTCATCTGTTGTTGTTATTCCGGTATTGCTCTTGTTTGTTAAAGATCTGTTCTTAACAAAAACTGACCTTTTTTCTCTATGGGATTCTTGAGGAAGCAACCACACAAAAATCAAACAATATACAAAAACAACAACAAAATTTTATATTACAAACATTATTACGGTATTTAGAAAATTATACTTTTTTTATATACAATAATACAGCAAAAACAAAAAAAAATATACTTATGTACCTGTATATAAGAATAAACTCATATACAATTTGTTGCAAATTAATGCATGAAAGTTTTAAAACAAGATTCAATTCGTAATAGAAGAAAAAACAAAGAATAATTCTAAAATAAATACAAAAGGCACAAGATAATGTTAACAAAAAAATCTTTCACAGGTGCATGATGATGACGATGAGATGAGCAGTTGTTCCATGAATGTCTGCTAACCAAAGAATCAGCTTGCTTGTATATGTAAGCATTTTCAACTACAAGTGTGAACAGTATTCCAATGAACGTGTACAATTCACCAAGAACCATTCATGGAGAGCAACAACTTTTTCACACCGATTTTGCCACCAAACATCTGTGTTGTGGCTGCAATAGAGTTTAACTTCTAGATGGGCACAAATTGCAACTGTTGGTTTTTATTTCAAGCGGGCTGGGTTTTTTTTCTCGCTTTTGTTATGTGAACCTTAAGTGAGTTTGAATTACAAATTATTTAGCGATTTTATTATAATTTAGCGAAATACACTGTATGTATAATAAATAAGATGACTAATTCTATTTTGGGAAATAAAGATAATTGTAATTAAATTTTGTTTTGTAGTCTTGTAGAAATATTAAGTATTTACTTATACTTTTTTTTAATTTAGCGGTAGATGAATTAAATTTATGAATTAAATAGATACAAATTTATATTAATGTTTGGTTTGCAGATACACCTTCAGTTTAACATCTACTTAATTTAATTAAAGGATTTTTCTGAAATGCCATGTGGGTTATGCTAGAATATGACTGATCATAAATATTTTTGGAAAAATTTTTAAATTTGGTAAAATGTTAATATTGTTTTAAAAAAATTTAACATTATAATGTTTAAATTATAGGTTTAAATCAACCAGTAACTATATCAAAATATTGACCAACTATATGTAGATAATTTTTAATATTTTATCTACGGATGTAGCCACGAGATAAGGAAATATTGACATACCGGACACACGGACGGACTTCATTATATCATCTTAGAAGTTTATAATCACATCGGAAAAATTAATGTAATTCACTATAATGACCTCAGAAAATTCTGAACATGTTACAATTAAAAAAAAATAAATAAATATTTTTAATTTCTTACAAACATTTTATTTACATAAGAATGTTTTTGCTAATACCATTTGAATCATCATTATTATATTTGTCATCTCATCGATGATATAATATTAAACAAATTTTATATTTTTATACAACTATGAGCTGTAAACCCGCTACTTCGTTAGTGGAACTTTTTTATAAAAACCATACTGTATAACAAATTTAACATAAGATTCTTAACTACCTTGGGAAAATTTTTAATAGTGGTGTTATGTCATCCATAAATAACAATATCTCTTTAATTTCAGGTTTTTAATCTTAGAATAATGAAAAATAAATATCAGAATTACGAAAAAGTATATTAGAATAAAGAAAAAGACCACAAAATCCATTTTAAGGTTTTTGATTCATTTAGGACCTTACATCTTCAATTTTATGTTTCTAAGGATGAAAATTGCATAACATTCAAGAAGTACCATTAGAAGAACAAAAAAAGTACCACAAAGACCCCTCTTGTGAATTCTTTCTCGCAAAGGACCATTTATATTTAATTTCATGTTTCTACTTTAAATATTATAGAAAATTCAAAAAGTACCATTAGAAGAACAAAAAAGTACCACAAAGTCCACTCTTATAGATTCTTATCACTGAGCACCACATATTCTTAATTTCATGTTTCTATGTTCATAATTATGGAAAATTAAAAAAGTACCATTGGAACAACAAATGATGGATTTTCATTAACTAAGGACCACATATCCCTAATTTCATATTTCCAGGTTTATAATTATAGAAAATTCAGAAAGTACCATTAGAAGAACAAAAAGTACCACAAAGTCTCTCCTCTTGAATTCCTACTCAGAGGACCATGTATCTTTAAGTACCACAAATTCCACTCTTGTGAATTCTTATCCACATAGATGTATCAGAAATTGTATTCCAATGAGTTTCTAAATTATAGTGAGATCCCATTTTAAAATACGCAATAAATATAAAAACATGTTTTATGAAAAAAGTACCAAAAATAGGTACGATTTTTACCCCTTATACGTTCGAATTTCAAAAAAGTACCAAATTTATATTTCTAGTTTTTTGATAAGTTATGAATACGACATAAATATTATTTGTATGTTGATTGGTTTCAAAGATACATATGGTGACAAAAAAAGTACCAAAATACAGTTTTTGCCCGTTTTCTCCCTAAAGAGGCCGATCTTCAAAAAAGTACCAGACACCTGTCCGATTATTTTTTAAATGAATAACGACATCTATTCAACTTTTTGTGTATCTTTATTAGTTTGGGAGTTATAGAGTTACCGATTTTACCCTTTTTTACCCTTTTTTACCAAAAAATCCCGTCTTAGTGGATCTATACAGAAGGAGGCCTACCTACGTTCCAAATTTCGTCTCTCTAACTTCAGCAGTTTGGGCTGTGGGATGATGAATCAGTCAGTCAGTCATTCAATCAGTCAGTCAGTCAGTCACGTTACTCTTTTATATATATAGATGATTGTTGTTTAATATAAAATATAAAAATTTTTCACTAAAACAAAGTGCTTAATAAAAATAAATTTATTTTACAATGTTAACTGTTGCTATTCTGGCAAATTGAAAGGGTAATATGTCCTCAACACCATATATCAAAAATAGCTCTAATAAAGATCAGTTAAATGGCTCTAATAAACACTTTATGATTTGTTACTACAAATCAAGCTCAGAGATTGTTTTCGAACTTTTTCAGTGTCCATTAAAATTAATCATATTTTTGGATTTCTTATTATTTTTTCTTTACATCACAAGTCAAATTTTAATGCTCTAAAAGGGTAAATATGTTCGAAAAATAACAAAATATAACATAAATATGCTCTAAAAATCACTATGTGCAAAAATATGCACTTAAAAATCGATGCCAAATGCTTTACTTATTCTTATTCTTATTATTCGACGAAGAAAAAAACATGCAATTGAGTAATTCCATATCAAAACGGACAAAAAACAGTTATTTTCGGATTTCATGTCTCCGATTTCAATGAAATTCGCTACAGTTATTACAAGTGTTGCTCAAATTGCAAACTTTCAGACTTAAGATCCTTTTCGGTCCAAAAATATGACGTTTTATAAACATGAAAAAACTATCAAATTTTATACAAAAGTGTACATAGTTCATTGCTCATAACTTCTAAACTATACATTGTAAAATTCTAATTTGCGTCTCATTTAATAGAAATAGACATTAGCCTTAAAATGACGCATATAAAATTTATTTACTTCGAAAGTTCAAAGGTCAAAATCTATAATATAATAATCAAAGCTGAATATCTCAAAAAACGGTATTTTAAAATTCTTTAAAAAATTATATATTGATAACTTAACTCCATTCTATACACGACCAAAAATTCAATTTGGAGCTTCTTTAGGTTTAGGATTTATGAAGCAAAATATAGTAAAAAGAAATTTTTTTTGTATGTAAAAATTTAAAATATTTACAAAAATTAATTTAAATTATTTTTATTTTTTTTTTTTTATTATTTAAAAAATATGAAATTTTATATACAAAATTTGACTTTGGTTTATATTTTGTTACATAACTTCTAAACTAAATGAGTGTCCAATATGAAATTTTGCACGTATATGGACAAGAGTTGTGGTAACATTATATAATTTTTTAAGAATTTTAAAAGTATTGTTTTTGGAGATATAAAGATTTAATTTGTATAAGTTTAAATTTGACCTTTGAACTTTCAAATTAAATAAATTTACTACACACAATTTTAAAGACAATATCTTAATCTTAAAAATGATTCTAAAATTTAAATTTTATCGTGTATAGTTTAGAAGTTATAAGTAATTAAATTTTATTTTGGTCCATAACCTGTAAACTAAATGAAACTCCAACTTGAAATTTTCCGTTTTTTGAAATATAATAATTGATTATTATAAGTCCAACTTTGACCTTTGAACTTTTGATTTAAAAAAAATTATAAGGTAATATTTTTGTATTATTATGAAACTCAAACTAGATAACTACCGTATATAGTTTAGAAGTTATTAGCAATTAAACAAATGCACCTTTGTAATTTTTTTAGCTTTTTCTCGTTTTTCAAACCGTCATATTTTTGGACCGGGAAGGGTCATATTTTTGGGAAACACTTCTAATTGTCAATATCTGTAGTGAATTTCTTTGACATCGGAGATGTCAAGTCCGATTGCTGTTCGTTTTGACATGGAATCACTCAATTGCATATTTGTGTTTTCCCTGCTTATAACAATATTTAAATTTTTCTTATAGTTTACACGTTTTTTTACACTGTGTCAACAATAGATATAAATTTATTTAACTGTGTTCAATCCTTATTAATTTTTTATGATGCACATATTCGCTGTTGTTTACAATTTTTAGTCTGGTACTATTTTACCGATTTCTCCATTAATCTGAAACATTTTAAAAATTTTTCGTTGCCAAATCTAGTCAGAATATGAATCTGTAAATTATTTAGTATTTTAATTGATTGATTATGACAGTATATTTTCGACGTGATGCAGGGTTCAAAAAAAATTCGCTCAAAATTAAATTTTGTGTTATATTCCAATTTTAAAGTTTATGAATTAACATTTTGAATTTAATAAAAAAAAAAATACATCTTTATAATCTTTGGACCTCGCAGATCCAATCTATATCCTGCAGGGACTGAAAACACCAAGTTCACCAGTCATCAGTCCAGTCCAACATTTTACTTAAATCTCATATATTTTTAAAATAATTTTATAATTTTTAATAAAATAACTTTAAGCATCAAATTCAATAAAATATTGTCGAACAAAATATTCTAAAGATTGATTCTTAAGATTTGCTTCATTTACATAATTCGAAGGTTAAAAAGTTAGAGACTTGTGAAAATCAAACAATTATGTATTAAAAAAATCGTCAAATTATTTATTTCGAAAGCTTTATTAATCTTCCATTTTAAATTTTAATACTATATTTTTTTCAAATATTTGAATTATTCCCGAAGTTTTCTTTCTCTAAATTTTGAACAAAAGTGTAGAATACAATGATATACTAAAGGTTCAAAAATCAGTAAGAAAGCTTTTATAAAATATAAGATATTGTAATTTTTTTGAAATAAATAGATTTTCTTAACAACTACTAACATATTCTTAGATTCTTATTTGTTAGTCATTTAATTAATGGAAAGCTCTCGAACTATGATTGAAATAATAACTTAAACTTACCATCCCTGTTCAACATTCCGTTCTTTTAACAATTTACCTTCCTCTGCAATTACTAACAATAATTTCGTCTACTAACCACAAAAAATTAAAATGACAATTTTAAATCAAAATCAAATCATAACAATCAGTGAAGTGAAACAATAAAACTGCTAAAGAAATTTTTCCATAAAAAGGCTTTAAAGTGTTAAAAATAAATCATAAACAGTTAATTGTCTCAAAATAAAAGTCAAAACAAACAAGTGCTACTCTACAATATCAAAAACGTTAAAATGGTGCATTTGGCACTAATGTGGTGCGGTATTTTGACATTATTCCTAATATGGAATCCTGGACAAATTACAGCCACAGCAATTTCTTTACAACCAAAAATAATACAACATAATATAGATGATGTGATAGCACAACCTTATGGTGGCCATATTTATGGAGAAGAGGATCTTGTTGTAGCTGAATCTAAAAAACACGAAGAAGAAAAGGAGGAAAGTTACGAAGCTGAATCTAGTGAGGAAAAGGAAAGTGAACACAAAGCTGAAAAGGGAGAAAAGAGCAAGAAAGTGCACAAAAAAGAAGAAGAACATGCTAAGGGTGAAAAAGGACATCATGAAAAAGAAGGCAAACAAGGTGAGGAGGAAGAGGAACATGGTCATGAAGAGAAACATAAAAAAGGTTCCGAACAGCATAAAAAACACAAGAAAGGAGAAAAGGGCGAAAAGGGTCATGAATTCGAAGATCATGGATCTTACAAAAAAGGTCATTCCATCAAAGGCAAACACAACGTACACAAATTAGACGAAGATAAGAAAGAGAAAAAATACTACGATGAAAAACACGCCGAAGGTGAAGAAGAAAAACATGGTGAATTCGAAGAAGGCAAAAAGCATAAAAAGGGTCATAAACATAAAAAAGCGGGTAAAAAGAAATCCGAACATGAAGAAAAATATGGTAAAAAGGATCATGGCCATAAAGGTCACAAAAAGAAGGGTGACAAGGGACACAAAAAGAAACATGAGGAAAAGAAAAAATGGGGAAATGAACATGAAAGTGGCAAAAAGAAAGGTGAGGGTGAGAAAAAGAAATGGAAAAAATCCGAAAAGAAGAGTAGCGAAGGAGGAGGGGGAGGTCATGAACATGGTCATGATTGGTAATGAGAAGAGGAAACAATTTTTAATTATTAAGTTTTATAAGCAATTTTATTAAGAGATTAAGAGATATGAGCCTAAAGATTGAGATTTCAATATTAACAAGAGCAACACAGTTAGTTTTTTTTTTTTTTTTTCTTATTTTAATTTTAAATAATAAATAATAAAAGTTTTGGGAAGTAAATATATTACATATTTGATTTATATTTTGTTTATTTATATTTCATTACAATACAATTAAAATTATACACCATCAATTATAATTATAGACCTTCAGCCCTTTGTAACAAAAACAGAGTCTTTGGTAAGAATCGAACCCACAACCTACAGACTAATAGACTAACTCACTACCAAACTACCGGAGCAACCTACAGATTTATTTTAATTATTTAATATGGCAACTGGTTACAATTGTAGCCCATTTTTATATAAACTCTCTGACAAACATGTTGTCTCCAGAAAACCCATATCTTAAAGTGAATTATTAAACTTTAAAGAAGAACATAGTTTTTGTCCTACAGAAGATATTGAAATCATCTCAAATCCAATTTTGCAATTTTCAATTTCAAATCTTTTATTTTTCGACTTGGTAGAGATATTGACTTCTCTAGTTTATAAAAAATATTGTTCTTAAACTAATTACAGAACAATTTAAAACAATTTTAGAATATATAAATATCATTGAAATTAGATAACGAACAAAAATTTAGCAAGCAGATAAAAATTCTCCTAAGGGTCCCTCTTCCAAACTTAAAATTATATGCTGCCCTGATATTTTATATAAATTCAACCAGGCAGCTAATTAGAAATTACAGTTTTCGATTCTGCCCCATTGTGCACATTTATTATGACAAAAGTACCTGTTGTTATTAAAACTATTCAAAACGTTGAAATTAAATTTGTGCATGTAGTTTCCTTCCAAGAATTTCGTATGAAAAAATTAAATTCCTTCAACATCCTCAGAGCTATGAACCATTGTACTCTAAGAAAACTACACAAAGTCATTAAAAATCACAAAAATATCTATTGACAACACTGATTACTCATAATTTCAGTAAAAATTAAATTAGATGATTAAGTTTAAAAGGTAATCACTATTTCGCTGCCATAATAATAGACAATAAGTGAGCGGGCAAAAAAAAAAACAAAAACTAAACCCATTAGTAAGTTTGGCTTTGAAGTTTGTCTCTTTATTAGCCGCTTTATACAAATATTTAACAATAAATCGTTAACAATTTATACTCATACACATGAATTTCAACAATTTCTATGGCAAACAAGAGACGACAACAACAACAACAGCAACAGCAATAGCCGACTTCTTTGGACTCTCGTATCATATGAAAATACAAACAATTCACTGCCACTTATGTTGTTTTCGTTGTTTTTATTTTTATGGATTTTTAAGACACCAAGAGAGCAACTATATGACCAACACTAAACAGAACAGGATCAATATTCCCATATGCGTGTTGTTAAATAGTTTTAGAAATGTTTCAAATGAAATTATTCCTTTTCGTTAAAGTTTGTATGTTGGTTGGTGTGCAACAACCAAAATGCAATAAAGTCGTAGTACTCTGGGGAACAAACAATTTAGTTGGACATACAAACACATACTTAGATTGGGTAGTGGCTTTAAGTGTTGTTTTAGTTTGTTTTTTCATCTTGGCCGTGGTTTTTCTTTAAACAATTTTTTAGCAACAGTATCAATTTCAGATGTTTTTTTTTTTATAACTCTGAATAAGCTGTTATAAGTGGCAGCTATTTGCTGCCACAAATTGTATAAACAACAGCAAACTAATGCAACAACAATAACAAAAATCGGTTGTTGTATTATTTTATAGTCATAGTTAGTAGGTATGTGTGTGTGTATGTAGTATAGACGTGTGCCTCAATATGTTTATTAAAAACGTTTATCTTATTTGTACACGTTTGTTTGAAGTTGATATAATAGATGTCCGTTTGAACTCCTTTAATGGCTTTTGGGCTGTTCTATTCTTATTTGTTTTTTATGTTAAATTGTTGTCAATTTATCATGGATTTTGTGCGGTTCCTTTAGGTTTTCTTTCATAAATTGTTATAATCGTATGAAATATTAAACGTTTTAAAAAGTTAATTATATATTTTATCTTACTGGTGGTCTTGCTTTAGACAAAATAATTTGATTTTTTTTTTTTTAGAAAGTATTAACAATTTTAATATGCTTATTTGAACAAGTGAACTTTTAAATTTAAGTTTATATTGTAGTAAGTAGTTTTTAATGAGATATGTTTTTCTATCAAATCAAAGAATAATTTAAAATTATTATTTTTCCACTCGCTTTAGTAAAGTTTTATAGATTTTGTTATACAATTCAGGACATCTATATTATTAATATTTAAGTATATTTTAATAATTGCAAGCATTTCCCCAATTATTTTAATCTAATTGAATTCTATTTCCATTTAACCAATAAAAAGAAGCAACATTCACATAAAAATTCTTTTTTCCCAATAGTATTAATCAAGTGATCTTCTTACTAATATGGTACACAATGGATGCATTCATATTTGGAGCATGCTAATATGTCATTTATTTCTCTTAACATTGCAAACATTTTAACTTCGATCTAATTATGAATTATGCAAAATGATAAGCATTTCAAAACTACACTTTCAGTTCATGTTTTAAGATTTTAAAAATAATGAATCAATAATTTCTAATGATTTTCCAAAAACAAACTACTTCAAAGCATGACATCATATGTAA
This sequence comes from Protophormia terraenovae, assembly GCA_951394005.1. NCBI lineage: Eukaryota > Metazoa > Arthropoda > Insecta > Diptera > Calliphoridae > Protophormia > Protophormia terraenovae. Next base: position 150,207,513 of record OX596074.1, read on the forward strand.
ACATATATGTATGTTGCAGTTTGTTAGTGATGGTGTTGTTGTTGTTGCTATTTATTTAACAACACGCATAAGTTATGGTGCAACATAAAAAGTCATCATATTTGTAAACAAAAGCTTTGTCAAGTTTTAGTTATTTACTTGCGATCGTACGAATACTTACTTTACTTCTTAACTAGTTAAACACATGAAATTTTAAAATTTTTATGCCACAAAGAATAGCAATTCTAGCACAGATGTTGCTCTAATATATTGTAGGCTATATGCAACTGCTTTTAGACATTACTGCAGTTGTTGTTGCTGTTGCTGAAATAATGTTGCCTACAATTGGATTCCATAATTCATGCGCACGCGTTTTTCGTTTCTTCCATCTGTTTTGGTAACAAATTTTCGTTAATCTTTGGCTCGAATGAGGATAAAGGGATTCTTAAACTTGAAGAAATTTTGATTTTATAATAATAAAATGTAAAAAATAAGAAATTTTCGTTAAAATAAATATCAAACTTTTTTGAAATTCACAAGCTCTTCTCACAAGATAGTTCCAATCGTAAATTTCTATTTTACGGAACTAAAGCAGATTTTGTAAATGGAATTCATAGTTTCTGTACTAAGTACAACATACTTCATCGCTCTTCTTGGTATCTTATCCATTTGGGTTTCGTTAAAATCTAATTGCCGATACACTGCAGTGTTCTTCTGATATTAATATCAAATTGATCCGTTCATTTATACATGTTTCTGATTGATTCGATTCGAACCTTATATGGACTTGTAAATGAGATAAAATATAGTTGTAGTGACCATAATCTAGGAACAAGATATTATAATTGTAATATATGGTCACAGCTAAAAATAGATGTGATTATAAATAATAATTGCAATGATTCCATATTTTCGTATTGTGTTCGATTTTATGGTTCGTCGATTCATGATTCGAGTTTTTCATATTATTATACCATCTTACTACATTATTATCCCATTCAATCCGATTATAATTTAATTTTATTATATTATTATTCCATCTTATCATATTATTATCCTGATCTATCATATTAGTGTCCTATTTTATGATAGTTTTTCACATTATTACTCTTATCATATATTAAAATAAAACGCATTAAAAATTATTATTTTTATAAATTATTTATACATATTCATTTTATTTATTAAAATATATATTTTTTGACAAACAAGTTATGAATTTTTCAACCATATTTGTAAAAAGCATATTTTGAACAATTTATTATTATGGGAACATACCTAATATAAATACATGTCAATTGAAAACAAAATATGGTTTAGGAAGAATGAAATCGATGTATATATACCTAATAATTGTTGAAATATTGATATTTTTCAAATTAATACAATTTTTTTCTGATAAAAAATATTGGAAAACAAACAATATTTGTAGTCAACTATGTTAAAATTTGTATTGAATGTAAACATCGAATAATAAAACTGAAACAAAAACATTGTTATCATGATTTATTTATTAAATTTATTAAAATTAATTAAAATTAACACCGGTGTTTAGGTTTCAACGAAACCGAAATGGATAAGACACCACGAATGCTGATGAAGTGCGTAGCGGCACAGAAAATACGTATTCCATTCTGCTGGTGTCTAATTATAGTCCACAAACTCTGCTTTGGTACCGCCAAACAGAGAGAACAAGGCAATTTACGATTGCAAACTTGTTTATGGTCCTTCGAACCGGATGTCGGCTTACGACACTATGTAATCACATCTTAAACAGCGTTTACGACGCTAGGTTCAACCTCTTTTTTACTTGCCCCAAACGCCTGGCGCTGCTAACTGAGTCCCTCAAAATTGCACCCAGTGCAAGGCGGGCGAAATGTTTAGGTTTCAACGAAACCGAAATGGATAAGACACCACGAATGCTGATGAAGTGTGTAGCGGCACAGAAAATACGTATTACATTCTGCTGGTGTCTAATTATAGTCCACAAACTCTGCTTTGGTACCGCCAAACAGAGACAACAAGGCAATTTACGATTGTAAACTTGTTTAACCGGAAACATAATATTATTGTAGTGACAATGCCGCAACCATTTTTTTTTCTGCTTTCATGATATCCATTCATTATGGATATCTTCAAAGTGTTTTTGCCTAGAAGAGGACGATCGTGATAAAACTTCCATTTTAATATAATTTCGTTCCGGTGATTTCTCCAATCTGTGATTAAATTTCAATCCATCATCTAACTCGTATTGTTTTTACTGTTTTGGTTTAATGAAATTAAAAGAAACTAAATAATTATACCCTACACCACCATAGGTGGGGAGGGTATTATGCGTTTGTGCTGATGTTTGTAACACCCAAAAATATTGGTCTAAGACCCACCTTAATTTATACCAATCGGCTTAGAATCACTTTCTGAGTCGATTTAACGATGTCCGTCCGTCCGTGTAAACCTTGTAATCAAACTACAGGTCGCAATTTTGAATCAAAATGAATGAAATTTGGTACACAGGTTTCTTTTAGTTCAGGGACGAAGCCTATTGAAATTGGTTATGATCGGTCCATTATTTCACCTAGCCCCCATACAAATGTCCTCCCGGAAAAGGGTTTAACGATCATAAATCCCTTAAATATAGCAATATTTTAATGAAATTTGGAACATATAAGTTTTATATAAGTCTAAATAAGTGTGCTGATTTTTAAAAAGATCGGTCCATAATTAACCATAGCTCCCATATAAATCCCTTTTCAGAAAATCACTTTAACGGGCATAAATCCCATTAAAATGTTAGTATCAAGTTAATATTCGACACAAATAAGTTTTATATGAACATAAATGATAGTGCCAAATTTTACAAAGATCGGTCCATAATTTACCATAGCTCCCATATAAGGCCCTCTTTCGGGAATCACCCAAAAGTGAATAAATTCATATAAATGTCAGCATCAACGTAATATTTTGTATTCGTATGTTTTATTTTACACTTATGAGTATCGGTCCACATCTGACTCCAAGTCAAGACCCCTTCCCCGAATTATAATGTACACAATGGTGTAGGGTATCATATGGTCGGGCTTGACCGACTATATCTTTTTCTCTCGTTTTAATTTGTTTTTCTTTTTACATACTTTAAGGTGATAACCCCCCACTAACGTTTTATTCCCCTGGACAAAAATATTTTTGTCTACTTACAAATATAGCAGCAGCAGATTGTTTTCAACTTATTACTTAGATAATAAGTTTAACCTTTACTATTATGTACATTTGATTTTATTTCCCCAGAGAATACCAGATGATTTTTCATCATTCAATATCATCACCGTATGAGAATCTCTGGACATAAATACATATACGTGAGGATGTGTGGTGGTGGTATGTTGTATTTAGTTTCATGCTGTGAATATCGCCTCATTGACAGTTTAAAGTGTTTTGTTGCCAGCAATTTACCAATTTGAGCAACACATGCAGTACCACCACCAACCACCGTCATCATACACATCGTCATCAGCATCATCATCAGTTCCAGAAAAAGAAACCGCAACAAATGAACAAAACTTTTGTGAAAATAAAAAAAAAAAAAAAAAAAAACAAAGCAGTGAAATCAAAAGCCATACAATTGTAATGGCCAAACAAATACACAAAATATTTACTTAAATAAGAAAAAATCTGGAGAAGAACCAAAAAAAAAAACAGAAAAACAAAAGAAAAAGAAATATCTTTAGTACTAGTACAAGTGCTACAGTTGCATTATCAATTGCCATAAAAGGATTTTTTGTTGCCATTGTAAGTATGTGAACTAAACACATAATGTTGCATAGCAAGCGTGCAACAGCGTTTATTTTAGTGCTGTATAGTTAGTGTATTGCAACAGATGCAAGTGAACGCAAAGAATTTAAAACAATTTAGGCAAATTCAGTCAGTGCAACAAACTAAGTTTTGATTTTGACCAAAAAAAGTTAACTTAATACAAAAACAACAAAAATGAAACACACAAATTACCATTTTTAACATTTAGTTAGGCAGACAAGGGAGGTAGGTGGGACTAAGAACAACCATTACAAAAATACTTTTAAACGCAATAAGACCAATTCAAGTCAAATGAAATATAGTACAAATAAAATGCTACGACTACATACTTGTTCATATGATCATAGTTTAAATAAAATAGTTGTAGCATCTTCCAAGACAGACATTTAAAGAATAGATTCATATAGCTAATCTCAAACCGAAAACTTCATAATATGGTAAATACTATTAATATATTAGCATTGTTAACTTCTTTTTATTACAGTTTTCTCCCTTGTATTTATATATATAATAGAAATTCCTTTAAAGAAATTATTCCCTAACAGTTCTGTTCTTTTTTTTTTTTGGCAAGTTTGATTATGGTTTAATGTAACATTTCAACTATTTATACTGTTTCCTTCTTTCTGAATCGGTTGTTACGGTAAACTATTTAATGAGGCTTGTTTCACAATTATCTATTTATTTACCATGGAGTTTTTTTCTTTAAGATTTTCTTGAGCCATGGACAAGATGACTGTATCGTTTTAATGGAATTCTAGTTAAGAATCATAGCAACTGGCTCTTTAAGTAGAGCATAGATCTATATTTATTCGTTAGTATGTATCAGCGTCTGAGGACAGCGTAATTTTCCTTTAGTAACATTTGACTTGACCTGTAATTTGAAGGGATTGTTTTTTTTTTTTTTTTTTAAGTAAAATACAAAATCGTGCTGTAATGTCAATGTAAAACAGTTTTTTTTGTGGGAATCAAACAAATGTTTTAAATACAATATTACAAGAGTATTAAATTATATAGCAAAATGGTAAATGATATATAACAAATGGATGCAATGTAAAGTAATTGATGGAAAAAAACTAAATATCAGCACAGAAAAAAGTAAAAAATAAATTCAATCATCAAATATATTAGTAAATAATTCATTCAATTAACTGCTTTTTTAAATTTGCACCTCTCACCAAAATGATTATATCAATTACCAAAAACTGTAAAAAATGCAAAACAGAAAAAAAATTTCCAATTAAAAAATTAATTAAATTAAAAATTTAAATGAGAAATAAAATCTTACTTAAATTTGATTCTTATTTTGGTTTTATTTGAATATATTTATTTAATTTTGGTGCAAAATTAAACATCTGTGTTAATTGAAGAATATATGGTAATCATTTTTTCTGTGAATATAAAATTAAGTTTATAATTTCTTAGCAATTGAACATAAATATATAGGAAATTTAAATATAAACTTCGCTTTATAGCATACATTACATACATTTTATTAAATTGAATGTACCATTGTGTAAATCTAAATTATTCAATTTTGGCAATATACTTAGATTGAATTAAATATTTTATTTTAGATTTTGCATATCCAAATAAATAATTTATAACAATTAAATTCTTATTATCTTGCCTTTATATTTCTCTAAATATTGCAATATAATTTATCTTCTCACTTTATTTGTTATTTTTGTTTACTCAATTTACAAAAAAAAAAACATGCGTAGCACCCAGTGTTGCCAAAACGGTGGTTTTCCCGCTAGATATGGCGTTATTTTGTTGTACATAGCGGGTACTTTCCATAAAAAACCGTTAAGTGGATTTTCTTGTTGCAAAATTTTTCTAGCTGGCGGTTTCTAGCGACTTTTCTTTATTATAAAAACATGGTTTTGAAGCAGAAGTAAAAAAAAATAAAGATATTATTTAATTCTACAACAAGCTAATTATGAATATGAAGTTACCAGAAACTCGGAAATTGTACATAAAATCAACTGTTTTTTTTTTTTTTTTTTTTTTTTTTTTTTTTTTTTTTTTGTTTTTTATAAAAAAGATATTGAAATTAATTTTTTTTCTCAAAATGTTGAATCATTACTACATATAGTATGGAAATATCTTTAAAACCCTGGAGTATTATTGGGTAATTTGATTCGAAATAAAACGTTTTCGAAAATCAATGTTTTTAAAATAGAATTGAAATATATAATAAGTTTCGCTGTATGATGATACAACTGAACATTTTTTTAAAGAATTACAAAGCTTTGCTTGATTTACAAATTTTGCCTGCAAATGTTCAACATATTTATGTCAGACGAATATAGTGAAATCTAAGCAAAAAATATATTACAAGTTTTCAAAATTGATTTGATGACTTTGAAATGCATTCAGGTACTCAAAATTAAGCATTTTAAGGATTAGCTAACAATTTTAAATATGTTTGAAGAAAGGAAATATTTTAGCGATAAAAATCGGCGATTTTATTTTAAGTGTAGGCGGTTTCTAGCGGTTTTTCAAATACAATCTGGTGGGAAATGGCCTCAAAGTTTTGGCAACACTGGTAGCACCCATGACCGAAAGCACTGCTAAGTCGGTTAAAACTCTTACTAAAAATTGTTAATGCAAATACATATTCCCATTCTCTTAAATATTTACCAAAATAATATTTAATAAAATTAACACAAAACGTATATTAGTTGAATAATTATTAAAATAATTTGTTGAGAAATTCAACAATCTTCTTTCGAACCTCAAAATCTCTTTTAGTTACATTTCGAATGTACTGTTTACTTTGAAATTTTTACTTTAATAGTAGGTACCTTTTACTGACTTTTCATTGTATTCCAACATTATTTTTTAATAAAATTCCTAAATTAATGATAAAGTTCACACCTTGATCTATAAATAACGACTGTCAAATAAAGAAGAAATAGACTTTGCCTTTTTAAGCTTTTTTTTTTTTTTTTTTTTGTTTATTTTTTAAATCTTTTATTTCATTTAAAATTTTTTTAATTTAATCTTTAAATTTTTTTCCTTTATTTAAAAAAAATAAAAAATTCTTTGAAAACACTGGTCGACGAAAGAAATTTTGTTCGTGCTCCTTTAAAAAAAATATGTGGACTAGATGGAACTCCGCATACTAAACTCGAATCTGCTTTCAATTTTTTTCCCATCAGGACGAGATTTTTTTGTATGGGCGTCTCTAATATTACGTCCTAAATAAGTCGATTACTATAGTCTATTTCACTATAACTCGAGAACGGTTTGTACGATTTATATAAATAATACACCAAAATATGTGGAATAAAATTGGCTTTAAGTGGTTCTACTAACAAATTTTTATCTGCTCAACAGGTTAGAAGATATTTCGAAATAAATGTCCGAAAAATTTTTTTCATGCTAAATTCAAGATTTCTTTTTTTTACTAAAACTTCTTTTTAAAAGAGAAAATATCAAAAATGTTTTAGTTTATCATCTTCATCTCAAAGCTGGTAAGACTACGAGTGAATAATGGTCATGACTATTATGACCCCGCCTTCAGGCAGTCACACTTGTATTACTCGAGAACGGTTTGTCCTATTAAGATAAATTAAACTCCAATATATAGCGACTTAAATTATCATTGAGCTGAATTTACATAATTTTTCGTTCAGTTAATATTTCCGTAGTAATTCGATAATTAGTAGCGAAAAATTTTATTTATTTTATTTTTTTTATTTTTTAAATAGTGAATTTTTGATCCAAAAAGTAAAAACATCTGCTTTGGGCAGTTATCTCGGAGATAGTCGTAATTAATTGTAGTTCGCTACGTGTATTTTCTATGATAACTATTTTAGTTTTTGGAATTTAATAAAGATTTTGTTGGGTGTTATAAACTTGAAAGAAATGTACAATAATTGACTACAGATGTTTTAATTAATTAATTTTAAGTATTAAAAAATTATCATTGGTGCATAAGACTCCTGGGGAGCATTAGCCAGACTGCTGGTAAGCCGGAACCAAGTTATTCTCCAGGAAGGTCATAGGCAGATATGAGATGTGCTGTTATTCTTTCTGTCGTTGTCCGCACATGCATTTATTATTTATTTTGAATATAAGTAAGCTAATGTATGCACCTATAATATTTTGGTAATATTATTATTGTTGTCTTTAATAACGGATCACTTCTTATTTATTTTCTTGAAAATTATTTTGTGGTCCACAATAAGAATTTGTAAATTTAAATATAGTAGCAATCGAACTTGCATAGCAACAATATAATAAAAACTACTCCTTCGCATAATTTAATTAATTATTTTTAATAGTTAATTTTTTACGAGAAAATTTATATATTTAGTAGTTTACAGATATCGTCTACGATTATGAGAAAAAATAAAAAAATTGGGGAATGCCCACCTTCTACCCTATTATTGTTTTTGTTTTTATATTCAAATTTTTGTCTAATTTAATCCTTTGGAATTTCAAAACATATGAACTATTAGATAACATAAAATAGGTTTAGAATTTAAAAGGATCTACAATGGCCCTTATTAGAAAAGTTTTGTGAAATTATCATATTTTCAGATTTAAAGTACAAAAACTGAAATGATATCGGATGAGAATTAAAAAAGTGGCAAGTTTTTTTTAATCTGTATGTGGGTTCTTGGGAATTTTCCTCTCTAACTTATAAACGAATAATCCTCTACTACAATTGTGTTTTACGTAAAACGGACCAATGGAAATTACAGAAAAATTACGCTTATCAATAAAAGTAATACAATTTATCGAAAATTTGTATTTAGATTTATTAAAAAAAGAAAAATACAATAATGTATAAGAAGCATTTTTCTTAACAATTAATTACCAAATAATGGTGTCCCAATTAATAGGTTTTCTGCGTGCTTTTATTATCAAAAGAATTGTATTATTGAAACTCTATAAGTAGCGTTTTTGATTGTTTTACTCATAATTGGGTTCAGTTCATTTTAATTCCATTTTTGCAGAAAACCCTTTTTGAATATAAGCCCTCGATATTTTTAATAAAACTTATTTGGATAAATCTTAAAATTTTATATTTAATATAATTTGTCTAAATTATCGTGCCCAATTAAGCTGTGCTGTTTGTCATTTGTTTCTTTTAGTTTTTTGTCGCATTGTTTTGTTTACTAGTTTTCAATTGTTATTGTACATGCATCGTGTTGTTGTTGGAGTATTGTATAGATGAATAAATAAAAAAATAATACCCTCCCCACCTATGGTGGTGTAGGGTATACAAATTAATGACAAATTTGAAAATACATAGGTACTTACATATGTATATATTTAGGTTTTTTGTTCATTTTATTTATTTAAATGAAACATTTTTATTTATGTTATTATTCCTAAATATTTGTTTACAAATTCTTTATGAGAAATTCATTTCTTTAAGTAAACATTTTATTTCATTCCTTAAAAAAAAAACTGTACTTTGTAACCACATGAGATTTACACTGTTTCCACACTAATCATAGATATTTTTTTCCCTATTAGATCATCAGATAAAAATCATTATTTATAAAACTATTTGTTGATGAGCGGAAATATGAAACAGTAAAATATTGTTAAAGACCAAAGTGTGTAACGTTCTTTTTTGTTCTACGTATGTCTTCTACATACAAATTTTAATTAATGATGTTTATTTTTATGAAATTTACAATCTGTGAAAGACTATTAAAAAAGAATGTTACATTAACATAATTTTTTTCTTTTAGTTTTTTAGCTCAAATGAAACTTTGTTGAAATTGCAAAAAGAAAAAAATCTAAAGCAGTAACATAATGAATAAATGTTATAAACTAACTGAGCCATGACGACAACGATTTTTGCAAAAATTCTTTTAAGAAAAAAAATAATAGACCAAACTAATACAAAAAACACTTGTTTTCATGGCTTAAAAAAAAGAAAGAAAAGGGTTTAATTCATGTGGTATGAAATAAATAAAAGAATTTTTGTTGATAAAATACCTTAAGAACGAGTAGAAGTTTATAAATTAAACATAATTTATGCATAAAATCACTGAAGCATAAAATAAAAATAAAAAAACAAAGAAAAAGAAATGAGAAACACATAGGAAAATTGCATTATTTTGACTTGTAAGGAAAAACAATGAAAAACGTAGAGTAACAAAAACATGATGCAACAAGTGCAACAGAAATTCTTATTAACCCTAAATGGGCACAAGGGGTCTTAGGAGCACTATAAGCTTGTCATGGAATCTGCAGCTTTGAGATTATGGTTTTCATTTCGTAACTTTTGGCGGTCGGATATTGTCGTATGCTTCTATGTAGGATCTTAATTTATTCGACTTCAAGTGTTTCAAGATGATTGAAATGAACTTCCCTCCAATATTTCACAAATGTTATTCATATCCGCTACCAACTGACTCAACCATTAAAATAAGTATTATTTATAAAAAAAAAAAATTTGTTATTTTTTATTCCATTATTTTCATATTTGAGTGATCCAGAATCTTAACATTATACATTCAAAATATTTATTTAAAATCTCCACCAAAGGGTTAAATGTAAAAAAATGGCGGAAATAAACTACTTGCAACCAAAATACCCACAGATACAAATATAAATAATAAAAAAACAACGTTAAAAGCGGCATAACATTAACATCATTTATTTTTGTTGCTATTTTTCTACTTACAACCTTTTATTACAATATTACGTGCTTAAGATGCTTTGAACATTCATAGAATTTATTTTATTTTGTTATTTGTGTTGAAACTTATTTTTTTCTACATATTTTGCAAATTCATGTTGTTGCAGGTCTGTTAATTTCCCCCTGTTATTTTTTTTTTTTTTTTAGTTTTCATCTTTTTTTAATCATTTGGAAACACACATGCAATATTTACGGTGTTTAGTTAACAGATACTGCTAAAAACTATCAGGCTCTCATAGAAACATAACGAATAAAACAGAATAAACTGATATAAAAAACGCAAATAAATTCAGGGGGTTGTTGGACAAGTAGTGGTGAATGGATCTGAGTTTACCTAGAGTAATCAACCAGCCAACACAAGTAATTACTTATGTGTTTTTGTAGATTTTTCTTTCAATGTTTTTGTATATTTTGTTTTAACTTTTTTTAGATACAGTTTTATTAAGTTAGAGCTTTTGTTTGTAGTCCCTTTTCTTTTGCTAGATTTTTTAAAATCTAAATGCTTTTCTATACTTGTGTAGTTTTTTTAATCATCAATGAAAGACTTTGTTTAGTTCTTCTCAGGGCGAGTTCAATGGCCTTTTAATTTTTCTTTCACAGCGTTAACGTGTGTGAAAGATATGATTCTTCAAGGTTGATAACTTACTTGAGAAACATTTCACTGCTCACACTGACAAATTATTCAAAGAGATATTAAACATTTTTTAAGATTTATTTATACTTACTTGTTTGATTTTGTTTAAAAAAAAAAAAATTCTACTTCCTTTATTGTTGTAATAATTTTATTAAAGATTTATTATGTGACAAAGAAATTCTAACACTTTCTTACGGTTATTTTATTTTCTTCCCAAAATGCTTTTAGGTGGTAAGTCTTTGCTTTTAATTTCCTACATCTTTGTGAAAAAAAAAATAACTAACTGCATATACATATCTAATGTATAGATTTTCATCTGCCGCAAACATTTTTTGTTACTTACAAAAATAATTGTTTTTTTTTCATAAGACTGACCACTTCCTTTTGTTACCAAGTTTAAGACGAAAACACTTGGCCATCACATAACAATAATTAGAAAAACAAAACGGCAATTTTTTTTACCTGAATTCTATTAAAAGACAGAAACGTAGTCAACATAAATTAAAAAAAGCATTCTCTTCAAATTTTAACACAGTCAAATTTAAAAGAGAATGGTTTTGTTTTTATAGAATTTTATATACTATTGTTTTTCAAAAGTTTTTCGAAATGAAATTTTTCACTCATTTCCAAAAATTTATTTTCGTTCAAAAATGTAACCGGTCCTATCTAACATTTCGAAAATTCATGCATTCACAAAAAGTATTATTCTCCAAAATTAATTTTTGCAACAAAAAAACCGAATTTGCTTAAAAAAAACTACAAATCAAATTTGCACAAGTCAGATTTCTAAAAAAAATCAAAACCTCACAAAAAAATCGTATGAGAAACTAGTTCTCCGAAAAACATATTTTTAATTCATATATTTTTTTAAATTTTTGTACACAAAAAATTTTGATTTTTTTATTAAAATTGATTAAATCAATTTATAATGAATGATTTTTGTTCGACATGATCCACTTAGAAGAAATAGAAATTGATTTGAATGGTTACGAAAAGTATCTTTCATACATAGTCAATACCTAACTCTGTTGCATTTTTGAAAGCTTATTTTAATGGAAGCCTTTGTTTCTATTAGTTTTAATTGCTTCAAAATAATGAACATTATTTGTTGCTGGGATTTTACATTTGGAATTCTTTTACATTGTTGCCGGAAACAAATTTGTTTTTTATGGCTTTAATTCAAACATTATGACATTGTTATTTTTCAATTTAATTTCAAAATTTTCAAAATTTAAAATTTTTAAATTTCAATTACTTTACAATTTTTGATTTTTTAAATTTGAATAAGTATACTAAAAATTAAATATGTTTATATACAATAAATATAAAATGTTATTATCATTACTTAAGTGTTTGGAATATGTAAAAATTTCAATTAATTAATTAATTAATTAATTTCAATCTATTTTATAGTTATTTTTTTTTTATTATTTCTTTAGGTGTTCACAATTTTTTTTTTTTTTTTAAGTCAACTTTATTTTAAAAAGTTTTGTTTTTCCATACCATAAGAAGTGTTTAAAACTCATACATTGAAACAATTGTAAATATTTTTCAATGAAATTTCAAAAATTTATAAAAACAAATTATACATGAGCTTTTAATACAATAAAAGCCAAAAAGCTTATTTTACAATTTAAAATTAAATTTTAAAATTTTGTTTAAAAACTGCTTTATGGCAAAAAATAAGAAATAATAGTCGATTTTGGGTTTAAATTCGACTTTTCTGCTTTTATATTTAAGCTGATCGTTTTATTACTATTCAAGAATTAAACAATATATTGCTAAAACATGCAGCCTAACCGCAAAAGAATTTTTAAATTCTATTTTTGTTAAAGTAAATTTTATTTAATAGACGTTTTGCTTTTCTTTATAATAAGAAATATTTAAAAATCAATTTTTAAAAGCTTTTTATAAACTCATACGTAGAAGCATTTGAAAATATTTTTCATTAAATTGAAATAACAAAAAGAAATTTCAAAAAATTATTAAAACAAGTTATACCTGAACTTTCAATACAACAAAAACCAAAAAGCTTATTTTAAAATTTAAAATGAAATTTTTAACTTTTGGGTTTAAAATCGACTTTTCTGCTTTTATAGTTTGGCTGATTCATTAAAATTTTATTTTCTTAAAATCTAAAATATGAACTGGTTCAAAACTACACCATTTCCAGTTTTATTTGAGAAATTTCTAATTATATTTCAGAAATTTCTAATTGTATTTATGAACTTTTATATAGAAAGTATATGTTTAGTATTCTAAAATACAATTGGAAATTTCGGAAATACATTTAGAAAATGTTGAAATACAAATGGAAATTTCAGAATTTGGTTAATTCTGAAATATAATTAGAAATTTCTCAAATACAACTGGAAATGGTGTAGTGATGTGACAAATTTTCAGAGTTAGGGACCTGTTTCAGTTTCGGAACTCTATATGGGAGGAACCTGTCACTGTGGTTAATTGGCACCTAGGGCTGGTCTAAAGGATAATTTCACTATCAACTAATATAATAAATATTTGATAAGAATTCGTTAATTGTTTACTTTTCAAACATTTTTTTATTTTTTAAATTATATATAACTTTTCGTTAATGTCGATGGTTGCACCCCGAATAGAACCTACGTTCTTCTAACGTATCTGAAGATTTAAATCCTTCAATGCTAACCACTCAACCACAAATTAATATAGTGCGCGAATTTCTAATTTGTATCAACTAAAATTTATTGAGTGTGATGGTGACACTTGGAATTCAACTGGTACATTACTGCAATTGCCACCAATTTCCCGCAGGGTTAAAATCAATTATAAAGAATACATAGTACAATTGATTTTCTTCAGGGAAATCAAATAAAATCTAGGGTCGAATGCATTTTGTCCAAAAAAGATATTTTCGAATGTGTATCAAAAACAACTGGTAATTATATAAACATGTTATGAAAAAATTTAAAAAAAAGTCGCTATATTTTTTTAATATGAAAAAAATCTTATGCTTTTGTTCCTTTTATGGATAAAATATTAAAAAATGGGTTTGTGTTAATTATGGTCTATAATAAAGTTCCCAAACAGTCCTTTTTCTAAGCAGTCCTTTCGAGAAACAAAATCCTATAGAAAAAGTTTAAGTATATCTTTCCATAACAAGAATTACGAATATTTTGAGACCTATTTCAAAAAAATATTGAAGCTTTTTTTCGCCCAAAATGTTCTAGACTAGATATTTTTAATCGCTGGTTAAGAATTCATTATCAGTAATTTTTAATTTGTTTATAAATTTTTCGCAGTATAAGATGTTTTATTATTGACTTCTCGATCGAGTGACAAACAAATTTATTGCGATAGTAAAAATAATTGTGACAATAAGGAACATTTTTCTATTCTGGCTTTGAAAACAATTTTTTACTTTTTGTATACATTTTTGGTGATAGTTGTCACATTCATAAAAGCACATGATAATAACTAATGAATGACAATTGTCATAAATTCAAGAATAGCACTGTTAATATGTTATATTATTGAAAATATCAACATTATTTCCTTTTGTACATAGAAATTTTAATTGTATTTAATTTTTGACTCTCTTTTAATAGATTCGGCTTAACTAAATTATTTTATTCCAGATCACATTATAATTTGATTCCATTGAACAACTTTTCATCATGAAATGTTGCCAGCAACATTGTATATAAACAGTTAATATTTGTAAGACATCATTATGAGATTTTTTTTCTATTTTAAATTATTAACATTTTCACATTCAGCCGAAAAATATTAAATTTATATCTAAAAATATTTGTCTTTCAAAAATTTTTTTTACAAATTTTAACAGTGCAAATGTATTAATTATTTCATTTTTAATTTTTATTATACGAAAAAGTTTATGTAAATGTTGCACCTTCAATAACTTTATTGTTATTATTATTTTTTAAATTTTAAATGTATTATCAGCAATTATTTGTTATACCTTCTACTAACATTATAATATTGAGCAACATGTTGCTAGTAACATTTTTTGAACACAACTTCTTTTAAATCTTAATTTTGTATAAAAATTATTTTAGTTATTAAGGTACTTTAATACTTACTTTTTCGTCCTTTTTTAAATACTTTAATTACAGCATTTAGATATTCAGTAAGAAATTATTCATTTTACATACTTTTTAAGAATATATTGTAAAAACTAATAAGAAAATCTTATAATTATATAGTTAGTGTAACTTTTTCATTATATTTTTATTAGATTCTGCACCATGTTTAATAATTACAAGCAGTATCATCAGTTCATTAACACTGACATTAATATCTTCTTTAAAAACAGTTAACATAATAATTTAAGTAGTTTAAAAGTTGAAAAATTTTAAATGTCTTAAGGTAAATTAAAAATGTTATTTTAACTGTTCTTTTTCATATTTTTTTATATTATTCATACCCATTTTTAAATATTCATCACCACGTTACTGTTTTTCTTAAGTTTTTTTTTTTTTTTGCATGGCTGTTTCTTAGAATCTAAAATCTCTACACTTTGTAATTTTTTTTTTTACAAGTTGTTATAAATTATGTTGGTTGGTAGTTTATTTATTTTTTTTACTAAATTATTTAATTAACAGTTAGCAAACGGTTATTTGTGTGTTAAGAACATACAATTAAATAACATGTGATACATCGTTGTTAATGAATGTTTGCTGCTTAATAAATTTTACAGTTTTTTTTAATTTTTTACATTCTATTTAGTTAATATTACTTTGTACATTTGCTTTAAGTTTATGGTAACCAAAAAATTAATTTGGTTAGATTTTTGTTGTTGTTAAACCCTGCACCATAGATGCCACTAAGAGATCACGGGAAGGTATATATAAAAAATATCCCGTGAATTCTTCCAGTGCCATTAACTGTGCTGAGTTTTTATTTGCAGGAATCCTGGGTATAATTTGTTAATTATTATTATTTTTTTTTTTATTGATTTAAAACACTTTTTTCGAATATTTAAACACTTTTTTGAACACAAATACTTACCCATAATTATCATCGTCATGTTGCACTAATATTATAGGAAGCTGAAACAAAATATTTAAAAATTATATTAATAATATCTCTTTCATATATTTAAAATTCTTTTTTTTATTCAAATCCACCACCTGTTTCTTTGCAAACGAATACATAATCATATGTCAATGTCTTCAAGATCATTTTAGATGTGATCTTGTCAATCAAATTGTAAGAATGAATAAAAAAACATTAAAGAATCTGCTTCTATTATTTAAACGTATTATTTTTTTTCTCCTTAAATTTATTGTAGATCTTGTATTGTATCCTTAAGGTTCTTTGCAATAAAAAAAATAACGATGTAAAAATCCAGACTAATATAAAAAAAAAAAAAAAACTGAAGCTGCAGCTGTCGACTTTTAGTAAAGAGATCAACCTGTTTGTATAAAGAAAAGATTCTAAGCCGGAGGCCACAAATACGTTACGAACTTAAAAAAAAAACAGGCTGTAGCCAAAGAATTATTTATTTATTTTTTTTATTTTTTTATTTTAAACCTCTTTTTTATTTATTTGTTTGTTATGCTTTTGTTAATATTCATTTATTAACTATCTTCTTTGTTATATTATTTATTAAAAATAATAAGGCTCATTTAACAATATTTTTTTTTTTTTTTTTAATTTTAACAAAAAATTAAGAAACTGGTTCTTTTATATATAGTTTTGCCGGTTTTATGATTTATAAAGTAACTAAATCAACCTTGACCTTCCAAAAAAAATATATATAGAAACTTTTGTTACTACAGGGTTTCACTTTAAATCACTTAAATGTCTGGTAATTAATCAAAATCTCATCTATGGCTATTTTAGATCTTAATGATTTAAAATAAAATTTGTTTTTAAATTCGTTTATTTGAAGTTGTCGGTTTTGTTTTGTATTATATTTTAACAAAAAAAAAATTAAATAAAAAAAATCAAATAAACTTAAGATGAAATAAATAATTACAATTAATGAGTTTTTAAAATTGTTTTTATTAATTTAGTTACGCCTTTTTCTAGCAGTTTAAGGGTTAATATTTCAAAATCAAATCTTATAGATCGAAGTAATCATTGTAATTTGTAATAAAAAGAGAAATATAATGGATTAAAGTAATGAAAAGCATTTAATTGATGAGTGCATTTTGAAAGAAAGATCATAAGGTTTTCAGCAACAATTCTTTTTTAACATTAAACTATTAATCATAATTTGTTTCATCAAACATTTTGTGGAAACAAATTCTTTAGATTTTTTTCTCTTAGTTATGTATTTAGAAATTTATTTGTAAATTTTTATCATTAGTCTTTTTTGTTTTAAAGTTTTTTTTTAATATAATTTTCTAAATATTTTGTATATAAAATTATTTTGTTGAATATTTTTATGTCCATTAAAATCAGCTTTCTGTTTCATTATTATAGACACGTGTTTTTAATTGCTGTTAACTAAATTAAGATCATAAATAGTTAAAAATAATTAAAAAATTCCTCCTTATAAATATAAAAATTTTTTAGTATAAATCTTTTATAGGTGTCACTAAAAGCTAACATTTTAACTTAAATTGTTTTCTGTGTATATTACTCAAAAAACTACTTAAACTCTCTACTACCAGCCTCACTTCATATTGCTGCTATTATAACTTATTTGTTATCTATCACATTTTTACACTTAACTCAGAACATCCCCCTAAAAGTTATATAAATTTAAAACTTATCTGAGACACAATTTTGAATAAATATTCTCATTTAAACTAAGCATAACAAAATATAATTTTAAGGGTTTATAATGCCAGTATTTCAAACAACATGTTTCATGTTTGCTAATTAATTTTAGTAAACAACGGGTGAAAGGGTTTAACTTATTTTGTTAACAAATGTTGAACTTTTAATTTAAATACATTCAGTCTACTATTTTTTTCCACTGTGTGTGTGTGTTTTTTCTTGTATTATGTATTAAAACATTCACTTTTAAAATTGTTTTCATTAAATATTAGACAAGCATTCACATTAAAGCAAAATATTAAACTTATAAATACAAATGCTGACCGAACGTATTGTTAGTTATTCAGCTCTCCAGCATTTAAATAGTAGTAGAGGGGTTATCTCCAACCAATATTATAAACTAATCAAATCAACAGCCAACCCAACAAACTACAAAAAAAACAATACATATAAAAAGATTTTATATGTATTGAAAAATATATTTTGTATATACATGACTTTTATATGTATTCACACAAATCAAAGTTTAGTTTTATATACAAAAATTAAAATGCTATAGTAGTAAATACAATAACTACATTTGTAGCAAAAACAAAAATCTTATATAGTTAATGGTTTGTGTAAGAGAGATATTGCATGTGATTGAAATGAAATATAAAATTACATTAAATTACCGGATGTAATTGTGGTGGTCGTGTCAGGTAAAATATAAAAAAAATACTAAAAAAAAACCATTGGCTATTTAAGAAAGAGATAGACTACGTTCAGATAAATAGCTTTTAGTAAACAAAAGAAATAGTTATATTTTTTAACAAATAAGATTTCAATTAAGTTGTTAAACATTAAAATATGCTAAGAAAAGAATTATGAATTAATAAAGATTTCTAAGGAAAAATTCAGTAAAACTTAGGGATATTACTAAAATACTTAACTTGATGTTCAAGCATGTATTAAATAGGATAAAACTTTCTTAGTATTTCTTTAATTTTAATTGGAACTTTCAAAGTTTTTAAATAAATAATTTCCTGGTTTTTATTTTTCTTTTTTAAGTACATATTTCTAAATTATTTTTAATTTTACAAAACCAAAAACTGGAGCAGCCTTTTAGACACGATCATTTAAATACCACTCAATTTTCATTTCTCAAACAAACTGTCCAACATAATTTAGTTTGAAACACCACTTAAGTTGTTGTCTTGTCAAGACGACAACAAACTTTGACCCCCTCCTAAAAAAAACTAAAAAAAAAAAATCATAGGGAAAAACCAACACAAAAAAATACCTTAATTGAAGAATCATGATGAGAAAACTAAAACCTAAAAATGTCAAATGAATAGACTTACAAACAAACTGGGAAATTTTTTTAGTAAAACAAATAAAATAAAATCTACAATCTAAATTTTAAAAAACAAAGAAGACACAATTTATTTATAAATAAAAAAGAAAATTGTTAGGTTTTTAAAAAATAAGGAAAAAGTTTTTAAGTTGCCTAAGATTACTGTAATAATATGTTACTGATTTTGGTTTTAGTTACAAGATTCAACTTTTTAGTTTGTTAAAATTTATTTACCAAAAATGAAAAAATCATTTTTGCATCTTTTTATATTAAGGTAGCAATCTTTTATCAATTCTTTTAAAGTTAATATGACAGAAATTGATGACAATTATTTTGATAAGATTTTGAACATCCAGTACAGCAACAACAGCTTTAAAAATAACTTAATAATCATTAAAACCAATAAATAATTAAGCCAATAAATTTCACATACATTGACTGTTAACTTAAGATAAATAAAAAAATAGATATTTTCATATAAATAAGCATTTAATAAACTGTTACTGTTAATAAACTGGTTTTTCTATATGAGTTTAAAGTAAAGAAAATATAAAGAGGTGAAAAATATGTTAAAAGAGCAAAATCCAAAAAAATCAGTTTTTAACAAGACTAAAGTTCAAATAACAAGTTTGTTGTTAAGTCTTTTGTTTTCTGGGTGATTAAGAGATCTTTTTTTTAGACTTAATAAAATAGAGATGTTTGTTTAAAGTACAAAAATACACATAGGTATATTTTAAAACAAATAAATTTAAATAGATTTTTTTATTTTGTATTTAAATTTGTAAAACTTGTAAAAAGAAAAAAACAGGATTAAAGTTCAAATAACAGGTTTCTTGTTTAAGTCTTTTGTTTGAGTATGATATAAAAATTGACAAATTGGTTAAAAAAAAACATACAAAGAAAGATTTTTTTTAATATTTATAATTATTGAATCCAATTAAATTAACAAGTTTACAGACCTAGTTTTAGGATTTTTTTTTTTTTTTTTTTTTTTCAAATTTCTTGACGAAAAAAATTATATTAAAAAAAAATATTATTAAAAAAATAATTACTTGTAAAAAGTAGTTATCAAAAGAGTTTTAAAATTAAGCCTCAGTATATAAACAGAATATTGATAAAATTATTTTCTTTTTTATAGGTATCACCTAAAAATAACTTTTTAGAAGCTAAATTATAACAGTTTCCATAGAAATTTGTAAATATAAAGGACTAAATTTACATTTTATACTCTATTCATTGTGCCACTTAAAGCACCATGACATTTAGTAAAAAAAAAAACTTTTGATAAATATTCATGTAGCCTAATTTATTTATAACGTATTTAAAAATAATTACATTGACTTTTAACAACAATTTAGTAATTGTAACTTCCTTTATTAAAAATTCTGATTTTTTTTTTTTTTTTTCATCACTTTTTGCTAAGAAATTCAGCGTTAATGCTGAATCTTTAACACATTTTTTTATATTTAAAAGGAATTAATTATAGTTTTCAGTGAATTGCAATTATTTCAATTTGCCAAATAAAGAGCATTTGAGACTCAAACTCCATTAACAAAATCAACAAAAAAAAAGCAGCATATTTTTGCATAAAATTATCAAATAAAATTTTTCGTGGGAATTTTTTTAAACTCACAAAATTATGCAACATTTAGTGGGAAAATACGTATTTGTTTAAATTTTCAAATTTTTTTGTTAGTGTCCCCAAGAATTTATTTATATTTCTATAACCATAATGATTTATTTTCCAAATCAATAATTTTTCCAGCCATAATAAAAACAACAACAAAAATTACTTTGTGAACAGCTCCAATTTTTGTTAAATATTTTCTTATTGTTGCTGGTGTTGTTGTGGAATTAAGTCCAAAAACAAGCATAACAAACGAACATACTGACTGTTTACAAAGTCAGGTGGTGGCATGTGCTGGCGCGATCTTACTAACGGTGCATAGCGACACACAGCTGGCCACTTAAACGTGATTGCAATTTTATTTTAAGTTTATTATTTCTTTTATTATTTATTTTCCTTCTTATATGGTTTGTTTTTGGCTTAAAGCCCAACAACATAAATAAATGTATGTATAATAGTCACCAAACGAAACACCAGCTGTAGCATAAAAATTCTATAAACAAGCATCCAAGTGCAACATTAAAAAAAAAAACACAAAGACAAACTAGATCCGTCAAGTCTAAATGTCGCCAAAAACAATATACACACATACGCAACAACCAAAGAGATTGACTCTTTCGCATCCAATTGTCAGTACAATCACGCATCAATGTAGCACGTTTTTATATGATGGCCGCCTCAAAAATACAACTCTTATATTCATAAAAACATACACACAACATACACTATCAACAACAGCGATTGACGAATGAAAAACACAACACAACAATTGCGTATCAAACAGACAACATCAGTGTGTTGCATGTAGCACGAGTCATTTATTTTGTTTTTTTTTTTTATTTTCAGCATTATTTGATTTCTGTTGTAGCTACAGACTCTTTGAAGTAAGAAAAAAAAAGTAGCCATGTAGCTGCAAATAATGTAAGTTTCAACTGAATTATGTTGATGAGTCTTAGACAGTTTTGCAGATAAAAATATGATGCTGCTGCTGCAACATACATCAACTAAAGAGATGATTTGTATTGATTGGCTAGCTGGCAGTTGGTATGGTCAATCATATATTTATATTGATGTCATTGTACAATACAATTGGTCAATACTTGAAAATCCATAGAAACAATAAACTAAAATTATTTATATTTCTTAGATGGTAACTGCCAATGGTACGCATTCTTCATATGTTTTTTATTATTGATTTTTTTCATTTTTAAACGTTAACAATATCCCAAGAAAATTTCATTGATAATTGCATTTGTATATTGTCAATTGTTGCAACATGTTGCTTATATGAAACGCCTCATGTTATTCATTTTTTTTTTTTTTTTTTTTTTTTGTACCACTATAAGTATTGTACGTGCTTTAAATGTACAAAAGGTGATAATACATCATATTCTAGTATATTGTTTTTATTTTTCCAATATTTATTGTTACATCTATAGAATTGTTAATTTTATTTCTTTTAAGTCGTTTAACAATAAATATTTTTTAATACTGCAAATATAGGTCAGTATGTAGTTTTAAGCTTTTTTTCGAAAGAAATCATTAATAAATAATTTGTTTTAAATTAACTTCAATTCCGGCACAACATTTCATATATCATAATAAATATGCGAACAATATTTTAAATTCCTTAAAATATGTTTAGTCATTAATGTCGAACATACATTTGTTTATAATGATTTACAAGTGAATTATGATTCATATCAACATGTTGCTGTTAATTGTAAACAATTTAAACAATGTTTTGTAATAACTCTATTTTTATGAAATTAACTTCAAAATTAATGGGTTAATTAAAAACTTAATCAAGCAATTATTCTCTTCAGTTATAAAAAAAAGGTCACTGAACTAATCGAATTTATTTTTATATTCTCCCATCAAAAAACGATCAAGAGTTTCAAAAAAAAAAGAAAATTTTCCCTACTTCAAAAGTAGAACTCAGTGCCTGTTTGGAAATTATTAATAATTACTTCTAAATAAGTGAAAATAAATGTATGTTTTGTAGGAAAAAAATTTATAATTTCTAAGAAAATTAAAATTTTACAAAATTAAAAGTATTTTTATTATTTTTCAAGAAAAAAGAATTAAAAAAAAAAAAAAAAACTTAGTTTTAAGAAAAGAATAAAAATCATTAAAAAAGACATCCTTCCAATGACATCTATAGGTTAAACAAAACTTTTGCAGATCTTTCTCAGCAGTAAGTACTTCTTTCTAATGACAATACTATGTTAAAATTCTAACTTTTCCATAATATGTTTAGTTAGTTTTTTTTTTTTTTTTAATTTAAGTTTTTTGTAAAATACTTCAAGCATCACTGTGAAACTATGCCCTAAATAATACTCTATCACTGTTAATTTTACTCTCTGTCACGTTTTCTCTTCCCTTTTTATCACCAGCTTAATCATCACATCACCTTATTTATATTTACACCCAATTTTGTAGCAACAACTGCAATAAAATAGCTTAAACAGAATTAAATAAAAATACTTACATACGACTATAATAAATTGTGTATATAATACCCTGCCGCAAATATGGTTCCAAATAATTAGATCCCTTTTAGGCAGTGTTAATTGTCTCTCCATTTTACAAATACAGTCTGTTTAAAACTGTTATACGTACAAGTTAAACCATATTTGATGTGTTTTTGTACAATAAACAACCTGCGCAACTGCACTACACGCCACTGCCAATGCTTTGCACTTTTGAATGTCATTGTTTGGGGACTGGGATCATTAAATAATTTAATGCCTCCTCATAAACGAGTACTTGAGTTAAAAAAAAAAAAAAAAAAAAAACATACAAAAAAAGACGTTCTTAAATAAATAACTTGGCATAAAACGTTTTTAAAAGCCAAAACTAAATAAACATTCAATACCAAAGATAAAAGTAAGAAATACTCAAACTCATACAAAATAGAATTGAACAGATTGTTGGGTTTTTATTTTGTTGGTCGGTCGGTCGATCGATCGATACGTTGGTTGTTTGGTAGTTCATGTAAGTAAGAGAAAATTTATTGTTTTTAACAAAAATGGTCATCTAGACGACAGTGACAACGACGACGACAACATTCTGACTGAATGACGACGACTGCTCAAGTTTATGGTCAAGATCTGTTTGATGCTACTTGTTTTTGTTTATTATTATGTTTAAATGTATTTAGCTGGTTTAAACTAAGTTTAACTATACATTTTTATTGATCACAACTCATTCATTTAGAGAGAATACTATGTTGTTCTCATACATATGTAAGTAAGTATTATGCTATAGTTTAACAATAATGTGCTAAAATATTCATGTTAGAATTGTTTGAGGAAAAAAAAAACAAAGATATAAAAGTCAAAGAGACAGTTGCATCTTTTATTGAATTTTTTTATATATATTTTTTGTAATAGATTGTTCTGTCTATAATAAATTATTGTTTTATTGCTAAAGTATCTATATAGTGTAAGTTCTTTAGCAGTATTTCATTTCAAGAGAATTATGCTGGTTTTTAGGATACCCTACAATATTTTAAAATATGCATATGGGAAGGGGAAAAAATAGTACTTTTTATCCTCTAGCTGGAAAAAGTGAGCAGATTTTTATTTCTGTTTCCTTTTGTTTATAATATTTCTGCATATTTTATCCTTAACATATTTAAATGCATATTTTGTCATTAGAGCATATTTTATAAATTTTCTCCAATCTTCATTTTTTTTTTGCTGGATTTAAATGCTCTTTAAACATTTTTTGAAATAAAATTTTCATAGCCCTGTTAATAAGTGATGAATAGAAATTACCAAGTAATTTACACAAGAAGCTATTATATTTACTTTAAAAAGCTTTTGCTCGTTGTTTACTATAGTTTTGTAAATAGAGCTTTATAAAGACACTTTTAATTCAACTAGATATTTTATATTTGCTCTATTTTCCCTCCATCGTTCATCTTAATAATGTTTAGATTTTTCTAATTATTATGGCTGCTTCAATCAATGAATGAATGTTGGCTGGATGGCATAAATAGATGACTTGGATGGATGATGACTATCATGATGATGCGTGGAATACTTGCTAATGCTATATGATTTGTTGAGACTTTCTTTGCTGTTGTTGTTTTAGTTAATATAAGTGGCACTGTTTTTTTTTTTTTTTTTTTTTCTTTTGTTAGTGTTGTTATTCATTTAACGGTGTAATACCAGAGTGTGTATCTGGAGTGTAGAAACCAGACGCCATACATTAGTGGCGCCATTGTTAAAACGCCAGCTACCACCATCAACACCATAAATGGTGTTTAAGACACAAGCTTGTCAAAAACAACAAAAACAACACAGAGAAGGAAAAAAAATAAACTAAATAAAAGAACCACAATAAAGGTGGTATGGAGGCAAAGAAACGTACCAACAAAAAAAGGATGTAGAAAATGTTTTGACTATATATAGAATAAAGATTCTAGATTGTTATATTTGAAAATAAAATGATGTTTTTTTTTTTATTTGATTTAAAAGAAAAACTTTTAAAGAATTATTTTTCAAATCAAGAAACCATTATTTACACTATTTCCAAAAGTTGACTAAAAAAACAACAAATTTGTATTAATAGTCTCATTAATATATCAAATAAATTTAAAATTATTATTTTGTTTTTTTCTTTTTCAAAACAAATTGTCGAATTCGTATTGCAAAATGGGGACATAAGAATAATACGTACAACATTTTTAATTTTTAATTTTAGAAACAGTAAAGGTACCATTTATCAATTCTTAGATTCTTTTCATATAATTTTTGGTAAGTGTAAACATCTTCTTAAATGAAATTAGTTTTGTCATTTCATAAACAAATTACAAATTTTTTCTTTATCATGACAATCTAACGATAATGACCACCTTCTTAGTTTTGTATATTAAACAAAGTCATTCTTAAACTTTTAAAAGAATAAAAAAAACTCTTATTTCTGCAATCAAACCAACAAATAACAGCAACCTTATAAATTTTCTTTATAAATCTTATGTTGATAAAAATCATCAAACATCAAATCACGCAATCTTGCCTTAAAAGTTTCAAAGTTTGTATGTTTGAGTATATGACTTGGTAAAACATATGCCGTATTATAATGTCCCTGTCATTTTAGCCATTTTTTTATTTAAACAATTTCGTTATGGCCTCAACCAAGACCAGCTTTGGCCAAACGCAAACCGCTCCAACATTTGACTCTCTTGATGAGGATGCGGATAATACTGATGCTGTTGCTGCTGCTGCTGATGATGATGATGATTTTTAACTAATTTGCATATTATGTCGTTGAGATTAATGTCGTAAATTTGCTATTAAAGTCATGTTTATATTTGCTTGTCGTTTTGTGTGTGTGTTTTTTTTTAATATTATTTGTATATCTTTTCAATGATTTAAGCTTGGGAATATATTTGAAAATACAATTTGAAAAACACTTGTTTGATGTTGCTTTTTCTCTTCATCTTCATTGTGTTTTAAATTATTCATTTCATTTGATAACAAAACCCATGTTTTATTTGAAATGTTGATCTATAGTTTAAAGATTAAACTAAATTAAGCAAAAGTGTACAAAACAAATAATTCCATGGTGATCATGTTAAAGATTTAATTTTGAAAAAAAATATACACAAACAAAAAAATACATACAAAAGTTTAATGATTATAAATAATTAGTAACCTTAAACACCTTGTTTTAGTTTTATTAATAAAAATTTGTTATTTTAATTCTGAATTGAGTGTTGGCACAGAAATTTGCAAACCTTTGGGGCAGAAATGTAAGAGAAAAGATATTTTTAAATTTAAATTAAATTCCAAATTTGTGTGGCAGCAATAATGAAGAAAATGTACTTGAAATACCAATGAAGAAGCATGTCTACTTTAAAATTGCCATTGTTCATGCTCTAGAGCTACATATTTTTTAAGGTGCTTCGAACCGGAATCTCAATAATAGTCAAAGCTCAAAATGATTGATGCTAAGCCTATGATAAAAAAGGAACCAAAAATTCTGTAGAAGTATTTATGTTGCACAAACTCAGCTTTGTTACAGCCCAAGACGAATTCAAATAGTTGATCCCACTTAATTAGATGATTTTTTTAATACTTAGAACTATCAAAGTCCAGAATTGTTACTTACCCGCCAAATTCCATATATAAAAAGCGTTTATGAATTCGCTGTATTGTTGTTATTGTAGAACTGCTACCACCTGTTTAATTTAACCATGGATACAGCCAAACAGAGACAGCAATGACATTTATCGCTTACAACATGTTTAGATAATAAGTTCTTATATAGAAATCAGTCCTTAAGCTGTTTAAATGCTCCCCCTACTACCCTACGCCGTTTATTTTGAAAACGATGAATGTTTTTTTTTTTTTTGTGGCAAGCGCTTCTATCCTTACCACTAGGCGAATTTTCTCCTTGAGTTGGGGTAGTTGCTCCGTTTTTGGTCACTTTAAAAATTTATAAAAATATTAACATAATGGAGAGAAAGTCTTGATCAAGTCTTCCTTCTACCCTTCTATTTAAATTTTTCTCTTATTTACTTACAAACATAAAAAAATTATTATTTTCTTAAAAACAAATGGCCTCTAATAATAAATATTATTTCTAAGCTAAAGGAAATTAATAATTTTTATTCCCATCCATATTTCCTTTGACAAACAAACTGTTAATGAAAGTAATTATCATAATTTTCTTATTTCCCTACAGAATCTAAACTTCCGCCAAAGATTTCCTATCACACACACATCATACAAAGACACTAAACAACATTCAAATGCGCGGGTGCTATTCCCATCCATCGTCAGGGAGCAATTAAAAATGTGTCATTATTAAAAACAAGTTTGCAGTCAACTCTAAATGGAAGTAATAAAACTTCCGCTTTAAACAAAAACAACAACATAAAATTAATACTTGTACATGCGAATGTAAGCATATTTCAAGCATTAAATAAACACACCTTCTTACAAGTATTCATTTACTTTCAATAATCTGCCTTTCAGCCAGCCACTTGCCACATAGACTATGGTTACATCATTAATTTAACAAGCAGCTACAAATCTTGCTAGAACTCTATAACCTTATAAAAATTCTTCATTCCTTTAACACGATGCTCACATAAAGAAAACAACAAAAACTACAGCCACCATATACTGATTAAAACTTCAGGAAGTAATAGTAAGTAAGTGTTTGTAATATATGTATGGAATATGTTTGTATAAGCAACATAATCTAATCAATTTATAGAACATGGTTACTATTACTACTACTTGCTACATAAAGTTGCACATTCACTAGAAATAGAAGTCAGCTTAAAAGAAAAATTGTAACATCTTTGCTAGAAACGAGTTTTTTTATTTTATTTATAAAAGACTACGAAAAACAAAAACCCTCTTTGTTAAATCGTAAACGGAGGATGCATCATGTGGAGCCAACATGCGTTTAATTATGCGTATGCAATGATCAATTAATGTGAGCATGTCGTCACTATTTTGTAACCTGTTCGAATTCTCAATAACAGCCCATAAATCAGAAAATTATATTAAAAACCAAAAAAAATAAAAAAAGAACAGAACAGAAACCAACAACAATAACTAAAACTTATGCTCCACATTGCATTTACTTTTAAACCCCCAACGGCAGGAGTCACTGTATGTCGTATTTAAGCTTTATGCGTAAAAAGTTTTGTAAATGTTTATTAAAAGCACGTTTACAAGTGCTAATAATTACAATATTTATTAGCGTACAAAAATCTTAAGAACAGCAATACAACAATCCGTAAATAAAACAAAAAAAAAACAAAACATCTACAACAACAACTGAAATACACTAAGCAAATGCATGACAACTCTTTTAGCGTTAAGAAAACATGGCTTAAAACAACGCATTTAAACGCATTTGTTTTTATTATTGTTGTTGCTGTTGCTGTGTTGTTGGTGTTGTGGCAGGCATAAACTAAAGACAGGCTGCATGTATGCAGTCATTCTCTGAGCATGCAGTTTATTTACATTCACCTTATGCTGGTGATGCAAAAATCATCAAAATGCAGATGCATAACATTTTATCTTTATTGGATATTGTTTTTCTTTCCTTTTTTTTTTTTTTTTTTGTATTCAATTTTTCTTTTGCTTTATGGATGGAGGACACAAATGTGCTCATTAATGTTAATAAAACGAGCAATTTCTTTTCTCAAGATACAAATGATGACTTTAGCCTGGTGTTGTAGTATCGATGGAATGAATGACTATTCATTAAATAAATTCATGTTCGGTTGGTTGGTTGGTTGGCTGGCTGGGAAAGATCACTTCTATTTGTAATTGTTCACAAGGGACCAACTGAAGAATTTTTATAAAACAAAAACATTAAAGGTTTCCAAAAATACCTTTTAGATTCTTGGTTTTTAGGTGAAACTTTTTACTAAATGCTTTTAAAGTACATATTGCTATAGGCTTTTATAATGAATGTTAAGTAGGGTAACGAAATATAAGCAAAATCATATTTTTTCGAGGATACAAATAAACCAAATGTTAGTTATTTCTGCGATTTAAAAAATTTTTAGAATTTTAGCATCGTTTTATTACTGCATATTTTTGCATATTTTAATCCTAGCAGCATAAAAACATATTGTGTTATATTTTCATTGAATTTAAGCATTTAAGCACATTTTATATTTAAGAGCATAATATTGCATATCTTACACTTAAAAGAAATATTTGTATATTTTTTTTTTAATTTTAAAGGCATGTTTTCCGTTTATGTGCATAAAACACTTTTTTAGAGAATATTTTTGGTTATCTTGATGATAAGATTTTATATCAATATATTTTCTATTACTTCGAGTCTGCATTAGACAAATTTTTATCAAGACAAACGTCAATTTTTTGTTTGAGTTGCAGATAATTTTTTATCTCTTTAAATTATAGGTGAAAACATATGTCATAATAAATCATGTAAAAAAAATACCAACAACAATAAAGAACTCGAACGCTGACAATTTTCTTTTAACGAAGCACTGAGAATTTCAGTCTACATTAGACAAATCTTTATCATAATAAAATTTTAACGTTTGTCTTGATAAAAATTTGTCTAATGTAGACTCGAAGTTAAGAAACTAACTGACTGCAGAATAAATCTCAAATTTATTTTATAGTGAAAAAGCTTTTAAAGTTTACTTTTTTAGAAGTTTTTTTTTAAATCGTAAATTTGCCTTAAATGTTTAGGCTTATAAAATAGTCTTAAATATTTTCTTACGTTTTTTAAAAAAAGCTTTTAAAAAAATTGTATGTATATTAAATTATAATATAATCGTTTTAATATATAGCAAGCTTTTAAACATTATCTACTGGGAATCAGGATATTATAATTTTCTGCTCTTTTAGGAAAAGAGTAATACACAAGCATGTAAAATTAATTCTATAAATTTTTATTTCTTTAACTCTGAAAGTGATTAACATATTTTTTTTAAATTGAATGAATTTGTCAAAGCTTGTAAAAGTTTGTATTTTGAGATGTCATATAAGAATTTTTTAAAAATATTTATTTTAACATAATTTTTCTTCTAAAAATTATCTTTGGAGACGTTTCTTTAAAAAAACTCCATTTGTTTAAATATTTTTTTTTTTTTTTTTGGTAACATGTTTTATCGATATAAATTTAAAATCGAATTACTCAGTGCAAATATAAAATATATAAAGCCTTTCAAAACCTTTATATGTACATGTATAAAAAAATGTAATTTTATATTAAGAATTTTTTAAATTCCAAAAATGTTTTAACGTTTACTCATAAAAGTTGGTCACCTTAAGCACCTGCAAAATAAATATACATTCATATATTAATATTGTTCACTATGATGCCTTCTTCATACGCAATCTGCGATAAAACTCCAACACTCATCTACTGGCCCCCTGTCATACATTCATTTGCGCACATTCAAAATATATTTCCATCATTTTACATAACTTGGAGCGGTGTTAATTCCAAGGCGCCTTAAGAGACATCTGATGACACATTATTTAGATTTTTATGGCAATCTAATAAAAAATAAACACGAAATAATAAAATGTTCAGACAATTAAACATGATCACAGCATATTTAAATGAAAATGGTAAAATGATGTAGAGGACCATAAAAGCTTAATGTGAATTGATATTGACGATCTAGAGTGTAGAACGAGCAATGAAAATTTCTACTTAATTTTTATTAATGAATTTTTAAAACTAAAACACTCATCATTGTCAGCAGGTTGATAAGGCGGATTCTAACATGTCCATAACTGGCGTTTGCTTTATGATTTATGAGATCAATCAAGAAACAATGTTGGTTGAAAGAGATTTTTCTTTTAAAAGTTATTTTTGATTGATTAAGATGTTGTGTATTGTGTATTATAGTACAGTAAATGATCCTTCCTAGAAGGTTTTAGTTTTTTTTTTTGCCAAGAAAATAAACTGGTTTATTTTTGTACCCATTTTGTTATTCACTCAATTATTTGCTGTTGAAGTAGAATTGGATCAATAACCCTTAATGTTTAGTCAGTTTGTTTTCTTTCATACTTATGCCAGTTTGGATGGATACTTCTTGTGTTTCGTAGAAATATTTGCAACTTGGTAAAAAGAAGCAAAAAAAAATAAATAAGAAATTATATATTTATAATATTTTTTATATATATTAAGGTTGGTATGTTTGTTGTAGTTTTCTTTTGGCCTGAAGTATTCGAAAGTGAAGCATTTCAAGTTTATTGGCATTTTGCAATTTATTTATTTCTGCTGTTTTGTTTCTTTATTTTATTTTTTTGGTATTTTATTACACATGAGCCCCACAAAATAACTTCGTTAAGAATCGAATAAAGAACACCTGTGTCAGCACAAATGTGTTTCTTATATTTATATATAACAAAAAAAGTAGGGATTTTTGTACAAGTAATAACTCAAGGTCATTAAACCACAACAGTCGTATCAATACACTTTTCATTTTTTATATAACAAGAATAAAAATTGCATATATTGAAAAATAAAATTTTAGTTGCATTTAAAAGTCAATATATTGATCTTTAATCAAGATTTATTAAAAAATAACTGGAATTTGGTTCAAGAAAAAAATAATATTAAATATTTGATTGCTTCATTTTTTCTCTCGAAAGATTTTTCTTGATTTCTCTTAAGATAAACTTTACAAGTTTTAATATCACTAGAAAATATAAAGCTTGATATGAAAATAATTTTAATCACCTCTTTTATTACAATTTTTTAATGCTGCTTAAGGATATTAATAATTTATTGGCTTTTATCTGTTCTTCAAACGTACTCTGAGACTTTAAAAGCTCTCCATGTGCTTTTAAAAGTCAAGTAAGTTGATAAAGCAGCCCATCTAATGGCCATTGCCAAATATTAATAAAAACTTTTTCAAGATATTAATGTTCCAGTTTCTTACTAAATTTTCTGGATTTATTTTGATATTTCGCCATCTTCATTTAAAAACAGACTATCTGTTTTTAATTTTTTTCAATTGCACAAAGCTACATATTTTTACATTTAAATATTAAAAGGAAAAAACCAAAAAAAGTCATTATTTTCCTATTGTATTACACGTCTGCATCATTGTTTTACTTTATCTCTCAAATTTCAAAGCGCCAGACAACAACTGACGCAAACTCTATATCATTGTGTGGTGTTGGCTATGATGATAATGATAATAATGATGATGACGATGGTGATGTGGTGTGGTCTACTACATTCATTAACAATTATAACTTTATTCCACATTTAAATCAAGTTAATGTCTTCTTTTTCATTCACTATAAATGACACTTCACAGTATCAAATGTTGGCAATAAAAGCAAAAACTAAAAAAATAGTTGGAAAAAAAATGAAGACACACTCGTCTTCACAGACTAAATACTATTATACCTACTACTATTGTATGTGATTTATGTTAATATAACGGAAGATATCATATTATCCACCAGACACTATATAAATCCATAGCAGCAGCAAAAAAAAATAATAATAGAATTCACACGCTTTCACTGATTTTTATATAGAGATATAAATAATTTTACTTTCATTATCATTGTAAAGTAATCAAGCTCTGAGGGAATAATTTCGATTTTAAAAACTTACTTAAAGCTTTTAATGGCACAACAAAGGAAAACTGCAATGAAAAGAAACAAAAAAAAAATACAAATTAAAATTTTATATAGGTATTATATAAATTCAAATTTATTAGTTAAAAAAAAATCTCATTTTAAAAACGTTTGTAAAAGTTTTAACATAAATCAATAGTCTTAGCCATTAGTTAATATTACTGACAACACCTTTTACTAAATTATTACTAACAATGCTCACATCATCCATAAAAATATAATAATCAATTTCATTTGCAACAGCATCACTTTTTTTTTCTTCTTCTTCTTTAACACCCTGACTAGTGGCTGGCTGGATTGATAGAATGTCTTGACTGTCTGCTAAGTCAGTGCATATATTTTCATAAGTTATATCTTTTTTGCCACATCATAAATGTCAAATATAAATATATTTTCATTAAAGTTACTAGACAGCTTAAGTTTTAAAGACCAGCTCATAAACTTTACAACAACAAACACTTAGTACTCTTAGAAAACTTTCTTTAGTAAGAATATAAATTTTAAAAAATCATCTAGACCTTAGTGTAATTTAGGCGTTCTAGTCTCAGAAAATATTAATATACGCACTTCTTTATTTTCAATTTTATTATTTTTGTTCTTTATATTTTTAACTTTCAATGGCTTAAATACAGACAAACCTAAAGTCATTTATTTTAGTCTTAACTATGAAAGACATGTAAATATTTCTCCACTTCTATTCGTATGTCCAAAGAATATTAATTATAAATGATTGTTGCATGTAAATATTCACACGTACGTTCTTTACGTTGCAAGTAATACATACATACATCCATAAGTGGTAACATGGCGTGGCTGCATGTTAGTTAATAAATGTATTCATTTACTGTCAAAATCTGTTTATTTATTTGTCATAATAAGTTCAAATACAAAATCATTAATATCGAGATATTGGCAAAGGTTACAAATGGCGTCATTAATCAACAATTATTTCAAATGAGTATTTTTGTTGGCAAATTAATCTCTATTAAAAATCAATAAATAATGACTTAATGATGAACATTTTTATAGAAAAAGAATTATTATGACAAAAACCAGTTAAATATAAAAAGAGACTGAAGTTCTTTAAAAAAAAATCTAAAGTTTTCTAATACTAATACTAATAATTTAATTTCATAAGAATTGTGAAATTTAAATAGAAGAAAATTAAGTAACACACACAAGTTAAGGTCAGGTCACACTGGGCAAATATTTGATTGTTTGATCATGCCAGCGTTTTATAACAAAAAAAATATAAATATAACAAATATTTGCCCATTCTGACAATTACTTTTGATTTTAATATTATTTTAAATATATTAATTCAGATAATTGTGAATAAAATCATTATTTGCTCATGAATTTTATTTATGATAAAAAAAATCGCAATGTTTTACTCTAAAGATATTGAGCGCATAAAAAAATAATGTTAATGTAGATCATTTTAGTAGGCATCTACTAAAGGTATATTTATCTAAATTGGACAAACCTTTCTAGAAATAGATAGATAGAAAAAAACTGAAAGCAGTACATTATATTTTCATTTAGGGACTAAATGATTATGGCTTACAAAAATCTAAATTAGTTTGTACACAGAAAAAAATATTTCAAATAATTTTTTAATAAAATTATTAACTAATTTTATATTAGAATTTAATTGTATGATTTATTAATATAATTAATTTTCTAATTGGTTTACAGTTTTGTTTTTTAATAAATTGACAGCTGTTAATAAAATATAAAGAAAAATTAAAGATTTGTCTATAATTTCTAAAGAAATAAAATAAATTAAAGTAAATTTCCAAAAAATTTCCCCTCATTACATTTATTTAAGGAAAAGAAGTAATAATAATATCAATTATTCTTGTTATTAATTTTATCATTTTGATGATTGGAGCAAAATCAATTAAAAATTAATTAATATTAGCAATTTCGTAATTGAAGTCCTTTTTTACTTTTTTCTGCACAGGCATAGCAGACAAGTTTAGAATTTTAAGTTTGAAATGAAGGCTCCACATACCTTTTAGGAGCGGAGCTATTAGAGCTCAAAATAGTGTACCTTTGAAATATAAATTTTTCTTAGATTTCATATTTTTAAATTGCTAATATGATGAACTAACAATAAAAATCAAAAAATATCAAATCGGTTAATATTCATTTTTTATAATTTCTATCAAGTTTTCAAGGCTTTAAACTATACATTTACATTTGAAACCTGTTACTCCTAACATTCCGTATGATATACCAAAAATTATATAACAAAACAAGAACTACCCAGTAGTTCCAAAATCCATTAAACTAAAATTTTAAACAACTAAATGTTATCGGTTACCGATTAAATTAAGGCGCCAATTATAACAGCTGTAATTGAAAACTCAATCATTATCTTTAGTTTAATTAATAAAATTCCCCAAAAACACGACACATGAACATTTTTTCAACAAGAAACATTGTATTATTTTAAGATAAACAAACTTAAATCAAGCAACCATAAGCGGGCGGCAGCAGCAGCGGTGTTTATACTTTTGTATGACACAATTAAAGCGATTTTCGATTAGTGACTACAATAAATATAAAGATAACAAAAAAATACTCAACAATTTACGGTAACTTTAAAAGAAAATCTGTCTCAATTCATCATTAAACTTGAGTTAAATGTTTTGCGTTTTTTTTTTTTTTTTTTTTATTTTAAAACGAGTTTTTGGATTAATCTTTAAAAATGCAAAAAAAAAATCGGAGAAAAAAAACACAAACGCATCCCTGTATATAATTGCCTCAGGTACCAAAAGAGCCTTAAACATTTTTGAATCTGTTTTTTTGTTGTTATTTTCCTTTGCGCTACCATATTTAGCAAATTACTGCATTTTGCGCATAGTTTTTTTTTTTTTGCGTACTAAAAAAACTATAAAACATTCCATTTTATAACCTTTTTGCGGTTAAAGTGAGTGAAACATGAAGGAGAGATGTGATTACCGCAAAGTGTAAAACAACCAAAGGAATGCAAACGGATGTAGTTGTTGTTGATGTTTTGTTTTTTATAATTTTTTTGGACAGAATATGGTCAGAACAAGAAAAAAAATTTTGAGTAAAAAAATCGAAAAGTAAAAAGCAAGTTAAATGAACTTTTGGCAAAAACAAAAAGGTGTAGAGTAGCATGAAATAATAATAATCAATTAATTGCAAATAATTTTATTGTGATTGATAAAGTGAAGAGTAAAATACAATGGGAGCATTATTAAGGCGATTAAAGTTTGAGCTATATTTATTATATATATATATATTTTTTTTTAGAAAATAAATCCTTATATATATATATATATATATATATATATATATATATATATATATATATATATATATATATATATATATATATACATATTAAATTTTAGTAAACAAATTTGATAACTTTAATTACAAACAAATCAATGTTTAATGCTCTATTAGATAACAATTCATTAAATAATAATTTAAAAAGTATTAAATCATTTGGTATCTTTTTTTAATATTTCCTCAATTTCTGTTTAAAGCTCAAACGCTTTTTTTATGATCAAACAAAAATTAATATTATTTTTAATTTAGAAAAGTTATAACCCCTTAAAACTATTCTAAATTATCTATAATTCCTTTATTGAAACCTTAAAATCCATTTATTAAATAAAAATTAACTTGTTTAAACAACTTAAGCGAATATATATGTATGTACGTTTTCTGCTTACTACTGTAATTAAGACAAGCACTTTAATTCCGCAAGAAAAATAAACTTCTTGGCCATTTATAACCTCAACACCTGTTTAAATTTGACTTTGATGAATTTTAGCTCAACTTAAAGGAACAAAAAAACACTTAATTTTTCATTTTAACTACAGGCTCATAAATGACCCGGTTTTATTTCTAAATCTTTAAATCTCTCTCTTATTCTCGAAGCATTAATTAAGTATATATTCCTAGTTTGGCTGTTGAGGTTTAATTATAATCTTCATGCTGACCAGCAGTAGTAGTAGAGGTAATAGCAGTAGTAGTAGCAATTATAACATATAACACCCTTCTTATGACATATAATCTTTTTCCTCTGAGAATATATTTTTGCAAGAAAATGAATACTGTCATTAGGCTGCTGCTACTACTAGAGGCTAAATTTTTAGTAACTATAGCCCTGCTTAACTAAAAAGCAATGATGTCAACACCCTAAAAGTAATAAAAATCTTAGAATAAATTTGTTTGTATCTTTAGGTTATTTAATTTCATGCTGGTTTCTTAGCTTGGAAAAAGTATAATTAAATAATATTATGTTTTAGAAAAGAACGGTATTAAATTATTAAAACGATGATTTTTAAATTGGTTTAAGATCTTTAAAATTACACAGTTATTGTAGTAAATGACTTGCGTTTGAGAGAAAAAAGATGTTAAAGAAGTAAAAAAAAAATGGTTAATAAGCCGATTGTAAAAAAAAAACGAAAAGAATCATACAATAAGGTTTCAATTAAACCAGCTTTATGATTTAAGTATTATAAAATTATAAAATGGTGGGAAAATATCAAGGCACTTAGCAACATTATTTATTTGAGTTTTGAGTTCAGTTAACATGACTTTAAAGAGAACTTTAATTACTTGATAAATTAAAATTTAAATTTGGTTGAAATTAGTAATTTAAATATAAAGTTTTACAAATTTGAAGCCCCATTTTGAAAATTTTTGTAAAAATGTATTAAAATATAAAGGAACTTTTTTAATAACATAAAACAATTGAAAATATTGAAAATAATAATTATGGTACATTTGTTCAAGAACTTAAGAAACATGTTGTGGAATTATTTTTTTAAAGTAATTTCAAATATGCAAAGAACTTTTATGTTTAAATTTTAAATTTAATGAATATTTTTTTAATTGCTGATTTAAAAATTAGAATTTTTTATTTTTATTTTTCGATTATAAAATAACGATTTTTTTTTCATTAGCCTAATAATATTGATTATTTTATAGCAAAAAAGATATATGTTTTATTTAAAAAATAATAATAATCTTAATTTTATAATCCAAAAAAATAAAATAATAATAATAATCGTTATTTTTTTATCAAAAAATAATCATTATAATTTTATTAAAAATTAAACTTAATCCTTTTTGTTTTTTGAACCAAAAGTATAAATCAAATAATATTAATAAAATTTATGTGTTTATTATATTCTTCATAATCATTACGGTCCCTGGCAAATACACATTTGATAGTTTAGTGAGATATTTACAAAGATTTTAATACCAATATCTAGCTAACTCTAAATTCATATTATTTAATTTATTTCTCACTTAAAAATAAATACAATTAACTTAATAATATCAATAACAATTAGAAACAAGTACTTTACTCTTAAAATATACAAAATTCTGTATTTCATTTAGAAATTTATAATTTGTTTTTTAAAACAGGTTAATCATCATTATCATCATGATTATATTCAAAATGCGTCACTATTTAAACACACTGAGAATTATAAGAATGTACGAATAGAATGTATGTTATTTTTTTATACAAAATCATATGTGAACAACGATTTTGAATGGATTTTTTATTTGTTTAATTTTTTTATTTAAACAACATGCGGTAAAACGTGACTGTGACAAAAAATCGTGTTGATTCTCTTTTTTTTTTTTTTTTTTTTTTTTTGTTCACTGTAAAGTTTGTTTCAGTGTACAACTTTTAAGTTTGTTTTTATTGTAGTTCAATTCAGACTGACAATTGTCTGAGTTGTATTGTATAAGTATTAGTTGTTGTTTGTTTAATTTTATTTTTTTACATAAAAATATCTAAACAATGACAACAATTTTTATGATAGAACCATGGCAAGTCAACGAAATCATCATGATCATCACATAAATCTTTAAATACAAACAAAAAACTAAACAAATTTCAAATTAAGTTAAAATAAAAAAGACATACAACAACAGGAGCAACAACTACAGTAACAATATTGTGAACAATTATGTTAAAAATAAAAAAATGGTAACTGAAATTGTTTAATACTCATACAGACACACAAGAGTATTTTATATTATTTTATACAGGGAGGTCAAAGTAAGATTTCTGGGTATTAAATTTTACGAAATCAGTACCCTGATTTTATTGGGAATAAAAGTAATAATTTAAACTAATTAAAATTGTTTAATTATCTTTCAAATGTTAAAAAGAAATAGAATTTGCATCAAGATAAAATTTAAGAATTTGGAAATGGTACTCCTTGTATCAACTTATATTCGAATCTTTAATAATCTATGTATATATCAAACTTTCCATTCCTGTTTACATTTCTTTATTGCCAGTATTTATAAGTATAAATAAGTAAAGTAGTATTAGTGTAAAAAGTAATTGTCATGGAGTTTAATAATGAAGTAAAAGTACTTTAGTACTAGCATGTAATCATCATCATCATGAACGTCATGTACATGACTGACTGTTAACTTATACATACAAAACAACTAAAAATACATTTAAAACTTATTTTTGCCGGTAGATTTTATTTGTAGTTGTATTTTAATAAACGAACAAACGAACGGGTTTCAAAGTCTGAATTCAACAAATAAAAATAAAATACCTCTCATTATTTCAATACTATGCTCTAGCGTGTGTATTTACTATGATTTAATTATTTTATTTATGGTTATTTTTCTAACAAAACACACAAATGAAATCATGGGAAGTTTAAAATAATTACCCACAAAAAAAACAACACCCTTTTGTATGCTGTCATTTATTTAATAGTAATTTGTATTATAGCTTTTGTAATATGACAACATAGGCCTAGGTGTTTGTATTTTAATATTTTATTTTAGTAACATCATATTGTGTCACCAAAGTAAAAATTTTGAAAATTATATTAATTACATGTCGCAGCTCGACAACAATTGTATACCAGTGACTTTTAACATTGCAAAATTTTCCTAATTTTTTTTTTTTTTTTTAATACAATACACAGGTTATCGTGTTGTTGGTATGTGATTTTTGCCATTGTTCATTATTTTTTAACTGCTGATTTTATAACATTAACTAATTATTTTCAGTTAATTCTCTTTTTTTATTATTATTTAATTCACATGACATTGTGAAATTAATTGTAGAGTCTAGCAAATTAAAAAAAAAAAAAAAAAAAAAAAAAAACAGGCTTTGAACTGGATTTAAAGAAGATCTTTTAAGCTAATTTTTAAAAAAATAAAAAAAAATATATTTTATAGAAATATTGTACGAAAACATTATGAAATATGATTAATGAAAGATTAAGTCATGAACTATTATAAGCCGCTAACATAATTATATTTATCTAATATTATAACAAGTTTAGACGTGGTTTTATTAAAATTTTAAGTCTAAAAATAATATGTTAGTGTTTTGAAAACTTAAAACTTACTTATTCCGCAGGTAAATATTAATATTTAAACTTTGAATGCTTACCTAAAATGAGATAAAAGAAATAAAAATAGATTAGAATGGATGGAAAATAATTAACTAAATATTATAAGATTTGTACATGTTATTAGCACAGAGTAAAATATATAAACAAATTAAAAAAAGGATATAAATGTATAAATTTTACATGCTCCTAATACAGAGTAAAATATATTACATTTTATTTCAATTTTTAAAATTTATTTTAATGATTTACATTAATTTTACCTATTGTAAATAATGCAATGTTTTAATATTTATTTAAACTCATTAGATTGTTTAATAATCAAAACATTTAAAAGCTCTAATTAACAACTTAAATTTGACTTTAAGTAAAAAAAAAAAGAAATATGTTAAAAAATATGTTTTTTAAGCAAAACAAAATTACATTATCACTATTTAAATATTTATATTGTTTACCTAATGTAAAAAATATTTATATTGTTTACCTAATGTATTTAATAAGAATCATATATGATTTAAAGTAAAAAATGTATTATTTGTATTTATTTTGTTGCCATTTTTATTAGAATTTTATTTTTACCCAAAGTTATATTATTTACCTAATGTAAAGAATTCACATACATAATGTAAATAATGTATAATAAAGAAAAAACTTATTATATCATTATTTTAATTTTTATTTCTACTCATTACATTGTTTACCTAATGTAGACAATGTAAATAATTTATTTAACTTAGCAAAAGTATTCAATGACAAACTAAAATTTCGTTTATTAAAAAACAAATTAGTTTTCAAGTAAAATTGTATATATAAACAATGAATGAATTACATTTATCTTATATTTGTTGTTCTTTTCAAATAATTTATTGAAAAACAATTTTTTAGCCAAAAGTACATAATTTACCTAATGTAAACAATATATTTATCTAATGTAAAATGCAAACAGTTTTTCATATTTATTCTAAAGCTGTTGGTTTTTTTATAAATTTACTTAACTATTTTATTATTATTCACATTGTTTATCAAATGTAAACAATGTAATTTTACCTCAGCAAAATTTCTAATTGGCAATTCTAGATTTCGTTTAATAATATGTAAATTTTACAATAAGTAAAAAATGTGTAAATAATGTATTATTTACATTTATCTTAAACTTTTTTACATTTGCAATTAATTTATTAAAAATTTATTTTTAATAAAACACACTTTTTATCTAATGTATATATTGTTTATTTTATGTAACCAAGGTAAATAATCCATTTCTCTGTCTAGCATCATATCTAGATGAAAATTTCATATTTTTTCAGTAAAATCCAAAGTTGACTTGTAGTAAAAAATAGGTAAACATTGAAATATGTATTTAAATTTTTATTTAACTTTTTAGCCTTTGTAATTAAATATATTTCTTTTATTTCAATTTTAGAAAATAGTTTATTTTTTAATTCACAATTTTCACTTGGCGGTTTCTATACATTGTAACAATTTGTTTAAAGAAAAGCCTCACAAATCATCAACATTAAATTTTTTTCTGTTAAACAGGATTTTTTTTTTTTTTTTAGTAAAACAAAATTCTTTCAACATATTTGTTTAGTTATTTTTTAGGTTTTTACGTTGTTGTTAGTTACAAGCTCATGTGTGGGAGAGGCAAACATTTTTTGCTTGTCAAAAAAATATATATTTAAAAAAGAAACTGAAAACGAAACGAACTACAGACTTCTACATTGCAATAAGGGAAGGTATGCCTAGACAGACATTAATTAAAAAACAGTAATTACACTTAAAAGATGTAAAAATATATGCGTAATTATATGTTTTGCAATTATTTACACAAGAAAAAAAAAAAAACAAAATGTTATTAATGTTATTATATAGAAAT
The DNA here is from genome assembly GCA_951394005.1 of Protophormia terraenovae. Lineage (NCBI taxonomy): Eukaryota > Metazoa > Arthropoda > Insecta > Diptera > Calliphoridae > Protophormia > Protophormia terraenovae. The sequence continues at coordinate 150,249,711 of OX596074.1, forward strand.
ATAAAGTTAAGTAAACGTATTTTTTTAATAAATAATTTTTAAAAATTAAAAAAATTGACGATTTTTTTTAATTAAGTTCAACATTTTTTTCATGAAATTATTTTTTGGGTTTATGTCCCTTTTAATTTTCGTAGTACATGAAAATCTTACAAACAGTTTTTATATATATTTTTTTTCTGGCTGATATGACCAGGTATTCACAGCAAGTACAAACAAAAATAATAATATAAAGAGCATTGGAACCGGTTAAGCCACTGACATTAAGGCACAATCAAAAAAACAGTGTTGGCTTCATAAATTTTTTACAACAACACAAAAAACTACAAAAAAAAACTAAAAAATAAACCACCAACAAAAATATGTAACAACCTTAAATAAAATCCTTAAAGCAAATTAAGTTTCCATATAGGAAAAAAGCCACCAACATCAGTTTGTTGCAACCAAAACAAGCTAAAAAAAATTTAAATATTTCTTTTTTAATATTACTTATAGCGTTTTTTGCTGGTTTCCTTTTAGTTGAATAGCATAGCATTTTAAGGCCTGTTTAATTTTAAATTTGCTTTAATGTTGACACATGTAATTAAATGAAGTCAAATACAAACAAATTGCAAGTGTCATTAATATTTTATATCAAAGTCCTTTTGAGCTAAACCAACACACATCCTTTGCATGTTGATCTCCCTTAAAATTTCTCTTAAGTGTCTGTAAATTAATTAAGTTTTATCAACAAACAACTTGTGCCGAACTGGTTTTATGGAGGAGCAGCGCAAAAAAAAAAAAAAGTTTATTAAATTTAAAACAAATTAATGATTTTCTTACATCTTTAAGCTGCCTTCAAAATTAACTCAATATTTTGATATTGTTTTGTTAAGTTAATTTTATTGTTTTTACATATTTCCTGCTGAGTAATACTCAACACAAATGAAAATACAAGAAAGAAATAAAAATTAACTAAAGGAAGTAACTGACCAAAGACAAAGCTAAAAACCACCAGGGAATGTAACTGACCACATACTTGGTGGGGCTTTGAAATCAAAAAAAAACAAACAAAAAAAAAACATAATAATAAAGAAACTTTAATCAATATGAAGTGATCTTTTTGCCATGTTCTTTTATTTAGTCTTTCAGCAGACAGCAAAAAAAAAAACACAAAACTCACAAATACATATTAAGTTTAGGCTTCCTTTTAAAGGTTTCATACGATCATCGTACTATCTAAACTTCCACTACTACCAAGGCTTAGAACAAACAACATCATCATCATTGTCTTCTTCAAGTTGGCTGTTTGTTACAAAAACAAAAAACCGGTTATTTCTGGTTGTGTTTTAGCCATTGGCATTATCTCTACAATAAAGCTACTGATCATATTAAGTCAATGCTTAAACAACTGTGTTTCTTTTAACCAAATAATAAAAATCCAAAGAAGAAAAAGTCTTCAGATTCTGTTGAATCTTCTTTTTCTTTTACATCAGAAGAAAAAAAAAAGAACTACAAGAAGTAGCAGCTATATTTGGTGTTTAAATTCTTTAAACCTTTCAATAACAGTGCTATAAAAGAGTGTAAGTTGATCTTAAGTTGTCTATCAAATATTTGCAGTTTAAACTTTGATTATATTAGGAATTTTAATGCAATTAAATATGGAATTATATGAAAAATTATGAGTGGGCTAAAAAGTGAAATACTTAAACTTGAATTTGATTAAGTTCAGTTTACTTGTATTTATAAATTTTTTAATCTTTGCTTAACTTTGTTTAAAAGCTTTTAGAATAAGAATTAAATTAATTAAATTTGTTTTATCGTAATCAATATTTAAACAATTCAAACTAAATTTCACCAGATTTAACTTACTATATTTTAATCAATAAATTCTTTTCAGTTTAAACTTCATTTAACTTAAAAATATTTATTTTATTTAACTCTGATATTCCAGTTTATCGAATTTAAATAGATTTTTTTTATATTTTGAGATCATTTGAACTTAGATCAATTTCGAAAAACAAAATTATTAAACTCCTTTAAATTCTATATCTTTAAAAAAATTTTTTTTTTTTTCTAAGTTATGCACCAACGTAACTTTTACTTATAGAAGAAACCCTTCATCGGTTGTCATCATCATTTTAAGTTTAAGCCAAAACAAAGAAGATCCATTCTCCCTGACCGCTCACAATGTACACCTGTGCTTACTTGCTGGCGAAAAAAAAAAAAAAAAAAAAAAAAACTTTTTCTTGGTCTTTATTTTTTTTTTTTTTTCAAAACAAAATCACCAAAGCAATCTAAAGAAGATCATGAAAGAAAATATATGAGTTTGTATTTCTGTATGTGTATTGCAGTTTCTTAATGATTTTTTAAATGTTCGCATTTGTAATGAGTTTAGTCAGCTCGTAGTCGTAACCTGACACATGCGTATGTCATGTTCATGTGTTGTGCGTAAAACTCATACAAAAAATAAATAAAAAAAAATATACCCAGGAACCAAGAAGTCTTAAGCTACAGACAAACAATATATAAAGCAATACCAGTAGCTGTGACATTTCATTTTTCTGTTCAACGGCTACAAAACGCTAAAGGATCATCATGAATGAATTTAAAGTAGAAACAATTGTATGAATGAATGAATGAATGGAAAGGCACAACCATAAATGGTAAAACAAGAATATAAATAAAAATCTTACTGAAAATTCTACAACTTCTTTTTGTATTTATGTATGAGTTTAAACTTAAACACACGCAATTGCACCATAGATGACAGAGTGATAAAATAAATCGAAAATTTTTATTAATATTATTTAAAAAAAAATCAGAAAAGAAATAAATGAATTAAAAGATGAAAAAAAATATATAATATTTATATAACTTGTTGAGGGTTTGCCTTATTTTAATGGAAATTTAACTGCCATTTTATAATTTCATTAAGTAACTTCTATTGGAAACCAGAGAATAAATCGGGATGAAATAAATTTTGATTCCTTTTTTTTTTTTTTTTTTTCATTATATAAGTAAAGAGCAGATCAAAAGAATAAACACCCACTGATTATTTGCTCAGTCCCTTTGTAAGATTAGCAAAACTTCAGATAATATTTTTTTAAAGTATGATTCTTTAACAGTGTGTATATGTTACTAAAACATCAGCTTTTATTTTAAACTTAGCTTTCAACCTCTGACCTCATTTCCTCTAAAAAAAACATAATTTTTGAAACCATAAAAGTTGTGAATAACAAAATTCATTTAAACTGAAATAATTTATTTTTAAGCCATTCCTTTTTTATTTTAATAAAACTACAAAACCGGTAACATGTTCTTATGAATTAAACCTACAAAAAAAGGTAATAAAACTTAAACTACTTAATTTTTTTTTTTTCGTCTTCTTTCAATTACGACAGAGTAGTTAAACATATTGCAACATTTTATACAATTCTAACAATGACAAAATATAAAAACTTAAAGTTAATTTACAATTTCTATGAAATCTGTATTTTGTTAAAACTTAAATCACAACAACATAAACACACACACAATATTGTTTCCTAGAATTTACTAACAAAATAAAAATAAAATAAAAAAAAAATATCATCAGCATTTTTATGTTGCCACAACTTAAGCTAACCAAGCAACAATGAATGTTGCAATAAAGTTTTTTTTTTTTTTTTTTGTTTCTTTCTTCCTTTTTTTGTTTCTTTTTTTTTTTTCTACATAAAGCTACTGGTAACTACAATAAAAACTAACCACAGTAAGTTTATAAAGTAAAAAAAGAAGAAGTCATAGGTTCCCCTTGTATTTTAAAAACAAATGGCTTGAGAACTTTTATATAAAAAAAGAAAAGAAATTGTTCAACACTAATGTTCTCTAGGGAGCAAACACTTTGAACAGCAAAAAGTATTTATATGTAATTAAGGTCTTTTTGTTTGTGTTTCATTTCTTTAGGTTTTTTTTGTCGATTAGAATTATCCAATAGTAATTTTAAACATTTGTATCTAATGAGGAAAAATCCGTATAGAAAAAAATTAAATTCACACGACAACACTTGTTGCTAAGCTTTGTTTCAGGTTCGTTTTGGTTTGTTGCAACATCGCCAAGGCGTGATATTAATGTAATTAGACATGCTTTAACAATTGTACTTTGTACGACCTGGCCAACTAAACAAACACATCCATAGAACTACCACCAAAGTAGCATTATTGCCATTGCTTCTTTTTTTTTAATTTTCCGTTTGGTATTTACTTATTTGTTTTTCCCCATACGAGTAAGTACTTTTTAGCCATGCACAGGAATTATCTTTAGGGTTTAATACTCGTAATTTGCAAAAATATTTTATTGACGGCGGCTCTTTTTGTTTTCTTCCCTTTTTTTCGCTTTAAACGTGGGAATATTAAGGAGCCAACTTTTTCTTGTAAGTCTTTAAAATGTTAAATAAAACAATTTTAATGAAATTTCAAAACTTCATTGAGAAAATGTTGGCAATTAAACAGATGTGCAGAAGGCAGATTTCATTCAGAAAAACGATTTCAATTAGAAAAATATTTTGAAGGCAAGAATTACGTTTCAAAACGATTTCAATTATAGAAAATTAAGTCTGGGAGAACAATTTGCGGAAAAAAACGATTTTAATTAAAGAAAAATGTTAAGAAGAAAATTATTATTAACTGAATGCCTTGAGAAGTTTTTAAAGTTTTCATTGAAAATTTAAAAAATTTATTTAGTTAAAAATTTGCAATATGTTTGTTAAATTATTAGGGGCTAGATCTAGAATTTCTGTTAATAATATTTTTAAGACAGCATATTATTTACGTATAGTATTAATATTGAAGTAAATTTTGAAGATATTAGCTAGCAATACATTGATAAGAAACTTTAAAAAATATAAAAATTTTCACAATAAATATAGATTTCTTACTTTGCTTTGCAGGGAAATTAATTTCTCTAATTTTATTTAATTTTTTTTTTTTTTTTTTTTTTTATTTATGTTCTGGCAATATGTTGCCAAAATGTAAATATTTTCGAAATATGTTGAAATTTTTATAAAAACAATAATTTTTAGCTGAATAGTACTATCAACAATATTTACGTTGAACTAGCAATGTAATATTGCTAGTACAACCGTATTTCGAAAATAAACTTTTATTATTTTTTACTAAATGAAATAAAATTTTATATATTTCTGCAACTTATATAAAGTAACAAATAATACAAACTAAACAAACAATTTTTAAATTTTGTTACGAACAATAATATTTTAAATGTAACTAAAATGTTTATTAAGTATAATGTTCAAAACATTTTTTTTTATAAGAAATGTATCTTTTTTCCAAATGTTTCTTTAAAATATTAACAATTTGGCAACATGTTGCTAAGAACACTACTATAAAAAACATGTTGCTTTATAAATAAACATCATGTTTTATTCAGAAATACTGTGAAAACCTATTAATTGTTGTTATTTGAGGAAATGTTTCTATTTATGGCGTATCTTAACTTGAAATAAATTAAAAACAAAAATCTTAAATATTGTTTGTTATTTTTTTAATGCTTTCAAATCATTAACAATTTCTTTTTTGGTTACAAAACACCTCATTTTTTTTTTTTTAACTTTTCAATTATCAATATCGACTGATCGTTTTCGTTTCATTTTTTTGGTTTAGTTTGGTTGGGTTATTGTACAAACCTGGTCTAAGCCATATTATTTTTGGTTAAGATTATTTTTTGGAAACATTATTATTGTTGTTGTTGCTATTTTTGTTTATTACTTTTGGTCGTATTATGTTGTGTGTGTATGTTTTTTGCAGCATCATTAAAAATAATTTGTATAAGGTAAATGTAATCATGTTTTCTTTTGGAGTTTATGGATTTTTTTTATTTTTTTGTCGGGGTTATAGGAAACAATCAAACAAACAGTCATACAAAAAGAAACTAAAAACGATTAAAGAACTGAGAATTTGTATGTATTTCTTATAGGAATTGAAGCCATAGTGTTTGTTGTTCTTTTTTTTTTTTTTTTTGGTCTTGTTGTTATTGTTTAGACCAGTATATACAACTGATGTACGATTGACCTGTAATTATGGCAAATGTTGTTTAGGTTTTATTTTAAATATTTTTTGGAAGTGACATCATTAACATCCAGTTTTAAGTGGAGTTTTGTTTCTACATAATTTTTTTTTTTTAAGAAAAATGATAAATTGTTTTTTTTTTTTTTTTTTTTTTCTACTTCAAATTGTATCTTAGATTTTTTAATAATGGTTTTTTGAGACTATTTTTATAGTTGCTGCTTTACGATTTAAAAAACATTTTTGGCGGTACTTTTTATGGGTTTCAAACGCCTCTTATAACTTCACTTTACCTTTACAAACTTTCGAAAACTAAAAATTTAAGAAAATTATTAACAACAAAAAACACAACTGCAACAGCAGCAATAGCAAGTATATAATAAACATTATTGGGGTATCAATTACCAAATACCTCTAGAACAGGTTTAACTCAATGGTTATCGATTTTGTTGTTTGCTGCCTTTTTTCCGTAGCGTCATAACAAATTTTGTTTCCTTTTTTATTTTGGACATTTTGTATCTTTAACGATACAAAAAAATAACAGCAACAACAAAACCCTCAAACACACATCACTTTTATGGGCCATTGTATGACCCAAAGGTAACCTTAAGTCAGTTGCCAAGTTATAAAAACTTTTTTTTTTTTTTTTTGTTTTTGGAAAAATAAAATTGTACAAGTACTCACTGGTACATATATAGAAGGTCTTAAATGGTGCCTGTAACTTAACTTTAAAAAGATATACCCTTTAAGGAATTCTTGGGCTTTCAAATTTAAAATGATGTTGTCCTCTCTTTACCTTATTTAAACTGTCGCTCAATAAGAATGTGTATGTTTTCGATATGTTAAAAGAAAAACATACACATGTCCATAAAGGCAAATTATGCACTATGGCTCTATTAAGGGAGAAATTATTCAAAAATTTGTGTAACATTTTTTTCTTTTTTAAGTTAGAGTACATTTTGTTGTTATTGGATCAGGCTAAAAGTTTTTGTTTAAAAATACTTTTAATCTTTTAAAACTTAATTTCATTACATTTCCAATATTAATAACAAAAATATTTTTTTTTATTACTTTTAGTCCTTAAAGGCCAAATGCACATCATGCTTCAACTACAACTAACAGCTGCAGTAAAATACGTGCATTTATATGGAACGAAACCAAATCAGTACGCCATTCTTCTGCCTGAAGTACTTCAAAGATGAAAAATTTTCAATTTTGAAGTACCGAAGAACGTAAATACATTTTGTTGGTTGTTTTATTCTTATTTTAATATTTTTTTCGTTGAGTCGGAAATTTTTATTTGCAATTCATTATTTCAATTGATAACAAAATAATGCAACGACTAGGATAATATCATTTATGAGTTTAGCTGTCAGTCGCAGTTGAAGCGAAAGTATTCTATGTAGTTGAGCCTTGATATTTTTACTTTTGTTTAAAAAAATATCACAGCCCATAGTGTTTAGAGACAACAACATTTTTGTGGCTTTAAATATAAACTTTGTTCATTTTTGTTTTTAAGCCTTACTTTAGGAAAAAATTTTGCATAAGACTTTGGCTATTTATACATACATTCATATGAACTTTTTTTTTTGTGTGTTTAAGTCCATACCATATTTTGTACATTTCGTATTCCAAACATATGGACGTACATACATACTCGTACATACTCATACGTAACAAAACAACAGAAAGACGTAAATATCTCTGACAGTGGTAATCCATCAGTAATTCTTCAGAATGTTTATTATATTTGTGCATGTTTAAAGAAATATATGAATTTTTATTTTCATATAAGACACTCACTCACTCTATGTAATTTTTGATCTGTGCAAGTGTGTTTTTTAAACTTTTTTAAGAAACTTAAACCGGAGGTCACACACGTGTGTGACTTTTCTTGGAGTTTGTAGCTACAAACAAAAAATGCATAGATATTTGAGTATGAGTTGTGAATTTTTAGTTGTCACTAACGTGATTGTTAGAATGTCATTGCCTTTTGGCAAAAATTCTGTTTAACGTTACCAAAATTAAAGTTGAAGACCAATTATTAATTCATTTTTTTCTGTGTACCGTCAGACCTTCGTTAACAAAAATTAAAGATATAATTTGCTTTCATATAAATTTAGGTTAAGACCAGCTATTTTAATTTGTTTTAAACATATTTAAATTAGAGTTAATTAATTTTCTATAAATACCTCTAAAATAAAACATGTTTATTTGTAGTCTTTTTAAGACACATGTTGCTGACAGCAAAAAGTTCAATAATAAATTAGTTAGAAGTCATTTTATTTTTATCTCAAACATTTTTAAAAAAGTTTAAAATAAAAAAATATATATTTATTTATATTTTATTTTACTTTGATGTTAATTTTTAATTAAATTTTTACTCATCATCAACATGTTGCTAGGAAAATATGTAACAAAGTAAATGACTTTGAAAAAACATTTAAAAGCAATAATGATTTATTAAATATTATCGCAAAACATTGTTGCATACAAATAAAAAAAAAATATCACAAACAATCTAAAACAAAATTCTATTTGTAATCTTTTTTAGATATTATATCTAAGTGCACTTTTAAGGAACATGGGTTTGTTCGAGATAATGGCAAAAAACAGCATTAAAAAATATTTAAAAATCAATAAGTAACAACAATACTTAAAAGAACTACAGTAAAATATAGTAAGGATGGACTCAATTAATAGTTTATTTTCTATTTAAAATAAATTTTACATAAATATTAGTAAAATTCAAAATATTGACTGTATTTCACCATATTATGCACAAATTAATTCATTTTGTTGGCAATATATTGCTCATAGCTAATATTTTTACAATATTTGCTTTTAGTTTGAAAAAAACTGATAACTTAAACATACAGTGGAACAATTTGATAAAAAATCATGTAATATTTTGATAATAAAAATCGATTTTAAAATAGTTATTTCCTGTAACTTATTATAAATGACATCAGTTTTATGAGAATCATATAATTTATATTAAAACTTTTAATTAAAGGAAAGATTAAAGGAAAGGGTTGACTAAGAAGTCAACTTGAATATACATATTCATTGAGTTCTAAAGCTATAAATCACTTTTTTTAATTGGCTCTAGTATTCGAGATAAACGATTATATAGTTAATTAATGAGATTGCACCACATTACACAGCATATCTCAAGAAATATTTTTCTGATTTAATTTACTAAAATGACAAAAATATATAATTAAAATAACTATAAGTCAGTCACACATACACACATCGGTTTTTTACCTGCCTAACACGAAAAAGTCCTCTATCACAGAACCGTTGTGTTATTGATTAGATATTGATAGCACTCATGGAATAAACATTCTTATAAACATTCCTTAGAAACATTTCAAGGACTTTTCCAAATATGTATGCACATCATTATTAGATATGCAATCACATTTCTGTCAGGAATTTTAATAGTTTCGTTATATTATAATATTTGAAAGCTTCAAGGCAGCAGAATTTTATATTGACTTAAGACTTTAAAAGCAATTACTTTATTGTAAATAAAGCTTGAAAACTTTTTAAACTTATTTTTCTTTTTATTAGTGGTAAATTTTTAAATTAAAATTTTGTTCAATTTAATATTATTATTTTAATATTTTTTAATTTTTATTTTAATATAAAAATATATAATTTAAAATTTTATAAAACTTACCTTTAAATTTAAGAGATCCTTTCGTTGACTTTATCTACCAAAACCATATTATATTTTTATCAACAACAACAATTTAACTCTAAATCACTGTAGAACCACTTTTTATTTAGGCAACTTCTTTTAAAACTTTCAAGCTAACTATTAAATTATTCCTAAGAATGAATTTATTATAATTCTTAATCCTATTATTCTTATCTCAACATTTTTTTAACTTACTTTTTATACTCTTTATATTCCTAAATTTTAAAATTCTCTAAATTATATGAGTAATTAAAAAAAATCTTATTTTAAAATTTTCATTTCATATTTCCGAATTAATAAAAAAAAGCTATTATTTTAACACATTTTTTAAAGGGCTTGACTGATCGTTATACCTCTTCCTCCATTTCTTTAACATTTTCTCTGGCTCTGATCTAATTTACAAATTCAAATAACAGTTTTAATAAACTGTTACTTTATGCACAAAACTACGTCAGCAATCAGCTTTTAAAAATCTTTAGCTTAGTAACGGAACTAACTTGGTTGAAACGAATTTTTATTTTTCATTAAAATACCCGATTCAAATTTTTACAATCTCTTTTTTTTTTTTTTTTCTTCTTCTTCTTTTTGATATTGTTGTTTTTACCTTCATCTTCTAACTTTGAAATTTTTTGAAACAAAATTTATTTTGGGAGGTTTCATATTTGACTAAATTTCTATTAAAAAAAAAACACAACGTTTTCAATCCTTTTGTATTAGCGTCTAAATAAAAACAATAAAAAACTGTTAGACAGACAATTCGCACCACAGTGTTAAGTTAATATTCTACATAAGTAGATACATAGATGTTTTTGTTGTAGGGTTTGATTTGATTTGATTGAAAAACTATTATGGGCCCGATCGTGCAGTGGAGTGAAGAAGTGAAATAGAGTTGTTTTTGTTATCGTTGTTATTGTTCTTATTTTCTTTGGTTGTTAACAGCAATTCGACAATTTTATTGACACGTTTTAATAGTTAAACAACAAAAATAAAAGTGTATGTATTTCTTTCTTTTTTTTTAATTTTTTTGTTATTAAGTATTTCTTGTGAACTTATTTTCTTTAAATTTTTTTCGTTTTGTTCTATAGTTCTTGACTTTTTGATTTATTTTTTGTGTTAATTTTTTATCTTAAACAATAAACAACAACAATATGTAATTGTTGTTTTTGTACTTAGTTTATGACTGTTCTTGAAAATTTACAAAAAAAAAAAAAAACTCGTAAATAATTGTTAACTTTTTTTTTGCTATTTGGTTGAATTGAAATTTGTTGCTTATTTTAACTGAAGAATAAATATTGTTGTTTTCTTGTCTTGTTGGCGAGACAACACAACCGTATTGTTTGAAGGTTGTAAATAAACTAAAAGATCGTGATAAATGTAGCCAACACGACAGGTAAAGGTAAAACGATCGAGATACAATAACAGCGTTTGTAGCAGCAATAACAACACCACCACCAAGTAAGCAGCTCGCTCTTACTTTAACTACCAACTCTACTAGCAAACGATGACTGACTGACTGACTGGCTGGCTGGATAGATGGTTGGCTAAGTGAATGACAGGCACCAGTAAAACCGAAATAAAAGTACTTTAAATAAATCATACGTTTTAAATCGAGTAGTAGTGGATCTAACGATCGTTATATACGGTTCTATAAGTCCGTATATATGTGTGCACTATATACATATTCACTATGTTTTCTTATCATCTTCCTATACATGTGTTCTTTTTTTAACTATTTTTCACTTCTTTTTTTTTTTAATTTGTTAACAAAAATTTATTTTCGTTCACTTGTTTCGTTTTGGAGTTTAAACAAATTTTGTACGGTGTGAAATACGTCTATTACGTTTAAAGTTCGTATGATGACTTGTTCATTGTGGTTGAATGTTGGTGGTTTTTGTAACCTTTTTTTCACAGACTCTCTCAAATAAAACCTTTTTCTTTTCTTCGTGTATGTGTGTGTCTATTCCCGCAAGAGGTTTAATTATAATCTTCTTTCTCGTTTACGCTCTCCCAATTACCTTATATAGTGTATTCATTTTAACTACCGTTATTTGCTACCTCCATATTAAGCCAGTATTTCTATATCTCTAGGTTCTGGCCAAGTGAACACACACTCTCTCGTGCTCTCAGTACTCTCTCAATATATAATTTCTACAGGTGTAAATTTTATTGATAATTTTTATGTATGTATAAGTAAGTATTCACGCTTTTTATTTATGATCTTTCTCTATAAAATTATATTTTTCTAATCTCTCTTCCTTTCTTATTCATTTAAACTCATTTTTTTTATTAAAAATTATGAATGATATTTCAAATATAATATTGTGTGTGATATTTATTTTTTTTACTCTCATTAACAGTTCTCTCATTTTTATTGTAATCTATTTTTTTTTTTTTTTTTTTGTATGACAAAAAGTAACAATAACATTAATGTTGTTGTTCTTGCTGCTTGTAAACATGCATCAGTTACATCAGTTATTAACACAAAGATGTTGCCACACTTCCGGTTTCCGTTTTTTCTCTTCTTCTGCTACTTTTACGGCAATACCAATGTTCCATATTCGTATTGAAATTGGTTTAATTAAGGAAAAAAAAGACCGCAACAACCAACACATGTGATTATTGTGAAAAGTTTTGAAATATTCTCAGAAATGAACAACATGTGACAAAAGGTGAAGAAATTTAATTTTCGTTATAATTTCATTAGAAATTTAAAATGTTTAGCTTTTAATTATGGCCAACGATGGGAATTGAGCTCTAAAATAACTAAATAAGTAATAATTTTTTAATATACTAGATCTTAAAAAAATATATTAAAAATCATAAAATTTGAGAAATTTAATTTTTGTTTATTTGTGAAAATGTTATTGATTTCAGATCTTTTCAATTTTAGAACCAATACAACATGGATTACCTGAATGAATTTTTCTAAACTTAAAAAAAAGGAATTTTTTACTTTTTCGAAAATTATTAACAATTATTTTAAGAATATGAAAAATAAAAAATAAAAATAATGTATTTTTAGCAAAAAAAAAACAAAAAGATTTATAATTTCTAAGAAAAATTACACAAAATTTAAAAGTACTTTTAATATCTTTTAAAAAATATAAAACAGTATTATTTTCAGCACTAAGAAAAATTACATGTTACCAATAACAACTATGGGTTAAAAAAACACTTCCTTCCAATGACAACATAATGATAAAGAGACCAGATAGTCTTTTTTACATTCTCTAATTTAAATGTTAAACATTCTCTAATTTAAATCTTAATTTTTTTTAGGAATTAAATTATTTAATAAATACAAAAAAAAACTGTATGAAAGTATAGAGAAATATTGAGTGATTCCACATCAAAACGGACAAGAAGCAGGCATATTCGGATTTGATATCTCCCATTTCAATGAAATTTGCTTTCAAACTGAAGACCCTTTCCGGTCCAAAAATATGACTTTTTAAAAACGAACAAATTGGCAATTTTTTCATGCGACACTGTTTTCTTTAAAGTGCTGTCTTTTAAAAACATTAAAAATATCAGTCAATTTTCTTTAGTAATAAAGACTTATTTAGATTGCACAATAGGGCAGAATCGAAAATTTTTAGAAATAAATCTGTTGAAAGTTCAAAGGTCAAAAACAAAGCAGAATATCATAAAAAACGGTATTTTGAAATTCTTAAATAAATTACACTGGTCGACAAAAGAAATCCTCCCCAAAGACGAATAGTCGGACTTGATGCAATTTGATGTTCTAAACATGAATCTGCTTTCAGTTTTTTTTCATCAGGTCTGGATTTTTTTATGGGCGTGTCTAATATTTTACCCATAGTAAAGCCATTACTCTAGTATATATCATTATAACTCAAGAACGTTATGTACAATTGACATAAGTGATACACCAAAATATGCGGACTAAAAGTGTCTTCAAATCACCCATACTTCATTTTTTTAATTACTCAATAGTTTCGAAGTTATTTTGAAATAAGTGTCCCAAAAAAGAACTTTTTCATGCTAAATTTTAGATGGATTTTGACGAGTTCAACAATCTGCATTCACTTTTTTTCTATCACATACAGATTTTTTTATGGTCATAAATAATATCATACCCTTATTTAGCGGTCACACTATAAAACTCGAGAATGGTTTGTCCAATTTAGACTATAACTCAAGAACCGTCTACACCAAAAGATGCACATGCAAAATTGTCTTCTAGGTATGTCAACAATATTTTTTATTCACTCAATAATTTCAAAATTTTCACGATTTTTAATTTTTTTTTTTTTTTAACTTTTAACAAAATTTTAATAGAAAACAAAAATTTAGCAAAAAAAAAAAAATTTGAACATTTATTTCGAAATATCTCCTAGACTATTGAGAGGATAAAAATAAACGACTTAAAGCCAATTTTATTCAACATATTTTAGTGTATTTATATAAATCGTACATACCCTTCTCGAGTTATAACAAAATATACTCGAGTAATCGTCTTATTTAGGACGCAATATTGGACTCGCCCCTAAAAAAATCTCCAACTGATGCGAAAAAACTGAAAGCAGATTCGAGTTCAGCATGTGAAATTCCATCTAGTCCACAAAAAAATTGTCGACCAGTGCACTGGTCTGCATTGTTATATACTGATATTTTAATTTAATTCTATACTCGTGCCAAAATTCAAGCTAAACGCTCTTTTGGCTTAGGAGTTATGAAGCAAAATATGGTAAAAAACTAATTGTTTGTGTGTAAAGGATTTAAATTGTTTTAAGAATTTTTAACATATAGTTTTTGGAGATATTACGGTTTAATTTTGATAAGCCTAATTTTGCCCTTTGAACTTTTAAATTAAATTAACTTACTCATATTATTTAAAAAAGTTGATACTCAAATTAAAATTTTATTATGTATAGTTCAGAAGTTGTTAGTATTTAGAATTTATTTCGGTGCATAACCTCCAAAATAAATAAGTGTCCATGTTGAAATTTCAACATGGACACTTATTTATAACCTCAACATTATATAGTTTTTTGAGAATTTTAAAGTCATTAGCAGGGCAAGTTTAAATATACATGAAAAAAACTAAAATATGCGCTTGAAAAAGCACGAAAAAATGGGATAATATGCACAGAAATATGCAAAAAATAGCATGAATATGTATAAAAAAACCGACGTATTTATGCATTTTTATATATTGATATGTAAAAAACATGCATAATATGCATTTTTTAACTTTCAATCTCTGATAGATTTCGATTTTTATAAAAATAAAAATATATTAATTTTTAAAGTTATATTTGACATTTTTGAATTTTTTTCTTTACAATTTTTACAACGTACTCAAAATAGTCACAAGAAAATTCTAGAAATCATTTGATTGAACTCAAAAAAATCATAAAAAAAATTGCATTTTTGTTAAGAAAACTAATTTTTATTTCCATTATATGCAAATTTATGCCAAAATTTTAAAAACAAGCATTTTTTGTGAAATTCATTTAAAATATACAAATGCTTACTTTCCAAGCGAAAAGCTTGAAAAACTTGCCCTAGTCATTAGTAATTAAACAAGTACACCTTTGTAAAGTTCCGATTTCTGTCCGTTTTGACATGGAATCACTTTACAGATTACTTTTTGGGAATAGTTACTTATGTGGCCCTAATATTAGAAATCTTTAAGAATAATGTTATATATTTTATTATTGATCTAAAAATTTCCTCAAAATTAAAAATAAGATTAGGATATTAATAATTAAATAAAATATTAAATAACTAAAGACAAATTTTCATTAATAAAACAAAAATTCTTTATCTAATAACTCTCTATAACATATGAGAATGTTTTTTATATGAGCCAAAGTAATTTGTCTTCAACTTGATATTCAAACAAATGATTAATAATCCCAACGGTATGTAAAATTACACTTAAATTAATTTGAACTCAAAGTATACAAGTCAACAAACAAACAAACAAACATACTATGAATGAAAAAGTAAATGATTGATTGTTTGCCAATTATTTCATTAAAAAGCATTGACAGCAACTATGGTCACTATTTCGCTAGAAATGCAATACTAATGGTCTCTCTCCAACTAAATAAAAGGTTTAAAATAATGATGAAAACTTAACAGTGAAACCTTAACAAAAATAAATTTTTTTATTGTGAAGATTTTGTTTTTTCAAATGTTATATTTTTATAGAGATTTTTTGTTAGGAGAAAAAATCATTTGGATAGATTTTTATGATTTTGGTATTTTTAAAAATGTTCCACTGTTTTCAGTGACATATACATATGAATATGTTTGTAATTGCATTATTTATTTATTATTAATTATGTGTGTCAATTTCAATACAATGAGTAGCATAACAATAATCGTAATTGACATTATCATTTTACAAAATTATCAAATAATTTCAAAGAATCGGAAGCTGTTGGGCAATTAGCAAAGAATTGAATTGGTAATGTACTTGTTAATCGCTGTGTTATGGATTTCAGTCATTGAGTGCAATGAATGAACTGAAATCATACTTTTAATCAGCTAATAACTAATGGTTTACATTTTCTATGAAATTGCTGACGAAAGTTTGCAAATGAGTAAATGTATTTTGAAAATATAATGAAATCAAAAATTATAAAACTACGCCTTTAAAATTCAAAATGTTCATAATAATTGACCAGATAATAAGAGATTATATTAATTCATTTAAAAAAAATCCGATTTTGGTAGGAAATTAGAGTGATCTCATATTAAGTACTTTTTTCTCTGCTCAGGTTTAAAAAACAATTCTAAGGTTTCGTATAAAATCTACTTTTGGTAGAAAATTTGAGTGATCATAAGATTTTCTTCCTTTTCCTCTTTTCTTCTGGTTTAGCTATCAAAAATAGATTCTTGAGTTTTTCATATAAATATTTATTTAATATGAGGTTTAAAATCGTTTTAGAATTTTCACATAAAAATCTATTTTTGTTAGAAAATATTAGAGAGCAGATTTGTGTGATCTCTTTCCTATATGTTCTGGTTTAACTATAAAAGTCGATTTTTGGTAACAATGTGAGTGATCACGGATTTTTTGCCTTTTAGTTCTATATTCTCTAATTTTGATTTTTCATATAAAAAAATATGATCACAGATTTTCGCTCAGGTTAACATAATCGGCTTTTAGTGTTTACATGTAATATGATCACAGATTTTCGTCTTTTTTTGTCTCATATGAATTCCAAATTGAAAATGATTTTTAGATTCGGAATTATCTTCCGATCAGTTTAAGCAATTTAATTGAAACTACTAATTTTTATTTTATATACTTAATAATTACATTAGTAGTAGTAACACTGAAAGGTTTTAAGCTACATACCAAGTCAATCGGCAATATTTTTAAGCGAAATTGTTGCAAACAGTGGTTGCGTGTCAGTAACCTCTGGAGCGTATGGAAAAAAGAAAGAATGAAAGACCCCTGTATAAATGGAGGTGTTTAAAATATCTAGACTATTTATTTATATCTTTTTTTTACTCATATTATTTTGTTAATATGTTTCGGTGGCATTTTATTTTTATTATTATTGTTGGTGTTTTTGGTTGTTGTTATTATAATGATAATTATCATAATGGTAATGTGTTGGTTGTTTGCTGACGACGATCATGATGATGGTGGTTTTTACAAATGAATATTTGAATTTAAATTTAAACGTTCACGTGTTTATCGGTAGCGAACCGTAACAAAAACAGGAAAAATGAAATGGTTAAAATATATTTTGAAAAAATGATAAGTTCAGGAGTGTTGTTTTTTGTCAAATAATTAAAAAACAGAACATAAAAATTATACAAATATACAAGCACTATTGCAGGTACAAATAAACCATGGAGGTGGTTCTAGAAATTAAATTTTTTTTGTACAAAGACACATGTGCACCACGATGATGATGATGCAAATACATACAATTTAAATATGCATGCATACTTAAATATCGTCTAACTACTTGTACATTTACAAGATGCCACAAATGTTTTCACAGGAACTTAAACAAAATTGACTCGTTTTATTAACTAAAGTATAAAATTTTATAATTTAATATAGACTACACAGAAATGTTTAAAAAATAAATATGCGGGCTAGAAAAACAAGTAAAAACACATAGACACAGAAACCTTTAGGCCAGACCTGTTGGAATAGGGTCAACTTATTGTAAATACTTGTTGTCTAGAGAAATAAAATGGTATTAGAAGCCTACCAATTTTTCCATAATTTGCCAAGTGACAATTTATTATTTACAATAAACACCAACTAACAATGAGTGTGAGTTTTTTTCCACATATGGGGAAGTAAGTGAACAACAATATTTCCATAGTATGACTTGTAATCTGTTTGTTGTTCTTTGTATACGAACAACATTTATGTTCGCCAGGGAATATTTTTTATTCTATTGAGGAAAAACAAGGAAATTATATTGTCTTTGATAAGGAAATGACATTGCGGAAAAATAAAAAATTGTAGTGTTAGAATTTCTTAACATTTAGTGGGAAAATTGCTACAAACTATTCTCTTGGACGATCATGGGTTTGGGAAATAATAATTATCGGAAAAAAAAAACGAAACTAGGAAAAATAAGAAAATCAATTAATAATTAAATTCACTGTCATCGATTGACAAATAAATTTTAACCGGAATAAATTTTGTGTTATTAAAAATATTTTTCAATTTCAAAACAATCAGTTCCATTCATAAAGAAAATAATTTATTAAAGATAATATAATAGAAACTAGTACAGGTTACGGGAATGAATTAATATCACACTCACATCATCAAAGTTCTCATTATCGTAGTTAAATTTTAACATTAATTTTTATGCTAATACTACATTGGAATTTCTTCCTTTTTCCCACCAGCTAACAAAACACACATGTCATCTAATTTAAACCACCACCAGGCAAACTTTATATGTTTTAAAATATTTAAAATCTAAAAATCAACCTGAGAATTTAAAAAAGGACAAACTATCCTAGGAATAAAGATAATTATCTAATAAATAAATTCCCACCAAAAAAAAAACAAAAACGTAGGTATAACTTCCGAATTTTTTAATTTTTTATTTCGTGTTATTTAATTATGTTTTTTTCCTATGGATTTTTTAAAACAATAAGTGTGTTGAGCATTGAACTTTCACCATTTCGTGTATTCATTCATTCCTCTACATATTATAATTGTATTTTTGAGTCGAAACATTTGTTTTCTCTTGTTTCCCATCAAAATCTAAAAAAGCAAAATGGTAAAAAAACATATAAATACAATTGTTGCCAACTTTAAATTATAGCCTAAATTTCAAATAATGAACTTTACACATTTTCCAAAAGCAAATTAAAATACCCCAACTCTTAACAAAACCAAAGGTTACTTTAACATTTTTTGACCTCCCACTGTGTTCAGTCTAAAATCACAAAAACAAAAAGACTTTTTCGAAAAAGTAAAAAAAAAAAACATTTTGTCTGTATTTGTCATTAAACATTTCAAAGAATAAAAAAATCACCTTATAGGCCCTAAAAACAACAAAGACTTAAAGTGTATGAACTTTTATTTCAAAAAAAAAAAATGAGCAAAAGAACATTGAGTTTATAACTTGATTAAATTCTTAGCAAGTACCCTACCACAAATAATATAAATTATAATAAATAAAATACTAGTAAAAGGACCAAAACTTTATTTAGAATTTTTTTGATAATTAATTTATAAATATAATTTTTTAAATTAAATATGTATATATTCTTATCATGACCAGGAATTCATTATTTCTTTGATTAGAAGTAATGCACACGATAACGATGATTCACAGCGTAATCTAAAAAAAGTAGCTCATTTAACAATCTCTTTAAACTTATTTCTTATTAAGCATTTTTTTTGTCAATTGTTTTTGTTTAATTACAATTAACAAAAACTACAATATTAGTATAATTGTTTTTTATTTATTGTTGTTGTTTTTATGGACAATGGAAATATAATAATATGCCATAAGCCAAAAAGACAACAAGAAGTAGCAGCTACAAAACCAACAAAAACTACAGAAGTAACAATGATATGTTCCCATTTCTTATTACGAGTATACTTATTACTAAGTACTCGTACAGAAAGACATACAGACGGACATAAAGACAATTCATATTTATTTAATATTATTTTTTATAAAATAATTTTATTTTATTTCTACCAAATTTTAAGTGAAGTCATCAAAAACACGACAAGACGAGAAAAAAAAAGAAGCTTAGTATAAATTTCTGTGAATTATTTCGGTAATTTTTTAAATGTTGATTTTGTTATTGTTTTTTTGCTTTAAAAAAAATAGTATGTATGTGTTTTTTATTATTATTGTTTTGGATGTTATAATTCTTTCATGTTTTAGGTTATTATAAACTACCAACCATCCATCCGTACTACTTACTAGTACTTAGTTGTAGCATAATTCCATTGAAGTGTTGGGGAAAATTGTAGCATATACTCAAAAAATTAGAAAAGAATTAATTTAATACAATTACTTAATATTAAATTAAGATATACTAGTTTTTTTCATAAAATATATAAATTATTCATAAAGAATTACATATTTTTTAATGATTAATTTTTTTGGTAATTAGTATCTTCTACGCAGAAAAAATATCTTTATCTAAATGATTTAACAAAGATAAACAAGCGCGAATGTTATATTCGGCTCGGCCGTATCTATATATCGAAATACAGTCAACAGTTATGGAAATATTAAGCCCATCATTTGAGAAAAAATTAAATTTTATACAATTTTTGAAGAAAATTACAAAACAAAAATCATAAAAATTCGAAAGTGTCACAAATGCTCATTTTTATTCTTTAATCATAAAAATAATTTTTTTGCAAAAAAACAAGAGATATTTCGTACAAATCAATGTATAAATGTTGATTTTACTAAATTTCATCTGCTAAGGACTGAGATTGAAAAATTCTTAACATACATATTATTCAATACCTTGGAAACGGTTGATCTTGGAGTTTGGGACACCTTTTTTGTGCTCTTGAATACACTTTTCACAAGAGCTCAGTATCTCTCCACTGGTCTAAGCTATGGACAATTTTTAAAATTGACCTCTCTTGGTACTAAAACTATGTTATTGATTTGGTACCACTCCAGAGCTTTCTTACCGTAGTGACATGATACCAAATGGGTCCAAAAATATGTGGACACGTTATGCTTTCTTAAGAAAAGAAGAAGTCTTTTTTGCAAATATTCCTTTATGCATATTTTGGTATTTATAGATCCGAATGTATTAAATGACTTTCCTGTTTTGCCGCAACTGCAAAAAAGCTTGTCATACCATGAATTTTGTAAGAAATTTTTGCTGCTTTTGGGTCTTAAACTTATCTCCAACATTGCTTCGAGCATTAGCAATAAACATTTTTGAGACACAAGCTGCGAAGATTCTGCCAGCACCTACGTTTCTTCGTCAATTATACAGCTTGAGTATTTTTGTATGAAATTTGGTTTTAAATTCCGAGTCCTATTTTTGGCTTGTATTTTTTTGCAGAATTCCAGTTTGGAATTTTTTGAACTTTATATGTTATCAACTTTCCCATTAGCTTTAAATTTTCGTACCAAATAGTCGAAGCACTGAGAAAACTGAGCTGATTTTCTACCAGATGTGTTTGGAGTTCCTTTCAATATGCCTTAAATTTTCTGGCCTTCCCAATATCATGTGGTTCTTTTTTCTTACCGAACTAGGTTTCACTTCAATAGTCAAATTCTCCTGATACTGTTTAATAACATTAGAAACGGTTTTACGGACGACATTTAATTCTGTGGCCAATTATTTGTAAGACCTATTTGGATTTTTTTAATTTTTTTAATAACTTGTAAGACGTAAATCTTTTTCGTCACTGAAAATAAGGACAAATTAACATGGTTGTTATTAAAAATAATAACTGAAGTATTTTTCCATGATAACTAGATCAAACAAGCGCGAATGTTATATTCGGCCCGGCCGAATCTATATACCCACCATCAACTTTTTCAAATTTTGCATTATATAGAAGGGGGTGGTAAAGTGGGCAGTAAAGTAGGCAGTAAAGTGGGCGGACCACGCCCATTTTTTGTTTCCGAGTTTACATTGGTCCTTTAACTATTTGAACTCAATTTCGTTGATTTTCACCTTATATGGGAGGTGAGCGGTAAAGTGGGCGGACCACGCCCATTTTTGGTTTCCGAGTTTATGTCAATCCCCGAACTATACTTACAAAATTTCGTTGTCGTACATGCTTTTGTTGAAGAAATATTAGCAGAAAAGTATAAAACGGACACCCTGTGTTTCTAGTTTTTAACCCATAACTTTTTTATTTCTTAACCGATTTTGCCCATTTTCAATACCAAATAAACATTATATAAGATAAATATTTGTGCCAAATTTCGTCCTCCTACGTTGCTCCGTTCGAGCCCTATCCTGCTTTCAACAGACGGACAGACGGAAGGACATAGCTAGATCGACTCAGAATCTAACCAGGACCCAGAAAATATATACTTTGTGGGGTCTTAGATAATTCCTTCGACATGTTACACACGGAATGAAAAAATCAATATACCCCCCATCTTTTTGATGGTGGGTATAAAAAAATTTTGAATATTGATTCCGAAAAAAGTTATGAGGCAAAATGTGTGTTAAGATTTTTTCGATCTCACTCCTTATATACACTTATGTTATTCTGAATCATAGGATTTATTCATAGATAACACAGAGAATGTATTCTGAGTATTATTTGTTTTTAAAACTGTGAAGTGCCGCTTCTGTAAAAAGTTTATTTTGAATGGAGTTTAGCTGGACCATTATTTACGTCCTTTTTAATAATTATTTTCAAAATATATGTATATAAAAACAAAATTAAAGAAAAATGTTGTCATTCAATTTATAGTAGAAGGAATGAAAGAAAAAAATATATATCATTCAAATGAATTTAATTTTATAGGGAATTAATTAAAAAAAAATTCATTAATTTTGTAAAAGAATGGAATCAAATCTTGATTTTATTCACAGTTAAGTAAAAATACCCATGTTACATACAATTGAGTAGAAAAACAGTGGTGGAAAAAAACAAATTTTTATTCTTTTTTGAAACAAAAAAAGGTGGACTAGGTGGATTTTGACGAGTTAAACAAGAATCTGTATTCACTTTTTTTCTAGCATGACTAAAATCATCACCTTATTCAGTTGTCACACTATAAAATTCGAGAATGGTTTGTCAAATTTAAACTATAACTCAAGAACCGTTTACACGATACACCAAAAGATGCATACGAAAATTGTCTTCAAGGTATGTCAACAATATTTTTTATTCGCTCAAGAATTTCGGAATTATGGATCAAACTTTTCACCATTTTTCAAAAAAAAAAAAAATTTTAATTTTTTGCCTACCAATTACCGAATAACTACGGAAATATTAACTGGACAAAAGACAATTTAATTCGCTATATATTGCAGTTTAATTTATCTTAATGGGACAAACCGTTCTGGAGTTATACAATAGAGACTGCCTAAAGGCGGGTTCATAGTAGTCATGCCCATAAAAAAAAACTCAATACGTGATAGAAAAAATTAAAACCTGATTCTTATTTAGCGTACTAAATTCCATAAAATCCACATATTTTTTTATTTAAAACGGAAAAAAAAAAATTGTTTGCCTTCTAGTGTATTTTCAGTTAGGTGTGCATGGGTATCCTGACTTAACTGTGAATGCAATCAAGATTTGTTCATCAATTTTTATGATACATGGCTTTGCTTACTCGCAGTTTTGCTAGCTTTGAGATAAAGATGATAAACTGAAACATTTTTGATGTTTTCACTTTTAAAAAGAAGTTTTTAATAAAAGAAATCTTGAATTTAGCATGAACAAATCTTTTTTCGGACACTCGTAATATTTCCTAAACCATTGAGCGGATAAAAATTTGGTAGTACAACGACTTAAAGTCAATTTTATTCCACACATTTTGGTGTATTATTTATATAAATCGTGCATACCGTTCTCGAGTTATAGTGAAATATACTCGAGTAATATGCTTATTTAATACGCAATATTAGACACGCCCATAAAAAAATCTCGACCTGATGGGAAAAAACTGAAAGCAGATTCGAGTTTAGCATGCGTATTTCCATCTAAAACTTTGTCGAAATTATTTTTAATTATTATTATTTTTTTCTTGTGGAAAAATTTTTATTTATAAAATTTTTAATATTTCAATTTAATTTTCTAAAGTTTCTTAGTAATAAATTTAAATTAAACAATATTTAAATGTTTCAATATATATTTTTAAACTTGAATTCTTTAATGTATTCTAGTCTAAGCATTTAATGGTTACATGCATGTAACTAAAGAGCATACATTATAAAACTGAATACTCCGATATTTTCAGAATATCAAATTTGCTCTTAATATATTTTGTGTGCACTAAAAAATATCATTCTAAAAATTGTACTTTTTACATAAAATATGCTATACTGTCTACATATATGAGTGGGCAGGAATTAGTTTAGTTTCAAAAAATATATTTTTTAAATTAAATTTTGAGAAAAAAGTGAAGTTATCAGACTTTTTTAAAGATGCTATTATTTTCAACTCTTCTACATGTCAACTACTTCAAGTGGTTGATGTACGAGATTTAAGTTTTATTTTTTTTTTTTTTTAAGTTATAATTTTTTGTACCACAAATAAAAACAAAATCTTCTTAATTATAGATACGCATACAAAGATAAAATATTCATTTTAAACATTCGCTCTAATGCAGAAACATATTTACAGAGCAATGGATGGACAGACAGACAGACAAGTGAAATACAAAGTTATTATTCCTGGGGAGGCAAGTGAAGCGAAACTTTTAATTTTTCTACAGCTCGTTTTTTTAAGTTGTAGGTATTTGAGGAAGTAGTTACCAACACCAATTCATGTTAGATTTCATTCACATTTAGACATGTTACTTTTTTTTTAACTCAACATGTACTTTTGGAAAAGGTTTACGCCTCAGTCTTCTAACTTTTCGGTAGAAGGCTAATAGACTCCAACAAAAAAGATGTTATTGTTTAATAAGAAGAAAAATTACCTAATTATAATTATTAGGTTTATTTATTTAAAAACTTTTATATCGTAGAATATCTATAAAATATAGTATATTACTTTTTTAAAATGTGTTTATTTGTACTTCATGTCATGGTATGAATATGTATATAGATTTAAAAGACTTTTTTAATCAAATAACAACTAGAATTAATAATCAATATTTTTTGTTTATAGAAGGGGTTCAAGGATATTGCTAAAAACGACTTTAATATATTTTTCATTTATTAAAATATATCGTTTTCTTATATCATTTTAATTAATGAAACCCCAAACAATATTTAAAACAAATATTTAGTTCAAAAAGTACTAAAAGACACCCCACTGTTTAACTATTTTAACTATCGAAAATACTTTGAATAACAAACAACAATTTTATTACTTTTAAGGTTGATTTTGTTTTATTACTTAAAAAAAAAAAAAAAACTAAGGAAACAACCGTCACCAGTGAGTGTCTTCTCACACACAGCGTTCTGTCACTTTACCATTTACAATTGAAATTTAATTCTAATACATATTACGAATACTACAAGTAGCAAACAAAATTTTTGATAAATTCAATTTAAAGTAAAATTTTATTGCTCTATTTTTACAGGTACAGGTGTAAACCGTTTATGAATACCGACAATTGCCATGAATTTAGATCTTTAAGTAAAATTTTATCACTTGATGAAGATCTCTTATTTCAAATTTTATGACTTTTACTGAAGTTTTCCACATTAGTTTTATTTAAGTAGAAATTATTTAAAAAGTTATTAATCTTATGGGTTTTATGTTTTTTTAACTTACAAAACTTATTTATAGTTATAGATAGAACAAACCTGGATGAACAATATAAAAACACTTTTTAATGATTCCATTGAACAAAATCAAAAAGGTAAAAAGTAAAACTCTTTGAAACCGTTAAGAATTTTTTTAAGATGGCAACGAATGCAACTGAAATGCCCAGAATAAAAGTTAAAAGAAAAACCGTTTACTATGGTAGAATAATAAAGACTACCGTTTAATATTTTTGCCACAAAAATTATAGAAAAATACTTGATGCCGCAACTCGATCATCAAAAGTTCTTGCAAACTCAGATTCACATAACTAGAAAAGGTTGTCCACGACAAATTTTTAATGGAAAAATAAAAAAAAAATAAATATATTGAATAAATTTATTTTATTAATTTTCTTAAAACTGTACATTTTTTTAATACCGTTTTGTGCCCCAGGAGGCTGCAGAGCTGTATTTATTAATAAATATTTGATTTATCCCAGAAGAACAAAATGTTTTTTATGTAAACCAAAATCAAAAATTCTTGGGTTCAGTCTTTAAATCATAAGGTTTTGATTTTTTTCTGCCAATAAAGTAATTAGTCAGCATTTCAAAAGAATATTTTTATACCCTTCACAAAAGGTACATATAAGTATTAAGAGTTTTTTCATATGATGATTAAAATCATGATTTTTTTGATCCGTTGCAAAAGAAAACGTGATTTTAAAAAAATGTACTGGACTCGCTAATAGGAACCGATTTTTTTTTATTCAACTCATCAATACGTATCGTTTGAGGGTTCTTTCTAAACAAAATTATATATTCTGAGTAGACGAAATAATGTTGTCCTTCTTTCCGTTGATCTTTTTATATACACTACTATATAATCTAGAAAATTTATTTCTACACAGGTCTTTCATAAAATAATTGAGAAAGTTATAGTCGGTCATGCCCGATCATATGATACCTTTCTTGTGTTTGCTTCAAAGCGGAGACTTGTGACCAATTGTAAACTGCATATGGAATTTTGTGATTTTCCGAAATGCGGCTTGTATAGAATCTATTGTAAGTTATTGATCCTTAAAATATTAATATTATTAAAATATGGTACAAATGGACCTATCAGATTATTGTCCCGTAAAAAAAAAAAAAAAAAGTTTGTAGGAAGACTCCTCAAACGATGCGTAAAAATTAGCTTAATATGGGAAAAATATAAAAAAAAAATAAATAAAATTGATCTTCAGTTCCCTACCAGCAATTAAAAGTCACGGGTCTAGAACATTTCTTCCAAAAAATAGTATTGAGTTTTGTTTTAAAATGGTATCAAAAAAGTCGCAATTTTTAGCCAAATATAAAAGAAAAATATGTTAAAAATGTTCGCGAAAATTTGGTCCTTAAACCGTCATTTTAGTACATCATGCAAAAAAAATTTCGATATTTTTTCTTAAAAAATTGATAAGAATTTTGTAACTTTGTTCCCTTTCATAAAAATACCTTAAATGGTCTTCTAGCGAAACAAAATCCCATGGGGAACATTTTTTAAATATTTTTTCCATAACCAGCATAAAATTTCGAATTTTTGATACACAATTCGATTAAAAAATCTAAACTTTTTTTTTGACTAAAATGTCTGGGACCCATGATTTTTCAATTGCTGGTAGGGAACTGAAGATCAATTTTAAATTTTTTTTAATATTTTCCCCATATTAAGCTAATTTTTACGCATCGTTTGAGGGGTCTTCCTACATCGAAATTTCGAAAAAGGCTTTCTTCGGGACACTCTATTGCTCATATATGTATAATGAGTTCCCAAATAAAAAAATATTTCTATAATTCGGGAGAGTAGATGAAATAGTTGACCGATTTCAACCAGTTTCAATAGAGTTTGTCCTTAGATCACTAAAACCATCATATTATTTATTTTTATTATTTTATTCAGAAGATTTTTGTACGTTGCAAACATGAGCTATTTTCCCAACCTCCTATGATTGTGTAGGGTATACAATTAATACTGATTTAAATTAAAAAAGGACCAATTTTCAAAATAATATCTACCAATTTGAAAGTTGATTCCTTCAAATCTCTGCTACTCTTGGCAATCATTATAACCTTTTTTATTTTAAGGAACATTTTCTAATTCTAACATAAAATGTTACTTTAGTACTAATTTTTTGGATATTTTCTTTTGTATGCAACAGTTGCAACTGCAACATAAGTAACCATCAACCAATACAATATAATTTCATAAAGTACAAGTACGGTACAGTATCGGCAAAAGTTAATATTTCACCTGCATTTATGGTAGATTTTAAAGTAAGTGTATCTTTGGAAAATGACTGCCATTTATTCATCTGCCTCGTGGCACATCTTTTGTTGTTGATGCTTTTTTCTACTTTTTTTTATTTATTTTTTATAGTTTACCACTTTGCTAATAATTTTATTTTAGTAGTTGTATATTTGTATTTTTTTAAGTTTTTTTTTTTTTTTCAAATTTTCTCTATGTTGTACATACAAGTGGAGTATGTGGCAAGTGATTCATACATTTATGTAGAGTAGAGAGTACATTCATCTATGGAGTATAATCATCAATCTATCTAAACTTCATCGCTTGATGAAACACAAAATTCATCGGAGCAGAAAATCAGATCGCAAGACTTTACCGTCTTTTTGTTAATTTTTTAGTTTTTTATTATTGTTTCTTTTTTGGTTTTTGTGATAGAATCAAAGTTTTGTTCATAAGTTTTCTGTTTTCAGTTCGTTGCTGTTGAAAACCCTTTTTTTCTAGTCAAATCTTTATAAGAAAAAAGAGAGCAAGACAATCACGAAAACGGAAGAAAATTACATTAGTTACGTGCTTATGACTGAGAGACTGACTGAAGTTGATAGACACCCAAGAAAAGAGATTAATTATTAAGCAAATTTTAAAGAATATATCATATATCAGAATACTTTCTTTCATTACTGGGTAATAACACCACATTACTTTGTACATTACTAGTACCACTTTCTGATCACTTTCAAATAAATACAAGTACAATTTTTTTAAAACTTAAAAATCAGGTTGTCGGAATCCATTAAAGATACATTGTCTTCATTCCAATATATTCTCTCAGTTCCTTCTCTAAAGAAGACTAAGGCAGTATTTTCTCCTCTATAACAAGTATAAATGTATTCATTTATTATCATGTAAAACTTAATAATAAATCTTACAAACATTATTTTTTGAGTGTAAATTTAACACAAGTTTTAAAACACATGAATCACATACATAAGTAGAAGGGAAAATTATTGTTTTTATTAATTTACCATATAGTATGGTGATTGTATTATACAAACACATATTAATTTATGAAAGTATGTATGTATATATGTATGTATGTATACAATAAACATACATAGGTACATATGAAGATCTCACTTTGTGCGTATCGATGCGTTACCAATTAAATCGCTTGTCGTAAGAACACAATTAATGTCAGTGGCAAACAATCAACAATATACATTTATTTTTTAAACAAATGTTTAAGATAAAAATAATAATAAAAAACTCAAGTTTATAACTCGTAAGTATAAAAAGAATTTTTAATATAAAAAATATTTTTAAATTTTCACTCAATAACCATATTATTTTCCAACTGACTTTAAGAAATTAAATTTTCAGTCAATATTTCTGGAATTCCTAATTTTGTTTTCTCATTATTTTCTTATTCCAGTGGTATTCATTTCACCTTTTCTCGCTCATTAATAAAGATTCTTATACAAAATTAATTATTAAATTTATTCTTAATAAAAAACTTCATTTCAAATTAAAATTATATTTCAAATTATTTGTTTCACCCATGAAATTGCACCAACAACACACTGGATAAAAACTCCTTAAATAGGTTTTTCCCATGGCAGGAGCTGTTACTACATTTAAAAGTTTATATTAAACTATTTATCAATTCTGTCTGTCACTTTTTCAAACCACATAACTACATACTGACATACAAAGATACATACATATCAAACAATTGATCGCCTTTTCCATTTATCACAATTACTTTAATCATTGTCGTCAAACTTCCAACTGTCAGTAGATGGCGCTTAAATTATGTTCGATCAGATCCGATGACAATATTAATTCAATAGCAAACAGTAAAACAACTTCCCTTTTTTGGGTAATAATCATTATAGAAGTGATGAATAGTGATGAAATAATTGCTGAAGACGAAACTGTCAGCTAAAACAACTCTATTAACTAACTGTATTAGCACAACAATCAGACAAGAGTTTTATTGGCAGAAAATAATAATTACTTACTTGATACAAGTCTGCAAATCTTGACCATTTTCCACGGCAAACACGCACACACAAAAATTTAGAACACCCCGATAAACCAGATGATAGACAGAAGCATAAAACATGATTTCAAATAAATAGAAATTGATTTGATGTCTTTAACTGTCTTCTTCAAACTTAACGTTAAAAATATTTAGTTGTACGAGTAGCAATAGATAAATGAAACAAGTTTTAAGTTAAAACGTCTGTGTTTAACTTTTTTAGATGAAAAGGATCTTATTGATTAAATGTAATACAATTGAATCTTGAATTGAGTAGAATAGAATTGATATTGTATGATTACATTGATTACAACTTGACAATAAGTATATAAACTTATATATATATTTTTTTATACTTTATAGTACTTATTATTTTTTTATTATTATAAAGATAATAAAAAATATATTTAGGAGAAAAAAACTGTGAATTATGGTTGTAAAGTAGAAAATACATGATTTTTGTAAAAACTGCAGCTGCGATTAAGTACTTTGAAAATTCTTTAAATTAATAAATTTCTGTTGTTACAAGGTGGGGGAAATATACCAAGTAATCTATATGTATTATAATTTGGAAATATTGTTTGCGTAGTTAGGAGAAAAGATATTAATAAATCCATTTCTTTTTGTTAAAAATTTAAATTAAACATATTGTGAAATCTTATTAAATACAGTAATTCAGAAAATTAAAAATTTCTCAGCAATTTTATTTTTATAATTGGGAACCTAAGGCTTCTAGAATAAAAAAATCACATATAAAATTTTCTAAAAGTAATTTTTTTTAATAAATTGTAAAAAAATCTTTATATATTCATAGTCCCTTGTAAAAAAAAAAAAAAAAAAAAAAAAAAAAAAACTAAAGTTATGATCATCACTTTGTAATATTATATATAACATATTTCTATGAAATTATAAAAAAATACAAAATAAATTTTTAAAAAACCTTAATTAAAGCTCTTGATTCAATACGAAGTTGTTTCACAAAATATTATATTGTTTAACAAATTTAAAGCCTTTATTTTATAACTATAGCACCTATAGAGCAAATATAATATTGTTTCGCGATCACTTATTTCAAATGAAATTAAAACAATTAAAAATATTAAAAAATTGTTTAACTAAGGGGCTCATTTTGTAATACGAAACGAAAATTCGTCTTAAAATATTATAGTGAAAACTAAAACAAAATTCAAATTTATTTGTTAATTTTAATAGAAATTATCGAAACGAGTTTTCGATTAATATTACAAAAGCAGGCCTTAAAACCTTTTCAAACGGAGCAGAGCTATTTCCTGATAATTTTCCATATTTTAAAAATCACTTTTTTTACTTTCTAAAAAATTTAAATGTGAATTATGGTTATAACTATTTTTGGACCTCAAAATATCATAGCACTACCTTACAGCCAATATTGTCCGACATTTTTAAAGTATCTCATCAACACATTAAAGGTATTTGCAACTTTGCAAGACCCTTACAAAGTAGAAAAGTTGTATCGATTTCTGCAAACACAACAACAACCACATAGAATAAATTTTGCACAACTTACTTTGCAAGGGTCTAGCAAAGTTGCCATTTCTGTTGTTTAATTTTTCATAAAATTTTGATAAATATATTCAAATAAATCTAAAATAAGAGTAAAATTTAAGTAAGAATTTATTTCTCATTTAAATTTTTAATTCATTCAATCATCAACTTAATTGATTTAATTCATTTTTTTATTGGAAATTATTTTCTGTTTTTCATTTTTTACACTTTTTAGTAATTGATATAATCATTTTGGTGAGAGGTAGAAATTTAAAAAAGTTTTTAATTGAATGAATTATTTACTAACATATTTGGTGATTGATTTGATTTTTTACTTTTTTCTGTGAAAACAGGAAGGTAAAATTTTGGAATATTTGATATTTTTAAAGAAAATAGAACTCAAAATTATTTATTTTAAGCTTGATTTTTATTTATTATATTTTTTAAAAATAACTTTATTTTTAAAAAATATAACAAAAAGAATTCTGCATTCAAAAACATAAATTTAAACCTCAATGGGCTTAGGGTCTATAACATTTTTTCTTTATTATATGAAAAGTAAAATAATAAAATACTAGTACAAAAAAAATTAACTCTACTTTACAACAATCACTTAAAGAAATGTCCTTTTGTCAAAATCCTTCAAATCTAAGCTACTGCGAATTTATAACAGAGATCGTGTTGACCTAATTATTTCTTACTTTTACTTTATGTGGAGTTGTCTATAAAACAGTGTAGTTTTATCCTAACTTTTTTGAAATTTGTTTAACAAAATTAAAAATCAACTCTTTTTAATAAAGCATTATATTATACAGGAGGAGTCAGAGCATTTTATTTCAACATTTCTAAAAAAAAAAATAAAATTTATAATAAGTTTAATATTTTTTAACTGAATTAAATTTTTGACTTGTTTGATAGCAAATTATGTCTGTATTACGATTCCAATACAGTAAATTGCAAAAAATAGTTATTTATAGCTTTTTTTAATTTTCAGAAGTACAACAAAAGTACCGATTTGCAAAAAAAAATCTGCAAAAACCCAATTGTTTAGGAAAGTATATAATAAGTTTTTATAAAAATGCCAAAAAAAAAAAAAAATAAAATTATTTAATTTCTTTTTTTATAAAGAAAAAATTTTAGGTATGATCCATCATATACTTCTCCAAACTATAGTTTCCCAGTTTCTACTTCTATTAAAGATTTAAACAAAATATAGGGAAGAAAATTTCAACATAAACATGCTAAAGGCAGAAGAACAAAAAAAAAACAATCTTGTAAATACTATTGAACAAAATGCGTAAACGTTACATTCAATAAACTCAACTACTTAAATGCCATTCAGTAGCTTAATAAAAATTCACTGAACATTGATCATTATTATTCATTGATTGTTTTTTTTTTTTTTTCTATTTTTCATTCTTACATTCTACTATGTGGTTGCAGTAGTACCTGTGATGTGAAATATTCATTATAGGAAATAAACTTTAACTGAAATAAGATTTACAGGATTGTATTGGTTAGTTTGTTAAGTGCTAAAGATTTAATGGATTTGATGATAGAGTGTGGAAAATATAGAAATTATAAAACAAAGATCTTTACACGTAGACAACAACTAAATCAATGGCTGGATTGTACGAAAAATATTTCTAGCTATCGAGGTATTTATGACACTCTATTCGATGTCGAATGAAATTTAAAGCTAAAACTACAAAACATTTAGGTATACAATAAATATTATAGATTTAAAAAGTTGATAAGTTTTCTAAGAAAAGTTTTTCCTTAAAAAAAAAAAAAAAAAAAAACCATCACATTAAAGAATACAATATTGTGTTGCGGTAAATATTGAGTCCCCCTCCTTTTTTAAATGCGCAGTCATTTCATGTCTTGTAGTGTTTTCGCGCGCGTTACTGTTCGCTGCTGATCATGACGACGATGTTGATGATGCTTCTCTGGAACAGGTGTAATAATTGAAATTATTCTATGAGACGCTAATAATAATATTGTTTTTTTCTTTGTTATTTTAACCATTTTTCTGTGTACACTTGGTTGCGCTTGCTTAAAGAATCAAAAAAGCGTGCTTCTTTATTTTGTTACAATTACAATATTGTT
This sequence comes from Protophormia terraenovae, assembly GCA_951394005.1. Classification (NCBI taxonomy): domain Eukaryota; kingdom Metazoa; phylum Arthropoda; class Insecta; order Diptera; family Calliphoridae; genus Protophormia; species Protophormia terraenovae. The sequence continues at coordinate 150,283,265 of OX596074.1, forward strand.
CCTATTATTATTATTACTTCATACTATTATTGTTATAAATAAATTTTAGTCCCCCTTTTTTAATAATTTTTGTTTATGCTTCAAACCAAATAGCAAATGTAAATTATGTTGAAAAAAAGAAACAATAACAAGTAAAGTAGAAGAAAGAGAGATAACAAATTAAAGTATTATGGTTACGGTTAAAACCTTCTTAGTTCAGTAGTTTGGAAAGTTTGAGCTAAGCATAATTTCTTAAGCCTGATCTTCGAGGTCTAAATTATGTTGTTCAAGAAACTGTGAAATTGCCAACAATAAACATCGTCATAACGATTCAACAATGGAAAATTACATTTATGTGATTTATTAATTAAAGACAAATATTGCCATAAAAATATAAATCGTTAAAAGAATGTAATAAAAACATTACTGTAGTATACAAATTTACAATTATAGTCTGAATTTTCTTTAGACAAGGCACTGAATCCAGTTATTAAACACTTATTCTATGCCGAGGCTCTCAAACGTCGCACGTGGGTTGAACTATAGCAAAAAAATGGATTAATTCGTGAAAGCTTTAATTTCAAAAAATTATATTTTTTTATACATGGATATTCATATATATGTAAAATACTACAAATTAAAATAAAAATATCTTGGAATACAATTTTTTTTTTTTTTTTTTTTTTTTTTTTAATTTTTATGACTACTTTTGTTTTTCAGGGAAAATGGACTTTATTTTGAATTTTTGTTGTAACTTTTGAACTAAAAGCTATAAATTAATAAATCAAACTGTAAATTGAAGTATACTTATTATACAAGATAATTTTAAGAAAAAACAGACAAATTCATTTTATATCCGAATTAATGTTATTTAAAGTATTAAAAAGGCAATTTTTATAGTAAACGGATAAATAATGCAGAAAATCAAGAAATTTCGGTTTATTTCATTTAAGATATTTTAGGCAAGTAACAGACCCAAACTTACGAGAAATTTAGTAAAAATGTTTTTATTACACTTTTAATTTTCATTTTGAACTTCCTGTGATTTCTCTGGTAGTATAATATATTGTGATTTTTGCATAATTTCAACTGGTTTATTTTAATATAAAATAAAATATTTTTCGTTTAGGCAATTATTGGCTGACATCTTACCCAATTGCACCCAATTACTCTTTAAAACTCTATATATACCTCGAAAATAACCCATTGTTAGGGTCATTTTTGCAAAATTATTGAAAATATTTATACAACAAACAGTGGCGGCCATGAGGTTAGCATACTTGCTACTGCCTATCTTTAAAAGCAAATATTTCCTGTATTTCTTTATTTTTTTTTTTTTTAATATTTCTTTTATATACGTGTAACATGTCTTGCGAGATCACGTCACAATATATTCATTGTCATTCCTATATATATCTTTGCTGTTTTTGCTGTTCCTAATAGAATAACCGTCAAAAAACACTGGACAGTATTTTAGCACAAAATAAAAAAAAAAAAAAATTTATTCACATTTAAAAAAAAAGTAACAAAACAAAAAACTTATTTCACTATAAACTTAGTACTTAGTTGGGTATCCATTATTTTTTATTACAGCTGCCAATCTCATTGGCATACTTTCCACAAGTCCCATACAGCGCTCCACTGAAATAGCATACCAAGCTTTTTCTATTTCTGTCCAGAAATCGGCCAAATTTTTAGGTTTTGCTCTCATTACAAAGGTTCTCAATACGATTGAGATCCGAAGATTGGGCAGGCCATTTTAACACGTTAATATTGTTCTCTTCCAAGCAACTCCTCACTAAGCGTGAGGAGTGTTTTGGGTCATTGTCGTGCTTAAAACTCCACCTAAGTGGCATGTTGTCCTCTGCATAAGGCATAATTGTATTTAGTAGTATATTCTGGTATACATATTGATCCATACGTGTATCAATACGTGTATCAATCGTGCATATAGGACCAACGCCATGCCCAGAAAAAGCTGCCCACACCACTACATTTCCTCCACCGTACATACCTCTTACCATCCGATCCGAATCTACAAAACTTGGATTCATCACTCCAGAGGACATTTTTTCAAAAAACTAATGGCTTTTCCAAATGCTCACGAGCAAAGCACAACCGATCCCGTAGGTTCTTATTTGAAACGTGTGGCTTATGCTGAGAAATGCATCCACGTAAATTTTTTTCATTAAGCCTTCTTCTTATTGTTCTGCAGGACACGTTGAAACCATATTTTCTTGAAATTTCCCTTTGGATTACGGTGGAGCTTTTAAAAGGATCTTCGACAGAGGTTCTATATATTAAAGAATCCTCTTTACGTGACGTTTTTCTTGGCCTAGGAGCCTGTGTAACATTTTTAAATGTTTCATACTTCCGAATATGGTTTAGTGCATTATAAACCATTTTTCTGGAACATTCCAAAGTATTAGCAATCTCACTTATGCTTATTCCTCTTGAGTACATCTGTTGAATAATCTTACGTTGTTCCTCTGTACACCACTTTTTTTTAGACATGTCTAAATAATGTTTATTTATTTAATTTTTTATCGTCATTAATGAAATAATATCTAAACTTACCAATTAATTATTTATATTCACAAAAAACATATAAAAAATTTAAATATACTTGCTTGTGCTAAAATTGTGACCAGCTTATTTAGCCTATTACTGCACTTTAATTAAAAATTAAAAGAGAATTGTGATAGAATGCAAAAAAAAAAAAGTAACGGGGCTTATTGCAAACATCATAAACAACATTAAAAAGTAAAAATTTTAGTAAATAATTGTAATGAGACGAAATAATTTTCTTTTAAAAACAGTAGATATGATGTGTGTTAACCTCATGGCCACCACTGCATATCCCAATAAATTTTATTTTAGAATATATTCCACTATCTGAACTTAATCCGCCTGTTTAAATAAAATAATTATAGTTTTACAAAAACTATTTTTGAAAATTTCGATTTTTGTTACTAAAAGATTATTTATGAAATGTTATTGAACTTTGAGAGAGTATATCGAAAAAAGTAAACAACATAGAACAATAAATTTCACAGATCATGATAATTTAGTTTGTTTTCTATTACCCGGTATAAAAATTTATTGCAATATCCACACTTTATTTTTTTAATTAATCCTCGTTTTGAGTACTGCTTAACCCAACGTGCGACGTAGAAAATTTTAATTCGACGTATTTATAAATTTATTCGTCCTACAAATCCTAAAGGAGCCAGATTTTGAATTGTCTAACAGGGAGCTGAAATACACGAATTTTTTAATTTATTTTTTTTTTTTTATATCAAGCAATATTTTGGTTTTTCTCCAAATCTCATCGAAAAGTGATTTTGTATGTCGATCAGAGATCGCATTTGCAACGATTATTTTGCTTTTTTAAATTTTTTTGAGAAAGTTTTGGTCAAAATCCATTAAACTGCTCAAAACTTTTTCCATTTTAAATGTATTGGGTCATTGTAAAAAAAAAAAAAAAACATTAAAAAAATACTTAAGGCTAACTAAAATATGAAATAGAGTTTAAAAAGAAGTGGACCCATTCCAAAAAACATAAACAGAAACACAATAAAGCTCTTGTTTTTTTTTTTAATTTAAAGCTTAAACATCCTTTAACAAAATCTAAATTTTCATTTTTATAAGCTGAATTGTATGAGTATGTAATAATCTTTTTGTGTGCAGTCCTTCGATTTTTAGCTTCTATATTCAAAACACAAAAAACACATCAATGTCGGAATTTTTAAAAAGAAAAGAATTAATTTGAAAATCTAAATTTTTCTTTAAACTAAAGGATCTACGAAATCTTAAGTGCAGGAATTAACTTTAATTTGTTTCTTTCTTTAAGGGTATGATTAGGATTTAAGTTTATTTTTATATAATGTCATCAAGAAAATCTACGATCCACATTACGTCGTTTTTCTAGTGGAAATGAGAAGTGTAATTTTGTAGCAGGGTACTTGTAATATTTATTTTATTAAAAAAAAAAAAAAAAAAACTATTTCATAAAAATCTAATTATATTCATTATAATTACAATTTAAAAACAATTATTTTTTCAGAAGTTGACTTGAACTCAGCTACTACGGTTAAATGAAAATTATGGCTCGTGAGAATATTTATTTAATCATTTTATCTTCGGTTGTTTATGTTCTATAACTTGGTAAGTATATTTCTATGTTCTACTACAATTATGAATGAATAAAAAATATATTTTGAAATCATCTGCATATTCTTAAAACATGTTCAAAGATAAAAACACACACATATAAATAAACATAATGAAGAAAAATTTTTTAAATTATTATCATAACAATCAAGGGCTGCTTTTGTTAAGAAAAACACCTGTGTCCAGAACCAAGCAATTCCAGATAGAAAAAAACTATAAAAACAATATTAAAGTTAAAAACAAATTATGAAAAACAATGAGGCTATTTAAAACAATACCAAAATAAATATGAATAAAAAAATAAGAAAAACTTTAACTATATTTTATGATTATCATTTTATATTCAGTGTTTTTTTTTTTTTTCAATTATATATAGAAAACTAAGTGAAAAAGGTTGTATATTTCTTTGTTTACAAGTTCAACATCCTCCTCCCCTTTTTTATTTGTTGACGAGGTCAAACTGATAAGTCTATTTAAAATCTGTAAAATGGTGACTCAGTTTTTTTTTATAAATTGCTACTGTAGATGTATGAGAGAAGAAAATATGTAAGATATAAACTACAATAATTTTAGATTAAGCACTTTGAGGATATACATATTTAGGAATTCAAATGTTTTAAAAATTTTTACAACCTACCCCCTACTTATAGCAAAAGTTGTTTCTAGTGGTGTGTGTGTGTGTTTGTGTATTCATATTAAATTGTATGCGTTTGTCCGTCTTTGAATGTGTTTTATAATCTAATCATACTTAGTAAGTATTAGATCGTAAATGTCCATTTTAGATAGAAATCTTAATTACCTCAAATTGTTGGCCAAAAAATGAAATTAAATTTTATACAATTAAATTACAGTTAGTAGACTAATGTTACCTGTAATTTCATACCTACAATTTTTGTATAAATTTGAATTTTTGTGGGAAAATAATTTAAAATAATGGTGAATAATTATAATTATTTTCATTATATGACATTTAAAAATATGTTTATTTTGTATTTTTATTTTTTTTTAGTTATTCTTGTTGGTTGTATTTTATTTATGTTGGATGGACATTTACAGACAAAATTTACGCACACATGCGTAGTAAAACAGAATAAAAGCGACAGACTATTTAATTAATTTATTTATGTGAAATATAGGCTTTCTTTAGGGGACATCATAAATCAGTATAACAAAATTTAGAGTACTCCCACAAAATTTTGTTTTAGAATACTCCCACAAATCATGTTATTAAAACTGGAACCCATCCTGTTTTCGGATAGGTTCCTGTAATAATATATGCTTAAATCTTTTTGTGTTTGGTTTATTATTCTATTTTTAATCTGTTTTGGGAAGAAGAAAAATTAAACTTTTCAACCATATAAATTTAATTATGTCTTAGTCAAATACTAAAAGCAAATATATTTTTAAAGAACATTTAAAAATTTTTTCAAAAAATGTTTCGAGTTTACCTGCATGTAAAAATGAATAATAAGAGATATTTTTTAATTGGAAAAACAGTAAAACTTATTGGATTTTATCTGGAATAACTTTTTTTTAATATTCTTTTGCTCCAGAAAGTGTGCACCAAATAAGTTCTAGAAAAAAAATTAAGTTATCGTAAAATACATAAAAAATATTGATAAGCCTTAGAAAATTTTGTATAACGTTTATTGTTTTTAACCGATTTTAAATCTAAACTAAACTGCATTCCGAAAATATATTTGCGAAAAACATTTCAAAAGTCGAAATTCTGAAAAAGAAAGCTAAACTAAATTTAAATTAGTAATCGCTTATTTCGAATTGTATTTATAAAATGTTTTAATATACATACATATTTAAAAAGCAACGTTTTAGCTTTCTAAATTAACTCGAAAAATTATAAACACCCCAGCAAAAACTTTGCTTGCCATGTAATGAGATAAAAAGCTAATATAATGGCTCTACACTACTTTCACATTAGATGAATAACTCATTATTTTAACATGGTGATGTCATTAGAGGCAACTACTTACTCTATATTATTACAGGTAGGCATTTCAGAAAGTCATTACTTAGATGTCGTTACAAGAACTAATTACTTTGTAGCTATTCAATCACTCATTAGTTTCAAAGTATTACAGAAGTCATTATTAGCAAAATGAATAGTAACTAGTTACATTATCGGTTACAAGTAAGTACTGAAGTATTGAAAATAAAAAGCAGATCATTTTTTTGTTTTTTTTTTTTTAATTTATTTATTTGAAAATATGCAGAAATCAGAATTAGACATACATACTATTTCAGACTTGGAGTTAATTCTTGAAGCTCATTCTTATGACCCGTGCAGAAATTGAATAAAATTCCGGACCTTAATGACCTGCCCCCGTCTGAAAATTGTTAAGAGTTTAATACGTTTAACAAATTGTTTTAAGATCGCCAATAAATTTTTCTTACCTTTATGTAATTTTATTTCCTAAATTCCAATCTATTAAAATTTTTTGCCTGTTGAGTTTCTAGGTTTTATAAATTTGTGCCTAATGTGCCTAAGAGAAACAATACAAATTAGTGGATATTTTTTAGTAATATTCTGATACTTACCACTTTTAAACACTAATAATTTACCAATAGCCTTTTGACATAAGAAATTTATTTTTGTAAACATTAACAAAAAAAAATGTATTTTCTTGAATTTATTTTTTTATGTCAAGAATTTTTAATTTTGAAAAATTTGACAAACATTTTATCAGACACAAAATTTATTTAGTATACAAGACAGTAAAATTAAATGAACAGTAACACTTTTTGCATATAACTAGCTTATTGAGCATAGTACGTATTTTGATGTTAATACAACATTTATAGATAATAAAATTTCCTACAAATTTCCTCTAGTACATTTTTATACCCCTTTATTGGTTTAAGAGTTATACCGTATTTTATGTTTGATGTAGTATTTTACATAAACTCAAATTACAGAGTTCATGAATGAATTCATGTACGTATAAAGTGGCCTATTGGATTTGCTAACAATAAGCTATTCTGTCTGCTTACGTCGTGGTTTCGACTTCACCGGAGACTAGTGTGTTTACGATTAATTATTTGTTTAAGTCTTCGTGACTTTAACAAATAATTAATGTATTTTCATATTTTACTCACTTTTAAAATATATAATTTTTATAATATAAATGAAGAGATAGATAAAAAGTAACATTTCCAAAAATCTGATCTTATGTAATTGATTACATATCAAGTTAAAAGTAAGTAGTTACTAATCTACTTTCATGTAATGCATAAAGTATGTTGTTATGATTGAAAAGTAACTACATCCGTAACTACATACCATTACCAAGTTTTTGCTGGGACCTTAAAATTTAAGAAACTATTTCGGAATTTTTGAAAATGTTTATGGGCTATTATCAAACATTTTTAACCTGGCTGAAACTGTCTTTAATCCATATTAAGTTTTGTGGTAATACTATTTTAAACAAACGGGTTACTGATTTGAACTCACAAGACTTTAAACTAAAGAAGTACAAAATTTTAGCCCCATAGGTTTCATTTTATAATCATAATTGTTGTTTAAAATTCCAAAACTTCGAAAAAGGGCTTAAAATTATATAACTTTTTCCCATTCTCCTATACTTTTTATTTGCACGATAATACTTTTTGGTGCCATTCGATGTTATATAAACTAATCAGACTTTGTAGATAAATTTTATACATTCTTTGTTGTTCTGCAGACATTAAGATGTTAAATACAAGGTAGTTGACTCTTTATGAAATCTTTTGGTTTTTTAGGCGGGATACATGGGCCCATCAACGGAATACAAATTTTGAAATAGCTATAAATACTATTTCACAGTGGTTCCAAAACGCATGGTCGGAGCTGAGGTGTTTTTGAGTTGATTTGGAGGAGTACATACCCTTAGCGGGTCAGGGGGGATGTGGGTGGCCCTCCAAAGTTGCCCATCTCGGGTATGTCATTTTTGAAATTTACTTATGATATGACAGAAAAGAAATTTTACATATAGATAGTCCTTGTAAATCTATACAAAAAATACGCTTACATGTGTAGGTTATCTCTTTTAGTTTAAGAGATATTCGGGTCGAAATAAATTTTGACCTCATTTTTAGCCTCGCCTTTTTAAGTTTTTTAAACTTGGCGGGCTTAATTTTTCCCCTAGAATTTTTTTAAAATGTTTGCCATATTTCCTATAAAATTCTAAATAATACTACTGCAAGAGTCATATAATTATATGAATCCGTTAAAAAGTTCTATTAATCTAAATTTGGAACTTTAAAATTTTTTTTCCAAAAATAATATTTATTCAGTGATAAAATTAGTTTTTTGTTCTGAGCTTTATCATTTTTTTAATGTTTTCAAAAGAAATCTTAATGTAAATGCGTGTAAAGTAAATTCGGAAGAGTTAGGGACAAAGGTCTGCCCACGAGCCCTATCCAAATTTAGTCAAATTTGGTATTTAGCTTTTTCTTTTTTTGTTATGTTCTCAAATCGCAAAGCTAGGATCGACTTAAAATTTTTTTTTAATTTGTTTAGCTCTATATGTAAGGTATACACCCAAAAAGTATTTTCTGACGGAGGCCCCTTATAACGACAGGGTGACAATTTCAATGAAAAAAGTAAATTTTTGAAAGAAGCTTTCCCCGAACTGGAATTTTGGGTATTTTTGAGTAAGAAAATGGGAATCTATTTATTTTTTTTCTTTTAAGGATAAATATTTTTATATTATATTAAAATTCTATAATGATAGCTTAATTAATGTAGATTTTATTTAAGTTCAAATATATAATTTTTTTCGAAAAATAACACTAATACAAAAATTTTTCGTTTTTTTATTAATATAATGAAAAAAATTAGTTCAAATACTTTATTATTTACATATTATTATTTTTTAAGTAATATCTTTTCCAATTATACCAAATACTTGCTTAAATCCTTTACACAATCGTTTAAATACTTACTGAAACTTGACCCCCCTTCAGCGAAATGTGCACATCTTCCTTAATTTCCATAGTAAATGTGTGCTGCAGCATTCTATATACATAAGCAGTTTCAACGTGTTTTTTTTTAAATAATTTTGTGCAACTTTTGAACCGTTAAATATATTTCAATGATAATTATTATAGTTATTACTGAGGTAGTTTCCAACTATTTTGGAGGATCACAAGTTTCTAGGTGGTCTTGGGGCAGGTGGGAGGACCTCCGAAATGGGTCACCTCGGATATTATATAAGAAATAATTAAAAGAGTTTCGGAGGTTCTCCTCCTCTCCAACTCGAAAACACCTCAGCTCTGACCATGTGAAATTTTATTGAGATACCTCTAACGGTTCTTTAGTTACTGAATTATTTCCAAAAAAAAGCGTTTTGGAACCACTGTGTATTTGTAATTATGCGTATTTTGCACTACATCTCGTTGAAGTGCCCGACATAGTCTACGCAATAAATAGTCTCAGTTTAAAAAACAAGAGCAAAATTAAAAAATAGCCCGGTGAACTTAGTTTAGTTCTTTTACACAAAAAAATCAAGGGAGTATTAAAAATAAATTGAATACGAAATTGTATGAACTTTTTGAAAATTATACAAAAATTGCACTTTTTCTTTTTTTTATATAGCAATTTCAAATTTTTACAAATCTTGAATACATAGATATATGAACGACGATAAATATAATTGTCCGGGGATTTAAATTTAAGTCAAATGTTATTGATATTTTGAAACGGGACACATTTGTCACAATAGATTTTGTAAAGGCATATCGCATGGGCAGCACGAAATTGACCATAATTGACATAAATAGTAAGTGTTAACGGAAATATAGAGGCGCATAAAAAATTTCGAAAAATAAGAATTTTATGAGCCAAAAAAAATTAATTGGGTTAAAATATTATTTAAATTCATTTAAAAGTTATATGTTGGCCTTTTTTAAAATATAATATTTTAATATTACTGTTTTAATTCAATATTCTCAAATTTGTTTTCAAATAAACTGCTACATCCATATAATTTATGATATTTTTCATCTTTTTTAAATTAATCTAATAAAAGAGTGCAAAGTTAACAGGTTCAAAATGGTAGCGTAATCTTAACGAACGGAAACTCATTGGCCACGCTTGGTTGAATCTTTTCTATCAAATTTTTTTTTTTTTTTTGCAATTTGTAAATATTTTGTGGTATAGTGTTAAAGAAAATATACCCTACACTAATACTCATAGCACCTACAAATATTCACCGAAAATGCAAAACAAAAAATATGTTAAAAATATAAAAAAAATATATATATATTCAGTTCTCAAACAGCGATTAAAAGTTAAAGGTTTAGAACATTTGCCAAAAAAAGAAACAAGATTGGAGTTTTTTCTCAAAAAATTATAAACAAATTTAAAAAATATTTTTTCGCAAAAACTTTGGTCCATAAACCGTAATAAAAAATAATAATCTTATACATTTTACGGGTACAATATTAAAAAGTTGCATTTTTGTAAATAATTATAGTTTTAAAGGTCATTTTATAAAGTACAACGATTATGTTTTTTAAGTAAAAATAAAATGTTTAATGTTTTCTATTTCAATCGATATATCAGAATGAAAATATTTGATTGCCTGGATGAAAAATATTATTGCGGCAATAATCGAATTCGTATTGCGGAAGAAACTCCTTCGGGAGATAAGGTGTCTCGATGGCAATACTCCTAAGCAATACGAAAGTGATTCTTTTAGATCATAATCTGGCAATTTCACCAGATAACCGATTAGAAGATATCGCCAAATGATAGTAAGAAGAAAAAAAATTTATTAAGAAAATTTCAAAACCACGCTTACAGCCGATCAATATTTATTTAAGAACATAACAATGTAATTTAGGGCGAAAATATCAAACAAATCCTTTTCGTTACGTTTTCGTAAACCCATTTCAAGATTGAAATTTCGTTTCCAATCCAATTCCGACGAGGATTTCATAAGCAGGCAAATATATTTATTTCGCAACATCGTTATTTTGAATATCTAAAAGATAAGTTTGGACGTACATATGTATATACTAAAATGAATAATGCAGACATATTAATTCCACAGATTTTAGGACATTCTTTCTGCTTGCAGCCTTTGATCTTTATTCTGAATTACAAACTGGAAAAAGTATTTTGCGTAACACCTACATAGTCCATAATAAATTATTTTCCAAAAATAAATTATTCAATAAAAAGCGCTAAAAAGTCCTCTATCGGAAAAATCCCATGGAAAAAAATTTTTCCCATAAAAAGCTGAAAATTAAGATTTTTTATATCTTGTATCAGATTTGAGATGGTAAGGGACTGAAGATGAATTTTTAATTGAATTGCTATAGCCAGAGTTTTTCTATTAAATGTTAAAATTAGTCGAATTTTTAATTATTGATACAGTGTACAAAATTCGTATATAACATTCTAAAATATTTTACACAAAGTTTAAATCGAGCCCTCCTTCCCTGTTTATTTTGCAAGCGCAAAAAAGAACAACAAAATAGACTTAAATTGTTTAAATAGTCTATTAGGTTACGCTTGGAAACTTCATGCCATCATGATAAAATCATTTTTCTTAAATAACAGTGTAACATTATTAACAAATGAAAAAAAAAAAAACGCACGCGAACGCGTTATCTAGGAAAAACAAAAATATGAATGAAGAAAAAAAATAAATGGATGGATACATTTAGCATTATTTTATCTTTTACGAGCGTAACCCGGCGCGTTTCGCTACCCCTTATTAGGCGATATCAAATACTTACTACCGTTTAAGAATTTTAAAAAGTGGGCGTAAAATGTGGGCGTGACATCCAACCCAGTTCTTACATAGCCTATAACGACCACTGGCACTGGTACTATCTGTGTGTCAAATTTGTGAAAATCGATGCAGTCGATTAAGAATTTTAAAAAAGTGGGCGTAACATCCAATCGAGATCTTATACCACCGGCTCTAATACTATCCGTATGTCAAATTTCATAAAAATCGGTGCAGCCGTTTAAGAGTTTTAAAAAGTGGGCGTAAAATGTGGGCGTGACATCCAACCCAGTTCTTACACCCACCCAATCCATTTTTATTTCAATTATGTAGATTAATAATAAAATTATTTTCACAAAATGTTATAATTTTATCTGTAATAGTTCTGGAGATATGTGATATTAAATATTTACTTTGTATGGGGGCTACCAGTTCCCCTGCTCCTATCGAAAAATAAAGTAGCCTATTTTACTTTCGGGTATTACAAAATGATACCATGAAAATTTCAGGAAAATCGGTTTAGTGGTTTATAGACATAAAGCCCAAACAAACAAACACAGTTTCATTTTCATATATAAAGATTTTTCAAACAACAGAAAACACTTTTGAATGGAAATTGCCACTAAAAATTATTCTAAAATAGACTTTAGGTTAACAAGATCCTTGCAAAAACAGTGTTTCAAAAGTAACAATTTTTGAAAACGGACTGCAGATGTAATGATTTTGAACTATGTTTGGTCATATTTTAAACTTTTTTATACATTACATTTGAAGTTCTTCTTTTAAAGAAATGTTTATTCCATATTAATATTATAAAATCAAATGTAATTTGTTTATTTGTTTGTTTGTGACGCAATCACTCCTAAATCGCTGAACCGATTTTAAAGAAATGAACTGAGCTATATGAAAATGAAAATTAAATTGTTGAAAAAGTCTTTTTACACTTTAACCTATAATTTTTTGAAAGGAAGCATTACAGGAAAAATTTCTAAAATTTCTTTATTAACCCCTTAGATCCCATGCAATGCACAGTGGGGTCAAACGCAAATTTTTTGGTAATAAATCTGTATCTCCTAAACTACTGATCGGAATAAATTGAAATGTATAGAAGAGTTGTAGAGGAGGACCTAAGCTTTCAGCGAAATTATCTTGTAGTCACCCTGTAATGTTTCAAGATAAGCTACAGGGTGTCAAAATTGACTACCTCGAGTATGTAAAAGTTTAAAAAAATCGTAACTTCTACAAATGAAGTCCGATTTTAAAGATTTTTATATTTCTGTAAAGTGCTAAGCAGGGCACAGAAATCACAGAATATTTTTAAAAAAATGTACCTCATATACCACAGGACTTATTCCCGAAAAACCAAAGAAAGTCGAAGTAAAAAATCAAAAATTCAAAATTCAAGTGTAAATCTTTAAAATCGGACTTCATTTGTAGAAGTTACGATTTTTTTAATTTAATTTATTTTTTTAAATTTGTGTTTGACCTCACTGTGCAACGATACAATGTTATCCGTCCGTCAAACTACAGGTCGTAATTTTTAAAATAATTTAACAAAATTTGGTTTACATGTCTTTTATGGTTCAAGGACGCAGCTTTTTTAAATCGGTTCTGATCTAACCTAGCCCCCATACAAATGTCCTCCCTGAATATGGTTTTAACGATCATAAATGCCTTAAATATAAAAATAAATTAGTAAAATTCAGTATGCCAAAGTTCATGAAGATCGGACTATAATTGTCCATATCTCCCATATAAACGCTTTTCCGAAAATCACTTCAACGGTAATATTTGACATATATAAGTTTTACGGATGTAAAAATCACAGTGCTAAGTTTTATGAGGATCGGTCTATAATTAAGGCACACTTCCGGGAATCACCCCAAAAAGCATTAATAACATATGTTTCATAGAACAATATCGATCAACATATAATTTTAAAATACACTGCCGGTCAACAGAATAGGTTCAAGATTTTCGTTACATTAAAACTCTTGTTATTTTTAAAATATTAATGAAATTAATATATTATTTTCATAATAAGTTTTAAAGTACTCAATTCCAAGATATTTACAAGCAACATAAATTTAAGTAAGAACAAAGTACGATTTTTAATGATTTTTTCCCAACAAGCGAATTTTTAAGGTACATTTTTTGGGTCATCAGAATAGGTTCAACATTATTTATTCAATAAAACTGCAAGATGTTTGGATTAATTTGGTAGTTTTTTGTTTTATTATATTATTAGGAAATTATTAATAATGAAATTAGCCTTTTTTATTCAATTTTACCTAAAAAATATACTTTTAAGGGATTTATAAAAATGTTCAATTTGTAACAAAGAAGGTTTTCTCCAACTTTTTCCAATCTCTTCAGATAATGATATTTTGTCTTCGTATTGTCTGTCCGACTAATAAACATTACGTGACATTTGCTTAATGATACATTTATATGATACATTTGCTATCATATTAAGGTCGAGAGAGTGTGTTGGCCCCTCCGAAGTGGTATTATTTTTACTTCGAATTCATTGTTTTACCGCTCCTGTGGTGTGAATAGGTACACCGACGAGACGGAATCTGCGTGGAATTAATTAAAATAGTGTGGAAAATGTAAAAATAATTTTTTCAGAAAGCTTTTGTAAGTTTTTTCCATAATTCTAGGCGAAGAAAATCAAAATTTACATGTCTCATAATACGAAGTTGCAACCTACGCCATCAAACTTCTTTCGGAGTTTTATGGGATACATAATTAGTATTTTTCTTCTCTCAAATAATGAAATTAATAATATCTAAAGCCATTGGAGCCGTCCAGATTGACTTTTTTTCATCCTATATAAAAATATATTTCATTCCTTTTTTACAACATGAGTTCACGAGCAAACGGGAGTAGTTTCACTTCACGAATAGTGTTTAGAAGTAGGTTCTTTATAATTTTTAGTCTTCTTATGTGCACTTTATTATGAATAATATGTTTTACGGTAAAACAATTGCTTTAATACGTGATTTTTGAGTAATATTTGGTACATTATCAATAGAATTGGAGGCATCTTGAATGATAGATCTTCTGTTTGTTTTTGTTTTTGCTTTATAATTAACTCTTTTTATATTTTTCGCATAGCGAGGCTGATTTCTTAAAAAGTTATTCACAATATATTGACTTCGCTCAATTTTTCTTCGCCATATTTCATAGGTTAAGTCTAAATTGTCCATACTCTATAATTTTGCTTTTTTTCTTATCTGAAAATTGTTTTACGCGACCAATTTTTAAATGTTTTTATAGCAAACTGTTGAAAAGGTTAGGAAAACGCACAATTTTGGGCGAATTCAAGAAATGTTGGACGCAAATTGATTTTATTCTTAATGAAACTATTCAGATGACCCAAAAAAATACCTTAAAAAATACACTTTTTGGAAAAAAAAAAAATCCTTTAAAAATCGTACTTAGTTCTTTATTAATTATTTTTTACTATTAAACATCTTTGTATTCAAGACTAGAAATTAAGATGAAAAAAATATAATTATCTTAATTATATTAAAAATAATCCGCTTTTAAATGACAGGATAATCTTGAACCTATTCTGTTGACCGGCAGTGTACATACAGAATGGTGTAGGGTATCATACAGTCTTGCTTGACCAAAAATGTTTTTATCTGCCAAACAATATATGTAAGAACATATAAGGAAAATCCAAAAATTTTAACATTTTAAGTAAAAATATTTTTAAATATTTCGTCGATTTGTGGTTTTATTAACGACTATTTATGCATTCAAAATCTGTTTGCGTTAATAATTTTTATCAATGGGCACAAAAGTTTCAAAAAAATTTTAAAAATAGAAATTTGGCTTTATCAACATTGAAACAACGCGATTTTATAGAACATTTTCACATGTCAAAGAAATATTTCAATATTTATCGAAATAAACTGAAAAGAAACATTTTTAATTTTATTTTTCCTAAATTGGAAAAAAAAAATATTTGTTTAAAATTTGAACTAAAATAATGCAAAATATGTGGGGTTGATTTTTGAGGTTAAGAACATGTTTTTTGGTCCATACAATTTTAAGTCCTTAAAATATTTTAACTCCATCTCAATTTTTGTATTAAATAAATAAAATGCTTTCATTTGACATCAATATTAACATCATTTATACTTCGCGGTAGTTGTTAGCAAGCAAAATAAGTTTTGAGACGAATGCCGCTGTAGCTGATATAAATGACGTTTCTTTAATTAATTTATTTATCTTTTTTTTTCATAATATCAATTTTAGTCATAAACATGATTCTTTTCAGATATTTTTCGATAATCGAAATTGCATAAAATTTCTCCATTCCAAAATTTTTTAACGCCATTTCATTAGTTTATGCGATATTTTGGACAATTTATTTCTATTAAAGCGGAATATGTCAGTAGCGAAAAGCATACTTTTACAAATATTTACGCCAATTATATGAATGTTTGGGATTATGCTATCCCACGTCTGGTATCCTGTCATCAACGAGATATACATTAAACTGTAGATAATCACTTCGTCTTTAAAATTCTGTCCTCTAAATTTAAATTCACTGACTGGTACAAATTTTGTATCGTAAATTTTTGGTTTCATTTTTTATCACAGCATAACTTTTCAACGGATAGTTAACTGGAGAAACTTATTATAGAGCAAATGAATTTCCTAAGTCTTGTCGTTCGGTTGGTTATTGATATAATTCAATAAGTTGTAAATTCCCAGTGTAAAACTAAAATGAATCTAAAAATCCTCGAAAATTTAAACTTGTAAGATCTACAAAAAGCCATCAACACTTTTTCTAATATTGAAACAAACTTTGACAATACAAGACTCCCAAAGTAGGTTTCAAACAATTTGGAAATTTGTTTATTTTCCTCATACATATGTTTATGTAAGGAGAAAGGAGTACTTCATTCAAAAGTAATGCCTTCGGAAATGATTTCTTGCTTTTATAAGAAAACATAGTTTCTGAATATAATATGGCCTTAGTACACATTCCAAAAAATGGAAACGAAAAGGCAATAAAAGTTTTTATGGAAGATATTCCAGAAAATATTATAAAAGAATTCTTTTAAATTTTAAATTGGAGTATAATAGTCTTTAATAAAAACGATAAAAAAAAAAAAAAAAAAAAAAAACTTAATTATATCTAATGCGTAAAAAACATAAAGTTACTCTATGAAAATAAATGTGTTGGTTCTAGGAAAAAAATTTGCAAATTTACAGTTGTTTCAACAATATTTATTTGTGTTTTAAAATATTTCTCCGGTCACCTTCGCATTTTTAATGAATCATAAAATTGAAATTTTCAGTGTCTTTTATTTCTCTCTTCAATAAAAGAAATATACATTACATTATTCTTATCAGTAGTTTAAAAATAAACAATACAGATGTTTAAATAACATAAGCATTTAGTAGAAGTATTTTAAGTCGAAATCTCATCGGTCATTAAACACAATCAGTCAGTTAGTGCAGTAATCTAATATGCGATTATTTTATATAATTTTATTACTTTCATACTTTTATTTGGAAAATGTAGCAAATTCATTACAAACTGATGCAAAATTTTTGCTAAAAACCCAAAGGTAAGTTCCATCAATATGACAAAACATATGTAAATTTAATTTATTCTTCAATTTTGAAGGCTTCCCGATGACTTAAATTTTATGCCTTCTTTATCCAATGGTCATTTAGGTTTAACCATTTTTGGTGATGCCATCTATATGAATGGTGTTTATAATGGTCACAAGGGCGATAGTCGTCGAGCTCGTTTACCCAATTGGCTAAATGTAACGGCTCATATTTTGAATAATCAAACCAACAAATATTATCAACCCGATAATGTTGAATACACCATGAATTTATATGAAGGAGTGTTTCAATGGATAGAGGAGTATAAAAACTTGAACATAACTTTAAAGCAGAGAGTATATGCTCACCGTTATTTTAACAGGGCTTTAATATACGAAATGATTTTTCGATCAGAGCCAGAATCAGGTAAGCAATATTTGTTTGTTATTAAGTTGTTATTAATTTTAATTATAAATTTTTTTAGAACCAGTAACCATAAGATTAAAACAAAATTCTGGACCTTATACTGAAGCGTTTGATTTAACACCAGAAAATTCGAATGCTCCTAATATACAAATGCTACGCGCTACAACAAAAGTGGTGGAAAATGAATATTTCCAACCAAATCGTACGAGTATTTTTGTTGCATCCGGTGATAACGTTAAAGGGAGTAAAATATTTAGACTAAACTCTGGTCAACATAGCATATATTATAGATTTGTATTAACAGCAGATTTAGAGAAATCAGTGGTTGTAAAGGAATTAGAAAATGGTAAATTATTAAATTAAAATTAAATTGAATTGTGCACACGCATATATATTCCTCCAAAGTTCTTAATTTAAGTGAGAAGGAACTATTGGAAAAACACTCTTCTAAATGGCAGGAGTTTTGGAATGAGTTTCAAATCAAAGTGGATGGAAATCAAGAATTGGTAAGTTTCCAAGTAATTTAAATAACCCAGCTATTTTTCAAATATTTTACTTCAATATTTTAGTCTCAAATTATCAATGCTGGTATATTTTATATGACCTGTTCTTTGCCCTCGTTGGAAACTAATCAAAAAAACAACCCCTACTTCGGTCTAAGTCCCACTGGCTTAGGACGGGGCCAATTAGATGATGACTACGAAGGTCACAATTTTTGGGATACTGAAATATGGATGTTACCAGCTATAACCCAACTACAACCTCTTTGGTCACAAGAACTTTTCAAATATCGCCTACAACATCTACAAGGTGCTCTATTTAATGCCAATATAACAGGATATAAAGGAGCCAGGTATCAACAATAAAACATATCACAATAGAAATATTTAATGATTGCCATACATATCTCTTAGATTTCCATGGGAAAGTGCTTATACTGGTACAGAGGCCACCAATCCATGTTGCCCTGAAGTGGCCACGCAAGAAATACACATTTCAGCTGATATAGCATTTGCTTTGCAACAGTTTTACGCAACCACCTACAAACGTGACTGGTTGTGTAACACAGCCTGGCCATTGGTTCGTGAGATAGCTATATTCCTACAAAGTCGTGTAACATGGCAGAAACAAACAAAACAGTTTCATGTACAAAGTAAAATTTGGCTTTTATTTAAGTTTAATATTGGTAATTAGATTTTGTTTTTTAAATTTTATAAAGATGTCATGGGTCCTGATGAAGATCATGAGAATGTTGATGACAATGTATATACAAATGTGGTGTTTAAAAAGGCATTCGAATTTGCCAGGTAAGTGCAATTAAACAAATGATGGGAAAATTAATTTATAAGTTATGCTCTTTTAGATTTACCCACCTAACATGTGAGCCTAATATGAATGTATCTTCTTTGGATTGGTTAAATATTGCCAATAATATGTTTATTTTATATGACTCAGAACGTGATTATCATCCCCAACACATGGGATATAAGCCACAAGAACAAGTAAAGCAAGCTGATACCATATTATTGGGTTATCCATTACAGTTTTCCATGGAAAAGTCAGTAAACATACACGCTTATCGCAAATTATTCCCTTGAATCGTTTCTTTCTCTCAAACCAAAATTCTATCTTACAAAGTATTCATTTATTAATGGATCATTTTGTTGGAAATTCATTTTGGAAAAAACGAATAAATTTCGGGGGAAATTAATTTATCTTTATTATTTTTTTTTTATTTTTTGGTTTCATATAGTTCAACACGTTTTAATGATTTGCGTATGTATGAAAATGTCACACGTCACTCGGGTCCAGCCATGACATGGTCCATGTTTTCCATAAACTATTTAGATATTGGTTTGACTGCTAAGGCAGGTGATTATTTTGAAAAGGCCTATCGAAATTATGTACGACCGGAGTTTAAGGTAAAAAAATTAACAAAATATTTCTTTTAGCAGTTAAAAAAAAAAAAAAAAAACAATATCTTAGGTTTGGAGTGAAACAAAAATTGGCTATCATGGTTCTGCCAACTTTCTAACCGGCATTGGTGGTTTTTTGCAAACTATAATTTATGGTTATGGAGGCATAAGATATCAATTAGATAATAATATAGCCAAAATGATAATAAGACAAACTCATCTAATGCCCAACATTTACCAATTAACCATAAAAGGTAAAATGATTGTATTTTAATTTATAATTTAATAAAACTATTTTCTTTCTTTTCAAGGTATTCAATTTGCAAATTCAGTATTTGTCTTACAAATAGAAAAAACTGGTAAAAATATTTTGAAATTAATAAAACTTGGTGATCAACCTTTAGAAATTATGATTGGAAAAAATAATAAAACCATTTCTATATATGAAGGATTTTCAAGTAAGTTCAAACAGTTTTATAGCTAATATGCAGTATATATTTCAATATCTTCTTTATTTTTGTTTGTTTTTTTTTTTTTTTCTATTTTTTTAAACTTATAGTTCAATTCCAAACTGAATTCATAATTATACAAACTACAGCAAAAGTAGCCGAAAATATTAATCATCTTACATATTAGATGTTTAAGAAAAAAAAACATACATACATATATAATATATAAATCTTACATAAATATTAATATTATAAAAAAATGTTTTAAAATTGCATGTGACACATATAATATGGATGTGGAATAATCTAAAAAATGTAGATATGGTCAAATTTCTAAAAATATGCAAAACGTGACCATATCTTTTTTACTATGGAGAGCAAGTTTTATGATATAAAGTACGTTTTTTAAAATGACTATTGCAATGTATGGGGGGTCTAATTTTTGGTTAAATTCAAATTCCAGTAGATCATTGTCAAAGTATCAAAATATATTTTCTTAAACGACTAGAAAATAGTTGTTCAAAAATTTTAAATTGAAACAAAAAATGGTCTAATCATTTCAAAGACTTTCTTTTTTTTTAATATGTAAAAGATAATTTTATAACAACAATGTCCACCGGAATTTTTGGCTTATTTAAGTGTTTCTAAATCTATATATGTAATTTGCCTTTATAACTATTGTATGATATGGAAAAATTTGGTTTATTATAGTGTCTAAATGTTGCATTTTATGTTAACATTTACTTAAACTTGGATATAGTTGAACCAGCTACATTATTCGTAGTCTGCTTGCCACCACTTAAAACCACATATGGCGTTTTAGTTTCTTTTTGTTTTTGCTGTAGCATTGTGAGCGTACCCAGTGGTGTATCCGTTGAACTCATCGTTTTCATTAGACCTTCTTGTTCCATTTTCTTTAAACGTTTTTCAATCTTATTTTTACCTGGACCTTTGCCATGGAATTTATGTGATAAATAACGAAAAGCCTCTTTTAAATTCAAGATGCGTCCATTGTCATCGATATATTCTAATTTTACGTTTGGATTGAAATTACTTTTGTCTTTGAAATCCATTATGGGACCAGCATGGAAACGATCACGACGTCCAAATTTATCATCTTCACTGAAAGCAAAAATATTTTGGTGAAAATTTTTCTAAATAAATTTTATGAAAAAAATATGTATATATACATATTTTGAAATAATGGAAATAACTACTTACGCTGTATTTTTATCCTCAATCGAATAGTTTTTAGCTTGTAAATGTGCCATTTTTGAGTTGCTAGGTCGATTAAGATCTTCCTTTTCTAAATAGCCTTTTGATAAAGCTAAACGTAGAGCATTCGCTACACCAGCCCCTACATCTGGTTCTTCATCTAAAATGGCCACCTCTTCTACCTCATCAACAATGTTGTCCAAATCAGCTGGTTGATTGACTTCATCGGGATTAACTGAATTCCAAGTACCATGACTTGCTTCTATCATATCATCGGTGTTGTCACCTAATCTCTCTTCAGCATTTTCGGTCGTCTCAAAGTCCATCATATCATTAGAATCTTCATCCCGATTACCGGCCATACCATAAGTAGGAATATCACCCAATGTTCTACAGAATTCAGCTGTGGCATTTAATATAATATGAGCATCGCGATTACCTTCTGAATCCATGGCGTTGTCATCCTCGATTTCAGATTTAATTTCAGGTTTAATAGATTCAATATCGGGTAGAGATTTCTTAATAATATTCTCTTTTTGTTTGAGTTTACGTGCTTTGGAAAGTACACGTTCGAGATCTTCATCCTCCTCTTCGATTTTTAAATTCATTTCTGAATCCATGGGATCGTCTTGATCAGTTGGACTACGATGACGACCTCCGCGACTACCAAGGTGTGGTGTATCCTCTGCTAGAGGTAATAAGTCATCGGCTTTAAGTTTTTGTCTTAATTTCTTAACTTTCTTTTTGGGTTTCTTAAATCTGTAAAAAGAACGAAAATAATTTCATTAAAAAGAATAATCATGAATTTTCCTGCATATGACTTACTTAGCCATTTCCGTTTCTGTCAATGTATCCGAAGCCAAAGAGATTTGTGTGTCGGCCAAAGTTTCTAAACGTTTACCCGCTAATTTTGTTTTGATTTCCAATAATTTACGTCGATGTTCACGTTCTTCTTCCAAATTTTCACCTATTACAAAGTTTTTCGTTTTCAATTTATTTCCATCCAAATCTTCATCGTACTTCTCCAAAATGTTTCTTTCAATGGGATTGCCCAATTCATCATACTGCTCTTCATATACATTATAACCATACGACAAAGGATTTTTCTTTTTATTTTCCACATTTTTGCGATAGCGGGCATCATCCAACATATTGACATTGACCAAAGTATCACCCTCTTTCTCGTCCAAAACGTCGGCATCTTTAAGCGTTAAAATAATTGTTTTACCCTCAGAAAATTCATCCATATCGTGGTCGACTTTAAGACCCTTTAAATGTTTTTCCGTATAAGCTTTGCGACGAGCTTCTTCTTTTTCCTTTTCTAACAAATCGTCTACACCAAATTCTTGATCCATTTCCTCTAAAGCTTTAGCCTAGTACAAAATAATAATTTATTAAAATTTGTTTTTTGTAAAACTTGTAACTTTTCACTTTACCCTTTCTTCCGCAGCTTTTTTCTCATCCACCACCTTTTTGTTGCGCTGTACCCATTTACTGATATCATCTACTTCGTCATCAGACTCACCTAGTGTCTTTATACGTGCCAATCTTTCTTCCAAGAAACGTTTTTCTTTACGCTGTTTCAATTTTTCACGAATTTTTTCCGCTTTTGCCTTTTCTTTGAGATCTTCGGCAGGCTTATGCAAAAATTCACCCCATTCATCTTTATAGGAAGCAAGATCGTTTTCCCCAGACTTCTTAGCTTCGACAGCTGCAGCCGATGTTGACGGTTTAGAAGGTCCGGAGTCAACCTCTAATGGTTTCAAGCCCAATTTTGCTCTCAATTTATTAGTTTCTTCTATAGAAAGACAATCTCCCGCACCATTTTCCGGAATAGGTGAAAAATCTCTTTCTCTAGGTCTATCTCTCTCCGAAGAACGCTCACGATCTCTATTGTATCTATCAGCTTCTCTAGGAGAATCAAAGTCTCTTTCTTCCCTTTCTGAACGATGTCTTGAATGATATTCTCTTTCTGATCTATCGTATTCACGTTCTCTTTCTCGTTTTCTTTCCCGATCTTTTCGCATTTCACGTTCCATTTCTTCATCACGGCTATCCCTTTCACGTCTTCTTTCCATTTCTCGCTCTTTTTCATAACGCTCTCGTTCCCTTTCCTTCTCTCGTGCCTTTTCATAAGCTCGTTCACGTTCCTTGTGCCGTTCGCGCTCTTTTTCCTTTTCACGCTCACGCTCCCTTTCTTTCTCCTTTTCATAGGCACGACGACGACGTTCATCATCATAGTCAGCATGCTTTGTTAGCAAAGGTGGTGGAGGTGCACTACGTTCCCTTTCGCTATTGCTGTTCGATTTAGAATCTACCGGTACTTCCACACAATCGGAACCTGAAATATAAATTCATAGTCAACAAATTTTGCAGATAGCGAACATTTTATCGATATATCTTATTAAAGCAAAACCATTATATTGTTTCCATTCAAGTATGGAAATATGTAAATAGCAACATTCCAAACCTTTTGAAAATGCCTGTAAAAGAATAAAAAGGAAATACGATGATTTATTATGATCCACATTACAAGTGTGCAGTTGAGAATAGATAAGGGCCTTCAAATTAAGTTAATAAAAATAAAAACTACCTATAAAGTTGGAAAAAAATAATCGCTTTACACTTTTTTCGCCACCTTATCTCATCTCCTACGAACCACTGCACACTTTCCCGTTTCTTGGGAAATTTTAGAACCCCCAAACCCCTTAAAAATTATGTATACATATTATACTTTTTTCACTTACTGTCTGAATCAGACTCAGCCAAAGCAATCACTTCATCGCCTCGTTCCTCACGATCACGGTCTCGACGCCTATGGCTTTTGTCGCGATGGTGTTCCTTATGTTTTTTGTGTTTGTGATGACGGTGGCGACTGCTGGATTTTTCGCTTGTCAAATCGATTTGTTGTTCTTCATCGCCACTGCGAAGTTCTTTGGGAGATCTGGAACGATGACGCTTGTGTTTCTTTTCTTTTTTGTGTTTATGTTTGCCAGTGGTCGATGAACCCATATTTTATTTTTTAAATATTTTTTTCTTTTCACAAATTTTTTTCCTTTTTGTTCAGGCGAAAATAAACGTTTTGCTTGATAATAATAAAACAGGGTTGTTAAAAATATAGAAAGTTTGACAAATGTACTAAAATGGTGCTGTCAAAAACTAAAAAACAGTTGAAATAAAAATCGCTAATACTACTATTTCATTTATTCATTCATAAAAAAGTTATTTAAAAATTAATGCAAATTTGTTTATTATATTTGACACTTTTTATTTGATACCGAAACATTTTCATAGAATCATTACAATGTATCCTAAAACCTAATGAAATTATTTCGGGATTCCTTTTTCAAAAAAATCAGAAGGCCCTTCAAGACAAACAAATTAATGATTTGTTTGAACATGAACAAGATTAAAAAATTGTGTTCACTGTTCGGCTGACGTATGTTCATGTGCGAACAAAAAACAGATTAACGCAATACTAAAGTTCGAAAATTTTTTATTGACGTACATGTAAATATAAAATTGTTTAATCAAACATTTATTAAAATATAAATATTCTACATATGTAAATAACCTAAACAAAAACAAATGTAAGACAAGACATTATTCCTTTACACTTGGCATTGAGTTAAATACATCCTTCAAAGCATTTAAACGAAAAAGTTCCTCCTTTAATTCTACATAATCTAAGTACGAAAGATTGCCATTTTGTAGTTGATAATTTTTAACGTGTAGCACTCGCATAAGTTCCTGCTGCTTACGCACGACATCTTCTTTTTTAGTTACTTCAGCTAAATTCTTTATTTTTTTATTTCCTTTAGACTTTTTAGATTTTTTGCTAGAAATCTATTTAAAAAATATTTTACTATTAATTTTTAATAAAACAAAACTATTAAATAAATACCTCGGAATCCATAATGACTTTTTGTAAACAAAACAAAATATAAATAAAAACATGCGCAAATTAAGCGTTGCCCTTTTTATTATTCTTCAACCACAATTCAAGTGACAGTGCTAGTTGTCATAGTTGCCAGATAAATTTTGTGAAAAATCGTCGTTTTGAGAAAATTTAAAAAAAGAAAAATTTAATCCTTCCTAATAAATAAACCATTTATATTGACAAATTTAAGAAGATTTTTATTTAAATTGTTGATATTTTTGTAACAATGAAATTATTTGTAAAGAGAAATGTATGCAAAAAAGTACATTTCTTTTATTTTTAAGTGAAAATAATTCACTTAAAATCGTAAATATTTCCTATACTATTTATCCGATTGCAAAGATTAAGGTGTCAATTAAAAGCTCTTAAGGGTACATTTACAAAAATAAAATAAAAATAATATAAAAGTTTCATACACAACTTTTTAAGTATTTTGTAATTTCTTTTTATACCCTTCACCAAAAGTGTAAAGGGTATATATAAGTTTGTCATTCCCACAATTTTCGTCGGAGAGTAAAAAAGTTGACATTTTTGGGATCCTTGTAAGAAATGATGACGATAGGACCATGTCCGTCCGTCCGTGTGTCGGTTGAAATGGCGTTTATGAAGCCCACCGATAACTGACATATATAATATATATATCAAACGATCGGAAATGCCTTCGAGAATTTTGCTATTGGAATTCAGCAAGATCGGTTCATACAATGCGGAGATATGTTAAAAAAACCGGTTTTTAGAACCGGTTTTTCAGTTTCTGAAGCCTCTGTATATACTAGGGACTTCGTTTTTACAAAGAAGTCATCGGCCACAAATATTTTTTTAAAATTTCGGTTTTTTGAATCAGCAGGATCGGTTTATAAATGGCGGAGATATGCTTTAAAAACCGGTTTTTGGAACCGGTTTTTCAGTTTCTGAAGCCTTTGCATATACCAGGGACTTCGAATTTTTAAAGGGGGCTCGGAAATTATTTTCTGAATTTTTGTTCTGAAAAAATGAAATAAATCGGTTCAGTAATAACTGAGATATCGGGGAAAACGATTTTTTTATTTTTGAAGCCCTTGTTCAAGCAACAGATTTTTATTTTTATATAGATCAGTCATAAATGTTTTTATAAAATTTCGTTTTTTTAATAAGCCAAATTCGTTCATAATCAACAGAGTTATGGCTCAAAAACAAATCTGTTAAGAATATAAATACACACACAAAAATGTATATTAAGCATTGTAATGACTATTAGTGACGTTTTTTGTTTTTTGTATAGACAAGTAGTTTAGTTAGAAACAGCAGTCATATAATGAATAACAGTGTTGTTGTTGTTCTTTGTATATGCAGTCTGTACAAAAATAAATAGATATGGAATTGTTGTTTATTTTTTAAAACTAAAACATATCTGTTAAGAATATACATAAATACATACATAAACATGTATATTAAGCATTGTAATGACTATTAGTGACGTTTTTGCCTATAAGACAAGTAGTTTAGTTAGCAACAGAAGTAATATAATGAATAACAGTATTGTTGTTGTTCTTTGTATATGCAGTCAGTTTGTATATACACACATAAAAAAATAAATAAATATGGAATTGTTGTTGTTTATTTTTTAAAAGCAAAGCCTGCTTTGATTATTTTTTTCATGTTCAAATTTTCGTAGTTTGAAAAAAATTTAGATTTAAATATGTGAAAATATGAAAGCATACGTTAAGGCGAACATTTTATTATTTGTCGGTAATATGGTAATATGATGTCGATAAGATAGTAAGATGGTAATATGGTGAAGGGTATCAAAGATTCGGCACAGCCGAATCTTTTTTCATTTTTTTTATTTTTATCTTAATAGCCGGCCATCGGCCGGGCGGAAGGGTTTTTAACTGTGGTATGTCCAAAAGCGGCTTCGCTAACGTAATTCTTCCTTTTTACCCAAATTTTTTTATAACGAAAATTTTTTGATACGAGTTTTTTAGGGAAATTCGATTTTCAAAGCCCTATAACTTCCAACAGGTTTATTTGCGCTCTAAAAGTTTTAAATTGTCAAATCTGGCAACAGTACCGTTTATATTCAACTGTTTACATAATCTGGCACCACAGATAATTTGTTTATTGTTTGTGTAGAAATCTTGGCGGATTTTATAAATTTTCTTGTTCAATTGAAAATTAAAAATAATATGGATTGCAATGAAACTATGCGTATTATGAACTCTGAAACAAATGAACAATTACTAAAAGCACACGCAGAAGAATTAGCCAAGGTTCGAAAAATGCGTTTGGTTATTAAAGAGCTGAAACAAATTGACTGCACCAAGCTTACGCTACCAGACAAGGAACAAGTAGAAAAAGCCATTGTTTTAATAAAAATTGGTGAATATCTTTATTTAAATGACAAAAAGGATCAGTTGTTAAGTAAGTAAAATACATATATAAAATACATAAATATTATGTAATGAAATTCTTTATTTCTCGAAAGATTTAGGCTATGTAAGTTCCGTAAATCTCAACTACACTGAAAGAAAAGCTCTTCGTCACCAATTAACTACAAATTTGCAAAGAGAATTACAAATCATACTCGATTTTAGTACTAAAATACGAACAGAGCTGCCAAAAGTATTTAGTGATGGTGACTCTTTGCATACAGAGATTTTATTATTGGAAAAACAAAGACGCGCCAACTTAGAGAATTTAATACAGTTACGAAATCGTAAATGTAATTTTCTTAAAGTCATAGCAGAATTGAAAATGGGTCCATATTTAGCCTGCGAGTTGGAAGTTATGTTCGCCAAGGCTCGTCAAAATCAAACCAAAATCAATCTTCTGCGTGGCTATTTTGTAAATGAATTGTTAACTCGTACCGAACATAATTTAAAAGCCATACGTGAGGTGGAAGGATATATAAATGAGGCTTTAGAAAAGGAACAAGAAGTTAGTAATTAGCAAATATGATGCAGGTTCATTTAGTAATAAAATGTAATTTTGTTTTTAATTTGATAGATTATTTATATTTTCGAATTAAAAATTATTTTTGTCAAAAAATCGAAATTTTATTTTTTATATTATACATACATATGTATGTATTTACAACTATAGTGCGATCGAAAGATTTTTAATTGATAATTATTTAAATCCGATATCAAATTCTTGATGCAAATTTTGGTTACTTTAATTAGCATCAAACCTCTAGAAATATCTCAAATTCGGTAAATGTGTTGTACTTGCTTCATTAGAAAAAAGGTACGTACTATTTGAAGCATAAAATCATTTACGATTTTAATAATCTTTTATTTATTTGAGTTCATAGTGTAATACAAATGCCATCCTCCGAAAAAAAAAAAAAAAATATATATTACACAGCTGAACCCTAGTAAAAATCTCATTTTGATAAGTTCAAAAAATTTGTAATAAGTTAATACTACATCTTTTAATCATCATTCAATATTTTGGATCCCCAGTCGAAAAAATTTTATAACATTAGAACCCATCTAGTAAATGTGTATACACGTAGATGCTATTCTATTTTTATAAAATCAAATTACCCTAAAAAATGTAAAAGGATTATTTTATAAACATAAAAACTAGAGAATGTATTTTAAATCGTTGAATACGTAATTTGATCCATTAATTCATCTTCTTCCAATTTTATTCTCATTACTATATCAGTTACTTGTTGCATAACCTTTATTTGGTTACGATTGTTCATTTTACATATTGTCGAAGTAATCATTTCACCAAATGCATAAACCGCAGGATTTGCTTTTCTAGCGTCATTTTGTGCACAAGCTTTTTTTAAAGTTTCAACTGCTTCGCAAAAACTCTTATCGACATCAGGATTTGTAGGAATTTTACATCTTCTTCGTAGTGATGATGGATCGATCAGTGGATCATCAAATATTTGTGTAAATTCATTACTTTTTACTGGCGACGTTGCTGGGGAAACCGGTGAATCAGATGATTCCGAGGAACTTATTTGTGACTGAACTGGTTCAGATGAAGGCAGTGGTAAGCGCTTACGTAGTAATGACAATGGAGCTTTTCTCTGCATCCGTCTCTTTTTCCTGAAATACATATGTATGTACCCACATATATGTATCTGTAAATAGCTTTGTTTATTTTATATATTAATACCTTAGAGCTATATGAGGCCTTATAAATTCCATCTTCTCAAACAAGGACCACAGATATATGTTTCCAATGTTTTCGATTGTTTTATGACCATCTCTGTAATCTTTGTTAAAGCGATCCCTCAAGTTGGTCCACCTCCTCATGCAGTCTTCCGCTAATAAAAAGTTGAAAACAGTGTTAAAAAAAACTGATTAAAGTTGCGGATTAGTATTTGCAATACACATACCAGTTACTCCCATTTCATGGGCAATATCAGCCCATGCGTTTTTTTTACTTTCAGAATCTCTATTAAGTGGATTAGATCTATTATAAATTTCATCCCTTTCCTTCACTAATGAAATAAGTTTTTCGTAATCCATAATCACTTTTGAATTTCCCAAATTATTACAATTAAATTGGGAACTTCTACCTCAATTTACGATAGTTTATTTATCCAAGCATTTATTCGCCAATGTAGAAAGAAAATAGTTTGTGTTTGTTTATTGTTACAGCACGTTACCATACGTTTATTTTAAAGCATTGTATTAACGTCACATTAATATGGTTCCGATACGTTGCGTTGACATTTATGTTCAGTATCAAACTACGTATATTAAAACTAAAGGCCGGGTTAGTTGGTTGTTTATGTCATGTTGATGTCCCGTTTATTTACGGGAAGAATTTTGTGCAATTATCCAAAATAATAACGTGACATATGTTTTTGACATTTTTTAGCAAAAATACAGAGTTGCCATAAATTATTTACTAGAAAAAGCCTAAAAATGCAACTTTGAAATTAAACATGTCAAATATTTATCTATTTAATTGTTTATGTATTTAACTGAGTCTACATTAGAGAAATTTGTATCAAGACAAACGTCAAATTTTTGTTTTAGTTGCAGATAATTTTTTATCTCTATCAATTACTTTGAGTCTACATTAGACAAATTCTTATCAAGACAAACGTCAAAATCAGTGCGAATCTATACAAGGTAGCCTCAGTTAAACAGTTGATTATTATTTTTGGTTGTTACAGCTGTCAAACTGCATATATAAAAAACATTACTGAATTCGCCATATTGTTGTTTTTATACAACTGTTGCCACCTTCCATAAATTCGAGTTCATTTTGACGTTTGTCTTGATAAAAATTTGTCTAATGTAGACTCAAAGTTATAGGGGAAAACGTATGTCATAATAAACCATGCAAAAAGTACCAACAACAATCAAGATGGCGTCTTTTACCAAGCATTATCAAGACAACGTTGTCAGAGCTCGAGCGCTGACAATTTTCTTTTAACACTGCAATAATACTGACAAATTCAGTCTACATTAGACAAATCTTTATCTTGATAAAATTTTGACGTTTGTCTTGATAAAAATTTCTCTAATGTAGACTCAAAGTTACTTTAAAAAAGGTTTTTCTGTGTAGCCGGCCTGCGGCCGGGCTTAGGAACTTTCTCCTCTGGGTATGTCGAACACCGGCTTCGCTAAATAAGCTTTTTTCGAATATCAAACATTTTTTTAAGTTCCGCCATTTTTATACAAAATGTAAATTTTGTTCCCAAGTAATTAATTAATATGGTAACGATATATATCATTGAAAAGGTATTTATAAGTGCTTTTTAATGATCAATATAATTAAGATCCGACAATTATTAATAAAGATATTCAGGAGAATATATTGAAACTTTGAAGGCCTATAACTCGTAAACCGAGCAAGAGCGGACAAAAATTTTTATTGCACTATAATCACATGTAGAAGTACTACAAAATCACTATCAAAATTGTTTAAAAATCAACTGTGCCGAAGATCTTGATTTACGCCAAAGCTTATTTAGCGAAGCCGGTGTTCGACATACCCAGAGGAGAAAGTCTTATTTTGATACCCAAAAATATTTTCATTTTCCATACCTGATTAAAATAAATGAATGGAAAACTATGTATTTCGTTGGCAGAGCAACACACGTAATTTTTATTCCCACCATTAAAAAGATAGGGGGTATATTGATTTTGTCATTCCGTGTGTAACAATTCGAAAAAATCATTTAAGACCCCGTAAAGTATGGGTCCTGGTTAGATTCTATGTCGATCTAGCTATGTCCGTCTGTCGAAAGTAGAGTAGGGCTCAAACGGGACTACCTAGGGGAAAAAATTTTGCTCAAATATTCATCTTGTATAAGGTTTGTTTGATACTAAAAATGGGCAAAATAGGTTAATAAAAAAAAGGTTATGAACTAAATACTAGCAACTCAGGGTGTTCGTTGTAGCTTCATTTCATTTTTTCTGCTGATATCTCTTAAACAAAAGCCTGTACAAGAAAATTTTGCGCAGATAGTTCGAGGCTCGATATAAACTCCGAAACAAAAAATGGGCGCGATTCGCCCACTTTACCGCCCATTTCCCATATAACGTAAAATTTCAAAAAGTCGATGTTGGGTATATAGATTCGGCCAAGCCGAATATAACATTCTAGCTTGTTTAAAATGAAAACGGAATTTATAAACGATTTTAGTAAAACAGTATTGCCAAACTATTCCGTAACAAATTTTTAATTTATTTAAATAATAAAATTTAATAAATAAACTTTTAATTCAAATGAACTTTGTTTTATTTATTTATTGAAATTGGTGTAAAACTAACACCGCACGAAAGCTGGTAAATAAGAAAACTTTTTTCATCGTATTATTATTTAATAAACATAAAAACTAGAAAGTATTTTAAATCGTTGAATACGTAACTTGTTCCATTAAATCATCTTCTTCTAATTTTATTCTCATCACTATATCCGTTACTTGTTGCATGGCCTTCATTTGATTACGACTGTTCATTTTACATATTGTTGATACAATCATTTCCCCAAATGCATAAACTGCAGGATTAGCATTTCTAGCTTCATTTTGTGCACAGGCTTTTTTTAAAGTTTCCACTGCATCGCAAAAGCTTTTATCGACATCAGGATTTGTTGAAATTTTACGCTTTTTACGCAGAAATGAAGGATCGATTAGTGGATCGTCGAATATTTGTGTAAATTCTTGACAGTTCACTGGTGACGCTGCTGGAGATTGAGCGGGGGAAGCTTTTGGTGATTGAAACGGTTCAGGTGAAGTTCTCGGTGATTCAACTGGTTCAGGAGAAGATGGTGGTGAACGCTTACGTATTATTGATGGTGGAATAGCTATTCTTGTTATTCTCCCGGCTCGGTGTCTGAAAAGTGTATTTGTTTAAAATGTTTTTCATGTATTTTATTACTTACGGTCTAGGTGCTATAAAGGGCCTAAGGAATTCCATCATTTCAAAAAAAGGCCACATGTATGTTTTCCCATCGTTGTCAAGTCCTTGATTATTCTTTCTGCATTCTCGCGTGTAGCGATCCCTCAGAGTAGTCCACCTCCTTTGGCAGTCCTCCGCTAAATTAAACAAAAATCATTTATTTATGTTACAAAATGGATTAATGATGCGGTATAAACAAAATTCAAATACACGTACCAGGTACTCCCATCCTTTGACCAATCTCCTCCCATGCTTCTTTCTTACTATCAATATATTTATAAAGTGGATTAGATTTGTTGTAAATTTCATCTCTTTTCTTCACTAGTAAAATAAGTTTTTCGTCGTCCATAATTTCTTTTGAATTTCCAAATTTGTTACGATTGAATTGTTAACCTCTACGTCAATTTACGATACTGTATAATTTCTTGTTTTCCTTTTTCACAAAACCAAATTATCCAAGTGTCTTATAATGCAGAAAAATTAATCGTGTTTGTTTGTTGTTACGACACGTTACCATACGTTTTTGTTCGTATCTTTTTACGTATTACTTTAGTCATTAATATGGTTCCACTACATATGCGATTGTGATGGTATTTGTGTTGAGTACTAAACTACATCTAAACATTTGTGGTGATTTTTGTTGCGACAAAGCTTACTTTAGGTTAGTACAATTTTTAATTTAATTAAATTAGTTTGTATAAAAATGAATGATATAGTAAAAATGTTAAGACTTAAAAAAAGTTTCATTCGAAAATTGTATGTACTAAAATTAATAGGAATTTTCCCATTTAACCCAACACTATTGAAAATTAAATGTTTCTTTTTCTTCATCCGTTCATATCAGTGATGTCAACTTCTAAGCATTGGATTGTGAATTCGATACTGCGTTTTATTAAAAGTGTTACTTAAATTTTGAATTTGTTAACGAAGGATATTTAAAATTTTGTGCATTGTTTTGTGAAATTGTCTAACTAAAGTTTAGGTGATTATCATTGAAATCGTTTTATGAAAAACTTAATTTAAATAATGGTACGCCACTATACGTCATACTTCTTTTTTTTGAGTTTGACTCAATACTTGTTGATAGGGAAGTCGATATAATAACGTCCGTCTGCCTATTGAAATTTGTTTTTATAAAGCTCCAACTAGCGTCTTCGTTCTTGCAAAACTCAATGTCTTTTTTAATATTTTTTGTTGAATAAATTATTATAACCGTTTCACCGAGATATTGTCCAAAACGCATTTTAGACTTATTGAAGCTCCTATGTAAGCTACGGATTTCGTTCTTGTACAGATTGGTCATACATTTTTCTAAAATTTCGTTTTTTTTTTTTTTTTTTTTTTTTTTTTTTTTTTTTAATCAAACAAATCGGTCCTATATCAAATTTGTTTTTTTCAACTTTTTGAACCCTTATAGCTTATACAGGATGGAGACTTAATTTTTTCAATTCGATTTTTTTTTAGAATTTTTTGCTGAACGGTGAAATAATTTTTTAAAATTGCTTTTTTTTATCGGTCCATAAAATACCCTTATTTATTTTAATTAAAGTTGTCTTCATTTGGTGTTGTTGTTTCATTAACACAATTTTATATAACATACCAACTTGGGTGAAGGGTATATAAGATTAGGCACAGCCAAATATAGCATTAGATCTCGTCGTACTATGTCGTTCTTTATTTAATTTAAAAAAATTATATTAGTTCATGTTTTTGAGCTGTATCTTAACGAATAAAATTTGGGATATATGCATATTAGGGTTTGTTTCGAAAAAAAAATTCTTTTGATATTTGGATATCATACCTTTTTAGAAGGTTTTTGCAACAGTAAAAATAATGGCGTATTTTGTTTTTTAAAATTCCAACTTCTTCCCCTGCATATCTTCGGCTAAAAACGCACATTTTGAGCGCCATTATGCGCAGAGACGAATCCAATTGATTTTTAAAAAAAATTCTTTTATACATCAATTCTACATAAAATTTTATTAAGAATGAGCACTATTCAACCCGCTTAACATGCATCCTGTTCCAACTAGGGTGTCCGAAAAATTGACTTTTTTCAAAAAGATTTTAAAAATTTATTTTTTTATAGACACAGTGAAAATATACTTGCTTTAAAAAATAGCGCAAAAATAATTAATCTACGACTTTTCGCTTTAGAGTTATAAGACTAAAAAATTTTCAAATAATATAGTTATATTATTTGAAAAAATTTATAATTTGTAATTTTTCTTAAAAAAATAATTTTTATTACAAAATTTTAAAACATGCGCATTATAATTCACAGTAGCCTTTGCATTTTATTGTTACAATATTAAATATTTTTAATTTTGGTTCAAATAAATTTTTTTTTTTGCTATTATATGAAAATTTTAATGTCTTATAACTTTAAGGCGAAAAGTGTTAAAGTAAAAATTTTTGCGTTATATTTCTAGGCAAATAGTATATTTTCACTGTATTTATAAAAAAAATATATTTTTAAAACTTTTTTGAAAAAAGTAAATTTTTTAAGCGGGTTGAATAGTGCTCATTCTTAATAAAATTTTATGTAGAATTGATGTATAAAAGAAATTTTTTTAGAAATAAATTGGCACAAAATGGCGCTCAAAATGTGCGTTTTTAGCCGAAGATATGCAGGGGAAGGAGTTGGAATTTTAAAAAACAAAATACGCCATTATTTTTACTAATGCAAAAACCTTCTAAAAAGGTATGATATCTCAAAATCAAAAATTTTAAATTTACCCTAATGTATATATATGTATATATTCTTTTTTTTTTCTGCAGAAATTTCAAATACAATAAAAACAAAATATTATTAGTAAATGTATATTCTATTCAATAGATTTTTTATGACAATAAATATGTACAGTTAGTCAACAAATTCATTTCACTATGGAAATATTTGAAAATTTGTTGAGTTAGGATGTAATTCTGCAAACAAATAAATTATTTTCATTTATTTTTGAGTTACATATGTATTTAGAATATGTTTTGAATATAAATTTATGAAAAAACACATAATTGATGAAACCATATCGGAAATATGAACGATTTTTTAAGAGTATCACTTTAAAACAGTGTCAAATAATTGTTTTCAAAATTCAATATAGTACCAGACTAATAACAAAAATGTCGAATAGGCTTTGAGAAAAAACTTATTTTTTTATTAAATATTGTTTTTATTATAATAGCGTTATATCAAGATAAGCAAGTTGCTCCGCATAAAACATATTCACCATGCCAGGAAAGCGTACTGATAAAAATATAATACAGTTAATTTACTATAATTTCCACAAAGGAAAATCAGCTAAACAGTTGGCTGAAATGTTTCGCGTTCAACTCAGAACTGTTTACAACATCATAAACCGTGCCGAAAAGGAAGAAAGGCTGGAGTTGAAGAACTCAACTGGAAGAAAACAAAAGGTTTTACGTCGTCATGAAAAAATAATTTTAAGAAGCGTTGACAATAATCCTCACATGAGCACAAGAATGCTAGCTAAACAGCTTAAAAATGACTGCAATCTGAACGTGTCACATGAGACAGTTCGAAAGGTCTTGCTAAAACACAAATACTCGTCACGGATTGCAAGAAAAAAGCCATTACTTTCAACAACTAATATTGAAAAAAGACTAAATTTTGCAACGAGCTATATCTCCTATCCAACCGAATATTGGAATGACGTAATTTTTTGCGACGAGTCTAAAATTATGCTTTATAATCATGATGGACCAAAAAAAGTTTGGAGAAAGCCGCTTACTGTCCTCGAAAATAAAAATATTATACCTACCGTAAAATTTGGTAAGTTATCTGTTATGGTATGGGGTTGTATTTCTAGCAGAGGGGTTGGAGAAATCAAAATTTTGGAAGAGACAATGACTAAAGAAATTTATTTGGAGATACTAAAAGGAGAACTGACAAGAAGCGCTGAAAAGTTTGGATTTTATGACCCAGAAAAAAGACACAAATTAAAATATAAACTATACCAAGACAACGATCCTAAGCATAAATCCTATTTATGTAGATCTTGGCTCCTGTACAACTGTAGCAAAGTTCTAGATACACCTGCCCAAAGCCCCGACTTAAACCCCATAGAGAATTTGTGGACACATTTCAAGAAAAAAGTTGCCAAAAGAAACCCAAAAAAATAAAAATGAATTAATAAGGATTATAAAAGAGGAGTGGGCAAAAATTCCTATGGAATATGACTTTTTAAAGCTCATTGCCTCAATTCCTAGGAGGCTACAAGCAGTTATTGCCGCTCGCGGTAGCCATACAAAATATTAAACATGGTGTTTTTTAATATTTTCTTGTGATGTTCTGTGTTTTGAAAA
Organism: Protophormia terraenovae; assembly: GCA_951394005.1. NCBI lineage: Eukaryota > Metazoa > Arthropoda > Insecta > Diptera > Calliphoridae > Protophormia > Protophormia terraenovae. Next base: position 150,320,375 of record OX596074.1, read on the forward strand.
CAATTAATTGGCATTTTTTAAAAATACTTTTTTACTTTTTTTTGCTTTTTCTTTCTGGAAATACTGGAATATTTATTTTTCTTTTGTCTTTAAGTAACACATACATGTAAAAGTATGAATATTAAAAAAAAAAATAAAAAATTACTTTTCTTTACTGTTTCAATTGACTTGTTTATAAACTAAATTAAAAATTTTTTTATTTTGAAAAGAATTTGTTGACTAACTGTATATACTAATACTCCTTCTGTTTTAATCACACCGATCCCATCGCCAAATAGTACCGTCATCACAGACACACACCAGAATTGAACCATCTTTCGAAAATGTTGTTTGTCTAATGGCTGTCGTACATTTGGGATGTACTAATGTACTGCATTTCGTTAAATTCGGGTCGGAAGCATCCAATTCCCAAACATAGGTTTTACCTTGTTGATTGCCTAAGGCTAATATTTTATGCCACAAATTGAATGCAAAACGTATAAACCATATTTCGCATTCCTTATAGTCGAAATGGTGTATTATTGTTGTTGTCGTCTCTTGTGGTTTAAATTCATGTTGGTCCAATTTGCCTGGTTTCCAGCAAACTATAGAATTTTCGCATGATTTTGAAAGTACGAAATCACCGAACCATTGGACACAATCTACATAGTTACGGTGTACGTCACGCGTAGAGAAATCGGGAAAATGTTCTTTGATAGTTGGAAAAGGAGCAGTATTTTTGTTGGTGTTCCAATGGCAACTATTCTCAATGGCTTCTTTGATGGCAGGTTTGTTGAGACACCATAATTTTAACGAATGATCCATGCCACTAGACATAATACGGTCGCCTTTCAAATCAAAATCTACAGAGAGCACCTCATCGCGGTGTCCCTCGACACCGCCAAATATTGCAACGCATACATCTGTTTGCACGTTCCACAGACGTAATGAATGATCTTTGCTACCGGATAATAAAATCTGTGGTAGCCTTGGATGAAATTTTAATTCGTTAATGGCATGACCATGACCGATGTAATGTTTGGTACTCATATTTTTAGAGGGATTAAAAATACGTATGACACCACGATAACCGGCGGCCGCCAAAATAGGATCTGACGTTTCTGGATCATAGGACCAAGCGGAAGTGTAGAAATTTTCATCAGGCTAAATAGGAAAACATCACTGTCTCTTGTTTCAGCGATTAATAAAAATTAACAATTAACTTACATCCGGGTCAGCATAGCATTGCAAAAGTCGCATACCACCTCCAGTTTCTTCATCAGCAGCACTGGAACACTCGTAAATTGAAACTCGATCTTTTCCCACACAGGCAAAGACGGCCTGTTCATTGCTTAAAAAATGGTTGAATTGTACACCAAACAAAGGTTGGCCGTGATCCTCACGTAAATGACAACTATAAAAGCAAAACATCAAATTCAATGTTTTATTTCTGTTACACCAACATGAACTTACTTGTACTTAAATAATGGTTTAACTATTTTCGGTGGCCTAACTTTACGGGGTATTTTGTCAAGTCTGGAATTAGGACTTTTGCTGCGTGAAGTTGTTGTGGTAGTAGTGGTACTCATTACACTCATCATATCATCTTTGTCTTCCAGCATAGAATCATCCTCACTGTCCTTTGGAATGTTGAAATCCTCCTCATTATTAACATTACTTTCATCCAGAACCACTGTCGTCTTATCCTGTTCACTATTTCTATTTGTGCTATTGTCGTTTGTTTCTTTAACTTCATTATTTTTAAATAGATTGATATCATCAAGGGTCATTTTATATCTTTCTCGACAAAATTCAAAATGTAAACAAAATAATTTTGCGAATATACAGAGTTGCCAGCCCTATAGAATGCGGATATTTTCCAACACTGGGTCTCCACGTAATATTTTTATATCATAATATGTAACTTTGAGTCTACATTAGACAAATTTTTATCAAGACAAACGTCAAAATGAACTCGAATTTATGGAAGGTGGCAACAATTGTGCAAAAACAACAATATGGCGAATTCATTAATGTTTTTTATGTATACAGTTTGACAGCTGTAACAACCAAAAATAATAATCAGCAGTTTAACTGAGGCTACCTTGTATAGATTTGCACCGATTTTGACGTTTGTCTTGATAAAAATTTGTCTAATGTAGACTCAAAGTAACAGAGAGTGTCAAATCCGCTCTCTGAAAGAATTATCTCACGTGTAGACTAATATATTAGTATTATAAAGCCCATAGTATAATAATAAAGTATACTCGTAAGACCAGCTGTTTTACAATTTTTTCATTGGCAAACCTCGCGGTACTGTCAAATTGTTTTTGTATTCACATGTAAAATATTTTTTGAGTTTTTTTTCTCTTGCTCTCTTTCGTTCTCTCATTTTTCCGTTCAAAGCATTCTGACATTGTGGGCAGTAGTTTTACACTAACAAAATACAAGCAATTTTTGTTTTTGTAGATGTGCGAGTACTTTATTATTTTACTATGATAAAGCCCAAATTAGCCCTATATGAATTATATTTACTTACATGACAACTTAAGAGTCTGTGAAACATTTCTTTTTGCAGATGATATTTTTTTGTTATTCAGGGGCAATTGTGGTACTCCTGATGCTTTTATGAATGAAATTAATAACTGCCTGAATTGTGTTTTACAGTGGTCTTTGGATAATTCACTTTCCATTAATCCTTTAAAAACTAAGGCGATTGTGTTTGGTGCAATGGGTACCTCATTACCTCTTTACTTCTATCTTGGTGATGTTCAGATTGAAATTGTTGACAAACATAGATGTTTAGGAGTTGTTCTTGACTGTGAGCTGTTGTTTTCTCGTCATATTGATTTAATAGGTGGTAAAGTGTGGAGTACTATTAGAAAAATATACTCTACAAACATGTATATACCTTTTCATGTTAAAGCTAGATTAGCCCATGCTCTACTTATGCCCCAAGTTATTTATTGCCTTGAAGTAATATCTGGAACTTCTATGGATACGCTTGCTAAATTGCGACAAATTGTGAATATGATTGTCAGATTTGTCTTCAACGTGAAACGCTGGGATCATATTTCTTTTTATGTTCGTCAGTTTCTTGGTTGCTCATTTCTCAATTTTGTCAAATTTCGTAATCTTATACTATTTCATAGTGTTATAAAAAAAGGCTTTCCATCTAGTTTGGTTAATAAGTTTGAATTTTTAAGATCTACTAGAAATCCGCAAATTTGTATTCCTAGGATTTATAGATTGAGTTTTGAAAGATCCTTTGTTGTTAGGATTGCTCGGTGTTGGAACTATTTACCTCATAATCTAAGAGTATTCTCACACTCTAATAATGCTTTTCGTCTCAAACTCTTAAATTACTTTGCTGACCTAATTTGATTTCTAATGATTACTGGTGCTTATAATGTTTCAAGAAGATTTGTATTTATTCCATCAAATATATAAAAAATATGTAAAAATAAATAAATAAAAAAAAAAAAAAATAAACAGCTTATCTCCTATTTATATATTTCCACTAATTGGACTTATTATAATTATAATTGTTATCTTTACCTTTGTAACTCACTAAAATATTTATTTTCTTGTTTGCATTATGGCTGGGGAGCCAATAACATTATTGTTTATTATATTACTGCTTTTTTTCTTTGTTAATTTTTATTATTATTGATTAATTATTATTCAGTATTTGTAATACTAAGTAATACATATTTAAATTTGGCCTATATGGCTTTGTATTGCTTTATTGAAATTAAATAAATAAATAAATAAATTACAATAGCACGTAGTCAGCAACAGTATCAGCAAAAATTATCAGCTGATCAATGTCAGCACAACATGTTGCTGCCGTTATAATTACAATTCAGCGTAGGCAGCCTTAATTTGCAACCACCATCTAGCTTTGTTCTACTTGTGTATTTTAGCCTCTCATTTATTTGCTCACTCTCTTTGTCTCGCTCTCAATCTGAATGCAGCGCAGTGAATTTAGAAACAGGGCTAAATGAAACAGCACTGCAAACTGCTGCTGACTAAATGTAATCAACACCATAACAAACAGTGCATTCTAAATAATCAGCTGATTATGGCAGCGCACACTGCTGCTGACTACGCGCTATTGTAATATCGAATTTCTTAAATAAAAAGTTTTTTTTACTCTGTGACTGAATGAAAATAATGAAATATTATGAGATTTATTAAAACACATTTACCCCTTGTTTAACATTTAACATAATATTACCAAAATGTTTACTCTCCTCTGCCGGCGTTATCTTACATATTATATCAATGTGGAGACAGTATGTAAATAGAACATGAGCTATGAAGGAATAAATTGTTTGTATACACAAAATTTTTTGTATGGCTTGAACTTTTTTATCAAATTTTTTAACAATAAATGTTTCAATATGAGTTTCTTATGAAAGTATGAATATATTATTACGAGTAGTTTAAAAACAAAAACAATAATATGGCGCATTCATTAATGTTTTTTTTTTTTTTTGTATATGCAGTTTGACAGCTGTAACAAACAAAAAAAAAATGCTGTTTATATGAGGTTACCTTGTATAGATTCGCTCTGATTTTGACTTTTGTCTTGATAAACATTTATCTAAAATACAGATAAACAAATTTTTATTCAGATAAAATTTCGATGTTTGTTTTGATAAAAATTTGTCTAGAATAAATTCGTCGTAATGCAAATTTAGCAGATTTTGTGTTCTGATAGCTTTGTCTTGATGCTACAATAATACTAATAATATTATCGAGTGCTACTAGGGAAAAGAAATTATCAAGACAAGTCAAAATCAAGGTATCTCAGTTAAACAGTTTATTATTTTTTAGTTATTACAATGAACAATGAATTCGTCTTGTTATTTTTATACAACTACTGCCAACTACCATAAATTCGTCTTGATTTTGACGTTTTTCTGGATACAAATATAGGTATATTTTTGTAGACTTGAAGTAGTAAAACATTAGATAATTGTCGGGATAAAATATTTTCTTGTCTGGACACTAGTTAATACAACCTTGTGTGGGTGATTTAGTACCAATTACTTTCTAGAATATATACTACTCGGTAAATTAACTTAAACTAATGCATTTTACACATCACTACTCGTTATAAAAGCAACGTTAACACGAATATTTACCGAGTCAGATTTTTTTGTATTCGTGATAAACAGAAATTTTAACAAAAAATTTAGTGTTTTGTGAAGAAAATAAATCATAAACTATAATAAATAAACTATATTTTAATAAATAAAACAAGTGAGTAAGAGATAAATAAAATAATAAAAAAAAAACTACAAAAAGTATAAGAAAAAAAAAAATTAGCAAAACAGCGTCGACTAGTAGAAACATAAAGTAAAAAAAAAACGGAGGCTGAGTGAAAAAAAAAAAAAAGATTTTTATTGGGGTTACCAACAACGAAGGGGAGCTCCATAGTTTTTTTTTTTTTGTTAACCGAAAAGCGGTTGTTTGCCTTGCATCAACACAAATTTGTTTAAATTTAGTTTTCTTTCATTGTTATAAACTATTGCAAAAAAAACTTCTTTAATTTAATCATATGTATATTTTTTATGGACAATATTTTCCTTGAGTTTATTATTTTTTTGTAAGAATAAAACTGGACTTTGAAACGTGAGCTTCCATTTATATGATTGGTTTTGTTGCTGGTGTTGTTTGTAATATTTTGTGTGTTTCTTGTATATTCTTTGTTGTATTTTTGTTGTATATGAATGCGCAATTGTTTTTGTATCGAATTGCAGTACTATTTTTTTTTCTAACTAGTACGTATAATTATATGAGTGTGTTTTTGGAAAACAGTGATTATTTTTAGTGTACATTTTCTTAGTATGTCACTCAAAATGTCCTTCGATATCTAGAAAAATTACTTAATATACCAGATGTTTTAAGTTTACTTAAAAACTAATTAAAAATTAGGGTACTCATTTACCTCCCTAATTCACTTAAAATCGTAAATATTTCCTATACTATCTATCCGATTGCAAAGATTAAGATGACAATTAAAAGCTCTTAAGGTTGCATTTACAAAAATAAAATAAAAATAATATAAAAGTTTCATAAACACAACTTTTGAAGTATTTTATAATTTCTTGTGGAAAAAAAAAATTTTTTTTGTGGAAATAATTTTTCTTAATAGCCGGTCTTCGGCCGGGCGGAAGGGTTTTTAACTCTGTGGTATGTCCAAAAGCGGCTTCGCTAACGAAATTCTTTCTTTTTACCCAACTTTTTTTATAATGAAAATTTTTTGATACGAGTTTCTTAGGAAAATTCGATTTTCAAAGCCCTATAACTTCCAAAATATTTATTTGCGGCCAAAAATTTTTACATCATTATATTCACCGTTAAAAGTACTATCAATGGCAAAAAAATCAAATATCTCGGAGCTGAATTAGGGTGGTCTATTTATACCAAAATTAGATTAACTATGAATAAATACAGTAAAAATATTCCATCCACTTGAATTTATTCGCATTGTAAATTATTATTATTTTTTTAATGTATTTTGCGAATAATTTGTTTTGTTGATGTTTGCTTGTTTATTTAATGAAGTGACTCATTTCAAATTCATAATAACTGTGCTTTAATTTTATTAAATACCAAAGGAACTGGTTCAATTGTAATCGGAAATATGTTAACTCCTAATAAAAAATGTTAACGGTCATGCCAAACCACTTAAAACGTCTGCATCGGTGGGCCAGGAACTGTATATTAAATACTATATAAGACATTTATGAACTCCTGTAAATTAATAAAATTAATATTTTAATGTAGCGGCTAGGTTTTTACTTTTTCAAGGTTGGCAACCGATTCAAAAAGGTAAAAAGGTGATGGTATCTTGAATTATTTCGGTAAGAGTTTTTTAGCGGTAACGGTATTTTTAGTTATTTCGGTAACGGTATTTTAGCGTTATCGGTATTTCGAGCTATTTCGTTAACGGTATTTTAGCGTTATAGGTATTTCGAGCTATTTCGGTTACGGGTTTTTAGCGTTATCCTTATCTCAAGTTGTTTTAGAAATTTTGAATTATAAGGTCGGGCTGGAATAACCATAACATTTTTAGAAGCTAATTTTGGTGACGGTATTTTAGCGTTATCGGTACTTTGGATTATTTCGATATCGGTATTTAAGCGTTAACGGTATTTTGAACTATTTCGGTAAAGGTATTTTGGCGGTAACGATATTTCCAATTATGAGGAAGTGGTAGTCAAGTTCAATGGGTTTTTTTAGAGATAACGGTAGCTTTTTTTAAAGTTTTTATTTATTTTTCGGCCTTGTTTTCCTGGTTAAATTTTAAACATTTGTGTCATTAATATAAAGGGATACGCTTTTAATGTAATATACAGCTGTGTGCAAAATAATAGTAGCTCCATATGTAACATTTTTACATTCAAAAAAATTAAGATGTTTTGTTGATTTCAAGAAAAGTTTGTTGTTGGATTTTATTATATATTTCCAAAATTTTATAAAAAATAAGTAAATCTTTAAATTAGACATCGTAATTCAGATAAAATACTTAAAGAGAATGAATACACAAGAAATTAGCTGTGCAAAATAATAGTAGCATCGATAAAAAAAAACACCTGTACGGACAAAACTACGAGATTAAGTTTTTCTTTTTTTAGCATATTTGTTTTATACACATTAATATTTTGTGGAATAGCCTTTATTGGCTTTGACAGCAGCGCAGCGGCGGGCGATGAGATCACTAATAACACCTGGTCCTCTCGATGGGAATATTTTTCAAAGCTGACTGCACTGGCGTCCACAATTCCTGCAAATTTCCCGGTTTCTTTTTCTAAATGAGCATATTTGACATCCCTCCAAAGATTTTCAATGCAGATCAGATATGGCGACCGAGTCGGTCACTCTAAATCAACACTTATTTTCGGAAAAGCATTTATTTTTGTCAATTTGCACGTTTCTTACTAACCTTTTCCTGCTAAACACCCATTTGAATGGCATATTCTTCTCTGTATAAGACAACATGACTGTTCTTACTATTTCCACATACATTGGGGCATCCATGTTACCTCTTATCCAAACTATGGACCATTATATGAAAAACATTCCCAAATGTTGATTTTCCCACCACAGTGCTTGACGGTCTTAAACAAAGTTTGAGTCATATTATTTGTTATTTAGTCCCGTCACATATATTCTTGTCCCATGCGTCCCATATGCACCAAAAATAACTATTTTGGGCGCATTTGTGCATAAAATGTGCGCCATTTCGTAAGGGGCCAGTCGGAGTAAAGTATCGCGAAATAAGGGCGATTGCGTGCCTGTCTGTAGTTTAGTAATGGGGTTTTCTTTTGAAATTTAGCATACAGATTTTGTTTTTGGAGATGTCAAGAAATAGTTGTCGCATCAACTTTCAGCTCTAAGTCCTATTTTACCATAGTGGACGTCACAAATGTGTTTGAGTTAACCATTCACTTTGTACGCGTACAGTCACTTAAAGATTTTTTTACTTGCGAGTTCGTGTTTCTTGGTTTGGATTATATTTTCTAAAATTTGCAATAACTGCGGGAGAACATTCCACAAATTTTTTGCAAAATTTGTATGTTTTACCTTTTGAAAGTATTTTTACCAATAGGGTCTGAAATTTACAAAATTAATCATATTAAAAAAGGAAAGTACTTTATTTAATTTAAAACAATATTTATATGTACCCACTAAGACCGGATACGCAACGTCGCACAACCCGGTATACTGTCAAGGTGTACATATTAATCCGCACAGTTCGAAAAAATTATTTTGGGCAGAGAAAAGATTTAATAATGTCTGTACTTGAATTATAGCAAAAAAAAATACTTTTGAAGGACTGGATTATACATCGTTGCTTAAAATTCTTGTCTAACATTTTTTAACCATGTGGTCTAATATCAGACGCAACATCTGTGGAAGATTTTTTATGCAGCTTCAAGACTAGTGCAGTACAAAGTGTTGTTTAGTCAACAAATTCAAATGGAAATCATTCCAGAGAAAACAATTTAATCGCATTAAAACTACAAAATATGATTTTTTTGCTATTGTTGTGCACACTCTTATATGAAGATTGTAGTGTTTTATTCCAGTTTTTGTTAATAGACAAAGTTAAAGTTCTTTAAATGTTTGTGTTTTTGTTAAGCCTTAAATATGAATATAATTTCGTAAAATAATTTTTGTTGTAAACCAAATATTCTAAAAAATAAAACTATTCTTAATCGTAATTTTGTTGTTCTACACAGCACTGTATATATATATATATATATATATATATATATATATATATATATATATATATATATATATATATATATATATATATATAATACCATATTTTCGTGTTTTAAGAGAATTTTTTAGGCGCATACAAATCTTTTAAAGCATATTTTTGGTAATAATATCTATATTTTTAATTAAATTACACTGGTCGACAAAAAAATCCTCCACCAAAGACGAATAGTTGGACTTGATGCATTTTGATGTGCTAAACACGAATCTGTTATCAGTTTTTTTCCCATCAGGTTTTTTTATGGGCATGTATAATATTTCGCCCATAGCAATGCCATTACTGTAGAATATTTCTTCATAACTCAAGAACGGTGTGTATAACTGACATAAGTGATACACAAAAAGATACGGACTCAAAATATCTTCAAATCACTAAAACATCATTTTTTTCATGTGCTCCACAGTTTCGGAGTTATTTTGAAATAAATGTCCGGAAAAACACTTTTATGCAAAATTTTAGATTTTTTGTTTCTAAAATTTCTTTTTAAAAGTGAAAAATTCAAAAATGTTTCAGTTTATCATCTTTATCTCAAAGATGGTAATAAATAATAAAATAAGGCATGTATCTTCAAAATTGATTAACAAATCTTTATTTTATTGACAGTTAAACAAAAATACTTATGTTACATACAATTAAGTAGAAATACAGTGATGGCCAAAAAAAAAAATATATATTTTTCTTGAAACAAAAATAGGTGACGAGTTAAAAAAGAATCTGTTTTCACTTTTTTTCTATCACGTACTGATTTTTTTATGGGCATGACTAATATTATCACCTTATTCAGCGGTCATACTATAAAACTCGAAAATGGTTTGTACAATTTTGACTATAACTCAAGAACCGTTTACACGATTTTGATAAATTATACACCAAAATAATATTTGTAATTCATTTTTATTCGCTCAAAAGTTTCAGAGTTATGGATCACAATTTTCACCATTTACCAAAAATGGTGCATGGTATGCATGGGTATCCTAACTTAACTGTGAATGCAATCAAGATTTGTGCATCAATTTTTATGATACGAGGCTTTATTTACTCGTAGTTTTACCAGCTTTGAGAAAAAAATGATAAAAAATTATGATGTTTTCATTTTTAAAAAGAAATTTTAGTAAAAAAAGAAATCGAAATATCTCCTAAAAGCCAACTTCATTCCACATATTTTGGTGTATCACTTATATAAATCGTACATACCGTTCTCGAGTTTTAGTCAAATATACTCGAGTAATCGGGTTATTTAGGGTGCAATATTAAACACGCCCATAAAAAAATCTCGACCTGATGGAAAAAAACTGAAAGCAGATTCGAGTTCAGCATGCGGAATTCCATCTAGTCCACATATTTTTTTTTTTGAAGGAGCACGAAAAAAATTTTTTTTTCGACCAGTGTTATTTTTTAATCACTTGTTTGATATCAATTTAATTATTTTCTTTTATTACTTTTTCTTTAGCTTTTTGAACTTCCCTTATATTGAATAAAATATTTCAATTGCTTCTTTAATATTGAAATTATAATTATGGAGGATTTCTTGGTAAGTTTCGTTATGTTGTTAGTTTTTATTATTTCGTCCTCCATGCATGTACAACAAAAGACTACTAAAAACTAACACTTATAAAACCACTTAACGAAACTTATTTAAAAAATAACAGAAAAGCTTAAAATTTGTTTATGAAACTTAAGTTGTTCAAAATGTTTAAAAATTACGTATAAATTAAGATCGCTGGCTCACTTAATTTTTAAACAATCTTAATCTTGATATATACTTTTGGATATTTTTATTAATAATCATGCGATTTAAATTAAATTAATATCGTTAAAAGCATATTCAAATACCTTTACAATTATATATAATATGACCATATTCACTAAATCATTTAGAGGAAAAATTGATTTTTTTAATAATATACCAGAATTTTCATATTTTATTTCTAAAAAAAGTTTATTAAGCAAAGCCGCTGTTCGACATACATAGATGAGAAAGTCCCTGAACCCGACCGAAGTCCGTCTACACGCAAAAAAATAATTTTTAACGTTAAAAACAGGGACCGTAACCGTAATAACAAAAAAAATAATAACTTTTATTTTTGATTTTTACTTTTTCGAGCAGAAATACCGGTTATATTTTGATTTTTATTTTTTCGAGCAGAAGTAAGTTATTTTGTGGTTTTACCACAAAACAAAATCACCAAAAAAGACAAAAAGAAAAACACAATTGATGTATTTGAATCAGTTTTCCGACAGGCAGTAGTAACCTGCCTTTTTTGTTTAAAAATTCAAAAATAACAGTTATTTCTCGTCCCTGGTTAAAAATAAAATATTTTTATTTCACTTGGGCCGGTAATCTTAATTTGTTCCAAAAATTATATGTATATCATAATTAAATTATATACAAACATAATTTTTGTTCAGTTCACAACTTCGTTATTGAGTAATACAATTTTAAATTTAAAAAATTTTTAACCTTGATCACCGATAGGGATAAAATTCGGTGCATATGTAGAGGAGGATTCATAATCATGTAAAATTAATTTTATTAATTTTTATTCTGAAAACTGTGGCAACTCTATAGCTTTAAGTGTGATAAACAGATTTTTTTAAATGGCCAAAACTTTTGTTGTATAAATTATAACAAAAAATTTTTTTGCAATAAATTTGTCAAAGCTTATATTTTAAGATATATAAAAATTCAATAAAATAATATAAAATAATATAAAATGTGTTTCGTTAAACTTATATTTTTTTATTTTTTATAAATTTTTTGGATTTGGATTTATTTTTACTCTAATTAATTGTAATGAAATTTTATTGTTGGAAATTATATTTTATTGAAAGCCCGAATTCTTGGTAATGTTTAATTTTTTTGTTATCTAAAATTAGTTTTCCGATTTTTTTTTTACCAACATTTAAAAATTAGATTTTTCACTAAAATTTCGATTTTTCATTTAAAATTTGGTTTTTTACTAAACATTTAAATTTTACCAAAAACTCGATTTTTCACTAAAATTTTGATTTTTTCAATATAAATTCGATTATTTTCCTAAAAAATCGATTTTGCACCAAATTTTTACCCTGTCTTTTTCATAGAAGAATTTTTAAATAAAGTTAGATTTTTTACTACAATTTGTTTTTTTTTTTTTTTTTTCAAAAGTGTTATTTTTCTTCATATAATATTTTAAGAAATAAAACAATAACAAAGTTGTGAATTAGGTAAATAACTAAGATATTAAAGGTATTCACCTCAGAAATTGCAAGTTTGTAAGACCCTCGCAAAGTAGAAAATTTGCATCAATTTCTGTAAACACAACAACAACCACATATAATAAATTTTGCACAACTTACTTTGCAAGGATCTTGCAAAGTTGAAATTTCTGTGGTGAAGATTTCTGAGGTGAATACCTTTATTATATTTATAATATTATGTACTTTAATCTCGAATTTTATTTTTTTATTCTAATACAAAAATCAGGAAAATTGTATAATAGATTTAAAACAATGCTAGCAAATAAATCTTATGACAGATAATATCGTTGTGGGTTTTATTCCCATATGTACATAAATAAATACATACGTATATTTGTATGTATGTATATTTTTGAAAAACCCCCACACGCAGGCGCAAAGGAGTATTTGTAGACACTTCAACCGTTGCTGAGTGATAGACAGACAGCCTTAGACTATATTTTTGTTTACATTGATAATTTTGCATGTATATGTATGTACGTAATGTTTTATTGGTGTTGACGGAAAAATTTATGTTAATTTAAAATTTATAAACGATTTTGATAAAATAACTCAATCGAACAGTATGATGCAACAAGGATAAGTGAAAAAGTTTTGTATAAATACAAAATGTACCTGACAATTTCTTAATTGGACAAAAACTGCTGCTTAAGCTTAAAACCACCCATGAAGCTTTAAATTATATAACTTAGTCATCGCTATGGTATGGAATTATAAGAAAAACAAATATGTATGATCTGAACTTTATTAAAATGTTAATAGTAGTTTAAAAGGAATTCAAAATGTCTCGTATCAAAAGGTTTATAATTTAAAACTTTATCTACGAATAAACAACACACTAACTTAAGCTCATAAAATATTTCCTTTTACCCTACATAAACAAAAAGATTTCTTTGTGTATTTAGCAATAATGCTTAGGCAAAGTCTTTGTCGGTTTATAGCTTTTTGATCGTTATTATTTTGTTATTTAAGTCGTCTCATTTCTTCTTTTTGCGTAATTACTCAAGTTATGTATGTCATTACAATTGAAAAACGAAAAGGAAAAAACTACAACATAAAATTCCTTTTTTAGTACATTCATCTATTTAGCTGCATAAATGTTTAACTCATCTCGTTTTGTCTATCATAGTTGTACTTACTACTGGTTTCGCATGATGAGAATTTCTTGGAAATGTTACCGTATTGAGCATTGCAGGCGCCTTGTTTATTTAATTATTCCAGAAAAAATTAAAACTATCATGATACATTAAAACTTATAGTAAATAATGTAAGATCGGCTGTTTTAGCACATTGCAAAATTTATTATCTATTTTGTAACACTGGGTCTCCACAAGATTTTTTTACATCATAATATGTAACAGAGAGTGTCAAATCCGCTCTCTGAGAGAATTATCTCACGTGTAGACTAAAATATTAGTATTATAAGAAATATTATGAGACTGTTGTGATAAGATTTTTCTACACAACTATCTTATAAGATTTACTCTCAAAAAATACACATATAAGAAAGTTTGTTTGTGTGTGTGAATGTGTATTTTTAAAAGTGCTTAAACAATGTTTTTTTTTTTTTTTTTTTGTAAAATTGTTTTATTTTGATGGTTATTTTACATTCAGAAACATATTTTCATTAAAATTGTGCTAAAAAATTTCGAATTTCTTAAATAAAAAGTACATGTTTACTCAGTGACTGAATGAAAATAATGAAATATTATGAGATTTATTAGAATACATTTACCACTTGTTTAAGATTTAACAAAATATAAACAAAATGTTTACCACCATTTTTTTATATTGGCATATAACATTGATTTAGCTTTGAGATAAAATGATTTGATTTTTATATGTCTAAATTTGACCTTTGAACTTTCGATATAAAAAAATTGTATACATCTTCTATATATGTAAAAGAGTAACGTTACTGAGTGATTGACTGACTGACTTACGTACTGATTCATCATCGCACAGCCCAAAAGGTTAATGCTAGCAAAATAAAATATGGACTGTAGATTGGTCTCTTATCAAATAGATCTACAAAGACGGGATTATTGGAAATTCTAATGTTTAGGGGGTGAAAAGGGGTAAAAACGGGTAAATTCGGTAACCCTATATAGAGATACAAAAAAAGTTGATTAATCATCATTATTCATTTAAAAAATGAAGACGGGTAAAAATTATATTTTGGTACTTTTTTGGCTCTATCTATCTATTAATCCAGTAGGTATAAAAATAAAATTTGCATCAAATTAGCATATGGAAAATTGGCGAATACAAGTTTGGTACTTTTTGTAATTTGGAACGTTTAAAGGGTAAAAATCGTACCTGTTTTAGGTACTTTTTTTCAATTAAATTATAGAAATATGATCCTAAGTGAATGATAATCTGTAACAGGTGACTTTGTGGTACTTTTTCATTCTTCTAATGGTACTTTTTGAATTTTCTACAATATTGAACCTAGAAATATGAAATTAAAGATTCATGGTCCTATGTGGGTAAGAATTCAAAAGGGGGAAATTTGTGGTACTTTTTCGTTCTTCCAATGGTACTTTTTGAATTTTCTATAATATTGAACCTACAAATGTGTCATTCCATTTAAAACCAACAAGCTGATTTTCTCACCTCTTCCGAATTTGATAATATTTGGCACGGACATTATGCTTGTCAAAACTATGACTAATTCAATTTCATTAAGTGGTTCGTGAAATATTGCGATTTGAAAGAAAGATTTGATTGCAAATATCTTTTAAAGTATTTATGATATAACATTTTTTGAGATGTCATATTAAAGGTATCAAAATTATCTTTAATATGACGTATATCATGACTTTTATCTCAACATCAAAATGGTCCATATTTCGCGATTTTTAGTTCGCGGGTAAATATCTCGAAAAATGGTATTTTTAAACATATTGAAAAAATATATGTTAATGGTGAAAATGTTTTCTGTAACTATGGTAAGTCGCATTCCTGGACAATATTTTGAAAATAATGACAACAAACAAAGACAACAACAAAGACATTGTCCTAAGTGAATGGGTTCTGTCTTCTCTACTAAAATATAATAATAGAAATAATTTGTTAGTTTTGGAACCTTCGAACGTTAAAGATGTACAAGTTTATTGCTCTTAATGCCGATAAAACAACAATAATATAACTGTTCCCACGGGAATTAGGAATCATAGTTTAATTTTACAGTTTTTTTCAATTTTGATTTTTTTATAAAAAGGCTACCGCTTTTATCTGGAGTACTGTGAGATCGGGTTAAATGCCATCTACAGTTAGGGACAAAACTATTTGTACACCTCATATATTTCGTATACCTTCAATAGTTTATAAAGAATTTAAAATTGTCGTATGCAGTATTATTTTTAATATATTTTTATTTAATTAAGTTATAAAAACAAAATTAATATCCAACACATTATTTAAAAAAATACAAAATAATGAAAATTCATTGGGACAAAAGTATTTGTACATATAATCTACACCTATTTATAATACTTATATTGGAAAATTTTAATATTTTGTGGGTCCTCCTTTTGCATCTATCACGGCCTGTAATCTTCTGGGCATCGATCGGACCAAATTTCTCGTTTCATCTGGAGATATTTCCTTCCAGGCTTCCTCCAAAGCAATTTTAAGTTCATCCCTGCTTCGGACGTGCTTTGTAGCGACTTTACGTTTCAAAATATCCCAACAGTGCTCGATGGGGTTTAAGTCAGGTGATTGGGGAGGAGAATTAAGTTGTCTTGGTGCATGGTAAAGCAACCACTCCTTCACTGAACGCGCTGCATGTTTTGGGTCATTGTCCTGTTGGAATATCCAACTTTGGCCAAGACCCAAACTATCTACGGAATCCTTCAAATTGTCTTCCAATATACGTTTATATTGATGCTGGTCCATTACACCATCTATAAATACCATTCGCCCTACCCCACTGGCTGCTATTGCCACCCATACCATAACACTTCCCCCACCATGTTTCACTGTTGGGGTCAAATTGTTAACATCTAACGCTGTATTTTTTTTGCGCCACACTTTTCCCCTGCTATCATTTCCGAAAAGATTGACTTTGGTTTCATCAATAAACAAAACCCTATTCCAAAATTCTTCGTCCTTATCAATGTATCGTTTGGCAAACTCTAAACGCAAATGCTGTTTTTTTTTACTAATCAGCGGTTTCTTGCGGGGAATTCTACTTGCATATCCCGCAGAATGTAAGATCCTCCCTACTGTTTTTGGATGAACAATTGTTCCGGTAGTATTTGCGATTTGTTCCGCTTATTTTGCCCGAGTTACTCTTGGATTTCTTGCCACTTCTTTTATCACCAAGTTCGCTTCCCGTCTGGAAACCTTTTTTGGCCGTCCAGTTCTTGGCACATTTTCAACAGATCCGCTGTTTTTATACTTGTTTACAATGTATTATACTGTGGAATGTTGCAAATTTAGTAAATTACTTATATTCCGGAGAGATTTTCCTTTTTTATGTTCATCAATAATTAAATTTTTAATATCCAAACTCAAATCTTTTCGCTTTCCCATTTTTGATGTGCTTATTATTCAAAACGTTAAAACCAACTTCTTATTTTGTAAAATAAAACTCGATTAACGAAGAAAATATAACGGTATTTAAAAAAAATCATCATACAAGAGTCCAACGTACAAATAATTGTACAAAGTACTGATGTACAAATACTTTTGTCCCAAAGATTTTTACTTAAATTGTACTTTTTTTTAACAATGTGTTATATATTAATTTATTTTTTATCAAATAATTCAATAAAAATGGACCTGAATTAAAACTACATATAATAATTTTTTATTCTTTATAAATTATTGAAGATATACGAAATGCATGGGGTGTACAAATAGTTTTGTCCTTAACTGTATATAAAAGAGAATATGTGTTTATTAGTCTGTCTGTTTCGGAATTTTATTTCGATGCTCTTATTTTATTTCATTACAATGGGGTAGCGAAGCGCACTGTATTAAAAATATTATACAAAAAATAATGGTTTTAAAATTATTATTAACATAATAAAATTCAGTTTGAATTTATAATTTAGTATGGTTTTCATTTAAAAAATCTACGCTAATGAAGTAGCGGGTGCACTGCTCGTATCATTATAATGATAATATCGTTGTCTTTAATATAAAATTTAAATTTATTTGCTGTTTACATACAAATTGTCGAAACTAATTTTCGTTACGTTATATAAAATCTGGCCCTAGAAGTTGCAATAATTTTAAAAATGCTTTTTATTTACATTGTTCTTTACGCAGTTTCAGGAATAAGGAGTGAGATCGAAAAAATCTTAACACATATTTTGCCTCATAACTTTTTTTCGGAATCAATATTCCAAATTTTTTTTGATCTAGTTATCATGAAAAAATACTTCAGTTATTATTTTTAATAACAACCATGTTAATTAGATTTACGATCTACAAGTTATTAAAAAAAATTTTAAAAAATCCAAATAGGTCTTACAAATAATTGGCCACAGAATTAAATGTCGTCCGTAAAACCGTTTCTAATGTTATTAAACAGTATCAGGAGAATTTGACTATTGATGTGAAACCTAGTTCGGTAAGAAAAAAGGACCATATGATATTGGGAAGGCCAGAAAATGAAGGCATATTGAAAGGAACTCCAAATACATCTGGTAGAAAATCAGCTCAGTTTTCTCAGTGCTTCGACTATTTGGTGCGAAAATTTAAAGATAATGGGAAAGTTGATAACATATAAAGTTCAAAAAATTCCAAACTGGATTTCTGCAAAAAAAAAAAAAATACAAGCCAAGCCAAAAATAGGACTCGGAATTTAAAACCAAATTTCATACAAAAATACTCAAGCTGTATAATTGACGAAGAAACGTAGGTGCTGGCAGAATCTTCGCAGCTTGTGTCTCAAAAATGTTTATTGCTAATTCTCGAAGTAATGTTGGAGATAAGTTTAAGACCCAAAAGCAGCAAAAATTTCTTACAAAATTCATAGTATGACAAGCTTTTTGCAGTTGCGGCAAAACAGGGGGGTTATTGTTTAATTCGATTCGAAAGAAAACACTTTCGAATTTCAATGAATAAAGTATACAAATTCGAAAGATTTTCCTTTCGAATTTAGTTACAAAATAACCCCCCAGGAAAGTCATTTGATACATTCGGATCTATAAATACCAAAATATGCATAAATGAATATTTGCAAAAAAGACTTATTCTTTTCTTAAGAAAGCACAATGTGTCCACATATTTTTGGACCCATTTGGTATCATGTCACTACGGTAAGAAAGTTCTGGAGTGGTACCAAATCAATAACATAGTTTTAGTACCAAGAGAGGTCAATTTTCAAAATTGTCCATAGCTTAGACCAGTGGAGAGATATTGAGCTCTTGTGAAAAGTGAATTCAAGAGCACAAAAAAGGTGTCCCAAAATACCGAAGATTTTAACAGAAGATGTGCACACTATTCCAAAAAAGTGACTGAAGCAACTATCAAATCTCCAAAGAAAGGGTTTTCAAAAATTGTCCACAATTTTATAATTAGTGGTTAGAACCATACAAATTATATATTTCTGTGATCTGTGCTAAATTATCAAATGATTAAAAAAATAATGAAAACTCTAAGATCAACCGTTTCCACGTTATTGAATATTATGTATGTTAAGAATTTTTCGATCTCACTCCTTATGTATATGATTATGAAGGGAAAATACTCTTTTTTATACCCTACACCACCAAAGGTGGTTGGGGTATTATGTGTTTGTGCAGAGAAAAAATCTTCGGACCCCCACCTTAAAGTATACCGTTCAACTCAGAATCACTTTCTGAGTCGATTTAACGATGTCCGTCCGTCCATCTGGTCGGCTGGACGGCTGGCTGGCCGGCTGTAAAGTTTGTGCGCAAAGTACAGGACGCAATTTTGAAGATAATTTGATGAAATTTGGTACATATGCTTTTTTAAACACAAGGACGAAGCCTATTGAATTTGGTTATGATTGGCCAATTATTTCACCTAGACCCCATACAAATGTCCTCCCGGAATAGAGTTTTAACACTTGTATATGCCTTAAAAATAGGAATATTTTAATGAAATTTAGTACAAATAAGTTTTATATCAGCCAAATTTCATGAAGATCGGTCCATACCTGATCATAACGTGCATAACTCCCATACAAATGTTAGTATTATGTTAATATTTAACGCAAGTAAGTTGTATATAAGTAAAACAAAATTATGTGGATCGAAATGGTGTAGGGTATCATATAGTCGGGCTTGACCGACTATATCTTTTTCTCTCGTTATACCCTTCACCACAGGTGTAAAGGGTATATATAAGTTTGTCATTCCGTTTGTAATTTCCACAATTTTCGTCGGAGAGCAAAAAAGTTTACATTTTTGGGATCCTTGTAAGAAATGATGACGATAGGACCATGTCCGTCCGACCGTCCGTCCGTCCGTCCGTGTGTCGGTTGAAATGGCGTTTATGAAGCCCACCGATAACTGACATATATAATATATATATCAAACAATCGGAAATCCTTTCGAGAATTTTGCTATTGGAATTCAGCACGATCGGTTCATAAAATGCGGAGATATGTTAAAAAACCGGTTTTTAGAACCGGTTTTCCAGTTTCTGAAGCCTCTTTATATACTAGGGACTTCGTTTTTACACAGAAGTCTCGGACAATTTTTTCTGAATTTTTGTTCTGAAAAAGTGAAATAAATCGGTTCAATAATAACTGAGATATCGGACAAAACGCATTTTTTTATTTTTTGAAGCCCTGGTTTAAGCTATAGATTTTTATTTTTATACAGATCGGTCACAAACATTTTTATAAAATTTCGGTTTTTTGAATCAGCAAGATCGGATTATACATGGCGGAGATATACTTTAAAAACCGGTTTTTCAGTTTCAGAAGCCTCTGCATATACCAGGGACTTCGAATTTTTAAAGGGGGCTCGGAAATTATTTTCTGAATTTTTGTCCTAAAAAAATGAAATAAATCGGTTCAGTAATAACTGAGATATCGGGGAAAACGAATTTTTTATTTTTGAAGCCCTTGTTCAAGGTACAGATTTTTATTTTTATATAGATCAGTTATAAATATTTTTATAAAATTTCGGTTTTTTTAATAAACTAAATTCGTTCATAATCAACAGAGTTATGGCCCAAAAACAAATCTGTTAAGCATATAAATACACACACAAACATGTATATTAAGCATTGTAATGACCAGGGAAACCACAATATGCAATTGCATGTTTTTTCCTGGACGTTGAATGAAGCCATCGATTAAATATTTATCAGAACAAATAAATCATTTTGGCTTCAATTTGTTAGTGCATATTTTACTCTTAACGGCATATTATTGCATTTGGCAATTTGTAGAGCATATTTATAGCATATCTTGTTATTTTTAGGTCATATTTAACTCTTTTAGAGCATATTTTGATATTTTAAGGATAATTTTTGTATACCTCATGAAATGTTTAAAAAAAAATAAAATGAACTTTAATGGATACCATTTTATCGTTGAGAAGCTTGTCTTGTAGAAACAAGAAAATGTCGTAAGTGCAGAAAACAAAACTTTACACATTGTTATATGTATGAAAAATGTCACTTACGATAAAATTACTTTCGCTATAAATCTGAAATGACACTTAACCCTTAAATGCACACTGTATCTTTAAAGATACAACCATTAAAAATGCTCCCAAAGTTTTATTTTAGGTTCAATAACGGTTAAAATGACGTTAACTCTTTTAGAAGACATTAGCTGTTTGTTTGGAATTCATTTCTTTAAAAAAAATTTTGATTTGTCTGTGTAGTTAACGATCAAACTCGAAAAATATGATTTTGTTAAAATTAAATAAACTACATATTTTGCAATGTAAAATCTAACACCAGAGTTGTAATTGAGACTGAAAAAAAATATGATGTTGTGTGGAAATATATCTAGAAGCCATAAAAAAATTATCTGGAAAAAACTCTTGCAAAACCGAGCCAAAAAGTCTTATTGTTTTGTTGTATCTTATAAGATACACTGAGCACTCATCTACAGATTGGAAATTCGAAGTTGCTTAAATTTTACACTATTTTATTACATATAATTATTTAAATTTTTCCTATTTGGTAATTTTTTATGATCATTTTAAGTATTTTTATTATACATGGATTAACATTTTATTTATTTTAGATTAATTTAAGATTTTTTTTTTAAGTTTATACAAGGTTTTAAAGGAGTTAACAGATAAAATTCGATGAATTAGAAAGTTTGCAAACTATAATAAGAAATTACTTAGCCGGAAATGTACAGGATTAGAAAAAAACAAGCATGTTTTATTTTAATTAATTAACCGTGGTATCTTTAATTAATCGCGATTGAAAAAGAGATATATATTTATTTTGGTGAACGTTTTTGGAATATAAGGTGAAAACTAAGAAAACTACTTTAATTAACCGGAAATATCATTCATAAGAAATGTTTCCGGTTCCAAATATACCTTACAGTCAATGCTTAAGTTTATTGCACAATTATGAAGACTTTGCTACAAAAGCGGAGAGAAATGGGACACTAAGAACTGACATCCACCCTGTAAGAGGCCAAAATGCAGTTAATCGATGAAAACATATATAAAAATAATTTTCTCATCAAAATTAATTATTATAATGATCTGAAATTTTTCCCAGATGTAGTCAGAGCACATCAGTGCAATTCTGTCCAAAAAAGTTGGTCTTCATTTGCATCTAAGTTCTGTTGTCCTAATTTAAATCTCAAGTCAAATCAAATATTTTATTTTTTTATGATGGTGTTTTCATACCTACCATCATCAGAAGGGGTCATACTGAGTTTGTCATTCTATTTGTAAAATGTCGAAAAAGTTTTTTAAGATCATATGAAGAATATATATTTTGGGTCCTGGTAATATTCTGAATATATCTACCTATGTCCGTCCGTCTGTCTTTCTGGCTGTTGAAACCAGTATAGGACTCGAGGCGGACCACCTAGGGGAACGAAATTTGGCCTAAATATTTTTCTTATATAAGGTTTGTCAGGCATTAAAAATGGATAAAATCGGTACATAAACAACAACGCTCCGGATCGAAAACTAAAAACACAGGGTGTCCATTGTAAATCCAGTTTATACTTTTTGGATATTTTTACAAAAAAGCATGTACGTCCACGAAATTTTGCACAATTAGTGTAAGGTTCAACATAAACTTAGAAACCAAAAATGGGCATGGTCCGACTACTATACCGCCCACCATCCATAAAGAGGTTAAATGTAAAATGTCAAAAAAAATGTTATACAATTAGTTTAAGGACCAAAATAAGCTCGAAAACCAAAAATGGGCGTACTCCGCCCACTTTACGACCCACTTCCCATATGTGGTAGTATTTTAAAAAGTTCCAGTTGGCGGATATATAGATTGGGCAAAGCTGAATATAACATTCTTACATGATTGTGTCTAATATTATATTCTTATGTATTATTTTTAGTTTAATTCATATTTTTTGCATTATTTTCCTTAAATTAAATAATGAAAATTTTAAATTGTATTGTTTCTGACAACTTTGTTAAAAAAATAAACTAAAACATTCAAAATTTAAAACATTTATTATACGTTTTATAAAAACACTTTTCTTTGCAAACAAAAATTGTATGTATAACATAAACTCTAGGGAGTGCTCAGTGTATCTTATAAGATACAACCAGTTTTTTGTAAATATCTTTTCAACAAAAACATTTTTTCAAAAATTCGAGTATGCAGTTGTTTATTTTATGTAATTTTATATGTAATATATTTTTTTCAGCAAAATCGGTGTTCATGTGCATTTAAGGGTTAATACGTCGATGAAATTTTGACAAATGATTCTGAATTATAGATTTTCATCAAAAATACGAATTTCGAAAATGTCGGTTGCGATATTTTGGTGGTCGATATAATAATTTTGATAATTTCTGAACTTATAATAGTATCGAGAATTAGATGGGTAAGAAAATAGAAGATCAATAACGTTTTTCTGAGATACAGTAAAAAATGAGAATCAAATTTCGACGCGGTTGATAAATTTCAGTTTTGCCTTATTTTATAACGTTGAAATTTTAATAAAACCCTTTGTTTAATGAAAAACATAATTTTGTTAAAAAATATACAAAATCTTTGTTAAGTGCATATTTTCGCGTTTTTTAGAGCATATTTTTAGTTTTTTACTGCATATTTAATGCGCATAAAACCCATTTTTTTTAGAGCATATTGTGGTTTCCCTGGTAATGACTTTTTGAGCGTTAACGAATAATTGTAAAATAAAATGTAAATTGTTTTATAATTATGTATACATAAGTGTATGAATTATTTAAGCAAAATTTAGATTCCCCTTTTTCAAGTGAATAAACAAAGAATGTTTAACCCTATATATTTTGTTTTAATAATTTTAAAATACAAAAATAAGTTATAAGTCCCTTAATATGAAAATGGCACGCTTCTCTTCTCATGCTTTTTTTTTTTTTTTTTGTTTCCTTTTCCAAAAACGCATTGTATGAATTACTTGTACGTCCATTAAAATCCTACTACAACTCCCACTTTTTGTTTACTGTTGGTCTTACTTTTGCCAATGCATGATTTATGCCGATACATTTTTATTTATTATTTTCGACTTTTTTTTTTTTTAATTTATTTTGTGATTTTAATCGTTTTAAAAGTTATTGAGTTATTTGGTTATTTTGTTTTAGAATTTTATTGTTGTCTAAGTGTTATTATTTGTTTACTAAGAGACGTGTTTTGCATTAGTTAATTGTAGTTGTTGTAGTTTTTTTATTTTACATATTGGAATAATGAAAGACCAAAAATAATATAAATAAGAATATATTAATTAAAGTGTGTGCAAAAATTACAGTGTTGTACTAAATTTACATCGAGTTCAAAGTAAAATATAAATTTTGTTATGTTTTATTCGACTATATTTTTGAACATAGATAATTTAATTTTATTCCATTCACAAAAACTTTAAATGTAAATTGAAAGTATGTATATTCCATATTTAACAAATCCGATTATAAAAATGGCTAAGTTCAACTTTTCCAACATTAACTATTGTTGTACTATAATACTGATAAGAATCTCTGACCGCTTTTAAATTCCTTATTTCATCAGAACTAAAGGCTGACGATGGTAATTATGATATGTGAATGCATTTTTGTAGTGTGATGGTGATGACGTTTACATTTACAGTTTATATACACGCTATAAGCACTTGCATCGACAGTATTTATTCCCAATAATTAAGGAATTGGAAATCAACATAATACATGCCTGAACGATTATAATTTGTTGTTTAGTTTCTTTTTTTCTGTTTGTGTTTTTGTAAGTTATGTCCCTTACAATACATATATACCCAGCAAAAAAGGAACTGAAAAAGAGCTGAAAAAGTCATGAATTTAACATTGTGTTGGCATTGGAAGAAAGTACTTATGGTGCAAAAGAGCTGCAGAAGTTCTTTTTTTAACCCATGGTTGTCATTGGTAGGATGTTCTTCTTTTATGCTTCTTATTCATTTCTTTTAAAGTACTTCCTTTAAATGTTTATGTTTATGAATTTTTTTTATAAAAATTCAGTTTTAGCCTTATTAAAAGATAATAAAAATGCATTAAAATTTATAAAATTTTAATTTTCTTAGAAATTATTAAGCTTTTTTCCAGCTAAAATTTCATTTATTTTCACTTTTTTGGAAGTAATTATTAAGAAGTAATTATTAAGAAAAATTAAGTACTGTTAAGTTGTACTTAAAATGAAAATTAAACAAAATCCGTTGAAATACATAGATAATTCGAATTTATTATCGAAGCACTTGTTGAATATATAAAACAATTGCAGAAAACGCAAGTCTAATATAGTAGGCAAACTAATACGAATTTTTAAAGAAAATCTCTACACCTCTGGATGGAATGTGACTCATTCTTTAAATTTGTCTGTATTTTTTTATCAAAAAATGTATAAAAAAAGCTGATCTTCAGCATGATCTTCAGCATGAATTAAAAAAAAATTATTGAGATTAATTCAAACATATCAATACTGTCTGAAGGGTGATAAAAAGTATGTACTGGCGGACTTTTTTTACAACATCCTGTTCATGAATTCTACTTCACAGTTAAGGAAAATGTTTCAGATAAATATCGTGCAAATAAAAAATCTAAATTGTGTAATATACTATTCACATTAATCCACTTAGCTGTCTAGAACTCTGTCAATTTAATAAAACAGACTTAAAAAAAGTAAACCAATTCAAAAAAAAAAAAAAAAGTAAAGGCCTTATTCAGGGTATTAAAAAAATATATCGTCCCTGCGCTGACTAAATTACCTATGTAATTTTTAATAACTTTTTAGGAGAGCTCAAAAACTGTTTAGTTTAGCAGTTTCTTCACTACTTCGCTAAATTTTTACTAATTTTCTTCGTTTATGAGTAGGCTTACTAACACTAATTATGTGTTTTATGAAAAAGAATGAAGTTTTTGGCGCGTTTTTGGAAAAATCAAAGAAAACTTTACATAAGTAATTTTGTGGAGCAATTTTTTGTTAAGATATAATTGTGCTTTTGTTTTTGCAGGTTCTTAAGTTCATTTAAATATAAGTTTGAACTATGAAAGGAGGTATTATTAGTAATACCTTGGTCAAATTTCAACTTCCTAAGATAATTGGAACATGCCATTAAACGGTAATTTGTTGATGATCCCAGAAATATCTTCCAAAAAATTAAAAAAGAAAATTCATCAATATTAATGTTACATGTATCAAACGATACCTAAAGAAAAATTAATGAACCCGTATTTGATGATTTTCAGAAAAAAGATTTTAAATAAGATAAAATTTACTAAAAATTCCTGAACTCAATAAAGTGCATCAATTTGTGCGAAGACAAAAAATGTTGCAAGTGTACCCTTATGTGTCTTAAACTAATTCCCAAAATATTAGGAATCAATTATTTTACTTTCG
Source organism: Protophormia terraenovae (assembly GCA_951394005.1). NCBI lineage: Eukaryota > Metazoa > Arthropoda > Insecta > Diptera > Calliphoridae > Protophormia > Protophormia terraenovae. The sequence goes on from OX596074.1 coordinate 150,346,887, forward strand.
TGAGCTGGACCAATTTTAAAGTACCTCCAAAAATATTATTTTCGATCATCACTTTTTGATTAAAAGAAATTCAACATATAATAGGTAACTCTCAGATGACATTGACATTGGAAGACCATACCTCCCGAGATTTTTCCTGTTCTGATTATTAAAAAATAAATAAAATTTATAATAATCTAAAACTGAAAGACAGACAGACGGACAGACAGACATCATCAAAGCTTTAGTTGACGTAAGTCTGTGTCACTTAATTTTGATATAACTAGTCTTAGGATGTACACTTTCAGGCGGCATATCATAAGTATACAATATTAAATAATTTATGTTTAAATTTTAATATAACCCTTTTCTCTAAGAATATTAATAATATTAACTTGTATGAAAAATGATTTACATAGGTAATTTTGTTGGAGCATTTTATATATGGTTTTACATAGGTAATTTTGTAAATCCTAAACTAGTCGAGATATCGACAAATGCATTGGTGGTCATATGTATAACTAGTAGGGGATCCAAATGCAGCAATAAAAAAAATTTCCAAAATTTTTACATAGGTAATTCAGTCAGCGCAGGGACGATATATCAAATATTTTATTAAAAATTAATACAAAATTAATTTTCTTTTAAATTTAAAACTTTAAACAATCAAAATTTCAAAAGTGCATACAATTCATTTTTACAAAATGAATTGTATGCACTAAACTTTTTGTGCTCAATCCTTATATATGTTGTATATGTGAACATTTGAATACATTTATATTAGGGTATATCAAATTTTTCGGGAGAGAAAAAACGCGAAAAGGTGTATAGCAAAAACAAAATAAAAAAAAAAGAATTAAAAAATAAAAATTATTTTCCAATTTGAAATTAGTTCTCTACCAATAATTGAAAACTTTTATTTTTCATATGTTTAGGCAATAAAAAGTTTAGAAGTTTTTCCCGAAATGGTCTCGCAATTTTGGCTTACTATGAAAAAAATATTTTGAATTTCTTTACCATGGGATTTTGTTCCCCCCGAGGACTATTTAGTGCATTTGAGCCACCCTAATGTACATATATTCCCTATTTTGGTTTTAGTGGTAATTTACACTTATTTATGTTATAATGGTGTTATGGATACATGGTTCGTTGGATCGCAGAATATTTGTTGTTTACTTCAATATTTTCTCTTAAAGTTATTTCTTTTTTTTTACTTCTGCAGGCGGCGCCGAAACCGAACCAAACTATAATTTTAATTTGTTATTTTATTCGTATGTACAAATTTCAGAATATAGCAAAGAAAAACGACAATAATGATTACGACGACTTCTCCTATTGTACATTGCGTGTGATGGAGTTGTTGTATTTCCATTTGTTAAAATTTGTACGTGACATATCGACAATTGTTCGCATGCAAATTAGTTTTTTTTTTTTTTTTTTGCATTTCTTGTTTATAAATTTCTTTAAAATATCTATCGTTTGTCTTATATGTAGGGTTTTTGATTTAACACTTCGTTTTTAAGAAGGGGCAACATTTATTTTTATTTGCAACAACTATTATGTCGTTTGAAAATATATTTTACATTTCATAGGCATTTTAGTTAATATCCTGTCAAATTATAATACGAGGAAGGATAACAATTGTACAAATTTAATTTTTTGTAAAAAATACAATAATTTTTTTAGGTAGGAGAAATGTCAAAGTGTAGTGTAGAAAATTACACAAGTGAAGGCATAACTGCATATAAAAGTATCAAAAATGTATCGGTTAGAAATGTGTTAAAGGTGTAAAAGATTGATTTATTCCCTTTATGAAGTGTTATAAATTACTTGAATAATATTAATAAATTACTTTTAAATAAAACATGTTCACAAAGTTATATTTATTGTTTGATTTTACTACATGTTAATATTAACTAAGATATTTTATTATATATTTTATATCTTCTACAAAATGATTGATTTTATAAAAAGAAAGGGAAATAAATTCACTTGTTCATTTTAAAATTAAAATACAATACGAGTATGATAAAAATTTAAATAAGATTTTTTATAAAGAAATGAAAATAAAATAAAAAAAAAAAAAACAAATTGTACTTTGATCGCTGCAAAAACAAGCGACGACAAAAAAAAAACATTTATTCATTCATGTAGTAGATCAGCAAAGGGAGATACATATGATGTAGATGTTTTTTACATTATAAAATTAAGTGTTGCCATTAAACTAAAAACATATGCTTATAATGTATTTATATCAGTGACAATATCCTAAGTACAATACATACAACTTTAGAGAATCTAATCAAAAAATGTATTGTAATATGAAATTAGCATTATTATACTACAAATAAAAATTTCAATTTGTTAAATGGCAACTCTTTCATCATTTTTAATTAATTTATATACAATATAAATATTTTTATTTTACCATTATCCATTACTGCTCTCACAATTTGTTTTGAACTTCCTCGATTTTCTTGTTATTAAATTTAAAAGAACAACATACAATATAAGTAGCATTCAATATGTTTGCATTGCTAGCATAAAAAATACATATTTATGTACAATGATGAATAGATGGATTGATGGCGCGTTTCATATTTGGTCTTTGTTTATTTACTTTTGTCAACAGTGTGGTAAACAAGCATATGCTGTCAGTTCTATTAGTTTGGTTGGTTATTGAGGTTTTTCTGCAGTTTGTTGATATTCGAACTTCTCTCAATTTGATTAACTACAAAACATTGGTTTATTTGTATGCAAGTATTATGTGATATGGTCTCTCATCGTCACTAGCATTATTTATATTTGTAGCCTAAAAGGAATATTGTTCTCTTCTTAGATACACAGTTTCCATTAACATTTCAAAAACAAGAAAGAATTTTCATATTTACAAAATGTTAAAAGTTCACCTATTCCCAAACAATATTGGAACTGAAAAAGCCATATCACATAAGATGTGAATATCTATTAAAAAAATAATAATAATTTCTGACAAAGTAACAATGTTATGTAGAAAAAAATAGGAACCATATAATTTGTTGCGATTTAAATTTTATTTATTTAATTGTTTATTATTATTTTGTTTTTAAATAGGTAGGTATATTTATTTATTTAAAAAATATAATATAATTTTGAAAAAGTTTTTGCTATCAGTTGAGTAAATATGTGAAATAAATTTAGTTTTATGTTAACAAAATACAAAGTTAAGATTAAATAATAATTTTTTAATCACTTATTTTTTTAATTAATTTTTTATTATTATTATTATATTTTTTAATGTTTGTTTTATTAATATTTTTATTTATTTATTTGTCATACGATTAGATTAGTTGATTTTTTAAATTTCTAGTAATTTGTTTTTAGAATAGAGTAATAGAAAAAAATATGAAATTCTGTTTTTAAACATAATTATTTTACAATTTAAAATGGTGTTGTTGTGATTTGTTGCTTGTTTTATAATTCTTGTGGTCCGCTATTATTAAATTTAATTTAACAAAACTAATGCAAGTAAATATTCCATATATGCAGGTATTGGCCGACATGTTTAATCTTTAAATGAAAATGTAAGAAAAATAAAATAAATAATTTAAAAGTAAATATTTTTTATTATGATCTATTGTATAATATTTATAAATAATAATAGATTAATTGAATAATATATAAAGTTATTTCTTATTTTCTCTTATTGGTGAAATTGAAGAATATGAAAAAATCGCAAAAACTGAATAAAAGTTACGTCTATTTTTTATTTATTTTTTTTTTTTTTTTTGTTTTGTTTTACAATATGTACTATTTTTCAATATAAGTCAGAAAAAAACTTTTATAGTACTTAGAAAAAAAACACTAATTAACATATTTCTGCTCGAAGAAATAAATCATAAAATTATTGTTGTCTTCCAATTTTTATGCAATTACGGTCCCTGATATTCATTATAATATAGAATCACTGTTTTAAATTTTGTAAAAAATAAATAAAAATACAACATTTAAAAAGCATATTCTATTCATTAACTGCCTATTTTATTAAACGTAAAAAATAAAATAAAAATAATTCGTATCTTAACATTTTATAAAAAACCCATATAAAATGCTGCAAAGCACTTCAGCTTTTTATTATATCATAGACCTGTTAAATAATAATAAAAATGCTTTAAAATTTGTAAAATTTAAATTTTGTTAGAAATTATCACCATTTTTTCCCGCTAAAAATTCATTTATTTTAAATTTTTCGGAAGTAATTATTAAGAACTTCCAAAAAAGTTTAAAATATGCACATTGTTCCACTTTTGAAGTTGTGAAAATATTCTTTTTTTGGAAGAACTTCATCGTTTTTTGCTGAGGATAGGGTGTGCGCTATGATTTGTTGCATTTATAATTCGAAAGGGACAAGACAGACGCATTACAACTCAGTCATTCTTTCAGTCAGTTCGTTAGTCACACTTTAAAATATAATTTCTCTTTTTACTACTTGAATTTAATCATTCTGAATGTTCATCACTCACTCACTCGCTCGCTCAGACAGTCAATCAATCTAACTAACAACAATAAAAATAACAACAAAAAAACAAAAAATGCTCCTTAGATTTGACGTTGTATTTTCATGTATTTGTTTCTGTTGTTATTATTTGATTATGTGTATGTTTGCACAATTTTTTTCACCGTCTCAGTCTTTATTTACACCGTTAATCGTTTACATCGTTGTTTTTTTTAAATGATATTCCGCGCGCGAGTTTTAAAGCATATAAAAAATAAAATAACAAAAAAAGAAAATCTAAACTAAATGTTACTAGATGCTGTTGTAGTGATGAAAATACAACAGCTAACAAAGCAAAAATAATAATAATAATAATGGATTTTAATTGAAAATAAATATCAACATTGATATATTAATTAATAATAAAAATGTACATATATTATTTGAAATAATAAATAAAAATCTATCAATATTAAAAATATTACTTTTACAAAAAGACAGATCAGCTAAATAGATAGAGTAAAATATGACAGAATAAAAAATGTTTAAATTTATTTTGAAATGATACGTTTTGTTTATTTTACATTATTAATTTAATTTATACCATAATATGCACAATTTATTATAATTTTTTAAGTATAGTTATAGAGTGAGTGCTGCTTTTACAATTATCATCTCATAAATTAAAATCACATGTTTTACTCCTTGATACGACGACGTAACTGGCGACAAAACATGTTATAATCTTTGTGTAATATGTTAAGTGAACGACTTTGAGGAGGGTCGGTCAATTGTGTAAAATATAAAGTGCAAAAAAAAAATAAAATAAAAATAAATAAGAAAACAAACGAACTTTTCGAAGTGAATAAAGTCATCTGAGTGTTTTATTTTTTTCTGTTTTCGTTAATTGAGTTGCGTGAAAATCAACTATAAATATTTTTCCGTTGGATTATCTCGAGTTTTATTTTGCCAACATGTGTGCGTTTTATTTTTGTATTATTTTTTTAAATACTATTTTATATTAGTCTTAAAATGTTATCAAATCAGAGTTTTTAAGGAATTTATTAATTTAATTTTATATAGCAATAAAATTTGTTTTTTGTTTACATTTTGAAATCAGTTACTATATAATAACACATTTTTTAAAATAACTAAAGATTTTTATTTTTAACATTTTTATCAAATTGCTATTTTTATTTTTAATTATTTTCTTTATTTATTTATTTATTTATTTTCTTTATTTATTTATTTATTTATTTATTTATTTATTTATTTATTTATTTATTTATTTATTTATTTATTTATTTATTTATTTATTTATTTATTTATTTATTTATTTATTTATTTAATAATGAAAAGTAATAAATTAACCATAATATAGTTTTTAATTTTCGAAATATTAATTCTAATTTAAAAATTTGAAATACATACCTATGTACTTATGCCCCTTATTTTGTAAATCCCTTCACCTCACTTTGAAAAAATTTTCATACAAATTTTTGAAAAACAAAAACAATTTACATGAAAAATTTTTCAAAGTGAGGGGAAGTGTTTTACAAAATTAGGCCCTATATTTTTCAATCTGCTAACAAATCAATAAATTCCTAAAAAAAACTACAATTTCAAATATATTTTTTTATGTTACTTATAAATATTTTATAAAACTTTAAGAAAATTATTTTTTCTTTTAAGAATAAAACAAAACAAACTAAACCAAAATGACAATCTATACGATACATTTATACAGTATGTCAAGAAAATGTTTTTACATTGAAGAAAAAATTATTATTTCAACTTTATTTTACAATATTTGCAAATGTTTATAACATTGCAAATTTTTTTTGTTACATTTTGTTTTAGGTATATTTCTTTAACGGGTTAACCAGAAAAAAAATTCATTATGAATGTAATTACAAAAATACAACAACAAAAACTACACATACCCTTTAATCTACCTGTCAAGAAAATGTTTTTACATTTGCGTTTTTTTCGCTATGTGAAACAATTTTTGGAACTTTTGGATGTATTATTGTCAATAAATTGTCAGTGTGATAATTATAATCACATAGTACAAGAATATGTGTTCAAATCCATGATATATATTACGTGTAATCCATAAATTATATATTAAGTAATTCAAGAGAAAAAACTCCAGATCATAAACCCATTTGGGGTTTTTTATAACCTCCAATTCGGGAAAATTGTTAAAGATATTGTAAAAATGTATTCCTTATTAAGGCAAATACTTAATAGAATATTAAATCGATCCAAAATTGCCGTAATATTGTAGTTGATATCTCTTAATATCCATCTTCTTCAAATACAGTTAGGGACAAAACTATCGTATACCTTCAATAGTTTATAAAGAATTTAAAATTGTCGTATGCAGTATTTTTTTTAATATATTTTTATTTAATTAAGTTATAAAAACAAAATTAATATCCAACACATTATTTAAAAAAATACAAAATAATGAAAATTCATTGGGACAAAAGTATTTGTACATATAATCTACACCTACTTATAATACTTATATTGGAAAAATTTAATATTTTGTGGGTCCTCCTTTTGCATCTATCACGGCCTGTAATCTTCTGGGCATCGATCGGACCAAATTTCTCGTTTCATCTGGAGATATTTCCTTCCAGGCTTCCTCCAAAGCAATTTTAAGTTCATCCCTGCTTCCGACGTGCTTTGTAGCGACTTTACGTTTCAAAATATCCCAACAGTGCTCGATGGGGTTTAAGTCAGGTGATTGGGGAGGAGAATTAAGTTGTCTTGGTGCATGGTAAAGCAACCACTCCTTCACTGAACGCGCTGTATGTTTTGGGTCATTGTCCTGTTGGAATATCCAACTTTGGCCAAGACCCAAACCATCTACGGAATCCTTCAAATTGTCTTCCAATATACGTTTATATTGATGCTGGTCCATTACACCATCTATAAATACCATTCGCCCTACCCCACTGGCTGCTATTGCCCCCCATACCATAACACTTCCCCCACCATGTTTCACTGTTGGGGTCAAATTGTTTACATCTAACGCTGTATTTTTTTTGCGCCACACTTTTCCCCTGCTATCATTTCCGAAAAGATTGACTTTGGTTTCATCAATAAACAAAACCCTATTCCAAAATTCTTCGTCCTTATCAATGTATCGTTTGGCAAACTCTAAACGCAAATGCTGCTTTTTTTTTTACTAATCAGCGGTTTCTTGCGGGGAATTCTACTTGCATATCCCGCAGAATGTAAGATCCTCCCTACTGTTTTTGGATGAACAATTGTTCCGGTAGTATTTGCGATTTGTTGCGCTAATTTTGCCCGAGTTACTCTTTGATTTCTTGCCACTTCTTTTATCACCAAGTTCGCTTCCCGTCTGGAAACCTTTTTTGGCCGTCCAGTTCTTGGCACATTTTCAACAGATCCGCTGTTTTTATACTTGTTTACAATGTATTGTACTGTGGAATGTTGCAAATTTACTAAATTACTTATATTCCGGAGAGATTTTTTTTATGTTCATCAATAATTAAATTTTTAATATCCAAACTCAACTCTTTTCGCTTTCCCATTTTTGATGTGCTTATTATTCAAAACGTTAAAACCAACTTCTTATTTTGTAAAATAAAACTCGATTAACGAAGAAAATATAACGGTATTTAAAAAAAATCATCATACAAGAGTCCAACGTACAAATAATTGTACAAAGTACTGATGTACAAATACTTTCGTCCCAAAGATTTTTACTAAAATTGTACTTTTTTTAACAATGTGTTATATATTAATTTATTTTTTATCAAATAATTCAATAAAAATGGACCTGAATTAAAACTACATATAATAATTTTTTATTCTTTATAAATTATTGAAGATATACGAAATGCATGGGGTGTACAAATAGTTTTGTCCCTAACTGTATTTGGCAGAGTTAAACCTAGAAAAATTTGAATATATCCACTAGGGCTTATAATAAAGTGCTGTGGAAAGGGTATATCAATTTTATCTTCCAAGAAACAATGAAAAAATACAGATGGATTACAATTACAGATAGAAAACTACATGGAAAGAAACACTCTTATGGGGACAAAGTATTCAACAATTATAATCATTCCCAATGATTTAAGTTGATAAGCTTAAAAAGTTATGGAACGAATTGTATGAATGTTTATACTAAGTATATAATAATACAATTTAATACGGTCAGAATACGCTGAAAACCTTCAAAATCCTTTACAAAGCATTTAGAAAATTAAATAATAAATATTCATACTTTCTTATTTAAAAGATATTGTTAAATACAGATAAATTGTATTCAAAATAGTTGGAAAATCGGTTTTATTATGAAATAAAACAGGTGTGCAGTAACATTTCTAGACTTTTAAAGCTCATTTAATAAAAAATGTTAATAAATATGAGTTTATGAAGGATGAAAACTAAAATTCAAATCATGAGAAAAAGAATGACTCCAAGCATATATGAGCAAATAATGATAATGCGACAAAAATTTATTTACAAAAATCTTTAAATATACCAGCATAAGGTCCAAACTTTCATCCCACATCATTTTTTTCTCCTTATTTGAAGAACAAAGTGACAAAAAGGCATTACAGGACCATAATGAACTAAAAAAACGCATTAATGTTGGAATATACAAAATTCCAATTGACTGTGACATTCATTAATAATTTTATTTGATGAAAAAGGTTCCACAAGCAGTTATATATACCAGCTGTTACCATTTTAAATTAAAAATTCCGAAAATTTTTGATTTTCTTAAGCAGTTTTATAAATGTAAAAAGAATTTCTTGACACTAAGATTTTTGTGTTTGTTTCGTTTTTGCTCCATTTCTAATAGTTTAAATCATTAAATATTAAGTTTCTTTGAGTTATATAATAATAAATATATTAATTAACAAATTCGTATTAAAAACTTTTACATTAGCAAAAAATTATATAGTTTTTTAAAGCCAAACTTCGACAAATTCATGTTTTCTTTTAATGTAAAAACATTTTCTTGACATACTGTATATATATGAGTATTTGTGTAGATACATTTTTACAAATGTTATTTATGTAAATAATACATGGTTTTGGATTTGTTTTTCGCTTGTCTTTAGTTGTGGTTGTTGTTATTGTTGAATTTGTGGTATAAAACAAAAACGAACGGAAGTGCTTTAAATTCTACGCTTCGTTGTTAAGTACGTTTAGTAGCCAGTATTGTTGTAGTTATTATATTTATTTTATCATTAAAAAATCATTGTGTCTTTTAGTGTTTTATGATTGATTAATTTAATAATACGCGCATGCTTACCTGCATTTTAATCAGTTTTATAAAACAAAACACTTTTTGAATTTTTCAATAAGTTGTATTTTTTTATCTATCAATTATATTTTCTTAATATAATAGTAAAAACATTTTTTTTTATAATTTGTGTTTATATGCAATAAGGTATTTATGGAAATATAAAATATTTATTAGTGAAATGAATGAGTATGCATACAACACTTTAGTAGTTGTACATAATTTGAATAAAAAAACATCTCTCTACCTACAAAAAAGACATTCTTGAGTTCTATAGTTGATGACAGTGAAAATTTAACATTTGATAAAAGTTTCTTTTTTAAATATTAAATTTGATGAAATTCTAATTAATGTAATTATAACAAATAAGTATTTATGAATAAACTTATTGGGTCTACCTTTCAAGTATTAAAGTATTTATGAACACAGTTTTAACTTGATCCTTATTTCAAACGGTTTAGTGGTTTGGTTTTCAAATCTTATGAAATTTCGCATTTAAAGTAAAATTTCAATTTGTTTGTGAAATGTAAAATTTCCAATTTTTTTTTTTTTTAATTTAATCTAGGATTTTTTTTTTTTTTTTTTGAAATTTTGATAATTTGGTCAAACATTAGCAATAAATACTTCAAATAAATTATTCTCGCAGAGTAGACACAAAAAAGTAAAAGTGCAGAATTAAGGGAACATTTTTATTTATTTATTTCAATTCGCATTTTACAAAAATTCTAGGGGCAATATTAAAAAAACTAAAAAAAGACGGGCCTAAAAATGATGTAAAAATTTATTTCGACCCGAATATCTCTTAAACTAAAAGAAATAACATACACATGTAAGCGTATTTTTTGTATAGATTTACAAGGACTATCTATATATAAAATTTCTTTTCCGTCATATCATAAATGAATTTTTTGCGATTTAAAAAAAAATGAAATACCCGAGATGGGCAACTTTGGAGGACCACCCACTTCCCCCCCGACCCGCTAGGAGCTTGTACTCTTCCAAATCAACTCGGAAACACCTCATCTTTATACCAAATTTTATAAAATTTTTTTTTTATGAATACAGGTGAAATAATGGACCGATCATAACCTATTTCAATAGGCTTCGTCCTTGTTTTTTATATTTTCGGAACTAGTCTAGATATGCATTTGAAAATAGATTAGTAAAATAAAGTAAAATAAAAAAAAAATGTTAAATTACACATAGAAATTTTCTTCAACACACCGACAATATTTTTGCATTAGTACTAATCAAACTTTTTTTTAATTTTAAATCTTAGTTTTTTTTTTTTTTTTTTTTTTTTTTTGGAAAATTTTAACTTTTTGATGAGGTAATTTCTTAAAAATATATTTTTTTAAATCCATAAAAAAATTAACTAAAGCTTTGTTCACATTTGTCAAATATTTGACCAAATTTTCGTGACCACTAGTTTTACTAAAAAAATTGTATGGCGTTGTTTGCTATTGCAAATATTTTGAACGAGAAAACAACATAAAACAAGATTCGATAAAATGTCATTAAAATGGAAAAGTTAGAAAATATATTATATAGTGGTTACGTCATTTTGGTCAAATATTTGGCTAGTCTGAACATACCTTACCATTACTTTTAAAAACATGTAACGCGTAAAGTGTTTTAAGATATATTCATAATACGCTTTATCCATAATTATACATAGAAATAATGGTTGGGAGATATAACAAAGTAATAATTTACATGCACTTTAACTATCAAGAATAATTCAATTGAAAAATATATACAACTTTATTAACACCTATAATAAACCATATAATTAACATACATACATAAATAAAAATGAATACGTCCTTGTTAAACAATTTTTTTGAAAGTGTTTTAATTTTAATTAAAATTTGCGAAAATTTTGTTTGAAAAAAGAAACAGTTTCATTAAAACTTATTATTTATAGCTACCAAAATAAAATTATAATTAAAATTGTCTATACCTAAATAGCGGTGGGTCGACTTTTTGGTGACAAACTGATTTTTTGTAAAAGATCTTTAGTAACCGAACGCACTTAATTTATGCAGCACGAATAAACACTTATACACAAAACACATGTTAAAACATTATTTAAAGCATATAACAAACGCATGTGTAATACAAAATAAATACCTTTAAATAAATACATGCTTTATTAAAAAAAATTTAAACCGAACTCTAACGCATTTTTAAAAGTAACGTTATTTGATTTATTTCCTATCGTTAATTGGATTTGAAGTTGTTAAGTTGGCATTATCTATGAGAGTGTCTAAGCGTGTGTATTCAAAAAAAGCTGTTTTATTCGTGTTATAGTGAAAATTAATAGTAATTTTAATTCACAAATTTGTCTAATGTCATGTAGTAAATGACACTTTTTGTCATTTAACAAGAGAAGTTGTAACTTTTACAACTACTAACCAAAACAAATTGTATCTCTACCCCACACGTTGTAATAGTGGCAATATATTTTTTATCTTTTTTAATAATATTATACATTTTTTTTTTTGAATTTATATTGCAACATTGTTTTTATGACATTGTTTATTTGTGTGGTTTTATATGCTTATTTAAAATTTGGTTTATAGTTTCTTTTCGCACTACTTAAAAAGAGTAATTAATTTTTAAGTAACATTTGTTAAAGTAAAATAGTAAATGATTATCGAAATATGTACATTAGGGATATAACCAAATTTTGGCCATAGCACCACGCGATGGAGAATGTTGTCATTTTTCGGGTCATTTTGGAATAAAAACCTCACCCACAAAAACGATTTTTTAAAATCTCCCCAAAAAAGGTTCATACATTTTTACTAAAAAATTTTTAATATTTTATTAATAAAGTAAAATAGTAAAGTTGTTTTTAATTATTAAAAGATATAAACTTTAAATTTAATGTGGACATTGTTTTTCATAATGGTTATAAATGTTCTTTCTGTACTACTTTAATACCACGTTGTGTGAATATGTTGCTTCGCTGTTACATTGGTATTATTGATTTCGAAACTTTACCGCGTTTTGTGGGTGAATTTTTTTGATATTTGCAAAAAATGAGAAAAATTATAGTCCTAATGTACATATGTTTAAAATAAATTAAAGTGTTTTATTCTAAAACGTTTAAGGCCAAATCTTAAATTATTTATCATTTGTTATATTAACTTGCTATGAGCAATGTAAAAAAAAAACTAATTAAATCTTGCATTTACTTTATTATAGACTATTCTACTTCGAGCAGTTATCCCGGTTTTCGGGTAAATACAACATTAAACAGAATGGATACCGATGATGTGGAATCAACTTCAAGCAGTGCAATGTCTAAAATAGGAGCTCTATTTACTTTCACCTCACCAGCCGTTAAAAAATTGCTGGGTTGGAAACAGGGCGATGAAGAGGAGAAATGGGCCGAAAAAGCAGTCGATAGTCTAGTAAAGAAATTGAAAAAACGACAGGGAGCCATAGAAGAATTAGAGAGGGCATTATCTTGCCCAGGACAGCCATCAAAATGTGTGACTATACCCAGATCATTAGATGGAAGATTACAAGTAAATTATATTTGCAATTTAATTATGAAAACGAATTTTTTTATAAAAAAAATTGTTTTTATTTTGAATAGGTTTCACATCGCAAAGGTCTACCACATGTTATTTATTGTCGTGTCTGGCGTTGGCCGGATCTACAATCACATCATGAACTAAAACCCCTAGAGATATGTCAATATCCCTTTAGTGCTAAACAGAAAGAAGTGTGTATTAATCCGTATCATTATAAACGAGTTGAGAGTCCCGTTCTACCGCCTGTTTTAGTACCGCGCCACTCGGAATTCGCTCCGGGCCATTCGATGTTACAGTTTAACAATATCGGTGAATCAACAATGCCACACAATGTCAGCTATTCGACGGCCGGCTTTAATAATCATCTCAGTCCCAATAGCCCGCCTATGACATCGGTTGGCAGTCCCAGTTCTGTTAATTCCAATCCTAATTCACCATATAGTAGCATGGCGGAGACGCCACCACCAGCTTACAGTCCCTCAGAGGATGGAAACTCAAACAATCCCAATGATGGTTCGCAGATGTTAGACGCTCCGATGGGCGATGTAGCCCAGGTAAGTTATCAGGAGCCAGCGTTTTGGGCTTCGATTGCCTACTATGAGTTGAATTGTCGTGTGGGTGAAGTATTTCATTGCAATAATAGTTCAGTAATTGTTGATGGTTTCACGAATCCTTCGAATAATTCGGATCGTTGTTGTTTGGGTCAATTGAGTAACGTTAATCGTAACAGTACAATCGAGAACACCAGACGTCATATAGGTGAGTGAAAGTGAAAATACACCAATTTTATTTAAAACAACATAAAAAAGTATAGAAATATAAAGAATTTGTTAAACAAATTTTGAGTTCAGAGTGTGTTACAATAATGTAGGAAATTAAATTGTTTACAAGTACACTATCGGACAAAGTAAAGTGCGGTTTTTTACTCTTGCAATTTAGTGCATAATTATTGTCTTCTAGGTTCATAATGGTCTACATTTTTGGTATCCAGGTATTTGTCGTATTATATTCTTTAAATTAATATGCAAAAGAAGTTTTTGAAATATGTGTATTTCGAGTTTGGGGCGAAAGTGTGGTGTTGGTCATGCATTTTGTGCGACATAATAAAGTGACACTACATTATTTCCTAAAATTTTTAAAATTTTTTGATACAAAATGTATGGCATATTCTTAAGAAGTACTAAATTTTATTATTATATTCATTAAATTCTATTAAAATTATTATTGCATTTGAAAAATAAGGATAAATTTGGCCATATTATCGGTAAGTCTTCGACCACAATCCAGTAAGTTTTCTTGATTCCAGATAGAGAAAACTAATTTACATTAATGTAATTGTCTTCAAAGTGCAACATTTTATAATCTGACGCCAAAAAAAAACATTTCATTACAGAAAATTACAATAGAATCAAAATAATATGAAATTGAGAAGGCAGAAACCCTAAGACTACGAAGTAAAATCGTAACGATTCTCGCCAAAAGAGAATGAGTTTCATCATTTAAATACATAAAGAAAGAAGTAATTATAAATATATTAGCTTCTACTGTCAGGAAAAAGCTCAAACATAGGAGTTTTAGAAGTACCTATTCTCAGTAAAAGTCACATCATTGTTGTACTAATATAATAAAGCGACCCGTAATAGAAAAATAGCCATTCTAAAATGCAGTTATTTGGATGAATAAATATAAATCTTATTACGACTTTAAAAAAAAACTGAGAAAATTTTGGAAACTGCCATGGAAAAATCTGAAGTTTTAAATTTTTATATTAGAAGATCGTATAAAAAATGTTTTCTTAAATTTGGTACATATGAAACCCATTTGTTTGAACCTCAAGGCATATTAACTATTAGGTAGAGTTGAAAACACAGCTGACTTTTTTTTTTCTTTATTTGTGATGACTGTCAAATCTTTTCTTTATATGGTGTTTGTTTCTATGTGTTTTTGTTTACATTTTTTATATCATTTTTGTTATTGTTTCAATGTACAAAATTTGACATTTAACGAAAACAAATGAGAGAACTTTTTTTATTGTTGTATTTGTTGTAGAATTGCTCTAACCTAATAGTAAATAAGTCTTGTTTGAACCTTGTCTGGACAGTTAGGCTTGTAATAATTAAAATTACTTCCTCCATTATCTCTCCACTTAGAAATATGAGATTTTTTTGGCGAGAATGGCGATATAGCTACGACTTTACTTCGCGGTATTAGGGTTTCTGGCCCTCAATTTCTTATTATTTTCATTCTAAATTGTAATTTTGTATAATGAAATGTTTTTTTTTTTTTTGAACTAAGATTATAAAATATTGCACTTTAAAGACAATTACGTTAATCTTAATTAGTTTTCTCTATCTGGAGTCAAGAAATCTTATTGGATTGTGGTCGAAGACTTAACGATAATATGGCCGAATTTATCCTTATTTTTCAAATGCAATAATTATTTTAATACAATTTAATGAATAGAATAATAAAATTTAGTACTTCTTAAGAATATACCTTTGTATAAAAAAATATACATTTTGTATAAAAAAATTTAAAAAATTTTAGGAAATAATGTAAATTGTCACTTTATTATGTCGCACAAAATGCATGACCAACACCATACTTTTTCCCCAAACTCGAAATACACATATTTCAAAAACTTCTTTTACATATTAATTTAAAGAATATAATACCTGGACACCAAAAATGTAGACCATTATGAACCTAGAAGACAATAATTATGCACTAAATAGCAAGAGTAAAAAACCGCACTTTATTTTGTCCGATAGTGTATATGGTGAATAAAATTTCATTTGCTCATAGGGCTACATAGAAAAATTTAAATTTTTAACATAATTTTGCTACCGTTTGGCACATGCTCTCAGTAGAAAAGTTTTTATTTCAAAAGTAAATTTAAATAAAATATAAATTTATAATACATTGATATATTTAACTATGAACTTAATAAAAATGTTATTTATGACGTTTATTTCTCTGGCTAAAATTTTGTCATTATATATTGGGTTTGGCGAAATTGAAGTTTTCAGTTTTTGACGAAATTTCGAATGTTTTGTGAAGTTTTCGGTTTTTGATGAAATTTCGAATTTTTGTGAAATTTTAAATTTTTAGTGTCATTTTCGGCTTTTCCCGAAATTTAGATTTTTTTCGAAATTCAGATTTTTTTTTTTTTTTTTTTTTTTGTGAAAGTTTGAATATTAAAATATTACATTAGATTATATTATTAGAATATAATATTAATATTTTAATATTCGAAATTTCCCAAAAAAAAAAAAAATCGAAATTTCTAAAAAAATTTAAATTTCAGCAAATGCCGATATGATACAAAAAATTTTAAATTTCACATCAATTTCGCCAAACCCAAAATTTCAAAAAAAAAAAAAAAAAAAAATCGAAGATTCAGCAAAAATTTTACAAAAAAATCTAAATTTTCCTCTAAAATTCAAAATTTTACTAAAAACCCAAAATGTTGGTAACTACTATATGAGGGTGAGGGTAATCTTTAAAAAACGATACACCTTAACATCTTTCCTCGGAAAAAGAAAATGCTATTAGTGATGAAACATCTTCAATTTAAAAATACTTGTCATGTTCGGATATTTCCAACTTGATTTCAAATTTTCAAACATTACGAAAATGGTAAAATATTTTTTATTATTATTATTTTTTTTTATATTTATTCTACGTTTTTAGGAAAAGGTGTTCATCTCTATTATGTTACCGGCGAGGTTTATGCTGAATGTCTTTCAGATTCGGCCATCTTTGTGCAATCACGTAACTGTAATTATCATCACGGCTTCCATCCTAGCACAGTGTGCAAAATACCACCAGGTTGTTCATTGAAAATTTTCAATAATCAAGAATTTGCTCAACTTTTATCACAATCCGTCAATAATGGCTTTGAAGCCGTTTATGAACTAACAAAAATGTGTACAATACGCATGTCATTCGTCAAAGGATGGGGTGCTGAATATCATCGACAGGACGTAACCTCAACGCCGTGCTGGATAGAAATACATTTACATGGTCCATTGCAATGGTTAGATAAAGTTCTTATACAAATGGGTTCGCCACATAATGCTATCAGTTCGGTGTCGTAAAATAGTTGATAGCGCAGAAGCAGGAATAACATTAAGACAGCAAAGAAACAATAGCAACATCAAAGTTATTAGCATCTGTGCGAATAAAATGACGGATGTTGAATTTTCATTAAATATTAAGAAAAAATTCTATAGAATGTTAAGTTAAAACAATTGAATTAATTATAAAATGAAACAAAACTAATTGAAATTAGGATGATGAATATGATATAATGAGGAAGAAGATTGAAAAGCAGTTTAAAAGACCATCATTTCTTTTTTTTATTATCCTTTTTTACATTTTCTTTATAATTTTCAAAACAAAAAAGTAATACCTCATATTAAAAACACAAGAAATATTAATGATTTTTCTCATACAAACTTTTGTATGCTCTATATATTTGTTTTGTAAATTTGTAACTTTATAATACCAATAAAAGTTTTTTTTTCAAGTATTTTTATTTTTGATGGACCTTACGCTAGTTGGTATTATATCTTTAGTTTCAAATTTACTTTGAAAGTTTTCCTGCCTGTGTGGTATTACCTTATTTTATTTTTAAAACCAGCCTTATTTGTGATTTTTTTTATTTTATGTGTATTTTGAAAATTATTTGACTTTTTTTATTGTATGTGTTGTCCTGAATTCTACTTATACATATATATTTTTATATTAAGAACTTTTTTGTTTTATGTTTTTAAAATTCACTGTTAATGTTTCTTAAATAAAACTTTGATTTGATTTTGATTTTAAGAAAATAAAGTAAGCAAATATTATATCAAGAAAATAAAATAAGTGTTGATTACTTTCCAAATATGTAGCAGTGCTTAAATATTAAAAAAAGCGAAACAAATTTCTTAAAAACATATATATATATATATATTTTTTTTTTTTTTTTGTTTTTTATAAAACAATAACTTTTTCCACTATATATTTTTTTAACAATTCCTTATGTGCCTTTTTAAAAAATCTTTGCTTATATTTATTTATAAATTCACAAAAAGAAACAAAAACAATATTTTGCCTGATTTTATTAAATTTATATCTAACGAAATGTTTGAGTTATTTAAAAAAAAAAAATTATGCAGACATTTTCTAAGCTAACAAAAATTTTGTTGGGCATACAATCATAAGTCTTACATACATTTTAAAAGATTAAATTTGTTTTTATCATTTATACTTTTAATACTAATCAATAAAACGTGCAACAATTATGATCTTCCTTTAGTTTATAATGTAGACATTTTTTATTATTATTACTCTTTGGTTTTGCCTTTTTTAGTTTAAAAGAATTAAGAAAAGAAAATGTAATAAATAATTTTCTGAAAATTATACATAAATATTTTACTATAATTTTACTTTTACAATTAAAGAAAAACGAAAGAACCCAGGAAAAATTGTATCAGTTCTACAACTAGTTCCAGAACACATGAAAATAGCCTGTACTTGTTCTACTTTGGCGTTACGACCAATGATTTTTGTTTGAAATTGTCACCTCCAGAACTAGTTCTGTGGAAGTGTTAGCTAGCCAGTACCCATTCTATGGAACGGTTCTAGAACTAGTTCTTTAATTAGTGATTTTTGTTCGAAATTGTCACATTTGGAACTAGTTCCATAGAAGCGTTAGGGAACGGTTTCAGAATCTGTTTTTTATTTTTTATTCTAATGGACTACTTCCTAAAGGCTACTTTTGAAACCAATTGAATATTTAAAATACTCATTTTTTAATTTTTGAAATTTTGTATAAAAGTTTTTTAAAAAGTTCTAGGAAGTCATTAGAGAACTAGTAATTTGTTCTCGGAAGTGATTTAGAAGTCATACAGAATTAGTTCTTAAGCACTAGTTCTCTAAAACATTCCTTAAAACGAATTCAGAATCAGAATAAGGTTCTTCTCCATTAGTGTCAGAATTGGTTGTGATACCACTAGTTCTGAGGATGTTATTAAAGAATCTGAAGTGGTTCTGATTACATCAGTTCTATAACTAATGATTTTAGAACATGTTCTAAAATTTTTCCTGGGAAATTATAAATGTATTTTAATTATAAATGTAATCGATTTTTTATTTTATTTTTATTATTTTTTCAAATAAAATATTGATTTCATTAAATTTTACATTATAAAAAATAACTATTAAATTTTGTTTTTAGTAATATTTTATTTTGCAAAAAAATTCAAATAAGTTGCTTAAAAAAAATAATAAAAAAAAAATCAGTCATTACAAAAATAAATGTTCTGTATTGGATTTTAAAAAGAATTATTTTTAATGATTTAAAATTACATTAAAAAACTACAAAAAATTCACACACAAAATATATGCTTTGAATTAAGTCGTACAAAAACTATTAATCCTTTAAAAAACAAACTAATCAAATTTGAATTACAGAACATTAATTTTGAAATATTAAATAATGTCCATCACCAAAAAGCCTTAAAGTTATTTACAACATAAAGCTCTTTTAACTATTTTGAAAATTTTGCCTTAACAAAATATACTACTAAATAAAATCAATTAAATAATACATCTTGTAATTGTGTATTAAAAATATAAATATATAGATTTTTTAAATTTATAAAATGCCTTAAAGTAAACTACAAAAATTTTAAGTAATATGAAAAAAGAAATTTAAAAATGAGATTGCGACGGCTTGTGTGCCCGTTGCATTATTGTAAAATTCGCTTTCCCTTGGTTTTGTTTTCTACAATATAACTGGTAACAACATTATTGTATTTTTTAAAATTTATTGGCAAAACGAAAATTTATTACCGACATCAATTGTATAGACATTATTGACAAATGAAATTAATTAAAAAATGATATTAGAGTATTGTTAAATTCTAATATACTATACATACATGCTTTTTTATGCTTATTTTTCAAAATAAATATATTAAACAAAATATACAAATAAATTTTACAAAAATAAAATTTAGAAATAATAATCTATAAGGAAAATATTTAGCGTTTGTTAATTAAATGTAAAATTGAGGTATAAATATATAGGTGATCTTGATGTATTTATATTTTCAAAAGCCTTTTAATTTTATTGTATGTCATTATCCCTTTTAATTAACACATTGGAGTGAAAAGTAATAATGTGCAAAAAGTCATTGCAGGACGAAACTCAATGATTTAAATACTTTCGAAAGCTTTTAAATAATTGTACATTTAAAAGTAGTTATTTTTTATATAAATTCCAATCCTGTAATAAATAGTTGAAATATATTTCTGAAAGATCTATAATTTTCATAGTTAGCACACACGGGTTTGTAATGGAAATCAATCGTTTTTAAATCATAAGGTTTGCAAAAATTTCGATTGATTTTAAAAATAATTTTTGAAGCAATGTTTTGTTTTTTATTTACAAAATATACATGGGCGTCAAAAAAAGAAAACAGCAAGTATTATTGAAAATAAAGTTATTTTATATTTAGATTAAAAATGCTATGTAGAAAAGATTAATGCACATTTGTTTGGTAACTAACTAAATATATAATTCATAAGAAAAAAATTTTAAAACAGCAGCACATTAAAAAATAATGCACTTTTTGTGAATACATATCTTTTTTTAGGCGTCAAAAAAAAGTAAACAGTTTTTTAATAAATGAAAAAAAAATTTTTTTTATACTTTGTATGTTTTCCATTTGACTTTATTACATCCTTTAATATCCTAGGCAACTAGTCGACAAGTTTTTTGGCAAAATTCGGTGATATTTTGGGTTACTCTTTCTCTTATGCCAGCTAGAGATGATCACTGCAAATAATAGTACTTTTTCTAATTTTTTGCCAATATGATCCAACAAATGCCCGATTGGATTAAGGTCTGGGGACTTCAGAGTATTACAAATAGGTTTGGGAGTACGATAAAGCAACCATTCCTTCACAATTTTGGGAGAATGCTTGAGATCTTTGTCATTTTGGAATAAGCAGTTGTGCAATAAGCTAAATTTTCGCAAACTAGGATCCATATTATGTTTAAAACTATTTATATGATCTTCTATTTCATTGTCGATTTTATAAATATGAAATTACTGATTTCTGAAGCCACCAGACGTCCTCAGACCATTATCGAGTCTCGATCATCTTCAACTATCTCAACCACACATGTAACATTGACACCTTCATTCCATCATTGCAATATTTTTCGTGCTTTTTTGGCGCCAAATATTTAAATTTACTTTCGTCATTGAGTAAAACGGTTTCTTAGAAGGTTTAACACTAATTTTTATACTTTTGCGCGAGATTCATACATTTAGTTTGTCTGGCTTACGACATGTAGTATTCTTACGTGGTGTTATTCTGTGGAAGTCTTTTTTGTGAAGTGTTCCTAAAATGTTACTATCCCTAAAAAAATAAGCGGAAAATAACGTTACTTTTTCTCCTTTGTTTAAGGTGCTAGAAGAAGGACTTCTTTGACTTCGCAAACTATAGCTTTTTTCTTTGTGTTTGTAAATGATTTGACCATTTTGCCAGAGGAAAATTATCTGCAGTATGATGTTTGGTATATTTATATATTATTCCGCAATAATTCCTTGAAAAAATTTTTGCAATTTCACGCAAGGATTATTCCTTGCTAATTACCAAATAATTTGGCATATCACTTTTTTTTATATCATTATTTATCTACATCTTACAAGGCTTCGTTTAAAAGGGATGAGCTGTTTACTTTTTTTTGACGCTCACAGTAGTTTATATGGAAAATCATAGTAAAATAATAAAGTACTCGCACATCTACAAAAACAAAAATTGCTTGTATTTTGTTAGTGTAAAACTACTGCCCACAATGTCAGAATGCTTTGAACGGAAAAATGAGAGAACGAAAGAGAGCAAGAGAAAAAAACTCAAAAAAATATTTTACATGTGAATACAAAAACAATTTGACAGTACCGCGAGGTTTGCCAATGAAAAAATTGTAAAACAGCTGGTCTTACGAGTATACTTTATTATTATACTATGCAAATAATTGAAATTTGAAGTTATGTCATAAAATTTGATGAAAGAGATCAAAATTTATTTTAAAAGAAAACTGAAAACGAAAATAATATTATAATCACACATTTTTATTATCGAATTTAATTTATACACATTTACTAAAATTGAGAACGTCCTTATTTATAAATATTTAAAATGAAATTACAGTTTTCCGGTTTAACGAACATTCGTTTTAACAAACATCGCATTTAACGAATGAGCCATATTTTTCTATTGAGTATAGCGAACAAAAAGTTCATTATGTACTCAGATTAACGAACAAATAAGTATAAAATTATTCCAAAGCAAATTAATTTGTTTTAACAAAATATTTTCAAAAATTTTTGATTAAAATAAAAATTTCAGGTACTCATTTACATCCCTAATTTACTTAAAATCGTAAATATTTTCTGTACTATTTATCCGATTGCAAAGATTAAGGTGTCAATTAAAAGCTCTTAAGGTTGCATTTACAAAAATAATATAAAAGTTTCATAAAAACAACTTTTGAAGTATTTTATAATTTCTTGTGGAAAAAACTATTTTTTGTGGAAATAATTTTTCTTAATAGCCGGCCTTCGGCCGGGCGGAAAGGTTTTTAACTCTGTGGTATGTCCAAAAGCGGCTTCGCTAACGAAATTCTTTCTTTTTACCCAACTTTCGATTTTCAAAGCCCTATAACTTCCAAAATATTTATTTGCGGCCAACAATTTTTACATCATTATATTCACCGTTAAAAGTACTATCAATGGCAAAAAAAATCAAATAAATCGGTGCTGAATTAGGGTGGTCTATTTATACCATCTTATTGAGTAAACAATAAAAAACATTTTAAAAGATAAAATAAAAAAGGTTTACACGTAATAGATTTATACAAAGTGTGGTTGTATAAATCCACAGTTTATAACATTTTAAAATTAAAGATAATATTTTAAAAAAATATAGGAGATACATTTTTGGATACCCATATGTACATATCTACAAAGTGAGAGTGAATATTTAAGAATTCAATTTCTTGATTTCAAAAACAAGGTAATTATCATGTGCGTGTAACTTGACGCGACCGTATAAGAAAATAGTTAAATATATTCATGAATTATTCCTTTTTTGTAATATTTTTATGATATATTGTTTAAAAAGAGCTATTTTTAATAAAATGCGTTTTTAAAATCCAATATTGTACATTTGTACTAAGTTATATGTAAAAAACTAACTTTAAGTTGGTAGTGTATATTACGAACTTATCGGCTAACGAACAGGTCTGACAACAATTAGGTTCGTTAAGTCGGAAAACTACTGTATAAATGCAACTCTGTTTTTACCCTTTTTCATTGACACGGCATT
The DNA here is from genome assembly GCA_951394005.1 of Protophormia terraenovae. Lineage (NCBI taxonomy): Eukaryota > Metazoa > Arthropoda > Insecta > Diptera > Calliphoridae > Protophormia > Protophormia terraenovae. The sequence goes on from OX596074.1 coordinate 150,370,579, forward strand.
ATCGACAATTGTTGGTGTTGTCAAATTTTGACAACCATATGTTTGTCATCAGAGATTTGCGCCGACCGGCTGAGTCGAGCCTCCGGAGGTTTTTCAAGAGCTGACGCCGCCGTAAAAATTTCGGCTTAAAATGACTCAAATACATCCGCCGATTTTGGTCAAACTATTAGTAAATTCACATAGTATAATTATAAAGTATACTCGTAAGAACAGCTGTTTTATAATTTTTTCATTGGCAAACCTCGCGGTACTGTCAAATTGTTTTTGTAATCACATGTAAATTTTTTTTAGTTTTTTTTCTCTTGCTCTCTTTCGTTCTCTCATTTTTCCGTTCAAAGCATTTTGACATTGTGGGCAGTAGTTTTACACTAACAAAATACAAGCAATTTTTGTTTTTGTAGATGTGCGAGTACTTAATTATTTTACTATGGTAAATTCAATGTACAACCTTAAGTAAATTCATTACAATTTTGAAATTTTAATATAAATTTTTTCATAAATTTCTTTATGACGTCGGCGACATTTTTAGTAAAGCTGCCATCTCATAAATTTCCGCTGCCGATTTTCACGAAATTTGACACACAGATAGTACCAGTGTAGCTGGTCATTATAGGTTATGTGTGAACTGGGTTGGATGACACGCCCACATTTTACGCCCACTTTTTAAAACTCTTAAACGGCTGCACCGATTTTCACGAAATTTGACACACAGATAGTGCAGGTGTTCGTTATAGGCAATGAAAGAACTGGGTTGGATGCCACGCCCACATTTTACGCCCAATTTTTAAAACTCTTAAACAATAGTAAATGTTTGATATTCCCTAATAAGGGGTAGCGAAGCGCTCCGGCTTACGCTCGTTAATTTATACAATAAACTAATTTTCCAAAATTTTTACATAGGTAATTCAGCTAGCTCAGGGACGATATGTAGATTTTCAAAAAATATCACACTTTCGATTAGTTAAATTAAATGTATAATAATATTTATAGTGTATGTAACTTTGAAATTTAAATATTTAAGTATCTTGGCTGATACTTAAATATTTAAATTTCAAAGAGTAAGAGAATTTTTATTTACTACATGTAAGGAAGTAGTTAATTCATTCAAATTTATTTATTCCATATTTCCAAGCAAATTAAAATCAACGGCTCTATTGAATAAAAATATTTTCTTTTTAACATTAATAAAGATTTTTTCGTGAAGTTGACCTTCGGCCGGACTCAGAAACTTAATCACCACATTTCAAAATAAATCTAAGTGTATATTTTGAGCTTTTTTGAAGTTATTATTAATTACTTCCAAAAAAGTGAAAACAAATATATTTTAAGGTATTTTTATTGAATGAATTTTAATGAAATAATTTTATAAACATAGTTTAAAGGGAAGTATTTTAAGGGCAACGAACAAGAAGTTTACCATTTCTTTAAAGAATTAAACTTCTGCATCTCTTTTTCAATAAATCTTTCTATAATCACTACTTTCTATAATAAATTCTTTTAAAAATATATATATAATTTTTTAATTTGTTGATTTTTTACTTGGTTTAATTTTATATTCAATTGTTTTTCTTTTTTTAAAACTAATAATCTTAATTTTTACTACAATCTGATTTTTTATTAAAGTTTTGAGTTTTTATTTGAAATAAAATTTTTAACTAAAACCCGATTTTTATAAAAATTAAAAAAAAACGATTTATCGATGAAAAGGATTAAAAAAACTATAGTCGATCAAGTCAAACATATCATGATAACCTACAAAACTGCATTTGAGGCTCAACCAGTGACAAAAAAGGCATTTTCAGATTTGATTTCTCCAATTTTAATTAAATTCGTTACAGATATTACGTATTGCAAGTGCTGTCGAAAAATATGACGTTTTAAAAATGGAAATGCTGTTGAATTTTTTCCAAAAGTGATCAAACTTATATGGTATTCACACTTGCTCACATCTAACATCTACCATCAATTTCACAAGATGTTAACATCTTCCCATATGAATTTTATAGGGCTCAGAACTCAACATCTTTAAAGGATGTTCCTATCTCATTTTGTTCCACCTAACATCTTTCGATTATTTTAGTGTCATCACTAGAAAAATGACATGAAACTGAAAAAATCAAGAAAAAAAAAAAATGCAAACAAAAAAAAATTATAGGAACACAACAACAAAATATGTATTAAAACTTTAATTAAAATACAAATATTAAAAAAAATATCATATAAATTGACGAATTAATAATTGTTTTTATTATTTCATTGTAATATTTAATAAAATTATTGATTATTTTTCTTGATCTTATAAATTTTATTTTTTTCCCTCAACCATGTGACTTTTTCATTGATGAATGATGGTAGATGTTGCAATATACCTGTTCAGTGTACCCTGCTTCCATGCATTCCTTTAAGATGTACGCAAGTGTGAAAATAGCATTATTAGATTATGTTCACATACACAAGTTTTTGACCTGTTTTTTGGAAAAACAATGAAATTAAACATCACTGTTCACATATAATGTTATTGTGTTTTTCCTTTTGGTCTGATTTTCGTCTGCAAAAATAGTTTCACAAATTTTGTATTTAATAGAGTATCCAATCGATTAACCGTCATTCGGTTGTCCGATTAATTTCGGTCGATTAACTGTTCGAATAATTTAAAATGGTCTATTTTCGAATAACGAATAAACCGAATAATTTGTGTCGAATAACCGATTACCGAAATTATTATTTTTTGGAGTTATAAATTTATAGATTTTTTATTTTTAAGATAAATTTATGTCAACCACATCTTCCTTTTAATGTCTATTATATTCTAGCAAAAATAAATAAAATAAATTTTTAGGGAAGTACTTTTTCATTACTTTCAAAGTATCAATAAGTGCACATTGTCATGTGCTTTAAAAGTAATACAATTAGCATCAAAAGATAAAAAAAATCAAATGAATTGTTCTGCTATAAAACTTTGCAAAAACGATCTATTATGGAAGTGAAAAATACTGTTATTCATAATTTTTTTATTAAAAAATAAGTTGGTTAATATAAAAATTAAATTCCTTTCGCCAATAGAAATTAAATTGAAATTTTGCATGAAGTCGTGAACATGACTTCCTTCTCACTGAATAGGTATCAAAAAAAAGAGAACAAGTCTAATGACAAGTCTATGTTAAATTCATCGAAATTATCCAACTTTGTTTTACTTCTGGATCACAAGTTCTTTTTTATTGAGACAGTTCATTTGATAAATGCTAGATGAAAAGATTAAAATTTTACAAATACTTTATCTTGTAACAATAGAAATTCCGAAAATATAGTTTTAAGTAAAGTGAATTCAGAGTCATAAACATTTTAATGTTCATCATCAAATGTACGTAAAAATATTAATACTAATTTTTACTTTTATGACAGTAAATAAAAAGAGTACATAAAAAAGAGTGATTTATTAAATAAAATTGAATTAGGAGAATATTTTGTAGTATTAGGTCGAAAAGTGCAATTTTTTAATACAAATGGTCGAAAAAACTAATAAGATAAACCCTATGTTCTATATTAAGATTCTAAATAACTATCTCAATTGATTAAATATTATAATTATATGTATTATGAGACTATTCGGTTAATCAAATAATTTGCCATTAATCGGTTATTAACCGATCAACTTTAATCCTCGAATAATTATTTGTCGAATAAACCGATTAATATGAAAACCCGAATAATTGGATTCCCTAGTCAAAGAGTAACAAGAGACGAAACTAATTGTCAAAAACCTAACTCATGCAACAACAAAATACATGTAATCAAATACATTTTGTTGTTGCCAAAAGAAAATAAAAACACATTTTTGTTTACAAAACAACAATTTTATTTAATTGTCAATCCAGAATTTCGTCTCTATGTGTTACTCTATGTCCCTAGTATTTAAATAAAAATTTCACATACAAACACTTTTTAATTCAAAAAATAAAATTATTAAGCAAATAAAATTTTTAGTACATAGAAAATTTTTGAAAAAAGAATTTGTAAAAATTGTCAAACATTTTTAAAACAAAAAATTAAAAATTATGAATGAAATTTATATTTGTTCATAAATTTTATTGGTTTGAAAATTTTATTTTTTTAAATTAGAAAGTGTCTGTGTGAAATTTTTATTTAAATTTAAAATTTGTGAAAATATATTGGAAAAAGAAAAACATGCCAAAAGAAACAAGTGCGAATATTCTGCCCGGCCGAATCTATATACCCACCATCAACTTTTTCAAATTTTACGTTATATGGGAGGGGGCGGTAAAGTGGGCGGACCACGCCCATTTTTTGTTTCCGAGTTTACATTGGTCCTTGAACTATTTGAACACAATTTCGTTGATTATCACCTTATATAGGAGGTGGGCAGTAAAGTGGGCGGACTTCGCCCATTTTCGGTTTCCGAGTTTATATCGATCCGATTTTGCCCATTTTCAATCCCAAACAAACCTTATATAAGACAAATATTTGTGCCAAATTTCGTCCCCCTACATTGTCCCGTAGGGGGACAATGTTGAAACCCCTATCCTGCTTTCAACAGACGGACAGACAGATGGACATAGCTAGATCGACTCAGAATCAAACCAGGACCCAGAAAATATATATTTTGTGGGATCTTAGATGATTCCTTCGACATGTTACACACGGAATGACAAAATCAATATACCCCCCATCTTTTTGATGGTGGGTATAAAAACACAATAAAATAATTTGTGAACAGGGATGTTTAAACTCTGTGTTTTTTTAAAAACTAGTCGAAAACTAATGTATGTGAACATAATATTAGTTCCTCATAACATTTAAACTATACTATATTTTTATTTCATTTAATTTAAAAAGACATTGACTTTAATTTCGATTGATAATTTAACTCTACTTTATATTCGAGCCGAATTTCAAGTCAGAGACTCTTTTTTGTATTAGCTGTTATGAAGATAAATATCATTTGTATGTAAAAAGACATGGGTCTAAAACCTTATGATTTGAAAAACACTTCGAATGGTCAATACTTGTAGTGAATAGAGATCCGATTGCTGTCCGTTTTGAAATGGATTCACTCCGAAACACTTTAGAAAACTAATGTATGTGAACATAATATTAGTTCCTCATAACATTTAAACTATACTATATTTTTATTTCATTTAATTTAAAAAGACATTGACTTTAATTTCGATTGATAATTTAACTCTACTTTATATTCGAGCCGAATTTCAAGTCAGAGACTCTTTTTTGTATTAGCTGTTATGAAGATAAATATCATTTGTATGTAAAAAGACATGGGTCTAAAACCTTATGATTTGAAAAACACTTCGAATGGTCAATACTTGTAGTGAATAGAGATCCGATTGCTGTCCGTTTTGAAATGGATTCACTCCGAAACACTTTAGAAGTACAATATATACAAAAATTTATTTTATAAATCTTTAAGGAAATACTTATAAATTATGTTCAAACTAACGGTCTTCGACGTCCCTTACATCTAAGGGGACTTGGATCCACATTTGGGAACCAATATGCTCTATAAGACTATGCGAAAACTAGGAAATAAAAAGTTGTTATGTTCACTTTTCACCTTGTCGGCGGCGATTTTGAGCCGCCGCCGACAATTTTTAGGGAAGCCGCCGCCGTTAAAATTGTTCGTCGCAGGTCTCTATTCAGCAGTGTGTTGTTTGGGGAATTGTGTGCAAATTAAATCAATTTTCTAACAAAATGCCATCTCCTGTTAATGATCCATTGGTTTTGTTGACCAACAAAGGTGATCGTCAACCAAGTTTCTTGTCAACCGTCTATAATCCAGCAGCATGTGCCGCCGCCGGTTGTGGTTTAGCCATGATTTTGAATTGGGCCTTCCGTAGACCTGTGATGTCCGGTAAGTTTCAAGTGACGTAACAAAAAATATTAAAAAAATTGCATTTATTTAATGAAAAAAGCAATAACCTATTGAAATTCTTTTAAAGGTATTCAAAAACACATTGCATTGACCGCTCTTGGTGGTTTTGCTGGTGTCTATATTGATAAGAAACGTACTGAAGCTTTAGCAACCCGTGACGCTGTACTCAGACATTATGTTGAATTGCATCCCGAAGATTTTCCTGTAGTGGGTGAGTAATTGAAAGGTTATATTGAAAATGTATATTGTTTTAATTATTGGTTTGGTATTCCTTGCAGAACGTAAAAAGTATGCTGATGTTTTAGAAAAGTGGGTACCCATCCGTTAAAGCTTTCTCTACTGCCTTTAGAAAATTTCTATTGCATTGGATGTGGACGACTATTAGTTTGTTTTATCGATAAGTTAAATTTATGAAGAATATTATAACAAAATATATGAATTCATTAAATTAAAGTACCAGTTGTATGACTTAATGTCCAAAATCTGTTTAAAAAAATATAAAAACTAAGATATTAGAAACTCAGGACTATACATTTTAAGGATTAAACAAAATTAATAAGAAATATTTTAAAAGATATGTTTTGCATGACATTTTTCAAAGAACGTCGTATTATGAAAATGTGAAAACCGTTATTTAAAAATGAATTGCAATTTGTTTGGGTTTCAATAGATTAAAATACATAGAAAACAAATTATTCCGCGAAAATTTTGATACTCATTGAACTCTCTAACTAACTTTAAATCGTAAATATTTCCTCACTATTTATCCGGTTGCAAAGATTAAGGCAAAGAATACTAAGAAAAGAAGGCTTGTCAAAAAAACCTAACTTTAAGATTGTGTTAGTTAAATTTTATTTATATGTATTAGTGCTGAAACCACTTTCACCACACATCATAATCATACATAGTTGCACAAAAGAGTATTAACAAATTATTAATTATAATTCATCACAATTATATTCACAGATTTTAATGTTTTGATGCGGGTTACAACCACAAATAGTAATATAATTACATTTTTTGGCTTTTTATTGATGAATATGAAAATATTTTAAAATTATTTTTAATTCTGTTTTATTTTTAATACCAAAAGTAGCAACATTGTTCGTTCAATTTAAATTTCAACATACAAAAAAGGAATGTTAAAAATAAAATAAAAAAATATTTTTTCAGTTTGCTTAACGGGAGTGAAAATACAATAAACGTGTGTGAAAAAATAATAAAAATATCGTGTGTTAGTGAAAAAATTTGTCGCGTGTGTATTTTTCCTTAAATTTTAAGGATAATATTTGTTTATTTTGTGTTGTTTCTCTCTCTCACAAGTGTGTTGAATTCACACAGAACTTGTATGTGAAGAGAGAGAAATGTTGTTGTTGTAGGAAAGAGTACTATTTTCCCTTCTTAGTATTCTTTGGTTGTAACCTGCATCAAAAGATTAAAATCTGTGAATATAATTGTGATGAATTATAATTAATAATTTGTTAATACTCTTTTGTGCAACTATGTATGATTATGATGTGTGGTGAAAGTGGTTTCAGCACTAATACATATAAATAAAATTTGACTAACACAATCTTAAAGTTAGGTTTTTTTTGACAACAGAGTTAGGTTTTTTTGACAAGCCTTCTTTTCTTAGTATTCTTTAATCTCAAAATATTACGACAAAAAAATAAATAAAATTTACAATGAAAAAAGATAGGTACATACATATATAATTAAATATGGAAATAATCGGTTATTATTTTCTGTTTTTTCTTTTGTTCGTCCAGCTTATTTATCGCCAATTCCCTGATTTTTTTCAATACTTTAATGTCAGTTTGATCGACCATTTGAAATTCAGCCCATTGGACAGCTTTGTTAAAAATTTCGACAGCTTCTTTGGCTTTAATGTTGTTTTCAGGCGCTTCAATAAAACAGTCGTCATCATCGTTGGACTCTTCAATTAAATCATTTTCATCAATCTCTAATGTTTACAGCAGTAAATACTTCCTGAATGCACAATGTCTGTAGAAGATCTGCAGCAGTATTTTCTAAAGATCTAACCTCTGATTCAGGATCGTCTTCATCATTTACCATATTCAAAATATTTTTCCAACAGTTAGATAAAGTTTCTTTACCAACTCGGTTCCAGGATGCCTCTAGAATAGAAACTCCTTCTTTAAGTGTAATTTTTTTCATCGATTCAAGCAAATCCCCCTCTTTTGCAATAATTGTTGCCAGAAGACTGTTCCTATAATGAAGTTTGGTGATTCTAATTGCATTTTGATCCATTGGCTGGATCAGAGCCGTTACATTTGGAGGCATGAACATAGCTTCTATGGAACCATCCTCGGATTTAAGGTCGGATTCTGGTGGATGGGATGGGGCATTATCTATTAGGAGTAAAGCTTTTACTGCTAATCCTTTCTTCGTTAAAAAATCTGTCACCTTAATGAAAAATAAAACAGTAAGAATCCCAATTGAACTATTTTTACATGTTTACTTACCTCTGGCACAAAACAGTGAAACCATTCTTTAAAAATGGAAGAAGTCATCCAAGCAGACTTTGAATTTCTGCAGCTTACGGGACAAATAAAATTTTTAAAACTGCGAGGATTTTTCGATTTTCCTATTACTAAAAGTTTTATTTTATGAAATCCTGACGCATTTGCACAGCATAAAAATGTTATCCTTTGCTTTTCCATTTGTGCACCTGGAGCGCTTTTCTCCAATGACGTTACATATGTCTTTTGTGGGAGAAGTTTCCAATATAGACCAGACTCATCGGCATTATACAACTGATCATTGGATAAACCCAAATCTTCTATCTTTGCTTTCAATTTAATTTTAAAAGGATTTACGAACTGAGATTGCGCAGAAAGTTTTTCACCGCTTATATGAAGGAGCCGAATTCCGTATCTCTTTTTAAATTTTTGTAGCCACCCATCGTTAGCATTGAAGTCATTTCCGTTTTCACTTATGTTTTTGTGAATTTGTTTGGCTTTCTCTTTCAACATCAACCCACTTACAGGGAGGTTTTTATTCCGCATGCAAATAAACCACTTATAGAGCGATTTTTCCATTTTTGGAAGCTCTAAAGATCGTAATGTTTTGCGTTTTTCGGGTCCATAAAACGTATTGTTCACACATTTTAAAATATTGTCTTTTTTATTTTTTATTGAACATATCGTTGATTTTGTAACTTTATACTTTTTACTTAACACTGTAACACTCGATCCTTTTTTTAAATATTCCAAAATTTCGCATTTTTCATTTAAGGATAAAAACTTTCGACTGTTTTTAGACATTACTAATTTTAAAAATAAATTCACGAACCTACCGCAACAAGTTACATAAAGCGACTAGCATTAAATACCTTTAAAATAATGGCATACTATGGTATTTATTAATTCGGGGATTCCCAACATTAAAAATAAATGCTTCTACAAATTACAAAATCCCCACACATTAGTGAGTGTTCACATTAGTGGATAGTTCATTATATTGGATGTTCACATTACCGCGAGTTCACTGTACTATCAATTTTTGCAAAAAAAAAAAAAATAAATAAATAAATCGGAGCAAATCAAATTAGAGCATTAAATTTAATCCAAAATTTTAATTTTTATTTCCTCAACAGAAATATTTTTTTTTTTTTTGTTCTTTTTATTAATTTTTCAAGCAGAAATAACAGTTATTTTTTTTTTTTTTGAGCTGAAACAAGAGTAATTTTGGACAAAAATCTTAAAAACACGCCATAATCGAAAAATTATCAAAACAGAAGCGTTTAAGGATTATATTCCTGCGAAAGATGATTTGAAAAGCAAATACACTTGAATTTCAAGTGTGTGTTTCATAGCCAACATGTGCAAAAACAACAATAAATACTGTTCGTACTGTTCGCTGCCCGAAGCAAAGCAAGGGTACTGTGTATGAGCGACTGCAAATCCGTGCGTTGAAATCATTTATCGTAAACAAGTGGTGTGGAAAAAAAAGCAAATCATACAAGACGTTGAGAAATGATTTAAAGATTTCAAGTGCTTTGTGTGGCAAAAAAATGTCTATAGGGGTCGTTTATAAATGTTCTTGCATACACACATATATATTTCTTTTTCACAGTAATGATCGCACAGACAAAAACATTCATACATATGTTGTTTCCTTGCCAACATTTTCTAACCAAAATTGAACTAAAGAGTAACCTCTAGTTGTTAGATATAGCAGAATATGATATCATTTTCTTATCCAAGAAGTGTCACCGTTCGGGAAGAAGTGTGCAGCAGTTCTTATACTTTTTTTATGATACTATTAAGTGCTTTATTTGGGTATCGAATTACAGTAAATTTGGACACTTTTTTGTCTATCCAAATTTTCACAAAGTAGTAAAAAAAAATATGTATAATTTTCCTATCAAAGAAGTGTCATCGTTCGGGAAGCTTTTAATTTAAACTTCGATTGTATGACTATCAACGTAAAACGTCAACTAAATATCACCGTTTTTTTAAACATTTTTCGAAAAATCGAAATTAATATTATTTGTTTTTTTAAAATAGTTTACAATCAGAAAAATAACGTTTAAAGAACACAAACGGGAAACAGTTTTTGTTAACTTTATATATGTATATCCAAAAACTATCTTTTATGTGACTTTTTCGTCATTTTAGTTAGTAACAGAATGCATTATAAATAGATCAAAAATAGAAATTAATGTTATTTGTTTTTGTAAATTTGTTTACTATCAGGAAAATAACATGTTGAGAGTACTAATGGGAGACAGTTTTTGGTAACATTATTTTTACCCAAAAACTAACTTTTAAGTGACTTTTTCGAATTATAGTTAGTACGAAAAATGTATAATAAAGAGATCAAAAATCGAAATTAATGTAATTTGTTTTTGTAAATTTCATTACTATTCAGAAAATAACATCTTGAGAGCACTAAAAGGAGTCATTTTTAAAGTTTGAATATTTTGGACATTTTCCATCGTAAATTATATTTTAGGAAATCATTGGAAAGGTCTCATTAAGTACTATTGATATGTGTATTTATTTAACCCTTTAGTTGGTCAAATAATGTTTTGGGATTCCCGGTCTATAATTGGTTAATTAATTTTAACGGCAAATAAATGGTTCGTTAAGGATATAAATGTCCCCAAAAATATAAATTGATCAAAAAAGCTATAAATTCGTGTAAAATAGCGACTATATTTCAAAAACTCCTTTTTATTCCATTATTATTGCGGTTTTAAATAAACTTATTATGTTTTTCATAAATTCATCAATATTTAAGTGCAATAAGTACTTCCATACGACTTATTTGCAAAAATTGCTAATTTATCCTTTTGGGAACTAAATGCATAAAATTGACCCTCTTGCTATTAATAGGTTAATTACGTGTTATCTTCAATAGTAACAGGATAGACCATTGCTATGGTGCATTAGAACTTAATATATTTTGAAAAATGTCCGAAATATATAAAATTACATGTATGAACAAAGAAAATATGATACAAATTTTTAGTAAAACCTTAATTTCCGCGACTGACACGAGACATATTAATTATCTAAATGAATATTGGAGGTCGTAGTATGCTTTATTATAATTTGAAGTTAATTTTCTTAGAGGTGTTTTGAAAATGGTCCAGCTCACGTATATTTGAACATTGAGATGTAATATTTTGGGAATCATATAAGAACATACTTTCTAGAGGGGTACATCTGCAACTTTTTTTTCGTGAGGCACTTTAATGTACATACATGTCTTTTAATAAAGTTCAATATTCATATTATAATGACTTCACTTATTAACATAAGCAATAACATTGACAGAAAAATATACGCACCGAAATGACCCGAGATATCTCGGCCAAGGGCTGTCAAAAACAGAAAAATACTATTATTATAATAGAATCTACATTGCAAAGGAAAAAAAGTATTACTTTCAAAATTAATATTTTTGCAAAATTTTATATATAAAAAATATAAATTTTTCAAACACAATACAAGTGTTTCTTAATTTTAACTATAATTTAAAAATTTAACGTTTTTTTAAGCCGATTTTTTTTATTATTATGATGGGAGACATTCAAATACAGTGTTGTTATTATTTGCACTTTAATAAACATTTAACATGTCTGTTTCTTTTTAACTCCTTTTAGTACGCATGTCATTAAAAACTACCGTTATAATTTTCTCTTGAACTTGTTGTTGTTGGTAAGTATTATGTTTTTGGACGTTTCTGTGCTAATATTGCCATGGTTTTTTCATGTTTAGTTGAGTTACGTGAGTTCAACGTTAAACACGGTAGAAATGATAAAATAATACGGTTTAATTGAAATAAGTATTAAAAAATTTAAGTGGAACATTTTTTTTTTAACATGTAAAGGAATTTGTCAAGCCTACACAAACAATTCTACAAAATTAGTGTAATGAAAAGAGAAGGCTTCATTAAAAGTAAAAAACCAACTCATAAAGTGTAAAGAAAATAGAATATTATTGACTTACATATGGTTTTGTGCTTGCGAAGATTGTTGTAGGAGGAGCATAAACTTAAATAAATTTGAAGTGGACAAATTCTTTGGAAAACATAAAATTTTTAATAAGTACAATATTGGCAAAATAAGAAAAAAAAAAACGATAAAATTAAAGTGCATGAAAATCGTTATATGATGAAGAAAAAAATCAATAAGAATACATTTCCTTTTTTTCAATATTGAGGTCTCAGTTTATTAAAAAAACGGCTGCTGCCTCCTCTTCTATTTTGTTCGTTCGTACATTTGCTCCCCAATAACAATGTTAATAATGTAGATGAATTGTCATTTTCATACGTTCGTGTGTGTGTTAGTAACAGCGTGTCTGTGTGTATGTGTTATGATAAAGTATAAATAAAAATATATGTATAAAAAAGGAAAGGAGTGAAAAAATAATATGTAATAATAATAAAAAAAAAACATATGAAACCCATTGTATGTCTCTTTTGTGTATTAACCGTTATTTAATAAGAATAATAAAACAAGAACACAAGTCTATAAAAAGAAGTAAAACCAAAACAAGTGAAAAATAATAATAAAACAACAAAGTGGATAGACAGATTGACAAACAGTAGAACAACGTATTGAGTGTATAATTTATGAGATAAACTCTTTTATTTTTTACACCTTTGGTCAATTCAAATTGGAACGTATGTAAATACCGGAAATTGACTTAAAGACCATAAAACAAAGTAGATGTCATGAAAAATAAAACAAAATCCCGACATTAACCAGCAACAACAAAAATAATAATAATATTTCATCCCTGCTTTTGTTGTTGGTGTCATTTACATGTAAACTTAGTAAACTTTAAATACATTTTGCTGCTGTATTTGCTCTTGTGTTTCTGTGTTGGTTACTTACTCTTCTGGAAGGAATAAAACCGAATAAAGTAGAAACCAAAGCAATGGCCAAGGTAAGTAAATGTTTTGTCTGTAGGTTTGATTGTTTGCCTTTATGTATTTCTCTTTTCTGTACAGGCAACAACTGCAAAAATAAATGTTGTACATAGAAATACAAATAAAAACTGTAGCCAAATAAGAAAATAAAAAATAAATTGTTGAAGATTTATGTGCATAATGTTCTTGTAAATGTTAAAATATACGAGATGTACATGAGATGTAAAACGACTATTAAACCAATTGTAAAGAAATTTTTAATAATTTACACAAATTACAAAATTTAAGTTTATTTTTTTTTGGTAACAATGATATCAATGTTTAAATTTTTGATATAAATTTTTATATTTTTTTTTATTAAAGGGGGGTATATTGAGATGTCCATTGATTTTTTTTTTTGCTTCCCAACAATTTGATTAAAAATATATTTTATGAAAATGTGTGATATTTCCGCTATTTTCTTATATTCTAGTAATTTGTAAAAAAATGATTTTTTATTTAGTTTCTTTCACTTTTTTAATTTTCCTTAAAAATTTAAATTTTTGCTGAAATTAGATTTAAAATTTATGTGTGCAGTTGTATCAAACTCCATCCCTGTTTATGTTCCTTTGTAATTTTAATACATCACTTTTATGTCTGTTCCCAATTTAAAAAGAGTTTGTAATTGTTGTTTCTTTGCTCTTTTTAAAATGCACAGGGTGTGCAAAAGTTTAAAATCTGTTTTTTTTGTTTTAAATGTATAATAAATAACGATTAAACTTTGTATCTTGCATATTATTTATTTAAACTTTAAACCCCTCAAAATTAATTAATACAATAAATGATTACAATTTAATTATTAGTTTTAGGTGAAGTTTGTTTTTTTTTATTTAAATAGCTATACAAATAAGTACTATAAATTTATTATTTGTAACCCTACAAACATTTGGAAGATATTTACGTAATATCTTCATTTTATTATTTGGATGAAAATCATCTAATATTGTATTTTTATCAGTTTAAAAAAATTGGGCAATAAATAATAATAATAATAATAATAATAATAATAATAATAATAATAATAATAATAATAATAATAATAATAATAATAATAATAATATAAAATTTCAGTTTTTTAATTAAATTAAAAAAAAAAATTAAAAAGAACACAATTCAACATATCGAGGGCTTATATTCCAAATGGGTCATATGCAGATTTTAATATTTTTTTTTTGCTAGACTTTAGTTTTCTTTTTTTTATATATGGTATTAATTTTGAAGCCAAAAGTTAATTCTAACAATAGTTTTCCACTTTTTGTTTTTGGGCTATTTACAAACAACATATTTTTTTAAGGGAAAAATGGGCTATCTGTAAGTTTTTGTTTGATTTTCAAAGTAGTGTAAAAATAAAAATTGATAAATAATGAGAAGTTTCTTTGCGATTTGAAATTTTTTTAAACATTTTGAATTAGAATCTTAAAATATCTCATCAAAATTATGTTATCTCAATGCTGTCTGAAGAAAAAAGCCATTAAGGTTAGATTTTTTACATTTTTTTGGAAGCTTTGAGACCATAAGCGGGTACACCCATCAACATTTTATGAGGCTAAGTGGTAGCACTATACCCTAGATTTGAAGACAGGAATGAAAAAATGGAAATAAAATTCGTAATTATAAGCAAAATATCTTAGATACCAAAAGCAGTTTCTTAAAAAATTATAATTAAATAAAAAGTGCGATAAGCATCGTCTTTGAAAAATTTAATCACAATTGAGTTGTTTATATGCAATTTAATACAATTTTAATTGGTTTTAAATTTGTTTATAAAAAAGTTTTACGCAGGCAATTTTTTTCCCAAATTTTAATTTATAATTTTGAACACATTTCCGTTTTTTTGACAGTTCTAACGACTAAAGATGTTCTGCCAACCACAAAATTTCGCTTTTTTATCTCCTAATTGGCACGATATTATAAATTCAACATATTGTATTTTTTTTTCTTACAAATTTTTATTACAAATATATTACTACGCCTTTTATTTACGATAAACAAAACGAGCTATATTAACATTTAATAAAACACATCTAAAATAAATTAAGACAAAAAGGGCTATCTACCATAACTTCGCGAATAAGATAAGAATAATAATAAGATTTATTTTTCAGTGTAAGGTTTAGTAGACGTAATATTAATAACTAGAAGAAGACCAGATTGCAAAATGTTGAAAAATGAGTGAAATAACAGTTAACATAAACCATTGAACAATTGGGATTTTGCATATGGCCTGTTTTGAATATAAGCCCTTGATATAGGTGCATATAACTTGTGATATCTTTAACAAAAAATATTAATTTGGAAAAATGAAAAACAAACAAGAAGAAAAAAATCGTATCGTAAGTGGTTGTACAGATTAATTTTAGAAATATGCCAAAATATTGTTTTTAGAAATTCTGTAGATATTTACATCATAAGTTATTAGAAATTGTGTAGTTTTTCTTTGTTACCACCGTGCAATAAATTTTTATATGTTTACAATTTAAATCTTACAACAACATGTTAACTACATTTTAAACTATCGCACAAAAGCTTGCTTTAATTCAATCAGTTGAATTTAACACCAGATGGTGTTAACTTTCTTCTGATAAAATAGTTTTCAATCCTTTTGTTTTTATTTTTTAAATATTTAAAATTTCAAAAAATAAAATAAGAGAAAAATTCCAATTAGTAACTTCATATATATGTATGTATTTGGTTTTTACATACAAATCCAATGGAACAAATAACAACATATTAATACAAAGAATATAACAAATAGTAACCCATATTTAGTATTTATTTAGTTGAAATAAGTTCCTGAGAATTCAGTTGTGTCTGTGGGTTTTACTTCGGAAGTGAAACATTTTATTAGAATTGTTTCGATGCATGCGATGTGAAAACAAAAGTTAAAAGTTGTTGCCATTTTTTTTGTTTATCAAAAAATAAAAAAATAAAAAATTTTTCATTTTTTTGTCGAAATAAAATAAACTAAACTAAAGTAACAAATGAAAATTTCATTGTAAAAAATAAAAGGAATATTACTTACAATTTGCAACTACATATAACCTTATTTTAAAAGGAACTGAAACTACTACTACAATAGCATTACAATAAAATGCGATTATTTATTTCACAAGAAAAAGTTTTTGTTAGAATTTTTTTTTGTATAAATATAAATAGAATTTTTCATTTTTCTATTTACTTTCTACTTGTAAAACTCGTACTGGTACCAGCAGACTACTATGACTTTGTTCATACATTCTTGAAAAAGGAAACCCCAAGTATTCGTAATATAAAGTACATTTTCACTCGTACATGTGCTAGTTTGTACTCGTTTCGTATGTATGTAGGTGTGTAGTGGGTAAGGTTAGTGTTTGTAGTTTTTTACAGTGGACATATACCACCCACAGTGCGTTATTTATTGTGTATATTTTTTATTGAATTTGTTTGTTCATGTTTTCCTGTTTTTATTTATTTATTTTTTTACAATAAAATTGTATACATACTTTGGAATTTCAGCACTAATAAAGTTCTTGTGAATTGAAGTGATTTAATGCATTTGTCAAATATGTTGAAATTTATCTTTGCAGTAATTTTAAACATTATTTTGCTCATTTCCTCTACATACTTATTTAAAGCCATTTCTGTTCACAACACTATATGAATAATATTTTCGATTCTCCTTTCCTAACTCAGCCACGTTATAATGGTTTCCGATTTCCAAAAAAAAAATTATTTTTTAATGTTTTTTTAAAATTTTAAAATGAGTGAGTGTTGCTTTCAGAACATGTATTACAACATGTATTTTTGACAGATGTTGTACAACACAAATGTACAACTGTTTATCTTGTGGATTTATGATGAACTAACACACAAATGTATGCAGGAGTACATGCCAGACACAACACTATGCAACAATACTTCATTTGAATATACATATACATATATGTAGGGAATCAGCCATAAATTGTTCTCCCTTTGTCCTGAAGTTTTCAATTTGCTGTATTACTCATATCGTATGTACATATATTTCTCTTTTTTTGGCATATTACTAAAAGCTTTAAATCCAAACTCCCCTCATGGCGTATGATGAATATTTTTAAATTTTAATATGGCAAGTGGAAAAACTCAATTGCAATCACCTTAAAATATGCAACGAATTATATTTTTTTCAAGTACTTTAAATACAAACTAAAAAAAATCATAAAATCAAAATGATTTAAAGTTGGATTGTAAAAGCGTGTCGCCGAATTTATTAAAAAAATTTAAATATGAATTTTTAAATTTCTGTAAAAAATGTAATGTGGAAAATAAAATAAATTTAATAATACATGAGGAAACGAGAGTCGCACAGAAGTTTCAAATTGCAATCTAGAGAGAAAAAAAATTTTGAAGTTCATTTCTCAAGGTGACTTTTTTTAAAGTGATTTTTCTTAAGATATTGGCCATTATATATTAAATGCTGGTCTGACGTTTATGTTTAAAGAGACTTTCTACTTTTATATATTTTAAGAAAATACAAATGGAATATCTCATATACATAAGTATGTATTTCCTCAAAATATGTAAAAGTTGAAAGTCTCTTTAAAAATTCGTTTTATGCGTAATGGAAAAATTCGTATGTATTTTTATACCCTACACTACCATAGGTGGTTGGGGTATTATGCGTTTGTGCTGATATTCGGACTCCCACCTTAAAGTATACCGTTCCACTCAGAATCACTTTCTGAGTCGATTTAACGATGTCCGTCCGTCCGTCCGTCCGTCTGGTCGGCTGTCTGTCCATGTAAACCTTGTGAACAAAGTACAGGTCGCAAAAGATATCTTGATGAAATTTGGCACGAATAATTATTTTGATACAAGGACGAAGCCTATTGAAATTGGTTATGATCGGTCCATTATTTCACCTAGATAAAATATTGCCTTTATTCTACCTTCTGTAATATGTACTTTATATGGGTAAGATGTTATTTTCTAATAGTGTTGCTCTTTAATTAAAAAAAATAATAATAAAAATAGCAAAAGAAAACTGAAAAATTTTGCGATAAGAATTTATTTTTATTTTTTTTTTATGACCAAATTATTTAAAATTTCCCAAACATTTGAAATTTCACCAAAAATCCGCTATTTAAAAAAATATCTGAAATTTTACCATAAATTGAAAATTTCAACAAAAATTCAAAGTTTCACACGAAATTCATAAAAAATTCAAAATTTCACTAAAAGACGACATTTTAAAAATTCATTAAACATTCACCCCTATTATGTAAGTCGTTGTCGATGTCGTCGTCAATTCGCAGTCGTTGTCACTTTAAGTCGACATCGACATCACCTCGACACTAAATTCGTATTTTTTAATAGTATTGTGTGACGTCGACTTGTTATCGATACTTTAAAGGAAATAAATATCTTCTCTAAATATTTTGTAACATTGTTTATTTTTATTTTGAAATTTATACACAATAATGAGTTTTTTTGCAAGATAAATTAGTGTATATAAGATATATAAATGTATTTTTGTGTTTGTTTAATACTTCTGCTAAAAAAGTGAAGTTTTATCTACATATTTTAATGCATGTTAAAGTGATTTTCAGAAGAAGGGTTCATATCGGAGCAATGGTCAATTATAGACCGACCTTCACGAAATTTGGCATACAGATACGTATATAAAACTCATTTGTGATAAATTTCATTAAAATATTTCTATTTTTAGGGTATTTATGAGGTTAAAAACTCTATTCCGGGAGGAAATTTGTATGGGGACCAATTGAAATAATGGGTCGGCCATAAGCAAATTCAAGAATCTTTCGTCCTTGTGTTAAAAAAAGCATATGTACAAAATCTCATCATTTCATTTTCAAAATTACGACCAGTACTTTGCGCACAAGCTTTACATGGTCTGCTAGCCGACCTGGTGAAAAGAGGGATATCGAAAAATCGACTCAGAAAATGATTCTGAGTCGAACGGTATACTTTAGGGTTGGGGTGGTAAGATTTTTTTTCTGCGGTAAATAATTTACACAAACACATAATACCCCAACCACTTATGGTGGAGTAGGGCATAAATATAAGGATACATAACTTATTTTAAATAAAGAAATAATTATACCTCATTCTTAAAATTATGACTTTTCCTTCATTTTGCCAACTTTCATTCTGAGTCGACATCAAAAAATGTGTCGACAAAATCAGAGTCGTTTCAACTCGATGTTGACTTTAAATCGACTTAGAAAATTACAAAACTTTGTCAATATTGAGATTTGTAGTCAATATTGACAACACAAATACCATTTCTGTTTTGTCGACGTGACTTGCTGTCGACAACGACATACGTAATAGGGGTGATTGTTACATACAGTGGTGGCCACGAATTTAAGACACGACATGTAACGAACTAAGTTGTGATAATTATTACAACCCTGCAATATAAAATTAGATTTTGTTAATTTTTCAGTGTACCCTGTAATGTTAAGATCAATTACCGTTATTTGGTTTTGTTTGTGTATACATTTTGTTGCTGTTTTTATTATATTTTCGTAAAAACGTGCTTTTGAAGCTGGTCACGAATTTAAAACATATAAGAAATATTTGGTTTTTAAGTGATTTTTTGGTGTTTTTTGAAGCTAAAAGGTAAGTAATGAATGTTTTATTCCATTTAATGTTAGAATACATCAAAATATTTAGTTAGAAATGGCCAGAGGTACTTGGAGTTCGGATGCCGAGCGAAAATTGATCCAACAAATGAATACTGATGGAAAAACAGTAATGGAAATTTCCAAGCTACTAAAATGTTCCAGATCCAAGATTTACAATGCACTGGAACACATCAAGCAACATGGCACTACCAAAAATGTCAAACAGCACCCTAGAGCCCGAAAAACTACACCCAGGGAGGATAGCTTAATTTATAAATCAGCTGCTAAAGATCCTTTCAAGAGCTCAAGTAAAATTAAAAATGAGATTTCATCGGATTTTGGTATTAATATATCGTCCAGGACAATAAGAAGACGTCTGAATGAGAAGAACTTACGTGGGTGTATTGCACAACGTAAACCACTTGTGTCAAAAAAAAATATTAAATCCCGACTAGCGTTTTCAAGAGAAAATCTCAATAAGCCGATGACATTTTGGAAAAATATACTTTGGAGCGACGAGTCGAAGTTTTGTCGCTTTGGTTCTGATGGAAAACAGTACGTATGGCGTCCTCCAAACCTGGAGCATCACCCAAAGTACACCCTTAAAACGGTTAAGCATGGTGGTGGAAATGTCATGGTGTGGGCAGCATTTTCCTGGCATGGTGTAGGTCCCATTCAGAAGATTATCAATAAAATGGACCAGCATATTTACAAAAACATACTGACAAGCATCATGATACCATTCGCTGAAGACAACATGCCTCTAATGTGGAAATTTATGCATGATAATGACCCTAAGCACACTTCACGCCTAGTGAAGAGTTGCTTAGAGGAAAATAATATCACAGTTCTGAAATGGCCAGCTCAATCCCCGGATCTCAATCCAATTGAGAACTTGTGGAATGATGTTGAGGAGCATGTACGAGCAGTAAAGCCAAAAAATTTGACTGATTTATGGGAAGAAATTCAAAAGGCTTGGTATGCCATTCCAAAGGAGCGCTGTATGGCCTTAGTTGAAAGTTTACCCAGGAGATGCGCTGCTGTGATTCAAAATAAAGGATTTCCCACCAAATACTAATATTGTTTTATGAAGCTGAGCTTTACTTTTGTGAATTAACTTTTATTTTGCCTATGTCCTAAATTCATGACCAGGCTTAAACTTGTATTAATCTGTATAATATGTAAATAAAAATTGGAAACTAAATATAGGTAACAAACTATTGTTGATTTTTTTTCATAACATTACTAGGATCTTTAAAAAATAACATGGATCTAAAATTTGTTCGATAAGATGTAAAAATTATCAGAAATATATAAGTGAAATGTCGTGTCTTAAATTCGTGGCCACCACTGTAAGTAGTTACATAAGTAGTAAACACTATATAAGGACTGCACATGAAAAAATCCGTACATACAAATCTGCTTATACACGGAAAAAATTATTACCATATATTTTTCAATTATCACTGTTGTTTAATTTTGCATCAAAATTTAATAAATATATAAAATAAAACTAAAATTTAAGCAAGAATTTATTTCCTATTTAAATTTTTAATTCATTCAATTATCTACTAATTGATTTAATTAATTTTTTAATTGGAAATATTTTTATGTTTTTCTGTTTTTCAGAAAAGTGCCACAAAAAGTTATTTGCTTTGAATCTTTATCAGAAAAGTTGAAAGGAAATCGAGCATGAAGTCGTATAAAGTACAAAAAAATCCTAATAGAAACGCAAGCAAGAGTTTCGAGGTAAAAAAAAAAAATAAAGTGAAAGTACTTTAGACGAATTTTTTCATAATTATGATTAGTGTATAATAGATTCATTCATTCAATTAAAAACTTTTTTAAATCATTTTGCACCTCTCACCAAAATGATTATATCAATTACTAAAAACTGTAGAATAGTAATTGATATAATCATTTTGGTGAGAGGTGCAAAATGATTTAAAAAAGTTTTTAATTGAATGAATGAATCTATTATACACTAATCATAATTATGAAAAAATTCGTCTAAAGTACTTTCACTTTATTTTTTTTTTTACCTCGAAACTCTTGCTTGCGTTTCTATTAGGATTTTTTTGTACTTTATACGTCTTCATGTTCGATTTCCTTTCAACTTTTCTGATAAAGATTCAAAGCAAATAACTTTTTGTGGCACTTTTCTTCCTGAGGGATTTCCTCTCAAAATACTTTCTATTTTGTCTGAGTCCTAGAGCCTGAATACTATTCTTCTTCCACTACCAGGTTTCCATTCAGTGACCATGATTTCTTTGTAATATTATGACCCAAGAAACTGTATTTGTTTGACATAACTGGATTCCTAGCAATTGTTTTATATGATTTCATGAAAAATTTAAATTATGTTTAGGTGTTTTTTGTTCAATTTTCATTTCAAGAAAAACTAGTTTCGCTATAACCATGAAACTTAGCACATGGCTAGTGAGCATAATGACAAATTTAAAGCAGTCAACATAATTATTTATTTTGCACCACATCAAAAGTTTTAAGCCCAAAAGCATGCACGGATTTTTTCGTAAGCAGTTCTTATGTAGTATGTATATTAGAATGTCCCGAGGAAAGCCTTTTTGGAGATTTCGATGTAGGAAGACCCCTCAAACGATGCGTAAAAATTAGCTTAATAAGAAAAAATTATTTAAAAAATTTTAAAATTGGTCTTCAGTTCCCCACCAGCGATTGAAAAAATCATGGGTCCCATACATTTTGGTAAAAAAAAGTTTAGATTTTTTTAATCAAAATGGGTATCAAAAAATTCGTAATTTTATGCTAGTTATGGAAAAAATATTTTAAAAATTTTTCCCATGGGATTTTCTTTCATTAGACCAATTTGATGAGCAATTTTTTTTGATAAATGTTAAAGATTATATTTTATCAGTAGTATTACTACAATGCAGATTTTTAATATTTTAGCATTAAGGGAGCAATATTATAAAATTCTTATGCATTTTTTAAGAAAAATATATATTTTTTTGCATGATGTAATAAAATAACGGTTTATGGACTAAAATGTTTGCGAAAATTTTTTTAATTTTTTTTTTGTTTATAAAATTATGAATATTTTGATACCCATTTAGAGACAAAACTTAATACTATTTTTTGGACGATATGTTCTAGACCCGTGACTTTCAATCGCCGGTAGGCAACTGAAGATCAATTTTAAAATTTAAATATTTTTCACATATTAAGCTAATTTTTACGCATCGTTTGAGGGGTCTTCCTACAAAATTCTTGTCCACGGGACACTCTAATGTATATTCTTTCCTATAAGACTCTAGTTTGTGAGCGTTTTTTTTTATTTTTTTTTATGGTGTACTACAGATTTACACCAGCAATCCATACTATACATATATATAAATATGGCCATAAAATGGGTTTTAAAAAATTCAATTTTCTTTCCTTTACTAAAAAATCTGTTGCCATTACGCCAAGAAAAATTTAAGGCAACAATAGTGTATTTTGTGTATTTATTGACCTTGAAAAGGATATAGGAAAACTTTTCAAATAATTGTAACTGAAAACAGCAGGCAAAACAGCGCAAAGATGAACAAACAATCTCAACAATAATATTGGAAAAATTAAACTTTTACAACAAAGCTAAAAAATAAAATATGAATTAAACATACTGTACTTTGTAAAACTGAACCCAACAGAACGAACAATGAAAAAAACATTTAAATAATCATGAGGATAATAATGATGATGACTATATTGGTAATATTCTAAGAGATTTCATAAAATCATATCATGATGTACTAAATATGTAGGTACATTTCTAAAATAAAAAATGTTTTTATATTACATTTAAATTGTTTTTTTTTGTTTTTGTTTTTTTGTTAGCAAAATGACAACAACAGCAGCTGAAATAATATTTTGCACAATTAAACATATTGTTTGTGTTTTGGTTTGGAAAATCATTGAGGTTTTCTAAATTATTTGAAATATTTTTTATGACTGCATAGAGGAAAAGTAGAAATTATGAAAGTATGTATGCTACTTTTAGCTAATAAGAATATGTCTTTCATTTGAGGAGACTATTATTCATCATACAACAATATCATGGAAATGTATTAAATTAATAAAGTTAAAATGCGTATATTTTTGCATAAAAATGGATATTTTTAAGAACCTAACAGAGATTTTTAATAAACTTTCTATATTGTCTTGCCTTTTTATTTCAATATCAGGTATAATACTTTTTTCACCCCATCTAAAATTCCGTTTGTAACGAAGTGACACTCTCATACATATATTCTTGGTACTCGCGATCTAGTCCGTCTGTTGAAAGCACGATAAGCTTCGGCGGTTCACTTAGGAAAATAAAATTAGATTTAAACCAGAGTTTAAAATTACTACTAAAATATTCAAAAAATTGCATCATTTTTCATATTACTTGAAAGCAAATCAAAAAAATATTTCATCAACAAAAATTTTTATTATAAAAATACTAAAAATACACCACAATCAACGAGCGCCATATATGTTTTCACTTGTACATTTACATATTTTTATTTTCAAAATATATGTTGAACAAAAATTATACAAAACAAAAAATATGCAACATGACCAGTACGAACTGCGTAAAATATTTGAGCTTGTGCATTTTTTACTGCGAAGTAAATGTGTACGAATAAACGAAGACTTGCGAAGCTGCCCAGCAGTTCGCCGAACTAGTTCCGTTACGTCGAATTCGTTAGCCACTAAGAACTACCACTAGTTACTTTTCAACCCACTCACAATGCTTTTAACTGGTGAATTTAACATGGGGATGTCATTGGAGGTAACCAATTGGCCACCCTTTGCATTACTATTCACTAGTAGTTTGGATGGTACCATTTTTCTAGTTATTTCGAATGAAACATAATACTACACATTGAACTGTTCGTAAGAAACTAGCACTATCAGCATAACAAGTCACTAGTATTTTCACTAGTACAAAAACTCTAGTATTTGGGACGAAAAAGTTGAAAAAAAATGTTTACATTTATTTTGTATTTTTAAAGTTTTAATTTCCCTGATAAGTAATATTGTATTTTTATTTCATTAATTTACTTTTATTTAAGAATTTTCTGATGTTTTTATTTTAAATTTTTCTCCATCGATGTCTTCAGCTGGGCTTGAACTTCTAACCTTCTGGTTTGTAGGCACGCGTATTAACCACTGAGCTATTGATCTCTTTATTTAACATTCTGCTATGTGCTGTTTTCAATTTCATGAGAATATTTGTTGTAATATATGCATTATCTGTGCCAAAACAATTATACTAAAATACTAACGGCGAATTTCTGCATTACATGTAGTTAGTGATTTGGCTATTTATATATGGGTTTGATTATGAATTAAGAGAAGACGTATTATGAAAACAATAATGGGGAATTTGTGCATTACATGTAGTTAGTAAATTGGCAATTTATATATGGGTTTGATTATGAATTTAGAGAAAATGTCTTATTTAACAAAACACTAACGGCGATTTTAGGCATTACATGTATTTAGTAAATTGGTAATTTAATTACTACTTATTTATTTTTATATTATTTATTTAGACAAAATGTGAACATTTAACAAACAGTTGAACAGTAAAAGTAATTAGTATAACATATTATATTATAATAATGTATTAAATGTAATGTTGTTCTATGAAGGAAAAATAAAACAATAAAAAACTTAATATTTTAACGATTTCACTAAATTTCTAAAGAAAAAAATAAATAAATAAATAAAAAAAGCTAATGATCAAATATTTTATTATGTTGTTTCTGCAACTTTTTTCTCGATAATTATACTCTACACTACGATAGGTGATTGGGGTTTTTACTAGATAAATTGGCCAAAATACTTACGTCAACTACTTAAATTATTTTTTTATATATGTTAAAAAAATTAAGTGCAAGATTGTTTGTTTGTGCAGCAATAACATCTAAATGGCTGAACGGATTTTTGGCACTCAGATATTACCAGTGCCGGAAGTAGTTATATATATCTCGATTAAAGTTACGACCCTTGTTTACGCCTACTTTTAAAAATATCTATTTTTTTAAATTAATGCGTTATTAGTGTAGCTATTTACTTGAAATTTTATATACAGATAGTGTTTGCACTGTAGAATTTATTGGATCTCGATCGCATATCACGTCTATATTTTGCGCCCACCTTTTAAAATTCTCAAACGGTTGAACCGATTGTCTGAAAATATTTTGTCACTAAATTCAAGTATAATATTTATTTTTTTATCATAGCAGGGGAGAAATAATCTAAAGAACTATTATGGTGAAAACCCTCAAAATTTGTTTTAGAATTTATTACCTTTTTTAGTTTAAATATCTCTTATAAATGTTGCAAAATAATTTGTTTTGGTCAAAATATATATACAGACCAAAGTATTTAAGAACTTATATTGCTAATAGAGGCACTAATAGTAAAATAATTTTAAAAATACAATAAAAGTTCTACATTCCTTAAATATATTTATATTTATATATTTTTTTTTAAGTGAAAATTTTCGTATGATTCAATTCGTAACGTTTTCATTAATAGTCTGTGGTTTTTATTTTGCTTCTTCAGCTCAAATACGTTTTCATACATTCGAAAAATTTAAAAAATTCTTCTTTCAAAAATAAAATTTTAAGATCAATTCCACTTTACTATTTTTATGTGGATTGAAAAGACAAATTTTTTCGTTTTCTTTAGAAGCTAAATACGATTTCAATTTCACTTTCCTACGAATTTATGTTTTGTAAAAATTAATTGTGTATTCACTAACAGAATAGTTGTAACGTATTTGTTTGTAATGTAAGGAATTTCTAGAGATATATGCAATATCTTTTTGCTAATTGGACGCTTATTACATAATATTTAAATAGTTAATTTAATAAATTAATAATTGTTACGAAATCGTACACATTGTGAATTTCTGAAAACGAAGAGCCAACAATTTCACTACAATTCAATAGTGTATTCACTAATGTAATAGTTATAAGGAACTCCTATATAATCAAGTTTAATTCTAGAGACAAATTTAAGATTTTTTTTTGCCGATTGGCCACTAACTGCATTACATTTCAATAGTGAATTCATTAAATTAATAGTTGTAACGAATTGGCATATATTAATGTAAATTTCTGAAAGCGAAATGCCACTATCTGTACTATAATTCAATAGTGAAATCACTAAAAGAAATTTTGCAGCATATTCATATATAACACGAGAATAAATTTCTCAATTTACGATTTTAAAGCTCTCAACGGCAACTCTATGCATTACATGTAAACATAGAAGTGGCAGTTTACTTTAAGATATTATATTTTCTAGTTAAAACAATAAGCATTATTTAGTAGTTATTTTACTAGTGAAATGTAATGCAGAATGTGATCGTTTATCAACCACTTGCACTACCAAAAGTAACTAGTGAATCGTCTAAGTAGTTATATATCTAGTGATAATGGGCAAATTGGCACCTTTTGAACTGCTGGGTGACAAGTTGAATATATGTGTACGAAATATGTGAAAAAATATGTTGAAAAAATATGCAAAAAAATATGTTGGAAAAATATTCTTGTGCGTGGACATCATTTGTTATGTATAAACAGAAATAAAATGAATTAGAATTTAAAACAGAAATAAACAAAAACAAAGATGTTTGTTTTTGGGTATTTCTGTATTGGGTATTGTGACATAGAAATAGAATAACTAAATAAATATGAACAATAATTATGAAATAATATGTTTGTTCTTTCCTACACATCTTCAAAAATTATCGCTATTTAACTTAAACGCTTGCTTGCTGGTTTATAAATGGAATTAGAGTAAAAAATTAAAATAATAAAAACATAATTTAGTTACATATGTATGTAAGTACATATGTATATATTATAATTTAATTCGGAGTTATTAGTTAAAATAAATCAATTACTACATTGTGAAATTTATTTCTGCGAGAAATTAATGGACACATTTTTTCACAGAAAAAAGCCACTATATTAGTAAATAATTAATTCAATCATTTTTTCTTTTAATTTTCAACTCTATGTTATTAAAAATTTTAAAAAATTAAAAACAGAAATACTATGTTTTCAAAAAAAAAAAAAAAAAAAAAAAAAAAATTATAATAAAAATAAATAAATCATTAAATCAAGTCAAGATGATTGAATGAATTAAAAATTTTATTGAAAAAAGATCTTACTTAAATTGTTTGATTTTATTTTAGCAACTTTATCTTAGGCGACATAGAAAATTTAAATTTGGTTTGCTTACGGAGCCGTATTTGAAAATTTTTGGCAGTGATCGGAGATAAGCGTATTTATGCGTCATTTTCAAAAATTTTTTTAATCTATCCAAAGATTTGTGAAGCTTCCAGACTTGGTGGAAAATTAAAATTAAGCTCTCTTCTTATTAAGCTATGCCTACCTCAAATCCTAGCTACGGTTGCCAGATTCGAATTGTGATCTAACTTTACATTCTAGAAAAATAAACTTGATTTATAAAACAAAAACTTGACGATCGAAATTCGCCAATAATATTTAACTTTATATATGAATTCTACGATTGCTCTTGAACATTTATTCACAACATTAAACAAGTGCTGTAAGCGAATGTGTTTTAGAAGTTTCTAAACAAGCCTAGAGGAACCCGTGATCGATGTATAACATATAGTAATCAGTCTGTAGATTTTTTAAAATAAAATGATTCGTATATCTCATACAGATATGATTTCAAGATTGTTTAAAATTCAACCATTATGCAGTGTAATTCTGTGCACATTTAACTTTCAGGGTATAATAAATCAGATGGCATTCTATTATCTAAAATATATAGCATATATAGCTTCGAAATTATCGCTATAAAAAATCTTCATAACTATAAATTGCTTTCAACTTGACAAATTTAATTTGAACTTATAACTTTAAAAGTTAAGTTTACACATATCTTGACAATCAATTTCATTTAAGTCCATCTAGTAACCCTAATCCTAATGGAGCTGGGTTTTTAATTTTTTATCGGAGGGCGGAAATACGTTGTTAATAATTATACTTACTTAAAAACTCTTCGTCCTTCAAATTCTGGTAAAAGCAAATTTTAAAAGTGCTTACAAGGTGCGGAAATAAATGGATCGTATCATATTCGAAGCATTTTTCCATCTCCAGAGCATTTTGAATCTCACAGAGAACGAAGAAAATTATTCGTGCTAGAAAACTAATAGATATTTTTTTAAGTTTACTAATAGAATAAAAAAAATATATATTTATTCACATAAATATTTTTTTTAAGAATTTCGGAGGCTTCCGAAAAATGACCCAAAGCAAAACCGTGAATAATATAGAAAAATATATATTTTCATTCTAAATGTGGCTGATTTTGTGCAGAATTAATAATGAAATAATTATCTGAAAGAAATTTATTATTAAATTACAGGTGACCAGAAAGCAAAAAGGCTTCGCAAAAGTTATAAGTTACTATTTATATTAGGACTTTTATATAAACAAATTATTTATAAATTCGTAGTCTAGGATATATGAAACATCAAAAATTCAGCAGTATTTTGTAATTCTACAATTATTTTGAACATTTTGTTATTCTCAACACAATTCGTACTGTAATGTGGTTATTTATTTGCTTCATCTTTGTTTTCCATACTAACATACATGATGTTGTTGGTAAATTTGTCATCCCAAAGTTTGCATTATAATTTTCCTTTTTCCTAATTTTTTTCCACTCACGTTATAAACCTTAAATCGATCACTTTGATTTTAATTGTATGTTGTTATCCTTTTCAACATAAACAATACATGCAAAAATACATTGGTTAATTTGTATAAAACAATTTTTTCCTACTTAACACTTTATTGAGCTCCTATTTAAATTTTTAAGATTATTATAATCATCGTTATTATATTTCTATGTCATAATACCCAATACAGAAATACACAAAAACAAACATCTTTGTTTTTGTTTATTTCTGTTTTAAATTCTAATTCATTTTATTTCTGTTTATACATTACTAATGATGTCCACGCACAAGAATATTTTTCCAACATATTTTTTTGCATATTTTTTCAACATATTTTTTCACATATTTCGTACACATATATTCAACTTGTCAGCTTCGCAAGTCTTCGTTTATTCGTACACATTTACTTCGCAGTAAAAAATGCACAAGCTCAAATATTTTACGCAGTTCGTACTGGTCATGTTGCATATTTTTTGTTTTGTATAATTTTTGTTCAACATATATTTTGAAAATAAAAATATGTAAATGTACAAGTGAAAACATATATGGCGCTCGTTGATTGTGGTATATTTTTAGTATGTTTCACATCAAAAAATGTTAATTATACATATTTTCAAAATGGGCTGTCGTAGAAAAGAAAAAACTATTTACTAATTTTTAAACTCTGGTTAGAACAGGAGGGATTTTTTTTAATTTTTGTATAAATTCCATAATTGAAATGAACATGGCTAATCGCATATTTAAAGAACTGCTACAGCGTAAATTTTGTAGGATTATTTTTCTTGACAATTTTCACATTTGGTGTGAATATAGGACGGGTATATTTTTGGAATTGATATACTTTACTATATTTATATTCCCATATTTAAATAACTGCTATAACTAAAATTCTAAAAATTGCCTAAAATTCTTTTTTTTTTTTACAATTTTGGGTGAATATGTCTAGGGACCGAGTCAACTCCTAAATGGTTTTTATTAAGATTTTAAGATGTTTTCATTAAATTCGACGATTGATATGCAAATAATATGGATAGGTAGGTCTAGCGGGAATAGTATTAAACCCTATGGGTGAATTCAATATTATCGTATTAATAATGAATTTTAGTTGAAGTTAATTTTTATGTTACAAATACTAAGCCAAATGAAGAGTATTTTCGATCATGTGGTGAACTCAATCAAAACAGAAATATTATTATAATTGTAAGATTTTATCATGCAAACAAAAAAGAAATATATTTAAAAAGTTATATTAGGAATATTAAAATACAACCACTTGTCTACCATTAACTTATACATATGTATGTATATTTCAATTGATGTATTACATTACATTTATTATTGAGCACTTCAGTATGAATGTGTGTGGGTGGCTGGTATTTATAAGAGGTTGCAAGGATAAATATAAAGAAATCCCACAAATAAATAATTGATTTGAAATGGATTTTATGTAATACAAATACAACCCGCTGTTATACATATACATACCTAAATATTCTTCACTATAATTTTTTCTCTCATTGGATACTTGTTTTATTTTATTTATTGTTAAAGTTTGGCTAAATCATTTATATCAGTCAGTCAGTTAGTCAGTTAGTCAGTCAAACAAGTCATGTTAAGTGAAGTCAAGTCAATTTTAGTCTCTCTGCAGTAATAGATTATAGAAAATTTATATCAAAAACAATAACAACGAGAGAAGAAGATATAGTCGGTCAAGCCCGACTATATGATACCCTACACCATTTCGATCCACATATTTTTTTTTTTTTTTACACATTTGTACAATTTACTTGTGTTAAATATTAACATAATACTAACATTTGTATGGGATTTATGCACGTTAGTGATTTTCGGGAGAGGAGTTTGTATGGGAGCTATGGTCAGTTATGGACCGATCTTCATGAAATTTGGCAGACGGATTTTTGTTGATAACTTATTTGTACTAAATTTCATTAAAATATTCCTATTTTTAAGGCATCTGTAAGAGTTAAAACTCTATTCCGGGAGGACATTTGTATGGGGGCTAGGTGAAATAATGGGCCGATCATAACCAAATTCAATAGGCTTCGTCCTTGTGTTGAAAAAAGCATATGTACCAAATTTCATCAAATTATCTTCAAAATTGCGACCTGTACTTTGCGCACAAGCTTTACATGGACAGCCAGCCAGCCAGCCAGCCGACCAGACGGACGGACGGACGGACGGACGGACATCGTTAAATCGACTCAGAAAGTGATTCTGAGTCGAACGGTATACTTTAAGGTGGGGGTCCGACAATTTTTTCTCTGCGTTACAACTTCTGCACAAACACATAATACCCCAACCACCTTTGGTGGTGTAGGGTATAAATATACAACCAACTAAAGGCTAAGAAAAAAATATGTAGAAGTATATAAATTTTTATTTCCAATATTATATTTAATGGAATTAAATATACAAAAAACTGCATCCGTGTAATATATACTATTTATTAGACTACATGTGTACATATATATTTTTAAGAACTACAAAAAAAAAAAAAAGAACCTTGACTGATGACTACAATATAGAATACAAAATACACTCTATATTTTTGTGAAAATGTTTAGATAAACTACATTGTACTATAGTTTCAAGAGATTTAATAGTTTCACCATACTCGTATTGTACTCGTTTTTTTCTTTTCTTGTAGCTCAATTTGTTTTAAATATTTTACTCTTTTTTAAAGTGGACTTGAGTATATAGATAATACACTAAACTAACAATGACAATAGAAGTATGTGTATTGTACTGGTTATAAGTAAGCTTCACACAAAAGAATCGATATTCAACCCACATTTTTTTTAGAAAATGGACGACATTTCATTTACTCATTCATAGTTAAACAACCAAAAAATGAAAAAAAGCAAGAAAAATAATGTTTTAAAATGTCAACAAGGATTGAACTAAATGCAACCAAAAATGAAGGTATTTTATTACATTTAAATGGTGGAAAATTACTTAAACACATGAGGGTAATAACGTAATAAATACATAAACTTTGTATTTATTTTCGATAAAATTAGACATATTAATATTTAAAACCTTTAATATAATTTTTCATCTTATTTGTTTCTAAAAATGTAGTAAATGAAATTTAATATTATTATAAATTTTTCATTCCTATTCTATTACAGGAACCAACATCATCCCGTTTACCCATGCCAGGACTATCACGTATTCCTTTACCGGGTCTAATACGTCCTCCAACAGCAATATCTTTGCCTAGAACATCACAGCTTAGACCACCAGCAACGTTTGCAAAAATACGACCAATTTCTTATACCGGTTTAAGACCGCCCATACAACAGGCTCTCACAATTAAAAAAAGTAATTCGGGTGATCGTATAAACACATTAAATAGTACAGTGAATATGGTGAGTAAAAAGACAACGACAGTCTTTAAAAAATTCTTTACAAAAACTGAACAAACACCGGCCAAAAAAGATACAACAGCCAATGCGAAAACACAAAATGAAACTAATGTAGTTGATACTCCAAGACCTGCACTGACCAGGTCGGAAACGTTTGTGCGTACAGATAGTCCTGAAGATTTAATGGCCACACCAATGCCGGTCACTGGTGGGTCAAAGAGAGGAGGAGCTTTATGTGAAAGTACACCTTTGTTAAATACGAATACTAAACAAGGGTTGTACATAACGCAAAGTTTAGATTCAACATTTGTACCCAACTCTGAAGTGGGCGTTACACCAATGCAACGAAAACATACTTTGGAAAATACTCGTATATCGAATATAGGTTTTGGTAATACCATCGATATTGATTCACCTAAGAATAAAACACAAATGATTAATGCAGGTTTTGGTAATACCATAGATATAGATTCACCTAAGAATGCAACAAAGATCTTAGACAAGACTAAGTGTAAAGAAATTAATGATTGTACACAAACTCTAGACCAGTTGGTAGATAATCAAACTTTCAATAAAACTCATTCGATTAAAGAACCGGATAGACCAGATGCAACACGTAGCTTAAATGCCACAGAGGTTATGGGGCGCACTCTATGTGTAATATCTCCTCAACCAAGCAAAGGTAATGAAAATGTTACTAGGACTTTGGATAGCACTCAACTTTTGGACAAGCTTAACAATGTAAACTTGACACAAACAATTGAAGGTACTGCAAACGCCAAGTTAATTGAATACACTGATGTCCTTTCGCCGGCCACCAATGCCACATATTCTAATCCCGGTTCCAGTGAAAATCTTTTAATGATTGATGATGTTTCTATACCATCGGGTTTTGAAGAAGATGTTGCCCTGGATGTGCAAAAGCAGTTAGGAAAATTAAATCATCAACAATTTTTGGAAATAACCACGGAAAATCTTGATGATACTTTAACGGCGCTGGCGCCCAATAAAGCAAATATGAAACTGCCCTTGAATTCGACCATGAATACAGAACGTCTTTTGGATCTATCGGAACATATGACTACACCAGCTAAGCATATGCAATTGCTCAATTTAACTAAAGACTATATGGATACGCCCAATATAAAGAACACCAGTCAACTGCTCTATATGACTCAAATCTCCACCTCTTGCACTACTACACCAGATCGTAATGGTTGCAAGAAGTTAAATAATCCAATGTACCAACTAACTCCCATACCGGCGCACTTGCAGTCTCCCATGTTACTGAAAGGAGCTCAAAGTGATTTGGTGTTACCCATACGCACCCCAGAGGAAGATGGCCAGCAAGAACCCATGGACATAGACAGCACATTAATATCATCTGGAGGAAGAACAGAAGCATTTTATCAACAGGCTCAAATATCACAAACCACATCTTCGTTACAAGACGTTAACAATCCCAATAAGAAAAGTCGTTTTTCATTTGGTTTGGATCTTACTGAATCTACTTTGGATTGTTCTATTGAATTGGTAGATGTTTCTTTGTCTTCGACTGTATTATCACAGGCTATTAATTGTAGCCAAAATGCCACACAAAATCTGACACATTCCACATCTACGCAACAAATGCAACAACAATTTTTAAAGAAACAAAATTCCTTCGATATGGATGAAAGTTTAGGTATATTGACACCCGATCAAATGAAAGAATTTCTTGACTCAACCACTACAAATAATACCAATAATCTTGATCTACCGCTTTTGCTCAATAATTCAAATAACATCAATAACTTTAGTCACAAATTAGTTTTACAACAAATGCGCATAGATCAGACTCCCTCTCCGGAGGAGTTACCCTTAGATCCGGTTGAAGTTAAAACCGATATAAATGACATGGTCTTACAGCATCAACAGTTGCAATTGCAACAGCATCAACAGCAGAATTTGCAGAGTCAGGTAACATTTTCCAACGAAGATCAGCAACAACAATGTTTGGAATCATTATCACTACATACCGACACAGAGCCTAGTAAATCGGATACCATTAACAAGTCCATATCATCCAGTGTTTCGAAAATTTCCACTAGTTTTATAACCAGTGTTACTAGTGTCACAAGCCTAGATACTGGTTATCAAGGTGATGGAGAAATGTCGAGGCCTGCCTCTAGAGGTCCATGTGATCACTCACCCTCGAATGGTCCCGTACGCAAAGGAGTATCTCGACAACCTAGTTTCAATCAACAACAAGGTAATGGAGGTCATATACCACCCGTTAGGCGGCAAGATCCCATGACAGATTCAGATTTCTTTACTGAATCCGATGCTGATGATGTATTTCATCGTGGCGATCGTAGAGCACAAGTTATCGATGGCCAGTTGTATGGTCCCATGCTACAACCAGCAGCCTCGGTATTTATCTCAGAAGATCCTCAAATGGAAGATTCATGCATGGAATCTTCTGGCATTTTTACAGATGTAGAAAATCGTGGTGATGAAGATTTGGCTCAAATACGTCGACAAGACACACATGAGACAGCAAATGATTTGTCGCCCGATAACGATTTAGATGGAGATGATTCTACAGAAACCGTTAGATCTAATCGTGAGGGCACAGCCAAACGTTTTCAATCTCTGTCACAATGCGGTGAAAAGTCAGCAAATTCAACGGGTAGTGTTATGTCAACGACACATTCATCTAGTGCTGTTCACGGTCAAGGCCATTTAAGTAACAGTCAAACATCATCCACAATACAAAGTAGCATGAGTACTGATCATCTCTCAGCCGACACACTCTCTAATCGTACATCATATTGTAGTGTAGATGGTAGCAGTGTAAATATCAATGGTATTGGTGTGGATTTTAAGAGTTTCTGTTCTCTAGATGAAGCTTTTGATGGGGAACACAATAACAATAATAATATTAACAATAGCAACAACAACGATGACGACGACGACGACGCCGCATATAGGCCGGTTAAACTAACGAAAAGCTCTACGACTTCGACAACTTCGTGGTGTGAGCAACCAATGCAGAAACATTTAATGGCAGTACAAAAACAAACTTCGCCGCGTAAACACTCATCGTTAACGTCGTTAACAACTGAAAACGGCGTGCACAATAAAACACCAAATACAAAACAAAATAACACAACAATATCATCATCATCGTCGTCGCCGTTTGTAACACAAAATCAAATAATAAAATCTCGTAAACATTCCGATCAAGAATCATTACGTTCTGAAACGGTATCGGTATCCGGTACGGGTTCAAAATCGTCCCTTAACGAGAGTGTTAAATTATCTAAAACACCTACATCAACAACAACAAGCGGTAAACATTCGCCCCGCTATAAATCGAATACACCGAAAAGTGCCAAATTACGTTCGTCACCGAATCAAATAAATTCGAATAAGAATAATTCTCCTCCGGTAGTGCGTAAATACCATCATTCACCCAATAAATGGGATGCCGTTATGAATCAAATTGCTAATAATAAATCAGTGATTAGAAAAAATTATAATGATGTAAAATCAAAAGTGTCAACACGTATAACAACGACCACTGGTGCGGTTAGTGGTACTAGTACGGGTGGCGGAGGAGCTACAGGCTCTTCGGCTAGTGTTTCGCCCACACAACGTATATCACCTATTAATAATTTAAGTATAAATCGTAATATAAGTCCTACTGTTAATAAAGTGTCCAAAACAAATAAATCACCAGAGACAACAACAACAGTATCATCGTTGTCCCCGCATACAAAAACCTTGGATAATTCATCGACAAAACGTCTACTACAAAATGGTCATCTTAATCGGTAAGTAGGACAAATTATTAAAAAAAAAAAATAGATGTATGAGAACTTCAAAGAGGTATGAGTAAAGGAATTGAAAGAGGAATACCCTTAATAAAAAAACTTTAAATTTCTTTTTATCAAAAAACATTCCATATTTTGCAATCTCAGAAATTGTTTATTTTTTTATTTTATTTTCCACTTTACTTTTCATTTAAATGATAACAAAACTTTTGAAAAGTTCAATTGAATTTTTATTTCAACTTCATTATTATTTACTTTTTCAAATGCTATTGATTTTCAATTTTGTTTTAACACCTTTTTTCCGTCATAATTAATATTTATTTGTTAAGTTTTATTCGTTTATTCTCAGTTTCTGTTTTGGCTTTAAAAGTTTCAAAACAATAAAATTAGACTAGACTAACAAATGAAAAAAAAAGCTCTTCATTCTTAAGATTACGAAACTAAGTATTTGTATTTGAATATTTAAGTATTTATACGAAAAAAATTGTTTTTTTGTTGAATATCAATGAAATGGAAATGAATTATTAAATAAAATGAATGAATAAATGTATATGACCTGCTTTTATGGGTTAAACAATCATTTATAAGTTTATTGTTTAATTTTATTTCTATTTTGAATTCTAATTTGATATACTTGTGCGAGAATGTTTATAGTTTAAAAATTAAATCATATCATTTTTTTATAAGTAAATTGTTTATTTTATATTCTAATCTTTCCTTAAAATAATATTGATTTGGTTTATGGCTAGACTATTAGGCAGTTCGTTTTAAGTGATAATTTTGGGAAGTGATTCAAGTTATTTTTTTTTTAATCACAAATATAAATTGTTTTCAATAAATGTTATGTTTTTTAAAGTGATGACATTGAGAATATTTATATTTTTAATATATGTACATATTTCAATAAATGTTATGGTTTTAAACAATGGGTTTATCTTAACCCTTTCAGAATATCGAGCAGCTTGAATACAAATTTGTTACTTTTTAAAATTTATTGGGTACATATTTTTTAAATAAAAAAACTAATAACTTGAGATGCTTTAGATTAGCTTTACTTAAAAAAAAAAATTTTTAAATTAAATACTTAGGATATACAATTTCACAAATAAAATGATTTCCTCTAAATTTGTTAAAATAACAAACTCATAGGCATTTTCAAGATTTTATTGTTTTCTAGCAAACAAACAAACGATATTACCAAACTCTTAAAGCGCGAAATAACATACTCTCCAAATTTACTCTATAACAAAACAATTGTTTGGTCTATAAAATCAATTGTTTAAATAATGATCTAACTGATTGAGTAAACTCAATATTTTATGTAAATAAATAACAACATATTGCTAATTTTCTATATGTACTAGAAATTTTATTCAATTTCAACATTTATTTTATTTTTGTTCAAGCCAATACAAGTACCTACTACATACCAGTATTACGAGTATTTTCAGATCACAATATGAACAACAACCTGAGGTAGAGCGTTCAATTACAATTATATGACACTTATCTAAATTAAACACAAACAATTGATTCGATTATCTGCCACATTTGCTTACGACTATTTATTTATCTGTATGTCTGTCGTTTCAATATTTAATTATGTGTTTT
The DNA here is from genome assembly GCA_951394005.1 of Protophormia terraenovae. Taxonomy (NCBI): domain Eukaryota; kingdom Metazoa; phylum Arthropoda; class Insecta; order Diptera; family Calliphoridae; genus Protophormia; species Protophormia terraenovae. The sequence goes on from OX596074.1 coordinate 150,409,101, forward strand.
ATATATTTAAACATGATTTAAAAGAGACAACAACATTGTGGGCTAGTAATTGTTGTAACAAAATAGCAAAAATTTTTAGTTAATGTTGTTACACAGTAGTCGATTATTTATTAAGTTAATTTTTCAATATTAAGGTTGTTCACGATAGGCTGGTTATCAGGTTATGTAATTATGTGGTTATATTAAAAACATAAAAATTCATAAAAAAATATATTTAACTTTTCCCATCTCATACCCTTGGTTATAGATTATGCGATTATCTGTTTATGTGTACTGTTGGAAAATAATAAAAATTTTAACAAGTAATGTATTTTGTTGTTTTTAATATTACTAGATAATCACATAACCTGATAGCCAGCCTATCGTGAACAACCTTATTTATTTATGTTGTTATAAAATATCATGTGTAAATTGATTTAATAAAAATAAACTATTTAAAAAATAACTGTATCGAAATTAAAAACAATTTTTTAGAAAAAAACATTGAACTAAAGTTGTTCTATGAATTATAAACTTATTATTTTACACTAAGGGATATAGTTGCGTAATAAAAATAGATTTCTTTAAAATAATAAAAATAACAAAAAATGCTAAATAATTAAAAAAAACTTGACCTTTGACCTTAACAATAAGTAGAGAAGATAGTATTGTTAGCATCCTCAAAAATTCGTCACTCATTTTTTAAATTTTGTTAACAATTCTTTTTAAACAGGAGAGAAACAAATTTTGAAATAGTCAACTGTAGAACTTCTAGTTTTTTTTTTAATTAACCCTATAATTATCTTCAATACTGTTAGTTTATTTTACCGCGAAATATAAACAAATATTTCAAAGTTTTTCACGTTTTATTAACAAATAAATGCTAAGCTAAGCTTTGTTTCACTATTCTATTCAATAACACACACAACAATTCCCAATACAATAGCAGTAAAGGGTTTTAGCGGGGGTACAGCAGAGAATAATGATCTATCATCTATTGTATAAGCAATTGATATGAGTAGCTGCTTAGATCACAGTTCTATTTAACCGGCTACGACTAATGTATTAAAACTTGTTTATATTTTAATGCTCGTACTATTTCATCTGATACTATTGATATTTTTTTATAAATTTTATTTTCTTACTTGATTTTAGTTGTTTGTATTGCAAAAAAAAAAAAAAAAATTAATATTAAAAAATTCCCCAACTAATGATGAACTTAAACTATTGAGTATAGAATTTAATTAGATATCTATAAGGAGAGGAATCACAGTGATCGAGAGATGACATGGTGATGATTGTGTTGTAGACAAAGAATAAGTAAATAGAGAGGAAGGTTCTCAGAAAAAATTCTTCGGAAAAATATATTTTATTTATATGTAATTAATTGTGCTTGCTTTTGTAAAAATTTTACTTTTTTTGTGTAATTTTTAAATGAGATTTTTTATATACAATTTTTGAATATCATATTATTATTTTTATATTTTGTTTGCAAAATTTTCGGCCCTTTTATTAGATTATAACGTTATTTTTTAATTTTTTAATATTTAAAAACTACACAGTTTTGTTCTTTATATAAGTAAAGTATTGAAATATTGCTTTGAAGTAATTATGGTCCATCTTGAAGAAGATTAGTAAACCAAAATGCCATGGTGAAGATTTTTAAATATTTTTTCCATAACCAGTTTATAATTAGGAAAACATCGAAACTTTGTGCTGGCTAAATGTATGAGACTCATGATTTTTAAATCACATCCAACCGATTTCATTATATATTTGTATGTATTCTTAGTATTTTGTAGGTTTTGAGATATAAAATAGTCTTGTTATATAATGTTTGTTGTACCTACCTCTCGTTAACATTTTAAGACTAATGAACCATCAACACATAATTAAATGTTTATAGAGATACTGTTGTTGTTACTATCACCAACTTCTCTATATATTTTTGTTGTTGTTACTGTTCACATCGAATCTCGTGTGAGTGTGAGAAAAACTCCCAAACATATTGTTGTTAAGATCGTGTGTTTTTAGTTGTTGTTGTGGCTTAAAAAACAAGATTTTGCAATTTTATAATTTTCAAATCAAATGTTGTTTTATTGTTGTTGTTTAATTCATTTAATTCTAATGAAAAATAAAATACACAATTAATAAAGGTTTAAGGTTGTTTTAAATATTAAAATATTTTGCATAAATTTATATATAAAAAAACATAAAAACGAATAATAATGATAGTTAAATTTTAAACAAAGAAAATATTTTAAAATACACAAATAAAGATATTTTTGTAAAGAAGGTTAAATAATTTAGACAGATTTAAGAATGTGTGACTTAATATTTGACTTAAAAATAAATGACCCGGTGACCAATTAATGTAATTACAAGTAAGATAGTTATAATACTCTACGTCATTGTGTATGTTTAATAAAGAGAATTTCGAAATTCTCTATCGGACTTGTGGGTAATTATGGAACTATTCTTGGAAGACTTAGAAAATTTTATCTTTATACCAAAAATTATATGGGTTTTATACACTGCACAGTGGGGCCTTTTGCAAAATAAATGGTATTATATCTGGACATTGATAGAGGAGAAGTTGAGCTTTTAGAATGTGATAGCCAAAGTGAATGAAATTTCTTAATTTTTGAAGTTGAATTTGTTGCGTTTTGCTCTTTAACTTTTATAATTAAAATTCTAAAATTTAAAAGTAAAAAATTATAGTCATCTTCTAAATTATGCTAAAGATGTTTTTTAATTATAAGTAGAAAAAATGTCTTAAGTCAAAGGACTCAAAAATTTCCATTTTTACCAAAAAAGATCCAAATTTATTATAATTGTTTTTTATGATTTCCGGAAGTGGGACCGTTAAAGCTTTATTCCGGGAAGAAATTTGTATGTGGGCTAAATCCAATAATGGATTGATTGTAAGGAATTTCGATCAGCTTCATGCTTGTACTAAAATTATTATCGGTGCCGCCTAATTTCATTCTGATATCATTCAAAATTGCCATATGTAAGTACTTTAGTCACTCGATTTACATTGATGTCTAGACAGACGGACTGACATCGTTAAACGGTATGCGTTTAAGTGGGTCCGAAACTTTTTTCTGTGCTTCAACATGATGGGTATTTCTTAATTTAAAATAATATTTTTTTTCAATTACCCAACAAACCAAATGACATCGTAATGATATCATTACGATATCATTTCGGTGATATAGAAACCCGAGAATGATATCATTTATAATTCTAAAATGATATAGGTTGCTTTCTAAAAGGTACACTCGAAGACGATATCATAATTTTTGAAAATAACGATATTAGTAATGGTATCGTTAAATTTAAGCAGCGCGATAATTTAGCAATATATTGCAGAATATATACTTACATATCTGCTAAGATTGGGTCAATATATACTATTCTAAATGTTTTATTAAAAATTAATAAAATAACCATAATAAACTAAAGTTCATCCTGCTCCAAATCATTTTATATGTAAACGAGACTTTTGTAATTCCTCTTTAAATCCGGGCTGATATTGCTTTCTTATCCTCTTTTATTTTTTGCTATTCCACTAAATTTAGCTGTAAAAATATAATTTCCATATTATGCATAACATACATAAAATATTCTTCTAATAAAAATATTTTCAATTTAATGTTATTTTCCTGAAAAAGTTTGAAGTTTTTTTCTAAGGAAAAAATAATTTCGATATTTTATCATATAATTTTAAAATTATGATATCATTAATGATACTGTATCGTTTCTTGGTTTGCTGGGTACTTACAAAAATTGTTTTTGGTATTTTATTTTTAAGTATTTTGTGTAATATTTCGACATGAGTAGTAAATTATATCAGATAAAGATACTATCTTACACAATTGTAAAATATGTTTATTATTTTTTAAAATATTCTTATTATGAATTTATCTAAACAAAACAAAATTTATGAAATGAAATTAAAAGAAAATAAAATAAAATTAACGATGTTTTTATAACAAAAACCTTAATACACTTAGTGGAAACAAGAACATGAAAAACAAATATCTGATGAAACGTAAAACACATGTTATCATTAGGAAAAAAAACAAAACACAAACAGAACTTTTTTTAAGTTGGCTAAAAGAAAAAAAAAAAAACAACGAAAATAAACGTAAAGACTTTTTATTGTAAAAAAAAACTGTCTTAACAATAATAGACACATTAATGGTGGTATACGATAGGGTAAGATAGGGGTGTATGTTCGTTTTCATAGAAATAAGTATTTTGTATTTACAGATAAAATACTTTTAAACGTAACATAATAGACAATAAACGACTTAGTGGGTAGTGTGAGAAGTACCTGAGCTTTTCTAAAATATAATCTATAAATATTTTGAATTAAATAATATACTTATATCTATATATATATTATCTGGAAGGCGATACAGTGGTTCTCTTACCAAACTTCTTGGAATTTAGCTTTTCTTTTCCTGCCCTCGTATATTATGTTCTGGTGTATTTTTATAAGAAAAGTAAAGGAAAAACAACCGGACATAGATAAATAAACAATAACACTTTTACAAGGTCATCCCTTTTTTAAACCAAATATAAACAACAAAAGTTTCAACACCTAAAATATTTCCTCTCTCTGTCTCTCTCCTCTTTAATAAAATAGAGATTAAAGAACGAAAAACACTTGTACTTTGAAAGAAAAAAAGAATTTGTTTATTGTACTATTTGTTTTGGTTTTTGCTTTTATGTTTGTTGTTATATTCTTTTTATACATTTCATTCTAATGTTTTTACCCCAAAATTTATGAATGATTTGTTAGTGTTTGTAATTACATGTAATAGATAAAGTTGAAAATAGTTTAATATAAAATGAATGTAATTAAATATTTTTGGTTACAAAAGACAAACAAATACTTACATGCAACTACACATAGATATAGCTTATACATTGCAACTACAACAATTTATTATTGGTAAATCAATGTTGGTTTTTTTTTTTTTTTGTTAACCACAAAATGAGGGTAATAAATATTCCACTCGAACCAATTGTTTAGCAAGTATATATTATTTGTTATTCTTATTGTTGTTGCTGTTAAACTTACACTTTTGTTGTTAAATTTAAACAAATATTTTATACTATGTATGTATATACACTGTACACAGTTGTTGTACCATACTCTTTAAATAATAACAACTGTGCGGCAGCAACTTAACTTAAAACTATAAACAACATATTATTGCCACGATGACAAGTGTCATAATACGAATGTGTCAAAATAAAGACAGACTGGCTGACAGACGGACATATTTGTCTGTCATATTGTTGCTAACTTTACCAAGAGCAAATATGTTGATGGATGTTGAAAGTGAATGGTTGTTTAGAAATCTATATAAGAATATGATTGAATATTTGCTTGAATTTAACACTTGACCAATCTAGCATGTAATCATATTCATACGATATTTACATACATACATAACATTATCCAGAATGTAAAAAAGAAATAATCGAATATGTAATTTTGAAATATTTATAAGAAAATAAAGTAAAAGGTCATCAAAAAGTAAAAAAAGTTGTTTGATCGCTTCTTGATTACTTTAATTGATTTAAAGTTAGATCTTATCCCTAGATTTTGAAAAAGTTTTTGTTGGATATTTATTTACTACACTATGCTAAAAAATTATCTTTTTTTTACTCAAATACGACATAGATCATAGATTTATGAGGACATAAAAATTTTGAGATAATTCGAAGAAATATTTTGGAGGTAGTTAAAAGATTTTCCTAAATTTTAAGTAAATTTTCAATTTTCAATTTGAATTAGAAAGCAAAAGAACGTAACTTTTAAACTATATTAAAATATTTTATTTGCATTCTAAATAAATAATAACCCTAGAGGGAAAAGAACTAACACAAAACATGTTACGGGATTTGTCCAAAGTGGTAGGCACCGGTTCTAGTTCTAACACTTTGTATGAGCTGGACCTGTCACTTTAACATGACGTTGGCCTAGGTTCTCCCTCCTAGGCCAACGCCACCCTTTTTAACCAGTTTTGGGTCAGGTCACAGAACTATTCCAAAAAAATTTAAAATAGTTTTATTTTTGTATATTTTTTATATTTTAAATATTTTCATTTTATATTTTTTGTTAATGTCGATGGCGGCATCCGGAATCGAACTCAGGTTACTTTTACTTGCCTCATGTTTTATAGTCTTACCAGGGTTGTCAGATTTTTTTGAGCCTCTGTCGCCAAATTGTTAATCAGAAATCGCCAAAAATCGCCAAAATTAAATTTTATATATATTTTTTTATGAAAAATTAACAACAACTAAAATATTTAGTGCGTCAAATATTATATAATTTTAAAATGTAAATTCAGCTTCAAAAAAGTCAATGATAATTTCAGTAGCTAATAATAATTGAATAAAAATATTAATTTCAATACACTTTTCTGACATACATAACTAAATGAATAAAATAAATAAATAAAATAACTAGAGTTGCCAGACGGCCTTGAATGAACTTGATGACAATCCCATCTGATTTATGACACCCTGAATTACACAGCATAATGATTGATTTTAAAAAAATTTTGAAATTATGTCTATATGAGATATACGAATTGTTTTAAATTAAAAAACAAACAAAAAATCTTCAGAACAAACTGATTACTATGTTATATATCGATCATGGTTTCCTCTAGGCTTATTTAGAAACTTCTAAAACACATTCGCTATTAATGCCGTGATCTCTTTCTTCAATTCTTTTCTGTTCTTTTCTTGGTCTCAACTTCCTGATATTTTTTCATTTCTTTCATACTTTCTCTGTAAATTCTTCGAAGGGACTCACAATGGACCTCTAGGTCTCCGAGTGAATGCACAGGAAATCTTTCGAGTACTGTGCAACCCTTCTCTACCTACCTACCTACCTACCTAATGCCGTGAATAAATGTTCAAAAGCAATATTAATAGACAAATATTTCATTATATTTGTATTGAGTTACCAATTGCAAAAATTCTTAAAATTTTTCAATGACATAACGGATATGCAATGTAAACTCTTATTTTCGAAAATATTTAAAAACTCTATCCCTTTTGCTCAGAAATTTTTATATACGCACTTCCATATAGAATTCATATATAAAATATTTTTGGTGAATGTCGATTGTCAAGTTTTTGTTTTAGATATCAAGTTCGTTTATCAGGAACGTTAAATTAGATCACAATTAGAATCTGTCAACCCTATCCATAACTCAATTTTATGTCAAAAATTTAAATTTTTTTTTTAAATTTATTATATTTTTTAACAGAATAATTCTAAAATTATATAATGAACATTTGTCTTATTAAAACTTATAAATTGTTTCAAAGAATTAATTTATTCATAGACGTTTTCCTTTCACTATGGCCCATAAAATATTAATATTCATATCTGAAAGATGATGAAAAACAAATTGTCAAATATTTATTGAAGATATTTATAAATTAAGGATCTTTATTTTGTTAGTCGGTGTTCATAAAAAGCAATTTTTCTTGCTGCAATTTTGAGTTCGTAGACGAAAGAGGTAAAGTGAATGTAAATGTTTAGTATTCTCTTCTCTATCCTACGAACTCAGAATTAGATCAAGGGTTTTTACAAACTTTTGCTTCGTGCCTTTAACTTTGGTAATTTAAATGCATTTCTGAAAATACATATGTTAAATTTCAAGTCTTATTAAAAATGAATATTCATTTGAAAAAAAAGTGTTACTTTCTCAATATCGTATCAAATGTTATTCCTAAATAATTCTTAATCCAAAAATAAATTAATACTTAAAGATAAAAATTAATGATACCAAATTTCATTTGATCTAAAAATGGATTTTAAAATTGCTAATAAATGTCTTATGCCAAGGACGAAATATCATTAAAGGTTTTTTACAATTTGCAAAAATTACTAGAATGATAATAAAAATCATGCACAAACAATAGTTTTGAAATTTTTACTCTATATTTTTTGCAACTTTGTTTTATAAGTATGGATAAATTAATATACACATGTGTGTTATCTGTTTAAAGAAATACATACTTTTAATTTTATGTTCAAGCTAGAGGTCTTAGCGACCACCTGACAATCTTTGTACGGACCCCTATTTGAGAACCGCCGTTTTGGATAGAAAAATACTAAAAATAGACGTTGGCTAGTAAGAAAACGTAATAGTTTTACTATGCGAATATCTATTTAATAAAGTTTTAAAAATTAGCCAAATAAATCGCCACCTTGTTAAAAATCGCCAACAAATTCGCCATGTCGCAAAACGGAAAATTCAGTCGCCAAGAGCAATTAAAAATCGCCACGGAATTTGTATGGAAAGAATTTAAATAATTCTAAAATTATATAATGAACATTTGTCTTATTATTGACGAAAAATCGCCACATCTGACAGCCCTGAGTCTTACACGCTTATCACTCAGCCACAGATTGTTATTGCGCGCGAGTTGCTAATTGCACATTTAACTATCAAGCTAAAAATTAGCTCTCATTGGTTCAACTGGTTCTCAACTGGAACTTTGGTGGCTATAGGTGTCAAATGGTACACTGGGGGACCGGTGCTATTGCACCAATTGCTACAAATTTCCCGCAGGGACTTATTTAACATTTTTAAATTTAGAGCTTCATTTTGAAAAACAAAACGTTGTCAAACATTCAAAATTTGTATGAAGAATGCTGTGAAATTTAAATCGCTTTAGTAAAATTGATAGATAAATAAATATATTTTTATACACTGCCGGTCAACAGAATAGGTTAAAGATTATCGTTACATCAAAACTCGCATTATTTTTAATATAATAAAGATAGTTATACATTTTTCATCCTAATTTCTAAAGTCTTGAATTCTAAGATGTTTAATAGCAAGAAATAATAAAGAACTAACTACAGTTTTTAACGGATTTTTTTTCCAACAAAGGTATTTTTTATGGCAATTTTTTTGGGTTATCTGAATACCCAGCAAAAATTTTTTAGGTACTGGTAAGCAGTGCAAAATTATTCATGCCTGCCGATAGCACATCATTGATGCGCATTTGAGTAAGCTATAAAAGGAAGCGAGAAATTTACATTGGGCTCATATTTTTTTTTTACCGAATTACAACCTGCATCCTCTCTCGCTTACGTGGATGCGGGATTGTAAGCGAATGACTTTCTTCTCCCCATTTTTATTTGTAATTTAATACAAAAAGTTCTGCTAAGTTGGATGATGCAATATTTTCAATTGAGTTGATTAGTTGTGATCGAAAGTTCAAAGTGTTAAGAGGTAAGTTTGTTCGTGAAAGTCGGAAAAAATAATGTACAAAAATTATATTAAAATTGTAAGTAAAATTTTATTTATTTTAAATAGCTATTATATTAACAAAATAATATTATTTATTAAATTAATAAAGCTCTAAATATGTATTTTGTTTTTAGTTTTCTTTATAATATACAAGAAATGACATGTTTTGTAACGTATTTTGTGTTTTATTACTTTTTTTCAATTTTCAGTCTGACTTGTTTTGAAGAAATTTTGTGTTTTTGTTTTTATATGATTAGAAATACGATTAGGGAAAAAACAATGGGTTATTTATTTTTTTAATATACGGTACGTATAATCTTATGTTTTTGTGTTAATTTTTTTCTATTAAGTAATATAACTTTTTATTATTATAATTTTTTTTGCAGATTAAATAATTAAGGATTCCCCCAATAAAAAGGCCAGTTGATGATCTGATTTAAAAAATTGTCGATTTTTCTTTTTAAATTTTTATAAAACAAATCCAATAAAAAATAATATTAAATAAAAATAATATTTTTTATAAATGCATTATTTTAATTCAAGGCATGATTTCACAGCTTCTGGGATCTCTAAAAGATGCACATAAAAGAGGCATGAAATCATCACATCTATGATGCCTTAAAATGCGCATAATAAAGGCATGTATGAACCTAATACGTAGCGCAGCAAAGAGCCCTACCAAGTGGGACATCACGAACAAAACTCATGCCTTCTTTGCTGGGTAGGTTCTTTAAGAATAAAATCAATTTTGCGTCAAAAGTTTAGCAAAAATCAGGTATTAAAGCAAGTGTTTTACCATAAAGTGTATTATTCGAAATTCAGTGTACCTATGAAGACTAAAAATTATAAAGAACGCACCTCTAAACACCATTCGTGAAGTAAAACTACTCCCGTTTACCCGTGAACGCATGTTCTAGAAAAGGAATGAAACATATTGTTCTGTGGGATGAAAAATAATCATTATAACTATAAATGTTTAAATTTTATACACTATTTTAATTCTTTCCATGAACATTCCACCTCGACAATGCTCCTATTCATATCATAGGAGTCGTAAAACAATAAATTCGAAGTCAAAATTTTTAGTTTGACCGGCAGTGTATAATGTTGAAAGCAGGATAGGGCTCAGGGCGGATCACCCAGGGGGGCGAAATTTTGATCAAATATTTCTTTTATATAAGGTATTGGGTCGTTTTTCCATTTACAAAGGATTTTAAATCTTAGAAATCGCACTTGATTTGTAGAAGTTACGATTTTTTGACACTTTTTAATACTCGCGTCTCAACTTTGACACCTTGTAGCTTATCTCGTATTACCACAGAGTGACTATAAGATTATTTTTCTGAAAGCTAAGGTCCGCTTCTATAATAATTTCACACATTTTACGATCTGGCCCACTTCATAGGAAATTTTTTAATAAAAAAAAAAATGTGGAAAAATTAGATTTATGCCCATAATTTCAACAAATAGTTAACTATGGGTGTAATTATCTATTAGATATCTTTAACTAACTGGTAAAATTGGTTTGGTAATTTCAAAGCTTTTTTTACCTAGGTGTTTCTACCGAACAAGTTATATAGAAAATATGGTAACATTCGTAATTTAAATGTCATAAAAATTATTAAAATTTTATTTATTAAAAAATTTACATATTTAACAAATTAATATTTCCAAGTTTTATTTGCTTTTTTATCAATAACTATAATGAAATATTTTTCCGGTACAAAAATTATATTTAAGGCTGTCCAAGCCATCAAATAAGAGACCAGGTTGAGGTATTAGGCCTACCAAAACTCACATTAAAGTACTCTGGGCAATTTGAAAACACATTCTGATTTGAGTTAACAACGACCGTCTGTACGTGCGTCTGCCCATGTAAACATATTTGTTTTGACCGCATTCAAGGCTTTTTTCCAGGTATTAACACCATTGAGGGTCTTAAAATATTTTTCAATATTTTTCATAAAACTTTCAATATTTTTCATAAAACTTGCCATATATATATTTCCATTGTTCCATGCAAAAATTACAGTTTTAAGGATGGGTCCATAATAGATTAGAGCACCCATTAAGAACCACTTACAAAAATCACTTAAAATTACACACATACGTTTTATAAAATTACATATATAATTTTAAAATTCGCGACCAATTGACCGCAGATATTCTCTTGCAAAATATGCAATTTACGGTAATTTTTTAGGATTTAAAATGAAGCATTTAAGCATAATTCTCCCAAAAATTGTTGTAATTTATTTACCTAACACATTACCCAAACAAAATTTATGGTGTAAGAAACACTACTGTTATCTATTCGGTAATTCATACCTACGATTTGAAATTACCAAATTTAATTTACACCATAGATATCCAGGCACTGAAAGATATCTATTTGTAGAAATTACGGGCATTAGGGCCGTTATTATAACCTACCTATAAGGTATCAGATAGTTAAAGGTAAGATAAACTAAAGTGAACGATAAAGTGAGCTTTATCTACTTTTGGTTATTACAACTTGGTTTTAAGATACATTTTATAATTTTGAATATACGGCAATATCAAACCAAAAACCACTTTTGGCCACTTGACGTGGCAACATGTACTATTTGAACGTAACTGCCACTAACGGAAATATAAACAAATAAAAAACAAAGAAATTTTTAAAATAAATGAGTTTAATTTAATTAAAAACTACAGCGGAATAAATATGATTTTATTTCTTTTATAAAGCAGAAAATATGGCAGCTCTGAATACATAAACATTCCGATAAAAGTTAAATGTCAGATGTTCTTACCTTTAGCTTATTGGTCACTTTTGGCTTAACTTATATTTATAAGAACCAAAAACAGTTAAAGTGAATGATAACATCCTAACTTTAGCTATTGGATAGTTATAATAACGGCCCTTAAAATGTTTACAATTTATTTTATATAAATATTAAAAATTATTTGTATTTATGAAGAAAGTTTAGCCCAAGTTTCCCATCTCTATATTGTGGTTATAAATAACTCGTAGAAAAGCAACTATTCACAATGATTTATGAATAATACTTGCACCACTTCAATTTTAAAGTTAATTGAAATTCAAGGATCTGACTCAAATTAAAAAGACAATAAACAGAATTTATATGAAGACTTTCCCAGAAAATAAAAAATAAAAATCATTTTATCAAGTGTATGAGTAGATCAAATGTTTTTTTATTTGCGATTTTTTCAAAACTAAAAGATATACTTAAAATTCCATAAATAATGATAATAAATAAAAAAAAAAAAACAATTAATCTTTGCCAAAATTAGAGAAAAAAAATACTACTATTATTTTTATTGTTTAAAATAAAAAGAATAGGCCATAAAACAATAATAAAAAACAACTAAAACGAAATGTTAATGAAAGTTTTCGCCCCGAAAAATATAAACACAAAATTGCGATTTTTTGGTAGACTTTATATTTTGCACCTAAATTTGTGAATTAGACCGTAAACAAATATGGTTGAGAAGTGTTTGTATGATTCTACTTGTGGATGAAGTGAGGGAAGCTAAACACCACAAGTTAATGCGTTTAAATATAAAATAATGGTTTCAATTAAAAGTTTAAATAAACTCAATGGATCGGTAATCATGCTTAGTTGTATGTATTCCGGCTTTTTTTAATTTATGACTAATTTTACTAATTATACTTTCAATATTTTCATTATTTATACAACTCCTATGAGTCAAATATCTTTGTTTTTAGTGATGATCTAACACGATGATTGAAAATGGATAAAAAAAAAAATAAATATGAAAAACAATTATAGGTATTTAATTTTAATTAACAACAAAAGAAAGTCGTGAGAATTTACTTGATTGCAAATTTATTGTATGGAAATTTTGTTTTCCTATAGTTATGATGTTTTTTTTTTTTTTTTTGAGTATTTAAACAAAGATGACGCTAGATTATGTCAAAATACATATTTTAATTTTAAACCTTAATTATGAGGCGCCAAACAGCAATTTAAATTTCAAGCATAAAAACAAAATGCTTGTCACATTCCTCCTTAAATGTTTATTTCTTTCTTTAATGCCGCTTTAAAAAAGGGGGCAAAAAACTTAATAACACGCTTTAGTTTCATTGTTTTGAATTTGATTCTAATTAAAAAATTATAGAAATTTATTATGGCAGTTCAAAACATAAGCAACCCCATCAAATGCCAAACAAGTTTATCGACAAAATGTTTTATTTAATGACGTACTTACTCCTCTCTACACTACTCTTTCATTCGTACACATTTATTTTTAAATGTTGATAACGAAAGAATTCTGAAACATGCATAAAAAATTCTAATATTAAAACGTATTTGAAATGAATATAAAATAGCTAAGCTAAGGGTTTGCAAATTTAAATTTTTAGTTGGAAAAGAAATGAAAGAATGTTGGTAGAAAAAAAAAAAAAACACAAATATATATTGCGGTTTCGAGTAAATGCATCCCTCTAAAGTGGAAAATCATTTGAGAAATGACAAAGCGAACATTGTTGCAGGTCTTCTTAAACTTTTTTTCTTTTTAAACTTTTTTTTTACCAATTAAATAAAAAAATTATTTTTTAATTTTCGAATTTTACTCTAATTTATTAGAAATTTATCTATAAGAAACTATACATCAATTATATTTAAAGAAATTTTTATTTTTAATGTGACAAAATTTAATTTTTTGAATTGTTCAGAAGCTGTAGAACTTGTACGAAATTATCTCAATTAAACTTTTCATACGTTTGTCATTTTTGCCCCAAAAAGTATGCACCAAATTACGAATAAAATAAAATACTTTGTCTTAAATATATGAGAATTTCGAAAATGTTTAATAATCTTTTGCGATTTTAAACCAAATATTATTAAAAAATCTTAAAATTGTGTGTCAAATTCGAAATTTTTAAAAAAGAAAATGAAAATAAATTGAAAAATTTTGATTAAGTCATAACTTACTTATTTCGAATATAAATAACAGATTTTAATATAGTTAAAACGCTACGTTCTTCTGCTTTCTAAATTAATTGGGAACTACGAGATCTTTAATGAAAGAACTAACTTTCAAAAGATTTTTTCTCTATTTGTGAAAAAACTAAACTAATCATATGTTTTAAATGCCCTTCATTGACGAGTTTCACATAAAAATTATTTTTCACTAAAAATCCAATTTTTTTTCACTTAAAAATTATTTTTTCACTAAAAAACTGAAACAGAGTCGAAAAAGTCATAAATTTAAAATAAATAAAGAAAGTACTTAGAGGTAAAAAGAGCTGCATAAGTTTATATACTTCTTGTTCATTTCTTTTGAAGTACTTGCCTTTCACTTAAAAATTATTTTTTCACTAAAAAACTGGAACAGAGTCGAAAAAGTCATAAATTTAAAATAAATAAAGAAAGTACTTAGAGGTAAAAAGAGCTGCATAAGTTTATATACTTCTTGTTCATTTCTTTTTAAGTACTTGCCTTAAAACTATGTTATACAATAAAAATAAAAAAAGATTTTGTGATTTTTTTAATTTCTCTATTTTTTGTTAATGAGTATTTTCACTAGTTTGTGAATAAAATGAAAACTTATGCATTGATTTTGATGAAAAATATCTTGTTTTATTTGCAACAAATCTATATTTATGATTAAAGAATAAAAATTTGAATTTTTGGCACATTCGATTCTTTATAATTTTTCGAAAAAATGGGCTTAATATCTTTAACTGTTGACCGTATTAAAAAGTAATGTAAGAGCGTTTTGAAGATAATTTTTAATTAGAATTTTTTTATATTTTTTTTTAACAAAATGAGACAAGTCGTTTTCGAGATATGCTTTGAAATATACCTTCTTAATTTTATAAATCGCGATTTATCGCGAGAACTAGAGTCAATTCAAAAACAGTGGGTTAGATGCTTAGTACTTATTAATACCGTGTATCCGAATTGACTGAGGAATTTTTTCTCATTTTGTAACTCTGAGTAATTTATTTTAAATTTTTTCGATAATAATTTTTGTCTACATAAAAAAAGATTTTTTACTAAAAAAAACTTTATTTATTAAAAAATCAATTTGACAGTTTTTTCTTTACTAAAAATTGATTTTTTGTTGAAATTGTTAAAAAATTTAAAATTATATATTTTTCATCCACTAGAGATAATTTGGTGATTGACCTAATTTTAAATACTTTATAGCAGCTTCACTTTTATAAGAAACCCTATTCAAAAACAGCACCAAAATATAAAAACAAAATTATAGTAAATAAAAAAGCAGTAGATATTTTTGTTTTTGCCAATGAAATTTAAAAATAAACAAAAACTTAATTAGAACATAAAATAAACATTTCAAAAAAGTAAATTTGCTACTACCGCAGTCGTATGAGAATTAGACAACAAAAATTAACAAAAACCTATAAATTTCCACTAGTTTGGCAAAAACTATTATAAACTTATTTTGTTTCTACTTAAAAAACAAATTTATTCGATTTTAACGCAAATTATAAAAAATTTAAATTCTACTTAAATAAAAAAAAACGAAAATTATTTATTTTTTCATTTGCTGTTAATGAATTAAAATTCCTCATTAAGGTGTTAAATTGTGTGTTACACATTTCGTTTTTTAGTTTATTTCAGTGTTTTCTTTTCGTTTAGTTTGCATTTAAGTAAATAAAGTCGAATTAAAAAAAAAAAACTTTTCATGATTTGAATACTAAAGAAATCCAAAACCAATTAATATATATTTTGTGTACTAAGAGAGTTAAAGAAGAGAGGGAGAGAAAAACGAACCCCTTTAGTTTGAAATATTATGTACCTACTTACTTTAATAATCATTAAATGCAATATTTGATTTATTTGCCAGCATTTGTATCTAAAAATATTAATGAGTTTCTTTTTTAGAGTGGAAAATTCTAAAATATGAAAGCACTTCTTAAATATTTTTAATTAATTAGTTTTTAGTTTTACATATATTGTAAAAAAATGAATAGGAAGATATCTTAAAAATTTTTATTTTTTCAATGATAAAACTGTGTTATTCATTATATTTGCAGTTCTTTTTCATCAATTCCTAGAAGTAAATTTTTCTTTTCATCGCTTTTTTAAATTATTAGTTTTTTTTTTGTGGTACATTCTTTAAAATAATACTTGACTGAAAAAAATGTGTGTGAAGATAAATATGCGAGTTAAATATGTTTTTGACGTAACGACTTACGTAATGGCATATTTGAAGACGTAACGACATATTTAAATATGGCATATTTAAATATGTCATATTTAAATATGACATATTTAAATATGACTATTTAGTACAAAAAATTAATATATATATTTTTTTTTTTTTTCAAAATTTAATGAAATATTAAAAATAAATAAATTTATAATAATATTTATTTATTTTTTTTTTTAATTAATTAAGAAATATTGAAAATATACTATTTGTTATCTTTTGTCAGTTATCTAAATGATGATAGAGTTTATCAGAGGTCATTCAAAGATTTTGCCCACTGTGGGCAAATGGAGCGTTGGCATGCATTCCCACCATTTGGAAGATGTTATGTAGGGTGAATACTATCCACGGCTATATGCAGTATTCCTGAATTGTATTTGTGAATTTTTTAAAAAATTTTCAAATTTGGGAATATAGTCTATCAGAGGTCAGTCAATGATTTTGCCCACTGTGGCCAAATGGAGCATTGGCATGCATTCCTACCATATGGAGGATGTTGTCTAGGTTGAATACTATCCATGGCTATATGCAGTATTCCTGAATTGTATTTGTGAATTTTTTAAAAAATTTTCAAATTTGGGAATATAGTCTATCAGAGGTCAGTCAATGATTTTGCCCACTGTGGCCAAATGGAGCATTGGCATGCATTCCTACCATATGGAGGATGTTGTCTAGGTTGAATACTATCCATGGCTATATGCAGTATTCCTGAATTGTATTTGTGAATTTTTTAAAAAATTTTCAAATTTGGGAATATAGTCTATCAGAGGTCAGTCAATGATTTTGCCCACTGTGGCCAAATGGAGCATTGGCATGCATTCCTACCATATGGAGGATGTTGTCTAGGTTGAATACTATCCATGGCTATATGCAGTATTCCTGAATTGTATTTGTGAATTTTTTAAAAAATTTTCAAATTTGGGAATATAGTCTATCAGAGGTCAGTCAATGATTTTGCCTACTGTGGCCAAATGGAGCATTGGCATGCATTCCCACCATATGGAAGACGTTGTTTAGGATGAATACTATCCACACCTATATGCATTATTCCTGAATTGTATTTGTGAATTTTTTAAAAAAATTTCAAATTTAGCAATATAGTCTATCAGAGGTCATTCAAAGATTTTGCCCACTGTGGGCAAATGGAGCGTTGGCATGCATTCCCACCATTTGGAAGACGTTATGTAGGGTGAATACTATCCACGGCTATATGCAGTATTCCTGAATTGTATTTGTGAATTTTTTAAAAAATTTTCAAATTTGGGAATATAGTCTATCAGAGGTCAGTCAATGATTTTGCCTACTGTGGCCAAATGGAGCATTGGCATGCATTCCCACCATATGGAAGATGTTGTTTAGGATGAATACTATCCACACCTATATGCATTATTCCTGAATTGTATTTGTGAATTTTTTAAAAAATTTTCAAATTTGGGAATATAGTCTATCAGAGGTCAGTCAATGATTTTGCCTACTGTGGCCAAATGGAGCATTGGCATGCATTCCCACCATATGGAAGATGTTGTTTAGGATGAATACTATCCACGGCTATATGCAGTATTCCTGAATTGTATTTGCGAATTTAAAAAAAAATTCAAATTTAGGAATATAGTCTTATCAGAGGTCTGTCAATGATTTTGCCCACTGTGGTCAAATCGAGCGTTGGCATGCATTCCCACCATATGGAGGATGTTATCCAGGGGGAATACTATCCACACCTATATGCAGTATTCCTGAATTGTATTTGCGAATTTAGTAGTCAACATTTGGAGGTTGCATAGAGTTAAAAGATAAACTGACTCGTGATTTTAACCAAAGACTTCTTTATTTATTGCTTTACATATGGCTGCAATTAATGAATGACCTTTATCAATGTGAACTCTATTATAAATTCACATTACTACCAAAAATTTGCTTATGTAAAATTTATCCAAATTAGGACAACAAAAAAAGTTCATTAATTGATGTAATTTTTTCGCATTTACTAATAAACGTTAACAAGAAATATATTAAGATTAAGGGCATATTTCTAAAAAAAATAACTGCAGATATTGATATAATTGTTTTGTATTTAGTAATAAATGCTTCCAAAATAAACTTTCATAGTTTGTAGTTTATTATCAGACATTCTTACGATAAAAAACAAAAATAAATAAGTTTTGGGATGTCCAATATATTATTCATTTTATTAACACTTTTTATTTTCATCATATATCACACCAAAATTAAAAATTATTCTTTTAAATGACTGTTTTGCTTACGAAAATACTATTCATACAAAAATATGCAAAGAAACAAATAAATAAATTACATTTTTGCCATTACAGTGAAAGTTCTCATAAGCGGACATCGATCGTCACGCTGATTTTGTCCGTTATAGAGAGATGTTCATTTATGGTATATGGTATATCATATTTTTTTACAGGGGCTAATTCAATACTATTTTTTTTATTTATTTCTACATTCAAGATTGTCTTTAATGAATTACTTATAGATTACATATTCTTATTTATACTATATAAAACCTTACGAGATTTCACAGCATTTTTAAAATAATTTTTACAACAATAAAAAAAATATTGGAATATAATACAGTGTGTTCAGAAATGTTTGAATACATCAAAATTTTTACAAACTAGAAGTTTATGTACAATTACACATAATATCAAAACTTTCTAAGTTATTCAAATAAAGTGTATGTTATTTTTAATGCTTGATGGTATAAGTTCAGCATATTTTAGGGTTTCATATGGTGCACTTATACCAAAATTTAAAAATTTTCTTTTTTAATAAAATTCGCGATTTTTAAGAATTTTGATCGAATATAAGTTATTTTTTCATATGTATGATATTTTGTTAAAGTTTATTACATAGAAATACTTTTTAATATTGTGATAATTTTTTAACACAAGTAAATATTTTTTGGTCCATAAAGTGTTTATCTTTAAAAATTTTTTGATGCGCCTCCGAATTTTTATTAAGCATAACAAACACCTTCTTATTATGACAATTATAGCTAATTTTATGCTGTCCACACGAAGTGCCTTAGCGAACTGTGTTTTGCCAAAAGTGTCACGTTTTCAATTATTAACGACATTTGACTTAAATTTATGATCCCAATCAACTATACATATTTAATGCCACTCTTATATCTAATAATTGTTTAAATTGCAATTTTCTATAAAAGAAAAAATATAAAAATAAAAAGTACATAATTTTCAAATAGTCTATAAAATTTTTGTATTAAATTTATTTTTAATGCTCCTCCGATTTTGTTATGTAAAATGACAAAAAACTAAGTTCACGCAGTAATCCAAACAATTCCATATGATAATGTGAATGTGCCTTGCGAAAAACTAATTTTTTGAAAAATGTTCGCACTTGTTTTCCAAACTTTGAGACTATCTACTACGTACGCAGACTATTTCGGGCACATCAACGAGGTATAGAGCAAAATACGCACAATTACAACAAGTAACAATTCCTATCATAAATGAAACAGTCGTAAAATTTGTTCAATTTAAGACAAATTTCATTTGAAAGGTGTTTTATGACTTATCTTTTCATTAAGATAAAATTTCAACAATTTAACTTATACATAGTTCAATAAAAAAATTTTCATTTTTTTTTTCTTTCGCTTCTGCGGCAAACGACGTTTTGCATTTTCATTTAAAAATTATTTGCAACAAATTATGATTGTATGAAATTTATTTTTTTGAATTTATGGCTACAATTCGCTTCTATGCGTTTTTCAATATAAAGTTAAATAATAATTTTTTTAAATATTTTTTTCCTGTGCATATCTAATAACTATAATATTTAATCTGAATACCCAGGAAAAATTGTATTAGTTCTACAAGTAGTTCTAGAACACATAAAAATAGCCTGAACTTTTTCTACTTTGGCGTTACTTCCAATGATTTTTGTTTGAAATTTACACCTCTAGCTAGCCAGTACCCATTCTATGGAACGGTTCTAGAACTAATTCCTTAATCAATGATTTTTATTCAAAATTGTCACATTCAGAACTAGTACCTTGTGAAAGGTTTCACAATCTGTTTTTTTTTTTTTTTTATAATATGCGCAATTATCAAAAATTTTTGATTTTAGCCCTTCACAAAAATATTATTATTTATTTATTTTTTTTGATGGCGCATTAAAATCTTTTTGTATACATATAAAGTGACTCGAATGCGTGTACAATCTGTTCGCGTTAATCATTTCATGTGAGGGGCGCGAAAGTTATGATGGTTTTAAGTTGAACATAAAAAAATGTTTATAAACTAGTAGTTTTTGCACAATTCTCATCAAAATTACACATAATATCAAAACCTACTGAGTTATTCAAATAAAATTCATGATATTTTCAATGGTATAAGTGCAGCATATTTTAGGGTTTCCTACTATTTTTTTTTTTTTTTTGATAATTGCCTATATATTGTTTTTTAATTTTTGAATTTTTTATACAGGTTTTTTAAACAGTTCTAGGAAGTCATTCAAAAACCTGTAATTTGTCATACAGAATTAGTTCTTAAGCACTAAAACATTTTTTAAAACGAATTTATAATCCGACTAAGGTTGTACTCCATTGGTGTCAGAATTGGTTGTGATACCACTAGTTCTGAGGATGTTATTAAAGAACCTGAAGTGGTTCCGATTATACCAATTCTAGAAATAATGATTTTATAACATGTTCTAAAATTTCTCCTGGGTAATATTGTTTAATAATATGGTATCATAATTACTTATTAATTTGAACATATAAATTACATTATATGAGATAAAAATTGTCAAAAGTGTTTATTTTAGTACCCTATAGATAAAAAAGGATTATTTGAAATTTATTTTGATATCCAAAAATATTTTCCATCCCTGGCCCTCATGAAAAAATTCCTGTTCCTAACGGCTATTTTTTCTGTTTTTGATATTCTTTTCATAAATGTATTATGTTTATATTTCTACTACTAATATACTGTCAATATGTGCATATGAAAAAAAACAAACCGCTAAAAAATAAAAAAAAAACACAAAAGTCAGTTACAAACTTTAAAAAAAAAACAAAAAAAAAAAAACAAAAAAGCACAAATGTCGGTTACAAATGTTAATGCTTTTTTGTTTTTTAGCGGGTTGTTTTTTCATACATACATGTTTGAAGTATGAATAAAAAAACAAACGTCTAACACCAATCAATTCAAACATATCATTTACACATGTATGATGATTATTTGTACGAACATGTAAGAAGACACAACAATTCTATTAAATTTTTTTATAATTGTATTTTATTCATATGTCTTTTACCAAAGAATTTATATATATAGTACAAAAAAGTTTTAACATTTTTTAAAAAATTCACAAATACAATTCAGGAATAATGCATATAGGTGTGGATAGTATTCATCCTAAACAACATCTTCCATATGGTGGGAATGCATGCCAATGCTCCATTTGGCCACAGTAGGCAAAATCATTGACTGACCTCTGACAGACTATATTCCCAAATTTGAAAATTTTTCAAAAAATTCACAAATACAATTCAGGAATACTGCATATAGGTGTGGATAGTATTCCCCCTGGACAACATCCTCCATATAATGGGAATGCATGCCAACGCTCCATTTGGCCACAGTGGGCAAAATCATTGACTGACCTCTGATAGATTATATTCCCAAATTTGAAAATTTTTCAAAAAATTCACAAAAACAATTCAGGAATGCAGCATATAGCCATGGATAGTATTCCCCCTGGATAACATCCTCCATATGGTAGGAATGCATGCCAACGCTCCATTTGGCCACAGTGGACAAAATCATTGACTGACCTCTGATAGACTATATTGCTAAATTTGAAATTTTTTTAAAAAATTCACAAATACAATTCAGGAATACTGCATATAGCCATGGATAGTATTCATCCTAAACAACATCTTCCATATGGTGGGAATGCATGCCAATGCTCCATTTGGCCACAGTGGGCAAAATCATTGACTGACCTCTGATAGACTATATTCCCAAATTTGAAAATTTTTTAAAAAATTCACAAATACAATTCAGGAATAATGCATATAGGTGTGGATAGTATTCATCCTAAACAACATCTTCCATATGGTGGGAATGCATGCCAATGCTCCATTTGGCCACAGTAGGCAAAATCATTGACTGACCTCTGATAGACTATATTCCCAAATTTGAAAATTTTTTAAAAAATTCACAAATACAATTCAGGAATGCAGCATATAGCCATGGATAGTATTCACCCTGTACAACATCCTCCATATGGTAGGAATGCATGCCAATGCTCCATTTGGCCACAGTGGACAAAATCATTGACTGACCTCTGATAGACTATATTCCCAAATTTGAAAATTTTTTAAAAAATTCACAAATACAATTCAGGAATACTGCATATAGCCATGGATAGTATTCAACCTACATAACATCTTCCAAATGGTGGGAATGCATGCCAACGCTCCATTTGGCCACAGTGGGCAAAATCATTGACTGACCTCTGATAGACTATATTCCCAAATTTGAAAATTTTTTAAAAAATTCACAAATACAATTCAGGAATACTGCATATAGCCGTGGATAGTATTCACCCTACATAACATCTTCCAAATGGTGGGAATGCATGCCAACGCTCCATTTGCCCACAGTGGGCAAAATCTTTGAATGACCTCTGATAAACTCTATCATCATTTAGATAACTGACAAAAGATAACAAATAGTATATTTTCAATATTTCTTAATTAATTAAAAAAAAAAAAAATAAATAAATATTATTATAAATTTATTTATTTTTAATATTTCATTAAATTTTGAAAAAAAAAAAAAAATATATATATTAATTTTTTGTACTAAATAGTCATATTTAAATATGTCATATTTAAATATGACATATTTAAATATGCCATATTTAAATATGTCGTTACGTCTTCAAATATGCCATTACGTAAGTCGTTACGTCAAAAACATATTTAACTCGCATATTTATCTTCACACACATCTGAAAAAATATGAAGACTGAAGGTCAATTTTGTGACCGAGTATCATATGTTTCATACATAAATTGTTTTAATTTATTAAAATTTTATTTAAATAATGCCCCTGGGATTTATCCAGTGGGTGTTTAGGTTGCATTTGTCATTTATTAAATGGAAGAATAATAATACTTAGTATATAAATAAATTGTGGAGAAATTCTATTTTTAATATAGATACCATTTCTGGTCAGTAGTAGCTAATTAAAAACAAACACTAACCATAAAACTGGCTATAATGACTACTTAGTAGCTATAGATTATGCAAAATAATAGAATATTTTTAAAATTGCTTAAGAAAAACAAATCCCATGATTTATGAGATACTTAAATTTGTCTGTATCTGAGTCTACTGTGAAAATGTTAAAAGGTGTTAACCAACAAATTAATCTTTTATTGGGGAGACGTATACAATATGATTTTTGGTTTTCTGCATTTTTTTTGTTCATAATTTTTGAATGACGTTAATTGGATAGCAAAAGTCAAAGATTAAAATCATAAAAAGAAATTTACTCATATCCAAAAAAAAAAAAAAATATTGAGAGCTTTCCCATTTAAGTTTTTTTTTACTTCTTCTGCAAATCACTATATAACGAAGGCCTTAAACAAACAATTTATTGGTATTTAAGAAAATTTGTAGCATCATTGAGATTTTCCGTTTTTGTTTTCTTTTGCTGCAGAATCAGAGAGTGGTGAGAGTTAAAAAAAGACCTCAAATGATTTTCCAGAACGTTTAAATTGGTGGCATGTAATATGTACGTAAATAAATATATATAGTTAGTGTGTGTATAAATATGTATGTTTGTAAGTTTCTCTATGGGGAATTGTTTAGATTTTGATGGTGCCAACAAATCACTAAATTGTCAAATTTATTTGTTGTTTTCATTTTTTACTGTTGTCTCTCTAAAAAAATATATAGTCTCATGAAGTTTTTTCCGTTTGTCTGTCTGTGCATCGTATTGCGACTACTGTTTGTTGCTGCTTGCTGCATGATGTTTTTTTACGCAATTTTTTCATTTGTCACTGCTACTGATGCTAGTTGCTAATGATGATCGTATTGTTATATTCATTTTCTATAAAATTTATTGACTCATTTTTTTATATTTTATTTTCGTTGCTTCCTAAAGAACTCTTTTGTGTTTTTTGATTACAGAGTTTTAAAGAGGTGTATTGTGAATTTAACTTCTTTGTAAAATTTTTTCGTAATTTTTAAGCTATTAAATTTATATGAAGCATTTCTGAAGTTTTGGTTGATTTTTCGGTTTTACATTTTTTAATTTTTAAAAAGTCAAGTTAGAAGTCATTATATTCGGAAAGACTTTGATTTTGCGAAGCCAGCGTTTAAAATACGCCAGATTTAAAAATCCCTTCAACTGGCCAAAGGCCCACTATCAAGGAAACCATTTTAAACCAGACCAGAATCTTACACAGGCTAAAGTTAGCACTATTTTCATTCTGAAGATGGCTGATTTTGTCCAGGAATTTTTATACCAGAAAGTGCAATAAAGTACGTGGATATTGTGAATTTTCGTATAGATTTGATAGTTTTTATTCTATAAAAATTTCCATTTTTTAGACAATTTTTTATTTTCTGCTTGGGTGATTTTTTGATATTTTCTTTGGGTCATTTTGTTAGCTGCCTAAAAATAAATATAAAATTAAAATTTTTTATTATACAAAATAACAAAATAAAATTATTATTTTAATGATTATTATTAATGAAAATAATCATTCAAATATTCAATAAAAATTTATAACAGAAAATGAAACAAAAAATATTCATAAAAAAACACTTATTGAAAAGTTCCTATAAAAATTTGCCTTAAATATTCTTTAAAAATAAATTTAATAAATTTATTCTCCCATTTCCTTTAAGAAGAAAATTTATCGAAGATTTTATATATTAATTTAATACAATTTTCTGATAAAATAATTTTGTCTCAAACAAAATTTATCGGAAGTTTTCCATAAACAAAATGATCGAAAATTCAATATTATTTTTAATATATTAATTAAATTTTAATATAAAATTAAAAAAACTGTGTGAATTAAAAAAAATATATATAAAAATTTTCTAAATATAAAACTATCTGTGTTTTCTATAACAATTATCTAATCGAAATTTTTCTTTAAAAATTGATTTTTTCACAAAAAATTTAAATTTTTCTTTAAAAATTGATTTTTTCACAAAAAATTTAAATTTTTTCTCAAAAAATGTAAATTTAATCGAAGATTATCCAAAGATAAAAAAAAAAAAAAAAATTAAAATAATCTAGAAATTAATAAATATCCAAATGAATCAAAAATTTCCATGTCACCCATTACGAAAATTCCAAAAATCCTCCTCAGGAAAATCTGTCTCCAAATGAAAGTTTAAATTCCCAATTTGGAGAGAAATCTTTTCATCCGGAAATACTGATTTTCTTGTAGAAATTCTGAGTTAAAAGGAGAATGAGATATAGGACACAAACTTTCCTGTAATTTTGCTTCACTTTGTTTTTATCTTATTACAAAAAAAAAAAAATCGGTGCAAGTGCAGGTTGGCAGAATCAAAAGATAAAATTTAAAATTACCAAAAGTAAATTTCAAAAATTAACTTTCCATTCCTTCATAGACTGAATAAATATATATTTTTTTTATTCTTTCCACAAGATGCAGAAATTCTCAGTGATTTTTTTATACATACAGTGTCTCACATAAGTTAGTGAATTTTAATTTTTAAATAAAAAAATTAGTTATTTTTAGTTATAAAATTAGGTAAATAAAAAATAATAATTTTTTTATGAATGGGATTTTTTGCCTGAGTTGTCTTCTACAAAATGCTGCAAAAAGTAGCACAAAATGTTGAATCGTTTCCGAGAAATTGAGAAAAATAACAAGTGCAGTCATTTCAGGTACCTCACAAAAGTATTTGAATTTTTTAATTTTTTATATTTGAAGATACTCAAAATACCGAAAAGGCAAAAAAAGATATGTTTTTTTATATAAATTGTTATTAAGTATTAGTGTTAAGCGTTTACTAATTCTTTTTATAAATTTGGGGGTAAAATTTTGGGGAAATTAAGTGAAGTTTCTTTACATGTATCTTACAAAAGGGAAAATTGGAATAATCGGGTAAATTATTTCTTAAATTTAATTTGTTTTATTTGAAAATATAAATGGACTTTGTCATGTCTTCGAAAAATAATTTTTACTGCAAAAGTTCTAAATATTGCCATTCCAAGCGGCGTACATTGTTTCATTATGTTGTTAAAAATTAAAAATCTTCAACATTGAACCTATTTTACTGAAATATTGGTCCACATATTTTAACAAAACTTTCAGATTGTGTTTCTGTAAGTATTTGCTGTTATTAAATGGGAGATTTGGATACCGGCTACAAAAATACAAAGAAATTGGTGCCATAGTATAAAACGCGATAAGAGGTATATTTTAAGTTACATAACTATATGAATTTCAAGGTATAGGGAAACTATAAAAAGGTAAAAATACCCAAAAAAGTTTACTATTCTGTTAATATTACTTATGTTGATGAAAATAAAGTTGAAAATTTTTCGCTCCAACATTTCTGGAGTGCAAATTATTGATCCAAAAATAATATTGCTAAGTAATTAGAAAAATAAAACCAAGTACAATTATGTCGGGGTATATTTGGAGCTATATCCTAAAATTAGGTATTTTAGTCTCCAAATTTATAATTGGCTATATATCGGGAAGATATTTCCCAACATTTTGAAATAAATTTCTGATACGTAGGGTACCAAAATGGGCTTGATATTTAAGGTATTCTATTTTTAATGGTGCAGTGCCTCATAATTAACGACTTGGACCCTTCGTATATGGCGTTTTAACAAAAAAAACTTATAAGGAACTAAAACCTTATTATTTTTTTTACTATAATGACAAAAAAGATTATTGTATTTGTCATTTATAGAAGAAAAATAGGCGTGTTCTTCCCAAATCAACCTTCTAAGTCTATTAAATATAAAATTGGACCAAAAATCCCCCAAAATTTTACTCCAAATTGGGGAAATAGATTAGTAAACATTTAATTGTGATACCTATGACCTATTATTAATAAAAAATACATGAATTTCTCCAATTTTTATTTTTGTTTGACATTTTTAAATACTAAGGTGATAAAAATTCAAATACTTTTGTGAGGTAAATTTGATGAATTTTCATACTATTTCTGGAATAACTTGGATACAATGCAATATTTTTGATTGCAGTTTTTTGCATTATAAAGTTAACAAATAGACAAACACAATTCAGTTAATAACTCTAGAATTATTTTTTTAAATCACGTAATAAAACAGTTTTAATTTTTAATTAAAAAAAATTCAAATACTTTAGTGAGACACTGTATATGTTTGATTCAGTATTTTTAGCATCTTGTGCTGCTGTTGATTGTATTAAGAAGCAACATCAGCAAGAGTATCATCATCACCAGCGGCAGCAGCAATAGTAGCATTGTCAGCCAAATAAACAGTAAATATTTAATAAACGCCAGTTTGTCTTTGGATTTGTAACAAAGTGTTTGTCCATTCGTGCATTCATTTGTTGTTCGATTATTCTCGGTCGGTGTGATCTTTGTGTCCGTCACTTGGTATTAGAGGCGCGATAATTTCACGTGTTGCAATCATTTGTTATAACGTAAAAATGACGCCGTATTTCAAATCATTTGAAATGATTTAACTTTCTAAGGCGATCATTTTATTCATTTAATTTCATATTTGTTTGTGTGCAGTGAAAATGTGATTAAATATTATTTTATTCGTTCGTTATATTATTGTTTATTTCTCTATAAATTTATTTATTTTTTTTTTTTTTATTATTTGTAAATGTCATAATTAAAAGAAAAGCGGTTGTTAAACTGTAAACCATAAGAAAAAAGATTTAAATGTTAAATGACATTAAAAATGTTTAATAACAAGTAAGTTTTGTGTGTTGTTTGTGTAGAGTATAGTGAGGTGTTTAATTAATTTATATTAAAAAATAAAAACAAGACGGAAAATAAAACTTGCCTCATTGCCATTTCAGATGACTTTCATATTGACCATAATAAAATTAAATGAAATAAAGTCTATTTTAAAATATGATTAGCTGTGTTGTGTTTACTGTTAATTTAGAGAATTATTTCATTATTTTTTTATGTTTTTAAAAAAATATATGGTCACCGAAAATGCAAAACAACGTAACATCACTTTTCATAACTTTACAGGAGGGACAAAAAACTTTCTAAAATCTAAACAAATTGTGCTATAAACAAGATTTTTAGGTTGCTACATACTTAAATATTGTCTAATACATTGAAGATGAAAATTTTTATTTTTACTAAATGTGGTTTACGTTTTTCAAGATTTAAATTTTTTGAAGCCAAAATAACGTAACATCAATAAAAATTTTAGAAAAATTGTAATTAAAAATATTTCTGATAACTTTTACTCCAAAATTTTGAAAGCTATTATATTTTTTATAATTTGCATCTAAATTCGTAAAAAAAGAAAACATTTTTTCTTTTTTTTTTAACAAATGTGATGTTACGTTATTTTGACTTAAGAAAATCATTACCTTCGTCAATATAATCGTTATTTTTTGAGTTACAAGTCTGAAAATTTGTGATAACGTATATTTTGCAAAAATAAACTATATTTCATCAAAAACACAAATTTGAAAATTTTGATGTTACGTTGTTTTGCATTTACGGTGACGATATATAAAATGTTTATTGATTATTTGTTGGTTGGTTAAAAATTAGTCATTGTTAAGATGATCAAGCAAGCAGTCATCATTAGTGATAAACAACTGAAATTGTTTTATAGGATTATGTCTCTACTAGGAAGATGAGGCATACTTATATGTATTATTTTAATTTATATATTAATTTGTTTGATTTTAGCCCTGGACAATGTAATTTCTCAAGAAATTTTGTAATTCATTTATTACACATTTCTATGATCATTATCAGTTAATTGTGAAAATTTACACTTGAGATTAATGTAGCCGCAAAATGATAATTTAAAATTAAGTTTAACATTTTACATTAAATAAAATAATAATTTTTTATGATTATAATTCACTTTAAATTAAGGTTCTGATTCAGTAAAACTATTAAATTGTTTAAAAACAAATCTACCTCAATAAATTTGTAATTTCTATACAAAATTTATTTTCCAAATAATTTTATTATTATATTGAATCAGGTCCTACACAGAATGTACATGGTAATGTCTTTTTGTATGAAAATAAAAAACTAAGTTTTGTTACCTATAGGTAAGGGAATAATAATTATAGAAAATAATTTAATAAAATTAATTTATAATTACTAAGACCACCCAGCAAAAATAAATGGAAGTCCTTTTTGAGGAAGTACTTTTTCATTACTTCCA
Source organism: Protophormia terraenovae (assembly GCA_951394005.1). NCBI lineage: Eukaryota > Metazoa > Arthropoda > Insecta > Diptera > Calliphoridae > Protophormia > Protophormia terraenovae. The sequence continues at coordinate 150,439,027 of OX596074.1, forward strand.
AAGTATCAAATATTTTATGTTTTCTTCTTCTTAAAAAATTATTTAAACAACATCCGCAGATGTAATTAAAAAGAAATTCAAATGAAGTTTACTGTTGTTATCGCAAATATTTACCTTGTTGACCATAAAAAAAATTAGGCCTATTTTCAATTTACTTTAAAAAAGACAATTGTTTCTATTCGAAGGAAATAACTCAGAACATAGAAGCAATTTAAATTACATTTCTTGCACTGATTTAAAACAACACCAAAAAACTAAATTTTTCATGAATTTGGGAACATGACTTCCTACTAAGTGAACAGTCGTCAAATTAGAGAAGATCCTCCAATGACAAGCGTATGTTAAATTTATTGGAAATGATCCGAATTTGCATTACTTCTGAATCACAAGTTCAGGATCTTATTGACTTCTTTGGATGTTCTTTTTGTGCTGGGCATATTCGTCCTTGTTTTAACTTACTACAATTAAAATATTATTATTGAAGCAAACATATTTGGTCAAACGAAGTTAATTTTAGTGGCAATTTGCCGATTCATATGGAAGTACTAAAGATTATTTTTGAAACAATCTAAACATTTAAAAACCACCATGATGTTAAACATAATTTAATATGATTTAGCTATAAATATGATTACTAAGATGTCCCTTTATATAAACAACTTTATCTTATATAAACAACTGCACTTGTAAAATCTAAGTATAATTCATCCCTTCTTGTACTTACGTTATAAATATCCAAGTAGATGCCACTTATCTCTACAATGATCAAAGGTCTTTTTCTTCTATTTACTTATTTAAATTTAAACAAATTCCCTTAAATAAAAAATACAGGCACTTGTACTTCAAACGTACTTTAGCTCTTCAACCGATGACAAATACGTCCTATTTTTGAACATGTGTACTCTGATATACATAGTTGCTCCACACTTACCAAACAGCCAGTCAACCAACCATCCAACCAATCCATTATATTTATGTGCAAATGCAAAAAAAAAAAAAAAAAGCAACAGAATAGACCAAAATTTAGTTCAAATTCTATATTTAAAAATATTGCGCCGGCTAAAAACGAAGTGCAACCAAAAACTTTATTAAATATACAAAAACAACACGAAAACATAAAAACATTAATTCATTAGTTGAATTAAAGAAAAAAAAGTTAAAACACTTGTTTTTCGAATTTTTCTTCTATACGGAGGAAAATTAAAGAAAAAAACATGATGATGCGGGCATAATGATGATGATGATTATGTTGATGACTACATAAATATTTCATATAGTTTTATTATACATAATAATTCAAAGAGGGTGAAGTGTTAAGAAATGATATTTGTAAATGATTAAAATATGTTATTTGATTTATTGCTTTGAATCAACAAAATAAGATAATCGAAAATATCTTATGGATATACATATAACTAATGAAAATGTAACCACTGCTATATACTTATTACGATTTACATCACTTTGTAATATACATTCATATCCCATCCAAAATTACTCCTCTTTTATAAACTCTTTATAGAATGAAAAAAAAAGCTTCTCGTAGCATCATCGGTGAAAAAGTGCAAGGTGGGCGTAGTTTTTTACGAAATTATTGTTGGTTTGTGTTGTTGTTATTTTCGCTTTTTTCTTCTTATTTTCTTTTTTCTTTTTTCTTTTTTATTATTTTTTTTTTTTTTTTGTAGGTGGATTTTGTTCGCATGAATTAGTCTGATGTGATTTTTTTCGCTGTTTTTCTGTTTTTGTTTGTAAACTTTTGTAAAATAAAAGAATCAATAATTTTTTTATTCCTTTGTTTTGTATAAAAAATCATGGCAAAAAGGTTTATTTTTACAATAATGAATGAAAAAAACTAAAAAAATAAACTGAAATTAATGGATGTAAGAAGGGGCTTGACTACTACCCTTGAATATTGGAATAGTATACAATAACTTTGAAAACTTTTACAGGCAGTAATGCAGTTATTTTATATATACATTTATACACATTTTATAGACATTAATTCATAGACATTAATTTTATAGACATTTATATACACGAAATTATTAAGTTCTAAGCTTAGAAATAACTTTTTTTTTAATTAACTCTCGCTTGGTTGATGGAAATCACTGGATTGTCATTTCACATGTGGTTTGGAAATATAATTTTATAGTAATTAAAATGTGTACAAAGAAATCCGAAGATCTTTAAAAAATATATGAACAACATATTGACGCTATTGCTTTTCCTAATTGAAGTTAAAGATTTGAAGCTGTTAGAATCTGTTGGGATAATAGTGACTAAAGTATAACGGCCTGTCCCATGATGTCGTACGAAAAATTCGTTCGACAAAATATATGAGAAACAATAACAAAAAGTTGAAATGTATTTGTTGTTTTCCATATAAATTGTCGAAACGTATTTTTCGTTCGATAATTTTGAGAGCAAATAATGGGTATATCAAATTAAAATTTTTTAAAACTAAAACAGAACAAAGAAAAAATACATAGAAAAACTTAAAAAAAAGCCACGTACCTCCCTTTCCTGGTAGGATTTGTAGGATGAACAGATTTACAAGTAAGCCGATTTTTTACCACGTCTGGGAGTATCAGAAAGCTTTAGATAGAGAAAAAATACTTAGAAAAAGATACATACATAAAAAAGCAGGCTAAATTTTAATTTTCTACGTCGTCCGGGTGCTTCAGAAAGATCTGAAAAGAGAAAAAAGTTCTTAGCAATTTATATGTATATGTAGATGTGATGCAGTTCACACTTTTTACTTGCTCTCATTTTGATTAGCTATTTTTATTAAATTGATAATGTATGAGAAAAGAAATAGGAACAAGAATAATGGATTAAATTTTAAATTTAATATTTTTACTGAAAATTGTTTAAAAATATTACTAGTTTTTATAAAAATGAAATGAAAACATTTTAAATTTTATTTGTACTTCATATTTTTTGTTTTTTAAACTCTGTTTAAGACAAATATAATTTCATTTTAGTATAATCCTGCGATTTAAAATCGCTTAACTTCTTGCGATTCGGAAGCACATCACATCTAGTATGCGATTTCAAATCGTAATCTTAAATTTTATACGATATGTGATGCTCATCACATAGCCGTCTAATTTTCGAGAAAATTTCAAAATATGCTGTTCATTTCGACAAATATTTGTCTAAATTGGTTCTACAAAATGAAAAAATTATTTGGGGTATTCACAAAGTGTGCTATCATGTCGTAGTATCATATGTCCTAAAATATTTCAATGTATAAAAAATAATGTTATTGCTTTTCCTTTGTAAAATTTTATGACATTATGACAATACGACATAGCACACTTTGTGAATCCCCCAATTATTAAAATTATCTGCAAGTCATGCCTACATAATTTTTAAATCCGCTTAACAGTTTCGAAAATATAAAAGAAAATTGTGTGTAATAAAAATAAATTCCTAAAATTTTCTGAAACTGATAAATAACTAATAGTTGCTTCAATTGAATCCAGAAAAAAATATGATTATGTATATTTTCGTTGCTTTGATATATGTAAGTCTAATTGAGTAAATCGCTTTGTTATTTACATTCATTTTCTGGAAAATTTTTTCTATTGAACCTCGTAATATTTGTCTTTAAGTATTTAAATAAAAAAAAATTTCCGTTGTCAATTTCTATTAAAATTATGGTAAACTTGCGTGTTTAAAAAAAACAGTATCTAAGATAACTACTAATGAAATATTTGCTAACAAAGTTTAGTCATATTCAACATAAATGTAGTTCTCTAGTTTTGTTTGTCACTGTATTAAAGTTGTAAATAAGTTTTGTGTACATTTCACACGTTTTTTTAAATATCGCAACATTATTTATCAATCTATCTATAGATTCTAGCATGTTTACGGTATTTCTTTCTAATAGTATATGAGACCGAACAAAAACCCTTTGACAAAATACCGTCCAAACATGAAAGCAATTTCTAATGCGAATAAGTATGTCTGTCTGTCTATCTATATGTGCTCGTACCTACATGCTTAAGTATTGAAATATTAATGTTGGGTTAACAGCAACAACAAAAACTAAAATTAAATGAACTTTTTTGTGCTTTTTGTTTTTTTTTGCAAAACTCGTGTTTCTAGATTATAAAAAAATTATAGAAAATTGAGAGAAAAAAAAAAACGCATAAAATTTATAAATCGCATGTTTCAAAAACAACCCAGATTAAATGAAATAAAAAAGTATACCTATCGTATAAATTTTGACCTCATTATTGGAGGTAATATTAAGATCATTTTTATGTAATTTTTGTTATTGTTGTTGCTTTACCTAATTAACTTTGCTAAAATAACAAAAAAAAAAAAAAAAAATAAAATAAAAAAATAAAATAAACAAACAATACTTTACAAAAGTGTGATGTAGACTGACTGTTAGTTTGTTGTTCCTACTCATGAGTTGCATGAATGTTTGATAGTCTAAACCTAATTTCCCAAAGGTGAGAATTTTTATTTTGTTTTATTTTTTTGCTTTAAATACATATGTACGTATGGATTAAAGTCAGTCACACCGTTCAGTTTATCCATATCTTTACATGTGTGTGTATATGATATACAAACAGGTAGTAGCGTTGGTATTCAGACTGTTCGTTGTTATCAACAGTTGTTTGTTGGTTTAATTATGAAAAATGCAACAAACGATCATCATTAACAACAATGGCAACGGCATAGCTTAATAACAATTGATATTGCAACTTATGGCCAGCAGAAAATAAAAACCGGCAACAATGAATGTCTACTTATAGTAATGGCGGAAAAAGTATCACTGGGCCTTCTAGCGTTACAATACAAAGATTGTAAAAAAAATACATTATTAAAGTTAATGTCCAAATATGTGTAAAAAATAACAATTTACAGCTAAATTACTACTAATATTAGGGGTATGCACTTTAGATTTTAGTTAAAGAATGTTTCCAAAAAAACAGATTTAATCAGAATATAGTAGGAAAAGCATTATTATCTTAATAAAAAGCCACTTTATAAAAACACATTAATTTGTATTATTTAACATTTTGTTTAAATTCTTTAAAAATCATTCGATTAAAAAAAAATAAATACATATATAGATATATACCCAGCTTGGTGATTCGATCACAAAGTAATCAACGTTCTATTCAACATTCTAACTTTTTTCAAATCCCCTATCATCACTTTAAAAATTTTTCTAATAATAAGTAAACACTCCTTAAGAAAGGCGGTGGTAACAAGCACTTCATTAGTTTATTTTTGCCTCATTGTGTCAGTTTCTTTCTTATATTTTATGTTCATTCGTTCATTCGTTTATTTGTTTTTGTTGTTTGTATTAATAATACTTAGTTTTCTTTTGCACCATGTTAAGTTTCTTTAAATGTATCATTTATCAACAACAAAACCGATAATATTCTGTAATGAGGTTAGTAAACATAAATTAACTTGGCAGTTGGCAAAAAAATAATAACTTCCAAGCTAAAACAGCCACAACAACAGCAACAAATCAACCTATGGAATACAAACATTATGTAAGACAACAACAGCAAAAAAAAAACAAATCTATTGAGGGAAAAAATTAATCTCTTCATACAATTAAAAGGAAACGAAAAAAAGCCAACCATAAATTATAAATTAATTGCAGTTTATTTCCCTTTTGCAGCAAAAAAAAAAAAAAAATAATAAATAAATATGAAAAAATAAATCTTTAAAATCTCTACTTAAATTTTAAATTAAATGCAAATGACTTCAATGACTTCTTCTGTTCTTGATTTCTTCTTAGTTTGTGGCGGCTGTAGTTGTTGGTGTTTTAGATGTTGCCAGCAGAGCTGAGTTTGAACTTTCTTCTTCATTGTTGTTTTCTTATGAATTATTAAATTTTATGCATATTATTCGTTAGTATTATTCTGACTAGAGAAAACTTCAAGTCCAGTTTAATACCAGAATATGTCTGTGTGCAAACTAGCCAGCCATCTATCCGTTCACATACATATTAAGTGTGTGGGCAAATACATAATAATATATTGAGACAACAAATTGCAATTAAAGTTTTTAATAGCATCTTTATGAATTTTTTCATGCCAGCTATATGGAGCAGTATAACAAAATAACTGGCATCCATAATGTTATGAAATAATTTTCATTTAAGTTTTGTTATCTTCTTTATTTGTTATTCAAGTTTTTAGGGAGTACAGTTTTAACTTGGGGTCACATCAATGGGTGTTTCAGTGTACAACCCGAAAACTCAGCAGGAAACATTATAATAATGTTGTAAAGAAATTTATGTTTTTGCTGTTGCAGTTACTGCCTGCTGCTGTTGCTAGGCCACACAACTAATATTGCATAATATTATTATTATTTGCAGAAATATTTTATGTATTTTCTTTAGATTCTCTTTTTGGCAAACTATAAATATATGTGCATAATTTAAATAGACAAAATACATTTAAAGTTTTTCGTTTGGGGATGTTTTTTTTTTAGGAATTTATTGTGCTAGGATAATGATCCAGACATTGAGATTAGCTTTTAACTAAACGAAATTGCCAAGAATTTATGAAACAATAAGAATAAGAAAATTATTTTATATTATTGACAATAAATTGTTGGACTTTAATTCTATTTAAGTATTTTTAGTAAAAGTTAATTTGTTAAAGAAACTTACAAAGAATGGGAGTGGTACATTTTTCATCATTTATCAGATATACAGGTAAAAAATTTATTTCTATATAATTCTGAAAATTTTAGCATAGAGAGGAGAAGCCCATTGTAGCCTTCCTGTTCGTCATGGAGCCGATAATAATTATGAACATTTACATATATGGATTGCTTAGTAAACTAAACTAGTAAATTAATTGCTGAGGTATTCTAAGATCTCTTTGATCGTGTAATGGCATCTATTAGGGATATTTTCCGAGAAAATGAAACAAAATTCTTAATCCGTCTCAGTTTAGAGATATTCCCGCATAGTTAAGGAAATTTTCCATAAACGAAGTTGGTAATATTTGCGAGATATTCACGATTTAAGATTTTTTGAATTGAGATTGATTAACAGAAATATGACGAATTGTTTTTTTTTTTTTTAATTTTTTATACAAACAGTGATCACCATTTAAAACTAATTTTTAACGATTTTTTCGTAGAAAATATGGTTTCTTGATAAGAAATAAATTGAGCCTCCTTCTTCATTTGGAACATTATTTGTTCATATATTAACGATTTAATATTATAAAGTAAGTTAATTTTAAATTGAAAAACTATAATATTGAACCTAATCTGTTTCATGGTCAAAGAACTAACCCTTCCCTTTTAAAAGTCATAAACTTTTAATAAGAATAAAATTCAAACACAAAATATTCCTACACTTATTTTTTTAATTAAATTCTATAAAAAATAAATGTGTACTTATATTCCCTGACATTCCTTGATTTGTCTCAACTTCAGCCAGCCTATTAAAGCTTAATGATCTCATCCATTTACCTTTATGGTGATGATGGTTGGGATGCTGATGCTACGATTTAATCTTTGATAACCACACATTAGCAGATTTTTTTTTTTATAATTGAAATTTCATGTTATTTTTTCTCTTTATAAGATTAGAGATATTATCATGTCTTAACATTTCATTTGTATTACACTCCACCTTCACTGTAGCAAATAATACTGGAAATTTATTTCATAATATTCAACTGCTAAAGAAACTCATAAGTAAAATTAAAAATCATAAATTTAAGCAATTCTTCAACACTATACGAGTACTCACTCCATAAGAGGGCTCATACAAGAAGTGTTGAATGAATATATTTAATTTTTTCATATTTTTATTTTGTTAATATGGCCATAATAATGATTATAAAATTTTTGAGGGAGATTACAGTTCAACAGTGCTGATGATGATAATGAGGAGAAGGAGGCCGCTTCTGCAAATCAAATGTTGCACTCTAATTAATGTGTGAAAATATAAATAAAATGCACTAACGTATGAGTGCATCATCATCTTCAAACTTTATTATATTGACTTTAATTGTAAGTAGGTGAAGATTTTCACATTTCATTACAAAATAATAAAAATAAAAAAAAAAAACATCCTAGCCACAAATAAATAAATAAACAGATAAGAAAGATAAATAGATAAATATTCATGTTTATATGAGAACGTTTTAATTAGTGAATCGTTTATTGATTTAACTTGATGATTTGAGTTGGTTGTTGTTAATAATGACTGCTGCTGGTTTGTTAATTGCCACTTGCAGGTTTGGTGTTGGTTGCATCATTCTAAACATTAAATAGAAAAAAAAATTTAATTTAAAATTCTCACACATTTTACATTTTAAATCAAATTCAATTGTCAATCGACCACTTAGACCATTAGTCAATTTGTGTTCGATTGTGTGTTTTACATAGTTTGTATTTCGTCTCAATTCCAAAGTATTTCAAATTAAATGGATAATGATTTAATGTTGTTAATTTAAATAATATTATTCTATTTTTTTGTTGGTTTGGCATATTAAATAGAAATTAACACTAATCACATTAGAACTGGAATAAATTGCACAGTCACTCACACACGTCACTCATACTCTTCTAAGGTGTGCAAACATTGTTGAAAAATCGATAATTTAATCGCACGAACATGTTGTTAAATACACAAATCGGAATAGAGAACATTTTCACATGAAATCGTTTTAAAGGGGAGCAGCAGTAGCAGCAAATGATTGATAGAAAGGAATTTTAGGTATTAAGATTCATTTGATCAAAGTTAAAGCCGATATTGTAAATTAATTGCAAAATTGATTAAAGTCCAATATTGTTTTCTTTATAATTTCTTAAGTTTTCGTGGAGATTTTCGGGAGAATTACACAGAAAAATGTAAAAAATATACTTCAATTACAAAATTGCTTATATTAATTAATTTTTGTTTGGTTTTACTCCAATCATCAAAATGATTATATTTATAATTAGAATAATTGATATTATTATTACTGCTTTAACTTAAATTTATATAATGAGCGGAAATTATTTCTATATTTTTATGGACCTTAATTTTTCTTTATGTTTTATTAAGAGCTGTCAAAAAAAAGTAAACCAATTAGAAAATGAATTATATTAATAAATAAAATAATTATATTCCAATATAAAGTTACTTAATAATTTTATTAAAAAAATAATTTGAAATATATGGGGGATTCACAAGGTGTGCTATCATATCGTATTGTCATATGTCCTAAAATATTTCAATGTAAAAAAAATATTGTTATTGCTTATTCTTCGTAAAATTTTATGACATTATGACAATACGACATGATAGCACACTTTGTGAATCCCCCAATTGGAATAGAAATGTACGTATTTTACAGGACAATCTTAAATATGCAAATCATATTTGTTAGCTTAAAATGAACCAAACTGTTAGTTATTTATCTGTATCGGACAATTTTAGGAATTATGGCATCGATTTGTTAAAGCACTTTTTTTAGATTTTGATACTAAAAAATATTTTTAGATATTTTAGGCATAAAGCATATTTTGTCATATTTACATTAAATCCTTACTTTAGAGCATATTTTAGCACAAAATATGCATTAAAAAAGTCAACAAATCGATGCATTTTTTTAATTGTACAAAATGAATAAATAACTAAAAGCTGTGTTTATTTGATCAACTGAGAAAATATTATATTGAATATTTTTGTTTGGAATTCTGATTTTGTATGTTAAAAACACGCTGACGTACGTTGGAGTAAAATGTGCTAAAATTGGTGATTAATTGAATTTTTAAATTTAAACTTTCGTAATAAAGTTGGGTACCGAATAAAAATAGACAAAATTATGTGTCAGCGGCAATTAAAATCATCAAGCTAGGTTATGTTGTTTTCTTGTACGGAGATGTCAAAATTAAGAACATTTCAGGAGCGGAGGTATGGGGGCTCTAAGTAAAGTACCAATGACTTAAAAAATATTTAACCACCAGTGAATTTTTGTTCCTTACACGATGTACTTCTTATCATATACATTTTCGGGTTATTATATGTTTTGTGATTAGTTAAATAATAAAAATATCTATCGAATAAAGGAAATTTTAAATCGATATTTTTATTAAGTGCAAAAACAAATGATTTGGAAATGGAAAATTTGAAAAAATTAAAAAAACGGACGGACATCAGAATTCTGTAAAAAAAAATATTTAAATTTGAAAAATATTTTTTTAGTTTTCGATCGATAAATTTAAATATTAAAATATTGATATCACCTTTCCCTGAACTAACCGCCATTTTTGACCCAATTAACCCCAATGTATAGACGGAAGGATATTGAAAATCAGAAAAATCTCATCAGTAGAAAAAAATAAAAAAATAAACTAAATTGCAAGTCATAATTACAGTCAATCATAGGATCATATTTTGCATAAGAAACGATATTTTTAAAATGAACTAAATTTTCATTTGATCTGGGAATATCGTTACTTTAATTCTTCCCCATAAAAGCGAGGACACGCTAGTGTATGATAATATATATACATAGGTAGAATCCTGTAATTTTTTTACAGAATTTTGTAATTAAATATGAAAAGTATTACAAACTTGCCTACAAAAAAAGAAAATTATAAAGCTTTTTCACCCAGTTGTAAAGTTTTGAAAAGGAAGAAAGTGTTAATTAAACTCTTGTTCTTAATGTTTCGTATTTAATTACCCAGCACCAACGAAAGTATAACAAAGAAACAAATAATAATTCTTTATAAAAAAAATGTTCATAACTTTTTTATTTTCCATAAAGTTCATTCTTATAATGCCAGGTGAATATTTAATACAACTTAATCAAGATTTCCACAAAACAATGGTATTTATTTTTCTCTCAATAGCAGCCAGGTATTAAAAAATAATAATAATTATTAAATTTTTTTTTTTTCTTTAAACATAAAACTTTGTTAGGTTATACATACAACAAGTAAAAGTATAAATATCGTTTGGGGAATGAAAAAAATTCTATAGAATTTTTTCTTAACTATTTTTTATATTTATATTATGTATAGCTATAGTAACTATACATTTTTTATACATTTAATAATGCTAATGTACTTTTAGCACGTTATTTCCATGAAGTTTGTGTTTTTGTTTGTTTATCATTTATTTTGTATCATAGAATTGTTGATGTGTAGAGTTATTTGCAATTTCACTGACTGCGATTTTGTAGAACATGCAATAAATATACATACACATACAAACTATTGTGAACAAAACACATTATTCAAAATTGAAACAGAAACTGTCTAAAAAAGCACAGTAATAGTGAAATAGTAAAAATAAATTTTAAATATATTTTACCAATTTAAAATTTTATCTAATGTAAGTACAAAAGTAAAGTTAAAGAAAAAGTGATTTATTTATTTTCTTCGTGTTTTAAGTAAAACTTGGTTGTAGATATTTTAGTGACAAAAATAAAATATATTATTTTTAGGGAATTAGTTTGACTTTGCTAGAAATTCGACAGATATAAGTGAATAGACTGAGTATAAAAGTTGGAATAAAGAACAGTAATAAATTTTTCTGCAGTCTTTAAAAACAAACGTTAAAAACTCGTCTGTTAGTTTTAAATTTTAAACCTATTTTTAACCTTGGCAATGCAAATATTAAAACGCATATTTTCCTTGAATTTAATTTTCAGCCACATTTGCCAAACACACGTCGAAATGTTACATCGTAATTTATATTTTATGTGCAAATATATGCACGCACATACAGACAGACAGCAATATTTTGTTATGCGTTGTTTTTTTAACTTATTATTATGTGTGTGCGTAAGTATGCCAATTTGTACACACTTTTAATTGAACACCTTTGGATGATTGTTTTTTTTTTTTGCATTGCAAAAATTGATGTGCAACTTGTAATGTAATTAGTCAAGGTACTCACTTGTACATGCACAAGTTTTTTATATGCAACAGTTGTACTGAGTAGAAGTAGCAACAACATTATTTAACTGTTTATTTTATATTTTTACACGTTTTAATAAAAAAAAAAAAATATAACTTTCAGTTTTAATCAATTTTTATTTGGCTTTAAACACAAATTTATACAATGAAAATTAAACGGAAATAGCTGGAATGACTTTAAAGCTAAGGACTGGGATCAGTTTTAATTATACAGATTTATTATTATATTTTGCAATATATATTGCAAACTGATTGGGATACACGTTTAGACCCTTTTAACCTAAGAGCAAACTGTATAAAGTGATTAAAAAATATATTTTTATTTAAAACTTCAAGTTCAAAAAATTATGTTTTTTTTAGTAAAATGGAAGTAAAAGCCACAAAAGGTTTTTGTGCAATAATTACACTAGATGTACGAAATTCTTTTAACACGGCTAAGTGGGGTGTAATCCTGAAAGCACTTAAGCAAAAAGGAGTATACGATTACTTGTACAATATAATAGCAGACTACCTGGACAACAGGGTCCTACAGTATGAAACTGATGATGGCATAAAAGAGTACCAAATAACATTGTTCCACAGGGGTCTATACTAGGTCCGTTTCTGTGGAATGTCATGTATGATGGTCTTTTGAATTTGACACTTCAGAATGGCGCGAAAATGATTGGATACGCTGATGACATCGCAGTCGTGGTAGCACAGCCCACATCCGAGTCTCAAATGACAGTTTGAGTAGATGTAACCAATGGCTCATGGAAAATGGCCTACAACTAGCTACGGCCAAAACAGAGGCAATATTGGTAACATCAAGAAGAACCATCTCTAAACCGGAAATAATACTACAAGGAAATTGCGTTTCCTTTCAACGTAGTTTATGCTACCTAGGAATTCAACTGGACGACAGATTAAGTTTCGGCCAACACTCGGTTATTATCCGGAATAAGTCGATTAAAACGGCAACGTCCTTGGCCAGAATGATGCCAAACAGGGGGGGGGGCAAAGCGCTACACTAGGAAGCTCATTAATAGCGTCGTTCATTTGCAAATGCTATATGCTGCTCCCACTTTTGCCATGGCGATGAACCAAAAAGGCAGAGTAAAAGAACTGATGAAACCACAGAGAATCACTGCTCTACGAATTATATCGGCGTACCGCACAGTACCAACATCAGCAGCGTTAGTACTGGCTGGACTTCCACCGATAGATCTTCAAATGTTGGAAAGAGAAGAAATTTACAAGCAGCTAAAAATCAAGTGGTGAGAATCAATCGAACCAAAGAATACAGAAAGCCCAAATGTTAAAGAACGCCAGAAATAGAACGCTAGATAAGTGCCAGGAAAGATGGACTCAAGATCACCACCTAATTCCAAACATCCAAATGTGGATCGAAAGAAGGCATGGCAACGTTGGATCTTACATGACCCAATTTCTGACAAATCACGGAAGTTTCAACCAGTACTTACACAGGTTTAAGCTGAAGAATTCTGCATCTTGCGATATATGTGGATCAAATGAAGAAACTGCAAACCACATACTCTTCGAATGTTCAAAGTGGGCAAACGAGAGAAGACAGTAAACTGGATGAGAATGTAATATCGGAAAACATTATTAAAACTATGTTATGTTAAGAAATACTGTGAGGAATATATAAACACAGTCATAAAGGATAGATGCTCGGTAGGTATCGAAAACGATAGGAGGACGTAGGAACGAAACCATAGAAGTGATAGATACAAAATAACCCATAAAGATAAAGAAGGTTGATAAGAGGAAGAAACTAAAAAGTTATAAGGGATATACACCTAACGTCCAATGAGCCAACTAATTCCCATAACAAAGCGTATGACGTCTACAAACTTCCTATTCCGAACTTCACATAACCCGTCGTGAAATTGACTGCCTAACCATTTCATCCTGCGATGCAGTAATCGTGGACAGTAACACACAATATCTTCGGTCTCCTCAACGTCCTCACACATTCTACAAAAATCGGTATTGTTAGCGTCCCACCTAGACCTCATCTTCCCTATCATGCAGTGTCCCGTTATGGCACCATCATGGTCTTTAAACTTTTCCTACTCAAACTCAGAAAAGTACTTGTATCTACCCTGTTAAGCGTCGGCCATAGCGCACTCGATGCCTTACAGTGCACTCTATTCCCCCAAGCTTGATAGGATCTAGCCGAGATCCATTCATTGACCTTCCTAAAGAAAAAATCCATGGGGGGTTTCACGTTGGTTTTACTCTTCGAAACTTCCATCGCTGAGCCTTGCCTAAAAAATAATTCAAAATGCTTAAGAAACAAAAATTTGCAGAGGTATGCTATTTAGAGTCCTCATAGCTCCGGTCCTGAAGAGTATTACGGGCGCCGCTTCCGAAATTAAAATTCTACACTCCTCTGCTACGCCTATGTGAAAATAACCAGCCGATTAGGAGTTACGTATACATTTCCAAAAAATTTTGATTCTGCCCCACTGTGCACTGTGACTCTCACACACTTTTAAATTGATTTTTTGCTAATTCAACACAAAATTCTATATATGAGGATTTTATATATTTAGAAAATTTAAAAAGTGTATTTTTTCACATATTCCCATTTCCTTAAACCATGTTTTTTGTGTGCTTTTCATCCCAGTATCCGTTTCCTTTCAGTTGCTGCCTACCACTCACTGGTATATAAATCTTAAAACTTTTTTCGTTCTGCCTTTTCTTTCTGGCAGCATTTAATTTCTTTTAATTACTTTTATTTACCCAAATAGTTAGTCTGTGAAAATATATATTTTTTTTAATTTGTTGTTAGTTTTTCCATTTTTCTCTTAGCTTAAAAGATATTTTCATTATACTTTTTAGTAACTTAAACAATTCGTTCCACCAGGTTTTTCATTTTTATTTTTGTAAATTTGTTCACCAGTTTATTTGTTTGTAGTTCTGTTGTTATTATTCTTTACGCTGTAAAAGATTCTAATTTTTTAAACATTTACCACCGTGTTGCAAGTATATATGTAAGTTTTTTCTATTTAGTTTGTGTTCTTTTGGTGGGTAGTAGAGCATACACCGGTACTTTTCTGTATTTTTTTTTGTTTTTGCTCTTGTAGTTTTTGGCTTAAAATGATGGTTAATAAATTTTTTGGTTTCTCTTCTTTTTTTTTTTTTTTTTGTTTAAGAATATTTATGTATATCTGTATGTGTTTGTTAATTGCTGAATTATTTGCATTAAAGTGGTTAAAGATGACTGACTTTAAAGGTAAAGTTTATATGGGCTTATGTTAGAGAAACTTTATTAAGTTTTATGTAGTTAAATTACAAATTTTGTACTTTGCAGAATTTAATTTAAATATAATTTATGCATTTAAAAAGATGATTATGTTTTAAAAGAATATGATTAATCGGGTTATATGGTTCAGGAAATAAGACTTAATGAATACACTTTGTAATCTATAATACAGTCCGACTTTTTTTTTTTTTCAGATTTTAGATAAATTTAGTCGCTATAAGCAGAAGAATAAATTTGGGTTTTTGTTTATTCATCATTGTAATGAAAAATATTTGTTGTCAAAAATTGGAAGTTATATTGTTATTAAATTTGCATTAATATTTGGACAGTCTGTAAAAAACGTAACGATATTCATTTTACAATAACAATTTGTTTAAACTATTTTGTTTATACATTTATAATAATACTTTTTTATTATTCATTAACAAAATTAATTACATTCTATTCGTTGCGCAAATTTATTACTTTGTCAAAATGTTTATTCTTATTAATTAATGGTCTTTATATTCAAATAAAGATTATTTTTAAATATTATAATATTACGTACTGATCACAATCTTTTAATTTATGTTGAGACATAAAGAATATAATAGAATAGAATAGACATCACGTTTTAATTTCTAAATACTTTGTTGCGATGATGATAGTTTTTATTTTTTTCTACAACGGGTTCTAAATCTAACTTAATTAAAATATATATACAGTTAGGGACAAAACTATTTGTACACCCATGCATTTCGTATATCTTCAATAATTTATAAAGAATAAAAAATTATTATATATAGTTTTAATTCAGGTCCATTTTTATTGAATTATTTGATAAAAAATAAATTAATATATAACACATTGTTAAAAAAAAGTACAATTTAAGTAAAAATCTTTGGGACAAAAGTATTTGTACATCAGTACTTTGTACAATTATTTGTACGTTGGACTCTTGTATGATGATTTTTTTAAATACCGTTATATTTTCTTCGTTAATCGAATTTTATTTTACAAAATAAGAAGTTGGTTTTAACGTTTTGAATAATAAGCACATCAAAAATGGGAAAGCGAAAAGAGTTGAGTTTGGATATTAAAAATTTAATTATTGATGAACATAAAAAAGGAAAATCTCTCCGGAATATAAGTAACTTAGTAAATTTGCAACATTCCACAGTACAATACATTGTAAGCAAGTATAAAAACAGCGGATCTGTTGAAAATGTGCGTGAAGGTATACGAAATATATGAGGTGTACAAATAGTTTTGTCCCTAACTGTATGTACATAAATTGAAAGGTATATTTAGTTTGAAATCTTAAATGTAGCATGAAAAAAAAAAAAAAAAGAAGAATTATTTTGTAGTTTTTTTTTTTTAGAAAAGATATCATATTTTTTTGATTTTAGAATGTGAATAATGTTTTTTAATATTTACTTTGTATAGAAATAGGTATTTCTCATATTATTAGGTACATATTACCACCAAGTTTTTTAAGGCATTTAAAATTCGTCACTTTTATTAAATGTTTTAAACTTTGTCTAAATGTAATCTTCTTAGCTTTCATTACTTGTGGTTTCTTTTTAATTTTATTATTTCCTTTTTTAAGTTTTGTTTCTTTGTTATTAATATAAATATCAATACAAAGAAGAATTAACAAAATGTGACGACTAAATAGTTATAATTAATTATTTTACACTTAAACCCCTAAGACCATATAATTATTAACTTATTTTTATTTTCTTCTTATTTTTGTGTGTTTACAGTGGTCGTTCCTACAGCAAAGACAGCCAAAAAAGTTCACAAAGTGATTTGAGTTTAACAAGTGTCAGTGGAGGAGGTGCTGGTGGTGCCGGATCACCCAAATTATTGGCTAAAACTCCCATGAGTAAGTAGTAATTGAAATTACATAGTATTTATTATAGTTAGCCTTAAGATAGGCTATACTTTTTATATAAAAATATAATTAAAAAAGTTTGAGAAGCTTTGTATAAAATTTCCACGAAGATGCCAGACATTTTTTTTATTTTTTCCCCAATTGTGATTTTTAAATACCCCGAAATTTTAAGAACTGTAGAAAACCTTTATCACTATATTTCAAATAATTGACAATCTTGATTATAATAAGAAATGACGATACATTTTTCTTCAGAAATGTTTAATAATTTATCGGAAATTGATACTTTTTGTTTTTTTGATCTTTAAAGTTATTTCTACATTTTTTTTATTATTTTTTCATACTGATTTCTATTAAATCCGAAGATTTTGTTCCAATACATTTATTTGTTTACTTATGCAAAGGGATTTTTATTATATTTAGTGATATACAGCGCCACCAAAAATATGATATAAAAAATTACATTATATTTATAAGATGGATATAAATGGTTAACAAGTTTGCAATCGTAAATTGCCTTGTTGTCTCTGTTTGGAGGTACCAAAGCAGAGTTTGTGGATTATAATACTTGACAGAAAAAATGCCCTAACAATAAAGTATACAAAGAATTTAGAAAATTTACTAAAAAGCACAAATTTTATCAAAAAATTCCAAAGTTACCAAAGTTTCCAAATTTAGACAAAAATGCAATTTCCTTTGATAAAATATTATTTTTTTTCTTAATACATACTTTAATAAATAAACCAATTGGTCACACATGTTTGTTATATTATGCTCATAAAATGGGTATCACAATGTTAGGATAATCTTAAAAACAAAACAAGGTAAGATTTTACTTCACAAAAGAGAACAGAACTTTTTATTTGAATTGTATTGAAATTAAATTTATTTTTTAAGATGCGAAGGAGTTGAAAAGCTCAATTCATATTTTCTGTCGGTAAAAAATTCCCATTTAATGTTGATTAAACCTCAAAATTTAATTAAAAATTTATTTCAATAACAAGCATATGTATTGAAACCAAGTATTTTTTTAGATTTTAAAACTTCTTGGAATAAAATACATATTAGAAATAACTGATAATTATACTTAGCTTTTATCCTCTACTGTAAAAACAATGTAGCATACCTTTAGGCTGACTTTACCTTTATTACAACAATGTTTATATTCAAATGTGTGCCCCCCAAATGTTGATACAAAAAGTTGCTTTCATTAAAATCTCTTGTATTGTAAGAAAGAGATCTTTCTTTTTTTTTAAATTATCATAAAGATCTCTTAGAGCTCTTTGTAATAAATTGTTGCTGTTCGTAAAAAAACGTGCTTGTATATTATAAGTAATTTTTAACATAACAAAAACCGGCTTTTTTTCGTTGAGCAAGTGTATTTATTCATTATATTGTTTAAATTAAAAATATAAAGAGTTCTGCTTGAATTCCATTCCACCAATGTAGTGGGGTTTTTTTTTATTATGATATGTGTATCCATGAGATACTCTTAACTTGCTCACCTTTGTATTTGACTCGGGACTGGCATTTCTTCTGGCCGTTATCGTCGCTGACAGTCAGATGTTGTTGTGTGCACAACAAAAACAAAAACTAAATAGAAAATAAAACAACACAAATTGAAATGAAAATGTTGTAAGCAAAACGAGCAAACAGCACAAGTATCTTTTTCAACAATTCAATCAAATTTAGTATGAGTTTGTAAACGGTAGTGATAGAAACTTATAAAAATTGTGTGTTTTGTTTCGAGACGATATTAAAATTCTAACGAAATGAACAAATAAATAAATATTAAACGTATTATACGAAAATGTTTTAAAATTATAAAATTAAAACGAACTAAAGATAAAAATATCAAGCAAAATGACATCAAAATTCATCAATTAAAGCTATTAAATATAGTTTTTATTAAAGTTTTTTGTTTGTTTTTAAATTAAATTGGAAAATTGTTATAAATTAATAATGATGTTTACGCTGAAGGCCTATGATAAAAATAAAATTTAAAATAACAAAGAAGAAAAAGTGTAAATTTTAAATGAAAAATTAAAAACGTGGTTCTACGTCACTATGTTTGTGAATTGGCGTAAAAATTAAAAGTAATAAGAGTAATAAAGTAAAAATGAAAATAAAGCTTAATTGTGTAAATTTGTTTTATAAAATTTTCCATAATTTTTAATTGTCGTTTGTAAAAATCAACCAACCAACATTTAAAATTATATGAAAAATTAAAAAATTACAAGTGTTTTTAAATTTTGTTATACTATTTATGTACATATAACAGTGGTGGTTTTTTAATAACAAATTTCCATGATCATTATAGTGTGGACATGTTTTAATTTGTATATTGTTGTTTTAAGCTGCTGTTTTTTACTTTTCTCCGATTGTATTTTTAAAATTTAAACAAAAATTTAATTGAAATAAATTCAAGGTTTTATGTGCAAAAAAATAATTGGCTTAAACGTGTATTGAATTAATGAATCAGACAGGCCTGTATTTCTGAGAAATGTTTTTATGCAATTTATTTTTAAACTAAATAATTTAAAATTTTGTAACTGTTTTTTGAAATCTCTTTATTTCAGCTGTTTTTATAAATATTTTGTGGTATTAAATAATTTATTATATTGTATTTATTTTATATTAAAAAGAAAATTAAAAATTAAATTTTAAAGAAATCAAGATTTTTTACATTTTTCCAAATAATTACCTATAACATTTTCAATATATTATTTTTAAACGGAAATTAATATTAAAATTAAATTTTATTTATTAAATCAAAATGAATTTGTTAGCTTGAAAATTATATTTATAAACAAATTTGAAAGCAAAACCCTAATAAATATCCCTTTTAAAGAGTTGTTTTAAACCGGAGATTTAAATGTATTGATTCATATTTCATATAAAATGTTGGTAACTTTTATTACCATAAGGGTAAGCAAAAATATGCAATAACATATTTTTTTCCTGGGCTTCAAATAAATTCAGTTATTTAGTTATTTATTCGTTTCAAACAAATAATTTTCAGAATTTTGGCATCGATTTCTTACAGCATATTTTTTGCATATTATGAGACAAATTTAAATATAAATTTTTTAAGCTCATTTTCTATTTTGTATATTTTAAAAATTCGCTTCACAAATAATTTTTATGTTATAAATTGATATACATTTTGTTATTACCTGGTATAATATTTAGTTTTGAATGTTTTTGAATGCAAAAACGAAAAAATTAAATAAATTTAAAATTTATAAAAAATAGGGTATATTTTCCGGCTTTAAGGTCAAAGTGCTTTTTATACCATGTTTTTTTTTTCTCTATAATTAATAGTCGTAATTGTGTGTTTGCTTTAAAGAATCGATCGGCACCCATAACCATAGAAAACAACTAGAAGTCCAACCCTTTTCATTCGCTCAAAAACAAAAAATTACTCTCTTCACACGTATAAATTTGTTCTGTAGAAAATGTTACTAACACATACAAAGGTTAGGTTTTTTTGACAATTGAGTTAGGTTTTTTGTGAGCAAGTTGGAGTTCTAGTTATTTTCTATGCCCATAACCCTCAGGGGCAGAAAAACTGTTCTGGAAGCCCAAATATTTATGAAATATTGAATACTTTTTAGTGGAATTAATGCCTAGGAATTTCTTGATCATACGAAATCTCATAAGTTGGTGTTGCATAATCTGGGCATCCACGGCATCAGTGATTTTTTAACAAAACAACCGTTTTTATTATTCTTGAGTCAAAAGTATCCATGAATAGACTCCGCCTACCAGCGATATAAGATGGCCTCCTTTGGAGCTTAATTTCTAAAAGTTAAATGGAGTTTGAAAAGATATTGGATATTATAAAAAATTATTGCATGAAAATAATTTTATTGTAAAATTAAATTTTTTTTATGTAACTTTAGGATACATATTAAAATTGTCTGAGAACATAAGATCTTAAAAACATCATATTTTATGATTCCGTTGACAGATCTAACATAAGTGGCTTAGTTTTGCTGTTTCGCAAAATATAAAAGGCACCCTCGTATTATAAAAATGAGGTGTAAGTTTGTTTGTTTGTGGGTCAATCACGTCTAAACGGCTAAAATTATTTTCACGAAATTTGACACATAGATAGTATCAGTGCCGGAGGTGGTTGGTTATAGGTTATGTTAGGTCTCGGTCGGATGTCATGCCCACTTTTTTAAAATTCTTAAACGGCTGCACCGATTTTCACGAAATTTGACACACTACTACTATCCAGTGCCGGTGGTGGTTATAGGTTATGTTAGATCTCGTTGGGATATCACGCCCACATTTTACGCCCACTTTTTTAAAACTCTCAAACGGCTGAACTGATTTTCTTAAAATTTTAACAGCATCATCCTGTGTGTCTCTAAATTCATATATGATATTTTATTTTTAGATCGAACCTTACCAGTTATAAAGTACACTCACTCTCCCAGTATTGAATTTTAAAATATAAAATTAAGACTTTTTCCAGTTAATGACAGTTTGATTAATACAGCAGTATGATAAATACTCATAAAAAATATTAAGTTTATATTGAATGATATCATTTTTGATTCTATAATTTATTTTAATGATTCAAATTTAAATAACAGCTAAAATGAATTTAATTAACCTATATTAAAATAAAATTTCTTCTTTTTTAAAAGTGTTCTCAAGATCATTTGATAGAAATCGTAAAATTTTTAAAATCAGCATTTTCGTTAAATATTATTGTTTCATAAGAGATTAATGTTTTACAAAAAAAAAAAAAAAAAAAAATTAAAGCTATAAAGTTTAAACCCTTTAAAACCTCTGATCTTAAGTCACCCGCTTTTTATAGGAATTTTTAAAAATCCCCAAACACAAAACAAGTATTCTTCGTCTTCGACTACAAAAGTTAAAAAGTCAAAAATAAAATAATGACCATTATTTTTAAGCTGGGCTGGGTACAAGTACCAAAGAGTATCTTTTTTTCTTTTTCTTATTCTTACCTTATTTTCTCGTCTTTTTTTATTGAATTTTTTTTACAAATCATTAAAAAAGATTTGAACTTGTTTCTTTTATATTCTTTTTGCGTTTTACATACATATTGTATGGATTTTATTGTTGTTATTGTTGTATTTTTGCACTACAACATTTTGCGGTTTTTACCTTTTTTAGTCAAATACGTGTGGTGTTTGTGTGTATGTTTGTGATGATAAACTTTTCTAAAATGAAATAATATACAAAAATTCAACTACAAAAGCATTCATTCCTTTCCCGAATGATTCTTATATTCTCGAAAGTATGTATGTAAGCAAGTTTGTTTGTCGTTTCATCATTTGTTTTGTTGGCGTTAAACAACTGACTGTCAAGTTGGCTCTTGCCACTGCTACTACTGCTGCCAATATCATCAGCCACCACCAACCAACCACACACTACATGTTCTCTACGAGAACGTATGTATGTACATACGTTTGTTCATGAATGTCAAATTACCTTTCTGGTCGAAGATGGAATTTATTTTTGCTGTCTCTGTTGTTGTTGTTGCCTTTTTTTCCATTATTAGTATTTATTTCTCAACACATTGATTTGTCATTCCAATAGTGAATTATATGAGTATTTTTTATTATTTTTTTTTTTTAATATATATTTTTTATACAAATTTAGAATTTTAATTTTGTTGTTGTTGAGCTTTAAGGGTTTAGGAATTTACAAGTAACACCTTGAAAGTCAAAAAGCCGCTTAAAATTCTAAGAATGTTTGGGATCAAAATTATCCTTGACATTAAGGAGACCAAAATAAATGGTAAAATGTTGAAAAATAATATTTATTATAATTTAGTTAATAAATTGGGTTGTTTATGTTAGTCGAAACATTAAAGTTTGTTGTTGAATTGTTAATTAAACCTTTAGAGAAAACAAGTGGGTTTAGGTAATTGATAAACATGGGATAATGAGTTTGATAATGTTTAATAATATAAAAGATACAATCTAAATGAAAATAACAATTGAACAGGTTTTTAGGTGTTATTATATAGTTCTATGTAAGGAATATGTAATAATAGAATTTGTAATAAAGGTTTATAAAAAAAGATTGTTTATTTTTTTTATATTAAAAAAAAAAAAAAAATTGTATTATTCATTAAAATGTTAAGCAAAATTTTGTACCTACTTAATGATTTGGGGTTTATAGTGTTGTTTTGTTTTTTTTTTTTGCTTCCAAAATTTTTTGTAATTATTTTTTTGGGTATATTTTTTAGCATTATTTTTGACAATAAAATTTATCAAATATTTTCTCTCTATGGCCTCCAGCTTATAAGTAGACACTTAAGAATTTATAACTTATTTAAACAGGAAATGTATTTTTTATTTTTGGTGAGTGATGTGAATGAGCATAAATCACTTTTTTAGAAACATAAAAAAACAACAAAAATAATAGTTATAATAGCATTAAGAAACAACAATTTCTTAATTATAAATTGTTTAAGTTTTATATTTTTGTTTTACTTAAAGTTTCTCATGTTAGAAGTTTTGGAAATGTATGTACATTAGAGGGGCCCTAAGATAATAGGTGTTAGAGGATATCGTTTCTAAAAATATATGTCCCGACGTTAACCTTTGCTATTATTCCATTATGTAAACGGGCCACCCTAATGCATCTTTAATCATGAAACTTACGTTCATGTGATTTATTATTAAGTTTAGCTTTTTTTTCTGTTTAAATTTTAAGCAGAAATTCTTATAAATAGTTGAAATTATAAAGTAAAATACAACCTTTGATAAGAAAAAATTACTAGAAAAACAAAAACTCATTATGGAAATCTTAAAAATAATTTCAAATTTTTAAGAGAAAAATTCCTGGAAAATTAATGGAATACTACTTCAAACATTCATTAAACTAAACGTTGAATATAAATTTGAATTTATACTTATAAATCGACTATTCTTAATGAATAATCTCAAGTCGCATAGAAATTAGCTTAACAAAGTTGAACTAAAGTTCCACCATTAAATTATTTACTAAACTCATGGTACTCATGGTACAAGAATTTACTTCAAATCTTTACAAAATCCTAAAATGTTGTAAATATTTACCGCTATTGATTATTAATAAATATTAATTTACAACTATATAATAATTATCAAATACTTCTTCCATAAACTTAGCTACGCTTTTTAATTTATGTACAACTAAACATTTTTAAAGTGAAATGTGTTAATTTTTTTTGGGAGACCTTTTAAAAATGGGAAAGCATCCCAAATTTAATTTTACTTCTTTCACATTACAATTTAATCTCAAATGACGTTATAACAAATTTTCAATTTGTATATTTTAAAATAACTCTTTTTGGTCTTCTTAAATGAAATTTGTTGTTTTTATTGAGAAAAAATAGCTCAATTCAAAACTTAATTTGATAAGTAGAAAATCGTCTCAATTATTATTTACAGCTACAAAAATCTCTACATCTCTGTTTACTTGTATAGAGCAACTGAATAGTAAATTCAACTAAAATTATAGTATGTATTTTGTTTTATTTTTTTAATTTTGCTGACTTTATAAAACAAGACCAGTTATTCTGGTAGTTACAATTTTGTTTGCATCTACATCTACGTTTTATATAAGAAGCAATTTTGTTCTTTTTTCTCTGAATATCGTGTTAAACTGTGACATTTTTACTTAATAAACACAAACATTCTAAAGTACATTTATAAATGTATACAAGTTCATACTTGTACATTACATATATGTATACATATGTATGTATATAAATGACATGTGAACTAAATGTATTTTTTCAGTTTTTTTTTTTTTTTTATGTAATGGAACGTATGAATGTCCATACGATAAAAAAAAAAAAAAAAAATTGTCAAACTTGAGTGCACGTGATAATTGTGTTTTATTTCTTTCGAGTTGTAGTTTGTGTGTTTTCAGTAAACGACCTTCGTTTATGGTCAGTTGACTGAGAGTGTAGTGATGACAGTGGGCTAGAAAACTTAAGATGTTTAAACAAATATTTTTTATTTACCAAAACCCAAATTTGCCGTCATAGTTTCATTAAAATATTCATTCATTTAATTTCATGAATCTAAATTTGATTTCCATGAAATTATTTGGTAGTTTTTAATAAAAAATTTTGACCACTTATTTTGAAGAACAATTGTTGGTGCTTGCTTTATCATGTAAGTGTATTCTAAGAAATGCGATTAAATGTCAGCTGTAATATTTGCAAAGAAGATGTTGATTTTGTCATTCCGTGTGTAACATGTCGAAGGAATCATTTAAGACCCCATAAAGTTTATATTTTCTGGGTCCTGGTTCGATTCTGAGTCGATCTAGCTATGTCCATCCGTCTGTCTGTTGAAAGCAGTATAGGGCTCGAACAGGACAACGTAGGGGGACGAAATTTGGATAAAATATTTATCTTATATAAGGTTTGTCTGATATTGAAAATGGGCAAAATCGGTTAATAACCAAAAAAGTTATGAGCTAAAAACCAGGAACACAGGGTGTCCGTTGTAGCTTCATTTCATACTTTTCTGCTGATATCTCTTCAACAAAAGCATGTATGTCAACGAAATTTTGTACAGATAGTTTGGAGGTCGAAAAAATTTGAAAACCAAAAACGGGAGTGGTGCGCCCACTTTACCGCCCATCTCTTATATATAGTGAAACTTCAACGAAATTTTGTACAAATATTTCAAGGGCTAATGTAAACTCGGAAACAAAAATGTACGCATTACATTTTTTATTAATTTTATTTTATTTTCTAACTCACATTTTAATCCATTCAATCCAATGTACCATTTGGGCTTTAAATCATATACCCTAAGCTTCACGTGTAATTGGTCGTTGGCGGTTTTTTTTGTTTATTTTCTTTAACAAAACGGAAGTGGTACTTTCCCCCTTTTAAAACCTTTAAACTCGTGCCAAAAGGGAAATTTACAATTTCAATAAAATCGAATCAAAACTATAGATAAGGAAAGAAACTACACGAAAATATATCAATTACACTACAAATAACATTCTTTAGGCACTAGTGCATTTGAAAAGAGAAATAAAGAAAAAAAAAAAACAATCTTAACACAATGACTACCAACCAGGTATTTAAAACAAAATGATTTTGCTTTTGTATACTTTTGCAATTTTTTTTTCTCATAATTTTCTTTCTTTCGGGTCTAGTGAATCAGTAAGTTTTATTAGTTTGTTATTTAATATTATATTTGCTCTATAATAAATTTATGTCCAATTGCCAACGAAATCATTATAATGAAACTGAAAATAATATATAGATTTGACGAAATTATGCGAAATAATAGATGAATGTTTGAATTGATGATCGTCCATATGCTCAAATAAATGTAAGCAATTGTTTGCTGATTGTAACTATCGCTTTAAATATAGTGAAAGTATTTAATTTTATTTTTTACTTTTTTTTTTTTTTCAATCGATCTTTAAGTCGTCATTCACAGTAGCAAAATTGTGCGGCTGTTGTGCCGCTATTGTCTAATTTAGGAAGACGTTTGTTTTTTTTTTTCTACAATATGATGTTACAGTTTTTTCTTCTTTCCTTTTCAGTCATTTACACAATTCCTCCTATTGATAAGTGTCGGCTATGTGCTGCCTCCATTGCATTGGATTGTGTTTTGAATGACTATATTTACATCAAGTGTATATGGATGGGGTTTAATCAAAGTCAAATGTGAATTTCATTTATCTTTTATCTACGTTGATTATTAAGTTTTTGTTAAATTTACATTTATTTGCATTTTGTATTAAAATTGCATAGAATTTGTATTTAAATGTTTGTTAATCGATCGACAAAAGAGTTTTTCCAAGAAAATTGTCATTTTGTGTTGGTTTAACAAAAAAAAAAAAAGTTAATTGATATAGATTTTAATTGGATTTTATATCAAAATAAATTGTTGTTTATAGTTTTATAAATTTATTGCTAAATTTTGTATTTTAATAATAAGGATCTCAAAACATTTAAAATGTTTATATAATGTTTGATTTCAATTATTTACTTAATTTACCGCAACTTTTTCAGTTTTACTAATAATCTTATTAAAACTATGAGTGTTTGTGTATATTTTTTTTATTAAAATTGTAAAAACTGCTGTCATGTCATTTAAACTTGTTTTGAAATTTATTTCGTTTATTTAAAAAAAAAGTAGTTTAATTTTCTTTTATAAAGTGCTTTTAATAAATTTAAGTATAAATTAAAAAAATAATTTATTAGCAGCTGTTTTTATTAAATTCAGTTTTTGCCAAACAATTTACAGCTTTTGCACAAATATTAAGGAAAGTGTTACTTTTTATGACAATATGTCACCAGTTTTTGGTTAATTAAACTTGATTATTATATATTTTATTGAAAACAGTGGTTGGCAATATTGTATGAAATCATAACTACTTTATTTTGAATATAATCTAAATGAAAAGGAAGAGCTTGTTAATAGTTAAAAGGCATTAAAAAAACTCTCACCAAAATAAAAACTGGCTCTCGGAAACGAAAGTTAAAAAAGTTTTTTAAAGCATAACTTAAATGAAAAATTTTGTATAAGTTAAAAAAATAAAAATTTAAAATAAGTGCAAAGGAATCAATTCCGAGAGGGTTTTTACATGGGGCCTGTGAAACGATTCTTCTGAAATAAATAACGTTTATATGAAATTTATGCACTTTAATGCTTTTTGTGAAGTGGACCTAATATGGGAGCAATGAACAATAATGGGTCGGCTATTTACTAAAAATTGGCTCTTAATGTTTTACTTATATTAAAATTATTTGTATGAAATATAATCATTATACCATTTACATATATGGGATTTAAATCCCTATTCGGAGAAGACATTTCTATGGGTGCTAGTTGGAATTTCCAAGTGAATTTCCATTCACTTGGGTCTTGGGTAAAAAAAATATCGTATACACCAAATTTCATCTTACTATATTCAAAATTGCGACCTGTACTTATATATGGGGAGCCACAGGGACGGTCTGACGTACATTGAAAATTCGGGGCAGAAAGTGGTTCAGTGTCGAATTATCAATGTACTTTAAGGTGGAGGGTCTGAAGATTGTTTCTGTGTGCTACAAACATCCGTACAAATGCATAAGCAATATACTGTTTAATAAAACTGTGTGATAATATAATTAAGTTTAATTTTATTAAGTATAAGTTTAGCTTTCTTAAATCCCAGTTTAATTCAACTTTAAATTGTTGTTATTACTTGTTATAAACTCAAGTTTTTAGCGGTAAATTTTTAACAGTTGTTCTGCAAATTTAAATTTTTCTACACTCAGTTTTATATACATTACAAATATTTTCAAAAAATTAAAAAAAAAAAAAAATTTAAAATTTAAATATTACAGAAACTACTATACAAAGTAATAAAGATTTATTATTATTATTATTATTTTTTATTTTTTTATATAAAAATGTTGCAGCTGATTTTTTTCTTTTCTAGATAAAATGTTATAAAAATAAACATTA
Source organism: Protophormia terraenovae (assembly GCA_951394005.1). Taxonomy (NCBI): domain Eukaryota; kingdom Metazoa; phylum Arthropoda; class Insecta; order Diptera; family Calliphoridae; genus Protophormia; species Protophormia terraenovae. The sequence goes on from OX596074.1 coordinate 150,467,564, forward strand.
TTTTCCTTAAAAAAATTTTACATGAAATTCCTTCCCTAATTATAATTCAACAAATAAGTTTCCCAGAAATTGTTCTTATTCTTCTTCATTCAAACAAACTGTTACATTTGCATTTTAACTATTTTAATTAATATGAAATCATGTTTTTCTCTTACTTTTTAATGATTTCACAAAATTATTCTTAGAAATAGATTTTAATCGTTTAGAGTTTAACCATTCAAATTCAACCAGCTAAGTTTTTCTTAAACAATTCCAAAGTCCGTCCGTCTGTCCGTCCATATTTGTTGATTGTTCTTTTGTTATTAAATTGTTGGTTGCTTTTAATGCGAATTGTTTGTTAAATTTGTATTTTTATTTTTAATTGTTGCTTCTTCCGAGGTTAATTTAGTTCATATTATTCTGCTCATAATCATTTATAATAATTTCTTTGTAAATAACTTGGTATTGGTCTTGGCTCTTCTCTAAATGAATTGACTATTCAATTTATATATTTTCCTCTTCTAAATATAATATTTTTCACTTCATTGACTGACTGGTAGCTATAAAAGAATTGCTATTTGTATAGTATGTACTATGGCTAAAGTCTTAAAAATTTCGTATTATTATTTTTATTGTTATTGTTTTTTTTTGCTTAAATCAGTTTTTGTCTGGTTTTTATTTTGTTTTTAGTACTCTGGCGTTTCTTATACTTATAATTATGGGCCATTTTTTATTGTAACGATTTTTAGCGTTTTCAGCTTTTTTTTTTTTGTTTTGCAATTTGTTTCATAATGTTTTTGTGATTTTTTGTGATTTCGGGTTTCTTTTACTCATATTTTCTTAGATTTTTGCTTTCTAGTATTATGATTTTTATCGTCTTTTCTTTATAGTGTTTATTTTTTTTTTGTTTAACTAAATGAGAAAAATTTTCGCAACCATCTGAAAAACCAAGTTGTATATTTGGTCGTTGTTCACTATAATTATTTTGTAGTTTCTGCCTTTGTTTTCTTATTTTTTTTTTTTTTTGGAACATTTCATAACAATAGTCTATATAATAAATGTAATAAGAAAATATGTAGTACAATGAAATAAATATTGACTGAAGACGAGCTTGCTACGTGATAATATCATATAGTTAAAAGAATGTATTTTTATTTAGGACAATTTTTGAACAGGTTAGTTAGAGCGCTATCTTTTCTTAATATATTTTCTACACATTTATTAAATCTTAAATAAATTTTTTTAAGACTAAATTACATTAACAGTTTTGGCCATCAGATATAAAATTGTTTTCTTTTATAAATTAAATTTTTTTTTTTTTTTAGAAAATTGCTTAATTAAATTTTTTGAATTTATTCTTTAAAATTTCTGTTTTATCTATAAGTATCTATTTGGCTTACCTTATATTTTCTTAAGTTTTACTTTTGCACACTTAGTACTTGAGCACCAGTACATTTTCATAATGCAATAAGATGTTGATATTTGCTCTTTTCCTTTTTTTTAATTTTTTCTACAGCTGTTAACACTCAGGTGTTATTTTAAACATTAAAAAAAAAAAAAACCGGCAAACTACAACCAAATATTTACAGATCCATTGTAATTTTATGCTTAAAATATTCACAATTCAAAATAGTTCTCATATAAAATATAAAAAAATAGTTATAAAGCAGAAAAAAGTACTCATAAAATACTTCATGATATTTTTTGCATATTTTTAGTTGGGTTTCTTTTTTTTGTGCAGTTGTGTAACAATTGTATTTTTGTAAATAAATTCACACTATTTTAAACTTAAAATAACACAGAGTATGTGCTATGAATATGCAGAGTACCTACTTGGATAGATATGGAAGCATTATTCTGGGAAAATAAAACTTTTTTTAAATAACTTAAATTTTCCTTGGAAAAATATAAATTTCCCTACAAAGAAAACTATGACAATATTTTTTTTTTTGTAGTTTTTAATTTTTTTTTCAAAACAAAGAAAAGTTTTATATTTTATGTTGTCATTTACTTAACAAGATAAATATCGGTTAAAATTACAGAAATTACAACAAGAAATAACCTTGAGAATTTTTTTATTATTTATATTGCTGGAAATAAATAAAGAAAAGTTGAAAAGAAAATATTATTTTTTAAAAATAAACTTTATTTTCTAGGTAAGAGAATTTATTATAGAATTTATATACTATTTATAGGGCAATAGTAATTCTGCGGTATACGATTTTTTTAGTTAAAATTAGAAAATGTTTAAGACTATAATTCACTTTTGTTGAATTGACTTAAATAGCGTTGTAGAGAAGTACAGATATTGCACCACAAATTGCAACATATCTCGAAAAATATTTGTTTGAGTTTAATAAAACACTAACAAAATTTTAATTTGAATTACACAGAAAAAAATATTTTATCTTTAAAATGATTTCAAATATTTTTATAATTAAAAAAATTACTCAAAATCGAAGTATTCTAACAGATTAAATTAACATAGAAAAAATATTAAATCCAATTTCAATTACGAATAATACATATTCAATTATTTTATTAATTGAAATTTAACTTGATTAATTTATTAATTGATACAATAATAAAAATAATTGAAAGCCAATAAATTGTTTTATTTTTAGTGAAAAATATTATAAAATTTTAATTTTGATCTTTGATCAATTGAATAATTGATATAATTAAAAAGGTACTTGTAATCACTGATAAAATTTAAGAAAATTTTTGGTTATTTATTTAAAATTTTTGTCGTTTTTTGAGATAAATTTATACGTATTAAAAATTCCCTTTATTTTGACAAAAATTAAAATTCTTTCCCTTTTTCCCTTCGGCTAAAATTTTCCTTAAAAATTCCCTTAAAAAGGGAAAATTCTCTCCATCTGACATCAAAGCTTGGAAATTATGATAAATCGGTTCATCATGTCTTTTCTGTGATACCTTCAAGTTATACTTTTAATAAGTTTTTCTCTGCTTCAGAATTTAAAACTTGCGTAAGAAGAAAAATAGAAAAATAAAATTAATTTGTTACAAAATTTTTCTTTTTTTCTTAAATTTTTCTTAAAAATTATTTTAAGAACATTGAAGTGGAGCAGAGCTAAGAAATATAGGAATATTAGGCAATGAAAATATGTTTAATTTTTCTTTTCTTTTGAAATATTAAAAATAACTACTTCAATATCTATAAAAACAAAAAATAATCATCAAAAATATTCTATCAAAAAAGACTTCAACAAACATTATTTTGAATATAAATTTCCATTTACTATACAAATAAAATTTATATATAAAAAAAAAAAAAACAATAAAATTCAAAAAAAAAAAAAAAATTAAATTTTATCAAAAATGAAAATTCATCAAAAATTTCACTAAATAGAAAATTTGTAGAAAATATCGAAAAAAATAACAAAAATTTCCCATAAATGGAAAAATTATTGAAAATTTTCATTAAAAAAAATTATCGAAATTTTTTATAAATTGAAAATTTGCCGATATTTTTGTATAAAAAAATATGTATTGAAAATTTCTTATAAAAATAAAATTAGTCGAATTTTTCTATAAATAAAATATTTAACAAAAAATTGTTCGAAACTCTATGAAAATTAAAACTTACAGATGAAAAATTATAGAAATTTGTCTATAAATTGAAAATTCGGAATTTCTCTATAAATTTAAAATTATCTCGAATAAAAAAAAAATAAAAAATTATTAAAAAATAACCATATTTTAAAAAAATTTTAAAAATATCTTCATGAAAATTAATGCTAAAATTCCCAATTTAGGATAAATCTCCTCATTTACCATTTACCAACCGTGAATAAATATATAAGACAATTTTTCTCTGAGCAAATTTTTTAATTTTTACAATACATATATGAACATGTTATATTGAAAGATTACAAATACTATCTGGACAATTTAAATTCAAATAAATTTATTTTAATTTCATTTATCTCTGAATTTAATGATTATGAAATTTGATTGATATTTTAAATTTAAAAGATTTCAAATTAATTTGAATGCCAACCAATAATTTTATAACACATTTAATATTTTTCTATAATTTATCAATTTTCCATCAACTATTTATAAATATTTATAAAAATATTCATCTACGGTTTTTGTCTGCTTTTAATTTAGTATGTAAATTGGACGCCTTTGCTTTTTTTTTTGTGCTAAATTTCCATTAAAAAATAATATTTATTTTACTATAAAATATTAAAAAAATTATTAAGAAAACACTTGTGCCTGTTAAGTGCAGCATCTCTCATTTTTCAATTTTATGGCGCAAGTTTTTTTCTTATATATATATTTTTTTGTTTAAAAACCACAAAAATAAAAAAGCATACTGTGTGTTTTTTTAATATTTTTTTTCTAATATTTAAACATATTTTTTTGCTCATAAAAGATGAGGGAAAATTACGCACTATTTCCACTAGCCTGATTTAGTAAAAACTCACTATAAGACTGCTTTGCCAATTTTCTTTCCTTTAGAAAATTTTTTTTTTTTTTTTTTAAAACACGTTTAATGTATTTTATGCGTACGCAATTTATGCATTTCATTAAATGCATTTTTTACTACTTATTCTTCTTCTTTGAAAAAAAGGAAAACAAAATTGCTTAGAAAACATGTATGTTTCTGGTGCAATATAAAAATAAAAATTTTTCATTTTTAATTTTCTTGAAAATGACCATAGAAATAAAAAAAATGAATAGAAATATCTATGTCACTATAGGAGTACAGACATATTTTATGATTTCATTTTCTATTGAATTGAGTAAAATTGATACAATTATTTTAAGAACTGGGAAAGAAAAAATAGCAAAAATGTTTGAAATTCTTTTTGTAGAGAAAAATTGGGTTTTTATTTATGCATTTTTTGTGCATAAAATATTTGTTGAAAATGGTTCAATAGAAAAAAAATAAGTTTTGAAACATTTCAGCAGTACTGCAAAAAAATTGTATATGTGTACATATAAAAAATACATCAAAAGAAAGCTTTAATAAACAGTTTTTGAAACTTAACATAGCAAAATAAATTTTGAAAAACTTTATGTTAATTTACGTGTAAAGAAATTGGAAATAAATTTAGTTTTTTTGGAAATTTAATCTTTTCCTTTAGCATTGTGTTGTTGTTAACCAGGAAGTCGGTTTTATGGAAACTTCTTGACTAGGGACACCATTTAAATTACTACATAAATCATTTAACAAATAAATAATTCTCATTTGATTATTACAAAAAAAAAAAAAAAAAAAAAAATTCCTTGTCCAGCTGATACTCTTTTAAACCCACACTGGAAAAAAGTATTTAAAAAATGTTACGACAAAAAAGTCATAAAAATCCCATTATTTCAACTTGACATTCATTTTTTTTATTATTATTTTGTTTCGTGTTTTTCTTCTTTTACCTTAAGACATTTTTTGTTGCATTTTGTATTTCGTTTTGTTTCCGCTTGTATATTTCAAATTTAATTTATTGATCAACATTTATCATTTATTAAAACTTTCAAAGAGAAAACAAATAAAAAAAATACAAGAAACTTCAAACTGCAACCAAAACTATTTGGATACATGTATCACTAGATAAAAGGGCAAATTGTAAAAGAAAATTACCTTGTGAATGGAAAAGTATCCCGTAATTATCATGGATAGAAAGACGGACGACATTAACGAATCACTCATGACATTTACACGAGTAAAAAAAGAAATTCTAAATATAACCAAACACACGCTAAATTCTCATGAAAAAAAAAAAAAAACACGCAGCTCATTCTCAAATACATTTGTTGTTGATTTTTTTCTAATTTTAGGGAATAATTTTTAAGTGATAGTGATGTGAAGAGTATAATTTGTCAATTGGTAGTCGATATCTAATAGAATATATTAAGAATTTTTAAAATTTAACTCATGTAATTTTTAGTTAAAAAAAATCAGTTTTCTAAAACAATTCAAATACTTTTGTTAACAAATTTTTTACATTAAAAACTTTTGAAATACAAACATGCCAAAATTAAATATGTTGTAATTATAAGTGGTTGTCTGTTTTTTTATGTATAAACATTTCTTAAAATTTTAAAAGTAGGTCCTCATGCTTTTGTATGTTCACTAATATTTAAATTTGTTTAGAAAATTAATTTGTTCTTAGTTGTTCTCAAATATTTTTTAAATATTCTTGAACAGATTTAAAACTTCATTCTGTAAAACACTTGCACAATCTTAATAATTTTCCATAAAAAATTTAGAGAACAAAAACAATTTATTTGAAAAATTTTTAAAAGTGAGATAAAGTGATTTACAAAATAATAGTTTTTTTACTAATCACTTTCCTTTTGCTTCTTTTAAAACTCTGACAAAATATTCAACGAATTTGATATATTTCTATTACAGTTTTAGTTTGGTCCTAGTATCATTTATTACCAGCATTAATATTGTGTTTCAGTTTCTTTTTCTAATAAAACTCATCATGACATTTGCATCTGTCAACATGTTTTGCGGAACACATACGAAAGCCAAAGAGAATAAAATCAAAATTTGTTCAGTTCTTTTCTCGTTGTTGTCATTTTAAATTTTTCCTGGGGATGCCTTCTTTTTCTGTTCTATTATAAAATTGAGTGTGAGTTTTATTTTTACTATCCGAAATAAAAAAAATTAATTAGTTTCCGTTTCTCACGCCTTAAGAAAAAACTCATTTACATTTCATTCAGTTTCTTAACGAAACTTTTCAGCACAAAGCGAAAAAATTCGTTTTTTATATGAAATCTTGTGCAATATGGCGAAATTAAAATTTACTGATCATCATTTGTCATTTTTGCTTTTTTTCATTTCATGTTGCTTTATGGGGTCTTAAAAAATAGAATAGTAGAAAAAATTAAGGAGTGTCTTGCATTTGATTATGACACCATTAGAAATTTGTCTTTTTATATTTTTAAGTTTTCAAAAAATACATATTTTTTTGAAAAAACAAACACCTGCTGAATTTATTAAAAATGCTCTAGATTACTTTACAGTAAAAAGGAGGGCATTTAAAAACGCACAAAAAATATTGTGACGTTTGTTTGTGAATGAGTCTGTAACCAAAATGTGCGTACATTAATGTAAATGGTTTTTGAAAATCTTTTTTTTTTTTTCAGAAATTTGTCCAAATAAATAGTTTATTTTCTAATTTACAAAAATAATAAATTAGTTTGTTAAGCTTTGCGTGGGGTTGCTCCATCTTTTGATGATAATTTTTGTGTGTCGTTTTTTAATATTTTTTTATTGAATTAATCTGTATTAATCATAAATAATGTGTTTGTTTTGTTAAATAAAAAAAAAATATTTCGCTACAAATGTGAATGACTTATGTTGATGGGGTCAAATTCTTAAAAGGTAATCATTTTATTAAAAAGAATTGATGATGGCACTTTCTTTTTCTTAAATTTGAACGAGGCAATCTTTTAATTGAACATAAAAGGGTGTTTAAAAGACAGATTTCAATTTATTTACTCCTTTAAAATACCAACAATTTTGCGTTAAATTTTAGAAAGTTTATATGTGAGATGATTAATAATATTGAAAAAAACATTATTTTAAGATTTTTAAGTTTAAAGTGTGGAATATAAACTTTAAATTAAAACACATTTGAAATATGTCAAGAGCAGTTTTCATTTGGTATCATTAGTGTTGCCAGAAAAATTGTGGTTCACGTCCCCAAACCAGAAGCTCAATGTCCCCAAAAATCTCCATTTTAAAATGTAATTCCAAATTTTGAAAAATTTTCATATGTAGAGAATAATCATTAAAAATATTTTATAAAAAGAAATTTTAACAAACATTTTTTAATAAATTTCTTTTAAAAAGAAAATGTATCAAAAATTTCCTTCAAAAAGAAAATTTATCGAAAATTTCCTATAAAAATAAAATTTATTTAATACTTCCTATAAAAAGAACATTTATCGATGTTCCCCATAAAATAAAATCTATCAACAATTTCCTATAAAAAGAACATTTGTCATTAATTCCTAAAAAAGGACGTTTAATGAAAATTTCCTATAAAAAGAACTTTTATCGGAATTTTCCTAAAAATATAATTTTCCATAAAAAGATAATTTATAAAAAAAAAAAAAAAATTCCATTAATGAAAATTTGTCGAGAATTTTATTTATCGAAAATTTTCCAATAAAAAGTAAATGTATTAAATTTTTTTATAAATTGAAAACTTAGCGAAATTTTGTATAAACAACTAATAATAATTAAATATTTTCTATAAATAGAAATCAATCCAATATTTTCACTAAATAAAAAATAATTTTACATTTTCCATAAGTAAAATATTCATGGAAAATTTTTTATATAAAAATAAAATTATCGCAAACTGTCTACTTCAAAAATTAAAACATCGATTTTTTTTATTAAAATTTATCGAAAATTGTCTAGAAATTAAATAAATAAAAAATCCCCAAATCCATCCCCCGAAAATCTGCCCCAAATGAAACTTTAAGTCCTCAATTTGGGGACAAATTCCCTGATCTGGCAACACAGTCTATCATTACAGTTAAATAGAGTGTCCCGTAGACAAAAATTTGGTAGGAAGACCCCTCAAACGTTGCGCAATAATTAGCTTTATATGGAAAAAATATTTCAAAGACTTTTAAACTAATCTTCAGTTCCCTACCAGCGATTTTGAGCCAGTTATGAACAAATTATTTAAACATAATTTTATAATTTTGTTTCTTTTATGCTAAAATATAAAAAATTTGCGTTATAGTAAGTATTGCCGATAACAGATAATTTTCATAAAATGTGTTCACCAAAAATGCGAAAAAAAATCTTATAGAGGAACAAAATCCTATGGGAAAAATTTAAAATTTTTTTCCCATAACCCTAAATTTTAAATTACGATTTTTTGAGAACAATTTTCGGATTTTTTTTTTTTTTTTTTTTTTGTCAAAATGTACCAGACTTGAAATTTTTAATCAATTGTATCCATTGAAATACGATTATAAAATACCAAATTATGTTACAAAATAATGTTATTTAATAATTGATGGTGTCAAGTTAATACCATAGCGGTATCAATTCTATGTTCTTGATTTGATCACACAAGTTAAACACATACGGGTTTCAAATACTATTGATACTAAGATCCTATTTCGTACACGGATGTGGTCAAAATTTTTTTTGGATGTAATGAAAGTTAAAAAACTACTAAGAAAAAAGATCATCAAATACTGGACTAGTTAATTTGAACTAGACTACTCTCACTCGATCAAGGGAAACATTTTCCACAATTGAACATTATTTTATATAAATTATTTTTGTTTTTAAAAATTAGTATTTTTAATTTTTAAGTGAGGTGAAGTTTTTACAAAATTAATGGTTATAATTTCCATAATTTCTTTATCATTTTTATTAAAAAAGTACAATATTTATTCACTCAATATAATCCCATGTTTAAGTACTTTTACGTTAATAGCCAAAAGTTTGTACTTAACTTAAGCTATACAATTTAGTAATTGATTTTTAAATTAATACACATATTTATCACTTATGTATGTATATTTGCACATTAAATTAAACGATTACATTAAATAAAATAGGCACTAATTTTCCTTAAAAAGCTCAGCAGTGAAAAATATAAAATTGCAAAAATAAATAGAAACAATAAAAACTACATCAATTCCATAAAGCCCCCATAATCAAGACACTAAATCTTTTAACAGCAGCATAAAACAACAAATAAATAAATAAAACACCATAAAGAAGAATAATACTGCCAATAACGTTCGCTCGTTCGCTCATTCAATTCATATCTTTTCTTTTATTGCAATAAAAAATATTTTAGTTCCCATAATTCATTTTCTTTAATGTTGCTGTAGTTTTTGTTACAAAAAAAATGGATAAATAAATAAATTAAACAAAATATAAATAAAATAAAAAGAAAATATCTATGTATTTCATTAAAAAATAAGAAAATAAAATAAAAAAGTAGCCAAACGGCAATGCGTTAAATACAACAACAACAACAATAATACAACTTGTAAAGTTGTCAACACTTTACCCCTTTAGTTATATCTATTCAGTTCTTTTGTTGCCGCTGATGATCGCTGCAATTGTCGCTGCTGATGTTGTTGTTGCCCATAAGAATATGTTTTTGTTTTGTTCATCATCATCTTTGTCGTTGTCGTCGTCGTTTTCTTTTGCTTTAAAGTTCAAAATGTGTGCGGGCGTATTTTTAAGCGACATGTGTGCCTGATGTTCGCAACAACAACAACAAAATATCAGCAACATTAACAACAACATATTAAAGTGCAAATAAAAATAATTGGATAATTTAATTGAATTGAATAAAAAAAAAGAAAATAAAATTCTGTTTGGTGTTTAACAGAGACATTTTTATTTTGCAAATTACTGTTTGTTATTGAGAGTGAATGTTTTTGTTGCCTGATCATCAATAGAGTTGTTTTGTTGTCCAAAGTAAGAAAATGGGTGCCCATAGTTCAAAAGATAAACTAGCACGTTCATATTCGGATCGTTATATTCATACTCAAGTCATAGAAAGGGAACGTTTTGGTAGCTTTGGAAAACGTGCGAAAGGTAAGTGTGTATACAATTTTATAAAAAAAACTATTTCTTTGAAATTCTTTTACGATTAAATATGGCAAAATTAATCAAGTTTTTAAAATATTTTTTATTAAAATTGGTAGAGGGCAGACCGAGAAGTCATTTTAAAATATGAAAAATTCTTTGGGGGCAATTGCTTAAAATGGCACTAAAAATATATATAAAGTTGGTAGCTTATTTTAAATACAATATATATATTTTTAAAATTTAAATACTTTTCAGTTTACTTTAAAATTCTGCTGCTCCCCTTTTTTTTTTTTTTTTTAGTCTTAATAAATTGATTTCTATAAACATTTCAAGTGCACGCTTGTTTCTGCACTTCAAAAGACCTCATTTTATCCATTTTATTTAATCCATCTCAACAATTTCATTCATTCATATCTGTCTTTCCGTCCGTCCATCTGTCTGTGATGGCAAATATTATTTTATGGCCTTAAAATGCATTTGTTGTGTTGTAAAAAATTTACTTTAATTGTTGTTTATATTACAATAACAAAAACAACAATAAAAAAAATATTGAATTTATAATGGAGTTGCAATATTGCTGCTTGTTTTCTTTCTACTCGTATCTATCTTCCATATAGGATTTATTTTAATCGTTTTTTTATACTTTTTATTCGTTGTCATTCATAATTCATATTCATTCTTAAATAAACATCCTTTATTGTTGTTCTTTGGTGGACTATGAATAGGAATAAAATGTTAATATCATGTAATATGCTATAAAATAAAAACAATTAAATTAAAAAGCCCCAACGAATGCTTGCACTGAAAGAAAAATAATTCTAGTAACTAAATAATAATTTGAAAGCAACCAAAATATTTTAATGGTAAATACATATTCTAATTTTCAAAATTGTTGATTTTTTTTTTACAGTATAATATTATTGCAATATTGATTTTATTTTCCTTAACTTTTTCCCTTTTGTTAGGACAACAAAAGAGAAATTTACACAAATAAGCAAAAAAGTGATAGAAGCAATAATTTTGCATTATTGTAAGGAAGACAAAAGAGACACGCAAAATATAGTAGCTAGAAATAATTCTTAATCTTACATAAATTAAGGTCATGTTAGGAGTAAAGAAAACTTTTATCCTTTATTTATTTAAGGATTAACCGAGGTCTAACACTGTAAATTATTAAACTTTAAAAATTAGTAAGGAGTGCGAACGATAAAATTTGTGCATACTTTAATACATAGAACTTCTACTGTACGGAAGTAGTATTAATTAGCACTGTTGACTTATTTACATTTGTCAACATTCTCAGCTACTATGTGTTAAATTTTATTATAATAGCATTATTATTTTTCTTAAAATGGAAGATAAATAAAAACACCCAAACGTATAATTCAAATCTAGAACGGAATTTCATGCAGGCCCTATAAAAATATTACTAGGAATGGTGTCGCCATAATATACTAATAAATTTTAAGGAAAGCTGCTGATTAATTAAATTGCTTTGAAAACCCACCAAGTGTAGTGTAGTGTAGTGTATTTTTTTTTTTTTTTCATTATTTTTTCTCAAAGTTATGAATACTGTCTGAAAGTTTTTTTTTTTTTTTTTCTAAAGTTTTTACCGTAGATCATAGGGAAATTGTGATAGATAATGATGACAAAATGTTTAGTTTGCCAAGCAATTTATACGTGCAGGGAAAAAAGCGCTTAGTTCATAGCAAATGGTTCTATTAATACGGAAATATACGAGTATGAGTGTTTTCGGAAAGGTTTTTTCCATTATTAGAAAACACAAAATATCTAAATTTTTCTGGCCTGATTTAGTTTATTGTCTTTAATCTTATGGTAGTTATTCCAGAAAAGAGTAAATATGTATTTCTTTAAAAGGTAGAAACAATTTTAACTGAAGTAAAATTTCAGAGTTTCGCCCATTTTTTTATAAGCAGATTTGCATTAGTTCTTATAATTTCTTTAAGTGTACTCTTAATCCTTCTCTCAGCTTTCTGTACTTATTATCATTTTCTTTGTACACATAAGAAAGATAACTATAATATTCACATAATAAGAAAATGGTCACGTTTTGTCATGTAGTATAGTACATTATAACAGAATTATGTTGAAAATACAAATATTTATATACATACATGTTTGTAAGTACTAACAAATGTTTGCATTAAAATATGTATGTAATACATATTATTAAAATATTTTTAATATTTATTAGAAAATTCTAAATAAAACTTAAATAGGATGCGTGCCTTTGCATCAATTCTGAGAAAATTAATTTTCATCATAATCAAAAATTCTCTTTAAAATAAATTGTCCTTGATATCTCGTACATAATGTAATTTCTGTTCGTTTCATGTATTAATGCGTATTTTGTTGTTCGTTTATTTTCAGGAGCAGCCAAAAAGCGTGATGTACGTAATTTGAGTATATCACCCACAGATTTGGGACCACCACCCAAAACACAACAAACAGCAAATGGTTCTTCAACACGACCAAAACCGGCGATTATATCATTGACACGTAAGTTACATTTTTTTATTTTTTGTTGTTATTAAAATTGATAAAGAAATCGTTTGAGTGGTAAATTGAATTGCATAAAATGTAAATTGTCTAGTTATTTAAAATAAAAAATGGTCTTTTGTAGTTTTATATTTGCAAGCAAATGTTTGGATTATATTAAATAAAATGCTTAATACAGTTCAAATAATATAAAATCGATTAACTTTATAGGAACCTACATAATAAAATCAAATTCCTAATTTTAATATTTAACATAAACCATAGCTATTAGCTGGCCTGGCTTCTATACCTCTAAAAATCATACGGCAATTATGCTCCTCTATACGTGAAGTAGCTTTGTCCGTATCACGATGAGCTTGTTCTGACCATAAACGTTCAGCCACAGCACTTACTCTAGGGAATGTGGTAGGCACTACATTATGTTCATTTATAAATTCAGACCATAAACAGGCTTCACCTCCCAAAACATATGTCTTTTGTTCCTCAGTACCTTCAAAATCGTGGGGTTCTATTAAATATAATTTTTCCCAATCACTTCCAGTAGATAAAACATACAAATACCAATCTTGACTATGTATTATGTCATGTTTGTAAGCAGTCAAGTCTTGGGCATTAATTTTATAATCAAACCATACTTGACCTATAGTACCGGCTGGCCATTCCATCCAAAAGTTTTCGGTCATGCCCTGAAATTTGAATTTTATTTTATTTTATTATTTATATTTCTTATAAAATTAAAGTATAAATTACCTCCTGCCACACCATTTGTTTCCAGCCCAAGGAAGAAATTTTAGCAGTGAATCTTTCCAAAAACATGTAGGGTAAATCTGTATTATCTAAACCTTTAGAGGCTAAATAATTTTGTATTTGAGGATTTGATTCCCAGCAGGCCCAGTCAACTTCATCCACACCCAGGTGAAGATATTCGTCAGGAAATAGAGAACGTATTTCACTAAAATCGAATTAATTAAAATCTATTAAAGCTTTAGTTTTAATTTATACCTAAATAGTTTATATAGAAACTTAAAAGTTAAATCCTTGGTAGGATTTAAAGGTCCCAATTGACCTTTAAAATCACCAAAACATTCTGTCATAATTTCTGGATGTGAAGCACCCCATGAGGCTGTGTGAGCTACAAATAACACTTCGTTCAATTATGTTTGTTCCTCAAGCTAAATTTCTAATTTTTGTCACATTACCAGGTGTATCAAATTCTGGCACAACTCGAATACCCCTTAGACGAGCAAATTCCACAATATCTCTAACATCTCTCTTGGAATAAGTTAATTCCGGCCTATAAGCACCCTTAGCCGATAACTCAGGAAAAACAGACGAATTAAAAGGAAAAGCAGAATCATCTGTAATATGCCAATGAAACACATTCAACTTATTGTAGGCCATGCCCTCTAACAATTGTAAAATTTTTGTTTTGCTTATAAAATGACGAGCAGAATCCAACATTAGACCACGATATTTAAAACGTGGAGCATCATAAATTTCTGTTTCTGGTATGCGTAACTAAAAAAAAAATAAAAATAAAATGATTAAAATCATTTAAAATAAATGTAAATTAATGCAAAAAGAATCCACTTACAATACCATTTGGCATTGGGACTAAAAGTTGTGACAGTGTTTCTAAACCTCTTAAAATACCCCAAACAGAGTTGGCAATAACACGTCCATTACCCCAAACAAAATCTAGAAATAACAAAGATAAGAAAATAAAAATGACTTAAAATTTTTAACATCTGCTGCTGAAATAAAAAAGAAAGATTGACAAATGTATGGAATTTTCAACGCCTACATGACTCATCCATATTTAAGTGAGGCAGTGTTTCACATGTCTTTGTTAAATTCACTCGTATCTGTTGTATGTGGCCTACAACTGCAGTTTGAGGAGCTCGTATATAACCTTGTGGAGAATTTCTTATAATTGTGGTATAACGTTGTAGGGCTTCCTGCACTAAGGCACAATTTTTGTTGACAGCCTGTGTGAATATTTGTTTTTTTTTTTTTTTTTTTTTCAGAACATGTTTAAAAATACTTGAAGATAAACACTTATTATTTATTTATTTTTAAAAACAACCTACCACAAGTTGAAAGTTGTTGGGATCAACACCATAATAACGTCCTGTATCATCTTGCCACAAAGGTTTAGGCCATACTTCACCCACTGAAGGTTTAATATCGGGTCCATAACTTAGATAACGATTGGCCTGTATTATATTAAAACGTAGAAAAATATAATAAAATATTAATTTTCTTATAAACATTTTAGTTGAAAAAAGAAAAAGAAAAGGTCTTTATTAGAGTAAAAGTGAAACGTTAATGATAAAATATCAATTCTATTTAGTAGATAATAAAAGATTGTAAATAATTGTTGCTATTTTTTTTATAGTTTGTTTTTGAAATAGATTTTAAATTTACAGTTGTGTCAACGCACAGAGGGCCAGGGAGATCGGTTTTAGGCCAAAACCCTTTATCGTTGTCGGATATGGCAAAAAAATCATATTTCAAGGTTATTGGACTTGCTGATTCCAAAAATGAACTAATAAATAAAAAATTAAAAATGGAGGAACCAAAATGGCTGCCAAAATTTTTAAAAAAATTTCTGATCCAGCTAAAATTTTGTGTATACACAGTTTTAGAGTTACTTAATTTGAAACTGAAATCAGAATTTGAAAAAAAACAAAATGGCGGACTCAACATGTTTCTTTAAGTTATTTTAATTTCTTCAAAAATATATTTTTTTTATAATATATAAATGTGTCATAAACCAAATACAAGAAAACTTTGAAAATTGTATTCTATAAAATTATCGAAAATATTAAAAGAATCAAAATGGCGGAAACAATATGGCATCCAAAATTTTTTGTTGGCGTATCTTTCTAAAATTAAGTTTACTGTTTGTTTTTGATGTTACTGAATTCAATAACAAACATTAAAAAATCAAGCAAGAAAATTATAGTCAGTCTATTCCGACAATATAACACCCTAAACCATTACGTTTATACATTAAAATGATTTCCGAAATTTTCGAAAATGGACATAATATGAAATTAGTTTATATGATTTTTACCGATTTTAAAGTTAATTGTTACAAATATTACCTTACACTGTAATTTATGTTAGATTTTGTTAAAGTGATTTTCGAACTTGGGCTTTATATTTGAGCTATGCCTAATTGTGGACCGATCTTCCTGATATTTTGTACTCTGATTTAATAATGTATTAAAGTTATTTGAACTGAATTTTATTGAAATAGTGATATAAATAAGAAATTTCTAAGCGTTAAAACCCTATTCGTTGGGTATTTGTATGGGAGCGAGTTGAAATAATTGACGAATCAAGACCAATTTCAATACTGTTTTTCTTCTTTTAAATAGAGATAGAAAATTAACTGCATCTATAATTATATCGAAAGTATCCATTTTTGTGTAAATACACTGAATAATTATTTATTTGAAAAAATATAAAATTTTTTTTTTTTTAATTTATGTTATTTTGATATCTAGGAACACTATTATAAATTGGTGCGATATGGTCATTTATCATTTGGAGCAAGTTTGGGCAAATTTTTTCAAAAATTTACATTCTATTAGATATAAAAATAGAAAAAAAATTGCTTTTATCTGACTGAGGATTTGTGTGAATTTCTTTGGAAGAAGGTTAATATCAAAAAAATTTTAACTTATTTGATTAAAATTTAAAAAAATATACTATATGTAAATAATTTAAAGCAAAAGCCAAAAAATTTACCCTTCAATAAAATTAATGTCTAACAACTTTTTTAAAAAAAAACAAAATGGCGGACTCAACATGTTTCTTTAAGTTATTTTAATTTCTTCAAAAATATATTTTTTTTTATAATATATAAATGTGTCATAAACCAAATACAAGAAAACTTTGAAAATTGTATTCTATAAAATTATCGAAAATATTAAAAGAATCAAAATGGCGGAAACAATATGGCATCCAAAATTTTTTGTTGGCGTATCTTTCTAAAATTAAGTTTACTGTTTGTTTTTGATGTTACTGAATTCAATAACAAACATTAAAAAATCAAGCAAGAAAATTATAGTCAGTCTATTCCGACAATATAACACCCTAAACCATTACGTTTATACATTAAAATGATTTCCGAAATTTTCGAAAATGGACATAATATGAAATTAGTTTATATGATTTTTACCGATTTTAAAGTTAATTGTTACAAATATTACCTTACACTGTAATTTATGTTAGATTTTGTTAAAGTGATTTTCGAACTTGGGCTTTATATTTGAGCTATGCCTAATTGTGGACCGATCTTCCTGATATTTTGTACTCTGATTTAATAATGTATTAAAGTTATTTGAACTGAATTTTATTGAAATAGTGATATAAATAAGAAATTTCTAAGCGTTAAAACCCTATTCGTTGGGTATTTGTATGGGAGCGAGTTGAAATAATTGACGAATCAAGACCAATTTCAATACTGTTTTTCTTCTTTTAAATAGAGATAGAAAATTAACTGCATCTATAATTATATCGAAAGTATCCATTTTTGTGTAAATACACTGAATAATTATTTATTTGAAAAAATATAAATTTTTTTTTTTTTTTAATTTATGTTATTTTGATATCTAGGAACACTATTATAAATTGGTGCGATATGGTCATTTATCATTTGGAGCAAGTTTGGGCAAATTTTTTTCAAAAATTTACATTCTATTAGATATAAAAATAGAAAAAAAATTGCTTTTATCTGACTGAGGATTTGTGTGAATTTCTTTGGAAGAAGGTTAATATCAAAAAATTTTAACTTATTTGATTAAAATTTAAAAAAATATACTATATGTAAATAATTTAAAGCAAAAGCCAAAAAATTTACCCTTCAATAAAATTAATGTCTAACAACTTTCTTAACTTTGGATCGAAACAGAAGGAAATGGTGTAGATTGATAACAAAAAAAATTTCGGAAAACATGCTTTTAAATATTCCTAATAATTTGGCATATTCGTTATTTTAAAATTCTTAAAAACGACTTACGGCCAAAAATCTATCTCTCTGGCCCTCTGTGCAACGGCAGCTTGTTTAATTTATTGACTCACTTAAACGCGTGATATTAATATGCCACTTTCTGTTCGGTTTTTTTTTTTAATTCTTTGATTAAATAAATACTTATTATTTATTTTATGGCATTAAAATAATATAAAGTGATTTTATCGTCTAAAAAGCCAAAAAATAATTATATTTTTGCCATTTAGATTGTTATAAAAAATTTTGATTAAAGCGGAAATTATTATAACGTGAGGAGACAGACGACAGTTTTTTGGGTGTGTTGTCTTAACATTATTTTGGTTATTAAGCTATTTGTTAAAGACGGAATAAAATTATAAATTGTTGGAATTATTAGAATATTTTTTGTATAAATTTTTTTCCCGCTTTAAGATTTGTTTTTAGAACTAAAATTTTTTTTAAATAAATATATTTATTATAATTACATTTTTAATTCTATTGTTTATTTATTTGCTTTGAGATAACTTTACTTTTAAGTAGCTTTAGTTTAAAATAGATATAAACCCTAAGCTCCTTAAAGACCAGAGATGGATAAATGAGTATGCCTTATAAATAAAAAATAATTTGAATATGTTGTTTGTATTCAATACTTTATTCGGTTGAGTTATATTGTGTATACAAAGGTTCGAAAGAATTAATTCTTTAATTCACTTTTTAAAATGGAATTAAATTATAAAGAATTATTAATTCTTTCAAATAAATTCATTGTAATTAATTCTGAAGCTTAATTCCTAAAGCTTTTGTTAAAATGGAATTAATTCATTTGTGAATTAATTCTTTGGGAATACTTAATTCTTTTGATTTCATTCAAATTTGTTTAAATTCAAACTATTACAAATTGAATTATAAAAATTTTCAACCATTCAATTTGTACTAGATTGAATGAAAGTTTTATTTTTTAATTCTTTATATTTTGAACAAATTTATATAATTGCAAAAACGATGTATGGTAAGCCATATTTACGTACACACATGTTTCGTAGCGTGCACTTCTTTTAATTTCAGATATCGAGTACTTTTATTAGCTCTGTATTGAACGTATATTAAATTTCATCTGTTATATGTACTTAGGTTATTATGAATGATAGGGTTTATAAATAGATTTCACGGAGAATTTATTACGAATATTATTTTTCTTTTAAACTGCAAAGTTCAGCATCTTTGTACAGAATCATCTTCCATTCTTTGTAGAGTTTAGCTGGATAGTAACATGTTGATTTTAGCAAAATACCAATGATTTTCAACTATTTTAATACTTATTTTCAAAGATATATAAAAATAGAATTAAAGAAAAATATTGTCATTCAATTTGTAGTAGAAGGGAATGAAAGAAAAAAATATATCATTCAATTGAATTTTATTTTTTTAAGGAATTAATTCTACATTATTTTCATTAATTTTGTAAAAGAATGGAATGAAAGAAAAATTGAATCATTCAAATTGAATTGTAATTCTTCAAGGAATTAATTCTCTAGGGAATTAATTCAACACCAAATTATTTCTAAAAAATTTTTTTCGACTAAATGTATGAAATTCATAATTTCTCAATCGCTGGTAAGCAACTGAAGAAAAATATTGATTTTTTAAATACTTTGCTATATTATGATATACCAAAGCTATGTTCACATTTGTCAAATATTTGATAAAATTTGCATGACCACTATTTTTGCAAAAAAATTGTTTGCCATTGTTTGATCTTGCAAATGGGTTTTAAGAAAAAAACAGCGTCAAACAATTTTCGGTAAAATGTAAGTAAAAAATATTTTCCCATTAAAATGTAGAAGTAAGAAAATGTTTTATATAGTGGTTACGACACTTTGGACAAATATTTGACTAGTCTGAATATAACAAGTGTTACAAACGCTTTGTTGTACTTATATATACCCTTTTTTTATCTAGTGACTGTAGAGGCTATAAAAAGTATATATCTTAAATTGAAACGTCTATAAATTAATTAAAAATAAACTTAAAATCAAAAGTTCATTATTGTAAATGAAAATTATTATGTTTATTGTGTCACTGCAATAAAGAAAAAGCCATAAAGAGGGAGGACAAACAACATTGTATTGCAATAATAATTTAACAATTCAATGATTGTTTCGTAAAACGTTAAATGTAGTTGGATTGATTGTCCTACCCCTTGTCAGTAAATTGACTGATATAATTTTATTTATTTATTTTTACTTGTGCGATTACCTTTCGGTTTTTACATGTTATTTTTTCATATTATTTTAATTAATCAATTGCACTTTTAAAAAGACTTTTGTTTTGTAAAAATAAAATAAAAAATTGTCTTTCTATTAAAAAATTTATCAGTATAAATAACATTCTCTCTATCTCCCTGCTCTTGCTAATTTTTAATTCAAGTCATGTTTGTTAGCAATTGCAGTTTTTTTTTGTGTATTTTTCATTTAATTTCGTGCAAAATAACTGGAGAATTTAATGCAATTTGAAAGAAACTAAACTAAAAAAAAACTGTATAAATAAATTCTTATGTAACTGCAGCAATTTTCCATGGAATGTTTAAACTATACATATATACATATAGTACATTTTGCCTACTTTACTTAAATACACGCTTACTTTATTTAAAGAAAATCCCAGACTTTTTATTGAAAAGAAAATAATGAAAAACAAGCTGAATTAAGTAAGACATGCTGAGGAGGATTTGTATAAAAATTAAATTAAATGAAATAAAATAAAATAAAAAACGAAAATAATGTTGAGTGAATTGTGATGACGAAATACATATAAAGAGTGTAAATTTCATGTGAATTAAGAAAAACATATAATAAATGTTGTAATTATAAAGGGAGATGTTTGGGAAACAAACCATTTTCATTCCTGTCGTTGTCTGTTAAAAGCAGAATAAAAAGATTTATGTGGGAAATTTAAAATCTTTTTTAATCGGAATGATATAAAAAGTGTTAAATGATAAAGTTTAAAGGGGATACGTTCTCCCATAATGTATTTTAGGTATAATAACATGTAGTATAAAGGTTTAATTTTCCCTTGAAAAATTATTCATTTAATACAAAAAAAAAATTCTTAAATATTAAAAAATTTAAGTTAGTGTTAAAAAATAAAAAAAGTTATCTGCATCGGCCGGGAATCGAACCCGGGCCGCCCGCGTGGCAGGCGAGCATTCTACCACTGAACCACCGATGCTTGTAGTCAGTGAATCTTCACATACAATTAAAAGTTAACAAAAGTTTTTATTTAAAATTATGTATAAAAATAAACTACACAATAATTGATAACATGCTTGCAACTAACTATCAATACGAATTAACCAAAGATTACACTGACTGACAGGTGTTGCAACATCCACACAGTTACATTAATATTTGCCATAAATATTCATACCACCATGAGAAAATTGTTTCAAGTTGTAAAATAATTCAATGTTAATTTATCTTCTTGTAGAGCAAAACTAACCAACCCACTCACACATTATTCATGTTGAATGTTTTGCTTTTTTTTTGTTACCAATTTTACAAGATATTTACTACGTTATTACTATGTTTTTTTTTTTCTTCTTTCAATCAATTGAATTTTGTTGCGATCTAAAGTGTTTGTTAAAAGTGTGGTGTTGGTAATCGATATAATAATTGTTGATTGCTTTGAAGCCCACTTGCAAACAGAAACTATTTAAAAGGCTTAAGAGCGCTAATTCAACAATCTACAAACAATTATAATAATGTGTTTATTTATGCTCGTACGCAAATAACTTACAAAATCTTATTGATTTTTGCGGCTTAAGAAACAAAAGAAAAGGCGTTCAAATGGTGTTAACATTTTGTTATGTTAACACCACGTACATACTTATTTTTCCCAAGGAGATGTAAAGATTTGATAGTAATTATCTTATATGAAATGGGTTATTAAATTATAGTGTCTTGATTCAATAACCCATTTCATATACATATTAATTGAATAAATGAAAAATTCCCAGGCAGTGTTGTCATTATCATATGAATATGATCTAATTTTGTAGCTGAAATAATCTTCTTAATTGGCTGCACGTTTTCTCTCTTCACCTCTTTCACATTTAACTGTTAATTGTTAAATATTTTATTGCAAGAAAACAATAAAAAAAAACAAATAAACAATAACAACAAAACAAACAATAAAGTTAAAAAAGACTAAGACAAGATCAAGAATTTCATTTATTCAAAAGTTTTGCATTGTATCGTTAAAATAATTTCAAAAACACTAAAACGATCTCAAAATAAATTTACAAACAAACATCTGCATACAAATTAACGCCAGTCGCGTCGAGAAGTATGTAACAAAGGTACACAAAAAACCTGTTTTATTTTTATTATTTAAAAAGAAAAATAAACAAAAGTGATAATAAGAGATAAGAAAAATATGTTGAATTTCTCTTAAATGATAATTTTGTTAAAGAGAGTTTATGTTATTAAATATTAAAGAGCAATATGTTTATAAGATCTTGATAAGAGATTGGTTAAAAGAGAATTTATTTGTTTACTAGATACTTGTTGCTATGAAGAATCTTGTGATTATAAATTAACGTTGCCAGAAACATTGAACAAAAATTCACCATTTGGGTAAAACAAAAATCATACTTTTTAGTATTATATCTAGTTTCATCACGATTAAACGTCTTACCATTTAAAGAAAAAACTTCTTATGAATATGTCGCAAATGCTTTTAATTCGAACGAAAACTTTTTTGAGGTTAAATCAGAGTTGTACAAATTGGCGAACATGTGCGAACGTTCTCTTGGTTTTTCATGCGTACAATCAGGGATGGAAAATGAAAATATTTTTTGGTATCAAATTAAATTTCATCGTACTTTTTTCACCCTCAGAGTATTTAAATTAAAATTTTTGATAATTATTTACTTTTTATTTTGTGCAAAACTCAAAGAATGTAATTTGTATATTTAAAGCGGAGGATTCAATAAGGTTTTTTAAATATGGTTTTATTCAGATTAAATATTATAGTAAAATATGAAGATCTTAATAAATGTGGCCCTGTAATTAAAATAATCTTAAGAAGAACAAAGTCCAAGATCTGTTCCTTAAAATCAAGCACTTCGGCTTTAGTTTTGTTTAAATATAATTCATTACCTGATGTGCTTAAAATTTCGAAAATGTTCACTTCAATTAAATTTAAATTAAACCTACAGCTCAAATGCTTCTATAGTATTTTCTTTGCCTATAAACTTATTTAAAATATCCTCGAAGTCCCAGCATTTAGTCAAAGATAGTATTCATTACAATTTCATGACTACTTCTCAACACCAATTGTAAATACATATGAATTAAAAAACATAAAACTATATATCTCTAAAATACAATTTCATTTTATTAAATTTTATTTTTAATTCGAATTGTGGAATATCCAGCTAATCGTTTGACAGTATCAAAAAAGTACTATAGTATCAACGTTTCCATCCCTGTATACAATACAGAACATGTAATAATAAAAAATGTTAATGAAACACTTGTAAATATATAAAAACACTATTATCTTATTGTTGTTGCTTTTTGAACTTTATTTTTTTACTCAGCTTAAAGTATTCTCTAAATATTTTTTACTATGACCCAAGTGGACTAAGTTTTGGATAGTATAATGAATTGTCCTCCTTTGTTATACATATATAGCATAATTTGCTTAATACTACTTACTTAATTTTCTGTTGTAATGATGAGAAGCGAGATCAGGCCAGAAAAATTAGAATTGTGTTGTGTTTTTTAATGATAGGATAGAATATGTTCCAAGAACAAAAAATTTGCAAATGGAATGATTCCGACCCCAAAAAATACTGTTGCATAGTTAGGACAATTATGATCCTTCTTGAGGCCATGAAATGTACCAATTATCGTCTAAATTTGAAATCCTTATGGTATGTTCTTTTGGATTGGAAATTGGACTATTTTCTTATTAAGAACAATTTCCATATCGTCCAAGTGTATGAAGATATTGGTCGGTATTGGCATTATGACGCATAGTCTTGGCATATGACTTTTTGTATTGAGAATGCTTTGTTGTATCGTTGTATCGTAGATGTTTTTGAAACTAAATTTTTGAAAACAAAAACAAATTTAATTACTATTTTTACAACATACATCGATGTAACAGAATATTTATATTCTTCAATAATATTTTACATTAAAAAACTAAACTCGAGTCTAACAGTGTTATTCTCGACCGAGTGACAAACAAATTTATTATGATAGTAAAAATAATTGTGACAATAAGGAAAAATTTTCTATTCTGGCTTTGAATTTTTTTTTTTTTTTATAAATTTTTGATGATAGTTGTCATATTCATAAAAGTACATGATAATAACTAATGAATGATAATTGTTATGAATTCGAGAATAGCACTGTAAATAAGATTTCATTTTAAGTGATTAAAAAAAATTTTATTTTAAAGGGCAAAGTCATTAAATCATATATTGGTTAAAAAATTATCAAAAATATGATAAATATAGAAATATATAATATTTATTTTAATTACACTTCGAACATAAAACAAGAATCGTTAGTGCCAAAAGAAAATTCAGATCAGTTGGACTCTAAAAGACTTGAACAGGTTTTATATGCTTTACATTAGATAAATATTTAATATATTTCTTTATAAAAATACATGTTGGATAGTTCTGTTTGAAAATTTAAGAACTAAGTATAATACAAATAGTATGGCATCTCTAAATAACTTAATAAAGTTATAAGTTTTGCAACATGTTGCTAAATAATAAACATACTTTAATTAAAACTATTATTACTCTTTTATTTTAAAATATAAATTGAAAGAGTAAATAAAATAATTGATATTTAAAAAATCTCTTAGTTTTATAAATGAGTAGTAATTTATTTTCTTATTAACGTTAATTATTTTGCTTTTAAGATCTTGTTAAAGTAACAACATGTTTCTTTAATTTACCCCAACACCAACCAGAATATTGCAGACTCTTCGATTTTTTATTTTATTTTTTTTTATTTTTCATACAAGATAACAGGTGTTTCTATGCTGATATGAAATATGCTGTATAAAGTAGTAGTATGTATGTGGTGATATGATAACTTTAACCAAATGCATCATGCTGCAAAAACAAAATAAAGCAGCTGCTTTATAACAGGGACAGAAAATAATCACTATTCTTGAAATTTTAAACAAAAAAATCAGATACAAGGAACAACCGGATAAAAGTGTTAAATACAGAAATGTAATCTTCAGAGCAGGTGCTATTGGAATCCGGAATGATTTTTATTTTTTTGATTTTTATGAAAAAAAATCAATATTAATGATTATATTTTCGCTCAACTCATAATCATTATTTTTTGATTTTTATTTTTTTTGCTCAACTTATAATGATTATTTTTACTTTTTTTGCGCACAATATAAAATTTAACATGAGAAATGAAACTATTACGTAATTTTTAATAAAAAAGATTTCTCATCGTAAATTTGATTTATTTACTAAAAGGCAAGTAAGATGATATATTTTTCATCAGATTTAAAAAAAAACATCCAATTTATTTTTATAAAATTAGAATTTTTTTTTATAAAATTTTATTTTTTTTTTTTATTAAAAATCAATTTTTTTTTTATTAAAAATAAAATTATTTGCAATAAATCAAAGTTTTTACTTAAAGAAAATTTTTTAAGTTTAATTTCTCATGTTAAGTTTTATATTGTGAGCAAAAAAAAAAAAATCAAAATCAAAAATAATCATTATGAGTTGAGCAAAAAAAAAAAAATAATAAAAATCAAAAATAATTATTATGAGTTGAGCAAAAAAATAAAAATCAAAAAAATAATCATTAAAAGTTGAGCGAAAAAATAAAAATCAAAAAATAATGATTATATGTTGATTTTTATTTTAAAAGTCATAATCATTACGGTCCTTGCTTTATAAAGACCAAAACAAAAACAAAGAAGATGAAAATAAAAAAAAAGCAAAACGCTATTTGATGCATTAACTTAGTCTTCTAAATTTGGTCAAAATGTATAAAATAAACATTATCATGTTCACATTTAAACTGGTTTTCTAAATATTTATTTCGTTCAAGACGGAAGAGATGTTTTAACGTAAAAGCATCAATTTCATTTTAGCAACAACTAAAGCAGCATTATATTATTTTTATTTATTTATTATTAAGTAGTGGGTAAAGACATTTTTAATGACACTTTCATAGTAAACCCAACTATTCCTACATATGATGCTCATTCATTCCATTCAAGATGACCAACCACTATGACGATCATGATACATGTTACTGAAGATGTTGGCGATGGTCACCAATGATGATAATGACAATAGATGTGGTGAAAATGATAATGGTGATGATGATGTTAGAGTTGGGCACTCATACGTTTAACTGTGGTTGACAGGTCTTTGACATTTAGGTGTTAAGTGAAAAGTTGAATAGGTTGATGATGGCCATGATGATGATTATGATGATGATGTTAATTTGTGTGCATTTACAATTTATGTTATAATAAATTAAATGCAGTCAGTGGGTTTTTGATAATATATATTTGTTTTCTATTGCATATCATAACATCATCTTTAAAACTCATTAAGCTGGGTAATCAGCGTAGGTTTTTAGAGTGAATATATATTTTTTTAAAGTTTACAATGACAATTTATGTATAATAATGTATTGTATTGGAATTTGATACAAAATTTATGGTTATATTAAGATGAAGATTTTTTTTAATAAATTTATGTTTATATCGAATAAATTTTTATTCACTCATGAGCGGAATTCAAGATCTTAAGGATATTTTTTTTAACAGATAATTAATTATATTAGGATATATATAACGATTTTTGTGTGTTTTATTTAGTGCAGATAAGCAGATAAGCCAATTTTTATCACCAAAATCTATGGCAAAAATTAAAATTGATGTTCTTATTGAACTAAATTATCTGTACTAAGAGTTACACTTAAAGCTCTTCATTTCCATGGACCTATTGTCACAGAAGTTTATCAAATTTCATTGAGTCCTTTGAGAATACAATTAAAAGACTAAAGGCCTTAGTACTTCACTTCCTTGAACCTATTGTCAGGGTTTATCTTATTTGAGAATAATCCTTTGATAATATAGTCAAAATAATAAAACGTCCTTTTGAATTTTAATACAAAATTGGCCTTAGAAATTTATTTTTAAATTAAAATGCGTATTTTTAATAATTCCCTATGTAAATGGTACAAACCAAGGCGTATATGAGCCTTGGTTCAAACCTTTTATTATTTTGTGTAGGGTGTTATAAAATTCAATGAATTCTTAAAAATGTTATTGTCAATTAAAATTTTATAAAATAAAAATTCAAAAAAGCACAAAAAGAAAATAAAACAAATATTTATAAATTCGGTTCTCATTTCTAATTATTGGCAAATTTTTATTACATTTTTGAAGCTAAATTTCTGTGTAAAATAAAATTACAAAATAAAAAAAACTAATTATAAAGATTTTGTGCAAATTTTCTATAAAAAGTTTCAGTTTTTGCATTATAAAGTGGACATGTCATGTTTAGCTTATTTAGCAGCAATATTTAGATGTTATAGACGTAAGTTAAATATAGCACAGTTTATTTAAGAATGGAATACCAGAAAAATAGCCAGAATTTTTCTTTAAAACTTATGTTTATAAAAAAAAGAAATCATGATGTTTATAAACTATAAAGAAATCTGTTTTTTTTTCTTTCTTCTTTTTATACAATTTTTTATGTTTATATACTTTGTATATAAATATTGACTGGGGTACCAAGCAAACTGAAATGTTTATAAACATTTTGTTATGAATTTGGTTTTTTTTTTATTTTTAATATACTCCCTAAGATATGCTTTAATTTTTGTTTAGCATATTTTTTCACTGTTTTTATTTGTTTGTTTTTATTTTTAGAAAAACGTTTTACTTCTAATGTCCAAAGTACTTCTTCAACATCACCTTCAACAACTTCTACTACAGCCAGTACACCTACTGGTGGTAGTATAACCAGCATTAAAGGTTCTCCACCACCAAAAAAGTTTAATCTTCATAACAAACGTTTAGATATTAAAACGACACCGGGAAAAACGCCTTTAAAAGGTAAGTTCAAATCAAATGATATTTATTTATTTATAATTAACTTATCTACTTTTAATAAGTTAGTTATGTCATATATTAAATAAAGATATGAGAAAAAGGTTAAAGACAATCATGTAATTATTACTTTAGCTACACCCAGTTATTAGTGCTTGCCAAAGTCAGGCAACCAATTTCATTCCTTTCATCCATTCATCTAAACATCATTTTGTTATTTTTATGTTTCCAAGTGAAAGCTTAACTAAATTTTATTTCTTTTTCTTTTCTTCTTCTACACATCTTCAGTATTTATATTTCTCTGTATTTTAGTGTTTGTTTAATTTGCAAAAAGTATAATAAATCAAAAGCTTTCATGGTTTTTGTATCCGGTCTTCCTCTTCAATTTGATTTTTTAATTTCTCAATTTTTTTTATGGTTATCTTTTGTTTTTTCTTGTCTCTGTTTGTTAAAGGATTTAGAGTTTTTGTAACAATTTCTTAAAAAGAAAAAAAAAAAAAAACTAAGAAATTAAACCAATTTTTAATAAACGGAAATTTCACACTTTAGTTGCGGTTTTTATTTATTTTTTTTCTTTCACTTTTCTTTAGTTTATTGTTTGTTTGGTTCTAATGTTTAAATTTTCTTTTTTTTATAATTTTATTTGCGTTTTATTTAAGATTTTGCTTTAAAAAATCATATTTTTATTATCACAAATTAACACATCAAATCAGTTTGTGTTCGCCGACATACAATAGAAATTGCCAGCGTTTAAATTGATTTGATAATTTAATGAATTGAGTGCTTTGAATGATGGATTGTTTATGGTTGTTGTTTTTGTATGTAGTTTGTGTGATTCGCATAAATGGGATATACAAATGATTTTTATAAGTTAATTGAGTCAAAAAAATATATATAAAAAATAGAAAAATTCGTTTTTTACCATTTATATTCAATAATATTTCTCTTTAATAACACTGCTACAAAATTACATTTTTCATTTTCTTGAGGATTCAAATTAAATTCTTAGATCTCCCTAAACGGGCGATAGTTCCTAAACTCAAAATTTCGTAAATTTTAATAAATTTAAAATTTTCTCTTAAAAATGCTTAACAAATAAAAGTTTTTAAACATTTTATAAAGTTTATCAATAATTTCACCAAAAAAGTAGGATAAAATATTTCACATAAAATATTTCACATGATGACTAAAAGCAATGATTATTTTGTTATTTTTATTTGATTGCTTAAAGAATAAAATTTATTCCCATTTCTTAGTTTTTGATTTTTTGCTATAATTTCAATTTAAATCATGTTAAAAAAAAACCTTTTTATTCTAAGTTTCTTACTAAAAATCAAATTTTGTACTAAAAATAAAATATTTTTCTAAATATTAATTTTTTATTTTTTTAAATAGTAATTTTCTTTTAAAGATCAGATTTTTTACTAAAAGTCAAAATTTTTGCAAATTGGAAACTTTCAAATTGCATATTTTTCGAAAAAAATAAAAAAAAAATTTGTAAAAAATTTATTTTTTTTATACCCTACACCACCATAGGTGGGGAGGGTATTATGCGTTTGTGCTGATGTTTGTAACACCCAAAAATATTGGTCTAAGACCCACCTTAATTTATACCAATCGGCTTAGAATCATTTGTCCATGTAAATCTTGTAATCAAATTACAGGTCGCAATTTTGAATTAAAATTAATGAAATTTGGTACACAGGTTTCTTTTAGTCCAGGGACGAAGCCTATTGAAATTGGTTATGATCGGTCCATTATTTCACCTAGCCCCCATACAAATGTCCTCCCGCAAAAGGGTTTAACGATCATAAATCCCTTAAATAAAGCAATATTTTAATGAAATTTGGAACATATAAGTTTTATATAAATAAGTGTGCCGATTTTTAAAAAGATCGGTCCATAATTAACCATAGCTCCCATATA
Organism: Protophormia terraenovae; assembly: GCA_951394005.1. NCBI lineage: Eukaryota > Metazoa > Arthropoda > Insecta > Diptera > Calliphoridae > Protophormia > Protophormia terraenovae. Next base: position 150,497,689 of record OX596074.1, read on the forward strand.
AACCCCTTTTCAGAAAATCACTTTAACGGGCATAAATCCCATTAAAATGTTAGTATCAAGTTAATATTCGACACAAATAAGTTTTATATGAACATAAATGATAGTGCCAAATTTTACAAAGATCGGTCCATAATTTACCATAGCTCCCATATAAGGCCCTCTTTCGGGAATCACCCAAAAGTGAATAAATTCATATAAATGTCAGCATCAAGGTAATATTCTGTATTCGTATGTTTTATTTTACACTTATGAGTATCGGTCCACATCTGACTCCAAGTCAAGACCCTTCCCCGAATTATAATGTACACAATGGTGTAGGGTATCATATGGTCGGGCTTGACCGACTATATCTTTTTTTATCGTTTTATTTTGATTTTTGGTTAAAATTGTCATATTTAGTAGGAGTTTTAATTTTTAGTGAAATACAAAAGGCATCTATAAAAATTTTGAATTGTAAAAAATATATAATTTTTCACTAAGTTTTATTTTCTTTGAGCAATAAAATAAAAATCACAGCAATGTCATAATAAATTATCATTAAAATTAAAAAGTCAAAGTAATAAGAATCGTTCCGGATTTCGATAGAAACTGTTCTGAGGATTACATTTCTGCATTTAACACTTTTATTCGGAAGTCCCTTGTATCTGATTTTTCTGTTTAGTGTTTCAATAATAATTATTTTCTGTCCTTGATATTTTTACTTATGTTTTTTTGGTGCATACTTTTTGGGGTAAAGTTAAAAAATTTATGGAAAGTTGAAGTTATTAGAGAAAAAATTTAATAAGTTCTAAAGTTTTCGTTAAATTTGAAAAAATCTAAAACTTGTTATCTTTAAAACAAAATTGTCCTTAAAAATGCTTGCATTTTTACAGAAAATTTTAAACAAATAACAGTTAAACTCCAAAAAATTCAGCAAAGCAATAACAGAGTTAGAGATTTATTAAGGAACATACCCGGAAAGTTGAAGTTATTAGAGAAAAAATTTAATAAGTTTTACAGTTTTCGTTAAATTTGAAAAAATCTAAAACTTGTTATCTTTAAAACAAAATTGTCCTTAAAAATGCTTGCAATTTTACAGAAAATTTTAAACAAATAACAGTTAAACTCCAAAAAATTCAGCAAAGCAATAACAGAGTTAGAGATTTATTAAGGAACATACCCAGATACATTTTTTTAACATAACTCAAATAACTTTTAAGACTAATTTATAATGTACTCAAAAAGTCCTGTAACACTATGTCATTTCTCGAGCTATTTGAAGCAGTGTAATTTTCCAAATTTGAAATAATCAAAACCTATTATAGCTTTTTAAACATCTGTCCTGTTGGTAAATATTTTATAAATAAATTTACAATTATAAATATTTCAATTACTTTGTTTCATTCTCTAACCATTTAAATAACAAAATATTTAAATTTGTTTTTTTTTTTCAACAAAAGTAAAAGTGTAAAATTATCTAAATAGTTTATGATTGACCACAATTAATTAAATATTTCATTGCACACAATTAGTGCCAAATCATATAACGTGATAAGAAGCAGTTTTTAAACTATAAAATAATTTGTTTTCGCATTAAGTTGTTCATTAATTTTGAAATGAAATTAAAATTAACTTGAATTCAACACAACTCATCCAACCAACAAACCATTTATCCATTCAAACGTCCATCTATCCATCATTTAAAAGATTTTTGTGCGTGTCAATTAAAAGACATGTGTTAAAACACTTGTCAACTTAATTTGTAATAAAACAAAATGAAATGGAAAATGTATAAAAAAGTTAGCTTTGTAGCAAAATAAAAAATGCGAACGTCAAATTGTTTTAAGCCACCTAAACAACCCACAAATGAAAATCAACGACATTTTTTTTTAGGATTTTAAAGAAAATGAAAACAAATAAACCAAAAAAAAAAAAATGTGGTTCACAAAATAAATAAAAGGTGTTAAAGTGAAGAAATATTTGTAAAATATAAGTAAAAAGTTTATAGTTCAGCTAATCCCTCCTAAAATGTTATTTTTCTTAAAAAAAATAAAAAACTATAAAAGAAACAAAAAGTTTCCATATCAGCTTAATAAGGTGACAAAATGGTGAAACTTGTTGAAACTTTTTATGAGCATTTTTTGTTTTGTTTTTTTTTTCCTTTTTTTTAGGTAAAATATTATTTTATTATTAAAGTTATAGAAATATGAATACAAATACTTTTACATAAAACACATAAAGTTTTAAACAGTTTCATTTACAAGACCACACAAAAATATGTTTATTTTCAAATTACTTATATGGCACAGTGGAACAAGAAAGAGAAACTAGAGCTAAACTCTCATGTTCTTTAAAAATCTCAAAAATTTAAAAAAAATGCTACACTGTGCTGTGACACCAACAAGTTTTTACCTTCAAATTACTACTTTAAATCACTTACATACACATGTATTTACATATATTGTAGTGTCATACAACTTGTGTACCACATAATTTGTTGATCTCCTAGAAAAAAAAAAATGTCATTAAAGTTAATTATTTACGTTGGTTTACTGCTGTTGTTGTGTGAGTTTTTAAAACAAAAACGCAATAGAACAAATTGAAATAAAATAAACTTTTGTTAATGCAAAGAAATAATTCTGACGCCTGAAAAAAAAACGTCATGTTTTTAAACATAAAACGTCAAATGCTACTCGTCGTAACTACATATGTATAGTTGTTAAATGTTTGCACCATTAAGAACGCGTTAAAGCATACGACTTGATACGTTTACACTTAGATTTTAGTAGATTCATTCACACTCATTCATCACATATTCACACTTTTTTATTCGCCAAATGTTTAAAAACATTAGGTTAGAATTTATATACATACATAAATAAGTATGTGTATGTGGATTATTCTTCTATTTACCCCAAATAAAAAAAGCGAGTAAAATATAAAAAATCTCTAAAAATGCCATGTCATTTTTAAAAATTGTTTCACGCAAACAATTTTTAGCTGTGAAAATTAAATTAAATGAGTATGAAAAAGTTTATGGCGTTTAAGAGCATAAAACTAAACTGTTTAAAGGCTTTCAAAGTTGGTCGGTTGTATTAAAAACATTAATAAAAATTGAAATATGTAGTTCATGTGTTGTTATAAAGCTTTTCAAACAAACTCAATAACTTTTGCTAAATTTAATTAACAAGTGCATAAATCCACATTGTTTTATCTTAATTAAAAAATTTCTAAGATTTTTTCTAGAGCTTTATTAAGATTTAATGAAATTTGAAAGTTTTTTGTTTTATTTTTATAGCGGCTTAGTTTATAAAATATAAAAAATATATAAAAACTATTTTTGAAATCTTTGAAGATATACCAATGGTAAAATGTATAACAATTAGATTATTATTCCAGATTTCACTTAAGTTTATTTGAAATATTGTAAACTATTTTTATTATAAGTTTTTATTTGCAAAATAAGACTTTCTAAAAACATAATAATTGTCCAGAGAAGTCTTAAAGAATTTAAAACTTTATTGTAAATATATATAAAATATACCAATGGGTCAAAGGTCATAAAAATTATTAAATGAAGTTTTAAGCGAATTTTAAAATTTTATTGTATATATTTTTACTAAATACCTAGGGATTATTTTAAGCTTCTTTTTAGGAAGATTTATGTTTGGTTCAAATATGTAACCTTAAAAATATATACATCAATCATTTAGCTATTATTTAAAGCTTTCGAAATTTGTGTCCATCGAGAAATTTAATCGAGACATATACGACTGGTTGTTAAATAAAAAATAATATGTATATTTTTGTTAGAAAAACTCTGCAACAGTGAAAAATCATTCAGGTAATGACAAATCGTACATTATGAACCTTGTTGCCAGATGAGTGGATTTCTCTCTAAAACGGGGATTTAAAATTTCATTTGGGGACAAAATTTCGTGAGTATATTTGATATATTTGTCAAATTAAATATAATTAAATTTACCATTTATAGAAAATTTTCTATACATTTTCTATTTATAGAAATTTTCTATTCTATTAAATTTTCTGAAAAACTTTCCATCAATTTTCTATTTTATAGAAAAATTTTATTTTTTAAAATAATTTTTCAAAAATTTCAAATTTTCAATAACTTTTCTTTTTATAGTAAGTTTTCGTTAATTTTTCTTTATGAAAAAATTTTCGATAAATTTTCTTTCTTTTCATTTGAAATTTTCAGTAAAATTTATCTTATAAAAAATTTTTAAAAAATTTTGTTTGTATAAAAAAATTGTGATACATTTTTAATAATTTTCTCTCTTTTATGAAATTTTGAAAAAAAAAAAATTTTTTTTTTAAGAAATTTGTTTAAAAATTTATCTTTAATGGAATTTTTAATAAAATAAATTTTTATTGCAAATTTTAAGTGAATTTAGCTTTTTTTTTAATTTTATAGTAAAAATATCTTATTCCCGGGAAAAATTTTAGAACACGTTCTATTAGTTCTAGAACTGGTGTAATCAGAACACCTTTAGATTCTTTAATAACATCCTTAAAACTAATGGTTTCACAATCAATTCTACACGCAAAGAAAAAATATGGTTCCGCTGACCATAAACTAAGAGCAACATACTATGATTGTAATATATCATTACAGGTAATAATAAGTATATTTTTACGTAATCATTATTATGATTCCATTTTACAATTTATTAGTAGAGTTTATAACCTTAATAATAACTTTTAGTAAGGTTTATAAACTTTTCTTAAATATTGCTTTCAATTTTATCATGTTTTTATCATTTAATAATTCCATGTTATCATATATATAAACGAATTTCATCATATATATAATTCCATTTTATCACTCCCATTATTTAATTCCATGTTTTCATATTTATATTAATTTGTACCACGATATGTTGTACATTCATCATAGCGATTAAAAACAAACCTTGTCAGTTTATATTTGTTTATATCTAAACTAAATGAGAATTAATGTACTAACAAACTACTGGACTGATACACAAAAATGTGTAATCAAAGTCATTAAAAGCAAATAAAAACATTAGCTTAATGGTTGTAGAATTAACAAAATTTGTAAAATTTACTGAACAGTTGTAGAATTAACTAAATGTTTGGATTTTTCATAAATATGATTTCATACAAACATATTTAAATACATATTATAATTCAGTCAACCATATTAAAATTTGATTGTGGGTAATCATTAAATAATCAAACAGAATCATAAATGTTGCTATCATGAACACGTTATTATTCAAATCAATGAAAAACGGCTATATAAACATTGAAAAGTTGTAGTGATCATGCTGTAACCATGTTTTTTCTCTGCGTGTAGAACTAATTGAGTGGAATCTTAATATAATTCTAAATAGGTTTTAAAGAACTGGTGTTTTAGAACTAATTCTGTATGACTTTTAAATCACTTCCTAGAACAAATTTTTGCTTCCCAAATGACTTGCTTGAATTCAAAATTGAAAAATAAAAAAAAAGGTTTTAACAAAATTATTTGATTTAAAAAGAGACCTCTAGGAAGTGGCTCATTAAAATTAAAAATAAAACTGGTTCTGAAACCGTTTCCTAACGCTTGTATGGTATGAGTTTTGAATGTGACAAAATCGAACAAAAATTATTGATTAATTTTTAATTGACTAGTTCTACAACCGTTCCATAGAATGGGTACTGACTATGTAACACTTTCACAGAAATAGTTTGAAATTGTCACCTCCAGAGCTAGTTCAAAAAAATATTGAAGAAATTGTTTGGAATATATATAAAAGATTTTAATATGGTTAAAAAAAACCATAATCTTTTCCAAAAACCATTATAAAATCTGAAATTAACTTAAAATTTAGGGAAAATTAACTTAAAATATGTTTTTTTTGAATTTGGGTTTTATTAAAATTAACAAAAATATTTAGTGTTTTAGCAAAGTCGAGGACCAAACTGAGTCTTCGATTTCTACACAGAAAAAAAAAAAAAACCGAAAAAATTATAATTAAATTTTTAATCAGAATATTAAATGATTTCAAATAATAAAATTAATAACTCAAATTGAAATATTCAATTCTAAAATCCAATTTCAATTACGAATAATACATATTAAATAATTTTTTAATTGAAATTCAACCTATTATAAAAATTTTATATTCAATTATTCAAATTATCACTTATTTTTATTTGTATTTGATTAATTTATTTATTGATGCAATAAGAAAAATAGTTGAAAGCCGATAAATTCTTTTATTTTTTGTAAAAATTTGATAAATTTTTTCTGTGTAAAAATTTGTGTTTAGTAATTTGTTGAAAATTAAATTTAAATCTCACATTTCAATTAAACTTTTAACTATTTTTATAGTCATCAATTATTTTGCTGGAATTTTACTTTTTTGTTTTATTTCTAATTATAATTATGGGTTTTATGAGTTTTTCTTCTTCTCAAAAGTTAATGACTTAAGGTTTCACAAACGCAAAAATAAAAAAAATAAAAAAACTATTAAAATACTATTCCCCGAAATCAACACGCACCTTTTTGAAATAAACTTTTACTTTTTTATTTTATTGTTTAAATTTATACAATTCGATGCTTCTCCATGATGCGTGGCCGCAAAAAAAGTAAAATAAAAAATGAACAAATAAATAAAAACTGGCAGTATATTTGAAATTAAACAAATATTTTTGCTATTAACAAAATAAAAAGTAAATCAAAGCAAAAATAAAAATGTATTTTAAATGACATTTCACTTTTTTTAGCGTGAGAAAATATGACAAATTTAATGAAATTTAAATCTAAATGTAATGTGAATTATTAACAAATACTTTTATTGAACAAAAAATATTCAACTCTATTCATTAAATTCACATCTTGTGCAAAAAAAAAAAAAAAAAAATACTGAAAAAAGATGACCAAATCTTAATGCAAATCTTTTTTTATTTTATTTAAAATACAACAATATAAAACTGGGTTATAATAAAACCAAGATAAAATTTTTATCTTTTTGTTTCCGATTTGAATTTAAATGAAATAATTTTAAATAAATCTTTTAAATTGTTGTTGTTTACTATATAATTTGCTATATTTTTTTATAATGCTTTTAAATTAACTAGTTTCTTTGGTTAATTAAAATTATGCCATAAAATTTTTGACTGAAATTAAATGCTTAAAAATAATTGTGTTGTTTTGTTTTTTGTTGGTGTCTTTTGCATGATAAATGCAACAAACTAACAGAAGAATATAAAAACTAACAAAACAAATAAAAGAGGCAACAAAATTAAGCAAGTAGCATTTTAAGCATTTTAATCATTTCATAATAATTTCACACATAATTATAAAATCAAACAAAGGTGAGAATGAACTTACAAAATCATCCTCGTCATCACCATCATCATCACCAACATCTTTAACGAAAACCAACACAAACATGAAAATGTCAACAAAAATGTCAGCCATAAATGTATAAAATAAATTTACACAATAAATTTTGTACTTTTTTTCGTACTCTTACAAGTAAGTACTTACAATATTTATGTTTATATGATTATATTGCTATTATTTTGAGGAACTAAAAGTCAACACTTGCTTTGTGCTTCCTGAATGAAATATTTTATAAATTATGTGTATTTTTTTACCCACAAATTTCTTTATTTTCATTAAAAAAAGCTAACTTAATAACTATTTGAATTTATCTATAGGATTTTAAACATATGTACGTCATACATACATACATACATACATACATACATACATACATACATACATACATACATACATACATACATACATACATACATACATACATACATACATACATACATATGTAGTTAATTATAGTAGATATGAATTTTCATATTCATTTAATTTGTATTATTAATGAAAGGGATGGTTATGTTCATATTTATTTACTTATCACAACTATGAATTTTACACTTGAATTATTTCTTTATTTAATTTTTGTGTGTGTGCATTAAATTCATATACATATGTACATATTTTCATAAATTTAATTTTATTATTTCATTAAAATTGTTAATATGATATCATATTAATATGAAATTTAAAAGTTATGTTTGGCTTGTTAATATAAAGGGCTATGTGTTTCGCTTAATAACGAGCATCATTTAAACAATTTTAATGAGGGACAGAAAATTTTGCTTATTCTTGAAATTTTTAATAACAAATGTGATACAAATAACGATCGCATAAGTGTTAAAAATTAATTTGATTTTTCACCAATATATTTTTAGGTTTCTATAAAAAACAAATAATTAAATTCCTAAGTAAAAGAGCCGTATATTTTTTGAACAGATTTTAGTGATTTTCTGTAGCCCAATTATTAGAAGCCTTACATATCTCATATGGTATGTATATATAATATATATACCTACCAAAAACTTCCGTTGCCAAATAATAAATTACTCTATATATCTGCTTAATAGTTACACAACTAATTACATGTAATGCAAAGAATTGTTAACTGTTGACAAAAAACAACTTCTAGGTACTGCAGACTGGATGTCGATGTTTGCGTTGCATTGAAAAGCATGTTGTTCGGTAACTATATATCCTTACCAAGTTTTTAATGGGTATATCTAAGTTATTTGGGGGCTTCATGGAAGGATGGATGTACGGACGGACAGACGAATATCGTTAATTTCACCTCCCCTTTTTATGAAAAAAAAAAAAAATTTAGAATACAATCAAATTTCTTTTTTGAACAATCTAATATTTTAGTGTAAAATTCTATATGTTAATGAAAAATTTATGTTTTAGTAAAAAATTAAATTTTTAGAAAAAAAAAGGACTTGTAGTGAAAAATCGAACTTATAATGAAAAATTTCAGTTTTGGTAAATAATTGGTGTTTTTGTGAAAAAGTTTTTGGTTGAAAAACCTAAATTTTGATGAAGAATTTAATTTGAAACAAAATATTATATTTTTGATGGGGGAAAATTTTAATATTAAGTGAAATAATTTAGTTTTTCAAATAATTCCATTAAAATAAAATATATTGTGTAGTCATGATGAAAATTTATGAAGCTGTGAAACAGTTATTCCCTTATACATACAGTGCTGTGCAGAACAAAAGCAACAAAATTAGGGCAAACCTAAGAATAGTTTTATTTTTTAGAATATTTGGCTTACAACAAAAATAATTTTACGGAATTATGTACATATTTATGAATTAACAAAAACACAAACATTTAAAGAACTTTAACTTTGTCTATTAACAAAAACTGGAATAAAACACTACAATCTTCATATATGAGTGTGTACAGCAATAGCAACATATTGTATCATATTTTGCTTCATTTTGTTCTATATTTTACATTTTCCGAAAATTTAGTAGTTTTAATGTGATTAAATTGTTAACTGATTTCTCTATAATGATTTCCATTTGAATTTGTTGACTACACTACACTTTGCACCGCATTAATGTTGAAGCAGAATAAAAAAAACTTCCATAGGGTTTTGCGTCTGAGTATTAGACCACATAGTTAAAAAATTTTAAGCAATTACGTTCAATCCAATCCTTAAAAATTTTTAGAACATATTTCGTATTTAATTCCATGCAAAAACGTAGAATTAATGAAGATATTTCTCTATGTATAACGAAATTTCTGTGCTTTTTAATAACCTATTAACCTGAAAATATCAAAATTTCATTAGATTTCTAAAAAAGGACATAGTTTTTTCGCTAGAATTCAAGTACAGTCATTATTACATCTTTTCTCTGCCCAAAATCATTTTTTGGAACCGTGCGGTTTAAAATGTACACCTTGACAGTATATTGGGTTACGCGACGTTGGGGAAAATAAAAAAATTTATTGCATCGGCCTATATTGTCACAAATCATAATTCTTATTAAAAAAAACTATAAGAAAAAGAAAAAATAACAAAAATATGTGTAAACATTTAGGATAACTTTAATTTTGTTGCTTATGTTCTGCACAGCACTGTATATTTGATATTATATTTTAAACCATTTTGGTGGTAACATTATGTCCGTCCTTACGTCCGGCACACAGACAATGTATAGTTATTCGCAAATAAAGTTTTAAAAATCCAATACACTCTTTCGTTTTATATTGATTTAAGCGTTGAGGTAAATGTATCAACAAATTTGCATTTCATTAAAGAAGTATATTGTATATAAATATATATTTTTCAATTAACTAACACAGTTGTTTAATTTTACATCAAAATTTAATTAATTGGGGGAATTCCTAACTGCTTCTTGAGAGAAAAATACAACGTTATGAGTTGTAAAAAAATAAGCTGCTTATATTTTTTTATAGGAAATGAATTCTCAAATTTTTAACTCTTGCATTGATAATCTGAGAATTTGAGTCTAATGTAAACCGGTATCAATAGTAATTTGTGAAGTAGTTCTCCGATACATGAAATTTATTTTTGTAAAGTTTCATTTCGATATTAAACTATTTCAAGAATTTAGGAGCTTCTAAGGCGAAGGACTTTCAAAGGCTGTAGGCCTTTCTATTCAAAATAATAACTACTATGCATAAAATATATTTTATGTATAAAATATATGTTTATAAATTAGTAGTGTCAAAATTTACACACACTACGATGTCCTTTTTTATGATTTTTATTTACTGCTTTTGAATTGTTTTGGTTTCTTAAAACTTTATTTATATAATAATTTTTAATGACAATATTTCAACTTTGTTAAAACTAAAAAAAACTTTTACATTATTGAAATTGTAATTTAAAATGAAGTACATATATATATAGTTCTAATTTTTATTTTATTACTAATTTATTATTTACCATTCCCAATTTATTGCAAAAGCAATTTCCAAATATTAATTAGCAGTTAAATGTTCAAAAACTTTTTAAAATTGCAAAATTTTTGATTAGAAATCTTATTAAACAAAAATTAATTTAATAAATCTAAAATTACATGCATAAATTATATTAAACAAATACTTTTAATTGTATATTAAATCTGATATCCAAACTTTGTCTATTATGTTCAATCCAAGTGTAATTGTATATTTTTTTGTTTTTAATTTCATATTTATAAATGTATGTAATTTGTTGTAGTTGCATATATTTTTGGTTTATTTATTTGTTGTTTTATAGGTTTATTAATTTAAATACAGCTGGTTTTAATTGTAAATTGCGGTCAGAAGTAACGGTTTGAGAAAAAAAATCATTATTCAATACATTGTTGTAATTAACAACAATTGAATTTGTATATAAAATATTAAATTACCATAAATTATTTAACTCATAAATAAAAGTACACGAAAAAATTAAACATAGATGGAAACTATAAATTTGCATTGAATTGGCAATAAAAAAATGCTTTAACTTAAGTAGTTTCGCAAACTTTAAACATATTTAAGTTTTTAAAAAGTATTTATAAAGGTTTCACTGTTTCGTTCACCCTTTCTAATTGTAAATACCAGTCTGTACTCTCACATAACAATCTCTAAGGTTTCATCTCTTCACATTATTTCTTGATTTGCATATTTATTGTCAAGTTATGAAAACACAAAGTGACATGTTTTTGTTTTTTTTTTTTTTCGGCTATTTCGCTGTAAGCAATTGTTATTTCCGGTCGACAAAATTAAATTTCTAAAATTTATTTATTTTTATATGCAAATAAAAAAATTTTAAATTATGGCAAAAAATTAATAAATCTTGAGTGAATTCCTACAAATTTTGTTAGTTGAATTTTTAATTTTTTTTTTAATTTTGCCACATTTACGCACATTTTACACTTTACATTGTAAAGTGTTTATTACATTTAAACAAATAAGTCAACTTGTATAATTTTAAATTTTTTAGTCGTATGTACAAATAAAAAAATAGACATATTCCACATTTGGTTTTTTAGTTTTATTAGTACAACCCGACCGACTATTATTTTTGTGGAAGTTTTGTTGTTTTTCTTACCTCGTTTTTTTAAGCTTGTTTAGTTTAGGTTTTTTTTTTTTTTTTTTTTTGCATTTGTTTTTACCTTTATATTTTGCGGTTTATTTTTAATATTTTTATTTTTTGCTTATGGTTTATTTAACAAAAAAGGGGCTGCTATTACGAGTATTAACAAATAGACAATTTGAGCAAAAAATAAAACTTCATAACGAATGATATGAAAATAAAACAACGTTAATAAATAGTAATAGTAAGATTTTTCGATCAGTTACTGACTGAGTGACGGACTGCCTGCTGGTTTTGTTTGACGTTTATTATGTATAACAGGGGTTCTCAAAAGCGGCTTTAACGTTTTATTCCAATAGATGCCGACTAAATAATGTAAGGTGTGAAGAATTAGTGACGAATAAAATCAATTCTTCATGTAAAATTTTAAAATTTTTTATCTTAAAAGTTATTAAAAAATTGAATTACGATGAAAATAAGCCATATATCGCACATTGGGGTAAAAAGGGTCGAAAATGGCGATTAATTCAGGGAACGGTGATATCAAAATATTAATGATCACGTTTTATTTTTTTACTGTATATTAGGTAAAAAAAAAAAAAATCAGTTTTAGAATTTTAAGATTTGTTTTGGCAGAATGGTAATGTCCGTCCGTCCGTCTATACATTGAGTTAAATGGATCGAAAATTATGCATAATTCAGCGAAAGGTGATACCAACACTTTAATGATCACGTTTAATTTTTCTGTTTATAAGTAAGTAAAAAAATGCATCGTCAGAATCATGAGATGTCTTTTGGCTGAATGGTCCGTGCGTCTGTACATTTGGGTTAAATGTGTCGAAAATGGCGCTTAATTCAGGAAAAGGTGATATCTGAGTTTTGATGATCACGTTCTATTTTTTATATTTATTAGTTAGTTAAAAAATGTGTTTTTAGAATTGTAAAATATTTTTTGGGAGAATGGCATATATTTGGGTTAAATGGTTCGAAAATGGCACTTAATTCAGTAAAAGGTGCTATTAATACTTTAATATATAGATTTAGTTTTTATATTAATCAAGAAGTAAAAAAATAATATATTTTTGGAATTTTAAGACTCTTTTTAAAGAATTATAATGTCTGTCCTTCCGTCCGTCTGTTTATTAATTTTTGCAAACTTGCCAATTCAAAATCGTTTATTTTTTTAATTAATAAAGATATCGACTTGAAATTTTCTTTATGCGATAGATAATTTTGTTCTTTAATAAACTGCAAAAATATGATAAAATCGGTTGAAAATGTATATCCTAACATATGGAAAATTCTTGATCAATATCTTGCAAAGTTGAGATTGTTGAAATTTTAAATTAATATATCTCGAAAAGTATATAAGAGAAATAGTACATGCAAGCATGTTTTCTAAAGAATTTATCAAGGTGATACAAAAAATCTTTGAAATCGGGTAAGGAACAGATTTCCTAGTGGTTAAACATTTTTTATGACATTCTAAACTCAAAATGCTACTGTCCTCTGCTACGCCTATGTGAAATTTCGTGTAAATCCAACCACTGATTTATGTTTGATAAAGCAATGAAAATGTCTGTACTTTTTTGTAATGTAATTTTTTGTATGAAATCTACTGGAGTTTTTTCAAAAGAAAAAAAAAAAAAAGAAAATATTTCTCAATCAATATTTTCATAATATTGAAGGGGATAATATTGTGACGAACAAAAGTCAGTTAATCGTTTTTGTTCACATGAATTGATTTATTTGTTGATTTAATATAATGTTTTTCATTTATTTTCTATCCCTTAGTTTAATCAAATTAATATGGATTGCATTTAATGAATTTTATGTTATATTTTATTATGTTTTGTAAAATATAAGTAACATGAAGTAAGAAGTTTTGTTTATTTATTTAAAATATAATTTAAATGATAATGCCGTTAAAATCATTTTATACCGACCTGACATCTGTCGCTCTGTAGAGAAATATATGGAATTTAATACGCTAGATTACAACTCTGACCATCCACTAAAAGCAGCTGATGCGTGGTAGTTGTATGTGTATGCGTAAATAGATTGATCGACAGCTTCAAAGAAGGATGAAGATGAAAAATAGAGGAGTTAGTGCTTGACCGGCAACCTGAGCGGACAGCATTTAATTAAGAACAGAATATTATTCGACTTAATTAAAAGAAAGGGTTTAAGGCAAGCAACTAGTAGTCATAATTTACTTAGATCAGAATCTTATTCGGCTAAGTAGGAATCTCTGGTGTTGTGTTGGCAGAATAGAATCTTATTCAGTCTGCCAAAAAGTCAGAGTTGGGAACCATTATCTGTTCAGGACAGAATTTTATTCGGCCTGAGCAGACAAAGGTAGTGGATGACGACGGCAAACGACGTTCACGTTGATTTAGAATGTTATTCGGCTTAACGTGAACAAGTTTATGTAGTGGTGACTAGATTTAATTGGGATAGAATTTTATTCAGCCTGATTAAATCGTGTCGGCAGCCGATCCTCGAGAGTGTATAGTCGACGTCGGAGAGTTCCACAAGCGGAGAGAACGCAACGTGATAGTGGTGTATGGTCGGTACTGAGAGCGGTGGTATTTTAAGACGCCTGTCGGTATGTTGTAAATTAGAATAAGTCATACATAGTAAATAAAGTGTTACGTTTATTAGAAAATAAATTTCTCTTGTGTTTTTGACTCTCTTTAAATTAAATTATTTGTAACGAACCCTGGAAGCCGTGAGCTTCACCTCAGCATATAGTGAAAACACGTCGTTACAATGGCGCCCGAGCAGGGACATTGAGTAATAGTCCCAAACAAAAGAGTGCAAATAATCAACATAAAATAAAAAAAATAATACTATATTATATACTATACACTACGAAGAAAAATTAATAAACTATAGATTATGTAATCTTGACTGTACTTGTGCCTTACTTGTGTTTATGTATAATTTGTAATGGTACTCATCGTCCGAAAATAAAAAAAAAAATAAAAAAAAAAAAAAAAAAAAAAAGTAAATATAAAAATAACGGGAATAAACATACAAAAAAAAAAAAAAAAGTGATATAAAATGTTAAAAACATCATGGGCTTATTCCCTTAAGAGGGATGAATTAATAAAATATTTAAATGAATTCCAAATGGATCCTGCTGGTACTGTGGAAGAGCTGAGAAGGCGTTGGGCTAAATTTCTTGGTGTAGAGCACGATGATGATCGATTAAAGCGATTGTTGGAAATTCAAGCAAATCACGAAACATCTTTTAATATCCCATCTCCAAATCTGTTAGTGCCAACAGGTAATAGTCAATTAGTTAAATCCCCTATGAAGGAGGAAACGGTGAGCGGAAAAAATAATGTGCTTACCCAGAATACAGGATTAACCCAAATAGAAACTAGATGTAATATTATAGATCAAGTAAGGAAATGGGGATTAAGATATGATGGCGTACGTGATCCTCTAGAATTCGTGGAACGTCTTGAAGAACTATCCCAGATGTATTGTATATATCTGAATCAGTTGCCTCAAATAATGCCAGAATTCTTATGTGATCGAGCACTATTCTGGTTTCGAAATAACAACAAATCATGGCAGACATGGAACAACTTTAAAACCGATTTCTGTAAGTTTTTCTTGCCCCCAAATTATTACGAAAGTCTAGAAGATAAGATCCAAAAACGAAGACAAGGTAACAATGAACACTTCAAGGATTATGTTCTCGCTCTACAAAATCTTATGCGACATTCAAATCTAACCGAGGATCAGAAATTAGAGAGGATTTTTAGAAACGCTTATTCGGATTTTAAATGGTATATCCGTCGAAGAGATTTTTCAACGTTAGAAGAACTTATAGCCCTTGCCGAGGATTTAGAAGATATAAAAACATCTACTCATAATCGTGAAGGTTATCCAATGTCTTTTGAAGTACCTACATCGAGTAGACAACATCGTAATAAATGCAATTCTTGCGGCAGCGAAGGCCATCAAGTTGATAGATGCCTCAACAATACACAAAATACGGGAAACCGTTCAGGAGGACGACGGAACTGAGGCTAGCCGTTCCTCCTGATAGTCAACCCTCAGAAACAACTTTAAACTGCGAAGAAACTCGATTAACAGCAACAATAATTATTGGAACGGAAATTATAACCTCTACCATCGACACGGGAGCGTCAAGAAATTTTATAAAACCGGAATTAGTTAACGAACTACAAACTGCACCAATAATTATAGAGGAGAACCTCGAGGTATTTCTTGCCGATGGTACGAGAAAGCAGATATCACAAGGTGTCCAATATACTGTCACTCTCGGTACTAAAACAAAAACATCGACTTTCTTAGTGATGCCAGGCTGTAGTGAGAACATAATACTTGGGTTGGAGTTTTTAAGAGACTTTGGCGCCATACTTATTTGTGCTGGATTATCTACTACCTGTGAAAATAAACAAACCGTAATGGAATCTGATGAACTTGGTACAGAAAGCAGTCCAAAAGAACATACAAACAATTCAATTCCTAATCAAGCCCCTGATACCACATCACATGTCGCTAAACACCGCACTATAGCTGAGCATAGCGCAGTGGAACAAAATATTATTGTCAAGTTTCTGGAAGCGGAGTTGTCTAAATTTAGTAATATTTCTGGGTTATCTAACATCACATCACATAAAATTGTTATGAACGACAATCGCCCTATCAAGTTAAGGTATGCACCAAGAAATCCGGCCATGCAAGCCATAATAGATGCAGAAGTTAACAAATTGATATCCCAAGGATACATAGAACCATCCAAGAGTCCTTACAGCTTTCCCATTACCCTGGCGAAGAAGAAGAATGGTTCCTGGAGATTGTGTATGGATTTTAGACAACTAAATGCCAGGTCAGTACCCGATGCTTATCCATTGCCTAGAATAGACGCCATTTTAAATAGATTACGAGATGCAACGTACATAAGTAGCTTGGATCTGAAAGACGGTTATTGGCAAATCCCTATGGATGAAGACAGTAAGAAATATACTGCATTTGCCGTAACTGGTAGAGGATTATACCAGTGGCGCGTAATGCCATTTGGGTTACACTCTGCTCCCGCTACTTTTCAGAGAGCCTTAGATAGCGTTATTGGAGCTGATATGGAGCCACATGCGTTTGCATACCTGGACGATATCATAGTAATCGGAAGAACACTTGAAGAACATTTATCAAATTTAAGAGAAGTTTTTCGACGACTGCGAGCTGCAAACTTGAGAATCAACCCAGAAAAATGTGATTTTTGCAAGCGTGAAACAAAATATCTCGGTCATGTAGTTAGCGGTAAAGGAATAAAGACTGATCCCGAAAAAGTAGCAGCAATTAAAGAGATACCACCGCCACGCAATCTAAAAGAGTTACGTCGTTTTCTAGGAGTAGCATCATGGTACCGAAGATTCGTTCCAGATTTTGCCAATATCTCACAACCACTCACAAAACTACTAAAAAAGGGAAAGCACTGGAATTGGGCAGAAGATCAACAATCGGCGTTTGAGGACCTGAAAAGGAATCTAACTGAAGCCCCTGTGTTGGCATGTCCAGATTTTAGTGCCACGTTCACCTTACAAACAGATGCAAGTGATTACGGCCTAGGGATTGTCCTTACACAGGAACTTGAAGGTTCAGAAAGGGTGATCGCCTATGCCAGTCGCCATCTAAATAAGGCAGAACAAAACTATTCCACCACTGAGAAAGAATGCTTGGCCATTATATGGGGAATTAGAAAAATGAGACCGTATTTAGAAGGTTATCATTTCATTATTATTACTGATCATTTATCCCTTAAATGGTTAAATTCTATAGAGAGTCCCACAGGACGTTTGGCAAGATGGGCCTTAGAGTTGCAACAATATAACTTCACCATCAAATACCGGAAAGGGAAACAAAACGTAATAGCAGACGCATTATCCCGACAACCTCTTGAAACAGCGAACACCATCAGTACTCCATCGACCTCCATTACGTGTCCATGGCTAGAGAAAAGGATGAAAGATGTGCGTGAAAGACCCGACAAGTACCCAGAATACAATATAGTAAATGGTCAACTTTATCGTCATTTTCCCCGCCATATTCACGATGATGATGTCAATCAATGGAAATTGTGTGTTGCAACTCCTCTGAGAGGTCGAGTTTTACAAGAAAATCACGACATTCCAGCTGCCGGCCATCTCGGCATAAGGAAAACCAGTAACCGTGTCATTACTCGATACTACTGGCCCGGAATGTTCCGTGACATAAAAAGATATGTCCGTAAATGTGAATCTTGTCAGAGGTATAAGGTAAGCCAACAACGTCCCGCAGGAGAGATGCTTACACAAATTCCTGAGGAACCTTGGGCAACAGTTTGTGCTGACTTCGTAGGACCACTACCCCGCACAAAGCATGGGTGTACAATGCTGCTGGTATTTGTAGACAAATTTTCAAAATGGAACGAGCTGATACCATTAAGAAAGGCCACTTCAGAAAGCTTGGTGAAGGCATTCCGAGAACGCATCGTAGCTCGATATGGAGTCCCCAAAGTTTTAATAACCGACAATGGTACCCAGTTCACGTCACGTATTTTTGCAAAATGTTTAACTGACTTTGGTGTCCACCAACAGTTTACAGCACCATATACCCCGCAAGAGAACCCCACGGAACGTTTCAATCGTACGATAAAAACAATGATCGCACAATTTGCAGAGAATCAACATAATAAGTGGGATGATTTCCTACCAGAGATTATGTTAGCGATGAATACCAGTGTGTCAGAAGCAACGGGTTATTCTCCGGCATTTCTCATCCAAGGAAGAGAACCCCGGCTACCTAAAGCCCTGTACGACGAAGTTACTGTTGGAACTGGAGCTGAAAATCACCACCCCGATGAACGTGCCAAAGAAATGCAGGAAATCTTTAACATCGTAAGAAGAAATTTAATGAATGCATCGGTAGAACAACAACGTCACTATAATCTTCGTCGTCGCCCATGGAAACCGTATATCGGTGATCATGTATTAGTTAAGCAACATCCGTTATCCAGGGCTACTGATAAGTTTGCAGCTAAGCTGGCACCAAAATTTGGAGGGCCGTACATAGTGGAAGAATTTGTATCACCAGTAATCGTTAAAATAAGAAACAAGGGAAAGAAAGAGACGCGCACTGCCCATATCAGCGAATTAAAGCCACATTTTTGTTAAAATTGTGTTCGTCCTTTTGTGTTTCAAATACTGTAATAGGATGAATTCATATTTGTTCCATTTAATTTCTTTTTCTAAAGAGGGGAGGCAATGTGACGAACAAAAGTCAGTTAATCGTTTTTGTTCACATGAATTGATTTATTTGTTGATTTAATATAATGTTTTTCATTTATTTTCTATCCCTTAGTTTAATCAAATTAATATGGATTGCATTTAATGAATTTTATGTTATATTTTATTATGTTTTGTAAAATATAAGTAACATGAAGTAAGAAGTTTTGTTTATTTATTTAAAATATAATTTAAATGATAATGCCGTTAAAATCATTTTATACCGACCTGACATCTGTCGCTCTGTAGAGAAATATATGGAATTTAATACGCTAGATTACAACTCTGACCATCCACTAAAAGCAGCTGATGCGTGGTAGTTGTATGTGTATGCGTAAATAGATTGATCGACAGCTTCAAAGAAGGATGAAGATGAAAAATAGAGGAGTTAGTGCTTGACCGGCAACCTGAGCGGACAGCATTTAATTAAGAACAGAATATTATTCGACTTAATTAAAAGAAAGGGTTTAAGGCAAGCAACTAGTAGTCATAATTTACTTAGATCAGAATCTTATTCGGCTAAGTAGGAATCTCTGGTGTTGTGTTGGCAGAATAGAATCTTATTCAGTCTGCCAAAAAGTCAGAGTTGGGAACCATTATCTGTTCAGGACAGAATTTTATTCGGCCTGAGCAGACAAAGGTAGTGGATGACGACGGCAAACGACGTTCACGTTGATTTAGAATGTTATTCGGCTTAACGTGAACAAGTTTATGTAGTGGTGACTAGATTTAATTGGGATAGAATTTTATTCAGCCTGATTAAATCGTGTCGGCAGCCGATCCTCGAGAGTGTATAGTCGACGTCGGAGAGTTCCACAAGCGGAGAGAACGCAACGTGATAGTGGTGTATGGTCGGTACTGAGAGCGGTGGTATTTTAAGACGCCTGTCGGTATGTTGTAAATTAGAATAAGTCATACATAGTAAATAAAGTGTTACGTTTATTAGAAAATAAATTTCTCTTGTGTTTTTGACTCTCTTTAAATTAAATTATTTGTAACGAACCCTGGAAGCCGTGAGCTTCACCTCAGCATATAGTGAAAACACGTCGTTACAATATATACTATTTTTCAGAAAATTTTCAGAACAAACATTTTAAGTTGCATTCCATGAAAATTGAAAATTAGTATATTTTAGGACAATTTTCAAAAAATAATAAAAATAGTACAAAATAAAATGGACAAATATTTGAAGAAAAGTACACTTAAATACCTGAAGTTGATATTTCCATTTTAAATTTTTACTTTAAAAGACTTTTTATTTAAAATAAATCCACTGAAAATTTATGAAAATTTAATTTTTTACTCTTTTTTCAAAAATGGTTAAATTTGACAGCTACACTGAACTAAAAAGGTACATAAATACAAGAAAAGTTTATTGTATCAATGAATTTGTGCACTAATTTTGACCCTATGTACAGGTTCATTGAAACAATGTATTACCATACATTAATATTCAAATTCAATGTACAAGTTCATTGATTAAATTTATTATTACATTGAATCAATGAACACGTTCATTAAATAAAATAAATAATTCCAGTAAACAGTACATTGATTTCAATGAACTCATATTTTCTCCCAATGAAATTATACATTGAAAATGAATTATAATAATAGGCTTGTTCTGTATTTTTGGTTTTTATTTTATTTTAAATTAAATGATTAAATTGTATGATATTGAGTTAATATAAGCAAAAATTAAATATAATTTTCTTAATATAGATGCCATAAATATAATGCAGTGTTTATATTACATTTGACAAAAAAAAAAAAATTTACATAAACAAAATAAACGTTACAGATGTGATCGTGTTTGCTTTGTCATTTATTTTATAAAGTAATTCCTGTTGTCCTCTACATTGCTCAATGATGGTATGGAATATCCATTTAGACGACACATTGATATGAAAACAGCATTATCCTGAACAAAAAAGTTAAATAAAATTTTTAAAATTCGTCCAATGGCTTAACATTTTGAAACTAGTTACTTACGAGTTGAATCAATCCTCTTGGTTTTGAAATCACGATAATTTTTGAAAACCCGGTATTGGAGGCTAATAACACATTCCTCTGCGTCTTAGCTGTTTTATCTGTACAAATATAAATTAAATATAATATTTTGAAACTGTTTAAAACGATTAACATTATTAAACTTACGCGTAAGGAATGCAAGTCTCCAAATTCCTGTTTTTGAGTAATTCATTTAATTTGGTGTATTCAATTATGCTGCAGGACCTCCTGTGTGAATAAATTTATATTTATGTATTTTAATAATTCGAACGTCCATGCTTTATAACTTATTTAATTTTTAATTATTTTACACTGAATTTTTTTTGTCTTTTGTTTAAAACGCGTCATTTCTTATTAAGAGATAAAAGCAAACTGAGTTGTTTTTGTTTTATTTTATTTCCCGTTAGAAAGCATTTATTTCAATATAATTTAATGAAATATTTCATTGATTTAATGTTTTTGTTCATTGTGTAATGCTTCTTCTTAATTAAATCAATGTATTAGTACATTGAATAACCGAATTCAATGAACTAATACATTAAATCAATTAACTGATTTACTTATTTTATTAAGAAATAAATTTAATGACTGGTTTCAATGCAATGTTCATAATAGCGTAAATTTTTCATTGAATTTTAATGAATATTTTCATTGAAGCAATGAATTCGTACATTAAGTTTATAAATTCTCGGAAAAAAATTAATGAATTTCATTTAATGTACTTCATTCATTAAAATTACTTTTTACAGTGTACTTATAAGAAAACAGCACAACCTAGCTTAATGATTTTAATTGATATTGATACATAATTTTGTCTATTTTTATTCGCTACCCAACTTTATTACAAAAATGTAAATTTCAAAATTCAATTAATTGCCAAAGACACCTTCTTAATTGTGAATAAAATCAAGACTTTCCAGTCGATACCAAATAAATCATTTGAGAATCTCTGCAATATGGCATTGTTTTAGCTGGCTTTTTTTGCTGCTTTTACTTTACACGGTTTCTTCGTCGATACATTAGACTCTAGTGTATCGTAGCGTAAGTCTAAAATAGCGGTAAACACGATTTATTTACGATTTTGTTTATGTTTGTGTCTTTCTGTCTTTCGTGTTGCTTTATGTTGTTGGGGTTGTGAAGAAGCTTAACAAAACTAAACTTAACTAGTCCATCGTAGACCGCACATTCATCTAGACATAGAAAACGGCTAAAAACGCGGAAACTAAACTTTTAATGAACTTGAAACGAACGAACAAAAACTCTAAACAAATTTCGAAATTACAACCGAAACATTAATGAAAAATAATGTCGAAAATAATTACAAAATAATTCAACAAACTACTAACAAACAAGAAACAAAATGTGGCAAACATAAAGTTTTTATTTCAATTAGATGCAACACAAAAAAAAAAAAAACAGTTTAAAAATCATAGGAAATCGTGCTAAATAAAACAACACAAGAAAACATGGCCAAAATGGCTGGACTATGAAAAAAGAAAGAGTTTACCTTAAGACTCTTTAAATACAGTTTAAGGACTCGTGTTCTCTTAAGCATTTAAGAGTGTTTTGGATGTGAACTCTTAAATACACTTGATAAACATTTAGCCAAAAGGAAATAAAAAAGAAAACAAAAAGGAATTTTCAACCCCTGTGGTGAAAATACTCTTTTTTTTCTTCAACGTTTGTTCGTTCGCTCTCTCTATCCTCCTTCTATTGACTGCTAACGAAAAATTCAAAGGATTTTTTTCTTTTAAAATTTTGTGTGTATTTTTTTTTTTTTTTTGTTTTACGCTTTAGTAACATGGGTCTAAATGATTTTGTTTCATTATTCTATGGTTCAGCTCAGAACCTTAACACGTCGTCCTCGTCATCAACGTTTTCGTCGTCGTCGTTGTCCTCCTCAACAGATGTTGAAAATTCATTAACGTTTAATAATACCTCCACGGCAAGTGCAACATTGGAAATGTTAAAAAATCATAAAAATTCTAAATTGCCTAAATTTCATTTGAATGATTTTTCCACAAGTGATGTGAAATTTTCCCGAAATATGACTTTGACATCTATGAAAACACCACGACAAAAAGGAATAATATTAAGTGATGGCGGTGTTGGTAGTGGTGGTGGTGAAAATTGTGATAGTAATAGTAGTATTGGTGGTAAAAGTGGTAAAAATAATAGAAATTCTACGAGTACAAGTGCAATACACAAACTTCATTCATCTTCATCATCATCTGTATCTTTGTTAACGGCACAAACGAATGCCAAAACGACTGCGACTGCTGCACTTGATGCAGCTTCATCTATTTCAACAACTAACACTTCACCGTCAACAACGACAACAACTTCCGCAGCAGTTGCTCAGACGTGCCCTAGTGCCAACGAAATGGATCTACTTAAAGCTCCTGGTCTACGCAAGAAATCTTCATTTTTATGGAATTCTTTTCGTATGCCACGCAAACAAAAAGGAGGTGAGTCACGTGACTAAGAGGACTATTTTTAAAATAAAAATGTTTATTGTTTTTTGTGTTATTGTGTATATTTTTTTTAATTCTGTTTTTGAAAAATCAATGATGTTTAATATCTTTTTTTGTTTCTGAAAGCAAAAGAAATCTTCAGCGTTAAGTTCTTAATAGTCGGTATATTTTTGTTTTATAATTATAAATAATTTCCATGCCAAAAAAAGTGAAAATCTATTTTGTTTTTTCTTTTGTGTTTTTGAAAAAAAAATAAAAAATATTAATTATGTTTTACCAACTTTTTCTTGTTTGAACAATTAAAAATAATTAATTATTATTTGCGTCGTCTATTGTTGGCCATCTCCTTTAATGGTTTAATGGTTGTATAAATGTAAATATGTATAAGCGTCGAGTAAATTGTTCTTTGTGTTTTTTGTTCACAATTTAAATGACCCATTTACATTAAATTACCAGAGACTGTACGGCCGATTATACAAACATGTGTTTGTGTTTTTACCCTAAATCTAAGATGAAACCGAATATTTTGTATTTCACTTGCTTTGCTATTTATTTTTTATTTTGGGGTGAGTTGAGGAATTTCGGTAAAAAATAGAACAAGTGAGAGAATTTGTTATTTTTTTTTTTTTTTTTTCTAATCATAAGAAATATTTAGTTTAGACAAATTCCTTTAAAAACTTTCCTTATTTTGGTTTATTCGCTTTTTTTTTTGTTGTGAAAAGATTTTATTATTTATTTAATTTAAATTATTAATTAAAATGTTCTTAAAACTATATTATAATTCTTAAGAATTAATTTAACCATATACACAGAGAAAAAATATATTTGAACATTAAAAAAAAATGTTTCTGATAACTGAAATAATTTCATAGAAAAAATAAAAATTTTAAAAATATTTCAATAATTTTCTTAATTCAAGTGGTCCAAATTAATATGTTTAAATATTTTTTTCATAAAAATAAAGCAATTGATCGGTTTTGAATATTTTTCTTATTGTATTTCTTAAAAAAGTTGTCAAATATAAATAAATAAAAAAAAAAAAAAAATAAGTAATATTTTAGTAATTGAATATTTCAGTAATAAAATTTTTTTATATGTTGAATTTAAATCAATAAAATATTTGAATATGAAATTTTTGTAATTGAAATATAATTTTAGATTATTCTGTTTTGAATTTGTTTTAATTAAAATTTTATTAAAATCAGTATTTATAATGATTTCAAATAATAATATAAAATAATAATAATAATAAATGAATTACTCAATGTCAAAGTATCCTAATGAATTAAATTTGAATTTTACATATACAAATATAAAATCCAATTTCAATTACAAATGATACCTAATTTTTATTTACTTTTGATTTACCAAATAATTGATACAATTAAAAAACGAGAGAGAAACTATAGTCGGTCAAGACCGACCATATGACCTGTGGCCAATTACAGACCAATACTTTTACTAATTGTATAATAAATTATACAAATACATAACAATGCATTGATACTAACATCTATATCATTTTATGCCCTTTAGGGCGATTCCCGGAAGTGGGTTTATATGGGAACTATGGTAAATTATGGACCGATTCTCATAAATTTGGCAATATTATTTCTACTTATATAAAACTTATTTGTGTCGAATATTAACTTGATACTATCATTCGTATAGGATTTCGGAAGAGGAATTTATATGGGAGCTATGGGCAATTATAAACCGATCTTGATGAAATTTGGCACAAAGAGTTGTATCGAGTTTCATTGAAATATTACTATATTTAAGACATTTATGATCGTTAAACCCCTATTCCGGGAGGACATTTGTATGGGGGCTAGGTGAAATAATGGACCGATCATAACCAATTTCGATAGGCTTCGTTCTTGTGTCAAAATAATTTGTGCCAAATTTCATCAAGATATCTTTAAAATTGCGACCTGTACTTTGTTCACAAGTTTTACATGGACAGACAGACAGCCAGCCAGCCAGCCAGACGGGCGGATATCGTTAAATCGACT
This sequence comes from Protophormia terraenovae, assembly GCA_951394005.1. Lineage (NCBI taxonomy): Eukaryota > Metazoa > Arthropoda > Insecta > Diptera > Calliphoridae > Protophormia > Protophormia terraenovae. The sequence goes on from OX596074.1 coordinate 150,523,383, forward strand.
CAGAAAGTGATTCTGAGGTCCGATAATTGTTTTTGTGCGTTACAAACATCAGCACAAACGCATAATACTCTAACCACCTATGGTGGTGTAGGGTATAATAATTGAAAGCTAATCAATAACTTTATTTTTTGAAATTGAAATATACGAAAATTTAAAATCTGATCATTCGATTAATTAATACAATTAAAGAAGTAATTGAAGTAAATTAAATTTTTGGGTAATCGTTTAACTGATAATTTTTATTCAGTGAATAAAACAAGTTATCCGATTTTAATTATTTATCTTATTGTATTAGTTAATGAGTAATCAAATAAAAAAAAAAATAAGTGATGATTTAAGTAATTTAATACATAAACAATAGGTTAAATTTTAATTAATAAATAAATTGATATGAAATTTTTGCAATTGAAATATAATTTTAGATTTTTCAAATTTAAAAGTTTAATATATTCAATAAGAAAAATAAATAATATTTTTTGTGTTTTATTATTTTAGCAACTACATTATGGTTTTGATAAAAAATGTTTTCGTAACAAAATTATTTTTGTTGTAAAAATGAAATATGTTATGTTAAAATATGTTCCTTCTACCCAATTCTATTATTAGTAGTCGTAACAAACATTTTTTATATTTAACAGAAAAATAATTTGGTTGCGGGATTAAATATTTCATTAATATAAACATAAAATGGTTGTTGTAATAATATAATTTATTCTAGTTATTAACCATAATTTTTTCTGCGTTACGAATTTAATGCGTCCTCAATTTTGAACCCGAAAACTTTAAATATTTTTATTTATATGTAAAAATTGTTTCCCAAATCTAGAATTCTATAATATTATCTGTTACCGAGCTATACTAGAGAAGTCATTGGTTTCCTCTATTTTTTTTTTTAATTCAAAGATTTTGAAAGAAATTTATATTTTTGACTTTTTCTTCAATTCGTTTTAGTGTTTAGTTTGACATAATGAAGAATTCGGTAGGTCATTAACCAAAAAATATACTTTGTAAAATTTCTTTTGTGTAGGGTGAACAAAATATTACGTTTTTGGTGTTTCTTTCTTTGTGTGCTAACACCTTTTATGTATTTTTCTATTCAAAATCCTATTGTAATATTTAGAGTTTCTATTTATAAAAAAAACAAACAAACAAAATTGCACACTATTCGGTAAATTTATATTATTTATTTAACAACATTTTTATTCTTCATGTTTTCTTTTTAGCGTGTGTTTCTATTAAACAAATTTTTTTTAATGAGTATTTTTTTAATTAAACCGTTTTTCAATTAAAACCGCTTAAACTAAATGGGTAATCAAATGAAATGTTTTGCAAACTTGCACATAACTTAGTATAAACATACATACATACGAAGAGTTTGTATTTCATATTTCTTAACCCTAAGGTTTTGTAAATAGATAATTTTTTTTGTGTAAAATATTCTTTTGTGAAGGTTTTTTTATTCTCTCATTTTTAATTAAATTTCTTTTTATAAATATGTTTTTTTTTTTTCTTTCAGTTTTATCGTTTGTTATTAAATATTAACCTTATTTTTTGTCTAGTTTTGGGTTTTATGTCCAAAACTTTGGTTTTATTTTTATCTTTAAGATGTGATTGTTTAAAATCTTTATTGAAAAATCAGTATTTCTTTCGTTCGTTCCTTTTAAGATGATTATCATAATTTTTATAAATCATATTCATAAAAAGTAAAATATGAATGTCATTTTAGCTTTAGTTCGTTTTTAGTAGCTTCAGTTTGTTTTTCTTCAAGAGTTTGATAATTTTGTTCATTAAATTTAGAAAGTTTATTATTGTGCAATAAATTCTAAGAAAAAATTCAACAGTTGTAAAAATTGTCGAAATGATAAGAAGTGGGGGGTATTGAAAAAGTGACGTGGTTTTCTTGCTCATTGATTTTCTCATCCTGCAGATGAAAATTTTAGTTTAAAAGTAAAAAAAAAAAATACACACTATACTATATCTTTTATGTAAAATTATATTGGTAGTATAAACACAACTTTTAAAACAGGCCAAGTCGACTGTCGAAAGCGGTACATACACTTTTGTGACTTTAAAGTTTATTAACAAAAAATTTTTCAGAATAAATTTGTCTTTAAAAAATTAAATTAAAAATTATAAAAAATTTATTTACTATGATCATTATAGTGTCCCGTAGAACAAAAAAAAATTAGGAAGACACCACAAACGATGCGTAAAAATTAGCTTTATATTGGAAAACTATTAAGAACTTTAAAATTGATCTACAGTTTCCTACCAGCGATTGAAAGTTACGGGTCTAGAATATTTCGTCCAAAAAATAGTATTGAACTTTATCTAGCGATAGACCCATGGGAAAGTTATTTTAAATATTTCTTCCATAACCTGCTTCAAACTACGAATTTTTGTCATCCACTTCGATTAAAAAATCTTTTTTTTTTTTTTTTTACCAAAATGAACTGAAGGCCAATTTTAAAAATTTTTTAAATAATTTTTTCTTATTGAGCAAATTTGTACGCATCATTTGAAGAGTCTTCCTACATCGTAATCTCAAGCTTTCCTCGGGACACTCTAATGATCATTGATCATAATAAAACAAAAAATCAAAACCAGAAATGAATTAAACAAAAGAAAACAATAAATTCTTAAGCAATGGTCTTGCAAATATATGATAAAATTAAATAAATGGTTTACAAAAAATTTCAATTGTTTGATCTTGCAAGTGTTTTGTAATCCAAACAAATTTTACAAAAATGTCAGTTGTGATAACTTATATTCAATAATTATATTATTTATTGATTTAGTCAAATATTTGACCACGTTTTTATACATATAAACAAATTGGTCTTCTGATAAAAAAGGATCTTTTTAATGTGTCATATTAATCGTAGTTAAAATGTCACATGCCATTCATTCTGAGAAAATGGTAATTCAATTATGCATAACAAGGACAATTTAATTTGCCAGAATTGATTTCATTTATTATGATGATTAGTGGAATATAAAGATAATGGAATTGGGACTTTAAACTTAATGACCTTAAAGATTTTGTTTACCAAGAATTCTTTAAAAAAACTTTAACTTTAAATATTCGTTTATTATGTGAAATATGTCAAAACTTTACACACTATAATTCCATATAGTATAGGGTGCTTAAAATACAAATTATAGTAAAATTTATGATACTAAACAATGCGTTTTTGTTGCTATTGTTGGTAACTACATACAACTAAGTACATATGTATGTATGTACAAAAACATATACAAATATTTAACAATAAGAAAGAAAAATAAAAGAAAATGACAACTAAATTTTGTCATTTCATAAAATAAAAGAGCATTGTAAAAATAAATTGCGCATGACAGAAAAAAGAATGCAAAGAAATTCAACAAACTGTAACGATTTTACCGGTTGTCATCCATCATCATACCTAAAAAAATCGCATCCAACTCACCACACTTTCTATGAAAACATACGCTACATATTTAAAAGGATTTTTTTAAATTTTATTAAATATTTGTTAATTTTTCCTAATAATGTTTTTTTTTTTTTTTTTTTTTTTAATCATAAAAAACTTAAAACCGTTTGAGGATATTTTATTTATATCCTGTCTAATTATTTTTTATTTGTTATAATTGATGACTCATTGGGATATTTATTATGTGTATATGTATTTGATTTGTTGACAGAAAACTTCTAGTACATTATTTACCTCCCCAAAAAAAGAAGAGGGTGCTAATTTCATTAGTCTCTTAATTTTTACAACGCACTTTGGTAAAATGTATCTCCTCAAAAAACATAATAAGGTTGCATAATATATAGAATAACAACAATAACAATAACATTTCAAAATAAAAGCAAGAATTTCCTTTGTGGTTTAGTGCAAAATAACAAAGAAGAAAGAAGAAAAAAGTAAGCAAAAAGGATACTAATGACACAGTGACATTCATTGAGAGCGGTTGCCATGGCAGCCACAGAGCACATTCGTTTTCTATAAAAAATAAACAAATTTTAGCAGTGATTTTCAAACTTAATATCATTTAGCTTAGTATTAAATTATAAAACAAAATACACAGTGATTTTCAAACTTAATATCATTTAGCTTAGTATTAAATTATAAAACAAAATACACAAGAGGGTTATAGAATAATTAGATTTGTTTAAAACAAATTTGGTATTTATGTATTTTAGTTAAAATGTTTTTATGAAAGAATATTTTGAATTTGTCAGACTTTTTTCTTTTTTAAAAACATGGAAATTACTATATATTTGTAATGAAAACCCTTCCGTTTTAAAATGATTTTTAGCGGAATTTGTTTCCAAAAATATACTTTTTTGGAAAGATTACTTTTTCGAAAAAAATATTTAAAGAATGGTACTTAATTAAAAGTTTCTTTTATATTGAAAAATAGGTAATTTTTTTATTTTTTTAATTATACTTTTTGTCAAATAAGACTTTAGTAAAAATAGGCTAATTATATTTTAATTCCCATATCCTTTGGTAGATAAATTATTGTATATTTTATGTAAAATTAAAATGTATCTTATTCAAAGCATTGTTCTTTGGAAACTATTTTCTCATAATTCTGGCAATTTTATTACAAAACCACTTCTCACTCATTGCTCTAAAGTGAAGTGTTTTCCTTAACAAATAGAAGCCAGGAGCGTAGTATTCTTTTTAAAACTTTTTCGTCTGACCGCGCGCAGAGAAAATTTTGAATTGAACATTGTTACGGCGAACATATCGTATTTAAAATTTGTTTATGGTCACTGGAATAATTTATATTTATATATTTTCGTAGTAACCTTAATATGGTTGTGGTAACCAATTCATTGTAAACATAAAATATGTTTATGGCAATGTTAATATTTCCTTTTTTTAATTCCTGATTAAAATAAAAGGAAACCATATTAGTGATTGTGGCAAACAAACTTTATAACAGAAATATTGTAGTATTTACCATAATATAACTGCTGTATTAATATTAGTTATTACAATGACCATAAAAAACTTTTAAACATGATATTTTTATACCCTTCACCACAGGTGTAAAGGGTATATATAAGTTTGTCATTCCGTTTGTAATTTCTACAATATTCGTCTAAGACCCCAAAAAGTATATATATTCTGGATCCTTATTGATAGGGGAGTCGATATAAAGATGTCCGTCTGTCTGTTGAAATCAGTTTTTAGAAAGCCCCAGTTAACGGATATATATGTTTTATATGTCAAACTGTTAGAAATATTCCTTAGAAAATCGCTAATAAAAATTAGCAAAATCGGTTGATAAATAACTGAGATATCGGCAAAAAAACCGAAGATACCCCCAAAAAATCGTATTTGCTCGGCTCCTATAAAAGATAACGAATTCGTTTTTGCACGAAAAATTCAAAACCTTTCTTATAATTTTTTTGATGAAAAAAAATCGGTGCACTATATTCCAGATATCGGTCAAAACGCGTTTTTTCACTTTTTGTAGTAGTTAAAAAAAAAAAATTTAAGGCGTTAAGGCGAAAAATTTATTATTTGTGGGTAAGATGGTAATATGGTATTAAGTAATATGTGAAGGGTATCAAAGATTCGGCACGGCCGAATCTTTTTTCAATTTCATTTCTTTTGTTGCGGTACGCTCTCTTCATCGGCAATATTATATCCTGCGGACTGCTTACGACAAGTTGCTACAACTACAGCATAATCCCCATAAAGTTTCACAAAAATACGATTGCTTTCCGCATCAATTTCCTTAAATAATAATAATGAACTTGAACCTCCCGCAAATGCTCCTTTTTTGGAAACTTACCATATGTAAAACTTCACAAATTTTTTCATTTAAGTTTTTTTCATAATGACAAATATTGAATAAGTTTTGGAAATACTGAATGAGTTTTAGAAAAGAAGCTTGTAAATACTCAAAAAATAATAGATACTTCTTTTTTTGCAAAAAATTATATTTTTATGCAAATAATAATAATCTTAACATATTTTAATTATTGTTTTCAAACTCATTTGGCCAAAAATTTTGCAGTCATTAAATGTTGTCTGCAATTAATATGTCTGTAGACAAAACTAATAGATACTTTCAAGGACATTAAAATTTCAATTGAGAATTTGCTTGAAGATTGCATACATATAATTTTAAGTGGGGGTATTTGACTATTTTCCAATACATTTGGCAATAAAAACAATTTTCTACAAAGTTCAAGTAAAATATTAAGTAAAACAAAAAAATGAGATTCTGTGATTTAACAGACATATTCTTTTTTTATTTTCTTTTGTGAGTGTAATATTTATTAAGCGAAAAACAAATATTGTAAAAATATAAAAAAATATATATTAAAAGTTATTTTTATAGACATATTATTTTGTCTACATATAGTTTGATAATTTTTAATGTCTGGTTTTTGTTTTTAAAGCGCATAAAGATTTCAAGTGGAATTTAAAACTGACCATTAAAGTTAAACAATGATAACTATTAAATGTTGCTTTCCATTAGTCGGCTGTTTTTGGAAGAAAATATTAATATTTAGTATTATTTAAATTAAAATATTTTACAACAGTACTGCTAAAAGCTACTTAAATATATAAAAAAAAATATATATTTTTCAACCTTAACTTTCATTCAAAAGCATTAATATTTTATAACACATAATTCAAAAGAAAGTAATAAAAAATATGATTATTAAAGTGATCAATAGAGCGATCTCTAAAGTAATCAATAACTGTCAATTTAAACATCTTAAAAAAAATGTTACTGTTTCAAAAAAGAAATAAATATAAAGTGTGGGTGTTAAATTATTTAACATTTATTAAATAATCAAATTATGCATAATTATAAGCATTAACAATATATATTAAAAAAAAGCTTTTTTTATGATCTTTTTCTATTGATCATTATTTATTTGTAATTTTATTTTAAATATTTATTCATTTTAATCTTATTCGTGAATTTATTTAAAATCTTCATTCATTATTAAGTTTTTATGTTGATTTTTTTGTGAGTGAGTGAATGAATGAGTTCAGTTGCAATTATTTAAAACATTTATCTTGTTTATAATAAACGTTTTTATTTTTCATTTTAAATAAGGTGTTAATAACTGACTTCTTATCTCTGGGGAGGTTTAAAATATTTTACCAATTTTTAACTTGTATTCGCAACTGTTTAACCAGTTGGATTTTTATGTTCATCATTATAATTTTACAAATTATTGTAGCTGTTTTTGTAAGTAACCAAAAGTGGCATTTATTTGTAAGCCTGGATTAAAGAAAAATAAAAAATAAAACTTTACTTAAGCTTACCAATCAACCAACACCAACGTGTTTTATTTAGTAATATCGATTAGTATGATGCATATTTAATACCATATTATGATAATGATGATTTCTTTACAAAAATGTTGCATTCAAATAAATTTCTATAGTTTGGTATTTTAACGCAAATTTTTAATTAATTTAAGTTGAACTATTCACAAATAATAGACTAGTATGGCATATTTAAAATATGGCTATAAGCTGGTATAAATTAAAAATATTTTGAAATGAAATATTGTAAAATCTTTAAAAGAAATTAAAATATTTGCAAAATGTTTTAAATTATTTTGCATTTTTTTTTTCATAAATTTTTACTAGTTTTTTTAAGGACTGTAACCTGAAATGTATAACAATTGAAATGTTGACTAAAAGTATTTAGCTGTGACAAGGGGATTTAAATGTTTTTTTATTAAGCTACATTGTGAGATTGTACTAATTTTTACTAAGATCCATATGTTTACTTGGATTTGTTTTATATTAAAAATAGTTCGTTATTTAATGCTATCACTTAAATTTTTACTATATAACTATAATTGAAACATAATCCTATTTTTCTTAGTAAATTTTTCAAATACTAAGAAAAATTGAAATAAAATATTTTGATTTAATTTACTGAAACGGTTTAATTAATCCATATTTATGTTGTTGTTGTTTTTTTTTTTTTTTTTTTGTTCGTAATAAAAGTTAAATAAATACAATTTAGGCTAAAGTAAATACTTGATAGTTTAAACCTAAAATATAAAGCAATACAAATAAATATAATACAATAATAAAAATGCTTTGAAACAAATAATACACTTTACACAAATAAATAAATCATGAGTGACTGAGTGAGTTGTGGTACGACGAATAAATGTTACGAGTATCATACATAGAGTAAAGAAAAATGCATTTTATTCCCGTGTACCCGTGTGTACCTGTACACATTAGTGCATATGATGCATGCAAGTGCATCAGGTACGATAAACATTAATCAGCCTAAAGCAAAGTAGCAAGTATGTACAACAAGTCCATACATATGTGTAATACTATGAGTTTGAAGGCATTAGTTTGTGATGTAGTAAGTTTTTTGTTTTGTTTTAGAGGAAAAAGAAGTAGTAGTAAGAAATTTATGGCGCCAATTGTTGTGGCTTCTTTTAGTTTATTTTGCTGCTGATCGTCATCGTGATGCACTACTAATATGTATGGGCAACCAAGCGCAAATGCTTCTTTCATTTAACAAAAAAACACAATTTTTTTGCGATAAAAACCGTTAAATATCTTTTAGAGATGTTGAATCTTATTCATATACAAGTGTTTTTTGAAATTTTCGTTATTGCATATATAAATGATATTTACTTATTCTCTTTGTGCTTTAAGATCTCTTTCGAAGATCTTGTTTAAAATATTATGGAAATACATACATATATATTTTGTTATTGTGAGGGTGCATCTATCTTCGTGTCTGCTAAAAATGTAGCATTGAACTTGTAAATCTATCATCATTATTATTTTTATTTTGGGTCTATATCATGACCACACTAAATATTCATTCATTGATTCATTCATACTGTTTATTTTGATTCTGTGTTAGTTGTGCCGTTATAAGAATATCAAATAGTGAGTGTTAGTATTAAATGAATGGAGTGAGTGGGTAATCGATTAATTATTGTCTTGAGCTTTTACTACACCATTTCCTTATGGATCATAAAATTATAATTATCGTTTATAATTTAAGTTCATCTGTTCGCCTTTTATCATTTAAATCATGTAAATCTAGGAATTTACCAATTTAAAGTAATTCCGAATGTCTTTCAATGCAAATTATTGCCTCCTATAAAAAAAATGTTAAGAATATCTCCAGTTGAGAGTATTATTAAGAGTAATAAGATTTTAATTTTAGACTTTTGGAATGACCTTGACCTTATTTAGAATAAGCATAGTATTTTCAGAAGTAAGAAATATAAGAATGTTTATAAAATGTTTAACTATTATATTTAAGGCATATAATGATTTCTTTTAAAATAAGAAATATAAGATCCATAAGTACACTAGAAGCGGAAGCATTCGCTATTTTTTTTTTTTTTTCTTTAAGGTGCTTACTTTCTTTTGAACTTAAGTCTTAGATATGTTATCCCTTTTATCCTGACTATCTTTTCATTATTTTTCTATGAATATCTGAAATTATCCCAACCCAAGGGCTAAATTCGTCAACAGACAACATTTATTTAATTTTATTTGTTTAATTTTTTATAAAATACTTGAATAAATAATGCAGATCAAAAATCAGTTAATTGCGAAAATCACTAAATATTTTTTGTTTAAATATTGTAAACACTGGAGAGTAACTCTAAGCTGAATGCGACGTTTCTGGAGGATAATTTGGGTCGGTGTACCAACAGTCTGATAAATGCTCTCCAGGATAAGTCTTATGCGCCAATGATCATAAAAATTTAATGGTGGATAGATCTGCGATAAAGGAAAAGAAAATCAATTAGTCCCACAAGAATCAGTACTTCGTTGATGTGCCCCAATAAGTTATAAAAAAATCATGGAAAAATTTGATCTTACACTTGTCTTAAGCATTTGTTTTTTGAAGTGTGTTTGTAAACATATACAAATTATTTAATTCTGCTTCTTGTTTTCATAATTGAAGTGCAAAAATAATATGCCTCCTCATTTTAGCAGCAACTTGCAATAAAATTTTGCTACCAGTACAAATTAAAATTTAATGTATCATATTACTTTTATAAGTGTCTCGGGTTGGTGTCTTTATATTGTAAAGTTTTCATTGTTTTATTTATTTAATTAAACTGTTTCTAAACCACAAATACTAAGATTGCCACGTTTTCTTAAAAATCTACCTAAAATTTTTAATATCTTACAAAATTAAATAAAATAATAAAAAAAAAATCTCTTTTCATCGTTCATTTCAATTTACAACGAATGTCAAGACCTTTTTTGTTTAGTTCAGAGACATTTGTATTTATTGAACTTTATGACATTTTTTTCTGTCTCTTTATGTTGGTGATGACTTGGTGGCAACCTTGTTGTTCACTTGTTTATTTGTTGCTGCTGTAGTTGAATGTTTTTCGTTGTAGTTTGTCTGCTAGTTTTTAAAATGATCCCATCCATGGCACAGTGTTTAACTAATTGCTTCTTCATTGAGCTTGACTTCAATCGATGTTGAATTTGTTGTTGTTGTTTTTGTTATCGTGGTTTTTTATTTAGTTTGTTGTTGCAGTTCAAAACTCATACACGTTGTTTAGTGAATGTTTATTTTCTTTTTCATCAATGTTGTTGTTGTTATTGTTGTCGTCGATCTTTTGTTGTTCAATTGTTTAATTAATGTATGGCATTTATTGTTGTTATTTTATATGCTATTTTGATGTTTGTGATAGTAATAACAACAACTGCAACAACAATAAGAATATCAACAACATTGTGGGTTTTGTAGTCACAGTTGTTTTACAAAGTATCCAATCTTTAATTGCGATTAATGAATGAATGTGTTTAGATAGTTCGGTCTTTGCTGGTTTCGTGAAGTTTTTAGTTTTTTTATTTTTTGTATCTGGGAGGCATGTGCATTCGTGCAGAAAAGGAGTTAAAAAATTATCATTTGTGTCATATCAATGTTAATGGTTACTTTGTAATATTTCTCTACTTATTTTCTAATGAGATCAGTGAATGTTGTTTTAAAGAACAACTAATTGTTGCTGAAGGCCAGATTTATAAAAATTAAAAGATAAAATTAAATGTAATCTTAATTTTGTTGCACTATGCGAAATACGTATGTAATTTAATTTCTAATTCAATAAATATGTATGTTGATTTTAAAAAATATCTTAAGGTCTGGACTGGGCAAATATTTGACAAATTCATTAATAGAATTCTTGCAATGTTAAACAGCATCAACAAATTTTTTTCTTAAAAAAGTGTTCTCTTATTTCTGACCAAATATTTACCAAGTGTGACCATAACTTTATATAAAAATTACAAATTATTTTAGATTTAATTTTTAACAAAGTATAAATAAATATAATAAAGGAAAAAAACAACAAATCATCTTTTAGATTTTTCTTTCACAGTGGGAATAAGCTAAATATCAGAAATGTGTAATACCCAAAAGTTTTATGCATATGAATGTCATATAACTTTACAATAAATAATTGTATTGTTGATTTGTTCTGAGTTATAAAAAACCTTTATTCATGAATGAAATAACTTTCCAAATCTGTAATGTATTCCATAAATAATGTTCATTCAAATTATGACACAAATACAATTACCCAGTCAACATAAGAGAAGAATTAAACCATTCACGATATTTGTAAACTTTTTTTTGTATTAAAGAGCTAGATATGTTGGCTTTAATTAAATTACTCTTGTTTCTATCCCTCCGTTTCATTAATTTTTTAATGAATTTTTGAAAAGACCAAAAATGGCAACATTATCATAATCCATGGGGTAAATTCGCCAAATTATTAAGGCAGAATCGTTTATGTAAATATTGTATTTTTATTTTTTTTAATTGACAAAACAAATAGAAAATAATTGAATTAAAGTTAATGTAAAATAAAATTTCAATTAATAATGCTGATCCAAAATTAGTGAATTGTAAAAATCATTCACTGATTTTTTTGTTTAATTTGTGTACACTCTAGTCTAGATAATCTATATGTGCAGTGGAAAATCTTCTGAAAAATGAGAAAGTTATCACAGAAAATACCCAGAGCGAAGTAAGAAAAAATATTAATCACATCTACCTCCGATCAAATGATCCTCTCACTTAAATAACGTTAATTTCAGAAGTAATATTTGTTTTCTAAAACATAGAGATTTTAATACTTTAATAAGATCATTTCGTATTAAAATTTAAAAACTTTTTGTTTCTATTTACAATTTGTTTATTGGGTTACATTAATTCTTTATGAATGTTGATCGTTTGTTTGGTACACAGAATATAGTGAATGTCCGAACTCTTTTGAACACAATGACCAATATGACGTCATTGTGATTTTGTATGGTGGTGAATAAATTAAAAAAATTCTATAAACATTTTCATACATTAACTCAAACAGCAAGTGTTTTCTGTAAAGAAATTAAAAAAAAAACTCTGCGCACAAAAGCAAATTTGTTTTGCGTAATTTATGGACTTGTAAAGAGAATTCACCACAATGTTGATGCCCTAAAATTGCTGAGAAATTCATCATAAATAAATATTTACATAAAAAAGAACAACAAACAAAATATTACCCATAATGGGTAAAGCAGGGTGTGTTTTATTTGATTTATTTTTGCTTATGGTTGTTGATCTTCACCGAAGCCCCTAACCAAACAACCAACCACTTGACATTAAATGAGGGGAGGTGTTGGTGATAAAAGCTCTTTAAGAGGGAGAGAAATTCAATAGAAAAAATACGTTATTTTGAAAATAAATATTTTTGTTTTGGCACACGATCACTCCAAAAGTTTGTAGTGATATTTGCAATTTTCCTTATACTAATGTGGATGTTGTTTATGAGTATGCCCAGTTTGTATAATGCTTTTTGGGCACCACAAGATCAACAAACATGTACTATAGCTCCTCGTATGTGACCACATCTAGTGTATATGTGATCGTTGTGTTGTGGTGAGAAAAAAATTGAAAAAAAAAAAAAAAAAAAACAGCAAAAAATAATAAAAATTAAAACGTCCACTAACTAATCAGTGGTGTAGAAGATATTGTCGTGGTTACAATTAAAGAAGCGCGCGAGATGATGACGATGATGACAAATCATTTAAATATATTTTAGTTTTTGTTTGTTTCTTTGCCATTTCTTTTTTTTATTTTCTCGCAAAATTTATAAACGAGTGACGCATCTAATTCAATGAGTTTTTAAATAATTGTGCATTCGTTACATCAACCACAAAAAAATGATGATCTATTAGAAAGAAGAAAAAATATACATATATTTAAATTGTAAATTATAGAGTTAAATCAACAAAGAAATAAAGTGAAAATATGAGCAAGTATTAATCAAATTCAAATAATTTAAAGTAAAGAAATCGATCATTTTTATAACTAATATAATAAATGTCAGCAGTGTATAAAATTAGGCGCTTAAAAGAAAATATTTGTGATGTATACATTATTGAAAAAATAAAAAGAATAAAAAATAAAATAAATAATAAATATCATCAAAATATTTATTAGATTAAGCTGATAGCCTAAGATGCTAGTGCTTTAATTACACATTTATTGAAATTTTAATTATAATAAATATGAAATATAAATAAATAAAAAATTTATTAGATTTTATTATAGAAATTGGGAATTTTGTGAATACGGAAAAAATATTAAAGTGTTAAATTAAGTCGCATATTGGTTCGTTTTATTTATTTCAAATAAATTAAAAAACAAAATATATAAATAATAAATAAAAAATCTTTTGTCAAAAATCTTGAAAAGAAAAATTCATAATAAATTTAAAAAAAAATATCATAAAGACAAATTAACATTAATTTCTTTTGTAATAAACCTAAAAATTTGGCTGAAAACATCCATATACAAATATTTTGCATAAAATATTAAAATTAAACGGAAAATTTTGTATTCTTAAGATTTTCTAACAAAAAGTGAAGAGAATAGAATGATATTTAGTGAAACATAATAAAGAAAAAAACATAAAATAAATTGTACAAATTCAATTGATTGTAAACAAATTTTAAAACATAAATTTGAATTTTCTTTAAAAACATGGAAATATGTTTGAAATTTTAAATACTTCCAACAAATTATGCATTCAAAACATACAAGTCTTTGCCAAAACTCCTGTAAAAATCTTAAATCCCAAAAGCCATCTTCATCATTACGTTACTTAAGAATACCCAGCAAAATCAATATTAATTTTACGAATCAAGCACCACAAGAACAAAATTATTATAATGTTAACTGCTGTATAAGGGAGGGAATTTTCCATCAAGTGGAGGAAATATGCTTTAGCTCAGGAACACGTAAAAATTGTGCATTTGCTTGGAAACGTAAATTTCGGCAAAAATGTCAGTTAAGATATTCTTCTCATTTTCTTCATGACAATGAAAATGAATTTGTCCTGCCTACAACAGAAAGAGAATTTACTGTAAAATCTCTAAAATATTCTAGAGATTATAAAGCCAACCAAGAACCTCTTGAAGTATTAAATTGTTTAATAAACAACAATTTTATGACTTCTAAAGAATCTCATCGTTTGTGTAATGAAACCAATGATGAGGAAGTGCTATTAAATTTAAATATCTCAACACCGGATACCGAACATAAAAACGAAAACCATAAAACGAATGATTACTACCAACAACAATGGAATAAATTAAACAACACCTTCTCTTCCGAATTAGGTGAAGGTGGTAAGTTACAATGTGATGTTCTAAATAATTTTAATATTTTTCTAATAAATCATTTAAAACATATTTAATTTTGAATTTTCCATACATTATATTATGGTCGGTTTTTTCTCATAATTTGTTTGATGTGTTGAAATTTATAGTTTTATTTTATGATTTCTTGAAAAAATGTTTACATTATAAATTTGTAATGGTCTAAACGTGTGCCAATTTATTTTTAGTAGTATTTTCGGTTTTTTTGAGTTTTATTTACTAATTTTTTAAATATTCAATATGTAAATAATGTGTGTGTTTGTTTTCAATATTCATATTATTGACTTCCCCCAAGAAATTGTGTATTTTTCTCACACCTACGGATTTATTTGTTTTTTAATATTGACCTTGACTTGAGGAAACATTTTTTTCTTTACGAGTAATATTTGTTTTTCAGTTTGGTTTTTCTTATTTTTTTTTTTTTTTTTTTTTTTTTTTGAATTCACACGAGAGCGAAGAAAATGTCAGTGTATCCGGCTGTGGTAAGAAAACAAAAATTGATATGGTTAGTTTGTTTTTCTATCAGAGTGGAATTGGATAGCAAGTTGAAAGATTTTTTTTTTTTATTTTTCTCAATTGGATCTAATTTTGTTTATGGCTATGTAGAAAATCAAATTCGGCCATGAAAGGAAGTTATTAAAAATTTTCAAGACGAAAAAAGTGATTTAGAAATAAAATTACTATTTTCCGTATTTCACTCTACAAATATTTATTTGACAGATTTCTTTCAAAAAGCTATCGCTATAAGAACTTATTTTACAGCTAATTTGAAATTAAACAATTTAAATGCATTATATTTTTCTTTACACAAAACATCATATTTTGACAACCAATCTTAACTATCAGCCAATATTCTTGTAATCAACTTATTTGTTTTTTTTATATAAATAAAATATTTCTTGTCATTTTAAGAATACAACATAATTGTTCATCTATTAAATAAAAATCTCTACAAAATAATGTAGAGTATTGTTTATTCGACCTTGTCTTTTCATTAAATATGTTTATGCTTGTTTTCTTTCTAATTTCATTTAGTTGATTTTTAAAACAATTTTTCATATGTGCAATATGTTTTTTTTATGTTTTTCTTTAATAATTTTATTTTAATAATGCTGACGTCACCGTCTGGTTTGGTATAATTTTTTTATGAAAAAATACTGCTTATGCCCAGATAAAATATATTTCGAAAAAAAAACGTTTTTTTTTTTTTTCTTTTTTTTGCTAATTTAGATCTTAAAAGAAAATTTATAATATTTAAAAAAAATCTGCGTAGGTTTGTTTGAAATAATATGAGTACACTTTTTTGAAAGTGCTATGTATACTTCATCATTTTTCAAAAAAATAATCTTAGCAATATATTTTAATGGAATATGTCTTAAAATATGAAAATATTTGAATGTTTTTAATGCTGATGTACTACTTAAAGGGAGGTTAATATTAAAAATGTAATTCAACAATAAATTAAAATTTATTTGGAAATGTTTGTTGTTTAATAAAAACTTCTAAATACGCAAATTAAATTAACTATTGTCTATAGAAAATTTTCTTGGAATTTAATTGAATTAAAGAATTGTGCTGAAGATTGACTGAACTGTATAGTAAATTATTTCGTTGCCTGAAGATCTTAATGTATTGTGTAGAAGGGGGACTCTAGCCATAGGGATACATCTGTCATTGCCAATTATTTTGAACAAAGTGATAATATCAGCTACTAAACGATTTTCTTTTATCAAACATTTTTCATGCACTAAACTTTCAATTTACATATAATTGGAAAATATTTAGATGTAAGATTTTTCTGTGATAACATTCTTAGCTGTTTGCTCTTAGTTTTTTGCAAGTGATGAAAAATACGTTAATAAATACTTTGAAGAATTGAAAATTATTATTAGTTTATAAGACTCTAATAGCGATCAATCGCCAGAGTCCATCTTCATCCTCTAGGAACGTCCCAATTATTTATAAAGTACTTAATTTATGTTTTTACTGACGAGCTTTTTTTTTTACAAAAATTTCGGTTATTTTATTAACCATGGTCTATCATCTTTCCTAATGAAAACTCTAGAGAGAATTATAGATGCCCATATTAGGTCATCTCTAAGATCGGACACCCTACCAAAGGCTCAAATTGCCTACATGAAGGGTAAATCGACCGACATTGCGCTGCACTCTGGTAAGCCACATAGAAAGATCCTTAAATTATAAGGAATTTACAATGGTAGCCTTCCTGGATATTGAAGGAGTTTTTAATAACGTCAAATCTGACTCTGTCATAGAAGCCTTGTCACAACTTAGAATAGATCGCACTATAATTTGGCCTGAACTGGAGTTTAAACCCTAAGAATGCATACTGGTTATGCGAATGTGTCGTCAAGCTTATTTTATTCTACGGGTCGACGGTTTGGTGGTTGGCTCTGGAGAAGAAAAATTATCAAAATAAATTCGAACGTATTATGAGATCATAATCACTGGCGCTCTTAGAACCACTTCAACTAAAGCGCTGCTGATAATCCTCGTCTCTGGAAGAGATAGCAAGACATTCATCGGCTACCCTTAAGTGGGTTCCTGAACATAGGGACATAGATGGTAACTGTAACGCAGATATGCTTGCAACTGCAGGATCCACCCAAGAACATATCGAACTAGCTAATCTCACACAACTTCTATAATAAAGCGATAGCAAGATGGATAAGTGAGCCCATTTGCGTTGAGTCCAGGAAAACCTGGCACAAATGGATAGACAGAGGACGAAACAATTGTTGAAACTTCGCAAAATCTATATCAGAAACCTCATTGGCGTAATTACTGGCCATTGGGTCATTGGAAGGCATGTTCAAAGACTATTGTTACCATACAACGATTTTTGTAGAAGTTGCAATGACGAGGAAGAAGAGGAATCTACTGAACATCTTCTTTGCCATTGCCCAGCATTCCAAGACTTACGATATGATTTATTTGGTCATCGAAGATTAACTGACAAAACTTGTCTGGCAGATAGTGTTCTGAATGGAATTCACTCCTTTATCAAATCCACAGGATGGCTTATTGATAGTAGCCACGAAACTTAGGACTATGGCTATTTTTTTTTTTTTGCGTACTGTATGTAGTCCATCTTAAAATAGTTTAATAATGTTTTCTTCTCTGAAAGACTAAAATTTTTTTTTGCAAAAAAACTCGGAAAGTCTTTTTGGCCTAAATGTATAGAACCCATGCTTTTTTTTGTTGACAAAAATTTCGGTCAATAAACGGTTATTTTATAACACCATGCTTTTTCTCAGAATCAGAATCTCCAAAATTCTATTTTTTAGAAACACTCTAGAAATTGAAAAAAAAAAAAATCACTTAATGGATCATTATTAATTTTATTATTATTTTTGGTAAATAATCCCCTTTTAGCCTTCATGTCTACGATTGCAGATGTTAACGTTAACTTCATTGTGTTGAAAAATAATTTTCCAATTTAATTTTTTTCTCTAATTTCTCTAAAAAAAATTATTTCTATGTTAAAGAAATCTTAAAGTTTTCCTTAATTTTATAATTCAATTTTCACCTTTACAATCTAGCAAATTGTAAATTCCCCGTATTTACCCAAAAAAAAAAAAAAAAAAAATGTTGTCATTCATTCCACATTAAATTTCAACAACGTCAAAAAATCCTATAATTTATTGTAATTACTTGCTCATTACATTTCGGTTTTTTGTTTCGTTATGTATGGGAAAAACATATGGTGGCGCGTCAGAACAAAATGGAAAAGAAACACTGTATGACGTGAACCATACCACCGACACACATGTTGGGCAGACACCGACCGACACAATAGCAAAGTGCATAACACAGCATGTGAATTTTAGCATAGTGACGGGCCGGCCGGTGAATGTTTTTATGTGTCCTATGTGATTTTGGTGGACGAGACAACAAGTCAATTTCATTGACAATTTTAACACACCTGAGTTTTTTAAATATGAATGAGTGCGAAAATGACACGTTGTTGCACAGCGACCACCGACTGTAGAAAATAATCTCGTTGGACAGTAGAAATTCCAAAACCAATTATGAAATTTTTCATATTGTTTGTCACAAATTAAAACATATTTAAAGCAAATGTAGTGGAAAATATGTGATTATTAAGGGTATTCACAAAAAAGGAACGTTTTTTTAATAAAATTTTTGTCTAAAATATTTTTTTTAAATAAAAGCATCATGTATATCATATGAGTAGCTGTTATGTTTACTGTTCATTTAGCCGTGTTTGTTGCGCGTTAATTGCTTAATTAAAATTGCACTAATGAAATGTGTGTGTTTTTTAAGAGTAAACTACTTACTGCTGCATATCTTACTATAGACAATTTAGAATGAGGTTTTTCAGATTTGTCTGTTTTATTCAATTCAAGTGGTTTAATGTGTTTGAGATTTCTTTTTATGTTTTTGTTGTTTTATTAAGATTTTGCAAATGAAAATATTTTCACAATGACATCATGAGGTCATAACGGACATTTTCAATTTAATTAGCATAAATTTGAAATTAAACACATATGTATGTAATCAAATGTGAAACTTAAATGCAATAAAATTTCCTAATGCAATTTATTTATAGAATTAATAAAGCATTTGGATTTTCCCGTTAACTTAATTTTAAATATTTTGAATCTAAAAATTTGTGTTAAGCCTTGTATTTAATTTGCTGCAGAAATATTAATAGAAACCGAATAATACATATGTACATATTTAAATAAATATGTATAGCACTTGTTAGCATTTCTTGTTATTCTCCTGAGGCCTTGTGTCATAAACCTGTGCTTTCTTGTTTAACTACTACATATTTCATTCTGTAGACATATGTATATTGAACTTCAAAAATTTATTCACCGTGCAATTTGCATGCAATTTTATTTTCTATTATATTTTCATTTTTAGAACGTGTTTGGGGTTTTTTTTTGCAGCGATTCTACCCACATTAAAACGTATTTGTTTATAAAATATTTTGTTGTGTTTTCAATACTAACTATATTATTATTGTTATTTCGCTGCAACCCAACCACACCTTTATTGGTTGTTGGCTGTTTATAGTTTTGGCAGACAGTATGGCACACATTTTGCTTTTCAAAAACTTGCAATTGTGTTTAATGGAATAAAATTAAAAATAAATCATTTTTCTTTTTATATTGGATACAAATTATGAAAAAATATATGCGCGAATAAATAAAAACTAATGTTTATGCAACCAGTTTTTTTTTTTGGTAATGAAACGTAATTAAAATTGTATTTTTTTTTTTTTAATTTTATCATGAATAAATAAGCACTTTCATAAGCTTTCAAAAGGTGTCAAAGTTTACACATGAAATTTTTAATGTAGAGATAACTGATAAATATTGGTGGTGTAACATGAAGTCGATAATAACAAACATATTATTAATTATAATTAGTTTTAAAATATTTTGATATCTAAGATGAACATAATTATATTTTATATGTATGGTAAGATCATTGAATAAATAAATAAAAAATACATTATGTAACAACTCAGATTAATAAGTACTGATTATAAATTGTTAAGAGCATTTCATTGCTATATAAAGTTCTTAGGTATAACAATTAACCCATTTCAAAAGTAAAAGTACTGTACATTTATCCAATGACATTCATGGGGGGGTTTAAATCATTGTTTTTACAGATTTTATTCTTTTTATTTCCCCTTACGTCTCCAAAATATTTTAACAGACAAATTTTCTATTAAATTTTTTTTTACAAAAGTTTTCAGCAAATATTGAACATTTTCGCAAATTTTCTATAAAATAAAGATTTATCAAACATATACAAAAAATTTCGACAATTTTCTTATTAAAGAAACTTTGATTCAAATTTTATATCCTTTACAAGGCTACCTACAACTGAGGAGAATGAATAAATCAATATTATTTGATTAAGGTCTTGGAAATATTGTTTTGTGTGAAATTGGAAAACTTTTTAGGAAAAACGAACTTTTTGTAGAACTCGGGTAGCATTGGATTCGTGCGCCGAATGATTTGTCTATATTTTTTTCGTCATGGATTTAAAAACCTACATACAAAGAAAAAATATAGTTGATCAATGTTAAAACAAACACATAATTTTTTAAAAAAAATGTTGTATGGTCACTGAAACAATTTATATTAATACAGCAATCATATTATAATTATGGTTATAATTTATGGTTAACAATATTATTTTTGTGGTTACTATAAAATATGTTTCTCCCTTTATAGCATAAGAAAGCTATTTAAAAAAAAATCACATTTTAATTAATTTAAAAACACCGGATTCTCCAATAAATGACAGTTTGACACCTTTAAATATATATTTATGTGTAATTTAAAAAATGCTAATTTTTATCTACTTATATTTTTGAATTATTCTTGTATTTAAATTATTTATATTGACTTTTACTTTTTCGATTACAAATGAGATTAGAAATTGTTAATACAGCTGTTTCATATTTAACCTTGACGCAAGATAACAATTGATTAATGTCATTTTTAAAATGATTGATGTTTTATCATATTTTTTACTATAAATGTTTTGCCATTTTTACACTAAAGCCTCGTTTGACAGATTCTTTAGATATTGCAATACTTATAATAATTTAACGCAAAATTGTATATACAGGTTAGAAGTCCTACAGTTTCTTTTTGTAATAAAAATATATTTCCTGCCATTGAGATTTCAGCCATTGTGGCCAAAGAAATATGTTTTAAATGTTTGCATTTCTAAAGCTCAGTTAGAGTGAAGAGCCAAAAGGAATTTATATATATATAAACCTGCAGAGTAAAAGGTTTCCCAATATTCAATGTGACTATTTGTGTCTAAAGACATTGGATTTTCCATCAACTCCAATAGATTTTGTAAAGTAAAAACGTTTTTAAATTACTTTTCAATACTCAATCGATGTCAATTTTTAACACCAACATTTATTTAAACGATGGGTTTGTCAATGAAAATCTCACACATTCCCACAAAATTGAAAGAAACAATGGGTGGTAAAAGCACTTGCTGAGTTGTATGTCACCTTATTTGCCTCCTTTTATTCCTAAAACTTACCTGCCTTAATTTGTTATCTGTTGTCAGGACATTAAACAAGTTGTTGGGTATATACTACGTGCTAGTTGAGTACATATGCGAACGTGCTGTCAAAGAATGACACAAAAGGAGAAAATATCTTAACAAAATTTTACAAAAATTCACAACAAAATTATACGCTCTATTACCACGACTGCTGTTAGTAAATAGTAAATAAATCGGCACGTTCAACTAGTTTTTTTATTCTGTTGTGTTCTCTTGTCAATGACCATCCATCACAAGTGTATCGCTAATTGTCCTCGATGTTCATTAATGAGTTTTTCAAAGTTTTGTTAATTTTGTTGAATTTTGTCAATGTTCAAGGTTAAAAACTTATTGCATTTATGTCGTGTGGCAATACACGATAAAGATGAAACAACCTTCAGATCGTTAATGAATTGAACTCTGACAAACACAAAGAACATGCAATGAATAATGAACAATGCAAAGATTTTCATTAATGATAAAAATGTAATTTCTTTTTGTCTTTTAATATTTTCTACAAGGATATAGGGATATGAAAATTCAGGATTTTATTTTGTTATTACTTTGTTACAAAGAAATCTAATGAATTGAAAAAAGATGCAAGATATTTATGTGTATGAGTTAATTGGTTAATATTTCCGTTTCACAAAATTTTGACATCATGGATTTTTTAAATATAATATTAAGGCACTTGCTGTAAGGAAACTTTTTAAATTTATTTAGTTTCTTTAGATTTCCTAATATATTTTTTTAATTGTTTTTTGCAAATTTAAGTCTTTAATGTTTTTGAAAAGAGTGTTAAAAGTTATTTACAGCCGCTAAAGTTGCATTTCATTTTACAAACATATCGAACTTGATGGCGGATTTTCAATTACTTGTGACAAGTGTACAACAGATTTTTTTAATATAAGGAAACTGTAACCCAAGTCTCTTACCAGCTTTAAAAATATACAATTACAAAATAATATAAAAACACACACCTAAAATGTTAGTGAACTTCAATTTGCTACTACCGCATTTTTTTTTTTTTTTTGTAAATTTTATAAATATTTATGCTTCAATGCTTGATTAAAAAATAAAACGCAGCAAGTAGGCTTTTTATATTACAAATATAAAATTATTTATAATAATGAAGAAAAAATTAATAAAAAAGCAGACTACGTTAAGACTATTTTTAGTTTTTAAATAAATTGAACGAGTATTAATGTGAATACCAATAATTGGTAATAAATAAAGAAAGTACTTCCCGCCTAGACATGTTGGGTGTTTGGTTCAAGCAATCAACTACCAAACTAACCGACCAACCAACCAACCAATAATTAAAGTAGTCATGTTTTATTTAAGAAGACGAAAAGAAAAACCAAATTGAATACAAAAAAAAAGCTTTAAAAACAAAAAATGTCACAAAAACTAACATGTTGTCCATAAATGTCAGCAACAATAATAACAACAACAAAGCAACCAACAACATCATATTATATAGAGTTGTAAGTGTTAAGTACAAAGTGATGTTAATGTTAATGACGATGATAAAGTTGTTGGCAAAATTACAAAAAAATGTAAAGAAAAAAATCACCTTCATGATCATTATGAATTTAATGCAAATTCATGTTTTTTTTCTTATTTAATTTTCTTTTAATATCTCGTGCTGTTTTTTAAATTATGTTTGAAAAGTTGGTGATTATAAATGTTGCGATTTAAAACCATAGAAATGAAAGAAAACTTATAACAAATTATTAATTTTTTATTTCATAGCATTCGTACTGATGTAAATTTCCTATTTTCCAACTTTCAACTTGTAACTTTCCCTTAAAGTGGCAAAACAATTTCTTTAAAATAATTTTGATTTAATGTGATTTGTCAGTTTTTGCTAAATGCCATCTTTGTAGTGATTAATGATCAATGTATTTGTGTTTTTATTTAAAATTTGTACTGCTTTGTTATTACACCTTTTATGATGAGGATTTACTCTAAACATGAGTACTCGATTAACAGATCTTTTATTTTGAAAATAAAATTTGTTTGAATTTTTAAGCTTATATTAGTTTTTTTTTTAGAAATAGATTTAACTTTAGCACGTTAAGTAATCTAAATGAATATTTTGTTAATATTAGTTTCTTGTTAATCTATTGTATTATAAGCCGTTAAAAGAGTGTTAAATGTCTGTACATTAAATAATTACTTTTTCTTATTTACTCATCTCATTACTTGAAGCATAATTTTAATTTTTTTATCATGGTTTTCTGTTTAAAAATGAAATACAACATAGAAATAAAAATAAACAAATTCGCAAAAAATACAGATTCGTAATTTAACCTTAAACTAAGATTAGTTAGATGTCATAATTGTAGAAAATTTCAAATGAAACAACAATGAAGATTCATTAAATGAATCACGTTTTCTGACAAAAAATTTAGTTTCATAAAAATATCAAAGATGTCTTAATAAAAAAAAATATGAGCTAATATTTTTGTTTCCATTTAATAACTTTCTCTTCATCTTCTATCTATTTGCAGATCATAATCGCATATTGAATCAAACGATTACAACACCAACAGGCAACAATAAAGCGATTGGCAAACCGGAAACATCGTCATCATCATTAGCAACAACATCCGAGCATCAAGAGAATGGTGGTGTTGTGGGCATTAATAATAACAATATAAATGAAAAATCTACAACAGCAAGTACCAGGACTAATTCTAGAACATCTTCACCGACAATACTAACAAATGCAACAACTACAACAATAATAAATAATAAGAAAACACCCGCCTCGCCAGCTGTTACAGCATCCAATACAAATGATAAGGTGAGTTTTTAAAGAGTTTCTTTTTCGGTCATTGTGAGAAACCTTAAAGTTTGTATAAGAAAATCA
This sequence comes from Protophormia terraenovae, assembly GCA_951394005.1. Lineage (NCBI taxonomy): Eukaryota > Metazoa > Arthropoda > Insecta > Diptera > Calliphoridae > Protophormia > Protophormia terraenovae. The sequence continues at coordinate 150,548,037 of OX596074.1, forward strand.
ACATCTGCCCTTTTCTTTTCAAAACAATTAAAGTGTTTCATATTTTCTTCCTTTATATGAGATTTTTAATAATTTTTTTTTCTCTTTCAGAAACTTCAATCAAAACTTCAAAATTCCTCAACAACATCCTCCACTACACCAACAGGTCGCAAATTGCTTTTGCAAAAACAACATCAACAATTATCGGAGGATGCACTAACCAATAACTCATCGTTAGAATTGAATGATGAATTACAACAATTAAAATGTCTAAATCGTCATTCATATAATGGGTCATTGAACTATCAAACATTTGAGCAACAACAACAACAGCTCCAAGAATTACAAAAACAAACAGAACATCAGACAAAAAGTACAGAAGCATTAGGAGTGCTACTACAATATTTAGTCTATGATGTAAGTACTTATTACTACATATATTAACACCAATATAAGTATGTATACAACTTACTGTTAGTATTATTTACTTACTCTTTTTACTTAGTTTTTTTTTTTTAATAAGTTATTTTTTATGGATATATTTACTCTGATTACATGGTTTGAATTTTTTTTTTTTTTTAATTTTTGTTACTATATATTTTGCAAGTTGTTATGATTATGTACATATGTATTAGTAGTCAGTCTAGGCAATAGAAAGTAAATAATGTAAAGTACAATTGTTGGAAACTATGTAAACAATTCATACATTTATAGAGACATAAAACAGTACAAACAAAATAGATCTAAGTGAAAGTTTGAAAATGCTTTTTTCTTTGTTTTTTTTTTTTTTATTGTTACTATTTTCTTTGTTTTCGATTTTTTGGCACTTGAATTTGAAATCAATATTTTAATTTACTTGCCAAATTTTTAAGATATTTCGCCAAATTGCTAAGAGCATAGTAAGAAAATATTTAGATGTCATGTTCTATTTAGGGTGATGCAGATAACAAATTCGTAAAATTCTTGGTAATTTGAGATTAAAATATTGTCATTAAATCAACATGATTAGGTTTTTATATTTTTATCTTTTGAAAGTTCATTGTTAAAATAATTAATTTTCAAATAGAAGTTATTATTTGTGCAAAAAAAAAAAAAAAAAAAAAAAAAATCGTATTTTTTTCCTTTGTTTCAGACAATTTTAAGAATTTTGACATCGATTTGTTACTGCATAGTTTTGGATATTTTGATATTAATAGCATATTTTTACATATTTCGTCATATTTAAGCATTATTACATTAAAGCACTTTTTTTGCGTATTCTTTTACAAAAATTTGCATATTTTGCGCTCAATAAAATTTTTTACATAATTTAACTTTTGTAATTTCTTAGGCTTTAGATATTTTTTAAGAACGAAAAGAAAATATTGTTTAGAAATTCGTATTATCTTAAGCATGAATATTATATAATTTAAGGTTTTGCCAGAAAAACTAATATTTTATTAATTCCATTTATTTTACATTATATTGGGCTAATAGTATTTTTTTCACCGTAGTTCATTTTGACAACTATGTCACGCAAAAGTACTGTCATCAGGTTTTCTTATTCAGTATGTGTCATTCTTTTGAAATGTAAACAACACTGTTTTTTAAAGCTTTGAATTTGGAAAGTTTCGTTGCAATAAGTTAGCATTTGTGGGAAGATTTACTTGGATATTATTTGTTAAGAAAAACCGCTACGGAAAACCATTATATTTTGATCGAATTTTATACGAATTAAAATAATTTTAATTCATCTAAAAGCATGGAAATTAGTTGCTACACGAACTGATAATAATAGAAGTCGAATGGCGATTCTGTGTGACTAGGATTTCAGTCAACTCACCAAAATGATACCGTTTCTGCATCGAATTGTCAAGGGCAATGACATGTGGATCCATTTTAATAATCCAGAATGCAAAAATCATACGTGAAGCTCGGACAACGAGAAATTTTGATACTACACTCGAATATCCTTGTCGCCAACATTATGCTCTATACTTGAATAACAGAGGGATCAGAAGAGTGTAATGAGATATTAAAACAGAGTGAATCTGTTATCAGAAAATGACAACAGACTTGAGTCCAAAAATTTTCCATCATCATAGCGCTCGGCCTTATGTTGCGCGACCAGTAAAAAGCTGACATTCTAAGAATTTTTGCCCTACTAGCGCTGTACAGCCCAGACAATGCCACTTTGATTAGGAATGTGATAGCGGAAGGTATCAAGAATTCGTTTCTGCCCTCAAAAAATGAGAATGGCAAAAGGATGGCAATATCTTTTCCATACCTCGAGTAAAAAGCATTAATTGTTCATTAAACAATTAATTGTTCATTAAACAATTAATGCTTTTTTGGTTACTTTGCCTATTATTTTAGTTTTATTGAAAATGTAAACGAACTCCAACATGATGATTTTAAATTATTGTTTAACTTCTCAATCAGCAAAAGTGCTGAGTAACATATGACAATTTCTAAAAAATAACATTTTTTTTGTGTCTGTAATATGATACATCTTTTACTAGACAATTCTAATATAAATTCTATTTTTTAAACATTGTAAAAACACCTTCGGATTCCAAAAAAAGTTTGCATTTTAGTTACCTTTCTTCTTTTCTTCCAAGTGGCGCCAAACTAAAAAAGAAGGAAGTAATGTTCTTTAGAACAATTGAACTGACAGCATCTGTTTCGCCTTTATTTCCATTTATTGATAGAATCTTTAGCACAAATGTTTTAAGTAGTAAAAAGGATACTATTAAATTATTGTATATTTGCCAACCTACTTTGCAGTAAAGTGTGTTTAAACCACTGGCTTAAATTTGAACTAATTTAGTTTAATTGTAGCAGAAATGTAAGATAAATCTTTTAGTTTCTTTGTTTTTACATTAATAGGAAAACAATACACCAGCTGGTTTTAAAAAAAATAAAACAATTGTTCTTTAGGTAAGATAATACTTTATGATCTCGATATCTACAGTATATGGTTTTTTTTTTTTTGCAAATATCTATAATTTATAAAAGATTTTAAAATCACTACTTTTTTTTAAAGCATTTTCTTTTTGTTCTCTTTTTATATTGAATAACAACAATAAATGAAAGTACATGTCCATAAATGTATGTTTTTATTGTTTTCAAAATTGTTGTTGCTCTTGTTTATATTTAAAGGACATGTGTAAAATGTATTTTTGTTTTAATGCAAATCCTTTTACTTACTTACTCTTTCTTTTCAATTAATTGTCTCAATGAAAAGGGTTGTATTTATTTTACATGATACGTTGTTGTTTTTGAAAAGAAGTGTAGAATTTTACAGCTTTAAAACACATACATTGCTCCTTTTGTAATTTAAACAAAACTACATTTTTTCGTACTTTTCAGTTTAAATTACTTTTACAAAAAATAGTTAATCGAAAAGTATATAATTTTGTGTATAGTTTTTATACCTGTTTTGGTTTTAAGTGCTTAAACTGTTGTCATTTTGATTAATTTTTTTTATATAAGTATAGTTTTCAGGTAAAATATTTATTAATATTTTTCTTTAATTTCGCGTATTGCATTTTCTTAACTTTTCTTCCGCTACAATATGTTAATTTTAAAATAACGGCAAAACCCCTCGGAATCACCCATAGTTTTAAATAAACACTTAACATAAATATGGTTTTTTCGCTTCCTAATTTTAATTCGAATCTTTAGTTTCCGTTTTACCGTTTTTTTTTTGTTTTTTCCGTCTTTAATTTGTCCTTAGTCATTGTGTCTTTACGCCTTTGTCTATAAGATTAATAGTTTGTTTGTCCTTCTAATACGAAAATATCAACTTAAATAGTATTTAAGTCGTCTACCATACGATTACAATGTCGTGGAAATTTTTGGCTGTTAAAACTAAAATTTAAGATTTATTCTTCAATTTTTAAATGGAGATATTTTTAAAATGAAAGACTTTAGGTTCGTTTAGTAAAAATAGTTGTAATAATTGAGGAGTCGCAGATCGAAACGTACTTTTATTTTATTATTTGAATTTGCTGGGAAATTGAGAATTAATTTTTTCGTTCCCTTACACAATTAATTTTTTCGTCCTCCTTTCCATAAAATGCATCGAATGACATCAATGCACCACAACAAATCTTAAGGATGTGTGAGATCAAATGACTTTTAAATGTAAAAAAGCACGTTTTGTTAAACAAATTTTGGAAAAATTTGCAATTTCTTTGTATTTTAAAGAAAATATTTTTCAAACATTTTTTAAATGATCCTAAAATACTGTTCGCATAAATTGTGAACCAAAATAACTAACAAACATTTTTGTTCTTAAGAAAAATATACCTCTTAAAATAAAAACAAGCGCGAATATATTCGGCCCGGCCAAATCATCAACTTTTTCAAATTTTACGTTATATGGAAGGGGGCGGTAATGTGGGCGGACCACGCCCATTTTTTGTTTCCGACTTTACATCGACTCCCGAACTATACATACTAAATTTCGTTGACGTACGTATTTTTATTGAAGAAATATCAACAGAAAAGTATTTAACGGACACCCTGTGTTTCTAGTTTTCAGCCCATAACTTTTTTGTTTATTAACCGATTTTGCCCATCAATACCAAACAAACCTTATATAAGATAAATATTTGTGCCAAATTTCGTCTCCCTACGTTGCCCCGTTCGAGCTCTATCCTGCTTTCAACAGACAGACGGACGGACATAGCTAGATCGACTCAGAATCGAACCAGGACCCAGAAAATATATACTTTGTGGGGTCTTAGATGATTCCTTCGACATGTTACACACGGAATGATAAAATCAATATACCCCCCATCTTTTTGATGGTGGGTATAAAAAAAATATGAAAAAAGTGAGATTTTTTCTGCAAAAAGTAGTTTTTTTTTTTTTTTTGCTGAAAAAAGTGAACAAATTATCCTATCAAAGTTTTTTTGGTAGAGTTCAACCCATTGAATACAAAAATAACAAAAAAGAAATTTCTGAAAAAAGCAAAAAAATACGTTTTGTTCTGCGACTTCTCAATTATCTTTAGGAAATAATAAAACTAATTTGAGTTGTTTAGAGTGAAAAATATGTTTTCGTTGCAACAGATTTTAAAAAAAATAACAGCTTTAAGTTAGCGTTTATTAATTAATATCCGCCAAGTCTTTTAAGTTAGCGGATATTAAATATGGTTAAACGCACTGTATAAAAAATATAAAAGCCAGGAAAACTAAAAATATGCAAAATATGCCACTAGAGATACTTTTACTGTCATAAGTCAGATAGAAAATTTTTAATTTTGTATTATTCTAAGAGTTATGCCAAAAATGGTCAGGCACAAAATTGACCACAGTGTACAATTTTTAAAATCCAATATGTATCAAATTAAAGCAATGGCTGTGCTTTAAGCAGTTAAACATTTGAAATGTAATCATTATTCATTGTTTTGTATCATACTGCAACAGTAATGCCATTGCTGATTTTTGTAAATAAAACAAGTTAAATTTCATTAAAATCATTGCACAAATTTTTATTTAATTTACAAATGAGTGAAGATATATAATTTATATGAATATGTCTTGTTTTATTTAATTAAAAAAAAAAAAAAAACATTAAATTAAATTACATTAAATTTAATCTCAATGTAAATTTAATGTAAAGAAGTATATTGGCCAAAAGTTTTTAACTCAATAAAATTCGTTTATAAAACAATATTTTAAAATTTACAAAAGATAATTCAGATCATAATTTTACATCTTTCAAATGTAACAGCAGAAAAATATTTAGTAATCTGATTAATTTGAAAACGCAGTAAAGAAATAAAATGTTCTGACAAAGGAAGGAACACTCGAAATGGAAATTATAAATTTTAACTTCTTTTATTCCAAAAATTCGTGAATCATTTATTTTTTACATATTATATTAATGTGAAAAAAATTTATGATACATTTTTTATGTTTAATGGTTTAATCTATGTTAAAATAAAACTAAAAGAAGTTCATGTGTAATTTTTCTTCAGATGTGTAATTTAGTCATCGGTTATGTGTAGTTAATAACATTCTTGATGACAACACTGCCTTTTATGCAAAAGGAAAAGAATTAGATATTTTCGTTTGGATAATATTTTTTCATTTGAAAACTATTTTCTAAATAAAAAAAAAACAAAGTAAAAATACGTTACAAAGCTTTTATTTTATAACTTTTTAAATATGCTTTCGTTTCTATTTTGTGCAATGTCATTTTATAATGTACCAATTAAGAATTAAATATTAAACCGATTTAACATTATAACCAGTTCAGAACAGTTGCAATCAAAGATCTACTCTCTGGAATTTACCATAGTAAATTCTTTGTACTTTATCAAAAAACTGTTATTCAAAGAAAAAATAATTTGTTTAAGAATTTTAATTTTGTTAATTTTTTATTTTATTTTTCACTTTTGTTATTATAAGATAACTAAATTGTATTTTAACGTTAAAAACTGAAAATGTAGATTTTAAAATAAATCTTTTAAAGTATATTTTGTTAGTAAAATATACGAATTTTTCGATTTTACGAATAGGCCTGACAATATATCATTCGTTAAATCGGAAAACCACTGTATCTTCATAACGATTGAGTGTATTGAAAAATAATGTAAGTAAAGCTTGAAGGCAATTTCAGTTCAAAATTTTGGATATTTAATTGAAAAAAAAATCAGACTAGACATTTTCGGGATATGTTTCTATATATGATACAACCTTGTTAATTTAACAGCTAAAGCTATTTATCGCGAGAACTAGAGATAGTTAAAAAAAAGTGATTTGTAAGCTTAAAACTTGTTAATACCTTGTGTCCGAATTCACTGAGATATTTATTATTATTTTTTTTTTAATTTAGTCAATCTGTTTATTTAAAGAATATGTAATATAATGATATAAACCTATCCTTTGCATAAAAAGGCTAAAACAAATAATTTCCAAAAATATTTGTTTAAAGTGAAGGTATTTATTTTTTTTTTCCAATAACATCAATAATTTTATGGAATTTTATCTATGAATATTTTTCTCAACATTTTGTTTATATAACATTTTAAGGTATTCTTACTAATAAATCTACAAATTCCATTGTGAATGGGATTAAAGATAGAAATTACGTTTTTCTACAACATAAACAATGAAAACAACACATCTGTTGTAATCACATGCAACAACTAAATGTTTGCAATAAACACACATATACATATAAATACGTATGTATGCATATAGTTCCACCAAAAATGTACATTACTTACATTTAAGTCAGAGTATTTTTGACATGTGTATAAATATTTTCATAAGAGTTCTTTGTAAAAATATATGACTTAACACTACATTAAAAGCCCAATGATTAGTTTAAGTCAATGTTGTTTTATTAATCTTGAAAAACAAAAGGAAGAAAATCGGAAATATTTAAAAGTAATAAACAATGTAGGATTTCACATTAAGGTGGTATTTGGTATTTGTCTTTTCAGTAAATAAATGGAATGTGAATAGAATTAAAAATTTTTAAAATAATATTGCATCTTTTAAGTATAATTATTAAAAGCAGTTTTTAAAAGAATGTTTTCTAAAGATAACACATTAATTTTTTATAATACAATTTAAAATTTTATTCACAATTAATTAATTGAACAGAGAGACGTAATGAAAACAGGAAAGATTTCCTGGCGGGAATCAAATCGGAATACGTCGGACTGATAGTATAGCATATTACCAATAACAAATATGATGTTAAACAAATTTAAGTTATTAGAATAGATTACGTATCTAACACATGTGGTTTTCTATAAAAAAGAAAACCTTTTTATTTTTTATAACTTAAGTATAGATTTTTTTTGAATTTGAAGTGAAAGCACTTGCTACTTATGCTGCTACCTTTTAAGGACATATGTATACATACATATCGGTAATATTCAAAGATTTAGTCTTATATCTTAAATAACAATCAAAGATTTTAAATAATTGTCCTTGTAAAAATCTTAGCTCACTTAGATCAAATACAATTATCTGAGAACATAGAATATTTTTTTTTTCATTGTTTGATTTCTCTGAAATAGGTACATACTCTACATATGTACATATGTTTGTATATTTTTCAATGAATATATTTTTTAAATCTTAAATTTTTTATAGTCATGCATATGTATGTAATAATGATAGATAAAGAGTACAACATATGACTACAACTACTTAAATACCTTGCGTACATCTGTTTTCGACTCTTTTATTATTTCTTTTATTTTTTTCTACTAAAAGAACATATTTCTCTATAATATTAACTACAAAAGACACAATAGTTACATACTCATAATGTATCATTTCAATGTCTATTATATCATATTGTGAAAATTTTGTAATGCCAAAAGACTTTTAACACAACACAAAATTTAAGTAAAATATAATCTCTAATATTAAACCACATACTAGACATTGTTACTAGTAAAATAAAAAGGAAACAAACATTTCTAAATTTTCTTATGCTCATAAACGTTTGCTAAATACAGTCTCAGTTTTGTATATCCTTTGTAATAGTTTCTCCTTATGTATGTATGTCTGTCTGGCCGTGTGTATATGAATGTATATTCTTATATGATTTTGTCTGATACCGCCTTCAAAACTGTTTACTTCTCCCTACAGATGTGACTCACTGGCTGACTACAGGTATAATTACAAACTGACTGCCTGACAATATTCCAAGTGTCTCTTTTTTCGTTTACGTTTAAACATCCTCTTCTATTAAATTTATGTCTTCTAATTTGACTACCAAACTGTAGTCAACATTTTAAGTACATATTTAGTTAGTTAGATTAGTTTTAGTATTTAGTTAATTTTCAAAATGTTTATATGGTGACACTTAAGTACACTCATACTCATATAGAATGGTAGACATTTGTTTTAATGTTGTAAAAATTATGTGTGACAGATTAATATTTCGGCTGTTTGGTTGGCTGCTGTTGTCGTCTGTTATAATAAATATTCATAATTAATAAATCAGTTTCAATGGTATAGGACGAACGGCTTGAAAAACTAATGACCGCATAATGATTTAAAGACAAAAGGTTGAATTTGGAATCCAATTACTGCGCATTTAAAGTTTTACGATTTAATTTTAAACGATTTTAAATCTGTTTAAATGACAGCAGGTTTTAAGCTTAATATGCATTAATATTTTAGAAATGAATTGCCAGATTATTATTAATTTTTGCTAGGAAAATTAATTCTTCTAACAAAGATCTAATTAACATAGAATTTAATTTTTTTTTTTTTTAATTTTCTTTAGAAATCTGAATTTCCAAATTTTCATTAAAAATCTACATATTTTAATATGTAAAAATTTAAAATGAAATAAATTTAAAAAATAAAATTAAAATTTTCTAGTTTTACGGTAAAAACTAAAATTTTACTAAAAAGTAAAAAAAAAATCAAAAGATTATAAAGAACTATTATTAATAAAAGTAAATTGAATGCGATCAAATTTCTTCAGACCATGAACCGAAAAACTTCAAGTTTATGTATAAATTTATATTTTTAAAGAAAAAATTAATATTTGAATTGAAATGAAATGAAATGTTAACGCATGAAGATATTTAATGTATATACATAAACTTGTCTTAAAATCAGAGAATTAAAAAAATTTCTTTCTTTTTTGTACACAAATACCCAAAATCTCAATCCGAGAAAAGGTCATTCAAAAATTTATTTTTCTTAATTGAAATAATTACCCTATCGCTATAGACACCGTCTCTGAGAAAATAATTATATTGAGTACATAATAAATACTTAAGCTATGTATACACGGTTGTCAGATCTAACAATGTTGGCAGATCTGACAATGTGATGGCAATGTACTGACAATGAAAAATTGTTAGCAACAGGTAAATTGCCAGTTTAGACGATCGTAAGAAAACCTTACAATTTCATTGCCAGTCAATTGTCAAACAATAAATTTATCTGCCAACAAAAATTGTCAGTTTACACTGTTGGCAGGTTGTTGTATGGCAAAAGTTACCAGATCCGTCGTCAGACGAATAAACTTTGCTGTTTAATGTGCAGCGTTGCCATTACAAATGATTTATCTGACAATGGCACCATTGTCAGATGCATAAAATTCGCACAGCTGACAATAAAAATTGTCAGACAATTATCTGGCAATGGCAACGTTATGTGTTTACACGATTGTCAGATGTCTAACAATATTATTGGGTTACAATTTACTGACAATGCTTTTTCTAACAACGTTGTAAGACATAAATTGTAAGTTTACACGGTTGTTAGAAATTTTCTGAACATTTTTCTGCCAACGTTGTTAGATCTGACAACCGTGTATACATACCTTTATACATTTCTGTTGATCTGAGCTACGCGTTTTGAGAATTTTACAAATATATTTTAAAAATTTCTTTAAAATTGACAAAGTTTCGATAGGGCTTGTGAGAAGAACGTTGTCCAAAGGCCCTCCGAAATTATTTTAAATGCATTTTCGTTAAAATTTCTAATGAAAACATTAAAAAAATGTTATAGGCTAAAAAATACCAATAATATTGAAGAGAAAATACCCCAAAAACATTTAATTTTCTGAAAGTTTTAACATAATATAACTTTTTATCGGAACGATATTGTACTATTTATAATTCTTGTTTTACTTATTGTAATTTAGTGAGAAATCAAGTCTATATTAAAAAAAAATTTAGTTAAAAAAATGAGAGAAAAATTTATTTTGAGCTAAATATCTTTTGAAATAATAGAGATAACTTTCCAACATAGAAGCGTATTTTTGTAGAGATTTAAAATATTTTTTTTTTTTACAATATAATTATAACCCATTATGGCGATTTTATAAAAAAAATACACACCCTTTGGTGGTGGACTTTGAACCCCCTGACCCTTTTTCAAATTAGTTTGAAAACACATCAGCTCCGTCATATATAATTTTATTCCGATTTCTTTAACGAACTATAAGTTGCAGAATAATTTGCAAAAAAAAGCGTTTCCCACGTCAAATATAAGGAGAAACTCTAAGCTAACATAAATTAATAAATGAAATTAATATCTCTAAGAGTTTTGGGAAAAAAGATCTCAAATTTACCTCTACACAAAAAAATTCAATTTTTAAAATATAATAATTGGTTCATGTATTACTTTAAGTTTCGTTTTATTATTTGGTTCTAATTTCTCAAAATATGATCAATTGAGTCTAATACAGACATTACAAATCGCTTAAGACCACAATAGAAAAAGAACTATATACAAAATAAATTGTAACCACAATTCTAGAAAGAAAATATGAATGTTTTTTTTGGAATTACACCAATGAATATACATATCGAGAGCTTATATTTAAAAAAGGCTATATGCAAAACCCCAACTTTTCTGAAAGATTAAAATTTAGTTATGTAGTATACAAACAATTAAGCCTTTGGATGTAAGATTTAATTTAAGATTTTTATATTTTAAAAGATAAGTGATTTTTTTTTATTTTGATCTTTATCATAACTAATAATTTATCAAGCCTTTTTTAATATTTAAACCAAAATAGGCTGTTTTTTAAAACAATGAGTTATCATTTGTATATTTAGGTATTTCCAGACAAGTTTGTTTTTAAAAATACGAGCATAAAACTGTACTATACTCCTTTAAACTAAGAAAACCTGGTGTTTATTTAGAACATATTCTTCAAATATTTACATTGAAAATACACTTACAATAAACGCCTACTAAAAACCAAGGCAATAAATAGCCTACCAAATAACCCTTGCTTAGTTGTTTTTTTAAAAATTTTAAATAAATATAATAAAACCCAATTTTACTCACAAAAATTTATTATTGATTCAAATGAAAAAGGAATAAAACCAAACAGGACAAAACAACTGTTTCACGTTTTATTGATAGACTTTGAAAAGTAATCTCCATTTAAGATAATATAAACCGCACAGAAACAAACAGCATCATAAAATGTGGTGGTTGGAATGTACATACATACATACATGCATATTTTTAAGAAATATTCACAATTAGTAAATTTAGTTTACTGCAAATATATTGTATATTATTTTGTGAGGATAAGAAAGTACACTCCTATATATGAGTGAGTACTCTACAACACACTGTACTTTCCATAAGCAGATGTTTTTCTGTAAGAATTGTTGTATGAATATCCTCTGTTTCTACCTGCTATAGTTTATGAAATCGAATTGCTATAAATACTGTGAGAAGGAATATTTCATCATTAGTTTACATTTAGCCATCAAGTGTTCAACACGTACTTTATAATTCAAGAGATAATTATTATTTATCTATCTAGTCTTGTTTTTAAAACTTTATTTTTTTTTAAGAATTTATTGTGAAAAATTTTAAATATTATGATGTTTGATAAATTTGTATTTTCCAACGAAAAACTATCAAATCAAACTATGGATTTCGATTTGATATCTTGGTCATCTACACCCTGTTCATCTCCAACAATGCGCACATTTAACCACGATTTTACACTTTTAACACCTACCAAGGTATGTTGAGTTTTGTAATAAATTCACCACCACATCTCACACAATACTCGTGCTACTGAATTGTAACAAGTTTTTATGACTTAACAATGGGATTAAATAAAAGTAACGAGAGAATAATATTTTCCGATCTTTGTTAATATGAGGCAATTTGCAAATTACTTTTTAATGATTTCTTATGAATTTATCTACCTGTTACAAACAGCTCATTAAAATAAATAAACATAATTGAATTGAAATTCATGGAATTTTTTATTTATTATAATTTTTTTAGCTGGATGCTTTTGCATGTCCTTCTTTGAAATCGGAAAGTTTAAAAACTAAAGAGAAATTAAAGAAAACTTTACTATTATTGGATGAAGCCAAAAATGTTTGCTCTGAATTGCAAGATCAGTTGGGTGACAAAGATGTCTACTATACACAAAGAGAAAATGAACTCCAGGCCTTACACCGCTGTGAATTGGGAAAAGGTAAAATTATCATAAATTACAATAATATTTTAATTATTTAAATAATTCATTTATAATATTTTTTTCTCCTAAAGCTCAATCAAATCTTGTGGAATTCCAAAACATGGCCAAACAACAAATTTCTTCATTGGAAACACAATTACAAAACTCCGAAAGCGAAAATAAACGTCTTTTGGAATCATACCGTACCGAAATGGAACACAAATTGTCACAAAAACAACAACAATTAGATGCGGCCGAAGAACGTGCAAAATCTTTAAATGAACGTTTACAGGCTTTAGAAATTTCAGAACAACAATTACGGGTACAAATTACCCAAACCGAATCATCATATGCCGGCCGTTTACAAGCTGCAGTCGAACGAGAACATGAACTTAGCGAACGCCTTAAGCAACTTACCAAAGAATTGGATAAACTAAAAGCTTTGAAAGAGAATAATGAACGTGAGTTAAAGGAAAAATTGAATCTTTCCAACGATGAAGTGGCTGTTTTGAGAACTTCTCGTAGAAGTCTTAATGAAAGTGGTGTTAGCTCGCCACGTAACACTTCTTCGTTGACATCATCTGCCCATATGGAGTTGAGTCGCTTGCAAAGTGAGGCAGAAAGTTTAAGATGTGTTTTGGAGTTAAAACAAAAGGAAATCTCCAAACTGACCAAACAAAATGAAGAACTATTAAGAGATGCTGATGAGAAATTGGCTTTACAAGCTAAAATCTCTTTGTTGGAATCGAAAAATGAAATGTTACATTCGGAATTGGAAATTAAGTCGGAAAAGGAAAAGTAAGTTTACCATATACTTTTTTTGGTTATTTTAATATTAATAATTTATGATTTATTTATGTTTAACAGAGAATACCTACGACAGATTGATGAAGTTCAAAAGGCTTTCAATCATGAAACTGTCAAACGTACTCGTCTCTCTTACGACAACGAAGCCTTGCAATGGCAACTGAAACAACGTTCCGAACAATTACACATAGTGGAAACCAAATTACAAGAACTGTCGGCCCATGATATCTCCGCCACCTCAGTAGCCAATCGTTCCTCACAAAATGGTGCATCATTAACTTCTTCCATCCATATGGAGGATATTTCACCACCCACTTCACCCGTAATCAAGGGAGTTATTGAGAAAACCGATTCTGTGTCTTGGGTACTTGAAATGGATGATGAAACACCTGAAGTGGCTGCCTCAAAAATGGTCAAGCGTGCCGGATCATTTAGATCTGTGGAACGTAGTCCTTCGACAAGACGGCAATTGTCGGTCAGTGCCAGTGCAGCCTGCGGTGGTATGACAAATTGTAATTCTAGTTTGATGGAGGTGGCTGGTCCCAATCCCCTATCCCAGTCTATGTCGGCCACATCAGTGATAAGAGAACATTCCAAAGTTGAAACCAATGAATTTAGCAACCGCTCTCATCCTCGTATACGCTCAAAGTCAGTTAGCATAAAAGGCTGTGAAGGCTCTCAACAACAGCCCAAATCAGCGAAGAAAGTATCCAGACAATTGTCTGGTGGTTCCAGTGCGAGAAAAAGTGAAATAAATACCAACTGGAAAGAACCTGTTCTAACTAGTTCTCCCTATGCAATGAGACCCAGATCTTCAACACTCAAAATTGATAGCGAATCGGAGGAAATGCTTTTTAGACGCAGTTCGGCCAAGTTAATCACTTGTGACACTTCTGCCTTAAATAAAGGTGAACGTTTAGAGATGCGTTCTTTACCTTCCCATCCCTCGGTGCAGGACTTGAAGGTGATCAAAAAGTGTCAAGAAATTCAAGAATCCGCTGGTGAGGCCATGGTTTCGGGCACAAATTCAGAAGATGAAAGTTGTTCAGCCTCCTCAGATGATGTGGTCAGTACCGCTTCCTCTTCGGCTGCTTCTGATTCAACAACTTCTTCAAACCAATTGAAAAACTCACGCATGTCTTTTGAGGAAGTTTTGCTTATAGAAAAAATAAATAGTTTGTCGGGCACCCCAATGGAAGTCAGTTGGTCCGAAGATGCTGATGGTCTAGCCAACAGCTCTACACTATGACATGAAATTCGCGAAATGTATCAAGTCCACGAAGACGACGAGGACAGTTTTTGAAAATATAAAAATCTTAACCAAAATAGGAAATTGTTGTTTAAAAGATTGAAAAACTAAAAGAAGTAAATGTAGAAATACAACAATTACAAAAACCTATAAATGGCTATGAAAAAGAATATTGGATATACCGTTATTCAGCTAAAACTAAAGTAAAAACTAGCTACAACTTTTGACTCTTTCCCATTTTAAAAAATCTCGAACAAATTGATTGGCCTCGAATACTGAAGGTGGAGGAGTTTTTAAATGTATGTGTATTGTGTATACGTTTCACCAGGACTTTAATTATAGAAATAGCATATAGAACTTAAAAAAACAAAACAAAAATAATATTATCTTACTATCTAACCCAGCAACAATCCTTTGGTGCGTTTAAACAAACTTGATTTTTTTCTTTACTTGATATTTTCTCATTACAAGTTTTTCCTACTCTCTTAATATTATTAACGTTTAGTTTAATTTTTACCTTTAAAATGAAATATACTTGAAATTTTGTTATGTACATATTTTATTTATTTATGTGAATTTATAAAATACTTATGCCTCAAAAATAATAAAACATAAAAACCAAAAGAAAATTTTAAAAATTATATGAAAAGAAAACCACCCTGCTAAAAACAAGAAACAAAAAATAAAAATTTATTTAAAAAACAATTACAAAATCTTAACAAATTTGCTCTAAATGTCTCTTTTTAACTACATACTTGTGTAATACAATGTATATGTAGATGTATAAGAGAACAAGTGATATATTACTAAACAAAAATAAAATAAAATTTAAACAAAAAGGATATTGATTAAAAACTTAATATGAATCTTAAAAATTGGTTTACTAAAAACAAGCAACGTATTTAAAATTTATTCTTACTCTCTCAACCAAAGTAAAACGCCTTTTATTTGTATAAGTTATAATGAAATCTTAATCTATCTACCTAAAAATACATACTATATTAATGAAAAATATTTAAATTTTGGATAAAGAAACAAAATTTTGAAACAGAAACAGAATAAATGCTAAAAAAAAAAACAACAAAATGCCGTCTGTGTAACTAAAGAATTACAAAAAAATAGTATTTGCTAATGCCAAGTTAGACATCATTTTTTATATTAAATTATTGTTCTGAGAAATATTAAAAAAATTTACTATACATTTTCAATATTTAGAAGGACTTAATTAAGTAACGTATTTTGTCAAAGAGTTTATTTTAATAAATTTATATTTTTGAAAATGTTTACTGACAACAATCTGCACATTTTCTATTCACATACATTTTGTTTATGTGATATTTGGATGAAATTCAACTGAAATTCGTTAAATGTTGATTTTTGACAGGTTTTTGATAAATGATTATTCCAATTTTAATTAAGTCCTATTTGAATTTTTATATAATTTATTTTTTGTTCAAAAACATTTACTACACCAATACTAAATACTTATAGGAAAACATGATGTCGAAATAAATTGCAATGATATGCTTTCAATATTTATATATGCATTAATGAAATTATCATTTATTTATTATATTTTATATCGAACATTCATTAATTTTTATTTACTTGGAGAATTGCAAAAGAAAATCAATACTAAAGTATCTGTAGTAATTAAGACGTAGTAATAAATATTATATAAATATGTATAAAAAATTATTTATTTATATTTAAATTGTTAATTTTATTATTACAAAAAAATGGACAACACTAAATTATTATAATTTGTCAATGCTTACGCTGGGTTTTTAAGGGTGAATTTTTTTTTAAGTATTCTAAGGAATCATAAAACGTAAATATCCCATTTAAAATATTTTCTTAATTAAACCCTTTTTAAGCCGAAATGCATTATTGTATGTATTTAATAAAAATATAAAATTAATCCAAATCCAAAATTTAAATACCTTCATTTTGAAGGATAATTGATTATCCAAAAAAACTAAATGTTTACCATTAAAAAGCTAAATTTAAATTTAAAATTCATTATAGAATTACAACAATTTGTTTATACACAAAAACATTTTTAACTATTAATATTTTCAAAAATCTTGTAATTTATTTTATAACATTTTTGAAAAATTTAGTAAAATAGTTATTCCAGGCATTGATATCTATTGACTTAAATTATAAAAAGAATAATTTTTTTTTTTTTCAAAAAAGAAAAATAATTATATTTCTATTGTTTTAGAGACCAATGTTTTAAGTTTAGTTTAGTTAGTAATTTAATATTGATCACAATTAGTTATTACTTACATTAAATATTTTATTAATAAATTATTATAATACAACAATTTGAACATATTTAATAATATGTATAATGTTCTTAAAATTTAAATAAATTTTAGCTTTAATTTATTTGTTATGTTTACTTTGTTAAATATTTTAATTTTGTTTATATTTTAATTAAGTTAATTTAGTACATTTTATTCTAATTCTAATTTATAAATATCTGAATGTTAGTATGATTCCCAAAACTAATTTGTATGTGTATTTAAAAACCAACGTAAAAAACAGTTTAAACAGTTTGTATATTAAATATAGCTGAAATATAAAATGAAATCAATTTCTGTGTAAGGTTTTTATACATTGCATATAAATTAATTTGCCTAAGTAAAACCTAAATTATAAATCAGCTTAATTTAATATACGCAATTGTTCTTAATAACAACAAATTATAAAAATTTAATTTATTATTTTATTTTTAAGTATTCTATGACAAAATCATCTTCAAATCTTAATAGTAATTATCCTTATAATTTAGTATACTATTATACATATTTATAAACAATTTAATAAAATACAACAAAAACTGCAGCCACAAAACAAAATATTCTCCCAGCAAAAAAAAAAAAAAAGAAAAAACTTAAAAATAACAAAATATAAACATTAGCATCACTTTTTAAAAGTTATATATAAAATAATAATAATCCCCCGCCCTACATAATATGTATGTTTGTATGTCTGAGTGGTGTTTAAATTATGGTATTGAAAATAAAGAAAATGAATAGATAAACCCAGGAGTTATGTTTAAGTATAGCAACAATAATAATAAATATAATAATTTATCAGCAATTTTTTTGCTAACAACAAAAAATATTATAAAAACAAATAAAGTAACAAATGAAAAATACAGTATAATTGTTTTCAAACACAAAAATCTAAATGTTCTTTTAATTAAAGTTTTTAAAAAGTGAAATTTGTAAAAAAGTGTAAGTAAATTTAAACGAAATCGGGAGAAATAAAAAATAACAAAAATCAATAACAATATTGGAACATACATACATATGTTAATGTAATTTTTTATACATGAATATAAAAGAATGCTCGTTTTCCATTTTCCATGCCATATACAATTTCATCAAAATATTTCGAAATTGTTTAGGAGTTATAACGTTTGAAGAAATTTCGTATCAAAAATGCACTTACTAAAAAATTTTAATGGCCTGGTATTTCACACAATTGTTTATTGAAATTTTTGGACCATTATTATATTACAATTGTATGTGTTCTGGCTTTTGATTTCACAATATGTAAATTTACATTTTTAATATTAAAAGCATTTTTATATAAAAAATTTAATTTTACGATAAGCTAAATTTTTTACTGCAAAGCCGTAAACTTCTTGTTCGTTGCCTTTAAAATACTTTCCTTTAACTATGTTTATAAAATTTTTTCATTAAAATTCATTCAATAAAAATATCTTAAAATTCGTGAAATTTAAATATTCTTTGATAATATTAATATTTTTTGGTGCTTCACTTTTATTAATAACTTTAAAAAAAAAAAAAAAAAAAAAAAAAAAAAACTCAAAATATACACTTAGTTTTACTTTGGAATGTAATGAAAGAATTCGTTTTTACTTGTGATTAAGTTTCTGAGACCGGCCGAAGGTCAACTACACGAAAAAGAACTTTTAAAAACTAAATATTTTTGTTCAACCGTTCAGCCGTTGATTTTAATTTTCTTGGAAATATGGAATAAACAAACAAAAATTTGAATGAATCAATAGTTCCTTATATGTAGTAAATGAAAATTCTCTTACAATTTGAAATTGAAATATTTAAGTATCAGCCAAGGAATATTCAAAAGCATACCCCAGTTACATACACTATAAGTATTATTATACATTTAATTGAATATCTACATATGAAATTTTAATTCTAAACTTTCTGCAAATTTGGAAATGGAAATTTGAACACCAGCCATATATTCCTAAAAAACATCCAATTAGTTTAGAACTAATTAAAAAATTGTTTTTAAACTGAAAGTACCTTTAAAGTTTCAGCTCTCCTAAAATATTTTTCACACATATTACATTTATGACCACAGCCCAGTTCATGCATCGTACGTATGTATAGTTTTGACATACAATTTTCCACATTCTAAGAAGGGAAACTTTTTCTCTTTGGTCAATTGTGTTAATTTATTAGTGCGAAAAACGTAGCCCTGTGTAAAAGATTTGCCACAGATCTCACATCGATGTTTCAATATAACATCGTTTGGACTATGAATACGCAGCATATGACTTAAAATTTTTACGATCGGACAGAGATTTTCCACAATGCATACATTTAAAGTAATCCGGATTCAAATGACATTGTTTCCACGATGGATAAGCTGCTAGCAAGGTTTTGAAATCAAAATCTAGCATCGCCACTGCACTAACAGTTCCAGAAATTGTTCATTGGACCGGCAGATTATATCAATATTGTTAGCTGCTTATTCGGAGTTATTAACATTTAACGGGAGGTACTTTTGTCACTCATTATTGTTAACTTTTAAGATTTTGTTTAAAAAAATACCTTGTCAATTCCACAAACACCAAGTGGCATATTTTTGAACATACAATCTGCTCTACGATGGGTCTGCAAAATATTTGTATCTTCTTTCCGTCTTCTTCCAGTTACCAATCATATTATCATGGATGGTAGTGGGCCCTTGGTTACTTAGCAACTAGATACTATTGAAATTTACACTTAAAAAAGGGTAAATTACCAATTTTAATAACCTGCTGTGATTCACGTAATTAAAAATCATAAATTTATTAAGTATTATATGCTTCTTTTCAACTTAACTTTTTTTGTTTCTGTATTTATTCTTAAAATAAACTTTTACTTTTTAAAGTTCCATATCGAGGGTCTATATTCAAAACGGGCCTCATGCAAAACACCATTGTTCGGGAGAACATAAAAACTGTTTATTTCCCTCATTTTTCAATATTTTGCAATCTGTTCTTCTACGGGTTATTAATATTACGTCTACAAAACCTCACGTTAAGGTAGATAGCCCGTTTTGTCTTAATTATTTTTAATGTATGTTATAAAATGTGCATATAGCCCGTTTTGTTTATTGGAAATTAAAGAAGTAAAACATAATAGTTTTGGAAAAAAAAATTGACAATATGTTAAATTTATATCATACCAACCAGGAGATAAGAAAAAGCGAAATTTTGTGGTTGGCTGGACCATCTTTAATCGTTAGAAATTTAAAATAACAGGAATGTTTACTAAAATGACGAAAATGTGTTCAAAATTAAAATTATAAATTAAATTTTGAAAAAAAATTGCTAAAAAAATGTTTGCAAAAAAAATTTTAAACCAATTAAAATTGTATCAAATTGCATATCAACAACTCAAAAATGATTAAAACCTTTAAAAACGATGTTTATTGCACTTTTTATTTAATTATCATTTTTTTAAGAAACTGATTTTGGTATCTAAGATGATGTTTTGCTTATAATTACGAATTTTATTAAAATTTGTTCATTCCTGTCTTTAAATCTAGCGTATAGGCTAAAAAAGGCTAAAAATCTAACTTCAATGGCTGTTTTCTTCGGACTGCATTGAGATAACAAAATTTTTATGAGACATATTAAAATTATAATTTCAAATGTTTAAGAAAAGTTCAAACCGCAAAGAAATTCTCATTATTTATCAAAAAAACATGCATATAGCCCGTTTTGCCTTAAAAAAAAAAAATAGTCCAAATTTGTTTATATTAATTTATATTTATATATTCCTAATAGGAATATAATGAATTCTGTTGTTAATTCTCAAACTATCAAGTTTTTGACAATTCTATTTGTTTATTTTACTTATTCTGCTCCTCGCTGTCGCAGCGTAATTAGCTTCGTTTGAAGATGTTGGCCGAAAAACAAAGATGGCGATTTTATATGCACTTAGATGGTTCAAACCATAGAGTAACATATAGAGGCGAAATTCTCGACTGACAATTGAAAAAAATTGTTGCTTTGTAAACAAAAGTGTTTTTATTTTCTTCTAGCAACAACAAAATGTATTTGATTACATGTATTTTGTTGTTGCATGAGTTAGGTTTTTGACAATTAGTCTCGTCTCTTGTTACTCTTTGGTTCAAACCATAGATTATAACATAGATATGAATTTCCGTTTTCAAAAACCTAAGTCGGTTGTCAAAAAAACCTAAGTCTAAGAGTGTGTTAGTAAAATTTTTAATTGAAAACAAAAACAATTGTAGTACGTGTGCCTTTTGGAGTAATTTTTTTCAATTGAGTTTTTATTAAGCTTCATATCTATGTTATAATCTATGGTTCAAACCTGCGCCGATTTAAACGGCGGCGGCGGCTTTGCTAAAAATTGTCGGCGGCGGCTCAAAATCGGTTGTTAGCCGGCTGAACATTGCACTATGGTTTCAATGACCACTTTTTTTGGCCAAAATCACCAAAATGGAAAAATAACATGTCTTTTTTTAAATATGATTTGGTTGAAATCAAAGCAATTTAATGTATTTATATTGTATTTAAGAAAATTAATTAATTTTTACACTTTTCACGTGTCAGAAGTATAGTCATTCCAAAGGAATAACTTTATTTCACTTATAACTCAACCTAAAGGCGTGAATTTTCTTTAGCAACATTAATTTTGATACGCAATTATATTTTAGTAATATCTGCTATTTTATTTTTTTTTTAATCTAGGCTTTTTTATTCATTGGTTAGACCTACAAGGTAAGAATTTCCAATGCTAACGGAAAAGATGGATTTTCTCGAAAATCGCAAAACGAGACAATATTGAAAATATAGACCAGATATATGTTTATTTATTTCCGTTGAGTTTTTCATTTCATTTTATTTATTTCTTTACCAATTTTCACTAAAAACTTGCAGGTCTAATGAAACGTAAAATTTCTTAGGAATCCAATTTCATTTTGGGTTTTGCAAAACAAACTGTATTTTTCTAAGATGACAACAAGTTTTAACTGATTTCATATTCAATTATAAAAGTACTTATCCTAAGATCTATTTTTTATAATAAAATTATTTAAAAAATTGTTGTACTCAATAATTATAAAGTATTGAAAACTGTTGAAAAATATACCTTTTTTATACATATTTTAAATTTGCTTAAGAAACTGAACTTTGACCTGTTGTATTATGAAGACAAAACAGTAAAAGTAGGAAATGACTTCATTTTTTAGCGTTTTGAAGTGTTTACTGCAAAACTACGACAGTTAAAACACAAAATTAGTTTTGGCCAAGAAAAGTGGTCGGCGAAACCATAGTCCATTGGTTCACAAATGTGGTTCCAAGTCCCATTAGATGTAAGGGGGTCCGAAGACCGTTTGTTTGAACTTTATTTATAAGTATTTCCTAAAAGATTTATAACATACATTTTTGTATTTTTGTACTTCTAATGTGTCAAAACGGAAGACCTTTTGTTTGAAGATTATTTATATTTTTAAAATTATTAAAAAAGTATATATGATCTTGAAACAGATCTTCTCCCTACACATGTAAAATTTCAAGCTGAAGCAGTGTTGTCAGTGGAAATTTTTAAAAATACCTACGGCTGATGAAAAAACCGATTTTCCCTACGCGTCCAAAAAATTGTAACAAGTTCTTTAAGATTTGTTTCTCATCTTATCGTATAAAAATGCTAATTATCAATTTCCAAAAATTAAACTTTAAAAAATTATATTTTACTATGTCTGCTGATATGTTTATTTTATTTCATTGCGTTTTTACTATTTTATTAATAAAAAATATCTGATGAACGAGCCAAGTACTAAAGATTTTTCCCAAAGTTAGTTGATCTATCTAACCTGTTAGATAGATCAAAATGATCCAAACATTTTGTTTAATTTCTTGTTTAAAATTTGTTCTTCAGGATAATATTTTCATAATAGGGGATCAAATTCTACATTTTAAATTTTATATTTAATGATAAATATAATATTGAAACTTGTTTTTTTTTTCATATATTTCAAAGAAAGAAAACATCTCGATTTGAGTTGTTTAATTATCTAACAAAATAAAAACAACTAAATTTATATTTCATAATAAAATTTTTAAATTTATCAAAGCTTTATTGAAAAAATTTCCATACAAATTTGGTTAATAAAAAGTTTATAAATTTAAAAATGTTATTATGAATAAGGCAGTAAATTTACATTTGTTCACATTTATTATTTGTTTAAATATTTTATTTTTGGAATTAGAAAGTATTTGTGTGTAAAATTTTTATTTAAATCAACAATTTGTGAAAATATTTTGGCGAACGAAGAACAGGCCAAAAAGATACACATAATAAAATTATATGTGAACAGTGATGCTTAAACTTATTGTGTTTCTTAAAAAACTACACCACTTTTAACGGTATTTTTTAAAAAATCAATTGAAAATAAGATTTTCTATTTAAATCATTGGAAAATTAGATTTTTCATTTAAATTTTTAAAAATAACAATTGAAAATTAGATTTTTATTTAAATTTTAGAAAAGAACTGTTGAAATTTCTATATTTCATTAATATTTCAGAAAAGATTAATTGAAATTACAATTTCTATACAAAATTTGGAAAATATCAATTGAAAATTAAGTTATTTATTTTGCATTCAGAAAAGAACATTTGAAAATAAGTTTTTTATATCAAATTTAGAAAAGAACAATTTAAAATAAGTTTTTATATTTTAAATTTAGACAAGATCAATTTATAATTAAATTTTACATTCTAAATTCAGAAGAGCACAAATGAAATTCAGTTTTTTATTTTCAAATTTATAAAATAACAATTGAAATTGAGAAAAATTCATTAAAACTTAGAACATTGAATAAGAGTGATTTAAATGATAACATAATGTTAGGTCAACTTAATTTATATTACCTTTGAGCAAATAAAATTTAGAGATTGTATCAAATTCTTCTGGAGTGTAAAGTATGAATTACTTTTACTCTTTATTTCACTCTATACATTATTTCAGTTGAAGCTCTGAATTTAATTTAGTTTTTTCAAAATTTCAATTGTATTTTTCTGAATTTTAAATGAAAATTCTTCTTTTCAAAAATTAAAATAAAAAATTCAAATTATTTTCAAAATTATAAATGATTATTTTGAATATTCAAAATCAGTTTTTCCTTTGTAGTAGATATATCCAGAAACCTTAAAAGTTAAATTGTAAAACTCATATGTGAAGTTACAGTTTAATTCGAGTGTCTGATAGGTTTTTAAACAATAATGTACATCGCCTCACCACAAGTTCCATCACAAATTACAAAATATATTTTAAGTTTTAAACTTAAAATTCAGTGTTTTAACGCAACAGTATAAAAAATTTTAGGATTTACAGAATCTCTATACTTTTCTTAACCTCTGCCTCAATATATATTCTTTAAAAGGTGTTATTTATTTTCTTTCCATAATATAGCTTTTATTTTTTACCCACATGCTTAATGATGCTTAATGATTCTAATTCTTTTGTAACAGTTTTAATCAAATTCAATTTTAAAACGAGTAACAAAATTTGTTCGATTTGAAAACGATAACATCATGTCAATTTCGTTTTTATCACAACCCTGATCACAACTTAATTTATTGTGATGTTCATAAAATAAAATGGAAAATGAAATCGATTTCGATTTCACAATAAAACGAAATTGAAATCGAAAATTGTATGTGTATTACAACCTTTTTCGTTTTTGGCTCGAAATCGATTTTCATTACATACCTGATTATTTTTTATGTGGAATGGTAGTCTTAATTGCATGCAACAAATTAGAGTAATGTAATATTAGGCGAAATGTGTTCATAGTGCATTTTTAGGGCCTAATACCTATTTTATTATGTAAATTTCCAATATGGACCACAAATTTTCAATAATATTGAGGACTGGCGACTGTTTAGAGAGCGTCGTTAAAATTGGGCCTTTATATATTAGCAAATTGTACACAATACCAAATTTATTATTCGGATCGTTATGTTGGCAATATCAAAAATATGATAATATGCCCTGATTTTTTGCACTATGCAACAAATTATCCTTTACGATGTAGATACCTTTATATCGTAAAGGATAATTTTACGATATAAAGGTATCTTATATCGTAAAATTACCTGTCTAGGGAAAGGTAAATTGGGGGGCAAATTTGCCGCCGAAATTCATGAGTCGACAGCAATGCTAAAAATGTCGCCGACATTATAAGGAAATTTATGAAAAAAAATTTTAAAAATTAATATTAAAATTTAATATTTCAAGAATATAATGAATTTACTAAAGGTTTTATATTAAATTCATTAAGCTTGACCGAAATCAGCGGCTGTAATTGAGTCATGTTTAAGCCGAAATTTCCACGGCGGCTCCTGAAAATCCTTCGGCGACTCGACTCAGCCGGCTTAAAGCCGGTCGGCGTAGATCTTTGACGTGCAATTTCAACATATTAATTTAAAAATAATCGGCGGCTCTTTACAATAAATTTCTATCACATACTTTTAGGCGTTGCATTAAATTTATTTTAATAAAAAGGCATTGCCAGCCTAAATAAATAAAATTTATTTTTTTTAACAGTTCAAATTTTACTTTATTTTTATTTTATTTTACAATTTAAATATACATTCTAAATACAAAACATTTTTAAAACAAATATAAAAACTTGTACTTATTTACATAAAATCTACTTTGTCTGAGTGTATTTTTTACTTTTTACCATAAATCTTTTGAAATTGTTCGATTAATTTGAACTTTTGAATTTTACCGGAAGTGGTTTTTGGAAAATCTTCAACGGTTATCACATAACGAGGAACTTTAAAGTGGGCCAATTTACCCTTGCAATATTGTTTGACGGTTTCACGATCTATTGTAGCATTTTTGTCATGCATGCGAATAAAGGCGCAAATCTCTTCACCCATTCGTTCGTCGGGAACACCAATTACCTGAAGAATAGAAAAAATATTTTAGTATTTTATAAAAATATTTACAGTTTTAAATTTCATAATATTCTACTATTAATACTTACATGTGTTTCCAAGATGTCTTCGTGGGCATTTAGGAAATCTTCAATTTCTTTAGGGAAAATATTTTCACCACCACGAATAATCATTTCCTTTAGGCGTCCAACAATACGGCCATAACCATCAGGTTGCAAAACAAATTGATCTCTAAATTATAAATAAATATGTATAAGACGTAAAATAACTTAATTATTTTAAACATTTTCCCACTCACCCTGTTCTCAACCATTTATCAGCTCCAATTGTTTCTTTGGTTTTTTCTTCATCGCCATGATAACCCAACATAGTCAGATAACCTCTGACCAATAATTCACCCGGTTGTCCAAAAGGCACAATATTTCCTTCAGCATCTACAACTTTGGCTTCAATATTGTCTTGTATATGACCAACGGTATTCAACACTTGTTCCATAGAGTCACCAGGACGTGATTGGAATATGGAAGCTGATGTTTCTGTCATACCAAAAATAGTACGAACTTCTTGTAGATTTAATACACTTTTCATGTCTAAGAAAAGTTGTGGTGAACAAGGAGCACCGCCAGTCACAGCCATTTTTAAGGTGGTAAGAGGCAGGTTTAACTCACGTTGTTTTTTAATGAGATCAACATACATAGTGGGCGTGCCATGGATAACAGTACATTTTTCATCAACTACTGCTCTTAGAGAATGTTCAGGACTAAAACCGGGTGAAGGTAAGACTAAAGCAGCACCATGGCTCATACCGGCCATGATGCTAATGACCACACCGTAGGCATGAAATAGAGGTACTTGAACACATATTCTACCACCTTTTAAGTGATTACGATTTCCAATATGGATAGCATTGTTAACAAAACTAAAATGAGATAAAACTGCTGCCTTAGGATGACCAGTGGTTCCTGAAGTAAATTGTACATTGCAGGGTGTATCGGGTATAATGTAGGGCTGTAATTTATAAATATCATCCACACCCTGTTCATCACCCAAACCCAAAACTTCATTGAAAGTAAAAGCTCCCTTAAGTTGAGAATCTGTATGAATGATGACTGCCTTTAAGTGGGGTAAATTTTCACTCTTTATTTTACCCTTTTCACTGTTGGGTAATTCGGGGCAAATACTATGAATAATCTCATAATAATTTTGAGTCTTATAACTCAAGGGACATACAACAGCCTTAACATTAACCTTCTTTAAACAGTATTCCAATTCAGGACCTTGAAAAGCTGGGTTAATGCCTACGGATACCAAACCAGCACGAGAAGCAGCCAACATCGTTAAATACCAATGCATATTGTTGGGTCCCCAGATACCAATGTAATCACCTTTTTTCAAACCTAATTTCCAAAAACCGGCCGCCAAACGATCAACTTCATCGATCAGTGACTTAAATGTGTGTCTTTGTTGTTCATGACAGGAAACAATGGCCTCTGAGCTGCTATATTCAGCAGCCACACGTTCCAATTCTTGACCCACATTGCGATAAACAAAGGGATGCTTACCCAAGTAGTTAATATAACTTTGATTGGCTTCTATTGAAGCGGAATGTGTGCGACTGACGGTAGATAAGCTAAAATTAAAAGAGAAATAAAGAAATAAATAAAAATATTTATATTAAGCAATTAAAATTAAAGAAAAGGTGTGAATTGTTTATTTATTTACCTAAACCAAAAAATATTAAAAAAATGTTAACTCATTTAGATAAATATTACTAAGTATTTAAAATCTATATTTAAATTATTGAATGAATTTAATGGCAAAAAAAAAAGAACATTTTATTTATTTTATATATTATTATGAAGTCAAATGTCTGCAAAAATCAGCCGGTCGCTTATTTTATTTTACCATGAGTACACTTGCTAATTTACTTGATGGAGGTACTAAGTGTTTAAATAAATATTTGTATCTAAATTCGTTCGTTAAAGGTTTTTAAACTTGTGCATTTAATTAAATAAATTAAAGACTTACATACATATATGTATTTAATTCGTTATTTGATATATAAAAACTAAGAATATGCTATATTAAAATATAAATTGTTTTTTGTTTTACAAGAAATTTGAACTGGGAAATGAATAATTATATATGCATGCACTTTAATACACTAAATAAATATTTAATTGGTAATGAAAATTAAAAAAATTTCTTTAAGGGTTTAATACATATTCATAAAGTTTAAACAATCCAAATAAATGACTATATAGAACAATGGCGGCTCAATTAGCTATTAATTGCATTACTTTGAGTTAGGGAAGTAGCTATTTATAAAGAAAGTATTTTATTCGTAAATAAAGCTAAGAGTTTTAAAATTGTATGAGAATAATGAACGTTTCTTTAGCTAATAGTCCAACAATATTAAAACCTTTAGATTTTTTAACAATAATCTCCATATAACCTTAATTACACGTGTTTCAACTAAAATTTTATTAAGAAATAATGTCCTACTGGAAAAATTATTTCTACTAAAACTATTTTTAGTTACTTAGTAAATTTGAACATTTTGATTTTTATTAACTGATAAAAAATATGTTAAAACAACATTTGTTATTTAGACTGATAAAGGGGGTAAGTAACCTCTTGCTAAATCTTTTCAAATCTAAAGCACTTGTTGAGCTTTTCAAATAGATAATTCTAATAAATAATAACATTAATCATATATTTGTATATATTTTGTTAAGCGTTTATATGTGTATGTATGTAGAATCTAACAAAATTTTAATGTTAATTTAATTCAATCAAGATAATAATTTTTGCAAAATTTACAGAAGTATGATTTTTACTTTCTAAGTGATATTAAAGAAAGAAAAAATTATGTTCAAATAAGTGCAATTAATTGATAATCATAATTTGATACTAATTAAAGTACCTGCTAATTTAGATAATAAATATTTATAATAATACGAAACAAATTTATAACTTTATCAATATTTTAGGGGTATTCATTAATGAAATGTTTTTATTTCTGGTGCATGAAAGCGAAATATTTTAAATATTTTATGATAATACAAAAATTTTTAATTTGATTTATTAGAGATAAGTATAGAAAACAATTATAATTTTGAGTTCAAATATTATGTAGTTTTTTTTTTTCAGCCGATCGTTTACAAAATTTAAATTCTTGTCTTCCAATAAGTTTAAAATTAATTATGTTTTTATATTATTAGTAAATCACAAGCGATTCATTTTATTTTTCCCTTTTCATATATAATAATTTGACGTGTAATCAAATTTTGCAACAGTAATATAAAAAACCAGACAGTTTAGTTAGTTTCAAAATAACAAATCAATAAAAAAATATTCAAATGCTCTGCAGATAACAGCAATTATTTAATAGGTATTATATAATATTTTGATTCTAAAGTAAATATATAAAAAAGCTTTAAAAATAATAGAATATAAATATTGCAAAGACACTTTTAAAAAATTAACACTTACTTTGGCGTTGAGGGTGTAGAGGAAAATTATGCATAAATTTAAATAAAAGATCTTTAAAAGTTCATTGATTATAAAAACATGTTATCAATTTTATTATCATACATAAATATTATTTTATATTTAAATAATTTTATTAAAAAATTTGTCTAGTCATTCTAATGTATACGTATACACATATTTATTTTTATTTAGACCACACGACATAAAATTTAGCTCATATAGGCTGCAGGTATATATTTGAACATAATTTAAATAAAATATACTATCGAATTAAAATAAAACGACCACTCATAAAATTTTGTATTAAAAAATTTGGAATGCAAGAAATAATTTGAAAATAACGACTATTTTCAATTTCAAATTTTATATTGAATAATGATAATAAAATTTTATATTGAATTATGAAATAAAATATTATGAAATTTTATGAAATCTGTTATGAATCTTATAAAAAAATAGGCAAAAAATTTTATTTGAAAATTTATATAAAAATTAAATTCATTAAATTTTATTATTGGAAAAGGGAAATTCTTTTACATCATTTGAAATCATTTGCATGTTCAATTATAGTGACAAATGTCAGTTTTGATTATATCATTTATTCAAGCCACTAATTTAATATCAAAACCAATATTGGATTATAACGGCAACAAATATAATATTTTTAAACCCAAGTTTTTTTTTTTGCAAAATATTTCTAGAATTAATTAAACAATTTGTCGTTTTTCCCAAACTCCACTGTGTATTAAAAATTTTGTTTAAATACAAAACATTAAAAATATATATACACCGGTTTTAAATCATTTTGTTTTTGGTTTTCAATTCAAACAGTTATTTAAATTTTTCGCATTATAATTAATTCGAAATTTTTATGTTTCTTGTATAAACATAAATTGCGTTCTAATTTTTAAAACGTAATTTATGTTTTCTCCCCGTCTTCACTTATATATTTTTTTTTATCATAGAAGTGTGTACATACGTTCATATGGAATCAATTGTTATTCAGAACACATACAAAATATTTGCTAAATACTTTGTTAAATGTGTTATGTAATAAAAAAAAAAATTATTAAAAAAAAAAAAACACAACTATTTCCTTATTATTTAAACAATTGATCTAAGGGTACGATCAATAATGGAGAGAAAATTTACTTACCAACGATATGATGACGTTTTATTAATTCTTTTTGTTGCATATTTGTTAAGAATATGTTTGCTTATAATTTGTAACCGTTTATTGATCATGTTTTAAATTATAATTTAATTTAAAAAAAAAAAAAAAAATTATAAAAAATATAAAATTATATTTGCTTAGCAAATAATTTGAAATTATGAAAAAAGTAACGTTTTTTATCGGAACTACCACTTAGACGAAAAAGTTCAAAATGCTTATTAGAAATTTTAGTTAGTTGCTAATTAATATTCGCTTTTTTTAATTTTGTAAACACTTTTATGGTTTATTTTGTTCTTTACCAAATTGTTTATATTTGCAGTTTTTTTTTTTTTTTTTTTTTTTTTTAACGATCGTAAGTGTTGAGCGTTCCGATAACGACTAAATGTTTAGTTTTGTTTAGAATTAAAATGAAAACTCTGTTTAGCAGCTGTAAAAGTAAAAGATTCATGTTTATATGGAAGAGTGTGCTTGGCTGGTGGTTGTGTTGATGTTGGAGAATAATTGTTGTTAGTAAACAGTTGTATGGTGAGCGTGCAAGTAGTTTACGAAGGCAATCTTAGAAGTTTTTTCCTATATTGGTTAGTATGGTTTAAATGTGTCATACAAAGAGAACGAATGAAGAAAATTTTTCATTTGAAAGAAATTAATGGTTATAAAATAAGTTAATAAATTCGAATTTGTAAAGAATATATAAAGGTGACAGATTTTAAATACACAAACTGTTTAGCGATATACTGAATAAAATAGCTTCATGCGATAGCTGATTCACAAAAAATAATGTTAAGCTAACTTTTATATAATTTTATTTGGTATCTATTGGTTATAGAAGTGTGACCTTCTATTATAGGGAAATTTTACATATGCCCATAAAATATAAAAACTAGTCCACATATTTTTGATTAGCGAAAGATGTTTCTGCATACAAGTATAATTTATAAACACTTAGGTCCCAATTTGAGTCGTTTTATTAAATTCTCTGTTTTTAATTAGAAAATCAAAATAGAATTTATATACGTATTTTAAATTCAACTCTTTGTACAAAAACTACTCTCTTTTTATTAAAGATTAACTTCTTTTCTGTTCAAATATTTTTAACCTGCAACCAATTATTAATAAAACATTGGAAATACATAGAAAATATTAATTCGATTTACGTCGTTTCAGTTTCAGTCGCAATTCTCTTGGTCCCCATTAACGACGCAGACCGGGGCCTTAGGGTACATATTTATTATAAATACTATTAAAACTATATGATTTTTTAATTTTAAAAGGAACTTTTTAAACTATACTCGTATACACTAACAAGCAGCTTTTTCTCTCCAGATGTCTAGATTTACACAAGCAAAATATAAAAAGATATTTATGCTGAATTAGTCTATACACGTTTTTTTTTTCCTTTAGCCAGACTTATCGTGTGTTCGTTCTGTTTTGTTGACAAAGTTTGTTTGTTGTTATTATTATCACTATGATTAAATAAAGAATATAATAAAAACAAAAACTTAACAAAATGTTTATAAATATTCTAATCAATAATTATAAAAATATTCCAATAAGATTAAAAGTATTTTAAAAAATTCTCTTATTAATTTTATGACACTCGCAATTTTGTTTTTTCTTCGATAAACGGTGTCCACTGTTTATTTACTTACCGGCACTTTTAAGTAATAAAATAATTTTTTACATTATTTAAAATTAAGACACGTGTGTGTGTGAATATGGGTGTTGTGTTTATCAACATTCTGAGTTTTTTTTTTTTTTTTTTTTTCAATATTTGCTTATGTTTTGTATTGTTTATAAATATGGCATTTTTAGACTTACTGTCAGTTCGTCTAGCTAGACTGACTTATCAGTCAGTAAAATGTACATATGTATATAATTTCCATACACTTGACAGTGGGTCTTTAAAGATTATATATATGTGATAGTGTATTAGTATGTTTAAATATTTTATAGTAAATAGTTTTTATTTATTTGGCAACGTCTGTAGTCATTTAAAAATATTCCACTGTCCAAATGTATAGTTTTTTTTGTGCAAATCATGTATGTATACGTTTTTATAAATTTTTGGTTTTTGTTTTTATTTTCATATTCTTGATTATAATTAAAATCTCACAACAACAATGTACAAAAGAAATTAATACATAAATACATAATTAGGTATTCAAATAAGTGTGCCATATAAGAACTACAGCAAAGAAATTATAGCTAATGAAAATAATGTTAAATTTTGAGTACCTACTTCTCTGAGAAATAATTTTTGTAGATTGAAGACTATTGATAGTGTTTGAGTAAATTAAATTAATTTTATTTTATTTAAATTAATTAAATTAATAATTTCTATAAAAATATATATAATGGTTAATACAATCGTTTATCAAATCTGTTGAAAAAAGTTTTTTGGTCTCTTCTTAATATAAATCCAAAACTAAAATCTAGAATAATTGAAACTAGAATAATTTATAAATAGTTTTGTTTTTAATTATTAATAGTTCTGTTTTTAATTTTACACACCCCAATAATATTTTGATTTTAAATTGCATTTGTTTTTAAATTCTCGGCACGCGTTTTTCATTTTAATATTATTTTCACATGTAAAAAATAGTTTGCAAGGGAAAAATAATTAATGATTTCAAACGTGCTCTCTCAGTCTTTCTTTATATACATATGTACATACATTTGTATAATAGAGTGTGCCGAGAAATTACTTTTTTGAGATGCTGGTTTAGGAAACCCCTCAAAAGATGCGATTGAAAAAATCGTGGGTCTCATACATTTAGGCCAATAAGAAGTATTTGATTTTTTTTCTCGTTATGGAAAAAATATTAACAATGCTTAACAAACGAATTTATTGTGAAAAAAAGTGAGAATGTTATATTCGGCTTGGCCGAATCTATATACCCACCATTAACATTTTAAAATTTTACGTTATAATGGGCAGTAAAGTGGGCGGACCATGCCCACTTTTATTTTTCAAGTTTATATCGACCCTCAAACAATCTGTACAAAATTTTGTTGTCATACATGCTTTTGTTTAATATATATCATTAGATGAAGCTACAACGAACACCCTGAGTTTCTAGTATTTAGTCCATTACTTTTTTTTGTTTATTAACTGATTTTGCCATTTTTGAAATGATGAATTTTAATTTTTTATGTATTCAGCTCATCAATATAAGTTTGGACATCGTTTGAGCGGTATTCCTACCAATTTTTTTTTTTAACGGGGCACTCCATTTGTACCTTTGTAGATTTACACATTATAATATTCTAATAAACAATTGAACTTAAGTACATATGTACATACGAAACTGCATTCAAAATCAACCTGAATGTAATTTAATCAGACAATTGATTGAAGCAACAATTTTAATGTTATTATATTATTTTATTTTGAATTTCAAATACATATGAGTCACTCCATTTAAAACCAACAGGAAAAATTAAAATTTTGGACCTTACCTCTCCGAATTTAAAGATATTTGGTACAATCATTATGCTTGTCAAAAGTAAGTCTAACTAAAAATTTCAGATAATTTCATCAAGTGTTTCGCGAAATATATCGATTTGAAAGTGTAAAATAGCTAAATAAATATATAAAGTTGTATATACAAAATTACAAATATCTTTCAAAGAATTTATGATATAAGATGTCATATTAATTATTAACTTTAATACGACGTATATTATGAATTTTTTTCAACATCAAAATGGTCCATATCTCGCGAATCCGAAATGAAATTACCATTAAAATGATACATGAAACATTTTTTTATGTTGTATTTTATAGGTGGATAATTCGCGAATTAAATTTCGCGATCTTGTATCTCCAAAAATGGTATTCTTAAATTCGTAAAAAAAATATATGTAGAGGATGGAGCCATTCTGTATGTTTTCTGTAAGTATCGTATTGGGACTCTCATTTCGTTTTTCCTTTTTAAAGTTTTTAAGGATGCAAGAGTTTAATTTATAATTTTACTACTTTATAATTAATATTGTAAAGTGATATCGATATCAAATAAAAGAGGAGAATTTTGGTATTATAAAGTATAACTATAAAATAATTTGTATAAAAGTTCACAAAAAAAAAAAGGCTCTTCAAATATTTTATCCTTTAATATCCTTTAAGTTTTCAACAAATAATTTTCAATATACTATATGTTAAAGATAAAATGTACCAACATTTTATGGTTTTAACCTTATTACTTTAATCTATACAACGATTCGAAAATTATTCCTAACAAAAAATTTAAAATTTCATTTTCAGTTTAGTGAGATATCGAGCATGCAAAACCAATATAGCAATTTTTGAAGCCATGGTATATAAATTTAAAGTAATTTTCACCTTATGTGTATCATGACAAAATTATTTGTTTGACTTTAAAATAAATTTGAAAGTTAAAACGACGGTGTTAAGTTTCTTTTTTATTTATTTAACTTTAAATTCATTAATTTTAATCTGCGAAAAGATAGTAGGCTATGATTTTTATATTATATTTAATATAATTTTGTGACTAATTAACAAGAAAAATGCTGTAGTCAGTCAAGCGCAACAATATTACATCCTAAATCATCATGTATGCGCGTTAAAGAACCTTATTTAGAAGCTATTTTTGTTAAAATTCATACTGCTAAATTTAGTTAAATATCTAGCATTTTTCTCAAATTTATGGACAATAAAGTGATTTTCTGGAATGATTCTTATATAGGAAATATATTTAATTATAGACCAATCTTCTTGAAATCTGGTAATATCATTTATAGTTATAGACATTTTAATTGGTGCAAATAAAATCACAAAATAAATTATTTATATGCCATTTATGCATCTTAAAGTGATATTCTGGAATTGATGTTATATGGGAAATATGGTCAATTAGTGACCGATCTTTGTGAAATTTAATAATATGATTTATACTTAAGTACAAAATAATCGTGACAAATTTTATTTCGATACTAACATTTTTATAGTATTTATATACGGTAAGTATTTCTCGGGAGGGTGCCTCATATGAAAATTATGGTCAATTATGCATTATGACGAAAGAAAACATTCCTTTACTGATTTTCATAAAATATGCGCATATTTATGATTATTATGATCACTAAAGCGATTTTGGCAAATATTTGTATGGGAGCAAGGTAAAATAATGGACCTTACGTTTATAAAAACGACTGTGTCAATTTTTATTAAATAATATTTAATACTCCATTTACATAAAAACTGACAGGACATTTTTAAAATGTTATAAAATTTGAAATGTTTAAGCTAAAAGGACAAAATTTGAGACTAAGGAAACATATTGTCATGTGTTGAAAATTATTAGAATTTCAGAATTATTTGTTGGAAAATCTGAAGAATATTTAAGGATATAATACTTGAAGGATATTTTCGATATTGCATATAAGGATCTGAAAAGTTTAAACACATAATTTTACTGAAATTTATTCTATCAACATTATTGAGCAATAATTAAAATAATTTATAAACAAATTGTATTTTTTTAAATTTCGAAGTCCTTAAAAGTATTTTCGAACACGAAATGAAAAACTGAGTACGCAGTCCTATCATAAAATGTCTCTGCTTTCATGTGTATATGATATCCTTCATGTATGAAAAATGCTGTTGTACGGTGTTATAATTGTTTTAATGGACTATCTTAAAGTGTGAGTTAACCCTTAAAATTATATCGACACACTAACTACTACCGACCTAGAGCAGATGGATACGATCTAAAATAATATTAAACTAATGTTGAGAGGTTGAATGGTGTAATTTAAAAAGGTATCAAATCTTTCAAAACGCATTTTTTTACATACATTATTTATTAAGAACTTTCATTTAATTGTTAAAAGAGCAACTTTAAAAATCCACAATTTCTAAATGTTTTACATTCATTTGAAATGCAAGTGTTTTTTTTTTTTATATTCAATACAATCTCTTAATAGATCCGTAGAAAAGTTTCAGACATTTTCATATCTATATTCTTATTAAAACACAAGAAAATATTTCACCAAATTTGTAATTGTAAATAATATCAACTTATTTTAAGATATTTAAAGTATTTTTATTGTACAGCTTATTTGGAATTTTTATAATACTGGAAATTCATCTATCAAAAGATGATTTAAAAAATTAAATATAAAAATTAGGAAATTTAATTTTTTAACTTTATGGAAGAAAATACATTTTTTTTAAGTAGAAAATAAAAGCAAAAAATTAAAGTTTTAATATTTTTAAAATTAATCCTGTAAAATTGTAGATTTGTATGTTTAAAAATCCCAATATCTAGAATACTCAGTTTGGTTTGACATCTCTAATACGTATTAACTGTTTTAGAAAAGGACCTAAAATACCTAATTAATTTTGTAAAAGGATTTACAATAATAATCATACGAAGATAGACTTTTTAAAAGAATATTCTTGGATGTTTTATATTTGTAGGTTTTACTGTAAATAAGCTTGTGATATTTAAACAGATCAGCTTTGATTGACTACAAATTTGTTTACAAGTATCAATTTAAAAGAGAGAGAATAAAAACATTGCAATAATTCCAATGTACATACATACGTACATATACTGTGAGCATCATATATATTTTTTATTTTCAAATAAATTTAAAAACAAAAATTGACGGCATTTATTATTAATTAGTATAAAATTTTTTACAATGAACGCATTCGTACTTCTTACTCGTGCAAAGATAAGAAAGAACTGCCGTTAATATAAGTGCCTTGACCGACACTATTTTTTTTTTTTATTAAATTCGGTAATTTGCTATCAAATCAGTCAAATGTTTTTATTTATTTTAAAATAGATATTTGAGATAACCCAAAAATGATCTGACAAAATTTTCTTAAAAAACTGCTTTTAACTGGTAGGCGATAATAATTTCATATCATATCAAACTAAAATAAATTTCACAAATTATATTCATGCGCACTTATGTAGTAAAAAGCAACTTATTTAACACTCTATACTAGAGATATAGAATCCTTTTATTACTTCGTAGGGTGTAAATTCTATGAATTGATTTTCCCAAAGGAATTTTTCCAACATACAATATTCGGGAACAATAAAAATTAATTTTTCAATTAAATTTTTAACCAAGAAAATAGTATTCGAACAACTATTAAATTAAATTATAGTTACTTTATGTTCCTAAAAGTCTCGACTAAGTGTAGGGTATTATCATTAGATTAAACTTGCTTTAATTTATTACATTTATGTTATAGTTATTTAGTTTAAAAATATAAATAAGATAATGGTACTCTTACGCTATTTTAAGAGACTAATCAAATGCTCTTATTCCACTTCAAATCATATCGAAGTAAAAACAATCGCTTACAGAGAATAAGAAAAGAAAAGTTCTTGTCATTCAATTAAAAGTCTGTGAAGGTTCAAGTTCAGTTTTCGAATCGTTCGAAATACAAATAAAATATAAAATGTTATTTAAACGTTTACTTAAACCCAAAGTTATATTAAATTTAAAAAATTACAGATGGTATGCAGTTGTATTGGTTTAAGATGTAACTATAGAAATGTATAAAATATAAATGATTGTTTTTGTTTCTAGCTGCAGTAAATTTGCTTATACACACCAGCCTGGAAATGAACCTTTACTTTATAAGAACATGGGCCAACAGATAGAAAGAGCTGTTGAAAAATATGGTCCACAAATTGCTGTAAAATCTAGCTACGATCAAAAACAATTAAGTTTTGAGGAGTCTTATAAAGAGGCCGTCAGTTTGGCGGTAAAACTCCATGAAATGGGTTTAAAGCAAGGAGATCATTTGGCTATCTGGGCACCCAATACCATACAATGGTACATAACATTTTTGGCCTCGGCCATAGGAGGTTTCCCCTTGGTATGTATTAATCCTGCTTTACAAGTACCTGAATTGGAATACGCTTTGAAGAAGGCCAAAGTAAAGAGCTTAATAACAATGGATTCTTATGGTAAATTAGAATTTTTAAATAAAATAAAACAAATGTATGCACAAGAGAGCACTGTACAAAGTCCACTTTCAATTATCATAAAAAGTGATAAGAATGTGGAAAATTTCTTTAATTATGACGATATGCTAGACAAGAAGTCTGACCCAAAAAATGTTGATGCTGTAAAATTACAGATGCAAGAGATAGCTCCTGAAACACCTTCTGTGATACAATTTACTTCGGGCACCACCGGTCAGCCCAAGGCAGCTTTACTCTCCCATTATAATATGGTTAACCAGGCTGTTTATATGGGTAGAGCTTTAAGATTACATCCAGGTGATAAATCATTATGCCTTACAGTGCCCATGTTTCATGCATTTGGTTTAAGTATATTGGCTAGTTGCCTATACTATGGTAGCACTTTGTGTCTGCCTAGTCCAACATTTAATGCTGTCTCGGCCTTGGAATGCATAGAACGTGATAAGTGCAATGTGGTAGTAGGTACGCCTACCATGTTTGTCGATATGTTGGATAATCAATCTAGACTAAAAAAATCAGTTGAAAGTTTGGAGGCCGCCTTTGTAGGTGGTTCAGCTTGCAGTCCTGAAGTGGCCATACAATCGAAGGAAGTTTTCGGATTAAGAGATATGGTAATAGGTTATGGCTTATCGGAAGGTACAGCGGCTGTTTTTGCTCAAGATGGTTCAGAAAGTCCCGAAAGTGCTTTACACTCTGTAGGAAAAATACTGAGCCATGGTGAGGCTAAAATAATAGATGAAAAAGGAAATATTTTGAAATTCGGTGAAGTAGGAGAACTTTGTATAAGAGGTTGGTTTACTATGCTGGGTTACTTTGAAGATGTGGAAAATACTCAAAAAACGAAGGATGTCAATGGATGGTTGAAGACTGGGTAATTTTTGTTTTTTATCATGTTTAAATGTAAATCGTAAATGTTTAAATTTTCTTTAAAGGGATCAATTTTTATTGGAATCAAATGGTGTGGCTCGCTATCAGGGTCGTAAAAAGGATGTCATAATAAGAGGAGGAGAAAATGTATTCCCCAAAGAAATTGAGGACTTTTTAAATCAACACGAAAGCGTTTTAGAATCTCATGTACATATTTTTGAAAGGATAAAAAATATGAAAGTATCCTAAAAATAATAATACTATCATTAACAGGTAATTGGCGTACCAGATCATCGTTTAGGTGAAGAAATCTGTGTCTATATGCGGCTAAAACAAGGTGCTAAACCCTTGACTGTGGATGACATAAATAAATTCTGTAAAGGAAAATTGGCCTATTTTAAGGTTCCTAAATATGTAAGAATAGTGGATGATTTTCCCAAAACCACTTCAGGAAAAATACAAAAATTCAAGTTGCAAGAATTGTTTGCAAATGAAAAATGAATAGCGGATTATTTTAAACCAAATGTTGGTAAAGAGAAATCAACTGAGAGAATTTGACCAAAAATTCTTAAGCGAAAATTAATTGTTTATCATTATTTGCTAAACAATAAAGTAAATAAGTAAATAAATGTAAATAAAACTTTTATAGCAAGTACCATTTAAGTTGGTACTATAAAGTATGTATAGTATTAGGTTAAGAAAGACATGATATTATTTATAAAAAAAAAAAAAATATCTGCAATTATTTTTATTTTATGAAAATAAACTCATTAAATGAATCCTATTGTTGGCATCTTTTAATAAAAAAAGTACTTAATGCATTTCATGATCAACATGTGTCTGTAAACAATTATTTTCGCGCCAAAATTAAATTTGCCTCTTTTAGAAAGGCTGCGCAAGTCTTTCGTTATGTTGCTAAGGAAGAGAGCATCACGGGCTTAAGTTTCGTTCGATTTCTTTGGCTAACAACTTCAAACAAGGTCTAACTGTTGAAATGTGGCTAAAATAAAATCAGAACACTTTAGACTTTCGAAGCTGACGGTTGAATTTTGAAAAAGAAAAAACGTGTACAACTACAATTTAATTGTTACTTATAGTATATATAAAACAAAAAAAAAAAAAAAAAAAAAAATAATAGTAACAAAGGAAACGGAAACGGTGCGGTTAGAAAGCAAAAAAAAAAAAATGTATAACAGCCATATAAACGAGTAAATATTGTATATATTTAGGCGTGTGTATGTGTAAGAAATTGAAATACTTACAGCTGTATTTGTAAAAAGTTGGCTAAAAAGTGTCTGTGAGAGTGTACATGTTTATGTGTTTGTATAGGATGTGTTACCAATAAATATGTAAATTTTTTTGCCAAGAAAAAAGCAAAGAAAAATAGTGGTTTACCTTTATAGATAGATTGGTAGTCGTAGAAAA
Source organism: Protophormia terraenovae (assembly GCA_951394005.1). Taxonomy (NCBI): domain Eukaryota; kingdom Metazoa; phylum Arthropoda; class Insecta; order Diptera; family Calliphoridae; genus Protophormia; species Protophormia terraenovae. The sequence goes on from OX596074.1 coordinate 150,589,150, forward strand.
AAAATTAAAAGAAATAAAAATGTAAAGCAAAAAAATATATAACACAATTGAAGAAAATGGAAAATATAAAGGCTTAAAAAAGTGCATAAATTATAAAATAAATAAAAAATAGCTTAAAGTTTTTAACCAGTTCAAATGAAAATCAGTTCAATATGGTCAACTATGCCAAAAAGAAAATTCTAATTAAACACGTTGTGTAATAAAACAGAAAAGTAATTTTATACTGTAATAAAGAAAATTGTAAAAGAAAAGAAAAAATATTTTGAAAAAATGTCTAAAATTTCATAATGTCTCAACCCGGTAAACGAGGAGGACGCGGTGCGGCCGCTAAAGGTGTTGGTCGCAATACACCCTCCTCTGTAACCAGTAATACTCCCGATGAATCGGTACCTGCCAGTGATCGTAACACACCTGCCAGTAAAGCTGAATCCGATCCCAAAGATGATAGTTCCAGTAATGGTGATCGTAAAGAAATCGATGGAGCTCCTGCACCTAAGCCACCGAGTGCAGGAGCTTCCATACGAGAATCGGCCAATAAAATTTTAGCTCTATCCATGAAAGGAGAATGGACGCCTGTGGAGCAAGAGTTAAAAAAGTTGGAAAAATATGTTGCCAATCAAGGTGAAGATGGCAATACGATACCATTGGCTGGTATTCATGATGTGGTATGTAATTCTCGATCTACATATATTTGTTTTGTTGTGATGAGTGATGTTAAATGTTTCAAAAGACGGATTTTCCTTTTAATCGAGCACCTTACCTCTTAGCAACGATTTTTGAATAAATATCTGAATTAAGTTATTTAACTTTTAGTAGTTAAAGTGAATGCATTTAAATAATAATAATTTAAAAAATCAAAATAAATTATTGTTGTGAAGAGCCCTTGTTATTAGCAAACGTAATTAATTAAATTGCAGTTATTATATTGCAAAAATACAATGAAATAATTTTTATCTTTATTTAAAACTATGAATTTTGAAATATTTTATTCGAAAAACAAAATTATGTACATTGTGTGATTCAAAAAATTAAATGGAAATAAATCTGCAGTTTCCGAACGGATGGTCCGTACAGTGAAAGTACAGTTTTAGTTTCTAATTTGGGCCAAATAGAAATAACAGGAATGGGTCCACAAGGCTCTAAAGTTGGACACCTTGGGAATGAAAAATATTTAATAATATTTGATTCGTTGTATCCAACTCGATTTGAAAGTTTTTTATATGAGTACATTCTGCTGATCGACATTTTTATCGTGGTGGACCTTTTGTTTTTTTTGGCAAAGAATAAGATATTCTGCATATTATAAATTTTTTATTATACAATTGCTTTTCACATTTTTTGGTGTTTAATTTGAATCTGTAATTCTTTTTTTGGTTTGTTAACAGAAATCCCGTAATTGTCAAAAAGCTTTAATAAATTTAAAAAATGCGATTTTTTACTTTTTCTGCTATATCTTCCCAACCAATATTGGGGAGAAAAAAAATCTCTTACCGAAAAACTAAAACATATTGCAACATACAGTTAGGGACAAAACTATTTGTACACCCATGCATTTCGTATATCTTCAATAATTTATAAAGAATAAAAAATTATTATATGTAGTTTTAATTCAGGTCCATTTTTATTGAATTATTTGATAAAAAATAAATTAATATATAACACATTGTTAAAAAAAGTACAATTTAAGTAAAAATCTTTGGGACAAAAGTATTTGTACATCAGTACTTTGTACAATTATTTGTACGTTGGACTCTTGTATGATGATTTTTTTTAAATACCGTTATATTTTCTTCGTTAATCGAGTTTTATTTTACAAAATAAGAAGTTGGTTTTAACGTTTTGAATAATAAGCACATCAAAAATGGGAAAGCGAAAAGAGTTGAGTTTGGATATTAAAAATTTAATTATTGATGAACATAAAAAAGGAAAATCTCTCCGGAATATAAGTAATTTAGTAAATTTGCAACATTCCACAGTACAATACATTGTAAGCAAGTATAAAAACGGCGGATCTGTTGAAAATGTGCGTGAAGGTATACGAAATATATGAGGTGTACAAATAGTTTTGTCCCTAACTGTATAACAATTTTAAAAATTTTTTTGATTTTAGCTTTGCGATTTAAGAAATAAAGGAAAAAAATTTAAAATTTAAGGAAAAATAGGTTAAGTTGGGAAATTTGGTCCAAGAAATAATTTTTTCCTTGAGTAAATGATTTTATTTGTTAATAAAACCAAAAATATGTAAAAAAATTAGGTAAAAAAATATAAGTATTAATTTATTTTTAGGATAAGTAATTATTTAAGAATAACTTTTGATATCAAATTGAGAAAGATTTCTTTTTTTTAAATATACCCCAATTTGAATTAAAAAATTAAATTTATTTGGAATTGTTTTTAACATATTTTGAGAAAAACGTAAAAATTATGATATTTTAAACAATTGAGGTTGTAATAACACACTTCTTTTTTTGGTCCATAATTGCGTTGGGTGGTCATCACTGTTGCCAGGAGGTGAAAAAGAGGCTAAATTGGACTTAAAAAAAAAAACAAAAAAAGCTAAATTCCCCAAAAAATAATTTATTATATTTTTTTAATAATATTGCAATAAATTCATTAATTAAACAAAAAACGGCGGCCACGAAAATTACCCAATTGAAATTCGACCAAAAAATTACCATACAAGGGTCATATGAAAAAAAAAAAAAACAAAAAAAAAAAAATTACCCATTGATTATTGTAATTTTTCGTAATTTTTCAGCTGTTATTCTCTAATTTTTCGAGTGATATTCCGCTTACAAATTAAAATTTAAAGTTAATAAAAGAAAATAAAAATTATTTTCTTCTTTGTTGAAATACTCACCCTTTTAAGGCAATTTTAATAATCAAAAAAGGCTAGAAGCTAAAACGAAAATAAAAAGGCTAGATTTAGCCTTAAAAAGGCTTAACTGGCAACACTGGTCGTCATAAAGCTCTAACGATTTATGTTGGTCACGAAGCAAGAACATGTGAGAACCCCTGATTTAGAGCATACTTTCATCGGAAATTTTATAAAAAGTAACAGAGGATTATAATTAACTTTGATGTGGATGTAAGTAACTATTATTTTAAGATACTATGAAATATGCAGTTCTTAAATTGTTAAATTATTTATTTAGTAATAATTTTTTAACAATTAAGTTTGGTAATTTCTCTATAAACATATATTTCATTATTTGTGTTATGTGTATAAATTTAACTTACAAACCAAAAAAATAAAAACTCAGTTTCATGACAAGAAATCATTGCAGCACCAACAATTGAAGTGTTCCAAAAGACAAAATAAAAAATCGTCGTATATAAATATTATAAGCAAAACAGTCTAGTTGTAGTATTTATATCCAATAAAAAACCCCTTTTTTTCTTCTTTATGTTGTTATTGTCATTTGATATATTAAAATCAAAACACCAAAATAAAACGATATACATATTTAAATATATATAAATACACAAATATGTACTTTTTCATTTAAATACTACTAGTCGCATACCAAATAACATCCATAAAATTTAATGTGAAATCAAAATTTCCCCTTTATAATAATGGAAAAAATAAAATTAAAGAAAATTTCAATCAGTTCAAAATGAAAATACCACAAAATAAAACTATTTATACAAAGTATCGTGTTGCTTTTTGTGGGTCGTTAAGATTATTCCTCATATCAATAGTTTTTTTTCCTTTTAAGGCATTTTTTCTTCTTTGTATTAGGTTTTAGGTTTATCTTGGTAACTACGATAGAAATATTTTCAAAGTGTGTCGATATTTTGTCAAGGAAATAAACAAATTCTGTCTGCTATTTTTACTGCTGTTGTTGATAATGGAGACGAGACATAAGCTCTAAAATGTTTGTCTGCTGGGGGAAAAAATAAATGTTTGTATCAAAAATACATAAAACTTATACAAAAATATTGAATTGATTTTTATTAAAATATAAAAAAACAAAGCCAATGCGTTGTCATGTTACCAAAAAAAGTTACCTATTTTGGGTTAAAAATGCAGTGCATTGATATAAAATTTTATATATCAACATAGTACATATGTATATGTAGAGAGAAAATAAGAGGCAAAAATTAAACAAAAAAAATATATATATATATCCGATTTTTGTATAAAATTAACTGCAGGGAGCGCTTATTTCCAAATGGACATTCGGATGTCCTTTTTTAGTAACCTATAAAAATATGTATTGTTTAGTATCTTCTACTTTGTTATTAAAAATGGTATAAACAATTTTTTTCGCAAAAAGTTTTAGATGCGAAAATAATGTCCTTTCAACACGATGATGTCAGGTGGAGGGAATTTTTTTTCTTTTTGAGGGATATTTCTAATAAAATATCAAGCGAAGGGAGAAAGGTAGGGATTTTTTTCCAAAACAAAGGAAATTTTTAATATGTTTAAATTTTTATCAAAAAACTACTAAAAGTAGTAATAAAAAATGAAAAATGTAATATTATTTTCAATAATTATGGACGTTCGAATTTTTTTATGTTTAAAATTATTTCTTTATGTTTTTAATAATTAAATTAAATTTTTTTTTTTTTTTTAATTTCAAGAACAAAAAAAAAAAATTAATTAAAAATATAGAACTTTATCTGGCATCACAGTTTTAAATGTTGTAAATTTATATTGTGTAGGGCAGGGGTTCCCAGATCTTCACGTTTTACGTGTCCTTTTAGAAATGTTTGTTTTTGGTACATTTTTAGTATGTTAGAAATAAAAAATAATAAAATCTCAAAAAATATTTATTTTAAATAAAATTATTAATTTATTTACGTATAATATTTACATGGAATTTATTATCTGTAAAGGGATTTTTGGAAGTGGATTTTATGTGGAAGCTATGGTTAATTATTAACCAGTTAATTTCAACAAAATATATATATTCAAAGTTGCGACTTGACAGCTAGGCAGACATCCTTAAATCCCACATATGCATATATATAGAGATCTTTTGAGTCTAAATTTCATCACCAGGTTACAATTTTTAGAAATAAATGAAATATGGATCAATCTTCATGATATAAATTGCTATAATGAAGGACATTTGTATGAGAGCAATTTAGAAAACAATTTTAATTTCCATAATGTGTCAATTCAAAAAGATATTTTGACCCAAACTTTGTTCTCAAGTTTAATATAGATATTTTTGTATAATCCATTTAATAAATAGCTGAAACAATGTCAACGATGTGCCTTTGTTTCGTATTGGATACATTTCTTTATTTTTGTATAAATTTAAAAAATAACTTGAAAAATGTTTCGGTTAAATTAAACCTAAAATTTAGTTCTAACGAAAACTTTATGTTAGTAATTTTAACTAGCTAAATAGTTGTTTTGACAAAATGTCTTTGTTTTTAAAGTTTTTTAACTTTGGGAGAAATTTCTTACAAAGCCATCTTATTGTTTTTTAGTTCTATTGCTTATTCTTGAAAATTGTCGATAATGTTGACTGGATTACGAATTAAACTGGTTTTGCAAAAATTGTTTTCATGCTCCCAATAATATCGGGAAAAATTATCGTGAAGAGATTCCAAGTGTATTTTAATCTTGTCATACATGTTATAACTATTTGAACATGAGATGAATGCAAGATATCATTCAGAAGTAGAAATGAGGAATATTTTTGTAGAGGGGATTGAAGACGTCCATTCCATAAAGAAATTTTACATATAAAAGCACTTATTAAAACAAATTCAGTTAATATATTTACCTGTCTGCCTTGTTGTTTAATGTTAAGATTGTTTAACGACTCAAAAAATGTAGAGATATAAGCAAAGTAATATATAAAATTATTAAATTTTGTTAAAAAAAAAAAAGCCCACGGGCATCAATATGAATTCCATAAAAATTTTCGGTCGCTCCCGCGGACTCCTCCTTTAGTATTTAAGTTGATAAATATTTTTTTAAAAATTTGGAATGAAAATTAAAATTGTTTTAATATGAAAATTTTGCTGTATAAACATTGAGTTAATATTGCGAATTAGTAACTCACGAAAGCTAAACGTGTTTAGTGAAACTAATTGTAAATAAAGCGTACGGCGTTGCCAATTCTTTTTACGTTCATAGAATTTTCGATGTTAATAGTAGTATTTTTTACATCTGGCACGACAATATATTTTTTTAAGCAATTTGGTATAAATAGTGAGTTATTAATTTGCAAGTAAAAAATTGCATAAATTTTAGTAAAATTAAATTCATAAAAAAAATTTTAAATTTTATTTTTTAGAAAAATTTCAATAAAAATTATTTTTATAGAAAATGATTATAAATGCATTTTTATATATGAATTTTTTTATATTTTAAAATTTTGCATAATATATTATAAATCCCAGAGATATTATTTTTTTTAAGTTTAATTTTCGTTTTAAGAATAAATAATTAATTAAAATATGCATAATTTTAATTTCAATTTGGAGCATTTTTAATATTTGTTTTAAATTTACTCGAAATATTATATAGAACATAGCCGTATATTTAAGAATTATTAATCATATTTTAGAAGATTCTAATTATATGAATTTTCTATTTCTATTTATATGTTTCTTATTCAGATTGTTTGTGTATTAGAAAAGATGCAAAAATAAAAAAAAATGTCAATATTTTCCCCACAATATTAATAACTATTTTTTCTATTAATTTCAGAATACTGGTATGACACCACTAATGTATGCCACCAAAGACAATAAAACATCAATTATGGATCGTATGATTGAATTAGGAGCGGATGTTGGTGCTAGAAATAATGTAAGTAATTTGTAGCTTTAATAAATTTTAAGTAAAATCTTTAAGAAGAAATCGTAGACCAACAAAAATAAATCAATAACAAAGCAAACAAAGAAAACAGAAAATAGTAAAAACAAAATCAAAGTTGGTCAAAAGGAAGTCGGTCTGGCACAAATAAAATACTTCGAACACGCAACCAATTCCATACTTTAACTCGTACCAAATCAAAACAAAAAAGTGAAATTGAAGCTACCAGCAAATTCAGTGCGTGAACTTTTTCTTCTCAGAGACTTTTATTTGGCAAAAACAGAAAAAAAGCGCTGAGTAAAAATCACATGGTATAAAACACCTGGGAATAACTACAAAATGCCTTTCTTTGTTTGTGTGTCTCGTCATTCAGTGTGCTTAAGCAAAAAATGCGTTTAATGAACTTTTGATTGTATGTACTTAAAATCATAATAATTTTTTTGATTATTTGAAAAATAAAAAAAAAAAAAAAAAAAAAAATCCATTTTACTTAATAACAACCAATAATAATTAAAGATATCATTAATATGGGATTAATCTAACTATAATTGACGAATTAATTTCAAATTTCTCTCCTCTCTTGGTGTTGTGGTTATCCTGTGTTATATTTTATGTTACTCCTTTTTTTATGACTGTTATTATTGATGTTTTCTTTGTTGTAAGAAATGTTTTAGTGTATTTCGTAAGAATGTTAAAAAATCCTTGACCTAAATAATTTCGTATACATTCAAATATACACAAATTTTACGTTGACCAAGGGCTTAGTTGTTTGTCCGCACACAAGAGCTGGGCAACAAAACAATCACAAAAATACAAATAAAAAAATGATTTTAATGTTTCTCCCCTGGCGAAATAAATAAAAACAACAGCATGAATGTGACTATTTTTATTTTCTAAAAATTATTTGTATGTATATCATGATATCAGTTGTAATCGATGGAAAAAATGCTGGTTTTTACTTTGTAACCTCCGAACTTCTTGAAACTAAGCAAACATTTACGGTAGAGAATAAGATTGCATTCCATTTTATCAAATTTAATTTTATTCTGACTCGATTTCATTTTAAAATTAATTAAGAACATATTTTGAAAAAAAGTTTATTACACACACTAGCAGAATGGAATGCATTTTCTGGTACGTTACGAACCGTCGACTTTAATATCAATTGTAAATATCATCCTTTTTTCAGAATTAGAGTACGTAACTTCAATGTGGTTGTAATCACAATATTCTTAACTATATTAAGTGGAACAAAATTTACAACTTATTTTGGGAAAATATTCATCTTACACAGAAACAAGGTAAAAAAGGATTTTAATTATCAGAATAATAAGTTGTAAAAATCTAAAAATAGTGGCAAAAATTATGAAAAAATCATTAAGAGCCATGATGACATTTAAATGAAGGTTTAAAACGCTGCATCGTTATTATTGTTTGGAAAAAGGAATGGAAATAGTTAAAGGATGGTATAGTCCTTAATTAGAAGATATAATTACATGAAAATAAAAACAATTTAAAGAGAAATTGGGAAGAATATATCAAAAAAGTTTAACATCACTTAGAAAATTTTCAAAAATTTCTGAAATCGTTGGTATGTTTGGGCGCGGGAGTGACTATTACCACAAAAAATTTTAAAATATTCGAATCTGTTTTTGGTAAAACAGAACAATTTTTTTTCAATCTTTTAATTTAAAATAATTTAAAAATATCATTATAACTATTTTTTGCTTTTCACAAACATTTGAAAAAAATTAGAAAAAAATTATTGAATCAATATATCGTTTATTTAAATTTAAAACCAAACAACAGTGTTAATTGAAAAAAATTTGGTTATATTTTTTTCTGTGTATTACATTAGTATAGTCATACCATTCTTTTTTCAAAATATATTTTTCATTAATTATTCAATTTTAATTTTTCTAAATATACGAAAAGTGCGAAGTATCATAGTTTAAATATTAAAAATCTCATTAATTAAAAAATAATGCTATTTAGAAGTAAAGCAACTGCTTTTTTCAGATACACTTTTGAAAACATTCTCCCCCTTCGCTTTAAAAAGTGCATCCAAAAATATCACTTGCATTTGAAATGGATTTTTTAAAAAATAAACTTTATTGTGGTATTTAAAAAGTACTAAGTTTACTTTCTAATGTTAAAATTAATGATATTAAAAAAAAAAAAAAAAAAAATAGAAGTATAATTAAAAAACGACTTTGTAAAATATGTTAATTCTTTATAGATTAGAATCGTGAACAAAAAATTGAAAAAAAAGTTTGAAACAATTTAACAATTTTGTGTTTTCAGTTGATAGCACTGGTCAATAAAAAAATCCTCCCACATAGACGAATAGTTGGACTTGATGTATTTTGATGTGCTAAACACGAATCAGCTTTCAGTTTTTTTCCATCACGTCTGGATTTTTTTTTTATGGGCGTGGCTAATATTTCGCCCATAGTAAGGCCATTACTTTAGTATATTTCCTCATAACTCAAGAACGTTGAGTACGATTGAAATAAGTGATACATCAAAAGATGCGTACTAAAAATATCTTCAAATCATTCAAACTTAATTTTTTATGCGCTCAATAGATTTTTTTGTTAATAAAATTTATTTTAATAAATGAAAACATCAAAAATGTTACAGTTTATCATCTTTATTTTAAAGCTGGTAATGCTGGGAACAAAATAAGGTATGTATCTTCGAAATTGATGCAAAAATCGTGATTTTATTCACAGTTAAGTAAAAATACCCATGTATACATACAATTGCGTAGAAATACAGTGGTGGGCAAAAAAATAAAAAAAGATTTTTTTTCTTGAAACAAAAATAGGTGGACTAGGTGGATATTGACGAGTTAAACAAGAATCTGCATTCACTTTTTTTCTATCACGTACTGATTTTTTTAGGTGCATGACAAATTCTAGAATGGTTTGTCAAATTTAGACTATAACTCAAAACCCGTTTACACGATTTTGATAAATGATACATCAAAATATGCATACGAAAATTGTCTTCAAGGCATATCAACAATATTTTTTATTCGCTCAAGAATTTCAGAGTTATGCATCAAAATTTTCACGATAAAAAAAAAAAAAAAAAAATTTCGCTACTAATTACCGAATAACTACAGAAATATTAACTGGATAAAAACATTATGTAAATTTAGCTCAGACAATTTAGATCACTACCTAAAAAAAGCAAGAGCTGATTTTTATTTAGCACGTTAAATTCCATCTAATTCACCTATTTTTTTATTTAAGACGAAATTTTTTTTTGTTTTTGCCACTAGTGCATTTCCACTTAAGTGTAGGTATGCATGGATATCCTAACTTAACTGTGAATCCAATCAAGATTTGTGCATCAATTTTTATGATATGTGTTTATTTATTCGTAGTTTTGCCAGCTTTGAGATGATAAACTGAAACATTTTTGATGTTTTCATTTTGAAGTTTTAGTAAAAAAAAAGAAATCTTGAATTTAGCATGAACATTTTTTTTCGGACACTAGTTTCGAAATATCTCCAATACTATTGAGCGTGTAAAAATTCGTTAGTGGAATGACTTAAAGCCAATTTTATTCCGCATAATTTGATGTATCATTTATATAAATCGTGCATACCGTTCTCGAGTTATAGTGAAATATACTCGAGTAATCGGCTTATTTAGGGCGCAATATTAGACACGCCCATAAAAAAACAAAAAAAAAAAAAAAAAAAAATGTCGACCTGATGGGATAAAATTGAAAGCAGATTAGAGTTTAGCATGCGGAATTCCATTTAGTCCACATACTTTTTTTTTTGAAGGAGCACGAAAAAAAAAATCTTTTTTGGCCAGTGCAGTCACTGCAAAGCTTTTGTTTGTAGAAATGGGTGATTTGGAAGATCTATATTAGAACAAACACCGTAGCTTATAAGATTGCTACAAAAATAACAAAGAATCGTCTAGGCCTATTTCTTGATTATTTATGTGTTGATTTGGTTCACTTCTTTATCACAAAAATTTTGAAAAAATATTAAAAATTTTCTATGAGAGATTTTTTTTTTAAAATATTTCCGCTATTTATGAATCAATTTTTTTTTTGAATTTCAATAGCAAGCCTCTCGAAAAAATTATCTATAGTTTGATACATATATCATTTATCTACGTTAACGGGTGCCTTCATAAACTCCATTTCAACCGACGGAGATTTTTATTTCAACTTCGTAGTTAAGGATCCAGAAAATATTTTTTTTTTGCTCTCAGAAAAAAAAAATGTGGAAATTATAAATGTAATGACACACTTATATACACAGCCCGAAAAAAGTATTGGCACAGTACACACATTTTTATAAAATTGGTTACTGCATTCAAAATTCTTCAGTTAGAAATGTGAATGTTAGGTATTTTATACATAAGTATGTAAGTTTATTTATGACCACTAAACTTCAGCGGTAATGCAAATCATTTGCAAGAAAATCGCTAAATTAAAATTATTTCTTAATATTTTAAGGATAAAAGTATTGGTACAAGAAAGTAAAATGCATTTAAACTAATATCGAGTTGGGTCTTTGAATCAAAATTAATGTCATATACTGCAGCTACAATATGTTCTTCGATTTAGAGCCCTATTTCCAAATTTCATTAAATTTATCCCAAAAATATCACGAAGGATTCCAAAAATTAATACCTCTCAATATAATATGATTTTAAAGGTCTATTAATATCAAAATCGTCCAAAAATTAATACAGTTGATAAAAGAAGTCACTACACTCTTAGAAGCATTTTAAAATTTCCAAAATGTAAAGGATTTTCCCGAAAAACAGGGTTTCCAATAGAACTCAATATAAATAAACAGCATCATTTCAATGATGTAATGAAGAATTAACAAATCACAACCTTTGTATAGATAGTTGGGATACTAAAATAGTTTTTTACTCTGGTTGAATCCCAATATGGGTCCAAATATCTTTAAAAAATACTGGGTATATTTCACGTACATTGATTGTAATATATTTAATAGTTTTTTGTATGGGAATTTATTTATTAAAAACACCTAATCTGTACTCAGCTATTTTCAAACTGTTCCGTTCAGATATTGGTATTATGTTATTATCAAATATTTTTTTAGAATGTGAACTTTCACTAAAAAGTATTTTTTTGCTAATTCTTCACTACATTATTGAAATGATGCTGTTTATATTGAGTTCTATTGGAAACCCTGTTTTTCGGGAAAATCCTTTACATTTTGGAAATTTTAAAATGCTTCTAAGAGTGTAGTGACTTCTTTTATCAACTGTATTAATTTTTGGACGATTTTGATATAAATAGACTTTTAAAATAATATATTGAGACGTATTAATTTTTGGTATCTTTCGTGATATTTTTGGTATAAATTTAATGAAATTTAGATGCTAGTATCTAAATTGAAGAATATGTTATAACTGCACTATATGACTTCAATTTTGACACATATACCGAACTAATCTCAAAATTTAAATGTATTTTTACTTTCCTGTGCCAATACTTTTTTCTTTAAAATATTGAGAAATAATTAAAATGTTGCAATTTTCTTGCAAATGAATTGCATTATCGCCTAGGTTTAATGGTCATTAATTAACTTACACATGGATCAATTTTATACTTTTTTCGGGCTGTGCATATCTTTTACACCTGTGAGGAAAAATATAAAAGGGATAAATTTAGCCCCAAAGAAGACAAACAGGAAATACTACATATAACATGTAGTTAAAATAAAGGAAATTGTAGTAAAAAAGAAAACAAAATAAATTGTTTTCGGGGATTTCCAAAATTTAAAAAATATCAAAAAATTGTTACCTTTTAGAGCTTTAAAATTTTCTTCTAATTTGTTAACGTTTCCAGGTCATTCAAACTTCGAGCGTTTTCATTTCCATGGGTGGGCTGTATTTGGATTTTAGACATAGCATCGCATTCCATACATTTTCACACTTGCTCATTAATATAATAAAAATAAATTATAATAAAATCCATATTAATATTGTAAAATCAAGTGTGTGTTTGTTTGTGACTCAATCACGCCTATACCCCTGAATTAATTTTAACGAAATTTGAAATATAACTTCAGGCTGGAAGGAACTATAGGATTCCAGATGAAAATAGCGAAAATATTGCAGTTTTTTGCACTTCAAACTTTAATTATTTTTTGAATTAATGATAGTTTAAGATGAAGAATTGCGATATCGTTACGATTTTACTTGATAGTTTTAGCTTTTCTGTTCCTCAATTTGTTCTAATTTTCAAGTTAAATTGTTATTTTGTAATAAATAAATGATTTTTTAGTCCCATATTCTGACTTTTAGTATTTTAAAGACAGTTGTATCTATTTCACTTAATTTTCCCGACCTGGAATCAAGAAAACTTTCTGGATTATGATCGAAGACTTTATAATAATATGAACGGATATATCCTTACTTTTCGAAAGAAATAACAATTTGACTAGAATTAAATGAGTAGAATATTAAAATTAAGCATTTCTAAACCATGCTCCTTCCGTTTTGTAATAATAAAAAAAAAAAAAAATGGAAAATTGGAAGTTAAACTAAAAAAAGTATTCACTTTATTTTGTCGCACAAAATCCATGTCTAACTCAACAGTTTTACCCCAAACACGAAAAATGAAAATAATTTAAAATCTTCTTTGTTTATTTAATTAAACAATATGAGACGACCTGGACACCAAAAAATTAGCTCATAGTATATCTAGAAGATAATTATTGAGAATAAAAGGAAAGAGTACAAAACCGAACTTTATTTTGTTCGACAGTGTACATAGTATATTGTTTATATAAAACATATTATTTGATAATTTCTTAAGGTTTTAAGTTTTTTTCAATGTTTGTTTAAATTTTTAACTTTGTGGAAATTTTGGAAATTGGAAATAGGAAATAGTTATAATATGATGCTGTCACTAATTAAATAACATCGCCTCAAAGGGAGCTTAATGGAATAATTTTTTTAAAAAATCTCCGCTGAGCGTAGTCTTGTTATTGTTATTCTCTGCTACATATTTTAAATTATTTCTTAACTACTTATTACATTTATTTTTTGTTAACTAGAAAATCATTATATAAATTCTTTCGGTTTCATGCAATATAAGTCGGGAATACTAAACCTTTATCTTTGGCTCTCCCAGCAAATAAATCCCTCTTACAGTAGCATGTTACAAGGCTTCTTGGTCAACTTACCAGACAGAATATTTTGTGTGTTTTTAAAGTAGATACGGTATTCGTATTAAAAATTTATTGGGTCATGTTATACGAAATATAAAAAAATAAAATTACGTCAAAATAATAACATAAAAATAAGTGTATTTTTTTTTTTTTTCCAAATACTAATAAAATAAGGTTTCATTTTTTTTCTAATGATAACAATCTAAATATTAATTATGTCTATTCATAAAAGTAGCGGAATGTATTACTAAGGGAATATTACTAAAAATAATCCTTCTTAGCTTTCAACACCATTCGTACCCACATACAATTACACTAAAGGTTAAAATGTTTGGATGGACTTAAAATGATTATTCATATGAGCCCTTTTAGCTGCTGACTCTCATTTGTAAATAACTGGCAAAGAGGATATATGGTTACAGTTATAAATAATAAGTGGAAATAAAAAAGGTGTTGTTTTTAGACATTTAGCAAGTGAAACTATAATTAATCAATCTCTTGTTAAAGTTTTGGTTATTCTTACATGCCTGCCTACTTATGTTAGTACAGAAAATTAAAAATAAAAAGTCATGAAACAAAGTTTCTATAATTTTTCAATTATATCATCTAAAGTACAGTGAACTCTCGATAATGTGAACTAATTAATGTCGGGGTAGTTCATATTTTCGAATTTGTTCACATTTTCGATTGTGATTTTTTTTATATATATTACTAAGTTATTCTTTCTAAAAATCATTTCTGCAAGGAATGAAAATGCAAAGATTACTAAAAAAACTTTTTGTAATTTATTTGGAACATAAAAAGTTTTTAAAAATCCATTTTATAAAGAGTACATAAAAAACAAACAAAATATTACGACAAAAAAATAAATAAATACAATGAAAAAAGATAGGTACATACATATATAATTAAATATGGAAATAATCGGTTATTATTTTCTGTTTTTTCTTTTGTTCGACCAGCTTATTTATCGCCAATTCCCTGATTTTTTTCAATACTTTAATGTCAGTTTGATCGACCATTTGAAATTCAGTCCATTGGACAGCTTTGTTAAAAATTTCGACAGCTTCTTTGGCTTTAATGTTGTTTTCAGGCGCTTCAATAAAACAGTCGTCATCATCGTCGGACTCTTCAATTAAATCATTTTCATCAAATGGCGTGACGTCCTCACAAGGATTATTGATCCAATCTCTAATGTTTACAGCAGTAAATACTTCCTGAGGGCACAATGTCTGTAGAAGATCTGCAGCAGTATTTTCTAAAGATCTAACCTCTGATTGCCACTTTTCTTTTAAAACGCTCAAAGGAACATTAAATTCAGGATCATCTTCATCATTTACCATATTCAAAATATTTTTCCAACAGTTAGATAAAGTTTCTTTATCAACTCGGTTCCAGGATGCCTCTAGAATAGAAACTCCTTCTTTAAGTGTGATTTTTTTCATCGATTCAAGCAAATCCCCCTCTTTTGCAATAATTGTTGCCAGAAGACTGTTCCTATAATGAAGTTTGGTGACTCTAATTGCATTTTGATCTATTGGCTGGATCAGAGCCGTTACATTTGGAGGAATGAACATAGCTTCTATGGAACCATCCTCGGATTTAAGGTCGGATTCTGGTGGATGGGATGGGGCATTATATATTAGGAGTAAAGCTTTTACAGGTAATCCTTTCTTCGTTAAATCTGTCACCTTAATGAAAAATAAAACAGTAAGAATCCCAATTGAACTATTTTTACATTTTTACTTACCTCTGGCACAAAACAGTTGTGAAACCATTCTTTAAAAATGGAAGAAGTCATCCAAGCAGATTTTGAATTTCTGTAGTTTGCGGGACATATAAAATTTTTAAAACTGCGAGGATTTTTCGATTTTCCTATTACTAAAAGTTTTATTTTATGAGATCCTGACGCATTTGTACAGCATAAAAATGTTATCCTTTGCTTTTCCATTTTTGCACCTGGAGCGCTTTTCTCCAATGACGTTACATATGTCTTTTGTGGGAGAAGTTTCCAATATATACCTGACTCATCGGCATTATACAACTGATCATTAGATAAACCCAAATCTTCTATCTTTGCTTTCAATTTAATTTTAAAAGGATTTACGAACTGAGATTGCGCAGAAAGTTTTTCACCGCTTATCTGAAGGAGCCGAATTCCGTATCTCTTTTTAAATTTTTGTAGCCACCCATCGCTAGCATTGAAGTCATTTCCGTTTTCACTTATGTTTTTGTGAATTTGTTTGGCTTTCTCTTTCAACATCAACCCACTTACAGGGAGGTTTTTATTCCGCATGCAAATAAACCACTTATAGAGCGATTTTTCCATTTTTGGAAGCTCTGAAGATCGTAATGTTTTGCGTTTTCCGGGTCCATAAAACGTATTGTTCACACATTTTAAAATATTGTCTTTTTTTTATTGAACATATCGTTGATTTTGCAACTTTAAGGATAAAAACTTTCGACTGTTTTTAGACATTACTAATTTTAAAAATAAATTCACGAACCTACCGCAACAAGTTACATAAAGCGACTAGCATTAAATACCTTTAAAATAATGGCATACTATGGTATTTATTAATTCGGGGATTCCCAACATTAAAAATAAATGCTTCTACAAATTAAAAAATCCCCAAAAATTAAAAAAAAATTGTTCACTATTTAGAGCCATTAAACTTTGTTCACTATTTAGAGTGCCCATATAAAAAACTGAGTGTTCACATTAGTGGATAGTTCATTATATTGGATGTTCACATTACCGCGAGTTCACTGTACTTTAATTTTGCAGGTAGTTAATTATACAAAAGAAAACTTTTAATCGCATTTAATTTTTTATGTAATTAAGGTGTGAGTTTTTTACTTAAAATACAATGTGTAAAAAAATAATATTTTAATGATTACAAACAAGTATTACCGAACATGCATATGTTGAGTGATAATTATGTACAAGCATTTTTAGTCCTTATTTTAATGGTATTTTTTTACTTGGAATTCTTTTGAAGGTGTAATGATATAAATTAAATCAAATGTCATCCTGCTGACCGCATTGTTTGGTTTTCCATTTCACGCATTTTTTATTTAAGTCATTTGTTATAAAAGAAGGCCACATCCTTAAATACGGAAGCGATGACAATCACATTTAAGCGATGACGAAATTTTACTTATTTCTTTAACTCCAACTCCTTTCTTTGTTAGTATTTTATTTACTCATCCTTTTGTTTGTTTAAACTATGTTATAGTAAAAGTATTTACATATATTTAGCATTTATATTAAAAAAGTATCGAATTACTGATCAGTGATCATTAAAATTGTAAGAGAATATTTATATGAAAGTTTTATGGGAAATAATGTAATTTTAATGATATTTTTATTAGAAAATTTAAAGTTGCAAGTTGAGTTTCATTACAAGTCGTTAGGCGTAACTGAATTCCTTCTCTAGTAAATTAATAAGTGGAAATAGATTTTTATTTCATTACGTCTATTTTCTATCATAGCCGGCTATTGAACTTTGGATATTTAAGACAAGACAAGACAAACCAATATGGGAAAAATTAATTATGAATACTAAATGTTAAATAGGTATTTTCGTTAAATAGTCGTACTGCAGTTTAATAGTTGGCAAACTAAAATAGACTTTAGGCTGGGATATTGACTTTTTTAATTCAGCATAATAAACATTTATTATACACAAACAATCAAACAAGGACCTCTTTTTTCCCATACCAACAAAAACTAGGCCAAAGCAAGAATAAATAAATAAAAAAACACAAAAAATAAAATAAAAATATAAACAAAAACACAGAAAATACAAACAAAATCGTGTTTTAGTTTAAAAAGTAAATCAAGCTGGAATTTGTAGTGTTGTTTTAGTGTTTCCGGTGTTACTACTGTTCCGACATGGGAGTATTTAATTACTACAAATAACAATGTAAAATAATATTTTTTTTTATAATCATATTGTAGTAAATCTTTTTTTATTGAGCAAATAAAAGAAACATAAAAACAATGATACATGTACTTTTTGAGATACATTTTGTTTATAGTTATGGTTTTATTATTTGATTTGATATAAATTTAGAAAAGTGAGTACATTTTGCTACCATTGGAAGTAAGTACTTCCCATCTATGTTGACACTACACTATGTAGTGTATGCATGCCTTCAATTGAATTGTAGGGGTAAATAACAAAAACAGTCTAACAAGTATGAAAAGACGACCTTTGAAATATACCAGTGCAAAAAGTTTTACACGGAAAGAAAAAATCTTTAGAAATACTAAATACTATAAATAAAAATCTTACAGTAAATCCTATAAAATGTTTATACCCTATACCAGTACATATAGGAGTCATTCCATTTAAAACCAATAAGCTGGTTTCTTCTTTGCTTCTGAATTTGATGATATTTGGTATGATTATTATACTTTTCAATACTAAGACTGGCACTTTCCAATTGGAAAAGTAAGGTCTAAATTTTTATTTTTTCGTAAAAAATCGTCAGACCGCCGTCTTAAAGTTTACCGTTCGACTTAGAATCACTTTCTGTGTAGATTTAACGATATATGTATATTTAACTGACCGGCCGATATATGTTCAACTGTAATTTTTTGTGCAAAGTACAGGTCGCAATTTCGAAGATGTGTTAATGAAGTTTTCCACAAATAATTATTTTGGTACACCTATATAGCCTCCGTACAAATGTCCTTCCGAAATATTTAAATTATTGTAAATTTTTTTAAAAAAATACATTTTACAATGCAAGCTCGGTATTCGCGACTACCCATTATCGCGACGGCTTAATTTTTTAAATTTCAGGTTCTATAATCTATTTTCGCGACTTTTATCTATTTTTTTAATTTATTCATAATGTCTTCAACAAAAAAGGGAAATCACCGTCTTTTGGTATATTTACCTTTTTGGATGATTATGATCTTCAATTTTGTCAGTTTATTCGTGTCATTTGTTGTGTAAATACATCTCTTAATATGGGAAAAATTCAACATATTTTAAAGCCAACGATTTCTCAAAAATTAGAGATTTAAAAAAAATTAAAAGTGGAAATTCCACAAATTCAATTTGCGTGAATTACAAGTTGCATAAGTCTTCGGTTTACCGCATTATAAAACAAGAAAATTCATTAAAAAGTTCGTACGTACAACAGAAAGTGGCCCTGGTAAACGTTGCACCTTAAAGTACCCAAGAATGGAAAAAAATGCTTTATAAGTGGTTTATAAAACAAAGGGAAAAAAAATTTCCAATATCAACAGCGATTTTACGATCAAAAGCCAGTCATTTGTATTCCAAAATTTATGAAACCGATTTTAAAAATTACGTGCGAGAAATTGTCCTGGAACCCTCATCTTATTGATCCATTTGTGAAAAAGTTTAAGGATTACGTTGATGAGCATGGGTTGACTCTTTACCAAATCCACAATGCTGACGAATCCGGTTTATATTATAGGGTGCTTCCAAATCACACTCTTGTCAACGGCAGACAAACTGAAATTGTTGGTTGTTGGAAAATCGAAAAACCCATGCGCCTTTAAATGTTTTTTCAATAATCCCGTAATAATAATCCAGTAATAACACCTAGATGACATCATTTATATTCGAGGACTGGTTCCATCACGAACTCGTTACCCACGTAAGTTAATTTTCGCCAATTAGTAAAAGTATGTTGTTCATAAGTAAAAGCTTTTTAGGTCCGAGAATTTTTGGCTTTAAAAGGTCTGCCGCAAAAAGCAGATTTGCTTTTAGATAACGAGACATGTCACCCAGTTGACGGTTTAATTATAGCAAAGAATCTACCACCCAATTGCACTGCGCTTATTTAACCGTTAGATCAAAACGTTATCAACTTGGTCAAACTAAATTATAAAAAATAACTGCTCATCCTTTTGTTTGGCGAGAAGGGAACAAATTAGGAGCTCATACTAAAAAACTTCAATCTCATAAATGCAGTTCAGATTCTAGCTAAGTCCTGGGATAAAATATCAGTTTCCAATATCCGAAAATCCTGGAACGCCTAACTCGAATTCGGTAGTGAATGGAGTGAAGAAGATAACATGCTCTTAAATATTTTACAAAAAATAATTTAGGAAGAAAATAAAGATTTTTTAACTATTGGTACACTTGTAGCTCAAATTGGTACAGAACATCTTTTCACGAATGCTGACATAAACAACTGGATTCAATAAGAATTTCATGTGAAAAGTAATGAGGAGCAAATGGAATTATCAGAAGAAAGTTTAAAATAAAAAATTTTAATATTTTTTGTAAAAGAAATTCCACAATTCTATAAAAAAAAAACTATAACAGATAGTATTTAAATAATATTTAAAATCGGATAAGAAATAAAAAATTACCAAGCGTTTACAAATGTTCTCATGAGGTTTATATGGGGTCTCCCTTCCAAACTTAAAATTGTACACTTCTTTGCTACGCCTGTGTTAGGAGTTACAAATTTATTTCCATAAATTTTGAATTCTGCGCACTGTGCAATGGTATCAAATCGTCAACTATAACTTTACTATTTGTTTAAAATTAAATTTTGTTTTAGCCCAGGTTGAAAAAAGTGCTAAAGAAATATTGTCAGATGACAAGTTATTTAGCGAAGAAGAAAATTTGTAACAAGTCTGCAAAATTTTTTTTGTGACATATTCCGAAAGAAAACAAAAAATGTTTTCGGGAAAAATATACTAGAATTACCAGTGGTAAGGAACAGAACACTAATTAAAATTTTTAACAAAATGCTGCGGTTACATTCCTAGAAAAAAGAAAGCTGTTACGTAAAAATTTTTCTAAGTGTACTGTATATGTATGTACTTTTCAATGGAGTCAAGACATCTAAACTAGAATAAGAAATGTTGACTTTTTCATACGGTTTGTAGACTTTAATGTCATGAGTCATGAGTGTGAAACAATTATTTATTATCTGTCTGTAAACTGTTTTAAATACGAGTATTTCGCTTTTTAGCATATTCAAGAAAATATGTTTGGTGTTGTTGCCAGGACGATTAATAGAATAGTTATGGTTGTAAATTGTTTTTTTCTTTTATTATTTCAAATAACATTAGCGGCAATTTATATGTACAACATAATGGCTAAAAGTAATAAAAAATAAAATAATTTGTAATTTTTAATGTTTCCTTTTTTATCATACAGGAAAATATAAAAAGAAATTAGAAGATGAAGTCATACTCTTATTTTGTCATACTTACAGGATACTTAAGACTATAAAAAAATTAGGTAAAATTTCATTAGTCTTCATGTGTAATTTGAAAATAATGATGGTCAGGGTTTTTAAGTTGATGAATTTGTTGCATGTGTGCTTAAGAAAATAATAACTCATGAAAAACCCCAAAACCGAAAAAAGAAGGTGCAGTACTATTTATTTAATTGTTTAAACGGATTTGAAATGAAAACGAAAGCATGTTTTATTCACTCAAGTTTTCACCCAGTCACACCTAAAAGTAAAAACAGGCTTTTCTTCATCTAAACAATTAACTACATAAAATAAACTAAAATTCCAAGAAATCTCACTCCTTTGTTTTCAACATGTTTGCAAGTAAATTGAATAATTATACGTACAAAACTTTCAATTTCATAATATTTGTTTTATTTTTTTTTTATACATATGTACTTATTTAATATGTATGTGTATGTTTTCTTTTGCAGGACAATTATAATGTGCTGCATATTGCAGCCATGTATTCGCGTGAGGATGTCGTAAAACTGTTGCTGAATAAACGAGGAGTTGATCCATTTTCAACGGGAGGGGTAAGTAAAAATTCTATAAAACTGTTTCTTAAATAATGAAGCCGTTTTAATAAATATTTATAAATTTAATAAGAATAGAAATTTGGAGTTAATAGAAATTGTAAATTATTTATATTTTTCCATTACTTGTTATATGTTTCAAAATCAAGATTAAAATTTAGATTTATATAGGTACTCAAAAAAATAGTTTAGTCTTATCGTTAAGTAGCAACTACTTTTTTCTATTAATGTTTAATATTTTCTATATAATTGTTTTAATTGTTTTTGTTTAAAACTTTTAGAAAAACGTAAGTTTAATATCAAGATAAACATTTAATTTATTTTAGAAGCAATAGTAAACTCCTTAACATATCTGAAATACACTTACAATTATCCTTACACCCACATAACCTTCCTATACACTAACACAACTATTCAACAAAATTTCCCGCCTAAATACAAAAAAAAAAAAAAAAACTGTCATTGAAAGTAAAAAATCAATATAACAATATAAAACGTCACCTCAAAAAAATATTTCATTAGTGTTTAAATTTGCAACAAACTGAAGTTTAGTATGCGCTCATAAAAAAAGTTTTCTAAGGAACTTAAAGAAATAAAAGAATTCCCAAGAAATTCCTGCGTGTCGCTTTTATCAAAGGTCAAGCTAGAAAATTAAAATTATTGCACATGCAGCGGTGGCTTGCCACAAACAATAACAACAGTAGTTTTTGATTTTCTTACTCCAATGCGCTGTTTAAAGTATACAAAAAATAAAAAAAAATAAAAAAACTCTAGTACATAGTTTAATTATAATTTGTTTAGCTTTTTTTAGTTGCTTTTTTGAAAGGGTCATGTTCAACAAGAGATGCATTAATTTGATGTTTTTTCCGATTTCTTTATATGAGAATATTGTGTGACTCGATGGCATTAGACGCTAGATTTTTTCTTAAAAGAAAATGATATGGTTTGTGGCATGTCACTAACAAACGTCAAGTTCAACTTAATTATTTGTCACAAGGTTATTTAATGTTTGAAGTAGTTTTTGATACTTGTTCATTTAATTTATATTATAAAATTTTAATTAAAGAAACAAATTTTTAAGAGAAATAGTATAATAAATCATTTAAGTTTAGAAATTATTTTTTGACAAGTACACACATGTACTTGTAACTCATGTTGTTTTATAATTTAGATGCAAATTTTGGTTTAAGAAATTTCAAGGTCTTCGTATGGGTTAAATAAAAAAATATAGAATATACCCATACAAGTAAAAGTCATTTAATTTTCATATAAAATTTGTTTTATAAAGATTTAAAAATTATGAAAATCGCCTTAAATATAAAAAAAATATTCTTATAACAAAATGATATACACCTTCAGCAACAATTTTATTTAATATCTTAAATATTTATTTGGCTTTTATTTTGTTCTCTGTTATAGTTCAAAAAACTTTTGTAAATAAATACTAAATTGAAAGTAAACAACTTTGGTATCTAAGCAAAAATTATGGTAAAATAAATACCCTAAGGTGGAGGTATTTTAGGTTTAGATTCTTAAATATAAAAATTCATGAAATGTAATGCAATGCAATTCACTTGAATTAATTTAAATGTCAGCAAACTTTATTTATTTGCATGGAAGATGTAAAAAAACATAATTTTCAAATATGAATTTCAAACTTGAAAAACAATGTCACTACTTTGTCTAGAGAAGGTAGAGATTACAATCGTATTATAATTGGAAATTGTAACAAATAGAATGCGAAAGGTGGTAGGGAGAACTGCGCAATGCAGATTACATTCAGGTATAATATTGCTAAAACAACATGTCAATCTAAGATATTGAAATAATTGCAGAAAAATATGATATTTGAAATTTTGATGAAAATAGTTTATAGGTTTGCAGGATTTACAAATTGCACTTAGTTGCTATTGAGATTTAAAAGGTTGCACATTATATTAAAACGTTATTTTATTTTAAATTCCATTAATTAATTAATATTATTTAATTTATTTCCAATCATTTGTATAGTCCCGAGCCCAAACAGCGGTACATTTGGTATCAAGTCGTCAAACAGGTACAGCCACCAATATCTTAAGAGCTTTATTAGCGGCTGCTGGCAAAGATATACGTTTAAAAGCAGACGGGGTAAGTAGTAAATTTTATTAGGTATTTTTTTCGCATTTTGATAGTATACTTTTTCATTTTAATATTAAATTCTCATCGAATTTAATAAATTTGATTTGTAAGAAATTGCTGTGAAATAATTTTGTATTGAATTTTACCCTTTTTTTGTTAATATATATTAGGGAAGGAGTATAAAGTATTTACTAGACAATAGTAAATATTATAAAAGTAACAAAACTATAAGAAAATATTATATAGTCTGTATATGTGATTGATTTAGTCGCAAAGTGGTAACAGTCGGTGCCAACGTAAACATAACAATATTTTAAACAATTATGATTGCGATATTATAGTTTAAGTCGAATTATTTATACCCTATAATAATAAAAATATATAGGTAAATTTGTCGAACGGAAAAATTAACTACAAATCTGGATATAATAACATGAGGAAAGTATATTTGAAGGAAATTTATTTTAAATGTAAAATTTGCCTAAAAACTAATACTTTTTAATTCAATTTTCTTTTTGAGTTTTTTGCCAAGAGATTTTCGATTAGTTGTATTAAATATTAAATTAAATTTTTATTAATTAAAATTTTCTTAATTTGCCCTAAAAATATTTTTAGTCGCCCATTATTTCATACATATATAATGTTACATATCTAAAGACTAATTTTTTATTGTTTTACCGCTATAGGAGGTTACAAAAGCAACTAAAATAGAGACAATCCACCCTTCTTATTTACTAAAATTATATTCAAACATGCTTTTGTATTTATTTATGTATGTGAATTTCAAAGGATTTGTTTGTATACAAACAATGATTACAAAATGGTTTACAGGTTCTAATATTTAAAACGTATGTAATAAATAGTAACCACCCATTTAAAGTGAAAAATTAGCATGAATATTATTTTATATGTCAAATAAAAACTTCAAAGTTCTTGAACCCTTTTTTTTTTTTTTTAAATAAAGTTGAGATAATATCTGAACTAGTTTTAAGGTAAAATTTATATTAAAAAAGCATAAAACGCATTTACATGCAATCTATTTTAAATCTACATGAATAATACAATTTTAGAATAGAATATTAATAAAATAACAAATAATGATAGAATTTTACGATTTCGGGTCAATTTTTGGGCCTAAGCCGATGAGAACAAATTTTAATGTTATTAAGTTCATATATGGTATTAATTCCTTCCTATAGACTGGATCTAGTTTTCGAGCTATCGCTTGTTGAACCAATGTGCTATCATAACGACTTTTAGTTGTTAATGTCAGTAAAAGATTGATTTCAATCATATTCTTAACGTTGGTTTGCAAAGATGATTTCATTAATTTATTATGCTTACTAATATTACATACTCATAAGACTAGTCAATATGTTCCACTAACTGTACTAAATTAATCAAATTATTAAGTTAACTAAAAGTATTAGTAGAGTTGATGACATCATAGTTGTAGTAGTAAATAATGTGAATTTAAAAATTATAACATAATTTCCGATTCTTAGTCAATTTGATATCATTTTTGTCGCGAAACAAAACGTCTCATTTTCATCACTTATAAACTCACAAACTACTTTTAATCCATCCCTTTACATAAAACTTAACATATAAGAAACTTCTTCAAAATGCTTAGCCATGAAGGACAAAAATCAAAAAGTCAAAGTTGACATTCGAAAACGTCAAAGTTGATATTCGAATACATTTATCATCCAATAAACCACCATAATTGGGATATTTTGAAAATTTTGTTCGTAATATTTTCGGTAATCGCAAATACCCTGATTTGAACCTAATTATAAAGAGATAGTTGTAAAACTTCCACAAGTTTAGATCTAGAATTTCTATCATACTTACTTTTTTTAAACTTTTAGATTTTTTCTTATAACATTAGCGGTAACAAGGAAGAATTCAAGATACAAATTTAATAGAAATCGAAAAATAATATCAAAGGAACGAAGACGTTTTGAGTACTTCCTGCTGGACATAGATATGTGCAACAAATATCAAATAATACAATCAATTCACTTTGGCTGATCTTTAATTCCGTCTTATCACTATTTATTGAATAAATGGGTTAGATATCACTTTTAGTTAGTTGCTCAAGTTCAAAACAAGCATCCATGTGTAATTAATTAAAGAGATGAAAAAATCTCCAGTTTTTTCTCTGAAAAAAAATTTTATGCAGTAGTTAGTAATCAGAGAACATTACTTCATCGTAATTTATATAGTAATTCAGTTCAAAATGTAATCCAATTTACATATATGTATATTTTATTATCAGACAGATATTCAGTCAAATGAATTAATTAAGTTAAAAAGGTATTATAAATATTATTATTAATTAACATTTCTTTTTTGCTTTTTGTTTCCTATTTTTCTTTTTTTAGAGAGGAAAAGTTCCCCTACTTTTAGCTGTTGAAGCTGGTAATCAGTCCATGGTTAGAGAATTACTGGCCGCACAAACGGCAGAACAACTAAAGGTATGTACGATATTTGATATATAATAATGATTTAAAAAAATAAAATATTTTTATTACAAAGTAATTTTTCTGTGATTAAATCCCTATGAATGATTTGTGGCCATTTTATTTATCACAAACACTGTAGAGAAAATTATTTTGCATAAGTATAACAAAAATGTTCTTTAACTCCTAAAAATTCCAATGTGTCATATAAAATTTCATACAATTAAAATGACCAAAAAAATTATAACAACAATAACTGACAAAGATACAACAACCTCTATGTGCTTAAGTATAAATGATGGCAAACGCAATTTTTGACACGCCAACAAAACTAAACTAATTTTATTGTTTTCAATTTTTCCATTTTCTTTATCTGACTTCTACAAAAGAAAATTAAATTTTGTATGAAGAGCGTTAAATTGTTAATGACATGTTGTATTGTAATACAATTCATATGTATTTAAACAATAACTAACATTTTCATTTTGAATGCACACATACTGACAATCTCATACTTTTTAATTTGTTTGGTTGTGTTGGAGTTACAGTGCCAACTTCATTTAATAATTGAAAAACAAAAAAGAAAAGTTTTGCGTGTTTTTTTAATTTGTTAAGAATTTTTATGTGATTATGTGAATGAATTTCGCATCAAATTTTATACTGAAAATTCGGATTGAAATAATTGGCCTCATTTTTTAATATTTTAAGTGATTAATATGAAATACCTAGAGCTCATCCAAAAATGATTAATATAAGTTTTCAGCTTTTTCGGATATTTAAAGAACAACTTTTGTTATAATAACTATATAAATTAGGACTTAGGATAACTTAGATCGTATTCATATATACATATATAAAATGTTTTAATGAACATTTAGGTTAAATACGTAGTCATGGCATGTAAAATTGAAAAATTATTTTCCTCGGTGTAAAAAGGGAAAATAAAGTTATTCAAAAAACACGCAATTAAATATTGAAGACAATAAAAGCTAAACAAAACAAAACAAAACTAAAGAATGTAAAACTTGATAAACATTGTTATAGTAACGAAATTTCACTTCTACACACACACAAACACACATGCATACACATACATACATATTAAAAGAATTAAGCTTGTTTTTCAATTGATTCTTATTTACTGAATATCCACCGGTTGCTTAATATAGAACAATGAAATATACAACAAAGAAACAAAATGCCGGCTAACTAACTTTAAGCAAATAACTAACTTTTCATTGTTTGTTGTATTTAAAAACCAAGAAAATATAGGTTAAAAAGTTTAATTTTAGGTGAATGGCAAATGACTGACTAAATGCATTTGCACGCATTAGCAGTGTCCTTATAATTTTCATTCTCTCACTGCTCCTTGAAATGGTTGTAAACATAGTCGTCATCATGCACTTACCAGCACTTTTAGTACTTTTCAAAATTACTTCATGTCATTTGCACGTGCAACTTTTTCATTATTTTAATAAAAGTTGAAACTGATTTGCATATCACCATGTTAACTTTGACCTCTAGCATAAAAATGTTTGCAAAATTAAAAAAAAAAAAGAAAAATGTAAACATAAATTAAAATTTTAATTTTACCATATCATGCTTACACGATCTTTATGGTGTTTTTTGTGTTTTTGTTTTAAAGGCTACGGCAGCTAATGGAGACACGGCCTTGCATTTGGCTGCCAGACGACGGGATGTCGATATGGTACGAATATTGGTGGACTATGGTACTAATGTTGATACACAAAATGGTGAAGGACAAACACCTCTTCATATAGCGGCAGCTGAAGGTGATGAAGCTTTGCTAAAGTACTTTTATGGTGTACGAGCATCCGCTTCTATAGCAGATAATCAAGGTAAATTGTTTTACCTTAAAATCAGAAACATAAAGAATTTATTATTCCTTTCCGCTTTAACAGATCGTACTCCTATGCATTTGGCTGCTGAAAATGGTCATGCCCACGTCATTGAAATCTTGGCTGATAAATTTAAAGCCAGTATATTTGAGCGTACCAAGGATGGTAGTACTTTAATGCATATTGCTTCCCTCAATGGTCATGCTGAATGTGCCACTATGCTTTTTAAGAAAGGAGTCTATTTGCATATGCCCAATAAGGATGGAGCTCGTAGTATTCATACAGCTGCGGCTTATGGACATACGGGAATTATAAATACTCTCCTCCAAAAGGGCGAAAAAGTTGATGTAACAACTAATGTGGGTATCGTGGTGTAACAAGTTTATTTCGGAAAACTAAAATTCTTTTTGAATTTTTCCCATAGGATAATTATACAGCTTTACATATAGCGGTAGAAGCTTGCAAGCCAGCGGTGGTTGAGACATTGCTGGGATTTGGAGCCGATGTACATGTAAGAGGTGGGAAATCTCATGAGACACCTTTACATTTAGCCGCACGAGTTAAGGATGGTGATCGTTGTGCTTTAATGCTCCTTAAGTCCGGTGCTAGTCCCAATTTAACTACCGATGATGGCCTGACGCCGGTACATTTTGCTGCCCGTCATGGTAATCTGGCAACGCTGATGCAACTCCTCGAAGATGATGGAGATCCATTGTATAAATCCAATGTAAGAAATTTAAAAAATCCAAAATAAAAAATTCTTATAAGGAAACTTCAAAGCAAATGCTTAATAATATCCATTTTCCCTACAAAATCTTTAAAATTGTTAATGATTTATTGTGTAATTATTTTCAGACTGGTGAAACTCCTTTACATATGGCCTGTAGAGCTTGTCATCCTGAAATTGTTAAACATCTGATAGAATCAGTGAAAGAAAAACATGGTCCTGACAAAGCCACTACCTACATTAATACCGTTAATGAAGATGGCGCCACTGCGTTACATTTTACTTGCCAAATTACCAAAGAAGAAGTTAAAATACCCGAGTCTGATAAGGAAATCGTTAGCATGCTGCTTGAAAATGGTGCTGATGTGACATTGCAGACGAAAAATGCCTTGGAAACTGCCTTCCATTATTGTGCCATGGCGGGCAATAATGATGTGCTGATGGAGATGATTGCCCACATGAATCCGACAGATATACAGAAGGCCATGAATCGTCAGTCATCGATTGGTTGGACGCCCTTACTGATTGCCTGTCATAGAGGGCATATGGAACTGGTCAACAACCTTTTAGCGAATCATGCCAGAGTTGATGTATTCGATATCGAGGGTCGTTCTGCTTTGCATTTGGCTGCCGAACGGGGGTATCTGCATGTATGCGATGCTCTATTGACCAATAAGGCTTTTATAAATTCGAAATCTCGAGTCGGTCGCACGGCGTTACATCTGGCCGCGATGAATGGCTTCACACATCTGGTGAAGTTTCTCATCAAGGATCATAATGCTGTTATTGATATTTTAACATTACGCAAACAAACGCCACTTCATCTGGCTGCGGCCAGCGGTCAGATGGAGGTATGTCAGCTCCTGTTGGAATTGGGAGCTAACATAGACGCGACCGACGACTTGGGACAGAAACCCATACACGTCGCTGCGCAGAACAACTACTCAGAAGTGGCCAAATTGTTTCTGCAGCAACATCCGTCGCTGGTAAATGCTACTAGTAAAGATGGAAATACCTGTGCCCATATTGCTGCCATGCAGGGTTCTGTTAAGGTGATCGAGGAACTAATGAAGTTCGATCGATCTGGCGTGATATCTGCTAGAAATAAATTGACTGATGCCACGCCATTACAATTAGCGGCTGAAGGTGGCCATGCGGATGTGGTGAAGGCTTTGGTAAGAGCCGGGGCCTCATGTACGGAAGAGAATAAGGCTGGTTTTACTGCTGTGCATTTGGCAGCTCAGAATGGTCATGGTCAGGTATTGGACGTTTTGAAAAGTACAAATTCTTTGAGGATCACCAGCAAGAAATTGGGACTGACACCGTTGCATGTGGCAGCCTATTATGGGCAAGCAGATACGGTGCGTGAACTTTTAACCAGCGTACCGGCTACCGTCAAGTCGGAAACACCGACGGGTCAAAGTTTGTTTGGTGAATTGGGTACAGAGTCGGGTATGACTCCTTTACATTTGGCTGCCTACTCGGGCAATGAGAATGTTGTACGTTTACTGCTGAATTCAGCTGGAGTTCAAGTAGATGCAGCTACCACGGAAAATGTAAGTTGACTGTCAATAATGTTTTGAGTTCTATTATAACACATAGTGTTTATTTAGGGTTACAATCCTCTTCATTTGGCGTGCTTCGGTGGTCACATGTCAGTGGTTGGTTTGCTTCTGAGTCGCTCAGCAGAACTTCTCCAGTCTACAGATCGCCATGGTCGCACTGGTCTACACATAGCTGCTATGCATGGTCATTTTCAGATGGTGGAGATTTTGCTGGGTCAAGGCGCAGAAATAAATGCAACCGATAAAAATGGTTGGACGCCACTACATTGTGCTGCCAAAGCCGGTCACTTGGAAGTGGTGAAACTTTTGTGTGAGGCTGGAGCCTCCCCAAAATCAGAAACCAATTATGGTTGTGCACCCATATGGTTTGCTGCTTCCGAGGGACACAATGATGTTCTCAGATATCTAATGAATAAAGAACATGACACCTATGGCCTAATGGAAGACAAACGTTTTGTCTACAACTTAATGGTGGTCTCGAAGAATCATAACAACAAACCGATACAAGAATTTGTTTTGGTATCACCAGCACCGGTGGATACGGCGGCAAAATTATCTAATATTTATATGATTATGTCCACTAAAGTAAATATGATTCAGAATTTTAAGAAGACAAGCTTATTGAATTAAATTTTTTTTTTTTTAGGAAAAAGAACGTGCTAAAGATCTAGTGGCTGCTGCTAAACAATGTGAAGCCATGGCTACTGAATTGTTGGCTTTAGCGTCTGGCTCCGATTCGGCAGGAAAAATTTTACAAGCCACGGATAAAAGAAATGTGGAGTTTTTAGACGTGTTGATAGAAAATGAGCAAAAAGAGGTTATAGCCCATACTGTGGTACAAAGATATCTACAGGTAAGATTTGAGAGTTATTATATGTTAAAGTTTTGTTTTATTATATAAGCTAATTAACAGGAATTATGGCGAGGATCATTGACCTGGGCTTCCTGGAAAATATTGCTACTATTAGTGGCATTTATAGTCTGCCCGCCCGTTTGGATTGGTTTCACCTTTCCCATGGGTCATAAATTTAACAAAGTGCCTATTATTAAATTCATGTCTTACCTTACCTCGCATATCTATCTAATGATCCATCTCAGTATTGTGGGTATAACACCCATATATCCAGTGCTACGTCTTAGCTTGGTCCCCTACTGGTACGAAATAGGCCTGCTCATTTGGTTGAGCGGTCTACTTTTGTTCGAGTTGACAAATCCTTCGGATAAATCTGGATTGGGATCCATAAAATTGTTAGTACTGCTGTTGGGAATGGCCGGTGTTGGTGTCCATGTGACGGCCCTTTGTTTTGTATCGAAAGAATATTGGCCAACGCTTATATATTGCCGCAATCAATGCTTTGCTTTGGCCTTCTTGCTTGCATGTGTACAAATTTTAGATTTTCTCTCTTTCCATCATCTCTTTGGACCCTGGGCCATTATCATTGGTGACTTGCTTAAGGATTTAGCAAGATTTTTGGCTGTTTTAGCTATATTCGTTTTTGGCTTTTCCATGCATATAGTAGCTCTGAATCAATCGTTTGCCAATTTTACTCCCGAGGAGTTGAGATCTTTTGAAAAGAAGAATCGTAATCGTGGATATTTCAGTGATGGTAAGTATGGCTTTGGGCATTTTAAATCCTATTGATGTTGTTTTATTTTATTTTGTTTGTGGTGTTTTAATGTCTATATTAATTAATGATTTATTTATTTTATGAAAAGAATAT
Organism: Protophormia terraenovae; assembly: GCA_951394005.1. Taxonomy (NCBI): domain Eukaryota; kingdom Metazoa; phylum Arthropoda; class Insecta; order Diptera; family Calliphoridae; genus Protophormia; species Protophormia terraenovae. The sequence continues at coordinate 150,621,356 of OX596074.1, forward strand.
TATATTGATAAGTATCTCATCATGTTTTAAATGAGAAATCGAAATTTGCATGCCGAACAATTACAGACTCTATTAAAATTAAAATCTAATATGTAATTTTACAAAGTGTCTGCACTAAGAGAAATCGGATTTCCTAATTAAAGTATCGTTAAAAGGAAGAAGTTAGTTTCTGGAGAAAAAACTATTTTTAGCATTTTTTACAGAAAATCTAGCACACATTTTAATTTAAAATACAAATTTTTCATCAATTTTTAAATACTTCTAAAAATATTGAGATTCAAGTTGTATGCATTGTTTAATATGATACTTTAATTGTAAATTCCGATTTCTTTTTTTTTTTATGTGCATTTGACTAAAATCCGTAAGAGTATGTTTATTTAAACAAAAACCCCTCCCTTTTTAAATGCAGATGACATGCCTACACCTCGCCCACCGCCAGCTGAGAATTATGTAGATTCAAGTCGCAGTATGCTGAGCGAATTTCGTCGCAAGCATAAAGATGATCGTAAGTGTTGAATAACCTTCAGCATTAAATCATTCCGAATGATAATTTTTTGTGTGTGTGTGTGCGCATTTTTGTGTAATTTGCCTTCGATGTTGTTTTGTGTTTTTCTCTTACAGTTTTTATAAATAGCTAAATAATAAAGAAATACTTTTATTTTTTTGGCGGAATCCATAAGCTTGCTGTGAGAAAAATCTCTTTTGCCTAATGAGGGCTATTGGCATGTTGGCTCCTTATTAAGAAGTGTGCGGTGTTAAATGTTGTTTTTTGTTGGACTATATATTTTTTTTTTTTTTTTGGTGTATTTATTTTGTGTATCCTTGATGTTGTGGAAAAGTGTTGTAAAAAAGATTTAAAATTAAACTGATCATTGATTTTTGTTTCTTTTAAAAACAGTTTTAATAAGTTTGAAAGGCATTTTTTGTAAATGTCTTACTTTTAATTTGACTAATTAGAGAAGGTGAACACAACTATAGATATTGTAATTTATTGATTTTGTTGGCCTTGAAGTGGCGTTAAGTTAAATATTTTCGGTTTTTTATTTTGTTGGCTTTATGGTTTTCTTCTACATATTTATATACTTTTTTACTTTAAGCTATTTTGTTATGTTTCCTTATAATATCTATAGTTCTATCAGCTTCTCTTATAAAAATGCATGTTTATTATTTTTTAATTTTCAAAAGCTTTTAACTGTTGCACATTTTCAATATTTAATTTTCAAATGTTTTCCAAGCACAATTTATAACTAACTGCGACCAATTAAATTACGTTTGCGAAGGCTTAACCCGAATATGAAAATCAGAAGAATGTTAATATATTTCATTTGATTGTGTATTAAAGATACGTTGCAAATATAATCAAAAGATTTATGTATTCAAAAAAAAAAAAAAAAAAAAAAAAATTGACATAAATTGTGATGTAAACTTAACCCTTAACATGCTTTTTTGTACCAAAATCTGCTACAGAAAACTTTAAAGTTAAGACAGTTTTAACATATACTTTTGAAGAAACGAATAAGATTTTGAATTGTGATTTTGATTGTGCATTTTATATCATAAAAATATAAGAAATTGTTAGGAAAATATTGTATTTATTTTGGAACAGATTTTCCATTAGTAAAAAGAAAAACAGCAATAAAAAAAAAAACAACTTAATAAAACATATATAAGTAAAAAGAATTTAAAAAAATATTGGGACTTTGAGCAAACATTTTTCAAATCTGTATTTTATATACGATAGAAACTTGGGAACAAATTTAATTAAATAAAACGTACGTGTAAACGTAGCACAGTTATGGTCGATGAGTATATAGATATATAGATAAATTTATAAGATATGAAAATCATATAAATCAGTGTTTCTTAACAGGAAGTAATATATACATTTCTATATTGTCATCTATATAGCACAAATTGTTGGGGGAATGAAAAATCAGATACTTACGGCTGGACTTGTTTTAAATTTATTTGCTTTTTTATTTATTATTTTTTTAAAACTTATGCATGTTATAAAATTATTTTTTTTACAGCCACTTGATGTCGTCAACTTTATTTTTTTTTTAATATAAAAAATTATAAATGTAACGCATGTTGATGTTCACTGAAGGTTTTCATTCAAATAAAAACAAAAGAAACAAAAATATATATACATTTATATGATAATTCCAATACAGGCTAATGACGCTTTCCACACAATCTAGAGCACATTATAATACAAAAACTAAAAAAAAAAAAAAAATATTAAACAATAAAAGCAAGCCAAAGGTATAGCACCAAGTGATACTTAATTGTTGTCAATACCAAAAATAAAATTACACTTCTGATCTTTAAGGAATTTTTCTAATTTATAAATTTCCTACTACTCCTTTTACATTATATCACCAAATCGTGGTCAATTCAATTACCAAATTGAATTCAATTTAAATCCAAACTAATGCAATTAAAACCAGGACCAATGACACCATTTTTGGCATTTGAAAGACTGTTTTTTGCGGTTTTTGGTCAAACTACTACCGTGGATATAAATCCAATGCGTCACTTAAGACCTGAATGGACAGAGGTCCTATTTAAATTTGTATTTGGCATCTATCTACTAGTGTCTGTGGTTGTTCTCATAAATCTACTCATTGCCATGATGTCGGATACTTATCAGCGAATTCAGGTTGGTATTGAAAAACTAATTTAAGTTTTCTTCTCTTTTTTTCTTGTTTTTTTTTTGTTCGTTTGGTTGGTATCATTATTTGATAACGTTGTCTAAAATGGATATCATTAATAAATGGTAACAATAATACAACAACAACATAACTACAAATAATAACTTCGTTGTAATGGTCATCGTTGTCATCGACATCATCACTGTCACCGTTTCGTCGTGTGTGGGCGTTGTTAATGTTTTTATTTGTTCAATGTTTGATTTTTATTATCATTTATTTTTTACTATAATAATACATATCCGGTGTGTACTGTGTTCTTTATTATCCCTATCTGTTAATGGTTTGTATGTTTATGCATGTGCGTTAAAAATGTTCATGGACACAGTGCGCATGCATCCGATAAATTCATTTGAATTATTATTTTTTGCCGTGTTTGGTCAAACGACAACTGAACAGACACAAGTTGACAAAATCAAAAATCTAGCCACGCCCACTCAACCCTATTGGGTAGAGTATCTATTTAAAATAGTATTTGGTATTTATATGTTGGTGTCGGTGGTGGTGCTAATCAATCTATTAATTGCTATGATGTCCGATACCTATCAAAGGATTCAGGTATTTTGAATTTGTAAAAAAATATATTTTTTTTAATCATTTTATTAAAAACATCTTTTTATAAATAATTACCTACATTTTTTTAAATACATATAAATATTTTAAGCAGGAAAAATTTATTCCAGAAGATTTACATTTTATTTAGTTAAAATGTTGAAATAAAACTTAAAACATATTTAGGCTTTTATTTTCTCTCTGTTGGAAAAAAATGAATTATTTGTAAAAATTTTTATGAAACTGTTAATATCTGTCTGTTTTTATTACTTTCATAAATGTATGTATATGTGTAGTTCCATCTACTGCCCAGACTTGCATCTTTGGTGTAAAACTTTTTTAGCAAGATAATATTTATTCTATACAATAAATTCTTTCATATACAATTTTTATAAATTTTGTATATAAAAGATAATTCTAAGTGCTTTTTTACAGCTGAAATTGTAAAGCTTTAAGCGTGTATATTAGAAAAGTTTTAGTTTTAATAGTAATAAATTTGAGTATTTTAAATATGTGTCTAGAATAGTTCTATAAAATGAAAAGCTTTGCATTAATTACAAATAAATATGAGAACGATGCTTTTGTGTTCGTCCTTAAATAGAAATCCTGAACATAAATAAATAAAACTTTTTGAATTTTAAATGTTAGTGTTAATAATGTCAATGTGTGTGTTTTTAATGCCAGCATGTTGTTTTGGAAAAGAAAATGCATGATTTTTTTTTTGAAAATTTGAATATGATTGAAAAATAATTTTAGTTTGAACTGAATATTCTAATATCATTAGAGTTTCTATTGTCGCTACTCTCAGGTGATTTCAAACAAAAGTGGTATCTTAAATCATGAGCCCACAATTAAGCACCTTTGACTGCTGCATATTCAAATACGTATAATTCCGGAGAAATTTCAAATACATCGTCGCTTCTGGAGGATTAATAAATTTAACTTTAAATTATTTGTTCACAAGAAGAATGGAAAAGCCGTCGAACAATTTTCTTTCATAGAAACTTTGGTGATATTAGAATATTCAAATATTTGTCTTTTAAGTTACAGCGCTAAAAAAATCTTTTTCGAAAATACAGCTTTAATTGGTGTACGAAAATATAATTTTATTTTTGTTTCGTTTACTTTATTTTTTGTCTCATTTCATAAATACGGAATGCTACCTACTATTTATAAAACAATATATTTTTATTAACTCATCAATCATCAATATTTATTAAAAAAAAAAAAAAAATACGAAACATATGCAAAACTAAATGATAAAAAATAATAGGCTCAATCTGATATTGAATGGAAATTTGGCCTATCAAAGCTTATACGCAATATGCATCGCACAACAACAGCGCCATCGCCGCTTAATTTAGTTACCACCTGGTTTATGTGGATCGTTGAGAAGGTCAAGGTAAAATATCAAGTGTGTATAACAACTGCTCAGACTGAATTTCTATGTAGCAAAGAAATTCCTACTATTCACAATCACATAAGAATATAAATACCAAATATAGAAAAGCATAAATAATGACCTTTTCCCCAATTCATTTAAAGCAATATGGCAACAATATTTAAATTTTTTAATTAAAAAATCAAGCACGTTTGAACTACAAAGCACAGTTATTGAAAAGTTATCCCTGGCTTATAAAGCACTATGTACTATATCGTAAGAGTAAAGTAAAGATCACTTCTTTTTTTCTTTTTGAAAAAAGCACAATTAAACTTCTTGCACTTCTTAAATGTTTATAACATATGTTTGTGTCTATGTGTTTGTTATTTTCTCATACTCATTGTGTTTGTTGTCTCTTGTCTCGCTCTTGCATTAATTGTTTACAAAATAAACAAATGAACAAAAAATTAGGCTCGCATGAAGAAAAAGAAGCGTCCAAGTCTGGTACAGATGATGGGAATACGCCAGGCCAGTCCCCGCACGAAAGCTGGTGCCAAATGGCTTTCAAAGATCAAGAAAGGTAGGAAATGTATGTGTCGCTGCAAATTCTCCACTACAAATTAAAATCAAAAGAAAGCTCTTTTTACTTTACATGAAAAAAAGCTTTTTTTTGAAAACCAGAAAGTTTTGCAGCTACAAGAAGCCAAAGTAATAAATAAACTCTTAACTTAAATAGAAATTGGCTTATAGCTCAAAATTTCAAATTGAAAAAATATTTTAAAAATTATTTAACTTTTATTATTGATTTTTGTTTTGCAAACTAGATTCTATGGCTCTGTCAGTGGTCCATTTATCACCTTTGGGTTCACAAACAAGTTTTTCGGCTGCCAATCAGAATCGTATTGAAAATGTAGCAGATTGGGAAGCTATTGCCAAAAAATATCGAGCTTTGGTGGGTGATGAGGAATCAACTTCACTAAAGGATTCAGATGCTGAATCGGGATCTGTTGAAGGCGGAGCCGGTGGTAGTGGTGGAGGTGGAGCTTCACATCCGCCCGGTCAGGTGGGCAATAATGTTGCGAACCAACAGCCAAATGTTTAAACAAATCTCATTTTTTCGCTTTATGAATAGATTGCTTAATATTTTTCATTCTTTATTTCTTTTCAATACATAAATAGTAATTTTTCACCTCTAAAAATAAGTATATTTAATATTTACAGGTCTAAATAACCAAAACATGTTTTCTAAGGACTCTTTTATTTTATAAGATTTTATTTCTTTTAAAATTATATATATATATATGTGTGTAATAAATAATATTTTTTGTACATTTAATGAAATACTAATTATAAAATTAGATAGTTGTTCAATAAAATAATTTAATTGTAATTTAAAATTCTTGCTATTAATATGGAATTTATTAAAAGATTTTTTTGTATATTGAATTAATTGAAAACTAAAGCAACAAAAAACCATGTTTTCCATAATACTAAATAGGTAGATAACCAGTATCTTTAGGATTTTAATTATATATTTAGGAAGTTTTTTTTTCGTAGTATTTTAACATAAATCCTTTTTAATATACATATACTTATAGTCTTTTTGTTTTTAATGTAATTTTTATAAAGTTAGTAATAAATTTAAGCTTAAGGTTTATATAAATAAATAGTTTAACTTTAACTTTATTTATATGTTTATTTAAAAATAAAATTTGTCCATATTTTTTAATAAATGTAATATTTCTTTAATAAAATTGTAAAAAAAAACAAACAAAATTTATTTACTAAAAATTTAAAAATTGTATAAAAAATATACTAAATAATAAAAATGTATGTTTTATAACATCAATTGTATTATTTTTTATTTAATCGTGTCTTAAACTATAAGAGAGAAAAAAAATCTATACATGAAATAGGGCAGGTCAGAAAGTTAAAAAAATATGGACATCTTTGATCACTCATATTTTCCTAAAATATCTATTTTAATATGTAAAGCATAAAAAATCTATTTTATAACTAAAACAGCAGAGATACAGCAAAAAGGACGGAGATCTGTGATACCTCATATTTTTCAACAAATATCTATTTTATTAGAAAAACATTAAAATCGATTTCTTCGTTTTCTGAAAAACTCAGATGTTGATTTTATAGCTTACACAGAAAAAAATATTTCAAATAATTTTTTAATAAAATTATTAATTAACTTTATATTGAAATTTAATTATATGATTTATTAATACAATTAATTTTCTAATTGGTTTACAATTTTGTTTTTCAATAAATTGACTGCTGTTAATAAAATATAAAGAAAAATTAAATATTTTTCAATAAAAGTACAGAAATAAAATAAATTTAAGTAAATTTTCAAAAATGTTCAGCTCATTGCATATATTTAAGGAAAAAAAGTAATAATAATATCAATTATTCTAGTTATTAATATTATCATTTTGATGATTAGAGCAAAATCAATTAAAAATTAATTAATATTACAAATTTCGTAATTGAAGTCCATTTTTACTTTTTTTTGTGTAACTATTGGGTTTGGTGTTTTTTTACTACCACAATTAATTTCAATAAGTCAGAAAGAAAAAATTAATAATCTTAAAAAGGTAACCGATAGATAAGCTCATGGTCATAAGTTTGTAAACAATTTTTCCACTTACATGAAAACAAACGTTAAAAAAGATCCTTTCTCTTTAAAAAGCTGACGCATCAACATGGTTGCACTATTTAATACAACTATTTTTTTTTACGAGTGAACTCGTGGCATGACCTTGAAATATTTTACACAACGGAATTTTTTCAGCACACCTCGATTTTATTTACCACTAACGAGTGTTGTCAGATTTTTTTGAGCCTCTGTCGCCAAATTGTTAATCAGAAATCGCCAAAAATCGCCAAAATTAAATTTTATATATTTTTTTGTATGAAAAACTAAACACAATTAAAATATTTTTAGTGCTTCAAATATTATATAATTTTAAAATCTAAATTCATCTTCAACAAAGTCAATGATAATTTCAGTAGATAATAATAACTGAATAAAAAAAATATTAATTTCAATACACTTTTCTGATATACATAACTCAATTTTAGGTCAAAAATGTTAAAATTTTTTTTTGAAATTTATTATATTTTTTAACAGAATAATTCTAAAATTATATAATAACATTTGTCCTATTAAACTTATAAATTGTTTCGAAGAATTAATTTATTCATGAGCATTTTCTTTTCATTATGGCCCATAAAATATCAATATTCATATTTGAAAGATGATGGAAAACAAATTGTCGAAATAAAATGTTTCTTGCTTTAAAACGAAGTAAAAAAGTGATTGTTTAACAATAGAAAAACAAACTTCAGTTCAAACTTGAAAATTATATCAGATTTATATGAAAAAGAAAAAATCCTTGCGTGAAATTACAAAAATTGTTTCAAGGAATTATTGCGGAATAATATATAAATATACCAAATGCAGATAATTTTCCTCTGGCAAGATGGTCAAATCTTTTAGAGACACAAAGAAAAAAGCTATAGTTTGCGAAGTCAAAGAAAGTCCTTCTTCTAGTACCTAAAAAAAAGCTGAAAATATAACGTTAATTTCCGCTTATTATTTTAGGGCTAGTACCATTTTAGAAAAACTACACAAAAAAGGCTTCCATAGAAGAACACCACGTAAGAACCCTACATATCGTAAGCCAGCCAAACTGAATGTTTGAATCTCGCCCAAAAGTATACAAATTAGTGTTAAACGTTCCAGGAAACCGTTTTACACAATGACGAAAGTAAATTTAAATATTTGGCGCAAAAAAAAAAAAAAAAAAAAAAAACGAAAAGTATTGCAAAGATGGAATGATGGCCTCAATGTCACATGTGTGGTTGAGATAGTTGAACAAGATCGAGACTCGGTAATGGTCTGAGGACGTCTGGAGGCTTCAAGAATCAGTAATTTCATGTTTATACAATCGATAATGAAATAGAAGATAATATAAATAGTTTTAAACATAATATCGATCCTAGTGAGCGAAAATTTAACTTATTGCATAACTGCTTATTCCAAAGTGACAAAGATCCCAAGCATTTTTCCAAAATTGTGAGGGAATGGTTGCTTTATCGTACTCCCAAACCTATTTGTAATGCTCTGAAAAAATTGGAAAAAGTACCATTATTTGCAGTGATCATATCTAGCTGGCATTACAGAAAGAGTAACCCAAAATATCACCGAATTTTGGCACCGAAAACTTGTCGACTCGTTGCCTAGGATATTAAAGAACACAACAAAGTCAAACAGTAAATATACAAAGTATTAAATACATTTTTTTCTGTATTTAATTATAAAATAAATTTACTTTTTTTGACGCGTAAAAAAAGATATTTATTCTTTTTTTACGCGTATTTAATGAAATTTTAAAAATTAGCCAAATAATCGCCATGTCGCAAAATGGAAAATTGAATCGCCAAGAGCAATTAAAATCGTCACGTTTGTCGAAAAATCGCCACATCTGGCAGCCCTGCCACCAACTCTACGACTAAACTCATAGTAAAATAATAAAGTACTCGCACATCTACAAAAACAAAAATTGCTTGTATTTTGTTAGTGTAAAACTACTGCCCACAATGTCAGAATGCTTTGAACGGAAAAATGAGAGAACGAAAGAGAGCAAGAAAAAAAAACTCAAAAAATATTTTACATGTGAATACAAAAACAATTTGACAGTACCGCGAGGTTTGCCAATGAAAAAATTGTAAAACAGCTGGTCTTACGAGTATACTTTATTATTATACTATGGACTAAACTAAACAAAATTTATTTAGTTTCAAAACCAATGGTTTGTCACTTTGCTGAAACAGTCAGTCCATCAACAGTGGAGACTTTGGAGAGAAAGTGGTTTTTTGTTCGTGTTGCCCTGTGGTTTTACATTTATGTTATCAATGGTTGTACAAACCACTAAATTTAGCAAACACATAAAGAGTGTTTGTACAAGCTGACATATAATGCAAATTTGAACTTTTGTGAAACTGTGCGCATTTTAGAAGCTTTTAGGATATACATACAATGTAGAAGTTTTAGAAGATTGTGGACCTTACTATACAAAATTAAGGGCCGCAAGGCTTTTTTTTAATACAAATTATTGAAAAATATATACATATTTTTAAATAAAATAAATACATATTAGTAATAATAGATTATATAAGTCATATAAATAATATATATTACACATAGGCACGGTTTCACAGCGGGGGCAGAACTGAAGATTTTCGGAAATAAATCAGTAACTTCTAATCGACTAGTTGGATTTGTATGGTTTAATAGAGGGTCCCAAAAAAAAAAAAAAAAAAAAAAAAAAACATGCATGTGTGTGCTATTTATCTTTTATAGTTTTCGAGTTATTTGCTTTTGAAATTTTAAGTACCTCAATTTTGCAAGTTTTTGGTTCAGATTTTTTCATTTATATCCCAATATTTCCGACCGATTTTATTACTTTTTTCTTATTATATATTATATATTGAATAAAGAAAATTTGAAGTCGATATCTTTGCCGAGTACAAAAATAAACTGTTTTGAATTTGAAAATTGCATAAATGATGTTTTTTTACGGAAAAGTGTCTACACTCCTTTCATTATAAATTAAAATTTTCTTTAAGTTTTGACTTTAGTCTATATTTTCTAAGATCCCAAAGCACTTATCTTCAAACGGAATGCAGTTTAGAAATCAATAATATGTTTTCAATTAAAATTTATGGGACTGGAAAAATGTGGAATTTTTAGACTGCAAAATGTTTTTATGTGATTATTTTCTGTTTAATGAAATTAAACTAAATAAAATTTAACTTTCTTATTTACAGATAATACTTTGTATTAAAAAAATGTGAAATTAAAATGTATCTTCACATTAATTTGTACTAGAATAATGATACAGAAAAATGCAATTTTTCGTTCTTAAAAATTAAAAATTAAAAAAAAAAAAAAAAAAAATTAGAACATTCATGAGCAAAAAGTGGTTCCGTTCTTATAGCTTTCTCTTAAGTTAAAAACCATGCACTAATATTTCGTACATATTTCATCAAACTTTGGAAATTTTATGTTTTTAAGATAAAATCAAATATAAAATTTATAAAAATAATTAAATTTAAATAAAAATTAATTACTAACGTTTTATTTTATTTAAATTTGTGTTATTCTGAGCAACTACAAATAAAAATGTTGAAACTAATTTTAAAATCAGTTCAAATAAATTTTTTTGGTATTTAAATGAAATGTTTAATTTTTTCTATTTCACAAAATATTTTATAATGCAAATTATAACCAAAACTTGGTTACGTTATTCACTGTTTTAAAAATATCAGACGTCAAGCTATAGCATACATAAAAAAATATGATCCATGAACTCTCTCTTTTAATTTTTTTTTTTTTTTCAAAATGTGTTTATTTTTAGTAAATTGAGTTTTAATGAATCCCAAAGTTCCAAACAAAATTTTAATAAAAACAGAGAGTTACAAAATGAGAAAAAATTTCTGCGGCACGCTGTTTCTCAGTCAATTTGAATACACGGTATTAATAAGTGCTAAGTCTCTAATCCACTTTTTTTTTAAATTGACTCTAGTTAAACAAGTTTGCAATCGTAAATTGCCTTGTTGTCTCTGTTTGGCGGTACCAAAGCAGGGTTTGTGGACTATAATTAGACAGAATGGAATACGTAGCATTCGTGGTGTCTTATCCATTTCGGTTTCGTTGAAACCTAAACACTAGTTCTCGCGATAAATCGCGATTTGTAAAATTAAGAAGGTTGCACTATATATTGAATCATATCTCGAAAACGACTTGTCTGATTTTGTTAAAAAATAGCATATAAAACAATTTTAATTAAAATTATCTTCTAGTCGTTCTTACATTACCTTTTAATACGGTCAACAATTATGAAAATATTAAGCCCATCTTTTGAGAAAAAATTAAATTTTATACAAAATTTCAAGATTTTTTTTTTTTTTTTTTTTTTTAAAAATCACAATTCAAATCACATTCAAATTTATTTACTTTAATTATAAAGATAAATTTTAGAATAAAACAAGGCATATTTCATAAAATCAATGCATAAATTTTGATTTTATTTACAAATTAGTGAAAATACTGATTTACAAGTTACAATAAAAATTAAAAAAATCATAAAATCATTTTAATTTTTCTATGTAACTTGTAAATGAGTATTTTCACTAATTTGTGAATAAAATCAAAACTTATGTATTGATTTTAATGAATATGTCTCGTTTTATTTGTTACAAATTTATCTCTATTAGTAAAGAATAAAAATCTGAATTTTTGACATTTTCAAATTTTTATAATTTTTTGAATACAATTTAATTTTTTCTCAAAAGATATGCTTAATATCTTCATAACTGTTGACCATATTAAGAAGTAATGTAAGAACGACTTGAAGATAATTTTCATTAGAAATTTTTCATGTTTTTTTGAATAAAATCAGAAAAGTCGTATTTGAGATATGCTTTAATATATAGCACAACCTCCTTAATTTTACAAATCGCGATTTATCGGGAGAACTAGTCAATTAAAAAAAAGGGGATTAGAGGATTATTACTTATTAATACCGTGTATCCGAATTGACTGAGAAACCCCGTGCCGCAGAATCAATATTTACCTGTCTAATTCATTAAAAAATCAAAATCCATTAATTTACTATATTTCCTCATAACTCAAGAACAGTGTGTACGATTGACATAAGTGATACACCAAAAAATATCTTCAAATCATCAAAACGTAATTTTTTTATGTGCTCAATAGATTCAAAGTTATTTATAAATAAGTGCCCAAAAAAAAAAAAAAAAAATATTTTATGCAAAATTTAAATTTTTTTGTTACTAAAATTTCTTTTAATAAATGAAAAGATCAAAAATGTTACAGGTTATCACCTTTATTTTAAATGTTGCGAACAAAATAAGGTATGTATCTTCAAAATTGATGCACAAATCGTGATTTTATTCACAGTTAAGTAAAAATACCCATTTATACGTACAATTGCGTAGAAATACAGTGATGGGCAGAAAAATAATAAAAAAAAAAAAAAATACTTCTTGAAACACGTAGTGATTTTTTTTAGGTGCATGACTAATATCATTACCTTATTCAGCGGTCACACTATAAAATTCGAGAATGGTTTGTACAATTTAGGCTATAACTCAAGAACCGTTTACACGATTTTGATAAATGATACCTCAAAAGACGCATACAAAAATATTTCAACAATATTTTTTATTCGTTCAAAAATTTCAGAGTTATGGAACAAATTTTCAGCATTTTTCAAAAAAAAAAAAAAAAAAAAAAAAAAAAATAAATAATAATTTTTCGCTACTAATTACCGAATAACTACAGAAATATTAACTGGACAAAAAAATTATATAAACTCAGCTCAAAGACAATTTACATCACTATATATTGGAGTTTAATTTATCTTAATTGGACAAACCGTTCTCGAGTTATATAAGTGTGACTGCCTAAAGGCGGGGTCATAGTAGTCACGCCCATAAAAGAAAATCGATACGTGATGGAAAAAAAGTAAAAGCTGATTCTTATTTAGCACGTTAAGTTCCACCTAATCCACATATTTTTTTATTTAAGAAAAAAAATATTTTTTTTTTTTTTTTTGCCCACTAGTGTATTTCCACTTAACTGTAGGTATGCATGGGTATCCTAACTTAACTGTGAATCCAATCAAGATTTGTGCATCAACTTTTATGATACGTAGCTTTATTTACTCGTAGTTTTGCCAGCTTTGAGATAAAGATGATAAACTGAAACATTTTTGATGTTTTCACTTTTTAAAAGAAGTTTTAGTAAAAATGAAATCTTGAATTTAGTATGAAACATTTTTTTCGGGCACTTATTCGAAATATCTCCAAAACTATTGAGCATATACACATTTATTAGTAGAATGACTTAAAGCCAATTTTATTCCACATAGTCTTCGTTCTCTAGTTATAGTGAAATATACTCGAGTAATCGGCTTATTTAGGGCGCAATATTAGACACTCCCATAAAAAAAATGTCGACCTAATGGGAGAAAACTGAAAGCAGATTCGAGTTTAGCATGCGGAATTCCATCTAGTCCACATATTTTTTTTTTTTTTGAAGGAGCACGAAAATTTTTTTTTGTTGCTCAGTGTTATTTTCAAAAAATAAATATTATGAAATTACTCATTTAAAAATTTATAAAATTAAAGCATCACATCTTAAAGTAGCATTAAAGGGTAAATATAAATATTTTTTAAAATGTATGACTGGGGTGCAGCCTGAATTACAAAAAGTATAATTAATTTCAAAACTAATTACTTAATAATCACATAAAATACATTATTAAGGTAATGACTCATTTTATAGCATTCAATTAATTTGAATGATTAGTTTATATAAGGACTTTTTTAGTAATTATTTTTGTGTTGTCAATGATTTGTCTAACAGTATAAAAATTTATAATTTAGGTACGTTTTTCATTTCGTTTTTAATAAAGTCAATTGAATGAAAATGAAATGTACTTGCAGTAGACCATATTTATAGGGCCATGTGTTCATGTTGACGGCAACTAATAATTAAAATTACAATATTATTACTGTACGGCAATACCATAATTATTCTTGCTGCTATGAGTACTTTTCCCTTTTTATTATTTTATATTAATATTTTCTGTACAGCGATGACCTCGTCGCAATGAAATGAAAATGTACTTAATGAATGAGTAAACAAAAAATAAGGAACAATTAGCCATGTGACCTAATTCTAAGTCAGGAATATAAATTGGTTTCTTTTTTGAAAATTAAATTTTATTAATTTTCTTCCAATAAATTGCCACAATAAATTTAACATTAAAAATTGATGCCATTAAAATAATCTGTGGTATATTGCTCACATTTTTTCACCTCACCACCCAATTTGCCACCTTATCTACGTCATTTCCAATATTTTGGTTTGTGTTTTTAAAATAGAAAATACTCGAACGTGAAACATAAGGAAATTATAATCAGTTGGTTATTGCGGTTTTAGTAGTTTTTGAATTTTAAAAGCAAATATTTCAAAATTTAATACTTAATTTAATTTTAACCATAACGCAACCTGTGACTTTTCTAACCCCTTCTGTTCGGTTTGATGTTGATGTTATTTTTGTTGCTGTTGTTGTCGTTGATGTTGTTGCCGGTACTGCTGCTTGTTTCATTTTCTTCTTCGATTTCCTTTTGGATTTCTGCAAATTGTGTCAGTTAAGTGTGTTCTGGTTCATAAATTCGTAGATTTATGGTAAAAGTGTTTTGTGATGCCACTCTGCTAAAACAAAAACTAAGTCATCTCCATTTTTATTTCAAGTTTCTTATGACTACGATTTGCCACTACATCAAGGCCGAATATATTTTTATTAGGTTTCCCACATAACCGAAGAATTATTGTTATGAAATAGTTTTTTGCCGAATTATAGATTCATAAAAATTAGTTTTGGTCATATACAATATGTACGTATTTGAATAGATTTATAATTGAACAATACCTGTATTTTTGTTAAAGAAATTAAATTTTAGATTCAATTCTTCTTCACTTTTTTAGTTCAATAGTTTATTAAGAACTTTTGTTTAAAATATGATTGTTCATATTTTTTTATTTTACCGATTTCAGTGCTAAGTCTAAACCGATTTTCGAAATTCGGCCATACCGCTTAATAAAGAAATTGTTATTGCTGCCGTTTGTGTTTATTGTAGCGCTACAATAACAGGAAAAGGTGTTTTGTATGAGTATGTAGTGAATATCTATATCTAAACTTGTTCGTACAAATACAACTAAAATATAAAACTTTTAGAATATTTTTAAGCCAACTTAAAAAGAGTTACTGTTCATACCTCTAACTGCAAAAGAATGAAAAAGGATACGCAATCTAGTTTTGCTAGAATATATTTTTTCACACTACTAAATGAAAGTTTTTGTTTTTTTATTTTGTATTTTATAAAATTTCTGCTTAATCGTTAAAGAAAGGGCTCTGGAATATGTCTCTCTTTAACACTTATTTTGTTAAGTTGCTTTTTTTTTTATTCGTATACGTTTTTGAAATATTTGTTAAACTTTTTTCCCATACAACACATGTTTCGTTTTTGTTCTTGAAATATTTCATCTTTTATAATGTTTAACTCTTCTCTTCTCTCTCATACCATTTAGTGGCGTTAAAGGATAGAGTAAACTTTAATGTTGGCATTAGGTGTTTAATTTTCTAAGAAATAATAGCGACAGCAGCCGTATTCAACGTGATTAAATTAATGGTTTTTAGCTTCAGAATTTCAAAATGAAACTTCATCTGCATTTAATGTGTGTAGATGTGTTTGTTAGTGAGAGTATGTATATATATATATATATATATATATATATATATATATATATATATATATATATATATATATATATATATATATATATATATATATATATATATATATATATATATATATATATATATATATATATATATATATATAAAAATGAATTTGTGTTTGTTTGTACTTTATAGACTCTTAAACATTTGGAATGATTTCTTTTTTTAATTTTCGTAGCTTCCTCCTATTAGCTTTTAAAAATAAAAAAAATCTACTTTATTTTTCGACCGGAGCAGAAAAAATGGTACTCTAATACTAATAACTCTTTTAGTGAAAATCTCAAGATTTTATAGGAATATATATTCTTTTTTATTAATCACCACATTAAAAATAGGTTGGATAGTTCTAGTGAGAGTTGTATCCCCCATATAAAGTTTTTATCAATTACTGTATATCTAACGAACTATAAGAGCGAATATCCTACGATTTTGTGGGAATAGGGGAGCTCTAAGGGGAGAATCTTAATTATCGCATATCTGGAGATCTAACGCAGAGAAAGTATTAAAATTTTATGGGAATAACTATCTTATAAAGATTCAGAATTGAGATGAAGATAGAGTGGACAGGTCCAGGTTGAGTAGTAGATTCCATACAAAATTAATACAACCAAACATTTTCTTAGCATCCTTCTGTTAACATTAATTATCTAAGAAACTGTTATAGACTTTAATATTTTGTAAGAGTAACTTCCTTATAAAGTTTTACAATGAATGTAACAACTGCATTGCGAGGTATAGGGGGTAGTGGTGTTCTCTATACAAAGTAAATCATAATTATCACACATCGCATTAATAGGGGTAGCGAAGCACACCTTGTTAATCTAGTGTATATATATAACGGGTGGGTGTATGTATATGTATGTATATGGGGTGGGTGTATGTATATGTATTTGTACTTGTGGTTTTATTATAAAATTTTACCTTTATATTGATTTCTTTTCTGTTGTTGCTTCTTTCATCTTTATAGTTGTTATGAAAACGTTTTAGTAGTAGACACTGATGGTCGGACTTATTGTGAAAAAAACTATAAATTTTTTTATTCTGCATTTTAATGCTACAACTAAAACAGTGGCTTCTGCATTGCATTGATTTTAATATTTTCATTACTAAGTTTATATGAGAAATTCATAAAAAAAAGCTCCATCGCATAGTTATTGTGTTTCAAAATGTTTTTTTTTTTTTTTTTTTTTTTTTTTTTTAAGAGAATTTTTCAGTCTCTAATTAACAGACAATTGTGTATTATAGTGCAATTTTACTAGATCTTTCCGATTCAAATTTATTTAAACCCATTAAACAAAATATAATTTAAAAATAGAAAATTCTTAAATTTCCTTAAAGTCTGTTTCTGTTGAGTTTCCTTAACTTTTAACACAAATCAAGAAAAATTTTCTTTTAAATCCATTATGACCGTCAAGTTCAATGTATAAATACATTTACAACGGAAATATGTGTTGCATTGATACACTTGTTCGAGTAGTTGTATTTAAAAGAACTTTAGATGTGATTGTGTGTGTGTGTGTATGTACACAAATTCAAACTGTTCGTACGTATGGCTACAATTCAATTGAATTGAAATAAATAATTTATAATGTTACAGCAGACATTGAATACCGACGAACTTACAACGTACAACATCTTCTCAAAGTGAGTTGATATTTAAATATTTTATTTTACTTGTTTCTGTATACATACTTTACCTCCAGCAAGAACACTAAAATACAAACATATGTTTTACATTTTTTTTTTACATTTCATCAAAGATGCAAATATCTTTTGGCCTTATAAATGTTAAGCTTTCTTTCTTTTTTTTTTTTTTTTCTCAACTTCTCGGATATTTCGTTTGTTTGTTATTTTTTTTCGCTTGCTGTCATGATTTCTTTTCTTTAACTTGGTTCATGTTCGAGTAAGGCTTTTACTCTTTCTTGGTTGTTTTTTTTTTTCTTCGAACAGAATTTGGCATTTGTACATGAACTCAACTGTATGTTGGAGTTTGTACAACAATTTGCCATTATTGTCCTTGTCTACACGGCATTTGGGAAAATGCAGTTAAAATGTGTTTTTAAGGTGTTTTAAGGACTTTTTTTTTTGTTTTCTTGGCTTTTTACATAAAAAAAATCAACGTACAGCCATGAATTTTGATAGTTTTTTTCTTCGTTCTCCTTTAAGATGGCATAACGTTTTTTGAATCTTAAAACAACAGTTTAGATATTCATTCATAGATTTTCTTACATAGTTTGTATGTTCTTAATTTTATTTAGCATTCAATGGTTGACTCTCTATTTTTAGAATTCTTCATTCTCGAATTTTAGTGTAGGTGTTGTGAGATTGTTATTTGATTTGCAACGATTTGAAATATTAATATTTATTTCATTATTCATAAAGACAAGTTTGTTTGTTAATGTAAGAATAATGTAGATGGAGATCTAAGAATATTTTCCTTTAGACTTTGTTCTATAGATGTCCGATAGATTTTATACTAGGATCTGTATCGAATTTATTTCAGTAGACTCCAAGCTATCTTCTATCTATGGGTAATCGAATCTAACAGGCGCACGTAGGGGTAAAATGTGTCAAAAGTGGCGATTAATTGAATTTTGAATTTTATTTATTTTAAATAAAATGTCTTTAAAAGTAAAAATTTAAAATGGAACCATCAACTTCAGGTATTTGAGTGTACTTTTCTTCAAATATTTGTAAATTATATTTTGTCCTAATATTTTTGTAATTTTTGTGAAAATTATCCTAAATACACTAATTTTCATGGAATACAACTTAAAATATTACAGTATGTTTGTTCTGAAAATTTTCTAAAAAATAGTACATATTATCCACTTTAATATTATGAAAAAATCGTGCGCAAACGTAGCCCGATTTGAGATTTTTTTTTTTTTTTTTTTTCGAAAAAACTCCAGTAGATTTTATACAAAAAACAGTTTAAGTGCAGAAATTTTCTTTGATTAATCAAACATTAAACAGTGGGTCAGATTCGAAATCTGTAACTTTATATTAACATCTAGAGTTTAGAAGTAGGATTGCTTTAGGAGCGAAGCTATGCGGGTCAAAATAGGGTACTAATGTCATAGAAAATATTTAACCAATAGCGAATTTTTGTTCCTTACCCGATTTCCAAGATTTTTATATCACCTTATAGTCCTTGACAAATCATTTAGAAAACATGCTTGCAAGTACTATTTCTCTTATACATTCCTCAAGATATATTCATTTGAAATTTCAACTATCTCAACTTTGCAAGGTGTTGGTTAAGTCTTTTCCATATGTATCCCATAGGGACCGTAATGATTATGAGTTTTAAAATAAAACTCAACAAATAATCATAATTTTTGATTTTTATTTTTTTGCCCAACTTTTAATGATTATTTTTTATTTTTATTTTTTTGCTCACAATATAAAACTTAACATGAGAAATGAAACTACTAACTATTAAAAAAATTTTATTTAGTAAAAAATTGTTGTTTAGTAGAAAAATAGATTTATTGCAAATAATTTTATTTTTAATAAAAAAAATTATTTTTAATAAAAAAAATATGATTTGCCTTCTAGTAAAAATTTAATTTACCATGAGAAATCTTTTTCATTAAAAATTGCGTAATAGTTTCATTTCCATGTTAAGTTTTATATTGTGAACAAAAAAAGTAAAAATCAAAAATAATCATTATGAGTTGCAAAAAAACAAAAATCAAAAATAATCATTAATATTGATTTTTTAATAAAAATCAAAAAAATAAAAATCATTCCAGATTTCGATAGAACTTGTTCTGAAGATCACATGTTTGTATTTAACACTTTTATCCGGTCGTTCCTTGTATCTGATTTTATTGTTTAAATTTTCAAGAATAATGATTATTTTCTGTCCTTGGTATCCCAACATTTTCAATTGAATTTATCATATTATTTTTTGTAGTTTATTAAAGAACAAAATTGTCTATAGAATAAAGAAAATTTGAAGTCGATATCTTTATTGAGTAAAAAAATTGGCAAGTTTGCCAAAATTAATAAACAGACGGACGGAAGGACAGACATTAGAATTCTTTAAAAAAGTCTTAAAATTCGAAAAATATACTATTTTTTTACTTCTTGACCACTATGAAAAATAAATATAAATATTAAAGTATTGATATCACTTTTCCCTGAATTAAGTGCCATTTTTTTACTTTTACTTTTAAGAGCCCAGAGAATTTATTTTATTGGAACTCTATTAGGAATACGTATTCCATATAATATAGAAAATACAAATATTTAGTAAAGCTATTCCATATTCGTTTCAAACTAACAGCAGGCCTTTTATTTGAATTTGTTCTGCCACCTTTTGCTTCCACCTTTTGCTGCCACCTTTTGCTTATCACTATTTTATAGCATTGGAGTACAGATAAAGTGCATACACTATTGCAGTGTGAAAATGAATTTAAAACCCAAGTATATAACGATATTTTCTTTCTTTAAGCATAATATTATGTTAAAACTACAATAAAAATTCAAGACATTTTCCAGACATTCGTCGCAGTCTTCTTTTTTTTTTATGTATGTATATATTTTCATTCATAATAAATCATAAATTGAAAGAAACGTAAGAAAATCTTTTGGTATAAATTAACATACGCAGAAATAAAACCGTATAAATCCCAAAGAAGTTGAAATAAACAAAGAAATACAATTGAAAATGATAAAATCCATTAAAGTCATTTCCTTGTTATGTTATTTTCATGTATTTTATTTATTTTTATTAAATACATACCACCACAACATTGGCACTTTTGTTGCAACTTGCAAGTTTAATGCCAAGTGTGTGTATGTGTGTTTGTTAGTTTGCAACATTACACGTAGTACATGTGCATCCTGATGATGAAGGCGACGTAGTTGGCAAGAACTCTCAAATGTTTTATTATTTAAATGCGCCAAACAAAAATATGCAGCGTAAAATCCACTGATTACTTTTTGTTTTTGCCGTCTGGCTACCACAATTTGATATTGAAATCCCTTGCTGTGATAATAATTTCAGTCAACCAACTTGTATGTTTTTATCTCTCCAAAGGTAGGGGTTGCCTAATGGAAAGAACTTGTTCAATAATATTTAATGAAAATTTTAAAATATAAAAAAACTAAATTTCACAAATTTGTATTTTAAAATATTTAATTGCATTGAAATTTTGTTGTTTTTTGATTAAAACTTTTTTAATTTTTTATGAAAACCCTTATTATTTATTACTCTTGCATTTGAACCACTACAAGGTTAATATGACAACATGCTGGGTATTGCCACTGGAGAATTGATTAATAATGAAATAATAAATTTCTCTACTACTTGTTCTTAAAATTACAGTCTCTTGATATTTGACCAGTGAGTATATTCCATTTGGTCTCTTTGTATAAAGTATTGAATCTTGAATTTCATTTTTATACTCGCATGTTGTTTTTATTCTTCCTGTTTTAAAGAATATTTAATCTGTTTTTGTTTTTTTCAGTGGAATAATTTATTATTTGTTGTTTTTCGTCAACACCACATTTATGCATGTGTGGGCGAAATATAAAATGTGTGTAATTTTCAAAATATTTTTTTATAATATGTCTTACTGGAATTTTCCGTGATAGTTCGAGGCAATAAAGGATTTGCCCAACTTACGACTTTAGTGGGAAAAATTAAAAAGAAAATAATAATAAGGAGTTGGAGAAGAATAAATCCTTTAATATATATGCAAATTATTGTCGAAGTGTCAAATTAATGTAGTATAACTATAAAGACAAATAATTTAACGGGCACAGTGGGGACAAATCCAAGGAAATTTGGGATATACAAACTTTTTTTAATTAAAATTTCTAATAATATGGATCAATATGAACTAAAGTATTTAAATTTCCTTTAACTTTTGTTTCCTCTACTAAACTACTGCTTTGTGTTTTAAAAAAAGTTTATTTTTACACTCAGTTTAGAAACATAATAAACAACATAAGCACCATTTCTGTTATGTACAAACAAATATTCAAATGTCTACTATTTGAGTACTCCTACTCCTACTCCAAAAAAAAAAAAAAAAAAAACATTTAAATTAAGCTGAAAAACTGTTGTACAAGCAACATGGAATCTAATACTTTTAGTATGACTTACAAAAAAATAATAAAAATCGTAAAGAATGGAAAAAAAAATATATATATAATATCAATCCTTCTACTAAATTATTTGAAATCTAAGCTCACAAGTGCAGTGAACTTACTCTTCCATGTCGTTGCATTTTGTGTGAAATAAATGCACAGACATGCATTCGTACTTTAAAGTAACCCGACCTTAAAATGTATACATATCCATACATATATGTATGTATATTTTGAATATGTAACTTTTAATATACACAATCACAATTTTGTACTCATACACTTATGTCTGTATGTATATTAGTGTTTATTAATATTAGTATAAAATGAGAAACAGTAGTTATTCTCATAAAAACACCAACTAAATTTAATACTCAAGTGTATGAAATTTATCCTTTTTTGATTTTTGATTTTTCCAACCACTGTTTGTGTGTATCAGTGTATTTATTTGCGTTTGTGTATTTTACTTAAAGCTAAATGACATGATACGTATGTAAGAGTATTTGTTTCATTGTGATTTGGGGAATTCTATTGAAATATAATATTACTTTTGAAAGATTTATATGCAATTAGATTGAAAAGAAGTAGAAAATTTAATGCCTAAATTGTGGTGAAGATATATTTTTAAAGCAAGAAATAAATATCAGATTTAAAATGATGTCATTTGGGTTATGGATGTAGAAAATATTCAGTAGAATTTTAGCTTTCGCTTTAAAATTTAGAGAAAAGATGACAGATCTTTATATCACATAATTTATGGCATGGGCTTCCACAATAATTTGAATTGAAGAAACTTAAATTAATTTTTAATTTTTCCGCCTACTCCCAGACAAATTTGATAGTTTTTAATGAGAAATAAATGTTTATTTAAAATATTAAAAAAATATAAGTGTCCATTGGAAGTTATTACTTTTTCCAATTTTATGAATTCCATTCCAAAAACTGAATCTCCTTTAAAAATAATGAAGCCATCTGGTTCTGAAGTAAAGCGTATGATAGCCAAAAGGGGCAAGGTCTGAGTTATGAGGCAGGTGTGTTAAAACTTTCCAAACATCTTTTATTTTTACGAAATTTGGTTTAAATAATTATATTATATAAGGTTTGTTTGATACTGAAAATATGTGATTTCGGGTCCGTCGTAACTTCAGTTCATACTTTTCTGCAGATATCAGTTAAAGAAAAGCATGTATGGCAACAAAATTGTTTACAGATAGTTCACTGAAACCAAAAATAGGCGTGATCCGCCACTTTATCACCCACCTCCCATATAAGGTTAAACATCAATGAAATTTTGTACAAATAGTTTAAGAACCAAAGGAAACTCGAACACTATAACGACCACGTATCATATAAGTTGAAATTTAAATAATAAAAAAAAAAAAAATTCCAAATGGTATATAAATTAGGTTAAGCTGAATATAACATTCTCACTTGTTGATATTGTTTTGAATAACAAATTTTCGATGCATTTTTTTTAGCTAATACATTTTGGTATACCCAGCAAAAAGTTGGTAATAGCATGTAGTTAGGGGTGTAGTTACTTTTCAATGACAACAACATACCGTCTACATTACATAGAAGTAGCTTAGTGACTACTTATTTATAACCTGATGCGTAATTACTTATTTATGATAATAGTTTTTGAAAAACTACTCTTAATTAGTTTCTCATTCAGTCTACGAATTAATTTATTTAAAGAAGTAATAAATATGTGACGAGACAAAATTAGCTTATTAACTAATTTTTAATCAAAAATAGTTTTTAAATTATTAAATGTTTATTGTTAAGTTTTTGGAATTAAAATTTATAAAATCTTTCCACGTTTAAAATTAAAAAAGAGATGAAAAAATAAACAGCTTTTAATATCCTAAAATTGCATTACTTATTAGTAACTCAAAACGCTACTAGTTGTTTTAACTTGTAATGACTTCTGTAATACTTTAAAATCAATGAATTATTGAACAACTTAAAAGTAATTAATTCTTGTAATGATATCATGTCATGACATGAAGTAAGTAGTTGCCTCTTATTTTCTTCACCATGTTAAAATATTCAGCTAATGTGTAAGTAGGGGAAAGCCATTATATGAGCTTCTCAACTCATTAAAGACTTCACCAAAGGAATAACAAGTGCAATTTTAATTTTTCGTAAAATATTGTGTGAACATATTTGGGGATTTTTGGGACTGGATAATTAATTCTCATAAAATATTCTTTGTAATTGTAAACTTTTACAAGGCGATAATGAGTTCCATACAAGGTTGTTTCTTAATCCATTGAAAGATTTTTAGATTTATATTTTTAGATTTATATATAAATGACCCCGTTTAAATATCAAGTATTAAATATTAGTGAATATGTATGTATGTTAGATTTAAATTCCAATTAAGTAAATTTCTTTAAAAGTCTAAAAAATATTAATGTTTTACCTCCAATTTCTCCCCCACATATCAAGTACTGACACGTGTGTGTAGCAGGAACCTAATGCTTTATAAGATTATTGGCCAAATAGGCAGAATAAAATCCAGGATTTCTTTTGAAAATACTTATTTACTTACTGTGTGGCTACTTATAGTCCTTTTTCTACATACACACAAACATACGTTCGGTAGAATTTCTTTAAATGGTTGAATGCACAGTAGTTAAAATATACTTGTACCTTAATTTACGCACCTATACACATACATATATTCTTATATATGTGTGGATATATGAATATTGTTTTTTCTTTCTTCTATTTTTACTCGGCCCATACAGATTATCTGCGTATTTCGATCTTGTGAATGGGAATTTACACGTTAACACCTTTGGGTTTTGTTGCTTCTATTCCATTTTGCTAATGCTGTTAATGTTGTTGTTTTTGTTGCTGTTGCCATTGTGTTAGTCATTGTTGACTTAAAAATGTTTGAAAAATTTGTTCTAAATCACTGGTTACCAACCACATTATGCAGTTAAGTTGTTGTAAATTGTTTGCTGCTTTTTTTTAATTTTTTTTTTTTTTTTACTATTTTGTATTTGGAATCAGTTGTTACTGGAGTTTGTTGCTAACATTTTCAACTAGTTATAATGTATAACAACTACAATAACGCCTTTTTTTAGCTTTAAACATATGACAACGAGGGTGCTGAGAGAGAGTTTAAAATTTCTATAAGAAAAATATTTAAAAAGTTTCCTATATAATTTTTCAGCTAAACAGCCCTCGTTCATATAATATGTAATACAGTTCTGTTGCTGACGTCTCCGGGCACTCTGTGATTGAAATCTGCAGTGGCAGCAGTATGTTTTAAGTCATATGTTGTTATGTACTTAGTTATTTTTGTTGCTATTGTTGTTGTTCCCTTTTGCTAAAAACTAAAGGTGGAGGTGTAATATTGAAGGCGTTTAGTATAGTTGTGTAGTTTGTGGTTTGTTTTATTTTACTTTTTTCTTATGTTCAGTTGTATTGTTTTGTAAATCACTTCCTTTTTTATGTGGGGGTGTTATTTTAGAATGAAAAAAAAAAAACAAGTAAAGAAAAATAATGTTTACTACTTTATGTCGATTTAAATTAAGAATTTAATACTACAAACATACAATAAGAAGTAAATTTGACTTTATAAGAGAGTCTCTTTAGTAAATGTAGAGTAACTAACAAACACAATGCAGTACAGTGCAAAAAGGAAGTAATTTTTTTTACTGTCTGCGAAAGTGTTTATTAGCAGCCAACCTAGTTTTTTTATAGTAATCATTTTTGCTTTGAATTATTGGGTTTTTAATGTAAATTATTTGAAATATGAAATTGATTAAATGATAATTTAACAATATTTAAGTGATAAATAACACTTGCAAAATTCTGATATTAATAAATTATGTATGTAAAATAACATATTAGCAAATAATTACTTGTGTTTTGTTTATTATTCGATAAAGGAAAAATTAACATAACTAAAATGTCCATTATATATATTGTTAATTTCCTTCACTTGTCCATCCATCCTCGCATAGTAATTTATATAATAATGAAAGCATTCCTTTTTCTGAAAAAAATATTAAAATATATTTGTGATGAAATTTTATATCCATGAATATTTATATTGAAGCCGCAAATATCTCGTCTTTTTTGTAAAAAAAAAAAAATATTAAATTTTTCATTTGGTAATGCAGCAAGAGCAACAAATTAAATGTACCACAGACAAGATGTCCACAAAGAAACTATTTTGAAAGTCAGGCAAAATACTGGATACTGATAATATAATCCCACCACAAACACATATAAATAAAAAGGGAAAAGAAAAGAGGCAGACTTTTGAAAAATATTCTTTTGTGGGTTTCTTTTTTTATATAAGAATTTTGTAAAGCGGAAATGCAATTTAATTAAAAAATGTGTTTTTCATTCAACAAAACATACACTCGCTTTTATAACTATACATTTTGATTGTATTGGATCAAGTTGTGTAAGTGTGTGTGTATTAAGGGACACAAATTAAAACACAATGCAACTGTAAAGGACGCCTACACGATGCAAGTATAAAGGAAATATGATGAAGATTTTCTATAAAAAACAGTAAAGGAAATTTTGGAATCAAAAGAAGAGCGAAACATAAAATAAAGATTACAGCAAAACAAAAACAACAAATATAGAACTGACAACCAACAATAATGTTCGTGGGCAAAAAAAAAACTGAAAAGTTCAAGAAAAGACAGAGAGACAAAAGGACCACATAACAAATCCAGAAAACTAAATAAAATAACTTTTGTAAACGAAATTAAATTATAAAATGATTTTAGCAAGCTTTTGTTATGCTGCCTTTAATGGCTTCATAATAAAATTAAAATTATACGCATTCAGTATTTTTCAATTATTTACGTACCTAATGAAAATATAAAACTAAATGCGTTTTACTTCTTCTATTTCTTATTTTTCTCTATTCAGTTTTTCATTCACTTTTGAGTACTCAAGATTTCATCATCATCATCATCATCATCACCGTCATCGTCATCGTCATCCTCATCTTTTTTTAAGCGTAACGTGTCATTTCTTGGGGCTACGAAGAAAGAGGAATAATTTGTAAAAAATCGCAGAAAATATTTTCATTTAAAGGAATGAAAATAAAATTAACAAACGAATAGATACTCATAATGGAAATAAGTTTCTTTATAATGAAATCAAAATTGTGGACATAAGAAAGGTGGAAGATAGATGATGCTGTTGTAATGATAATAGATTTTCTTTAAGCAAATTTTTTGTTGGTTTGATTGAGTATTTAAAGCTAAAATTAAGGAAACTTAACATTTATTAAATGATAAATACTTAAACATACGTTTGTTATTTGTTCATGATAAATTTACAATTGGAAATTTTGAACTAAAATGATCTTATATTAAAAAGTTTATATAGAGCCAGTATCGTTTACATTTCTCTATCTTGATAACAAATACAAATATGTATGCATTTACTTGCGACATAATCATATCTTTCACATACTTTAAAAAATAACTCCTTAAGGTACTTATACAATATCATTTTCTTATATCGCTTTTAATTTTCTCTTAAAAGTTCATTTAGTTGTAATGATATCGAAAGGGGGAAAAGAACAAAACCAATTTAGAGTTGTTATCAAATTTTGTGGCACCATTGAGTCCAATCAAAAGGACATTGCATATAAACAACAAAACAACATGAAGAACTGTGGCAATATACATATATAGAAGAGGCAACAGTAACAATAACAACTTAAAACATTTTGATGGCAATATGATGGCTGTGGTTGTTGCCATAATAATAAAAAAAACCAACAGAAAAGAAATGGAATACATTTTATTTCAAATGATTTGTGTGGGGTCAATTTGTTTTTGTAAGCAAAATCCTAAAACAATAGTTTTCTACGAAAACCATTCTATTGTTTGGCAATTTATCTAAACATTGAGCCACATATATACAGATACAAATTCATGGAAATAACAATAAATAGACAACAACAAAAGCGGCAATCTTCTTAAACTAATATTAACAACAATAGCAAGAACAAAAACAAAAATAATGAAACCACAAGAGAGAATCTAAATGACTTAAAGTATGAGTGGCATTAAGCTGTTGGCCCATCTATCTTTATAAGTTTATATACCTACATACATACGTATCTATGTACTATATATGAATGTTTATCTACTTAGATATAAATTTAACAATGTAAATGTGTATGTTGGTGAATATCTGTGTATAGTTTTTAAAGATCCGTCTGTGTCTATCTGTATGTCTGCAGGTCTGTCTATGTAAATGTCTATTTAAATTCTATGAGTATGTGTGTGTGTGTTTCTTTTATGCATGTGCATGTATATGTGTTTGTGTTGTTTTAGTTTTTGAAAGGCAATTTGGCGCCTTTCCAAACTAATTTTTTGGTTATTAAAACCACAAAAATGTACGCTTGACATTTTGAATTTTTTTTTGTTTCCTTTTATTTTTTTTTGTGTGGAGTAAAAAAGAAAACATAATTTCATCATTTGATTAAGGCAATTAAAAAATGTTCTATTTTACGAAATACACCACATACCCAAACACAAATGCAACCACTTGAAATTATTATCAGATTGGGGACTTTGGGAATAAATATATTTAAGTTATTAATAAATTTCTTATGGATTTTAAACCATAAAATTAGTTGTGGCTGTGTTGGTTAAGAAATTGAATTGAGGTTTTACCAAAAATAGTTTAGAAAGAAAATGGTTATATAAAATCTCAAAATTTCTCTAAGAGGTGGGAAGTCCTATTATGTTTTGAGAAAAAGTCTCGCTAATGATTATATACAAAATAAACTTTATGAGGAACACAATTACACTTAATTATTAGAGTATTTCTTACTTTAATAATTAATTAGTACTTTGGAAATATACTGTGTCCTTAATTTTTTTTTTCGGATTCTGAGTAGTTTTAAAAATGCCTGCACGTCAGTCCTATGTGTGTTACTTCCCAGCAAAAAAGTAACTGAAAAATAGCTGAAAAAGTCATGAATTTAACATTATGTTGGCATTGGAAGGAAGTACTTACTGGTGCAAAAGAGCTGCAGTAGTTCTTTTTTTTTACATATGGTTGTCATTGGTAGGATGTTCTTCTTTTATGCTTCTTATTCATTTCTTTTGAAGTACTTCCTTTAAAACTATTTAATTTACAAAAATTCAGTTTAAGCCTTATTAAAAGATAATAAAAATGCATTAAAATTTATAAAATTTAAATTTTCTTAGAAATTATTAACGTTTTTTCCAGCTAAAATTTCATTTATTTTCACTTTTTTGGAAGTGACTATTAAGAACTTCCAAAAAAGTTTAAAATATGCACTTTGTTCTACTTTTGAAGTGGTGAAAATGTTCTTTTTTGGAAGCTCTTGATCATTCTTTTGCTGGGTTTTTAATATTAAAATAATGAAACAAAAATTTTGCATCAATTAGCTAGATAATATTTTCCACAATATTAGATAATATAAGTAAACTAAATCCATTTTTAAATTATTTAGCAAACTCTCTTTGAATTTGAAATTTATTGTTCAATTTCATAAGTTAAAATTATATTCAAAATAGAATTTAACTGGAATGAATGTTAAAGCGCTTGGTTTAAGGAATTAGTGTCAATACTTTAATTAATTTAAACAATGATAATAAAACACTAAGTTTAAAGAAAATGAAAACATAATTATGGAAATTACTTTAATGGGAACAAATCTAACATAAATAATAGTTTTCCCCTTTTTCCCAACTATATAATACTTTAGGAAATAGTGAAATTTTACGAAATTTAAGATTAAAAAATCCTTAAAGTCAACTAAATAAATATTCTCATTTAAACGAATACTACAAGAATATACAAAAATAAAGTGGATCATTCTATTTTAGCTTTATTAGAAAGAATCACCAGTAATCGCGACTTAACAAAACAAATTTTTAAAGGGTTTTCATCCATCTATTTTACTTATTTTTAGATTTCATAGAATATGAGCAGCTTTTTTTATGATTTTTTTGCCATTATTGTGTTTATTTAGCTCCTGCTATTTTTAGTTGAGAAGGCATTATTAAGTATTGTGATACTACTTTCAAATGTAGTGAGTGAGTAAGTGGTTTGTTTGCCTGTTTGTTTTAAAGATGTCTCTGTCGGTTTTTATACCGGCTTTGTTGTGTGTATCTTCTACTTTTCATTTCGTTTTGTGTGTCAGATTATTTAAGGATTACCGTATTACATCCCCAATTACTTAACAGTTGTTTGTACATGATGAAATCTATTATAATAAAATGACTACACAATCATGCTCATGATGATGATGACGAAGACAACGACGACTACAATGGAAGGACAAACTATGGTTAACAGCAACTAATAGCGACAGTTAGAGCTTTTACCATTCACAAACATAAAAATAGTCCTTAGGATATCATGGAAATACCATTCAAATTGGAAATAAATCTTTACGAAAATACACTGTTAATAGTTGAAACTGCGTATAACGCTTAAGATTGTTTTAGTAGTTATTCTTAAGACTAGGTAAGCCGGTGGGGGAGCAAAATGTTTTGTTGTTTTTTTATATTGTTAAGTGATTACTTTGTAAAGTTAAGATGAAAATAGAAGAGGAATGGTACAGTAGATACATGAATTCTTAGAATTCGGATTTTTTTTGTTCTGCGTAAAAAAAAAAACGTTTGAAAAATGACATTATGATGTAAAAGTCCTATTTGAGGACATCAAAAATCATTCCTAAAAATTTTCAATATACTCTTTAGGTTTTGTGTTAAATTCAAAAACCTATTTTTAAAGTGTGCATTCGATTAAAATATAACATATAATTTTTTTTTAAAACTTCTACTGCCGTTAATTTAAACGATTTTTCTTGATCGAAAATTCTTCAAATATACTTCAGATTTAAGAAGAGATAATATTTTCGAAATCTGTTGGTTACTCCGTTTGCAAAGGACAGTCAAAGAAAAATGTACAAAAACATTTTTTTTAATTACTATTAAAAAGTTATTAGAATATTTCAATTGAGTAATCCCAGGAAAAATTTTAGAACATGTTCTAAAATCATTAGTTCTAGAACTGGAGTACTCAAAACCACTTCAGATTCTTTAATAACATCCTCAGAACTAGTGGTATCAAAACGAATTCTAACACTAATGGAGTAGAACCTTATTCTGATTCTAAATTTGGTTTAAGGAATGTTTTAGAGAACTAGTGCTTAAGAACGAATTCTGTATGACTTCTATATCACTTTTGAGAACAAAATACTGGTTATCGAATGACTTCCTAGAACTTTTTAAATAGCCCATTAGAATATAAAATAAAAAAAAAACTAATTTTGAAACCGTTCTCTAACACTTCTATGGTACTAGTTCCGAATGTGACAATTTCGAACAAAAATCACTGATTAAAGAACTAGTTCTAGAACCATTCCATAGAATGGGTACTGGCTAGCTAACACTTCTACAGAACTAGTTCTGGAGGTGACAATTTCAAACAAAAATCATTGGTCGTAACGCCAAAGTAGAACAAGTACAGGCTATTTTCATGTGTTCTGGAACTATTTGTAGAACTAATACATATTTTCCTGGGATGTTTAGTTTTAGTTATGTGAAATTTTTTACTGGATCACAAGCTAATGTTAAAAATACTTTTATTACTTACTTTATATGTAATAGTTATTGTGTAGTCAATAATTGTCATGCAACTAGTTTCCCCTTTATTTACTGCGCTTTTCTAAGAAGTTATATGTATTTTCTTTAAGTATATACGTTATAAGTGAAATATATTGTACATGAATATAATTTCCTTTTAATAATAATAATATTTACATAATGTGTCTACACTAAAAATTCATTGAAATTACATGGAATCGTATAGCTTAAAGGATACAATGATGTTGCATACAAACTTATTTGCTTATACATATGTATGTGATTTTTTTCCTTGAATAGTAAATTGTTTCAATTTCTAATTATCCTTGGCAATTAATCTTAAACCTGCAGTATTAAAAATATATATTTAAACTTTCAATATCTGGAACCACTGAAAGCTAGCCCCCGGGAATAGTACCTATAAAATAATAATAAATATGTTAAAATGACGAAAAATATAAATGATTTACTATATAGGCATAGGAAAACCAGAGTAAAAATGGAGCAAAAAAAAAAAAAAAAAATGGCTAAAGGGAATGAAAACGTGAAAATTTGTGTTAATTTGCCAAAGTCATGCGTCGTTAGACCAGCCATTATATTGCAAAGCTGACATGCACTTGCACCTGTATACGGCTAAATATGTGTCTGTCTCTATATAAACATGAGTGAGTAGGTGTGAATGTGTGTATGGTTTTTTTTCTGAATGAATACAAGGGCACATACATGCTGTTTTTACCTTTAACAGAGACGCCACTTTTCCGCAATATTTTGTTTACTATTTTCTTTACTTTTTTTTAGTTTCCTTTATTTTTTCAATTTGTTGCTCCCTATATTGAAAAGCGGATTTTTTTTTCTCTTACACAATGTTGTTGACTTTTATTTTCTTACACTTCACACTTTTATTCTTTATGAAAATTTCTATTAAGTACATAAACAGTTGTTTTATTAAGCTGCAACTAAATCGAGAATTGTGCTTTGGGTACTTAAGCATTAAATCGTAGAAAAATCCTTTATTTAGTTGAATATTGTTGTTGTAATTTTTATGTTGTTGCTTTTAAAGTATGCGTGTATCATGCGACCCATTGAAGCAACTGCACCAAACAAAACAACAAAAATAACATTTACCTTGTGTGAGTTGAGTTTCAAAGTAGTTGAATGTTGTTTATTCATTTATGTTCATTATTGCTGGAGTTGTTGTCCATTTGTATATATTTACATTTGAACATTTATTTTTTCATATACGTGGGTCAATTGTTTGTAAACTAATTAATTGGCAGGATAATTTTATTTTTATCAGCTTGTTTGCGTGTAAATATGTGAAAGATTAGAAGTCTCATTCATCATTTTACTCATAAAAAATAAAAAAAAAAAATTCCATACAAAATTTTGAAAAACAAAAACAATTTATATGAAAAAATTCAAAGTGCGGGGAAGTGTTTTACGAAATTAAAACCTTGAAATTTTATTATTTACATTTATAAATTAATTAGTACATTTACGATTTAATGTGGTTTTTATTTTATCTTTCATAATAATGTAATTATTTTTTTGTTTGTTTGAAATTTGTAAATCCTTCCTTATTATTGGGTGTTATACGTTTGTGCTAATATTATTAATATACACGAAAGATATTTGGACCCTCTTAAAGTATACCATTCGATTCAGAATCACTTTCTTAGTACATTAAATGATGTTCGTCCGTCTGGCTTACTGGCTGGCTTTTAATGAAAAAATTTAAGTAATCAATACTGAAGTCCTCCCAGAGTAGGGAATTTAACCTTGAAATATAAATATCACTATTTTAATGAAATTCGGAAGGTGAGATCGAAAAAATCTTAATACATGTATATGAGAAAAATTAAAAAAAAAAAAATAAAATAAAATCAAAATTGTTTGAAACCTACTTTAAGTGTCTTGTATTGCCAAAGTTTGTTTTAAAATTAGGAAAAGTGTTAATGGCTTTTTGTAGATCAAAAATAAAATCTTAAACTTTAAATCATTAGCATAAAATCTCAAGGAATTACAGGCATTTAAAACTAAAAAAAGTGAAAAAACTGAGTTGAAACTTTCGAGGATTTTTAAATTCATTTTGTTTTGCACTGACAATTTACAACTTTTTGACTTAAACCATTAACCAGTCGAAAGCCAAGACCTAGGAAGTTCATTTTCTGTATAACAAGTATCCGGTTTACTATCCGTTGAAAATTTACGATTTTTAAAATTTTGCAGTTTTTTTTTTTATAGAAAATTTGCGCCATTTAGTGAATTTAAATCTAGAGGCCAGAATTCTAAAGATAAAGTTATAACCTACAGTTTAATGTATATCTCGTTGATGTCAGGAAACCAGACATGGGATAGCATCATCACAAACTTTCATATAGTTAGCGTAAATATTTGTAAAAGTATGTTTTTCGCTACTGACAAATTCCGCTTTTATAAACATTTTCCAAAATATCGAATTTATTGATAAATAATAGAATCATTGTAATGATTAAAATTAAAGAAACGCCATTTATATCGGCTACAGCGGCATTCATCTCTAAACTTATTTTGCTTGCTGACAACTATCGCGAAGTATAAATGATGTTATTATTAATATCAAATTAAAGCATTTTACTTGCTTAATACTAAAATTTAGATGGCGTCAAAATATTTTAAGGACTTAAAATTGTATGGACCAAAAAACATGTTCTTAACCTCAAAAATCAACCCCAAAAAATCCACATTATAGTTAAAATTTTGAAATAATAAAACCAATTTTCGATATAAAATTTATACTCAAATAAGAAACAATTTGAGAATTTTGCTAAAATTCATTTCTAAAAAAATTAAAATCACATTTTTTTTAATAAAAATCATAATTTTGCGAAGTTTTAAACCAATATATTTTTTTTGCTATTTACGAAATTGTGCAAAAAATAAAATTAAAATTTTTTCTTTTCAATATATTTCGATAAATATTGAAGATTCTGTACTGTACATGTACTGATTGTACTTTAGATGTTCTATAAAATCGCGTTGTTTTGATTTTGATAAAGCCAATGCTCTATTTTTTAGATTTTTTTTTAAGTTTTAAATTCGAACCTCCACCACTTTTTCACGCTTTGATAAAAATGATTAACGCAAACAGATTTTGTATGCATAAATAGTCATTAATTAAACCACAAATTGACGTTAGTGTAGAAAAAAAAAAAAAAATTAAATATTTTTACTTAAAATTTTAACATTTTCTGATTTTCCTTATATATAAAATTCAATAATTTGATATTATATTACAGATCACAGAAAAATATACATATACATAAAATATATTTTCCCAATATCTTTCCACTTCAGAGTTTTCTTATTATAGTTTTTTGCAAACATTCTTTGATGTATATTTCGGTATTAATAGAGCTGAATGTAACAAATTACTTGCCATACCAGGAACTTTTTAGGAAATTTTACCTGATTTTGGGTCCTAAAATTCAACATTTCATCGAACATTAGCAACATACAAATTTTGACCCTGAAGCTGCAAAAAATCTGCCAGTACATATGTTTCGTCGTCCATTATACAGCATGATTATTGTTGTATGAAATTTGATTTTAATTTCCTTGCCCTATTTTTGATTTGATACTGTTTAAGAACATTGAAAACATTTTGACAGCAGACCTTTAATTCTTTGGCCAATTTTTTGTAGGAGTAATTTCTTTTTTTTTTTTTTTTAATTTTTAATAATTTTAGCTCGTATATTACAGTGCCTTGTTTTGTATGGGGACAAAAAAAGTTGCAAATGTACTCCTCTGAAATTTAAGTTTGTTATGTTTTAAGCTAATTCCCAAAATATTTCGGTTCAATTATTTGTTTTACGTGAGCTGGAACATTTTTAAAATACCTCCAAAAATATGGTTTTCGATCGACATACCAAATAAATGGTTAGTTAAGGACATACATGTCCTCAAAAGCATAAATTTATTAAAAAAGCGTCGAATTGGTGTAAAATGGCGGTTTAATTTAAAAAAAACTTCTTTTTATTCGATTATTGTCGCGGTTTTAAATGAACTTATTATGTTTTTCATAAATTTATCAACATTTAAGTGTAATAAGTATTTGCATGCGAGTTATTTGCAAAAATTGCAAATTTAGCCTTTTGGGAATAAATTGACCCTCCAGCTCTTAATGGGTTAATTACGTGTTATCTTCAATAGTAAAAGGATGGACTATTTCTGTGGTACATTAAAACCTAATATTATTTGAAAAATGTCCGAAATATATAAAATTACATGTTTGAAAAAAAAAAAAAATATGATGAAAAATTTTAGTAAAATCTTAATATTCTGCGACTGAAAAGAGACATAATAATTATTTAAATTAATATTGAAAGTCATAGTATGCCTCTATTATAATTTGAAGTTAATTTTGATAATAATATTGAAATAAATACGTAATTTAAGAGGTGTTTTAAAAATGTTCCAGCTCACGTAAATCTTAACATTGAGATGTAATATTTTGGGAATCATATAAGAACATACTAATATGATTAAGACGGGTACACTTTAACGTACATATTATTCGTCACTAATTTTGAACCAACTCTCAAGATATTAACATGGTTCTCATTAAAAATAATAACTGACATATCTTTCAAAGATAACTGGAACAAAAAAAAAAAAAAAAAAAAAAAAAAAAAAAAAAAAAAATTAAATATTGCTTCCGAAAAAAGTTAAGAGGCAAAACGTGTGTTAAGATTTTTTTCGATCTCACTCTTTAGAGATTTTTTTCTCTTTTAAAGAGTTCGATTTTTAGTTTTGAATTTCATTTTAATTAATAATTTTAATTTAAAATAATTTCCAATTATCCCACTTGTATTTATTTTATTTATTCGTTTAAATTGCATAAAAGTAAAGTAATCGTTAACCATCCATGTAAGAAGTGAAATGAATAAATTAGCAGTTGTATTGCAATAATTCTATTGTTGCTCCCTTCATTTTTTCTCCAAAAGACTATGATTTTAAGGTCTACAAGACCCTTAATTCCGGCAATTAAAAACAGAGACGTATGGTATTATAAAAAAGGGAACACTTCATCTTGGCTTTTATAATTTTCATTTCTTTTAGGAACTACACCCAATAAAAAGACGTCACTGCAGTTTGAATGTATATTGTGTTATTTTCATTTGTTCATATGAGTTTTTATTATTATTGTTTTAATTAATGAGCATATTGTTGCACTTTGATTTGTATATTTTGCGGAAGTTAAAAGTTTTCAGTACAAGCAAAGGTGCAGTTGTTTTACAATCTATAAATTTACATACATATAGAGTATAATATATTTAAATAAATCCCAATAGGAATTTTCTTATAAATATCTTATGCATCCTCTAAGGAATTTTTTTCTCTCACATATGAAAACTCAAAATTAGGAGCTTTGAAGACCTTATAATAAGTTTTTAGTGACATTCCTGGTTAATTTTTAAAGTTATAATTTCCTCCGAGGAATTTAAGGTGTATTTGAATTTGTATTTATTCAAATATATACAAACACATACACAATTGTGGTCATTACAGGGAAAAGTACAAACGAACTCCACTAAAATATTCATTTATTATTGTTGTATATTTTTGATATTAAAGACCATTTATTTCATTGTAATCGGGAAATTAGATGTAGATTTGTTATTGTTTTTACTATTATGGTCATTGTTTAGTTGTTGTTTTTATTAAAACATCGGGTTAAAAATAATTGTTAAATTAAAAATAAATTCATGAAAATAATTTCGAAAAAAACAATTGAAACCATATTAAATTGAACTGAACTTGGAGTCGTTTGTTCGTAGCATCCAATAGATATTTTTTTAATATATTTTATTTATTTTAGTTGTGTGATGATTTTTCTATGATGATTGATTGATTGATTTTTATGATTGATTGGTTACCGCACTGATTTGTTATTATTGTTGTTGGCAATTGTTTGGTTTATTTATTTTATTTGTTTAGATTTTGTGGTGTAGCAACGGGGTCAAAGTCTGTTTCAAAGTGTTGGTTTTAGTAATTAAAAATACAAACTATTTACACAATTCACAGGGGTAACTATAATTTGAACTTGAATATATTTATATAATATATTTATATAAAAATACGATTTAAGTTTAATATAGTGCTAGAGAAATTAAAACTCACATAAGTATTTATTTTAATTTTATAATGCCTATTTTTAATCCATGTAACTAAATTAATAATTCAAAACAATTTGTTCTAATTTGACTTATTTTTTCACCTTGTTAATTATTTATATAAAATTTTCACGTTTTTTTATAATATAATACGTAATTGTAATCAACCTTGTTTAAACTTTTAACTCAAACAATTTAGGATTCTAATTTATTTCAATGACCAATTTAACTCTATATTTATGCAAATATTCCAACACGAAAGAGAAGATTTTTGAATACCTACTTTGTGGTTGTTGATTTTTTTCATTGGGTTTAGCTCTTTGTTATATTTTTTAGCATGTTTAGTTTAGTAAACAATAAATTTGTTAAATATTTTACATTTGTTACATTATTTATATTGTCATGTTCATGCATCATACATGCATGACCATTTCTAGCAGCAGTCAAATTGAAAAATAAAAAAATTGGAAAAAAAGAAATGATTGAAAGTTTACAGTCGTAATATCGCGTGCTGGTCATATGTTACAGTTTTAACAAATGGTTGAGTTTTTTTTTCTTCCATGATAAAAAAAGAAAACTGAAATGCAACAATAATTAGTAAAATGTTTAAATTTAACAAATATTTAACAAACATTTAAGTGACAGCAGTAAATATATTTAGAAGATGACAGTGCTTAGACAACTATAGTTGAGATTGTGCTGAAGATGAAGAATAGATAGACACCAGTAGAGTGTGTATTTTTTTTATTCCAAATATAAGAAAAGAACAATGTTGAAGAAAAAATTTTTTAATTTAAAATTTTGTTTACACCAGACACAGGGACAGTCTGTTAGAAAACTTAAACACATTTATATTAATCTATAGATAAATTCCTGCTGCTTATAACGGACATTGTAAGCGCGAAAAAGTGTAAGTAGCAATAACGGAAACGGAAGTTGCAGCTCAGAATTTCTGTCTCTGTTGGAAGCTTTTCTTAGTTTCTTTTATATCTTTTATATACCTTCTTTATCATAGTGTTTTTGTTGCTGGCTATTTGCCAATTTTCTTTTAGCCAATGTGCTGAGAATAAGAAGAAGAAAGAGATGCTGGAAATAAAAAAATATGTTGTAAGCAAACTGTGGCCAACTACCAAGATATATGGTTGTTGGTTGCAATAACATACATATAACAACATCAGTATAAAAAAACCCAAGACGACCTTCAGTCAGTTCAAGTTAGGAGGTGTAAATATGTGTATGAATGAGACTAAAGCAACAGTATGTATCTTCTACACAAGCATTTTTACAAGAAGCAGAGAGAAAAAGTAACGATCTACCAAAATGGAAAAAAAATTAAGAATAAGAAGAAATAAAAATAATTTTACAAACTTTCAACATTTATTGCAAATTGTAGGTAAAGGAAAACAGCATGAAAGTCTAAATATATGGAAAAGGAAGCTACTTTTTTTAAAATTACTGGGACTTGCAAGGAAGTGTTGGTTTAAAAAAATACCCTACAATAATTTTGACATAATTTAAAATATATAAATTTAAAAAAAAAGTTTAAATAATAAAAATCATTATAAAAAAATTAGTAGGGCTTTTACGTGCGCAGTCCACGAAAAAATCCGTGAACATTTTCAGAATTATATATTTTATTATATGTGAAAATAATTAGTATAGAAATATATGAAAGAAAAGTAGAGAAGGACCCAAGCCTTCAAAAAATTATCTAGTAGTTACCCTGTGATAACACGAGATAAGCTACAGGGTGTCAAAGTTGACTATCTTGAGTATAGTAAGTCCGACTTCAAAGATTTTTATGTTTCTGTAAAGTGCTTGACAAGATAAAGAACAAAACTTTAATTTTTGCCTCGACTTTATTTCGTTTTTTTGGGAATAAGTCATGAGCCATATGGGGGAAATTTTTTAAAAAATATTGTGTAATTTGGAACATATTCGTCTAGACGTGAAAAATTTTCAAAGTTGGCAATCTAAAATTAGTGTGAAAAATTGCTATTTTTTACAAAAATATAGTAATATTCTTTCACTTTTTTTCTCAAAGTTGTTTTAAAAAAAATATTATATTTTTATTAAATAGAAACTTGGAAAAATCTCAAAAATACTTTGCAGATAATTTTTCACATATTTTCTTATAGAATTTTTATTTATCTAAGAATATGTATGATTTTTAGCCTTGTTGTATATCGTCAATAGTTCATGTCCGTTCATATAAATTACAGGTAGATTTGGAAGGTAACTTAATACAATTTGTAACATATAACTTGGGACTAAGTATATTGTTCAAAACCTGTCCATTATTTCACCTATCTTCTAAATATCAAATTTCTTTCATGACTCCTATAAGTCTCACACATCAAATGTTTTAACATTGGACTATTATTGACCATAAGCCTTAAATTTGCATTAATCTGGCAAAAATGTCAATAGGTTGACGAAATTGCATATATTATTTAAACACAAATCAATATACCAAATTTTAAAAGTATCAGTCCATAATTGACAACGGCCGAAAATCTTCGAAAATCTCTTAAAGGTGCATATATTAGTATCACAATACAATTTTGTACACGTAAGTTTTATAAAAGTATTAATCATAAATCCAAAATTTGTAATACTTCATTCAAATTGACTAGAGGTTTCAACAAAAACCGTCTAAAAAATTAAATACATTTTCTAATTGTTCTGTTTCAAAATAAGATTCCATAAAAAATTGAAAATAAAAATGTTTTACTAGTTTTGCTCGTACAAAATATTCAAGTAAAATATAGCAAAAGAGAAAAATATTTTCTCTTCAAATGTTTACTACTTTAACTATTGTTATGTGCACAGAAACGCTTTTCGAATAAAATATTTGTAAAAATAGTATAAATATCATGCAAACGAACAGACCTATTTATTATCTAAACATATGTCGAACATATAAAACAATTGCTAGGAACGCCGATGAGTGGGGAATTACAGTTTCTTGTGTAATAAAGAAATCAAACAGTTCACAATCACCGAAACAATTCTGATATGTAAATGATGGTAAATGTACCTAAAGAGGAAAATCCACATAACTGTTCAGAATTCTGTTCATTTTAAATATTTTGGGTTATAGCAACACAATATTTGAAAAACACTCAAAACTGACTAAAAAAGAAAATGGAGTTTAAAAAGAAATGGACTGATTTCAACAAAAAAGTAACCGCAAACACGATAAAGTTCTTATGGAAAACATTCCAGAAAATATAAACTATTTTATTAATAACGAATAAAACATTAAGTCTTTTAAATTTAGAACATTTTCAAAATCAAGATCTCGAAAAGATTGATCCAATTGTTTCTTCTTAATAAGCAGAATTATATGCACTAAATTGCGTAGTCCTTATTTTTCATATTAATATACCTTTGGTGGAGTAGGGTATAAAAGAATAAACTTTTTAAGGAAATAAAACTTACGGTTCCTTTGTTGCAACGACGACAAAGGTATGAATGTTTGAATCACGGTGTCTGCTGGTCGTATGTTTTACAAATATACATACATACATACATACATATATATATGCTATAGTGTACTGTTATGTATATTTCTATATGTTAGTATAATGTGAATGTGGTTTATATAAAAGAGTGCACATGTATTACACCAAATTGTAGCATATAAATTATGACTTTTCTTATAAGAAAAGACATTTTTCTTATAACTTGTACCAACAGCATGGAGGTTTTCATTTCGTCCTTTGGTTTTTCAACAAATCTATAATAGTATATGTTGGTCTGGTTGAGCAAGTGTATGAATAACGTAGTGTAAGAGAATGTGTGTTTAAATAAATGTTGAATTTGTTCAAAGACCCTTATCGTCGTCATCTGTTAAAGCTGATTCATTACTGAAATTTTCATGTTTTTTTTTGTTTAATTTCTTCCTAGATTTCTTTGGTTTTTTGTGGAAATTTTTTGTTATTTGCCATCTTTTTCAATTGAGGAAATTTTCACTCAGTTTCTGTTCTTGAAGTGTTGCTAATTACAGCTCAAATATATCAATTACACGAGCGATTAAATTTTGCAAAATCTTAAGATGTAGTATATAAAACAAAAAATAGAGAAGGAGAAGGAGGAAAAAACTTAGTAATTGTATAATATACGAGAGCAGTCAGACCGACGGATAGATGGACAGACATAATAATTCAGGAATTTACTAACAAATTTTATGGTACTTTATTTTTGAAGCTATAGTTTTTGCTATTTATGTCCAAGTGACTTTTTTTTGTTTTCGTATTAAGCTGATGTTTTTAGCATGAATTATGTGAATTTTTTGTTTATAAAAATATTTCCTTTATTGTTGGTGTTGGTGATTAATATATAGTCTGGAAATATGTTGATGACATTTAATTAAAAATACATATTTTTTTCTTTAGTAGAGTTAATTTAAAAATTAAATTGATTTCATATAATGAAGCAGGATATTTATTGAATTTTATGAAATAAAATTAATTATTTTTTCCTGGAAATTTTTCAAAGAATTTTTTTTTTTGTTAACATTTTTGTGATTTTCCTGATATTTAAAAATTGTATCTTATAAATCGTAACAAAGTTTATTTAAATTTGTAAAAAACCATATATTTAAAAAAAAAAAAAAAAAAAAAACAATTCCATTAAATATGTATTTATTTCAAAGTAAAATATATTTAATTTTAAAATATTAATTACCAGAGCTGCTGTATTAAAATTGACATTGACTTTCAAATTTTTATTTTAAAATATTCC
The DNA here is from genome assembly GCA_951394005.1 of Protophormia terraenovae. Taxonomy (NCBI): domain Eukaryota; kingdom Metazoa; phylum Arthropoda; class Insecta; order Diptera; family Calliphoridae; genus Protophormia; species Protophormia terraenovae. The sequence continues at coordinate 150,664,052 of OX596074.1, forward strand.
ACTTTAATTTACCACATCTAACTAGTTAATTCTCTCATCAATTATTGTTAAGAATTTAATACATTAAACCAATATTTGCAGCAGACATTTGCATATAACCAACCAACTAACTTTTAGAATTTAAATACAAAAACTCTCCGCAGTGAGTAAAAAATCGATTGCTTAAAATTTGTCTCTAAAGTTTGTTTTCTATGATGTTTTTTTTTTTTCGATTTCATAATATTCAAAACTTTAACTTTAAATCATGATGTAAAAAATATAAAATAGTGCTTGAAAACTTTAGCTTGAAAAAATGTCTGTATCTGCATTTATATGCTCACTCCTCCTCTTTTACGTACTAATATTTACTTGTGTAAGTCTAAGTTTGGTGTTTTTTGTTATGAGGGGGAGAAGAGAAAATCCAGGAAAACAACTAAGCAAACCAACTGCTAAAACCGCATTTCGTTTTTCTGCTATTAACTAAATTTTCCCCATATTCATCTACTTCCTTCGCCGTTTTTAACTCTATTTCAATGTTTTATTTTTTTTCTTCTTGTGAATATATTTTTTTGTTAACTTTTTTTTTTTTTTGTTATTTCTTCTTGATGCATATGGAAAAAAGTGCGAACAAATATTGTGTTAGTCTTCTTCTACTATTACTCTGCAGCTTGTTGTGGAATAGTGTTTCCAGGATAAAAATGTTTGAGAACTTTTAAAAGCTTAAATAATGAAATTAAATATTTTTTAATTTTGGTTCAAATAAGATAGATTTAATTTGTATGGATTATTTGATACATTTGTAAAAAAGTAGAGTAGAAGGGGGTCATGCGCCAGTTTTTTAAGTCATCTCTTTTCGTAGCTGTAAACGTTATCTTTAGACTTCATTTTTTCGTCAAGATTTATATTGATTAGATTTAACTCAATTTTATGTTGACAAATAGTTGATTTTTTATTAATTAATAACAATTATTCTCATCTGCCATCGATCACATGTATGTAAATAAAAATGTAAAGGTTTTATAGAATGAGAAATTATAGATGAAGGAAAAGAAAATAGATTAGTGCCACAAAACGATTACTTCGTTTACAAGCCAATACCTTAATTTTTTTTTTTTTAACAAAAACCATGTAAAAAATGTTTAGTTCTACAGATAGTGCCAAAATGCATGAAGATAGTCCATAGTTACTTTATTTTGGTGTAGCAGCCAATGGGTTTTTTTTCGATATAGTCACTCCCAGATCTCTGAGAGAATCATCATTAAATTGAACTGTTTAAGATCTAGTTCTTTAATTAATGATTTCTTTTTCCAAATTTTTATATTAAAAACTAGTTTAATAAAGGTTTTAGAACCTGTTTTTGAAATGTATGAATCTGGCTTGATGGGTTTTATATTCTAATTTCTTAAGACCAGTTTTTAAAAAGATATAATGTTGAAGTAATACAGAACTAGCGCTCGAGCACTAGTTGTAAAAATAATTAATTAAACCAATTTATAATCACTTTTATATATTTACTTTAGATAAGACTTTTCATTGTTGACTCTCTTAAAAAACAATAATGTTTTTGTACACTTTTGGCAATAATAAAGCAAATTTTTGTTTTAGTTTATTTAAGAAAGAAATTATTGTTTTATATTATGTTGACCTATTGCTATAAACTGAATTAAAAAATTTAAAATTAAATTCATAAAAGTCCTTTTTAACGTTAAATAATGAACATTAAATTAATTTTATATGTAATTCCAAAAGACGCATTTATTCTCTAACCAAACGAATTAATTGGTTTTATTCGAAGCCTGAAATGGTGAACGTTCAAGGCTGCACAAAATATCATTTGGGTCGTGGAGCATATGGTCCTTTCAATCAATCAGGGATTTTAATTTTAGGATAATAAACTTGAACGAATTAGGTATTTTTTAAACTACTATAAATACTATATTATTAATTCGTTATTTGCAATCATAATTGTCTAAGATTGCATTAAAAGTGCGACTTAAATAAAAGTCAAGGTAAGTATTTTCTATATTTTCTATATTAAACAAATATAATATCGAGGGCTCATATTCAAATTGGGCAATTTTTTTTTTCGTCAGACTCTTCAGTTTTCTATTTTTTATAAAAGTTAATTCTAACATTATGTTTTTCACTTTTTGTTTTTGGGCTATCTACAAACAGTATATTTTTTTTTTTAAAGAAAAAATGGGCTATCTGCAAGTTTTTGTTTGATTTTCAAAGAAATGTAAAAATAGATAAATAATGAGAATTTTTTTTGCGATTTGAACTTTTTTTAAACGTTTTGAATTAGAGATTTTTAGCCTTTTTTAGATGCTTATAGATCATACGCGGGTACACCTATCAACATTCAACATGAAGCTAAGTGGGAGCACTATACCATAGATTTAAGGACAGGAATGAAAAAAGTTTAATAAAATTGGTGATTATAAGCAAAATATCTTAGATACCAAAAGCAGTTTCTTAAAAAAATTATAATTAAATAAAAAGCGCAATAAACATCGTCTTTAAAGAGTTTAGTCATATTTGAGTTGTTGATATGCAATTTTATACAATTTTAATTGGTTAAAAAATTTGTTTGAACAATTTTTTTTTTGCAATTTTTTCGCATGTATTTTTTTTCCAAAATTTAATTTATAATTTTTATTTTGAACACATTTTCGTTCTTTTAGTAAACATACCTGTTATTTGAAATATCTAACGATTAAAAATGGTCCAACCAACCTTTTTTTATCTCCTGTTTGGTACGATATCATAAGTTAAACATATTGTCAATTTTTTTCATGTTTTTCTTCTTTAATTATCAATAAACAAAACGGGCTATATGAACATTTTATAACATACATTAAAAATAATTAAGACAGTGTGACGTTTAGTAGACGTAATATGAATAACTCGTAGATGAACGGATTGCAAAATGTTGAAAAATTAGGGAAATAAATAGTTTTTATGTTCTTCTGTACAATTGGTGCTTTGAATATAAGCCCTCTATACTTATAATAATTTTATGTACAATTTTTTTACAAATTAATTTCTCAAAATGTTTATAGAAAGGGAGGGAGATAGCTTTGATACATTTATTACTGAATACTGGTTCTAATGAAAGCCATTATATCATTTATTTTATATAGTTTTCTATCTCCTTTAATATTGAATGGAAAACAGTGTAATTTCTAATTTGCTTGGAAAAGTTTATTAAAAAAAATAATAATAAAAAAAAAAACATTGTTTGCTATTCTACTCAAATAAGCTGTTCTCTCAAATACACATTTCTCCTCCTGCCCTATTACATATATACATTGTTCTCATCCCATATAATTGGAAATGGTGTATTTGTTGGCTGTTGGTTTGGCTGCTTGTTTGGACATTTGTTTAGTTTGTATTTGTTGTTTGTTTTGGTGTAATATCAGCTGAATTTTTTCAGAATTTCAGTTGTTTTTTGTTCAGCTGCAATGTTTGTATTACCGTTTTAACAAATAACTTGTACTAGTCAATAGTTACTACCTGTCTGTATACTAAACTAAAGTCGTCAGCATGTGCTGTTTGTGTTCGAGATTCGTTGCAGTACTTTATTGTTTAAACTTGGTTTTCTAGGACATAAAACAAAGAGAAAGAGTGAGAGAGATACATGGTTGGGATTGTTTTTTTTTAAGAATTTTTTTCTTGGCTCGAATAACAAACAAATGAAAGAAGTTTTTTTCCTTACTTTTTCAATCTGTGCGTTTTTGATTCTGGGTGTATTTTTATTATTTTTTTGTTGAAAAGTTTTCAGGTTTTTATCTTAGTCTGTCTATTACTTTATTAAATGTTGATGTTAAGTTTATAGTTTTGCTGCTATTTTCCCTAGATGGCGGATTTTTATCCAGTGGATTGTTTTATTTTTTCTTGTTCGTTGTTTTACAATTTCATTCTTCTATTATCGCTTGTTTGCAAAGCAACCTTTAAGGCTTATAAACTCTTATTGTAGGAGTAGTTGTTGATAACGCAGTTGTTTTTGTTGTTGCTGCTACTATCAGTTGACAATGTCAGGACGTTTTTCCCCCTTTTTTCTTAAAGAATTCTTTTATGTTGAAAAATTCTTTTTGTTGTTGTTTCATTAAATATTTATAGTTTCTACAGTAAATGTTGTTTTAGCAAGATTAATAAAAAAAGATGATATTTTCTTTAATATTTTTCCAGAGTAATGGAAAAAGTTCGAAAGTTTTTGTTTTTTTTTGGATTCTATGATAAGGAAAATATTTAAATCTTGCATAATGTACACGAGTACAAGAGATTTTATAGGTGATTTTTATATTTGTTACAATGAAAGTGTTAAGAGGATTGTTATAAACGATGTAGAAAACTTGCAAAGAATATTTTTAAATAATAAAAGTTGTATAACAATATTATTTAAATATAAATAAGCTATTCGCATAACAAACAATTTAAAAGAAATTTTTAGGAAATATTTTTGGGGTCAAAAAATATTGGAATTTATTTAAGTTTATTTCAATAATTTATACGTATTCGAATATATGGCCTTTGGTAAAATTCATCCTTGTTTTAAACTAAAGTCGTCAGCAAGTATTGGTCATATAAAAGGTATCTGGGGTTTTCGTCATTATATACCCATGTTTCGGGTAACACTAATTCGATTTTGTCAAATGAACACGTGTTTGAAAGCTAACATTTGAGGTTACATTTAAAGTGGAGGCATAAAAGTTATTTTGATGTGAAGATGGGTGAAATATCTGAAAATATGAAATGCTTTTTTTTTTTAAATAAGGGGAAAAAACTCTGCAAAAACATGCCAAGAAATTTGTAAATTGTACTGTGAATATACTGTGAGTGAACGCCGGATTCAGAAGTAGTAGCTTGATGTCAAAAATGTACCTCGCTCTGGTCGACCAGTCGCTAAAAAAGTGTTGACAATTTTTGCAGGATATGGCGTAAAATATCGACCAAATAACAAGTTAGTTACTGTGTGTTATATGATTTATTGTAAAGAAATTCGATTAAACCAGTTACCATCAGTTTAACGCTGCTGAAACGCAACGAAATCGAACCATTTTGAAGCGCATCATTACGGGCGTTGAGAAATGGTTTCATTATGAGAATATTAACTGAAAAAATCTTGATCAAAGTCCATCAATACTTTACAAATGACTTCAAAGCCTGGATTGACGATAAATAAGGTTATGTTGAGTGTTTGTTAGGACAAAATTCTATAGTTCACAGCTCGACCGTTTGAATGAAGTTATCAAAAAACGACTGACAGAATTGGCCAAGAGAAAAGTTTTGTGTTTCACCAAGAATGCTATTGATGAACTAAAATTTACTGAACTGATTGGAAGGTTCTGATGTACCCTCCATATACTCCGGACTTTCCTTCGTCCTACTACCATTTGTTTCGGTTTCTGTAAAACTCTTTTGAATGCAAAAAATTCGCCGACCAAAGAACCATTGACAATCATTTGGCTCAGATTTCCACCAAAATGTTTTTAATATTTTCATTATTTAAAAAATAGTAAATAAGGTTTTATTTCCTCCATAAAATAATCTTATTGAAACTTAACAGTGAAATGTCAATTGGTAATGAAATCAATGATAATGTTTCGTTTATATTCTTTAACTGATGCTAGTATTTATTTTAATAGTCTTAAAGCAATTGTGTACAATGTCTATTCTTTTCCAATATCTACTTCAATGAATGTTAAATACAAATCAATTTAAAGAAAAGCAGCCAAAACGAATTAAAAATACTGTACTTTTTTCAAATATAAAAGGACTCTATATTCTTCTATATTATTAATATTAACTAAGTGAAATTCTGCCTTTTTTAGATCAGGTCCAGACTGAAAATTCATTAAGTTTGATGGTTCACATGGCTTTAACGTTTATTTATATAAACAAACAACAAGCCGATAACTGACCTTTATATATACTTTCCTTTTAGAATATGGATCAGATATAAAGCAGAGGTGGGTTCTAAAGTATTTAAGATTTCCCATATATTTCCGATGCCTTTTTTTAACGTAAAATTTAATACACCTATTTTGCTCTTAGTTCAAATATAGTAAACTCTAAAATGCCTCCAAGCGGATTATAATAAACACATAGTTGACAATAATGGCCACGACAATAGAATACAGTTACTGCAGCTGTAGAAGACATGCTGTAAGAAAGAAGAAAAGCTTTAACAAAGCAAAAAGCTTAAAAAAATTGTTAACCAATGAAGCAAACAAAAGACTTCATAATAAGCGATTAAAATTCCTACAGACTGCTTATTAAATGAATACAAAATATACAAGCCACCACACGGGAGCTGGTAAAGAAGAACTTTTACTTCTATTTATGTGCATGGTAACTGAGGAACAACATTTAGTTCGTTTAACTTGACAATAGAGAAAAAGGTGCCTCAACGTTAAAGTAGGAGATTATTTACAACAAGATGCCATTGTAGAAAATAATAAATGTAAATATAAGTAAGTCGGAGTGTAGCTATATATACGTATATATTTGAACAATTTATAAATATTGAGGGGGAATGGAAATCTTTTTCCACTTAAACTTTGAACAATTTGGTAGCAGGAGAATTATTATTGTACTGCTTTGTACTTTTATATTTAAGCTACATTACCAGTCAGAAAATGCAAAACAAGTGCAAGCGAAATATTTAAATCTGACAACAAAGACAACGTTGACAAGACAGTCGGAGTCATAGTCATTGTGTAGTGGTTGTAACAGAAAAAAAAAAAAAGTAGCCAGTCTACCAGCCCTACAGCTATCTACTCAGCCTTCTCTGTAGTGTCTTACTAATTTATAAGGTACATAAAGTACGCTGGAAAAAAAAAGAGGAGACTTAAGGAAGAACAACGTTTGATAAAAAATGCGAGCAATGAACTTAAAATATGAAACACAATTCAAAGTACAATGCTACATTTATTAGTAAAGAGTTGCTAGGGGAAGTTTGGGTGTTAAGGTAGTAGTATCGTGATTCTTTTCTTTGTTTTAGCTAAAGATTTATGATGTGTTTGTTAGGAGATTGCAGATTTTTAATTAACTGCAAAGAGCAAAACTGCATTAGATTTATTGCAGAAGGCATTTTGTTCTAAATTAATATTTCTTTAGTTCCAACCTGGACGCTTGTTTAGTTAATTATTAAGAGAGATAGAGAGAGTATGAAGTAAAAGTTGTGCATTACTATTTTTTATAAAAAAAAAAGTCTAGTCTTTTATTTGATAATTTCTTTTAAACAACAAATTAGTTACTTCACTTTCGCTATAAACTTTAGTGGCATAGAAAACAACAAGAACTCCAACTTTCTCACAAAAAACCTAAATCAACTATCAAAAAAACCTAACTCTTTGTATGTGTTAGTAGAATTTTCTACAGAACAAATATATACGTGTGAAGAGAGTATTTTTTTTATTGCTGAGTGAATGAAAAGAGTTGAAGTTCTAGTTGTTTTCTATGTTTAGTGGTATGCCGTTGTAATTAACTTTCAACTATTATCTGTTGATACCTTATTATCTCTTAGTAGTATAACAAAGGAATTAGTTTATTTAAATTTTTGTAGTTAAATTTTCAAATTTGATTTTATTTTCATTTCAATAAAAACCAAATTTGTTTTCTATTGAAAATTTTAAATGAATATTTTAATCCTTAAACCTTGTTATCCTTAAAGTTTAAGAAAACATAATAAATTTTGACAAGAATTTGAATATTCTTGTTAACCTGTTCATTAAAACTCAAAATATTGCTCAGCGTCATCAAGTTTCTAATTAAAATAACAAAATAATACATTTGAAACTAAGAATAATATTCGTGTTGCATGCAACAAAAAACCACCTTAACTTTATTCAAAAGTAAAGTACACTTAACTGACATAAAATACCGAATACAGCGACTAAAAAAAGGCCATTAGAAATGAATTTGATCTGCAACATTCAAAGAAATAAAAGCAGTAACAGAAAAATATTTAGCTACATACTTGTTCTCACAATGTCCCTGATGATATTGCAAGTATGAAGTTGAAATTTAAGCTGACTTTTGATGATGAAGTCTGGCGCTGCAGCTGTTGAATGAATGAATTATATTCGCAAAGACTGTCAAAGTAGAAATAAAAAAAAAAAAAAAAAAATTAAATTTCACATCTATGCAAGATGAGAGCAGCACCCTACTTCCCCCTCATCTTATAGTGAGATGACAATAACAGCAGTAGCAGTACCAAAAAAACACCGGAGTTGTATGTACTTAACAACCGGGCGTTGGACAGAGTCAAAGCATAAAATGGGAAAAAATGTAAAGGATAAAGAACACAATATGTATTTAAAATAGAAACATTAGATGATACAATGCTACGTTTGCTTTCTGTTTTTTTTTTTTTTGTTTATTGTTTCGTTGTTAGTGGTATAGAAATAACGATAAGTGAACATATTAGCAAGCAAATCCCTTTTTCATAATCCTTTGAAGTTCCACTTAAGTCTAAGTACAAATATAGTTTATATGTATAATATTTTAATAACTCACTCGTTATTTGTTGGAGTTCAACTATATGCAAATACCCACATATATATACATACTTTTTGCATACTCTGACAAATTGTATTTATCTTTAAGCTTCAGCGTTTCTTAGGAAAAAAAAGGTGAGACTTAAAAACAGAAAAAATTTTAAAAATGCAACTAAAGCACTGTGTTAAGAATTAGTTTTTCCTCATATTTCACAGCATTTCAAATATGTATAATAAGAGTTTTTAAATATTAGCAGAATAATAGGAAAAAGGGTTTTGTAATTATTTTTATAATTTATTAAAAAGAAAATCACAGTTTGGTTTTTTGGTTTCCAAAGTAATATTTTTTTAGGAATATTTTTTTTTTTTTCTTAACATAAAATTATATTTTTAAATTTTCATATGCTATGACCCGTTACAGTTTTAAATATAAATTTCTGTTTCTTTTGCCCCACTGTTGTAAAATAACTCTTAGTGTATTATTGTTTACCAGCAACAAACAAACAATGAATTGTGTAACATGGTCCGTAAAATAGATAAGACAGGTTTTTGGTGTTCACTTTGCTTTAGTTCCGGTGTACACTTTGTACAGTATGAAAAACAGCAGAAAGGGAGTTTATACTCGTCCCTCTTTTTTATATATATATTTTTAATAAATTAAGAAAAAAATCAACAACCTTCAAGCTAAGTTCATCTTTTGGCCATCATACTTAACAATACTTTCATATATATTTAATATTTGACTGTATATTAGAAGAGTATTGTTTACACCTTCGTACCGCTATAGAGTGCCTCGCTTAAGTGCTGTTGTTTTGTTTGCTTCAAGTGCATTGTTGTGTCTGTCTGTCTGTTTGCCTCTCCATTTTTGTGTTAAACTTTTTATTGTTATTTTCTTTTTAAATATAGACAGGCTGTTTTCTCCATCAAAGACACTCTTCAAGTATAAAATTTAAACGAGGGTCTTCGTTTTTATTCATATTTTTTTCTTTACTTGATTTTTTTCTCTTGTCTCCTGCAACATTTCTTATGTTTCTTTCAACCTTAAGTTGTCACACATTGGTGTGGCAGTTTATCATTTTAATGTTTGCTAAAAGTAAGCAAATGTTTGCTTGTTTGTATGTTCATGAGTATGTGGCAGAATGGGTGTGTATGTGTGCTTTATTCAAATGTTGTCACAACATGTTTGACGGTAAGTGCTTGCGAAACAAACACTCTTTGTGTTTCATTTCTTTTTTTGCGTTTTGTTTGTTGTCTAAAACACTCCATTGAAGAAATTAGCTGAAGATGTTAAATTAGAGGGACCTTGTTAATACTTCAAAATATTTAAAGTGTTATGGAATTTGCATTTTTAATAATTATTTATTACAAAAAGTCTATAGAATTTTTTTTAGTATTTTTATTTAGAGAAAAATAGGGAGAGTGTTAATTGTTGAGAAAATGGAATATTATCTACAGGTTACAAAGCTTATTTTATGTATTGAGTATGCTTGTATTGTTTAACTGACAAACCCTACTCAATTTGTAAGCATTATATAATTATTTTATATAAATAAACAGAGATTTTTTGTTTAAAACTTTATGAGTTTTTATTTATTTACAAGTTTAGATAATACATAAATGTAAAACTAAATATATTTATAAGCTATAGCATCACGGCCTTAAGATATTTTAATATTAGGTAATTCAAAAAATTAAAATTATAAAAGTTAATTTCTTACTTCATTATATATTATTATACATATTAATATTTTTTTAAAACTGGATTAAGATGTTAATGGATTGATATGTGGGGGAATAGGATCAGTTCCCGAGAAAAATTGTCTTCTTTTACTATCATATTTAGTGCACTCTGATAGTAGATGTGGTAGATCAAGGTAATATCTGTTGTCGCATTGACATATTGGAGGGTTTACTTTAGAAATGATATGACTATGAGTTAGCTTAGTATGCCCTAGTCTGAGTCTAAGAAATTTTATCAAATCCATACGGTTAATTAAGTGTATATCATGAGGCCAAGAATATATGTCGTTTTATTAGTGTTGACTAATTTGTACCAGTTATTAGAACTGATCCAAAAATTATGAATTGAACTGTAAAATCGTCGATTAGTCATTCTTTTGATATCATTAAAATTAAGGTTAGTTGTCTTCGTTAATGGGGATCTGAAGGCATTTTTGGCTAATGAGTCTGCAAATTCATTGCCTGCTATCATGGAATGTCCTGGTATCCAAATTAGGACGATATTTGGGAAGTGCTTTATCAAATTATCTCTTATTCTAGTTGAATAAAAGTCGTTGCTATTCACGTTTTTTATGGCATGAAGTGCGTAGAGAGAGCCGGTACATATAGCGAATATTCCTGTTTTCCTACAATATTCTGTGGCAAAATGCAATTATTTCAGCGGAAAAAACTGAGGTGTAGTCTGGAAGAAGAGAAATATTAATTATTTTAACTGAGAGGGATATAGCAAATGATACAGTTTCATTACATTTAGAACCATCAGTGTAAATGAATGTTCTATCCGCATACTTATTAGCAATTTCGCGAAATAGTAAGTTATATTGGGATATTGTGGTTAGATCTTTTTTATAATTACAGAGCGACAAGTCTAAAGCCTTGTCTAAAAGCCATTGGGGATTTTTAGGAAGGTTTGTCTTGAATAATTTAATAGTAAGGTCGAACTCTTGTGTAGTCTTCATTGCTATCATTAAAGCTGATTGGACTTTTTTATTTCTTTTCAATTTCTGGAAATTTTCTACTACTCTCTGTAAAGGAGTTTCTTAGCAGTGTATAATCGATTTTAGGAGTTTTCTTTTTTCTATTTGATACAATAAATCTAGATTTAAGCATTAGATTCGAAAATAATGTTATTTATTGGTGTTGTCCGCAGAGCACCAAGTACACTACAAAGTGCAGCATTAATTAAAGTTTTGACTTTTTTTTAGAGATGTTTTTGAAGAGTTCCCATACAGAAATAAACCATATCTTATTTTTGATATTATTAAAGATTTTACAACATTGAGAAGAGTGATGGTGTTACAATTAAATTTAGGGGAGGTTAAACATTTGATAATATTAATATGATATTTCCAATTTAAGGTTTTCTCAAAAGTGACTCCTAAGATCTTTAATCTGTCTGTATGGGAAAGTTAAATATTTGTTGCAACTATTTTACATGTACAACCATGTTTCTTGCAAATGTGCATATATTTACATTTTTTTTGTTAGTACTGCTCCAGACCATTCGCACCATTCTAAAATATCACTAATTACATTATTTAGATTTATTTCGGGGTTTTTTAATTTGTTTGATTTTATCAACAAATTGAAATCATCGGCATAACCGCAGAATTTGATATTTTTATGTAGTGATAGAGTATCACTCAGTCTGTTGTATGCAACAGGGAATAGAATAACGGATAATGGCGATCTTTGGGGTATTCCATTTACCAAATTAAAAATTTTAGAATTTTTTTCCCTAAACTAATTAAGAATTTTCTGTTTGACATGAAGTTTATAATATAGTGTATTATATTAGGTCCTAGTTTCCAAAGTATCAATTGATCAATGACTGTGTGAATGCCAATTTTATCATATGCTTTCTCAAAATCAAGCGTTAAGATTGTTAGATGACTTTTTGTAGATAGACAATTGGCAGCGAGATGTTCAATGTACAAAAGTGCATCAGTCGTAGATTTTCCTTTTTTAAAGCCTAGTAGTTTATTTGATGAAATAAACCACAAAAGTCTGTTAGCTATAATTCTGTCTAATACTTTAGTTAAACATGAGTTCAAAGAAATTGGCCTGTAAGACTGTATTTTGGTTTTATTACTATTAGGTTTTAAAATAGGAATTATCTTAGTCTTGTATTGCTGGGGGATATGGTCTGAAGTATGTTATTAAAAAAATTAATAATTCTGTTTTTAAATGACTCTGGAGAGTTTTTTAACATACTATGTATATGTTATCTTGTCTAAGCCAGGTGACTTACCTTTTAGTTTTGTTAAAGTAGATAGAAATTCAAGTTTATGTATATCGCTTTATATAATTTTGGCCTTGTCGTTAGGTCAAATATTAATTAGTCGTTCTTTGAAAGAAGATTTACTATCACGAAATTTTGTTGGGAATCTAATATCTAATGAGTTTTCGGACCAAAATTTTGCCAGTTCATTTGCTATACTAATCTTATCCGTTAAATTTTCATGGGGATATATGTTTGACTGAATGCAGTGGATTTTATGGGAAATTTTATATCCACAGAAGGCTTTTATATTATTCCAAATTTTCTTTGGAGAAGAACTTGGGTTAATTTCTGACGTAAAATTATGTAAAGATTGACGTTTGGCCACTTTAATTTCTCTTTTAAGATGAGCACTTGCCTTTTTGTAATTAATCATATTTTCATTACTAATGTTTCGTCTAAATATGTACCATAATTTACGTTTCTCGTTCTTAAGATTCTCAATGTGTTGGTTCCACCAAGGAACTGGGGAACGTCTATTAAGCGGTTTAGAACATGGGCTTGATTCATTTGAGGCTTGCATTAATATTTTCTTCAAGTTTGATGCTTCTTTATTTACATTAAAGAAGCATCAAATTTTAAAGAACATGATAAAACTTTTGTATTAAACAATTTCCAGTCCGCTTTGTCCATTTTAAAACGAGGTACAAATGACTGAGTGTTTAAGTTGTTATTCTTAAAGAAAGATAAAACAATGGGGTAGTGATCACTACCACATAAATCAGTTTCGATTGACCATTTAGAATGAATCATAAGCTCTGGAGAGCAAAATGACAGATCTATATGTGTTAATGAGTTTTGTGTTGATAAGTGTGTTGGAGATTTATCATTTAAAATTACAAAGTTGGAATTGAATATGAAATTAGCGATAATATTACCCCGTTTATTATTTTTACTGGAACCACAGATGCGGTGCCAGCTATTAAAATCACCCGTGACCAAGGTAGGAGTCATGTTGTTGTATAAAACGGATTGTAGGTTATTATAATTAAAGTTAGTAGTTGGTGAAATATACGCGGAAATAATATTAAATTTTATTTTTGAATGAATCTCTACGCAAATTGCTTCGAAATCGTTATTTAATTGTACTTGTCTGTGTTGTAAAGAGTTATGGACTAGAAGTGAAACCCCGCTATATGAGTTAGAGTTATTGTATTTATAAAGTGAAAAATTGTTGGGATCCCAATTATTATTGTTAGTAATATGGAATTCTTGGATGGATACGAGTTTAATATTATGTTTTTTAATAAGAATTTGTAGCTCGTTATGGTTATTAATATAGCCTCGGATATTCCATTATAATATGTTAAGTGGAGACATTAGTAAGAAAGTATAAAAAAAAGATATGGTAATACGTAGATGATAAAGTAAAAAAGTAATAACAGAAATAATAACAGAAATAATAACTATAATATTATTAATATATTATTTATTTATATAAATAACATACAATCTATGTACGTTAAAGCAAAGTACCGAATAGGTGAGTATGTAATTGGAAATACACTTAAGGTGTGATATCAAATTACATACCCACCAAAACGGCCAAACTTATACAATGACTGCCACCACACAGATTGTAGGGTATCCATTACGAGAGTTAAGTTTAATCATTATCCATTGACATCGATTCAGATGTTTCGTTGTCATCTATATTGTTTTTCGTCTTCGGTTGTTTTTTGTTTACTTTTATTATTTTTTTTCCATTTTTTCTTTTTAGTGCTTGTATGGTTCTATTTGATGTGTTTCTGGGAAGTACATTAACTGTTTTAGTTTTTGCAATCGGTTGAGACATTTCGGAATTGGAATAATTTGGAAGTTCGGTGTCATTATTATTCTTCATCACTCTTGAGTTAATTGAGTCGGATTTTTATTATCAGTTGCGGTGTTTTTATTATTAAATAATTATTTGATCACTAAAATCGTTCTCTATCAAAAAGAAAAAGAATTAAGTTTTGAGAAAAAATCAAATAAGAGACCGATTGGTTTACGTTAAAGCACGTGTTATACACTCGCGAGGTCCGACAATCGCAGATTAGACGTTTGCACATTTCAACTGACTAACTGAGACTGAATTTTATGTTTTTTTTGTTTTTAATTACAAATTTGTAATATATTAAGCAAGTTGTAATGGAAAATTGTCTATGTTTGGCGGAAACAAACCAGAGTCAGGGCAACAATAAATATGTAAAATAATATATTGTCCAGCTCTTCAAATGAACCAAACTGTTAGTTATTTATATATTTCAGACAACTTGATGAAATTTGTCATCAATTTGTTACAGCATATTTTTACATATTTTGGGCTTAGTAGCATATTTTGTCATACTTTCATAAAAAGTTCTTATTAAAGATCACATTTTAACAATTATTATTATTTTTTTTTCATATTTTATATCTAAGAGCATAATTTTTAATTTTATTATACACATGTAGGTCCGTAGCAATATTCCAGGGTGTCCGCGAGAGAGACCGAAAATGTGTATGGAATTATTGTACATGATATATTATATATATATATATATATATATATATATATATATATATATATATATATATATATATATATATATATATATATATATATATATATATATATATATATATATATATATATATATATATATATATATATATATATATATATATATATATATATTTCCAGATGAAGACGCAACAATGATAGATTCGCGATCAGGTTTCTAAATCACTTAAATTTCACTGTGTAATTAAGGGCCAAGTACTTGCTGCGAAAACCTTACTAGTGCCTTAAGAAATAGAATTAATAAAGTTCTATGTACCGATTTAAATACACAAGACATTATTACTTCATACCGATGTCAGTTGGATTTCGAATATACTAAAGAGATTGCACTAATTAAAGACAAAAGTAGACATTTTTTTATGCATAATGAAGATATTTATAAAATAGTTACAGAAAACAATTTGTAAGAAAATAATATTCTTATCTCTAAATTTTTCGAGGGGTTAAACAATCTTAACAGTAAATTAAATTAACTGAAATTGATTGAATAAGTGATATAAAAGCATTTATTCAATCAAAAAAGAAAAATATCTTTGTGGAAAGAAAGAGTTTCCATAGATTCATCAAAAAGAACATACATATAAGAAATACAAATATTACACTTAGTTTTACTTCACGATGAATTTTTCCGATATTATCCGAAGCTTAAAACCATTTTTTGCCAAACTAGTTTTCAACATTGCTATTAATGACATTTTAGTGCCAAAGCTGATTTTAAATCTATGTTGGTTGAATATTTCTGAATATATTAAATTGTATTACAAACTTTAGCTAAAGTTTGTATCTACATATTTATGCAATATTAGTTTATCTGCCCTTCAGTTCATAGAATCCAAATTTAGATCCCGTTTGGATGTAGAAAATTATCTAAGATATACTTTGTTAGAAAATTTTCCCCATGTGAAAAAATTAATAAAATAAAATATTTTAATACAATTAATACTTTTTAATTGTTCATACTTTTTTTTTTTTTTATTTAATAAATAAATTCGGTAAAGCAACTTTATTTAGAGTCTTAACTATTTTTTTATTACTACTATACTATAAATTAAAATGTGACAAGGAGTCGGCGAAAATACAAAATTTTGTAAAAGGGTTCATGAAGCATGAAGAGCTGGGAACCTCTACACTAAGGAGTTTATTTTGCATATATAACTGTTACTTATGTTTTTTAAATCCGATTCGCAGATAATTTTCTTCTTATAAATGGATAGAAATTTTTCTTTTCAGATACAATGTGTTTGCTAATAAAAATCAAGTTATTTTTTTTTAGCATGAACACTAGATAAGGAGTGCGATCGAAAAAATCTTAACATATATAAAATTCAATAATTTGGAAACGGTTGATCATAGAAATTTGATTGTTTTTTATTTAATTGATAGTATACTACAGATCACAGAAAAGTATAACTTTTATACTTTTGTCTACTACTTATGACCTTTTTTGATAACCCTTCCATTAAAGATTTGATAGTTGTTTCAGTCACTTTTTTGGAACAGTCTGAGCATCTCCTTTCAAAATCTTTGATATTTTGGGACAACTCTTTTGTCCTCTTCGATTCTCTTTTCATAAAAGTCCAATATCTCTTCATTGGTCTTATCTTCGGACAATTTAGAAGATTGACCTCTCTTGGTACAAAAACTATGTTATTGCTTTGGTACCACTCCAGAGCTTTCTTACGTAGTGACATGATGCCAAATCGGGCCAAAAATATGCTCTTTTATGAAAGGAAAAATATTTTTTGCAAATATTCTTTGATGTATTTTTAGGTATTTATAGAGCCCATTGTAACAAATGACTTGCTTCTTTTGCCGCAACTGCATAAATCTTGTCTCACCGCGAATTCTTTTGGAAATTTCGTCAGCTTTTCGGTCCTGAACTTATTTTCAACATTTCCTTGAGCATCAGCAATATAAAAATTTTGACTAAGAAGCTGCGAGTAGTCTGTCAGTACATACGTTACATCGTTCTTTATACAACATGGGTATTTTTGTATGAAATTTTATTTTAGATTTCGTGCCCTATTCTTTTCTTCTAAATTTTTTGCAGCATTCCAGTCTGGAAATTTTTGGACTTTATATGTTTTTTAGCTCCAAATTAGCTTTAACTTTTCGCACCAAATAGTCAGAGCAATATCATGTGGACCTTTTTTCTTCCCGAACCATGTTTCCTATCAATGGTCGAATTCTGCTGATACTGCTTAAGATTCTTGGAAACAGTTTGACAGCGGACATTTAATTCTTTGAGTAATTATTTGTAGGACCAATTTGATTTTTTTGAAAATTTTCAATAATTTATAGCACGTAAATCATTTTCGCCACTCATTTTGATCAAACTCACAACAAATCAATGTGGTTGTCATCAGAAATAATAACTGACATATTTTTCAATGATAACTATATCAAAAAAAATTTTAAATATTGCTTCGGAAAAAAGTTATAAAGTAAAATGTGTGTTAAGATTTTTTCGATCGTACTCCCTAATTTAAAATTTTGACACATTTACAACTTTTTTTTTTTTTTTATCAAACATCAAATTTTTACTAAAAATCTAACTTTAATACAAATCACATTTCTCGTCAAATTTCCATTTTTTCTTAAAAATTAAATTTTTTTATATATATATATTTTTTTTTTTTTTTATAAAAATTAAAGATCAAATTTTTTAATGAAAGTTATATTTTACTAAAAATTTTTCACCAACTTACCGATTCTTAATTAATTTTCTTTATTTTTGGCAAAAATTATTTTTAGACTTAAGATTCTATTTTTAGTGTTAGTGTTTCTTCTTTTCATCGCCTGCAACAATTCGATGGTTTTGGTTATATTCAAGAGCTTTTAAAACCGCGAAATATTTGCTTGAACTACTCCAAATTATTCTGTAAGCATTACTTATATTTAGCATAACTTATATCTAAGATTTATTCTTCATGTTAAAAATATGAGTCTAATTCTTAAATTTCATGCCAAAAACTCAATTGTATTCTTATGTTAAGTATCTTCTTGCTCATATCTTTTGGCAAAATTTGTGCGTTTTTGCCTATTTGGTTTGTACATTTGTTTTGTGTTGTCAACTGTCGTCTTTTTATTCACGTATGTTGGGTTCTTCTCCTCCACTTTACACTTTGTTTGCTGTTCAACCGAATCATCATTAAGTCTTTTTCTATTTTTGTACATTAACACTTAAACACGCACCAGTTCTTCACATAATAGCCTGAAAAATATTATAAATTGCAGCAATATTATTATTATTTTTTTTTTGCATCATTATGATTGTTCAACAACATATACTCATACAAATATAAAAAAAGTACTTGGAATTGCAATAAAAAAATAAACAAAAATTGCGTTACATAAAAAATATATACATATTTATTTTTAAGAAATGTATGTATGTGTATGTGAAAGTAAACATGTTTTTGTAAGTGTAGTTAATAATTGTGAGATGTTTTTTATTATTGTTGCTATTGTTGTTATAGTTTTCCTTAGAGTTGTGATTATTTTTAGTTCACAATTCTTGTATTTTTATTTTTAACCGTGTTTTGCAGCAACTTTTCCTTGATGTTTTATTATGTCAACTGTCAGGTCGTTTGGTTGCTGAACAAAATTTTGTTGTCATCTTTTAGTTGCTTTTTTATTTTTTCTTTTATCCGCCATCAAAGTCGTAATCATCAACATCATCATTATGACATGACAATTGTTCTTAAAAGAAAGAAAGAATAAAAAAAAAGAGGAAAAGGTAAGAAATAATGTCATATAAATTGTTGACTTGATTTAGATTTGTACAGTTTAAGTAGTAGAAATGATATTTCAAAATGTATTTTTCCATTATATTAAATTTATAATGAAATCAATAAATTTACAATATTTTCTTTTATTTAGTTTGTTTTAAAAATTGTAAAAACTGTTTATGAGTGTTGTAGACCTTTTGTGTTGTTTTATCTTATTTATTTGTTGTTCGGCTTGAGGTCTCAATATATAAAATAAAAACTCTTTTATGTTTTAATTTTATTATATTAATTTTATTTTTATCCAATATTTCGACCAACTTTGTTGGTCATCTTCAGGGATAAGTGTTTACTACAAAAACAAAAAATCAATTACAAATATAAAATATTCTTAAACATAACAAAACAAAATAATAATAATTACAATTAATTGTATTGCAGTGTTGTCCGTTGTTATTGTTCAAAGCTTTTGTCACTGACTGTTTATGTTTTTCTTCTTTTGTTATTTTTATGTTTGTTTATTGTATGTCGATATATGTGAGCGCAATTGTCTGTATCTGTTTTATAGTTTATTCTCATTCTTGTTGGTATGTTTATGATATGAAGCATCTCTTGCATATATCGTTTCGTGTAATTATTTTCTCCTGCAAGTATTCTCACTTTCTCAAAGTCTGGTTTATGTCCAGTTATTGTACAGTGGGCTGCGAGTGCTGTTTTTTGTGTTAATGGTTTGTCATGACATTTTAGATCTGATTTGTGCGATGATAATCTTGTCCT
Source organism: Protophormia terraenovae (assembly GCA_951394005.1). Lineage (NCBI taxonomy): Eukaryota > Metazoa > Arthropoda > Insecta > Diptera > Calliphoridae > Protophormia > Protophormia terraenovae. The sequence continues at coordinate 150,683,606 of OX596074.1, forward strand.
TAATTTGGTTTTTGTTGTACCAACATATACTTTTTGGCATATGTCAGCGTCGTCACCATTACATTTAATTTTATATACTACATTAGACTTGTCGAAATTGTCAATTCTCGATTTCATATTGCTAAATAATTTGTTTGTCGTGTTATTCGTTTTCATCGCTAATATATAGTTTTCCTTATCATAGATATCCGAGTGTTTAAGCCTTTCCGAGAACCCAGATATATATTCAATCGACCTGTAAATTTTCGGTGGTTTATCCATATCCTTGTTGTCCATTGGCTTCTTTTTATTTATTACATATTTAATCAATTCATTTATCGTCTTATGTGGGAAGTCATTCTTTCGGAGAATTCTTCTGATTTTCCTCAAGTTATTTTTATGGAAATCCTTATTGCTATTGTCCAGTACTCTTATAATGAAGTTTGTCGCTGTATTCATAATTATCTTTTTGGGATGTTTGGAATAAAAGTTAATCAGTCTCCCAGATGCCATAGGTTTCTGATACCAATCTACTTTTACCATGTTACCTTCTCGAATAATTATGGAGTCCAAATAGGGTAATTTTCCGTCACTTTCTTTTTCCACTGTAAATTGTATTTGCCTATTAAATGTGTTGAGGGTTTTCAATGTCTCTTCTATTCGATCGTTCTTCAAAATCCCAAAAAGGTCGTCTACATATTTTGTTATCATCCTTGGTTTTTGCTCCAGTTGTTCTAATGTACTATCAAGTAATTCCTCCATTATAATGTCAGCTATCACGGGAGATGCGGGGGATCCCATTGGCATTCCCTTATTTTGTTCGTAAAAAATGTCCTTAAATTTGAAATATCTACAATCTTTTATACAAAAAGTCAATAGTTCCATAAATAGTTCCTTAGGTATCTTCGTATGTTCTTCCAACAAACTCCATTTCTTCTCAATTGTTCTTATTGCCAAATTTACTGGAATACTAGGAAATAGTGAGATAACATCGAATGATACTAAGCTCTCATCGTTCTCAATTCTCGTACAATCTATTTTATTCTTGAATTCTTTCGCGTCTCTTACATTGTATATAGAGTTCTTTGTCAGGTTTTTCAAAATGTCTATTAAATATTTGCTTAGCGCATATGATGGTGAGTTTATCGAAGAGCAGATGGGTCTTAATGGCATGTTTTCCTTGTGAATCTTTGGAAGGCCATAGATTCGTGGAGCTGTAGCGATTCTCGTCATAAGTTTATCCTTCTCACGTAAATTTATTAGATTGAGCTTAAAAAGTTTCTCAACTATATTTTATATATTGAGACCTCAAGCCGAACAACAAATAAATAAGATAAATTGTAAAAACTTTAATCAAGACATATATTTTAGTTAATTATTTTTAAAATCACGCAATTGCCATGTCTGCTCATATAGTCATATGTCAGAAAACTACTAAATCGATCGGTGAATTAACATAGATACTTATGATTGTATGTTTTCGGCACATTTCATTATTATTAAATTTACAACATTGTTGATGTTATAGGTTAATACTTCAATAATCCTAATCTCTCTTGTATCAATTACAATATTTTCTTTAAATGCAAATCTTCTCAAATACATCACATTTTACACACAATCATCTTATTGATTGTTGTAGTACTTGTTGTTTGATTTGATTGTATATTTGTGTACATAATATTTATGTAATTGCCAAAAATCAAAATCAATCATGCAAAAAGTATCCATTGATACATTCAACCATAAATAATACAATCATTTGGCAAAATCTCCTGGTAACCCGAGAATGAACTAAAAGAAGCAAAAATTATGGAAAAAAAAAAAAAAGAAAATGAAATGTAAATCTTTTTTCTTGTTGTTTTTTTGTCATCTCCTTCTTCTTCATTTCAGCCAAATAAACACAAATATATACAAATAAACCAGAGTAAATAAATACACATACATATTCACATTCACATTAACACGGACACAAGCTAAATAATACATACATGCACTCATGTATATAAATATTTGTATGCATGGATGTGTATGTATGTGTGTGTGGGGGTATAAAACATTGTGTGGTTGGATTTTTGCACAAAATACTCTTTACACAGTAAACAGGGGCGTAGAATTAATATATTGTGGAATTAGGTCAGGCATTTCAAGTTAATATGAGCAGGATAGATTTGAAAATTTGCTTAAAAAATTACTTTTAAAGATTTAATTATCTCGTTATGAAAATTAATATTTTATTTCTACCACACTGTACAGTGTGACAATTGTATTTTTTTAAATTTTTTTATATGTTCATATTTAGTTTTTGCTGTTATTGTTGTTGTAGTTATTGTGATTTTGTGAATTATTTGTGAAATTATCACAGTTGAATTGTTGTTTATCAAATTGGAAAAATCACAACTTCAATTGACAGAAAATAAAGAAAATAAAAATATACAAGCATTTTTATTTTTTTTAAGCTGTACGGACAAAAGGGAGTATAAAATGAAACGATTACGAAACGACAGACACAAAAAAGCTATGAAATAATAATAAAAAAGGAAACAAATAAAACGAATAACAAATAAGAGCAAAAAAACTATCACTGGCAACGAAACAACTTGCCAATGAAACAAAGGACAAGATAATGATGAAACTAAATATTATTCATTCTGATATTGAAATGAAATTCCATTCTCGATAAAGTATAATCACTGTAAAAGCGAGCAACAGTGTTTTATATTTCACATGAATAAATTTAATCCCTCCAAATAAGATATAGTTATGTATGAAGGGAAATGAAGGAAGCCAAAGTATAAGACATGGAATTTGATATTGAACTATAATAATAATGACGTCACAAATACTAGATTTATAGTAAATATTTACAAAGGATTTTTGTTAAATACTTTTGCAAAAGGACTTATAGTTTTAGTGTAAAGATTACAAATAGAAATAAGTTAAGGAAAAATAACATTTTAAGAAAAATAAAGTACTAATTGTAATTAATTTATAGTTGGGAATGCTTATTATGTATAAATTACAGTAATATTTTCTTATGTAAATAACTATTAGATTAAATGATTAAATTTAATAATTGATAATACAATGATGTGGAAAATTAAAAATGCACTTGCGAAAATATTCCTTTAGTACAAAGATGCACAATTTTCAAATTTCCTGACTCGCGAGTTTAGACTACAAATGCTGCTTACGCAACGCTGCTTCACACGTACACTATAAACTACTTCGTTCGACTGCTGCGCTCTCATTAATGTCAATGCAAATCAAGTCAAGTTTTTTGCTGCTTCACATACACAAGCGCAAATGTATAGTAGTGTGTGTGCGCATCACTGCTTTAGTAGCGTATGAGTGTTATTTATTTCATTTGACTATTAATGATAATCATACGCTAAAATGATTTTTTTTTGGTATATTTCTTAAGAATAAATAAGCGCCAATGTTATATTCGGCTCAGCGGAATCTATATACCCACCATCAACTTTTTCAAATTTTAAGTTATATCGGAGGTGGTTTTATATCGACCCTCAAACTATCAGCACAAAATTTCGTTGTACATGCTTTTGTTTAAGAGATATCAGCAGAAAAGTATGAAATGAAGCCACAACTTGTTTCTAGTATTTTGTCCATAAGTTTTTTTTTTATTTATTAACCAATTTTTCTCATTTATATTTCAAATAAACCTTATATAAGATAAATATTTTAGAAAAATTTTGTCTCCCTACGTTGTACCGTTTGAGCCATAACATAACTAGATCGACTCAGAATCTAACCAGTGCCCAGGAAATATATACTTTATAGGATCTTAAATAATTTTTTCGACATGTTACACACGGAATTACAAAATCAATATACCCCCCATCTTTTTGATGGTGGGTATAAAAACTAATTAGGAAAATATAGACGATACCCTTCATCATTCGGTATTTACATTAAAGTTTGGGGAGGGGTCTTAAATGGGACTAGGGGGCAATTGTTGTCTGATACTTGTATTAAGAATATTATGTATTTCTATGAAACATGTGTTATCTAAATTATGCATTTCAGGGTGATTCCAGGAAGTTGCCTTATATGGGACCTTTGATTAATTATAGACCGATTGTGATAAAAGTTGGCACTATGATTACAAATTGTTTAAAACTTATTTGTGTCAAATAGTAACTGAAAATTGTGAGACAGACAGACATGGTTAAATCAACTAAGAAAGTGATTTTAAGCCGTTTGGTTTACATTAAAGTGGGTGTTAGACTAAAGCTTTTGGGTGTTATAAACATCAGTACAAATGCTTTATACCCTCCACAACTATGGTGGTGTAGTATATAAACATAAATTCGTTTTTATAAACTTAAAAAAAATTAAATTTGTCATGAAGATTTTAAACACTTTAAGTAAAGCTCAAAGATAAAAAAAAAAGAAAACAAATTTTATTTTAAGAGTATTAAGGAATTTTTTTATTCTTTTGAACTTTATCAGACAGCGTTTTTTTTTTTTTATTGTGAATTTATTTTAAATTCATTATTTTTGTAAAAGTCATTCAACTATTTATGCCACACCCACACGGACATGTATACCAGTCATCCCAGCGCAGCAAGAAAATGTAGAAGTATAATGAAACTAAAGCCGTAGCAGCAAATGAAGTTCCATTTAGAGAATAAAAAAAAAAATAATATTATTCTAACCCAGCAGCATATTGCAAGACAATTGTTAGCCAACAATTTACAACACACACATACATATACTCAAAATACACACATGTATTGTATATTCTATAGCCTTAAAAGCAATATGCAATTGTAGTAGCTCGTAATTTAATAGAAGTATTTGAATTAAGTCTACAATGGAAACTTCTTTTACCGCCCAAACTTTTACATATACATGCATGCATACATGCAGACTAATACATACACAATTTAATTTGTAGTATTAAAGAAAAATGGCCGACAACAATAATAACTATCGACAGTTGGATAAAGAAATACAAGAACAAGAACAACAACAACAACAGAAGAAAAAATAAAAGCAGTAAAAAACAACTGGTGCCAGTCATGTGGAGATACACTCACATTCATATAAATGGTTGCCTCATACGAATAAAAAAGATGCCAAAAGGACTGTTGTCTATAAAATGACTCTTAAGACTAACTAACAAACTAACTGGGTTGTTGTTTTCAAATGTCCACTTGTTGGAGTTGGCTGTAAAATAAAATTGTACTAGAAAAAACTTTCAATTTTCAAAAATAATGAATACTTAACAATTATAAACACACAAAAACAGATATAGAAAGAACACAAATAGCCCGCACGCATCACAGTGGTACATTTTGGTTCTAATTATAAACAAAAAGTTGAATGTTGACACAAATTATATTTGAAATAAAGGAGTTCGAAGAAGGAACGAAAGACTTGAGAATATTAACACTACAAATTAATCTTTTGAAAGCTAATTTAATCCATATCAGGTATTCGTGTCATTGTTTTTGTAAACTGGAAAAGCGAAATAATTTTCCTTTAAATTTGTAGCTTGTTTTTAAACTATTTAACTTATTTTTAACTACCTAGAAGAAAATTATCCCATTGTGATGAACAAGACAGGAAAACCACCAACGTATTTAACACAATAGTGATAAAATTGAATTTATTTCTAGTTTAAATTCTAAAGTTCAAGTTTTTTGTTGTTTATAAATGTATAGATATCTTTGTTATTGTATTTTTTTTGTTTTTGTTTTAATACACAAATATACAATAGAGAAAGATACTTTTATGCAGGCCAATGTATGAGTGTGAGATAGTTTGTATGTGTGTATTATATTTGCCTGCTAGTTATTTGCGCTCAAGCGAATAATTAGAAATTATATCCAATTGCCTTGTGGCTGATTTTTGATTTTCATAGAAATTGAAACATACACAAAATCAACCAACCAACGAACCAGTCAGCCATCCAACCAACACGCATACAAACATACAATACATTTATACTGATATGAAATGTAACATTTTGAAAAATAAAAGTAAGAATACATTCATATGTGTATGTGTGTTTGTGTGTATGAGTGCATGTCATTGACAATGTTTAGCCACATGCCTACTTCCATTTATACCATCACCATTCCACTAATAATACAAAATACATTCATTCATTCACTGCTGCATAAATGTACGTGCAAATATTCTCTTTCGTATTGTTTTTGTTGCTACAGTAGTTAAAGTTGGTTTCGTCTATGGTCTATCTGTATCTGTTTATGTTTGTTTGTGTGAGTGTCTATAACACATGGTAAATTGTATCCAGTGGTTTAGTTGCATACATACAAACACATCATGTAACTTTTATACTAGTGTCACTACACATATTCATATCTATTCCCACATACCTTTATATACTCGTACTAATTCAAAAACACACATACACACATATACATTTAACTTATTTGCAGATAAATTAGTTTCTATGGGCATTTACATGTATTTTCACGTATACACATCGAAGTTTTTATGAGTATTGCAAAAAAATATATAAAAATATTTCTAAAGGCTACATAAACTGAGCATCTCTCTGATCTTTTCTATTCCAAAAAAACAAGACCGGTAGTGAAATTAAACAAAAAAAAAAACAAGATATAAAATCTTAAATATATTCCTTAATTAAAGTTGCATGTTTTACTTTATAGTTAAATATGACAAGAGTTTAAATTGTGTAAAGGGATCATTTTAATAAATGATTTGTAAGATATGAAAATAATAAAAAGCATCCATTAATGTTCAAAAAAATATGATGATTTCTGATGTTTAAATTTAAGAGATGAATATTTCTCATTTTATTTGTTTAAAACATCTTTGAATCAATTCAGTAAGTTGTTAATTTCTTCTCTATTTTTTATACCCTACACCACCATATGTGGTTGGGGGTATTATACGTTTGTGCTGATGTCTGTAATGCACAGAAAAACTCACCGGACACCCACCTTAAAGTATACCGGTCGACTCAGAATCACTTTCTAAGTTGATTTAACGATGTCCGTCCCTCTGGCTGACTGTCTGTCCATGTAAACTTTGTGAAAAAAGTACAGACATTGAAGACATTTTGATGATATTTGGCACAAATAGTTTTGCTGACACAAGGACAAAGCCTGTTAAAATTGGTTATTTGTCCCATAGAAATGTCCTCCCGGACTAGGGGTTTAGTGGTCATAAATGCCTTACATATAGCAATATTTTAATGAAATTCAGTGCAAAGAATTGTTTTGTATAAGTGTTAATCTTTAAGCCAAATTTCATGAAGATCGGTCCATAATTGACCATAGCTCCCATATAAACCCCTCTTCCGGAAATTACATTAACGTGTATAAATCCCATACGAAAGTAAGTATCAATTTAATATTCGACACAAATAAGTTTTATATAAGTAGAAACAATATTGCCAAAATAAGAATCGATCCATAATTTACGGTAGCTTTCATATAAACTTCCTTTGGAAATCGCCCTAAAGTGCAAAACGTATTATTCTGTAATTGTATATTTTATTTTACATTTAGTAAAAATTTTGGTCTACATTTGGCCACATGTCTAATATAAGTCCCCTTCTCGAATTTGTATGCTCATACACTATGGTGCAGAGTAGGGTCTTGACCGACTATATCTTTTTTTCTCGTTATTATTATATTTTATAGCTTATCAATTTAGTTTTTGCTATGTAAATTGCTTGTTATCGAATAATGTTACTTTGGTATGGTTCGGCATAGCAATGACGATATTTAATTTTGACTTCAGAAAACTTTTGGTTAGCACGCTGCTTGGTGTTTTACATATTTTAGTGAACCCAGTTTCAGAAACCGTTACAGAATAGTATAAGAATTATCGCTACAATTATGCTCTGCTTTCAGAAATCCAGGTGATATTAAGCTAAGTATATGATAAAGAAGAAAAGCGATTTTATCTTTTTACGATAAAATTGTTTAAAACTGTTTTAATTTTATTTTGTCGACATTTTCTTATATTATATTTTTTTTATTAAAATCTCAAAAAAAAAAAAACTAATCGTTAAAATTTCGCTAAATAGGCCTCCAAATCAAAAACAGAAAGACCTCAAATATATTTCTCACCAAAAATCAAAATTTTGTTTGAAAATACAAAACAATATTCAGTAGTCAATATCTCGTTAAATAGGCCTCCAAATGAAAAAAGGAACATTCAGCCAAATCTTTATTCGTTAATATCTCTGTAAAGATTCTTTGTTTCTGATCACTGATATATCGGTGAATTGGCCTCGGAATGGAAAAATGGCATTAATTTGTGTTTACTTATATTTCTTACCAAAAAACCAATATTTTATATGAATAATCCGAACAACTCTATAATTTTTGATATCTCGGCCTTTAATTATTATATTTTTTATCAAAAATTCCTTATCAAAACTCGATATTTTGTATGAAACTTCAAAAAAATCATTAACTGTTACTATATCGGTAAATAAGCCTCCAAATAGAAGAATGTTTTACCAAAAATCTATATTTTGGTGCATATGCCTAATATTGTTATTTGTTAAAGTATTTTTAAAGAAAGACTAAAGATAATAGAATTGATTTCGCAAAAAATTAAATTTTGCAAAATTTTTATGTAAAATCGTATTTACGAATAAAAATTCAATTTATGACAAAAGATCGACTTTTTTTGTAGAATCGAATTTTTCGTGAGATTTCATATTTTTTATAAAAAATTTATTTTTTTTAGTAAAAAATAATATTTGATTTTTTTTTTTTTTGGGAGAAATTAAAAAAACTTGCCGAAACCTAGAACAAATTTTTGAGTTATAAAAGAACAATTTATCAATTTAAAGTATTACATTTTAAAGTTTTTTTTTAGATCTCGTGAATAATTTAAAAAATTTGAATTAAGTTATTTTGTCGAGATTCCACAATTATTTATTTAAATAAGTTTCTATCTAAAGCAATAGGCTCATTTATTGTCTTTGCTCTTAAGAACACGTTTCCCAAGAGGATACTTAGAAACATTAAAAATAACAAATATTTACTTATGAAATAAAAACTTATTTCTAAAAAATTTTTAAGGACATTTTTCCATCTTTATCAAAGATCTCATCAAATGTTTTCTATTTTTATATTCATATAATCTTCTAATGTGTATTTGTTATTACTTGACCGCAAAAGCTTTCTTTGATGTCTGTCTGTCTGCCTGTCCATGCTGTAATAAACAAATTTGTTTCTGTAGAAAATTACTTTTTATCTATTGTAAGATTTCAAATAAGTATCTCTTATGTACATATGTATGTTTGTCAAAATCAGTCATTCATTTCATCTTCATCAGGAAATTAATGTGTAAATTGTTGTCATGACATTTGTTGCCAAAGAAACGACAAGATTTTATTTAGATTATCACTGGCTGGGATTGTTGGCGTTGTCGTCATAGTCGTCAATATACTCCGGCGATTATTTTTCAAGCCTACTCATACTCCTTATGTTACTAGTAACTAAATACTTTGTCAGTGTATAATTGTATTTGAATGTGAGAAATGATGTGAGTGTGTATATGTGAATTAAATAAATTTATCATTCGTATTCATTTAGCATACATATGGCTTTTTTCATTGTAAATCAAACATGAATCAAATAGAGTATTACATTCTTTTCCTGACTTATTTCTCATTAATTTTTGTTATTTCGAAATGACAAGATTTTTTTTTTTATTTTTTTACTTCTTTGTATGGGAGGTGGAAAAGTTCTATTTTATCATAATTATCATCTTCAAAGACGATTTTTTTTTGTTGTGAAAATTTTTATTAAGGCTTTGGTATATGTTTGTAAGTTAACTTGAATATTTAGCAAACACTAATAACATATATTCCACCCTCTGTTCCCTTAATCTTAAAAAAAAAAAAAAAATACTCTATAGAGTAGAGTCTATCTCATCACTCACACAAACGAACAAACATTTTGGGTTGATTACAAATAAATGATAAAATTTCATTAAAAACTTCAACAACGTTTTTCACACTCTTGTTTGTTTAACAACTAAAAATTGTCTTGTGTAAAAATTGCAACTACAACAACAAAAAGAACATATGTTAAAAGAAAAAGTCTATTTGGTTGCTAGATTTTCATTATATTTCCCCTTCTGTTTGGTTATCTTCTTTCTAGCTACTTCTTTTTTCAGTTTCTTTTTACTGTTGTGTTGTTCTTGTTGTTAACTTTGAGCCACTGATTTGCTTTGTACAATTAGAGCTTTACCGAAAATAATCACTACGTGCTGTTGATGATATCAACGTGTGATGAAAATCAATCTGATTTTTTGTTGTTTTCTTTTTCTGTGTAAATCTGTTACATATAGAGACATGTGTGACGGTGTTTATGTTTGTAAGAGTTTATAGGTGTGTGTGTGTGTTAAGTTTAAAAGGAAATGAAAGACAGAAAAGTGTAAAAAATGGAAATATTGCTTTCATAAGACTTGAGGCGAATTTTGGTTATACTTCTGTGATACTTTTTTGATTTGAAAATTTTTCTACACATAAGATACTTAAAGGGAAAGGTTTTAATTATTTTTAAATTTGAATTTTAAAAAAATTACCATTCAAAAACAGTTTCCAATAGAACAATTCTCTCTATTGAAACTTATTTTTAGTGTCAACTTTCTATAGAAAAATTGCAAATACTGAGCGCATCACAAATCCAAAATTAAACTTAACAGAACTTAAAATCCAGCTGAACATAAGTATAGTTCCAAATGAAAAGTAAGTATATTCATCGAGTTATAGATATTTTCATCTTAATTTATATAAGTTGATGCACACGTGTGTAATTTTTACTAGTTTTAAAAACACGTGCTATTAGTGGATTAAAGTATCGAATATGGATTCTTTGGAAAAAAATGTAAAAAAAAAGAAAAAAAAAACATTTCATTATAAATTCATTTTATAAAGAACATCATCATAATCATCATCAATGTGTAAATTTATTAAAAAAGGAAGTTATTTGTAATTTGCTTAAAAGTCTTGTTTCCCTTTTTATTATGATTGCAAAGCAAATGTGTCTTAATTTGTGTATTACTTTAAATTACAAAATAAATCTCTGTGAATTTGTGATAAAGATAATTTAGGCTTTTTGTTAAATTAATACAAAATAACTAAATGAAAACTATTTATAAAGAAAATTCTTAAATTTATATTTAGAAAAATTTTAAATCTAATGCAAATGAAATCATAATCTGGTATTTAGTAAAACATTTTTCAGGAAAGCAAAAAAATAAAAAAGATCTAAATCAATCTTCCATAGAAATATTATAAATATAAAAATTATACCTAAATAATCCTATGAAAGTAACCTAAATAACTTTTATTTATTTTTTTTAAACTTAGATTGAAAGAAATAATATTTTTGTTATTTTTTTTTGTTTCCATCAAATTCTTAAAATTTTTTGTGTGTTGTATTTTTACATGTGTATTTAAGCATATAAGTCAGAGAAAAGTTTTATCTTTTAATTTTTTTATTCCTATTATTGTATAACTTCTTTCTTATGACTTAAATACCGATTTTTAACCCTAGATGGTACTGGAGATTTGGAAAGTTTAATAAAATGAAGCAACTTTTTTATTCTAATTAAATGGAAACCTAGTTTAAAGGAGAGTTAGAAAAGCTAATCTACGGGGAAAATTTGATGATTGGATGCATCAGACCATAGTAAGAGCAACTCTAACAGATTACTGGTTTGGTGGCGCAAAATAAAAGTGTGTCTATTCTTCCTTCATTTAAAGAGATCAATAGGGTGGCATACAAGATGCTAGATGATACTCATCAGAATATTGGAGATGGATCTTTTTTGTCTACATATCAAAAAAAAAAAAAAAAAAAAAAATATGAATTTGAAAAAAATTTTCAGAAAACTTTTGGTTATGAAGATGGAATTCTGTATGATAAACTAGAACCTACTTTCAATTTTTTCCCATCAGGTAGAGATTTTTTTTATGGGAGTGTCTAATATTGCGTCCTAAATAATCCGATTACTCGAGTATATTTCACTATAACTCGAGAACGCTAAGCACGATTTATATAAATGATATACCAAAATATGTGGAATAAAATTGGCTCGTCTTAAATAAAAAAAAAAAAATAAAAAATACGTGGATTAGATGAAATTTAACGTGCTACACAAACAATCAGCTTTCACTTTTTTCGATCACGTATTGATTTTTTTTTTTTTTAACGGGCATGACTACTATGACCCCACCTTTAGGCAGTCACACTTGTGTAACTCGAGAACAGTTCGTCCTATTAAGATAAATTAAACTCCAATATATAGCGACTTAAATTTTCTTTGATCTGAATGTACATAATTTGTTGTTCAGTTATTATTTCCGTAGTTATTCGGCAATAAGTAGCGAAAAAATTAAAAATATTTTTTTTTTGGAAAATGATGAAAATTTTGATCCATAACTCTGAAACTCTTGAGCGAATATATTGTTGACATATCTTAAAGACAATTTATGCATCTTTTGGTGTATCAACTATCAAAATCGTGTAAACGGTTCTCCAGTTATAGTCAAAATTGTACAAACAATTCTTGAGTTTTATAGTGTGACCGCTGAATAATGTGATGATATTAGTCATGCCCATAAAAAAATCAATACGTGATAGAAAAAAAGTGAAAGCAGATTCTTGTTTAGCTCGTCAAAATCCATATAGTCATTCTATTTTTGTTTTAAGAAAAAAATAACAAAAAAATCTAAAATTTTGCATAAAAAAGTTTTTTTTTTTTTTTTGGCATGTATTTCAAAATAACTCCGAAACTATTGAGCACATAAAAAAATGAAGTTTTGGTGATTCGAAGATATTTTTAGTCCGCATCTTTTGATGTATCACTAGATAGAGTAATAGCCTTGCAATGGGCGAAATCTTAGACGCGGCCATAAAAACGGCCTGATGGAAAAAAAACTAAACTGTGCTAAACTGATTTTTAGCACATGAAAATACATCAAGTCCAACTTTGGTACGAATTTTTGTGTCGACCAGTGTTATTAATCGTAATATAGGGATGATTAAAAAAAATGAATAAAACTTCAAGTGCTAAACGAAGTTTAAAAATTTTCCAATTTGAAGTTTTCATGGAGTCCAATGCAGCCAAACTAATAATAATATATGCAACTGATAACAAGTTCTCAATGAAACAACACTTATCAAAACTGTGCTGGGTATTAGATCACAATAATATATATAATAAAAAAATAATGTCACATGTGATATAAAATATAAATAAATTCAAAACTGAAGCCAGTTTAACAAAGTCACATTACACAGTGGGTTTGAAAATAAGTCTATAGTTCTATTCGGATGATTGGATTTACATCTTCTTAAACTTTTTGAAGTGGCACATGTATGTGCTATTTGCTCCAATTTTGCTTGGTTATATTTTTTAAAAAACATATATAGCCCACTATTTTTGTCCGATATTTAAAATTTTTCTCCAGTTAGTTAAAAATAAAGATTATCTATCGAGTACAATAAATAAATTTTGTTTGTTTTTAGTTTTTTCTGAAAAAAGTAACAAATAAATAATATTCTGTAAGCAGATAATTTTGAAATTGAAAACAAGTGCAATAATCTAATGAGTCTAAGGACAGACCCAATCAAATTTTACACATTTTGTATCAAAATATTGACTTTAACAAAATCCCAAAATTTGAATATACAAACAGAAAAATTTGCAAGCGTAATACACCGGATTTAAAACAAATGTGTACATTAAGGGCAATTCAATTAATATAATTTATAGATTTTCATAAAAACTTATTTTTTTAACTTTATAATTTCTATTGATAAAATTTACAATCACTGGATATTTTGTTAAGATATATTAACTAACACATATTTTATTTTTTAAATTTCACTTCAATTCTAAAAATCTGATAAACTATGGACTCCATTTTTTTAAATAAATTCCTTTGTGTACCTGACGTAAACCTTATTTATATTAAAAAATTTAATTCAATGTCTTTTATAGAACCAAAATTACGCTCCTTCAAATTGTTAATGTAATTTTTGCTGATTTTTTAAAAACAATACCTAAATTTTTAAAACTAATTCTGGCAAAAAAAGTATTATATTTTCAAGACATCTTCTTAAAAAAGGACTCGTTCTTAAAAAAATATATATAATAAAAATCGTGTGCACACTAGCAAGGGTTAATACACACAAAGTTATAACCCCTACCAGTAGATATATATAAACACACAATTTTCGAGAAATCATTTGTTCTAATCAACAAACACAAAACTACAAAGTGGACTTTTAATATGTTTTTGATAAGTCACGTCAAAAGCAACAGTAGTCACTTTTAGTCTTTAGTTAAACACAATCACATATATTAATAGCAAAAAAAGATGCTAATAAAAAAGTAGTATTAGTAAGAAAAAAAGTTTTATCAAACATATACTTTCCTACATGTAGTTTGAACAAACATAAAGACACATATAAATGATTTACACTCAAACGTACATGGAGAACACCTAGTGTATGATAAAAAAATATTAAAAGAACAGGGAACAAAAAAGGAAAAAATATACTAATACATACATAAGTGCTTTTTACGAATCTTTATGACAACAGCAAAAATCACCAATAACAACAACAAACAAAAAACAACTATAGCAACAGCAACAAGAAAAAACAGCTACAGTAATAACAAAAACAAAACTTAAAAGTATTACCACAGCTTAACGGTCAAGTTGTTAAAGAGAATATTTGAAAAATAGAGTATTTTTTTATCTATTTCGAGTTCTTCATACACTGTTCGGAAAAGGGGAGGGTATTTTTCTAAAATTAAAAAAAAAAATAATAATAATAATTACTCTCAGTTGATTGTTTAATTATTTTTTATTTTTAATGAAGTCAATATTTTAACTGAATAAAATTTTACATAAAAATGTAAATTTGTGATCATGATGAAAAGATGAATAAAACAATTATAAAACTGTTTTATTAAACTTTTAGCTTTTTATGGGAAATATTTTTTTCTGTGTATATATGTATGTATATATTTAAAGTTACGTTTTGTTTCGTTACTTTAAAACACATATATAAAAACATACATACAGACACATTAAACAGAAATTCATATTTCTCCCTCTTTTTTTTTTTTTTTTTGGCCAAGTCCTTTTTTAACTTTTTGTCTGTCTATATATGTGTATGTTGGATTTGACCCTAATCAAAAACAAGTTGAAAATCGTTTAGTTTTTTTCTAGCTTTTGTTTCTTGTTTCTTTCAGTTTTTTGTAGTTCCCAATTTAAGTTGAACCAAAAGTAACTGCAAAAATATACAAACAAAAAAATAATAGAGGAACACAATACTTTGTAAAGATGATGGCTTATTTTTTAATAGATTTTTTTTTGTTTGTGTATGTGTTTTAGCCTTTAGTTTGACTACAAACAAAAAAAAAAAAAAAGTTTTTTTCGGAAAGCGAGTATGGTTTAGAAAATACATATGAGGAGAACGTTTTTACGTTTAGTGAGTTTTTGGTGTACAACAACTCAAAAGAGAATGAGAGAAAAAAAAAAAAAAACAACTACAACAAGAACAACAATAACTAGAGCATAAAAACTACCTCCATATGGAAGAAATGAATGAATGATGTTTTAATATGAAAAGCCATAAACAGATGGTAGAAATAAAAGTAGACTCACACACTTTTTAATGTGAAGGCTTAGATACACATACATACATACATACATACACAACACACATATAGATTATGAATTAAAATAACAACAAATAAACTTGATAACATACTCACATTTATTCAAAAGCAAAGAGTCTTTTAAAAGTCTTTTACACACATGCAAACACAAAGGACTAAAGGATTAAAGTATGTACCACAGCAACAACAACAACTAAAAAAAGGTTGTTTATTTTGTTAGTATTTGTTGTTGTTGCTACCACCGCAATTAATTAGATGAAAAACTCAAACACAATGATTCTATACTCCCACCGATAATATCAACTAGTTCAATGGCCACCATCAATGCCTAACAACAACCACCAATATTAACAAAAAGCCTTTATGATGATATTAAATCCTTTAATTTTGATTTGCTTTTATGAGTGCAGGCACATTCATATAGCTCATACACTTTGAAAGGTATAAAGCACAGTGGGTTTTAGATTATTTTTTTCAAGCCCGATTTTATGATATCTTACACCATTTTATATTGGCATCAAAATTCGAAAAGTTTTCTTATAAGGGACCTGTAGCTAATTGTGGACCGATAACACTGTGTGACAGTCATTCTCACATATGAAAAAATTTATATATGCCCGAATCTTGAGACCATACGTACTAAAACTGCGTACTCAGTTTAGGACGTCAAATTTTCTCTAAAAAGAACAAAATTTCTAAGGGTATACATTAAAAAAAAAAAATATATACTTATATAAAATATTTACGAATATTATATCAACATAATATGATTGTCAAATTAAAACTAAGAGTTTTTTGCAGTATTATAATATTTTTTATTTAAATGATGCAGAAAAAAACTAAACCAAGTCTAATTAAAGTATACATTAGCCTACAAATCATTCTTTACTTCTATGGTGGTTCGGTGAAATAATTGATCATAACCTATTTCAGTTGCCTAGGTTCTTATGTCAAAAGATCATATGTATCTAATTTCAATAAAAATGTATTTGAAATTATCACGTGTACTTTGTTTATAAAGTTTACATGGTCAGACAGCCATAAGCTGGCCTCAAGGCCTACTAAGTAAAAATAATGATCGCTAAAAAAAATTTGAAGACAAAAAAAAAAAAAAAAAAAAAAAAAAAAAAATACAGTGATAATTTGATAAAAAGTGTATACTGGGAAATGTGTCAGATACATTTCGCGTAAAAAGTCGAAATCATAGAACAAACATCGAAAGATATTTCCAATCGCAGTCCTTAGTTTTAAATATTTACAAAGTTTGTTAAATTATGTCATACATGAGTGCTACCTGTATTCAGAAATTTCTAAGTATTTTAACATAAATACAAAATATCCTTCGTCCCACCACTGTCCACATTATCATCGTCAACATTAACATTAAAGCTTAATACAATGTGATTTTTTTTCTTTTTTAAATTTTCGGAAATCGTTGCTGCTGTTGTTGTTGTTGTTATTAAACACAAAAATTTTAAAAATCAAGAGAGATAGAGAAAACAAAAATTGAAGAATGTTTACAAGAAATGTAAACGACACGTGTACTTTGTGATGTTGTGAAGCGACCAAGCATCGAACAAACAAACATACATACGACTGATGTTTTGATGTGATGTAAAATACTAAAGCTGTTGCTGCTGGTTGATGCTACTGATGTTGCTGTTGGTTGCTACTGTTGCTGCTCATCTTTATCATCTTGTATTATATTATGATTTTCCGTTATGATGTACAATATTCCTGCTGCTGTTTTGCGTGAGTGTTTGTTTCTGTATAAATGTATGTAAGTATATGTAAGTGTGTACGTTTGTGTTTGAAATGTATAAAATTTTGTAGTTTTATATGATGGATGTTTTATGTATGAATTGGTAAGTACATAAGTATGTATGTATGTGTGTTGTTTTTCATAAATATGAAAATGTATGCGTATGTGTGATAGAATACGTTGATGGAATTTTAATTAAATTTTGATGTGGTTGTTAATGTGTGCATATGTTAGTCAATGAATATGTATGTACATATCTTATATGTATGTATGCATGTTTTGTTGTAACTTTAGTCCTTAGCATATGTTTGTTTAGTTGCTTCACTTGTGTTTTCGATCCTTCATCTTTTCCTCTCTAGACACCCGCAGTCATATTCATACATGTTCATCATCCTCATTATTATTATCATTATTAGTATGTTTGTGTGTGTGTGTGAGTGTGCGATAATTTTTTGTAGGTGTAGTAAAGTAAATTTTGTTACTTCTGTTACTTGTGGGTTTTTTATTTTTGTTGTTTGCATGTTGTTTCATTTGTTTCAGACTGGGTGGTCTATTGTTGTAAATGATTTTCAGCTTGAAGTGGATTTTCTCTTGTAATCATTACAGTATACTCTCACTTACATATACTGACAAACAAATACTTATATCCACATACACTATCGTATACGTAAAATTGTTTAAACAATATTCAAGTATTAGTTTGTTTTTGGCAGGTCAAAAAGGAAGGATGAAGTCTTTACATTTTGTTACTTTACAAAAACATCTACTTGTAAAAATTATAAATTCTTAGCAAATACTTAAAAACTTGTACATGCGGGAAACCTTTTACTTTTATTAAATGTATATGATGTGTATATTATGGGAGACCAAATTTGGGTTATTTGCTCCAAGACAAAGTAATATTAAGGTAGAAGATAACTTCTTATTAAATATATTTCACTATCTTAAGATATATTTACATACGCATATATTTGACAACACTCTTGCCAAGCTGCTGGCGAAAGAGATATAAAATCGTTTAAAAATAGTTTAACATATTTTATTGTAAACTATTAAATGACATAAGAAATTTAGGAATTAAATGGTTATAAAGATGTACACTCTGATCTTTGTGAATGTACTTTTTTAAGCTTCTAGAAATAGTAGAAAAATTGTATAATTAAACCCCACCGTATTTTTAAGTTGCCTATTTATTTGTTTATTAGCATTTTAAAATTAAAAAAAGAAGTCCTTTCCACTGGAACGAATTCTTAAACTCAAAAAAAAAAAAAAAAAAAACACTTTTATGTTGAAAAAGAAAAAATCCCTATTTAAGTGTCACTTTCTTAAGTGTTACTTTCAAAAGAAATAACTCTTATGCGATTACGACTATAAACTAATCCTTGATCTGATAAGCATACATTACATTTAAGGACCCTTCTCTCTATTCCAAAGGCAACACAATTAACACTTCTTAGTCTTGACTTAAAAACGTTTAAAAGTAAATGAAAGTCCATCAAAACACACAGAGAGATGAGTATTTTCTTTGGTGTAAAAATAAATGAAAATTAGCTTTGTAATAACTTAAACTAATGCCAGATAATGGCAGATGAATGAAGAAGGAAAACAGTTAAGACCAAAACTACTACTTGCTACTGCTACTACAACCAACTATTTCATATAATTTAAAAGGACAGGACAATGTCAATATATTTAGAGAAAGAGTGTGGAGTAGAGATAGGAAGAATAGGGATGTAGGTACATATAACCACAAAAACCACTACAAAGTACAATATTTAAACCACTTAATACTAAGGAGACTATGAATATTGAAAGGATATCAAATGAAGGTAAGGAAGAGTTAAATAAGGGAAGAAGGGGAAAATTTAAACATTTATCTACAAAACACCACCAAATGCCGCTGATCCAACTCACAGCCATCTACAACTTTAACATTGATGGTTTTATATATTGTATAAATGAACGAGTATAAAGAGTGGCGAGAGCACAAGCAAACCAAAAGTATCATCATTACATAAAGTTTCAGTGCAGCTTATATTTTAAGCTACAAAAATAATTGAATTCTTAAGCAGCTTAACGCCACTATAATGCTTAGATTGCAAAAAGAAAATGTTGAAAAAAATAAACGTCATCAACGAAATCATAAGACTTGAATCAAGCGTCCAACCAACCAACTAAATGAAACACTACAATAAACATGGCAAAGGCAATCAAATTGAAATGTACTTCTCGATGAATATAGTATATGTTGAGTTATTTGCCAATAACTACAACTACAACTATAACAGCATAGCATAATACAATTGTCAAATAATTTAAGCTGGTTGACTTGCACTACAAAACCAAAACCAAGCATGTGCTCTCCCTCTCTCCTTGGTATTATAAAGAACAAAACTAAATCCTCTTATTGTGTAGAGTAGTAAAAATATTGCTTGTATTTTTGTGTGTGTGTGTGTATTAAAGAGTGAAGGAACTTAGTCAAACATTTTGAGCAACAACTGCTATTGCAACAGAATTGTAGAATTCGAATTTAAATTTGTATTGCTCCCTTGCTGAAGCTTAAGCCAAAAAAAAAAGTATCATGAATTATATTCCATGTCATAAATTTTTGGAATTCAAAAATGAACTTAAAAATTTAAACGATAATTTCAACAACTACATACTAATGGACGAATATATTGAAGAATAAATGAAAGAACATAAACTCTGCAAATAGAAAGACATGAACAAATATAGACATTATATGCAAAAATGTTAAATGGAGTATGGGAGTGGTGGAAAGCAAAATGTGACCAATATATTTTGTTAAGTGTGGGTTATTTTTTACTTTTTATATATAGTTTAACATAACTAAGGAACATATAGTCGGTCAAGCTCAATAATATAATTCGGAGAGGGGTCTAATATAACGTTACAAACTTTAAGTGTACTGTGTATTTCTATATAAGTAGTACGATACTATGTAATACACGTTTATGGTCGGAACAAAAACAAATATGAAACTATGACTTACAGAATCCTCCTCACCGACAATTTACACAATAATCCCTCATCCATACTTTTACGCTTTTGTTGTACAGGCACTTTACATACTTTCCCCATCACAGACTTGGCAATAGGTAAATTTTATTTCCAATTATTTAGAGCACTTTGATTTATTTTTGTTTGTTTGTTTATATAATTTTATACATTTATACCCATTTTTTTGGTTTCATTATATTTTCTTTTGTTTTAAATTTTTTTATTGATTTTTAAAATTATAATTTTTCACAAATAAATCTATGCTTCTTCTTTCAACCATATGTTTATTAATACTGTGTTTTGCCTTCGGTTTTGAATAAAAAAATGTAATTGTGATCATCGAGTATAAGAGTTTTAGCCTGAGCTAAATGCAGGCAGGGTTGGGAAAATCTGTTCATGCTAGAAAAGGAAAAAATTTTGCATAATTTTGGAAACCAAAAAAAAAAAAAAATCTAAATACTAAATACTAGTTCCAAAAATTAATCAAAATGTCTATTATAAAGCAGTTTTTTTCCTCATATAATTTCTTCTACATTTAATTCATAAAGTTACCTTGTAAAGATTTATAGCTTCAATCAGTCTCAGTCATGATGACTAAACAATGATTTGATAATAAGTGATTTGCGTCTTAGTGGCAATATGATTGTTATTGATAATTTGTTGACAAATAATGTCAAAATTGTACTAAAATGAATCATATGAGGTTTCTTTTAATAACAAAAGACTTTCAAAGCTCCTTTTCCTGTAAGTCTTCAAATTGGAAACATCAATAGTTAAATATCCCGGAGAAAAATCTAAATATTGTAAGGAAATCGCCAAATAGTTGCCTGGATTTTTCCGCAAAGCTAATTTCTATACTAATAAATACTTCACAAACAGGTAAATTTTTGGGAAATATTTAATAGAGATAACTAATCTATAAAATTTAATAAATCTTTAGGAAAAAAATCATTGCCACAAAATCCCATTACCTACATACAAGGTTATTTTAAAATCCACTTGGTGAAAATTAAACTTTATAGTAACATTCCTGTATTTTCCAAATCAACGTTTCAGGAATCACTCAAACATTCTAAAACGCAATCCCCAAACCTGGGTGGATGATTCATCAGACTGATTTCCCATTTATGAGAACTTTTGCGCTTTTTTCTCTTCATCAAACACCAACAATAAAAATATTTTAAAAGCAAAAACCCAATAAGCAAAAGAAACAAAAAAAAAAAAAAAAAAAAAAAAAACTATAATATGAAATAAGATAAAAGAATCAGTGGTTCCCAAAATTTAAAAAAAATAACTTTAATTTTATATAAAATTTGAAAAGATTGTCTCCATAAGAAAAAAAAAAAAAAAAAACAAAACGATGGTAGCTAAATATGAAAGAGAACAGTGATTCCCAAATTTAGATTTTTAAATAAGAATATCGATTGATTTAATCATAAACCAAATTGGTGGTTCTAAATTTTAATTGTGCACCTCATTAAATTGCCAGAGGTTTTTTTTATGATCCAAATTTAACCAAAATAATTAAAATAAATTCATTTTATTAAACTGAAAAAAGCAGAGACCAAAAATAACTATTAAATTTTATTTCAAATTAAAAAAGTTGAGTACAAAATAAGAAATATTTTTTATGTTATTTGATAACAGTTATTGTCGAAAAAAATTGTTTCTATAGTTCTATAACGTTTATTTTTTAAAAATATTTTTTTACGTTGCTTGATAACAGTTATTATTAAAATATATTTTTTTCTATTGTTCATAATTTTTATTTTTGATTTTTTTTTTTTACGTTGCCTTATAATATTTATTTTTGAAAATAAATTTTTTCCGTTGCTTATAATTTTTATTTTTTAATATATATTTTTTACGTTGCTTGATAAACGTTAAAATATTTTTTTAGTTTGTTTTTAACTTAAATTTTACAAGAAGAAGGCCTTTCTTCAGAGGTGCAGGAGATTATTGTTGCATTACTCTCACGTTCACCTTGTAACAGTTTGAATTACTTCTCTTTTCGTTATTTTCATCAATTGAATTTTAATTTATATCCATCTATATTTAATCGATTCAGCGTTTTTGGCGTAATTGCGTAACAAACAAATACAAATTTGATTTTATAATAATAATATAGATATATTCGTCACCAAAAGTCCAATCGGCCTATATAGTATTTCAAAATTTCAACAAACGGTAAAAAGAACTAATTAAATAAAAATTTGTGTGCATAGTGTTCTATTTTGATAAATTCTACATGAAGTATACTTATATATCTTTTAATATGGCTAAGAAAAATTGCACTTTGGTGCATTCAAGTGTTATTAAATGTTAGAAAGGACCGGTTACGGTTTAAGTGTCGATTTGCAGTTAAATAGGGATCCTGATATATTTTACGCAATTGCCAAAAAGTCCGTTGTACATCGTAAAAATTACATATGTGGAATAGAATAATTTTGATCTGTTGAATAAGAATTGGCTTTAATTTGTTTGCATAAATTTTAATATCGTCACCTAAAACACAATAAGCCGTAACCTCTTGGGTTGGGTTTTTACTGTATTATAATGCACTGACCCAAACAACATCTACACAAAAAAATTTCATATTCATGTCTTCAAAAATTACGTCAATAATCTATAAGGCAGTAACATCAATTCCATAAACGAAAAAGTTGTAAAATTTTAGAAAAAGTTTGAAGAATATGGAAATATTGCAAAAAATCCCCTAATTCTTATACATCGATATGTAAATGTTTATATTATAACGGAATTATTTATAAAAATGCAAAATTAATAGCTGTTAAATTTAAAAAAAAAAAAAAAAATAATTTATAAGTAACGTAAGAAAATATATTTCAATCATAACTGTTATCAAGCAACGTAAAAAAATATTTTTTAAAAATAAACGTTATTGAGCAATAGAAAAAAATATTTTTTAGAAATAACTATTATTAGGCAACGTAAAAAATAAAAATCAAAAATATAAATTATAAAAAACGGAAATTTTTTTTAAATAATTATAACTGTTAAGGAAGACGAAAATTTATATTTGTTAAAAATAACTGTTTTTTAGAGACGTAAATTTTTTTTTATATTATTTAACAGTTATGACATAACGTTTTTACATAAATCTTATAACTGTTATGTCTCTGGAAAAAAGTTATCTAACTAGATTAATGTAATAATTAAGATTTCCCTTTAAATAATGAATTATTAAATTAAAATGTTTAAATAATAGTTATTAAACAATATAAAAAAAAAAACAAAAACTAAAGAAATCCTAAAATAATTACGAAATAACGCAAAAAAAACAAATTACAACAATTTTTATGGCAGTTTAGCGCACATCGCAGGAGATCGAATGGTGAGTGACAATATTATTAAATTTAATTTTTATACCCACCATCAAAAAGATGGGGGGTACATTGATTTTGTCATTCCGTGTGTAACATGTCGAAGAAATCATCTAAGACCCCACAAAGTATATATTTTCTGGGTCCTGGTTAGATTCTGAGTCGATCTAGCTATGTCCGTCAGTTGAAAGCAGGATAGGGCTCGAACGGGAAAACGTAGGAGGACGAAATTTGGCATAAATATTTGTCTCATAATAAACAAAAAGTTATGGGCTAAAAACTAGAAACACAGGGTGTCCGTTTTATACTTTTCTGCTGATATTTCTTTAATAAAAGCATGTACGACAACAAAATTTTTTATGTATAATTCGGGGATCGATATAAACTCGGAAACCAAAAATGGGCGTGGTCCGCCGACTTTACCGCCCACCACGAAATTGTGTTCAAATAGTTCAAGGACCAATGTAAACTCGGAAACAAAAAATGGGCGTGGTCCGCCCACTTTACCGCCCCCTCCCATATAACGTAATATTTGAAAAAGTTGATGGTGGGTATATAGATTCGGCCGGGCCGAATATAACGTTCGCGCTTGTTCTTTACTACTCTTGCATTATTTACAAAATTTCATAAAAAAAACAAAGGCAACAAAATTAGTAAAGTTCGATCGAACGGTTGTAACCTAGTTTTCATTTATTCTTTATTCAAACCTAAATTAAATGAGAGAACCAACATGTTGTGACCTACTTTTGGTTACAACCTAAAATGCACAGCCACAAGAGCACGTATTAACGATCAGCTGTTTTACCAAAGTTCAATGAACTTTAAAATAATTTTTTTGCATATGCTTTTGTTTGTTTTCATACATAAAATTGCACTATGAATCAAATTCACTAAAATAACAGAGAAAATTATTTAATTTCTTTTTGTTTAAATTGGTTTTAAAATTAAATTAACTATTTTATTGGTTTAAAGTTTATACAATTTAATTTATTAATTCCAAAGTCTTTGAATATTATTTAAATATTAATTCTCTTTGTTTGTTGAAAATTTAAAACAAATTTATTTTTTTATATATATATATTTTTTTTTTTTAATTTAAAATGTTATATTTATATAATCATATTCTAGTTTTTATAACTTGTTTATAGTATTTTTGAATGCGGTAAAACATAAGATTTTCTTTCTTTCTTAAACTTTTTAAAATAAATGTAATGAATATGTTTGAGTAAATTAATTTTTTTTGGTCTTCTTAATCGATTAAATGTGAGTAAGTTAACAGGTAAAAATGATTAGGGGTTCTGAAACAATATTCTGCCAGAAGAACTACAGGAAGCTGAGGGTTTTGAGGCCATGCATCCGACACCAGCAGGATAGCATTCCTTTTTAGGTAAAATATTATTTCCAACTATATGTTTTAATTGTAAAATTTCTACTGGAACTAGATAAAGGGGCTTAGTTTTTTTTGTTTAGTTGTTTCGATGGTATCCAGTTTTTTTATATTTTCCATTTAAAAATTCAAGTATGATTTTAGATTATTCGGGAGTCTATAATAAAAAAAAGAGCATGTACTAAAACTCAGAGTTAAGGATGTAGGACACGAACCCCCCATCCGGCTGCTTGCTAGCTTATTAATGGTTCCCAAAAGTCCTTATAGATTTAACTTTGATAATTTAAACTCATATTTTTTCTGCTTTTCTTAGGAGCTTCTTTTAGGAGTTATGTATACGATATTTATACAATTGGTACATTACAACTAGAATTTTCATAAAATTTATAGACTTTAGGAAGATTCCTGGAGTCTTATATGGGAACTACATTCAATTATTGGCTGATCCTCATATAAATTTATATTTATACGAAAATTTGTATGGGGTTTTTAACCTTAAGGTGATTTTTGTAAAAGGGATTTATATAGATGTTATGGTCAATTATGGACCGAAATTACCATCACAAATTTTCTCGTATTTAATTTTTTTATGCCGAATTTTATTAAAATAATGTTATTGCATTTATGATCGGTAAACGCTTATTCCCGGAAGACATGTATATGAAGGTGAAATAATGAAACGATCATAACCATAGGTTGTTGTTGCTTTGTCCTTTTGCCAAATAAATTATTCGGACAATTTGTAAAATTTCAACCTTGTTGACAATATGGAAAAATATTTAAAACTCATATTTAGTTTCCTACCAGTAATTGAAAATTCGAGTTTTTTCGCGAAATAGGTCTCAAATTTTTTTTTGGTTTCCCCTTGGGATTTTATTCCGATAAAAGACTTTTTAGTCAATTATGATGAAAAGTTATTTATTATGAGCTATAGTTACTAGAATGCACCTTTTTAATATTTTAACCACACGCAGAGAAAAAATATGGTTTTGGTAATTATTATTTTGATTTCATTCTATAATTTTTTCATTATTTAATGATTAAATTTTATAATATTTATAACTTTTTTTATTATATTTCTTCCAATTTCATCATGTTTTATAATTTAATGATTTTATATATAATTCCATTGTAATATATTTTGATTCCAATTTGTCATATTTGATTCCATGTTATCACATTATAATTCTACTTTGTCAAATTATAATTTCATATTGTCATGTTATAACTCCATTTTATTGTATATATTATCTAAATTTATCATATATATATATAAACCCATTTTATAATATAAATAATCTCATTTTATCATATATATAATCCCATTTTATCATATATATAATCCTAATTGATCATATATATATATATATATATATATATATATATATATATATATATATATATATATATATATATATATATATATATATATATATATATATATATATATATATATATAATCCCATTTTATCATGTATATAATCCCATTTCATCATATATATTTCCATTTTATCGTAAATATATTCCCATATATTCATATAATAGTATACTAATTAAAATGTTAAATTAAAATAGCATCATGAACACTGTATTATTCAAATCAATGAAGAATAATTTTACAAACTTTAAATAGTTGTAGTGATCATGCTGTAACCATGTTTTTTCTCTGCATGCATGAAAGAAACAAAATTATGAAATTTTCATCCATTTTGCATACAAAAATATGACGGTTTATGGTGCAGAATTTTTGCGAAATTTTTTTAAAATATTTTCTTTATAATTTGCTTACAGTTATGATACCCATTTCGAAACAAAACTCGAAAACTTTTTTGGCCAAAATGTATCAGACTTGAGATTTTCAATCGCTGGTGGGGAACTGAAAATCAATAGTAAATATTATTTACATATTCAGCACATTAATACGCATCGTTTGAGAGGTCTTCCTACGAAATTTTTTTTACGGCACACTCTAATGCACAGAGACTCAGTCGGTCAGACCGACGGACGGACGGAAGGATGGACAAACATCAGTAAATCGACTCAGAATATGATTCTGAATCGAGCGGTGCACTTTATGATGATGTATGATACCTGAACCATCTATTAAGGGGTAATGTATAATCAGTACTGTAAAATGTAAAGTTATAAAGGTTCTATGACTGCAATGAAAAGTTCAAAATACTAACTTTAGTTGGTCGCATTACTTACATAAAAAAAAAAGAAAATAGCTTAAGTAAGCAGTCACTATTTGGTATGAGCGTATGAGAGGTCATAGATAATGGGTCTGAGTTGGTAAAAAAAAAATAAATAAAAATGAACAAGTGAGCATGTTTTGCCAATTAAAATAGATAGCTCGTGGTTGAGATGTTGTTCATGAATAGAAGAAGACTAGCAGTCGGTAGCTCTATAAAATCACTAAAAACAACCTCTTGAATTGTGTTCGTATGGCTGTGCAATATCTAGCTACTTGAAATTATTGAACAAATGAGTTCGTGAGGGTTTCTATGTGTTCATATGTCTGAGTATATTTTTTAGCTAAATGACAAAAAACTAAAGACTTTTGACATGCAACACTTTGAATGTTGACGTTGTTTTGTTGATTCCTTTTTCAGAATTTGTACTTTCATATTTTAGTTGCTTGAGCATTAGTATTTGCACTTTTGCAAAGTGTTGCATAAAGCATTAAGTAAAATGATGCTAACAAAATTATATGCCTGTACCTTTAAATTTATGAATAAATATATCTTGAAGTTATACTTAAACAAGTACCTTGCACTTTTAAAGGTCCTTTTAAACAGCAACACCATCTTATTTTTTTAATTTTTTTCTTTAAAGCAAAAGCACTTGAAACTTAAGGCTTGACAAGACACATAGCCACTAAATACTTTCGTTTC
Organism: Protophormia terraenovae; assembly: GCA_951394005.1. Classification (NCBI taxonomy): domain Eukaryota; kingdom Metazoa; phylum Arthropoda; class Insecta; order Diptera; family Calliphoridae; genus Protophormia; species Protophormia terraenovae. Next base: position 150,711,686 of record OX596074.1, read on the forward strand.
CTTTGAAATAAATCTGAATACAACATATTCTATATAAATACAAAGTGCAATCAGTATTGACTCCTTTTGTAGGAACGTGCAATACAACTTGTATGTGTATGTGGCAGAATATATTGTGCTAATTGCTTTAAACTAAGCACAACAACATCTCAACCGAACAACATCAACATCTATTGCTTTCAATATCATCACATCGTCAAGTATCATTGAGTTTATTTATAAAAAAGAAATGTTCGCTTTCTAAAAGCAATAAGTTTGTGTGGAGTATTTATACAAGGATAAACTCATGTGGCTGTTGCAAGTCAAGTACACTTGCTTACTCGAGAGGAGTCGTCATCTCTAGTTGCAACATACATGAAGGTGTGCCAATAAAATTTTATGACATTATGTCTGACAATTTCAGTTAAGTCAGGCTATGACAGAAAAATCTATTTATTTGAAATTATTATTGAAGAGCTTAACTTAAGAGATGATGTTTATTATTTTACTTAAGTTTAAACAGAATTGAGTTTTAAGCGAGTATATTCAAGATATGTTCTTAATTTTAAAGACATTTTTTCTGTTACCAAAGTTAAACGTTTTTTTATGGTTCAGGATTTATTTATAATTTAATTTAAAAATACTTACCTTTTCTCTTAAAAGAGTGCTTGAATTTTTTTTAGTTTTTTTTTGCTTTTAAAATTAAAACACTTAGGTATTTTTTGCATATTTTCTTTTTTTTGAAATATTTATATTTTTACGAATATAACTTTTTTTATTTTACTTTTTTATATATATAATATTTTAATAATTTACAATATGTTTTATCTGTGTAATCTGAGATAAGTTTGGGTTTTATTTGTTATAATCATAATTATAATTTTGTTTTCATTTATAATTAAATTAAACGACAGGTAAATTACATTTTTCATTTGTTTAGATAATTTACCATTTTCTGTATTTTTCCTATAATAATTCTTATTAATTGATTGATTATCTACAAAATAATTTACAAATTAATTGAATTAAAACTAAAAATATAAAGCAGACATGAGTTTGTTTCGAAAATTATAATTATTTACATTATAAATAAAATAGAAAAGAAAACATTTACAATTTGAGATATTTACATAAATAAATTAATAAAACAATTTTTAAATTCCTCTTCAGTTAATAATTTTTTTCAAGAACATATTTTTCTTTAGAGGAATTATTAGCATTTAATCTTTTTCTTTGATTTATTTACACAAATAAAAAAAGACATTTTTTAGTTGATTTTTTATTTAGTTTATAAAACAATAAAAAAAAAACGTGTTAATTTTGGTCTTTATGTTATTTTGGTTGTTGCTTGTTTATATGATACATTATGTTTACATTGAATCTTTAGAAGATTCTTTTATTCTTGGGAGATTAATTTATTTTATTTTCTCTTTTTTATACAAAAATATATTATATTCTTTTATAATTTGTTAGGAAGTTTTTTATATTTTTATTTTCATAATTTATTAATTTTATTTATTGGTTTTTAATATGTCTCTATTTGGTTTCTGTTAGTCCCAGTTTGGCTAAATTACCCAAAGTAGTTGCATCTCCGGGTTGCAGTCTCAGTGCTTCTTTATAACTTGCTGCCGCTTTACTTGTATGTCCCAGTAAATGTAATATAGCTCCGAGATTTGTGTGGGCATGGGCATCACTAGGTCGTAGGGTGACAGCCTAAAAATTTGACAAAAATTAAGAAAATGTATTGTAGGAAATAATCTTACTGTATTTGAACAAATAAAATTTATTTATTTTATTTTTTTTTTTTTATAAAATTTGCAAGAACAACAAATATTCGAAATGTTGATTAAAAAAAGTAAAAATGTGTGTATATTTTTCAATTAAAACAGCTGTTTCAGTTTGTATCAAATTTTAATGAATATATTCAAGAAAAAATAAAAATTATGTAATAACTTATTTCTTATATAAATTTTTCATTCATTCAATAATATATTTGATTGATTTAATTAATTTTTTTTATTGGAAATATTTTTCTGTTTTTAACTTTTTACAGTTTTTAGTAATTGATATAATTATTTTGGTGAGAGGTGCAAATTTAAGAAAGTTTTTAAATGAATTAATTATTTACTAATATATTTTGTGATTGATGATTTTTTTTTTTCAGTGTAAGCAATTACGACAAAATAGAAATAATAATAAATTTTTTAAAATATCTAAATTTTAATAATTTTTCGTTTCAAATAAAAATTTTTGAGTTATGTACTTCATTTAAATACATTTAGAAAATGTTTAAATACAAATGGAAATTTCTTAAATAGAATTTGTTTAATTCTGAAATGTAAATGGAAATTTCTAAATTACATTTAGAATTTTCTGAACTACAAAGATAAAATTTCTAAAATATATTTAGAATTTTCTAAAGTACAAATAGAAAATTCTGAACTACAAATAGAAATTTCTGAAATGTAATTAGAAACTTCCAAAGCACAAATAGAAATTTCTGAAATATAATTAGAAATTTCTTAAATACAACTGGAAATTGTGTAGTTCTTGAGTCTAGTTCTTCAATCAATGAAACTTGTTTCTAAATACCACATTCAAAGCAATCGTTAGAACAATTCAAGACCTGTTGTTAAAATCACTGAGTTTATTTTATTTTCATTCTAATCAATTTAATTTTGTTTATAGATTGGTTTTTGGTTTTTTAATTTTTATGAAGTAATTATGGGGATAATACAGAAATAGTTTTTAAGCTTTATTTATCAAAAACATTATTTTAGAATCACAATATGGTTTTATTCCATGAGTGCTACAATTGGTTGTGACATAGTTGAAGAAAATAGTTCTGATGACACAAGTTTTCGAACAATTTTTTTTAAATTTTTCTTGATTTAAATTTTTTTGGTGAAATAATTACTTTAGGAGATTTTTTAAATTCTAGTACTTACTTTTCTATACCAAATTTCAGCTTCCTGTTTGCGATCCATTAGCCTTAATGCTGTAGCTGCGGCCACCACCAATGAATAGTCTTGTGGTGCTAATTCTGCTGCTTTAACTCTATAGGTAATAGCTTCTGCTAAGCGGGTTTGTGTTGTTAAGAATTCAGCTAAAATTAAAAGGGAATAAGAAAAGCAAAAATTAAAAAAGCTTTTGAATAAGCTATTTATAAAGATACTTTCTTATATATTCCAAAAACGTTTTCAATTTTTTCCCAAGCTTTAAAATTATTTTTCATCTTTTTATGTAATATTTGTAAATATGTAAATAATAAATAAATGCTTACCGTAATGATGATAAACGCTGGCTTCTTCAGGTGCCAATTGCAAAGCGCGCTTAAACCACATTTCAGCTTCAGAGACTCTACTGCTCTGTAAGAAAATCATTTATTCTTCATTACATCGTAATTCTCTCTTTTAAATCTTTTTATTAAATCATAAGTGATTTAGTTAATTAATTAATTTGTTCATAAATGTAGAAAATATAAACTTACATTTCTGGCTAATGTTACGCCATATGATAAATGCGCAGCCACCTGATTTGGTTGCAACTCTAAAGCAGCCCTATGATGTCTTTCAGCCTCATCCCATTGCTGTAGGCGTCCAAAAATATCACCAATACGATGATAAATAACATCACGCTTGTAATAGTGATGAGGAAGCTCATGTAAAGCTTCACGATAAACAGCTAAAGCGCGTTGTAATTTGCCCTGTTCAACATAAAGTGCACCCAGCTGTAGGTACGATGAAATTCTAGCATTTTCATGAGCTGAACGATCACGCACCCCAGTACCATCGACCTTGGAGCCTTCTTGTAAAATCTGGGCAGCCTCCTGGCATTTACCCAAGGCAATTAAAGAAATGCCCAAATTTAAATAGGCCACTAGAGAAATTAAATTAAAAACAAAAAGAATAGGATTTAATGGTAATTGAACTATGTTGATAACCTCTAAAAAGCTTTATTAAGCTTTTCTTTACTTACCCGCTAAATTAGGTCGAAAATTCAAGGCGTTCTTAAAACTTTTTACGGCATTTTTATAATTTTGTTGATTTTGATATAAAATTCCTCTGCAAAGAAAAAAGCAACAAAGAAAACATTAGTAATCAGCATAAAAGTTGTAACAAAAAAATAGAAAAGCTTTCATTTTTTAAAACAAACAATTCATGTTCATGTTTTTCTCGTCCTCTTTTTTGTGGTTGTTTGTTTTTTCTATTCTATAATTGTTAAATCAAACATTTCATCAACTTGTTGTAGTTCTTCTTTCTCTCTTTTATACAAATCATCATTGTTGAGTAGCAAAATACTCGTAGAACAAAAAGAAAAAAAATAAAAGTTAAATTCAAGGTCTCTGATTTTATACTAATTGCTATTTCTTTTTTATTGCAGAAAAAAATTCAAACTTGTAAATGAAAAAGTGTAAAAAATAAGCAAATGCTACTGAAATTTATAGCAGTTAAGAGAATATGAAAAACAAATAGAGAAAAAGCCAATAAAAAGTAGTTGTTAGGCGGAAAAATATGAGAGTTTTATGTCAATTTATTTTTTTTTTCTTTATATATATTTTTTTATTATTTGCTTTTAGTTTTTCAATTTAAAATTTTCATAATTAAAAAACGAACGTACTGCATTTGAAGTACATACGTATATCTTTTTGTGGTCTATGATGTGTAATAGACAGTAAATTTAAATTTTAACTATGTCTATTTTCTATCTCTTTAAATTAAATATGGTTTGAGGTTGAATACTTTTTTTTTTTACTTTCTTATAAAATATAAAAATTATTTTTAGACTTTAAAGTTTATATTTCAATTATTAAAGCTTTAAAGAAATACTTTAAATTATGAAACATATCGAAGGAATTTTATTTATTAAATCAACATTAAATTTTAACTAAAAAGTTGAAGGAGTTTAAAGTTGGAGAAAAAATGTATAAAATTAAATAAGTGTATTAGGACCATTTTTCTTAAATTACTTCTTTACTAGTGAATTAAATGTATATTAAAGAATGAAAATCTATTGCTTTAACGATCAGAAAGTTTCGGGCCTATCAAATGAATATTCTTTTCATTCATATTACAATATTCCTACATTCTAATCACCTGAATAGATCGTAAATGAAAGTCTCTTTGATAACTCTTATATGAATTCCAAAAGCAAAATCCTTTTCTTTTTCGCTTTAGTTTATGATTGTCAAACATTTTCATTAGTTTCTGAAAGCAACTATTTGCATCTGTTCAATATTGCAGTTAGAATTGTTGTTGGCCATTTTAAAGCCATTAAATCCGATTTAAAAAGATCTCATTCACTATTGTCTTGCTTAACGTTTTTTTTTTTTTGTTCGTTTTTATTTTATTTTTTTGTTTAAGTTCTTTTATTATTTGGCTTTTTCGTTTTTAGTAGAGAATGAATAAGTATTTTGCCAGTCAGTTCTCTGGTATTTTGTGTGTATTCAACCAATTTTGCATTGTTGCTTTGTGTAGGTTTGTATGTGTGTGTGAGTGTAAAAGAAGAATTCATTCATTTTTGTATTGTATTTTGACATAAATGGGCTTTTAGTCCAATTTCATGTTGTTGTAGTCGTTTTCTTTTGTATATGTTGTATTTGTATGAGGGTTTTTTTTTATATTTTTTCGTTTTTGTTCTTTTTGACAAATTTGTAGGAAAATCCGTTCATTCATTCAGTCACTTTTATACGTTTTAGCATTTTATGTTTTCGTTTCGACGTTGTTGTTGTTGGTGTATATAGTTGTAGATTTTATTTTGTTGTTGTTACTTCTTTTGAAAATTTCATTCAATTGACGGAAATGCTTATGTGAGCAACAGAACAAGTAAAACGTCTCACAAAGTACAATCTAAACGAACATGCACTATACTAACACACTCTAACTCTATAATACATATTTTATGTATGTGTGTGTTTTCATTTATGCACACATGTGTATTGCAATCGTTTGGTTATGTCTACTACCGTGTATGGGTCTTTTTTATGTGTATAGTTTTGCAAACATCTAAGGGGGATTCAAATGCATGCTTTCATAGAAATGTGTTGGGGTTTATGTGGTTGATAAGTGTTTGTTATGTGTGTGCTAGTATTTGTGTATGAGTTTATTTGTGTTTATGTGCATTTTATCTTGAAAATGACATTAATTCTTTTACTTTTCTTGTTTTTTTTTTTTTTTGATGTTTTGCATTTGTTTGCCATTTCATTCATTTTACGTTTTTTTCTCCTCCCATATGAGAGCCATTTTAAAAGTACCTTAATTTATTATACATATTTTTTAAATTCACATTCGAAAAGAAAAAATGCAACTAAATAAAGTTAATTTGTGCCAAATGTTCAGAGAGTAAAATCAATATATCAATCTTTTGAATTGTATCAAAATTATATTTTTATTTTTTTTTTAATTTTAAAATCAGGGACTTAAATAGGACCTTGTATACATGTATTTCAAAGGACAACAATTTTGCACCTCTGGTATTTATTTTCAAAACATAATTAAAAAAAGAAATAAATTAAAAAATGCTTTTCATTGCAAGAGTTTTTATCTATTTTGCTCAATGTTATAAAAGATCTTTTCAATATATCCTCGTACATATTTTGTTGTTTCTGCAGATTTAAAATTCTCGTACATTTGTTGATTCCGACGGATTTTTGTTGTTGCATGGCGTGTGTTGGCTGGATAGCTGGATAAAAAAAAAACTGTAGAAAAACTATAACAAACTCAAAGTCAATGAAAATGACAGTCAGGTTTGTAAAATTAAAAAAGGAACTGCATACATATAAAAAACTAATACAATTCATTTTTGATATGAATGATGTCTTTTGGTATTTCAAAGGGTTTTTTCTCTAACTTTTTCTATGATTTGTATTTTGTTTTTTCTTTCTCTGTCATTTTTGAAAACTTTAGTTTGATAACTATTTGTCTGGATTATGCTATAGCAAGTGTGTTTACTAACATTTTAATAATTTTTTTTATGCTACATATTTGAAGAACATGTTTTTTTTTTGTTACTCTTTAATAAAGACCCAATCAAATTTGAGGTTTAAAGAAGGAAAAAATATATAAAAAAGTCTTCTGAGACAAATTATAATTTTCGCTATTTTAAAGATTTTTTGTGGATTATTATATAATTAGTGTTGCCAGAGAATTTTAACTTTCATTCGCGGACAAGTTTTCTTAGGGTGTCATTTAGGGATATTTTGGAAAAAAATTTGTATTTTTTTGATGATTTATAGAAAAATGTATTTTTTAATTTTTAGTTACGATAAAGTGTATATTTGTACTTTTTTTTTATGGAATTTGAAGAAAATTTTTATTTTTAGAAAATGTTGTTATTTGCTTATTTAAAATATCAGGAAATTCTTGATGGCATTTCATTTTATGGGAAATTTTAAAAGACTTATTTCTTTATTTTTTTCTGCAAAATTTTCAATAAATTTTCTTTATGTATGATTTTTTTTTTTTTTTTATAATGATCATTAAGATTTTATTAATTTATTTATTTTTAAGTCATGGAAATATAACCACATACGGATCAAAAAAAAAAAAAGACCCGTTTCTCCCAGTTTTGCCCAACGTCATGCCATTTTTTTTATGGGCCCCCAAAGATTTGGGGCCTCGGTGTCATTTTTGCAAAAAGTGATAATTTTCTCAGGCTCATATCTGGCAAACCGTTCGGAATTTTGATTTACCCTCAGAGGCAAAGTTGTAGCTCTTGTCTTGTTGTCTTCTCCAATCGAGCTTGTCGTGTAATGTGGCTGCAGTTTGCCCTACATCATGTGAATTTAAATTTTTGACACTTTACAATTTTTGTGATTTTTTTGACAATTTTTTTTCTTGAAATTTTGTATAAAATTTCATTTTTTTATCAAAAGTTGGGCTTAATATCTCCATAACTGGTGACCGTATTAAAAAGTAATGTGAAAACGACTTGAAGATAATTTCAATTGGAATTTTTTAATATTTTTTTGAACAAAATCAGACAAGTCATTTTTGAGATATGCTTCAATAAATAGTGCAGCCTCCCTAAAATAAGCCTTCCAGTCTACGTGAAAATCTATGAATGAAAATCTTAATTCATAAAATAATTTGTTTAGACAAACGCAGATTTATTTATTGACAATTCTCTTTTTTTTCTGGTTAAAAATTTCATTGAAACTTTTTTTTTATCATCACTCTTAACAATAAATAAAAAAATTTAAACACTGCATTAAACCAAAGTACTCAATAATAATTATTTTAATTCCTTAGAGAATTCTATAGAAAATCTAAAGAAGACGACTAATAACAATTCTGTTTATATTTAAGAAAATCCTCAGTAAAAACTCTGTTTTACTGACAAAACCAATAACATGCTTGAAATAAGATCTATTATTTTTAAATAAAAGTCCCAGACTTTATAATAAATTTAACAAAATGTATTGCCTATGTGTAAGTAATTCGAAAACTTTTATATTCCTTAAATGTTTACAACATATAATATCTTCTTAAAAAATATACGTTCACACACAAATCAATTTAATTTGAAGACACACACACACAAATTCAAATACTTACAGCCCACCTAATCCCATATCCTCAGAGGGGGAAAGAAAAATTCACTCCTTCTCTAAATCATGACAGACAGTAATAGAAACGTGTGTATAAATTGTATCAGCATATGATACTTGGAATTGTAAAATGAGTTTTGTGCCACTGATTATTGCGTGTTAACTTTGTGGCAAAAGGTATAAAAGGAAGGTTGCAAAGTAAATGAATAAGAAAAAGAAAGAAGGAAAAAAAGTGTTTTTATATTGTAAATAATTTATAAGCCCAAAACACCACCCTATTTAACTCACAGCTCAAACCATTTGAACTTGAGCAGAGCAATAACGAAATACAACATCAATGACATGTTGATGCTACTATATACTGAGATTTTTATACTCAAACATACGAGGCAAACTAATACACAGCCTCTGTGTGAAAAGCAGGGTTAGCAAAAAAAAAAAAAAAAGAATAAAAATATAAGGTAGAAATCTAAGTAAAATTTATTCAATTCAACCTGTTTAAATCAGTAAATCCTGACCTGTGTATATGTATTATTGATATCTAAGTATTTGTAAATGTAACAATTCAAATACTATTTACCATCAGCAGTAGCAGCAACATTCTCATCATCGTCATGATGAGCAGCAGGAGCCAAACAGAAACACTAGCAACAGCCAAAGTATTATTATCTACATTTCCATTTTTTAGCATCTCTAATGGTGTTGATGATGATAATAATGAGATGTTGAGGATGAGTAAAAGGATATTATTGTAGTAGTTGTTGCAAGAAAAAGAAGAAGAAGAACTCTTTTAGAAAACCAAACAACAAAACCGATAATCATTGAACTGAATAATTTGATTTCTTTTCAATGAGTTTGGTAACGTTTCATTCTACATAATTTCCCCCCTTTCTTTACTTCTCTCCTACTTCTACTTCAACATGTCTATACAAGTCGAGTGTGTACAATGTACATTTTGATTCAGTAAAGTCTGTTTCTTGTCGTATTGAAAAAAATTTTACAAGATGTAAAAAGAAAAAAAAAAAAAAACACTTAACATAGGAATTCAACTTGAAATATACATTATTTTTTTCTTTAAAATCTTTATATATTTTTTTTTTTTGTAATTCAACTTTAATTTTTACTAAAATAAATTGCAGTGTAAGAAGTAATCGAAGCTCAATATGAAATATTACTAGATAAAGTACTACCTGCTGCTTCTTCTTTTTGTACTTACTTTTACCCACTCCCTGATGGTTTCGCTATTATTATGGATTTTTCTAGTAGTTTTTTTTTTCGATTTTTTTTGGTATACTCTGTGCAAATATTTCTTGTACTTTAAGTTATCACAACATGCTGCATTATTATCTGTAGTTTTGACTACACAACAAATAATATTGGTATTGTAGTTACTATGGAGTAGGGCTTATATTGGCACTTGCTCTCATTCAATATTTGAAAGACATCAGATAAACTTCCTTTTACAATGTGACTGACTACAAAATATTGATGTAATATAATAGAAACAATAAAATATGTATTGTGTACAAAAATATCCACATGTTTAAACATCCCCCATATAAGTTTCCCTTATGTATTGCTTTCTCACACTCTCCCTCTGTGACGAAACAATTTCCACACAATAAAACAAAATATTTTGTAAATGATCTGTCATTGTAAATAGATGTGTGTACTTAAGTGTACCCTACATGCTGGAGTTTTGGAAAAAAAAAACTGATAGTAATATGAAAAATAAAATGAGGCAAAATGTAAAACTTTTCGATATAAAGTTTTGCATCAAACTATTTTATAAGACTTAAAATAAAATATAAAATGTATTCTAATTTTTTCAAAATTAGAATTGAGAATCAAGCACAAAAAAAAAATTCACTTAAATATTTTGTAAGACTTAGATGACGGCATCTAATTTTATTTCAAAAATGTATTTGACGTATTTAATCTCATGTTAAGTAACTAAAAACCTCCAATAACATCTTCAGATCATATCCCTAAGACGATTTACAGTAATTTCTTTCTGTTTGGTCAAATCTATATACCTGCCATCTGCAACATTTTAAAATTTCACTTCGCATTGGTATAAAAAAAAAATCATTTAATTGTCCATATTTTTGCTAGAAAATCTAATCGAATTTACTTCTTAGAAATGTTCGTCCCTTAATTTTTAAGGAAAATTTATGAACGCACAAAAAAAAAAAAACGTATATTTTTCAATTAACACAGTTGTTTATTTACAACAAAATTTAATAAATATATTCAAGTAAAAATAAAATAGAAATAAAATTTAATTAAGATTTTATTTCTTATTTATAATTTTAATTCCTTCAATCATCTACTAATTGATTTAATAAATTTTTTAATTGGAAAAATTTTAATGTTTTTCATTTATTACAGTTTTTATTCCAATAGGGGAAAATAAATTTCCAAAATCTCTACACAAGTGAAGTAAAATCAATAATTACTAAAGGCTTTTAAAATAACCGGAGTTACACATATCATGTTACGTTCACCCTATGAAAAGGAAACTGTCCACCTGTTACACTTAATGATATAAATGTACCCCAATCAGATTTTGTCACATACCTTGGTATTCATTTAGATAGGCGATTTAGTTGGCGTCATCATATAGATTCAAATAGACTCCATATGAAGTTATAAGCTTCTAGCCTTCACTGGTTCATAAACAGCCAATCGAAGCTTAGCCTTGACAATAAAGTCATCCTATATAAAACTGTATTAAAACTAATTTAGACATATGGCATCCAGTTCTGGGGAATGGCAAGTAATACGAGTATTGATCTTATACAGAGGGCTCAAACAAAAATTCTTAGGACCATGACGGGTGTACCATGTTACATAAGAAATGATAAGATCCATAAAAACTTAGAGGTACCAGTTTAGTATTTATTATTTTATTCCAATAAGTTTTAGCTTAAAGCTAAACCAAGAATATTCGCATAAGCATTAGATATTTTCAATTACGCCGGAATTCTCAAATCTATGTTTTTATGCTTCAGTTTTTAATTAATTCTGAAGCAAGGATTTAAAAAAATGCTTGCAATTTTAGAGATTACAACAGTAGAAAATTGCTATTAATGGAAAGAATTAGTGTTACAATTATTTTAGGGTTTAAATTATTCGATGTCTATTAATAATTTCAAATTTATTTAATATTGTTCATCTTATTTTCTCCAATGACATTCGATTTTTTTCGATTTTCAAATAATATAAAATATTATTCTTTCTGGTGTGGTTGTAGGTGTTTTTTTTTTTATATATATTTTTTTTTTAAAGAAAATTGGTTTTGGCATTCAACATATTGTTTTATATTTATTTATTTTTTCTATATGTTTGCTTATGGTTCATACTTCTTCCTCTACACCTTCTACCATTTAGTTGTCTTCTTTTCCTTCAAATGTTTCCTTTACTAATGTTGTTTTAAATGGCTGGTTGCATAAATAAGGAGTAAAATCAAACACCATTACTTTTCATAGTTTCTCATTCCCTTCTTTTGCTTGATTTTACTTTAACTCATCATTTTCGAATTGTGTTTTTTATACTTTTCCGTTTTTTTGTTCAATACAATTGTTTTTTTGCTATCTTTTTTTTTTTTTTTTTTTCTATTTTCCTTCCACTTACTGCTTTTTTATTTTTTGTTGTTGCTCTTGTACATTGTTGCAAATTATTTGTTGTTTAATGTTTACAATTTTCTGTCTTCCTCTACTTCAGTTTGAATTTTTCTTATGATGTGGTGTTTAAATTTCCGTTATTTATTTGAAATAGTAAAACGTATTGTGTGGTTTTCCTCCTTCTTTAAACACCCATCGTACTTGATATTTTTTTCCTTATTTTGTCTCCTTTTTTTCTTTGCTTTTATTTGGTTGTTGGTTTTTTTTCGTTTTCAATATTTTTCTTTTTGATTTGTTGTTTTTTCCAGCTTTTTTCGGTTTTTTCTTTTGTATAAAGAAACAACAAATCTCGGAAATACCTTAAGCTGTATTGATTAGATGGCGGTGATTTGTTAAAAGTAAGAAAAAAAGTAGAAAATGTATGTACGTGCAAACATTAGATAAGATATAAAATATTGTATGTATTTGGCTTTAAATCTTGTTTGCCTTGCTTGTTTTTTTTTGGCTGTACTTTAACAGCAAAAGCAAATTTATTTATAAATCAAACAAATATTTTATGAAAAATGGTAAAAAGAAGTAAAATTTGTTTAAAATTCAAACAATATTGCGGTAAATTTGTTTGAAATTGTATTTAAGGAAACATTTTTGGTTTTATTTAAGTTTCCGGCTTAAAAGTTTTCTTAAGATTTAATAAGGCAGCAAGAGAAATAACTTAAGAAACCTGAATTTTTGAAAATAAAATAAATTTTTAAAAATTGAAGTTTTTTACAGCAGAAAAGAAATCCACATTTACATATGCGTAATTAGATATTAGTCATACGCCTTCAAACTTCAAAAATAAGATTTTGTTCCATTTGAGTTAATAGCAGATAAATATAAATAGATGAAAAATCTTGAACAATGGAAAATATTAGTAGATTTATAAAACTTTAAATTTAAAATGCATTTTCTTTAAAAACTCTATTGAACTAGTTTCTATATCAAACACATAAGCACTTTTCCTTTTCAAATACTGTCCTAAATTTGTACAACAATCGATTTTATTTTTGTTATATGATTTTAGATTTATCATAATATTTTTAGTTTTTATTTTTTGTTAAAAAGATTGATATAAAAGCTTACACTCCCTCACACTACTTTGGGCATAAATACGTATGTATAATACTATATATGTTAGTGAGCATATTGCAAAAAATATATAAGTTTTTGTTATTGTTGCTGTGGTGTTTTTTTTTTTTTTGTATTTTTACCGTCGTTTTTTTTTTGTACTTAACAACTACGCATTTATCGCACCCTTAGCACACATTTTTTCCAGCACAACATTTTTATAGTTTTTTTTTGATGTTGTTTAAGTTGTCGTTGTTGTGCCTGTTCTCATTTTGACGTTGTATATTTTTTTTTGTCTTGTGCTAGAAATTCAACATAGAAAAACTACAATAATATGAACAACAACTACAGGAATGGCATACAATATCATTCATCATTTGTGCCATTTTACGAGCATTTATATTGCTTACAAATCTCAGTAACATTCAAAAGTATAACAGCAACAACACCAATTGAAATACAACTACAAAAAGCATATTGAAATAGAAAAAACAGCAATGGTTGAATTAAAAAACTTGAAGAAGAAAAAAAAAAAAAAAAAACTAAACGAGAAATACATAAAAAAGTAAACAAGTGACAAAGAGGCCTATTTTTTGCTTTCCCAACATTTATGGCGTAGGGGAGAGAGCAAAAAACAATCGTTATTCAGTTAACTGTTAAAAGCGAGCGAAAATAAAACAACCAAAAAACAAAATGAACATAAATGCAAACTCACGTAATGTACTTTGCATTCATATAAAACTTAAATATTTACTAACACATACACAATCGTTTGCATTTGTGGCCTTTACTTAAATGTGTTTGCATTTATGAGAATGTATTAGTGTTTGATGCACTTTTTCTCTATGTTTTTGCAATATTTTGATGCTGCATCGTCAACATCATCTCATCTTTAGCATGAATTCTATTCATGATTTCAAAATGTTTACCACGAACATTTATATGTATGTACTATATATTTGTAGTTTTTTAGAAATGGGATTTCTGAGAAATGCCTGTGTGCAATTTCTTTTTATATAATAATCGTAAATATGTTTGAAAGCATTTCTTTGAATGCAGGTAAGTTTAGTTTCTTAGCTTTATAAATACCTTATTTGTATTGCTATGAAATTTAGTAAATTTTTCCAAGAGTTTTTCGAAATAGATTTTAAGAGCAATTTTTAACCGTGTACAAAACTAGCTCATAAATCGCTTACATGCTTTGTATATTTTTAATGACTTTAATTTTTAAGTTAAAATGTAATTTACATCAACATTACTTTTTTTGGTTAAAATTTGTCTCATATTAACTTTTGTTTTCTTAGAAATACATATATCAGAATATTATATTTTAGAACTCATTTAAATCAAGTTGATAAAATGTAAAATTTACAGGAATTAAAATAAAAAATAAATTTTAAACTTACAGATTAAAATGTACATCTGCCATATTTGGCCTATATTTGATGGCTTCTAACAAAACCTGCTCGGCTTCTTTGTAACGAGCCTGAGAACTAAGGACACTTCCTAAATTGCCAAGAGCTGAAAAGAATATAAAAAATGGAAATATGTTTAACAAAAAATTATAATATAAAAAATATTACTAAATTATAAAACACTAAAAAACGCAATGATATACATTAGTGTGATCTTTTTTACGTGCTACTTAAAATTATGAAAGAGGTCAGATATCATTTAGAATATCTTAGTGAAATTTCAAATTCTTACAATCCTTGGAACAAGATGCTATATGGCCACTTATGTTAAAAATTTTGTTTTCTTACAAATACAAATGATATATACATGAAAATTAAATATACTCATTTTTTATAATAATGTTCTCTTTCATAACTTTAGGGACATTCGTTTAAATGTACGATAGACTGTTTTTTTTTTCGTACAATATTGGTCACATACACATTTAAACTACAATGTTATACTCACCTTTAGGTGGATTTATTTGCACAGCACTACGATATAAACTCTCCTCATCCCGCCAATCCAAATTGCGTCTAATCGTTCTTGCACTCAGAGCGCTCAAGACCAGACACAAACTCAATATCAGCATCTGTTGATGACGGGGATTTTTACTCGTTCGCACATGATCCATTAGTTTGCCGAAACCAAAACCTACCAGCAGACAAAAACCTATACTGGGCAGATACAACAAACGTTCGGCCACTACAAAACCCACATAAAAGACAAGATTTGTGGCGGGTAGAAAGGGTAACGTTAAAAAGGCCAATGCCATCAATAGGACACTAGCGTTTGCACACTTTTGTGGCATATTACTTAACATGAAATCCTCTTGTTGTTGTTGAAGCGAAGGCCATGTGGCCAAACAAAGATTTCTTTGTGATGTTGATGACTTGGAGGATAGTGATGATCCCGAACTACAGGTAGAGGAAGCACTACTATCGGAGCTTTTGTTGCTGGCTGTTGTTGAATTACTGCAACTGCTACTGCTGCGGGAACTACGTGCCGCAACCACTGATGCTATAGCTTTGTGCAAAGCAAAGGTAAAGAGTTGTGGTGGCGTACCGTTGGATGACGCGACACTGGAAGACATTAGCTGATGGCAACAGCAGGCTGTGTGATAAACATTTGAGTGGCTCAGTGTTAAAACGTTATTGTTGTTGTTTAACACTCGACACGAATTGGTATGA
This sequence comes from Protophormia terraenovae, assembly GCA_951394005.1. Lineage (NCBI taxonomy): Eukaryota > Metazoa > Arthropoda > Insecta > Diptera > Calliphoridae > Protophormia > Protophormia terraenovae. The sequence goes on from OX596074.1 coordinate 150,727,591, forward strand.
TGACCGGAACTCAATTCCTGTTTGCAATCACCACATATGTGGGGATTATTTATGCCCAATAGTTTGTGCTTGAGATATGCTGTGGTGCTGTGTAACGAACTACAATTTGTTACTGCTACTGGTGATGTGGGAGTAGTATAGTGATGTGAGGCCGATGAAGGTGTTGAAGTCATCATGTAGTAGGTTTGTGTTTGGTTGTCATTAGTTACTGTTGTTGTTGTTCCATTTGAGCCTTGACACTGTATCTGTTTGCAATATTTTCGTTTAGTGCGTGACTTACGCTGTATTTGTGGTTGTAAATGGTATTGTGCCCCTGATGCACCATATGACGTTGAGTTCGCCTGTTGTCTGTTCTTATAGTGTGCATAGTAATGCAGACGCTTATGGCGTTGCATCAATAGACGACAACATTGCCAGGCGGTGTAGGTTAATGTACCATAGAAACCTATACTCAACACGTTGCGTCCATCCCATATGGTGGTTATGCGTGGTATGGCATTCATACCCCAATCGAAACTTAGCACTTGTGGATTCAGCAACAGTTTGAAATTGAATACCGGAAGGTAAAGAAAAGTCAAAAAACGTGTCCACACAGAATTTGTTTTCGCTATGGGATTGTCTGCTGTTGAGAATAAAGTTTGGGGTCGTGGTATCACCGCCAGGCGACAATACACAGTACCCAACAACACTGAGGTCAATACACATACAGAACGTATGCGATGTTTGTCTTTGAGACCGCTTAAACCACGTATCACATCAAACATACCGCATATTAGTAAAGCGGTGATGGCTGTTTCTTTAAACAGCAATGCGGCTATAGAGGAAACTAAGGTTAAACTTAATGCCAACCATTGCAGGGGATCACCCCTTTCACGCCACGCTATATGACGCATATAGGTGAGAAATGTTAGTAAATAACAGATGCATGCAGCCAAGTCAGCTCGCCCTACAATGCCTGCCACAGCTTCTGTATGAATGGGGTGTGCAGCGAAGAGAGCTCCCGTCGCTACAACACCCCACACTGAGGAAAGAAAATGTCGGGCCACCTTCACTACCAAACCAGTTGCCAAACAATGCAGTAAATTGTTGATCAAATGGAAGCCCCAAGGATTATAGCCACTGAGTAAAAAATTTAATCTGAAGGTGAGAACACTCAGTGGCCTATAAGAGCCATGAGAGCCGCTGTCTGTTAGCGGGGTACCCCAATAGTCATGCAGAAAAGCATTCTGCCAGGGCGCTGTGCCTGAGACATCTGTGTTGGCTAAAATAGCACGTCTGCAAGAAAAGAAGAAAAATAAAATATTTATTAATATTGATTTTATAAACTTGAAGGCCTAATTTTGTGTGTGAATCTTGTTTTGTTAATTTTATCAACATTATTTTTTATACTTATTTTGGTTAAAAGTACTCAATAGGCTATAAAATCCAGCTGTTCTAACTTAACATAAAATCTCACTTTTTATTATTAAATTTTATTTTGTGACAAGGGAAAAATTGAAACATTTCTATTTAACTAAATCAATAACCTTTAAAAATTATGTATTTTTACCCCCGTCTCCTTAAAACAGATTTCATTATTTATGTCCTTATTCTCTTACTTCAAGTTTTCTTTTTGTTTTTGTTATGTATGTATGTGTGTGTGTGTGTGTGTTTTTTTATTAAACTTAAAATGCTTTGCCATAAATTATAATTATGACATACACTTCCATTCAATATTTCAAAATTAATAAAGCATAAAGTTACCAATTTAAAAAAAAAAAAAAAAAAAACAAAATGAAACGTAACGTACAAACTAATAAAAAAAGAATTTCCGGTTTCAATAAACTGCACAATACTGGCTTATAAGAAGTAATAGTTATAGGGTGCTTTATCAGTAAGTGAAAAATAATATAAAATAGAAAACTGAAGTTTAATAATTTTTTTTTGTTTCGTAATTTATTTGATATTAATTTATTTAAATATTTCCGTTTTGAATAAAAATATATTTTTCAATAACTTAATAGATCACCCTATATCAGAATTGGAAAACCACATAGCGAACCTTTAAAATATATATTGCACCCATACATTTATATACGACTTTATTTCACTAGAAAATATAAAGATTTCTAATGGGTGTGTAGAAAATATTCAACTTAATTGAACAGCAAAGAATGGAACATAACTGTAACAAACTACTACAAGCACATTGAAAGTAACGGAAAAACCAGAATAACAGCATTTAATTAGTAACATGAGCTTTATGGTAAAGAACTAAATAGCTTTTCCGATTCCTTTACGCCGCACAAATAGGATGTAGAAAGATGTTTAGGTACAACCACCTGGCGCCAGGTGGTTGGTGCGTTTCTTAGTAGTGGTAGTGGCCATGATGGCAATAATAACCAAAGTCCTAAAGTTGTTACGTAATAAGTGAATAAATATTCTTAAACGGATGCCCTCTATCCTCCACTATGTAACATAACACAAAACATAAATTCAAAACATTTAACTTAAACTTGCTACCGGTTTTCAAAGCTTCCCTTGAAATTCCATACAGACATAACTTTGTTGTTATTGGTGTTGTAGACGATATAGTAGTACAAGATACAAGTGGTAGTATGTAGTTAGCAGACACACAAAATGTATGAAACTTTATAACAAATCGACAATTAATCAACTAAAGTAAACTGTTGCAATACAAGAGATACACAAGTATCATGGGGAGACTTGTATCTGTATTCAGGAAAGACATAAATAAGAAGAAGAAAAAGTTGAAGATGAAGAGAATAGAGTATGGGGGGGGGGGGGGTGGGGGGGGCTTTGGTGTTGGAAACAGTGAAAAGCCACCTTATTAAACTTGTTATAAGGCGGTGTTATTTGGCCAAGTTTTCAAAATTACTTTCTTAACTAATTTGATACAGGTTAATACATTCCTATACACACACCAGTATACGCAGCTAAATATATATACATATGTATGTATATAAAGTACATAAAAACTAACACACAAATTCTTGTCTATATATAGACACTTTTATTGTTTAGGTTCCCGTAAGAATAGAGAAATTTATGGCTTTTGTGTCTATGTCTATGTATTTGTAGGTATAGTATTTCACACTGTTAGTAATTGTCTATATATGTATGTATGTGTGTATATATATTTATAACTGTCAGGTGCCACGGAAGTTTAGAGTTTCGTTTGGCAATTAATGTGCTTATTTCTGTCGCTTCTAGTTAACAAATGTCGTCAAAAGGAAATTAAATTGGTCTCTAGAGACCATCATCCTTAGTTAGCGTATATTTTCATACGTACTTATACATTTACACCGACATTTACTTATACATACAAAAATTTAATACTCTTACTTATGCCCAAATAGAATGAGCAAATGTACAAACCAGCAACAAGCCAAACTGGCGTCTAAACATTTTAATTAATCTTAAATGTTGTCATTTGTTTGAGTCATAATTTTGTTTGGCCAGTCGGAAAAAAAAAACAAATTATTAGAAACTATAAAAGCTTTGGCAAACATTGTATGGAGCCATTTATAACAATAAGGTCATCAACAGGTTTTTGGGGCGGTATTTTGAAAGGAATTATTTATCATAAAGACATTTTAAGCGTATTTAGGTATTTAAATCGGATTTATTTGTTAAGTTGTTAAATAGTAAGAGTTTTCAGTCATAAGTTTGGATACTTAAAAGAAATTTATAATAAGTATTTCACTTATTATGTTGTAATAAAAATATAGTAATTTTGTAATGTTTTTATTAAGGTGATTTCAATTTAGTAACGTATTTTTATTATTAAAACTATAAGTTCCTATAAGTGAAAATTATATAATTGCGTTCTCAATATACATATATCAATATAAGCATTTCATTTAGACTATTTTTTTTGAATCAATTGCTATTGGATCTGGTTTAATATGACGAAATATTAGTGTAGTATAGAAGCCAGTATACTGCTAATAATTTAAGATCCTATTCTGTATAAATCTTATCTTTTCGCGTCTCCTCTGTAAATAAAGTTAATTTTTTTTTTTTTTTAGTTAGAAATAGTCGTCATAGTCGATCAAGCCCGACAATGTGATACTCTTCACTTTTGAGTTTGTGCCTTAAAATAATATTCGAAATACACCTAATGTGGTTCCTTGGTCAATTAGGGACCAATACATATAAAATTGGATACTATGATTTCTGCATATATTAAAATTCTTAGTGTCAAATATTGTCTTGATGCAGTAATTTATTTTCGGTTTTATATTAGAAAGTGAGTCTTATATGGGAGCTATCTCTCCTATCTGGACCGATCTTTCTGAAATTTGGTAGTTCCATTCACTCTTAATGCAATAACGACATAAATAAAGCATTTTGAAGTGTTAAAACCCTATACTGTGGAGTATTTGCTTGGAAGCAAAGTGAAAAATTTCTTCAAATTATCTTTAAAATTGAAACCTTGTGCTTTGTACACAAGGTTTACATGGTCAGGCAAACAGCCAGACGGATGAACAAACATCGTTAAATGAAGTGGATTGGTGTACTTTAATGTGGGTGTTCGAATATTTTTTCTGTGCGTTACAAACACAAACACAAGCACAAATGCATAATAGCCCAACCACCTTAGATAGTGAAGGTTATAAATATAACTGGCTCTGCTAATTAGTTCTATTGATGCGTTGAACTCAATGTTACAGTCAAGTAAGAATTGAAAGCGTAAAAAATATTCTTGTATTATTTTAAATATCTATACAGAAATGTCTATTTCATTTTTCCTCCTTCCGAAAAATTATTTCTACTCAATTTCCATTTGGTATTGTTAGAAATTTTGTCGCTGTCATTGATGCTTTCTCCATTGTTGTACTTACTAATGATATTGGTTGTTTGTGTAAAATACTACTTTTTCTTATTTAACTTTTAAGGCAGAAAGTCTTTTTTATAAAAACTTTTGCTCATTATGCGGCATTTTATTAAAATAACTACTACGAACATGTTTGCAATGATAATTAATAATATAATTATCATTATTATAATGATGATGATATTGTTGATGAGTTTATGGTAGTTACAACACTATGTTGTTCCTGTTTCTTCTTAATGTATTTTCATATCCCTCAAGATATACTACATGTGTATGTCGTATATGCATGTACGTGTTTCATATGTGTTTGTGTTTCCGATATTTTGTATGTGTATGCATGTGATTATGTTAAAGTCTGTGTATTTATATTGCGTTATCATTAGCATTACCAACGACAACTACAAAGTTTAAGGAAAAGACACAAGCAGCATCAACTCCACCAAGGCGTATGAGCAACACCATCATTTAGTATTTCGCAAACAAAATGACTTCCTTATAATGTCGTAGTAAATAGTAGTAAATGTATAAAGTGTATGTTCTTTTATGCGAAATGTATGAGAAAAATTTATATTTTTTAGGTAAAAATCAATTTTAAATTTCGCCTTTCAGCGATTTATTTATATATTGTATTTAGCATAATTAATGATCAATTTTTTTTTGAAGTTACACCGATTCCGTCAAGTCCAGCATATCTAGTATTGATCATATTAATGGCCTGCGGGATCGTTCGATTGGAGCTCGTCTCTGAGTTTTATGTTTATCAACTTCGAAAAACGCTTCGACTTATATCATATTAATGCTCATGCATGTTTTAGGTGGAACACTTTCTTTCTTAACTTTCTCCCTTAAACATTATTTTCATATCCAAAGAGAATTTCTTAAGAAATCAAGAATTCATGTGGCAAGTTATATAAACATAATACAACAAGTGATGTTGTTAATTTTGTTGCTGTTTTAGTAGTAAATATGTTAATATTGAAACGTTGTAAAACCGGCATTCAAAATATTAAGCATTCGTATCGTTACACAAGCAGTAACAATACAAGGACAAAAAAAAAAAAATACAAGCACATACAAATAGTAGGTAATATTTACATACTTCCATATATACATACATGCGCTTAAAATAAAAATAATCATGCAGCATATTGCTACAGAAAGGTGTTCCTATATGTACATAAGTATACAGATATATGTGTTTGTTTATTTAAGTATATATGTGTGCGTGTTTTTACATTAAAAGGAACGACAAATTTAGATTTAACTTTAGCAACATTGCCACCTTACTAGCATTTCACTTTTCCCCTTGAATAAACATTTACACACGTTAATGTGTGAGTATTTTCACACAGAATTGGGAGGAGAGAAATGAAGGAAAGATTTTCTATTGAATAAGTATCTCACATTTACAGTGGCTTTAAAAAATAACATCAATAACACGCCAGCAAGATGATAATAATGATGGTAAAGATAATCACAGCAGTGATGATGATGATGTTGACGATGATTACAACAATAATGATGATTATGATGATAAAAACGACCTCATAACCATTATTTCCGCCATCACTTTAAGCTCTAGGGAATATTTGATTTTGGTTGAATATTTGCATGAATATTTGTATACACTCTCGCTCTCACAAGTATATACATACATACATAAACTCATTCCTCGTATTCTATACTCTCTTTGTTATGAAATCAATACACGTACAAATATCATGCATACATTCATATAAAATATAGTCAGAATATATACTCCTATGGAGTGTCCCGGTGGCTATGTAAAAATACATGAATACGAGGAAAAAAAATAACGAATATATTGGAATTTACACTAAGTACAATGAATGTAAATATTCCTACAGCAATAACAGCGGCAACAAAAAAAAAAAAAAACAGCAGTACCAACAATTATAATGATGACGATGATGACAACACTAGCAACATCAGTGAGGCAGCAGTAAAAACAACAACTATTTTGTTTGTTTGTATAAAATAAAATTGTATAAATTTGTTTGCGATTTAAACGTGAACGACTGCGGGTGTATTTGATCAAACATATGGACAGACTTAAAAGAATATTAAAAAATGTATACCATATCAAATTTTTGTTTACTAAAATAATAAATTTGTAGCAAATAAAAAGTGTTCATAATATCAGGAATTGTTATATGACTCTTTATATATGTTTTGTATGACATTTGTTAATTACACACTTTAAAAGTATTGGATTTAATCTTAATATTGTAGAGTTAATGAATAAATAAATTTTTATGTGTAATAAATTTCTAAGATTGCCCTCTTATATATGCACACACACAATCACAAAATGAAATGAACTGTAGTGTAGTTTGTTTCGCTGATTTCAATTTTATGCGTTTGAAGGCACAAATTCCGAAACGTTCGTTTTATATAGTTGGTGAATAATGTGTTGTATAGAATAAAAAAGACGAGCTTTCTTTCTATACACAGCAAAATAGTAGAAAAAGAACAACAAAATACTGAAAATAAGTATGAAAATAATAAAAAAGTACGTGTAGGCTGGCTGTTTGACTCACAGACTGACTTGACTGGCTGGATGGCCTCCTTTCAATTTATATTAAAAATAAGTTTTAAGGCTTTTTATATACAAAAGAATGAACATGTTGAAAAAAAAAAAAAAAAAAAAAAAATACAACTTGCAAAATGAAGTGTAGAAAGCAAGAAATATAAGTAACTAAACATTATATGAGGTATAGAAAATATAGCAGAGGGCATAAAAAAAAAAAAATGAGACCATTATGTTAAACACTTTCGGTTTTACTTAAACGCCTCTTTTACCACCATAAACTGTTTTCCACTTGTCTTCATCACTACTGCCGAGTTGCAATAAACTGAATGAAAAATTTGTGTTCATATTATGGCACCTTCCTTCTTTTCATAGTCTTATTTCCCCCGACCGTATTTGTTTTGTTAGAAAATGAGGAAACTTATACGTTTAAAGATAATAGTAAACATGTTTATAGACATTTTGTTGCTTTCTTTTTTTTTGTTTTTTTTTCTCTTGTTTATTTTATTTTGCAAATAATTTACTTAAAGGTAAAAGTTTTATTTAATTTTGTATATATATTTTTTAATAAATTGAAAATTTCAATAAACAGTTGTGAACTTTAAGTTCAGTTTGGAAAATATTAAATATTTTGAGGTGAGCAGCATAAAAATAAAATATGTGTTTGAAAATAAATTATGCTGAGATTTTTGTTAAGCTAAATTTAAATAAATTTAAAGGGGGAATTTTTTTATTTTGAAAACTAAATTTTATTAGTTCGACATTTGTTGTGTTTAATTTTGGATTTCAAATGACAGATTTGTTTGTGAAATTTGTACGAAAATATTTGTTATATATTTTTAAGATACCTTTGAAAAACGATTAATTAATTTGAAAACATTATACAGGGGTAAGATTTATTAAGAGTCCAAAACGGTAGTTTCTTAGAATGTCTCTATTTTAAACCACAAGTTTATTGCAATATTTCAAAAGTTATTTATTTTAATAATTAATGAACTCAACTTTGCACCAATATTGTTCAATATAAGATACATAAATCTATTAGGATTGTTTGATAATGTTGCACTTTAATTTTCTTTATATTAACAAGAAAAAAAAAAAAAAAACGTGGACCTTGACTTAAAATAGTTTTACTAAATAGCGAAATTAATTTAAAAAATGCTAACAAAGCATAATAAAGTCGGGGTCAAAGGTTGAATTCTCAGAATAACATAATTTTAAAGTGATGCATAATGAATTATGTTATTATTGGAGTCGGATTTTAATGTAAATGGATGTTTTTTTGTGGAGCATTTAAAAACTATCTTATGTAGTTATCTTATATCAATATTTTTCAAATTTTTCTCTATTTTTAAACTTTTTTTGTTAAAATTTTATTTGTTTTTTCTTCACTTTGAAGTTAAACGCTCATAAGAGAAGTTCTATCGATTTTTAACTATCTTTGTTAACCATAATTTTTCAAAAAAATAGGTTCAACTTAGACTTATGTGAGGCCTTTATGTGCAGACATTCCTCTTAAGGAACTATTAAATACGAAATAAGAGCATTCCATTTGAATCAACGCTAAGATAAAGTTATGTGGATAAAGTGTACGATATTTAACTTGAAGAAATAAAATAGTTTTAAAAAAATTTGATCACATTCGTTAATTTCATATAAAAATCAAATATATTTGAAAGACCCTAAACGCAAATTTAAAGGAAAATTATTCCAATTTACCACTTTCTTCTCAGCCAGTTATGACGAGATGGGCATAAATATTACGAACAATATATTTAAAAGTTCATCTGTTTCTTTTATGGATTTCTTCTGACGTTATTACTAAATTGGAGGGTTTCGATTCATTATGTACTCAAATTAGTGCTATTGAGAAAATTGTAGATGCAGAAGGCCATATTGCTGAAATAAAATTAATAAAAAATAAAATTAAAGTGCAAAAAATAAAGGATTGAAGAAAATTAAAAAAAAAAAAAAAAAAATCAAACTCAATTATTCTACTTTCAGATAATGTTTCGTGTTTAGAAGAATTCTTTTATAAATTTCAAAACAATAGAACTGTGGTTAAAGTTCATATACAGATTACATAAAAATAGTTTGAGTGAAAAAAATTATCGAATGCATATTCGCAATTAAATCAATATTAAACGAAGGATTAATAACTTGTGCATAAAATGTTTAAATATTTTTAACGGATATAGTCTAGTGATAAATAAAGATTGTTTCTGAGCCGGAAGTAGAGACGGACTTAATTATATCTGTAAAATAGTTTGAAATAACATTGCAAACATATATATAATTCGTCAGGTATTATAATCTTAATAGCTTTGTAAATTTTAATCATTGTTGCGCATTAGTTTTCTGAGTTATTTATAAAAATGTTTTGGTAATTTGCTCATATAATCTAATGTTATAAAAAATATATCTCAAGATTATTAGTACAAATTTTTGTTCGTTTATTATTGAAGATTGATAAGTTGACCTGTGAACAGAAAATGACACAAATGTTCACTGTGCCTCATTTGTATTATTTGGGAAGCTTATCAAGAAAAACTAAATCTGCACAAAATCCGTTATATAAAATTCTTTAAACTATTTTTCGCAAAAAGATTAGTGCAATAAAATGATGTAAGTTTATATTAATTTTTTCTTAATAAACTACATTTGGCATATATTTAATGAAATCGTACTAGTTAGGACTAAAAACATTTATACATTTTTAGTTCATATGTATTTTTTTTTTAATTTTTCCATCTTAGTAGTTTGAGAGACCATAGTTTTCGCTTCGAATTTACATTTACATATTATAAAATTCCTTTAAAAATTAAGCTAGTACATTTTATTTATTTTATATATACATACTATGTATTAGGGTGATCGATTATTCGACTATTTGGAGAAACCGGTTTTCGAATAGTTCGAATAGTTGGTATTTTTAAAAAACCGGTTGCACTTTTTTAAATTCAGAAAAAACCGGTTAACCGGTTTTATTGCAGAAGTTAATATTTCTATCAAAAAACTACATTTCTTAAAGAAAAAATCAATAAATCTTTTTTTATTTTTGGAAATAACTATTAACCCATTAAGAACGAGAAAAAGAGATATGGTCGGTCAAGGCCGACAATAACCTACGCCATTGTATGCATCAAAATTCGGGGAGGGGTCCTTTTTTCTAGGCCTGTGGAATTGTGGACCAGTACTATGGTCAATTATGGACCGATCTTCATAAAAATCGGCATACGGGTTTAAACGTATATGTAACTTAGATGTGCAAAAATTACTGCTACATTTAAGGGATTTATGATCGTTAAACCCCTTTTCTGGGTTATTTGTATGGGGGCTAGACGAAATAATTGACATATCATAACCAATTTCAACACGTTTCGTTCTTGGACTATAAGAAACTAAAATTTCGACCTGTATTTTGATTACAAGTTTTACATGAATGGGCAGACGGACATCGTTAAATTGATTTAAAGCCGATTGGTACAAATGAAAGTGGGTCGTAGACCAATATGTTTGGGTGTTACAAACATCAGTACAAACGCATAATAGGCATGTAGGGTATACAAATTGTAAGAAAATAATCATCAAAAATTATATTAACATTTACTTAGCATAAACAGAAACCATGGGTTAATATGAAAAAAGCAAGAATCAATTTTATTGAAAGGATTCTGCAGGTGAAACTCTTTTAAAACAAAATCTTCGAAAAACAATTTCTTCGCTGAATAAAAAAAAAACTAAAACATTTAAATTAGGTGCAAAAATATTACATTAAGGATAATTATTAATTATTTATTTAATCTTAAACTATATTTTTAAGCCATTAAAAATCATACTTTATGAATATTAAAAAAATAATCATAAATTTCGATTCAAATATCAATATTTAGTACATGGTTTTTGAAATAAAAAGCTATTTTTAAAAACTGGTTTTTTGTGTTTAAAAAAATCGGTCTATTCGACATTCGGAAATTTAACACTTTGAAAAAACCTGCAGCACATTGACTGAAAAAACCGGTTTAAAAACCGGTTGGAAAACCGAGTCGATCACCCTAATATGTATATACTTTGAGTTATTTGGTAAGAAAAGTTTTTGCTTAATAATATTTTTAATTGCATTAAATTTCTTAATATTTCTTATTAATATTTTGAAATTTTATTTCTTTTCTAGAAATATGTTAAACTTTTTTAATTATTTTGCTATATTCATCTTATATACTATATATTTTTTTTTTATTTAACAAGTAATCTATCTTTTTTAGTATTCGTCTGCTTTTTTTTATCCTGCTGCTCATTATACGCCACCAACATCTTTTTTAAAGCTTTAAGTTGAAACAAAATTTATTTTTTGCAAAACTTTTCGACATAAAAAGTATTGTTGTACATGAAAAAAAAGTTTCTTTGTTCTATTTAATTTTTTGCTTGTTTCTTTTTATTTTGTACCATAAAAATGTTTCTAATTTAACAATAAGTTATTTTTAATGAAACTTAAAGACATTTTCCTACATGCTGTAACATTTCAAACGAACGACTGGCGTATATTTTAAGGAATCATTTTATATATTGTTACAATATACATTAGCAAAACTTTGGCCATAAACTTGATTTTTGTTTTTGAGCTAAAAATAATCATAATAATGGCAAAACATGTTGGTTAGACACCCTACAGATTGTCTACAGATTAGGGGGCAAAATATTTACAAGCTTAACAAATGGCCATTTGAGGAAAAAATCAAAATAATAATATAAAAAGTTACAAATTTATGTTGTCATTTTGAAATCATTTTTAGAACAATGACCGATTTTTTTTTTTTATCCACTTTTTGATGTTGCCTCCAACATCTGTTTGTAATCTAAAATAATGTTTAACATGTTGTTGTGTTGGTATTTGTTACTCCTATGTATAAGTGAATTTTACTTGTTTTACCTCAATAATATCGAGAGAGATAAGTTAAATTTCATTTGGCAAAAGTTTTGCCAACAATTTACTAGAGAACCTTAACTTTAAGACAAGTAACCACATTCACATGTTCAAAGTTAAATAAAATTGAAAGTGTGTGAGAGTATGTGGGCATGTATGTATATGTGGGTTTTGTATATTTTAATTTTTGAAGTATTGTTATTGTATTTGTAGGTACAAGTAGTCCAGGTCTTTGACAAAAATGTTTGTTAACAGTGAAGAGAAAAATTTAGAAAAATAATAAAAATCGTAACGGAATTTATTAAGTCCTTTATTAGAACGATATAACTTTTTTAAATTTTATCGTTGTTTAATAGTTAAAAAAATTTTAGTCCACTTTATATTTATATCTTAATGTTTTTAAATACTCTTTTAATTTTAACACTCACTGTTGACTGCAGATTTGTAGGTTGCTCTTGTTTCATAAATTTATGTTTTCTTGTGTTTTTTTTTCTTCAACTATTTGTTGTTGCTTAGATTTATGTTTTTTTTTTAGGATTTGTATCTACCAAGGACAACATCCAAAATATAAACAACTACAACAAAAGCCATAAACAATATTATTTTAATAACAAGGATAAATCATTTTTTAATTTTCTTTTATTTATTATTATTTTTTTTTGAAGAAGACAAAAAATATGGCCTTCAAATTTATACAAGTACTTGTTTTTGCTTTATGTTGTTGTTTTTTTATATGAAATTGTTTTCATTTTAAAGATTTACATTTGAAAGAACATACCTGTCATCATAAACAAAACCTGAATTTAATGTATTTAAATATAAAACAAACGCCAAAGCACAACAGCCCAAGCTAGTATAGTCCATGGTGCTGCAAATAGAAGGAAAAATAATTTAAGATTTTAAATTTGGTAGTATTTTTTTTTTTTTAAAGGAAAAATATGTAATAAGAATATATAATTTTATTTTTTGTATTTCTAGGAGTTAAAATCCTCTACTAGGGACACTCTTTGTTTATTTTAATATTATTTTAAAGTAGAACTACTTACGGATCTAATACTAACGGACCATTTGGTTCATATCTTAAAAAAAGTAAAAATATATCTTTCATTCCATGAGAAATTTATAAAAAGTGGTAATTTTTTGGTATACGCATACCTTATGGAGCCATTTAAATATCTCTATTTCTTTTTTTTTTTTTGATGTTTGAAAAATTTGCGAATTTATTCACGATTTTGATTTTCCGAAAAATAAAACAAAATCGTAAAAGTGTGTAACTTTTAATGATTTGAATTGCGCATATAAGAAGAATATATCCAATATAAATATAGTAATTTAAAAAATATTTTTGGAAGTTCTCTCGTGGAATGGATGATATATTTATTGTGTCATCTGGTCAAGTAATCCTTTCATCGAAGGTACCAAGGATATTTTGAGGAGGTTTAATCATGAAGTTCTTATTATTAGGGGAGTCCAAATAACAATGTTCATCTGTTTGTTAGCCAGTTGGTTATTGTTTTTATAAACAAATATTATGTGCGCAGTAAATCTTTTGACTAAAATTAGAGCTGTCAGAGTTATAAGAAAAAAAAAAATTATTGTGAAAATTTAAAAAATTGGTTGATTATTCTGATTTACATTTATGTAAATAATAATAAATGTACAAAATTTGTACAATAATCGTGAAAATATTTTCCATAATATTTGTTAATATGAAATCCATTTGCAAATTTTTTGGCTAAATCTTTTTAAATTTGAAATTTATAATTGTAATTAAATTACGGAATTTTAAATTATGTATAGTAAATATGTATGACATTAAGTATTTGGATTAAAGAATAAGTGTAGATAATTACATTGAAATTACTATTTAGGGTAAAAGATCAATTTTCCCAATAGACTGCTGGACGGACATAATATTGGTATCATATAATTTTATTATAATTGGTAGTAAAAAGAATAAGTTAACATACCAATGAAAACGTTGAGATAAGTAATAGATTTTATTGTAATTAAGTTTTTTAGAAGCAATTTTCTTTTCTGTTTAAAAAATAAAATATTTAGTACAAAAAATGCCTAGATACCAAGACATTTTTATAAATAACTTATAAATTAATTGACTTGTAGCAAAGAACATTTAATAAAACTGTTATGGTTGTTACAGTGAGTGACATATACATATTTTTATTTGCTATGATATCTTAAACCAATTTGTTGTTATAATATCGTCCGTTTGTACGTCCGGCTTAGCGACAAGGTTGAATCATTCGATATCTGCCTTAATTTTTTTTTTAAATTGAATTAAGGTAAACGAACACTCAACCAGCTCAAAAGTTAAATTTTCAGAAAGACATGCGGATGGGCATAATAACTTTATCAATTTGTTTTTTAATGACTCATAAAACAGTGTAGACCCATAGTATGATCCATTATTAACCTTTATGTCCATTATTATGTCCGTACGTCCATCACAAAAACGGATTTATATCAATGTTTTTACTTTCATTTTTTTTATACTTTTTTCTTTTTGGAAGTATAAAATGAAGGAAAACGTATTTTTTTTTTTTTAAATTTTGATTTACTTTATAAAAGTTAAAACCCTTTTAAATTTTAAAACTCTTTTTTATTTAAACCATTTTGACCTTTAGCAATTCTAATCTGGACATAGTCATAAAGGTAACCTGCAACTAAAATAATTTTCAAGCGGCTTTATTCAAAAGTCAAAAATTAGTATAGTACTTTATTTTAAATATATATTTTGATAAGGGTTTTTATAAAGTTTAACAACATTCAACTCAAATCATTAAAACTATTCACTAGCAGCCACTCTCTTAGACTCAGGCATTAATTTATAACAACAAACATCCTCCAAAAGACAGATTTATAAACGAAATAATTGTGTGGGACACAGTTTTCTATTACGCCACCCCCTTGTCAATTACAAATGTTGACAGTTTAGTAATTAAACCAATTAGCTTATTTTAAATCTTGTTAAATATTTATGAAAAATTGTTAAATTAAAAAGCATTTTCACCCTCTTCAACAAACCTAGAAAATTTTCTAAAAATAACATAAAATATAAACGCCCACTTACAAAATTATTTTAATGAAATTGTTTGTTTGTTATAAAACATGAACTTAGTAGTAACTAACAAAATAACAGCAACAATATTTGTAATACTTAATAATATTATTATTAAAAGAAACAAAATAACTAAAGAATTTTCCTTTGCTCAGTAACTAGATGAAGTAAAATTTCTCAAACATGATTTGAAATCTTTGGCAATATTGTTTATAATATAAAAAAAGAAATATGAAAACTTTCAAAATATCTACTTTGTATTTACCAACAAACATGAATGAATCTTAAAGTACGTAAACAATTTTTCTATTTGAGAAAAAATATTATAAGAAAATTTGTGGAGGCTGTAGAGTGTAACACATTGGAAGGCAGGCAGTCAGGAAAAATTGTTGATGGGGGTAAGTAAGTATACATAAGGAAGGTAATAATCAAAATAAGAATTTCAAATAAATATACTGTTACTCATTCTTCAATATATGTATGTGTGTATGTACAAACTGTTAAAAAAGAGATTTTTGTTCAAGTTTCTTTAGTTTTTTGTTTTATTTTTAATTTTCTTCATATTTGTTTTTGTGTTCCACAAATTTGGGTTGTTGCTTTTTCGTTTTTCTTTTTTTTTTTGTTTTTAAGTTTTATAAAATTTTGTTACAAAATATTGCTTTTAGCGTTGTAGAAAATTTTGTATTATTGTAGTTGTTGTAATATATAAAGCATTTTCTTGTACAACAAATAATAAGAAAAACAATGTAGGGAAAAATTGCACAAGCAAAATATTTGTAATATTTGTTTATATTATTGTTATCGTTGTTGTTGTTGCTATTATGTTTGTAAGTTTTTCTGCTACGCACCACTAACTTTAAAAGGAAAGGAGTAAGAAGACGGCTATATGAGTTTGATTAAAATTATTCTCATATAGTTAAAACTAAAAGTTGAGATATTTTTGATCCTTTTTCTTAATAACAAAGACTTGTTGTTTTAAATTTTAAATGAATGATAATTTATGAAAAAATTAAGGTTTTTTTTATAAAAAATGGAACAAAATTTTATTTTTTTTAAATTGCAGGATTACTTTTACTACCAACTGTAGCTTATTGTAGCTGAATGATGATAGCTAAGATTTAGATGCTTGATGATAAAATATTTACAAGAGCAAAAAACTAAAAAAGAAAAATATAATAATATTGATGCATTTTTTTGTTGCTTTTTTATCTTTATTTTTTCGTATGTTGTTTTGAATATCAAAAAATTTTACAAAGTTTGACTTCTCCATACTCTTTCAATCGCTTAAGAGGAAATAGGAAAATTTTTAGTGATTTTTAGTGAAGCTTCTCCTTGTGTAAGCTGTATTAGTTGATCTTTTCTTTTTTGTTGTTATTTTAAATTCAAATTGTTTTTACTTTAGTGTTTTAGCAATAATTTTTTTCTTGCAGTTGTGTAGTTGTATAAGTGAAATTCTTTATTTGCTTTTAGGTTGCCTCATCTTCTCAAACATTATTTTTGTTATTTTTCTTTTTCCATACTTGCTATTTTTTTAAGTTCAATTTAGCCTTTTGGCAATCTTTTGAGTTCTTGGAATCTTTTAAAGTTTATTGTTTTCTAATATTTGTATTTTTTTTTGTTTTTTAAAGATTTTTTAATTACATTTGAGGCATTCAAATTCTTGAAGATGTTGTTTTTTTAAAATAAGTTTTTTTTTTTTTTTTTTTTTTTTTTAAATTTTGTACATATTTTAAAATACATAAAATTTCACAAACTAAGTTTCAATAGATTTTTCTGATATTCTGGGTATTATTGGGAGAACCCCATTACATTTGGTAATATGACCTTTATTTGTACACGACTTTCATATCACTCGATTGAGACTTTCTGGACTCAGATAGCTATTTACATGTGGGAGTATTTAAAAGAAACTGTGAAGCTATTAAGTAGTTTTAGAAAAGGGTATGGATAAAAGATTAAATAAAATAGCTTGCTTCCCGTGCATTAAATATGAAGCACGCGGGATCCCAATTTTCTAAACTCGAAATATTGGTAAATAAGAGTCTTTTTGGAGAGAATAATTTTCTTCTTCTTGTTGCACATACAACAAAAAATTTTTATGAAGATAATAAAAAATCATTTGTTTTTGTTACTAACAGAAAAGTTTTATTATAAAAAAATTAAAAACAATCAAATATGCTGAAAAATAATATTACATTCACATACGAATTTTTAAAACAGTTTGATGTTTTCTTTTTGGTTCCGGTTTTGTATTTTTGTGAGAGAAAAATTTGTTCTTTGAATTTCGCAAAAGTAGGCTTTTAAAAATAAGAAAGATATTTTAAAAATGCATTTAAATGCAATTGTTTTTTGAAAATGCATTTTTCGTTAAATATGCTATTTAAAATGTTAAATCTTTAACATAATTGAAAAGTTTGGAATCTTAACATTAAAATAAAATTGTCAAATTTAAGGACGCGAAAATCTGCTATGGATAATCCAATTTTTATAAAAACATGTTTTCATTTTTTCATATAAAAATAAAATTGTTTCTTATTTTTTGATTTTTTTTTTTTTTTAATTTGTATAAAAGTTGTTGTTTAATGTACACTTTTGGGATCTTTTAGGTTTTTTAGAAAGCGAAATAAAATCATGAGTTTTCTGAATTTCATGAATCTGAAAACGGAAATATATGTAAACATCTATAGACCATTCACGTAGAAAATTTTATGAAAATCGAAAGACACTTGGTATATTTTTGGAAACTATAAAAAATGTTATGCTCGAACTTCTAGGTTTAAGGAAATAATATGTTTCTTAAATTCTAGAATTTAAGATTTCTTTACAGTATTTTGGGTTAATAAAATTTTATAGCCAACAGAAATAAAAAAAAATTAATGTCATATCTCCTATTCTGTTTTATCAGTTTTCTTTTTTTTCAATTGCTTTATATATTTGTTCATATACATATATAATATTTGTTGTAAGTATATATCCTACTGCCCACATATGCAATGTCATTTAATATATGATGTCATTAATACTGTTTATATGACATTTTTCATTGTTGTTATTGTTGCTATTTATTTTTTTTTCTAGTTGTCATTAAGTTTTTTGTTGTTACAACTTGTGATGATATCATCATATAATATTGGCTGTCATATATTTATTTTTTTTTTGTAATTTAAATTTTTTTCTCCATTAATTTTATTTTATAACTAAAAATGTATATTGTTGGTTCCGTTCATTTTCTATATAATAGTCTCTATATGACTTTAGATTCATTATAGTACTTTTTATTTTTTTATATTTTTTTTTTTTTTAATGTTTTCGGTATCAATTGTTCTGCTAAAGAATAAAAGTTGTAGATTGAATGGATGTCTGTTTCTCTTCGTATGCCTGTCTAGTTATAGTGGTAACTGAAATTGTCTGCTGCTCATTAATTTTATCATTATCACAAAAACACTCATACATATAAACATGCATTTACTTCAACACATTTATACATATACATAGATATATATCCTGCTACCATCCTCTTTAACAAAGAGTGTAAATACCGCTCTCTTACATACACTAAAACTTTTAGAATCATACTTTTGGTTTAAACATAGCAAATGTCTATGTGTCTATCCTTAACAGACATTTTACTCTTATGCATTGTCCTGTTCTGTATGTAGTATTTTTTATGTTTATTTTTTTATTTTCTATTAAGTTCCTCTTTCAAACAAAACTTTTTATTCTCTACTACAAACTATGGAGCCAATGTTTTGTTTGATATGCACTGGTTTTGGTAGGGAAGTTGTATTTTTGTTCCTCTATAATTTTCCATTCCTTTGGTAGAGGTATTGTTAAAATTGGTGTTGAAAAAAGAAAAAAATGAAAGAAAAATAATTTTATGCCAAGTCAGGTCATTTGGTTGCGTTTGGTTTCTCTTCATTTTTGCTTCCAATCTAAATGGCTCAACACAATCCCTGTTTGGTCATGTTCTAATCATTGTTTGGTAAACTCAGCCAATTCACTGCTATGACTACTATAACTACCACTTCTACGAATGGTGGCTATGTCTCTGTATCTAGGTTTTGGTCTAACATTATAATGGCCTGGCTAACAATCCAGTACAAGTAGCATCATCATCATCAACAACAACAGCAAGTGCGGTAGTAAGAGTAGTTGTGGAATGTGAAGTTCATTTAATTTTTATCAAAGATTTTGATTTTATTTACCATGTATGTCTGTATGTCCGTTTGCCTGCATAGTTGTATACATGGAATGCTTTTAAAAGAAGCTTTAATAAAAACTTGTTTTTATTTTTATATGTGCATATATGTATGTTTATATATAGTAAATATTTTGTAGAGTTAATTTCCATGGTAAACAAATTAAGGAATAGTTATATATAGAAGTTGCCACAAAAACTAGTAATAATAATGAACAATAGTTTTTCCTGCTGTTGTAGTTTTTTTTTGGTAGAGTTTTTGAAAATAGTTTTTAATTTACAATAAATTCTTAGATTTTAAGATTAATAATAATTTTATATGTAGTTTAAAAATAGATGCTTTTTTATTTTAATTTCTAGGAAGTGTTTGTATAAGTTTTTAAGTAATAACCCAATAAACATCGATTCAAACCTTATAATTTTTTGGTAAATTTCCTTTAATAAATAGCATAATTATCAAATTCAATTCAAATTTTAAAAATATGGGTGTGAAATAAAGAAGAAAATTTCAAAAATTTCCAGTTAAAGTCTAATGTTAGGTTTTTATAAAATTTTCAAGTGATTGTAAAGTGTAAAGTTAAGTTTTTTTATATTTGATTTATTTTGTATTTTTTCTATTGTTTATAAGAAAATATTCAAATGTTTTTCATATTTAAAAAAGCTTACAGTTTTTTTTTTCATAAAAAAGTTTTAAACTTAGACATGTTTGTTCAAAAAATAAAATATTATACATACATTACAAAATAAAAATATTTGTACGCAATTATGCCGCAATAAAATGGACAAAATTACCTACTAAGGTCCATTACAAATGCTGTAAAATATGCTCAAAATTATGAATGCAAAATTTCCTTTTCAGCTAATATAAAAAATATATCAAATTATAATTTATTCATGCAAAATTTTAGTATGAAAAATAGTTTAGAAACAAATTTATTTCATGTTTAACTCAAGTGTAGTTTTAAATTTGTAAAAAACGTTTTGAAAATATTTGAGAAACATTTGTTTGTTAAAGAAACTTCCAGCTTAGTTTTAAATTATGAAAGCGTTTGACAAATACAATTGATATATTAGAACCTTTTTGTTGGAGAAAGACATAGTTTTGTATTTGAAATAATATGAATTTAAAGCCTATTCTCACAGCTATTGTTTGAAATTTAAACTTGCTTTCAAATGAATAAATATGAAATTTCAAAGGTTTGTGCTTATTGGGAAATAAAATTTATATAAATATAGACTAAATTAATTTTACATAAATTTAATTTAATTATAAATATAAGTATGTAGGTTTATAAAAAAAAAATTTAAAAATTTAAATGGTATTCATTTTAAAGTTTTTTAAATATTTATAGATTTTGTTTACTCTAGTATGATTAATATTATTTTTTTAGTTATCATTTTAATATTTTAAGACAAAATTGTACAATTAGACATTTTGAAAGACAATTCATTGGTCTTTATAAATTGCTTTTTAAGTGGTATTTTTGTATCTGTTTTTATAGAATGATTTCTCTGATTTTATTTTTTTAATTTTCCTACTTAATTTGAAGAACAATCAAAATTAAATTACATCGTGTATATATATTATTTAAGTATTTAAATATAAATATTAAAAAATTTTATTACGAATCGGGTTTTAAAAATTTTTATTTAGTGCGAAATTGGAAACGAGAAACTACCAAGAAGTGTTCGAAAGTGCCAAGTTTGACTTAAGAGAATTAAATTAAATTAGGAACCCAAGAAAATATAAAATCCATGAGATCAGACACAATAAGGTTAAAAATAAAATGCTTTTTAGTATATACATTGTACGCTTGTTATTCAAGTAAAAATCATTCGATTATTTCAATGATTTTTTAAAATAAAAAATTATTTAATTCATATTTTCAGAATTATCGAATAAAAATATTGATGCTAATTATTTTGCTTTTAAAACCAAAAACTGAGAATTATTTTTATCAGAAAAACAAGAGGTAATAATCGCAATTTAAATTGTAGTGAAGAAAAGTGCCAAAATAGTTTCAAAGTTCCGTAGAGCCACAAGGATAAAAAATAGTGGCAAAACGGCACAATTTTGACATAAATCCAGTCACTCTTACTCATATCAAACGTTGCTATTTATAATAAGTATTTATATCTCCTGTCAAACTTTAAAAGTTTTAGGTCTTTATTTATATTTTTTTCCTTAAATATAAATTTAGTATAAATAATTTTCAGTTCTACTTGGTACCACTTCCTGTCTGTCTATGTTACCTAAAAAACTCTAATCAAAAATTTGTTTAATACCTTGATAAATTCAAATTCTTTTAACAACTTTAATATTTTTTCTTTTGGAGCAAAATAATAAAATCAATAAAATTCTTAAGAGACAAGCAATTTCCGTTTTTATATGCATTTCAATATGGCAGGAGTATGCATACATTTGTTTTCCAACTTTTTTCAATATACATATATTTTGTTTTTTCTGTAGGCTTAAGTTTTATTGGAATTTTTTGGCCTTAAAATGAACCTGACTATTTATTTTCTGTTTCTATATTATTCTGCACATTCTGTTCTTTAATTTCATTTAATAAGTTTTTGGCTTTTCTTTCATCGAATAAAAATATCTACTGTTGGGGTGTGTGGGCTTAAACTGAAAAAAGGGAGAGAGAGTGGTAGATTTTCACAAATAATTTGGTAAAAGTAGCTGCTCTTATTAAAAGTTGTTTGCCAAAATATTGCACAATGTACCGGAAGCTCAAGCATTAAGGACACAATAAAGTTTTTTTTTCTTATGCTATTGTTGGGCTGTGTTTGGATATGTTTTTTTTTTGTTATTTATACACTTGGTTATTTATTTAATGAAAAGAGACCTTTTTAAAACAACAACAGCAAAGAATATTACCTACTATTACTACTTATACCACTAACATAATAATAACAATAAGAAGAAAAGCAACGAGCCATATTGTTGAAAACGGTGAGCGGGAAAAAAAGGAAAATAAATTGAGCCAAAAACACCTTCAACCGGATGCGGAAACATTAACCTCGAAATGTCAGCAAATGTAACGGTGGCGAATTAAATTTTTAGTTTTGTTACTGGGTCAACACAAACAATTTCCTATCCGCCAAAACACAATCAAAAAAAGTAACAACATAAAAGTTAAAAGCAACAAAAATAAAAGGAAATCTACATATAAACACAAAACTAAACAACAAGGACAACAAACAAAATTAAAAATTTAGTAAATAAAAAAGAAAAGATTTTTACTTTATAAACCAAGAAATAAACACAATGCTAAAAAAAAACTACACGGAAATCAACTTGTGTCAACAGCTTGCAAGCCACCAAAACAATATCGAACTTTCAGTAGAAAAATAATAAAACTACATTGAAGAGGGAGAGGGTGATAAATATAAAAACTCTCCAAACTAATGCAATCAGGTGCAAAAGCATAAACTAATACATAGACAATAGTAACAAAAACGTAGAAAATAAAAGAAACTACTACAACAATACAGACACCATTGCTTCTAAGAGATTACCAACACAATGAATAATATTGTCCTACAGTATCGTTCAGTTTTTTTTATTTAGTGCTGAAATATTTAAGCTTCGATTTCACTAAAAGCCATAAACTTTTGTTGCAATTTCTTATTTATTTTATATTTTTGCTTTAGTGCCCCAAAAACTAAAACTTATTTCATTTTAAGTCCAACTATCATAGAGAGTTATAAACGGAAATAAAATAATACATTCGTTTTTGTTTCTGTGAACTATAGTGAAATAAATATTAGCGAAGGAGAACAGAAGAGGAGGAAGAAAGGAAAAATAAAGTTATGACTATTTGCTTTTAAAACATTTTTATATTTTTACTAAAACATTTTTAACAACATACTTTTTAGATTTTATTTAATGGATAGGAATGTTTAAAGCTGGTAGAATATTAAATTTTTTAAGAAAAATAAATCTGAAATATCAGGTTTTATTACGAATGTTGATCTACATTTTGCTATGAGTATTAGTCTAAATAAAAATAATAAAAAACTTAAGAAATCAACTTTGAATAGATTCACGGATCTAGCACATTTTGCTAATAAAATAGTTCAATTTTTTTTTTTAATAGGTACCAAAAAATCGTTTTTTTAAACTTATTATGAAACACATATTTAAAATTTTGTCTCCTTTGTCATTTCATTTCTACAGGTTATTCTTTGCTTAATTTTGAAGATTTTTTTTTAACTTCAGAATGATGATACCTTTTGGTACAAAATAGTAATAAAAACTATTTGGCTCATAACGTCGAGTCTATACTAGAGAAATTTGTATCAAGGCAACCGTAAAATTTTTTCCTGAATTACAGATATTTTTTTTATATCTATCAATTATATTGGAAAAAATATTTCATAGGTATCAAAAAATATCAAAATGGCGTCTTTTATCAAGCAATGTGAAGACAAAGCTCTCAGTGTTCGAGCGCTGACAATTTTCTTTTAACGTTGCAATAATATCGACAAATTCAGTATACATTTGCCATTTTTCTTGATAAAAATTTATCTTTTTATTGCTATTGACTTTATTTAAACCTTTATAAAATAATTGGTAATAATGTTATGAAGATTTGCTTAAAAGTATTACAACAATTAACATCTATATTATTAAATAAGGAAACTGCTTATATCACAGTATAAAGAAAAAGTTTTTTAAAAAACCTTGTACCTACTTAGGAAACTTATAAGAAATTTTAAAAACAACCACTAATTATCACTCTTTAAGTAAAAAAGGGTATTAGTGATTGTTTAGCAAATTTCTTATTATTTCATATATAAACATTCTGCATCTTTCATTAAATGACAGAGTCAGTTCCCTGGCAAATGAATTAAAAATTTTATGGTTAAAGTTTCTATGCAGTAGGTCAATAGAATATCTGGGGGTCTAAGTTATAAATTATTTCAAGATTTTTATTTTGTATTATTTGCAGTTTTCTCGTGTAAGTTTTAGCAGCTTTATGAAACCAGACTTGGCAACCATAGGTCATAATTGGGCGAATACACATTTTTTAAATAAGAATCTTGTTTTTTACATTAAGTTTAGATCTTCTATTGATCTAAACTTAATTCATTTAAACATCACATATATTGTATGTGATGTTTAAATGAAAGTTTCTTATCTAAAATAATTTCTAGATATTTAATGCTTTCTTACAGTGGAATAAAAACTCCCCTAGAATATAAATGTTTTATAGAAATACATTTCTGCGACCTTTTTCTTGATTTTTGATCTTTTTGATTATAGCATTAGAAACTTTACCGCAGCAGATAAAAACACTATCGTCTGCGTAAAAAGCTACTTATTGATTCTTGCGAACAGTAATATCAAAAATATAAATTTAGTAAAAAGTTGGCGATAATACCGACCCTTGCGGCAGACCCGCAGGTATGTGTCTATCACTAAATAGCATGTTGTTAATAGATACTACAAATGAGCGTTGATCTAAAAAGCTTTTTATTATCTTTTGTAGGTACGTTGGATATTTAAAGAAATTTAGTTTAAAAACTAGGCCTTCATGCCATATTGAATCGAAAGATTTTCAATGTCAAGGCAAATAACTAGAGTACTCTTACGATTTATGTTGTTTGTTTCAAGAAAATTAACGACTCTTTTAGTTGATGCACTTTAGAATGTTCCTTACGGAATCCAAACTGTTGAGGGTTAATAATATTGTTTTGACTGGAGAAGTCTAAAATTCTCTTATTAATTATTTTTTTCAAATACTTAATCGAATAGACTTAGTATGTTGATTGGTCTATAGTTAGACGGTAATTTAGGATCTTTTCCCGGTTTAGAAATTGGGATAACTTAAGTAAAACTTTAAAACCTTAAGTAAGGATAATGCTATTAATGTTATCTAAACCGGGGGCTTTATTATTTTTCAATAAAAATATAAACGATTTAACTTCATCTAAATTGGTAAGTTCTACGTTAGATCTGTCAAGAATAGTATCGTTAAAATTATCAATGAATCTTGAAACAGTTTTGTCGATAGGTGAATAATTATTTAAAGTGATGGTGTGAGAATTACCAAATACGTCTGCTATTGAATTGGTATTTTCGGTGCCAGTTTTTAAAACTTCACCATTTACATGAAGATCACTAAATGGCTTATTGCTGTTTTTAAGGATTTTTGTTAACTTTCAAAATTTTTTTAGAGCCCGGAGTCTCTAAAGGTATCCTGATACTAACAATTTTTACGACTTACAGGTATTTTCTTAAAAGCTTCTATAAATGTAGATATTAATTACACACAAAGAAAAAACATGATTCCGAAATGCTCGCGGAAATCAAGTGATGTTCCTAAGTAGTTTATATGGCTAACACAATCAAATTATTGTGTTTTAGACTAAGCTGAATCGATTATTTTTTGTTCTGATCATTTTAACATATGATGCTTTGTAATAATATAAAGTCGGTGTACTAAAAGAATAATATGTTTCCTAGTAACATATTATTTCAATGAAATATTTGTATGTAATATTTTAATGCGAGGGGTGACAATAATATGCTCGTCTTTATTGTTGTCTCTCTTTCGAAATAATTTACTCATTCAGTAATGAAATCTTAAATGTGACGGACGCAAAGTGAAGAAAAACGTTTAAAAAAGTTCACAAAATTTTTATTAAAAAACTTTATTATTATTTTTTAATAATGAGTGCTGACGGAGCAAATCATCAATGGCCAAATTTCAAATTGGAAATATTTTTCGGTAAGTACAATAAATATCAATAATTCAGTGCGGTCAAATATAAAAATAATAATAAAAAAATGTATTTCTACAATTTTCTTTTAGGTGTGTGAATGTGAAGATGAATTTTCTTGAACGAAATCGTCCAGTGAAGGCTGTCGTATTTGTTTTTTAATTATTTTCTATTCACAAAATTTAAATTAAAAAATAATAATAATAAATAAAAATACATTTTAACCGTATGCATAGTATTATGATTGGGGGTATTATAATATTTAATATAGGGATCATGTTATATTTATGCAGTATGGTTGTGAGGACTATCACATATAAATGTTATGATTATGAGGTCCATATTATATTAATATTGGATAGGACAATATTATGTTCACAAAAGGGTATAATAACTGATATGATTGAGGGAATCATAAACCTAAACATTAATGATAGTTACCGATTATGGTTTGACCAACCATGTTTTTTCTTTGCGTGTAATTAAAATAAATCTCTAGATTATCTGAGTTAGAAACACGTTGATCAATGCTCTGACACCTAATTTCAATTTCCACCCAGTTTCTGATTGCTGACCAGTCAGCACGATGATACAAGGGAACTCGATATGTCATTTTTTGAATATGACCAGAAATAATACAAGTTATTGGTATATGGGCCGACTTTAAAACATTTGAATGTATATCAAGGTTTGAAAAAAGGAAGCATGAGTTCGTTAAAAAAAAGTCTACTGTAGACGAATGTACAGAGTTGATATTTTGAACAAAAAGTGGCTACAGAGCTCCTTACCGGCTGAATTACTCTATACACAATTACAATGAGTATGTTGGGTATTCAGATCAATGAAGATAAAAAGTCATTCGAAAAACTGGTTAATTTATTCAAATCAGCCTTGAAGTTGGAAATGTGATGCTGATGTAAATATAACTGGACTTTTATTAATCATTACTTGTATTGAAATACTCTCATCAGTACTTGTTTTGATTTTCGGTAACAACATATGCTCAATATTACCTTTAATTGCAATTAAAATCCCGCCGCCATGTGTAGACCGATCCTCTCTATAAACTTTATAGCCACCAAGTTGAAATCTGTGGTAGGGTTTCTAGAAAGTCTCATTTAAGAGGAGAATATCGATTTGCTTTTTGTGCAAAACGTATTCAGATTTCCACTAAATCGCACTATAGTGAAAAAATTTGAATTTTAACTATCTTGCACCACTATAGTTACAAAGAAACATTTCTTCACTACCACTAAAAAATTTTAGTGATATTGCAATGGTAGTGAAAAAATTTTCACTACACTCCATAGTACAAAATCTGAACAGTCACTACTAGAGTATTCATTTTACTCGACTTTTTCATTGTTCGAATAAAGAAATAACTCGAAAATGCAGTTTTTAAGTTACTCGAATAATCGAATAAATCTTTTAAGTTACTCGAGTTATTCGATTAATTTATACTCTAAAATTTTACTCGATTTTTCAATGCTTATCAAAAAGGAAAACAAAAATATAGCTTAAAATAAGAAATAGTCTTTCCAAAATAATATAAAATTAAAATTTGCGTAATTATTTATGAATACTTGTTTTTTTTGCTTTGATAATGCCGTTGTTTCTCTATATTTAATATATAGGTCTAACAAATTTGGTCTATCAATTTGAACCAAATTTTATATTAAGGGTAGTCCGAAGTGCTTTTTGTAACTTTTGTGACGCTATAAAATGACTAGTTTTTACACTGTGAAAAAAATGATTCCCATTTAAAGGTAATTATCAATGCCTTTGATAAAAATTAAAACTAATGATGAGTTTTTATCCATTTTGGAATAATTTACGATTTTGTCTCATAACCTCGCTTTTTAATTTGGACACACAACAACAGAGGTTTTCATTTATATACAAAATGTTTGTACAATATTTTTAAGTATCGAAGATTTACTAAACCCAGATTTATTTTGGGTATAAGGTTTTATAATTCATTGTTCAATTATGTTCAATATTTAAAAGATGATCATTTAAAATTATACAAATGTATACAATTTTTAAGATAATTTACTCTTATTTGTTTTGTAGTGATCTCGAGACAATGTCTTTCCATTTTGTGGAAAATGTTTAACAATATCAGTGTAAAAATATAAGAAATTATATAAACTTGTATAATAAATTAGTCAAATATACATTTAGTTAGAACTACTGACTTTTCTCCATTTAATGGACAAATTTATTGTAAATTTAAAATAAATAATTCTTTATCCCAAATATACGCGTAGGAATTATAATTGGCTCTATTTTGAATTAAACCACAATTTCTACCAAAATATAAAATATTTTATTTCTCGTTTCTTCCTATTTTTGTTATAATTTAGTAAAAACGACTCAGTATAATATTTTATGCAAATATTATTTGGATTTTTGTCCGTTAGGCTGTGAAAGATATGCGAAAATATATTTATTAGTTTCTGAGTTATTGCATTTTGAAAATGAAAAAAGCACTTTGGATCCTTTTTTTTAGATAAAATGGTTCAGCTATTCTTAAAATAAAGAACGAGTTTACATGCTAAACTTAAGTCCAAATTCCTTCTATATTACAAATTTCATTCAAACCATCACATCCTCTACACCATACTGAGCATTTATTGGTATATAAACTATATACTTTCATTCGTAGAACCAAAAATATGTTTTTCCAAATCAAGCTTAAATTCCTTCAGTTTATTTCTTATTATTTATTATATTTATATTAAAATTATTTGAATTTTACTTTATAATTTTTTAAAGTGACGTTTAAATTTTTATTTAATTTTGTAATTAAAAAACGACCTTTAACTACGTATTGTAATTTAGGCATATATTCGTTTCTTTTTATTAAACACAATTTTTTTAATAAATTCCAATTTATGGTACCACTTTTAGATTCGAAACATTCTATACAAATTTTGAAACATTGTTCCTAAGCTAAACTTTTTAGGAAACTAAAATTAAAACATCCTAAAAAGTAGTTAAGAAAGGAAATATTAAAAATATTTTTTTACTCGAATTATTCGATTAATCGGCATAATTTGCTCGAATAAATTGTTACTCGAAATTCTTGATTTTAATTTAATCGAACAATTATTTGATTTTCATTTGTCGATTAATCGAACAAACAATATTCGAGTGAATACCCTAGTCACTACACATAAGCTGCAAATAATTTTTTTTCACTAAACATAAACATGACATTTTTCCAATCAATCAGAACTCACTAACTTATTTTAGAGAGCTACGATGGTAATTTATCAAATTTATAATCCTTTTAGAACAACATTACTTAAGTTGGAATTTCTTTTAGTGTATTTTGGAAATCGTATAAGCGTATTTGTGTATATTGAGACATCCATATATAAACTAGTAACGTTAGTGACTTATGTATCATTCCGCAGACCGAACGCCTCACAGTGGGGTCAAACGCAAATTTTTTGGTAATAAATCTGTATCTCCTAAACTACTGTTTGGATTAAATTGAAATGTATGAAAGAGTTGCAGAGGAGGACGTAAGCTTTGAGAAAAATCATCTTGTAGTCACCCTGTGATAACACAAGAAAATCTACAGGGTGTAAAGATTGACTACCTTGAGTATGTAAAAGTTTTAAAAAATCGTAATTTATACAAATGAAGTCCGATTTTAAAGATTTTTATATTTCTGTAAAGTGCTTGGCAAGATAAAGAAAAAAGATGCTTACTTACCCAAGTTATCTCTTACACTTAAAAAGATATTAGCACTTGAATTTTGAATTTTTGATTTTTTGGCCCGACTTTCTTTCGTTTTTCGGAAATAAGTCCTGAGGTATATGAAGTAAATTTTTTTTAAAAATATCCTGCCATTTGCTATATATTTCAAAATAATATACTGAAAGAATTTTTGGATTATCTCAATGCGCCTAGAAGTGAAAAATATTCAAAGTCAGCACTCTGAAATTGATATGAAAAATTGCTATTTTTTACAAAAATATAGTACAATTCTTTCACTTTTTACTCAAAGTTCCGTTTAAGAAAAAAATTTTTTCTTTATATATTTCAAAAGACAAGGTTGCAGAAATGGCTAATATAGAAATTTTGAACTGATTTAGGCCTGCACCCTACATCAGGCATTGGTCGAAAATGGTGAATTTTGGGAAAAGTTAAATTTTTTAAAAATCTTTAAAATCGGTCTTCATTTGTATAAGCTACGATTTTTTTAAACTTTTACATACTCGAGGTAGTCAATTTTGACACCCTGTAGATTTCTTGTGTTATCATAGGGTGACTACAGGATGATTTTTCTCAAAGCTTAGGTCCTCCTCTGAAACTCTTTCATACATTTCAATTTAATCCAACCAGTAGTTTAGGAGATACAAATTTATTACCAAAAAATTTGCGTTTGGCCCCACTGTGCGCCTAAAGTTATATAGATAAAATTTTTGGTCTCTCGAAAAATATATCCATTGCGAAAGGATTTTTGGAAATTCGAGTATTTAAAAGACTATATTTCTATACATGTTTTAAAATACATTTTAAGTTTAAAATTGGTTAGTGAAAATTGGCGTTAGTTCTACAGTTCCACTAACTTTAGTGGAGGGTTGTTTTTTGCACTAAAGTATTTAATGAAAAAAAATGTACTAGGCTTGAGCTGAAAAATTTTTAAATATCACTAATTAATTTTAGTGGAAAAAATATTTTTTCACTTCCACTATGCTGAGTTAGGCTGACATTTTTCAACTCACCACTAAAAAATAAAGATTGTAGTTAAAAATATTGCACTATCACTAAGTGTTTGTGGAAACTGCAAATTTAGTGCACTACCCCCAACTATGCTCAATTGTTATGTCTTGGGCATTCCAGTGCATAACATGAACATTTTGAATGCAAGTTGGATTATATGGCATGTTGAAGCATCATACCCAAAACTCGTAGCTTGTCGTACTTATTATGACATTTTTAAAAAAATCTCTAGAATAGATTCTGCGAACAAGAATTTCTTTTCCTCGATAAAAATGAGCCTATATTTCTGGGGAAAAAATTCAAATTTTTTTCTTTTAAAAATTTAAAATTATGATATTAAATTGCTGTTTTCTTTTATTATTTTTCTTATTTTTTATTATTCCTGTATTCTGCTAATAAATATGCATCGTTGGAATAGACTTTCTACGAAATGTTTTTTCAACGGGACACTAATATGCATATCGTTTGTAAATAAGTCCACTACGTTGGCTTATTCACACTTCAGAGGCTCTAGATTTTAAATACAAGGTATGTGCTTTTCATAACATGTATTTCTAAATTTCTTAATCTGGAGTAGGAAAATGTCAATCAGGCGTATAACTAAAATTGACATGCACAAGTTCTTAAATATATGTATGTGTGGGGCTTTAGATTTATACTTAATTTGGCTATGTATTTTGTTTGAGTTTTTTGTGAAGTATTTTTGTGACCAAAACACTAAGATCTCACTGTAAATCACATGATATTATCCCTGCACTAAAAATTTACCAGCCATACAAATTCAAAACATCATCGTATGTATTATAACTAAAATGTTATCGTTATATTGTTGTTTATTATTTGTTGAATTTGAAAAAAAAAAAACTTTAAAGTTGTTTGCTTATGGCATATATTTTTATTTCACTAATACATTCATATGGATGACACAAAAAAACCTAACAAAATATAACAATACCCAGCGGTTAAATTTGCGAGGCCTCTACCGCGCAGGCCTCTTAGAAGGCCTTTTTTCAGATGCAGTTGCTCATGCTAACATGCCTTCTCTAATAAGGCCTTCATGAATGTCTAATCCCTGCCTTCTAAAAGATCCGACAGACCTTCCGACTTCGCTTCTCTTGGAAGGACCGTAAGAAGTTGTATTTTTTTAAATATATCTTGTTTTAAACAACAACAAATCTATTTATAAAAAGTACATTGTTGTAATTCCCTTCTCTTAGAAGGAAAGAAAGACTACAGTATTTGAAAAAACAAAACCGTGCAGAAACCGTTACAAAAACAATATCAAAATTCAAAGCAGAAATTCCAAAAAACAAAAGAATGATAAATCATTTAGTTGCCTCCAATTCTTTGTCTGAATAGGATGTGATTTTCTAAGTTAATTATATTTTTTATTTATGGTTTTTATTATAAGTATTTTATTAAAAATGTCTTTATATTTTTGACAAAATAATTTAACAAAAATTTTAAGTTTTTTTCAGGAATATTAAATAAAAATCAACAATTTCTATACAAATGTCATTTTCAAATAATTTGTCTTATATCGACTTAAGATTTTTTGTCAAAAGTTAACAAAAATGTTTTTTTAGTATTAAATTTTTTTTTTTTTAAGTTTTAACATTTTACATTAATTTAAAATAAAAAAAATGTATATATTTTATATAAATAGAAAAATATTTTATTAAATAGTGTAGACCTGTAGAAGGCTTTCTGTAGAAGAATTCTTTTTAGTACTTCTACAGAAGGCCTGCTTGCAGTTTTCAATAAAAAGGTCTTCTAGAAGGGCTGTATCGGGTCGCGAATGTGTAAGGCCTACCTCCCAATGACATCGCGTGTAAAAATGAAATGAACATGGAATGCAGGGAGAAGGTCTTCTGGACATAAAAAAGGCCTTCTAGAAGGGCTCTTTACCCCTTCTTTTTACCACTGGGTAAAACTTTATTTTCTATGTATGAGTATAAGGAATTTTCGGCAATGTTATGCAAATCATAATATGAAAAAATACAAAAAAAAAAAAAAAAAAAAATATTTTACTATAATATATTGTTCTTGTAGCTGCTGTTTTTTGTTTTTAGTAAAATGTTTTTGTTGTGTTCTAAATGTTGTGGTATGTAGTACGCTTATGTTGTATTTTGTCATACTATATATGGACATACGTATATGTTGTTGCAACAATATATTTTGTGTTTATTTTTCTATTGCTTGTGTTTTCATATGAACAATATTTTCAAAACTTACAGAGGTATCATTGAAGGAGAAAGCTTTAAAGATGAACATTTTTCATGAGTGAATAACGAAATGAGACTAAAGAGAAAATTCTAGTAAATACTGGATCGGTTATACATAAAATTATTTAAATATTTTTTAAACCACAATGTGATTTTTTGTAATTTAAATAAATTTAAAGAATATAAAACAATTTCTTAAATTTTTAAATCCTGTAAGTTAGTACAAATTTATAAAAAATATAAAATATAAAATATTATAAGTCTTTCAAAAAAAGTTTTTTTCTTAATAAAAATCAAAACAAAAATAAATAACTTAAAATTTGCTCTTTTTATTTTGTTGAGATTTTTTCCCTTAAAAAAAAGAGAAAAAAAATTAACTTTATAGTATTTAAAATTAAAAAGTTTTGTGTTGAAAAACGGCTGTTGCAACCTTTTTTCCATTTTTTTGCTGCTGTGTTTTGTTATGAATGTCCTTGTCTTAATTTCAGTTGGATGATGAGGGTAAATAAATGACATTCATTTTATATAACATTACCACAGCATTATAAAGTTTAAATTTTTTTCTTATTTTTTTTGAAAAAGGAAAAAAAAATCTCTGCTTAAATTTTAACGCCCTTGCCAGGGCTTTCCTTTTTATATTTCATTTATTTATTTTTTGTTATTTAGGTACATACTTTCATTTTAGTCTTTTTTTTTTCATACTTTGGTCTTTGTTTTAATCATCACTCACTTTTTATATTATTTCTCATTACCAAAATCTTTTCCAGCCATCTGTCTAGTAGAAAATAAATGTAAAAACAGAAAAAAATAATAAAAGTAAAAAGCGAAACCCTTAAAGCAGAGAGAAAAAATATATAAAAAGTATAAAACAAAAGTTCTTGCTGCCTATCTTTTTTACAGCCTGTTGTATGTTGACTACTGGTTCAATGACTGACTATATGACTGACTAACTGTCAGTTGGTCTGTATGTCTTTCTGTTTGTCTGTATGAAATTTGTTATATTATAGGTTATATTTATTTGTGTTTGAATAAGTGTGTGTCGATTTAAGCGTTAGTTTTGCTGCTGCTACTGCTGCTCCTGCTTTCCGGCCTGACGTCCGTACAATGTCATTTCCTTTTCTTATTTTATCATTAAGACCTAATTACAAAAATTTTATCTGTTTTTGTGTTGCGTTTTCTTTAATTACGTTACATTCATTACATCATTATGGCGGTAAGTAACATTAAAAATTGTTAACCATCATCCTTGGTAGAAACGCACCAACACTCACACTGATGCCAGGAGTCTTATATTCTATTTATCTGCTCCCTATTCTAGTTACAAGTACTCATTATTATTGCTTGTTCTGCGTACTCGTACATCTGATTTTTTTTTTTTTTGTATTACAACTGAACTGTAAAATAAAGCATCTATGTGTATATCTTGAACATTTGTTATATGAATAGGCAGATATTTAAAAGAGTGGAATTTAAAATAGAAAATATATTTTCAAATAGTCATTAAGTTCGAATTTTTGTTGGTCAGAGTTGCAGAAAAGAGGTTTTGTTTCCAAGTCGCAGATTAAAAGTTTAATTTTAAGATTTTTTGTATATTTTATCTTATTTCCTTATTGTTCGGCTATAAAATAAAAACTCTTTTATGTTTTAATTTTATTATATTAATATTATTTATCCATTATTTCGACCAACTTTGTTGGTCATTTTCAGGGATAAGTGTTTACTAAAAATCAAAAAACAATTACAAATATAAAATATTCTTAATGATAACAAAACAAAATAATAATAATTACATTTAATTGTGTTGCAGTGTTGTCGTTATTATTGTTCATAGCTTTTGTCACTGACTTTTTATACCCTAGGGGAGGGTATTATGCGTTTGTGCTGATGTTTGTAACACCCAAAAATATTGGTCTAAAATAAAAAATAAAATAAAAATAATTTATACCAATCGGCTTAGAATCACTTTCTGAGTCGATTTAACGATGTTCGTCCGTCCGTCTGTCCGTCCATGTAAACCTTGTAATCAAACTACAGGTCGCAATTTTGAACCAAAATTAATGAAATTTGGTACACAGGTTTCTATAGTCCAGGGACGAAGCCTATTGAAATTGGTTATGATCGGTCCATCATTTCACCTAGCCCCCATACAAATGTCCCCCCGGAATAGGGTTTTTACTATCATAAATCCCTTGAATATAGCAATATTTGGAACATATAAGTTTTATATAAGTCTAAATAAGTGTACCAATTTTTAAAAAGATCGGTATATAATTAACCATAGCTCCCATATAAACCCCTTTTCAGAAAATCACTTTAACGGGCATAAATGACATTAAAATGTTAGTATCAAGTTAATATTCAACACAAATAAGTTTTATATGAACATAAATGATAGTGCCAAATTTTACAAAGATCGGTCCATAATTTACCATAGCTCCCATATAAGGCCCTCTTTCGGGAATCACCCAAATGTGAATAAATTCATATAAATGTCAGCATCAACGTAATGTATTTATACCCTACACCACCATAGGTGGGGAGGGTATTATGTGTTTGTGCTGATGTTTGTAACACCCAAAAATATTGGTCTAAGACCCACCTTAATTTATACCAATCGGCTCAGAATCACTTTCTGAGTCGATTTAACGATGTCCGTCCGTCCGTCCGTCTGACCGTCTGTCCGTCCATGTAAACCTTGTAATCAAACTACAGGTCGCAATTTAGAACAAAAATTTATGAACAGATTTCTTTTGGTCCAGGGACGAAGTCTATTGAAATTGGTTATGATCGGTTCATTATTTCACCTAGCCCCCATACAAATGTCCTCTCGGGAAAGGGTTTAAGGTTCATAAATCTCTTAAA
Organism: Protophormia terraenovae; assembly: GCA_951394005.1. Lineage (NCBI taxonomy): Eukaryota > Metazoa > Arthropoda > Insecta > Diptera > Calliphoridae > Protophormia > Protophormia terraenovae. The sequence continues at coordinate 150,763,745 of OX596074.1, forward strand.
TATAGCAATATTTTAATGAAAATTGGCACATATAAGTTTCATACAAGTCTAAATAAGTGTGTCGAGTTTTAAAAAGATCGGTCCGTAATTACCCATAGCTCCCATATAAACCCCTTTTCAGAAAATCACTTTAACGGCCATAAGTCCTATTAAAATGTTAGTATCAAGTTGATATTCAACCCAAATAAGTTTTATATAAACATAAATGATAGTAAAAAATTTTACAAAGATCGGTCCATAATTTACCATAGCTCCCATCAGGCGCGGATCCAGCCAAAGCATTTGGGGGGGGAAATTTTTTTATCGTCACTGGAAAAATTATGGTTTTTTATATAATTTTTGAACAATGAAAATTTAACCATTAATTTTTTTATTTTCTTACTTAGATGTAAAATTTAAAGTCAATCTGATAACACAGAAACAAGTATCCAATAAACAAATGTATTAGTGAATAACTCATTGAATAAAATTTTTTTTTTAATTTTCAAATCTCACCAAAATTATTATATCAATTACTATAAAAAATTAAAAATAGAAAAAATTTTCGAGTTAAAGAATTTATTAAATCAATCAAGTAGATGATTAAATGAATTAGAAATTTTTATTTGTGAAATAAAATCTTACTTAAATTCAATTTTTACTGGAATATATTATGTTAATTGAAAAGTGTACGGTAATCATTTTCACTGCAAAGAGGAGCGTGAAGAAAATCTAGTGAAAATTATGTAAATAAATCACTTTATAAAAGTTCGTACTATTTCAGTCTAAAATTTAAAATTTTAAATTTATCTAAGAACAAAATAAGTACTTTGTTTTCATTTAATCTGTGCTACAAGATTATATTTTTGTAGTTTTACTCGAAAAACGATTTTCTTGAGTACATCACCAACCAATTTTTGAGAAAATTTAAAAAAAAACAATTTTGAGATTAGTTGCTGAACTAAAAAATTCGTAGCTCCCTAAATTTTAGGTTAATTTTAGATTTTTTAATTGATTAGGAAGAACCTAGCTTTTAACTACAGAGTCATTCCATTTAAAACCAACAAGAAAAATTACGATTTTTGACTTTACATCTCCGAATTTGATGATATTTGGTACAATCATTATTCCTGTCAAAATTAAGACTAATTCAAATTTCAGTGCAAAATAGCTTAAAATATGTATAAATTTGTATAAACAAAATTACAAATACCTTTTAAAGTATTTATGATATGATAATTTATTGAGATGTCATATTAAAGGTATCAAAATTAACTTTAATATGACGTATAACATGATGTTTATTTCAACATCAAAATGGTCCATATCTATATCAATTTTTCGTTTAAGGGTAAATATTTCGAAAAGTGGTCTTTTTAAAAATTTAAAAAAATATATGTTAATGATGAAAATGTTCTATAACTGTGGAAAGTATCATTCTGGGTTTCGCAATATTTTAGGAGTTATTACCGCAAATATCATAATGAATACGAAATATTTATTGCAATTCGAATTGTTTTTTTTGTAATAAAATAGAAAAATCGCCAATTTCTTCCAAAAATCATCCAGATGTAATAAAATTCGGCAAGAATAATATTGACGCTGGTAACGAAAATGCCGTGTTTAAGTTTAAAATGAGAAAAATTGTTTTTTTAAAAATGAATACGAAATATTTATTGCAATTCGAATTGTTTTTTTTGTAATAAAATAGAAAAATCGCCAATTTCTTCCAAAAATCATCCAGATGTAATAAAATTCGGCAAGAATAATATTGACGCTGGTAACGAAAATGCCGTGTTTAAGTTTAAAATGAGAAAAATTGTTTTTTTAAAAATACGAATGTCTTCCAAATTATTTACGTTACAACGTTCATTGAAGTAAATGTAATGAAATTACCTTTAAAATGATACCTGATATATGTTTTTATGTTCAATTTTATTGGTGGATAATTCGCGAATTAAATTTAGCGGTCGCGTATTTCAAAAAGTGGTATTTTTAAATTCGTGAAAAATATATATGTGGATGATGGAACTATTTTTAATGTTCTATGTAAATATCGTGATGGGATTGTACCAAATATTATAAATATTATATTCGGAAGAGGTAAGAAAATCAGCTGGTGATTTTAAATGGAATGACTCTATATTAAAATACTTTTCTATTTTAAAACTTCAACAATGATGGAATTTTTTTTTTTAGACTGAAAACAATTATTTTTTTCTATCGTCTTAATGATATTTTGTTTACAATAAAATGAAATGCCAATCTTTAAAATAGTTTAAAAAAATCAAAAATTCTATCAACAAATTTTTTATAAAATCGAGTAAGCTCTCTTTGTCTAACTAAAAAAACTAAATCTTGCTATATTCACAGCAATAATGTTGTTAAATTAATTGCATATTGCATATTTTTTATTGACTTTTATAAAGAAATTATTATTCCAAACCAAAGAAATAAATACGACAACAAACCTGATTATTCTACTTTCAAAAAAGCTTAATAGAAAAAATACAGGAACTTAAAAAAAATATAAGCATAACTCCAAATGTTGAGAGGCATTTAAAAAATTAATTTCTAAATATGAAAATTGTTCGCACAGATGTAAGACAAAAAGTAAAGCAAAAGAAAAAACAATTTATTTTCTTCAGTACAATTTTCAGAAGGTTTAATAGAATATTTGGGGAAAATTAAGCGAAAAGTATTATTTTTGTCATCATCTTCCAGGAAAATGGTAGACATTTTCTTGAGAAAATGTTAAATTAATGGTTTTTATTTAAAGAATTATTTTTTAACACAAAATTAAGAATATTTTAAATAAACACTTTTTAAATATTTTTCTTGAAAAATTACAATTTTCAGACTTTAATTATTTCATTTATTAATTAAATCTGTATAGGGAACCAAAATTCCCATCATATGTAAAATTTATTAAATCTAGAAAAAAAATACTATTTTTTGTGTAAAAGAGCTGGGAAAACATTTGTGTTCTTTATTAAAAAAAATTGTTAACATTTATTAAATTTTTTCTGTGTAAATACATTTCTTTATTTTTGATGTTAAAAAATTGCTTCGTACGAAATTTATAAAAGATTCTGATTTATAAAATAAAAAATATTTTTCATGAAGTCAAAATGTTTAAGTATTATTAAAACATTAGTTAGTGTAATTTCTATATGACTGATGAAACTAGCACTTACATAATAATTTTTTAATTGACATATACATTTTTAAACGTATGTAAAGTTTAAGCTGGAATTGCATTTCCTATATTTCTATTATTAAGCAAGTCCCAATTTTAAAAACCCATTTATTACCTTAAAAATTTTCGAAGGAAAAGTATGATAAATACTTTTTTCTAAACATAGTTTGGCCGTTCTTATACTATCTTGAGGATAAATTCATTTTGCCTTCTTTTATTTTCACTAAAGAAAATTTTTCTTAAAGATTTTTTTATTTTTTCCTTTTCCTATTGTAGATTTTTAAATTTTCTTAGTTCGAAATCCATTTTGGGGGAAGAAATTTCCGATTTCCCCCCCCCCCCCCGTGGATCCGGGCCTGGCTTCCATATAAGGTCCCCTTTCGGAAATCACCCAAAAGTGAATAAATTCATATAAATGTCAGCATCAACGTAATATTCTGTATTTGTTTGTCTTATTTTACACTTATGAGTATCGGTCCACATTCGAATCCATGTCTAATAAAAGACCCCTCCTCGAATTATACTGTGCACAATGGTGTAGGTATCATATGGTCGGGCCTAACCGACTATATCTTTTTCTCTCGTTGTGTTTTATTTTACACTTATGAGTATCGGTCCACATCTGAATCCAAGTCAAGACCCCTCCCCGATTTATAATGTACACAATGGTGTAGGGTATCATATGGTTGGGCTTGACCGACTATATTTTTTCTCTCGTTTCGTTTTCTTTTGTTATTTTTATGTTTTGTTTATTGTATGTCGATAAATGTGATTTTTTTTTAGAAGTATTTATTAAATTATAAATTTTTTTTTTTTTTTTTGGTTTATATTATTTTAATATATTGTCTATAAAAAAATTTCATAAATTTCGATATATTACTTTTTATAGAAAAAATTCGATACATTTCTTTTTATAAAAAAATTTCAAAAAATTTTTAATTAGGAAATTTTCTATAGCTTTTTAGAAAAATTCGATATATATATTTTTTTTAACTCTTCGTCATACAGATGTTTCAATTGTCACATTCGTAACAAATATGGTCTGGCCAGACCAGTTCTGTAATTTTATATATTTTAATGGAAATTTTGTTTTTCTTTATATTATTACATTTGTATAACTATATTCTAGCATCACTACTACATACTTTTGCAAGATATTTCATTTTTCCATTGATAAACTTCACGAAATTCTCCTTGTTATGAAACGCATACAATTTTTCTTTTCAAACATTTGAGGTTTTATCGGTATTAAACTCATAACACAAAATATGAACGAATAGGTGGAAAATCATAAAATAACATGTGTAAACTGATGGAAGTTCAGTTTAAAAGTTTTTTATAAAATAAAATACAATAAAAAAGAACGAATAACATCGTCAAACCACATAATTTTCCACACAAAATATAACTGGTCCAGCCAGACCATATTTGGTACGAATGTGACATGTACACAAATTTATCCTCATAACTAGTCTTGTATTATTAGGTTTATCGTTCTGAAATATATGAAAATAAATTTTAAATCTGCAATTGGTCTATCCAGACCAGTTTGTAAGACGAAGGGTTAATAGAAAAATTTTAATACGTTCTTATTAGTAAAATTTGAATATTTTTCGATAAATTTTAGTTATAGAAAAATTTCGATAAAATTTTGTTATAGACAAATATGAAAATGTTATGTTAAAGAAAAATTTCGATACATTTTGTTAGAAAAGTTTCGATAAATTTTTAAAAAATTTCCATCATTTTTGTTATAGAAAAATTTGTATATATTATTGTTATGGAAAAATTTCGTTAAATTTTTGTTGTAACAAAATTTCTATACATTTCAATAAATTTTTGTTATAGAAAAATTTCAATAAATTTTTTTGTAGAAAATTGTTGATACATTTTTTTTAAGAAAATTCTATTTAATTTTAGAAAAATTTCTATATATATATTTTTTTTTTTTAAGAAAGAAAATCGATACATATATTTTTTTTAAGAAAAATTAAAATATTTGGATAATTTTTATACCTTACACCATCATATGTGGGAGGGTATTATACATTTGTACTGAAGTTTTTGTAACACCAAAAAATATTGGTCTAAGATTAATTTATACCAATCGACTGAGAATTTAACGATATCCGTCCGCCTGTCCGTCCATGTAAACTTTGTAATCAAGCTACAGTTCGCAATTTTGAACATAAATTAATGAAATTTGTCACACATGTTTCCTACAGTCCAAGGAAAATTGGTTGTGATCGGTTCATTATTTCACCTAGCCCCCATACAAATGTCCTCCAGGAAGAGGGGTTTAGCGATCATAAATTGTTTAAATATAGTATTGTTTTAATAAAATTTGCCACATATAAGTTCCATATAAGTCTAAATCTGTATGCCTAGTTTCAGGAAGATCTGTCCATAATTGGCCATAGGTCCCATATAAAGCCTTTTCAGAAAATCACTTAAAGGGGCAAAAATCCCAGTTAATGTTCAACACAAGTAAGTTTTATATAAATATAAATGACAGTGCCAAATTTTGCGAAGATCGGTCCATAATTTATCATAGCTCCCGGTAATCACCCAAAAGTGAATATATTCATATAAATGTTAGTAATGACGTAATATTCTGTATTCGTATGTTTTATTTTACACTTAATATGAGTATCGGTCCACAATTAAACCCAAGTTGAATAAAAGGACCCTTCCCGAATTTTGATGCACACAATGGTGTAGGGTATCATATAGTCGGGCTTGAATGACTATATCTTTCTTTCTCGTTTTTTTGAATTTTAATTAATTTTTTTTTTTTTTTTTTTTTAAGAAATTTATAATACATTTTTGTTTAAGCAAAATTTCGAAACATTTTTTTTAAGACAAATTTTAATGATACATTTTTTGTTATTAAGTATTTTCGAAAAGACATATTATTTTTATAAGAAATTTTCAATACATTATTTTTTTATAGGAAATCTTTGATTAATTTTATTTTTTAAGCAATTTTTGATAAGTTTTTTAAGTAGGAAAGTTTCGATTAATTTTACTTTTTTAAGAAATTTTTAAATAAAATTATACATACAAAGAGTAAGGATTTTCACAAACAACTAAACCAACGGGGTTCGCGGGAATCTAAATTTATCGAGGCCATTCTTAACTCTTTCACAAATTCAATTGGAATACCAATTGTACGATTTTTTTAAAGACGAAAATAAACCAGGAAATCATTATTTGCTCAAAATATTTTAATAAAGTCATTTTAACAATACATTCGTATTTATAACTTAGTTCTTGTTATTGAAATTTAAAAGTAAATATTTCTGTTTTAATTTAATTTAAACAGAAAAAGTGCATAGGAAATTTGTTCAAATACATAAGTTTTGAGAAACTAATTTTAAAAAGCAAATTATTTTCTTTTAGTAAAAAGTATTTTTACATTAAATGTAAACTATAGTCCTTGTTCTGACTTCAGTTAGATCTATTGGTTATATTGACACAAAAGTTGAGCAGACATTTTTGATGCCGATGATGTTGAAAAAGGCTACAACAAACCTGACTTATCTTAGTCCTTACACTTTCAATAGTAAAGATAGAAAAAGGATGCTTTGTGAAGCACATACGTATTTGTAAACATTTCTTTATATGTATAAAGGTACAGGTATATGTTGAAGGATACAAGTTTTTGTATATGTATAGGTGTTACTATTTTGATACTCTTTCCGTCTGTCTGCTTTAAATAACTAACGAAGTGTAAGCGAAAGTTATAAAGAGTAGTACTTTCGTTGCACTGTATATTGTGGATTTTATATAATTGTATGTGTTTGTATTGTTTTAGTAGTGGACTGGTTTTATTTCTTGTTTTTTTTTTTAAGCTTTTGCATGTGTAATTTTTATTTATTTTTTCTTTTATATAAGGTGTTAGTTGTGTGGTGTAAGTTTTTTTCCTTATTTTTATTTTGCCTTGTTATTGCCTTTGTTTTAAGTTTTTTTTTTTTTTAGTTTGTTTTTATTTTGTTCATTTTATTAGAAAGTGTCCTTGCTCAAGTTCTGGGATTGTAATTTCCTGTGCATTGACCTACATAAATTATTTGGTTTTAATTTTCTCTACTTTTTATTTTTTTTGGTGTTGTTTCTTTATTTATTTATTTGCTTTTATATAAGTATCTTTGTTTTTGTTTCTGTTTTTGTTTGAGTTTGTATTTATTTGTTTATCTTTTTTCCAATTTTATTATTTGCAATGTACTTATTTATTTACTTACACTTTTTGTGTTATTCGTTTATTTGGTTTTCAATGTTGTTGTGTTCATTGAGAACCACATTTAAAGCTCTTTGAGGTTGAACTTTTTTCACTTTGGTTTTTGTTTTGTTTGATTGGCAAAGTATTATATGAAGTTATTTAAATTAATTTTATTTTTTTGAATTGGTAGGCAGGTACTTATTAGAAATTTAAATTATATTTAGTCATTTAAGTACACAAAGCTTAAGTAAATTGATTAGTATTTTTTTATTATGGAAATTCCATTTATTTTAAGTGTGTTAATCATTGAACACGTGCTACCTATTTATTTAAGTTGTTGTTGATTTTATTTTGGACTCTTTTTAGTTTAGAATATTCTTTTTTGTTTCTTTTTGTTTTCATTATTTAAATTTTTTTTTTATTTTTCTTTCTTTTTTTACAGCCTCTGACTAAGAGCAAATATAATTATGGTAAGTGCTATTAAATTGTATTTAATCACTTAAGTGCGTAAGTTAAATAGGCAGGCATTTGAAGAGCTATTTTGAGGTTTCTCAAAAATATAACAAATTTCTAAATTATATTTAAAAAGCCAGAAGAATAATAAAGTAACAGCTGGAGATACTAAAAATAGAAGCATTTTTAGTTTTTAGAGAAGACAAGTTTTAATTTTGTCAAAATTAAACAAAATAGAAATACACAAATAAAACACAAAAAAAATTATTTTTAATACTTTTTATAATTAAAAAGCTAAACTTGATTTTAACTTAATGTAAAAATCATGGTAGTTTATTATAAGTTTTAAATTGTGGATAAAAAATATAAGTAAAAAACTAAATTTGCTTTAATTTGTTTGTAATGAATTAAGTTTTATTTTTAGGAAAATTCTACTATAATAGTTACAGCAAATAAAACCTCATACAGGCAATTACATTTTTGCTCACATCATCTTTATTTTAGCTGTTATGTTTGTCAAAAATTAAAGTGTCTTTAATTTGTTATTGACTGTAGTTTTTGTTGGGACGCCTTAAATATAAATCATTACAGGAAAAAAAGAAGAAAGAATATTTGGTAATTTGAACACAAACACAAATAACACAGAGACATACAAGCATACAAATTATTTCATACAACTTTGGCTAAATGTTGGCATTTAGGCTTTAGAGTGTTATTTAACAGTCTACTAATGGCAAAAATAAAGGAAACTGAAAACACACACACAAAATAAGCAATACCATGGAAAAATTAACTAAAAATATAGCTAGGGATATATGAAATATTACACAGTAGCTTTGAAAAAATGCTTCTTTTATGTGTAAATGTTTGTGTGTATTTGTAATTTGCCATAAATATTAATTTGTTACCAAAGTCCGAAGAAGAGAAATTTCTTTTCTTTTAGCTTAAATTGTTTATTGATTGTATGTTTTATTTTTTTTTGTTTGGAAAATAATAATGAATAGTTTTTGGGTACAATTAAAATTTAACCTTCATGAATTATATATACATATGAATAAAAACATATTTCTGTAAGACTTTATGAGTATGTGTGTGTTTAGAATTGTTTTTTAGAAAGAAAACCTTTTACTAATTGTGTTGTTTGTTTGTTGTTTATTTATTTATTTATTTAGCTTGTTTTGGGATACACAGGTGTTGTCATTTGAGGGTTATTAGTTTAGATTATAGTATTAAGCGGTCAAACTATTTTGACCCTTAATTATAATAAAAACAAAAGGCAGAAAGAAGCATGAAAATATTTATACAATACGTCTTAAATAAAATATATGAATTTATGTTCTAGGACATTTTGATTAGTGTTCTAAAGGTGGCATTAAATTTTATTGTTTTTCTTTTGTTTTTTTTTTGTACATTATCCTGCCAATATCTACGTTTAATTACTTAATTTGTATTTGTAAGTTATTATTAATAAGTGGGGGTAAATTAAGACATTGTTGATATTTTAACCCACTTTCGTTTTGTTAGTAATATAAAATAATTAATGGTGATTTAAAAATAATTTTACTTGTTTATTAGCATAAGTATAAAATGTAGTTATCAAATATTATTTTAGAGATTAAATTTTCGTATTTATTTTTTGATGTTGTCAAATTTTTCATTCAAATTATAATTTGTGAATTAGTTTTTGTTTCCTTTTTTATATGGCCTCTTTAAATGTAATGCATTTTTGTTTATTTCTTTACGCTCCTTAAAGGTTTAATGATTTGTTTCCTTTTTCATAAGCATTTTAGTGTGTGTGTGTGTGTGTGTATGTGTGTGAAAAATAAGTATAAAAACTAAGTGTTTATTTTCTTTCTTTATTCACTTTTGTTATTGTCTTTTGTATAAATTCTTTGAATATCACTTGGAAAATTAATTAATTAAAGTGTATTAAAAAAGTGAAATTAAATTATTGTGTACTTTAGTTTTTTTATGCATTATAAATAAAGGTCTCTTAATATTTTTCTCTTTCTTGGAATTTATTTGTTTAAGTAATTCTTGGAAAAATCTAAATAATTTACCTAAACAGGGAAAGTAAAATACATTTTTAAGTTTTCAAAGGATTCTTTTCAAACATTTAATATGAAATTTCAGATTTTGTTTATTGATAGTAAAAAAGATATTTAAATCAAATACTAATAATGTAAGAAAAAATTTATTAGCAAGTGATTTTAAAACTAATGTCCCACTAAGCAAATATTTACAGAAATTAGGGCCGTACTTCAGGATATATTCCTGAAAAAACGAAATAAAGTCGAGGCAAAAAAATTTAAAACTGTTTTACTTATATTAGTAAGATAAGTACTTTAATAAAATATAAAAATCTTTAAAATCGGACTTTTTTTTTAGAATTTACAATTTTTTAAACTGATGACTTTTATGAAAGTTTAGGTTTTCCCCTACAATTTTCTCATACATTTCAGTTCGACCCGACCAGTAGTTTAGGAGATACAAATTTATTAACAAAATGTTCGCGATTGACCCTTGTGCAGCATAAGTATTTTTAAAGATATTAAAATTTTCAACATTTTTTTTTTTTTACAGAATCTTTAAATTCTGTATATTTATTAAAACCGTTTCATAAAAACAGCTATATAAAATCTTTTAAAAGGCAAAACATTTAAATATTTAAAGCAATATGTATTTATATGCATGTATTAGTACAGGTGTATGTATGTACGTATGTATAATGTTCTTATTAAAAAAATACCACTTGTCTACTTGAGGTCAATGCTATTTTCAATGAAAATATTTGCATATTATTTTAAAAGCTGTTCTATATAATACACATAGATGAGTATAAAGAAAATCTTAAAATACCCATACACACTTACTTCCATATAGGAACACATCTGATCAAAATAATAGATACACCTTATATGATGATATTAAAGTGGCGATAACTTTGGAAAATTCTTCAGAAGTACTCCGAATATTTTATTTTAGTAAGCAGTTTGATCTGGCAATATCAATCCAATGAAAAATATGGCAAATATATGCTTCAAATCGATTACGAATACGTTGTTGCTCAAAATAATATGTATTAATTTGTATTTTTTTTTTTTTTTTTCATATTAGGTCGAATTCTATTTTCCTTTTTTGCTTGTTTTTACCAAAGTATACAAAGTAGTCCGACTCATTTTTCGTAATATTTTTCTCTCTCACATAGGGTTGCCATGTAAATTGTGACACAGAAATTTTACCTCCAAATACTTTAATTATTAATGATTTTTGCATCTTTTTACACAATCACACCACATTTTATATTTTTTTGAAAAACTATTTTTATTTTGAATATGCGTCTAATTCGCACAAAATACAAAATAATTTTTTCTTCATTTTTGACAATTTGTTTTAAAAATTAAAACGTATAACAGAGTTTCAATTTTTAGTATTGAAAATTCAAACAAATTGAATTTTAAAACCTTTTTATAGAACTCTGTGTGAATGGGAAAAAAATACATATTAAGAGTTAGGTGCTTTTTACTAAAACAATCTTAGAGTTAGGTATTTCTGCCAAAGAGTCGGACTGGTTTTTACATAATAGGATAAAAACAGTTGCATTTAGGTTGAAAATATTATAAATAATATTCTGATATAGAAAATGGGAAGAAACAAAAGGTTCAAAACAAGAGAACACTGGAAAGTCGTTGCTTGAAGTAGCAAATCTACATTTTGTCCAATATGCCTTTTCTAAAAAACAAACGAACGATTAGATCTCATAAAGTAGCCCCAGAAACTGAAATAAAGGTTATTATTGCATTGCCTAAAAATACCTATACAAAATTTTAAGATACGTTAAAACTTGTTGAAAAAACACTTACTTAAGTCTGTAAGTGAAGACGAAAAAAAAAAAAAAAAAAAAAAAAAATAATGAAAAATCAAAAAATAAAAATAAATAAAAATGGAGAAACATTTTATTTAGTGGCGAAAAGAAAATTATTATTTAATCAATTTTGAATTTTTATTCAGGCTCAAGTTCATTATTGTAATAATTTTTTTATTTATAAAAATTCAAAATTGATTAATTCATAAAAAAGTTCGAAAAATATTCATCAATTAATACTACAGAGGGCACGCTGTAACTTATTTATTGATTGTATGTTGGAATTCTAGTATAGAACCAACAATGTAACAGACAAAACAAACAACATATACAACATTGTAATAATGTAGAATACAATAAATATAAGAAAAAGCTTTTGTAAAGTTATTTCAACTTAATACTTAAGGATTTAGAATATGTAAAGTGATGAAGTTACGTATTCTAATTCTTCAAAAGTGTGAGTTAAATGAAAGATCTTTACGATTAGCACTAAAAGGCAAAAATGGATGCTGACGAAGTTCGTAGCGGATCAGAAAATGCATTCCATCCTGCTAGTGTCTAATAAATCTTTTTCTGTATTCTAAAAAATTATTACAATAATGAACTTGAGCCCGAATAAAAATTCAAAATTGATTAATTCATAAAAAAGTTCGAAAAATATTCATCATTTACGAAAATTATTATTATTATTATTATTATTTTTTTTTGGCTAAAGAGAAGAAATTCCACGTTAATGCTCTTAATGGAATTGTGTTGGTCCTTTTTATCATATGAATAAATACAATGAACGCAGGAATATATGGAAAATTTTTATATTTCCATATGTCGTATTTCTATACTTTGGACATTAGAGCAAAATAATGGCCTCCAACGCAGTTCGAGGTTATTTAAGAATATAATGTCCGTGTTTTAGGATGTCCAAATCTGGATCAAAATCCTATAGAAATTTTCCAAAATAGAGATGATTTATACGGAAAAACATAAAAATATGGTAAAAGACTCTATTGGAATCTTGTCAGAATTTGATGTCTAGTGTGGGCATACAAATGCAGAAAGTTGACCAAATTAAGAATGGATGTATAGAATATAAGTCACCTAATAATTTTTAATAAAAACTTAACTAGTTTTTATTTTATGTATTTTTCTTTTAAATCTATCTATTATTATGAGCATCAAATTGCAAAGTAATTATGAAATTAACGTATAATCTAATATAATTTATCACTTATTTAACTTTATTTGTACTTCTTTAATTGCTAGAATATAAATTTGGACTGATTTTTAATTTTTTAATGAACGAAAAGCGAACTTAGGTGTATCTATTACCTTGAGCAGATGTGTATATATGTACATATATGTGTGTATATAAACACACTTTGACATACAATAAACCCTTTTAACGATACACCTACGTAAATCTGTATACATACATTAGGTTAGTCCCATTTATGTACAATCAAAAACGTAGTCAATATTCCTTTTAACTTCTAGCTTGTACTAACCACTGGTCTTTAATTAATTTGTATCATTATCATTAAATTATATTATTCTAAATATTTAGTTATACCCCTAATGAATATATAAACATGAATGTATGCACATTCATACATTGCATGTATTTTGTTGTACAATATGTATGTATTTTAAACAATACACATGTGTATTGTTTTGTTAAAATATTGTTTTGCAAATGTATTCATATTTATAAATGTATGAGTACATATGTATGTATTTACTGTATAAGTGTTTATTTGTATGAGTACGGATTTAGTTTATTTTTTTTTTTTTTGTTTTGTTCTCTCCAAATTTTTGTTTGTGGTCAAGAACCATTAAAATTAAGGATTTAAATGCATTTTTAAAAGAATTTTTATTTTGCATAAAAATAACACTGGTTGAGTAAAATTTTATACAATTGTTTCAATAAGAGTAAAATAAAAAAAAAAAAAATACAAATAAAGAATAAAATAAATACCGTAAACCATATGGTTTGGACACTTTATAAACAAACCCGTATTTGTGTTTGTATTTGTATACATCCTTTCCATACTCTTCACAATAGAAATTATATTATTTTGATGTTTTTGTTGTTGTTTTTTTTGTATATTTTTGTTACGAAACTCTTGGGAATTTACTTAATTTGCTCACTCGTATGTAGGTTAATCTACTATCTACTCCATATTTGTTTTTTTTTTTGTTTTAAACAAAAATTTTATTTAAATATTTAATTGTTTTTCTATTTTTGTATTTATAAGCATCAATAGTATTTGCCATAAATACCATTTATAATTTTCCAAAGAACAAAAAAATAAAAAATTCTAGAAACCACAAAAAAGCTGTCATAAGGGTTTAAAAAAAAAATACATACGTGCAAATATTTAATCTATAATAAATCTATAATAGTTTTTTAGGTCAATTATAAATATTGATATTATAGATAAAATTGTATATTAAAACTTATTAAATATATATATTAGATGATCATTTCCGTAAGGCAATAAAATCCCATTTAATAATATTATTTTTGTAAAAAACATATGGCCTGTATTCACTTCACTGTTTCATACATATGCTGATAATATTATGATATTTCATTTATATATTTTACAAGAACAATTTAAATATGATAGCATTTGCCTTAAGAGATAATTCCTGAGTTCTAGTTGGATTCATAAAGTTAGAATTCACAATGGTTATTTTATGTAAATTTCTGTATATAATATTATTTAAATTAAAATTAATAAATATTAAAATTTTAAACTATCTTTATAATTTTCGTCTCTGTTTGCCACTGATAAGAGTAGAATTCTTAACAACAATTTTTTAAAACTTTTTTTTTTTTTGTAAAATTTTTAATTATATTTCTTTTTGATGCTCATTACTATTTGGCTTTCATAATGAAAACTAAAAAAATAAAAATAAAAACTTTTTTTTCTCAAAAATATATTTTCTTTACTTAACGCCATTTATTTTCAGCATTTTTATTATGTACACACATCTTGTACATTTTGCTTGCAACTGAATATAAAAACTAAAAAAAAAATCTTCTAAAATTAACTTTTCACACAAATTAAATGAAAAGTTGGTGTTTTCGTTTGTTTAGTTTGTAACGAAAAAAATTGCAAATAAAAATTCCTGTGCATACGGAATAAAACCCAACTTAATGGCAGAGCAAAAGGAGAAAGTTTTCGACAAGTCAGCAACAGACTGACTAGTTTTACTGGGTTTTGCAACAATGAACTCACTAAATATAACAACAAACATTAATATTATATTTAGCAGCAGAGAACGCACAACAGCAGCAGGAGGGTGTAGTTAGTAGCAGCAACAATATTAGCAGCTGTATTATAAAACTATAGAAGTATTAGTGGTTGCAAATGTAAGACCACTAACAAAAGTCATTAGTGAACAAGATGACCATATCCGGCATCATTATGTAAAAAGTCAGGTTCTGTTTTTTTTTGTGTTTGTGCTACACAACTACTCTGCTCTTCCTCATGTTTTGCTTCCCATAAGTGCACTTTTGAAAAATTTTTTGCTAAAGAAAACTTCAACTAAACTGAAGTTCAACTGAATTTTGAAATAACTTTTTTGTTAACTTCTTTTTTTCAGTTTGGGAAAAATTCTATTTTTACGACCTGTTTTGGTTGCAGTTTGGTTGGTTTAGTTTTTGGTTGTAGAGTTGGTTGGTTACTTGTTTTGGTTGGCCAGTCTTTCTCTTTCACTCTATGTTTCTCGGCTTTTTCCCAGGGGTAAAGTTTACAGAAAATGTGTAAAACCACAAGAGACTAATAAGCATGGTAATATGCTTGCCCGCCCGCTCGCCTGCTGCATTTGTGTGTGTGATATTAAAATGAAAGTTTCGAAAAGAATACAAATTTTATTTGCTACAACTGATTTTGTTATTCAAATAGTTATAAAATATTCAGCGAATTTGCAACTGCACAAAAAGTTTATAACCAAAAAAATAAAAGGACATTTTAAGAATTGGAGACAAGCTGTTGCAAACACTGACGTGAAATTGTGATAAAATTTCCTTTTCTCTTGAAATATTTTAGTTGAAATTTAATTAGAAGCCACTTTGTGTTTGACTTTTTGTGCCCAGTGTACTTGATGACTTTCATTTCGCTTTGGCTGTCGTCACTATGGCCATCATTGGTTCAGCCACAATTGTTTTTTTTTCCTGTTTTTGTTGCAAATATCTTTTAAACTTTTAAGTCATCAGTTGTTGCATTATTTGTTGGGCATATTCTATGCGATTGTGTGATTATATATGAGAAAGAGTTTGGCAATTTGTAGCCTTGATTTGAATATATTTTCCTGTTTTTTGTATTTAAAAAGAAATGCTTAGAAATATTAAAATATTTTCTATGGTTTGCATGGCAAGTGGAAGCCGTGCAACAAATGTAACACATGTGCTTCATAGCTATGGTTTCTGTTTTTGTTGTCGTTTGGCATTTTGATGTCTCTCAACTGGTTTTAACCTCGACCTCATATTAAATTATTTTACATTTAAGAATAATAAAATTGGGTCACTCGCAAGGGGAATTATCTTCATACATTTAAAAATGGAGATTTTGGATTTACAAGTTAGCCCTCGACTACCTAAACTGTTGACAAAATTGTATTCGATTTATAGGACTTATGTAGCACTTTCTGTTGAAATTGTTATATGCAGTACATTTAGTATATTAAAACTATGTTATATCTCCTCTTTAAATTGTATCCCTTTTCTGTTACCCTTTTAGCTGTCTAATGGATTTTTCTCTGGTAGCCTTACATTCCTATTTGTTTGGTTTCATACATCAACTTCTGTCTCATTTGGTTTGCATTCTCTGGCACATCCATTGTTGACCTTTTGTTTTAATCTTTAGCAAAATCGTCGTGCTCTTGTGCAGTTGCCTGGCAAGTTGTTGCTTTTCTTGCAGCTGCTCCTTATTTTGTGGATTTTTTTTTACTTATCTTGGTGACTGGTGACTGGCTGTTGTTGAAGTTTCTGTTAAACACTCTGGATGTGTTAGTATGTGGGAAAGAGTGTGTTTTTGTGTGTGTTTGTGTAGCTGTGTTGGAGTATAGTCGTCATATGCAACGTGACTTATCACTTTGCGTAACTTTTGATTTAATTGGATTTTTTTGTGCTGGAGTTCTACGAAACGACAACAATGTTTTTTGCTGCAAATCTTTGTAAAAGCTACAACATAAACAGAGGCTTATCTACAACTTGACCCTTTATAGCTGGAATGACAGTACAGATGAGATAAGAATGGCAACAACAATAGTCCTGTCTACAGCAGGCACGTTCGTGAGATCATGTCTTTTTTTTCATTTTGGTTTTATTTTACAAACATTATTTTATTTAATTTCATGTAATTTTATTTTTCAGCTTTAATTTTAAACACGTTGTCTGTACTGCAATTAAATACATACTAACACAATCAAATTCACACACACACACATATATATAAATATATACGCAATAATATATAAATGCATTAAATCATATTCACACACAAATCGACATAAAATTATACACAATTGTTTGTATGTACATATGTAAGTAAGTAAGCAAGTACGTTAAACATTTGTAAACTACGAATGCCATTGAATTCATGTGGTTGTGTAAAGTTTTTAATTATTTTTGCGGTTGTGTCATTTTGATGGCAATTCTGGTGGTGGACCTTAAAAGCCCGAACTATCAGGCAGGCCATCCATAACTGTTACACAAGCAGAGCTTTTTAAAAATGCGTTTTTAAAATGCAATAATGAAAAAAAATCTATGGTTTTATCAGTTTTAATGTGGAAAAAGTAGCAGCAACAACAAAAACACAGGTAAATGCCATCATTGATAATAATGTTGGACAGAAAAACTGATAATGCGTATATTTTCAGTAACAACAACTACAAATACGCATAAATGCATTTACATGTATTATCTCTCTCATTTATACATGCATACACATACACATACTTGAATCTGCCTGTTTGGTGTTATTTTTTGTCTTTCTGTTATGTTGAAAGAGTTGTGCATGTGTTTATCTCTGTGTGTTGTTTATTTATCATTCATTTGTGCGTGTGTTTGCAAATGTGTGTATGTATGTGTATAATTTTATAAAAGTTGACTGTCACCATCAGTTAACATTTTTGTTTGTTCGACTTATTGATGTGTTGTATATTAATTTGCAACATTTTGATGTGGCTGTTTGTTTCGGGGTATATTTGCATACATGTACATTTACTTATTAACGTGGGTAAATTAATAAGTTAACTAAAATAAAATGCAACCATGATTAAAGAGATTTTGGTATTTTTTGGAATTGTTTTGTTTTTTTTTTGGAATAAAAGAAATTTTCTTGCAAGATAGGTAGCAGAAACAATTATTTAAACACTTGGTTGCCATTGAGAGATATTTTCTTGATTCCTATTCGTTGCTTATGAAGTTAAAGTAGTAATTATGTTATTATATGCACTAGAAAGAACAAAATCTCTTGAGAGACAAATTTTAAAATATTTTTTTTTTATAATATGTTAAAAATAATGGAAACCTTTTCAATCGGTGGTGGTAATTTCGGTCCTAAATATGCATCATTTCATCATTTTTAAATCAAAATTGCAAAAATGCAGTGCCTCAAAGTCTAGTCAGTATACTTCATTTCATAATAGCAGACTCAAGCATTTTTCCAGAAAAAATCCTTGTTGTTTTTATTCATTTTTTTTTTCAATTTGTTTTAAATATTAACCAAAAATTAAAAAAATTCGAAAATCTATAAAAAATTTAAATTTCGGAAAAATTTTATCCAAACATTAAAATTTTATTCACAAGTGAACTATTTAAAAATTCTTCTTTATAAAAATAATCCATAAAAATAATATGCTTTGAATAATTTTTCCAAGAGTTTCAGTTGAGAAGATATACTAAATTGTGTGTTTAACAATTATTATTACAATTAAATCATACATTTCCGCCTGTTCCAAAAGAGATTATAACTTTTCTTAATTTCAAAATACCTACTTACTGTAGTAAATTGAAGATATGTACGTATTAAATGTATGCTTACCTAAAAAGAAAAGAAAAGATAGATTAGTAATATTAACATGCCTATTCACAGAAAAATTATGACTGAAAAATAGTCATAAAACACAAATTGTGACTATAGTCTTTAATTTTCTATTCACAAACAAAAATATATAAATATTTCGTTTTCAAATTAAGACCTGATATGTAGGCAGTCATAAGAGTTGTGACCATAGAAAACTACTAGAACTCCAACTTGCTCACAAAAAACCTGACTCAGTTGTCAAAAAAAACCTAACTCTTTGTATGTGTTAGTAAAATTTTCTACAGAACAAATTTATACGTGTGAAGAGAGTAATTTTTTGTTTCTGAGCGAATGAAAAGAGTTGGACTTCTAGTTGTTTTCTATTGTTGTGACTATCATAAGAAGTCATTTTAATTGAAAATAAAAAACATGAAAATATTAAAAAATGTGTTGTAGAAAAAACAATGCATACATACATATTTGAAATAATTGAGGGCCAAAAAGCAACAAAGCATGTATACAACACACTCTTACTTACATTTCTTGAAGATTTTCATCAAATTTTGCAGTATTCTTTGCAAAATTTCATTTATCCCTAAAAATTTCAAATTTTTTACAAAAATTTTTAATTTTTATTTTTAGTTGACAAGAAAAGTCAACAATTTTAAATGTTAAGCATGTTTTGTGACTATGTTAACAGAATATGAAGTTATGACCGAGTCACAAGTATAGTCGTAGCATTTAGTCATAACAAAATTATAATAATAATAATTATAAAATTAAGACTTTTTCTATGAATAGGCATGTAATTTTAAAATTTACATAAATACATAAATTTATTTATTTTTTTTTTTTTTTATAAATATTGAGTTATTGAGTTATAAGTAATAGTATATAGTTCGTTGCTAAAAGTATAACATTGTCGTACTTGAATAAACAATATTATGGAAAACAAGTTTCACCTGTGCTACACATATTTAATTTTATGTAGGAAGTGAAAAATATTTGTACAAAATGTCGTTGGCGTAAACGATTTTGTTTAATAGATATAGGTGGAAAAGTATGACCTGGAGTTACGACGGACACAAGTTGGTGGGTTTAAGAATCAAAACTTGATTCCGCTATGTTAAATATTTTTAGAAAATAAAATATCCATTTAAGGATTTTATTTTAAAACAGATAAAAAATTGTTGAAATAATAATTTCCTTTTGCCAAAAAATAATCTGTTTTAATTAAGTTTATTAACAATCTTTCCACGTAAATTTCCATTTAACCAAACAAATAGTTATTTAAACAGCGATTGAAATTCATTGTAAATAATAAAAATTTTAATTTAATTCCGCACAACAAAAAAAAAAAAAAATCCACAGTTTATTTTGTTGACAACTTTTCGCTATTTCTGCTTTTTAAATTCTTAAGAAATTTTATGCAAAAAAAACGCATTATTTATAAAATCTACGGGCATCAATATGTTTGCAGGGCAAACAGATTGACAATTTGTAATAAAATTTAAAATAAACAGGACAATGTCAAAAACACGAAAAAGTGTATTGATAAAAAATGACAATATGCATATTCACTTAAAAAAAAAAAAAAATAAAAAAAAAAACTTCATAAAAATTGTGCATTCATATTTTTGTTTGTTTATTTTTTTTTTTTTTAAGTTTTTAAATATTTTTTTTCATTCTTTCCTGAAATAAATAATAAAAATACATAATTCTGTGGTCGCTTATGGGTTTAAGTTTGGTTGTTGTTATGTCTCTTGTTTTATTACACATACAGACATAACAAAATATACAGGTTTATGTAAGTTTGTGTGTGAAAATTTAACACAAAAACTCAAGTTTGAGTGTGTTTGTTTTTTTTGTATTCAGGCAAGAGAGGCCGTAGAGAAAACGTAAATATTTTTATTTTATTTATATGCATATGAATTTCATTGTTTTTTATAAATTTTATGTACATATGTATATACATATGCTTGTGTGTATGTACATGTATGCATATATATGTATTTTATATATATATATATATATATATTTGCATATGTTTATGTGTTAGTGTTTATATACATATGTATATATTTGTTTATGTTTGTGTTTATGTATACATACATATGTGAGTCAAGTGTTTATTTATTCACCAGACATCAAAATATTTATTTGACACTTGAAAAGATAAATATTAAACATGCTGTTTCTCTACATACACATAGGAATACATACATTTGTATATTTATTATATCCACGACTTTATATTCCAACACTGCATATGAGTTACTTTATTAATAAATAACAATTAAGAGAACCCAGTGGAAAATTTTTTAACAACTGATTTATTAATAATGTATTTAATATCTACAAAACTTTGTCATTTTAGCCAGAATTGCCATCTTAAATTAACCCTTTCGGACCTATTGGGACAAATGTGTCTCACTAAATGTTCGCAGAGCCCTAATGTTTAAGTTTTTTTACTTCAAATGATTGAAGAATGTCCCATTTAATTATTTAGAAGTTTAAGTACTGTTATTGAAAAAGATTATTGCGTATTATCATAACATATGTTGTTTATTCATAGCAAACGGCAATAGTATCAAGTTGTTTCTGTGTTTTTTTTTTTTTTATAAAAAAAGTTAAAACCATTATTGAATAGTGGAAAAAAGCAGTAAAAAATATTATCTTTAGTTAGATTTAGTTACATTTTATTTCTTTTTTATATTTACGGTACACATATTTCCCATTCGGATTTTGCAGTGGGACGTATATATCTCATTAGGGCTATAGTGTTATAAAATATATCGTCCCTGCGCTGATTAAATTACCTATGTAATTCTTAACAACTTTTCGGGAAAGCTGAAAAACTTTCTTTGTTACTTCGCTAAATTTTTACAAATTTTCTTCGTTATGAATAGACTTAGTAACAAAAATTATGTGTTTTATGAAAAAGACTGACATTTTTGTGGAGCAATTTTTTTGTTAAGATATGATTGTGATTTTCTTTTTGCAGATTCTTAAGTTCATTTAAATATAAGTTTGAACTATGGAAGGAGGAAATATTAGTAATGTCAAATTTCAACTTCCTAAAATAATTGGAACATGCTTAAAGGGTAATTTGTTGATGATTCCAAATCTTAAAAAAAAAAAAATCACCAATATCAATGTTACATGTATCAAACGATAGCTAAAGAAAAATTAATGAACCATTATTTCACGATTTTCAGAAAAAAGATTTTAAATAAGATAAAATTAACGATTTACTAAAAATTCCTAAACTCAATAAAGTGCGTCAATTTGTGCGAAGAAAAAAAATATTGCAAGTGTACCCTAATAAAATTAAAGATTTATGAGTCATAAACTAATTCCCAAAATATTACGAATCAATTAATTCACTTTCGTGAGCTGTACCAATTTTAAAGCACATCCAAAAATATTATTTTCGATCAAAACTATAAACAACTTTTAATTTTTGATTAAAAGAAATCCAAAATATAATAGGTAATGCTCAGATGTAATGACAGTATGGTCTTCCGAGCTTTCTCCTGTTCTGATTATTAAAAAAAAGTAAATAAATTTTATTATAATCTGAAACTGAAATACAGACAGACGGACAGACACCATCAAAGCTTTAATTGACGTAAGTCTGTATTGTTAATTTTGTTAATTTTGGTGTCTGTCTGTTAATTTTGGTGTAAATAGTCTTAGGATATAAACTTTTAGGCGGCATATCATAAGCATACAATATTAAATACTTAATGTTTAAATTTTAATATTACCATTTTCTCTAAGAATATTAATAATGTTAATTTGTATGAAAAATTGTTTACATAGGTAATTTAGTTGGAGCACTTTATATATGGTTTTATATATAGGTAATTTTGTAAATCTTAAACTAGTCAAGATATTGACAAATGCTTTGATGGTCATATGTATAACTAGTAGTGGATCTAATGCAGCAATAAAAAAAATTTTTCAAAATTTTTTTCATAGAAAATTCAGTCAGCGCAGGGACAATATACTCTGCATAAACTTTTTTTACATGTTTAGGAGTAATGGGACTTATAAGTCCCATGCCAAACTACTGAACACACTTTTTGCCTCATAACTTTTTTCGGAAGCAATATTTAAAACTTTTTTTTTTTATCCATTTATCATTAAAAAATATGTCAACTAATATTTTTAATGAAAACCATGTTGATTTGTTGTGAGTTTGATCAAAATGAGTGTCGAAAAAGAAGTACGTGCTTAAATTATTAAAAATTGTCTAAAAAATCCAAATTGTTCCTACAAAAAATTGGTTAAAGAACTAAAAATCTGCCGTCAAACTATTTTCAATGTTATTAAATAGTATCAGAAAAATTTTACCATTAATAGGAAACGTGGTTCGGAAAGAAAAAAGGTACACATGGTATTGGGAAGGCCAAGAAAATTGGAAGCATATTGAAAAGAACTGCTAAAACATCTGGTAGAATGCGGAGTTGAAAACATATAAAGTATAAAAAGTTCTAGACAGGAATGCTGCAAAATATTTAGAAGCTAAGAATAGGGAACGGAAATTAAAATCAAATTTCATAGAAAAGATACTCATGTGCTAGCAGAATTTTCGCAGCTTCTGTGTACCGAAAGAGTTACCACAAAATTTTATATTTTCAGTTAAAAAAAAAAAAAATCGAAAATAATTTTAATGTAAAGTTTTGTTATATTCTTTATTTCTCTATTTCCTGATGGTATATGAATTACATAACCACTGATATGTACTGTTATTTTTATAAAAAATGCCTGTATAATTAAATAATATTTTTTCAAAATTAGACTTAATTTAATTTAATGACGAATTAAAATGGATGGATATTTTGTTTAAGTAAATACCAAAAAAGCCCACAATGAATTAATTTGTGCAGAAAAAAAAAAAAAAAAAAAAACACAACAATGCAAATTGTTTATTTGTCTGATGCAAATAAATAAATTGCTATAAATATTGGTTTTACATTGTACTATGTATATTGACAAAGTTAATACTTTTATGACAAATACAAATATTTTTATCATGACAAGTGAGATAAAGACAAAGAAAACATTATTTTAATATTGAAAACAAAAGTTAGTTTTAAAATAAATATTTCTAAAAATATTTAAGAAATTAAAATGATTTTCTTTCCATAGTAAATTTTTTCATAGTAAAACATCTTCTATATTCCAATTAATTTCAAGTTAGAGAAAATTATTTTTAAAAGTAATTTAATATGCAAATTAAACTTTA
Source organism: Protophormia terraenovae (assembly GCA_951394005.1). Classification (NCBI taxonomy): domain Eukaryota; kingdom Metazoa; phylum Arthropoda; class Insecta; order Diptera; family Calliphoridae; genus Protophormia; species Protophormia terraenovae. The sequence goes on from OX596074.1 coordinate 150,787,748, forward strand.
CCTAAGTATTACTCTCACATCTATCTATCTATTTATCTGTCTAACGTCTCTAATTAACTTTTCCAAAAAGTCATATTTATTTATTTACTTTTCCTCTAACAAGTCTTTTAATATTTAAAATCATTTAACTAAGCTTTAAAATTATCATTATGTCTCTATGAACTTAACTACTGTTGTTTCTACTTCTCTACTACTACATATTACTATTACTGCTCAGGTTCTCAACTAACATGAAGGCATCCTTGGAAAAAGCTATTGTTATCATTAGAAAGAACCATTCTATTTTAAGATGGAAATCATCATTAACATAAACCTGCATTTTGTTTGTTTAGACATTTTGGTAAAAACTCATACAAACATACATACTTTTACTCACTCATACTCTCATATTAATTCATTCACTCACTCACTCACTTTCATGCTGTTCATCAACTGTTATTGTTGTGTTTGTTTGTTCTTAGAGCTGCTGATGATGATGTTACTGCTGCTTATTGTTAGAAAAACGGGACTGGGTAAATTTTTAATTTGAACTTGTTTAGGAGTTTGAAAAAACCAACAACAACAATAGCAACAAAATTTAATTGAATTATGCGTTAAGTGGTTGTCATTCAATTAAAGCGCGTAATTATTTGTTGGCTAAAAAAACACTCGATCTAGTTTTTGGACAGGTATGGTAAGGGAAATTAAAAAGGATACAGTAAAAACATATATTCTTTTATAATTTTCTAAAACTTAACGAATTTTGTTAGGGAATTTTCTATTTAACTGATTTTATTAAATTTAATATTTTATTTGTTTTTGCGTGCTATGTAAATTAAAATTTGTCATTTTATATAATTAAATTATTTTCCACTGCTTCTATACTAATAATCTTAACTGTTATACCACTAATCAGTATATTTGTTTATAAGTTTGTATGTATATTTCTGTGTATTTGTTTGTTTGCATGAAAATGTATTCTTGGTATAAATTAATTAATTAACATCTATTAGAAACACATGTCAGTTCAAGGCAAAATATACTTTTTTCCATTTCGTTTCGTTTTTTTCCTGTACAGTTTTGTTTTCAACTGGTACAATTGTGCACACAGGTACAAATTAAAATTAGTATTTAAAATTCATGTCAATAATACGAATTTAAAATGAATATAGAAGCACAAGACTTCATTATGCTGTTGAATGCTTCAAAAACTATGGTAATTAAAATTAAATAAAACAAAAACAACATCAACAGCATGATTTTCCATACAGAAAATTACCATTTAAATAAAGAATTTTTAAAGTTTTTGAAAATTGAATGGAAGATGGTAAAATTTTGTTTTTATTTTGAAAAGTATAAATTAGCAATGATTTCAAGTAATTCAAAATCGTTTTCAGGGTACAGTAAAACATAGTCTTACAGAATTTAGTGATAAGGGACAAATGCATTTTTTCTACATAATTTAAAGATATTTTTAGTTAAGTGCAACTTAAAATAAGTTTTTGAGAAAAAGAAAATAATAAAAAAAAGTTTTTTTTTTTTTTTTTTTTTTAAAGTTTAAATGAATTTTTAATAAAACAATTGTGGATAATGCAATTTTTTTATGAAATTGTTTGAATAATATTAAAGTTATTTTTTAACTTATTTGCGTTACGATACAATTACAATTTTTATTGTTCCCCTGCTGATTATCAATTAGCCTTCCCAGTTGGACTAGAATTATGAAACTTACAGAATGTGATTGTATTGGATTCATTAAGATAAAAACACAATTTTAAACAAATCGAATTGGTGGGGGCCGAGCTATCGGCCGTTGCGGAAACTCAACGCTGGGCCTTAACGATATGTGTTCATTTTTTTAATTGTTTGTATTTATTTTTATTTCAATTTCACAATATGAAATAAATTTGAAGGCATTAAAACAAAATTTTAAACAAATCATAAGTTTTCATTTGTAAAAACATAAAATCACTAGCGTTCATCACAGGCGATTAAGACATTACATAGTTTAGGTTCTGCAATGACGGTTCCCCAAACGTCTGTCACTTGTTATCCTCTCAATATTATTTATTAGCAACAGACACTCAACAATAAATATTTTACGTTCCATTAGTGGCACAGCATTTACTAAAGTGGAATCCATGTTTCCAATGCCCTACGCGCAACGTATCCAGTACCACCTCATGCTCCCAACATAAATGCTGTAGTTGTTCAATATAATGCGCCCGTTTTTCCCCTTTGGAGTATTAAACACCTCTTAAAAATGGAACTTTTTTAATGGTTTTACCGTTTATCTGGTTTAAAAGGTTGTAAAGATACTACATTTTACAAGACAAGAACTACATTCTTTGATCAAGACCTCAGCATATGGAGTAAATGCAAAATTATAGCCTAATTTAATGGGTATTATTTTTTTTAAACATTTAACAGAATTGTTATCTATAATAATCCATCTTTTGTTCTGTGATCAGCAGTTGAAAATTTGATCAGTATAATTCGTTTTCATGTTTACAATTGCCCTTCATATTTCTTTTAGTAATGAACTTGAAAATTTTCAACTAGAATTTGGTTACTTAACGCGTCATAATTGATGTAAATAAAGATTTTAATAGAAAGTTTTAATGTATCACTTTTGTTCTGATCCTTCCTATCGATATCTTCGCTGTAATTATTAAAATATTCAACCCATAATGATGGCAAAAGTCTTACATTTAGAAAAAAAAACAATATTTCAAAAAGATATATTTCATTAAAATCAATCGATCACTTTCTGAACCGATTTAATGATGTCTGTCCGTCCGTCTGGTCGGCTGTCCATGTAAACCTTGTAGTTTCTATTTATCAGAAACTACTTTGGTGCAAAAATGGAAAAGTTTAAGCGAAAAATCCTTTGGAGGATTTATTACGCATATCAAGAGCTATCAATTGCAATCGGAATGATTCCGCCCCCACGCGATGATCCTCAATTTGTTGCATAGTGTTATTCGTTAGGACTTAAATTTTCCTCGGTTTCATCTTTTTGAATTCTTCAGTTTATTTTCTTTCTAAAAAGACCAAAATTAAGAAAATTGAACAACTAATAATATCATAGCTATTAAAATCAATATACGTAAAACGCGTAATTTTCGACCAAAAAAAGCGAAATTTTTTGGTTTTCTGGACCATTTTTAATCGTTAGAAATTTCAAATAACAGGAATGCTTACTAAAAGGACGAAAATGTGTTCAAGATTAAAATTATAAATTAAATTTTGAAAACAAATTGCATGCGAATAAAATTGCAAAAAAAAAAAAAAAAAAAATTTTGCAAAAAAAATTGTATTAAATTGCATATCAACAACTCAAAAATTTTTAAAACCTTTAAAAACGATGTTTATGGCACTTTTTATTTAATTATCACTTTTTTAAGAAACTGATTTTGGTATCTAAGATGTTTTGCTTATAATCACGAATTTTATTAAAATTAGCTTCGTAAAATGTTGATAGGTGTACCCACGTATGATCTATAAACATCTAAAGAAGGTTAAAAATCTAACTTCAATGGCTGTTTTCTTCGGACTGCATTGAGATAATAAAATTTTTAGGAAATATATTAAGATCCTAATTCAAAATGTTTAAGAAAAGTTCAAACCGCAAAGAAAATTGTCATTATTTATCAATTTTTATACCCTTCACCACAGGTGTAAAGGGTATATATAAGTTTGTCATTCCGTTTGTAATTCCCACAATTTTCGTCGGAGAGCAAAAAAGTTTACATTTTCGGTATCCTTGTAAGAAATGATGACGATAGGACCATGTCCGTCCGTCCGTCAGTCCGTGTGTCGGTTGAAATGACGTTTATGAAGCCGACCGATAACTGACATATATAATATATATATCAAACGATCGGAAATCCTTTCGAGAATTTTGCTATTGGAATTCAGCAAGATCGGTACATACAATGCGCAGATATGTTAAAAAAAACCCGGTTTTTATACTAGGGACTTCGTTTTCACAAAGAAGTCTCGGACATTTTTTTCTGAATTTTTGTTCTGAAAAAATGTAATAAATCGGTTCAATAATAGCTGACATATCGGACAAAACGCATTTTTTATTTTTTGAAGCCCTGGTTTAAGCTATAGATTTTTATTTTTGTACTAATATTTTTATAAAATTTCAGTTTTTTTAATCAGCAAGATCGGTTATAAATGGCGGATTTATGCTTTAAAAACCGGTTTCTAGAACCGGTTTTTCAGTTTCTAAAGCCTCTGCATATACCAGGGGCTTCGAATTTTTAAAGGGGGCTCGGAAATTATTTTCTGAATTTTTGTTCTGAAAAAATGAAATAAATCGGTTCAGTAATAACTGAGATATCGGGGAAAACGATTTTTTTTTATTTTTGAAGCCCTTGTTCAAGCTACAGATTTTTATTTGTATATAGATCAGTCATAAATATTTGTATAAAATTTCGGTTTTTTAAATAAACCAAATTCGTTCATAATCAACAGTTATGGCCCAAAAACAAATCTGTTAAGAATATAAATACACACACAAACATGTATATTAAGCATTGTAATGACTATTAGTGACTTTTTTTGTTTTTTGTATAGACAAGTAGTTTAGTTATCAACAGCAGTAATATATGTAATGAATAACAGTGTTGTTGTTGTTCTTTGTATATGCAGTCTGTACAAAAATAAATAGATATGGAATTGTTGTTGTTTATTTTTAAAAACTAAAACATGGCTGTTAAGAATATACATAAATACACACACAAACATGTATATTAAGCATTGTAATGACTATTAGGGACGTTTTTGCCTATAAGACAAGTAGTTTAGTTAGCAACAGCAGTAATATAATGAATAACAGTGTTGTTGTTGTTCTTTGTATGTGCAGTCAGTTTGTATATATACTAGGGTGATCGATTATTCGACTTTTTTGAGAAACCGGTTTTCGAATAGTTCAAATAGTTGGTATTTTAAAAAAACCGGTTGCACTTTTTGAAATTCAGAAAAAACCGGTTAACCGGTTTTATGCAGAGTTAATATTTATATCATTTCTTTAAAAAAATCAATTCTTATAATTAAGTTAAAATTTATTAAATACAAGCGTAAAAGCCTAACAATGTCAGGAAAAATAATATAATAATGAAAATATGCACAAACAAATCCGAAAATTAAAAGAAAAAAATATAAATAACATTTAGACACCTTCCTCTCCCTAATCGAAGTCAATTATTTGAAGCCGTTCAAATTTATTGGAATTATATTGATTAAAGTTTTAAATTCGTAAACCTTTCAAAATAAAAAAATCGTCGTAAATGCGCTCCCTGGCCGAAATTGCAGAATCAGTTTTTTATAGGATTTGGAGAGCAAACAATAAGTATAGCAACTCAAAAGTTCTTAATACCAAAACAGACTTTTTGGTCCCTGGTAGAAACGTCTGGCACTGTTAGAATTTGTTGAACGAATAGTTTTATAAGTATGTCGATTTTTAGTTTCTTACGTCATCTGGGAGCTTCAGAAAGCTCTGGAAAGGAAACATTGCTTAGGAAAGATATATTTAAATCCATATAGGAGATAGCATATTAATTAATTGAATAGATTCTGCAGGTGAAACTTTTTTAACACAACATCTTTGAAAAATAAAGGAAATATTGGATCAAAAAAATTAAATTGGATCATACAGGATAATTATTAATTATTTATTTGTTTAATATTACAGAATAAATTCCAATTTAGACTTAATCTATATTTTAAAAACATAAGAAATCAGTCTTTATGAATATTTAAAAAATTATTCCTAAATTTTCAAATATCACTATCACTTTAGTACATGTTTTCTGAAATAAAGTGCTATTTTTAAAACCGGTTTTTTGTGTTTAAAAAAACCGGTCTATTCGACATTCGAAAAATGAACATTTTGAAAAAACCGAAAGCAGATTGACTGAAAAAACCGGTTTTAAAACCGGTTGGAAAACCGCGTCGATCACCCTAATATATACACATAAAAAAATAAATATGGAATTGTTGTTTATTTTTTAAAAGCAAAGCCTGCTATGATTGTTTTTTTTTTATATTCAAATTTTCGTAGTTTGAAAAAAATTTAGATTTATATATGTGAAAATATGAAAGCATACGTTAAGGCGAAAATTTTATTATTTGTCGGTAATATGGTAATATGATGTCGATAAGATGGTAAGATGGTGATATGGTGAAGGGTATCAAATATTCGGCACAGCAGAATCTTTTTTCAATTTCATTATTTTTACATTTCTTTGAAAATCAAACAAAAACGTGTACATAGCCCGTTTTGCCTTAAAAAAAATATACTGTTTGTAGATAGCCCAAAAATAAAAAGTGAAAAACAGAGTGTTTGAATTAACTTTAGACACCAAAATTAACACCATATATAAAAAATAGAAAAATGAAGAGTCTGACGCAAAAAAAAAAAAAATAAATAAATTTAAATCAGCATGATGCCCGATTTGAATAGAGGCCCTCGATATAATATATCGACCCATTATATATTAATTTCAAAAAATAAATTTATAATTTTGAGATTGTTTCACAGTATAGTGATATAAAACACCGCGGAGTATTTATAAATGAACTGAAACTGTTAATAACTAAAAATGATAATAAAGTTTATGAACAGTTGTTTATATCATCATATGACGAATCTGTTTGGACTGGATTGAAAAAATAAAAAGATTCGATGAATATATATGATATTACATTCCTCATAGCAATCCTTCGTTTTTTTTTTTTTACTAAATTATCAAGAATAAAAAATATGTTGCAAATAATTTACTTATTTTCCTGACAATTTATCCTTATTACTAATTTAAGGGCATTTTTCAATTTAATTAAAACATGTTAGTTTTACTTTGTTTACTGAAAATATTTTTTAAATTTCAAAAGAAAAAGCTTCAAAGTAATGATTTAAATTAAAGAAACCTACGACAACAAATTGTCATGGCAACGATATAATGGAAATTGTAAAAGTGTGTGTTTATTTACAATAAAAAATATGTGAGAAAATTAACGAAAACATTATAAAAATGTATATTTTTCGTTTATGCTAGAGAAATTCTTTTAGATGTTTTACATACAAACAATAAGTATTTTTCTTTTAAAAATGTTCCCCAGGTAAATTATTATATACATTTTCTATTGAAAACCACAAACGGAAAATGCCTTGGGTTTAATAACAAAAAAAAAAAAAATACACAAAATACGTTAAAAGAAATATGTCAACATAAATGTCGAAGAAATATCAAGTAAAATATGTTCAAGAAAATAATAAACAAAAGTCAAGATGAAGAAGATACTTTTAATGTACTCGTGCTAACAAGAAATTAAAAAAAGTTATACACTACTACTTCAGCCTAAAAATACATAAAAAATGAATAAACTTGTCGAATGTTTAGAATTGTGAATAATGTTGTATAATATGCAAAAAAATCATTATAGATAATGAAGGTAGACAGGATTTTAACAAAACGGAAGACGCGTTTTCTTATTTTTTTTCTTTCCTTTTGTTGTTGATGTTACTGTTTTTTTTTTGCTTGGAAGAAAAAGGAAAAGATCCCAGCCGTGTAAAATGTCATTTTCTATATGGCAATATGAAACATGGCTGATGGGTAGGTATTTTTTTTCTAACCAACAACTACATTACTAAGACTAACGGAATTCGTGTTATGTTTTTTATTTAATATTAAACTTTTACATAAACACATGCTTCAATATTCTTGTCGTCCTTTTTTCTGCACTCATTTAATGACAGTTTAACATAAAAATTCTTTACATGTGTTTCGTATTTAGTGTAGGAATATAATTAGTTATAGGTAACTGAAGTAGTTACAGATAACTGAAATTAGTTTTTAAGAAATTTAAAGAAAAAGACTTGAACTACTTTTACTTTGGTAAGCAGATATTTTGTTTTAATAATCTTAGGTATCTTAGGATTTATTAATATGTATTTGGTCTGAAATATTTTTGCTCCCTCTGTTTATACAAATATTAAAGTATTTATTTATTTACATTGAACGAAATTGTAACAGAGAAAAGTACAAAAAATTTTTTTTTTTGCATAAACATCTGCCGTTCTGCACTATGATGTTCCCTGTCATACGTTCCCATACATGTTCTATACGTATATATGTATATGAGAATTTAGACTTTTTTACGTTAAGGCTGTGTAAGTAAACGTGTGTTTTTGCTAAAAGATATCAAATGAGAATGAATACAAGAAGATGGTAGAAAAAATTGTCATCAAATGATAAAAATCCCTCGAACATTATGTAACATATGATTACTTTTTTTCACTATATATATATATATATATATATATATATATATATATATATATATATATATATATATATATATATATATATATATATATATATACATATATATATATATATATATATATATATATATATATATATATATATATATATATATATATATATATAGTGAAAAAAAGTAATCATATGTTACATAATGTTCGAGGGATTACGTGACATCCCTCGAACATTATGTAACATATGATTACTTTTTTTCACTATATATATATATATATATATATATATATATATATATATATATATATATATATATATATATATATATATATATATATATATATATATATATATATATATATATATACGGAAGAAAACACACATATTCATACACCTACTTACAAATGTATATGTATACCTTTTAAACATACCCACACATATAAAATAAAATCTAACCAAGGTAAAAAGAGATGGAAAATTAAATCAAGTACATATTGCGCTCATACATACATAGACTTATGTAAGTAAGTATGTTGTTGTACTTGTATGTTTGTAATAATGTTATGTACCATTAATCCTTAAGTAGACAAATGTACATATGTATGTGTATTTAGTGAGGTATATAAGAATTTCTTCATGTAAATATATATATAAAGGAAACGTGTATGTATTTTTGAGGCTGGGTATTTATGCTCTTTTTATTAACGTTTTTTTTTAATCTTGGTTACAAAATATATTTTTTTACTTTTATTTTACACATTTATTTTAAATGATGTGCTAACATTAATATATATATATATTATTATTATATATATATATATTATTATATATATATGTATATATATATATATATATATATATATATATATATATATATATATATATATATATATATATATATATATATATATATATATATATATATATATATATATATATATATATATATATATATATATGTGTGTATAGATGGTTGTATGTATACATGTGTTATCGGTTAAAATCTATCATTAGACTTTATGAACTTTAAATGTTAGAAATTATTATAAATTAACAACCATGAAAACAGCCACAAAATATATACACACACATTAGAAAAATAATGTGTCGTGTTTATGCACTTGAATCATTTTTATATATTGGCTGTAGATAACGTGAAATCATAAAGAAAATTTTAATTTTTAAACAAATTTTTATAGCAAAATAAAAATTTCATGTCATATTTTATTAAAAAATAACATTTATTTTTTAACAGACTTTTAAATTCAATGATTTTGTTATATTTTTTAAACAGATTTGGCTTCTTTTTAATTTTTTCAAGGTGGAAATTTAAATTTGTATTTAGAAGAAAAGATTTGAGTTTAAAGTATGAAATCTAAAAAATTTGTTGAATTGCTTTTGTTCTTAATTTACTTCTTTTAAGTAATTTTGATATTTATTAATAAATTTTTTATGAAGTAACAAAACTGCCAAATAAATAAACATGTTGCAAAAAAAAGAAAAACAATAAATAAAAAAAAAAAAAAGGAAAATGAAGCTGGTGTAAGGAAAAATGAAAAGTGTAACAATTAGTTATAAATACTACATTACAACGGCGACAAATTTTGATATAATTTTTTCATATGAAGTAAAATTTACTACTTTTTCTGTTCTATTTAATTCCAGTCTCTCTGTTTTCCATTACCATTGCAAACATATTGAACTGATTTCAATTTCTATTTTGTTCTCGCAAAATAACATTTCTATTATAATGAGCATCGTTTGTTACAGTTGCAATTTGAAAATAAAATGGAGGGAGAAAAAAAAAAAATAATAATAAAAATAAATAACATTCCACTATAACAAACGACAAACAGATGTTGCTGTAGTCTAAAATTTTAATTTGAAAATTGCTTTTATGTTGTTTTATTTCAAAAGCATACATATACAAACATAGATTCTCATACTCTCTATTCAAAAGCCTACAACAGCCACAAATGTTTTAATAGAATCAATAAAGTCAAAATCGTTTTATACTCATACTCATATGAAAGCTACTGACACAAATACATTTAACTTCACCCCCTTGTGTTTTTCAAAAGTCACTTAATTTATCGATTTACTCAAACAACAAACAGCAGCAACAAGAAATAAAACGCAACGACAAAATAAACCAAAAATAAAAACAACAAACAAATGTTAAATGCAAGTTTTTTGTTGTTGTACAAAAAGGAACGCATTTAGCTTTAACTATTATAAATGAAATGATTTGTGTGTGTGTACGTATATATGTGAATGTATTTGCAAACAGCATCTAAACATCAATTAAAATGCTTGGTTTAAACTGAAATAACAAACACAAATAATTATACACATTTATGCAAATACACATACTCTTGTACATTCAAATTATGGCACACACATTCACTCACTCACATATACATACAATGCTAAAGCATTTAAAATATTATGCACATTATTATATATGTATATATGTATGTAGTTAATACATCACAATACAATAACACAATTGCAACAAAACAGGACATTTTTCATTTAAATTCAAAAGAATAAACAAAATCCGATAAATACATGTTTAAATATACAGGAGTGAATGGGAGAGGAAATTTTTACAGTGTGAAGCAAATTAGAGATAAAATGAAATTTAAAAAAGATTCGGATGTGCCGAATCTTTTATACCCTTCACAATCTTACCGACAAATAACAAAATTATCGCCTAAATGTATGCTTTCATACTTTCACATTTTTAAATCTACATTTTTTTCCAAACTACGAAAATTTTAATACAAAAAAAAAAAAAAAAGAAAAGCAAGCTTTGATTGAAAAAAATAAACAATAACAACAATTCCATATTTATATATTTTTGTATGTATATATGTACATACATATATACAAACAAACTGACTGCATATACTAAAAACAAAAACGACACTGCACAGTGGGGTCAAACGCAAATTTTTTGGTAATAAATCTGTATCTCCAAAACAACTACTCGGATTAAATTGAAATGTGTGGAAGAGTTGCCGCGGACGAATTAAGCTTTCAGAAAAATCATATTGTAGTCACCCTGTGATAAGATGAGATAAGCTACAGGGTGTCAAATTTGACTACTTTGGGTATGCAAAAGTTTCATAAAATCATAACTTCTACAAATAAAATCCGATTTTAAAGATTTTTATACTTCTGTAAAGTGCTTGGCAAGATAAAGAAAAAATAGGCTTACTCACCTAAGTTATCTCTTACAGGTTAAAAGATATTTACTTTTGAATTTTTGATTTTTGCCTCGACTTTCTTTCGTTTTTCAGGAATAAGTCCGGAGATATATGAGGTAAAAATTTTTTAAAAATACTTTGTAATTTGCTATATATTTCAAAATAATATGCTGAAAGAATATTTGGATTATCTCAATTCATCTAGACGTGAAAAATATTCAAATTCTGCACTCTGAAATTAGTACGAAAAACTGTTATTTTTTACAAAAATATAGTACAATTCTTTCACTTTTTTCTCAAAGTTCTGTTAACGAAAAAATTCTTTCTTTATATATTTCAAAAGATAAAGCTTCAAAAATGTTTAATAATGAAAACTTGAATTAATTTATGTTTGCACACTACATCAGGCATTGGACGAAAATGGTCAATTTAGGAAAAATGTTAAATTTTTATCGATTAATAAAAAAAAATGCCACGCGAGCTTTTTTAAATTTATTGACGATATTTCATCAAGAAATAGATTAGGAATGATTTGACACTAAACTGCTTCTCGCCCGACCAAAAACGAATGTAGGAGAGCAGATTTCATGAAAAAAGGAAATTTTTTAAACGACTTTTTTTAATTGCATAAAAAGGCATACTAGCATAATATTTTCGCCATTATTTCTTATGTTGTGTATACGATATATATCGATCTTTCTTTCTTGCAAAAATCATTAAAAAATCTTTAAAACCCGTTTTTTTTTTTTTATAAATCGATAAAAATTTAAACTTTTTCCTAAATTGACCATTTTCGACCAATGCCTGATGTAGTGTGCAAATATAAATTAATTCAAGATTTTATTTTTTTTAAAGCTTTATTATTTTTAAAGCTTTATCTATATAAAGAGGGAATTTTTTCGTTTACGGAACTTTGAGAAAAAAGTGATAGAATTGTACTATATTTTTGTAAAAAATACCAGATTTTCATACTAATTTCAGAGTGCCAAATTTGAATATTTTTCACGTCTAGACGAATTGAGATAATCCAAATATTCTTTCAGCATATTATTTTGAAATATATAGCAAATTACAAAATAGTTTTAAAAAATTTTTACCTCATATACCTCAGGACTTATTCCCGAAAAACAAAAGAAAGTCGAGGCAAAAAATCAAAAAATCAAAATTCAAAAGTAAATATCTTCTTAACTGTAAGAGATAACTTAGGTGAGTAAGCTTATTTTTTCTTTATCTTGCCAAGCACTTTACAGAAGTATAAAAATCTTTAAAATCGGATTTTATTTGTAGAAGTTACAATCTGAAAGCTTAAGTCTTCCTCTACAACTCCTTCAAACATTTCAGTTTAATCCGAGCAGTAGTTTTGGAGAGACAGATTTATTACCAAAAAATTTGCGTTTGACCCCACTGTGCACTGTTAACCATTATATTACTGCTGTTGCTAACTAAACTACTTGCCTATACAAAAAACAACAACATCACTAATAGTCATTACAATGCTTGATATAAATGTTTGTGTGTGTATTTATATTATTAACAGATTTTTTTAGTTTTAGTCTATAACTCGGTTGTTTATGAACGAATTTGGTTGATTCAAAAAATCGAAATTTTATAAAAATATTTATGACCAATCAGTACAATAGCGAAATTCGTAGCTTATATAGAATCTTTAAAAAGTCTAAAAATGCGTTTTGGCCGATATCTCGGATACTAATGGACCGATTTTTTTTCAGCAAAAAAATTTTAAAAAAATACAAACGGAATGACAAACTTATATACATATATCCTTCATACCTGTGCACTATGGTTTCGCTGACCACTTTTCTTGGCCAAAATTACAAAAATGGAAAGAAACTGATTGTCTTGTTTGAAATATGATTTGGATGAAAATCAAAACAATTTAATGTATTTATTTTGTATTTCAAAAATTTAATTAATTTTTACATTTTTTATGCGTCAGAAGTAAAGTCATTCCAAAGGAAGTTTGCAAATATTTCACTTATAACTCAACCTAAAGTCGTGTATTTTGCTTTTGCAGTGTTAATTTTAATACACAACTATATTTTAGCAATATCTGCTAGTTTACTTTTTATCTTGGCATTTTTGCTCTTTGGTTAGACCAAGGTAGATTAAGAAGGTAACGACAACTCTACAACAACTACAACACCAAAAAAAAAAAAAACCCATGTATTCTGTTTTTGCATTGTCATCTCTTATGTCAAATTTAATTTTGTAATTTCACATGTTTCTTTATAAAAACAAAAACAATTCATGTAGTAAAAAGAGATGCCAACAAGTTCTTACTGATTTCGTATTCAATGATAAAAGTACTTATCCTAAGATATATTTTCCATAATAAACTTATTTAAAAAATTGTTGCACTCAATAATAATAATGAAAACTGTTGAAAAAATTGACCTTTTTATACATATTTTAAATTTACTTAAGAAAGTGAACTTTGATCTGTTGTATTATGAAGACAAATTAGTAAAAGTAGGAAAAAACTTCATTTTTTTTCACAGAGCTTTATTGTTTCTTAGTCAGGCAATTAGGATTTGGAATAAATAAATTTATTTATATCAACAAAGATATACCTCGATTTTTAAAATGAATAAATAGTTAGCCATAACTACAAATAACAAAAGCTATATGGTTTATATGGGATTCTATACTTTAAGGTGATTATAGACCAATTCTCATAAAAATTGACACTGTAGTTTCTACTCATATAAAACTCATATTAGCTTTATACCAACATTCATAAGAGGGGATTACATGGGAGCTATGGTCCATTATTGGCCGATTTTCACGAAATTTGGTATACGGATTTATATATATATAATTTTATAATTTTATTAAAATATTGTAATATTTAGAGTATTTAGGTTAAATAATGAACCGATCATAACCAGTTTCAATAAAGTTCGTCCTTGACCTAATAGAAGATCTTGTTTTAAATTTCATTGACTTATCTTTAAAATTAACGGACGGACATCGTTAAATCGGCTCAGGAAGTGATTCTGAGTCAAATGGTATACTTCAAGGTTGTGGCCTGATGGTTTTTTCTATGCAAAAAAAAAAAAAAAAGATACAGTTATATATTGAATCAGAATATTACAATCTGATGGAAAATATATCGACAATAATAAAATTATTAAGGTCATAAAAATTATTACCCCATTTTCACGATAATGGTCATAGAGGCTCACCTACTCTCCTAACCTTCATAGTTTGCGGTTCATATTTCTATTCCACTGAAACATTTATTTCCGTAACGCTCATTGACAAGTCCAAATTTTTCTATATATAATAGCAAGGCCGATTTCTGAATTATTTGCTTTAATTTTATTAATATCTCTTACTGTTCTTTAATTTAAAAGACACACGAATTGTGGTGTACATACGTCCGCTTCACTATTTACTTAAATCAGTTTAACTGTGTTTTCTATTTGGCATTAGTAGTAGTGATGGTATGAATTATTTGTGTTTGTTGAAGTAATGAATAAATTGTCAATATTCATTGTATATATCTGTGAGTTGGCGCTGCTTTCATTTCATTTATTTTTTGCCATCTCTTTTTAACATGCAACTTCCCCTCATTTAATTGTAATGTTTGTTTTAGAACGTGTATATGTAAAAGACACTCTCACATACAAATGTACATATATTATAAAGGATATTGAATGCAATCATTTCACTGGCATGTCATTCATTCAGTCAGTTCGTTACTGTTCTGTTATATAAAAAAAACAACATAGAATAAAGACAGAAAAATAATGCAAATAAATTCATGCTGTAAATGGTAACATGGCGTTATCTAAATAATTCTGTTTATTGTAGATTTGTATGTATTTGTGTTGACTTATATCTGTACATATATTTCTATGTATGTATGTATGTGTGCACTACTTTTGACTTTGTTGTTTTAAATGGTATTTACTTTTAAAGGTTTCATTTTCTTTTGACATTGTACGCCTTTTTTTGTTTAAATTTTCCCTGGTTGTCTCCCCCTTATGTACTCTATGTTGTATGGAGATGGTCGCTCAATTGCTGTAGAAGTTAGAAATATTTAATATTTAATAAAGAAAAACTACATCCACGTACTCATTGGCATCATTTTGTAATAAAATTTGATTTTAGAACATCATGGTGTGTATAAAATTGAAAATAAAAAGCCGTAGGTTAGAAAGGGGTAATTTTTTTTTTTAAAATTAAATAAAGACAATCATAAATTTTAAATAAAAAATTTGGGCGACTAATGTATTTTATGCGATGACATTTTTAGTTACACTATTTTTAGTATGTTAATTTAATACTAGTGCCACTTTTATTTAATTTTATTAACTAAAATCATTATTAAAATGTATACTTGTCTTGGCAGATCTTGGCGATTTTGGCAAAAAACATTGTATATTTTCCTCCCTTCCCGAAAAAATTTTTCTACGCTTCTGCTAAACATTTATGTAGTTTTCTAAAAATCAAATAGTAATGGTAGATTTTTGTTACCATGAGAGAAATAAAATAACAAACATACATAAATGAAAACCAAAAATAAAAATTTTCTCGTCTCCAATTTACAAATAATAGAAATTTAAAATAAAAAACAAAAAACAAGTTACCTAGAAATGGAAGCGAATACCAAAATTCAGTTATACTCACTGTGCAGAGAGTGACATACACATACAAATTTACAACTAATGTAAATTGACTAACAAACCAGGAATATTTAGAAGGGACGATCAGACATATAGACAGACTGACAAATATTAAAGGCATCAGTAATTCTATATGTTTAGCAGCAACAACAACATTGTTGATGTTATTGTGTGGTTGTTGCACAAACAAAAAAAAAAAAGTTTACATGAATAAGAAAATAAAGGACGAAAGATGTGATGATGTGCTTTTGTTATGCATGACAATGCATTGAAGTGATGCTGTTCCTGCTACTTTTGAAATCTATATGATCAAATGCACCAACATATACTTACATTGACATATCTAAATATACGCTTTTTTGCAGACATTTTACAAATATGTGTTTCCAAGCTGCTAGTTACAAACTTTGCATACAAATGTTTGAATCTATATTTATGTATGTGTGGAAGTGTTTTTACTATGAATAGATAGATGTTCAGAACATAAATTCATCTACATACATTATTCGTTATTCTAAGTAACTTTGCATTTTACATTTTCATATATTGCAAAATCATTTTACAACGATTGAGAAAATGCATCTTCAATTTTTTTTTATTTTTTTATACAACTCAATAACAAAGTATTATTTTTTGGTGTAAGAGTATTGCAGTATTGTAGTAGTAAATTGATCCCGTGTTTATAGAAAGTAAAGAAAAAATATATAGGATTTTCGTTGATTTGTTACCATTAGACTATTTTACTATTTTTGGTTAAAAATATTTTGTCAAATGTATACACTGTGGTAAATCGATTTTTATCTTTAAATTGTATAACATAAAAAGGGTTTTGTTTGGTTCTATAAAAATAAAATTAGAGCAGTCATAGATACGACTTTTGAGATTTCTGGGAAATTATTAAATCTAGTATTTATACCATTTAGGTTTTCAACAACAAAATAAAAAAAAAAAAATTAAAAGTAGTTTCGATTTTTCTTACACAAGAAAAAAAATATTTTATAAAAAAATTGAATTTTAACTTTTTATTAATTACCCAAAATTACAAAAATAATTGTTTCCAATTAAACACTTTAACCCTTCGTCATATAGATGTTTCAATAGTCATATTCGTAACAAATATGGTCTGGCCAGACCAGCTCTATAATTCAAAATACTCCAATGGACATTTTGGTGATTTTTCATATAATTGCATTTGTATAACTATATTTTAGCATCATTACTGAACTTCATGTTATTCTCCTTGTTTTGAGGCCACAAACGTGTACAATTCTTCTTTTCAAACATTTGAAGTTTTGTCGGTATTACTCCCATAACACAAAATTTGAACGAATAAGTGGAAAATCATAAAATAATATGTGTAAACTGATGAGAGCTTAGTTTAAAATGTTTGAATAAAATAATATACAATAAAAAAAAAAAAAAAAACGAATAGCATCGTCAAACTACATAATTTTACATACAAAATATATGTGGTGCAGACCAGTTTGTAAGACGAAAGGTTAAACATAAAAATTAGTAAAAACAATGTGTTAATTAAATAAATCAAAAAATTAATTGAAACAAGGTTATTATTATGAACATGAATATGAATGGAAAATAAAATTAAAATAGACTCAGCTAGTAGTTTTTAACAGAAATATTTTATTTTTGCTACTTGATAACAGCTTTAAGACTATACATTTTAATATCAAATGTATTCTTAGAACGTCAATTATTACAAAAAATTCTGTCCCATTGTAACTAAGAGGATATTAATCAGAACAAATTTTGTACAGTTCATACTTTTTTTTGGGAAATGTTTATATTAGTCGTTTTTTATTCTCATTATCAAAAAATGATGGTGGTATATTAGGTTTGTCATTCCCTGTGTAACATGTCAAAATAATCTTCTAAGAACCATAAGGTATATATTCTGGGTCCAGATAAGATTCTGAGTCGATCTAGCTATGTTTGTCCATCTGTCAGTCTATGTGTCAGTTGAAAGGAGAATAGGGCCCGAGTGGAACACTGGGGAAACGAAAATTTGGCTCAAATATTTGTCTTATATTATCGGTTCATAAACAAAAATACTAGAAAAACCGGGTGTCCGTCGTAACTTTAAAACTAAACTAAAAAAATGGGCGTGATCCGCTCACTGTACCTCCCACCTCCTATATAGGGTTAACTTTAAGAACTTGCAGATGGTGAGTATATAGATTCGGTCAAGCCGAATATAGCATTCTCACCTGTTTATATTTAATTTCAAATTATTTAAATAAACGTCAATATATTTGTTTGCCTTTCCACATTTCTATGACAAATTAAAAAATTATTAAATCGATTTATTTTTTATATAAAAACAAGCAGCAGTCCCAATTGTAAAATTTGAGCCAATACTTCTTTCTGTGTAATTGAGAATTGATTAAAAATTTTAGATATTACTTTCAATATTTTTTAATTATTATTAATTTTTTTATTTTAATAATTTTGTGTTTATAATTTAAAACAAATTGTGAGAATAGTTTTTCTATTAGTTAGTTTATGTATTTTATAAATTTGTTTATTTTTATGGGATTTTTTTTTTTTTTTTGTTGCTGTTGTTTTTTATTTATTGCATCGATTTTTTATGGCAATTTGTTTAGAAAATATAAGCAATTTTTTAGTAAACTAGACATGATTTATGTAAACAAGGTGTTTTTTTTTTTTAATATTATTTGATTGATTATTGATTACACAAAGATAATAAATCTAAGTTCAGCAATAGAATATTAAACAACTTTTAAAATTAAAAAACTAACAATAATAAATGTTTATGAGTGATATTTATTTTATATTCAATTAATAATCACTTATACATAGGTCATAAGTGTTAAACAAAGTATAATGCACGTATGATTGATATGCAATTAAATAATTATTATAATAATTATTATTAAATAAAGATTTAAATTGGATCTGGATAACATTGAAAACGCAAATCTATGGGACAATTATAAAGTCTCTGTAAAAAATATTTTAAGCTTCCCAGTTATTCAAATAAAATTACTTTTATCAAATATGTATTTAAAAATCCACATATAATTTCCAAATTTTACCCTTATTGTCCTAGTTTGAAAAAAATTCCCCTACAGTATTTCTACATCAACTTCCATTGCACAAATGAAAAATTAAATTAAGTTTTTTTCTTCGCTTCCTTCAGTTTTTGATATTTAACAACAAAAATTCCCATCATCATTTTGAGTTTCAAAAAACATATTGCTTTCGATTAATTTTGTAAATATTCTGTAACAAATGCTGACAAAATTTGATAAATCCAAAAAAAAAAAAAAAAAAAAACATACCAACTCACATTTACCATGATGTAGACACTTTAACAAGGACATGTAAATGTAGAGTATGAAAACTTACATATACATATACATATACCGAAAAATAAAAACATCAATATTAAATTTGAAAATATGTAGAACATATACACATACATTCATACGAGCATATAAAAGACAAGGACACTTTTGATTATATACATGTGTTTAAAAAGAAAGTCATTGTTTTCTAATTTTTTTTTGGCTCCTTTTTTGTAATATTTTCCCATTTTGTTTTTGTGGCTTGAACAAACATTAAAAATGTTCTAGTTGATGTCCAACAAGACCAAACAAAACTAATATCTATTAAAAAGGTTTTTAATTATAGACCAAAGCATAAAATAAAATAAAAAAATCTGTTAAATAGATTGAAGAAAAAATCAAGGAAATTTTATATTAACAGACATACGGAAGGAAAATCAGACAGACATTCAAATAACTAAATGACAGATAAAATAAAGTAATATATGTATGTTGTACTTACACTAATGTAGATAATGAATATACTATATACATATGTATGTGTATGTTTTTACAGTAAAGAGCAAAATAGGAATTTCTATTTTAAATACCAAACCTTAATTGAAATTCTTCTTCTTTTTTTTCTTTTATAAATTTGATAGAAGGAAATCTAATAAAAACTAGCTTTGTAATGAATCTGTAAGGGATTATATATCTGTGGAACATTGAAGTAATAGAAAAATAGTTGATGTTGCAATAATTGTATTAATAAATTGAGATGTTCAATTTCTTTTTTTTAATTTAACTTAGTTTGTAAAAAGTTTCTTTTATTAATTTTTTTAATAACTGGCATAACTGACACATATTCGTATATATTACATCGTTTCATAGTTTCTTATATTTGATTATGTAGAAGTGTTTTGCTACATTTCGTTATCTGCTGGTATTTAGACATAATTTGGTTGTTGCTCTTGTCATATATGTATTGTAAACTATGTTCGTATTAGTCCATGTAATCTTTGTAAATATACAATGTAATGAATATTATACTTTTTCTCTGTTTCTGTTTTTGCTTGTATTTTTATATAACATGAAGAAAATTCTACATATGAGTGTTTGTATGTCAAAATTTTTGTTTAAATGTATGTATGTTTATGTGTTTGCATGTAGGTGTATATATTTGTAGATATACAAACAAATATATTTACATACGTATTTATTTACATGACTAGCATGTTAATTAAGAATGTTTAAAAGCTGGATTTTATGTCCAAATCAAAATCAACAATAAATGAGAGAAAAGAAAATCAATATTTTAAATCTGTGTTATGGTCATATACATACATGAATATATAGTTACAAACATTATATACTACACATGTATGTACATGCGAATTGCTTTACAAATATATTATCATATGTATGATTACAATATTGTTGTTTTGAACATGTAGCAAGATTATTATATTTCATTTATATTTCTTCTTTAACTTCTTAAACAAATTAAACTCTTACATTATGACAAAGATCGAGGGGGACAAAATAAGATTCAATATTAGGTATATATACACAATGGTACTAAGTACTATGGAAAATTTTAAAATATTCGTAAACATTTTTTTTAAATTTTATATAATTTTTAATTTACTGCAAAACTAAGATAATAATAATGTGAGAAAATAACCAATATACATTTTCTAAAATATTTGCTAAGTTTAGTATATTTTAATTAAAAAATATTTGATCAAAAAGCTGGCGTATTATTTTCATAACTTAAACTTTGTGGAGTATAATTTATATTATTTTAGATTTTAGAAACTTTACAAAAATATAATTTTAATCATATTTCAAAAACAATAGAACCGTGAGAAAATTCTTGTACATATTACATTTAAATATTTTGGTTAAAATTTTTTTTAATGGATTGTGTAATTGTTGATCCTTTTACCTTCGCGATTAAATTTTTTCTATTGCATTTTTAAAGATTTCTTTGTAGATATCAGCGGATATGGTTAGGGGATAACTAAATATTGTGTCTGCGGGGGACGTACGGATGAACGAAGTTATACCACCAAAAATGTTTAGAACTGCAAAGAGAACGTATATTAAAATATCATATCAGAACCGTAATAGCTCCATTAGTTTTCATTATTATCAATTAACTTCTGAGCTCTTAATAAAAATGACTTGTTATGTACCTAGTTTTAGGGCTAAATATCTTGTTTTTTAATTTAAAAACAATTTCTTAAAAAAAAACTTACTTACTTACTTGTCATAAAGTTTTTATTAGAATGAAATCTCAGAATGAAAATATTCTTTATAATGAAAATTTTTATAATGTACGAAGTGATAATATTAAATAGAACAACATTTATCATATTTCATTATAAAACCATATTGTGGCCATATTATATGAGTCTGGCTGACTTTCAGGAAAAATAACTTTTAACCCCAAACGTGAAACAATTTTACAAACATTTTTTCACACACGAAAAAATCTCTATATTTTTTCAAATAAGAGCCCATACATAATAAATAATAATATTCCAAAAAAAAAAAAAAAAAAAAAAAATGGAAAATATCTTTTATAGAAAAACTTTTAGATGCATTTGCATATAATTTTTAAATAGTTTATTTTTATTTGAAGTTGTCATATCGTCTCTTTTAACTAAAAAATTCCTTACAATTTTGTGAAATATACGTTTACAAAGATCCACCTAGATGAAAAAAAAACTGTTCGATGTTTTTTGTAGCAACTAAACATCTGCATCAAATGATTTGCTCTTTAATTCACAGT
Organism: Protophormia terraenovae; assembly: GCA_951394005.1. Lineage (NCBI taxonomy): Eukaryota > Metazoa > Arthropoda > Insecta > Diptera > Calliphoridae > Protophormia > Protophormia terraenovae. The sequence continues at coordinate 150,809,984 of OX596074.1, forward strand.
AATGTTTTTTAATGTATGCTCTTACATTACTGCGAAAATAAAAAACAATACAATACAATACAAAACAAATTCTGTAAAAAAAAATTATTTGAATTGAGTTGAATTGAAACGATGAAGCAAAAATGTTCTGTTCTCTTTGAGAATTTACTGCTTATTAGAGATTTTTAGAAAAACAATAATGTGAAAATATGCAGGGAACGTAAGAATTATGTATTTTTAAATAAACAACAGATAATAGTTACGAGTGGTTTCAATTTTTTTGCTTAGAAAATTTAATTTTTATTTTTTATTTTAATTATATTTAATTATATCTAAAATGAAATAAAATTTATTTTATTTGTGATATTTTTATTTACTTTTAATTACATACCTATAATATTTTCATTTTTTTTAATTTAATATTTCCTTCACTTCAAATTTTGTAAAAAGAACAAACAAATGACAGTATTGCATTTTTTGCCTTTTTATATTTAATTCAATTGAATTCAGTTCGGAATGATTTGTTGCTAAAATGTTTTTATGACTCTCTGCACAATTTTGTTTTGTTTTCTTTGTTTTTTTTCATAAGTACGCACACACAGAGAATTGATTATAAGTGTAAAAAACAATAACAGTCAACAATTGAAAAGAAAGAGAGTAATTAAAAATGAGTTTCAAATGAATTGATGCAGATGTTTAGTAGCAATCAGTTCAGAGCCTTCCGAATTTGACATACTCAGGTATGTAGGTTGTATAAATGTGTATGCTTTTTTGGTTGTTAAAGCAAATATCAGTCGTACGATATGATATTTTGTTTGGTTTTACGAAAAAATAATATGTTGTAAGTCGTCCGATATTAAAATAAAAGTATTAAATTTTACACGATTTTTTTTTAATAAGTGTTTAGATGTTTAAAAAAATCAGAAAGGATTTACTTAATTCTATAAGAAATTTTCGGAAACGAAGAAAATAAGTAAATATGAGTGTGACATAAAATCTTTCATCAAGTCGTCAAACATATCTGAATTTATATTTTAAAATCACTATTTAGAGCGAAAAATTAATTTTTTTTATTTTATAATAAGAGTTTAAAATAGATTAATTTAGCTTTTAACTAGCTTTTTCAGATCACTTTAGAAAGTATTTTTATTTGTGTGCTAATAATAACCGAAAAATTTCTACGACATTGTATTATAATATATCAACAATATCAGCAAGTAGTAGCTTGTTCCATTTATTATTTTTATCCCTGTAAAAATTCTGTCATATACATATATAGGTATGTTGTATATTAGCATATCTATGTTAAATATATAACTACCAACCTATATAAACAAATTTTTTCATCTAACAACAGCATTAGTATATAATATACATTCCCAATATACATATATTCACATGTACATGGATAAGTAGATTTGCATACATATACATTCATACATAAATATATCATTCATACATATGTATGTGTATGTAAATAAATTTATATTTTACTGTGTTTTGGCCAAGAGGCATTTATAGCAATCTGTTGCAAGCAAGTTTAAATTTCAAAATATTATTATGAATATTTTCTTTCTTTTGCGTCTTCTATATTTTATCTATTTTTGTATTTATACAAGTCTGCTTTTACTCTCAAATACAAACATATATATTCATACACATATTAAAATATCCTTTGGACAGCATAAACACTAATGTAATCATTTGCACACAATATTAAATGTTTACCTAAATACATATACATTTATTTATACATACAAACACACACATATACATATATAACTATAAATATACATTTGTATGACTAAATTTTCTCTTAAAAACAAAGATGATGATTATGATGAAATTGTTGTTGTTGATGATTTTCATTTTCATTTCTTAAAGTTTATTAATTTTTCTATTAAAATCTTAATATAAATATTTGCTTAAATAAAAGTAATAAATGTGTGTTTATGTATGTGTGTGTGTGTATTTATTCATTTATGGTTTATGTTAAACTATATGAGAACATATTTAATTTTATGAAATAACTTTAATTTTAAGTTATTTTACGATTATTTAGAGAAATATTTCATTTAAATTAATTGTTTTGGGTTAAAATTTTTTTTCATGTCAGAACATATTTGTTTGACTTGTGTGTACAGATTTATAATCTATAATTGTATTTGTTAAATAATTTCTTTAATTTATTAATTAAATGTTGATGTCAGGTGTTTGACAACATGTCTTACACTACTGTTGCCACATTTTAGTTACATAAATATTTGAAATTATTGTAATAAATACTACTTTTCTATTAGATTTTATTGGAAGAAATATGTTATATGATTTGAAAGTTTTAAAAGAAATTACTTAAGTACATTTTAAATTAAAACTACTTAAAGAAGATTTTGTGTTTAATAATTAATAATTTAAATGCCCTAATAATTCTTAAGGATTTTTTGTAAAGTTTAACTTTTTAAGAAGAGAATTAATATTTATATTTTATATATTTCCATACTTGTTAACCCTTTTGCATATGGATACTATCCTTTAAATAAAATATTAATATATTTTTTACTTTTTTTGTTTACTTACGTTATGATAAATTTGCTCAAATTTGTTTAACATTAGTATCTGTAACGAAAAAGAACACAAAACAATTTTAAACAATAAAAATGTTATTTTAACAAATATAAAACTATCAATAAAATTTTATATACTTCACATGCAAAAAAAAAAAAAACACACAACAAAATGTATTCATTTTTTGACGTTAAAAAACACGCATTAATCAACATCAACACCATTCGTTTATTCATTCACTCTTTTTTTTTTTACAATTTTTTCCTTTCGATTTTTCAACTTTACACACCATCACAAACAGGTACCATTGTTCATTTGTTAAAGTGTGAGTGCTGCAGTAACAGTAAAAAAAAGCTTACAACAAAATATAAATACATAAAAAGGTGTATTGCACGTGTATGAGTAAACTTGTAGTAGGAAAACAGAAAAAAAAAAAGAAACATATACCCTCATCATATCATAGTTGTAAATAGTAAATATCATATTATCAGGGCATCATCAATGTGTTGGAGGAATGGTGTGTATGAGTGTAGATGTATGTATGTGTACATAAACACAAAAACTAAATGAGTTTGTATTTACTGTATAAATGTCTATGACGTGTGTGTGGGTGAATGAGTGAGTGCGTGCATGCAAGTTACTGATAGTGGTATTTTGTAGTTGTTTGCTATTTTTGAACCAGTTTTATATGTCAGTCAATTTTTTGTGCTCCCTTCCACTTTTTGCCATTTTTTGTGGGTTTGTTTACACTATTTTGTATCTTAATACAAAAAAAAAAAAAAAAAAAAAATGATGTTGCTATTTCCGCTACGAGTACGAATATATATTTATATGTATTTTTATATATGAGCTTAAAAGATTCTGAATGAGAGTTTTGTTTGTGAGAGCATGATTGTGTATAGAAATGTATAAGGCAAATAGCATACAACCGTAAACACTTTAATTGCTTTCATAAAATTTTCACACGATATAAATGTATGCTGTGTATGAATGTACGTACGTATAAAGTCGTTAAATACAAGAGAGGGCGGAGAGTATTATTTATACTTGCTAAATACTACAAATAAAATAGTACAAACAAAAAAATATTTATGTAGTAGTGTTCAAAATACTAAAAAAGGACTATAACTGCCGACAAGATTAAACAAAATAGTACATTGTCGAATTGAAAAAGTATGGGTTCATTTTTGGTTAAAACTTAGTAGAACTTACAACTGAAATTTTCTGTTTAATAGTGCAGTAGTGGCAAGTTGAAAATAAACTTCTAATATAGAAGGTCTGTTTACAAAATATTATAAATATGTACACGGCATTAAAGACCAGCATTCAAGACCGTCTGGCTACTCTACCTAAACCGCTGAACTGAATTTAATGAAATTTTGTTGAAAAAGTGAAATTATTGCAGCTTCTTTGCACTTTATTTTTTCTTAATTTTTTGATAAATCTGGAAGTTTTAAAAGAAGAAGCATTACGGAAAACATTTATGTTTGATAGTAATTGGACAAAGCTGTGTTTTTCTGTTTTCTATTTTTTATTAACCTTTTAGATTCCATGCAACTCAGGGACACTCAACTAGTATAACATAAAAATACTTTGAGGATTTTAACTATTTATATAAATTCTGATGTTCTGGATTTTCCTTTGGAAAATGTCTTCGAATTTCATTATTAGGAAAATATAAAGTAGACTGATTTAGTTTTTAAAATGAATTAAAATATTACCCTTTTAAATATTGAGTTTTTACGTAATAGTCAATTACAATGAGTCTTACTACTGGTATGAGTTGAGGGGTCTGAGAATTCGTGCCATGTCCGATAGCCAAGCAACTTTACGAGATTAAGTATGTGGTAGTTAAGGACTATGTCACTTCTTAATAAACTTTTTGCAACAACAATTTAATATTATGCTGGTTGCCTGGTAATGAGGATCACGACGACTATTTATCAGGTATGATTCTTTTTTTTTTTTTGTATCTTGTAGGCTACGTCAGGGAAAGAAATACTAAATAAGAGTAAATTTCAACAGTTTGTAGCGCTCAATAAAAGCGATCTTAGAGTACTAAGAGGATTACTCACCGAAAATTGTTGTTTGAGAGATCATCAATATATCCTTAGCAATGCGGGAACTGTACAATGTAACGTGACTCGCAAACGAAAACCAATTTTTTTTAGGGAGTGTGTATTGTCACTGAAGGATGTTTCGTTCTTTTATTTAATTTTTTTACTTGAATCTGATGTATATTAGAGCATATTTTTTTGGAGAAATCTTTTTCTAGATATTATCGAATAAGTTCTTCAATTTTTCTTGAATTTTTAAGAACTAAATATTGTTAAATTTAAAAATTACATGGTGCTATAAAATGAGAAAGTTTTGTTACATTTGGGATATAACGTATTGTAGTTCGTACTTAGATATGGGATTATAATTATACCAAAAATCCTAAAATTGGAAGTAATATTAAAAAAAAAAAAAAAAACGATTTTTCCAACTTTGCGAATTAAAAATTTTATATCTCGAACAAATAGAAACCAAAATTATTTTTTTAAACCGCATTAAAAAGAAGTGACCATACCTTTTTTAAAAAGCTTGATTTTTTAAAAAGAAGATATAATTTTGTTGAAAGTACCCAATAAACCAAACGATATTATAACGATATCGAAACGATATTATCTAGGTGATAAAAATTATCACTAGTGATAATCGTTTTCGAATCTAAAACGATAGTTTTTACGGAATAAATTGTACCTTTCCTTATGATATCGTTTTTCCATAAAATTATGATATCGTTTTCGATATCGTAATTTCCAAAAATAGCGATAGTAAAATCGTCTGAACCAAATTTTGTTCTGAATGATTTTAGTATTAAAAATATATATTTTTTGCAATCAAATATTTATACTAAAGATAATTGTAAGGAAATATAATATGCTGAAATAAGAAAAATCCTAAATATACAAAAAAAAAAAAAAAAACAATCATCATACACGACATTCATACATATTTTATGCAAATATCAACAATTATAATATTTGCAAGCGTGGTTATTCCTAAATCACATATTTAAGCAATTACGTACCTCAAAAATTTGGTCAGACCATTAAAATATGAGAATTATTCGTCTATGTATTTCCATTCATTCTCAGTTTCTTTATGTTGTTGAAAATTTTTTAATTTTAATATTTTTGTTTTGAAGTTTTTTCCAAATGTTTATTTTTTTTTATTTTATTATAAACAAAATTTTGGAAATTTAGATATCATAATAATATCGTTTTCAGCAATACGATATGATATTATAATCGACACCTAAGAAGATATCGTTTTCGCTATCATATAGTTCTATGGTTTATTGGGTAGTATAATTCCTACAAATCAGTTTTTTTATTTGTATTTTGTTGCTATCAAAGTATACAAAGTAGTCCGACTCTCTTTTAGTAAAATTTCTCTCTCACATATACGGGTTCCGTGTGAACGTGAGAGAACTAATACAAAGAAAAAAACACAGAAATGTTACCACTAAATTTTGAAATTCTTAAACATTTTTACACTGTTATCACTTGCACACACAATTTCATTTTTTTCTACACCATTAAGTCCACTTTTATTTATAAAAAGGGTAAATTTTGGGCAAACTGTTATTGTTATTTTTATTTATTTAATTTTTGACAATTTGTTTTGCGTTCTTTTAAAATTAAATTCTTCAACAGAGTTTAAATTTTTGGTATTGAAAATTCAAATAAATTGAATTTTAAAACATTTTTATAGAACTCTGTGTGTATGGGAACAATAAAAAAAGCATTAACACATTTAAATTTTTGTTACTAACACATACTTAGAGTTAGGTACTTTTTTAATAACACATTCTTAAAGTTAGGTACTCCTGCCAAAGAGTCGGACTACTTGTATATACTTTGGTTGCTACCATGATATGTCCCAAAGTCTTAAAAATCGTTTTTTTGGATATAACTACTGATTTTGTGATTTTTGGTTTAATAATTTACTCACCCGTATCTACACTACATCAAATTACATATATTCCAAGTGTTTTTACACTGCAACACTGTATTATTGTATCGTTAGAAAAACTCCCCTATTTTTATACAAAAATTAATCCAAAAACATTTTTAACTTTTTTTTCTTGTGAGAGAATTGCAATTTATGATTTCCTTATACATAAATTAGGGAATATATTAAAATAATACTTATTAAACTAAAGATTTTAAAATAAATGGAACAATTTCTTCAGATAAAATTTATTTTTTATTTCGTCTAATTTTGCTTTAAAAATATCTAAATTTAAAATTTTCTATCCTTTCCATTAAACTAAAACAACTTAGTTAATTAAATCTTTTTTCAATTTCCTTTAAATATTGTACTCTAAAAGAGAAAAACTATATATATATATATATATATATATATATATATATATATATATATATATATATATATATATATATATATATATATATATATATATATATATATATATATATATATATATATATAAAGTCAAATGGACGATATATATCAAACATTTAAATAAAAGTTAAATATAAAGTCCACAGAAAGATATAAAAAAGATGATTAGTTTAGTTTGGTTTTATGATATCGATACATTTTTTAAAACACTTTTTATATCTTGTTGTACTACATACTTAAAAAACAACATGTTGCTTTTAATTGTTAGTACCTGGCAATAAATAATCCCTTTCTCTTAAAAGAATCCTAAAAATAATTTTAAATGAAATTTCCATGTTTAAAACTCATACATTAACTATGTGCCTCATAAGAATTCTCATTTTGTTAGCTGCTTTAGCATTCGCTATTCCTGTTGCTATTTAACACTCTTGTTTTATTTTCTCTAAAGGCACATGTTAAAATCCTTTAATGTAACAACTGACATAAAATACTTGTAAATATATTTTGTTCTTTAATGTTGTTGCTATAAATAAAAAAATGGCGTGTTTGCACAAAATTTTATTAAAGAGAGGAGAAAAAAACTTATGCAATCAAGGAACCACCGCTGAGTGCATCAAAATTTTATAGGTCAGTCATTTCAGAATTGAAGCCAATGGGGAGTGAAGGCAAAAAAGCGAACGCATTGTGGTTTAAAAAGATGACATAAAACTCAGTTATGGTCAAAAGTCACGATTTTTTGAATGAAAGGCTACGCTTTCCTTAAATGCATTAAGTATGCTCTTCTTTGTGTAAAGTCGTATATTTAAAATGCAATAATTAATAGTTGCTTTTTTGTTTTGTTTCATAAAATGCCAGGTCTAAAAAAAGAAATAACAAGATTTATTAATGAAGTTTTATAACCAAAAAAAAAAAAAAAAAAAAAAAAAAAAAAAAAAATGGAAGAGTGAAAAAACAAACGATGTTTATGAGTCATAAATTTATTAGTAGCAACAATATATGATTATGAGGAAGGGCGTATGATTGATATTAATTGTATTTTGAATAGAGTATGTATACATACGTATTATACAGTTATCTAGAAAGTTAAATTAAACTGAAATAAATTTTTTTAACAAGACAAGTGAGACTCTTATATTGAGCGTTACAGTTGGCGAACCACGCCTTTTTTTTGTTTATATTGGTCCTTGAACTTTCTGCACAAAATTACCTTGTCATTCATGCTTATTTTTAAGAGATATCATCGGAAAAGTTTGAAATGAAGCTGTAACGGACACTCTGTGTTTCTAGTATTTGCCCATAACTTTTTCTACCAACCAATTTTATCCATTTTCAATACCAAACAAACCTTATGTAAGATAAAAATTTGGGACAAATTTCATTTTAAATCAATATACCTTCCATCTTTCTGATGGTGGGTATAAAATTGAGGATATTATTTGCAATATTAACAAAACTTAAAAATAAAAAGTGAAGATTGAGAACAGGCAATTGATTAAACTTAGCCGCTACAAAAACGAATAAACTTTTTATCAAAATTAAAATAATTATATGAATAAGAATCACTTTTTAAGAACTTAAACTGGCGAAGATATAAAGAAAATTCGCACTATTAATTTGATATTTTTGGGCAGATAAGTTGTTTTACATTTTATAAAAATGTAATCCCCGAAACCCTTGATATTTTATTTTTAATAATTATCCTTGAATGACGCTTAAGACTTTTAAATATTCATTTTCATTTTCCTTAGTATAGTTCTTTACAATTGTTTTCCTCGACACTGTAAAATGTGCTGTATATTTATATTGTTTATTTATTTTATTGAGTTAATTAAAATAGCTGACGCTGTTTGTTATTTTTGTTGTTGTTCTTGTTGCAGTTTAATTAGTATAAATATTTTAAAACACTTTTATTGCTAACAACAAGTACTATTTCAAATGACATGCAATTTGTGCAATTCTAAAAAAAAAAAAAGAAAAAGAACTCAAGTAAGGAATCAAGAAAAGGAGGAAAAAATAGAGAAAATATTTCCTTTTTAAAACAACGAAGTATAAAATTACTCAAATATAAGTTTAGTGTGAAAATCGTCAAATTTTTTCCTAAGAATTTAAAACTCTAATTGGAGTTTAAAAACAAATTAAAAAAAAAAAAATACATATATATATATATATATTTTATTAGAAACAAAAAAAAGTATAATTAATTTTTAAGGTAAGCCTACTGCTTAAAAATTTTATTTTCTACGAGTACTCGAAAAATAAAATAATAATAATAAAAAATTAATTTCTCCAGTCCATAAATCTTAATTTTTACATAACACTGCCAGTTTTAATATCTAGTTTTCTGATCTTCTTTTCTCTTTCTCTTTCCCTTTCTGTTTCTTTTTTTTAATTATCCATTTGTATATTAGAATAAATCTTTATAATCCACTTCCTTAATTAGTTTTTACTTTTATGTATTTTTATGTTTTATAATTTTACTTAAAATACTTTTAATTTAATTTGCATACGTTGGCTCATGAATGTTCAGTTCAGTCTTTTAGAAAAATAAGATAACAACTGTAATTAGCTTCACTTACAGCATAATTTTCATTATTTTTTCCACAACAGTTTTCTTTTTTTTTTTTTGTTTCTTCCTAGATTTCACTTTTTTTACTATATTATAAAGCAAAATAAGCTACAAAGTTTAATTCTTAGAGTGAGATAGACATAGAGAGGCAGAGAGTGTGAGTAAAGCAAAAATAAATCTATTTAAAACTCATTAATCTTGGAAAAGATATGAAATCCTTTTTATTTTTTCTTGTGTTATTTTTATCAAAATATAAGAGTTTAAGGTTGTTTTTAAATGCCATCACCACCACCGTCATCATCTTCATTATTTTTTAGTAGCAGCATTCAGTGATGCTACTTGCAGTTTTAAACTAAATTAAAAAAGTCTTAATGTTAAGGATAAAAGAAAACAACAATATTTTGTAGAGATTTTTTACAGATAATTTTATTTGGAAATTGGGTTTCTGGAAAAAAATATTTATACTGAAGTTTTGGGAAAATTAAAAACAAACAGAAAAGTAAAACCTTTGATTTCTGATGATTTTTTTTTTTTTTAGAAAAAATGTGGTAAAATATTTTTTTAATTTGCTAATAAACTTGAAATTTTTTTTGTATACAAAAGTACAAAGCACAAAAACATTTTCAAATGAAAGACTTTTATCTGAAAAATGTTAAATTAAAAAATGTTTCTGATTCCTTTATACAAAGGACCTTTTTACTTACAAAATGTGTATTTAGACTGGAAATTTTTTTAATTTTTGGAAATTTTTACTTTTTTACGTGTTTCTATGGAAAAATTTCGGTAAATTTGAAATCTGTAGCTTCGATTTAAGAAGGCCTTTGTTTGCAACATCGTGAAACAATTAAAAACAAAATTTAATATGAATAAGTCGATTTAATATTAAATTTATATAATAAGCAGTAGAGGTCCTGCTTTTCTTTCAAAGAATACATAACTTTAACAGAATTTATAAAATATTTACAAAGATTATATTAACCAATATATGGACGTTTATTAAACCTTCTAATCCTGGTATATAATAACATTTTCTATTTAAATTCTGCACCTACAAATTTTAACAAAATGCTCTATATAGCAAAAAAGATTACCTTAAATTTTTCAACTGACACAGTTGTTTCATTTAACATTAACATTTAATTAATATATTAAAGCAAAAATAAAATAAAATAAAAGAAATTGTATAAATAAAATTTTAGTAAAATTTTTTTTTCCTGATTTAAATTTTTAATTCATTCAATCATTGATTTAATAAAATTTTTAATTGGAAACATTTTTGTGTATTTAATTTTTTACATCATATTTTGATCAGTGTTACCGTTTGGCGACATTAGTCGCCAAATGCCTCTTTTTCAACAACCTGGACACTTTTTTGGCCCCTTTTTTAAATGGCGACTAAATGGCGACTTTTTAAGACTATGAGCTAAATGACTAAAATTAATTAATTTAAACAAATAAATGAATTATTTTTATATTGTTTCACAGTATAGTAATATAATGAGCCGCGTAGTATTCATAAATGGACTGAAAATGTTAGAAACTAAAAATAATAATAAAGTATATTAATAGCTATTTAAATCATTATATGCAGAATCTTTTTTGGACTAGTTTGAGAAAATAAAAAACAGATACGATGCATACTTTTATCCTAATTTATATTTTTACATTTTTCATAGCAATTCCATGTTTTTTTTTTACTAAGTTATCAATAATAAAAAATAGTTTGCCCAACAGACTTTATTCAATACTTTTAGATCCATACGTTCAGTCCTAAATTGGTTCGACGAGGATTGTATGTCAGCTATTTTTGTGAATCAATCTTTACTTTTTAATAATTAAAATTGTTGTAAAATATTTATAAATAAATTATTTTGTTGGTAACAGAATTTGATTTAGAAGTTTTTCTTAAAACACAACTTTTTTTGTTTTTGTTGTTATCAAATTAACAAATTTTAAGGAGTTTTTTAGGTATTTAACCAGTTGGCCCCTTTTTTTCAAAAAATCCCCTTTTTTGGCGACTTTTTATTTTGAAATCCCCTTTTATGGACACTTTTTAAAAATTCTTAACGGTAACGCTGATTTTGATATAATCTTTTTCATGAGAATTGCAGATTTGGAAAATTTTTATTGAGTTAATTATATATTTTGGTGACTTTTTTCTGTAAAGTATTAAAAATAATTGATATTTATTTAAATTAAAAAAAAAAAATAAAAAATAAATTTTAAAAAATATATTTTCTTAACTTTTTGTCGTCCAGCATTAAAATAATTAATATTGTTATATTGCAAAGATTCTAAACATTTATTTTATTTTTATTATTATTATTATTATTATTATTATTATTATTATTATTATTATTATTATTATTTTGTAATTTTCTTAAATGTTGTGTATCCTTTGAAACTGAGAAAAACTCGGTATGCTATTTTGTATTATCTTTAGTTTCACTGTATGCATATCGATTTTTTTATGTGTGAAAATGAATGTAGCAGGGTGTAAATACATACTTTTTAAGCGTTTGCATTTCTTAAGTTTTAAATTCATATCTCGATTTTTGAAACATATACTTCTTTATGATAATATCGGAAAAAAGTATTTATTTTAAATCAATATTACATAAAGCAACCCAGCAAAAAAGGAGCTGCAAAAGCTGAAAAATTCATAAATTTAATATTGTTTTGTGGTTGCCATTAGTAAGATGTTCTTATTCCCTTAAAATCTATGTTTAAGAACTTTCAAAAAAGTTCAAAGTATGCACTTTGTTCTATTTGTGAAGTGGTGATTTTTTTTTATTTATTTTTATTTTTTTGGAAGCACTTGATCGATTTTTGCTGGGAAGCTTCAGACTTTTGCAACCAAGCCTTTGTAACATCAGCAGTTTTTTTAGTTTAACAGCTTTGCTAAAATATTAATATCAAAAACAAACCAACAAAAATGCATTTTAAATGAAAAAATTTAAAATTTTCAATGGTAAAAGTATAATAAAACTGCAGTTTGTTTTTTACACACAGTGTATTTTTCATACAAACGAATACACATACATAACATATATATAACAAGATATTTCCATTTTTTTACACACAAGAATATATTTTTGTTTACAAGTCTTTTAGTTAAATTCAAAGGATTTTTTCTCTATAGATTTCATGCTGTAAAGTCATTGTTGTATATTGTAGAATTTTGTTGTTTATTTAAAATTGGTTTACTTCTTCTTTTAGTTCTCTATCCTCAACCCTACTCCACAAAATGGTCTAACAGGTCACTTAGTTTACTCTCTTACACTTACTCTCTGGGAGTTTATATTTTGCATATGCAAATGTAGGTTTATTGTTATAAGTATGTGTGTGTGAAAAACCTGAGTGTAAATCTGTTTATTGTTGTATTATACAATTTCCTAAAAAAAAAAAAAAAAATCCAAAGCAAAAAAAGGAAGAGAAAGAGAGAGTGTAAGGCATACAAATAAAACAACAGCTTTAAGTAGTTTTAGTTCGTTTGCTGTTGTTGGGTTTTTCCTGTGTAGTCTATATTTTGTTGGTTTTATAGTGTTTACTTTTTTTTTTAATACACAACTAACTATATTATGAGTAAAATAAAAATGAAAATAATCAAAAAAAAAAAAAAAATAAATCAATTTGTTTTTATGCAGAAAATATTAAGTCTTGCATATACATATATGAAAAAAGAATGCATACAAATTCATAACAATACATACAAACATTCACAAAAAGTCATTATAAGTTGAAATTGTTGCCTTTGTTTTCCTGTTGGAATACATTTTCTTGTTCGTTGTTATTTTATTATTTTCTTTACTCGTCGAATTCATTGTTTGTGAATTGCATGTATTATTTACGTATACATTAGTACATAAGTGAGTATAAATGTGTGAATGCTTGCTTATACATGTTATTTATGTTGGCCGGAAATACGTCATGATTGCATGCGAAGGCTTGGTTAAACTGGTTTGTTTTAATTCATTTGTGCTTAATTTTCTTGATGATTATTGTCTGTTTAATTTAATCGCGCACAATTTTCCAAATGAAATGTATCTTGAGCTATGTATGTACAATAAAAAAATGTAGAAAATATTATAGCTTCATTATGTGAGTAAAAGTAAAGAAGATGATGTTAACAGATGTTATGCAAAATAATAATAAAATTTTACACATTGTAGTTTTTATCATAAAATTAAATTTATTACTTTAATTTTAGTTTTTTATAAGAAAGTGAGCCATAATATCTACAAAGAAATTTTAGAGAAAATTGCTGCAATTTTAATAAAGGAAATGAAAAAGTAAATTAAATAATGAATTAACAAATTAACAAAGAGTTATGTACTTTATTTGGCTATTTTAGTTTAGTTAAGCTGCTAGTGTTCTTTAGTTATATTTTAGCTTATAATTAAATTACTTAAGACTGAATAAATGAATAAATAAATATTATTATGGTCATTTGAAAGTACTAAACTAAATATAAAATAATATTCTTGCTTATCTTCGACAGAATTCCTGTAGTCCATTCCAATATCATTTTAAAATAGCACACATTTCTAAATGTTTATTTTATTTAGAAATCGCCTAAATATATAAAAAGAGCTTTTTAACTTTTTAAACTAAATTTTTTGCGTTAAAATTTATGGATATAATTTTAAAACCTCATTTTAAATTTCGCTTTAAAACAAAGAGAAATGGAATGAGATAAAAAAATAAAAAATACAAATACATTATAAAATACTGCATTTATTTCAATATCGTATTTAATTTACAAATATAAACGGATATTAAATTTTGCATAAAAAACTGCAAAAAAAAAAAAAAAAAAAAACTAAATACATATAAAAATATAATAAATTTATTCGTATGCAGTCATATAGAAAAAGGAAATTTTGCGTTAAAAAAAAGAGACAACAAAACTGAACTGAAAATAATGCAAATTCAAGGTTTTTAATGAAATTTTTAAAATATGCGTTTTTTTTTCATAACACAAATAACAGATAATAAAAAATATAAACTTTAAAAAGAGAAAACATAAAAAAATAATATAAAAAATTATACATTTAACAATATATTGTAGCAGTAGTATGTAGCACAATGTTTGCCCTGAAATTCATGTGAATAAACTCATAAAATGTTTGTTAAAATATTTAAGCAAGTAAAACGCTTTTTATTCGCTAAAATAATTCGCTTGTATGTTAAAGATACTGCGGAATATTTGCTGATGTCGTTTTTTTTCTCTTTCTTGTATCCGTTGTCTCTCCATAAACTCGTATAAATGTGCATTTTATCCTTCTTATGCATTTACATTTACACACACAAATAGTCTTCATTTTCTCACACACAACCACAGACATTTATACTTATATATTATTATTAAAATTATTATAAGTTTATTTTTTTTAGGTTAGTTGCCATAGTGCATAGTGAGAAAGAGAGTGTGGGTGTGACATATTCTGTTTCCCTGTATTTGTAAAGACTTAATGGAGATAAAGAAATTTTAATAGTTTTTTACATTTAAGAGTTTTGTTAAAAAACTATTCGTGGTTTCTACATACATATATGGTTGAGGAAGAGTGTTAAAAAGTAGCATTGAAAATTTATTTTATAGCCTTTTTTAGTGTAGTTTTTTCTATATAAAATTACAAATTTAACAAAGTTTACTAATGGTTTTTCTTAAAAAGCTGTTTAATTTTATGAAGTTGTGGTTAGGTGATAAAGTGAATTTTGCAAGAAAGAAAAAAAAAAAAACAAAAACGGTCAGTTTAATAAAACAAAAATAAAATGAATTCAAAAGCTAATATTTTTAAATTCTACTTACTTTATAATATGTTGAAAAAGAAGACGTTTTATGGAAATATTTAGCAAGTTAATCTAATTCTAAATATTGAAAAGAATTTTTGTTTTGTCATTGAGTAACCATAATATTAAATTGATAAATTCGTCGCACTTTGACAAATGCTGATCATATATGTATATATTAAAAGTTTTTGAAATTCGATAAAATTAAATTTTTTTTAATTTTTTTGGTTAATGCATTTTCATAGTGGAATATTCCAACAAGTTATCTATCTCAAATATTGATCAAATATTAATATTTGAAAGAAAGTATTTGTAAGCATCATAAACTTAAAGATCATAAGAGGAGATCTATGGTTTCAGTCAAAAGATAAGTTTTGATCCACTCTCTCTATAGCCCATACAGTTACATTACTGAGTTATTAACTGACTGATTCAGTAACGCCCAGCCGTAACGTCAGAATCATTGTACATTTCTATGCATAAAAGGTACTTTTTATTTTGTGGGAATGTATTTTTTATTTATCTAAAATTATGATAAATATTTGACGCATAAGTGTAGAAGCAGTCGTAGCCCCCATAAAATGAAATTATTAATTATCGCATAACTAAAGAACTATAACAACGAAGGTTTTAAAATTTTGTGGAAATAACATCCTTATTAAGATATATAATTGAGCGAGCAGGTCTAGGGGGCAGGTCATACAAAATAGATAATGTTTATCACTTATCTGAAAAGCAATTATAGAAAAATCCTTAAGATTTTGTGAAAATAATTTACTTATCAAGTTTTACAATTCATACAATAATACGACAGCTAGGTCTAAGAGGCTCGTACACAAAAAAAAAAAAAAAAATACTTATTGCATATCTAAAGAATTATTACACCTAAAATCTTAACATATTGTAGAAATTACTTTCTTGACTTTGTAGTAGATTGGCTGGGTGACACAATATCAAATAAAATATTATTTTGTACGAAGATTTAAAGATTATTCAAATTAATTAAATTATATTATCAGATTCTTTTAAAATTTTAAAATTTTCAATAAATGTTTAAAATATATAAATTATAAACTTTTCAAATATTTTTTTCTTTTTTATATAGTAGCGTTAAACATATAATTCAATAAAATATTAACGTAAAATTTCTGAAAAGATATTGCTTATATTGAACAATATTTAAGAAAATATTCTCAGGATTGTTGATGCCATCAAGTTACAAAGTTGTGATCATAAAATTACAAAAACAAAATTTCGTCGTTTTTATAAAGTCGAAAAAGTATTTTAAAAATTCATATTTAAAATAACCCAGTATTTTTTCTTATAATTTTAAATTTTATTTAACATCTTTATTAAAAATTACCTTAATATAAACTGAGTTTAAAAGTTATAATATAAATATTTAAAACTTTTTGTCTATTGCTATTCAACACGTTTCACATTATAAACATATTCTTTAAGGAATTCTATTTAATTTTTTTTTCTTTCTTCTAATACATTTCACAATATACTTACACATAGACATAAACAAACGTTCAAAAGCTGTTTCTTCCGTTATGAAAGATGGCAATTACTATAAACATACAAGCACGCAAACCCTGATGAGGGAAAAAACTTTAAAAGAATAGTTGAAATATATATCAATTCTTTTTTTGGCAAAAGTTTGGCAACTAACGCCTTTTTTTGCTTTTGATTTTTTCTATTTTTCTAACAAACCAGACAAAAATTATGAAAAAAAACGTTATAAATACGTGGTGTATTTGGCAAAACATATGTAAGGAGGAACGTAGAATAGCAAATAACAAAAAATTAAAATACATGTTATCACATTTTGGTGTGAAAAAATTGAAACGAAAATTAATGCTATCATAAGGTTATCATTACAGAGGCAATAAAGAAAAACGAAAAAAATAACATAAAGACATACATTTTTTTTCATAGATAATTTAAAACAATATTAAAGATTTTTAAATAAAAAATTTGAAGAGATTTTAGTTCTTTGGTAAACCTAAAAAAAAAAAACTTAAATTTATTTTATTTATTTATTTATTTATTTATTTATTTATTTATTTTTTTTTGATTAACAATAATCTGCTAGTTTTCTTAAATAACTAAGTTAATGTTAGTACATAACTTAGTTTTTTAAGTTATGTACTAACACTTTTTATTAAAAAATCTATCCTATAAATCTTAAAATATCTTAAATTTCTCAATTATAATCCACTGTCTCTTCTGAGCAATAAAATTTTATGCACTAACAAAAAAATTTTCACATAAAATTCTTTAAATTTGTATGGATTTTTAATAAAAATAAAAGGAAAAAAAGAAAACAATACACTTATTATGCTCATAAAAATTTATTTATACACTAAAAGGCAAAAAAACAAAAAAAAAAAAAAAAAAACAGCTACAACTAACAACAGTGTAAATGAATTGTACGAATTCTAAACACAAATTTTTGTCGCAGCATGCCGCATTTCCTAAACAACAACAGAAAAAATTACTGTAAATAAAAACTAATACCAACGCACTCTTTTTACACTAACATACCCATACACTCTCCTTTACATACATAGCAGACATACACTTTAAGCTCATTTAATGGAGGCAGTAAAAATAAATATAAATAAAGAAACAAATACCAACAACAAACAGAAGTAACGGGAAAAAGTATGTTGCTGATCCACTGTTTAGCAATATACAGGGATAAAGTAACAAATTACGCCTCATTGTGACTCGTAAATACGCCATATACATAAAGACCTTTAAGCTTACACTCACACTTATGCACAAACATACAGCGAAAGAGTCTTAATATTATATGAACAATAGAAGTGGGAGACAGAGGGGAGCAACAAGACAATATATGTATGTAAGTATGTACAGAACAGCAAAGCAGACAATATTCATTTAGAAACTCATACACACTTAAATATACAGACTTTCTTTATTTTATTGGGTTTAAGCTGTATTGTATTATTTATAAAGAATGGGTAGAGGGGCAAAAGAGGTTTAGAAGATCTTTTTTTTTTATTTTTTTTTTTTTAAAGAAAGAAAACGTTTTTCTATAAGAATTTTAATCTAAAGCTGTTGTTTCTTTACTCCGCTGGTATTAAAAGTTTTGTTTACTTGCGTTTGCATAGTGAAACCGATAGGAGAAAAATTATTAAGAAAATAAATTAAAAAAAAAAAAAAAAAAAAAAATAAAGACAAAATAAATAAAATAAAAACAGAAGGATAACTACGATCGTTGCATATTTATTTATCCTTACACCACCAGTTAACACCCAAAAATACTGGCCCACCTTAACCGATTAACCGATCATAAATGCCTTAAATATAACAATATTTTAATGAAATATATATGTATTACATATATATAGGCATAAACTTGAATGTAAAATTACATGAAGATTGGTACGTGATTGACTATAGCTCCCATCAATGTTGCCAGTTTAGCCATTATATTTTGCTTTTAGCCTCAAAATTGTTTTAATTTTTTAAAAAGGCTAAAATGTTTAGTATTTCAATAAAGTAGAAAATAATTTCTCATTTGTTTTTACTAATTTTATTTTTACAGAATAATCCATTAATTTCGCCAAATCAAATATAATTTAAATCATTTTATGGACTTACATAATCAATTCTTATAATTATTTTTTCATAATCCTAATTAACCATAGAAACTATTTACGAATAAATTTTAAAAAATTAATTATAAAAGCGAAAAATTAATCAAACTATAATTCAAAAATGACAAAAAATTTAGTAATTTTTCATATGAAATATAACTCAAATTTTAATGGGAGTTTTGTGGGCGATTTTTCATTAGATAATTTTGTTAGTAGTCGTTCAATGTTTTATTTATATATTTATTGTAATATGAATTTATTACAAAAATATTAATAATAATAAGTTTTAAATTAAAGAATGTAAGCTTTTTTCTGGCTTTATTTTTTGGGGCATTTAGCTTTTTCTGTCCTTTTTTAGAGTCCAATTTAACCCCTTTTTTCTCATCTTCTGGCAACACTAACTCCCATATAAAACCCGGTTTAAAATGCATAATTACATAGTATATAGTATATAATTACATGCATAAGTATATTTCATAGAAATATGCACTATACTTAATACATGTATAGGTCCAATATTCGCTACAGGTGAAACCCTTTGAATATTGATGCACAATGGTGTGTGATATCATATGGTCGAATTTGACTGACTATATCTTCTTTATTAAATTTTTTAATTTTCACCAAAAATCCAAAATTCACAATTTCACTTATTTGATTTAGTTTTTCAATACATTTTTACAAGAAACATTTTACAAGAAAATTCCAAAAATTTTAATTTTCATGTCAGTGATAATAAGGTATGTTTTCTAAAATGTGATTATAAACTATTGCCTGAGTCACAGATTTATTTATTCTTCAAAGAAAAGATTTGAAACTAAGAAAAAACAAAAAATAATAAATAAATAAATAATGCAAAAGTTTTTATAGAAATAACAATCCATATTTCATATTAATTTTAAAATTTTAATTTTCAATTTTTCCCACTGTGCCCTTGCTTGTTAGTGTGAACGTGTGTCTGCATATGTGTTTGTATTTATATTTTGTTTAACATCCGTTTTTTATTTAACATCATTTGGTTTTATTTTTTATTTATTTGAACGTTATTTTCCTTTTTCTTTTTTTATGCTAAACTGAATATCGAAAGTTACTTACTTTGTTTAACTTTTAATCATGCTCTTTTCTATTATTAAAATTTTATTTTTATTTTATTTCTCTTTTAAATTTGTGCTTAGGTTAAATCCCCGAAATAAGTCAAATTGGTACATTTTATTTTTTAAGTGAATTGTAAAAATAAATGTTATGTGCTGTCATTTTTAATTTATTTTAACATTTTATTTAAATTTAATTAATTATTTAAAAAGGTGAAAATTATATAAATTGAAATAAATAAATTTTTAATAAGGAAAAGTTACAAAAAAACTTTTCTAAACTAATAATGTATTTTTTAAAGTGTCATTTGTAATTTAGAAGAATGGAATTAATATTATGACCTTTAGATCTATTACATAGGGAAACACAAATTCTGTGGCATGGGGTTTTTCAGTCAACTCGGATACATGGTATTAATAAGTATTAAGCCTCTAATCTACTTTTTTAAATTGAGTTTAGTTCTCGCGATTAATCGCGATTTGTAAAATTAATGAGTTTGCACTATATATTGTAGCATATCTCGTAAACTACATGTAAGATTTTATTCAAAAAAATATCAAAAAATTCTAACTAAAATTATCTTCAAGTCTTTCTTACATTACTTTTTAATATGGTCAACACCTATGTACACATTAATTCCATTTTCTGGAAAAATTTGAAATTTTATACAAAAATGCGAACAAACAAATTTTCAAAAAATCATACAAATTCGAAAGTGTCAAAAATTCAAATTTTTATTCTTTAATAATAATGATAGCTTTGTTACAAATAAAATAAGACATATCTTATTAAATCAATGCATAAGTTTTGATTTTATTCACAAATTAGTGAAAATAATCATTAACAAGTTACATAGAAAAATTAAAAAAAAAAAAATATATATATTTTTTTTAATTTTTTATGTAATTTTTAAATGAGTATTTTGACTAATTTGTGAATAAAATCAAAACACATTTGCAACAAATTTATCTTTATGATTAAATAATAAAAATTTTAATTCTTGACACTTGCGAATTTTTACGATTTTTAAAAAAAAATTTTTCTTTAAAATTTTATATAAAATTTAAATTTTTTCAGAAAATGGGCTTAATATCTATTTAGCTGTTTATTAAAAAGTAATGTAAGAGAGACTTGCAGAAAATTTTAATTAAAATTTTATGATATTTTTTTGAATGAAATCTTACATGTAGTTTACGAGATATGCTACAATATATGTGTAACCTACTTAATTGTACAAATCGCGATTTATCGCGGAACTAGAGTCAATTAAAAAAAAGTGGATTAGAAGTTTAGTACTAATACCGTGTATCCGAATTGACTGAAAAACCTCGTGCCGCAGAATTTTTTCTTCATTTTATAACTTTGTGTTATCATTATGTAACTGTAAAAGAAACTGTAAAAGAAATATGGTCACAATTGACAAATATATGATCAAAACAATCGAATATGTTGACGTTCTTTGATCATTTAATAGTTTTTGTAAGAATAAAGAATAACAAGTGAAATTGGTGTCAGCTAATTATTGTTTAATTAAATTTTGTTCATTATTAAAAAAAATAAAAATGAATTGCAATATATTTCGTTTAAATGTTAAGAAATATTCTTCAAAAATTTGAATAGTGTAAACATACATTTACTAAAATAAAAATATATAAATATAAATATTCATTAAAATGATTTTTGGTTTGGAGATTATGTTGAAGCCATGGCCAATTTTAATCCGATTGTTATTAAATTAGATAGTTCAATTTATACTCGTACAAATATTAAAATATTTATGTATGTATTTAGATGTGGGCTATATGGTAAATTATACGATAGAATGATCACTATGAAATTTATATTTTCATAATTAGATATTAATTGAAGACAAAACTTATTTTTGTTTAGCTAAGTGTTTCACAAATTAGTTTTTATATTAAAATGCTTTAAAAAAATGTCTTCAATATTTATCTGTGACTACTCCTACCGAAATATTAAACAGATTTCAACTAACTTAAACTTTCTTATATAAGAAATTTAAAAATAATAAAATTCTTAAACACACATTTCAATTTTATTTCCTTTGCTATAAAATCTCTACCATAACTTTTCATATTTTATGGAATCGTTCCACTTTAAACAAAATTAAACTTTCCTTTTTCTAGACTCTTATAAAAAATTAAGAATTATTACAACAAAAAGTCTTTAGAAAATATTATTGATTAGATCATAAAATCCAGTTGTAAAAGAAATACAAAAGACATAAATCATAAGAGTGGCATAATAAACAATTTCAATTTTATTTTTAGTTGTTTTTTATACTTTATACACTCTTTAACTAATATTCTACATACACACATACTTATACATACTTATGTTTGAACATTTGTATATGTATTTTATGTCTATACGCATTGTTGTAATATATCAACACAAATGGAGCAGAATTAATGTGACAGCGTAAACACTAAGATTTTTTTCCATATAAAATTTATATAGAAAAAAACTTCTACTATTACTCGTTCTGGTCTTGGTGTTTTCTTTTTTTGTTTCACATGAGTAAAAGAAAGTTATTTAAGTATGAGTAATGAGGGAGTAACTGTTATTGGTAGAATAAAAAAAAAAATGTATGAATGAAATAGATAAACAGAGAAAATATGAAAGAAATCTATGCAAATTTATAGTCATTTCCATCTTTTTTTTAAGAGTTTGGTGTGTTTGTTGACTTTTAAATATTTGAAAAATTATTTAATACACTTAAGTATTATACACTTACATACTTAAGTATGAGTGTAGTGATAATAAATTTACAAACAGTATGTTCAAAAGGTTTTCTTAGTATTTTTGGAAGTTTGTCTGCTACT
This sequence comes from Protophormia terraenovae, assembly GCA_951394005.1. Classification (NCBI taxonomy): domain Eukaryota; kingdom Metazoa; phylum Arthropoda; class Insecta; order Diptera; family Calliphoridae; genus Protophormia; species Protophormia terraenovae. Next base: position 150,832,873 of record OX596074.1, read on the forward strand.
TCTGTAGTATGTTTAGTAAGTGTTGAGTTGGAACTTCTATATGTTAGACGACCTTTGGCTGACGCAAAATTTAAATTAATTTTATACAGAAGTATCATACGAACCATAAGCTTAATGACATATATGAGAAAATATATTATTTTATTTTAAGACCAATAAATAAAATTTAAAATTTAATAGGTCTTCTGTTGTGCACAGACTTATCTAACCCACTGTATATTCATTTTTAGTTATATATTCCCTCACTTTATAAATGTAGTCATACTTAAATGGGCATATGTTTAAATAACTTTATATAGAAAAAATAATAAAATGAGCACAGTTTTTTTTTTATATTTTTTAAACTTTTACTACTTTTCTTTTTTTCTTTGCAGTGTGTTAAAAAATAAAAAATACTGATGATATTCTGGTTGTAGTTGTTGCTGTTGAATATGATAATAATGATTAAATATGCGTAAGTATATACTTGAAAACTTTAACTTAACTTAAGTTCAGTTCATTTTCATAAATAAACCAAAAATTACTACATGATATTTACATATGCCATAAATATTTCCCCCCTTAAGAAAAGTACAAAAAATATGTAAGAGGGACAATTCTGAGGAGATTTCATATTTAATATTTATTTTTTTATTTGGTGCGGTTTTTTTTACCAGTAATTTTGTTAATATGGAAAACCTCTTATTGTGAAGCAAGACATGTGTATATTTGTTTTAATATAAGTTTACATATGATAATGTAAGTGTCTGTGTAGTCTATAAAATGATATGGGTATTTTACTTTTTTACTCGTTTTTATTTTAATATCTCTGTCTGTGAATATATTTTTTGTTAATACACTGAATTTTTACGCATCATTTACGTAGAAGTATTTAAAGTCATGATCGATTTTGTTTTTGCGACTACCGTTTTTTTTTTCATTTTATTTTTTTCATATATAAAATTACAATAAAACCACTGATGAAGAAGAATCTTTTGAAATAATGAAAATTTATATATTTTTATGAACACAAGAAGTCAACAAATGGTATAAAACAAGGAGAGAGAGAAAACATTTCAGTTAATTGAATTTTTTTGTTGTAAATGTTTTTTATTGTTGTTGTTGCTGTTGCAATAACATATCGACAAATGATTCATTGAAAGTGTGTTTATATGTATGTCTGTGTGTATTACTTTATACTCATAAATTATATTGTTGTATAAATATTGAATGGTTATTTTGAATTTTTAATTTACAATTTTTAAACTTATGTGAATTTAATACACACACAAACACTTGCAATTGAACAAAGGACATAAGGCATATGAGTCATGATGTGATGATCCCATTATACAGATAACAAGAGTTCGTTAAGCTTATTAATTTCATTTTTAGTAAAATTTCTTTATTGATGTAACTTATTGTTTTGAAATATTTCTACTTACAATTATAAAATTTTTAAATTTATTTGTAGGCTCACCTGAAAATAGAAAAGAAAATATTTTAATATTTATTAGAGGATTCAGAAGTAAATTATTGGAATAAATAAAAATTTATTAAGATTTTATTTATGAAATTTTATAATATAAACAAAATTCAGTGATACGTTATTATAAAATTAAGAAAAAAAAATCTGATATTTAGACAAAATTTTGCTGAAATTTAGAAACAACGTTCTTAAACGTAGTGTTATTGATATTCAGACAATTATCATTGAAGTCAGGATCATCGCCAGCTTTTATTTATCATTGAAACCGCTGTTAAAATGTTAAAACCCAATACATTTCAATTTATCTAATTTTTAATAATCCAACGGGTTCAATAGAGTTCCTCCTTGGATCAAATACTAAATTTTATAAAATTATTGGCAAAATTGCGATGGACTGACAGAAAGTCAAATATTATTAAATCGACTCAGAAAGTGATGTGGTAAATAAATACGTAATAGCGATGAAACTTTTATTGATATTAAATTATACACATATTACTCATACGCACCAATGTTAAATTTAACTCTTTAAGTACAAGTTTTTAATGCGTGGGTCAAAATGTACTTTTTTTCAGTTTTTATATTTCTTGGCTATAGTAGTTATAATGCGTAATCAATTTGCCAAAACGAACCTATGTATTTGGATTTTTAAGGTAAAATCGAAAAACACAAAAACGTTACTACACCGAAGAAAAATTGTTAGACTTATATTTTTAACATTAAATATTAATACAGACACTTCTCTGAACATTTTATCGACTTATAAGAATAAATTTTATACTTTTATGTATAAACATGTTTTAATTTTTTAGTGAAAATAAACCAAGCATGTTTGACCCAAAAAAAAAAAAAAAAAAATTGTAGACAATTTTTTAAATGCAATATAAATTTAGTTTATTAAAAAAACCGAAATTTTATAAAAATATTTATGACCGATGTATATAAAAACAAAAAAATCCATATCTTAAATAAGGGCTTCAAATAATCAAAAATGCGTTTTGCCCGATGTCTCAGTTATGATGAACCGATTTATTTAATTTTTTAAAGAAAGAAATTCAGAAAAAAATATCCGAGCCTTCTTTGCAAAAACGAAGTCCCTAGTATATACAGAGGCTTCAGAAACTGGAAAACGGGTTCTAAAAACCGGTTTTTTAAGCATATCTCCGCAATGTATGAAACGATCCAGCTGAATTTCAATAGCAAAATTCTCGAAGGGATTTTCGATCCGATTTGACATATATATATATATATATATATATATATATATATATATATATATATATATATATATATATATATATATATATATATATATATATATATATATATTAGTCTCCTGCGCAAGATGATTTGAAAAGCAAACACACTTGAATTTCAAGTGTGTGTTTCATAGCCAACATGTGCAAAAACAACAATAAATACTGTTCGTACTGTTCGCTGCCCGAAGCAAAGCAAGTGTGTACTGTGTATGAGCGACTGCAAATCCGTGCGTTCAAATCATTTATCGTAAACAAGTGGTGCAAGTGGTGTGGCAAAAAAAAGCAAATCATACAAGACGTTGAGAAATGATTTAAAGATTTCAAGTGGGCTTAATGATTTGTTTGTTTTTTGTAATACGTAGTTGCTGTGTGTGGCAAAAAATCTTCATAATGTGTAAAAAGTGGTTGTTTATAAATATTCTTGCATACACACACATATATACAGTATGTCTATATTTTATTGTTGGTTCTTCTTTTCTAAATAAATGTAAAAGGGTGAATTCATAAAGTTATTAAAAAATACTCTTTATTAAGAGTTAAAAAAGTAAAAAAATTAAAGTTGACATTTGAAACTGTCAGTTACATATGTAAGTTAGAAAATTTGTATCTTTAGTATTTATTTATATTTTAAATAAAGTTAGTCTTATAATTAATTGTATGTTTATAAAAAAAAAAATTTAAAATTGTACTTATTTATAATATGATAGATTTTATTGCATTTAATTTATATTTACTAAGTAATCATTCTATTTTAAAACTAAAAGGAAATAATATAGAACAAAAAAACCTTGTAAAAAACTTTAAATATTTAATAAAATCTGTTTACTAATAAAACTTAATGCATGTTTCTTTAAATTGTTATAACTAGTAACATTAATAATTTATTTGATCGTAAATAACAATAAGTTTATAAACAATACTTTTAAACGACTGTTTTACTTACGAAATTACTTTATACAGTCATGAACGCACACACACACATATAATTTTAATAAAAAAGAAAACACAATTTTTTTCCTTATTGAAGCAAACAAGTGGTCAAAAGGCTTGTATTTTTTTATACAAGCCTTTGAGAGGCTTGTTTGGTCGCTATCATAGCACACTCATGATTTGTTCATAAAGTTGAAGCACACACGCAGTATTTGTATGGTTTTAAGTGCCTGCAGAACAGTATTTATTACTCCGCACACACACTGATAACAACACTTGAAAAATATCAAGTGGCTTGTACAGCCTTATAAGACACAGTTTGCAGGGCTCTAATATATATATATATATATATATATATATATATATATATATATATATATATATATATATATATATATATATATATATATATATATATATATATATATATTTCAACCGACACACAGACGGACGTCATCATTTCTTACAAGGATCCCGAAAATATAAACTTTTTTGCGCTCCAACATAAATTGTGGAAATTACAAACGAAATGGCAAACTTATAATACCCTTTACACCTGTGGTGAAGGGTATAAAATTAACCGATAATACAACTACAGGCTCTAATTGAAGGCATTTCAGAAGAAATTAAATATTTTATTCATAACTAATATATAATTTAGTTTTCTTTTTAATTGAAAACTTGAACAGTTTATAATAAAAATAAAATATTAAAAATATTTGCTCATTAGTTTCATTTTTGTAAGTAGAATTATATGAACTCATTTTTTTAGCAGTTCTTAATATGTTGACCAAAAATTTAGGTCACAAGCTTATAAAATGACTACACAAATGTAAAATTCACATTTTGCAATTAAGAAGAGGGTTTCAATTTTTTCGATTTTTATAAATTTTTGTAAATTTGCAAACTAATTCAATAAGTGAGACAATATTACTCAGCACAAACTCATTCCACTTAAGGTTAGACAAAAGGTTTATTAATTTATTTATGTTCCCCAGTGTAAAACTGTCACTTCTATCTATCAAAGCTAAAATTAAAAACATTACTTATTTTTTAATCAGAAAAATAAATAAAATATACTCCAACGTATTTGTTCATAAAATTATATTACAAGTGTTAAAATTAAATTCAATTTGTTGTTCAACCTTCATATCAAAACTCAGTACTAATATAAAAAAAAAAAAAATTGTGTAAGTAGAAAAAAGAGGAAAATTCCAAATGTAATATTAACAATCAATTTTAATGATGACTTTTGGGTATATTTATGTTTATATTCCAGTATTTTATTAAATATCCAGCAAGTACATATAAAAATGTACATTAGAGCGTCCCGTGGAAAAACTTTTTAGTGATTTCGATGCGGGAAATTTGTCTATAAAAATATAGATTGCAGTACATTTTATTTTTTTTTTCTGTGTAATGAGTTAAGAACGGAAAAAAATTTAATATTCAACTTTAGTTTCCTACCATAAATTGAATATCTCAAGTTTGGTACATTTGACAAAAAAAATAATCGATTTTTTTCACGAAATAGGTCTAAAAAATTCGTAATTTTAATTTTCCTCATGGCATTTTGTTTCATTAGGGGACTTTTTAGTGAATTTTGATGAACACATTTTTTGAAAATAATGTATTGTGGGCCATATTTACTATTTTAATAACTCAAAACTTGTTTGGACAAATTGTTCTGACCTGTGACTTTCAATAGCTGGAAGAGAACTGATGATCTATTTTTAAAAATTTGTAAATATTTTTTCCGTATTCAATTAATGTCTCATCATTTGAGAAGTCTTCCTTTTTGTCTACGAGACACTCTAATAATGTAAATATAAAGTTTATGCGTTTATAATGATTGTATATTAATGTTAACTACATATAGTTTATACATACATATGTATGTATCCCTGTAAATGTTATGGTATACATGACGATGACTTTATTGTTAAGAATAACATTGTATTGAAGGCGACACATCATGTTGTTGTATATGTTATTTTGAATGTAGTTGTTATTGTAATATAGCAATATCCCCCCAACTATATACAATATATTTAGTTACTGATAACTACAAATATTGTTACTGATTTGAAAATATTTTTGCTATTAAAATTTCTACATTAAAATGACTATACGAACAACTTGCTACTCTGCTATGACATTGTATATTTTAACAATTTTTATCAAAAAAATTTTGTTGAAGAAAAAAGTTGTTTGTTGCAATGTGGAAATAATGAAAATTAATGATTTTCGATTTTATATGACAAAAAAATAAAAAAAAAAAAAAATGTATGAAATGTTATGTTTCATGTTTACGAAAAGTGTGTATATAATTGGCTAAAATATTCCACCCATTTTGATTATATTTTGTATGTATATTTTTTTCAATAACAGCAACGTGAGTTTTGTACTTACACTATTATTTGTTGACCACTGTCATCATCAACATCGGTGGCATCGACATCATTGATGGCACTGATGACAAAGATGATTATCATTATTATTATTATTTTGTCATTAAAGAGACTTGGTATATCATTAAGTTTTCATTTATAACAAAAATATTATGATAATTTTTATATCGATTCGAAATGGTCGTTAAAATGTCACAGAAAGTGGGGGTGATAACCATACATACAGCTATTGAATAGTAGAGAGGTGGAAAAATTGTTGCCTTACAGTAGCACCTGTTTGTAATGGGAGTATATAAGATTTTAATAATATCGGACATTTTCAAAATGACTACTTTTTATGAAATTTTATATAAAAAAACTTTAGTTAGTATATTAAAGTTTCTCATCTTTAAGTAATGTTAGGTTGAATATTTTAAAAATTCCTTTATAAATTGTATTCTTATATATTTATTTATTGATTTTAACAAATTCATTTAGCCACTTTGTTTTTTATTTAAAAAATAAATTCTATAAATATCTATTTATTTAATCTTTAAAAAAAGAATGTATTAATTTTTTTCTTTTATTTAAATTTATTACCTAGTTTTTGTTGCTGTCTTTACTTTGTTAACTTTTTTAAATAATTTATTTATTAAACATTTCTATTAAAACCTAAAACATATTTTACTTTTAAATATTCATTTATATATTTAAAAATAATTCTTTAAATAATTATTTTTCAATTACATGTAGGTATGTATGTGTATGAGTTTTTTATAAAGTATTTTGCCTCTTTCGTAATAAAAATACTTAAATTAAACTTTTCTTTTTCATAAAATTAAATGTTTAAAATGAAAAAGTTTTTTATATTTACGTATAAAGACATAAATTTTATTATTAAACGTAGAAAATTGTAAAATTTGTTTTACGTTTAACAATTTATTTAACAATTGTTGAGCGTAATTTTTACAACTGATTTAAACTTTTTGTCAATATCGTAAAAATGTCTATAAAATATTTAGGAGTTTTATTTTATTTTTTTTTTTTAACAGAATCTAATATAAAAAGCATCTGGAGGGAGAGGGATAAATTGAGCATATATATTTCATTTTGTGGCTCATACGGGAAAAATATAATTTCTTTTGACGGTATGAGAGTTTTTAATTTCATTCAGTTTTTCTATTTTTTCAAACCTTTCAAATTCTATTTCTTGTTTTTTTTTTTTTTTTTTTTTTTTTTTTTAAAGAATTTTAATTTTATTGTTAAAAGTTTTTTTTTTATTTTTCTTTACCCTTGACCGCTCATGACTTTATTTAAGATTATTATGAATAACAAAAACTACCCTAAAAGAAAATTTTTAACATTTTATTAACAACTTAACAAACAATAAAACAAATAGAACTTCAAGTCACTCGTAATATTCATAAGTTTTTGTTGAACACAACGACAAATCAACCTTTTTCTTGATAATTGCTTGGCAAAGAAAATTCAACAATGAGTTATTAAAAGTATTTAAAAAGAAATCAAATAAAAAACAATTTTCCAAGATTTTGTATTGATAACAATATGATTGTCTTTTTTAGTTTTCGTTTCATTTTTGTTTGTTTTTCTTTGAAATGGAAAAGTTTTTATAAAAATATACAAATGAAAATTATTGGAAAATGAAAGAATAGTAGAAAAGGGAAATTAAGATTGAAGCATTTTATTATATAAAAGAGATTTATTTACATACATATGTATATAAAATACATTTGAAGAGTTTTTATAGAAGATTTAATAATGTTTTTAATATCTTCCCAATATTCTTTTATTTTAATCCTTATATTAAAATCCATTTTTTTTTAATTGGATCTTCTTCAGGTAGTTCTAAATAATAGAAAGGCTGTTAAATTTAAAAAAAAATTATTATAATTAGTTTCTTATCACTTCAAAAATATTATCTTTTATTTAGATGTTCAAAAATCTCTCTAGATTTGCATCCTTACAAATAAATAAAATTAATTTTTTAAGAGATTTGATTTCTTTAATGGATTTCTTAGTTAACCTAGATTTTTCCATTTCAATTCCTTATGATGTTGGCCTACATTTCTTATTGTTTTAAATGGAGCTGCTATTGTTATTTACCTTGTTATTGTTGTTGTTGTCGAACAAATGTTGTTCTTAATGTTGTATAAATTTCTTTTGTATTTATTTTATGTTGCATTTACCTTCAAAAACTAATTGCTAAACATCATCTCATTCTTGTATTTTATTTCTTTTTTTTTTTTTTTTTTTTTTTCGTTTATTTTTAAATAATAAATACTTTATTCCGTTTGGACTCAATTCTAACAAAAACAAGTTATTATATCCTTCATTATGTCGTTAAGTTTATTATAGAACATGTCATTCTCGTTAAAATGTCTATAATATTTATTTCAACCTTTATAATATTAACACTCAAGAATTCGAATAAAAGCAAGTAAGATAGAGATATAGTAGTGTAGGTTAGGTTATATTGGCAGCCGCCTTAGGCTAAGCTTACTTGGGTCCAAATAAGGTCCCGTTGTGTTACCATAAAAATCTCCCGCTGCGTTAAGGCCTAATCTTTCTGACCATCTGATTCTTCGAACCATTTCGTGGTCCCAACAAATAAGTTGATCTTGGATGGTTCAACTCTAGGGAGACAAGATTTGTCTATTAATATTCTTAGACCAAATAGCTGTTGCCGTTTGTCTACAAAGTACGGGCAGTGACATAGAAGATGCCCCGTGGTTTGTTCTTCTTTCTCGTCTTTGCAACTCTTACAAAAGTCGTTGTGGTAGAGTCCTAGCCTTTTAGCATGTGCGCCGATGGGCCAGTCACCTGTAATGACACCAATAAGGTTCCTTAGATGGGTCCTTGACAGCTTCAACAACTGCATTGATCGCTGTTCTTCCATCACGGGCCAGATTTTCCTGTACTCTACACAAGTTGGTTCCATGGTTCATCTTTCTACAGTTTCAGGATGAAATTTGCGTGATATCAGCTGCTTACCTATTAATAACGGGGCGCCTATATCATCAGTGTAACCATATTGGTCCGAATTGGCTCCTGCACGCGCAAGTCTTTCGGCACGCAGTTGCCGTTAATGTCCCTATTTCCTGGATCCCATGCGAGGGTAACCAACGAATGTCTCGCGATCTCCTCCAGAAACAACTCACTGACAATCTTTGATGTGGTGTAAGTATATAGACAGGGAACTGATGACCGCTTTGCTATCTGTAAATATGCGAATATCCTTATTTGACATTCCATTATACTGCACTCATTGTGCGGCATATGTATGGCCATCACTTCAGCCTGGATAATGCTACAGTAGTCGAATAGCCTGTGGGACAGTTTCAGGTCCAATTGTACAGAGAAGATGTCAATTCCGACTTTATCTCCTGTTTTCGAACCATCTTTGAAGATTTGAATCACTTCTTCGTACCACGAACCCAGGGTCGAACAATGTTGTTAGTGTTGAATAATCAACCTAAAAGTCTCGATATAAGTCACCGAGAATGTTTGCATGACCATATCTTTGGTATTCCCATGCTTTAGTTGCACAAAGTCTTATCGCTGTATGTGTAGCTATCATCTTGGCTGCAATATCCGATGGTAGCCAATTTAGTACAGTGAACAATGCCTTAGATGGGGTGGTGTTATCATGATCGACATCTTTGCTAGCTGGATCCTTTTCTTCAAGGCTGGCCACCAAACAGTTGCTCCGTAAAATATAATTGGTCTGATCATACAATTGCATAACCAGTATGCATTTTTGAGAATCATTAAAATTTGGCAAGGAATTTGTGGACCGATATAAAAATATATTAAATTTATGTTTAAACTTAAGGTTAATTCACCGAAGTGGGCACACAAATTAATACTTTTACGAATTTCTGACAATTTTAATTAAAATATTGCTGTTTTTAAAATATTTATGATAGTTAAATCGCTATTTTGGGTGGACTTTTGTATGGGGCGTAGGTGAAATAATAAACTTGTTATAATTAAATTATAAATAAAATAATTAAAAAAGCTTAATCAAATTATAATCAAAATTGCGTATAAGTTTTACATGAACTTCCAGCTGATCAGACGGATGGACATACATTGTTAAATTTATTTAAAAAGCAATTCTGAGCCGAACAGTATACCATTAGGTGAAAAATGGATATTCCATAACAATTCAGAAATATTGTTAATTATAAATTACTATTTTTTTTATTGCTTATTTTATTCGTTTTTTTTTTTTATAAATCTCTAGTAGGGTATTCATGTTTCCTCATTGATTTTTATTGCTAACTTTTTACTATGTAAAAGCTAAATATTTCTAAAAAATTTCTTAAAACAAAAGATTGTTGTTAGCAAAGAAATATGTATTTTGTAGCTTCCATTATTGTTTTCGTAAATTTAAAAGGAGTTTCTTTTATTTCTGGTAATAGAGAGAAACTTTTTGTTGTTAATTTTTTTCCGTTTATATCCCTTATTTATTTAGATGATTTTTTATTTCCTTAAATTAAAAGATTTTAAATATATTTTAGCAACAACTAATAGTTTAATACTAAAAATAACTTTAGTATTAGGACATAATATGTTTCTTACTATAACAACAATAACATTTTAATATATGGAAGTAACTTTTAATTCAAAGAAAAACAATAAGACCGGATGTTGGTCTTAATATTACAAAATTTTTAATAATTACTTATTAATAAAACTAGGAGGAGTAAGCCGGAAATAGACATCATTTCATACCCTAATACAGTTATAAGAGACTGTTTTCTTTGTAAACCGCTATATGGTTTTTGTTTCGTAAATATTTTAAAACCAACAAATATTTAATTGTCTTAAGGCATAATTTGTTTAAAAAAATCTTAAATATATAATTTAAGGCTAAGCGAAAATAATTTAAATGGAAATTTAATTTTCAAATACTTTTTGATATTTATAATTTCTATAGAAGGTTCATTGAACAAACCTTTTTAATAGGTAAAGTTCTATTTATTTATTTTTTTAATCGGAGAATGTTTCTCTTAATTCAAATTTTCCAAACCTGGTAATTTGAATACAAAGGCGTTTTAATATTATTGTTATTGTATTTTGCTCTATGTAATGTTACTTTTTAAATTACTATTATTTAACCCAAAATATCCTTTTTTGTTATTTTATCAAATAACAATGGCAAATAAACAACAGAAGAAAATTTAAAATCTGCAAATGTGTTTCTTTTTATGTAAAAATTTAAAACTTATTTTTTAAATTTTAATTAACCTTTTTTTCTTAAGAAATTTGTTAATACATTATTTCACTTATTGCTATTTTCTGAATTATTAACCTTCTTAAGTATTTTTTTCCCTTGCTTAACAATAATCTCAACAATATAAAAGAATTTCTCTTCAGAAAAAAAAGAAGAAGATACAAAGAATAAAAATAAAAAAATGTTAAAATGCTTTTATTTCAACTACAAAACAAAGTCATTGATAGATAATAAGATTTAAAAATAAACCATAGCAAAAGCTAAAATATAATAAAACAGCATATAAAGAGAAAAAAAAAAAAAAATCAACAAACTAAAAGGGTCGTTTTGATAGTCTTTAAGTTCAATACCATTTTTGCTAATAGCCAGTCAGTACTAATCTTTACACAAGCAACAACAGCATTTTACAAAACTGCCATTTATACTGTTCTCTTAATTTTTTTATTTCAGCCATTCTTTTTATTTATTTTCATTGTATTTTAATAAACATTGATTTTGATAAAGGCCACTGCTGACAACAGAACATTGCCAGAGAAACGAGGAAAGAAAAAAATCAGCCAGCAGAATTGAAGCGAAAAAAAGAAATGAACAGCAGAAAAGAAAATTTACATTCTCTTAAAAGTCACTGACACTAGTACAGAGTCATTTTAACAAAAAAAAAAAAAAAAAAATAAATAAATAAATAAATAAACATAAATAAATATTGTGGAAAGAATTTTAAAGTTCATCTTTGTTGAGCAGCAGATTTTATAGAGTTAAAAGAATTTAAAAAGACTTGTATAGAAGTTTGCCAAAGTGTTTTGGTGCCACTTGACGAATGATTGTTATTATTATTTTTTGCTATGTATTGGACTGTCTGTCAATCATACGCCTACGGACCACGATGCTAAATAATGTTAGAAACATTCATAAATAATATATTTTTATACCCACCATCAAAAAGATGGGGGGATTTTGTCGTTCCACGTGTAACATATCGATGAAATCATTTAAGACCCCATAAAGTATATATTTACTGGATCCTGGTTAGATTCTGAGTCGATCTAGCTATGTCTGTCTGTCTGTCTGTCTGTCTGTCTGTCTGTCTGTCTGTCTGTTGAAAGTAGGATAAGGCAAAATCGTAAAACACTATTCATACTTCATTTCATACTTTTCTGTTGATATCTCTTAAACAAAACAAAATGAAATTTTGTACAGATATTTCGAGGGTCGATATAAACTTGGAAATCAAGAACGAGCCTGGTCCGCCCACTTTACCGCCCACCTCCCATATAAGGTGATACGTACAAATTTTTGTACGACTAGTTCAATGATAAATGTAAAGTCGGAAGCAACAAGCCGAATATAACATTCTCGATTGTTATATTTTTTAAAATTTTAAAATTTTTTTTCTTTTTTTTTAGTTTTTACATGTTTTTTTAATGTATTCTTTTCTTTGTTTATTTAATTTCATTATTTACATTAATGTCACTTTTTTTTACTTTAAATTTGTAATTTCATTTAAAGATTTTTTTGTTTTTTTCTTTTATTGCAATTTATTTTCTACAAAATACGAGTAGAAAACATTGTTGCAACATTATACTTAAATTAAAATGAAATAATAATCAAACTGAGAAATAAAATCTCAAGCAATATTTTATCTAGGTTTCAGTCTTTATCAATATTGTCCTGTAGACGGTCATCTATTTAATGGCATTTGATGTTTTTATTATACGAGTTAGATCGCTTTTAAATTGCAACTACAAGTTGTTATTTTATATTTTTTTCTTAGTTTTATATGAGAGCAACTATGATGGTTTTATTTTATTTTTTACAAAAAGAAAAATGGAATATAGATGTTGGGACATTTTCCGATTTTATGCTCCAGTTTGATTTTTTCCCCATTTTACTGCTACAACTATTTTTTTTTCTATTTATTGTATGATGATGACGATGATTAGAAATGCTGGTCATGTTCACATCGTAAAATGTTGTTCTAGTTATTATTATTTTTTTTTTTTTTTTCAGACAAATACAAAAGAAAAAAAAAAAAAAAAGAACCTTGCTTATATGTATATGTGTAGTCATATGGAAAAGCGAAAGAGTGAGTGTATTTGTTTGTTTTTGGAAACGTATGACTGGATATGAATTGGTCATATATTTTGGTATATACATATAGACATTAAATATTTACACACATACACTTTTTGTGTTAAACAAGTCAGACTTAAACAATTTTAGTCAAACCATAAGCTCAGTAAATAAAAGAATTTTACTAGTTTTCTTTTCTTCAATTTCAATTGTTAATAATTTTTTAAATCCTTAGAGATTATTGGATATTACTTTTTATTTAGTCTTATCTAAACATAAAATATTACTTGTGTTCCATGCTACCAAAAATATTAGTTTATTATCTTTAATTTTTTTTCTTTTTTGTATTGGTTTGAAAAATCCGTAATTTCCGTGTGTTTTTCTCTATAATTTTGTATTTGATATATATTTTAATTTATATTTAAATTTGCAATCTTATTTTAATACAATTTTATTTTATTATTATTATTATTTATTTATTTCTTTTTCGTTTTTTTTTCCAAAATTATTTTAAAAAAATTTATTTTTAAATCTTTATATATATTTTTTATTTTTATTTTATGTGCGTTTAAGACTTTTTTTTGCTTATCAACAACATGTCCTTGGTTTCAATAATTTTTTTGTTAAACATATGGTATGTACCAACTGCAGCAGGAAGAAAAAAAAAAAAAAAAAAACAATTTGTTATAGTATTGGTAGCAGTTATAGCGGCCCTATTACCAAAAAAAAAAAAAATAAAAACAACAAAATACTGTCCCCCGGGCTATATGAAATCGTGCTTTGCATTGACAAGTTCCCTTTTATTTTCATTTAGTCTATTCATTTTTGCCCTACCATTATGTTCTATTCTCTACAATTCATTTGTTGTGTTCTACAACTTAATGGTTGGGGACAGTTTTTTTCGAGGCATTTTTTTTTTTTATATCTACTTGGTTTTTTAATAATAGGGAGAGAGAGAGAAAAGGGACCAAATTTAAATTTTTTGTTATTTAAAATTTATAAAATATTGAATAAAGAATTAAAATTATTTCAAGCAAAATGGGAGCAGGGTGTTTTTTTTTTTTTTTTGTGTATTTTAGTTAAAGTAATGTAAATTTAAGGGAAGTAAAATAAATTTGTAAATAATAGAAATATAAGAGCATATTGAAATTCTGAAAAGAATTTTTATTACCAGGATTATTTTAATATTATTTGAAGAATATGTATTTATATAATTTGCTTGATAATACTTTAAGGCTTAAAGTTTATTAAATTTAAATCATATAATTCAAAATTTCTTTAGTAATAAAAAAAGTATTTTTCGATAAAAACAGGCATATTTGGTGTGCTGACGAAAAGTCCTTTGTTTTAAACAACTTTTCAGGAGAGCGATCATTTATTTGTTTTAAGGAATCTATAAAAAATTATATGTTAATCATTTTGATATTTTCTGAACTAATCCAAATATTTGAAAATGAATTAAAATTAAAAATTATTGATCAATAAAACTTTCGGATGGTACAATAAAAAAATTTCGAAAAATTATACATAGGACTTTTGTCGGCACACCTATAATAAAACTGTATACAACTCCTAGGGTTCTGTAAGTTTTAAAGGTAAAATCAGAATTCAAATAAAATGTTATCTTCATTTTTTTTATTTTTTTATTTTATTTTAATTTTTTGTAAATATTTAGACGAAATTATTTCTTGAGTTACGATATTTTTAGTATATAACGTATGATTAATAAGTACATATTTAATATAATTAGTTAACCATCATACGCTGCTGAGTTCAATTTATTGTGTGAATGAAATTAAATTTTAAATTATGTACATTTTAATACATTTAACATTATTAATGTCCAAATTTGTAAAGCTCTTGTTATGCCTCTTCCAATAAGAAAAAATAAGAACTGTCCTCGTAGCTTTAGCCAACAAAAGCTTCTGCCTGCAACAAATGCTTAAACAAAATTTGTAAAATTTTATACTGTCGCCTGGAGTCATAAAAACTTTTTTGCGTTGATTGAAAAACTTCAAAATATATGTACGTGTATGTCTGTATATGTATAGGTTAAAGAGAATGAGTGAATGAGTAAAATGTGCACAAATATGATGTGTATAATGGTTTTATTCAGTTACATACATATACTAACTAACATTAGTACCACTCAGCCAGTATGTATATTTGTGGTATGATATTTGTAATATGTATAACAGTTGGGGGGAAGTATTTAAGAATTTATAAGCCATTGCCGCATAAAGCTTCTGAGGTGAGAGGGAGTCCAGAGAAAGTAAAAGATTTTATGATTTAATATGAATCTGTATAAAACTTTAGACTTTGTTGTGTTGTCGTTAGTATTTTTTTTATTTCTGATTGTTGTTGCTGTGTGTGAGTGTGGTATTGCTGAAGTTATAAAGGTATGAATTTTGTTATTTTTTGCTTATGCTTTTACTTGTGACTTTATTCTTTTAATTTTGTTATATACTTTTTATAATGAACAACTTTTAATTTAATCAACACTTTTAACCTTCAGTATTATGCTGAAAATGATGAGGATGTCGATGATGATGATGATGAAGTTGAAGTTGATTATTAAAATTAAGATTTGCTTTATTATAATGATTTTCTATTATCGAATATTAGGAGGAATGTAGGATTTGTCAATACGGGTGTGACATTTAGGTCTATGTTTATGTTCACTAATCTTCTGCAGCGTATGATTGTTAAGTTAAATCAGTTTGATAATAACACAGGTCAACAATTCTAATTCTGCAAAATTATTATTCTTTAGGCTTGATATAGTGTAGAAAGTAAAATGAAAATTTTCCATCACGTCACATTTTTAACCCATTGAGGACCAAAGAAAATTTACCTCCTTGAGGAGTTTTTAGGTTATAAAATTTTCCAGGTAATAGGTGCAGTTAGAATATAGTACTAGTCAAGTCTTTAACTTGTCACATATAGCCCCAAGAATTATTTAAAGTTGTAAAAATTGAGAATTTCTCAATTAACCCTCATAAAACCATAGAAAAATGAGGGATAAGGAATAGGTGTATTGGGAAAACTTTTATTTGATATATATAATACAAGAAAAAAAAAAATAAATAAATAAAAAAAGTTTAATTCACAAAGCTAGCAAAAAATTTGAAAAAAATTATATCTTGAATATTTTTTTTTAATTCTTACACCTTAGACTAAATGAAGGGGAAAAAGTTACATGAAACATTTTCATCACATCACCCTTTTAACCCATTGATGACCAAATGAAATATGTACCTCTAAGAAATTTTTAGGTTATATAAATTTCTGGATAATAGATAGAGGAAATTATGGATACGTATTTTACAAAGAAGGAATAATGTAACAAAAGTGTGGAAGTAGGAAAAATAAGCGAAGAGCAATGGGAGCTTTTACACCAAAACGCTGTTGCTGAGAAATTATATCAACGCATATGGAATTTTACTTTGGTGACAGAATATTTCTGCTTTTTAATATATGTAAAAATTTAAAATAGTACATTTTTGAATGCTAAGGAGTTAAAATTAGACCAAATTATTCGCAATATATTTTTCTTATAATTTTATCTGTTATTTAAATTGGTAATTTTATTTTTTTCATATCTTTGATGGCTATACATTTTCTGTTAGTGTGACTTTAAAAATTTTTCTCTACACTTACTCCTTACCCCCAATTTTTCAATGGTTTTATGAAGGTTAATAGAAAATTTCTTTATTTTTACAACTTTAAAGATTACTAGGGGCTCTGTGTGACAAGTTAGAGACCTGACTAGTACTTCATTTTTATAGCCCCATGTTATCTGCTCTACCTATTACTTGGAAAATTTTATAACCTAAAAACTCATCATTTTCTTTGGCCTTCAATGGGTTAAAATTGTGACGTGATGGAAAAAATCGAAATGTTCCTGGTGACTGGGATGACTATACCTACAATATCTGCAACATAATTTTCCAGATACTTTTTTAGTCTTGACCTGTGCAATCATACTACAGCAAAGAAAAAAATTATGTAGAGAAATGTATACTTTTCAAAAATATTGATATATTCTTATAATAAGAACAATATTTTTTTAAACAATATTGTAATCAATCTGAAATATTTATTTTATATTAAAAAAAAAATAATAATTTAAAAACTTTGAAAAGTTAGGAATATAATTGCTAGCGAATATAGTTCTCTATTTTTTTAATCCTTCCTTCTTTCTTTGATTTTTTACAATATTTTTTATTCTTTAACTTACCTTGACATAAAACTTTGTTCTGTTGTTGTTACCAAAAGTTTATATACTCTTTTGTTTTTATTTCTGCTACTGCTCTTGTTTTAATTGTTGTTAATATACATCCTTTCAACAGGGAGGCTGAGTTTGTGTAATATTTGCAGCAGTAAATTAGTTTTTAAATCCTTCTATTTTTTATGTATATAGATGTTTGTCTGTATATGTATCAATAAGTATTTACAAAATCTAAGTCCAATAATAAAGTTAAACAAAATTTTTGTTTTTCTAAAAAATGTCTATTTTATATCATTTAAATTTTCATAAATAAAAAAATATAAAATATGTTATAATTGTGATATTTTTGTATTTAATATTTGATGTTTTAGAACTATTAACTGTTTTTTTTTTTTAATAAACATAAATTAATTCCTGCGTTTTATTATTTTGTTGTTTTCGTATAATATTTTTATAATTACTTTAATATATATTTAATTGAAATTAATGTTGCTGCCTATTGTTGTTTTTATTATTATTTTGGTTGTTAGTTTTTTAGTGGCTGTTGCTACTGCTGCTGTTTTTGTTTCATTATTTTTATATTTTTACCTTTTAGTAGTTTAAATTTATAATTGTTTTATTTTTTTTCGCTTTGTATATTTTTCCAGCAATTTTGTGTTTTTTTTTTTTTTTTTCCTTGTAAAACTGTTTAGTTTTATTTAGATAGAGGGCAAAAGAGATATGGTTGCTTTAATTAAATTTGTTATTATGACATTTATTTGCCGTTAATTGAAATCTAGTTTTATGTTTTTTGTTTTAATTCTTGTTGCTGTTTTTAGGTTTTATGTATTTGTTGTTTTATTTTTCATTTCAATTTATTTTTGTTTGTGTGTATGTGTATGTGCGTATATTTTTTTCAGCCATTGCAATAAGTTAAAGTTGTTGTTGCTGCTGCTGTTGTTATTATTTTAAAACTGATGACAGTCATTTATTTGTATCATTAGCATTTTATATTCCGAAATAATATGCACATTCTAAAATGATAACAAGGGGAAGTGAAAGAGAAAAAAGGGTGATAAAGTTATTTAGATAAAAGTAGCATTAATATAATTTGAACAAAAAATATAAATAAATGATGTATTTAATTAGTTTTTATAAACAATATCTATTATTTATGTATATGTATCTATATTTATTAAATTACTATTTACATATATAATTTTGAAATATTTCAGTAGTTAAATAGAAATTGGAGAATTAAATTTGTTTGCTAATTTATGGTATGCAAAATGTGTATTTAATATTAGTCTCATACAATTTTTATATATTTACTTAAAAATAAAATAATATCACACTTTTTAATTAAGAAATATTTATAATTTTCAAAGTTAAAACTATATTTAATATTGATTGTCAATATTAATTTAGTTAGACCTTAATACATTTCTTGGTATTTTCTCTAAATTATTTTTATTAAGTATATAAATAAACTAATTTTTTTTGTTTTAGTATACATTATTAAGGTACCTTAGGTTCAATGTTATCTATTTTAGTGTCTATGAATTTATTTTATATCTGCCTACGAAGATATACATATTTACAGAATATGTTTCAATCAAAATTTTCCTAGAAATTTACCATCTAAGTATTCTATTTATTCTGTTTAACAAATAATTTTTCGTTGTAATTGTTCACATAATTTTTACAAATAAATTAGAATATCAAATTTAACTATAACCACAAATATAAGTAAATTCCATTTTTACCCTTAAACTGCTTTTGAAATTAAATAATTAACTTTTATTTAAAAATACATCACTGACGGAAAATTGTAAATATTTTTCTTTTGTTTTAAATTTTATTAATTAAATGCTTACGCTCTTTAGTTAATAACATCAACATATTTCATGCAGTTTTATTGTTATTTGCAATGTTGGTTTTTCGCATGTGCATCAATTCATAATGAAACTCAAAAATAACAAAAAAATATTAAAACAGTATTTAAAGTAAAATTTATAGTAAAATAATAATAATAAAAAAAGTACATACATATGAATATAAACTACGCAGCATAAAGTCAGAAAAGTATGCCATAATTATGAAATTAAATGTTAAATTTGTATGAAAATTTTACACAAAACAGACAGTTGTACTCATTTAAATTTGCAGGGAAATAGTGGCATACATAAGTATGTATACATATTATTAATACATAATGGTGTATATGTATGTTATACATAAGTATGTAATAGAATATGTATTTGTGTAATCATTAAGAGTATTATTATTTTAATATAATTTTCATTTTTTTAAAATACCATTTATTTTATATGACTTGATTCACTAAGCGTATTATATGCATACAGCTACAGAAAAAAAAAAAAACAACAATAAACAAGTGAAAACAATTATGTTAATTTTTAAGTCTCTTTGCTATAAAAACTTATGTTCTTATGTAAGTGTTTTCAATAGGGATGATACTATGGTACTATTTAGGGTACCTTGTTAATACATAAAATTTCATTCTGTAAATATTTAATGCAATTATACTTTCAAATATTAATATTTAAGAAATACTCACTTTAAGATATAAATTGTTCTCCCCTGTTAAATGAAAATTCTCATAAAAGAGTGAACAAATATAGTTGTAGTTTCAATAAATATTTCTTTTCCCTTTCATTTTATTTTTAAAATTTTTTGAACCTGTATTGTTCTCAGGTGTAATTATTTTCATTATTGTGGTTTATTGTCTATATTTAATTTTAATATGCAAACATAAATATACTCCTCCTACTTACATATTAAGAACATATACATATATAAATTTCTACATTAGAGTGGTCCAACATCGTCTAAAGAAAACCAAAATATATTGCAAAATTTGAAGAGGATGTCATTTAAGTGATGATTCCTGAAAAAATCCTTAACAATTTGGGGTTTGATGTATATCATTAAAATTGATGAGACTTTTTTAAGATCTGTGTAGCATCCAATCAAGATGTTGAAATTTGGTTGTAAATGATTTCACCTTTTATAATTTTAGGTGCGTTTAAAGGCAGCTCGCAAAAAAAAAAAATTTGAACCACCTTAATCTACATAAGGAGATTATTTACCTAAATTGCAAATAGTTTCTCTCTAACCAATACTTTTAGATCTTTTTTTCAGTTAACCATAAGCACACAAATACTATCTACAAAAAAAATCTATTTAAAAAGAAATGTGCAAAAAATATTAAACTGAAATTTAATATTATTTGCAATTATATTTTTTACATTTTTCTGTTGGATCAAAAAAGATTATTAATTTTTTTATTATTATTTTATTATTCATCTTCATTTTTAAATATTTGTTTATATTAGAAAATTTTCCTCCAGGTATTTTTTGTTGCTTTTGTTGTGTTATGAAACATTGTTGGTATTAAATTTCATTATGTATTTATTATATTGACTCAATGTAGGATTTATTGATTTTTTTTTTTTTCAATACTTTGTTTTTAGATTTTCATATGGAATTAAGAGTTGTTAAATGTTTAATGAATAACATTTTGTTTTTATTTGTATACTGGTATAGTCAATGTATGTATATGTATGTAGAAATATTTTTGTATACTAAATTTTCATTACTCGAATTTCATTAGATTTTTCAATTTTAATATTGTTTGAAATCAAATATGTATGTACGTGTAACGTAACAAAAATACGGATGATATAAAATTTATATAAAAAAAGCCCTTAGAAAAATAAATTAAATAATTAATTACTTCGTTGTGTTAGTAAAGTGAGTGTATGATTATGAGCAGGACTGATGTAAAATATTTTTTAATAAAAAATAAATCGACCATTCCAGGAAGGAACGCCCGAAAAAGTATATTTTTTTACTTGATGGCTTTCAATTTCGATAAAAAGTTGTATGCATTAACTCCATTAAGCCTTTTATCAATTTCAGTTTTCAGTTTTGTGAAATTGCAAAAACTCGCGATTTGATTTCGCTTTTTAATTTTCTCAAAAACCAAAAAAATTTCAAAAGTATGTAACTTTGAATAGCAATATTTTTGAGAACGCTTTGTGAATTTTAATGATTTAAAATGACTTTGAATTTTTCAAATGCATTTTTCTTTAAATATGCTATTCAAATTTTTTAAATTTTTAATATAAATGAAAAGTTTGGAATCTTTACATTAAAATAAAAGTGTCAAATTTTTGGGACGCGAAAATCTTATACGCATAATCCAATTTTTATAAAAATATGTTTCAAATTTTTCATATAAAAATTTAATTTTCTTTAAAATTTTTATAAAAGTTAACAAAATATAAAAAGTATGCAATTTTAAATATTCATATCTCTTGAAGTTATTGATGGATTTCTGTAATTTAAAAAGTATTTAAAAGGTCATTGTATATTTTTTGTGTAATTTAGTCAGCATTTCGAAAATCACCTCTTCGATCCATAATATTTTCAAAATATAAATGCAGTTTTTAGATGCATTTTTGTTAGTTGCGAATTAATTAAATTTAAATTTTTCAAAAGTGTATTTAAAAATGCTTTGTTTATTATAACTTAAAACAATAAATAGTCTGATACATAAAGTTTTACTATTTTTCAGTATTTTTTTTTTAAATAACACAATAAATTTTTTTAACAAAATTCTCATAATATCAGGAAAATATAATTTTTATATGAAAAAATTTAAACTAGTTGAAGAAAAGGGGAAATTATGCACAGAACATGTGTCCGTCACAAAAATTTTAGATTTTTATTTTAATGTAAAGATTCCAAACTTTTCATTTATGTTAAAAAATTAACAAATTTGAATAGCATATTTAAAGAAAAATGCATTTAAAAAATGCAATTGCATTAAAATGCATTTTTAAAAAATATTTTTTATTTATAAAATATTCATGTTTAAGCTAACATAATTACAATTCAAACGCCGTTTAAATCACTACTTTCTGCAAAGCCTTCCCAGAAATATTTGTATTTAAAGTTGTATACTTTTGAGATTTTTTAGATTTTTTCAAAAGTGAAAAAGCGAAATAAAATCGCGAATTTTCTGAATTTAGCGAATCTGAAAACGGAAATATTTATAGACACCCATAGGCCTTATAAGTATACAATTTTATAAAAATCGGAGGACACTTGGTATATTTTTGGGCGTTCTTTCATGGAATGGACGAAATATGTTTTTCTACATAAATGAACTTGAGTAATGCTATTGATAAATTTATTATTATTTTACTAAACTCACACATACACATATAATGTATACAAGGTTTTGTTGCTAATATGAAGTTAAAATATTGCAAAATTATTTAGAAAAAATCAAATTTTAAGTAGAATCTAAAGATATCTAAAACTGAAAATATCGGTTATTTTAAAGATTTTTTAAATTAGTACCTACTTTTTTAAAAATAATTATTGTTAGTTTCACTGTGTGATAGTCATTTACATACATGAAAAAATTGAATGTCAAATGAATTTTACAAATAAATCCCTGTGACATAATTATATTTTTTATTTAAATATTTCAGTACATAAAGTAAAGAAAATATCTTTTTTGAAAATTTCACTCTTTAATATTATATTTACCATAGAATAGAACTAGAAGTTTATGTGAGAGCCACCATATACTAAATTTTCAAAAAATTTACTCATTTTTTTGAAAATACAAAAACAAAATATATGTGACTACATGAATTTTGTTGTTGTATGAATTAGGATTTTGACAATTGAATTAGGTTTTTTTCTCTCACATAAATATCTAGCTGTTAATCCATGATATTTACTATTTAATTACAGTCCTTATATAAAGAATTTTTTCTTAACATTTTGTGCTGCAACATTGAAATAAAATCTTTTGTTATATTGCAGAGATTCTTAGCTTTCATTTTATACCCATATTTATATTTAATTTTAAAGTTGTATAATTTTCGAAAATTTGAAGTCCTCTTGAGAGAAAATTGGATGTCCCGGAGAAAAACTGAATACAAAGTTTTATTATGTCTGGGTTCTAGTTTTGACTCATATATAGATTTTTTTTCCATGTGTTATACATTTTTTTTTTTTTTGGAAAATTGTTACATGGTGTTTTCTTTAAAAATTACCTACTAATTTTGAAAATTTTTAAAATTTTTTTTTAAATTATTGTTTTTCAGAAAATAAGTACTTGTTTGTAAGTTTAAACCTTTTTGATAATAAATTTTATACCACACACCACCATATGTGCTTGTGCGGATGACTTTTATGTTCAGAAAAAGTCTTAGACATCCGTCTGGATGAATGTCTATGTGATCCTTTTGCGAAAAGTATAGGTGGTAATATTGAAGATTATTTGATGAAATCTGGTATCAGTATGTGATTTTTTGGACACAAGGAGCAAGCCTATTTGAATTGGTCATTTTCGGTCCACTGTTTCATTTAGCACCCAAAAAAATGTTCTTCCCGGGAATAGGGATCTAACGGTCATAAATGCATTAGATATAAAAACATTATAACGGAATTTACCGCAAATATTTAAGTACCATTCAAGTATTAATCAGTGTATCAATATAAATAAAAACCCTCTACTAGTCTAACATCATTATTTAAACTCAAAGTGGGTAACATTGAACGTAATTACCCTAAAAATAAAATGGCAAGGTACAACATTTGAATAAAAGTTCTTGTGGAATGTTGCACTGAATCATATTAAGTGTCAGAATAATCGAGTAAAAATGCTTGAGAAATAAATGGAAAGTAATAATCTCTGCATAAAATTCAGAATTTCTGTATCTCTTGCGTCTTTTTTAAAAGGTTTCGAAAAATTCTAACCGCCGAAAAATTCAGTAAAGAGGTGCAAATTAATCTGCATTTTTCCAAAGCAAAAACATAAGTTTAGTTTTTTCCGTTTTATAGATAAAAAACTTATTCACTCTGCCTTTATTAGAGAATAATAGCTTGAGCTAAATTACAACTTATGGTCCTTTCTTAAACATCATAGGATAAAATTGAAAGGTATCTTAAAATTTTTTTTAATTATAGTTCACTTTTTGGCTATTTTTTTCTTTTTTTTTTTTTGGTACGCTTTATTTATAAACAATATTGCTTCAAGTTTTCCAATTTTTTTTTTTAAAACAAACCCTAATTCTTTTCCTTTTACCAAACGTCATGGTATATATGATTAAATAAAATTTTCACTTTTAATATATCATGTTAATGGAAATAAATGTGAGTTGTGTCAAGGCAAAAATTAATTTTTAATAAAAAAAAACCAAGTATTTTAAAATTTAAATAATTTATAAATGTATAAGCAATCAATCTGTTTAAAATTACTTTTAACATGAATAGAAATTTTCATATAATTTTTTCACTTTCTCGCAAAGGTAACAGTAATGTAACTTTATCACTCTATTTACAGTTTTTTTCTTCAGAGTTTCCATGTTATGGTGGGAGTAACCGTTATTATTGTTGTTTTTTTTTTTAACTTTCCAACGTCAACGAAAAAATGAACAATAGAAATAAAAATTGACACGCAGCACGTGAACTTCTGAAAAGGAAGAAGAGCCAAAGAAGTTTGTTTTTCTACTTTTGATTGTTTGGAACTGGGTGTTTTTTTTATTTATTATTTGATTTTCTTCTTTTTTTAAGAAAATCAAAATGATGACTTGTGCCTTTAATGGTGTGAAATTTCACAAATGTTTTTTTTTCTAACTGTTTATTTTCATTAGTTTTAATAAATTTACTTGCCAAGTAAAGAGGGGCTATGTAGGCTAATTGTAAAGAATAAGTTTAATAATATGAAATATGAATATTTTTGGTGAGTTTGGTGAGTCTATATATAAAAGTAAATATGTAGTTTGAATTTTATTCCGTTGATATTTGTCTTTTGTAAACCATCAATTGCCCTGTCATTTGAATAGACAGGTTTTGTTTATTATCTTTGCTTTATTGTGTCCTGGTTTCTTCCTATTGACAAATTCTTGACAAACAATTAATAATAATAGTTGTGTGTCTAATAATAAGAGTGGCATATTTCATAATAAGTTTTTTTATTATTATTTTTTTTTTTTATTTCTATTAAGTTTTTATTTTTTTAAATACCAGACATACATACTGTTTACGTATGTTGATATTTGTAACACCTTTTATTTATTTTGGGGATTTGAATGTATGAAATTAGTTTGACTGTTAATAGGTAACACATGTCATACATTTAGTTTTAATAATTAGTTTCAAAATTTATTTATTGTTTAAGGGAATGAAGTAAACTCTTATGTATTCTTAACATAAATTAATTTTTATAGTTGGAAATTCTTCGATATAATTATAGGCGACCTAATGATATAATTAAGGTAATAATAGATTTCAAATTTGGTGGAAAATTTTATATAATTTTATATTACAAATAGCAACCTTGCTATGAATTTTAATTAAAGCAAATCAACACAAAGAATATAGGTGTATAGTTTTAGTGACGAATGCAAAATGATTACAAAATTAGTTTATGTATGATTAAAAAAAAAAAAAAATAAATAACATATATATTTTATTTTGTCATATTTATAAAGTTCATTTATTCGTCTTATATATAATACCTTTTTGCAAAAACTTGAAAATATGAAAATACAATAATTACTTGTTTTTCTATGTCAAACGAAAATTTTATTTCAACAATTCAGTTTCAAATTATAATCAAGTTTTAACTTATTAAAGTAACGAAGAATATCGCACATAATCGTACAATTACCAGAGACTCTGGTGGAGTCGAACACACGACTTCCTGTATACAGTTAAGTTTTTGAACTCTGTAATTTGAATATATTAAACTGTTTATGTCTTAACCCATTTCCAACCACTGTTGCGTTTTCGCATCAGTAACTTTACCTATACCGTAACTAATTTAGTTTAAAATTAATGATAATGTTTTATATATGTACATTTAGCTTGGAATGTTAACTAAATAAATTGAGGAAAAAAAAATTAATTCCGACGGGTCTATAAAATAGGCCTTTTTTTAAATTTAAAAATTCATTCGAAAAATTTTACAAAATATCTTGAATAACCTTTCAAACGATAGCCCAGATATAAAAATATATGAAACTATTCACTTGTTGACAAAAAATTTAGGGAGATAGAAACACCAAGCTCCCAAAAATTGGTGTTGCGAAAACGCATCAATGGTCAATTAGGGGTAGTGTGATTTAGCTACATTACGCAAGGTAGCGCACTGAAAATATGGAAATGTTTAAGGTAATATAGATGTTAAAATTATGCAAAATAATTAAAAAAATATTATAGATGAACGAATATAGAATTTTCTGAATTAAGACTTCATGTGCAATAGATTTTTTTTACTCTAGCCTTATAAAAGTTGTATTCAACAATATTTATGACTTATGTAATAAAAAATAAGCAATTGTCAGCAAATTACAAGTGGTTATATTTTTTACAATCATTGAGAACAAATGTAAGAAAAAGAATTTCCAAATGATCGACGCTACCTGAATATGAAGTGTATTTTGTGAAGGATGCTATTATATTTAATATGATCACACAAATTCAAGTAGTTACCTGAAAAATGTCGAAAACTGATGAATGAAACCAATAAAATTATATAATTTGTTTCTAAATTTTTTCAATTGTCCTAAAAAAGGGATACAAATTTTCTTCAAAGGTCATAAAATTTGCTAAAGAAAAACATAAAATTTGCAATTTTTATGATTACACATTATTATTTTTTATTCAAAGTATTAAACAATTTTAAAAACCAAAGTGAATAGTTCATTTTTGTTTTCAATGAAATAAGATTAAGTGAATATCAAAATAAAATAACAAGGGATATTCAAGATATAATAAAGGAAAAATCTGTGAATATAAGTGCACGGACAAATGAAGGCAAAGACATTTTTTCTTAGTCATTTGAAAATTAGTACATTACCCCAATTTCAAATGGAATTCATCAGATTATGAGCCACTGCATTTGGTACATTACAGGGATTTACGATTTTACAAATCCAGGAAAATAACGAAAAACAGATAATCGAATTCAATGTACATTACATTCCAAATGCTTTAACTTGTGATAAGTTATTTTTAATATATAATATATTTTATACATTATATGAAATTATTTAGTCTTACACCGTAGTTATTTAACGTTTTTCCGTCATTACTTAGCTGCCTTAAAATTCAAATGGAATGATCCACCTCCAATTTTTTTTATTCACACTTAACATATTTAACATACAATTTGTAAAATAATCACAAAACTAAATTTAAATTACAAATAAAACTCATTTTGCCATATAATTTGTCTAAACGTCTACTTCTTATATGGGCGAAACAACATACCCCTAATTGACCATTGATGCGTTTTCGCAACACCCGATATCTGGGAAACTAAAATAGCTATGATCACAAATCAATTTTATGATCACAATCACTAAAATAGACCCCATACCAAATTTTATTAATTTATCTTAACGGGATCGGGTAGTGGTAAGAAATGGGTTAAATAAATAAATTTTTATTTCTCCATACTTCAGTACTAATTTGTAACCGATAATGACTCTAGTTACTATTCATTTTGCTAATAATGACTTCTGTAATACTTTGAAATTAATGAGTTATTGAATAGCTTCAAAGTAATTAGTTCTTGTAATGAAATCAAAATAATGAGTGTCTGAAATGCCTACCTGTAATAATATAGAGTAAGTAGTTGCATCTAATGACATGTTTAAATATTAAGTTAATCTTCTTTTTTTCGGAAAATAATTAAAAAATTTTTGAAGCTCTGAATATGGAAGTCCCATTTTATTATTATAATTATTATTATTGGAAGTTTGTGGGGATAATACTTTATCTGTGATGCCAGCCAATAAGGATTATTGACACCAAATCAGAATATCTACGTCTTCAAGGCGATGCTCTATATTTGTTGGATTTGAAATATCCATAATTAGACTGGAGATGTAGTTTTGGGATTCGTAGCATTCGATTAATATGTTTTCGTTTAAACTATGGAAACTGATGCATAATTGATGCTGGAACATTTCAAAAACAGCTCTAAATTTACGTATTTTTTTCATATCATTATCAAAATTTTAGTTATAAGAAAATTAACTTCAAATTATAAAAGAGGCATACTATGACCATGAATATTCATTGAAATTATCTTTTCAGTCGAGAAATATTAAGATTTTACTTAAATTTTTTTATGATATTTTCTTTGTTCAAACTTGTAATTTTAGATATTTCGGAAATTTTTCAAAATATATTAGGTTTTAATGTACCATAGGAATGGTCTACCCTACTGCTATTGCATATAACACGTAATTAACCCATTAAGAGCTAGAGGTCAATTTTATGCATTTAGTTCCCAAAAGGTTAAATTAGCAATTTTTGCAATTAAATCGCATGGAAGTACTTATTACACTTAAAGATTGATAAATTTATTAAAAAATAACAAGTTCATTTAAAACCGCGAAAATAATCGAATGAAAATGATTTTTTTAAATTTAGCTTCTATTGCACGCGAATTTAATGCTTGTTAGATCAATTTATGGTTTTGGGGACATTTATGTCCTTAACTTATCATTTATTTTCCATTAAAATTAACTTAACCAATTATGGACCGTAAATCCCAAAATATTATTTGTGTAACTAATGGGTTAAATGAATGCACATATCAATAGTATTTAATGAGAGAGAAAATATAATTTACAATGAAAGATGTCCAAATATTCAAACTTTAATAAAATACTATTTAAAATAAAATCGTGAAAATTTTACTAAAATTTTAATTCCGCGAGAATCAAAACAAATTTTAAATTATTTTTTGTTCATTATGTAGTAGACATCGTTTTTCTATCATACGTTGTAAGTTTTTTGACAAAAAGTAAAAAACTATGTATACTGTCGATCGAAAAGCATATTTTTGGAGGTATTTTAAAAATGGTCCAGCTCACGTAAATTAAATAATTGAAGCGAAATATTTTGGGAATTAGCTTAAGATATATCAATCTTTAGTTTTAGGGAGGTACATTTGTAACTTTTTTGTCTCCATACAAATCAAGGCACTGTAATGTACAATAGAATTTTTTTTACTATAGCATTATAAAAAATTCTGTTTTATAGTTTTTACGACATTTGCAGTAAAAAGTAAGCTGCTGTCAGCAAAATTACAAGTGCTTCTTCATTGAAAACAAATGTAAGAAAATAAATTTTCAAAGGATCGACGCTACGTATATGAAGTATATTTTGTGAAGGTAAAAAGACATATTGAATATGATCACCAAAATTCAAGAAGTTACCTATAATATGCCAAAAACTAATGAATGAATCAACAAAATTATGTAATTTATTGCTAAATTTTTGCAATATTTAAAAAAAGGATAATAAATTTTATTCAAAGCTCATAAAATTTGCTAAAGAAAAACATTAAATTTGCAATGTTTATGATTATATATAATGACTATTAATTTTTTATGTTTATACAAAATATTAAAATATACGAATAACTGATGTGAGTAGGTACAATTTCATAATTTTTCGGGAGAATTTTTTATAAAAGGCTGTGCTATCTACTAAAAATGTCAGTTCATTTTAGTCATTCAATAAAGTGAAATTAAGTGGATATAAAATTATAAAAAGTTCAACAATTTTGCAACACAACATACATAGTACAAAAAAAAAAAATTAAGTATTTTAAGTGGCAGCAATAAAGCATCTCGAAGAGTATTCAAGCGACAAATGAAAGCAAACTAATTTTTTTCTTTGTTATAGTAATTTTATTACATTTCTGAAATCGTGGTCCAGTTGGAATGCATCAGATTATGCGCCACTGCAGTTGGTACTTAGCCCAAATTTACGATTTTACAATATACGATTTTTACATTATGAAAATTCATCTTGCTCAGCCAAGAATGACTGAATCGTGACACTTGACTTTGAAACAAAATATTTTGCAGGCCATTATAGAATAATGTTATTAATTCCTCGGTAAATAGATAAATTAGAACTGAAAATAAATGTTTATGAGCTAGTTTTATATCGAAAGTGAATTGTCTAAAAACAAAAACTTTATATCAGATTAGGCCACCTGTAAGAAGCAGTAAAAGTGTGTTCTGACCACTATATTTAAATCCAAATCGACATGATACACAAACAACAATCAAATGAATTACACATTATTATTAAAATGATGAATAATTATATTTTAGACATTATAAGAAATTATTTGGTTTTTATCATTATTTAATTGCCTTACATTTCAATTGGAATAGCCCACCTCCATTTTTTCTGCTTCGCACTAAATATATTTAATATATTATTTGTAATATAATCATAAAACTAAATTAAAATGACAAATGAAACTAATCTTTCCATACAATTAGTTAAAACGTCTGCTTCTTATATGAGCGCAACAACATACCCCTAATTGAACGTTGATGCGTTTTCGCAACACCTGATATCTCGGAATGTAAAACAGTAACGTTACAAATCTTTCGATTTTATGATCAAATTTTATTAATTTATCTTATCGAGATCGGGTGGTGGTAAAAATGAGTTAGTAGTCTCTTTGCAAAAACTAAAATCGAAATAAAA
Source organism: Protophormia terraenovae (assembly GCA_951394005.1). Taxonomy (NCBI): domain Eukaryota; kingdom Metazoa; phylum Arthropoda; class Insecta; order Diptera; family Calliphoridae; genus Protophormia; species Protophormia terraenovae. The sequence goes on from OX596074.1 coordinate 150,864,041, forward strand.
ATATCTTTCTTTCTCTTTTGGGTTAGAGCAAATCCCATTGGTATTCATTTCCAAAACTAGCAACTTAAAGTACTTAATTCGGTTTCTCTTTCTCAGTGTCTATTAGTGTTGACAATAGAATTTCGTTATATCCTTTTTCTGCTCTTTTTTTAACTAAAAATTTCAATATAGACTTTTTATCTGCAAACTTATTGAAATGTTATCAATTCTTATTTCTTTTTGCAAACTTCCAATTCAATAGATTTTTTCTATGCAATTTTCTTTTGTTAAATTTAACAAATTTATTGACTTTTTTTGTTTGTTTTGTGTTTGTTTGCTGGCCAGTAGTTGTAAAATTCTTGCGATGACTTTTACATTGTGGAAATGGAAAGAAAACTTACGAAATACTAATACAGCTACAGTGTAAGAATAAAAGCTACTGCAAGAAATTATTTGCAACAGGAAGACTTATATATAAGAAAACAAAAAATTATACCGCGGAGACATTTTTGGTTGCACAAATTGACTTCCAAAGTTATAAGAAACTGTAAATAAATATTAAAAGTCGTAGTCATTTCAGCATGATGTTACTAAATTTTCAAAAACCTTTTGGTAATCAATATCTAAAGTAGAGAATAAAATGTATTTTATGACTTTATTACATTTAAACAAAATTTCTTTTATATGTATGTGTGAGTGTATGTAGATGAAAAGACATACTTTCTGGTTTATGTGTAGATTTTCCACCTTTAGGTTAAAGTTTTCTAAAACTCAACTTTTGATTTTGTAAACATATCAGTTTTCTAAAGAACTTGTAAGCCACACATACTTTCTCCAGAGTGTATGTATGTATGTTTATATAAAGAAGTGAGTTTATATGAATGTATGCACTGCCAAGTCAGTCACTTGTTTGTATTTATTTGATGTCCTTGCTGCTGTTGCTTTTGTTGTTTAGTGGTGGAATGGGTTAAGATTTGCTTTAAAACTCAACTACTCTTTGGAGACTTTATGTTATAACAAGTTTGAACATTGCTTGACATTTGTAATTTTCAACTAACTACGTGCACAAGCTGACAGTATTTCGTTTTTATTTTTTCTCTTTTTCCATTTTTCTTTTTAGTGCTGTTTCGCAATTTAAGACTTTGGGGAAGACAGGTTATGTTTTCTATATTTTCTATTAATTTTTTTTTTTTGCAGAAAATAACCAAATAAAAGAAACTATATATTTTAAAGTTTAAATTGAACATTTTTAGTTTAAGTTAAATTCAAGACCAACATTAATTTTAAATTATAGATTTTTATTGAGATTAAATGGAACTTATTTTGTGAAGCATTTGAGTGCAATTTAAATTTAAATAATTTGATAGAAAACAAATTATTTTAAATTTATTTAAAAACAAATAAAATTTATATTAAAAAAAATTTTTTAACATTATTAAAAATATAAAATTTAGTTATAAGAAAATTTCATATAATTTCTCTTTCTTATAAGACTTTCGGGAATACTGGCTAAATACAATTTCTTTTACGAAAGAGAACCAAGTAAAAGAAACTATATATTTTAAAATTTAAATTGAAAATTTTTAGCTTAAATAAAATTAAGAAGCAAACTGGATTATAAATTAAAAATTTTTATTGAGATCAAATGTAACTCATTTTGTAAAATATATTGTGTTCATTATAAGCTGAGGTATATTGATATAAAAAATCTTTATTTAAAAAAAAAAGAAAACTTTTATTAAAATTATCTCTTATGCAGCATTTTTTTAAGAAAATTTCTTTTTTTAAAAAAAAAAGAAAATTTTTATTAAAATTATCTCTTATGCAGCATTTTTTTAAGAAAATCTCTTATACTTTATAAAAAAATCAAAAATAAAAATTCGTTATAAAAAATTTCATATACCTCTCTCTTTCTCCCGTATATTAATATCATAATCAGGAATAATTTCTTTCGCATTTTTAACAATTAGAATGTTTTGCGAAATAAAAACTTTCAAAGAAAATTTTGTATGGTACATGTCTCTTATGGTATGGTATATGTCTCTTTATAAAAACACTTAACTTAAACTCAACATACATTTTTAAATAAGTCCATCAGCCAGGCAGTCGGACGGACATACATAGTAAAATCGACAATGTGACAAGTTGTATATCTTGAGATACGGATGGTGGTATAGGAAGTAATTAAAAAGTAATTAAAAAGTTGTTTCATGCCTGGGATGTTAAATGAGAATTTCGGAATTGTACTAAGCTCAATATAAAATTGTACTTTTTCTGCCGTATTTGTACTAAAATGTTAAAAACTTTTTCTGTCCAAAACTTTAGAATATTCTTATTATTTTAAAGAGTAAGATATATGTTTGACTATACCGTGATAATTTGCTTAAAGTGTTAAATGAAGATGTAACGACAGAGAGTATTCCTGAACCCAGAGAAAAAATGGGTAGGTAAATTTTATAATAATGATGGGATTTGCATGAGCTTCGACATAAAAGTAATGTTTGGTAAATTTCAATAAAAGTTTCGATGTAAAAAATGTCCGAGATGAGCTCAATAAACGCATATCCAATAATCACGTTAAAAAGGATAATAGTAAGGACTACGAATGTCTAAATCATAAAAAAACTGTTATGCAAAAATTTTGTTGCATTTAAAACCAACTTTAGCTACTATTCCAAAATGATTTCTAAAGGAATCCAAAAATTCTCTAAAGGACTTTTATTTCAAATCAATTTAATATTTTGTAATTGTACTGCATTATTCACTGGAGTACAGTACTGCTGTACTTTTGAGGAGCGAATTGTACTGAAAAATGTACAATTGTACTGAATTTATCATCCCTGTTTCATGCTAAAAAAAAGTGAAAATTCTAGTGTTACTAATCATTAGGCGACAAATACGGATTGTAGCTGGTCCTATTAAAAGCAAGTACAATAATTTTAGGCATAAAACATGTCAGTATAATAAGCAATTTGCGAAAAAAAAATTATTTAACATATTTTTATGAACCGTAAAATTAAAAAATGAAAAAACATAATTTTTGCATATCTTGAGCTATGTACTATTTCCTTGTGGTACCATGAAATGACTCCCAAATTAAAAAAAAGATGATATAACTCTTAAAATTTTCTCCATATAAGTAAAGTTTTATTTCATTTGAAACTTATTTTAGTTTTTTCTAATAGAAGTTATTTCATAATGAAATAATTCCCAAATGAAATAACTTCAGGCCTTTTTACAATTGGGAATTATTTCATTTCGTTTTTTCATTTTCATTGGATTTATCTATGTGTTTGGAAAACCACTGGCATCGTTAATGAAAGTATATCCGCATAGCCAGCCTTCGAGAGAGCTCAAGAGTTTTCTACTTTGTGATATTTGAAACACCAGCTTCGCTAACTAAAGATTTTCTGCATAGCCGGACTTCGGAAAATACAGAAATATGGGCTGTGTTTTAAATACTACAGATGAGAAAGTTCTTCCGTCCCATTGACGACCGGCTATTCAGAAAAACTTTATTTAGCAAAACGACTTTATCTTCACAGAAAAAATTATGGCATAAAATAGTTTAATAAATTTTCTTTTTAGTTTCAAATTTGAATTTAATAATAATTATTTATTACTATAATTATTTTTTCTTATAAATACCTTGACTTAAATGCAATTTGAAAAAGAAAATAAAAAATTACAATTCCCAGAAAATTAAAACAAGAAAAAAAAAAAATATATTGAAAAAAAAAAAAAAAAACAAATTATTAAATGTAAGTAGTTTAAAATTTCCGATGAAGTTTTGTATATTTTTATCCAATGGTACGTTTCAAAATACGAAGAATTTGTGTTTATTTTACAGTAAGTATTGGCTTTGCACGTTAGGTAACATGTATTATTGATTGTCCTTATATTACTGCAGATATTTCCGTCATATTAAGTAGTTATGGGTGTGCTTTTTTATTTGAGTTGTGGGCCTTCAGATGATCTACAAGAACAGGATTTAGAGAAAACAATTCCGTGTGAGTAAATATTGTTAGTGTTTTAGAGATTTTTTCATTATTTTTCATAATTTTTTTTTTCTAATTGCTTTCACTTTAGGATGAAAAGGAAGTTTGTTAAATGTATCTCTTAACTTGAAATCTCTTCCATTGAAATTTCCAGCCAAAGAGGTTTCCGCATTAGTGTTAAAGCTTCAGTTATTGATGACAGAAGATAACAGGATCTATACATTTTGAAAGAAACATTCCCGAAAAAAGATAAGTAGTTACACATTATTTGTATTTTTATTTCCAAACATATGTATTTAATGTCTTGCAGAAGTGTCATCCAGCGTCTTTGCTATAAAGCTCCAAACATTCAAAATAGCAATACGTGCATTAAATTCTAGAAGCGAGTAACCGCATTTAATTCCTTAAAATTTTTTATATACTTATTACATTCAAATATTGCATATATATTTTATTTACATACATAAATTGTCGAAAATACTTCAATAAAATTTATATATGAATTACTTAAATGTGCGTTTTTATTTTTGATTTGGTGGTAGCAAACTTTGTAAAATTTTTATATAAATTAATTAATGTTTTTCTTAATTTTATGCAAAAATTTAATTATAAATATTATTTATTTGATTAAAAAAATTAATTGAAATTTACAGAAAAATCAATTAATTACACTTAATTAATATTATCATTTTGATGATTGGAGCAAAATCAAACAAAATTTTAATTGATATAAGCAATTTCGTAATTGAAATCCATTTTCATTTTTTTCTGTGCTATATGGTATTTAAAATACAAGCTTCGCTAAGTACAGTTTTCTACAATTACGAAACCATAATATACTAATTATTTTAAATTTATCTCTAGTTTTTTATTGCCTAATATAATTCATTCTATTCTGGAAAACAATTTTAATATGATTTCAATATTTTTCTTACATTTTCTTTTGTCCTGTTACTTTTGTTGCAAAGTTACCTTAAGTGGCTTAAATTCTTAAATTAAATCCTAGCATTAAAACTAAGTATTGAAATATGTGTTTACTGCATATTGCCTGTAAAATTCCTATAAAAATTTACTCTGCAAAATTTATTTTAAAACCTGCACTATTTTTAAAGCTGTAGAAAACATAGAAATAAAAAATCTATAAAAATGCAAAACAAACATTTTTTTTTTTTCTGAAAAAGTAAAACAAAAACTACTAGTATACTTTATTTTTAACTTTCCTTAAGAACTTTTGTTGAACATTTCATTACTTTTTCTGTTTTCATATGAATACTTTTTCTCTATTTTGCTGTCGTGACGACAACTTTGTTGACATTTGATCTACTGTAGCGTAAAAGCTGCACAAAAAAGAAAAAAAAATATGAAAAATTATAAAAAATAATTTTCAAGAAAATATGCATGCAACAATGCATTTGTATAGCTCTACTTATTACTAGCACTGTTGCTACCACTTCTACTTGTTAGTCCTACTACAAGTACAAATGTTACAACTTCTTTGTAGTTTTAGTCTCAGCTCACTCACTCTATTCCATATGAATCATCATACTTCTTTTATTAAAGCCAAATAGAGAAAAATATGTTTTACTTTATTTCTTTTTACTGGCTTTATTTTTCCTTACTTTTTTTCTTTCTAGCCAAACTTAACTCTTCTTTAGTTTCCATTATTTAATTTTTTTCTGCAAGTTACTTCTGGGTTGTTATATGAAAATCTTGTTTATATATATGTTTGTGTATGTATGTGTGGCATAAAGATATATTACAAATAATATTGTGGAACAAATCACTCTTAAGTTACACACAGACTTATTCATGGAAAAGTACATACAATTTTCTTTTTCTTTTTTTCTTATTTTTAAGCTTGTGCTGCTTGGATATTGCAACACTTTTAGTTGGTTGTCTTCCCAAAAGCCCTTCTCTTGAGCTCTCTTGATAATAAACTTCAGTCAATTCATTTTCTTTTATTTTAAAAAAGAAACATAACGAAAGCAAAAAAGTAACCAACCATAATAGAAACAAGAATAAAATTGAGCAAAATAAAAAGAAAAATATGAAATAAAACTGAAAATTGTCAATGCTTGAATTGTTACTAGATTGAGTTGCAACAGAAAAAAAAAAATAAATAAATAAAAAAATATACAAAAATTGAAACGAAATATAAGAAATGAACTTATAAGAGGCCAATGGGGAATACAAATGGAGATCAATACTTGCTGTTCAAATCAAAGTAAAAATAAAAATCTTGCAAATTAAATGAAAAATTGGTAATCAAAAAATATTGTTTCTCATAAAAAAAAAGAATTTAAAACAAGAAATGGGTTTTTAACATAAAAAAAAATTCTTAAAAAACATACAAAAATATGAAAATTAAATAAAAATTGTTAGGTCACCTTTAAAAAATCTTTAAATCTTCGATGACATTCGAATTTCTATTCATCTTAAAACTTTAGTTTTAAAATATTTAATTTTAAATTTCTAATTTCCTCTTACTAACCGATAAATGCTCCAAATATGATTTTCCATATTAAACAAGTTTTTCTTGAAAATAAAAAGTTTTTAATGGAAGACTAAAAATTACTAAAGCAAAACTTATTTAATAGATTTGAAAATTTATAAAAAAAAAAAAAACACATACACAAAAACCAAGACAAACTGTATGGAAAATAGAAGAAAACTTTCTAATATATTTCTAAAACTTTTCCCCGTTTTATTCTATTTTTGTTTCTGAAAAATTTGCTGGTTTTTTGTTTATATGAATATCTGTGTGTTTATTTAACTAAGCATTAAAATTAAAATCATATTCATTTGGTAAAGTTTTTTAGAAAAAAAAAAAAAAAACAAATCTAGACAAAACTATAGTTACAGCAGTCATATTCATTCTATTCGCTGCTGCTACAAGTGCTAATCAATGTGATAAAAAAAGTCTTCAACACAAACATTAAAAAAATAAAAGAAATAATAACTTTATCATTTGTAACAGAAACTTTAAAACAGAGACAGAAAAATAAATATTGCAAACTTATACATTCATATATACTTATATATAGAAGCACAGATTTCATTTACTAATACATCTAAACAAATATGTATCTATATACATATCTATATGCATAACAGTGTTGCCAATTCCTTGAAACCAAAAATGGCTAAATTTTCAACAAAAAATGGCTGAAAATGGCTAAATAGTGGCTAAAAAAATAAATACATATAAACACCACAAAATTAATAATAAAAAACAAAAACAGTTCATTTATTTATTTTTATAACGTAGAGATCATATTTTTTAGTTTCTAAACTTTTTGGCATACAAATAATTAAAGTGAGAATTTAAAAAATTAAGTCATCAATAAAGTAAATATCGTTGATATTTTTATCGTAGAATTAATTTGTAACTATGAGCTTCAACTAATTTTTAGGTACATCATAGTTCCCGCAACATTTGTCAATTATATACACATATTATATATGTAGCAAAACATTTTATATCATTGATAAAATAGAATCCACAGTTCCTAAAGCAATTTTATTATATTCTATACATACTATAAATGCATACCTTTATTTTAATTGCTTTACCAACTCATGTCCATACACAATGTTGTCATCGAGATTAGATATTTTACAAAAAATTTATAAGAATATTCTTGAAAAAATTTAAAAATGGCTAAATGCAAATAAAAATGGATAAAAAAATGGCTAATGGATAAATTCATTTTTTGGTGGCTAAACAAGATTGAAAATGGCTAAATTTAGCCACTAAATGGCTAAATTGACATCACTGATGCATAAGAACAATTTGAATTGAATATCTGAATAAGAGTATGAGTGAATGTATCGTATGGTTTGAATATCATGTCTGCAACGATACATTTATTCATTTTCAAATGTTTTAACTATAAAATCGTAGAGTATTAAGTCATGACAAAAGTTTGTGGTAATTTTTTTTTTTCTTTCTGGTTAAGAAAAAAAAGAGAGGGAGTGTTAAAAAAATTAGATAAAGAGGGTAAGTTAAAAAAATAAAGCAAGCATCATCAAAAATAAAACAAATTTTGTGACGTTTTCATTTTATGAACGAATATTGAACTTTTTATGCAACTTTAGTTAGTATATATAAGTAGGAGTTTATTTCTATTCTCTATTTCCTTAAAAGTAGGTTAATTTATAATTTTTTAAAATACTTTACTATATTTGGTAATTGGCTATTAAGGTAGGATAATTAAATATAAAAAATATAATATTTATACATGATATTTTTATATATATTTTAAAGTAGACATTTTTAAGAAAACATTTTTTTGTGCTTATTTTTTAGAGCAATATTTTCATTAACAATTTGGAATAATATTTATAATATTTTTATTAATATTTATAAATAAAGAGTAAGTTTATATGGATGTTATTTATTGATTTTATTGTTATATCAGTCCCTAGTTTATAAAGTCAACTTAGTTACAATTCAAATCCTTGTTGGAGTGTCCCATTGAGATAAAAGCTATTAATATATATGAGTTTTCCCGAGAATCAAGTATAAGTATGTAATAAATAAATTCAAAATTTATAATACATTACATAGATTTTCATATCGATTTCAAGAAAAAAAAAAAAAAAAAAAAAAAAAACTATTTTATTCATAGTGCTAATTACCCACAGGTTAAACATTGGTTTAAAATAGTCACAAAAATGCTTCTTCTGCAAAATGTTTTTTTCACCTAAAATGATTTTTAGGATTTTTACACATTCTAATGGATTTTTTTTTAATTAGAAGAGAATAAGGGGTGATGATACGACAACTTGAAGTCAAAATATACTATTTAAAAGTTAAATACATACAGCGGTATGCTGAATATAAATGTAAGGGGTATGCTTCCAAAAGCAACTATAGCTTTTGCTATAAAAAGTTTTTTAAATTTTATTTTTAAACTATGTTCATATTTGCCAAATGTTTTCAAAAATGTTCAAAAAACAAAAAAAAAAAAAAAAAATGACATTGTTTGATCTTGCAAATGTTTTGTAAGAGAAAACAACGTCAAACAAGATACGGTTAAATGTCAGGCATGATTACTGATAAGTAAAAAATATTTTCCCATTAAAATCGGGAAGTTTGAAAAAATTGTATATAGTGGTTACATCATTTTGGTCAAATATTTAACTAGTCTGAATATATACCTTTAGGAATGTTATAGCAAATAATATTTGCATTTAAAAAATGAATTATATACTTATATACATCAGCAATGTTCATCAAAAAACCCTTAAAATTATGGCTTTAACATATTTTTTTAATTTTTTTCTTCGAAATATTATAGTAAACAATATTGTTGGCGAATATATGAATTTTCAAGTTAATATGATAATTACAAATTAAAATGCAGTTGTAAGGGGTTAAATAGTTGTAATAATAAAATAAAAAATTAAAAATAAATAAAAATAATAATTTGGATGTAGTTCGAGTATTAATTTCAAGGAAAGCACTTTCTGCAATAGTAGAAATTTAACTAATTTTAAAATCAAATAAATAATTCTTTAGACGAAATTTGAATTATAAATCTTATTGAATCGATTAATAGAATTCATTGAAATTCAAATGAAAAATAATTATTTCTGTTAATTAATGGTATAATTTTGGTAATTGGAGCAAAATTAAATAAAAGATTTAATAATATAACAAGTTTCGAAATTTAAATCCATTTTTATTTCTTTCTGTGTTTCCTGTTAAAATTTGTTTGTCAATATTTTATATTGAACTATTTTTCTTAATTCATTAACAAATATATTTTTTTATTTTCTTTTCAGTTTAAAAAAAAAAAAATAGTTTATTTTATAGAAATATTCCCTGCAAACAGATATATAATTCCACATATATTGCATAATACATATTTTTAAAGAATTGTAATTTTCTGTGGAAAATATTTATATATTTTTTTTTAAATTTCTTGGAGAAAAAGTTTCCTAAAAAATTGTTCATGATATCTGTGGCAATTCAATATATAAAAAATTAGTGTTTTTTAATTTTTAATGTCTATTCTGTAAAAAAACATACACATTGGTTCTTTGAAAGTAATGAAAAAGAACTTTCTTAAAAATTACTTCTAGTTATTTTTTCTGAGTGGTTTCTAAAGTGCCACTAAATATTTTTAAACTGCAAATAAACATATATTTTCTCCATTATTTCAATTTCTTCTCAATTTATCCGACTCTTAAGCATAACTAAAAAATATTATTTTGTATATATAATACATGCATATGTGTTTGTTTATTTGTGTTTGTATAAGGAAATATCATAAAATGAAATAAATGAATGTTAAAACTTTATGAAACTCATCTAACAAAAAAGGAAAATAAAAAATTAAAACTACAACTAAAACTAGAAAAATTTGAATATTAAAACTTGAAAATTTATAGCATTTAGATGCAGGCAGCAATAAACAAGTACAAAATCCTACATAGAACATAAACTTGTACGCACTGGCTGCAAAAAATATGAGTGAAAACAAAAACAATAAGACAGAATACGTACAATAGCAAAAAAAATAGAAAATGGAAGAGTAAACTTTTAGATATAAAATCTGTGTGACTCAATGCATAAAAGTTTGTTGCAGTTTTATAAAAACACATTTACAATATTTTTTGTAGAAATGTATGTACAAGAAAACATACATAATTTTAGAAAACAATACACGTATTTAAACAAACTTATAAGCTGCGTTAGAGAAACTTACATACTTTAATAACACAAAAATTTACTAATTATTAAACGAACATAGACTAAAACTTATATACATATATTTTTGTATAATGTTCTTAGTTGTCTATAATTTTTTAATAATGTATATAAAAACTTATATAAGTAATACTTTTTTTGATCGACATTATTAGGGAAGTAATGTTTATATAAAATTTATTTTAATACCCAGCAAAAACTTTGCTTGACATGTAATTAGTTAAGAAGCTAATATAATGGATCTTCACTACTTACACATTAGATGAATAACTCATTATTTTAACACGGTGATATCATTAGAGGCAAATACAAACTTATTCTATATTATTACAGGTAGGCATTTCAGAAAGTTATTATTTAGATGTCATTACAAGAACTAATTACTTTGAAGCTATTCAATAACTCATTAATTTCAAAGTAATACAGAAGACATTATTAGCAAAATAAATAGTAACTAGTTACATTATCGGTTACAAATAAGTAATGAAATATAATATAATTTGAAACTGAATTTGCCAAATAAAATTTTCGTTCAACATAGAAAAACAAGTAATTAATTTTTATTTATTTTATTTATTTATTTATTCAATTATTTATAAGTCTTTGGATTAACAAAATATCATTACAGACTATTCGCTTAATAATATTTAGTACTTAAATTAAATTTTTTAAATACAGTTTAAATTTTTCTTTAGAAAAACTAAAATCTAATACATCATTTCTATTTAAATTATTAAAATAATTAAAAATTTTTATCTTTTATCCACTTTTAAAATATATAATTTTTATAATTTAAATGAAAAGATTGAAAAAGTAACATTTCCAAAAATCTGATCTTAAGTAATTGATTACATATCAGCTTAAAGGTAAGAAGTTACTAATCTACTGTCTTGTAATGCAGACAGTATGTTGTTTTCATTGAAAAGTAACTACATCCGTAACTACATGTCATTACAAAGTTTTTGCTGGGTAGTTTTGAAAATTCCTATAGATTTCATTGATAAAATGAGTTTTTTTTTCTTTTTTTTTTTTTGTTTGTTTTTAATTTTATTATAAATAAAATTTTGCGCCCGTAAATCTTATTTATTTCATTATAAAATATATACGAAACTTCATTCCATTTAAGTTGTTTTCTCTTTATTTTTTAATGTTCCTTGTAAATTGTTTCGTTTTTTTATTACATTATTTTACCCCTATCTTACGTTTCATTGTCCTTGTTGCTATTATTGTTTTTGTTTCTGTTAGTTTCCCTTTAAATTGTTTTATGGAAGGAGAAGAAACAAAAAAAGTTTCTTCTTTTATACATGATGACATTGATAAATGATTCGAAAAGCAACTTCGAAAATAGAAATAAAGCAACTGTTACTCCGTATTCTCGCAATTCTACTATATGCTACAAAACAGAAGTTTTTCTTTACTTATAAGCACATTTTCATTTATCTATATAAAGTTTTCATGGAGAATGACTGGAACTAAAGCTTTCTTTTGGTGTATAAAATTTATATAAATGAAATAAATTTTTTATAATTTTTCACAGTTTATATGGAGTTATTATGCATAACATAAAATGATATTGTGGGGAAAAGAACAATACTAAAAACTGAATACTTAGTATTTTTAAAATATAAATTAAATAATAGACAAATTAAATGTATTTAAAATGTGACAAAAGTGTTTTGAAAATAAGTGCTATAGGTTCTTGATAATGGAATAATTTAAAAAAAAAATATATATAAAAAACAGTCGACTAAAATTTTGTTCCATTTTATAAACTATCAAAAAGGTATGCATCATTTAAAAAAGAAAATTTTGCTATAGAGTAACTTGCATAATATGTATTTAAATTTTTATTTAAAATGTAAAAACTTTCTACAAAATTTTAAAACAAAAAAGAATCTTCGCTAACCACTAAAAGAAATTTCCAGACCTGTTATATAAAATTAACATACAATTTCACTTAAACTGTTAAACTATTTTATAGTTCTTAATGCCTTTTAATTTAAAATTTAAACAAAAATTTTCCAACTTTTATTTACCATTTAACTCTAAATTATTTTGGTATTTTTAGCAATTTTTCGGTAGAAAACTAAAAAGGTTTTCTAACCACAAACAACTTAAAAAGTGTGGGCTTTTAATACAAATTTCATATTTTCTTAAACACATTCACTAGAACAGCCACAGTTGCTAATATTTTCCACTAATACTACTATATTAGATCCTGTTGCCTTTACTCTGGGTTTTCGAATAAATGTCGAAATGTTTGTATGTAACTCTATGTGTCTGTTTATAAGCTTCATAAGCAGCATTAGAATCATTTTCCAAAAAATTATGTAAATTAAGTAAAATGATGGTGTAACAAACGTTTTAAGCTTCCGTCTTTTTATTTCCGTATAAAAGAAGCATATTTTTGTTTATATAAAAACACATCGCGCCATAACAGGCACCAAAGAACCAGCCAAACTAGCTACACTTTGTCTGCCAGTGTTATGAATATATTTTTTTGTTTCCATTTGTTTTTTAATACATAGTAACGTGGAAACATGGTAACTACTACCGTCAACTATTGTTTCCCTGCCTTTGAATGTTGCACGAGTTTTAGCAAAAATTAAAATTGTTGAACTTTTTCCTGTTTTTTTTTTTTTTTTTTATTTTTTTATTTTATATAACAATGTGTCTAACAGAACAAATCATTATTTTTAAAACTTCTATTAGACTTTTGTCGTTTATATGGCTTTTGTTGTTGTAGCATAAATTTTTGCATAAATAGAAAATATTTTATATAATTTTTTTATTTTTTCGTTTAAACAAATTTCTTTCAAATTTTCATAAAACCTTAACACCCCCTAATTTGATGTAAAATTTTAACGTTTTTTTGAGAAGTTTTTTTAATTTTATTTTTAAAAATTTGTAAGTAAATTAATGAGACCAACTAAGTAAAAAAACAAGACAGAGAAATAAATTTTAATTTTTTTTTTCAAATTTAGTAAATATATAAAATTATGATATCGTCCATTCCATGAAAGAACGCCCAAAAATATACCAAGTGGTCTCCGATTTTTATAAAATTATATACGTATAAGGTCTATGGGTATCTATAAATATTTCCGTTTTCAGATTCGATAAATTCTGAAAATTCGCGATTTTATTTCGCTTTTTCACTTTTGAAAAATCTAAAAAATTTCAAAAGTATACAACTTTAAATACAAATATTTCTGGGAAGGCTTTGCAGAAATTTGTGATTTAAACGGCATTTGAATTGTAATTATGTTAGCTTAAACATGAATGTTTTATAAATAAAAAATACTTTTTAAAAATGCATTTTAATGCAATTGCATTTTTTAAATGCATTTTTCTTTAAATATGCTATTCAAATTTGTTAATTCTTTAACATAATTGAAAAGTTTGAAATCTTTACATTAAAATAAATAATTTCCCCTTTTCTTCAACTAGTTTAAATTGTTTCATATAAAAATTATATCTTTCTGGTATTATGAGTATATTTACGTATTTTGTTAAAAAAAATGTATTGTGTTATTTTTTAAAAAATCCTAAAAAATAGTAAAACTGTATGTATTAGACTGTTTATTGTTTTAAGTTATAATAAACAAAGCATTTTTAAATACACTTTTGAAATATTAAAATTTAATAAATTCGCAACTAACAAAAATGCATGTAAAAAATGCATTTCTATTTTTAAAATATTATGGATCGAAGAGGTGATTTTTGAAATGCTGACTAAATTACACAAAAAATATGCAATGGCCTTTTAAATACTTTTTAAATTACCAAATCCATCAATAACTTCAAGAGATATGAATATTTAAAATTGCATACTTTTTATATTTTGTTAACTTTTATACAAATTTTAAAGAAAATTCCAAAAACAAGAAAAAATAAAATTTTTTATATGAAAAATTTTAAAAATGTTTTTATAAAAATTGGATTTTGCATATAAGATTTTCGCGTCCCAAAAATTTGACACTTTTATCTTAATGTAAAGATTCCAAACCTTTCATTTATGTTAACAAATTAAAAAATTTTAATAGCATATTTAAAGAAAAATGCATTTGAAAAATGCAATTGCATTAAAATGCATTTTTAAAAAATCTTTCTTATTTTTAAAATGTTCGTCGTAAAGCCGCCATATGCGAAATTTTAAGGCCGTTTAAATCATTAAAATTCACAAAATCTTTCCAGAGATATTGCTATTCAAATTTACATACTTTTGAAATTTTTTTGGTTTTTGAGAAAATTAAAAAGCGAAATTTAATCGCGAGTTTTTGCAATTTCACAAAACTGAAAACTGAAATTGATAAAAGGCTTAATGGAGTTTTTGTATACAAATTTTTATCGAAATTGAAAGCCATCATGTAAAAAAATACCCTTTTTCGGGCGTTCTTTCCTGGAATGGTCGATTTATTTTCCTTTAATATATAAAAATTCATAAAATATTTGAAGAATTCTTATATAAAAAATATTGAAAAAATGTGAAATATTCTATTAGAAAAATTACTAAAGTAAACAATATTTTCTTCGTAGATCGGTTTGTACTCAATCAAAATAGCTGATATTTTTATTAAACATTCAATTAGAACAAATTAAAAAATATTATAAAGGAATAATACATTTTTTGTAGATTATTAAAAATATAAGAGAAATACGATTATTTTTTATTTTTAACTTAAAAAAAAATATTTATTTCTCATAAAATAATTGGATGACTCGAACATCAGCAATTTCTGCAGCAAATTTGCCTACAAATGTGAAATTATTAATATAAATTTGTATTCTAATTACAACTCTAAAACTATCTGTTAAGTAAATATTTTATAAGTAACTAAATATGATAGTAAAAGCTTTGCTTAAACAAAGTATTTTTAATGGAAAAAATTTCTCTAGCAACATATAAAAATTTATATACTTAGCTTTAAAATTATACTCTAATACAGTGAAAATCCCAAGAGAAAAATCATAGTCTTCTTAAGGATATCAGTTTAGAAAATTTCAAAATATATTAAACATATTGAGTTATGTTTAAAACTGATTTTGTGTATGTTGTGAAATAAATTTATCCGTAATTCTGTTATGCATTTGCTGAGTTTTTTTTTTTAAATTAATAAGTACAAGAATTAAGTTTTTTAACTATATTTTCTTTAAATATTAAAAGAAATGAAAAATTATCCTCTAATTTTTAACTTTAACTGCAATTTATTATATTAAAGTTTTTTGAAAAACGAGTCGTTTTCTTAAAAAACGCAAAGAAATTGACTTGTTTTTTCATATATTTTTAAAGCCAGAAAACATCTCGATTTGAGTTGTTTAATTATTTAACACAATAAAAACATACTAGATTTCCATACAGGGAAGAAATTTTTAGTATTTTTAGTACATAGAAAATTGTTGAAAAAAGAATTTGTAAAAATTGTCAAACAGTTTAAAAACAAAAAATTAAAAATTATTAATGAAATTTATATTTGTTCATAAATTTTGTTCGTTTTGTTAATTAGAAAGTGTCTGTGTGTAATTTTTATTTAAATTTAAAATTTGTGAAAATATTTTGACAAAAGAAAAACAGGCCAAAAGGAAAAACACAATAAAATAATATGTGAACAGTGATGTTTAAACTCTTTGTGTTTTTAAAAAAAACAGGTCGAATACTAGTGTATGTGAACATAATATTACACTTCCTCTATAAACGCGATGCATTTTTTTAAATATATAATAAAGATAAAAAGATTTAGTTTTTTTTTTTTTATTAATAAGAATAACTTAAAAAACTTTCCATAAATTTTTCACATTTTCTGCAAAAAGTATGCAACAAATAAAATATAAAATAAATAAATTTTTGAGTTTGTAAAGAGAGATATTGGCCGTTATCAAATTATTATTTAGTACAAATAATGGCTAAAATTTTTCTTAACAAATCATTATTTGGATTTAAATTAAATTCAATAAAAAATATTATTTGGTTTTAATATTTTATTTTTCAACTCAATATAAAAAACAAAAACAATTTTCTGTATTTTGACAAATTCAGAAAAAATTATGTGTAAATTTTTCTTTAACAAATACATATTTAAATTTTTTTAATAAATTATTTGATTTTAATAATGTATATTATTTGTCGTAAATATTTTGAAAACTTATTGAAAATTAATGATATTTTAATAAATTTTGACAACAAATAAATAAAAAGGAAATATATTTATTAAAATTATTTCTATACAACTTTTTGTGGACATTCAGAGGTAAGCTATGTACTATATATTAATTGGTTGAAGGTTATCTAAATCCAAAATATTATATTATTTTCTAGGGGTTCTTAGAAGACTTTTTGGCAGTTAATGGAGTTTCTAAAAATTCGTAAAACGAAGTGCGTCCTAAGATTAATGATTGAATAAATTTGAATAAATTTTTGAGTCAATAGTTCTGCGAACCGCGGTCATTCACGATATCTTCTAATTTACCAGGTAAGTAACAGTTATTCATTTATTTTGTCGAAAGAGTTTCTTACTTAATGTAGTGATGTCCGTACGCCTTTTTAGCTTAGGTCCAAAGTATCGGTCGCAATGTGAAATTAAGAACACAATTGAATTCGTCCGTAATCCAATTACGTGCAATATTTTTCGGTAAGTTTTCAGATTATGTCTTAAGTATCTAAATATTTGTTACATTATATAACTCTATCCAATTTTATAGGTGACGGTCCATTGTGAAACAATTGGTGAGATTTGATGTGTCTATTTTAACTACGTTTATTAAAACTATTTATTTGTCTATCTTTTTTTTTTTAACAAAATCTATCGTTATTTTGAATTACATTGAATTATAATAATATTTAATAATATTTTTTTAAATCCTAACAATTAAATAGTTTGAAATTTTTATAGATTTTTAAAAATTATATTTTATAAATAGTATATGATTTTAATAAAGAAATTTTTTTGTTTTTACTAATTTCGTTATAGGTCCTCTTTCAGTAAAAAATATTATTGACTTTATGAATTTTATTATTGAATTTGAAATTTAGATTTTTCTGTGTACATATAATAATTAAATTTATAAAAATGAAAACAATTAATATTTTCAAAATTTTATATTAATTTTTTGAATTTAATTTTGATTGGAATTAAAACACTATTTTATATTACTACAGTTTTGAATTATCTTCAAATATTATTTTACTATGACCCAATACTCTTTAAATGCGCTGAGTTCTGGACCGTTTAGTGGATTGACCCCATTTAGTACATAAAAGCAAACGTTTGTGTGATACCACTCAGTTATTTTTTTGTTGCAGTAAAAAAAGCAAGATCAGGCCAGAAAAGTTAGAATTCGTTGTATTTTCCAATAGTAAACAGAAATCTTTTATGAAATATATATAAATAGCTAAAAAGCTGCGTTCATCTGCTTTCTAAATTCATTTTTTCAATATCTCAAAATTTAAATCTTAGCTTCTAAGAGAATCCTCCAGAAATGATAAAGTCATCACTTATTTTCTCTGCTGGTCACATTGCAGTAGTAAATTTACTCATAGCAATTATAATGCGTGTTTAACAACAATTTGTTGTTTAGTTTCAGTTGCTTGCGAGCAACATTTGGCAAGTCAAAAAAAAAAAAAAAAAAAAAGCTAACAAACCTAAAAAAGACTGTCAAAAATACATTCATACATATTGTTATTTTGCATATAAAATACCAAAGTTTATGCAGTAACAAGTTATTATAAATAAAAAAAAAATAAAAAAATATACATATATAAATATGTTTAAGCCACTGACAGTCTGACATTGTTCTCGTTCTTTTCCCTATGCTACGTTTTTTTTTTTCCACGTAGAAAAATGTCTTTTTAACAAAAAATATTAAAAGAAATAGTGAAAATGTATAAATAAAAACTATAACAAATACAAATATTTTAAGACACTCATATACACATACACATAGATACACTGATAAAAACACCAACAGCAGCAGCTCAAGTATAAAATGGCGAATTTTGGCTTGTAATATTTGTTGTTATTTTTTGTGTATAAATTGCACCATCCTGTGTATTTGTTAAAGTGTGAGTAGAAAGAAAAAAAAAAAATAAGCGTGTGAGTTTGTTTTTAAAGGAAGTTGCCAGGCTTTCAAAGACTTATGTTGACTTTAAGCGGCTTTTCAACTTGGTTTTTTTGTTCTTCTTCTTGCTGTCCCGATGTTCATGTTTTAAGAAAAATACTTATTTATATTTATTTATTTTAGTTGTTGTTGTTATACTATAATAAATACAAATTAAGAAAGTATTTTCTTGTTTATTTTTTTTTTTTTTATGCAATATTAATACTGTTGAAGGTCGCTGAATAAAAGAAACATTAAATTAGCTGGCCATTTGTAAATGATATTGCAAAAATAAATGATGATTTTTATCGTCTTGATTTCTTAGGAAATTTAATTTCCTTTATTAAAAGTTTGATACAGAAATTTAAGACAACGTATATAACGGATTATGTTTAAATTATGATTAATTATTTATGTTAACAAAAATAACAAATACCATAAGAAAGGAAAACTGTTTTATTGTCACGCCAGACTTTTTTAAACGATGAATTTCGTTATAGGTCGCGAAAATGTGATTGAAGCTAAAATTTCTTGTGTACAAAAAAAAAAAAAAAAAAAAAAAAAACAAATTCGTTCTAATTATAGTGTTGTTATCTAGCCAGTATGGAATAACTATGGAACTAATTCCTTATGATGTAGCAACCATTGATTTTTGTTCAAAATTTATTTTTCATTTTAAAGGTCTTTATATACTGAGAAACCGTTAAACGATGTGTATTGATGCGCTGAATACAGGAGAAATAATAAAAATAATCAAATTTAGCCTTTAGTTCCCTACCAGCGATTGAAAATCACTGATTTTGTATATTTTTTCATAAAGAAATTTTTCTCGAAATTAATCTTAAAATATATAATTTTGAGCTTGTCATGAACAATTTAATAAGATAATGTTCTTTAGACTATATTTTTTGAAACTATGTACATTTTTATGATAGATCATGGGTAATATAAAAAAAATTTCAATATTTTTCTTACAAAACTGAATATTATTTTAAAATTTTTGTATTAGCATTTCCTGTATTCTGCTTATCAAGGATAAGAATTCAAATAATTTAGATTATATATATAATTTAGAATCGCAAGGCAGTTTTATGACATGATCTAAAATTAAAACCAGTTGTAAAATTGTTCAAAGGATTTAAGAAAATAAAGCAATAAATAGTACAAAATTTCTAATAAAATAAAATAATTTAAGTTTCAATTCATTTAAAATGTACTTAGAATATTTTTTCATGATCTTACAAAACCGCAAGAACAGCAACATTAAGTATGATGAGGTCAAAGAAATTTTTTTTCTAAATGTTTTGTTATTAAGAAGAAATAAAAGATAAATAACTTGGAATTCAAATATAATTTTAGCATTAATATTTTGACATAATATTAACGAATTACTCAGAAATACTGCTCTTTAAAAATTATGTATACAATTTTTGAGTAACCAATTTTTTTATTTTTTTTTTCATAGATTTTAACTCATTTAGTAAAAAAAATCTAATTTATATTTTGGTTTGGAGCAGGTCCTCATTCATTAAAAAATGTTTATGTTTGAATAATGTTCATATAAAATCCCGGTGTAAAGTTTAGATTTCAATATATATTTTTTATTAAAAAATAAAATTAAAAATATAAAAGTTATTTTTAATTTGCCTAAGCAAACTAAATGATAAATATCGGAATTTTCAAATGCATGTTCAAAAAATTCAATGTTTATGTTTCAATGTTAAATTTTGTGTCATTATTGAATTTATCTTCGTACTGCATAAAAATTGAATTTCGATCAAAAAGATTTTTAAATTGTTATTTTCGAAAACATCTTTTTTAATTTTTAAAAAAATTTTATTTGAAAAGTTATAAAATTTTATATATCTTTATTTCCGTTACTGAATTTTTAATTTTGATAAGTTTAAAAATAAAAATTAAATATTACTTTTATTACTAATATTATTTATTTATTTATATTTTTTTTACATATTTTCAGTTAATTAAAAATAAGTACCCATTTAAAAATAGCACAGTAATAGGCGTATAAAAAAATAAAAGATTCTAACATTTTCTTCGTAATATATCAAACAACTACCATATATGAAAACGAAATGAGTTTTTAAATTTGTTGTCTATTAAAAACATAATTTTTATATAAACACAATCAGATTCCTATACGTAGTTCGCATTGTAAATTAAACAAAAACTTAGACGGCGAAGGAAAATAAAAAACAATTTTATTTATTTTCTTTTCATTTAATTTTTTACTTCAAACATTTTTCAATTTTGTTTATGAACAAATAACAAATATGGTCATGTTTTTTGTGAACAAAATGAAAACAACAAAAAATCGGTAGAGAACTTAAAATATATATATATATATTTTTTTTTTTTAACCGAGCCACATTGCAAATTTTTCATATAAATTTGTATGTTTATACATTAAAATATAAAAGTAATAGAAATAGAAAATTTGAAAAATTATGAAAAATTTTGGTATTTACAATAGGAGAAATCAGCATCTAGTCATAGCTGTTATTTTCTAATAAGTGGTATGGTTACACTAAACCTGTTTTACGGAAAAAATGTTTACGTTATTTGATCTTGCAAGTGTTTTGTGTATAGTAGGTGTGAAATAAGCTTAATGTTTTACAATTGAAAAAGGCATTAGGAATGAATTTATTTAATGCTTTTTTTTCTAATTTCAGACAAAATTAATTCCATTTTAAATTTAAAAAAAATGTTAACCACTCTGAATTTTTTTCTGTAGCAAGTATGCCGGTAAGGCTTCCTACGGAAAAAAACATAAAAAAATAAAGATTGAGTTTTTTTAAATATAGGTTTCTAGAAATAATTTTAAGAAAAAAATAAAAAATAAAAAATATTTATTTTTTAATTTTATATGAAATCTTAAATCCACTTCAGTATTATTTTGATATCTTTTATAAAACAAAGTTATGGTCATTTAAAAACATTGGTTAACCATTTTCAAAGCTATAGTGTTGTAACTGTTTTCAAAATAAAATAAATGAAAATTATTTTCCATCCTCCACTACACATGTACCAAATTTTATCCAAATCGGTTTTTAAATTTAAAATGCAATTATTCACGATTTAATTTATTTTAATTTTCAAGTGTATAATAATTCAAAACAATAAACAAACCGGCACTTAATATTAGTTCAATAAATCTTTATAAAATTATTATTGTTATTTTTTTATTACACAATAATAAAAATTTTGTAAAAATAACCGATTTTTTATTGCAATTATTAAAAAATTATAAATGCAATAAGTTTTTCGTACTTAATACATTATAATCAATTTATTATTATTTAATTGTAATTAATTTATTATTATTAAAAAAGAAAATTTATTCAGCTAAACCAATATGAACCCATATGAAATTCATTTAACAAATTTGATCCTCTCAACTGAATTTTAGTACTATGAATTGGAGTATGCAACCATTATATTTATATTAGAAAATAAATATTCGGTTATAATAGAAGAAAACTAAATTCGGTGTTTGCAATCGATATTTTCGTTAGTATAAATGTTGACATTTCAAAAAGAAGTTATTTTTAATAAAATTTTTATCTAAATGTTCGCTAAAAAAACATTAGGTACGAAGAAAAGATTTAAAAAAATACTTATAAAACTAGGCTATGACATACCCTCAGTACAAGATTAAGCTGTGATAGTAATATCAAGAGTAAAAACAAGCTATGAATGTGGCACCAATATTCAACAATCACAGGAAAGTAAAATGGTTAATTATATTGAATGTATTAACTATTGTAATATTTAACCATATTAGTTTTTACCGTAGTAATATAACTAACAATAACTAAATTCAAAAACTAAACTTCAAGAACGAGAATAATAATTCTTATATTTTGCAAATGGAAACTGAAAACAAGGTGCTATTTTACTTAATTTGTTCAATATAATGTATGTGTTTTTATATAAATAAATACTAAAAATAAATCGCAAACAAACCTAAATTTTTAAAATTTATTCCTAATATTAATTTCAGTACATACAATCAAATTCTATGCGTTTCTTTCAACCGACATGACTCTATTGGCAACAATAAATTTTAGTTGCTCTGGCCGAATTGCTTTTTAAAATAGTTGTAGCTACAGTATATTAGCTATAACTACTAAAAAATATGTTATCCTGACCAATATTTTGTTTGTAGTTTACGATAAAGTTATATTAGGAAACGAAATATTCGGTCGCTCCAACTGATTTCTAAGGTAGTACGTGTAAACAACCAAATTCGTTTTCACATTATTTCACAATTAAAATTATGTAAATTTTTATTCATATTCTCTACTAATTTAACATACATTATTTATATCTTATGCACTGATTAATATTACTTAAATATGTATAAGCTTTTACTATTAGATCCTAAAATTTTAAAATATTTCAAAAATTCTTTCATCCTGAAGTAAAAGTAAATATTTTAAGTTTTATTTTTGTTTCGTTTTAATAGTTCAAAGAAAAATTCCTTTATTTAATATTTTTTCTTTATTTTGTTGCATTTTGTAAATATTTGATACATTATTTTTGCAGTATTTGCTGTTGTTGTTGTTTTTATTTATTTTTGTAGAGAGAGTATTTGTGGTTACAATGCATGTGATGTAAATGTAGGTCAATCAAAATAATAAAAAAAAAAAATATATATACATTTTTCTCGAAAGGAATTTGTAAGATATTTCAATATTCAACTTTAAATTTAATTTCCAAAATTAACAAGAATGTTTATGAACATTTTAGAATTTTTCTCACAACAAAATATTTTCTTTAACAAGAATGGAATAACAAATTTTCGGCGGCTTTTGTTTGGCGGTGGCGTTAATGAATACATACAGAGTTAAAATTTTAGAAAAGAGCAAGCAAAATGTGAACATATACATAAACATACATATATATTTAAACACACACACATAAAATATTCGCATATAGAGCACATAGTACGTATACCAAAAGTGCAAAATAGACGACATCCTTTAAAACAACGAAGCTTATAATTTCTCTGAAATTCGTGCAAAACTACAATAGTAATTGTTAGTCGATAAAAAGGGTTCTGTTCATATTCACGACTACTAAAGTAAAGTGTTCAGTAAATAGAATAGCCTTTTTCCTAATGAATATAAAAATTGAAGTTTATAGCATCAAACATATGTGATAACGATTTTGAATAGCAAATAGTCGTTTACAAAAACAATTCATTGACCTAATAGAACAAGTTTTCCAAAAAAATAAAAATAAAAAAATAAAAAGAAACATACAAAACGAAAAAGCCGCATGTATTACGGATACTCAACCAGAAAAAACCTCAATCGTTTTTAGGTATATAAACGAAATAAAACGTATGTTTTCTTAGGTTTTTTCTATGAGATTTAAATTTGAACTCACTTTTAGTTTTCCTTTTTATTTCTGGTAGTGAAGCACAGTTTTAGTAGAGGGGGAGGTTGTTAAGCCGGTTACTTAAATTTAGTTTTAATTATAAACACTTTTCATTTATTCTACGCTTAATTTTGTATTTTTTTTTTTCTTTTCTATTAATTTTCTACTCCTTTATGCATTTTCTGGAGTATATGTATGTTGTATGCTCTTTCTTATTCGTTTAATACACCGAATTATATTTTTTTATTTTTTTTTTTTAATTTTTCACACAGAATACAAGTTTTTCTTTTTGTTGGTACTCAAACAAAATTTTCAATTTAAACGAGTTGACACAAAAATAAGCAAAATAAGCATAAAAATAAAAAAATATATTAAAAGGAATCGCCACACCGAAAGATTTAACGATAAACACGAGCGAGAGTTTTATTTCTACTCGCGGGAGTAAGTTGTACAAAAATTTACTCACTGTTCTAAAAACTCAAACACACAAACTCATGTAACTTTTTTTCGTAAAAGAAATCTAAATAAATACACAAAATAAAACAAACAAATTGTAATATTTTTTTAATTTACAGCTAAAAAAGTTTTTAAATTATAACACTTCATAATTTCAAGATATTTTTCATTTTATAGATTTTGAATATGTATGCTGTGTTTTTACGTAAATAAAGCGATTAATTATTAAGTTTCTTTTTTTCCAAAAATTGTTCATACATTTCTTTATGTACTTAAATCTATATGTTACAATTTCTTAACATTTTTTTATGTGTGGATTTTTAAAATAAAAATTTTTTTTATAATATTCCTTAAGCAACGACCGTTTATTTCAGAAGTAACACGAAGACTAAACTCATTTAGTGAGTTTGTGCTCTTTTTATATGTTTAAACGCATAAAAAACTTTACTCAATTGTTAAAATGTTGTGCTAGTGTATTGGTGGTGTTTTAAATTTAGTTTGTGAAGTTTTTTCTATAAACTGCTGTTTTGCAACTGACATTTAACGGTAAAGTGGTGAATTTCCGACTGATGGCAAATACATATAGAATTTTGACAGTTACAATTTTAGTTTCTTTTTTAATTTGTTTTGTTTATTTTGAAACAGGATGTTGGAAGAGAGTTTTGTTAAATTCATATTTTACGCATTGAGAGTCAATGAGGAATGATGAGAGTGTATTTGTTACTCTCTGTTTTTGTGGTGAATTTATTGTTTATCCTTTTACAGTCAAATGTGCAACAGTTATGTCATTTGATTTTTTTTCTTTCGAAAACAACCAATGTACATATTAAAAACATATTAAAATGGAAATTAGGAAAACAGGGAAAATTAGGGAAAAGGGAGAGATAACTACAGTTATACTTATAAACTTGGGTGTGCGTTTGTGTGCATTTATATATTTGTGTGGTTGAATAATATAATAATGATGAAAATCAAAAATCATGTTTTACAATTTTTAAGTTTATAATTGCAAAGATTTGGAATCATTTAAGACAAATGCGCTTTTCATATTAAATTATGCTAAATTATTAAAGATTATTAATTATTAAAGAATAAGTTTATACGATATATTTATGTAAAAAGCATACAGGGTTGTCAACGTAGGATCATTTTTAATGAGCTAGTCGACCAGTCTGGGAGTTTTGGGTTCAATTCTTCGAGACTCTGGTAGTTTCATTATAATGGGCTTATGGTCTTCAATACTCTGCTCGGTTAATTAGGAGAGAATATATTTTGTAATAGTATTATATATTATATAAAATAAATATAAATAAAATAATGGGTTAATGCAATTAGCCTGGATGAATATATTAGTTGTATGTTCATTTAATACCAGAATGCAAACAAATGATCTTTGTTCGAAATTCTACTCTTCGAATATGTTCCTTAGTCGGTACCCATATGATGTAACGGTTCCAAAATCAATTATATTATTTACGATTTTGCTTTCGCCCTAGGAGCTTGAAATAATAATTTTTTTAACGATGCAATTCGAAAAGATACCATTAAAAATTTATTAAAAATTTTTATAGATAGGTATTTTTTATTTTAATTATTATTTTTTTTTTTTGTCGTTTAAATATTGTTCTTTAATTTACTTCGATGAAGCCATTTAAGAATCACTATTTTATGTAGAGAAATAATGTTGAAGTAACACAGAACTAAGTATTCTTAAAGCTCCGTTTTTGAAAACTTTTCTTTGAAAAAAATTGAAATCCTTATATGGTTCTACCGCGTGGGTATAATATTTTCTGTTTATGTTGTAAGTAAAATTTCCAAAAAATCTGTTATTAAATTCCAAATGGAAAAAATGGAAGAGTTTTCCAGTCTTTAATGGATGTAATTATTTTACATATTTAATTTATTTTATATTAAATAGTGTATTTTGAGAATTTGCTTTTTTGAGATTCTGATGCAGGAAAATTTCTCAAATAATGCATATTGATAAGCTGAAAACATAAAAATTACTAAAAAAAAGTTTAAAATAATTTTTCAGTTTCTTATAACCGACTGAAAAATTATGAGTCTCATACAATTAAAAAAAAAAAATAAAAAAATAATAATAAAAATTGTTGTCCAAAATTTATTGGGCTTGGAAAAAATATTTGTAGATTTTATTTCTCTGTAACATTTTTTAAAAAATTTTCAATAAATTTTGGAGAAACACTTGTATTTTTTTTGATATTTTTCATAAAAATATATTTTTTCATATAAGAAAACTTTAAACCTTTCTTTTGGGACATCGCTGGTTCAGAATGAAGATGAATTTAAAATAATTTTATAATATTTTTGTTCTATATTCAGCATATAAATACTCATCTTTTGAGTGGTTTTCCTCAATTTTTATTTATCGGCGGGATACTTTACTGTACAATTAAAGTCTTCAAAGTTGTTAAATGAATTTCCTCTGAGATATGATTTGAAATTTATTAATTAATCTGATGAAATTTTATTTTTAATAAATAAGTTATCCTGAATTTAACATTTATTTTGGTTTTAATTTCTGAGTATTTGGACTTTCTTTTAATTGGAGATCAGACATTTAAAAAATTTAATTTTGTTAGGTAATTTTGTTAAAAGTCTTGTTCTTTTCTAAGCCTTTGCAAAATTCAATATTTAGGATTTTGAACAGATTTCTAATAAACTACATTAAGAAGTAAATATGCACAGCTAACATCTTAGCCATCCCTTGTAATCTTTTTAACAATAAACGATACTCTGTTAACTTAGTATAAGTTATAGCTGTTATATAGAAAAATAACGGTTTCAGTTACAACCCTATGTTATTAACATTCTATTAAATAAATTTAATTATGTTAAAAATTTACCACTATTTCCGATGCCTCTGTTAGGGGTGGATTTTAAATGCTACAAATAAAAACATCGACTGTAAAACAGGTTCATTTCTAAACGGGATGAATTTTTTGTATGATAGAAAAAAAAAAAACGTAATTGAACAATGTTTTGTAAAATATCAAAAAAAAAAAAAAAAAAAAAAAAATGCCCTTAAGCAAATACGTGTTAGAAATTAAATGCCACCCCAAATTGATAACTTTAACCCTTATTGTATTAATAAAAATAAACAAAAAACTATTATGTATATCTAACTTTTAACATTAAAATTCAATTTACACCTGACAGGAACATAACATATATAATAAAGTGATATTAAATTAAATAACTTAAAATAACTAGTTTTATCATATTTAATTAAATATAAAAATATTATAGTAAATTAGGGAAAAATTATTTTGTAATTTCAAAATGAAACAACTCCTTAATAATTTAAATATGATTAAATTTATTTTTATTAATTCGTATACAGAAATTAGTAAAATCAAAGAATCAAATTCGTAAATATTTTATTGAAAAAAAAAAAAAAAAAAAAAATATATATATATATATATATATATATATATATATATATATATATTTATTTATATTTTTGTTATTAAAATATTAACACTATTTATAAATTTGAATGTTTGAAAATTCTCACAAATTTCAATAAACATATTTTTTGAAACAATAAAAATAATATTTGGTTTTTAGACGATTTTCAAACAATATTTTTGTTTGAATCAATAAGTAAGATTTATTAAAATCGTATTGCATTTAATGCATTTTTATTAACATCAAAATATTGGAAAAAATATACATTCAATGATCATATAAAAATATTAAGTTTTAAATGATAATTAAGTTTAAAAAACATATTAAAATATGACATAATATCGCACAATTCTGTGGGAACTCTTGGTGTAGGGCAGGAGTTCCCACAGAATTGTGCATCACTGACCATTTCATAAAATGTTCTCTGTGAATAAAAAGATATAGAAATAAATGTATATGTATAAAATTAAAAAGATGAAAGCTATACATAGTAGGTCAGACTGACTTTTTCCAAAATTTTCATACGTGCCTAAAATTTGCCATAATGTCAATAAAATCAAGGGATTTTTATGTATCTTATCTTATTAAAATAGACAAATAAAAATTAATAAAGTTTTAGGAATACAACCAGCATCCTTCAGGATGAAAATATTTCCAACTCTGGACTGGGTGTGATTCTGGCCTGAATTAAAAAAGTATATTAAACAGCTGGACGCAGGTATTTTAGAATGAATAGGGAAGACTAATTACATCCCGCTGGTTTTATGATATTTTTCATTTTTCAGTTGGGTAAAATGTTCATACGAAGGAAACATGAGTTAAAAAATATACTTATCTTTGTATATTTTTGGTTGGCCTGGTTATAAGCAATATTACTAAAAGTATATAATTGTAGTTGAAATTCTTCATTAATAATAATTCTAGTTGTGACATAATTATGTTAAAAATTATAACACTCTATTGTCAGTTTAAATAAAATTATAATTTTACCATTTACACATTGATTTAGTGACTTACTGCTTAAAAATTACTCTATAGGGTCATAGAAAAGCTAAAAATCATGTAATAATTTTAATAGTCAATAATTCATAGTATTTATGAATTGGTCGCATATTTTATTAAAAACTTTATGTGCATACTTGTGCTGCCCCGGAAAAAAATTCTCATCATAGCTTGTTATTCTATTGACTTTGGTACGCAAAATGCGATTAATTAGAATTTCTAGTTGAAATTTGTATATGCGTAATATCTTTTGCACATAAAATACCAATTTGTTTTTGTTCGTTAGCAATTTACAAAAATATTTAGTTCCCATAATTCTAAATTAATACGATGCACAATACATAAAATTGTATAACGACGACATCATTAAAAATATAAAAAGTTTTTGTGGTTGTGGGGGAGAGGTTATACGCTAAAATAAAAATAAGAGGAAAATAACGATATAATCAAATTTCAGTTGTGTTGATGTTGTTTAGTGTTTAACAAGAAACGAATAAATTTTAAGATATTCGGTTGGGGGAAACTTAAAACTAACTAAACAACCTAAAAGGATAAAGACTAAATTTTGGTATTTAAATATTTTGTTTTCTGAGTCAAATTAATAGGAAATCAGATTCTTTGTGAAATTTTTAGTTAAATTTTAAAAGGTTATTTAGACAAATTTTTAATAAAAGAAAATCGGTCCAAGCGTAAAAGGATAACAAAAAAATTAAACAGGAGTTAAAATTTTCCTTTTAGCGTCTTTTATTTAAAAATGTTTTTTCCATACTCTTTATTAAAATTTTGTAATTGGCATATTAAACCCACATATAGAAATACGAATAGACTCGTATGCAAAATACTTTATTCAAAACACAGTAGACTGTCAATGACCCATAACAGAGAGAATATATGTATGTATATATATGTATATTCTATTTTGTGTTGTGTTGTTTACGAGATTATATTACTTACTACATACAACTTTATAAGAGTACTTACATGCCACCCCTCCTCTTGGTTGCATATTTCATAAATAAAGTGTACTTTTTCACATACCGACAAAACACGCGTATAACTTTTGAACATATTTTTTATTATTTGGCACACAATTCACAAACATGAATAAAATGAATGTATCTACATTTGCGTATTAAAAAAAGAAGGTTTGTAATTTCATATTTTTTTAATGCGAATCTGCAACAATTTACTTCAATCAAAAATTTCCTTTAATTGAGTTAAGCTCTTGTTATTAAGGAATCAAGAGCAGAAAAAAACTCAATGATCCAATTGAATTTGAATAAAATATGCATAAGAAATGAACAATAAGCAGACGATGTGTAATTTTTAATAAAGTATTACGAGCATATTAAAATATTAATGACCGTTATTGTATATAAAAAGTAAATGTAAAAAATCAATTGCATGAAGCTTGTGTAAAAATCAAGATCGTACAAATTACGTTAATGTAGGCTTTTAAAGAAATAATAGAAAAAATTTTGTAAATACTACAAAATTATTTCTTCTACCATAACTCAAATAATTATAGAGAATTTTACCATATATTTTTTTTAATTTTAGAATTTTTATTTTAAAATTATAGTGTGAAAACGCCAAAGAGTTAAGTTCAAAGAGAAATGATTTTTTTAAGTCAATCTATTAAAACATAAAAGATAAACTTATTTATGTAAAAAAAACGCAGTGAAAATTAAAATAAATTATAATAAAGTTCATGAACAGTTTTTAAATCATCAAATGCCGACTCCTTTTGGACTGGATTGGGAAAATTAAAAACAGATTCGACGAAATTTATATTTTTACATTCCTGTAGAGTTTTTAATGAAAACCACCATATTTTTGTTCTATTTTAATAAATAAAACATTTATTTAATTCTTAATGAAATATATTTATTTAAAGATAATAAAAAAATATATTTCACTTAATGAAAAATTTTAAGAGCTATGCTTTTTTCATCGTCCGAAGTCCAAAAATACTCAGTCCGTCTCTTCAATACAAAAATTCGTTCAACCCGTCACTCGTCACTGCCACACCCAAATTCTCGTTATTTCATCTCGTCAGTATCAAATTTCCCCAGTGTTGTATTATCAAAATGTTCGACCACTTCTAGTGATTCGGATGTTGCCACTCAATTCGACACTCCTTATAGCGGTGCTTCGGGGGAACGTTTTTTTTTCTTCTAATTTATCACTAATGAAAAATAAATTGTCCAATACTAGTGAATCCAGTGCGTTCAGTTCAAAATTGGTAAGACGAGTATTTCAAAGACTAGAGTCCGAGTGAAGCCTTCGTACAAAGGTACAGAAGTTTAATTAATAAAATGAGAATTGTATATTAACTATTTTTATCGAATAATTTGTTGTTTTTTTGTTATTGATAGAATTGAATTAAGTAGTTTTTCTTAAAATACATTTTTTGTTTTCGTTGTTATCAAATAAAAAAAGTTTAATAATTATTTTAGGTTTTGAAGCAGTTGACCCCTTTTTGGGGAATTTTTATTTTGAAATTCCCTTTTTTTTGGAAAGTTTTTAAAAATTCTTAACGGTAACGCTGACTCGAGATGTTCAAATTTGTCCCGCTGTAGCGCCATCCCTAAATTCTCCAACCAACAATATTCTGAAAATCCAATCCAGCCTCCGATTCATATCAAAATATATCAAAAATTTATGGATAAGAGGTCATAGATAAATAAAAAAAAAAATCTATTAATGGCAAGTGTTTCCCCATGGAGAAGAGTCCCCTTTCTATCTTAATTATATAATTTTGCATATTCATGAGATTTTCTACTTTAGGAACCTTATCGATACGCTCATGTTAGATTTACATATATGGTCTAGCTTCATTAAAATTTTTAAACTCCATTAAAGTTTATACGCACTTACTAGTATTATTCCAATAGCAAACAAAGAGAATTGACTGCTACTTGTTAAATAATTAATAACTTAAACCAATAAAATTGTAATAAATCATATAAAATCCAATTAGCATACTCTGAGACACTTCTAAAAATTATCTTAATATTATTTGCAAACAATTTTGTTTGATAAGGAAATCTTAAATAAAATCCCCTTTAATAAAAGTTTGCTTATCTCGTATAATTTATTCCAATCACAAACATTAACAAAAAAACAAAGAGCGTGATCAACAGATGCATTTGATAGCGTGGTTGCAAAAAAAAAAAAAAAAAAAGGCCTTGAATAACACCAAAAAATAACACTTTATATAAGAGGAGGCTTTTTTGCAATCTACTCATACTCTTCCCCTCGTTTATTTCATATGTCATTTCCTTGTGTTTAGAGATTGTGTGTGTAGTGGTGTTAAAAAAAAACTCTGAAAATATAACAAAAAATAAAGAAAAAACATAAAGTATTAACAATATTTTGTTGATGTTGTTATTGCTGTTGGTGTTGCGTTTTGGTAGGCGTTTGATGCTAAATGCTTGAAAAATGTTTAAGCCACAACTGTAAAATACAGGAAATTGTAGACACGCGTTAGTGGCGGCGGTGAATATTTGACGATGGCGATGATTATGATGTTGTTGTAGGTTTTAGTGGTGGTTGATGTTGTTGTTATGTGTACCATAGTTAAAATAGCCAGACAGTCCAATATTTTACGGAAATAAAAACAGACGAATATAGTCAACTTGCCAGCCATCTAAGTATATAAACAGACAGGCAGGCTGGCTGATTGCATGTCAGACGAAAAAAAAATTGATGTTCATGATATTTGTTGGTTGTTTGTTGTGTTGATGTATGTGTTTGAATTTATTTCCACGGACTTGTAAATGAGGGTTGTTTGTTCGCAAATTTGTGTTTAGTAATTATATTCTTATGCCTATTTGCAAACCCTCATTTATAACAAAAATTATTCAAAAATTGCATTTAAAGGATTAACAAAATTTACAAATGAAGTCATTTAATTGAGTTGCAACTAAAAATAAAATAATAGAAACAGTTTTAATGTTTATTGTATCCTTTTTTCTATAAAATATGAACTAAGTATATAGGAACTTTTCCGAATAATCTAAAGCAAAACAATGAGAAAATATAGTCGCTCAAAACAGTTTGTTACACAATATTTTTATTATTTTTTTTCTTCCTCCAAAAAAAATTTATACATATTAAAGATTAAAAATAATATTTTTTATAGTTTTTAATTAACTCCACTTTCAATAATTAACAAAGAACAACAAATACAATTTTCTTTTTGTATTGAATTTTTAATCAAAGTAGAATTTTACTTGTAATAAAAGAAAACGTAAATTGCAAGAACAGAAAAAATTGTCAACGTCATCCTCATCATCATTAATAAAAATATTTACTTTCCATATTCTCCGTTTTTGTTTTACAGTGGTGGCCACGAATTTAAGACACGACATGTAACGAACTAAGTTGTGATAATTATTACAACCCTGCAATATAAAATTAGATTTTGTTAATTTTTCAGTGTACCCTGTAATGTTAAGATCAATTACCGTTATTTGGTTTTGTTTGTGTATACATTTTGTTGCTGTTTTTATTATATTTTCGTAAAAACGTGCTTTTGAAGCTGGTCACGAATTTAAAACATATAAGAAATATTTGGTTTTTAAGTGATTTTTTGGTGTTTTTTTGAAGCTAAAAGGTAAGTAATGAATGTTTTATTCCATTTAATGTTAGAATACATCAAAATATTTAGTTAGAAATGGCCAGAGGTACTTGGAGTTCGGATGCCGAGCGAAAATTGATCCAACAAATGAATACTGATGGAAAAACAGTAATGGAAATTTCCAAGCTACTAAAATGTTCCAGATCCAAGATTTACAATGCACTGGAACACATCAAGCAACATGGCACTACCAAAAATGTCAAACAGCACCCTAGAGCCCGAAAAACTACACCCAGGGAGGATAGCTTAATTTATAAATCAGCTGCTAAAGATCCTTTCAAGAGCTCAAGTAAAATTAAAAATGAGATTTCATCGGATTTTGGTATTAATATATCGTCCAGGACAATAAGAAGACGTCTGAATGAGAAGAACTTACGTGGGTGTATTGCACAACGTAAACCACTTGTGTCAAAAAAAAATATTAAATCCCGACTAGCGTTTTCAAGAGAAAATCTCAATAAGCCGATGACATTTTGGAAAAATATACTTTGGAGCGACGAGTCGAAGTTTTGTCGCTTTGGTTCTGATGGAAAACAGTACGTATGGCGTCCTCCAAACCTGGAGCATCACCCAAAGTGTTCCCTTAAAACGGTTAAGCATGGTGGTGGAAATGTCATGGTGTGGGCAGCATTTTCCTGGCATGGTGTAGGTCCCATTCAGAAGATTATCAATAAAATGGACCAGCATATTTACAAAAACATACTGACAAGCATCATGATACCATTCGCTGAAGACAACATGCCTCTAATGTGGAAATTTATGCATGATAATGACCCTAAGCACACTTCACGCCTAGTGAAGAGTTGCTTAGAGGAAAATAATATCACAGTTCTGAAATGGCCAGCTCAATCCCCGGATCTCAATCCAATTGAGAACTTGTGGAATGATGTTGAGGAGCATGTACGAGCAGTAAAGCCAAAAAATTTGACTGATTTATGGGAAGAAATTTAAAAGGCTTGGTATGCCATTCCAAAGGAGCGCTGTATGGCCTTAGTTGAAAGTTTACCCAGGAGATGCGCTGCTGTGATTCAAAATAAAGGATTTCCCACCAAATACTAATATTGTTTTATGAAGCTGAGCTTTACTTTTGTGAATTAACTTTTATTTTGCCTATGTCCTAAATTCATGACCAGGCTTAAACTTGTATTAATCTGTATAATATGTAAATAAAAATTGGAAACTAAATATAGGTAACAAACTATTGTTGATTTTTTTTCATAACATTACTAGGATCTTTAAAAAATAACATGGATCTAAAATTTGTTCGATAAGATGTAAAAATTATCAGAAATATATAAGTGAAATGTCGTGTCTTAAATTCGTGGCCACCACTGTACATCTGATGTATTTCCCTGTGTTCATTTTTTTTTTTGTTACTGGTAATCAATCATATTCATATTCAAATGTTATTCATACATTATATTTCATACTTTTATTATTGCTGCTGTTGTTACGGCTGTTGCTGCTATCGTTTTTGTATTGTTTCAACTCATTACTTATACTCTTATCATATACATATTATCATACGTACATTAAAGTGCCTCACTAAAAAAAGTTGCGAATGTACCCCTCTAAAAATTAAGATTAGTATGTTTTTATATGATTCCTAAAATATTACATCCCAATGTTAAGATTTACGTGAGCTAGACCATTTTTAAAACATCTCTAAAATTACATATATAATTTAAATATTATTATCAAAATTTTAGTTATAAGAAAATTAACTTTAAATTATAATAGATGCATACTAGGACCTTCAATATTCATTTAAATAATTATTATGTCTCTTTTCATTCGCGAAATATTAGGATTTTACTAACATTTTTTATCATAATTTCTTTTTTCATACATATAATTTTATTTACAGTGGTGGCCACGAATTTAAGACACGACATTTCACTTATATATTTCTGATAATTTTTACATCTTATCGAACAAATTTTAGATCCATGTTATTTTTTAAAGATCCTAGTAATGTTATGAAAAAAAATCAACAATAGTTTGTTACCTATATTTAGTTTCCAATTTTTATTTACATATTATACAGATTAATACAAGTTTAAGCCTGGTCATGAATTTAGGACATAGGCAAAATAAAAGTTAATTCACAAAAGTAAAGCTCAGCTTCATAAAACAATATTAGTATTTGGTGGGAAATCCTTTATTTTGAATCACAGCAGCGCATCTCCTGGGTAAACTTTCAACTAAGGCCATACAGCGCTCCTTTGGAATGGCATACCAAGCCTTTTGAATTTCTTCCCATAAATCAGTCAAATTTTTTGGCTTTACTGCTCGTACATGCTCCTCAACATCATTCCACAAGTTCTCAATTGGATTGAGATCCGGGGATTGAGCTGGCCATTTCAGAACTGTGATATTATTTTCCTCTAAGCAACTCTTCACTAGGCGTGAAGTGTGCTTAGGGTCATTATCATGCATAAATTTCCACATTAGAGGCATGTTGTCTTCAGCGAATGGTATCATGATGCTTGTCAGTATGTTTTTGTAAATATGCTGGTCCATTTTATTGATAATCTTCTGAATGGGACCTACACCATGCCAGGAAAATGCTGCCCACACCATGACATTTCCACCACCATGCTTAACCGTTTTAAGGGAACACTTTGGGTGATGCTCCAGGTTTGGAGGACGCCATACGTACTGTTTTCCATCAGAACCAAAGCGACAAAACTTCGACTCGTCGCTCCAAAGTATATTTTTCCAAAATGTCATCGGCTTATTGAGATTTTCTCTTGAAAACGCTAGTCGGGATTTAATATTTTTTTTTGACACAAGTGGTTTACGTTGTGCAATACACCCACGTAAGTTCTTCTCATTCAGACGTCTTCTTATTGTCCTGGACGATATATTAATACCAAAATCCGATGAAATCTCATTTTTAATTTTACTTGAGCTCTTGAAAGGATCTTTAGCAGCTGATTTATAAATTAAGCTATCCTCCCTGGGTGTAGTTTTTCGGGCTCTAGGGTGCTGTTTGACATTTTTGGTAGTGCCATGTTGCTTGATGTGTTCCAGTGCATTGTAAATCTTGGATCTGGAACATTTTAGTAGCTTGGAAATTTCCATTACTGTTTTTCCATCAGTATTCATTTGTTGGATCAATTTTCGCTCGGCATCCGAACTCCAAGTACCTCTGGCCATTTCTAACTAAATATTTTGATGTATTCTAACATTAAATGGAATAAAACATTCATTACTTACCTTTTAGCTTCAAAAAACACCAAAAAATCACTTAAAAATCAGATATTTCTTATATGTTTTAAATTCGTGACCAGCTTCAAAAGCACGTTTTTACGAAAATATAATAAAAACAGCAACAAAATGTATACACAAACAAAACCAAATAACGGTAATTGATCTTAACATTACAGGGTACACTGAAAAATTAACAAAATCTAATTTTATATTGCAGGGTTGTAATAATTATCACAACTTAGTTCGTTACATGTCGTGTCTTAAATTCGTGGCCACCACTGTATATATTTCGGACATTTTTCAAAATATATAAGGTTTTAATGTACCATAGAAATGGTATATCCTGTTACTATTGAAGATAACATGTAATTAACCCATTATGAGCCAGAGGGAAAATTTTTTACTTTTAGTTCCCAAAAGCTTAAATTAGCAATTTTTGCAAGTAAATTGCATGGAAGTACTTATTACATATAAATATTGATAAATTTATGAAAAACATATTGATTTCATTTAAAACCGCGACAATAATCGAATAAAAAGAGTTTTTTAAATTTAACCGCCATTTTACACCAATTCCCCGCTTTTTTGACAAATTTATGATTTTGAGGACATGTATATCCTTAAGTAACCATTTATTTGGTATAAAAATTAACTAAACCAATTATGGACCGGAAATCCCAAAATTTTATTTGTGCAACTAAAGGGTTAAATGAATGCACATATCAATAGTATTTAATGCGATCTTTCCAATGATGCCCTAAAGGTGGAAAATGTCCAAAATATTCAAACTTTAATGAAATATTATTTAAAATAAAATCATTGAAAATTTTACTAAAATTTTAATTTCGTGAGAATGAAAACAAATTATAATTATTCTTTGTTCAATATATAGTAGACGTCATTTTTCTAACTTTTTTGACAAACAGTTAAAAACTATGTATACTGTCGATCGAAAACTATATTTTTGAAGGTATTTTAAAAATGGAATCGAAATATTTTGGGAATTAGTTTAAAACATATCAAACTTTAATTTTAGGGGGGTACATTTGCAACTTTTTTTGTTTCCATACAAATCAAGCCACTGTAACATACATATGTATATGGATGTATGTTCCTTAGGTTGGCCCCAAAAAGGAGGTGTTTGTATTATATACTTATCGTTGGAATTAGAATATCAGATTTAAAAGTGATCTGCCAATAATGTTCAAAAGAAAGCAAATTTTCAGAGATTAGTCTAAATATTGTTTTACGCCTTTTTTTAGTAGTAGACTTATAATTTTTTAGAAAAATAATATACAATTTGCATGAATTCTTTTTGAATTTTAGTAAGTAGTTTGGATATGGGAGTGTTTCTCACAGACAGAGGATTAAAATTTGAAAATTTTGTTTAAAAATATTAAATTTTTTTTCTGATATGAACGTTGATTTGTAAATTAATTTTTAGTAGTAAAAAATAACATAGTTTTTGTACCAAGAGAGATCAATCCTCCAAATTATCCGGAGCTAAGACCAGTGGAGAGATATTGAACTCTTGTAAAAAGGGAATTGAAGAGCACAAAAAAGGTGTCCTAAAATATCGAAGATTTTAAAAGGAGATGGGCAAACTGTTCCAAAAATGTAACTGAAACAACTATCCAATATCTGATGGATGGGTTACCAAAAAAGATCCACGAGTTTATGAGTAGTGGTTAGATCTGTAATATAACATCAATTAAATAAAAAATCAAAACTTTAAGCTTTAACCATTTCCAGATTATTGAATTTTATATATGTTAAGCTATTTGAAATTATTGTTAGGACTATAAAATTGTGTGTCCTTAAGATAACATAATTCACACTGGATTTTAGTATTAAACAACTGAAAGTCAGTCACGACAAACATAAATTTTACTAATATTTACGCTAATTATATTGAAGTTTATGATGATGCTTTTCCATGACTGGTTTTCTGACAACAACGAAATCTTAAATGATTCTTGTTTTAGTAATATAACGAGTTCGACAAATTTATATAAAGCCCGTTCAAGTTTAAATGGAGAGGACTGTCATTAGCATCTTTAGGATTGATTTGGTGGCGATATTACGAAGAGCTATAATAAAGGCAATGATATTTGTGGCCGCTTTTATTAACATATATGAATGTATTTGATTCATATTAAGTTTTAGGTATAACTTTTGATGTTTTAATGTTGTTTCCAAGATAATCGTCGCTTAATTGTCGTACATTAAAATTTATGGCTTTCTTTATAGCGATTCGTCTTTCCTTTTCAAAATTTAATTAATTTGTAATTTGAATCGTAATAATGAAAATTGTGAGAACTCATATATCGAAAATAAAGGGATAACTCTGAACACTCGATTTTTGAATTAACTGTTTTGGTCTCCTAAAAAGAATACCATTCTAATATCTAATACACATATACAATACTACATTCAAGTGTACTTGTGTTTTCTCTGTTTGTTACTTTTCTGTCTTCCCCACTATATCATCTCATCTATTTGACGAATAGTTTATGGATGGAGGAGTTAAGAGGGGGATTAAGAAATATAATATACAACAATTCATTGAAAAAAAAAAAAAAAAAAAAGTTTGTGAAATGAAATAGAAACCTATGCACAGATGTTAGAGCATATAAATCTATGAAGAAGAATCAATTGCCTCAAGTACTGTACGTAATTTCTGACAGCACAAATAATAATGGCTTAAATGTCAACTGATGTGATTGATGAAATTGACAATTGTCCCCAATATATGTAGCTTATACCCTTGTATTTGTACGTATGTATACGTACTTACTTGAGATTTCGTCGTTGTTGATGTTGCTGTTGCTTTGGCATATAAAAGGAATTAAGGACGTTAGAATCAAGAGGCTGAGTATAAAATGTATCAATGATGGATTTACTACTTTTTTTTTATTTTGTTTGTTATTTTGTAAATGAAAAAAAAAAAAAAAAAATGACGAGAAAAATAGAAACTAAATAACAAAAGTTAAAAGCTTAAGTATTATATACACAAGTATGTAAAATGCGATACAGTGGGACAGAACTGTAATATTTTACGTATAATAAATTTTTGTCATTGACAGTTTGCATTGTTATACCAATGATATATACTTTGTTCTTCGATTTAAAGTAGTTTATTAATACATTATCATGCCAACTCTAAATTTAGATAAGTAAGATCAATGGATCATTTTATTAAGCGTTAATCGTGGTGAACAGTTTTATTCATAATATATTATCTACACAATACGTAATGGTGAACAAGATATTGAAATTTGAATTTTAAGTATTCTATATATCAGGAATATTTTATTTTATACCACTGTCCAGCATAGAATTTTTGCAAAGAAAAGCTAAACAGCAACAAAAATATATTCTAAGAGGTATGAGGGAACCAGCAAGAGGTACATGTTTAAAAAAAAAAAAAAGAAATAAGCAAAATTGAAGCACAAAAGCATATTTTGTTGACACTTGAATAAAAACATCGACTCTTTATATATCAAGCACTTTACAACAAACCTACATAAATACATACATGATACATGAATGATATGGCTGATGATGACGCTTATGCTGCCTGCCACTGCTGCTAACAAACAATGTAGAGGAATTTCTCTATAAGATACAACATGTTAAACTTAATAGTATATTAAGTATGAGGAAGGAGTAATATAAAGAGAAAAGAAGGTTGAGTAAAAATTGTGATACTGATGAATTACAATGATGGATGATGCTAATGTGAGCGTTAAATATACGTAACAGGCAACATTTGTGCCTTTTCTTTACATATCTCTTAAATGTTTGAAGCTTTTCATCTGATTTTGGATAGACAGACGGATGCGAGAAGCCAAAGTATGTAGAAGGACAAAAAGTTTAATTGTTTTTATTTGAAAACTTTTTATTCCATTTTTTATTTATTGATGTTTTGTAACAAAGAAACAAACATATACAAGTATTTATAGTCATAATGATGATGACGGTATAATCGAATTATATGTGCAGATGTCAATATTATGTACAATTAATAAATGTTAATAGATGAATATAAATTTATTTTGTAAATAAAGTAAAAAAAATAATAAAATGAAAGATAAGATTGATGAGAGTTTTGTAACATTAATAATAACTGAAAAAAAAAAGACAAACATATGGAAGGATATTTAAGAGTACGAGTAATAGCAATAATTAAATGTTGAAATAACTAAAAGTGAAATACTTTTAGTGTATGTTTGTGTTAAGTTAACAAGTATTGAAATTAATATAAAAATAGTCGAAGGGATGACAAAATAGCCCTAAGTGATGTTTTTTAAAATTGTGTTATTGGACGATTGAAATTTATATTTTTAAACTAATATATTTTAAAATATACTCATTGAAGTGTCCCGAGGAAAGCCTTTTTCGAGATTTCGATGTAGGAAGACCTCTCAAACGATACGCAAAAATTTGCTTAATACGAAAAAATTATTTAAAAAATTTTTAA
This sequence comes from Protophormia terraenovae, assembly GCA_951394005.1. Lineage (NCBI taxonomy): Eukaryota > Metazoa > Arthropoda > Insecta > Diptera > Calliphoridae > Protophormia > Protophormia terraenovae. The sequence continues at coordinate 150,905,467 of OX596074.1, forward strand.
AATTGGTCTTCAGTTCCCTACCAGCGATTGAAAAATCATGGGTCCCATACATTTTGGTAAAAAAAAAAGTTTTGATTTTTTAATCGAAATGGGTATCAAAAAAAATCGTAATTTTATGCTGGTTATGGAAAAAATATTTTAAAAAATTTTCCCATGGGATTCAGTTTCGCTAGAAGACTTTTTAAGGTATTTTTATGAAAATTTTTTTGGAAAAATTTGGAAAATTTTATATTATCAACAGAACTTACTTACAATGCAAATTTTTAATATTTCAGCCTAAAGGGAACAAAGTTATAAAATTCTTATCCATTTTTTAAGAAAAATATAGAAACTTTTTTTTGCATGATGTACTAAAATGACGGCTTATGGACAAAAATGTTCGCGAAAATTTTTTAAAATATTTCTTTTTTTATAATTGGCTAAAAATTACTTATTTTTTGATACTTATTTCAAGACAAAACTCAATACTATTTTTTGGACGAAATGTTCTAGACCCGTGAATTTCATTCGCTGGTAGGGAACTGAAGATCAATTTTAGTTTTTTTAATATTTTTCCTATATTAAGCTAATATTTACGAATCGTTTGAGGGGTCTTCCTACAAAATTTTTCTCTACGGGACACTAATACTCATATATTATCTCAGTAGTTATCAGAAACTATGGAAGTTCATAAGAAAGTGTTTTTTTGCTCTCCTATGAAATAAAATGTTATATACGAGCATACAAAATGCGATGTAAAATTGAATTATTTCATCATTAATATTTTCTTCAACTTTGTACTCCATTGAAAAAATTATGAAATTTTTTAATCTAACATTATTATGTTTTGCGGTTATTCCAAATACTTACGCACTAATTTTTCTTTTTGATTATAAAGTTGAAAATTTTTCCCACGAGAAAAGCCCGCATTAAATGTTTTTTTCTTTTGTCAAAAAATATTAGTATGAGTTATTTGTAAAAAAAAGAAACAAATTTATTTCAATTTGTTTCAGTTACTTCATTAACACACTCTCACACACAAAATCATAGAAAAAGAAAATTATTAAAAAACTGTTAGTCATTGGAGGGTATAGCAAACATAAATAAGAGACAACTTTCATGCACACACACTCCTCTTTTTCTCTCTCTATCTTTTTTGCTCGTACTTGGAAAAGAAACAAATTTGTCGGTGACTCTAGGGAAATTAATAAAAGTGGTCAGTCAGTCAGTACAACAAAACAAATAACAAGAAAAATTTTTCATATATATTTTTGGTTTCTACTCTTAAATACTTGCCTTTTTGTTATAAGTATTTATGAAACAGTGGTGTTACAAGTTTTTCGGTGCGCTTGTTGCACTTAATTTTTTTTTTTCAATATGCGCTTAAGGAAAATTTATGAATATAAAATTTATTGTTATTATTATTTTTTATGGACATTAATTTTATAGTATTTTTTTAAATTTAGCAAACAAATAAGACACTAAATTTTCATATTATTACCAGTAGCGTACTTTAAATACTTCCTTGTTTTACATCTTTTTGATTTTATACATTTTTCTTGTTTATTTTTTCTTTCTTATTTTTTTTTTTTAATTTTAGCGCTACTTCTTTCCCCAGGACACGAACATGAAAATTAAAATTGAAAAAGTTTTAAGCTGTACACAAATGAATGAAAAGTAGAAATGAATCCTTAGAGTTTTATAAATATGAAACGCTACTATTTACACAAACACTCATACTTTTGCATGTATAAATGTGTGCGTGAAAACATATGCATATATTGATGTAGGGAATTCCATTTTGTTATTTTTGTATTGTTGGTTGTGTTGAGTGTGGCATAAATAAAAATGGGTCAGCTTAAAAGATTAAAGCTAAGCTTCTGCCAAACACAATTTTCCAATTGGAATTAATCCTCCACTAATGAGCAAAATTTGTTAAAATAATTGAACTAAATGTGGCAGAGAAGTATGACAAACAGCAAACATTTTAAATCGTAAAACAAATAAAATTACTATATAAAATTTTGTTGCCAATGTATCTTTTTTCGACTTAAATTGATTTCAATTTTCGATTTTTATAATCTGATAAGATTTTAGTAAAAAGGGAACATTAAGATCTGCTATTTAAAAATCAGGGACTGTAAATAACAGTTATTTTTAAATTTTTAAACAAAAAAAGCGATCGTTATTATTAGATTTTTATTGTTATGGACAAAAAAAGAAGTTATTTTGTGTTTTTTATTTTTTCGAACAAGAATAAGAGATATTTTGTGATTTTTATTATTTTGTAATTTTTATCAATAGAAAAATCATATTTTTATGATATATATTTTTGTAAATTAATCAAATCATTAATTTGTAAATTTAAAAATTCATAATATCGTAAAAATACGACTTTTCAATTCATAAAAATCACAAAATAACTTTTATTTCTGCTCGAAAAAATGAAACTCACAAAATAGCTTTTATTTCTGCTCTAAAAAATAAAAATCACAAAATAACTGTTATTCTCAGACTTCTATGATAAAAGTCATAACTGTTACGGTCCCTGTTAAAAATATATATTTAAATCATTACGGTTATAGTAAAATTGTAAACATAAAAAATAACCAACTTTGTCCAACTCATACCTTTGTTTATAGGTTATGTGTTTATCTGTTGTATTTGTAATGTTGGAAAAAAAATTAAATAAGCAATGCATTTTGTTGTAATATAATTACATAACCAAATAAGCTGATAAGCAACCAATCGTGAACAACCTTATTATAAGACTACTTCCCAGTAATATAAATCGTAATTTTATTGTGCTTTGTACTCGTATATCAATCATATATTAATCATACATCGATAGATATTATTTATAACCTTAGAAAAAAATGTTAACTGGGATTGGGTTTACATAACTATATATTGTATGAAATTTTTGGTGTTGTTTTTGTTTATTGGTAAAATGTATGTATATTTGATGTACAAAAATTGCTTTGACCACATTTGTAAAAATAACAAAATGTTTGCAAATGTAACTGAATTAAACTAAATAAATAATTTTATAATGTTTGCAATCATTATAGTATTTATTTTCTGCACCCTACATTTAGCTGTAATTTTACGCATTTAATATTAGAAAAGACTATTTAGCCCACAATAAGGATATTATACCGGAATACCGAAACGTAATGAATTTTATTTATATATTTATAATTTGGTACTGATTCCTTTAGGACTTCTTTTTGTTATATAATAAATATTTTAAGTTTGCTTTAGTTTAAAATGTCTTGGAAATTGTAAGTCTTCGAAAACATGATATCTCTTAGAAACGAAAAAATTGTAAGCGAAGTAGGTTCAGGACCTAGAGATGAAAACTTTTGCTTCCGTTCGAAGGCTGTATATTTTTAAACTTTGTATATTGCTTTATGCCAGCATTTGTAAATTCCAAAAAAAAAAAAAAAAAAAAAATATCTAATGTATAGCACTCAGCTAAGAATTACTGTCTTAGTTGATTTAATGATGTTTGTCCGTCTGTCCGTACATGTTAACCTTGTAATAAAATTGCATTGAACATTTTTATTGAATTTAGTTATGATCGTTCTTTTATTTCACCTGACGTGACGGAAAAATTTCATTTAACTTTCTGCCCTATATTTAGTATAAGGAGTAATAATGAAGCCTAATTATTAGCGATGAAATTTTTTAAAATTTTTATTGACTTTCATATTTAAATTTTGATTTTTATATTTTAAAACTTTTGATATCTATGAATTTTCTGTCAGTGGGATTTTAAAAACTTTACCATTTTAAAAACTCTATATCATGTGTTAGTTATATTAAATACAAATTTTTACTTGACACCCATTCCATACATCTCGTCTTTCAATGGCTTATGAGGGTTAATTGAGAAATTCTTGAGTTTTACGACTTTAAAGTTTTCTATGCTATGTGTGGCAAGTTGGAGATTTGAATTATACTACATTTTTTATAGCACCATTTTTTGTCTATAAAACTTGAGTGTAGAACTTGCTCTACTTTCTACCTAGAAAATTATATAGCCTAAAAAATCTTCATGGTAGCACATTTTCCTTAGTCTTCAATTGGTTAAAAATGTGACGTGACGGAGAAATCCAAAATGTTTCTGGTGACTGTGCCTACAATATCTGCAATATATTTTTTACGATAATATTTAGTGTTGACCTGTGTTATTGATCAAAGCTTCCATAAAATTAATTTAGCGGGAAATATCAAAAGTTTGACACAAATTAGTTATATATATGTAGAAATTGTGTTGCTATATTTGATGAGAATCAGTCCAAAGATGTGAAAATCACCTAAAGAGTATAAATAACATAATATAATAGATACGTATATTTCATAGAAATAAACACTACTGTTAATTAAAGCATATGTCCAGAAATGATCACAAATTACCTATAAAACCACTCCGCAAATTTGAGTACACAAACTCAATGGTGTATAATGGAACTTAAGTGACTATAACTTCCTTACTTGTCATATTTGGCAAATATATTTTATAACATAATTATTGTAAAATAATCTTCTTTTTTTCATTGTTTACAATTAAACGTATGTTAAAGTTTAAGAATTCATTTTGGGACATGTAGGGTAGAAATAAATAAATCAATAATTCAGATTGACATTTATCTAAATTTAGGTGTGGTTTTTTCTATAAAGCCTTTTATATTTTAATATATAAATGGCAAATTTTTTATATCCATTTTGGTGTCAAATTAAATTTTTACTATCATCAGCGTCATTATCATCATTATTCCGGGTTGTCCTCGTCAGCATTATTATTATTTTTATCATTATCTAAAAAGCATTCATTGTTTGCTAATTAAACTAATTGCCAATTGGTTTTGTATGTATATGTGAAAGGATTTGTAGGTTCTCATATGCGAATGTGTAGGTGGATTTATATGTATTTGTTTTGTTGGTCAAACTTTTGCAAGTTGTTCAAATGAAATACATATCTATAATACATACATAGTAAATATATACACATGGGTATAAGTAGGAATGAAAACTTATACAAGTACGTATACATATGTATGTAGGTACAATTTATATATATTTATGTGTATTTGTTTTACTTTAGTTTATTATATTGTGCAAGTAATGTACGCTTCGTTAAATTTATTTTATTTCATTGTAATTAGGGATTAATTCTAATGTGTCTACTAATATCAATGCCATCAATATCAATTAGTTTCATTTAATACATATTCCCATACTCACACATATATACCCAGCAGTTCAAAAGGTGCCAATTTGCCCATTATCACTAGATATATAACTACTTAGACGATTCACTAGTTACCTTTGGTAGTGCAAGTGGTTGATAAACGATCACATTCTGCATTACATTTCACTAGTAAAATAACTACTAAATAATGTTTATTGTTTTAACTAGAAAATATAATATCTAAAAGTAAACTGCCACTTCTATGTTTACATGTAATGCATAGAGTTGCCGTTGAGAGCTTTAAAAGCGTAAATTGAGAAATCTATTCTCGTGTTATATATGAATATGCTGTAAAATTTCTTTTAGTGAATTCACTATTGAAATGTAGTGCAGATAGTGGCATTTCGCTTTCAGAAATTTACATTAATGTATGCCAATTCGCTACAACTATTAATTTAGTGAATTCACTATTGAAATGTAATGCAGTTAGTGGCCAATCGGCAAAAAATCTTAAATTTGTCTCTAGAATTAAACTTGATAGGAATTCCTTATAACTATTACATTAGTGAATACACTATTGAATTGTAGTGAAATTGTTGCCTCTTCGTTTTCAGAAATTCACAAAGTGTACGATTTCGTTACAACTATCAATTTATTAAATTCACTATTGAAATAGAATGTAATAAGTGGCCAATTAGCCAAAAAGTATTGCATTTATCTCTAGAAATTCCCTACATTGTAAACAAATTCGATACAACTATTTTGTTAGTGAATACACAATCAATTTTTACAATTATTGATTTATTTTACTACTCAAATGTAAATATATTTAAGGAATGGTAGTCTGTTTTTATCATATTTTTAAAACTATTTTTCTACAAGTGCCTCTATATACAATATAAGTTCTCAAATACTTTGGTCGGTATATACATTTATTTTGCAAAATTTATAAGAGATATATACAGAAAAATCAAAAAATAAAATCAATCAACAAATATGTTAGTAAATAATTCATTTAATCAACAACTTGTTTAAATTTGCTCCTCTCACCAAAATGATTATATCAATTACTAAAAACTGTAAAAAATACAAAACAGAAAAAAATTCCCAATTAATAAATTAATTAAGTCAATTAAGTCGGTGATTGAATAAATTAATAATTTAATTGAGTAAAAAAATATTACTAAAATTTGATTCTTATTTGAATATATTTATTAAGTTTTGAAGAAAATTAAACGACTTTGTTAATTAAAAAATATATGGTAATAATTTTTTCTGTGTATAAACTAAAAAAGTCAATAAATTATAAAACTTTTTTATATATGTAATTTATTAATAAAAATATTTAATACTAGCTTTTTCCAGTGCGCTTCGCTACCCCATTTAACGCCACAACTAATATTTACTTTATATATATACTCCCCCCACACCTATTCGAATTTTAATATGAAAATTACAACAAACATTTTTAAGACTTTCACTATAATACTCATTTAGATACGCGAAAATTAATATATTTTTTTATATCCATTTTCATTTTATCAAAGCGATATAATAAGCTGGACGTTCATATGAAGATTGATGGTTTTCACCATAATAGTTCTTCAGATTATCTCTCCCCTGCTACGATAAAAAAAAAGATATATCATATTTGAAGTTAGTGACAATTTATTTATATGAAACTGTTTTTTATTTAATTATTAAATAAATTATAACAAAAATAGTAAAAAAATTGTTCCGTTGAATATTGAGATTAGGACCCTAATAAATTTAAAGTAAAAAATAAAAATAAAAAACATATAATCGGCCTAACCCGATAATACCCCAATCACCTATGGTAGTGTAGAGTTTAACTATCGAGACAAAAGTTGCAGGAACAACATAATAAAATACCTAACCAATAGCTTTTATTTAGTTATTTATTTTTTAAAAATTTAGTGAAATCATTAAAATATAAAGTCTTTTTTCTTTAAAAACTGTTAAAAAAAAAAGTAAAAAAAAAATCTTTCATAGGACAACATTACACTTAATACATTATTATATATAATATCTTATATTAGTTACTTTTAATAATTTAACTGTTTGTTAAATGTTCACATTTTGTCTAAATAAATAATATAAAAATAAAAAAGTATACGTTTAAATTACCAATTCACTAACTACATGTAATGCCTAAAATCGCCATTAGTATTTTGTTAAATAAGAAATTTTATGTAAATTCATAATCAAACCCATATATAAATTGCCAATTCACTAACTACATGTAATGCACAAATTCCCCATTATTGTTTTCATAATACGTTTTCTCTTAATTCATAAACAAAACCATACATAAATAGCCAATTCACTAACTACATGTAATGCAGAAATTCGCCGTTAGTATTTTAGTATAATTTTCTTGGCAAAGATGATGCATACATTACAACAAATATTCTCTTGAAATTGAAAACAGCACATAGCAGAATGTTAAATAAAGAGATCAATAGCCCAATGGTTAATATGCGTGCCTACAAACCAGAAGGTTAGAAGTTCAACCCCAGCTGAAGACATCGATGGATAAAAATGTAAAATTAAAACATCAGAGAAATACAAATACAAAATTTAAATACAAATAAATAAAAATAATTATTCAGGGAAATTAAAGCTTTTTTATTTTTTTTTAACTTTTTCGTCCCAAATACTATTTTTTTCGTACTAGTGAAAATACTAGTTACCTATTATGCTGATAGTGCTAGTTTCTTATCAACGGTGGAATGTGTTGCTTCATGTTACAATCAAAATTACTAGAGGATTGTTACCTTCCAAAATACTAGTGAGTAGTAATGCAAAGGGTGGCCAATTGGTTACCTCCAATGACATCCCCATGTTAAATTCACCAGTTAAATACATTGTGAGTGGGTTGAAGAGTAACTAGTGGTAGTTCTTAGTGGCTAACGAATTCGACGTAACGGAACTAGTTCGGCGAACTGCTGGGTATATTCTTAAATAAACACGCATATAAACACACATGACTACATACGAATCTAACTTGAACCCCAGCAGTTCGCCGAACTAGTTCCGTTACGTCGAATTCGTTAGCCACTAAGAACTACCACTAGTTACTCTTCAACCCACTCACAATGTATTTAACTGGTGAATTTAACATGGGGATGTCATTGGAGGTAACCAATTGGCCACCCTTTGCATTACTACTCACTAGTATTTTGGAAGGTAACAATCCTCTAGTAATTTTGATTGTAACATGAAGCAACACATTCCACCGTTGATAAGAAACTAGCACTATCAGCATAATAGGTAACTAGTATTTTCACTAGTACGAAAAAAATAGTATTTGGGACGAAAAAGTTAAAAAAAAATAAAAAAGCTTTAATTTCCCTGAATAATTATTTTTATTTATTTGTATTTAAATTTTGTATTTGTATTTCTCTGATGTTTTAATTTTACATTTTTATCCATCGATGTCTTCAGCTGGGGTTGAACTTCTAACCTTCTGGTTTGTAGGCACGCATATTAACCATTGGGCTATTGATCTCTTTATTTAACATTCTGCTATGTGCTGTTTTCAATTTCAAGAGAATATTTGTTGTAATGTATGCATCATCTTTGCCAAGAAAATTATACTAAAATACTAACGGCGAATTTCTGCATTACATGTAGTTAGTGAATTGGCTATTTATGTATGGTTTTGTTTATGAATTAAGAGAAAACGTATTATGAAAACAATAATGGGGAATTTGTGCATTACATGTAGTTAGTGAATTGGCAATTTATATATGGGTTTGATTATGAATTTACATAAAATTTCTTATTTAACAAAATACTAATGGCGATTTTAGGCATTACATGTAGTTAGTGAATTGGTAATTTAAACGTATACTTTTTTATTTTTATATTATTTATTTAGACAAAATGTGAACATTTAACAAACAGTTAAATTATTAAAAGTAACTAATATAAGATATTATATATAATAATGTATTAAGTGTAATGTTGTCCTATGAAAGATTTTTTTTTTACTTTTTTTTTAACAGTTTTTAAAGAAAAAAGACTTTATATTTTAATGATTTCACTAAATTTTTAAAAAATAAATAACTAAATAAAAGCTATTGGTTAGGTATTTTATTATGTTGTTCCTGCAACTTTTGTCTCGATAGTTAAACTCTACACTACCATAGGTGATTGGGGTATTATCGGGTTAGGCCGATTATATGTTTTTTATTTTTATTTTTTACTTTAAATTTATTAGGGTCCTAATCTCAATATTCAACGGAACAATTTTTTTACTATTTTTGTTATAATTTATTTAATAATTAAATAAAAAACAGTTTCATATAAATAAATTGTCACTAACTTCAAATATGATATATCTTTTTTTTTATCGTAGCAGGGGAGAGATAATCTGAAGAACTATTATGGTGAAAACCATCAATCTTCATATGAACGTCCAGCTTATTATATCGCTTTGATAAAATGAAAATGGATATAAAAAAATATATTAATTTTCGCGTATCTAAATGAGTATTATAGTGAAAGTCTTAAAAATGTTTGTTGTAATTTTCATATTAAAATTCGAATAGGTGTGGGGGGAGTATATATATAAAGTAAATATTAGTTGTGGCGTTAAATGGGGTAGCGAAGCGCACTGGAAAAAGCTAGTATTAAATATTTTTATTAATAAATTACATATATAAAAAAGTTTTATAATTTATTGACTTTTTTAGTTTATACACAGAAAAAATTATTACCATATATTTTTTAATTAACAAAGTCGTTTAATTTTCTTCAAAACTTAATAAATATATTCAAATAAGAATCAAATTTTAGTAATATTTTTTTACTCAATTAAATTATTAATTTATTCAATCACCGACTTAATTGACTTAATTAATTTATTAATTGGGAATTTTTTTCTGTTTTGTATTTTTTACAGTTTTTAGTAATTGATATAATCATTTTGGTGAGAGGAGCAAATTTAAACAAGTTGTTGATTAAATGAATTATTTACTAACATATTTGTTGATTGATTTTATTTTTTGATTTTTCTGTATATATCTCTTATAAATTTTGCAAAATAAATGTATATACCGACCAAAGTATTTGAGAACTTATATTGTATATAGAGGCACTTGTAGAAAAATAGTTTTAAAAATATGATAAAAACAGACTACCATTCCTTAAATATATTTACATTTGAGTAGTAAAATAAATCAATAATTGTAAAAATTGATTGTGTATTCACTAACAAAATAGTTGTATCGAATTTGTTTACAATGTAGGGAATTTCTAGAGATAAATGCAATACTTTTTGGCTAATTGGCCACTTATTACATTCTATTTCAATAGTGAATTTAATAAATTGATAGTTGTAACGAAATCGTACACTTTGTGAATTTCTGAAAACGAAGAGGCAACAATTTCACTACAATTCAATAGTGTATTCACTAATGTAATAGTTATAAGGAATTCCTATCAAGTTTAATTCTAGAGACAAATTTAAGATTTTTTGCCGATTGGCCACTAACTGCATTACATTTCAATAGTGAATTCACTAAATTAATAGTTGTAGCGAATTGGCATACATTAATGTAAATTTCTGAAAGCGAAATGCCACTATCTGCACTACATTTCAATAGTGAATTCACTAAAAGAAATTTTACAGCATATTCATATATAACACGAGAATAGATTTCTCAATTTACGCTTTTAAAGCTCTCAACGGCAACTCTATGCATTACATGTAAACATAGAAGTGGCAGTTTACTTTTAGATATTATATTTTCTAGTTAAAACAATAAACATTATTTAGTAGTTATTTTACTAGTGAAATGTAATGCAGAATGTGATCGTTTATCAACCACTTGCACTACCAAAGGTAACTAGTGAATCGTCTAAGTAGTTATATATCTAGTGATAATGGGCAAATTGGCACCTTTTGAACTGCTGGGACATAACTCGACTCGAAATAGTACACTTACTATTACGAACGTATTTATACTCTTACGCATATACTGTGCATATGCGGAATTGTTTACTAACACTAATAAATGTTTTAGTTTTCGGAAGTTTATTTTAACACTCCGATTCACTATACGACAATACGTATACGCGCATTAACAAAATGTTTAGAAACATACAATCACTCGTGTACTTATACAAACAAATATTCAACAATATGCAGGCCATTCTGGAATGAAGTAAATTAATGATTTGTAAAGGAGAAAAGAGAGATTTCTGCTGGCTTTCAACACTGACAATGTAAACATTAAATATCAGCATCAACATATTGGAAATTTATTGTCACATTTTCTCATTAGGAAATAGTTAATTTACGCTTCAATGGTTATGTAAGAAATTAAAGCATTAATTTCATATAAAAAAAAAAAGAATAATAATTTTTTAACTCTAGCCATTCGTCTTACAAACTGGTCTGGCTAGACCAATTGAAGATTTAATTGAAAAACATAAATTAAAAATTTAGCTAGAGACTTAAAATTTCAGGTACCCTTCTACAATGTGGCTTTCTAAGGATCTGTAAAAATCCAGAATGATAAAACTAGTACAACGATAGTTATAAGGATAAATTGTTTCACATGTCACATTCTAAACAAATATGGTTTGGATGGACCAGATATATTTTGCATCGAGAATTATGTAGTTATCCGTTATTTTTATATTGTATATTATTTTATTAAAACCTTTTAAACTTTTTTCACCTATTCATATTTTGTCTTATGTGAGTACAGTGGTTTCCCGGTTTAACGAATGATATATTGTCAGGCTAATTCGTAAAATCGAAAAATTCGTTAAATCGCGAATATATTTTACTAACAAAATATACTTAAAAAAATATAGACTTTAAAAGTCTATATTTTTTACTTTTTAACGTTAAAACACATTTTAGTTATCTTATAACAACAAAAGTGAACAATAAAAAAAATTTGCAAAATTAAAATTCCTAAAAAATTCGAATAACAGTTTTTTTTTTACAAATTACAATGAATTTATTATACTAGAGAGTAGGTCTTTGCAACTATTATGACTGTTTACAATGTTAAATCGGCTTAATAAGTTCAATTCAATGGATACTTAAAGCGGAATTTTCAGCATAAACGCATCACATATGTACAAACGAAAGCATATTTAAAAAGTAAAAAAATAACAGCTTTATAACGTATTTTTACTTTGTTTTGTTACTGTTTTTTATTTAGAAAATATTTTTCAAATCAAAATATATTGTCCGAACGCAAATCTCTAATTCTCTTCCTTTTGCATAAAAGGGGAGAGTAGTACTCTTTCAATAGGATAAGAAATATATAGATTGTTCGTAATATAAGGTACTCAATGTTAAAAATTTGGGCGTACGCTAAACCGCGAATTCGCTAAACTGAGTATTCGTTAAACCGGGAAACCACTGTAATACCTATCAATCCTCAAATGTTTGAAAAGAAATATTGTATGCTTTTTTAGACCCAAACAGGGAGAAGAACATGAAGTGTACCAATGGAAAAAGATTATATCTTGCAAAGTTATGCGATAGCGATGATAAAATATAAGGAGTGAGATCGAAAAATTCTTAACATACATAATATTCAATAACTTGGAAACGGTTGATCTTAGAGTTTTCATTATTTTTTTAGTCATTTGATAATTTAGCACAGATCACAGAAATATATAATTTTTATGATTCTAAACATTAATTATAAAATTGTGGACCATGTTTGAAAACCCTTTCTTTGGAGATTTGATAGTTGCTTCAGTCACTTTTTTGGAACAGTGTGCACATCTTCTGTTAAAATCTTCGGAATTTGGGACACCTTATTTGTGTTCTTGAATTCGCTTTTCACAAGAGCTCAATATCTCTCCACTGGTCTAAGCTATGGACAATTTTGAAAATTGACCTCTTTTGGTACTAAAACTATGTTATTGATTTGGTACCACTCCAGAGCTTTCATACCGTAGTGACATGATACCAAATGGGTCCAAAAATATGTGGAAACGTTGTGCTTTCTTAAGAAAAGAAAAAGTCTTGTTTGCAAATATTCCTTTATGCATATTTTGGTATTTATAGATCCGAATGTATTAAATGACTTTCCTGTTTTGCCGCAACTGCAAAAAGCTTGTCATACCATGAATTTTGTAAGAAATTTTTGCTGCTTTTGGGACTTAAACTTATCTCCAAAATTGCTTCGAGCATTAGCAATAAAAATTTTTGAGACACAAGCTGCAAAGATTCTGCCAGCACCTACGTTTCTTCGTCAATTATACAGCTTGAGTATTTTTGTATGCAATTTGGTTTTAAATTTCGAGTCCTATTTTTGACTTGTAATTTTTTTTTTTTTTTGCAGAATTCCAGTTTGGAATTTTTTGAACTTTATATGTTATCAACTTATCCATTAGCTTAAAATTTTCGCACCAAATAGTCGAAGCACTGAGAAAACTGAGCTGATTTTGTACCAGATGTGTTTGGAGTTCCTTTCAATATGCCTTCAATTTTCTGGCCTTCCCAATATCATGTGGTCCTTTTTTCTTAACGAACTAGGTTTCACATCAATAGTCAAATTCTCTTGATACTGCTTAATAACATTAGAAACGATTTTACGGACGACATTTAATTCTGTGGCCAATAATTTATAAGACCTATTTTTATTTTTTGAAATTTTTTAATAATTTGTAGGACGTAAATCTTTCTCGTCACTTATTTTGATGAAAATAAGGACAAATTAACATGGCTGTTATTAAAAATAATAACTGAAGTATTTTTTCATGATAACTAGATCAAAAAAATTTTGAATATTGATTCTGAAAAAAGTTATGAGGCAAAATGTGTGTTAAGAATTTTTCGATCTCACTCCTTAGTTATACAAATGTAATAACATAAAAAATCAGCAAAATTTTAATTGAAACATATGTAGAATTACAGAGCTGGTCTGGCCAGACCATATTTGTTACGAACGTGATATCTGTATGACGAATGGCTAGTGAGAATTAAATGTAATTCTTAAAAAATTGTTCCAATAATTTTTATTTCATTGTTTATCCTGAATTTAAAAATTCAATATTTTCTTATGAATGCATTAAGAATCATTTAATTTTTTTTTTGTCAATTTATTCCACTAACTTGAAGAATATTTATTATTTTTTTAATATTTATTTATATGTGCATTGTTGTTATTTTATTTATTTTTGTAAAAATTGTTTATTCATTTATTGTTGTGGTCACTTATTCCCTCATTCCGTACCTATTTTCATACACTTTTATTACAAATGCTTTGATACACTTCTGCACATGTATGTTTATATGTGAGCCACACACATATACATTTTTCTACTCAGACAGTTGTGCAGTCATGTAAAAAAAAAGAAACATATAAAATAAATTAAAATGTTTATGGTTTTTGTCTGACTGAATGCGCGATCAAAAACCCAATAAACATAAGAATAATTTTTTGTTAAATTTGAGATAATTTTTTTTTAAAATATTAAAGAATTAATATTTAAAATCGTCTTAAAGTTAAAAGAAAGAAAAGTTGTATTTTACGATAAATATCACTATATTTCACATAATTTTAAGCATGTGCCTAAGGGTAGATGAAATGATAGGTCCATTTTATTGAAATAAGGTCTCATAAGAAGCTTTATTGAATCATTGCAATTGTGACATGTTTCCTAGGTATATTTCATTTGGAGTCAATTTAATTTTTGGTATTTGAATTTTGTTGTATATTTATCAAGATTGGTTCATAATTGACTATAGCTCCCATATAAACCCCTCTTCCGAAAATCACTTTAACGTGCATAAATCCCATACAAATATCAGTATCAACAAATAAATTTTGTTTAAGTAGAAATCACAATGACAAATTTTATTACGTTCGGTCCATAATTTATAATAGCTCCCATATAAACTCACTTTTGGGAATTACCCTAAAGCGCATAAATTCATATAAATGTTAGTATTAACATAATATTCTGTATTTGTATATTTTATTTTACATTTACTAAAAGTATAGATTTTGATGCACATACATAATGGTATAGAGTATCACATGGCGGGCTTCACTGACTATACCTTCCTATCTCGTTCTTATTACCTGCTTGTTGGGTATTTTCGTATATTTTTTTTTTGTTATTTACATCTGTTTATGTTACTTTGCAGCCATTAACGAATTAATAAATAAAATAACTACAGAAAAAATATAACAAATGTATTTTTAACACTATTAAAATCAAATGTCATCATAAAGTATTTTTTATTTTTATTACAAAGTAATTCGATTAAAAATACAAAATTTTATTTCAATAAAGTTAATCACTGATATACTTTTTTAGGTCGTAAAAAAAAACAATATAAAAAATAATAAGCTAAAAGCTATTTTCGGCTACGCTGATAATTGCCTGATAAAAAATTTCATTTAAAATAATAATTTTCTATAATTTTTTGATGAAGCGTTTATTTTATTTATGAGTAAATTTTAAATTGAAAAGAAATAACACTAATTTTATATTGTCTTCCTATTATGAAAGTCTAGAAGAATCAAATAAGTCTGAAGATAAGCCTTTCAGAATAATGAATATATAATTTTGTATGAAAAAATTAATTATTAACCATGTTACTTGAACAGTTGCTGAAAACATTTAGACATTTGAATGAATTCATCAAAAAAATCATTTAGATGAATTTGTTGTGTACTTAGTATTACTATTAAAGAATGAATTGATTTTGAAATTAAAAGTTTTTATACAAATTACGAAAAGGTTTTGGTATTTTTTTTAAAGTTCTTATTTCCCATTTAATATAATTAATTCGAAGAGACCTACACAATTAATAGGCAAACAATTTCCCTGTAATCCATTTATGCTCACAATACATATCCGATTTAATCTTCGTCAGAAGTTACTAATACATTAACAAAATTCACATATACGCGTATAAGCCTCAAATATAAAAGCTACTCAAATTAATAAACTCATATATTGTATTTTTCATGCATAACATATAACTGTTTCAATTCAATTCAGTGTCATTGTTGTTATTTATTGGATATTTAAAATATCGTGCAAATAGTTACAATAAAATATTAATAAAGGGTTTTATAAGTACAGAAAATTATGATAAATGTTCCTTTGCTTATAAAAAGGATTACTGGAACTTGGTTCACACATTCGCCTAATCAAAAATTAAAAGTTAATAAAAAAAAAAAAAAATAATAGTTTGTAGAAAAAAAACTGTTCTATCAGATGAGCCAGTTTTTTCATAGACCTGAATTAACACTATAAAGGCCCTAAAAAAATAATGGACAATAATGCAATATTTCGCCTTCAGGGTTCTTTATCAATGCCGCTACGATTGGAATATGTTATATTATAATATGTTTATAAATAATGCAATTAGCCATAAAAACTATTATTAAACCGCTATAATGTTGTATGTAATTTTAAATAAAGTATACTAATAAAATTTGTATGCTTAAGTTATTTCGTTCTAATATTTAAATTTGCTTCATATTTTTTATCATTGATCTTAAGTTTTGTAATTTAAATGTCAAAATAGGTAACTGTAAATAGTTTAAAATACATTGTGGATCATACTTTTTGGATAAAAAATAAATATAGTGTTTTTTTATATTTTTATTGTATATGCTTAGGTTTTTTCGCGCACTGTATGTAGATTTAACCCAAATTGACCTAGCGCACCCATATGGTAATGCAAACAACGGTTATATAAAAAAGTATATAGCACAGAAAATATTCAAAATTTTTTAAACATTTTAATTAGATTTCATCATATGGAAACTTGTTAATAATTTTAGCATAATGGAAGGTCATTAATATTATATGTTTGGAAGTAAATGATCCTTTTTGAAACCCTTAAAAAAATTATTGTTAAAAATGTGAAAAATTAAAGACATGAAAAATTCATAAATTCATAAATTCTTTGACACTGTAAAAATTTTCAGAAAAATGTTTTATGATTTTTATATAAACAAGAAGTACAATATTATATTGGTATAAATCAATAAAATATATAAAATGTTTTTATCCTGTTTTTTATGGACTATATGTCTGCGTTACCATATGGGTGCGCCAGGCACAACATGGACATTTTTTTTCGTAGTGCATTCCTTTGAAAATTTTGTCAAGAAATATAATTTTATTGGTAAAAAACTTGTTTCTCCGGAAAATTGTCTGTCAATAAAGCTTGGAAGAACTTGAAAGTGAAAATGATGAATATGTCTGAAGTATTATTATCGAACGGCCAAAAAATTATTGTGATATTAGTGACGAAGGCGATGCTGGTAACGTTTCTTAAAGTAGTACTTCACGTAAAGTCAATACAATTCTTTAAACCAAAATAAGATTGTTTATTATAATGATTATAAAATAGGAACATGGAAAAGCAAAATTTTTACGTATATAATGGCATTTGTGATGAAATTTTTGATCAGTCTCCAAAAGGCATTTGCTACTTTGTAAATAATATTTAATGGATGGCCTCTAATATTTAAAGGTAGATTCCTAACACAATTAGTTTTGATAATAGTGATTTACTTAATGCTGAATGTTTGATATGTAAATTATGCTTCTCAATTCTGCCCGATCTAGGCACCAAAACAAAGTTTCATGTAATAGGTAAATTTTCTTAGGCCCCATAGACCTACATTTGAAAATTTAATCATTATCTGAAACAAAAAACATTCCCTGTCAATTTCCCTGTCGTTTGTTAAAGTGTATAAAAATAAAAATTGTTTAAGACAAAAAGTCGTAAATTTTAATGGACAACACTACAACTTTGAATTAGTTAAGATTTTTCTATACATATTGTGTTGTATATTTTATTTAAACTAGTAAATATTTACATATTATTATTTACACACTTTTAATAATCAAGTACGTGTGTAAATACCATAAGTAAAATGTATTCCTTCTTAAACCTTACATGTAATTTTTTTATATTTACATAAAACAAGAGAATCATACTACTTCCGTTTTAAAAAAAAACACTGGCAAGCAATTTTTTAATAAAATAACTACAACAAGAACACATGTTTTAAAATTGATAGAAATCGCTTATTTTAATTATATTTAATTTTATACGAAATTGAAATTGTATGTCTGTGTTCATTTCCTACTTTCATCTAACTAAAGCCTTGTTGTAAAATGTTTTAAAAATCTTTGCTAACGAGTGAGTTACTCTAATCTAAATTAAAATCTAGATCCGAACTGTCAAGACCTTAAGTTGTTGCTAGCATTGAAATTGTAAAGTTAGTGGCATTGCGGTACGAGTGTATATTCTCCCTTAAATGTTAACATTATTTTTAGTCTTCCTACTTTTGATTAATGACTTTTTAAGGAGTATTCTTTCTGTTGACTTATTGTTGGATTTATTTTTCTATTTTCTCCCTTAAATTAGTGAACATGGTTTATTTATTGTATTGTAATGATAAGAAAAAGATTTGTTTTTTATTTTTTTATTTTTTTATTTCATTGTATGCAATTTGCATGTTGTTAAAGAAAAAGAGGAAAGCTAATATTGAAATTTAAAATTACAAAAGGAAGAAGATTAAGAGTAATTTTAGTGAAAAAAAAAAAAAATCGTCATACAAAATAAAATTAAATACAAAAAAAGTTTAATTAAGGCAAGCAAAATGTTAATTAAAATTCAATCAAAATGATACTAAATAATCAAAATTCGTTAAATTAAACTTCTGTTAATATTAAAGAAATTTAAGCAAAAATTCTGCTAAAAATCATTAATTTAAATAAATTATCCGTGTAAATTTATATTTAAGTTTGATGAAATTTTCTAGCATTTTTGCTTATAGTCCTCTTTTTTTTTATTTGAAATCATAGCAATTACATTAACAATTTCCATTTGCCTTTTGCGCCGGATGTTGACAAATATAAGAATAGTTTTCATTTTTCTTTCATTCGATACAACATTAAAAGCAGAGTATATAAACTTAGTTATTATTACCATCATCGTCATCATCGTTGACATCCTTCCAGCAACGTTTTTTACAATTTCTTTAACAACAATATACAAATTTTATTGAAAGTTTCCTGGTGCTTTTCATGTTTTTTTTTTTTTTTTTTTTTTTTCTTTTTCTCTACTTTAGTTTAATTTCTTCTTATCTTTTACTCTTACAAACAATGACCACATTTTTGTTTTTTAATTTCAATTGAAAAAGTTTTCAAGAGATTGTTTCATTTTTTTTTTATTGTCACTGTGTTTGTTAAAATATTGAATAAAGTACGATGACTTCAATTACATTTGTAACCTTTAGGCAATATTTGAGATTTCTATTTGAATACATTTTGTTGAATAATCATTTATTTGTGTTTTTGCTTCTTTTTGCTGTTAATGGAAGTTGTCATCGAAAAGCGTAATATTGAGTTGTTTTAGAGTCTTAAATTATATTTTCATAGATTATGTTTCCTTCTGTTTTAAGTCGCGTAGTGTTGAGTTGTGGACGTGAACATTTGATCATTTTGTTTTGATTAAGTTTATGTAATTGTGCGGTAAAATAAACTTTCTCTTAGTATTTATATCTTTTGGTATGAAATTGTTTTAACAATTGAAATAAGTATTTTTAGTAATTAAAGTTGGAAGAAAACTGAATATTTAAAAATGTTTTGTTAATTTTTTAATACTTGATTTCAATTCTATATTATTAAAGAAAACGGATGTTAATTGTAGTTATTTTAAAAGAATTTAAGCTTTACTTTTCAAAGTGGTATGATTAATATTTATAATATAAAACTCATACGCTCAAGACAGCTACACGTTATACAAAATGAATTGAATTGTTTATTGAAAAATTCAGTATATTACAAGCCTATGAGGCCAATTAATCCAGTACAAATATGACTATATATACGTTAGATTAAAATTTAATTCAATACAAAAAATCTTAACTTTATAATTAATGTTTAATAAAAACTTATTGTTATTATCTAACTAAATTAAATACGAATAATACAACATTTAAAACCCCCAATAATTGCACAAAATGTTGAAGTTTAATAAAATCTTTAATTATACTACCTTTTGTTTGTTCTTAAATTGCTTTATAGATTTCTCAAATTGGCCTTCATCAATTGGTAGACAATTGTTCCACAGTCTTATAACTTTGACCACAAAAGATCTCATCATATACAAAAATGAATAATTTGGGCAAATAAGACTGTTTGTCCTAGAAGATTTTCCAAAGTTAAATTTTTCTAATAGATATGGAGGTTTGCCAAATAAAACTCTTTTATAAAACTGAAGTAGCAACCGTTTGAAAATCACAACCAAATATGATTTAGACATAGACTAAGCTTAGTTATATTCTGTTGGGACGTACCTGAAAATACCTCAAGTCCATAAAGAAATACAGGAAGACATAATGACAATGCAACCCTCTTTTTAATACTCATTGGTAGATATATACCTAGGAAATACAATTTCTTTAAAATAAAAGAAATTTTCGATATTAAAAAATGAATGTGAAAAGTAAAATCTAGTTTTGTGTCCATATAATTGCCTAAAATCTTGTAATAGGAAACGAACCCGATACACTCATTCATTAGGCGCACTTTCGGTAGAACAGAGCCATGAGAAAAGTACATAGCCTTTGTCTTAGAGGGATTTAAATGTAAGTAATTTATCTCAGACCATTCTAAAATGCGCTTCAAATCGCTATTGACATTAGTTTCGATAAAAGTATTTCCATATCCTTAATGATGTGCTAGCATTTGAACATCGTCAGCATATGTATAGCACTTGCTAAATGTTATTACATTAAATATATAGAAGAGGTCCTAAAATAGAACCTTACGGTACCCCCCTAACAATTTCCTAATTGACGATTTTACACCTCCAGACTCAACATATTGAAATCGTTCTGTAACGAAAGACCAAATCAAACGGCAAGATGAGGAATCAAAATTGAAGTTGTTTTAAAGTTTGTGACATAGAATTCTGTAGCAAATAGAGTCAAATGCTTTACTAAAATCAATCGCTATTAACAGCGAACTCAAACCTTTATCCATCAAATCTTAGAACAGGCATTCAATATACTTATTGG
Source organism: Protophormia terraenovae (assembly GCA_951394005.1). NCBI lineage: Eukaryota > Metazoa > Arthropoda > Insecta > Diptera > Calliphoridae > Protophormia > Protophormia terraenovae. Next base: position 150,926,713 of record OX596074.1, read on the forward strand.
GCGATAGTCTGAATATGTACGAGGTAATTTTATTTTGGGAATTGGAATTACTCGACCAATTTTCCACGATTTGGGAAATATAGAATGAGTTATTATAGAATTTAAAAGAAAGTAAAATGTTGCGAAATAAGAGGATATACAATTTTAAGAAATGTCAATGGAATACCATCAGGTCCAACAGAATTCGTGATAACCATTATCATCGCCTCAAAAATCTCCACCGAGTCAACATTTCTAAACGTAAATCCATCTTGAGATTGAAATGAATAAATCCCATTGACATTGCGATCTATTGGTGGAAGTAAAGATTGGTAATTAAATTCCTCAACATTCATAAAATAATTTGCGTTATCACTACCAATAACACCATTCGATTTTAATTTTGACCACAATTGAGACTGAGAATATTCACAAAAAAAAAAAAAAAAATAACATAATGTAATCTCCTTAATCTTCTAATGATTGATTTTACCTTATTTCGATATTTACAATATATTTGTCGGTTTCTAACAGAATTGCATTCACAATACGTACGCCATGCTAAGTCTCTATTCACTCTTGCTATTTTTATTTCCTCAGTGGTACGCTCTCATCAAAGGCTCTTTTAATTATATCATTAAATAATTCCGACAACGTTTCAACACAATTGACACTATACAAATCTAAAAAACTTAATTCGTTAAGTATGTTTATACATCTACCAATATTAAGAACCCTGTAGTCCCTATAAAGGTGTTCCTCTAACTGAAGAAGAAAACTCATACTGCATATGCGAGTCAACTAGATTCATATCAGAAACAAAAAAGTCAATCAATTAAAGTTGAACAACACAGAACAAATTATGGCTAAAATTTTCCTTAACAAATCATTATTTGGATTTAAATTAAATTTATTAAATTATTTGGTTCTAATATTTTATTTTATTGGTTGTAAATATTTTTCAACTCAATATAAGAAACAAAAACAATTTTTTGTATTTTGACAAATTCAGTAAAAACTACAATAAAATTATATGTAAATTTTTTTTTTTTAACAAATAAAGATCTAAATTTTATTAATACATTTTTTGATTTTAATAATTTATATTATTAATCGCAAATATTTAGAAAAGTTAATGACATTTGAAATAAATAAAAAGAAAATATATTTATTAAAATTGTTTCTATAAAATTTTTTGTGGACATTCGGAGGAAAGCTATGCACTATATATTAATTGGTTGAATGTTATCTAAATGCGACATATAATATTATTATTTTCTAGGGTTTCTAAGAAGAATTTTCGACAGTTAATGAAGTTTCTAAAAATTGGTAAAACGAAGTCTCTCCCGTTTGAATAAATTTTTGAGTCAATAGTTCTGCGAACAGTGGCTCTTCACGATATCTTCTATTTTACAAGGTAGCTAACAGTCATTCAGTTATTTAAATACACAAAATGGTTTGCAATATGTTTCTCTAATATTTCTAATGCACAATAACGCATAGTTTGTCGGACCCACGCCGTAAAGAGTAACATTCGACTGGAAAAGAGTTTCTTACTTAATATAGTCAGCTTAGGACCAAAGTATTGGTCGCAAAGTGAAATAAGAACACAATTGAATCCATACCTAATCCAGTTTACATACAAATATTTCCGGTAAGTTTTCAGCTTATATCTTAAGTATATAAATATTTATTACATTAAGTAAATCTATCCAATTTTATTGGTGTGGGTCTATTCTGGAAAAATGGGTGAGATTTGTTGTATCTATTTTAACTATGTTTATTAAAATTATTTACCTATCTTCTTTATTTAATAAAAAACATTTTGATTCAATAAAATTACTTGTTTGGATATTTTTGAAAATCCAAACAAAATTTTTCTTTAATCCTAACAATATAATTGTTTGAAATTTTTATAGATTTTTAAATATTATATTTAGAAATATGCCAAAATCGACTTTTTTGTTGAAAATGGTTCTTTAGGGCTTCAGAAGCATCTTTTGTTCTGCGACTTTTTCATAATTCCGTTATTTACAAAATTGCCGTAATTTTTAGGTTATTCAAAAAAATCACAATTTTAACCTTCAAATTTCCAGAATTCGACCAAATAATGTTTGGCAACTTTGTCCAACATTTTTCGGCGAGTATTTTTGCTGAACATATGAATTCATAATATTTGCAAATACAGGGTATTTTGATGCATTTTTAATAAAAAATGAATTTTGCGCCATTTAGCGACAATAATTTATACTAACTATGTTCAGCAATTAGAAAGGTAATTTGAATACCTTTCCAAAAAGAGCTTTGAAGTATTTGTACAAAATTTTGTTGACCTTTCACCTTATATGGGAAGTGGGCGGACCATACCCATTTTTTTGTTTCCAAGTTTATATCGACCCATGAAAATTTCGTTATAGTACATGCTTTTATTTAAGAGAGATATAGCAGAAAAGTATGAAATAAAGCTACAACGGACACCCTGTGTTTCTAGTATTTTGCTCATAACTTTTTTGTTTATTTACCGATTATACTAATTTTCAACATCAAACAAACCTTATATAAGATAAATATTTCGCCCAAAATTCATCCCCCTTCCTTGAGCCGTTCGAGCCCTATCCTGCTTTTAACAGACGGACATAGCTAGATCGACTCATAATATAACCAGGACCCAGAAAACATATACTTTATGGGGTTTTAAATTAGAAACAGTATGTATGGTCTTAATTACTAATGTATAATTCATTTCAATAACATAAACTCCCGTTTTTTTTATTTAAATATGCACTCTATTTTTTAAATGAATGAGTAAAATTTGCCGAAAATAGGCTTTATTGTTTTTCATACGGTACAAATTGGACTGAATATTATGCCTTGAAAGTTGTTGCTGACAATAATATCTAAAATTTTGCGGTGGTGCTTGAAGATTACATTCCTACTTCAAAAGTTATATATGAATAAAAGTGAAAAAAACGATTTTTTTTCAATTTTTTCGTTTTTTTTTTTTTACATTTTTTAAATTTTCTTGTAAACGAAAAATGCGATCGTCATGCACCACTGCAGAATTTCAGACTTTGAAGTCATTAATAATTGTGTTGAATGACAAGACATAATATTCAGCCAAATTTTTGCCGCGTTAAAAGTTAGCAGTAGTATTTTCTTATTTCCAAGTTTTGTTGTGGCCATTTTGTTTTTCTCAGCGTATTATTGCAACAATATCCTAAAATGGAAGATTACTATCCAGACTAACTATCCAACTAATAAAAACATTGAACTTTTAGCTGTTAACATAAATAATGCGCTAAATTCATAAAAAGTTGAAAAATCCCAGTTTTGAAGGCCACCCTATGTTTCCGTTTTAGGACAAGTGAGGGACACCCTAATTAGATATTAAGGTAGCTGACTCTATCCCCGAAGCATTAAGAATCATTCGGCATTCATAGCTTGAAAATGAAAAAGTACTTTTTTTTTGGCATATTGCTAATTATATTTTATAAATAGTATATTCCCAGCAAAAACTTGGTAATGGTATGTAGTTACGGATGTAGTTACTTTTCAATCATAACAACATACTTTCTGCATTACATGAAAGTAGATTAGTAACTACTTACTTTTAACTTGATATGTAATCAGTTACATAAGATCAGATTTTTGGAAATGTCACTTTTTATCTATCTCTTCATTTATATTATAAAAATTATATATTTTAAAAGTGGGTAAAATATGAAAATACATTAATTATTTGTTAAAGTCACGAAGACTAAAACAAATAATTAATCGTAAACACACCAGTCCCCGGTGAAGTTGAAACCACGACGTAGGCAGACAGAATAGCTTATTGTTAACAAATCCATTAGGCCACTTTATACGTACATGAATTCATTCATGAACTCTGTAATTTGAGTTTATGTAAAATAATACATTAAACATAAAATACGGTATAACTCTTAAACCAATAAAGGGGTATAAAAATGTACTAGAGGAAATTTGTAGGAAATTTTATTATCTATAAATGTTGTATTAACATCAAAATACCCCAGTCAAATAATTATATGTGCATACCTATAAAGTAATTTATTTTTTTCAAAAATAGGATTTTCAAATTCAAATCTTTTTTATATTTTTAATGTTTATTAGAGCTTTATAAGTCAAATGAAAAATTTATTTCTTATGTGTATTTTGTCGCAAAATTTAATTGATTTTAAAATTGTTCATAGAAAATAATTATATGTGCACGACAAGAATTTTATAAAAATCCTTTATTTAAATAAAGTTAATTTTCAATATTCATGAAAGTTGTTAAGGAATTGTGTTATCCTAATATAACGTTACCAGATGCATCCATCGTTATACCGATTCGTCCTTTTTGCTTTACATATATATAGGTCAAAACTGTAGTATAATCAATTTGAAACATTTGATATTGTCATATAGCTCTGAATCTAAATATATCTCAGCATACAGTATTCTTTGGAAATCCTTATGTCATGAAGGTCTGAGGATCATTACTGGTTGCTCCAGAAATATAATATTTTGTGACTTAACAATCGATTTTGAGGCCCGATATAGTAACGTCGTCACATTAATTTACTGAAAAATCTAATTTTTGTAGGAAATTCATCAACGAAGCTATTGGATTTTTTGTCCAGTAAATTTATGTTGTGCTGTGAACTAATTTAGCTACGTCCAATAAATATTTTCAACTTCTATCTAGAACTAAAATTGACTTATATTATGTGCGATTCGACACTATGATTACGCTTCAAGGATGTCTTTTGTAGACGTCGAATACCCATGTAATATTTTTGATAAACACTTGGATAATTTAAATATAATATTTTTTATCCCTTATGCACATAAACTCATGGTGTAATTTAACTTTTTAAACAAAAATTACATTTATCATAAAATCCTGCGTTTGGATTTTTGTAACGCTCTATTATGTTATGTTTTTGCCACCCAAAGGTCATAAATTTTAATCTAAAACCTCTTTTATTATTGTATGCTCACGTCCAATTATTAAAACCCGTTTATTTGGCCGTTATTTTTCTGTAACACATGTTGTTTTTCTTCGAAAAATTTCCTTAAGCCCCGCTAATCAGCAATTGATTATGGGTTACCGCTCCTAGAATGATAGCAATTTCTCAGATTTTTTGAAAATTTTCAACAGTATTATGATAAACATTTTCTGTGTACACCATTTTTTGGAATTTTACATAAATTGTCGTCTTACTTTCATGATTTCAGCACTTCAACTGACAGTTCATGACCTGGTGACATATTTTGGCTATAAATTAAAAAAAAAAAAAATAATAAATTTTGGTATTTTAGGTCTAATCATTTTAAATATTCCCCAAATAACTTTAATTTTAACTTTAATTGGTTAAACGGTTCAAACTGCGGACTTCATGTCAGTCTGTTGAGTAAACATTTCAATTTGCACATATAATTATTTTCTATTAAAATTTAGAGAATGATATGTTTGTTTTAACGGTACTTTAAATACAATGGCAAGAGGAACCTAAAATTTTGCAAATAGGGACATTAGGTAAGAATGAAAAAAATTGTAAACCAAAGAAATGTATATCACTCTTGGAATATATAAAAACCAGAAAACAAATATTGCACATATAATTATTTGACAGAGGTACGTACTATGCTCAATAAGCTAGTTATATGCAAAAAGTGTTATTGTTAATTTAATTTTACTCTCTTGTGTACTAAATAAATTTTGTGTCTGAAAAAATTTTTGTCAAATTTTTAAAAATTAAAAATTCTTGACATAAAAAAATAAAATCAAGAAAATAAAATTTTTTTGTTAATGTTTACAAAAATCAATTTTTTATTTCAAAAGGCTATTGGTAAATTATTAGTGTTTAAAAGTGGTAAGTATCTGAATATTACTACAAAATATCCACTAATTTGTATTGTTTCTCTTAGGCACATTGGCACAAATGTATAATACCTTGAAACTCAACAGGCAACAAATTTGAAGCGATTGCAATTTAAGAAATACAATTACATAAAGGTAAGAAAAATTTATTGGCTATCTTAAAACAATTTGTTAAACGTATTAAACTCTTAACAATTTTCAGACGGGGGCAGGTCAGTAAGGTCCGGTATTTTATTCAATTTCTGCACGGGTCACAAGAATGCGCTTCAAGAATTAACTACGGTATGAAATAGTATGTCAAATCCTGATGTCCGCATATTTTCAAATAAATAAATTTCAAAAAAATTATCTGCTTTTTATTTTCAATACTTCAGTACTTACTTGTAACCGATAATGTAACTAGTTACTATTCATTTTGCTAATAATGACTTCTGTAATACTTTGAAACTAATGAGTGATTGAATAGCTACAAAGTAATTAGTTCTTGTAACGACATCTAAGTAATGACTTTCTGAAATGCCTACCTGTAATAATATAGAGTAAGTAGTTGCCTCTAATGACATCACCGTGTTAAAATAATGAGTTATTCATCTAATGTGAAAGTAATGTAAAGCCATTATATTAGCTTCTTATCTCATTACATGGCAAGCAAAGTTTTTGCTGGGTTATTTTAATAAAGAAAATTTAAAAAAAATTTTTCAATAAACAATTTACGAATTAAAGTTTTTGTTTTTACAAATTTTGTTATAGGTCCTCTTTCAGTAAAAAAAATTATTGACTTTATGAATTTTATTATTGTATTTGAAATTTAGTTTTTTCTGTGAACGATGAACTTCATTAATGTGTGTGGGTAAACTGTTATGAACAACTGAAAGATCCAAAAGAGAGCAAAAACTTCTCACAATTGACGATTTTAAAAACAAATCTGTGTTAAAATCCCCCATTACAATACAGTGATTATATCGGCTCGATAAGTCTATTATAAGGTCTTCACACTCAGAAAAATTTCCATGAGGAAAATAAATAACACCAACCAATATTCTATTTGTATCACTCACCTCAGCAAATAACGTCTCAATAATACTTTCATCTATATAATGAATTACTACACGAACCTTGTATTGTATTTATCAGATATATATAAACATTACGATTCGTTTCGAAAAGAAAAATTTCTTTTGATATTTTGATATCATACCTTTTTAGAAGGTTTTTGCATCAGTAAAAATAATGGCGTATTTTGTTTTTAAAAATTCCAACTCCTTCCCCTGCATATCTTCGGCTAAAAACGCACATTTTGAGTGCCATTTTGCGCAGAGACTAATCAATTAATTAAAAAAAAAAAAAAAAAAGACTAAGAAATTTTCAAATAATAGCTTTAAAAATTAATTATTTTAAAAAATAATTGTTATTGCAAAATTTTAAAACATGCGCATTATAATTCACAGTAGCCTTTGCATTTTATTGTTACAATATTCAATGTTTTTAATTTTGGTTTAAATAAAAAAAATTTTTTTGCTATTGTATGAAAATTTTAATGTCTTATAACTTTAAAGCTAAAAGTGGTAAAGTAAATATTTTTGCGTTATATTTCTAAGCAAATAGTATATTTTCATTGTATTTATAAAAAAATATATTTTTAAAACTTTTTTTAAAAAAGTAAATTTTTCGGACACCCTAGTTGGAACACGATGCATTCCAAGCGGGTTGAATAGTGCTCATTCTTACTAAAATTTTATGTAGAATTGATGTATAAAAGAAATTAAAAAAAAAAAAATCAATTGGATTCGCCTCTGCGCAAAATGGCGCTCAAAATGTGCGTTTTTAGCCGAAGATATGCAGGGGAAGGAGTTGGAATTTTAAAAAACAAAATACGCCATTATTTTTACTGATACAAAAACTTCTAAAAAGGTATGATATCTAAAAATTAAAATTTTGAAATTTACCCTAATAAACATACTCCGCCTCCTCGCATCCAGCAACTACCATTCCTAAAAAGTTGCAAGCCGTTTATTACTACACATCTATCAGATACAACTTTTCAACCATGTCTCTGAAACTCCAATCACATCGTATTTACAATCATTAAAAATATGTTTTATCACGTCAAATTTAGTGGAATTACTTCTTGGAACTATACTCTGAGCATTGGAGTGACAAACATTAAAATTATTTGTGTTAAAAGAAGAATTTAAGAATGCGCTATCACTTAACAAAGGCTATAAGTTACCAAAAATATTCATTGTTATTGAGCTTCAACATATGTGCAAATATATACCCATTTATAACATTAAATAATTTAAAAATTAAAATTTGATTTTATTACTCCTAAAAAATAACAACTGTGCATTTTACCAATCCGAAATTAGTGAAAAGTTAAAAATTAATAACAATAATTAAAAATTTCATAAGTCACAAAACACACAGTGGAAAAGTCTGTAGTTCTTTAATCTTAAATAATAAATAAAAAAACATTTACAATGATCTATGATAAATGGTATATCATTGTAATGAACAAATTTGGTTCTATGATAACAACAAAAATCTTGTGATAAGTAATATACACAGCCCGAAAAATGTATTGACACAGCACATACATTTTTATAAAATTGGCAGAAGTTTAATTGTTTTTAATAAACTTACAGTTGGATGTACCACATATATAAAACTAACACTTCTAACTGAAGCACTTCAAATGCAGTAACTTTTTCGGCCTTTGTATTTTAATATAAATAAGTTTCTTTAAGTAATTTTATTTTAATTATAAAATAAAATATTTAGTACAAAAATGTATAGATACCAAGTATTTTTTATTAATAACAATTTTGAAATTTATATTTCATTTTTTTGAAGAATGTATTTAAATGTTATAAACAAAACGTTTGAAGAAAAGAAATATTGTTCTCTTCATTGATGTAACGCAAGCTTCTGACAAAGTGTGGCATGAGGGCTTGTTATATAAAATAGAACAAAATTTACCCATAAATACACATAAATTATTAAAAAGCTATACATCTCATTTTAATTTTGAGTTTGGTGGTTGATGAGAAAGATGTTCCCGGAAAATTGTAAAACTTTTCTTGTCAGAAATTTATTTTTAATGGTGACTTTTTTAGGCTGTGGTGTAGCCTATTGAAGCAGGTGTGCTCCAAAGTAGTGTACTGGGCCCTATGTTGCACCTGATATACACCTCCGATATGCCAACTAATAGTCAAACTCATACATCAACATTTGCAATGATACAGCTATTTTAAGCACCCATCAATGTCCACAAGAGGTATCTCGAATTTTGCAGGATATTGAGGGATAGCTAAAAAAATCATCAGCATCAAGTATTGAGAAAATACAGAGACGCCAAAACAAAATAATGCGAATTATAACCGCAGCCCCCTGTTATGTAAGAAATATTAACATACATAAGAATCTAAACGTTCCTTTGGTAAAAGATGTAATAAAAGAACATGCAGGAGCATAATTGAAAAGGGTAGAAATACACCCTAACCCACTAGCTCGAAATATACTAAGAAGTAATGGACATATCTGACTGAGAAGAAAAAACACCTCAGAACTGAGCCGAAGTTAAACCATATGCATTAAAATGGCTTTTAGTCCGACGGTGGTTGGACTAAATAGATATTAATATTTAGATTTAAGATTTAATTAATTATTGTTAGTTCACTTAAATTTTGTGAAGATTAAATAAAATTAGCGAATAAAAAAAAAAAACTATTTTTGAAACTTATGACTAAATCTTTGAAAAGTTTAAGATGTAAAAATAATACTCTTTAAAATGTGCCAGATTTTTCCATAATTCTTTTTAATTCAAATATATTTAATTCAGTGAATTTTAAAAAAAAAAATATTTTGGTTAGAATTTGGCAATATTTTTACATAATAGTTCATGACTTAAATTAAAAATTGTATACAATTTTAAAATTTCTCAAATAATATTATTATTTTAATAATATGATCAGCTCATATTCTAGTATTTCTCACAATGCGAATGCCTACGTTATATAGCGAAGCTGTCACTACCAACTTCTTTAAAAATTTACATAGTTTATCATGACCTAATTACTTTTTAGCTTATTCTTAATATCCCATATTTGTATATTACTAGCTTGTACCGGTGAGTTTCGCTATCCCTTTTGATGCGATAACTAATATTTACTTTTTATTGAAGCTAATACTCCCTTCGGCCTTTCCGCCCTATTCAAATTTGATATGAAAATTATTTATACAATTTTCTTAAAACTTTCAGTAAATCACTCTTTCAGATATGCGAAAATAAATTATAAGGGCTACCCGTCCCGCCACCGCTATTCGTCCTATTTTCATTTCCCCAATGCAATATGATAAAAAAGTTGTATCCATAAAATTTGATAGCTCTCACTTTAATAGTTCTTTAGATATACCATTAACCCATTTCCAACCACTGCACAGTGTCACATTTATCCACATTAGAACGACAAAAATACGAAAATAAAAGCTTATTAATTGAAGTAATTTTTCTCGCATTTATTAGTAAACATATCACATAATATGGAAAACATGCTTAAAGTGTTGGTAAGTGTCTTTAGTTCGATTTATGGACTTTCAAATTTGTAACTTTTAAAAATATTTTAATTTTACTTACAACTTTTGTAAAGAAGTATGATAATTTTAACTTCATATATCTCAGTAAATACTGCAGATATTGATATGTATTTTTTGGCATGTAATAATAAAATATCCAAATTATTCCGCTGTAATTTTCTAGGATAAAAAAATAAATACTGAAAATATTGTTTTTTATTTAAAAGAAATCCAATTTAAAAATACGAGTTCCAATTTAAAAATACAATTATAATATAAAATGATATCTATAAAGTTATATCTGAGAATTTTGGCTGCGATTTTTTGCGATCTTTTAAAATATTAGAAAAAAATATGAAGTACCTCATTTAAGGAATTTCTTAAGAATTATTTAAACATCTTATGATAATGGCTGAAAATTTGTTATGCAAGTGTTACACTATGATTAATGTGATTAGATCTTGCAACGCCTACTTTTAAAATATTCCTTATTTTAATAAAATTTACAAAAATATGCAGGAAATTCATACAAATAAATAATTTTTTTTCAGTATGGGAGTGGCAGTGATTCTACCCGCCCATTTTAAGTGGGAATGTTTTTTTTTTTTTTTTTATTGAAATCTTTAATAATCAAAAAAGCCTGATGGCCTAGTAGATTACATAGTTATTTTAAGAGTAGGTAAAAAGTATTTAAATTATTATTCTTATAGATATCCCTTATTGCACAAATATGTAAATAGAAATTAAAAATAAACTGATATATATAAAATTTAGCCTGCGATAGTTTTTAAGTTATTAAACATTATTTAAGAATATTTTTTAAAAATTGCGCAAATTATGAGAAAAATTTCGTTCACTATAAGGCACAACATTGTTCCACAGTCTAGATATTCTAACCGTGAAAGATCGATGCATGTAGAGCGTGTTAAATCTAGGACATATAATTGCAGATGCTCGGGATGAGTGTGAAAAACTCACCAGACCTTGCAAATAAATAGGGTAACCAGATCTTTTTATTTTATAAAACAAGCTTATTAATCGCAGATTGATAAAATCATTAAAATTCATCCCCAGAAAATCTCTAGCCTCTGCAGAAACATGATTATAAATATCTAATTGGTATACAAATCTTATTACTCTGTTAAAACACTTCCTAAGTTTATCTATATTTGTACCTGTGGTGGAAGAGTAAATCTCAATCCCATAAAGAAATATTGGCATTATCAAAGTCTTAGCAATTAGTTTTCTGATACGAAAAGGAAAACATCAACCTAATGAGTTGACCCTTCTAAGCGTTAGCGAAACCTTCGATATTATACTGCGTATATGATTTTCGAAAGACATCTGATCATCCAAGTAGAATCCTAAGGATTTACAATTTGACACATATTCAATAGTTATACCATCTAGAGTTAGTTCAGGTAAACTTCTAACATAACTACCAAATTTCATACTATATGTTTTCAATGGATTTATAGATAATTTGTTATCTTTTGACCATTTAACTATGTTTCCCAAATCATTGTTGAATTGATTAACAAAATTAGATATTGATATATTTTTATCAAAGCAAGCATATATTTGAATATCATCGGCATAATTTTGTGCACTACAGAAAGTCAGTGAACTGAACAAATCATTGACATAAATCATGAACAATAACGGAGCTAAAATGGATCCCTGGGGTACACCACTATATAACCTAGCACATTCTGATACTTCATTCCCAACCTTAATAAATTGATATCTTTCATATAAAAATGATGATATCAATCTGCAGGACATTGATGAAAAATTAAACTGATCATGTAGCTTTCGCAAGAGCAATATATGATTTACAGAATCAAATGCCTTACTTAAATCTAAAAATACAACAACAGTACCAAAGCCTTTATCCACACTCATCCTAATTTTCTCTGCTAGATCTAGCATCAGTGTAGTTGTAGAATGACCAGCTCTAAAACCAGATTGTCGCGGCGATATTAGATTATTAAGATTAATATAATTCAGTATTCGTTTATTTATTATCGCTTCCATTATCTTGCTACAAACCGGGAGAATGCTTATAGGTCTGAAGTCTGTGCTATGCGTAGGATTTCTTATTTTAGCGATAGGTACGATTCTAGCAATTTTCCAATTACTCGGGTATACGTTGGTCATTAAAATAGTGTTATAGATATGCGTAAGAGGTTTAACTATATATGGCAGAATACAGCGTAAGAATCTAATACATAATCCATCAGGTCCAATAGATTTTGATTTAATGCCAGCTATTGCCTGAAGCACATCAATTTCATATATTCTCCCAAAATTAAAGCCATAATTTAGTGTACTATCAAATTGATTTGTATCTACAATAGTGTTATCTGCAGGTAGGATAAAACTATCGTTTAGTACATTCAGATCATCAAAAATTTCACTTACTCCCTTATCTACAATACCTGTTGATTTTAGTTTTTTCCAAACACTACCAGGAATTTCATTACTAAAATACCGTTCATACGATCTCCGTCTAGTTCTTCTTATAACTGATTTTAATTTGTTGCGATATTTACAAAATACTTTCCAACGCTCGCTATCGCTTCTTTCCTTATAAGCTCTAAATGCCAAATCTCTTAATTCTCTTGCTTCACGTATCTCCCTGCAGTTAAACCAGTCATACTTTTTTCTTATGAATCTTCTTTTAATTGGAACATGTTCATTATATAAATTTAAGATAAAGGAATTAAATTGTGCAACCTGAAAATTAGTGTCGGATGTTCTGTAAATACATTCCCAATCTATTAATTGTACATCTCTCTCACAATTGGCTGAATTTATATTTGAAAAATCTCTAAAAAACACACTATCCGATACATACTCAACAGGTAGTGAAATAGATACATAAATTAAAGCATGATGTGAATTAAGTGCTGGAATCTGAAATTGTCCCGACAATTTAACCATTTTTATCATAGAAACCAAAAAAAAATCTATTAGTTTTGTGACATTATAATAACTGTCAAAATGAGTTGGTAGATTATTGTGGACCAGGCATAAGTTATGATCATGACAAAAATTTCTCACCTCAGTACTATTTTCAAAAATATTAGTATTAAAATCTCCCATAAAAACACTACTTTCATATTGAGCAGATAAGTCACCTAAAAGATTTTCGCATAATTTAAATCTGCTATGTGGTAAATAAACTACTCCGACTAGAAGCCTAGTAGTTCTACTAGTTTCAATTTCTACAAAAAGAGCTTCACACATGCCTTCATCCATAACCTTATTTACAAATCGCGATTTCAACTTATTTGACACGTACATACATACTCCACCACCTCTTCTGAAAACTCTATCATTACGATACAATTTATAACCGTCAATACTGACCACTGCATCTGGAACACTTTCCCTGAACCAAGTCTCACTAACTCCCACTATATACAAATAACATCCTTCCAGAATTTGCCTCACTTCTTCAATTTTAATTGAACTTCTCGAAGGAGATAAGCTTTGTGCATTAAAATGTCCTACATTGAGATTACCTTTAATCAACTGAGATCTTAACACTGAACTATCGCTGGCTATGGGACCTATATTATCAATTAAATTCATATTTATAGAATACTATACATATTTGTGCAATAAGGACTGTACTTATATAATTTTTAATTAATAAAAAAATAATACAATAAATTTTATTTATAATCATATTACTATTTAACATCGTAATCCGTAAAAAATAAAATCTGCATATGAATGCAGTTATATACATATGTGCATTGAAAAGGCTGGTATATGTTTTTATTTTCTTATATAATACTATAATTTTCTATTAGATATCTATAATCTATATAAAAATTTGAATTTAAAAGTTCTTTTTATTCTCAATTTAATTTTATAATAACAATATTATGATTTTATTTATTTGTTATTATTATTTTTTTCCATGAAGTACAAATAACGCAAGCATGGCGAATTCTATAACTGACAACATCAAGATGCAGTAAATTTATATTTTTAGTTGATATCACTTATTAAGAATTCGGCCCGCTAGCAATTTAGCACTTAAAAAACATCAAAATATAAATTAAGCAAGTAAATATAGAGATTTAATTGTGCATCCCTGATTTTACAAAACTAATAATCTATTTTGTTTTTATCCATCCATTCTCTTATATAAAGAACGTTAAAGTATAAAGTGAAATAAGCAAGTAAACATCATGTTTGAATATCCATCTCTGTTTTACAAATATAATTAATAATCTATTTTGTTTTTATCCAGCCATTCTTTAGGACCTTATATACTAACAGAATATACAATTTCAGACCAATATCTCCAAAATTGGATTTTTGTCGTTCTAAAACTGCCAAATGTGACACTGTGCACTGTTGTGTTTTCGCATCAGTAACTTTACCTATACCGTAACTAATTTAGTTTCAAATTAATGATAATGTTTTACATTTAGCTTGGAATGTTAACTAATTGAATTGACAAAAAAAATTAATTCTGACATTTTTTTACCCCCGGTAGAGTGGATCAAAAAAAGATTTATAAAATAGACCTTTTTTAAAATTTAAAAATTCATTCGAAAAATGTTACAAAATATCTTGAATAACCTTTCAAACGATAGCCAAGACATAAAAAAATATGAAACCTTTCACTTTTTGACAAATAATTTAGGGAGATAGAAACACCAAGCTCCCAAAAATTGATGTTGCGAAAACGCATCATTGGTCAATTAGGGGTAGTCTGATTTAGCTACATTACGCAAGGTGGCGCACTGAAATTATGGATATTTTTAAAGTAATGTAGTATGTTAAAATTATGGAAAATAATTAAGAAAACCTTAATAGATAAACGAATATACAATTTTTTTGAAGTAAAACTTCATGTGCAATATAATTTTTTACTCTAGCCTTAAAAAAGTTGTATTCTATATTATTTATGAATTATGTAGTAAAAAAATATGCAATTGTCAGCAAATTACAAGTGGTTATACTTTTTACACTCATTGAGAACAAATGTAAGAAAAATAATTTCCAAATGATCGACGCTACCTGAATATGAAGTGTATTTTGTGAAGGATGCTGTTATATTGAATATGATCACAAAAATTCTAGAAGTTACCTGAAAAATTTAGAAAACTGATACATAAAACCAATAAAACTATGTAATTTGTTGCTAATTTTTTCAATTGTCTTAAAAAAGGGTATTAAAAAATGTTAAATACCAATGTGAATATGTAAAATTTCATAATTTTCGAAACAGCCTTTTTCTATTTCATTTTCGGTTTTCAATCAAATGAGATTAAGAGGATATCAAAATATAAACAAAATAAAATCTCCAAGGATATACAAGGTATAGTAAAAGAAAAATCAGTGAATATAACTGCACGGATAAATGAAAGCAAACACATTTTTTTCTTAGTGATTTGAAAATTGGTATATTACCCAAATTTTTAAATCCTGTTTTAATTGAAATACATCATATTATGACCCACTGCATTTGGTATATTACCATGGTTTACGATTTTTAAAATTTGGGAATATTCTGCAAGAATAACAGAATCGATTTACGTAACATTTGTGCTTGGAGCACAACGTGGTTAGGCAGTCTGCACGAAGGACCAAAATGCTTTCCTGACCACCGTATTGAAATCATAATCAATATGATGCGCAAACAGATAATCGAATGCAATGTACATTACATTTCAAATGGTTTAATGTGTAACATATTTTATTTAATATATAATCTGTTTTATAGATTATATGAAATTATTTATTCTTACACCGTAAGCTATTTAACGTTTTTACGTCATTATTTAGTTACCTTAAACTCCAATTTAAATGGTCCACCTCCAATTATTTTTGTTTACACTTAACATATTTAACATACAATTTGTAAAATAATCACAAAATTTAATTTAAATGACAAATAAAACTCATTTTGCCATACAATTTGTTTAAATGTCTACTTCGTATATGAGCAAAAAAACATACCCCTAATTGACTATTGATGCGTTTTCGCAACACCCGATATCTCGGAAACTAAAAAAGCTAGGATCACAAATCTTTCGATTTTATGATCACAATCACTAAAATAGACACCACTCCTAATTTTATTAATTTATTTTAACGGGATCGGGTAGTGGTAAGAAATGGGTTAATAATTATTGTTTTATATGGGGGGTACCATTTTTCTTTTTTCTATTTTCCCTTTAGATTTACCCGCCCCATTTTCATCTCAGTTATGTAAATTTATAGTAAAATTATTTCCACAAAATCTAAGGACATTATCTGTAATAATTCCGATATGGACCACCATTCCCCTTGCTCCTATCCAAAAATGAAACAGCTTATTTTACTTTCGGATATTACAGGATGATACTATGTAAATTTCAAGGAAATTGTTCCTGCGGTTTAGCTTTCTATAAAGCCCAAACAAACACATTTTCATTTGTATGTATATAGATATAACTTTTATCATGTCGTCTTTAACAGCGAATTATAATTTTTTACATAGTAGTAGCAAATTGTAATTAAAAACAATTTTTCAAATTTGTCAACGTCTAATTTTAACTCTCTTTAATCATCTCATTAAGAACCTTATAAATATTTTAAAAAAGTTTCTTAAAAATTAAACTAGTTTTTTTTTTTTTTTTTTTGACAATCTCTTGTCAAAATCACTAATGCTACAGAAATCCTTGAATTACAGCAAACACAATCTTGAAAGAAGTTATCTTATAATCTAGAAACAAAATACTCGTACGCACCCAAAACACATGTTAACATTAAATGACATTATCAGCATATTTACCGTGAAGAGAGAAATGAAAAAACATTATTTTAATAACAACAACATCAACAAAAATATTTTTAGCTCATTTGCCGATGACAGCAAAATCATCTACAACATCATTGTCATTTCCTTAAGCAGCAACATTATCCGTTGTGGTAAAAAAATATCAAGTAAAATATATAGAAACATTAGTAACATGAATATAATATTTATACGTTTATATTTCCCATTTTTACATTTTGTTTCTTAAAAGATGAAAACACATTTTATGCTTATCATTTGTTATAAGATTTTACTAATTAAAATTCCCTTAATATAAAATGTAACTAAGCCAACGTTTGGTAACACGCACGGGTATGAAACATTATAATCTAGTTGAAGATAAGAAAATTTAGTAGCTGTAGAGTGAAGGAGGAAAAGTAATTGTTAAACATTCCATCACATACATACCAAAAACGACAAAATATCATTACATTTCTTACCCTTTTAGAATCGTATATAGTTACAGCTACACACACATCTAAAACTGGCATATTTTAATCACTTAATGTTGCTGCTGTTGTTGTTGTTTTAGTCCCGTTCTCTTATTATGTGTTTGAGATCTGAAGGCGAATAAAAAGTTGTACTTGTACCTCTATGGGGTGAAAGTGTCAGTGTTTGTGGGAGTTAATTTGGGAGTATGTATTTGTTTTTGTTATACTTATGATTTTAATTAAGAAAACATGTTTTTAATTAAATTCAAAATATGTTTTATAATTATTATGATTATCAGGGCAAGTTTAAATATGCATGAAAAAAACTAAAATATGCGCTTGAAAAAGCACGAAAAAATGGGATAATATGCACAGAAATATGCAAAAATAGCGTGAACATGTATAGAAAAACTGACGTATTTATGCATTTTTATATATTGATTTCGATTTTTATAAAAATAAAAATATATTAATTTTTAAAGTTATATTTGACATGTTTGAATTTTTTTTCTTTACATTTTTTACAACGTACTCAAAATAGTCACAAAAAAATTCTAGAAATCATTTGAGTGAACTCAAGAAAATCAATAAAAAATTGCATTTTTGTTAAGAAAACTAATTTTTATTTCCATTATATGCAAATTTATGCCAAAATTTTAAAAACAAGAATTTTTTGTGAAATTCATTTAAAATATGCAAATGCTTACTTTCCAAGCGAAAAGCTTGAAAAACTTGCCCTAATGATTATAATTGTTTAAAAGTCTTAAAAATAATTTTTATTTTCACAAAATAATATTAGTTATTTTTCAAATGAGATTAATGTGTAATTTAAAAAATTTGTGCTTTTGCTAATTAAAAAAAAAAAAAAAATGAAGCTGTATATTCACATAAGCCTAGGGTTCTTTGATTTCATTTTGTATCTAATTACCTACTAAGTTCTGTTTAGAAATGTTTATAAAAACCAATTTGTTAATCAAACATATAAAAGAAGGAAAAAAAGTAATAAAATAATTTAATTGCCTTTTTCGTTGCTAATATTCAGAGCACGTGTACTGCTTAATGTACATATGAATAATATAGGTTTATTTAAATAAATTCCCATTCAAATGTCTATTCATAGAGAACATATTTTGCCAATATGATTTTTGTATGCTTAATTAATTGTTTACTTTTAGTTCTTGTTTTATTGTTCTTAATGCGCCAGTTGTTTCTAACTTGTTTAAGTTTTTTTGTGAGGTTAATGCGTTTATGACATGAACTGTTTAATTATTAAGTTTGTTATATGGAAGTAAACAAACAAGTTTTAATTTCTTTGAATTTTATTAATATCTTACAAATATTCATACTCATTTGTGCAAATATTGGCAAGAAACTATTTAGTACTTACTATATTACGAATTTCATGCTATTATCACATATGTAAAATACCAAACTTTGTAAAATCATAAATACGTACTAATTCTAATTTTTGAAATTTCACAAAATATATGATTTTATTAAAAATATTAATTTTTTAAAAAATTTAAATATTTCATTATGTATGTAATATTAATTGCTCATATATTATGAATTTAAATTCAGATTTTGGCACCTTCCCACCCCACCACTGCTCACCCTTTCTTATTCAACTACGAAGTTTTGTAAGAAATTAGTTCCAACAAAATGTTTAGGAAAAAAGTGTTTCCAAAAAGTGGCAAGGACATGTTTAATAGATATTTTTTTTTTTTTTTTTTTTTGTTAAGATAAATATGCGTAGAAAACTATATTGATCGTTGTAAGATTTACATGGGGTACCAAGAAAAAAAAAATAAGTTTGTTTATCCCCTTAATGTTCTAGTTTCTAAAAATCCATCCTTGGTTAATGTCAATTTAAATCCTAGGTCTCATACCTCTACCTTTTATCCCTTGTGCTGGGAGATGTTGAATGAGTTTGTCGATGTTGGAGATCATAATTAATTAAAAAATTTTTATATTTTGTTTAAATGTACTTTTAATGCACTTACTTTATTAAATAAAATATTGTTTTTTAATTATTACAACGTAATAAATTATGAATATAAAATATGTAGATATCCACTTTTGCCTAATTTGAAGAAAATCATATCAATTATTGATCTTTCATGGAATTTATGACAAACATAGATTATTATAGTGATTAACAGTATTATTGTGGTTTTTTGTATATGCAATAATACATACAATATTATATAAATATATGTATAGAATACGCTCTCGTTAAGAAATGTATATTTATCATACGCTCCGCATACGGTACCTTATAGAAAAATACCTCAAATCTGTCGTTCTTAGCAAAAAGTGTTTCTTAATACATGGCTATACAATATTTTAATAATAGAATCCAAGATATAAATTTAATTACTTTTTATAAAATATTCGATACGCAATAAATCTTCAAACAAAAACAATAATATACATTTTAATTAAGAAATATGAGACAAATCATCATTTGGTTTGGCAACGTGTAAAATAAAGAAAATCCAACCTCTTCATTTTCCACTTCACTCAATAATCGTTCAACGCAATTTCGTTGAAAAATTATTGTCTTGTATTAAATGTTCGATACAGTTAAGACATTGTTAATAAGTTTCTTGGTTGTTTTTTTTTTTTTTTTTTTGTTTCATTTAGCTTTTATTTTATGAAAAATAATACAATTTATGCTTAAGAAATAAAAATAATTGCTGTTTTGATAACAACATAAACGATATATTGCTGCTAACATTGCTACCATGGCTAGCAGGATTGCATTATATAAGAGAAATAAATTATTATAAATACATAGAATGAAATAAATACCCCAAGTGGAAAAATAATGAGAAATTTTTAAAATAGAAAAAAAAATTAAAAAAGATTCGGCTGTACCGAATCTTTGATACCCTTCACCATATTACCATCTTACCATCTTATCGACATCATATTACCATATTACCGACAATTAATAAAATTTTCGCCTTAACGTATGCTTGCATATTTTCTAAATCTAAATTTTTTTCAAACTACGAAAATTTGAATATGAAAAAAAAAAACAATCATAACAGGCTTTGCTTTTAAAAAAGAAACAACAACAATTCCATATATATTTATTTTTGTATGTACAAACTGACTGAATAAACAAAGAACAACAACAACACTGTTATTCATTGTATTACTGCTGTTGCTAACTAAACTACTTGTCTATACAAAAAACAAAAAACGTCACTAATAGTCATTACAATGCTTAATATAAATGTTTGTGTATGTATTTATGTATATTCTTAACAGATATGTTTTAGTTTTAAAAAATAAACAACAACAATTCCATATCTATTTCCCAGCGGTAAAATTTTGAAGGCCTCCATCGTTCAGGGCTTCTAGAAGGTATATTTACACCTTCTTTAGAATGGAGTTGCTCATGCTAAAATGCCTTCTATAGTAAAGCCTACAAGAATGCCTCATTCTTGCCTTCCAAAATATTCAAAAGAACTTCCGACTTCGCTTCTCTTAAAAGGCGAGATAGAAGCAGCATTTTTTTAATATATTTTGTTTTAAGCAACAACAAAACTTTGCAGAAAAATACATCGCCCTACTTCGCTTCTCTTAGAAGGGAATAAAGGAATATAATTTTTTTATTTAAGCAACAACAAAACTATTCAAAACCGTTACAAAAACAAGATCAAATTCCAAAAAAAAATATTTTGTTATGTTAAATGCTTTATCTGGCCTTTTAGAAGGAATACATTGGGTCGCGAATGTGTAAGGCCTTGATTGCAATGACATCACGTGTAAAAAAATACATAAACACGGAATGCAAGTAGAATATTTGAAGAAGGCCTCCCGGCTCTAAAAAAGGCCTTCTGGAAAGACTTTTTACCCCTTCCTTTTACCGCTGGGTTTATTTTTGTACAGACTGCATATACAAAGAACAACAACAACAACACTGTTATTCATCATATTACTGCTGTTTCTAACTAAACTATTTGTCTATACAAAAAACAAAAAACGTCACTAATAGTCATTACAATGCTTAATATACATGTTTGTTGGTGTATTTATATTCTTAACAGATTTGTTTTTTGGCCATAACTCTGTTGATTATGAACGAATTTGGTTTATTAAAAAAACCGAAATTTTATAAAAATATTTATGACTGATATATTTAAAAATAAAAAATCTATAGCTTGAACAAGGGCTTCAAAAATAAAAAATTCGTTTTCCCCGATATCTCAGTTATTACTGAACCGATTTATTTAATTTTTTCAGAACAAAAATTCAGAAAATAATTTTCGAGCCCCCTTTAAAAATTCGAAGTCCCTGGTATATGCAGAGGCTTCAGAAACTAAAAAACCGGTTCTAAAAACCGATTTTTAAAGCATATCTCCACCATTTATAAACCGATCTTCCTGATTCAAAAAACTGAAATTTTATAAAAATATTTGTGACCGATCTGTATAAAAATAAAAATCTATAGCTTAAACCAAGGCTTCAAAAAATAAAAAATGCGTTTTGTCCGATATCTCAGTTATTACTGAACCGATTTATTTCATTTTTTCAGAACAAAAATTCAGAAAAAAATGTCCGAGAATTCTTTGTAAAAACGAAGTCCGTAGTGTATACAGAGGCTTCAGAAACTGGAAAACCGGTTCAAAAAACCGGTTTTTTGAACATATCTCCGCATTGTATGAACCTATCTTGCTGAATTCCAATAGCAAAATTCTCGAAAGCATTTCCGATCGTTTGACATACATATTATATATGTCAGTTATCGGTGGGCTTCATAAACGCCATTTCAACCGACACACGGACGGACGGACGGACATGGTCCAATCGTCATCGCTTCTTACAAGGACTCCGAAAATATAAACTTTTTTGCTCTCCGACGAAAATTGTGGAAATTACAAACGTAATGACAAACTTATATATACCCTTTACACCTGTGGTGAAGGGTATAAAAATGAAATAGTGTTGCTGATATCCAACTAGATGAGCACCATACAAGTACATACTAAGACACAATAAGAAAATTATCTCTTCTTTTTTATAATTGGTTTTAAGAAAAGAAGACGGAAATAATTGATATAGAGTTTTTCTGCTTCTAAATTTAAATTTCTTCTTAACTACAAATATCAGTTAATATTCGTTGTATCCTTATCTACTTTGATGTAGGGTATTGAGACATGAAAATAAATTATATATTAAAAAAATAATTACAGAAAAAATTTGTTAGTTGTATTTATTATGAAAAGGACTGGATCAAATACTGAGGAGGCAAAGAAATAAAATAAAGTAAAAATAAAAACACAAAATAAATGTTTGCATAAGACACGTTGTTGACAACATTTATTGTTGCTGGCTGGGCTCCTCTTCTTGTTATTATTATTTGTTTAATGTTGCTGTAGTTGTTGCTATCAATGTTATTAATGCCTAGATAAAAGTAAGAAATTTTCCAAATGAAAAAAAAAAAAAAAAAATACTCATTATCTTTATTTATTTCGTGCTTTATTACAAATAAACAAGCAGGCAACAAATATAAATAAATAGATACATATCTACATATATACTAGAAGAACGTCATAGCGAAATATATATAAATTAAATTCAAAATTTATTGTCACTACTACAGCTTGCTGGAGCAGAAGAAAAATTCTAAAGGTATGAGAAAAAAAATATTTTTATTACACAGTCCTACTTAATTTAGTTTAACAACTTGTAAGTTATAAATACATTTGTATTACTAATTAAAATTCTTAAAAGGCGTTTTAATTAGCCACTTTCAAGGGCCAGTTAATTTTCAAGGAGAAGTATTTCAACCATAATTTGTTTTGTGTTTATTTAAAGTTAATGAAATTCATGGCAAAAAATAAAAATTAAGAAAATAACGAATTTTTATTAAATTATATTTAAATATAATAAATTAAATAAATATTTTTCATGAATATGTAATTTTATTGCTTAAAGTTTTTCCTTTAAATAAATGACGCATTATAGTTACTTTACTAAGTATTACACATTAAATATTAATTTATTTATGTCTATATTTAATTGATTTTAATGAACGTCCATCTACTGATAGTAATTCACTGCAATAAAACTGTGGTTACTTACTGAGGTCAAAATTTGTAATATAAATAATAATCATGAATTCATTCATATTACTTTCATTCACAATAATATTCATTTGTTTATTTACTTATTATACATATATGTAATACATTTATATTTTTGTACTTATTATATAAAGTTATACCGAATTTATATTTATATAAAATATTTGTTTATTCGAAATGCAATTAAAAGAGGAGATATTAAATAAATTAGATAGTTTGACTATTTACCATGTTAAATTTGTGTAGAACACAGTATGAATATGAATCAAGTTTTAATGTGCACTGAAATTGCAAGTTAATTTTCGATAGAAATATATAGTTCGCTATGAAATTTGTATTCGGGTAGGTGAAATAATCGAGCGATCAAAACTAATTTAAACTGACTTTATACTTGTACAAAAATAATTTCTCGTGAAAAATTTCTTCAAGATTGCGACTTGTACTTTGCTCGGAAAATTTACATGGGCAGACAGGCAATATATAAAAATATATTGTTACAAACATAATATGCACATTTTTCTGCAAATATATGATTATTATAATATTTTTAAAAAAGGCTTCTAAAAATCATATGTTAGCACTACATTTTATCTCCTCCCATCCCTTCACCTGTGGCTAAGTGTTTGTAAAATGCTGATTTTGTTTCCCTTTGCAATTTTTAAAATAGTTAAAATAGAAGTTTACATAAAACTCAACTTTTAATCAATCTTCTCATCCACAAATTTTATACTTTTTGTGTTTGTGAATCAATAAAGTTGATTATTAGTCTTTAGATCCCTACCAGTGATTTAGAAATTGTGGGTTCCATACATTTAGGTCGAAAAAAAGTTTCTATTTGTCACCGGAATGGAAATAATGGAAAAATATTTTAAAATCTGCCACCATTGAATATTTGTCCTTCAGAGTACTTTTTAGTGCATTTTTGTGAAATTATTTTTAAAAACTTATTGAAAACAAAACAGCTTTAGAAATTTTTTGCTCATAAAAGGTACAAAAGTATATAATTTTCATATATTAAAAAATAAATAAATAAAAATAAATAATTATATTGAAAGTTGTTCTCCATGGTATAAAGAATAATCGACTATAGAAAAAAAATTGTTAAAATATTTTTTTTTTTATTTTAGCTCAAAAGTATGAATACTTTTACAACCATTCCAAAAAATAGTTTTAGATAAAAATTACTTGATGACTTTCCATCGCTTACTTGCAAAAAGGTTGTTATATTTTCCCTTACTACTGTGTCAGTAAAAAATTTTTTATATATATGTATATGTCTGTTTATTTACATTTACATTAATTAAATTCATTTACTGCGAAAAAAAAGAAATTGCAACAAAAAACTTAATTAAATTAATAATGCATTTGTTCGATTTTTGTTTTTTACATTTTTACTACTTTTCATTTGATTGTTTGTGTACAATTGTTTACAAAAAACAAATAGAATAAACTAATTAATTAAATAAAGTGGCCACTATGAATGAAGTCTCTATATGCAAACATTATCATCAGCGTCATCATCATGTCAGTAGAGACAAATTTAACAAATTTAATTGATATGAATTAAGAGCTGGATTAATACAATTGCTGCTTGGAATTAAAAAAATCACTTTAATAATTCTTATTTGATTTAATTAAAGGTTAGTTTAAAATGAATATCCTTAATAAATTTGCTAATGGCTTTTAACATTTAATTTTGTGTTTTTTTTTTTTCTACTATGAATATTGTATGTGTTGATTTGAGGTTTTTTTTTATTAATTAAACAAATATTATTTATTATTAGTTTTTTTCTTTTTTTGCTCATTTCTCTTTTATTCTGTCTAAATTGTAATGCTAATATTATTTGTATCCATAGTTTTTGTTTTGTTTATTTTATTTTTTTTTTTAATACAAATAAATAGCAGTTAATTAGTAGTTTTATTTTGCTGTCATAAATAAAACAAATGTTAATTGTTTATTTGTTTTGTAGCATTGTTTTAATGTTTTTTTTGTGCATTATTTAACTAGACAATCACTTTTGTTGTATTTGCTTAAAATTGTAATTGTTTTATTGTATTCATATTTGATTGTTAAATTTTTGTTTATTTGCTGTCTATTATTGTTTTATTATTAGATTTTTGAGCTTCCGAAGAGATATGCTTCATATGGCATTCCATATTAAGTAGTCGAAAATCTGAAAAGTATATATAAAAAATCGGAAGAATTTGCTGTCATAAAGATTTTGAAATATAACTAATTCAGACAGTTGGATTAAGAAATAGTTAAAAACTATGACACTTGACATTTCTTAAACATTTTGAAAATAATATTATGAAAACTTAAATTGTTCATCTTCGTCTGGAATACCACCAAGAGTTTATTAAATTCGTATTGATCTTAAAAAAGTCTACTAGTATACATTTAAATTCAAATAATATTAACATTATTTATAGTTATCTGCCTGTATACTCATGTATATAGAAAAATGTTGTAGTATTTATTTTATTGTTATTTATTTACTTGTGAATACTACTCGTATTTGTTGCATAATTGTGGAACATTATTAAACAATTAAAAATTAATGTAAATTTTGTAATTAAATAAATTAATTACTACTCTTTCCATATTTCAACCAAAATGCTCACACAAATATTTTATACAACTCTATGGATTTAAAACTGGAAAAAAGAGGTAAAAATAATAAAAATATGCAATTTGTGGAATGATGTTAAATAGTTTTTTTTTTTTCTCTTTTAATTTTATAACTGTATTTTTTTATTGCATCACATATATAATTGTACTTAAATATGTAGGAATATTGTTCGTAGTTATGTGTGTTGTATTGCGGTGTATTGTACATGAATATGAAAATAAAAATTATTGAAATTATTAAATAAAATTAACAATAAAACGTTTACTTACTTGAAGAGAAGGCAATCAACAACTATTTAAATGAAGATGGTGAATTATTTATTATTGCTCTTCCTGACCTCCTCCAAATGAAACATTAAATAATAAAAGCAGTTGCAATAAATAATGGTGAAGCATTAAAGGTTGAAGTTTTATTAAAATTTGTTGCTTTAATTTAAAAAAGCGTCATCAGGAGTTTAAAAACAAAGGTGTTTTCCATTGCAATAAAGTATTCATTCCTTTCTCTCAAACATTTTGTGGTTAGGTATCACATGATCTAATATAGGGTTGTTGTAAAAATTGACAGATAGTGAAATAAATCCTTTTATTTCAGTAATATAAACAACTTTGACTAAATCCCTCGTAAAATATTTTCATAAATAGTAAATTATTTTTCATCTCACTTCCACAGTTCTACATAAAACACAGTTTTACAATTGACTCTTATTATTCATAGACCGCAGATACAATATTTCAATTAACAGCAACAATATATAAAATTTTTTTCGTTTTAATTCACTCCAAGAATTTTTTTTGCAAATATTTCAATTCCATTGCATAATTTTCATACAACTTACAGATTTTTTTATAAAATAAAATATTAATAAATAATAGAATATTACTGTAACAATTTATGCATTTTATTTTTAAAACAATGAACAATAAATATTAAATATAAAAAAATAAATGAAGCTTTTTTGAGCAATATTAACTTATAAATTTGTTGAATTGGCAGTGATTTTATTACGTAACAATAAATTTCGAACGTTTTTTATTGCAGACTAAATGAAGGTACTTCTGCAGTAAATTAATAAACAAAATTTTTAACTTTAGAATATGAATGTCTCACGTGTAATTTTGTAAGGATACTGTGTTTAAATGTTCGTCGTTTTCACGAAAATTATTGCTTTTATGAAAATATTGATCAGTAACAAAACCATCAATCTATTCTTGAAAACAATTAAATTATATGCTAACAACTAGTGTTTGAAAATGATCGCCAAATTAGTTAGGGGCGACTTTTTTTTAAGGAGTTTTTCGGCTACTAACATCTATTGACTATTTTTATATCCTACACCACCGTAAGTAGGGAGGGTATTATGCGTTTGTGCTGATGTTTATAACACCCAAAAATATTTATACCAAAATTTATACCAATCGGCTTAGAATCACTTTCTGAGTCGATCCCATTAAAATGTAACAATTTAATATTCCACACAATTAAGTTTTATATAAATATAAATGATAGGCATAAATTTTACGAAGATCAGTCCATAATTCACCCAAAAGTGAATAAATTCATATAAATGTTAGTATCGACGTAATATTCTGTATTCGTATGTTTTATTTTACACTTAATATAAGTATCGGTCTACAACTGGCCATAGGTCTAGAAAAAAAAAGACCCCTTCCAGAATTTTGATGAACACAATGGTGTAAGTGATGATATGGTCGGGCTTGACCGCTTATATCTTCCTTTCTCGTTTTAAAATAAATTAAAAGTTTAAGTGAAGGAAATTTGATAAAATTGCGACATCATCTAAGTACTTAATACTATTTAACAAATGTAAAAATAGTATATGCATTGTTGATTACTTTTCAGCTCTCCCTCGTAGTGTCATATTATTAGCAACATCAATTCATTCCCTTGACTTATTAAAATCAAGCAATACAAAAAAAAAAAAAAAAGGAATTGCAAATCAATTTCAGTGTCGTTGGACATCAGTTAAAGCATTCATTAATTTGTTCGTACATTCATTGTTTTAATAAATTTTTAATTGTTTAAATTTGTTCATTTAAAACAAACTTCAAATAGTCTTGAATTTATATTTGAGTTTTGTTTTTCATAAAGTTAATTCTTTGTTGTTTAATTGTGCATGTATTACTTATTGTTTGCTAGTTGATCTGCTATATGTACATTAGGGTAATAACTTTTTGTATAAAAAAGGTTCCAGCATTGAAAGTAATAAAGGAATGTGATTATAATTTTTCTATAACTGTTGTAATTAGAACCACTTCAGATTCTTCAATAACATCCTTAGAACTAGTGGTGTTGCAACCAGTTCTGGCACTCATGGATTGGAACCTTCTTATGATTATAATTGGTTTTAAGGAATATTTTTGAGAACTAATGCTTAAGAACTAAAAAATTTCATAGATAAAAAAAAAACAAAATGTTTAACAAAACTAAATTGATTTTAAAAGTTGTCTTTAGGAAGTGGCTCTTTAAAATATAAAATAAAAAATAGGTTATAAAACTGTTACCTAACGCTTGTATGAAATGAGTTCTGAATGTGACAATTTCGAATAAAAATCATTGATCAAAAAACTAGTTCTACAATCGTTCCATAGAATTGGTACTGCCTAGATAACGCTTCTACACAACTAGTTCTGGAGGTGACAATTTCAAACAAAAATCATTGGTCGTTACGTCAAAGTAGAACGAGCACAGGCTATTTTCATGTGTTCTGTAACTAGTTGTAGAACTAATAAAATTTTTCCTGGGGTCAGTGCAATTTCTGTTAAACCGTGAAATTAATATATAAAATGTATAAATAAAATATTTGATTTTTTTTTTTTCACTTGTAATGCTATTTTTCCTCCAACTATGACATTTTATGATGCATATTGAAATGTACATTCAAAATCATTTTCAAAATTCGCCATTAGGTAGTGCTCTGGTATTTTGAGGTCCAAAAATAGTTATACCTTAATGTATGCTGCTGCTTCTGTATGCAATAGCTTTGTTGCAGGCTTCATGTGATTGTTGGTTGGTGTTGCAAATACAAGTTGTAGAAAGCAGCATTGGTGCTAGTAAGAGTATGAGTTAAATTCAATTGGAAGAGTGGCTTTGTTATATACAGTTGTTGTTTTTATTGATATACTTTGTTGTTTATGGTGGTGGTGATTGTACAACACAAAGAAAAAGGAAAAAAGTTTTTCTTTTTCCTGCGATTTTTTTCTATTTGTTGTATTTTTTCCTAGTTCAACAATAAATCTTAAAAAGGAGTCGAGTACGAGTGGTTTCACTTTATATATTTTTTCTATACACTAGTCTACATAAAAATATACATATATATTTTTCCAATTGATTTAGAGTAGCCGTTTTGTTTTTTATTGTTTTAAAACAACAACAAAAACAATAATAAAAAACCCAACTACAAACAATAAATTTGTTCATGGTCTATGGATTGGGAAAACAAGCCGGAATAAAAAACGTTGAAGTTGAAATGGCGAGAAAAGCTAACAAATTATTGTGGTATTAAACAAAAATTCACCAAAGGATAAAGATCTTGAAATAGAAATACGAAAATAATCAACAAACCATATAGTTCGTTCTTGGATAATTTTTGAAGCCCACAACAATTCGCAATGGCAAAGTCCACATTTTTTGTTTTTTTGTGGAAAATAATGGGTTAGTGGAAAAGGAATTTCTTGTTTTATTCATAATTGAAACAAATTTTTTTTTTTTTTTTTTAATTTCAGTTTCTGAATTTTTTGTGGAACTTTGATGTTTGGTTGAAAGTTTTGGTAATAAATTGATTTTTTGTAATTTTTTTTTTTTTTTATTACACAAAAAAAAAAAAAAAATTATTACCGTATATTTTTCAATTAACACAGTTTTTTCATTTTGCATCAAAATATAATGAATATATTCAAGTAAATGTAAAATAAAAATAAAATTTAAGTAAAATTTTTCTTCTCATTTAAATTTTTAAATTATTGATTTTATCAATCTTTTAATTGGAAATTTTTTTTTTTTTTTTTAATTTTTTACAGTTTTTAATAATTGATGTAATTATTTTGGTAATAGCTGCAAATTTAAAAAAAATTTTAATTGAATGAATCATTTACTAATATATTTGGCGATTGGTGACTCTTTTCTGTGTAATTTAGTAAGGAGTTATTTAGTAATTGTACACTCCGTTGCAGAACTATAAATACACACTATTAATGCGGACTTCTGGAGATATAGTAATGAAGATAAGCAATATGTAAAAGCAATTGAAATAGAAAATATTTCTATGAAAAATTTTTTTCTACTTTGAATTTTACTATGTATTTTAAGGTAAAAATTACTTAGCACACAGAAAAAATTAAATTTCATTTTCTATTACTAAATTTATAAAATCAATTTTATTTTTTACTGAAATCGGACCTATCACTGAATTAGTAAAATCAAACATTTAAATTTGTAAAAGTTTTATTGAAAAAAATATACATATTTTTTTTTTTTTTATTTTGAAATTTTTAAATGAAGCAATTAAAATAATATTTAGTTTTATGTAAATTTTCAAACAAAATTTATTATTGAATCATTGAAAGAAATGCCAGTTTAAACATTACTTCAGCATAGAAATATCTCAATCGTATTGCAAATAAAACGTCGAAAATCCTTTAGTAGGCCAGTGTTATAACTTTTTTTTTGTATATAAAAAATTAATTTAACCCGTCTAGGCCGCATATATTAGTTATAAGATGGACTTACGAAAGTATTTGCAATATTCCTGCAAAAATACATCTTAGTGTTAAATCTTCAATGGGTTTGAGGTTTTTCTCGGTGCTTGTAATAGTTGCGCTGGCGTATTGCAGCCATTTTACGAATTCTTTAGAGTAAATTGGAGTATAATAAGACGAACTTGTTCTTCTAGTGGAGAATTTTCGCAGATATTATCTAATTTTCCACCAACACAAATGCTTCTGACCACACGATTCGCTAGACAAAAATGTGAATACATTACAAAAATATGATTTTTTTCATTGCTTGCAAGATTTTTGGATCAAAACTCAATTAAACAAATTTGGGGATTGGCAATCCGTCGGAAAACCAGAAATATGAAAGTGATTCCCATATAACTAATAATTGAAGACATGATGGCAACACTGGCAAAGTCACCGACGTTCACAATTTTTTTCAATATTTAAAAACATGAGTCTACGTACTCATTATTAATTTATATTCTTTTTATAATTTGTTCTTTCCATTTCTAAAATGTTTAAGTTTTTAGTTAAGTGTATTTATAGTTTTGAAACACTGTTAACAAATGTTTACCTCAAAATACTTAGAAAAATGTAAAGTATAAAAAAATTTTCATAGAATTATTTTGTATTTCAATTTCGTTTACATATTGCCAATTTTCATTAATCTACGACTTTTATATCTCCAGAAATCCGCATTAATAGAGTGTATTTATAGTTCTGCAACGGAGTGTATTACCATAAAATTTAGGAACATGCTTTTTACTCTCTAGTTTAATAGAAAGTGAATATTTAACAGTCGACTCTTGCATTTCCGAAATTTCAGTAAAAATCAAAAGCCTTACTTTTAGTGAAATTTCGAAAATGCAAGAGTCAACTGTTAAATTTTCACTTTCTATTAAACTAGAGGGTAAAAGGCATGTTTCTAAATTTTATGGTAATACAATTACTTAATAACACCTTACTAATTTACAGTATTAAATGGCAATATTAAATTGATTAAAATAAAAAATTCAAGAATATATATCCTTAATTTTAAATTTTATGTGATTTAACCCTTAACTCTTTTTTTTTTTTTTTCTTAATTAGTTCAGTAAGCATGTGTTCTTAATTATAATTTATTTGCATCTTAAACTAATTCCTCTACAGATTAAATAATCAAAATTCATATTGCTGTAATTTTTTGCTTTATGACACCAATGAAATGCGTGTAATAAATATTAATTTATTATTTGCATTAACAATGACATTTGACCTGTCATCAAAAAAAAAAGAAAAAAAAAAAACCCACAAATACATGCATACGTTTCAAAATCCTATAAGTATAATAATGCCTACTCAAATAAGTGCATACTTTAACCACACAAGAGAGTTTGTGAGAAGTATTTTAAATATTTAATTTTAAAATAAACTACATTCAAATCATTTATTGAAATATATGTATATGAATATATTTGCTAGTGCATTGTAGATATGTATGTGAATTAACACATGAGTTTAAACCCTGCAAGCAAAATTTAAAATTATTAAAATTAAAAAAAAAAAGCAATACAGATTAATGCTTTCTCTGAAAACTATTTTAAAATATCAATAGTTGTAGAACATTTGATATTACTTTTTTCAAAAGCAAAAGCCTTAATTTTTTTTATTGTAATTGTTTTGTTTGCTGGGTATCTGTACATTTTGCTTTTAACATTTGTATTGAAGTGTGACAATCCTTGTGCATGCCATGGCAATTTATTACGAAATATTTGACACTGCCCACTTACAATGATACATCTTCAATCTTACCTACAGACATATACAAATACATTATTTCTTATCAACACACAACTACATAATATATTTCGAAATTATTCAAATACACATATTGTATATGTATTTAAAACACAATGAAGGAGGTAGTTAATTTCTTCTAAGTATGAGAATATTCTTAACGTGATTATATATCAGAATTTTTGAGTAATAAGACCAACTTCTATTGTCTGTTTCTCTATGTCGAACGAAAAAATCGTTTTAAGTAAATGTATGGAAAACAACAAATAACTTTAAAATTTTGTTTTTATTTTCTATACATTTATTCGAAACTTTTAAAAAATTGCCTTAAAATTTAACATTTTTTGTTTAGTAAATTAAAAGATGGCACCAAATGTTAGATTTAGGTTTTTGTTCTATATTTGATTTCTTAAAATATTGCTCCCTGCAACAGTTAGGAAAGTATAGATAATTAAAATAAAAAAATTTAAATATCTTAGAAGATTATATATCCCAATATAAGAGTCAAATGAAAACTCGGAATAAAAAAAAATTGTACTTGTTTTTCTTTTGAAACTTTGAAGTCTTTTGGAGAGAAAATTTGACATGAAGAAAAAATATAGAATTCATAATTCTACTATATATCGTATCTGGTTTCATGTATATAGCGTTTTTTCATGTGTAAACAGAAAACTAATTTTAAATTTATTGCACTATGTTATTATTAATACTACAAAAATTTCAAAAACTTAATTTTATACTATTTCTAGATGGTCCCATTCAATTAATCTTTTTTAAATGCATTCAATGAAAGTATTGTCTTAAAAATTTCTAAACAGTTGATTACATTCTTTAGTTTAATTAGTTGTTTAAAAATCCCTTAAGTCATTTCCTATCAACTTTATTTTTAACTTGAAATAATTCATTTAATATTATTGACAATTATTTATGGAAACTTTAATTAAACCCATGAAATTTTGTGAATATTTATATAATATTGACATTGATGTATGTATGTATGTATGTACAAATATAGAATTATCTTGTATGCATGAGTATTTGTAAATTGATACTGATTAAAATGATTAGATTGTAAAATGATGTATGAATGTGTGAGATAAAAACACACTTACATGCTTGCATACTCTTGTGTATCGTTAAATAATTTTTTTTTCTATGAATATTAAATACTCAAGACAAAAGTCACTGAGATAACAAACATATCTGTGTGTGTGTGTGTATGTAAGATAAAATATTTAACTCTTTCGTTATGAAATGAAGTGATATTAAATTAAAAATGCAAAATTTAATTAATATCATTATGAATTTTCATTTATTTTCTAAATCTTATGGAAAAATTCATAAATTAAGTTTAGTTTTGAAGGCAATATTAATTAATAAATCATAATTAAATGTTGTTAGATATTATCTGTTAATTATTAACTAATTAACGTGACATTATTTTCGTATTAATTATTCTAAACATGCCAGTGAATATATTGATTTAATATACTCGTTTCATTGAAATTTATAGATATTCTTTTTAGTTTATTTGTATGTGTCTTTATTTAGTACTTGGACATTTAAATTCAACAAAAACCTTTTTTTGCAATATTGAAAAAAACATATATTTTGTAGACAAAACGTTAGGGAACAACATGAATTGGAAAAAAATGGCAAACTTTGATAAACGTGTTTCAACATAAAATTCTGGGATTAACATGTTTTCTATCCCAAAAAAAAAAAAAAAATATATATATATATATATATGTAAAACTTTTTAAATGGTCTGTTATTCTACTTAGTTTGTATATGTGTGCATGATAGTGGGGGTCTATTATGCAAAAACATACAAACCTGTGTATTTTAATAACCCAACAAAACTTTGGTTTTATTTGTTTGTTTTCATTTAATATTTTTTATATTCCCTTACTAATATTTTTTATGTTGATTCACAAGGTCAAATTGCTTTATGGAATAGCCTGATAATACAATTGAGCAATAAGTTTTTCTGACTTGAGTGTTACAAGAGGGAATAGCAATGACATCTTGTTATTTCCAATAGTACTTCGTCTACGTATACACAAGAGTCCCAAAATTTTCTTCATATTTTACATATCCAACTTTGTTATATTTAAAATGTTTGCTTGGTTGCATTCTACGTTTATATGCATAAAGCACAAAAACCAACAAAACATTAATTTAGTAGTGTAAAAATATAAAAAAGTGGATAAACAAACAAACATTGGTTGGCATTAATTCGTTTAGAACGGAAAATTGTAGGGCCAGTCTAGAGCCGGAGATAGCTGTTACAGAAGCAACAATGTAACCCACAACAAAATCAACAAACACAACAATAACATTAGCAACCGGTACGCATTTAAGAGCCCAT
This sequence comes from Protophormia terraenovae, assembly GCA_951394005.1. Classification (NCBI taxonomy): domain Eukaryota; kingdom Metazoa; phylum Arthropoda; class Insecta; order Diptera; family Calliphoridae; genus Protophormia; species Protophormia terraenovae. The sequence goes on from OX596074.1 coordinate 150,962,034, forward strand.
TAAAAGGATTAAGATGATGTTGAAATTTATCACAAAACAAACATAAAATAATGGTGACAAGTTTATGGATTTGTCCAAAACAGCAAATAATGAAATGAGAAAACTAAATTATATAAATTCTAACTAAAAAAAAAAAAAATGGAAAAATATACTAAAAGAATATATTGATTTTTGTTATAAAAAATTATGGTTATATTTGATAATGATGAAATTTTTATTTTAACAAAATAATTGTTAACTTAAATAAAAATCTAATACCTTAAATATTTATCAAATCCTTTTTTTCTAAAAATTTTCATATTCATTTACTTTATTTATGTAATTTATTTAAAAAACTTAAATATTATTTAAATTAAAACATGTTGTAAATAATACATAAATATAAATCACATAAAATCAAATAAATTTTGTAAGCCTTTTTTAAATTATTAAATTCATAAAAAAATTTCTATTCAAGTTATTTTAAAAATTTTAAACATAATATATAAACATATAAAAACATTTTTCATTTCTATAGAATTTTTATTAAAAACAAAAGAAAATTAAAGTAAATGTTAATACTTGTACAAATATATATAATAAATCCTCTTTACGAAAGTCATATAAATTAAAAGACAAAAATAACTTTCAATATATATTCGTTTATAAAGAATTCTATCAGTAAAATCTCTGCTCTTACATAGAAAACTTTTTTCATGCATGTATGCATGTGTGTGTATTTTACAGACTGTAGTCAATATTGCTTTGGCTGTATGAGAAAAAAAAGTAAAAAAGTAGAAGTCACTTATTTTCCGGTTACCTAAGGGAACAACTTATCACTCCATGTTCTAACAACTTTTACATGTATATTTGCAACAATATGATGCGAGAAATAAGAGAATAATGTGAGCCTTTAGAAGGGCTTATTTCGAAAATAAAAGATTTATTCGGCGCACAGTATTTTATTCACCACTAGAATATTTTCTGTGGAAGTTGTCTTAGAAATAAATAAAAAGGCCAGGTCAATACTTAGTAGCGCCTTTTTCAAGTACTGTTTGAGTTATTATCTCAGTTAGAAATAGAAATAGCTTGTTAGTGTTTAAGATGGACGAATTCGAATTTTATATATATTTTAGTGATAAAAAGGGAACGATTTTGAAAGCCCTGCAAGTTAAATGCCTTATACCATATAGTCATATAAATACATGGATGACACTTTCTGGGAGACAAAACTAATGAAACTTTAGTTATACTTTCCGATAACAGAGAAAATTAAAAATACTGGTAAAAACATCAATAACAAAGTTAGTTATTTTTTTTTTTTTTTTCTTTTTATATTTTTAATTTGTGAATGTATGGATGATTAATTTTTTTTACAAATTACGTCTAGAAATGGCGGATGGGAGAGAGTAAAAAAAAAAAAATCTAAAAAAAAATTTCTGTTTTAAAGCAGGGATGTGAAATAAATCGCTGCACAATATTCACAAGATACTAAAATAAATTTAAAGTAAATTTTTAATTTTTTAAATGATTTTACTGTATTAAAATTTGTTATATAAACTACAAAAAAGTAATGATTTACTACACATTTTTAAATTTATTGTCCTTTTCTTATATAAAATTTCGACTTTGATGTAATTTTGTATTTTTTTATTTTCTCTTTAAGACGAAACAATGTTTGCGTGGAATAAAATGAAATATCAATATTAAAAGTCGCTTAAAAACTCAAAAAGTTATTAAAAATTTTGCCACGAATTATCAAATTTGGAGCAAAAATGAGAAATATGTTTCATTTATCGAGTGATATTTCACTATAGCAGCGTGTAATATTTTAAATCACAAAAATGAGAAACCAAAAGTAATAATCTAAACTCAATTTCCCATACCTGTTTTGAGACAAATTTGTAATCGTTTGTGGGTGATATTTTTCAATAGCGGTTAATAGTTTTTACACCATTTTGTCGAAAACATAATATTTCTGATAAAAGAAAAATACTGAAATTTTTGATATTGTACTTACTAGTTAAACCCATTAATGCTCAAAATAATTTTTTCATAATCCTATTGGAATTTAAGGTAAAATTATTGAACACAAATTCATTTTGAAAACCCGGTCGAAAATGGCGCTTAATTTTAACCCATTTCCAACCACTGCAACTTTACCTACACCGTAACTAGTTCAGTTTCAAATTAATGATGATGTTTTATATATGTATATTTAGCTTGGAATGTTAACTAAATGAAATGAACAAATTCATTCGAAAAATGTTACAAAATATCTTGATTAACCTTTCAAGCGAGAGCCAAGACATCAAAAAATATGAAACTATTCACTTTTTGACAAATAATAAAAAAAGGGAGATAGAAACACCGAGCCCCCAAAAATTGGTGTTTCGAAAATGCATCAATGGTCAATTAGGGGTAGTGTGATTTAGCTACTTTACGCAAGGAGGCGCACTGAAAATATGGAAATTTTTAAGGTAATATAGTATATTAAAATTATGCAAAATAATTTAAAAAAAACTTTATAGATGAACGAATATAGGATTTTTTGAATTAAGACTTAATGTGCAATATAATTTTTTTACTCTAGCCTTAAAATAGTTGTATTCTCTATTATTTATGACTTATGTAGTAACAAATAAGCAATTGTCAGCAAATTATAAGTGGTTATATTTCTTACAATTATTGAAAAATAATTTATAAATGATCGACGCTATCTGAATATGAAGTGTATTTTGTGAAGGATGTTAAATTGAATATGATCACAAAAATTCAAGGAGTTACCTGAAAAATTTCGAAAACTGATGAATGAAACCATTAAAATTATGTAATTTGTTGCTAAATTTTTCCAATTGCCTTAAAAAAGGGATAATAAATTTTCTTCAAAGGTCATAAAATTTGCTAAAGAAAAACATAATATTTACAATTTTTATGACTACACACTAATACTTTTTATTCGAAGTATTAAAAAATTTGAAAAACCAATTTGAATAGGTAAAATTTCATAATTTTCGAAACAGCCTTTTTCTATAAAAGGCCATGCTCTATTCAAAGTGATAGTTCGTTTTGGGTTTTCAATTAAATGAAATTAAGAACATATCAAAATATAAACAAAATAAAATCTCCAATATTCAAGGTAAAATAAAAGAATATGTGAATATATGTGCAAGGATAAATGAAAACAAACACATTTTTGTCTTAGTCATTTGAAAATTGGTATATTACCCAAATTTTCAAATCCTGTTTCAATTGGAATACATCATATTATGAGCCACTGCATTTGGTATATTACCACGGTTTACGATTTTTAAAATTTGGGAATATTCTGCAAGAATAACAGAATCGATTTACGTAACATTTGTGTTTGGAGCATAACGTGGTTAGGCAGTCTGTACAAAGGACCAAAATGCTTTCCTGACCACCGTATTGAAATCATAATCGATATGATGCGCAAACAGATAATCAAATGCAATGTACATTACATTCCAAATGGTTTAATGTGTAACATATTTTATTTAATATATAATCTGTTTTATAGATTATATGAAATTATTTATTCTTACGCCGTAAGCTATTTAACGTTTTTACGTCATTATTTAGTTACCTTAAACTCCAATTGAAATGGTCCACCTCCAATTATTTTTGTTTACACTTAACATATTTAACATACAATTTGTAAAATAATCACAAAATTTAATTTAAATGACAAATAAAACTCATTTTGCCATACAATTTGTTTAAACGTCTACTTCTTATATGAGCAAAACAACATACCCCTAATTGACCATTGATGCGTTTTCGCAACACCCGATATCTCGGAAACTAAAATAGCTAGGATCACAAGTCTTTCGATTTTATAATTACAATCACTAAAATAGATTCCGTGTCAAATTTTATTAATTTATCTTAACGGGATCGGGTAGTGGTAAGAAATCGGTTAGAACAATATTTTAGTGTTAACATTTTGTTTTTATATTGAGAAAAAAAAAAAAAAGAAATGAAAAACATTTTCGAAAATTTAATATTTTTTAAAGTGAATTCTAATCTCCGTCCGTCCCAAAATCAAAATCGTTTATTTTTGGACTAATGATTTATTCGATAGATACACAGAGATTATCGAATTTCTTCATATTTTGTCGGTTGCACGTACCATCATAAATTCGATTGCATGTACTGTTTGATTGCTGAATTTATGGTCGCATAACTATTTCAAATTAAATATTCAGTGGTCAGAACTAAATATATCAGTTGAAGCTGTTTTTTTTATTATTATTACTTTCGTTATTTACTTTTTATTTTATTTATTACGTTATTTGAGACGAGAGAAAATCTATATGCTCTTCCATGATTAAATAAAATATATATATATATTTTTATTTATTTGAAAATGTAATATTTTTGCTGAGTACACAAAAAAGACAATTGATTGCATTAATTGAATTTTTCGATTGCTACCTCTCTAATATTTGGGGTTTAAACAAATAATGCTGAATCTCATTCGACACTGATTTTTAAATTCGATAAGAAAGTTTAAGTAACGACAGAATCCAACGATTCTTACTATTTTTTCGGTTGTAAAAGAAACTAAACAAATCAATTCGGTTGAGATAACCGAATTTATTTTGTATTATGAAATATAACAGAGACTTTTATTAATTATTGGAAAATGCAACTGTAAAGGTGGTTAAACTTAAAATTCGTCTATTACAAATAAGTATTTGATAGCAACTATTAATAGTTCATTAATAAGCATGAATCTAATAGGGTTATACTGACCAATTGATTTAGAATTGTTTTATTAAATATCAAATTGATACAGATAACTAATTTTTCATTTGCAAGAACGTTAATGACTTTTAAATTTATATTATTTTTATATTTGTAACACATTTTTTGTTAATTTAATTAAATTTTAATACAATATTTTTCTTCTTTAACTAAATATAGAAAAATATAATAAAATCGTTCAAAATGATGGTCCATATATGGAAAAAACTTTACCGAGACCTTTTAAAATTGAAATAGTACAAATTGCATTAAAATCAAAATATATATAACTCGATCGAGATAATTAATACATGTTTTTGAAAGTCCTCGTCAAAAACTTTAAGCATATATAGAAATCTTTGGCTAGTGGTCAAAAAATTTCTATGTCAAGCCAACCTATAAAAAGAACAGATTTATTTCCAAAAAGGTTCGATTCGATAATGTTTTATAAGGCAACAAAGAAAAAAGTTTGCATTTAAGATATTTTTTGTATGGGAGACACTGGAGTTTTTTTTTTTTTTTTTTTTTTACAAAAGTTTTTATTTCTCAATTTGGGTTATATATGCACAATTTTTTTTTTAGAATATCAAAAAAGACTATATATACTATTTTTTGGAAAAATAATATTTTAAGCTTCATTCCATTAAATTTCAAAATTAGTTTATTTCAAGAAAATTTTCAATCAAATAAAAAAAAAAAACACTAAAATATTTGAAAATTCTTTAAAAAAAACTCTTTGGAAACTGTCAGTGGTCTTACTTATCGCATTCGGTTAGGAGGTAAAGATATCGAATATTGGTTTTAATTTAAAGTGAAATTTTGTCTTAGCACTACTTATAGAAACGGTGTAAAAATATTACAAACCTTTTTGTTTAAAAATAAATTTTATCTATATGTTCCTATTATTCTGTCTGTGTATTTAAAGGTGTATAAGTGTATGAGTGAGTTGGTGATTTCATATTGCTGACTATTATTTGCAAAGGGTATTCATCGTACTATTTATTGGTACAAGCACTTGTACTAAATTGTATATACTACCTTACATACATACAAACTGTCTCCGGTGTATTGATTTGATTTGAACTTTGGTCGATGTTTTAATCAACTGTGTGTTTAGAAATGAGAAAAATGCTGCACAACACAACAGAAAAAAAAAAAAAAAAAAAAACAAATAAAAGTTTTTTGATGACTGGTTTACTTGGTTGTTTGGTTGGTTGGTCGATTTGGATTGATTCTATTTATTTCAATTGCATGTGTGTATCTTTGTACTGCAGTGTATGTATTTGTATTTATTTTACAGATTTTTGTGGTACTACAAGTACTTGTCGTAGTTAGTCGGTATATTTCTCTTGCTTTTCTATGTTGTTGTTGGTTCAAATTGTAAACTGTGACAATTCAATTCGTTTCATTTCGATTTCAATATAGATTTTACAATTTTTATTTTTACTTATGTACATTTACAAAAAAAAAAAAAAAAAAAAATTGTTTTAACTTCACTTTTTTTTAGATGTATGTGTATTTGTTAGTACGTCTGTGAGTAATTTATATCCACTGAATGTCATGTGACTTTATTTCAATCACTATTCATTTGTCTGATATCCATTGGGGAAATCATTTTGTTGTGGATAAAGGTAAAATAAAAAAAATTAAAAAACTAAATAACATAAAAAAACTAAACTTTTTCTAAATCAACAATATAGAACTCGTATATAAATTTTTTTTGTAGAATTACATACAAAAAATAAAAAAAGTTCAAATGCCATAAATTGTTAAAAAGTTTTATGAGAAAAATTAGCTGTATTTTTAATATCGCATCTTTTACTCTGCTAAAAATCACGATTGCCAAAAGGCTTTCACAAATAAAATGTGTTGAAATTTAAACTTTTAGTTTTAAAAAAGAATTTATTATTTTCAAATTTTTAAAATATAAACATTTTATGGAATAAAATTCATAATATTTATTATAAGAAATGAGATCGAAAAAATCTTTTCCGAAGTAATATTTAAAGTTTTTTTTTTTTTTTAACTAGTTATATATGAAAAATATGTCAATTATTATATTTAATGACAATCATACTGATTTTTTGTGAGTGACGAAAAGAATTATCTGTTAAAATTATTAAAAAGTAAAAAAAATCAAATTGGTCCTAAAAAAAAAAAAAGGGTGCCGTCAAACTGTTTCCAATGTTATTAAACAGTATCAGAAGAATTTGACCATTGATAGGAAATCTGGTTCGGGAAGAAAAAAAGGTCCACATGATATTGGGAAGGCCAAGAAATTTGAAAGCTTATTAAAGAGATCTCCATACCGGATGGGTTTGGATGGGTTTGAAAAGCAGCCCGGTTAGCTCAGTGGTCTGAATATTTGGTAAGAAAAGTTAAGGCCAATGTAGGCTTGAAAACATAAAAGATCAAAAACGTTCCAGCCAGGAATACAGCAAAAAATTTAGAAGCCAAGAATAGGGCACGGAAATTAAAATTAAATTTCATACAAAAGTATTCATGTTTGTAATGTGCAATCCCGGCACAAAATAATCAAATACACCCACCTACTTCAACCACCCTTTCGTATATATATATTTTTTTTTTCGATATGTTAATCAAATTGTTCTCTTTATAAAGTATTGAATAAAATTTTAATTATTAAATTGTTACACAGCAATTTGTCTTTTTCTTAACATGAGATTTAAACGTAACGAACTTGTTAACTGTAATACCAAGTTAAAGTTGCAAGTATCTGTTAGTGGTGGAAACGACTGACAGATAGAAAATTAGACACTAGATGGCTAGGAGCCTGGAAAGAAATGTCATACTGTTGCTAAGGCAATTTTCATAAAATCGAGGTACTCCCTCACCAGGAAATTAACGTTCTTTTCCGTTTAATCAGGCCTACCATCAGCATCTTCATCATCTACACTTAGTTTACTTAAACTGGTAAATATAATTAAAGCTAATATAAATTCTATTTCCAAAGGCAATTGAAAGGAAAACTGGTGTAAAATTTACATTTCAGAATTATAACCTAAATTCTTTCACCATCGATCACCTTCTGGCCAAGAGAAACATATTTTTTATAATTAATGTTTCCATAAAACTAAAACGGAAGAAATACCCTGTTCAAGAGTTAATTCCTCACAAAATCCAATAAAATTTATTTGGCTTTGCATAAAAAAGAACTAAGATATTTTACCCCATTTCGGGTTGCTTTTTTCTTTTTGTGCTTTTGTCATAAAATCAACAAAATCTCTACTAGTTTTGATTCCGTGTCGTTATTATCAAAGAGATTTATCAAGAAGAAGAAAATCAGAAGTCACAAAGAGAATAGTTATCGCCGATTCCTTTTTAGCCACCTATAAATTTTGCATAATCATAACCATCAGTTGAGTGAACGCATTGAAAGCCATGTGTGGTTAAGAAAATTAAAGAATTGAATTTGAATTTTAAAAAAATTTAAAAATTTATAATCAAAAAGATAATTTGTGAAAAAAAGAAATTTGAATGAAAATTATTAAATTTTAAGAAAAAAAAGGTATAATTATTATATATTGTTAAAAAAAAGAAGAAGCATTTTGCACAGTTGTGTAAGAAATAGTAGAACAAATGACAAAATTATATAAAAAAAAAAGTTGTTAAGAAAAATTAGAGAAAAAAATTTCTTTAAAATTATATCTTGAAAAAAATCGTATTTAAAGTTGAGTGGTGCTAAAAAAATAAATAAAAATACTTTAGTGATTTAACCGAAAAAGAAGAGAAAAAAAAAAAAAAATAGCTAAACACAGTTGTTTATTGAAGTAAAATTATAAAATAAATAATTTAAATATTTAGTAAGAAAATGTTCTTTTCTAAACTAAAAATTAACTAAATCTAAAATTGAAAATCAATAATTTTACTTCCCTCAAACCACTGTGCAGAAAAAAAGAACCCGCGTATAAAAAATTAAAAAAAAAAAAAACACGAAAAAATAATGAAAAACAAAGAAAGAAAAAAAATTGTAATATAAATTTGTTTCAAAAAAAAAAAAAAAAAATTAAAGAAAAATCATATAAAGTAAAATAACTGTATAAAACAAAAACTCTCAACAACTTCTCCAGCTCCACAGCCCCCTTGCAGCACCACCGAAGATCTTCAGCGGCCTGCATGTAAGTAGTTTGTTTTTTTATCTTGTTTTATTTTAAAAGTAAAAAAATACCATTTTTATATACCAAGTGAAATAAATTATAATATTCAATGTTATAATTAAAAAAATAATTTAAACATAATTATACATTAAAATTAATTAAATAGTTTTTTTTTTTTTTTTTGTACCATATTTCAAATTAATTTTGTTTAGTGGTATTTATTTACTTTTATGAATATTTTATTTTTATATGATTTTTAAAATATTAACGCCGTAAAGAGAGACCTTAGTGTTTTGTAAAAAAAAAATGTAACAAACCAAAAATTATAAAAAAAGAAGAACAAAAATTAAATAAAACAAAACACTATCTCTCACTTACTAACAAGAAGAAGAATTATCCGATCAACAGTATAAGAGATATTATTAAACAGAAATAAAAAAAAAATCAATACAAAAACCATTAACTTTAAATACAAGATAAATAATACCCTACCATTAATTTTTGAATATTTTAATCATTCATCGCGTTAAAGTAAACTGTGCAAAGTGAATATTAAATCTTTTATATATTTTAATATTTTGTTTATTTTGTAAATAATTATTTTTATAAAGGCTAGTTTTTTTTTTAATAGAAAGAAACATTTATGATTAAAATCAATTTTTTTTTTTTTGCTGCTATTCTAACTAAAAATTATTGTTAATATAACTATATTATACATTTGCAATTTGTTTTACAATTATTATTTTTTTTTAAACTATGTTCGGAAAATGAATTTGTAATTAAATAAAATACAAAAATTAATTATGGCTGAATAGAAATTTTTAAAGACTTTTCCTAACGGTTGAGAAATGATAGTTTTGGGTCCTCTTTTTTAAAATTATGAATGGGTCTAAAAGGGACAAAGGTTGCGGAGGGTTTCGAGCCCACGGGAAATACCATCATCCTCGGTATAATATCCAGTTTTAACTGTTTCATATTAAATTCCATATAAACAATAGTACCTATATTAATTATAAATTTGGGGAATTCATAGTTTAGTTTACCAGTCCTTTTTATTATTATTATTTTTTTTTTTGCAATCAATCAATCTATTAGGGACTCTGAAATAAAAGAATGGCGACGCATAGTTTGTTTGTGTAGGGTCAAAGAACCTCCCCACCCACTGAAGCTAGCGGAATAGATGGGTCCCGCCGACCCTCCTACAAACAACTCAAATAGTATATTTCACAATAATAATACCGGCGTTGACCATTACATGTTGTATAATGGACAATGAAGCGTATGCACTGGCAGATGTTTTGCAGATTTCGGGTCAAAATTTTTATGTTGCTAATGCTGGAGGAAATACTGAAGATAAGTTTAAGACCCAAAAGTAGACAAAGTAGACGGTAATTTTGTCAATTTTTCATTTCCCGATTCCCGGAATTTTTTGTCGGGAATACTGCAAAATGTGCAATTTGATAATTTTTTAAATCAGAGATTATATAAAAGAAAAAACGTTGACTTATCGTAACCAAGAAAGCTATGATAAGCCTTGTGTCCAGTTCGATATAAAAAAAGATCGAATTTGTTTCACAGCATGAAATTCTGCATGTTCGATATCATGGTTATTACAAAACCAAACATAGAAAACTTTGCCAATGCGTTGTTCACTAAAGACCCAAAATCCATTGAAATCGATTGTGTATTTTCTATTTTAATCAAGTCAGAATAATTTGCGATTTTGTCTCATAACCTCACTTTTTAATTTGAACACATGTGCTACACAGAGGTTTTAAGTTAAATTTAGAATGTTCATTCATTATATTTTTAGTGTTGGAAATCTTTAAATGGTTTATAGTATCAAAACTTCACTAATTGAAATTTTAGAACGTATAACCCATATACTACAGTAACTGATCGCCAGACATAGTCAAATAGATTAAGCAATTTTGTGCAAAAATATTTTGAAACTCTTTCCTAACAATATTTTTGAAAATATATAAGAAATTCTTCATAAATTCTATAAACTTATAAATCAATTAGATAGAACTAACTACTTTTTCTGTTTAATAGTCAAATGTATAGCAAATTTTAACGAGAGAAGAAGATATAGTCGGTCAAGCCCGACTATATGATACCCTACACCATTTCGATCTACGTAATTTTTTTTTACTTATATTCAACTTACTTGTGTTAAATATTAACATAATACTAACATTTGTATGGGATTTATGCACGTTAGTGATTTTCAGGAGAGGAGTTTATATGGGAGCTATGATCAGCTATGGACCGATATTCATGAAATTCGGAAGACGGATTTTTGCTTATATAAAACTTATTGGTGCTAAATTTCATTAAAATATTTCTATTTTTAAGGCATCTATAAGTGTTAAAACTCTATTCCGGGAAGACATTTGTATGTGGGCTAGGTGAAATAATGAGCCGGTCATAAGCTTCGTCCTTGTGTTGAAAAAAGCATATGTACCAAATTTTATCAAATTATCTTCAAAATTGCGACCTGTACTATGCGCACAAGTTTTACATGGACAACCAGCCAACCAGCCGACCAGACGGACGGACGGACATCGTTAAATCGACTCAGAAGGTGATTCTGAGTCGAACGGTATACTTTAGGGTGGTATGTAATTCTTTTTCTCAAATGTACACGTAAGAATTATAATTGTCTCCATTTTAAATAAAACCACAATTGTTAGTACTTAGTAAATACGACTCCTGCCAATATAATTTTACACATATTATTTGGACTAGTATCAATTAGGTTTTGAAAATATTTTTTTGTAAAAAGAAAATCCCGATTCCCTTGGGAAAATAAACTTGAAAAAAGGTAACTGAAACAACTATTAAATCTTTAATGGAAGGGTTACCAAAAAAGGTGAATTCTTCAGTTTATTACATTTCTAAAATGACCAAAATGAAGAAAATTGAACAACTAATAATATCATAATTATAAAAATGAATTTACGCGAAATTTTCGACCAAATACACCACAGTAAAATAAGATTTCATCCAACATTTTAGGGAGAGAAACAAAACTCGGAATATGGTTTTGTCTTGGTATCTTATACCAAGACAAAATATTCACGATCAAAGTTCACAAATATCTCTTGTTTTACATAAAACTCTCCCACGTTTTTTCACTATTACAACAGTTTTGGATAATAAAATTATTAACAGTCAATAGAGAACTACATGCCAAGTTTCGTTTCTCTCCTTCAAATTTTGGTTGAAGTTTCATTTTTCTGGTTCTAATTACCCGGTAATTACGTGATTTTCGGTAATTTTATTTTAATAATTGTTATATTATTAGTTAGAATTTCAGAAAGCTCATATGTGGAATTCAACAAGATATAAACCCAGAAAATTGCATTTAAAATAAATTTTTATGATCGATGAAAGGAAAAATATTTAAAAAGTCACCACCTTCAAGATTTTGATCGCTTTAAGCCACCTCTAAATTTTTTTCAATCAGTTCAAAACTTGGCATGTCTTAGTTTTTCGACTTTCCGAACATTTCCAGAAATTAATTGAATGAAACAACGTTTTAATATTTATTTCATTTTATTCAGATTTTTCTTTGATAAATAATCACTAAAATTTAATATTTATGAAATTGATATTTAACTATCTTATTTAAAATATTTTTTTAGCAAAAGAAAATATTTGATAACACTATGCAACAAATTGACGATCATCGCGTGGGGGCGGAATCATTCCGATTGCAATTGATAGCTCTTGATATGTGTAATAAACCCTCCAAAGTATTTTTTGCTTGTAGGCAAAATTTTTGTTTTATGACCACTTAAAATTTTCTATTTTTGCACCATCTATATTATATGGGGTCATTTCTAGTACCCTTAAACAAAATTAAACAAAAGTCCATTAAAACTTGATTTTGGGTTAAAATATTCTACAGAAATTTTTTACGTCAAATTTCACTAGGGGTCACCGAAGGTCCAAAGTTCATACGGTAAAACGTTTATCCAAAAAAATAAAATTTATAAAATTATTATTAGTTTTGTTTACGATTTGTACAAAACATTTAATTTTATAATATATTTCATTGCCTAGTTAAAGGAGTTTATATAAGAAATTTGGGAAAATTTCATTATTTTCTTTTTTAGCAACATAATAAAATATTCTACAGAAATTTTCTACGTCAAATTTCACTAGGGGTCACCGAAGGTCCAAAGTTCATACGGTAAAACGTTTATCCAAAGAAATAAAATTTATAAAATTATTATTAGTTTTGTTTACGATTTGTACAAAACATTTAATTTTATAATATATTTCATTGCCTAGTTAAAGGAGTTTATATAAGAAATTTGGGAAAATTTCATTATTTTCTTTTTTAGCAACATATGGTAAGTCGGATGAATTTTTTATTTATAAAATGTAGAACATTTTAACCCATTAAATTCAAGTTTAAATAGACTTTCATGTCATTTCTTCAAAACGGTCTAGAAATGACCCCTTATAAGGCAAATAAATGAATTTAAAGTTCTAATGAAATATTCCCCGTTAAATTCTCTAAACATTTATGGAACATTATTTTAGCCTTGAACTATATTGATATAATTTTTTTTATTTGTCTGCAACTAACGAAAGTTTTGCCTACCAGCGAAAAATGCCTTGGTGGGTTTATTACACATATCAATTGCAATCGGAATGATTCCGCCCCCAAAATACTGTTGCATAGCTTAATCTAAAATTAAGGATAAACTAAGTTAATAAAGAAGAATAAAATTTAGTAAATAATATATGTAAATAAATGAGATAACGATAAGTTACAGTAAATTACAATAATAAAGGTATTCACTTGAGCTTACATATAACTCAGAAGATGAGAACTAAAATCTGGACACTTTTTGTAATGAGGGCCATCCTAATATATACATATATAGAATTTAATTAAAAATCTATTTTTATACCCCATATTTAAAATAATCAAAATAATTTAATCAATTTATTTAAATATTATCTTACCGACAAGAATCTTCTATTTACCAATGTTACCACATCAAAGGTAAGTTTTTTTCTTTACTTTATTCCAAAAATTCATTCCTTAATGTATTGTTCAAATTTATTTATTTTAACAAGTCTATAAAATCAAACAAAAAATCCTTTATATAAATAATAGTTTTATAAGGATCAAACAAAACAAAAATAAAACTTTTAATTTAATTAAGAATATAATATCAAACCACTACTACGCAACCTTAAAAATAATTAAATAAAATATGATGAAGGAAATTCCAAAAAATAATATGAATAAGAATATTTTAAAAGTTCTTTCAAAAAAAAAAAAAAAAAAAATGTTTATTTAAAAAAATATCTTAACAAAAATATCTTTAAACTTTCCAAATAAAAGCTGTAGAAAAAAATAAATTTTGTTGGTTTATGTAGCTGCCAGGTATTTTGTTTTTGCTAATACACACACATACAAACATAGTTATTTTTCTTAACAATTCCTTTAATACTTTATGCTTCTTTTGTGCTTTAACAACAATAAGTACGAGTATGTGCGAGTATAATTAAATATTTTATTAAGAATTCTTTAAAGTATTGTTTTCATATTTCAAGAGCATAAAAATGCTGTTGTTTGTGGTTGTATCTTCATTATAATTAGGATATTTTTTCTTGTTTTTAGGTTTATTTTTGGCAACAAATTATAGCGTTTATATACTCATTATAAATTAAAAAAAGTTCATGTTTCTTTTTACGATTATTGCTTTTTTTTTTTTTAATTTTCATAAAAATGTAAAAAATATGTTGTAAGTTATGACATTTCAATCAACGGACAAAAAAGCGCTTATTATTTAGTTAGTGAAGATTGAATTTCTGTTGTTTCCAGGAATCTTGTTACATTAAAATTTTATTTTGCTTGTCTCCTTGTGTCGAAGAGGCAAAAGGTATGAACAAAAACTTGCAACCTAGTTAAAATTAAAGAAAAAAAAAAAAAAACGAAAGTGTTTATTTTTAAACCATTGGAATTTTCATAGAGTTTTTCCAATACTAACTGCTAAGTATATCAAAATTATGCTGCCACAATCATGAGCAACAACCAATAGTACCAATAGCACGATTACAAAAAAAAAAAAAAAAAAAAAAAAAACAAACGAGATAGAAACTATATTTTGTCAAGCCCGACCATATGATACCCTACACCATTGTGTATGAGTCTAAAAACTCTGGAAGGGGGCTTATAGTAGACCTTTGGACAATTATAGACCAACACTTTTACAAAATGTAAAATAAAATATACAAGTACAGAACAATGCGTTGATATGAACAACTATATGATTTTATGCCATTTAGGACGATTCCCGGAAGTGGGTTTAGATGAGAGCTGTGGTAAATTATAGACCGATTCTCATAAAATTTGGCAATGTTATTTTTACTTACATAAAGCTTATTTGTGTCGAATATTAAATTGATACTATCATTCCTATGGGATTTATGCACGTTAATGTAATTTCTAGAAGATAGGTTTATATGGGAGCTATTATTTACCGATTTTCATGAAATTTGGCACAAAGATTAACACTTATACAAAACTTCTTTGTACCGAATTTCATTAAAATATTGCTATTAAGGCATTTATGATCATTAAACCCCTATTCCGGGAGGACATTTGTATGGGACTAGGTGAAATAATGGATCGATCATAACCAATTTCAATAGACTTCGTCCTTGTGTCAAAAAAATATTTGTGCCAAATTTCATCAAAATATCTTTAAAATTGCGACTGTACTTTGTTCACAAGGTTTACATGGACAAACAGACAGCCATCCAGACGGACATCGTTAAATCATCTCAGAAAATGATTTTGAGTCGAACGGTATACCTTAAGGGGGTTCGATATTTTTTTCAGTGCATTACAAACATCAGCACAAACGCACAATACCCCACCCACCTATGGTGGTGTAGGGTATAAATATGAAGCAATATCAAATCACTAGCAATATGAATGAGTATATTGAAAGTTTAAAAGAAGAAAAAACTCAAAATAAAACTGAAAAGTTTTTAAATCTCTTCAAAATTAGCTGCAAACTGTATAGTAGCGATAAGAATATTGTGCATGATTCTTTGTGATGTGGGTGGAATTGTTGTTACTGTTAAGCGTAGAATAAACAACTGAAAACAACAAAAATGAAACTGCAAACAAAAATACATACTTTCATATACACACACACATATAAACAAATCCTTACAGTCAACACAATTTTTTTAAATTGCCAACAAAATACCACCCCCTCTCATAGAAGGCTTAAAAAGAAAAGAAAATAAAAAAAGATGAAATCACAGTGAAAGTTATACAACCCTTTTCATTTATTTTAAAATTAAAAAAAAAGAACAAAAAATAAACACACTGTAAAGTTTGATAAATGAGTAAAATCTCTTTCAGTTGTAGAAATATTATCTTTGTGTTCGTTTTAAAAGATTTTTTTTATAAGTGTAGCAGACTAGAGCTTAACTTTTTAGCAGTCGAGAAGTTAGTACTATTCCTGTCGTTGTTATTGCTACAAAAAAAAAACAAAAAATAACAAAGATTTCCATATGTGTGAGTTACATAAAAATGAAGTCCATATTCATACAGACTCAAACACACATATATATGTATGTGTAAAGTGGTATACGTAGGAGTTAGTGCGTATGTATATCTCTGTGAAGAATAAATAAAGTAGTTTTGTTTGTTTTTTGCCAACCAAATAACTACTCGATATAGTGAATCAAAACTAAAGGGAAAATCTTTGGCAAAAGTAAAACAAAAACAAAAAAAAAACAAGGAAAGTTTTTATTAAGATTTCAGCGATTATTTGCTGAAAAATACGTTTCTGATTTTTTTTTTTTTTGTTTATTTAGTTTTGGTATCTATTCTTGTGTTATTTTTTTCCTTCATTTCATTCTATTTGAAAACAAATTTGAACCCTAATCGTTGGCGATTTAAAAGTTGTTTAAGTTTAATTTTCCAAGCAACAAAACAACAACTGACTTAAATACCAATGAGGGATTAATTTCTGTGCATGTTTTTTTTTTTATTCTTTTTTTTTTTTTTTTTAAATGATAAGATAAAAGTCTTTTGTTTTTCATATATACTTGGATCGAAAAAATAAGTTTATGAGTAATTCTTCAAACTCGTTTACTTTTGAGGTTCAAAAAAATTTCGAAAATTTTTTAATGGCACATTTACGCTATTTAGTACTAATATTCCTTGGCTCTAGTGAAGCACAGATCTGTTCGCATGTATAAGTTTTAGCGAACGAGGTCAGTGTTATGGAGGTTTAAAAAATTATAAAAAAAATTTTCAAAATTCTATTTAGAGTCCTAAATCAAAAATTATTGCATTTATGAACTCTACAATTATGTACCTTAAATACAAATTAAAACTATTGCGATGTTATGTATGTGTGAATATATTAGCGATTTATATACCTAATTAAATCTCTAAAGTTTCATTAAATGCAAAATCGTACCTTTTTTTCGAACGCTATATTGATTCAGATATAGGGTATTAAAGCAGCTACAGATTGATTGGTGTGCCTCGACGATTAATGTTAAATTAAAAACATCGCGTTCTTAGCTCATGAAAACCGTTGTTGAATATTTTCAGTGAAAATTTATCACAATTTACTAAAATTGCCTTATAACGCCATAACAAAATATGCAAAATTTAGGATTATTATTTTTTTTTAATAACTACACGTTTAGCAAATTAATATTTCAAAGTGCCACAATAATTTTAAAATGTAATTTAAAAACCTTATTTTATCACATGATACTTTAGCTTCACTGAAATAACGTTACGAGTGTGCCTTTGGAGCACCTCTTGGAGCCATTCACATTTTTTCTCTCCAAGTTTGGGTACCTCATACAGCATTTCTGTTGAGGACACATTAATGAGATATATGTGAAATGATGCTTAATTACAAAAGCCATTAGGCTTTTAACACAATTTGACACTGGTTAATGGCACGCTAATTAAATCCATGCTGGTCTTTTTCTACAAGTATTTATAGCATATATTAGAAGAATTAGACACTTATGCTAAAATCCGTGATTACAGCAATCAAAAGAAGTAAGTTTCAAACACTTTTTTGGGTTTTTTTAAGTTTGAGTGCTGGCTGATGCCACAAGAAACCATTTCAGGTCTTGAATTTTTATTGCGTTACTCCACCAAGTGTTGTTAACATAAATGCATAAAAAGTTATTTAAAAAATCAGAACAGAAAAAGATATTTTAGGTCAAAGGTCGGCTTCATAAAGGTAAACGTAAAAAGAGAGTTGCCCATATAAGTTTCTCAATCGGTGAGTATCAAATAAAATTAAAAAATTATTGGTAATAAAATCAATGAATTTATTTAATAAATGAGATATTAAAAGTAGGGATGCCAAAAGGGACTGGTTTTTGCAAATCTCGGGATTCGAAAAATTCCGGGACAGCGGGATTCGCAGTCAAAATGGCTTTAAAAAAATTTGGAATGAAAAAATTTTATGCAATTTCGAAAATTTTCACCAAATTTCAAAATTTTGTTCTGAATTTTTTTCAGTGTAAGATCATCGAAAAATATCTGTAAAGAATCGTGTTAATGACTTAAATTGATATTATGAACAAAAAAATTAAAGCGGAATTCATTTCTAAACTTATTTTGCTTGCTGACAACTATCGGGAAGTATAAAGGTTTTTAATCTAGGTTTAAATATGCAGTTATAGCTAAAAAATTTTCACTTACGACTGTGCAATAAATATAAAAATGTTTCATTTATACAATACACGACAACTAGAAATATCCACACTATAACATCGTAATACTACTAAATTTGTGACTCGTCTCTGCATAGAAAAAATTAAATTTCTTATTCTATTACTAAATTTATAAAACCAATTATATTTTTTACTAAAATCGGAAATATCACCGAATGAGTAAAATCAAACATTCAAATTCGTAAATTCGTATTGAAAAAATTTTCATTTTTTTCTTATTAAAATATTTTTATTATTTATAAATTTGAATATTTGAATATACCTAAAATTCAAAAACTATTTTTAAAAATCCAATTAAAAAATTATTCAATTTTTAGTAGATTTTCAAACAGTATTTTTTATTGATTTTATAAAATGTTTTTTGAAATCCTTTAGAAGTAGTATTACAAAAATGTTTGCTTTTTACAATTATTGCTTAATATGAAAAATGTATGTAAATATTCTGTTGAATTGTTGAAAAGTACAAAATGAAATAAAAATGTAAATAAGACTAACTATATTAAAATTATTAACTAAAAGAAAGCAATGTTGAAAGTTTTTTTAAAACTTCCTCAAAACTCCATTTATGACATATTGAACCTAAAAAAGTCCCAATAATTATTGAAATTAAAAATAGTTCTTATATTTAAAATTCCACTTACCGTCTACACTTAAGACCCCGAATAAGAACCCATTAAGACAAATACAAAATATAAATATTACTGTAATTGAACAAATGTTAAGATCTATTTGATTTTGAAATGCAGCATCTTTTGAAAACTTACCCAGATTTCCAAGTCAAGAAAAATCCTTACAGAAATTCGTAAGCGCTAGAGGTCAGTGTGACTATTTGTTTATAAAAAGAATTAACAGGTATCTGAATCACACATACAAATGGACATTCTTGAATTTTTTTTTTGGATCATCTAGAAGATACATTTTAGATCACCTAGAAGATACATACATAAATATCAATTATTATTACAAAAATCTATACGAAAATTAAGACAATTTACCTCTAAAAGTCTTAAAATGATGCATTTTATATTTCTAGTTTTAAAATTTGGATAAAACAATTTTTATTTTGTTGTCAAAATATAGAAAATTGTTTTTCTTGTTATATTCGTTTTGAAATTATTTATAACCAATAAAACAGAATATTAAAAACAAATAAATATTTTAATTAAATTTTATTTTAAACCAAAAAATGATTTAATAAAAAAAATGCTAGTCCTATTTTTTTCTGTGTGCAATTTGCAGCAGCTAAAGCAAACCATTGCACACACACAGAAAAAAGATTGGTTGGAAAATGGTTACAATTGATAATATTCACTTTAAATTATCCTAATTTTATTATAATTACTGAAAATGTGTAAATTTAATAGTTTTTCTATATTGACGGCATTATTTCCGTAGTTATATTAAAAATATGATGTCTACAACTAAAACATTAGTTGTTATAATCAATTTGTACTAATTTCAAATAATAAAAACGAATTCGAAAAAGACTACTGAATTTGCTTAATATTTTATTATGAAATATTATTTATGGTAATTATAAATTCGATTCTATTTAAATACATAAAACTTTCACCATATTTTCAGTTATAGAGCTATCTAATTTAGTACTATTCGATATTCCCAAATAACAGAATTTTAAGGTAATCAAACCGTTTTTTATGTTTGACATTTGTTTAAAAAAATAAAATTAAAATGTTCAATAGAAGAAATATGAAATAAAAATAAACATAATTGAAAGGAAATCACTTCCCAATAAGCATTTTTGCTGGAATTCAAGTGTAATAAAAGTTAAATTCCAGTAATAAATTCAAATTTCAAGTGTTGAAATATACTTTTCAAACACTTTGCTTCAATAGCATACTCCAGTGAAAAGGAAACTTGAATACAAGTCTAACATAACACTGTTAAAATAGTTTATTTCAAGCCTTGAATACTACTGCAATTCATATCAATAAAAATAATTGAATTCAAGCTTCGAAATACAAATTGACTCAAACCTTGTAAAATAGTACAAATCAAATATTTCAAATAAAGAAATTCAAGCTAAAAATTTTAATAAATCAGTAATATAGTTTTTAAGATTATTTATTTTGCAAAAAATAAATATTTATGTACATTAAAATCATATAAATATTACAACAAAACATTAAATATTTCAAAAAATAACAAAAACGATTATTCAGTTTCTTGATCTTTTTTTTGGAGATAGATTTGTATTTTCTCTAAGATGTAGATTTTGGGAAATTGTTCAAACTATCGATGCAGACTTTTTTAGCAATTGTTTAATTGTAAATGGTTTTTAATTTTTTTTTCTTGTATATCTGAAACAAAATAAATATGTATGTTTAACTCAATTTATTGATAATTTAAATTACATTTCCATTTACCTTTTTTTGTAGAAAATTTTAGCATTTGATTTCCGTTTGCCCGCGTAAATTATTTCTGATTTTTTTGTTTATACATATGTATATAAATAATAATTTATAAAAGATTTTACAATATTTTTTAAATTTTGTTGACAAAAAATAAAAATAAAGTTTGAACAAAAAGTGACAACAGTTTTTACTTGAAAAATACTGTAAAGAATAACTGTAATTCAAGTTTAATGCAATTTAAATTTCAAGTACTTGAATTTTAATTTTTTGGTTGCTTATTGGGTTTATATTGAAGAAAATATCTCCAGTTCAACACTTGCACAATAAAAAGGTAATTATTTTATTATTTCTTCAAGATAATGTGTAATTATTTTGCCTTCATAAGTACAGATGTCGTCGGAAACTATATATTGCAATCTGGATATTAATGAAGAAATTTGACTTATTTCAACAGATGTGATATTTACAAATGACTTAGAAACCAGTTTACTGTTAAGGGCTATTAATTCCTGTTCATGAGGTGTAAGCAATGCGGTGAGCAGTTTATACATTTTTTATTAGCTCTGTTTCTAATGTAGTCAGATAGTCTTCCTGGAACAGAGCGAGTCAAAAATTCTCAAATTTTTATAAATATTTGATGTCCTTGCAGAGACGATGTAATCAATTTCTACTAACATTAGTAACGTATGAAAATATTCCCTGAACGTCCGACTCATGCATATCACCATTATCACTGGTTTTCTTCATGTATTTCCATCGTATTTGGTTGTAACTTATAATCGGAATTTTTTGGAATAATCAGAATTATTGAAGAAAATCTGTACGATGAAAGGAATATCGCTGCTAAATGGTGGTAAGTTTTTGAATTAAGAAATGGGCATTTACGTGGAACGCTTCTTCAATTCCAATATATTAAGGTAAAACATTTATATACCGATTATTTTATTTTTTATATTTATTATACATACATATCTGCATATTCATATATTCCTCAATAAATGTATGTTTATAATAAAAAAATTAAAAAAAAAACAAAAAATTTAATTGGGAGGCCTAAAAAGTGGGTACATTTTATAAACGAAATATTATAATTCCAACCGAATATCATTTCACGGTTGCAACAACCTCAATTTACAGTAGTCCTAATGAAATTTTGTGATAGTTCTAGTAACCAACAAAATTCGATTGGCAAAAAATTCGGTTGTAACAACCAATCTGTTTTCTCAGTGCACGAAGTAAAATATATTCTGTGGAGTTGCGCACGCACAATTTTGTTAAACCCATATTGCGCAGTATTATTTATTTTCGTTTTGATTTTGCTGCTAAAGTACAATGTTTAGCAGCCTTTTTGTTGACAATTTCATTGCTGCTAGACATTCTTGTGTGAAAGATAAAAAACATAAAAATACTTACGAACATACACACTACATACATACAAACGTACATACCAACATTAGGTTACATTTCAACCCTTATGTGTTTTATTTTACACACTAAGCATCGAAATTGCAAAAACAAAACTGCTAAATTACCTACTATAGCAGAAAAATCAAAGCGCAAATTTTCAAATAGAGAAAAATATCCCGCATAACAAAGAAAACACTGACTGGTGTGTAATATGTTTTCGGCAAAATTCTACGAGCACACTGCAGCACAAAGTTGTAGTTTATATATTTGACAAACAAGTTGAATACTGTTTAAGTATGTTGCTTTAAATTGTAAACAAACGCTGCAATTTTTAGTATACCACATGAAAATAATGCAGCAGTTTGTAGTAGTATGGAACACAAAACGTTAAAGAGTGAATATATTTCTTAGTATGGCGTTTGTTAGTAGTTGATAGATGGCGTCAAAATATCTTAAAGACTTATAGCTGTATGGACCAAAAAACATGTTCTTGTCAATATTCAATGTAAAATTTATCATCAAATAAAAAACAAGTAAAAAAATTTGCAAAATTTCACTTTTAATAAATTAAAATCGCGCTTTTTGTTAAGAATACTATCAAGAGTAGTAATGATTAAACGACTATATTTTTCAAACTAAAACCGATATACTTTTAATTTTTTCAGCAAACGATCCCAAGATATACTCATAATTTTGCGAAATTTTAAACCAATATTATTTTTTTGCTATTTACAAAATTGAGCAAAAAATACTTTAGTTTTTCTATAATATCGCGTTGTTTCCATTTTGATAAAGCCAAAGCTCTATTTTTAAGATTTTTTTGAAAGTTTTATGTTCAAGGGCTTGGTATAATGTAGGCTATATTTTAAAAAAATCTCCAAAACTTTAGGTATCGAATATCAGCATATTTTTAATGAAGAATTCAACCTGTTTTAAGTTTTGAGTCTATAGATGTTAAAAGTTGCTTACAAAAAACGCTGGGCCATTTTGTTATATTGAATAATGAATTTAAAAAATGTTTAAATTCATTATTCAATATAAACTATTATATTTTTTACCTCATATTTATACTCAACACCTCCTAAGGCGCTGTGGTATAATGCATGTGTTCGTATGTTTGTAATGCAGGGAGAAAAAACTTGGTACATCCTCCTCAGTACATCAATTGACTCAGAATCAGTGTTGCCAGGACTTGAGAAAAAAAGAAGCTAAATTAGACTTTAAAAAAGGTTAGAAAAGGCTAAATGCTCCAAAAAATAAAGTCAGAAAAAAGCTAATATATTGCTTTATTTAAAAACGCATTTATTTCTATGTCCTCGTAGGATTTTGATATTTCTTAAAGATATTTAGTGAATTTGTAACTATAACATAAAAAGTTTCTATGGGTAATAAAGTTTGTTAAAAAATAATTATAATATTATTATAGAATCAAGCGCCGCAGGCGAAAATTTTCGTTAAATATAAATACTTTTGATTTTTTTGTGCGAATTAATACACAAAAATGCTTAAATTGATGATTCTGTAAAAATAAAATCAGTAAATTTTTAGCTTTTTTTTACACTAAGAATAGATAGCAATTTTAAAGTTAATTAGATGAAATTTGGTACCTGTGACTTTTTTGTTGGCAGGACACAAGCCTTTTGAAATTTGTTATGATTTGTCCATTATTTCTGGACCCTACAAATGTCCTGACTATAGCTCCCGTATAAGAGCTAATACCGGGAATCATTCTAAGTGGATAAATAAAATAATAAAATGCAGTAAAGGGTCTTATAACACCCTTCCCGAATTTTGATGCACACATTGACTTAGGATATTATATTGTCGGTCTTAACCGACTTTATATTTCTTAATTATTTATTAATAAAACTGCAAAAATTATAAGAATTTCTTTGTGCATACATTTTAACAAAAAGAAAGACAAATATCCATTATTAAGCAAATTTATTTATAACTTTTAATTTCTTTTTCTAATTTTTTTTTAACATATTGTTGCACTTTAGATAAGTTACATATATATGCAGCAAATAACATCAATCTATTTCAATGTGTCATTGCAATAGAAAAAAGCAAAAATAATAGGAATCAATTTTTAACAAAAATTTCACAAGTCATTTTCAGATACGAGTATTTTCAGTTAAAATGTCACTCAGACGGGTACTCCGTCACTCACTCATGCCTTCAGTCGTCATTCAGTTACATTTTCTATCAAACCAAGCCCATCAAGTCCCTCTCTATACATTTGTACAATGTTCACAGAGGCAAACAATCATCAAACATACTGGCACAAGAACACACTTTCCAATATACACATACATGTATACAAACAAACAAACATATACATATGCAGAAACTTGGTTTTCATGTCTAGTTTAGAATCAATATGGCAATCACTTTAAATGACACATTACTCTAACAAATGACAATATTAAATATGTGAGCGTTGGTATGTTTGTAAATGTAATTCTAATACATATTCTTTGTGGATGTGTGTATGTGTGTGTATACATAAAAGTATTTGAATTTATATAAAATATTTTATTAAGGAAATTTTAGTATATTTGATAAATAAATATTTATTTGTATGTGTATTTATGTGTTTATGTATTTGCGTTCATTTGTGTGAAAAAATAAATAAATAAAAAGTAATTCAATTAAACTGAACAATTTAATTACATTTACTATTAATTTATTTATTTATGAATGTGTATATAAATGTGTGTTCTTTGTGGAAAATCAAAAAATCAATTTTATAAATTTACAAATAATTTAAAAATTATTGTTTATTTTATTTGAATTTCATTTACTTAGTAAACAGCTGTTAAAAGGAATTTCTTGCATAAAGATAAAATTTAAGAATTAAGAAGAATTTAATTTCATATGATAAAAATAAATATTTAATATTAAATTCAATAAAAAGGAGTACTTGAGCATTTTATACTAATTAAAAAAATATATTTTTCTTTTATATGTTTGAAAATTTAATTTTATTAAAAACGAAATTTATGTAACACTTCCAAGCGTATTGTCATTATATTTAGTTGTACTGGCTACAAAAATAAAATTATTGTTATTGAAACTAAAAAATTAAATTCAGAATACAAAAATATATATAATACATTCAATAGTTCCATTAATAAGAAAACCGAAATAAAAACCTTCTTAAAACTAGAATCCTAAATAAGTATAAAATTTATTATACTCACCAATATAGAAACCTACAAACACCCATTTATCCAATTGTGTCATACACATGGCCATAAATATTTCCTTAAGTAGCACTAAATTTTTATATTTACGAAAATAAAATTTAATTTTCTACTAAAATGTAAAATACTTGTAAATAAAACAAAATTTATATAATAAAATCTCAATTTACAAGAACTGATATTCAAAATAATATTTTTTCTAAAATAAACTCCAAAAAGGTTGTATATATATTTTTTCTATTTAAAGGATTTTATAAGGGTAAAGTGCTCACAATTCCATTTTTTTTTTTTTCTCTTGTAGAAAATTTGTTGGCAAAATATCAATTCATATACACGCTTCGACACTTTAGCAGGACTTGAAGTAAAATAAAAATAAATAAATAAATGAACAAAATTTAAAAAAAAAAAAAAGGAATAAAATTTATATTTAAATTTTATACACACAGTTGTATACGTAACGTACCAAAATAGTACAAAAAATGGTAGAATAGTATAAAATTGTATCACTTTTTTTGTTGGTAGTTTTTTAATACAAGTGACACTAACAGAAACCAAAAATGAGTTTGGCACTCACCAGCCACATCAAAAAAAGACACAAATACCAAAAGTACATTTATTTAAATAAGTGTGAGTAGTCATGTGTTTGTTACGTACTAAATGTGTATATGTGTATATAAACAAATATATAAAATATGAATTGTGTAAACAATATAAAAAATTGGTTTTTGCTGTTTTATTTGGTATGAAGATTTTTCCCAAAAACAACATCTACAATAGGGGTATAACTTTATGTAATTTTTACAAATATCAAAATTTTCAGGGCATAGCGTTATAGGATATAGAATAAAAAGAAAAGAAAAAGAAGAAACATTAATATTAAAATGCATTTTAATCCTAAAATACTAATGTACGTAACTTTTACTTATACATTTTCTTCAAATCATTATTACTACAGTATATGGGAAACAAACGGTACGAAATTCCCGAAGTTTTTTCTTCAAGTGTTTTTAAACATATATAAAGAGGAATATATTAAATTTTCATATATTTACGTTCTAAATGCAAATACAGAAAAATTTACCACGTAAAATTTACGTATCGTTTTAATGTATAAACCAAAAAACATGTTCTTAACCTCAAAAATCAACCCTACATATTTCGCACTATTGTTCATATTTTGAAATAATAAAATTGATTTTCATTGTAAAATTTATCATAAAATGAGAGGCAAGTTAAAAATTTTGCTAAAATTAAATAAAAAAAATAAAATCGCTTTTTGTTAAAAATTCTTTCAAGAGTATTAATATTTAAACGACTGTATTTTCCAAACTAATCCCGAAATTCATTTATTTTCAAATTTTTCAAAATTCTAAACCAATGTTGTTGTTTTTTTTTTTATTTATGAAATTGTGCAAAAAATAAAATGAATTTTTTTCTTTTCAGTGTATTTCAACAAATATTGAAGATTCTGTAACAATTTTGACCTTAGATGTTCTATAAAATCGCTTTTGCTTTGATAAAAATGATTAACGCAAACAGATTTTGTATGCATAAATAGTCGTTAATAAAACCACAAAATGCACTTGGTAAATAAAACAACAAATAAATTGATTTAGAAGTATAACCATATGTACGTAAAATTTATATATCGTTAATATTAACGTATAAACAATATTGTTAGTATTCCAGGGTTAAATTAATTTTCCACCATATTCAGCGGCTTAAAATTACAATTCTTAAAATTTTTCTGAACTATATAAAAGCTGGAAAAATTGCAACCAGTACGACTAAGATTTTTTATATATTAAATATTAAAGAAATAATTAAGAACCCTTTTTCGAGGAGCAGAATATTTAGTACAGTAACTAATTATAGTTTAATAAAAAATTTCAAATAGTTTTCTAGATTGCTTTTGGTGCGGAAGGTTTTTCATCAAAATAACTTTTGAAAACGTTTTTTAATATCACAACAAAATGAGCTATGATGTGGTACATTTTTTTTTTTTTTTTTTTTTTTTTTGTAAGAAAAAAGTTATACCCCTAATCTACAATACACAACAAAAATTTATTCTTTATCTCTTGTAAATAGTATCTGTGGTGATAGTGTATATTATTATTTTTTTTTTTTTTTTCAGATTACAATATTATAATCCAAAATCCTAAGTGAAACAAAAAAAGAGGATTTATAATTGTAAGCAGAGAGGAAAACAATAAAAACAACATGATGTTATAAAATACTCAAATATAAATATGAATATTGCACAGTAGTGTCCCGTAGACAAAAATTTTGTGGGAAGACCCCTCAAACCCTACCAGCGATTGAAAGTTACGGTTCTAGAACATTTCATAAAATAAAAGTATTGAGTTTTGTCTTGAAAAGGTATAAAAAAATTTTTTATTTTTAGCCAATTATAAGAAAAATATTTTAAAAAATATTCGCAAAACTTTTGGACCATGAATCGTTATTTTAGTACATAATGTAAAACTAATTGTCGATATTTTTCTTAAAAAATTGATAAGAATCTTATAATTTTGTTCCCTTTATGGCTAAAACATTAAAAATTTGCATTGTAGTAAGTACTGTTGATAATATATAATTTTCCAAATTTTTTCCAAAAAATTGTTTATCAGTCCTCTAGCGAAAGAAATTCCCATCAGAAAAATGTTTAAAATTTTTTTTTTTACATAACCAGCATAAAATTGCGATCATTTTGATATACATTTCGATTAAAAAATCGAAATTTTGTTTACCAAAATGTATGAGACTCATAATTTTTCAATTGCTGGTAGGAAACTGAAGACCAATTTCAAAAAATTTTTAAATAACATTCTCGTATTAAGAAAATTTGTACGCATCGTTTGAGGGGTATTCCTTCTTCTTGCTTGTAAAATTGTAATAATTTGGATTGAAAATGCTTAATTTTTACAAAAAATTTCGGAGTCGAATGGACATCAAATTTTATAGGAGCAGACGAATAGCTTTTATATGAAGCCCTTGTTTTTCTATTATTATTTTACAGTGCGTTTCGCTACCCTATTATATTGAAATGAAATAAAAGCATCGAAATAAAAGTCAAACACAGATTCACTTTATATAGATAGCAATTTACCCGATCTAGCATTACTCCTATAAAGACCAGATAAAAACGGTAGCCTGATTATTTAGAAAAAAAGAAAATGAAATACCAAAAGTGAAAAAAACCGTAATTCAACTATGATTCCTATCTCCCGTGGGAACAGTAATAATATTGGTGTTCTACCAGCATTAAGAACAATCAACTTTTTAAGTATTTTAGTTACCAGTTTCTTAAATTTTTAATGTTTGAAGGTTCGAAAACTACCAAATTATGTCTATTATTATATTTAATTTCTCGTTTGAAAGTTAAATAATATTACAAAAAATTCAAAGCGTAATATAATAATGAAAAGTATGTACGACAAAGTACCCTCTTATGGATTTGCATTCACTTAGGATCATATATTTTTAACTTCATGATTTTAGATTAAATATTATAGAAAACTCAAAAAGTACTATTAGAAGAACTATAAAGTATCAAAAAGTTCCTCTTTTGAATTTTTACCCACATTGGACCATGTATCTCTAATTTCATGATTTTTTGTTCAATATAATAGAAAATTCTAAAAGTATCATTAGAAGAATGGAAAATTATCACAAAGTCCCATCTTATGGATTTTCATTTATTTAGGACCTTATATCTTTAATTTCAATTCAATATTATAAAAAAAAAATCAAAAAGTACCAGTAGATCATAAAAGTACCACAAATTCCCCTCTTGTGAATTCTTACTCACTTAGGACTACATGTACTTAAGTTAGTGTATCCAAGTTTAATATAAAAAATGCATTATTTAGTTTGAATAAAATTAAATTTAATATTTTATCCCCTTTTTGGTACTTTTTATTCTCCCTGAATGTAACAAAGATTGTAATTCAATAAATTTCTAAATTGTCAGAAAAAAGAAAAAAATATTTTATGGAAAAAGCACCAAAATCATTTTTAATGCACATTTTATTTCTATGCTTATTGGATTAATGACCGTAATTTCTACAAATACATATCTTTCAGTGCCTGGATATCTATGGTGTAAACTAAATTTGGTAATTTCAAATCTTAGGTATGAATTACAGAATAGATAACAGTAGTGTTTCTTACACCATAAATTTTGTTTAGATAATGTGTTAGGTAGGTAAATAATAAAATTTTTTGGGAGAAATTCATCATTTCAAGTCTATGCGGTCAATTGGCTACATATTCTCGCGAATTTTAAAATTGTACATGTAATTTTATAAAACTTATGTATGTAAATTTAAACGATTTTTGCAGGTGGTTCTTAGTGGGATCTTAGTCTAATCTGTTATGGACCAATCCTCAAAACTGTGATTTCTGCATGAAACAATGAAAATATTTATTGCAAACCTTAAGAAAACGAGAAAAATATAGTCGGTCAATCCCGATAATTTGATACCCTACACGATCGTGTTTGTACACTAAAATGATTTCCCAAATTTTTGGAAAACTACCTAATATCGGACCAATGGCAATTTATGGACCGATTCTAATGAAATTAGTTAATATGATTGCTGCTTATATTAAACTTGAAATATGGTTATAAATAAGGTATTTGTTTACGTTAGAAACCTATTCCAGGGAGTATTTGTATGGGGGCAAGGTGAAATAATGGTCCGATCATGACCAATTTCAATAGCGTTATGCAAAAATAAACATATGTATACGCCAAATTTCATCAAACTATCTTCAAAATTGCGTCCTGTACTTTGTGCACAATTTGTACATGGTCAGACAACCAGCCAGCCAGATGGACGGACGGGCGGACATCGTTAAATTAACTTAGAAAATTACTCTGAGTCGGTGGTGGATGGTGTTGGGATATCTTTTCCGTGCGTTGCAAACATCAGAACAAACGCATAATACCCCAACCATCTTTGGCGGTGTAGGGTATAAATATTGGAATATATTAGAAACTCAATGCTTTTAATACCTGGAAAGACCCTTGAATGCGGTCAAAACAACTATGCTTACATGGACAAACTGACATACAGGCGGTCGGGAAATTCCATAACGCAATGAGCGAGAAAACTTGTTTATAAATAACAGCGGTGCGATTAAAGTAGTCCAATGAAAGACAGCAATTCCAACAATGTTTGTCTTTTATTTGATGGCTTGGACAGTCTTCTATAATTTTCTGTACCGGAAAATATTTCATTATAATTATTGAAAAAAGCACATAAAAATAGGAAATACAAATTTGTTAAATGTGAAAATTTTTAAATAAATAAAATTTTAATAATTTTTTATGACATTTAAATCACAAAAGTTACCATATTTTATATATAAATTGTTCGGTAGAAACACCTAGGTAAAAGAAGCTTTGAGATTATCAATTCAATTTTACCAGTGAGTTAAAGATATCTAGTAGGTAATTATACCCATAGTTATCACTTGTTGAAATTACGGGCATAAAAGATAGATAGGGTGCCAAAAAAGTTCCAAATTACAGTTTTCACCCGTTTTCTCCCTAAAAGAGCCGCATTTCAAAAAAGTACCAGACATCTGTCCGATTAGTTTTTAAATGAATAAAGATAACTATTCAAAATTTTTTGTGCGATGATGAATCACCAAGTAAATCTATCAGTCAATCACTCAGTCATTAATCTTTTATATTTAAGATGAGTATATATTTCTAATGATACAGATTATTTAATAACCATGTTTACTGTATAAGAAGAAAATTTATTTTTTAAATGTTTCTTTATCAAAACCACTGTGCAACTGCCATTTGGCAGTGCCGAAAAAATAAAGTTGTGAATACGATAAATGAGACGCCATAGATTCAAGTAAAACTACAAACCATACATTGACTATTCATTCAACACTCAGTCATACATTTATGCAGTGTGTCATAACATGTGAAACTTTTGCCACTTGTCGTTTCTGAATATGAGTATTTTTTCAGTTTAAAGTTTCTACCAACACTCGAACACATGCAATAATAATTTGTTTTTTGTTAAATTGCCATTGCGGCATGTTGATGTAATATAATGTTTAACCTTTTGCCAAAAATATTTATTTCTTTATTTTTATTTCCTTTATACAATACGGGGCACTCTAATATGGCCATAAAATTATAGCAAAGAATAAAATTTAATTTTGTTATTATTGGCAGAATAAAAGAAAAAAAGTGTTTTACAGTCATAAACTATAAAGCAAAAAATAAATGCTATTTTTTCTAATACAGCTTAATATATAAATCGTTTTGAAAATTGATTAGTTTTATAAATCGTTTATAAATTTCTATATTATATACTTTTTTTATTTTTGTGCAAAACAAACCTATTTTATAATGAAATTAGCATTGAAGCCAAAAACAATAAAAAATGTGCTACACCATAATTTAATGAATGTGTCAATTTATATATTCTTTTTATTTCCATAAAAACTATTTTTAGCAAACAAAAACAATTTATTTTATTAATATTAAAATTAGATTAGTGTGTTTTTTCAATTACCAAATAATGAAATAAAAACTATGCACGGTTATTACCATAAACCATATTTAGTTAAACCCATATAAATTATAAAAAAAAAATATGGACAAATAACTAACAATTGCCACATCAAAATTCTCAAATCCATATTATGATACTTTTTTTTAGATGAATTTAACAAAAATAGAATATATAACGCCCTTAAATTCAATCTGTTAAATATTTTATCGATTTATCAAATAAGCCTGTCATTTGTTACTACAAATATTCACAAGCACACATACACTCAAATGGTACTTTGGTTTATATGCAAATTTTAATTTAATTAAAAACAAAAATGAAGAGACAAATACGTGAATTAAAATTAAATTAACACTCAACAAATGATTTTTAATCCGAGATGAACAATCTTTAGGAAATGTTTAGCTATGGGAGCGTATACGTGTTATGCTAAAAATTTTTGAATTAATATTTATCATACGCAGCAGAATTCACATGTGATTTTGGATTCTTTAAAATCGATTTTAAAATAATAATAATAAGAAAACAACCATAAATAAAATTATTTTTACTTACGGAAAAATCGATTGGAAATACTATTTTTTTTTTTAATATTATTTTCTTAATGGTTTGAAATGTGATTTCTTTAAAAGGTATAACCTTTTTGTGTGTCTTATAAAATTAAAATGAAATCCTGTTATTCAAGGCCCCCTATAAAAATTAGTGTTCTCTACAATAGTTTATTTTTTCATTAGAGTTTTTTTTTTTTTTTTTTGCAGAGTCGAAAATAATTACCCTAATGAATTTTGGCATTTTTACTGATGGACAAAACAAAGCATAAATATTCGTTTGGTAATCCTATTAAATATTTCAATAAGTTTGAATAATATAAATATTTTTTCAAAGTTTTTCCAATTAAATATGTGGATTAAAAAAATTTTACTTCTCAAAAGCCATATGTTTATATTTAAATTATAATCAAATACATATTTTTATAATTTAAATATAAAATTTAATAAGAAAAATAATAAAAATACAAAAACTTATCGTTACATAAAATAGAAAGTAAACTTTAAAAAATTTAATAAACTTTACAAATATAAAAATAAGCAATTTTTTATTGCCAAAGTGTCTTAAATATTATTTGGGACCTCTTACATTTTAGGTAACGTTAAACAAATTTCAAACAGATAATTAAAATCTGAGCGTGTTATTTAAACTTAATGAGTTTATATGGAATTTAGTTAAATAATTATTCATATTCTTGTAATTTGAGCAAATATAAATCTATCTATTTATGGTATAATAATATTCTGCAATTATAAACAGAACGGATTAGAAAATAATATTAAATTACCATTACATAATTATAACATACTTATATAGTAATCTAAGAGATGAATATACAACAATAAACTTTATACTTTATAAACTTTAAAAACTTCTCTATAAAGCAATAACAATTCAAATTCTATCAAAATTTAATATTTATGACAAAATTTTATAAAAAAAATGAAATCTGAAAAATATTTATATAAATAATAATGTTGACATTGACCAGAAAAAATGCAGACATATTTATAAAAAAGAAAAACATGCATAACAACATCAAAAAAATATAAAAAAATTACTAATTCCGATTGTCCATATGTGACCACGTTTAAATAAATCAACATACATTTACTAAGTCACATATACACATACACCACCATAAACAAACCTGATTATCAACTTTAGACGAGAATGTTTGTATTGAAAAAGGACACATACGCACATACTTACACACACTCTCGAAAACATTAAAAGGCAAAATTCAAATATTTAACATCATTTTGGCATTAAGCTTAAAATGTTTTTGTGTTTGTTACATACAATTCATTTATTTTCACTTGATTTGACAGCATGTCTCCAAGGTACAATTTTTGATAAAAACGAACAAAAAACAAACAAACAAACAAACAAAATAAGAAAAAAATCAACATAGAAACAACTTTACTAAACCGTTGTCCCATTCCAAATCAATTGACTTACAGACAGACATATGCAGCAAATAAATGTACATTTATACACATATCAGTGGTTAGTTATCCACTTTCACATTTAGACATACACGCACACATTCAACTGAAAAATAAACAAATGTCATTTTGTATAATACAATATAATTTTACACTAGAACAACAAATTCTATAACAGCAACAATATTCAACAAAAAATATTCGCTTGAATTCATTTGCCATATAAACAACAACAATCACATACAATTTTCGTAACTTCATTCATTGCTGTGACCAAAAAACAATAAAAAGAGTTAAAAATTTAACAGCAACAACAAATAAAAGCAACAAGACCAACAGTAGCAGCAGCGGTAAAGGCAACATAACATCAATCCTGAATAAATAATGAGTGTGAGCATTGGCTACGAAAATATTTTGACCATGATGAGCAATAAAAAGTGACAAATTTATTTTAAGCCTAAATTATGCAAACAGCAAAAACAAAATTCCCCAAAATGTTTATTCATTGCTTATAAAAGGGGTGTTTCATATTGCAAGCTAAGTAATAGAAAGATTTTATAAAAATTACAATTAATAAATAAGACATACATGTACTGAATATAATATTACATATATGTAACTAGTAATAAAGTCTTAACTACTAATGGGCTCTTGTGTTAAGCTTTTTTGTATAAATTCTGTACCAAACTTCTATTTCTTATAAAACTTCTATTATTATTTTATTTTTTTTTTACAAATTCGTTGATGTAAATTTAGCTACATAAATCTTCAAATATAAAATGTCCCTAATAACTGTTTTGATCACAATATCTTGTCATTGTTTGTGCAACCATATGTCCATCTAAATTTTAATATATTGGAAATTCAATATTTTATTTAATATAGTTTTATTTTTATTTTATTTTGTATATATTTTTCTATATTATTCCCATGAGGGTTAAAACCAAATATATTGTATTGCTATAGTGAATGAATGTTTTTTTTTTTTCAGCTTAATATTATGCGAATATAATAGAAAATATTTTATATGCAAATAGGTTGATATTTACTTTTTAGTTTTCTTTTTTATTTATTTCATCATTTGGTTTTTGCTGTTACTGCTGCTTTCAAAATTCAAGAAATTTCAAATTTATTTATATTAGACCCTGAGGACTTGGTTACATCCATATTTTACTAAAGATACATACATATATTCACATACTCACATATCAATTTAAATATGCTTATATACATAAAGTAATATGTATGTATGTATTTATGTTTACATTATATAGTAGTTTTGTTATAAATTTATGCTAAAAGCAATTTGAGTATAAATTTTTTTATATTTATATTTATTTTTCTTTATTTTTTTAGAAAATGCGTTTCCATCTTAAGTTCTTTGTATCTTCTTGCGGTTCGTTTTACTTTTGTGGTCAAGTGTTAAAGTTAAATTTATTTAGATCTATGAATATTTTATAAAATATACGAAAGTTTTTCTCTTTTTGTAATGCAAAGCAAATAAGAAGTTTAATAATAAGAAAAAAATATATAATGCCCATATGAGTAAAATTCAAAAGTAAAAAAAAAAAGTTTTAAATAACAGCAAAATATAGGAATTGTTTACAGGAAATACAATAAATATTGACAGATGGTGTTTCCTTTATTATTTTTTTATCTTCGTATTTAAATATAAATTGAAAATTGTTTTTCAATTGTGTGTGTATTTTAATCTTGAGGATACTTTTCTTTTCGATAAGTTTCTTTTCGATAAGTTTGTCGAATATTTAATTTTGTTTTATAAGAAATATACGCCCACGGTCAGACCGTAATACATTCAATTAAGTTTTATTTATGTAAAATATACCATATGATTTTTTTATCTCATTTTCTCCAAAAATTTAAATTTAAATATTTAAAAAATTAAAAAAAAAACAACCTGGTTTATATGATGACCCAGCGGAAAAATTTCTTAAAAATATAAACTTTGGTGCACAGTGAGGCTATTTGGAAGTGTATACAAATTAAAAATATATTTAACTTCTACAAATCAAGTCCAATTATCTCTTATGGGCAAATATATATTTGGGAATGAATTTGAAATTTTAGATTTTTATACCCAACATCAAAAAGATGGGTTTTGAGTTTTAAGGATGCTTAACTCGTATGGTGTCATTGACGAGCCAATAGTATTCTTTCCTGGACGATATAATTAGGACTTCGATTATCGGATAAATATCACAGAAAAATTTGGTTACAAATGTTTTTGAAAAACAAAAAATGAAGTTTGTTTAAATAATTGAAAATCAAATAAAAAGAAAAAATAAAAAAATATAAAAAAAAATTGTATTCGATTCGTTCGGGGTTATGGTCATTTTCATTAATATAAAGGGACGAAGGCAGTAATAATTCCTTTTTTTTTTTTTGGCAAGGACAGCATCTTAAACAGGTATGTATTCAAATGTTTAATTTTATGTCATATATAATAATTAAGATTGCTATAAATGTGTGTAAATGTCTTCCCAAGACAGTCCTCGTTGTAAATGCCTAAATGGATAGAGAGAATCTAAGTTGCTTAGAATTGAACATGAGATTAAACAAAAGGATATTTTAAAATAGTTTCTATGTCTTTAAATAATTTTCTTTTGTTTAGATACACTAAAGTATCACAGCGTTTTCTGTGATGGAATTAAGAGAAAGGATGGATAATTAACATCAAAAATACAAACAGCAATGCTTCTTTTTTTTTTTTTTTTTTAAGAATCATCAATTTCATTTGAAAATATCCGATGTATGCATTTTTAATTCAACATTCCCCTAAAAGTTTTCTTGCACTGGTATGCTGGGAGTATGGATAGATGTATTGATATTCAGAAAGACGATAGCGATGTAGGAAAAGATTAATATAAAAAAAGAATAATATAATATAAAAAGTTTCATGAAACAAAAGAAAATATTTTGTAAATATATATAAAAAAACAGTCAAAATATTTTATTATTATTATTTTTTTTTAATTTAGTCATCTACTTGATTGATGTGATTAAAATATAAATATTTTTTCATTGATTCATTCAATTAACACGTTGTTTAAGGTTTATGTTTTTTCAAATTATTTTTTTTTATTCAAATTTTAAAAGCTTTTAATGGGAAAAAATTGTTGTTTGTCAGTTTTTAAAATGTTTAGTAATTGATATAATCATTTTGGTGAGAGGTGCAACTTTAAACAATTTTTAAATTGAATGAATTATGTTGGTGGTTAAAAAAAGTTGAAGCATTCGTATTTGATCCTTATAGCTGATATTAGGATTATTTTAATTTCATATCTTTTATTATAGAAAGGAAAATATTTTTATATAAAAATGTTGCTCTGTATGCAATTCAAAAGTAAAATGTAAATAAATCTCCACTTAAAAAAACAAAAAAAAAAAATCAATGAAATTTCAAATAGTGATAGTTGAGGTATAAGTGGGGTTAATTTAAATATTTTTCATATCTAAGGTGTTAAATTTTAGGAACCCGTGAATCCATCCCCATTTAGACTATATGGTCAAAGAATAAAAACATTAATTCGTCATCATCTCTTTTATCACCATGTGAAATTTCGTTAAAATATCAGACAACTCGATTAGAAATTTCAAATTTATTTCCAGTTCATTTTCATTTTTCACTTTATATTCCATGTCCGGTTTTCTAAAAACAGAGAGGTCCTAGAGTTTTTTACTTAATACAATTAACTTTTAATCACATTGAAACCATTCAACAAACAGTATTAAATTTTACTTTCTAGAAACAGCATTTATAATTAAATATTTAACAAAAATAAAACCTATTTAATATTTACCTTAAATTTTCTTTAAAATAAAAGAAATACTTACATATACAACTGCTCAAAATAAGTACGCTTTATGTAAGGAAGAAAAAAGGCACGTTTCCGTTCATTTAAATATGTTTAAATCAGTTCATACATATTTTAATCAATTAGAAAAGAGAAAAGAAAGCTAAATAAGTCATAAATTATATCATATAATACGATAATTTCATAATTTCATTACTATGTAAGCAATTTTGATGCTCATAATAATTTAAAAGAAAAATACATAAATTAAAAACTATTTAAGTTTTTAACAAAAATTGTTAGGTAGTGTTAAGAAAGGGCTAATATTCTGTATATCCATCATTATTTTGGCCAACTTTCAGCACTCGTATGGAAATACTAGACATCAATTCCTGATAAGTTTCCAATGGAATCCTGTACAATTTATCTCAATTTTGATAAATTCTTTCAAAAGTCCTTTCTTCGAATCATCTAACAAATTATCAAATGGATTTGGGTAACTAAAATCATGGACATTATTCTGGGAGAACACATTCTTAATTAACATAGAACTTTATTTAAGGCCATTACCTGCCTTGAATGCCCGAAGTAAATGGCATTTCTCCACGACATATGGAAACGTAACAATTTCCAATATATCCTTGTACCCATATGCATACATTGTATTTACCAATGCGATAAATAGAACTAACACAATTACACTAAAGATATTCAACAAAAACATTCATGTTCTCAGCTCCATGTTAAACAGTAATCTTGCATTTAACGTTGATTTTTCTGCTTTAGGGTGGTGGACACTACTGTTCTAGTCGTTTTCAAAATAATTTGCTTTTCAAAAAAAGTAATATGTTTATTTTTTTTTTTTTTTTCGATTTCTCATTCAGATTAAAGTAAATATTTTTTTTTTTTTTTTAACAAGTTTTAACAGTATCTTCAAATTTTCAATAAAATAATCCTCTTTAGTACAATGATTTTTTTCTTCCTATTTTAAATTTCAGACTACTATTTTTTGATAATATTTTTATCCTAAATCTTATTGTACTACGTAAAACCATTCCAAAAAGTGAAATATAATTCGATTTAGTATAAATAATTAACAAATTAACTAACTGTATCTATAATTTTGAGCAACAATTTTTAGCATTTAAATCAGAAAAGTATATGTAAATCAAATTATGTGCTTATACTTTTATATTTTTCATTAAAGTGGTATTGCCGAATCAAATTATTTACTAAAAGAAAAATAATCGGAGTATTTCTGGAGAATTATCAAAAGATATCGTCAATTTATCATCCTATAAGGAATATCTATTATTTTGAGCAGGTGTGTATATGCAAGATTAAATATTTTTAATTTAAATTAAATACAAATGACTTAAGAAAATATCCTGCCATATTAAAAATTTATAGCTTTAAGCAATAAATACCAGGATAAATTTCAATTTATCATTTACATTTATTTACAGTTAATTTTTACTTGTAGCTTATAAAGAAAAAATATAAAAAAAAAACAACAATCCTTTCAAAAAATATACCAGAAAAAAAGAACATTTAATGCGAACAGTGAAATAAAAAAATAAAGATTTACTTAATAATCCCCAAAAATATACTTAAGCAAAGAATACCATACACAGATCTATAAAAATATATAAGAAAAGGAATAAAACTGTAAATAAATTTTCATAAAATTATGATAATATGTTACGAGCAGTGTTAAAGCAGCATGTGTATAATTTTCGAAAACAATGTTTCATATTAAATATCCACATCCTTGTAAAGGGCAATAATTGAAGGAAACAAACGTTTTTCCCATGTTTCAACTGCGGTCTGCCAAGAGTATTTATGAAGAAATAAAAGGAATAAAATTTATTTAGTCTTTCATTTAATATTCTGCATAAAGACCAAAGAGTTTTGTTTTTTTTTTTTTCTCCGATAATTTTGTAAAAGGTTAAATAATGCGGTTTAAGTATCCGCTAGAAAAATTCATAATTCATAAGTTATGTATGTATATCCTTATGGGCCAAAGGATATTTTTATTTTACGAACACACGTTTACTTACAGTTATTTTAAAGACTTCGTTTAGTTTTTTTATGGCAATTCTGTTTTTCATCGTAATAGTATTTTGTTGAACAATTTAATCTTTAACCAGCATTTTATATGCCGACAAAAAAAAAAAAATAATAATCCATGAAAAAAACTGGTACTAAAAGAAAACCCCTTCTGTTTCAATAATATTTTAAACACATTTCACTTGAATGTATGTAAGTATGTTTTATTTTACATGTGTTTATCTATACGTAATTTACAATATTACAGTGGGTAATGATACAGTTATTAGTAATGTGAATTTTTACTATAATATTTAAACATATTTGTGATGTTTCTAAATGATACTACTATGATGTAGTGAATCAGACTTTTATCCTCATATTTCTCTAAAAACTAATTAAGGATATAGAATATATTTACTTTTTATGCCCTACACCACCATAGGTGGTTAGGCTATTATATGTTTGTGCAAATATTGTAACCTTAAAGTATATCGTTTGAGTCAAAATCACTTTCTGAGTCGATTTAATGATGTCCGTCCATCTGGTCGGCTGGCTGTCTATCCATATAGAGCTTATGCACAAAGTACAGGTCTCAATTTTGTAGATAATTTGATAAAATTTGGCACATATGATTTTTTGCACAAGGACGAAGCCTATTGAATTTGTTCATGATCGGTCCATTATTTCACCTAGCCTCCATACAAATGTTTTCCCAGAATAGAGTTTTAACACTCATAAATATTTAAAAAAAAATAATATTTTAATGAAATTTGGCACAAGTAAATTTTATATAAGTGTAAATCCGTGTGCTAAATTCGTGAAGATCGGTTTATAACTGTTCGTAGCTCCCACAAAATCTGATCATCATTTTGATGTGCATAAATCCTATACATATTTTAGTATCAACTTAATATTCGCACAAATAAATTTTTTATAAGTATAAATGACATTAAACAATTTTATGTAAATCCGTCCATAATTTACCATAGCGCCTATATCATATGGTTGGGCTTGAACGACAATATCTTTCTTACTTGTTTTAATATATCAACGACATTGAAATGGATAAGACAAACATTTATTAAGTATAAGCTGCACAAAGAGTTCGTATTCCATATTGTTAGTATTGGGAGTTATATCTCAAATGGCTACTTTAGATTGTTTCTGTTAGAATTTCAAAAACATTATTTTGCATTCCAGTGTAAATATCTTTACATAAATATGTATATTTTATTTTTTATTTAATATAAAAAGGCAATGAAATTTTTATATTTACTGTAAAAAATATTGAGTGTTACAGGATATTTTTCAGTTATTTTTTCTTTATACTCTCCCCTTTTTGTAGTAACAAACAAGCCCCGTAGGCATTTTTTAATAGTATCACTGTATCAAAATGTAATTGTATCTATACGTATGTATGTGTTTAATGATAGAGTGGCAGTAGTGGTGTTAAAATAACGCAGCATCAACCCTTTCTTCCTATTTCCGGTTTCCGTTTATGACGCTGATACAGCAGTATCGGTATTTTTCCAACCATACAATGTTTCCGCT
Organism: Protophormia terraenovae; assembly: GCA_951394005.1. Classification (NCBI taxonomy): domain Eukaryota; kingdom Metazoa; phylum Arthropoda; class Insecta; order Diptera; family Calliphoridae; genus Protophormia; species Protophormia terraenovae. The sequence goes on from OX596074.1 coordinate 151,003,620, forward strand.
AGCTGCTGCTACAGTCTATTTCTTTTATTTTATTTTTTTATCTTTTTGCTCTTACACATACTTTTAGTGTTAGTCATAGAGCGTGAGCTTAAAAAGTCGAAGGTAAACATTCATCAAATTTAACATAGAAAATTCTTAAGCTGATTTTTTTTTTGCAAATTGTACGTGCTTAAGGCAAAATGTTATAAAGAAAAAAAAAAAAAAAAAAAAACGCCGCTGATAAATTTCATTTAAAATTTGTCGAATAGTCAAAATGTATCTACTTGCTATTCGTATTCTAGTACAATTTATTTATGCAGATAGACATAGTCATTAAGGCGACTCACTCCCTATGGAAAGAAAAAAAGCCATTTTGTTACCCCCCTGAAAATAAACTTTGATATGTTTCAAGACAGTCCCCAAAATATTTTGGATCTACTGATTACCTTTCGTGAGCTGGACCGTTTTTAAAAAATGCCTTTTTTTTGGTTTTTTTAAAAATCAAGTAACTTCTTCCAAGATACCATATATTAAATGTGATATCATATAAAAGGCATTTTTAAGCCGCATCTAATTATATATAAAACAAATCTGGAGATTGCCTAAGATTCGAGGTATTCAACAAAATATGACAAATTTTTATGTTTTTTTAATGAAATTTTATTAAAAAATTATACTTTTAGATTTCTACTTGTTTTCTGAAATGTAGTGCTCATTTTTTTTAATATTAGTTTTCATTATTCCAGACGGTCAGTATGATTAAATATTTATCTTAAACATTGCCAATAAGGAAATCAAAATTTTTCGTTTGAAAAACTGATGTTTGCTGGACAAACCTTTTGAGTTCAATAATCAATGTTGGTAATTATTCCACAAAATATCATAATTTTAATAGAATTCATTATTATCTATGAAGAAAGTTCATTATTCTCAAATTTTGCTCTTTATAAAATATGTAGTGCTTATTTGTATATTAATTTTTCAAGATGGTCGGTAAGAATTTTACATAAACCTTGTCAATATGGATATCAAAATATTTCGTTCAAAGCAATTATGCACTATAAAATAAACGCAAAACAAAATAAATAAATAACAAATGTTTGTTTAAAAAATATTAACCGTTTAATTAAAATATTAACATAGATTAAAATAAATAAACATAAGTAATAGTTTACAGAAAGTCTTTTCGAGATTCGATTTTACTATATAGCTTGCATGACTCAATTTTATTTGCTATAAAGCCTGCACGATTTTTTTCTGTAACAAATAGACAAGACTGACTCACTACTTTAACGAATCTCTCCGTATTTTGTGAATGGCATGGGAAATCTAAAAATAAATTCGTTAAAAAGTAATAAATTATATAATTATTATATTTTTTACCTGGTATTTGTATAACTTCATTAGAATCGTGATATTCTTTCAAATACTTGTCGGAATAGAACTGCGTGCATGGTGGTTCCGTAATGTGTTCAAGCTCATTCCAATTTATCATATTTCTTAAAGATTCGGAATCAAACAAAATTTTTGGTACGTTAAATTGTCGTACATTTTGAGCAATATTAGTACGTGCTCTAAATATTAAATCATATCCCTCCATTCGAATCTCTTTGGACTCATCCGTTATCATTGATAATATAATATTTTCATGGTGGGCGAAAAACCCGTTTATTTGAACAGATAGTTGAACAATCTCTTGCATTTCAATAGGCAGTTCCCGTATCAACTTAATGTATTTTAATAAATGGCGGCTTCCGTGTACAGCTTGGGGCTGACTTTTTATCAGAAACCAAAATGGTGCATATACCGTCATAACAAAAAACGCTAGCTTTTTTAATACATCAGACGCAACGGGTTGTGTTACATACAACCGAAGAATTCTTGACGCTGTTGTTAACCACCGAGATAAATTAAGTAACCCAGGCTTTGTACTAGCCAAGCGACTATTACAAAATCCACTATCAACAGCTTTTACCATCTCATATAAATATTTTTGATCGTCTCGCAAGTCCCAGCTCAAAATATTTTCAGGCATCTTGCCCATGGCAATCGGTTCAAAATTAGAAACAACCTTTGAATAAATTTAAATTCAAAGTAAAAAAATAAACAGAAAATCGAAATTATTTATAATTTATAGGTTACCGGTATGTTTTCACAGTCCTTTAATGCGTGTCCTATTATTCCTGGCCAAGTTTGTGGTCCTGAAGCAATGCCCAACATATTTTTCAATAACGCAACAAAGGGTAATTCGTTAAAATGAAAAAGGCACACAAACCATTGTAATGGTCGTTGCAGTTGTCGTTCTATTATGCAAATCGTCCCATTATATTTGCCTGTGTTAGCTCTTGTGCCATCACAGTTGACAGCAACTAAGTGTTCCAAAGAATATTGTTCTTTTCTTAAAAATTCTATAATTCCCATTGCAACACCAGAGCCTTTGCTGTCGGTGGGGGTTATATACCCAATATAACATGAATTTGGTTCTTTTACCATTGTGATATGTTCTTCAGTAACTCTTACGTTTCGTGGAGAACCGTTTACCACTATTTGTTTAAGCGTACGTTCCCTTTTACCATCAAATGATATACCTTTTAGCAAACAGTTGGATTTTTTATTTTTTAAACACTTATCTCTGGCTTTATTACGTTCTCTTCGAATTTTATGTTGGTCGACTATTATGCCCGAAATATTTAAATCCTTCAACAAAGTATTTACTAATAAAGCTCCGTAACGATTTGAAACACCAGCTCGATCTAACGCAGCACTGAAAGTTGGAAGAGATAGTTTTCTTGAGTCAGAATCAAATTTATAATCTTCATCTTCAGACAACGGTGAGTACTGATCAGACTCATCTATTGTAGAATATTGTGGAACATAGGAGCACTCAGATTTAATTTTACTAACACATGGTGTCGAAAAGTATGAACTGGGGCATATTGCACTTTCAATTTTCAAGCTTAGTAATCTTGGGCCAGTTTGATCAATATAGAATTCCCAAACATGAGGTGGAATTTGCTTTTCCGTAGGGCACTTGCATGGATTTTTTAAATCTAGCGAACATTCGCAGAGTGCAATTATAAAAAGTTTATTCCATTCACTATCATTTAAATGAAAAGGATTCTTTTTAATATAACGATAACTTTTTGTAAGATATTCAAGTTTTTTCCATATGGCTGGTAAACTTTTTATTGGAATTCTACAGGTTTTCCATAATTTTGAAATCTCGGCTATTGTATGATAATAGAATTTCGAGAGCCCGTTTGTACGATTTTTATTTTGAGCTCTCATAAACAACAAATGCTTGATAACATCGCGTTTTGTTGGTAATTGGGTTTTATTAAATTCAAGAGGAGAAAAATCCATTTTTATTAAATATTGATTTAAAGTTAATATTAGTTTTTGTTTTTAAATTATAATATTTAAAGGAAAAAGTAAGGGCTTCTAAAATAATTTTTGAAATTACTTGTATTTTCATTTTAAAATAAATTTTTTTCTTCTTTCTAACGTTATAGTAAAGTATTTAATCATACTGACCTTGTAGAATAAATGTAAAATTGGGCACTACGTGTCATCAAACTATTAAAAATATAAAACGTATATATAAATATTTTTTTTTTGACCAATAAGACAATTTTTATTAAAAATACATAAAAAATTGTCATATTTTGTTGAATACCACGAAACTTAGGCAATCTCCAGATGTGTTTTATATATCATTAGATGCGGCTTAAAAATGCCTTTTATATGATATCACATTTAATATATGGTATCTTGGAAGAAGTTACTTAATTTTTTAAAAAACCAAAAAAAAGGCCTTTTTGAAAAACCTCCCAGCTCACGAACGGTCAGCAGTAGAACCGAAATATTTTGGGGAACATCATAAAACATATCAAGGTAAATTTTGAGACGGGTAACTAAGTCACTTTTTTGAATGAGTCGCCTTAATAGTCATATATTCAAAAGAGTATATGTATATGTATGTACATGTGTTTCTATAGGTCCAAGTCTGTTTGGCTCAGCTGTTCTTCTTTATTTTCATATTGTGTCTGTATTATTTATAAACTGAAATACATACATATCAATCCTTTTTTTCTTAGCGATTTCTTATTCATTTGATAGATTTTTATTTTTTGCAGAATTTTTGAAACTGTGTATAAAATTTCTTTCATGTTCTCAAAAAATTCTATTTAAATTTTTTTTATTTTATACATGTGACACTATATTTCACCTTATTTATTTGCAAACACAATTACAGGGGTTTTCCAAAAAAATATTTACATTGTTTCATGAAAAACTTTTATATTAATGATATTTAACACTTTCTCATTAGTTGAATTCCATTTAAAAGATCCTGACAAAATGCATACGATATCTAAATAAACAGATTCAAGTATGGGTTTGTAAATAATAACATCTCAAAGACATAAGTCAGTGATCAATAAGTGAAATAGAATAACTTTTTTTGTTTGACGATTTTTTTTATAAAAAATACGGGAGACAAAATTTGTAATGACTCCCTTTCATCAAGAGATAATTACTAAAGTTACCTGCAAGAGACTTTTAGATGTCATTGAATCTAACCTAATCATATTTTCTATTTAAACCTCTGCTCTTTTAAACAGAACACACGAAAAATACAATTTTTTAATCTCCCTGTAGATACACACAGAAAAGAGATTGGTTGGAAAATGGTTATAGTTATGAAAATTTTGTAGAATGAACTGAAATATTTTTGTAATTCTTTGTTCAGAGCCGCTAACACGTTTTTAAACTGGATTTATGCTTTCTATAATGGTTAAATTAGTTTATGTAACCAACTTGCGCCTGGTTAAAACATATTTCAAAAATTCGGTCACGTAAACAGAGTATATTCTCGTAACAGCACTAAATACTGGTTATATCAAGCATTAATTTGTTTTTATTAATATAATTTTATCTACAGTTATGTTTTCAGTTACATTAACTAATAATTGATTGTATTGACTAACAAAATTTGGTTATTAATGAAAAAACCAAATTCGGTTTCCCTAATTGAAGGCGAATTCACCTTGAAATAATTTAAATGTTGATTGACTTTTTGTTGACAAATAAATGTTTAAATTTAGTAAAATATAAAAGTGAAAATACAATTTATAAAATTGTAATATAGTTTATTGATTAATCTATTGAAAAAAGTAAGTTCTCTCGCATTATTCTGGAAGCATAGAATTGGTTTTAATAGCTTCTGTTAATAATTTCAGATGTTTTCTAATGTTGACGTCGCCGTAGAAAAAATATTCCTATTTGTATGTGTGTCACTTCTATTTTATGAGCATCAAGAAAAGCTACGGATGCTTTTTAAAAGACTAGACGCAGTGTAATAATACATAGTATCATTGCTTATGAATAAGGTTTTATTCCTACAATGCATCCTATCCTAATTTTGTTAATAAATTTGTTATAAAAAATAATAATAATTTTTTTATATTTTCATATGGGGTTTATGAATATAAAAAATTCGGCAATTGCAATCGATTTGTATGTAGATAGGACTGAATTAGAAAAGCATATTCGGTTGTCATAATGAAACTTATTTCTGTTTACTATTTATATGACGTTAGGAAATAAAATATTTGGTAAATATAAAAAATATATTCGGCTATTGCAAATGATTTTAGAGATAGTTGGTGGAACCGACTGAATTCGTTTGGCAAAGAATTCGTTTGCCTCAATGAATCTCTTTTGTCTGTGTAGAAGAATATTTTGATAAGTATATGTTTCTTCTTCCGTCTTATTGTTAATATAATTTTCTTGTGTAACAAGGTGTTGTGTTGTTAAGATTAGAAACAGGAACCACTCAGCATCTTCTAAACGGAATACACCCTTTAAGACCATAGAAACCTGGTTCTTGTTTTCTTCGTCTTTTGAATATCCTTTATTTGGCAAGGAAGTTTTTTGTTATACTTGTTTTTTAGAGTATATAAATATAAAAGTACTTTATCATTGAATATTTATTTGTATTTGTATGTGCTGTAGTCCGTAAATATGTTTGCAGATTTTTGTTCTTTGCAAAAAAAAAAAAGATAGATAGATATATTTCGCAAAATTTTTTTTATTATATTTATTTAAATAAGTAAGTATGAATGTATATAAGTTTGTAACACACATGTTTGTATATTATTTTATAACCAAATCTTATTTATATAAATGTGTTTGTTGTTGTAGAGCTGTTGAGTTGTTTATTTTTTTTTTTTTTTTGTATATTAAATATGTATATATTAATATATGATTCATATATAAATATATGCAAATATAAGTGTGTGTTTGTAATATACTTATCATATTTTTAAGGGTTTAAACAATTTGTAAGCAAATCGTGTAGAAAAATTGAATTTTTGTGTCCTCTTAAAATCAAATTTGCTTAAGGAGGGGTGGCAATAATAACAAACAAAAAATGGTAGATTAAAAAAAAAAAATGAAAAAAAAATGTGTGTATTTATACATATATACAAATTTAATACTAAGAATCATAAAAATAAAAATATATATAAATATAATAAAAAAAGTTTAAATTATATAAGCAGTTTTTATTAAATTTTAAACAGTTGTTTTAAGTTTGTTATTTTGCACAAATTTATCTTTATGTTCTTTCTAATAGATTTTTTGACGTTTATAATTTACTAGAAACCATAAAAGCGGAAACCGGATGTTTGATCATATACAGGAACTAATGTTTGTTTTTATTTCCATTTAATTTCTTTCTTTTGTCCTCTCCAGTACTTACTCATTGTTCTTAAGAATACAAACATAGTTTCCTTTTTTTTTTAGATTTATGTTTTTTTTTTCTACTTAATACAAAATATTGAAGTCTCTATTGAAAATACATTTATATTTGTGTTATTTTTCCTCTTTTTAGTTATCAATACTTTTTTTGTTTGGTATTCCCAAAGTTAATTTCAGTTGTTAGATATAGTTTATTGTTTACTTTGATTTCCTGTTCCTATACAATGACTGAAATTATATTTCCTTTTAAATTGAAACTTTAATTTAAGAAAACCTTTTAAAACTATGTACATATTTTTTTTTTTTTCTTAAATTATATTCACATGGGTATGTCATATATAAAAAAAATAAATATAGGGATTTACATATATTTCTAAGCATTAATAAATGTTTAAGTTAAAACAAACTAGTTTTTTGAACTTCTAACTGAATTACACAGGACGACAAAGTAGGTATTTTTCTACTAAAGTAAATAGATCACTTTTTAAAATGACTGCAGATCTTCAGATAAACTTTATATAAGAAATTAGTTGGGTTGCACAAAAAATTGCAACATATCAGTAAGACCAAAATCCCACAGTGAAAAATTTGTTTAATCAAACTCAAAATTTCGAGATTTTTAAGTCACATTTTGGAAAAAAAAAATAACTTTTTATAGATCTATGAGTTTTATATAGCTGCATAAATCTTTAATTTCTAACCGATTGGTAGGATTTACATAAAATTTAAGTGTGTGTACAATTAAATTTGGAAGGGAGTCCTCATATATCCTTCAGGAGCGGAGCTATTGGGATTAAAAATAGGGTACCACTGACATAGACAGTTTTCATTGCTTTCAAAGCTCTCGATAAGACCATTTGATCGGATAAAGAAAATCTTAAAAGTTATCATTTTATGTACATTTTTTATTTTTATCGAATAAGTGTCAACACTAGGGAAATTCCGCATTTTATGAAGAACACGAAAGTGTATTGCACATTTAAAAGTACCTCAAATTATGAAAGGGGATACCATTTAGAACACATTTGCCAAATTTCTAATTCCTACGATGCTTGGAACAGGATGCTACACAACTATTTAAGTTGATGATTCCAGAATAAATCGTTTATTAAATCATACTCATATTTTGTAATTTTTTCCAAAAAATTTAATATGAACGAAATAAAGGACATTTTATATAAATGTTATTAGTAAAGTTTTAATTTTTATTTCTATGTATTTTTTAATATGAGTTATCTTTAATAAAATAACGATTTTATTCTTACTATTAGCTATTTTTTTTTTTTTTTTAAATATGAGTATATTTTTATTTCTTTAGCTACCGTTTGATATATAAATCATTAATATTAATGGGAATAAAATTTTAAGATTTTTTCTAGGAATTTGGGCCACCCTAGTCTACAGTCTTTTTTCTCTAAAATAAAAATTTTATTTAAGAACTGATAATAACTTCATACTTTTCTAAAATGTTTCTTTACAGAAATAATCTTAGGTTTAAAAACAAGCTCAAATACCCAACCAGGCAATGTAAAAATTCTCTAAGTTTGACGTATTTTATATAAAAATTTTGAATTCATCCTAAATATTCTAAAATCCCAAATGCTATTTTTGGAACCGAATGCAGTTTTTTTAAACTATAATGTATTTCAAAGAGTTGTCAAGGTTTTTTATGCACACCTGCAATAACTTTGGACTTTATGGAAAAAATTAAATTTTTATAAAAATTATTACAAAATTATATACAAATAACTTTACAACTATAAGAGATAAATAACACGTGCAAGCATATAAAGATGTAAAAAAATTTAAAACCGGGATAGAAACAAAAATTCGGAAAGCGATGAAAAATTGTCTATGTAAGAGGTACCCTATTTTGAGCTCCAATAGCTTCCCTTCTGAAGGGTATTTAGGGCCTCCTTTCCAAACTTGTACGCTCCTCTGGTACACTTGTGTGAAATTTTATATAAATCCAACCCACCGATTATAAGTTCCCAGAGAGGTGGTCCGTTACCGCCCACCTCCCATATAAGGTGAAACTTCAACGAAATTGTGTTTAAATAGTTCAAGGACCAATGAAAACTCGGAAACGAAAAATGGGCGTTATCCACCCACTGTATGGTGGGTACCTACCATATAAACCTTATACGAATCGAAAAATTGATTTATAGGCTTAAAAGAGAAGAAGTCTCGTTCCTCTACCTTTGTCTCTTTTTTCTTTCTTGGTCTTTAGAAAACATAGCATGATGTCAATCAAACTTATCATTATAATCAGCTTCGTATGTAAATTTGCCCCAAATTTTGTATATTATTAATTTTTTAAAAAATATTTAGAAATGTTTTTTTTTTTTTTATAATGAATTGGTCTTGATACGAATATGTTTTACAACGAAAATCACTATTACGTATGATTTATTTTACATGTTTCTCTGTAACAAGTTTTTTAAAACTACACGTGTATAGATTTTATATTTTGTTTTCAAAATATTATTTGAACATTTTATTAAGATATATAAAAATATGATATAAGTACACATGTCAATGGTATTAATTTTTTTAATTCTATTGATTTTTGCTTAAAAAGAAAACATACAAATAAAAATAACCAAAAATAGAATATAAAAATACATTAGGATAGTTCGAATTAAGTCTTGGGCAATGATAGATATTTTGAAATTTTTTAATTAATTATTTTAAAAAATTGTCATACATCAAACTGATCATGATCATGCATCAATACATATTTATTAACTTTTATATATTTGTATACTACACAGAAAAAAGTCACCAATCACCAAAATAATTCATTCAATTAAAAAAAGTTTTAAATTTGCTCCTCTCACCAAAATGATATTATCACTTACTTATAATTGTACATAAAAACATAAAAATTTTTCCAATTAAAAAATTTAATAAATCAATTAAATAGATTAAAAATTTAAAAGAGAAAAAATTTTATTTGAATTTTATTTTTACTATTTCTTTTATATTTGGCTGAATATGTTAATTAAATTTTGACGTAAAAGAAAACTATGTTAATTAAAAAATTTAAGGTAATAATTTTTTCTGTGTACTTGTTTAGCTTAAGATGGTTTTTGATATTACAATTAAAAAATTAGGCACTCTAGTATTATTTTTTTTTTTTTTTATATAATATTTGTATTTTATAAATAAATTTTTAATAATGCTACTTTGACATTTAGAGTTGACGTAACAACAAATCGGCTTAAAGTGTATCTTTCAAAAAGAAAAAGATAAATATATTTATAATATTTTGTAAATTTTTTTTTTTTTTTTTTTTTTTTTTTTACATAATTTAACAACGTAAAACATATATACATACATACATACATATGTAGAGTATATGATTTTATATAAATAGCTACTAACTATTAAATTAATTGTCTACTTAAAAATAACTTATTAATGAGAAAGAAAGATATAGTCGATCAAGCCAGACCATATGATACACTACACCATTGTCCATGTATGCCAAAACTCGGGAAGCCGCCAATTGTGGACCGATACTTTTATTAAGTGTAAAATAAAACATACTTATACATAATATTACATCGATATTAACATTCGCACGTATTTATGCACTTTTGGGTGATTCCCGAAATTGGGTCTTATATGAGAGCTATAATAAATAATGGACCGATCTTCATAAAATTTTTCACTGTCATAAGAATTTATTTGCGTCAAATATAAAGTTGGTACTAAATTTTTTTCGGATTTATGCACGTTAAAGCGATTTTCGGAAGAAGGTTTCATATGGGAGCTATGGTCACGGATTTATACTTTTATAAAACTTATTTTTTTTTTACCAAATTTCGTGAAAATATTCCTATTTTTAGGGCATCTATGGGAGTCAAGACCCTATTCCGGGAGGGTCTAGGTGTAATAATTGGCCGATTCTAATCAAATTCAATAGGCCTTGTCCTTGTGTTAAAAAAGGCATATGATCCAAATTTTTATATTTTTTTTTTTTTCAAAATTGCGATCTTTACTTTGCGCATAAGCTTTACATGGATAGGCAGCCTGCCAGCAAGCCGACCAGACGGATATCGTTAAATCGACTCAGAAAATAATTCTGAGTCAAACGGTATATTTTAAGGTGGGGGTCCGAAGATTTATCTCTGCGTTACAATTTCTGCACCAACAAATAATACACCAACCATCTATGTGATGAAGGGTATAAATATATATGTCTGTACATTTTCTAAATACTTTTTCTACTTACTACAACAATATCTTTTTTAAACCTCTTTTTTCCTCCCAAAATAGTTTTAAACAAAACATATAAAAATCATATTAAATTATTTATATTGTCTTAATGTCAAAATACACAAAATGTTTAACACTCCATTAGCAACCGACCATCAATGGGAAATTAAGTTACCACCATCAACACAGTTGTAGTTCTGTTTCCTCTCTCTCTATGACATGATGTCACTCACTGTACAATGAACCATTAAAAGATTTTAAAAAGTGACTTTCTGTTGTTGTCAAAACCAAAAAAAGTAGACAAGTTTCTTACTGAAGTGAACAACAAAGTTCTTCTTGTTCGTTTCGTTTCATTCATTTTTTTTTTTCTTAGGATTTCCTAATTAAATTTATATTTTATACAAGTTTTATACTTGTTTTGTTGTTCTTATTGTCGTTACTTCTAAAATGTCTTAAAGAATAAAAACATGAAAGAATAGAAAAAAGTTCATACCAACAAAAACCAAACGAAGAAATGCATTTCTTCATGCGAAAATTTCTTAACTGCAGTCTAAAGATGAGAGTATGGGAGCGCATGGTATGAGTGAATGTACCTTTAAGAGGATGTGTGTGGCGAAGACATAAAAGGAAAGATGAAGTCATTGTTAATGAGTATCTAAGCGTGCATTGTTTGTATGTTTTGTGAATTTATAGTCATTACATATATGTTGTTAGTGTATTTTTTGACACTCTTTGACGATTTTAATAGTTTTGTTGCACAGTGGTAAGAATATCAGTGTTGCCAGGAAAAAAAAAAGTAGACTTAAAAAAAGGTCAGAAAAGGCTAAATGTCCCAAAAAATAAAGCCAGAAAAAAGCTAATATATTGTTAAAAAAAAAAAAAACATTTATTTTTTGTTCTGATTAGTTTTTGGTATTTCTTAAAGATATTTTAGTGAATTTATAAATGTAACATAAATAGTTTCTGTGGGTAATAAAATTTGTTAAAAAATAATTATAATATTTTTGTAGAATGAAGCGACGCAGGCGAAAATTTTCGTTATATATAAATAATTTAGATTTTTTTTTGTACAAATTAATATACAAAAATGCTTAAATTGATGATTCTCTAAAAATAAAATTAGTAAATTTTTAGCATTTTTAAGGCTATGTTAAGAATCAGAAAAGGCTAAAAAAAAAAGCTAGAAGCTAAAACGAAAATTTTTAGGCCAAAAACAAAACAAAATGGCTAGATTTAGCCTTAAAGATGCTAAACTGCCAACACTGAGGAATATTTAAATAGGCGATGCTTTTCAAAACATCTCTTTAGTTCTTGAATATAATAATATTATATGGAAGAAATAACAATTTTATCAAATATAACGGTGATGTACATTTTGTTATTTGTACTCAGTATTTATTCCTCATACCACCATTGGTGGGGCTGTTTTGTGCTGATGTCTATAACTCCCAAAAATATTGGTCTAAGACTCACCTTCATTTATACAAATTGGTTTAGGAATACTTTTAAAGTCGATGTCTGTCCGTCCGTCCGCCGAACCGTCTGGCTGACTGCCCATGTAAACCTTGCGCGCAGTACAGATCCCAATTTTGAAGATAATTTAATAAAATTTGGTACAAATATATTTTTTTTTGGTACAAGGACAAAGCCTATTGAAATTGGTTATGATCTCGATTATTTCATCAAAAATCGGTATTTTTAAAATTTTAAAAAAATTATGTATTATTGACATAACTTTTCTCCATATAGATAAACAATTTCAACTTGGAGCCTTATTTAGTTTAGAAGTTATGGACAAAAACAAAATCCAATTATTAATAACTCCTAAGCTATAGAAAATAAAATATTAATTTTATTGTAATTTTAAAAGCAAAGACATTACCTTTACAATGATATATAGTGTGTTACTTTAGATCGAAAGTGCAAAGGTCAAAATAATACTTAAAAAAATAAACCATTATATCTCCCAAAACGATATCTTTAAAATGCTAAACAAAATAACATAATATTAATATAACTCTTCTTTATACTTATGCAACATTTCATGTTGGACACTCTTTTACTTTAGAAGTTGTATAACAAAATATAAACTGAAGTCTAATTTTGTATATAAAATTTATATCTGCTTTTTACCGTATTTACTTCATAACTCCTAAACCAAAAAAGGATCTAAATTGAAATTTGGCACATATGTATATAGAGTAGAGTTACATTACACAAGGCAACAAAATCGAAAAAATTTTAAAGGCTTGAAAAACCATTTTACAAGTTTGATGTATTATGGTTCCAATAGTCCAAATTTTAAATTCTATAGAGATTTTTTTTTTTTTTTATTTTGTATGTAAAATTATAAATTTGTTTAGACGTTTTTCCACATAATTAATTATAACTCAAAAAGTGTTATTCCGATATTATTGAAATAAACTTAGAGAAATTTATATTTACATAAGCTTTAATCCCTTTATATATTGCGTTTCAATCGGCTCAGAAGTTTCGGAGTTATAATAAAAAAATTAAACAAAAAATAACAAAAACTGAATTTTAAAATACCGTTTTTTTTAGATATTAAGCTTTGATCTTTTTATTATCGATTTTGACCTTTGAACTTTCAAAGTATATAAGTGTTTTACCTGTCGTTTTAAAGTCAATGTGTCTTTCTATTAAACAAAATAAAAATAAACATTTTACAATGTATATTTTAGAAGTTATGAGCAATAATGTGTGATTACTTTTGGAAAAATTAAACCGCTTTCTGATTTTTGAAACGTCATATTTTTGGACCGGGAAGAGTCTTTACTCAGAAAATTTGTGATTTGAACATTCGCAATACGTAATACCTGTAGCGAATTTCATTGAAATCGGATACAACAAATCCAAAAAAGTTTTTTTTTTTTTTTTCCGTTTTGAATCACTCAAATGCTTTTTTTATAGATATCTTGATGAAATATGGTCTACATGTCCGACAATTTTTTATTTACTTTTTTTTTTTAAATGTTGTTCAGTTTATAAAACAATTTCTATTAATGAGAAGTAATTTTATAAATAACAATTTTTTTTTTCGCTACTCAAGTTGTAAATAATTTTATTAATTTTATCTTTACTCAAACCACTGTCCTTGCTGTCCCTTTTAATCAAAGTGTTGGCGTATATTTATTTGTTGCAACCAAACTAGTATTAAATGAAACATCTGTGTTTTCAACAAAACTTTATTATTTTATTTAATGTTTTTTATTTCTTTATTTCAACATTTAATTTCATTTTCATAACTTTTTCTTACCACTCTACTTCTTTAACTATTGTCTTGAAGTTTTTTTTTTTCTTTCCTTTTTCTCACCCCCTTTATTTTTATTCTTTATCGTAGTTTTGTTGTTCTCTTCAGACTTTGTGCTTTGTTCACTTTTTAGGTTGTTTTGTTCACTCATTTGTAAGTTTTTAATTAAACTGCTGTCACACATATCTTTTCAAAAGAAAGCAAAAAAAAAAAAAATTAAATAAAAGTTTAAGAACAAAAATTAAAAAAAATAGAAAATAATAAGCATAAAAAAATCCCTTTCCCATAAATTCACCCACATATACATACATATATACATATGCACATAATGCACATACTCAGACACAAATAAATAATCCTATTATAAGATCCTTTTTTTTTCTTCTCCATTATACAAGATGATTTTGATAAAATGAGGATGGGGGAAGCGTATGTAGCAGAAAAACTAAAAACTTACTTTGATATCCAAATAATATTACAATTAGATTTGTTATGCGCTTTAATGTTACACCATTTCGATTACATATGAAAATAGTTTAAATAAGAATAATAAACAATTCGTATAGACTTCTAAAGTATAAAAAAAGACTTTCTGTTCTTCAAGGCCCGAAAAATGTATAATATTAGAATCCAAGAATATCTAAATTTTAATACTCGACAAATTGTAATACATTCAAATATATTATTATTAGAACCAGAGTTTTGAAGATAATTTGGCTTTTTAAGTTTAATCATAATCGTATTTTTACACTTAAAAAAAAAAAAAAAATAAATTAGCTTAATTTCATTTCAACATCATTCGATTAACTCTTTTTGAAAATGGTGTATTTTATCACTTGTGGCGGACATTTCTTTTTCTGAGTTTTGCCACATACAAATAGAATTATCAATCTGTTTATCTTGGCTGCTGCATCATGGCTTTCAAAACAATATTGTGTAGATTGTTTTATCATTTTCTGTTGGCTCTTCTTTTCAAATTTTCCTACTTCTACGAAAAACATAAATTTTCTAAGATAAAAACTTTTCGCAATTTAACATGTCTGGTCACGTTTTGCTATTTATATATGTTTTTATTTTGCTCGTACAACATCTATTCTACATCTATTTTAATTTTTTTTTTTTTCTTATTTCTTTAATATTTTTATTTGTTCGGCATTTATTATCATTTTTCCATAAAAATGTTTTCCACTCCAGTTTAAATAACAAACATAACTGCAGCATCATTTAAATTCTTTGATATTCTTTCAACTCATAACTTAGTTTTGCGTACATACATATGTGTGTCACTGAATAAGTGTGAGTGTTTTTCTTTGGTTTTTGCCATGAAACCTCAATGTGTATTTGTATTTCATCTACTTTTGTGTGCTTGTTTTTTCTTTCTCTCTCTCTCTCTCTCTCTCTCTCCTTCGATTTAGTACGTTTTCCTAAAGTGTCTATGATTGTATGTTTAGTTGCCTGCGTTTACCAATTCTCCTTGTTCCGTTTGGACTTTGTCCAAAATTATTGTGTGGCTGCTAGATAATTATCCGTTGATTATTTTGTGGTTTTCCGCTATTGAGCATCTCCTTTTTCGTTTACTTGTCCGTTTCATTTCGTTCCATATGTATGTCTATCTTTTTATTCATTTTTTTTTCTGTCCATGCGTCTGTATGTCCATAATGTACGTTTTAAAATTCCAATGTAGAATGCAACAATTTTTGTCGATTACAATTCTCTTCTGCATTACCAAAGGCAACAAAAATTGTTCAAATATCTATACAAACACATTTAGTTGTTGGCCATTGGTTATATCCTTTCGAATATACAAAAAAACACACATATTACCACATACACACGGTAGAGCAAAACTAGCTTAATGCACTATTATTCATACTCATACCTTCATACATTTTTACTCATAACATGAACAGTGAAGTAGCAAGAACAGAAATGTTTTGGAAATTGAATTTTTACATAGCTGCAAATATTGTTCGCGATTCTTTTTCCTCTAAAATTTCTTAAACAAAATTGAACTTTTTTAAACTGCAAAAAAAAAAAAAAATTCTTTTTCTACTTCAAATTAGGATCAATTATTGAAAAAAACTTTATAAGAATCGAAAAGGATTTTCTTTTTAGATTTGAAGAAAACGTGAAACACTTTTTTTTTTTTCAGAAAAATACAAATTCCATTTTACTTTTTTATATATCTGAAGTCGTGTAAAATGATTACAAGTCCGAAATTCGTTAAAAGTGAACAAAACAATCAAAGATGCTTTATCAATTAAGTACAAGTATAATTTACTCTTTTCACTATTCAAATTTAAACCGAAGTTAAAAAAAACAAAATCTACATTTGCATTACTATTCACATTAATCTGTGTTAGAATTTATGTGATTTTATGAAAATGATATTAAAAAAAGCAAATCCTTTTAAATGATCAACATTTGCTCACAAATAAATACTTAAATTAAAATCTGTTTCCAACAATCAATTATCCAATTTTCTACAAAACTTCAACCCACTGTGCAATATACTGGCAACATATGCAACTACACGTGTGCATACATGTACACAAATATAAATATTTTTATAAGTGTGTGTGCATGTATGTTTTGTTTTTTATTAGCAATAGACTGCAGTATAGGCCCGGCGGAAGTAAATTATGTCTGTTGGTTGAATTGGAAAATGAGCAAAAGATAATTTTTTGAGTTTGAATGCAAGTTTGTAAATGTGTGTGAGCTTTTGTTTGTTTTAAAGAGATTTTAATCTTTAAAACTGGTAAAAATCTTTGTTTAATTGTGCAGAAAAGTTATGGTCAAATTTTTTTTATTGGAATTCATAAAAAATATTTTATTAAAATTTTCATACTCATGTATGTTTCTTACATTTGAACATAATTTTGTAATCTTTCTGCCTGATTTATTTTTATATAAAAGAAATTAATTTACCAAATGAAAGGGGAGAAAACTTTGTGCATGAAATGTCATTAAATGGTTACAATGACAATATGAATTTCTTTGGAAATTTGGGTTCATCAACGATTTTATTATATATAAGTAAGTTATTTTTTAATTTATAAATCAAGGGATATTTATTTATATAAACAGATGTTATTCTCAATCATCTGTTTATTGTCGGTATTACCAATTTTTAACAGCGGATTTTAAAATTTAGTTTTTCTCCCAAATTTTAACTCTGAAAATTTTGCAAAAATTGTACGAAATATTATTTTATGTGGTTGTTGTTTTTGTTTATAGAATCGGTGCAACTTTGCTACTTTGCAAAAGTCTAGGAAAATTGCAAATTCTGAGGTGAATACCTTTAACATAAGTGTTATTTTTATACCCACCATCAAAAAGATGGGAGTATATCTATGTTATCATTCCGTGTGTAACATATCGAAGGAATCATTTAAGACCCCACAATGTATATATTTTCTGGGTCCTGGTTAGATTCTGAGTCGATCCAGCTATGTCCGTCCGTCTGTCTGTCTGTTGAAAGCAGGATAGGGCTCGAACGGGGCAACGTAGGGGGACAAATATTTATCTTATATAAGGTTTGTTTGGTATTGAAAATGGGAAAAATCGGTTAATAAACCCATAACTTGGGCTAAAAACTAGAAACACAGGGTGTCCGTTTTTCTGCTGATATTTCTTCAATTAAGGCATGTATGACAACGAAATTTTGAACGTATAGTTCGGAGGTCGATATAAAATCGTCCAAAAATGGGCGTGGTCCGCCCACTTTACCGCCCACCTCCCATATAAGGTGAAATTTTGTACGTATAGTTCGGGGGTCGATATAAACTCGAAAACAAAAAATGGGCGTGGTCCGCCCATCTCCCATATAACGTAAAATTTGAAAAAGTTGATGGTGGGTATATAGATTCGGCCGAGATGAATATAACATTCGCGCTTGTT
The DNA here is from genome assembly GCA_951394005.1 of Protophormia terraenovae. Classification (NCBI taxonomy): domain Eukaryota; kingdom Metazoa; phylum Arthropoda; class Insecta; order Diptera; family Calliphoridae; genus Protophormia; species Protophormia terraenovae. Next base: position 151,021,756 of record OX596074.1, read on the forward strand.
TCATTTGCATAGATATGTAGTCATATTTTGATATATTTTATTATAAACAATATTGCCAAATTTAATATGAATCGGTTCATAATTTTCCATAGCTCCCATATAAACCCACTTCCGGGAATCGCCCTTAAGTGCATAAAATTATATAGAGGTTGATATCAGCGCATTATTCTGTATTTATATATTTTATTTTACATTTAGTGAATGTGTTGGTCTACAATTGCCCACAGGTCTATTATAAGTCCTCTTCCAGAATTTTTATGCTTATACACAAAGGTGTAGGATATCATATAGTCGGTCTTGACCGACTATATTTTTCTTTCTCATTTTTTTTTTATTATAATTTGCATTATTGTAAGATGCGAAATTTAATGACATTTTCAGTACTTATTATAACGGGGAAAGAATGTTATTTAGCCACACTCAAATGTTCAATTTTGCACAAGATAATTTACAAAACCGTTTTAGTGCTATCGGTCAGTCCGTCTATGACCACCGCTATTAATGTAAATATTCTAATGAAAATACAGATCAAAATATCTTAGACAAATTTCACAGGTAACTTACCAATGAGAATTCAAGTAAATTTGATATATAAATTGTCTATAAGGTTTTAATAAAATATTATTTTTACATAGTTTCTATTTTGGAGAAAATTATGATATATGGGTTTGTTAATATCTATCCAAAATTAACGTCCTCATAAGGATTCCCATTAAAAATTATTTTTGGAAAAATATAAGCGCAGAAATTTTATGAGTATCGACATCAAATTTGGCATTTTTATATATTAACGTAGCAAAATCATACAAAAATCTTGCGTTGCAACTTTCAGGTGTGATAATTATTAAATAAAAATCCAATGTCGACTAATTAACTTTACGAATCATTTTTTACAGGAATATGTTTACAAATTTCATTACAAATTACTGTTGAAGAAACCTTCCTTGCGTTGCACAGTGGGTTACCGTTTGGCGACGTTACCGTTTGGCGACTTTAGTCGCCATTTGCCCCTTTTTAAACCATCTGGCCACTTTTTTGGCCCCTTTTTCAAATGGCGACTAAATGGCTACTTTTTAAGACTATAGCCCAAGGGTTCTCACAAGATTTTGCTTCGCGACCCAATTCCACTTTGACAAGTTCAAAAATCATTTAAAGATAAAATAATTTAAAAAATAATATTGTAATTTTGCTTCATAAGATCTTGAATATTATGATACTTCTTCGAATAATGCATCAATATCATTATCTAATGGTCGTATCTTTTTTAATGGACAAAAAAGTATTTTCACATAAAAGTCTATGCTGATAAAAATTATTCTAATTGTTTTAAGGCTCCGGAGCAAACAAGCGGATAGATTTTGCTGTATTTCAACTATTTAAAATACTTTTAAGTCTGTTGATTTAAAATAAAATTTAACACATGAGTTACATTTTAACTCTTTTTGAAATGAATCTGGTACTTTATCGATATTCATATTGAAAATAGTTTTCAGTTTTTAAATTATGGAGTTGCTTAAGCAAATTAGTTTTGTGTACTAAAAGTGGAAATAAAAGTTTTGTGTAAAATTCGGAAATGGTATTAAAACAACTTTACAAATAAAGGTCTTGGCATATCTACAAAAAAGAAAGTAGGATTTCATATAAAAAATCGATAATTTCATCAAATTTAAGTGAACTATTTATCTTTTTAATTAATTGTCTTCCCTACCTCATCGTAAAGTTTCCTTTGTATTGTGTCTTTCTTTATTTGATCATTGTTGCACAATACCTTGAATTGAAAGTTCCCTAATTAGCTGATTCTTAAAAGAACTTATTTTAGAAAAAATATTTACGCTTTAATTTGGGGATGTTTTTTAAAAATATGTCTTTCCATTTTTAAACATTTTCAAGTTTTCATTGGAATTTTTATTTAAGATCTAAATTTGTAAAACGAAACGTTTTAAAACATTTAAAATTAGTATGAAGAATACTGGTAAATTTTTTAAAATCTCAATTATTTACATACATTTTGTCGTGTTCAAGAATATTTTTCATGATATCTTCGCGACTCCCACAAAAGTCCTTACGGATCCCTTGTGGGTCGCTGACCCCCATTTGAGAACCGTTGCTATAGTTAAATGACGAGAAATTAAGTTATTTGAAATTAATTTCAACAAATAAGTTCATCATTTTGAGATTGTTTTACAGTATAATGATATAAAGGTCCGCGGAGTACTTATAAATGTACTGAAACTGGTAGTAACTAAAAATAATAATAAAGTTTATGAACAGCTATTTATATGCCGAATCTTTTTGGACTGGTTTGAAAAAATCAAAAAAAGATTCGATGAATACTTATATCCTAATTTATATTTTTATATTCCTCATAGCAATCCCTGGGGAATGGGTTTTTTACTAAATTATTAATAATAAAAAATAGTTGGCTGACAGACTTAAGTCAATTATTGTGGATCCATGCGTTCCGTCCTAAATTCATCCGACAAGGATTTGAAAGACTGGAGTACGAGTGAAGAACTCGTACAAAAGTACGGAAGTTTAATTAATAAAACGAGGATTATATGGTAACTATTTTTGTGATTTTTTGCAATAATAAAAATTGTAAAATAATTATAAATTATATTGTTATTAATGCAACTGAATTTTGTAATTTTCCTACAATACAAAATTTTTTGTTGTCGTTGTTATCAAATAAATAAATTTTAAGGAGTTTTTTTTGGCTTTTAAAGTAGTTTGCCCCTTTTTTTCAGAAAATCCCCTTTTTTGGCAACTTTTTATTTTGAATTCCCCTTTTTTGGACACTTTTTAAAAATTCTCAACGGTAACGTAATTTGTGGAAGCTTTAATTTAAAAAAAAAAAATAATAATATACATAAATACGTAAATACTACAATTTAAAATAAAAATATCTTGGAAAACAATGTTTTAGATTTCTATGGCTACTTTTATTTTTCTGGGAAAATGTTTTTGTTGTAACGTTTGCACTAAAGGCTATAAATTGATTTATAAAAATGTTAATTAAAGTATACTTGTTATATAAGATAATTTTAAGTAGAAAAAAATAGACAAATGAGTTTTATATTAGAATTAATGTTATTGAAAGTATTAGAAATGAAGGCAATTTTTATAGTGAACAGAAAAATAAAGCAGAAATTCAAGAAATTGCGATTTATTTCATTTAAGATATATATAAGATATATTCTATGTTTTCATTACACTTTTAGTGGCTACACTTGTTTAAAATCTTCATTTTTAACTTCCTGTGATTCCAATGGTAGTGCTATATATTGTGATTTTTTCATAATTTCAATTGGTTCATTTTAATATAATATTAAATATTTCTCGTTAAGGCAAATATTTACAAAATGTTTTTCTTTATTACACAAACTGACATCTAATATTTTATCATTATATACATTTTTTACCTAATTGTACCCAATAACTCTACATAAATCTCGAAAAAACCAAATTTTTAGGGTAATTTTTGCAAAATTATTAAAAATGTTTATGCATCATATATCCGAATAAATTTTAAATATAGTTCACTGTCTGAACTTAATCTACTTAAAAAAAAATAATCATAGTTTTACAAAAACTATAAAAAATCCTACTTGGAATTTCGAAAATTTAAATTTATGTTACTATAAGATTACTTATGAAATATTATTGAAGTTTGAGAGAGTGTATCCAAAAAAGTAAACAACATAGAACAATAAATTTCACAGATTATATTAATTCAGTTTGTTTTCTTTTACCCGTAATAAGGATTTATTGCAATGCCCACGCTTTATTTTTTGAATTAATCCTCGTTTTGAGTACTGTTGAGCCCAACGTGTGTTGTAACAACTTACAATCGTTTGGGCTCTAAAATTACAACTTAAATTCAAAAATAAATTTAAAACAAAACTTGTCTGTTTAAAATTAACTTTTCTGTGTAATACATCAAAAATTTGAAATATTTTCAAAAATAAAAAATTTAGCTTAAATGCATCTTGTCATTAAGCGAAACGTGTTGATTCTTTTAATTGCTAAGTGTTTGTTCTAGTTTCGTGGTTCAACAATGACGCAGACATTATTCCCTTTTGCTATTTTGCATATTATTATAAGTAATTTTAATTTCTCCGTAAAACCATAAAACTAATGGAATCCATTAGTAAAATCCCTTGCAATTTTAAGCTGTGCAAACGAACGCATAGATGGATGGATGGATGGATGTGGTAGATGTATAACGAAATGTTACAATTGTCTCCATCTGCACCAACATCAACAAAAATAATAATGATGACTATAATGATGATGGTAGTGATGCGAATGATGATGATAATGATAATAAAGGCATGCATTTGCATGCTTCATCAGAATCATTAGAAACAACAAAAATTGCTAAAGATCTATGAGTTTGAAATGCTTCTTGGTTTGTGTTGTTGTCATTGTCGCCATCGTCATTATCATTTTCATTTTCCCCCTAATGACAATTCATGGCAAACACCACAAGTGGCCAAAAAGGCTGAACACACTACCGCTATTCATTCATGAATAATGCAACAATTTTTTTCTGTGGTTGTTGCATGTTGCTGTGAGTGTTGTTGTTAAGCTGCATTTATGGTAATGCTTGGAATTGTTTGGTCATTCACGGTGTCACATCTATGGTAGATGTCAGTTAAAATTTTTATCTATCTCTTCTTTTTTTTTTTTGCTTTCATTCTCTGAAAAACCACATTGAGGCTCTTTCAATGGATACACCACGATGATGATGAGGTTTTGGTGGCCTCTGTATTTTTTTTATTTTATTTTGTTGCGTTACAAACAAAACAAAAGAAAAATGGAATCTATTTGAAGTTTCATCATTTGTATGCATCAACACTTTGAAGTATGCCAGAAAAATGGAAAAAGAGAATTTTCTATCTATAAATTTTTCCAGTTAACCGTTAAAAGTATCGCTTTAAAAAGGATTGTGGTCTGAAAATAAAAAAAAAGATTTATCTTTATATAGCAAATCCTTAATGGTGTTTACTTAATCCTTTCAACAACAACACAATAGTAATGGCTATGGTTAAGAGCAGCAGCAGCAACCAAAAGAAATTGAATGTAATTATATTAATGTAAAATTTGTATTATTTCATTCACCTGAAGATTAGATACAATTTGTATTAATGCACAAGTATCTGTAGTTAAGTGTGTGGGAAAGTACTCATGTAAATTAAGTTAACTCATACACATCTATACATACATGTATACTGATTTGGTTTTTGTGTTAAATTGTATATGTGTGTATAAGTATATGACTGAGTTTAAGAGCCTTAAAACAACGCTAATCACTTTGTTTGCTAAACCGCATCTAATCAAATTAAGTACATTTCGTTCATTTCATTTTATGCGAATTTGCAAAACCATTGACTGAGGAGAAACAATTTATGCAATCAAAGAGGTAAGAGGAATGAAGTAAAGGCATGTAAAAAATGGAAAATTTGTTTGTTTAGCCAGATGTGGACATTGAAAACTTTTAAAGTGTTTTGAGGTTTTCACTTCGAATATCCTTTTTTATTAATTAGAGATGCTACAGTTTCTGTCGTACTATTGTTGCAATTAATACAATTTTTAATAATGTTTTGCAATGAAAAAGCTGTTAATTAAATGCTAATTGTAATGCTATTGTCTTAATAAATTAATTAGCTGGTTTTGCATTTGATTCGCTTATCCTGGGTATTAAATTTTTTATTTTTTTAATTTGAAGAATTGAAGAAACTTTTATTAAATTTTTGAAGAAATATTTAGCTTGTTAAATCAAATTAATTATGATATATTCAAATTACCTTACTTTTTAATATAAAATTTTTGCTTAAGTTTTTGAAAGCAATTAGCTTGAAGTGAATAAATAAAACCTGTTGAATTCGTTATTCATTATTATGTTTTTATTAATACAACAAAATAATAATGATTGTACATTGAAGAGGCTTTAATTATGCTCATCAATTTTGTTATTTATTTTTCCTTTTCAGCACTGATTATGTTGCTAATGAAGGGAAGTAAAATAAACTTTATAAATAATCCTCCAATAGATTGATAATAAGTAAAACATTTTTCATAACCAATTATCTAACTACTTACAAATGTATGTATGTACATGTACAATATTTTTATGTATATATGTATAACACTTACATACATTGATAGTAGGTACATTGGTAAAAGCATGTTTTATCCAATTAGTAATTCATTGTGAAACATCCTGATTATCAAGTGCTAATTACTGTAAAAATAAAAAAAGAAAACTTCTTACAAAAGTTATATGAACACATGTACTTTTACTACTACTTAAATAAGTTCATTTGATCCCATTTCTCAAGCACACACACACATATACATACATACTAATGGCAACTGTAGGTGTGTGGGTTATATGATAAAATGCGTTTTCTATAAACAAAATAAAAAAAGTTTTATAATATTTTTCCATCGAACTAATTATCTACTTTTGTTCTTAAAAACTTAGTTTTTCATCTGTTTATTTGATTTATAATGAAATGATAGAGAGGAAGTGAAAAAGAAAAAATAAAACAAAACTTTATTACTGAAAATTATGTTCATTATCAGTTTTGTTGTTCAAATGATTGTATTATATTTATAGTTTTATATTCCTGTAATGATTTATACTCATATTTTTTGTAATTATTATTTTATATTTTTTGTATATATAATACATAAATAAAACTAATAATGATGATTTCAATTTTATATTATTTGAAATTATGAAAATTAAATAAAAACTTACATCATTAACGGACCATTGAGTCAAAAAAAAAAAAAAAAAAAAAAAATTAAAAAAAAAATATATCGTCCATTCCATGAAAGAACGCCCAAAAATATACCAAGTGTCCTCCGATTTTTATAAAATTTTATTCGTATAAGGTCTATGTGTGTCTATAAATATTTCCGTTTTCAGATTCGCTAAATTCAGAAAATTCGCGATTTTATTTCGCTTTTTCACTTTTGAAAAAATCTAAAAAATCTCAAAAGTATACAACTTTAAATACAAATATTTCTGGGAAGGTTTTGCAAAAATTTGTGATTTAAACGGCTTTGAATTGTAATTATGTTAGCTTAAACATGAATATTTTATAAATAAAAATTTTTTTTAAAAAATGCATTTTAATGTAATTGCATTTTTTAAATGCATTTTTCTTTAAATACGCTATTCAAATTTTTTAATTTTTTAACACAAATGAAAAGTTTGGAATCTTTACATTAAAATAAAAATCTCAAATTTTTGGGACACACACATGTACTGTGCATAATTTCCCCTCTTCTTCAACTAGTTTAAATTTTTTCATATAAAAATAATATTTTTCTGGTATTATGAGTATCTTTACGTATTTTGTTAAAAAAAATTTATTGTGTTATTTTTTAAAAAATCCTGAAAAATAGTAAGACTTTATGTATCAAACTATTTATTGCTTTATGTTATAATAAACAAAGAATTTTTAAATACACTTCTGAAAAATTAAAATTTAATAAATTCGCAACTAACAAAAATGCATCTGAAAACTGCATTTATATTTTTAAAATATTATGGATCGAAGACGTGGTTTTTGACATGATGACTAAATTACACAAAAATAAACAATGGCCTTTTAAATACTTTTTAAATTACAAAAATCCATCAATAACTTCAAGAGATATGAATATTTAAAATTGCATACTTTTTATATTTTGTTAACTTTTATAAAAATTTTAAAGAAAATTTCAAAAAACAATAAAAAAATTTAATTTTATATGAATAATTTTTATAAAAATTGGATATGCATATAAGATTTTCGCGTCCCAAAAATTTGACACTTTTATTTTAATGTAAAGATTCCAAACTTTTCATTTATGTTAAAAAATTAAATTTAAAGAAAAATGCATTTGAAAAATGCAATTGCATTAAAATGAATTTTTAAAAAATCTTTCTTATTTTTAAAACGTTCGTCGTAAAGCCGCCATATACGAAATTTTAAGGCCGTTTAAATCATTAAAATTCACAAAGTCATTCCAGAGATATTGCTATTCAAAGTTATATACTTTTGAAATTTTTTTTGGCTTTTGAGAAAATAAAAAAGCAGAATTAAATCGCGAATTTTTGCAATTTCACAAAACTGAAAACTGAAATTGATAAAAGGCTTAATGGAGTTTATGTATACAAATTTTTATAGAAATTGAAAGCCATCAAGTAAAAAAATATACTTTTTCGGCCGTTCTTTCCTGGATTGGTATTTCTATAATATTTAAAACGTATTTAATTACATATATAGTATAGTTTTTTCTTTTTAAATCTGTTATAAGATTTAAATAAAATATAACAAATATTTTTCTTTATAACATCTTCCCCAAACTTAAAATTTTTCCGAAATATAAAATGGAACTAATATTAAAAAATAAAAACTAAAAATGTAAAATGAATTTTTATTAAAAAATGTTTTATTAAGATATTTTAATTGTTCTCACTCCTTATAAAGACCAAAAATAACTGCGGAAAAGGGCGTATTAAACAGTTTACAAAAAAATAATGAGAGCTAGAGAGATCCACTAAGATGGAAATTCGAATGTTTAGTGGATAAAAAAGGGTAAAATCATTTACCTTATATCTTTAAAAATAGTAAAGATACAAAAAATTTAACAATTATAGTTTTTCATTTAAAAAATAATCGGACAGGTATCTGGTACTTTTTTGAAATTCGACCCTTTCAGGAAGAAAACGAGTAAAAACTGTGCTTTGGTACTTTTTTGGTACCCTATATATCTTTTGAACCAGTAAACTAAAATTTACATCATATTGGTATCTTATCAAAAAAAAATTACAAATCCAAATTTGGTACTTTTCAGAAATTCGAACGTTCAAGGTTTAAAAATCGTACCTATTTTTGGTACTTTTTTCATAAAACATTTTTTCTATTTACATATTTTATTTTATTATGGGATCCCACTATAATTTAGAAATTTATTGAAGTACATTATTTGTTATATCCATGCGGGAAAAGTATCAAAAAGGGGGTAAAATCGGGAAAATACATTTTATTCAAATTCAATAATGAATTTTCTATTATATTAAACATAGAAATATATAATAAATAGAATCTAGAAATATAAAATTAAAGATACATGGTCCTATGTGAATAAAAATTCAAAGAACTTCGTGTAACTATTTTATTCTTCTAATGGTATTTTTTGAATTTTCTACAATATTTAAGCAAGAAACATGAAATTAAAGATTTGTTATGATGACTGAATGAGAATCCATAAAAAGGGACTTGTGGTACCTTTTCTATAATATTCAACCTAAAAACATTAAATTAAAGATACAGGGTCCTATGTAGGAAAGAATTCAAAAGGAGGAATTTTGTGTTTTTTAATTTTTCTAATTAATTTCGAAGCATAACATTAAAGTTATATGTTCCTAAGTAGTTTAAAATTCACAAGGGGGGACTTTGTGGTACTTTTTGGCTTTTCCAATGATACTTTTGGAATTTTTTATAATATTAAACGAAGAGACGTGAAATTAAAGAGTCATTGTCCTATGTTGGAATTAATTCTAGATAGACTTTGTGGTACTTTTTTTTCTAATTGAACTTTTCGAATTTTCTATAACATGGAATCTTTAATCATGAAATTAAATATATATGGTCCTAATTGAATGAGAATCCGTATTAGAGGACTTTGTGGTACTTTTTCGTTCTTCTAATCGAACTTTTTGAATTTTTTATAATATTTAACCTAGAAATATGAACTTAAACATATACATGTGGTCCTAAGTAAGTGAGAATCCACAAGAGGGGAATTTGTTGTTATTTTCTTGAAATTTTTGGTTCTTCCAATGGTACTTTTTGAAATTTCTATAGTATTCAACGTAGAACTATGAAATTAAATATAAGCAATTCTGAGTGGCTAAGGTCCAGACTTTTTGCTATTTGAACTTTTTGTGAACATTGTTTTATATTAAGCCAAGAAACATAAACTTGAATATATTTATGTGGTCCTAAATGATTGAGAGTCCTCAAGAGTGGACTTTTTGGTACTTTTTCTATTTTTTTAATAGTACTTCTTGAATTTTCTGTTAAATTCAGTCTAGAAACATAAAATTAAAGTTGTAAGGTCCTAAGTGAATCCTTTAAAGCAATTTTGTGATACTTATTATTATTCGTTATTCTAATATTAGTCTTTGAATTTTTTGTAATAATTAACCTAGAAACGCGAAATTAAAGAAATATGTATGGTTCTATATAGGTGAGAATCCATAAGACCTATTAGTCAAATTCTTCTCTACTAAAGAATACTAATAGAAATATTTTGGTAGTTTTTGAAATTTCGAACGTTAGAGATGTAAAAAAGTTGACTCTTCATTGGTACCCTACAAACTTTCCAAACCAAAAACATAGAAATAAATTTAAAATAATCAGGTATGTCACAGAAATTTTTCGTATATTTTTTCGTATTTTCTTCAGCTCAAATACGTTTTCATAAATTCGAAAAATATTAAAAATGCTTTTTTAGGAAAAAAATTTGGTATTTCTGCATTAAAACCAATTGATAAATGAAAGTAAAGTATTTAAAAGAAGAATTGAACATAAAAAATATGTTAAATTAAATTTAAAAATTGTTTGTGATCACTTAACAAATATGTGCTTTTTGTCTTTTTACTGTTAACTTAAAAAAAATGCTTAAATTTCTTACAAAACTAGATAATGTGGAATTTTTTTTTTTTAAATGAAATTAATAAAAATAATATCCATTGTTTGTTTACATTAATTTTTAAAGATTTCTTACATTTAAATGCGATGAAAATATCAATTCCACTATTTTTATGTGGATTGAAAACGTTTTTTTTTTTTTTCGTTTTTCGTTTTCTGTAGAAGCTAAATACGATTTTAATTTCACTTTCGTACAAATTTGTGTTCTGTGACCAAAGACCGGAAACAATTTTTATTTTGTTTTTTACAAAAAAATGTTTTCATTGAAGTTAAAAATTATTTTATAACGTACTAAAACAAAAAATATAAAAAAAAGTTTTTAAAAAAAAATGTTTTTCTTCAAGTACAAAATAATAAAGTTCTCAAAAAAAATGTTTCCAAAGAAAACAAAACACAAAAAAACTTTTCTTTTTGTACAATAATTTTTCATTTCAAAGTCAAATATTTATGAAATTTAAAATAAAATATTGATAATAAATGCAAATTTTTAAGACAAATAATGAACAAATTAAATGATTTTTTTCATATTTATCAACAGTTTTCATCACAAACTAAGATAAATTCATATGAATGTTTGTATGGAGTATTTTATCTGATAACGATGTTCTCATCTCAAATGAAAATTTATTTTATTCTAAGGTACCACGTCTCAAAAGTTTGGTTCCTATATCTGCCGAAGGAACAATATGAAAATTTGGTATCGTAAGAATGGACTTTGGGGCTGGTATTTAATGACGTAACAAAAATTTAGGACCAGGTCCAAAATGTTGCAATTTTTCACAAAAAAATTTAAAAATTTAAATTTTTTACACAAATATTTAAAAAATTGGGATCAAAATAATACAATATAATCCTATAGCAGTTATACCAAAACAAGTTTTTCTGTTTTTATACACTACACCACCATAGGTATGTTGGTGCATTATTTGTTTGGGCAGAAATTGTAACGCAGAGGAAGAATCTTCGGACCCACACATTAAAGTACACAGTTCGACTCAGAATCACTTTCTTAGTCGATTTAACAATGTCCGTCCGTCTGGTCGGCTTTCTTGCAGGCTGGCTGTCCATATAAAGCTTATGCGCAGTTTGAAGGTAATTTGATGAAATTTGGTACATATGCTTTCTTCAACACAAGGACGAACCAAAATTTTGATCTTATTTGAATCTGGTCCTAAATTTTTCTTATGTCATTAAATGCTCGATCTAAAGTCCTTTCTTACGATACCAAATATGTATATTGTTATTGAAAAAAGAACCTATTTTCATTTTGATCTTGCTCACGAAAGGATAATTTCAGGACCAAAATTTTGAGAAACGGTACCTTAGAATGAATCAAATTTTTATTTAAGATAGGAACATCTATACTTTTCATTTCGCGGCCACCCTAATGTATAACATTTAAAACGTTGCTTTTTTCCGATAATCCGCAGCGACTTTGGTCATTTATTATATTCAAAGTCCAATATGATTACTAAACAACTACCAAATTTCCAGTTGTTTAAAATGAATTCATTTCTAAATTGATATTTTTAAATTATACAAAGAAAAAGTTTTTTCGTACATAAAAAAAAAAACTTTTTTTTTAAAACATTTTTTTAAAGTACAAAATTATTTTGTACTTTACTTAAAATGTTTGTTTTAATAATTTTATTATTTTGTTTTTGAACAGTTAAGAAAAATATTCTATTTTGAACTTAAGTGTTTTTTATTTTTTCAATGAAAACTTAAAATTTTATGTTTTTTGTTCGTAATTTCTGGTCTCTGTCTGTGACATACTTGAATATCTTTTTTATCAGAAATATATACCTTTTTTAAGTTAAATATTCAAAAATTTTATTTTTGTTAGTGCTATCTCACCAATATTATTATAAATGTTCCCATGGGTGTTAGAAATCAAAGTTTAATTTAATGGATTTTTTTCGCTTTTGATATTACATTTTGTTTTGTTTGTCCGTCTGTTTTTACATTTTATTTATATGCTATTACCTATTTTATTTCAATACGATGGGGTAGCGAAGCTATATATTACTAAAAAACGTATAACTTCCCAATAAACCATAGATTATAATATCATATTGCATTTTGTAGAAAACGATGTTATTATAATATCGAAATTTCGAAATATTTGTTTCCAATAAAACAAAAAACATAAACATTTGAAAAACTTCAAAATATAAATATAAAAATTAGAAAAAATGTTCTACAAATAAAACTAAAAAGCTGAGAATTAATTAAAAAAAAAAAAAAAAACATTTGTTAATAGCTTTTTAATACAACGACCAAACTTTTTAGTAATTGCAAAAACATTCCGTAAAGGAAAATCATGCTTGAAAATATTATTACTGATATTCGCAAAAAATATATATGATGATTTTTATATATTTTATATCATTTAGGATTTTCTCTTATTTTAGTATATTTAAGTGTACAAAAAACATAATTTTCAGTATTAAATAGCATTCGGAACAAAATGTGAACCATGACGATTTTACTATCTTTATTTTTGGAAATTACACCCAGAGAAATATCAATTACATACGTGTTGAAAACAATACCATTCTGTGTCAATAATGAATCTACACCGTATGTGTTTAAATTAAACACTGCGTGTTCAATTCTTATTGAAAATCGATACCTAATTGGCACCAAGTTGAAACCATTTCGGTATCAAATTGTTAAATTACATATGTTTTCTATTAATTTTGTTAACGAAAGGTATTAAAAAGCTGTTACCGTAAATTACCAATGTGAAGACAACCGTTGTTGATTTTGAATCGAATTTTTTCCCTTAGTGTACAATACCGAAAACGATATCATAATTTTATGGATATCATAAGGAAAGGTACACTTTAGTCCTTAAAAATTGTCGCTTTAGAATCGAAAACGATTGTCACTAGTGATAATTTATACCACATAGATGATAACGTTATAATATCATTTGGTTTATTGGGTTAATAATACACAATTTTAATGTATAATATAGTATGGTTTTTAGTAAAAAAATTCCGCTAACGAAGTAGCGGGCTTACAGCTCGTATTCAAATAATTTCTTTAGTATTTAAATAGTTAAAATAAAGTTTGCATAATTAAAAAAAAAAAAAATGATTGAAATTTAATATCGTATAGCTTCAAATTTATTATAACAAAATATAAGATATTTTTTTTTTAATTTTATCTTTATAAATAATATTTTTATTTAACTATTAATTAAATTACATATTCATTAAATATTTTTTTATAAATGAAAAAGATGATAACAAAAAAACAAAAGATTGTTATTTATTAAGAAAAATGAAAAAATAACAGCATTAGCAACATGCACGTTTCATTTTTAATCCATGACATACAAAGTTATTTTCTTAATGACTTTATTCCTGTTTTTTTTTTTTTTATTATTTTTTGTTTCGATCAAGGATAAACAATGACATAAAGTTTATATACCATACCCTGTTGTACTAATATGAAGAAAGAAAATAAGTAAAGATAAATTCTTTTAATAAGTTTGAGTAAAAAATCATCTACACATACATACAAGATGATTGATGTTTTAAGAAGGATGTTGTTGCTGCTGCTTCTGGAATTTGTTTTTAATTTCCCTTTCTTGTTTTTCTTGTTCTTATTTTTATTGAAGTAACAAATTATTTTTATCGTTAAGAATTGATTACTTTATCGTAGCCTTTAGACCTTAATGAAACATAAATATTTTAACAGCAACAGCAATAAGTAATAAAAACATTGAGGTGTCACCCATTCTTTTAATTTGTTTCCATCGTGCTTGGAATGATTGTTTGAAGACATTTCTCACCTAGTTATTAAAATCTAGTTAGAAATTATATAAAAATGTACTCTCATTTTCATTTACGTATAGCAATCGTGTAGAGCTTTTAATTCTGATGATGATGATTCTTGATTTTTGGATTCTTAACACGTTTAGATTTTACGCACGTATTTTACTTTTATGATTCCTTTGACACCACATTCGTACAAATTCTAGAGCTAGTACTACTCGACTCTATTGGCATTGAATTCTTATTTTTTTTACTTTTTTTTTTTATTTGGTTGTAAGTAGTACTCTTGAAATTTTTATATTTTGCTAAGTAATTATAAAGGAATGAATTATTTTAAATGGGATAAATAGAGTAATTAGGTATAATACTAAATGAGGTGAAAATTTTTCATAAATTTAATAATTTTAAATTGATGTTAAATTTAAAAATTATGGTTTTTTACTTCTTTAATATAATATGAGCTAAATAATATTAGAAAATTTCTAAAATTCAGGTTTGAAATAGTAATTAAATTCATTAATTTTTTCGTGAAAAATTAAACCTAATTTCAGTCGTTTTGTTACTCATTTATTTTATAAAATATTTTGATGTATTTTCTAATAATATCTTGTGATAGTTCAAGTTTTTGAACCTTCGATTTTTTTGTGAATTCTTAGGAAACTTTATCCGAGTCAGCAAACATTATTATTTTAGTTCATGAACTCACAATTTTACATCTATAAAAAAAAAATAGATTTAATTCTTTTCATCATCTGTTTTGTTTTACTTGTACAAAATACTAGAAACTAAAAAAGGAAAAAAAATATATGTTTGTAAATAGCAATGACTACCCAAAGTAGAGTAGATTGTGTGGTACTAAGTTAAATAGAAAAATACTTGCTTATTCTCTTTTTTCTTCTAGTTGTTGCTATTTAATATTAACAAATTTTCATCAGTTTGGTAAACAAATTTTCTTATTATTTACTCTTATTTCTTTTTTTGTATGAGAATTCAATGACTATAAAACTTCTAATACCAAACACATTTATATAGACACATACAAATACGCACGTATCACAGGATGAGTAAGCTCTAACTTATACAAATATATGAAAAAATACAAGTATATTTAAAAACATTACCAAGTCTTTGATATACACGCACTCTTTAATATTTCGTGTATTTTTGAAAATGTATTGTACTCGTAGAAAGGATCTAAAGAATGCCACGTGTTGCATATTAATTTTTGTTCAAATTGAAAAATAAATAATGCCCTTATAAACAAAAGGAAAAGTAAAATAAAATGAAAAGTAAGAAATAAATGAATAACAAAAAATAAAACAACAGGCACGTTAAAGAAAGGTTATTTGATAAATAATGAAAAATTCCTTTTATATTTTTTTTTTTAGTTATTACATTTATTGTAAGTAAAATAAAGTGTAAATATATGAATGTAATTTTCATTTATATAAATCATATAAAATAAGATGTTACAGTAGAGTTACTTTGAATTCATTTGACATGATTTTTATTTAAATTTTTCAATGTCTTATTATAAAGGTTGTCTGGCTGAAAATGCATAATAAGCATTGCACATGAAAATAATTTTTTATTAACAAATAAAAATATATTTATATGATTTAAATTATTGCATTGTATAAGTTGTTTGACCATTTAAGCAGAGGTTGAAAAATTAGCAATATCCAAATGATTATACATGTCAATTATTGCCAATTATTCTTCATGGCTTGGAACTTAAACAATATAATATACAGATTGCAACCAGCAAATAAAAATAAAAATATTGGGAAAATCCCAGTGTTCTTCATTTATATAAAGAAAAAAAAATTACCCATATCATATAAACATTTTAAACCAGAGAATACTGCTCTCTAGATATTTAAATGATTATAAATAATTTAAATTAAACATCTATTGCACTTTTATAACACGAATATTTGACTCTTTCTGCTCTTTTGCGTATTTTTCCAATGAGAGATTTAAAAGCAAATCACCAAAAACAATAAAATTTGTATTTAAGAATCATTTCATTGATAAGATGAGACAGTATTAACATTCAGGCCGACTGATCAACAACGAAAGCTTAGAAACAAATAATAAAAATGTACGCAGTATTTATAAAATTATCAATATTCTACGTCATAATGTCAACAGCACAAGCGGGTGAGTCATTCACACAACAAATAAACACATAACTTAAGATCTCTTGTAAAACAATAAAACTGTTTTTTTTTTTATTCTTCATTTAGCTTCATTTGAATTATGCCTAACAAAACGTGACAATTTCAATAAAGACTTTCAATATCCAGTTGATAGAGAATTTAAAACAAATCGTTTATTGTTAAGAGACTGCCCCATATATCCCTTTATTGATAATGCTGTGGATAATATTCGCTCATTTATAGTAGACCGCTTAGATTTACCCCATTTAGAGTGGAACATTTTGCAGGCAACTTATACTGATAAGGGTCTACTATTTGAAATGTCTTCGGCAAATGATGTTCAGGAAATATTGGATAAATTTTCTGTGAAATTGCGTAATAAGGAGTGTGTTTTGAAATCGACTTCTAAGGAATTTTTTACGGTAGAAATACGTTGAATGTACAATTTTTAAATAATAAAATTAATTTATTAAAATGAAAAATACTTTAATCTAATATATTTCGTAAAATATTATTGATGCAATTACTACTGAAGTTATTTAAATATAGCAACACTGGTTGTTTAACACCTGGGAATATAATTTATTTCTCCTAATAAAGAATACCAAGAATGGAATGCCTGTTGAAAAAATATAGCTCTGTTTTCAAAAAAATAAAATAAATTAGTTTTAACATTGTTTAAGTAAAATTTTATTTATAAATATTAGTGCTGAAACCACTTTCACTAAACATTGTAAGCACATATAGTTGCGCAAAGTGGTATTAAAAAATTATAAAATAAAATTCATCATAATTTTATTAGCAAATTTTTAATTTTTTTTTTTATTTTAGTCAGCATTACGTCCAGAAACATTTAGTAATTATTACAGTTGCGCATAATTGTTCATTTTACTGTTTAGTTCACATCGTTCAAATTTCGTTCATCATTCATTTTTTAACATTGATCAAAGTTTGAACGATGAGTGTGTGAATGTATAGACAACAACTGAAGCAGAGTTTGAACGATTAACGTTTAAATGAAGAGACAACAGCAGAAATTTTGTCTAAAGCAATAAAAAAATAAAGAAAAAATAAAAATTAATTAAATCGATTTGTTCATAAAAAAACAAAAGAAGAAAAATAATTTAATTTGAGAAAAAAAATAAAAAATGCAGGTAATTGGGAAATTAAAATATGTGCGATCAAGTTGTGTACAGAAATTGTGATTGTGCGAAAGTGTTTTGTTTTGTTTTTTTTTTTTTTTTTTGTTTTTTTTTTTTTTTTTAAGGAAAATTTCAGTAATTTTTCTATCTCACAAATATGTACTTGTATGTAAGGCATACTACCATTCTTTGTTCTCTTTGACTTCTAATATCAAAAGAATTATTTAACTATTATTGTTTAATTTTACCAAATTTGAGTTAATAACGTTGACGCTAACTAGAGTAATAAAAGATGGATATCATTGATATAATATTAACATGTGTGTCACGAAAAATACTACAGACATACAAAAAAAAAAAGAGTTTTTTAATTTAAAACTTATTATAACAGTCTATAATAATAAAATATAAAAAAGATCCTCTCATTGGTTTTATTCTTATAATAGGACTTTGATGAAGAATTATTTTATTTTTTTTTTGTGTACACCTCTTAAAGACTTGAAACAATTTTTCAATAACACACAAAAAATAATAAGTTTAAAATATAAACTAATACACTAGCAATTTGATCTAGCAGAAGTACGAACAAATTTAATAGAACTACGAAGCAAATTTCATCTGAATGTTATTTACATTTAGTTAAACAGCTTTTTACAATTTTTCTTTCTAAAGTTTTTATGTGCATAATGTTCATAAGCATATTTATAATATAATGTATTTTTCTGAAAACTTAAATTGAACTTAAAAATTGGAAAGTATTAAATTTATTTCCAATAGTTCTACCAATTGTACTCTCAGAGAATTATCGATGACATACGTGTATACCATTTGCTTGCATTGCATTATATTTAAAAGTTGTAAACGAATAGTGTTCAAATAATGACACCGAAATTGTCAATGTAACTACAATCGTTTTCTATTATGCAACTCTATTTTCTGTCAGTGTAAGCTTTCTATTACAACCATAACGAAAATATATATCTTAGCATTTCTAAACCTTCTTAAACTTTGTTTTCAAAATTTAATTAATTTAATAAACTTCCTTTACAATCATTTTAATTGAAAGTATTAATAGAAACATCCTTTAATGATTTTTCTATATATGTACATATGTATGTGTACGTATCTGTTAATTTCAATTAAATTACACAAAATTTTCAAATAGAATTTATGACATTAATTGTGTCGCTATAACAACCTCAATAATGACAAGCCAAGTCATACACATAAATTCTATTTAGTAGTAAGGACAAATACCGTGTTACACAATATAAATATAACCAGAATCAAATTTCAATTCCTTAGGCGATTTACAATTTAAATTAGCTTTTCACTGCCAATAATCAGGCTTGTTAATGCCGAACAAATGAATGATGAAGGTAAAAGAAAACGTTAGCATAAGAGAAATATCTTTATGAAAAGGCAATGAAAGCATAAAAAGCTGATGCTGTTATTCTGCTGCAAAAGATTATTGGCTCTCATATATACTACACATGCAAAGTGAAGAGTGGGGTAAGAATAAAGGTGCTAATAAGTAGACTAAATTCACTATGAACCGTATTAAAAATTATTACAAACTTTATTATTTAGTGCGTAATATTTTAAGGGCAAAATAATACAATTTCTTATTTTTTTATTAATGAAAAATTAATTTTAAGCATAATTTAACTCTAATTACTTTGAAGTTGATATAACATTAATTAGCCTTTAGTACATGATAAATAAAAAGACAATTTTAAGTAGAATTTTATCATCACGGTCTAACTTAAATAATAGAGTATTATTGGGGATTGTGTTAATATTTAAAAGCCTGGAAGCTATATTTTGAAGCGATTAGTGAATAATGAATTTTTAATCTTATGGTAATATTTTTTTATGTTTGTAACTAGAAAATTAGTATTTGTATTTTAAC
Organism: Protophormia terraenovae; assembly: GCA_951394005.1. Taxonomy (NCBI): domain Eukaryota; kingdom Metazoa; phylum Arthropoda; class Insecta; order Diptera; family Calliphoridae; genus Protophormia; species Protophormia terraenovae. The sequence continues at coordinate 151,041,481 of OX596074.1, forward strand.
CCTTCGTCTTACAAACTGGTCTGGCCAGACCAATTGCAAGTTTAAATGAAAATTTCATATATTTATAATTTAGCTAGAGACTTGAAATTCCAGGTACCCTCCTAAAATTTTGTTTTCTAACGAGCTGTGAAAAAATCAGAATGGTAAAACTAATACAAGGACAGTTATAAGGATAAATTGGTGTACATGTCACATTCGTAAGTAATATGGTCTGGCTGGACCAGTTATATTTTGTAGCGAAAATTATGTAGTTTGACGATGTTTCCGTTCGTTTATATTGTATATTATTTTATTAAAACCTTATAAACTGAGCTCTCAGTTTACATACATTATTTTATGATTTTCCACCTTTTCATTCATATTTTGTCTTATGAGAGTAATACCTATAAAACATCAAATGTTTGAAACGATATATTGTATGCGTTTTTGGTTCTAAGACAGGGAGAAATCGATGGAAAAAGGTTATATCTTGCAAAGTTTTGCAGTATTGATGCTAGAATATAGTTAAACAAATGTAAGAATATAAAAAAATCACCGAAATTTCCAATGAAATATATAGAATTCCAGAGCTGCTCTGGCCAGACCATATTTGTAACGAATGTGACAATTGAAACATCTGTATGGCGAAGGGTTAAAGATTAGCTGACAGACTGAAAAATTAATTTAATTTCATATTTTATAATAAATTATGCTTTCATTATTGTAATATCAATAGTTTAAGATTAATTGGGTTTTTAAAGTTAAAAAAATAAGTTCGCAAATTTTTAACATTTTATCTGTTTAATAAACTAACATTAAAAAATAAATTACCTCATACAAAATGCCCTTATATGTATGTATGTTTATTTTAATATTTTACTCCAACACATTAGATATATGTTTGTATTCAATTTTCCTTTTGTATATGCCATTGTTGTTTCTTGTCATAATGTCAATATAATTGAAATATCCTTCCGTTAGTTATAGTAATTTTTTTTTTTTTTTTGCTTCTATTTCTATATAATTTTTTTGCTTTCACAAGTGTTATTTTTATTGACCCCCCACATTTAACGTCACTTGACCATAAGCTCATCATTATTATCATCATCGCCGTGATACTTGTGTTGTTAAACTTCATCATCGTATACTTACACCGATTGTCGAAAACGTCATTATAGTAATCTATATAAAAGGAAGGACTACCATTACTAAAACATACTTGACTTTGACTTGCTGGTATAATAACGTTGTAATAATAGTAGGAGAGAGATATGAAAGAAACAGCTAAATTATGTAAGACAAGTTGTAAGAAATTTTCTATATATATTTTTTTTTTTTTTTTGTTATTCTATGAATGTGTTAGTTTTTTCACTGTAAAATTAATAGGAATAACATCAGAAATTTTAAAGAAATCGGTTTATAAGATAATTAAAAATTAAAAAAAAAAAAAAAATATAGTGGAACAATAATATTTAACTAGAAGCCACTATAAAATTATTATTATTAAAAGAAATGGAATATTAATTAAATATGTAAAATTGTATATATAAAAATTCAAAAAATAATAATTTTCATATACTCACTTAGTTAGCACACATATTCTCACATTACATTAAAATTTCCCAATAAGTTTTTCATGTATTGACTCTTTTTTTTTCATAAATTAAAATTTTTGTTTTTCTTTATTATTTAATACTTTTAAATCTCTGTTTAATTGTTAAAATAAATATACCAATACTATTTTATTATTCCTTTTTTTATGTTACTAACTTAACACTCAACACTTGACGTTAATTGGCTTTGATTGCTACTCTCTACGCTATATAGAGAAAGGTTAAGAAATAATACATTATAAATAAGAAAACTGTAAAAAGGAAACTATTTTATTAAGTACAAGAAATTTAACATTATGAACTTTTTGATTTAATTTTGAACGAATAAATTGTGTATAAAAAATTACAAAGAGAGCTTATTAATTATGTTTTCCAATATTAAAAAAAAAAAATAATAATAATAATAATAATTTCTTTTAACTTACTGTAGGGTGTCAAATTTGTGTATACATATTAAATGTTAATATTATATATTTACATATCTAGTAGTTGTTAAAAGTTTTCTTTTCTTTTAGTATCCTGAATACAATATTTACCAAAGTCATCAACATCATCATTACCATCATTTCTTTTATTTTTTGTCGATGGCATCGCGTGTTGAGGTGAAAACGGAAATATAGAAAGGTGCTAAGTAAGTGTTTCGATTACAAACAAAATACTTTGATTTCTTGATTAAGTCAATTAATTATTTCACATAAAATAACACTACTAGTAGTAGTTGTTTCTTGTAACACTACTAGTAGTAGAAAAGAAAGGACAACTTTCCCGAAAAAACATACACGCAATGAAGGGTTGAAATATGTACATAATAATATAATTGGGCTTCATTGTCAATACAAAACATAATTATATATGTTTTCTTGAATTTTAAGAACTTAATTTTAATACAAAAAATATGACAACTCTTAATACTATACTCAAATTTACATGACGATTTGTCTAATGATTAACATTTTTGACTATGTTTGAAAAAAAAAAAAATAATAAATAAATAATTTTTTTTGGTAGTGTCATTTATCCCCAAATTGGGGATTTATTTTTGGGATGAAAAATTTGGTTTCGGAATTAGGGAACTTAAGGTTGGATATGAAGTGTTTGTTTAGTTAAAACTATATTTATTTCAAAAAAATTGTACTGAAGACAATAAAAGTATCTGTAATCCCAGCAAAAACTTTGGTTGCCATGTAATGAGTTAAGAAGCTAAAATAAAGGCTCTCCACTACTTACACATTAGCTGAATAACTCATTATTTTAACACGGTGATGACATTAGAGGCAACTACTTACCCTATACATTACTTAGATGTCATTACAATAACTAATTACTTCCAAGCTAAACAGAGCATTGATTTTAAAGCATTGATTAGTAATAACAAAAGGATCTAGTTACAGTTTTGGTTATAAATAAGTAATGAAATGTCAGGATATTAAATATGTTTTTATACCCACCATCAAAAAGATAGGGGTATATTGATTTTGTCATTCTGTGTGTAACATGTCGAAGGAATCATCTAAGACCCCACAAAGTATATATTTTCTGGGTCCTGGTTAGATTCTGAGTCGATCTAGCTATGTCCGTCCGTCTGTTGAAAGCAGAATAGGGCTCGAACGGGACAACGTAGGGGGACGAAATTTGGCACAAATTTCAATCCCAAACAAACCTATATAATGGGATTGAAAATGGGTAAAATCGGTTAATAAACAAAAAAGTTATGGGCTAAAAACTAGAAACACAGGGTGTCCGTTTTTTACTTTCCTGCTGATATTTCTTCAACAAAAGCATGTACGACAACGAAATTTTGTACGTATAGTTCGGGGATCGATATAAACATGGATACCAAAAATGGGCGTGGTCCGCCCACTTTACCGCCCCCTCCCATATAACGTAGAATTTGAAAAAGTTGATGGTGGATATATTGATTCGGCCGGGCCGAATATAACATTCGCGCTTGTTTTTTTTTTTTTGTTTTTGTAAAAATATTTTTTAAATTTTAATTTAAAAAACATAACAACAACCATAAATGTAATTATGATAAATGTAATAAAAATAAACTATTTTAGATTACAAATTAATTCATAAGAAAAATTTGCGTTTCATTTTTGTATCCCTTCTTCAAATATATGAATTGGTAACTGCATTATAAAAATCAATAAAAATTAATATTTTCAAAAATCTGATCAAAAATAATTATGTATTTACATTCGGGTTATAAATAATTATTTACTAAACAACTTCTGTGTAATGCAGACAGTATGTTGTTGTCATTACAAGCCCAGCAAAAACTTTTTGGTTTTCGGTAATGACGACTACTTATTAAAGTACTTTCCTGGAAAGTAGGCGTCATTATTATTTGCCTTCTCTACATTACATAAATAAGTACTCAATAGTATAATTGCAGAGTAAGTTACAATCACATGGATCAGTTGTCTAGAGCGCAGGATTAGCAATCAGAAGGTTACCGGTTCAACCGCATTCTGATGCTATTAGTTTTTTTAACAAAATGTTTTAAAAATATATTTTATGCTAAAACAAGTTTTTTAGCTTTGAATATTAAGTGCGAGATGGTGTACTGAGTTAGACGTTAGTCATTGAAAACGACAAGTTAAAAGGGTCCCAAGTTCAAAACTCACTGACGGCAAATTTTTTCGTTTTTATTTTTATTTTTGTTTAGGTACATATTTTTTAGTATCACTAGAGTCTAAAAATAACTACTAGAATTCATGGACAACTCGAACAAAAATAACTAGTTATTGAGACAAAAAATAAGTAGTTTATTTTTATTTCCAATTATACCTGCTAGCTTACCAGGAAGCAAAGTTTTTGCTGGGAAGTAACTACATCTGTAACTACATGTCATTACTAAGTTTTTGCTGGGAATACTAGTCTCCAAAACTAAATTATTATTGTATGGATTGGCTGTGAACGTGAATATGACATAAAACCTTCGTGAAGTCGTCGGACTGATCAAGCGTCTATTTCAACGTAATATTTATTTGGCAAAATTATCGTTAGATATATTTTATCGTCTAATGGCCCCTTTATTAATTTGATTTAAATTATTTTTAGTTGTAATAGATTTTTGTTGAAAAATCTAATAATTTGATATATCATTGTATTTATGTTTTTATGACCGAATTCGTCTTATTAGTTTTTTTTTTTCATAAAAATCATATTACATATTTCATGTTTTATAGAAAAATCTTCTTCAATTTAGTCATACATGTCAGATAAGTATATAAAATACTCTCATATATGTATGAACTAACAAATGTTTATATTTTGTTTGACTTAATCCAAAAAGATTCTCATTTCATCTACTTTCTCATATTAGAGATACGCTGACTCTATATTTATTTTTGTTTTTTTTTTTTTTTTGGCAAAGCGGATTAATGGCAATTTGTGTTCATATAAAATGCGGTTTTGACTTGTTTTTCTCTTATTCATTCGTTTAGTCAGTCAGTCGATATATGTTGTTACTTCTCCAGTTGCTAGTTCTAACTATTAACAAGTTTTGAGTACTGAAAGAAGCTGAGATATAAAGGTATGAATTCACTAATGTATTATATTGTATAACTACAAGAACTCAAGAAATGCATAATATATTAGAATTTTAACTACAATCAAATCATTGGCTACTCTGTATTACTTTCTTTCGATTTTTATTAAAAAGCTCTTTCTTAAATAATCATCAATTCGATTCTTTTTGTAAACTTCAAAAACTGTAATTTCACTTAATTCCCATTAAGTTTTATACTATTTTCTAAGCGGCGTTTTTACTTTATCAACGTCAGTATATTATAAATTTGATGAAAAGTATGCAAAAACTTTTAGTGTCAATCCTGTCTATTGAAATAGTTAACTCGTTCTCACTTCTGTTTTTATTATAAGCTGCATTTGCTTTTTAGCGTATTATAGTTGTAGCACTGTGTCATCTTATAAACTCGTATACGAATAAAAGTACATGTTATTATGTTTTTGTTTTTTGGTTTCTCTACTCGTAGTTGATTTGTCATAAAATACTATCTCTCTAGTAAATAGGATTTGTAGTAAATTATATTTATACGTATACAACAAAGTTAAAATGTTTGTCACAGCGGATAAAGAAAGAATTTTTGGCAAAAAAGAGTAAAAATATGATTTTTCTTTAAATTGTATATTTTTTAAGGAGATTTATAAAAATATATGTATGTACACAAGAAAAATTTTAGAATATGTTCTAAAGTCATTAGTATTAGAACAGGTGTAATCAGAACCAATTCAGATTCTTTAATAACCTCCTCAGAACGAGTGGTATCACAACCAATTGTGACACTAAAGAAGTAGAACATAATTGTGATTCTAAATTCGTTTTAAGGATTATTTTAGAGAACTAGTGCTTAAGAACTAATTCTGTATGACTTCTAGATCACTTCTGGTTCTCGAATGACTTCCTAGAACTGTTTAAAAAATGTGTAAAAAAATTTCAAAAATTAAAAAAAAGAGTATTTACAAAATTAAATTGATTTTAAAAGTGGCCTTTAGGAAATAGCCCATTAAAATAAAAAATAAAAAAATGGGTTCTGAAACCGTTTCCTAGCGCTTCTATAGAACTAGTTCTGAATGTGATAATTTCGATCAAAAATCGTTGATTAAAGAACTAGTTCTAGAACCATTCCATAGAATGGGTACTGGCTAGCTAACACTTTCACAGAACTAGTTTTGGAGGTGACAATTTCAAACAAAAATCATTGGTCGTAACGCCAAAGTAGAAAAAGTAGTGGCTATTTTCATGTGTTCTGGAACTAATACCATTTTTCCTGGGTATAATAAATATAATAAAAAAAAAATATATTAAATTATATTATAAATAACTAAATTTTTAATAAGTGTTTACAATTTTCAAATTCAATAAAATGTCATTTATAAAATATAGTACATATACTTTATAAATAAATGCTTTTTTATTTTGTATTCATTTATTGCAAGTTGAAGTATTCATTTATTGCAAAATATTATATGAAACCATTTTTTTACAAGGATACAACAACTCGACATAGATTTAATGCTGAAATGAACAAACGATCAATATGTTTACTAGTAAATATGTATGAGTATGAATGTTGTTTTGATATATGATATATGTATGTATCAGTGATGATAGATAAAATCTAAGAAAAATCCCTCTGTTTAGTTATAAAATTCATTTTTTAATTTTTTTTAGAAAAAATTTTCCGTCCATTTTTCCATCCTCCTAAAGTCGCTAATTTTTTAACAAAAAATTTGCTAGAAATGCGTTAAAATTTACATAAATGCAGTTTTTGTTTGTAATTCAATAAAAAATATACAAAAAATATTTTAAACAAAGAACAAGAACACTGAAAATATCCATTCGGCAAATTAAAATTTATATTTTTAAATGTGTGTGTATGATAATATTCCATTTTTTTTTTTTTTTTTTTGCTAATTTAAAATGTTTGTCGTTTTTGGGGATAAATTTATACATATGTATTAAAAATTTCCTTTATTTTAACAAAAATGAAAATTCCCTCCATATTTTCCATCGGCTAAAATTTTCCGTAAAAATTCCCTCAAAAAAAGGAAAATTCCCTCAATCTGACATCACTGGTATGCATGCAGTTCCATTTATGTATGAGCATTAAGTTGTAACTAAGAATTGTAAAATCGGTTCATTTAAAATATGAACAAATATTTTGGTTTGATATGTGGTATCAGAAGTTAGAGGACTAACATATCATAGGAACAATAATTACGTTTAAGAGTTTATAAAAGTAAAATAAGAAAATATATGTTATTTTCTATCAACAAAATCTTGTAACATCTTAAAGTTTGGTATAATTATTTTCAAAAAATTGATATACTTGAAATAAATGCAGATATTGTTCGGACCTTTTTTTGTATTCTCTTTAAGTCCATATTGAGTGCATATTACATATATTTCATAACATTCAGTATGGTTTTTAATTTTATGTATACTTTTGTTATACAACATAGCATTAAAATAGACACATAAGCATATATTCCAATATAAATTTGACTTAATATGCATAAACTCATATCGAAACTAAGCATACTTAGATTTTTTTTTTTATTTTTACAACATAATTTTTTCCATTTGTTTTTTTTTTCATATTTTTTTTATTTTGATTTTAATATATGTCATGCTCGCAAGCAATAAATTTTGCATTTTATTATTGTTGTTGTAGAAGTATTGTTGTTATTTGTATTGTGAAAATTTTATGTAAGCGTATATATATGTATGTGTAAGTGTGTTTGGATAAATAACACATTTATTTGGGTTAAGGATAAATCACTGCTATTCATTCACTTCCGCATGTACTCAAAACAACATTTTCATATTTTTTTTTTTTTTTTTTTCTCATTTTTATGTTTTTTTTTTATGCATATACATTTTTTGTTCACCCTCTTTTTATAAGTAGGTGATCAGTTCATTCAGATACACGAATGCGTATAAATTTGTCAGTGACTAGGAAACATCCATAGGGATTTTATTAGTTTTAGTGAGACTCTATAGAAAAAATATATTTATGATTGTAAAGTATTGTTATGTATAAAGAAAATATTTATTTTATTTAAAAAATCGGATACTAAAATAAAACAAGCGCGAACGTTATATTCAGCCGAATCTATCAATATACCCACCATCAACTTTTTCAAATTTTACGTTATATAGGAGGTGGGCGGAACACGTCCATTTTTTGTTTCCGAGTTTACATTGATCGTTGAACTATTTGTACATAATTTCGTTGACGTTTCACCTTATATGGAAGGTGGGCGGTAAAGTGGGTGGACTACGCCCATTTCTGGTTTCCAAGTTTATATTGACCCCCGAACTATCTGTACAAAATTACGTTGTCGTATATGCTTTTGTTTATAAGATATCAGCATAAAAGTATGAAATGAAGCTACAACGGACACCCTGTGTTTCTAGTTTTTAGCCCATAACTTTATTGTTTATTAACGGATTTTGCCCATTTTCAATACCAATATAATACCATATATAATATAAATATAAATTTCGTCTCCGTACGTTGTCCCGTTCGAGCCCTATCTTGCTTTCAACAGACAGACGGACGGACATGGCTAGATCGACTAAGAATCGAACCAGGATCCAGAAAATATATACTTTATAGGGTCTTAAATGATTCCTTTGACATATTATACACTGAATGACAAAATCATTATACCCCCATCTTTTTGATGGTGGGTATAAAAACTAATAATATTTAACTTAATTTTTTTCTATATTGGATAATCTTTCCCAATTTTTTATATTATTTTTCTTGACTTAAACTAAATTAATAACAGTAGTGTACTGAAAATTCGATCTTATCCCTAAAGTAAAGAAAAAAATTAGTAACGTAAAAATAATGTAAAATTTCACGTCTTTCTTTATAAATAGTGGGTGTTTATAAAATGTTTTTGTTGATTTTTTTCTTGAAGCTTACTTTTTCCGTCTCATAAATTAGTTGTTTCTTTTTCATATTTGGATACATTTTATATATTCACATACATTTTCCTATATTCCTTTATACTCGTTTATCCTGAGCACATGTAAAATGTGAACATTTATTTTTCGTTTTCATTTATTTATTTTTTTTTTTTTTTTTTCATATAAAGGAAATTAGTTTTATAAACAAATTCGAATAACGTGATGTATATTTTGCTGTTTATACTTCTATTTTATACAAAATTCCTTTCCTCCTAATAAATTCCTTTTTTGACAAAGCAAAAGGACAAGGGATGTACTACAAGTATGTTTGTAGGATATTTAACAGAGTATCTCTTTGTGCTTTCTTTTTTTTTTTTTTGTATAAAGAGAACGTGAGGGCGTTTGTTAGGATTTTAGTTTTATTAAATATTAGTCTATGTGGTTTTAGTTATTATTAGACAAATACTTACAGAACGGATGTTAGTTATATCCGTTTATTTGGTAAGAAAATAAACGGATGTGTCATACAATTCACAAATAATTTGACAAAGTGAAAGAATTGAGCTCAGTTGTTGGCCAAAAATGAACAGGAAATAGAGAAAGAAAATCAACTAAGAAAATAAAAAAAATACAAATGTTTGTTAAGAAATTTAAAGGAAAAGTTTTTAAAATTTTGTTACAAACAAATTATGGGCTTAATAATATTTTAATAGGATATAAATATATCCTATATGTATTTTCTTTATATTTGAAAAGTAAAAATACCATGAAAATTATAAAGAATTAAAGTTACCAAAAATATGTATCTTCAATAGCCATAGTTATTGAGGATTGTTCTGAATTGCAACAAATCCACTATTCAGTATTTAATTTTTTACTGACATCACCATCAAATTAAATTAAAGCAAATTATTTAAATATTATTTTAAGAGCATATTTTCCTGAGTCAATAAAAAAAAAATACTTTTAAATAAATTTACATAAAATATTGTAAAATCCGTTTTTGGTGCTTCATTATTGTCAGTTGTTCGTGTTTGTTGTTTCTTTCTCATTTAAAAGTTCAATTCCTTATTATCGTTATCATTTTAATGTCTGAACTAACTACATGTACAGAAACAAGTAGGTATATAAGCAAATGTATGTGTGTGTATTTTACATATACTATATGTTTTACATGACACATTGATTATGAAACTGGCAATTAACATTTAACTTGTTTATGTTTATTCTCTGAACTGTCTGTTTTTTTCATAAGTACGTCGTTGGTACATGGTGCATGCAACATTCAACATACAATACATACAATTATAATTGCTGTTGTTGCTGCTACGTTATTGCTTTTTTGTTGGCTTGCTTTTTGTGTTTGTTGTTGCTGTATGCAGTTTTATTCACCATAACTATCTTATTGTCTCTGATGACCATGATTTAAATAAATGAAATGTAAGTTGGCTATTTGAGATTCACATTTATTATTTTTTTTTTTTTTTCTGTTGTTGTATTCGTATTTTGTAGCTGCTTTAAACAAAAAATTACAAACATTATTGTGTCTGGTTTTAATAATGTTACAAGCTGTGGTAGATGTGTACGTAATGTGTACAATCCTCGAGTTGATATCGTTGTTGGTCATTTGTTGCATTTGTCGCAAGTAGGCTGAGGCTGGCATATTTGTATATGCTTACGTGGAAAGGGCGTAGTTTGATTAATTTAATAATTAATGATGAGAGAGAGACATAATTGCTTTTTTAGATTTTTTATTAAAAAAAAAGTACATATTTTTATATAAATACTATAAGAAAGGATTACTCTTGCAGCCAAGATCGAGCAGTTGCAAAGTAGCATCTCTATTTTTGCTATGAAATATTAGAATATTCCATAACAATGTGTTGGTTATACAAATATGTTACGTTTGCACAAGAAACATAGATCTCCAATTATCGGAGTAATATCAATTAGTTCTTCTTCTGGGGGTAGGTGGACACAATTTGAAATCTAAAATATGTCTGAAATATTTTCTGGATTTTGTACAAAATTTTAAATAATATTGAACATATGATAAGCCCCTACTGGGATCATATGTTCGTTACATAACTTTTTTTTACCTTTTATAGTTTATTATCTTCTTTACGAATTATTATACTCCATCAGATGACTCCAGTGACTATGTTCCCGCTGATGATGCTGTTGCACTTGATACTGTTGTTACTGAAGTATGGATATTGTTTCATTCGATACTACTGCTGTTGCTCCAGGCAATGAGAATGCTCCTGATGCTACTGTTTCTCTTGGAACTACTGATGTTGGTGATGAAATTGGTCCTGATGCATCTACTTGTAAGTGGTAAGTATATAACAATTCATTTGTTCGCGATTACACAATTATATAAGATTTTACGCCAAGGGCTACTGAGTATGAAGTCTTCAGAAATTTTTCCGAAGAGTTTATACTTTCACATCGCTGAATATACTAATCAGAGGCTAATCAAGCTGAACAGGATGAAAATCCCAATGCGGTGTATTGTGAACGCGTGGGTCGTTACTTATATGGAGTTTACAGTTCCATTGGCTGTACTTATTGCGGAGGGAAAGAAGCACACAAAGGAATAAAATCCATCGGACAGATGGCAGGCCTTCTAAGCGTGGTTGCGTGAGATGTACATCTATCCAGAAAGAGAGATGAACCAAATTCGTATGCTCAAGATGATCTATACCTCTCTTTGTTTTGTATCATTTCACCAATAAATATATTTATAATTTAATTTTTTTTTCCTTTATACTGTGAATTCCTAGTTTTTCTTTATTTTAAATAAAAATATATATAAATAAATATCTCTTGAAAATTGCCAAATTTTTACTCCCATCTTTCAACCACGTCCTTACTAATGAGTCAATATGCAAAGATAATGTAACATATGATGTACTCCGTAATTAATTACTGATAGTGTACAATTTTTGTTAAACTTTTTTTTTGCCGAATAAAACATGAATATGGCTGTACTCGTATTTTATTTAGTTCATGTATTATATACGCTCTCTATAATTACTTAAGTTTAATTAACGTATTTTATTGCTGTATTTCTGTAACTTAATGGTATCCTTGGAAAAAAAAATGTAATAAAATTATAACATTTCATTAATGAACTTAAAGAAATAAAAATAAAAAAAATCCTTTTCAGCAACAAAAATAAGCTTCATTAAATTCTTTTATTTAATTTTCTAGCATTTGACTAATTTAATCAGACTAATAATTTGCTTCAATTTAAATCAACTTTTCGTTTTATATTTTCTTTAAATTAAAATCAAATTATATGAATATTTTCCATGTTAAAAAATAGAAAAAATATACTATATATTTGACAGCCTGACTAAATGTCAGTAATATTTTTATTATTTTTTTTTTTTTTTTCATATTCTGTTTCTATTTTATTGTAAATTTTGTATTATTTTTTTTTTAGCATTTTATCTGCATGCCTCGAATGCAGTAATATAAAATTTTGATACTGACTGAATACTGATTGCGAATGAAAACTAAAAACAGACAAAAATGAAAAACGAACTAAAGAATTGTCGTTGAAAATGTCTAGTCAAGCATTAAATTTATGACATTTTTCGCGACTCATTAAAATGACATTGTTGTACAATTTAAGTTGAAATAAAGGAGAAACGAATAAAAATAAAAAAATTTTAAAATTAAACGGAAAGAATAAAATAAAAAATATATATAACAAGAATTTTTATATATAATTTACTGTATATCGCTGAAATTGAAAAACATTTTTGATTTCTTAATTTGCGTCTATTTTTTAATAAGCACAAAAATTCATATATTTCAATGAAAAACTGTCATGTATCTCTTAAATTTCAAGATATATAAAATTATTTATTATGCTCAAAAAATGAGTATAGTTTGGTAATAATACTTGGATAATCTGCAGCTAATAATCTCCTTTTTTTTTACAATATTTTTTACATTTTAATAATCTTGTTGAACATTACTCTTCCATATATAAAAAATCTACTTACTTATACACTTGTAAAATCTATATAATAAATTATAATATTTTTTTTTTTTTTTCAGCATAAAAATTTAAACAATAAATAAAAATCTAAAAATTATTGTAGCTAAAGGGGCGTTAAATAAACATGAAAAATAAAATCAAATATTAACACATATAAATCTTCCATCATTTAAATGTTTTCATAACTATGGGTATATATGCATGTGTCCATAAATACTATATACTTGAATTTATAAGTGAATAATAGCATAACATATACACATGTAAAATTGTTTGTATTTAAGGTTTTGTACTGTAACATTTCACTTTGATTTCTACTACCACAACTACATTTTGTATTATTTATATTTGATATAATGTAGGTGTGTTGTTTTCTGCATATACTCTTGTAAATTACTTGTTTAAAATGATTGTCATAGATTAATATTTAATGTAAATTTGCAACATAAATCAGAAAAATTACTTATAGGTATGTATATTTGATATAAAATTACTTTATTTTCATTGGAGATTTCCATTGCAGACACAAAAAGTTTTTGATTTGCTCAATTTAAATGAAAACTATATAATTTTCCAAACAGTTGATGTGACGTATGAGTGATATTTTAATATTTATTGTTTGCAACATTCATATTACTTACACGTCTGGATTTTTTTTTATTTTTTATTAATTTTTCATATTTTAGTTTACTAAAAATAGTTATTGAACAATGTTTGTTTAACTAATTTGTGTCTAAGAAATGTTTGAATTTGTAAAACTAAAAGGAGAGACGTTACATCTTGAGACTGAATGTGCTCTTTTTTCCAACTCACAAATTAAAGAAAAATTTTAATTTACTATCGACACAAAGTCACAAGGATTATTATTTATAAACCAAATAAATAATAATATCTCATTTTTCTTTCTTTAGTAAATTTTAATTTAGAATAAATACAAAATTATTTTGTTAATAATTTCTTATTTCCATTTAATAGTTTTTAATTTATTTTATATAAATATTTGTATACAATTTAATTTTGTAGACAAAAATGTAAGAAATGAAATCATTAATTACTACAATACAAAATAGAGCTGAAGACCAAAAAAAGTAAAAATAAAATAAAAAAAAAAAAAAAAACAAACTCGTTAAATAAAACTAAAATCATTCAACATTTTTCATCAACAATGAACAGATACAAAATAAACAAACATTTCACACATACATATAACAAAACTGTCATTGCAGCATCAAAGCGATGATTGATTTTTGTCACCAAACAAGAGAAACCATCATATACCGAGACATTGAAAAACTAATAGAAAAAAAAAAAACAACAATTTAATGAAACTTAAGTGCAAAATAAAAAATAAATGACAAACAACAGATGTAAATGATGGAAATCATTAAGAACTGCGGAGTAGATATGATGATATAAATGGCAAACCTTTTAAGAGAAAAAATGCAAAGAATGCATGATGATAAAAATGAAAATGATGTTTCATTAATCATAAATACAAACAAATTCCTTTTCAGCTTGATATGGAGAAACAGAAAAGTAGCGAAGATGTTTGAACGAAGAGTAAAAAAAACTAAGTAATAGAATAAATTAAAAAGAATAGCTCATGATACGAGAGTACTGCTTAACTGTGCTTTTATATAAAACCTATACTTATCAAATGGGAATCCGTGACATACAATTGGTCGCATTTACTTACTTCTTATTAAATTAAAAAAAAAAAAAAATCAGAAATTTTGTAAAAATTTAAATGAATTAATCAATATTTGTAAACAAGTTTGTAATCGTAAATTGCCTTGTTGTCTCTGTTTGGCGATACCAAAGCAGAGTTTGTGGACACACTTCATCAGCATTCGTGGTATCTTATCCATTTCGGTTTTGTTGAAACCTAAACATGGCGCCCGCCTTGCACTGGGTGCAATTTTGAGGGACTCAGATAGCATCGCCAGGCGTTTGGGGCGAGTAAAAAAAGTTGAACCTAGCGTCGTAAACGCTGTTAACCTTTATGTTTACAACTAAAAATTTATACGTATCGTTACAACCAACATACCTGGGTATGTCACACATTTTGTATGTATATTTGACACTTGAAAGAAAAACACATGGTATTTTATAATAATATTTTCCTGTAAGGAATTATATAATTTAAAATTTTTATTATCATTTGCTAAAAATATAATCGTTTTTACCTAATATTAACTGAGTGAAACAAAAAAATACAAGGGTTTTTTAAGAATATTTGAATTTTTCCTACTTAAATAAAATCAGGCTTTCCCATCATTTGAAGGAATAACGGTTTTATTTTTTCCTCGTGCATTCAAATTTTAGATTGCGTTTCCCATTAATTTATTGCTCTTCGAAAAGTACCTGTAAATTTTGCTCATGGAAATTATTCCTATATGATTTGTTTACACTTTAATTGTTTTTCTATGATAGAATTTTGATGTTTTTAAATTTTTATGATTATTTCCTAATTATTATACAACCGTTTTTAACACTGAGTGGTACTAAAAATACAAAAAGAAAGATCTAAAAGGTTTTATAGTACCCTTGAGTTTTTTTCCCATTCAAGAATAATCCGTTTATCCCTTTATTCGAAAGTATATATAACGGTTTCATTTGTTCCATGTGCATTTAAAAACCTTTGCATTTCATTTATTGATCTTAGCTAAGTACCTGAAAAATTCACTCATTCAAATTATTTTTTTTATAAAAATTTTTAGATCTTTTACATTTTTATGATAACTTGCTAATTATTATATAGCCGTTATACCTAATCTTGAATGATAATAAAATGCAAAGACACGACTAAAAAGGGTTTTTGTAAACTAATTTTAAGTTTTTCCAATTTAAATAAAATTGTACTTTGAGATTCACCTGCCATTTTTTTTCTATCATTTGAAGCTAAAGCACTGTTAAAGAAAAATAAAATTAGAAATATAGAAAGTGAAAATGAGCAGGAAAAGTGGATGATTCAGATGCAAAGGAAATAGAGTTACCAGAATATGATCCTACATATGACACTGATTCAGATGAAGAAATGGATGCAGATGCACTTGAAGCCTCAATAAATACATATATTGGAAGAGATGTCATTTTCTGGAGAACGAAAACGTATGTGATAATTTCCTCACGAGATACAATTTGGCCTTTAATTTGCTGGACTACAATTTGTCAATTTTGTGAACCGTCAACAAAACGAGAACATTCGGATGTGTCTACTTCTGTTACAAATATTATATACATATATGGAAAACAATCCACAATTAAAAACTTCAACAAATCGTAGAAGGTAATTCCTGTTACAACAGAAACTAATTGTAGAGAAAATAAAAAAGGTACAAATTATGCTACTTTTTTGCTGTAGAAGTGGAATCGAAACCATGTTGGAAGGCCCAGTAAGGTTAAAAAATGAATATATTTTTATCCGAAGCCAAGAAGTTCGAGCCATTAGTGGAAGAATGAAGAATAAAGTGAATTGTTTTATGTGTTCTTGAAGAAGACCAACGCGAAAGGTGTTTGGGAAATACTATAAACTAGTATGTGCTGAATATTCAGAAGATATTAAGGAATGCAAGGACTGCGCAGCCTAAAATACATGTTTTTAATTTATTATAAGCTAATGTATCTATTATTTATAAAAAAATTAAACATAATAAATATTTTACTTGTATTAGATAAAATGTTTCCATAAATTTCTCTGTACATACCCGGGTATGATGGTTGTAAACGTAAGGGTTATCGTCACCAAAACGCTTTGGCTATAAAAACTTTTTTTAACTTTTTTCTTCAGAATATCTTAGCTAACAATATTATTGACAAACATCTAAATTTTCAATTTAATATGACAACCAGAACTCCAATTATGCTAATTTAAAAATGAAAAACATACCCGGGTATGCGGTTGTCAACATAAGGGTTAAAGATGTGGTTACATAGTGTCGTAAGCCGACATCCGGCTCGAAGGACCATAAACAAGTTTGCAATCGTAAATTGAATTGTTGTCTCTGTTTGGCGGTACCAAAGCAGAGTTTGTGGACTATAATTAGACACCAACAGAATGGAATACGTATTTTCTATGCCGCTACACACTTCATCAGCATTCGTGATATCTTATCCATTTCGGTTTCGTTGAAACCTAAACAATTTGCATCAAAAGTGAGCAATTTTTTAATAAACTGGAGCTTATAATACTTAGTATATGTATGAGATATTTTATTATATTATCTTTAAACATTGATATAAGCATTCCATTTTGAATCAGTTACCTTTAAAATTTTAACGTTTTCTTAGTTCTAAATATGTAGGAAACAAGTCAGACAGACCGAAAATTCCTTTTGTAGTAAATATTCTTATTAATCGTCAGCTTCCTACCAGCAATAAAAAGTCACGAATTTAGAACATTTTGTTCATTTTGTTTAGTTTTGTCTCGAAATGGATATCAAAAAACTCATAATTTTTAGCATTTTATGAAAAAGATATGAAAAAAATAAAAAAAAATGGTCCATAAACCGTAATTTTTGTACATTATTTTTATAATTTTTTTACTTTTATAGTTAAAATATGAAAATTTGCATTGTAGTATGGCTCATAATAAATTATTTTCAAAAAATTTTTTCACCAAAGTTCACTAAAAAGTCCTCTAGCGGAATAAGTCAAGTATTTTAAAGTACACAATCACGAATTTTTTGAGACCTATTTTGCAAAAAAAAAAAAACTTTTTTTGTCCAAAATGTACCAGACTTTAGACTTTTAATCGCTGGTAAGAAGCTGAAGATGAATAGGAAAAATTTTATAATTACTTTTACCGTATTCAGATCATCAATACGCATCGTTTGAGGGGTCTTCCTATATAGTAATGAATCGTTTTGAGTTGTAATATCTTAAGGAAGTCTTGAAGTTTTTGCTTTTTAAACAATATTGAGTGCAATAATTATCAGACGTGTTTCTAAGTTCTCCAGAAATTAACTTATTTATAAATTATTCTTTACATTTGTTTCAAAATATCATTTACAGTATCATCTAATACAGGGATTCCCACTTCTTCATGATTCACGAACCCTTTCAGAAATTTTTGTTTCTTCGCGGACCCCTTGATTTCTAGTATAGTAGAAATGAAAAATGGTATAAACTCAAAAGTTTTTTTATTAAAATTACGTTAGCAAATTTTGCAAAAACAAATGTCCTTCTTTTTAACATTGAAAAAAATTTTTGACACGGCACATGTCCAATACTTAATTTTAAACAAAAAAAAAAAAAAAAAAATAGTTTCGCATGAACAGTAGATACAAAATGTTAGCAAAGGTTTCAACGCTTCATTTTCAAATGACGTGTAACCTTTATAATAATTTATCAAAAAAAAAAATTCAACCAACATAAATTCAAAGTAAGCTTTGGCGGCCGAATTATTATTTTATTTTTAAATTGAATTGCTTTTTCTTAAAAATTATTGGGTAAGTCATCAATACCAAAGTTGAATAGATTACGAAATAAACTGGTCTGGAATTTTGGTTCAAAGCTCCGGATATTTAATTGTTTAATGACTCAAAGTGCTTTATTATACTTTTCATATACATAAGTATGTATATGCTTTTTAGATGAATTCAAGATATTCAGCAGTAGAAATTAAGAATTAATTTTAGTTAACATTTTTACATATCTGCTTTGAAGTAAAATATTAAGATTGTTTAATGCCTCAAAAATTATAAACAAAGTGATTCATAAAATGTTTGTTTTAAAGATGTTCATTTTTGTATAAAAGGAAAATGTCACCTTCTGTCTGTTATTAGTATAATCTCTTCAGCATATTACCCTTCGAAATCCAACGGACATCGGTATAAAGATGAAAATTTTTATTAATTTTGATTTTTAACTGCTTTAATAACTGAAAATAATTTATATTACTATGTTTATAGAAAGTATTAATTAAAAATTTTTATAGAAACATTCAAGGTATCAATGACTTAACATTCAGCAAAAGTAATATGCTGAAATTTATTTTCCAGAATAAAATATCTAGGGAATATTTAAATGCACTCAACATTCTTTCTAAAACACATTTCCATTATTATTTTTTATTTTTTTTTTCTTTATTTGTTTATATTTAATAAAAAAATATTGTAATCAAAGCAAAATTATATGAAGCAATTTATTTGATTGCCTTCATTTGCTATAAAAATATCAAACGTATCGAGTTTAAAAATATTATAATACACTCACATACTCAAAACGTTTTATAAAAATATACACTCCCTTACATACAAACATTCCTTAAAAAAAAATATTATAATATATTATAAACGAAGTTGGAAAAAAACATTGCATTTCTATTGCTAATATTCATAAAATGGCATTAAGTTTTTATGATGTCATCATAACATACTATAACAGCAAAAAATAAGATGAACAAAAAATTTCGACAAAATTTAGCGAAAAAAAAATAAACACAAATATTTGTTTTTAAAGGTAAAACACAATGTGGGCGTTTAACGTTAATATGATGAAAAACTAAATTTTAGTTTAGTTCAATTATAAATAATATTACTCAGACTTAAAAAAAGAAGTTTAATACATGTATTTTAACTTCATTAGTAACAATTAGAAATTTCTAAAATATATATTTCTGCCATAATAAATAATATTCCAAAATATAAGAAATCTTTCATCCTTGTAGGTATTCTTTGACAAGAAACACTCATATCTTCAATTTAATTTCCGTTTGTAGTCTATCGATTCAAATGTAATCGAATCAAAAGTAAAATAAATTGAGGGGTTTATTTTTGCACAAATACAATCACAAACCAAATTATGTTTATATCTAAATATCTTCAAAAAAGATAAAAAAAAAAATAAATTCAAATACAAATAACATGCTAAACAACATATTGGCATTTATATGTGAAACGATTTCCTATGTTATTGCTTCATAATATTTGATTAGATTTTGTTCCTTTTATTTTTGTCTTTGAATTTAATGGCAAACAAATAAATGGAATAAAACCGAAATATTTATGTACATACATACATACATTCACATAGAAATGAGTTCCAAATCATATTTTTCAATCTTTAAATGTTATTGGAATATATTTATTTAAGAGACTTTTGTTTTCATAATGAAAACATATTTCATGACAATAAATATTTGGATTTTATTAATATATTTTTTGTTGAAAGAAAATATAAATAAATTGTTTGATATTTTTCTTTATTAATTCCAAGTAAATTGAAAGTGATAAATATTTTGTTATAAAAACATACATATGTATGTGAGTTTTAAAGTTATTTGAAAATTCTTATTCTTAATAATTGTGAAAATAAATCAAATCTAAAAATACAAAATATCAATTTCTCAGGTGTGATTAGTATTACATTACTACAAAAGTATTTACTTTAATAGAATCCAGGTGCTGCAGTAATTTGTCTAAGAAAAAACTTAGAAATGTTATATATTGCGTTGAAATATTTAAAATTTTATCTAGCTTTATGCATTAAATTGACTATATACTTCTGCAAATATATAAAAAATAGTTACTTGTTTATTCTCAAAACCATATCATCAATATTCATCACTTTGAAATTATTAATCAATTCATACATTAAAGAAGCCTGTTGAACTCTATCCAATTCATTCATCAATATAAATTTCCAATAATTAATTAACAACCAACAAATTTTCTCAAACAAACTCAATTGTAAGAACAACCTGTTGCATTTGTTAATATTAAAATAAGAACCTCCTTTGACGCTCAACTTTTTATTCTGGCAGCGTATTAATTAAACATCAATCATAAACTTACTATTGACACAATTTCATAAGAAGGCAACACGCACATTATGAAACCAGTAACTTTATCAATATTTTACACCAAAAAAATAAAAAAAAAAATAAAATTGAAAGGGAAAAACTAAACTGAACTAAACTTAACGTGCCACCAACTTATTAACATTTCAAATAACTTTGATTTTGAATTATTTATAACGTCTCTGGGTACACAAGCCCTAACATTCTAATATTTTGTGTAGAATCTTGAAAAGGAGGGAATGAAAGACAGACAGATATTTTGTTATAATATAAACACTTGTATATAGACTTCAAGCGTATAATATTTTAATCGAAAAAAGAAAATAACAACAGCCACCACATTAAGTGAAAATATGAGATATAGAGTGAAAATGTTAATGTTGGTATAAGTATATAAGGAAACTACTAAATGGTAGTATATTAAATTCACCCTACTTATACTGAAACATAAAACTAGTTTTATATATGAACTAGTATTTTATAAAATCTCCACAGAAAAAGTTATTGTTTCAATTAACACAGTTGTTATATTTTGCATCAAAATTTAATAAATATATTTAAGTTAAAAAAAAAGTTTATGTAAGATTTTATTTTTTATTAACATTTTTCATTCATTCAGTCATCCACTTGATTGATTTAATAAATTTGTTAATTGGAAAAAATTTTCTGTTTTTAATTTTTTACAGTTTTATGTAAATAATATAATAATTTTGGTAAATTTAAAAAAGTTATATATTTGGTGAGTGCTGACTTTTTTCTGTCTGTAAATATTATTTTTTGAAACTCAGTTTAAAATCACCGAATAGTTTAGATGACATGGGAAACTTTAAGGTTAGTTGGATTGCAATTATAGGGACCAGTTAGGAAGGATAGGTCTTAATTTCGTCTACTCTTGTAGAAGTAGTAAGAATAAAATAGAATACGAGGTTATTTTTCCCAAATTATACATAATGTAACAAACCTAATGATTAACCAAGAAATTTACTTAAAACCTGAAATAGCGCCCATAAATAAACATTGATAATAAAGTAGTATATATTAACAGGCGTTTGATTTTATTTCGCATGTTCCTCTTATTGAAACTTTGTAAATCTGTGTCTCATAATAATATATGTGTGTGTGAAGAAAGGAAATTGCTACAGCAGTATTGGTAACGCAAAGGAAATCAAATTCAATTCAAAAACAAAACTCTAGACACACAAACAAATCAAAGAAACACATTTACACACTGTCTATTATACAAGTATTACATTTATACAAACTCAAACCACCGTTAGTGGAAACGCTGTACAATACGCTTGGCTGATGATAAAACACCAACTTGGTTGAAGATGAACAGTGAAAATATTCACACAAACAGTCTCTGAAAAACAAATAAGAAAAAATAAAACAGAAATCGTATTTTCATTATTTTTTTTTATTATTTATTTGTTTTGGTTTTCGTGAGGTTTTCTTTTAATATTTTTTCTTCTTTGTAAAATTCACACGCCTTTTTCTAATAAAGGATATACGCAACCTTGACAGTATTAAAGGTTGAGAAAAGATTGTCTTGTGTGCGTTAGTAGTTAGAGAATTTCAATTGGCTGTAGGCTAAAGGGAAAAAATTTCACAATAAATTCAGTCTTTTTAACTTTGTTTTGGTTTGTTTTGATTGAGTTTTTTTGTTCTTCGTGGTTGTTATTGTCATAGTTGTTGTTTAGGTTTATTACTATTTTTTTTTTTTTCATTTATTTATTTAGTGCTTATCTTTGGCGCGCATAAATAAATATAAATTTTGATTTATTCTTTAGTTTAGCCTTCATTCTAGTTTTTTCTCTTTTACTCCTTTTTCGGTTTTATAAGTATTTGTATTAGAATTTCGTACTGTTTTAGAAAGATAATAGATATTTCTTGTTTCTTTTTTCTTTATTGAATTTTGTATTGTGTCTTCTTCGCTGGTTCCAAGATAACAATTTTCATTGTAATTCGATTAACTTAAGATGGTTTAAAGAACAGTGTTTTCTAAGGGACAAAAAAATTCTGGATACCTCAGTAAAAACATACCTGGCTTAAAATATAAATTATTTCTCGAAGAATATAAGTAGCTACAATTGAATTTAATTTAAATCATAGTCCATACCCAATTTTCAATTTTCGTTCTTGATAAAATATATTAGCCGTTTATTTTGAATGTGTCATAAGTCCATTAAAAAAATTTTGAAGTTAGATATGAAAATATTTAAATTTTTACGTTATCATTTTATTTTTATTTAATTTTTTCTTTTATATTGATATTTCCTAAGATTTTTGACTGACTAAAAACAAAAAGTTAGATTAATATAAAAGTATTACGTAATATTATAACTCTTCTTATGACTATCTCTATTTTTTTTTTTTTTTTTTTTTTTTTTTTTTTTTGATGAAAGGACTAACACATTTATGGACCCAACTTATGTTTAAATTCTCAAACGATCAATTACATTTTCTGTTGTTAAACACTGTATTTATCTCTTGATTTTCACTTCTCTCTCATTCTAAAATGTATAAGTGCAAGTGAGTGTTAGTGTAAATGTAAGAAAATGTAATGTCAGTTTCTCATTTTTAAATCGGATTTAGTTCACTTTATTTATTTATTTTTTTCTTCATATCCATTTGTAACTCTTTCAGCCTTTAAATAATAGAACGAAAGGAAAAAAAAAAAACGTAATCTACAACAACAGTCTAAATCCTTGAGTATTTATCGCAAAATAAAAGGAAACAACGTCTTGTCACCCTCATAGTTAAACAGAGTTCAGTGAATTATTTTCAGTTTATTGAATTTGGTTTTTGTTGCTGGAATTGATTTCAAATTTTTGTGATTTTGTAGCTGTTGTTATTTGTGTTTTATTTTATTATAGATATCTGAGTAAACGTTAGATACTTACACTTACAAACACATTTTATTGCTTTATTTTTAGTATATTGTACTTTTTTGTCTTTTTTTATTTAGAGTTTTGATTTATTTAACACTTAACACATATAAATTATTTTACAAAAAAAATGTTACACCATTTACAGAGTTTTTTCTGCAATTTAGAGCTTTGAAACGGAAACAGACGTATGTACGTCTATATTCATGTCTATTGGTAAGGATACTAGCTACCCGATATGCTAAAATCCTTAGCTATATTATCAGTATGCTACTTGAAAAATTTAAACTGATATCTTTAAATATTTTCTTTTTTTCTGGCCTACTACTAAGGTTGATTTAATCGTTGTCGACATATAAATACTGAGCCAAACGTTTTTTTATTGATGATGTTCCAAAATACCTTTGATTATGTAGCCATATGTGCTACTGTTTTTATGTAAGATTATTATACTTATCGTAGTCAATTATTTAAATATTTAATTTAGAATAAACAGCCTCTTATCTCGCCCTTCATATGACGGATACTTTCCTTTATCTTCATAGATCTGTTAAACCCCTTTTTGCACTATTAGAACAGAATTAATTTAAACATTATAACGATTTTGTTTTGTACCAAGCAAATGGTCTAATAAAAAAGATATAGTCCTAACTAAATACATGTATTTGTCCTAACTAAATACATGTATTTTTTTATTGCATATGTAAAACCAAATTTTCTTTTGACCATGGTGTATTTTTTATATGCTGCATGCTTTCATTTCCATTGCCTTTAATTTAAAAAAAAAAATAATCCATATATACTGAATGTATTAAACTTCATAATTTAATAGATATAAAACTATTACATTAGATATTCAAAGATATAAACTTTTATTAGAGCCAATTTATTTATGTAGTTTTTTATAGATGATAAAATCTACTTAACTTATGAGTGTGTTTATTAAAATAAAAAATGCCTAGAATTACAAAAAAAAAAAGGAAAAACTATTTGTTTTTTTTTCTCGTTTCAAGAATTTCCAACACACACATGTGTGTGTATGCCTTGTTTGTATTTGAAAAAAATTTGGGTTAAAAACCAAATAACTTTTCATTTAAATTCGTATGTAAATGAAGTTATTTGCTATGGCAACACATATAAAAAAAAAACCTCAAATAAAAGGAAAAAGGTTATTTTCACCCATTAGTTTCATTTTCTTGGAAATATATGACTGACTGAATTGTCAGCAGACATTTGAAATGTTTAATAAAGTTAAGAATATTATTTACATAGGTAGTAGTTAGTAGAAAACTTAAAAAGACTTCTTTTAATTCCTTTCTAAAATTTTATTATTTTTGGAAATTTTGAATTTAAAATTATAAGGTTTTATTATTTTCAGCAATATAAAGACAAATATTGTTCATATCAAATTAGATACTACATGAATACTGATTTAAAAATATTACAAAATTAATAGTCCTTTAGAAATATTATTATAAGACTTTTAAATTTAAGTTTTCAAAAGAGGACTTTATATTCTATACTCTTAACTTTATTTCAAAATTTTCTATGTTGGTGCCTTAAAGAACAACCTACTAAACAACAAAAATCCGTTAACGTCACGTATTTTCTGTTGTTTTTGTATATTTTTCTGCTGCTAGAAAAATGGAAATAAAAATATTATTAACATATTTTAGTTTTATCTACAAATAATACAAATAATTCCTATAACTCATATACAGTTTGGTGGTAACAAAAACACAACACCAAGAAAAAATGACAGCAAAAAACAACGACAACAATTCAAAACAATTTAATTCTATACAGTAAGCAATAACATTGACATAATTTAAGATTGTAGATGTCTACAAGAGACCACACATATGTATATATGTACACATACATATGAATTTACACAGACATGTTAGTATGTATATATATATTATATTTTTTTATTTTTTTTTTTTTTCATTTAAGGGTGGCAAATTGTAAACCAGCTACAAAAATGCCTACAATAAACAGGATTTAAGATTAATTCTGCTCCATTTGCATTAAAATATGTCAAATGTCATAAAAATACAAAAACCATATAAATAACAAAAGAAAATGAAAATTATTTCTTTGAAACGTAAGAAGAAAAAACCCTGGAAAAATTTTAATGTTTTCAAAAACCCCTAAAAGGAAAAGCGTTAAATGTAGAAGGACTCTTTGCTTTTTCTTTTAGTTCTTTGCATGTTAAAAGCGCACCCGGTTAAAATATAATGTTGCAAAACATAAACAATAAACTAAAATTTTATACTTTCTTTTATTTTTAAATTTGCAACTTGTTTTTGGCTTTCATACATATATCATATTTTAAGTTATTTATATCAAAAAGTTTTTAATATTTTATTAAATCTTAAAAGAAAATATTTTATTATTATGTTTTACTTCTTACTAGTTATAGTAAAATTTATAAAATCTGGTCTTTGGCTTTTAAATTTTGTTCATTTTAATTACTGCTTTTTTACATACACCCACTGTGTTCTTTTGTTTTTTTATACATATTCCTGGAAAAACACATGTAATGGCTTTTCTTACATGTTTGTTATTATTATTTTTTGAAAGCAAAAAATATTTGTATATACAATTTATATGATTTTTAAGAAAACAAAAGGACAAACTATGTTGATGTATTAAAAAGACTTGAATATGTGCTACACTTTTAATATTATAAAATATATTATAGAGAGGTATTGTGAAAGATCATTCATTCACTCTTTCATATGCCCACTTCCGTGTTGCCAGTTTAGCCTTTTTATTTTGCTTTTAGCCTCTTATTTGCGTTTTAGCCTCTAACTTTTTTTTAGCCTTTTTTGATTCTTATAATGCCTTAGAAAGGCTAAATTTTAGCTTTTCGTAATTGCTTTTACTTTCTACAGAATCATCCATTTAAGAATTTTTGAGTATTAATTCCCACAAAAAATTTTAATTATTTGTATTTAACAATATTCTTCAAATAAAATATAATTTAAATAAATTTTGTGGACTTACTTCATTTAAAAGCGAAAATTCACCAAAAATTTCGGGAATGATTAATCAAAAGAGAATTATAATTCTAAAATGAAAAATAATTTTCATTTTAGGTTGTTTTTTTATATAAGAAATAACACATTTAAATGACAATTATTTGGGCTATTTTTCTTTATAATTTTTTATTGAAAGGCGTTCTATGTTATCAAATATCAAAAACTATTGAGAACAAAAAATACTAAATAAAATAAGAATATTAGCTTTATTCTGGCTTTATTTTTGGGGAAATTTAGTCTTTTCTGACCTTTTTAAAAGTCCAATGTAGCTTTTTTTCTCACCTCCTGGCAACACTCTTTATTAATAACGAAATATGCCTTCCAAAATTTTATAGCTGCTGCTTATAGCAGCAATCACACATATATTTGTAAATTTGTTATGCATGCATGTTTCAACATATGTGCTTGGAAAAAAAAAAAATAATTTAACCTTTTATTTTAATAAATCCTTATATATAATATAAAAATGAAGTTAAAGTTTGTTTGTCTGTGAATCAATCACGTATAAATGGCTGCACAGATTTTCACGAAATTTGACACACAGGTAGTACCTGTGCCGGTGATGGTTATAGGTTATGTAAGATCTCGATTGGATATTACGCCCACAATTTTAAAATTCTTAAACGGCTGCACCGATTTTTACAAAATTTGACACAAAAATAGTACCAGTGCCGCATTGATAAAATGGAAATAGCACGGATAGGTCCAGGGGGAGAGACAGCCCCTATGCAAAGAAAATATTAATTTTCTCATATCGAAAGGAGTATCATTGTGAAAGCCTTAAAAAGCTTGCAGTAATTTTCATAAAATATTTACTATCGCCTAATAAGGGTTAGCGAAACGCGCCGGGAAAAGCTAGTATTCTTAATAGTTTATGTAAAATATTTAGGAATTAAACATTTCATAAAAAATTAAAGATTTTTCTAAGAGAGTTTTTATTTAATAAAATAAAACTATTTTTTTATCATTTCAAAGCTTAAAACTGCGGCTATCAAAGTTTTTAAGCTTAAAATGTTATTAGTGATTATAATATTTAAAAATCTATATAAAATTATTATTTTAATAATTCGTTTGTTTTAGTATGAACAAATTTATTAAACTAACGTCACACACGAAAGCATAAAGATATTTTTCAATAATCTCAATATAGGGCAACTAACATATCAAAACACATATATTTTCAAATAAAATATTTATAATCAATAAGATTTTATATTCAATATACATTTTTACATATTTATACTAAGAAAAAAATAATAATAATCATAAATCTTAACAAATGTTGTGTTATTGACTTTTTTAATAATTTATCAAAAAATATTTTTTTATTTAAACCATAAGACAATAAAATCAACACATAATACAATTTATGGCAAAACATTCACATGATAAAGAAAAGTATTAAAAATAAATCTGTTTTAAAACAATATTTCAACCAATGAAAAATAATTTCAAATAAAATAATAATTAAAACAAAATAAAAAAACAAAAACATACAGTATTGCACTTAGAATTGTTCAAAATAAAACAAAAAATGCCAAATGCATACAAGAACGACAATAGAAAAACAGCACTTCTCAATTGCGATAAATAAATACATTAAGCACAATTTTTTGTACTTAAACTTTCAATTTAATCTGAGCCTTATTTCCTTTACCCAACATCCCTGCCTGCTTCTTGGATGGCAAGTTAGGGAGTTTAAAAATTGCACAATGTTTTCAAGAGAGAAAAGTCTTGTAAATATTTAAAATTTACGCTTTTTGTTGTGTTGCTGCCTTCTGAATGTCTTCTAAAGCGTTTAAATTTTAATACTTGTCTATTTCCTGCAAAATGTTTTCTGTATTTGTTGTATATGTATGGATGGATAGCACTTGTTTTGTTTTTATATTTACAATGTGTAGGTGTTGTCGCAATAAAAGTCTCGTATTTGTTGTTTCTGTCTATGAGTCTGTTGTTGTTTTGTATTATTTAAAATTTTTTTGCTGTTTCATTTTTTTTTTCTCCTTCAACTTTTCTCAAGTGTATTGACATTTTTTATGCAGGTTTCATTTTCACATTTATTATTCCTCTCCACTTATTGCTGTTAGTTAATGCGTCGTTTTTTTTTTTTTTTTTTTTTCTTAGTAAATGTCAGTGTCATTGTTATTTAATGTTTTGTTGTTACTTTTTAATAAACTTTGTTTAAATAAAAAAATAATTAAGGTATGTATGTATGAGTGAAAAATATTTCTTCCTTGATTTAAATATTTTAAGGGATCGTATGAGTGATATTTTGTTGATGAATTAATTATCTTTCATTCGAAAAGTAATCTTTTAAGATCTTTTAATAAGATCGATATTTTGTAAGAAGGTGGTTATTCGTTAAATTTTGACAAAATTTGTAATTTTTATTTATTAAGAAAATCGTCTCGATATGAGCAGAACAATATTATTTTTTAAAAGATATCATATAATAATTTGTCCGCTATTTCAAAAAAGGTATAAATGAGTATATGGAAAAATAAGTTCAAAATGTCTAGAACGGTGAAATGTATCAATGTTGATTACTAAATTAATTGAGAGAAGAATACGACCATTAAATCATGAGATATTAATATAACTACCAGTACAACCTTAAGAAGGTCGGAGTCGAATTCTACAGTTCAAAACGCTGCTTATTTCTAAGAAAAATAAAAAATACGAAAGAATTTGGCTAGAACCACCACTGAAATTGAAAAGAATGGAACAGACGAATCAAAGTTAAGATATCAATTCGCATGGTATGAGAAGTCCCAACCAACGTTTGCCTCTTCAGTAAATAAAAAATTATATAAAAAAAAATAATAATATAAATAAATAGTAAATCTTATTTACTATAATGCAGAGGTATTAGAGAGTCGAAAGAGGTTTAAAATTGGGCAAACTTAATTTTAATTTTTATTTTGGAATTAGAGAGGGATTAAAGTAAAATTAGAGGCTTTGCTTGATCAAGACTTGTGCTAAATACAAAAAAAAAAATAAAAATAAAAAATGTAAAAGCACTTGGATTTATCCAAAAATATCGAATTATTACGTGCTATGAGAAGTGAAACCACCAAAGACCTGCCAACTAAAAAAAAAATCAACATCAATGTCATGACACCTAAGTAAACTCTGCAGTTAATGGAAACAGAAGTGTGTCATCTATTGTGCCCTGCTAAAATGGGATGAAACCATCACGAGAGATCTGTGATGAATGCAATAGATCTGTATATGAAAAATGACGAAATGAAAAAGGAAACGAAAAAAAATCATGACTTATGGTGCGCTACCAGCTAAAAAGTGGTTGAAAACTTTTCTTATTAAAAAATGATCGAAGTTAATGTGTATGCCGATATATTTTTATTGCAATCCTGTGATTTTTTATTTTTTTTTTTTTTTAAATATAAATAATTATTAATCTTCCATTTATATTAAAAAATTATGTGATTTAATTTGTATTCGAAAAATTGACAAGTGAAAAGCGCAGATTTTAGTAAAAAATTTAATTTTTATTATTTTTTTAAAACATAACGCATATTTAGAAACAATTTTAGTTAAATTTCTACTACCTCCAAGAGATTACATTTGATTGAAAAGGCTTATTTTATATTATCAAATTAAATAAACATTGAATAAAGGAAACCAAAATAATCTCTAAAATAATATTAAACTTGATTAAACAAAATTCCTCCTAACCATTTTAAAATTGACCTTTACACCTTCAAATACTCATAACAAATTAAATAAATACATTTATAACTTTATAATGAAATTGCAAAAGGTTTCCGGTTTTTAATGAATACAATGTTATTTCTTGGAATTTATAAATGCCAATAGAAATATTTCCATAGAGTTTTATTTATATTGCTCTTACAGAGATGAAAAAGCAATAGAGTACCAGCTATGAAGGAAATAACGTTGGGAGAACTACACATGCTCAGTAGACGAAAATTAGAGTCTGCAATAACGTCATTTTATAAAATCAACAAAAATAATTTATAAAAAATAAAAAACAAAAAACATTGAATATTACTTTAATAATTAAACTAAATAAAAATATATAAAATAACATTTAAGAATATCCTTTATTTCTTATGTATCGCTTTAATACTGTTTTCAAATTTCAGTATTTATAACACAAATTGTAAGTCATTTCAAACTGTTATACTTTTACGATACCTGTGTATTCGTTTGTTCATCTTGTTTAACGGAATTTTGTGATTAACATAAACATGTGAGATTTACCATAACATTCCTATGTTTTAAGAATTTTAACAGTGAAATGTTAAAATATAAAAAATATTTTAAACTTAACGATTTTTCGAAGAATTCTTACTTCTGTTATTGTTAAGGTAACAAATATATATCTTGGAATAAAATAATTAGAAATTAAATGTGTGGAATTTTGACAAAGCAAAACAATTTTGTGATTATGTTATCTTTAAATTTAAAGACGCATCGATTTCTATATGTATGTTTTTACTACTATTAGTTTTTTTATTTGGATTAAGTTTTAATTTTGATTAAGTTGTTTTGTCATTTTTGTTTTGATTGTCAAAATTATTCAGTTTTTAAATTCTCTTTGCTATTTTGAAAAGAAACACTAACAGATATATATGTATGTCATTTTTTTAATGAATGCATTATTAAAAGCCTGCTATTTATTTTACTCCCTAATTTAAGTATTTATATTTATCCTAATAATGCTTTTGATATTGTACAATATGCAGAAGATATATTCTTGGATGATAATATGGCAATATCCCTTTGTATTTTCATCTTATCGTTTCGGAGAAATTTCCGCAGTATTGAATAAAAAATAAACTAAATTTTAAATTTTTGTCCTTAATTAAAAAATGTTAAAATTATTATTTCACAATTTCGGATTTTTCATTCTGTGTACAAGAAATTCGGAAGGTAAATTGAGCTATAATCTTTTTTGGCATTTACATGAAATAAAAAATGATCCCAGACTCAAGACAATAGTTACAGAAGAAATTTCACAAAATGTAGCAATAACTCGGGATAAATTAATCAATTACATTAAATATGTTTCGTGTATTGCGTAAATATAATTTAATTAAAAATAATTTAAAAAATAATGTAAAATGTATAATTTAGTTTTTCTTAGTGGGTTCTTCGCAAAATCATCTTTTTTTTCTTCCGAATAATATTTTGGATGGTATTGCCGTCGGGACAATTTTTCTCCCGAAGTAAGTTTCTTCCGCAATACGAATTCGATTATTGCCGCAATAACTATTTTCAACCAGGAAATACATTTTTTCAACCAGGAAATACGTATCATTTTTCGTATTGTCGTGTTTGGTGGGGTAGTTTTAAATTTTATTAAATAATATTTGATTCGTAAAATGTTCACCTCATTTCAAACCTGCAATGAATAATTGTCAATTAATCCAACAAATCTATGGTATATACATACCATAGCTATTCATTGTGAATATTTTCAATCAAAATATTTGTTAAAAATAAATTATTTTAATATTTTATTTATATTTTTAGAAATAAATTTCTTTAAAATTATTTTATACTCTTTGTTATATGATTTTCAGTTACTTGAAATTAATTTGAATAAAAATTATTTAAATATTATTCCATTTGTTAACAAGTTAGATAAAATAATATTTCCACAAAAGTATTCGAATATAAATTTATAAAATATAAATCAAATTCTTAAGTCTTTAACTAATTTTAAAATATATTTTATTTCTTTAGTTTGAATACAATTGTTCTTTATTTTATTTTCCATTCTAAAAATAAAATAATATCTGTTTTAAAATATTCAATTTTTTTATTCATAGAAAACTTTTGAATATTTTTATTCAACATGAATTTGTTTGAATAGTTTTAAATTTACTTTGAAAAAGAAAAATAAGTAAAATATTTTTTTTATACTTGAATATTTGAAAAAATTTTATAATTTTTTGTTATTCAAGCCTTTTGAGGCTGAATATTTTTATTTTTTGTAGTTTTTGTTGAATAAAATAATAAAAATATTTATTTTAAATGTTTCTATTTGAATATAAAGTTTTTGAATAAAAATCAGAAAAATTTGTTGAACTTTTTTTATTTAAATAAAATACATATGAATATTATTAAACTTTAAAATAGTCAAATAAAAAACTTTTGATTATCTTCTTATAAAAATATATTTGTTTTTCTTTTTGTTAAATAAAATATTTTAATTTTTAATTTATTTTGTTCAATCAGATACAAATTTATAATAAATTCAATTGTTTTAGTATAAATAGAAATCCTTAATATTTTTATTCAAAAGATAATAGATTGATTAACAAAAATTTTTTAATTAGAAATAAGAAATAGAAATGAAATAAAAAGTATTTTTATTTTTTATTTCATTCATAAGTTACAGCTATGATACATACATCCTTAAATTCATTTAATTAGCCACTACAGTAAACATTTCTAATTAGTACAACTATTCATTTTATGAAAAATATTAATTGTACAATAGATGTGATGTTCGTGATGTATCCGTGCTTTCCGTTTTATAAACAACTGCAACAGCAGTAACCTAATCTATATTATACAATACAACTAAATGAGCCATTTAAAACCAAACCCACGGAGACATATTAAAGCAAACGAATGAGCAATGCAACAATAATAACAAACATCCCATTTGTATACATATAAACTACAAACATAAAACAAAGATGTCGTCTCAACTTTCACTACTATTAAACATCTCATATACACTTATTAACTGTCACAAGTGACAGCAGCACAACAACAAAAACTATAAAAATAACCTACATATGTACATCACAAGTTGTGAGACACAATCACAGCTTAATGCAGGAAGTGACACAAAAAACTGACAGCTGCAGCATTAGTTGAAGCTTTTTATTTTTGTTACTAAAGTAATTTGTAGTTGTTGCAGTAGCAGAAGTTTATTAAAGTAATGGATGACATGCGTTAATGGTTTCATGTTACAATGTCCATGTTTTTCTAATGTTTTAGAATTTTACTTATCGTTTGATGTATACTATAACATACA
The DNA here is from genome assembly GCA_951394005.1 of Protophormia terraenovae. Lineage (NCBI taxonomy): Eukaryota > Metazoa > Arthropoda > Insecta > Diptera > Calliphoridae > Protophormia > Protophormia terraenovae. The sequence goes on from OX596074.1 coordinate 151,075,313, forward strand.
GCCATTACAATTACATACATATTACAAATGTTTGTCACTGTAGAATTTGCATTCATAAACACATTAACCAGCCCAAATGACTGACTGACATGCCACACCCATACGAAGTCAGTTAGTCTGAACCAACAACACTAGCAATAGTGAAAATAACAACAAAATAAAATTGAAACAAACAGTCTTTTATGCAACATTTACACAAAAACCACTAAACATCATCAATGGCAACAGCAGAGGCAGAAACTGCAGCAGTTGGAAAAAATGGGTGTCTCAAGTCGAGTCGTGTCGTGTCGCTGGATGATGTTTTTACTGGTGATGTTACAAATGTTTATGTCTTCTCTACATTTGTTTAACAAAATAATATTTAATGTTGAAATGTACATGGTATAATGGAACCAACTGTATCAGATCAAATAAAAAATTTTAACTTGTAATGAATAAATATTTTCTACAAAAGTTCAAAAACTTGTTTTTATATTCTACACCACCATAGGTGGGGTGTGTATGTAACACCCAAAAATATTGGTCTAAGGCCCACTTTAATTTATACCAATCGGCTTATAATCACGTTCTGAGTCGATTAAACGATGTCAGTCCAGCCGTCTGTTGGACCATGTAAAACTTGTAATCAAACTACAGGTAGCTATTTTGAACTCAAATTAATGAAATTTCATACAGTCCAGGACAATATAGTAATATTTTAATCTTTTTTCAAAAACTACTTTTATAAAATATTATTTTAATAGAGAAAGGTTACTCTTGAGTATAATTATATTTAGCATATTGCTTCATAAAAAGTGTTGGTCCCATTTCACTTCATCAGTCTTACTTATCTTATGTTTCATGCCTTTGTTGCACTCGAGAAACCGCAAAGAGTACCAACAGCAACAACATAAGTGGAGCATAACAAAAAATGTACATAAAACACAAAAATACACAACTCCGAAGACAACAAAAAAGTTGCTATTGTTGTTGTTGAGAAAAATTATTAATTCACACATGAATGACAGTTGAAAAACACTCAACAATCCCATAGAATGAAGATAACTCAAAGTATGTGTATATTTGCCCTGTCTTGTGTTAGAAAAAATAAATAAGAACAAGAACACAAAATTGCAGCAACAATAGTGAACAAATATTTTAACTTTCTATTACACATTTTATTCATACAAGTGCAATTGGGTCTATTTTTTCAACTCTTTACTTTAAAGGTGAATAACACCTGAACATCACCAGTAAAAAAAAAATAAATAAAAAATTGGAGATTGTCAACTTTTTAAATGAGAATGTGACACTTTGTGTTTCCTAAAAAATTATGTAGTTCTTTTTTCCCAACAAATTGCTGTTAACATCATTCAAAATTACAGATGTTTGCTGTATAAAATTGAATATATTTAAAATTGCGAAAAAATATGTTTCATTTTGTTATACCTTAATTTATCATAGTCTCTTGTACATTTTGCAAATCTTAATTTTGTTGCTTAAATAACAAAGATTCTGTTGCGAACATACAAAAGTAATTTCTAAAACAGATGGCTCTTTGCATATAATATTCATGTGTTAAAGTAATTGTGTGTGTGGTAGAATCCTATATGGCAATTTATTTTGTTTATTTAAGTTAAATTGTGTACATATTTTCCACCCGAGATACTTTAAAAGTAAATTTCATATTTTATTTAAAATTTATTTGCCACTTTTAAAATGTCAAGTTATTTTGTGTTTGTTAAATTTGACGACATGAACTTTTAATGAGTTTAAATCTTATATTTCCCTATGTCAGATTTTCGACTTTATTGCAAGACATTTTATTTTAAAAATTATTTAATATAATTTTCATACTTTAACTTATAAAGTAATTATAATCCTAAACAAATTTTAATCCTGTAAAAATAAGCTTTTTCAAAAAGCTTATACTCTAAATAATTAAATTTATTTCTTTAGTTTATTAATATTTATTGATCACTTGAAATGAGACTTTATCTGCAAATATTTACATAAACCCAACCTTAAAAAAACAAACAAGTTTAACTATCTAAAAGCTAAATAAACACCTTAAATACTTTGACTTAATCACTTGTTTACCAAAACTATAGCTTTAACTACTGCTACAGCTGCTGCTGTTACTTTTATACAGGTTGCAACATTTACTATCATTATTCTTATTAGAGTGGCACGAAATGTACACATGTCTATATTTACACAAGTACTTGAAAATGTAAGAAAAAAATTAAGAGTTCTACAAAAAAAACTATACATTATATGCAAGCAAAATGATACGCAAAAATGCTACAAGCTCCCACTATTAAACAGCGTTGTTTATGAAATCATTGTGCCACCTTTTTAACCACAATCAAAACATGACTCTGAGAACCCATGTACTTAACAGCAGCAACAACAACTACTACTACTTGTATTTCTCTCTTTTAAAGGATCTTTTATACTATATTTCTTATGCATCCTTGACTGCATAATGAACTTAATCCTTATGCACGTTTGTTAAACACTCAAATGTATGCATGTATGTGTATATAAAATTTATTTAAGTATATGTTTGTATCATGTGTTTATAAAGTGGTTTGTATGTATTCATTTTCATACTCATTTACTTTATAGAGAATTTATTTGCATAAAATGTTCAAACACTTGAACATTAAGCAAAAGGGTTGTATGTTTATGTGTGTATTTGTTTGCTTGTTTGTTTGTTGCTTTATATGTATGTAAACATGTATGTCTATAGAATAATATGTATATTTAATAAATATATAATCATACTTATAGAAAATTTAATATATGTAAAACGATTGAGTTTATTATAAAATACATCTTCCCAGCAAACACAAAGGTGTGATATCAAATTGAGAATGATTTGAAATCAAACCCTTTCTCAAACATCAAACGTTTGAGAACGCTTTAAAAATAACCTGAAAATAATAGCTTTCTCAACAAAAAGGGGAATTAATTCTCAAATTGAGATATGCTATTATTATCAAATCATTATCAAATGAAATTCTCAAACATTTTTCAAATGTGGATTATGACTAAGTGTGGAACATAAATAAAAATTGTTTGATTTTTAATTTTATTCATTATTTTATTTGTTAATTCATTTATTAATTTGTAGCTTCCCAGGAAAAAATTTTAGAACATGTTCTAAAATCATTAGTTCTAGAACTGGTGTAATCAGAACCACTTTAGATTCTTTAATAACATCCTCAGAACTAGTGGTATCACAACCAATTCTGACACTAATGGAGTAGAACCTTATTATGATTCTAAATTCGTTTTAAGGAATGTTTTAGAGAACTAGTGCTTAAGAACTAATTCTGTATGACTTCTACATCACTGCTAAAAACAAATTACTGGTTCTCGAATGAATTCCTAGAACTATTTGAAAAACTTGTATACTTCAAAAATTAAAAAAACAGTATTTACAAAATTAAATTGATTTTAAAAGCGGCCCTAGGAAATAGCCCAAAAAACAGGTTATGAAACCGTTCCCTAACGCTTCTATAGAACTAGTTCTGAATGTGACAATTTCGAACAAAAATCATTGATAAAAGAACTAGTTCTAGAACCGTTCCATAGAATGGGTTCTGCCTCGCTAACACTAGAACTAGTTCTGGAGGTGACAATTTCAAACAAAAATCATTGGTCGTAACGCCAAAGTAGAACAAGTACAGGCTATTTTCATGTGTTCTGGAACCAGTTGCAGAACTAATACAATTTTTCTGGGTTTGAGTATTTTTTTTGTAAAAATAATATTTCAATATTAAATTTGTAAATAAAAATTTTTGTTTAAAAAAATTAAATAAGATTATAAAAAAATATATATTCTTATTTATAAAAACCGCAAATTTTAGATAATTTTTTAAGGAAAATTATTTCCAAATATCCGCTACTTAAAGTTCGTGCAAATATTTATTTACTTTTTAAATATTTTTTTTTTTTTTTTTAATTATCATCTTCTTTTTTTTTAATAATGATTAGATAATTTAAATTGATGTAATTCAAACCTCCATCCACATGACACATGTTTGATATCAAATGATAAAGTCATTATATTTCAAACGTTTGACATCGTGCTTGCTGGGTTTATATATAGATGTTTTAAATAAAAGGACCAGATTTTTAATATTTTTTTGTACTGAAGTAATGAAATCTAATAAAACTTTACTATTCTATTAAAAAATTTATAAATTAAAGCGTATTTTAATAAATTTTGATTCAAAGAGTCATCTAAAATCTTATGCAAAATAATTTAAAATGAAGAAAGTTATTTTTAAAATATTGTAAACCAATGGGGAGGAAACCTTTCTCTTCCTAAAAGTATGTCTTAGTTGGTCCCCTTAATCTTAAAAAAAAAAACAATAGTAAAACAAAAATATATAAATTATTGTATTTCTCTATTACATACAACCAGAGCTACTATAGGTAGTCCACTAGGACTATAGTGATGCTACATCTTGTACTTAGTCTACATATTCATATTACATATTTCCAGCTGTATATGTTATTTATGTTGATCCAAGTTGTCTTATTTTTTTTTCTGTAGATTCTAGTATTTGTTTGTTGGCATATGAATGCTTGATATTACAATTTTAGCACAAATATAATATTTATAAGCCAACAGGTGTAAATTTTATAAATTCATAGCTTAAGGATTTCTTATACTACTACTGCAACAACTCCTATTACAGCAACACCAACAAGTATAAAATTCATTTAAAACTGTTTCACTTTATGTTAATTATAAATAAAGGTATTTAAACTGCCTACTTCTCATACTCACAAACAAACTTACACTTTATTACTTAGACTTGCAACTACATTACCAACAAAAAAGAAATAAAATAAAATTACAGTCTTTATCAACTTTAATAAAGCCACATATACACAAAATTATACTTGAGTTTAAAAGCTCTTGAAATGAAAAAGAAAATAAATAGAAAAAATTAATTTTTTGTACAAAAAGGAAAAGAAATACATTTTAAATAAAAAAATTACCTAGAAAATGTTTTAAAGAAAAAAGAGTTAAATACCTAGGATTTACCAAGCTTCAGAGGAGTAACTTATATAAAGAAAACCTAGCTAAAAGTGTTAAAATTAATGCCACTGAAAAATTAAAAAAAAAAAATGAAACAAATGAAACAAAAGCTTCAAGTACTTATGTTGCATTCATTGTTGTTGCTGTGTTGCCGGAAAAACTCTTTGAACTACCTTATAATTTGTTACCTCCACTTTGTTAACAAATGCAGTGTGCAGTATTATACAAATATATTCATACATACAAGCATAATTGCAACTGTGTACCTATACGTGGAAATGTATTCTGAGAGAGCGCAAATGAGTGAGAGTGTGTAAATAATGACATTGTTGTCGGCAACCTTAATTTGCCAAAAGAAAAAGGCTTTTGTTTATAGCCTAAATATATACATATGAAAATGTGTGTTGTATTTTTTTACTATAATAACAATAATGCAATGCTACTAACCTTGTCATACTTTCATACTTAATGAAAAGTTATTATAAACATTGTCAAAAACAGAGAAGAATTCAAGGCGATAAAATTTAAATATTGCTTTTAGCTTTAAAAATCGAAAATCATTAAATTTAAAATTTACAGATATTTGGTAGTTCTCCGTCTTTCAACATTGGTACAGAATTGATAATAACATTTCCTAAAATAAATTTTTTCCTTTATGTATTTCTTTATTATAAATATGCCCCAAGAATATTGTTAAAAATTACCTTTCAAACAAATTCTGTAATACAAATACTCAAAAAATGTATTTTCTGAGAAGATGACCTCGCTTTAAATAATTAAATGCAGCGTTACTATTGAACATTTTCAAAAAGTGTCAAAAAAGGGGGATTTCAAAAATAAAAGTCGCACAAAAATGGGACTTTTTGAAAAAAATGCCAACTTCTTCAATAATTAAAAAATCTACTATTTTTTTTTTTTTTATTATTTTTTAAATAGTTGTGCATAAACTTTATCATTACTGTTAGTTTCTAACAGTTTTAGTTAATTTTTAAAATTTCCAGGGGTTTTTTATAACATCACTATATTGTAAAACAATCTCAAAATAATATATTTGCTGAAATTAATATATAATATACATATGTATAAGAAATATTACAAACAATTTCATTTAACATACACTCTTTAAAAGTTGCCATCTACTTCCATTTTGAGCCTAAAAAGTGTCCAGATGATTGAAAAAGGGGCAATTGGCAACTTAAGTCGCCGAAGGGTATCGCTCATTACACTGGTCGTCAAAAAAAAAAAAAAAAAAGTAAATCGTGCTCTTTAAAAAAAAAAAAAAAAAATTTGGACAAAAAAAATTATTATTATATATATATAAACAAATTGAAAGCAGATTCGTGTTTAGCACATCAAAATGCATCAAGTTCAACTATTCGTCTTTGGTAGAGAATTTTTTTGTCGATCAGTGTTATATGTGTCGAATGCTTAAGATCAAAAAAATTTTAGCAACACATTGCTGTTTGCTATTCTAAGACATTCAATTTGTTGTTGCTATATCAGCTAAGTGCATTATTTTTGCAATAATTTTGTCAGCTTATAATTTTCTTTCAATTATTACATTAAATTTAATAAAAAGGTGGAATTGACATTTAACAAATTAAAATTAAACTTACTAACTCCTTCTTTACTTGCACTCAGAACATTTGAAGATCTAAAAATATGTTGTTATCTTTTTCATATAAAAATTTTTAAAAACACTTCACGAACGATCTTTTAGAATTTCATACCATTAGGTTTCCACATACGAGAGTAATAAGGATTTGAAAAAAATGTGTACCTAAAATTTACGTACAGTATCCTAGGGTTAAGAAACTACACTTAGGAAATGATTGATAACAAAAGTATCTATGGATATTTTTCAGAAAATTTGTATCGAGAGAATTAATGAGATATTACTTTGATTTTTTTTTTAATTTATTTTTCTCTCTCATAAAAACACTCAACGTCAGCGCACCAACGAAATATCTTTAGTACAACTTTACTAGTACCTGCTACAAACTCCTCCTCCAAATTTATTTTTCCTTTAGTTTGATTCAGGTATACTAGTTGTTAAATAATATAATTAATCAAAATTATTAAATTTCAAATTCATACGAATGTGTACACACATATAACGGATCTATATTGACATTTAACAGAATGTTGTATTCATATAATACTAAATTATTTATATTTTTTTTAGTTATGTTTGTTTGAAAAATATTTCAAAAAACAGGAAACTGCTAGAAAATAATGATGCGTTTAACATTTCCCACTGCTTTATCACTCTGTAAATAAATTTATCATAGAAGTTTTTCGTTGCAATGCACACATGGAAATAGTATTAAATTTTGAATACAGTGGAAAATTTTGAGAAATTTATAAAAAGAAAAAAACCTATTTTATATGTTAATTTTTATATACCATCTTATTAAAATAAAGTTTCCAAAATTTGCTGTAGAGCAAAAAAAACAATGACTAGGTACTACAGAAAAGTGTGTTTCATGGTGATCTATATTCTTACAGCAATGCAAATTAGTATCATTGCACTAATTGCAATTTTTAAATGTATATTTTACGATTAAAAAACTTAAATTACTTTATCTCGATAACATGTTTTGTCAAAAGTTCACAGTTTTAAATTTACTCGTTTTAAGCAAAATATATTTAATAACAATTGGTACAAATTTAATTTTTTTCAAGTACAATAAGCAATATTAAACTATTTCTTATTATATCCAGTCAACTCCCCACAGTGCAATAACAGTAAAATGGTAATAATTTAACTATAAAAAAATATATATATATATATATATATATATATATATATATATATATATATATATATATATATATATATATATATATATATATATATATATATATATATATATATATATATATATATATATATATATATATATATATATATATATATATATATATATATATATATCATTGCTCTTTACTGTTGTCGTTTTTTTTTTTTTTTTTCGTTGCATTTTACATATTTTGTAAAACTTTACTGTTCGTATACGACAACAACGTTAAAATCTTTGATGCGCAACCAAAAGTGTCTGCTGTAACATCTACTGTTACCAGAAGTTAAACTTTTATTATATAAGAAACAGAAATTAAGTTTTTTTTATTCGTATGACTGCCTCCTTTAGAGTTATAGAACAACAACACACGTAGTTTAAATCTTTGTATAGTTTTATTTTATATCTCACTTCAAATGATTTCCTCAACTGTGGTATTACTCAACTTTGGATACAAACTCCCTATTCATACATCTAGCTTCTGTTAAGAGCTTACTTACGTACTTTCTTATTTACTTTGTTTTGCTTACATGTTTTTTTTTTTTTTTTTTTTTTTTTGCTTTATGCCAGGATTTGTAATGTTTCAGATCATAAAACTTAAGATTTAGTGTCAGCACAATTGTTGGCATTTTATATACAAATGAACACTCACATAATCATATATATTTAAAATGATACCTATATATGTTGTAGTAACTATATGCATGCAAACTAACAATATTTATATTTTTATATATATTTTTTGTATCCTTGATGCAGTTGAGAAGACATTAAACTTCTCTTACTTGCTACGTTTTTACCAAGATTATGACGTGTTTTTATTTTTAACAAATAAATATGTTTGAATAGTGCTTTTTTTGGAATACCGGTATATTTGTGACTTTATGATTCTTTTACTTCTCAAGTTTAAAATTTGTCTTATGTTATCTTATTTTTTTTTTCTTTGTAATTTTTTATATATAGAAATGGTTATACTTATAAAGAGTTCTTAAGAGTATTGGGTTAAAAAAATCTAGCAAAATATGATGATGTTATTTGAAAACAAGTTTTGAGTACGTTCATATATGAATGATATGTGAATGGTTGATTATAATAATATTAATCATACGCTACATATGTTTTCATAGTTTGCAGTAATTTTGAAAAAATTGTAATGGCTTTTTAAATTAAATACACATTTTTTGAGGATCAAATTAATCCAAAATCTTTTATGAAAATTATAGTATTAAATTTGTCTTTTATGATGTGATAAATTTGTAAATAGTCATAAAGTTTAGAATACAGAGGAATATTTTGTTTCATTATATATTTACAAAAATTATAATTTTGTCCTCTCAAGATAACAACATGGTACATATTTTGAATGAATGTAACCGCTTCAAACAGACCATAATTAAAAGGCTGTAACAGTTTTATACCAATTCAGACCATTCAATTTTTTAAATATAATTTTGTTGCTTTTTTAATAAATAATCACAATAACCACTTCAGACAAATAAAGTACTTCTTTAATTAAATAGCTTTATTATGAAAACACTTATAAATAGATATTTAATCAAAACAAACAATGAATTGGAAAATACATTATATTGCTAAAAATTCGTATAAATTTTCCCCAAAAGACTACAATAATAAAACATTTGGTCTACAATTAAATAGAAATATAGACACATTTGTTACTAAATAAAGGAAACCACACATATATGCTTACCACAAATACACACACATGTATATATAGTAGTACACCACTCTAACCAACCAACCAATTGACTATAAAAAGAGCGGAAATAATAAATGAGAACAAAAAGCCTGAACAGCGTTAATAGGCAATTTAATGAAAATTAATGAAAATGTAAATGTCTATATTCATATCTATGTATGTATATTCGCATAGATATAAAACCAATACATTAAAACACATTTACACATAAATACGTAAGCGAAGGCATGTTTAGGAGTTCGTTTAAATGGAACCGATAATGTTTCAATAGATTGAAACAAGTCTTTTAATAACTTAATTTTTGAAAGCAAAGCTCCGTCCGTAAATTTCCCTTCAAAAAATAATAATCATAATAATAATAATAATAATAAATTAGAAAAAGCCACTGTAAACGTTGAATGTAAGATTTTGTATAATCGATTGCATCATTCTAATTTTATATAAAAATCAGTGATCACTATCTTTTAAAAAGTTATTTTTACTTAAATTTTGAAACGACTTTTTTAATTAACATCGTTTATAATTTCAAACACTCCTGTAGATATTTGAAAAACATTTTTATTTTGTTCTTTCTATATAAATTTTTTATACATTGTGTTACGCCTCTTAAATATCGAGATAAAAATAAATTTACATTCATTTATTTTATGTTTTGTTACAGAGCATTAGTGCCTCTTCGATGATAAATGTAAATTTTATTACACATTTTTTTTTACTTTTTTTTATTTCGTTACACAATTCTATGTGCCAACGTATGTAATTGTTAATATATGTGTATAGTATTTGAAATAGTATTAAATATGTATTTATACATCTAAATGTATATGTAAATATCAATAAGCCTCAATACTCTGTGTATATATTTACGATTTTAATTACAAACATATTTATAAAGGTTTCAATAATTTCAGCTGATGCCAACACACATGATTAAACACGTTTTCAAATATAGCCCGCAACCAAAAATAAAGAGCGAGTGAGACTGAATATACAAAAATAATTTTAATAATGACAAATGTTCGAATATTTTAGAGGTGTTTATTTTAAATCAATAGATAAAATATCTCTGAATTTACAATATTTAAAAGCCCATTTAGTAATAAAATTCAAATATATATTTTTATTTGGCTATTGACAAATTAATATTAAAAACAAATAAGAAATATATAGTTGGCTAAGGCCGATGACACGATACCCTATCTCACTGTATATGTGCATGAAAATTCGAGGAGGCGTCTTACATTAGATCTGTGGTGTAATGAGGACCGATAAAATAAAATAAAATTTACGAATACATAATATTACTGTTAGGTACAGCGTTACCGCTGAGAGTTTTTAAAAAATGTCCAAAAAAACATGATTTCAAAATAAAAAGTCACTATTTTATGAAAAAAAAAGGGGCCAACTGCTCCAAACGTAAAAAATACCTTAAATTTTTTTATTTGACAAAAAAAAAAAAAAAATGGTATTTTAGGAAAATATACTAAATTAAATTTTATAAAAATAAAATAACTTATTTGAATTATATTATAAATTTAGTGCTAAAATCATGGATTCACAAATGTTGACTAAAACATGTTAGACAATTTATTTTTCGTTTGTGATAATTTTGAAAAAGACGTTCTCTCGAAATACTGCTTTGAGGAAAAGTAAAAATATAAAAAAGTAGCTAAGCGGTTGAAAAAGGGGCATTTGGCAACTAAAATCGCCTAACGCTGCACAGTGCTTTGTTCCATAGACAAAAATCAAAATAAAAAGATTTTTCAAATTGAGTTGAAATATACGTTTTTGAAAAGATAGCAATATAGATCATATAATTTAAAAACACCTTTTTGGAAAAAGTTTTTTCTGTGGCTTTTAGAGGGCGCTAAGATCATAGAATTTAAAGCCAATATTAATGAACCAAAAAGCTAGTTTTAACTGTTTTAGGAAAAAAATTTTCAAAAATTCATTTTTTTATTAAAAGTGTTGAAGTTTTATATTTTTCAAACAAATTGTTATTATTTTTAAAGTATAATGTTTCGAAAAAATATATATTGTTGCTCAAATTTACACATATTTTTTACTTAAAACCTAAAAATTCCTTAAATTTGATGAAAGATATAAAAAAAAATTATAAAAAATTATAAAATTTTTTTTAAGGTTTATGTAAGCTTTTACATTTGTTTAATAGATTAAAAAATAGTTAGAGCCTATTTTTTGCCACAACTTTAAAAAAAGTTAAATTGAAAAAAGGTCTGATTTTTCATTTTTACTACAATTTCAAAGAGTTCTCAACGTAATTTATTTTGCTAAATTAAAATAAAATAATTATAAAAATTATTTCGAAATTTAAAAAACAACTAAGAAATAGAAAAATATATTTTTTGGACCTAATACATTACATAAAAAATCCTTCAGATGTTGCTAATTATAGAGCATTTTTAAATTTTAATACAAAAATGACATGAGTTCGATGGAGTATTAAAAAAAATTATAAAAAATTATAAAATTTTTTTTTGCCTAATTCTAAAATTTAGTAATGTTTTTTAATATATAAAAGAAAAATTACTTCCTATTTTTTGCCACAACTGGAAAAAAGTAATAATTCAAAGACTTTATAAATTTCCTTTTATTACATAAAAGTAAAAAATACTTTACTTTGAAATATGTCGTGTTGTTAAATCGACATAATTTTAAAATTAATTAAAATATTGAAAACTAAAAAAAATAAATATTTTGGACCGGAAATCGGGGAAATTGGGCAAATTAATGAATTACTGAACATAAAATGTGTGTGCAGAAATTTAAATAATATTTAAAAAATTTAAGGCTTGAGGGAGGTAGGTATGCCCTTGCTCCTATTAAATAAAATATTGTCTGACCCATAAAAAAATCATTTCCAATAGCTATCGTAAATTTTGATACTGTTTTTACTAGTATTTCCGAAGAAAATGCGTTTTTCACATTTTAATATATATGGGAAGTAGGCGTGTTCTTGCACCGCTTTTTTCAAAACTTTGTCTATATTTACTCTGTGTCTAAGGTAATATATGTGCAAAGTTTCAATTTTCTGCGACACCTCCTATTTTTATCAAATTAAAAACGTGCGTTCGTCAGAAATGCGTTTTTCAAGATATATTGGATGTAGGTGTGTTCTTATTCCGATTTAAATAAAAATTAGCAGAATCATAGATAATCTATATTTAACTGAAATCACAAATTCTGTGGAATTCTGACCAGTATTCACGCAGTAAATCCGTTTTTTAGTTTCAGGATATATGGGAGGTGGGCGTGTCCTGACTCCAATTAAAAAAATAAATTAGAAGACGTATAAACAATCTATTTTTAATGTCTGACACAAATTTTGTTAAAGTTCAGACCAGTATATTATGAAAAATTTAGTTTTTCAACTTCAGGATATATGGGAGGTAGGCGTATCCTTGCGCCAATTTTTTTATAACTTCGTATTTATTCCTTCTAAGCCTAAAGTAATATGTATAACAAGTTTCAATTTGCTACGACAACTCCTTCTATTTTTGTCCTTTCGTTGTATGGGATCAAAGCACTGTGCGCTGGGTATTTTCCGAATGTGGGCCTTATATAGGAGCTATTTGATGTATAATTGACTAGGGATAAAATTTAATATAAACGTTGATACTTATACAAACCTTATTTACGTCGAATTTCATTAAAATATCGAAATATTTAAAGCATTTATGATCGTTAAGTTCTTATTCCGGCAGGAAATTTGTACAAAACTAGATAAGACAATAGACCGATCATACCAAATTTCAATATGATTTGTCCATGTCAATTGCTCCTTCCGAATTTCATCATGATAAAATTGCAAACTGTACTTTATTTACATGGTTTAAATAGACATACAGACACACGACCAGATGGACGGAGATCGCTAAATCGAATCAGCAATTGATCTTTACCTGAACGACATATGTCAGCACAAGCGAATAATACCCCAACAATCGATGGTGGTGTAGCGTAAAATAATTAATCAAAGAGAAATCATAAATTGAATGTATGTTAATATTTTATAGTTTATGAGTAAATACGTAAATATGTATGTGTATTATTAGTACATTTTTAGTTAAAGATATAACTAAATATAGGCTTAAACGGTATCTGCCTTATTCATAATAAAAAGTAAAAATTTATTTAAGCGTTATACATAGATTGATAAAAAGATTATGAATTAAAAATGTTTGTTATAAATAAGGTTTATGTATGCAATATTGTTAGACAAATGTTTTAATACAGGCAAAAGCACCCATAACACTGCGGAGCCGTGTGTTTTCGACATTTTCACATACAATACACGAATGTTAGGTTGAGTATATATTAGAGAAATTTGTATCAAGACAAACGTAAAATTTTTATTTGATTTGCAGATAATTTTTTATCTTTGTCAATTATAGGGGAAAACGTATCTCATACTAAACCATGCAAAAAGTATCAACAACAATCAAGATGGCGTCTTTTACCAAGCATTATCAAGACAACGTTGTCAGAGCTCGAGCGCTGACAATTTTCTTTTAACGCTGCAATAATACTGACATATTGAGTCTACATTAGACAAATCTTTATCTTGATAACATTTTGACGTTTGTCTTGATAAAAATTTGTCTAATGTAGACCATGATATAAAGAAAAGAAGGTAGTTTCATTGTGTTCGTATTAATTTAAAATCACTTTCTGACATACATAAGGATTATGACAGTTTGTTTAAATAATACTACCATATTTATATAAAAATTTACTTTGTCATAAAATAATTTAAAAATTATTTAGAATTTTATATACATGGAATTTAAACAATAATTCAGCAAATAATAAGGAGAATTCAAATCAATCAAAGATCCAGTATCTTTGGTTTGCCATTATTGAAGTCCAAGAACAAGCTGGTTGATGTTTCTAAACCATTTATAATTTGGTGCCATTGCCATGCAGATACTTTCGGTCCTATGCATAACAGACATGTATGCTTACCAGCGAGTTGCTAAATTTTACATATCAAAATTTAACGGCTCGTTAATTAACACATCCCTGCAATCTGTAGTGCCAGATTCGTACAAGTTACCTAACCGACAACATTAGTGGACAACCAGTCACTTCTTCAATAAAGTGGCAATTGCTAATAGGCTCAACGGTGACCAATGGTGAGCGGCATTTGACTATACACCTATGGCGGGTTAATCGCCACCAAATAAACTGCTGGCATACGAGCGTATTATGTATGTGTACGTTGTTTGATTTTAATGCAAACGTTGTTTTTTAAATCAATAAATATTCCAACCAACTATTGAGATGAACAAGAAAATTATTTCTAATATTGGCTCCATAGTTCTTAAAAGAAATCCCAAAAAATTAATAAGATATCATTAATTACCTACAGATTATTTTTTTTGCTTTTTTATTCTTGCACCAGATAAGTTTAAATTCTGCAGAAAAATTCTTGTTAGGGTATTTTTTTTATTGTTTTCCAAGAGAGAATATTTGTTTGCAAAAATTTCGATATGAATCTAGTTGTTATGTAATATTATTACACAATTTATTATAAAAATTCCATGAAATTAAAAACTCAATCTGGTAAGGTTCATTAAAAATTTTTACAAAAAGTAAACTTCAAAAATCCTTATTTTAAAAAAATCTAATTGATTGGAACTACCTTCTATTTTTTATATCATGATGTAGACTCAAAGTTAACGAAACTAAACAAAAAATTTGTATGTGCTTCTTTCTGCCTTTGGCTGTTTTAAGACTATCAAAGCCATTTCCTTTTCAAAAGAATAATTGGCAATTTTTTTTTATGGCAAGTCTTAGAAACTTTATAAATAAAAAAAAAAAATTGATTTTGGAATGTGTACATCTGTAAAATTTTGACATTTTTGAAAATACTTTTATTAGTATTGCCTTTACAAAATAACAAAGAATGAAAATGAAAAAAGAACCACTTGTAACCTACACCACGTAACTAATTTTATCCGTTGGTATAATTCGCTTTCATTTCTATTTCTCTCCCACCATTTTGTACTTGATAATGAAGCGCTAATTAAGAAACGAATAAAAAATAAAGAAAAAGTAAAAATTAAAAGAAATTTTCCAGCATCGACTACTACAGCATTCTTAGAAAGAATGAAAAAGAAGCATTGTAAAGGCAAGAAGAGTATGAGTTTAAGAGAAATGTACATAAAAATAAGAAGATTTTAAAAGCAAAAGGCTGTTTCTATTTCTTACACAGTCAGACATCCCGATGATGTATTTTTTTCATCTTTATTATTATTATTTTCTTTCCAGAACTTCCACAGTAGAAACTCGGATATATGTCAAGAAATTTTAAATAAAACTGTGCTTAGATAGAATAAGACTAGGATATAGATAATTGAAATGTGATGTTATTTTGTAAAACTGTAAATGTGTGCATATGCTTCTTTATGATTTTAGCCTTCATTCAAAACTACTGCAACAACAATAGTAGGAAAATTCACTCAGACATTCAGCCATGCACACATAAATATTTATTGTTAGCAAGAACAATTAACTTAAAGCGTGACTAGTAAGCATAAGTTTTTATTTTCAGAGGTTTTTCTTAGTTATATTTTTGCACCACTTTACTCTTTTTTCTTCTGCTCAGTAAGAATTTTGTTGATTTTTTATAAACTATTTTCACTGGAATTAATTGTAATGAATAAGACTTTTCTTATTTAACTGCAAGTTATAAAGAAAAAAAGGAATTTCTTAATTATATTTAAAAAACTTAAATAAAAAAAATACCAAATAATAGTGCCATAAAATGAAATGTCTTACAATTGGTACAGTCATCTAACTACAATGTTTTGTATATAACTTTAAAGATGACTATTGTAGTGAACGGTTTAGTCAAAAATAGTTGCAAATGCTTTACATTTATTCCAGAAGTTGTAAATTGCTTTTGTCTTATCAATACTTTTACTTTTACATTTACAACTTTATGTTTATTTAAACATGTAGAGATAATGTCGTGGTGTTTATTGGGTAATTTTGTTACTAAAAGATTTTGTTGATAAATAGTAGCAACATATCGCACGCAACATTATTGCAGGAAAAGCTCTGGCTCTTTGAAAATGTTTATCAACATTGTATGATATATGTAATGATCATTAGTATGGGATAAACATAATTAACTGAGAATTGATATTCTACATATTTTTTTTTTTTTTGTTAACGGCAGTCAATAAAATAATTTAAAGAGATTCATTTAAAGAAAAGAAAAAGAAATAGACGAAGTAGAAAAATATTATTGAATTTCAGCCCATATGAGACTTACACAATTGAATGTCATTGCCAAATCTAACAACTTTTATTTAACTTTTCACAATTCTTCTTTATTGCGTTTGTAATAACTTTGGCATCGTTTTAACAACCAGATAATAAATTATACTTGGTTGTCATTACACGCATTTTCATACGAGGTTTCATACTTTTAAAATTTTCTAAACTCGGCCATTTCAATTTGGCATCGATCATCTAAACTTCTTGGAGAAAAAACATCGTCGTGGAAAAAAAACCTTAAAATAGTGAAAAGTCTAAAAAATTATATAAAATAAGTCTTTTTATAAAACTAAAAGTGAAAGTATTTTGAGTAATCAAATCAAACAATAGTAATAACTATAAAATTTAAAGTAAAAGTCCTTATCAATTCACGTAAAATCAGCCTTACAGTCCATGTACTTCTTTATTTTCCTCGGTGGATACACATCCAAAGGTAACTATAAAATCTACTGTCTATAAGTGTTCGTGTGCTACAAATACACCTTTATTTCATTAAGGTTCTTCAATAATTATCAACATTTCTCCAGGAATATATTCATCACATTTGCCTTTTTATTCCTGGAGAGGACATATATGAGAACCTCACAAAAATTTCATTAACCTCCGGGCAACATACAAATAAAAGAAACTAAAACCGAAAGAGGGACGTCAAGTGGGTAAAGACATCAAAAGTTACATCATCACCAAATAAGCTCCAAAAATCAGTAATACCTAACCTAATCGAAAGTGTAATTATAATAAATTTCGTGTTACGTAATAATCCCCAATTTTATTTCATATTCATTGTTTCTAAAACGCATATAGCATTTAAAAATTTGTGTGTAACACCGCTATATTACAGGTTTATTTAGACCTTAAAAAAAATAAGAACTTAAATTCTTAAATATTCGAAATTTCCTTCATTTTTTAAAAAAAGTACTTAAAATTTTAATTTAAAATTCGATACTTAAACTTTATCAAGAAAACGACCTTCTTTTAATTGACTTTATTAAATTATAAAGTTCATTTTAAATCACAAAAAATTGGGCAAATACAATCCAATTAACATCATTATATAGTTTAATAATCATGATTAAAAATGTCCATAATGATCTTAAAAGCCAATTTATTTTAGTTAAAATATTTCTATTCTTTATCTGGTTAAGACAAGTACAATTTTTTTTCTTTTAAACTAAAAATATAATTTCAAATTTGTATTACAGTAAAGAAAACAAAAAATTTACCTATACATAATTATTATTTAAGTAAATTACGCTAAATATTGTTAGGTGTGAGCATTACCTCAACAGTAAGTTAATGTGATAAAAAAAATTAGCAATTTGATGTAATTATATTATCTAAGTAATTCCAGCAACATCAACATCAATATAACCACGTAAACAATTTACCACATGTTCATCGAGTTCTAGGAGGCCTTTTAGATCATCGAAAAATAAATTACATGTTGGGTGAGTCAAGAAAAAAAAAAAAAAAAAACAAAACCTGTGAATACCTTTATTCTTATTTAGTATATATGTATGTAAGCATGTGGGTGACACAATAAAGTGCATTTAGTAATTTTTTTTTTTGTCTACGCAACAATGTTGCTGATCGTAATAACTGAGCAAAATTTATTAAAAAAACTTAAATGTTTTTTTTTGTATTTTCTTTTGTTTGTTAATTTTTTTTTTTTTTTTTGCACCAACTTACGTACTTACATATATCTATACATTTGGTATCTATTTTTATAATTGCATCAAAATTATTTTTTTTCTTCAATTGCAATAACAAACGTTATCGTAATCGTTTGCAAATTTTATTAACGGGTTAACTTTGTTTTAAAGTGTTAATGCTCTCACTATTTTTGCTTATAATTATATTTTTATCAATTAGTTAATTCTCTAGCTATTATAATTATATTTGTGAATTCTAAAATATACAAAACTATTTGAAATAGGTAAAATACTATTATTATTTTTTTTGTTGCTATAAAAAAATAACCAATTTCTAATGTTAGATCGATTTGTTTTTAGTTGAATAAAATGAGTGAATTAATATAATGTCGAGCTAAATTTGAATTTTCGTGTTTTCCTGGTTTGATAAGGATTTAGGTGATTAACTTTCATGGGATCCTAAATAAACATATAATTCTTAGGATATAGGCATTGGGAGGGTTTTTGAGACCAGCTCTTAAATAACATCTTATAGAGCTATTATAAGGGTAAATGTATTATATGTGCTTTATTTATTTTCATACTTGTGACTATGTATAGGGCATCTTTTGTATATGTAGTCAATTTGGTCCATTTAATATCCGTTTTTGTTTCTACCTTCAAAAAATAGGGAGTCTACAACAAACAATCTGTGTGTAAATAGGAGTTTGTTTCAAGAGAGGACCGAACCCACCCCGCCCGACTGCTAGCTAGCAAATCAATGGCTCCCGCAGTCCTCTCTTCGCAATCTCTATGAGTAAAGGTTATTTTCTTTCCTTTTATATTTGAAGATATTTTCTTCGTGTTCATTACAGATTATAAATAATGGCGCCCAACGTGGGGCTTGAAAGTAATCTAACCCATAGTTTTGCTTTCGGTTCCAAATTTCAAAATTTTATATTAGATTATTTAGATTTCATATAAAGTTTGTTTTAGAAAAATTATATTACAGGCTACATTTTTAGGCAAATAACTAACAACACATGTTTAGGATTTTCATTAACTTTCGATACAAGAGAGTTAAATGACCAGCATGTCAATTGGTGGTTCTTTTGATTTAGTTTTGTAGTTTATGATATAACTTTTCTAAAATACTTCAGAGATGTGTGCAAATTTGATTAGTCTTTCTACGTGCTTAGTTATCAGCCTTAAACGAATTGTAGGATTACAGATAACTTGCTACTGCGAATATCTGTCCATTTTTCGTTTAATTGTAGGAAATTTAAAGAACAATGTATAATCCAGTGTCTGGTTTGACATATAGAAATATTAGGCATTTTGGTATAAAACTCTCCATAGACTTGATTTGAAACCTACATATTTTATCACTTACCCAATTTTGTCACCTAAATCCGTAATTATCACCTTAAAGGAAAACACATTTTATGAATATTACTTGATTTGCATCTGAGTCAAAATAAAGCAAACATTTTCATAATTCTATTTTGAAGATATTGTATATATCTTTAAAATTATCTAAAAATAGATTTCAATCAAATTTATAGGTCCTAAAGTCAAAATAATATAACATAACAAAATAATATTTCCTTCTATAGAGAAGTAATTGACCGTTTTAAAACTCTTAATTCTTTTCATTATTATTTCTTTTTATTGCTTCGAATAAAGTATTATTTGTTTATAATTTATTTTTATTTCTTTTTGCTAAAAAAAAAAAAAAAAAAAAAAAAAAATTTTAATCAGATTCTGAATACTTCTAATATTTAAAATTGAAAATCGTTTTATTTTTGAAGATTATTTGCTTTAAATATTTAAAAAATAAAATTCCATTGATAACATAATTGTATCACTCTATTTTGTTTCATGATTTCCCATAATCTCTACTTTTGTTAAATTTTTAAGGAAAAATAAAAAAAATATTCAATATATTGTGTAAATTAAATGATTTAATATTTTTTTTTGATTTTGCTTAAACCGCAGAGGTTTTTGTGAAACTTTTTTCGGTCGAAATAACGTATTTGTTAGAACAAATTTATCTTGTGAAAAAATTATCTTCATAAATTTTTTTTAAAAAAAAATTTGGTTAGTTTAGTTTAGGAATCATTTCTAATAAGTTACCTTAGTTCTTATAGTTTTTGTATTAGAAAAATGTCACTTCCTAGAACACCTCCAAATGAAGCTTCAGCTTCGGTTTCAGTGTTACCTTCTGCTATAGAAACTGTTCCTGGCACTTCTATAGGATCTGAACCTGTTTGCCACATATGTAATAATGTCATGTTAGATAATGATGATTGCTTGAACATTACAAATTGTGGTCACTCATTTCATCGATCTTGTATCGAGAACTTTTTGTCCAATACATCTGAATGTCCCACTTGTAAACGACCGTGTGAACTGGTGGACCTTAAGAAAATAAATTTTCAATCTAAACAAATTCCCGTAGTTAAACAAGTCACCAGGAATAGAGGCCGAGGTGCGATGACTAAACAATACAACACCCGTAGCCAAGCTAGAAACCTTTTTCAAGATAGTCAGCGTTCTTTGTATGAAAACAGTAATGCCAATGAAACTGATGAAGTTTCTACCCCAGGGCGGATAACCAGACAAAGTCCCCTAAATTCACCCAGCCAAAATAATCAATCTGTAAGGCATAATAGAAGTCCCAGAGTCACGGTAGACTATGAACAGTTGAACAGAATGATAGAAACTAACCTTACTCGTTTGCTAACAAACTTAAATATAGTTCCAAATCCTCAGGCTCAAACATTACCAAATGAAAATATTCATCATGAAAACAGAAACGAAAATGCCAACAATGTGGGGCACAATACTGCCAATCGGGTAAATTCACCTTTGAGTTCTAATTCCAATGTTTCTAATTATAATATGGAAAAAATTACGGCAATAATCTCCAGCTGGAATATAAAATTTGATGGTACACAATCTGGTCTAAATATAGAAGAATTTCTATACAGAATTCGATCCCTCACGTATGATAATTTCAATGGTGATTTTACACCTATCGTAAAGAATTTAAATGTACTATTAAATGGGAAAGCCAAGGACTGGTATTGGCGGTATAGGAAACAGGTTGAATCGTTTACTTGGGATCAGTTTTGTGAAGCGATTAGGTGCCAATATCGCGATTTTAAATCCTCTTTTGACATAAGAGAGGAGATTAGAAATAGGAAGCAAAAATTTGGCGAAACTTTCGACGTATTTTATGACTCAATTTCCTCTATTATGGATCGATTACCTTCTCCTATGTCGGAGATGGAGTTAATCGAAATCATTACTAGGAATTTGAGGCCTGAAATCCGCCAAGACTTGCTTTATGTGCCAGTGCACTCAATTTCTCATTTGAGGAAATTAGTCCAAATGAGAGAGTCTTTTTTAAATGACGAACATGTTAGGAAAAATATGAGCTCTCGCTCACAAAATCAGTTGATTCCCAGGAGACATATTTCTGAGCTAAATTATGTAGATGATGATAGTTCGCTAGACCCACCTAATACTACAAACAGTGACGTTAATGCATTACAATTCCAGGAAAGAGTTCCTGTATGTTGGAATTGTGATGAACCTGGACACTTCTGGGATGATTGCATCAAGCATCGTAAAATATTTTGCTATGGCTGTGGAGCCAAAAATGTGTATAAACCACAATGTCCCAAGTGTTCGTCTAAAAAGATCAATATTTCAAAAAACCCGAAGCAATTAGAAACAATGAATCCCCAGAACTAGATAATGAACAAAATAACAAAATACTTACTGCCTCAGATATTGAAAAAAAATCGAAACCTTTCCCAGAATTAACAGTTTTAAAAAGAAATATTACTGATTTTAAATTAGAAAATCATGAGCTAAATCCTAACAAAATTATATATCCAATTTTACCTTACCATCTCAAATGGCAAAACTATATTTCGAAACGAAATCAAATTTTTAATACATCTGATATATTAACACTATCTAGACAGAAAAGTAAAAGATCTACCTTAAGAATGCGATTGTTTTATAAAACACGTAAATTATGTAAAAAATTTTTAGTGTCGGCCATAATTAGCAACTCAACTGATAAGCGCTTTTATGCAAAAGTTTCCTTTTTAAATTATCAGGAGTATGGACTCCTTGATACAGGAGCTAACATTTCGTGTATAGGTGGGGAA
Organism: Protophormia terraenovae; assembly: GCA_951394005.1. Lineage (NCBI taxonomy): Eukaryota > Metazoa > Arthropoda > Insecta > Diptera > Calliphoridae > Protophormia > Protophormia terraenovae. Next base: position 151,098,001 of record OX596074.1, read on the forward strand.
TTAGCAAACCAAAATTTTTCAAATCTATCTAATTTTTACAAATGCCGTTCTGTAGTTAAAACAGCTGATGGTCAGGCTCAAAATGTAATTGGTTGGTTGTCTGTAGAAATTGAATTTAAAAACCAAAAACGCTTTCTGAACCTTTTTATTGTCCCGTCAATTACTCAAAGATTAATCCTTGGCATTGATTTTTGGAATGCCTTTAATTTGATTCCAAATATAGTAGAATCTGTGGATGTTATAGATAAGTCTTTACTAGGTTATTGTCCTCCGTCTGCTTTACCAAAACATATGTCTGAAGTCAAGTCCGAAGAAGTCATTAAATCTAACTTAGATTTAGATGAACCTAATTTTCCGCTAACTCCAAGAAAACGCCAACAATTAGACGCTATAGTAGCATTATTCCCAAACTTCGAGAAGCAAGGCTTAGGCAGAACAAGCCTTATTAAACACGAGATTGACATTGGGGACTCCAAGCCGATCAAACAGCGATTCTATCCAGTTTCTCCAGCAGTGGAGAAGCTGATGTTTGCAGAAATAGATAGAATGTTGGCATTAGGTGTTATTGAGCCCTCTCAATCCCCTTGGAGTTCCCCAATGAGACTTGTTGTTAAGCCTAATAAGGTCCGTCTTTGCCTCGATGCAAGAAAACTGAACTCCGTTACGGAAAAGGACGCTTATCCCCTACCGTCCATAGAAGGAATTTTCGCTCGGCTCCCAAGGGCCAATATAATATCCAAATTGGATCTTAAGGATGCCTATTGGCAAATAGGCCTAACCGATAGCTCAAAACCATTGACCGCATTTACGGTACCAGGTAGGCCTTTATATCAGTTTGTGGTGATGCCCTTCGGGCTATGTAATGCCCCACAAACTATGAGCCGCCTTATTGATGAAATTATCCCCCCTGAGCTTCGGAACTCAGTCTTTGGTTACCTAGACGACCTTATAATCGTGTCAGCGGATTTTGAAAGCCATTTGTCAATATTAGTGCGTGTGTCTGAACAATTTAGGAAAGCTAATTTAACGTTGAATATCAGTAAGAGTAAGTTTTGCGTAACTCGGGTCCAGTACCTTGGTTACGTGATAGGCAATGGTGGTATAACGACCGATCCCCAAAAGGTTAGCGCCATAGTTAATTGGCCAGTTCCCAAAACAATTAAACAGGTTAGAGGCTTTTTAGGGCTCGCAGGATGGTACAGGAGGTTCATCGACAACTTTTCGACAGTAGTAGCTCCCATTTCCGATGTAGTATCGACGAAGAAAAAATTTTCCTGGACACCTGAAGCACAAAAGGCATTCGAAACGGTTAAATCATTATTAACAACAGCCCCTGTTCTGATAAACCCTGACTTTACAAAAAAATTCTATGTGCACTGTGATGCCAGCGACTGTGGCATTGGAGCAGTCCTGGTACAGTTGGATGAAGAGGGAAACGAGAAACCAGTAGCTTTCATGAGCAAAAAATTGAACACTGCTCAGAAAAATTACAGCGTTACCGAGCGGGAGTGCTTGGCTGCAATTGAAGCCATTAAACGTTTTCGTTGCTACCTGGAATTACAGGATTTTGAAATAATAACCGATCATTCGAGCCTCGTATGGCTTATGAAGCAACCCGACCTAACAGGACGTTTGGCACGCTGGGTGTTTAAACTACAATCTTTTAAGTTCATCATTAGCCACAGAAAAGGCAAGGATAATGTAGTACCTGACGTTCTGTCGCGTAATTGTGTAGATAGTATATCTACTATAACTACCACAGAGCCGGAAATCGACTTAAACTCTAAACATTTTATGGATGAAGACTATGTGTCATTAAAAGAGAAAGTCACAAGTGAGCAAGGTAAATATCCGGATATAAAAGTGGTGGACAACTACATTTACATTCGAACTGAACACTACAGTGGAGAAGAAAACCAAGAAGAAAAGAGTTGGAAGCTTTGGATACCTGCTAAATTACGAAGAAACGTTATAAACAGAGCTCATGATGACCCAATATCATCACATGGGGGAATGGTGAAAACGATAGAATTAATACGAAGACATTTCTATTGGCCTGGGTTAGTAAAGGATGTTAGAGAGTACATTAGAAGTTGTGATACGTGTAAAAGTACCAAAGCACCAAACCAAAACCTTAAACCAGAAATGGGAATACAAGCAGTCTCGATTCGACCGTTCCAGCGTTTGTATATCGATTTGCTAGGACCCTATCCCAGGAGCAAATCTGGTTTTATCGGACTCCTAATTGTTCTGGATCACCTAACCAAATTTCATTGGTTATTTCCCATGAAAAAATTTACATCTACAATTATAGCGGACTATTTACAAAAACAGATTTTTCATCTTTATGGAGTCCCGGAGACGATCATTAGCGACAATGGTTCACAATTCAGAGCCAACGATTTTAACGCGTTTCTTACAAATTATGGAATAAATCATGTATATACGGCAGTATACTCCCCTCAAAGCAATGCTTCAGAGAGGGTAAATCGATCGGTAATTGCCGGTATTCGGGCATATTTAAAGAACGACCACCGTCTATGGGACGAAAATTTGTCTAAAATCAGCTGTGCCTTACGAAATTCATACCACCAAGCGATACAAACTACCCCTTATCATGCGATGTTTGGCCTAGATATGATCACCCATGGGAGTTCATATGCTCTACTTAAGAATTTGCAGTTGCTTGATGAACCAACTTATCACCTTTCCCGGGATGATAGCCTCAACTTAATTCGTCTAAATTTAAGAAAACACATTAAGGACGCATATGACATGAATCGTAGGCAATATAATCTTAGAACTAGACCAGTATGTTTTCAAGTAGGGCAGGAAGTGTTTCGTCGTAGTTTCGCTCAAAGCAATAGCGAACAAAAATTTAATGCAAAACTTTCTCCTCTATTTATTAAATGCCGTATAAAAGAGAAACTAGGGAAACACTACTACCTAATTGAGGATTTGCAAGGAAAGATTGTAGGTACCTATCATGCAAAGGATTTAAGGTCTTAAACCGCTCTTTTTCTATCTAATAATTATAAAAAAATATTTTAATTATTATCTAGTTTTGTAGTGAACGGTTTAGTCAAAAATAGTTGCAAATGCTTTACATTTATTCCAGAAGTTGTAAATTGCTTTTGTCTTATCAATACTTTTACTTTTACATTTACAACTTTATGTTTATTTAAACATGTAGAGATAATGTCGTGGTGTTTATTGGGTAATTTTGTTACTAAAAGATTTTGTTGATAAATAGTAGCAACATATCGCACGCAACATTATTGCAGGAAAAGCTCTGGCTCTTTGAAAATGTTTATCAACATTGTATGATATATGTAATGATCATTAGTATGGGATAAACATAATTAACTGAGAATTGATATTCTACATATTTTTTTTTTTGTTAACGGCAGTCAATAAAATAATTTAAAGAGATTCATTTAAAGAAAAGAAAAAGAAATAGACGAAGTAGAAAAATATTATTGAATTTCAGCCCATATGAGACTTACACAATTGAATGTCATTGCCAAATCTAACAACTTTTATTTAACTTTTCACAATTCTTCTTTATTGCGTTTGTAATAACTTTGGCATCGTTTTAACAACCAGATAATAAATTATACTTGGTTGTCATTACACGCATTTTCATACGAGGTTTCATACTTTTAAAATTTTCTAAACTCGGCCATTTCAATTTGGCATCGATCATCTAAACTTCTTGGAGAAAAAACATCGTCGTGGAAAAAAAACCTTAAAATAGTGAAAAGTCTAAAAAATTATATAAAATAAGTCTTTTTATAAAACTAAAAGTGAAAGTATTTTGAGTAATCAAATCAAACAATAGTAATAACTATAAAATTTAAAGTAAAAGTCCTTATCAATTCACGTAAAATCAGCCTTACAGTCCATGTACTTCTTTATTTTCCTCGGTGGATACACATCCAAAGGTAACTATAAAATCTACTGTCTATAAGTGTTCGTGTGCTACAAATACACCTTTATTTCATTAAGGTTCTTCAATAATTATCAACATTTCTCCAGGAATATATTCATCACATTTGCCTTTTTATTCCTGGAGAGGACATATATGAGAACCTCACAAAAATTTCATTAACCTCCGGGCAACATACAAATAAAAGAAACTAAAACCGAAAGAGGGACGTCAAGTGGGTAAAGACATCAAAAGTTACATCATCACCAAATAAGCTCCAAAAATCAGTAATACCTAACCTAATCGAAAGTGTAATTATAATAAATTTCGTGTTACGTAATAATCCCCAATTTTATTTCATATTCATTGTTTCTAAAACGCATATAGCATTTAAAAATTTGTGTGTAACACCGCTATATTACAGGTTTATTTAGACCTTAAAAAAAATAAGAACTTAAATTCTTAAATATTCGAAATTTCCTTCATTTTTTAAAAAAAGTACTTAAAATTTTAATTTAAAATTCGATACTTAAACTTTATCAAGAAAACGACCTTCTTTTAATTGACTTTATTAAATTATAAAGTTCATTTTAAATCACAAAAAATTGGGCAAATACAATCCAATTAACATCATTATATAGTTTAATAATCATGATTAAAAATGTCCATAATGATCTTAAAAGCCAATTTATTTTAGTTAAAATATTTCTATTCTTTATCTGGTTAAGACAAGTACAATTTTTTTTCTTTTAAACTAAAAATATAATTTCAAATTTGTATTACAGTAAAGAAAACAAAAAATTTACCTATACATAATTATTATTTAAGTAAATTACGCTAAATATTGTTAGGTGTGAGCATTACCTCAACAGTAAGTTAATGTGATAAAAAAAATTAGCAATTTGATGTAATTATATTATCTAAGTAATTCCAGCAACATCAACATCAATATAACCACGTAAACAATTTACCACATGTTCATCGAGTTCTAGGAGGCCTTTTAGATCATCGAAAAATAAATTACATGTTGGGTGAGTCAAGAAAAAAAAAAAAAAAAAACAAAACCTGTGAATACCTTTATTCTTATTTAGTATATATGTATGTAAGCATGTGGGTGACACAATAAAGTGCATTTAGTAATTTTTTTTTTGTCTACGCAACAATGTTGCTGATCGTAATAACTGAGCAAAATTTATTAAAAAAACTTAAATGTTTTTTTTTGTATTTTCTTTTGTTTGTTAATTTTTTTTTTTTTTTTGCACCAACTTACGTACTTACATATATCTATACATTTGGTATCTATTTTTATAATTGCATCAAAATTATTTTTTTTCTTCAATTGCAATAACAAACGTTATCGTAATCGTTTGCAAATTTTATTAACGGGTTAACTTTGTTTTAAAGTGTTAATGCTCTCACTATTTTTGCTTATAATTATATTTTTATCAATTAGTTAATTCTCTAGCTATTATAATTATATTTGTGAATTCTAAAATATACAAAACTATTTGAAATAGGTAAAATACTATTATTATTTTTTTTGTTGCTATAAAAAAATAACCAATTTCTAATGTTAGATCGATTTGTTTTTAGTTGAATAAAATGAGTGAATTAATATAATGTCGAGCTAAATTTGAATTTTCGTGTTTTCCTGGTTTGATAAGGATTTAGGTGATTAACTTTCATGGGATCCTAAATAAACATATAATTCTTAGGATATAGGCATTGGGAGGGTTTTTGAGACCAGCTCTTAAATAACATCTTATAGAGCTATTATAAGGGTAAATGTATTATATGTGCTTTATTTATTTTCATACTTGTGACTATGTATAGGGCATCTTTTGTATATGTAGTCAATTTGGTCCATTTAATATCCGTTTTTGTTTCTACCTTCAAAAAATAGGGAGTCTACAACAAACAATCTGTGTGTAAATAGGAGTTTGTTTCAAGAGAGGACCGAACCCACCCCGCCCGACTGCTAGCTAGCAAATCAATGGCTCCCGCAGTCCTCTCTTCGCAATCTCTATGAGTAAAGGTTATTTTCTTTCCTTTTATATTTGAAGATATTTTCTTCGTGTTCATTACACTATACTACAATGGGTTTAAAGGTATCTTTAAAATATTATTAATATTGTATGGTTTTCTTTCGAGATAAGCATTATTTTTTCATAGCTAGTTTACTGCTCAACGTCTTAAGCCAAATCATTAAGAAACATATCAGCTTAACCTCGTATGTTCCAATTTGTATACGTATTAGTGTATGTGTAACTAAGTGGTTATAAAAAAAAAAAAAAAACTCAATTATCAAAGCAATTTCCATATAATTTTCTGTATTTCTTCTACTTTTACTTCTGCCTTTCTTACAGTTTTTTATCTTTTTAAAAAAGTATAAATTTTCATTTAAAGTTTTGCCACATTTTAAGTAAAATTTGTAATTGGATTTTAAATTTTTTATTAAGAATAAAACAACAAAAAAAAATTTAATAATTTTCTAAGAAATAAAATTTATAAATTTCTTTGCAAAGAAACTAATATTCTTCAATGACAACCTGAATTAGTTTTTCTTCTTTTCAAACTGTTTTCTCTCCAAGTTTTGTCTTCATTTATGTATGAAAGAAATAAAAATGTATTTTATTTAATGTCATATTTTCTTAAATACCAGAACATTTCTTTTGTAATTTGAGCCAGAGAATTGGAAAAACTTTTAATTGCATTTTTTTAATGTTTCATATAAAATGTACGTTGTACAACAATATTAAGGCAATTTTCTTTTACTTGTTTGGTTTTTGGTGTTAAGAACAAAAAAAACTTTTTTTCAATTTTCTAAATAATAATTATTGCTTTGATGTTAACAGACTTGTGCTATGCTACAGTAGGTTAAGGTAGAAAGTGCAAATAATTTGATGAGATGTCTCTTTTTTAATTAATTCACAAAAATAGGTTTGAAGTACACTACTTATTGGAAATAGTATTATACAAATAATTTAGTAAATATTTTAAAGAAATCCACTAACATATTTGGATATGCTATTTTATCTCTCTACTCCAACCAAAATATTTAAGCCATTTATTCATCATATTTGTTTTTAATAGATTTTTAACGCACTGCATTTTTTAATTTTTTTATAATATTATGTTCACTGGAATAATTTATAGAATTCAAGCAACTATATTATAATTATATTCAAGAAAAAATACACTAGTTCTACAACTAGTTACAGAATGCATAAAAAAAATCCTGTACTCGTTCTACTTTGGCTTTATGTCTAATGGTTTTTGTTTTAAATTGTCATCTGCAGACCTAGTTCTGTAGAAGCGTTATCTAGCCATTAATCACATTCTATGAAATAGTTCTAGAAATAGTTCTTTAATCAATTTTGTTCAGAACTAGTTTTATAGAAGTAATAGGGAACGGTTTCAGAACCAGTTTTTATTCTAATAAGACATTATCTAAAGGCCCATTTTTCATTCATTTTTTTATTTTATTTTATTCTGATTACACCAGCTTTAGAACATATGATTTTAGAATATCTAAAATTTTTCCGGGGTAATAACCAAATAGTCGTCTTCCTAACTTTGTAGCATAAAATACATATTTGTGCATTATTCATTTATATCTACTTTTCAATCCAATTCTAGAATGAAGCAGAATAGCATAATATAAATTATAATGATAAAAATAATTTATGTGTATTGTTGGTGGAATTATACAAATTATTCCGGTAAGCATATTATTATAAAAAAAATAGCAGGTTGTGTTATGCGTTACAATACTCAACTATATTTTTTCTCTGCGTGTATATAATTGCTCACTAGTTTTTCTGTTACAGTAATTCAATAATAGTATTGCATTTATCTTATTTCCTACTTTTGCCTATAATGTATTTTTAGTTCGTTTCAAGCTTTACTATTAAATATTTTTATTTACAAATTATTTTCCATCTTTTAAACATTATCTTGGCCTGTTTCTAACTATTGTTTTAATTGTACTTTGCTTACAAGGAAAGGAAAGTGGTGGTGAATGGAGTATTGGAAAATAGAAAATTAGAGTTACTTAAATATATAATTGTAAAATTGTAGGAAAACATTTAAAAAAAATAAAAATTTATATTATTTTTTTGTCAATTTTATTAAATTAAATTCCATGCCAATTAGATGTGACCAAAAATAAACAAAAGGATAAAAATATTTTTGGACTTACAATATTAGTAGTTGTGTAAACATTAACTTTTATAACTGATTCCTTCAAAAAAAAAAGCAAAAACAAATTTAAAGACAATAATACTATTATATTAACATGTAAATGACTAAAGAAATATTTAAATATGTTTTGTTTCTATAATGGAAAAAATACCATTTAATATTAAAGAAAATTTAACATTTTTTTTATTATTATTTTGCTTTAGGTATAAATTTGCGGAAAAATTTATGAGGACTAAGATTAGACAAATTGAAGCATTAATTCTCAATTGTAGGGTCGTACATTTTTTAAAAATATCAAAAATATTTTTTATTTTTTAAAATATTACGAAAACTAATTACACTTTTTCCCTAAAATCAATATTTTCTTCTCTAGAATTAGAAATTATATCATAACAACTTTATAAATAATAAATTTTTTAATTCAATAAAATTTGTAGCTTATTTTAGTTTCACTAATCTTTGTCCTTAAAAGTGTGTTGAATATATAAAACCATTAAAGAAAAAAACAAATTGCTGCCTCTCGCTATACATGTTAATGTTGCCCATATTAAAACATTTGACATGTTCAAAAATGCTTTTAGCATAAAAGTTTTTTGTACTTTTTTATTATTCAAAAATAAAATAAAATAAAAAATAACAGACAACAAAACCGACACTCTACGTTTGCATATAAAACAATGGCAAGTCAATAAATTCGGATGAAAATGCATCTCATGGGAGCCATATTGAACTCAATTTGTGTGACCACGCCAAACAACAACAGTAACAACAACAAACACTGACAATATTTATGGCAACCAAAAAATGACTCATTGACACAATATAAACAGAAAATAAAGTTGGTAGAAAAAATAAAAATACACATAAATAAAATAAAAATATACAAAATGTATATTGTATGCAAAATATACCAAAAAATAAAAATATAAAAAATCAAAAAAGTAAAGAAAAAATTTACAATATATCGAAAATGAAATAATATTCTCATTCAAAGTTTTATGGCACTAGCAAATATCTACAAGCTGAAAACAAACAAAAAATGACAATACAAATTTATTCAACTTCAGAATAATTTTAATAATAAAATAAACTCCCGATTTTAAATAACAATAGCTACAATAAAAAAATTCTAAATTCATCCAGCAAAAATATACTTGAAAAAGTGAAGAGTTAAAAAAAAAAACAAATAGAAAAATTTTAATCAAATTTTCGGTCAAAGATTTCAATTTTAGATTAGAAAAATATTGTAAATATTTATTTACTACAAAAAGTACCATTAATATAACCAAACAAAAAAGAACAAACAATCAACCACCCTTAACCATACTGAAAAAACGAAAAGAAATTCTTTTTATTTTAGAGAATTATCGCGCTAAAACCAGCGAAAGAAATTGCAGCTAGGATACGCACACAAATCGTGGTGAATGTTTGCTATACAAAATATAATTAATCACTCTCTCTGTGAATTTTTATTTTTTTTAGCTTGTTTTTATTTTATTTTACTGATGATGTTGGTATAAAATAGATTAAATACATTTAGTTGGTAAATTTGTTCGAATATTTGTAAAGATAGAAAGAACAACAAACGAAATAAATTTAAATTTATGTGAAGAAAATTAAAAGTACAAAGACAAATTGAAATCGATTGAGGAGAACCATTACTATGCTAAATTAAGGTGGTCACAAAATCAAAAAAATAAAAAATAAAATAAAATAATAATTATAATTATTTTATTATTACATATTATCTGGTAAAGTGCCTCACGAAAAAAAGTTGGAAATGTACCCCTCTAAAAATATTACATCTCAATGTTAAGATTTACGTGAGCTGTACCATTTTTAAAACAGCTCTAAAATTAAAATGAAAATAGATGCATAAAATTAAAATGAAAATAGATGCATACATCAGTGTTACCGTTTGGCGACTTTAGTCGCCAATTGCCCCTTTTTCAACCACCTGGCCACTTTTTTGGCCCCTTTTTTAAATGGCGACTAAATGCGACTTTTTAAAATTATGTGCTAAATGACTACTACTAAGTTGATTAAAAAATATCGACCCATTATATATTAATTTCAACAAATGAATTAGTAATTTTGAGATTATTTCACAGTATAGTGATACAAAAAACCGCGGAGTATTTATAAATGGACTGAAACTGTTAGTAACTAAAAATAATAATAAAGTTTATGAATCTTTTTGAACTGGATAGAAAAAAAAAATCGATAAATATGTATATCTTAATTTATATTTTTACACTCTACATAGCAACTAAATTATCAATAATAAAAACTAGCTTGTCAAACAGACTTAAGTCAATACTTGTGGATCCATGCGTTCCGTCCTAAATTTGTCCGACGGGGATTTGAAAAACTGAAGTACGAGTGAAAAACTCGTACAAAAGTACAGAAGTTTAATTAATTAAAAGAAGATTATATGTTAACTGCTTTTTTGAATAAATCTTTATTTTTTCAATAATAAAAATAGTTGTAAAATAATTATAATTTTTTTTTGTTGTAAATAAAACTGAATTTTGTTTCAATACAAATTCTTTTCTTTTTGTTGTTATCAAATAAACAAATATTTAAGAGTTTTTGTAGGTTCTGAAGCAGTTGGCCCCTTTTTTTCAAAAAATCCCCTTTTTTGACGACTTTTTATTTTGAAATCCCCTTTTTTGGACACTTTTTAAAAATTCTCAACGGTAACGCTGGCATACATACACTTAAATTTTGATAAATTTATGAAAAGCATAATAAGTTCATTTAAAACCGCTACAATAAACGAATAAAAAGGATTTTTTCTAAATTAACTCGCCGCTTTTTTGATAAATTTATGCTTTTGAGGACATGTATGTCTTTAACTAACCATTTGTTTGCTAAAATATTATTTACAATGAAAAATTTCCAAAATATTCAAACTTTAATAAAATACTGTTTAAAATAAAATCATTGAAAATTTTACTAAAATTTTAATTTCGTGAGAATGAAAACAAATTTTAAATTATTTTTTGTACAGTATGTAATAAACGTCATTTTTCTATCATATGTTGTAATTTTTATACCCTTCACCAAAGGTGTAAAGGGTATATATAAGTTTGTCATTCCGTTTGTAATTCCCATAATTTTCGTCGGAGAGCAAAAAAGTTGACATTTTCGGGATCCTTGTAAGAAGTGATGACGATAGGACCATGTCCGTCCGTCCGTCCGTCCGTGTGTCGGTTGAAATGGCGTTTATGAAGCCCACCGATAACTGACATATATAATATATATATATCAAACGATCGGAAATGCTTTCGAGAATTTTGCTATTGGAATTCAGCAAGATCGGTTCATACAATGCGGAGATATGTTAAAAAAACCGGTTTTTGGAACCGGTTTTCCAGTTTCTGAAGCCTCTGTATATACTAGGGACTTCGTTTTTACAAAGAAGTCTCGGACATTTTTTTCTGAATTTTTGTTCTGAAAAAATTAAATAAATCGGTTCAATAATAACTGAGATATCGGACAAAACGCATTTTTTATTTTTTGAAGCCCTGGTTTAAGCTATAGATTTTTATTTTTATACAGATCGGTCCCAAATATTTTTATAAAATTTTGTTTTTTTGAATCAGCAGGTTCGGTTAATAAATGGCGGAGATATGCTTTAAAAACCGGTTTTTGGAACCGGTTTTTCAGTTTCTGAAGCCTCTGTATATACCAGGGACTTCGAATTTTTAAAGGGGTCTCGGATATTATTTTCTGAATTTTTGTTCTGAAAAAATGAAATAAATCGGTTCAGTAATAACTGAGATATCGGGGAAAACTAATTTTTTATTTTTGAAGCCCTTGTTCAAGCTACAGATTTTTATTTTTATATAGATCAGTCATAAATGTTTTTATATAATTATGTTTTTTTTAATAAACCAAATTCGTTCATAATCAACAGAGTTATGGCCCAAAAACAAATCTGTTAAGAATATAAATACACACACAAACATGTATATTAAGCATTGTAATGACTATTAGTGACGTTTTTTTTTTTTTTTTGTATAGACAAGTAGTTTAGTTAGAAACAGCAGTCATATAATGAATAACAGTGTTGTTGTTGTTCTTTGTATATGCAGTCTGTACAAAAATAAATAGATATGGAATTGTTGTTGTTTATTTTTTAAAACTAAAACATATCTGTTAAGAATATACATAAATACATACACAAACATGTATATTAAGCATTGTAATGACTATTAGTGACGTTTTTGCCTATAAGACAAGTAGTTTAGTTAGCAACAGAAGTAATATAATGAATAACAGTGTTGTTGTTGTTCTTTGTATATGCAGTCAGTTTGTATATACACACATAAAAAAATAAATAAATATGGAATTGTTGTTGTTTATTTTTTAAAAGCAAAGCCTGCTATGATTGTTTTTTTTTTCATATTCAAATTTTCGTAGTTTGAAAAAAATTTAGATTTAAATATGTGAAAATATGAAAGCATACGTTAAGGCGAAAATTTTATTATTTGTCGGTAATATGGTAATATGATGTCGATAAGATAGTAAGATGGTAATATGGTGAAGGGTATTAAAGATTCGGCACAGCCGAATCTTTTTTCAATTTCATTTTTTTTTTTTGACAAAAAGTTAAAAACTGTGTATACTGTCGATCGAAAACCATTTTTTGGAGGTATTTTAAAAATGGTCCAGCTCACGTAAATTAAAAAATTGAACCCAAATATTTTAGGAATTAGTTTAAAACATATCAAAATTGAATTTAAGGGGGTATATTTGGAACTTTTATTTTATTATCTGGTTGAGACCAATATTTGTGAAAATCTTGTGAAACCAATTAATATATTTTGTTGCTTGCTAATTCGAATTCCTTATTTCTGTATTAAATTAGTCTTGGGTTAAAAAAAAAAAAAAATATTCTTAGGACTTTCTCCGGCATCCATAATAATGATTTTAAGCTACTGATAATTATCAGGGAAACCACAATATGCTCTAAATAAATGGGTTTTATATGCATTAAATATGCAGTAAAAAATTTAAAATATGCTCTAAAAAACGTGAAAATATGCACTTAAAAAACAAGTGCATATTTTCCATTTTTTACTGTATCTCATAAAAACGTTATTGATCTTCTATTTTCTTACCCATCTAATTCTAGACACTATTATTAGTTCAGAAATGATCAAAATTCTCATATCGATATCGGACAAAATTTTCGAAATTCCTGTTTTGATGAAAATCTATAATTTAGAATCATTTAAATCATTTGTCAAAATTTCATCGACGTATCAAGTGTCATTTCAGATTTAAGTGACATTTTTCATACATATAACAATGTGTAAACAATAACAAAAATGCTTCTCCTGTAAAGTTTTGTTTTCTGCACTTACGAAATTTTCGGGGTCAGGTCGAAATGCTTTCATAAAAAGATATTGTTTTTACAACATAAACTTCAATCGAATATTCAATCTTGTTGCTACAAGACAATTAAAATTTTTCTTTTTTTTTTTCGTTTTCTAATTTTTTTATAAAATCAAATTTGAAAATTTCATGAGGTATAAAAAAATTATCCTTAAAATTTCAAAATATGGTCTAAACGGATTAATGATAAGATATGATCTAAAAATAACAAGATATGCTATAAATATGCACTAAAAATCGCCAAATGCAAAAATATGCCATTGGAGTAAAATATGCAAAAATATGCACTAACAAATCGATGCCAAAATGATTTATTTGTTCTGAAACGGATAAATATTTAATCGATGGCTTCGTTCACGCCCAGGAAAAAATATGGAATTGCATATTTGTGATTTCCCTGCTAATTATAAACAAGTTGACCACCAATTATAGGACCGATTCTTATAAAATTTTACTGATATGTATGTGCAAAATTTATAAAATTACTTTCAAAATTGCAACCTCTACTTTGTTCACAAAATTTACATGCATTACAGTCGGACAGACATCGTTAAACTGACATAGAAAGTAATATAGAATCGACTTGTAACTTTAGGATGGTTTTAAGACCAATATTTTTGCGCGTTATAAACTTCAGCAGAAATTAATAATATCAGTACCACATATGGTGGTGTAGACCATAAAAATAAGTGCCAGTAACGAAACTATATATTTGTTGATATAAAAAGTATAATTGTTTTTTTTTTTTTCTTTTTTTTTGCACCTGATGGGGTTGATGTAAGCCAGTTATTGAAAAAATGGTTGAAAATCTGCAACTGCTGGAGCAAGCCGGTCTTGCAAGCTGTCAGAATATTGCGGAGCCACTACACATCAAATGTTTATTTTATTGTCCGTATTACCATCTGAGTGATTCCATGTCAAAACGGACAGCAATCGGATTTGGCACCTTCGATTTCAATGAAATTCACTACAAGCATTGACCATTGGAAGTGTTTCCGAAAACATGAAATTTCAGACCCATGTTTCTTTCCGGTCCTGAAATATGACGGTTTAAAAAACGATTTTTTTTTTTTTTTTTTAATTTATAAATTAATACTTATTTAACTTCTAATAACTTCTTAAATATACATGGTAGATCTCTAGTTGCTTCATATTATGAAATGTTGATTTAAGTAATTTTGAAAACAAAGATATTACCTTTAAAATGATATATATTGAGTTACTTTAATTCAAAAGTTCAAAGGTAAAAAAAAAGACTTACAAAAAATAAACCATTATATCTCCGAAAACAATATCTTTATGCTGCTAAAAAAATTACATAATATTAATACAACTCTTCTTTATACTTGTGCAAAATTTCTTGTTGGGCACTCCTTTAGTTTAGAAGTTATGTAACAAAATATAAACTGAAGTCAAATTTTGAATATAAAATTTAATTTTTTACATACAAAAAATGTGCTCGAAATTTGGCACAAATATATAGTAGTTACATAACCAATATACATTTTTTTGACATTTGAACTTTTGAAGTATATAAATGTTTTAGTTGTCGTTTAAAATTCAATGTATAAGCCTGGTTCAACGCTAAACCATTCTGAAACAGTTCACAACTTGACCATTTGATCGAACGAGACAACGTAGGGGGACGAAATTTGGCACAAATATTTGTCTTATATAAGGTTTGTTTGGGATAAAAACGGTTAAAATCGGTTAATAAACAAAAAAGTTATGGGTTAAAAACTAGAAACACAGGGTGTCCGTTTTATACTTTTCTGCTGATATTTCTTCAACAAAAGCATGTACGACATGTATAGTTCGTGGATCGATATAAACTCGGAAACCAAAAATGGGCGTGGTCCGCCCACCTCCCATATAAGGTGAAAATCAACGAAATTGTGTTCAAATAGTTCAAGGACCAATGTAAACTCGGAAACAAAAAATGGGCGTGGTCCGCCCACTTTACTGCCCACTTTACCGCCCCCTCCCATATAACGTAAAATTTGAAAAAGTTGATGGTGGGTATATAGATTCGGCCGGTCCGAATATAACATTCGCGCTTGTCTTTAACTGAATTGGGTTAAATTGGAAGCTTTCTTAAGTCCAAAAATATTTCACAGTTTCACATATTTAACAGAAAACTGCTTTCTACGTTTAAACTTAAATAAATTTTAGATAGTATCTACATATAATATTTCATACATTTTTATTTACTACTAAGCTGAATTTATTTTTTAAATTCCCGTTTTTCTCCCTCCATAATATATTTAAATGTCTGAAAACACAAAATTAATTGGAAATACTAAATAATATGAAAATAATTTAATATGATATTAACCAGAAAATAATCATAAATTAGATTAATATCTAAGTATGTATATCCAAAAATGTTGTTTGTTTTTAGGAATATAAAAAAAATTGTTTACAGCAGCAATATTACAAACCAATGAAAATTAATACAAAAAAAAAAATGCTTAAAATCATAAACATCGATAAAATACTACTTTGGTCGTTTATTAAAAAAGATAATATCAGATTAAATAAATTGGATACTCGTATTACAATATTTGTGCAAAATGATAAAGGCCCATTAGTTTGTTTGCAAATATACTTATTATTGTTTATATATAAAATAAAATATAGAAAATATGAAACATAATTTTTCATTTTTATTCAAGGACAGAATATACAGAAAATGTTTATTTTGCCACATACAGTTATCATGGGAAAAATTAATAACTCGCCATTGAATTATATTATTTCCATTAGAAACATGTTAGTAACATAAATACACTTTTAAAGAATCTTTTTTCTTAAATGAGTTTCTGTGAATATTTTTAATTAATTTTGTAATTTTCCATTACTACTTAGGTGTTAAATCTTACTTATTGATACGATTTTTTTAATTATCTCTTTATCTTTGACATTTCTTTCCATTTTCTCTTTAAACATTTTTCGCAAAATGTTTATATTAGATTTTTTCATTTTAAAATTTGACATTTCATTTCCTTGGAATTTGCAACCAAATACTTTTTATTTATTTAAATTAAAAGTTAATTTTCTTAAATTTCCTGTTTTGCACACACAACCTCAAACTTGCTAGATACGTAATTCAAAGGAAACATTAAATAAATTAAATATTTTATTTATAATATTTTGTTTCTACAAAATAATTTTAAAATTAGATTAAAAATCTGTTGCTTTGATGTTCTTGGTTGCCGTAGTCATGTAGATAATTGTTGAAAATACAAACGGTTCCTCTGTTTTTTAGCAGACTTAATTTGCAAATAGTCAAGGATAAAATAAGAGCAGATTTTAAATAGAAAAATAAACAAGAAAACTATAGATGTATTTGAAAGAAGTATAAAACATTGCTTTGAAAGTCAGAAATTATCACAAAAAGGCAATTTACAAATACCGGTATGTTTTCCCATTAAAGGCTAAATTCTGAATAGTACTTATAGTTTTTTCTATAAAACTCAAAAATTTTCATAATTACATCAAAATACATTGGTATTTATTATTTATCATTTTATTTTTAAAATAAAACATATAGTACCAAATTGTATTCTAGCACTAAATGTCATTACACTACAAATTGCTATTAAGATTTTTGCTAATTTTTCTCACACATCTGCTTTAAAACATTAATTCAAAAATTTTCTACTTAATGTCTTTGTATGAACAAATGTTTTGCCCTGGAATGTTTTGTTTCTAATGTCATGAGTGTATGTGTCTTTATGCCTTGTATGTCTGTATCTGTTTAGTGTGTATTTGTGTCAGTTTATGTTTTTCTCTGTTTATAATTTTGTTTAATAAAGCACATCAAACGTAAGGTTTAAATGAATTTACGACTGAACTTAATGTGTTTGTATAAAAATAAATACTTTCGTTTAAACCAAAGAACATAAAGAAAAAAAAAAGATAGAGAGGGAGAGGGAGAGAAAAAAAGAAACAAACACTGAAATAAAATTAAACAAATGCTTTTGGTTAACAAATTATTTTTTGTTGTTTTATGTTTCAAAAACATTTTTGTACATTTATATGAATGTATTTGTTTTATTTTCATTTTATTTGTATGGTTGTAGCCAAGAATGGCTGTTAAAGTTAATAAGATCTTCTTGTTTTTTTGGCCATGTAAACACAATTAGCATTCGAAATGAGAAAAATTTTGCAACAACCAAGAGAATTAAATATTAAATGTCTACAATAATATTGTTAGATAAAGAAGAAAAGGAGTCAAAATTAATACAATGATGGTCAATACTGACTAAATGAGGCCATAAAAATGTTATTAAAAAATTTCTTATCTCATTAAAGAATATTAATAAGTTGAAAAGGATATATGTACCTATGTTAGAATTTGGTGCAAGACTGAATATTTAACAGATGTAAATTATTTACTTCCAGTTATTTACAAATTGCGCCCTAGGAAGTTATAATATTTTGAAAGGATATTCTTAACTATTAAATAGAAAAATATATCTATTGGTAAACTAAAGATTTAGAAAATCTCTTAAAATATCAGAGATTACTAAAATGTAATTATTTAAATTTCCAGTCACTATCAACGTAGGGTACAATATATCAGCTTCATTTATTCTTTTTGGCTTTTTCATCAAGTAAGAACTACATTTAAAAAAAATTAATTTATCCAAAAAGTAGAAAAAAAATTGTTATTGTTAAACAAAAAGCTAACGACAAATACATATATTAAAACAGGTGTAGAGTATGTCCTCTTAAACATGCTAATTTTGTCAATTTGGTTAGGAATAAAGTAGACAAAAAACTTTAATGAAAATATACCTGATGCCTGTTAATTTGTTTTCTACCAGTAGATGTGAACATTATTGCTGCTGTTGCTGTTTTTGTTTCTCCGACAATATCTAGTTAAATACAACATTATATCAACAACTTATAACAACGATAAATACAAACAATAGACGAACAGCAAAAAAAAAAAAAAGTAATGACAAAAACCATAGAAACATAGAATGTTGTAATCATAAAAGCTCATTTACTGACTTGACTTTTTATTCGATGCTGGGCTTGTATACAAGAGTATTAGAATTTACTTATATGTATGTATGACTTTGTTTATGTTTGATTTTTTTTTTTTTTTTATTGTGGTGTAGTATGACAACATACAAATATAAATGTTAATCAAAAGATTGTCCTGTTAGATTACCACTTCTCTTATACTACAAACACACATACTTTTTACTGAAACATATACCCAAACAAATTACTCGTTTAATTTTCTCCCTCTCATTTTCCTCATATATATATATATATAAATATATATATTTATATATATATATATATATATATATATATATATATATATATATATATATATATATATATATATATATATATATATATATATATATATATATATATATATATATATATATATATATATATATATTTTCTCATTCGTTCGGCTTTTAATTCTAGAAAGATGAAATAACAACAGTACTACATATACGAAAGTAATCTTTAAAGTTCTTTTGGGAACGCATAGGAGTTTTAAACTTTTGCAAATATAAACCGATCTTAAATATTTAAACATTAATAAATTCAATGAAAATTCGACAAGGTTTGTTTTCGTAGCTGTCATGATAAATACAAAATATTTGGATTTCTATGTATTTTCTATGTACCGTCCCATTTTTGGGCCGGTAGTGTATATTCGTAACATCAGAGCGCAGAATTGATCATGGATAAGTTTTCGTAAAAATTATTTTGTTTTTTTGGCACTCCGAATGGTTTTGAACCGACTATTTATATATTATATCTTATATTGAAATTTATATACACACAGAAAAAAGATTATTTGAAAAATTGTCACACATATCAATATTTGGTTAAAAATATTAAAATTTTATTACAATCATTAAATTTTTATTAGCTCCACATATTATCTATTATGGTTTCTATAAAAGCATAATTATATTAAAGACTAAGTTCTTACAACGCACACTGGTTCAAGAGCGGCATTAATTCATTTTTTTCATGTCTTCTGATATACCTGATTTTTTCACAGTTTGTAATAAACAATCTAGTTATCATGTACCGAAAATATTAGGCTTATAGCTTTATTACTTTTTTGTTCAGAGACATTCAAAGTTGACCTAAGTGAATGCGTTTGAAATGACCGTATTATATATGCTACCTTCTATCGCTTCAAGCTTTTAAAATACTCTTGTAATGACACTATAATGATTTTTTTTTATACAATTGGATGTTATAAATGATATATATGCAAATAAAAAAAAATTTGAAAATGAAAAAAAAAAAATTTTTATACTACTATAAATTGTCCAAAAATATTTATTTTCTCCAACTTCTATGGCTTGTATCTATTGATCTCCAACGACCTCTAGCCCGAGACTCACATCAAATTAGAGCTTGAAGTCTCAGCTAACGATTTCTTAAAAATTCAGCTGCCAATTTTTGCCCCTAAGCAATTCCGGTATAAAAAAACTAAAAAAAATTAGGACAAATTTCCTTCACAAGCATGTTATTGCGTATGCAATAACAGATTTTATTATTTTTTTGCTTGCTTGCTACCCAGCAAAAACTTTACAACAAATAGAATTTATAGAATTATGTATTTACAGAGTGAGTGGAGTGCTATAGAAATTGGATGTAATATTTTCCCCTCATATCATCAAGTTCTTGGTGCTAAAAAGGAATGTTATCCTAAAAATTTGGAAGTACAGGAGAACTATAGTAAAGTAAGTATGCAAGATTTACTCGATCATACTGTATCCAGAATATTGAAGGCGAAAACGAAAGCTGAGGCAGAGGTACTTCCAAATCAACTACAACTAATTTCTAAATGGGGTTGTGATGGATCTGCAGGGCATAGTGAATACCATCAAAAATTCAATGATCCAAATTTAAATGACAAAAATATTTTTTTGACAAGTATTGTTCCTCTCAATTTAAAATGTATTGATGGCACAAATGTTTACTGGCGAAATACAAGGCCATCATCAACAACTTTTTGTAGGCCAATAAAATTTCAATTTGTAAAAGAAACGGCAAATGTTATTTCTGAAGAAGTTGAAAGGGTGCAAAATGAAATTAAAGATTTGAAAAAAACTGTTGTTAATATTTATGACAAAAGTTTTGAAATTTTGCATACTCCTGTTTTAACCATGATTGATGGAAAGGTTGCGAATACAATCACACAAACATCAGGAATGGCTGTATGTTTTATATGTCAAGCTAAGCCTAGCGAAATGAACAATTTGGAAGTATTAAGGACAAAACCAGTTTCGGAGGAAGGGCTTCAATTTGGAATTTCCCCTTTACATGCGAGGATAAAATTTATGGAGTGCATATTGCATATAGCATACAACAAAAGTTTTTCAAAGTGGAGAGTAACTAAAGATACAAAACATGAAAGAGATGAAGAAAAAGCGAAAATACAAAGAAATTTGAAAGTGGTTCTAGGCATAAATGTGGACATGGTTAAACAAGGAATGGGCACAACGAACGATGGCAATACTTCTAGACGTTTTTTTGCAAATTCTTCCATAACGGCAGATGTTCTTGGTGTTGATGAAAATTTAATTCATCGCTTTAGTACAATTTTAACGGTTATAAATAGTAATTCCGAAATAGATACAGAAAAATTTAATGTTTATTGTTTGGACACTGCGGAACGATATATACAACTGTACAGTTGGTACTATATGCCTATTACTGTACACAAAGTTCTAATTCATGGGAGTAAAATTGTGTCAGCAGCAATATTGCCACTTGGCATGTTGTCGGAGGAAGCTCAGGAAGCTCGTAATAAAGATTACAGAAGTTATCGCCTAAGCCACTCCAGAAAAACTGATCGCATATCAACAAATGAAGATGTCATTCATATGTTACTAGCGTCTTCAGATCCATATATAAATTCATACCGTAAACATTTCAAGAAGGATATATTGGAATTTTCTGATGAAGTAAAAAATTTGTTATGTTAATAAAGGTACACAAATAACTTTGTTTTTAAAATTTTTTTTAATATTTTCTTTTATTTATTTACAGATATTTTCATTGAATATGGGCGTGACTGTTACTGAATTTTATTTATATTTTAATCAAATAAAAAACACGCAAATTTAAACCTGTGTAGCTTTTTTAAGCGATCTAGCTTTGTTAACAAAGAAAATATTGCATTTTATGTGGTCATTTTGTATGAAAAGTAGGCGTATTTATTAACAGATTTTGCTAATTTTTTCACCATTGGTTAATATTATCATAAAATTGCAATGAGCAAAAAATTGTGACTCTACAATAATTTTTAATTTTTGTGTTATATGGGAAGTAGGCGTGGTTGTGCTCGGATTTTTTTCATATTTGCAGTATTTTTTTATCACAACCAAATACTTATCTGTACCAAAATTCAAGGCTCTACGATGTTTCCTTATATTTAATGCCACCAATCGTATGAAGCTGAACCACTGTGCAACGTATGATTCGGTTATCGTAATCAATTTTAGATACTTAAAATATATTTTAAAAATTCATTAGATGTAATCGAATCAATTTCATATGCCCAAACGAAGTATTGTCATTTGTTATTAAAACACTGTTTGTATTGTGATAATTTAAATAATAACTGTTTGTTAGTTACAATAATCAATAAAATTAGATACTAATAATAAAAAGAAAATTAATTCATTATTTACAAACGAAAAAAGAAATATGTTGATCAAATAATTTCTCAACTATAAGTATTTGACATATATTTTTGAAAAATATTAAATAAAAACATTAAAAAATTTAAAACAGAAGAACTAAAATAAAATAAAAAACTTTTGGCAAGAGCTTTTTATTTGAAGAAATTTAAAGTAATTTATTTATATTCTTAGATATTTTCGAATTAAACATGGCCCTGGTGGTTACTTTTAACATCAATTATTCTTTTAGGAAACATTTTTAAGAAAGAAAATGAAGAAATAGTAAAGATTGTTAATTTCAGGCGACGGAGGAGTTTAAGAAATTAAAAAAGATCTTTGAAAAATATGCAAAAAAAAACTAAATTACATTTACGTAAGTATTTTTTAATATGTGATGTGCATACTAACTCTTTACAGATATTGCTGGAACAATTAAAATCAAAATCTAAGACATCAAACTCACTTCATTCACCTCAATGTCAGTAGTCTACGATCAACTTAAGATGGTATCATTAAAATTTAACATTTTCAAATATTAAAAGCAGGCAATGCGGCCATCACAACAACAGACGGCGTAAAAACCGTTTTCAAAACCCCTTACAACAATAAGTACATCATATAATATTTTAACGCACAATGGTAAGTTTCAATTTCACGTTTTGCTCTGGATAATTACAGTTCATATATTTCTCTTCTCTCAGCGCAAATTCTAAACAATTTTCAAAATGATCTGTATAAAAATCTTAAACGTAACCTTCATTTACAAACGATAAACAATCCCCAAAATAAACAGAAATTGTAGATTTCTACGATGTTTGTGGTTGACGAAGACATTTCTGCTTAGTCTTGTGATCCTAATGTCTTTCAAGCTTTTATGTCATTCGTTTTTTTGGTAAGAATTTTGTCTCACAGTATTACAATAATATAGCTTAACATTGCTATATATTCTTTTTACAGATTTGGCTACAATTCCCCTTCAATAATATTTACAATCTAAAAGACAAAATAGCTCTTAATCAAATTGCAAAAAAAAATTTATCAATTAATGTCAATATTTATATATGTTCAATATTTTTTATTAAAATTTATGAGAATTTTTGTAAATAAAAGTATAATATGAAATAAATTTTAATATCATTTTATTATTTGGAGTAGCCTAATGTACAAATGTATATATTGAGGTTGTGCTAACCGGATTATTTTTTTCCATGCAGTTGCGAACACCGATATGTATAGTCATTCCAATCGAATTAGAAGAAAGTATATGCAACCGACCAAATTCGATTGGCAATAAATTCGGTTGCCACAACGAAACTGTTTTCTCTGTGTAGGTATCAAAATTTTCTAAAGATAACTCTGCAAAAGAAAATCAATATTAATAATCATAGTCGTAAAAGGGTTGAAATAAAAACGGTAATTTTTAAATATGGTAAATATTCCAGTGTGAAGTTAGCTAAATTTTTAAATAAGGACTGGTCACGAAAAAGTCTGATCACGCTTTAAGGCTTATTTTATGTAAAATTTTAAAATACTTTTGAGACAGTGAGTTTTTTTTTTTTCATTTTGTTTTAGTATTGTTGTTTTATATTTTCTATTTACTTTTGTTGCTGTTGTTGCCATTGGTTGTTTGTACAGTCAGCAACATAAACATCAGCAACAACAACAATACCAAGGAGAACAATTTTAGTTGGAAGAAGCAAAAAAAAATGTAATAATACCTGCAGAAATAACATTTCAGCGATTATTATCTCTATAATTCCATTTTCTTCTCTTTATTTATATATTTTTTTTATTTTTTATTTCTTTACCGTTTTTGCATCATTTTGTTGTTCTGTACTCTTAACAACACTCGTATTTAAATACATTTGTTAGAGTTTTTTTTTATTTGCTTAGCAAATAATAAGCACCAAAAATGAATATAAAGTCAGCAGAAAAAAAAATAAATTAAATCGTCCTTTTGTTTGTAATGAGATACGATTGTTGTTGTCGTCGACGTTACCTTGTCGTTGTCTCTGTTGTATTTCACAAATACTTTACTCAGGTATATTAATGTAATAAAAGTGTTTTCATAAAATATTTTATGATTTTAATTATCAAAAAAGCAAAAAATAAATAACTGAATGAATGTGTTTTAAAAAGCGTAAATGTCGTCGCTACGTTGTTAAATCAAGTACGTGTTATTTACTATGGACAGTGGAAGTTTCTTAATGATAATTTAATATTCGAGGATACATGCAGTAGAGAAAAATAAATGAAAATATTAAAAACATTTTAAATTTGATTCTATTATTTAATACTTTTGTTAAAAATACAAAATAAGAATTATTATTGGACAGCTATTTCATTTACTTCAAGTAGCTTTTGATTCACATATAATTTTGTGATTATATTTTAAGATGGGCAAAAAATACTTCATATAGTTTAAAGCTGGACTTGATTTTAATATATATGCTTAGAGTATATTATCTTCTTATGTTAACTCCTATCAAGAATCCCAATTATATATATTATAAATATTGCTTAATGACTTTAAATTAACATAATTTTCATATATTTTCTAAAGAAGCTAAAAGGGCCATACCTATTTAAATGCTTATTATGTCACCTAAAAAAATGTAATACGAATTCAAACTTTCTTAAGTCAACAGCTAACAATATGTGATTGTTATTCAATTATACAAGACTTACAATAGAAATCATTTATTACGCCAAAAAATAAAAAGCCAAAATAAATTGTATTGTAATTTAGAATTTTATTACGCTTATAAATACTCACCAAGAGTAACGAACAAAAATAAAAGATCTAGAAAAAATACCAATAACACACATCAATAAGCAAACTGAACAAAAAATAAAATAAAATTGCCATTAAATTAATTCTCGAAATAAAAGCAATGAAAATAACACTCACATACACATACAAATAGAAAGCAAAACATATCCTTACTTGTATGTATATGTATATACCAAAAAAAAAAAAAAAAAAACCAAAGTAGAAAGGAATCTGTGTATAATTCTATATTTATAAGTGTGCAAAGAAAATTTATAACGAAGCTTTAAGCATAAATTACTCCAAAATAAAAATTCAATACACAATGCACAAACATATGTATATTCACACACACACACATTCATATGCAATGAAATTGTTTGAACAACAATAGTAAAAAAATGTATTGACTTATATGAAAAAAATTAAAAAAGACCGTGGGTGTAGAAAATGTATTAAGGAGGTTTTAGAAGTTAGTGATGATCGCAAGCAAGTAGTAAAAATATGTAAGAATAAATATGTTTTTTTTAAATCGTACACCGCCATAGGTGGTTGGGGTATTATGCGTTTCTACTGATCTTTGCAACGCACAGAAAAAATAATCGGACAGCCACCTTAAAGTATACCGTTCGACTCATAATCACTTCCTGAGTCGATTTAAACCTTGTGAACAAAATACAGGTCGCAGTTTTAAAGATATATTGATGAATCCTACTGAAACTGGTTATAATCGGACCATTATTTCACCTAGCCCCCATACAAATGTCCTCCTGGAATCAAGCTTAACGCTAATAAATACCTTTGATATAGTTTAATGAAATTTGGCACAAAGAAGTTTTATATTATTATAAATCTGTGTAACAAATTTCGTAAAAATCAGTCCATAACTGACCATATAAACCTCTCTTCCAAAAATCACTTTAACGTGCATAAATCCCATACAAATATTAGTATCAAATTAATATTCAAAACAAATAAGTTTTATTAAATTTTATTAGAATCGGTCCATAATTTACCATAGCTCACATATAAACCTATTTCTGGAAATAAGCCTAAAGTGCATAAAATCATATAGTTGTTAGTATCAACACATTATTCTGTATTCGTATATTTTATTTTACACTTAGTAAAAATATTAGTCCACATATGGCCAAAGGTCTAATATAAGTTCCCTTTTTGAATTTTATACTCATACACAATGTTGTAGAGTATCGTATGATTGGGCTTGACCGACTAACACTTTTTTTCTCGTTTTATTATGTGTATGGATTTACTAGTGGTAGCGTCAGTCATATTGGAGAATTTTAAAACCAACATGTAATTCAATACGCTAAATAATGTGCATCAATTTTCAGCTTAATATAATACATTTTTATGAGAAAACAAAAACATAAAAATAGTACACAGGATACAAGATACAAGTAAAATTGTAGTGGTAGTAGTATGAATGAAAAAGCTATTAAAACTGTATAACAAATGTTAAGACATAGAAAATGTTTAGCAATTTTGGCTTGATTTAATATTTATTTAAAAATTATCAAAAAAGAGCTTTACCGAGTGAAATCTATTATTCTCAACAAACTGTTTGGGATTTAAAAAAAATAATAATAATAATAATAATAATAATAATAATTTCACTTTCATAACATTTATTCCAATAAATTTCAGAAATTTACCGAATTTAATATTTTCTAAAGTTTTTCTTAATTTAAACTAAATATGTGTAAATTTACTTTACTTACTAATATATAATCAATTATTTTTTATTTATTTAATATTTTTTTTTTACCACCTATTAAATATGAGGTAATTTTCAAAAATTGTGAATATAGTTAAAATTAAAAAAAAAATACTAAGAAGGAAAATTCTAAAAACATAAAATATTTGATATAGATGAGATGTTAATAATAATGATGACAAAAAAATATATATATATAAAATATAATGATTAAAAAATGTATCGCATTATTAAGTAAATTCCATCTCTTTGTCACAAACTCGAATTAAATACATTTAAATACATGGAGAAATTTATTGTCAACGCCATATTGGGAAAATTTAAAAAAATTCGATTTTTATAATAAAGAACATTTTTGCAAAAATATGCTACACTAATAATTACTAGCAGACATTGAAACTATTATGTATTATTTAAATAACTGAAAAACATTAACCTTAAGTTTGTAAATTTTTATTAATACCCATTTTCCTGCGACACTGTATCTGACTTCGAACACATATCTTGTCTTTCTATGCTTATAAGTATTTTGGTATTGAAAATAAATAATAGCCAAACACTCAATATACACACGTATTTTTAAAAATGCAATAATAGCAATACAAAACAGAAAAGAAAATAATAATAAAAAAAAAAACAGCAAAGAAAATCTAAGAAGAACATCAGCAGAAACAATAATGGCATCAGTATTGGAATTTACAATACAAGTTTTGCTATATTTAGATGCCAAAGAAAAATAATAATATTAAATTGAAACACACACACACATAACACTCACACTGAAAAGGATATCAAAACATAGAAAATATTGACAACAAAACAATATGCACATACTAACACATACACTCTTAAGTAAACAGCCATTTAAGCAATAACAACAACCTAACAACTAACACCACTAACAAACGCATTTCCGTTTCCGCCATTTCATATCCAGACATTTCATTCTTTGTACAATTTTTATGTTGCCTTTAGTTGTATTTACTGCTTTTGTTGTTTCCCATATATTAGTATTGTTTATATTG
The DNA here is from genome assembly GCA_951394005.1 of Protophormia terraenovae. Lineage (NCBI taxonomy): Eukaryota > Metazoa > Arthropoda > Insecta > Diptera > Calliphoridae > Protophormia > Protophormia terraenovae. Next base: position 151,125,758 of record OX596074.1, read on the forward strand.
GTTTTCCAAGATGTTTATTGTATGAGCTTGAATTTCTTTAACATTTTTTTCTTCTCTGGAGTGAATAGCAGTATGGTGGGTATTTCTATATATATATACATACATATGTTTCTGTAGTTGCAAGACAAATTTGTGTATGAGTGTAATTGTTTTTATGTCTGTCTAAGTTTCCTACAAGATGTAGTACTTGATGTATATTTACTTTTGTCATTGTCTTTATTTGCTTTATTTTCAGCATGTTGTTCTATGCTTCCTTGTTTCCATTTTATTCTTTTTTTTTTTTTGTTTCTTTGCTATTAACAGCTGCATATGAATTTTTATTTCTTTCATTCACTGGTATTCATTTTTCTTCATATATCTTTAGTTTTTTTAAATTTCTCTTCCGTTTTCCTATTTCTCCATATGTTTTGACATTCGCATAATATTTACACACGATCCCTTATAGTAAATACAATTTGTAATGTGTGACATTCAATTGAGGAGAAAATTGAATTTACGAGCTAGAAATATATTATTTCAGCTATACATACATTCATATATTTTTTATTTTTTTCCTTCTACAAATCCATCTCAATGGTTTGCTAGAGATACATATAACACACATGCAACAACGAACACTAGAATAATGGAAACATATTTTGTGTATGATATTTCTTGGTCCTGGTTGTTTTTTCTTGCTGCTTTTTCTATTTGGTTTGGAAATAACAAAAATAATGTTAGAATTAAAAACATTTTTAAGTTGGGAGGAAAAAAGAAAAAACAAATATTTCTTGGATTCTTTGTATTGATATTAGTGATGTGAGTTATAATATATACAACTGGTAGCACAATAAAAACATTTATTTGTGGTATAAATTCCATAATTTTGTTAAAATTGGAAAATTGTATAATTAAAAAGCAGTAAAAAAAGATTGTTTGTTTAAATTTTAAGATTATAAAAGATACTAATGAAAAAGGTTTGTTTCAGCCATTAGATATTTTACTAATTTTAGTATCATGATGAATAAAAATAGTTGATGATTTGTTAAGTTTATTTAAAATTTATATAAAAAACAAAATTATTAAAATCTAATGCTACAGATGCTTAATTTTATTTCTTATTGCCTATAGAAAGCCCCCGAAAAAACTAAAATTTAATTTTTACTTCACTTCTTTTCAAATAAATTTTTTTGCCACTTTTTATAAAATGCTTACATAAATAAAATTCCTCAACTCAATATTCCTCATACGTAATACTATTTAAATATTGATGGTATAATCGTAATAGACTTATGTATATTATACTTCAATTATCTTCAAACCATTACTATTCCATTATATTATGTTATATATAAAGTACATGTTTATCATATATAACCAAAGAAATAATGAAACAACCAAACATCTTTCATCATCTTTGTAGTCATCATCAATTTATGTAATATTTAATCAGCATCAAGCTATAGCAACAATATTCAAAGCTGGGGCAACAATAACAATATTATCATCATCTCTCATCAGTATTTGGTAAGACCTTTGGGGCAATTATATGCAAAATAAAGTACAACAACGAGGAAAAAATTACAACGAATGCGGATACTTATGAAATAAGTACAACTTAAAAGTAACCACTAGCAGCCAAAAGCAATAATGAAAATGAGAACCATTCTCCCTTCTGCTTCTACTAAAAACACCAACCACAACAAGATGAACAACAAATTTTAAATAAATATGCAAAATATCTAGAAAATGAAAATACCAACGAATACATGGAATTTCACTTCTAAATTGATTGTAATGAAAAAAGCTAAAAAAAAAAAATGAAAATAACTTAAAGAGCTCCAACTCCTAAAGCAAAAAAATTTATTTCTTAGCAAGGACAGTTTTAAGAAGATTTTAAATTTATTTATTATCATTTGCCAGCCCGACCAACTACCAGTTTGCATTACCACATTTAAGCCTAAGAAAAAGAACTCCTCCCTCTCCTTTTATTTTGGTATTAAAAGCAGTAATAGTATTTAAAAACCATTACATGGCAACCACCCCAAAACTTTTACATACACATGTACGTATGTATATACCCATAAACCCGTGGAAATATTCATACATTTTTTAACATTAGGTAGACGAACAGACTTCTGTTTTTCTCATAACTTTAGGCTAAATTTATAAATATTTATTGACAAGTAAATAGAAAAATTTTATTGAGTGGAAGTAATGGTATTGACATAAGCGTCTAACAACCAAAAAAATGAAGTTTGGCCCACTCCATTTGTGTGTCTGTCCAGGATTCTATCATTTTTCTTTAGTTTTTTTTTTTTTTTTAATAAAGAAAATTTGAACAGTTGTTCATGTTATTTGCCAGAGACACAAAATAATATTATTAAAATGAAAGATGATTTTGAGAACTTATTAAATATTTAATAGATTTTGTAGTAAACAAAATTTCAATTAATTCAATACTTACTGTCATTTAAATATTTTTTATTACCAGCAGAAAAAGCATAAATAATTGAATTATTATTTTTCAATTTCAAACTAAAATTATGCAAATATACCAGTTACTTTAGTTAGTGGTTTAAATTAAATGGAACTTCCAAACCATTAGCTTCTAAAATGAAAAAATAAATAAATAAAATATTTAAAAAATGTATATGGATGTACCTCAATGATTACGAAATGTGTGGTCTCAGAGGATTTTAGTTAAAATTTCTATTAAATTTTCTTTTATATAATAGAAATTATGCTTGAAACTAAAAAACATATATATCGTAAAACTGCCTATTCAGTTTTTCGCCATCACGTAAATTTGGATTTTAAGCGGACACACAATAAAAAAAGAAAATGTTTTAATCTTCGTATTACCATCCCATTTGGTGTCAAATAAATGCTAAGAGTCTATGTAATTGAAATAGTTCAGTTACACTTTCCAGTAAGTTAATACGAAATATTATTTGAGAAAATTATATAAAAATAAATAAAATACACAAACATATTCAAATTTGTAGGTCTCTCTTTCTGCTTTTGGGTGGTCAAACTAAACTAAATGTCTAAATAACTTTTTTTTTTTTTTTTGCACAAAAAGGGATACGTTATATTTTAACGTTATATAATTTTAAAAGTCTCTTTGATATACAAAGGTTTGATTTTAATACTTTCACCTTTGATCTTTCGAAATATATGAATAAGTTTTAAACATATTTTAACATGAAACTAGAACTTGATCTTAAATAATTTTTTTAATTTTCAAAACGTTTTATTTTTGTACCAAAAAAGGCCTCGACTTAAGGCAATATTCAATGTCTGTAGTGAATTTCAATCTAATTGAAGATGTCAAATCCAAAAATGATCGTTTTCCGTCCATTTTTAAGTAATGCATTTCCTGTACATCATTAATATTAAATAAACACTTGAGTTCATTATATTTCACATTAATTTAATCTCTTAAATCTGAAATGTATATTAGGAACGAAATCTTAAACTTAATTTTTTATTATGTCTATTACACCTGCTTATTTTTCCAAATAATTTCACAGTTTTTAACAATATCAAACATACTACCTTCTTGGTATATGTTCTTGAACTTTTTTAAAATCAAGGCTTTTAAAATGAACCATTAATTACATGCTATAACATTTCATAGACTTTATAACATTACTTTCTTTTTTTCCCACAAATTAAAGAAAAATCCATTAACAATTTTTTAACCGACCTTCCGAAGAAAATCATTTAACACTGACAAACTAACTAAACTATCATTTAGCAATTTAGCACCATTTATTTGGCATATAAACGAACTGATGGACGGAATAAAGGCTTCCATTATTAGTATTTAGCTACCTTTCATTAATCTTAATCCAAAGATAATCTAAGTCTAATATACCAACAATAAAACAGATTGGAAAAAAATACAAAGTGTTAACTGAGTACCTTCATTAGCAACTCAAAGTAAATGCCTACTGATTGAAAGAAATCACGTACAATTTCTTTTTTAACACTTCTCACACACTCATACGCAAAAACACACTAATAAACACCTAAATATACACCCATAAATACAAACGTGTTAAACGAAAATGTTCATGTATTGTAAAAAGCTGATATAAAAAGGAATGACTAGGTGACTTTATTTCTGGCTTATGGGTAAATGTAACTGTGATGTCTTAGTTTTATGTTAAAGAAAAGAATGAGACTTTTGGTGAACAACAGAAACTTATGCAAATGACCCCTTGTGTTAAACTGATTTTTTTATAAAGTTTTATAACGCGCTCTATGTTCTCTCTGCATGAATGACACACAATATGTTGACTAAATAACAGGGCTTAACTGTTGACACACCTGAGACGTATAGTTTAAGTGAAAACAAACAAAAGCCTTGTGAAGAAAGTACCAAAAAGGATACTTACCCACTGAGTCCTTTGTGCATTTTATCTGAGTAAGCGTTTTAGAAAAAAAGTTGAGTTAACTATTGTGTGGTCTGAGGAGAGAAGAATGTTGTCTTTCAATTTTAATTTACTTGAGTTAAATTTGAAATCTTCAGCAAATTTTTAATACACCATTTATTGCATATAAAGCTTTTGAATGTAAGTATATTTATTTATTATAATTTACATATATTTTAAATGTTTCAATATGAATCTTGAAATACATAAATCATAGTTGTAAATAACAGACATAAATCTGAGAACGACCATAAATCCGTATATTATAATACCATCTGAATTAAATTCATAGTAATTAAGCATAGCGGAGCGGATACAACTGACTCTTAATACAACCTTTAACATGTGCAGTAAATGAGGGTTGACTATTAACTCAACAAAAGCCATAATTTCACCATTTAGTAGACGCAGTAATCTGAGACTCACAGAACCAACAAAAAATGGCTCGAATATTGAATTCTCAAATGAAATGAAATATCCAAGGGTAATTTTTAAAAGGACTCTCACATGAAACATTAAAATATTCAATGATTCCAACCAAATAACGCACACTATTGACAGCGACTTTTTAGTTAAACGATAGGTCTTAAACCCAGATATATTTGTAATAATATTTAGACCAATATAATTCATTAAACTAAGTCAAGCCAATTCAGGCGAAATAAAGACCTGGCCCACATTTGACCTTAGAGCTATCTTACAAATTCCTTTATTTCATATTTCTGTCCAATCCTGCTGGCTTCCTTTGCTCAATGAACTTGGAAAATAAAACAATTTTATGCATTGTTGGGGTTTCCATTAGGCCTGAACCATTTTTCGGTATAGCTGTAGAATACCGCTACGAAAACATAAACTGATAGTTTGAGAGGGAATTTGCTCAGCTATGAGAGAATTCCTTTGTACTGACGGCAGTTACTATTGCTTAATAAGATGGTACTAACAAACAAATTAAAAAACTAATAAAAATCAAATGATATTGTAAATGGTGTACGTCCAATAAACTATAAAAATTACCTTCTATTGATACATCAGTCAGTTGTAGGGACAAAAAACCATACGAACTCACTTACATATACACAAATCAAACTCATTCACACACATACATAAAAATACATTGACGCTAACGATAATGGTGATGATGACGTGTCTGACGTTTGCTGTTAATCGCATCAAATTAATTGTGTGAATTTTTATGTGGCCTACAATTTGAGTAAAACGAAATGAATGGTAATGCTTCCGCTTCCATGCCATGCCAAACAGCCATCAACACCCATTGCTAGCTTGGGAAAGCGGCCATGATATCGATGTATGGACGAGGTATTGGTTGATGGACATTGGATTAAAAAACCAGCAGAATAGTGGTATTTTCTTATCACGCCAATAATGATGGGCTTAACAATAGCTTTCCTTGCTTTGTTATTTTCGTTTTCTTTAACTTTTTTTACTTCGTATTTCATTCATTTATTTGTTCTTGTTCTGCGAATGCTTAGCTTTTTCATGTGGTAATTGAGCGATATCAAATGTCAAAGCTGTCAGTTCAAGCTAAAAATTCTTTTGTGCTTCGAAACAACAGAAAAGAAACAAAAAAAAACACAAGTAGAATTATAACAGAAGGAGAAGAAGATTCAAACTTTTTGTATACGTTTAAATTAAAGTTGAAAAAGTAATTGATATATTCAGGGTAATTGCAAGAAAATTCATGAAAATGAACGAACAAACAAATAAATGAACGAAGCAACTAACCATTCCACAAACAGACAAATGGTTGGTCATATACAAAACCATACAGGCAAGAAGGAAGACACTAGAAAAAAAAAAAAAACTATAGACACATTAAACCTTAGGGGCAATTATTTTCAAACGAAGTAGAAGAAATAATTTTAACCAAAAGAAGAAAAAGAATTGTAATGCTCCTCTTGCTTACTACATTTAGGAAAAAGGGTAGAGTGGACTTGTGCACAATTATTATGCTCATTATTTAAATTAAAGGATTAAATTGAAATGTAAATTAAATTTTCAAATTAATTTTCAAGTCAATTGAATTTTCGAGAAAGAATCCTTAAGGAATTTTTTAAAGTTTAAAGACATTAACTATATTTGAAGGGAGAATTCTTTTCATAAAACTGCTCATTTGCAAAAGGATCGCTTGTTTCCTTAGTAGATCCGTTATTAATTTATTTATTCCAAAGAAGGATTCCAAAACCTCTATACTATGGTCTTTTATCAAAGTTAAAGGAAAATATTTCTTTTTAAAAATTTAAACCATATAAATAAACTTTGCAATACCTTTTTCTTTTTTTCTGTTTTAGTTTTGCTTTATATACAAGTTTTTATTACGGAAGTCAAATACATTCGATTTAAACTGCAGCAGCAGTTTTTATTATTATCGTATCTTATACCATACGGGAACCCAAAAAAAAAGTATAAAACATTAAAAAAAATAAATGTAGATACAACAGAAAATTTGTTGCAATTGCTGCACATAAAGTTGACTTTTGTTATTGTTTGGTTTAGTTGCTACCAACTGGGCCAACGTGGCATATTGCATACATACATTCACAACAGTTTGACTGTTCTGTTTTGCTGATGGTACTGATTTGTTGTCGCATCGTTGTCTAAATTGCTATTGTATTCTAACACAATACAGGAATCATCATCAGCACATTCATGCACCTCGAATATAGTTGTATGTACAAATTTACATGTGCCCAATTCATTGTCATTTATTGTTGTTTTTTCCCTTTATTTTTGTATTTTTATTTTGGTTTAGATCACATCACATTGTGCAATGAATATCACATCAATGTGCAAAATGTTAAAATGTCAAATGTGGCACGAACAAATCTTTTACATACAAACACACTTGGTCTGTCTATCTGAATCGTTCTGAATTCTTCTATATACAAGTTAATTTTGTCCGTCCAAAGTTAAAAACATTCATCTAACAATTTTTGGGTCCCAAAAACAAACAAAAAGACATAATATATATTTTTTTTACATCTACTGACTAATGCATCAATCCATACATATTCACGTTCTTATGTGTTGGACATTGCAACACGTTTACATTAAACGGAGATTTGAATTTTTGTATGTTGGCACAAAATGATGACCAACGGAATTTTATGTGTGTTTGTCCAACCAAACAACAATAAAACCGACCCATTACAACCAACCTACCAAATGTTGTCTATAGACATTATATTTACATGCTACATGTAACTTGTGCCATGATGTTATTGATGTTGCACGCGTAACTTTACGTGTGTATGTATGTGTATGCATGTAAGTATGTTTGTGTAAGTGCATGATTTTCATCCGTTTTGCTCTAATGTTTACGATGCTGTTGATGCATGATTTTTATTGTGGACTTTGATGATGCTGTTCTATTACTACCGCTACTGCTTCTTCTGCTACTTCCTACTGCTTGGCAGGTTGTTTGGTTCATTGCTGTTATTACAATTTTTGGAATATACTATGATTGTATCAACTGCATGCCTATATAACCATGACTTTCCATCTCCTGTTCCTGTCAGGGGAATAAATGTGTGTCCATAGGTTTATATTTTCTATATGTAGTATATATATATGTATACAAGTATATACAAACATTCATGGGTAAACAAAGGCGTCGATTGTTGGTTGCAAAATGTCACTCGTGAAAATTACACAATTGTGATTTTAACAAATTATAGTGAAATGTACTGGAAATACCTAAAACTACCATAAATTAAAATTCTTCTTTTACATTCTATCCAAACGGAAATACGGTTGGGTCAAAAGAATTTAATAGAATAGATATTTAAAATTGCACTTTAAATGTATTTTTAAATTCAAATAGAAATTTAAAGCAAATAATACAAGAAATATAGGTAAATAATACTTAATCTTATGTCATTGAATAAGAAAACAATTGTAAACCACTACAGCATTCTCTTACTTTTATAAATGTTAAACGCTTTGGAAAAACTCTTATCGAATCGAATCTAGCCATGTTCAGCTAAGTAGTTTAGAGAAAATAGTTTTAAAGAGATTTTTTTTTCTTCCTTTAAATATTTTCCAAATGTTGGTTAAATATCTGTTTTCAATCAATATCGTGTTCTTTTTACCAACAAGTAAGTGATAGTGAAAAACCTTATAATAATAAAAAAAAATTAATTACGTAACTAGCGTTTGATCACATGTAATTGCAAAATATACAAAACATTTCATATTGCCAATTCAATAAATTCAATATCAAAGTGTCAACGTTTATAATCAATTTTAAAATCCTCACAAAAATAATTTCGTCCCCTTAAAATACATTTTATTAAAAATTCCACTGAAAACAATTCAATGTAATGCGATACAACATATAGAATGTACAATTTTATGATAGTAACAAACCTACTACAATATAAATACAAGTTTGTAGTATAAATAAACGTACAATCCACAAGTGTATTAAATCTATAGAATGTAAAATGAGTCAGTCACTCACGTATCTGATATCACATAACAGCATCAAACATGTGTTACAAAAAGTACTCAACCACTTGCACACATATTCGCACACTCACCTCTCATTTTGTTTTATACAAACACATAAACGTTATTTCATTTATACAATAGAAATAACAATATGCCAAGGCATACAAAAAAGTTTTCAAAATTTTTAATTTTTATTGATTTTAATCTTAATTTCGTTAACTATTTAGGGGCTTAATCGGATCATAATAATATAAACGTTGTTGGATCTCGACCTCAAAATCGTTTGACCCAGAATCACTCTCAACGACGTCCGTTCAATCCATGTAGACGTTATGAATATATTACAGCTGCAAATTAGTTATAAAGTTATATTGATGAAATTTTGGTACAAATTATTTTTCTACAAGAACGAAGCCCATATTAATTATTTCGCAGAATAGGAATTTACGCATAAACATATAGCAATATTTATTTTAATGAAATTAGGAAAACAAAATGTAAATATGATTCCTAAGTTTAATAACACTGGTAGGCAAAAAAGAAAGTTGACCTTCTAAAAAAAATATATATATGTGGACTAGGTGAGATTTAATCTTCTAAATACGAATCTGTTTTTAGTTTTTTCCCATTAGGTTGTTTTTTTTTTTTTTATGGCAATATATAAAAAAAAAAATTGAAAGCAGATTTGTGTTTAGCATATTAAAAAAATTATTTTTTTTTGCTGACCAGTGTAATTGAACAAAGCTCCCTCATATACATATCTCTATTCCAAACATCACTTTAGCACGCATAAATCTCCTATAAAATATAATAAGGTAAAATCTTTTTGATGCATACTTAAAATAATAACTTTATAGTGATAACGTTTTTTCCATAATTTATTCTATAAAAAAATTAAAAAAAAAAACCTGGGGCAAGGGATATTTCAATCAACTTGGATACACGGTATTAATAAGTACTAAGCCTATAAATGTGGAACCTTTTTATTTTTTGTATGAGACCTATGCGTACTAAACTAGAGTCAATTCAAAAAAAGTGGATTAAGGCTTTATGTCCGAATGACTGAGAAATCCCGTGCTGTAGAATCAGTGTTTAAAAAGTGTGTAATTCGAGTTTAAAGATTTTCCGATTTTCTAAACAAGAAATCTGTAATTTTAACTTTTCAGATGCCCTTCATATAAACATTCATATTTAACAGTAAAAATATCTATACATTTGTACGTACATATGTATGTATGTATTTGAAAGTATGAAAGGGTGTTTATTTGCGCGGATAACAAAGTGTATATTTGTTTATACGTATCTATGTGTATGTGTGTATTTGATGTGATATTCCGGATTATGCAGGAGACCCCAAAGAACAATTTTAATAATTTCGTTTTACAGAAATTGCTTTCGGGTTAAATGATTCACGAATAATGGAAAATGTGACGCTATGACATAACATTTAATGTTCTTTTGTTATTATTCTTGCTACTGCTGCTGTTGTCGTTTTTTTTTTACAATGTTTCTATTTTTGTTGTTACTGTTTTTGTTTTGTTCCACCAGCCTAAACATATCACACTTGTGTAAGCCATATGTTGGCAGGGTGAACGAGTGAAAAAGATTTAATCTAATGTAATGCAACAAAATATTTGTTATGTGAGATGAGTACTAAATTAAGTATTATACTGTAGAAGACATTATAAAAATGAAAATAAAATGAATTGCAAACAAAAATACTCACATGGGGGACACTATTTTTAAACATAAAATTGTCATACCATTTGCTACAATTTTTGATATTACAAACATTGTTGAGTAAAAATCATTTTCTTTAATATGTTTGTAATATTTGATTAAATTTCTTATAATGCGTTTTGGAAAATTTTCGTAAACTTAACAATAATTCTATAAAAATTTCGTAATAAAAAATTTAAAATGTTTCCATTAATGCCAAAAATATTATTTTCAAAAAAGGTCTAGTTTGACATTAAAACAGCAAGCAAAGATCGGGAGCTAAAGTCATCCGAATTTGAATCCCAAAATTAATTTTTGTAATACTCCGTAGTATTTTAAAAAAACGTCTTCTACCACATGTTATTAAAATGTAAAAATATTTTAATGGAAATCTTATGACTCACTTAAGGAATTAAGTAAGCTTTCATTTCATATGAATTAAAATTCTAAAATACTTAATGCGAAAATATACCAAAGCTCGACTTTTACTACTTAGCATTCTAATAATTATTTTTATATGCAGAATTTTTCTAAAAAAAAATAAAAAATATATTAAATAAAAATAAGGTATTTTTACATATGAATGAATATATTGTTATCCATATTGTTTACTATACATAGATACATTTGCATATGTGTTTGGGGTAGTTGAAACATTTTCGTTTTCATTTTAATATCATCACCATACACTAATGATATTTCATTGTGTGGTTTGTCGTTATAATCATAATTTTAATTTTGAAAAATTCTAGTACTTGTACTTACTTACATACTTACATACATACGTATAACTAGTAATAACTATTATATTTTTCTACATTTATATTCAAACATATGTATGTACAAACATATTTAGAGTAAACATTTCAAAACACTAACACATGTAAGTATAAATGTAATACAATTACATACATTTCTACATACTAGAATGAACATTTATAGTCATTCTGTTTAAGCCACAAAGTGTTTTTCTGCATCGTCATCAACATCATTATTATTATCATGATGATCGTTTAGTACATCACCCTTCTCATCATTTGATTTTATATGTATTTTTTTTTTTTTTTTTTTTTGTTTTGTGTTGCTGTTACTTTTTTAATGTTTTAAATAAAGGTGGTTGTCATTAGTGTGAGAGCTTGGGGTTAGAAATGCTTTTATGATGACATTAAACTTAATGGACATTAAAACAGAGAAATGTTTAAAAACAAATCTAAACAAAAGAAACAACACACACATACTTATATGTACATATAAACACTAAAAACTAATGCTACTAACGACAGTCAAATAATGAACGATTTCTCCAAAGTTGTAAAACTTTCAAAAAGATTATTTTAGACGAATTATAACCGATCTTCACATTATTCTTACACTTGCTCTTCACCGCTCCCTTAACTACATTGCTCCTTATATTCAAAGACATTTTGTTTTAATTAATAAATTAATAAAATTTGATATATTAAAAACTTAACTAACTTCGGTGAACTTGTGCCTTATAAATTTTTATAATATTTTTGTAGGAAAGAAAAAGAAACAAAACCAGAAAAAAGAAATTGAGTTTAAAATAAACTACAAAGAAAAAACCTTTTAAGGGTCACTTTATACAAATGTCACTTAAAATGTACACGAAATACAATAAATGCATGTAATATGAACATTAAAAAAAGGAATAAAAGTGTTTCATTTTTTTTTTGCTTTTTTTTTAATAAAGGGAAAATAATTGGAATGTTTTTATTACTTTTTTATTATTTTCATAGCAAATTTAAGATATTAAGGACATTTGGAATATAAATAAAAATAATTTGAAACATATTAAGGTCATATAGAACATTTTAAGTTTCATCTAATTTAAAGTTAGCAAAAAGTTTTATTTTTAAATAACTAGTTTTCTGAAGTATTTATATGTATACAAATCTAGATTTATAGGCGATTGATTTTTAAAACTTTACAACTTAATTAAATTTTATTTTATTTTTATATGAAATTTCTTTATCCTTAATACTCTTTCAAACTTTTGTTAAAGTCCTTTTTAAATCTCTGATAAAAAAAATAAGCTTTTGGTGTTAATACATTTATGTTTTCCTGAATTTAATCTTTTTTCCTTTGAAAATTTAATTCCATTAGCTACAAATATATTGATTAATAATTTTGTTAAAATGTTATTAAATAATGTTGGAAGTATTTACCCTCAAGTTAATAAAAATGATTGTTTTCACATCAATCATGTTTGTGGCTTTATGCATCACAACAATCACTTTGAATAAAATGTTGATGTCATATTTCAATAACATACAACGAAATAAAGTCAATATTTAAGTGATTGTTTTAAAAGTATAAGTAACTTTGGCTCATTCATTATTACTTGCTAACAAAAGTACTTAAAGAAATTTGTTTAAGCTAAAATAAATCTCTAAATATCCTTTGGGCATGTTTCAAATATAAATTTACACATATACCCACAAAATACAACATGGCTACAATACACAAACAAATATTTAATAATAAACAACAAAAGAAAAAAATCAAATAACAACAAAAATAATATACAAAAATTCTCATCAATCATTAAAGATAAGAACTGATGAAAATCAAAATTTAAAACAAAATCATTAAGTAATGTAATGTTCGATATAATATTTACTTACATAAATGTATAATAAAAATTTTGCATGCACACATACTTATTTTTATATACTTATGTTTACTCACACACATACATAAGTACTTGATTTTATTAGAAACATGCATATTTAACCACATTTACTTTATTAAAATCATTACATTTACACACACTTTCAACTCCTACATACACTTGTATTTGCATTTCTGTTGCATTTTATTTAAATGAGTTTCAATGAGAATTGATTGAATTTATATCGATAAGATTTAAATTCAATTGTGTCATTGCCATATTTCTTTCAGTGTAAACATGAACATATACATTTTGGAAATGAAATACAGATTTGTGTTAGAGTTTTACAAATGAAGCATGGAAGTGAATAAGGGCGTATGGACCAACTTATAAAAATGTTTTTTTCTTTTACATAATTAAAAAATAATACAAACAAAAATATGTCAAAAAATTCGTAATTTTTACCAGGGACGATTATGTGTTTTATAATAAAAATCATGATTTTGTGATTTTTTTTTTCTAAAAATGTAATGATTATTTTTCGACATATTTTTTGCTAAGAAAATATTTTTTATTTTTATTTTTTTTGCTCAAATTTTAGTCATTATATTTATATTAAAAAAAATTTTATTATTTAAAATTGTTATTTTTTATGAGCAGGTATGTATTTATAAAAGTTATTAAATTTACATTTAATAAAAGTATTTATATGATTTCAATTTACTTTAAAAAATAAAGTTCTTATTAAAGACATATTATACATATATGAAGTCACAAAAAAAAAAAAAAAAAAAAAAAAAAAAAAAAAATCAAGAATAAAAGTCTTCCACAGCATGTTTCTAACATTTTTGGATAATTTTAATTTTTTTGGTTTAAATGTTTGTAAAAATCGTTATTTACGGTTCCTGATTTTTACCCTATAACAACTTTAAAGATGATATTTTATCAAATTGATTGTTTTTTAATAAATATTTTTATAAAAATAACACTAAAACTTGCACTAAAACTTCAAGATTAATACGAAACATTAACATACACATGTCTACGTTTATTTCAACTTAAAATTTTTGAAAGTTCTGTTTAGAATTTTTTTTTATTGAAATTGGAATAATAGCACAGGTCAACACTAAAAAAGTATCTTGAAAATCATATTGCAGATATTGTAGGTATAGTCATCCCAAACACCAGAAACATTTGAGGAGTTTTTAGGTTATACAATTTTCCATGTAAAAGGTAGAGGAAATTAGTCACTCATGTTTTATAGTCAAGACAAGGGACTACAATAATGTAGTATTAGTGAAGTCTCCAACTTGTCACACATAGCCCCGGAACCCCACTTTAAAGTACCGTTCGACTCAGAATATTTTTCTGAGTTGATTTAACGATATCCGTCCACCTGGCTGTCTGTGCATGTAAACATTGTGAACAAAGTACAAGTCGCAATTTTAAAGATATCTTGATGAAATTTGGCACAAACAGTTATTTTGACACAAGGACAAAGCCTTGTGGTCATAAATACCTTAAATATAGCAACATTTTAATGAAATAAGGTACAAAGAAGTTTTGTATAAGTGTTAATCTTAGTGCCAAATTTCATTAAGATCGTCAAATATGGGAGCTATGGTCACCATATAAACCTCTCTTCCGGAAATTACATTAACGTGTATAAATTCCATACGAATGATGGTATCAAGTTAAAATTCGCCACAAATAAGTTTTAAATAAGTAGAAACAACATTGCCAAATTTTATGACAATCGGTCCATAATATACCATAGCTTCCATATAAACCCACTTTCGGAAATCGCCCTAAAGTGCATAAAATCATATAGATGTTAGTATCAATGTATTGTTCTGTATTCGTATAATTTATTGTACATTTAGTAAAAGTGTTGGTCTACAATTGGCCACAGATCTAATTTTTGGCTCATACACAATGGTGTAGAGTATCATATGGTCGGTGTTGACCGACTATAGCTTCTCTGTCGTTAAAGTTGTAAAAATCGAAAATTTCTCAATTAACCCCCATAAAACCATTGAAAAATGAGAGGTAAGGAGTGTGTGTACAAGGAAAATTTGTAGATCGTAGATTTCAAAAATGATAAAATTTTTAAAATCGCAATGACAGAAAATGCGTAGCTATCAAAAGCATGAAAAAATAAAAATCCAAATTTAAACAACAGAGTTAAAAAAAATGTTAAGAAAAATATATCCATGAAGTCATAATTTTAAAATATATAAAATTTATACCCTACACCACCATAGGTGGTGTAGGGTATGTCCGTCCGTCTGTCTGTCCGTCCATGTAAACTTTGTAATCAAACTACAGATCGCAATTGTGTACATTAATTAATGAAATTTAGCACACAGGTTTACTATAGCCTAAGAACGAAATTGGTTATGATCGGTCTATTATTTCACCTAGCCCACAAACAAATGTCCTCCCGGAAAAGGGGTTTAACGATCATAAATGCCTTAAATATAGCAATATTTTGCCACATATTAGTTCCAAATAAGTTTAAGTCTGCGTGCCGAATTTCATGAAGATCGGTTCATAATTGGCCACAGCTCCCACATAAACCCCAATAAAATGTTTGTATCAAGTTAATATTCGACACAAATAAATTTTATATAAATATTAATTATAGTGCCAAATTTTACGAAGATCGGTGCATAATTTCACGTGGCCCCCATATAAAGCCCACTTTCGGGAATCACACAAAAGTGAATAAATTCATATAAATATTAGTATCAATCTAATATTCTGTATTCGTACTTTTTATTTTACACTTAATAAAAGTATCGGTCCACAATTGGCCACAGGTCTAGAAAGGGGAACCATTCCCCGAATTTGGATGTACACAATGGTGTAGGGTCTAATATGGTCCATATGCCTTGATATAATCTCTCACTAACAGCATTTTGGTGTAAATGCTCCCAATGTTCTTCGCTTATTTTTCCTATTTTGTCAGTGTTTTTGGCAACTTTAAAGACTTTTAGGTGCTATGGTGGGCAAAAAAGGGGATTTTTTAAAAAAAAAAGGGCCAACTGCTTTAAAACCAAAAAAAAAATTCCTTAAAATTTGTTTATTTGATAACAAAAAATAAAATTTTTTTGTATTTAAAAAAAAAAACTACAAAATTCAGTTTATTATAATTTTTTATTGCAAAAATAAGGATTTATTCACAAAAATAGTTAACATACAATCCTCTTTTAATTAATTAAACTTCTGTGCTTTTGTACGAGTTCTTCACTGGATTTTTTATGATTAATAATTTATTAAAAAAAAAACACGTTCCTCCGAGAGATTGCTATGAGGAATGAAATATAAATTAGGATGTAAGCATTCATCTAATATTTTATTTTTTTTTTTCAAATCCAGTCCAAAATGATGATATAAATAGCTGTATATAAACTTTATTATTATTTTTAGTTATACAGTTTCACTTCATTTATAAATACTCCGCAGTTTTTTATATTACAATACTGTGAAACAATCTCAAAGTGATTAATCTAATTGTTGAAATTTATATATAATGGGTCGATATATTTGAAACAACTTAAGTTTCCCGTCATTTAGCACGTATTCTTAAAAAGTCGTCATTTAAAAAAGGGGCCAAAAAGGTGGCCAGGCGGTTGAAAAAGGGGCAAATGGCGACTAAAGTCGCCAAACGGTAACGCTGGTGGGCATGTTAGAGACATGCCATATTCTACACTTTTGTTGATTTTTTTTTTTTTCTTATTTACTTTCTACACTATATCAAGCCAATAATTTTGCAGAATTATTCGAGATATATATTTTATATATATCTTCAGAAGCTTTTATCGTTTTCTGCAAAATTTGATTTAAGGTTTATACGCCCTTATTCGCATCCATGTTTCAAACGTTGGTATATTTATTTCTATTTAGATGCAATTAAGTAATCGTACAGTTAGTGACAAAATTTTAATACTCCATTTTAATATTATAATCTAAAAGAGAAGACAAGGCAATATTATTTATCACATAAAATTATACATTCTGATCGATTTGTTTACTGTTCGATTAAAAATATGACTTGTTTAGAATATATTCTGATTATTACACGAAATTTAATAAATTAAATTTAATTTCTAGTTGTCTTAAAAAGTACACAATATCAGCGAGTAATACATGGACCACATACGTATCGTTTGAGAGGCCAAAATAGATTATCTTCTTATTAATAGTAAACACATTTTCACCATCACTGTTTAAATTATTTTAAATATATTTTCTATAGATTAAGAAAATCTTTACTTGTTACTAACTAAAAGCATTTTATTGCGACCACAATACTATTATACAGAAGTCATAGTTATACTTAGTAGTACAACTAAAATATTTTTGTATGTACTATATGTTTGTAATAACGAAATGTAATTAAAATGAATTTAATTGCAATTGTAAAATTTACTTGTTTTCCTAACTCAATCTATATTACATTCTACTCCAAAACCAGTCACCTCACACTCCCCTTCCTACATACAACCAGGAAAATGTTCAATTCTTCTCAGTTAGTGGCTTGTTATACAGTGCAATTACAAAATGTTAAATATCTAAAATAAATGCAACAACTACACAGATAGATGTATTAAAATACAAATATACACATTTACTCTATAGAGCATACGATAAAAAGGAAACCTCAAATGTTAGAATATGTTGGTGTGAGTATGGTTGACTAATGTAACGGAGTAATATTATTATTATTGAATTCAATTTCTGAGAAATACACAAATACACATACATGAAGATCCAATAAGTGGGAGCAGTTATGGAGAAAGAAATGTAGTTATTATTTATTAAAGGAAATTTATAATATTTAAGTTGGATGGTGTGAAATTGAGCTTCAAATATAGTTTTTCATTATTAAATATTATTCCTTAAGGTTTTTTTTTTTTTTTTTTTCTTGACATCCTTTAACTGCAAGAAATATTATTTTTTCTTTTCACTATCATATTGATTACATTATGACGAGAACATTCGCATGTACTGTTGCTGGCTTCCTGGATATCTGAGCATCCTTCATGTCAGTTTGTCACTTTATCGAACTGTCAATCGAGTATATTTTCATAACATTTGTCATTTAAGTTTATGTGTAAGTGTGTTTGTGACGGTGTTGATTTAAAAGATGATGAATAAGACAAAGTAAAAGACACAAATACTAGAATACAGTGGTTTGATAAAATCAAACAAAAAACTAAATTAGGAATAAAAAAACCAAACAATTTTGTTACATAAAAAGTAAAAACTATGAAAGGAAAACCCTTAAACCAGGATTTTTAAATGATAAAATTTTTCTTTTCAAACCACTGTTACGTTATGTATTTTCCGTTAAAAGTAACTTGAGATGACTGTATGAGAAATTGAATAACAAACACTTGTCTTTAGATATTGATGGGCAATGGCGAATAAATGAATGAATGACAGAATGATATTATGGAAAAAGATGCGAAAATTTATATTTTTCAATTGAATTTCATTTTTCATAATTTCACTTACAAACGAACTTTTTTATTCGAATCAGTCAACCACTTTAAACTGATATTTCTGTTGTTGTTCTTCTTCTTGTTACTGCTATTGCTGCAACTTGTAAAAAACAAACAACAACATGCAATTGCTAGTGGTGGTAGCGATGGTGGCAGTAGTAAAACTTTATATACGAATTCAAGTGGAAAATACTTCAGGCTGCTTGACACTCGACATAAATTTATAAACTTTTGCTATGGTGTAATACAAACACACTCGTGATTATACTCTGGTATGTGTAGGTATGTACAACTGCTTTTGTATATAAAATAATAACAACATTGGCAACAACCAAACGGTATTACAAACAGAAAGACCATCCATAAACTCCCTAAAAATAACATATACATCTACCCAGCAAAAAAAAACTGAAAATGATTTTAACATTGTATTGTCATTGTAAGTACTTAGTACTTGGTAAGATTTGTTTCTTTTGTGTTTCTTATTCATTGCTTTTGAAGTACTTCTCTTAAAACTATTTTTACAAACATTTTTTTTATAAAAATTCAGTTTTAGCCTTATTAAAAAATAATAAAATTAAATTAAAAATTTTAATTTAAATAATTTTAAAATTTTCTTAGAAATTATTTACCTTTTTTCCTGCTAAAAATATATTTATTTTAACTGTTTTGGTATGAATTATTAATAACTTCCAAAAAAAAAAAGCAATATAGAATTAAGTGCATATTTTACTTATTTTTAATTTTGAAGTGGTGGAAGCATTTGATAATTTTTTTGCTGGGTACAATGACTTGTTTCCTATTTGAAGCTTCTGTTCATAACAATATTTTCCTTTCTCCAGCTCTTTCGCTTTACATGTAAAAAGTTTTAAATTCGATCCAATCTCTTCTTTTACCGTAAACAAGTATTGAAGTTTTTTATTTTCCGTTTTTCACTTTTGTTGTTGTTGTCGGTTTGAAGTGCAATTGGATTCAATGTGAATGTAATGGAATTTACGCGTCACAACGCTATAGTTAACAGCCTTAAGCTAATACATGTGTGTATATACATATAATATATACTTACATCTGTATATGTATTAATATAAATATACCCCGCAGTTCATGTTATTAGTTTCACTTGGATTTTTTTTTTTTTTTTTTTTCCAACAAACGAATTTTTTAGGTTATTATTATTATTATATTTTTTTTATCTGAATACATTATTTATTCAATAAAACATCAAGCTTTTTTATATTAATTGTACTTGTTTGTTTTGTTATATTATTAGGAAATTTTTAATAATGAAAATAGCTTTTCTTATTCAATTTAACCTAAAAAAATTTATTTGGAAGGGACTTATAAAAATGTTCATCTTGTAACAAAGAAAGTTTGTTAAAACTTTTTCCAGTCTCTTCAGATAATAATATTTTGTCCTCGTATTGTCTGTCTTACTCATAGACATTATGTGACACCAATTTCTTTACATTTTCTTATTATATTAAGGTCAAAAGAGTATGCTGGCCTCTCCAAAGTGGTAAAATTTTGATTTTGAATTCATTGTTTTACCGCTCCTGCGGTGTGAAAAGGAGCATTATCGAGGTATCCATGAAATGAATCAAAATAGTGTTTAAAATCTAAAAATAATTTTTCCACTAAGCTTTTGTAAGTTTTTTTTTTCGTAATTCTATGCGAAGAAAATCTTAATTCACATGTCTAATAATACGAAGTTACAACCTAAGCAATCACACTTTCTTCGAAGCTTTATAGGATACATAATTAGCATTCTTCTTTTCTCAAGTAACGAAAGTAATAATATCTATAGCCATTGATCCGTTCAGGTTGATTTTTTTATCCTACAGAAAAATATGCTTCATTCCTTTTTTAGAACATGCGTTCACGGGTAGACAAGAGTAGTTTAACTTCCCGAATGGTGTCTTTTTAGGTGCACAAAATTTCGAATAACACACTTTACGGTAAAACATTTGATTTAATACCTGATTTTTGTTTAATTTTTGACGCAGAATCAGTAGAATTGTAGACATTTCGAATGATTGCTCTTCTGTCAGCTTTTCATATTTTTTCCACAGCAAGACTGATTTCTTAAAAAGTTGTTCACAATATTTTGACTTCGCTCAATTTTTCTTCGCCATATTTCAAAGATTAAGATTAATTTTTAAATATTCTTATAGAAAACTGTTGAAAATGTTAGGAAAACACACAATTATATTTGATTTTATTCTTAATGAACCTATTCAGATGATCCAAAAAAAATACCTTAAAAAAAATAAATTTTTTGGAAGAAAATTCGCTAAAAATCGTACTTCTTTATTAATTATTTCTTGCTATTAAACATCTTTGAATTCAAGACTTTAAAAATCAAGATGAAGTAAATTTAACTATAATAAAAACGAAAGAAAAAATATAGTCGGTCAAGACCGACCATATGATACCGTACACCATTCTGTATGAGCTAAAAATTAGACCAGTGGCCAATTGTAGACCAACACTTTTACTCAATGCAAAATAAATTATACAAATACAGAACAATGCATTGATATTAACAGTATATGATTTTATGCACTTTAGGGCGATTTTCGGAAGTGGTTTTATATGGGAGCTATGGTCAATTATGGACCAATCTTGATGAAATTTGGTACAAAGATTAACACTTGTACCGAATTTCATTGAAATATTGCTATATTTAAGGCATTTATGATCGTTAAACCCCTAATCCGTGAGGACATTTGTATGGGCGCTAGGTGAAATAATGGACCGATCATAACCAATTCCAATAGGCTTTGTCCTTGTGTCAAAATAATTATTTGTGCTAAATTTCATCAAGATATCTTTAAAATTGCGACCTGTACTTTGTTTACAAGGTTTACATGGACAGCCACGAATATCGTTAAATCGACTCAGAAAGTGATTCTGAGTCGAGCGGTATACTTTAAGGTGGAAGTCCGATAATTTTTTTTGTGCGTTACAAATATCAGCACAAACGCATTATACCCCAACCACCTATGGTGGTGTAGGGTATAATAATCTGCTTTTTAATGTTACGATAATCTTGGACCTATCCTGTTAACCGGCAGTGTATAAATATTTTTTACTAGAACCACTTGTTTTGTTTCCTTAAACTATAGAAAAGCCAAGATTCAGTAGCTTTAGAACTGCAGGGTACTTAAAAATATATAAGATAAGATATACGGGAAATTCTTAAAACTAGTTTACTTTTGGGGTTCAAAAAATTTCGAAATTTTCTTTAATGGCACATCAACGCTATTTTGTACCAATATTAACTGTCTTTAATGAAACACAAATCTGTTCGGGTGAATGACTTTTAGCGAACGGCGTCGGTGTTATGGAGGTTTAAGAAAAAAAGTTATAAAAAATTGCAAAAATTCTATTTTTAGCAATATTTCAAAAATTACCACACTTGTGTAACCCACATCAAGATGTCTAAAGTACAAATTAAAGGTGATATGATGCAGTTGATGACGACGAATATAATCGCGAAAATAATGATTTTTTAACATTTCATTAAATAAAAAAAAAATTAATTCACAAAGTATGCATAGATTTTCTCGTCTTTTGATTTTATAATATTCTTTCATATATTTTTAATATTTGACAATCAAAAAAATTGTTTAATGTTACATTAATGGACAAGAAATTACCATATATGTTTTAGTAGTTAAAAATCAGAAATTTAAATAAATTGTAAAAATTATATTTTAAGACCGATACGAAAAATAAATGCACATATGTATGTAACCTAAACAAAGATATACAAAATACAAATTAAATAAAGTTTGATAAGTTTTATATTAGTGAACATAATCGCGATTATATATCTGTTTAAAACTTCCTTTAAAATATCGAGTAAAACACTAAGTACGCATAGATTTTTAATTTTTATACCCACCATCAAAAAGATGGGGTATATTGATTTTGTCATTCCGTGTGTAACATGTCGAAGGAATCATCTAAGACCCCACAAAATATATATTTTCTGGGTCCTGGTTTGATTCTGAGTCGATCTAGCTATGTCCGTCCGTCTGTCTGTCCGTCTGTTGAAAGCAGGATAGGGCTCGAACGGGACAACGTAGAGGAACGAAATTTGGCACAAATATTTGTCTTATAGAAAGTTTGTTTGGGATTGAAAAATGGGCAAAAGTTATGGGCTAAAAACTAGAAACACAGGGTGTCCGTTTTATACTTTTCTGCTGATATTTCTTCAACAAAAGCATGTACGACAACGAAATTTTGTACGTATAGTTCGGGGATCGATATAAACTCGGAAATCGAAAATGGGCGTGGTCCGCCCATTTTACTGCCCACCTCCTATATAAGGTGAAAATCAACGAAATTGTGTTCAAATAGTTCAAGGACCAATGTAAACTCGGAAACAAAAAATGGGCGTGATCCGCCCACTTTAATGCCCACTTTACCGCCTCCTCCCATATAACGTAAAATTTGAAAAAGTTGATGGTGGATATTTAGTTTCGGCCGGGCCGAATATTCGCGCTTGTTTTAACTGCATTTAATTCACTGAGTTGTTTTTTATATCTTCCCACAAAAAATCTTCAAATAATGTTAAAAAGCTTCAAATATTAATTATATTACTATAAAATAATTTCTTCAGTGAAAAAAATACACACCCAGAAATTTTAAAAGTTGCATTAAATTCAAACGCGTTATTATTTTTGAGTGCCACTTGATTTCAATATAAGTTATAATAACATTTATTTGATATTGATATTTCTGCCGATTTCAATTAGCGCCTTGGGTGTGCCTCGACGATTTATGAAATAATATAGACGCCGCGATCTCAACCCATTTTTCGTCTAACTAAAACAACTTAGATGTACCTATTATAGATTAAAATTCACGCATAGTGGGAAAAAATTCTAATATAAATATTAGAGTATTCATTTTACTCGACTTTTTCATTGTTCGAATAATCAAATAACTCGAAAATGCTGTTTTTAAGTTACTCGAATAATCGAGTAAAACTTTTAAGTTACTCGAGTTATTCGATTAATTTATACCTTAAAATTTTGTTCGATTTTTCAATGCTTATCAAAAAAAATATAGCTTAAATAAGAAATAGTCATTCCAAAATTAAAATTTCCGTAAAAATTTATGAATATTTGTCTTTTTTGCTTTAAAAATGCTGTTGTTTCTTTATATTTAATATATTCATTGATAGTTAAATAAATAGTTGAACCAAATTTTATATTAAGGGTAGTCCGAACTGCGATTTTGTCTCATAACCTCACTTTTTAATTTGGACACACACTATGTACAACAGAGGTTGGTTTCCAGTTATATTCAAAATGTTTGTACAATATTTTTAAATATTGAAAGATCTACTAAACCCAGATTTATTTTTAAAATGTTTTATAATTCATCGTTAAATTATGTTCGATATAATTGGCTCTATTTTGAATTAAACCACAATTTCTACCGAAACGTAAAATATTTTATTTCTCATTTCTTCTTATTTTAAAGAAGAAATGAAAAAAAAGCACTATGGACTATCCTTTTCAGATAAAGTAGTTCAGCGATTCTTAACATAAAGAACAAGTTTACATGCTAAACTTAATTTTAAGTCCAAATTCCTTCTATATAACAAATTTCATTCAAACCATCACCATAATATCCTCTACACCAGACTGAGCATTTATTGCTATATAAACTATGTACTTTCATTTGTAGAACCAATAATGTTTTTCCAAATCAAGTTTAAAATCCTTTAATTTAATTCTTATTATTTATTAAATTTATATAAAATTATTTGAATTTTACTTTATAATTAATGACGTTTATATTTTTATTTAATTAAAAATTAATTAAAAAACGACCTTTAAATATATGTTGTAATTTAGGCATATATTCCGTTCATTTTATTTAATATATTTAACAAAATTAAAATTTGTGGTACCACTTTTAGATTCGAAACATTCTATATAAATTTTGAAACATTGTTTTAAGCTAAATTTTCTAGAAAACTAAAATTAAAACATTCTAAAAACTAGTTAAGAAAGAAAATATTTAAAATATTTTTTACTCGAATTATTCGATTAATCGGCATAATTTGCTCGAATAAATTGTTACTCGAAATTCTGGATTTTAATTTAATCGAACAGTTGTTTGATTTTAATTTGTCGATTAATCGAACAAATAATATTCGAGTGAATACCCTAATAAATATAAATACGCAAAATTTTAGATCGATTTAAAAATGTTATAAAATTTTTGCAAATTAAGATTTTTTCGCGCCACTATGATTTTAGAACGTAATTTGAAAACGTTTTTTGATTACGTGATACTTTGGCTTCATTGAAATTACGCTGTGAGTGAGCCATTCACCTTTTGTATCCCGAAGTTTCAGGCACCTCCTGTAGCGTTACTATTGAGGGCACATTAACGAGATATATCTCAAATGCATATTTACAAAAGACAATGAACCTCAATCCTATATTCTGTGATATACGAAACGGCGCAAATTTTCTCATTAAAAAAAAGAGAATTGCCCATATTTTTATAAGGATGAGTATTTGGATATTCAGTTATCATCAATTTACAGCTGATGAATTCCTTGCTTCTTAGCTTTAACATTATTGCTACTTGTCGTTTGCTATTTCAAAATCGTTACATTTGCTATAATATTTACTTCTAAGTATTTCGTTCATATTTCTCCTAAACTTGGTGAGATCAAAATAGCAATTCTTTTGGAATAACTAGTCATTACGCACGTAATAATAATTGAATGACAAGCTTTTTCGATTAATTTCAAAATACATTCTAATGGAACTTGCGCTGCATCTGAAATATTACTTTTTAGTGTTTTTAACATGAAAATATTCTTAACTCTGATTTTTATAGTTAACCTTTTCTTTCATTTCATTCGGTTGTATTCAGCACAGTGTTATTATTTGATAAGTGTTCACTTGTTTCTCTTATTTTCCTTTATCTTGTCTTCTACTTGATTTTCCTCACATTTTTGTTATTATTTATTTCAAGTGG
The DNA here is from genome assembly GCA_951394005.1 of Protophormia terraenovae. Classification (NCBI taxonomy): domain Eukaryota; kingdom Metazoa; phylum Arthropoda; class Insecta; order Diptera; family Calliphoridae; genus Protophormia; species Protophormia terraenovae. The sequence continues at coordinate 151,151,524 of OX596074.1, forward strand.
GCATCGATATATTTTATTTCTTTTCCTTCACAATATTTTTTTTCTCTTGCAATTTTTATTTTTTTTTTGTATTATTTTTAATACTTGTTTGTACAAGCAACAGAACATAATCTTCAAAGTATTTTTTTCCTCGAAGCTTTGATACTTGAGTTTCAATATTTCCAACGTTTGTATAAATGAGATGAGGAATTGTTACACCATATACAGTACATAATCAAATTTATAGAAAAGGAAGATATTGTAATAATTTAAGCTACAAAATTCAACATTTTAAATTTATACAAATTTATATAGAATCTAAATGGTATTCCATTTAATCGATTATATTTTATTAAGTCTATTAAAATCTAAATTTAATATTAAACTTATTCATATAATTATGACCATGTAGTGTAGTTTTTTCTATAAAGAAAAAAAAAAAACAGTCATATGTTGTACTACTCGTTGTATTTCCAGAAATGTATTGACAACATTCATGAGAAAAAATACTCAGCTAAAATTGACACTTATATTCTCTAGGATTTGAACGTAATTTGTTATGGAATTTTTATGTTATTTTGATATATTCTTCGATTTGCTCAAGGGTTTAAAATTAATAACAATATTAAAATCAGTCAATAAGGCAAGCAAGTATGTTGCAAATTTTATTAACTTTATTGAAATTGAACAACTTTATGATGACAGCTGCCAGAGTATTACAAATTGTCTTAACATCCTGATATACAGTTTGTAAATTGATGAAAAAAGAGGAAATCAAAATGTTCTTTATTATAAACTAAGAAAAAGGGTTCTGTTAAATTTAAACTTATTGGTATATACACTCACGAGCCTCGAGTCAAATTTACAAATCCATTGATTTAATTTAAAATTTATTATTTAAATCAATTCAATTGTTTCCTTTATAATTTTGCCTCTATCAAATTAACTATAGCACTCTTTAAACTTTTCGTACTTTTACGTTCAATGATCTCAGCTGGTGAATTTTTTCTTGAATTTAATTTCAAAGACTTCAGTGATTTGCCAGATTTTCCTGATTTTATAGACAAACGTGACGATGATCGTGTACTATTTGTTGGTGAAACATTTATCGGTTTCTTATTATTCCATACACATAAAACAAATTTAAATTCTTTAACAAAGGCTTCTTTAAAAGTCGTCTTCTCTTCCATGGCTACTTTGTGGGCGAAAAGTAAGAATTCCACAATACCGGCTACATAGGCAAGAAAAACACCTACACCCAAAGTATAAAATATACCACGTACTTCGGAAAATGTCATATCAGGTGTTTCTGAATCATCTTTGACTTCTGCATCGCAAGTGTTGTTGTGATTCTTCCACCATTTAGTTTTCAATTTGAACAATTCACCACGCTCTCCAAGTCTTAAAATGGCTACACTCAAGTTAGAACGATATTCAGCCCCTAAAATTAAAAATCAAACAAAAAATATTAAAAATTGAAAAAGAATAATAATTTTTCTTAAAATTTTAAATAAAAAATATAAGTATTAATAATTCATTTTGAGTTTTATTGATTTGCTATAAAAATAAAACACGTCTCATGAAACAAATATTTTCTCCATAGATTTTTCGAATTTAATTTTATTGATGTATAATTCTATTGATGTATAATTCTATTGATGTAAAAAATCTAATTGGAATATCTAATTTTTGAAAAAATTAATTGTGAAATACTCGTACCAAACTTTATGTGAAAAATTGATTTTTTTTTAATGAAAAATCGGGCTAATATTGAGAAGCGAATTTTTAGCCAAAAATCAAACTTTTCTTTTTTAAAATAGAGTTAATGATTTCTAATGATATAAGTTTTTTTTAAATATATTTTCCATTTTTAAGCGAACTAATTCACCATATTGAATAAATAATCAGATTTTTCAATAATAATATGTAATAGATTCAGCACTTAAATAGCATCTTAAAAATTCCTTCTTATTTTTATTTTTTTGTCGTTACGGTCCCTGAAAAATCTAGTTTAGAAAAAAAGAAATAACTTACCAAATGGCACCGCTATTGCATAATGTTTTTCACCAAATTTCTCTCCCAACATTTTCAATTTACAATTACGTTCCGTATTATATTCCAGACTCGTTGTTTCCATTAAAAACATATAAGAACCATTATTTTTCAATACTCTCTCCACACCCTCTATGTTATCCTTGGTATAGGCCGAGGGATCATAATGTTGCATCATGTTGTAGGCCAAACGATAAACAGTTTCATTCGATTCCGAAAAAAATGTATATGTGCTGCCACCTTCTATAGTACCAAATTTAACTTCAGTTTGTTGTGCTAAATCCTCTATGCCCGTTATAGAACCTTCCATTTTACTATTGGTCAAAAAGGCAGCTAAATTGGCAGTATAGGAATTTGTTATGATAACAGCAAAAATCCACCACATGGCATTAAAAGTACGCATTGGTGCACTACGTGGTAAAATATCACAACCAGCTGTCATTATAGAACCCATTGTTAGCCAAAAACTATTTAAAATATTCCATTTATTCTCTAAAGCATCGGGGTCTTGATTGCAAGGATGAGGATTTTCCCATTCATCTTTGGAAATGCTAAACAATCATAGATAATTTTATAAAAATATTCAATTTAAAAATTTAATTGTATTTACCGTGCCATGAATATAAAAAGAAATGCTATAATAAATACTGAAATCATAACATAGATCCATACTTCTTCTGTGAACGGCTCTAAGAAAGCACTCCATTCCTTTTGTTCCACCGGTTTTTGATAGGCCAATATACTAATGCCCAATTGCATAAAGGGTACAGTAAAATCCACTACACTTTTGCGAGCCTGAGTAATAGTTAAATCACAAATACCCATGTGAGCATCCTAAAAAATAGAAAACATAAATTTAACTCAGAATTCCATATGGACCAAACAAACTATACCCTCTTTTACCAGTAGTGATAACGGAGGGCATAAAAATATAATTCTTACATTATTTATCAGTTCTCCTATAATACCATTCCACTGCTTGGTTTCCTTATTATATTTTCCATAAGCATTATCTGCTACTGGAACAAATACATATTCAAAACCATTCTCCTTTGCCAGGGCATCGATTAAGTCCACTGCGTAACCCATATAACGAGCATTTCCTGTTATATTTAGGGCAACAGCAGTTTCACTAGAAATATTAAAAAAAAAAACAATGCTTTAAGAAATTTTTTAAACACAAATTAAAATCTCTTAATACTTTTCCATAAAATATGGTTCCCCTATACGTGTAGCAACACGATATATGAATTTTCTAGCAACACTAGCTTGAACATGTTGTGGGGTAATTTGCCCCTTAGTATCCCAAAATGCTACACCATAATTATCCAATGGTTCATAGATTTCAATCTTAAAATTAATACGTTGACCATCCTCATCGAATTGTAAAAGACTTGAGCGAAAATGTTCATCATTTAAGGGAGCGATCTAAAAGAAAAAGTTTTAGAAATATTGGTAATTTGTAAACACTTCCATGGCATCTTACCGTTTTCATTACCCTATTAATATAACGGCCCATAGCCCAAGTTTGTCCTCTATTATAGTCATCATATTCACATCTTACCCTAGGAGGATTTATTTGATACATGGTGGTAATATTTCTAAGAGCTAAACCGTATAGTGTTACAGCATCATATATGAGATCAGGCAACAATGTTTTTAAGGGCATATTGAAGTTGCTATTGTCACTTCGATATAAAGAAGCACGTTCCCACGCATTGAGATCCTATGAAGGGAAAAAATAATAAAGTCAAATTCACAATAACATAACAATTTGAAAAATTTAAATATTCTATAAAAATTTTATAATTACATAAATATTTCCATTCATAGCCAAACGAGCTGCAGTGGCATTAACAGCAAAAGTAACATTATCTTTTAAATCTTCCAAATTGCTGCTGTGAGTTTCCAGATTTGTTAAAAATAAATTCTGAAAAATATTTTAAATTGAAAAGTAATAAAGAAATTCAAATAAATGCAATCTTATTTACATTATATTGGCCCGTCAAATCAAAAGGTATAGAGGCATTTAATACATCCACTAAAATATCTGGAGGGCAATCTAAAACTATACGCCTCTCACCCTTAATGCTCTTCCACATAATGCGATAATCTTCGTTGCGCTTAAATTTACGCACACGTACAACATCATTATGGAGATCTCTTAATTGCAAAAGATCTTGTAGACGGGAAGGAGCACTAACTATAATTTCAAAAGAGTATAAGTGCAGTTTTTAAGAAAAAGAGCTATTGAAATTACCATCCTCTTCATCATAAACCACGGTGAATTTTTTCCAACCAAAATTCTGTACTATATCTGCATAAGCTTTCGATAAAATCAATTGAGCGGGATAAACATTGAGGGTTAATTGATAATTTTGTTTTAACAATTGGTGCTCTTCACTAAGAGCATCAAATAAAATATGAGGTATACCAGTGCTATTACAAATAAGAGAAACAATGTCTACAAAAACATAAATAAACATGAAAAAGAACATAAACAAACTAGAGTAGAAAGTGTAAATAAACAAATGTATGTATGCGAAGAATGCTTTTGGCCAAACACACTCAACTACATACCACTGTCTGCCTTTGAACTTGGTCCAAAAATAGCAGCGACACCATTATCAATTAAATCACAAGCTAAACAATTATTTATAAAATCAATCATTTTCATTATAAAATTTACTTTTTTATAAAAACCTTCTCTTTCCAATGCTATGCTGCCATCAGCTGAACTTAATCTTCTTATAATAGGAGTTAATTTAAAATTCCCCTCATTTTCACTATTAATACGTTCCACGGTAGCTTCAAATGTTTTTTCTATATCCAATTCATCTTCGAAAAATAAAGCTCCTTAAAAATAATACACAAATGTATATTTAGAATATTATAGTAAATAAAATATTAATTTATATACCTATATTTACTTGTGAATATTGTAGGGAATTTCCCAAACAATTTACAATAATACACCAAAATAAAAACCATATGTTTTGCATTTTGTTCTCATTTCATTTATATATGTATATATTCTTTGTTTAATGGATTTTTTAATATTTTTTTTTTTTTTTTTTACTTATTCTTTTAAAACTTTTCACTACTAAAAATACTTATTTTTAGCTTTTGTGGACACTTGTATGATTATTTTCGTCTGCTCAATATATGAACACCACCAACCACCCTCTGTGAGTTCACGTCAACAACTAAATGTTTATTTTAAAATTTTCTGGAAATTTTTTGAAAATTCATTTTAAATATTTGAACAACCGACTGAGAAAATGTGATCGTGAAAAATCTCTTATTTTTATTATTTTTTTTTTTTTTTTTTGTTTAAAAGAAAACTATGTTGGCGCCAAAAGTAATACGAAGTAGAGTACATAAATAATAACAACTATAAGGAAAAACTAAATTACATGTCAGAAAAAAACCTAATTGTATGAAAACTTATATTTCATTCTCTCACCTTTGCATCTAGATTTACTCTACATTTTGTAGTTCAGTATAAATTGTGTATTTATGTAGCAAATTTTTCTTAAAATTCTGAAATCGTTATTTAAAACTTATAAAACAAATGTTCTTAACAATTAAATCATTTGAAAAGGCTTTTTTTATATTGAATTGTAGAATAACCGACTGATAGTATCAAGGCTTCAAAGGAGCATATTCATCATTTAAATAATATAAAAAGATGATCATTTGATGTGATTTTGTTAGTAATTTCAGCAAAATTTATTCGAAAAGACAATAAAACAACTTGTATTCGGTCAAATACGATTATTTGATAAGAAAACGATTAAGTTTTGTGATTTTATAAAGTTTTTATCGTTTTCTGTAAAATATTGTAAGTGGTTTATACACTCTTATACGCGTCCATGCTTCATATGTAAGTTTTCATGTATGTCTCTATGTTTCAGTTGCTTTAACAAATTTAGATATAAATTCAATAACATATTTTCTTGACATTTGGTTAAAAACTTAAATAAAAAGAATGTTCTTTTTGTAATTCTTACTGCAAGAGTTTTTTTAAACTTATTTACATTTAAATGAGTTTCAAGGGTCATATTTAAATTTGCCATAAATTTCTTAAACACATTAACAGCAATAACAAACGTATGCCTTTTACATCCTTTCTTATGTCCTTCATATTCAACTATAAATTATATATATGTTTGTGTTTAGCAACAAAAAGAAAAAACTCAAAAAGAACATCCGCTTAGAAAAAAAAGGAGAAAAAAACTAAGAAAAAATACAATTCGGTTTAAGTATATGTAAATGATATTTTTATCGATGATGTTGACATTGAAAAGTCATCCAATAAATCACCCAACAAATAAATAATATTGTCCAAAACAAGAAACAAATAAAATATGTTGTAGTCAAATAAACAACAACCCTATAAATGGTATTGTCCCCTTTTTTTCTGGAGTATATTGCAAACAGATTTTGTATAAAAAGTCCTGAAAAAGGGAGCCAAATATAAATATTTCTGTAAACACATGTGATTTACAAAGCCTTCTCATTTTCAAAGAATAATATTTTTGTTTCTCAAAGAAAAAGACAAATAATTGAAGAAGGGGAATACTAAATAAATAATAAATAATTGATTTCCTCCCCTGGGGTTAAAAACTAAATCTTTAAAGAAAACAAGGGAATTGCAAAAAGGAGACTTGTATTTATTTCAATGTAAGTAAATAGAATAATATCTACTATAAAAAAGTTAAGTATATAATTGACCTATAATAAAAATTTAGTATGACCTTGCACCATTTTTTAAATATCTTAAAATTCCTTGAACGGAACCATAGTCATTCTATTTGATTTTACTTGATTTGATATTAAAAACAATATTTTTAAAATTTCATTAACTTTACTACAAAAAGATATAGTAAAATGAATTTTTATAAGGTATATAAGGTATTATTAATAGAACAGCTTTTTATTATTTTTCAAGACTTGTACTCTGTGCGTTTTAAATTTTCACCTACTTTACGATCTTTATTAATCTTGAACAAATGCTCAAAGCATTAATTTCATCAGAAGCACAAAATTCTAATTATTTTTAATCGAATTTTCTTTAAATTGAAGTTATAAAATGTATTTTTTTATTTTTATTTAAATTTTAATAATTTTCTTAAAAAAAGAAAAAAAAATCTTTCAAAGAAATTTCTTCAAGTGTATGCAAATAAGGTGTTGCGAATAAAGAAGGACCAACCGAAAAAAATCCTCGATATTTTTTTATTGTATTAAAATGATGATGTGTTGATTTCATTTCATTTTTATCTCTTATCGGATTATTGACAGTTGTGTTTCTTTTTTTTTTTTTTTTTTTCTTCACACTTCTTCTCTCACTCTACCGTACCACTCTTTATTTAAGTTGTTTACATTTGGAGAAGGGGGTCAAAACTCAATTTATATTTACATAAAATTCACATTTAATTGACACCCAATATTGAAAGAAAACAAATAAGAAATAAAAGATTATGGATGGGAGGAACCAAACCTACTTCAGAGAAGCATGGATAACAAAATAAAAGAAAAGAAAATAAAATGAAATAGGGAACATTCAATTTTCAATATCGTTACGACCTTTGTATTGGTGTCAGAGACGATGAGAATATTTTGAAAATGAGGGTGTTAAACAAACATTCATTTGCACGTAAATGCAAACACTCATACACAAATAAAATATATTTTCATATGGCAAGTAAAAGAAAAACATATGTATGATGATTATAAATTTAATATTCAAATCACATACTAAATACAACAACAATACAGGAAAATAATATGCAACAATAAAAATTTACATACTTCTTTATGAATAATGGCCTGAACTTTAAATTTAAAAAATAAAAATGAAGGAAATAATGTAGTATAAAGAGATGAAAATAAAACACTTGTTGTTAGAGCTGTTTCTTTGGTGCCATAAGTTGAAAAAAATACAAAAGTATAATAATATTTTTATACCCTTCACCACAGGTGTAAAGGGTATATATAAGTTTGTCATTCCGTTTGTAATTTCTACAATATTCGTCTAAGACCCCAAAAAGTATATATATTCTGGATCCTTATTAATAGGGGAGTCGATATAAAGATGTCCGTCTGTCCGTCTGTCTGTTGAAATCAGTTTTTAGAAAGCCCCAGTTATCGGATATATATGTTTTATATATCAAATTGTTAGAAATATTCCTTAGAAAATCGCTAATAAAAACGAGCAAAATCGGTTGATAAATAACTGAGATATCGGCAAAAAACCGAAGATACTCCCGAAAAATCGTGTTTGCTGTCGGCTTTTCTCGGCTCCTTTAAAATATAGCGATTTCGTTTTTGCACGAAAAATTCAAAACCTTTCTTAGTTTTTTTTTTTTTTTGTGAAAAAAAAAAAATCGTCCACTATATTCCAGATATCGGCCAAAACGCGTTTTATTGACTTTTTGAAGCTCCTATATAAGCTACGGCTTTCGCGTTTAAACGCGATAATAAATAATTTTATAAAATTTAAATTTTTTACAGAGTTAAATTAAGTTAATTTGATCATAAACAACAGAGTTATGGACCAAAAACTAAAAAAAAATTTTAATAAGTAAATACACAGAAAAATTTTTATATTAAACATACATACATACATACACACATACATACATACATACATACATACATACATACATACATACATACATACATATATACATACATACATACATACATACATACATACATACATACATACATACATACATACATACATACATACATACATACATACATACATACATACATACATACATACATACATACATACATACATGCAAAAATAAAAATATATAACTATTCAATTGTTGTTGTTTATATTTTTAAATCAATGCTTGCTATGACTTTCTTTTTATACCCTTCACCACAGGTGTAAAGGGTATATATAAGTTTGTTATTCCGTTTGTAATTTCCACAATTTTCGTCGGAAAGCAAAAAAGTTTATATTTTCGGAATCCTTGTAAGAAGCGATGACGATCCGTCCGTCCGTCCGTCCGTGTGTCGGTTGAAATGGCGTTTATGAAGCCCACCGATAACTGACATATATATTATGTATGTCAAACGATCGGAAATGCTTTCGAGAATTTTGCTATTGGAATTCAGCAAGATAGGTTCATACAATGTGGAGATATGTTCAAAAAACCGGTTTTTTGAACCGGTTTTCCAGTTTCTGAAGCCTCTGTATACACTACGGACTTCGTTTTTACAAAGAATTCTCGAACATTTTTTTCTGAATTTTTGTTCTGAAAAAATGAAATAAATCGGTTCAGTAATAACTGAGATATCGGACAAAACGCATTTTTTATTTTTTGAAGCCTTGGTTTAAGCTATAGATTTTTATTTTTATACAGATCGGTCACAAATATTTTTATAAAATTTCAGTTTTTTGAATCAGGAAGATCGGTTTATAAATGGTGGAGATATGCTTTAAAAACCGGTTTTTAGAACCGGTTTTTTAGTTTCTGAAGCCTCTGCATATACCAGGGACTTCGAATTTTTAAAGGGGGCTCGAAAATTATTTTCTGAATTTTTGTTCTGAAAAAATTAAATAAATCGGTTCAGTAATAACTGAGATATCGGGGAAAACGAATTTTTTATTTTTGAAGCCCTTGTTCAAGCTATAGTTTTTATTTTTATATAGATCAGTCATAAATATTTTTATAAAATTTCGGTTTTTTTAATAAACCAAATTCGTTCATAATCAACAGAGTTATGGCCCAAATACAAATCTGTTAAGAATATAAATACACCAACAAACATGTATATTAAGCATTGTAATGACTATTAGTGACGTTTTTTTGTTTTTTGTATAGACAAGTAGTGTAGTTATCAACAGCAGTAATATGATGAATAACAGTGTTGTTGTTGTTGTTCTTTGTATATGCAGTCTGTACAAAAATAAATAGATATGGAATTGTAGTTGTTTATTTTTATGTATATCTGTTAAGAATATACATAAATACATACACAAACATGTATATTAAGCATTGTAATGACTATTAGTGACGTTTTTTGTTTTTTGTATAGACAAGTAGTTTAGTTAGCAACAGCAGTAATATAATGAATAACAGTGTTGTTGTTGTTCTTTGTGTATTCAGTCAGTTTGTACATACAAAAATAAATATATATGGAATTGTTGTTGTTTCTTTTTTAAAAGCAAAGCCTGTTATGATTGTTTTTTTTTCATATTCAAATTTTCGTAGTTTGAAAAAACTTTAGATTTAGAAAATATGCAAGCATACGTTAAGGCGAAAATTTTATTAATTGTCGGTAATATGGTAATATGATGTCGATAAGATGGTAAGATGGTAATATGGTGAAGGGTATCAAAGATTCGGCACAGCCGAATCTTTTTTCAATTTCATTCGTATTCAAATGTTCGTAGTTAAAAAAAAATAGGCGATAAGGCGAAATTTTTATTATTTGTGGGTAAGATGGTAATATGGTATTAAGTAACATGGTGAAGGGTATCAAAGATTCGGCACGGCCGAATCTTTTTTAAATTTCATTATTTATCCAATTTCTTATTATTCTTTTTTATTCCATTTAATTTATTCCCCTTCGCAATTTGTTGTTGTTACTACTTTTCTATCATTTTCAAAAATTTTGCAATATTTTTAAAAAACAACAGCATTTTTATAATTTTCACTCCTGTCAACTTTTGTAGGGATATGATTCAGTGTATTTGTGTGGGTTTGAGTGTGTATGAAGTTATAGCATGTCAAGTGATTTTCTACGGGTATTGTTTTCCAAATTCCCACTATTTTAGCACATACATACTTTAATGTACTTCATCCGGTGACTTCCTCCTGTGTATATTTCCTCCCAATCATTTTGACATTGTTATTAAAATTGTATGCTTATGGATTAAACAATAAACAGAAAAAATATGAAATCAGAGTACCAGGAACTCTGAGCGAATACCAAAAAACAATTTAGTATTAAATTGATGTCTTCACATACGTACATATATACTTGCAGGGGATATAAATGTTTTCGCCAAAAATGTTATACAGAGCATTAGATCTAATTCAGAAACAAAATATACAGGGTTTTAAAAATGTTTGTAGAAAGGCAGATACGTATTAATGAGCTGAATAGTTGAAAATTATTAAAGAAAAACTTCAGATCCCTACCATCGATTAATAATGACGGGTCTAGTTCAGTTCATAAGTCGAGATTTAAGTACATTATAAAAAAATAAATTCGACATATTTATTGCAAATAAATCAAAAATTCATATCATAAAATAGTTAAAAATTTTTGTTCACCAGAATGCATGAAAATCCCCACTCGAGGAACAAAATCCCACTTGGAGAATTCTGGAAATATTTTTTCGTAACATTTTTTAGGAAGAAAATTTTTTAACAAAATGTTCTAGACTTGGGATTTTTAATCGCTGGAAGACCAACGGTTTTTAATTTTTCCAGTATTCATTTAATCAAGAAGGGATAAGATAATTCCTTGCCTCCAATATATGTGCTGAGTTAATTGAAGACGGGTTTGCCACAAGGAGAACTTATATATCAGGGCGCTTTTTGATATTTCCACATATATTTGGTTAGAATGAAAACTCTTTTCTTAATTGGAGCCCTATTTATTAAGATATTAACGCTTACCTCTTTTTGAATATAAGTAGGAAATGCATCCCGAGATTTCTCGTCCCGGGATACCCGGGAAATTAAACATCTTTTATTTCCCGCCTTCCCGGAAATTTTAAAAACACTACAATGAAAGAAAACTGGTTGAATTTTAGCTAAAATTTATAAATTTTAGTCATTTTTAAACTAAAAATTCAGATAGGAATTAAATCTTAACGACAATTCCATTAGTATGTTTTTGTGTACAATATATAAAACAGTTTATTTGGGATGACTTTATGGCATTCATTCAATTAAGCAACGTAATAAAATGTCAGCACTAAAAAACAGCTAGTGAAAACTGATTAATATAATATTTTAAACATTTTAAATACGTGCCTATTCATTATAAGTTGTCAGTAGAATAGACAACATGCGGAATTTGTCTTATAGAAATTTGGCAAAACATTAACATTAAGAGTTAAGAGAATTAGAAAGTGAGTCCAACAAATCCTTAATTATTCATATAATTTTCAACTGGAAAGCTACAGATAATATTGTCTGTTATATATGAGAACATCTGGTCTGATCTATAACATGGAATCGAATGTTTTATTAGGAATATTAATAAACAAGAAATTGAAACTTAATGGTCCAGTTAATTTTTTCAAGCTAAATTTAAACTTACATTAAAATATGAATAAGGTCATCATTGTCTAAGTAAATATTTTTTTAGTCAATTTCTGAAATGTCTATTTTCTGTCATAAATACAATGTTTTATGCATAGAGTAACACATAGAGACGAAATTCTCGATTGAAAATTAAACAAAATTATTGTTTTGTAAACAAAAATGTGTTTTTATTTTCTTTTGGCAACAACAAAATGTATTTGATTACATACATGTATTTTGTTGTTGCATGAGTTAGGTTTTTGACAACCGAATTAGGTTTTTGACAATTAGTTTCGTCTGTTGTTACTCTTTGGTTTTATGGTTCATATCTTTTAAATAAAAATAATAATATATATATATATTTTTTTTTTCTAATATTTTGTTGATATCCACAAAACTCTTTCACGATTGTCAGTATTCAATTATTCAATAGATTAATCAATTACTCAGATTTAATTTTCTGGCTACATTTACAATCCTCTTTAACATCTGCTAATGCAAAGATTCATATCTTATTTGAGTCTCAGTTGATCAACTAATGAGAGTAATGATAATTATAATTTTCCGTCCGGGATCTCGGGATTCCCAGGAAGTCGAAAATATTTTCTCGCTTTCCCGGGAAATCAAAAAGTCCGGGAAATTGCGATCCCTAAATATATGCCCTTGATATATAACATAATAAAACAAATTCTAACAAAGGGGGCACACCAATACATATGTTCTAATATTATCATCTCTCTTTTGTGCCGATCATTATTGTAGATATTATATGCATTAGATATTTTCCTACTCATTACTAAAAATTAATTGGACATTGGCTCTGCTTTAATACTAATTGTTATAATTATGAATTGGTTAGGATTTTTGATTTCATTTTTAAAAGAACAGTCGCTCTAAAAAAAACAATCGAGTAAACAACAAGTGAAGCTAAAAATATTCAGTGATCATTAAAATTCGTTACATTTTTTTTATTGACATTCTCTAAAGCATTATTTTATTACATTCTTATAAATAATAATATTAGTTAATAATATAATATTTAACAACATTATTCTAACAATATCTGAACAAGGATTAAGGAAAAAACTGTCATTTTATATCCTAATACATGATTTACCCTGTATAAAACTAATCTATATAGTCACAAATACATACATATTAATATAAAAACCATTCATATACACTCACAAATACATGTAAAGTTTTTGACATTAATGGCAATTATGCACGTCATTCGTACGAAGTGCCTGTCAGTTATATTTTCGAATACTACATAGTAAAAGGCAGCTGTCAATGCAATATTCCAATATTTGATGAGGGAAAAATTGTAACACAACAATATCGTTCGTTATATAACGAAAAACGCTAAAGCCATTTATTCATTCCTGTACTCTTCAATACTGATGGAATTGTTATTAGAAAATTTTGTTTAAATAACATGTCATATGGAAGACAGAAAGAAATACTCAAATATACATCAATATACAAAAAAAGTCCGGACAATAGATGCTTTAAAAATCCTTTAAAATGCCTTCATTTTCAGAAACAAAATTCAAAAGTGTAAAGCTAAATTTTATGGTTTCATTTAACAAGATGTTTAATATTTGTATTACCACAAATTGTAGGCTTTTAAAAACCTATTTTGGTATTTCTTGCTCTTTTGTTCATTTCATTTTATTTTTTTTATTTTTTTTTTTTTTACAAAAAATTACTATTTACTACATTTTAGTGTACTCATCATTTTTATGGACTCAAAATGTTGTTGGATTATACAAATAAGTAAATGAGCACAATAAGAACCGGAAAGACTAAACTAAATGAAACCCATAAAAGCTGGAAAAATGTTCTTTAAGCACATATTTTGCTGTATCTAAATGTCTGAGTTTTAACTATTTTCATTACAATTTCTTCATTTTTATATTTTTTTTTTTTTTTTTTCATTATTTGGGTGAATTTTTATTTGCTGCGTTATGTATCATTTCTAACATGGTTAACCTCTCTACTATTCTACAAATGGTTTGGGAAATGCTTACATTTCTGGTTGAGATTAAACTTCCATTAAGCTTTGACCATTAATAGTTTTGTACTCTTTTTCAACCAATTTTTTTAATTTTCTTTTAACATATACATATATATATATATTATTTTTTTTTTTTTGTTTTTTGTATATTTTTTTTATTTCTTTATTTGTTGTGGATACAAACATTTTCTCCGGTTGTTTGTTTTATATCCCTGTTTTATAGTCTTCTTTTTTCTTTTTATATACATATGTATATAACATTTCCCTTTTAACACAACGGAAACTGTGTATGAAAAGACATAAGTTGGCTTAAAGTCATTTGCTTATATAATCCTTTTTATGGCTGTTTCATGTACATGTCTTAAGCTGATTTGGTCAACAAAATATTGCAACACAAATTGCAATGTCTGTAATGGGAGGGAGCAAGTATGAGATACTTGAATATTAATGCTAAAACATTTACATATTTTTGTTAAAATTTTCATGTTAAAGATAATTTTGTTTGTTTGTTTTTTTTTTTTTTTTTTTTTTTTTGTTTTTTTGGTGGAGAAAAATAGTTTTAGTGGTTAGGTTTATTTTTACTTTGCTTTAGAATAATGTTATTAATGTTAAGAAAAAATTTAAAAGTTCAATCACATATTAACATTATTTAATTAAATCAGTTACTTCAAAGTTAAATATTAAAGGGTCCAACAATGAGAACCCAAAATAATATAATCATTCTGTTTTATGTAAACTTAACAAGTTACAACAAAAACATCTGCCGACGATCATTCATCTACAACTTTATCTACATATAATTATAGGGCTACTACTTACCCTACCTATTTATTCTCGTGTCAACTGCGAAATGTAACAAAATTATTTTAATACAATTGTCTTGAAATAAAAAACAATAAAAATTTAATTTGTATGGGGATTACCATTCTAATTGTGGAATTTGATAAGCAAATTATTCCTAAAAAAATAAGCTTTTACTAAAATAGTTCTTTAAATTTTCAAAAAATTAATATTTTTTATATGTTTCAAATTCCCAGCTCCGATCGAAGAATAAAGTAGATTTTACATTCGAAGCTTAGGGAATGCTGATGAGAGAATTTCAAGAAAATCGGTACAGCTGTCTATATATAAATCTATGTTCCCTTTGTGAAATATTTGACCAAATTTTCGTGACCGCTAATTCTGAAAAAAAAAATATTCGCCGTTGTTTAATCTGCAAATATTTTGTAAAAGAAAACAGCGTCCAAAAAGATTCGATAAACAAAAAATCAGCTATGATTACAATAATTATATATTGGTTACGTCATTTTCGCCAAGTATTTGACTAGTCTGTAAAACAAACAAACACAGAGTCATCTTTACATAAATATAAAAATAATTTCACGACTGAATTTGACGCTCTCTGAAAGATAATATGTATTATCTTATGTATATGTTCTAAGAGCTATGCTTATTTGCGAAATTCATTATTATTATTTTTATTTGGCTTAAAACTTTACAAAAAAATTAATAAAAAAAAAAAAAAAAATATATATATATATATATATATATATATATATATATATATATATATATATATATATAATTTGTATGGTATATATATATATATTGAAAGTCATGGTGTTTGTTTTTCATGTACATATTTATTGTCGTTTTCAATTCATACGTTATAAGTTTATACCAAAGTTGATTGCAATAAATAATTTCCGTTTTCCCTTCCTATTATATTTCAAAGCTTTTGACATTTTTATTACTTTTGTTGCTTCAAGCAATCATCAACCAAAAAACAAGAAACAAAAAAAATGATTTAAAACAATTTCTTAAATCATATGAAATAAATAAGAAGAAGCCATTAAGAATGCCTTTAACCTCAACATCAACCCACTGTTATAAGTATTTGTTATTATAATTATGTATATTTTTTATTGTAATACATATAAAATGAAAATGAAAAATAATTTTGTAAGAACACTTACACACTTAGCAAAAATCAAAGTTTAAAAATCAAAAGTTATTTATTTATTATGCTCGAGTAAAATTTCAATAAAACTGTTGGGTAAATAAAATGTTTAAACAACAACTCAAAACAAAAAGTTGCAACAAGCAAAATCAAATATAAAAGTAAAGTGAAGGTTAAAGAATTATATAAACGATGAGAATGAGAATACAAAAAAAAAAATACGAATATTTTAATACTTTTTGGTCGTCGGCGTCTCATTTTTCCTTTTTGTTTTATTAAGATGAAAGTAAGAATAAATATTTATTAAGTTGTGGGTGTAAGCAAAATTCAGATTTATAGGAGGTATGAGAATATTCAGAGGGTGCTACAAAATTTCTTTATAATTTAGATATTTTAATATGTTTTATGTCAATACAAAATAAAACTTTATAGATATTACTTCGCACTGCAAAACCCAGCTACTTGGAAAAATATTGTAATAATTTAAAATTCCGTCCTTTAGTTTTAATCTATTTCATTATCTTATTTAGGTTTTCTAATTCGCATTTCTTAATTTTCAATGGAACCAAAAAGAGTCCCATATATATTATATAATGATATAGGGTATAAAATGTCATATTTTTATTACTATTATACGCACTTATGCACTTGTAATTTAAAATGTCTTGAATTTAGCTTGCAATGAGTACAAAAGTAAGGATATTCACTATCCCAATAAGCATTTTTGCTGAAATTCAAGTTGAAACCAAATGTATTTCAAGCCTTGAATCCAGTACCAAGCATTGAATTAAAATAGTACTACACTTTAATTCAATAGCATTCTCCAGTGAAAAGGAAATTTAAATTCCAGTCAAATTTATTTTACTTGAAAAATTATATTTTTTTCAATAATATTTCAGGTTTAAAGTATTTTAATACTAGCTAATACTAGGTGTGCTTCGCAACCCCCCGAAATGAAATACATAATAATTAAAGGATTAAAAATATATATTTATTTAGTAATTAAAATCTAACATTTTTCTTAAAAATTAGTTCTTATTATAAATTCTTTTGATGTACAATATATATAGTTTTCATACTTGACCTTATTGTAATAAAATATAAGTATTTAACATATAACATTTTTTTTATTAAATAATTCTTATTCTAATGCCTTGGGATACACAATATTTTTTGTTTTTCCTTCTGGTGCGTATACATATAAATCTGCGGGCTTTCCCACTCGCGATATACTAATTTTTGTATTTAATTTTTATGGGAGGGACCATTCCCCCATAATCATATAGGTGTCAAATGTTTTCATGGATGTCAAAATTCTTTGTGCAAAATTTGAGCATTCCAACTCTAATAGTTTCTCAGAATTTTTGCATTTAATTCATAAATATTAATATTGATACCAAAGTGGCTCCGACAAAATTTTAGAACTCTAACTGTTATATTTTTTTTCAGATATGATAATTTAATATTTTCTTTATATGGGAGGTGCCACGCCCACTATTGCTAGTGTACCAATTTTTGTCCAAAATATTCATATTGAAGCTAATGCTAGTCGTACAAAATTTGAGCTCTCTAACTTTTATAGTTTTCCAGATATAAAAATGTTGGTATTAACTTTGTATGAGAGATGACACGTCCACTATTTCTTTTCCTCCCATTTTTGCACAAAATGTTCACATTGACACTTAAGTTTATTGTACAAAATTTGGGAAATGTAACTGTTATAGTTTCCTAAATTTATGGCATTGGGTATTGGCAAGCAATATTAGGCGTGGGATGTGCCACACCCCCTATTGCTAGTTCGTCTATTTTTTTTCCAGAATGTTCATATAGGTGTCAAAGTTGTTCGTGCAAAATTTGAGGACTCTAGTATTACCAATTTCCGAGATATACTACTTTTAATAGTTATTTAGTAAGTTGGCGTGGCACCTCGCCCACATGGAATTTCAAAATAAAAAGTAGCCTATTTTTCCTTCCAGGCATATAGGAATACACTGTGAAAAATTCAAGAAAATCGGTTTAGCCGTTTAGGCGGCTATAGACTTCAAACAAACATACATACATACATACATACATACATACATACATACATACATACATACATACATACATACATACATACATACATACATACATACATACATACATACATACATACATACATACATACATACATACATACATACATACATACATACATACATACATACATACATACATACATACATACATACATACATACATACATACATACATACATACATACATACATACATACATACATACATACATACATACATACATACATACATACATACATACATACATACATACATACATACATACATACATACATACATACATACATACATACATACATACATACATACATACATACATACATACATACATACATACATACATACATACATACATACATACATACATACATACATACATACATACATACATACATACATACATACATACATACATACATACATACATACATACATACATACAAACAAACACACATTAATTTTTATATATATACACCCAGAGAAATATCAATCACATACGTGTTGAAAACGATACCATTCTGTGTCAATAGTGAATCTACACCGTATGTGTTTAAATTAAACACTGCGTGTTCAATTCTTATTGAAAATCGATACCTAATTGGCACCAAGTTGAAACCATTTCGGTATCAAATTGTTAAATTACATATGTTTTCTATTAAATTTGTTAACGAAAGGTTTTAAAAAGCTGTTACCGTAAATTACCAATGTGAGCACAACCGTTGTTGATTTTGAATCGAATTTTTTTCCCTTAGTGTAGATTTGAATTTATGTCGCACTCCAGCAAAATTTTCCAAGGCTTGAATTATTGAAATTTGTGTGCTTATTGGGATTTTTCCATATTCACTATATTCCATAGTTAAAAAAATGTTAATAATTTTAAAAATTTCAGATTTAATAACATAAAACTTTAAATTAACATTTAATAATATTTCGCTTTTAAATATTGAACTTTTTAAATTTCTAAAAAGTGTTTCCTGAATACCATTAATAATGTTGCAAATATTTCGTTGCCCCATATACTATTTTCGTTTACTTTTCTTCTTTTTTACTTTTTTTGACTTTTGAAAAAGTAATAAAAATACTTTGTGTGTGCCAAAGCAAATAATAATAAAAACTCAATGTTTATATGAATGAAAAAGCCAAGCTAAGAATCAAGAAAGGAGGGAAAGTGGGTTTGTAAAAAAAAAGTAAAACGGGTAGAATATGTGAAATGCTGTAATATCTTCTGTTAAAGCGTCATCATCATCTGTTTAGAAGGAGCTGAATGAAGCCAAGTTAAGAAATAAAATAAAATAAAAATTTAACAAAATAAATAAAAAACCATAACACAGTTATATTCTAACACGCACACATACACACACATAAAATACGAAAAAGGATATAAAACGGTTTCAACACTCACAGACCCACATACTACTACAAAAGTAATATAAATACGTACAACAAAAAGTTTTCAAATTAATTTTGAAGCCTTTAAAATACAGTTAAATGGTCGACTAAACATTTTATTCCAAAAAAAAAATAAAATAAATACGCAGTTAAAGTTAATTCTTCTTGAAGTATGCTGTACTGAACTTTGGAACATTGCCGCGATTTTAAAAGGGATAAACAGTTAATAAAACCTCTTAATAGTCCTTTGGTATGAGAGACGTTTCATTTTTGTTTTTCTTATAAAATAACGTGACCATAATCTAAAATTGATTAAAGAAATTGTTTAAATATTTAGTTAAGAATTCTTTTTCTTTCATTTGAATAATTTTTCCAAAAATTTTTCTCATATTTTTTTACGTTGCGACGTAAGGTTCAAGTTTCTTCCTTCATTTACTCATTCATTTTACTGTAAAATGTGACTTCCTTTATGGTATTTATCATGTCCTCATGTTACTTTTTTAAACTCTTATAGAAATTACAAATTGGAGTAGATTTTTGTCACATTACAATATGTGTGTTGGTAAGTTTATAAATATGGGTTCATATTCATTCATTTTCTACATTCGTTATACTGTTTGATGTGTTGCCAAAAACACCAAACAATCATCTAAGAAAAAGTCTTAAACAAGTTTTCAAACAGGGGTAATTGCAGGAATTGTTATAAAAGTACTGCACCGGAAACAAAGCACTCTTCTTAAACCGGATGTAAGAAATTTTATGCATAAACGCACTGTTGTGGAAAAAAGAGACTAATGGAATAATCCCAAAATAAAACTTTTTTTCTTATATTGAATTGCCTTCTTCTTTATCGGTTTAGAGTATTTAAATATTCAATAAATGTGTTTAAATGCAAAACAATGAAATAATTTAATACATATATGAAATAAAGTATGCTTTCTTATGTGTATATATACGAGGGTTGTGTTAAAAATACAGTTTTATATTACAAATTGTTCCTTTTTATTTGCAAAACGGTACCATTTAAAAAATAAAAAACAATAATTTGAATTTATATGTACAACCTGTTTTTAAAGCAACTTTCTCAAGAAAGTTGTTAAAAAATATTTACAAGACTCTCCGCTTAAAAAACTTATTTATGAAGAACTTAAATTTCAATATCCAATTTCAAATAAATAAGTAAAAAAATATAAAATTTTCAAGAAACAAGTTTATTAGTTTAGAAGAGTACAATTAAAACAAAAGCGTTATAGAAACAAATTATAATTAATTTCAATAATACTATATTCATACTAATAATATTTATGTTTAAGTTTTACTATATTATAGTTTAAACAATAAAATATTTGAATATGGTTGTGTGAAGCATATTATATTTTTACCAAAGCTGAAACAGGTAATCATCCAAGCATAATAGTATATTTAAAACAATAAAATTTTCAAATAGACAGAGACAGGGTTAAAAAAATTTAATTTATTTGCTTTTTAAACATAGTTTGTGTGTTCAAATAATGAATACTTATTTTTCAATTATATTATGTTTACCATGGCATTTGAAAAAATAAATAATTATTTATTATAATTAATGAACATTATTTAATTAATAAATAAGAAATATTTGCTCATAAAAAGTTAAATTTAAGCATACTATGATAAATTTTGATCATGTTATAATATTTTTTGATGATAAAATGTTTAATCTTAATAATAATATGATAAAAATCGAAATAAATTTTATTAAAATCAGATCAGTGTTATGAAACAAATTTTAAATTCAGTATAAAAAATCGTATCATAATATAATAAGGTTGGATCATATAATATTTATCATCATCATATTTATTATTATTATTATTCAATCACATCATAGTATATTTTTCTTAGACTATTTTAAAAAACGTATATTACAAAAGGAAACATTATATAAATTTCAGGAAAAACTAATTTTTGTTTCTTGTTTACAATTTTGTTTTGTTTTTGAAACTTTGATCCTCAATTACATTTACACTTTACCAACCTGCTCTAATATTTCATCAAAACTTTTTAACAGAATTTAAAAACAAATTTATAATTGAAATCTAACAAAAAAAAAAAAAAAACACTTCATTTTTATAGCAAGACTTATTGACGGCTTCAAATAAAACAAAAAAAATAATAATAATAAAACTATATTTAACTTTTGCAATTGCATGTTGTTAATCAATATTAAATAAATATAAATTATAAATTAAAATAATTCCAATTTTATTAGCTTTAACTTAGTAAAGGTGTATACTTGATATAATTATTTTTTTTTTTTTTTTTTTTTTTGAAAGAGTTTGTTTATTTATGACAATTACACATCACGGAAATACAAAAATAAATTTAGTCAAAAGTTGTTAACATTTATTTAAAAGGAATTAGATGAAGTAAATTCTTAGCAAAGAATTTAAGTTATTATAATAAATACTTAATTGTCCTTAGTCAAAGACTGTCAAAAACTTATCTAATATGCCCACCACCAAGATACATGAGTGAGATTTGACACTGTCAAATGTCTCTTTTCTTTTCTTTAGCTTTCTTAAATGTTATATGTTTCTTTAAGGATCCAATTTAAATACAATCTAATTCTTTTTATTTATACTTGTGCTCCCCATAATTTTTATCCAGGTTTCTGTTGCATTCTCTAGAATTTTTATTCTATATACATTTTTTTACAAGAGTGTTTTACGCCAATTAATTTTCAATGCTAATTAAGTTTCTTCTTGCCTTTTTTTTCATTTTCTTTTATGCCGATTGTATATGGTTGTGTTCACTAGTATTTGAAAGCTATTGCAATTTATGTATATGTATGAGTTTGTGGGTGGGAATATTTATGTGGTAAATTCTGTTGATACTTATATACATTAGGGTGGCCCCAAAATGAAAAGTATCAATGTTCCCAGCTCAAATGAAAATTTAATTCATTTTAAGATATCGTTTCTCAAAATTTTAGACTAATATTATCCATTCGTGAACTAGATCAAAATGAAAATAGGTCCTTCTTTTGGGTTTTTCGGATTTTTTTCATATTTCTGCCAAAGGAAAAATTTTGAAAATTTGGCATCGCAAGAAAAGACTTTGGGGCGCGCATTTAATGACGTAACAAAAATTTAGGATCAAGTCCAAATAATTCTAAAATTTTGCAGTTTTTCACCAAAAATTTATATATTTGAATTTTTTACACATAAATATTTAAAAAAATAGGACCAAAATTTTAATGATATATAACACTTCAAGTAAAATACTCAAAAAATTTGTGCTAATAAGGGCATTTGTTTACAATTATACCAGTTTAGTAACACACACAGAGCGATTTTTTCTTTTCGATTTACAATAACAAATTACTCTCTGCGTATAACAAATATTAAACAAACCCACTTCTTAGCATAATTTTTGTGGGTATTTCAATTAAACTTAATTTATTCCATTGTTTGTTAATAGAAGTATGAATTGTTGTATATCAATAAAAAGCTTAGAAAATAACGCGTATTTTGAAAATAAATTTATTTAAATCCCTTCCATATAGAAATATTTGTGTACGAAGGAAATAATGTTTTGAAAAATTCTAATAAAATTTACACAAATTAAGAAACGGAAAAAACCGTTTCGGTATAATTGCTAGAGGATTACATTGTATTATTTTGGTCTTATTTTTTTTTAATATTTACATGTCAAAAATTCAAATATCCAAATTTTTTTTGAGAAAAAAATGCAAAATTTTGAAGTTATTTGGTCCTGGTCCAAATTTTTTGTTACGTCATTAATTGCGCGCCCCAAAGTCCTTTCTTGCGATACCAAATTTTCACATTGTTCCTTTGGCAGGAATATGAAAAAAAGGGCCTACTTTCATTTTGATCTATCTCACGAAAGGATAATGTCAGGACCAAAATTTTGAGAAACGATACCTTACAATGAAGTAAATTTTCATTTGATATGGGAACATCGATACCATATTTTCTCTACATACAAACGGTGCCACCCTAATATACATACATACACATGTATATATATAAGTTATATAAAGTAGTATTTATTTTTCATATGTTTATATTTTTTTTATATATACTATTTTATAAATGTAGTTATATTTGTATGTGTATGTATGTAAATGTATTTAATGTCATTTAATTTATATTGACATTTCTTGCTCCCATTTTACCATTTTTATTTTATGTTATTGTAGTGTAACCAGAGTTCCTGTTGTGTGTTGTTCACTTTATAATGATGTTGTTGCTGCTACATATATAAGGCAGGAAACAACATACAATTAGAGTGAAACACAATTTTTTTTTTTTTTGCACTTTAAATAAGAATTTACATTTGTACTTTTTTCTGTTTTTGTTTCATATAGAAACTTGTGTTTTATGTCACTAATTGGCCTTATTTAACTAATAAAATGTACGGTTGAATTATAAATTGATGTGAACGTTTTTGCTTTTTTACTTTATTAATTATATAATTGTGTTCCCGGGATATCAAGTAATATTTGCTATAACTAAAAAGGTGTGCTACTTAAACACAGTAGCAGTAGGGAGTATATTGACTGGTAGACTTGTCGCACTTAAATAAGAAAATAATTACAAAAATTAACATTTTTAATTGAATTTAAAATGTGTGTATATTTAGCGGAATCATAAGATAATCAATTTTATTTGTAATTTGTTTCTACTTATAAATAAAAAGGCCATTTAAATATATCTAAGGTATTAAAGAATCAATATATTAAAAATAATTAAATTAATATATTAATTCTGCTACCAAAAATTTATGTTTAATATGGTTTTTTATTTAAAAAATTTAATACAATTGTGGTTCAAAATTTAAAATTTTTTCATAATTAAATTTTATGAAGGTGATAAAGTAGTTTTTATAGAACTTCTACAACAAATTAATATCACCCAAATTCATTTATATATTTGTTCATATTTTTATTTAATTTAAAATACAAAATACCTTTTATTTTTGTCATCATAGGTTTTTATGTACCTTGAAGTGCGTTATTTTATAACTTTTACACTTTTTTCATAATACATTTTTTTCATTTTCATTGTATTAAAAAAAAAAAAAGAAATTGTTGTTTTTGTTCCTGTAACACTTTCTCCCAGGGGAAATTATCAGAACATGTTATAATGGCAATTGTTGTTTTTGTGGCTATAGTTGCTGTTTCGTTCAGTGTCCCACAGTAAATTGTTACAATTTGAAAACTTTATTTATTTCAACTTTTTTTTACCCATTTCCCTCCTTTTTCACACCCCCTCTGGAAGGTGTGCAAAATTGTTGTTTTGTAAAACTTTTTCTTCTCTGTAAAGCGCATAAAGGCAAACAAAGTTTTATATGATTTTATATGATGTTGTTATTTTTTTTTTTTTTGTTTGTTTGTTGATTTTATTATGGCTGATTAAAGATAAAGTTTTTAAATATTTTCAAATTAACAAAAATTGTATTACAAATTTGTTATTTTTTATTTATAAAATTATATAGGGGAATTTTTGTTTTAATTACATAAATAATTTATATCTTTTATCGCAAAATGATTGTAGCACTTTTCTGGAGGGAGTTGAAAATATTTATAATTTATTAGTTCAATTGCTTATTTATCGCAAACACTTTATAACTTTACAATATTTTAATTTAAAAATAAAATTAATTTTAAAATTTCATTAAAAATAATTTAGAAACTTTTTCAAATTCTGTTTTGAAATTTGTTCTTATGATAGCAAATAACTACATATACCAGGATTTAAGATTTTGTAAAAATTTTCCAACAATCTTAGCAGTAAAATAAAATTCGTGTAGATAGCAGCCATATTAAAACTATTGCATTAAATATTTTAATAATTTGGTACCTTGATCACTAATTTCCTTTACTTTTCAAAGAAAGTATTTTAAAACATTTAACTTCTTAAATATTTTATTAAGTGGATAAATTGAATTTTTGATATCTTAACAAAATCTTTAACAATATTGAAATTAAAACCAGACATTTAAATTGTGAAATATTAAAACAAAAACCACAATACATAACTAAAAACAAGACTACCACAAACATTTTACAAAATGTATTTTGTAAAAGCAAAAGAAAAATAATAATAATAAAAATGTAAAATTAAGCAAACAAGTCAGTAGTAAATGATACAAAACCAAAGAAGAAAAAAAGCTACGAAAATAATACTCCAAACAAAGGTTCCACTTGATTACGGAAAAGTACAAAGAAAAACAGAGAAATAAAAAAATTAAAAACGATACAAAAAATGTAAACAGTTATAATCCCTAAAGTGACCATGGCCACAAAATGTGGGCAAATAATCTAAAAAATTAAAAAAAAAAAAAAAAGTGTACAAAGAAAATATTGTATTTTTAAAACACTTAAATAAGAAATAAATGAAGCCCCTAAAGAAACAACAGAAAAAGTGGTCTGGAGAAAAAGGAAACAATAATTCTCCAACAAAAAATAATGATAAACATTAAAAAAAAAAAAAAAATGAAAGTGAAATGAAATCCTGGTTCATTTGCAAACTCAAATACATACATATACACTCTCACACATACTTACAACCAATTATATTTGTTAACAACTGCAGACCCTTAAAAATTTAATTGGTAGATATTGTTTATTCTTTTTTATCTTTTTAGTTGGTGGTTTCTTGTGTTTTTTATTTTTATTATTATTTATTTTTTTGTTAAATTGACAAATTGAGTTGACTGTCCAGACCTTTAGGTAACAAATACTCTTTCAAATACTTTGTACGAACAAAACTTTTACCCTCTTTGAATTCGTGTTATTTCTTTTATTTGGTTTTTCTACCATTAAAATTTGTTTCTAATTAATTTTTAAATAAGTGAAATGTTGTTGAAATTGCCTTAGGAATTATAGAGTATATAAGTGTAGCAACAACTTGGTGGAAAAATTTTAAATGGAAACAAATTTATGTATAAAAAATGTGAAAACCCACACAAACGTTGGACCCAAAAAACATAAAATAATGATTTAGTAAGAAAAAATTAAATTAACAAAAGAAAAAAATACTAAAAAGCAGTTGAAAATATATTCAAAAAGCTCATTAGGGTGGTTTGAAAACCAAAGAAAATTTCTATAATTCAATAACTTCTTCATATTACTGAATAAAACTAAACAGGTAATGATATAATATGTTATAGAAACTAGATCTTAAGGTTTCAATCTTCAGTTTTAATCATTAACAAAATTTTTTGGTAAGTTGAGTCTTTTTTTCTAAATTTGCACTCAATTTGTTTATATGAACCACTAGTGAAGTGAACTGTATTACTCTAATGAACTTACAAGAAATATGTACACCAAATATGTATGACTATTTATAAATAAAAAAATAAATTAAATAAAAATAAAAAATACAAAAACTAATAACAACAAAAAATAGAAGAAAATTCTCTTACAGGCTTTTTAAATGCCTTATCTTATTGAAAAGTAGTTTGATTTATTTAAAATATAAAGTCTACAGTGTTGGTTATTTAAAGGAAAATATCTAGATTGAAATTTTTAAAGCATTTCATACCTATGCCTTAACAATTATGTCTTACTCAAAATTTTAGTAAACCAAAGTTATTTCATAACCCACTGTGCATGATAAAACTATTGCTCATACATATATAGTATATGTATAAAATAAGTACTAACTTTTTTACAAATCTGTAAACGTCTGATGATGAAAAATTATAACAATTTTTTTCTTTTACTTGCACTAACACACAGCTCTACTAAAACTTAATGAAAATATATATGTACATTTCAACAAAATAATCACAAGGAATATGAAAACAGTACCAGTTCCACTTACCAATACACACACTCGCCTGCACACTCATAAAGAATAATATAAAAATATTACAAAAAAAAAAAAAAAATAATAAAAAAAAATCCACAACTTAAATCCCAACAAATTGCACATATTCGCAATAATATGGCTTTGGATTTGTTGTAAGCTTCATAATATTTTTCTTCATTTCGTACGTTGTTTGTACGAACGAGTACGATTGGAGTACTTGAGAACATTTTAGTCATTTTTTCTTTTTTTCGATCATTTTATGTCTCAATGGATCAGAATTTTTATGATGAAATCGTGGCAGCAGTATTAAATATGTTCTTTTTTTATTATTTATTTTTGTCATAATACTTTTGGCTTACAAACCACTACCACCAACACACCAGGGGAACATATTAGGTCTTTGGCCAAACCAACTCATTCTCTTTCAGTATTTTGTGTCGCTTTTAACGTTATAAAACATCCAATATTGTCATCGTATATGAATCATAATAATATCCTTAAGGTTTCTTAAACATACATACATATGTGTGTGTATGTGTGTAGATAGCTGTGTGGGCTTCATTTATATATATATATATGTGTGTGTGTGCGTATTAATATGAAGAAGCTTTGAAAGCCATTAAAGCTTATGTTGGTTGGAAGGACAAAATCAAGATAAAAATTGGATTTATGTGCATTTAATGATGAGACAAATAGGATGGATTTTGCGGTTCGTTTATTATTACTGCCCATCTAGACATTTATTTTTCTGTGTCGTTATTCATTTGCTTTTTTTTCTTGCTTTTGTTTTTTCCATCTCATTTTCAGTCTCATTTTAACGAAATTACATTAATGGTGTTTATGCTTGTGCAAAGTGTTTCATGTTGGACATTTTTATTTATTTATTTATATGTATATATCTTTATGTATGAACGTATATGCATTTACAGTGGAGGATAAATAAAAAGAATTAACATACATATGTATATTAATAAATCTTAGCGAGTAAAAAATTATCGTTCATTCCACGAAAGATTTTAAAAAAATGACAAATTTTTGATTTTAATTTTCTTTTAATATTTTTAAAAGCAGTATCTTTACTATAAAATGCAATTTTTCTGGAACAAGAAAATTTACAATTTTTAATACATACTTTTTTTAATTACCACAAGTTTTTTCATACAAAAATTTATTATTATTATATTTTTTTCATTCTTGGTTTCTCTCATTTAGTAATATTTAACTATAAGTGTTTATAACTCCTTAAAAAAGTATATGTATATAAAAAACTTATTTTTTAAATAGTGGTCAATTTTGTCTAAGAATAGTAGAGAGAAAAATTTTAAAGGTAGAAATTTAAAAGGTAGAAATTTTAAAAAAATTCATCGTAAAATTGCTTTTGCATTATGTAAATAAGAATGGCAATGTTTGATGGACAAAATGTTATCGAAAAGAAAAGAATGATTACTTTGTAATTGGCTATGTACCTCCATAGTTTATGGTCCCTGTTTAAATCAGCATAACGATGCATATTTTTATTATATTTTATAAAGTGAATTTCTATATTTATATGAATTATTATTATTGTTATTTTTAACATTATTTTTACTTCATAAAATGTATGAATACACCCTTGAATTAAATTGAATTTTTGTTAAGTGTATTATTTAAAGTCGTTAACTCTAATTATAACAATTATAATAATGTGAAACAAGTGGAAACGAACCACTAATTTTGTTCTAAAAAAGCCTTAGGGGCAATTAAAAAGAAATATTAAAATCACTTACAATCAAAACTCCACTAGGTAAGCATCTCTTGCTTTTATAAATAAACATTATTAACATAAAAACTAATTCCTTTGGTTTTTTTATTTCTATTCTTTTTTTGTCTACTCTTCCCAAACCCGCTCAACATAACTTATAATTTCTCATTCCTGAGAGATTATAAGTTTTTAAGGATTTATTTTCATCCAAAAAATAAATCCAATTTAATACAGTCCCTATTCTAGTCTATCTAAAAATTAAAAGAATTCACAGTTTTATAAACAGCACATAAAGTACGATTAATATCAGTTCCAATAAAAGAAGTTAAATGTTTTAAACTTTCAGACCTAATTGGAACACTTTATATACCCCCATCAAAAAGATGGGAGTATATTGATTTTGTCATTCCGCGTGTAACATGTCGCAAAAATCATTTAAGACCCCATAAAGTATATATTTTCTGGGCCCTGATTAAATTCTCGAACGGAACAACCTAGGTAGATGAAATTTGGCTCAAATATTTATCATATATTTGTTTGGTATTGAGCAAGTGAGCAAAATCGGTTAATAAAAAGTTATGGGTAAAATAATAAAAACACAGAGTATCCCTTGTAGCTTAATTTCATACTTTTCTGTTGATATCTTTTAAACAAAAGTATATACGATAACGAAATTTTGTACAGATAGTTCGAAGGTCAATATAAACTTGGAAATCAAAAATGGGCGTGTTCCGGACACTTTTCCACCCACTTTTCATATCAGGTAAAACGTCAACGAAATGTTGTACAAATAGTTCAAAAACCACTGTAAACTCGGAAAAAATGGGTGTGGTCCGCCCATCTCCCATATTACGTAAACTTCGAAAGAGTTAATGGTGGGTATATAGATTCGGCCGGGCCGAATATAATGTTTACTTGTTATTATATTTCAAAAACTATTTTCAAAAAAGTAGTATTTATAAGGCGTTTTAAACACAAATAAGTTTCTAAGTAGTTTTTTGGGTTTTACCGCCAAATAAATATATTCTTTTAGTACAATTTTAATTTATTTAGTTTTTGTTTTATTTTTATTGTTATTTCTATTGTTTCAGTTATTTTTTATTTTTTGCTATTTATTTTTAAGGTTTATGAGGTGAAAAGTGTTTTTAAGTGTTTTCAAGCACGAAACCCAAACACTTTACTTCAAAATATTTTGCCATGTCTTGTTATGTTCAGAAAAGTTTCGTGGCTCAAAACAATTGTAATTGTAAAATGTTCTAAACAACCATATTTATTCATTTATCTATCTATCATCAGTACTTTGGACTT
The DNA here is from genome assembly GCA_951394005.1 of Protophormia terraenovae. NCBI lineage: Eukaryota > Metazoa > Arthropoda > Insecta > Diptera > Calliphoridae > Protophormia > Protophormia terraenovae. Next base: position 151,182,160 of record OX596074.1, read on the forward strand.
GTTTTGTACTTTCTGCCCATCATTTTTTTACTACAACTTTGGACTTGTATACTTGTTTTGATACTTTCAACGTTGCTGTTGTTTATTAAAACTCATTGAAAAGTTGTTACCTAAAGTATGTTGTAATTTTATTGCCATCTGATATATTTCAACTTTATTTGTAGTCGTAATTTGCTGCTTCTTGTTGTATTCAATTTAACTCGCTTCATCTAGCAATCGTTTTCTAACTAATGCTACTTATGTATGATGTATATCATTGCAAATACATTTTAACGAGAAATTTTAAAACAATTTAGTTTGTGTTACTTCAAATACGAAGAATGTAACAAAATATTTATTTATACTCTCGTAGTTATGTTTACGTCATACGAGTATTTTGAATTACGAATGTATGGCATAAAAAGGTGTATAAAATTGTTCTCTTTATTTGTAACATCTTGTCGAATCGATAGATGCTAAAAAGTATTTCTTGATATAACTAACCAACTAAAATTCATAAACCAATTTGTTCTTAACAAATGGTATTAATCTGTAATCCATATATAGTTTTAATCTACCATTTTTAAGGTGAAAAATACTGCAACTGGTAATTAGATCTCTGAAACTAATACATGACATCCTTAAACATCATACCGTTTCTCTAAATTAATTTATTTAAAATGGTGTAACGTAATTCTTTAATACTACTAACTAATGAAATAGTTTTCAACTAACAAATAAAAAACTTCAGCAATAAGTTTAAAGGAAGTCCAATAGTCAAGTCACGCGATTTCTGACTTACATTCTTTCAATGTATTTTAATTTATTTCATATGTTAAGAAGTTTATATGCATTTGTTGCTATTATGTAGTTTCAAATTTATTTCACTTATGTGTGCATTAAAATAAATTTTTGTATCTATAGTTTGTTGTATGTTATTTGTATATTAGTTGAATTTGTTATTTTTATCTGTAACTCAATATCTTATATTGCTTTTTATTGTTTTGTTACATTTCAGGTAAGTGATGTTCTGTAACACAATAATAGAATTCAATTCCTTTTTGTATTAAAGTTAATTAATGTTTCAATGGAAGTTTGTAATTGAAAATAGTTAAAAGCAATTGAGCGATTCTATTGATATTAAACACGAAGGTTATTTAGACACTGTTTTATAATGTATTTTTAGAAAGTGATATAATATCTACTGCAATACATATGATTGGGAGATATAGGTAAATTAATTTTAAAAGTGGTAACAAAAACAATTACGAGAAATATATGTGTAATTCTCTTTTTACGTTTACCTTTATGAAACCGACTTTTAACCTCAAATATCTTTTTTTATTATGATTTTTTCGAATGACTCTATGCAATTATGTTAAAAACATATATCTCGTTATTTTTTTTAACAAAAACTAAAAATTTTTAGTAAAAAATGCATTGAAATTTACATAAATGTAGTTTTTGTTTGCAACTCAATAAGAAATATATAAAAAACATTTTAAACAAAGAACGAGAATACTGAAAATATCCATTTAGCAAATTAAGATTTCCATTCTTAAATGAGTGTGTATGATAATATTGCATTTTTTGCTTATTTATTTGAAATTTTTGTCGCTTTTTGAGATAAATTTATACGTATTAAAATTTCCCTTTATTTTGACAAAAATTAAAATTCCTTCTATTTTTCCCTTTAGCTAAAATTTGCGTTAAAAATTCCTTCAAAAAGGAAAATTCCCTCCTTCCATCTGACATCACTGAAGTTTGAACCCAAAAAGTAAACGAGTTTGAAAAATTGCCTATATATTTAAATAATAATACCTATATTTAAACAGACAAATTTCTAAAAACTAATTATTAAATTAAAAAAAAAAAATAATAAAATTCATCATCATTTATACACAGAAAACAAATACAAAATTTAAATTATGCCATTTTCTAATACATACATATTAAATTTGTTTTATGTATTATACATGTGTGAACTTGTAAATGGAAACCAGAAAGCGGAATTTGTGTGTGAGTCTGTGATTATAAAAAGGAAATTGTGTGTATGTTTTGTTGACAAATAGTCGCCCTTTTCCATAGAGGTTAACAAATTTATTGCTCATTTCGCTTCCATTTACGAAAAACACACCAACAACAACCGATTGCCATTTTCAACATGTTTGCTGTTGACCCTCAAATATTAATTTATTATTGCAAGCAACGGCAGCAACAACAATAGCAACGACGGCGACAGCTACAATGATTCTAACGACAAAACAAATATTGTATAAAAATACATACAATTGCATTGTTCATTAGATTAGACGATAACATAGAGAATTTTATTTTTGTTAGTATTAGTAAAAGATGTAAGGAAATTAATAAATGTGTTAAAAATTAAAAATAATACGAAAAAGGGGAATAACAAAAAGTACTTTTTATCTTATGTTAAAAGTATATGAGCAATATTCATTTATATTAGCTTAGCAACTGCTTTTGTCATTATATAATGGACTATAAGCATTCCTTGTAAAATTCTTAAAAACCTTGCAACGTGATTTTATACACATTTTTAAAATCCTGTGCAATTTGAAGAGAATTTCCTGTTGTTACTGCATTTATTAGTATTACTACATTCATATGTATGTAATAAAGAGACGCCCAACAATGGCTTACATAAGTATGTATGAGCATTTATACACTTCTGTTATTGACATCAATAAACAAACATAAAAACAAAATAAAAATTGTAATTGACGACAATTGTCGTCTAAGAAATGTGTGTATTAATAACTGTCAACAACAAATGTATGTAGGAAAAGGAAATCATATTGATGTAGGTACACTTACATAAGCGGAAACTCAAACACCCACAAATGTATGTATACATATATGTATGTATACATCCTTGAAAAAACAAGTTATATAGACATAGAACGATCAATTGAAAAATCTTTTTAAATTTCATATTTATTGATAAGAAGCATGAATTTAAATATTATTAGCAGAGAAATTTTTAAACTATAAATCTAGCACCTTCAAAGCAAAATAATATTTTTTAATAATGTATCAAAAGACTGGTATTCGTAATTCGTATTACCAGAAAATATTGCATAAATGTTATAAAATATTTATATAGTAACATTACAAAGTATATATCCCTTTATAAGTAGTAAGTTCATTTTAAAACTTCAACTGCGCATGCTCAATTTATAAGATAAAACAAAGTTACATCTATATGAAAGATAATATGATTGGTCGCTCGTTAAATGCACAAAAATAAAATATATAAAATAATAAAAAATATTGACATGAAAAATATTTATTGCTTAACACAGGTGTGATTGCGTTTTTTATTACTTTTGACTTTTTTTATAGATTTGAAATTAACTTGCTAGAAATATTTAAGGAAGCCATTCTCTTTTGGATATTTATTTATTTTATATTTATGATTTTATTTTGCAATAAACGTTTATTGCTATAGATAACAAATATATTAAATTTTATAAAAACTAAAGTCATAAGAAATTTTTGACATTTTTTAAAATTAAAATTAAACTTGATAAAATACATACATTGATTAAAATATTACATGGTATTGTTAATGATGTAATAATTTTAGCATCGTAAATTTGGTTTACTTAAAAAAAAAATCCTTTATTAAAATTAATTTCATTATCATCAGCAGTTTCACTTTATATACAACACTTTTATATATAACAGTTTTTATATAACATGAATTCAGAACGCTAGCACAGGTTACTTACTCCTGAGAGTATGACATTTAAGAAATATATGGGCAATTCTCTTTCTACGTTTGCCTTCATGAAACCGACCTTCAACTTCAAATATTTTTTTAAATTCTGAATTTTTTAAACAACTTTTGATGTAATTATGTTACCAACACTTTTTGCTGTAACAGAAAAAAATTCAAGACCTGAAACGGTTCCATGTGTTCCCGGCAAGCACCCAAAGTCAAAAATCCTAAAAAAAAAGTGTTTGAAACTAACAAGTTTTTTTTTTATTTCTTTTTATTACTGTAGTTGCGGATTTTAGCATAAATATCCAATTCTTCTAATGTAGACTATAAACACTTGTAGAAAAGAACCAGCATAGCTTTAATTATCGTGCAATTAACCAGTGTCAAATTGTGTTGTGCAAAAGTCGTGAAACCAAATTTTAAAAAATTTTAAAATGTTGCAGTTTTTTCAATGGGGATTTTACGCCGTTTCGGATATTTCAAAATTCAAAACAGAGCCTAATAGCTCTTGAAATTATGCATCATATGGCATATATCTTGTTAATGTGCCCTTAACAAAAATGCTGTAAGAGTTACCCAAACTTGGAAAGAAAAAACGTGAATGGCTCAAAGAGATGCCTTTTTCGCGAGGCAAAATCTCAAAGTTATTTCAGTCAAGCTAGAGTATAGCGTTATCAAAGAAGATTTCCAAATGACATTTAAAAATCATTGTGGCGTTTTAAAATATTAATTTGCTAAACGTGTATAGCTATTTTAAAGGATCCAGCAATTTTGCATATTTGGTTATAGCGGATATTGGCGTTATAAATCAATTTTAAACTGAAATAAGTTCCTGTGTAAAGTTTTATCTACGCGGAAAATATAATTTCAATAAAAATATTCATCAACGGTTTTCACGGGCTAAGAACACGATATTTTTAGTTTAACATTAATCGTCGAGGCACACCCAAGGCGCTAATCAAAATTGGCGATGGTATATGTCAATCTGTAGCTGCTTTAATACCATATATCAAAATCAATATGGCGTTCGAAAAAAAGTACGATTTTTCATTTAATGCAACTTTAGAGATTTGACTAAGTGCAATTAAAAAATGTATATAAGTGACATTGTTTTATGACTTATTAAAAAAAAAAAAAGATAAATTTTGCAATAAATGGATGAATATGAACAAGACTACAGCACTAAAAACTGAATTTTGCAAATTTTATAAGAAGGTTTAATAATTACTAAATCGCTAATATATCGACGCATACTTAAGTTATAGCGATATTTTTAATTTGTATTTTAGATACAGCATTGTAGAGTACATAAATGCAATAATTTTTTATTTTGGACTATAAATAGAATTTTGGCAATTTTTTTAAAAAATTTTATCTTAAACCGCCATAACATTGCACTATGGTTTCGCTGACCACTTTTCTTGGCCAAAACTAATTTTGGTAACATTTTCCTTTTGTGTTTTAATTATCGTAGTTGTATAGCAAACACTTTAAAATACCAGAAAATTGATTTTTTTCTTACTTTCACTAATTTGTCGCTATAATACAATAGATCAAAGTAGAGTTTCTTAAGCAAATTTAAAATATGTATAAAAAAGGTGACTTTTTCAACGGTTTTCATTAATTTATAATTATTGAATACAACAATTTTTTAAATAAGTTTATTATTTAAAATAGTAATTAGGATAAGTACTTTTATAATTGAATACGAAATTAGTTAGAACTTGTTGTCATCTTAGAAAAATACGGTTTGTTTTACAAAACCCAAAATGAAATTGGATTCGTACAAAATTTTACGTTTCATTAGACCTGCAAGTTTTTGGTGAAAATTGGTAAAGAAAAACTCAACGGAAATAAATAAATATATATCTGGGCTATATTTACCATATTGTCTCGTTTTGCGATTTTTTGCGATTTTCGAGAAAATACATTTTTTCCGTATAAGTTAGCATTGGAAATTCTTATCATTTACAAAGGTCTAACCTATGAATAAAAATGCCAAGATTAAAAAATAAAATAGCAGATATTGCTAAACTATAGTTGTGTATCAAAATTAATGCTGCTAAAGCAAAATGCACGCCTTTGGCTTGAGTTATAAGTGAAATATGTTAAAATTTCCTTTGTAATGAATTTACTTCTGGCACATAAAAAGAGTAAAAATTAATTAAATTTTTAAAATACAAAATAAATACATTAAATTTTGATTTTCACCCAAATCATATTTCAAACAAGACAATCAGTTTTTTTCCATTTTTGTAATTTTGGCCAAGAAAAGTGGTCATTGAAACCATAGTGCATTGATGCCGTTCGGTAAAAGTCATTCACGCGAACAGATCTGTGTTCCACTAGAGCCAAGCAATGTTGGTACTAAATATCGTTGATGTGCCATTTAAAAATTTTCGACATTTTTTTGAACATCAAAAGTAAACGATTTGAAGAATTTCCCATATAAACCTTACATTACGCAATGCATGAATGATCAATCATAAAAACTATATGTAGATGTATAATAAAGTTGATTATCACTATAGATATTCAAACACACGGGATTATTATATTTCATAAAAGACTCATTTCGAGATACCTTATATTGGAATGTTTTTCTCAAATAATTTGTGAAAATACGCAAATGGTGAAGAAAATTATTAATTTTTTGAAAAAATATTCAAAATATGAAAACACCATATATCAAAAATCCTGAACGATATAATAATAACGATCCCAAAAGTGAATAATTTATATTTGAAAATTGTCAAGTTCATTACCAATAGAAACAAATATGCCAACAGTAAAAATTAAATCGAATTATCCAGATCTACTCCTGAGTTTTTATACCCTGCACTACATGAGCAAATAATATTGTTATTTCTTATGCTATTTTTGTACCCACCATCAAAAAGATGGGGGGTATATTGATTTTGTCACTCCGTATGTAACATGTCGAAAAAATCATTTAAGACTCCATAAAGTATATATTTTCTGTTTCCTGGTTAGATTCTGAGTTGATCTAGCTATGTCCGTCCGTCTGTACGCCTGTCTATCTGTTGAAAGCAGGATAAGGCTCGAACGGGACAACCTAGAGGGGCGAAATCTGTCTCAAATATTTGTGTTATATAAGGTTTGTTATTGAAAATGGGAAAAATTGGTTAATAAACAAAAGGCTAAATACTAGAAACACAGGGTGTCCGTTGTAGCTTCATTTCAAACATTTCTGCTTTTATATCTTAAAATGTTGTAGCATGTACGACTACGAAATTTTATACAGATAGTTAAAGAGTCGATATAAACTTGGAAAAAAATGGGAGTGGTCCGCTCACTTTACTGCCAACCTCCCATATAAGCTGAAAATTCAACTAAATTGTGTACAAATAGTTCAAGGACCAATGTAAACTCAGAAACAAAAAATAGGCGTGGTCCGCCCACTTTACCGCCCATCTCCAATATTACGTAAAAGTTGATGGTGGGTATATAGATTCGGCCAAGCAGAATATAACACTCTCGCTTGTTTTATTTATTTAAATTCTATAATTCTTATCTTAGACTCTATGCGTCTATGTAGGTAGGAAATAATGATGTCCGTCTATCTTTCCATGTGCCTGTTGAAAATATCTGAGAATATTAATATTGAATATCGTTAATTGCGGTCCATAAATGGAAGTGAACCTATTTTTTGTATTCTTCTTCAATAATCTTTTATCACTTATGCTCCTTTCAAGAATGTATACAAGTACCAATATAAAGACTATAAACAACTGAAATTTTTTGTTTGTCAGTAGCATCTTCTTAGTATGTTTAAATATTTCAATTGTATAATTCTATTTCGTTTATTGCTCTTACATTAAGTATTTATACATAATTTATACAATCTAAGAGAATATGATGACATTTAAAATATGTAACACCATATCAAGCTAGTTATAATGGCAAAATACACTTTACATGTGTATCATTCATATATTCATTCATTAAACCAACACTTTCGTTAGTTTTCCTGTCCCACATGGGCACAACAAACATTTCATATGACATGTCATACATTTGTAATCAACAAAACAATAAACACAACACACAACAACAGCACTAACAACAACAATGTACAAAAACACTTTTGTAAATGATGTTTACTTACTATATATACGTATATAGATACATCTGTGAATTTTTCTATGGTTGTATGGGTTTATGAGTGTATAAGTGTGAGTATATCAACTTAAAAGCACTTTTCTTAATTGAAACGCAACTTGTAGTCGCGTTGTTTTTTTTCCACAGACAAATAAATACAACTACAATGCATACATATGTATTAATGTGTGAATAAGTGTGGTAGTGGAAGACATATGTCTTTTGATCCATTAGTGAAAATTATACCCTTTTACCCATTTTTTGCTTTCACTTTGTACAAACTGTGTAAAAAAACGAGAAACTTAAGTTGAAACTAAAAGTATATTGCAAAAATGGGCAGGTGTTATTTGTTTGTTTGTTTGCCTTGCTGTAGTTGGTTGGGTTTAAATGTAAAAAAAATAAAGAAAATACAATAACAATAATGCAACATTTGTAGTTAAGTCATGTAACAATTTAAATAACATTTGAACACAGTTATACTTACACACCTACACTCACGTTTATATAAACATATATTGTTGCAATAAAATAAAACATATGTGTGAGTATTTTTTATTTTTTTTTATTTTTAACATTAAGAATGGGACACCTTTCTCTTATATTGTAGCCATTAACCTACAACTCGGTAATAAAGAACAGTCTATAACCAACCAAACATACATACATTTGAGTAATAAATGGGTGAGACAAATATACGAAGAACGATGAGTACTTTGAAAAAAATGGGACACCATAAGTGTATAAAATACAATACTTAAGAAAATTAAACAGTGGAACTCAATAGAATAAAGTAAATTTTTTTAAACATAAAAAATTTTTGGAGATCATTTAGCATATGTACTTTTGGGACAAATGATTATACATTCATCTACTTTAGTTAGATATTGTCTTTGTTGAAGTGAATTTCACTGCATTTTTAATTTTACATTTCTTTTACCACTGTTCTCTAGGAATTTCCATAAATATACGTTAACTTTGTCATCTCGTCTGTAAAATATAACCTGTATATATTTTTCTATCGCTTTACAAACATCGTTAGCTTATGTGCCATCTGGATAAAGAAGGTAGTTTAACAATTGTTGTCGGTAGGTTACATATAATTCTGCCTAAACTGTCCATTAAGTTGCTTTTAAATAGCTTTTTTATTTATTTTTCTTTTTTTGTTTTTCAAATTGTTGCCCAACAATACAAAATTCTACTTTAACATTTCCTTTTAGAAACAAAACAATTGATGTCAACACGCAATACGTTCATTTTGTGACAAAAAACAACGACGACGACTCACAACCGGAAATGTAATGTAACTTAATGTTACCCCAGTGATGTACACATACATTCGCACTAATACTCACATACGTATACAACATTTACGCTTTCAATTGGGACTCAATCGCTCTTACTTACTACAACTTTTATATTTAAACTTAATACATTTATTTCATTCAGTCATACTTGACTGAATCAAATGACGTTTTTTATACCCTACAATCTTTGCAAGACAAATAGGAAGTCTTTTTATATCCAATAATAATATTGAAAAAAATTTCCATTTTAAACTTAAGAACTTTCACTTATTCGAATTTTTTCAAATATTTTATTTTCTATTTACCTAAAATTTTTAACAAAAAATAATTATATAATAGGAATTGATTTAGGGTACCATATATTTCGCCAATAACGACTATAAATTTTTTACTTATTTTTGTCGTAGTGTGTGAAAGTTTGAGTTTTTTTTTTTTATTTTTTTATTTTTAACTTAAATATGTTTCTTCTATTTGATAATTTTGTTTTGTTTGTTTAAGGTTAAACTAAAGCTAAATTGTTTTTGGGGGTAGATTGGCGCATTGAAATCCCGTGTAGTAGTTTTTGTAGTTGAAAATATTGAGGTGTTTTTTGTGAAGTTTTTAAGTAAATTAAGTTAGCATAGCATGTAAAATTGTATTATTTGTATGCTTTTTAGACACCATTACACTTGTAATTGTGATTGTAATCTTTAAATTGATTACTAAACTCAAACACACTGACATACACAAACACTTATTTATATATAAAAACTAAGGCAAAACATTTGTAATTTTCAATACACACATACATATACTTTCACTTACACACTTACACAAAGCAATTAAATGTTACGCTTAATGGTTGGACAAAGATTACAATAAATGAATGTCTGTTTGTTGTTGTCGTTTTATTTATATTTGTATTAGTATGTGTGTATTTGGCGTTTTTTATAGTTGCTTTTTATAATAACGACAACTACAATAACAGCGACAATCACAAAAGTAATTGCATTAGTAACAATAACAAATACAAAAAAAATCTAGGAAACCCAGTACGCCACATATTAAAAGGAAGAATGGTAGTAACGGAAGTGGAAGTGAAAGGGAATTGGGCAATTACAAAATCAATTAGTTTTATTTTTCTTTTCTAATTTATGTTGTTTAATCTCAAACACAAAAGATTGAATAATTATGATATCAGAACATTACGAATATTACATTTATTTTAATATTTAATTTTAATTGACGTTGGCTTCGCTGTATAAACAATTTGATTAATGTTAATAAATATGAAAATATTTTCAAAAGAAAGGTTTTCTTGTATGTAATAATTTGTTTAACAAAAATTGGTTTTATTAATGATGTTTGATAAAAAATAATAATAATAATTGGAATTTATATAATCATTGACTAATGGTTTAATGCCAAATTGTAGTATTTATAAACAGTAATTTTCTAATTAGTGTGATTTTGTAATTAATTTTTTAATTAAATTAAATATATTTTTTACATTTAAAAAAAGATGAAAAAATAATAAGTGTAATGTATATTTATAATGCAACATCTAAAAATTCAAAAATAATATGAATATTGAAAAAAATATTAATTCGAAATTAAACTGGCATCAGAAACGCAAAAGTGAAACTTTTTAAAGAAAACTGTAAGAAAATTATAATATTTTAAATACTGTATTAAACCAAGCTTGTTTACATCAATATATTGTATAGGGAAACGTGGGATTTTACTAGTGATAAACTATAACTTGAAAACTTTAAACAGCTTTATGTACAGTTTTAGAAAAATTCAAAAAGTTTTGTCAAACAAACGATGTCTGCTCGTCCCTCCTTCCGTCTGACTGTCTGTTAACGTAAACCTTGTGAATAAAATACAGATTTTGAAGATATTTGGAAATTGAATACGAAAAATTATCTTGGTACAAGAACGAAGCCTTACTCGCAAATAATTATACTTCCGGAATACGATTATAAATCCTTAAATAAAACAATAATTTAAAATTAAAAAAATTGTCACATGTCGAACTACATTTTCCTAACCTGTTTAAATTTTTCAGTTATATTGCTAAATATCCTAGAAATAAAACTTGCTTTATTGTTATTAATGAATAAATTTAATTATAAGATATTAGTATTTTTTTTACTATCTTTTTACTACTTTTATTTAATACATTTTAAAGTAGACGATTCAAATTTTCTAAATCTTTAAAACTCATTTGCACTGAAGCGTATGTTTAACCCAAAACTTTAAGAACTAATAAAAGTACGATTGTTAAACAAAGAAAAAAAAAATAAAATTGAATTTTTATTTAAATAACAATTCGTAGACATTTTCACCAATACTTTGAATTTTTTAAAATAAAAACAAATAACCTACAATAAACAATTTAACTTTTTATAAGTTTGCAATTGTACTCTATACTATACCTACTTCGTATATCCATAAAACGGGATTTTCGTTTTGAAATAGTAGTTCATATATAGTATTACTTTAATTATTCAAACTCTTCATAATGCTATCTATAGCAAAAGTAATAATTTTTAATGAAATAAAAGCTTTGAAGTTTCCGTCTTAAAATTATATTTTTAATAAATACTTCGTAAATACTCATATGTAGTGTAAAACCTAGTCGTTACATTTAAAGCGATATTGTTAAATGTTATTTCCATCTTATTTCTTTTTCACTAGTTATAGATGAAAATATATAAAGAATAAAAAAGTCTAAGAAAAGAAATATTTTCTTCATAAAGTTTATTTTTTTCTTTGGTGTCCTTTTAAACAAAATGTCTGATTATCCTTTTGGCAAAAAAAAAAAAATAAAAAATAACAAAAAAACAATGCAAATAATCTAAAGATGAAGATGTTAATTCTACTTTCGATTCAAGTGTTTAGGTTATGGATTCAAAAGGCTCTTTCTACCGCCTGCATGTTCATCATTTCTACTGACTCAGTATATAAGAATGAGTATCATTGCTTAAGCTTTTAAAATATTCATGAAAATACTTTGATGGCGTAAATGATGAGCCATTATCATGAATGGTTATTGGTGGGTACAACAACAAAAAACGACACTAGCAATAGCAACAGAAATAGCTGAAACAACAATAATAATAATAATCATTATCATAATAAAAAGGAAGAAGCACAAACTGGAGGGTTGGTCACAGCACAAACATAAACTAGAAAAAAAATATTCTATTCAAGGCTAAAGGCATTATGTAATGAATGCGTAAACTTAAGCTATTGATGATGAGCTGTTTGGTTTAGTTTTGTTTTCATTCTCTTTTATTTGCTGTATTTAATGCAATTCCAAAAAAAAATTTAAAACAATAACAATTGATAGCGAAGGAACTCTGTCAACTCTCCAACCAGTCAACCATCAGCTCTAGTTGATTAAATGATAGAATAAACACAAACAGGCAAAAAGAAAAAATATTGTTAAGAAAAATGTCAATAATTTAAGTGGTTTTTATTAAGGCTGACAAATAATAAAGAAAAGTATATATAAAATGATAAAAAACGAATCAACCTGCTCGGGCAATGAGCCAAAAGCTATTTTGCATAAATTATATTAGTTCAATGATGATGTGGTTATCGGATATTTAATTTACGTTTTTTTTTTTTCTTTCTTTTAGTTTTTTATTTAAATTTGTATTAAGTATAAAGAAAATGTATGAAAATAAATTTTAAATCGTTTTGCTATTTAAAATAAAAATTGAGTTATTTATACAAACTTTTATATTTCAAATATGTATATAGTTGACTACGCCATATTAATAAGAATTTAGTTTATTTGGCCACCCAAAGCCTGGCCTATCCTGGTTGATCAAAGAACAAACATTTTTCATTAGTCAGTCAGTTTAAAGTAAAGTCTATTCTTACAGAATCATTTCCTATGCACTTATATTTATTTATTTATTAAATTCGAGTAATACAACGAAGCTAGATTTATCTCTTAAAATTTTATGTTAATAACTTCCCAAAACATTTTTAAATTTTTTAAAATTGTATAGTATAACTCTTAATTTTTTATCCGATAAATAAGGGGGCGGATGTTCATACAAATGTATGTTTATTTCGGAACATTTCAAATCTTCCTTATCTACCAAAAATTTTTTATGAAAAATTATCATCTCAAACGCATTATACCCTCCCACCTATTGTGGTATAGGACATAATAAATTTATAAAAATCCGCCCTCTACTTATAAATCTTTTAAGTTGCTAACTCTTACAATGTTTCCAATGAATTTGATCAGTAGAGGGTAAAATTAAAATACTCTAAATTCTCTTCGTCTAAAAATAAACGACCTGGTCGACAGGTGTTTTATTCAGTTTATTCAAAGTCATTTTCCCATCCTTTCAACGCAGAGATTAAAGCAAAAAACTTTGTTTCCGTAATTTTATTCAATTTTTAAATACGTTTGCCAACGGATTTGATTATACATACCTTTTAACAAAACCAAATCTAAAAAAAAGGGAAAGCAGCTGGAAATAATTTAAATAAATTCCGAAATGATAAAACAGGAATAAAAAATATTTAAGATTATTTTTCTAGTGAATAAAATCAACTCAATTTTACAATAAAAAATTACTCTTTTGAACAATAACTTTTTTTCATATAAATTGGAATAGATTAATGTTTTAAGTAAAGAATTTAAAAATTTATTTTCAGTAATTTAGCTAAGAAAGTATAATTTACCAAAAATTCCTATTATTATTTTTTTTTTTTTAATTTGAGTTCATAAATTTTAGAAGAAATTATTTCGCAAATGTACAAAAGTTTAGTATTAATATTATAATATTTTTCCCATACTGAACGCTTTGTGTATTTAATATTTAATTGTATTTTAAAGCAATATCTCTTCCAAAACTTTGCTATCAAATATTAATTTGCAACACTGTTTCCCAAAGAAAGTTAAAATATTGGAAAGTATGTAAATGTAATATTTGTATAATAGATAAAAAATAAAAAAATTAAAATTGATCTTCAGTTCCCTACACAGAAAAAAGTAAAAATGAACATCAATTACGAAATTGCTTATATTAATTAATTTTTAATTGATTTGGCCCCAATCATCAAAATGATAATATGAATAACTAGAATAATTGATATTGTTGTACTTTTTTTTTTTTTTTTTTTTTTAATAGATATAATGATCTGAAGATTTTTAGAAATTGACTTAAATTTATTTTATTTCTCTATTTTTATAGACCACTCTTTCATTTTTCTTTATACTTTATTAACAGTTATCTATTTATTAAAACACGAAATTGTAAACCAATTAGAAAATCAATTATATTAATAAATAATATAATTAAATTCCAATATAAAGTTAGTTAATATTTTTATTAATAATTTGAAATATTTTTTTCTGTATACCAGCAATTGAAAGTCACGGGTCTAGAACATTTCGTCCATTAAGTTTTGTCTTGAAATGGGTATCAAAAATTTGGTAATTTTGAGCCACTTACACCATTGAGAAAAAGTAAACATTTTTTTGGTGACTATTTGCTTTCTAAGGTTCTATCTTCTTAACGAGTAAAGTAATACAAAAAATAATTAAGAGTGTAAATTCATCAGAGTTTCGTTTAAAATAACAAATTTAATTTAGTTACTGCAAAAATAAAGATATTGTTAAAATACAAAAGAGTTAAATTTTGCGCGAATTAAATCCATAATATTTTTTGTCATAGTCTCTAAAAATTTTTCACAATGACTAAAAGTAATTTCATTCCACAGTATCTTTATACTCCCATTTTAGTTTTTAATACTAATTACAAATTTTTAAATGAGTTTAAGCCTGGGCTTTTTGCGGATCACTCTTTACCCTGTTACTCCATGTTTTAAGTGAGTTTTCGCAAAGTTTAAATAAGTGAGGACTTAAGTAATATTCTGTAACACAATGTCTTCAAAATTATATGCCCAGAAACTGGACAAATTTTAGCGAATAGTACAAGGAAATTTTCCTAGCTCACAATGCTAATAATTAGTACCATCGGTCTAATACATTAGTAGTGAAACTTCCCTAAACCAATATCGTTTTATAGTTTTATTAGTCTAGTAATACGGGGAGGTGATTCCTATTTTTCCTAACAAAAATTAGTTGTTATATTTAAAAAAGAAAAAAATATATTCGCACTTATCTCTTCTATCAACAAAACTCGTTTTCAGTTTTCCACGGTCCAGAATTTATAGCATTTTTGGGAATTTATAAGGTGCACTAAACTTTGTCTGATGGCTAGTATAGTTCTTTGGGTTTTTTTTTTTTTTTTTTTTTTTTTTTGTCGCAATAGTTCCATTTTTTTTAAGATATCGGGATAGAGTCCAAACTCTAGCATTGCTGTTATTAATTTTAATAGTTTTTTTTTTTTTTTTTTTTTTTGGGGATTTATTTTTTCCCGATGGTAATCCTCAAATTTGTTCATCATCTCTGCTTCTAAATATTCTTAATTGCTCATTCTTTAAAAACTCTCTGATTTCTTTAACATTTTTAACATTATTATCAACGTTTGAGATAATTTCGTGTCCTTGTAAATTTTTCTGACTAAATATATATTTTTAATCTGTTTCGGCTTTTGGATTTAATCAGGCTATTTCGTATTTAAATATTTTTAATAGAATCCTAAGAAGTTTATTTTTTCACTATACGATCATATCTGAATTATATATTCTATGTTGTTTAATTTGCAAATTTAAACACCAGAGACAGCCGTGGTTTTTAATAAAATTTGAAAGTGGTGCAAAAGTGAACACTTTCAAATTATAAAAATTTGCTTATTTTCTACATCAGCCAAGAAAGTATTGATGTTTAGTATTTAAATATTTTAAATCAAACCCTAAGGAGTATATTCTACTGTTTTGATTTAACTTCGGATCTATCATTAAGAAGTTAATACCTCAAAAATAAAATGTCATAATAAATTGTTCACTTTTAATCAATAGTGTATGAAAAACATACTTCAAAATTTCTCGCAAAAATTTTGGTAGATAAACCGTAATTTTCATCTAGCCCCCATACAAATGTCCTTCCGGAAAAGTTGTTTCACAATCATAAATAGAGCAATATAATAATGAAATTTGACACATATAAGTTCCATATAAGTTCAAATCTGTGTGACGAATTTCATGAAGATCGGTTTATAATTAACCATAATACCAATATAAGCCCATCTTCTGAAAATCACTTTATCGGGCATAAATCCCATCAAAATATTAGAATCAAATTAATATTCGACACAAAGAAGTTTTATATAAATATAAATGATAGTGTCAAATTTTACGAAGATCGGTCCATAATTCTCTATAGTCCCCATATAAGGCCCACTTTCGGAAACTCCCAAAAGTGAATAAATTCATATAAATGAATATTTTGTATTCGTATGTTTTATTTTACACTTAAAGCAAGTATCGGTCCACAATTGGCTACAGGTCTAAAAAAAGAAAATCCCACCACGAATTTTGATGCACACAATGGTGTAGGGTATTTTAATTTTGTTCCTTTAATGCCCTTTAAAAGTCTTCCAGCAAAACAAAATCCCATGCACATAATTTTTAAAATATTTTTCTCATAACAATTGACCTATTTCGATAAAAAAAAAAAAAAAAATTTCGCTAAATTGTATGTGAACCATGATTTTTCAATCGCTGGTAGGGAACTGAAGACTAACTTTAACAATTTTTGAAATATTTTCCGTATTCAGCTCATCAATGCGCATCTTTTGAGGAGTCTTCCTACATCGAAATCTTAAAAAAGCCTTTACTCGGGACACTCTAATGTAGAATAAACCAATTATATTACCAAAAAGTATTTAGAACTTTTTTGTATTTTATATAAGAATTTCATTCCCATGGAAATAGTGCACTTTCGGACTATTTCCTCTTTTATTTTTTCCTTTTTGACTCTATAAAAATTATTGCTAATTCTTGACTCTTTTCATCTTTTTAATGTCTTATCGTATAAAATAGCAAATATTTCATATTTCTTCATAACAAATATGTTGTTATTGTTTTTGGCTTAAGATTATTGTTGTTGTAATAAAAATGGTTACTTGGTTTGATTGTTCTTGTATTTTCTTTTGAAATTGGCTTTTTTTTTCTCTACAACTTTTGAATCGATTGGACAAAAGCCAAGTTTCCTGTTAGATAATTTTCCGTTCATTATATTGTGGTTTTTCCGTTATTACAGTCAAAGAGGCAACAGGAGCTATGATGTAAATGAAAAAAAAAAAAAAATGTATATAAAATAACTCACACAACAACAATTGTTAAAACAATATGAACTATTTAAAGAGGTTTTCAGAGTGGTCGGTGAACAGTGTAAAGTATAATAAGCTGTGGTAGAAAATAAAATTTTTATTAGCAGCTTCTGAAATAGCTTTTAAACATCTACAAGAAACTTAAATATAAGTATTTTTCGCTAATACACTGAAAAATTCAAGAAAAGCTCATAGTTTTATATTGTGTTAAAACAATTATTTTCAGCCGGATTTAAATTTTTATCCTTCTCAATATTGGATTAGTTTTTCTACAAATAAATTGCAATACAACAACTTCTCGAAATACTTTAACAGTTTTTGCTCCTCACTGTTTGTGGCAAAATTCAAAGTACAGCAAAGATACCGCACTGCCAAGGGGGTCATCATCATTGTTTTTGTTGTTGTAGTCATTATCAAATAAATTGAACTTCTGCAGACCATTATGATAAAAAGGTTTAGAGAAAAGGAAGGGACTAGATGAGCTGTAAAAAGAAGAGAATATCAACATTATAAACTAGAACAAATAGAAATGAACATGCAGGAATCCAACGAACAACGTTGTTATTTTAGCCATCATAGTTATAGTTTTTTCCTGTATTTGCTACTACTGTTATTGTTGGTATTATTGTCTATAGTTCGAATAAAGTTTATCATTTTGCGGATATAATGCTTGGTTAGTTATATGAATGTTTGTAAGACAACAAAAACAAAACAGATAGAAGTCCACAGATGATGTCGATTTTACTCTGCTAAAGTTAAAAATGTTGCCGATGTTGATTATGATGTTGATGATAATAATAATTTTTGATTGCAACCATACAAATAGGCTTGTAATTTAGTTGCTGTTTTTTTTTTTTTTTTCATTTCTACTACTCTCTATTTGCTTTCTGGCATATAGAAGTGGTTCAAGTTTTAGTTTTGATTTTTCAATTTGTTTTGTTTTTCTTTATCAAAGATATATTTTTTAAATTAAAATCCCTTATACAATATTTGTATTACTCTTATGAGTACTTTATTTTTTTTATTTAGTTTTTATACGATTTGCCAAAGGCTGATTTATATTTATAAATGTTTTATTTTATATATGAATCTTCTCTTGCCAAATACATTTACTCGGTTGCTTATAAATTTTATTGCATTACATTTTACCGCATTAGCTGTTTAATAAAATAAAAAATATTTTGTATATATAAAATGAGAATATCTCATAAAAATATAAAAAAAATCAACAAGGACATTATATACATGACGATGATTCTGTTTCACATTTTTTCTTCATTACATTTCTTTGCCAATACATAAGTAATTCATGGTATAATATTTGATTCTCTATTGCTGTATTTTTTATTTTTTACGTTTCTTTTTTCATCCTCTAAGTTTTATAGTCATTTATTCCATAAAGGAGTCATAAAAATGCCAACTCTTTTTTTCCTGTTTTATTCTGTGAATACGAAAATGATTGTATTACGCTTCGTTGGTTATAAATTATGTAATCAAATCATAACATAAAATTGGTTGTCGATTGGATGCATTTACTTACAAACGTACTACGTACGAGTACTTACTTTAAAAGTGAATACGAATTATGTATATCCCATTTCCATGTTGTATATTAATATAGCAGAAAAAGGGTTATATTTTGTTTTATTTTTCTGAATATTGTATTTTATAGCTTGTTTTGCATTTCCATTTAGGGATTATAATTTTCTTTTTAAGTTTTTATTGTAACATAAAAAATTGAAAATGATGAAACAAAAAATAAAAAATTAATGAAAATTGTAAGTTGAGCTGGAGCGTATGATAAATATTAATGTGATCATATTCAAAGAAAGTACAAATTAAGTAAACGTTAAGCATTTTATTTATTAACCAATAATTTCAAAAATATTGAACTTTAAGAAATAGATTTCTTGTCAAAACTAGCTAACTTTGAATTAACATATAAAATAAAACTTTTTTTAGTTAAAATTCCACACCAAAAGCACAATTTTCTTTCAACATTTAAATTTTTCTCTTAGGTTAGGTTAGGTTGAAAGAGGATCACACAGAACTGTGTGTATTCACAAGACCAATTATGCTGATCCATAGTGAATCCTCAAAAAAAAAAAGAAAGAAAAGAGAAATAACAAAATAAGAAAAAGAAAAAAAAATATAAAATAAAATATATAGAAAAAAAATAAATAAATATATGTATATATATGTATAAGTATACAAAGTTCCTTTAGCTCCACTGTTGCTTATCTTTACAGTCAATCTTTTGATGCCTTGTCAATCTATTCGGGGTTTCGATTGTCTTGTTGCTGGACCTCCATTATTACTTGTTATATGCATCTTTGTTGCCTTAATAAATGTCAAAATCTTTAATGGACTTATTCCAGGTTCTGAAAAAAATAGGAATCAAAACATTTAAATCTATAACGCGATAGTGCAACGCACTCGCAGAGGAAATGAAATGTATCCTCTTCCTCCTCGCTGCACCATCTGCAGTTGTTATTATCGCATAAACCAATTTTCTTAAGAAAATATTTTAAGTCGTTATGACCCGTAATAATACCTACATGCATTCTCAGTTCATTCTTTTCCATATCTAGAACTTTCCTCAATGTATTGTTATCCCTTGGTTTCCATAACGCCTTTGTCAGCTTATATCTCGATGAGTTATCCCAGAGTGCATCGGCTTCCACTTTGAATTTATCTCTTATTTTTCGATATTTATAATCTAGTTCAGGATGAATGTCTTCACATGCGTTAGTCGATTCCATATCTGCTCCTGTTCGTGCTAGTTCATCAGCTATTTGATTACCTTGAATATTATTGTGACCCGGTACCCAGCACAGTTTTAAAAAGTGTTGTTCGTTGAGAAATTGTAGATCTCTGCGACAACGGCTGACCACCTTTGATCTAATATTCCTGCTACAAAGTGCCCTTATGGTAGCCTGACTATCTATGTATATTGTGATATCGCTCCTAAATATCGGCATCATAGATATTAGTCTTGCTGCTTCAGACACTGCAAAGATTTCAGCTTGGAAAATACTACAAGCATTATTCAGTCTTGAGCTGTGTTTGATACCTAACTTTCCACTTCCCGTTCCATTCACTTTCCTAGAACCATCAGTGTACACCTCAACAACTTCTACATTACGATTATTGGTCTCCCAGTCTTCTCTCGGCGGTATAATCGCTGTAATCTTATCCCATCGAGTTTCACTTATCATGTAATCTGTTACTAAATTTTCATAACTTGATTTTCTAATTAAGGATGAATGTCCATTATCTCTAATTATAAGTTGTCCATTTTGACTCAGCCTAATCTGGGTCTTTAATGCGTATTCCTTTATGTATAAATGTAGGGGTTCAATTTCCAGAATTCTGCACATTGCTTCAGTGGCGGTGGATCTTCTTGCACCTGTTATGCTCAGCGCTACAACTCTATTTACACGTTCAATGAAAGAGGCATATGTTTTGATGTTCATAATTGGCCACCAAACAAGCGATCCGTGTGCTAGTATTGGCCTAACAATTGCCTTGTATATCCAATAAATCAAGCGTGGTTTAAGACCCCAAGATTTTCCAATAAGCTTCTGACACGAGTACAAAGCAGCGTAAGCTTTCTTTACTCTTTCCTGTAGGCTGGATATCCAGTTCAATTTATGGTCGTAAAAAACGCCTAAAAATTTTGCTCCATTTGAAAGTTCCAAAGTTCTACCACCTAGTTTCGGTGGGTTAAAAGCAGGTATTCTTCTTCGCCCTGTGAAAAGTACCAGCCCTGTTTTCTGAGGATTGATACCCAAACCACAATCGATAGCCCATTTATTTAATATCTTTAGAGCACCTTCCATTACCTCTGCAAGAGTACTCGGGAATTTACCTTTTACTAGTAGCACTAGATCATCTGCATATGCCACTACTCCTACACCTAATGTATTAAGTTCCAACAAAATTTCATTCAATGCTAGAATCCACAGAGTCGGTGATATGACGCCGCCTTGAGGAGTGCCCCTGTTGGCTATTGCATTTAGAAATGTTCCACCTAGTTCAGCCTGAATTTCTCGATGGGTAAGAACTTTCAAAATCCACATAGTAACCACCCGGTCACTACCACTAACACACAGAGCTTTCTCAATAACGTCTGATTTGATATTGTTGAAAGCTCCTTCAATATCTAGGAAACACGCTAGTACGAATTCTCCATGGTGTATACTCTGTTCTATTCTCGTCGTTAAACTGTGAATTGCAGTTTCAACTGACTTTCCTGTTAAATAAGCATGCTGATCAGGAGAGAATGACATAATATGTATTCTCTGTCTTACATGGTCATCTATGATTCTCTCGAGAGTTTTCAGCAAAAAGGAAGACAAACTGATAGGTCTGTAGTCCTTTGTCACAACATGTTGTATCTCACCCACTTTTGGTATAAAGATCACCTTTACTTTACGCCAACTTGTTGGAACATATGAATAATGTAAGCAAGCAGTATATAGTCTCCTTAACAGTTCACCAATTATTTCGGTACATTTCTGCAGCATAATTGGATAAATACCGTCTAATCCTGGCGATTTATAAGGTCCAAAGCTGCTTATGGCCCATTTAATTTTCTCTACTGTAACTAGACCATAGTCCATATCGGAGGTTGTGGTTTCGTGACACAGCGATTCAGAAGAAAAATTCTCCGTGTTCAAATTACAACCGGGAAAGTGAGTTTCAAATAGCGCTTCCAAAGTCTCTTTTGCTGACTCTGTCCAAGTACCATTCGATCTTTTAATATTACCTGGAACGTTTTTTTGTTTCGACATCATCTTCCTAAGTCTAGAAGTATCCTTGATTGTTTCTATTTCCTTCAGCTTGTCAATGAAGCATTGCCTCTTAGCTTTCCTTATCTGCTTTTTAAATTCTTTACTTTTATTTTTATATTGTTCCCATTTATATTCCGTGTTAAAATGCCGTGCAGCATTTAATGCTCTTTTAGTACTTGTCCGCAGTTTTTCCAAATCCTTATGCCACCATTCTTTATTTTTGGTGCTCTGATTCGTACTGCAGGGACATGATTCCTTAAAGGCCTCCGCAAAGCACTTCTCAAGGTTGCTTGTAAAGTTTTCTATATCTGTGGGATTTCTTATCTCATGTGTAGTTAGTAACAAAGAGTTAGAAAGTTTACTGATGAAAATTTCCCAGTTTATTTTTCTAGGGTTCCGAAAGGACAGTGTGGGTTCCGGATCCCTTACATTTACTTCAAATTCAATGTATTTATGGTCAGAGAATGTCACTTCGTGGGATACTTTCCATGATTGGATTTCCAATGAAAGGCTTTTGCGACACTATCGTTAGATCAAGAACTTCCTTACGAACCCTTGTCTCAAATGTAGCTTCTTGACCTTTGTTGACAATTATCAACTTATTTTCTATTATAAAGTCCATTAATGTAAGACCTCTTTCGTTTGTATCTGTGCTACCCCATAGTAGGTGATGGGCATTTGCATCACATCCTATAACTATGTCAACATTAGTATGTTCAGAATACTTTGTAAGTCGTCTAGTTATATCAGGAGGTGGTTCGGATTCATCATCATGGGCGAAATATGATGATGCCAAGATCCATTTTCTCCCACAAGTTCCAATTTCTACTGCTGTCTGGTCTCGATTCGTAAATTGATTAAGCAAAATACATTTCAGTTCTTTTTTGGCTAAAATACATGTCCTATTTTTCATTTCATTTCTACAGTAAAAAAGTTCATAAGATTTTTCATTAAGTCCGCATACCGCTTGATGTGATCCAGGGTTCTTGGATCAGAATCATGTCTATTTTAAACCTGTTTACGAAGAGAATTAAATTTGTCGTTGCCTCTATACAGTGATGTAGATTAATCTGTAAAATTTTAAGGCCCATGACTCACACAAGATGCGTTATCAATTCTCTTCTTAACAGAATACTGTTTGACCTCCATATTTATTACAAAATAGTTACTTATATCCTCACACAGTTGTTTCCTACTGGATTTATCAGCGAAGGTATCTCTTGAAGTAAGAGAGGAGTGGCCCTTTAGTTCGAGAGATACCTTCGCGGGTTTATTAGCGGTGATATCTTCAATCTTCTTCGTGTTTGGGGCAGGTTGGCCTGTCTTCACGTAAGTTGATTGACCGATATCACCCCTTCCTAAATCTTTTTGTGATTTTAGGAAGGGTTCTACGGATTCCAGAGCGGGTTGGCCCATCTTATCCGCAGAAACCTCCTTTTTGCTAATAAGGATAAAAAGTTTCCCTTCTGATTTGCTAGTGGAGATATCTAACTTACCATCTGTGTTTGGGGCGGGTTGGCCTGTCTTCACATAAGGTAATTGATCAATATCACCACTTGCTTTAGGTCTTCTGAAATAACTCTTTCCATTTTCTGAATTTAAGTAACGGAAGTATACTGCGGATTCCAGGGCGGATTGGCCCATCTTATCCGCAGAAACTTCCTTATTGCTAATAAGGATAAAAAGTTTCCCTTCCGATTTGCTAGTGGAAATATCTAACTTACCATCTGTGTTTGGGGCGGGTTGGCCTGTCTTCACATTAGGTAATTGATCAATATTACCACTTGCTTTAGGTCTTCTGAAATAGTTCATTCCATTTTCTGAATTTAAGTAAGGGAAGTATACTGCAGATATTAGGGTGGGTTGACCCATCTTATCAGCAGAAACATCCTTATACTTTTTACTGACAACATCCACTAGTGATGTATTTGGTTTCAGGGCGGGTTGGCCCATCTTATCATTCACCACATAGTATCTGTTTTTATTGTATAGCTTAACATTGGTTATTGAGTTATCGAGTTGTGGGTCGAAATGGACTGTCTTTCTCGATATTTCTTTAACCATATCTTTCATGATCTATACAGTCAGTAAATAATGGGGATCAGTTCTATGTTTCTTGTTAAATTATTACTAATAATTATTATTTTTTATTGCCACTGCAATGTTATAACAAAAATGTCACATGTAAACAATATGCTATTGCCCGTGTAAACACTGTAATACAATAACATATTATTATAATCACCCTGTTATAGTTAAGAGCAAGTAATATTAATTATAACAGCAACTTTGTTATGATGACAAAAATTCGCAAAAAAAAATTAAATAACAAAACAAAGTAAATACACGTAAATTGTTGTACTTACATACATACATACATACATACATACATACATATATACATACATACATACATACATACATACATACATACATACATACATACATACATACATACATACATACATACATACATACATACATACATACATACATACATACATACATACATACATACATACATACATACATACATACATACATACATACATACATACATACATACATACATACATACTAGTGATGAATATCTTAAATTACAACAACAATACAGGTATTGAGAGCTAAGATTAACAAATGAACGAATAAACAAACAAAAGAAAAACAACGACCGGTCGGTTTCCACAAAATTTACTGAAATTTTACACTCTTTTATTTACTTAAAAAACTAATTTTTTTTAAAGTTTTCCTTTAGAAAAAAGATCGTCGAACATTAATTTATATATTAATATGCAATTTTTATTTATTTTGGATCTTAAACCATTGAACTTTAATTATTTTGTAGGAGCACTTGAACTATACAACCGACCTACACATTAGTTATAGTTGTATATTTTTCTCTTAGTAACTATTATATATTTGTCATATATTGCTACCATTTTACGTACTACAAAACGATATACATACAACATAATAATCAGAAAATACACAATCACCATCATCATATCAACATTAACATTCTAAATTGATTAGAAAATAAATAAAAACATGGACAAGATTCTAATGATTGTTATTTTTTGATAGCTAAACATGCATTGAATTGAATAATACCAATGAGTGGTGATGTGAAAATAAAACAACACTGATATTCACTAGAGAAAAAATCTCAAACAAAAAAGCAGAAATGAAACAAATTATTCAATAACGTTAAAACTTGTATGCTGTCGTTATTGCCACAACCAATGAAACAAACAAGTATTTTTCCCATGTATCGAAATGGAAATATCTCAGCTTTCGTATGATGTGCTTATATGAGTCAGATTCCTCACCCTATGTGAAATTATAAAAAGGATAATTTAATAGTGTACAACTATAGTATGTAGCAGTAGTATTATTTGTAGTTCACTTTATTGCTGTACATATAGTATTGCTATTGTTGTTGTTTTAATGTTTTCAAAGATACATACGCACAGTGGGGTCAAAAGCAAATTTTTGGTAATAAATCTGTATCTCTAAAACTATTGCTGGGATTAAATTGAAATGTATGGACGAGTTGTAAACGAGAACTTAAGCTTTGAGAAAAATCATCTTGCAATCACTCTGTGATAAAACAAGAAAATCTACAGGGTGTCAAAATTGACTACCTCGAGTATGTAAAAGTTTAAAAAAATCGTAACTTATACAAATGAAGTCCGATCTTAAAAATGATTATATTTCTGTAAAGTGCTTGGCAAGATAAAGAAAAAATAAGCTTACTTGCCCAGGTTATCTCTTACAGTTAAAAAGATATTTACAATTGAATTTTTGATTTTTTGCGTCGACTTTTTTTCGTTTTTCGGGAATAAGTACTGGGGTATATGAGGTAAAAAATTTTACAAATATTTTGCAATTTGCTATATATTTCAAAATAACATGCTGAAAGAATTTTTGGATTATCTCGATGCGTCTCGACGTGAAAAATATTCAAATTCAGCACTCTGAAATTAGTATGAAAAATGGCTATTTTTTACAAAAATATAGTACAATTCTTTCGAAAAAAGTCGACGCAAAAAAACAAAAATTTTAAATTCAAGTGTAAATATCTTCTAACCTGTAAGAGTTAACTTGGTTTAGTAAGCTCATTTTTTCTTTATCTTGACAAGCACTTTACAGAAATATAAAAATCTTTAAAACTTAAACTTTTAAATACTCGAGGTAGTCAATTTTGACACCCTGTAGATTTTCCTGTTTTATCACAGGGTGATTGCAAGAAGATTTCTCTCAAAGCTTAAGTTCTCGTTTACAACTCGTCCATATATTTCATTTTAATCCAACCATTAGTTTAGGAGATACATATTTATTACCAATAAATTTGCGTTTGACCCCACTGTGATACGCATGTATTTACTTAAGTATGCATTTTAATTTGTTTTGATAACAAACAAATGAAAATTCATTAAATAAAAACCCAAAGAGTGGTGCTGGTTGTTCTGCATTTTTCATGTCAAGAGAACGAGTGTTGGTTATTAAATCAACTATATACATTAAGGTGGTCCACCATTGTTTGAAGAAAACCAATAATAAATAAATAAATGCATATTTATCATCCTGTTCCAATCATCGTTGGAAGGTAAAATAAGGCCAAGTAGTTCTAAATAACATTACCTTTCATAATTTTTGGATCGTTTAAATGTAGCTTGCAAAAATTAATTTTGAACCAACTTAATGCATGTAAATATACATATTACTGCTCTTTGTATAGATTCGATAAAATTTTTAAATATTCCTTTTCATTATGCTTTTACCCCTAGAAAAGATTTTCAAATTTTATTTAAATAAAAGACAGAACACAATTGAATTAATTTAATCAATAATTTAATTAATTCATTGATTATTATGACGTTCACAAAAAAAATCAATAATATAATATATCAATAAAAGAATGAAATATAAATAATTGTTTGGAAATGGTTTGATAGTGATATTAAACATTCTTCTCTTCACTCAACTTGGGAGCAATAATTTAATTTGATGACCCTGAAAAAATGTTAATCATTAATATCTTGGTAAATTGGCCTAAACATGCAAAATTTATTTGTGATCACTGTTATACGCACAAAAAATCGATTTATTGAATCAAAAATACAAAAAAAAATATATTTAATCATTAATATCTAGGAGGGTCCTAAATTTGTGATCAACTTTATTTCTCACTAAAAATCGATCATTTGTATGAAAAACTTAAATCCTTCATATCACGCTTAGTATGCATTCAAAAATAAAAAGGGCCTTCATTTATGATCACCTATATTTCTTACTAAAAATTGATACTTTGTATGAAAATCTTAAGTCCTTGATACCTTGTTTTATATGCATCCAAATAGAAAAAGGGCCTTTATATATATATATATATATATATATATATATATATATATATATATATATATATATATATATATATATATATATATATATATATATATATATATGAGAATGGGTTTAACAATTATATATATATATATATATATATATATATTTATATAAATTTCGATATTTTGAATGAAAATCTTTGATATCTTGGTATCAGATATACACATTTTATGTGAAGAATGAAAAAAACTTCGTTAGTATCTCGTTAAAGATTTCATTACGATATTTTGTT
Source organism: Protophormia terraenovae (assembly GCA_951394005.1). Lineage (NCBI taxonomy): Eukaryota > Metazoa > Arthropoda > Insecta > Diptera > Calliphoridae > Protophormia > Protophormia terraenovae. Next base: position 151,210,002 of record OX596074.1, read on the forward strand.
CTCACCTCTGTTTTCTTGTTCGAATTTAATTGATTTGAAATCTCTTTTAAGTAATCACATTGTAACGTTTATGTTCCAAATGTTTTAATTTTAATTTATGTTATTAATTCATATTGTTTACAGTTTTATATCCCTTGATAATTTCTTTTTAAATTAAGTTGACCTTGACTCAAAACGTTGTTCCAAAAAAAATATGCTGCTAAATGAAACAGTGGCAAAATTTGTAAAACATCATATGAGCCTGATTTTTGTCAGGGAAAAAAAATTGACCTTGACTTTATAATAAGTGTTTAAAATGTCTGTGATAAAAATAAAAAGTCATCGTTGATTTCAAATTTATAAAAAAAAAAATTATGCCATTGCGAAGAAAGAAAAATATAAACGAATGTTACAAAAGAATAGACCCAGTTACTAAGAGCAACAACAGTGTTGACAAAAAAGGTTAAATATGAGAGTATCAGAGCATCATCTGTTGTATTATATCCAGAAAAAATAAAATAATGCAAAGAACTGTATAACAAGATGAATAATCTGACCACACATAAATTTAACAAGTTTTTTTTTCTACATTTTCAGTTCAATACTTGATTTTTTTATTTTTTTGTCTTGTGAAGTATTCTTGTTCATCTGAGCACACGTGTACTGGCCTACAGTCCAGTTGTCAGAGTTCCCCGTGTACATAATAATGCTTATGATGACGGTACGTTCTTTTATTAGACTTGATGATGATATTTCATTCGTGGTTGGTTGGTCAGTTGTATATTTGCCTATCCGACAGAATGGCCGCCTGGCCGCTTGGTTAACAATCATATAGTCAGTTCTTTTTTTAACCAACATCATCGCCGTCATCATCATCATCACCAAAATGTTTAAAAATAAAAAAATATGCCAACATGGCTTTTTGAGTTATTTATGAAACCATTTTTATTACATTTAAATAGATTTAAGTCCTGTTGGCATGGTTATCATCGATACACATACAAATTCTTGTTCATAAAATAGGTTGTGCACAAAACCCAAAAAATAATAATAAAGATGAGAATGGTTTTAAAAATTACCATTTAATGGGATTTTTATTTTTTTATAATACATGTTGATACATAAATATAATTCTTTTTTTCTCTGATGCTTGATAAATAGCTTGGAAGGAACTGATTTTTACGAAATTTAATTTATTGAAAAAAAAAAAAAAAAATAGAAAAGAAAAAATTTATAATTTAAATATTAAATATAATAAATTAACATGACAACCATTTAATGACCCATATTATATTGAAAAATTTGTTCAGAGAGTTTTTATTACAATAAAGAATGATTATATAAAAAAATTTTAAAAACATAATCTGTCTTTTAAGGATTAAATTAAATTTAAAAGCAATTAAATTTGGTAGTATAATATTAATTTAATTATTTAAATAATATATATATATATATATATATATATATATATATATATATATATATATATATATATATATATATATATATATATATATATATATATATATATATATATATATATATATATATATTGTATCACAGAAAAAATATTGCCTAGCAATGCGAAGTTTTTTCTAAATTTAATAACGTTTAAATAATAATTTAAATAAAATTTAATATTGCCCATACGTATAGAGAACACTAACTACCAAAAAAGCAATTATTCCAAATTAATTATACTCAAGTATTTATAACAAATATTTTGTTGCCAAAAAATAAAAGAAGACACATTTTAATTAAAATCAAATTACAAACACAATTATTTAAAGAAAAAATCCTCAACAAAATAATTTACTTGTTATATTTATACCCTTCACCACAGGTGTAAAGGGTATATATAAGTTTGTCATTCCGTTTGTAATTTCCACAATTTTCGTCGGAGAGCAAAAAAGTTTATATTTTCGGAATCCTTGTAAGAAGCGATGACGATTGGACCATGTCCGTCCGTCCGTCCGTCCGTCCGTGTGTCGGTTGAAATGGCGTTTATGAAGCCCACCGATAACTGACATATATAATATGTATGTCAAACGATCGGAAATGCTTTCGAGAATTTTGCTATTGGAATTCAGCAAGATAGGTTCATACAATGCGGAGATATGTTCAAAAAACCGGTTTTTTGAACCGGTTTTCCAGTTTCTGAAGCCTCTGTATACACTACGGACTTCGTTTTTACAAAGAATTCTCGGACATTTTTTTCTGAATTTTTGTTCTGAAAAAATGAAATAAATCGGTTCAGTAATAACTGAGATATCGGACAAAACGCATTTTTTATTTTTTGAAGCCTTGGTTTAAGCTATAGATTTTTATTTTTATACAGATCGGTCACAAATATTTTTATAAAATTTCAGTTTTTTGAATCAGGAAGATCGGTTTATAAATGGTGGAGAAATGCTTTAAAAACCGGTTTTTAGAACCGGTTTTTTAGTTTCTGAAGCCTCTGCATATACCAGGGACTTCGAATTTTTAAAGGGGGCTCGAAAATTATTTTCTGAATTTTTGTTCTGAAAAAATTAAATAAATCGGTTCAGTAATAACTGAGATATCGGGGAAAACGAATTTTTTATTTTTGAAGCCCTTGTTCAAGCTATAGATTTTTATTTTTATATAGATCAGTCATAAATATTTTTATAAAATTTCGGTTTTTTTAATAAATCAAATTCGTTCATAATCAACAGAGTTATGGCCCAAAAACAAATCTGTTAAGAATATAAATACACCAACAAACATGTATATTAAGTATTGTAATGACTATTAGTGACGTTTTTTTTGTTTTTTGTATAGACAAGTAGTTTAGTTATCAACAGCAGTAATATGATGAATAACAGTGTTGTTGTTGTTCTTTGTATATGCAGTCTGTACAAAAATAAATAGATATGGAATTGTAGTTGTTTATTTTTAAAAACTAAAACATATCTGTTAAGAATATACATAAATACATACACAAACATGTATATTAACCCCCCAGCAGGCCATGTCTTGTAGAAAATATCGACGATGTCTTGATGATTTGTCACAGTCTTCGATGACACATGTACGACAGCTCCGAACAAACATTGGTGACATTTTCGAACAAAGGGCACTTAAATCATCAACGATAACCTGAGCGACAGTGTCATGTATATTTTCGTCAACCATTTTAAGAAAAATAAATGAAAAAATAGTAGGGTTCCGCCGAGATTTGAACCCAGACCACCAATTTCTCTCTTTCTTATCGAATAGTCAAGCACACTTACCACTTCAGCTACGACACTCTCTATTTTTAATGGTTTTATTAATGCTTTTATTTATCTTATAGGTATATACGACATGCTGCATGACAATGTCATGTAGCATGTCGTGCATTTGGTCTAATTCACGACATTCTCGCTGTACATTTTACTCATGTTGTCACCGAACTAAATATTTACGACAAATTTTTATATTTTGTTATTGAAGTCGCCGAAAATGGGGTATGATGACAATATAGGTGACTTTTAATCAAACTTGTCTTCTACATGCATTTTCTTGACGACAAATTTAGACGACATCATCGATGAAAGTGTCGTTAATGGACATGTGGCCTGCTGGGCCAGCAGGCCATGTCTTGTAGAAAATATCGACGATGTCTTGATGATTTGTCACAGTCATCGATGACACATGTACGACAGCTCCGAACAAACATTTGTGACATTTTCGAACAAAGGGCACTTAAGTCATCAACGATAACCTGAGCGACAGTGTCATGTATATTTTCGTCAACCATTTTAAAAATAATAAATGAAAAAAAAGTAGGGTTCCGCCGAGATTTGAACCCAGACCACCAATTTCTCTCTTTCTTATCGAATAGTCAAGCGCACTTACCACTTCAGCTACAACATTCTCTACTTTTTAATGGTTTTATTAATGCTTTTATTTATCTTATAGGTATACACGACATGCAACATGACAATGTCATGCAGCATGTCGTGCATTTGGTCTAATTCACGACATTCTCGCTGTACATTTTACTCATGTTGTCACCGAACTAAATATTTACGACAATTTTTTATATTTTGTTATTGAAGTCGCCGAAAATGGGGTATGATGACAATATAGGTGACTTTTAGTCAAACTTGTCTACTACATGCATTTTCTTGACGACAAATTTAGGCGACATCATCGATGAAAGTGTCGTTAATGGACATGTGGCCTGCTGGGAAGCATTGTAATGACTATTAGTGACGTTTTTTGTTTTTTGTATAGACAAGTAGTTTAGTTAGCAACAGCAGTAATATAATGAATAACAGTGTTGTTGTTGTTCTTTGTGTATTCAGTCAGTTTGTAATACAAAAATAAATATATATGGAATTGTTGTTGTTTCTTTTTTAAAAGCAAAGCCTGTTATGATTGTTTTTTTTTCATATTCAAATTTTCGTAGTTTGAAAAAAATTTAGATTTAGAAAATATGCAAGCATACGTTAAGGCGAAAATTTTATTAATTGTCGGTAATATGGTAATATGATGTCGATAAGATGGTAAGATGGTAATATGGTGAAGGGTATCAAAGATTCGGCACAGCCGAATCTTTTTTCAATTTCATTTTATTTACATTTTCCGTCATTCTAAATTAATGATGACTACAAACAAAACTGTTTTAAACGATTTTTTTTTTTTTTGCCTTTTGTACCCAAAATTCCTTTGCAATGAGCTACAATTATTGCAGATATGGCCACTATGCTATTTTAGAATATTCTAGCGAGAGTAAGAGACAGTACTACAGATATGGCAATTTGGTTGTTTGCCAAAATGTTTAATGAGGCATTTGTTTTCACCACCAATTCAAGATGACTGAATACACATATACTTAGACATTTATATATAAATACGTGCACTTATAAAGGCACACATACATACTCTTATAAATGTTTAAATACTGAATACAATCATATATCATTCACACACAGCTACTCTGTGTTTAATGTCTGTGAGTATTTTGGATATTTTAGTTTTTATATACTACATCACCATAAGTGGTTGGGGTATTATGTGTTTGTGCTGATGTTTGTAACAAGAACGATACAAGAACGAAGCCTATTGAAATTGGTTCACCTAGCCCCCATACAAATGTCCCCCAGGAAATTCGGTACTAAAATTCTGTGCCAAATTTTACCAAATTTTATGAAAATATAAACCCCTCTTCCGATAATCACTTAAACGTGCATAAATTCCATACGAATGTTAGTATCAAGTTAATTTATTTTATTTTACTTCAAGTAAAAGTGTTGATCTACAATTGACTACAAATCTAATATAAATCCCCTTCCAATCCCCTCACACACAATGGTATAGGGTATCATATAGTCGGTTTTGGCCGACTATATCTTCTTTTTTCGATTTATTTTTTGTTTTTTTTGAGACCATAAGATAGTTATATATATAGAGGCCATTACAAATGTCAGTTCTGTTTTTCAAACTGAAATGCATTAATTTAAAGTGACTTCTTTTGTAAGGTTTTGATGATGAGAATATCGCAGCAGCAGCAGTAGTAGCCGTATTATTGTAGTGATAGTAGCGAAGTATTTAACATCTAAAATAAATGTAATGTAACAAAAGGCGCCACTGGGAAATAATTTTATATATCAGTACATGTCTAGAGATGAGCTTGATAATGATGAAAAAATAGATTAAAAAAAAAAAAACAAAATGAACAGCTAATGAAAAACTTCAAGTCATAAAATATTACAAATCATTACATTAGCAGTCATTTACACGAGCCAACAAATTTTTCATATATAAATGGCAGTTTGTTTCAATTAAATTGTTGAAGAACAAGCATGAATGACAAATTATTTATAGACAAACAAATAAAAGAAAAAAATATCAAAATATTACAAAGAAATAGGGCATGAGCGTAAAACACTGAATAAAATTTAACAAAAAACCTTTAATACAAATGATTTTATTTAATTCAACGCAACAAATTGTTTTAAATATTTCTTTGATTCCCTTTAAATGATCTTTATGTCTTGATTTCTTCAAATAAAATAATTATTTTTTTTTACTTTCATAAATACAAATGAACGTGCTTAATGAAATAGCAATCATTTTAATCTTTGACTAATATACATAATGCATATGTCACGTATCTTAACAAGCATTCAACAATTAACAAATTCACCTTAACCGCAAATATTACGATTGCTGCAAATAAGTACAAGTGCCACCTCATTAAGTTTGAAAAGCAATTTCCTTTTAACTCGGTTTTTCTTTTGCAATTTCATTTTATTGAAAATTCTCCCAAGCTCCCGCTCTCTGTTGGCATGTGAAACTCAATGACCATGATATCTATTGCATGAGTGTATATGTGAGCTTGTGGTCATTGTCAACATCATCATCACTTTAGTGTAAAACAATTTGTTGTTGCGGTTTTCTTTATCAAAGTTTTGTAGCTTCTGTTGTAGTTGTTGTTGTTTTTGTACTATTATCTCTAAATCCATTTAATAAACTTTTTCTTTGAAACATACGAGTATAAAAATTGTCTTTATAACACTTTCATTATGGCTGTCACAATGTCATATATTTTATTAAGCTCCTTTTTTTTTTTTTTGTTTTTCTTTCAACCAAACGCACGAACACACCTGTCACAATTTGACACATTGGACGTTAACACCTTTAATTTTTGTTTTTGTTGTTTATTTACCTTAACACTTAATATTGTTATTGTTGTACTTGACTTTCAATTCTTAAATTGTTTTGGTTTTTATCTCTCTTCTCTTTATTCTGCTCTTATTATTTTCATTATTTCTATTCTTTAAACGTAGTTGCAAAAAAAGTCGTAAAGTTTTATTTCCTTTTAATATTATTGTCTTTTGTGTATATGTGTGTCAAAGTACAAATGTGTGTATGAGTATTTTTGTTTTACTAAATATAGTGTTTATATTTCTTTTGTTGTCATTGTTGATGTTGTTGATACAAAGATTTAAACCGAATAAAATAGCTTCAAATAAAAAACAAAAAACAAAAAAACCAAAGCACGAATAGAAAAATAAAACACCTTCGTGTTAACTTATATAAGCCATTTTGTTAAGGTTGTAGTTATTTTATCTAGTTGTTGTTGTTATTGTAGAAGAAAACAAATAAAGCTGAATAGTTTTCAGTCATGCTCCCAACCTCTAAATACTGATGAGTCACGCAATCACTTAAACACTCATCTATAAACTAAAGTGAATGAAAAAAAAAAAAATAATAATAAAATTCCATGAAAATATCAAACAAATAAAGCAAAAATAACATTTTCACTCATAGATAAAAAGCGAAATGAATCCTTTACGACCATATAAATGTAGGACACTATTTTGGGGACAATTGATGATTAAATAATTCAAATACACTCATTTATACTAATTTATTTTTGTCTGGTGTTATTGGCATATATATGAAAAGAGTTTGATACAAGTAACTATTGCACTTTACTAAATTAAAAAAAATAACTATCTCTTATTTAGTTTGAGCTGGTATATAGTTTTTTATTTTTTAATTCAGTTTTGCAAAAAATCGTTTAAAAAAATTTCTCAGCAATGTCATGAAAAATATATTATTTCAATCACAAATATAATAAAGTTAATTTATGAATAACACTGCATACATTTTATCAAAAACAATTGAGGTTGACATGTTATTTTTAATCGAAAAAATATTACCATAACTTGACCGCTCCTAAAATGACTTAATAAATTATATTTTTTCTAAAAAAAATATATTTATATTATTCTTTTTTTTTTTTTTATTTGGCCAACAACACTTTAATCTAAATTTTAGATCTTTACAAATGTCACAACAAATAACATTTGCGTGTTGTAATAATTTAACTTTTGTTTTTGGCTTTTTAAAAAGGAATAACAATTATTAAGCATTAAACCCAAAATATGAATGAAAAGCTGGATATATTTTATTTTTTGGTATATACATATTATATACATATATTTGTTTGTACATATATATAGAGACTTAAATAAATTTGCATAATTCTGTAGTCATAAACACTTGTATTTGAATGAGGTGTTAATTATGTTAAAAATTTAATATTAATATTAAATGGTTATAAAAAAAACGAACAAAAGAGAAGGAGGGAACCAAAAGTATGAAAACTCTTTAATTCTTTACCTTTATTAATAAAATAGCCAGAAACCCATATCATTACAGCAGTTAAAGTTAAAATATAAAAATATAATTTCAAAGAACAAAAAATTATTTGAAAATTAAATTTTATGTGCTGGTGGCAACAAAAAAACTTTTATAAGAAACAAAACATAATAAAGAAAAAAAAAAAAAAAAAAACAAACTCTTGTTTAATTAATTTGTTGCATGACCATCAGAAAAAGTAAGTAAATAAAAGGCATTTATAAACACTGCAAGTGCTATTGGTATATACTTAGTACTTATGTATATTAGGATGGCCCTCTTTTGTATGGAAGAAAATAAAGGTATTTAAATTTTCAGTCTCACCCCTAGAAATGTTCGAATACCTCAAAAACCATATAATACAAAATTTTAGATTGATTGGAAAAAAATTAGCGGTGGCTCAAAGAGACTGAAATATTAAAAATTATTCTGTCCACCATAAATTAAACTTAAATTTTCCTCGGTTTCATCTTTTCGAATTCTTCAGTTTATTACCTTTCTAAAATGACTAAAATGAGGAAAATTGAACAACTAATAATATCGTAGTTATTAAAAATCAATTTATGTAGAACGCATAATTTTCTACCAAATACACCCCAGTAAAATAAGATTTCATCCAAAACTTAAGGGAGAGAAACGAAACTTGGCATTTAGTTTTATCTTGGTATTTTATACATCGTATCAAAAATTTTCGGTAATCACTTTTGATCTGTCTAAGATATTCACGATCAAAATTCACAAAAATCTCTTGTTTTGCATATATATCACCTACGCTTTTTTTTATTACAACAATTTTGGATCATAAAATTATTTACAGGATATATAAAATGTCAATAGGAAACTACATACCAAGTTTCGTTTCTCTCCTTCAAATTTTGGTTGAAATCTTATTTTTCGGGGTCTATTTGCCCGAAAATTACGTATTTTACGGTAATTTTATTTTAATAACTATTATGTTATTAGCTATCCAATCGTGTTGATCTTAGAAATTTCAAAAAGTTCTTAATGTGTGGAATTTAGCAAGATATAAACCCAGAAAATTGGACTTAAAATAAGTTTAAAACTTTGCATATCTTAGTTTTTCGACTATCTGAACATTTCCAAGGGGTAAGAATCAAAATCTGGACACTTTTTGTAATGAGGGCCACCCTAATGTATATACTGCCACTACATTTTCTCAAATTTGTTTTCGACTACTTTCCAAGATGGAGCTTTACCATTAATGACAAAAGTTTAATGCCCTTAGGAGTCTATACGAGATGCTAAAACCATTCAGTTACAACATACAACTCTTAATACATTTTACACATCTACTAACTACAACCATTAAGAGCAACAGTTTTCTTTTTTTTTCGTTTATTTCGAAAGAAAAAAAAAACAAACTGCAAAAACAAAAATAGATTAAACAGAGCTGAATTTGAATTAGTTGGTGTGTTTTTGATTGTATTCGAGCATAGAAACCACAACCACAATTACAATCATCGTTGAAACACCCAGCCACCTTCAGATGTATTAAGACCATCTACTGCTATACATATTTACTGTTAGTGCTGAGTAATTATTTTACCTTTGAAAGTTTATTTTTTTTTTTTTTTTGTTGTTATTGTTGCTGATAGAGTTCATTATCGCCAACTGAAATAACAACATCAGCAACAGAAACAGCATTAAACCACAAATCAATAAAATAAGAATCGAAAAACTTTTTTTACAGTGATGACAATTAAATGTTTCTTTTACTTGCTTCCTATTTGTTCTAAATACAACTTGAAATTTTATCAAAACAATATGGCATCAGCAGTAGCAAAAGACACTTTAAAGCAGTTGCTTGTTAGAAACGTTAATTTCAAATTAAAAAAATATAAAAATATAATCACCAATAATGTTAGATATTAATTTCAGGTCAAACTAATTTTATAAATAAAATAAATTTATAGAAATTTCGTTTGCTTTGAAGAAGGTTTTTGTCTTAAACTTCGCAGAAAAAAAGAGAGAAATACTACTAATAGAATAATATGTTCGCTTCTTCAAAAATCGAACTAACTATATTTTGCACTTTATCGGAAATGCTTCAAAAGTGAAGATTTATATCTACTTAGAAAGAAAACCAAAATTTTTACCACTTTAAACATATTTTCAATAATAAAAAAAAAAAAATATATGAATTATATTCAAATAATAGAAACTAATAATTTCATGACTAAGAATTATAAAAAGTCATTAATATGATTATCATGTGTTAAAATTATTTCATATGTATTGAAGTCATTGCTTCTGAATCCTTTTTATGAAGGTTATCTCTATTTCGATATCTTTTTCCATTTTGATTTATTTTTCAACATGAAAATTATCTAAAAACTTTTCTCTCGTAAAAAATTATCTATTGATATTGTCAATTCATTTTTAAAAACGCACTAACTATTCCGAAGAAAAAATTGTACTCACTCTAACCAATACGATTTCAATTACATTTAATTCTTTTTTATATTTTGTATCAACTTTAAATAAATTTTCACTATTTTATAAAATATTAATAAATTTGACATACAAAATATAGCATATCCCAATAAATATACAAAATTCAAAAATTCTAGACTTGGAAAATTTAGCTGGAGTCCGATAGGAATTAAAATATTAAAATATTTTAAACATGAAATATTATTGAAAAAAATAAAATTTTTCGATTAAAATAAATTTGACTGAAATTTAAATTTCCTTTTCACTGAAGAATACTATTGAATTAAAGTGCAAAACTATTTTAATTCATTGCTTGGTACAAGATTCAAGACTTGAAATACATTTGGTTTCAACTTGAATTCCAGCAAAAATGTTTATTGAGATTATTTACTTTAGGGGCAAAACTTCAGAAGCAATGAATAGGAATCATAAAAGACATTTTTCCAATGATAACCATGGCTTAAAATCATTTAAGTCATGCAGCTCTTTTTAGTACATTATATTATTAAATTGCATTTTGTAAAACTTTTGTATACCCACCATCAAAAAGATGGGGCCGAATATAACATTCGCGCTTGTTTGAAGCTATTTTTTGCTGGGTTCATTTACTAGATGTAGGACATAATAAAACAAAGATAATTTACAATAAACTAAAAGTACAACAAGAAACTAACACATTTGCGTTAATTGCAAAAGAAAACTGTAAGCTATGAAGGAAGTTTTAATGACAACATAACGGAAACTGATTAAACAACTCAGCATGCGTGAGCTCATTAAAACTTGTTAAACTCATTCTCATATTTACCATTAGGCAACCACTGATTCCTACTAAATATGTATGTATATGTACATGATGTAAAAATAAATTCAATGATGATAAGGATGAAGATGATGAAAGTTTTCCGTCTTCATTTATAAAATGACCACTTTGTAGACCATTTCAAACTAAAAGTGTTGTATGTTGTAGTTGTAAGTTGTGTTAAAAGCAAACAGTGGGGAAGTGTAATAGTTAATTAGTGGACAGTAGATAATAAGAAAAGTTTTTTTGAAATTCTCTCCTTTTCGTCTTCTTTTAACAAACTGTTTACACAACTTGTTAATACTTACTCGTACAAGAAACAAAACTTTTATAATGAATTACCAAAACTACAACAATTTTTACAAATTACTTATTTGTTGTTGTTGTTAACTTTTGGTATGTTAAATTCACTTCAAAGAATATGCTCTTGTAAATACATTAACTTTTTAGCAAAATCTCTAGAAAATACTTCGTTTATTAAGAAATTATAAAGAATTTAATAAAATTTGCTTAATTTTAAATTAAATTACGTTCATTATTTATTATTGTTTTATTTACTTTTGCTCTCAATCTCTATTGAACCATTAAATTGTGTACAAAACCGCATACATACAATTCACTTTTTTTTTTTTTTGGCTTATCAACTGCTGTGTTAATGATATTGATAGCGATAGGGATGATGGTGGTTTTATTAAATTCAATTCAAATTTTTCTACATAGTTTTGACTATACGATTTTATAACGGTGCATAGCCTGTAATGTGTAATAATGTTTTTGAGTGTGTGAGATTTTTTACATATACAATTGCACTATGTATATAAATATTTACATTTGTTAGTAATATTTACCATATTGTACACCATGTTTATGTCATGTTTTACAAATTATTGGACTAAAACAAAAAAGGACGTGAAAAAAAACTATTTTAAACGAACAGTAAACATAATGAAAGTCTTATAAAGGGAAAGCTTTGTGGTTTGTTTAATAACTAAGTAATTAAATGGAAATGTGTCTTTTATATATATATATATATATATATATATATATATATATATATATATATATATATATATATATATATATATATATATATATATATATATATATATATGTATATATATATATATATATATATATATATATATATACTGTTCAATAATTTTTTGTAATCCTTTTTCGTTGCTCGTACCGCCAAACTTTGAAGTGAAGAGCAGATATATTGAATAAAGAAAATTAAGTTTTAAAGGTATTTTAGCTCCAATCTTGTGGTACTTTTGCAACAAACTCTCCATTATTCACTTTAAAATAGAAGATTTACAATTACCCAAAATTTTGCAAACAAAGTATTCGGCTACTATGTTAAACAAATATATCTTTGAGTTTTGTCCTTAATGTCTGAATGCTTTGAAGAGTTTCTTGTTCTATATGAAAATTTGGCTTTAAAGTATACTATGAGCTTATAAATGATATAACGGTTTATTAATTAAATGAAATTGTTGATATCATCACTGAAGTATAAGTCAAATTCCTCCTGAAATCGGGACATTTTACATTGACGTTTGTTGTAATTGTAAACATTTTTAACCCCTGCAACCATAATGCAATCAACTTTGCCAACTGTGTTATTAAATTCAAAACTCGAATCAATTCTTTCAGTTCAGATAGTGAAGCATATAAACCAGGATAATTAAAGTACTCACCTCTGAGCAATTAACATTGATTTTCTTATTTTCCCGAGTACATAATATTCATAAATATTATAACAACCCTTGAAATCGGCTTTGTATTGCTTTTTCTTGAACTGGAATAAAATACAACATTATAAATATGATTGAAATTTATCTTTAAGCAATAACTAGAGAACTGGATACATAGAAGTTGTATTGTGCCAACAGTTTACTTTTCTCTGCATTACATATAACTGGTTGTGTATTGAGCAGATTAATATGCATTTATATTAAAGTAATTAATTATTTAAGACCTCATTTGGAAGCATATATGGTAACTAGTTGCCTCTAATTACATCACCGTGTTAAAAAAATTGTTAAGTTGTTAAAGTAAAAGTAGTGTTGTTATAATATCACTAACTCCTTATTTGGCAATGGAAGTTTATTCTTCGATCTTGAGAAACTAATGACGTTTCACCTTATGTGGGAAGTGGGCGGTAAAGTGGGCGGACCACGTCAATTTTTTGTCTCCGAGTTTATATTAACCCTCGAACTATCTGTACAAAATTTCGTTATCGTACATGCTTTTGTTTAAGAGTTATAAGCAGAAAAGTTTGAAATGAAGCTACAACGGATACCCTGTATTTCTAGTATTTTGCCCATAACTTTTTTTTTTTTTTTTTTGCTCATTTTCAATACCAAACAAACTTTATATAAGATAAATATTTGAGCCAAATTTCGTCCCCCTACATTGCTCATACGTTGGACATAGCTAGATCGACTCAGAATCTAACCAGGACCCAAAATATATACTTTATGGGGTTTTAAATTATTCCTTCGATATGTTATACACGGAATGACAAAATCAATACCCATCAATCTTTTTGATGGTGGGTTTAAAAATATACATAGTTTTATCTAAAAGGTAATTTATGTAAAATAAGGACTGCGCACGAAAAAATCCGTGCATGCTTTTGGGCTTACAACTCTTGATGTGGTGAAAAATTTATAATTCTGTTAACTGATTTGTACTTGCCATTATGCTCACTTGCCGTGTGCTAAGTTTCATGGTAATAGCAAAATTGGTTTTTCTTAAAATGGAAGTTAAAAAAAAAAAAACACCTAAACACATAATTAAAATTTTTCATGAAATATTGCATTGGTCATATAAAGTAATTGCAAGGAAGGCTGTTGTGCCGCAAAATACAGTTTCTTGGGTCATAATATTATACAAAGAAGTCATGGTCACTGAATGGTAACTTGGTAGTGGAAGACAAATAGTATCTTCAGCTGTAGGACTCAGACAAAATAGAAAGGATTTTGAGAGAAATTCATCTCATCTCTGGAAGAAAAGTGTCACAAAAAGTTAATTGCTTTGTATCTTTATCAGAAAATTTTAAAGGGAGTCTAGCCTGAAGACCTATAAAGCAAGAAAAAATCCTAATAGAAATGCAAGCAAGAACTTGGAGGTAAAAAATAACACGAAATTTCTTCGGACGAATTTTTTCAGAAATTTTGTTTCTGTATAGTAGACGATGAAACGGTCGTACAGGGTGACTTTTTCCAACTTCCTAGCCAGGAATTCTATTTCGCAGATGCTAGAGGGATTATGGCAGAAAAATTTCGTATATCAAAGAATTCAAAATTCCCAAGAAAGTTTTTGATTTGGGATGTCATATGCATACGCATGAATGAAGCACTTCATTCCTAAAAAATGGTTGTGTTAAGACAGAAATATACGTGAATGAGTGCCTTTGGAAAAGACTTCTCCCTTTCCTAATAAAATTCAGTGTATCCCCTGTTTTCTGGCCTGTTCCCGCTTCTTCTCATTACAACAACAAAATAATGGAGTTGTAACAAAGAAATTGTAAGATTTTGTACCGATTGAGGCAAATTCATCAAATTGTCTGAAACTCTGTGCAATTGAAAGATATTGCACTCTAGTAAAAAATAATTTAAAGAACATTAAAAGCTCAGCATAAAATGAAACAGAGTTTAAAAATAAGTGGAAAAGTAGAAAAAAGTGACCGAAACACAATAAAACCCATAATTAGAATAATTCTGGCAAATATCAAATATTTCCTTAAAAACCAACAAGAACTAATTTATTCTTTTATGTTTAGAACTTGAACATAACAGTCGTTAATAAAAATATCACTTTAAAAAAATTCGCCCACTGGTTTAGTTTCTACAAGCAGATTTGCATGCACGGATTTTTTCGTGCGCAGTCCTTATTATGAACTTTTTTAAATTTATAATTTTCTTTTAGTTATATTAAATCTTTTAAAAATTTTCCTCTATCCACTTCACACATTTCCTTATTGACACTTTCATTATTTCAAAACTAAGTTTAAATTTCAGTTTAATAAGATTAAAAATATCCCACTGTTATTGGCGTCATCTAACTAACAAACAGTAAAATAAATATTTAATATTTTCTACAAAAAATATACCCAATAGGTGGTCTATTTCTACTTATTTCATTTTCTCTATCTACACAATTTCTATAAATATTGTCACTGACGCCATAAAATAATCTAATTTTTTAATACGGGGTTATTTTCCATTTCTGTATATATATATATATATGTGTTCGAGAAAATATATATATATATATGAATCGATATCACTATTATAATAGTTGTTGTTGTTTCGTTGCTGTCACTTCAACATATTGTTTATGAATAAATGTCAACACATCGTAGGCAGTTTGTGATTTTGGGCTAGGATTTCTATTTTTTTAATATACGATTGTTATTGCCTCCAAAAAAGTGTGTTAAAAAAGTATCGATGAAATGTTAACAAGTGGCAAAATGTATTTGTATGTGTAGAAAAAACTCTAAGCCAACAAAAATGTTTATGTTATAAAAACGAACCCATTCTAACGTGTGACTCTCCTCTCTATGTTTATATGTCAATAAATATTTCAATCATATCAATATCAAAAAAAAAAAAAAAAAAATTAAATTGGGTTTGGGATTCAAACTTTATGATAGAGTGAAATATAAAACAAATAAATTAAATAAGTAAACAGTAGGGAGTCAATTTAATTGATATGGTCAGAAGGAAAGTTTGTTATGAAAACAAACAATGTAAAAGAAATAAAAATATTAAATAATGATGTGTTGATATAAAATTAATTGAAATATTAAATAAAGTGGATGTTAATATATAGAATAAATTTTAGATGTTATTAAAATTATTTAAAGAAATTATAAATATTTCAATATTTAAATTATTTCAGCTTTGTGAAAGAAATAATATTCAAAACTCTATAAAATCTTATAATCACTATATAGAGTTTAATGATATTTTTTTTTTTAATTTAATAAAACTTATTTTTTAAATAATACAAAGTGACTCAATGTGACAAATTTACAAATAATATCCCCAACTTTAAAAAATCTTGGTTTCTCCATATGTTTACACTTAGCATATGTATTCCCAAGTATAAGGTACTATCTACCACATCTAATTTTTTCGTTAATACTGGTTCTACTTTAAACACACATTAATTAAAAATTCTCTTTGCTGTCATAGATAATTTACAAGTAAATTTTCTTTCGACTCGTAGACATCTTGGCATTTTTATTTGGCATCTTCTAGCTTTTTACAAAGAGTAGGGTGGCTTAAAAAATTTCTCAATATTTTTACGTTAACTTTTTGTAAGTAGGATCAAAGAATAATTGTTTTACATTTTTGGATTTTTTTATTTATTTTATATTAAGAAAAACTGAAAAAAAAACCTTTCAATGGAATTTTATAAATATTTAGCAACAAAAGCGGGTATTATCCTGCTAAAGGAAAGAACACCACTCATCATTATGAGTAGAATATAGAAAAAGTAATAAATAAATAAAAATTGATATTTAGTTCACTACTTGCGATGGAAAATCTCTGGTATATTACATTTTGACCATTAAAGGGTCTCGAGTTTTATCTAGAAATATATAAAAATAAAAGTGGATATAAATCAAATAAATAAAAAGTAATTTTTATACATCAAGTGAAGAATGATGGGAATAATTTTTTTGCAAAAGTGATACAAATCACATACTTATTTCCAATTTATGAGTAAAATATTGAAAATTAGTTATGCAATAAATGTAGTCCATCATAAGTAGTTGAAAAGAAATTAAAGATATATTTTCTATAACAAGATCAAAATTTTGAATTTTTTGAGACCCATTTCGAAGAAAAAATTCTTAACCTTTTTGGAAAAAATATACCCTCATTTTCAATTTACAGTAAAGAACGGAATACAAATTTAAATTTTGTTTAGTATTTTTTCTTCTATTAAACGCATCAATGCTTATCGTTTGAGTGGTCTCCCTACATCAAACTTGTTAAAAAGGAGTTTCTCTGGACACTCTAATGTAAATTTATTGCAGAACACATAAAATTACTGTAAGCATTTTAATGTTTATTACGACATAGCAAAATTATGATTTCAGAAATTTCTTCTATATAATTCAGTTTGTTCCTCAAAGACATTTTTTATAGGGACCACCCTAATCTACACTTTAAAACAAGCGAAAAAATAAAGTATACATCTATATAAATCGTATTTATAAAAGTAACGCTAAAAATAAACTTGCTGTTTTCTCTTAAAAATTTTATAAAATTGTTTTCAGAAGTAAAAAAGATATTTACATACATATTTTCACTTAACAAAAAATGTTTTTTTTTTTTTTTTTTTTTTTAAATTATCATATTTTAAAGAAGATCAATAAATGAAATTTCTAAATAATTACTAACAAATATATTACTTATGTCACAACCAAGATATTTTTCAGAATTTCAAAAAATTCTTTATTCAATACCTAAATATCTTTCTTTGCCATCATTAAAAGTTCATAATAATTTTTTATTTCCTTCATAATTTTCTTCAATTAAATCCAAAAGATCAATTTAACTACTCAAACAAAACAAAAAGTTTTTCTTTTTCTTTCATCTCAAGACTCTATTCTCTTCCTCAATGGCATAAACCAACGACCTGTTACAACAATTTCTTTTATTACTCATACTTGTACTTTTTTTATTCTCTTTAACTTATTAAACTTTCTTTTTGTTACTAATAATTTCCTTAATTTATGTGCGTTGATGAACGAAAAGTAATAACAAAATAAATATCAACTTTTACCATTTTACCAAAGATAAGACGTGTTCGTCTAACAACTCGTGCGAGAACAGCAACAGGAGCAAATAACCAAAAAAAATAAATAAATAAAAAAAATTTTAACCCACTCCCACTATCAATACTTATTAAGTACAACAAGCTAAACACAGTTAAAGAAAGTATCTGTGGAAGAAAAAGTAAAACTTTTTTTACTTTGACTTCCCACAAGCTTAAGTACTTCCTCTGTTTTTTGCTTTAACACACGGAATCTTAAAATTTGTCTTTAACACTTCAATTACAAAGAAGAAAAGTTCAATAAACTTTTACCATTTTAATAGGAATGAAACAAAAAAGGAGCAGTATAAGTAGGATAAAAATATAAAAACCACATAGAAAAAAACTTTTTTTTAAATTAAAACTTAAATATTTTACCTTTAATTAAGCAAAGGATTCAAATTTCTGGGGTAATAAAAAAAGAAGTTCAGAGTTGTAAAATTCGTAAAAGTTTATGTAAAAGTAAAGAGAATAATTAAAGAGTTTTATTATTAAAAAATATATAAACATAAATAAGATCATATATATTCAAATACTGATTCAAACTAATTTTTTTCTGTCTGTATTTAATTAAATTTCTTTATATTCGAGGTATAACATTTTCTTTAAATTAATTTAGAGGCATATTTTACAATAAATGAGAATAATCGAAATCATTTTAGAATAAAATTTTAATACAAAATTTTTAACATTTTCGAAAATAAATTAATTTATAAAACAAATAAATAATTACATAAATTTTTGAGGCCTTATTTATAATAAAATTTTATATTTATTAGAAAAATTTGTATTATTAAAGACTAATAAAATTTGACTATCAATAAGCTCTTAGGTGTTTTATTTATTTAACCTGTCTATAAAATATTACAACGAAAATTATCCAAACTGGTAAACGCGTGTATTTTTATTTTTGGCAATATTATGAAATGTTTCCAAAGATATATATATATATATATATATATATATATATATATATATATATATATATATATATATATATATATATATATATATATATATATATATATATATATATATATATATATATATATATATATATATATATATATATATATATATATATATATATATATATATATATATATATATATATATATATATATATATATATATATATATATTTTTTTTTTTTTTTTTTTTTTTTTTTTTTTTAAAAAAGGTAATATCTTTTTTAAAACAAATAAATATTTTTCTTAGTATTGCCGTAAATTGAATTCTTTTCATTATTTTTCACTTTCATTATTCAATTTATTCATTGTTACCACCATCACTTTATTTGATTGTAAAAGTTGACACTTTTTACTACATAAACAGTGATTGAAATATTGATAATATCACCATTTCTTTCCTAAAACTATAAACATATATAGAGTTCTTATCAGCCGCCACTCCCATTTTTATTTTGCCATTCATCCATTCATTTTCATTAAAAACAGCTAGAAATATAGACAAATGGAGAGAAGGCACAAAGTGTTTGATTTTGTAGAAATGAAAACATTCGAGCCAAGTTATTTACGTTATTGTTTCTTTTATCGCTTTTTAATAATACCAATGTTTCATCGAATCTATTGTTTTCGACACGCTCATCATTGAATGTTAGTGGTTGTAGATTTTATTCTATAGAGTGTTGTCATAGATGTATTCTAACACATTACAGACACATACATACATTATATTTTCCTTTTACCACCAGCTACAATTGCATGTAATTGCCATTTGACATGCTAACTTTTTAGCTTTTTCTCGCTATTTGTCTCTGTATTGACTTCGACATCAACTATTACAAATTTTATTTGGTTTTGTAGTAAAATAATCACTATCAATTACGAGAATAATGAAACCAACTAAAAATTATTTTGGACGCAGACAAGGATCATTCTTATTAGTGAAGATCACAAATTTTTATGTAAGATTAAATTAAATACTACATTTACTTAAAAAAAATTGTAACAAGGCTATTAGAAAAATTGCTTACTTAGCTTTTCTCTAAGAAGGGTTTAAAAAACACACACAGAAAAAGGATTTATTGGAATTCGTTGTTTATTATAATCGATTTTCTTTGATTAGTATTGTAAATATATAATTGGGACAAAATTTAGGTTCTTGGAGTTGAAAAATGTGTGAAATAATGTGTTTTTGTCTGTACTTAAGCTTGCTTAATTGATTCCAAACCAACAATCGAATTAAATTCAGCTTTTTGTTTTTAAATTCCAATTATTAGTAGTAGCAATCATAAAAATTCTATTTTTATACAAAAACTGTTTAAAAATGTCATTTATAAAAAACTATTAAAATAAATTATCACAAAATACATGTAAATTTTAAATATAAAAAACATTTGACCAAATATGCGTACAATTAAAATATAGTCGTTTGATCCAATCCAATATTTCTATTCTTTATTTTTTAAGGTCAGTTAATTTTAAATGTTCATATTTACAGACATAAAATGAAATCTTCCTGATATGTACATATGATGAGAGAGTATGAAGAAAGTTCTCCTTATTTAAGCAGGATAATTCAAGTAATAAGGAAGTGGAAACTACCATACAAATATTCACGTCTAAATAAATTCTGAATGGATACATAATAGTAAACAAATACATTCTATATATACATAGATTTGTAAAGAAGTTTTCATTTGTTCTTTTTTTTTTTTTTTTTTTATTAGTACATGCTGTGAATAAACTTTGGCCTCAAAGTCCAACAATTTGTAATGTATGTATGTCCTTGATTTTACCAATAGTTAAATATGCAGTATTTAAACTTTTTTGATATCTCAGACTAAGAAAGTAAGTTGTCCCAAAGGATTCTTTTAATACCTTTCATTGAATTGTTTTCTCGAAACAGTTACACGTACCATAAATTCAGCAACGATACAGTATTTACAATCGAATTTGAGATAGTTCTTGGAACCGAACAAATTCGTTTGGCTAAAAATTCGGTTGTGACAATGAATCTGTTTTCTCTGTGTATATAAATTTAAAAAATAAAAAGTATTTAAAAAAGTTACGAAATTACGATATTTTTTTTTTCATATTTCAGGAACTCTTAGCTTTCATTTGACATCCATATAGTCAAATAATGTCTAAAGCTTTTTTCTGCTGAAAACTTATTTTTCTTTTTGTGATCAATGTTTCTTTGAAAATTATTCCTGATTTTGTAACGAGTTTCCCTTTCTTAACTACAAATTAATAATAACCTGAATAAATAATCTACCACTCTGTACGTATGATTAATATTTTTCAATTAATATTAGTCAATCGTTATTTAGCACCAGTTGGTTGGTTACATTACTTTTTTTGCAGTCATTATTTATCAATTTATTTCTAAATAATATTTCCTTTTTTCCGAAATAGAAATAGATAAAAAGTGAAACACGAACGAAAATCAAATCATTGAAAAGTGTTTAATATTGTAATTTGTATTCATGTGCGTTTCTTTGACTGTTAAAATTAAGGGTTTTTGTTTTGGTGTGTCACCAAGAAGTAATTTCCATTAATTTTAGTTTTTTGTTTGTTTTTCAAACTTTGTTATTTTTTATCGCAATTTAAGGTGTCTCATCAATATACTTAAAATTCTACTTAGAAAATCAAAGGCAATAAATTTCTTCAATATTTATTTTGTCAATATTGTAGGTTTGTGTCAGAGCTTTTAACAAATTGAATAAATTTATTGCTTTAGTTTGATATTTATTTTTAATTTTTTTGGTAATAATACATGAGAATTTAAGTTTTATTCTATTTCCGTTCATAACACTTTAATATACATAGAAAAAAAAGTAAAAATGGATTTCAATTACGAAATTACTTGTATTAATTAAATTTTAATTGATTTTGCTCCAATCATCAAAATGATAATATTAATAACTAGTATAATTAATTTTATTATAACTGCTTTTTCTTATATATAATACTCTGGAAATTGACTTAAATTTATTTTATTTACATATTTCTATAGAAAAATTTTTAATTTTTCTTTATATTTTATTAAGAGTTGTCAATTTGTTTAAAAAAATTGTAAGCCAATTAGAAAATGAATTATATTAATACATAATATAATTAAATTCCAGTATAAAATTTGTTAATAACTTTATTACAAAATAATTTGAAATATTTTTGTCTGTGTAATTTAAAATTTGAATTATTTAAAGGCATAAAATTATTTATTTTTAAAAAGCAATTTCTCATTTTTAGTTACAAAATCTTAATTTAAAATTATTTTTTTCCTTTCATCCTAATTGTTTGCCAAAGACATTACCTGCTTTGTTTGCGCCCATACAACAAAACAGAATCTTCCGCATTTTTCTCCGACATTTAAGCCTATTTAGTAAATTTATTTAGATTAGCAAAATTAACAGTAATAAATTTAATTAGAAAGACAGCATAAAATGTTCAAAAAGTTTTCTCTTACTTAGAAGCAACATCTAAAACAGCGCACATCAAAATTAAAAATAAAAAAACTTTATAATGAGGAAATTTCGCATAACAAAAACAAAGGACACATAACAGGGTGGTGGCCATTATAAAATGCCTTGACAGAAAACCAAAATATCAGCATAAATTTACAACAAACAAAAGAGAATTAATGTTGATGCGACAAAGCAAAAAGCAATAAAAAACTACAAGAAAAAACCAACACATACAAGGACGATGAAAAAATAAGACAACAGCAGCAAGCAGAATTAGCAACAAACATTATCAGCAACAATAGGAAAAACAATGAAGGCCGGGTGCCATTTAAAACAAGAACAAAGTAGTTTTAGTGATGTATGTAAAATTCTTGTTTGATTATTTTTACATACATATATACGCATGCATATGTATAAGTATATTTATAAAGAAAAATGTTGTCAAACATAATACTCGATGACAAATCTAGAGGACACAAAAACATTAAAGGTTGAAACTCATACATCTTTCTGTTCACCCTCATATCCTTTTAAAAGCAACTAGAATACAAATACTAACTCATAAACAAAGATCTATGGAAAACTGACTACGGGTTTATATAAAGACCTGGCAACAACAACATCACACATTTTAATTAACAACACAAATTGACACACATTGCATTTGTTAGTTTGTAAACCCCATTATAACAATGATTATGATGATGACAACGACGGCAACAAGAAATACAATAAAGGCAACTACAACATAAGCATTAACAGCAGTAGCAATAACTAAATATGGCATTGATAAAAAGGCAAAGAAAGATGTATAATAAGGTTATAACTTTTTGCAATTTTTGCAAATATTCAAAATAAACAGCAAAGCCTTTTAGAGCATTGAAAGTAATAAAGAAATGTGATATTAATTTTTCACGATCGTGAAAAAAAGGTCACGCACCAAACGCCATGAAATTTTATTTCGATATTATTGCTTATATTATAATTTGCACCAAATCACAAAATTAGCTGTATCGTCTTTAATATAAAATCATTTATCACTGCAATCTCTTTTTAACACCGAAATATAAGTATATGAAATTTATAAACAAAGTATTTAATTTACATTTTTTTCACTTTTGACGATATTTTATCCCCAACTATGAAGTGTTTCAACATTTTATGATGCGAATTAAAATGGCCAATAATTTTGAACCTATTTATTGCAGAATGTGTGCAAAAATGTGATAACTTAGTGATAAATTAGTTAATAGTAAAGTGTTTATATTTTATTCGATAATCGATAAACCTTAAATAATTTTTAAGTAAAATTATTGACCATATCGCTATGTTTTTCTTATTTAATTGGAAGAAGACATAAAATAAAGTATTTGTAATCAATAAGTTATCAAGCCTGTTCTGGAATCACGGTGACTTCAAATCACGAACGATTTTGAAAACACGCAAGTGATTTTCAGCTGTTCTGGAAATCACGTAATTTTAAATTTTTCGAAATGATTTTAATTTTAATTTTAAGAAATCACGAGCAAACAGCTAATTTTTTATTTTGTTTACAATTAAATGAAAAAAAATATTTAGCCTTTTGAAATATAAAATATTTAGCCTTTTACTAAAATGCCAGAAGCAACGTTATTGGCAATAATTGCTTTAAAATTGAAGAAAATAAATAATGAGCGATTTATAAAACGTTATTTGCGGAATCTATCGAATCCTATGGAAACAGAAGAAAAGTTGTAGGTAAACAGCTGACAGGCGAAGAAAAACTGAAATCAATAAATATTTTCCAAAGTAAAGAAAAATTTAAACGCAGAACTAAAGGTTTTTCAATAAATTTCTATTTTTTAACTGTTTTTCAATAAAATTAAAAATTTTCAAACAAAAATGGATAAAGAACATAATAAATTATTTATATAAGCCATTTTACATTTGATTAACAACACAGTGTTTGTGATTTGAAATCGACACTAAAAACCGTTGACCGATTTGACATCACGTGATTTCATAATTTTTTGTGTACACCTTTTAGGTGATTTTAAATCACTTTGACAAAAAGAGATTTCCAGAACACACCTGTATACCATTTAAATATTTTGAACTGTATAGGATAAGTGCACCTAATGTCGGCATGTACTAGTAGTCGGCATTTTTAAATTTAAACAGAAATAATTAACAACAGCGAATACTAATTATTGATATAAGATCAATTTTGCCATGAAAATATATTTATATTTTTAGTGCAAATGTTCAAAATATACTAATAGTAGCAGTTTTTTTTTTGGCAATTTACTCCGTTCTTAAACAACACATTTTTGAAATCAGTTTTTAGAAAAAAAATTAAAAAAATTCAAAGATGATATTAATTATAATAATTCAAGTTGTATTTTAACAAAAAATTATTCAGAAGATAGACAACAATTGAAACCTTATATTAAATGTGTAAAATTTTGCGTAAAGAATTCCATTTCATGGTTTGGCTGCCGACCTTAGGAACAAAAAAATTTTATAGTATTCTATAGTCGGCATGTCATGTTAATTGGGAGATAATAATGTAATTATTGCTTCGGACCTAAATGTTTCTTGCAAATACATTTAGACCCTATTATTAGAAATATTTCGTCGGAACCATGTATTGATTTATCTGTTATTATAAGGGGTCATTTCTATGATGTTTGTAAAAAATGTGTTAAAAGTGAATTAAAACTTAAGATTTATACATAAAAATATTCTACAGAATTTTTCACCGTGAAATTTTACTATAGATCGCTGAAATGTAAAATTGTATCTGTTGGACCATTTTTCCAAAAAAAGATAAACTATAGAATCTATCAAGTATTTTGTTCAATTTTTTTATTTTTTAAATTTTTTAAATTATTTTATATTTCAGAGCATAGTTTAAGGCATTTACATACAAAATGTGTCATAAATTTCATGCCGACTATTGGATCATTACATACCGAAGACTGGAAAAATATGCCGACTATAGGTACAATCGATGTATTTTATAAAATACAATAAAATGGCCAATTAAACATTTATTTCTTTGCAAAAATCTAAAAAAATCTGAAAGAGTACCCTTTAATAAATAGGTGCAATTGCTCGTTATCCAAATATCATGATCACGTTCGGAAATATAAATCTTGAAAGACAGAAAAAAAGTTAAACTGCCGACTACCGGTACACTTACCCTATAAGGTATAAACTCGCTGAACTCAGAGAATTTAAAGCAAATATTAATGAACCAAAAAGCTGGTTTTAAACTGTTTTCAGGAAAAAATTGTTAAAAATTCATTTTTTGATGAAATGCGTCAAAGTTCTATTTTTTCAATATTCACAGAATTTACAATTCACAGAATATTTTTAAATTAACACTATTATTACTTTTAAAATATAGTGTTTTGTTTACACATATTTTTTACTTTAAACCTAAAAATTCATTATATTTGATTTAGGATATAAAAAAATTATACAATTTTGTTTTACGATTTACCTAAGTTTTTACAGTTATTTAACAGATTAAAAAATAGTTAGAGCCTATTTTTTGCCACAACTTTAAAAAAAAGTTAAATTGAAAAAAGGTTTGATTTTCCATTTTTACTACAATTTCAAAGAGTTCTCAATGTTGACGTAATTTATTTGGCTAAATTAAAATAAAAAAATATAAAAATTATTTTGAAATTTAAAAAACAACTAAGAAATAGAAAAGACGTTAAAAAACCACCAGATGGCGCTAATTATAGAGCATTTTTAAATTCTAATACATGGAGTATGAAAAAAATATAAAAAAATAAACAATTACTTTTTGCTTGATTCTGAAATTAAGTATTGTTTTTTAATATATAAAAGAAGAATAATTTCTTATTTTTTGCCACAACTAAAAAAAATAATTCAAAAAAATTTATTACACATATGTAAAAGAGTTCTTTGTGTTAAAATATTTCATGTTGTTTATCGACATTGCTTTAAAATTTAATACAATATTGAAAACTAAAAAAAAAAGACTAAAAATGTTGAACCGGAAATCGCGCGAATTCAGGTAAATTAATAATTTTGCTACAACAACTCTTTCTATTTTTGTTCCATCAAAACACTGTGCGCTGCGTGAAGTTTTTTTGACAATATTGATTTAAAAAACTGATTTTTATTATCAGGATAATATTGGCTCTAAGGTAGTTCTATGGTATTTTGAAGTCCAGAAATAGTTATAACCCTAATGTTTAAAAATACAATAGTTTACTTGTGCAAAACGAGGGTAATATGATAAGCAAAGTGCTTTATAAAAAGTTTAATTAAAAAAATATACTTAAAAGATTTAGTGCCCAATATCAATTTAAATATAGATTTACATAAAATATTTTACGTTTAGAACATACCAAACAAAATTCTCTAAAAAACTTATATTCGAACTTTTTTTTGTTCTTAATAATATCATCCTCCTAAACTCACACAAAGACGCTTCGGTATTAGCATTCAAACATTCAAAATGCGAAGCAAACAATCGCAATTAAAATTTCCTCTAACGTGATGCTTTTCATTCTAGTTTAGCAGGTACATGAGTAACAAATAGATAAATATTCATAATCAACACATAGAACATTTTCTATACACATACGAATAGCCGCATAATATTAAAAATCTTTTGGCTGATAATGACAGCTAGAACCCAAACCTTTATTTTCAAACTATAGCAAATGTTTATGAGTCCTGGAAAATGTTGATTCTTTTTCTGTTCACATTAAGAAAAGAGTGAAAGAAAAACACCCCCAATGATATGATGACAATGACGCTTTGGCCATGTGTACCTGCATACTAAATATATTTCCGGCCTTTGTTTTTCCTGCGTTGTGTTTCAACCAAAAACAAAAAACGTAAATCTTAATTAAGCAACTAAAGTAATACTGTGTTACGATGTTACATTGTTATTTGCTCAACATTACGCAACACAGTGAAAATTATTTTCATTTATTCCTTGTAAAGCTTTGGTTTTTTTGTTTTGTAAATTAAAGGTGTTAAGCGAGGATTTATCTTGTACGTTTTTGCTTTTGTTTTTTATTTTCTTGTAGGAAAAAAAAGCTTATTGGATTTTATTTGTTAAATAATGCTATAAAAAAACAACAACATAAAAATAAACCATATACACGTTTTATCACTTTGGTCGACCATAAATTTACATGTATGTAAGTAGTAATTTACTTATGCACAGTGATTTTTAAAAGAAATTATACACTCAAAATTCACTTTGTTAAATTTTTGTCAGCAAATAAATAATTATGATGGAAAAATTTTAGTAAAATACTTTTAGTAATTCGTGTAGATTTTTTTGGTTTAGATTAATCATAAGTTATTTTAAGTAAATCATACTTTTTTAGAAATTAAAGAAATCAAATCTGTCATATAATTTGAAATGTAATGCAACACCATTAGATTATTCTTGTATTATTTTAATTGCATACAAAATTGAATTTTTAATATACAACCAGCATGAGTATAAATAAAAATATTTTTATGTACATTCTTATATGGTAAGTCGTACATATAGTATGAGGATCCTTTTTTCTATACCTCTATATAAAAAGTATTATTCATTCCAGGTGCTAAACATTAATGGTGGGACTTTAAGATAATTTTATGTTTTTTTCATTAACACTGCTATATCACGCATTACTCATTCACTCTCTTGCTGACTAGCATAACTCAATGCTGTCCCAGTGTGGTATCACATAATTTCTAATTAACTTTTTGCTAAAAGCAATTTAAACGTACCTACAAATGTACTCACCATCATGTATATTAAACGCATTGGTCTTTTCTACGACTACGTCCTGATGTTCCATTGCGGCTTTAACTTTGGAAAAAAGTTGTCATAAAAAAAGGTATCCAGCAATAAGAATTTTTTACGAGGCCTTACGGGCCATATAAATGTGTGTCGAGATATAGAGAGGGAAGATAAAATGGAACGAATGAATTCAACAACTTTACACGGGTAATAGTAATATACCTATACTTATGTATACATATACATACATAAGTACATTGTAGAGAAAAACAAAACAGTATCATAAATTTACAACAAAAAAAGTTTATATAGAATCATAATAACAAAAACAAAAAGCAAGAGCAATATTATTGTTGCTATTATTATTCTCCATACAGCAAATAACAACGCAACATTAAGAGCAACCTGTAGATGATAAAAGTTGAAACAAACAATATGCACTATGGGAATTTTAGCCAAAAGTAGGTTTAAAGAAAATATGGAAATTTTTTTTCATATTTTTATTAATTACAAAGTTGTATTTGAATAAGGAAACTTATTAAGTTCTAGCAATAATAAAATCAAAAACGCAATCAACAATCTAGGAAAATAAATACAAAATCCCTTAACCATAGATTATCTATATTTCATATCTATATTAATATATGTCCATAACATTTGACTACTAAATTATTTGTGAAGAATTTTAATATATAGAAAATGTGAAAGTTTTCATCCCATAGTACTTACAAAAACCACTACAATGAATCCTGTAATTCCAACAACAAACGAAATACAACACTCAACAAAGGTATCATAAAAATGCGTTCGTTTTTTTTATTGTTTTTAATTTTTGTTGTATATGTTACCATTTACTCTGACTTCTTTTCTCATATTTTTTTTAGTTATATGAAAATTAAAATTTATTTCCAGACATAAATATTTACACATACATATACCAAACATGCAAATAAATATATAAATGTACATATACAAAAACCACACATACATTTGTAAAAAAACAGTATTTTATGGTTTAAAAAAGTGTGTGATTAAGAACAAAACCCCAGTACACTAAAACACTGTTTATTTATTTTTTAATGCACCACTAATTATTTATTTTTTAATGCAAGTTTATGTTCTAACTC
The DNA here is from genome assembly GCA_951394005.1 of Protophormia terraenovae. Taxonomy (NCBI): domain Eukaryota; kingdom Metazoa; phylum Arthropoda; class Insecta; order Diptera; family Calliphoridae; genus Protophormia; species Protophormia terraenovae. Next base: position 151,239,566 of record OX596074.1, read on the forward strand.
TCTAATAAGCTAAATTTTTTACTTCTTTATATTTTAAATAATTATGCAGCACTGTTGTATGTGTGAACTTTTGAAGGAGTTTTTTATGTGCAATTTATGACTTTCTTTTTATGCGTAACACGTTTTTTATAACTCTACTTAATTTTGATTATTTCTGCTTTCCAAAAAAAAAAACCATCATCATCATTCTTATCGTTAGTGTGATTATGACGAAGATCATTAGAAGTTATGTGGTAAAATTTTTCATTTGTATATGCAATACTTTATATTTTTATACATAGTAAGGTGTGCAATTTAAATAAAAGACGAAAGAATAGTATCGTAAACGATGTGATTATAAATGTGCTCGTAAACCGATATTCGGTTTGAAGGATGATTGACTAATAAAAATAGGACTTTCCCTGCTTAGCAGAACCAAAGCTATAGATAATTATTTGATACCAATAGAATTTGTATATAAATTTTTCTTGTGCCTTTCGATTTGTGTTTAGTTAAAACGTAAAAAGAGATCTATTTAAAGTGATATTAAATGTATATAAACATTGTAATTTTAAATGCTTCTAAAAATTACTCTTAAAGCTTTAATTTCTACATAAAAAAAATATTAACATTGTAGGATGGGAGAAATGTTCATCCTTTCTATTAATATTTTATTTTTATTAAAGATTATAAAGTAAATCCTAGCCGGACGATATACGTCTTAGCTGGACTATACTGTAATTATTTTATGATTAAGGGACAAGTCAGACTATAAAAGTCCTAAAATGTCCTCTTAATATTATTTATTTATAGAATGAAACACCCGCTAATTATTTCTAGTCAACTTTACAAGTTGAGGGTTCATAAGCGAATGAATTTTATTTTCAAATAATATTTTAACTTGACATCAAAAAGCATATAAAATAAATAAACCGTTAATCCTTTTAATATTTAAATGAGAATAGAGTACATGTAATGAGTGATAATAATGTAACTTGCATTCACAAGAAAGAGAACAAACATAAGATAATGCAAACAAAGAATAATGAAAATAACTATTACATATATTTAAGTAAACAAAAATCATGATCAAGCAAGTTACAAATTGAGTGAAACAATAAAAAGAGAAACAATAATTGAAAAACAAAATAATTGAGTGATGTAATGAGAATAAACATAAACAAAAATAAATGAACTAATTAATAAATTGAGCAAAATATTAAGTTATAAAAACAGACCCTTAAATTAATGAAATCGTTATGAAACAAATTAATAATTATAATTATATAAAATAAATAATATAATAATTAAAAAAATGTTGTTCTGCTACACCATATATTTTCCAATTAACACAGTAGTTTAATTTTGCAACAAAATTTAATAAATATATTCAAATAAAATTAAAATAAGAATCAAATTTAAGTAAGATTTTATTTCTCATTTAAATTTTTAATTCATTAAATTATCCACTTGATTGATTGATTTAATTAATTAATTTTTTAACTGGAAATTTGTTTCTATCATAATTTTTTACAGTTTTTAGTAATCGATATAATCATTTTGGTGAGAGGTGCAAATTAATTATTTACTAACATATTTCATGATTGATTTTATTTTTTGATTTTTCTGTGTATGTGAAATTAAATTTTTTTTAAAGAAATTTGAAAGTTTTTACTAAATTAATACTTTGCTCTCTTACATTTTTCAATAAACTTTAAAATATTTAAATTATCATTTATTTTTTATTTTTTTACTTCAAAATATATGTATATAACGCAAAACGAGAAAAAAAAATTTAATTCAAGGATAAAAGTTTTACTTTATTTCCACAACCTAATTTCGTTGTCACTTGCTAAAATTATTTTATTTTAAACAATAATTTTTGTTAAAACACTTTGCAACATTTACATACACGCCTGCAAACATAAATACAATCTTATCATTCCAGAGGGAAAATATAATAGTACTTTAGTTTTCAGGCCTTCTATCTTGTATCAAAAAGAATCTAAACTTTGCCTTCCATAAAAGACAAAAGATTAGTATTTAGTTATTGATTCTCTTTGATTGTGGTGTAAGTAAAATTTGTAATTGGAAAAATTTTTCATTTCGTTTAAATATATTTTTAAACTGGAGACTTAAGGGTCTCAAAGTAATTTTTATCCTTTCTTAAATTTCTGACGAGCAATGATCGTCAAAAAAGGAGTAAATAAAATAATAGTATAACATTGGTGTTTTTTATATTTGTGGCAATTGCACTAATGGACCGATCCCTCAATACCGGTTGAGTACCAATTGACACCTAACTAATCACAAAAGTTCCAATTGAAAACCAGTTGACACCACCACACTCACTAAATATCAGTTGACAGTAAAATTTTTAACGGGCATGTTAAGTGCGCAATTAGCAACTCGCGCGAAATGACAATCTGTAGCTGAGTGATTAGAGTTGAAGACTATAAAGCGTAAGATACGACAGAAGATCGCGGGTTCGATTCGAGGTGCCGCCATCGGCATTAACGGAAAATTAAAAAATAAAAATGAATATAATATAATAAAAATAAAATAAAATAAAATAAAAATATAAAAGTAATAAAAAACAGTTTAAAAATTAAAAATTTTTCTTCAAATTTTTATTATATTAATCGATTCTAAACATGTCTTCTTTGACCAGTTCTGCGACCTGTCCTATGACCTGTTCCAAGGGGCTAATTAGCCACCTCCAATGACAACACCATGTAAAAGTAACATGTTCCTCCCATAGAAAGTTCTGGAATTGGAACCGGTACTAGCCCTGAGAACCTATCACGTGACTAATTTTGAACCGGTTTTCTTTCCTCTAGGGTATTAAGCTCTTTCCCAGTAAAAAAAAAGAACTGAAAAAATCATGATTTTAAAATTGTGTTGTCATTGGAAGGAAGTACTTAGTAGTGAAAAAAAAGCAGCAGAAGTTCCTTTTTAACCAAGGGTTGTCATTGGTAGGATGATATTCTTTTATACTTCTTGTTCACTGCTTTTGAAGCACTTCTCTTAAAACTATGTTTATATAATTTTTTAATAAAAATTTTGTTTTTTCCCTATTAAATAATAATAAAAATGCTTTAAAATTTGTAAAATTTAAATTTTGTTAGAAATTATTATCATTTTTTTTCCGCTAAAAATTCATTTATTTTCTTTTTTTATGAAGAAATTATTAAGAACTTGAAAAAAAGATTAAAATATGCACATTTTTCTAATTTTTAAGTTGTAAAAATGTTTTTTTAATTTTTAATTTGTAAGCTTTTTGTTGTAATTTTTGCTGACGTTCATGTTGTATATGTGAAAATCTCAACAAAAAAAACTCTTCTCCTGAATGCTAATAGTTTGTATAATTTTATTTAAATAAAATATAAATTCAAAATATTTAAATAGTATTTTATATAAAAGTTACAATTTACTTAAGCGGGTGCGTCTCCAGTCGCTTCTTTTGACACATTGTAAAATATAGAAATAGAATTTGGAATACGAGAAGGACAAATAAATGTAAAATATATCGTTTCAGAAAGGCAATCCAGTACTTCTGTTTCCCGCTGAGTTGTAAATATATGTATGTAAAAATATCTTATTGCCATACAGTTAAGAGTCAATATGCACAATAACAATTATGGAAACCATGAAAAACTTAACAACAAGTAACATTTAAAATTTCTTGAAAATGAAATATGCAAATCCATATTTATGTATTTATAAATGAATATGTGTTTATCTGTAAATATATGTAAGTGTATGTTTTGTTCTTGCTTATGTATGAGTAAGTACATCTTAAAAACTCAAAAAGTTTTATGCTGTTAAGCAAAGTGCAGAAACTAAGTATGATGATGATGATGTTATTGTGTCGTACTAGTAAAAGTTCCATTACATCATGTAGTAAATACAAGTAAAATGTAAATAAGTATGCATGTGTGTTGTAGTGGTAGTAATAGTTTTCTTACTGTTGTCTTTAACATGTCACCAGAACTTAACAAAAATACTTACACACACTCTTTTAAAAGAAGAAACATTAAGTATTTCCGTTTTTTGTTTTTGCAAATCACAATTCTAGCATAAATGTTACAAGATTTTAAAATGTTTTTTAAAAAGCTATATAAAACATGCATATTCCAAATTATGCAAAATATGCATATAGGCTGCAAGGACAACAATACAGCATTTAATTTAAGAAAATCACGCATTGGGATTCATAATAGTATTTTCAAAAAGTTGATTATCACTTTAAATTTCTAGTTTTGGAAATTCTTAATACAAACATCAAAAAACATTTTATAAATTTTGCTATACTGAAAATAAAATATAATTCGTATACATCTACTAATTAGAATGATTGTATTAAATTTATTTATTTTGTTTTTTCCAAATTTTCATTAACAGCTCTGATTACTTTTCTTTTTTCACTAAGATCTAAAAATAAATAAAATTATTTTTATTTCTATGCGCATTTTAATTTTTACATAATTTTCCAACAGTTTTTTTCTAACACTTCTTCAACAGCAACCAACTACTCATCTTCTCCGTTGTTGTTATTTCACTGCTACGAATAGTAAGTATTTATGCCTCGACGAAGAGAAAAAGAAACTATAAAGTTGTCGTATATTTTAATTAAATGCTAATAGTTCTTGTTGAAAGCTCACACCATTACCACTCATGATGATAATATAACAAGGACAGATGGATATACAGATACTTAAAAGTATGAGTGTGCAAGTATGTGTGAGTTATAGTAACTGCTGATGTTTGCCAAGTGCCAAAAACAAGTAACTCATATAGTTAGTCGTATATTCCCACATTAAATCACACTTATTCACAGTGAAACAAAAAAAAAGATTATAAAGAAAAAACATCTTATGGATTAGCATTTTAGCATAATCTTTATAAGCATGAATGCACTGTACAACATACATATAATTTTTGGTGCTTTGTTTTAGTTCTCTTTTTGCTTTAATTTTGAATGGGAGTGTGTAGTATTTCAAATCAGTAACACTTTGCTTTATTATATTGGGTATGCCTTAAAAAACATTTTTACACATATAGGGGATGAGGACGGAGATCAGTTAAAGCTGTTCAGTAATTAGGCAACTTAAAAGTCAATATGACACAAAACTAATAATGAGCTCAAATTCAAAAAGAAAAAAATATAAACTATTTTCCAATAAGCAAACAAACTTATTAAAATTAGTTATCCCTCTATAGTTTTATATATTATATGAACATATTATAACTGATCTCATTCCTTTATATTACTCGCAGTCATACAGACACATTGTTTTTACTCCTACAAAAACAGAACCCTTAAAAACAAACAAATCTAGGAAAAAAAAATATTCAACTGCAACACAAACAATAGAACTTCAACATACATACATTTTCATTTTAATTCCACTTGTATTTTTTCTTTAGATTCTTGTTTGGTTTGTATGTACTTTTCGTCGTTGCGCATAAATTTACACTTTATTGTGCAAAAATATTCACTGCCTTCTGACAAATACATATACTCACACTTACAATCCATACGAATTCGCACAAAAACATTTCACACATATTTTCATACGAATTCATTTAGCCCATAGAAATACACACACATTCGTATAAAATAAGAGAATCCTTTTCATTTTTTTAGCCCTATATGTGGTGCTTGTCAACTCAACTGCTACATATCCTGAATTAATTTTCTGCACTATCGTATTGTTTTTGTATTTTTTTCACTTCTCTTTAGCGTTTTTCTGTCTTGTTTTGTTTTTGGCTTATTGGACCACTTTCACATAGAGTGCATAATCCTTTCTGATTCTTTGGGGCTATATACCATATGAAACTTAAGGAAAAAAAATGAAGATGGTGTTGAATTTTTTTAATTTTCTTGGAAAAACATCATTAAAATTATATTTTTTTAGAAAAGAATAATGATGTTTTTGTTTCACAATTTTGCTTTGTCTAGGACAATTTAAGGATTAAAACTGGCAATGCAATTATTATGATTTGTTAATGCATCCTGAATGATTTTTTAATTTCTTCTGATTTAATTATGTGAAATCAAATAATTTTCTAAAGCTTTAAAATTATGTGAAAGCGGAAATGCTTTTATAATAATTGGATGTAGTTCAAGTAACAATTTCGATTTATCCAAAAGCAAGGATATTGAATGTTACACGATATCATGCTCAGTATATAATAGGATCATAACTGATCCGTGTTGAAAGAGCTCTAAATAAAATAGGCAGAGAATATACGACCAGACAAAAGACATAACTTTCCATCGTGATCAAGATGAGCCTCATATTTCGTGACATTTTTTGAAAAATATTTGGTCATAAATCGTTAGAAATTTTTGTTCCACAGAATATAGTATACTTCATTTCAGAACATGATATCAAAAGTTGGTTTGATTGGTTTCTTTTCTCAAAAGTTAAGAAGAGTATTGGGGTGGAACCCACAGTTTTAGATTTCTATAGAGAATATTTGTAATCAAATGGATTTATTAAATCTTTAATTGTAATTCCAATATATATTCTTGAACATGCAAAAATGTTTTCTACTCATGAAAAATTCCTGAAAGGGTTCGCAAGGTGAATTATTGTGGGAACTCCTGCCCTACGCCACCATGGACGGTTGGAGTATTATGCATTTGTATAGGTATTTGTAATACACAGACAAAGTTTTCCTTAAAGTATACATTTGACTCAGGATCACTTTCTGCAGTGGTTTAATAATATAAATTCGTGCGCAAAGTACAGATCACGATTTCGGCAAAAATAAGTTTTATATAAAAACTAATTCGTATGCCAAAATTGTATTAGATATCGGTCTGCAATTGACAATAGGTATCATATAATTGCCTCTACGAAAATCAGTTTAACATGCATAAATCCCGAATCAAGATAAGATAATTTTTGACGCAAACAAAATTTATAATTTTATAAATTTCTCAAGAATTGGTCCACAATAACATACATAGATATCGTAAAAGCTCTCGTTTTAACACAAAAATATAATGGTGTAGCCCATAGATAAACATAGTTGTGAAACTCCTCTGTCAAAAACAATTCTTGTATTTCTGCTTTTTGAGAAATTTGTTTCAAATTATATGGTCGTCTAGACCTCTTATGTATATCTTTTTTTTTTATTGATTTGTATTTTTTTTAACCTTTTCCACCTTACAAACATTGAAACTTTATTTTTTCACTGAGAACATTATGTCAATATTGTTTTAACGATTTTTTCTAATCTCTGAATATCTTAATATTGAATGTTTCCATTTACAAAATTGAATTTTTGTTTTTCTCAATAATTTCTAAATCCTTTTCTTTACCAAAAAAAAAAAAACTTTAAAATTGAGTTCAACAATCTAATAAATTAAATATTTCACATAAATAAAGCAATTGATATTAAGTTCTATTAAATAAAATAAATTTTATGTCTAACAATAATCATAAATCGGAAATGATTTTATCTATATCAAAAGTAAAGTGTTTATTTATGTTTTTTAAACAAATTTCGAATAAAATACTCAAGATTTTTATAACCACCATAAAAAATAAACTCTTGACAAATAAATGGAGAGCGCCTCTTTTTTTTACAAGCAATACAAAGTCATAAAAACTAAAGGATTTGCTATTAAAAAGACAACCAATGTTTATGAGAAACTAACAAAAATAATATGATTAATGTCAATTTAGAAAAATTAATTTAATTTATGAAAAATCCAAATACGAATATTACAATTAGATATTGAGTTTTGATGTTAATGCCTGTCAGTATGTCACAAATTTTTATAAATTAAAACAAGTTGTCGTACCATTAGAATCTAAGAGGAAACACTTGCTGTTGTAAAAATTTTTCCACTCATTTCCGTTTTTATTAATATTTATAGTTTAGTAAGTATTACACCATTTCTAACAGGAGACTAGAAATAATCATAGTTAGATTTAGACATCTGATTTGCAACAAATTATTTAAAAATTTCTTTAAAGTTGTTTCTATTCACTTTCTTTCTCCCTAAACAGAAACTAAAGTTCTTTTTCTTTTAATAAGTAAAACTATTTTGGAAATGGTATAGGTTTCCTTTTCGTTTATTATAATAACCCGCTTGACCACAAAATTCGATAAAGATATCACCTTCGAATAAATCACGAACATTTCTCTAACAAAACCTTCGAGAACGACTATCGAAGGCGTTTCGAGAATGAACTCGTAGAGTTCACCTGTCGTTCAGTTTGTGGCAGCAAATCGATCGATATCGAAGGTTCGTTTATGATATCTATATCGTATAATAAGTGATATCATTAGCGAAACGGAAAAATATTCGTTTTCGATATCGAAAATTGTTCGATATCGATATTACTAACAAATCGTTGGCAATAGTTCTATTCTGTTTCATTTTAATTTTGTTTCCCATTTAAAATTAAAAGCTCTTTTAATTTTTAAAGCAATTTTTTATTTTGAACTTAATAAAACAAATATTCAAAAATACATTTTAATGTCACGAACATAGTGATACATGTCGATGGTCCCAGAGGAAGTCTCAATAATATTAGTTTTTCTGTTGCCCAAATCCACATTTTTTTTGTCAAAGGTTTACTGAATTAATCTGCAAGAAAAAAATTATCATTTAGATAAATATGTTATTATCGAATGTCTTCAGACATGTAGCAATGTTACTTACCATTTTTACTATTTTTCAGAAAGAGTTTTTAAAGTTAAATTTACATCCTAAACTTTAGTCTAATTTACAACCGATCAGTATGAACTATGACTAAAGAATGACATGTACAAACAAGAATACGCGTATTTTTTTAAGTAACAAAATATCGAGAAATTGAGAAGAAAAGATAATTTCTCGAATCATTTACTTTCGAAATTTTATCGAAAAAATTTAATATTGCGATAATCCGATATATTAAGAATTCTCGAAAATTTCTCGAACCTTAAATATCGAGAAATTATCTAGTAAGTTACGATGCTACGAACATTCACTTTTTATTTAATTTTCGATAAATTTTCGAATACATTTATTTCGAAAATTCCTCGTTTTTGCGAACATTCACTAATTTCTTATATCAGGTCAAGCGGGAAATAATTCTTTTAACTTTACTACTCTTACGTTGCCTATATGCTCCTCCTGTAAGGTTGTATTTATATTTCTGTTGTTTATTCCACTGACACTAGTGTTGTAAGTATTTTTGTTATTTTAATATTATGATTTTTTTTATAAATTTTTTTGTTTCATTTTTTTATTTTATTATTATAAGCTGCATGAAAACTATAAAAAAAGGAAATTGTGGAAAATTGAATTTTCGTGTTTATGTTTTTATAAAGAATATATTTTGTTGTTGGTTTCTCCCTCAGCCTCTGCCGAAGGGTGTGGGTAATGGCAAGTGTTTTCTTTTATTTTTTTCTGTTAGCAGTAGAAGGAGGCGAGAAAAAAGGAGGTTAAGTTTTTGCCTCGGTTTTTATTCATATAAACTGTTAATATTATTATGGCTTTCCTGTTTGTTGTTCTACTGTTTTTTTATTATTATTTTATTTTCTCTTTTAATTTTATTTCAAGTTGTTATTGTTTTTGTATAAACAACATCTCCATTAAATCACTCTCACTCAAAGCGTCAAAAGAATAATTGCTTGTTAAATGTTCAAGGAAAGAAACAAAAAAGTGAAGATCAAAAAAAAATAAATCAAAAACAAAGGAAAAGCAGGGACAATACAAGCTCATGTGATAATAAAAAGGCGTTTTCCTTAAAAAAATACTATATTTTCTTTTTATTGTTTTTTTGGTCGAGAAATAAGAATATATATATATATACATATATATTTTACACCATCATTAAATGGAAAATTCGGAACTGGGGTAATTGGTGATTCTTATTCCGCTCGAACTCTTGTGGAAAATAGCAGCAATAATGTCATAAAATAGAAGCCACAAAATTTTTAATTGATTTTTGTTTTTTATTGCTCACTAAGACAGTGACTGACAATAAAATTGTATTCCTGCTTGATTCTATTTGGTAAATATTTAATGAGTTTTACAGCTTGGTATTTAATTTTCTAATATTACAGTTTATTATTTAATCAGAAAATTATATGCTTATTTTATTAGTAACTTTTATTATTAAATTTATTTTTATCAAAATAATTAGGTTCTAAATTCCAGCTTGAGAATGTTCAAAAACTACAATTTATAAACGTATTTATTATATTTTAGTATAAAAAACACAGGACGATAAAAAAAACGATTTCTTCCTCAGCACGTCAAATTTCAGTTAAATTTGATAAACATGATCATGCAGTTCTAAACACTTTTTAACTTCTCCAGACAAATTAATAAGAACTACGCTCGAAAAAATTAGTGAATACAATTCAGTTTATAAAAATTTAATATTTTCTGTTAAAGACTGTTATACTCAAATTTCAAAATTATGAGCAATAAAAATTTAACTTAAATATTTTTAATAAATTGTTTCTTGAATTTAAATTTGAAATTAATAAAAAATATGTATTTTATTTATCAAGATAAACTAATATTGTTTGTCGAAGGATTTCAGCAAGAAATTTATCTCTCGCCGAAAACCTCTACAGCCGTTGTGGGGCCCTACAATACTCTCCACTCACTCTACACTGGATCATTCGTATTTTGTTTTCATTGTGAACAATGAAGGTAAGTATTTGCGATATTTTTAATAGCTTGAATATATGTATATACATCGTCTAGACTATAGAATCTTGAATCGTTTAAGTGCACAAATGTTTAGCTGGTTGAATTGGTCGACTGGTATTTGACAACTTACGCAAGGATAAACAGGGCCTAACTTTAATCATTTTCAAGGTAAATAGGAAGTCAAAAAATAAATCTGTAATTTTCTATTCCACCATTTATTATTATTATTATTATTATATTTTGAAGGTAAACAATGTTGATTAAACAGCAAGATCTTTCACTATTATCCTATTAGGGACCTAAGTTGATCCTTCTAGGCTTCATGTTACATCCACCGTTACAATGTAAATTGAAATGCAATGTAATGCAAAAGCAAGTCAAGTTTTTTTCAGTTAAGAACATGGCCCTCATCTTGCGGACAACTTTTTGTAATCCATTAGATTATAGAGTCATGAATCATATATACATATTTATGTAAAACATTAAATATTTTCACTGCTAAAAAGGTAAGTATAGTATTGAATTAAACTTCTAATGATTGATATTTCATTAAGGCTTCCATGAAGCAAACAAAGTGAACCTGAGGATGAAATAATCAGTATAAAACTTGTACGAATTTGAGTATTTGAATTTACAAATTTATTGATAGGTCCAATTTTTGTAATAAAAAATATTTAAGTTAAAGAAATATGTTATTTAATATAAAATTTATCGTTTATATAGTCGAAATATCGCATAGTTGCATTTGCATGAATTTTGTTCAATTTTAATTTCTAGAAGAAATAATTAAGCCATTACAGAAAAAAATTTGCATAAAATTATTTAGAATTATAACAAATGTTAACAGGTAAACAGTCTATGTTATATGTACACACTCGTGCACACTTTTTTATACTAAAAGTTTTTGTTTTTCAAAAAATCTAAGATTTACAAAAATGTTCATTATTCTTGATAATCATAAATCTTTATATATAACAAATAAAACGAGCAATATTTCATTAAAATCGATGTGGTCATGTTGATTTTAGTCATATGTATGCAACAAATAATAAAAATATTTACAAAAATAAACAATAACATTTCAATAAAAGTTAGGAAAAGTAATTTCCTACCTTATGATATAGAAGAATAAGGAGCATATTGGATGGTGTTCGATTATTTATTATTATTATTAATATTTTTAATTTGTTAATAATTTTTTAAAAAGTTCATTTTTTCTCGAAAACATTATTAATATCTCCGAAACATTGAGCTTATTAAAAAATATGTTTAATAGGACCTGCAGGTATTTTTGTAAATTCCTGTTATTTATAAGTTATTTAGAATTATTATTTATGTGTTGTTTTAAAATTTCGTTGTAAAATGTATTAAATATTATCCTACAATAAAATTAAAAAAACATTTCTAGCACTTAACATTTGCTTTATTTCTGCTTATAAAAAAGCAGCAATTATATTAATTATTTTCAAATCAATTTACTAATTGCTACAAAAAAAAACTCACCAAATGACAAATTGATTTTTACCCCAAAATATCAAACATCAGATAAATACAACTCTATGTTTTATGTCATTTAAAAATAATTAAGATTTTTATCAAAGGAAAAAAACGCACACACATGTCCTCATTTTTATAAAACAAACTCATAGTACATGTCAAAAAAACAAACGCTTGTAACTATTACTTTTTTTGAATTATTTTAATATTACTAATAGTTTAGTAAACAACATACACATTAACTTAAATGCATACGTTTATACATGCATATTATATATATGTAAAACTTCAAATTACGTATTAGTATGAGTGAGACTTTTTCAATTAAATGACAATGGTTTAATGAAAAAAATCCTTAAACTAAATTCAAACTCACATACTTTTTTTGAACATTTCAAAAGTATGATTAGATGTACTAGTTGATATCATAAGTCCTTTCAAAAAAAATAAAAAAAGGAAATATATTTAAGTATTTGTAAAACAGGCGAAGTATGGATATGAATTTTTTTAGGATATTAAAAACCTTGTGGCACAGACAATGGAATTATTTCATAAATGCATATGTATTAAAAAAGTATTTGTCTGCATTATTACTACAAAAAGTGGAAAAAAATACTCTCAGAAATATATTTATTTTTTTGAAAAACCTTTATGTTTGTTTCTATCAAATATTTGCAACAAACTTACTTTAAAAGCAAATGAAAATAACTCTTCATTTGAACAAAAATGTAGGTACTTACGTATGTATATGAAAGTATTTCTACTTTCCTAGTGCCTAGAATAAGGTAGCTTGAAAATTAAATTTTACTAAACGAATTAATATTATCTAGAATTCCATGTAACTATTAATACAATATAACCTTTAAATTTTCTCAGTGTATCACGATCATATAACAAACTACAATATGGATTAGTTTTAGACGTGAGCATGTAAATATTAATATGTGTATGTGTCAAACATAAAACTTTACTAATTTAATTAAACTCCAAGGTGTTGTTCTCACACTAAAAAAGAACGAAACATTTTATGGGGAGGGAAATTCCCTCATGAATTCTCATTATCTGTTTTTATGTACACACTTTTATTAATCCCTCCTGTCTCTATTAGCTTTTGGTATTATTGTTTATATACAATCATATATGTATGTGTATTAGGACTAACGCTCGCACAATATTTATCCTTCATTCTCTGGTGTGATGTCTATGAATTCTTTTTTTTATTATTATTTGTTTGTTTGTTTGATCATATTTTGTTTGTACAAGTATTGATGTTGGGTATTGTTTTTATTATTATTGTGATGCCATCATATCGTATAATACACACATGTATGAATGTATGTATGAATGCATCAGGCGCGGATCCAGCCCAAGCATTTAGGGGGGGAAATTTGTTTGAGATTTTTTTTTATCGTCACTGAAAAAAATATGTTTCTATATACATATAATCTTTGAACAATGAACTTTCAATTACTTATTATTATTATTATTAATTTTTTCGCTATTTTACTACATTATTTAATTTTATTTTTTGAATTACAAACAAAAATACCAATTATAAATCTTAGCATACACATTTTTCATGGAATATTGAATGGATTTAAATTACTAAAGGTGTGTTTTTAATATACTATTATCCTCTAAATAATTTAAAATAAAATAAATTTCGTTAGAGAATATGAAAAGTTAAGCTATGTAGGTCTAAATAGTATATCAAGCACTCTACACTATCTCTTCGCTATGTGAAACATTTTTAAAATTACTTCTTTTTACTTAAATCGATCTAATAATATATTCTTTAATATTTAAATCTTACTGATGTAAACTTTTGAAGCTAATCTAATAAAAGGAACCCGTGCAGAAAATCAACTGAAAATTTTGTACTTATTTATGTCTGAAATTTTAAAATTTAAAACAATTTTTTTTTTTTGTACATAAACAAAATAAGTACTTTATTTTCAACTATGCTACAAAATTACACTTTTTATTTTCACTTGAAAAACGATCTTCTTGAGTACATCATAAACCATAAAAAATTGATGCTGCACTAAAAATCAACCTAAATTTTAAGTAAGTTTTAGATTTTTTAACTGATTCAGACTAATCATATGTATTTTTAATGCTATTTTATCAATCTTTAAAATTGTTTAAAAACTCAAAATGATATTAAAAACATTAAAGATTTTATAATATAAAAATAATATTAAATAAGTTCTATAGCTTTTGTCTAATTAAAAAATAATAAATAAATAAATCTTGTTATGCAACAAAAATGTTTTTGAAATGATTGCATAATTTTATAGAATTTTGTAGAAAAAATTGTGATTAATTGCATTGGAGTTTTTTAATCATAACTCAAAAATCTGGACATTTCTAAAACTTATTTATGAAGCTATTTATGTCATTTCTTGAGGGATTTTTCACTGTACCAGAGTGTATTATATAAATAATTTTTGAATATGAATATTGTTCACACAGATGTGCAGACAAAAAGTCCTATGTTTGTCAACAACTTTTCAGGAAAACAAAAAAAAATGTATTTTTTGTATGAAAGCAATATAAAATAAAATGTTATTCCTTTTGATAACTGGAACTAATACAAGCTGATTAAAATTTAAGATAGGTCTTCCGTTAAGCTTTCCGATGGTATAATAAAATATTTTAAGAAAAGTATTTTTCTATCTGACACGAAATTAAAAATTGTGTTCCCGTTTTCACATTTTCTTTAACAATTAAAAAAATTAGTTAAACAGAAAGAATTTTCCTGATTATAGCCATAAAAAGTTTTTTAAGCAAATATTTATGTTTTGGAAAAAAATAAGTATAATTAAAATGTTTTTGTTTGTTCTCAAATTGTATGGGAGATATGAGAACCTTTTTTTTTTAAATAAGATTTTTAATATAAGAATGGCATTGATATTATTAAAAAAAATGTAAATATACATAAATAACAATTCAAATGTTCATTATCTGTCGTTTTATTTTACAATTAATCGAATTGTTTTCACCAACATATTTTTAAGTGAAAAGAATTCGATCATTTTTATTCATGAAATATGAAATCGTTCGTTTTCATATATAATTTTTTGATATCGAAAACTATAACACATACATATAATACATTTAATAATATCTGGGAAAAAATATATATTTTGTATGAAGAAACTGAGAAAAAAGTAATGTTAAAAATTTTTAGCATTTATGAAATTTTTTCTGTGTTATTACTTAAATACGTTTTTGTTCACATTCTATGTTATAAAAATGTTTCGTACAAATTTTTGGATAGATTCTGATTTATAAAATAAAAAATATTTTTCACGAAGCTGAAATTTTTAAGTAAAATATTAAAGTAAATATTAAAGTAAGAATACAATTTCAATATAACTAATAAAACAAGCATTTAGACAAAATATTTATTTATAGAAATGTAAATTTTTAATCGTTCATACAATTTAAGCTTAAATTTAATAAAATGCTTTTAGAAACCTTGAAAAAAAGAAATGATATTACAAAACTATTCCTCATTGTGAGAATTGAAGAACGTGTTGTAAAAATTCATTAATATATTATGTTGAAATTTAAAACTTTTTTTAAAGTCACTTCAAAACTTGCATTTCATACGTCTTTTATTAAGCAAGTCAATTTTTAAAACCCATTTATTTACATTCAAATTTTCAGAGAAAAATTAGATTAATATCTTTTTTCTAAACATAGTTTAGACCTTCCTAGACTATATTGAAGAAAAATTCATGCTGCCTTCTTTTACTTTGAATAAATAATTTTTTCGAAAAGAATTTTTAACTTTCCTTTTCCTCTTCCTATTTTTTTTTTTTTAATTTTTCTTTGTTGAAAAATTCATTTTTTTTAATTTCCTTTACCCCCCCCCCCCCCGTGGATCCGCGCCTGGAATGCATGGACGTGTTTGTGGGGTAGTGGCATTTGTTAAGTGTCATTTGATGTTTGACTTGTGTTATTTTTGGTTTTTATGACCTTTAGGTATAAGGATACGTGACTTTTTGTTGATTATTTGTGGTTTTGATGAGAGACTATGTGTAGGACGAATGTTATGATTGGTTTTTCTTCTCCGTGGCTATGTGGTGCATGGTGTGTTTATTTTGTCAGAATAAAAACTATAGTTGCCAAGTTTTAGTTTATGTTTGGTTAGGAGCAAAGTTAAATCGTGTGCTTTTTAACAAAACAAATAGGAATTCTTGAAGTTCAGACTTTAATAAAAAAAATCTTTAACATAAATTTTTAAAATATTTTTTTAATAACAAAAATCAAAAAGTTGGAATAAATTTCAACTCATAATAAATATCTTTACTTTTTGACAGAACATCTTAAGTACAATATACATTTTATTACGAGTTAAAATTCATTACTAGCTTTATAGCTTTGTTTTAGTTATAAGAAAAATATTAACCCCTAGTATTACTATCTTGTTCTGGTCTGATTAAATTTGATTTTGGAGTTCAATATCTTTTATTTTAAGTAGAAAATAAAGAAAGGATGAATATGATATCTATAACTGATATCTACTGAATCGAATGAAATCAATTTTGAGTCGATGGAGTACGAAAACTAGGAAAATTTTGGGTTTAAAGAAAAAGTACGCTAAGTTGATCTCTGGTTCTGGATCTGGATAGACCACAATGCGTTTCCTATTTGTAAACATGTTTCTTTTTATTCTTCTACGTACAATCATTTAAAAAACAATCATGATATGTTGTTGAAAGTATACAATGTCTGAATAAAACTGAATTTACCAAAATTTCTGAGTAAACGTTCGTCATTCATGAACAAAAATTAAGTTAGAGAAAAATTGGCAATTCCTTTAAAAAAATCTACTTCTTGACGCAAAAAAATATGGTTTGGACGTTATTAAATGCCTTAAAATGGACTTTCCAGATTTTAACGTCTTACAGTATCGAAAAAGGAAGAGGATGAAGAGGAAATGATGTCTAGTCTTTGAAATCGAGATAATGTGCAAGTGCCATTTCCATACAGTGAAGATGAGGAAGACAAATAGTTAAACTCGGGAAATACTGGATATTCAGTAATAAAGTAAATATGATATCCAAATGTACTTAATTGGAACCACTTAAAACTCTCATATTACTATAACAAAAAGTTACCAACCATACAATTTCCACCGAGTACTATAAACATTTTTAAAAGAATATTTATTCCAGAAGTGCTTAATATAATTGTTCAAAATATTAAAAATAAATAGCAATAGGTACCTTGAATAAGAAACAAACAATGGAATAGGTTTAGTTTATATAACTTCGATATTGATAAGGCGAAAATGTCAATAAGATGCTTCACTACATTGCCATTTTTTCCGATCTGACAATTCAAACACTTACACAAAGCATCAATAATATAGAAAATTAGCTACCGTAGAGAATCTTTGAGTAATTCTCATTAAAAACTTGAAGTCATCATATACTCCTGTCGTAAATTTGTACATGAATAAATAGCTCTATTCTCATCATGTACGTACATGTTTTAAAATATACAATCCGCCAGAATTAGCTAAATATGACACAAAAATACTATACAAAGACAAATTATCTCCTTAGACGACGAAATAATGAAAACTAGGTGTAATTGAATACTGATAATTAATCACAAAATAATTCTTCGATGTAAAAATGAGACATTACTACCAACCTATGACATTGTAAATAAGCAAATTCATATTTAATATTATATAAACATTAAGCAGAGTAATATTATATAAACATTAACATATTTATCCACTTTCTATGCATATCATTTAAAAATAAACCTAGAATTGCATTTTATTTAAAGAAGTGCAAATTGATGAGATTTTTCATCTACTTTTGTTTTCATCGCAATAGTTGTTATTATATGTAAGTCTAGCGAAACATTTCCACTTTATATTAACATATATAACTGATATTAACTACTATCCACAAAATCAAGATAAAAGATTTATTGGGATGTCATATTAAAGGTATCAAAACTACTTTTAATATGACTTATAACATGACTTTTTTCTCGATTTTTCGTTCGCGGGTAAACATCTCGAAAAATGGTATTTTTAAAAATTTAAAAAAAAATATATGTTAATGGTGAAAATGTTTTCTATAACCGTTCTGTGGTCTGGCCAGACCAAGAGGATAAATTAGCGCTCATAAGGTTACCAGTCATCCTAGGGTTAAGGCAAAGAAAAACATTTGCGAAAATACTTTTACACTAACCCATTACTGATGTATTAAAGATAAAGTGTAATAAAAACACATAAATACATTTTACCAAGTATTCATTTGTTTTGAAAACAAAACATTTATTGTTTCTATGATCGTTAAAGTATTTTATTAAACATTTTATTTGTTTAATTTTGTAGAAATTAATATAAGTATAAACTATTAAAAATTCTATTTAATTTTTTATAGGAACTCATATAATATTTTACTTTTTAATAAATTAAAACACCCTTTTAACTTAAGTAAAAAAGTTGGGATACCAGCACTTGTTATATGTCAGATATGTTATACCATAAAAAAATACTAAACAAATAATATGAAAAGCTAAAAATTGAATTAGTTTAAGCTACCTGACATATGTCATCATTATAACTATCTTATTTGTTCTTTGGCAAACACGTACATTTTTGTTTATTTGGAAAATTTTTATCTGCAAAGGTATGTGTGAGTAACTCTTTTAACCACAAAAAATCCATATGGTTTCATAACTTCAGATATGTATAAATGTGTTTAATGTAGCTCAAGGGGATTCCATTATTAGTGATTCTGAATGGTCAGCCAACCGTAACCGCAACCAAAAAAAATATAAAAATAATAAAGCACACATGAATTTTCATTTATTAAATCAAATGGAACAACATCAAAACCGACTAAAAAAAATCAAAACTTTATAAAATATTTAATAATAAGCATAAACAAGTCTTCTTTTCAACAGAAAAAGGTAAAAAACAAACAAAAACCAATTAAAATTTCAAGTTTTTAAATTAAAAACCATAGAAGCCCCTTTTCATTATAATTTTATTTTACTCTAACGGCAAGAAGTAACATGTGTTTTAAGGATTATAAAGTTATACATATTACATGTCACTACATATACCAATACATATACAATGAAGAGGTACTCAAGTGCAATTTTCTCACAAACTCAGATACATGTTTTTCTCGGCTTTGATATTTTTAAAATTTATATTTTAACAAAATGTATGGGTGTAAAAGTGTGAGTATTTTTTTCTATTATTTTACATCTTCTGCCATATATGGATGAATTAGTGTTAAAATATTAATATGTACTTCTACTAAATACTCAACATTAAAACGGTATGTAGAGGCTTTCGTTATTATTTTCATTCAATCCTTTACTCTTTATTATAAGCATCGTTAAGCTTCTCATAGGTATTCAGGTATGTTTTGGCACAAATAAGTCTGTGGGATTTTGGCTTAAGGGAAACGATGTTTAATAATGTTGTGGTTAAAAAATTATGTACAACACTTTCTCTTTCTGCAATTTACTCATATGAGCTCCTAACTTTTATACGATTTAACTACTTAGCATAGAATAGGAAAATTAAATGTTATATCTATGTACCTTTAGAAATGCTAGAGAATGTACCCTATTTATACTATGCCATAATTTCAAAGCTGATCATAAAGTTTGTAGAAGGAGTTAATTAAGGAAAGGAAAATATTAATATATTTTTAAAATCTGCTCTAAGAAATTAAAATTTAGTGCAACAGACAGAAGTTTTTGGCGAGATTCGAATCCCCAATGTCTAAGCATACATACTAACTCACTACCAAATACCTTAATGAGACGAACCATGTTTTCTTAGTTATATGCAATCTGTAAAAACATCTTTGATTCAAAAATCTATTGAATAATACTTGCTTGAGAAAATTTATTTTAAAATTATATAAAATCAAATTTAGTTTGAAATATCGTTAACCTTTGTATTGGAGCCAACCTAATATCATAATATACAGTTGGTACAACAACATGGATCTAAAAAATTATTCATTACCATAGTTGGCTATGTTTCTCTTTCTAAGGTAATTTTACGCCCTCTCAGACAATTTACCAAAGTCATATCCGTTAACAAGGACTCTAGGACCCACACACCAACACATGTGTGTTGTGAAAAAACTCTATGAAAAAAAACTTATTAAAAATAGTAAAAAACTTAAAAAGGGTACCAACATTGGATACTCGTAACTTTTTAAATATAGCCGACCTTGTTTAGAAAACATTTTCTTAGGTTTATTTTAAATTATTTAACACGGTCATATATTATCCTACGCCTTATGTTAGTATTTGTTTTTATTTCACAATAGTGTTTTAAAAAGCCACATTCTTTTAATAAAAACCATATAGAATTTGACTATAATTTGTGTAACAATATTCATATGTACCTCACTTCATTTTAAGGTTTTCATTTTTTAATAAAAGCTACAACATGTCTGTATGGTTTTAATGAAAGATAATGCTTCATTTTGTAGCCAAAAATAACATTTATATTTTGTTAACTCTCTTTAAGTGAAACCAAAATATTCTAAAAAAAAAAAAAAAAAATATTCTAAAAAAAAAAAATATATATATATATATATATATATATATATATATATATATATATATATATATATATATATATATATATATATATATATATATATATATATATATATATATATATATATATATATATTTCTTAACACTAACAAAATATTAAATTATTTTATTAAAAACTACATGACAGTAGGAGGGTCATATAAAAAAGTTTAAGTCATATATAATACTCTGAATTTTGGAATTAATTTGTGTTTAAACCAACATTTAACGTTTTACCAAAATGTAAACAAATATAGCTATATGGTTTAAAAGCCTAATCCTTTTACTTTCCAAAAAAGTTTAGAAAGAAAATAATCAACAAACAGAATTAGGGACCCCAACAAAACAGTTTTTTGATCATAACGTACGTTATGTATTTTCTTAAATGATTTTTCCTTTTAGCAAAGTATGATTCCTTTTTTCAGCTACATTTTTAATTTCTGTAAATAGCTGACTTATCTTTTAAATCTTCTAACTTGTCTGTCAAATACAATTTATTTCAAAATATCTTCACTACCCTCGAATTAAATATGCTACTTTTCATTTCTTTCCATTCAATTCATTTTAAAAATGTTGACTTCTATCAAATATGAGTAATATTTCTAACTTGGGTCCTGCGTAGGTTGGGTATTTGTGGTTTTCAAGTACGTTAAAAGGTACATTATGTTACAACACGGTTGATGTAGTAGCAACAAATGTTGCCATTAATATAAAATGCAAATATTTTTATTATTTTATATGCTGCTTCATTTTAAACACTACAACAATTTACTAACACACTTACAATTTATATCAAATCATGTTTGTCAAAACAAAAAAAAAAAAATATATGTTAAAATGTTGTCATGTAACTATTGGACGGACAACATTATTAGAGTATACATTTTATATCTACAAAAAAAAAAAAAAAAAAACACTTCTTTAGTTTATGTAAATTATATTGTGAAAACAAAATGTACTTAAGTTATACTAACAGCATTAGCATCATTATATTAAAAACCATTTACGTAAGTTGTTTGTTAAGTTTTTCAGATATTAAGATAAAATATTTTCTAAAAATTTTCGACTAAAATATTGATAATAATTTAAAATAGTAATACAATTTTTAAAATTTCTAATATATTAAACTAAAATTCTACACAAAAAATTAAAATAGTGTTTCAACTACAAAATGCATATTGAATCTTTTATTAAATGAAATTCAACCTCTTAAACAATTACATATATACAAATATTTATAACCTACACCACCAGAGGTGGGGAGGGTATTATGCGTTTGTGCTGATGTTTGTAACACCCAAAAATATTGGCCTAAGACCCACCTTAATTTATACCAATCGGCTTAGAATCACTTTTTGAGTCGATTTAACGATGTCCGTCTGTCCGTCTAACTGTCTATCCGTCTATCCGTCCATGTAAACCTTGTAATCAAACTACAGGTCGCAATTTTGAACCAAAATTAATGAAATTTGGCACACAGGTTTCTCACAGTCCAGAGACGAAGCCTACAAATGTCCTCCCGGAAAAGGGTTTAACGATCGTAAATCCCTTAAATATAGCAATATTCTAATGAAATTTGGCACATTTAAGTTTCATATAAGTTTAAATAAGTGTGCCGATTTTTAAAAAGATCGGTCCATAATTAACCACATCTCCCATGTAACCCCTTTTTCTGAAAATCACGTTAATTTGTTTAATTTGTTTTATTTTACACTTATGAGTATCGGTCCACATTTGGCTCCAAGTCTAATAAAATACCCATCCCCGAATTATAAAGTACACAATGGTGTAGGGTATCATATGGTCGGGCTTGACCGCCTATATTTTTTTCTCTCGTTTTTATTTATTTTTGTTTACCAAATTAATTAATATAATAAGAAAAATAATTAAAAGTCGAAAAAAAGTTTTTTTAGTTAGAAAATTTAAATAACAATTGACACTATTAAAAAAGTAATTGGGAAAATTTTGTTTCTTTGATAAATCGACAATCGATTGAC
This sequence comes from Protophormia terraenovae, assembly GCA_951394005.1. Lineage (NCBI taxonomy): Eukaryota > Metazoa > Arthropoda > Insecta > Diptera > Calliphoridae > Protophormia > Protophormia terraenovae. The sequence goes on from OX596074.1 coordinate 151,262,333, forward strand.
AACAATTTTCTGTGATGGATACATACATATAGCATTGATATAGCACTTACTCCGTTAAATGAACGCAAAGATCGCTTAAAAAATAAAGATTAAATCTTTCATTGACACTTTTACACACTCTAGTTAAAAAAAATAAACAACATCATATTAAAAAATTAATTTTTTATGTCTTATTTTTAAATATTGCCATGGTTATATTAACAACTTTTTTATCGAGATCCAAACTTTATCCCTAACCCTCTGTAAAATTTTACATTTCTAAAATGAGTTTTATATTTCAAATAAATGTTTGTGGCAGTTGACCTTTGTGGTCAATTTGGTAACGTTTGAGTATTTTTTTTTATATCCCTTCTCTATCCAAATTAAAGTGTATCCCCCTTTTTTTATCAAAACATCCCTCTTATTTTAAATAAAACCATAAACGCAAATTCATGTTCTTTCCTCTTAATACATATTTTTATCCATTTTTTATTACTATTTTGAATATTTTGTATATTTTATGAAATTTTAGTAAATTCAAAAAGTAGTACATACTATACAGCGTCAAACTGTGTGCTATGAAGGGGCAGCAACACTCTCACTATAATTTGAAATTGTTACCCTTAAAATGGAGATGGAAACAACAAATGAACCGGATGTTGTTCACATCCGTTGTGTAAACATGCGGAAATGTCCGAAAAATGAAAATTTTAATAAAATTAAGTTTTGATTTTTGGCTTTTATTTGTGTGTGTGGGTGAGTGTGTATGTGTGTTTGTATTAAAACAACTGACTCACTGATACTAGATGTAAAAACAGAAACTAACATTATACATTAGGAGCATAAACATTGTTACAATAATAAATATAAATATTTCCAAATAACCCATCGCAAATATTTAAAGAAATCAAAAATTATATATCAAAATTTCAATGTTCAATTTTTTCTGGGTACTGGTTCGATTCTGAGTCCATCTAGCTATGTCCGTCCGTCTGTATGTCCGTCTGTTGAAAGCAGGATAGGGCTCGAACGGGACAACGTAGGGGGACGAAATTTGGCACAAATATTTGTCTTATATAAGGTTTGTTTGAAAATGGGCAAAATCGGTTAATAAACAAAAAATAGTTAAAGGACCAATATAAACTCGGAAACATAAAATAGGCGTGGTCCGCCCACTTTGCCGCCCACCTCCCATACAACGACAGATTTGAAAAAATTTATGGTGGGTATATAGATTCGGCGAGCCGAATATAACATTCCCGCTTGTTTATTTTATTTTATTTAAATTTGTATGTATTGTATATAAAAAATTATTTTGCTTTGACGAAGCAAATTGAAATCATAGTGACTCAAATCGAAATAATAACGACGCATATCGAAATATTTAAATTTCAAACAGTGACGATATTAAGATTAGATGATGAATGAGCTTTCAAATGGTCTAACAATGGGACCTTTGTCAACCCACCGAAACGAAGTGCCCAATTAAAATTGTTTGTTCTACAATTTCAAACTTATTGTTTACTGGGTTTACATGTTGTAGCCTGACTTAGATTACCATGTATTTTACTAACTTTATTTGTTGTTTTATATTTATAATTTTTTCTATACCGATTGTACAACTATATATATATATATATATATATAATATATGTTTTAATATAAAATGATACACCCCATGTGTGTGATGTCCTCAATGTATAGTACTATAATACGTTTGTGTAAGAGAAATCTGCATATATGAAATTGCCCAGTAAACATACTACTTTTGATTTCACTTTAAGAATGTATAAAATAAAAAATATTTTCTGCTACCCTTTTTTATGATCCACTTTTGAAAATTATGTAACAACAACTTTCTTTTCCCATATTTTGGTAATAAATTAAAGAATTTTTTATATAAAATATTTTCTTAAAATAAAAATAAAAAGGGCACCATTCTCCAAACATTTATCTTGGTTTGCTGGGTAACTGTGTGAGTTTTTTGGATACATACATACATGTGTTGGTATGTAATGTAATGTTAACAATAACAGCAACAGCAACAGAACAAAAAAATGTGACATCAGTGATGTGGCAAAAATATTATATTGAAAGACATACTTACATACACTTTTATTGTTGTTGTTTCACACAACAAAAAGCCTGCAAATGTATTTTTTAGTTTTATTATTGTTTTTACAATGCCACTGGGAGAGAGAGCGTAAGTAAATTTGTAAACTGTTGAGAGTGAGAAAATGGGGTTTTGTTGTAAGCGAGAAATAGGAGTCAAATATAAAATAAAATATCATGCGACTAAAACAACAATGTTTTATTAATAAATTTACTATTTTGTATGCAAAAAGACATTTAAATTCAGGGACATGTACAAAATTCATTAGAAGGTCAGTAATTTTCAAATTTAATGTTGAAGAATTTTATTATATGGAATAAATTAAATTATATCTACTTAAATAATAATGAAGATAACATCTTAAACACGTATCAAGTATTAAAATAATATGAGTATTTAAAATAGTTTTTTTGTTATAATCAATATAAAGAAATTTCTTTTGTAATATGAAAAGTTTTTTGTTGAATTTATTCCCCAAAGTGGTGTATAAGACATACATATGTATATGTATCTACTAGCCATGGGCTGTTTTACTTTGAATTATTTTATTTATTTATTTTTTTATTTTTGTTAAAGAAGATGTAAAAAGTTTTATAAAGCTGCAAAAATAAAAGATGGAATACTTTTTTAGGTATTTTTCTTAACTTGCTTAATTCTTATCTTTTCTTAAGAATTAAGTACTAGTAGAAAAAAATACATATAAAACTTTTTAAAACTTCAATTACAAGAACAACAAAGAGATAGAACTACGTAAGAAATTTGCAAATTATATCATTTACACGTAGTAAACTAAATATTAAACCCTTTTCTTTATGTCTTCACTACACATTAAAACTACTGCAACTTATTGTGTTTTTATGGAAATAAAGGGTTTTCCTTATATAATTAATACTACCAGAAATGCTTCTGCTTGCAATCTAAATATATAAATCACTAATAAAATAATATTAATAAGGTACAAACTTAAGGTTTCAACATTTTAAGAAAAATGTATTGATCATTATTATTACTTATATTTGCAATCTTTAGAAATAATTTATTTTAATTTCCAAGTAATTTTAATTTTATAAAATGATGTAAGAAGTTAAGCGATTTTAAAAAAATTATTAGAAATAGTTTTCAAGTGTTAAGTTTTACAGAAAAAAAAATTTAAAATGGAAACCCTTAATTATAACTTTAAAACCTATTATCTTTTTTAAATACCCTACATTAAATAAACGTTAATATGCAAGCATATTAATAAAATTGCCGTAAATTGTTTTCTTTATTTCTAGTTATATTCTGAGTCTGTACTATAAATATTAAACTTTGTAATCACAATTGTCTTAAAATATGAAATAAGTTAAATTTTTTTAATGTAAAAATCTTTATTGAATAAAATGTACTGATTTATCTAGCCATTGTTTTCCACTACCATTTTTCAAACATCTTCATTTTCATCTTCATTATATTATTTCCCCTAAAGAGCAGTCACAGTTTGTAGTCTATCTATCGTTAGTTATCTATAGCTTTTGTATGTGTTTGCAAGTATTTATATATTCTTATGCAATATCAGTTCAAAAATTTATTCTTAAATATGAAATGTAAAATTTAAATTTTTAACTGATTATAGGTAGCAAGGATTAAAGAAGTATTGGTTTACCAATTTAGTTAAACTCTTTTTGAATCGAAATGTATTGTTATTTGATTACATAACTTTAAATTATATTTGGAATTTATGCCATTTAGATGAATTTGGGCTTAAAGAATAATTGTAAGTACTTTAATTGGTTTATATTATGATAATAAAACACTATTTGAGATAGTGAGTTAATTTCCGGAAAGACATCTACAAAATAATTTTATAATGATTTGTGTTAAATGGTGTATTATAACCTCCAGTTTCCTAAAAATGTTTATGATAATGGATTAATTTTATTCTCATAAATTCGCAAAAATATTGTGGTAAGTAATAAACGTAAATAAGTATTTTTGAAGTAATTCCATTTTAATTAAAAACATGAAATAATTAGTAAAAAAAATGCGTAGATACCAAGTCAATTTTAATAATAACTCAGAAATAAATTGAGAAATAATGATGGAAACGTATAGTCTTTAAACAATTTTGGTGGTATAATTAGGTCTATCCATATATCCGCAAATAAAATTATAAAACTCTAAACTCATGATGCCAGTCTTTCTTTTTATATTGATTTGAGTGCATAAGTAAGGGGAATAACTGATATGCATTAAAATAAAAGTGGTTTATATTTGATATTATATTTGAATATAGTTTGTGAAATAATTTTAACCACGGTTTAATTATTTTTTTAAATTTATGACTTAAAATTAAATCTACTTAAAGTTCTCTATCCTAAGTTGGATTAATTATTTTCCACAACATTTAAGATGTGAACATAATACTCCATAAAAAGTGCTTAGTTTATGTTCAAAATATTTGTTAATTCAAATAAAGAACATATTTTCACACAATAGTTTCTAATCAGAGCTTCGAAAGAATTAATTAAATCTTAATTATTAATTTTGAATTAAGAAATACTAATTGTTCATTCCACACTACCATTCTCAAAAATATAATTCAATAGCTTAATTCAAAGGCTTTTGTTCATAAAGAATTCATTCAATTTTTGTAAATTCAAATCTTCTCCAAATTTAATGTAGTACAAAGAATGCTTGTTTGCTTTGTTTGAATGCTTTAAAAGAATGACTAGGATAATAAATTTAATTTGATTTAAAAAAATGAATTAAAGAATTAAGCCTTTCGAACCTCTGTTCCTGATACTTTAGTTTTTTTATGATTTTAAAAATCCATCAACATCGATCATAGTGTGTACACCAAACTTTGTAGGATTTAACTGTAATGAAATAATTTAAACAATCTTGAAAGCACTCTTCAAACTACTATCGTATATAAACGCTTTAAATATGTATGTAGATATCACAGTTACTCATCTTATAAATATGTATATATTGGTGTGTGTAGAAATACGTATGTATATGTGTATATGCAAATTTATTATGCATGAGATTAAAAGTTTTTGTACAAAACTAACTTAAGGATTAAATTTTTCATTAGAAAATTTTCCAATTTTTCCCATTTCTCAAAAAACTACAAACACATACTTACACATATATACACAGTCATACAAATACGTATGTGGTATCTGCATAGTTTACGCTACTAGTCTTTAGTTTCATTCTCTTGCTTTGCTTTAAGATTATTTTCACTTCTATTTAAATCCTTTAAAAAACAATGAGTTTTTTATTTTCAATTGAGTACAAGTGCAAAAATATTTGTTCTTTTAGGTTAAAAACACGTATGTTGATGTTTTGGGAAATTAGCCTTGTTGATAAAAGAAAAAAGTTTCCTTCAGGGAAAAACCGAAAATTCTATAGAATAACATAAGAAGAAAAAACAAATTGTCTTAATTCAAAAAGAAAGTTTTCCTTTTAGTTTATTTGAAAACTCTAGAAAATAATTTGTAACTATGAATGTGAATATGTGTCTGTACGATTTTAATAATATCATATATATATAAAGATGGTCTTTAACACGCAAATACAACTGTTTTTCCCTTATTACTCTAGAAACATTTACTATTTTCTATTCTATTTTTGGAGCAAAAGGGTTGAACGAGCAAACCAAACAAAAAGAAAAGGGTTCATTTAAGATGGAAATCCTAATCAGTTTAATGTATGCTCTGTTAACATGCGAATTACTAATGCGTGTATATTTCTTTCTTGTTCGTAGTATTTGAATTCGTTTTTTTTTTTTTTTAATGCGTTCATGTTTTAATCACATGAATGCATAATAAGTATCTTCTGTGAGTGTGTGTGTGTAAGTGAAAATTTATTTAATAAGGATAATCCTAAATATGTAAATGATTTCCTTAAACATTTATCAACATTTTCATTTAAGGTTAATTTAGATACTTTGATGTTTCCTATTCTAACCGGAACCTTTTTGTTATAGAAAAAGAATAGTTGTTTTTTAATAAAATTCATATATGTGTGAAGGTTTAATTTTTTTTTTTTTTTTTTAATTTTAATCTACTTATTGAAATAGTTGAATAGTTAGAAGGGTTATATTTGAATAAATAAAAGGTATAAAAAAGATTGACAAAACTACTTATTGTTGTTATGAAATAAAACTATATTAAATTTAGTTAAGTTCATTAAAAACACTGAATACAATGTATTAATATGTAATTAAGTTTTAACCACTCAATTCTTTTTATAACAATCTAACAGCAAAAAAAACTTAACAATACTTTAACTGCAAATATTTTTAAAATAAAATTAAAAAGCCACGCAATATTTTAAAATATATATAATAGCATTTGACTTAATTGTTTAGAAAAATAATATTAATTAAATTTTCAACTTTTCCTACAGGTATAACTTACCCAACAATAAAATCAACTATAACGAAATACAACCTTTTCTTTTATAACCACCTACATCTAATCATAAAATAATTTTAATTTCTTTAGTTTCCCAGCAAAAACTTGGTAATGGTATGTAGTTACGGATGTAGTTACTTTTCAATCATAACAACATACTTTATGCATTACATGAAAGTATATTAGTAACTACTTACTTTTAACTTGATATGTAATCAATTACATAAGTAAGATCAGATTTTTGGAAATGTTACTTTTTATCTATCTCTTTATTTATATTATAAAAATTATATATTTTAAAAGTGGGTAAAATATGAAAATACATTAAATATTTGTTAAAGTCAAGAAGACTTAAACAAATAATTAATCGTAAACACACCAGTCTCCGGTGAAGTCGAAACCACGACGTAATCAGACAATAGCTTATTGTTAACAAATCCATTACGCCAATTTATACGTACATGATCTTATTCATGGACTATAATTTGAGTTTATGTAAAATACTACATCAAACATAAAATACGGTATAACTTTAAAACCAATAAAGGGGTATAAAAATGTACTAGAGGAAATTTTTAGGAAATTTTATTATCTATAAATGTTGTATTAACATCAAAATACGTACTACGCTCAACAAGCTAGTTATATGCAAAAAGTGTTATTGTTCATTTAATTTTACTGTCTTGTGTACTAAATAAATTTTGTGTCTGATAAAATGTTTGTCAAATTTTTCAAAATTAAAAATTCTTGACATAAAAAAAATAAATTCAAGAAAATACAATTTTTTTTGTTAATGTTTACAAAAATAAATTTCTTATTTCAAAAGACTATTCGTAAATTATTAGTGTTTAAAAGTGGTAAGTATCTGAATATTACTAAAAAATATCCACTAATTTGTATTGTTTCTCTTAGGCACATTAGACACAAATTTATAGAACCTAGAAACTCAACAGGTAAGAAATTTGAATAGATTGCAATTTAGGAAATACAATTACATAAACGTAAGAAAAATTATCTTACTATCTATCTTAAAACAATTTGTTAAACGTATTAAACTCTTAACAATTTTCAGATGGGGGCAAGTCATTAAGGTCCGGAATTTTATTCAATTTCTGCACGGGTCATAAGAATGAGCTTCAAGAATTAACTCCAAGTCTGAAATAGTATGTATGTCTAATCCTGCTTTCTGCATATTTTTAAATAAATAAATTTCAAAAGAAAAAATGATCGGCTTTTTATTTTCAATACTTCAGTACTTACTTGTAACCGATAATGTAACTAGTTACTATTCATTTTGCTAATAATGACTTCTGTAATACTTTGAAACTAATGAGAGTGAATAGCTCCAAAGTAATTTGTTCTTGTAACGACATCTAAGTAATGACTTTCTGAAATGCATACCTGTAATAATATAGAGTAAGTAGTTGCCTCTAATGACATAACCGTGTTAAAATAATGAGTTATTCATCTAATGTGAAAGTAGTGTAGAGCCATTATATTAGCTTCTTATCTCATTACATGGCAAGCAAAGTTTTTGCTGGGTTAGTCTTTTTACCAGAAATTTCTTATATTTGAAAAAAAATCCTAACTTCATTAACCACAACAAAATAAAGTTTTAAGTTTCAACGTCTGTTCTTTTTTATCATAAAACATATGAAAGAACAAAACACCTTAACACATGTCTACAGCAAAATAAAATCTTGCACCCACACAATCGTAAAACCTTCTGTTACTTACAATTAATGTGGCGGCTAACTTTAAGACCAACTTTGTTTGCCTCGCATCGTAGCACAATATGATAGAGAACATTTCACAAGATTTCTACTGACTTGTAATAGGTGCACGTGTTTAATTACTTTTGACACTTGAGATATAAAATGGAAGTCTACAATTTACACTGAAAAGAAAAATTTTAATAAAATGTATGGAGGCGTATGAATAATGTTGCTTATAAAAGTAAATATTAATCATACATAATGTGGTGCATTGAGGAAAATAAAAAATAAAATTTGTTAAAATGTACTGCAATTTCATCTTATATGGGAGGTGGGCGGATTACTCTCTTTTTGGTTCCAGAGTTAACATCGATTTTTGGACTATTTGTACAAAATTTCATGGGCGTACATGCTTTTGTTAAGAGATATCTGCGGAAAAGTATGAGCTGGAGTTATGACGGATATTTTCTTTTTTAATATTTGTCCGTTAACTTTTTTTGTTTATTAACCGATTTTGTCCATTTTCAAACCGACACATAAACAATGTAAAAGGAAAATATTATTAAACAAGTTGTTACTTTCGAATTTTAAAAATATCTACGTGATTTGTTAAAAAAAAAATTTATGAACCTTTTAACTTGATACAAGGAAGTGCATTTTTAGCATATAGTTTATACAGTCTATAAAACTCACCGATCACAACTTGTTCGCAGTTAATGGCTACAAAAATCATATTTTTTCATATATCTCGCTGAAAGTTTTGCCAGGAGGTGGGAAAAATTAGGCTAAACTGAACTTTAAAAAGGACGGAAAAGGAAAATTTGTGGTAAAAACATATAAATAATCTCGAGGACACATAATACAAGTAAAATGATTAACCCTACAAATTGATATTAATATTTATATTATTCGAAATTTAATATTTTTTATTATTACACCGTGTGACAGTCATTTTCACAAAATAAAAAAAAAAAACATAAAACTAGAGACCATGCGAAGTAAAGCTACGTAATCAGTTTTCTGCAGGACGTTAAATTTCCTCTAAAGAGGACTTGAAAGTTTCGAAGGATACACATTTTTAAAAAAATGTTTAATATATTTACGAATATTATAGCAATCTATTATGTGTTGTCAAATGAAAGTTAATAATCCCTACAGTATAATAATACTTTCTTGTTTATTGCTTTAGCTTCAATTTTAGATTCATATTTGGCTAACGTAATTATCAAAACTGTGCAGATCTCCTGAGAGAAAATTTTACGTACTGAAAAAAACTGAGTACGTTGTATTATTATTAGGTGGCTCTAAATTGATGTATATTTCAATTTTATCATATGTGAACAAAGTTTTTCGAAATTGTCGCAAGGTATTATTTATAATATTATAAATACATATTTCGTTTTTCTCTGTTGTATTTTAGATAGTAGTATTAGAACGTAAATACTATGTACTGAAAGATAACTAAGTTTTTTTTTTTTTTAGTGTATAAAAATTCTTCTATTAACACATTTTAAACTTATAGCATAATTTAACTGAACATCACACATTTAATACAAGAAAACTTTTTACACCATAAACATGACTTATTCAACCTGCTCTTAATCAGAACAGTGGAGCAAAAAAAATATATTTTAATATTTTATTAAATTCTTAAAAGAAATTTTCAAAATTTTATTACATTATCACTAAAAAAAACACTGTAATTTTATATGTCTGTTTGAATGTGAGTTTGCAATATGCAATTCCAAAGTGTTGTTGCTCTTTTCTCACAGTTGTACAAAAACAATAAAAAGTATGTTTATTACACACTTTGAACAATATTGTTGTTGTTTTTGCTGTGGGTATGCGTGCCAACATATACACTTACCCCATTTGTAATTGCTTTTCATATTGTTGTTGCGTTACGTTTTAATGTTGTATATGAATAATAAGGTGGCACTTTATACTTTAATAAAGTATTACGTAAAAATATTAAAATTTTAAAAATATCTAAAATACATTGCTAGTTAAGTCCTTAAACATCCAAGTATTGAAGACCGATATAGAATAATTTTAGGACTCAGAAATATAATACATTTTCCTTTTTATTAACAATTTCTTGGTATTAATTTTAGTAAAATAATTAAAAGTCCCATTAATTAAGTAAAAATTATGTACCACCTTTATGTTGCATCGCACTTTTAATTTTACTTTTGCTTTATGGTGTTAAAGTAAAAGATAAGTACTTCACACTAAACATACTTAATACTTGAAATTTAGAATAAAACACTGCTTTTGAAAACAACTACAACATTTGCAAGTTAGCAACATTAACAATACTACCAACACCATCTCTACCACCACTAACAACAACAACAACAAGTTGCTTAAAACATTTACACAACTTTACTTTAGAAAAACAACAACAGCAGCCGACTGCTTGAGCATAGAAAAGAAAACTTTATTTTTCTATATAATTTCCAACACTTTTGTTTTTTATTGTTGTAAAGTCTACAGTTGTTGCTACTGTTTTGTGGTGTTGCAAGTGTTGCAAGCTTTACCAAATAAAGTTGTTACTTATAGTTATGACACAATTGGTGTCATGTTTTATATTGAATTAGCCAAATGGGTTGTTAGAAACAGTTTGTTCTTTGTTGTTTTTTCATCTTTTTAGTTTATATCTTTTATGGTCACTGGTTTTCTTATACTACAAAATGGAGAATGTAAATTAAGTTAGGCACATACGGTTGAAGATTAAAATTATGGTTGCAAAAAGGAAAGCCTTAAAGAATAGTTATATATTTACTAATAATTTACTTTGAGTCAAATGACTAAGAAGAAAGGTGAATGAAATGAAAATTTTCTTAACACAAAAAGGCTGATATTATTCAGCACAAGTTAAAATAAAAGATAAAAAATTAAAAAATAGGATTATGTTACATATAGACAAATCTATCATATTATTTAATTTAAAATTTTTCACAAATCTCGACAAGTATAAAAAATATGTTACCAAAATTTAATGAAATATTGAGTACTATTTTTCCAACTTATATTAAATTTTTAAATATAAATTTCCTCCCCTCCCCTTAAAATCTTCTCAATATTTCTAACAATATACATAAATCACTTTCTCTAAATCTTGCGTTTCAAATTTTAAATACCTAAATATATTTTATTTTCATATTTGTTTCTAAAATTTATTTTCCAAGCTCTTTTTGTTTACTTTATATACTTTTCCATTTTTTATTTTTCTTTTTATTTGCTTAAAAAACGAAAAGTGTTTGGAAAAAAGTGGTAAAATATCTTTGCTTACGAAGTCTTACAAATTGTCTTAAACAAAATGAAAATTTATGGATATTTTGTATTTTAGTCAATAACAACAAATAATTTTTTGGTTAAGATTTTATTTATTAGAACTCGACAATAAGCAAATAAATAACAAAGGATTTTGGCAATAAAATCCCTCTAGGATTTGCGTATCGCACACTTAGAAATAAAATGTAGCAAGAAAGTAAAAGAATTACTAACTAAAAAAAAGAAATAGCAAAATGAAAACATTATTTTTCACACTCACTTTCTAGTGAAGCATTGAAAAAATAACACGCACACTAATCAAATGGCAATGAATACAGTGATTCAAATGAACTTATACAAGTTCTAAAAAACAAAGAAAGCCTTCAAAAAAAAAACTAATGTTAAACATTTTTTTAAATTTTATTTTGAAAATACAAGTGAACGTCAATGTTTAGTATCAATGTAATTTACTTTTTTGTTTAAAGTGCTCTTTTTTGATAACCGTAAAGATATTTCTAAACATTCTTTTGTACTAAAGACTTTGTTGTTGGTTTTAATTGAAAACTTTCGATCCTGACTATCTTTCAGTTCGGTTGGCTGAATGCTCCCCAGAAAGGGCCTTATACGAAAAATCTGACTTTATTAAACCACCTGTCATTACTATCAAGTTTATACACAGAAAAAAATATTTCAATTTATTTTTTAATAAAATTATTAATTAACTTTATACTGGAATTTGATTATATTATTTATTATTATAATTAATTTTCTAATTGGTTTACAATTTTTAAAATAAATTAGCAACTCTTAATGTAATATTAAGAACAATGAAAAATTGTCCATAAAAATATGGAAATAAAATAAATTTTAAGTCAATCTCCAATAATTTTCAGTTCATTATATATATTTAAGAAAAAGCAATAATAATAAAATTAATTATTATAGTTATTAATATTATCATTTTGATGATTGGAGCAAAATCAATTAAAAATTAGTTAATATAAGCAATTCCGTAATTAAAGTCCGTTTTTACTTTTTTCTGTGTAACATGAAAAAAAATCAAAAATTACACAAAACGAAATATTTGGGATAGTATTGAAAACACAATTAATCAGATCTTGTTATGATCAAATTTAAAACATCAAAATTTGATGGATGAGAGATCTACGCTAAAAGATATTATTGCTTCACTTTCAAGATAATTGACAGCATTTGTATTATATGCTAGACGTTTATGTAAGAGTCACTTCGAAAAAATTCTCATTTTTTCAAAAAACAACAACAAAATATATGTGACTATATGTATTTTATTCTTGTATAAATTAGGCAAAGAATACTAAGAATAGAAGGCTTGTCAAAAAAACCTAACTTTAAGATTGTGTAAGTTAAATTTTATTTATATGTATTAGTGCTGAAACCACTTTCATCACACATCATGAGCACACATAAGTGCACAAAAGAGTATTAAACAATTATTAAGTATAATTCATCACAATCATATTCGAAGATTTTCATAAATTTTCATCTTTTGATGCGGACTACATCCACAAATATTAATATAATTACATTTTTTGGCATTTTGTTGATGAATATGAAAATAATTTAAAATTCTATTTTATTTTTAATACCAAAAGTAGCAACTTTGTTCGTTCAGTTTAAATTTCAACATACAATTTCAACAATAAAAAAAATATTTTTTGAGTTTGTAGAAAATATTCGTGTTACGGGAGCTAAAATGAAATAAAAATGTGTGAAAAAGTTATAAAAATATTGCGGGCTAGTGAATTTTCCTTAAATTTGAAGGAAATAATTTGTTTATTTTATGTTGTTTTTCTTTCTCACAAATGTGTTGAATTCACACAGAACGAAATGTTGTAGTTGTTCGAAATAGACCCATTTTCCATTCTTAGTATTCTTTGGAATTAGGTTATTGACAATTGAATAAGGTTTTTTTTTTTTCTCACATATTGACAATGTCAGATATGCCCCAATTGTGAATGTTGCGCTTTCTCCCCGTGGTCACTAAAGCAATTTTTAAGATTTTAAAAATCTCGCGTGACTCTTTTTCTAGTACGATTATCTTTAAATTTCGTTAAAATTTTCTCCAATTCAATTAAAAAATTTAAATTTAAACTTGAATCGTTTTAATTATAATAAACAAACATGCTTTTTGACACTTTTTTCCTGGTTGGTGAGCTTCATATACGATTTTTTAATGGATCTCTTTTTCATCATCAGTCATGCGAAATTTTTTTTCGACATTTCTTGGTTTCATTAGGTACCGAATTTACTTTCTTTTGTATAAATTAAAGTGCTTTTACACATCTAGATCTAGAAATTATTTCCAAATATACTAGAATTATTATACAAGCAGTTCTTGTATTCGACATATAACGTAATCCCTATAGCCTTCTACAAAAATACAATGATTTTTCGCCGCAATAATGTTCAGGAAATAATGAAAATAAATTTTTGGAAAATGCTCCTTGTTTTGCACGAAACTCTCTATATTTCAAGCTTCGTAAGAAAATAATGTTAACGCAACCAAGTGACTGAAGGAGAGAGACTTCCTTAAATGGGAGAATTAATTTTTTGTATTGGACATTAATGATCAGTGATCATAATTCGTTGTGCTTTCCTTATTATTATTTCAGTTGCTATAATTATTAATTCTGAACTAAATTTTCTATATTCAGGAATTTTTTCAAATTTATGTGGACATATCAATGAATAAAAATCTTTTACCTAAAACTACTGTACATCCTACTTAAATACATATTTATCTATTGATAAAATACGTGAGTATATGCGTTTCCTAAAAACATGCCTCAACCAATATTTTATGAAAATCTCAGTTGTATCAAAGAATGATGCGTGACTCTAACTAATATGGGCTGTAATGTTTCGTTTAATGAGTATTTATTACAATTTTGTCTTCTCGATGAATTTTTTCTTAAGACTTGTTAGATGAACAGTTTTTGGTTCTTTTATGTTGGTCATTTGATGTGGAATGTTTTTCGTTTAGTATTGTTTTATTCGACCATAAAAAATCTCTTGTAATATCTTTAGTTTTCTAAATGAATACGAATTTTGTTACAATTCTTTTTGGTATTTTTTTATTTTTTTTTTTTTTTTTTGGTTATAAAATGTTATAAAATACTTACGTACTTTGTTGTTGTTGATGTTGTTACTTTTTATGATTTTTGGGTTGCTTTTTCTTTCATTACATTTTTTTTTCTTTAATATCGTCAAGTTTTTTTTTTTCAAGTACGCGAGTGAAGATGTATGCTATTTATGTGTTTGTTTGTCTGTTGGCTTGAGTTGTTTGTTGCAAATAAAAGCTCATTAATTTTGTTGCCACATCTTTAAATATGCAAAATAAATGAGAAAATCCACTTTTACGGTAAATTTTGACTCTAAATGTCAAAAAAAAAAAAAAAAGATGCTTCAGAAAAAAAAATACAAAATGAAATCTTCTTTTTGTTAGTGTTAAGCAGGGCCAACCAAAAAAGGTAACAGCCAACCATCATCAAGTGTATAAATTATAAGTATTTTTTTGGTATTTTGAACGATGCGGCTGTAAAAACCTCAAAACTTTAACACGTTAAAAAAACGAGCTGAAATGAAAAAATGGGTCTAAAAAAAGACTTCATTAAAAGTTTGTTAAAAATTCTCTTTTGGTGCAAAAGAAAAAAAAATACCATGTAGCAGTTTGTTTAATATACTGTATTCGCTTAAATTTTTTTTCTTGCGTTCATGAGTAACTGGAGTGGGAATGTTAAATGAATGATTCCATTTTAGCTACTTTTCAAACTGAATTCTCCCGTATAGCTTCTGCCTTAGCTGCTGGTCTCAAAGGGGCTTATTGTGTACAAAAAAAAAAAAAATGAATAAAAAAAAACACACAGTTTTTTTGGTTGAAAAACACAAGAAATTAAATTATGCCTTTATAATTTCGTTTCCTGTATGAAGTAAGTTTTCCTCTTCATCTTCAGGTTTTTCATATTTTCCATTTTTCTCAACAATTAGAACATAAATACTTAAACATAAATATAAAATTTTGAGTTTGAAATGTGTTTTAAATTAACTTTTTTTACTACTTTTTTTCATTGTCGTTTGTTGTGGTTGTTAAATACTTAAGTGTACTAAAAAGTACAAAAATTATGAAGAAAAAACATTTTACTACAGTTCATTTATTAAGAATTTGAATATTTAATATTATTCATTAAAAATGTAGTTAGTAAGTAGTCAGGCTGGCAGGCCAGCAAAGAAGTTGTTATCAAGGAAAGTAATTGTAAAAATGACAAAAATGAATTAATAAAGATTTATGTTGCCACATTTAACATTTTGTGGGTTTCTTGAAGTGTGAGTACAAGTTGTTAAATAAAAGTTTTTTGTATAACCAACAGAGTATTTAAAAATATAAAGTTTCGTAATGAAACCTTTTTCATTTTAATATTCTTTGAGTGATTTTGGCAGTAGGTATTTTTTATTTTTATTTTTTGTAAAGTAAATGATCATACTTATTTGTGTTCTTTAAAAAATACGAAAAATTAAATTTAAGAGGAAAACTATCTGTATTTAATAAACTTAAAGTATTAACGATTCCAAAACTATTTACTGCTTATTTTTATTAATATCTACATCATTTTATAAAACTTCTTGGGTTATCGTCAAAATATAGATCATTTTCTGGGTTTATTCTCTCAAAGAAAATTGTATTAACATACTCAGTTTTTATTACTAATTTTACAAATTTTTTTATCATTTGTTTTAGTGAATCAGAATATCTCTCCTATATGTAGAAAAAATTATGAAATATTAATCTGTTCCCGTTACTTGAATTACAAAATTTATAATTACAGGAGAAATAAAATTTTATCAGGTTAAAAACTATTATTGTTATATAAATGATACCCTAACTCAAAAAATCCAGGGATCGTAGTTGTTATTACTGTTTATTACAAAAAAAAGTTTTTTTAAGCAAAAATGAAAGTAATTTTTAGATTTTTATTTTTTCTAATTAAAATAAGAATTATTTTCTATTGAAATATATATATGATACAAAAAATCAGCAAACTAAAAAAGTCGCCTAAACGAAAAAATAGCCAAATAGAAAGAAACAAAATAAATCGTTAAAAAGGAAAGAAATAGCCATAACGAATGATTCGACAATAGAATTCTAAAATTTTTTACAAAAGCATATTTTAATACAATGTACCATTATCAAACAAAAAAAAGTATTCAATGTAACAAAGATTTCAATACTTTTTAATAATAAAACCCCTAATTAATTATTTATTTTTTTAATAAACAAACAAACACTAGGAAAATTTCATAAATTATTCTAAAATCCCTAATTGTCAATACATTTATAAATCAACAAAAATACATAAATAAATATCCAAATATTTTCTTCAAACTTATTGCTTCAAACTCGTTAATGTTTTCTAAAGATTTTTTTTATTATTTTTACAGTAAACAATAATTTATAAATTTATTTACATGAATCCTTGTCTTCAACTAAATGTTATTTATATCAAATTTTTATTCTCCCTATTTCGTAATAATGTTAAGAACATTTGCAATGTTTAATTAAAATTTATTTGTACTTCTTTTTTTTTTTGAAAGAGAATAAACATAAAAATAAATTGTTCCTTGCAAATATATACATGAGTGTTTATTTGTGTGTGTCATATGTCAGTGGTCGTTTCATAGAATTTATTACTTTGACTCAAACCGTGTGCTTTTTTTTAAGCGTAAGAAAATGAATGGTAACTTTTAGGTTTTTTCTTCTTCCATAACAAAATTTCACTACTTGATACATGAAGTTATTTTCGGTTAAATTGATGGTAGGTTACCAAGAGCTTAAGATGGGTATTTTTAGAAATTATCTTTTAATTAACGTATGATTAGCAAGATGCGTTTTTTAAAAGGAAAGTAATATCCACATTGAGCATAATTCACAATAAATATATATGGTATAAAACAAAACGCTATACTTTGTTTCATGACTTACATCTTATATATATAAAAAAAAAAACAATATAATCAGATAGTGTTCCTAATAAGTTATTGTTTACCTAAACTTTTCTTTCCTATTTAGTCATTTTAATACGGTAGAATTATGTCTTGTAGTTTTGCCTCAAATACTCTCTCACCATCTTATTTCTTATTTAATTTTTTCTTGCCTTATACTCAACTCTCTGATAAAAGTTTGTCCTTTTAGTATATATACGTTTATATAATGTGTATGTATTAGTGTAGCTGAAGACAAATTCAAACTGTCTATGTGTATATGTGTGAATGTTAATTGCTACAATGTAGTCTTTATACGACCATATTTCTTAATTAACTTCTTATGAGAAGTCAAACAAATTGCGCTTAATAATTAACTATCAACCATATATTTATTTAAGCCTGAATGATTTTAAAAGATGTCAACTCAATTAAAAAAGGGCTGCTAATGTATTACGAGCAATATAAAGTTTTTTGTGGTAGTCTTTACATTGTTTTATTTTGTCTTATTAAAGAAACACATTTTAAAAGAAGACAAGTAAAGAACTACATATATACCTTTGAAAAATATGTAGATAATAAAATTTAAAGGTATGAACTTATTTTTTCTTACAATAATTTTATGTAGTTTATTACTAAAATTCAGGTTTATGTCATGACAGCATTTATAGTTTTACTTAAAAACACATCTTAAGCTATTAAATTGACATGAAAGTGACATGTGTGTTGTAATTTTATTTACTTCTATTTAAGTACAATATGATGCTTTATAAAATTGTTTTGATGTTTAACTATTTTTCTATCCACGTAAATCATTTTTCTTCGATATGTTCTTGTATAATAAAATAGTGAAAATAAAAAGACAAGCTATTCTATTGTGTTCTAGTACCTAGTAACGTTCTCTGCTGTCATAAAAGTTTTTCTACATATCTAACTTCATATATTCTCATACTATATAACTGACATTTAGTAAAATAAAACATCAATCATCCAGTTGATAGAAAAATAAAGAAGCAACACAATGATTTTTCATTCAAATGTAAGCAATAAACATAAATAAGTTTTCACTGTTGCCATTTCAATAAAAATGTTTAAGAACAAATTGTTGCATCAAAACAAACTTGCGTAAGATAAAATAAAAGTTTCTGTTAATAAATTATGTGTTGTTAAAAATAATCTTATAATTTCTTTAAATAAAAAAGAAGCAAAATCATAATTTACTCTGGAAATGGTGTTTATATACATACATATGTTTGGGCTTGCATCATTTGCATGGGTTTCAATAAATATTCATTTTAATTTATCATCATTTCTGAAGTATGTTCACATACACTACTTTATATATTTACACATACACACTCAATGGATATACACAAACAGATGTGTATGTAAATAAATTTATAGTTGGATTTATTTATGCTGATGATAATGATGTAGTTGTTGATGTCGATAAGTTCTACGATAATAATACTTACGTTTAAGTATTGATGTAATTTATAGTTTATTCCAATAGATAGAGGGTGCTAGAGAGTACATATAGAAGAAGACTTTTAAAGGAATGTTAATCTTCAAAGATAAAATGTAAAGAAAAATGGAAATTTGAATAATGTCTTATTATTAAGAAATGGTATTATTTTTATAATCTATTTTATAAAAAATTAAATTATACATCATTATTACAAAATATATTAAAATTTAATTTATATTAATAATAAAATTAAACATATAGTTACGGTAAAAAAAAAACATTTCAATATTAAGAGATTCGACTAGTTTTCCTAATTAAAACAAATGTGCTCATCAAGCTTAAAACTATTTACAGTGATTTTAGAAAACAAAATCATATAGTAAGTTTTCTGATTTTGAATTTAAATAAACTTATTGGATTTACATTCCAAAAAAGAATAATGTGGGGTGAATGCATACATATGTAAATATTTCATGAACCAAAACATGCATACATTTGAATACATTATATCTGAACATATTAGAGTTATTTTAGGTAAAAAATGTAAGTATGAATCTCTTTTATCATTTTTATGTAAATTCCTAGTTAAAACTAAAAATGACAAACAATTTCAAGTTCATCTTTGTAAATAATTGTGTAATTAACAAGTTTGTCCAACTTGTTGTTTATTATCTGAATATAAATGAAAATATTCACAAAAAATTTGACAAACAACTCATGCAACTCCAGCAGAATGAACTGTAGTATTCGTATACACAGAAAAAAGTAAAAATGGAATTCAATTACGAAATTTGTAATATTAATTAATTTTTAATTGATTTTGCTCCAATCATCAAAATGCTAATATTAATAAGTAGAATAATTTAAAATATTTAATACTTTTATTCCTTAAATAGATACAATGAGCTGAAAATTTTTGCATATTGAATTAAATTTATTTTATTTATGTATCTTTTTAGACAAATCTTTCATTTTTCTTTATATTTTGTTAACAGCTGTCAATTTATTAAAAAAACCAAACTCTAAACCAATTAGAAAATTAATTGTATTAATAAATCATATAATTAAATTCCAACATAAAGTTAATTAATAATTTTATTAACAAATTATTTGAAATATTTTTTTCTGTGTAGT
The DNA here is from genome assembly GCA_951394005.1 of Protophormia terraenovae. Lineage (NCBI taxonomy): Eukaryota > Metazoa > Arthropoda > Insecta > Diptera > Calliphoridae > Protophormia > Protophormia terraenovae. The sequence goes on from OX596074.1 coordinate 151,282,439, forward strand.
TTTTGTTTTTTTTTTTTTTTTTTTTTTTTTTTGCACTTTTGTGAAAAATAAAAATAATATTGTTAATGATTGAAAAATATTTTCTAATATTGCTGCCCTTACAAAAAAAAAAAAAAATACGTTTTACCTTCAAAATTATTTAATATTTTTACGAGTAGAAAATTTGACTTTAATTGTGCTTTTTAAATCAATGTTTTACAAAATTCTCTAATTTCACCAAAATCTAAAAATTTTAAAAATTTAAATTTCATAAAATTTTATATATAACCATAATTTTGAACGTCTTTATTATTCCAACCAAAAATATAATACCAGTTGTCCAATACCTACTTTTTTGATATTTTAATACTTCAGGACCAATTAAAAAAGAAGGTATATCAATGACAGTTCAGCATCAATCTCTATTGATTCAATGAAATATCTTAAGAACATATCCATTTGGTTTCAGTTGGTGAATGGATCGAACGACACTTTAAGAGAAATATCGATTTTTATCCAAACTGTTCGTATGGGAAATAAACTGCATTCAAAACCCTATTTTATTACTTTCAGTCTAAGAAAATTCATGTTAATTATTTACAAATAATAATCTCACATGCATAGGGTCATATCTTCAGTACCAGTACATCGAAGAAAATATTATTAATAAAAACATAGTATTTGGTTTTCTTTAAAATTACAATTTATTTATAACTAAGAACTTTACTCCCTTATTGTCGCGAAACCTAATAAGAATATTATTCCCACATCTTAAGATTATTACTTTAAATGTTGTATGTACAGATGTATGTATATGCGACAATTTTAAGAAAATTATGAAAAATGTATAACCATAAAATTCGTAAACAGTCCTGATATCCTTTAGATATGAAATAAATCATATTTACTTTGTATGGGGCTATTGTTCCTCCCAGACACATACCTATTTGCATCACATTTGCGTAACTTGATAAGATAATTATTTACACAAAATCATAGTATTTTGACAGTTTGAATTCTGCTACTTACAGGATGATTTAGTGAAAATTTCAAAAAAATCAGTCCAGCGGTTTATCTTTCTATAAAGTGCACAGACAGTTAAACAAAGATTATCTTTTATAAATAAACATAACATAAAGTTGATTTCTTCTACCTACTACTATTACTTGTGAATGACAAGTAATGGCCAAATTGGAGGGTAAGTACCAAAATAATTATAATAAAAAAAATAAAATAGATGCAATATTTTAAAGTAATACTTTTTTCTTAATAGTCATTCTAGTCCCTTACTATTTTCATATTTAAATTATTAAAATTACTTTATAAATCCGCATAGACATACAACAAATATGTACCTATCTCTTTTCACATCATATACAATAATAACAAAAAAAGCTATACTCTTAGCTAAAAGAAGAAACTACTAGTCGAGGTAGTCAGTCATTTATATTGTTAAGGGAATTTAACTACATTTACTGTCGTTTAGAGTATTTGACAAAATTTAATCTCTGCATCAAGTAATATTTATAATGTTCAAACACACATACATACAAATAGAAAACATTTCATTGTGTTCATTTTTAGCTTTTTACATTTACTCACACAGTCTTTTGTTGTAGGAAAAATAAATATAGTTATGCATTATATGTACTTACATACAAACAAAGTACCTACATACATCCAAAATAAAAGGAATTGATGCTGGAGGTTCCCCATTTGATGACAACGATGATGATAATCATCATGATGTTAATAATAATGATGAGGTTGATGATTTTTCTACAAATAATGCAAATGATAACATTGAGGAAGAAGTATCATAAGAAGTATAGAAATGAAATATTATGATGATGATGATGCCACTGCTGATTTTTAAGTGCATAATATTGTACTGTTTGTTGTACTCTGTTGTATTGTCGTATTGCATATTCGCAGTATTTCACGGAAGTTATATTTAAGCATAATATAAAAGTCATTTGTGGTTTACAGACATACAATATACTACATACTCATACATATAAATATATATTTATATTGACTGCATATAACTTTACGCTTTTAATTGTTTGAGTGTGCGTGTTATACATTATGTACTTTACAATATTCATTGTGGTTTTTTGTTGCAGATGAAACTGTTGGCTTTTTATTTATTTTATATATTTTTTGTTTTAATTTTACTGCTACTGCTGCTGATAAATGTTAAAATTATGTTACATTTTAATATTGTTTATGTAACTGTTTTTGTTGTTGTAGTTTTTAATGCTACTTCTGTTACTGATGTTCTTTGTCGTCGTCGTCGTCATTTTTGTCGTTGTTGTTGTCATTATTATTATTATTACTCTTGTTGTTGTAGCTGATACAATTATTTACCACAATCTATTGTTGTTTATTACAACTGCATGTCATCATTTTATTATTGTTGGTATCTAGTACGAGTGTGGCAAATGCAGGAACATTAACAACAAACCTCTCTTCTTTCTCAACCTCCTTTCCAACTATTTCATATGTTGCTTTATCAAAACCGAATACAATAGAATAGTAGAGAACGAGAAAGACATGATTATGATGATGTTGCTGTAACTGCATTTGATGTTGTCATATATGTATGTATGACGATATGATATGAAAGATGATAATAATAGTAATAATAGTGTTGAAAACATACTATACTCATATATTTTCTATTAATCTTTTTTTATTGTTTTTTTGCTTCAACATCATAGACAAAAAGGTATCCTACTCGCACATTTTTTGTGTTGGTTTCAACTTTCAGTTATTGTGTTTATATATGTTGTTTATTATAATGGTGAAACATAATAATGGGTTCCCTAGAAACTAAATTTAATTGAAATTGTGATTTAAAAGTATTATTCTTCTTTTAATTTATATTTTTGTTCTGTTTGCATTTAAAGTACATTTAAATTCTAAGTTGATTTGAAATTGTTTATAGACTGTCATAAATGAAAGGTTTCAAAAATATTAAAAATTACCAATGGAGCTTGCACATAAACACTACAAATCAGCTTATAAAAATGAAAATAATGGGTCAATCTCTTTAAAATTTTGATCATGTTAAAGTCATTTATAAAAAAGTTTTAAATTAGAAAGAAAAATTATTTTTTCCGTTTTTGTTTTTTTTTTATATAAAATATTTAATATTTTCTAGAATATCCTCCATAAGAGAAGATAAATATGTCCTCTTTTAATGTTGTAATTTAAAAATAATATTATAATTTAAAAATGCATTCATAATGCAAATGAAATTTTAGGATGCATTTTTGAAAAATGTCTACCCTTTCGATTTTATTTTTTTTTTTTTTTTACATTTTAAAAAGCAATATCTTTACTATAAAGTGCAAAAATAACTATTCTGGGACAATAAAATCTATTATTTTTAATATTTTTTTTTGAACTTCCATAAATTTTTTCATACAAATATTTAAATTTTTCAAAAAGTTATTATTTTTATTTATTTTTTATTTGTTTGTCATACTCTTTTAGTAATATGTAGCTTTAAATGATTATAATTCCTTAACTATACTTCGGATTTTATTGATTTAAAAAGCATCTTTTTGATGGTGGGTATAAAAAGGGAGATATTTAAATGCCTCCATAGGGTATGCGTATGCCAAATATTATTAAAATCGGAAGACATAAAAAATATTTTTGGGCGTTCTTTCATGGAATGGACGATATATTTTTACTATGATCCAATATATTTAAAATTGATAAAGTTCTGGACAGTTTAGTGGATAGACCTCATTTAGTACATAACAGCACCGTTTGTTTGGTACCACTCAGTTACTTTTTTGTGGTAATAATAAGAAAAGAGATTAGGCCAGACAAATTTTAATTCATTGTATTTCCTAATGTTAGAAAGGATTGTTTTCTAATGGCACTCATTTGCATACATTTCTTTGTTAAAAGTGTCACTTGTTATGAATGAATTACTTTTCCCCAAATGTGCAAATGTCATGCCAGATCAAAAGTTTACTCCAATACATATATCATAACATCTGTGATATAGAATTCATTACTTTTTTAATATTCTTCTCTTTTGTCTTCATATCTTTTCTGGCGTTATTAGGAATTTTTATATTTTAAGGAATCTCAGGCCAGCTTTTTTTAACTTTTCTAATTAAAGATACGTAGAAATTTAAAGAATAAATTACATTTCATCCAGATGTTACTATAGATAATTTCTCTTAAAATTAGTATTAATGTATCTGCGATCCTACGGTCTGTAAATCAAAAAAAAAAAAAGATTGTGTGTCTCGACTTTCTGGCACTTCTAAGAATTGTTTTAATTTAAAGAACAATCTAATTATGCTATTAAAATAAAGCACATACATATGTAGTTACTGATTATAATAACAAATGTAAAGAGCTAACTGTACTAATATTTGTCACACTAGAAGCCTTAAAGCTTGCTCAGACTTTTTTCGTGCGTAGTCCATAATATATATAAATAGAACGTTTATTATATTCTATTTTAATGTTATATTTAATAAAAATCGGAATTAAAATTTTACAAATATTATATCTTAACTTATAAATATATATGATTAGGAATTATATCTCAATCCCTTTAACTGAACGCTTTAAGAGATTCGGAATTGCAATTTTTTTTATTTATATTAAAATTTATAATTTATAATATTTTTCTAATAATAACCCTAATATTGCTACCCTATAGTCGTAAAGCTTATTCGTTTTAAACATTTTAAACTGTTTCATTTATTTCCACCCACAAACTGTTAACAATTTATTACAAATTTATGCTGAGTGTTATTAAAGACAGCTCGAATGAAAAACTTAAAACTTGAACATTTATCATATAGTTAGTTTTAAAGATAAAAACTCAGCAAATGACTGTGAAAGATTTTTTATCGCTATATTTTTTATTATTGTTTTTTTTTTTCGGTAAAACTTCTTAAGATTTTATTATGTGCTTTTGTGTTTTTTTTTAGCTTTTTACTTCATTTTTAGTTTGTGGTGACTTCATAAAATTATAGTAAAAATGTCATTTAACACACATGTGTGGCAATCATAAACATTCAACACAAGCAGCATATTAAGACAATTTATTTCTCTATTTCAACTAAAGATACAGACACAAATATACTTATGCACTTAAATACTCTAACTCACACAAATAAAAAGAACCAACAAAAAAATTAAAGACCCAAATATCTTAAAAAAAAAACAAAATTATTTGCTTTTTCGGTGCGTTTTTCCAGTAAACAGTTTATTAGGGGGGTTTTTTACTTACACACACATATGAACACATACTTATAAATGTAATTTTCTTACAAAATTAGATTTTATTACCACAACTTATTGTTAAATTGTAGGGATAGAAAATCAACAGTAAAAATATAAAAAAAAAATATACAAAAACAAAAGAAAGTTTGGATAAATTAGTATCCTCTAACATATCATCATCATCAGCTGTAACGTTCAATTTTCAAAATGATTTCCATAAGGACTCAAAGGTCATAAAAATAGACAACCAACATTTTGTAAGGGATTGCCAAAAAAAAAGAAGAGAAAATAAAAACACTATATTTGCTAAGAAAAAATCATAAAATCTCTATGTGTTTGTTTGTTAGTGTGTTAGATTTTTTTTGTAGCAACAACTGTTGCAACAGCAAATTGTGAGGGTTGCTCGTGCAAAACGGCTATAACCCATTGGCAATAATATTGGCGATATGATACTGCTGATGTTCTTTTCAAATGACACCCAAGTGAGAGCTAATAACCGACTTAGCAAGACGATGGTTTACGAAAAATAACAACACAACAAAATTCATATAAAGAAAACATTTTCAGGGATGCTGCTGATGTTCTATGGTTTTTAGGGGAAAGAGGGTAATTGTTGATATTATTTTGCTGGTTTTTCTTTATAGATATATTGCATATTTATAGGGATCATTATCATTGAAACAAAATTTTAATATTTAAAATAAAAGCTTTTAAAATAAATATTCTTTAAAAAAAATTAAATTTCTATCAACAAAAGATTTTAATAAAACCTTCCAAAAAAAATTATTTTTAAAAAATCAAGCGTTTTAAAAAAAGCTTTATTTTGGCTCAAAAGTCTTTGCCCAAACAATTCGTATCTATCTTATATGAATGAATAATATAAATATACCAACTTACAAACATAAAAACACCATATGGTATTTTTCGTTTAGAAAAATTTTCTCTACATTTTTATTAAGATCTTTTACTATGTTGTTTGCTAATATTTTGTAGTTTTCTTTTATTTGTTTTGCACTTATGCTGACCCAAACTGTTTTGCTTATTTTTACATTTTACGACTCTATTGCTAGACTCACATGTACTAGCACCAGTTTTTATTTATGACGGTTGAATTCATATTTTTATTTATTTTTTATGGTTTCTATTTGTATAACTTATTTTCGCAAAACCTTTTTTTCTTCTCAAGTTTTACAATACCAACAATTTGTAGGTTTATGTGAAGTTTATTATACAATTTAGTTCTAGGAATTCTTAGAACTACAATTGTAATAAAAAATAAAAAAAAAAAAAGATGAAAACTCAAGTATATTAAAACAAATAGTAGTAAACCAAACAAACAATGGAGGCAATATGCAAAATAAACAAACAAAAAAGCGCTAAAACTCCAGAGAAATGATTATAAAAATTATACATAAAAGCACTAGAGTTAAAAAAAATATTAAATTGTTTGCTAAAAGGAAAACAAAGAAAAGATTTTTACGAGAAACCTGTAAAAAAAATAAAACGAATGCGAATTTATTTGTTGAATTTCAGAATGTATGGTAATAATATGTCACGATCTTGAAAGAGCTCTAAAAAGAAATTTATATATGATTCCAACAACTCGAGTATGTTGCTGTCAGATACACTCGAAATTTATAGAATAAAGACTATCAAGGAAAATCCACTCTTGTGTTGGGGGGTGAGTAGGTAATTTTAAAATATTTTAATTTGAGTTTGTAGAAATAAAAAACGAGGGGTATTAATTTCAAAAATTAATTTTTATTTTGCGGTTTTATATAAAACGTACCTTCGGGTTTGGGGTTGATCGCAATAATTTCTTTTCTTTTTATTTTTTGACAATTCATTTTTTTGAATTCACAATAATATTAATGAATTTAGACATTCCGCCCTCCTTGCCAGATAGCAACAAGAAGAAACGGGAGCTAAGTGGCCAGAGATATAAAAAAATCAAATAATCATTATGGTGGGGAATGTTCCTGATGATGTGTTGGATTTGGAGCCACTATATTGGCTCGTACATCAGTTGCCGAGTTGCACGTAAGGAGTTTGGTTGTGGGTTGCGCTCATTCTCTTCTTATTTTTGGATGCTTTAGTTTTGCCTTTGTTGTTACTGTTGTTATTGTTACGTTTGCTATTGTTGATTTCTTTTGCTTCTGCTGTTATTGCTATCGTTGTTGTCGCTGCTGTCATTGTTGTTTTTGTTTCTGTTTTTGATGTCGTTGTTGTCGGCAATTTTTTATGAAGTGAGGCAATAAATACAAAATTTATGTTTCTTTACAGCACTCAGCTGCCTATAGAGATTCGTTTTCTGAAATACGGGCCACTTTCTTAGGGGATGGTTCTGTTTGCAGAGGCGGCAACCTGAGCTCTCGGAGATGACTTCATCTAGGCTTCGGTTTTCAGCGCGCTCAACAGCTTGACGACGATGTGCTTCAGACATCTATTAGAAGCAAAAAACAAAGAACAGAAAAAAGAAAACCGAATTAGTTCTGATTGGGACTAGGAAGCAGTACGAGCTTAAAAATAGGCCTCGTTAGAACGCCATTGGCAGTTCGAACATTGGACACTCGTACTTTCGAAGCTGCACCAAGATAAATCCGATCGATTCGGCCGAGCTTCCACTCGTTTGGGGGTAAGTTATCTTGTCGAATAACTACAAAGTCATTGACTTCCAAGTCTTTTTAGGGGTATTTCCACTTGTTACGTTTGTGGAGTTCAACTAAATATTCGTCTTTTTAAAGACAAGCAAAGGCATGGTGCAAAATTTTATGCTTACGCCATCGATTAGCATAAGTCAAAGACTCTTTCGATAAGTCAGGCTCGGGGGGTGAAGGAATTGCACCACCTACTAAAAAATTACCAAGGGTCAAAATGTTATCTGTAATTAGACAAAGGGGTCAAGAATTCTAACAAGCTTCTATTCTTGATAGCATCGTAGAGAATTCCTCGAATTAAAAACGCTGAGCATTAGATATTTCCTTCAAATAGGACTTTTAAACTTTTCACTCCGGCCTCCAATGAGCCGCCCATATGTGGAGCAGCTGGGGGTATAAAATGCCACTCAACTAATTGATATGCATTTTTAGCTATGAGTTGGTGCTTCAAATCATTTAGAAATTGTTTTTCGATCTTTATTTAAAACACTAGCTGCGCCTACGTAAGTGATTTCATTATCGGAGTAAATATGGGAAGGACAACCGCGTCGAGAGAAGAAACGAACGAATGCAGCTAAAAAACTGTCAGTTGATATGTCATTTGTGGACTCGAGATGAATGGCCTTTGTGGCAAAACAAACAAATACTAAGACATATCCTTTAGTTAATCGGCATCCATGTCCAATATAGGATTTTATTTCGAAAGGACCGGCTAAATCGAATCCTGTGTGCGTGAAAAATAATAATATTTTACTAAACTCGTTTAATTTCTACTCATATAAACGTATTTCTATATGGAGGAAGATATGTTTTCAAAATATTCTAATAAAATTCAAACAAGTTTGAATTTAAGCAACTGAGAATGTTATATTAGGCTTGGCCGAATCTATATCTATAACTTTTTAAAATTAGCGTAAGCGGGCGGACCAAGCACATTTTTGGTTTCAAAGTTAACATTGGTCCTTTAAATATTTGTACAAAATTTCGTTGATGTACACGCTTTTTTGTAAAAGATATCGTATAAACTGGAGTTATGACGAACTCCCTGTTTTTCTGGTATTTATTCCATAACCTTTTTGTTGATGAACCGATTTGGCATATTTTCAATACCAAATAAATATAAAATAAATATTTAAGCCATGGGGCGGACATCCCCAAGGATGTCCGCCCCAAGCCCTATCCCGATTTTAACAGACAGACAGACAGACAGACGGACATCGTTAGATCATTTTAGAATATATATACTTTATGGAGTCTCATAATGCGCGTACCGTAGGTTTTTCCAGCAATAACCAATTTTCATATTTTTCCTTTAGCAGAAATATAAAAAAATATTCGAAATGCCCGAAAAAAGGATTTTTTTTGTTTTGATCCAGCTAGACGAAAATTTTGAGACGAGAATTTTGAGCTGGGAACTTCAACACCATATTTCCCCTTTATACAAACGAATCCATCCTAATATATAGTATTTCTTCCTCAATGACTGTGTAAACAAAACGTAGTAGATTCTAAACACATTTAAGTATACGTTTCTTAATAAAGAGAAACTTATTAACATTTATTTGACATTTGGCAATTTTTTCACACTTTTAAATAAACAAAAAATTTAATCATCTCACACTCACTTAAGTAAAACTTAAACTTGAGTATATATGCGTGCCTTTCATGAGATTTAAATGATAAAAGTTATGATATCTTTTTCCTGATTAAAAACTTGAAAATTGAGTGTGAATATTTTAATTTGTAGATATTAGAGCATTTGAAAACAACAACATGAAAAAATCATACAAAGATGAAAAATAATAGTGGCACTAAATGTAACAAAACAAACAAAAAAGTTTTTATTGTCATAACTGAAAAATATAAAATTGAGTTTTTCATTCTGAATGTGTGTTTTTTTCCATATTTTTCATACAGCAAATCAAGTGTGTAAAATTTTTTTATTGGTTTTATGGAGCAACAAAATAGTAGTATGAGTTGTTGAAATAACTTTATATTTGAGTTTGTAAAAATTATTAATAAATCCTTTATGTGTTAGCGAAAGGGTCGGTATAAACATTTTATGCCAAAAGATGTAACAGGATTTTTAATATTAAAAATATTTACATATTTAAATTTTACTTTTAACACTTTTGTTAGAATTTAAATAAATGTTCATATATTCGCTAACAATTTAGTTAAATATTTTGATCTTTAGATATCCAAAAATAGTATTTTAAATGCCGTATAGACTTACACATATTCGACCATACTTGTGAAAACGCTTTAAACATGTTATATGTATATGTGTTTGTTTTAATAATAATTTTACTTTTCACACTTTGTTTTTCACATACATATATTTTTCAATCTGTAAAATATAAAATAAAATAATATAAAAAAGTTATAAAAAAGTTTTTCGGTGTTGGAGTAATACGAGTAAATATATGCCCTCTAGCCAATACCATTTTCATTTTTATATCACTATAATAAGAGCAAAATAAACCAAATCAAAAGTTTTTTTAATAAAAACCTTTATAACAATTTTCACAGTTTATTAAAAAAAAAGCGAAAGAGTATTTACAAAACTTATGATAATAAATAAAAAGAAATCGTCAATAAAATATTAAAACAATAAAACAAGAGTATTTTGAACAAATGTTTTTATTTCTATTTTAAATATTATTTCCATGGGATTATTAAGAATATTAATTTAAACGGATTCCTTTATTTTTCAGTTATTTATATTATTAATTAAAATGTATGAAACTGAAAAGAAAATAAATCAAACCTGGAAATAGATTTTTTTTTAAGTTTAATGTATTTTTTAAATTTAAAATTGAAATACAAATTACAGAGAGCAGGATGGATTATAAAACTTGAGACCATTCATTTTTATTTTTTTAATCACGTCAAATTTTTTCTCAAATGCAAATCAAATATTCGAAAAATACACAAACTGCTGGGCATCGTTTGGTTTGCTTTGGTTCAGTTCAGTTCACTAGGAATTAGAATGGGAAATATTTAAGTGATCGAGATCGAAAAAATAGTAAGATGAGATACCAGATCCAATTTCTAATAAGATTCTATTCAGGGCTGGCCTTCTAAACGAACGTCATTTGATCCGTAGTTTTCAAAGTAACTACTGTATATGTATATTGCCAAAATTAGACTAATACTCGTTATGTGTGAATGGTTGAGTAAAACGTTTCTTTTGTACCTGAGGGAAATTTTACTTCATAACCATTTTTTGAAGAATCAAGCTTTAACTCAGATAACTTGTTGTGAATGGTTTAGAAGATTTAAAAGTGGTGATGTAAATGTATAAGAGAAAGAGCGTCCTAGACAGTCAAACAAATTTAAGATTAAGATTTATCTACCACGCAAAAAGTGCTTACAGAATTATTGAATGTAGATAAATTAGCAATTTGTAGGCTTTTAAAAATAATTGAAATTTTGGGTGCAACACGAACTAAAGCCAAGAGACATTAAAAAGCTATTTCGCATGTTACCACAAAACAAAATCGCTTCTGCAATAAATAGTGTAATATAAAAAAATCAAATACAGAATACTTATTACATTAATACTAACATTTATATGAATTTATGCGTTTTAGGGTGATTCCCGAAAATGGGTTTATTATAAATTATGGACCGAACGTCATAAAATTTGGCACTGTGATTACTAAGGGGCGGTTTACATGCATTTATTTTTGGAAAATATGCGCCTATAAAATGCACTTAAAAAACAAAAATTAGTCCATCTTAAGCTATGAAGTGCAATACATTTTGTATTTTTAAAAGTTAAAGTTATGTTTTAAAAGATCAATACTAATTATTTGTACTTTTTTAAATTTATACTCCTTAAGATCACATTTTTATTAGTGAAATTGAGTTTAATACAACCTTAGTTAAATAGTTTTTTATTTATATACACAAACATATTTTAACTTAGTTGCCAAATGTAAATGATTGTCTATTTTGGCGTACATACATAGAAAATGATCTTTCAATGTCAAAAAAAGTGATAAGAGCGTATTTGAATAATTGTAGTTCAGAAAAACAGTATTCTAATAAACACGATACATCATCTGAACGTAAAGTAATTGATTCTGAATTTTTTTTTTTTCCTTGTCTTAAATCATTTATTTTTTTAATAACAAGCAACTGGGTCTTCTGCAGCTTCGATTTTTGCAATAGCACTATCTATAAAACTTAATGAATCGAACCCCTCTAATTTAGTAATAGTTTCAGAAAGAAAAATTAAAATGACAGCGTTTGATTGAGAATAACCGGAAACTGAGTGTTAAAAATCGCTAGAACAACTGTTATGCACATTTACCAGAAACCGGATTTTTATTTTTATTTCAATTAAAAAAATGTTCAATGTTCAAAAAATAATAAAAATCCATATTTTTTTTTTTTTTTTTTTTTTTTTTTTTTCATCAATAGTTTAATTTTTTTTCATCATGATCGAAAAAAAATATAAATATATATATAAAAATATAAATATATGGATATTTATATTAAAAAATAAAAATACTTCACATATTTTTTCCAACAAAAGAAAAATTATTTTTTGAGCTGTAAAGATATTGATTAAAAAATAAAAATAAAAAGTTTTCGGGTGCTTGCATTTTACCTCAAAATGAGAAATATAAAAATAAGATTGTAACAAATTTGATGCATTATTAGGCAAAATATGAAAAAATTGACATTTTTAATAAAATATGCAAAAATATGCACTAACAAATCGATGCCATTTTTTAGTAAAATGTCTGATTCGGATAGATAACAACAAAAAAAAAAACATGCATTTGCATATAAATCCGCCCCCTAGTGATTACTTAAATAAAGCATATTTCTGTCGAATATGAGGAAAATCAAAAAGTTTGAAGATTTTAAATAAAAATATTTTCAAAATTTTTTTCTTCTGACACTAACGTCGATTTATGGTTTTATCAGTGACTATTTATGCATACAAAATATGCATTAATAATTCTTATCAATGCGCGCAAAAGTTGTGGAGGTTTGAATATGAAAATTTAAAAAAAAAATAGACCTTTGGCTTTATCAAAATTAAAACAACTCGATTTGATAGAATTTCTAATGTACTATCAGCAGATACCAAAATTATTACAGAATCTTTATCGAAATACACTGAAAAGAAAATTTTTTAATATTATTTTTTGCACATATTGGTTTAAAATTTTGCAAAATTATGAGTAATAATAGATATACCTTGGGATTGTTTGCTGAAAAATTAAGTGAATATCGGTTTCAGTTTGAAAAATATAGTCGTTTAAACATTAGAACTCATAATAATATTCCTTAGAAGTGAATTTTAGCAAAATTTTTAACTTGTTTTTTGTTTGATGATAACATTTACATCGAAAATTGAGTTTATTATTTCAAAATTTGAACTATAACGCAAAATACGTGGCGTTGATTTTTGAGGTTAAGAACATTAAGAAATTTTTTCATTCCAAAATTGTTTAACGCCATTTTGACTACTACGTGTCATTTAATAATAAATCCGGTTTACGCGATATTTTTGAAAGTTTCTATTAAAGCGGAATTTGTCAGTAGCGAAAACATACTTTTACAAATATTTACGCTAATTATATGAATTTAAACTCACTGAATTGCGAAAATTTTCTACCGAAAAAACTGCAAAATTTCAAAAATCGTAAATCTTTGGCTTCATTTTTTATCACCGCATAACTTTTCAACGAATAGTAAAACGGATACTTATTATACAGCAAATTAATTTTCTAGGTCTTAAGTCAAAAAATTGTAAATTGTCTGCGCAAAACTAAAATGAATCTAAAAATCCTCGAAAGTTTCAACTCAATTTTTTACGCGAATGATTTAAAATTTAGGACTTCTTAGCTATTTTATAAGATCTACAAAAACCCATCAACACTTTTTCTAATTTTTAAACAAACTTTGCAATTACAAGACACTTACAGTAGGTTTCAAACTATTTCAAATATTTTTGATTTTCCTCATATTAAGTTGATACTCATATATTTTTTTGGGATTTATGCACGTTAAAGTGCTTTTCGGAAGAGGGATTTATATGTAAGCTATAGTCATTTATAGACCGATCTTGATGAAATTTGGCACAAAGATTGACACTTATACAAAACTTCTTTGTACTTATATTTAAGGCATTTATGATTGTTAAATTTCTATTCCGAGAGGGCATTTGTATGGGGGCTAGGTGAAATAATGGACTGATCATAACTAATTTCAATACACTTCGTCCTTGTGCCAGAATAATTATTCGTGCCAAATTTCATCAAGGTATCTTTAAAATTGCGATCTGTACTTTGATTTTTTCTGTGCGTTATAAATAGCAGTATTGGTTCAGAATACGGAACCAAACATCGGTGCAACGGTCCATAATTTTTCAATCATGACAATGCCCAACGACAAGTTACGCGACCTATTAAAAAATATTGGGACAATATTAAAACACAATTATAGAGCACTGACACTGCCCCTTCTAAATTTTGGATGAAATCCGTATACCATTTATTTAGAATATTATTTTTAGGTGACTGCAAATATTTTTAAATTATGGATTTTTTTATTTAATTTTTTTTTTTTTTTTTTTTTTTTTGCAGTTTACTTCTCACCCACTCAATTCATTTTAAATACTAATCCATACTTATTTACATTTACAAATAAAATCGAATCTGTATTATTTGGTAATTGTCACCAGAGAAGAAAAACATATAAATTATGGTTAAAAAGCAACCAAGTGAATAAAAGAATTTAGTTAAGCCTAAAATAAAAATAAATCTATTTGAACGAAAAAAAAAGAATGAAAATAATTGAAAATCTTTTTTTTTTATGTAATGAAAATATATGTTACTTATTTTCTCGAAAATAAAAGAATTTTCTCTGTTTCCTCTAGAAACAGACAGACATATTTCGATTTAAATAAGAAAATGTAAATAAATAAATTAGAATGTGACAAACACTAGAAAAGAAAGTCAATACAAATAAAAAAAATAAAAAAAAAGAAAATTACAGTAAATAATGTAATCACAGGAAATACACACATACTCAAATACATATGAGTGAGCGTAAGTGCAAGGAAATTTTCTACCAATACATATTTATTTTTTCGTGCATTTTGTTTGTATATGTTTTAGAGCTGAAGTGTAACGAGCATATTTACTCAACGGGTACAATCTTATTTGAAGTACAAAAAGTAGATACTAGCATATAAAATTCTTATTTTGTACATATGTATTAAATGTATCCTTATTTATTTTTTTTATTTTCCACTGCGCCAATGAATATTTTTCTTTTTTTATTTTGTCAATTTCATTAAATAAATATTTGATTTTTGTTTATTTTGAATGAAAAATAAAATTCAATCTGCATAATTGTATTAAGTTCTATTATTATAAATAAATTACTAAGATAATTATCAATCGTGTTTTTATTTGCTTTATAGATTTTAAAATTTCCATAGGCACTTTTTTCTTAATAATAAAATCTTCTAAATTTTTATTGTATATTCTTCTTAAAAACAAAAAAAAAAAAAAAAACTTAAGTAAATATAATTAAAAATATTCATTGCTGCAATTCTTCTTAAGGGCATTTCAATTTCGTGATCGCAATATTACATTTTTTCTTTAAACCTTTCAATATGTTTAAAGAAAAAATGTAATATTGCCTACTTATATGAATGTTTATTGGAGTTTTTCAATATTTTTTTTTTTTTTTTTTTTTTTTTTGTGCAAAAATGTGTGATATTTCTCTCATGAAGATTAAATGAAATTCAATTTGCAAGTTTAATGTGTTTATTTTACGTTATGTGGTAAATTCATTTTCTTGCTTTTTTTATACAACAAAAAACATGACTACAGAGATACACGTTTATGTATGGAGTAAAATAAAAAGCTATAGTGAAATCAAATAGTAGTCAAGTCATAAAGAGAGAATTAAAAATAACTGTGGTTAAGAACAGATTCAGTATAGACTTAAACAATATAAAATGATTTATATTTACTATTCAAAAATTATTTTGCAGTATATATGGCAGGGTAATTTAAAAGCTTCGAAATTATTAGATACGCTTTCAGGCTAATTTGGTCCCTTTGAACGAATACTCAGTAGAGATATAGAATAATACATTAAGGTATAGAGTATATTTTTTCTCTCCTTCCCCACTGTGTTTAATGAAATATATTTTGATTCTGAAATTTATTTCAAATCTCATAAACTCAAACATTAATTTAACATTTGTCGTTAAATATAAAATTAATTCTTAAACAGGATTTGTTCTTAACAAAGAAAATGAATTTCTTAGAACAAGAAAATATCATAAACGTTATTTACTTTGACATTTTATAATTGAAGACTTAAGTCGTATGAAAACCTTAAAATTTATAACATTTCCAGTGTTTTGGTTTAAATAAAACCACTGTGATTTATATCATGGCTTTTTAAAATAAATATTTTATTATACTATACACTTATAGACATTAACATATACATCACTTTGTAACTTAACACATACTCATACCATTTTATTCACTTTAAAACACAGACATACTACATACACACAATCTCATCTACACGGAAGCAAATCAATTTTAAAATCTCATTTAGTTTACGAAATTGATGTATGCGGTCATGACAGAGAAAAAAAAATATTATATACATAGATATATTGAACTCATACACACACACTGATAAACACGTACTACATACAGAGACAGAATGGAGATTAAATATAAAATATAACATTGAGTAAAAAACCTCAAATAGCAACAACAGTACCTACGCACAGTGGGTTGTTTTAAAAATAAGTAATACAAATAAAAAGCTTTGATATAAAATATATTTTGACATCTGTCAAAATATTTAGTCTTTGACAATTAACAACTGAACAACGCAATTATTTTGTTTTGTTCTAATCCGTTTTGTAGACTTAAGAACTTGAATAAGATACCTAAAATTTGAATTGAGTTTTATATTTTTCTTATAAAAGCACTTGATTATTTTCCCGACCCCACCCCACTATGCATCATCAATAACAACTACCATAAACATGATTATCATATAAAATGATGATGTTGGTAAAGTTCAAATACCCAACCATTTACAAATTTATTCGTTAACATACACTTGTATGTATGTGAATACCTTTTGTGTGATTGTATCTGTATATTTAAAAAATAATGTAAATGTGTGACAGAAAATTGATAATTTATAAACAAAACGAAAAGTTAAATAATAACGAATGTACATATAAACGTAGATGGGATTTTTCTAAACCTCTTCTGTAATGTCTCATTTCGTTTAGTTTATTTATTTATTTATTTATTTATTTTACGTTTGTTTAGAAAATAAATTTATAGTGACATTAGGGTTGAAAAGGTTGAAGTGTTTTTTGTTTAAACATCAAAAACTTCAAATGGGATTTGCAGCCAATCGAAATAAAAATAAATGGATACTTGTCATTTCTCATAAATTAGTTTAAAATCGATTTGGATAATTTTAAAAAAATTATACCTTTTTGATAATTTTATGTAGATTGAAAAAATATTCATATAAATGTGTATTATTGAATAGAAAACCTTTTAAGTTGACATGAATCATAGTGAACCTGTCGTGCATATTTCAAATAATTCCAAAAAAAATGGATTTCTAAATTTTTGTTTTATTATTTTTTTAATTTTGTATTTAACAAAAACTTTCTTCCCTTCAATTTAAATTTATGTATTACACATACAATGTACATTCACATTTCAATTGCACTTATCTTACTCTTGCTAATTTTCTATTTTTTTTTTTTTTTTTTTTTCTGCTGCACTCACACACACATTATCATCTTCAAATCTCAAATGGTCAATAAAATGTCATTTATAAGAAATTATATTCGTATGCTTTTTACGAAAAGTTAAGACATCATTGCAAGATTCACTGCTTAGATTTACGTTTTGTCTTCTCTTAAAGAGCTGAAAAATGAAAATGCTAAAAGAACAAAAAGTATAACGTTCAATTCAGACAATAAATGTGGGTAAGTTGTCACAAACAGTTGATAACACAACAGTAGTAATAGTAGTTAGATGGAGAGAGCAAGAGCGAATGAACAAGTGGACTTTTCACCAAACTCGTTTAAAATATAATGGATGATATCTCTTCTAGACTACTGTGGTGTAACCATAGGGAAGTACCTAATAGTACTCTGTTAGTGACCTCAAAATACATAATGTGTAAAAGTAGTAAAAACATCACACAAATAATGCAAGTAAACACAAACCAAAAAACACAGGCAGTCAGACAGAGAGACTGACAATAATAATGGGAGTGGGACCACCATTCAGAGTAGAAGTTAATAAATGCTGGTGATTTGTTAACTGCATAAGAGTTTTTCGCATTTCTTAAATTTTCTCTTGCTTCTTTTATTATTTCTTTTGATTGTAGTTGATGATGCCAAAGCTAAAGGGACAATTGTTACAAATTAAAGCTTCATTTATTAAAGAGTTTTCGTTGACAGGAAATATTAAAGGGGGGAATATTTATTTCCTTTTTTATAAAAAAAAAAAAAAAAACGAAGCACATAAATTTTATTCTATATACACACCCATACAGAACTCTGTGATGATGAGTTGTGTGTTCGTATTTATAACTAAATTCATGTTCTCTTGATCTTTATCTTATTTAATTATTTCCTTTTTTTATTTATATTTTTTGTATGTCTTTGGCAAATAAATTTTCTAGCTCCTGTTTAATGTATTCTATATGGTTTATTTTATACTTTCTTTCTTGTTTTGCTACAGAATGAATATTTCTTCTCACGTCTTTAAATTTCCGCACAACTGCACAATGAATAAGCTTTTTGACATTAAGAATAAAAGAGAAAAGTAGTTCAAATATAAAGAGTTTTAAAATATTAAATGTTATTTAAGTTAATTAAAAATTCGATTTTTTAATATTATTCTAATTAAGCATAAATTTTATGTGCCAATTATTTCTGTCAAAAGACTTCAAAATTGAACTTTGATCCTCTTAGATCTACCATTTTGGTTGCCTCCTCTTGCCCGTAATAATCCTAGGGCATGATAGTACAAAACTTTCCTACAAACCACCGTGAATTTATCCACTACTGTATCCACATCATTGTGTAAATAATAACTGGGAGAGATAGTACCAAATCTGCTACTAACGTATTCCTTAAAGGATTTCCAATTGCTTCTCCTGGCAATTCCATAGGACTCCCTTTTAGGACCTGCAAAATTAAATCTTCAGAAAATTCTGCTGCAATCGACTTCTGATCCTAAGAACTATAATGGGTCCCCCCTTTTAAAAGATATCTTATCGATCTTTACTTTGATGGTGGTGATCATGTCAATGAATAACCTGTCAGAAATCGGTGCTGATCATAACTATAGATCGTTACGATCAATGAAAAGCTATTTGAAGGTGTTCATTCCAGCCCATTAACATCTTTACCGTCTTCAATGTGGATAACTCTGTAGGCCTTGGCTTCTTTTGGGGATCCTAGAAATATGTCTACTTTAGCACTGTTTTACGATTCATGTCTAATAGTAAAATAACACCTCTTTTTGAAATCTTTTATACAAATACACCTTTAAAAATAATATAAAAGCACATCTACTCTATTGTATTAGAATTTGTGTGTGTGATTGTATTAGTATTTAGTTTATACGATTATACTTTGATGTGGCATTTGGGTGATAGTCACATACACATACAACAAAACTAACAAACAAATTTCTTATAACCACTACTATATTTTTTCCCTTTTTCTTAATAATCATTTTGTACTTTCTGATGTTTAACAAATTTCCATGTCGTGTCTTTTTCAACTTTTTTTTTTTTTTTTTTTTTTTTTTTTTTCTTTTTCCTTTAACATATAAATGAAAAAGAATAAGAAAACACATCGTAAACAAATTGTTTAATTCAACACAAAAATCTAAGAATGATGATGAATATTAAACGGATTTTCAACCAAATAATATTAACTCGACTAAGACTTAAGTATGTATTCTTATGTTGTTGTGTATATGTTTTATATGTATGCGTGTATTTACTTAAGACTTGGCATTTGAACTTGTATTTTATTTATTTTGAATAAAAAATTAATATGTATGTACATTAAACAACAAAAAGAGATTTAAAGGGATAAAGAAATATATAATTTTTTATTTATAAGATAAATTTCAATTATGAAATACATACATAAGTATATACATACATATATTTGTATAGAATAATTTAATAAATAATAATTCAATTTAGGAAATTTATATTCCATTGTTAAAATCACATGTTAAAGGCCAGCATGGCGTATGATAAATGTGGTATAAAAATGTTCATAGGTTTTTTTAAATAAAATTTCAAAACATTTATTATAAATGTAAGTTTTCTTCATTCAATAAACATTTTTTCTAAAGGCAGTTTAGAATTTTTTTTTTTTTTTTTTCTATACAAATCTTTATTATTAATTAAAAAGTTCAACGAACTTTTATTTCAATTACTTTAAAATATTTTCTTTTTTATTTACAACCTATGGTTTCCTTTTGTATTCAGTTAAATAAAACATTTATTTATTTATATTTCTTGTTTAACATACATAAATAAAACTATTCGCAAAACACTATTATTGAATTCACTCTACAACCTTTATTTTCTTTCTCTGGAGTTTTATAATTGAGGTTGAAAAGACAAACCCTAGGAATACATGAATGCATTTTAGAGTTTTATTTAAACAAGAAAAAAAAGAAAGGCATACAAAAACTACAAGTCTAAACAATCAACACCTTCTATGAGAACATTTGTTTTTTGTACTTTTTTTCTTAATTTTATTCTGTTTGCCAATAGAAAAGTCAAGTGAAGATAAGTTAACAATTTTCGTTTTCCTGCTATTTATTTTCTAATTTATGTGTTTTAAACATTCAATAGCATTATACTCGTAAGTTAAACTCTATATAAGAGTATGTTTGGGGCTGAAAATAAACATCTTTTCACATGTGTTTTTTATATTTAGTACTTATATTATATTTTTTGGTAAAGATAAGGAAAAAATATATGATACAGTTGAGAACATAAGTTTTCGTGCAATTTATTGTTTTTAATTTATTATATTTTTTTAAATGCATTAATCAACCTCACTTTGATAGCGTAACAGCTATTTTGATTCTTAAACTATTAAAAATAATATTCTATATTTTCCTAACTTATATTTTGTATCATTTTGAAATGAGATACATTTAGTTAAATTTGCATAAAGCCGAAATATATGCATCGATGCATTTTTTTTTTTTTTTAAATTTAATATTTTTTATTTAAAAATAAAAAACTAATCTCAAAACTATTGAGCTAATTGAAAAATGATATGTGAATAACTTGAACATAACTTTAATTATTATTTTATAATTGGTATGTTTTCAAATCAAATCAGACATATCATTCTCGAGATATTTTACAATATGTGCTCAATATATAGAGTCAATTCCAAAAATAAAAAATAAATGTATAGGCTTAGAACTCTATGATCATTTATATTAAATCTAAAATATCGTAACGAAAAATCTGCATTAGCTTTTCACTTTAATCTTTTATTATTTTATTTTTTTATTTTATTTTTTCAATCAAGATCATTTTATCTCTCACTGTTTGTACAATACATAACAAATCCAATATAAAATAATAAACTAGAAGTAAAAAAAGTGCAATTGCCAATTTAAAATAAGGATTCTGGCTTCTTTTATTATAAACTTTTTCTACACAATAATTCATTCATTACTGGTATAGAAGTAGTGCAGTTTACTATTTTATTATTTTTTCTTCTAACAGTTGTATATTGCAAATTGTAAACGGAAATACAAGTTCTCAGTTTACAGTTAAAATACTTATCGATAAAAATAAATATATTATTGTATATACCAACACACACTAACACAACATATGTGTATAGAAATATGTTTGTAGGAGGATACATATCCATGTCTATATACATTAGAGTGTCCCGAAGAAACGCTTTTTTGAGATTTTGATGAAATAGGTTTCTGAAATCTGATTTGGCAAACAAGTTTTTTTTTTTTTTTTTTTTGTTTTGCCAAATAGGTTTCGAAAAATTCGCAATTTTAAACTTGTTGTAGAAAAAAAAACTCAAACTTTTTCTTAGAACAACGGAACTAAAGATCAATTTTAAAAATGAAAAAAAAAATAATATCATATTCTGCTCCATAATACATATTGTTTGAAGGGTCTTCCTACATTTTTTTTTTTTTTTTTTCTACGGGACACTCTAATATGCTTTCATGGATATATGTATGTGTTTTGTGGTAATATAACATTTGTATTCTACATATAAGCAAACATGTAAACACATTGTAGATTTATAACATTCTTCCGTAACCGGAAACATTTTTAATTAACTCCCCGTTGAATTGTAAGCGATTTAACTAGTTTAAAAGAAGAAAAAATAAAAAACGAAGAATCTACCATTTTGCCATTGGAAATGTTTGTAGAAGCGGCATTTGAGTAACAATACAACAATAATAATTTTAAGTTGAAATTAATAGTTTGTTAAGTTATTTCTTTAGGGTATATATGTATGTATGAACTAAGTAATATATAGAGAATACTAAAGAAAATTAAATTAAATATTACTCATACGTCTGGGAGTATAATTAATATAAGAAGCCAATGACTTTTAGTTTTAGAATATATAGCAGTTTTCAATTTGTTACAATAAATTTAAAATATGTTTAAAATTTAAGCAATTAATATAAAGATTTCCTTTGATTGAAGATATGATTAATAAGGTGAGATGCAGATTTTTACAGTTTCTTAAGGTAATTTTTTTTTTTTATTTATCTTATCAATATGTTAGGACTTATATAAGAAAATCAAATTGCAATTACCTAATTCTACAAATTTTATAATTTTGCTTTAAAATTTGTACTATTTTACATAATTTTATTCATATTTTCCTATTTTAAAACTTAAATTAATGAAAGCAAATTCATCAAAATGTTCACATTTCATTTGGATTTAATATATACAAAAAAAATGTAAACAGAACAAAATGACAATATTTTTCCTTATATACAAAATTGAATAACAAAACGTGAGTACACGTATGTTAAATACATGTCCGTTTTCTAAAAAAAAAAAAAAAAATAAACCCATAATCCTTTTAATGTCCCTTCTTTTACTAACATCCCGTAAAACTTTTAACATTGATACAGATTTATAGAAAGAACTCCTGACTGGCTGCTGTTACTTTTCCAGTTGCTCTTTATCTTAAATGAAAAACTTAACTTAAACTCGCACAATATTTATGAACAAGACAATGGAACGTGATAATGTCAGTAAAAGGAAACGAGTTGCAAATAAAAGACCATAGCAGTTCTTACAACTGTTGCTTTGTAAGAAAATAATAAATGATTGTAGATTTTAAGTTACACAAGGTTTTAAATACTTTAAATTGTATTTTTTTTTTTTGAAGTTTTACCTTTTTTTAAGAAAAAGAAAAATTAATGTTAATTAAATTTTTTGTTTACGCATTTGGTTAATTAATATACAAATGTAGCGGTACCTTGATATTAAAATGGTTAAATAAAATAACCACAAGTTTGTCATTGACTTCCTTCCTGTCACCATCTTTTTTGTACTTATCATCTAAGAAACAGTCATTCATTTCTTATGGCTAGCATTTAATCAAATTTTTATATCAAAGTTAATGTTTCGCTTTTGTTGGCTTGTCCTTTTTTGTTTTTTTATTTGTTAAATGTCAAATGTGTCTAAAGCTTTGAAATGCTAATAAGTAAATGCCACAAAATGATGCCAACCAAACCAACGACAACAAAATTTAATTAATATATTTTTTTTTTTTTTTTCTTTTCTAATTATTTAGTTGTGCTCTGTTTATATATGTTTCATTAAAAGCCACAAGTAACAATTAAGTAAATTTATAATTTTTTTTAGTTATGAGATATTTCATAAGAATAGAATATTCCGGAACTATAGTTGTATGCTATTATTTTCATTCTAAATAAATTCTAAGCCGAAAGGTCAAAAGTCAAAGTGAATTTAAATTATTCGTTATTTAGTATAAGAGAGCCTAAAGTTGATTTGAATCAATAAATAGAACAATACCTAATATTTTAATTTATTTGTTTTTAATTTTATAAATATAAAATAATTATTACTAAATCGCTGTACATAAATAAAAAATTATAAATAAGCAAAATAAGTTCAAATCTTCTATATATATATATATATATATAAAAGAGTAACGTAATTGACTGACTTACTTGGTGATTCATCGTCGCACAGCCCAAACGGTTTAAGCTAGAAAGATGAAATATGGATTGTAGATTGCCCTCCTATCAAATAGATCCACTAAGACGGGATTTTTGGAAACTCGAATGTTTAGGAGGTAAAAATGATAAAAACTTGTAAAATCTGTAACCTTATGTCTCCTAAAATAATAGAGATACAAAAAAAATAATAGTTATCGTTATTCATTCAAAAAATAATCGTATAGGTGTCTGGTACTTTTTGAAATTCGGCTCTTTTAGCGAGAAAACGGGTAAAAACTGTTATTTGGTACTTTTTTGGCAACCTATCTATCTTTTAATCCAGTAAGCATAGAAATAAAATGTGCATCAAGTTAGTATCTTATTGAAAATTGGCGAATACAAGTTTTATACTTTTTGGAAATTCGAATGTTTAAGGGGTAAAAATTGTACCTGTTTTTGGTACTTTTTTTTCACAAAATATTATTTTGTTTTTTTTTTTTTTTTTTTTCTGACACATAAAATATTTTAACATTCAATTAGTACAATTTATAAATTCATTGGAATGCAATCTTTGTTCCATCGAAGGGGAATAAAAAGTACTAAAAACAGGATAAAATCAGAAAACTAAATTTTATTTAATTTAGATAAGGCATTTTTTATTATATTAAACCTAGAAACATGTACCTATGCACATATAGTCCTAAGTAAGTGAGTATTCACAAAAAGGAACTCTGTGGTACTTTTTTTTCTTCTAGTGGTACTTTAACTTTTTTCTATAACATTGAACCTAGAAACATGAAATTAGAGATATATGATCCTAAGTGAATGAAAACCCATAACATGGGACATTACGGCATTTGTTCATTCCTCTGATGGTACTTTTTTAAATTTCGAGAATATTGTACCTACAAATATGAAATTTAAAATATATGGTCCTAAGTGAATGAGAATCCATAACAGGGGACTTTGTGGTACTTTTTCATTTTCCTAATACTACTTTTTAAATTTTCTACAATATTTAACCTAGAAACATGAAATTAAAGATATGACCATATGTGGGTAAGAATTCAAGAGATGGAATTTTTGGTACTTTTTTGTTCTTCTAATGGTTCTTTTTGATTTTTATATAATATTTAAGCTAAAATCATGAAATTAAAGATATATATGTTCTAAGTGCATGAGAATCCAAAAGCGCTATTAGCACATTTTCTCTACTAAAATATTTCTCTACTAAAATATAATAGGACCTTCGAACGTTAAAGATGTAAGAAATTGGAAACTAACATATTTAAAAAGTTTATTGTTCTTAATACCGACAAAACAACAATATTATAAATGTTCACGGGAGTTAGGAATCTTAATTTACGGGTTTTTTCGCTTTTGATATTTTATTTTGCTAACGTTTTTATCTGGGTTATGTAGGAGTACTGCATGATCGAGTTATATGCTATCTATATAAAAATGAATCTGTATTTGCTATTATTTTATATCAATGGGGTAGCGAAGCACATTGTGTTTAAGCTATTAGAAATATTATTCAAAAATTTATAGTTATGAAATTATAACTTAATAAAACACAATTTTAATTAATAATATAGTATGGTTTTTATCTTTACAAATACTTTGAAAGATGACCGATTACCATAAAAGATCAGCGTTACCGTTGAAAATTTTGAAAAGGTTTCCAAAAAAAGGGGATTTCAAAATAAAAGTAAAGTCAAAATAAAGAGGATTTTGTAAAAAAAAAAGGAACCAACTGCTTTAAAATCAAAAAAAAAAAAAAAAAATCTTGAAAATTTGTTTATTTGATAATAACAAAAACAAAAAATGTTGGATTTTAAAAATTCAATTCTATTAACAACAAAATAATTTATTTATAATTAACATAAAATTCTCTTTTTATTAATTAAACTTCTGTAATTTTGTATTAGTTCTTCACTCGGACTCCAGTCCACGTCTATCCAATTTAGAACGCATAGATTCACAAGTGTTGATTTAATTCTGTTGGACAATTTATTTGTCATTAGTGATAAATAAAAATAAAAAAAACATTCCCCGAGGCACTGCTATGAGGAATGTAAAAATATAAGTTAAAGGATATAAGTATTCATCGAATCTGTTTTTATATTTTCTCAATCCGGTCCAAAAAGATTCGGCATACAATGATTTAAATAGCTGTTCATAAACTTTATCATTATTTTTATTTTGCTGTAGTTACAGTTCATTTATAAATTCTCCACGGTCTTTCATATCACTATACTGTGAAATAATCTCAAAATAATTTATTTGTTGGAATTAATATAAAATGCACCAATATATTTCAAACAAAACGTTGTCTTAAAAAGTTGCCATATAAAAAACTGGTCAAAAAAGAAATAAATTAAAAATATTTTTTTTTTATTTTACGTCATTAATTTAAATAATGAAATCGCAATGATAACTAATAAATAATTCATTGAAAATTCAATTTATTTACCTTTAACTTTAATTTGTTCCCCAATTATGATTTTTTTTTTTTTTTTTTTCTTTCATTCGTAATAAATTTCCAAAAAAGAAAATTGTATGTTTACAATAAAATTTGTAGAAAATTATTGTTAAGCTTTTGAACATTCTCTGATTTGTTTAATAAACAAAAGAAAACTTCTTTTGAAATTATTTATTCGTATTAATGTAAATATGTACACAAAAATTATTCAATTGACATTAAAAGTTTTCTCATATTTTAGTAAAAGCACAAAGTGTAACCCCATTCAAATTAACAATTCGAAATTCAAAACTTTTCTTTACTTGGTTTTCAACAAAAAGTTAAACATACATACATATTCGTAACAGTGACAGTGAAAATGTTTTTAATTTACTACAAAATTGTAATTTTTAAATCACTAGCATATCTTTGTAAGAATTTTCTCTATAATATTACAATATAGATTTACGTCATATTTAGTACATATGTAGATGCGTAACAATTTATTTTTCTAAACGTGATTTAATCTAACTATTCTGATCCACACTGTTATGCTTTTACACAAAATATTAAACCACAACAACTACAATCAAAACCTAAAACTAGCATGAAAAGCATTTGATTTGATTTTAAATGAACAAAACCGCCCTCAATTCGTCCCCACCTCCCAAATTTCGATTTTTTTATTTTGACATTAGAAGACACACAAACAAAAGAACCACCACACATACATATGTATGACAGATAAATGATTTAAAATGGTGAAGCAGGAGTGAGAAAGGTAAAGTGTAGAAAAACTTAAACATCTTATTCTTAATCTACATAAAATTAAGTAGAAAATATTTAACAATCATTCATTTGTTCAGTCAGTCAGTCACTTATTTATTCATTCAGTCTGTCATTTATTTAGTCATTCATTTATGCTTACTATTAGTTTTTTGTATGAGAATGTATATGAGTATTTTTCTCAGCTTCTTCTCTCTTAGGGACGAACAACAGAAAAGTAAATAGACTTAAATCATTCAAACGCATACACACATACTTACATGTGCATATTTAACCCATTAATGATTTTCAGTTGATCTTATTTACAGATTTGTATTTCCTTAGCATTAGTAAAGCAGATTTTCTAAAACTACCATATTACTTCTGTATTAACTTCAGTAGCCAGGAACAATTTCTCTAAAAATGTCCTTGTTAGCTAAAAATGGGTTAAATGTATGTAAAATACTCCTCACCATCAAAGACTAAATATGTATGTGATTCTTTTGTACTTGAGTATTAGTTTATTATGTGTATATTTACAACACACACTCTGACTCACACACTAACTTAATATGCTTGCAATATTTTTATTTTTTTTCTGCGTTCATGTTTGCGTAAGAGTGTGTTTAAGTAAGAACACAAAAGGACTTTGAAATTTTTAAAAAGCATACACAATATTTTCTTTCAGTTAGTATCTAAAAGTGGGCAGACTTAAAAATTTTTTATAAAAGAATAATGCCTGCTTATACTGAAAAAAATTTCGTATATTTAGTCAGGAAGACGAAATAATTATGGCGATCCGTTTGTCAGTTGAAATGAGATTTATAAGGCCCCCGTTGTTAGCAGAAATAATACAAAATAGCTTCTTTTTATTTTTTTGGAAAGCTACAGATTTCCTTCTTTCTCAAATCCGTCATATTTATACATTTTTATTTATCTGAACTATATTGATCCAGAAACAGCTGAGTTTTAGGCAAAAAAGCTTCTTTAATTTTACTATAAACATATTTTTATTGTTGGAATTTTTTTCCAGAAGTAAAAACAATAATGCAAATTATTAGAAAAAATCGTTAAAACGAACAACTAGCTAAAATGAAAAAAAGTCAAAGTAGAAAATATCGTCAAACCAAAACTTTAAAAATAAAAAATGAAATGAGAAAAAGAAAATCCAAATTGTATATAATACTACCCTATACATCTGAACAATGATGAAAATAAATAAGAAGCCATATATAATTCTTATTACTACAAATGAATTTTTAAACAATTTTTCAATTCTCCTCCATAAACGTGAACATTAATTGAAAATGTTCATGTGCATTTATGTGTATCTCAGTGCATATTCATAGATATTTACTTTTGGCTTACGTAAAAAAAGCCTTTTGCATTCATCCATCTACATACATACGTACATATTTTCTCTCTATGGAAAATCTTTTTGTTGTACTTATTTCATAAGTCTTTTGTTGAAAATTCATACTTACTGCTGCAGTTGCTTGTTTTTCTTTATATTCTATTCTCTGTACGAGTATTTAACTATTAAAACTAGTATGTCAACAAAATACAACAACAAAAATGATAATAGCAATAGCAACAACAATACAATCATTATCATCGGTAGCAAAGGCAGTAGGAGCAGCAAAAGAAATTGCAATGACAAATAAATAAAGTAGTCGAGTAAAGAACGAAAAAAAAAACTAAAGCATCTTTACTTTGACATAAGTTTGTTTATTCCAAAGATAAATATAAATGAATAGACAACATGAAATAACAACAAAAACATTAATAAAATCTAAAGAATACTAACTAACTAACAAACGACTACCCGGGAATCAGGCTCTTTTAAACACAAATAGACAACTTTCTTATTTTTGCCAAAGTAAATATAAAAAAAGACTCACAAAGACTCTTTGGTATTATAGAAGAGTTCATTGGGGCTTTTGATAATATATGGGATGTTTTATATTTAATTTGACATTTTTTGAAATATATTTTAAATTCTAAATGAAATTCGGCTCAACTAACTTTATTTTTTAAAATAATTTAATATATGAAATTTCCCCTACATTATTTAAACATATGTATATTTATGCTCTTATAACTATTCATATTTATTCTTTGTTCATTTAAACTTTATTTATTAAAAATTATTGAAATTATTTATTCTTTTTGTTATAAATATTTAAAATAAACAACAACTTCAACAAATATTATATGACAATAACAATAAAATATAAATTTATATTTAAAAATTTTTTTCCCCCGCTACTTAAAGTTTTTTCTAAAGATTTTTCTTCAACTTACTGCTGTTATATTTTTATATACAAAACAAAAATACTTTTTATTTTTTAAATATTATATTCTGTTTTTTAACAATAGCTTATAATTTTCCTACTTATGTTTTGCATTCTCTTCTTTTTTTCCCCCAGAAATAGAACGACAGACAGAAAAAAATTAAAAAAAGTAAAATATAAAAAAGAAATACATCCGTTTTCAACTCATTAAGTGTCTTATTGTTGTTTAAAAAGTATAAAAATATAAAAAGTTTTCCTTTGATTGGATTTTGTAAACGAAACAGTTGACAATTTACGGTTTTATAAATTAGGTTTCTATTTTAAAAACATATACAACACATTTACATAAAATACAATTTTTAGTTAAAAATTGGGACAAAAGTTCAATCAGTGATGTAAAAAGGAAATATAAAATAATTCCTCTACATAAATTTAATTGTGTAAAAAAATATTTAAAAATCTATGATAATTTTGTTTTTACAAAATCTATTAAAATTTTGTATTGAAAGTAAAAATATTTTTATTAAATTATCAACAATATTTTTCCACTCGCTCTATTTTTTACTGTTTTTATTTTTATTTTATGTAAAATGCTATTAATGTTGCAATCAACTCATAAACACACACCATTTCACTATTTAATCAAAATACATTTTACACATATTTAAACAGTTGTGTGTATAGGAATTTTACTAGCACCATGAGACCTATGTATATATGTAAGTATGTATGTATTTATGTAAATTTACAGGTTTGTTTATGTATATTATCATAAAATATTTATACCGTTGTTAGATTACACGATACATATGCAAATAATAGAAAATTTACACACATTTATACATACAATGAGTTATATGCAACCATGTACTTTATTGCCGAAAAACCAACATTGTAATTTTTTCCCAAATCATATTTTACATTTTTTTTATACAAATATTATGGGAATTAAAATAACTATGAGTATAATATAAATAAATATATTTTATTACACCATAATTACAAATATTTTTAACAACAAGATAAATTTTAATTGACATTCCATAACTCATGCAATATGTATGTATGGATATAAGATAAATACATACATAATAAATAATTTTCCAAATATTTGTGGATCTGTATGTGTTTGTATGTTATCCGCTACTATTGCATTTTTTGTTAGAAACAAAATATTTTAATTCAATTTATTTTAAACCATAAACTAATGCGTGCAACCATTTTTCCATTTCCTAACAGCTTAAAGCTTTTATTTAGTGCAATATTTAAAAAATATTTTTGGTTTTAGATTGTAACACAATCATATTATATTTTTAGTATAGAATGGTTTAAGGGATTATTTTTCTAGTAGACCATAAATTATATTAATGTGTTTTTAAGATTTAAAAATTATTATATAATATTTTAAAAATAAATTAAATATTTTTAAACTAAATTCTTTTACTTTGCGTTAGATATAATTTTTTTACGAAATTTAATACTCTACTTAAAATTTTTGGTTTCAGTACTTTTGAAAATCTACATACTTATTTTATCTTGCTGATATTCTCAAAAAGGGAGCAGAATACATTTATTGATTGAAATCTGCAATGAAAATACTTTTACCAAACTCCCAAAAATAGACTATTACTTATGTAAGTAAAAAACTAAACTATCATTAGTAGCAAAAGGAGTTTACTTCTATTCACTAATTTGTATAGTTTTATGTATACGAATTTTTTTATCTAACAAAATTTTAACAAAGACAAGATACAATTTTATTATTTGTTTTCTTTTGCCTGGTACCAGCATTTTTAATTTTATTTAATGAATAGTTGCTTATTTGTAAGGCCTTTTCTCTTTTCAAATCATAACAAAAGCAAAAAATTATATTTCTCTTTGCTAGTCATGTGCAGTAGCCAGAAACTGTTCTTAAACAAATAAACCTACACATCCCTACATAATAAACAGCGCACAAAGGGGTCGATATCAATACATTAATGTTTGGATTTATTTTTTATATTAGTCAAAAAGTAAAAAAAATAATATATTTTTGAAATTTGAAGACTTTTTTATAGAATTCTAATGTCTGTCCTTCTTTCCGTCCGTCTGTCTGTTTATTAATTTTTGCAAACTTGTCAATTCAAAATCGTTTATTTTTTGTCTCAATAAAGATATCGACTTAAAATTTTTTTAATCGATAGGAAATTTAAAAGGCTTGACCAACATCTTGTAAAGTTGAGATGGTTGAAATTTCAAATTAATATATCTCGAAGAATATATAGGGGACATAGTACACGCAAGTATGTTTTCTAAAGGATTTATTAAAGACTTTAAGATGATTTAAAAATCATGAAACATGGCATGACATTAGACCCTATTTTGAACCCCCATAGCTCCGCTCCTGAAGCGTATATGGGATCTTGCCTCTAAACTTAAAATTCCACTATTCTCTGCTACGCCTATGTGAAAATCCAACTAGTCGATTAGATGTTACAGATTTATTTCGATTCTGCGATTGATAAAGCAAAGAAAGTGTTTGCACTTAATCTGTTTTTTGTATGAAAAACAGCTTAAATAAATTTAAAAAAAAAATAAAAAAATCTCAAATCGGGCTATATATGCGCACGATTTTTTTATAATATTAAAATGTACTATTTCTTAGAAAATTTTCAGAACAAACATTATGTAACATTTTCAGTTGCATTCCATGAAAATTAGTGTATTTTAGTACAATTTTCAAAAAAATAACAAAAATATTAGGACAAAATGAAATTTACAAATACTTAAAGAAAAGTATACTTATATACCTGAAATTGATGTTTCCATTTTAAATTGTTACTTTAAAAGACTTTTGATTTAAAATAAATGCACTGAAAATTTCTGAAAATTTATTATTATTTTTTTTTTCTTTTTTCTTTTTTAATCTTTTTCAAAAATGTTGAAAAATTTTTAACTTTGACAGCTCCTAATAAGAAAACAACACAACCTAACTTAAATATTTTAATTTAAATTGATACATAATTTTGTCTATTTTTATTCGCTACCCAACTTTGCTACAAAAATTTTAATTTAAAAATTCAATTAATCGCCACTTTAGACACATTTTACCCCAACGTGTAGTGTTTAAACTTCCAATGAACAACATTTAGCCCTGCAGTAGAAAATCAAAATTCAAATGACAAGTTCAAAACCATACACAGGAAGGTAACCTGTAAGAAAGATGAAAGCAAGAAAGAAGTTGCAAACTAACAGACACTTTAATTCTCAGTCTATTGACCAGTGTCCCAGTAAATGTAAGTAAAAGGTATACGATTTATTGGATACGCATTGAATCAAATTTAAACCACAAACAAATAACCAGTACAAGCATAAACTCCAATATGACAAATATTTATGTAGGTATGTATCTCCTTCACTCACCCACTTTTGTCCTCAAACGATTAAATGCAAAAATATTGTATTGCATCCCTTTATTCATTGTATTCGTTTATTTGTATGTGTGTGTGTGTGTATGCGTAAGTACATAAGTGTTTGTGCAAAGATAAACAATTTTTAGATAAACTTGAAAGTGAGTTTTGTTCACTCTCTTACACTTAAAAATCACAAAAGCTGTTTAATTGGATTTTAGGTTAGTTTGAGTTTGAATGTAACGATATTTTTCGAAGGAAATGCTGATATGCAGGATCTTGAAGGGTGACTTTATAATTTATGTATGCTAACGTATGCAATTGACTGCATTATTGTATCAAAATTTGTATAACAGATTAAATTAGTACAAAGGACTTATTTTCCACATTTTTTTTTTTTTTTTTTTAATTAAAGACATTTAAATTAATAAAAAAAAAAAAAAAAGTTTAATTTATAAAAGTTTTATAGTTATATTAATATCAACCAATACAATGACATTTCAAGTTCTTCTCAATAAATTATTTTTCTTTAAAACATATACCAACATGGACATTGACATTGACACACAAAAGGGTAAAAAGTTCATGACATTAATATAGATTATAAAATAAAAAACATGATTTTAAAGTGGTTTTGAAGCATTAAATAAAATAGTATTTTTGTGTTTTCAAGAAGCTGCTTATTTTTCATAAAGTTCTTTATTTGCCAACTGAAAGAAAAATTGTATTGAGTGCGCACGAATAAAATATAGAATTAAATTTTTAAATAAAAAATAAAGTTGAAATTTAAGCTCTACCATGAATTGAAGAATGTATGGAAATAAAATTTAGACAATCTTATTTGGCATTATGACCAATTGTTTCTGTTCACCCGCGGAAGGAGTTCTGTAGAAATGTTACCTAGCCAGCAGAGTAGGAAGAACGGTAATTTTTTTGATTCGTTCGGAACATAATTTTTATCAGCGAATTTAATCCTAATTTTTAGAACGAATTTAATTTTTTTGTTTGCAAATTTAATTTTTAAATTTGTTCGAAGATCAAAAATTTCGA
This sequence comes from Protophormia terraenovae, assembly GCA_951394005.1. Classification (NCBI taxonomy): domain Eukaryota; kingdom Metazoa; phylum Arthropoda; class Insecta; order Diptera; family Calliphoridae; genus Protophormia; species Protophormia terraenovae. The sequence goes on from OX596074.1 coordinate 151,316,588, forward strand.
AAATAAAAATATTATTCAAGAATTAACCCGAAACGAATTAATCGAATTGAAGTCGTGTAACGGTATAGAAATGTGTTGACTTATGTTGATGAAAGATGTGTGGATGTTTAAAACATTTGTACACGCGATTGTGTGTTTAAGAAAGCAGCATGTTTTTTTTTTTTTTTTTTGTTACTGCTGAATTGTTTAAAATAAAACAACAACAGAATGTTTATGGCAGTAGTTAATTGAGTGTGTGTGTGTGTTTTCTATTTGCATATGGATGTATGCATGTAAATATTAGAACTTATTAAGCATTTGTGTATGTATGCCAGATTCGAATTGTGATCTAACTTGATATTCCTGAAAAACGAGCTTGATTTCAAAAAAGAAACTTGGAAATCGGCTTTCGCCAAACATTTTTTATATGAAACTTATATGCGTATATACAAATTTCAATGTAATAGGGTTAAAGGTTTTAAATATTTTCGAAAATAAGACTTTACATAGCATATCCATTTGTGCCACTGAAAAATATTAAGAAATGCTATATTAGATTTTTGCAATTGTTGACTCAATACAAATATTTCAAAATCCATTAATATTGCTTTTGAACATTTACGGCCGTATTCAAAATACTTAACTTAGCTTTACAAAGCATTGTTAAGCTAAATTCCTAAGAGTTGTATGCAAAAATGTTTATTAGGTTAGGTAGGTATGAACCTACAATAAACTTACGTTAAGTGACATTGTGACATAATAATAAACTATAAAACATATAACATATTTATAAATTTGAATAACAGAATGAATTAATATTCGGTAGTGTACAGCTTTAACTATAAGGAGGCAGAAAATAAAAGTGTAAAAAAACAGCTATAAACGAATTTGTTCTGGAAGTTTTCAAATAAGTCTCGAGGAAACAGTGATCTATGTTTCACTTATGGTAATCAGTTTGTTCTGAAATGTTGTTTAAATTTAAAGTTTCACTTTCATTGTGTAACAAAACTTATGGCATAGTATTATCTATAATATAAAAAATGCTTCGGGATAATCTTCATAACTACAAATTGTTTTCAACTTGAGAAATTACATTTTAACTTGTAACTTGACAACTTCTAAAATATCTTGACAATCAAGTTCATTCAAGGCCGTCTGGCAACCCTAATGTACATACACATATATATGTATGTATGTATTTATGTTTACATAGAAATCAAAACTTTATCGATATCACACAAACAATACCATTATTTTTTACGATTGCTACTTTTTAAATAATTATTTGCATGACAGCCAAAAAATCAGTTGATATACTTGCATACATACTTACTTACAAATTTAAAATAAAAATATCATTGGAGTTTTTATAGTCATGTCTTTTTCGACAGTTCATACCGCTAAAAATTATTTTTTTATACATGTATGTATAAATGTACATGCACACAACGAACCTTTTTTTTACTTTTTTCAACTACTTTTTTGCGCACATTATTGTATGATGTGTGTTGCGACCTAACCATTTGTAATCGTAAAATAACGATCTTCCCCACAAGTACAAATTTTAAAAGAAGTTTTTTTAATTATTTTCATAACTCAAATTTAAAAAAGTAAAGAAATGAAATTTAATACAAAAAGTGAATTTTATTTTTAAATTTACGAATAATATTTAAAAATTTAGTTCGAAATCCGAATTTATCCGTACCTTGCTAGCCAGTACACATTCTGTGCAACGGTTCTAGAACTGGTTCTATAGAAGCGATAGGAAACGGTTTAATAACTAGTTACTTAAATTAATAACTTTAATTTTATTTTCCTTTGTTGTTCTCTTTTATCAACGCGCACTCCTTGATGTACATATACATAAGTATTCTAGATTTTGAGGTTATACGAGTATGAGTATTTATTTTTACAAATTTTGTGTTTCCCATAGACCATCATATAAACACTTAAACTTACATACTCATACAGACACATAAGTATTTATTCATAGAATTCTACAAGAAAAACTTTTCTACTTAAAATATTGTTTCTCTCTTTCCCATTTGGTTTCGGTTTTAGGCCTTAAATAATGAAACATTAAGTGGTTTTTTGGGTTTTTGCTTTTCATGTAAATTTGTATTTTACCGTCTAAGATTTTAGAAAAAATACGAAGAAATTGTTTTTTTTTTTTTCATTTATTTACTTTTTTTTTTGGTAATTTGTTATGTAAAGCTTTTATTTTTTGCTTTTATTAACTCTTGGTCTCTTTTTTTTTTTTTTTTTTCTAATTCTGGCCAAAAAAGAAAATAGTCACCACTTAATTTCTATGACATTGCAAATACAATGTTTATGGTTGATTTTATGGATTTGTAATGTTATTGCTATGTAAGCAAATGATGTAAATATCCTTTTTCCTCTCATGCTTTTATATAAAATTTATTGGTTTATTTATATTTATTTTACAAATTATTACATAGGCTGATAATTGAAATATGAGAAAAAAGTTGCAAACGAAGTTTTAAAATTATAGAGGCGGCTATTGTTTTAATGATTAATGAAAAATATTTTAGCTGAAATACTATTTAGCGTTTTTCGTTTAATATATAAAAATTATTAGAATCTGAATATGCAAAATTTAAGTAGCCTTAATTTTTTCACCTAACAACCTTTAAAAAGGATTCATTCAATATTCTCTAAATTCTAAGTATAAATATTAAATAAAACTTAAACTCTTTTTTATAATTTCCTTAAAAATAGTTGTCCCAAAAACAAAAGTGCCTAAGTACTTATATATTCAAATACCATTGCCTTAAGTTTAAGGTAAATAGTTCGATTTATCTACAATTCAATGACTAAGTATACATCCAATAAAAAAATTACATAAAAAGGGAGATAAAAAATAAATAAAAAAAGACTCATTCATACTTAAAGTTTAAATAAGTCACTTTAAATTCAATTCATAATAATCCTTCTTCTTTAACTAAGTATAGAATTTCACTTCAGTGAATATTTAATGGCAGCTGTCAGTTTCCATTCACATCAATTTTTGCAAATTTCCTTACTTTTATTATACAAATACACTTATACTTATTCACCAATACAAATGCAGATACATACATACACATTTCATACAAAGTTTAAAGCAACAAAAGGATTGACTAGTGCAAATAGTTAGTCTATGAGTGGAAATATTCTATTTCTTATCCATTGCAATTTATAGTGTTTTTTTTTTTTTTTCGAATTTATCTCAAATTGCACAAAATATATATTTGAGAAATATAAAAAAAGAGAATAACTCTACTTTCATGAATATTTAAAAGTTTTTCAACACCCCAAAAAAATTAAAATTCATCATTAAAAGTTATTTTTTTGTCCGTCTCCCTGTCTGTATGTCTGTCTGCCTATCTGTCTATATGGAATGTATTCGAATAAGATAAAAATAAAACTAAATATTGAGTACTTGTGTGTATATTTGTGTGTGCGTAATATAAAGTTTTGAAAGCAAATGTGTGGGTGAATGGATTTTTGGCTTTTGATGACTTGAATTTGATGCAAAAGATACATATAGATGCTTCTGATGCTGACGTCGAAAGACTAAAATGATGATGAAGATTATAAAGCTTATATTTGTTGTTGCTTGCAGTCTTTTGTTTTGCCTGAGTTTTTGTGTTTTTTTTAAGTCCCTCTCAGAATTCATTGTGAATTAAAAACATTTCCAACACCTTTTTATTTTTTTCCCTTTTCTTAGTTTTAGGGGATTTTGAAATTTAAGTTGAGCAATTAAAAGAGTTGAGCAAAATAATAGTGTATAAAAGTTTCATTTTGAAGAGCAATTACATAGTTTGTTACATAATTATGTTACAATGTAAGAAACTTGTCAGTTGGAAATTTTTATAGAAATCTTCAAATTCAAACATGTTTTTAAATTAAATTCCACCAAGGATTATATTTATTATTTAAGTGAGTAGTTTAAAATTGATTTTTAGCTTTTATTGTAAAAAAAAAAATCATTAAAAACTTTAATGTCTTGATTTTATAAAAGTAAATTTTGTATTGAAAACAACATATGAATTTTTGAAACGAATTTTCACTTCGTTTTAAAAAATGAGACCCTAATTTTTAAGAAAAAATAAATAAATAATTGTAATTCAGAACTTTCTAAATTATCGCATTAAAGGTGTCCTTTATCTGTCCTAATTTCCACATGGGATTCTTCGTATATAAACTTTTATAAAATTTCTAACTGTAGTCTAACTGAGTTTTTGTTTATTTTATTTTCTCACAATATTCAAATTAAGTTACAAGTGTTGGTCATGTTATAATTATTGCAGTTAATATGCACACAGAAATATTTATACATATAAAACTAAATATTTATATAAAAACTTTAAGGATTTTCATAGAAATTTACTTTACCAGCAATAATGCAGGATTTACAAAACCATTTTCAATAAAATAGAACCCAAGGAAAAAATTAAATAAATCCTTTCACTTAATCCAAATTTGCAGATAAAATTCTATAGAATTTTTAAGAGCAAACAAAAAATACTTTAGACTTTGGTACTAATTTATCACTATATTATTGTATATATTTTTTTTTAGTTCATTATATAGAAAATCCGTATAATTTACAATATTGCTGTTAATGAGAAAAGTTTTAAGGATTTATTTTTATTATTTTTTTTTTTACTTTTTTTATTTTGTTAAAAATAAACAAAATATTACAAGTAAGTATATTAAAAAAGTTGTATACAACGTAATATTGCACTGAAAGAAATTTATATATGTTTTTGTTAAAATTAAGGTTGATGGAGCTATTTAGAAATGTATAAAGGAGCCTAAACAAGAGTTACTTCCGAGGTTTATTTAAATTTCAAAATATTTAAATAAGTACCTTTACTTAATGTTTAATATCTCTATTGAAATCATACCCCTACTTATATATATATTTTGAGAAGCATTTCAATCTTATGTTCAATTTTGTAGATATTCATATATATATATATATATATATATATATATATATATATATATATATATATATATATATATATATATATATATATATATATATATATATATATATATATATATATATATATATATATATATATATATATATATATATATATATATATATATATATATATATATATATATATATATATATTTTTTTTTTTTTTTTTTTTTTTTTCAGTGTATTTTCAATATATCCATATTGCATTTTATTGATATATGTGTTATCTTTCAGCTTAATACAAAACTTACTAAAACATACTTATGTATGTATTCATTCATATAAAGCTATAGTTTTACCATTAATAGAAAATGAATAAAAAACTTAGTATGTTTCTAGATACTTTTCTATAAAATCCAACAAAATACTAAAGTTTGTTTCTTTTACATTAATAACAAGTTGGTTTCTATCAGCAATTATTGGTTAAAAAAAATGAATATAAACAGAAAATGGAAAGCAAATAAAAAGAGAATATAAAATGATTAAGTTAGTGAAATATATACAAATTACATTAAGTGATGTATGTTTGTTTATTAAAAGCAATGAAGCATTATTTAAATACTTTTTAATTAAATGTAAACAATATCTAATGTTTATAATAAAATTAATTAACGAGTGATTGCATTATATTTTCATACTTTTCATATTTTTCCAAAAACATCTTCTATTTTATAATTGTTGTGCGACTGAATACCACAATATTAATCAAAGTCCTAACTTATATTTAGTCAGAATATAAAAAATTCTCGTCGTTTCTATGATCTCCTGGCATAATGGTAAATTTTTCTTATTTTCTGATCATAAATTTGTAACTATTTAAACTATGAAAATAAATGAACAAAATTTATCACGAACAATATTGGAAATATTTTCTTTAACATTGACCAATATTAAATAATTTCGTTTACAGATTAATAGTTACTTACCTATTTTAGACAATTTAAAGAATTTTTTGCAGCATATTTTTGCATTTTTGGGCTTAGTTCCTTACTTTAGAGCATATTTTAGCAATTTAAATTACATACAACAACATTTTGCATATTTGGGAATAAGAAGCATAATTTTGCATATTTTACACTTAAAAGAAAATCCTTGAACCTAATAAAATTATAAACTCTTTTTTAGAACATATTCTTAGTTGCCCTGGTTATTATATTCAAAAATACAAAATTATTCAAAAAATTTATAAAATTTAAGTGAAATGCGGGACGGCATTTAAAAGTGTCTGCAAAAATAAATGAATTAATTTACGTAATAGAATACTAATCGGAATCAAAGTTTATTTTTGTTGTTATATACTCGGATGGACAATATAAGGTTATCATTCTTAATAAATAATATGTTATTAATCAGGTGTCATCTAGTTTTCTACAAGTTTGCTTGGTAAAGACTCAATTAGTTTCTGAGATATTATTAAAAATGTTCCAACAAGTAATACATTTTAATTTATATTAAAGAACATTTTTTCATATATCGACAATTCTAGGAAAGAACGCCCGAAAAAGTATATTTTTTTACTTGATGGCTTTTAATTTCGATAAAAATTTGTATACATATCCATTAAGTCTTTTAACAATTTCAGTTTTCAGTTTTGTGAAATTGCGAAAACTCGCGATTTAATTTCGCTTTTTAATTTTCTCAAAAACCAAAAAAATTTCAAAAGTATGTAACTTTGAATAGCAATATCTCTGGAAAGATTTTGTGAATTTTAATGATTTAAACGGCCTTAAAATTTCGCATATGGCGGCTTTACGACGAACATTTTAAAAATAAAAAAGATTTTTTAAAAATGCATTTTAATGCAATTGCATTTTTCAAATGCATTTTTCTTTAAATATGTTATTAAAATTTGTTAATTTATTAACATAAATGAAAAGTTTGGAATCTTTACATTAAAATAAAAGTATCAAATTTTTGGGACACGAAAATCTTATATGCATAATCCAATTTTTATAAAAACATGTTTCAAATTTTTCATATAAAATTAAAATTTTTTTCTTGTTTTTGAAATTTTCTTTAAAATTTTTATAAAAGTTAACAAAATATAAATAAAAAAAATATAAATTTTAAATATTCATATCTCTTGAAGTTATTGATGGATTTCTGTAATTTAAAAAATATTTAAAAGGCCATTGCATATTTTTTGTGTAATTTAGTCAGCATTTCGAAAATCACCTTTTCGATCCATAATATTTTCAAAATATAAATGCAGTTTTTAGATGCATTTTTATTAGTTGCGAATTTATTAAATTTTAATTTTTCAAAAGTGTATTTAAAAATGCTTTGTTTATTATAACTTAAAACTATAAATAGTTTGATATATAAAGTTTTACTATTTTTCAGTATCTTTTTAAAAATAACACAATAATTTTTTTTTTAACAAAATACTCATAATACCAGAAAAATATAATTTTGATATGAAAAATTTAAACTAGTTGAAGAAAAGGGGAAATTATGCACATTACATGTGTCTGTCCCAAAAATTTGAGATAATTAAAATTCAAACGCCGTTTAAATCACAAATTTTTGCAAAGCCTTCCCAGAAATATTTGTATTTAAAATTGTATACTTTTGAGATTTTTTAGATTTTTTTAAAAGTGAAAAAGCGGAATAAAATCACGAATTTTCTGAATTTAGCGAATCTGAAAACGGAAATATTTATAGACACCCATAGACCTTATACGTATAAAATTTTATAAAAATCGGAGGACACTTGGTATATTGTTGTGCGTTCTTTCATGGAATGGAAGATATATATATATATATATATATATATATAAATATATATATATATATATATATATATATAAATATATATATATATATATATATATATATATATATATATATATATATATATATATATATATATATATATATATATATATATATATATATATATATATATATATATATATATATATATATATATATATATATATATATTATTTTTTTTTTTTTTTTTTTTTTTTTTTCGAATAAAAAATTTTAATGTTTTTTAAAAAACTACCATACTATTTTTATTAATAACTCAGAAAATAATTGAATAATATAAAATAGTCTGAAATAAATTAGACATTTAAGTGAATAACATACATATATTTTTTTCTATGCGATTTTAGACTTTCATGACAAAATAATTACTTCCATCTACAAAAAAAAAAAAAAAGTTTTCTTATCCCTTACTTCTACAGATAAAATATTAAAAATCGCAGATACAATGCAAGAGTAATACTATAATAACGAAAAGTACTCTCTTATGGATTCTCATTCTCTTAGGACCATATATCCTTAATTTCATGATTTTAGTTTAAATATTATAGAAAATTCAAAAAGTACCATTAGAAGAACAAAAAAGTACCAAAAATTCCCCCTCTTAAATTTTTACCCACATATGGTCCTATATTTAATTTCATGTTTTTATGTTTAATATTGTAGAAAATTCAAAATGTACAATTTGAAGAATGAAAAATTACCACAAAGTCACATGTTATGGATTCTTATTCACTTTTCTTTAATTTCATGTTTCTACGATCAATATTATTGACAATAAAAAAAGTACCAGTAGGAAAACAAAAAAGTACCACAAAATCCCTTCTTGTGAATTCTCATGTTCCTGGATTTAATATAATAAAAAATCCATTACTTAATTTGAAAAGAATTTAATTTCTCAATTTTATCTCCTTTTGGTACTTTTTATTCCCCTTGAATTTCTAAATTGTACTAATGGAATGTTAAAATATTCATATGTACGTGTCAGTAAAAACAAAAAAATATTTTGTGTAAAAAGTACCAAGTACGTACCTGTTGTACGTTCGAATTTGCAAAAGGCAATAAAGTTATATTCGCCAATTTCTGATAAAGTAATAATTTGATGCACATTTTATTTTTATGCTTACCGAATTAAAAGATAGGTTGCCAAAAAAAGGTACTAAATTATAGTATTTACCAGTTTTCTCCCTAAAAGATCCGAATTTCAAATAAGTACCAGACACCTATCCAACTATTTTTTAAATGAATAACGATAATTATTAAACTTTTTTGCATCTCTATTAGTTTAGGAGATATAAGGTTACCCATTTTACCCGTTTTTATCCTTTCCTACCCCCTAAACACTTGATTTTCCAAAAATACTGTTTTAATGGATATATTCAATAATAGACCAATTTACAGTCCATATTTTAATCTTTCTAGCTTTAACCGTTTTGGCTGTGCGATGATGAATCAGTAAGATAAGTAAGTCAGTCAGTCAATCACTCAGTAATGTTACTCTTGTATACATACAGATTAAGCGTGAAGGTAAATTTTACTAGCTTGTACTAGCTCTTGTAAAAGACTATCAAGCCATTTACATCCCCCTCCTGCTATTACTAAACATAAGGATTTATTTTACTTTAAGCTTAAAATCATCTTTAAAATATGATATTTAATATATGTATATCATTTTAGTCAAGTTTGATTACCACAAACCCTTCCTTCATAGCTATAACTACAATATTTACAAAAACACTTTAAAAAGCAAAGACAAAACTTTTTCTAAACTTCTGTTGTGTTTTTGTTTGAGCTAAAATAGGAAAAAAATTAAAACTTTTTATAAACGTGTTAGAAAAAGTTTATTTTCGCTCTACTTTGTTTTCCACACAAAAAAAAAAAATGTTGAAAAAGTAACTGTTTTCTATTTGATGATGGACTTTGCACTCCCATCAGCATGATTTCATATATTAGAGATGCCAAAATTTAAAAAATACATTTATTCTAAGACAATTTGGGAACACAAACATCTAATTTAAAATCCTAATAATTAACCACAAAAAGCTATTGAAATATTAGCAATAAGATTTTATATTTTGACTAACATTTGTTGCATCACTTACTATTTAGTTTTTCAAAAATTTTAATTTTAATATAAAAATATATTATTAAAATTTGTATCTGTATAATCGCCAAAGTATATTTTTAAATTTTCAGTAAAATGGCAATATTTCAAAATTATAATCAGACTTTATATTGGTGGCTAAAAACAGAACAACCCAGAAGGGTGAATCATAAAAGTTTTCAATATTATTATTATATTTTTTTTTCCCCCTAAACAAAAAAGAAAAAGAAATATTTGTGAGGAGGTCATATTACTGTTGATTGAATTTGACAGAGTTGTTAACATATTTTCATATAGTTTATTCCACGTAGCTTTTGTTGTTCTTATTGTTGTTGCTTTCCTTGTAGCAGCAACAAATAATAAATAGAAAACAAACAAACTTAAAAGATGGAAAGAAAAAAACTTTGTATTTTTGCCCCCAAATTGTTTGTTACTAAAACCAACAAAAATATGACACTCTGCGGATTTGAAAATTATTGAGAACTAAAAGAGCTGGCGAAGTAGTAGCAGGGGGCCCAAGTGGTTACTGGGATGCTCATAAAAGTAAAGTTAAAGTTTTATTTCATTTTTATACTTTTTGAAGAGTTTGTTTTGGTGCGTTGATTGGTTAAGAAATAATATATATTTTTTTACTTAAATAAGAAGGATAGATATATAAAAACTTTATAATTTTATTTGAAAATATATAAAACTAAAAAAAAAAAATAAGTATATGAGTGAGTATGTGTGTGGTTATGTATTATCAGGAAATAAACTTTTTCCGTAAAATATTTGAAAATGTTGTGATAATAGTGGTTGCCAATTCCCTTTAATTTGCCGTTATTATTACATTGTTAACATATTTGCCAATTTAACACCTTTTTGCATAATTTTCAAATTATTGTGCATTGTTTGAATATTTTTAGTATATTGCATTACAAATACATAAGTATATAAAATTCATTCATTCATTTATACATTCAGTCATATCATATTGCATTCATTTGTACATACCAATAATAAACTATATTATAGGACGTGATCAAATGGAAATTATTAGGTGCATTATCAAATGATGAATTGCGGTTATATGACACGCAATTTAAAACCACAAATACATACATTAACGCATACTTACAATAAAACATATGTATGTTTGTAGTTTTTTGTATTAAGGAGACCAACAGACAAAATTTATAAAATACAATTATTATTAAATAAAATTATTATTAATATGTATTTCAAAACATATACATAACTATTATTCATCTGTTCAATACTTTATATTCAATATCTGGTCTCATTAATATAATTTGTAACTATAGCAAATAAAATACATTTTTACTTAAATAATAATTTGGAGTTTCAAAGTAAATGCAAATAATTAAATTATAAAACAATAGTATATTTATTAGGCCCAAAATATTAGTTTTAGTTAACCACATAAAACATTCCTACTTGTTTCACTAGTATGTATCAATGATGTATTGTTGAACTAATCACTTATAGATAGTCATATTTCTTAATATGTAATGAATTCGGCAACGTCGAATTAGTTATGGAATTAACAAAATATTTAAAATTTAAATTACAGAAAAGCTTTAAAAAATAACACCTTAAAATTATATATCGTCCATTCCATGAGAGTTTTAATAAAAATTCCAATTTTTTTACGGAGGGTCATCCGATTTTGTTCATGTTTGATATGCATGGAGCCATTTAAATATCTCCATTTTTATTTTTTTGAATTTTTAAAAAAACGCGAATTTATTCACGATTTTGATTTTCCGAAAAGTCTAAAAAATCGGAAAAGTGTGTAACTTTAAACATCAATAACTCTAAAAGTTGTTAACGGATTTTAATGATTTAAACTGTATGTAAAAGATAAATATGACCTCTTTTAATGTAGTAATTTAGAAATAATATTACGATTTAAAAATGCATTCATAATGCAAATGCAATTTTAGGATGCATTTTTGAAAAATGTCTATCCTTTCGATTTTATTTTTTTTAACATTTTAAAAAGCAATATCTTTACTATACTCACGAAAAGAATGCAATTTTTGGATGCATTTTTAAGAAATTTCTACCCTTTTTATTTTAAATATTTTTGCTTAATATTGAAGACAAATATGTTTATTATATAAAACATTAGCACTTAATCTGGGACAAATAGGTTTTCTACAGCAAATAACAAATTATGAAATATTGTGATTAAAATTAATTTTAAAATAAGCTCACAAAAATTAAAAAATACAAAAATTAAAAAAATAAAAATTGTATGAAAAAATTTGAAGAAATATTTAAAAAAAAAAATTTTAAATAGTGAACCATTTTGTCCCAGAACAATTTATATTGCAATTTTTAGCAAACATGTTTTTTATATCATTATTAAAAAAAAAAATGAATCCTAAAACTGCATTTGCATTATGAATGCATTTTTAAATGATAATATTATTTTTAAATTACTACATTTATAGTGGACATATTCTTCTTAAATATGCAATTTAAATCATTAAAATCCGTTAACAAATTTTAGAGACTTTTCGAAAAATCAAAATCGCGAATAAATTCACGAATTTTTCAAAATTCAAAAAAATAAAAATGGAGATATTTAAATGGCTTCATAGGGTATGCGTGTGAAAAAATTATTAAAATCGGAAGACATAAAAAATATTCTTGTGCGTTCTTTCATGGAATGGACGATATATTTTCAGTTGTACAAATTCAGCATGGATTACTTTTGGATATAAAAAATACGCCTTTCGAAAATATCTTATTACACCAAAATACATCCTAATCGCATTACATGCACGATTACATTTTACACAGTATTTAATTGTACAAAAGGCCATGCCTTTTCTCTCACAATTGGAACTAGAAGAGAGGGAATTGCTCTTTGATAAATAGGCTCTCTTAAGTGCAATAATCATCTGGTATTTTGTTTGATATAAGGTCCAATTTCGGAAATCACTTTGGAGTGATAGCTCGCATACTCAATTATAAACTATGGTTTACACTTACACGTAAAAAATATTTCAAATCATTTTTTAATAAAATTTATAACTAACTTTATATTGGAATTTAATTATATTATTTATTAATAAATAATTTTCTAATTGGTTTAAAATTTTTTTTAATAAATTGACAACCCTTAATAAAATATGAAGAAAAATTCCCAACAATTTTAAGCTCATTATATCTATTTAAGAAAAAGCACTAGTAATAAAATTAATTATTATAGCTATTAATATTATCATTTTGATGATTAAAGCAAAATCAAAAAAAAAAATTAAGCAATTTTGTAATTGAAGTAAATTTTTAGTTTTTCAGAGTATAAAAAACTTGTTTGTGTCAAATATTAACTTGATATTAATATTTCTACAAAATCTATTCACGTTAAAGTGATTTTCGGAAGAATTATATACCGATACGAAATTTGGCTTGAAAATATATATATCTACAAAATTTATTTGTGCAGAATTTTATTAAAAACTATTACTTTATTCAAAGCATTTATGATTTTTAAACTCCTATTCCGGTTGGAAATTTTATGGGGGATAAATGAAAAAAATATATCCTCAATCATAACCAATTACAATAGTAATTATTCGTGGCCAATTTCAAAAAAATATCTTAAAAATTGCGATAAGTACATTGTTCCCAAGGATTATATAAAGCCAGCCAACTAGTCTGGTAGACGGACGGAATTACGGACATCGTTAAATTGACCCATTGGCAAATTTATTCTAAGCTAATTTTTTTTTTTTTTTTTTTGTGGTTAAAAACATCAGCACAAACTTATAATTCCCAAAAGGAGAAGGAGGTATCTACAAAGGCCTGAACAATGTAGGACTATTATATTTTCTTATTGGGTATATTCACCGTGTAAGTGTTTGTGAAGGAATCAATAAATACAAAAACATACGTACATAAGTAAAGAAATTCATGTATCAGTGGTATTTACACATTGTACCATTTCGTGTTTAATTAGGCTAATGAGAATTTAGCATAAATAGCAAACTTTTATTCAAATAACTACAATTGTCATTGCAAACACATTTACCAACATTATTACCAGGAAACCCCAGAGGAGTAGTACAAACATACAATTATACTTTGTACTGCAACAAACACCTGTTTTAAATGTACTCAATGCAAAAAGCTTATACCTTATTATAGAGCAGCTCATTCACATACCAGGTTACTTTAATATCTGAGTGAATTAACCACATGAATTACCTATAATATTCATATATCCTTAACACTTTCATATCTACACATTCATATGTTTGAGAGTGTAAATAATTGTCTCTGCATTTCTATTATTAAACGGTTAGTGAACTTTATAAACATTTATTTAGAACATCTATCTCTGTCGAATTCATCTCTCTCCGTTTATTCTTCTCCTCGATTAGCTGTATTAGTATTAGTTTGTAAAAGTAATAATACGTGAAGTGATTTTATTACATACCTTAAAAGGTATTTTGTATCGTACAGTATAAAATGAAATGTAGCCAGCAACCAACTATTCAACCACCACTATAAACTTCATTTATATACACAATTCACAATTCATTTGTGTAAGTAATACCTTGACTACAATACTACTTATTGTAGTTTATGGATCCCTGAATCCCTCTTTTGCTGTCTCTCCCTCCGTCACCGTTTGCATCCATTGTTTGTCACTTATCTTGGACATTAACATCAATATGTTCGGCATCATAATGACTTCAATGCAAACAATGTGCAATTTTATTATGTAGTATGTTTTATATTATCGTTAGTACTATGGGTTCAATTTTATTTAAAATTAGCTTAAAAGCCATTGAAGAAAAATTTGCAAAAAAAAAATATAAAATAATTAGAAAAAGAAGTTCAACTAAACAAAAAAATGTTTCTAAATAAATATTTAAAAATAATAATAAATTTATACAGTAGAAATCAAAGTATGTATTTCTACTGTAATTGTTTTAAGGTATACTACATACTAATAATATATTTTTCTTTTTAACGGAACCATAGTGTCGGCATGCATTTATATAAGGCTAACTAATGTGTATTTTCATTTATTTCATACAAATCAAGATAAAATTATAATGTTTACAAAATATAATTCATATCAACCAACTTCACACACACACACACACACACACATACATATATATTTATTAATATAAACTCGTTTGTAGATGACTAGTTTCCTATTTATAATACTCGGTTATTGATGAGTTTATGTCTGCCCCGTCTGTCCTTATGTCCTTTTGCCTGAATTACAATACACATACACATATAAATTTAAAACCCCTTTGTTTTAACTTGAATACACTGAATATATTGTTTGCATTATAGTTAAAATGTAAATTTTTAATGAGCTTTAATTTATTTGAATGACACTTTCAAAATTTATTTATGTCCATAAAGTTCATTCATTATAATGTGTAATTTGGAGAAATATATACATACATACATACATTCGTAAGTGTGAATGCATTTATAGGCAAATAAATATGTTTAGATGAGTAACAGTAGGACATTAGTCATGTATAGAATGTCTATTCAGGTTTTGGCAGAAATCTGTAAATGTTTTATAAATGAATGTGGAGCATCTGTAATTGCATCATCATCTGCAACAACAGCTTTACAGCAGCAGCTATGGATTTAGCCCATGTGATTGTTAATGTTGGTGAGAAAGTAATAAATTATTAAATATGTTTACCGATATGATTTGTATAGATATTTTAATATAAATTAAATTGTTTTGTAAATATAAAAATTACCTATAATATAATAAATGTAATTGGATTTTTATTTTCTTAAATGATTTATATTTAAATATTTTATGAATATGAACAAAAGATTTGATTCTTAAAAGGAATGCTATTTTAGATATGCATAATCTCACATCTCAATATTACAACAAAAAATTAGCTGAGTGGTATCAAACAAATGTTGTTGCTATGTATCAAGGGAGACCAATCCACTAAACTGTCCAAAACTCTGTCCATTTGAAATTTATTGGTTTATGGCAAAAAATATTTAAAGAACACTTAAAGCTGAATAAAAAGTGAAGAAATGTGTAAAAAGCAATGAAGACATTCTGACAAAATATTAACAAAAAACACAATAAAACTTTTATTCGGCATATTTCAAAAAATTAAATATTTCTTTGTAAATTAATAAAAAATAATCTTTATTTTAAATTTAAAACTATAGTATTACGGTTTTTAGCGAAACAAAATTTCCAAAAGGTTAACCCATTGGTTTTATTTCTATAGACAAAAATATATGCACAATTTTTTTCGTGCACAGTCCCTAGTAAAAAAAAAAAAAAAAAAACACTACAAACTAAAATATAAGAGAACTTTCAAGTTACTGACCCATACTATTACGCTTCCAATTAAAATTTAAACCACCATTTTGCAGTGAATACAATTTATTAACATAAAACTTAATTAAAATAAACTACGCCTCAAAATATTCAATATATTCCCATAATTATTTCTGATAATTCCCTCAATAAAATTTTCTTGTCTTGTTATTAATTTGCTAATGAAAAACATCAATTAATTACATTTCACCCTTACTAATAGTCAGTAAAATTACATTTAAATTTAACCAGTCAAAATATTCAAATTTTCTTCAAATTTTCAATCTTTTTTCATCAATGTGTCATCACAATTTACATACACACATTCGTCTTTATAAGCTGGCCTTTCTAACACCCAGTCAGGCACCTTTCATTGCCATCATGAATTGTCAACAATTCATAACAAAAAAAAGCCAAAGACATTCATTTGAATTTCATGAATTACTTATAAATTACGTGAATCAAATTGGTAGAGACCGTGGAGGCGTATGGGTTCTGTATAATGAATATATAGGAAGGCATGTGTGTGTGTGTGTGCAAAGCAACAGAAAAAGTCAAAGTCATCATCAAAATGCAAATAACTCGATAAACGTAAAATATTCTACCACTGCTACCTACTACAACGAGTACTAGGAATACAACTACGAATATTTACTTTATACACTTTTATTACCAACCCGAGTTAGAATAAATGAAAACGAAAAAAAAATCGGGATATTGAACAAACCAACAAACCACGAATAATTTAAATTTCAAGCCACATCAGAAACAAAGACGCCCAAAAAAGGGAAAAAAAGATTTCAAAATAAGGTGTTAGATGATGAAAGGAAACCTTCAACTCCTTCATCATAAAATTTAAATACAAAAGTATGAAAATGAGTCTTAAAATAAAAAAAAAAAAAAATGATTTGTCAAGAACAACTAAATAAGACGGTATTTTTTAAAAACTTTATTACTTTATATTGGAATGATGGAAAACTTTTAGATAGAGTTCAGAATCTTATTTATTGTCTTTGAATTTTTTTTAAATTAATAAGTTTATATCAACACAAGTTTTTTAATTATTAAGGTTATGTATTTTGCCCGCCTTTTATTTCTATCCATTTCTGTGTAGGGTATACTCAAAATGAAGAATGAGTTTCAAATTTTATTTATACGAAATTTGATCAAAATCATTTTACATTCTTCATGATGGCATTTCTGTTTTGTGCTTTTTTTTCTCTCTTTCTTTTCCTTTAAAAACAGTATAAGTAAATTTATGCAGAGTGATTTGAGTAAAACAGTGAATAATAAAGGTAGTGACTAGGGTTTGGGGTCCGGGAATTCCCGGAAAATTTTCATCTGGAATTTCCGGCAATTTTTTCAAAATTTCCCGGCAAAACGAGAAATTTAAAATTCACGTGGTTTTATAATCCTATAGCAAAAATATTTCTATTTTTGACGTCTTAATGAAGAATTTACATTAATGTAAACACACTACTTACTAAAGGCATTTTTAAATGTTAAAATTGAATAGTAAAAATCCGATACAAGTAATATTTTTAATTATTAAAAAACATTTCGTTGGTGCGTTGACTAATAACGTATGCGGAATAAAATTGCAACAAAATTTTCGGAGCTTGTTAAAAACATTTTACTTATTATAAAGAGCTTTTATCATCAATTTTGGAAATCGGACTTTTAGTTCTTTCAAAATATTGACAAAACTGCTTCGAAAAAAAAATTTTAATTTTTTCGATTATTTTTATATTTACCCTATACAAAATGATTAGTGTTTTAATTCAGGTGGTAATGAGGATCAGATAAAAAAATCTTTTTTTTTCGATAGATAAGAATCCACTGAAAAATTCTAAAATTTAATAATTAAGATTTTTTTCCTTTAATCACAAAGATAAATTTGTTACAAATAAAATAATACTTATTATATCCAAATCTATGCATAAATGTTGCTTTTATTGGAAAATACCTTAGAAATAACTATGTGAAATTGCATTAAAAAGAAATTTTATGATTGAATTTTTTGTTTAATATATTTATTTTTGTATAACAAAGTTGATTAATTTCACAATAACAAATGTCAAGGTATACTAAATTTTATGAAATTGTAAAACAAAGAATACTAAGAAGGGAAAATAGTACTCTTTCCTACAACAACAACATTTCTCTCTCTTCACATACAAGTTCTATGTGAATTCAACACACTTGTGAGAGAGAGAGAAACAACACAAAATAAACAAATATTTTCCTTAAAATTTAAGGAAAATTACACACGCGACACATTTTTCAACAAACACACGATATTTTTATTATTTTTTTCACACGCGTTTATAGTATTTTAACTCCCGTTAAACGAATATTTTCCACAAACTGAAAAAATATTTTTTTATTTTATTTTTGACATTCCTTTTTTGTATGTTGAAATTTGTATGTTGCTACTTTTGGTATTAAAAATAAAACAGATTTTAAAATAATTTTAAATTATTTTCATATTCATCAACAAAAAGCAAAGAAATGTAATTATATTACTATTTGCGGATGTAACCCGCATAAAAAGATAAAAATCTGCGAATATAATTGTGATGAATTATATTTAATAATTTGTTAATACTCTTTTGTGCAACTATGTATGATTATGATGTGTGGTGAAAGTGGTTTCAGCACTAATACATATAAATAAAATTTGACTAACACAATCTTAAAGTTAGGTTTTTTTGACAACAGAGTTAGGTTTTTTTGACAAGCCTTCCATTCTTAGTATTCTTTGTTGTAAAATTTCGAAAACTCCAAATAGTTCTAAATTAAAATCGACTAATAAGTTTTATACCAATTTAAATAAAGAAGAGTTTGTAAAATCTAGATTAACTTGGAAAAACATTTTTAAATTTGTCGCAGTTTTATTCCGCATACGTTATTCATGAAAAAAATGTTTGTTTAGTCAATTCGCAACATTTCAAATATTTTTTTTAATTACATATTTCTATACTATTTTAAAAATGTTCATGATGATCTACCATTTAAATCCCACCTTGGCTCCGGAAGATTATAAACTATCTTAAATGATAACTAATTTTTATCAGATACAATTGAGAACCAATTTTAAAAATTTTCGAGTTTTGTGATTTTCATCACTAAATCAGAACGAATTAAAATGATAAGAAAAACTATTTATAATGAAATTTATACCATAGATTAAGGTTTACCTTTTTTTTTTTTTTTTTAATTTTTAGCATGAAAAATTAACCTAAAAATATGAGGTTTAGACTATTGTTTAAATGTAATTAATTCTTTATTGAATTAATTAAATTTTTGATTTTTGTTAATTGAAATCTTCTCCATATTGAAGGAAACTGTTTTTCTTTCATTTAATTTTTAATCTTTTACAAAATTAATTAAAACATATATTTTCTTAAGCTAATTCGTAATAGATTTGAATAAAAGAAAATTTGAATGATTCAATATATTTTTAAGCTTGAATTATCTAATTGGTTATGAATTGTTTAAATAATTTATCCTTTATGTAATAAATTCATGCAAAGTCAAAGAATTTAAGTCTATGAATTAAATTATTGTAAATACTTTTAATTAAAAGAATGACTGGGATAATAAATTTAATTTTAATTTTATGTATTTTATTTGTATGAAATATTTAAAATTGCTTAATATTATTTTATTTTCTGTTAATTTATTATTATTTATAATGTTTTGTTACAGCATTGAATAGAAAAAAATAATCTTCTTCATAAAAAATCATTTCTTTTTCTTATAATTTAAGTTTAAAAAAATTCCCGGGAATCCCGGGAATTTCCGGTAAACTGAGTTTTACATTCCCGTTTCCCGGGAAACGAAATATAACGGGAAACCCCAAACCCTAGTAGTGACTGATTTAGTCCTCGATGGTAACTAAAAATAAAAAGGTATTGATTTAAATTTGTTTTTGGTTTTTGAGACATTTTTCTTTTCTAATTTTTAATAAAACAAATTATTTTGATTTACTATACAATTTTCAAGAATTATTTTTACATTTCTAAAGTTTGCCTCGTATGTGTATGTGTGAATACGTGGAAATGACGACAATGTGCGTTACAAATTTAATGGAGCTTTAAAGGTCTTTTTATTATTATTTTATGCTGTGTTCGCCAATTCGTTATTTTTATTTGCAAGATTTTTTTTGTATATGTATTTTTGTGACCATAACTTGGCGTAAACCTCTAGCGATTTATGTCGCTGTTTGCCATCTCAATGGAAAAAAACATAAGAAGAAAAAATAAAAAAGGCTGTTTTTAAATGGTTTTACTGAAAATTCTTGGTATTTGTTAATGTTCTTAACAACAACAATATTATTATTGTTGTTATTTGGTTAAAATTTATAACCACTTGAACTAAAACCATGGATGTTAGTCAAGAGAGCACCAACATCAGTGCCAGACAGCAAAAGCAACATAATGGTGCATAAATTTAACCCCATAAACCTTTTGGTTATTATTTGCACTCGTTAAGAATATAAAGTTTTTTTATATTTTCACATTAGTTATTGTTGTTGTGTACTCTATAGTAGGCATAGTTAAATATACATATATATCGCTCATTCAACTAGAGATTTATAAAAAATTAAAATATTTTACGGAGGGTCGTCCGATTTTTTTAGATATTTTAATGATTTAATTATTGAAAGATAATGCAGTTATTAGCTAATCGATGAAACTTCTCTGGGCGCTCAAATATTTATGAAATATTGAATAATTTGTAGTTGAATTATTGCCCAGTAATTTCCCGATCACACGATATGGTACATGTCGGTGTTGCATGATCAGTGCATGCACAGCATCAGTGGAAAACAACAATTTTTAGAATGCTTTCATAAAATTCATTCTGGAGCTAACAGTATCCATGATTGGATTCCCCATATTAGCGATATAAGATGTCCTCTATAGAGCTTAATTTCTAAAAGTTCATTAGAGTTTAAAAGTGTATTGTTTTTCAATTAATCCACACCGGAAGTTATAAAAATTTATTGCATGAACATTTTATTATAAAATACAATTTTTTGACGAAGAATATTTTTTAAGTAACTTTAGGATACAGAAATAGCCCTCGTATAAAAAATTTGTCTAAGAATGTAAGACCTTAAAAACATAATTTTTTATGATTCCGTTGTCAGATATAACGTAAGTTGTGTAGTTTTGCCATTTCGCAAAACATAAAACCCCTCGTAATATATATTTTATCTATTAAGTAGAGTTATTATTTTTAAAAGCTTAATAAAATTGTATATTTGTATAAAAAATATTTATTTAAATGTAATAAAACCATCCTTATATTTAAGTTTTACATATACGAATGTATTTTCTTTAATTTTTATTTAACTATTTAAAAAAATTATGTATTTAGTTATACTTTTTAAGTATCTAAAAAAAGCTGTAGGAAGGAAGTGTTTTTTTTATTCGTTCAATTTCTGTTTTTGTTTTTTTTTAACTTTTTTTAAACATATTAGTTACAGCAAATATGGCATATATAAGAGCATTTTTTCTAATTCAATTACCAAAATATAAAACTCCTTCAAATGAATTATACTCATATTACTCTTTTTTTCAAGCGTTAAGATGCTTCATATAAATGAAATTCTTTATATTTTATTTTTTTAACTAAACTTTTGTTGGACCTTGGTAAAAGGATTTTATGTTTTTTATTCGGTAAACTCATAAATCTGTTGTTACTGAAAATATGCCCATTTGTTAAAAAAAAAAAAAATCAACATGAACATAAAATGTTGCCTTTTCTTACATGTGCAAGTAATTCCACATTCATTTTTTATGCTTATTTTTTATTTTTTAATGTCTATTATATTTTTTTGCTGAATAACTAAGTGTTGTAATATTTATAATTTATGCATTAAATTTTGAGAACCTAAGGATATGCAAATTGTTTAAGATTAAACAGAGGAAAAAGAAAGGAAACTTAACGCATCAGTTCATTAAAATTCAAATATAATTTCATTAAAACTCTTTTTATTGTAGCCAGAGGTAAAAAGAAAAAACTTTGGTAAATTTATTTTGCATTTAAGATGTTAATCAATAATTTAAGTAAAATAGTTTTTTATTGAGGGTTTGATTACTGTGTAAAGCATTATATAGCTCAGTAATTAACAAGGGCGTTCCATAGCACACTTCTTCAAAGTATTTTGTTTTGTTTTTTTTTTTTTTATTTGACTAGTCCCACGATTGTAATTTAAAGCAAGATTTTGTAATATTGTATAGCAATAACAATAACTAATTTAATTTTATACAAATTAAAAAAATTTAAACTTTATTACACATGAATACAAATTTAAAAAAAAATTTAAATTAAAACACAAAAAAATCTTAGATTGTCTTATTTGAATAAAAATTGCAAAAAAAAAAAAAAATGCAAAAGTTTTTCATTTGTCAAAAGGAAGCCATAACCACAATAAATGTGAAAAATACGAATGAACAAACGAATGAACAATAACCAAACTGTAAAAATGTTCACGAAACCAATTGTCCAGTAGATAACACAAATACATAGATGGTCATACACATATAAAGATGCACAGATAGAATAGAATGTGATACCATATTATAGTCTCTAAAAAAAAAAAAAGAGACATATAAGATTTTGGAAAGGACACATTATTTTCAGCTTTTTTTTTTTTTTTTGTTCACTTTTTTATTACAATCCAGCATTTTTCGCACTCAAACTTTTGTGAATATTTGTAAGTATTTTACATATTGTTGATTTGAGGCCTTAAGTACCACTATATATGTATGGATTTCATTACTATATTATTGTTGTTCTTATTGCTGTTGGTGTTTTTTTATAATTGTTGTTGTTCGGTTGCAAGTGATTTATGCTTGTGCTACGTAAACACAATAGAAAACAACAACAGGAATAAAAAAAAAATAGTACATACATATACAAATTCTAAGAGACAATTCAAATATCCTTATACACACATGCACAATTGAAAAGAAGCATTTTGGTAAATTTAACTATATATAGAAAACAGTGGGATAAAAGAAATTATAAATTCTGTAAATAAGATGACAACAAATTTAAAAAAAAAAAAAAAGATGTCTAAAGATTTTTTAGAAACAAATCTCAAGTTTGCCTGAATTTGGTTAGGGTTGTTATAACCAGACTTGAAAGTCGTCTGGTAGTAGTCTAAGTGATGTTTCCACTGTCAAAACAAAAATAGTCTGCAAGTTCATATTAAATGAAACTTACAAACAGATGTACTGATGGTACTACAATGTTACTCTGACACTTGAATGTGTGTATATAAATGATTTTTTTATTTCTATTTTAATGCGAGATTCATGACTGCTCGTACCATATACTATGATATCTCTAACTGCCAACAAACAAGTGAACATATCTGCATATACATAAATACATAGCTATTTCCAATAGTAGTATTCCTTAAACACCAACAATTTCTCTACTATCATTTCTACATATTTTTTTCCGTTTCAAAGTTTGCCACTTTTTTCAAATACTATTTTTTTATATATTTTTCTGCTTTAGTTATCTTTGATATATCGAAGGACAATAAAATTTTAACATAAAAAACATCACACTTAAAATGACCCGTAGTAGAAATACACTGCTATTGTCGACATTCAAAGACAGCAGGAACAACGCCAGGAAGAAAAGCAATAATAGAAGCTGAAACGGTAGTATATGTGGAAATGGTAGAAAAAGAAAGATAATATTTAAAACAGCTTTAGAAATTCAAATCGAACATCCGTCCCACATAAATTTTTAACAATGGAATTCAAAGAATAGAAGTAGAGTAGTCATGTAATGTATTGGTGACTATTTCTGCTATAACATCACGAATACTTTTAAAAAGGCGAGAATATTTCATTTTGTTTCCCTTTTAAAACATAAACTTTTTTCAGAAGAACGTAACGTATTAACTATATTAGGATCAAAACTTACAATGCATTTACAGCAATGAACTGAATCTGGACATCTGGAAGACAAAGATTCATTGGTGAAAATATTTTTTTTTTTTTTTTTTTCATAGCATTGAGAATTTTTTGAGACCCAAAATCTAATATACTTTTCTTGGCCAAAATATATTAGACCTATAATTTTTCAATAAGTGGTAGAGACCTAGGTTTTCATTTTATATACCTAGTCTTTAAAGTCTTTTTATTTCCCTTTTTTCACTAGAACATTTCGACCCTCCCACCCTAATGTTTATAATTTTAAATTATGGTACAACTAGACTAGGTACAATTAATGCATGTAAACGAAAAAAGCTTTATATTTTGAGTCTCGAGATATCAGTCAACAAAATTTCTTAAAAATAGCAAAACATCAAAAAAAATTATTTGTCAAATTTCTTAAAAAGATATGTAAACGAAATTTTTTTTTACATTTTAAAACGTAAATATTTAAGACGCTGTAAGCAATATGGTACAGATCGGATACTCTTTTGAATCTTTGAAATCCAAAGATTATGAATATGTAAAACTTTTTTATTAAATCCAAACTGTTATTTCATAAACTTAAAAATTGGAAAATAACATAAAATTAATTTTGAGCAAATTTTTTTTTAACACTGCATCAACCAACTTCAAGTTAAAAAATATTTTAATTTATAAATGACAATTTCGGTAAATGATACATCAAATAAAAGACAATGTCATAATCTATCAATTAAAATAGTAAAAAATGTTCCGACTAACACTCCGGCTAGATTTGGCATCGAAAAGTGAATCGGAAAAAAAGTTAAGATAAAAAACAGTAAAACACGTTGAATATGTGTATCATAAAAAATTAATAAGGATCAAAGCCAGATAAAAAATTATATATCCACGCTTGACATATTGTCAAAAAATGTGTAAACTGTAAAAAAATTGTAAACATTTAATATATTTTTTACGAAACTTACAAAAGTTCTTAAAAAATGGTGTAAAACAATTTTTTTCTGAATTTTTACAATTTTTATATTTATTCAGTGACTAATAACTTTAAATAAAAATAATAAGCATACTTCTATTCTTCGGACTTTCTAGTTTTATAAAAGTAGAACATTTTGAGATAACCTTTATAGATACTTAAATATCTATATTTGAAAATGTAATTATTATTTGTTTAAATGTTTTATGAAAAATCAGTCGCTTATATAGCAAAAGGAGATTTAAAAAAAATACTGTGATGGAATAGGTGATGAAATTTGATTTGCTAAAAAAGAATCTGATTTAATTTTTTTCTGTCACGTATTAATTCCTTTATGGGCATTACTAATATTACCCTCTTAATATAACTCTATAACATGTTGTCCAGTTTGGAAAAATTAAACGTCAATAGATGCCTACTAAAATGATTTTCAATTCATGTTAATATTATTTTTTCATCCGCTCAATAGTTTCGAAATTATTTTTAACATTTATCATATAGCTTGATAAACTACAAATAAAATAAACCACATATCATGAAAATTGCTGAACAAATAATGATTTTATTCACAATAACTTAAAATTGCATATACATTTTTGTACGTTTACGTTGCATTTACTATACGCAATATAAAGTATACGTAAAATTCTGAATATAGGTACATTTACCTAATTATGTATATATAGAGATTTGTACATCAGTTTTTATGATACATGGCTTTTTGTAGCATAATTTTTAACAAAAAAAATTTTAAATTTTGCATAAAAATAAGATTCCCGACACTAATTTATGAATAATTCGAGAACCATTCGGTATTGCAAAACCTTTTTTTATATTTTTACTTATTCGTTTTTCATTTTTGAATTGTTTTTTCTAGTTTAGTTGTATCATGCTTTTAAATAATAAGAATTTTGTTTAAATAAAATAAGAAATATCTCCTTTAAATCGGTTTGAAATACAAGAAGTTTGAAAAGACAAAAGGTGTTATTTATTATCAAATTTTAAATATAACTCTACGCGACAAATTGGGGATCATTGCGTGGGGGTGCAATTGATAGCTCTTGATATGTGTAATAAACACTGCAAAGCATTTTTCGCTGGTAGCCAAAATTTTTGTTTTATGACCACTTAAACTTTTATATTTTTGCAACAAAGTAGTTTCAGATAAATAGAAAAAAATAATAATATAAGTATAGTTCGAAACTCAAATATTTTAACATAAATGTTTAGAGCATTTAAATGGAAATATTTCATTAGAACTTTCTCTTCTTCTATCTCTGATTATATGTGGTCATTTCTAGTCCGTTTAAACAAAATTGAACAAAAGTCGATTAAAACTTGAGTTTAATGGGTTAAAATGTTCTACAGAAATTTTCTACATCGATTTTCACTAGGAGTCACCGAAGGTCCAAAGTTCATACGGTGAAGCATTTATCAAAAAAAAAATGAAATTGATGAAATTATTACTAATTTTCTTTACGATTTGTACAAAACTTTTAATTTTATGTTATATTTTATTGCCTAGTTCAAGGAGTTAATATAAGAAATGCGTGAAAATTTCATAATTTTCTTTTTTAACAACATATATAAGTCGGATGAACTTTTTATCTTTAAAGACACCTAATAAAATTTTACGAAGAAAATATCTGTAGAACAAGTTTATATCGACTTTCATGTCATTTCTGGAAAACGGACTAGGTAAGATAAATGAATTTACACTAAGGTTCAAAATCAACAACGGTTGTGCTCACATTGGTAATTTACGGTAACAGCTTTTTAATAACTTTCGTTAACAAATTTAATAGAAAACATATATAATTTAAACATTTGATACCGAAATGGTTTCAACTTGGTGCCAATTAGGTATCGATTTTCAATAAGAATTGAACACGCAGTGTTTAATTTAAACACATACGGTGTAGATTCACTATTGACACAGAATGGTATCGTTTTCAACACGTATGTGATTGATATTTTTCTGGGTGTAAAGTTCTAATAAAATATTCCCCGTTAAATGCTCTAAAAATTGCATAAAAATTATTTTAGCTTCGAACTATGTTGATATTATTTTTTTCGATTTGATGATACCTTAATGAAAAATATAAAAGTTTAAGTGGTCATAAAACAAAAGTTTTGCCTAACAGCGAAAAATCCTTTGGAGGTTTTATTAAACGTATTGCAATTGGAATGATTCAAGAGCTACCAATTGCTATCGGAATGATTCCACCCCCACGAAATGATCCCCAAAGTTTAAGTGGTCATAAAACAAAAGTTTTGCCTAACAGCGAAAAATACTTTAGAGGTTTTATTAAACATATTGCAATCGGAATGATTCCGCCACCAAAATACTGTTGCATAGTGTAATAAAACAACATTTTCATAAAAAATATGTTTTATTAAATGTTTATAAATTTTTATGAATAAGTCCAAAATATTTTATTTTACGTTTTATTTGGAGCATACTTTCTGGGGCAAACATTAAAAACTTCTGATAAGTTTAAGTACGCTGGTGGAGGTAAAATCTGATAAGTTTTACAGTTTAAAAAAAAATCATCATTAAAGACAGGTTTATAAGAGTAATAAATTGCAGTTGCAAATCCAAAAATTGTCAAAAGATTGAATTTTTTTATGTTTTTCAATTAACTATTTTTTAATGTTTTTTAATTAACCATATAAATTTTGATTCTATTAATTCTAGAGACCTTTCCAAAGTCTACATGAATAAATACACAAGTAATAGGAGTAAAAAATAGTTAAAAATGTATGCATTTCTATAATATAATTGTTATTGAAACATTTTTATTTAGGAATGTTGTACGTATTTATGTCTTCGCCTTTCGTTTTCGGTTTTGTATTCTTTTGGTCTTTTTTCGAGTATAAAATCTTTACAGAAAGTCATCCATAGCCAAGCAGGACCAACATTCAAATTGTTTTGCTAGAAAATTTGTGTTTGTTGTGGTTTTGAGGTTTTTTCAGCATATTTTTTTACTTTTTCAATAAGAAATAAACTATGGAATTGTTTCCGTCCTTAGGTTGATACTCTTAACCAAAAAAAAAAATACACATATCCAGCCTCTGTTAGTCAGTTACTCCCTCCTGCAATTTACATTTTTGTCCTTCTATTTTTTTGCTGGCTGGTGCTGAACGTACCAAACATAAATTATATGTATAACGACAGCTGTTGTTGATTAAATTCGTAGATTTTATAAAAAGTCCACAAAACAATCAACACAATATTTAAACGAAAATTGGAAAAATAATAATGCCAAAGGTTTCATATACGAGTATGCGTTTTTATTTTATTTCTTTATTTTCTACTTCATTTTAATATTTTTCAGATGTTGCCAAAAAACCACAAATTTTATTATCCGATTCTTCTGAATATGTTGCAACAACAACAGCAACAGCTTGCAACAAACGCATTCACTTGACTTTTTTGAGTCTGTTAGTCAAAGTAAAAGAAAAATAATTTGAAGAAAATATGTAAAAGTGTAAAGTGTGAGAGTAATTTGAATTGTTATTTGTAAATACATTTGGCAAATATTGAAAATTAATCAAGTAAAGTGCATTTCATATACAAAAATTGTTTACATAGACTACACATTCACTCAGTCACCTTCAACTACACACACATTAACACACATGCGAATAGCAAATTTTCATTTAGATTATTGACATTTCTATGTTGGTTTGTGTTTGTTTATCACTCTTTCTTATCCTCGTTTCTAAAACCAGTCGGTTGATACAATGACTACATGAAAAATAAGAATAATGGTTTTCCACAACATACACATATACATACACATGTAACTGCAGATGTTGGTGTGTGTAAAACGGAATATCACAAAGGAGTTCTTACTACACAATGTGGCCAAATACGTTTGTAATGGGACACTTTGTAATGTTGCAATTTTTGAAAAAATAACCACTTATTTTTATTTTGGTACAAAATCTTGTACATATTAAACAATTGTGTATTAAAATACTTTTTATTTTTTTCATCTTGATATCTCAAAGATTTCAAAGATATAGTGTTATTAATGTTCACTTTATATAATGTTGGTTACCTTAAACTTAAGTCACCTGCAAAAATCAACAATCAACTTAATCGATTGCAATTTCAAAATTGAGTTGCAAAAACAACACACTCACCAAACAATGCTATTTTTATTATTGAAGTACGTTGAACAATAAACCAAAAAAGGGACGGAGTATAAAAAAATAAAAATTTTTTTATTAAAGATAATACAGTTTTGTAATATTTTACAATGCTTTTATTTTATTTTTGTATCTTTAGTTTAAATTATTACTTTCACATGTCACTAGAAATCAACGATAATGAAAATTCGAGTGAAATTAAAGTTGAATTTACACGAAAGAATATATAATAAATGCACCAAAAATGACATCTAAAAATTTTTTTTTTATGAAGAAAATATAGACTGTATGAAACCTGCTGTTCTTGTTTTATATATAATAAAATATAAGATAAACAATTTTCAAAGAAAAGATCAATTTTTATCAATGAAATTGTGCTTTTGTTATTAGTTAATAGATTATATTAAGAGCGACACACGTAGCATTCATTGCTGTAGTTAAAAAAAAAATACAGATTTGGTTTACATGATTATAAGAGAAAAACTGCAAATAATTTCGTAATTTAAGAAATATTTTCGCAAAAGTTTTACAATTTTGAGAAAATAACTTTCTTATCATTCTTTATAATTGAGATGAAAATGGAAAGGATAGGACAGTGGGAAATAGAATCCTCTATCTATCTTCTATCTACCCAGCAAAAACGGTGTCAAACGTTTGAAATATGATGACTTTATCATTTGATATCAAACATGTTTCTCAAACATGTGTCAAATGTGGATAGAGGATTGAAAATATTTTAAAAATTGTACCCCCTTAACTTTGTATCAAATGTTATTATCAAATTATTCATAAATCTCAAGACAAGTTTACAAAAATTTGAAATAATGTGTTTTCTCAATTTGATATCAATTAGTTAGTTAGTTATTTAGTTAGTTAGTTAACTTTATTGAGACTTCATTTTTTCATAATACATTATTCACAAACATTAATTATTAGAAAAAAACTTAAAACTATATCGTATTATTTTAATTACATAAGTAAATATATGATTATGCGATTGGCTTATCTAAATTAAGAATTAAATTAACATTAGTAAATTAATTTACAATAACATTAAGTGAAACAGTGCTAGCTCCCGGCACTTATAAATACTAGTAGAGTTATATCTAGTTTATATAAACTTAATTCTAAAATCTTAAACCTAAATCTTAATGCTAATCAAATAAAAAATAATAAAAAAAATAATAATAACAATAAAAGATTATCCCCTATGTATGCCGGGAATAGTACCTGAATAAAAATTTTGACCAGGAAATCTATTGAGTTGTTCCTGTAGTATTCCAATTATGTTAAGGTAATTCCAATTATGTATAGGTAATTAATTTGACCAACTAAATGCCTGTTCGGTGGAAAAAATATCCTGTATTGCACTACCTTCAAAATACGATAGCCTATCTACAAAACGTTTTGCCAAATCCAAAGCATAATAAGATAAAGGTGAGGTTCTAGCCTCTTCATATATAATTATATTTGAAAATCGTTTGTTAATTGATTTAAAATTTTTTTCTACACACTTCCGTAAAATATGTCGCTCGAAAATTTCCATTTTCTTCATCAATGTTTTTGATATGGTAAACCATATTGGGAATGCATACAAAAGAATTGGCCTGATACTTGTTTTATATAAAAGCAATTTAGTCTTAATTGGCAAAAACTTGCTATTAAAAGTCTTGAAAATGCCCCTTTTATTTTGTTTGCCTTTTCCAAGTTATATATTACATGTTTATTAAACTTTAAGAGTTTATTAAAATTGACTCCAAGGTATTTAATGTTATCCTTAAATACGAGTTCAGAATTATTTAATGCTAATTTTAAATTTTTGCTTTCCGGAACAACAGTATATTTACACTTTCCTGAAGCATTTCGTAAGCATATAGCATTACTTTTTGCGGTGTTTATTTTTATTCCCCAGTGAGAATAAAATTCATCAACATATTTAAGGTGTAATGAAACACATTGAAGTGCAGCAATAGAGTCGTCGGCGTAAAGTATACCTTTGAAATTATTAAACTCTTGAGGAAAATCATATATAAAAATATTGTACAAATGGGGAGCCAATACCGAGCCCTGTGGAACCCCACAAAAAACTGCTGCCTGATCTGACAAGATGTTATCTATTTGGACACAAAACTTTCTGTCATCGAAAAAGCTTTTGAAGAGTTTCACAACTAATGCATCAAAACCTATTCTTATCATTTTAAAAAGTATGCCGTCATGATATGCTTTGTCAAAAGCCTTTTCGATATCAAGTGATATTGCGATAGTACATTTGCCCTCTCTTAAATTTTGCACAATGTCAGTTTGAAATTTTAAAAGAGCATGTACACTAGATTTGCCTTTCTTAAAGTCAAATTGTGTTTGTGGTATATATGCTTCA
Source organism: Protophormia terraenovae (assembly GCA_951394005.1). NCBI lineage: Eukaryota > Metazoa > Arthropoda > Insecta > Diptera > Calliphoridae > Protophormia > Protophormia terraenovae. The sequence continues at coordinate 151,348,254 of OX596074.1, forward strand.
TTTAATCATAAATCCATTTTTTCTCGTATAATTCTCTCAAATAACTTTCCAAGATTGGATAATAATGAAATTGGCCTAAAGTTATTAACGTCAGTGTTACCTTTTTGTTTTGGAATTGGAACAATTTTTGCAATTTTCCACTAGGAGGGAAAGTAACTGTTGTTAAGACAATTATAGTGAACAATATAGTGAGGTACTCAAAAGCCTTAATAGGAAACTTTCTAATTAAATAATTCGATATTTTATCTAAACCGCAAGATTTTTTATTATTTATCAATTTAGAAATAGCCAAAAGTGAATTCAAATTAGTAAGTTTAGAGTGACCTTGATTATTTAATGAGATATTAGTATTATCGAACGTTACAGAATTTATATCTTGTGAAATTATGTTACTGATTGTTTCAGTTATTTCAGAAAGATCCCTATTTGGAGGAGAGTTTTAATAAACGGTTGAAAAGTGTTTTTTAAATATTTCCAATTTTTCATTTAATTGAGAAATTTTCGCACCATTTACCGAAATATCCTTAACATAATTACGATTTCTATTACCAATAATTTGAAATATTTGTTTGTAGGCCCATGGCCTAGTTTTCATTTCTTTTGATCGATCATTAAAAATATTCGCTTGCTCCAGTTCGATCTGATCCTTTATAATAATCTTAATTAAATCAATTTGTTTAGATATCAGCAAATAATCGGGATGTTTCCTATTTAAGGTTCTATTGAATATTCTTTTTAACTCTTTTTTGCCAATTATATTTAATTTTCAGCATCTTTTTAACTTTATCGGAAACAATATATTTTCTATTCCTATTTTTTACTCTATTAGAATGCACTTCCGTTATGAAATTTATTGATGTATTAAATTCATCTACGAAATAATCTATTTCTTCGTTAGTTAAATTCCTATTATTTGGAGGGAAGTGATTACATATTGTTTCACTTACATCAATTTTGTATTTGATCCAATTTGTGTCTTTAAAAGAAACAAAGTGGTCTGGAGATTTAAATATGAGATTGAAATCATTAAAAGAAAGTTGAAGTGTCAAATTTGGAGTTATAATGTCTATGATATTTGTACTCACTATAAAATGATTTAGATGTGATGAACCACCAGGATAAGTGGGATATGCATCACATATCCTAGTTACAGAAATTGATTCGTTTTGAACCCAATTAGAAAGAACTTCCCCATTAAAATTGTTAATAGTATCTCCCCAAAAGGAGTGTTTTGCATTTAGGTCACCTCCTAATATCATGCCATCATAATTATTAGCGAAATTTAAAATTGAAGTAAGGCCTCCACAAATAATTTGACGATTACAGTTAAATGGAAAGTAAATAGAACCACAAAGAATTTTTTAATACAACCATTTATCGAAATATTTAATTCTAAAAATAAATTTGGAAACTGAAGATTTGGAATATTTACTCTAGAAAAAGATATTGAATTTTTAATAGCTATACCAACACCTAATATGCTATCATCTCTCAAAAGAATATAGTTATCAAAATAAACATTTATGTCCGAAGACAAATGTATTTCCTGTAAAAGTGCAATCTCAATATTAAATTGATTGAGTAATCTGTTAAGTTCAATTTTTCTTCCTATGTGTATAAGAGAACCAACATTAAAAGTTACTAAATTTAGTGAATTACGGACCATAGACATCTTGAATATCCTTAATTAAACTCAAGCACTCTTTTTTAGCCTGATCCCTTGTCAACGTTTTATTTTGCATAAAATTATAAATTTTATCTTCCAGCGTTATAGGTTCTGGAGCACATAACGTTTTTGCAAGCTTCATGAAATCCAGAATTATAAACTTGCAAATGATTTTTCCTTAACAACATCATTGGACGGATGCAAAGTCCTTGCAACATTTTCAGCTGCTGACATTTTCCTCTCCTTTGCCTCTAAATACGCGTTTTTTCTAATCTTAACGTATTTCTTGTAAGCAGGGCAACCTCTGTAATTTGAAGTATGACCATTCTCATTACAGTTTACGCAAAATGGTACCACATTATTTTCAGGGATAAAACCGCATTCACCTCGAACGTGTTTTTCCTGACATTTCACACAAGGAAATGGACGACTACAATTCCTAGAATAATGACCCCATTTCTGACATCTCCAACATTGTGGAATTTTGGTACTAGCTTTTGGACGTTCCCATGACACAACCTGATTAAGAATACACTTCAAGCCGAGCAACTCATTTACTTTTCGATTAGGTTTAAGTATCATCAAAAATAAACCAGTATCAATACCCTGCTTCATAGAATATTCTGTGGAAAACTTTGAAACTGAATCTACAGTATCTGGAACAATTCTGTCAATTTCTGTCTTAATATCATTAATATCTGTCTTATAATAAAGCCCCCTACAAACAATGCTCTGACGTTTATACTCCTTAGGTGTATACGTATAAGAAGGAATTTCCTTTCTTTCAAAAGCTGTATCATTTCTGAATGTGCAGCAGAATGTTTAAAATAAATATAGGAGGACAATATGAATTCCTGGTCCGAACGTGTGTTTGGGAATCATTATTGATCCTGGAGTCGTTACTATTTATGTTTGTGTTATTAAATGGCCCTTCGGCTTCTACATTTAAATCTCCTAATAGTGAATATTTGTTTGTACGGTTAACATTATCAACTAACTTATCTAATTTATTAAATTGACATTTTGATACAACTATTTTTACGTCACCTTGAAATGTTCTTTTCTTATTTTTGACAGTTTTGAATTCCTCTTCTATTGAAGAAATTGATAATGACACATGATTCATAAAGGTTTCAATTTCAGCCATTTGCAAATTTGGAATTTGTATATTTTCCAAAATTTTAACATTATTTTTTGGGGGTTCAAAAGATTCATGAATTCTTGTATCTTGAATATTGACACTTGATTGAGTTGGTGGTAATTGATTTGCAAAAACTGCATCAAATAATTCTTTACCAAGTTGAGAATTCTTAGCACCAATATTTTTGGCCTCTTGACTGATAAGGAACTTGTATCTTCGGTTGGGAACCAGATGAATTTATATCTAATAGGTTTGTAAAAACTTCATTGACTTTAGCTGCATTCTTGTTTTCTTGTCTTGGTTGAGATGGGACTTGTAATGTTGACTGTGAAGAAGATGGATGTGTATCCAATTGGATATTTGCTTCGTTTTTAAGAGCTGATTTCCCTTCTTTAGAATTTGCTAATTTCTTCTTAGAATTAATTGTTGGGTGGTCTTCCCCCGGATTAGGACAGCAATGGATTTCTCTCCATTGTAATGGTTTTGTTGAAATTTTTGTTTGAAAAAATAAAATTTATTTTAAAATATTTTTCAGAGCTTTCTAAAAAAAACGTCCGATACGTTTCGCAGTTGACAAGAAACTCAATTTGATATCAAATTATTTATAAATCTTATAAATATTTTTAAACAAAATTAAAAAAAAAAATAAGAATTTGAATTATCTAATCATTATTAAGAAAAAAGAAGTTATGATAATTAAAAAAAAGTAAATAAATATTTACACGAACTTTAAGTAGCGGATATTTTGAAATAATTTTTGAGATAATTTTCCTTAAAAAAGAATCTAAAATTTGCGGTCTTTGTAAATAAGTGTATATATTTTATATATTCTTATTTAATTCTTTTAAACAAAATTTTTTATTTACAAATTACATATTAAAATATTATTTTTACAAACAAATAATCAAAGCTACAAATTAATAAATAAAGCATGTAAACGAAAATTTTTTTACATTTTCATTTGCATATATTTAAGCCACAGTATATAGTATTGGAAAAAGCTAAAAGGTTTCTGATTCTGTAAAGTCTTGAGAATATATATACATTTACATTTTGAGTTTCAAAATATCAGTCAACAAAATATCTTAAAAATTGCAAAACATGAGAAAAAAATTTTTGGACAAATTTCTTTAAAAAATGTGTAAACGAAAATTTTTTTAAATTTTTAAACGTAAATATTTCAGTCGCTATAAGCAATATGATATAGATCGGATACTTTTCTGAATTTGCGAAGTCCGAAGATTTTAAATATGTAATACTTTTTTTATTATATCCAAACTGTTAATTCATATTATTAAAAATTGGAAAATAACAGAAAATTAATTTTGAGAAATTTTTTTTGAACACTGCGTCAACCAACTTCAAGTAAAAAAAATCCTAGTTTAACAATGAAAATTTTGGTAAATGAAACATCAAAGAAAAGACAATGTCATAATCTATCAACTTAAATACTAAATAATGTGTTGATTAACACTCGGGCTAAATTTGGCATCGAAAAGTGAATCGGGAAAAGGGTTATGATAAAAAACCGTAAAACGCACTGCATACGGGTGTCATAAAAAATTAATAAGGATCAAAACCAGTTCAAAAATTTTACATCCCAGATTGAAACTGTGTCAAAAAAACGTGTAAAATGTAAAAAAATTTTGAACTTTTACAAAAGTTCTTAAGAAATGATGTAAAAAACGTGTCCAAAAATTTTTTTCTGAATTTTTACAATTTTTATATTTATTCAGCGACTGATAATTTTAGACAAAAATGAAATTGAAAAAAGATTCGGCTGTGCCGAATCTTTGATACCCTTCACCATATTACCATATTACCATCTTACTATCTTATCGACATCATATTACCATATTACCGACAAATAATAAAATTTTCGCCTTAACGTATGCTTTCATATTTTCACATATATAAATCTAAATTTTTTTCAAACTACGAAAATTTGAATATATAAAAAAAACAATCATAGCAGGCTTTGCTTTTAAAAAATAAACAACAACAATTCCATATTTATTTATTTTTTTATGTGTGTATATACAAACTGACTGCATATACAAAGAACAACAACAACACTGTTATTCATTATATTACTTCTGTTGCTAACTAAACTACTTGTCTTATAGGCAAAAACGTCACTAATAGTCATTACAATGCTTAATATACATGTTTGTGTATGTATTTATGTATATTCTTAACAGATATGTTTTAGTTTTAAAAAATAAACAACAACAATTCCATATCTATTTATTTTTGTACAGACTGCTTATACAAAGAACAACAACAACACTGTTATTCATTATATGACTGCTGTTTCTAACTAAACTACTTGTCTATACAAAAAACAAAAAACGTCACTATTAGCAAATAATATACAACATATAGAAGGCGCATGTCAATGAAAACTGAAATATTTTTTAAAAGTATTTCATGATGCGGGAGGGAAGGCCAAAGGGAAAAGAAGCTTGCGTGTTTTTTATCTCTTTTGTTATGCTCTTGAAATGAATAAAAAACACACGAAAGTCAGTCTCGCACGAGCATTCTTTTTTTTTTAATTCATTTATTTGCAATCTATTTAGTAACAATAATAAGCAAATTAAGTAACATTTTATTTTAAATTACATTTGTTTTAATCTCCAGTGAGATTAAAACGTATACATATATTCTATAATAGATTTATAATAAAGTAATTATAATATTTACATATATTTACAAAACTTAATATTAATTCCTAAAGGGTAAGTCTAAAACATGATACCTTTTGAGTCTCACTATTTCTTCACTGTCGTCTAATAAAGCAATTGCTAGTGGGTTGCTGTGGTTACTAAGTCTTTCAACATATTTTGAACTAAGTTTACTGATTTCTTGTTTAACTTTAGGTATGGATAAATCTTTATGTATGTTATCGTTAGTCACAAACCATGGAGCATTAAGGATCATTCTTAGTGTTTTGGATTGGTAGCGTTGTAAAATTTCAATATTTGAATTACTAGCTGTTCCCCACAGCTGTATTCCATAAGTCCATATGGGTTTCAAGATGGTTTTATACAAAATTATTTTATTTTCAAGACTTAATTCCGAATTTCTGCCAAGTAACCAGTACATTCGTTTTGTTTTAATGTTTAGATGTTCCTTTTTTGCTTTGACGTGTTCTTTCCATGTTAATCTTCTGTCTAAGTGCATTCCAAGATATTTGACACAATTTGAATTTGGTATTTGCTCTCCATTTAAAAAGACCGGAGGACAATCACCTTTTCTTAAAGCAAAAGTTATATGAGATGATTTTTCTGGATTAACACAAACATTCCATTTTTTCAACCATATATTTATGTCATTCAGGTGTGTTTGAATCGATGTTGAGGCCTCTTTAGGGCAAGCATTACTTGATATTAACGCTGTATCATCTGCATATGTGGCGATTGTAACATCCTCTCTTAAAGGCATATCTGATGTGTAAATAGTGTAAAGTACTGGACCAAGTACACTGCCTTGAGGGATACCAGCTTTAATATAACATATATCAGAGTTTGTATTGTTTGTTTTTACATAAAATAGACGATCACTAATGTATGATTTAAGTACCAAATAAAAAGGGGCAGGGAGACGTTGTTTTAATTTATAAAGAAGACCAGGATGCCAAACCCTATCAAAAGCTTGCTTAACGTCTAAAAATACGGCAGAACAATATTGTTTTTTCTCAAGTGCATTTTGTGCTACATTGATTATGCGATGACATTGTTCAGGGGTTCCATGTTTGGTGCGAAAACCAAATTGATATTCAGGTATAATATTTAAATTATTCAATATTGGCTGTAGCCTTTTTAGAAACAGTTTTTCAAATATTTTTGAAAAAGTGCAAAGTAGACTAATCGGTCTATATGAACTTATATTATTTTCTGGTTTATTTGGCTTAACCACCATTATTATTTCAGCACATTTCCATTGAGCTGGGTAATGACCCAGTCTCATAATAGCATTATAAATATATGTGAGTAGTAGTAATGCTTTCTTTGGTAAAACTTTTATGTCTTTAGCCCCTATTTTATCATATCCAGGAGATTTTTTAGTATTTAACAAAGAAATTTCTCGTTCTACTTCTTTTGGGGTTATATGTCTAATAGGTAGATCCATTTGACAAGGGCTGTCCAGATATGATAAAACTTTATTTTGATCACTAAGACTATTAAAAGAAATTGGTTGAAATGTTGACTCTAGGTATTTCGCAAAAGCATGTGCTTTAGCTTTATCTGATTTACACCAAGTGTCATTTTGATCTTTTATTGGTATATTTCTTTTACAAGGTCTTTTTAAATATTTAGTAGCATTCCATAGTTTATGTTCAGAATCTTGATGACTGCTTAGATTTCTGAGATAATTGGAGAGTTGTTCATTTTTCGCTTCATTTAGACGTCTTTTTAGTTCATTACAGGCTCTGTTAAGATTTAATTTATTTATTGCACTTCTGTTATTCTTCCACATTCTCCTCAATCTTCTTTTAATTCTTATTAAATCTCTTATTTCTCTCGAAACTAGTACTTTATTTCTTGTATTTCCATATATTTGATTTGGCGAAGATAAATAAGCTGATTCGTGGATAATATTAGTTAAATGTTCAACAGCATCATCTATATCAGTGGGTTCTTTTAATTTAATGTTTAAATGTATGTTTTGCTCCAACCAGTATTTAAATGATTCTATATCAGTATTAGATGTAATTACTTTACAGTTAGTATCTTCAAACAAGCATGTATCATAATTAATGATTAGGGGAGAGTGATCTGAATTCAGATCATCTGTATCTAAAATATTTAACATATGACTAGAAATTCCATTGTAAATGACGAAATCCAATAAATCTGGTATCTTTCTTGGATCACTTGGCCAGTAAGTTGGCCTTCCTGTTGTTAATATAGAATATTTGTTGTCTATAACATTTTTATAAAGTTCCTTGCCCTTAGGATTTGCAAGACGAGATCCCCACCAAGGATGCTTCGCATTGAAATCGCCACCTACGATAAATCTTTGGCCAATTGTATTAAAAAAGCTTTGGTAATCATTATATTTAATATTATGCCTTGGAGGAAAGTAAACTGAGTATATTGATACATCACTATTATTGCACTTAATACTTATACCAGCAGCTTGTAGGTGAGATTTTTGATATTCATCTAGCACAACGTACTTTATAGATGATTTAACTAATATTGCTGACCCCCCATGGGCTCTATTATCAGGATGATTACAGGAGATAAGATCAAATCCATTTATCTTAAAATATGTTTTGTTTGTGAAATGTGTCTCTGATATTAAAAATATATCTATATGATTAAGTTTTATAAAAGTGTCAATTTCCTTGGTATGGTTAGAAAGACCGTTGGCATTCCATATTGCTAAACGTAAATTTATTTGCATAGTTTAGATATTAGCATAGTAATCATGTTTAATAAATTAGATAACAAAGATTCAATTCTTTCCATAGAATTATTATTGTTAGTATTTTCTTGGTTATTGTTGTTTCTTAATACTTCAGAGTAAGATTGATTATTATTTTGTTGATAATTTTTAGAATGTGTAATATTAGGATGGATTTGAGGAAAATGATTTGAGGAATTGAGATTATCTGAATTGAAGTTTACATGACGATTAGATGAAATGTTGGGCCTTTTAGAAATAATATTTTGGTAAATTTGGCATCCTCTGTAGTTTGCAGTATGATTTTTTAAGCAGTTAACACAACGGGCTGGTGAATTTATGTCTTTTTTACACTCCGCAGTTGGGTGATTTAAACCGCATTTAACGCAGTTAAAAGGACGGTTACAATAAGATTTTGTATGACCAAAAAGCTGACAACGGTGGCATTGAACTAGTTCGTTTCTTTTTCTAGGAGCTTCAACAGTGATCAAAGCATTATTAATATGCTTCATTTTATATATATCTTTATTATTAGGTTTAGGATCAAGGTCAATAAAAAACATAGGTAATGGTTCTTTGGTAAGTCTACTATGTACATTAGTTACACTACGTACTTGATGCCCTAATAACAACAGTTCGGCTTTTATATCCTCAATAGGAGTGGTGTAATGAAGTCCTTTTATAACAACCCTATAAGAACGGTCTTGTTTCAATTGGTACGTATGGAAGCCTATATTACGGCCTTCTAAATATTTCACTAGAGTTCTATATGAATCAATTGTTTTTATCATTAATCTAATCTGATTATTTTTTAACGACTTATAATTAAAATTCTCTTTTGGTATTATATTACCTATATTACAAATCATTTTATTTACATCAACTATATCTGGTATGTATATTGGCGGTGGTTTTGGTGTTGTTGTTTCATTGTCTTCTTCCTCATCATTATTTTGGAGTACTGCAAATTTGTTGCTAGACGATGGAATTTCATCACTTGCTAATGTTTGGCGTTTGTTTTTGTAAATTTTTGGTGATTCTGTTTGATTGCGCTTTCTAGGTCTTTTTATTATTTGCTGCCAGTTCAATAAGCTACTTTGACTAGCTTGACTACCTGAATCGGCATCATCATCCTCAGCATCCATGGTATTGTTATTGTTGATAAACAATAACAATTGGTTAACACTATTAAATTGTTTTTATAAATATTTCACGAATTTTTATGTTTTGTGTTGTGGGGTTTAAAATTATTCACTTTGTTTTTATATTTTATTACTAAAATATTTTTGTTTATTTATTTCAATAATATTTACACTTAAGTAATGAGTTTACGTCTTTTCACTATGAAGGTTGATGAAAGAGTACACGAGCATTCAAGCAAGAATGTTGTGTTACTGCTTGTTGCTTGAGATACACTCATGAAAAATATTTAATATTAAGTAGGATTAATTAATATGATTTTTTAATTATATAACTAACTTTTTTTAATTAATAATGTACTACAGTTAATTTTTTATTATAAAATACAAATCTGAAATAATCGTTCGTGCTGAATTATTCGATATTTTTTAATAAGAAATTAAAATCCTAAATTAATAATTTATCGTTATATATTTTTTTTTTTTTTTAATCAAATAATAGAAAAAATAAACATTAAATCTTAATTTTTATGATTACTATGGTAATCGTTGCGATCCCTGGTTATTACTATTCAAATTCTAAACTAGTAACGTGTATTTCCACTTACAAGTCTTGAATTGACGAAGAAACTTTCAAAATAAAATAACTATAAAAATGATGTTATTTTTTGGTGTATAATTTCATAATGGGAAAAACAAAACATACACAAACATAATTGTGAATGTATGAGTGTGGCGATCGCTGGTGTAGTGCCTATAAAAAAGTGGAAACAAGGAATTGGTCGTTTATTTACTAAAGGAGATAAAATACGATCGTGTATGTTAGTGTAGGGCATATGCATATGTGTTTTGTTGTTTTAAAAGTAGAAATACTTTAATCATCACCGAACTACTTATACCTTTTTTAACGTCATATGAGCTTATGTAAATATACTTTCAGAATATCAAATTTGTATTTTAACATTTGATTTGTGTAGTTTGAATACTTATGTATTCAAAGTAACAGATGTTAAAGTTAAGTATATTAATTAATTAAATAAATAAAAACAAAAATATAAAATTATATCCACTTGAAAAAAATATAAAAAAATATTTTTATTTTTTTTATTCATAACAAATTTGTCACCAAAAAAATTAGATTTTTCTTTAATAATTTTGTTTTATTCTGTAAAGAAGGTGGAATTATATTGAAAAAAGATCTTTTGAAAAAATATTTAATTTGTATATACCTTCTATATAAAAAAATTATTATGACAAAAATAAATAAATGAGTAAATAAAAAATAACTTGTTTCCTGCCAAAAAAAAAAAAATTATATATTAAAAAAAATCAGTATTTTTGTTTATAAAAAAATTTAGGTCTATAAATTGAAACTTTGCTGTATGAATATTTATTTCTTTTTGTATAAAAAAATAAAAACTTTTTGCTTAGAAATAGGAAATCAAAAAAACTTCTTTATTTTTCAAAATAAATGTTATTTCTGCCCAAAAATAAAAGAAATGAAATACTTTTTTTATTCAAAACTATTTTTTTACTAAATAAAATATATATTATTTAAAAATAAGTTTTAAAATTGAAAATATTAATATTATTTATTTCTAAAAAAATGTATATTTTAATAACAATTTCTTATTTCAAATAAAATACAACTCAAAAACATGGAAAAAACCACAAAATAATTTTTTTTCCGAAAAAAAGGAAAAACTTTTATTTATTATTTACTTTATTTTTATTTTTCTTTCTAAAAAATCCAAAAAATGGAAAAATATATACTTTTAAAAATGAAAAAATTTAAATATTTTTTTAAATAATAATTTCAAAAACTAAAAATTCTCTATAAAAACTTTTTTTTAATAATAATAAAAAAAAACACCAAAAACAAATTATATGCACATTTTATGAAATATATAAGAATATAATATATAAAAGTAAAATATAACAATTATTAGTTTATCAAAAATATAACTATAAAATATAAATTGACAACTTTGAAATCATACAAAAATTTGTCACGTCAATAAGAAAGGTATAAGCACGTCGGTGCAGATCAAAGTATTTCTACTTGTAAAACAACAAAACATGTATGGTATGCCCTACAGTAATATTAACGTTCATATCTTTTCCATTAGTAAATAAACAACTAAAAATTCTGTTGGCACTTTTTTCAAACTACAAGAAATAAATTGTTTCTTTCAATTTTAAATAAAGATCTTTATAAATGTACAATCTTATATATATGTGTGCGTGTTTTTATTTGCAATTCTTTATAAGGAATACACACATGTACAACACATATATTTAAACTCTTTCTCTCTCTCTGTTTTGGTGGTGGATTTAGTTTTCCCTTGCTACTTATCCCCAGGGCTGTCAGATGTGGCGATTTTTCGCCAAACGTGGCGATTTTTAATTGCTCTTGGCGACTGAATTTTCCGTTTTGCGACATGGCGAATTTTTTGGCGATTTTTATCAAGGTGGCGATTTATTTGGCTAATTTTTAAAACTTTATTAAATAGGTATTCGCATAGCAAAACTATTTTGTTTTCTTACTAGCTAACATCTATTTTTAGAATTGTTTATCCAAAACGGCGGTTCTCAAATGGATGTCCGCGGTTCTCAACAAGGGGATCTTTAAACAGATAATATGTATATTAATTTCTCCATACTTATAAAATAAAGTTGCAAAGTTGCAAAAAAATATAGAGTAAAAATTCCAAAACTATTGTTTGTGCATGATTTTTATTATCATTCTGGTAATTTTTTCAAATTGTAAAAAAAACCTTTAACGATATTTCGTCCTTGGCATAAGACGTTTATTAGCAATTTTAAAATCCATTTTCAAATATAAACGTTTTATCTTAAATTTATAATTAATTGAAATCAAATGTTTACTATTTTCTTAAATATAGCCTGATTTAACAAAAGAATTTGGTATCAAATATGCCATTAATTTTTAAGTTTAAGTATTAATTTATTTTTGGATTAAGAATTATTTAGGAAAAACATTTGATATGAAATTGAGAGGGTATCACTTTTTTTTCAAATGAATATTAATTTTTATTCAAACTTGAAATTCAACGTATTTTCAGAAATACCTTTAAATTATTAAAGTTAAAGGCACGAAGCAAGAGTTTGTAAAAACCCCACACAGCAATTTTTTTCTGCTGCTATTCTGAGTTCGTAGGATAGAGGAGAGAATAAACATTTACATTCATTTCACCTCTCTCGTCTACGAACTCAAAATTACAGCAAGAAAAATTGCTGTTAATGAACCCCGACTAACAAAATCAAGATCCTTAATTTATAAATATCTTCAATAAATGTTTGATAATTTGTTGTCCATCATCTTCCAAATATGAAAAGAAACGTTCATGAATAAATTAATTCTTCGAAGCAATTTATAAGTTTAATAGGACAAATATTCATTATATAATTTTAGAATTATTCTGTTAAAAAATATAATAAATTTCAATAAATTTTTAAAATTGTTGACCTAAAATTGAGTTATATATGTCAGAAAAGTGTATTGAAATTAATATTTTTTTTATTCAATTATTATTAGCTACTGAAATTATCATTGACTTTGTTGAAGCTGAATTTACATTTTAAAATTATATAAAATTTGAAGCACTAAATATTTTAGTTGTTTAGTTTTTCATTAAAAAAAAAAAAAATGCATAAAATTAAATTTTGGCGATTTTTGGCGATTTCTGATTAACAATTTGGCGACAGAAGCTCAAAAAAATCTGACAACCCTGCTTATCCCCCTCATCATGCAAAATGTTGAGAGCGAGAATTACATGAGAGCAGGTTCTATGATTAGAACCCGCCATAAGAAATTTTGTTTCTACATGATGCGCCTTCTATATATGAATATTCTTTGCTATTAGTCATTACAATGCTTAATATACATGTTTGTGTGTGTATTTATATTCTTAACAGATTTTTTTTTGGGCCATAACTCTGTTGATTATGAACGAATTTGGTTTATTAAAAAAAACGAAATTTTATAAAAACATTTATGACTGATCTATATAAAAATAAAAATCTGTAGCTTGAACAAGGGCTTCAAAAATAAAAAATTCGTTTTCCCCGATATCTCAGTTATTACTGAACCGATTTATTTCATTTTTTCAGAACAAAAATTCAGAAAATAATTTCCGAGTCCCCTTTAAAAATTCGAAGTCCCTGGTATATACAGAGGCTTCAGAAACTGAAAAACCGGTTCCAAAAACCGGTTTTTAAAGCATATCTCCGCCATTTATAAACCGATCCTGCTGATTCCAAAAACCGAAATTTTATAAAAATATTTGTGATCGATCTGTATAAAAATAAAAATCTATAGCTTAAACCAGGGCTTCAAAAAATAAAAAATGCGTTTTGTCCGATATCTCAGTTATTATTGAACCGATTTATTTCATTTTTTCAGAACAAAAATTTAGAAAAAAATGTCCGAGACTTCTTTGTAAAAACGAAGTGCCTAGTATATACAGAGGCTTCAGAAACTGGAAAACCGGTTCTAAAAACCGGTTTTTTTAACATATCTCCGCATTGTATGAACCGATCTTGCTGAATTCCAATAGCAAAATTCTCAAAAGCATTTCCGATCGTTTGATATATATATTATATATGTCAGTTATCGACACACGGACGGACGGACATGGTCCTATCGTCATCATTTCTTACAAGGATCCCGAAAATGTAAACTTTTTTGCTCTCCGACGAAAATTGTGAGAATTACAAACGGAATGACAAACTTATATATATCCTTTACACCTTTGGTGAAGGGTATAATAATAAGCATATTTGTATTCTTTGGAGTCTCTAGTTTAATAAAAATATAACATTTTTGAGATATCCTATACAGGTACCTAAATACTTATTTACATTTGAAAATGTAAAATTTTTTTCGTTTACATGCTTTATATTAACAAATAAAATAATAAATAAAATAATAAATAAAATTAAAAATCAATTAATTTTTATTTATGTTCCACACTTAGTCATAATCCACATTTGAAAAATGTTTGAGAATTTCATTTGATAATGATTTGATAATAGCATAGCATTTCTCAATTTGAGAATTAATTCCCCTTTTTGTTGAGAAAGCTATTATTTTCAAGTTATTTTCAAAGCGTCAAACGTTTGACGTTTGAGAAAGGGTTTGATTACAAATCATTCTCAATTTGATATGTGTTTGCTGGGTATATATATAAAAATTAATGTGTGTTTATTTGTATGTATGTTTGTTTGAAGTCTATACTCGCCTAAACGGCTAAACCGATTTTCTTGAATTTTTCACAGTGTGTTCCTATATACCTGGAAGGAAAAATAGGCTACTTTTTATTTTGAAATTCCAAGTGGGCGAGATGCCACGCCCACTTACTAAATAACTAAAGTAATATATCTCGGAAATTGGTAATACTAGAGTCCTCAAATTTTGCACGAACAACTTTGACACCTATATGAACATTCTGGAAAAAAAATAGGCGAACTAGCACATCCCACGCCTAATATTGCTTGCCAATACCAAATGCCGTAAATTTAGGAAACTATTACAGTTACAGTTACATTTCCCAAATTTTGTACAATAAACTTAAGTGTCAATGTGAACATTTTGTGCAAAAATAGGCGGAAAAGAAATAGTGGGCGTGTCATCTCTCATATAAAGTTAATAGCAAAATTTGTATATCTGGGAAACTATAAAAGTTAGAGAGCTCAAATTTTGTACGACTAGCATTAGCTTCAATATGAATATTTTAGACAAAAGTTGGTACACTAGCAATAGTGGGCGTGGCACCTCCCATATAAATAAAATATTAAATTATCATATCTGAGAAAATATAACAGTTAGAGTTCTAAAATTTTGTCGGAGACAATTTGGTATCAATATTAATATTTAAGAAAAATATGGGCGGACTAGAAGTAGGGGGCATGGTACCTCCCATATGAATTAAATGCAAAAATTCGTATATCTGGGAAGCTATTGGAGTTGGAATGCTCAAATTTTGCACAAAGAATTTTGACATCCATGAAAACATTTGTCTAATAAATTAGCGGATTATGGAGGATGCCACGCCCACTGTTTTAAAACTCTTAAACGGTTGCACCGATTTTCACGAAATTTGACACACAGATAGTACCAGTGCCGGTGGTCATTATAGGTTATGAAAGAAATGGGTTGGATGCCACGCCCACATATTACGCACACTTTTTAAAAATCTCAAACGACTGTACCGATTTTCACGAAATTTGACACACAGATAGTACCAGTGCCGGTGGTCGTTATGGGCTGTGAAAGAACTGGGTTGGATGCCACGCCCCCATTTTACGCCCACTTTTTGAAACTCTTAAAGGGTTGTACCGATTTTGAAGAAATTTGACATACAGATAGTACCAGTGCCGGTGGTCGTTTTAGTAAGAACTGGCCCACATTTTACGCCCACTTTTTAAAACCCCTAAACGGTAGCAAATGTTCGATATTTCCTTTTTAGGGGGTAGCGAAGCGCACCGGGTTACGCTCGTACACTAATAAATTTTTTACTATTCATTTAATATTCTTATATCACGATGTTGACACCAAGCGTAGAGTGGCAAAACTTTCTATTAATTAAGATGATTTAAAGCTGTAACATATATATATATATATTTTTTTTTTTTTTCGAATAACTTTTTAGCTTTTTTGAACTAAAGTTTTTATGCTGAAAAACTTTCTTTTAACCATATGTGAGACTCAAAATATTAAAACATTTTTTCACAGTTCTTTTAAAACCTTAAAATTTGTTATGGTTGATTTTATGGTAAGCGAAAATTTTTTCCGGATTATAATAACAAATTTGGTTAAAATATAAGAAATATAGTGTTTTTATGGTTACAATAAAATAATTCCATTGCAATAAAAACGCCATAATTTTTATTTTATGGTAAAAGAATAATTTTTCCTTTGGAAATAAATATGCCATAATGCCATAATTAAAAAATTCCAAATGAATAAAAGTTTCAAAAAGAACTGACTTTAATAGTGCCTCCTACATAGCACTTCTTAGAATTATATGTTTTTATTAGAAAAATTTAACATTTCTTCTCTTACAAAATTTAGTAAGGATTCAAATGTAGATTTATTTATTTTGTATTAAAAAAAATCCAAATTTCCCTTATTAGTTTCTTTTTTTTTTTTTTCAATTCACAATCACAATAATGTTGACTGAATCAAGCGTAAAGCAGCAAAACTAAATTTCATAAGAAAAAAAGGTTTAGAACTTCGATATATATTTTCTGCTGTCCCTTAGTGTATGCTTAAGTCCAAACTTAGTTAAGAAACTTTCAAATAAAAGCTCACACTTAGGTAATATTTCTTATTACAGTTCAAAACCTAAGTTGACAAGAAAATAAACAAAAAGCTTAGAGCTTTTATGTATTTACATTAGGTTGCTTCTACTTTTCTAGAGTTTTTCCTCAGAAATTAATTCAATTTTATTTTCTTTATTCTAAAACTTTTATCCATAATTATTTTAACTTTTTATTATATATTTTTTTCTTTCGATTATTATTTGCTTATAATAATGTCAAAGATCCTTTAATATATCAAATCTAGTTTTTTATGCTTAACACTTTTGATGACACCCTAATGTAAGTATCAAAAGTAAATAAAATAACGAAAATAATTAATAATTTAAAAAATTTATAGAAATCTGCAGCCATAGAGTAACACATAGAGACGAAATTCTCGATTGACAATTAAACAAAATTGTTGTTTTGTAAACAAAAAATTATTTTTATTTTCTTTTTAGCAACAACAAAATGTATTTGATTACATGTATTTTGTTGTTGCATGAGTTAGGTTTTTGACAACCGACTTAGGTTTTTGACAATTAGTTTCGTCTCTTGTTTCTCTTTGTCTGCAGCTTTTAAGCCACATAATTAAAAAAGGTGTTATGCAAAATATATAGCCACACAGAAAAGATTCATTTGTAATTTTTTTAGCTGATTTTTAAATTTTAAAAAATTTTTGTTGGTTTTTTTTTTTTTTGTAATTAATTTTTTGTTTATTTTCAATAATTATTTTTTGAAGACTTCAGAAAATGTTCACACTCATGATACATTTAATAACAAGGTAGAAATTATTAGAGAGAGTTGTAATTTTCAAGGCATGTAAATAAAGTCAATTAATTAATTGAAAAAATTAAAACAAAACAACACATGAAAAAATTTAAATATGTTTTGTTTACATTTGAAATGTGGAAATTTTGTTGGATATTTTGCGAAATATAACACGTATATTTTTCAAAATGATATTCTGTGCACAATTCGTTATACACATATTAGTTTTTTCACATAAAAAGTTAATTTTTCACAATTTTTAATTTTGATATCAAATTTAAAAAAAAAAAAAAAAAAATCGTTAAGTGTTCCTTATTTTTACATTTTCTTTTGACTGACTTTTTAAATAAATTTGAGAACTCTCTCTTTAATAATTTACCTTGTTTATTCATTGTATCATGTTCACACTTAGGAAAAACTTCAGAGATAGGAAAAGAAAAATTTCACCAAAAATTCGAAATTTCAACAAAAATTTGATATTTTAAATCAAAATTTAAAATTTCAAAAATTTCCCAATAATTTAAAGTTTAACCAAAAATCCAAAATCCGATTTCTCTCAATTGAATTAAAAATAACACAATTACTGAACTGATCTCAGATTTTTGTTGTAATCATAAGAAAAATACCATTCTATTAGGGTGAAGGTAACCCTTAAAAAATGTTACACAGTAACAAGGCCAACATCTTTCTTCAGAAAAGAAAACGCTATTAGTATAGACACCATAGTATAATTACAAAAACAACAATTGCTTGTATATTGTTAGTGTAAAACTATTGCACATACCTCGTGGTCCTCACCCAACGTAAAATACATTTAGACCTCGATTATTCGTAATTCGATTAACCGGCAAGGTCGATTATCCGGGAAAGAAAATTTATAATTGTTTTCTTTTTTTTTTTTTTTCATCCAACTAATTTTTTTTTGCATCGATTAACCGTGATTACCTTTATTATCCGGGATTCTAAGCATCATTTTTTCGATTGCTTTTGAACAATCAAACACAATTTGAATAAAACAAAAAAAGGAAATTTCCTCGTTTGAATAAGATGAGTCAGAGCAATGTAAAATCCAAGTTAACTTTTACTGCAGTCATGAAAAGCTAGTTAAGGAAAAATATAAATTTGAAAAAGAAGAAAGAAACAAAACTATATGATTTTTTTTAAGAAATTATGTAAAATGAAACCCTTATTATGTTTTTTCCAAAATTATTATATTTTCGTTATACTATTAAACATTTATATTAAATCTCTGATTAATTTAATTATAAAATTTAAAATACTACTCAAAATTTTTACTCAATTAACTGGGAAAATTGATTATCCAGATTGCTTCCGGCCCCGACCATTACGGATAATCGAGGGCTAATCGAGGTATTTAATAAATATTATTTTACTTACAAAAACAACAATTTGACAGTTTCGCTAGGTACTGTATTGTTTAAAGAAAAATATAATTTTTTAATCATTTTTCGAATTTCAGACGATAATATTTAGTATTAAGACTTTTCGAAAGTAAAAAATATTACGTATTTCATCGGCATGTCAAAAACTCCGATAGAAAATCCTTAAGTAGTTTACACGGACATTGTTTGCAAACTCTCACCTTTATGAAATTCAAGATGAATTTAATGCAAATATTGATTTCAACATTTTCTTTAAATATTTTATTGCTTTTATTTTTAGTTTATAAAAAAATGTAACATTATACATATGAAAATCAAAAGTTTTTGAACAATTTCAAAAAAATTTAATATCATTGTATTTCGAAAAAAATCATAATAATTTTTCATAATCAAACAATTTGTATTCAGACGATAAGTAAATATTTTCATATTCGAATTTTTGACAATTATTAATATTGAATATTATCGTCTGAAAGTAAGTACCTTTAATAACATTTGAAAGAAACCAAAAGTTAGATTTTCATAAAATAATTTACATACAGTATTATGAAAAAACATGTCATCCAAAATTTATTATAAAAAATGTTGGCCATAATATGTATGTATAATACATACTGTTTATAGACAGCTACGAAAGTTTTATTGAAATTTTATTCCGCATCGTTATAGACCAGATTAAAACAAGCGCGAATGTTATATTCGGCTCAACCGAATCTGTATCAACCTTTTCAAATTTTACGTTATATGGGAGATGGGCTGCAAAGTGAGCGAACCACGCCCATCTTTTTGATGGTTGGTATGAAAAAAATAATTTACTGGTTTATTGCCTGCCATATGGGACACGAGAGTTTAATAAAAAGAGAATTAAATCAAAGCCAAAAAATCTTTTAAAATTAAAAAAATATAATTGAAAACTCAAAAAAACTTGGATTGTTTTAATGTTTTATGAAAAAATATTGTTAAATAAATTTTAATTGCATCATAATTTACATTTGCTGATTAAATATTGCTTATTTGTGATAATTTTTTACCTTTAAATTTACTCCAAAAAATTATGAGAAACCTATGAATGCTGAAAACATTTTTTTTATTCACTGGATTTATATTTATCTCATGTGACCCCATTTTATTTAATTTCGCAATAAATATCTTAAAAGATTTATGTCAAGATTATTTATTAAAAATATTTTATTTTCATTTTTTTTATCTTTATTTTTATTTAAAATTAAGTATTGCAGAAGTATACACAATTAGCCCCCAGTATCTATCTAACCTTTGTTTTGGATGCTAGTTGTTATTATTATATTAACTATCGAGATTTTTAACGTCTTTTTAGTCTTTTTTCTCAAATAGTACATAATTGCAATTTACATATGTTATACATATAAATAGTATGCGCGTTTTTTATGAAAAAATTTTTAACTACATTTTCTTTATGAAAATAAATTTTAATTAATCAAGGAAAATTATCGATATTTTTGCTATTTTTTTCGGGAAACCTCCTTCATAAATCTATCGCTGGAGAACTTCTGTGGTAATTACATATATCGGAAAAAAAAACTGGCCAAGTGATATTTAACAGCTATTCGTCGGTTGGCCAATTCTTTATGATCAATAGAGTTCAGAGACCGATGGAAATGGTAGTCAAACGGTGGAAGGGTGGGTACGAGCTGTACGATTGGTGGTACATTTAAACATCCTAGCGATTTGAAAGTGCAAAATAGCTCAAAATATGTACAAAGTTGTATACACAAAATTACAAATATTTTTCGAAGTATTTATTATATAAGATTTATTGAGATGTCATATTAAAGGTATCAAAATTACCTTTAATATGACGTCTCAACACCAAAATGGTCCCATATCTCGCGATTTTTTGTTCGCGAGTAAATATCTCGAAAAATGGTTTTTTTAAAATTAAAAAAAAATATATATATTAATGATGAAAATGTTTTCTATAACCGTGGAAAGTGGAACTCGCAATATTTTAGGAGTTATAACAACAAATGTCATAATAAATACGGAAAAATATTTATTGCAATTTGTATTGTTTTGTTTGTAATAAAATAGAAAAATCGACAATTTCTTCCAAAAATCATCTGAATGCAATAAAATTCGGCAAGAATATTAATATTGACGCTGGTAACGCAAATGCCGAGTTTAAGTTTGATTACCGCGATAGTTCGTGATTTATAATATCTCAAAAATAAAAAACTGTATTTTTAAAAACACGAAATATCTTCCAAAATATTTACGATACAACAACGTTCATTGAGACGAATATTTAAAGGTAAAAATTATGGATGAAACATGTTTTTATGTTGAATTTTATTGATGGATAATTCGCGAATTAAATTTCGCGGTCGCGTATTTCACAAAGTGGTACTTTTAAAATCGTGAAAAATATATATTTAGAGGATGGATGGAACCATTCTGAATGCTCTCTGTAAGCATCGTGATGGGACTCTCAATGGTTTTTGAGTTATAGAAAAAAATCACAACGAAAAATGAACAAATTCTTGCTTAAAATTTCTTTCAAAATAATTACACTGCGTTATATTTATTGTAATAACTCAGAAGCCATTGAGAGACCGTCCCATCACGATACTTACAGAGAACATTCAAAATGGTTCCATCCTGTAAATCAGAGATGCCCATCTATAAAAGTATATTGATTTTGTCATTCCGTGTATAACATGTCGAAGGAATCATCTAAGACCCCACAAAGTATATATTTTCTGGGTCCTGGTTAGATTCTGAGTCGATCTAGCTATGTCCGTCCGTCTGTCCGTCTGTTGAAAGCAGGATAGGGCTCGAACGGGACAACGTAGGGGGACGAAATTTGGCACGAATATTTTTCTTATGTAAGGTTTGAAATGGGCAATATAATATAATTTTGTTCTTTAATTAGCTAAAAAAAAAAACAAATGAAATCGGTCGGAAACACTAAGATATATATGAAAAAAACTGGACTAAGAACATGCAAAATTGAAGTACTTAAAAATTCAAATGCAAATAACTCAAAAACTATAAGAGATAAATAAATAGGACATGCAAAAAGCATGTTTTTTATAGGTCTTATCCAGTGCCTACAACAATGTATAAAAATATTTGAAATTGGACGAGAAACAAAAATTTGGCAAGCGATTAAAAAATGTGTATGTCAGAGGTACCCAACTTTGAGCCCTTTTAGCTCCGCCCACGAGGGGTCTGTACGGCCCCCATTCCAAACTTATTGTATACTCCTCTGCTATGCATATACCAAATTTCATGCAAATCCAACCAGTCGATCAGATCTTACAGATTTATTTCCAAAAAATTTCGATTCTGCACCACTGTGCACTGTATAAGAAATAATGGCGAAAATATTATGCAAATATGCTTTTATATGCAATTAAAAAAAGTCGTTCAAAAAATTTACTTTTTTCATAAAATCTCCACTCCCTGCATTCGTTTTTGGTCAGGCGGGAAGCAGTTTAGTCTCAAATCGTTCTAAATCATTTTTCTAATAAAATGTCGTCAATAAATTTAAAAAAGCTCGCCTTTTTCTAAAATTTACCATTTTCGACCAATGCTGGATGTAGGGTGCAAGCTTAAATCGGTTCAAAATTTCTATATTAGCCATTTATGTATGAAGCCTTTTGAAATATATGAAGAACAAAATTTTTTCGTTAACGGAACTTTGAGAAAAAAGTGAAATTGTCTATAATTTTATAAAAAAATAGCAATTTTTCATACTAATTTCAGAGTGCTGACTGACTTTGATATTTTTTACCGTCTAGACGGATTAAGATAGAAGATAATCCAAAAATTCTTTCAGCATATTATTTTGAAATATATAAAAAATTACAGAATATTTTGAAAAAAATTTTACCTCATATACCTCAGGACTTTTCCCGAAAAACCAAAGAAAGTCGAGGCAAAAAATCAAAAATTAAAAATTCAAGTGTAAAAAATATCTTTTTAACTTTAAGAGTACTTACTTATTTTTCTTTGCCCTGCTGCTAAGTACAGAAATATAAAAAATCTTTAAAATCGATCGGACTTTTTTTTGTATAATATAAGTTTAATTAAGTTTTTTTAAACTTTTACGTACTTCGAGGTAGTCAACTTTGACGCCTTTTTGTAGCTTATCTTGTAATAATCACAGGATGACTTCAAGATAATTTTACTGAAAGTTAGGTCCTCCCTCTTCTACAACAACTCTTCCATACATTTTTCAATTTAATCCGAGCAAAAAAACCAAAAAAATTTGCGTTTGACCCACTGTGTGTTGTGCTACCTACAAAATGAGCGACATCGGGCGTATAGTAGCAAAATTACTTCAATAGTTAATGGTTTCGAACTTCGATAATACTTTCACTATTCAATTTTAGTACAGTCCTTTTCAAACCGTAAAATGTTCATGTCTTGGCTTAAAAATTGATTTAGTAAATCCCACAACCCGAAAAATCACTTTTCACCACGATTTTTATAATTCCCGTATTCTTTTTGCAATCCGGATTCGTTTAAATAGGACATCCGCGATTTCCCCAGGTGTGTGCGCGCTGCTGCTGCTTGGCTGCTCTGCTGCTCTGCTAACAACGATTGATGTTGTATGTGTTTGTCGAGTTGAGTATGTGTGTGTGGTGTGGAGTGTTGGGTGGGTGGTGGATCAGAAAAGGAGGGGGAGAGAAATAAAAAAATTCTCCATACCCCGTCGCCCTCAGAAAATTTTTATGGCGTGGTGAAAAAAGTGTGGTGAATATAGGGAGGGTGTGGTGAATAAAAATCAAGTGTGGTGAATAAAAAAGAAATTCACCACAAATTCCGTTATCCCAAATAAATTAGGGTTGCCGTAGTGCAAAAACAAAAAAGGGTTGCCATTGTTATTTTTTCTTAAAATCGCTTTTTTGAAAGATGTTTATTTCGATAATCTGGCAACTCTTTAGTCGCAATCATATGTTTGTTTTGACATCGTATGTCAAAACAAGTATGATGCAAGTATTGTTTTTGTTTTTATTTTGTTTTTCTTAAGCGTTTTGGAGATAAAGTTCATTTTTTCTGTCCTGATTGTAAAAGAAGCGCATTCGGATTTAACAAGTGCAAAAGTTAAACATTAATTAAATTTAACGCCATATAAATAATAATTCAAGTCGAAAGAATTACAAATTGTTTTAAAGACGACAGTGATAAGAAAAGTGAAAAAAAATTTAAGAAAAATTATTAATTTACAGGGCGTTCGTACAACAAAAACAAATAAATGACGTACAAATTAATTAAAAACTACGCAAATTGTTAGACAACAAAGAAATTCCTCATTAACTCTATTATTTTTTAACAAATGAGATTTGAATAAAGATTATTGGAGTTGTGTGTAGATGTAAGTAAGTAATATTCTTGAAAAGGGAGCTGAAGAAAATGCTAAACTATGATACCATCAGTGACGATGAACGCCAGACATTGGTCAACAATGAACAACAGCTCGCTGTAGTGGATGATGACGATTTGTATGCGGGCGGTTTTATAGATGAACAATCATATAATCAAAATGAGAACTTTATGCCCGCCACTTTACCCCAACGTACTTATGATGATGATTTTCAGAACATTGAATTGCAAAGTCATGTTCAATTCTCTGATGCTCCTCCAGATCGTTGGAATTATACCTACGTAGTATTCTATTTATTGGGCATAGGCACTATGACGCCATGGAATTTTTTTATAACGGCTGAAGATGTAAGTATATTAAATTTTGATTGAAATGTTAGTTATCATATTGTTTTTTGCATGTTATTTCGTTGTTATTTGACCAAGGAAATTTTCCATTATTTGTTTAAAAACCGTATATATACATATATTTAATTGTTGTTTTATTCATATTTTATTACAAGTATGATGTGTATTACTTTGTTTTCGCATTATGAAGCTATAAACATTGCACTATCAACACTAGCTTACTAACAAATCCATATTCTTTATTCATTGTTATATTCTTTGTGATTAGCTAAAGAAAATGAATATGTAAATAAATATTCCATGCTGTTTTTGTCTTCCAAATTAGGTTACAATTTTCGACCTAGTCAAATGAATATAGTAAGTACGCTTAAATAAATGTCTCATTTGTTAAACATAATTATTTTTTAAATATTCAAAGAATAAATAGAGATTTCTTTATATCCAGACAGCCAACCATTTTTATATTATTTTTCCATTTCTTCGCATTTGCCTGTAATTGATATATTTAGTTCGAGTCCAACATCTATTGTAATTAAATAAATAGGTTTCTAACACCAAACTGACATTAGCACTTAATCGCGTACATACTACATACAGTGTCTCACATAGTTAATGAATTTTAATTTTTAAATAAAAATATTAGTTATTTTTTAAATATGCGCTTGAAAAACCACGAAAAATTGGTGTTATATGCACAGAAATATGCAAAAATAGCATGAATATGTATATAAAAACCGACGAATTTATGCATTCTTATATATAAATGTGTAGAAAATATGCACAAATATGCATTTTTTAACTTTCAATCTCTATAGATTTCAATGTTTATAAAAATATAACTATTTTAATTTTAAGTATCATATTAGACGCTTCCGAATTTTTTTTTTTTTACAATATTTACAATGTACTCAAAATGTTCACCAAAAATTTTTTAGAAATCATTTCATTGAACTCTAAAAAATCACCAAAAAATTGTGTTTTTGTTAAGAAAACTATCCATTATATGCAAATTTATGCAAAGATTTAAAATATTAGCATTTTTTGTGAAATTCTTTTTAAATATGCAAATGCTTACTTTCCAAGTGAAAAGCTTGAAAAACTTGCCCTGGTTATAACATTAGGTAAACAAAAAATAATAATTTTTTATGAATGTAATTTTTTGCCTGATTTGTCTTCTACCAAATGCGGCAAAAAGTAGCACAAAATATTGAATCGTTTCCGAAAAATTGAGAAAAATAACACATGCAGTCATTTCAGGTACCTCACAAAAGTATTTGAAGATACTCAAAAAACAAAAAATGTTAAAAAGGATATGTTTTTAATAATAATTGTTATTAAGTATCACTGTAATTATATTTATAAATTTTGGAAAATTAAACGGAATTTCTTTACATGTATCTTACAAAAAATAAAATTGGAATAATCGGGTAATTTTTCCTAATTTATTTCTTTAATTTAATTTGTTTTATTTGGAAATATAAATGGACTTTGTCATGTCTTCGAAAAAAATAATGTTTATTGCAAATGTTTTAAATATTGACAATCCCAACGATGTACATTGTTTCATTATTTTGTTAAAAATGAGAAATCTTCAACATTAAGCACATTTTACTGAAGTATTGGTCCACAATAACTATACGTCTTTCAAGCTCTAGGGACACTATAAAAAGGTAAAAATACCCGAAACATTAACAGAATAGTAATTCTGTTAACATTACTTGAGTCGATGAAAATAAAATTGAAAATTTTCCGCTCCAATATTTCTGGAGCGCAAGTTTTTGATCCAAAAATAATACGACTAAGTAATTAGAGAAATAAAACCAAGTACAATTATGTCAAGGTATATTTTGGAGCTATATCATAAAGTCAGGTGTTTTAATCTCCAAATTTATCAATGATCGGGAAGATATTTCCCAACATTTTGAAAGAAATTTTTGAAACGAAGGGTACCAAAATGGGCTTAATATTTAAAAGTATTATATTCTTAATGGTTGAATGCCTCATAATTAATGACTTGGATCTTAAGACCTAATAAAATACTTAAGACCTATTATTAATAAAAATTACAAGAATTTCTTATATTTTTATTTTGTTTGACATTCTAAAATACAGTCAAACTCGAAGGGACCGAAAAATTTAGTTCGTTATAAACGTAGTTTGTTATATCCGTAAAATTCAATAAAAAATATTTGTTAACAATATTACGGAGAATATTTATTTTTTTTTAATTTTTCAGTCCTTGTCAAAGAGGAAACTGAGATTAATTATATTTATTTATACTCATTCAACGTTTTCTTTTATTACCGAGATCTTTACTGTTTCAGGAATAACGATTTTCTAATATTTTTGTTATTTGTTATCCTCTTATAATTTCAGTTTTATTTTTAGCTATTTTCGTTAATATGTATGTTTTATGCTAAATAAATATAATAAATAAATTTCTTTTATTTGTCTGATAATTTAAATTGAAATTAACGAAAATTATTTATATTTGTCAAATAATTTAAATTGAAATAAATAAAAGTTAGTTTTTACATTTTTAAAAAATTTGGAATGTGCAATTTTATTTATCTAAATTTTATTTATCTAAATATTGTTATTGGGACCATAAAAATATGTTCGTTATAAAAAAGTTCGCTATAACCGTGTTCGTAGTAATTTTTATGGAAATTTTGTGTAAAATCAATGGTACCGCTATAGCCATAGTTTGTTATAACCGTGTTCGACTGTATAAAGGTTATAAAAATTCAAATACTTTTTTGTAAGGTGAATTCGATGACTTTTCATACTATTTCTGGAATAACTTGGAAACACTGCAATATTTTTGATTGCATAATGAATATAAAAAATTCAAATTCTTTTGTGAGACACTGTATGTATTTATTAGAGTTTTCTTATCACTTTGTTTTGTTTTCTTTGTTATATTATTTTCCTTTTCTGTTGTTTAAAAAATTTGTGTTTTAAATTGCTATGAGGAAATTTGTAAATATCAACAATAAAATTTTCAGATAATAAAATGCAAAAAATTAGATCAAGTGTAATTTTATTTGGTGTAATAAGTTAAACAGGTTAATTAACATAAATATAAATAGACTTTTATGTAAGAATTTACATTAGATTGTTATTAAATGAACTGAGCATAGTCGATTCGCTCAATTAGGAGCAAAACTAGGTCATTGCTATACGATCATTGTTTCTATGACCGAACATTTATTTTAGACTTTCTTTTAGTAGGTTTTATGTACATAAAGTAATTTATTTTGAGAATACTATAATACCCGAAAATGCGAATTACAAAGTTTCCAATGTAACCACTTAAAATTCGATTTTTCACTAAAAATTAAATCTAAAAATCTAATTTATCATGAAATTTTTTAAATAAATTTTTTACTAAAAAACTCCTATTTTATACTGGAAATTAAATTTTTCACAAAAAAATGATTTATCAGCAAAATAAATCCGATAAAAAAACAAGATTTTTTACCAACGTTTTTGATTAAAAAAAATATATATGTATATAAAAAAAAAAAATTTTCAAAAATTGTAATAATATTTTAAAATAAGGCATTTATTTATTCACAACGCGTTTATTTGTTTTCAAAAATGTTATTCTCTATATATTACTTTAACAAATAACACTATAACGAAGTTGTGAATTGGGTAAATATAATTGAAACCAATTCTATTGTTAATTAAAGTACCTTAGATATTATTAGAACTCATTTAATAAACATGTGTGGATCCAGAATATGTGGATATAAAAAGCTTATTAAAGGAAATAATTTCCAAAATGTAAACTATTTAAGAAAAAAGTAAACATTTAAACATTTCATTGAACTTTAAACTTTATATACATTTAAATACATATAAAAAATGCTGAAATCGCTTATCGCATTTATATTTTGTAAATATATACATTATTAAAAAAGTTTCTCTTCTACTTCAAAAAAAAAATATGGATTACTAAAAATTAATTATATATGACTCATTAAATACATTAATTTTAAAATATATTTCAAGTCATGTTTAAGCAATGTCCATACCACTCATTAAAATTAACCTTTATCATTTTGAAATATCATAAAATGCACATTGAAAATAATAATTTAAAAAAATAATTATAATTTTTTCCTCCCTTTATACAACATAGTATTGGATGTTTAAATTTCGTAATACCACCTTAAATGATACGACTGAAATAAATCCCGATTTGACACCTATGCAAAAAAGTTTTGCTTGTGATTTGACATTAACCGCCTCAATTTCGGGCACAACTTTTTTAATACTCAATGCGATTTATGGTCAAAGAGTTTCATTGCGTTTAAAAATGTTGGGAACATTAATTGTGATACTTTTAATTTTTATAATAACAACAGCATTTGTGGAGGTAAATACGGATAAATGGCAAGAACAGTTTTTTCTTATAACACTTTTCACGGTGGTGATAATAAATAGTGAGTAACTTTTTAGTTAATAATTTAACTGTAAAATGTAATAATATTTAATTTATTTTTTTTTTTTAAGTTTGTTCGGCAACCATGTCTGGTGGTTTATTTGGTATTGCTGGTCTCTTCCCTTCTGAATATATGACAGCTGTGGTGAGTGGACAAGCATTGGGTGGTATTTTTACAGCTCTTACATTCCTGGTCGTTTTAACATTCGGTGCTGCTCCAAATGCAACGGCATTTGTATATTTCATTATTGGCAGTGCATTGATTTTAATCAATATCATTTGCTATGCAATTTTGGAAAGAAAGGATTTTTTCAAATACTATGTTGAGGGTGGTGATAAATTTAAAATTGTATATGATAATCCTACACATAGTCGTACCGTAGACAGGGGCGTTGCATTGGAACCAAATGTACGGGAAGTTTTTAGTAAAATTTATGTACATGCTGTAAGCATTTGTCTGCTATACACAACGACACTTTCTGTATATCCCTCGGTGACAATACTCATGCAATCGGAGAATTATGGCCAAGGAAAAGCATGGAATGGTATGCATTGAAAATTTAAAAATATATACATATGTTCACACATATATAAAATGAATATTATCTACAAAAGTTTTCGATGGAAATTTTTATTTATCAGGGAAAGCAATTATTTAGAAACAAACATTTTCATTTCAGACATCTACTATATGCCTGTTGTTAATTATTTATTTTTCAATTCTGGTGATTACTTTGGACGTATTATCTGTGGTCTTTTTGAAAGGGTGAGATTTTTGTGATTTATAAAGTCAGAAAAATTAACGATAACTATTTCTGTTTTTAGCCCCGTAAAAATGTTCATACAGTTTTAATGATGGTTGTTTTACGTATGCTCTATGTGCCATTCCTATTGTGTTCCAACACTAATTTACACATGTTTATGCCAACTCTTGTACACTCCGATGTGGCATTTATTATTATGATGATAACATTTGCTCTAAGCAATGGCTATATCACCAATATTCTCTTAATAATGGCTCCCAGGTAACTATATTGACGATGAACTGTAATAAGTTTTAATTTCAACTATAATCTTACAGATGTGTTATGCAGCATGAAAAAGAAATGGCCTCTTCCATAATGGCAGCTTCCCTTAGTTGCGGTTTGGCTATGGGCTCCATGTTGAGTATGATATTTGTACAAATGCTTTAATTGGAATAGGTATTGGTGTTCATAAAAACCAGAGTGCTTTTGTTTTAACTTAAAACAGACTTAATTTGGAAATTGTATTAATTGTATAAATTAATTTTGAAAAAAGGAAACATACATCAATTGGCTTCGAGGCTTTAAAAGTATAGTCCAAATGTGAAACTAAACAATGATTTTTTGCCATGTTTTAATGAAATTAAACACTAATTTTTGTTCTATTATTATTTTTTATCATATTCTTTATACATATCATCAATCATTATTATACTTTTTATCCATTTAAACTAAATAAATTTGTTTTTTTTTTAATGTTTTTATATAGTTAAATTTAGATTAATGATTAAAATGTTTTATGTAATTTTATTCATCATTTAACATTTATTGCTAATAAATAAGAAATTAGTTTTAATTGAAAATAATTACAAACAAATGAACTTTTTTTCAATATCATTCTATAAGTAAACATATTTGGTTTTTTTGAATATGATTTTTTCTTTTTGCTAAATATTTCAATCACAACAACAACTTTTTATAGTTTATTATTTACTATTACTATTTTTAAATATTTGTATATTTGAATACCATTTTAGTAATTTAGTTAAATAGGTAGGTTTGTAATATCAGTGATTTTTCGTCAATACATTCATATAAATATTTGATAAAGCTAATTTTTTTTAAATACATAAAATACCTTCAAATTGTTCACTGACCAACTCTGAAAGAAAACTAAAATGATGTACTAAGATAAAATATTATAGAAATGATAGAAATATTTTTGTTTTTAAATTTTGTTCCTGGTAATTTATTATGTTTAGAATGTAGTTAGTTTATATTTAAACTTGATGTAAAGGTGTTTATTAATAGATTTTTATTTTTTTTTACTTTACCATATTTAAACCAATATCATTTTTTTTTTTTTTTTTAATTGCTAGTCCTTAATTATTTTTAAATTCTAACATTTATTATAAATAATTGTTTTTAGTGAGGTATTATCTATAAGATTCATGTTTTTATTAATTATGGTTAATGTCATAGAAAAAGTTTGGTATTTAAAATTTTGGTTACTTTTTAAATTTGTGGATTCATATTTTCGTTAAAAGAAAAGTGTTCCTAAATCAAGGCACAGTCTAATACTAAAGAAACAACTAATATATAATAACTTTGTGAGGGAAATGGGTTTATTATTAAACTATTTTGGGATCAAATTTTCCTTTGGGAATATATGAATTAAGAATAAATATATATTTTTTTTTTTATACAACACCTAAATATATTTACAACACCAACATTACAAATATGTTATATTTATAAACATTTATGCGTTATGAGGGTTTTTATTACGATTAAGAAAATTGGTTAATTTCCTTGTTATATAGTATATTTGTATTAACTAAACTGTTAGTTTTTATAAGAAGATATTGGGTTAAAAGAGAAGAGATTTAAATGAGTAAAAATATAATAATTTTTTTTATAACATGCATTATTGTACGATGCGAAATTTTATGACGCTTTCAATAATTTACTAAACCCATTCATCGGTATCCGTCAGTCAGAAAAATATGATACGTAAATTTGTGAGTATCAGCACAAAATATGCATTCACGTTAGATTCCGTATCGAAATTGCAAATCTAATGTCAAACAAGTAACTAGCAAATAATTTGTATACAGAATAGGACAATCCTAAAAATAAGGATTTGTATGTTATAAATAGGAGGCGAAATTTGACGAATTTTCTGGAGCATTTAAAAAGTTAACGATCATTTCATCAACAGAGTTAAAATAAAAAGAAAAAGTACGCTAAGTTGAGCCTCTTGGTCTGGATAGACCACAACGTGTTTCTTTTTATTCATCTACGTACAATCATTCTAAAAACAATCATAATATGTTGTTGAAAGTATAAAATGTCTGAATAAAACTGAATTTAACCAAATTTGTGAGTAAATGTTCGTCATTCATGAACGAAAATTAAGTTAGAGAAAAATTGGCAATTCCTTCAAAAAATTAATTCTTGATGCAAAAAAATGTGGTTTGGGCGTTATTAAATGCCATAAAATGGACTTTCCAGATTTTAACGCCTTATAGTAACTAAAAAGGAAGAGGATGAAGGTGGAATGATGTCTAGTCTTTGAAATCGAGATAATGTGCAACTGCCATTTCCATACAGTGAAGATGAGGGTGACGAAACGTTAGGCTCGGGAAATACTGGATATTTGGCAATAAAGCAAATCTGATATCCAAATGTACTTAATTGGAACCACTTAAAACGCTCATATTACTATAACAAAAAGTTACCAACCAGACAAATTCCACCGAGTACTATAAACATTTTTAAAAGAATATTTACTAAAGAAGTGCTTAATATTATTGTTCAAGATATTAAAAATAAATTGCAATAGGTACCTTGAATAATAAATCACCAATGGGATAGATTTTGTCAATTAAAGTTTATATAAATTCGATATTGATAAGGCGAAAATGTCAATACGATGCTTGATTACATTGTTATGTTTTCCGATCTGACAATTCAAACACTTATCCAAAGCATCAATAATTTTGAAAATTAGCTACCCTAGAGGAGGAGAATTACTTAAAGTCTCATTAAAAACTTGGAGTCATCATATACCCCTGTCTTAAATTTGTACGTGAATAAATAGCTCTATTCTTATCTTTTACGTACATGTTTCAAAATATACATTCCGCCAGAATTAGCTAAATATGACACAAAAATACTATACAAAGATAAATTATCTCCTTAGACGACGAAATAATGAAAATTAGGTGTAATTGAATACCGAAATTAATCACAAAATAATTCTTCGATGTAAAAAATTAAACATTACTACCAGCCTATGACATTGTAAATAAGCAAATTCATATGTTTTCTATGATTGCCAAGCAGAGTAATATTAGATAAACATTTTTTTTTTAATAAAAATTACAATATTTATCCACTTTCCATGCATATAATTTATAAATAAACCTAAAATTGCGTTTTATTTAAAAAAGCGAAAATTTATGAGATTTTTCATCTATTTTTGATTTTATCGCAATAGTTTCCACAACATTTCCACTTTATATAACCATATATAACTTATAGTAACTACTATCCACAAAATCAAGACAAAAGTGCTACTTTAAATTCCTAGGGCCAACATTTTACCTACAACCGTTCTGTGGTCTGGCCAGACCAAGAGGATAACTTAGCGCTCATAACGTTACCAGTCATCCTAGGGTTAAGTTAAGGAATTTGAGAAAATTAAAAAATTCTCGTGTTTACTCTCTTTCTGAACTACAATTATTCAAATACGCTCAGATCACAACTGCTGACGTAATAGGATCATTTTCTATTTATAAAATTTGTTTACACCAAAATAGACAATCGTTTACTTTTGACAACTAAGGGTCTGTTTTATCGGTTTATCGGTTAAACGTAGCTTAAGCCATTAATTATGTTTTTAAATAGAAAAACTAATATCGAAATATATTGAAAAACATTTTTTTTTTTTTTTTTTTTTTTTGATGGCAATTGTTGCGAATCTGACACTTTTAGTCTAACACTGAAAAACAAAATTTTTAGTTAAAGTTCATTTAAATTTGTGGATTAACTTAACAAGCTAAACCAAATTTAATTAATAACTAAAAAACTAGCTCTTAGTTAAAAATATGTTTGCTAAAAACGATTGTCTAAGGTTGTATTAAATTTGATGTTAAAGAAGTCAGGAAAGACATCCAATGGTACATTAAAACCCGATATACATTGACAAATTTTCGAAAAATATACAATAACATTTTTAAGTAAAGAAAATATGACAAAATTTAATAAAACCTTATTATGCAGCGAATGTAAACATTTGATTTGATATTGCAGGTGTTAGTTATCATGTCTCTATTATATTATACTCTACAACACCATAGGTGGGGGGATATTATATTTTTGTGCTGATTTTTATAACTTTAAAATATAAAAATTTAATTAGAAATAATATATATGTATTTTGTGAAGCTTTGTTAGAAAATTAAAAATATTGTTCAACAGGTTAGGACAAGCCAAGACAGAAATATTTTATTTTTGGTCCCTAGGATACTGGCTATAACTTGCATATGAACTTATGTTTCCCAACCTAAACCTTATACAAGTTATACAGTTTAAACTTTCAAGTTTATATAATTTTTTAGTTTGATTTCTAAAAGAGCATTTGTCATTGTCTACTTAATAAGCAGGCATTAAAAATAAAAATAAAAAATGTTGTATTTATACCCTACACCACCATAGGTGGTTGGGGTATTATGCATTTGTGCTGATGTTTGTAATGCACAGAAAAACTCATCGGATCCCCACCTTAAAGTATACCATTCGACTCGGAATCTCTTTCTGTGTCGATTTAACGATGTCCGTCAGTCTGGCTGGCTGACCGGCTGTCTGTCCATGTAAACTTTGTGAACAAAGTACAGGTCGCAATTTTGAAGATATCTTGATTTAGCAGAATGATTATTTTGACACAAGGACAAAGCCTATTGAAATTGGTTATGATCGGTCAATTATTTCATCTAGCCCCCATATAAATGTCCTCCCGGAATAGGGGACTAGTGTAGAAAAAATATTGTCAATTTTTATGAGAATCGGTCCATTATTTACCATAGCTCCCTATAAACCACTTCGAGAAATCGCCGTAAAGGGCATAAAATCATATAAATGTTAGTTATATAATTGGTCCTGATATAAGTCCCCTTTCCGAATTTCTATGCTAATACACAATGGTGTAGAGTATCATATGGTCGGTCTTGATCGACTATAGTTTCTTTCTCATTTAAGATGCTATATTACAGTAATTACAAAATTCGAACTTTTAAATTGGGACTTTCTACCTGATTTTTTTTCGTGAGACTCCTCTGTGCATTGTTTCAAAGTTAAAACCTCATATGCGCATAAATTAATAACCATTCCTATAACAAAAGTATAATTTACAATAACTTCAACAACTAGTATTATGCTGAAAACTACAACATCGAACATTTAGAAATTTATTTTTATAAAAAATATATAAAAAAATAAAAACACACATATACATTCGTAAATGCTATATAGAACACACATATTTTTACAAATCATGCAATTTGAAAAAAAAAAATGTTTTGTATTAGACACCAATTTTTAATACTTATTGTATGTAGCATGTATATAAGTAAAATTCTTACTTATCATAATTTTATATTGCTTTTAAAACTAACTTTTGAAGTTTTTTTTTTTTTTTTTTTTCATTTTTCTTTTTTCAACATCAATTTTGAATATTTGAATTCTGTATCTTATAAGAAGTTTTAATGATGTTATTATAAAAAAAAAACATCATTATGAATAAGCTTTATTAATATGTAAGTTTTGCTATTATATAATATAAATTTACAAATAAAAAATACCAATCAATTATAAATTATACCTTTTCCAATATACATATTTCTATACAACAATTGTTTAAGGATTTTAAATTTGATTTATTTTTCTTTTGCGAATTACAACATCTAAGGTGGTTTTGCCGTCCAGAGATAAAAAAGTAGTTTACAGATTTGTTTGGTTATTTATTTACGTTTAGTGTTATGGTCTGTGTTTTACTATATTTACTAAAGATTTATTAAGTAAACACTAGAGATATTCTATAAATCGCTTATATGTATGTATATGTGTTTTGATGGAAATTAAATCTTATAATTGTTTAAATTATTATTATTTTTTTTTTTTACATTATGATTGATTGTCTTTTATTACAAAAAAAGGGTTACAATATTTTTAAACATTTTCTGAGGAGGTGTAAAATTAACAGTCTTTCAGGTTTCAATTAATTTATAAAAATAAAACAAATGCCGGTGTTGTAAAAATATAGTTTGTTGTAATTTGGAGTAAAACGTCGTTTTGGAGTAGAATATAAACTGTAAAAGTTGTAGTTAGAGAATAAAAGAGTAAAAGAGTTTTTATAGACATTGTGTTGAAAACATTTATTTAAAAAATTAAACAAAACATTATTACATAAAAAAGCAAACTAAAAAAAAGTCATAAATAAATAAATCTTAGCAATTAATCACACACAATATAATAATAGTAATAAAGTTTTAATAGTATAAATCACAAAATAGTATTATAAAATTTGTGCTTATTTCTGCTGTTGTTTGTTTATTTGTTTGTTTTTTTGGATTTGAAAACACTTGGCATGCATGACATTGATAAAAAAAAACTAAAACTTTAAATTTAAAACTAAATATGTATAATTAAAAATAGTACACATAAGATTCTTGGTTTTGCTTAATAAATAAGAATGTATCTTTTATATAGATATTTAATAAACTAAAACATATAAAAACGCTGCCTTATTAAGTAAAATATTTAGGAGTTTGAGAAAAAAGAAGACTCTGGAACTTCACAAGTCTGCAAACATATTTGCTGAGTTATTAGTAAGATCTAGTGCAATATAAATTATGTCTACGAATTTACTTAATTTTGTGTTACAGGTTTGGAAGAGTTGATGTTTATTATAAAAGTTGCTCAGATCTTTTTCTTTAGTAATCTCGAGTCTTTAATTTTATTCTCCTGTAGCTATAGTATCTCAGCACTAATGTATTTATGTATATAACTTAACCAAGGATATTCATCAACATAAATATGTATATTAAACAAAAATAATAATAATAATAATTAATTTAAACTAAAAACTTTATAAAGTTGTATGATTCACATAATAATAACAATAACAATATATTATGCTTTTATAATTACACCATTTGTTTAAATGTGTATAAATTACATTACATACACTAATTAAATATCCTTTTGTTTATAAACTTTTTTATATAAATTTTGATTAATTAAAATATTTTTTATGTTGTTTTTAATAGTTTAACAAATAAAATGAGTTTATATGTCTAAATGAACATAAATTGAGAAAATTATAAAAATGAAAAAAAAAGGAAGCATCATTGTCTAATAAATCTGAGATTCTATTTTGGAAATAAGACTAGTTTCTTTTCATTTATTTTTTTATCTTTAAAATTTGTTTTCGTTTCCTAAAATAAATACAACCAAATAAATATATATATATATATATATATATATATATATATATATATATATATATATATATATATATATATATATATATATATATATATATATATATATATATATATATATATTTTAAATTAGTACTAATAGTAGTAAAACATTAACAGCCTTAATCATAATATTATTTATTAAAGGTTTATGAAACAAAAATTTTACATACAAGAGACGTTTTATAATCCTTTGATAAATAGAAAATTTTCATTATGAAAAAGGTCTTATATTAGTTAAAATTTTTTTTATGTCTGGGTATTATTTTGGAACAATAAATTGCCAATTAACAAAATGTAATTGTGTTTACTGTCAGTATGTTATTAAGGACATTAAAAAAAAAAAAAATATTCATAAACCTTTTTAATTTTTGTGTTATTGTTATTCAAAAATTAGTGTTTTTTTTTTTTTATAGATTTTAGTTATTTCTCCACTTAAATACTAATACATACATGATAATATTAACAATAAGGTAACAAATTTCAGAAATTAACATTTTTCTTACACAAACGTGTACATAAACATATTTATAAATCAAGAAGAAAATTTATTATTTACATTAATCTCTAAATAGATTTTTTTTTTTAGAAAAGTTTGGAAGAGTTTGAATACATTACGTACAACATATGTATGTCTCTATAATAGTGTTTGTTTCATTTAGTAACATTTTAAAAGAGTAGAAACTTTTCTTTAGAAAAATATAAAAAAATAACATAAAAATAGGAGGACTATTTGATTTTTTGCAGCACTCTTATAAAAATTAAATAAAGTAAGCGCCTAAATTTGTTTATATTAATAACCCAACAAACCAAATGATATCGTATTGAATCCAAGCTGATATTGAATCCTTTATGTTGTCCTCTTTTATTTTTTGAAATTTCAGAAAATTTTGCTGTAAAAATATAATTTTCATATAAAACATAACACAAAATATATATATATATATATATATTTTTTTTTTTTACAAAAATTTTCAATTAATTTTTATTTTCCTAAAAATTAAGTTTTTTTCTAAGGAACAAATATTTCGATATTTTATCATATAATTTTGAAATTATGATATCATTAATGAAACTGTATCGTTTCTTGGTTTGTTGGGAATATTTAAAATTTTTGTTAAATTATAACAAATTTTCTTCTTGTTTTGTATATTTGTTTTTATTTAGCAGTTTTATCAAAAACTTGTAAAATTTATATTTCTAAACCCGACAAAAAAGCTACTCAAACCTTTTTAAAGATCAACTACTTAGCTAAGATACTTTACACCAAAATATGTCTGTTAATATTTTATTAATTTTCTCGAAAAAAAAAAAAAATCATTCATCCCATGAAAGAACGCTCAAGAATGTTCCTCAGGAGCCATTTAAATTTCCTTTATTTTATATTATTTTTTTGATTTTGAAAAACTCATAATTTTATTTATGATTTCAAATTTTTTAAAAGGCCAAAAATTTGAAGACATACCAATATCACTATATACTGAATGATTAAAATTACATATAGGGGATGAATAATGTAATCTTTAAATATGATAATTTTAAAATAATATTTTAACTTAATAATGCATGCATTTTTCTCTTCCTTTGGTATTATTAAAATTATGTCTATTAAAAATTGTAACAACTAAAGATATTTTCATATAAAAAACTTGAATTTTGAATTTTTAAGTAAATATTTTACCTTTAAATTATAGATAGCATTTAAAGAAGTCTCAATTGACCTTTTACCATAAAAATTCTTCTATATCGTAGAGATATGAACATTTAAAGTTACGTACATTAATACAAATTTAAATCGTAAATAAAGTATAAAAATAAAGTAACAATAAGAAAGTTTAAATGGTTCCATAGGATATATGCGTATCAAATATGTACAAAAAAGTGATTACTTTTTGTTATAAAAAAATAAAAAATTATAAATCTCTCGTGGAATGGAAATATTTATAAATCAAAATTAATAATTTCAGCCTTATAAAATTTTTATTTATTCTCTATCAAAAGCAGTTTTGTTTTTAGCCAAGTACCAATTGAAATTGCCAAATTTATAACCATGTTGGTTCGAAAAGGCTTATTGAACAATATTATTACATATAAAATTATTTTGTTTATTAATTAAAATTAAACATTATTTTTGTAGAATCCTAAGTGAACCAACAACATAATTTTGGTGTATAGTAACTTATTAACTATATATTTTATTTATCAACTATACAATAATATTGACTATATTTTAGTTTTATTTCTAAAATAAATTTTACATCTAATATTCCATCATTTAATGTTTTCGTCGTTTGTTTTTTGTTTTCTTTTTTCACAACAATAAATACTGTTTTAAAAAATGGATTATTATTATTATTTTTTTTAATAATTTATACTAAAATTACATTAAAAGTTGTCAATAATAGTTTTTCTTAATATTTATTTTAGCATTTATGTGGCAACACAACAGTCGTTGCTGAGGCAGAACTAGCTGCCGCACTATTAGATATACTGTTATTTGAACGGGCAGGTGATAGTGCTAATTGATTAGAAGACGAACCAATATCTAATGAAAGATGATGATGTTGATATTCATTACTTGAAGAAGAAGTACAGGTAGAGGCGGTATTTTGAAAAAGTACCAAGAAACCATTGGTTGTAACACAAGTGTGAGATTCGCATTCTTTATCGACAATTTGTCGAGCCTGAAAATATATATATTTTTTAATATAAATTTGGTTTTATTATTTTGTATTCTTTATTTGTTTGTACCATTGTCTTATGTTCCATTAAATTATTTTTAACTATATCATGTTGTTTTCGTAAATCCTCGGTGCGTTGTTTGTATACGTCCATTAATCGTGTACGTTCAGCTACGCCACGTTCAACCACAGATCTTCTAACTTCACGTTTCATTCTTTAATAAGCAAAAATTTTGAATACAAAATAAAATTTTAAAACCACTACTATAAATTATTCGCTTCAACTTACCTCACAAACTCATCTTTATCTTTGTGCACTAAAGCTAAATTTTTAACTTCCACCTTTCTGGCTTCTTTCAGTTGATGCATCACTTCATTATTCACCTTATCCAGAGAAGACTTTAAAAGTTTAAGTTGAGTCTCCTGAGATGTTTGCAAGACCTTCTCAGCTGTTGCGTAAATTATCTCGTGATATTTTTTCTGCAACTCTCGATATTGCTGACTGTACTGCCGACATGAATTTAGTAATCTTTCATCGACTGTACCCTCCAGACTTTGCATTGTATCTCCGGAACACTCCTCTTGATATTCTCCTAAATCCATGACACACGGTGGAACATCAACTGTGGGTTCACTGTGGGCAAATAAACAATTTCTGTTCTTAAAGTAAAGGTCTGTATTGTAATGAAATCGTTAATACGGTTTTAAACTTACAGGTTTTTATTACTTAAACGCTTCACCAGTTTATTGGTTATAGCGAATTTAGGTTTTTTACTGCTGTCCATTGGACTTAACTTGGAGCCACATATCTTCACCTTTTCCTTATCATGTTTCTTACGTAGAGATTCTAATTTCTTTTCCATTTCCAAACGCTTTTCTCGCACTGATTTATGCTCTAATATTTTTTCCAATGGTTCCGCTGTGAAGGACTCTACATCAAATTGGGAAGATTCAATTTGTCTAACAGACGTTGGAGCCGTGGAGTCGAGAGAATGTTGATGTTGTATACTTGTCATTGTAGTACTAGCTGAATCTGCAGTATCTCTGGCATTCGAGATTTCCACATTCGTATTAGCGGTCGCTGTTAAACTTGATCTATGTTTTGGGCTTATGGTATTCGATTCTACCGGTCTGAGCTCTTTCTTTTGACCACCTAATTTAACGAAAACAACTATTGTTGATGAATGTTGCAAATTGTGGGAATTGAGGAATTAAATCATATGTTGTTTGTTGGAGTTTAAAGGTGTTTAAAAAGGGCATTTATTACCCAGTGTTGTAATGTTGTTATTGTTGTTTTTTGTGTGTGGAATACAGTGGGTTTTAGTGAAGCAGTGTTGTGATATTTTGGCAAAAATGTGTTGGTGTTAAATAATTTTAAATAATAAAATAAATTAATATATTTAAAGGTATGTAAAATAAAATTTTTAAAATAAAAAAAGTTTAATATTTTTTTTTTTTGTGAAATTAATATTAAACCATTGAACTGCTAATATTAAAAATTTTCTTAATATTTATTTTCGGTTCATTGGTTCTAATGCTAATTATTTGATTTCTTAATTAAAAATAACTTACAGGAATTCTGTATATCTTCTTCAACTACTGTAAGTTCAGTGTCTTCTTGTAATACGGCTAATTGTTTGTCACGTTTTTCTAGCTCATTTTGGTATTTAATTGGATTTGCCAATGCTTCTGCAAATTCAGCAATATCATCAGGAACATAATCCTTTACCACTATACATAAAAATAATGAAGTTAGGGGTAATGCCTGTCCCAATTCAGTTCGCAAACTTAAATGGCGGTAGCCAGGACGCAAACCAATAACTGGCAAAACTCGATGACCAATAAATTTACCATTTTCTTCATAAGCTGCTATACGTATGCTTGCTAAAGCTGGTAATACTACCTGTAATATAAAAAAAAGTTTTTTTTTTTTTTTTGTTTGTAATTTTTTTAAATCAAATTGTCTACATACTTTTTTGAATACGAAGGGTTCTTCATCGTATATAGGATTAATACCATTGTCACGAACAATTTTTGTACGAAATTTTTTTCGTACTGTATCAGCTGGTAAACCAAACATATCGACTTCTACATAAGTTCCTATTCTCTTGTCGGATAAAAATTGTCCCGATAATACTGTTATTGAAACAGAACCAGCTATAATACCATCAACCTAAAATTATTATTTGTTATTTAGAGTTTTATATAAGAAATGATTTTAAGCATACTGTGCTTTCTGCAAATGGATCTAAACGTCGATCTGTTCTTCTCATAAATTCAGGCTTTAACAAATAACCACATCGACCATTATATTCGAATATACCCAAATTAAGCTGCATAGCCAAGTCTAATGTTTGAAAATTTAATGCCACTAATTGACAACCAGCATTCCAAAAGAGCTAAAAATGAGAACTTTATTCAAATAAATATGAAAGATATTTATGTTATATTTTACTCCTCACCTGGGGCATAAAATTGGAGCTATCAAACCGTGTACCAGCTGGGTAAACCCTAGACAATTGATGTTTATTATAGTTGACAAATTCTATAGGTCTTTCCTTTAACAAGGTTGTGGCCTGCTTTTCATCAAACGATGACATTTCATAATTACGATTTTTTTCTATAACAGTATAGTAATTACAATAAATAATGCTTGATAACAATTATAGTATATTAAACTTACTTTCAGCATTTTCAAATGAGCTGAAATGTATGGGTTGTACATAATTTACTAAAGCTGAAATTTCAGCACCAGCTTCCGTTTCCTTTTGGGCTTTTTCGGGTGGCGGTTCATTACCACTGGGTAAGATAGGGGTAGTATTAGGTAGAGATTCATCATCACTTGAGCTGTCTGTATCTGAAGATCCTGTACTATCCTTCGAACTTTGTCGTAATTGCTAAAATTTAATTCATTAATATATTAATTTTAATCTCCCTTCTTTTTGAGTTTTTATGTTGACATTTTCATTACTTACTTGTAAGGGAGGTGCATGATTACTACCATTACCAATGTCTCCATTTGTAGTTGCTGTTGTACTCCCATCTTCATGTATAGATACCTGTTGCTGTATACTTAATGATGAGGGTGCAATTGTTGCTTTATTTGTGGCATCCACTGGAAAATTTATAAATGTGTATTATTTTTATTAACATTATACATTAGCTATTAACTCTACATTTTGTTGTACACGTGTACTTAAAGCATTAAAAAAGTACACATCATAATATATTGTTGCCCTAAGCTTTTTATTTTTTACTCCTACTAAATTCATACATGTATGTAGTTAGTGTGGTTTATAACTAGATCACAAAATTTAATATAACCAACATGGGAAATATTATTTTCAAATATTTGACTGAAAAATGTGAAAAAGTCAATGTAAATTTTTCGAAGATATAAAATACAATTTATAAAATAACAAACTTTTTGCTTAAAATTATATATGCATTTTTTTCCAAATAGCCGCCTGTCACTATATCCTTTTGTATGAAAATAACCAAGCGAAAGGTTATCAAAATAAAGGAGCTCTAATTTATGAAAAGTCATGTTGAAACATCATTTTAAGCACGAATTAAAGAAGAATATCTCAAAGTTCTATGGGTTTTAAAATAAGATTTTTAATAATACGATGGCTCTAGGAATGTAACATAGTGTATTTTGTAGGTATTAGTGAGTAGATTATCGGGACTTATTAAAAAAAAAAACTTCCAGGATTTAAAAATTATTATCTCGAATACATATAATTCATTAGAAAGATTAACGGCATTAGAAATATAAGAAATTACCCTTTAAAAAATGTTTCCAAAGAATTATTAGGAAATTGTATATAATGTATTCGAGATAATAAAATTTGAATTTAAGAAGTAAATAATTGTATGACATATAAATAAAAACAAATATTCTTTTACTTCACTTACCTGAATTTGCCGAGATCAGTTGTTTATTAACTGCTGAACCACCAGAACTTTTCTTGTGGTGATGATGATGATGGTGGTGATGGTGATGATGTTTCTTCTTAT
Source organism: Protophormia terraenovae (assembly GCA_951394005.1). NCBI lineage: Eukaryota > Metazoa > Arthropoda > Insecta > Diptera > Calliphoridae > Protophormia > Protophormia terraenovae. The sequence goes on from OX596074.1 coordinate 151,392,271, forward strand.
TCTTAATGATAATTTTACGTCTGAGCAATGATGGTGGTGGTAAATCAACATTAGGTTCAAGTGGATGAGATTCTAAGGGTTTATCTAGCAACATATCACCAAATATCTCACGACAATAATTGGCAATTTTAGCCTAAAATTTACAATACAAATAGCAATATACACAAATTGTTTACAAATAATTATAATTTTAATTATTATTATTATTATAATATTAATAATATATAAAAATATATAAAATGTTCTTATTGCTTTAATTTTGTTATAATTTTTCTAAAGTCTTCAAATTAGTTTAGTATCATTATTGAACAATATAAGTAAATAAATACTTTAGGAAACTTTTTACTTTTAAGTATATTTTAAAAGCATATTTGATTACAAGGAAACAAAAAAGTAGAAAAAAAGCATAAAAGAAAAATGAAAACTCAAATAAAAACTGTTGCTGGCACCAGGTTCCTTTGAAGCATTAATTTGTTTAAAAAAGTTATTTTCTAACTATTACTCTGTCCTCTTTTGTATCCTTGTTAACACAAATAAATTGTATTTATTAAGTGTTGGTAGTTTGTATGCATATACATACATACTTGTACTCCTCTTTAATAGCATACACACACATACACACAAAGAAATACAACATTTTTAGTTAAATACAATTGAGCACGTTATAAAACCCACCTGTTGCCTGGGATTACAGTGATTTTCAAAACTTAATATCACAGGAAATTCTGACGTTTTAAAAGCACTCTCTGCTATGGCTTCCAAAACATCCTTGGCCATTATTTCAGGAACAAATGTGTAACCATGTACAATAACCGGTTCATCAGTGCGACCATTCCAAAAATCCAATTCCACACACCTTTTTACATACCACAAATGTTTAAAATATCATGTTGCAAGAGTTAGGATGAATCAGGTGGAATGAAATGGAGTAATTAAGAACAACATCAAATATGTATCAACATCATTTATCATTCTTTTAAAGTCTTATTCATACCTGCAACCAGCCAATAGACACTGACGATAAATTTCAACCGATGATTTACCGGTTAACTGATGACCCGTTAAGTAAGTGTTATGGGAAGAGTTTATAAAATAATGTGATAAAGGTTGATTCATATCATCATTTAGATCCCATTTATTTGCCGCCATTATTGGATTATCATCTGACATCAAGTATCTGCAAGTACGTAAAAATACATAGAAAAAAAAAAAAAAAAAAACGAAAAAACATATAAAATCAACAATATTACTTGAAATTTACTCCCTTATGCATAAAATATGTATCTAAAACATGTATTTTACAACTTAGTAGGCTAACATGTCACTTCTGTTGCCAATGCTAATAAAAACTAAAACTACGAGTATGTATATTCACTATATTTCAGAAATTTGAAAGAGTAAATTCAGTTTATCACACATAAGTATTTTTATGTGTTTTAAAATTCGAGCAGATCGTCTTTAAGACTTTGTTTAATCTTTATTATTACACAATATTTAAGGTGGGAAACTGGGTGTCATTTGTTGGATTAACATATTGAATATTGTGATCAATTTAATGATAAGGCGGGAAAAAAATAATTCTTGTGGTTTTTAAAAAATATTTTTAACAAAGATTACCCTAAGAAACTAGAGGTCTCAAATTAAAATCTAGATATGTACCATCGATTAAAAAATCATAGGTCCCATATATTTAGGCCGAAATGATTCTCAAAAATCTAAATTTTGAGCTTGTTAACAAATTAAAAACTAATTTTAAAACTTGGCGGAGTTAAGATTTGATTTAAGATCCATATTTCCATTTTTTAAGTGAGCTACTTAAATGAGTATGAAATTGTTCCTGAGGAACATGTCGAACTAAATAACTTCTTAATTTTTGAGCCGTTTTGATTTTACGTAAAAATGTTTTAATTCTTTTAAACTCAACAAATGTTAAAATGTATGAGCGGATATGTAGATATTTTTTGATTTTCTTACAGAAAAACTGGTAGAGAATTTAAAGCCGGAGGAAAAATAAAACTACATACATCAATATACAAACACATGTATGCACCGGAACCATTCGAATGTCATTTATAAAATGGGTTGCAATAAACTTGGGTATAAAATGTGTGTTATTGTGTGTGTCTGTCAGTCTTTAGTGTACAGCATTGTTAGACCAAGTAAACTGATTTTGTCGTTCATTATATAACCTTCAGTGGTTTTTTGATATAAGCACTCAAATACATTCATACTTTTATACAAATTCACATATACATATGTTTGTATGTATGTTTGTATGTATTTACACAATCAAATATTTCACAAGTATGTGAAGGAACTTCTAAAAGTTAGTTTACAAATTCAAACCCTATTGCACGTTGAATGACATTTTATGCTGTATTTTGTACGTTTCCGCTGTAAAGCCTAAAAAAATAAAACGTTTGTCCTTCATTGCATTGCTTAGCACAAGTTCTATACAACATCCTTTTAAACATAAACACTTACATACATTTATACAATTGTATTCATACGTATACGGACCAATAAGTCTGTTAGTTTGTATTTCATGTAATTTTTATTACTATTATTTCTGTTCTGTTCAGTGCTTTTTTTTAATTTTTTATTTAAGTTGTTGGTTGTTTTTGTATGTCAGTCCCCCTTTTGAGATATTGTTGAATACTTTTTGTTCACTCGGCTTTATTGAATGTGTCAACAACTGAGTGGTGTCACAAGTTTTTCAAGATAAAGTTTTGAGGTGAATGAAATAAAGGTTGTATATTTCTTTTTTTGTGTTTTGTTCCCGACAACAATAATAAAGGAATTTAATATGAAAATTAAAACTTTTACATAAAGAAGGGATGCTAAAAAGTTAAGAATATTTTATGTATAACATATTTTTCCTAGTTAATAAGAATCCAAATAAAGGAAGTTTTGTCCAGCTGCATAAGAAATGGAAGTACATATAAGACTGATCACATAACAAAGTTTCTTCTGAGATGATGTTTTCTTATTTCAAAACTATCACGTTTTATATTTCATTTTGATTGTTATGTATATATTTATGTACACTAAGGTGGTACCAAATGAAAATTTACTTAATTCTAAGATAACATTTCTCAAAATTTTCGTCCAGAAACAAAATGAAAAAAGGTAATTTATCGGGTTTTTTATTATTATTTAATTTTGCTAATTATTTATTAACGCAAGATATAAATTTTTTGGACCTTGTCTATATAATACAATGTAATCCCTTAGTATATAGTTATCCCGAAATAGTTTTTTTCATTTTTAAAAATTTGAACTACAAATGTTTCTTTATGAGGAGAAATTTTGCATCAAATTTGGTGCTGATCACACATTTTAGTTATGTTATTAAATAATCGTAACAAAGACCGATACACAAAATTCTCAAATTCTTTCTTTGGTAGAAATATGAAAAAAAAAAAAAAAAATCCCAAAAACATGAAAAAGGAAAGTTGTTTCATTAAGATCCTCACAAAAAGATAATGCCAGGACGAACATTTTGGAAAACAGGTTTTAAGAATGAAGAAAACTTTCATTTGAGCCAGGAACATCAATACCTTATTTCCTCTCCATACAAAAGGGACCACCCTTTTATTGTTTTGAATTAAATAATAGAGTAGAAAAAAGTTGTTTGGCAATGGAGTGATAGATTTTTTTTTGCGGAAAAATCTACTAGTTATAAAAATACATTGAGTAATTGACAGCTGGCATAAACTGGATTATAAAAGTTTGCCTATATAATTAAATATGTATGTCATTTATTCGACCAAAAAAGTTTTCGCCAATTGACAAGTTTTTGATAGAAAATTACATACCATATACGTATGTAAAAACAGTATGTATGTATGTATGTATGTATGTATGTATGTATGTATGTATGTATGTATGTATATATGAGGAATACTATGTTACGATGTTTCACCTACTCCTAAATAATTAACGCATTCAGTTTAAAATATATAAAGATTAAACTTAAATCCTTTGTTACATCGACCACTTTGTTATATAGGGTGTATATCATTTAGCATATTAATGTATATTTTTAATTCAATTAAAACTGTATAAAATTTAATTTTTTTATTTTACCAAATTAAATTATTCACAAATAAACAAGTTTTTGTTTTCTGTTTTGAAATATTCTAAAATAAACAATGTCGCATTAGTAAATATTTTAGCAAATTTTATTAAAACTCTTTGCCTTTTTCATCATCATCATCATCTACTACCTACCATCATAATACATATATATATTTACTGTTAAAGGAGTGACTACAAACAATACAAAAGTCCTTAGCCAGTTTTATTAGAATTTGTTGTTAAAAGTAGTAACTACGTACCTTAAAAATCCATCCAAACTCAATAATCCCTTTTGTTTATTGACTTTATTAGGTTCATATTGTGTTATGATTTCTTTGGCTCGTTCCGTGTCGGCATAAGGATATAAAATTTCATTTAGTCTTGGATCACGCTGTGTGTTGTTCAAAAAGTCCATAAATTGGTTGGTGGTCATATTTTTGCGTTTTGTATTGCCCACTCTGTAAGACCACAAATAAGCCGTATGAAAAATTTAAACAAAAATGTAAATTAATTTAATACTGACTATAAAGGACAACATGAATTTTTATTTAATTTTATTTGATTTTACCCTTTTCTTAAGGATTAACATAAAATAGGATTAAATAAATACATTCATATAAACTAACATTCTACAAATTAATGCAAATTGTTTTTTCTCTCTTTTGATTATTTGAAAAATGCTAATTAAAAATTGAAATGCAAAAATGTGAAAGAAAAATGAAATAACTTACAAGTTGTCAAATACTTTTTCCACCTCGCTGCGTTGTGTTAAATTTTTATATAAATTATAAAATTCCTCAAATGTGAATTTGGAAATAGCCACCGATTCCAATTTGCCTGACGGTAAGCCGGTATTTTCCAAAGCTCTTTCCACACGTTTGCGATCATCTTTATTTTGGGCAAATATTTTAATAATGCTAATAAAATAAATATATTTCATTTCCAATTTTTTTTACAATAATTCATAAAATTTGCTTACTTTTTAACTGGTATCCTATTACTTTTGTCAGTTTGTAGACAAAGTTTTGTATGAGCCTTTTTTAAAAACATATTTACCGATCCATTTAGCTGCATTAAATTGTATGCCAGCCTCATTAAGCCATCACACCAATGCTGTAATATATTTATAAGAAGAAATTAAAAAAAAAGAACATTAAACTTCATTTAATAATTGAATGCAATTACTAGTTGTAAGTTTATGATGTAATTGTATTAATTTTTAATAACTCATTTATTCAGGCATTATTCATCATCATCATCATTTTATTTTATCCTTTTTTTATATTTCTACATAAATGTACGAGTATGTGTGTATATTATTATTTAAAATAAAGTTTAAAAGCTATTAAAAATAATTTACAAAAAATTATTTTTTTGTGGCATTGATGCATGTAGTTTTTATTACATTATAGTTTTAAAAGGTTTGAAAAACAAATTCTATATGTATTATAGTACTGTTCAAAATAGTTTCTATTAAAAACTATTAAGTAAACTCATACGCGACATTTTTATAATTAACAGCATAATTGAATTTTTTTTATTTATAAAGTATTGAATTTTTTATTACACATTTATACTGCAAAAATATGAATAGGCTATATTTGAGAAACACCACAGAGCATGGCCCCAAATATAATAATTTTAATTTGGACTGCAGTATCTATGAAAGTATATAAGATGTTTAATTCTAATGATCCTTTACAAAAATTAAAAATGTAAATATAAGACCACAAAAATGTCGAAGCTAATATTGAAATAAAAATAACCGTAGAAAGTTACCTCCATATGTTGGCTAAACACACAAAAAATTTTGAATAAGCCACGCCTCTTATAACGACAGGGTGACCATTTTATGAAGTAAGTTTTCCCCGAACAGGAATTTTGGGTATTTTGGAGTAAAAAAAGGGAATCTATTTATACTTTTTTTTAAGAACCATTTTTTGTATATAATACTAAAATTTCCGAATGATAGTTTATAAATATAGATTTTATATAAATTCAAATATTAATTTTTTTTAAATAACACTAAAATCAAAAATTTTTATTTTTTTTATCAATTTAAGGAAAAAATTTAGTTGGAATACTTTATTATTTAAATATTATTATTTTTCAAGTAATAACCTTTCCAACGATACTAAATACTTGCACAAATACTTTTCACAATAGTTTAAAAACTAACTGAAACTTTACCTCCTTCCGCAAATTTTGCACATTTTCCTTAAATTTCTATGGTAAATGTGTGCTGAAGCATTCTATATACATAAGTGCACAGCAGTTTCAACGTGTTTTTTAAATAACTTTGTTTAACTTTTGAATCGTTCAATATATTTCAACGAAATTTCACATAGTTATTGCTGAGGTAGTTTCCAACTGTTATGAAGGAGCACAGGTTTCTAGGTGGTCTCGGGGCAGGGGGGGAGGACCGCCGAAATGGGTCACCTCGGATATTATATAAGAAATAATTAAAAAAGTTGACCACTTTCGGAGGTTCTCCTCCTGCCCACAGACCAGCTAGAAATTTGTAATCCTTCAAAGTATTTGGAAAATACGTCAGTAATAACTGTGTTAAATTTCATTGAAATATATTTATCCGTTCAAAAGTTACGTTTTATTATTTAAAAAAAACACATTGAAACTGCTGTGCACTTATATACATATGTATATTTCAACGTGTTTTTTTAAATAATAAAACGTATCTTTTGAACGGATAAAGATATTTCAATGAAATTTATAAATAGATTCCAATTTTTTTACTCCAAAATACCCAAAATTCCTGTTCGGGGAAAACTTACTTCAAAAATTGACTTTTTTCAGTAAAATGGTCACCCTGTCGTTATAAGAGGCGTGGCTTATTCAAAATTTTTTGTGTGTTTAGCCAACATATGGAGGTAATTTTCTACGGTATTTTTATTTTAATATTAGCTTTTACATTTTTGTGCTCCACAAAAAACTAAAAACACAAAAATTAAAATTAATGAAATTCTGATAGGGCTAGCGGGGAGACTGTTGCCCTCGGATTTGTTTTACATGCATTCATATTAAGCATTCTTTTAGAAACATGAAAAAAAAAAATTATGGTCCAGAGGAAAATAATGGATTTTAAAGTGAAAAAATGTTACCACCTTTTTGAAAAAAATCACAAAAAATCTAATTTTTTTTCAAATTTTCTAAATCAAAATAATTTTACTTTTTATCTAAACTACACAAACTTGCACAAAAATTGTTTAGAATTTTGTACAGAATCCAGAGAATATTTTAGAAATTTTAGGACACAAATTGCGCCCGCCAAGTTAAAAAAACTTTAAAAATAACATGTCCAAAAATGAGTCAAAATTTTACTTTGGTCCAAATATCTCTAAAAGTAAAAGAGATAACCCACACATGTAAGCGTATTTTTTGTAGAGAATTATAAGGACTATCTGTGTGCAAAAATTTTTTTTTCAATCAAATCATAAATGAAATTTTGGCGATTTTTTAAAAAATGTTCATACCCGAGGTGACCAACTTTGGAGGTCCACCCCTACGAACTTGTCCTCCTCCAAATCAATTGCCATACACCTCAGGATTACCCATGTGAAATTTCATTCAAATACATCCAGCAGTTCTAAAGTTACAGAATTATTTCCAAAAAATCCGTTTTGGGAACACTGTGCTATGCTAAAATCAACTTGATTTTTATGAGCAATTGCTAATAAAATATTTTCATGCGATGCCAAAATTATTAAAATTGTCTGAAACGGTTAACAAATAGTTGTAATAATAAAATAATAATAATATTATTATTGTTATTTTTTGGCACTTTATCTTCTATTGACCACACTGTGCGTTATAAACAATATTTGTGACTAAATTAGTGCTATTTAAAAAACAATAAATCACTTTTTTATTTTTACTTTATTTTTTCCTAATAATAATTTTAAATTTAATCTTGGTATTTAAGGTAACAAGAATTTTACAAATGTGAAAATTATAAAATGATTTTTGGGTTTTTTTTTATGCTCAGACATAATAAAATTACTATCTTACTATTTAGAACAAAAATTGATAAAAGTTTATACTATAACAATAGATTTTATTTAAAAACATAGATTAAAATTTTGTTTTCCCAAAATAAAAAGAAAACATATTTTGCTAATTGAAATTTAGATTAAATTCATTAAAGGTATTATTTATTAAGCTTTAAAATAATGTTTACTAAATATTGTCATATACATACATACATATGTTATATTTAGACACACTTATCAATACAAAAGAAGCGTGCAGAATCATTGATCCAGTATTAACCGGATCGGAATAAGTGTAGTGAGCATATGTTTTTTTTTTTTTAATTTCATTCCGTGAAATAAATTTGTTCCAATATTTCTTCACAAATATTTTAATTACTGATACTTTTTTTTTTCCAATAATTTGTTAAACTTTTTGTGAATGGATACAATTTTATTTTGAATAAAACGAATAGACACAATTAATTGTTGTATATAATTTTTTTTTTTTTTTTTTTTCAATAAAAAAATCATTGTTCCAAATAACTTTGTGCTATATCTCACCTTTAAAATTCAAACATGTTCAAATTTAAAACGAAAAATTTTGTTTGTTCTTGTGCCAGAAAATATATTTGTATTAAAAAGTTAAAAAGAAATTCCATTTACATTAGTTTTTAAATACGGCACAGTACTTGTAAAAATTATACTACAACAACAATTTTAATGGTGGCAAATAAATAAACAGTAAACAGTTGTTTAATGTAGGTTTTAGAATTTTTTTCTAAATTTTGGCATCATTTCAAATTCAAGTCAAAAGTCAATCATGAAAATCAACATTTTTATTAATTCTGAAACTAATGCTGTCAATTAGCATGGATTGACTTTACTAATGGCCGTTGAATTTTCTTTAGAATTACTAACAAATAAAAAATAAAAAAATGGTTTTGTTTAATTATACAAATTTTCTTTCGAAAAAAAAAAAAAAAAAAACGTTTTAACTATTAAATTTATGTGCACTGTGTATGACCATTTTCCAATTATAATTTAATTGAGAATATCTATGGGGTTTTTGTGTTTATGTATTTTAAATTTGATAAATTGTGTTGAACATTTTATTTGTTTATTTTATTTAAGCAAATCAGGTGAATATTTTGCACGTCAAAAGAAATTCTTTCTTTTGCATCATCGAAAGATGAAAATGAGAGTAAAATATACCAAAATTATTATTATTATTATTGTAGTTTGGTCAGAATGAATGTACACCATCATAAATAATGAAATTTGTTGGCCAAATGCCAATACCAAAAAAAAAAAAAAAACAAATGTAACAACAACAAAACTTAGAAAAGCCAACTAAAGCAATATTCTCATACCTATACTACTACAATAATAGAAAAACAAATATTCCAAACAATTCCACAACCAAAATACCTCATTTCTTTCCCTTTTTTCGCCATTTAGATTTCATTCATGTTTTAGCATCAGTTCCATCAACCAGCAGCAGTCAGTAATTTAGCTGGCCAACCAGTCATTTTGTCAGTTTCCTAGACATACATACATAAATGTTTGTTTGCTTTCTTACTACTACTGCACATTTTTATCCTACTTCAGATTATTGTAGACAGGGCAATGAACGAATGATTTCATTAAATAAAATTATATTTCAAAATAAATAATTTTTTCCTAGAAATAAGCTAAAAATTTTAATTTTCTGTTTCATGCAATTTGAATTAATTAACATGAATTTTATATAAGAGAAATCAATGACAAAGTCCATTATTTTTTTTTTAATTTCATAGATTTACTTCAGTCTGTTATATGAATCGTAAAGGAATCTTAGTATTTACTTAAGTATTCATATTAAATGACAATAATAAAAATTGTCAATAATATGCTTGATGATCCAAACTGTATCTCTTATAATTAATTTTAAAAGATAAGATAATTTAGAAGCAATGAAAGTTTTCTTTTCTTCTTCTTTACTTCAAATTAGCAAACTTCAGAACAAAATATAGTTAAATTTATTAAAATATCTGTATTAAAGTTCGTGTTATCTTAATTTTACTGGTCAAAGTTACCAAGTATTTTAAAACTTTGAGGCACATATTTCTTAACATAATTTTTCTTATATTCAAATAAGACTTTCACTACTTTGAGTTATTTGAAATGAAATGATATATTTACTTGAGTAAAGGTTTTTCCTCCATAGTAAATATTTTAGGTGAAAATTTATTAATTTTCATTTTTCGTAAAACGGTTTTGTTGTAGTATTATTTTCTAATAATACTACATACAACAAAACCAGAAATAATAAAAATAAATGTTGTTTGCTCAATTTCATTTAAATGTTACAAAAATAAAAACTAGGTCACAATTACTCGTAAAACTGAAAAGTTTTTCAAATAATTTATTTTCCAAAAAAAAAAAATCAACAACAATCTAACGCATACGCACGGGTACATATAGAAATATTTATTGCATATATAAGTACATAAAAACTAGAAGGTGTATGGATCTACATATAGACACGTATCCACTTTTTATTATATACATATGTACATATATATAAGGGTGTATATGTTTATTTAAAAATATATATATCTGAACATATGGTATTTTATTTATTAATTCACACATCCATATGATGTTCATTTTATTTATTTGAGTTAGAAATAAACTAAGTTTTCTTAAGTTTTCTTTTTACCTTTTGATTGATTACTCACCTGAGCAATTTCTTTTTTCGTACAGCAAAAATTTACAAATGTCAAGTTAACAAAATCTGCACCATGACAAATGGTAACAGTCTTCTCCTCTAGTGTATCCTGTGAACCCATAGTTACAATTTGACTTAGTTTAGGATCCTATAAAACAAAATGTAAAAGAAAAATTTAATATAAATAAGTAAAAAATAAGAAGAAGAAAAAGAAAGTGTTTTTATCAAATGATGCTTAGATAATGTAGATTAAGTATATCTGCTCAATTTACAACTATGTTGTTGTACTATTTGTTAAAGTTTTATATAAAGACAAATTTAGTTAAACAACAAGTAAGAAAGTTATAGTCGGACAAGCCCGACCATATTATACATTACTCCATTATTATGATCTGTGACAACTTGTGAACCGATTCTAGTACGATTCGGAAGTGAGATTTATATTTTGTTAATATTAGAATTACACAATTTAAAATTATATTCAGGAGTGGAATTTTTATGGGATATTTGTGAAGTTTTTGCGAAAAATTGAATTTTTAATGAAAAAGAACTTTTTAGCAAAAAAAAAAAAAAAAAAAATATCTATATATCTATATATATATATATTTTTTTTTATTAAACATAGAATTTTTAATGAAAGTTTATTTTTAGTAAAAAATTAAATTTTTATAAAAAAATACACTTTTTGAGAAATTTTAAAATTTTTAATAAAAATTTGGTTTTATAATTCAAACATGTTAGCGAAAATTAATTTGTTTGACACAAACACATTTTTTAAATAAAAATAATGTTCAAAAAAAAACCCAGTTATGCTATCAATATTTCCTTAAGAATTAATAACATTGAGGGCTTTTTATCTTACTGAATTTTTATTTTTTTGTCATTTTATCTAACTGCCCAAAAAATTATATGAATAATTTTCAATACTTTAATATTTTAGTTTCTGACTTACTATTTCTCTGAAAATACAACAAGAAAAAATGTTAAACATATAAAAATATATAAATATTTATACACTCCGTTGGAGAACTATAAATACACCCTATTAAAGCGGATTTCTAGAGACATAAAAGTTGTAGAATAATGAAAATCGGTAATGTGTAAAAGCAATTGAAATAGAAAATATTTCTATTAATAATTTTTTTCTACTTTGAATTTTACTATGTATTTTAAGGTAAAATGATTTAGCAGTGTTTCATAAATATAAATTCACTTAAATAAAAACTTAAACATTTTTAAAACGGAAAGAACAAATTATAAAAAGAATATAAATTAATAATGAATATGTACAATTATATTTTTAAATATTGAAAAGAAATTTCACCGACGCTCACTTTACCAGTGTTGCTATTAGTTATTTTGGATGGAAGTCACTTTCATATTTGCGATTTTTACCTTAAAATACATAATAAAAATCAAAGTGGGAAAAAATTGCTCACAGAAATATTTTATATTTCAATTGCTTTTGCATATTGCCAATTTTCATTATTCTACGAATTTTATATCTCCGAAATCCGCAATAATAATGTGTATTTATAATTCTGCAACGGAGTGTACGAATTCTATATATATTATATTCTGTAAAATACATCCTTTTCTATGTTCCCCATAATATAAAAACGAAATATAATAAAATAGAAAAGTTCATGGACTTTTAAATAAACATTTCTCTAATACTTTTTTATTTTTTTATTTTTTGCTTGATTTGTGTAAATATTTTTCACATCACATATTGAATCTTTAATGCATACTAAAATATTTTTCATATTGTGTAGAGAAATGGACATTACATATTTAATGCGACTAAGATGTGTAAAAAACATTTCTTATAATAACTCAAAAATTTAGTAGACTTAATAATATCATCTTAATAGACTTAAAATAAACTTTCATAAGGATTTAACAAGTTTTTAGTGTTTAAAAATTGAAAACTTTTAAAAGTTATGTCAAAAATGTTCGGATTCTAATAGCATATTTAGTAGTAGAGAAAAAATAAATAGAATAATAAAATTTTCTTAAAAAATTTTGTTGCAAGAAGAGTCTCTATAAACTCGGATATTTACTACAAGCAATATTTTTTGCTTGCATTTTCATTTTCTAGACCCTTTTTAATTTTAGAATATGTATATTATATTTTATTTAATTGCACACCTCATAAACTACATTTTACAATTTACTACATATTTTCTGTACAGATGTGTGCTTCTATTATTTAAATACAAAATTTAACGCAGTTCCAGTTAGTTTAAGGCTTTATTAAAACTATCAAACTTCAACACCGTTCGACATACATATACTTATATAGTGTAAGTATTTATGTACGTACGAGTATATCATGAGCAACATGCATGACAAACATTAAAAGTAACAAAAATCGATTGATTAATATTTCCATCAAGTGTTTAAATGATTTGCTTTTTTTTTATTAATTTTATTTATTACAACATTAAGTATAAGATGTAATAGAAATAAGAGCTCTAGTATTATTAATAAAAGCTGAATTTGATATTTAATGAGGTATTAAACATTGACATTATAATTGATATGAATATTATAATTTCATTAAATTGGCTATATGGAGCAAAAAATTAATAAATACACATAGTTTATGCTTTTTATATATATTAGTTCCTTTTGTTAAAGAAAATTATTTGATTTTACATTAGTTTATTGTAGTCCATAAATATTCCTAATCTTTGCAAAGACTATTTATATTTTAATATCTTATTTAGAGAAGACTGGAAGTATGCTATTTATATTTCATAAAAGTATAATTAAAATGTTTAAGTGCTAAATAATTAAAATCGTTAATATTATAAATAAAAATATATAAATTGGGTTGCTAACATCTTGTCATTCTAAAAATATAGAAAAATATTTGCAAGCTTTTCAAAAAAGTATTAAGATTATATATTGTTTTGCTGGCGTGTGCCAAAAAATAAAAACCAAAAAATATACAGAAAAGGAACATTAAATAAAAACCATTTTAAGAAAATGAATAAAATGTGGTTTTAGTAACTACCCTAAAATATATAAATATTGGCTAGAATTATCTAATTTTTTTCTAAATATAAGATAATTAAAATAATAATTTGGTTTCTCACTTTGCCCCTTTTATTTGCTTAAAATCAATTAAGAAAAGTTCGAGGCTAAAATAATCTTTAGACACACATATACACACAGACAAATGTTTGTCATTCGTTATCAGCGAAAATGAAACAATATTCGACGCTTCCAAACAATCACTCAACCATTTATTCATTCATTCAATCAAACAAGTCAATTCAAACAATTAAAGTAATAAAAATATTCAACACTTTTTGCTCTTTAATGACCTTGCCAAGGAGTGATTGTTATTAAGTTGAATGTATTCAATTTCGCATTTAATGAAAGAGTTAAACGGTTTTAAAAGCATGCTATCATTGTGTACTGGAAAACAATCATTCTAATCCTCATCTATTCACAAACATTTACAAAATACGCGACACAACAATGTCTCTTCATTTAGATACATACTAGAGGGACGAAGGACAATGAAAAGAAAAGTTTAATTTTCTACTTTTAATGGTCTCAACATTATTTTCAATGATAAAATAATGATGATGCTGTTGATACCTAGTTGTTGTTGTTTGTTGTTAGAGATGGAGATGAAGACGGCAATGTTGCTGATGCTAATGATGAATAACAGAATTTATTTTAATGTTATAATTAATTTCTTTTATTTTTCTAGTTTTTCTTTCATTGTTTATATTTTCCCACAACAGATTTTGTACATCTGTGTTTTTCTCACTTATTTTCTTTTTTTGCTTGTTCTTCTTTCTATTTATGTATTTTATTTCCTATGTGAATTATTTCGCTGAGTTTTTCCTTTTTTAGATTAAGTTGTAAGAGTGAAATGTTGTTTTTATATTTGTGTCGCGCATTAAGATTTTATTATCCGTAGGGAAGTTTGTCTTCTGAATTCATAAAATAGTAATTTAGCTTTAATATTTCTAATAACGAAATTGTTGTAGGTTGCATGAGCAGAGCAGATAAATACACATGTATATAAAAAAAACATGAGAATATGGGTACAAAATGATTAATTTGTTTTACAACTAAATACATAACATTTTGTTGAATGTAAGAAGGCAAATACTTTTAATTTTTAGTTTAGAATTGTTTATCCTTGCGCCATTCTGTATTTTATTCCTTTAATCGTTAGTTATTTTTATTTTAGGAAATATCTGAAATTCTGAGTTAGCAAACTTTTAGTCAATCACACTTCATTTTTATTATATCCCACACTTGGGTTATAATGTATTTGTTCTAATCTTTGTAATGCGCAGAAAAATATACCCAATACAAACCTTAAAGTATATCAACCGAATCGATTTAACGAAGTCCGTCCGTCTGGCTGTCTGGACACGTAAACTTTGTGCACAAAGTATAGGCCGCAATTTTGAAAATAATTCAATGAAATTTGGCACGTTGTACTTTAATGATACAAAGACTAAACCTATTGGTTATGATCGGTTCACTATTTCATCCAGCCCCCATATAAATGTTATTCCGGAATAGATGTTTCAAACTCGTAAATGTCTTAAATAAATTCCAATTTTATAAAATTTGATACATATAAGTTTTAAAAAAACAATAAATTAGTGTGTTAAATTTTACGAAGATTAGTGCAAAATTTACCATACCTCTAATATGAGTCCTCCTCGCCCCTTAAGGACCTATCTCAAGTATCACATAAAAGGATATAATTACCCATTTCACCACTTCATTATTGTGTTATTTGTTAATGTTTTATATAAAGAAAAATAATTGGGGGATTCACAAAGTGTGCTATCATGTCGTATTGTCATAATGTCATAAAATTTTTCAATGAAAAAGCAATAACAACAGTTTTTTTTAAACTAAAATATTTTAGGACATGCGACAATATGACATGATAGCAGATCTTGTGAATCCCCCAAATATTTTTTAAAAAATATTACACATTGTGAATATATGTGTTATATTCTTATTTTCTTATTTTGAAAAATTTCAAACTTTTTTTATTTTATTTTTTTAATGAAAAAATGAAAAAAGATAAACTTATTTTTTGAAAACTAGGATTTTTATATATTACAACACCCATTTTAAACTATACCAATCGATTCAGAATCAATTTCCAAGTCGATTCTGAATCGATCCTTGTATGCTGCCTGGTTGCACGATTAGCTTGTTATCTATATATATAAAACTTGTGCACAAAGAACAAGTCCTAATTTTATAGATAATTTGATCGAATTTGGAGAATGTGACTATTTTGCTATAACGCTAAACTCGGCTGAAATTGGTTATGATCGGTCTATTATCTCACCTTGCATCCATGTAAATATTCTCACGGAACAGTGTTTAAATAGTCATAAATATTTTATTTATGCCACTACCATAAAATTTTTATAAAATTTGGTACAAATAAATTTTATAAAAGAATGAATCACAATACCAAATTTTATCGGTCTATAATTAAGCAAAGCTCCCTTATAAGAGCAGAAAATTAGTCTAGTTTGCACAAAAGTCACATAAATGACAGTATTGCGATTATATTACACCCAAATAAATTTTATATATTCAGAAACTATAGTACCAATTAGAGTTGGACATAATCGTTCATTTTACTGTTTCGTTCACATCGTTGAAAATTGTAAAATTATTCAGTTCGTTCATCGTTCATTTTTTAACATTGATCAGACTCTGAACGATGAGTGTGTGAGTGTATAGAGAACAAATGAAACTGAGTCAGATCGATTAATGTTTGAATGATGAGACAACACAGATAAACCTGAAACAATTGTTTCTTAGAACACTATATTAGTAAAAATTAATGGATAAAAATAAATTTAAATTTTTTTTTAACAATTATTTATGAAAGTGTAATAAAAATATAGCTAATTAAATAATTAATTAAAAATGAATGATATGAATCAAAAATAAAGAACGAATCAAGATCGTTCATTTTATTGATTCGTTCAATTGAATCGATTCATTCATGAATGACACAACTCTAGTACCAATAATTTATAAGAAAAGTTCCACAATCGGCCATTGGTCACATATAAGGAAATTTCCGACTAAACTCGAAAATCATTTTGTGCCTCGAACGCAAGTGTGTAGGATATTATATTGTTGGACTTGACCGACTATACTTTTTGACTTTTTTGTTGATAAATATTTTTTTTAATTTTGGGAGAAAAATCGGATTTTAGTTAAAAATCGGACTTTTTATTTAAAAATCGAGTTTTTAGTGGAAAATAAAATTTTTAGTGAAAAATCGGATATTAATAAAAATTAATCTTAAATCTTATTGCTGAAAATTTGGATTTTATATGAAGTCTTATTTTCGCTGTAAATTTGTATTTTTATGTTTATTTTATTTAATAAAAAATTATTTTTTTAAGAATTCTAAAAATTTTTAAACACTGTTCTTTATAAATTGCGATTGATTTACATCGAAAATTTATAATACTTTTTTTCAGCCTTTAGACTAGTTTTAATATAATTTATGAAAACAACTTTTATGGCATTATTTAGCACATTAAATTATCGAAATTTTACAAAAAGGAAGCTTTAGACCTAGGATAATGTACTTTATATTATGATTTATATTCACCGCATTTAAAGATTTTCTCTCATGGAAAATTTTATATAATTTTTATAAAAAAATGTAATAAAAATATCTGCATATAAGTACATTTTCTGCACTTATTTAGTTCTACTTTTGAAGTCTTTATTCCTATTATCCTATATAAAATCTTATTTTTATCTTAAGCTATACATTAGTAGGTGTAATGTTACATAAGTATTTTCTTCTTTTGGAAAGAATGGAATGAAAAAATGGAATGCTTAATTATCTATCTGATTTATTATACATACAGTTTTAAAAGATTTAACTTCCAACAAGTAAATATATATCTCCTGGCTACTTGTTAACTCAAACAGCAAGCATTTTTAGTAGTTTAAAAATATTTTCTTATATTTTAAATTCAGAAAAAAGCAACTAAAGGACGAAATTTTGTGATATTTTTAGCAAATTTTTGAAACC
This sequence comes from Protophormia terraenovae, assembly GCA_951394005.1. Taxonomy (NCBI): domain Eukaryota; kingdom Metazoa; phylum Arthropoda; class Insecta; order Diptera; family Calliphoridae; genus Protophormia; species Protophormia terraenovae. The sequence continues at coordinate 151,410,125 of OX596074.1, forward strand.
GGTTAACCGACACACAAAAAACCGGGTAAACCGATTAACCGAAATTGAATATTTCAAATTAACCGGTTCGCAAATAACCGAAATTTGAAGAAAAAAACGGTTTTTCGGTTAACCGATTAACCGGATTATAAACACTAGTCAAAATTAAGACTAATTCAAAATTTTAACCATTAACATATATTTTTTAAAATTTTTTGAAAGACCACTTTTCGAGATATTTACCCGCGAACGAAAAATCGCGAGATATGGACAATTTTGATGTTGAGAAAAAAATCATGTTATACGTCATATTAAAGGTAGTTTTGATACCTTTAATATGACATCTAAAAAAAAATCTTATATAATAAATACTTCGAAAGATATTTGTAATTTTGTGTATACAACTTTGTATATATTTTGAGCTATTTTGCACTTTCAAATCGCAATATTTTGCGAACCACTTGATGAAATTATGATGAAATTTTGAATTAGTCTTAGTTTTGACAAGAATAATGATTGTTACAAATATCATTAAATTCGGAGATGTAAAGTCAAAATTGTAATTTTTCGTCTTGTTTTTAAATGGAATGACTCAATGTTATTTTAAATTTTCAAAGAAATTTAAATAATGTGATATTTTAAATAACATATAACACAATAACTCAAATAATATACTTTACGAATTAGATAAATATAACTTTAATATAACTTTCTTAGTTATATATGTATATATTTTTTTTTCGTAACCATATTAAAGATAATAATAAAAGTTTTATTCATATTTTAAGCATGTCTTAGACTTAAAAGTCGTATATATTTACAAAACTAAAAATAGTTTTTTTTTATTATTTAGTTTTTAAACATACCTTAGGTTTTTTGGCATATTGTCCAGTTCGTACATCTCTTATTGTGGAAATGTCCAATATATCCATTTCATTATTTTGATCGATCCAATGTAAAAAGAAACCACAGGGATCCACACGCATTGTCACCGGAACACCTATGACAGAGTCCTAAAAAATGGAAATATAGAATACATATTAGACTACTAAACTAAAACATTTGAGAAATGTCTACATAATGATTGTATAGTGGGATATAATCAATACTCCGCTTACTTTTTTTTTTTTTACGAAATACAAATTCAAAATTGATTACCATACAATATGAACAATTTTTCATTGTCGTATAAGTATTTTCCCAAAAATTTAATCCACCAATCATTCAACTTTGAAATTGATTTCATTGACATTACTTATGTATATGCGAGTACGAGTACTTTCTATTGTATCTGTAACCCATAACATCATAAGATACTTATATATGTACATATCTATATATGTATATATGTATGTGAATATGTGTGCTGTGTGTGGGCAGATGAGGGTTTTTATGTAATTGGTATTACAATGTGTTGGGTTTGCAATACTTAACATTCTCGTAGATATATACATACATATGCTATTCCATAACAATGCTAATGCCAACTATGTGTTATGTTCGTACCAAATAGAATATCAAAATTTATATGACAACCAACAAACATTCATTGGTAAATATGCAAATTATATCATTATAATAGTTAGTATATATAGTTTATAGTTAGTAAAATTTACAAAAATAAAAAAATTCAAATTTGATTCATCTACAATGGAAAACAGATTCAATGCATGGAAAAATATAAAAATGAGCTGTAAGCTCTTTTAAGTTTACGACCATATCAATTTTTATACACACATTATGTTATAAGTACATACATATGTATGTATATTTACATAAACATAAAATAACAATAGACACAAAAGTGTTAATCTATATAAAATTCTCTATTTATTAGAAATATAAATATTCTCGTGTATGGGTCTGAAATAACCTGAAAAAAAAAATCAATGAATATTATGATTTTAACACAAAATTAAACTGAAAAGAATTATATGTATGTGTGAATGTATAAATATTATTTTCCCCTTTTTTGGTAAATTTGTGTTAAATAATATTGATTTTTCAATTTAATGAAAAATAAAATTGTCTCATAAAAATGTTTGTTGTTGTTGTTTTAAATTTTGTCTCCGACAAGGTGTTTTTTGTTTGCACTCATATACTCTTGCTTTATTAATTTGCTCTTGGGAGTGTGTTGTGAAATGGAAACGGATATGAAATACCAAAGAAATACAAATACAAAAATAATAAAAAAGAAAACAAGGTACAAGGATATTATTTCCGTTTTTATTTCGTATGCTCACTATTTTATTTTCTTTTAATTTTCAAATTATTTTTCATTTAAGTTCTTTATACTTATGTAAACACGTATTATTTGCTATGAGTGAGAGTGTGTAAATTTTAGCACATATTGTGTTTATTATATTCTCTAGTTAGTTTATTGGCTGATGATGATGATTTTGTTTAAAAAGCACGTGAAAATAATGATGATTTTATATGAAAAAAAGGAAAATTCCTAAGAAAATATTTATTTTTACTTGAGCCACATTTATAAACACTTAAACAAAATTTTTGTATTAACAATTTGTTTAACAAGAAGGGAAAAAAAACTAAAATATTAATCTCGTTCTCAACTTTTTACTGCAAAACATATTGACACTTGAGTTTTTCGCTTCCGCTCAAAAAACAACAAAAAACCAACACACTTTTCCTAATTTTAGCAATATTTAACAACAATAGCAGTAACATTTCACAGAATTTATAATTCCCATAAAAGTAATAAAAAAAAATAAAAATAATAAAATACAATAATTTAGTAGCTCATTTTCTACTTGACTTGAAAAGAATTAGAAGTACAAAAAAAAAAAAAAAAAATATTTCTGCTATACACCCTACAGTAGGCGCGGAACCAACTTGGGATAGAAAATATTTTCTTAATTTTTTATTTATATTTATAATTTTAATACATTTTTTTAAAATTTACATTTTGGAAAGAGAATTTTCCTTTTTTTCCTCCCCGTGGAACCTTTTTTTAGTTAAAATATTGGTGTCATTATTGTATAAAAGAAATCTTTTGTAAATCTACTTATATAATTAATTAATATTTTAGATAATTTTAAGAAAATAAATTGTAAAAACATTCATAATCTATATATTGTACTAAAGAAGATAGATTTTTTTCTTCTGTAGTACAAATAAATTTATTATGATGAACAATATTTAAATTATAATTTCTTTAATCGTATTATTTTGAAGCGGTTTTATTTCTCCCATTATTATTTCGATGAATTGTTTATAAATAAATACAAAAAATTCCTATAAAGTAAATTGTGAAATAAATCGAGAAATGTCCTAAATATAACAATATTTTTGATTGCATTTAATATAATATATTGTGGCTTATTTTTTTAATAAAATTAAATATTAGATCTGAATATTACTTGTTAGTACACAATAGTAGTAAGGTATTATTTAATCGATTTTGCCTATTTTATGTTTACGCGACTTTTTTCCAATTATATTTCTCATAAATAATCCGCCTGTGTTATCGTAATGCAATAAATTTTAAGATAGTTACTACTGAAAATCATTGCTGCGTTAGCAATCTGGTTGGTGGTAAATTAATTAGTGACGCCTAATAAATTAAGGAGAAAATAAAACAAGATAAGATTTGATTTTCTTATTTTTTTCTTAAGTTATTTGTTTAATGTTTATTTATTTAAATATGTAATAAATATTATGACATTGATTTTAATGCAAAACATAATAAGCCCATTGAACTTCAGCAATCCAATCAACATATTGGGAAACAGCAGTGTAAATTGTGGGACGATTGTTGTAGCCACATGGTAAATAACCAAAGGATGTAATGCCAACTAATTCAGAAACATTACCGGGACGTTCTACAACCAATGGGGAACCACCATCACCATAACAGGCAGCTACTTTAACACAAATGTGTTTGCTGGTCACAGGAGCATCACCAGGTAAAGATTCTTTGCATTCTTTCTGGGTTAAGACATCAGATTTGGCTACTTGCAAGTCACTTGCATACAAAACACCCTCGGGATCATCCAAACCCCAACCGTAGTTAGCAGATGTTTCACCATCGTATGCTTCGTTTTTGTAGGGCAAAGCAATTTGTTGAACCTTGGCACTGAATTCAAAACTGGGTGTGACATGCAACAAGGCAATGTCTTCGGAACCTTCCAAGCCTGTAAATTTCTTGTGATTGAAAGCAAAATCGACAGTACGAACTTGAGCTTCGGTTAAATTATTGCGATTGGTTAGACCGGCATAAACGGGCAAGCCAACAATATCACCAGCCAATTCCTTTAATTCTTGGACACAATGGGCAGCTGTCAATACCCATTCCTTGCCAATGATAGCTCCAGCGCAACTATGAGCATAAGCAATGGAGGAAACACTCAAAGATACCAAGTAGGGAGCAGATTTTTCAGCGGCATTTTCACCACCAACAATAAAAGGGTTAACTTCTACAGGTGGTCTGGAAAGAATCCTATTCTTTAAAGTTTCAGCTAAACCGGAGGGGCTGGCACAGGCGACAGCAGCCAAGAGGACTACCAAACACGCAACTTTCATTTTCGCTCCAATTCTTAGCAATTAATATCGAAACTATGAGCTTGTTTCTCTTATTGTTTGCTGTTTTATAGCTTCGTCTGTACATACACTCATACAAATACGGAACTATACAAGCACATGCTTGGCAAAAAAAAAAGAGTTGAAATGTTTTTGCTACTATAGCCCGTCTAAAAGCAAAAGAGAGGAGTGGTGGCATGTGTTAAAATCAGAGAACTTAAAGAATTCGTTGATTTTACATTTTTTAAAGTCACTTTTAAAGGAAGTACATACTACTACATATACATATGTAACTTTCAAAGCCTTTAAAAACTACAATTTCCTGTAGATGCCACTTATTTGCATACATAATTTCAAGTTATACTAAGACAAATGTCCTAAATAATAATTAAAATTTTACTCAAGAATTCCACTAATTAGTCGTAAGAATTCAGACACGTTATTTGTAAAAACCTATCACCAAGATTATGGATTGATATTTACATTGTAATTATTAGGGTTGGGGGATAGCAATTACATTTTCAATGCAATAACTTTACATGTAATTATAATTATTTTCAATAACAATTAATCTGCAATTGTGTTTAAAAGTTTTTAATTACAATTGTATGTATGTAGCCTGGAAATTATTACCCGAAAAATAATTAACTAAGAAATTCAATTTCAATTTTTATCTTTAAATTCATTTAAATTTCAACCAAGAGTTCTCTTTTCTGTTTAAAGAAAAAAGAAAGAAAGAAAAAATACTTCTTTAGAAAATTTTTTTACAAATTGATTAGATTTACTTATGAAAAATTATCGCATGTTGAAAATTAAAATATATATAAAAAAAAAAAATGAAAGAAAATTTACGACTTCTGTCCATACACCATCTAACCGAGGGTTTCTTATCACTTTCAATATGTACACATTAATACGTATAAACGTTTACCGCGAGCGAGCTAACAAACACACAAAAAAAAACCTCATGAAAAATATTTGATTACGTTTTTGCATGTCGAACTAAAATAGATTTTTTTAGTCTTCTTCAAATAATGTACATAGGTACTTTTATTATTTGAATAGTCCTTTGTCTGGCTATCCCTTTTTCCATAATGACCTCATATAATTTTGCTAAAACTTCATTAAAATTAACCCATAGTAACGGGTTTAGTCAACATTATAATTAAATAAAAAATTATTACTCGAATTTTGTAAAAGAAAGATATAAGAATTTTAATTATTTATTTAACGAAAAATATCATTTCTGTGACCTTTTTAATAGATATGGGGATTTTTTTACCTTTTGCAAAAACATAGAAGTTCAAAAGAAAAACAAACAATTCAAGTTAAATAAAGTAAAGGATTTTATTTTTTTCCGGGAAGTAACGCATAAAATTCTGAAGGCATAGAGAATTGAAAACAATATATTTGGGGGTGGGTTATAATTGAATTCATAAATATTGGTGGTCATTAAAAACATTTTTAATATGCAATAAATTTTCATCATACACATGCTTAATCTGCCATCAATTATCCTATTACTTTTCAATAGATACAAAAGGCAAAAAAAAACCGACCACCACTTTACGATTAATGTTACTGTGCTACTGCTGTTAACTGCTGCTTAACTTACCAATAAATTGCCAATTTGTACACTTCAATAACTTTTCAATATTCTATGCATGTGTACGTAAATATGTATGTACGTATGTCCTAAAATATTATACGCATTTAACCGCAATTTTCTCATAATTTACAAAACCCCCTACTCCATTATCAAGAGGAGATGACCACAAGTATAAATCTATGACTATTTTATTCAATGCTTTTGAAATGCAAAAATAGTCCCCCTCAATAATCATAAGTATATCTATGCGTATGTACATATGTTGGGTATTAATGTGTGTATATATAGGAAAAGTTCATATTGGTTGACCTTCTTATGTCCTTGGTTAAAGAGTTATTTATTATAACGAGTATGTAGCATAAGCACTAATATGTTGCTGATACTCCTGCTACTACTACTGTTGCTGTTAAATATATTCTAGGAATACAATATGTGCGTAGTTAAAAAAAATAAACAAGCAACAAGAACAATAATAATAATATCAGTAGTAACATTAACAACAATAACTACTAAAGGGAAAAATCAACAACAAAAATATATGCTTTTATTCACAATATAATTCACCTTCACTATGGGGGGAAATTAAATACATCAAAAGAAACTTCAAGGTTGTTATTCTTACTCATTCCAATACCCCCTTAGTACCAACATATAATGCACTTTATTAGTGAGTTTTTTTATCAGCAATATTGTTGTTATTTTTTCATATTCAGTTAAGACAATTTTCTGTTAATACTTTTAGCCATGCACTTTAGAAAACCAAGTAAAAGATAAAACAATTTTGTGAAAAATATTTAAAAAAAAATTTAAGCAACGAAATGTAGATATTATTTAATCAGCATATAAGTACTTCTTTACTTTACAACTCCGAATTATTGCAATTGTTCATTTAATATTACATACATATTGAGTCTCCAGCACATTTTCAAAAACTTATTAACATTTAAGCGTGTCATTAACAAATATGCTCTAGATTTGATTAGAGAGTATTTTATTGAATACATTAACATTAACATCTATACTTTTATGATGTCTATATAACACGTTTCATGTGTGTTTCATATTTTCGTTCTTATCGATTCAAAGCAACTTATACATCATCAATCAATATTATAAAGGCACGTGAACTTTGTCCCACATCAATTATGATACATTTTTGAGCAACAAAATTTTTAAAAGTATTATAGGATGAAAAGTTTTTTTAAGATATATTATTTTTTGCATATCCTGAAGACTTGTTCAAGCCTCTACTACTATGATATTCTACATCTTACACCATTGTGCATCAAAATTCGGAAAAGGTCTTAAATGAGCACCGCAGTAGATTGCATGAAACATACGTATACATATGTACATTATATTGTTATTTGTTCATTTGTTATCTAAAAGTGATAGCTTATATGGGAGCTATGGTCAAATATGGACCGATCGGTTTTCGGTAATACTTATTTGAGTAGTTTCTTGGTAATGAGGCGTCATTATTATTTAACTACTCTATATTACATAAATATGTACTCAATAGTATAATAGATCAGAAATATTGTAATCACGTGGATTAGTTGCTTAGAGCGCTGGATTTACAACCAAAAGGTTGTTGGTTCATCCCATTTTTTATGCTTTTATTTTTTAGAAAATGTCGCTTAGAAAATTAAGTGGGAGATGGTGTGCCAAAGTTCAAATCTCACTGGTGCTAAATTTTTTATTTTTTTTATTTTTATTTTCGTTTAATAAATTTTGTTTTAGTACCCCTAGATTTAAAAATAACTACATTAATTTGTGGACAACTCGAACAAAAATAAGTGGTTATTCAGGCAAAAAATAAGTAGTCTTTACTTGGCTCCAGTATTACCTGCTAACTTACCAGGAAAGCAATGTTTTTGTTGAGGTGATAATGTAATTTTTATGGAAACTGGTATGATTTTTATGGGTGCTATGTTTAATTATAGATCTATATTGCTATATTTAAGGGATTTATGATCGTTAAACTCTTATTCCGGGAGAATATGGGTGCTAAGTAAATTAATAGACCGATCATAACCAATTCATCGTTGATCATAAAAAATCAGTGTAACAAATTTCAACAAATTATATTCAAAATTGTGACCTGTAGTTTGACTACAAGGTTAACATGGAGAGACGGACGGAATGACATTGTTAAATCAACTCAGAAAGTGATTCCTAGCCATTTGCTATAAATGGCTAGGAATCACCATTTTTTTTAAATGTTACAAACATCAGCATAAACGCATATTGCAGACTCTTTAAACTATTAGTTACTTAATTCATCAAAGCGAATATCTGATAGCGGATATTCGCTGTTGCCACTTATAATTGTAACTTCCCACTTTTTTTATTTCATTGATTTTCATCATACCAAGAACTTCTTATCTATCGATTAGTTTTTCTATTTTATGATTTAAGTAATAAAAATAATTTGATGGAAAGAAGGCCACCACGATTTTATAAATTTTAATTAAAAAGATAATATACATATATTATTAATTTTATGTATGATAAAAAGAAATACTCGTGTCTTTAATGCCCCTTATTATTTTTTTATTATTATCTCAAGTCTTCTCACGTTCGATTTTTTATTGAAAATTCTATTAGCCAAATAACTATAAAAGCTGATTTCCCAAATAAATCATAATTCAGTATCGTCTTCATTCATTCACAAATCAATCATGAAGGTCTTCTTAGTTTTGTGCGCTTTTGCCATCAGCGCTGCGTATGCAGGTAATTTTAATACTTTACAAAAATTACTTGCGCCAGGTCAAGAACGTGTCATCAAGGGTCATGATGCTGAGCCTCACTCAGCTCCCTACATCATCTCGTTAAGTTTAAATAGTACTAGTGCTCATAATTGTGGTGGTACTATTATCAACAAGGAATGGATTGTAACAGCTGCTCATTGTATTACTGTTAATCCAGTGGGTATGGGAGTAATAGCTGGTCTTCATGTACGTGGTGAGTTGAATGAAGCCACACAACAAAGAGTTATTGATTTTGGCAGAATACATGAATTGTATAGTGGCTCTGTGGGACCTTATGATATTGCCCTTCTTCATGTTGACAAACCATTCGAATTTAATGAATATGTTCAGCCTGCTACATTGCCAGCTCGTGAAGAATTTCCCGAAGGTAATGCCACTCTTTATGGTTGGGGACAAACTAAGGCCTTCAACTTTGCTTCTGCCAAGGTTTTACAAACTCTAGACACAAGGATTATTGACTGGGCTACCTGTAAGGAACTTTTGGGTGCTAACGCTAATTTAGTTGATACCAATATTTGTTCTGATTCCTTTAATGCTGGTATTTCTGCTTGCAATGGTGATTCTGGTGGTCCTTTGGTGATAGAAACAGAAAATGCTCCTGCCGAGTTAGTAGGTGTTGTCTCATGGGGCTATATTCCTTGTGGTCTGCTGAATAAACCATCTGTATACACTCGTGTTTCGGCTTATGTCGATTGGATTGCTAAAATTATGCATGCTTATTATGTACTTCATTAAAATAAAATTTTGTGAATTTCACAAAACTCTAAAAATAATAAAGTATAAATAATCCAAAAAAAAAAAAATCTAGTATTTGTGTACTTAACTATTCTTTTTTTAATAAAGTTAACTAATCGCACTCGTTCTATCGCACTCTAAGATGTTAGATAATATTTACTATGAAATACGTACATATTGTACAACCTTAAATACTAATAACGATAATCGATTGTAAATCAATATTTATGAGTTAAAAGCGCCATTGATCGTAATCAATCGACTCTGAAAGATATTTTTTCATTCAACATTTCATTCAATATAAATAGGGCGGATAATTGAGAGAACTTAATTAGTAAGTGTTTATTAATTTATACAACATGAAGGTTTTAGTAGTTCTTGCCGTTTTGGTAGCTTGTGCCCAAGCTGGTACTGTCTCGAATATTGCTCAAAAGCTTATTCCTAGCTTTGCCACTGGTTTTGTCATCAAGGGCCATGATGCTGTACCTCATTCCGCTCCCTACATTGTTTCGTTGAGCAGAACTTCAAACCATTCACACATTTGTGGTGGCACCATTATTGCCAAGGATTGGGTATTGACTGCTGCTCACTGCATTAGTAACCCTGTTGGCATGGGTGTTGTAGCCGGTTTACACGAACGCTTGAACATTGACAACAAGACACAATCTCGTGTAGTTGATTGGGGAAAGGTTCATGAGAAATACACTGGTGGTGTTGGTCCCTACGATATTGCCATTTTGCATCTCTCCAAACCCTTCGAATACAACCAATACGTTCAACCTGCTTCTTTACCCGCCGTCGAAGAAATACACTCTGGTGCCACACATTTGTATGGTTGGGGACAACCCAAAGCATTCGTTTTAACTGGTGCCAAAATTTTACAAACTGTTGAAACCGAAATTGTTGAATTCAATGCCTGCAAGGAAGCTTTGCCCGAAGATGCTCCCATTCATGAGACCAACATTTGTTCCGATTCCATGCAACAGAGCATTTCAGCTTGCAATGGTGATTCTGGTGGCCCCTTGGTAATTGAGCGTGAAGGTGCTCCCTCCGAATTGATTGGTATTGTTTCCTGGGGTTACATTCCCTGTGGTTTGGCTAATTTGCCTTCCATTTACACTCGTGTTTCCGCCTACATTGAATGGGTTGCCAAAATCCAAAATGCTTACTATGTTTTGCACTAAATATTGTATTTAATTAATATTAAAATAAAACCAAATGTAATCTGAAATGATAACACCCATAAAAAATAATGTCTATTATTATTAAATCCTAAAGTTGAACATGGAAATTCAAATTTATAAAAATGTTTCGTTATAACAGTGAGTAGTAGAATTTAAAAGAGTATTCAATCAGTTAATTTTCAATCAATTATTCCAAAAATTGTACTAAGTGTGAAATAATAAATTAAACAAATGCTAGTTGTTATTGAGCTAGTCTATCAGCCTAGCGGTTGCATTTTCGAATCCTACCAGAGAATCTCATATGTTTTTCATTATAACTAGATTTTAGTCACTTCAAATAAAAAGTTTATAATTGAATACCCTTATATTTATGGAAATTTTAGTACAATTTTCATTTATGATATTGCATTTTATTAAATTCTTCATATACAATATGTACAATAAACGTCATTAGGTCTTTAAAGCTTTATAATCAAAATTTAGTTGCGCTAGAACATTGAAATTATTGTATTAAAAAGAAAAGTGTTTTTGATATAAGATTATGGAGTCATATGAACTGATAAACATTTATTTTATTGTGCAGTACAAAGTTTATTTATATGCACAGTGCTTTTTTTAATTTTTACCTAGCAACAATTTCAAATTTTTATATTGTGCTTTAATGAGAAAATATTCTTTAATAAAAAGCTAATTCTAAATTTTGCTAAATTTTGGAATATATTTTATTTTTTTTTAAATTTAAAAAAGTTCTATAAAGTACTTTAACACAATTAGGAATATAAAAAATCGAACAAATTTGTACAAAGAATTTTAAACTTTTTCGTTGGTAACATTTAACAAACTTTTAATTATTTTTATTGGATATTTGAATGATGAAAAGTTATCAACATTTTTTTCAGACCCATTTGATGAAAAATCTAAACTTTTTCTTTCCTAAGTATAATGGACCACCTATATTTCAATTGCTTTTAGATCTTAATTTTTCGTAGATTTCGATTTTGCTACGTTTTTTTTTTTTTCTCACACGAAAAATTTGATTTACCCTAATATACATATAAAGTTTAATTAATACACACTCGCCTAAATTTATACTTTAAATATGTTTTTTCACTAACTTATAACGAATTGTCCATAGTGGTTGTTAGTTTGAATGTATACAATAATATATATATATATATATATATATATATATATATATATATATATATATATATATATATATATATATATATATATATATATATATATATATATATATATATGTATATATATATATATATATATATATATATATATATATATATATATATATATATATATATATATATATATATATATATATATATATATATATATATATATATACATATAGACTACTCGTATATGTAATAATGAAATTTGATTAGTTTAACCCATATCAGGGTTATAACAAAAAATAAAAAGAATATATATTTAAAAAAAAAAAAATATATATTTCCCGTTTATAGTAAGAGTTAAGTGTTATATTTATTTTTTGATACAATTTTCTTTTAGCTTTGTAAATTTTAAAAATGTCGACTTTCTAACTAATTTGTTTAATTTTTTATTTTTTTTTAATTATTTTTTAATTCTTTGTTTAATAGTTCCATGTCATAGTGCTACCGAATTCATTAGAAAAAATTTTGTAGACAATTTTAGAAAACAAAAACAAGCTAAGAGTAATATTTAATATAAATTATAAAACCTACATTAAATTTAATTTCAATTACACATCATTTTATTTTGTTTACATTCCAATATTTTCCCATAGACAATTAAACTATTTGTAACTACTTGTATTAAAAACAGAAGTCGCCTCATATTATTTTAAAACATAATCTAAATGCAATTCAAGTGACTCTCAAACTGTTCTAATTGTAAGTTTATTATAATTTTTTATATTGCCAATCATAAATTAAACTGATAAGAATTTTTTTTTTTAATTATTTATCTGTGACAAATGAAAATAAACAAACGAACACAAATCTGATCAGTTTAAAATGGTTTATCACCATTAATAGTAATACAATAAAAAAAGTTATTCACAATTAAAAAAGTACTTTTTCGTGCATTAATTAATGGAATTAGTAAACACAATATTGATGATAAAATTGTTAATTATAACAATTTACAAAATAGATCTTAACCAGTTATATATTTAATTGAATAACAATTTCATAGAAACATACATTTTTAAAAATTATTATATTTAAGACATATAATTCTTGTTTTTCTGTATATTTAAAAATATATACAGTGCACGAAAAACCCTAAGCATACAGTGTAAAAGTTTATATATTTTGATACCTATAAATTTAATAATAATATGAATTATCATTTTAAACACTACAATCTAAGTGCATTAAGGGGTTTATGGAAAATGTTATATTTTATATAGCTTATTTGAAAAATATACAAATCTTTAAGAACTTTAAACGAAATAACCTAAGCATACAAAATAAAAATTTGATAATAATTATGATGCATTAGTTAGAATTTAATTAAAATAATACTTTTTGGGATTTATCTTTCCTTAGTAATTGAACCATGTAAGATTTAAAATGTTTCATTGTATCAATGTAACATTAAATAACGAAATGTGCGGTTGAAGCTATTGAACTTATTAACAGTCCGCCAGGTTGGTAGCATACAAAGAAAGTTGCTGGATTTTTTTGTTAAATATCTGAAAACTAAACTGAAATAACAGTTATCATATTTATGCAAAATGGGATACTAAAATTTAAATCTTTGTCCTCTCACAAAGCACAAAGGTTGTCGTTGGCCGAAAATCAAGGATTTTGGGCCCAAAATTGGAGGAAGTTGTTTTAGTGACAAGAATTTATATTTCTAGATGGTAGTTTCGTGAATTGATAAAAAATAAACGGCGGGGTGAGAAAATCTGTTACTTACCAAATTTCTCGAAGGATTTGTCATATAATATTATGCGAATGGTTACAATAAAATATTACTAAAAGGTTTTATAAGTACGGAAAATTATGAAAAATGTACGTCTTATTAAAAGGATAAGTGGAACTTTCTCCATAAATTTCAGCAAGATATCGCCACATCAAAAATTAAAGGTTAACAAAAAAAATTTGTTTTGCGGAAAAAAGTGTTTTAATAGGACATGAGGCAATCTTTTCATAAACTTGAATTATTACGAGAGTATGTGAGGAGTTTTATAAAAAATTATAAAAGCCCTAAAAAATGCATGGATAATAATAATGCAATGTTGACGTATATTTTGTCTACCGTCTTCTTTATCAATGCTTTTACAATCGGAATATCTTATAAAGGATGCAATTAGCCACAAAAACTATTAAAACCGCTAAATTATTGCATATAATTTTGAATAAAGCATGCTAATATAATTTGTATGCTTAGGTTATTTCGTTCCATTCATTACAATTGCATCATATTTCTTAACAGTGATCTTAAGTTATGTAACTTAAATGTCAAAATAGGTAACTGTCAATAGTTTAAAATACAATGTGAAACATAATTTTTGGATATAAAATAAATACATTGGTTTTTCCTATATTTTTATTGTATATGCTTAGGTTGTTTCGCGCACTGTATATAAATTGAGATTAACAGTGATATTCTCGACAATTCTTGATAATTGTCATTCATTAGTTTTTGTTATGTACTTTTATGGATGTGAAAACTATCACCAACAAATTTAAACAATTGCTTTTTTCTTTTTGAAATAGAGAATATAAAAATTATTATATGTATAGCACTGTAAATGTATTTATTCATGTAATTTTATAAAATAAATAGTAAAAAAAAAATAATAATTATTTCCAAGATATTATTTTCGAGCACCTCTTCGTGACAACAACAACATTATTTCTACGCATTAATAGAGAAGAGAGTTGCAATAGAACAAAATTTCTGTAAACGGATAAATACTTAACTAAATTAATTAAGTAAAAGAATCCAATATTGCAATGATATAAAACAAAACTATGTCGAGTTGTCGATGAAATGAAAAAGTTTGATATAAAAAGAATCATAGAAAATTTCATGGAATCATAGTCGTACATCAATTCCAAACAACATGAAGTCTTTTATTGTATTTATTTTGGCAGTAGCTACAGTAAGCTCAGCTAATATGGATTTCCTGAAGGACGTATTGTCAACGGTCATGAAGCAACTAATGGTGAAACTCCCTTTATTGTATCCCTAAAATCCGGTGCTGACTTCTGTGCTGGCAGCATAATTGATAAACACTGGATTTTAACTGCTGGTCACTGCTTTATTTTATTATTTTGAGATTATTACTGGTTTACATAAACTCAACCTGTTGTTAAAATTAATCTGCCTTCCGGTAAATGCCTACAAAATGGTAAGGGAAAAACTATACGGTTGGGACGAGTTAATTCTTTTGTTTTGCATAACACTTCGCAGACTTTGGATGTTGACATCATTAGTTATGCAAAGCATATTTACCCATCTCGGCTCCTTTGGATCCCGTTAATATTTGTTCGTAAACTGCTGGTACCAATGATGGTGCATGCAATGGCGACTCTGGTGGGCCATTGATTCGTAACACTCCTGATGGTCCTGAAATCGTTGTGGGGTTATACACCTTGTGTCACCATTAAATATCCATCCGTATATACCATGACTTCAGCCTTCAATGGATGGATTCAAAAGACTATTGATAATATCAATGTTGTTGATATGTATTTGATTATATAAAATAAGTTTATGACCGATTGAGAAGCCTTAAATCATAGAGTAACATATAGAGACGAAATTCTCGATTGGCAATTGAAGAAAAAGGCTGCTTTATAAACAAAAATGTATTTTTATTTTCTTCTAGCAACAACAAAATATATTTCATTACATGTATTTTGTTGTTGCATGAGTTAGGTTTTTGACAATCGACTTAGGTTTTTAACACTTAGTATGGTCTCTTGTTACTCTTTGCCTTAAATGTTAAAATTTTAAAAGTTTTTTTTTATGGTTTACATAGATTTAATAGCATTATTTCATTGTTTTTAAACAAATCCAGAGCTTTTGTATTCTATGTTTTAAACCTGTAGTTTTGTCATGAATGTCACAAAAACATTATTATATTTAAAATCTTTAAACCTTTTGTTATTTAGAATATATTTAATATATATTTACTTTTCGAATAATCTTTCAGAGTACTAGTTGTGTTTACTTTTTACGTGACTTTTTTTGTAATGTTTATTTTTATTCAATTCCTTTTAATTTAGCTATTTTATTTACTTCGTTAAATATTTTTAAACAGAAACTAAATAACTTGAAATACTTTTTCGCCTAATTTTATTTTATCAGCCCATAGTTTATGACAGGGCTTAAGAAAAATATACTAATTTATATATGGAAAAATTGATATTGTCTTATAATAAATAACAATAATTAGACATACATATGTATATAAATATAAAATTTAAACAAACGATTTCGTATAAAAGACGGGGTAGTGAATTGTTTCAAATAACAGTATAACATTTAGAGTACACAATATGAAAATATTAATTCTATTCGCTTTAGCTGTAGCCTCAGTTAGTTCGGCTAATTTAGACTTTGTTGCCCAGCCAGGATTGCCAGAGGGCCGCATCATCAATGGTCATGTTGCTGTCAAAGGAGAAGCTCCCTATATTGTTTCCTTAAAACGAGGTTCTCATTTTTGCGCCGGCAGTATTATAGATGAACACTGGGTCTTGACTGCTGCTCATTGCTTGATTTATGATAGTTTTGAAGTTGTAGCTGGTTTACACCAACGCAACGACGAGTCTAGTGTTCAAATTCGCCAAATTCCTAGCAAAGACTTTCAATTTATTCATGAAAAATATTATGGTGAAGTTGCACCCTATGATATTGGTCTTTTATACATTGCCGAAGCTTTTGACTTAAAAACATTGACTGGTGATGACACTGCTACTGTTGCTAAGATAAATTTGCCATCAGGTAAATATGCACAAACAGGACGGGGTAAATTGTACGGCTGGGGACGTGACAACTCTGGTGGTATGCCTATTACGTTACAAACTTTAGATGTTGACATCATTGGTTACACTCAATGTAAAGCTGCATTGCCTAGAGGAGCTAATATCGATTCCGGCAATATTTGCACTTACACTGCTGGTACCGCAGATGGAGCCTGCAACGGTGATTCAGGTGGTCCATTGATTCGTAGTACTGCTGATGGTGTAGAACTTGTTGGTATTGTATCGTGGGGTTATATTCCCTGTGCCACTACTAAATACCCATCTGTTTACACAATGACCTCTGCTTACAAGGATTGGATTCAAAAAACCATTTCAAACTTTAATGCTGCTAAGATTTTCTTTTAAATATTTTTTAAAGTATTTATTGTATTAAGAATTATTGTAGATAAATAGAATGTTTAACTGTGTTTTATTCTTTACATTATGATGAATTATAAAAGCTTATTTAAATTTTATTAATTTCTAACGGAAATAAATTTTGCCCGCCGAGTTAAAAAAAAAACTAAAAAAACATGTCCAAAAATCAAAATTCAAAATTTTACTTTGTTCCAAATCTCTTAAAGTAAAAGAGATAACCCACACATGTAAGTGTATTATATAGAGTTATATAGATAATTATAAGGACTATCTACGTGCAAAATTGTTTTTCAATCAAATTATAAATAAAATTTAGGCGTTTTTTAAAAAACTCTCTAAGAAACTGTTCTCTTCCAAACCAATACACCTCAGGATTGTCCATGTAAAATTTCATTCAAAAAATATTCACGCATATTCTGCATTTCGATTCGAATCGTAAATTATTAAAAAACAAGCGCGAATGTTATATTCGGCTCGGCCGAATCTACATACATATATACCCACCATCAACTTTTTTCAATTTTACGTTATATGGAAGGTGGGTGGTAAAGTGGGCAGACCACGCCCAATTTTTTGTTTCCGAGTTTATATTGCTTAGTAAACCATTTGAACACAATTTCACCTTATATGGGAGGTGGGCGGTCCACGCCCATTTTGGTTTCCACCATCATTTTGATGGTGGGTATAATAAAAAGAAAAAAAGGTATAATATTGGGGTGACCATGTCTCCATTATTTTTCGGTTGAATTCGTATTTTTATACCCTCCACCACCACTAGTGGTGAAAGAGGGTATACTAAGTTTGTCGTTCCGTGTGCAACACCTAGAAAGAATCGTTTAAGACCCCATAAAGTATATATATTCTTGGACCATATGAAATTCTGAGTCGATTAAGCAATGTCCGTCTGTCCGTCTGTCCGTCTGTTGAAAACATTCTCACGTCTAAACTGATTGAGCTATTCCAATGAAAATTACTCAGGTTATTTGTTGTTCCCAGACGCTGTTTGGGATTGCAAACCAGCCAAATCGGTTCAGTAGAAAAAAAGTTATATATCCAAATCTGAAAGAATCCCCAAACCACACTTGAACTGATAATATTTCAACAAGCAATTAACGGATTTAAATAAAACTTAGCCAAAATGTGTATCTCTGTTCACTTTAGATAACTGCCAAAAATTGGCTAAATCGGTTCAGTCGGAGAAAAGTTATAGGCAAAAATATGAACAGTTTCTATGATTCCAACGTCATAAGTGTTTCTTAAACATCATGTTATAATTTGTATATGGAATGCATATGTGTATGTTCGCCTCAATATGAATGTTGATAAACAGGGCAAGTTTTTATATGCACAAAAAAAATTCAAATATGCGCTTGAAAAAGCACGAAAAAATGGTATAATATGCACAGAAATATGCAAAAATAGCATGAATATGTATATAAAAAGCTACGAATTTATGCATTATTATATATTATTGTGTAGAAAATATGCACAAATATGCATTTTTTAACTTTTAATCTCTAATAGATTTCGATGTTTATAAAAAGATAACTATCTTAATTTTAAGTATCATATTTGAAGCTTCCGAATTTTTTTCTTTACAATATTTACAATGTACTCAAAACACTCACAAAAAAAATTTTAGAAATCATTTGATTAAACTCCAAAAAATCACCAAAAAATTGTGTTTTTGTTAAGAAAACTAACTTTTGTATCCATTATATGCAAATTTATGCAAAGATTTAAAATATAAGTATTTTTTGTTAAATTCTTTTGAAATATGCAAATGCTTACTTTCCAAGCGAAAAGCTTGAAAAACTTGCCCTATTGATAAACACAAAGGCATACAACTATGTTGAGTTTGATGTTTGATCGTGGTCACCATCGAACACACCACGATATGGTACGTTCGCTACTTTTTAGCAACATATGTTGATAAGTTTATTAAACTAGTTAGTAGTTCGGTGTGTTTTAAGCTGTACACATCGGTAGAGAAGGATACGTAATGGTTTTATTAAAAGTTTGTCTGCTAACATAAAGATATAAATAATGTTGATGGAATAAATTGCATAAATATGAAATTGTTTTGAAAATGTTTTGATTTTTATTTAGCACATTGAAGAAAAAGTACTGATACATAATTATGTTACTTTATAATTTCTTATTCATTATAGTTTTTTGTGCGTTTATAATTAATAACTTGTAAATGTGGTGATATTTTTTTAATTTTCATTGTAAAAATAAAACTGTAATATACATAGTTATGTTAGAATTTTGTTTATCTCTTTTTAATTTATTTAAATAACTATCTTTAAAAAGCATTGCTAATTTTTATCATTTTCTTAAAGAATAGTATTTATAAAAGTTTTCAAATATAATTTTTCAAAAATTTTGAGAGCGCCGTTGGGCAGAAATAATATAATTCAACAGTAAATTCTTAATTCATGACCAGTTAGGGTGATTTATATAAATGCAAATTACGAAGAGGGAAACTCTTATAGTTAGTTTATATTTGCTTTAGTTTATTTATTTAGTTTTTCCAACATCATCAGAGAAACGGCTCTCTAATCGAATCGTTAAATATAAATTTGAGGTAAGCGAAGATTTACAGAAATAATTGATCAATTTTATTATATTGATTAAAACAATAAGTTTTAAATTCGGTAATATTAAAATGTTTCTGAATAATTATGGCCTATTTGGTGTATAAATCTGTTTTTACCAATCGAGCTTAAATTTTAACGCAAAATAAAATTTCAGTTTTTCGTTCTTTAAATCGACTTTGCACAGAAATACAAAAAAATTGGTGGAAAGTTGCATAAAAATAAAGAAAGTCATGTTTTTATTATTCGAGTGTGCTTAACCCATTTACGACTGCTGCTGCGTTTTCGCATCAGTAGCTTTAACATCGCCTAATTATTTAATTATGCAGTCGATGATGAATTTTTTCACAGCTATTATAAGATAATATGTTGTCTAAAAGATAAGAGAAAAAATCAATTTTTATATAAATACTCTGTCCAGAATTGAGTGTTAATGCCAGGTGTATCAAATAAATGGTTGGTGTAGTGAAAAGGCGATATTTTCAGATCTGCTTTTCGAAAATATGTTTTTATATTATGGGTGTATTCCAAAGGTAAATAGCTTTAAATTTAAGCTAAAAATGGTACGATTTCTGAAATTCTCGAAGCATTATATTTCGGAATCAAAAATATGTAGGTGTCCAAATCTTTTTAATTTGTTATAACAGTCGCAAAAAAAAAACTTCATGCTAAATTTCGTAGTTATCTTAACGGAATCGGGTAGTGGTCGGAAATAGGTTAAATACACATTTTCTACATTTAAATGGTAATAATTGTAATTGTAACAAAACTAAAAATACAGATTCTATACAAACACATACAAGGTATTAAAAAAAACTAACAAAATAATTTATACAAATCAAACTACAAAAAAATCTGTAAAAATCGGGTTTTTTGATAAGAACTCCAATTTTTGCGAAATATGCAAGAAATCACATAATTTCATTTCTCCTAGCCCTTAGATTTCTTATAGAATAAATTAGTTTTCACTAAAAAAGGCATTTTTTTGTGAAGATAGTATATAGTAAAAACAAATTTTCGTTCGTTTCGCTCTGCCACTACTATTTAACTTTCTTACAAAATGCAATTTTTTTACTAAATGAAAAATATACTTTTATTTAAAATGAAATATTCTATTTTTTTACCAAAATAATCGACTTTTTGTAAGAAAAATAAGTTATCAAGATTTTCCTCCTTTTTTTACTTTTTACACATCATTTGCATAATAGTTTGTTAAAATATCTTATATACAATACAAAATCTTTATTAGAACAAGTTTATACTACTACACTATAATGGACGCCAAAAATTAATAAGTAAATTAGAAAAACATCACTTTCCGAAGAGCTTTTCCTACATAAAAACTGATGAAAACACTAGCTCAGTGGTGGAGGGTATATAAGATTCGGCATGGCCGAATATAGCATTCTAACTTGTTTATATTTATTATTATTTTTTATATTTATTGTTATTTATATTTGATGGAGTTTGGAATGATAATAAACTACTGAATGGAGAAAATTTTTTACGAACTTCATTATTTATGGTTGAACAAATTTAAAAATATTATTACTTTCAGGATTTCAATAGCTTTAAGCAACTTCTTATTTATTTATATATTTTTTTAATCAGTATTAAAATGATTTTGTAATTGGTCGACTATTCGTATATTTATGAGAGAATTACGTAAATATTTCCCGTTTATAGTAAAAGTTAAGTTTTATATTAATTTTTTGATAAAGTTTTCCATGTCATAGTGCTACCGAATTCATTAGAAAAAAATTTATTAGACAGTTTTTGAAAGCAAAAACAAGTTAAGAGTAATATTTAATAAAAATTTAAAAAAACGTACATTAAATTTATTTTCAATTACACACCCTTTTATTTTGTTTACATTCCTATATTTTCCCATGCCCAATTAAACTATTTGTAACTACTTGTATTATTAATTTAAAAATAATCTTAATGCAATTCAAGTGACTCTCAAACTGCTCTAATTGTTAGTTTAATATAATTTTGTATTTTGCCAATCATAAATTAAACTGATAAGAAACTATTTTTAAATTATTTATCTATGACAATTGAAAATAAACAAACGAACACAAATCTTAAGAGTTTAAAATAAGTTATCATCATATATAATAATTAGAGTATCTTTTTTATTGTTCGAATAATCAAATAACTCAAAAATGCAGTTTTTAAGTTACTCGAATAATCGAATAAATATTTTAAGTTACTCGAGTTATTCCATTAATTTATACCTTAAAATTTTACTCGATTTTTCAATGTTTATCAAAAAAAGAAAACAAAAATATAGCTTAAAATAAATTCATTGATAGTTAAATAAATAGGTCTAGCAAATTTGGTCTATCAATTTGAACCAAATTTTATATTAAAGGTAGTCCGAAGTGGTTTTTGTAACTTTTGTGACGCTATAAAATGACTAGTATTTACAGTGTAAAAAAAGGAAACCCATTTAAAGGTGGTTATCAATTCTTTTAATAAAAATTAAATTTAACGATGAGTGATTATGTTTTAGTTAAATTTTATGGAAACATGTTTACAATATCAGTGTAAAAATATAAAAATGTATATAAAATTGTTTAATAAATTAGTCAAATATACAATTAGTTAGAACTACCTACTTTTCTCCATTTAATGGACCAATTAATTGTAAATTTAAATAAACAGTTCTTTCTTCCAAATGACGAGTAGGAATTATAATTGGTTCTATTTTAAATTAAACCACAATTTCTACCAAAATTTAAAATATTTTATTTCACCTTTCTTCCTATTTTTGCTATAATTTAATAAAAACGACTCAGTATAATATTTTACACATATATTATTTGGACTTTTGTCCGTTAGTCTGTGAAAGAATTGTGAAAATATATTAGTTTCTGAGTTATTGTATTTTAAAAATGAGAGAAAGCATTTTGGACCATCAATCGGTTCTTTTTTAATTTTTTTAATAAAACAATCTACACAAAATTTTGAAACGTTGTTTTTAAGCTAATTTTTTAGAAAACTAAAATTAAAATATCCTAAAAACTAGTCAAGAAAGAAAATATTTAAATATATTTTTACTTGAATATTCGATTAATTGGCATAATTTGCTCGAATAAATTGTTACTCGAAATTCTTGATTTTAATTTAATCTAACAATTATTGTTAATTATAACAATTTACAAAATAGATCTGTACTTAATTGAATAACAATTTCATAGAAAAATAAATTGTTTAAAAATTAATATACATATCTTTTGAAAATTATCTTCACCATCATAAAATTTTACTCTTTTTATGATTACAATAGAACAAAAAATATGAGACCAATTTTTTTTAAGAAAATCGGATTTTGAGTTAAATTTAGATCTTGTTGGTTAGTACGATAAATTTTCATTTATATTAGCGTTTTTCGAAGAAATATTTCCTACAATATAAAACATATATATCCGATAACTGGGGCTTTCTGAAAACTGATTTCAACAGACTCCCCTATCAATAAGGATCCAGAATATATATACTTTTTGGTGTCTTAGATGAATATTGTAGAAATTACAAACGGAATGACAAATTCATACATACCATTTAAAACAGTGGTGAAGGGTATAAAAATAAATTTATGACCGATTAAGAGGCCTTTAATGCAGTGTTTCGAATGGCTGCTTAAAGCAGTCGTAATTTTCTAAACAGTTGCTTTTTTTACAGCATCTTGCTGAAACAAGTTTACTTGATTTAGTTATTCACCACATACTAACTAAACACATTTTGCTGCTCACACACAAAACTGATTTAAGCAGCATCAAGTTTTTATTTTGTTCAGCAGTCAAATTAAATAAGCAGCGCACAAACTCAGTTTTTTACTCAGCCAGTTTATTTTACGTCTTAGTCGTGTGCGCTCAGCACAACGTAGAAACCTTTTTCAGCAACGTAAGAACAACTGGATAGTAAGACTGTACAGTTCTGCGCAGTCAATATACAAAGTTGTTTGGTTATGGTTTTTACATTTAAGAAGGAAAATGAAGTGGTATAGTTTTTAAATGAAAACAAATAGAAAACGGTACAATAAAATACTATGAATTGTATTAAAGATATTTATATGTAGATTTATTAATTTTAATTAAAAAAACAAAAATTTTTTTTGTATAATATATTTATTTGCAATTTATTTAAAATTTTTGTAGAACTTTTATAAAAATATTAGATAATATTTAATATTAGTAGATGAAAAAATATTAACTAAATATTAAATATTGTTTAAATTAAAGAAAAAAAAAATAAAAAAAAGTTTGTTCTTTTGAATAAGAAGAAAATTTTGTTATTTTGTATAATTTTCTTTGTTTTGATCTATTAAAGAAATTGTAGTTAAGCTTAACTTTTGGACCCAATAAAAGCAATGTTTAATTGAATTAAAACGTTAAGTTGTAATACGAAACTCTTTTTTTTTTTTTAAATAAAGGGTGGTTCAAAGAGCTTTTTGTCATTTTTAAAATGCAATAACTGAGAAACTAATAAATATATGTTCATAACCTGATATAAGTCCTAATAACATGTATATGTACACAGAGAAAACAGATTGGTTGTGGCAACCGAATTTTTTGCCAATCGAATTTTGTCGGTTCCAAGTACTAACTCAAATTCGATTACAAATACTATTCGATTGCTGAATACACGGTACGCACAACCGATTCATAAAAGCAATTCAATGATGGCAACTGAAAATTTCAATTGGAACTATTTTGATTTTTCATGTTAGTAAAAAATGTTAATTTTAATTTCCAAATTTATTTTTAGCATTTAAGATAAACAAAATTCAACCACATAATCACAAGTTAACAAAATTTTGAGTTTTGCAAAAATTCGGAACAATTTTTTTCATTGAGTTCAATCTGGGGACATAATATGTTTAAGTTCAGGAAGACAAGCACTGGTTCTAAAACGTCGAGAAAAAAAGAAATTGTTTACATAATGGATATATGCATATTTAAGTATAGTTTAGCTTACCAGTTTGTACACAATACATCCGTGTTTAGTACATAAGTATTTCCACGAAGTAGTCTTCGAATTAACGCAAATACGTAGTCTTTATAAAATCTTGTTTGTCCATATAAGAGAACGAAATTTTGGAAATTTGGCTTAGGAAAAGAAAATAACAGAAAACTTATTAAGATTATCTTAATATATAGAATACAAATTAAAAAGACATACATACCATCTAGATTTTGGAACAGCAGTAATATCTAGAATTCATTTTAAATATTTGCCGACAGAAAATTTAATTATTTCTTTTTTTCTAATTTATTTCATTTATGTTGATTGTCAATTTTGTTTTAACATTTTATAGAATTTTTTTTATGTAATGGAATTATTCGGTTGTTCTTACCAGTATTTGGAAATAAAACAAATGTTGCTGAATTAAATTCGTTTGTAATTTCCAAATTAGTTATTTTAAGTTTAGTAACGACACAAACCTATTGATACAAATATTTTCCAATTTGTAGAACTTTAATTCAATCCCAATAATGCTTTTTCAATGCTATAAAAAGAAAAACCTCTACAGTTTTAGTTTTTTAATAATTATAATACAATTTCGGTTCATATTATAAACATTTAATAAAAATTGCCGAATTCCGAAGAATCCTTTTTCTGTGTGTATACAATATTATACTGGTCAGAATCGTATATTATAACGAAATAATAAAAGATAAAAAAGAAAAAATTTGGACACTTTCGGTAAAAATTATGACTTAGTTGAAGATATAGGCGTACATTTGGAAGAAAAATTATATATTTTAAATTTGCAATACATATGACTATTAAATGGAAAAAAAGTAGTTCTAACAATTGTATATTTGACTCATTGATTATACAAGTATGTAAAATTTATGTTGAATTTTCTGTATTTTTTCATCGATATTGTTAGTAAGTTAGAATTAGCGAATAGATCATTAATACAAATAAGAGTAAATTATCTCAAAAATTGTTTATATTTGTAAATAAATTGTAGCCTTTTTATACCCTACACCACCATAGGTGGGGAGGGTATAATGCGTTTGTGCTGATGTTTGTAACACCCAAAAATATTGGTCTAAGACCCACCTTAATTTATACCAATCGGCTTAGAATCACTTTCTGAGTCGATTTAACGATGTCCGTCCGTCTGTCCGTCCATGTAAACCTTGTAATCAAACTACAGGTCGCAATTTTGAACCAAAATTAATGAAATTTGGTACAAAGGTTTCTTATAGCCCAGTGACGAAGCCTATTGAAATTGGTTATGATCGGTCCATTATTTCACCTAGCCCCCATACAAATGTCCTCCCGGAAAAGGGTTTAACGATCATAAATCCCTTAAATATAGCAATATTTTAATGAAATATATAAGTTTCACATAAGTCTAAATAAGTGTGCCGATTTTTAAAAAGATCGGTCCATAATAAACCATAGCTCCCATATAAACCCCTTTCAGAAAATAACTTTAACGGGCATAAATCCCATTAAAATGTTAGTATCAAGTTAGTATTCGACACAAATAAGTTTTATATGAACATAAATGATAGTGCCAAATTTTACAAAGATCGGTCCATAATTTACCATAGCTCCCATATAAGGCCCTCTTTTGGGAATCACCCAAAATTGAATAAATTCACATAAATGTCAGCATCAACGTACTATTCTGTATTCGTATGTTTTATTTTACACTTATGAGTTTCGGTCTACATTTGACTCCAAGTCTAATAAAAGACTCCTCCCAGAATTATAATGTACACTCGTTTAAATATTGAACAAAATTAATCAAAAAATTACAAAGTACTATAAAACCTGGGTTATTTTGTAACTAAATTCGAAAGGAAAATCTTTCGAATTTGTATACTTTATACATTGAAATTCGAAAGTGTTTTCTTTCGAATCGAATTACACAATAACCCCCCTGGTGGACAGAAATTATTCTGAGCATAATGGCCCAAGTTTTTTTTTTTATTATTTAGGGAATTTCAAGTCTCAAAATATATATTATTAAATATTAATAATCACAAAATTGAAAATATCTTAACTTTTATTAAATTGATTAAGGATCATATTTAGTAGAAAAAATAAAAATTTTAATTTTAGAGTAGATCCGTGTGAGTGAAAAAAAAACTATATGAAATTTAAAAATTTTTCCTAACATATGGACCTACTATTTCGAAAGATATAACATGGAATGTAGCACCCCAACAAAAAAGGAACTAATAAAGAGCTGAAGGAAGTACTTAGTGGTGAAAAAGAGCTGCAGAAGTTCTTTTTCTAACCCATGATTGTTATTGGTAAGATGTTCTTCTTCTATATTTCTAGTTCATTTCTTTTGAAGTACTTCCTTTAAAACAATATTTATAAAATTTTATAACAAAAAGTCTGTTTTAGAGCTATCAAAATACAATGAATATGATTTAAAATTTATAAATTTAAATTTTCTTAGAAATTATTAACCTTTTTTCCCGCTAGAAATTCATTAATTTTAATTTTTTTGGAAGTAATTATTATTAAATTTGAAAAAAGTTGAAACAAAGTAGTTGTAACAAAAAAGTATATATACACTTTGTTCTACTTTTTTTTTTGCTGGGACTTTTTTAATAAAAGTTAGCGCATTATAATTTGATTTGTTAATGTTTTAGAATATTTAAATTTTGAAATAAATAGAATATTTCTTTGATAAATTGTTTAATTGACTATATTTTTCCGTTTAAAACCACATTCAACTTTTATTTATTAGCAGATGATCTGCTTAATTTTTATTATTAAAATATTTCATTACTCAACAACCCTTCAACTTCAATTCCAATTTGTAAATAGTGACATAATTTTACTAAAAGAGAGTTACATATGTATATAATTTTCCAGCAGTTGGTTATATTTTATAAAGCGGATAATTTATTATAACTTACGTAAATCTTAAATATTATATAAATGTTACTTACAGTGCTATTCTCTAATTCATGACAATTATCATTAATTAATAATTACTTATTATATGCTTTTATGAGTGTGACAACTATCACCAAAAATATATAAACAAATTTTTTTTTCAAAGCCAGAATAAAAAAAAAAACATTATTGTCATGTTTTTTTACTATCACAATATTTTTTTTTTTTTTTTTTTTTGTCACTCGGTCGAGAATTGCACTGTTATTATAATTATTTTTGTATAATCAAATGTCTTATTGTTCGGCTGAGGTATTAATAAAAGTAAAAAATTAATTAAGACATTAAAGCCGATCATCAAATAAATAAACAAATAAATAAATAAATAAAAATCACAACAAATCTTTATTATTTCGGTAACATAATACATACAAATAAATATAATGTCTTTTTTTATTTATCTTTACAAAATTTCTATATTTGTTAAATGAAAAACTTTTTTTATTTAAAATTAAAAAAATAAAGATATATGTATGTAATATCTTCAATAAAATTCATATTATTTTATTGGACCGTTTTCTATTTGTTTTCATTTAAAATAATCAACTTCATTTTCCTTCTAAAATTTAAAAACAAAAACAACTTTGTGTAATAGACCAAAACAAAGAAAGTTATACAAAATAACAAAATTTTCTTCTTATTACAAATAACAAAAATGTTTTTAATTTTTTCTTTAATTTAAACAACATTTAATATTTAGTTAATATTTTCTCATCTACTAGTATTAAATATTATCTAATATTTTTATAAAAGTTCTATCATCTTAAATAAATTGTAAATAAATGGATTATATAAAAAATTTTTGTTTTTTTTTAATTAAAATTAATAAATCTACATATAAATATCTTTAATACAATTCGTAGTATTTTATTGCACCGTTTTCTATTTGTTTTTATTTAAAAAAACAACTTCATTTTCCTTCTTAAATGTATAAACAAAAACCAAACAACTTTGTAAATCAACTGTACAGAACTATACAGTCTTACTATCCAGTTGTTCTTACGTTGCTGAAAAATGATTCTACGTTGTGCTGAGCGCACACGACTAAGACGTAAAATCAACTTGGCTGAGCAAAAAACTGAGTGTGTGCGCTGCTTATTTAATTTGGCTGCTGAACAAAATAAAAACTGGTTGCTGCTTACTTCAGTTTTGTGTTTGAGCAGCAAATTTTGTTAAGTAAGCATGTGATCGAAAATGAAAACTTAAACTGTTTTCAGCGCAGTCGCCAGTTGAAAAAAATTTTTGTGTGCTTAAAATTAAACGCTGCTTTAATGTTAAAATTTCAAAAGTTCTTTTCATGGTTCACATAGATTTAATAGCATCATTTCGTCGTTTCAAACAAATTCAGAGCTTTAATACTCTATGTTTTAAACCTGCAGTCTTGTCTTGAATATCACAAAAACATTATTATATGTGAAATCTTTAAACCTTTTGTTATCTAGATTCTAGAATGTATTTGAAATATATTTACTTTTCAAACATGTATCACTATCTTTCAAAGTACTAGTTGTGTTTACTTTTTACGTGAATTTTTTTGTAGTGTTTGTTTTTATTCAATTCCTTTTGATTTAACTATTCTATTTACTTCGTTAAGTATTTTTAAACAGAAATTACAAAGTACTTTTTCGCCTAATTTTATCGGACTATAGTTTATAACAGCGCGTAAAAAAATATACCATATACATACTTTTATTGAATTTATATATGGGCAATTCTCTTTTTACGTTTGCCTTTATGAAACCGACCTTCAACCTCAAATATTTTTTTTAAATTCTGACTTTTTTAAACAACTTTCGATGCAATTATGTTAACAACACATTTGATTGTGTAACACAAAAAAAATTCAAGACTTGAAACGGTTCCATGTGGAGCCGGTAAACACCCAAAATAAAAAATTAAAAATTTTTTTTTGAAACTAACAATTTTTTATTTTTTATTTCTTTTTCTTGTTGTAGTCGCAAGTATTAGTATAAAGGTCGAATTCTTCAAATGTAGACTATAAACACTTGTAGAAAAGGACCCGCATGGATTTACTTAACGTTCAATTAACCAGTGTAAAATTGTGTTGTGTAAAAGTCGTGAAACCAAATTTTAAAAAATTTTAAAATTGTAAAGTTTTTTTCACTGGTGATTTTTCGCCGTTTCGGATATTTCAATTTAAAACTGAAATAAGTTCCTATGTAAAATTTTACTTACGCATAAAATATAATTTCACAAAAATATTCATTAACGGTTTTCATGGGCTAAGAACGCGATGTTTTTATTATAACGTTAATCGTCAAGGCACACCCAAAGCGCTAATCAAAATTGGCGAAGATATATGTCAATCTGTAGCTGCTTTAATACCCAATATAAAAATCAATATGGCGTTTGAAACAAATGCAATTTTTCATATAATGCAACTTTAGAGATTCGAGTAAGTGCAATTAAAAAATACATTTAATTGACACTGTCTTATGACTTATTTAAAAAAAATGATTAAATTTTATAAGAAGGTTTTTTTTTAACTTATTGCGATATTTTTAATTGTATTTTTGATACGGCATTGCAGAATACATAAATGCAATAATTTTTGATTTAGGACTATAAATAAAACTTTGGAAATTTTGTTTATAAATTTTTATCTTTAACCGCCAAAACATTGATGCCGTTCGGTAAAAGTCATTCACGCGAACAGATCTGTGTTCCACTAGAGCCAAGGAATATTGATACTAAATATAGTTGATGTGCCATTTAAAAATTGTCGATATTTTTTTGAACATCAAAAGTAAATGAGTTTGAAGAATTTCCCATATAGAAAAATTTTAAATTGTCTTATAAAAGATAACAATACTTACACATACATATGCATATAAATACAAAATTTAAACAAATGATTTCTTATAAAAGACGGGGTAGTGAATTGTTACAAATAACAGTATAACATTTAGAGTACACAATATGAATTTATTAATACTTTTCGCTGTAGCTATAGCCTCAGTTAGTGCGGCTAATTTAGATTTTGTTGCCAAGCCAGGCGGCCGCATCATCAATGGTCATGATGCTGTCAAAGGAGAAGCTCCCTATATTGTTTCCTTAAAACTCGATTTTCATTTTTGCGCCGGCAGTATTATAGATGAACACTGGGTCTTGACTGCTGCCCATTGCTTGACTTTTGATAGTTTTGAAGTTGTGGCTGGTTTACACCAACGCAACGACGAGTCTAGTGTTCAAATTCGCCAAATTCCTAGCAAAGACTTTCAATTTATTCATGAAAAATATTATGGTGAAGCTGCACCTTACGATATTGCTCTTTTATACATTGACGAAGCTTTTGATTTAAAATCATTGGCTGGTGATGACACTGCTACTGTTGCTAAGATAAATTTGCCATCAGGTAAATATGCAGCAACAGGAAGGGGTACATTGTACGGCTGGGGACGTGACAACTCTGGTGATATAACTATTACGTTACAAACTTTAGATGTTGACATTATTGGTTACACTCAATGTAAGGCTGCGATGCCTAGAGGAGCTGATATCGATTCCGGCAATATTTGCACTTACACTGCTGGTACAACCGATGGAGCCTGCAAGGGTGACTCAGGTGGTCCATTGATTCGTAGTACTGATGATGGTGTAGAACTTGTTGGTATTGTATCGTGGGGTTATACTCCCTGTGACACTACAGAATACCCATCTGTTTACACAATGACATTTGCTTACAAGGATTGGATTCAAAAAACCATTGCAAACTTTAATGCTGCTAAGATTTTCTTTTAAATATTTTTTAAAGTATTAACTATATTTGTATTAATAAAGAATTTTTGTAGATAAATAAAATGTTTAACTGTATTTTATTGTTTATATTATGAAGTATTATAAAAGCTTATTTAAATTTTATTAATTTCTAACGGATTAAGATGTTATAAAAATACTTTTTAGCAACAATGACAAAATTATAAGAAAATTGTTTTTTAAAATCAAATTCAATTTTGTTTTTTTTTATACTTGTGTCATAAGTCATAAAGTGCAGAATACATAATAATCGCACTATTGAAGTTTAGTCCATACGACTCAATAATTTTCTCATGAACAATTATTTAATATATGCACTCGTATTAGAAACACCGACATTTAGTATTTTAATAAAAAATAAATAACACTGGTCAACAAAAAAATCCTCCCCCATAGACGAATAGTTGGACTTGATGTATTTTGATGTGTTAAATACGAATCTACTTTCATTTTTTTCTTTCATCAGGTCTGAATTTTTTATGGGTGTGTCTAATATTTCGCCCATAGTAAGGCTATTATTCTAGTATATTTCCTCATAACTCAAGAATGGTGTGTACGATTGATCAAAGTAATACACCAAAAGATGCGGGCTAAAAATATCTTCAAAATTTGATGTGCTCAATAATTTTGAAGTTGAAGTTTTTTGTTACTAAAATTAATTTTAATAAATGAAAACATCTAAAATGTTAAAGTTTATCTCCTTTATCTTAAAAGTGGTAATGCTGCAAATAAAATAAGGCATATATCTTTAAAATTGATGCACAAATCTAAATTCTATTCACAATTAAGTAAAAATACCCATGTTATCTACAATTGAGTAGAAATACAGTGGTGGCCAAAAATTATTTTTTTATATTTTTTTTTTTTTATTTTTTCTTGAAACAAAAATAGGTGGATTTTGACTTTTTTTATAGGGTACTGATTTTTTTAATGTGCATTAATAATATCATCACCTTATTCAGGATGTCACACTATAATAATGATGCGCACACACACTAACTTACATTTGCGCTTGTTTGTGTGAAGCAGCAAAAACATGGTGCTTTATAATTACATAATACCTATAATTTTTATGGACTTTCACTTTCTTTACACTTAAATCTATTAACATATGTAGCTATAAAAAGTATTATTACCATCCCTACCTACCATTTTATCTTACAACATTAATATCAACTAAATTGTTTACCGAACAATTCATACCATAATTTTTTTCCAGTGCATTTTGTACTCTTTGCACTCTCAGTAACGATTAAATAAAGAGCGTAAGAATACGTGTGAACTCAGACAGCACAATTGTGCAATGAAATTGACATCCCTACGGTATGTCAATAATATTTTTCATTCGCCCAAGAAATTCAGAGTTATGGATAAAAATTTAAAAATTTTCGGTACTAATTACCGAATAGATACGCAAATTTTAACTGGACTAAAAATTATATAAATTCAGCTCAAAGACAATTAAATTCGCTATATATTAAAATTCAATTTATCTTAATTGGACAAACTGTTCTTGAGTTTTACAAGTGTGACTGCCTAATAGCGGGGTCATAGTAGTCATGCCCATTAATAAAAAATCAATGCGTGATAGAAAAAAGTTAAAACTGATTCTTATTTAGCACATTGAATTTTATTTAATCCATCTATTTTTTTTATTTAAAACGAAAAAAAAAAAATGCCCACTAATGTATTTCCACTTAGCTATAGTTATGCATGGGTGTCCAAACTTAACTCTGAATCCAATCAAAATTTTTACATCAATTTTTATGATACGTGGCTTTATTTACTCATAGTTTTTCCAGCTTTGAGATAAAGCTGATAAACTTAAATATATTTGATGTTTTCACTTAAAAAAAAAGTTTGAGTAAAAAAAGAAATCTTGAATTTTGCGTGAAAACATTTTTTTCCTACACTTTTTTCGAAATATCACCTAAACTATTGAGCAGATAAAAATTTGATACAAAAGCGATTTAAAGCAAATTTTATTCCGCATATCTTGGTATATCATTTATATAAATCGTGCATACCGTTCTCAAGTAATAGTGCAATCTACTCGAGTAATCGGCATATATAGGGCACAATATTAGACACACCCATAAAAGAAAATCCCGACCTTATGGAAAAAAAAAACTGAAAGCAGATTCGAGTTTAGCATGCGAAATTCCATCTAGTCTACCTATTTTTTTTTTTTTTTTTTTTTTTTTGAAGGAGCTAGAAAAAATTTTTTTTGTCGACCAGTGTAATAAATACATACAAGTATTAGAGTAATTTGAGTAACACTCAAAATGTTCCACTTTTCGTTAATTATAAATTAAATTGATATAGAATTCTTTATCTAAGACAAAATAAATGAACAAATGAATTTAAATCTGATCAGTTCAGATGGGAGTAATGACCAATAACATAAACAAGTTAATAAAATAATAATTACTGATACACAAAACTGTTTTAATTTTTATTTCGAATTTTATTTATTATAACAATTTACACTCAAAAATTGAATTATGTATGATCGTCTTTATTCTACCGATTTTTCAAATTATTTGTATTATTTTGTTTTGAAATTTGTTTATTACTGTAAAAGCTAAAGACTTTTTCAAAGAAGCAAATTATTATTGTAATATATTAAAAAAAAACGGGAGAAAAAGGTATAGTCGGTCAAGACCTACCATATGATACCCACCATTATGTATTACCATAAAATTTCGGGAAGGGGACTTATATTGCACCAACACTTTTACTAAATGTAAAATAAAATATACAAATACAGAATAATGCGTTGATACTAACATCTACTTGATTTTATGCACTTTAGGCCGATTCTCGGAAGTGGTTTTATATGGGAGCTATGGTAAATTATGGACCGATTCTAATAAAATTTGGCAATGTTGTTTCCACTTATATAAAACTCATTTATGTCGAATATTAACCTTATACTAACATTAGTATGGGATTTTTTTTTTATTTTTTATTTTATTTATTTCATGATTTATGCACGTTAAAGTGATTTTCGGAACAGGGATTTATATGGGAGCTATGGTTAATCGTGGACCGATCTTCATATAATTTCGTACAAAGTTTAATACTTGTACAAAATTTCTTTACGCCAAATTCATTAAAATATTCTTATCACCTGTAACTGTATTCTATTTACACTCACTAAAATTTTTTTTATTTTTTTAAATATTAGAGAGAAAAAAAGATTCCGCAAAACAACGTTCAAAACAAGTTTTTACCAAAAAGCACAAATTTTTTTTCACCATGTATTTGAAAAAAAAAAAATATATGTTTTATGATTTTGCTGAAGTGATTTACAATGTGATTGTACTTCAATAGAATAACATTTTAAAAAACATAAATAAATATACAAATTGGCAAAAATAAAAAAATTCTAATCTAACAATATTTATATTTACGAATGGACACACTTAACAAGAACAAAAACTTGTTTAAAAAAACAATGCAGCAAATATTTTATTGTCGTGGAGATAAAAACAAAACGAAATTGTGTCGAGTGGACAAATGAAATGGACATTAAAATCGGCTAGATAACTTGATGTTTGGTATAAAAAGAGTGGTAGAAAAGTTCTAAGAATTATAAACATACAACAATTGTAGACAACATGAAGTTATTTATACTCGCTTTGGCAGTAGCCACAGTTAGCGCCGCTAGCTTGGATTCTATTGTAAAACCTGGATTTCCAGAAGGACGCATCATTAATGGCCATGAAGCAGCCAAAGGAGAAGCACCTTTTATTGTTTCCTTAAAAGCTGGTTCTCATTTCTGCGGTGGCAGTATAATAGATGAACATTGGGTTGTGACTGCTGGTCACTGCTTGATCTACAACAGCTTTGAAGTAGTTGCTGGTCTGCACCAACGTAATGATGAATCCGATGTACAAATACGTAAAGTACCTAGCAAATCATTTCAAATTGCCCATGAGAAATATGGTGGTAATGTGGGTCCATACGATATTGGTCTTATCTATATTGCTGAACCCTTCGATTTGAAAACTTTGGCTCGTGATGGCTCTGCTACTGTTGCTAAAATTAATTTGCCATCCGGCAAATATGAACAAACCGGCAAGGGCAAATTATATGGTTGGGGTCGTGACAACTCTGGTGCTTTACCCAATACTTTACAAACTTTGGACGCTGACATTATTGGTTATACTCAATGTAAAGCTGCTTTACCCAGCTCTGCTCCTTTGGATCCCGTTAACATTTGCTCTTATACTGCTGACACCACTGATGGTGCATGCAATGGCGACTCTGGTGGACCATTGATCCGTAACACTGCTGATGGTCCTGAAATCGTTGGTATTGTATCCTGGGGTTATACTCCTTGTGCCACTACAAAATACCCATCTGTATACACTATGACATCGGCCTTTAATGATTGGATTCAAAAAACTATTGATAACTTCAGTGTTGCTGATAATCCCTATTAACAATATAAATAACTAGATTTGAATAAACCTGATAACGATTAAATATAGATAAAAAAAACTTGTTTAATTTAAAAATTTTACTTTTTTCTTTCATAATTTCTTTTGCAGTTTACTTATAAATAATGTGACCAAACGTCCATCTTTTTAAACTTTGATTAAAATATTTTCCCCGTTTTTTTACATAAACATCTGATATACTACACTATTGTCATTACGCACAAAAATTCGGGAAGGAACCAATTGTTCGCCTATACTTGTATTTAGTGTTAATCATACTAATACAGAATATCACATCGATACTAATATGTATTTATGAACTTTTGGGTGATTCCCGAAATTGGGTATATGAGAGCTATGGTAAATTATGAACCGATCTTCATAAAATTTTCCACTATCATTTACACTTACATATTAAAAATTTATTTGTGTCGAATATTAAGTTGATACCAATATCCTATAGGATTTCCAGAAGAAGGGTTCATACGGAAGCTATGGTCAATTATGGACCGATCTTCACAATATAAATCTTATTTGTGAAAATTATAATTAAAATATACCTACTTTTAAGTTATTCATGAGTGTTAAAACTCTATTCCGGGAGGACATTTGTATGGGAGCCAGGTAAAATAATAATCCGATCATGACTAAATTCAAAAAGCTTCGTTCTTGTGTACTTTGCGCTTTACATGTACAACCAGTCAGCCGACCAGACAGACGGACATACTTAAAAAGGTGGGGGTCGGAAGATTTTTTTCTCTGCTTTACAATATTTGCACAAATGCATAATAACCCAATGGTGGTGTAGGGTATAAAAACCTTTTGAACACATAATCACTTATTTCGAAAAAAGGTGAAACTATCCTCAATTTTTATTATTATTATTTTTCTCACATTTAGAGAGTGTTTCAGATTTTTTGAAGAATTATTCTGTGATATTACCAAGAATATCTATCTAGAATGCAACACATATAAGGTAGTTTTTGGGTTGAAAAAGAAGTGCAAGTAACAAACTTAATTAAAATCGTTATTAAACGAGAGAAGAATATATAGTCGGTCAAGCCCGACTATATGATACCCTACACCATTTCGATCCACATAATTTTTTTTTACTTATATACAACTTGCTTGTATTAAATATTAACGTAATACTAACATTTGTATGGGATTTATGCACGTAAGTGATTTTCGAGAGAGGAGTTTATATGGGAGCTATGGTCAGTTATGGACCGTTCTTCATGAAATTCGGCAGATGGATTTTTACTCTTATATTAAAATTAAAATATTCCTATTTTTAAGGCATCTATAAGTGTTAAAACTCTATTCCGGGAGGACATTTGTATGGGGGCTACGTAAAATAATGGGCCGATCATAACCAAATTCCTTGCGTTGAAAAAAGCATGTGTACCAAAATTCATCAATTTATCTTTAAAATTGCGACCTTTAAGGTGGGGGTCCGAAGATTTTTTCTCTGCGTTACAACTTCTGCACAAACACATAATACCCCAACCACCTATGGTGATGTAGCGTATAAAAATCTTTGATATATGTACATTGTATTTGTATATGTATTTGTGTATTAAATAATATTAAGGAAATGTATTTTTATGTTTAATTTAATGGTAATGCAATTTAAATTAAAATCCTTGTTAATGTATTTCATATTAGGGAGCATGTCATTATTTCCTTGGATATTATGGTACACAAAAAAGTTATAATACTTTCTTGTAATACATACTTTGATCAAGTTTCTTTCCAAAATCAGCCATATTTATGATAAAATTGATTCTAATTTTGACCTTGATAGGATTCTGGTCTGGATTAAACAGATTTCCTAGCCGGCTTTTGCCCGGATGCAGAGGTTTTCAACTTTGGGGTATTTCAAACACCGTTTTGTTTAGACTTTATGTCACTTTTTTTTATATGTATAATTAGCAATATGCCAAAATCGACTTTTTGCGAAAAATAACTTTTTTATTGTTGAAAATTCAGCAGCAACTTTTCATAATTCCGTTATTTACAAAATTACCGTTATTTTTAGGTTATTGAAGAAAATCACGATTTTGACCTTCAAATTTCCAGAATTCGACCAAATGATATTTGGCAACTTTGTATAAAATCCTTCGGCGAATATTTTTGCTGAACATATGAACTCATAATATTTGTAAATACAGGGTGTTTTGATGCATTTTTAATAAAAAAATGAATTTTGCGCCATCTAGTGGCAATAATTTGACTAACTATGTTCAGCAGTTATAAAAGTAATTTGAATACCTTTTCAAAAAAAACTTTGTTTTGAAAATCGGTTGAAAAATAACCGAAAATCAGTAAAAAATGTTCTAAACATAAACATAGATACAAAGAAAATCAACAATAAACAATAACATTACAAACGTAAACAAGCGCGAATGTTGTATAGGAGGTGGGCGGTAAAGTGGGTGAACCACGCCTATTTTTGTTTACGTGTCTACATTTGTCCATGAAGTATTTGTACACAATTTCTTTGACCTTTCACCTTATATGGGAGGTGGGCGGTAAAGTGGGCGGACGACTCCAATTTTTTGTTTCCAAGTATATATCGACCCATGAAAATTTTGTTATAGTACATGCTTTTATTGAAGATAGATATAGCAAAAAAGTATGAAATTGAGCTACAACGGACACCATGTGTTTCTAGTATTTTGCTCATAACTTTTTTGTTTATTTACCGATTTTGCTCATTTTCAATAACAAACAAACTTTATATAAGAAAAATATTTAGCCCAAATTTCGTCCCCCTTCGTTGTGCCGTTCGAACCCTTTCCTACTTACAACAGACGGACATAGCTAGATCGACTCAGAATCTAACCAGGACCCAGAAAACATATACTTTATGGAGTATTAAATTAAAAACAGTGTGTATGGTCTTAATTACTAATTTATAATTCATTTCAGTAACGGATATTGCAACAATATCCGAAAATGGAAGATTACTACCCAGACTAACTATCCAACTAATAAAAACATTGAATTTGTAGCTGTTAACAAATAATGTGTTAAATTCATAAAAAGTTGAAAAATGCAAGTTTTAAAGGCCACCCTATATTTCCGTTTTAGGACAAATGAGGGACACCCTAATTAGATATTAGCTGACTCTACCCCCGAAGCATTAAAAAGCATTCGTCATTCATAGCTTGCAAATG
Source organism: Protophormia terraenovae (assembly GCA_951394005.1). NCBI lineage: Eukaryota > Metazoa > Arthropoda > Insecta > Diptera > Calliphoridae > Protophormia > Protophormia terraenovae. The sequence continues at coordinate 151,449,261 of OX596074.1, forward strand.
AAAAAGTTCTTCTTTTTGGCATATTGCTACTTATAATATCGATAGGTAGATAACAAAATTTAAAAAAATAAATTTTCTGTTTTATTTCCTCAATTTTGAGATTTATATATAATTACTTCAAATCGTGAGCTTTCATTTATGTTGGAAATCAACTTTATTGTTTTATACTTGTTATTTTAAAATATATTGTTCATTGAATATTTTGTTTTTATGTTTCAATAATTTTTTCTTTTTCATTGTAATTGTTCAAGTCGTTCAATAAATACATATTTGTAACTTATCTTTTTATAAGAAAACTTGTATGAATTTAATAGGTTATGGGCCCAGTCCTAAACCTCGGAAATAAGTAAATAAAACGGTTTTGTTAACTAAAAAAAAAAATATATATAATGGCAAATTCAAGTTTAAGAATTCCGTTATTAAATGGCAATAACTTTTCAACATGGGCTCCTCAAATGGAAGCTATTTTACATAAGTGTCGCTTATTACGTATTGTGAGAGGAGAAGAACAAAAACCAAAAGTATACCCTATTCGAGAAAATGCTACGGAAGCGCAAAGAAAACTATATGAAGAATCGTTGAAAAAGTTAAGTGACTATGAAGATAAAGATCAAGATGCTCGTGCGGAAATAATTGTTGCTTTAGAACCAGATGTTATTAGAATGGTGAAAAATTTTAAAACTTCGTCGGAAATTTGGGGGTATCTTAAGGAAACTTATGATAGGAAGTCAACCAGAAAAAAGGCTGAATTGTTTCGGAAATTACTAAACTTGAAGATGAGTGAAAATCAAAGTATTACTGAGTATTTAACACAATTTGATGTTATCGTATCTGACCTACGACAGATGGTAGATGATATTGATGAAGATTTCTTAACTGTTATGTTATTGGACATTTTACCATCAAAATATGAAGCAATAAGGGCAGCATTTGATACTGCGAGTGACTTTCCAACGCTTAATGTATTACGTTCGAGATTATTAGAAATTGGTGATAAATCTGAAGAAATTGTAAACAATTTTGAAGACAGCGCTTTAAAGGTGAACAAGTTTAAAAAAGGTAACCGAAAAACTTATAACAATATGGATGTGCAAGGTATGAATAATTTTCATTTCAATTGTTTTAAATGTGGAAAAAAAGGCCATATGGCAAGATACTGTAAAGTTAAAAATTATAAAGCAAATGAAGCGTTTGTGCAGTCTGACAATGATTCAATTCATTGTGGTTACGCAGTATCCACCAGAGTAGTTCATAAGAATACTCATACATTAACAGGCAGTATCCAATGGATACTTGACAGTGGAGCCTCGTCCCATATGACTTATTTAAAGTCTCAATTTATAGAAATCGATGAATCATTTAAAGGGACTGTTCGTTTAGCAGACGATAATGATTTAGAAATAAAAGGAATAGGAACTGTTCAGTTAAATATAAAAATTAACAATCAATTTAAAATTGTAAATCTTCCGAAAACTTTATTCATACCTGATTTAAGAAGTAATCTTTTTTCGATTGCAAAAGCTACGGATAATGGTTGTAAAGTAGAAATTTTTTCAGATAAAGCTCTAGTTTTCAAAAATAACAATATTCTGATATACTCTGAAAAGAAAAATGGTTTATATTGTATTGAATCTTTTCCTGAAATTAAAAATATAATAAATAAAACAAATGATAAAGAATTTCATTTGTGGCACAAACGTTACGGGCATTTAAATTCATCAGATTTAAGAAAACTTGTAATAGAAAATATGGTTGTTGGTCTACCAAGTTTCAATAAACAAAATATAAATTGCATTAGCTGCATTCGAGGTAAACAAATAAGAAAATCATTTCCTAAAAAGAATGAAAAATCTAGTAATGAGGTATTAGAATTAGTACATACAAATTTATGTGGCCCAATGCGGGTGGAATCCATGATTAAGAAACTTTACTTTGCCACTTTTATAGACGATTTTACAAGAAAAGTATATGTATATTTTTTGAGAAAAAAGAGCGAATATCTTGAAATTTTTAAAGAGTATAAGAAAGAAGTAGAGCTAAAAACAGGACAAAAGATTAAAAATATCCGATCTGATAATGCATCAGAATTAAGAAGCCATGAATTTAATTGTTTTTTGAAAGAATGTGGCATTAAACATCAATTCAGTGTTCAATATACTCCCGAACAAAATGGTGTAGCCGAACGTATGAATCGTACCCTTGTAGAAATGGCCAGAACTATTATGATAGAGGCAAAATTACCTGAATTTTTGTGGGCCGAATTGATTATGACAGCTTCGTACATTAGAAACTTATGCCCAACTAAATTAAATAACAATAAAACCCCTGAGGAACTATGGTCAGGTAAGAAGCCTGTTGTAAATCATTTAAGACAAATTGGAAGTAAAGCGTTTGTCCTAAATAAAAAATAAGGAAAATCGAAGTGGCAACCTAGAAGTTCTGAATTTATATTAATTGGTTATTCATCAGAATCAAAAGCATACAGATTATGGAAGCGTGGTACTCAAAGTATAATTAAAAGTCGTGATGTAAAATTCATTGAAGAAGAATTTGAAGTTGATTTAAAGGAAATTCAAGATAAAAATATTGGATTCTATGAATTTAATTGGAATATAATTAATCCATGTCAAAATAAAGATGATGTAGACAACTTAAATTATCCCGAATTGAATACAACCAATCACAAAATTCAACCTCAACACAATTAGAAAACAATTCTCATAATGAAAGTACCTTAAATCAGACGCAGTTCGAGAATTATTTGACAAGTGATGAGGAAGAGGAAATTGATGAAGATTTAAATCATCCAGAACCCAGTACTTCAATCAAAGAGCGTTTGAGATCATGGACGTTGTTTAAAAACAGGGAAGAAGCACACTCTATCACTCATGAAGAACACGAAGAAGATCCCAAAAACTTTAAAGAAATGCTTATGTCAAAAAATGTTGAAGATTGGAAATGTGCTGTGGAAAAAGAATATACCTTTTTAATTAAAAATCAGACTTGGGAACTAGTAGATTTACCAAAGGGAAGAACGACAGTCGGCTGCAAGTGGGTTTTTAAAACAAAACTGACACCAGATGGTAAAGTAGACAAACGAAAAGCACGATTAGTAGCAAAAGGCTACAGTCAGAAATATGGAATCGATTATACCGATACTTTTGCTCCCGTAGTGAGACAAACTTCTTTACGACTAGTTTATGCCCTTTCAGTTGAGAATGATTTAAAATTAAAACAGTTGGATGTTTCTACAGCTTTCCTTAATGGCGATTTAAATGAGGAGATCTATATGGACCAGCCCGAAGGATTTATAACAAAAACTACAGTGAATAAAGTGTGCCGGTTGAAAAAGTCTATATATGGTTTAAAACAAGCTGGTCGACAGTGGTATAAGAAAATTGATGAAGTTTTAAAAATGTTTAATTTAACAAACTCTAAATATGACCAATGTATATATTACATGAAAAATTCTACAAATATTTTAATAGTAACGCTATACGTAGATGATATAATAATAGCCAGCAACAGTGAAGAATTAACAAATAAGTTAACAAAACTATTCGTGATCTTAAGGAACCATAATACTGCATAGGATTAGAAATTGCTAAAGAACATGGATCACTATCTATATGCCAACCTGGATATATCGAGAGCATTATTGAAAAATATGGTTTATCAAATGCAAAGTCAGTTAAAATTCCAATGCAACCAAAAGCAAATCTGGAAAAAGAACCGAAAATTACAGGAGAAGGAGAAAAAGTGGATAAAACTAAATATCAAGAAATTATTGGTTCTTTGTTGCACCTATCAGTTTTCAGTAGACCAGATATATGTTGCAGCGTTAATAAATTATCTCAGTTTTGCCAGGATCCCAGAAAGCAACATTTGAATGCGGCATTTTATATAATTAAATATTTAAAGGAAACAAAAGATTTGAAGCTTGTGTACAAGAAAACTTCATTACCGTTAATTGGCTTTGCAGATGCGAACTGGGCGGAAGATATTCACGATCGAAAATCACAATCCGGTTTCTGCTTCATTCTCGCTGGTGCAGTTATTTCATGGGAATCACGTAAACAAAATGTTGTTGCTACTTCCAGTGCAGAATCGGAATATATAGCCTTAGCAGAATCAGCAAAAGAGGCGATGTATTTGCGATATCTTCTCGAAGAACTTGGGTTTCCTCCTAGTGATCCTACAACAATTATGAGTGACTCTCAAAGTGCCCAACATATGGCAAACTTTGGTGGACACCATTCAAGAACCAAACACATACATTATAGATATCACTTTATTCGTGATGCAGTTGAAAATAAAACAGTTAACATAAATTATGTTCCAACAGAAAGCATGGTTGCAGATGTTTTAACCAAGTCTCTACCAAGAATCAAACATCAATTTTGTATTCAAAAGATGGGTATGACATTCAAAAACAATAATCGTTGAGGAGGAGTGTTGGAAATCAACTTTATTGTTTTATACTTGTTATTTTAAAATATATTGTTCATTGAATATTTTGTTTTTATGTTTCAATAATTTTTTCTTTTTCATTGTAATTGTTCAAGTCGTTCAATAAATACATATTTGTAACTTATCTTTTTATAAGAAAACTTGTATGAATTTAATAATTTAACTTTTAATAAAAAATTGTTCCCAATACGTACAATAACAGACCAACTGGTATAATTGCATTTGCAATTCATTAAATTTTAAAAATATCGAATGAATCCATTTTCAGACTGATTAAATTAATTCCGTCGATAGTTTATGGCAGTACTTATCAATGATATATAATATTATTTTATTGAACCTTATTGTAATATTTCCCATAATAAATAAAATATTTCAAGTATTAAGACAAAGAAAAGAGTTAATTGTACGGGATGTACTTTTTGTATAAAAAGACATGTTGTAAACTGTTTTAAATCACAGTATTACAACTAAACAAAACAACATGAAGTCTTTAATTTTACTCGCATTGACAGTAGTTACAGTTAGCTCGGGCCGTGTAGATTTCGTTCCTCAACCTGGATTTCCAGAAGGTCGCATTATCAATGGTCAAGACGCTGCCAAAGGAGAAGCACCTTTTATTGTTTCTTTAAGAAGTAGCTCTCACTTTTGCGGTGGCAGCATCATTGATGAACACTGGGTCGTAACAGCTGCTCATTGTTTGATCTATAGTAATTTCCAAATTGTTGCTGGTTTACACCAACGTAATGACGAATCTGACGTTCAAATCCGCCAAGTTTCTGGCAAAAACCAACAAATTGTACATGAAAAATATGGTGGTGGTGTTGGACCTAACGATATTGGTCTAATTTATGTCTCCGAACCTTTCGATTTGAATGCCTTGGCTCGTGATGGCTCTGCTCCTGTTGCTAAAATTAATTTGCCCTCTGGCAAATATGAACAAACCGGCAAGGGTAAATTGTATGGTTGGGGTCGTGACAACTCTGGTGCTTTACCCAATACTTTACAAACTTTGGATGCCGATATCATTGGTTACTCTCAATGCAAATCTGCTTTGCCCAGCTCTGCTCCATTAGATCCTGTAAACATTTGCTCCTACACTGCTGGCACCACTGACGGCGCTTGCAACGGTGATTCTGGTGGCCCATTAGTACGTTATACTCCAGCTGGTGCAGAAATTGTAGGTATTGTGTCTTGGGGTTATACTCCTTGTGCAACCACTAGATACCCATCTGTCTACACCATGACTTCAGCTTTCAATGATTGGATTCAAAAAACTATTGAGAACTTTAACAACAGCGACATGACCAATTAAGAATTGTAAACACATTATTAAAATAAAAACAAGCAATTTTTTTTGTTTCATTTGAATATTATACCTGATTGGAGTTTTTATTAAAAAAAAGGAATTTCAAACTAATAATTGTGTAGTCGAGATTTTTTTTTTTAGTATAAAAATGTTTCTTTATTAAAAGTTCGCATTTTATCTCATTATCTCAGAAATTTCATAAAAACACAATTATTTTAAAGCCAAATATTTATCTAACTGCATTTCTATTTTGCCTACTTCGCATTTCATCTTAATAATTGTAGCTTTGAAATTGTTGCCGGTTTAAACCAAATAATGTTCAAATCTGTAAAGTTGCTAATAAATATACTCAATTCATTTATGAAAATTATATAGGCGAAGTTGCAGCCTTCGATATTTGTCTTATATTTATTGACTGTATAAAAAAGGAATATTGATAGAATATGACAGGAATTTAAAGTGTCAGTTTTTCATATACATATAATGAATTTTTTTATAATATTTTCTTATTTAGGTTTTTCTTGTACTTACATCATCCCATTTAATAAATTTTTCGCCATCCTGCATAGCTTGGGAAACCTCTATTGGGCCCGAGGATACATATGTGCCGGTGGTTAACATTTTGTGTTCTATAAATTTCTTTATATCGTCTGGAATTCAAAATTTCCCTTATGTTCTCCGCTTCTGCACAAAATTCAAATTTTTAATTTATTTGTCTTATTTTAGTTGGCTGTTGTCGTTGTAGTTCAACTTATTATAATTATTTTCTAGTTAAGAAAACTACATTACGAAACAATTTTACAGCTACTGTTTCTATTTAATGCTGTATACATCATCACAGTATCCATCTCATTACGGTAGGAAAGAACTAAGTGCTGCCCCCGAATACGAATGATACCAAAACGCGCGTTTATTGTGAAACAATTTTAAATGCGAAACAATTGAAATGCATTAATCGTTTTCGCTTTTTATGTCTTTAAGTTCTTTTCTATTGTTGCTGTTGTAGACAATTTATTATTTTACATTTCTCTAGTTTTTAATTTTGTTGTTGTTGTTGTGGTTGCTAGCGTTTCCTTGGAATACGTAATTTTTTTGTGGAGGCTGTAAAGATGAATAAAATAAATACAAACAAATTAGCATTTTCTATGAATGAGTTTCTGTGTTTTTTGTATGTACATATGTATGTATTTGTAGTTGACATAAAAAATAAAGTCTTTCAAAAATTCTGGAAATTTTTTGAATATCAAAAAGTTTTAAATTAAAAGGAAAACAAAGTGTTTTTATACAAAAGAGTAAAAGATGTAAAAAAGTAGATAATGTTGTTCATACTGAATGTAAAATTAATTTTTAAGTGTTTTTCAATAATATAGACAGCATCTCATAAGTTACAATTTCCGGTCGCATTGAAATTGTGGAATATAATTATAATTGGATTTATTTGAGCTCACTTAACAAGAATATAATGAAATGAAGGTTTAACTATTGAACATATTCGCTGCTAGAAGATTGGATATAGAGTATATATCGTATGGTTACATGTGAGTTTAAATTACGATTTTCTAAACATGTTGTCTATTTTTATATATATTCACAATACCGAAATTATTTTCATCATTCTTAGCTACGAACTTTATATACAATTTTTATCTTAATATTTAAGTTCGCAAAAATGTTTCTTTTTTTTTTTTCATTATGGAACAGGATCAAAAGAGACACGTTTCTCTATAGTATACGCTAAATTTAATATCTTTTACACAGTTAATGACCAAAGAATGAAATTGAATTTCAAAAGCAATAAATTTTATTTCTTCAATTTAACAAAATTTGAAATGGAAAATGCTACAAAGTAAAAAAGAAAGAAGATGTGTTTGTTATCTTTAAAACATTAGCTATTAAAGAAATATTTAATATTATGATTTACTTAAAATTTTATATAGTATGTATTTAGTTAAAAATTTGGTCTCTATAGATTTCCTTCACATATTCATGCCCAAATGTACTTTAATATCTAAAAATAAAAAACCTTCTTAAGAAAAAAAATCCCAGGATAACAGTTAAAAAAAATATTCCAGAAAAATATAATAAAAAAACATAAACACAAATTATTGTTGTGGTTATAAACGATGTCTTTCTGTCTACGAATCTCACACAGTCCCCACCAGGGTTTGAGTGCTTTCAAAGAAAAATTCAAAAGCTTCATTTACCAAAATGCCCCGTACATTTTGTGAAACACTTGTACACAATGAAAAATTACTTCACCTGCTTCACTTTGAAATGCCAGAAAAAGCGGGCATCACTTAAATAATAAAAAAAAGTTAAATGAGAAACAAAAAAGAAAAAATTAATCATAAAAAATAGTAAAAGAAAACACATCCGAAGAGAAAATCAACATTTAAACATTGACGTAATGTGGGTGTTAGCCTTGTGGAATGATTATTTGTTTGTGTGTGTGTTTATGGTCGGTTATTTGATTGTATGAGTAAATGAATGTATACAACAATTTCTTTAAATTGCTTTTCCGTGATTTTATTATGTTTTTTATCCTTAATTTCGTAATAGTTTTTCGTTTTTTGATTGTGGTGACGATGTTAGTGCTGCTATTATTCTTTATATTTAAACAAACATTCAAATACATACAATGTATACAATATTAGGGGAGTTCCAAAATTAATAACTTTTAAAAAATATGCTTGAAGGATAAAAGTTTTTTTAAATGATTAGATGTCCATTTCTTGTCTATTATTTTTAAATGAAGTCTTATTAATTATGTCTTATGTCAAAAATAATTTTGTTAAAAAGTCTATTAGGTGTGATTTTTTGGACATCCTTAATTGAATATAGTTTAGTCTTATGTGTATATAAATATTGTTGTTGCCTTCCCACAACAATTTCCGGAACGAAATATAATAAAAAAATCACGATTCTAAGACATCACAAACTAATGTTTTCGTATACACAGATCATTACAGTTGTAGCTTTAAATATACTTAGAGAAAATGTATAGCGTTTAAATATTTGAAATGAGAAAGTTTTTAAGTTCTTATAGAAAGCAGTTCGATATAACAATCTTTATTTACAGAAATATATGTTTAAAATGAGACAAAGCTCCTTTTTATGTTTAAAATGCTCGCTTGTCATAACCGTAAACGATATCTGTAATCTTTATTTTGTACTAAAGTGTTATTGGCTTTAATTTAAATCCTTTTCATCCTAACTATCTTTTCGTTACGTTAATTTTTTTTTTTAATGTTTTAAGTGACTCAAAACGCCGAAACTATCCCAACTCATAGGGTTAATTCGCCAAGTGATGGGGCCAGAATCGTATGCCTATGTGTGATGTTTGTTTTTAATTTATTTTTTTTTTTTTAATATTAAAAACAAAATTTGATAGATGATAGATTAGTGCCACAAAAAATTAATACTTCAAGTTAATTGGCAATGGCTAATGTGTCCCTTGGTGAATGCTCCACCTACTACTCTATGTAAATTTTGTAGTTTACTTAATCAGCAATTAAAGGCAGACATTTTATTCAAAACTTTTGTGAATGTCCTGTGAATTATTCACGGATTATTTCGTTCAAAATATATCTACGTGTTGGCAGAATTTCCGTCCATAGTTGGATCATATACGATTTTTGATAAAAGGGAACATGATTTCGTGTTAAAGATGAATAAAGAAGATATGGATTTATTAATTTCTAGTTTAAAAAAATAGGGTAAATAAGGGTTTTAACGATTTTTAATTGGTTCTTCCATTAGAATATAAAATGTTAGTTTTATGTATTTGAATTTCAGCTAATGATGAATTTAATTGTTTCTTTTTTACTGATAAAATACAAAAAATACGTTATATTCATACATTTTATGTTAAAACGCATACATTTTGAAATGTTAAGAATTCAATATACACATGCATAGGATTTTATTTTTCAAGTGTATTAAAAGAAAGTAAAATTTTGTAATGATGTCAGAAAATATAATGGTGCTGTCGTTCGTCTGTGTTGGATTTTCCTTTCTAGTTTCTTTCCTTTTCAAAAAATTTTTGAGAAAGGTGCCATAGCTTAGTAAATTACAAAACATTTATTTGTTTTTCATTTTTTGATATTTTTTTTAAGATACAAACATGCACATAAAAATATTACATTATGACTTTTATATTAAAACAGCTTTTAATATAATAATACCTACACTATCACCATCAACATTTTTTATGGATAAAACGTATTCAAACTAAAATAAATATTTAAATCAATTTTAACAAACATACAGATTAAAAAGCATTTTTATGTTAAAATATCAACAAAACGTTATGTGAATCTTTAAGAAGAACAAAGTTATTTTATTTAATGTGATAACGTTTATTTCAACTTTCTTTTTTGATATTTTAGTATTTTAAAAAATTAAAAATATTATGTAAAATTTAAAAATATCTTCTTTTAGTTACTACAAGTCAACAATGAATTGTCATTTTTTTTATTAAGTAGTTTATTTTAAACGATCTAATAAGTATTGTATATGGTTTTGTTTTTTATAAATGTCAAATTATAAATTACAGATTTATGTAATTTTGTAAAAATGTATTTCAGAGAATATATCCATGACCCCACATTTTACACACATACATATATATATGTATATTATACAAAAATGTTAATGTGTCTATTTTAATATTCTTACTTTATCATTATCACAAATAGATTTTCTATATTTAAAACATTGTCTGCTTGAAAACAAATTGTCATTGTATTTAAAATGAAATATTCGTTCGTTGTTAAAGATTTAATGAAATTTGTGTTTGTGATAAGAAGGAATTAACGGTAACAAAGCAGAAACAGGAAGGGAAGAGAATTATTAGTAACGTTGACTCTTTTGTTTCGTTTTCAATTTGCAATTTTTCCAGTTTTAGTAACACATCGTCATTGTTGTAGGTCGATTGTCATAGCTTCTATTGATTATATTGTGTGAATTCATATACACACTTATACATACATATATACAGTTCGACACACACTAACTCACACTCTTAACCATTAACATAAACATACACACTTCATTGATTTATTGATTATTATGATAATAAATACTCTGGTAGAGAATCTGTGTGAATAAAACAGAATATAAACTCAAGATTATGTGTTTGAATAATTTTACTGCTGCAGTCTTTTTTTTTTTTTTTCTTTATTCCTTTCCTTGACGCTCGATATGCTAATAAGGATGTCTATGTCTGTTGTTCAATGTGAGCGTGATAATTGATATTCATATTTATGTATAGGTTTGTATATTGTGTATTCATTGGTTTCTTTTTAACACTTTATGTATCATTGTTTTTGTTTATCTGTGTTTAGCTGTCAAAAATATGCTAAATAATATTTAGCTATTTTAACTATTCACGCAACTCATATTAATGAATGAATATGCAAAATAACAAACAAAGTTATGCTTGTTGTTTTCATTATTTTCTAGTTCTTTTTTCATTTTTTTTATCTAAAAATACTCATTCTATTTTGTGTTGTATATTGTGACGATGAAATTGCTACTATATACATACATATTTTCTAAGGCACCAGTAAATTCATGTACACACAAACATATATTTCATAAGGGTTTCTGCTTGTAATCCTTATAAGGAAACTTAACGCCATGAGCTTGGGACAAATCTTATAATTAATCCCAAAACAAATATTAAAATCGTTCTTTTTATTTTTTTTTATTAGAGAACAATGTTCCGAATTAAATGTCAAATATAAAATATTCTTTCTAATGGAAAGGAAGAGACATGAATGTTGGTTGATTCATGGAAATATGAAAATTACGTTACTAAATTGAAAATTTTCTAAGATTCATATAAGACAAATTTAATTAGTGAAAGAATATTTATCATTACCAGCTCTGAGTTAATTAAAATAAATAATATTTATTTAAAAATATTAATAATGATTTGATAGCGATATCTTAAACACTTTTAAGCTTAAACAAGCGCGAATATATTCGGCCCGGCCGAATCTATATATCCACCATCAAAGTAGGCAGTAAAGTGGGCGGACCACGCCCATTTTTTGTTTTCGACTTTACATTGGTCCTTGAACTATGTGAACACAATTTCGTTGATTTTCACCATATATGGGAGGTGGGCGGTAAAGTGGGCGGACCACGTCCATTTTTGGTTTCCAAGTTTATGTCGATCCACCAAGTATACGTACAAAATTTCGTTGGCGTACGTGCTTTTATTGAAAAAATATCAGCAGAAAAGTATTTCACGGACACCCTGTGTTTCTAGTTTTTAGCCCATAACTTTTTTGTTTATTAACCGATTTTGCCCATTTTCAATACCAAACAAACCTTATATAAGATAAATATTTGTGCCAAATTTCGTCTCCCTACGTTGCCTCGTTCGAGCTCTATCCTGCTTTCAACAGACGGACAGACGGACGGACATAGCTAGATCGACTCAGAATTCAACCAGGACCCAGAAAATATATACTTTGTGGGGTCTTAAATGATTCCTTCGACATGTTACACACGGAATGACAAAATCAATATACCCCCCATCTTTTTGATGGTGGGTATAAAAATAATAACAAATTACTGAACTATATTAGGATTATCATTGCAAATATTAGAATTTGTTCTTCTTTACTTATAAAATAAAAGTTTTAGAAATGAAAATGTTATAATAAGTTCGAAAACAAGTCCTACTAAGCTGTCATAGTTTATTCTTAATTTAGAACTGCAGAGTATTCCGACTTACACACACAGCAATTTTTCTTGCCGCAATTCTGACTTCGTATGCGTGAGAGGTAAAGAGAATGCAAAAGTTTAGTGTTCCCTTCTCTTCTCTCTCCTATAAACTCAGAATTGCGTCAAGTAAAATTGCTGTGTGTAAACTCCGACTATCCCATTGGAAAAAATAAAATGCGTATTAATGAGCTGATAAAAATAATTTAAAAAATTTTCAAATATAAATTCAGTTCACTGTTCTAGTACAATTTATCCAAAAAAGTTTAAAATTTTCTTTCGAAATGAGTATTATAAAAACTTATAATGTAGAGCTTGAGAAAAAAAAAATCGAAAAAAATATAGTCCATAGGCCTTCATTTTAGTAGATCAAGCAAGAAAAAAAAAGTTATTATTATTTTTTTTTTTTCTTTTGGAAAATGAATCAAAATTTCATACTTTTGTTCTTTACCTATAAAACAATGAAAGTTGTATTTTTTGACCCATAATAAAGTAGTAAACATAAAAAATTTGTTTTCCAAAACGCACTAAAAAGTCCTCGAGCAGATCAAAACGCCATGAGTATAAAAATATTGTTTACATAACAAGCAATCACATTTTTTTAGAATTCGAAACCTTTTCTAGATCAAAATCTATCAGTCATGAGATTTTCAATCACTTGTAGGGAGCTGAAAATTAATTCATTCAAAGTGCCGAAATAGAATTCGCAGAAAAGCGTTTTCTCGGGACACCCTATTGTACATAGGTTGTGAGAAACCCTTAATAAATTTTGTTACTTACAGACAAGCAACCATGCAGTAGGATATGTGTTATAGAATTATTTCATAGTATATACAGTCAGCATCAACACAATAGGTTCACTGGCTATATATTTTATTTTTTTTTTTTTTCTCTTTTACTCCCACAGTTAGCACTACACTCATCTTAAATAATATTTATACAAAATCTTTGTGTAATTAATTTAATATAAATTATATATAATTAAAGCTTTGTATATCACGGTTTTACTTTGTCACTTTTCGTTAGTTAAATATATTTAATTTTCTGAATAAAATTATTTACGTTTATAAAGTGAACTTATTGTTTTGACTGCGACTGTATATACGCTTTACACATTGTGCTGCAGAAGTAGCAAAAATAATGAAATAAATGTGTTAGTAACTTATTTAAAGTCTGTCCTTATGGATGTTCTTTTCATTAATATTATTGTTGTAATTGGCGTACATAAATTATGTTTTTTTCACGTCTCTATATACATTTTTTATTTGTCCTTTTTTTATTTTTTTTAAGCAAACAACACAAAGTTACAAAAAATGTCACAAATTAACATACGAAAGATTTTCTTTTACCCAGCCTAATTCTGTCAAAATTGATTTAACATTAATTTAACAAATAAACGTGGGTCAGTTTCAACATTAACACAATTATTCATTATTCAAAGGAAAATATTATAATTAAGTTTTTTTTATGTTGTTACAAATACAAATTTGATCATTAACAATTGGTGTGATGATATTATATTTTTTGGCTTTTTGATTTTTATTACTCAAAATGAATGGTTTTACATTTTTCTTTTTCACTTTGGAGCCCGACAATTTGGAGTCTTTTGTATGAAGATATTTTGTTTTTCTTAAACCATATTATAAATAACAAAACAAAGAAATTTCTTGTTATACTTAAGTATTATATTGGGAATAAACCTCAAGATTGAAGAACAAACAAAAATAAAACGTAAATAAAGATTATATACAAAATAACATAATGTAAATATAAATTCACAGAATACCTTGGTGGATAATTTGCTATTAATATACTATTTATTTATAATATGTATGTATTAATAGCTTAAAAATAAATATAAGAAGATGATTTGTAATTTATTTTAAAATAATTATTTTTTAATACTATGGTATAATAAGTAATAAAAATAAAGTTATAATTATAATGTAATTAAAATTTGAAGAAAATCTATTATCTTAAACCAAATAAATTTAATTTGACAATATAAGTATGTTATCAATTAATTAATAAAATAGTTGCATATTTCCAGGCATTAACTAAATTGAACTTGTGCAATTTTATTCTTTGCTTGGCTTATCAATAACAGACTATTCGAAATTGACTCTTTAAAAGTATTTTAAATTATATACATGAAAACTCATGTAAACTGTTTTATCAAAATTTTAACAGTTAATTTTAAATTTGATATTTACCTAATTATTAAATATTAATTTATTTATTATATTCATTTTATCATTATTATGAATTTATTTGTACAGAAAAGGCCACATAGGCATACATATAAAACAGACACATACTATACGTATGATGAATATTTTAACAACAACATAATTAATAATTACACATACGCAGTGTGAAACCATATGTACGACACATTTTACCTAAAAATACACATGCATACATACATACATTATTCATATTGGTTACATAAATATTTTAATTTTAATACAAGCACGAGTATTGTCTTTACTCATACACATGAATAAATATTTATATGTAAATGTCTGTAGGTACATACATATACATATGTATGAAAAGGAATAATAGGTATAAAATGTTAAATTATAAAACCATTAACAACGACAGACAGCAAGTATTTGGAAAGACTAAAAATTTATACTTGAATTGAGTTTCATTAAAAGCTTATAGTCATGGGCAAGTGAAAAATCAATTATTATTTTATTATTTTCAATATTAAATGGCTTTTAGCAATTTTTTTAATACACAAGTAATTAAATTTTATAAAAAAAGGAAACAATTTTAACAAATTGCATTATTAGTATATGAAAATTATGTGTCTTGTACATAGAAATCACTTAATAAAATTGTATAAGAAATAATTAATAATTAACATTAAAAAACACTAAATTTTGTGTTGATAGTCTAAAAGCAATAACTTTCAACGAAATTATTGAAAAACAATTAATATTTTTGTAATTATCAAATTATCAAATTTCATAACATTATTTAATAAACCTTTATAGTAAGAATATTTCTTTTAAAACTTTAGCTATCATTTGTCTAAAAGATATTCATATAAAAGACAAATGGAAAACATATATGAATAAAATAATATACAATACTACACAGAAAAGAATTCATATACATATTTAAAAATTAAATATTATAAACTAAATATACATTAGTTTATACATTAGTTACCCAACACTTTAACGCTAACAAACCTTTGTTAATATTGATAATGGCAACACTGGTATTTTTCCCCGCTTCATATTAAAGCTAAACACTGTTGAAGCATAAAATGAATTCCTTTTAATCAAAGACCCAAAATAATTGTTATAATAATTTTCGAAATCGAAAAAATTGTCACTTTTTAAGAGTTATTACAAAAAATTGATTTTTAATAATTATTGAATAATATATAAATATAAGTTATCATAACTAATATTTTAAAAATTAATTATAAATAATTATTGATGAATAAATAAAATATAAATTTCAAATAATTATTATTCTTCGTTATATATTTAATAACAATTATAATAATAATAATTTTTTATAATAATTAATTGCGAATATCATTGCAATTTCATCATCTCAAGCTTCAGATGATATTAGAAATCTAATTAAACATACGTATATTATTTTTATCAAATTTCAAAGAAAAAATACCCAAATAAAATATGCATGAATTTTAAAATTATACATAATTTAAACTATTATGGATTATATTTTTCAATAATTATTAAAAAATGATTATAATATATATTATCTTTCTCAATCATAATTATTATTATTTCGATAAAAATATATTAATTGAAAACAAATAGTTATTAATAAGGAAAAAAATAAAATTTGGGTATAATAGTTACAATTTAAGAAATTCGACATAAAAATTGTAATAATTAAGACCTTGCTTTTAATATGTTGTTTATATTATTAAGATTATTTAGTAATAATATAAAAATACGATTAATTTTCGGTAACGGATAAAATAATTTTTCGAATAACCAATTTTGTTTATTTGTTTTGATTAAATGTACATCACTAAAATATTTGTTATATTTTTATTCAATTTTTATGTACTTTTATGATTTTTTTAGTTTTTTATCTAAATATTTATGTAGGATAAAAAATCGCACCTATAGTCATTAATAAATAACGATCAAAAAAAAAAGAAATATATAGAAGACTGGAATTTGACGGATCAAGCGAATATTCTTGCAAAACATAAACAAAAAGATGATATTTAAGTAGATTTATTACCTTAATTTGTAAATCATCTCACCACACTTTAAAAAATTTCCCACACAATTTTTTAAAAAACTAAAATAATTTATATGAAAATATTTTCAAAGTGAGGTGAAGTGTTTTACAAAATTGGGCCCTTAATGTAGGTTCATCCCTACTTTTAAATATTTAACTTACCTTTGTTTAATTTAAGTAAATAATAGTTTTTGCATACAACAATAATTAATTTTGCTTAATAATGCTTTGTAAAACTGTGTTTGGTTTTTTTTGATACGGCTGTTAATATTTAAGAAATTATTAAATGTTGTGAACTGAAATTAATTTTTCTTACGCACAAACTTATTTCTATGTAAATTAATTATGTACTAATTTCAAATAAAATAATAATAAATTTAGTTGTGTGCTAATGAACAAATAATCGATTAATTCAAAAATGATTATAACTTATAATAATGTTTTTTTTTTTAAATACTTTGTTTTTAAACATATCCTTGTTGAATTAATTTACCAACAAATTTTATAAGAAGGTTTAATAATTATTAAATCGCTAATATACCCACGCATACTTAACTTATTGCGATATTTTTAATTTGTATTTAATTTGTATTTTGTAGAGTACATAAATGCAATAATTTTTGATTTAGGGGTATAAATAGAATTTTGGAAGTTTTTTTATAAATTTTTATCTTAAACCTCCATAACATTGACGCCATTTGATAAAAGTCATTCACGCGAACAGATTTGTGTTCCACTAGAGCCAAGGAATATTGGTTCTAAATATCTTTGATGTGCCATTAAAAATTTTCGACATTTTTTTTTTTTTTTTTTTTTTTTTGAACACCAAATGTAAACGAATTTGAAGAATTTCCCATATGCATTTGAAAATATACATTATTATTTTATATTATTGAATAATGTCATTTCTTCAACATTCTTTAGATTCAAAAAATTTACAATAATCGTTGGCACTTAAATTAGGAGTTAGTCCTATTAGTTTTAGTATATAAAAGTTTTTAAATGAGAAAATTTGTTTAGTAAATCAATTATGCCTCTTCTGACGAAAATATCGAACTTTTAACTATCGTTTTAATCAAATTTAATCCCTAGATTTATATATTAATGACAATATTTTTAAAGTGAATAATTTATCTTGATATTTAACACTGACTGTTAACGCATTTAAAAGCTTAGAAGTTCAACAATCATTAGCCACTTTCATGGAATTAAATTCTCTTGAATTTAACTTTTGGCAGAACTTGACATAATATTGCACAAAATTTTTAAAAAATTTATTAAAAATTAAAAAAAAAAATCGTATCCGATGTATGAAGTTTTCAATTTTGTTATTACTAGGATAATATTGGCAGTAACTCAAAAAAAGCAAGGTTACAAAGTTATAGTATGTTTATTTTAATTAACAAAAATTGTATTTATATGAATTAATTTATTTATAGAATTAATTATTTTATTGTTATTGTTACATTGTTAAATGCCAACAAAACGATTATTTATATTTTGTGGTTTAATTCAAAAGCGCCATTATGAACATTTTTTGTTGTTGTTCAGCAACAACAACAAAAAGAGAAAAATTAAAAAAATAATAACAATGGTTTTCTTTTTATTTTTGTTGTTATTGTTAAAGTTTGCTGTTAAATATTGTGGTTAATTTTGGTAATTTAAGGTACATACATACATACATACATACATACATACATACATACATACATACATACATACATACATACATACATACATACATACATACATACATACATACATACATACATACATACATACATACATACATACATACATACATACATACATACATACATACATACATACATACATACATACATACATATTACTCAATTAGGCTTATCACAAAAATTTTATACGAACGAGTCTATTGTATTTCCGAATTGTTACCATAAAGCATTCTCACCATCATATGACACATACAGATACAGCGGGTGTCATAAATAAGTAAACAAACTTATCATTTTTGTTTCGCTTTAAAAAATGGTAAATTTAACAGTCCATTTTTTTAAATTTACATGTTTTTGATGACTAACGAAAAAGAAGTACGTGCTACAAATTATTAAAAAAATCAAAAAATTCAAAATGGTCCTACAAATAATTGGCCAAAGAGTTAAATGTCTGCTGTCAAACTGTTTCCAAGGTAATTAAACAGTATCAGGAGAATTTGACCAATGATAGGAAACATGGTTCGGACCTATTAAAGCATATTGAAAAGAACTCCAAACACATCTGGAAGAAAAACTGCCAAATTAGCTCAATACTCAGACTATTTGGTGCGAAAAGTTAAAGCTAATGTAGAGTTGAAAACATATAAAGTCCAAAAAGTTCCAGACTGGAATGCTGCAAAAAATTTAGAAGCCAAGAGTAGGGCACGGAAATTACAATAAAATTTCATACAAAAATACTCATGTTGTATAAAGAACGACGAAACGTACACCCAGAGAAATATCAATCACATACGTGTTGAAAACGATACCATTCTGTGTCAATAGTGTATCTACACCGTATGTGTTTAAATTAAACACTGCGTGTTCAATTCTTATTGAAAATCGATACCTAATTGGCACCAAGTTGAAACCATTTCGGTATCAAATTGTTAAATTAAACACTGCGTGTTCAATTCTTATTGAAAATCGATACCTAATTGGCACCAAGTTGAAACCATTTCGGTATCAAATTGTTAAATAACATTATGTTTTCTATTAAATTTGTTAACGAAAGGTATTAAAAAGCTGTTACCGTAAATTACCAATGTGAGCAAAATAGTTGTTCGAATTTTTTCCCTTAGTGTATGTACTGGCAGGTTTTTCGCAGCTTCCGGGTCTAAAATTTTTATGTTGCTGATGCTCGAGGAAATGTTGAAGATAAGTTTAGGACTGAAAATCGGACGATATTTCCTAAAGAATTCCTGGTTTGGCAAAGTTTATGCAGTTGCGGCAAAAGAAGCAAGTCTTTTGTTACAGTGGGCTCTATGAATACCGAAAAATACATCAAAGAATGTTTGCAAAAAAATCTTCTTCCTTTCATAAGAGAGCACAATGTGTCCACATATTTTTGGCCCGATTTGGCATCATTTTACTACGTTATAAAGCTCTGGAGTGGTACCAAAACAATAACAAAGTTTTTGTACCAAGAGAGGTCAATCCTCAAAATTTTTCGAAGCTAAGACCAGTGAAGAGATATTGGAATTTGTGAAAAGAGAATCAAAGTGGACAAAGGAGGTGTCCCAAAATATTAAAGATTTTAAAAGGTGATGGGCAGACTGTTTCAAAAAAGTGACTGAAACAACTATCAAATCTCTAATGGAAGGGTAACCAAAAAAGGTCCACGAGTTCATAAATAGTGGTTAGAAGTATAAAAGCTATATTTTTCTGTGATCTGAAGTATAATATCAATTAAACAAAAAAAAAAAAAAAAAAAAAAAAAACAACAAAAACTCTAAGATTTATTGAATTTTATATATGTTAAGATTTTAAGGGTGTGAAGATAGCTACGAAAGTTAGCTACGTTTTTTAATTTTATGTTAACTAACATTTCTCTCACTCAAAGACTGTTATGTTAACAGAATTAAATTAATTTCAATTTTAATAACATTTTCAAAAATGTTAACGACTATTATTTAACAGAAATGCATTTTTGTTAACATTTTTAAAAATGTTAATAACGTTTTTGTAACATTTTTGCATTAAAATTATTATAACTTAAATGTTTGAATTAAACCAAAAAAATTACAATTTAAAAATGTGTCTACCTTATATTTCTGAAATATATATACCTAAAATGTTCTTAAAATAAATACTTGGAAAATTGCAAAGAATAAGATTTCTTATATAAGTGCCCTATTGATGATCAAAAAATGGGTCAAATTTGGAAAGGTGCTCTATTTAGACCTAGTAGCTTCGAAAGCCATTATCCTATGGATTTCAGAACAGAAAAAATAATATTCAGATTGATTATAGGTTTTGAGTAATAGAATTTTAAAAATTTTCCAAAATTAAATTTCTTCATATAAGGGCTATATTGATGATCAAAAAATGGGTCAAATTTGGAAAGGTGCTCTATTTAGACCTAGTACGTTCGAATGCTACTATCTTAAGGATTTCAGAACAGAAAAAATAATATTCAGATTGATCATAGGTTTTGAGTAATAGAATTTTAAAAATTTTCCAAAATTAAATTTCTTCATATAAGGGCTATATTGATGATCAAAAAATGGGTCAAATTTGGAAAGGTGCTCTATTTAGACCTAGTAGGTTCGAATGCTACTATTTTAGGGATTTCAGAACAGGAAAAATAATATTCAGATTGATCATAGGTTTTGAGTAATAGAATTTTGAAATTTGTCCAAAATTAAATTTCTTCATATAAGGGCTATATTGATGATCAAAAAATGGGTCAAATTTGGAAAGGTGCTCTATTTAGACCTAGTAGGTTCGAAAGCCATTATCTTAAGGATTTAAGAACAGAAAAAATAATATTCAGATTGATCATAGGTTTTGAGTAATAGAATTTTAAAAATTTTCCAAAATTAAATTTCTTCATATAAGGGCTATATTGATGATCAAAAAATGGGTCAAATTTGGAAAGGTGCTCTATTTAGACCTAGTAGCTTCGAAAGCCATTGTCCTATGGATTTCAGAACAGAAAAAATAATATTCAGATTGATCATAGGTTTTGAGTAATAGAATTTTAAAAATTTTCCAAAATTAAATTTCTTCATATAAGGGCTATATTGATGATCAAAAAATGGGTCAAATTTGGAAAGGTGCTCTATTTAGACCTAGTAGGTTCGAATGCTACTATTTTAGGGATTTCAGAACAGGAAAAATAATATTCAGATTGATCATAGGTTTTGAGTAATAGAATTTTGAAATTTGTCCAAAATTAAATTTCTTCATATAAGGGCTATATTGATGATCAAAAAATGGGTCAAATTTGGAAAGGTGCTCTATTTAGACCTAGTAGGTTCGAAAGCCATTATCTTAAGGATTTAAGAACAGAAAAAATAATATTCAGATTGATCATAGGTTTTGAGTAATAGAATTTTAAAAATTTTCCAAAATTAAATTTCTTCATATAAGGGCTATATTGATGATCAAAAAATGGGTCAAATTTGGAAAGGTGCTCTATTTAGACCTAGTAGCTTCGAAAGCCATTGTCCTATGGATTTCAGAACAGAAAAAATAATATTCAGATTGATCATAGGTTTTGAGTAATAGAATTTTAAAAATTTTCCAAAATTAAATTTCTTCATATAAGGGCTATATTGATGATCAAAAAATGGGTCAAATTTGGAAAGGTGCTCTATTTAGACCTAGTAGATTCGAATGCTACTATTTTAGGGATTTCAGAACAGGAAAAATAATATTCAGATTGATCATAGGTTTTGAGTAATAGAATTTTAAAAATTTTCCAAAATTAAATTTCTTCATATAAGGGCTATATTGATGATCAAAAACTGGGTCAAATTTGGAAAGGTGCTCTATTTAGACCTAGTAGGTTCGAATGCTACTATCTTAAGGATTTCAGAACAGAAAAAATAATATTCAGATTGATCATAGGTTTTGAGTAATAGAATTTTGAAATTTGTCCAAAATTAAATTTCTTCATATAAGGGCTATATTGATGATCAAAAAATGGGTCAAATTTGGAAAGGTGCTCTATTTAGACCTAGTAGGTTCGAATGCTATTATCTTAAGGATTTCAGAACAGAAAAAATAATATTCAGATTGATCATAGGTTTTGAGTAATAGAATTTTAAAAATTTTCCAAAATTAAATTTCTTCATATAAGGGCTATATTGATGATCAAAAAATGGGTCAAATTTGGAAAGGTGCTCTATTTAGACCTAGTAGCTTCGAAAGCCATTGTCCTATGGATTTCAGAACAGAAAAAATAATATTCAGATTGATCATAGGTTTTGAGTAATAGAATTTTAAAAATTTTCCAAAATTAAATTTCTTCATATAAGGGCTATATTGATGATCAAAAAATGGGTCAAATTTGGAAAGGTGCTCTATTTAGACCTAGTAGATTCGAATGCTACTATTTTAGGGATTTCAGAACAGGAAAAATAATATTCAGATTGATCATAGGTTTTGAGTAATAGAATTTTAAAAATTTTCCAAAATTAAATTTCTTCATATAAGGGCTATATTGATGATCAAAAACTGGGTCAAATTTGGAAAGGTGCTCTATTTAGACCTAGTAGGTTCGAATGCTACTATCTTAAGGATTTCAGAACAGATAAAATAATATTCAGATTGATCATAGGTTTTGAGTAATAGAATTTTGAAATTTGTCCAAAATTAAATTTCTTCATATAAGGGCTATATTGATGATCAAAAACTGGGTAAAATTTGGAAAGGTGCTCTATTTAGACCTAGTAGGTTCGAATGCTACTATCTTAAGGATTTCAGAACAGATAAAATAATATTCAGATTGATCATAGGTTTTGAGTAATAGAATTTTGAAATTTGTCCAAAATTAAATTTCTTCATATAAGGGCTATATTGATGATCAAAAAATGGGTCAAATTTGGAAAGGTGCTCTATTTAGACCTAGTAGGTTCGAATGCTACTATTTTAGGGATTTCAGAACAGGAAAAATAATATTCAGATTGATCATAGGTTTTGAGTAATAGAATTTTAAAAATTTTCCAAAATTAAATTTCTTCATATAAGGGCTATATTGATGATCAAAAACTGGGTCAAATTTGGAAAGGTGCTCTATTTAGACCTAGTAGGTTCGAATGCTACTATTTTAGGGATTTCAGAACAGAAAAAATAATATTCAGATTGATCATAGGTTTTGAGTAATAGAATTTTGAAATTTGTCCAAAATTAAATTTCTTCATATAAGGGCTATATTGATGATCAAAAAATGGGTCAAATTTGGAAAGGTGCTCTATTTAGACCTAGTAGGTTCGAATGCTACTATTTTAGGGATTTCAGAACAGAAAAAATAACATTCAGATTGATCATAGGTTTTGAGTAATAGAATTTTGAAATTTGTCCAAAATTAAATTTCTTCATATAAGGGCTATATTGATGATCAAAAAATGGGTCAAATTTGGAAAGGTGCTCTATTTAGACCTAGTAGGTTCGAATGCTACTATTTCAGGGATTTCAGAACAGGAAAAATAATATTCAGATTGATCATAGGTTTTGAGTAATAGAATTTTGAAATTTGTCCAAAATTAAATTTCTTCATATAAGGGCTATATTGATGATCAAAAAATGGGTCAAATTTGGAAAGGTGCTCTATTTAGACCTAGTAGGTTCGAAAGCCATTATCTTAAGGATTTAAGAACAGAAAAAATAATATTCAGATTGATCATAGGTTTTGAGTAATAGAATTTTGAAATTTGTCCAAAATTAAATTTCTTCATATAAGGGCTATATTGATGATCAAAAAATGGGTCAAACTTGGAAAGGTGCTCTATTTAGACCTAGTAGCTTCGAAAGCCATTGTCTTATGGATTTCAGAACAGAAAAAATAATATTCAGATTGATCATAGGTTTTGAGTAATAGAATTTTAAAAATTTTCCAAAATTAAATTTCTTCATATAAGGGCTATATTGATGATCAAAAAATGGGTCAAATTTGGAAAGGTGCTCTATTTAGACCTAGTAGATTCGAATGCTACTATTTTAGGGATTTCAGAACAGGAAAAATAATATTCAGATTGATCATAGGTTTTGAGTAATAGAATTTTAAAAATTTTCCAAAATTAAATTTCTTCATATAAGGGCTATATTGATGATCAAAAACTGGGTCAAATTTGGAAAGGTGCTCTATTTAGACCTAGTAGGTTCGAATGCTACTATCTTAAGGATTTCAGAACAGAAAAAATAATATTCAGATTGATCATAGGTTTTGAGTAATAGAATTTTGAAATTTGTCCAAAATTAAATTTCTTCATATAAGGGCTATATTGATGATCAAAAAATGGGTCAAATTTGGAAAGGTGCTCTATTTAGACCTAGTAGGTTCGAATGCTATTATCTTAAGGATTTCAGAACAGAAAAAATAATATTCAGATTGATCATAGGTTTTGAGTAATAGAATTTTAAAAATTTTCCAAAATTAAATTTCTTCATATAAGGGCTATATTGATGATCAAAAAATGGGTCAAATTTGGAAAGGTGCTCTATTTAGACCTAGTAGCTTCGAAAGCCATTGTCCTATGGATTTCAGAACAGAAAAAATAATATTCAGATTGATCATAGGTTTTGAGTAATAGAATTTTAAAAATTTTCCAAAATTAAATTTCTTCATATAAGGGCTATATTGATGATCAAAAAATGGGTCAAATTTGGAAAGGTGCTCTATTTAGACCTAGTAGATTCGAATGCTACTATTTTAGGGATTTCAGAACAGGAAAAATAATATTCAGATTGATCATAGGTTTTGAGTAATAGAATTTTAAAAATTTTCCAAAATTAAATTTCTTCATATAAGGGCTATATTGATGATCAAAAACTGGGTCAAATTTGGAAAGGTGCTCTATTTAGACCTAGTAGGTTCGAATGCTACTATCTTAAGGATTTCAGAACAGATAAAATAATATTCAGATTGATCATAGGTTTTGAGTAATAGAATTTTGAAATTTGTCCAAAATTAAATTTCTTCATATAAGGGCTATATTGATGATCAAAAACTGGGTAAAATTTGGAAAGGTGCTCTATTTAGACCTAGTAGGTTCGAATGCTACTATCTTAAGGATTTCAGAACAGATAAAATAATATTCAGATTGATCATAGGTTTTGAGTAATAGAATTTTGAAATTTGTCCAAAATTAAATTTCTTCATATAAGGGCTATATTGATGATCAAAAAATGGGTCAAATTTGGAAAGGTGCTCTATTTAGACCTAGTAGGTTCGAATGCTACTATTTTAGGGATTTCAGAACAGGAAAAATAATATTCAGATTGATCATAGGTTTTGAGTAATAGAATTTTAAAAATTTTCCAAAATTAAATTTCTTCATATAAGGGCTATATTGATGATCAAAAACTGGGTCAAATTTGGAAAGGTGCTCTATTTAGACCTAGTAGGTTCGAATGCTACTATTTTAGGGATTTCAGAACAGAAAAAATAATATTCAGATTGATCATAGGTTTTGAGTAATAGAATTTTGAAATTTGTCCAAAATTAAATTTCTTCATATAAGGGCTATATTGATGATCAAAAAATGGGTCAAATTTGGAAA
Source organism: Protophormia terraenovae (assembly GCA_951394005.1). Classification (NCBI taxonomy): domain Eukaryota; kingdom Metazoa; phylum Arthropoda; class Insecta; order Diptera; family Calliphoridae; genus Protophormia; species Protophormia terraenovae. Next base: position 151,475,264 of record OX596074.1, read on the forward strand.
GGTGCTCTATTTAGACCTAGTAGGTTCGAATGCTACTATTTTAGGGATTTCAGAACAGAAAAAATAACATTCAGATTGATCATAGGTTTTGAGTAATAGAATTTTGAAATTTGTCCAAAATTAAATTTCTTCATATAAGGGCTATATTGATGATCAAAAAATGGGTCAAATTTGGAAAGGTGCTCTATTTAGACCTAGTAGGTTCGAATGCTACTATTTCAGGGATTTCAGAACAGGAAAAATAATATTCAGATTGATCATAGGTTTTGAGTAATAGAATTTTGAAATTTGTCCAAAATTAAATTTCTTCATATAAGGGCTATATTGATGATCAAAAAATGGGTCAAATTTGGAAAGGTGCTCTATTTAGACCTAGTAGGTTCGAAAGCCATTATCTTAAGGATTTAAGAACAGAAAAAATAATATTCAGATTGATCATAGGTTTTGAGTAATAGAATTTTGAAATTTGTCCAAAATTAAATTTCTTCATATAAGGGCTATATTGATGATCAAAAAATGGGTCAAACTTGGAAAGGTGCTCTATTTAGACCTAGTAGCTTCGAAAGCCATTGTCTTATGGATTTCAGAACAGAAAAAATAATATTCAGATTGATCATAGGTTTTGAGTAATAGAATTTTAAAAATTTTCCAAAATTAAATTTCTTCATATAAGGGCTATATTGATGATCAAAAACTGGGTCAAATTTGGAAAGGTGCTCTATTTAGACCTAGTAGGTTCGAATGCTACTATCTTAAGGATTTCAGAACAGGAAAAATAATATTCAGATTGATCATAGGTTTTGAGTAATAGAATTTTAAAAATTTTCCAAAATTAAATTTCTTCATATAAGGGCTATATTGATGATCAAAAACTGGGTCAAATTTGGAAAGGTGCTCTATTTAGACCTAGTAGGTTCGAATGCTACTATTTTAGGGATTTCAGAACAGGAAAAATAATATTCAGATTGATCATAGGTTTTGAGTAATAGAATTTTAAAAATTTTCCAAAATTAAATTTCTTCATATAAGGGCTATATTGATGATCAAAAAATGGGTCAAATTTGGAAAGGTGCTCTATCTAGACCTAGTAGGTTCGAATGCTACTATCTTAAGGATTTCAGAACAGAAAAAATAATATTCAGATTGATCATAGCTTTTGAGTAATACAATTTTGAAAATTTTCCAAAATTAAATTTCTTCATATAAGGGCTATATTGATGATCAAAAAATGGGTCAAATTTGGAAAGGTGCTCTATTTAGACCTAGTAGGTTCGAATGCTATTATCTTAAGGATTTCAGAACAGAAAAAATAATATTCAGATTGATCATAGGTTTTGAGTAATAGAATTTTAAAAATTTTCCAAAATTAAATTTCTTCATATAAGGGCTATATTGATGATCAAAAACTGGGTCAAATTTGGAAAGGTGCTCTATTTAGACTTAGTAGGTTCGAATGCTACTATCTTAAGGATTTCAGAACAGGAAAAATAATATTCAGATTGATCATAGGTTTTGAGTAATAGAATTTTAAAAATTTTCCAAAATTAAATTTCTTCATATAAGGGCTATATTGATGATCAAAAAATGGGTCAAATTTGGAAAGGTGCTCTATTTAGACCTAGTAGGTTTGAATGCTATTATCTTAAGGATTTCAGAACAGAAAAAATAATATTCAGATTGATCATAGGTTTTGAGTAATAGAATTTTAAAAATTATCCAAAATTAAATTTCTTCATATAAGGGCTATATTGATGATCAAAAAATGGGTCAAATTTGGAAAGGTGCTCTACTTAGACCTAGTAGCTTCAAATGCTATTATCTTAGGGATTTCAGAACAGAAAAAATAATATTCAGATTGATCATAGGTTTTGAGTAATAAAATTTTGGAAAATTTTCAAAATTCTATTACCATTTATAGAATAATATTAATAATATTAATATTATTTTTTCTGTTCTGAAATCCTTAAGATAATAGCATTCGAACCTACTAGGTCTTAATAGAGCACCTTTCCAATTTTTACCCATTTTTTGATCATCAATAGGGCCCTTATATAAGAAATCTTATTCTTTGCAATTTTCCAAGTATTTATTTTAAGAACATTTTAGGTACATATATTTCAGAAATATAAGGTAGACACATTTTTAAATTGTAATTTTTTTGGTTTAATTCAAACATTTAAGTTATAATAATTTTAATGCAAAAATATTACAAAAATGTTATTAAAATTTTTAAAAATGTTAACAAAAATGCATTTCTGTTAAATAATAGTCGTTAACATTTTGAAAATGTTATTAAAATTGAACTTAATTTAATTCTGTTAACATAACAGTCTTTGAGTGAGAGAAATGTTAGTTAACATAAAATTAAAAAACGTAGCTAACTTTCGTAGCTATCTTCACACCCTTTAAGATTTTTTCGATTGCACTCCTTATTTTAGCACAACAGGGGTAGTTTTTATGTTATGAGAGAAATAAAAAATCACTTTTTCGATTAAATTAGAAAATTTTATAAAATCAAGATACTACTTTGTTTACTTATTATTGACAGCAACTGTACATAAATATGTATTTTAACGTTTGCTCAAGATTTCATATAAAGCTTACAATAATAAATATGTGTAGTGTTTCGAATTTACTATTTAACAGCTAATGGTAAATTATTATAAGCTTTTAATGAATGGGTTACGATTAATTCTTGAAAAAAAATAACACTTGACAGATAAAAAGTGTATCCAAAATGTTTACATTTCCTTATATTTTCTTTTAATTTTTATTCCGTTAATTTGTTTTGTTTTTTTATCTAATGTGGTTATTTTTGTAGATGCTATCCGTAGTATTCATAATTTAATTATTTTAATTATAATGCACATACCTGTAAATATGTACGTATACATATATACTAAGCGTATATTCAATTCTATATTTTGTTACCAAGCAGAGTAATAAAGTCTATAAATCCGTAATAGTATAACAGACCTACTTTACTTTTAATATAATGCAAAAACTAAATTAGCTACCCTCGCTATAGATCACTTGAAAAAAAAAAAAAAAAAAAAAAAAAAAACATTAACATTTTTATCCATATGTGAAAATTTATTGAATTTCAAACTGTTGATTTTAATTGGTTTTCAGTGAAGCAAACAATAAAAAAAAAAGTTGTAATGAACAAATTTAACACCCATATGTCTGTGCAAAATGTATATTATTTTTATTGACGATGATGGGTATTTTGAAAACAAAGGATTTTTTAACATTTATACATATGGGAAAATTTTCCATTTACAGAATTTTTTATTTATTGGTTTTTGTTTGTTTAATTTTTAATAATAATGTTCATTTTGTCGGTCTGTTTATTTGAAATATTTCAAGTACAGTAAATCTATAATTTGGTTATTGTGTTTTCATGCTATTTAATGTGAAAAAACATGGGAGCCGCTGCTGTTTCATTCATTTACATATTTATTAATAAAAAAAGCTTACCAAATAAATGAAATATTAAAGACATTTTATATATATATTTTTTACAGGAAGTGAAATATAAAATGTAAGCAATTAACCTCATTTTTTACTCGAATAGATACAGTTTCTTTTATAGTAAATATTGAAGAGATATTTAAAAATATTTAAATACTATTACTGGCTTCATATTTGCTGGATACTTTGTTAATATTTCGTTAAAATGATTTGTAATAATTATATCAAAAATCATCTGATAAAGTCCTGAGACTAGGAAAATTTTTGGAAATTATAAACAATTATAGCATGCAATAACCTCCTCTTCACTAAATTTTACTAAACATCTGTGAATAGTAATTTAAAAAACTTTCTTTAGTCTGTCTGTTTACAATGCAAATTAGTTTATTTATAATTATCAGGCTCGTTAAAAAATTTACAATTGGTAACAGATTTATTTTAATGCACTTAAATTAAAAACACAACAACAACGTTGTTATTGAATACAAACGGAAGAAAAAATAAAAAAGAAAAACTATTTTCATCTATTAATTGCTCTGTTAATTATAATACTAATGAACAAGCACAACCCTAACAGATACATTAATAGATACAAACAAACAATCCTACATGTCGTCTTAAGTTTATTTCCAATTTTAGTATTCAATTGAATTTTCATTTTCAATTTGTGTTATTTTTTTCCTTAGCTCTCTGTACCGGCACCGGTATCTGTCTTCATCTCTGTCTTTTCTAATTTTCTTTAACATGCGAATGAAGTCAGACCCACCCTTTTAAAATAAATAAGTATTTTAAGTGTTGGTGGTGTACTTATGTATATTTATCTTTAAGATTTTTTTCTTCTTACCAATTTCTTATTGCCGTTGTAATTATTTTCATAGAAAAATAAAAACAACAAGTAGGACCATATATATTCTATTTTAAAAAAGTGTAAAAGAAAAGTCAAAGCTGAAGCAGTTACTAACACGAGCCAAGTTCTCATTTGTACATCTTGGGAAAAATAAATTGATATTTGGGTGTGTTTGTGTTTTTTGACGTAATTAAGTTTTCGAAATGTTTAAGAATACTAACTAGTATTAGTTGCAGTAGTACGAAAAATATGTATAAATAAAAATAATTATTTGGGTCGGTTACAATGTGATAGTGTCATCATAACACGACAAAATTGTCATTTGATTTAAAATTGGTAGGTTAGGCAAACGTACAGACAGACTGGCAGACTGTATAAAAGTCAATTATTTTGCTGGTTGTTGGGTTGGCTAGTTAGTTATAGGGTTTATTTTAATACATTAACCTAAAATAGAAAATCTATGCAATTATTTTTTTAAATCTAGGAGTGGTAATTGTGTTTTGGGATATACAAAAACTATGTTTTCTATTCTAAATATTAAAAACATAAAAAAAAAAAAAATATTTATGGCGGCTATTTCTGTGAATGTTAATAACCTTAAACAGTGATAAAAACAGTGATGGTTTTAAACATTTTCAGGAGAACCTAAAAAAAACTGTAAGACATCAACCATTACTTTTTTTTTTTTTTTTGTAAGTGACGATTTATGAAGGGGATTGGCCTTCAAAAAGTTTTTATATGAATAACAACCTGAAAGTTACGCTATATTGACTTAAGATGTTTTATCAAAGGGGTTCATATACATATATTTTTAATAAACTTAAAATAATGTTGATTGTTATCCGGGCAATCAAAAATATGCTTTGAAGAAATGTTTTATGGGCACTAAAAAGCTCTTAGATTCGGAAAATATGCCCTTAAAATTAGAAAAATATGCTTTTAAAATATTATTATTTTCTGGCTAAATTTTAATACTAGTCATGGTAAAAATTTATTTATTTTTATTAGCAATTGGTAAAAATCATTATTTTTTTTTCAGCTAAAAACCTTTAATGTTAATACTTTGTATCAGGAAATGAATTTTTTTTTATAAAAAACGAGGGGTGCCTTCTATATTTTGGAAAATGGCAAAACCTTACGTTAAATCTGACACCGGAATCGTAAAATATGAAGTTTTTGAGGGGTTATGTTCTCAGAAAATTGTTTTATACGAGGACTATTTCCGTTTGCTAAAGTTAATTAAAAAATCGAATTCATCAAAATATTTAGTTTTTAAATAAAAAATGTTCATGCGATTATTTTCTACAACTTACAATGTGAATTGAAAAAAAAAAAAACAATATATTAGTTATCTTTAATTAACTTTTGAAAATGAAGCTCCAAACGTGGCCAGCTTATATTACTGATATGCGGAATTCAATCTTCGTCGCAGATACCACCAGAACGAATTTTGTGAAGGCCTTTTAAAAATTGTTGTTTTGCTAAAAAAAAAAAAACACTGATGCTGTGCGTGTCCTGATTAAGAAACGCCGACATATAACATATCTGTAGGATAGAGGAATTCCTGGGCATTCATTCCACTAACACATAATGAATAATTCCCAAATATTTGAACGTCCAGAGCAGTTTTTCTTATTTAACCTCATATTATTTAACAATCATTAAAAACTAACTCGTGCTGAATTTTGCAATAAATCCATGAACAAATTCGGTTTATGTTATTCGAATCATGTTTATGAGATGATGAGGGATGACAAAATTTGGATCTATAGTTATAAGTCTGAAAAAAGAGATAAGTCAACAGTATAACACCTTCAAACCCAAAAAAATATTCATCTGCTTGAAGCATTTAAAATCAAACTCTTGCGTTTTACCACGGAGATCCCGACACTTTTCTACAGTACATTTAGAGTATCAAAGAGCTATTAGTTGTGTATGGTTCGCAATCGTTTGTTAGCCAAAAGTCTTCCAAGAAGTAAGAAAAATTAACAATCAAATGTGGATCATTCTCAGATACAGCTATTCTAGCTTTTACACATTATTTAAAAAAACCAACAATATTATTAGCATAAACTTTGAATTGATGGGTTATCCACCATCAAACACTACTTCAACATCCAATAATTTCATTAACCTTTATCAAAATAAATTTCTTGGCCCACTTGTTTCGACACCTTAAACATCGTATATTCTAATAAAATACGTGTTTTTGAGGTGCTTCAATCAAAGTGAAGAAACTGCCTTAATATTTGGTTCAAACGGATCGGGAAAGGTATTAGCAGTCATGAATGCCACTCTAAAAAAGAATACTACCATCTTTATAAAAAAAAATTATCGTTTTAAATGTTTTTCGCAAAATATAAAAGGCACCTCTCGTAAAAAGATAAAAATTATTAGGTAATTAGCATATGTGAGAAGAAAAAAAAATTCAGTAATGACAAATTCTAAAATTTTATTCGGAGAAAAATATAGAACTATTTTCTTATGAAAAATTATGTTCTTTAGTGAAATATAGCCAAATTATGTTCTTAAGTATAAATTATGTAAAAATATGCTCTAGAATAAGAATTTTCTATGAAAAACATATTATAACAAATCGATGATAAAATTTATATAATTTTCTAAAAAGGATAAATAAGTAACAGTTTGGTCCATTTGAAGCCAAAGACAAAAATCAAAATAGATTACTTTCCAAAGTTAATTTTTTGTGAGTAAAATTTGCTGATATTAAACGTTATAGATCATTTATAGCATTAAATCATTGAAAGAAACTGTCTTTGAAATAATGAAATTGCTAACTCACTAACCCATTAAACGTACTGTAAACATTTCTAATATAAACTAAAAAGAAAAATATTTATATGTATAAAACAATTTTAACAAATCACAGGTATTTAATACAAATAACATCATGTGTGTATAAATTTAATTTTATTATTTTTTTTTTTTTTTTTTTTTTTGTTCTCTCATTTAATCGTCTAAATTTTGTATCTGACAAATATATTTGTGTCATTTTGTTTCTTTATACATTCACACACACAAAACAGATTAAACATGTAAATCTTAGACAACAACAGACTCGTTTAAATATTCATTTAGGCCTTTATTTTGAATTCCTCTCAAGTTGATCCAAGTGTTTTAATCTCCACATGTGAGTACTTACGTACAAATGTATGGGTGTGTGTTTTTTAAGAGCATGAGTATCTAGATATTAAAAAAAAAAAAAACAAGTGTACGTAAATATAGTGTTTTTATTTTATTTGTAGCTGTATTTGTTTTTATTTTGTTTACCTTAATAAATTTACTCATACCTCTTATCATCATGCTAAACAATAATAGAAATGATTATAATAATAATTATAATTATATCAAAAAATTAGGAACAAAAAAACAACAATAACAATAACAGCCATAAAAAGAAAGACATGCATTCAGTTTAAATCCCCACCCATAACCAACTACTCGTATCTATCTATCTATTAAATACTATACATAAATACTGTACATATATATTTACATACAACTATTTATATCTCTTTTTTGAAAAAAAAAAATAGGAATAGGATTGAATATACACAGCTATACACACTTGTAGGTTTTTCAAATAATCGTAGTATAATTTATGTACTTGTCATAATCCAAAAAAACTATATGAAGACTTGGCGTCTATCAGCAGCACTAGCAATATGCTTTCGTCATTACATATCGTAGTTAAATACTCTACTCGAATTCACTCTTTGGTACTTAGTTTTTTTTTATTATTTCCATCAGATATTTAGACAAAGTTTACTTCCCAAACTTTTTACACAAAACATCTTGTTTAACCGAAAATTTAGTTTTTTTTAATACATTTTACAATGGGTTAGTAAACACTTTATTTATTTTTTCTTAACTATTTTAAATAGTTTGTATCTTGTAGGATATATAGATAATTTTTGTGTGTGTTTTTGTGTGGCAAGTAAGTAATTTTTGCTTAAATTTGCGTAACGCGCACTGTTCTCTTAAAATGTCAAACTGAAAATGCACTCGTAACTTGTCGTTTTATTAGATGAGAGCCTTTTTTGAACTTAGATTTCATCTTGGGTTTTTTTTTTTCTTTTTTTGCATATTGTTGAATGAATTGTTGTTTTATTACACCAGAGTTGCCATTGTATTACTTAATGCATTTTAAATGTGATAGCTATTTTGTAAATAAATAAAAATTATAAATATGAAAAAATTAATTAATTTTGTATTGCAGAAGAAAATCTTTATTCAATCGCATGTTGTTATGCTTGCCACTCCAATTTAAAAGAATCTTTACTTTTTACATTAAAAACTTTATGAATTAAAAGATTCACAAGTTTATTTCTTAGAAACTTGAACTTTAATCCCACAATTTCAGTTTTAAATAATTGGCAACCCTACTAAAGCATTTATTGTTTATTATACAGAAAACATTTAATGAATGAAAACTGTTATACCCAGCATGGGCATGTATAAAGCTTTACAGGGTCTCATTACAATTTTGTTTTATTCGTTTCTTTACTATCTGAAATACTCATTTCATATTATTTTACTCTCATTTCAGTGTTTCTTTTGCTTTGGCTTTTTTGAGTTCTCATTTTTAAACGATTTTTTTTACTCTCATTCTTACTCATTGAGTTTTTTTTTTTTTTTGCTCTTTTCTTGTCAAATGTCAAACAAGCCTTTTTTTGCACTACACCAGATTCTTATCGTACTCGTATCCAACAGTAACAACATTGTGTGGATTTAAGAATGATTTTTGAAGTGGGAACAAGAGTACATTAAATCTAAAAAGACTTTTACGAGTAGAAGCGTAAAGGTCCCACAACTAACCAAACAGTATACAAAGAAAAAGTACAAAAAAGCCGGTAGGCATTCTTAGAGACTGGGAGATACATTTTAAGATGAAGACGTTTCTAACTTGCGGTTAATAAATGATTCAGGCTAGACTAGGTGTACGAGTGAATATGTGTGTGTCCGTCCGTTCTTCAGTCCTTAGCATTTGTGCAACAGTGGCCAATTAACTAAAGAGCATGTGATTAAATTAAATTATTTTAAAACTTGTCTAATTCAACAGCAACTGATACACATATCATGATACATAAATATATAAGAATATATTATACATACATTGTGTGCATATGTAATTTATACTCACATACATGCTCGGTATGGATATTTAATTAATTACTTAATATTTGGCTTTTAGAAATATTTTAGCTCAAATTTTGTTACAAGTTTGTATGCATGTGAATTAATTTAATTCATTAGCGCCTTTGAGTTAGACAGACAAACTAGCTGGGAGACAGGTAAACTGAAATAATAGCAACCACTCACTAACTGGTAATTATTCTATCAAGTGACATAAGAAACTTCGTTAATTTTGAAGTGGAAAGTTTTCGTTTGTTATTTTTGTTTTAATTTACCGAGAAATGTATAAATATTTTCAATATTTAAGGATGAAATATCTTTAATAGAAACTTTAGTTTCTACACCCAAAGAAAAAAAAATATATCACATGCGTGTTGAAAATATTCAGTCTCAATAGTGAGTCTGCTCCGTATGTGTTCAAATTTAACACTACGTGTTCAAATCTTAACGAATATCGATACCGAATTGCCATCAAGTTGAAACCATTTCGGTATCAAATTATTAAATTACCTAATGTTTTCTATTGAGTTTGTTAACGAACGGTATCAAAAAGTCAGTACCGTAAATTACCAATGTGACCATTGGATAGATTTTGAATCGAATTTTTTCTCTCAGTATAAATATCAATTTATATTTATATACTTTATAAAATTCTTTTGCGAAAAAGGATGGAATATGTACCTAAACCACTGGGATACACATTTTTATGATTTCCTTGTGAGATAATCACTTCTATATATAATATAAGATAAACTAAATAGGAAGTGGAGTTTTCTGTGAAAAGTTAGGTATTAAACACAGCTTAAGACTGAACAACGCTTTTAGTATTTTCTAAGCTGAAATCCTTGCAGTGTCCGAAGCAGAAAGACTAATATGTATCTATGATGACGATATTTAGGAGGGATATGACAATATACATAGATAGCAGGCTACCATAAGGGCACTTTGTAATAGGAATATTATATCAAAGGTGGTCAGCCGTTGTCGCAGAGATCTACGAGTTCTCAACGAATAACACTTTTTAAAACTGTGCTGAGTACCGGGTCACAATAATATTCAAGGTAACGAAATAGCTGATGAAGTAGCACGAACTAGGGCAGATATGGAATTGAGTAACGAATGTGAAGACATTTATCCTAGATTCGATTATATATATCTGAAAATAATAGATAAATTCAAACTTGAAGCTGATGCACTCTGGGATAACTCATCGAGATATAAGCAGACAAAAGCGTAATGGGAACTAAGGGATAACAATACATTGAGAAAAATTCTAGATTTGGAAAACGACTTAAAATATCTTCTTAAGAAAATTAGTATATGTGATAATAATAACTGCAGATGGTGCAGCGAGGAGGAAGGGGATACATTTCATTTCCTCTGTGAGTGTGTAGATTTAAATGTTTTGATTCTTATTTTTTTTAGAACCTGGAAGAACTAAGAGAGATAAGTCCGTTAAAGATTTTGAAATTTATTAAGGCGATGAAGATACATGTAATAAGTAATAATGAAGGTTCAGCAAAATGACGATTGATACCCTGAACGGTTTGACAAGGAATCAAAGGATAGGCTGTAAAGAGGAGGATCCACTGTGTGGAGCTTATATTATATATATATATATATATATATATATATATATATATATATATATATATATATATATATATATATATATATATATATATATATATATATATATATATATATATATATGTATATATATATTTCTCAATTTTTTATATTTAATTTTGTTCTTATTTATCTCTTTATTGAGGATTCACTTTTGATCAACACCATTGATCCTCTTTCAACTTAACCTAAGATAAATTAAACAGAAGTAAAACATAATTTCATATTTAGATATTTATTGAAAAATAACATTGTTTTTAATTACAGGTTAAAAATAAATCACATTTATGTTGTCTCAGACCTTTAACCACCCTCATCAAGTTTAATTTAATGCATGAATATTTAATTTCTATATTTCTTCTTTTCTTGACTTTAAAATTTTAATATAAAGAAATAAAATTTTATATATATATATATATATATATATATATAACATAAACATTTGTACACATCAGCGACACAGCGCGTTGATTGACAAGGTTAAAATAAACAAAAAATAAGCAACACAACAAAATAAATAAATAAATACAGCAAAAAATTATTTGAACGATACATATTTATTTAAAAAAAATAATTTGTATGAATAAAATAAAATACTTTCATGTGTAGAAACAAACAAACAACTTCTAATGCTGTAAACGTTAAAGTAAAAAATGTGCACAACTAACAAATAGGCACAAGACGCTCTGATCCAACGGTAAGGTCTTTTTTTAAACGCTTGTACTTCAACGTTCAGTTCAACAACATATTTATATATGTATGTATATATTTTATAGATATGATTTGTTGTTGTAATTAATTCAACTATAATTAATATGGATGTTGTGTGCTGATTGAAATTGGATAATAATTTTGGTACTAGTAAAGTCAAATAAAAACAGAAATATTTTAGATATGTGTTTTATTGCATCAGATTAAATTTTAAAAAATTCTTAAGGTTACACGTTAACATATTTTAAAGATCAATTACATTGACTTAGAATACACATTTCCTTACAAAATATTTTTATCAGTAAAAATTATTATTTTGTAAGAGAACGCCAATATAATTTAACTTCATATTAGGATATTTTGTATTAAACAATTTTTAAATTAAATATTAAATTTATCACTAAAAACAATTGTGGTATTGAGCACAAATTTATAAACTTAGTTTGAGGTCGATATGACAGATGTATAATTCAGTTAATATTTGCATATTTGATTGGAAACTTATAGCCTCTTTCTCTATGTCGAACGAAAATCTAAGCGAACGAAAGCAAGTGGTACTAATTCGTATCATTTTGGGTTTCTGTATTTCCTACGATTTCGTTCGCATGGAGTTATGGCTTTTCGTATTGTTTTTGTTTTATTTTTCTTTCAGAGTGACTTATTTCGTAAAAATATTAAAAAAACTACTACATTATTTAAACGTAGGTGCAACCAAAAAAATAAACCTTGCGAAAATAAAATAATTAAAAAAAAAATTAAAAAAAAAAATTTTTTTTTTGTTCGGATTTCTTTAGAAATTGTTTTTTAGATACAAAATCGTTATTTATTGATACAAAATATATCAAAACGAATAATAAACATGATTGAGGAACATTTGAAATTTTCTGGTGAGTATTTTTCCTATTTTTCGTTAAAAAGCAAAATAGCAAGTGACTTTTTTGACATTTTTGTTCTTATCGTTCGAAATATAGAAACCGAATTTTATATGAAAACACGTTTTTTTTTTTTCAACTTGTTGTTCGACTCATTGTTCGCATAGAAGCGAGTTAGAGAAACCCAAATCAGTATTCCTTCGCTTAGAAGGCGAAAGAAAGCCTTTACCACAATTATAATTGAACACATTTATAGATTTTTTTTAAGCGATTGTCCAAAAAGAAAACGCCAAAAATTTTTCATTCAACATATTATTTGCAGTGGTTATAAATGTTGTGGGCCAAAATAAATGTATAATGCCGAGAAAACAAAATATAATATTGTTATTGTATATTTATTAAATAAATTTTCAACAAATTATTGCTGTTGATTTTGGAATTATTTCTAAGAAATTTAAACCGATTTAGAGACTATTGGCAGGCATATGTGCTAAATAATCGCAAAATAAATAAACTTTATACTGTGTATTCAATTTAAAAAAATATATAACAGAAAAATATGAAAAACAACAAAAACTATCAAAACATTTTTGCCAAAAACAATTTTCGAAAAGAAAACTAAAAAGCAAAAAAATAAAAAATTCATTGAAAATGTTGCAGCCATTTAAAACCAAAGAAAATTAAAATTATACATACACACATATGCCCAAACACATATCGTGGGTGCACTGGCGAAAATTACTTGTTTTCAGTGAAAAAATAAATTTATTGTATGAAAGCTAGATAAAAGATAAAACTAATGCGGCTTATTTTCAAATAAATTTGCTAGATAGACATGCCCACCGACGATATTTTGGTTTGTAAAAAGTAAAAAAATGCAATAATTTAGAAAGAAAAAATACCATAATGACAATTATTATGAAACCAATATCAGACAAAAATTATTATAACAGACATTGGGGAAACTGAAGATATCCTACACACTAACAACAATACATATTTTTTTGTTTAAAAGTTATACAAACAGGGAAACTAAAAATATTGTAACCCTTTAATGTCAAATGTTGCTTAAGACAACTTCGATTTAGCACCGTTTTATTTAAAACTAAAGAAACTAATTCATGTAGAAACACATCGAATTAGTTTATTAAAAGCTTTAGAATAAAAGAACTATAAAAAAGTATCAGTTGTACCGCTATCAACGTAACTATGATGCATTATTCAGTGCAAAGTCATCAAAATTCTAGGTGGTAAAATTTTAGTTAAAAATGTAAAAATTAAATAAAAATTCGTAAAAAATCGTATAATTAAAAATTTTTAATAGGAAGTATGCATTTTAAAAAATCGAGTAAAAAATAGAATATGCAATTTTTGAATTTTAACACCCTTTAATGTCCCAAATTGGCCCAGGTTTGTTTAAAAACTACTTCCGATATTTACGGACTCAGAAACTCCAGAAATTTTAAATCTTCAAAAATCCTTAATTTGGATTTAATAAATTTAAAAATGAAAAAAGAAAAAAATAGTTTTTTTGACAGCTAGTTTAGTTACGGGCATCAAAGGGTTAAAATCGGAAAATACGCTCTTAAAATTGGTGCAAAAAAAATTAAAAAAATTCCCTTAAGTGTAAAATATGCAAAATATACAAAAAAATATGCCATTTAAATTGCTAAAATATGTTAAGGATTTTCTACGAAAATTTGGCAAAATATGTTTCTAAGCCTAAAAAAAAATTTTAAAAAAATTATTCTAATTTATTGAAATTGATAAAAAAACTAATAGTTTGGTTCATTTGAAGCCCAGGGATAAATTGATTTTGCATATTTTTGGTTGCTCTGGTTAGAAACCTTTATATTTTTTTAGTAGCTCTTCATAATCTTAATAACCAATTTATCATGAGGAATTTGTATTATTTTAGAACACAAAGCTTTAATATTATCCGGAGAGTATTATCAAAGAGAGATTATCGTAAGCGTAGTATACAAGAGAAAATAGAAAATAGCTTCTCAAACCATAAATATCTAATTTTTATTTGCACTTTCGTTTCTACAAAATAAAATTTTTTTCGACTTGTTTTATCTTCAAGCATGACATTTGGACATTTGCCAGTTTGTTAAAAAATCAAAATTGCAGTTACTTTTAAAAGAGACTAAATAATGAATTTATATTTTGGTATAAAATTTTCTGTTCATTAAAATTGTACAATCTTTAAAATTGGTTAAACTCAGTAACAAATTCCAACAAATTTTTATTTAATTTTTTAAATTATTATTTCAACTTGCGGTTTAACTTACATGTATGGATGGATGTATGTATGTATGTATGTATGTATGTATGTATGTATGTATGTATGTATGTATGTATGTATGTATATATGTATGTATGTATGAAAACTCTAATGTGCTTAAAAAAGTATACATGCAAAACTTTTTACCAAACTGCATAAAGAGATAAAATAAAATGTAAGTTTTAAAATATAAAAAAAGTATTGCTTCCACAACTTTAAGGTGGAAATATGTCTCACTTGGGATGAAGACTTGGTAAAAGTTTCATTTCAATTAATAAGTGTAATTAATTAGAAAGTCTTAAAAAGTACCTATTCAATATTTCAAGGTGTTATTAATTAAGTAATATTGAGTAAATTTTTGTTTTTAAATGAAAAATAAAAATTGTGCAGTTCTTTAGAGATCTTTAATTAACTAATTATAAATAAAAAAAAAATTTTACTTGAACATTTTAATTTTTCCTACAAACTACCAAATATTTTCCGTTTTTTTTTTTTTAATTATTTATGTATCTTGTTTTACAAAGCGATGATTATTTTGCGTGTTGCAAGTATTAAACATTTATTATAATTGTCGTTGTAATAATGCTTGAATGGTGCTTTTTTCATTTAAAGTTAGTGTGCCGAAATAAAATTTAATTCGCATAAACAGCCGTTTATCATATGTATGTATGCATGTATGTACATCGTACAAATACACTAATATTCATACGCCTATATTATTAACAGAACAACTTTCGCACTAATTTGTGAAATTCACAAGTAACAAATTAAACGAGATTTTTTTGTTTGAACTGAAATAAATTTGTATTCATCAATTGGAACGTAATGGAAACATGAGCTATTAGACAATTTATTTGAATTTTAATTGGTTTTTGTTGTTGTGAAGCAGAACAATTTACACATGATAACAATCAATCGATTTGATGTCATTTAAAATAAAAAAGAAACGAAATCAAATTCAAATTTTTGGCTTTTAATTTGTATTTTATTAGTTTTAATTGTTTTGCGAGTTTGTTTTATTACTACTTTAATTGATTGATTCTAAATAACTTTTAAAGCGAAAGTTATTTGAATTTCTTAAAACTTATTTAAGAGCTGAAATGTGTCCTGCATTATAATTTTTCAATAAAAAAAAGCTAAACACCAAATAGATGAACTTGAGATGTTATTATAAGAAAACCACTTAGACACGTTAAATTCTAATTGAATAATTCCACTTACAATCCTTAAAGTACAAATAAAATATGGTTTTCTGTATTAAAAATCGAAAATCGAATATTAAGTATCCATACGAGAAACAAGTTTTAGAATATTAAAACTATTTTTTATACCCACCATCAAAAAGATGGGGGGTATATTGATTTTGTCATTCCGTGTGTAACATGTTGAAGGAATCATCTAAGACCCCACAAAGTATATATATTCTGGGTCCTGGTTAGATTCTGAGTCGATCTAGCTATGTCCGTCCGTCTGTCCGTCTGTTGAAAGCTCGAACGGAGCAACGTAGGGAGACGAAATTTGGCACAAATATTTGTCTTATATAAGATTTGTTTGGGATTGAAAATGGGCAAAATCGGTTCACAAACAAAAAAGTTATGGGCTAAAGACTAGAAACACAGGGTGTCCGTTTTATACTTTTCTGCTGATATTTCTGCAACAAAAGCATGTACGATAGCGAAATTTTGTACATATAGTTTGGGGATCGATATCAACTCGCAAGCCAAAAAGCGTGGTCCGCCCACTTTACCGCCCACCTCCCATATAAGGTGAAAATCAATGAAATTGTGTTCAAATAGTTCAAGGACTAATGCAAACTCGGAAACAAAAAATGTACGTGGCCCGCCCACTTTACTGCCCACTTTACCGCCCGCTTTACCTCCTTCTCTCATATAACTTAAAATGTGAAAAAGTTGATGGTGGGTATATAGATTCGGCCGGGCCGAATATTTGCGCTTGTTTTTTTTTTTTTTTTTGAAAAATTGTACTAAATCTGGAAAATGTTTTTAAACAACATAATTAATTTAAAATTTAAATAATTATTTTGTTTACACAATTTACAAATTATTCAGAGCCACCGTTAAAATTACAAAAAAAAAAAAAAAAACTTGTGTTTTTCTCAAAGTTGTGGTGACAGTGGTGTTCGTTCCATGTTCGGCTGTTGATGATGATAAAAAATGTTTCAAACATGCAAAAACGTAATAAGATAAGAACTTTTAGAAAACCACACGCTGTAAACAAGAAAAAATAACAAAAGAAGAAAAAAAAACTGAAAAAGTTAAATTATAATAAATCTTAAGTGAAGTAAACACTAATTTGAAATGAGTTATTAAAAAGCCAGTAGACTGCTGCATGATATTAAATGCTCTTATTCTCATTCACACTTTTTATAAAAGCGCCCACACGTTTACACAAAAAATAGACGTTAGATGACGACATTAAAGTACTTTATTTATTTTTTGGCAAATACTTTCATTGTGGAATAATGTATTTTAGCATCGAAAATGTAACTGGAATTATCCAGAATTACTTGTGTACTAAATATAATTTTTATTATTTCAAGAAAATAAACTCATGAAGCAGGGTATCTTAAATTCGTCGAATGTTATTGATTTAATTATATTGTTTATTTTTTATTTTGTAATAAATAAACAATTTTATGCACAAGTATTTGCGGTAATTACTTAAAAAACAAAAAAGAGAGAGAAATTAAAACAATTCTAAACACAAGAGGATTTAAAAAAGATACAATAAACTACCGAAATACGATCGCTGAGTTTTAGAAATTAAAAATAAAAACAATTAATGCAGAGTTTAATAGTAGCCCGTTAGTAATGGATCTGTGTATCTGCCTCAGTACTCCTGCTCTTGGAAGCTGATCGAGAGCCAAACAATTTAATTATTTAAAACATAAATTTTGCATGCGTATTTTTCGATTTTATTTGTTTTTATTTCCTTCAACGTTGTCGGTGGGGGTACATAATACACTCGAAGATAAACATTTTTATACCATCATTTTAAGTTCACTATAAGTCAAATTAAAATTATAATTAAACAAATTTTCTTTCATCTTATTATTACGTGTATAGTACATATCTTGGTTAAGGAAAAATTAATTAGATATAACAAACAAATCAACTGTATGATAAGTAATAGGTTCAAAGTGTTAGAAGTAAACATGTAAGTTATATAATTCCCATATATTTTTTTAATGAAGTCTATTTAACCCTGAAAAGCTTCACTTATTTTCATTACGAAAAGGTTACACTTCGTCGAATCGACGACGATGATTTTAAACAGTCTTGAAAATTTTCCAAAATCAAACTTTTTCAATAACTTAATTTGTATTTTTTATTTTTTTTTTAATCATAAAATAATCAATGATATGTATATCTAAAGTGATGCGTATTCAAGTTAGGACATTCTGAATCGAACGAAACAATAGTAGTCAGAAGATCCAATGTCTGGGCCATACCATTTCTAATAGAGTATCCAAAAAACCGACTTTTTTAGAAAATAAAGAAATTTCAAAAAAAAAACAGTTGTCCAGTTTTGGACTCTTAAAAAAACCGGTTTTCAATCATATACATTTTTTAACATGAAAATTTTTATTTTTTTATGTATTTTTTAAACAAAAAAAAAAAAAAATAATAATTTTTTTTACTCAAAATTTTCGAAAGGCTTAATATACTTTTCAAAATCGAATTAAATGTATTACCCTAGTCATTCCTTTATAACATTTATATTAATTTAACTCATAGACTTTATTTCTTTGTAATCATATGAATTGCATTATTTCTGTAAAGAAATATTGCAGTTAAATCATTCAAATTTTCTTCAGTTCAAATCTATTAAAAACTAACTAGAAAATATTTTTTAATTCATTTTGTAAAAGATTAGAAAACAAAATATTTAAAATTGAATGAACGGAAAATATTTCCATTAAATTTTAAGAAAATTTTAATTAACAATAAAATAATAAATTCTTTATGAATTAATTCAATAAAGAATTAATTCTATTCAAACAAAAACCTTTGAATGAACACGCAGAGAAAAAACATTTCTCAATATGGTTGCCCCAACAATATTATTTTCATTGCAGAGAAATTTTTCCGTCGCAAACATTCTTATTGTTGAATATATTTTATTTTAAAAACAATTTTGTTGTAGCAATTATACATTTATTCTCAACTCACAATTATATTGTTGGCACAACATGTTAAGCAATATGTTTAAATTAGAACCACATTATTGTTGTTAAAATTGCATGTGAAAAAAAATATTTTCAATACCTGAATATATTATTTTGTTTGTAATTTTGAATTGACAACAAAATGTTTGTTTTGTATTGGCAACAATATACATTATTAGTACTAGACAATAAGTATACTTGTTGACTTTTATTCAGTTTAGTTTGCTTCTTGCATTGTGCAAGTTGTTTATCGGCAAGTTAAAAATATATTAAAAAAATAAGCTGAATGTATATTTAAAAGTGAATTATTTAAAATAAATTATTTTAATTAAAGTTAAATTAGAAATAAATAAGTGTTTCATATTGTGAAAATATTTTAAATGGATAATATACAAAGAAAACATAATTGGTTATCTTCAGAGTGCTAAAAAAATGTGTCAGCTTGTACGAGTATTCAAGAAATTTCTTAGATCTCATCATTCACAGGTGATAAATTTATCTTTTTATACCAAAGTGATTTATTTTACATAACTAAATTATAATTAATTTGAATAAAAACTTCCATACGATAAATTAATTGGCTTTTATTTATTTTTAGGCATAATAATTGTTTTTCGACGCTAAGTACAGTTATTGTGATTCAACATATTATTGCTGTATACATGAATCAAGTTATATACAACAAAAATATTGTTGTAGATCAACAATATTTTTATTATGATTTAACCATATTATTGCTGTATATATGAATCAAGTATATTTAGAGCAAAAATATTGTTGTAGATCAACAATATTTTTATTATGATTTAAACATATTATTGCTGTATACATGAATCAAGTATATATACAACAAAAATATTGTTGTAGATCAACAATATTTTTATTGTGTTTTAACCATATTATTGCTGTATACATGAATCAAGTATATATACAACAAAAATATTGTTGTAGATCAACAATATTTTTATTGTGATTTAACCATATTATTGTTAATTACATGAATCAGGTACATATACAACAAAAATATGGCTGCAGATCAACAATATTTTTATTATGATTCAACCATATTATAGTGCTACATCTAATCTATAGAATGAAGCTATAGAATTATATTCTGGGAATGGTGTTATGGAACGAAACACTTATCATTGTTAATTCAGAATTAAGATTTAATGAAATTAAGATAAGATTTAATTAATTCTTCCGAGGCTGTTTTTATTCTACATAAATAATTTTTAAAGTTTTTTATTCACGCTTAAACTTTCGAGAATTTGTTTTTTATTATTTCTATTTATATTACTTAATTACCTTTCTTTGTTTTATTCCTAACCCCGGTATTTGAAATTATGTCTGAGAAGTAAAATAAAAATTATTTTGTAATGAAATAATTAGTTGTGAGCACGAAAAAATATTGCATAAAATTCTGCCTATAAAAATTATAAGTTTTAAATTTTAAATAATATTTTATTTCTTATTGGGGTTTAATAAAACGTGCAAGATTTTCCGGAAAACTTTTACTGCATATTCGGAAACTTTTTTGCTAAAATGTGTGTACTTTTAAGCATACATAAATATTTCTTGATTAGGGTCCAATACATTTTAACTGATCGGAGTTTTGGGGAATCTAGTTAATATGGTTCAGTTGGAACATATAAATCATCATGATTAATAATACATATACATCAAGCGTTTTAAAGCTAATGTTTAAAGCTAAATTTTTTGTGCGCACTCAATATTAAAAAAATAAAAAAATGTCCAACTTTAATAAGCTATTTATCAATTTTATTGCATTAAGCAAGTTACCTGAAACTTCATATTTTTAGTCAAGAAATTTATTTATTTTTCCTTTTTTGAACTCTTTTTCTGATTAAAATTACATAAAAAATTAAATAAAATTCTGTTTAAAAAAAACAGTTAACCGCCTTTAAAAAAACCGGTTTCAACAAAAACCGAAACCGACAGCGTATGTTAAAAACCGGAACCGGTTAACCGGTTTTCGGTTACGGTTTTGTATACTCTAATTTCTAACCATTTCTTTCTGCTTATCTTCAATTATAAACCTGCCGACATCACTGTTCAAGTGTGCGATCCTAGAGTCTTCGTACTTCTCATGCTCTTCTGCTAGCGCTTCTGCTTCAACTGTGAAATTTGATCACAGAACGGATATTCTACGAGCTGGAATGAATCGTGCTACTGCTGTTGCTGTGACGTCACCGGCAGATCACTGAAGTTGTGGTCCGTGAATTCTCCGAAGCTGTGCCAGTCTTCTGCTTGATGTATTTATGGCATTGAGGAACAATAAAATCTTTAGGTCAATTCAGAGTCATGTATATGGCTAAAAGGTCACAGTTTATGAAGCCAGGACTCACAATTTTGATATCGGTCGATTTAGTGCAGTTACCTATAATCTTTATGGGAACATCGTCATTAAGAGTGGATAAGGTGGATTCATCATAAATCAAAAACAAGACGTATTTGTGATAACGGAACTTTGGCTCCGCCCGGAGCCATTTGCCCACTTCATTTTGTGTTACTGAAGTAGCATTTAATACATGCAAAATCGCCTTTCGACATCTGTTAGCTTCAATTTGTGCGGCACTTAATTTTCCTGCTTGTTCTAGACCCTATGATTTACCTGGCACTTGTTGAGTTTGGCACGAATATTGAATAAAACCTCAATATCTTCAACTACCAATTCTGCACTTCGAAATTTCAAAATCGTATTTACGACTTACGAAAAATTGCATCAGCTACTGCACGATCCCTAAAAACTTTCACCAAAATACAATGGCTTTCCGTAAATTTATTCTACAAAATGTTATAATAAAGTAAAATTTCTCGTAAATTCTTCATCTTTGACACAAAACTCTATACATTTAAGTTTTTTTGTTTACGTTTACACAGAATGACACATGCCGAATAAGAGAGCCTTATAAAAATACTTTCAGGTGACATAGTTGTAAAAATGGACTGTTTGGAAAAATATTTTTTAACGCAATACTAGATCTAAGTATTAACTTGTTATAAATAAAATAATTATTACTCGTACGAAATAAAATATCAATTTATTTAATAGAGAGTTACTTACTAGGTGAGACCAAAATTTTGTTCAGTCATATAAACTACAAAGTTTTCTTCATTTTAAGATACCATATTTTTTGGTACATTATGATGATGTACATACACATTAAATGACATAAGAAACATTTCCAAACAAGTATAGATAGCTAAAATAATAAATTAAAATTTACAGAATGATTTTTTTTTTTTTTTGTTAACAAGGTATCTTTTTCCCTTAACCAATCCAATTTAGCAACATCAAACGTTTTCACGTTTACAATGAGATTTTCTTTTGAGCCACCCTAATAAATATTAAGATACAATTTTTACAGTTATATGATGATAAGCTACGATTATTTGCATTAAAAAATTAATAAAATAAAAAACGGTGTTTGTAGCACTTTACATACAGTTTTGTTATTTTTAAAGTGATACAATTTGATTTGAATGCTCTCTCTGAGTTTTTAACTTACTCATATTTAAATACATGTTTGTATAAATTTGTGGGTATTTGGTTTTGTTTGTTATTGGTATTCATATACATATTTTGGTTTGTTTGTTTGAGTTGTTTGGCGAAGTGTATATCAGCTGATTTATTTATTATTTCTTCGTTTTCTTTTTAGTTAATGTTAGTCTGACACATTGTCTGACTTTACTTAAGTTTGTTTGTATATAATTGTTTATTCTAAATTAATTGATTTTGTTGTTTTTATTATATCTACATATATATTATTATTATTGTTGGCTTAGTTGAAATATATGAAATAACTTTACCTGCCAATTAATTTTCGTTGTTGTTGCAGTGTGTAGTTAGTTGTAAGAAAAGCACGAATTTGAACGTGAGTAACTAATTGAATAATTTTGTATATATTTTAGAAAATTTTATGTTTTCATCGCTAAGTAATTGTTAAAGCTATTTTTTATATTCTTTTGTGAATTTTGTACATCATATTAATAGTTTTATCTATTTTTTGTTTAATTTTAGATAATTTAAGACGTACAAATTTTTAGAATTATGTGCGAATTCTTAATAACATACAAAATCTTAATAGCACAGGATAAGTTTTATAACTCAATACGTAATAGCTTATATGATGTGAATTATTACATTGTGTTTTTCAAATTTTGTGGATTAGCTACCAAAATTATCTGGCAGCCCTCTTAGCCCAAGTTATAATTTGAAACAGTAGCTGAGTATTATCTAAAATACAATTTGGACGATACGCAACAAACTTTAATACCACACTTTGTTATTTTTACGTTTTGGATGTGATAACTGGTTTATAAAATTTCTTTACTGTTTGGGTTTAAAAAGTACGAAAAAATATTGTCCAAACGAAAATCCTTAATTCTCCTTTTGCATAAAAGGGGGAGTGGAACTCCTTCAATAGGGAGAACTGTGTTTTATTTATTTTCTCTTATTTTCATAGATTTCAAATCACACTTTTTTAAATTCGTTTTATCGAGTACTAAAATACATAGAATATTCGTAATATAAGGTACTCAATGTTAAAAATTTTGACGTACGTTAAACGTTGATTTCGTTAAACTGAGTATTCGTTAAACCGGGAAGCCACTGTATTATATTTGCAAGTAAGTAACTTACGAAAATAATTGTGATTAGTGAAGCTAATTGCAAATAAAAGTACAGCGTTGCCACTTCATTTTACGTTCATAGAATTTTCGATGATAGTAGTTTAATTTTTCCCATCTGGCACGACAAATAAGGAAATACATTTCTTTGTGTAATTTGCGTATATAAACAGTGAACTATTTATTTGCAAGTTATTTTTATTTGCGTATAAACGTAATAATAAATGTATATAAACATTTAAGGGATTGTTGAAATATGATAATATTCAGGGCAAGTTTTTATATGCACAAAAATAATTGAAATATGCGCTTGAAAAAGCACGAAAAAATGGTATAATATGCACAGAAATATGCAAAAATAACATGAATATGTATGTAAAAACCAACGAATTTATGCATTCTTATATATTAATGTGTAGAAAATATGCACAAATATGCATTTTTTAACTTTCAATTTCAAATAAATATCGATGTTTATAAAAATATAACTATTTTAATTTTAAGTATCATATTTAACGCTTCCGAATTTTTTTCTTTACAATATTTACAATGTACTCAAAATACTCACAAACAAATTTTTAGAAATCATTTGATTGAACTCCAAAAAATCACCAAAAAATTTTGTTTTTGTTAAGAAAATTAACTTTCGTATCCATTATATGCAAATTTATGCAAAGATTTAAAATATAAGCATTTTTTGTGAATTTCTTTTGAAATATGCAAATGCTTACTTTCCAAGCGAAAAGCTTGAAAAACTTGCCCTGATAATATTCATTAAAATAATAAAGTTATTAAAAAAAAAAAAAAACTTTTACATACACAGAAAAAAGATTGTAAATAAATATAAAAATTTTGTTTCATTGATTTTAGGTCATAATATTTAAGAATAATTTCTTAAATATTCAATCTTTTTTCCATATGAAACAAAAGTCAAGAAGACTTAAACAAATTATTTAAATTTGATTTAATATTTTCATTGGTAATGAAATGTTTGAAATTTTCTTTGGAAAATTTCTAGTTTTTATTTTAATTTTAGGTACATATTGGGATTATTCAACAAAATAGAAGCGGTGTTAATAAAATAATAAAATTATGTACATATGTGCTGCAAAATGATATCAAATTTGTGCAAATTGCTTAACATTATTTTCCAAAAATTGTTCTTTTATAACCCTTTTTATTTAGCATTTGCATTAGTCTTATACATATAAATCAAAATTTAAGCAAAATTTTTGCAAAATTCCTAAAAAATTTTCATAAAGAATCATTTAATAATATCTATGAACCAAATTTTATTTTTTATGAAAAAAGTTTGGGAAAAAAGTCATGTTCGATTCTTAATATTTATGAACAAAATTTTAAAATATATGTATTATTTTTTTACAAATATATGTAATAAATAATTATAAATATTTTAAAATTTTTTCTATAAATTAAACTTATTACCTTTTAGTCCAACTAATATAGCAACAAATTTGCAACCTAGTGTTTTCGCATAAAAAGAGAGGGTTGAACACTGGTTATTTACTATTAAGATTGTTTATGCGATTGTATACTCAATCGTATACAAACTGCATGGGCACACAATATTTTTTGTAAGGTTTGTAGCTTTAACGCTTCAATTGTAAATTAGTTGTTAGATCAAGAAAACAGCTTGTGGTTGATGTTGTTGTTGTCGTTTTTTTTTTTAATACAAAGATTATCTATATTTTTCATTACTTATATTTTTTGAATTATTACGATTTTTTGTTTTTATTTTACTTGTTTAAGAGAGTACAACACATTTAATGTTTATTAATTTTGTATGTATGTATTTCTTTAGTATACTATAATAATAGCACTTTTAATTTTTCCTTTTTTTATTTGTATTTATTTTTATTTCTATTAATAATATTTTTTCATAACAATTTGCAACCATATCACATCAATCTTTAAACTTTAAGAGCAAGAAAAGAAAATTTGCATCTGTAGGCAAAAAGATGAAGAAAAAACACTTCCAACAGATAATTTTTCACTTTTTTCACAGTTTAGAAACTTATGATGATGATGCACACACTCGTACTTATAATTTTAATTATTTTTAATAGGGTTTTGTTAAATTTTCTTATTTTATTGAATTTTTTTTTTTTTTTTTGCTTTTTTATTTTGTTTTATTTTTTTGTGTATTTAGTTGTATGCCAATTCACACGGGCATACCTCCACGAGAACGACTGACTACCAACGATTATGTATGTCTAACATGCGCGAACACAACTCATCTCGACGAGATACAAATTCACTTTGATTATTGAGTGCAAGAAAAATTAATGCTCAAAAAAATATATATTTATTCTTCAAGTTTTTGCTTCCCCACGTATTTCCTTCTAGCAAAACAACAACATGTTTCTCTGGTCAGAGTACACTAAACAGATGTAATCGTCGCGGCAACAATAACAACAACCCAACTTTTTGCCTCTCTTTCGTGTAGTATATGTGTCAAAAACAACTGATTAAAATACATTGCGAAATATACAATCTTATTTTTTATTTTATATGTGAACAATAAAACGTAAACTTTGACAGATCTCATACACAAAAACAAATTCAGCTGGGCCGACGATTATACTTGTTCAGTGTACCCTGTCTCTGGTTTATGACCTCATTGCGTACCAGTGTTGCCAGAACTTCTCTGAGAAAAAGTGCAAAATTTCTATTAAAAAAGTGCAATTTAGTAAAAATAAGTGCTAAATGATTGTTAAAAAGTGCAATTCTTTAGAAAAAAGTGCGGTACTCATTTACCTCCCTAACTCACTTATAAATATAAATATTTCCTATACTCTTTGTCCGACTGCAAAGATTAAGGTGTCATTTAAAAGCTCTTAAGGTTGCATTTACAAATATAAAATGAAAATAATATAAAAGTTTCATAAACACCAATTTTTAAGTATTTTGTAATTTCTTGTGCAAAAAAAAAAAAAAAAAATTGTGGAAATAATTTTTCTTAATAGCCCGCCTTCGGCCGGGCAGAAGGATTTTTAACTCTGTGGTATGTCCAAAAGGGGCTTCGCTAACGTAATTTTTCCTTTTTACCCAACTTTTTTTTATAGCGAAAATTTTTTTATACGGGTTTCTTAGGGAAATTAGATTTTCAAAGCCCTATAACTTCCAAAATATTTATTTGCGGTCAAACATTTTTATATCATTAAATTCACCGTTAAAAGTAATATCAATAGCAAAAAAATCAAATAAATCGGAGCAAAATAAGGGTGGTATATTTATGCCAAAAGTGCTAAATTAAGTAATTAGAATAAAAATTTTTGTTATTTATGCATATATTCGCTATTTGAACATATTTTTTTTTTTTTTTAATTTGTATGGTTTGCGCACATATTCATATTCTTAATTCTAAAGGAACAAATCAATTCAGAATAACTTCCCATCTTCATACTTATTATGTAAATTTCATACATAAGTATGTCTTATTGAAAAATGTATAAAATAATTTTAAATAATTATGTTAAAATAAGAACATTAAGGGTTTTCATTCAATCGGATAAATCTGCACAACTGTTAAATTTATATGTATTATGTACTTACATATTGCATGAACGCCCCTTGTAAATAATTGGTATTTTTCAGACATTTTAGCCAAGGTAGATTAAGAAGGTAACGACAACTCTACAACAACTACAACACTAAAAAAACCCCATGTATTTTGTTTTTGCATTGCCATCTCTTATGTAAACCATGATGGAATTACTTTAACAAGGTGTATGCATAAAGGCAACAACTACAACAATGCAATAATAATAGCCATTTTTTTTCGTTGGAAATGAGACTGAAACGTCAAACAAAAGAGAAGAAGAAAAACACGTGCAAATTGTAAACAATGATTGCTGAATTTGAAAATTAATATGAATAAATTGTATTTTATTGTTTTTTTGGTACAATAAGATATGTTACATTTCCATTTTATACTTCCTTTTTATAAATAGCATTTTTCTTTATTAATATTACAAATTTCACCACTGCAAATATTTGCTTTTGATTGTAAACAAACCAACACATATAAACTTAAAAAAAAAATTTGACATTTCAGTCTTACTCCACAACATTAAGCAAAAAATAATCAGCTGATTTTACAATTTCACCTTGTACTCATTCCACCATGATGTAAACTTTAATTTGGTCATTTCACATGTTTCTCATAGTATAATAATAAAGTATACTCGTAAGACCAGCTGTTTTACAATTTTTTCATTGGCAAACCTTGCGGTACTGTCAAATTGTTTTTGTATTCACATGTAAAATATTTTTTGAGTTTTTTTCTCTTGCTCTCTTTCGTTCTCTGATTTTTCCGTTCAAAGCATTCTGACATTGTGGGCAGTAGTTTTACACTAACAAAATACAAGCAATTTTTGTTTTTGTAGATGTGCGAGTACTTTATTATTTTACTATGATGTTTCTTTACATAAAACAAAAACAATTCATGTAGTAAAAAGAGAGGAGAAAGACTCAATAACACAAAAGTAAGCAAAAAATGTAAACATAAACAAAAATTTGACACTTCAAATTACAAAACACAGGCAGCCATATTGAATTTAAAAAGAAAAAAAATTCTCAGCTGTTTTAATGTCGTTACCTTTTTAATCTACCTTGATTTCAGCTAATAAAATAAGTTTCAATCCAACCTTTTTCATTTTTATGCTTTGTTTATTTTTATCCATTTGAATATAAAAAATTTAAAATTTTCTTTTTTCAAATATGACTTTTCAAATATAAAAGTTTACGAATTCGTTTACACATTGAAATTGAAGCGTAAACATTTATAAGTTGAGTAAATAATTTTTCAAACAAAGTTTGACAGAGAAAGACTCAATAACACAAAAGTAAGCAAAAAATTTAAACATAAACAAAAATTTGACACTTCAAATTACAAAACACAGGCAGCCATATTGATTTCAAAAAGAAAAAAAATTCTCAGTCGTTACCTTTTTAATCTACCTTGATTTTAGCTAATAAAATAAGTTTCAATCCAACCTTTTTCATTTTTATGCTTTGTTTTTTTTTTTTTTATCCATTTGAATATAAAAAATTTAAAATTAATAAAATTTTCTTTTTTCATATCTGACTTTTCAAATATAAAAGTTTACGAATTCGTTTACACATTGAAATTGAAGCGTAAACATTTATAAGTTGAGTAAATAATTTTTCAAACAAAGTTTGACAAATTTTTTACGTATATTTATCGTATTTATGTGTGAATGAAAACCCCTATTAATTTATAGAAATATAAGAACTGCGCATGAAGAACTGGAATATAAAATTTTGCTTATAAAAATATTGGGTTCATCTCTCAGTTTTTAGGTTAAAAGGCCTTTTTAATTCTTGTACTGGGTAAAATATTTTATTCCCTATGTAAGAGCTTTTATTGCATTTCGTAGGCTGTCCTTTTATAATCGGTATTATCCTAAAACTATGTTCACATTTGTCAAATATTTGACCAAAATTGTGCAACCACTACTTTTACAAACAATTTTTCACAGTTGTTTGATATTGCAAATGTTTTGTAAAAGAAATCAGCATCGTTCTAAATTTGGTAAAATGTCAGCTATGAATAATAACTAGTAAAAAATGTTTCCATTAAAATGGAGAAGTCAGAAAATATTTTTATAGTAGTTACGTCATTTTGACTAGTCCATACCTTAAGACTATTAGTTTTGGAGTTGTCAAAAAAAAAAAAAAAGATTTGATCGGTAAACTATACAAAGATATTTTAGCTATTTTGTGCTTTATTTATCCAAAATTAAAGTGTAAAAACTAAAAATAAATGCTAGAAATGCACTTATAATGCTAAAAAATTCATTTTATTTATGAAAAAGTATAAAAAGGTGTTAAAAAGCACCTTTTTCGCAAAAAGGGGCAGCACCCGAAAAATGAGTGCTAGAATTGCACTTTAAATGCCGTTATGGCAACGCTGTTGTGTACACCTTCAATTGGTTTTTAATACTGAAAATTTACTTCTTATTATCATTACCTTCTTCCAGCACTTGTCTCAGACATTCTTCTGTGATCTTTAATACAACATAACTTAGTTTTCAAAATTGTAATGAATTTACTTAAATTTTGACCAAAATCGGCGGCTGTATTTCATTCATTTTAAGCCGAAATTTGCAAAGCGGCGGCGGCTCTTAAAAAGTCTTCGGCGGGTCGACTCAGACGGCTTAAAGACGGTCGGCGCAGATCTCTGCAGTGTAATCACGCCTTAATTGAAAACCTTTTGCACTTTGTCCAAAATATGTTCCTTCTCGGTCTTTTATCAATTTCCTAAACAACGATATAAAATATGTATTATTTGTCAGTCTGATGGCTATAAAAAAAGGATTTGAATTAAGCACTATGCTCAAAAGATGTAAATGATAAGCTTTGTTATATTTCTTGATACTGCATTATTAAACATTAAAACTAAATTATTTAATTTAACATTAATAATAATGAATGTAGAAAAAGTTTACAGCCGTATTCAAAAAAATTTATGTAGGTTTGATAAAAAGTTACTAACTTTTTACAAAAAGTTAGTAGCTCATTATCAAGCATACATTATTTTGTTGTGAATACGGCTGTTAATCTCTATTGCCGCCGTTTGAGATCTAAATTTTTAACCACCGCCGATAATTCTTAAATAAAACATTGCCGCCGTAAAACTGTTCGTTAACAGTTTCTTTTTTCCGCTGTTCGAGATTCGCTTGCAAATGCTTGCGCCGGTTTGACGCCTACCCCTTTTATATGAGATGACGACAACAGAAAAAAGGCCGGGGTATCAAACACCTGCAAGCGCACTTGAAATGCATATAAAACAATTTGCAGTTGTTTGCAGAGTCTGGAGTGGTTATACGTCTAAAAAGCATATTAGCATGCAGCCTAAAAGTATACATAAGTTTTTAAAAAACGCAGTACAGTGTCATCTATATATCAATACGAAGATAGAACAGTTTTATCTCCATAGGTACTGTGCTATCTACATTACGGTAACACAGTTCAGTGAAAGATGGTGTGTGTCTGCAATAAGAAGTCAATTTGAAATATGTAGCGCTGCAAACACCTGCAAATTGTAAAATGTGCATTTCAAGTGCGCTTGCAGGTATTTGATACCCCGGCCTTTTTTCTGTTGTCGTCATCATGAGATGAAGTGTGAGAGATAATAATGCTAGCACCATGTTACTGAAGTGGTCAACTTCCACAGTTTCTTTTTTGGTTGTTGACTTTACTTAAATATTAACAATATTCACCTGGTTGTCATTTATTGAAGTTGTTAAGCTGCGCTGCATCTTCAAACAAAAACTGTTTGATGACAGCAAAACATGGCGATTTTTACACGTAAAGAGTGGTTCAAACCAAATTCATTTAACGGTCTGGGGTTCAAATTGCTCCAAATCGCATTTAAAAAGCACACAATGGAAATTTTGAAGACATTTGAAGGGAAAATTTGCTAAAAGTGTGTTTCTTTGCTAATAAGCAAATATATCCCTTGGATATGCATCAAATCGACGCAAACGTTTGCAAATTTTAAAGCAAAATATATATCGAAGTTCTAAACCTTTTTTCTTACTAAATTATTGACAATTTATGACAAACACACATGGTGATTTTATATTCATTTCGTGGAGAATTCTTGAATCCAGTTGTTTATATAACAATATATAAGCATTCTTGAAAAGATGTTCCGTACCAATTTGAGCTACAAGTGTACCAATAGTTGAAAGATCTTCATTTTCTTCCTGAATTATATTTTGTAAAATATTCACTCCATTCATACCGAATTCGAGCAAGGCGTTCCAGGATTTTCGGATACTAGACACTGATATTCTATTCCAGACGTAGCTAGAATCTAAGCTGCATTTTTGAGATTGAAGTTTTTTAGCTTGAGCTCCAAATTTGTTCCCTTTTCGCCAAGCAAGTGGATGAGCAGTTGTTTTTTATAATTTAATTTAACCAAGTTGATCTAACGGTTGAATAAGCGCAGTGCAATTGGCTAGTAGATTCATTGCTATAATTAAACCGTCATCCCTTTTTAGTTCCTCAACTGGGTGACACGTCGCGTTATCTAAAAGCAAAACTGGTTGATTCCGGCAGACCTTTTGAAGCCAAAAATTCTCGGACCTAAAAAGTTTTTACTTATGAAGAACTTATTTTTACTAATTGGTGAAAATTAACTTACGTGGGAGCAAATTCGTGATGGAATATAAATGATGTCACCCAGGCATTATTACTGGAGTTGTATATTACAGAATTATTGAAAAAGTATTTAAAGGCGCGTAAGTTTTACGATTTTCCAACAACCAACCATTTCAGTTTGTCTGTTTGAACAGGATAAAAAAGCTATTCGCTCTTTACATATTTTTCTTTCGGGGCCCGTTTTTTCATTACATGTAACAAGAGTGTAGATTTGGAAGAATCCTATAATATAAACAGGATTCGTCGGCATTGTAGGATTCTGGTATGATAAATTTTGGAATACAAATGACTGGCTTTTGATCTTAAAATGGTTGCTGATATTGGAACATTTTTTCCCTATGTTTAAAAACCACTTATAAAGCATATTTGCCATTCTTGGGTTTTCAGCTTTCTTTAAGGTGCAACGTTTGTCAGGGCCACTTTCTGTTGTACGTATGAACTTCTTTAATTAATTTTCTTGCTTTATAATTCGGCAAACCGAAGACCAAAGTAATTCACGCAAATTGAATCTCTTAATTTTTTAAAAAATCTCTAATTTTTGAGAAATTGTTGGCTTTAAAAAATGTTGAACTTTTCACATATTAAGAGATGTATTTATACAACAAATGACACGAATAAACTGTCAAAATTTAAGATCAAAATCATTAAAAAAGGTTAATATACCAAAAGACGGGGATTTCCCCGATTATATAACCTGCAATTTTAAAAATTATGCCGTCGCGATAACCGGACCGTCGCTATAATAGGTAGTCGCGAATACCGAGCTTGCACTGTATATAAATAGTTGAAAAAAATGGAACCAAATTAATACAATAACGGAAACAGTTCTTTTCCGTTTTTTGATTTTCGAACATGTTTAAATTTTATTTTTATAAGCTTTTTAATGATATATTGCACTTCATATATGTATATCATCCTAGGAGCGAATTGAAAGAATTTTTATGAAAATGGGCACTTTTACGTGCAAAAAACTAACACCCTGGGAGTTTCAAATACTTTCAAATGTATTTAAAATTTATATGCTTCAGTATATATGTTTCATTCGATTCACTTCAGAACAGGATATCAAGAATTGGTTTGAATCATTTCTGGACTCATGGAGATGAGAATATCGTAACATCCGATAGTCAATACTTTTGAAAGAATACATAGTACCTTTATCTTGCAAAGGAATTAACAAATCAGTTTGTAGCTTCGTCATCCAGCTTCCGGACCATAAACATACTACATCAGCATTCGTTTTTTAATAAAAGAAATCGAATATTTTGTTTTTAAATTAGAAATTTCATACGTAATTCTAGTTTAGAAATTAAAAACTCATGATATAAAAAATAGAAGGTAGTTCCATTCAGATTGTATTAATTTAAAATCACTTTCTGACAAGCTTAAGGATTATGACAATTGATAAAAAAAATGCTACCATATTTATATGTATAAAATCTGACATTTTCATAAATAAATTAAATTTGTATATTTATTTATTTCAAATTTGTAAATTATTTCAAATTGTAAAGAAATATAATTTAAAAATTAAAATATCAAATATAACGGAAGACAAAAGTAATTACACCGTCAAATTTCAAGCTGTACGGTTTCTCATCATTGAATCTCAAGTAGAAACTTGTAAAAGGAAAGGTTGGAGTAACAAGCTAAATATAAGCATCAATTTATGATGTCCTGATCATAGACATCAATTATTTCTTTCCAGGGGCCAATCGGTGTAATCAACGCCATCGTCCAATCAGCATAGGTGTTTAGAGCTTGCTAATATTTTGATGTTAAAGCCTTTTATGATATATATATGTATTATGTATATTAATTATATGCTGCCCTAGTGTCCAGTTATGAAATGGTTAAAAAACAAATCACGTTAACATCTTTACATTTTTGTTTTAATTTTTTTGTGTACAAGATGAATTAAAATCACTTGGCGAATCTATCCCATTGGATGGGGTAGTTTCGACGTTTTTGGTAACTTCACAAATTTTCAATAAATATTAGCTTAACATGAAGGTAGTCAGGATTAAAAGGGCTTAAATAAAAGCCAACATATCGAGCCTTGACCGCCAAAATACCGTAGCCGACAACATTATCGTGTTTTGATGAAAATATGTAATTTAGAATCAAAATTTCATCGACGTATTAAGTGTAATTTCAGATTTATTGCGAAAGCAATTTTATCGTAAGTGGCATTTTGAATAATACAGCATTTTAAACAAAAAGTAACTAATGCTCCCCCGTCTACCCTAATCCTAAAATACAAGCATCATACATTAATTTTAATAAAAATTAGATCAATCGCCATAATTTTTATATGAATTTAATTATCATATAATATTATTACACAATCTGGTTTTAAAAATTCCTTGAAATTCAAAAGTCGTTTTAAAAATCTGGTAATGTTTGTTAAAAATGTTTACAAAAATAAAACTTCAAAAATCCTTATTTTTGTAAACAAAATTTTGATTGGAACTACCTTCTTTTCTTTATATCATGTTAAAAACTAATTACTTTAAAAAATTCAAATCATTACACAGAAAAAAAAATTCCCCAACATTTTTGAATTAATTTGTTATTTAATTTTATTTATTATTTCAATTATAATAATTATTATATTAAATTTTATAATTTTTTATATTTTTTTGTATAAAAAATTGACAGCTCTATTAAAAATTCAAAAGAAAAAAGTTAAAAATTTTTTAGAAAAAACTTTAATTTGATAATTTGTGAGCTCTTTCCAAGAAAAATAAATATTTGGAAAATATTGTGCAAATGTTGTGCAAATACTATGAACCAAAATTATATTGAAGTTGTCTAAATTATGGATAAGTACGAATTGGTTAACGCCCCGTCTTCACTAGTCATAAATTTGTTGCAAATGAACAAAAAGTTGGCAGAACAATGCATCAAAATTTGTTATGTTATTCGTTGAAACACGTGTTCGCATGTTCAGGGGAATTATAATTCTCGATTTGCCTTCTGTTTCGTATTGGTATCCTTTACAAATCGATGGAAAATAACATTAACAAGTATGGTCCGAATTCATATGCGCAATAAGAAATGTTCAATATGCGAAGAAATGTATTGCTTAGTGAAAAAGTTTTGTCATTTTTGAGACTTGTGCTAACTTATTAATTTTGGTACTTATTTTTCAGATACTATCAAAAATATTCAAATCCCTATGATGAAATCAATAAAATTTTTAACGAGATTTTAAAAACTTAATAAATAAGTAAAAGTATTATTGTAAATTATTTGTAGTATTTTTTTTTAAATTGCAATAAATATTTGCACTAAAACTGGTGTTTTATTGAAAGAAGCTTTTTTGTGCAATGCACAGTGGGGCAGAATCCAATTTCAAATATTTTTATACATTATTGTAGGCACAGATAAGATAAGTTTTTTGAGAAACTATAAATATTTCACCTGTAATAAAATCTTTGTTATTAAAGATATCTTAACGAAATTTTCGGAGGATGTAGATTTTATCATATAAAATGAGAAAGTGAAAAAAATTTTAAGATTTTTGGGAAAGGAATCCCACAATTTCCAAAAAAACGCCGAAAATCCCAAAAATGAGTTTTTGCACATTTTCGGCTATAAAATCTACATTTTTCCGAAGTCCCGTAGATTTTGATTAAAAACATTTAACAACATACTGCAGATTCTTAAACTGCAATCCGCTTGCCGATTCTTGCTTTGGGATTTGAAAAAATATAGACTAAAGTCAAAACTTTCATATAAAATGGGTCAAATTCGGGAGGGTGTGTACCTTGACCACTTAAGTCATTGGGCTTATTTTTTATTTTAAAGTCTTCTCTATGAAAATATACCTTTCAGAAAAGTATAAAATTGTTATACGTTTTTAAAGAAAATTTTATTTTGGAGAAAAAAGAGTGTAGATACTTTTTCGGCAAAAAAAAAAAAAACACAAAAAGTCGTAAGTTTTGCAATTTTCAAATTCAGAATCGCTTATTTTTGGACTCGGTAAAGATATCGATTTAAAAATTTTTTACTCAATAGATAATTTTGTTCTTTAATTAGCTGAAGAAAAAATAAATGAAATCGGTGGGAAACAATAGGATATATATGACAAAAACTGGACCAAGAACATGCAAAATTGAGGTACTTGAAAATTCAAATGCAAATAACTCAAAAACTATAAGAGATAAATTGGACGAGAAACAGAAATTTTTCAAGCGATTAAATTTGTATATCAAAGGTACCCAACTTTGAGCTCCTTTAGCTCCGCTCCTGGGGGTCTATTCGGTCTCCCTTCCAAACTTAACATTGTACACTCCTTTATACCAAATTTTATGCAAATCCTACCAGCCGATCAGAAGTTACAGATTTATTTCCAAAAAATTTCGATTGTGCCCCACTGTGCAATGGAATATATATAATTAATATATAATTCCGATTTAAATCAAAATTAATTAATTTACTTTAATTAATATTATTATTTTGATGATTAGAGCAAAATCAATTAAAAATTTAATTAATATAAACAATTTCGTAATTGATATTCATTTTTATTTTTTTCTGTGTTAAGGTAAATTCGTATTCTATGACTTCTGCTGGGCTAACAAAAAAGGTAAACAAGTTAACACAACATTAAACGATGAGACGCTAAACAAAAACACACGTACAAGACATATCCTAATAATGACTAAGAGCAGAACACCAAAGCAACAAAACTTCAGTCGTATTTGAAGGAAACATTTCGAACATCAGATATTATTTACAGCTGTTTTGACAATATTAGTCGTTAAGGATTTGAAGATGTATTTGCAGGATATGCATTCATAACCGTCATCAACTAATTAAGTCAATTTAAATGAGTTCGCGCATTTGGTAAAAAGGCAATTTAAAAAATATGTGCCAAACAAACCGCCAACGTGTAACTCTAGTAAATATACAAACAACCAAACAAAATACACAACCAGCCAGGCAATAGCATTATCCAAATATATTATCTACTTATAAGAACTTAAAATTATGTTGTTGTAAGGATATGTGGTGATGATGAGTTGACTACAAGACACACAACTGAATATGAAAAATGTTTGTATTTAAATGTAAAACAGATAAACGACAAAAATAATCAACAGCACATATTTGAACGTGATGGACACAGAAAAAGTAAGTTGAAATACACATTTGTAAGGACTACAAGGAAACGGGTTATCTTCTACACAGTGTTGCAGTAGTTTTGGAGCCAAAGCTGAAGGTGTTAATTTTTTTGTTATTCAATTTTATTTAGCAGAGACCTTAAGACGATCCTAAAATAAAAATGAATTAAAAGCTTATCTTGTTGTTTCTTTAAGTACGCAGAACAGGTGTAATTTTTAGGTTTTATATTATAACTCATACAATCTAAATTGCAATAAATGTAGTCAATATATTTTATGTCATTGCAATTTATATTGTTATTATTATTTTTTTTTTTATATTTTATTTTTACAAAAAATATCTTGTGAATAATTTAGTTTTTTTTTTTTTTTTTGAAAATCAATTTAGAGTATCTTTTATAATATTATTTTGAAATCATAAAAAACCCAACTCTTTTATCTTTTTGACTGTAATATTTATTATAACTAACGTAACAAATTTGCAAATGTCAAAAGTGTGCTGTCCGACTCTGAGTCTGTGTGTTGGGCTTTTAAATGTTTATGTTGTCATTATTAATTGCTGACACATTAACGCTTTGATGTTTAGGTTTTTTAGTTTATGATTTTAACACTTTTTCTTTTGCTGCAACTGTAACTAAACAAAATGTTGTCGCATCTTTTGCAGGAAACATTTTCCTAAGTTACTTCACAACATTGAAGTGCTAAATGTTTAAATAGGGATATAACGATGGCTAATTTATAAGTACACAGAATCACAAGTAAGTTAGTTGTTTAATTTCTACATTTTTAACCAAAAACCACATAAAGAAATATGTATCTTTTTAATCCGTATAGTCAGGCGCGTATCCACAAAATGAATTTTCGAACTAGGAAACATTACAAATTTACAATAGGAAAAGGAAAAATTTTTGGTGATTTTTTTATGCTATTACATTTGTATAACTATATTCTAGCATCACTACTACATAGTTTTGCGATATTACATGTTTTGAGTCTACAAACGCATACAATTTTTCTTTTCAAGCATATGAGGTTTTATCGGTATTACACTCATAACACAAAATATGAAAGAATAGGTGGAAAATCATAAAATTACACATGTTATTTTATGAGAGTTCAGTTTAAAAGCTTTTAATAAAATAAAATACAATAAAAAAGAATTAATAACATCGTCAAACCACATAATTTTCCACACAAAATATAACTGGTCCAGACAGACCATATTTGGTACGAATGTGACATGTACACTAATTTATCCTCATAACTATCCTTTTGTTAGGTTGATCGTTCTGGTTTTTCTACAGATCGTTAGAAAACAAAATTGTAGGAGGGTAATTGAAATTTCAAGTCTCTAGCTTAATTATAAATATATGAAAACAACGTTTAAATCTGCAATTGGTCTGGCCAGACCAGTTTGTAAGACGAAGGGTTAAAAAATATTCATCTTATTTTTCCTTCGAAAAATTTAAAGTAAATACATAGGTTTTAAAAATTGGCACTTGCTTAATAAAAAATTTAGGAAATGCAAATTTTGAAGTGACTTTAAAAAAAAGTTTAAAATAACCACATAATATATTTATGAACTTCTAATTCTCCCAATAGAGAATAGTTTTGTATTTCATAATAAAAGTCCAGAAATGTTTATAAAATGTTGATTGAAAATGTGCATAATTTGGCGTTAATGATGAAAAAATGATGTAACGGAAAGCCATTAAAAATGTAACTCATGATATGTCTACCACTTTCCTGGAGGACGATGACAAAAATAATACTTTTCGTGTAATCCTGAAGAGTTGTTGTACTTTTTGTCTACACACCTGTGTGAACAATTTTCATATTCAGTAATTAATGACATAAGTATCATAAATAAGTTTTAGAAATGTCCAATGCATTTCAATATTTAGAGTTATGCTTAATTTTTTTTGTAGGCCCCTGTATTTTTTCTATTAAACTTTTTTAAAAGTAGAAGAATTAAGTTTGTTGTTCGTATATATTTCTTTGTGTTTTGGATTTTTTCTTAAAATATATGAAAAAGTTGTTGATAAAATTTTTGAGTTTTTAAACGATTTTAAGATTGACATCTCATTTTATTGTAAACAAAATATTATTAAAACTTTAAATATAAATACGTATGTTTAGTCTTAAAGAAAAAATTACATAAATGTGGAAGTTTTAAAATAGAAATGAATTTTAATATAGTTTAAAATGAGTATTTAAAATTTTTGTGAATTTTGAAGACCCCATTAAAACTCTGCCATTAATTCTATTCCTTCACAGATATGGTAGACATCGGACCATAAAAAATCGAGATGTGGTAAAAAAACTTGTTATAAAAACTAAATGTCAAAACTAAAATGACAAAAAAGTCGGCGAAACTAAAAAATACGTAATAATTTTGTTTTATTTTGTGCATCCATTTCGCTGCCTACATTTGCATTTATCATTAGTGAATGCTGGAAAGTTGCAAGAAAGTATATTTTAATAAATTAAAAAAGTAACCACGTATAAAAACTTTTATTGTGCTAAATATTTATGTATATGTATTTATGTTTGTATGAAAGAGCACATTTAGTTTCACACCGTACGATTTAAAATTTCACAGTCTATCAATTTGTATTTTACACGTCGACAGGATCAGTCGTTTATTTTTATTTTTTTGGAGTGAAGATCTCTGCTAATCATTTTACGGTTCATTCCTTCCAGTCTACAAATCTCTTCTTAAACAAGCAGAATGTTCACTAATATTTCTTAAACTTTATATTATTTTTCTGTATTCTACGTCATTTAGTAATTCATTATTTTATTCTGACTAATGTCTTTGGCAATTTTTCATTAACACTCACACGAAACATACCAAAAACTTCAAAACACTTTGTCTTTTACTCGAGCTTAAACAAAATTTAGCTGCAAGTCGTTTGAAAACAGTTGTTAATATTGAGCGATGAAATTCACTTACCTTAAGATGACCTTAGGGCTGGAAAAAGGTGGTTTCGCTGATTGTTTACGTCTGCGCAACATGATGCCCATAAAATATCAATTAATCTTTGAAACTAGCAATAATCTGCATGGTTTTTTTTTTTGCGAATTTTAATTTATTTTAAATAGTGTTAAGGAAAATAAACTGAATTGTAAAGAAATTAAAACAATATACATAAATATGTGTACATATTAATTTCACAGAATTTCTTTTAAGCAATTTATTAAATTTTTATATGGGTCTTTTTAACTTTAATAATTTCTCAAAAGTTTTTGATACATTTAATAATTTAATGCTGTTAAAATATTATAATCTTTAATTCATCGCTTAATGAGTTTTACAACTTTAACGCCAGAGGGCCTTAGTCCAACAAACCTTGTTGCCACTTGGAATTCACATGCATGAACATAAGCATGAAGAAAGAAATTATTCATGTATTTTTTGTTGCAACAAAGGCATAAGTTCAACATACAGTATGTTCAAAAAATTAATTTCTATACATGAACCATAAAACCTAAATACATGTGTATTTCATTAAGTGTCACTACTTCCAATTAAAAGTAAAATATTTTATGGTTTTTAGGATGTATATCAATAAACTAAGCTTAACCGAGTAGCAAAATGGTAAGCCAAATAAATATTAGTACTTTGATTAAAAAAATCCAATTTTTCAATAAAAATTCGATATTTCACCAAAAGCTTGATTTTTAACAAAAATTAAAATTTTTCTTCAAAAATCAACTAAGAACCAAATTTTCGCTAAAACGTAATTTTACCAAATATCTAAATTTTTACAGAAAACTCGACCTTTCACTTAAAAACCGACTTTTTATAATAAGTTCAATTTTCAAAATAAACCAGTTTTTCATGAAGAGGAAGGGGTCTTACATGGGATCTGTAACCAATTGTGGATTGATACTTGTATTAAGTGTAAAAAAAAAAATATACATACGTATACAGTAGGGTGGTCCAACATTGTATGAAGAATGCCAAAGTGTATTGCACTTTTAAATGTACCTAAAATTATGAAAAGGGATGTTATTTAGAATATATTTGCCAAATTTCAACTTTCTACGATGATTGGAACAGGATTCTACACGGCCATTTAAGTTGATGTCTCCTAAACAAATCGTCAAAAAAAATTCTTACCAAAATTAATGATATTTGCATCAAACGATAGCTAATAAAAAAAATTAATATTTCGTAATTTTTGGAAAAAAGTTAATATGAACGAAATTAAAAAAAATATAAAATTTGTTAATAACGTTTTAATTTTTATTTATACATAATTTTTTAATATGAGTTGTTTTTATTAAAATATCTACTAGATATTTTTGAATAATAAAAGATATGGGTATATTTATTTTTCTTCTGCTATCGTTTGATATATAAATCATTAATATTGGTGAGAAACAAATTTAAGATTTTTTCTAGGATCATCGACGTAAACGGCCGTATAGCATCCTGTTCGCATCATCGTAAGAAGTTGAAATTTGGCGAGCATATTCTTATTTGTTTATTGTTTACTTAATTATATAAATTGAAAATTATTTAAAACATCTAATCATTTAAAATTGTTCATATCTTTGTATACACACTTATTCCACGCACTGTAATTATACTAAAATATTACGTATGTACATATACATAGCTACTTAGGTTGAAAAATATGATCAGGAACTTACCTAACACAAATTTACAATATCAGCAAAATATGCGACTGTATGTGACCAATTGCTATTAAGAAAATTAATAAGCCAATTCATAATTAAAGACTAGTCAGATTAAGATAAACTTAATGGATTTTTCCGGTAAGCCATAAACTTTTATCAACGCATTTGTAAAAATTTAAACACGTATACATACTTTGTGGCCTTTGAAAAAGTATTTCTATTTAAAATTGAAACAAAACTTTCCCAAGAAGCTCTTAGATGAACAAAAAGAAAAATTAAGTATGACCATAACTTACGCGAAAATTGTTGAGAAATGTGCCACAGCTTGCTACCAAATCGAAAGAAAATCAACACCAAAATATTCTCTACTGTAGAAGCTGTGAAATACAAAACGATAAAAATACTTACTGCAACTGAGTCCAATGTTAAAATTACTTTACATTAATCAGCCACAGTAAAATGCATTAGGAGAATATAAATAACAAAATTGAAAATAAACTATAAGATGTGTAACCATTTGCCACTGAATATTTCATATTTACTAGTTGTGGGCATAATCACTCAGGTGCCAACAATTTTGACAATTTGTTTTGCTCAGACAATCATTGTGCCACCTTCCTCAGCAACATGCCACAACACATAATCAAACTACACATACATATATACCACCACTCACATCAAAGTATAAACCAAAAATGTACATAATTGTGTTGCTGTTGATACCTTAATGAGGCATTAAGATATATTTTTTTTTTTTTTTTGCCATGTTTTTGTTTTTATGAACTTTGTTGGTTGTTGAAAATTAGAAAATTGCAAATTTTGTATTTTTAGACTATTAGGAGTAATATTAATTTTATTGTTGCTCTTCTTGCTGTTGGTTGAGATGAACAGGTGTTACTAATGGTGGGAAAAGCATCTAGAGAAAACATTTAGACCAACTAATGTTTCATTATCAATTTTTGTTAATCTCGTCTATAAATGTTGCACTTATGATAGATACTACCATCTCATAGAATCTATGTATGTATGTGTAACATTTTTGCTTTTAATTTATACAAAAAAATACAAAAACTCTACTACAAAAGTTTTTGTGTAAAATTATCACAATTCAACTAATGATACCACGCAATCTGGCAATGTTCATAATTTTTAGCACTCACAATACAAATAGCAACTCTACACGCACATTACTGACTGAATGACTAGCTGACTGCCTGGCTGCATCACTGCCATCATACTACAGCAACCAACAATAATAGCAACAATAACAAAATACATAATGCCTTTAAGCTAAAGTAGAACACTTTACCAGCAAATGACTGAACTTAGTTGCAGTGAACTGAACTGAATAAATGCATGTTGTATCAACAGCAGAAACAACCAACAACAACAACAACATGCATTTGGAGGCCGTGAAAATATGAATTTGCCATCATTTAAATTTAATGTTGATGCCAAAATGCTCATAAATGCTGGGGATATTAAAGATTCACAGAGAAAATTTAACGACAACAAAAACTGAAATAAAAAAGAAATACAACATTAGTAAAATTCCAATGTTTGAAAATACATACATATATACATACGTACGTACCACTTTGACCACCAGCAAATTGTCATACACTCACGAAAAATGTTGGTAGCATATTTTTTAATCCCCAGAATTTTTTTATCGTAAATTTTTCTAGTATTTAACTACTTGACTCATTTCCATCTGTCCCTTAATAAGCTTGATGGCAATTCCAACTATATTCATTTACCCTATAGTATATCATAATTATTCTTTGTGCCTAAAATTGCCACATCGTAGTCGGGTAACCTCGTAGTCATAGTCAGATGACAATTGACTTCCTCCTAGGACATGACCATGTTAAAATAACTAATCACAAGTCAATAAGGAAACTAGTGGTGCACTAATGTATTCAGAAAAGTAACTAGTTTGGAAGAGCCACCAAAAGCTGCTGAATCGTTACAGGCGTTTAAACACCTATCGTGATTTTGATAGGTATTTGATGTAAGAAAAAAAGTTCAAGATTTTTCATATTGAACTGATTTATGACCAAATCAATGAAACAATGTTTTTCTTATCAAAAAATAATATTAATGAAAAATTTTAAATCTAGAAGCACAGAACCCTTCACTTTCCGTTCCGTTTGCACACATTTTTAGTTGAGTGTAAAATTTCATTACGAAAAGTCTCCCCCTAGTAACTTTTAGATCTAAACATTATATGCATGTCTTTGTGCGACACCATTATGTATCTATGTATCTATGAAATATTCATTGAATATTATGCTGATGTTATTGTCATTTGGAGACTGATTTAAATTAATGAATCCCGATATTTTCATAATGATAAAACAAAATTTGCATAATTCGAAAAACCAGCCAACAACGGAATCAATTAATAAGTTTTATTTTTTCTGAAACAATTCAATATGTATGTTATCGATAAATTAATTAATCAAAATATCTTTCGTTATAATTTTAAACTTTTGGTTTTTCGATTGTTGTTTTCCTCTGGCTGGAATTGAATTCATAAG
This sequence comes from Protophormia terraenovae, assembly GCA_951394005.1. NCBI lineage: Eukaryota > Metazoa > Arthropoda > Insecta > Diptera > Calliphoridae > Protophormia > Protophormia terraenovae. Next base: position 151,519,622 of record OX596074.1, read on the forward strand.
TAGTTGATAACACTTGTCTGTCATTCATCAAGCCCTCACTTAATGGTAACAAATCGAAAAGAATCTAGAAGATGAACAGAAACAACAACAACAACAACAACATCCTACATACTTAAATACATATGTATATGATCCTCTATAAGAAATCTCAATAATAATGGTGGATGGAATACAGAAAGAACTGCTGTTGTGATTACATGTGTGTTCTTCTGTCGCCCAGCAGGTGACATTTGCAGGTGATTTTCTCTCCATCTCATTCTCAGTGATTTTCAGTCACAATAAACATTTAATCATTTATTTTATAACTTTTTTTAATAAAAAACATAAACGAAAAATTATTTCAGTTAGTAACCCTCAAATAAAAATATATAGTCTTGTTTGAGTAACAAGTAGCAGTAAAAGAAAAATGATTGAATTTGTTATAGATTGTATAACATGTATGTATAAGATCACTTGTACATGAGATTATTTTATAAAGGAGAAAAAGAAATTTGAATTATAATTTTCTGTTTTGATATGAAGTGATTAATGGTAAACGACACAAACACTTAATTTGACGCTAGCGCAGGCGCCTAAGACTCCAAAATGCGAATGAATTCAAATGAATTCTTTACGTACAAATGTATATCATTTATTTGTTTTCCTATCTGTGTTCGTCACATCCGTGGGATACTTTTGCACAACCTGCTGTTGCATTTAGATATGTATGTATGTAGGTATGTCCGTCTGTCTATATGTTATGTTATTGTTGCTAACCAACATGTATAATATCCCTACATGACCATGTTGATACAAATATTCATAGTATTTGTAAGATTAATTGCTGTAATCATATCAACACGATGTTGTCCATTTGTATAATTTCCCTTCTCTTTAATTGAAGGTGCCTTCATCATTGTGAGTCTTAATTTTGAAACTCCATAATAATTTAGGTGATCAAAATCTGACTGATGTTTGTTTTTATTTATTCTTTCATTTTATTTAATCAAATATTTATCTAATACATTCAAGATTAATTTATGTTTGTAACTTTTTGATCTGAGATCGTATATGAATTGTTAAGAGATTTTTATGAAGTATTCATTTGGAATTTTAAAACTGTGCAACATATGTTAAGTATTTATTTAATCATATAAGTATTTTATCATATTACAATTATTTAATATTTAAGAAAATATTAAATAGATAATTTTTAAAAATATATTAAAAAGATTTCGAAGTTTTTATTTCAGATGTTATTTTTTGTCGTTAAAAAAAATTGTCAGTGTTCGAGTGTAGTTAACTTTTGTCTTGACGTTCCTTGATATTTGGTGTTTGCTTTAGTAAAGAAATTACATTATTTAAGAGATAAAAAATATTAATGTTTCACAACTCCAATAAAATAATAAATAAAATGTGCTTTACGTATATCATCCATTCACCGAGAGAACGACCAAAAATATTTTTTATATATCGTTTAAATATTTATATTTTTAGAAAATTTTCAAAAATTGCATTTGCATTATGAATGCATATTTAAATTATAATATTTATTTTTTTTTAATTATTACATTTAAAGAGGACAAATTCATCTTTTACACGCTGTTTAAATTATTAAAATACATTAGCAACTTTTAAATATATTGATGACCAAAGTTACACATTTTTCCGATTTTTTTGTCTTTTTGGAAAATGAAAAACGTAAATAAATTTGCGAATTTTTGAAATTAAAAAAAAAAAAAATAATAATAATAAATGAAAATGGAGATGTTCAAGTGGTTCCATAGGTTATTTGCATACCAGATACAAACAAAATCGGATGAATATCCGTTAAAAATTTTCATTTTTTAAAAACCTCTCGTGGAATGAACGATATATATATAAATACATATGTAAGTAAAGTAAAAATACATAAGTATACAAATTTTCATTAAAAAACGAGATAGAAAGATATAGTCGTGCTTGACCGAGGGGTGGGGTCTTTTATTAGACTTGGGGCCAATTGTGGACCATATTAAGTCTAAAATATAACATATGAATACAGAATATTACGTCAATACCAACATTTATATGAATTAATTCACTTTTGGTTGATTCCCGAAAGTGGGCCTCATATGGGAGCTATAGTAAATTATGGACCGATCTTCGTTAAATTTGGCACTATCATTTATATTTATATAAAACTTCTTTGTGTCGAATAATAACTTGATACTAACATTTTAATAGGATTTATGACCGTAAAACTGATTTTCTGCAAAGGGGTTTATATGGGAGCTATGGTCAATTATAGACGGATCTTTCCGAAATTCAACACATAGATTTAAACTTATATGGAACTTATATTATATTTCATTAAAATATTGCTATATTTAAGGCATTTATTATAGTTAAACCCCTTTTTCGGAAGGAAATTTGTATGGTGGCTAGGTGAAATAATGGACCGATCATAATCATAATCATATTATATTTCAATAGGCTTTATCCTTGGGTCATAAGAAACCTTTCTGCCAAATTTCATTAATTTATGTTCAAAATTGCGACCTGTAGTTTGATTACAAGGTTTATATGGACGGACAGACGGACGAACATTTTTAAATCGACTAAGAAAGTGATTCTAAACCTATTTGTATAAATTAAGGTGGGTCTTATAGCATTATTTTTGGGTGTTATAAACATCAGCACAAAAGCATAATACCGTCCCCACCGCGGTGGTGTAAGCTATAAATATATAGTGCAACCCTTTCATCCTTCTTTCTACTAAATCTACCTTATAAACTCTCACTAAATTCATTACTATATCACAATCTCGCATAGAAAATAATTCAACATATAAAAAAAGTCTTATCCGCAGCTTTAAGCTACAACCGATTTACACTTGATCGTTATAACAGCGTTACATTTTTAGTTGCAACACCATCAACATTATCGAAAAGCAAATCATTCAATGTAGCAAAAACACAGATAAAAATAAAAGCACACGAATGTTGTTGTTGCTGTAGAGTAGTAGAAAATTTCTTTTGATCGGCGCATCAAGGCCGATCAAATCGATCAAAACTAATTTCTGTAAATCAACTTAGCAGAACCGCCTGACAGAACGCAACAACCAGCCAACCAACCAACCAACACAGCTAAAGAAACAACTATTGCTGTAGTTTGCAACAAAACGAACGGTGTCAAAACCATGTTTAGAGCCACATCAACAAGCAACAGTTGCGTTGAAGAAGAACTTTTAAATATTGAACAATTGAGTAGGAGAACGACAAAGTGAACGACTATAAAGTCTTTCTTTTATGAATATTTTCTGAACTGCATTTATGATGAGCAAAGGTTGATGGAAAATCTGTATAATATTGTTATACATACTACATATATTTCATATATAATACATCCATAGTTTTAACATGCTTTTTTGAATCGCACGTGACGGCAGCAAGTACATTTTTTCTTCTACACAAGTACCATTATCTGGCTCTTCTCTCACACCTCTTGGCCAAAACAATTGATTGGGCAAAAAAGGAAAAAAAAAAAAAAACATCTACCAACAATATGATGATATTATACTCTTACTTATTCGTACTTGTGGTTGCTGTTTCTTTGGCGGTTTTGCTATAATTAAGGACTTTGGTGTAATTTGTGCACCTATTTAGGATCGCGTTGATTACAGGCCGGCACCTTATTGTGCTTGACACCTAAAGGCTCTCTTCAGCATCAAATACATACATATATACATCACCACTGTACTAAAATGGTTCGTTCAGTGATGCTTTGCTTCACACTGGCCCGAACTTTGGCGCAGTATATTAAATGCAGTTAGTAAATAAGTGAATAGAAGAGAATGAATGAATGTAGAATGATTGTGGTGGAGTCGAAATCATCATATTAATTTTTTTTTTACTTTCAACCGATACTCTTCAATTTTTTTTTTTTTTACTTTTGTTGTTGTTTAGACGGCAATTGGTCTGGTATGTTTTTCTTGTTCAACTTGAGAAGTTGTGATTTTTTTTAGTTTCGTTTGCCTTTTTTTGTTTTATACCTGTTAAGTTTGCCTGGCTGGCCGCATTGCACGAAGGGGGTTGAGTGAAACACGATTTGGCAATGAGATGCGCAGATCAGAAGTTCAGATTTGAGGTTAGTATTTAATATGGATGAATAAAAGAATAAACTAATACAAATACACACATACGAACACATGAATTAGTAATGTTGATTTGTTTGCATGGATCTGTTTCGGTCTTAGTTAAAGTGGATTTATTATCCGACGTGAGTATTTAGTGTTGACGGCAAAGAACAAAGAATTTTTTATATTGCAAACATTTTACTTTCCTAAACATAGAATATTGTACTTTTGACTACTTGAGAAGGGGGCTAAATTTTTTATTTCTTCAAGAGTTTAGTATACACGAGGTAGGGTTGATCTTTATAATAATTTGTCTTCAATTGATCTGAAGATAAGATATGAAAGAATAACACAAATTTATTCAATGAGTTCTACAACTAAATACTTGCATAGTTGTTAAATTATTTAATTTAAAATTTATGCAACAAGCTTTCTATATACATATTGCAGAATAAACAAAAATTCATTATTTTACACCTATTCTTGTTGACATTTTTCTTACTAACCACCACTAGTTTCCCTTACAAGTACTTGGAATTTTTCATAATTCTACACAGCAGGAAGTAATAAGTTAGTTTATGACAAATGCTTAAATTATTTGCTTTTGTGTTAAATCGAGTATTTGCATTTAACTTTATTTAAGCTTTAGGAACAAAATATATTAAAAATTAAAGCTTTAACACTACACTTTAATCCTTACCCGGCAACCGCTTACCCTTCGCCCTCAATCAAAGTGCAAAAATTGGCACTTCGTTTTGATAAAGAAAACTCCTGCTGTGTGACATTTGGTCATAATTTGTTGTATAAAGATTCAATGGAAAAGTGTCAAAGCAATTAATTTGACACCAATTCAAATGAATATTGAGAACAATATTCAACATCATGATTCTCGTATGCCTACAATAAACGGCGGGTGGTATGTGCTAAAAAAAAAATAACACATCATGAAAATGTTTTCATGTGTTTCAAAAAGTTAAATATTTACTTTAATCCTTTTTTTTATTATTTATCATTGTTCTGATATTATTAATAATACAATAAATGACCAAATATTTTTATTGAAAATCCCTAAAATATTCAAACGAGTTAAAATATGAACACAATAAGTTTTAAAATAATTACAATGACAATGGTTGTCATTAAATTATTTCACAAACAAGTATTTATTTATTATGTATTTAAATATTTAATCACAGAAAAAAAAAACACAAATATTATTATTATTATTTGTTTAAATTGCCACAAATGGTTATTTAGCATTAGGCTACAATTAAATTTTTAGCGAAATTTTGTCAATTTGTTGACAAATATTACGCAACGGCTAAAATACATCAACATATTAAATCGTATCGTAATAAAACATCTGCTAAATTTATTAACAATAAAATTGCATTGTTTACAAAAAAAAATATATATATATATGTATAAATATATTTTATTATTTAGACATAATTAATGCCACCAGATGCCAATACTACTACACTGTTATCTGACATTTTTTATCTCGTTATTAGGCAACAAGTTACATTTATTTTAAATGTACATAAAAACGTACATACATACAATTTATATGAGAATTTAAAATTTTATTTCTAAACCAAATCCATGACACCAAGTCAATTAAGTTAAAAATTATTATTATTATTATTGCTTTGACTCGCATTTAGTTAAATATTATAAAATTATTGCTAGTTAGTTTTTGATTTATAAAATAATGTTAGTAAAATTATGATTGTAGGCGAAAATTCTAAATATATTAACGTTAATTTTAAAATGAACATAAAATATTTTATAATGGTGAAAACGCGAAACTAATTGACGATTTATTTTAAGCAATTATGCCATTTTAGCTATATAAAAATAGCTCCTTTATATTTTTTTTCTATTATTTTTACCATATTTTTTCTGTTTAAAAATTAGCTACATTTTCATGATAAAAAAAATAACTTCATTCTAATTAGCAATTGCTAAATATGATATTTTTTGCTCTAAAAAATATTAATTACATCAGGAAATTAAAATTGACTTTATCAAAATCAAAACAACGCGATTTAATAGAAATTCCAAGGTACTATCTGCACATGTCAAAATTGTTACATAATCTTCAATATTTGTCGAAATACACTGAAAAGAAAAATTTTAATTTTAGTTTTTGTACAATTTTGTAAATAGCAAAAAAAAAAAAAACAATATTGGTTTAAATTGTCGAAAAATTATTAGTAACAAAAGACATATCGTTCGTTTGCTGAAAAAATTAAATGAATATCGGTTTTAGTTTGGAAAATGTAATCGTTGAAACATTAGTCCTCATAACAATATTCCTTACAAAAAGCGCGATTTTAATTTTTTTAAAGTGATTTTTAGCAAAATTTTTAACTCGTTTTTTGTTTGATGATAATATTTACATCGAAAATTGAGTTTATTATTTCAAAATTTGAACTATAACGCAAAATATGTGGCGTTGATTTTTGAGGTTAAGAATATGTTCTTGGTCCATACAATTATCCTTAAAATATTTTGACGCCATCTGAATTTTAGTATTAAGCAAGTAAAATGCTTTCATTTTACATCAATATTAACATCATTTATACTTCGTGATAGTTGTCAGCAAGCAAAATAAGTTTGGAGATGAATGTCGCTGTAGCCGATATAAATTTCGTGTCTTTAGTTTTTTTTTTATAATATCAATTTTAATCATTAAAATGATTCTTTACAGATGTTTTTCGATGATCTAAAGTCATATCTTACACTGGAAAAATTCAGAACAAAATTCTGAAAAAAGGTGAAAATTTTCAAAATTGCATAAAAGATTTGAATTCCAAAATTTGTTAACGCCATTTTGCCTCGGATGTGTTATTTGTTAATAAATCTAATTTATGCGATATTTTAGATAATTTCTATAGAAGCGGAATTTGTCAGCAGCGAAAAACAAACTCTTCTAAATATTTACGCTAATTATATGAAAGTTTGTGAAGATGCTATCTCATATCTGGTTTATATACATTAAACTGTAGGTAATCACTTCGTCTTTAAAACTCTACGCTCTAAATTGAAATTCACTGAATGGCGAAAATTTTCTTTCAAAAAAACTACAAAATTTAAAAAAATCGTGAATTTTTGGTTTCGTTTTTTATCAACGCATAACTTTTCAACGGATAGTAAACCGGATTCTTATTATACAACAAATTAATTTTCTAAGACTTGTCTTTCGACTAGTTAATAGTTTAAATCAAAAAATTGTAAATTGTCAGTGAATAAAAAAAATCCTCGAAAGTTTCAACTCAGTTTTTTTAAAGTTTTTAGTTTTAAATGCCTGTATATCCGTGAGATTTTACGCGAATGATTAAAATTTAGTATTTCTTATTTATTTTGTAAGGTCTTCAAAAAGCCTTTGGCAATATAAGACACTTAAAGTAACTTTCGAACAATTTCGAAATTATTTGATTTTCCTCATATGTGTGAATGGTGAAATAGTTTTCTATAACCTTGGTAAGCGGAATGTTGGGACTCGCAATAGTTTATGAATTACTACCAAAAATATCATAATAAGTAGAAAATATTTATATTAATTTGTATTGTTTCGTTTATATTCAAATTTAAAAATCGTCCGAATTTAATGATATATGGCAGAATATTAACAATTACACCGGTAACGCAAATACTGAGTTTTAGCTCACTTTGCGCTATGGTTCGCGATTTATAATACTCCTAAAATAAGATGAATTGTCCTTCTAAAAACACGAATATCTTCCAAAATATGTTGCAACATTCATTGAGGTGTATAGTTAAAGGTAATGAAATTAACTTTAAAATGATACCTGAAAAATGTTTTTATGTTGAATTTTAATGGTCGATAATTCGCGAATTAAATTTCGTGGTCGCGTATATCAAAAAGAGGTATTTTTAAATCGATATGCAGCTAAGCTTAAATAAGCAGTTAAGCCCAAAATGTGCAAACTAAGCAGTAACAAATCCCTACACCATTGTGTACATTATAATTAGCGGAGGGGTCTTTTCTTAGACTTTGAGCCAAATGTGGACCGATACACATATTAAGTGTAAAATAAAATATACAAATACAGAATATTGCGTCGATACTATCATTTATATGAACTATAGAAACCTGTGTGTCAAATTTCATTGATTTTTGTTCAAAATTGCGACCTGTAGTTTGATTACAAGGTTTACATGGACGGACAGACGGACGGACTAACTTAATTTTGCTACTATTTTCCAATTTTATAAAGTTACTTTCTCCACAAGATCTTTTAAAGCATCTTATAAAAAATATTAAAGCAAGATCTGAAAAATATAAAAATTGGTCAATGTGAACTATACATTTATCATTGTAAGTATGCACATGTTTATTAAAAAATAGTAGTTAGAGCGCTATATTTGACTAGGTCGAATATTATATACCTTTTATAATCTTTGAAATTTATAATAAATATAATAAAGTATTAAGTTAATTATGGGAATATTTTCCTTTCAGCATTTTTTTAGTATTTTTTCATTTTAAAATTTTTTCCGTTAATTGGCTTTACTGTTATCAAAAAAATTTTGACAGGTCTGTGAGGACACAAAAGTCAAAAAATAAAAAAAAAGTTTTTTTCTGGTGACATCTCCGCCATTCTTGAAACGAATCTTTTATGCCGATATTTTAATTTAGTCTCCCCAAATTATAAGAGAAAAGTGAATATTGTAGATATTACAAATGGAATGACAAATTTATTTACCAAAACTTATTATGAAGGGCATACTAATAAAAAATATAAAAACTAACAATACATGTAACAATTTCAGCGCCACCAATCAAAATTTCAATGAATTTAAAAGCCCACGCCTACCAGCTAAAGTTGTTAAATTTACAACAATGAATGAGTAACAGAAAAAATCAACATTACCAGTAACAATTCATAAGTATTTCCTTAAACAATTCAATGGTATAAACAACAAAATAAATGCAGCGTAAATACAGTTCAACCTACTCAGATAATTTTTTTAAAAACACAACGACTAATAACATCAACAATTTACGACTTTTCAACAGAGTTCAAAATACAAAATGTCAAAATCAAAAATGAGTGGTGATGGTGAAACTTTTAAATAAAAAACTTTCTCAAAATATTGAAAATTTTACAACGCCAGGAAAAATATCAGAAAAATGTACCAAGGTGTGTACATGATGTGTAGTATGTGAGTTTAATGCGTTATTAACAAAATATTAGTGTAAAGAAAGAAACAATTTATTATTGAAAATCGTGACGATCAGTTTTAGTTTTTTTTCTGCCATGATTTCCTTAATACACCAACAGTTATTTTGTTTTTTTTTACTGGCCCAGCTTTAAATAATTTTAGGTTTGATATTAGGGTTTTCTTTAAAAACCTTTGATGTTTAATAATGTACATAGGTTTAATATCAAGCAATATGCTAATTATGCGAAAATTTGCATGTAAATTGATCTTCACTTCATATATTTTATTTTTTATTTATGTTTCATATTATTTTGATGTTTTTTTAGTCAGTTCTTTTCCATGGCCATTTAATGGCGACCTAACACCATCTCATGAGAGTATTTATGCCTCTCATACACATCCTGTATTATGAAGCTAATTTTCAACACTATCAATCAAAGAGTTGCTATAATTTTATACGGTAATCTCACATTTTAGTTCACCATCATCATCATCGTCGTCATTTTTAATGGACGATGGCTTTTTTATATTTTTTTTTACCAACATCCTAATTTTGAGACTTAATTTGTTGTTATGAACTTGACCACTGCATTCAATATATTCTCCACATACATACACTGTGATTCATAACAATGCAACATCCTCTAAGTGTAGATACTAAATATATATATAATATGTAGTTATTTTTGGTTTAATGCACACATGCACTATATCATAAATACATTTACCAACAAAAACACATGCAATAATATTTAGACTGATGTGTGGTTTATTGTGGTAAATTAAAGAATCCCAGCACTACGTCAATAAGCGTTGGCGCAAGCGTTCAACACATTGTCGGCAGTGTGTTGTTGCAACAACATGCGATATCAAAGTTAAAATTAAATGCGCGGTAATTTCATAAAACAAAGCAAAAAACAATGTTCAAAGGATGCCGATCTTCTCTAAAACATATACAAACATATACAAATACATTCACACATTACACTTAAAGTTATGTGAAAGTGGTAACATTTATTTCACCAAAAATTTTTATAGAACATAATTATAAATAATTGAATTTATCTCTAAGAACTTACCTCTATTTTTCAGAAAAAATTTAAGATTTTTTGATCATTACCCTTAAAAATTGATACCTTTTGTTGCGATTACAAGGACAAACAATTTTGTTTGATGAAATTTTTAGAAAAATGTTGGTAAATATCGAAAATGTTTATGAAATCTCGGATTTATACAAAAAATTTAATTTTTGGTAAAATAAACAATTTTTAATTTTATGACAAAAGAAATTTTTTATTCAAATATGAACACCAAATAGAGTAGAGGAAGGAATAAAGGAAATGATTTGGCCATTACATTTTTCATTAGGGCCCCAAAAAGTATGCTACAAAAAATATTGAAAATTAATTATAAATGGAAATACATATGTTTTAAAAAATTTTAGCATCATTTTGTATTTTTGGTCTAGTCATCATTTATTTACAGTGTATGTACAAATTTTATACTGCTGGAAAGTTGGGTTATTTTGCTTTCTAAAGTAATTTGTAAAAGTTTTCTGAACATTTTAATAATTTGGTTGTTTTTCGATTGAAAAACAGGCTGTAAATAATATTAATATGAACTCATAATTTTCTTTATTCATTTTACGCTCAGTATTAAAAAACTAAAAGATTCCCCTTTTGATCAAAAGGTGCAAATTTAAGTTGATTTTATTTCCTATTAAAGTCAGTTCAACAAATTTTAAGCACAACATTAACGGGTTTTTAATGAAACCCCCAAATTGTAGAGGCCACAAAAATAAAATGTATTGTAATAAAATTAAATTTCATTAAAAAAAGAAAATATTTAATAATAAGATTGTTGCAGCAATAAACACACTACATAAATATATATACACATACATACATTCATACATAAACACTGTAAAAGTTTAATAAATCTTTATAAGTAACATTACTCTAAATTGAAACAGAAAATAAAAATGAAAAACTGCTCATAATATAAAATTTCACATTATTAACTAGTTTAGTTAATAAATAATTTAAATTCAATATTCTTGTCGTTATGAACGGCAAGTGAGTGACAGTCAACCAGACATTAGTCATGTCACTTAGACAATTTTCATATTTAAATATAAAATTCATTTTTATGATTTTCATTTCAATTCTTACATTCGACAGTTGCATTTATTTAATTAAATATTTATTTGCCAATCAATTTGTTGTCATATTGTTCATTATATTGCACGGTCAACAATTTGTTTGACTCTTACTTTCTACATGCACATACATACGTACATACATACATATTTATTTTTATGAATAATATGTACATAATAAATATTTATAAGTTGTTGTTGGTCAACATTACTTATGGTTTGTCTGCTATGGACAGACATTTATAATTATTCATATTTATTATTAAAATATCTTTTAACTATTTATGGTGAAATGTGAACAAATAGTTTAGTTGCAACTTGTTGGCAATTATTCTATGTGTCACCAATAATAAAAATAAGTAATTGTATAAATATGAAAACATTTCTTCAAAGTAAAAAGTTTTCATAATTAATATAAAACAAATTTTGCACGAAGTTTCATTTTCTTTTAAAAATTTCAAATTTTATTAGCAATAAAAAACATTACTTAAGATTTAACTAAAATTATGTTAGGCAAAAGTCCTTCCTACAGTCTTTGTATCTATTTTAAAAGGTTTACAGCCTTATTCATAATCATTTTGAACAATTTATAAAAGGTTTTATTAAAGGTTAATAAGAAATTTTGAAAATTTATTATTCATAATCACTTTTTTGTTTTATAAGCATTTAATAAAACTGTATAAAATTTAAAAATTTTATTGTTGGTGAGAACCTCCTTTAACAGTTTGATAAAACAAATTTTTAGATATATATTACTTTTTTTTTAGCAAACTGAATGCATTTATAAAAAAGTTTTGTATAGTTTTAAATATATTATTTTATATTTGGGTCTTATTGCACAGTTCCATAAAGAAGAATTTATAAAAAAAAAAGCATAAAATCTTGTACACAGACTCCGGATAGTAATTAAAATATTGTTTCAAATATAACTGCTATTTCTTTCAGTTGCATAAAATACATATGGAAAGATATATTCCAAACAAGTTTAAAGTATATCTGCACGTTATATTAAGCTTATTAAGAGTAAGACCAAATGGATTTATACTTTGTTTGTTGCTAAAGCCAAAAAAGTTAGTATAATTTTAAACTCACCATAAAAAAAAAAAAAACTTATCTACTATCTGGCCAAATATTAGAAAAACTAGTGTCCGTCATATCTCTAGTTGATACTTTTACGACGATATCTCTTAAACAAAAACCATCGAAATTTTCTATAAATAGTCAAGGAGCAATGTAATCATGAAAATTAAATGTGAATGTAATCCGCCTATATTCTACATATTTCGTCATTGTATTCTTCTACTTGTTGTTGGATCTAATAAAAGTGCATATTTTAATTAATAGACCCCTAATAAAATATTCAATGAGCTTCCATTAATATTGAAGATGTTTGTTATTTGCCACTAATGAAAAAGTGCTAATAACTTCATCTGCAAAGTGGAATGTGTGAGTGTTGTGTTTAATGAAATAATTGCATTAGCAATAATTTCCAAATTGCAATTACTGTTCCTTTTTTTAAAATACTGACTTGAAAATATGTAGGTCTACCAGCAATGCAATTCGTTGATTTAAATTAGCGCATTTTATTTAAACATGTGTAAAATTCCCGTTTTTCAAACACATAACGCTTTATATACATATTAAATTACAGAATTCAGGCATTGAATCATCTCATATCCTTTCATTATGATTACATACGGTGGTCAGTAGATAGACTAAGATTGACTTTATTTTAAATAACTAAAAAAATTTAAAAAAAAAAAAAAATTATTAAAACAAAATAGGAAATTGGTGATGTACATAAAACCAAAACAAATTAATTATTCGAGTATTTAAAATATTTCACAAATTAATATACCAAAAAGGCCATTTATCTCTTTGCCTCCATGAGCTATTAAATTTTTAAAGCATTTTCTAATAAAAGAAAATCTAAAATGTTTTTTTAAGTTACGAATAAATTTTCAATATTTTATTTATCACTAATAGAAAATTGAGATAAAATAAACATAGCATTGCCAGAACAAAACAAAAACTGTTTAATAGTTATTGAATTGTTTTTAATACATTATGAATAATATTGTTTTTTTATAAGAAGTTAATAAGGGAAAACAGTTTAATATCTATTTTGTATAATAAACCTAAAATAAGAATTTATTATGAATAAGACCTTTATTATTTAATTTATTTAAAACGCTATAAATAGCTTAATTTAGAATTATATTTCGCGGAATGAATAAAATGGAAATTATTGTTTTTTTTTTTTTTTTTTTTTTATTAATAATCTTGAGTATTAGCAAAGAATATACAACATATATGAATATTCTTTGGTATTAGTTAGCGATACTTTTTCAAAAAGTATCTTAATTTTATATATGGACTTAATCATACCCAAACTTCAGACAAATTGATTCGATTTACAATCTTCGTATCAAAAAGATACATACCAAAACGACTCAATAGTTTCCTACATAGTCTGGTAACCATCTGAATATATCACCCAAAAGTAAAAGATTCTGCCGAAAAACGAAAATCGATTTTCTCTCACATTTGTAGTTTTGCCGTCGGTTTTGCATATTATTTTAAAAACTCATATGCTTTGTTGATCATTCTAAATTTTTTGCTTGCGATGCAAATATTTTTTAACTGGTTGTGGGTTGGGCTTTATGCTCAAAACAAAAAAAGAAAAAAACGGAAAGTGTTTTTTAACCGCAGCCATAAAATCAAAGCAGCAAAAGTCACTCATTTCAACAAGTTTTTAACCAACTAAAAAACAACTTTGAGTCAAGTTAGTCAAGCCAGCAGCATAGTAAATGCTTTTAAGTAACAAGGTAACGCCTTCAACAAGACACTTTTATATAAACAAATTAACAAAAATGGCTGAAAATAACGTCAATAACTTCAAGAAAGTATAAAAAATATTTCATTTTTATTTTTTATAATTAAAAAGAAAATATAATTTAAGAAATATGTATATAATACAGTTTCACACATTATTAAATTTTAACACATATAAAGCATAACTAATCCTGCATATGTGTTAAAAAAAAAAACTGTTTGTTATCAGAGTAAAAAAACAAAAACCGTAACAATAGTGCTTAAGGATTATTTACACATGTTCAATCATAGTTTTACATACAAACATCCACAATATGATGCACATGTAGAGTAAAACAAATTCTAGTGTTTAAGATTTAAATGAGGCATATTCTTACCATCATATATATGTCTTGCATCCTTACAATAAAAAAATAAAAAAAAAAAATAAAAAAAAAACAAAAAATAGATTTGGAAAATCTCTTCATGCCTTTTAGGCTGCTATTAATTTTACTTCAATTTCAGAAGTTACTCCTCTTTAAAGAATTACTCTAATTTTAGTATGTTGGTATTGTCTAAGTATTTATATAAATCTGTTGTTCATATTACTTTGTGTCCTTTTTTTAACACCATAATCCTGCTTGTGTGTTTAGCAGAGATGGCAGTATAAAATATTAGCAATTGTTAGGAAAACACGAAATAATTTTTAAATACTTTTATATAAAATTTATTAGAAAAATGTATCATACAAATAAAAACCTTAAATTAAATTGGGGTTATTAGCACAATATTAAAATTAGAAATATTTCGTTTTTCCCAGCTAAAATTATTTACAAAAAGAAAAAACCTTATATATTAAATGATTTATTCATAATAAAAATTTTCTATTTATAAAAATGTTAATAATCAAATTTGTATAGACAATTATTTATAAATCTTTGATAAATTTAAAAATTTTGGTTTGAATTATGAATTAATTTCTATTTTTAAATAAAAATATGTGATGACTCTAGTTATAAAAGTCATATTAACATATTATTCTTATTTTATGCAGATTAACCATAATTATTCTAATTTTCTTGTTGCTAAATTAAATACTAAATATGGCACTATAAAAGATTAAAGACTGCAATACATTTGGATTAAATTTATTTGAACATTTTTAAGCTGCCTAGAAAAGGTTAAGTAAATGATATTTTTAAATTCAAGGGCGAAATTAATACATTTAATTAAAGACTTTAAATTGGATTAAAATTTAAAATTTTATTGTTAATGACACTGATCTGTAATCATCAATCATATGATTTTAAAAATAATTGTTTAAATTTTCATTCATTTGTTAACACTCCTCTGTTTAGCCATATAAAGCTATATTATAATTTAAAGCAAATGTTGACTAAAAACTCCTACACGAAAATGAATAAAATATTGAAAATAAGAGAGAATTTTTTCGTTTTAATAAGAAATTTGTAAACTGAATTAAGATTTATGTAATCGATTATTAAAACAGTTATTAATTTTCATTAGTATGTATGTAAAAAATTAACTAGGTGAGCATAAACTGTTAGATAATTCATTTATAATATGCGCTTTTAATGAACTTTGTTGTTATTCAGACTATTTTAAGAATTTTGCCATCGATTTGTTACAGCATATTTTGGCACTAACAGCATATCTGTACCCAACACCACCATAGGTTTATAAATTATATAAATTTATTATTATTATTATTTTTTTTTTTTTGCATATTTTGGACACATTTTTAGAATATTTTTCAATATTTATCATATTGGCTTCGATAGGATTTGTAGGACGAATAATTTTATAAGTAAGTTAACTTTTAATATCTAATCTTCAGAGAAAAGAGAGTCGGTATTGCATTTATAATTTCTGTTTGGCGGTACAAAAGTAATGTTTGCGGGTTATAGTTAAGCAAACTATAATTACAATAGAATACGTATTTTCTGTTTCACAAAACACTTCATCAGTATTACAATTGTGTTTCGTTTAAACCTGAATAATTTCAGAAAAAATATTCAAGTATTTTTTTGAAGTTAAAAACTACAATTTGCATAATAATTAGTTGCTAATTCATTTAAAATTTTTTTTAAATTTTCTAAAAAGTATAAAATATTATTTATAAATAATACTTTTTACACCCATATTTAATAACTCCCATCCCTGCATATTATTATTTTGCTTTTTTGAGGGTGTAAATATATATTATTGTTTGTTTCTCACCATGGTGTGTCAATATAACAATTTTCTACGCTCATCAAATAGTCTAAAATTCTTTTACAAAATTTCGGTTTCGCATTCTCATTCCCCAAAAATGCATTTCAAATGAAAAAATTGTCCAACACATTTTTTTCTAATTGCATTTACAAAACAACTAAAAAAATATAATTCCTGTTTATTAAAAATAAAAGATAACAGCAACAATATTATTAATAACAAGTTAACGTATTTCAAGATTTGTGGATCTTGTTTAAGTTTCATGGTGGTCACCATCAACCAATATCATCATTCGTCATTTTGTTGATGTTTTAAAGAGTTTTAATGTTGTGGTTATTTGATGTAGAGAAGAAAAAAACACAACAGTCACTAAATCATTTTTAAGTCACTAAAAACATGATTTCTGAGTTAATAAAATCATGTTTAAACTGACATGTTAAGCTTGCCCTCTGGCTGGGGAATGTGCAAATTTGTTTAGTTATTAAACTGGTAACATCATTTTCTTTACTTAATAATTATTAAATGCAAATATTTTATATATGTTCATATTATTTTAAAGGTGTTTTTTATCTTTAAATATAATTTACTTAAGCAAATTTAAGTGTACTTAAAGTCTATTGAATATTATACTTATTGTCATTATAGAGTATTTAAAATTCGTTTTAACATACCTTTTTGCTTTCTCCTTATTAAATCTTTAAAACCTTGTAATATATTAATATCAATAATTCACTTGATGTTTAAAATCAAGAAAACAGCAGACAACAAGATGAACAGAATGTAGATGATCAACATTTTGTTGATTTTGACAAAACAAATCCGCTTTTAATAAAACTTAAAAAAAACTCCATTAAAAATGTTATAGATTTATCATACTGAAAGAAAAATAAAAATAAAAAAATAAAATCAAACCAAAAATTAAAACAACGATATGGTTGGCCAAGAAGAATGAAAGACAAACAGAAATGAAATGAAAAATATTCATCATATGACAGAAAGTCACATGTTATAAAGCTGATGTCCAACTGTGAACCGAGCCATCAATCTGCATGAGATTACAACTTCTACGATGTTTTCATTTTTTTCTCCTTTATCTCAAAAGATTTATAAAAATACAAATACAATATGGGAAATAAAAAAATTTATATATTTTATTAAACTTTTATTAACCTTTATGAAAATAGTTTTTGTTTTCTTATTCTTTATATTTATTTATTTTTATCATTCACATTGAGAAGCGTTGACATGACAACTTAAGATCACACACAGATAAACTTTCATAGACCAAAATTATATTGAAAAAAAATATAAAAAAATGATTCTTTTTATATATTGAAAGTAGACAAAAGGAAAGAAAAAGAATTATTAAATTTTTTACTCAACGCTTTATTTAAGATCCAACCACTCAGGAGTAATGTGCCCTCACACATTTTCAAGCCAACAAAACAATCAGTTATAAAAAAAAAACACCATTAAATAAATGTTTAATCACGTTTTTTATGTAGTTAAGTATTTGTAAATTTTTTTTCAAACATCGAAATATCAAACTCGAACAAAAAACTTTAACAATACACAACAGTTTTTTATTTTTTTTAATTTTTATTTAGATTTTGTTTGTTACTTGTTATAAAAAAAAGTACTCCTTCACCAGCATTTTTATGTAAACGAAGTAAATTTTTTAAATTTCATTATTATTATTTTTAATACACAGAGAGAAAAACGTTATATATTTGATTGTCACAACTTTTATACTGTTTCTGTAGAAATATAAATTATTGCAGTGATCATAAACAAGCACGAATGTTATATTCGGCCCGGCTGAATCTATATACCCACCATCAACTTTTTCAAATTTTACGTTATATGGGAGGGGGCGGGTAAAGTGGGCGGACCACGTCCATTTTTTGTTCCCGAGTTTACATTGGTCCTTGAACTATTTGAACACAATTTCGTTGATTTTCACCTTATATGGGAGGTGGGCGGTAAAGTGGGCGGACCACGCCCATTTATGGTTTCAGAGTTTATATCGATCTCCGAACTATAAGTATATTGTCGTTGTCGTATTTGCTTTTGTTGAAGAAATATCAGCAGAAAAGTATAAAACGGACACCCTGTGTTTCTAATTTTTAGCCCATAACTTTTTTGTTTATTAACCGATTTTGCCCATTTTCAATCCCAAACAAACCTTATATAAGACAAATATTTGTGCCAAATTTCGTCCCCCTACGTTATCCCGTTCGAGCCCTATCCTGCTTTAAACAGACGGACAGACGGACGGACATAGCTAGATCGACTCAGAATCGAACCAGGACCCAGAAAATTTGTATCTTTTTTACCTTCGAATTGATTAACATGCAATATATTCATCAATACTTTTCTTTCAGTGCCTATATAGGCTTATAAAAGTTACTGATGCTGATAGTGCCATGATCAGTATTGTCAGTTGTATTTGAAACCAAAACGAATTATTGTTTTCACGCCATTAGCTTTTAACCATTTTTATGATTTGACAACCAACAAAATTCATAAAAAGTAAAAAGATAAAAACACACGCACACACAATACTAAACGGTTGTTAAAAACACTTTGACCTCTTGATTTGTATTTAACAACTACAAAACAAGTAACAATTCATTTGAAAATTTGTTACCAACAATATTTTTTTCTCGATTATAAACAAATAATATTACCACCAACCAAACACAACATATTGAGCTTTGAAATGAAGAGAAAGAAATTAAGATTGTCACTGATTGATCGTACTTTTGTAAAAGCATGTTTCATGAAATTTTAAAATATTTCTTTTACATGATTTTTAGCTTTTAAAATCATTTCAATGTTTTTTTTATGTTTTCTTTTTCTCTCGATTCTTGGACTAATCGATGAAGGTTTTAAGGTTTTCATTATTGTTATCTTAACGATTACATCTTAACGTAGTTGACTTTTTTGTTTACATTTTTTTCAAGTTGCCACAAACATTTTGAAAATATCTACAACAAATTGTATATTTTAAATGATGCTGACAAAAAGTTTGATTTACACGATTAATTGCTGATAAAAAACGTTGATTCCAACCAAAAAAAGAAGAAACAAAAAATATTTGCTTTTTGTTTAAAATTTGCTACCTATGTATGTATAATTTATAAATTCTTTCTGATTGTTTGTTTGGTTTGTGGCAACCACACAACAAACAATAAATTCATCACAAAAATATTTTGTTGGCATTTAAATTCATTACAATCTGTCCAGTAACTCAGACTATAGTGCAGTTCTACGAGTTTCGTATTAATTCAGGTGGCTGCATCAGAGATGGTGTCATGCATCATTCATTCATTCATTCATTGTACGGAGTATGTGAGTATGATTTCCATTGGTGGCAACATTTTTTAGCTACCGAAAGTATGCAAATTGCCATCATATATAATATATATCATACGCTCAAATAATCTTATTTTCAATGACAGGACTTTTGTACTACTAACTCGTTCACTATAAGTAAATTTAATATACAAATTGTGCACTGAAGAATATAATTTTAGATGGATGAGGTGCATGATACTTTTTTTTTTTTTTTCGTTCTAAAACCAGCAAAAGGTTTCAAAATCGCTTATATAGTTATATAGTTTCAAGGTATTTCTTAATGAAAATATTATGTTGTTCATTTATTGGTCCAAATACATATGTATGTATATATAAACAAGCATATATATCTTTCAAATATATAGGTTTTGAATTAAAATTGTTGGTTGAAATTTTGAAGTATTTTTTTTTTTTTTAATGTAATAAGAAAAATGGAAAATTTTTTAAAAACATATTTTAATATTTTAAGAGCATTTTTATAAGAAAATTTATGAGCTTTTTTTTAAATATGCTACCTTGGTCTTTATCAGCATTTGCTCAAAAATATTTTCTTTTTCCGCTTAAAAACATTCAAAACTTGTCATTGTAACAGATAATTAAAAAATTTCTATCAATTTATAAGATGAAAATTATTAGAGAATTCAATTTCACTACGACAAATTATTTAAAAAAATTATATAGGATGCAAAACGTGCAAAATTTTTCTCTTAAGTCTCTTAAGCCAAATTATGCTCTAAGTATAAAATATGCGATTTAAAAAATTTGCTCTAAATGAGAATTTTCTATGAAATATGCTACTAAGTATGCAAAAATATTATGTTTTTAGTACCAAAATATGCTATAACAGGTAAATTTCTATGAAATGGAAAAATATGATATTGCATATTTTTAGTTGCCCTCTTAAATGATTTACTAAATAATGAATTGTTATTTTACTACAACATTGATTTTTTTATAAAAAAATTCCGTTAATGTTGATTTCTAGTTAATAACTAAAAATACAAAATAGTTTTACTTGTGATAATCCAAAAACAATTTCCTTGAAAATTTGCCAATAGTTTGAATTTGTATTTTTTAATTTCATGAATTTTATCACTGACATCAATGATCAATGGTTGCCCAGTGGTCTCTTTTGGTTTCTATATTTTTTTTTTTTTCGTTTATTACTTTTTTGTGTTTAATTTTTCCAGCGCCTAAAGATCAAAGAGAAACATTTTATTTTGCCCATTTTCTATTTATCCAATGTACTACTTACTAGTGCTGCTGCTAGATAAATTTAATTAAATTTCAATTATTTTTCCCATATTTTTCTTGTATTATTTTTTATTCCTCGACAACACAAAGAGATTTTAATGTTTGATAGTTATGGCATCAAAAAGATCACAAGTAGAAGACAACAAAAGTAGCTTTTATTCAATTATTAGCAAATTTTATAACTTTTAGCTGGTGATCGTAAAAATGAGAAAAAGAAAAACATGTTTTATTTATTAACCCTTAATAGGAAGAGTGAAAATCATAACTTATAATGTTATTAAATATTTTGCACTTTTTTGGAAGCTTTCAAAAAGATCTTAAATAATTTTTTTTTTAAAGCAAAAATAAACTTTCACCAATTTAATAATAATAAAAACTATTTTTTTAAAAAGTAGCATATAAACGTCATTTAAAGAACTTTTGCAACTCTTTTTCAACAAATATGTACTTCCTTCAATGAAAAATATTTTTGCTGAGCAAGCAAATTATATTAGCAATAGAAGTTGAACAATTAAAACATTCCAACTCACTAATGATCTCATATAAAAAATTTAACATTCAAGGGTTAACATGAAAATAATATTTACGATCACATAAAGCTTTTCAAAGTGTACGATTAAAATGCAATAAAATTATTAAATGAGTGCTAGCTAAAAGCATTTTTATCATTTTCTTACAGAGAAAAGTAGACAATAACATATTTTCTTAAATTTTCTAAAAACCAACGGAAATTCTTCTTAATCTTTAGCGCCAAAGCCACAAGAAATAAAACGATGCCATGAAAAACACTTGTCTAAGTGTTTGAATAACACAGTCTTGACACAAAATCTTATTGTGTTCTATGATTTCATGGAACTTCTTAGAGACAGTAATTAAAACACTTTTATCAGTCTTTAAGAAAAAAAAAAAAAAAAAAAAAAATAGGGAATCTGTCAGTGAAATAAACGATGCACGTGGGAACACGTGTTCCCTCCCTCTACCACAAGCAAAAAGGAAAAAAATTATTTTAATTTGAAATGAGAAGGGGTATTCTAAGTGGCACATGCTAAATTTCATTGTGTTGTTGTCGATTATGGATTTTTAACGAGTTTTCAATTTATATTCTTCCATTTTTCAAGAACCCAACACGACTGCTGAACAATTTGAAGATGAAAACACTTGAATTACGCCAAAAACTCATTGTATAATGTCTGCTAAGAAGATGAAAAAGTATTGTATCTTCTGAAAAACAACTACTATAACAATAGACTATTGCACCACATTAAGAAGTATATTTAACAATAAGTAAGTAAAAAAAAAAATAAAACAACATTCCACAAAAAATTTAAAATAATCACAACAGGCGTCTGGCTTTTTGCATCATCAAAGTGCAGCAATGGATAGGGTTAGATAAATTTATATATATTCCAAGAGTAAATACCAAGTTGCACGTTGGTATTTACACAAATTTTGGGGGAAAAATATTTATTATATATTTTACTAAAGCGAATTACGAGTTGATACGTGATGTTATAATACATTTTCAAATTATTGATAAATCCATTTCCGCTTTCCTTAAAATTGTTAATTAAAATATTTATTAGAAATGTTGAGTAAATTTTTTTTATTATTTAGTTCTTCATTTAATCCTAGGAAATTTAATTCTAAGACCAAATTACTACTAAAATGCAGCACTACAAGCTCTGACCATACACAGAACAATTTATGACTAGATTTTTTTTTTATTAAATCATTATTTGGTTTAAAATAAAATTTTATTAAAATAATTATTTGTTTTTAATATTCTGTTTTATTGGTTATAAATAATTTCAAAACGAATGTCAAAATATAGAAAACATTTTTCTATATTTTGACAATTTAAAAAGAAAATAAAAATTTATTTATTTACAAATTATAAAACAAAAAATATAAAATACGAGCTGTAAACCCGCTACTTCGTTAGCGGAAATTTTTTATAAAAACTATACTATATAATAAATTTAAACTAAGATTCTTAACTCCCTTGGGAACATTTTTAATAATGGTGTTATGTCATCCATAAATAACAATCTCTTTAATTTCAGGTTTATAATCTTAGAATAATAAATATCAGTATTACGAAAAAGTATATTAGAATAAAGAAAAAGTACCACAACATCCATTTTAAGGTTTCTGATTCACTTAGGACCTTACATCTTCAATATTATGTTTCTAAGGAATAAAATTGAAAAATTAAAAAAGTACCATAGGAAGATCAAAAAAGTACCACAAAGACCCTTCTTATGGATTCCCATTCATTTAGGACCACATATCCTTATTTCATGTTTCTAGGTTAAATATTACCGAAAATTAAAAAAGTACCATTGGAAGAACAAAACAGTACCCTGTTGTGAATTCTTTCTCACATAGGACAATGCATATTTAATTTCATGTTTCTACTTTAAATATTATAGAAAATTCAAAAAGTACCATTAGAAGAACAAAAAAGTACCACAAAGACTCCTCTAATGAATTCTCATTCATTTAGGACCACATATCCTTAATTTCATGTTTCTAGGTTTATAATTATAGAAAATTCAAAAAGTACCATTAGAAAAAAAAAACGTACCACAAAAACCTCTCTTATGGATTCTTATTCATGTAAGACCACATATCTTTAATTTCATGTTTCTGGATTAAATATTATAGAAAATCAAAAAGTACCATTAGAAGAACAAAAAAGTACCAAAAAGTCCCCTCTAATGAATTCTCATTCATTTAGGACCAAATATGTTTAATTTTATGTTTCTATGTCAAATATTATAGAAAATTCAAAAAGTACCATTAGAAGAACGAAAAAGTACCACAAAGTTCTCTCTTATGGATTCTCATTCACTTTGCACTTCATGTCCTTAATTTCATATTTCTAGGTTAAATATTATAGAAAATTCAAAAAGTAACATTAAAATAACAAAGAAGTACCACAACGTCCCTTCTTATAAATTCTCATTAACTAAGGACCACATACCCTAATTTCATGTTTCTAGGTTCATAATTGTAGAAAATTCAAAAAGTACCATTAGAAGAACGAAAAAGTACCACAAAATCCCCCCTTGTGAATTCTTTCCAATATCGGACCATGCGTATTTAATTTCATGTTTCTAAGTTAAATATTAAAGAAAATTAAAAAAAGTACCAATAGAAGAAAAAAGTACCACAAAGTCCATCCTCTTGAATTCTTACCCGCAGGACCAAGTATCTTTAAATACCACAAATTCCACTCATATGAATTCTTATCTACATTTTCTTAATTTCATGTTTCTATATTTAATGTAATTGAAAATTCATTATTAAGTTTGAATAAAATGTATTTTCCCGCCTTTACCCCTTTTTTTGGTACTTTTTTTTCATCCATCGAAGTATCAAAAATTGTATTTCAATAAATTTCTAAATTGTAGTGGTATCCCATATTAAAATACTCATATGAATATTTCAATAAATATAAAAAAATGTTTCATGAAAAAAGTACCAAAAATAGGTACGATTGTTACCCCTTAAACGTTTGAATTTCTAAAAAGCACCAAATTTGTATTTCTCATTTTTTGATAAGTTATGAATACGACATAAATCTTATCTGTATGTTAATTGGTTTCAAAGATACATACGGTGACAAAAAAAGTACCAAAATACAGTTTTTACCCGTTTTCTCCCTAAAGGGTCCGATTTTCAAAAAAGTACCAGACACCTGTCCGATTATTTTTTAAGTGAATAACGACAACTATTCAACTTTTTGTGTATCTTTATTAGTTTGGGAGTTATAGAGTTACCGATTTTACCTGTTTTTACCCTTTTTACCCCCTAAACATTCGAATTTCCAAAAATCCCGTCTTAGTGGATCTATACAGAGGGAGACCTACCTACGTTCCAAATTTCGTCTCTCTAGCTCTCTAGCCGTTTGGGCTGTGGGATGATGAATCAGTCAGTCAGTCAGTCACGTTACTCTTTTATATATATACCTCTGTCAAATAATTATATGTGCAATATTTGTTTTCTGGTTTTTATATATTCCAAGAGTGATATACATTTCTTTGGTTTACAATTTTTTTCATTCTTACCTAATGTCCCTATTTGCAAAATTTTAGGTTCCTCTTGGCATTGTATTTAAAGTACCATTAAAATAAACATATCATTCTCTAAATTTTAATAGAAAATAATTATATGTGCAAATTGAAATTTTTACTCAACAGACTGACATGAAGTCCACATTTTGAACCGTTTAACCAATTAAAGTTAAAATTAAAGTTATTTGGGGAATATTTAAAATGATTAGACCTAAAATACCCAAATTTTTTCATTAATTTTTTTTATTTTTTTTATTTATATCCAAAATATGTCACCAGGTCATGAACTGTCAGTTGAAGTGCTGAAATCATTAAAGTAAGACGACAGTTTATGTAAAATTCCAAAAAATGGTGTATAGAGAAAATGTTTATCATAATACTGTTGAAAATTTTTAAAAAATCTGAAAAATTTGCTATCATTCTAGGAGCGGTAACCCATAATCAATTGCTGATTAGCGGGGCTTAAGGACATTTTTCGAAGAAAAACAACATGTGTTACAGAAAAATAACGGCCAAATGAACGGGTTTTAATAATTGGATGTGAGCATAAAATAATAAAAGAGGTTTTAGATTAAAATTATGACCTTTGGATGGCAAAAACATAACTAATAGAGCGGTACAAAAATCCACACGCAGGATTTTATGATAAATATAATTTTTTGGTTAAAAACTTTAATTGTACCATGAGTTCATGTGCATAAGGGATGAAAAATATTATATTTAAATTATCCAAGTGTTTATCAAAAATATTACATGGGTATTCGACGTCTACAAAAGACATGCTTGAAGCGTAATCATAGTGTCGAATCGCACATAATATAAGTAAATTTTAGTTCTAGATAGAAGTTGAAAATATTTATTGGACGTAGCTAAATTAACTCACAGCACAACATAAATTTACTGGACAAAAAATCCAATAGCTTCGTTGATGAATTTCCTACAAAAATTATATTTTTCAGTAAATTAATGTGACGATGTTACTATATCGGGCCTCAAAATCGGTTTTTAAGTCACATAATATTATATTTCTGCAGCGATCAGTAATGAACCTCAGACCTTCATGACATAAGGATTTCCAAAGAATACTGTATGCTGAGATATATTTAGATTCAGAGCTATATGACAATATCAAATGTTTCAAATTGATTTTGTATAAGTATACTACAGTTTTGACCTATATATATGTAAAGAAAAAAGGACGAATCTGTATAACGAAGGATGCATCTGGTAACGTTATATTAGGACAACACAATTCTTTAACAACTTTAATGAATATTGAAAATTAACTTTATTTAAATAAAGGATTTTAATAAAATTCTTGTCGTGCACATATAATTATTTTCTATGAACAATTTTAAAATCAATTAAATTTTGCCACAAAATACACATAAGAAATAAATTTTTCATTTCACTAATAAAGCTCTAATAAACATTAAAAATATAAAAAAGATTTGAATTTGAAAATCCTATTTTTGAAGAAAATAAATTACTTTATAGGTATGCACATATAATTATTTGACTGGGGTAGATAAATGCAGGTTAGAGGTAAGTTATCTACATTTTCGTACAGATTTGTGTAATAAATATTCATAAAAACAGTATTTGTATATACTTATGTATCTTCTAGATCAGGGGTTCTAACTAGATCTTGCTTCGCGACCCCTTTTTGACACTGTAATGGATCCGCGACCCACTTCAACTTTGACAGTTTTAGACTTTGCTATATTTCAACTATTTAAAATACTTTTAAACCTGTTGATTTAAAATTAAATTTAACACATGAGTTACATTTTACTCCTTTTAAAATGAACTTGGTACTTTATCGATATTCAAATTGAAAGGATTTTTCCAATTTTAAATTATAAAGTTGCTTAAGCAAATTTTATTTAAATAGCCCGGAAATTTCTCCTCGAAATAAGAGTTTTGTGTACTCAGCATTAAGAAGTCACAACATCCGACCAAATTTTGACAATCTTATTCAACAATACCCCTGTCAAATAATTATATGTGCAAAAATATTTTTTTGTTCGTTTCATCCAAAGATAACCGTAAATTAATTTTGAGCATACATTTTTTTTTTTTTTGTAATATGCATTCTTTTTTTTATCACTTATTTACGTCTTCTTTGGACTGCATTTGTGGTCCCGTTATCTGAGATTATTCATCTATGTTGAAAATTCAATAGAAAATAAGTGATGTAAAGTGAGCATATCAATTTTTGTTTGTAGTCTAATATAAAAAATAGTGTCCTAGGTAAGTAAATATATATTTTTAAAACAAATTTCAAAATAAATATTATTCATAGCTTTCTAAATATCTAGAAATGCCGCGTGGAACTGAACTTTCTGGAGAGGAGCGTGGTAAAAAACAAGGAATGAGACTTGCAGGCAAGAAAATAGGTGAAATTGCAGCGGCAGTAAATCGTCATCGGAATACTATATCAAATTTTTTGAAAGATCCAAAAAACTACTGCAATATTAAACGTAGTGGACGAAACTCTACTGTAGATCAGAGAACCAGACGACGTATTCACTACTTAGCAACCATAGAAAATATGAGTTGCAGACAAATAAAGGTAGAATTAGATCTAACAGTATCGAGGAAACGTGTCCATCAATTGATAAAGGATGACTTGTGTCTTTCATATGAAAATAAAGTTCCCAAACCGCGCTTAACCCAACGTCATAAAAATGCCCATTCTGAAAAATATAAGTTCTGGGATGAAGAATTCGAATTTGTTATATTTAGTGACGAAAAAAAATTTAATTTGGATGGACCAGATGGCCACCATAAATATTGGAGGGATAATCGACATCCTCGTGAAAATTGTATTAAGAGGAATTACGGTGGCGGGTCCCTTATGGTATGGGCCGCATTTGGAGCTAGAGGGAAGTCAAAAATTTGCTTTGTACCTACTAAAATGAATGCGGAAGTATATGTAGATTTGTTAGAAAACAATTTAATAGATTTTGCGGCAGAAATTTACGGAGACAACGCCCCCATTCATGTTTCAAGGTATACCAAAGAATTTTTTAATTCGAGAAACATCCCATTGTTAGACTGGCCAGCCTTAAGTCCCGATCTCAACCCAATAGAGGATCTCTGGGGTATACTTTCCGCTAAGGTTTTTTCAAGGTCAAAGCAGTACATAACAATTAAAGACCTAAAAACTGCAATATTAGAAGAAAGGGAAAAAATTTATGTGGCAACCCCGAAAAACTTGGCCGGTTCAATGCCACAAAGGCTACAACAAGTCCTTATACAAAAAGGCAAAGCAATAGCATACTAATTAGTTTATTTTTTTGTTTTATAATAAGAAATATTTTTAAGTTCCATTTATGCACATATAAATATTTTCTATGAATAAATAAATAAAGCATTTTTTTTGGCGTTTTAAAAAATAAATAAAATACATATTTGTTTATATTTCTAAGCTACATATGAATGTTAACTAAAATATGAAATAAGTATTTAAATTTATTTAGTTTCCTAAGGTACAGATGAATTTAATACCTTGCATATATAATTATTTGACTGGGGTATGTTTTTCTAACTTAAAATTCGGAAATGGTATTAAAACAACTTTACAAATAAAGGTCTTGGCATAATATATTTGCAAAAATAAGTAGGATTGCATGTAAAAATTAATAGTATCATCAAAATTAAGTTAACTATTTGTCTTTTCAATTAAATGTCTTCCCTGCCACATCGTAAAGTTTCCTTTATATTGTATTATTGAACAGCATCACTTTCTTTACTTAATAATTTTTGCCTTTATCAAGCAAATACTTTCATTAGTTGATTATTAAAGGAACTAATTTTAGAAAAAAATCTTTAATTTGTGAATATTTTTTAAAAAGATTTGTTTCTATTTTTAAATATTTTGAAGTTTTTATTGGAATTTTTATTTAAACTTTAAACATAATATTTATATTAAAAAATTTTGTGTTCTAGAATATTTTTCTGGATCTCTTCGCGACCAACCGTTGTTCTAGATGATCCAAAAACAATTGAACAATGTCCATTTGTATGGGTGATTCAGATGCTTGTTAACTCTTTATATAAATTTAAATAGTCACGCTTCTGGCCTTTAGAGCTTACGAGTTACGTTTTTGATTTCTGTAAGGATTTTTCTTGACTGGGTAAGTTTTTAGAAGATTCTGCATTACTTATACAATTGTCTTAAGTAGAATTTTAAATATAAGAATATCTTTAGTTTCAATAGTGATTGAGATTTTTTTTAGGTTGAGTGTGTCATTGATTTCTTTTGCGCCATTTATGTTTTTATTATTTTACTTTAATTAGTCTTATTTTACACGTTTATTTATTATTTTATTTAATTTTGTACTTTTCAACTATTCAACACTAAATGCACACACATTTTATATAGTAAGTATAACATTAACATTTTTTAATAAAGAAAATGCAGTAACTGTAATAAGAAATAATTTTGTAATATTGCTTTTAATAGATTTCATTAAACATTTTATTAAATCAATAATAAATACTGTTTGAAACTCTAATAAAAACTTACTAATTCTTTAATTGGTTTTTTAAAAATAGTTTTTGAATTTAATGTACATACAACTGGTACCTTTTATATTTTGCGAAAAACGTATAAAACGATAATATTTCTTTTTAAAAAGGACATTATTGTTTTCTAGAGTAGTATTCATGACAGTCAATACCTTTTCTTATGCGTTTGAACCAAGTCTTAAGGCAGTTTTACCACCTTGATTGATGCACCTCAAAAACATGTGTTTTTGTTGCAATAACCGATTTTCCATGTGTCGAAATAAGTTATCCATGCAATTTATTTTGATACTGGGAAAATCGGGGAGGTTTTTTCAAACACTGTGTAAAAGCTAGTATTATCGTAGTGAAGAATGATCTTGGTTTGGAAGATAATTTTCCTTACTTCTTAAAAGACTTTTGACAAACAAATAATGGCATAATATTTGCAACTAATAGTACTTTTATAATCCAAAGTGTTATGACTTCTTAAGAAACAATTGACCGTTTGATTTTTAATGCTTTGTCTAGGTGGAACATTTATATATATATAAAAAACTTGAGGGGGTAATACTAATGACTGATATTTTCTTTCTAAATCTTTCGCATAGATACAAATTTCGTCATCTATAAACACGACTTCAAGGACATAGGACCAAATTTTTCTTCATTTTCTTGCAAAAATCAACAATTTAAACTTATATGGGGTTAAAAGAGAAAATTTGTTCTGGATGTGCAAATATTTTTGAAATATTAAACACTTTTTAGTGGAATTAATGCCTAGCAATTTCTCGATCACACAACATCTCATATGTTGGTGTTGTAAAATCTGTGCATCCACAGCATCAGTGTTTTTTAACAAAACAACAGTTTTTAGAAGACCTTTACAAATTTTATTCTTGAGCCAACAATATCCATGAATGGACACCGCATACCAGCGATATAAGATGGCCTCCTTTGGAGCTTAATTCCTAAAAGCTAATTTGAGTTTAAAAACATGTTGCTTTTTAATTAATACACATCGAGATATAAAAAATTATTCCATTAAATTTTTTATTTTTATTTTTTTTTTATTTATTTAAATCATTTGTAATCGCGAAGCCTATTGGCTTAAATGATTACATAGTATATATATATATGAGTAGGCTTAATAATGACATTAATTATTACTATTTACAAATAAAAAACTGCTACCTATTGCTCAATTATGTATACTAATTGTATATTTTATTACAATAAAATACAATAATAAATGGCTGTTACCAGTATCCAATTAATTCCATAAACATTTTTAAAAAATCCCTCAAATTTAAAGAGAAATCTCGGGTATTGTAAGGCATCAGGGTATTCCATAGTCTAGATATTCTTACAACGAACGATCTTTGCATATAGGTTGTATTAATTCTAGGACAAATAATTGAAGACGTACGATTTGAGTGTGAGAACTGAAGTAGTTGTACTATGTAGTGAGGTGTTCCGTACTTTACGATTTTGTAAAAAAGTGTCATTAATCTCAGATTAATAAAGTCCTCAAAAGACAAACCAATAAAATCGATAGATTCACTAAGGGAAAAAATTCGATTCAAAATCAACAACGGTTGTGCTCACATTGGTAATTTACGGTAACAGCTTTTTAATACCTTTCGTTAACAAATTTAATAGAAAACATATGTAATTTAACAATTTGATACCGAAATGGTTTCAACTTGGTACCAAATTAGGTATTGATTTTCAATAAGAATTGAACACGCAGTGTTTAATTTAAACACATACGGTGTAGATACACTATTGACACCGAATGGTATCGTTTTCAACACGTATGTGATTGTTATTTCTCTGGGTGTTGGGCCGTACGACTCTATTATTGGTCTGAGAATAGAAGACCTTAAAAACATCATATTTTATGATTCCATTCACAGATCTAACATAAATGGCGTAGTTTTGCCGTTTCGCAAAATATAAATGGCAAATATTCAAATTTATAAATAATAAAAATTTCTTAATAAGAAAAAAATTAAAATTTTTTAATAAAACATTTACAAATTTGAATGTTTGATTTTACTAATTTAGTGACAGGACTGATTTTTATGAATTTAGTAATAGAATACGAAATTTACTTTTTATAAGTAAAAACAATAACTATGTATTCTTTGAAAGATTATATGTATTTTTTAAAAAATTTTGCATTTTTATTTTTTGATAAAATCTCTTATTTATGATCATTATTTACCTGATCCGTTGATCAGGTAATTTGTTTTACCTCAATAAAGTCTCAAAGGAAATGTTATTTCTTTATGGTGCTCAAGTTTGAAAAAAATTAAGCAAATCAATATTTTCTGTATAAAAAAAAAAAAAAAAAAATATGTGGTTAAAATTTTGAATTGTCTAAATTTTTTATATATGAAAAAATTCTGCGAAAACAAAGTTGTTTATTATTTAGATTCTTTTTAATTTTTTTATTTTGCATACATACATTTATTTATTAATATTTTAATATAAATTATCTTAAAATGACTGGGCATTATCAGAAATTACATTTTTCCCTTGTTGAGTGTCAAATAAAACAGAAAATAATGTCACACATTATTTATACATATTAAAAAAAAAACATTGTCTTTGTTTTATTTAAATACACCTGGTTTTGAAACAACAAAATTGTTTCGAAATTTTATTCTCATCTTTTTTTAAGAAATATTCAACAGATATTTTGTCAACATGAGGTCCTCCATAACTTACACCCAAATGTAACTGTAATGCACCCTATAGAGTATTGGCCAAAGGCGTATGGTTACATTTAGGCTGATCCCAGCTAAGCTGAACTGTTAGTGGTAATTCCTTATTTGTAGTTCACATACAATCACAGACGGACAGACGCCGTTATAGAGATAAAAAAACACAAAAGTTAATGGAAATCTTAGCAGTGCAAATGACTGAGTGTGTGTGTGTGAGTGAGTGTATTTTGCACTCCTACCAAAATATTTGTAAATATTTTGTATGAAAGTCAATATCAAAAAACATTTATTGTTTCCTGTTCATCTCTACTCATTATAATAAAATCTTTGACATAGTACCGCAGATTTCCTCATAAAATTAAAGAAATATTGTCTTCTCATCATAGTTTTAACACTTTAGGGGTTTGAGTATTGTAGTAGATCCGTTTTTTTTATTTAACATATGGTTGTTTCATTTAGCATTTACCCACTATTAGTAGTAAGTAGGTATTTGTTTTCTCTTTTGTAAATATAAGCAATTCTTATACTCAACGAGTATCTCTGGAGACCACTTTATTTAAGAAAAATGAGTTTGTAAGTTTTTGCCAAGAAAATTTTCATAAGATGATACCGCATACATATAAGAACAAACATACATATTTGAACATGCCGCTAAATTATAAGAATTAACGGTATTGGTTAACCATAATGTAAAATAGATATGAGAGTGTTAGTGGTGCATATAAGGCTACTGTAAACCGTTAGCTATATACTAAACTAAATGAGAATTCCATCCAGTAATTTCTTTAAAGTCTCCAGGGTACATTTTCTCTATTGAAACAACAATACAAGTGCTACTGGTATTTATAAATACTATATTTGTTGGTATATATGTATGTAGTTGGTTTCTATACAACATTAAATAAAATTAATGATTCGCAAGTTTAAATGACTGTTGTTTCATTTCATATTTGTTTTATTAACATTTTTTGTGTTTAAAGAGAAAATTACCATTTAATCTTTATAACATTTATATAAATTGACAAATAACTAAATGTTTAAACAAATTACCGTTTTTTTTTTTTTTTTTTTTTTGGAACATTTAAAAAAATTTTAAAAACTTTCTAGCTAAATAATTGTCATAATTATTAGAGTTAAATACCGCATAAGCATAATTACAGTGAACACCACAAAATGTACATTTTTCATATTTTAACAATTTTCACAAAATGAAAAAATGGCGTCAACTTTGTTCAGCCCCTATCACCGCTCTCTTCTAATGACAAATGTCAATTATTATTCATTCAAATTTAATGTCATGATTCTCATGTCATAAATTTTTCATACATTCTCATTCATTCATTTTTTTTTTTTTTTTTTTGGAAAATCTGATAAGTTGTGTTTTTAGGTTTCACCTGAATTTCATCAAGATTAACACCAATCTAACCAAATTGTTACTCAGGTATAGCACCATTACTATATATTTAAAATTGCCTACCAAAAACCTTTTAAATAAATAAAGAAAACATACAAAGAGCTAACAAAAAAAATTCATACAATTATTATAATGATGGGTTAGAGAATTAATGAATGAGAGTGAGTATTTTAATGTGTTTGTGTTGATTTTAATCTTTTTAATAATGTTTACAATAATTTAAAGCGTCAAGATACTTTTCGTATGTGTATCGAAGCAAAAAATTATGTTTTTTTACATTTTAAATTTGTTTTGTTAATGTTTGTTTGTGGTAAATTGTCAAAACGGTTTTTTATATTAAAAACAGAAAGAAAGAAAAAATGGTGGCAAACTACTTGAAATAATAATTCTAGTCATTTTATAAAATCACACCCTTTATGTCTGTATAAAGGGTGTATACATGGAAACATTGTTTTATGTTGAATAAAAGTTTAAGTGCTGATTAGAAAATCTTTAATATCAAATTGAAGGAAAATTTTGTTATAAAATGAGTCTAAGCTAATATTTCAAAACCTATGGTAAGTCCTGACCAATATTTCTATAAGTTGGAAACATCATAGATCATAAAAACAATGTATTTATTTTAATTATTTTTTATGTTAATTACATACACAGAGAAAACAGATTCGTTTTGGCAACCGAACTTTTTGCCAATCGAATTTTGTCGGTTGCAGTTACTAACAGGTAACTCGGTTGGCATTACTATATGCATTTGGTATACGCAACCGTTTTCAAAAACAATTCTTTTATGGGTTTTAAAATGTCTATAACACTATTATGAATCAAAACTAATAAATTTTTTAAACATGTTTTATTTAAAGACAATAAATAAGCAACATTTTTGAACACATAAATAATTTTAAGAATATGTACTGGAAAAACTTAACTTTGATGTTTGATTACCCTTGACAACATATCCCTTCCGTCTCCTTTAGGTCTTGAAATATTTGAAAATGGTTTCATAAGAGCTTGAAATGCTGATTGGCGATGAAGTAATATGTGTATATTTTATTCATAATAGATAGATAGAAAACTGTTAAGTAGAAAAAACTTAATAATATTTTCAAAAGAATATTGATAAATTTTGTGAAGCGTTTCATACCATTTGTTATGAAAACGTTTTTAATATGGAGCATTAAGGAAAGTTCTCAAGAACGGAGACTCTATATTAAAAACGAACACAAAGTCTCACAAAGATCAATCTGTTATCAAGTTAATGGGCTTATCAATCGCCACTCCCAACTAATTAAAGTAAACAATTTAAATGATTTGTTTTTATACAAAATAAAAATTTCCAAATATTAAGGCTCAATTTTATTTTAAATAATTTATTTTTTATATGTCAACAGGTTATCAAAATATACAAATTTGATTGAAAACAACAAATCTTAATTTTTCTTTCTTAATCATTATTATAATATGGTTGGAACTTCCAAATCATAGTACTATTGATCAAATTTGTTAAACTAAATATATAAAAGCATATATTGATTCATCTGATTAAATTTACTTTTGTAGTAAAACTAATTCGAAAGTAATAGCAGTAAATCTTTTATAAATATAAAAACTTGTTGAATTAACGATTTTTTTTTAATAAATTTAAAAAAATATTCATTGTTCAATAAAAATTTTATTGATGTAACAGTTTCCCAAACAATATTTTTTCTGTGTGTAGACTCGGTTGAAAAATTAAACCAAGGCTGTTTTGAAGCATTTTTCAAATAGGCTTGAAACATATAAAAACGGCTGAACAGAGAAGATTAGATCTTGAAAATTCATTAAATACTCAATTATAATTCCCGAAAATTCTAATTTCATTTTCGAAATTATCCTTATTACATACTTTAATTCCTCTAAATAAATGTTTATTATGTTAAACTATATTCTGCTAAATTTAACCTAAATGACAAAAGGCATTAAATAATTTTCAACTGCCTTAGAAGAATGAGTCTTATAAAGAAG
The DNA here is from genome assembly GCA_951394005.1 of Protophormia terraenovae. Taxonomy (NCBI): domain Eukaryota; kingdom Metazoa; phylum Arthropoda; class Insecta; order Diptera; family Calliphoridae; genus Protophormia; species Protophormia terraenovae. The sequence goes on from OX596074.1 coordinate 151,555,473, forward strand.
TCGGCATATATTTAAAGAAAATCTAATATTTACACAAGTCGTGATGTTAAATTTTCTACACTGCAACACCAAATCTGTTAGAGTTAAAAACAAAGGAGAATGATTGCATGTAGGTATCTATTGGTAAATGAGGCAAATAAATATGAAGTGTATCTTCAAATTAGCAAAACATACACACATACAACATTTCCTTCCCACTACAAAGGCCCCATCATAGAAGTGAATAGCGTAGAAATGCTAGGTAACAGTGCAACATCCAATAAACGCCTCCTCTTGTACATCTACTACTTCAACATTTGTATGTATGTACGTATGTTGTATTTATAAATGTACACAGACAATAGTCAATAAAACATGCAGCAAATCATGTTTATCGCATTGATTTATGGATTTTTAATGCGTTGCTTATCGACAACCAGCTTAAATCAATGAATGGCTAAAAACACCGCAAACTGAAATAAAAACAACCAGCCAACCGACGAACAAATGAACATTTAAATAAAACAACACTTGGATATTACAACAACTGAACATGCAACAAAAACAACAACTAGCAACAAGCTAAATTTAACCAAAGAGCTGAATGAATTAATACCAACCAGCCAGCCAGCCAGCCACATTAAGGAGTTGTTACTTAAAACTCCTAAAACTAAACTCTACTTTGGTAATTTTCGTTAAGTTTAAAATCTCACCGCATGATTAGTTTCGAAAAAAGTTGTTGTTGTTCGTTTATTTTGTTTTGTTTGTGTTGCCAACAATTGCCGCCCTCGAGTTGTTGTAGAGGAAACTGCAATGCAAAAATAAATAATCTTGATTAGAATATTTTTTTTCTTTTTTATATCGTATATTTGTTATTCATTCATCCTCCTTTTATTTTATGTTTTTCTTCTTCTTTTATTTAAATAAATATGAAAGTATTGAGCAGTGAAAGAAAAGAAAAAGAAAAATATCGTAAAATGCTAGTTGCCTGCTTATTAATAACTCAAATTAGCACTTTCGCAACCTAAGGCTCTTTAATCAAAATTCGTAAGTTTGTTTAAATATTTTCAAGTAAATACTTTTCATACCGGACTTATTGTATTGACTGTCCTGGCTATCATTCGGCAATCTTGTTGTTGTTCATGGAGTTGCCTCACTTGAGGAGAACTTAAAACAACTAAGCTTATCATGAAATGAAATTTCAAAGTACCGAAATCTGTTTAAAATGTTCAATAAATAAGGTGCGAAATAAGATGGAATGATTAGAGCTGTTTATGAAAAGCACAACTCAGCTGAAAATAAGAAAAATGGAGAATAAGAAAAGTCCAACACTTGGTATAAAGAAATATTTTATTTAAATGAAAAGTTAGTGGTAACAATGAATACAAATTTGGGAGTTTTAAAATTAAGATTTTTTTCAGCGGCAAGATTTCTCAGTCTATTTGTATACACGTGACAGTGGAGCTCTAAGCTTAAATACCATTTTTTTTTTTTAAATTGACTTTTATTTTAGAGATAAAACGTTACACAGAAATTAAATGAACTTGTTCCAGAAAGTGCAGCATATAACTCAAAAACGATTTGCCTGGTTTGGCACTGGGAACATTCTGTGATGCTTTCGATAAAGTTTCCACATATTTCATGTATAACTGCACTTAACTTTTACATTTCTTCAGCTATATCAACCATTTATAGCTTGATTGAAAGCTCTTGTTTTGTTCTTAAAAAGTTTAAGAAGGAAACTCAAAATTGACTTATCAAAGAAATATGTTACTGTAGACATTTTTAACCACTTTTTAAGCTTCATATTTAATTATTTTGTTTATTAATATAATTAGTTTTCTAATTGGTTTACATTTTTTTTAATAAATTGACAACCCTTAAAAAAAATATAAAGAAAAATGAAAAATTTGTGTACAAAAATATAGAAATATAAAATAAATTTAAGTCAAAATCAATTATTCAAGTTCTTAATAATATCATTTTGATGATTGGAGCAAAACAAACAAAACTTAATTAATACAAACAATTTCGTAATTGAAGTTCATTTTTTTCTTTTTTCTGTGTAGCCTTTTAACATAATTAATCATAATTCCAATTTTTATAAAACTTGAAAGAAAATTTGGATAAAAGCATGATACAATGAATAACAAGGTACAATTATTAGAAAGAAAGTTATCAAAGTTCCTTGAAAAATCAGTCAAAAGAAAATGTAAACAAGTGCGAATGTTATATTCGGCCCGGCCTAATCTATATACCCACCATCAACTTTTTAAAGTGGGCGGACCACGTCCATTTTTTGTTTCCGAGTTTATATCGACCCCCGAACTATACGTACAAAATTTCGTTGTCGTACATGCTTTTATTGAAGAAATGTCAGCAAAAAAGAATGAAACGAACACTCTATGTTTCTAGTTTTTAACCCATAACTTTTTTGTTTATTAACCGATTCTGCCCATTTTCAGTACCAAACAAACCTTATATAAGACAAATATTTGTGACCTACGTAGCCCCGTTCGAGCCCTATTTTGCTCTCAACAGACAGACAGACAGACAGACAGACAGACGGACAGACGGACGGACATAGCTAGATCGACTCAGAATCTAACCAGGACCCAGAAAATATATACTTTGTGGGATCTTAGATGATTCCTTCGACATGTTACACACGGAATGACAAAATCAATATACCCCCAAGAACACTTAAAAAAAAAAAAAATTTAAAAAAATATTTGATATTAAAATTATAAATTGTGAAAAAAGAACTTTTTATGAGAGAAAAATGAATTTTTATTAAAAATGTAAATTTTTGGTGAAATTTTTAATTTTTTTTGTCATAACTAAAGTTTAGTGAACATTTGTAATAAAATCAAATTTGAAGTAAAAATAAGGTTTTTTAGTAAAAATTTGTTTTTTTTTTTGTGAGAAATTGGATTTTTATTACAATTAAAATTTTTTATAAAAATCGCTATTTTAATTTAAATGTTATTTAAAATTTTAACGAACAGACATAGTTGTTAATATATTTTTTTTTAATTACTTCTAACCTTAAACATACTAGATACTTTAAATTTTCTATAACTCAAAAAAATCCTTATAGTATATACGAAATCTTTGAACGCACCTCATCACACATTTATGCATAACTTTTTACTAAATGTTTACAATTTTTTGAAAAAAATTAACTTTAACTTGATTCTTCAACAAAAGCCAAATTACCCCGAAAACATCATTCATTAAAAATTATAACAGCAGCCAAAAAGTCAAAGGATTAGCAGTCATAATAACATACCAAAATCATACACAAACACACATTCGAATATGCGAGGAGCTCAAGAGAAGTTTAACTGGGACTACCAATATCATTCATTTACTTAAAAAGGTCTTTCTTACGTTCTTGGTTCTTTTTTTGGTGAATTAATTTGCATAAACAAACAAACCAATGAACAATAACATGTATGTATAAAGAATCATACAGACAGATAGGTAGACATAAGTTACATTCGAATTGAAATTTATCCCGAAATGACTGAATGTGACAACAAAACGTATTTAACAGTAGCATTTGTCAAACAAACTAAATCACTTTGTATTTCGTGTGCTACTCTATTTGTTCACTTTAAATGAAATGAAAAATTTACATAAATAAACAACAACGACATCAGCAGCAGCAACAGCAAACAAACAAACAAACAAACAAACAAACAAACCCAAAAGATACAAAAACCATAAATTAAATAAAATAAAAAACTCAACTGAATTGAAATTAAATGAAAAGGAAGTTTGAAGTGAGAAAATCACACCTTAACGATTTAAAATGGAAATAAGGTTTTTTTTTTTTTTTTTCTGTGAATTATTATGATTGTTGTTTGTATTTTATTTTATAATATAGTAAGCTGTAGTTTGTATTTCCATTTTATTATTTGCAGAAAAAATAAATTACTAAAATGAAGGTTTCAATTTACTTTACGTAATCCTCATCATAATCCTGCAATTATCCTCAACAAAAATACAAATAACTCACAACAGTGATTCACAAATACAGTTACACTATATATGTATACAAGTATAAAGTAGCATATAGATACAGCTAGACTCTTATACTTGTAAGAAAATTCATAGATAGATCTATTTTAGTTTTATGATTTTAATGCCACCAAACACATCCAACCATACAGATTTAGCAAAAACTATGAAGACGCAAAGAAAGCGCATTTATTTATTTGTAGATTTTCTAATGAAAACATATAATTTGAGACTCCACCTTTAACTGTTACGTGATACTTGAAATTTCACTTGGATTGTAGTGGCGAAAGATGAAAAAAATGTATCGAACAGTGGGTTAGGAAAGTTGACTTTTAACTAGTAATACTATGTATTACACCGTGTGACAGTAATTTTCACATATTCTCCAGGACATGAAACTTTCCCTTAAAAGGACTTGAAAGTTATGAGGGATACACATCTAAAAAATATGTTTTATAATATTAAATACTGCCGTACAAAAACTTACGAAAATATGCTTTTGAAAATGTTACTTTTACTATTAATTTTCAAATACTTATTGTAATGAACAAATTCCTGCAAAACTAGTTTTCAATCATTTTTGACATTTTCGGAGATGGGATTTTAATAGCTATTGCAAGTCTATTGGCGAATGGTGCTCTAATAAGAAAATCTAGATGTATCGGGAGCCATTGATAACCACTAGCGGTCAGTCGGTTGGGTGGGTTCTTCATCAATGATTTTCTTCTTGCCAATAGAATTAGGGATACATAAATGTTATTATAGACTCCCTAGTTAGAATAATAAAAATAATGGACCGGAAGTTGATTTTTCTTTCATGTAGATATTACCTAAACCCATATTTAAATCAACGGAGAAAACGGAAAAAATTAACAGGATTAACCTACCAAAGCATGAGAAATATATACAAAATCTATCCAAGGTGTAATGGGATAGATATGCGCCTCTGTACCCTCCCTGCCTTTTGATTTTAGGAGCGCTACCTAATTACCTAAAATCCCACCAAGTGATCTACCCAAATCAAATTACATCACAGACGAGTAAGAAAAACTTGAAGAAATTATTTTTCCATATTAATTAATATTCCAAAATTTATTCAAGGCATTATTTCAGAAAACAAAAAAAAATTTTGGTTACTTAAACTATCAATAAGAAATATTTTTTAAAATTCAAATTTTTCCGCAAAATTTTAAATATTGACAAGACAAAATACAAATTAGATACTAATAAAATTCTCTTGCAATTTAAATATTAATATCAAGTTTTGATTATAATTTACCACTAAACTCAAAAAAAAATATTTTAACAATATTTATAATTCAAAAACCGAAATATGTCACTACTGACTGATAATAGGGTACAAAGAAGCAACATAAAGGCAAACAAAACAAAATAAAGATAAAATAAGTATAATAAAAAGTTTCATCATCATACTCTCACAGCAACATGTTGATAGACATAAAAGCTTAAATTTAAACGATTTCAGAATATATGAATTCTCTTAATGTTGCTACTTTGTATATTTAGTTAAAATTACAATAGATTTTATTAACAATATTGGTTTCACTCACCGAAAAAAAATGTTGACAGCAGCTACTGATGAGGCCTCTTCGAGCGCTGGTGTTTAACAGGTTAATTTTAATGTTATGTGTAATATTAGGGGCGTGAAGAAGTTTAATAGGCTAAATTAAATTCGTAAAAGATATGTTAACTAACTTACATATAAATAGAGCCAAAATATAAATTCCATAATGCTTGTATTAACAATTTTCTGTGATATTACCGTGCAATATAGATTTTAAGTTACCTTTTAATTAGTGTTAGGTATTTTAACTTATTTTGTGTTAAGCTGTAAGTGGCTTTAGCACTAAATTGTTAATATTTATTTGTTATTTTATATTCAATATCTTAATTTAAGATCAAATAGTTATTTAGTCATTTAAGTATCTTTTTTTTATAGTTTTTTTTTTTTTTTTTTTTTTTTTTTTTTGTAATAACTATTTTTAACACTTTTATCTAGTCCTTTTTTTTACACTGTGGGCATTATGAAATTTATAATTTGGTAATAAACAAAATAAACTATAGTTACTGTGATTTTATATTTATACACTTTTAACATTTAGGGCTTAGACCATGCGTCCCATAAACTATGGGTGAAATTAGCAATGAGGGTGTTGGTTGTGGTTGGTAGTACTTGGAGTTTCCTTGGCAAATCGACTGGAGTGAATGTCTATAGTGGTATATTTTCCGGGTAGAATTTTTATTGGTAGAAGTTGTTTATAAATTATTTATAAGAAATTTCACTTTAATTATTTTAGGTTGGCAAATTTATACTTTAGTGCAGATGATTTTTTAATTACTGGTTTTGGTTTTTTCTCACTTCTTCTTCTTTCTTTGGCTTGTCTGAATTTTATACTTGCTTTATACATATATTTTTATATTCTTTATTATTTGTGTGTTTCTTTTTTTTCAGAATGTGCAATTGATTCTCAATTCACTAGTAATGTTGAGAAACAGACAAAACAGGTAGCAATAAAATGTACAGTGGTGGCTCAAATAATGAGGCCACCACGAAAGTTGTAATTTTTAAAAGCAATACAATAGTCGCCTAATTAAATATATAGAAATTAATTTAATTATTATCAAATATTGACATATAATAAATATAAAAGGAAATTTACCTCCACGACAATAATGAATAGTTTCGGCGAACGGATTTGTAAATAAATTGGGTTTTGGAAATAATTTAGTCTTCCTCTGAAGTGGATTTAATTATTAAAGGAATAAATGTTGTTGATTTATATTTCTTCACTTTAGTGGAACACTAAGATACAATATTCATAATTAATGGCTTGGACGAAGAAATAAAAATGAATATTGTTAAAATAAAAAAGATTTACCTCTAAAAATGGCACAATAGTGTATAAAATAATGAAGTGTAGCACTCTTTACTTTAAATATAGATAAAACTTTTTAATATTTATTAAGGTGTTTTAAAAGATGTTGTGTTGTTCGCTGATCGATTAAAAAGAATTTCTTTCTAAGAAAATATCCACTTCGTCACCTCCGTTAACTTTTAGTTAGATGGTTACGAGAAACTCTTAAGCTTGAATGGTATTCAAGCAGCACAAGTTGTCAGAAATGTGTTGACAACATTGGTCAACAATGAACAATATTATGGTAACAGTGGATTTTACTACTGAACACAGCATCGGCAGCATAAATATAAATTTGGTATCATACAAATTGTTTTTAAATAATTATTTAACGCAAATAATTAGATTTAGTTAGTTATGAAACTCTTCTTCTTGATTTTTTCATCCAAATATAAAGAATAACATGATACCTATTTAATATACCAGTTTCACTTACAATTTAGTCCAGACAAAACCCCAACATCATAGCAACCTCATCGTATAAGAATTTGCTTCTGTTATATACAACTGTTAACATTGTATTAATGAAATAATGTTAACAATAGATTATAGAAAACGTAGACTGATCAGTGTTATATGTTAACAGTGTTACATGTTATAGTGTTAGTAAATTAATATTAATAAATATAATTTGAATAGTATAACAGAAAAAAATACTTATTTATAGGTAGTTTAAAGAAAGAAAAAAAAAATAATAATAATAATTTTTAAATATAAAAATAATGTAACAATAGAATAATAAAATTAATTTCAATTTAGTACTTAAAATATCTTTAAACAAAATCTTGCATTACATTATATAAGAGCCTGTAACAATAATTCTTATACGTAAAAAAAATCATTATACGATAAAACTACACCATTTCCAGTTGTATTTCAGAAGTTTCTATTTATATTTCAGAAAATTCTATTTATTCTTCGGAAGTTTCTAATTACATTTCCGAGATTTCTATATGTAGTTCAGAATTTTCTATTTGTAGTTAAGAAAATTCTAAATGTATTTTAGACATTTCCATTTGTAGTTCAACATTTTCTAAATGTATTTGCGAAATTTCCAAATGTATTTTAGAATACTAAACATGTACTTTCTATATAAAAGTTCATAAATACAATTAGAAATTTCTGAAATAGAAATGAAAATTTCGGAAATACATTTAGAAAATGTTGAAATACAAATGGAAATTTCTTAATTATAATTTGATAAATTCTGAAATATAAATGCAAATTTCTAAAATTCTAAATTTTCTGAACTACAAATAGACATTTCTAAAATACATTTAGAATTTTCTCAACTACAAATAGAAAATTCTGAACTACATATAGAAATCTCGGAAATGTAATTAGAAACTTCCGAAGCATAAATATAAATTTCTGAAATATAATTAGAAACTTTTGAAGCATAATTAGTTATTTCTGAAATATATTTAGAAATTTCTGAAACTTAATTAAAAATTTCTCAAATATAAATGGAAATTTCTAATATATATGTAATTAGAAATATATATGTAATGGAAATAGTGTAGAGACCATTCATGGCAAAGTTTTTTCTTTTCGAGAATAAGGAAAAATTTCCTCTCAAAAGAAAAGATGAAAGTTTATATCGAATCAGTGTGGATGTCAAAAGCATTTGACATCAATATTGGATTTATATTTTATTTATAATTTATTTATGTTGCGTATTTTTTGAAATTTTGAAGTACTTTTGTGAGAAAATTTAACGTCTTAGAGAAAAACTGAGTACGCACTTTTATTATGTATGGGCTCTAGTTTGATGCTTATATCGACTTTTTCATATGTGAAACATTTTTTGGAAAATTATTGCTTTGTATTATTAATCGTGTAGAAAAATCTATGACTTTTAACAAATATTTTAATTTAGTAACATTCTAAATGAACCCACTGTTATAGACGGCATCTTATTACATCTTCAGTTATAAAAATGTTTTTTGCAGTTCTTATTACTATTTGTTGTTTTTTTTTTTTGTAATTTTTTCCATTCTTACTAATTAGATTAATCATTTTATGATCCAAACATCCAACGATATGCATCGTAAACTAAATTAAAAGAAAAATCTTATTTTACCTTCTGTTTTGCTTGATTATCTACTTAATACTCGTTCGTGTCATGAAATATTTCCAACAAAATTAAAAACAATATAGAGTTTTAAGTACCAGAACTGTATCCTACTTTGGTATCCTTTTTTCACCAGGAAAGCTTAACTAATCCTTAAAAGAAACTGACTGCAGTTGTAAAAAAATCAACGCACACACTGAGTTCAATAGGAAAAACAATACATTGAACTGAAACGGCTGTTGGGGTCATAAATTCACTTCTACTCAAGCAAATTAATACACTTCTTTCTTTTTTTATTTTCTTGTTTTTTTTTTTTTTTATCCAGTTGTGGTCATGTCCTGCAATAATAACAACAACACCACTACTATGACTGCTATTATTTGAGGGAGGGAGTTGATGGGGTTGCTAGTGTCCGGTATTCTTTGTAGAGGAAAAAAATAATAAAATCGTAAAAAAAATACAACAAATGAAAAAGAATGTGTAACATAAATGAAATGTATAAAAGCCATAAATGGATCAACTCGCCAACGAGCACACCTGAGACCATTTATTCATCCATTCATTCATTTATACCCGGAGAATAAAGTAAAGCAAAGTATTTGTATATTTTTACCAATAGACTCTTAAGGGGCAGTTAGTTTTTCTTTTTTTTTTTTTATTTTTATATTTTTGCTTATGCTACGAGCATAAAGCAAATGTTTATGACCCAAACATACTTGGTCTGAAATTCACATAAACACATACAATACACAAACAAACACAAACCTACACTTAGTACAAATATGGCAACAAATCAGTGCAAGGATTTTTTACGATTAAATGCGTAATTGAAACATTTTCTCATTCGGAGAAAATCCAAAAACAACAACAAATAATAACAAAAAAATCTATGCTGCACGAAAATTTAATTAAACTGTAATAAAGCAAATCCTTAAAGGACTATCATACTTAAATCTTCTTCATTTTCTTCCTCTTCCATTATTGTTATTTTTTGTTCCGTCTGTCTGTTTGCCATCCCCATATTTCATTTTATTGTTAGACAAACAGACAGTCGATGTGTGCGTGTTTTTATCAAAAGGTTTGAGTGAAAAGTTATAAAAACAGTGGGCGTTTAATGAGCTCAATCAGCGCTAAATCCACTTTAAGCCACTTACACAAGCTGCGACTTTTGCAACTGTGCGTGAGGACTTGTAGAAAAAAAAAAAAAAAAATAACAAAACCATAATAAACAAATAACATTTACTCATTATGTTAGACAAACACATATGTATAACACATACACAAACACTCTTACAATTATAAATTATTTTTTCTTAATAGAACATATAAAATGAAACTAGAAAAAAATAATAATAATGGAATAAAAAAAGAGTAGAAGAAAAAGGTTCATCACTAAATAATGCAATAAGCCACAAAATAATAATCAAATTCTAGTACCACCCTCTCGGAAATGAACACACTTGCAAGTATACATAATGTCACAAACATGTACAATTTACACTTAAAGAAAACATACATACACTTACATTAATGGAATTAACAAAAGAAACTACTATCTATAAGGTTTTTTTTTATACCCACCATTGTGTACATTATAATTCGGGGAGGGATCTTTTACTAGACTTGGAGCCAAATGTGGACCGATACTAATATTAAGTGTAAAATAAAACATACGAATACAGAATATTACCTCGATGTCAACATTTATATGAATTTATTCACTTTCGGTGATTCCCGAAAGAAGACCTTATATGGGAGCTATGGTAAATTATGGACCTATCATTGTAAAATTTGGAACTATCATTTATGTTTATATAAAACTTATTTGTGTCAAATATTAACTTGATACTAGCATTTTAATGGGATTTATGCCCTTAAAAGTGATTTTCTGAAAAAGCGTTTATATGGGAGCTATGGTCAATTATGGACCGATCTTTATAAAAATCTTCACACTTATTTAGACTTATATGTGCAAAATTTCGTTAAAATATTGCTATATTTAAGGGTATTTGATCGGAGGACATTTGTATGTGGGCTAGGTGAAATAATGGACCGATCATAACCAATTTCAATAAGCTTCGTCCCTGGACTAAGGAAACCTGTGTGCCAAATTTCATCAAAATTGCGACCTGTAGTTTGATTACAAGGTTTACAAAGACGGACAGACGGACGGACATCGTTAAATCAACTCAGAAAGTGATTCTAAGCCGATTGGTATAAATTAAGGTGAGTCTTAGACTAATATTTTTATTTCATATGAAAACTCATTTTAGTGTAAATAAGATTACTTAATAATGAGTGCACAATATGAAAGTTAAAATTCATTTCAAAACTTGATGGACTTTATGTATGAACTGGAGTAAGTCTTTCACGCATCACTTTTTTCTTTAATAAGCATTTTTCCTAATTTTCAATACAATATTTCAACAGACAGCAGGCAGACGGATATATAAGGAACATTATCAAAAATTTTCAACTTTCAACAGATATTGACTTTATTAAGTTTTGTGATATATTCTATTTTAAAGAAACGTGTTACACATCTGAACGCATAAGATTTACAATTAATAGATTGCAAAATTTTAGCACCATATATTACATTTTATGATCATCTCATCTCATTCGAACCTCTATAGACTTTGGGGACAAATTTTTGTGTTTCCCTGTTATCGTGAAGGCTAGATAAATTTTGATCTCAAAATTTTTAAATTTCAGTTTTTTCGCGACAGACTTACGCAGTTTCTTATGATAATAGAACTACGCCTTGTAATAAATTTAATAAAAACAAGTAAGAAAGTTATAGTTGCTCAAGCCTGATAATATGATACCCAACACCATCGTGTTTATGCATTAAAATTATTTCCGATATAATTTTTTTTTTTTACATAACAAATTATGATTTATACAAAACTCGAATATTATATATGTCGATAAAAGAACGGCGATAAATATTTCTTCGTTATAAAATTTTTGAGCTTTTATTTCTAATTTTTCTCAACGTGTATAAATACACTCCCAACAATTTGTTTTTCCAACACTAACATCTTTATAAACATTAAAATATCTGTTATAAGCAAACAAATTGAAACAGATTTATCACTGTTAAAACAAAGGGCAAAAAGTTTAACTCATCCCAAAACCATAAACCACTATAACACCCTCACCCCCGGTCACCCACTCGCACTAAGTGCAGCGCTCAATGTATATGGAGTGTTATAAAAAAGTTTATAACTCGTAAAAAATTGTTTATGTAAACAGTGAAAAAAACACAAAATTTATATAAAAATATTGCAAAGTAAGGGAGTAATGAAACCAAAGACACTCTCACATAAACAAACACACCCACTTACCTAAAGGAAAGGAAGTTATTATCCTGTTATAGTCAGTATGGAACTCATAGTCGATGAGTATGTGTGGGTTTTGTTGCAAGCATTGTCATTACCACTACTGTGAACCGCAAAATGGCTGCTAAACTGACAAGCGAACTTTATTACAACATTTCAGTTTTTTTTTTTTTGTTGCTGTCGCTGTTGTTGTAAGGAGTATTTGTCGTTTTATTTTTTTGCTCGTTTAAACTTAATATGCCGTCACAGTAAACGAAACAGGATTATGGCGCATCAGCCAGCATTTCGATTATTGGTTGTTTTTTTTTTTACAATGTTTTTTTCAGCTTACTTTTCCTACGAGGCACATGAATGATTTGGCTTGAAATTGCAGTCACAGGTGCTGCGTTTTACCAAAGTTGTTAAAAAAAATTATATTTATATTGTATTCAATCTTTTGTAAAATATGTAGGTAGTACAAAAAAAAAACCTCTAATGGATTTTCTCATAAAAAAGTTTGGCTAGATTTTAAGGATCTTCAACACAGTTAGAGGATAAAATATTTATTTAATAATAAGTGGATTATAGAAAGTTAATTGTCTGGGACTTAAAGTATAGGAATATTTTAGGTTAAAAGCATAATCAAATATCTGAAGGTTTATAGGGTCACGAATCTGGGAATTATTGCATTAAATATAGCTGAAACTCTAAAAAATATTAAGATAAACCGACTAATATTATTCTCAGTATGTCTTGGCTTGAAAGATTTGAAAATTTTCATTTATTCTAATAATTACCTTAAGATTCCTCCAAATTTACTTATATTGAAAGAGGCACTGAAACCATATTTTGTAAGTTAATTGTAAAACTTACAAAATATGGTATAACTAATTTTCATACTAATAAGTAACACAAAAACAATTGTCGATAACATATTACAAATATCAGTTTCATCTAATTGTAGAAGCTATCCTCCCTACTTAAAGCATAATAAGCAACTGCAACTGTACTAAAAACATACATTTGGTTATATTTGTCTTATGATGCAGTAATTGAAGCAATAACACGTGATTACAGGTTAGAAACATTTTCAACAAATGCACAGCTATGTACATATATACACTGGACTGAGTGAACTAAATGGACTGACTTTACAGTGTGTGACGAGTGTGTGCCAAGTGGCAATTATGTTACATTTGCAACCTTTTATTTTCCTACTTTGTCTGTCCTTCCGTCCGTCCATCTGGTTGCCTTTCAGTTTTTTTTATACATCCATTCATACATTTTGTTATGTTTTGGGTTTTTATTGCAATTTTATCGTTTACAATTGCAGTGTTTGCCTGTTTTTTCTTCTTTCAAATCATATATTTTGAATACCAAAAAATAAAAAAATAATTCTGGTGTTAGTTACCGTGTTTTGTGTCTTGCCCTTTTAGCCAAGTCTCTTTGTTGCTGCTGTTGCTTTAAAACAACAATAACAATAAGTTGGTTTTCACAGACATTTAAAATAATGGCTGACACAATGCGGCAAAAATTGTTTCTACAACTAAACCTTTGCTGTCATTTGCAATGGAAAAGAAACAGACGACGTTGAAAAAAAAAAAAAAAATTAAACCAACAAATGGGTGTTTTGGCAACGTTTTATTTTAATATTTGCTAATAACTGACATGTCGATACTTCTTTGTTCATGTTTTATTTATTTGTATAGCCGTTAGTAGCTTTTTGCATATTTCTATATAACTATTTACAACAAAAATTGCAATTTAACCAATGTGCTATCAGCTCTATTCTAGAAAATTTTTATTTTTTTTTAGATAATGTGTTTCTTTATATATATGGGCCATTATCAAACATTTTTTAACCTGGCTGAAACTGACTTAAATCCTTAATAAGTTTTGTGGTAATGATATTTTAAACAAATTGGTTACAGATCCGAACTCACAAGACTTGAAACTAATAGAGTGCAAAATTTTAGCACAATAGGGGTCTTTTTTATAGCCATGATTGTTGTGCAAAGTTCAAGAATATAGAAAAACTGATAAAAATTACTTAAGTTTTTCCCATTCTTCTACAATTTTTGTTCGCGCGTTTATACTTTTTGATCTCATTTTATCATAAGCAGTGTTGCCAGGACTTGAGAAAAACAGAAGCTAAATTGGACTTAAAAAAAGGTCAGAAAAAGCTAAATGCCCCAAAAAATAAAGGCAGAAAAAAGCTAACATATTTTTTATTTAAAAATGCACAAATTTTTTTTTGTTCTCATTAGATTTTGGTATTTGTTAAATATATTTCAGTGAATTTGTAAATATAAAGTAATTAGTTTATATGGGTAATAAAGTTTGTCAAAAAATAATTGTAATATTTTTGTAGAATGAAGCGCCGCAGGCGAAAATTTTCATTAAATATAAATAATTTCGATATTTTTGTAAGAATTAATATACACAAATGCTTAAATTGATGATTTTGTAAAAATAAATTTTGTAAAATTTTAGCCTTTGTAAGGCTATGTTAAAAATAAAAAGGGCTAACAAAAAAGCTAGAAGCTAAAACGAAAATTTTGAGGCTAAAATCAAAATAAAAAGGCTAGATCTAGCCTAAAAAAAGCTAAACTGGCAACACTGATCATAAGTAAACTAATCGGACTTTGTACATAAATTCTGCACCTTCTTTGTTGTTGTGCAGACTTTCAACAACTAAATACAGGGCAGACAAGTTTTTATGACAAAATTTTTTGTTTTTTTAAATTTTTCAGTTTTTTGAGCGCGGTCTGTGCGCCCCTCAACCGAATAAAAAATTTGGGATAGGAATTGATACATATTATAGTTGTGCGTATTTTGCGCTATATCCCGTTGATGTGCCCGAAATAGTCAACGTAGTAGATAGTCTCAAAGTTTGGAAAACAAGTGAGCAAATTTTTCAAAAAGTCAGTTTTTCGCGAGGCACATTCGCATTTTCATATGGAATTGCTTGGATTACTGCGTGGACTTAGTTTTTTATTATTTTACATAAAAAATCAGAGGAGCATTAAAAATAAATTTAATACAAGAATTTTATGGACTTTTTGAAAATTACGCAAAAATTGCACTTTTTGTTTTTGTATTTTTATATAGAAAATTGCAATTTAAAAAAATATTAGATATATAGATATAAGAGTGGCGATAAATATAATTGATTGGGATCATAAATTTAAGTCAAATGTCGTTGATGATTGAAAACGGGACACTTTTGTCAAAACACATTTCGCTGAGGCACATCGTGTGGACAGCATTAAATTAACTATAATTGACATAGTTAGTAGGTGTTTAATATGTAGTGCTTAATAAAAATTCGGAGACGCATCAAAAAATTTTGAAAGATAAACATTTTATGGACCAAAAAAAAGGATCATAATATTAAAAAGCATTTCTTTGTAATAAACTCTAACAAAATATATTTTCAATGCAAATTTTTCACAAAATTTTTAAAAATCGCTATTTTTATTGAAAAGAAATTTTTAAAATTTTACTAGGAAACCCTAAAATATGCTGCACTAATACCATTAAACATTGAAAATATCATACATTTTATTTGAATAGCTCAGTAGGTTTTGATATTATGTGTAATTTTGACCAGAATTGTACACAAACCTCTAGTTTGTAAAAATTTTTATATGTTAAACTTTAAACCGCCATAACTCATCGCATGAAATGATTAACGCGAACTGATTCTACATGCATTCGAGTCACGTTATATGTATACAAAAGGATTTTAATGTGCCATTAAAAAAAAAAAAAAAAATTATATTTTTTTAAAGGGCTAAAATCAAACATTTTTGATAATTGCCCATATATATAAATTTGAAAGAAATACCATCAAATTTATTCAAAAAAATGGAAAATATCCGATGATAACAATATTTTTCATGTAATCATAAATAAGTGGAACAAAATTAATACAGACTAAAACTGTTTTAAGGCGAAAATATGTACATGTATTTCTAAAATGTATTTTTTAGTTTTAATGATATTTTTCACTTGATTACCCGTTACGCTCGAATAATAGTAAACACTAAGCTTAACTATAAGGTATTTAATATTAGTTTTTCTTTCTCTATTTTTTGCAACTCAATAAGTTTCTTATTCATTTGCAACCATTTGCAAGTAATGACGAATACAGTTTTGATTGTTGAAAGTTAGCAAACAGTTTGCAATTTATCCCATTAATATATACATACATACACATAAGTATTTCTTTATGTATGAATAATTGTATATGAATGTATAAAAATAATATCAACAACAGCAACAATAACATATTTAATTATAGTCATGAAATGTCTATAATTGTTGATAATTAACCGTTTTCAACTTGTATTTGTATACTTTACCAGTTCTATTTATTATTTACATGTAGTCGATTATTTACTAATGGAATCAGTCCATTGTATGTTTTTTTTTTTTTAATGACAGTCTTGGTGTCTATTTGTTCATATGTCGGTACATTGTGATATTATGTGGGCGTTATACTTATATTTACATATATATGTATGTATGTAAAATATGGGTATATTGGCATAAAATATTTAAATATGGAAATTAAAAATAAGAAATAAAAAATATGTTTAGATTTACACACATTAATGTAACTTATATATTTTTGGTTTACTTTGCCAATTTAACAACTTAGATCATTCTTATGATTATATATACCAATGAAATCGCATAAATATTATAATTAACAATCAATTTTAATAAAAACACTTTATGTATTAAATTTTTAGATGAATCTAGGTTATGAATAATACAAGAAAATAACATTTATTATTTTCAATCGATTTTAATCCTAAAATTTTCTAAAATATTCCCTGAATTGTGTACACCATTTTAAATAAAATTTATCCGAGAATTACATAAATATATAGCTTCGATAAAAAGTTATATTATTTTGTAATTTAAACTTTAACAACAATTTAATTTTTTGTAGTAATACATTTTAATGTTAAAATTAATTTCTTCCTCCGGATCATTAATTTTTTTTTTTCATGTTTCTAAAATAAAATATAACATAAAAACTCGGATGTATTTAAGGCTATAGTCTCCCTGCCTGCCCAATCAAAAGTTTGTAAAACGTATCAATAAATATTTTATATATTGTAAGCCAAAGTGTTTTGTTTAAGTATTTTATTTGGTGCATATTTTCTGGGACAAGAAATAAATTTCGTAAAATTTCTACAACTTTTGTCCAATTAGAAAAAAAAATAGTGTAACATTAACAACAAAAATGATTTTAAAATCATTATGTCACTGTAAGTACTTATATAAAAGTATTAGTAGGTATAAATGACAGGTTAAATAGAAAAATTTTGGAAAAAATTTATTTCATAAATGTTATTTAAAAAATAACCCAAATCATAATTAGCCAAGTTTGTATATTTTCTAAAAATTACAAATCATCAAAATAACTTATTTTTAAGACTACTTTGTCATTTTTCGACTGCTTTTTTTCTGTAATAACGAAATTAATTATAAAAATTTTAAGAAAAGTTTACTGAAAAGCTAACAATCAGTTGTGAATTCTTAATTTATTCATAGTTAAATAAATATGATTTTACAACTTTGTAACATCTTGTATCCAGGACCTTTTGATGTTTCTTTTAAGAAAAAATTAATTGAAACTAAAACTATTAGTAACATTAATTTCAAATAAAGTTCACATTTTATTAATATTGAAATACTTTTAAAAAATACATAAATTATAAAATTTTACTACATTTTCCTTTTATTAAGGATGTTGGAACAAACCAAAAAAAAAAAAAAAATTCAACGATGCATATCCCCTCTTAATTAGACAAGAAGAACACACAGTATTATTTTCAAAACAATGCAACATACTCGTACATACTTATATTAACAGAAACTGTCACATACTCATACACTCGTCGGGCATTTATAGCTTAGAATGCGTTAGAATTTAGAATATAATTTATGATCACATTTTACATACAATTTGACAACATTCAACATTCAAATAAAACAAAATCCCAATTGTCACTCCCCGGGGTGGTTTCAAGGAGTGTTAGAGGAATAGAGAGAATATAATATGACTTCTATTGTTACACAGCATGTGTTTGTTTGTACAAAATGTTTGTTGTGGTTTTTATGCCACAAAATAACAAAAATTTTAAAGGATCATATTTTCTCTGATCATTGTGGATCTGTTTAAGCAAAAATTATAAAATAATGCCACACATTTTGGTTCTTTCATTATGCTTATTGTCACCTACTTTTATTTTCTACTGTAAAATACACGTACCCGGAGTAGAATTAATATAAAGTCTGTGTATGCGTATGTGTTCTATCATTGTTTCTCTAAAGAAGGGTGTTACAATGTCAATTTTTTTTGTTAAACATTACCAGTTGTTTGATAACAATTCAACAAACGATCACCAACCATCATTAGTGTTAAAATGTAACATTTTTTTGTTAAACGATCGTAATGTTATTTTTGTATTTTCCATGAAAAATCTAAAATAAACAATCAATTGTTAAAAATTTACACAGCTTGCCAAAATTGTCAATATATTTTTGAAATTGTATTTGCCAGAAAAAAAGGTGTTAAATTGGCACAATCTATAGAAGAAAAGTCAAAAATATTTCATTATGTGAACATAAGTAAATAAATAAGAATATAAATAAAGTCAAGAATTAAAACACGATTCTTTGTGAGGACATGCTGTTTAAGACAATTGTCTTATTTTAAGTCAATAAATGTTTTTAAAACCAATAAACAAAATTTTTGACATACATGAAACAAATAGTACATTTTCTTCTTTATACAAAAAGAGTCCTTTAAAAAAATTGCTAAACAAAACGACACACAGTGTCACATTTGGCAGTTTTAAAACGACAAAATTCCAGTTTTGGAGAAATTGGACGGAAATTTCATATTGTGTTCGTAGACATGGCCGTAAACATTCCCTTTTAAAATGGGCGGGTAGAATCAATGACGTTACCTTACTGGAAATTTTTTAAATTAATTTGTGTAAATTTTATTAAAATAAAAAATACTTGAAAGGAATGCATGGCAGGATATAATCACACCAATTCCAGTGCAATATCATCATAAATAATTTGTTTTCAATACCCTATCATTTTGCAATAATTCTTAACAAATTGCTAGTAAGAGGTGCCACACATTTTTTTCTAATATTTTAAAAAATCACAAAAAGTCGCACGCAAAACTTTCAAATTTAATATTATGGATGTCTTTTTTATATAACAATTGCACTTTTAAATTAGAACTCTTTGAAACTTTGGTTCTAGCTCATTAAAAATAGAATTTCTAAAGAAAATACATTTTTAAATATTATGATTTCTTTTAAATAACAAAAAATTGTTTCAATATTATTTTTTTAACCTAACAAATTATGATAAAATAATTTGGATAAATTTATTATTATATGTCAAAAAATCATAATCATAATCATAGCAGTAAAAGAACACACTTCTTTACAAAAATTTTAAATAAAATTAAAATATTTTTAAAAATAGTAAATTTGAAAATGCCTTTTATAGTTTGCGAAAAACTTATAAAACACTAATATTTCTTTTTCAAAAGGATATTATTGTTTCCTAGAGTAGTATTCATGACAGTCCATACCATTTCTGGTATGATCATATGATTTTATGATTCCGTTGACAGATCTAACGTAAGTTGCGTAGTTTTGCGGTTTCGCAAAATATAAAAGGCACCTCTCGTATTTCTGGCTATAGATTTTTTCCAATATTTTAAGAGTTTTTTGTATACCCTTCACCACAGGTGTAAAGGGTATATGTAAGTTTGTCATTCCATTTGTAACTTCTACAATATTCATCAAAGACCCCAAAAAGTACATATATTCTGGATCCTTATTGATAGGGGAGTAGATATGAAGATGTCCGTCTGACCGTCTGTCTGTTGAAATCAGTTTTTAGAAAGCGTCAGTTATCGGATATATATGTTATATACATAAAATTATAGGAAATATTCCTTAAAAAATCGCTAATAAAAATGAGCAAAATCGGTTGATAAATAACTGAGATATCTGAAAAAATCCGAAGATACTCCCAAAATATCGTATTTGTTGTAGGCTTTTCTCGGGTCCTATACAAGCTAGCGACTTCGTTTTTGCACGAAAAATCCAAAATCTTTCTTCAAATTTTTTTTCTGAAAAAAATCGATCCACTATATCCCATATATCGGCCAAAACACATTTTTAGACTTTTTGAAGCTCCTATATAAGCTACGGGTTTCGCTATTGAACAGGTTGGTCATAAATATTTGTACAAAATTTCGGTTTTTTAATCAACAAAATTCGTCCATAAACAACCGAGTTATGGGTCAAAAACTTTTTTTTGTATGTGCAAGTAGCTTAGTAGTCAGATTGTATATGCAGTTAGTTTGTATATATGTACATACATACATACAAAAATATATAAATATTCAATTGTTGTTGTTGTTTATATTTTTAAAGCAATGCCAGCTATGACAGTTTTTTTTTTCGTATTCAAATGTTCGTTGTTTGGAAAAAAATTTAGATTTATAAATGTGAAAATATGAAAGCATACGTTAAGGCGAAAATTTTATTATTTGTCGGTAATATGGTAATATAGTAATATGTTAATATGGTGAAGCGTAGATTCGGCACAGACGAATCTTTTTTTAATTTCATCCATAATTTTTTTAATTTAATCTATAATATAAGATGTGTTTACTTTAAAATGTGAAACACATTATTTCAATTAATAAAATTTTGCTTTTGTATTTTTTTCGTTCTGTAAATGTAAGACCTAAACCCAAAACAAACATAAATACACAACAAGAACACATATCAACTCCGTTACGTTGCATTAGTTCTACAAAGTTGGTATCTGCACAATGGCATTCCATTTGTTCATATTCAATTAAAGTCCTCCAGAATACAAATAAAAATAAAAAAAAAAAAATGCTAAACAAAAAGTGATACATTTGTTATTTATTCATTCTTAACTGAAATCTTTCACTTTAATCTTATATTAGTCAATACGACTGACTGAAATAATGAGTGTATAGGTGAGCGATAAAATCCCCACACAACTATAAGAAAACTCACAGACACCATTAAATTTTCGCTTAATCACTGTCCAAAGGAGAAAAAATTGTTAATAATAAGAAACGAATACAGGTACACATGAGAGTGTTTGTGTATCCTTCTTTTTTAATATGACAGCGCCAAGTCAGTGCTCATCAAGCCACCTCGTATTTGTTGTTCGAAATATGGTTATGTTAAACGTAGCAGCATTTCAGTTGGTAAGCTAAGGGGATCAGTTCAATGAGCATTTGAAATATAACAGCCACCACGCCTGTCAAACTTAAATAACATTTCATTGAAAATTCCAATGTTTTTTGTTTCTCTTTCTTTTTTTTTTTTTTCTGAGCCACAATGAACTAAAAATGTGAATTATATTAATAATGTATTCTATGTTGTTTTTGCTTTTGTATGATAACACATTATAAATAAAAGAAAAAGAATCAAGCAGAACAAGTACCAACAAAAACACCTTGTAGTATGATGGGTATTGTTAAAACATATGATTCGTTGTTATTTTATTTATTTATTTTTTTTTGTTGAATATGGGTTTTTGGGCATTTGGTTTTTTATTTATTTTTTTGGTAAGTCAAGACAATTGACAAATTAGCGTCATTTGTCTTTTCAGTCAAAACAATACTACCACCAAAGTGCGTTTAAACCAAAAAAAACAACAGAAAATGTTGATAAGTATCGCGAGGTCTCTAAAAGGAATAAAATATTTGAAAAAAAAAAAAAAAAACTGCCACTGTATAATGATTGTGTATGTGAGTGAGCATTTAAATAAGTGGGTGTATTAATATTTTAAAAATAAATTAATAATAATCAAAAACCTACAAGTATAAAACAAACACTCGCACACACACATCGCTTTCAGGTTGCTGTCTTAAGTCTTTTGTTTTTGTCGTTGATTTTCCTCAACATAAATAGTTTTTTCCACGCTTTTCAAATTATCACTAGCAAACAACACCTTTTCTTGTTAACTTTTAACAAACTAAATATTTTTGCCTATTTTATATGTTACACAATCTTACTGTTCAACTTAGAAAAAGACAAAAAAAAAAATCAAATCCAAAAATTTAAGAAACTGCGGCCTATTTATCTTAACAAATTTAAAAAAAAAAAAAACACACATTTTAAACGCATATTAATTGTTTAACATTTATTTTTAAACAATATTACCCAATGTTAAACAAGTAAATATTAGACATTAAAATATTTGGTATTTGAATTTGATATGCCAAACAAAATATTCATTTGCTAGTTGTTGGTTTCTTTCTTTAAATTTGGTGTTACTTTGATTGGTGTTCATTTGTTGGTTGGTTGGAAAATTAATTAGCCAAGAAACATTTTAGTCTGTTTGTCTACGGTTTAAATGTTGAGCTGGTTATTTTGGATAAAAACAAAAAAATTAAGAATAAAAAATGTTAAAATGCGTGTTACATGGTCATCAGTCAAACTACTGACTGACTCAACACAAACATTTTTATATTAAAATAAGCTTAAAGTTATTTGTTATAAATGTTATTTACAAATTAATGTGTGCGTATGTATGTTTGGTCTTTTGTTACTCAATCGAATATGGTTTTTTGTATGTAATCATTCATGGTTAAGTATGATTGAATTAAAAGGTGACATATGTTAGCGGTAGATAAATGGGACGACAATTCATTTTCTTCAAAATTATTTCAAATTAAAACAAAACATTTTGAATCGAACATGTTTAACAACACTCACTTAAGTATGTGTTTAATTGATTGTTGAAGGTATTGAAATCAATTGTATTGTAAGGTTTTTGAATACAAATTTGTATTTTTTTTTAAGGCGGCATTTTTGCAATGAGGAAATTATGTATATGTGTATAAAATATGGTAGTGATAGTATTAGAAACATTATTTCGCGCGTATTAATATCAGCCGATTGAGTTCATGTTTATAAGGACTGCGCACACAAAAATTGGTGCACACTTTTAGGCTTACAACTTTTACTCGATAAATTTTGTTTTAATCTTTATATATATATATTTTTTCATAAATTTAAAATTTAATAAAATTCATGCATAATCAAAATACATGTGAAGCATATGAAACAATTGCTATCAATTCGCAGTTATTATATTATGCAGGCGCGGATCCACGGGGGGGGGGGGGAAATCGGAAATTCCCCCCCCCCCCAAAATGGATTTTGACCTAAGAAAAATTAAAAATCTACAATAGGAAAAGGAAAAAGTAAAAAATCTTTAAGAAATTAAGAATTAAGAAAATCTTTAGTGAAAATAAAAGAAGGAAAAATGAATTTATCCTCAATATAGTCTAAAAACTGCCAAACTATGTTTGGAAAAAAGTATTTATCTTAATTTTTCTTTGAAAATTTTTAATGTAATAAATGGGTTTTTAAAATTGGGACTTTCTTAATAAAAGAAAGAAAATGCAATTCCAGCTTAAACTTTACATGCGATTAAACATTTATAAGTGCTAGTTTCATCAGTCGTATTTTAATTACACTAACTAATGTTTTAATAATACTTAAAAATTTTGACTCCATTAAAACAAATTTTATTTTATAAATCAGAATCTTTTAAAAATTTTGTACGAAGCAATTTTTTAACATCAAAAATAAAGAAAAGCATTTACACAAACAAAATTTTATAAAAGTTAAATTTTTTTTTAATAAAGAACACAAATGTTTTCCTAGCTCTTTTACATAAAAATAATATTTTTTTTTTTTTCTAGATTTAATAAATTTTACATATGATGAGAATTTTGGTTCACTATACAGATTTAACTAAAAATTGTAGTCTAAAAATTGTAATTTTTAAAGAAAAATATTAAAAAAAAGTTTATTGAAAATATTCATAATTTTGTGTTAAGAAAATAATTCTTCAAATAAAAACCATTAATTTAACATTTTCCCAAGAAAATGTCTACCATTTTTCTGGAAGACGGTGACAAAAATAATACTTTTCTCTTAATTTTCCCCAAATATTCTATTAAACCTTCTGAAAATTGTACTTTTTGTCGTACATCTGTGTGAGCAATATTCATATTTAGAAATTAATTTTTAAATACACTCTAAAACATTGAAAAATCACTCGGGAAATGACATAATTAGCATCATAAATAAACTTTTTTAAATGCATCTCAAAATTTGGAGTTATGCTTAATTTTTTTTTAAGTTCCTGTATTTTTTTTTTCTATTAAGCTTTTTTGAAAGTGGAATAATCAAGTTTGTTGTCGTATTTATTTCTTTGGTTTGGAATAATAATTTATTTACAAAAGTCAACAAAAAATATGCAATATGCAATTAATTAAACAAAATTTTTGCTGTGAATATAGCAAGATTTAGTTTTTTTAATATAGAGTCATTCCATTTAAAATCACCAGCTGATTTTCTCACCTCTTCCAAATTATATAATATTTGGTACAATCCTATCACGATATTTACATAGAACATTCAAAATGATTCCATCATCCACATATATATTTTTCACGAATTTAAAAATATTACTTTTTGAAATACGCGACCGCTAAATTTAATTCGCAAATTATCCACCAATAAAATTGAACATAAAAACATATTTCAGGTATCATTTTAAAGGTAATTTCATTACATTTACTTCAATGAACGTTGTAACGTAAATAATTTGGAAGACATTCGTATTTTTAAAAAGACAATTTTCCTCATTTTAAACATAAACACGGCATTTGAGTTACCAGCGTCAATATTATTCTTGCCGAATTTTATTACATCTAGATAATTTTTGGAAGAAATAGGCGAATTTTATAATAAATATTTCGTATTTATTATGACATTTGTGGTAATAACTCCTAAAATATTGCGAGTCCCAGAATGCTACTTTCCACCGTTATAGAAAACATTTTCATCATTAACATACATTTTTTAAAATTTTTAAAAATACCACTTTTCGAGATATTATTGATATGAATATGGACCATTTTGATGTTGAAATAAAAATCATGTTATACGTCATATTAAAGGTAATTTTGATACCTTGTCATATTACATCTCAGTAAATTATCATATCATAAATACTTTAAAAGATATTTGTAATTTTGTGCATACAACTTTGTACATATTTTAAGCTACTTTGCACATTCAAATCGCGATATTTCGAGAACCACTTGATAAAATTATTTGAAATTTGAATTAGTCTTAATTTTGACAGGAATAATAATTGTACCAAATATCATTAAATTCGGAGATGTAAAGTAAAAAATCGTAATTTTTCGTGTTGGTTTTAAATGAAATAACTCTATAGTTAAAAGCTACGTTCTTCATACTAAAATATAAAGTGATTTATTTACATAATTTTCACTAGATTTTCTTCACGGGCTCCTCTTTGCAGAAAAAATTATTACCGTACATTTTTCAATTAACATATAATATATTCCAGTAAAAATTGAATTTAAGTAAGATTTTATTTCACAAATAGAAAGTTCTTATTAATTCAATCATCTACTTGATTGATTTAATAAATTGTTTAACTCGAACATTTTTGCTATTTTTCATTTTTTATAGTAATTGATATAATAATTTTAGTGAGATTTTAAAATTTAAAAAAGTATTTTATTCAATGAGTTATTCTCTAATACATTTGTTTATTGGATACTTGTTTCGGTGTTATCAGATTGACTTCAAATTTTACACCTAAGTAAGAAAATAAAAAAATTAATGGTTATATTTTCATTGTTTAAAAATTCCAGTGACGATAAACAAATTAACCCCCCCCCCCCCAAATGCTTTGGCTGGATCCGCGCCTGTATTATGGCAGATATAGCAAACAATTATTGTATGAAATATATTGTAGAACAAATTTATAGACTAACAAGCCTTGATAAATGACAATTTTAACCGACAAATATACGCAAAATATGATAACTAATATCTACTCCGTATGAGGTTGCTCATCTTCATGGACATACCTGCATTATTCTTAATTTTATATGGAAATTATTTACTCAAAATGTTATGGCTTAGTTAATGTTACAAAAAGTGGTTTCATAATAATGTGCATCCAAATTCACTGAGAAATCCCGTGCTGCAGAATCAATTTATACCTGTATTATGGGTATACAGGTATAAATGGACCATACTTACTACAATGCGACTTTGAGGGGTCTTCCTACAACATTTTTTTCTACTGCCCTCAGAAAATATCCCTTCCAATTATTAGAAAACACAACGAATTTTAATTTGTCTGGATTGATCTCGCTTCTCATCATTACAAAAATAAAAAATATTGCTGCTATGTACCAACAAAAATTAATCCAATAAATTTTCCAGAATTCAGACCATGTGAAATGAGCCAAAAGAAAAATATATTTAAAAAACACTTAAGACTCAGGGAAAAATCAATTCAAATTTAATAAGAAGATTTGTATGTACACATTTTTTTCACGCAGTCTTTATTTTAAAGAAATGTAATTCGTCTTTCTACCCCCAAAACTTTTAAATAGTTGATATTAAACCTAATTTTTTAATAATATTTAATTAGAAAATAATATTAAAATGCAAAAATTTAGAAATAATTTTCTACAAAATCATTTCGCAAATAAACATTATACATTATATTTTAACTAAAATTTTAGGCTTTTTACCAAACCAAAGAACCATGACGAATTAGTGCTAACAGATAGATCACTTTGAAATGCAAATTTATTTAAATTTATAAACAAGGCAACCTCATTAAATGGATTTCACATTTTTGGACATATTTTAATCCAAGTTTAAAAAAAAAAAACAAAATCTTAACAAAAACATACTATATGGGTGGTCCCGATTTGAATGGCGTGAATTTGTTAACTTGTTTATTTTATACGATTTGCATTAACGAACTAACAAGCAACATACACACACACAAATACTTATTTATTGCGTCTACAGACAATAAACGGCAGTAAACAGACAAGTAAATGACAGTTTCAGAAACAATCATAATTTTCAAAAAATTAACAAGGTTTTAAAAATGTTTTTATTATTTTTTATTTTATTACATTTCATTTCTGGCCAATTAATCCCCAGATTTGACATGTAAACCCCCAGTCAACACACTTTGTTATTTAATTTAGTTTTTTTTTCTTTTATTTTCTACTTTTTTCTTAATACTTTTAAATGTTTTAACACAATAAAAAATAAATACATTTAGCCTCATTTTCTATAGTTTAAAGGAATGTTATTTATGAAAATGATGGATCTACTGTCACTAAAAAATTCATATAATTAGAAAACCCATTTCAAAAAAACTTATATATATATATATATATATATATATATATATATATATATATATATATATATATATATAAATATACAAAAACAATATACTTGGTTAAGACAACAAAAATTATTTAAAGAAAATTAATACAATAAACCTTTCAGATATAAGTAAAGAAAAACGAAAAAACCCCAAAATAATATTCTCTTAAAAATATTTACCAATAAAATGGCAGCGCATTATATTAGACAATTTGGAAAAGAAAAAAATCAAACTTTTTTATCTTTTATATTGTTTTAAAACTTAATATGATTGTTTTACTTTATTTATTTATTAAGTTTTGGTATTCTCATTCAAATTACTTTTTACTTTTCTCTACTATTATTTTTTGGGGGGTTGTGTGTCCTTTATGCCAAACCTAACATAAACATTTTTATATGCAAGATATTTGTGTGAATGTTGTACAAAAAAGTTGTGGTCATTTTTCTAAGTTGTTTTTTTTTTTTATATGCAAAAAAAGACTATAAAACATGTGCACATTTATGTGTATCTCATACTATTAAATAAATAGAATTTGTGTAAACTATTTGGAAAAAAATAAAGATTTTTTGTTTTTTAAGAATAAGCAAAATAATATGTAAATCCTTAAGAGATAATGCGATAGAGCTGCACAGTGACAGCAGCACAAATTGACCAAGACAGTTAAATAAAACATTTCCTATGATTGGTACGCTACAGGAGGAAATTAAAGTTAAGAACTTTAATATGAATTTTAGATGGAACAAGGAATATCTTTTTCCCTCCTGTTTTATCACGCAAAGAAAAAATATGGTTCCTGTGACCATAAACTAAGAGCAACATACTATGATTTTAATATATGATTCCAGGTTACAATAAGTATATTTGTACGTAATCATTATTATGATTCCAATTTATAATTTATTAGTAAGTTTCCATAACCTTATTAGTAAGTTTTATAACCTTTTCTTAAGTATTGCTTTCAATTTCATCATGTTTTTATCATTTAATAATTCCATGTTATCATATATATAAACTAACTTCATCATATACATAATTCCATTTTATCAAAATTATTCCATTCAATCATATATAAGAACTAATTCCATCATAAGTATAATTCCATTTTATCATATATATAAACTAACTTCATCATATATATAATTCCATTTTATCATATATATGATCCCATATTTTCATATTTATATTCATTTGTACCACGATATGTGGTATATTCATCATACTGAATAAAAACAAAACTTGTCAATTTATATTTGTTCATATATAAACTAAATGAGAATTATAACTACTGGACTGATACACAAAAATGTGTATTCAAAAGGCATTAAAAGTTAATGGCTTACTGGTTGTAGAATTAACCAAATTTGTAAAATGAAATGAATTGTTATGTAATTAACTAAATTGTTGTGAAATTGACTAAATGATTGGATTTATTCATAAATATGATTTCATATAAACATATTTAAATACATATTATAATTCAGTGAACCATATTAAAATTTTGATTGTGGTAATCATTAAATGATTAAACAGAATCATAAACGTTGCTATCATGAACACAGTATATTTAAATCAATGAAAAACGGCTATATAATCATTGAATAGTTGTGGTGATCATGCTGTAACCATGTTTTTTCTCTGCGTGATCGTAAAGTGGAATATCAGAAATTGTATTTGGAAAATAATTCTATCCAAAATTACAGAAATGAGGAAATGTCCAATGCATTTTTTTTTTAATTTAGTTCTAGAATAAAGTTTTTAAGATTAAATAAATGAAAGATATTAATAAAGAAGAAATCATGTCAGAAATCATTTATTTATTTTATGACAAATCTCTATCTGTCTCGTTTCATAAGGATCTTTTTTAAAAAAAGTTAAGTAATTAATAAATCCATAACCAAAGCTTATTACCTAGTAATAGTTATAGCTCAATTTTAAGTCGTTTACTAACCATCTACAAAAAGGTAATTTCTTATTCAAATCCAACAACAAACATTTACAAATCACAAATTTCCATTTAGGTTATTTCTTTTTTTCTCTGCAGTATTTTACTTCAAAAAGTATTACTATGCAAAAAAGAAACCAACATAAAAAACTAACTAAAATACCTTAAGGAAAATCTTATTGGTTTATAAAACTAAACTAATAACACAATATGAATATGAAAAGAAAAAAATAATAATACTAAAACGACCTTATGTTATCAAAGTTATAAAATTAACGTAAAACCCTCGTAAACATTTCCAAACTGACCAACAATCTAAAACTCATACCAACTACAAATTCATACCTTCATATTCGAAAAGAAAAACTTAAATAAAACATAATCACAGGGTTAGAGAGATTTATAATAAAAAAATATGAAAAAACAAATAAAATACAAAAAACTTTATACACTTCATGAAGTTTGTTAGAGGGTTTTTATTTGTTGCCAAAGAAAGGGCCAAAGACCATTATGAGTTGTAATAAGTTTTATTGCTAAACGTAGACAAAATCCTCTTCTACCTTAACCACTTCAAAAAAAAAAAAAAAAACTCTTTAAATGACCAATTGTAAGGACAACGGGAAAAACCAAAAACAAACAACTTTCTTAATATTTAATAATAAAAAAAGAGCATGAGCAGCAATTTTAGAAATGATTTCGCATAATTTGCAAAATTATCCTTAAAAATATACTAAATCCTTACAATCATACTAGCATTTTCATATAAGAACGTATGCATGTGTGTTAGCTAAAAATTGGACACGTGTGTGTAGATGTATTACTTCACATGTTTTTTTCTTATTCCCATATAGGGGGGGAAGCAAAACAAATGCGTGCATATATGAATTGTCACTATGGTCTGAAAAGTAAAATTGTTTCTATATACATATAATGTATATAAAAATAAATAAATTTTGATGCCTTTCAGCTATATCTAAATACGGAATTAATTCGATATTTAAAGATTAAAAAACTAATTTCTATGATGAAAACGAAAAAAAAATCAAAATAATCTAATTCTGTAATTAAGATATGATAACAAAACCAAATAACATTTATGTGAAATTTTAGCGCTTTAGAGATATTTTTGGAAGTGGCCCTTAGATGGGAGCAATGGTCAATTATGAACCGATCGTCATAAAATATGGCAGAATGGTTACTGCTTATATAAAACTTATTTGTGACTATAGGATTTATTAATGTTAAATTGATTGTCGGTGGTGGGATTTAAATGGGATCTAAGGTAAAGTACTACGTACGTATTAAAACTCGTTCGTTAAGGACATTTGTATGGGAATAGATGAAATAACGGACCATTCATGATCAATTTTAATGAGCTTCGTACTTGTAGCACAAAATTCTCATGTTCCAAATTTTATCAAATTATCTTCAAAATTACGACCTTTACTTTGCTCACAAGCTTTACATGACTGATGGACGGATATCATTAAATCGACTTAGAAAGTGATTCCGAATCGAATGGTACTTTAAATGGGAGCTCAAAAATTTTTTACAAACATCAGCACAAACACATAATACCCTAACCACTAAATGAGATTGCGCCAGATATTGCAACAAACATAACTCAAGAGCTATTTATCTGAATTGGTTTAATTAAAACACTCAAAGAGAAATATAGTTGAGCATTGTTGCGGCAAAATAACTTTGTTTACCAGTTTTATTTATGGTCATTGTAATAATTTATATTATCACAACAACTACATTTTGGTTGCGGTAATCTAATATTTGTTTCCGTAAACATAATTTATGTATGACACAAGCACTTATATTCTAGAATAAGGTAAAATAAAATTTTGTCTTACAAGAATTAAATATATATATTTTTTTTTTTTTAAATCTTAAAAAATGTATTCATCTATTTTAATGAAGTAGATTCAGTTTTATTTGACATACATACATAGTATGTATCTAAATTTTATGAAATATTCCGTGCCGCAGACTTAATGTTAACCCGATTTGTTTTGAAATTAACAAAGTCCATTAAAAAATCTATTGTACGTAATATTGAGAAGTATTTTATTGCTATTGGAATTTGTTAATGTCAAAAGCTTGTTTGTTTTAATGACAATCAGTCCCATTGTGAACTTATATGTTTCTATAATTCAAAGTTATAAGTTTTTATTTCTTATAAAATATTTGTTTTCTACTTTTTTTATACGATTTAGCAAAACTTTTCTTTATATTATTATTATTTTTTGTATCTTTTTTTGCAAATAATATAGAAAGAAGCATATGTTTCCAACAAAATAAACAAAATCTGCAGAATAATAGAGAAAAAACTGCTGTATTTTATGACAATTTTACCTGATTTGATTAAAATTTTGTTTTTGGTAAAAAAAGTATATAAAAAGTATTGTAGAGATTATAAATGAGATGTTGGTAAGACACAACAAACAGACTAACAAAACTTAAATGACGAAATAGAAATTGCTTACCTTTGTGTACTAAAACTGCCATCAAGGTAATTGGAAAAAATTATAAGCATTTGTGTGTTTTTACAAATAACATTTCGTTACCATGAACGAAATACATTATAAAAACCTTGCTTTCTCTGTAAATAAAGAAAAATAATATAAAAAAAATTTAAAATCAATTATTATTATTCAGTAGCTCGATTTTATTATTTTTCATATGTACTTAGTTTCCATTTTATCTTAATCAAAATACAAATATAATTTTATATTTCAATTCTGCTAATTAACGGTTACGAAATACAAACACAGTTACTAACAAATGTGTATGAAATAAAAGAAGAATTTGTGTCTGTAGTCGTTGTATGTATTTATTAGTTAGACAATCTATAATTATAAACTGTCGATTCCCCATCACACAATGCATTAAATAATAATTGCAAACACGACAAAAATACTTAAAATAAAAATGGTGTTTAATTTTCACTATATCTCTCTCTTCCTGTCTACATTATATTCAACGCATACACATGTATACATACATACGTATGAATGTATGTAATCATATCAATATTTAGATTGTAAATACACAGTACTATGATCTGAATTTCGGTATACAAGTTTAATTGCCAATGCATGTCTAGTATTGTTTGTATAGTTTGCGTGAATTTGCCAAAGTTTAGTGCTTCATTTCAACGAATTATCAACATTTCATATAAAAATCTACATTTTTGTACGCGCGCTGCAAAAACAATAAATAATTATAGAGTATGAAATGTATGTAGGTATGTATATTTACACACAATTACCCATATCCATACTTTTACATACTAAATATGTCGACTATGGCATCAGTTACGTGTATTTTATACGAATTTACTTACTTGCATGTGGACACATCAACACCGCCATATTGTAGCACGTTTTTTTTTTTTAAGTGCAAAAGTGTCACCACTACCATGTTTAAAATTTTAATGCAAATACATTAGTACATTACAAAGTTTCCACGCAAGTTTTGTTTAAAACCTATAAAATCAGTATCAAGTTATTCCAAATTTAGTCGAATATATTTATATATTCGAGTAATTAGCAGAAATGTAAATATTTAGATGATTATGATTAAGGAATTATAAATCTTTTCTCGACTGACGATTAAAAATAAAATTAATGAGATTTTTCTTTCATGCAAAAGTTTAATAAAAATTAAAACAGTAAAAGTTTCTTAGCGATAAAGCTATAGTAATGCTACAAACAAAATAAGCAATCATATCATAAAAATCTTGATTTCATTTACAATTAAATGAAGGTACCTATAGTAAAAACTACATTGAAATTGTGCGACTATATGACGTATACGTAATATATCGCAAAAATTCTTCAATTTAGCACAATTGTTTTAATCATTTCGAAAGTATTGAGCAGTAAAAAAGTAAGATTGAACCGGCTTAAAGACAATTTTAGTCCGTATCTTTTGGTGTTTCATTTATCTAAATCGGACAAATCTCGAGTTATGGTAAACTAAATTGGAATGATCATTATATAATAGAAAAAACTGAAGGCAGATTCTTGTTTAGCACGTCACATTCTTTATAGTCCACCTATGTTTTTTTGTTTTTTTTAAGGAGGATTTATTTGCGGATCAGTTATTAGAAATCGAAAATTCAAGTTACAATTCCTGTTTTGACAAACTTTTGTAGCACGAAAGTTAAATATATTTGCCCCTGAATTTTTAAAGTTAAAAAGGCAAAAATATACTTATGTATATCTAGTTATATACACATTGAATATACTTGACTTTTTTACATAGATGCGGGTAAATTATTTCTAAATTATTTTTTTTATAGAAAATTGTATGTATTTTTTAAATTCACTAAATAAAAAAACTTGTCATACAAGATCAAGAGTTTATAATTTTCCTCAACCTTGGCAGTCATCAATACTACTTAATTGCTATATTTTAAATTAAAGTCATCAGTATTATAGTTGGCCAATAGCATTTTGAATATTAAATAGTCTGTCTACTACTCCTGTAAGTGAAGACTTGACAACTGCCGCTTAAGCTTATTGTATGGGTTGTTAATGAAGGATCTGGCCGAAAAATAACTAATAAAAAGAGTGGTTGGACCACCTTGTAAACAAGTAACAAACGTTATTGGAAAAAGCTTCAAAGCAAGTTGAAAGTCATACATCACTTTTAAGTTTGTGACGCCTTTTTTCTTAAATAAAAACATAAAATATTTATATGTACAATATACATATGTAGTAGGTATATATGTACGTATTGGCCATTATTATTTTGCAATAAAAGGAATTTCAAAAGTCTGGTCTTTGAGAGGTAGAAAAGCAACAAGAAAAAGTATATGCCAATCATTTTAAACATTATTGACGACATTAAACACGCATCGGCCACCGTTGCTGTAATTATTTATTGCGCGAATAATGCCAAAGATGACAACAACCATGATGACTTTCAAAATCATGCTGCCAAAAGGAAGTAATAAAGTGCAGCTACCTACCAATACAAAATTAGTGGTTTCTGGGGCTGGATTGTATAAATAAATGAAAAATTACTTGAAAAGTGGAGGCCATATTTGGTCAAGTGTAAATTTCTCAAATGCTTTTTTCATGTTATTTCTTTTTTTTTTACGTAAAAACATATTTAAACAATGGCTGACAATATGTTGGTGGTGGCAAGTATGAATTTTTTATTGCATTAGTTACTTACATATGTATGTAAAATATACCCTCGCAAACACTATGTAATGTATACTGTCATACATATATGATGAAGCTTATGCTGACATGTAACACGCGAGCCACTGCCACCGATTTGATCTTTAGATTCTATTGAAGTTTTTGTTGATATTTTAACAGCGTCTAGGCGGTAACATTATGAAAACCGCAACCACATCAACAAAGAATTAAATAAACGTAAAAACTATATAATAAAATGTGATTGCGTGTTTGATTTATTCACCTAATGTATGTTTTGTACACTTGTTCACATTTTTATTCAGTTTTTTTTAAGTTTTTGATGGAGATGGTGAGTATTTATAGTGGCAATCGTGTAAATTATAAACTAAACAAAAAAATGCAACGAAAACGTTGCAATCATCAATTTAACAAAAAAATTAACATTTTATTTTTATATTTTTGCTAAAGCATTTTAATTTACTATGTACCTAAATACAAACATTGTTGAAACACTGAAAATAAAAATAAAACAAGTGAGGATGTTATATATACCCACCATCAACTTTTGAACCTTTTACGTTATATGGGAGGTGGGTGGTAAAATGGGCGGACCACGCCCAGTTTTTATTTTCTAGTTTAAATTGGTCCTTGAACTATTTGAAAACAATTTCGTTGACGTTTCACCTTATATGGGAGGTAGACGTTAAAATGGGTGGACCACGTTTCCAAAATTACATTGACCTTCAAATTATTTATACAAAATTTCGATGTCGTACATGTTTCTGTTTAAGAGATATCAGCAGAAAAGTGTGAAATTAAGCTACAACAGACAGCCCGTGTTTCTAGTATTTAGCCCATAACTTTTTATTAACCGATCTTGCCCATTTTCAATACCAAACAAACCATATATAAGATAAGTATTCGAGCCAAACCTCGTTCTCCTAGGTTGTTCCGTTCGAGTCCTATCCTGCTTTCAAAAGACAGACAAACAGACGGAGAGACGAACGGGCATAGATAGATCGACTCAGAATCAAGCCAGGACCCAGAAAATATATACATCATGGGGTTTTAAACGATTCCTTCGACATGTTATACACGCAATGACAAAATTTAAAAATATTTGTAATATGTACTCCCCCTATTACAACAACTTGTTATACACATACATACATATTTATATATATATAAAAATAAATACCTCTTATAGTTAAGGATTAAAGAAAGCGACAAAAGCATGTAAAATTAAACACTTCCAACTTAAATTATACATATTTTACTATAATCAGCTTGCGGGCATTACAAAAGTAGTTCATCTTTTTTTTTATAGCCATTGACATGTGCCGCCATTTATTTTGATCTCAGCCGGTGTTTATAGAAGAATATGCCAGTGTTTTGTGGTAGTAAAGCAGATGATCGCTCTAGATCTATGTGATGTGGTTTTTAAAAATGCTCGTAAACAAAAAATTAAAAAATAAACTTAAAGAGTTTTTCACTTTTATTGCTCTGTATGCTGCATGATATATATACATACATATGTACTTAACATATAAAATAGCGAGCAGCCAGAATATGAATTTATGTTTCATTAAATATATTCAAATTTACATGAATTTCAAGATAGAATACATACAGAGAGCAATATTTATTGTTATGCTGTTCTAGTTTTTTATGGCCATTTAGACTCATATGTATTTTTTTGTCGAAGATTAAAAAAAAAAAATATTAAAAAAAGAGAAACGACAATTTTCAAATTGTCAATCCATATTTCTTTGACGCAATTTGCGAATGTCTAAACAAAAAGTGTTTAATATTGACTGCATCCATATAAACAAGATAAAAGTTACTTCAGGCATTTCAGAGATGAAGAAGAAAATGGAAAATTTACAAACAATTAAAGATTTTTTCCCAGATATACTTCAAGTGCGTTGAGCTACAATGACCACGGTAATATAAATTTCAGCTTAGACAAGGTAAAAATAATTCCTGACTGTTTCTATATAACTTAGTCTTAACTTAAATAAATATCTTAACAACAAAAAAACGGCAATTTTTTCGAAAATAGTTTTTTCTTTTCAAAAAATTTTTATTTATTCACAAGAAATAGGGTAACATATTACTCCACCATTTACCTTCTAAACAATTGCAAAATATTGTCTTTTTGCATTTTAATTGATGTAGTTGAACTTTTTTCTTCTGAATTGTAATTGAAGTTAACAAATGGAGCGAGCATTCAATATATAGTCAGATTCTACAATCATTTGAATTTTGCACATATGTTTGTATGTAAATTTGTCCTGTCGCAAAAATACACGCAGTAATTTCATCTTTTACTTCAATTGTCTTTCATTCTCTTCATCTATCTATCTATTCTCTAAAATGCTGTTAAGAATCCAATTTCACTTCTCAGTGCAAAAAATAAAAAATAATCCAACATCTATTAAAACCAAAAGGGCCACAGAAAAATACAAAATTTATACGGAAATTTCACAGGCCTGTGCGTAAGTATGTGAACGAACATGTTGTGTGTGTTTGTATATGTGTG
This sequence comes from Protophormia terraenovae, assembly GCA_951394005.1. NCBI lineage: Eukaryota > Metazoa > Arthropoda > Insecta > Diptera > Calliphoridae > Protophormia > Protophormia terraenovae. The sequence continues at coordinate 151,592,823 of OX596074.1, forward strand.
TGTGTTTTATATTGACTACAAACTTTAGTGCAAATGTTTCCACGGTATAAAAGGATTCATTTAATACAAACAACAAACACTAAACAAATGGGTGAAACAAATAACAAACAAACAAATGGATTATAATTTCAATTCAAATAAACTTAATATGGGTTTATGCAACAATATACAATAATACACATACATTCATACATACATATTTATGTAGATGTGTATGAATGCATGTAGCTACTAGCAAAGAGTATGTAAAAAATCTATTCTACATGTCAATATATTAAGAATGACAACATATGTAGAAAATTGTTTTTACGTGTAGTTTACACAATTGTACGCCACACACACACACACATAAACACAATTTTCTTATTTGTCTTACTTTTTGTATTTGGAAATTGAAATTTTATTTTTTTCCTTAAAATTGTTTTACTAATGAAATAGCAACATCATACTCATAATTTACTGTAAAAACTTCCTCTACTCCTGCTTTAAAAATATTAACAACCTTTGGAATATTTTATGTTTTTATTTCATTCCAACAGTAATTTAATCACTGTTCTGCTATTTGAATAGAGATGTAAATATGTTTGTAGTGAAATGGAGATGTGGATCTAATAAAGAAGTTTTATGTGCGTGTAAATGTCATAAAACTGACATAAAATCATGACTGTAACATTTACAAAACATTGCTAAGAAGAAAAAAAAGTTTCCTGACCATTTAAGTTGCAAGTTGTGTGTTTTATTTCTATTCACTCGTATTTATGCCTACAACATCAATCACTGTGATTGCCATTAAATGCCACTAGGTGGCTGGTTGGTTTGTTAGTTGGTTGTTTTGTTGGCTAAAAGATGCCGCCAGTTAAATATCTTACAAAATTCCATTAAATATTCGTACATACTTACATACGTTCGTAAAACAAAACTGAGTGACAACTTTGGAAGGGTATTTATTTTGAATGCGTTCGTTATGTGTCTTTGTTTATTTCTAGTTTCCCAAATGGTTAGAGTTTCGTATCATCGAAGTAATTTCTGTTTTTTTTTTTTTTGTTTTAAGACCGCCAAATGTCCAATCATTAAAAAAAGTGAACAAGAGTTTAAGGTTTCGCGTCAAGTTTCACACAAAATTTGGCGGTTTTTTCGAGTTTATTAGTATTTTTTGTTGTAATACCATTGCAAATAGTTGTTGCAGTAGCATACTTAATTGGCAGTTCACTTTTATGTGACAGCGAAATAAGTCTACACTTAAATGTCTTAATTTTTACAAAATCACATACAGTAGAACAAAATGTAAAAGAAAATGTTTAAATGAAAAATATTTACTTATGCAATTAGCGCAAAAGAAAAGAAAAGTTTATCACTTTAAAGTATACCATTCGACTCAAAATTACTTTTTGAGTTGATTTGAGGATACACGTCCGTCCATCTCGATGTGGGAATTTTAGAATACGAGCTAATCATAAATATTTTTTTAATTGTATAAAATTTTGAATTTACTGAAATATTGTGTGAAAATATTTCAAAATTCCAACCAATATAAAATATATTCGCTAGATTTACTATATTTGAAATAAAAAAATTGTTTTGAACAAAAATCTAGCAAATTTTAAAATTAGCATTGTCGCATCTTAAACTCAATATAATATATAACATTTTTAATGAAGATGTTATTTTACCCTACACCACCATGGGTTGTTGGGGTATTATGTGTTTGTGCTAATATTTGTAACGTACATAAAAAATATTCGGACCGATTTAACAATGTCCGTCCGTCTGTCTATCTGTCTGTCTGTCTGTCTGTCTGTCTGTCTGTCTGTTTGTCTGTCCATGTAAACCTTGTAATTATATAGGACGAAGCCTATTGAAATTGGTAAATTTGTTCACTTAGCTCCTATACAAATGTTCTCCCAGAATAGGTGTTTAGTAGTCATAAATGCCTTACATATAGCAATATTTTAAAGAAAATCGGTGCAAAGAAGTTTTGTATAAGTGTTAATATTTGTGCCAAGAAGATCGGTCTATAATTGTATCAAAGCATTATTCTGTATTTGCATATTTTTTTACATTTAGTAAAAGTGTTTTTCTACAATTGGCCACAGGTCTAATACAAGTCCCCTTCCCGGATTTTTATGCTCATACACAATGGTGTAGGGTATCATATGGTCGGTCTCGACCTTCTATATCTTTTTTTCTCGTTTTTATTCATACATTTTAAAAACAATATTTTTCAAATTCAAATATTTTGTGTGAAAAATATGTAATTTGTTGTTATTAATGAAACAAATTCATATATTGCAATAAAAATTTTGTATAATGTTGGAGGAGATAATACTTTATAAGATACCAAAATTGTTTGGTGGCCACATTATGTCCGTTCAACTGTCTTTCCCGAAAATTGACTCTTAACCCCAAATAGTGTTATATGGTTTAAATCAATTAAAGTATTTACTTACACTAATTTTTTAAGCAAGGCCTTTAATGTTCTTACTAACATTTCGCTAAATGTCATAAATGTTTAAACATATATAACACTGGTCGACAAAAATTCTCTCCAAATTATGGATTTTGATGTGCTAAACACGAATCTGCTTTCAGTTTTTTTCATCAGGTCTGGAATTTTTTTATAAGCGTGTCTAATATTTCACCCATAATAAGGCTCTTATTCTAGTATATTTCACCATAACTTAAAAACGGTGTGTATGTGCTCAATAGTTTCGGAGTTATTTCGAAATTAGTGTAAAAAAAATTATCTCATGCAAAATTTAAGAACATCAAAATGTTACAGTTTATCATCTTTATCTTAAAGCTGGTAAGGCTGCGAATAAAATAAGGCATGTATCATTAAAATTGATGCACAAATCTTGATTTTATTCACAGTTAAGTGAAAATACCCATGTATACCTAAATTAAATTAAGTTGAAATACAGAGGTGAACAAAAAAAATTGTTTTTTTCTTGATTCTTTAGAAATTAAATTAAATTTTTTCTGTGGATTTTTTAAATTTTATCATAAGTTAACCAAGTGTTATCTAAATAATGTTTACCGAAAATTTGATTTTTAAAATTTTATTTATTATTTAAAACCAAATACAAATATAAACTCGAAAATCTGAATAATTTTTGCAAACCTACCACCTTTGTAAAAAATTCTATCACAATTAGGGATCCCAATTTCCCGGACTTTTTGATTTACCGGGAAAGCGGGAAAAAATTTTCGACTTCCCGGGATCCCGGACTAAAAACTATAATTATTATTATTACTCACATTAGCTGGTCAACTGAGACCCAAATAGGATATAAATCTATCCATTAGCAGATTTGAAACAGGATTGTAAATGTAGCGAAAATGAAATTCAAGTAATTGGTTAATCTGAATAATTGAAAGAGTAATAATAATTATTAATTTTATTTAAAACACAGAAAAATCAAAAAATAAATTCAATTAACAAATATGTTAGTAAATAATTCATTCAATTAACAGCTTTTTTAAATTTGCACCTCTCACCAAAATTGTAAAAACTGAAATACAGAAAAAAATTCTAGATTAAAAAATTAATTAAATCAATTGAATGAATTAAAAATTTAAATGAGTAAAAAAATATTACTGAAATTTGATTCTTACTTTAATATATTTATTAAGTTTTGAAGCAAAATTAAACAACTTTGTTAATTAACCATAAAACAATTTTTTTAGGACAGAAAATAGAGATGTCAGAAATTGACTAAAAAATATTTACTCAGACAATGATATCATTCAATAAAATTTTTAACTAATTTCGTAAATCATTATAAAATTTAAATTTATTAAAAGTCCACTAAAAAGAATTTATTAATTCTTAAAGAAGTGTCTGATGATCACTTTTTCGGAAACCCCTAGTTGTGATTCATACTTGAGTTCAAACGCTATTAAATTGTTTGTAGCTTCAATATCGTAATCCAATTTAAACGTAGCTTATATTTTGAAAATATTTTGACTAAAATTTTACAAATGATGACCTTATTCATATTTTAAGGTAGGTTTAAATTTAGTTTGAAAAAATTAACTTTGGACCAGTCAGTTTCAATTTATTGTTTATTAATATTCCTAATAAAACATTTGATTTCATGTTATAGATCAGACCAGATGATCTCATACATAGCAGAGAATATTATCTGTAGCTTTCCAGCTGAAAATTATATGAATAATTAAGGATTTGTTGGACTCACTTTCTAATTCTTCTCTTAAATTTTAATGTTAATGTTTTGTCAAATTTCTATGAGACAAATTTCGCTTGTTGTCTATACTACTAACAACTTATAACGAATAGGTACATATTTAAAATGTCTAAAATTAATCAGTTTTCATTAGCTGTTTTTTAGTGCTAACATTTTATTAAGATGCTTAATTGAATAAATGACATAAAGTCATCCCAAATAAACCGTTTTATATAGTGTACACAAAACATACTAATGGAATTGCCGTTAAGATTTAATTCCTAGCTGAATTTTTAGTTTAATTTTGTTTAAAAATGACTAAAATGTATACATTTTTGCTTAAATTCAAGTAGTCTTCTTCCATTTAAGTGCTTTTAAAATTCCCGGGAATCCCGAACAAAATTCCCAGGAAGGCGGGACATAAAAAATGTTTAATTTCACGGGAATCCCGGGATGCATTACCTAATCACAATATATCTTTTATGTAATATATGAAATACTTAGGGTATTAAGTTAAAATTAACTTCAACTAACATTCCATATTTTAAAAAATTTAGTTTTTGCTCTTTTTACTGAAGCATTTTTGGAACAAACTTAACTGAAAATGAAAGAACTCAACTATTATTGCATTTTCTAAGTTATACTATAATTTTAATAAGAAAGAACTTTTTATTGTTTAATTCGCATTATAGAGTTATGGAATGTTAGGAAATGCATTCTGAAATACTGAATAATCCAAATTATTGAGTAATTATAATCATGAAATTGCTTAAAAAATTTTCTCTTTAAATGAACCCTTCTAGCCTTTTTTGATTTTCAAAAATGCCTTAAAATAGCTAAAATGTTAATATTTCAACAACGAAGACAATAATTTTATATTTCTTATTAGTAACTTTATTTGTACAAAATCATCCATTTAAGCATTTTTGTGTATTTATCCGCAAAAAAAAATCAAGATTTTTTATATTTAACACAAATTTTCGCCTGCGGTGCTTCACATTCCAAATCTTGAATAACTTAACAAATTTTATGGATCTACTTCTAATAGAAATTATTTATGAATATAATTATAAAAATTTTTGGAAATGGTTAATGAAGAAGAAATTATGGTTAAAAAACAAAAAAAAAAAAAAAAAAAAAAATCACTTTAAAACATTGGATTATTTTTCAAATGAAATATAATACAAATTTGTATGGAATTTTTTTGTACGATTTTTCATTAGGTCGTTTTGCTGGCAGGCGCTCTATATTTTGTTTATAAATATATTACAATTTTGTTTTTAAATATAAAAATAACTACGACTAAAAGAGTTAAAAGAGTTATGCCGTTTTAATTAAAAAAAAAAACTATGTTTTTATAGTACAAAATTACAAATTTTAAAAAAATGTGCAAAAAGTGTTAAAAAATGCCAAAAATAATTCAAAAAGTGCTAGAAAAAGTGACAGGTGCTAGATTCACTTTTTTGGTGCTAAGCGAGTTTAAAAAGTGCTAAATTGGCAACACTGATAAACTGACACATTTTTGATGTTTTCACTTTTCAAAATAAATTTTAGTGAATTTTTTAATTTAGCTTGAAAAAAATGTTTCGGACACTTATTCCGAAATAACTCCGAAACTATTGAGCGGATAAAAAATTTATATTAGAACGACTTAAAACCAATTTAATTCCGCTTATATATATATATATATATATATATATATATATATATATATATATATATATATATATATATATATATATATATATATGTATATATATATATATATATATATATATATATATATATATATATATATATATATATATATATATATATATATATATATATATATATATATATATATATACATATATATATATATGTATATATATATATATATATATATATATATATATATATATATATATATATATATATATATATATATATATATATATATATATACATATATTGGCATTTTTATATTAATCGTACACTCCGTTTTCGAATTATAGTGAAATATACTCGAATAATCGGCTAATTTAGGGTAAAATAACGAAAAACGCCCATAATGAAAAATCTCGACCTGATGGGAAAAACTGAAAGCAGATTCATGTTAAGCATATTTTATTTTTTATTTAATTTTTTTTTTTTTTTGTCGACCAGTGTAATCAAATAACAATAAATTTCTAATTCAAAGAGTTTCAGAAAGCAGATTGAGAAATTTTATTGTATATTATAGATTGTATACCACTGTATCGGTTTAAATTACTGATTCTTTTTACTGATGTTTAACTTAACGAATGTTGTCTTTTACATTTTTATTTCTAGGTTGAAAATCCCAAAGGTTACAGCAAAATGGAAATAGAAATGTACAAAAACTTAAAATAAAAACAGCAAACAGACAATTCCTAAAATGCCACCGAATTATGTCACAAAACAAACATCGTTTTCTACAAAATGCACAAGAAAAAATAAAAAAAAAATCTGTCAGAAATTCGCGAAACTATAAAATGGATAAAGTAAAGTAATGATTTAGGTATGGGCCAATGCGTATTAATTACAAAGACTACTTTAACACAATCACGTCATGTAATCATGGTTAATAAACTTAAGTGAAATATGATTTGATTAGATTCGATTTTTTTTTTTTTTTTTCATTTATTTATAACTCAATTAGCATGACAATAAAGGCTTATAGAAATAAATGAAAAATTAGTTATAGACCACACAGGGGATAATCTTTAAAATTTGTTCCTATTCATTATGGATTAAATCGTTGCGTAGAGAGAACACCCACAATTTTTAATCCAAACAATAACGCATCAACGCTTATTAAACATTAATAAACTGTTTGTCATAATGTTGACTAAAAATAAATTTATTTGTTTTCCAAAATCAGTTATAAAGTAGTTATAAAAATTTATAATAAAATGAAAAACCAAATTTAGTATGTTGGCTGGCCAACAATACCCCCACATTTATGAGTAACTGCTTTGAGTTTACCTAGGCCTATACAGTTTTTAAAATCCATTGATTTGAACCCTAAAAAGGAGAATTTTTTAAACAATGAATTTTATTGTCCAGCAAAGTTAATGACAACATGAAGAAAAACTCTAATAAAATCTTTATTTATGGCCATAATACCACAAACAAAACAAAAAATAAAACAGGTTGATCGAGGTGGAGTTGACAATAATCAAAATAATGTAACCCAAAAAAAAATGTCACTACTCACACCTTTTATTTTTTCTAAAAATAAACAAATCTCTCCTTGGGAAATAATAAAAAAAATTAAATTCTTTAGCAATTATTTTACATTGGGATGCAGTCAATGATTGGCTATTGTTTGAGCCATCAACAATTAAATGATTAATGCGATTTGTATCAAATTTCTATAAAATTAAAACTCTTCATCTTACAATTAACAAAACATCCAAACAAAAACTCTTAAAAAAAAGGATCTTTTCAAGCAAAGAGAGTAAAAGTAAAACACAATGACAATCTATTGTTGCCTTTTTTCACTTTTTTTCAAACAATAGACTTATAGGAACCTTCTTGGGAAGACAAGTTGACATTTCTGTCTAAAAGTGAGTGTGTGCATTTCAAAATTTAAACAAGTGTTTTTATATCTTTTTTTTTTTTTTGGTTTTATCTAGAAACTGTGATACTACAGGGTTTGTGATAATCACACAGATGATTATCACAAACGCTAGATCACCGCCCTCTAAAACAAGACTTGAATTTTAAACAATAATAATAATAATATTTTGGCTATTTAACGTCTAGTATTGTCATTGTAAAACCCGTATTATTTAGGAATTACTAATAATAATAAACAGGGCAAGTTTTTCAAGCTTTTCGCTTGGAAAGTAAGCATTTGCATATTTCAAAAGAATTTCACAAAAAATGCTTATATTTTAAATCTTTGCATAAATTTGCATATAATTTATACAAAAGTTAGTTTTCTTAACAAAAACACAAATTTATGATGATTTTTTAGAGTTCAATCAATGATTTCTAAAAAGCATTTTAAGTACATTATAAATATTTTAAAGAAAAAAAATTCGGAAGCGTCAAATATGTTACTTAAAATTAAAATAGTTATATTTTTATATACATCGAAATCTAATAGAGATTGAAAGTTAAAAAATTCATATTTGTGCGTATTTTCTACACATTAATATATAAGAATGCATAAATTCGTCGGTATTTATATACATATTCATGATATTTTTGCATATTTCTGTGCATATTATACCATTTTTTCGTGCTTTTTCAAGCGCATATTTCAATTTTTTTTGTGCATATAAAAACTTGCCCTGATAATAAATAATTTACAAAATCTTACTTTTAAATATCTTAAAAAAAGAAACTCGCTTAGGAAGATATCTTAGGTATATGCCTTAATCGATAATTGAATGATTTTAGTAAAATCGCATAAAATCACAAAAAAAAAAAATTAAAAACAATTTTTTATTGTAAAAATTTATTAATTAAATTGTAATATAACCATTTTCCTTACCTCTTACCTTTACTAACTAAATACAAAAGATATCTTGATTTATTTATTAATTATTTAATTAATTTATTATGAAATATCTTAGTAAAGTCCCTAATTTTTTTGTATTAATTATATATACAATCGATCATTTTATAAATAAATCTACAATAACATAAAATTCCTATTAAAATGTACATCAATTCTAACAAACTCTGGCTAACAACCCAAAGTCAATCTGACATGCTAGTCAAGTCAGTAACTACAACAGAAAAATATTAAAACGTGTTTAAATTATACAAAATATTATATATATACAAAAAAAAAAAAAAAAAAAAAAACTCAGATGAATTCAGAATTTTATCACACTTCACAAATCGTGATTGTTAAAAGATTTTACAAGTGATCTTTTATGTTCCTAAATACAATAAAATCATAACAATACAAGTCAAATAATTTTTATATATTTATGGAATGAAGAAAAATATTTCTTTACAATTTTCTTTTTAATAATTCACATAAATTTTAAAAACCAAAAAGTAACAACAATAAACGAAATGAGAAAAATTTAAGTTAAAAAAAATACACAGATCTTTATCTACAAGAAAAGAAAATTGTACATAAAGTCCTCATTAATAGAAGAAATCACAGCATTTTTTTTTTTTTTTTTTTTTAAATAACATAAAAACACTAGGTGGTCATTTCTAACATAATTTTGTAACAGAAATATTAAATATTTATTTAAAAAAATATTTAGTAGACAAAAAGTAGTCATATTTAAATAAAAACTAATAATTCATAAAATATTTTTTAATATTTAAAACAGACCGCATGACGCCACCTCTTTGGACAAAAGAGAAATAAAATTCGAAAATAACTCATTAGTGATCATTAAAATATTTAAGATAAGATTTTTTTTTTTTACATTTTGCAAAAATTGTATACAGGTGTAGGGAATGATTAGGATTCCTTAAAATAAAAAAATCTTTCTTTTAATTTTTTTGGTTTTAAAGCGTTCAATTAATTGTGAAAGTAGGCGTGCCACAGCGATCAGCATCTTCATCGCTCAGACCTCATCATTATCAAAGGTGTTGTTATCCCCAACATCTTACAATATTAAGCTCTTAAGATAAGTTTAAAGAAAAACTAAATAAAAATGCCGCCATCACCTTATTTAAACCCATACATATACGATGATTACAGAGTGGGCAAAGACGGAATTCTATGTAGATAAAATAAGGAGAGAAATAAATTTTCTTTTTAGAATAATTCTATGCGTATTTTACTCCATCTTGGTAAGTTTTTCGGAAAATTCTGAAATGAAAAACATATTCTGTTTAAATGTTTTTTCATATTTACTGCAACATTTTATATTTTTACAGCAACGTTATTGTTATTAATGAAATACTTATTTCCCAAACCAAATTATTTTTTTTTATAGTTGACTTTTGTCCCAACCAACTAATAATCAAGCATCTGCTATATGTTGGAATTGGAGAAGGACATTATATTAGTGGTTGTGACAAATATATTTTATGTTTACCTCAAATATAATTTGTTTACAGTAACGAATATTTTATTGCCAACACCATAATATGGTTATAATATAATTTTAAAATTATTAATTATTTTTTGGTGAAAAATTTTTTTCTTTTTTAAGAATTAATTCTCTTACCCATCTGAATAATAAGGAAGCTTTACTACACTCTATATGTGAAACGCCGACATTATGCCGACAAAAACTGTTTTCAACGCCGTTTCCACATTCCTTTTTTTTTAAATTTACTCCACATTAAGAAATAAAAAAAACTTTAAAAACTACAGATATAAAATCTGTTAGATCAGCAGCGAAGGCGTTTATATTTTTTTTAATTTCGTAAAAAATTGAACACAGTGCTTATGCTTCACTTAATATTTATACATATTTTGCAAAAAAATAAAAAAAATCAAAACGATCTTTATAATCTGGATTCGATTAATTTTCGCATTAAGAAAATTTTTTAACAAATGTTCTTTAAGATATGAATACCAGTCAGGAAAGAGGAAAACAGAAATAATAATCGCTTTCAAATACGTAACTCCTCCTTTTGTGGCATTGTTAATGCTTATGCTAGTTGTTGGGCTGACTGACAACGCAGATGATCAGTATCAAGATGATCACGGGGATGGATGGTGGTATGCTGATGTTTAAAGTCGTTACAAAACGGCCATGCCAGACAATACTTCTGGAGGATGTTATGAATATGTTTTTGTGGGCGCGGTAATGAAATCAAATTAAGCAAGTGCATGTTACAACCTACAAAAGTTTATTTTATTTTTATTTCAAGTTTTTTTTTTTTTTCTCTTATTTTTTGCTTTTTCCTGCCTCTTTTAGATATTTTGTTGAATATTTTTCTTTGGTTTTGATATTATGTGAAACAGGATTAGATATAATATAAATTGTGTAATCAGCAATCAATATTTAATATAAATTGTATAGAAATTAAAAGAAGCAATTGTTTAAGAAGCGGTTTAGATTTGTAATTCAGCAAAAGTAAAATAAATGTATTACTGTTAATGGAAAACAAGTATTCTTATTGTTTTTATATGTTACTTAAAATTTCAGTTTCAAAATAAGATTATTTATTTAAGTTCATAAAACATTTTTTTTTTTAGTTTTGTTAAATATTGAACTCAAAGTTTATTTAATATGATGATTTTTCGCTGTATTCAAAATAAATATAAAATTCTTATTTTAATTTTTTATTTTATCTCAGTTTTGATTTAATAAAAAAGAGTCCTTTAAATAAAATACTTAAAAAAAATATTTTATTTTGTTTTTCAAAAAAAAAAAAAAATCAAATATAAAAAAAGGTAAAACTATACAAAATTAAATATGTATACTCCAGTATATCCTCTATTTTTTGTACCATCTGTAACAAATGGATATATGCCACATTGATGGCATCATTTTGTTACACAAATAACTCTAACAACATACGCATACATAAGTAATAAATTTGATAAAAACAACTATAGAATTTTGGAAAATATTTTCCAAAAAAAAAATAAAACTAAGGTTTTTTTTATTTTTATTGAAAAAAAGTCAATTTAGAGGAAAAGAAAATAACAAAACAAACAAATAAAAAAAATATTGAACAATGATTTTGGAAAAAATTTTTTTAATCCTGTCAAACCATGGCAGAAATAACATCCAAAAAAAGTATTTGCATGTTATATTAAAAAAAAACTAAATGAATCATCAATGGCGGCTGTCAAAGTAAAGAATTTTAACAACAAAATAACAAATCCTTTCAACTAAATTGACAACATTATATTTTTTCTTTCAAATCTGATAAATATTTTAAAAATAAGCAGAAATAAATAAAATGTTCAGTTACTCTCTGTAATGGTGAAAAACGACTCAAAGAATATTGTATATACAGGTATTTTTGTGAATATTTTTTTTTTTTTTTTTCAATAATTTCCAATCAAATTTTTCACTAATCAGGTTTTAGGAATAATTTACAAAAACTTTCAATATACAGTATAAATTCTATAATCGGAATGTCAAAAGTCTGGATTATTCAGTAATACGTAAAGTATTTCCCAACTCATTATAAACTCTATAATCCAGATCGATAAAATTGTGATGTATAAGTTGATTATAATTGAATTTCGACATTTTCAGTCAAGTACTTGTCCCTAATTTTCTTCAGTATAAGAAGTAGAAAGAAGTCAATAGTTTTTGCGATAAATGAACATTTTTTGAGAAACTTTAAATATAAATTTGATATTTTAACTGTTGCTTATATGTAATAAATTTTACTCGTTAATTCGGCATGGAGTCTTTAATCAATTATCTAGATTATAGAGTTTATACTATATTTTCTATTTTGCTCCTAGAAATATGCACCAAATAAAATATATATTAATATATTTTCTCATAAATACATGAACAATTTATTAATAAACTTTAGAAAAGTTTCAATAACTTTTGAAGTTTTTAAGCGATTTGAAAGAAAGATTTATCGTTAATGCTAAACAAAATTGTATTTAAAATTTTACAATCATCTTAGAAAGAAATTGAAAATATTATACGTTATTCTGCTTTGAAAATAATTTAATTTGTATAAGGTAAATCCTGGATAAATAAAATATTTCATTCACTAATTCAACTACGACATACATAATTAGTATTTCCCTTTGATTAGGTTAATAAAAAATAACAAAATATTTTTTTTTTTTTTTTTTTTTGTGAAATTATTATCCATTGTATAACGTGTATGGTCTACTCAATAACCGCACTCGCAAATGTCTGCGGTATATTTTACCAGTTTTAGTTTTATTTAAATAGTTTAATCAATATTCAAATTTATTTCAATATTCGAAGACCTAAAATATAATAAATTAAAATAAAAAACCATACGAACAAGAATCATTAACAGTTAATTATGTATTTAATTTCGAAATTAAAATATTTTTATAATGTGATTATAGAAAAGTATTTTTACTGAAACTAATCAATCGTTTGGTAAAGTCAAATCACTTTTAAAAACGTTATTATTTTTTTATACATTTTATTTATTTTTTTATTTGGCATGACAAAAATGTTCACATAAATCAAAATTTTAATTCAGGAATACACCACTCTTTTTCAATGTATCAAAACAGAAAAAAAAAAAAAAGAACATAAAAAATCGCATTTAAAAAATTGTCAATATGCAAATAAAGTTATAAAAATGAAAACAAACAACCAAAATACGAGAAAAAAAATATATGATACATTCTGAAACCTCATTTACATACAATCACATAAACTGTCAATGCGACATAACAAATTTATTACATGCCATCGTAAACTCCTCTCATATTAATTCCACCACAATCAATGCCAGCATAAAAATACAAATAAACTCACACACACACACACACATACATACATAAACAAATATAAAGAACAACTTAAAACCATATTGAATTCTGTCTGCCCTCTCCTTTTTAGACTACCTCCCTCCCAACAATTACAACAATAAATAAACAAAACCAACAACATGCAAAGCAATTCATATTAAACAGCAAAGAAAAAAAATATAAATAAAAATAAACATTATATGACAGCAACAAGAAGACAATTTAAATACTCACACATACATACACACACATATTCATAAATAAAAATATACAGGCAATGCAACAATAACAACATTATTTACATTTATCCTTTGCGAGTCGCTGCTGTTTCCTACTAACACACACTCTTACAATCACACAGCTTTTAAACATAAACAATATTTTTCCAATTTTCTGATATTTTTCCAAATTCAATTAAAATAAACGATGAAAACGAAAAAAAAAAAAAGAAATATACAAATATAACCAACAACAACAAGAAAAAAAACAGAAAAAGTGTCTCAATTGACGAAAAAACAAATACAATTACAACATAATGATTAAGGCGTGTGCACAACCACAAACATTAATATCACCACCACCAACACTACAATAACATAATCAAATGCAAACACATACATACTTACACTCCGATATACATATTATCATAGTATAATACCACTATAAAAGTTTATATTCCAAGAAGAAGAACTACAATGATGACGACAACAACAATGTCGACGACTGCAACAATACAATGACACATTCAACCACTATCATCAAACACATAAAACCACCAACCAACCCAACCATCCTTATTCGATGTACTTATGTAGTTTTTTTCGTCTTTACATTCAAAATTCCTAACACTGTTCAGAATTTTACTAAGGGCATTAAGGTTTTAGTAGATTTTTGTTGGAAATTGATCTTTATTGGAACATGAAATTAAATTAAGAATTTAATTTCATGAAACTTTCTTATTGTTAGTTATGCAAGTATTAGGAAAGTTATTTCCAACAGATGCATTGTTGTATTTTAAGATTTTAATTCTAGTCCATATATCTACTCAGAATATTTAACTTTATTTTGTAGAAACAAAAAATCTATTATTTATGGTGAATAATATAAAAAATGATTTTTTGCTGTTTTTGATGAAAATTATAAAAACTAAAAAAAAAAAAAAAAATCATTTTGACAAACTTCCGATATTTATTACGGAAAATTGCAAAGCGTTGTACTTAGGCCTTTTTGTGCATTTAGGTTAAGTTCTAAAAGCATAACTCAAATTGAACTACAAAATATTTAAAATTTGTCTATAAAATCATATACAACGATGCAATATCTCCTGGAGATATTTCTTACACATTTTAATATTTACCCTAAAAAGTATGCACCAAATAAAAAACTATATTAAAATACATCAATAATTTCCTGATAAAGTTTAGAAAATGAAATAATAAGTTTTTGAGTTGTAAACAACATGATTTTTTTTAACTATTCCAGAGAAAATCGGAAATTTAATATTCACAGAGTTTTATAATTCTATAGCAAAAATGTTGCTTTTTTAACGCCTTATATCAATAAAAGATTGAAGTTACTTGGAACACCCTACTTACTAAGAAAACTTTCAAGTTGTTTTGTTTTAAAATGTTCAAAAATTGTAAAGCCCTCATGTGAAAATAGAGTGTCACTTAGAAGGAGCATAATTATGTACTTCAATTTTCATATTTAGTCTCATACCCCTAATTAAATAATCTACACTGTATTTTAAATACAAAAAACTATATGCAAATGCTTACAACAGTAGTAAGTTGTGTTCAAAAATTACGTCGGTGTGAGTTTTTGTATGTATATTTAAATGATACTACCCAAAATTAAAAAAAAGAAACAATAAATTGGTAAGGTAGTGAATGTTGTCACAATGGCGTGTGAAAGGAAACCAATTAAAAAAAGGAAGTGACTGAATTGCTGTGAAATATATTCAACCATGTTTGTTGAAAATAAACCAACAAATATAAAAAAAATAAATAAAATATAGAGAAAATCGAAAAATAAAGAACTCTTACTAAGAAGTAATATATGATGGGGCCTGATGTCACTTCATCAGCTGCGTTTTGGTTGAAATGTCATTTCTTTGTTTTATTTTTTGCTTTACATTTTTTTAATGTTGCATGATAGTTTTTGTTGACTTTTTCTAACTATGTGTATATTTATGTATAAATACATATGTCTATTTAAATGTTTTATAAAGTATCTAAAACAGAAACATTTTTTTTGTCACTCTGATCCAAATGAAGGACTTTTTCCTTATTGTTTTTAGCTTTCGTGTTCTTTTTTATTTGTTTTGTGGCCACAGTTGCGAGTCAATTTTTTGTTTGAAAGATTTATTACTTAATTTACATTTGATCTAGTGTTTTATATTTATATATGTATGTATATACTGAAAAAGACACCAATAGACTTAGCCCTCGAAAACTAGGTTAAATTTAAAAACGAATGTCTAAATAAATTATAAAATAAAAACTGTCGATTAAAAGCATGACAAAAATAATTAGAATAAGACTTTTGATTAAGTTTTTACAACTTAATCAAAGTAAAAGAAATCTTCAATTATGCCAAATTAATCACCGAAGATAAACAACTTTTTTTCTAGTAAAAAAGTTATAATTTTCATTAAAGAAACCATTTTGAAAGTTATGTTTTAGATAGAATTCATGGCCAAAATCACTTTTATTCTTCTCAAAAATCTTTTGGAATTTGTTATAATTTCTTTCTCCACACGATCGTGTGACCAATAACCTTCACTTTTTCATCTTATTACTTATTACACCTTTTAAAAATGTCATCATCGTATACAAAATTGCTAAAATGTCCTTGCCTTTTGCTTAATACAAAATACAGTGTTAAAGTAAAACAATGGGCGTAAATAATTTGGCCAATGTCATAAGTACAAGGTTGATTACTATGATCATTATTAATGACATTTTTGTTTAGTAAAGAAAAGAAAACAAAAGTTGCGGAAGGAGATTTTGTGACACACTTACGACATGATACTACAAGAAAATAAAATGTTTTTATTAATAAAATCAAGGTTAGAAGCAAGGATTTTTAGTAAATATTTATATTTACTGAACGCATGTAGATATAAACTAACAAAAATAGTACCTTTTAACAATAAATATTAAATAATAATATTAGTACCTCCATAAGTTTATAATAATGTTGACATCCAAGTAGTTATACATACTAACAACGATAAATTTAGAAATCAATAACAAATATTAATTTTTTAATTATTTTAAAAATTCGCGAACGTCAAATTATGCCGATTCCTATGTATACATAGTTAAAGGACTTCAACACAGAAATAAGTAAAAATGGACTTCAATTACGATATTGCTTATATTAATTTTTTATTTTTTTTATTTTGCTTCAATCATTAAAATGATAATATTATTAACTAGAATAATTGACTTTATTATTACTGCTTTTTCCTAAATAGATATAATGAGCTGAAAATTGTTGGAAATTGGCTTAAATTTATTTTATTTTTATATTTTTATATAGGAACTTTTAAGTCTTCTTTATATTTTATGAAGAGCTGTCAGTTAATTAAAAAAAATAATAAAATAAAATCAATTACAATTAGCCAGTGCACGGGCCAATAACAAAAACTTACATTTATATTTTCTTTTTATTTTTTATTTACTCCCTTTAGCACTACATTTGAATGTCAGAAAAATTCTCGCCTAATGTAAAAAGAATGTAAAGAAAAATAAAAATCTAAATTTATTGTTATGCTTTATTATTTCGTACATTTAGCTTTTATGAACTCTCATTGAGTTTACAAAAGTTTTTATATGTATAGACAACTTTACCTTTTCTAAAAACTGGGAAAGGTTTCCTGATGATCTGTCATAAGCAACCAGTGAAATGCGCATAGAAACCAGCTTATTCCCACAACAATAAATTTAATTTTTAAAAATCTTCAAGCACGAAAAAATTCAACTTAAATAAACTTTTAATTCTCACTTAGGTTAAAATTACAATTATAATATAATTAAATTTCAATATAAAGTTAGTTAATAGTTTTATTAAAAAATAATTTTAAATATTTTTTTCTGTGAATGTAGGCATCTCAACAAACCAAGAAATGATATTAATGATATCATAACGAATTAATGATATCATAATTTTAAAATTATGTAATAAAAAATATCGAAATTATTTCTTCTTAGAAAAAAACTTCAAACATTGGATTACAAAAGTTTCTTATTACATGTAAAAGAATTTGGAGCTGCATGGACTTTAGTACATTGATACATATTTTATTAATTTTTGAGAACATATTTAAAATATAATATAATAATATAATCCAATCTTAGCATATATGTATATATTTTGCAACATATTGCTAAATTATCGCGCTGCTTAAATTTAACGATATCATTACTAATATCGTTATTTTTAAAAATTATGATATTTTCGAGTGTACCTTTTAGAAAGCAACTTATATCATTTTAGAATTATAAATGATATCATTCTCGGGCTTCTTTATCACCTAAATGATATCGTTATGATATCATTACTATATCATTTGGTTTATTGGGATTTTACATTTTTGAATTTAAAAATCTATCTTAATATTATATTAAACAATTAAAACGTAAATTGTCTAAATTTATTTATAAAAAATTCAGGACAACAATTAAATTGTTCAAAAATAAAATTTTTATGGGAACTATTAATTTTTAAAAATATTTTTTCAATAGAAACAAATGCACAGAGAAAACAGTTTCATTGTGACAACCGAATTTTTCGCCAATCGGATTTGGTCAGTTGCACCAATTATATCAATAAACTGTTGTAATTGCCGAATATTTAATTTGTGTATACAAAGTTTTGAAAAGTTTTTTCTGTTATAATCATTCAAAATAAGGGTACGTACAACCTAAAATATTCGGTTCCTAAAATAAAATTGAAAATAAAATGTTCAAAAAAAAAAAAAAAAAAAAAAAAAAAGCACGACCTTTTTATAAATATTTTATTTATGTACAGTTTTTATTTTCATGAAAAATGGTACATATTACAATATCTTAATAAATAGTCTTAGGCAATATCGAATGATTGGTAATTATGTTTATGATTTTTGAAAATGGAATTTGATTAAATATTCTCAACAATTTTTTTAACAAGGAATCATCCTGTAAAGAAAGAAGCAACAGAATTTTTACAAATAATGTGGCTATTCATTTGTTTTACAAATCATCCTTATCTTGTTGTTGTTACTGATTCAAGAATGCTTTGTCTGTTCAACATTTCTATCATATTCATCAAATACATAACAATATTTGTTCAATGCAAAGAATAAATTATAAAATAAATTCAATACATATAAATTCGTTTGAGCGAACCAATTTTCTTTAGTCAGAAATTATTTTTGAATATTAGAACCAATTAATTATAACTGAAACTTAAAATACACTACATACATGAATTTTGGTTGGTATGTTAGATTTAGGTGCATTAAGAAGAATTAAATTAAATCGAATAAAAAATTTACACGATCAACATTTTTAGAGCAATATTCGTATTGAAATTTTCATGAAACATTTTTGTACTAAAATCATTCTTTTTACGTTTTTATACCCTACAGGTCGCAATTTTGAAGATAATTTGATAATTTATATAAGTACAAATTCACTTGCCAAAAAAGTTTTTCCTTTGAAATTATGTAAAGTTAATAACAATTTTTTCAACTTTTTATATTATTCTCCTGATTTTACTGAATAACGAATGAAAATAATAACTTTCATTCGTTATTGGTTCATATAATTGCAAAAATTTTAAAAAAGAATCGATTGAATAAAAACAAATTCTGAAGTCCGATCTAAGTTATACTCGATATTTTGACAACCCTAGTAATCACTTTGTAATTTAAATGTTAACAATTGTATTTATGTGCCTAAACTAAACTATATTTTAACATAGTAAATTTACTTTTTGTTATAACTTACAAAATGGCTTTACATATTTTTTCTCACTGTACTTTTTTCTCATCAAAAGGATAAATATTTAGTCAAATATAATTAAAAATCATCACACAATTCAACAGATCATTATTAAAATTGTACAAAAACAACAAACATATAAATATAAATAACTTTAAACATTTCCACAAAACAAAAATATCCTTTTAACACCCTAAAACACTCACCAAACTAACATAAAAGGAACGTGGTGAAATATTTAAAGAAAATTAAAGGAACTCTATGAAATTGAAACACCTAAAAAACCCATTAACAAACCAAAACAAATACAATAATAAAATACTCAACTGTCAGCACAAAAACAAAATGACGAATTTATGAAACCTGTTTAGTGTTCATTGCCTTGATATGGCAAACAAAAAATTATGATAAAGTAAAAAGAGACAACTAGAGTTTAGAAGAAAAGAGAGAGAGAGCGCTGTTATTAAGACGACATTTTTAAAATTTCAAATAAGATTTTGGTAGTGTATGAGTAAACACTCAATTAATTGGAAAAACTCAATAGTAAGAGAGCAGTGTATAAACCATGTGAATATATATCTCTCTTTTTATCTTATAGTGATTTAGTAAAGAAGAGTACACCTTTTAATTGTAATGTAATTTGAGTTAAGAGTGCATTCTCACACACTCCAAACAATTTTGTTGTTTTTTTTTTTTCATTATTTTTATTTGTATATGCAACGGTATTATTTTTTGTGGTTTACCTCTTAATATCTATGTTCTCATATTATTATTGTTGGTTGTTGGTATTGTTTTGTTATTGTTTGGCCATACTGGCTTGTTTTAAACCGTTTATCATTCGCTAATTACGCTACCACCTTACAACAATCTCTGTTAAAGCATCTTTTACTCCACATAAACAACTACAACAACATGTCATTGTGTGTAATTTATAATTTATCTTTGAAATTTTACTTTGATGTGTTTACACTTACAAAGAGTCTTTTGTGTATATGAATGAATTATTTTTATTTATTGATGGATGTTTTTTATTTTTTTATGTTAGGCTCCCGCGCGCTCCTCATTTTTTTATTTAAGTTTTGTTTTTCTAAGTAGTGTTATTGCTTTGGCTCTCTCTCGCTTTTGCTCACCTTACGTCAATTTAGCAATAAGTTTATTTGGCTCTGTGTGTGCGTTTGTATGAGTGCTTGTTAAAACAAAAATTGTTGTGTTTGTTGGCCAAATATTGGAGCAGAGCAGCCGCAAGTGCTACACAACTTTCGCTATAGCCATCACATGGATGGATGAAACATGTTTTTATATTGTTTCATGTTTTTTTCCTACAGTCAGTTTTAAATGCGCTTGTTGCGGACGTGCGATGTGTCGTTACAACAAATAAAAATCATTGAAACGGATACCTCAAGACTCTTTAGCCGTAACTTGAATAAAAACAAAGTGCCTTAAACAAAATATGCAATATTAAATATTTAACAAAAGCTGTGAAATTATTTGAGTAAAGAAAAAAAAAAAAAAAAAAAAAATTCTATGCTGCTTGCGGCGGTCGTTGCGGTTTTAGCGCATTTTACAAACGTCAGATTCATTTCAAGTCTTGTAGTATTCCGCCAGCTTTTCGTGCGTGTAACAGAGTGTAGTTAATGTATGTGTGTTGTAATGTTTGAGTGTGTGCGCTGGTTTGTGTTGATGATGTGTTGAAAAGACGGATTTCTTTTGTAAGCACAATGAGTGCGAATGTCGTGTAGGCAATTGTCGACTTACATACAAATATTTTTACACAAAGCATAACAGCAATAACAAAAACAAAAAGCTCTCAAATCAGCTGGCTGACCACTACTACATTTACACGTTCCTCATCTCACTGCTGTCGTGTTACTCTGTTGTTGTTGTACTTTTTGCATGCGTAGATGCACCTCTGCGCATTCCATTACTGATTTCAAAGAGCATTCAAACGCCAACTACCTCCCCCAAAGAAACAACAAACAAACAAAACCGAAAAAAAGTTTGCAAAAACAAATAAAACGTAAGAAAACTTGAAAAAAACTCATATTAAATAAAAAAAAAAAAACAAAACAAAAACAGTAGAATCGTAATTTGGGGATCTACATCAGACAAATAACAAACAAATCCAACAACATATGCTGACTGTCGAAATGACGGACTGACGGGGTTGAGCATGAGATGGTAGTTGGCAACTTTACGCGTTCAATGGGCGCCACCTGACATTTCGATAACTGCCGTCGCTTAGCATCTTCATTCAATGGTCAGCGCGACAATGGATCGGTTGTCCTCATAACGGAACAAATATTATTCACACAAAATAAAGAAAATAAATCAAAATAATACGAAACAAACTAATGAAAAGTTTACGTAATTTTTTTACGAATTAAAAAAATCGATTATTAAAAAAAAAAAGAAAAATGAGTGTTCTTATATTAAATAGCTAAAAATCAAATAAAAATTTAACTAAAAATCAAAAACCATCAAAATCAATTATTCCAATTATTCCTTTTAAATTGAAAAAAATCCTCTTTCTGCGTTATAAAATGCTTTTTAGTAATTCAACACAAAATCCGGATATAACAGTAATTAACAATACAACACCACCACCAACAACAGTAACGCAAGTTAACGTTAAACAAGAAAAAGTTAAATTGTGTAATAAAGTTAACAACAACAGTAATAATAATTTACAACAGCAACAACAACAAATTAATAATAAAACTGCTGAAATTTTAGCTAAAAATTCCACAAAAAACTGCTTAAATTTAGTAACAACATCAAAAGCCCAAATAATCAAAAATAATAGTAAAATTTATAAGACAAGTTCCTGTATCGGCGTCGCCACGGATTTCTCAATAGCAGCGATAATGGCGAGAGGCGGAAATGCCTCTAGCCGTGAACCATCGGAAAGGAGTTTGAGTGAGTAATGTGATGTGTACTTTATCGTTCTTCACACATTATCAAAATAAATATACAAATGTATATATGTATTTAGTTATCAAATATACAGGCACATATTTACACATACATAATAAAACACACGCACACAATCTCCCCTTCATTCTTCCTTATTAAAAACACTTATACCCGTTTGAACGATTTAAGGTATCAAAAGATAGTATTACTATGATTATTAAGTTCCTCGGAAGTTGTACACTAAGGGAAAAAATTCGATTCAAAATCAACAACGGTTGTGCTCACATTGGTAATTTACGGTAACCGCTTTTTAATACATTTCGTTAACAAATTTAGTAGAAAACATATGTAATATAACAATTTGATACCGAAATGGTTTCAACTTAGGTATCGATTTTTAATAAGAATTGAACACGCAGTGTTTATTTTAAACACATACGGTGTAGTTTAACTATTGACACAGAATGGTATCGTTTTCAACACGTATGTGATTGATATTTCTCTGGGTGTATACAAAATTTATTTGAGGCCTTTTGGCTTTAAAATTTTTGTTTGAGGTTTTATAATAAGGAAATCAAGTACCAATCATTTTGTATACATACTTTAGCAGGATCTAAAATGAAATATACATACATTTTAGTTCCTTGATGTTAGATAAGCTGCCGCTATCTAAGTTCTGAACAACCACGATCCGGCCAGGTTGCGAATTAAATAGTTCGACACATAAGTAGAAAAATAACATAAAACCAAATAAAAAGTTAAATATTTTTAATAGAACATGTAATATAAAATTTAAAAAATTACAATTTTGTCTAATATATTTTAAATATTATTGCTTTAATAATTTTGGATATATAGATAGGAATGTAGCATCCAAAGAAATATTTTTTTTTTTTTTTAATTTATCTCTGCGTATTGATCACATAAATTCTACTAAAATCAACTGCTTTAAAAAATTTTCTGTCAATACACAGAAAAAAATATTTCAAATAATTTTTTAATAAAATTATTAATTAACTTTATATTGGAATTTAATTATATGATTTATTAATATAATTAATTTTCTAATTGGTTTACAGTTTTGCTTTTTAATAAATTGACAAATGTAAAGAAAAATTGAATATTTGTCTATAAAAGTACAGAAATAAAATAAATTTAAGTAAATTTTCAAAAATTTTCAAATCATTGAATCTATTTAAGGAAAAGAAGTAATAATAATATTAATTATTCTAATTATTAATATTATCATTTTGATGATTGGAGCAAAATCAATTAAAAATTAATTAATATTACAAATTTCGTAATTGAAGTCCATTTTTACTTTTTTCTGTGTATCACAAAATTTCGTAAAAAATTAATTTTTCAAAAATTTTCGTGTAAAACTACAATATTTTAAAATATTTAAAAAAATATTACGCCCTTTTGACTTTTGTTAATATTGATGTCATTTTCGAAGATATCAATATGAAATTTTTCGACTTTACTTGCATCAATCTAATTAAATGTTCTATAGATTTTTAATTTTTGTCCCAAAAAGTATGCACTAATTAAAACATAATATTAAATATGTAATTTGTCTTAAAATACATGAAGAATTTATTACTCATAATAAAATTTACATACCTATTCATAGAAAAAGTCTTAAAAAAGTCAAAAATTTTATTATGACTAAAAGTTACGACTATACTTGTGACTCGGTCATAACTTCATATTCTGTTAACATAATCACAAAACATGCTTAACATTTAAAAATCTGCGAGAAATGTAAGTAAGAGAGTGTTGTATATATGCTTTTTGGCCCTCAATTATTTAAAATATCTATGTAATGCATTGCTTTTTCTACAACACATTTTTCTATATTTTCATATTTTTTATTTTCAATTAAAATATTTTCTTATGATAGTCACAATTCTTATGACTGCCTACATTCATGTCTTAATTAAAAAAAAAAAAAAAAAAACATTAATACATTTTTGTTTCTGAATAGAAAATTAAAGCCTATAGTCACAATTTGTGTTTTATGACTTCAGTCACAATTTTTCTGTAAATAGGCATGTTAGAGAATTTGTATTATAAATACAAGTGATAAAATTTCTTTTATTACAGAAATATGCAGGAAATTTAGTTTTTTTTTTTTTTTTTTTTTTTGAAAATTTTTAAAATTATTTTGTGAATACAGGCTATATTCGATCGTTTTTTGAATAAAAAATAGAAATGAAACTTTTAGCAGAATGTACTTTTAGGTACGTTAAAATATCCATTTAGTTATTTTGCAAATAATTTAACGAAAACAACTGGTTTTGAAACAAATTGTTTTTATAATGATGTGTATTGAACTCTTAAAAAATATTTGAGAAATACGGATCGTTTTTTTCATTAATGAACAATATTGGTTATTAACCGGCATTAAAAATCTTTTGCAAATATCTCTTAATTTCATGCTTTCTCTTACTTTTTTTACTTTCAAAAAATTGTTTAATATTTGTTTCAAATATAAAAAAATAATACAGTATTAAGAAAAAATTAAAAAGAATTGCCGTGAAATAACTCACAAATGAAATAAGTCCTAGAAAAAATAAATCACAAACTAGTTTCCATACCAATTATGTTTTATTTCATTATGTAAGTTTCTAATTAATTACACTATTTAATATTTTAAATTTGGAATTATTTCATTTTATTTGGAATTTTTTCATTAAATTTTGATCTATTTTTTTATTATAATAAAACTTTCAAATGTTGGAATTTATTTAATTTTTCCTTTTGGAAGTTATTTAATTTTTTAAATTTGGGATTTTTTTATTTCTGCTGGGACTTATTTCATTTAGGTACCTTTCTCGGTAGCTTTGTTCATGCCTTCGTTAGAAATTATGTAAAAGAATTGTACGTATATAAGATATTTTAAAACATTTTCTAAACATTTTCTAAATTTAGGAAAATTCCAAAGTGTTTCGAATCTATTCAATTTAGGAAAACAAATTACAATATGAAGCCCTAAGTTTTTTATTTCTAAAATATAAAAAAAAATCGGTTTGACCGACGTTATGTCCAATGTTAAGCGCCAAAAGCCAAGAAAATATTCTGGTATTTGGTATTAATAACAATTGTTATAAGGATTAAACATACAAGCTCTTAAGTTGAGTTACAAGTGTCTTTTATTTACATTTCTTTTTGAAGCATAAACATTTTTATTTTTACTTCACATGATTTGCATAGTTTTTTTTTTACATTTATTCTGAAATAAAAACGTGTATACAAAGCTAAAATAAAAACAAAAATACAAATACATAAATATAAAGTGTTTTGTCCTTAAAGCAAAAAAAAAAAAAAAAACAAGGAAGGATATTTTTGTTGTGGGAGTTGTGTTTCATATATGTAGAAGAATTTATTTCTATAGAGGTTTTCAAAAGGTTATTCACCATTATCTCTGAATAGATAATCAGGCCAGTTGCGTTGTGAAATGCGTAGAAAAATGATGACCGATTAAGACAATTTCAATTTTATTTATTCTCTTAAGAACCGTTTTGATATAAATTAAAAATGTTTAAATAAATTCAAAGCAATATTATATTTCGTATATATTGCCGAAATAACTTTGAAATTTTTTTTAACAATTTAAAAAAAAATTAAGACAAAATTTATATATTTAATACTGAAATTATATGTGTATAACGTGTACTTCTTTTACATTTTAAACATATAAAATTTAAATTAATTTATACCAAAATTCCAATTCCATAAAAACTAACACAAATTATCAGAAAGAAAAACGAAACTAAATTTCTTTGAAAACTCAAACAGTTTCTGTTTTAAAACAATTTATTTTTATTACACAAACGTTAAAAATACATTAATGAAGTTTTGTAATATAATATTTTATTTAGTTATACAAATATGTATATTTGTTTCACCTCGTAACATATTTTTACTTAACATTAAATAACAATTAGAATCAGATGAGGAACTCTAAATTATTGAATGATTTAACAAATTTTGTATTTGACATTTTTTTTTTTTTCTTTTTCTTTTTTTTTTCTATTTACTTAATTACTTTTATATTTTCTACATGATTTTTCATTTTAAATCTGTAAGCTGAAGTTATGAACACTTTTATAATTTATTCTGCATTAAACCGGTCAATTTTTGTTTTGTATTTACTTTCTAATATTCGAAATATTCTCAAAACATAATAACATTTTATTTTATAAAATTGCTACAAATTAAAATTATTTTAATTTTTTTAGAAATTTACATAAATCTTATAATCTCATTCCTTCAACAGATAACTAATTATTGTTAGTTTATATTTCAAATATTTGGATCGCTTCTGTGTAGTTCTGAGGGATTTTTTTATGAGTTTAAAACACTTTCCGGACTTATTATATCCAAAAACAATATATTGTTCATTTCTTCCAATTTTGTTAATATTGGTCATATGCGTATAACCTATGGATTTTCACTTTTCGAAACGTCAAAAAAAAAAAAAAAAAATAATAATAATAAAAAAAAAAAAATAATAATAATAATAATAAAAAAAATAAATAAAATAAATAAATAAAATAAAAAAGTATTTTTAAAACTATTTCTTGAAATTCTGCATAATTTTTTTTTTAATTTTTGTGTTAAAATATGTGTAATAAACATGTTTAGGTTTCAACGAAACCGAAATGGATAAGACACCACGAATGCTGATGAAGTGTGTAGCGGCACAGAAATTACGTATTCCATTCTGCTGGTGTCTAATTATAGTCCACAAACTCTGCTTTGGTACCGCCAAACAAGGCAATTTACGATTGCAAACTTGTTTAAAACATATGTATTTGTCTTCAATATTAAGCAAAAATATTTAAAATCAAATCTTAAAAATGTATCTGAAAATCGCGAATTTTTCAAGACTAAAAAAATAAAAATGGAGATATTTAAATGACTCCATAGGTTATGTTCGTACCTATGAAAAAATCGGATGAGCCCCCGTAAAAAATTGCAATTTTTTATAAATCTTGCGTGGAATGAACGATATGTTTTCGGTCAATATAACTCGATGTTTTTTTTTATGAAATCAATATCATTTGATTTACTTAGCTTAATATGTTAGTCAAATATATAGCCAAGCCAGATTTTAGGAAAGTAGTAATTCAATATCAAAGCAGTCATTTTCGGATTTGATATCTCCGATTTTTCGCTACAGTTATTACCTATTGCATTTCGAATTTTTTTCCAAAGGCGTAAATACTTTATTGCTCATAACTTTTTATTTCACCTAATATATAAATATATACCTTAAAATGACATGTATAAAATGTAATTACTTTGAAAGTTCAAAGGTCAGAATATATAATATAAATATCAAATCTGAATATCTAAAAAAACGGTATTTTAAAATTCTTTAAAAATTATAAATTGATTGATTCAATTTGGAGACTTTTTTGGTTTAGGAGTTATGAAGCAAAATCTAGTAAGAAGCTATTTTTTGTATTTAAAAATTTAAAATATTAAAAAAAAAATTAATCTAAAGTATTTTTTTATTTAAAAAAATTAAATTTCATTTATAAAATTTGACTTTGGTTTATATTTGGTTACATAACTTTTAAACTCAAGAAGTGTCCAATATGAAATTTTGCTCGGGTATGGACAAGAGTTGTGTTAACATTATATCATTTTTAAGAATTTTAATAATATTGTTTTTGGAGATATAAAAGTTTAATTTTTATAAGTCTAATTTTGACCTTTGAACTTTCGAATTAAATCAATTTATTATATATAATTTTGAAGGCAATATGTTCATCTTTAAAATGATACTAAAACTAAAATTGTATTTTTTATAGTTTAGATGTTATAAGTCATAAGATTTTATTTTGATTCAGAACTTCTAAGCTAAATGAGACTCCAACTTGAAATTTTACGTGCATAAGGAGAAGAGTTACAACATTATATATTTTTTTCAGAGTTTTAAAAATAACGTTTTTTGAGATATAATGTTTTGATTAGTATATGTCTAACATTGACCTTTGAACTTTTGATGTAATAAAAACTTTATAAATTATATATTACCTTTATCTTTACCTCTGCGTCTTTAATATGAAACTAAAATTAGATACCTACCATATATAGTTTAGAAGGTATTAGAAATTAAACAACTATACCTTTGTAAAGTACCGTCATATTCTTTGACCGGAAATTGTATGATTTGAGAATCACTTCCAATATAAAAATAATTGGAAAAAAATTACGTCGATCAACAAACATTTTTTCTTCGAAAATCTTTTGTCTTCTTTGACCAAGATATTTAGTCTAGTTTTTTTATTTTTGATTTTCTAGTAATAAAAAATCGTTGAGCTATATATAATCTTTCTAAAATTACACTGGTCAACAAAAAAATCCTCACCCATAGACGAATAGCTGGACTTGATGTATTTTGATGTGCTAAAGACGAAACTGCTTTTAGTTTTTTTTCCATCAGGTCTGGATGGTGTCTAATATTTCGGCAATAGTAAGGACATTACTCTTGTATATTTCCTCATAACTCAAGAACGATGTGTACGATTGACATAAGTGATACACCAGAAGAAGCGGAATAAAAATATCTTTTATTTTTTTATGTGCTCAATAGGTTCGGAGTTATTTTAAAATAAATGTACGAAAAAAACTTTTTTATGTAAAATTTTAGATTTTTTTGTTACTAAAATTTCTTTTTAAAAGTGAAATCATCAATAATGTTTCAGTTTATCATCTTTATCTTAAAGGTGGCAATGCTGCGAATAAAATGAAGCATGAGTCTTCAAAATTGATGCACAAATCTTAATAAAATACCCATTTATACATACAATTGCGTAGAAATACAGTGATGGGCAAAAAAAAAATAAAAAAAATAATTATTTCTTGAAACAAAAATAGGTGGACTAGGTGGATATTGATGAGTTAAACAGGAATCTGCATCCACTTTTTTTCTATCACGTAATGATTTTTTTAGGTGCATGACTAATATCATACCCTTATTCAGCGGTCACACTATAAAATTCGAGAATGGTTTGTACAATTTAGGCTATAACTTAAGAATCGTTTACACGATTTTGATAAATGATATACCATAAGATGCATACAAAAATTGTCTTCAAGATATGTTAACAATATTTTTTATTTCCTCCAGTATTTCAGAGTTATGAATCAAATTTTCACCATTTTATTAAAAAATTTCGCTACTAATTACCGAATAACTCCGGAAATATTAACTGGACAAAAAAATTTGCAAGCTCAGCTCAAATACAATTTAGATCACTATATATTGGAGTTTAATTTATCTTAATTGCACCGTTCTCGAGTTATACAAGTGTGACTGCCTAAAGGCCAGCTAACTTAACTGTGAATCCAATCAAGATTTGAGCATCAATTTTTATGATACGTAGCTTTATTTCTCGTAGTTTTGCCAGCTTTGAGATAAAGATGTTAAACTGAAATATTTTTGATGTTTTCACTTTTAAAAAGAAGTCTTAGTAAAAAAAATAAATCTTGAATTTAGCATGAAAATTCCGGACACTTATTTCGAAATATTTCCAAAACTATTGAGAGGATAAAAATTTGTTATTAGAACGACTTAAAGCGTGAGTAATCGGCTTATTTAGGGCGCAATATTAGACACGCTCATAAAAAAAATCTCGACCTGATGGGAGAAAACGGAAAGCAGATTCGAATTTATCATGCGGAATTCCATCTAGTCCACATATATATATATATTTTTTTTTTTTTGAAGGAGCACGAACAATTTTTTTTTGTTGGCCAGTGTTATCTGTTTAAGAGTTTTTCCTTATTTATAATACCAAAAAAATATTTAATACAAATTAGTATTTGAGACTGAATTAAGTCCTTTTGAGTGATCGATTCCGAGCCTTTAGGGCTTTCAACAGACAGACGGACGGATATTGGTACATCGTCTGAGAATTTTACGAGGACCCAGAATACTTTGTAGATTCTTAGAAAAATTTTTCGATATGTTACAAACGGAATGACAAAATTTTTAATTTGCTATTCACCTGACTTACCCTGCCATCTCATCAAATACAGTAAAAACTCGTTAATGTGGTTTTTATTTGTACACCACCACAAGCAAAATTATTAAGGTTTTATTATGCTAAAATTCTTTATCTTTCCGAGTAAATTTTAATATCAGAGAAATTAATAAGCTATCGTAACTATCCACTGTCCACTATACGGTAATCAAATGGCCAACAATATAAGCGTACCAACAAAAAAATAATAATTTATTCGAATTATATAAAAATTATCGAGTTTATACTGTAACAATAATGTTAAATGAATTTAGTAAAGAAAATATTAATTATGAAGCATAAATACAATAATTTGCAAATCATAAATATTTATAAAAAATCAAAAGTGTTGTTCGAAAAACATGACAATTACATGAACAATTTATAAATTATTTATTTACAATTATTTAAAAGAATAAATAAAATGCAGCAATTTGAAGTTAATAACTATTATTACTGTTGTTATTAATTTTTTATTATTATTATTTTTCTTTTTTTTTCTTTTTTTAATTTTTATGTTAATCATAAAAACAACATTAACAAATTAAAAACATAGAATAATAATGGTGTAGAAACAGATGAAAAAAAAAAGAATATAACGCCAATTAATACATATTTGAAATGCATTAACTACAATTTTTTTCTTCTCAAAATTTATTATGATTCTATTATTATTTTTTCACATTTTACTAACAATTGTTACACCCAAAACCATCATCATGATTACTACTACATTACACTTACAATGCACTATGGCTCTTGCTAAAGCTTTAAAACATTAAAGACTCGATTGACGGTGTTAGTGATAAATAAACTAATATACAGATGTAATCATACAAATTGTTTAAAATATTAATAGAAGAGAAGTATTGTTTGTTTTAGAATAAAATTTCTCCTATATTTACACCTAAAATAAAATTACATTTTTATTTTTAATCATTACTTTTATGAAAAACAAAAAAAAAAAAAATAGAAATGTGATTATAATTTAGTTAATTGAACAAATTTAACAAGTTTCAAGTGTAATATCATTTTTATAATTAATAAACATGTTATTTATTTTCTCTAGCTTGCTATTGTTTTGTTATTGTTAATATTATTTATTATTGTAGATTATAATTTGCATATTAACGCAATTAATTTTAAAATGTTGAAAGTTTTAAAATCATTTTAACAAACATGTTGCATGTTGATTTAATTTTCTATCTTCTCCTCCTTCTGGTATTATTTATAAATATGATTGTTTTTGTTGTTATTTTTTTTTTTTTTTTTTTTTTTTTGTTGCCGCTTAAATGATTTTGTGATTGAAATTCTCAATGTATTTGTTTTTTTCTAATCGAAATTATTTTTACACGAATTTCTACATCGAATGAAAAACATATATAATACAATATACAGAAAGATAAAATACAAACTGACAGTTATATTTTCATAATGATCACTTTTTATGATTTTTTACCCAATAGAAAATCTCATATCATAATTTTGGTTGTTCATATATTTCATCAAAGATCGTTTCTAAATTATATATTCTAGTTAAGACTAATACAAAATAGGATAACATAAGATATATAATTCAATATTAATTATAATAAAGGAATATAAATCGTGTAGATGGTCATATGAATAAATATCGAATAAATTTGAATAAATTTCCAGCTGGGTAGATTTTAAAAATTTATTTTTATTTTTTTATAAGATAAAATAACTTGATCGTTAATAACGTTAAACTAATGATTTGATGTTTAATATATGTTGTACTCATACTCATAAACGTTTGTTTTGCTGTCTTTCTGTTCGTTTATCATTTAAACAATTTCTTTTTAAACATTTTTAAAGTAATAAAACAAAATTTATCATACAAATACAAAACATGCAAAAAATCACTCATGTTGAACAAAAATATGAAAAAATGCAAAAAAATATAAAAATGTTTTTTTGCACGATGATCACAAATTAAAAAAAGGGGAGAACATTAGAAGCAATTAAATAAAATATTCACACTTCAAAAAAATATAAAAAATTAAAAAATGAATTTAAATTTTTTAAAAAACTACAAGAGAGTCGATTAATTTTGATATGTTTTTAAATGGAAAAATATTTTAAGATTCAGTGCACTTTTGGGTTAAACAAATTATAAATGGATAGATTATGAAAGACATGATAACTGATTTAATGAAATAAGAAAAAAAAATATATTAACTTTCTTTAAAAATATAAATTTGGTAAATATTTAACCAGCACAAACAGAGAGGAGCTCAAATTTTAGTTTTATAAGTATTATTAAATTTTGTTGGGTGCAAGAAATACAAAAATATTAATTGAAACTTTTATACCCAATAAGCACACAAATTTCAAAAATTCAAGTCTTGGAAAATTTTGCAGGAGTCCGACATGAATTCAAATATTAAAATAGTTTAAACATGAAATATTATTGAAAAAAAAAAAATAAAATTTTTCAAGTAAAATAAATTTGAATGGAATTTAAATTTTCTTTTCACTGGAGAATGCTATTGAATAAAAGTGTAATACTATTTTAATTCAATGCTTGGTACTGGATTCAAGGCTTGAAATACATTTGGTTTCAACGTGAATTCCAGCAAAAATGCTTATTGGGTACAATTTTTTAATCACTACTAAAGACAAACAATCGACTTTGAATTTAAATGTACAAGATTTATAAAAAGTAATACAATGAAATTTTTTAAAATTTAAAATTTAGATCTTATGTTTATTAACTTTGGAATTCTGAAATAATAATAACACTATTTTCAATCACACAAAGCTATAATTTTGTTTTTTTTTCACTAATGAATATCTCAATATTTATGAAACTGAAATTTTTTCAAAAACTTAAAATATTCTTACAAATTTTAAAGATATGTTTTAAAATATTTACAAAGATTACATCATCTTTATGTGGGTGTCAAATGAAAGCTAAGAATCATGGTTCATGTGTGAAAATAAAGGACTGTTACATACAATTTATTCTCTGAGACAAACTTTAGAAAATCTATATAAAGCAAACAAATTAAATCCGTTTTATTTTCTTCTACAGGTCCCCTTTCACTCGAACGATTTCCCGATGCCGACGATGAGGGCGATGTGGATGTAGTCGACTGCAGTGATAACGAATCAGCCTCCGCCATACGTCTCACACGACATAATCCTCAACAGCATTCTCATCATGGTCACAAAAGTTTATATAAGCACAGAATTAATCACAGTAACGATAGTGGCAATTGTAGCAGTAGTAATAACAATAACAATAGTTCAAGCAGTAGCAGGGGGAGAGCTTCACCACAGAGTCCTAGTAATACAGAAGATGACCGTTTATCCCCAGAGCCAGCGAAGGTAAAACGAAAAGTTAGCAAATTTCTTATTATAAAAGAATAAGAGAAATTAATTGAATTAATATTTTACAGCCATCACCAAAAATAGTGGGTTCGTGTAATTGTGATGATTTACTGCCGATACAGTGTCATCTAGAGACCAAAGAATTATGGGATAAATTTCATGAACTGGGTACAGAGATGATAATAACGAAGACAGGAAGGTAAGTAAGCTTTAAATTTTAGCATGAATAAGTTATAAAAAATAGGTATTTATATTTAAGATACATTTTTATTGTAAACCATGAAAAAGATGGGGGTAATTGGAACGATCTAACTATGACTGTCCGTCTATAGAAAGAAGGATAAGGCTCAAAGCGGAAAACCTAAGGAGAAATTGTACTAAACTATTTCTCTTATACAAGAAAGTCCGTCAAGCACGACCATATGACACCCTACACCATTGTGTATATACATAATAATTCGGAGTGTGGTCTTATGTGAGACTTGTGGCCAATTGTTACCGATATTTGTAAGGAGTGTAATGTATATTTCAGTAATAAATAAACTTTAGGGAGATTTCCAGATGTAGAATTTTTATATGGAATATTCAAAGGTAGTTGATACAAAGGTGTAAAACTTATTTGTATCGAATTTCATAGAAATATTGCTAATTTTATCTTTAAACTCCTATTCCAGGAGGTATTTGTATCTATGTAACGAGAAATAATTAACCGATCAATTTCAACATGCTTCGTCTTTGAACCATAAATTTAATTAAATTATTTTAAAAATTGCGACCTGTAGTGGGGAGAATGTTGTATAAGACCCCAACATTCTACCCACCTGCGGTGGTGTAGGGTATACAAAAATAGAAAATCCCAATATGTTCTATAAATATTCTTAAACATACTACCTGAAATTAAATAATCCAACATAAATACATACATATAAACCTAACACGAAATCAATAAATATTTCTGTCATAAAGGCAACAAAAATAACTCAAGGTATAAAATGAAATAATAAAATGCAAAAAAATTCCTTAACAAGTTCATAAAACCTTAAGCAAACAAAGGCGTGTTGCACACTCTTCACTTGCATAAAAAAGCATACTTCTTTCACTCATATCAACATTACACAGACATTTGTATTCGTACCATTATTGTACTCACTCCCAAACGTTGTTTGGTAATTAAAACCATTTCATATTTTACTTGTCATTTTTGTCTTGAAAATTTATGATGACTCCAACGCTTTAACACATGAATGTTGTTGGCCTGTCACCACAAAACGAAAACTAACCAAACAACAGCAGCAACAAAACAAACGTAACGACCAAATTGAAATAAAAATGTTTTCACTGTTTATAACTCACAATAAATGAGCGAAAGCATGAACAAACGAATGAAGGAATTAAAGGAATGAAGGTCGAATGGATAGATGGTTAGATGGATGGATGTATGAATGGTTGTTTAACTGGGAGTCGGAAAGAGCAGTAGTATGTTTGTGTCTGAGTATCACTATGCTATGCAGGCCACAATTAGCACTATTGTAGTCAACATTTAACTGATATAAACATTATAAATACTTTTGGCTAAATAGACAGGGTGTTTTAACAAATAGTGTTATTTATATAAAGATATTATCAGAATTCAAAAAATTTATTTATTTAACTTATTTTTATAGATTTAAAAATACTGAAGCGATCTTATAACTAAATCTATTTAAAACAAGGATTTTATTTAAATTTTGATATAACTCCTGCTTTTTCTTCTTTAAAAATCTTAAGTCTCAAAAAAATTTAATTTTTTTTTTTTATTTTTAAGTTTTTAATAGAAACCCCTGAAATATCTTAACGGAACTATTTGAAATTCTTGATTTTGATAATTGATTTAATAATTTTAATTGCAAATTATAAATTCACTTTTAATTTTTAATATTTAATTTTGTATAGTTGTTGTTGCTGTTATTTTACTTTAAACATTTATTAAAAAAAAAAAATAAATAAATAAACTTTGTATTTCTTGTTAAAAAATTAACAAAGTTTACGGGTATAGGAGCTAAAACAAGAGAGTACGCAATCAAATTCGTGCAAAAGACCATTTTTCAAAACTATTCCGAATGTAACACACAAACATACATACATATGTACTTGAAATCATACTCACTGTAAGTAATATAAAAAGTAAACGAATGTTCCAATAAATGAAATGAACGTTTTTTTTTTTTTTTTCGTAAAAAAAAGTGGTAAAAAAGTTAATTCTCGTGTTTAAGGTTTGTGCTCTAAATGTTGCAACTACAATATAACAAGAAAACTAAGACTTAAGTTATTTGTTGTTGAGTTATCATGTTGAGTTATTAGCCATGTATTTGTTCAAATTAAAATTCATTCAAATACTCAAACTTACACGTACATTACAACATACTCATTTGTTTAAATGTTAAAGAAAATATTATTTATTTGTTTGCTCGTTACTCTTGGAACAGCACACGCATCTTGTGTCAAGGTGAAACAAATGACTTAAAGAAGAAACTAAAAACTGTTGCCAGAAATTTAAATACAATTTCAATTAAAACAGAGCCAGAGCATTAGTGGGATATTAAACGAATTGCAAAAATATAAAGGTTCTTTTATAAATTAAAGTGAATTAAAAAAAAAGGTGCCTTATCTAGCATTGAATATTGAGATAGATTAATGGTAATTAAAATGATTAGATTGCACTTAATGCAACACAAGTTTATATTTGCTGCAAGAAAATAAAAAATTTAATTGCCATAAAAGTTACTTTTACAATGTACTGATTATTTTAAGTAATAGTATGAGCAAAACTGGTTTTATATAAAATTTTATTACATTTTTATTACATTTATTACATTTAAACATTTTGAACAATTGTAGCTCTTTTTTAACGAAACATCCTATATGAAGGATTATTTATTACTAATACATTTAGTTACCACCCTAATATTTGTTATTTCTTTTTGATAAAGTGATAAAATATTATACAAACAAATATTATAATTTTATATGTATGTAATATCTTTTCTTGAATGTCTTCCAAATGATGATAAATAACTATTTTTTATACAATTTCAGCTGTTTTTATATTTATTCCCCTGATGTGTTTTTGACTACATTTTTCCTCTAGAATTAAAACTGTCCGTATGTATGTCAGTTTATTGAATTATTTTTAATAAAATATTAATTAAGTTGTGAGGAAAATTAATAAAAAATTTTTTTAGTCCTAACCACCAGTACAGTTCATTTAATAACCCCGCATTTGATTATGTTAATTTTGAAGCGAGAATTTTTTATGGCCTAAACTAAAATGGAATTTTTATGTGTTGGAATTTGAGGTGGCACTTCATTAAATTAATTAAAATATAAACGAAGGCAGGAAAACTACAATTAATGGAAGATTAAACAGGAGGAATTAAACATTAAATATTTAAAATAAAATATTTTTAGTTAAAGTCAATTGCAAGAGGAAAACGAAAAATATAGTTGTTGTTAGTTATACTTTTGTTATGTTTCATTATCCTTTAATTTAGATGTGTATAACTCTAGCAGAAAAAGGTAAAAATTTGTCTTTTGTTAACAATGACATAGTTGTATGTGTGTGTGTGTGTGTATGTGTACAAGTGAGTCTGCATTGTAGTCGTTTGTCTTAATGGTTGGGCATTGCAAACCATATTTGCGGTCATTGAAATAAAATATCACGTGGTCAACGATTTTGTTACGCTGTCAGTGAGAGTAACAACAAACAACTCTACACATAACACTGATTGTCTAGCAGAATGAATGACCTGTTCCCTATTTAAGTTCTTAGTTTGTGAAAAGGACTATGATTTTAAACACAGCTAGGAAGAGACAGAGTCTAAGAGAGTGTGAGAAATATTTTGGTTGTTTAAGTTAATTGATGTTGCTACGCTTAGCACGACTGTTTGCAAGCAGAAGCTGTAAATTGTAAATATTTGTCAACATTTGATGTTGGTTTCGATAACACAACCACATGACAGGATAATTCTTAGAAATGGCAAATGAATGACTGAAAACAAAATAAACTTCCAGTTTAATAGAGAAATTTTAAAATCGTTTGAATTTTGGTAGCAAAAAGCGAGAAAATTCTAATTTTCATGCTTAACAAAACAGGGAGTTGAAACAATTCCTATTTTTTTTTTTACATTTATATTTATTTAGTATCTTACATAGCAAACAATGCTTTATAGTATTAAATGAATTGAATTTCTTTTTACCTCCTTTTGTTATATGTATGTATAAATAGTAGTAGGTATATTTAGTTACAAAATATGTTAATTTGTATTTCATATTTAATTAACATAATCCTCTTCCGTTTTGTTGTTAATTTTTGACGTTATATTATTTAGTTTTCTCAAATCAACACCAATTTTCGTCTGTTGGCGTTATAATTTTCTTTTATAGTAATTTGCTTAATTTTCCCATAAACAGCTACATAAAATCCAAACTTGCCTTTAATACTGGCAACTTCTTTGTTTTTTTAGTTTTCTGCATATTTTTCTTTCTTTCGACACAAAATTGTATTTTCCTGTCTGTACAATTCCGTTTGTATCCAGATATGTCCCAGCATGGAGAGCTACTGCAACAGTGGTGTGTAAAAATATAGAAGCTTATAATATAAGTAGTGCAATTGTAGTTTCCTAATTTTACAAGTGACTCTAGAACATTTAAATGGGGTCATTAAATTTGACATTTTTCTTTCAAAATTAAATGACACATTTTTTTTTTTTTTTTTTTTTGTAAAAACTGTTATACAAAACATATTTAGTTCCAATTGTAACTATATTAATAATATTAGCCGCAAATAAGGCGTTGAGGTAAGGTACTAATTCCTTGTGGACTTCTGTGTTAGAAATATTTATTTTGTCATATTTTTATATAAAATTTTATTTTATTTTGTCGCTCACTGTACATAGTATTTACTATACAAATGTATTAAGTCCGCAATAGAAAATTAATGTTAACACGTTGAGCCAGGTGAGTGAGCACTTAAAACAATAAAAGGTTACATAAACAGTTGGCAATCATTGTAACAAAATTTTGTTGTCTAACCTAAAGACTTTAACCCCCACCACCGACAGAGTTACTTCAAAGTGTTAACTTGTCTAAAATATTTTTTATGTATTTTTATATGAACAAAATAATAAAACACTGAAAGTGTTAAACTAGAAAAATTTGAATAAATTTCTATTACAACTGCAGGGAAAAATAATCCATAAAATACAAAACATTCATCAGAAAAACGAAGAAACAAAAAATATGAAGCAAATCCTATAACAAAGGCACAAGAAACTAAATACAAAACGGAAGATCGTAAATCATATTTTCAGTAAATAATTTACATAAATAAATATAAAATTATATTTTTATTACTAAACATCATCCCCTTCTAAACAAATGAGAACTACATACATATTTACATAGTTCCAATGGAGGGAGCATTAGAAAAAGTCGTAAAATGCTTGTGTTAGAAAGACCAAAAGGGAACAAAAAAATAGCACTAAAGAATTTGTTTTTGGGGAACATTATTTTGATATTTATACTTAATATGTACAGAGGTTTTCCGGTTTAACGAATACTCAGTTTAACGAATTCGCGATTTAACGTAGGTTCAAATTTTTAATATTGAGTACCTTATATTACGAACAATCTATATATTTTAGTACTCGATAACACATTTCTCATCCTATTAAAAGAGAACTACTCTCCCCTTTTATGCAAAAGGGAGAGAATTAGAGATTTTCGTTTGGAAAATATTTTTTTCATTTGAAAACTATTTTCTAAATAAAAAACAAAGTAAAAATAGGTTATAAAGCTGTTATTTTTTACTTTTTAAATATGCTTTCATTTGTATTTGTGCAATGTCATTTTATCATGTATCTTCATACATATGTGATGCGTTTATGCTGAAAAATCCGCTTAAAGTATCCATTCAATTAAGAATTACTTACTAAGCCGATTTAACATTATAAACAGTTCATAAATGTTGTAATCAAAGACCTACTCTCTATAATTTAACAACCATATTAAATTCTTCGTAATATGTCAAAAAAAAAAAAAAAAACTTATTCGAATTTTGTTTTTAAGGAATTTAAATTTTGCTAATTTTTATTTTCACTTTTGTTGTTATAAGACTAAATTGTGTTTTAACGTTAAAAAGTAAAAATGTAGACTTTAAAATAAATATTTTAAAGTATATTTTGTTAGTAAAATATATTCGCGATTTAACGAATTTTTCGATTTTATGAATTGGCCTGACAAATATATCATTCGTTAAACCGGGAAACCACTGTATTTATGGCGCAATTCTTGAATAGACTATGTTTAATGTATATGAAAACATAAAAGATTTAACATTTATTTAAGAAAAGTCATAATCGTAATGAAAACTATTTGTATTATTTATTACATTAAAAATTGCAACTGTAGAACATTGCAATTTTAGTCTTAAAATTCCGAGATGTGTTTAAAATTTATATGACTTTTTATTTCTGAAAATGTATTATAATCTCCATATAATCTAAAATACTGGCACACAACATAATTTTTGAATGACAACCCTTGGTATTAAACAAATAATTAGTGTAAAAATAAATTATAAATAGATAACGAAAACGAGTTTTGAATTTTAAACAACGTTATGGTCAGTCTTTTAAATAGATGATGAGGGGGGGACACATCATAAACATATTGGACATGACATAAAGTTAACTAAAGACATATTCATGGTACGATGGCATGTCAGTTGATTTGTACTCGTAACGCACTAATGAAAATTGAATTCTTTTTCTTATAACATTTTTATTTTTTCTTTATATAAAAAAACAAAAAACAAAAGAAAAAATTTGCATATTTTATTTTGTTATTTATAACTTGTTACAAAAACTTAATTTACCATGAATGAAGAAAAAAAAAGGTGTTAAAACAAGGGAACTTAAAAAAAACATAGTAAAACATGCATGTTTTTTTGGTATAAAAAAAAAGATATGAAAAATATTTATTGTGGCGCAGTGTAATATTCCTAATTAATGAAATGTTGATTTTATTATTTTTTTGTAAAATACAATTTTCACTTAATTCGAACGTAATACTGGCGACATAATAATAAAAATTAATAATGAACAAAACAAAAAATAAAATAAAAAAATAAGCAAATAAAATGGCATAATCAAAATCATTAACAGAAACAGAAATAAAACAAATAGAAATAACAAAAGCAAAAAATATATATATTAAATGCAACTGCTGCATATTTGTTGTTGCTTAAATCTATAAATAAAATATATACAAAACAACTGCAATTGTTGTTGATGAGGAATAAAAAAAAAAAAAAAAAAAAAAAATACATTAAATTAAATGCTGCTACGACACAAAAACATAACATGGCAAACGAAGTGTTGACATAGATTGATATCGAAACGCAATGCTTTAGCGAATTGCATGTGACAAAAGACTCTGACTGAAACTCATTATACATTTTGCAGAAAAAAAAAAAAAAAAAAAAAAAACGCTGAAAAAACTATACATTAAATACAAAACCACAATTAAAGCAATGGACAACAGGCGATTAAATTATAGTTGTGTATCAATATTTATAAATGTAGTAAGTTACTTCATATTGTAAGCGAAGCTGACATCACTTATAAGTATTTTTATTATTTTAATTCATAAAGTTTTGCTTTAAGATATAAAATATATATTTTCCATTTCTACACTTTTTAACTGTAACAAATTCATCGCTTGTCGCCATCGCACCAATTGCAATTCCTACTAAAATAGCTGCTGCTTTTACTACCATTATCATCATAATTTTGGCGGCTTTTGTAGCGTTAATTACAGGGCAAAGGATATTTTATACGAATACGTACGTATATAATACTGTTTTGTTTTAGTTGTACACACTTGTAGTTGTTGTACAACAATAGCAAGAAAAAATAGCATTCACATTTCAACTAGCCAACTAAACAAGAGACTAACATTAAAAAAACAGGACATTTTCACTTAAAAATTAAAAAATAAAAAAAAAAGTATTAAAAGAAACAAGAGAAAATGAATTTAACTACAACATCAAGACAGCGTGGCCAGATGAAATCAAACTTTAAGCGATATCAACTATAGAATAACCAAACTTTTAAAAAGGATTCTTTGATTTCCAAACACTATTTTTCACTACCCCTATTGATGCGTTAATTTGTATGGGGCTTCTACTTTCCCGACAAACCCTATTTTTATCTCAGTTGTGTAACTTGATAAGAAAAAAAAAAAAAAGAATTTCACTGTAATAGAGATCATTAGGTATGCGATTACTAGTATCTACTTTGTATAGGAGCTTTTCCGCCCCATCTTCATCACAGTTTTTAAACGTGATAAGAAATTTTTTCAAAAAATTGTTTCGCTGTTCTAGTTCTTTAGATATGTGATAATTTAAATTTCCTATGAATGGAATAAACACTTCTCACTGCTTCGTTAGAATAATAAAGTAGGTTATTTTACTTTCAGGATGATGATCGGAAATTCTAAGAAAAAAATCAGTCCAGCGGTTCAGCTGTCAAACAAACTAAAATGCTTTTGTATACAATGGTTTCTGAGGTTGTTTAGAATGCTGAATTGGAATCTTTACACCTTTTTTCAAAATTTACTTTAGTTTTTGAGATATCAACAAATATTTTTGTTTTATGTTTGAGATCTAAAAACCAATTTATTCAATAAAAAGTTATAAACTGGAATTGAAAAGCGGCCAAACTAAGTCACTTGTATTGTATAGATACTGTTTTTTTTTTGTATTAGAGTTGAACAGATGAAACTCAACACATCCAAGTTTTAAAATCCTTGGTATTATTTTTCGAATTGTACCAAATTTTTGTGTATTCGCTCTCGTTTTTCGACACTTGTACCGACAATGTTTTAAGTGAAAAATCGAATCGAGAATAAAGAAAACTATGTGTGAAGGATTTTCGATATCCTAACATGTGGCATTTTTGCAACTAACTAATTCATTTTAAATCAGGGATTTTAAGATTCTGAACAAAATTTTCGAATTATTCCCCGCCGGCGGTTTGTGGAACGTGCAGATTTTGTTTGAAAAATTTCTTCGCTGAAAAGTGGTGAAAAGAAAACGTTTTGTTTTCGCCACAAATGACATGACATCTAGCGGTAAATCGTTTATTTCACAACAAAATTATATTTTATCTTACTCTTGAGAAACGGGAACTGCTCAATATTTTGTTCCGTTTACATTGACGTTTGTTAGATTTTCAAACATTTTTATTTCTGCAACCATAGTGCGGTCAACTCTGCTAATCGTTTCAGTTAATTCAAATCACATATCAAATTATTCTGTTCATTTACTAAAGCAGTTTGCACATTTTTCCCGCATATGTAACTTTATTAAATATATTTAAAATTATTGAAATCGTCTTTTTCGACGTTAACCCATTTCCGACCGCTGTTGCGTTTTCGCATCAGTGACTTTAACATCGCCTAATTAACTAATTTTTTTTTTCAGTTATTATTAGATTAATATGTTTTCTTAAAGATAGGAGAAAAAAAAAATACAATTTGTTATAAATAAGGTGTTAAAGCCACACGGATCGCCTAAAACGTTAGTGTTGTGAAAACGCATCATTGGTCACCGCAATGACCAATGATGCGTTTTCATTTAAATCTACTTTCCGAAAATGTTCTTTTATGCTATGGGTGTATTCTAAATGTAGATAGCTTTAAGTTTGTGTTAAAATTTTTTCAAAACGTTGTTCGGAATTAAAATTTATTTATTTAATCTTAAACTATATAAAACATTAGAAATCATACTTTATGAATATTAAAAAAAAAAAAAAAATATTCATAAATTTCTATTCAAATATCAGCATTTAGTACATGTTTTTTAAAATAAAAAGCTATTTTTAAAACCGGTTTTATGTGTTTAAAAAATCCGGTCTATTCGACATTCGAAAAATGAATATTTTGAAAAAACCGGTTGGAAAACCGAGTCGATCACCCTAGTATTGTGGCTGGATAAAGTTTCAACAACAATCAGCATTTAATTTAACATTTAATTTTCATCTGGCAACACTGTTTCTATCTTACTCTATTCTATGAGAGAAGTTAATTTTATTGCTTTTGTTCTTGTTGCTGTTACGTTAGCAAGGTAATCAGTTACAATTACAGTGCAAGTTTTACATCGTTGTTAGTTTCTTGTTTTTGTTGGATATATTATAGTATGTTTATTAAAAAAAACTAGTATTTTGTATTTAAAAACTATGTATGAAACTTGCAACATGTATAAAAGTATGTAGAATTATTATTGTAGTTAAAAGAACTAATGATTAGTACTTGTTAATGGACTGCAACTGAGGTACAATGACCAGTTAATTGGAGGGGTTGGTTTAACTTCTCGTTTTTTCTTTCTTTGTGCTTTTGTTTCTAGACGTTTATTTCATCAGATTAAAAGTCAAAATGTAATTCTAAATGTCATTTATTAAAAATAATACATACTTATGTACATTAGAGTGTCCCGAGAAAATGTTTTTTTGAAATTTCGATGTAGGAAGACCCCCTCAAACGATACGTAAAAATTAGCTTAATATAGACAAAATATTAAAAAAAATTTGAAATTTGTCTTCAGTTCCCTATCAGCGTTTGACA
This sequence comes from Protophormia terraenovae, assembly GCA_951394005.1. Classification (NCBI taxonomy): domain Eukaryota; kingdom Metazoa; phylum Arthropoda; class Insecta; order Diptera; family Calliphoridae; genus Protophormia; species Protophormia terraenovae. Next base: position 151,637,350 of record OX596074.1, read on the forward strand.
AATTATGAGTCCCATGCATTTTGGGGAAAAAAGAAAAATAATTTCGATTTTTTTTTTTTTTTTATCGAAATTGGTGTCAAAAACATCATAATTTTGAACTTATGAGAAAAATATTCAAAAAATTTTCTCCATGGGATTTTGTTTCGCTAGACGTATTTTTAGGACATTTTGATGAAAAAATTTTTTGAAAATTATTATTTATCAGCAATACTTACTACTACAATGCAAATTCTTATTATTTTAGCTTTTTAACTTTTTTTGCAGCGACTTTCAATCGCTGGTAGACTGAAGATCAATTTTAAATTTTTTTAATATTTTTACACATCGTTTGAGGGGTCTTCCTACAAATTTTTTGTCTACAGGACACTCTAATACACATATGTATTACATATGTGTATTAAAGTAAGAAAATTGATATTGAAATTAGAACAGAAACAAGGAATAGAAATATGTACTATATTGGAAAATTTATATTTTTTTTTTTTTTAATAATTATTTGTTTATTTATAGAAATTTTTATTCTACCTATTTGTCTATTTATAAATTATAATTTTGTAACTAATTTATGGATTAATTTCAATATTGCATGTTTTCTTATTAATTTTCGTGGATTCAATCAAATTTCTTTTGTACGATAATAAAACTAAATTCTTTTGTCATACAATCATATTAATAAAGAAAAAATTAATTTGCTTAAAGTTTCCAGTAACTTAAAAGAACCAGATAAACTTATTTTTAGTACTGTAATATGCCACCCTGTCGACATTTGCACTAAATACTTATGAGCTTATGGACACATTCTCTAACGGAAATTTGTAGTTGTAGCCAGGAACTCCATTACACTTAATATGCGTTAACATGATTTTTGGTAATTACTATTATGACCAACTTTAACTTCTAAGAACATGTTAATGTGACAAAGTGAAAAAACCCATAAAATGTAATGAAAATGTCCTAAACATTTCTATAATAATAAAAATTTTACTATAAAAAGAGAAATAAAAAAACTAAAACACACAAGAAAAGAAAAAAGAAATTAGTAACTGAGAACCTTAATAAGCCTCTTAACGAACATGAAATCAAATAACAAGTAAAATTATTTCATATTTTGTTGTTTTACTCTATTGCAGGCGGATGTTTCCAACAGTGCGCGTTAGTTTTTCAGGTCCTTTGAGGCACATGCAACCACCAGATCGTTATGCAGTTTTAATTGACATCATACCCATGGATTCGAGACGTTATCGTTATGCATATCATCGTAGTTCATGGTTAGTGGCCGGTAAGGCAGATCCACCACCACCAGCTAGACTTTATGCCCATCCCGATAGTCCTATTAGTGTGGATGCATTAAGAAAACAAGTGGTTTCATTTGAAAAAGTTAAGCTGACTAATAATGAAATGGATAAAAGTGGACAGGTTAGTTGAGTTTATATTATATATAGTTATTATTACTAATTAAAAAAATTAATTGAAGAAAAATCTCTTAAATGCAACATGTTAAATGTAAGATATTAAATTTAAAGGACATTTTTTGTTTTAAGAAATTATAGGGTATTCATTAAAATGAAGCTGTAAAATTCAAAAATTCTTGTATCAAATTATATTCATATTTCCTTTATAGTTTTGCATGTATGTACAACAATATTTCTAAACTAATCAAAGTTTAGCAATTTTATTTTTTAATTTCTTTTACATTAAAATCCTTTTACAAACATCTGTATTTATATTTAGGTATTAAAACAAGTAAAATATTTTTTCTCTCTTCTAATTTTTTTTATTTAGATTGTTTTAAACTCCATGCATCGCTATCAGCCACGTATACATTTAGTGCGATTGTGCCATGGTCAGAGTATACCAAATACCCCCAAGGATTTGCAGGAAATGGATCATAAAACTTTTGTATTTCCAGAGACTGTTTTCACGGCTGTAACGGCATATCAAAATCAATTGATTACCAAATTAAAAATCGATTCAAATCCGTTTGCCAAAGGTTTTCGTGATTCATCACGTTTGACTGATTTTGATAGGTAAGCAAAACATAAAAAATAGAAAAATCAATCTAAAACTAATATATACAATATATTCATGAATACTTTTAAGTAGTAGCTATAAAAATAGCAAAATATTTATGAGGATCATCATCATCATTATCTAGAAAAATGTTACAACTCATCATAAATAAAATTCAAAAACTAAAAATGTTTTCATCATGAACATTTTTGCTTTTTGTTTTGGTTTAAATTGAGCAACTTAATTTGTATTTAATTGTTGTGGCATGCATGCCACATGACTGTTGCAACAGATTAACAACATTGCATTCATTATTAAAGAAAGTTGTTGTTCTCCCATATAGAAATATTCCTTAATTAAGGGTTTAAGCAAATAAATATTTGCCAAATATTCATATACTCTTACATTTTTAACCATCATTCAACAGTAATAAATATAATTTTGTTGCTTCGTTTCGTTTCTTTTCTTTCGTGGTGTTCTTTTTTTGTTGGCAACAATTATGTGTTGCTTTTTATTTTAATGGGCTGCCGAAAGTGTTGAATGTTCAATGGCAACCAAAAGTACAACAATAACAACTGCAACAACTTTGATTCATAAGCCACTGTTTGGTTTAATGTTAAAAAGAAAAAAAAAATACATACATAAAGTAAAATGATGAGCTGAAAGAATTGTTTTGTGTTTAAGAAATTATTGTACAGTAGTTGAACAAATAAAATATTACTTTTGATTAATATACATTTTTTCAAATTTTTTTGTAGCCTGTATAGCACAATCATACATATTGTATTTTCATTTTCAATTTTCTTAGAAAATTATTATTTTTTTTTTTTGCTGAAATATTTCTGTTTGCATCAGTGTAAATGAAATTTACAATTAAATTGCAAATAAAATAAAACCCCAAAAATATATAAAAACGCACCAAAAAAATTTCAAACCAGCAAAAAAAATTGTGTTTTTTCATTTATTTCAGTTTAAATATCGCCACCAGACTCAGACATATCGGCAGCAGCCAAAACATAGTTCTACATAAAAATATTCATTCTCATATTAAGTCAAATGCAGGTGTAAAGCAAAATAAAAAAGAACAAAAAATCTACGAGAATTTGACTAAAAACAAAATAACCAGGAGTTTTATACCCTTTTTCCCACTATTTACACTCAGAGAGTTAGACTCAAATGTTGCATGAGTTTTTGTGGCTGCTAAAAATTATAATAAAGGCAACAAAAACAAAGAGAGATATTTTAGTGGTGGTGGTCGGCTTTGGAAAGTGGCGGTAGTGTTTTAAGTAGAGTAAATTATAGGTCGGCATGTTTAACTTTGAAATAATATTCGTACATGAAAACACGTTAATAATGAGTAAATGTTCAAATAACTTTAACGTTTTCTGGCCATAATAGTTATTGTGTTTTTCTTGCTAGTTTTGTTGTTCCTGTCTTTTTTATGTTTTAGGTTTTCTATTGCAATTATTATTTTTTTGTTGTTAAATTTCAGAATGTATATGAAAATTTAATTTGTGTATGCAAACGCTCTACAATACATTCAAAATTTGGTGGTGATATGTATTTAACCCATTAAGGAAATGTGAGAAAACTATCAATTCAGAAATTTCCTAGTCAAAATTTTTAACAAAAAATAAACTACTTTTTAAAACTTAAAAAAAAAGTTTCATTAAACTTTAATTACAAACTTCTTGCAGAGATCCCATGGATTCTTATCTTTTTGAACAACATTTACGCTCTCCCTTGAGATTTTTTCCTGATCCCCTGATGCAACAACTGTCACCTCAAGAAGCTGATGCTGCGTCCTTGGCATTCATAGAAAAAGCAAGACAACATTTACAAATGTTTGGACGTTCACCATATACAGAAATGTTATTACCTCATCTCTATCAAAGACCTCCAACGGCAGCAGCTATTAATGCCTTTAATATAGGAATGTGGCAACAGCAGTGGCCACAATTAACAGCTGGATTTTTAGCGAATCATCAGGCAGCTGCTGCCCAAGCAGCCGCTAATGCTGCAGCAGCAGCTGCGGCTGCTTCACGAACACCACCTCCGGGACCTCCACCGCCGGCAACAACACCCTCTTCATCTGGCTCAGCTTCACCGGACTTGAGAACAAAACATTTTCATCGTTTTAGTCCTTATCCAGTACCACAACATCAACAGCAACAACAACAACCACCTCCTCCTTCACAAAGTCCTACAAATTGATTCTAATTCTAAAGAAAATTGAAAAATTCCCTAACAAATTTCTTCCCTTTCCCCCTCCCAAAAAAGTGTAATCGTATTAAAAATAATAAATTTAGTTTTATTAATTTTCCAAAAGAAAATCAATTTATTTATTATATTTGTAAACAAAACCAACCCACTAGCACAGTATTAGTTAATAGTAAAAACAAACAAAAATATTTGTGATGTAAAAAAATAAAATCAAATAAAAAATTAAAAAATAAAAAAAATAATAGTTATGTAAATACAACAAAAATTCCGTAATTATAAATTAATCGAAACATTCTAACTGTAATCTGGCTTTATTTAGTTTACATTCAAAGAGACAGACAAAATAAAAATGTGTTAACATTTTTAATTTGCTTTTTATCTTTTCTCCATGTTTTTCTAATTTGTTTTTTTCTAAATATATTTGTATGTAATTGAAATTGTAACTGGAATAAATAAATGTAATATAAATTGTTCCTAATGTTAAACTACAATAATAATAATTGAAAAATTAAGTTTTAGTTAAATAAATTTATTTTTAAAATCAAACAACTTTAAGTTAAATGTAACTGAAAATGTAAAGGAAAATTAAATATTTATTTAAAACAATTGTATGTATGTAAAATTAATTCAATAAAAGTTTCTTTAATCCGCGTATAATCGAAGCTTTTATAGTATTTAATTTTTATATTTTGTAATTATCAAAAATATTTTAGAATTATATAAATAATAATAATATTTAAATAACAATTATGTAAAATTATTTAGTAATTTTAGCTTCAAGTGATGAATAAAATTATAAAAATAAAAAAAATATTTAAAACAAACAATTGCTTTTAATTCTTACGTACATTAGAGTGTCCCGTAGACAAACATTTTGTAGGAACACCCCTCAAACGATGTGTAAAAATTAGCTGAATATGGGAAAAATATTAAAAAAAATTTTTAAACGGATCTTCAGTTCTCTAACAGCGATTAAATGTCACGGGTCTAGAACATTTCGTCCAAAAAATAGTATTGAGTTTAGTTTTGAAATGGGTATCAAAAAATTCGTAATTTTAAGCCAATTATAGAAAAAATATTTAAAAAAATGTTCGCAAAAATGTTGGTCCATAAACCGTCATTTTAGTACATCATGCAAAAAAGATTTCGATATTTTTCTTAAAAAAATAGAGAAGAATTTTCCAATTTTGTTTCTTTTAAGGCTAAATTTTAAAAAAATTGCATTGTTGTAAGAACTGTTGATAATATATAATTTTCCACATTTTTTAAAAAAATTGTTCATCAAAATACCTTAAAAAGCGAACGAAAATCCCATTTGAAAAATTTTTAAAATATTTTTTCCATAACCAGCTTAAAATTACGAATTTTTTGATACCCATTTCGAACTGAAGACCAATTTTAAAATTTTTTTTAATATTTTTCACATATTCAGCTAATTTGTACGCACCGTTTGAGTCTGTTCCTACATTGAAATCTCGAAAAACGCTATTATCGGGACACTCTAACTATACTATTTAAGATTTTTGTACAAATCTTAGGATACTAATTCTATAGTATTAAAAATATCAGGCCCAAAACAAAATCTATGCCATTTTACTGCATATTTTGTTTCACAAATTAAAAACTTAACTCTAGCCCATCTGGTCAATACCACATACGATGCATGCATATCAAGCTTATTTTCTTATATCGTAAGTTCCTACGATACATTTTAAATTTGTTCATAAAACCCCAACAAAATTGAGTAGTATTATTTTTCTTTGCAAATTAAATTGCTATATCAAAAATTTTAAGACCAATTATCAAATTATAAAAGAAATGTGTAATGATGTCATCACTCAAAAATATTATGGATAAAAACATTCATACTAAATATATGAAAAGAAGTGTATTCTTTTAAATCTAAAATAAAATGTTACTTACTAAAGCGTTTTTTAGTTTATGAAATAAAAACGGAAAACAACTGATGCTCATGAAATCGACAAATATTTTAACCACCTTTTTCAATTCTTTCTCTTAAGACAAAATATTAATTAAATAGGGTTAGAAGTCTAGAGGTTTAAGACCGAATGCTTCAACCTTCATCATTTCAATTGAGTTGATAAAGTAATTAATTAATGGAAAAATGTTTCAACCCTTTTGTTTAAAAGAAATAAAAATTAATTGCTCACTATTCTTTAACGACAGTTATGGCTCATTGAATTTGAGGCACTTTATTTAACGGTAATTTATGACAGTTTCAATGAAAAGAAGACATCAAAGACAAAAAAAAAAAAACTGAATAATTTTTATGTTTCCTTGACATGTGTTTGTCAATTGTGTCAGTGAAATACCAAAGTAAATATATTCGCAGGACGTTTTGAAGGCACTACCACTAAATAGAAAATATCCTAACTATTTTTTTATTTTATATAAAAGAAAAAAGTATTTAAAGTTTAGATAAAATATTCTCTTTTAAAAACGATTATATATATTTTTCATTATATTTAAAATGTCTTTATTGCTGCCCTTTATTTTTACACATGTTAGTTTAAAATGAAATTAATAATTTAAAGAGAGTAATTAAAAGAAAATTTAGAGACAAGTATTTCACAAGTCCTTTGTTGCTATCAAATAATAAAGACAAACTTGAAAAGCTATAATTACTTGTGTCATATTTTTGTTAAAAATCTATTACAATGTATGGAAATATACGTAAATGACTTAATTTTATAAACAAATTTCCTATAATGAAAAATCAAACCATTCAAGAACCATTTTCACATAATTACAAAACTAAAAAAAAAAAATGACGCAACATATAATTAAAAAACCTTTAAGGAAAAATGAAAATTAATAATGTACAATATCCTGACAACATGTGTTACAATTCTCTTTTCTTCGATAAAAAAAACTCGGATTTCTGAACAAAATTTCCATAGCCAAACTTGTAATTAAAAACGCAATTAAAATATTGAAAATTAAGTCATTAAATAAACTAATAGGACAGACTCACAAACATACATACACATGTTTGTAAACGATAATTCTCATATTGATTTCGGTCAGAACTATTACTCAGTTCAGTGATCTCAAATAAAATTAATTTCTACAATTTTTTCTTAATTTTCATACAAAAATTAAATTTTTGTCAAAATTATGAGTGATCACAGATAAAGGCCCGCTTTTCAATTGGAGCCCTATTTACCGAGATATTTTCGTTTAAAGATTTTTTATTAATTTTCATACAAAAATTAAATTTTTGTCAAAATTATGAGTGATCACAGATAAAGGCCCGTTTTTCAATTGGAGTCCTATTTACCGAGATATTTGCGTTTTAAGATTTTTTTTCTTAATTTTCATACAAAAATTGAATTTTTGTCAAAATTATGAGTGATCACAGATAAAGGCCCGTTTTTCAATTGGAGTCCTATTTACCGAGATATTTGCGTTTAAAGATTTTTTATTACTTTTCATATAGAAATTAAATTTTTTTCAAAATTATGAGTGATCACAGATAGATGCCCGTTTTTCAATTGGAGCCCTATTTACCGAGATATTTGCGTTTAAAGATTTTTTCTTAATTTTCATACAAAAATTGAATTTTTGTCAAAATTATGAGTGACCACAGATAGATGCCCGTTTGTCAATTGGAGCCCTATTTACCGAGATATTTGCGTTTAAAGATTTTTTCTTAATTTTCATACAAAAATTGATTTTTTGTCAAAATTATGAGTGATCACAGATAAAGGCCCGTTTTTCAATTGGAGCCCTATTTACCGCGATATTTGCGTTTAAAGATTTTTTATTACTTTTCATACAGAAATTAAATTTTTTTCAAAATTATGAGTGATCACAGATAAAGGCCCGTTTTTCAATTGGAGTCCTATTTACCGAGATATTTGCGTTTTAAGATTTTTTTTCTTAATTTTCATACAAAAATTGAATTTTTGTCAAAATTATGAGTGATCACAGATAAAGGCCCGTTTTTCAATTGGAACCCTATTTACCGAGATATTTGCGTTTAAAGATTTTTTATTAAATTTCATACAAAAATTGATTTTTTGTCAAAATTATGAGTGATCACAGATAAAGGCCCGTTTTTCAATTGGAGCCCTATTTACCGCGATATTTGCGTTTAAAGATTTTTTATTAAATTTCATACAAAAATTGATTTTTTGTCAAAATTATGAGTGATCACAGATAAAGGCCCGTTTTTCAATTGGAGCCCTATTTACCGAGATATTTGCGTTTAAAGATTTTTTATTAAATTTCATACAAAAATTGATTTTTTGTCAAAATTATGAGTGATCACAGATAAAGGCCCGTTTTTCAATTGGAGCCCTATTTACCGCGATATTTGCGTTTAAAGATTTTTTATTACTTTTCATACAGAAATTAAATTTTTTTCAAAATTATGAGTGATCACAGATAAAGGCCCGTTTTTCAATTGGAGTCCTATTTACCGAGATATTTGCGTTTTAAGATTTTTTTTCTTAATTTTCATACAAAAATTGAATTTTTGTCAAAATTATGAGTGATCACAGATAAAGGCCCGTTTTTCAATTGGAGCCCTATTTACCGAGATATTTGCGTTTAAAGATTTTTTATTAAATTTCATACAAAAATTGATTTTTTGTCAAAATTATGAGTGATCACAGATAAAGGCCCGTTTTTCAATTGGAGCCCTATTTACCGCGATATTTGCGTTTAAAGATTTTTTATTACTTATCATACAGAAATTAAATTTTTTTCAAAATTATGAGTGATCACAGATAAACGCCCGTTTTTCAATTGGAGTCCTATTTAGCGAGATATTTGCGTTTTAAGATTTTTTTTCTTAATTTTCATACAAAAATTGAATTTTTGTCAAAATTATGAGTGATCACAGATAAAGGCCCGTTTTTCAATTGGAGCCCTATTTACCGAGATATTTGCGTTTAAAGATTTTTTATTAAATTTCATACAAAAATTGATTTTTTGTCAAAATTATGAGTGATCACAGATAAAGGCCCGTTTTTCAATTGGAGCCCTATTTACCGAGATATTTGCGTTTAAAGATTTTTTATTAAATTTCATACAAAAATTGATTTTTTGTCAAAATTATGAGTGATCACAGATAAAGGCCCGTTTTTCAATTGGAGCCCTATTTACCGAGATATTTGCGTTTAAAGATTTTTTCTTAATTTTCATACACAAATTAAATTTTTTTCAAAATTATGAGTGATCACAGATAAAGGCCCGTTTTTCAATTGGAGTCCTATTTACCGAGATATTTGCGTTTAAAGATTTTTTCTTAATTTTCATTCAAAAATTGATTTTTTGTCAAAATTATGAGTGATCACAGATAAAGGCCCGTTTTTCAATTGGAGCCCTATTTACCGAGATATTTGCGTTTAAAGATTTTTTCTTAATTTTCATACACAAATTAAATTTTTTTCAAAATTATGAGTGATCACAGATAAAGGCCCGTTTTTCAATTGGAGTCCTATTTACCGAGATATTTGCGTTTAAAGATTTTTTTCTTAATTTTCATACAAAAATGGATTTTTTGTCAAAATTATTAATGATCATAGATAAAGGTTCGTTTTTCAATTGGAACCCTATTTACCGAGATATTTTCGTTTAAAGATTTTTTCTTAATTTTCATACAAAAATTGATTTTTTGTCAAAATTATGAGTGATAAATATTAAGTATAGAAAGGGACCCAGTGTACCTGCTTCAATAGACTGTGGTGAGCTTAGAAATTCTCCCTCTTTAAGAACAAACTTTCGATGAGTTAAATAGCTTTCTAAAAGCTTATGCGTATTTGTGGGTAAATATTATGCTATGCTTTTCTCTAAAACCAAATTGATGTGTTGGAATATAATCGAAACGATTCACTATCGTTTTCAACTTGTTCATTAATAGCTTTTCAAACAGCTTTGATATATTTCTACTTTAGTGTGATCTTTTCCAGGCTTAGGAATCATTGTGACCAATGAGACCTTCCATTCTGAGGTATTATTTTTAAGGCGTAATATAGCATTAAAAATAAAAAGTATTATTCTTATTGCTAACCGGGTAGCTCCAAAAGCATATTGTTACTGATTTTGTCAATGCCTGGTGTTTTGTGGAGTTTAAATCAACAATAGCCTTGTCGATCTCTCGGATCTCAAAATAAAGGGGTTCAACTGCTTTAAAATTGGGTGCAACATGTGACAACTCTATTATGTTATATGATTAATTAGGAGTAAATACGTTCTTTAGATGATTAACGAATATATTTCCCTTTTCGCTATCGTTTCTTGCCCAGCCTCCATTTATATTACGTAGAGGAGTTCTACTTGTAACTGATCTTTTCAAATTTTTCGTAGCTCGCCAAAGTGAGTAATTCGAATACGGAGTAGCATCTAGATTTCCCAGATATTTATATAGTGATTCAGTTTTTCGGTACTCTAGCAGCTTATTAAGACGTTTTTGGCATTCTCTTTGCTTTGATTTGAGGGGATCTATGGAGTTGCCACTCTCTTCTAACTTCTTTTTTCAATCAAGAGCCGTTCGACATCCGTATCTATCTTTTGTCGGGGGGTTAGGGTAGCATGTTCAGCAGCAAGTTTTAAACTTTTTTCAAAATTTTTGAGAGAAATATCGATATCTTCTGGTGTTCTCTGCGATTTATTTTTCGTGCAATGTGTGCTTATATATTTTCTATACTTCAACCAGTTTATTCTTGTGTTTGATATCGCTGAGATACCAGTGGGGTATACAATTTCTTGGGGGTTCAATATAGTAACAAAATTGGGTGAATGATCTGAAGATAATTCTAATGAAGATTTGACATTGATTAATTCCCTTGGCAAATTCCTTATAACAGCGAAATCAATGATATCCGGTATTTTATTTGGGTTTATTTGAACAACTTTTGAACTTAAATTCAAGACGTGAAACGGATCATGTGGTGCCGGCAAGCACCCAAAGTCAAAAATGCCAAAAAAAGTGTTTGAACTTACAAGTTTTTTTCTTATTATTTTTTTTTTTATTGCTGTACTCGCGGATTTTAGCATAAATGTCCAATTCTTCTAATGTAGACTATAAGCATTTGTAGAAATTAACAGTGACAATTAACCAGTGTCTAGTTTTGTTATGCAAAAGTAGTGAAACCAAATTTTTAAATTTTGCAGATTTTTCACTGGGGATTTTACGCCGTTTCGGATATTTCAAAATTCAAAACAGAGCCTAATAGCTCTTGAAATTATACATCATTTGACATATATCTCGTTAATGTGCCCTCAACGGAAATGCTGTAGGAAGTACCTAAACTTGGAGAGAAAGAACGTGAATGGCTTCAAGAGGTGTCTTTTTCGCGAGGCACACTCGCAACATTATTTCAATGAAGCAACAGTATCGCGTTATCCAAATGACATTTAAAAATCATTGTGGCGTTTTCAAATATTAATCAGCTGTAAAGCTATTTTAAAGAATTCAGCAATTTTGCATATTCTGTTATAGCGGATGTTGGCTTTATAAATCAATTTTTAACTGTTTAACATTAATCGTCGAGGCACACCCAAGGCGCTAATAAAAATTGACGATGATACATGTCAATCTGTAGCTGCTTTAATACCTTTCATTAAAATCAATATGGCAGGCGAAAAAACAGTACGATTTTTCGTTTAATGCAACTTTAGAGATTTGACTAAGTGCAATTAAAAAACGTATTTAAATGACATTGTCTTATGGCTTACTTAAAAAAATGATGAATTTTGCAATAAATGGATGAATATGAACAACACTACATCACTAAAAACTGAATTTTGCAAATTTTATAAGAATATTAAATCGCTAATATATCCACGCATACTTTACATATCGCGATATTTTTAATTTATATTTTAGATACACCACTGTAGAGTACATTAATGCAATAATTTTTGATTTAGAACTATAAATAGAAGTCATAAGCGCGAACAGATCTGTGTTCCACTAGAGCCAAGGAATATTGGTACTAAATGTCGTTGTTGTGCAATTTAAAAATTTTCGAAATTTTTTTGAACATCAAAAGTAAACGAGTACAATCAATCATAAGTATATTTTTCAATATTATTTGTTTATCAAAATTTGCCTAAATCTTAAGTTGTATATTTTACAACAATGAAATTACAAAGAATAAAATTTTTCTCACGCAATTTTTTATAGCCTCAAGATAAGGTCGAATGAATGAGTGAGAAAATATAAATTATTAAATATAAATACTATAATAATTACATGGCTTTGAAATTTCAGCAAACACTTAACACACATTTTACAGCTAAATACCAAAAATAAACTATAATATAAAAGAAGACCTCCACTAAAGCCCCATAAAAAATTAAATATAATAATTATATTTATTATAGAGGGGCTTAAAACATGAAAGAAGCATAATTTTTTTGTATAATAAATATTTAATAAAAGATTTATGACTTCATTGTAAAGTTTGATTAATAAAATATAAATCAGACAAAAAACAAAACACAAGAAATATTTATGAATGTAAATTGATCATTTAAAATTTTATGTTTTCAATTTTATATGATTTAGATTTATGGCAAACTTAGATATTTATAAAATAACGAAAACAGTTCTCATAAGTATTGACTGAATTTAAATTCTCCAAAATTAATGTTTATGATCTCACAATCAACATAAGATCTTTTGATTATATTTTAATAAAAATATTAAGTTTAGTATACATTAAATATTTACCATTACCATAAGCATTAAACTACTTACTTCCATAAATACCACATATGATACATGTTATGTATAATATGTGTAAGATGCGAAAGAGTATATTTTCGACACTAATTGCTGGTTTTATGACGAAAAGGAAACACAGTGAAAAAATGCTCATATAAAAAAAGCAAAATAAAACTGGAAAATAATTTAAAAAATTAAGATACCAAAAACCTTCATCTTCTACATATATTAACATGTGCTTGTAGTTACAGGAACAAATATCAGAAAATGTTTAGTAGTGACAGAAAACAGTTCTTTAAAATGGGGATTCATTTTTCAAGAATGATCGTAGTTTAAAAATTTATAACTTTTAGAAAAGAACTTTTTTTTTACTAAAATATTTGATAACTAACATTGATATTAACAAAATTGCTTTCTAAACAGATATTTATGTAATCACAAAATTATGTTTTTGGTCTAATTTATTTCTCCTTAGGGATTTATAATCAAAAATAATTAGTAATCAAATTTAAAATGGAATGAGTTAATTCTTTTACATTTAAAATAATTTGTATATGTATGTACATATCATTGTCCGATCTGTATTTAGTTGGGGGGTTTATGATGTTCATGAATGACTGATAGCTGGCACTTTGTACTTAAAGCAGCATTAAAGATTTAACAATTTTATTTTAAGTATTCTTTCATTTCAAAAAGAATTGTTTGATTTATTTGTATTGTGGTTGATTTTTAGTTTTACTTAAATAATTCTTGCATGATGGTTAATAATGATCATCATTTTAAAAACGAAATTTACACTTAAAGGCTTTTTTTGTGCTACTACACAATGTTTGCTTTCTCGTGTTGTTTTACAAAGTTGCAAGTGTTTGTCTAAAAGTTTCAACAATCTTTACTAAATTTCTAGACATTTGAGTTGTTGGTAGAGTTATTTGTAGAAGATTTTTTTTTGGTTTTGTTGTTTATAGCAATTACACTTCATTATACTTGCTGCCATAACATCCAAACATGAGGCAGAAAACCTACCATATATATGTATGTGTTTGAATTGTTTTAAATGTATGTATGTGCAACATTTAATTTATCCAACCAAAAGAAAATAAACTAAAGTTCTACCATATGTATGTATATATAAGTATAAATATTCATTCTTACTTATTCACTTGTAACTAGTTTCGATGAAAACAAGTGAAGCCTACATTACACTTCAACACAATCAAGTATTTTTCATCGGCCACTTTGAAAATGTTGTGTAGTGCCTCTTTGGTAATTTTGCACTTCAAACTTTAGAGGGAGATTGGAAGGATTGTTTTCGTAGGGAGGTTCGAATATAAAACCTGAAAAAAAGGGTTAAATCCTTTTTTTTAGAAAATCAAATATTTTCACATATTGTTCTTGTTGTTTTTATTAAACATACAACATTCCTTTGTATAAGTGTTTCAGTTTCAAATAATTGTATATAGTTTGTGGGTAAGTGTGACTATTTTTCATTGTATTGTTGTTGTTTTTAGAATATTGAAAATTTGCATGTTTTAAGGATATTCCATTTTGCATGCTTGTTCTACATATCCAATGTATGTAAGTAATTCAATGCATAATAACCGTATCCAAGTGAGTATAAATAATTTTTACCAAAATCTTTTCTGTATGTATTTCGTGTTGTATTTGCTGTTGTTTTATGGAAAAGTACATCCTTTTTGCAAGAATTACCAGAATAACAATTACAATAATGTTACATGAATTGTGCACTGTTTTAATTTTTTTTATTTAAGTTGTACAAGTAAATTAATTACGACAAGTTTTATAGCTGGTAAAATAATCGAGATAAGGACTTAAAAAATAATTTTTAAAAGATTTTAAGTGTATGAATTACTTTTTTTTTAATGCTAAAGATGGATTATTAACCCCATTATTTGCCCAATGTTATTTTTTATTTGTAATTTAACCAATGTTAGTCGACTCGATGTTCTTATTCAGTATGGGTTAAATCACTAGGTAGCAATGTTAGTCAAATCGACTAACATTGAGCATGCAGGGCTAAGTAAATTAATTATTTATAGTTCATTATAAATTGCTAATCATAATAACTGATTTATTTCGTATTCAGTTCTTTGAGTCTCAGGCTTTAAATGGTAACTATGTGTCACTGAGTATCCGTAAAGTGGACATATGTATCTAAATTAAATTATATTCAAACAGCCAAATACATAATATCATAAATATTTTAACATTGGCTATAATTAAGTAATCATACTTTTATAATTTTAATTAATTTTCTGTTTTTTTGTTTTTTTTCATAATCAGTCATTTATAATGATTTTTAATTTTTTTTTTTGTCTTGGTGGAAAATTATGCAAATGATATGGAAAAATAAATGTAAACAAAAATTATAAAATATTTAAATAAAACAAACTTTGACCCTCCTTTCACACAAACATATCCATTACATTAAACTGAATAATTGTACGAATTACGAATCATCATCGCACTTGTCTATTACGGAGAGGACAGTGAAAAAAGATGTTTAACAAAGACAAAAAGACTTTTTAGAAACAAATTACTTATCATGACCGTAAAACGCCTAATTTCAAACATAAATATCATGTTTTATCTCAAGTGACCGATCTAATTTGCCGCCACCTCACCAGTCTTACTTGTACTAAGAGAAAAAACCTAAAATTTTTTAACTTCATATAAACGATTGTGAATTAGCAACAGAGGGTGAGTGGTATATTAACTAATAATGGTCATAGACATTGTTAACTTTGGAATTTTTTTTTCGAATGTATATGTGTATAATGTTTTATGTTTCCAAAAAACGGCTTCATTTTCATCATCACCAACTAAAGGTGCTCGCAACGATACAAATTATGTATGTTGCCCGGCTACCTTTTTTCGGGTCTTTTCTTATCTACACACAATTCGCAGTTAAGTGTGAGCATTTAAAACTTTAGTTGCCTTCAAACCGACCAGGATGATGTTGTTGAAATATATTTTAAAGCCAAAATAACAGAATGTTAAAAACAAAAGAATGTTTTTAAATTTGTTTGGAAAAAAAGAAATTCTCTCCTAAAAAAAAATAAATAAATATGCGCGCGTTTATCTAAACAATAATTTGTTGGTTAGTTGGTTGTTGGCATTTAACAAATTATTTCACACCCTCTTGTGGCCAAATGAACAAAAGATGTACTAAAAAAAAGGAAGAAATAAAAAGGAAAATATCACAAAATTTCCATAAAAATGTAGTGTGATAAAATTTTCAAAATTAAATTAGGAATATTAAGGCTACAAATAAACGTTGACATTAAAAAAGAAATAATAAGAAATTGTGAAAATATAAAGATATATTTTTACATTAGAGATTATATTGTATATGGGCCATACAATTAAAGAGGATTCGGATTTACAGCAAAGGAAAAAAAAGGAAATTTGAATTTCTAAATTTAATAAACTATTCAATGGCGATGGGTAAAATATGATAAAGAAATGTGTTGTTTAATTTTGATTGTTTATAAAGTTATGATTAATGATCACGCGCATTGTAGGATCTACAGGAAGTAATAATAAAGTTATAAACAATTTATAAGAGTCCTATTGATTGATACAAAGCTTCATTATATTTGCCATATATGTATGTATCTGTGTCATACCCTGTATTTCTTATAAATTCTAAAAACAAACAACACACTTTTCTCCACAAACAGTATTGACTTTAAGTCTAGGATAAATGCTTTAAATTAGAGAAAATAAAACAAAACGTAACCAAAACAACTGACAACTAAGTACAAAGGCGGACAAGTGGGTGGGCCAGCAGTGGCACAACAACTAATATTTTGCTTTGTCTAAGATTATGGTGATGGCTGTTCATATCTGTGTTTGTTCTTTGTTTTTTGTAATGTGTAGGATTGAATAATCGTACCACTTGGTTGGCTTTAAGTAAAAAAAATATGAAAAAATACACGAGAAAAAAACTACAGCAAAAGAAATGAACTACAAATTTCTCAAATGTCAACACTACAGCAACAAAGTGTCATTGTATGCAGCAAGAAAAGAACAATATGAAAAAGAAGTAAAAGCTGAATATCATACGTCGTTGTCTACAAGTCTTAATACTCTGCAGAATAATCCTGTTTTAAATTTAAAATTCATCATTGTAGGGTTTTTGTTGACTGGAACATGGGGAAAGAATTTCAGGCGAATAATATTCAGAGTCTGAAATTTATTAAGAATATTATATGTGTGGTTTAGTTGTTAGTATATAAAGTTAAGATATTTAGTTGATTGTGCTGAAAAAAATTTCAAAATTTGTTTTTATTTATATTTATGTTGAAAAAGCTTTTTTATTTCTGTTATGGAGAGCTCTATTTCAAAATATATCTTGTCATATGTATGCGTTTGTTGCACAAGAAAACCATCCTACATGATGATAAATCTTTTCATATTCATACAAAACTTCTTACTTATTTTTGTGTTTATACATGTTGCAAGTACATAACATATTTGTTGTAAAATATTGTTTTGTTGTTATTTCATTGTATGTGTTTGTAGTCACAATAATGAAAATTCATGTTGCTTTTTCCTATTTCTATTCATGCATTGTATATATGTATGTAAATGTAATGGTATATTTGTTGTTGCAAAAAGTTCTTTTTTTTTATTTAGACTCATCGCTTAAATAATTGCAATATGTTGCCACTTTTTCATTATGTCTGCAACAAAGTAACATTCGTCTTATTGTTTTGCTTTTTAATAATGAAATATTTTCCTTAAATTTCGATTACGTTTATGAAGGGAAAACTAAACAATTTTAAATTCATTTCCGAGGAACATATTTGAAAAATTAAAATTGATTAATTTTAGTTGTTTAAATCAAGGATAGAAAATAATCATTATTCTTGAAAATTTAAACAAAAAAATCAGATACAAGGAACGACTAGATAAAAGTGTTAAATACAGAAATGTAATCTTCAGAACAGGTTCTATCGAAATCTGGAATGATTTTTATTTTTTTGTTTTTTATGAAAAAAATCAATATTAATGATTATTTTTGATTTTTATTTTTTTTGCTCACAATATAAAACTTAACATGAGAAATGAAACTATTACGCAATTTTTAATTAAAAAGATTTCTCATCGTAAATTAGATTTTTTACTAAAATCTTTTTCATAAATTTTTAATGAAAAATCCGATTTTTTTACTAAAAATTGATATTTTTGTATTGAAAATAAATTTTTTATTAAAAATAAAATTATATATCAAATTTTTTACTGAATGACAATTTTTTACTAGTTAATAGTTTGATTTCTCATGTTAAGTTTTAAATCAGATTAATTAAATAATCATTACGGTCCCTGGTTTAAATTATGAGTAAGAGAAGTTCATACAAATTTCTAAAAGTAATGGACACAAAAATAAGGAAATATTTTTGTTAAAACATAATTGATTACACTGGACTACAAAGATCATCTATTACACATGGGTGTAATATGATGATTTTGAATCTGTTTTCAGTTTTTTTTTTTATCACGTACAGATTTTATTTTATGGACAGAACTAATATTACATTACATGTAATTGAAAAATCAAATAAAGCCGAAAAGTCTAAAAAAGTTTAAACAAAAGTCAAAAATAGGTCGAAAAAGATACAGTTTTTTAACAGCTTTTATTTTAACTACATGATCTATTTGTAGGATATAAGGACTGGGCACGAAAAATCCGTGCAAACGTTAAGACTTATAACTTTTATTATAAGTAAAAAAAATTTTACCCTTAACTCGATTTAATTTGCTATTATTCTCAGTAACTAAATTTTGCTAAGTTTTGTTTTGACAGCATAATTAGTTAATTGAATAATATAAAGTGCAAAGAGTTTACGATCACCGAAAATAATCAAGAGAAAATCTCTACATTTCAGAATGGAATGTCAGTTATTCTTTAAATTGCTCAGTAAAGAAAAGTTATAAAGAACTGATCAAAAGATCCACGAAGTAAAAAAAAAGTTCCTAATAGGAACGATGAAAAAATGGAATGGAAAAGAAAGGATGAAAGTTATTATAATAAACTTTTTTTAAAATTACTGTCTAAATAATGATAAAAAAGTACGAACTGGGGAACTTTTTACGTTTGTACATGTAAGGAAAAAGTACTGCATTCGTAACCAATCACACTCTAAACAGAGAAATGTACGCAAATGAGTGGCGCCAGAAAAGATTCCTTCCTTTATAAATCACAACAAGTTTTAGTTTGTCTCACCTAATAACTCTTCATATTAAAAAAAAAAAAAAAAACACACACACACACAAATTTGATGTCCTAAAGCATATTCATGAGGTATAACAGATTATTAACTAACTTTATATTTGAATTTAATTACATTATTTACGAGCTGAATTCTCCTGCGATTTGATGTGCAAAAAAATTAACTATTTTCGCAATTTTCATCAATTTAATTTAAATTTATATCCTATAGTTCCTTCCTAAAGGTTCCAGCCTAAGGTTCATGTATATTTAAAATTTCGTTAAAATCGGTTCAGCGGTTCAGGCGTGATTACGTCATAAACAACCCCGCTTTTGATTTTATAATATTAATATGGATTAATATAATTAATTTTCTAATTGGTTTACAATTTTTTTAATAAATTGACAGCTCTTGTTAAAATATAGAGAAAAATTACAAATTTTGCTATAAAAACATAGAAATAAAGTAAATTTACGCCAATTTCCAACAATTTTCAGCTCGTTATATCTCATTAAAATCAAATATTCTAGTTATTTATATTATCATTTTGATGATTGGAGAAAAATCAAACAAAAATTAATTAATGTAAGCAATTTCCTAATTGAAGCCCATTTTTACTTTTTTCTGAGTAGAATAATCCAGAAAATATTAAATTTTTTATTAAAAACGAATAAAAAATAATTATTTTTTTAACTTGAATATAATAGCTTTTAAAATTTCAAAAGATTTCAAATCGACTACTTAAGTGGAAAAATCTACAACTAAACGAAATCGGAAAATACTTTTTATTCCAACAATAGAACCTTAATAACCGTTATAATAACCATTTTTTAAACGCAAACTTTGCGTTTAAAAAAACCGATGAACAATCGTCTCGGAAATATATAATAGGTCGATAACTGTATATAAACTGTATATAAAATTTAAAAATGAACCTCAATAATTGCTTGCTTAATATTAGCGAAATAATTTTTAAAAATTTTCACAATCTAATAATGACACTTTTTAAAAATTTGGCCAGCAAATAACATAAAATATTTTCAACGACATTCAACTTGTTTATTTTTAAATAAATATTGCAATAAATCTCATAAATTTTCAAAAAAAAAAAAAAAAAAAAAAATCTTCACTCATTTCATTAGACAAAGAAAATGTGATGATTTGCAAATGTTTCCACTAGACACAATTTAGTTTTTTATTTCATTTATCAATTCCAAGTGTGAAAAATATATTTAATTAATGAAATTTTTAAACTTATAAATATTTGCCATGAAATGTATAACATTTTTATAAAGTTTGTTTTATTTCTCAACAAAAAATTTTAAATCATCTATAAAATGATCATTAAATTACAAATTTAATTACGTGTGAAAAATTTTTTAATGAGGTGTAAAAAATTTCTCAAAAAATTTATGATTTTTTCTTTTGATTGGAGTGTTTAATAATAAACTGATTATTATTGTATTAGTACAAATGTACTAATACAAAAGTTTATATTTGCCGTTAATACATTAGCTGGCACTGACAAACGAAAGTTGAATAAAAGAAAATTGGCAACAAAAAGCCACCACATACCAAAAACTCTTGAGGGGGGGAAAATAGCACAAAAATAAAATGAGAAAAATAAAAGCATTGATAGCCACCAAAAGCCGGTTTAAAAGTGGCTCAAATTTCTGGCTCAATTCTCTAGAATTCAAAATCAAGCAAAACAAAATACCAGCTCAACTATCAGCAGCCATTTTGGCAAAATGTTCATTTAGCAAAGGCGTGTTTAGAGTATTGCATGCTCTCAAAAGAAAAGTTACTAACTATTTAGTCTCCTTGCGCACAGAGAAAATTTGTATGACCCTTAAAACAAAATTTGCAATTGAGTGCAGATTTTGACTCTTTTCTCAAAGTGCAGTTCAAATCTCAGTATTTTATATTTTATCACAACAAACACTCTACTTTAAATTTTAAATAAGGAAAAAAGCTTTAAGAAAAATCAAAATTATGCGTAGTCTTTTTTGTATACGAGTTACAATTATTTAACAAAAGGCGTTACTTGCAACAATGGCTGACCAGAGGACTAAACTTGTTTACTTTACAATATTGTTTCCTTGTTGCAACAATATTGAGGGAGACTAATGTTGAACGACTATGATGACGTTGAAAGCTTGAAGCTTTTCTTTAGTGGTAACACTAAATTCAAGAGAATCTGTACGTGTATATGTTTTTGTAGTTGTTTTTGTTTATTTCACACTTTTATTGTATTAAATTGGCAACAAGTTTATTTAATTGGCAGGCAAAAGACAAAAAAATAAAATGTTGCAAGTTGTCTAAAGCTTGTTAACAATGGCTGCACCAAAGATTTTACGTGTGTGTGTGTAGAAATAATGCAAATTGAAAATGAGCAAAATAAATAAATATGTTTACGAAACTTATGCATAATTGTCTAGATGCTGGAGAATCAAGGAAAATATTTAAATTATATTTGAAAAAAAATTCTATTGGGGTGGTAAATATTTAATGGCACACAGAAAAAATAATAACTAATTTATTTTTTTTTTAAATAAATCATTGTTTCATTAAAATTTAAATTTTATTAAATTAATTATTTGATTTTAATATTTTATTTTACTGAATTTGAATCTGTATATTTCATAAAAAAAAAAAAACAAAAACAATTTAACATTTTGGAACATTTCTATTTTTTTATTTACAAAACAAATAATTTGTTTTCTTTATGATTTTAAACTTCCAGAGGTAAATAACATTAATTTTTACGAGATCTCCTAATAATTAATAATATACTTTCTCTAAAAAGGACCATTTTAATCTTGATAGCTAAATTCCCATCGATTGTTTTATTGAAGGAGGAATCCCAGGGCTTTCAATATAAAACTGAAGAACGCTGCACATCGATGGCATTCAATTATTCTTTGTTACAAATTTCTCATCGCTCAAATTCAATCGAATATATGTGAAAGAGGAATAGCATATTTGGCCCCTTGGATATATATCAAATATCAAAACCGCAGATACCCCTGTATGGAAATTTTTCTACATACAAAAGATGAGTCTTTCAAGAAAGACGTACAAATTATGTTTATTCATATATTATTTTTAATATTGCAACTCTGATTCTGTTAAATTTTAAGGTCTATTCCTCGCTGATGCATGGATCCATATTTTAACATGTCTTAAAAATAAAGTAATATTAAATTAAGATTTCATAAAACCGTCCATTTTTGAATACACATCAGTAAAGTGGAAATGGCATATATGCTTTTATCCAAGGATTTAGTTGAAAACGGACCAACCTAACAAATTTTGGGAAGCGATGTTGCTAATAAGTATTTTAAAATGGCAAAATTTTGCATATACTATTATTTGCAACAAGAGAATCTGGCACCCATGTAAGAAACTCTACCAGTAATATTATGATCGCGTATAATTCCTGCATTAACATTAGCCATTGACTTAACTTTTCATGTAAGTCTTTCTCTCTCTTGTATCAGTTTTTCCGAAGCAAAATAATACACTTTTGTTTATAGGTTGAATCGGCATTTTAAATATGATGAATGGTCCTAGTGTGAAGAAATAAACTGATATATTGTTTTTATTTTTAAGATTTAAATTACATTAATATTGTCTTTCAGAACATGTATAGCAAATAAACCTGAAATTAGCGATAATATATATATTTATATTAATTTATTTTTGCTAACATGTATCAATATTTTAATGGATTTTATAATAAATTTTGCTTGAATTTCTGTTTAAAACCAAACATTATTTTGTTTGTTATAATTAAAAAAAAATAGTGAAGTTTTGAGAATTTTCAAATAATATATTTTATATATAGCATAATATTTTGATAAAGCAAACATCATTATATTTTCAATAAAATATTTACGAATGTTAGTATTTGACTTTACTATTTCAGTGATAGGTCCTATTTTATTTAAAATTATTATTGAGTTTAAGAATTTAGTAATTGAATTTGAAATTTAGTTTTTTCTTTGCATAAGTCTTTATAAAAAGTGTTAGAACAATTATTAAAGCACGAATGGAATAAAAATAATTTAAATAATTAAAATATTGTTTGGTTAACATACTGTTTTTTTTTTCCTTCGGTCTCAATATTTCAGATTTCCTATATTTCATAAAACATTTTCCAAAAATATAGGAAGACTTCGTTGTTACAGATATCATAAGATAGTAGATATTATTAAAAGTTTATCATTTATTAAAAAAAAAAGCCGAATATGTTTTTTTGTGGTCTTGCGATATTTAAAATAATTCTAAGTCTCAATTTTACTACAGTCGAATACGGTTATAACGAACTCGAATGGACCGACATATTTAGTTCGTTATAAACGTACATAGTTAGTTATATCCGTAAAATTTCCAAAAAAATAAAAAAATATTTGTTAGCAAAATACACGAATTTACAATACTAATATTTGGAATTAAAGCGTATTTCTTTCCTTTAAAAATGGGCGGTATTTATGATTTTAAATATTAATGATTAATATATCAGGAATAATATTTTTTGCATTCATCATTCATTTCACAAATGTCAAATTGAGATTAATTATATTTTTTTTTTACTAATTCAATGTTTTCTATTATTACAGATGTTTTGAGATATTTACTTTTTTAAGGAATAGCGATTTTCTAATATTTAGTGTTTAATCCTCAAATAATTTCTGTTATATTATTAGCTATTTTCGATAAATGTATGTTATGTTAAAAAGATCAGCCAGTTGGTAAAATCTATGGGACCGAAGAAAAGTGATCGCTATAGCCGTAGTTCGTTATAGCCGGTGTTCTTTATAACCGTATTCGACTGTATATGTAAAAAAAAAGTTGAATATTCTTAAGTTTTATTATTGCTTTTATTTAAAATTAAAAACTTCTAAAAAATATTTTTTTCTTTTATCTAAAACGTCACTGATTCATCTTATTAGGAATTTCGTAAATTGGCACTTTTTGTTCAGCAACTTGGGTGGCATTCAAAAACCTCATCACTAGTGTTTGTAGCTAAATTTGTACAATTTAGTGACATCCGTGTGCCAATGCTTTTTTTAATCTGGTTCTTCTTTGATAAGCTGCCAGATATATGTATGTATGTGCGAGTGTTAAAAAAAATAGAATAAAATTAAAGAAAAAACACAAAAGATCTAAAACAAATACTAATATGACATAGATTTAAATCCAATACAAAAGAATATTGAACATTGATATTTTGTTTGATGTGCTGGAAAGACAAATAAATTAAAGGTATTTAGCATTTACCAAAATATATGTAAATAAATAAAAAACGTAAGCACGATATAATTTTACTTAAATTGTTTATATACTCTGCAAACTGCAAACTACCTCAACCAATATTTAAAAATTAAAGGAAATAATAAAATTTTTAAAAAACTATTTAGATAAATAAAAAAAGGAAATAATTTTATTCTGCTTTTAAAAACTTTGTTAAATAATATTTAAAGCTTCTGGAATTAATGCTATATTCAGTACAAATAATAATTTCGATTAATATTTTTACAACAACTCAACCTTGACATAAAATTATAATACAAAAAAAAAATATATATTTATGTAAATGAAAACAATGCCGCTGATAATGTCACTGATTACTGTTGACATTTCTGTCGCTCGAACATTCTATATGCAGCAAAGACACACACATGTACATTAAATTCATTCAGCCAATTACTAAAACGAAATTCTCTCCCTCTACACCACATTCTCCTGCTCGTATGAAGTAATCGCATCTTTCAACTTTAGTTACAGATTTACAGCACTATACAATTCAATTTCACTAATTTACAAGTGTAAAATTGTACAGAGGCGCTCGAAATACTCGGTATACTAAGTAAAACATACAAACATGTGTCAGTGATTGTGTCAATTAAGCCTGTACGAATTAACGTTGTGACATTTCACTTCTCAGCTAAAATCACATTCAGATTTATACGAGTAGTTGAGACATACATATAATTCATACAAACAATGTGAGATTGAATGGATGATTTTCGTTTATCATCATTAAAAAAAAAAAAAATTCCTTTAGTACGGGGGATGAGATGATGTGCGAGTTGCTTTATGGTGATGAACATATTGTAATAACAACAAATATTTGCATGAATGTGAAAGTTTGGTATGAAAATGCTAATTTTTCATATGAAAACTTATTTTGCGATTTATTGAAGAAATTAAACTTTAACAATCTTCATTTTTTTATTTTAATTCGAAAAATCAACAGTTTTTTTCTAAAATGAAAGATATATGTTCGGAACTTTACCATAATTATAAAAAATCTTCAGTACCAATTTCGAATAGGATTAGTTTAACTTCACTATTGCTGCCTTTTTTGCAGTTTAACCTCTAATTATCAAAGTTCAGGACAGCTATTTTTTATCTTTTTAAGGAAAAATTAAAAAAAAAACATATATATTTTTAATACTAAAAATCTGCAGAAATTTTACCCTGATCATATTTGTAATTGAATTTAAATCTGTAACTTAATTTTAAAAAATATTTTTTAAAACTAATATCTTTTGAATTCACCCATAATTATACTTGACATACTACAAATCTGTATTATATAGACACATAAATACTTCTTACACCTTGTTCGGAAAATATTGACATAGATTTTAAACATTTCCGGAACGTTTGAAAGATTTAAAATATTTTAATAAACGCTTTCTTCTGCTGAGGAAGTATTTGTGATGTGCGGGCCACACATAGTGTGTGACATATAAACAATGTACCTTCATGGTGTTCCAAGAAGGGGGAGTGTTCCACATATTAATTATACTTATATAGTTCAAAAGAATTATTTTCTTTTATTTTGCTTTAACAATTTTCGGGGAGTTTGGCGCCATTTAAATATACATATATCCACACAAATAAAAGGGAATGGAATCGAAAAACACACTCTTAAGAGTGTGAGTAACAGAGAATTGAAAAACAAAACATAATTTATTAGTTGTCGCCGAAAATTTGACAATTTAATGTTTATGACACATGTCTGACACATAAATACATACATACATACATACATATGTATGCATATAAATATTTTGTATATATGTTACTACTGGTCTTTTTTTGCTTTAATGGGGATATAGATTTTTATTCAAATACTACTTGCGAGTTAGTCTGGTTTTGGAGGAGTGAGAATTTTCTGCTTAACTGCAGAAATGTGTCAAAACTATAAACTATCACAATGTTTAAATATCATAAATTTCAACGCTCTCATTAAATGTGTTTTAGTTTATTATTTTTTCTTTTTTCGCTTTTATTTTTAAATATAATTTTATGAATTTGGGATA
This sequence comes from Protophormia terraenovae, assembly GCA_951394005.1. Lineage (NCBI taxonomy): Eukaryota > Metazoa > Arthropoda > Insecta > Diptera > Calliphoridae > Protophormia > Protophormia terraenovae. The sequence continues at coordinate 151,663,857 of OX596074.1, forward strand.
TAATCTCATTTATCAAAATATTTAAACATTTAAATTTTTTGGAAACAAAAAAAAAAAAAAAATAAATAAAATAAAATATAGGAAGTTAAGGCCACCCATATGTTGGAAAACTCTTGGCAAATTTAATTCTTAAGAATTTCTTTGAAATTTGATCTTCTACTTTCAGTCTGTATTTACATATTCTTTACAGCTCTATGGAATTTTAATTAATCTTATTTAAATGAGATCTTGTGATCATTTTCTAGATCTATATATCTCCTCATTGTTACATTTAAAACAGGTGCTCTTTTACTGACATTCGTGTATTTTAGTGGCAATAATGCGTCTATTTTTAATTTTTGAGGTCATTAATCAATTTGTCTTTGATAAACATAAACATTTACAAAAAAAATAAAAACAAATATTTATTATTTATAATCATAAAGCATCTACTAGTCTTTTTAGTGGATTTTTAGAGAAAAATCCACAAGGGGTCTCTCTAGCTTGAAAAAAAAAAAGAAGAAAACAGGTGAAATTAGTTTTATTATGAATTGGAGCAATATTGTTAGGAAATGTTATAAAACAAAAGAATTCAATTAATTTAGTTGGAAAAACAATATGAAAAATGTTTTTCTTACAAGGATCTTTTATTTTATTAACGACAGAAGCTGATAATACTGACATTTGTTAAGCCATTGTCTAGGGCAGCGGTTCTCAAATGGGGGTCCGCGACCCACAAGGGGTCCGTAAGGACATTCATGGGGGGTCGCGAAGAGTTCCTGAAAAATATTCTTAAACAGACAATTTTTTAATATAAATATTATTTAGAAGTTCAAATGAAAATTTCAATAAAAGCATGAAACTATAAAAATTGAAATACATCTTTTTACAAAATATATCCAAATTAAAGACAAGCGTAAAGTTTTTTTTCTAAAATGAGTTCTTTTTAGAAACTACTAACGAAGGAACCTTTGATTGAAAATATTATGTTTGATAAAGACAACAATGATCAAACGAAGAAAGTAATGCTGTCCAATAGAGTGTCCCGAGGAAAGCCTTTTTCGAGATTTCGATATAGGAAGACCCTCAAACGATGCGTAAAAATTTGTTTACGTCATAGGTCCCATACATTTTGGTAAAAAAAGTTTATTTTATATTTAATCGAAATGGGTATCAAAAAATTCGTAATTTTATGCTGGTTATTGAAAAAATAGTTTAAAAATTTTTTCCGTGGGATTTTGTTTCGCTAGAAGACTTTTTAATAAAATCATATATTATCAACAGTACTTATTACTTCAATGCATTTTTTAATAATTTAGCCATAAAGGAACAAAATAAAATTTTTTAAGAAAAACATTTTTTTTTGTTTTGCATGTTGTACTAAAATTACGGTTTATGGACCAAAATTTTTACGAAAATTGTTTAAAATATTTATTTTAATTGGCTAAAAATTACAAATTGTTTGATACCCATTTCAAGACACAACTCAATACTATTTTTTGGACGAAATGTTCAATTTTAAAAATGTTTTTAATATTTTTCCCATATTAAGCTAATTTTTTCGCATCGTTTGAGGGGTCTTCCTACAAAATTATATAGTTTTCTCACATGAAATTCTACTTTTATTTTATAAAAATATAAATAAAAATATATTATGCCAAGAACTTTTTATAAAATCGTTTTCAGTACACAAAACTTTTATTTCATCAATAAGTTTCCCGGAAACAGAAAGCCCTTTCAATGTATGTATTAAGAAAGTTCCAGGTTAATTTCAAAAAGAGTTGAAATTCGTCGAATTTAATTTTGAATCAACAGATTTAAAAGCATTTTAAATAATAGCAAAGTTTATCTGCTTGTTGGCTCCGAAGCCCTAAAAATATTAAACAAATGTTCTTCAACACACATTTTTATGTAAAAATATCTTTTTTCACTCTTTTGTCCCTTAAAACAGAGATTCGATATTTTGTGGACACAGAGAATAATATTAGATTAATTATATGAAAAAATCTCTTAATATTCAAGGAAAACAATGTCGAAATTATTAATAATATTTTTTTTTAAATTACTTTACATTTTTTCTGATTTTTAAATTAGTCAACGTTGTAGTGGGTCGCGCTTCCATTGCAATGTCAAAAGGGGGTCGCAAAGCAAGGTCTTGTGAGAACCCCTGGTCTAGGGTATGATAACAACACGTGTCCTTGTCTGGTGGCTCTTCTCTGGGACTTGTGCTGCTGAACGAACATTGACACCCAAGTGTGCGTAATGCACTCACTCAGTTTCACGGTCCCAAAAACTTACAGGTTTATTTTCAAATATTACAAACAAACAATAATGTGCCAAAGCCACGTGTCCTCATAATGTAACCATTATTTTTACAACTCTTATTGTTTAATGGTAATTGACTGACTGAATGTCTGAATTTCTCTTACTTGTTATCATTTACACAAAAATTTACAAATTGGTAAATTGAGTAGGCGTTTGTCTTTGGTATTTTAACAAAATTAGTTGGGTTGCTCTTCTTCATTTTGCTTTTCTCATTTTCAATTTAATACCATTTTATTGCCATTTGACTATAGAATTTGTAACGGGGAGTTGGTTGCTATTCCGAGAGATTAACTGAACGTTTGTTGGGATTTCTTTTGCATTTTGGCAAAAGCCAGCAATTAAGTGAATAGCCGTAAATAGGCATCATGAATTCTACTCTACTATAGGCTTTTGTCATGATAGTCTTAGGTGTAATAAAAAACATCTATTTTATTTTAATTAAATTAAATTGAAATGCAATCTCTACCATACATAATATGATTTTTATGATACATTTACCTCTACCAGTTACTCTACGATTACTTACATTATATCTATTAAGTATGAAATCACGGATTTAATGAAGAATTTAGAGAGAAGTATATAGAGAAAATGATTTTTATTTTAATTGTCTTAATTCACGAAAGTTGTAAATGAAAAAGTTTTCTAATGATACAGTGCTGACAAAAAGTACATGCATGTCAATCAGTAATCAGACATAAATTAGTGATAATTGTAGAGAAAATTTTTGGTGTGAAAATAATAACAAATAATTAGCGAATAAAAAATGAATACTTTATAAATGATGTGGTGATACAACAATATTTATTGAAAGGAAACTTCACAAAATTTGCAAAATCAGTGCCAAGAACTGTAGGGTTACAGTTTTTTGCAATTTTTTCAAATATTTAAAATTCGATAGTAAGGACTTGTAGAGCATGAAAGTGTATAAAGGAATTAAGGTGAACTTTTGTTTAAATCACCTAAAATGTTAGTTTTTTTATTATCAGAACAATATTGGTCATAAGGGGATACTATGTTATTTTGAGCGCCAAATTCTAATCAATTAAAGAAAAAAATTATATTTAAAAGGGTGCTCATATTTCTTATAAAATCTAAAGCTGATTGTTTATGGTATTTTAAAATTCGAACTAACACAGAAAAAAGTAAAAATGGACTTTAATTACAAAATTATTAATATTAATTAATTTTTAATTGATTTTGCCTCAATCATCAAAATGATAATATTAATAACTAGAATAATTGATATCATTATTACTTCTTTTCCTTAAATAGATGTAATGAGCTGAAAATGTTTAGAAATTTACTTAAATTTATTTTATTTCTGTATTTTTATAGACAAATCTTTCATTTTTCTTTATATTTTATTAAGAGCTGTCAATTTTTTAAAAAATAAAACTGTAAACCAATTAGAAAATTAATTATATTAATTAAATATAATTAAATTCCAATATAAAGTTAGTTAATAATTTTATTAAAATATTTTTTGATAAAATTATTATTTTCTGTGTAATTAACTGAATTCAGCTGATCTTATAACTGAAGTTTAACTCTTTTTTCTAAATTAGTATAGTTTTACAATTATAATTGCAATTTTTGCGAATACTTTTCTTAAGAATATTTTTATATAATTTCTTTACAAATGCATGAAGTTCAATTTAATTCAATTATACAATTTTTCTTTTAATAATTGGATTAATTACAGGAAACAAGACCTTCAAAAATTCCTAAAATTGAGGTATGGTTTATTTTGTAAAAGAATAATACAAATTTTAAATGCAACCACAAACTACTGAAAAGGTATAAACCTTTCACATCTTTTAGTGTAGAATTATTTATACTCTTTTTCAAAATAAAGTTGTTTTTCAATAAATTTTAAACTTGAATTAAGCGCCAGATTTGATACATTCGAATTCACAGTGTGGAGTTTTCGAAATGTATATACATACATATAAAGCAGTTCATCATAAACATATCAATATATAAATATATGCACTTAAGGTCTATTTATCATATTACCGCCATAATACTTTCGATTAGAAGATACTAATACTTCAATACCTTTCTAAAATTGGGGCAAGCCTTCATAGCTTTTGTGGTACAATTTACATTTCAGATTTTCAAATGATTATTATATACTTTATTTTGAAGAGTCATGTTTTCCCGTTTTATTATACAAGCTATTCTTTCACTCACTTATTTTTGTATATATTTAAAACATTGCTTGACACTTTAGTATGTTTCATTTCAATGAAAACTTTCCCTTAACGCACTGTAATTTTAATTACAAGCAATTTCTAATTGTTTTTCAATTAGCTCCACGAAACCAGAACTTCCGTAAAATTTTTGTGAGTTTTTCTTATTTTGTTATTATTTTTTTTTTCCTAAAGCGATAAAGATCATGTACAAACAATAAAATTAACTAAAAGAAACACTTCTCCAGAAGCACATATACACACATAAACATCCATATATACGCATGCTATCTAGATACAATTATGCACGAGTATAAACATTTACAAAATACACATTACGATAAAATAACTAAGTAATTTCTTGTATGAGTAAATGAGTAGAGTATTTTTATATTTACAATTAGTTTGTTGTCTTAATTAGACGCCGAAAACCAAAAGAAGTCACTAAATTATACAAAACACCTGAAAATTACGAAAAAAATGTACTAAAACACTAACCTTTTTTGATGATATCCTGCTGGCGAGAGACCAAATAAAATAAACACAATATTAAACCAAAAACCTAAAGAAACAGGGTGTCAGTCATAAGTTAAAGATATTGTTATAATTGCATTATTATTATTTAATAAGACGGTTTTAATACAAAACCATCCATCAAATATTGGTAGGGGGAGATTTTTATCTAAACATATTTTTATTTTTATTAATTTTTTTTTTTTTGTTAATAGAGTCCAGCGAGTTGTAGTGTTAAAAATTGTTATTTCATCCATTCCATTTAGCCATCCTCCTACTTACATAAATATGTATGTATATAAATACATTAGGGTGGTCCGAAATTCATTTTTGCGATCTACATTTAAACGCACCTAAAGTTACGAAATGGGATGTCTTTTAGAACAACTTGACCAAATTTCAATTTCCTACGATGATTGCAACAGGATGCTAAACGACCGTTTACGTCGATGATCCTAGAAAAAATCTTAAAATTTTATTCTCACAAATATTAATGATTTATACATCAAATGATAGCTATAGAAAAATAAAGATGCCCATATTTTTTAATTTTTCAAAAATAACTAATAGGAAGGATAAAATCGTCATTTGTCAAAACTTTACTAAAAATATTTATTTAAAATCTCCTTTTTTCGTTCATATAAACTTTTTTTTTTTTTTTGAAAAATTACGAAATATGGGTATAGTATTTTTCTATTACCTATTGTTTGATGTATATATCATTAATTTTGGTAAGAAAAATATTTTAATTTGTTCTGGAATTAGAAATTTGACAAATATGTTATAAATTATGTCCCCCTTCATAATTTGAGGTACATTTAAATGTTTAATACAATTTTGGACCCCCCTAATGTACATATGTTTTATATTATATTACTTTTATTATGTATGGTTTTTATTTGTACTTAAGATTGAGGGTATTTTGTAGGTTTCGACATTGACTTTTATTACTTTGTAATATACTTATAATTACTTGTGGTTTTTTTATGTTGTTTTTGTTGCTGCTTTGTAATGACTTGTAATTTGCTAATGACTTCTTTTTCGGAAATTTTAGTAAGTGAAATGTTTCTATATGTTTTTATGTTTGAAAACTTTGGCCAAAAGTTAGTAAAAGTTTAAATGAACCAAAGAAAATTAACTCTCTACCAAAGTGAGAAAACTTATAACGCAAACACATATTCTTTTCTTGCTCATAATAACTAACTTAGTTGGTGTAGTTGAGATTATGTTTAATTTAAACATAATTATTTTGTGTAAAAATGTAGCTGATATACATACATCGACTAAGAAATTCGCTATTTTAGTAGCAATTTAAAAATTGATGTTATATAACAGAAACTGTCTTCTTTACTTCAGTAAAATTATTGATCTCTGTTGCAAACTGAATTTAAACCATTTAGGTAAAATGTAGAGTATTTAATAAATCTTCTCACTGTAGTTCGTCCAACTCTTAACTCACTAACACCTTATAAACTCCAAAATCCCCATCTCCTCAGTATAATTCACAGACTCTTCATCCAGTTTATTTTTATTTTTTTTTTATTTTATAAATATATTTCAGTCATTGGTTAATTTAGTTGGAAAATAATTATAGAGCGGCATTTTACTAAGAAGGCATGTTGTTGATGCCACAGTAACGCAACGAAATAGTTGCAAAGCGTGTGCACGCGTTTGTATTTATTATTAGCTTCTTCTGGTTATATATTCACATGCAACTCCAGAGTATTTTTTAATTTTTTTGTATGATGCTGTTTCAATCAGTTTAAAAATTGATACTTAAACTTGTACATTATTCTCTACAACACTTCTTCAAATGTAACTTCATCTACACCAACATTAATTTAAGGTATAAATTACGAAAAAAAAATGCCTTTTTGTTCAATTTTTAAATATTATGTTTAGTATACTTAGAATACACTTAAATGAATTATAAGAAGATGCCAATTAATTGGAAATCATTAATTAAGGACTCCTATTTATCCCCCGGTGACTTAAAGTCTGAAGCATTTTTGTGTAATTGGTACTGTTTACATCAATGGATCACAAATGGGGATCCGCGACCTACATGGAATTGAGGGAAGTGTTGTGAAAACTTAAAAATGTTATGAAATTTTGTAAAAGTTTCAATGAATTAATTAAATTATGTACATAGGTGTCAAAAGAGGACAAGATTGTTATTATATCTGAATTTCGATCTTTACAACATTTTGAATGATTAAAGAAAATAATCTCTATTATATTTGGTAATATGATTTTTTCCTGCATAAAACTAACTTCTGCTTTGAACCATGTGGTATCTTTTGAACTCAAATAGGTAAGTTGCTATTGAGTCAAGTTTTAAAAGAAATTTAGAAGTTTTAGTCATTTAGCAGAACTAGTTACATAAAAATTGTGGTGGATCGTTCTCTAATTATGTCTCAAAGGAGATCGTAAAGTTGTTGCTTGTGAGAGCATGCTTAAAAATCAAAAATTTGTTTTTTTTTTAGCGGATAAGAAAATGAAGACTTACTACATAAATTATCCTTTCAAATACTTTAGTAATAAAATTGATTAGATCACTTAACCGTCATTTAATAAAAACGGAACGGAAAACAATTTTGTTCTGTTAAGGGTTCTATTAGAAACTTTATAAAAATATTTAATTGTTTTGGAAAGATTTTACAAAGTTTCATAATTCTTTCAGAAATCTAATTAAAATTATTCATTAGTAAAATTATTATTAACTAAATATCATAATTTTGTTCAGTGTATGCAATTATACAAAGGCATCAAATCAAGTTAATAGTTATATCAGCATCAAGATTTCTTCAAGCGACTTTTGCTTGACTTGAGTGTGGCTATGAGGTGTAGTTGGGTACATCCTCCTAAACATGCCCACGGATACATAAAAGCATTATATCGCACAATAGCAACAACAATTACAAAAGTAATGCTAAAATATCCTACAAAAATTTCAAATAACATCAGAAACAATATCAAATATAAAAAAATAAGAAAAAGGAGAAGAAAAATCTTCTTCCTACTGATCATCAGTGGCATTTTAGAACTTTAACATGCATTTTTAGTTTTCATATTGTAGAATGACCAAACTCTACACTATCTAAACATGAATTCCTTTGTACATACATACATATATCTACACATACGAGTAGAGTCAGTCAGTCAAAAGTTAGCGTGTAAGACATTGAGCCTCCGAGGAAGCTAATCAAAAATTTTCTCACCTCTTTTTCGTGTGATGTGAATAAAGCCGCAAATGTTTTGTTGATAGCAGCGTCTTCTTCAAAGACAAAAAAAAACGATGCCAAAGAAGAAGAAGACCAAACACTCCTGGCCTAAAAGAAAATATAAAACGTAAAAATGTATGATTTTCGTTAGGAGGCGTATGTTGCGTTGAATGTTCTGTCGGCGGCCAAAAAGGTGGAAAGATCTTTTCTTTGAAAACCGCCGAAACACCATTAATGATTGCGTGGTGTTTGTAAGAGAGTACAATTCAAGTTTAATGTTGCTGTTGGTGTTGTTTGCAATATCAGTTTATATTTAAGATTTAGTTACTTTATCGTATGTACCGTATCACTCTATGGGTGATGAATGCCTTCGTAATGGCCCAAGATTAAATACATGAAGAAGAAGAAGAAAAAATCATACAAACAACAAAAAAGAAAAGAAAAATCAAACAACCTGTTGCATGTGATTTTTGCTCTACTTTGGAATAAATTCATTTCTATATTTATGTATGATATTCTGATGCGCTCATCTCGTCTTGTCTTCAGTGGTCTTGTATTTTATTTAGTTCATTCACTTGTTGTTTTTGTTTTTTCACTAAAGGGGTTAATCGATTTTAAATCGCTGGCAATGGTATTTTGATTGAGGCAATAATTCATTTTTCGGCTTTAGTTTTTGGAAGTGTTCAATTTTGTAGCGCTTGCCTTTATGATTGATGAAAATTTTCTTCATTTAATTATGATTTTAAAGGTCGAAAATGCTTTCACTGCAGCAATAAAACATGAACGAGCGAACACATTTAATGAGTTGTGGAGATATATTAAATTAATTTAATTTGTTTTACAGTCAAGGCGAGTGCTTTTTTATATTTTTAAAATTTATTTACTTGCGCTTATTAAATAAACGAAAAAAATAAATATTTTTAAACCAAACCATGAAAAATGTTCACTGACCTTTTAGTGTCACATTTGTGGTTATTGGCGCCTGTTTAAATCAATTGAAATTATGGCAATTGTGTGGAAATTTATGTCTGGCTGACCACGAATTGGCTGGCCACCCATTCATTAGTGTGATGCAGTGTGTGTCCCTTGTTCATTATGAGCTCAACGCCATCTGTCTGTGCTAAACCAAGGTTGGTTGCAGTGGAGCATTAGTAATTTAGATAAGAGTAACATTTATTTTTCCTTTTTTTTTTTCAGCTGATGTGCCACCCTTGGTGCAGCTGAAATCATTTGCATGGTTTAGTTTTTGTTGTATAAACTAAATACTTAGTCTATCTGCAATGCAAGAAGTCCATTATACAACCACTTTCTCCGTTTTGTAAGTTTAGATTTAGAGTGTCAGCAAAATCAGCTATGAATTTTCTGATAGGAAAGTCTCCTCTATATTTTTTAGTAGCTATATATATAAATTTGGTGAAGTAATCAATGTTTCTTTACTTTTAAATAGAACATTTTATTTAGCCATTGAACGACGATAAGGAGTATTTGGGCCAATTGAAAATGAAACATGTTTTGAAACGTTATAGGTTTCTTTTGTTTAGGAGACATTCCTTTCATTCCTTTGTTATTCTACTTGACTGACTCATTTAGATTTGTTTTTCCATTTTTGTTACCTTTTGTATTCCTTACATTTAGTTAATCTTAAAAATCAAGTTAATATAAACCAGCAGCCAACAACGAATGATCACTCCAGCCTTCTGTTAAGACAGAACTTTGCTCATCATTTTCACAACAACACTGAAACCCAAACAATGTATTAAGCAGATGATGATCAAACACAGACAATCATCTATGGCCACCACCAAACATTACTATCAAACAACACACAACTACCAGCATCCTCGTCACCACTTGCTGTGTGCTAAAGCTTAAAAATACCTAAAGCTTGCCTTAAAAAATATCACAAGAACAGAAATATAAAAAATAAAAAAATTATGATGGATTCATACCTCCAACTAATCTGCCACTGATGAATGATTTCACTTCTCTGCTGCTTGTTTGTTCTGTTCATTCCGTTTTTGGTATTTTGTTTTGCGAAATTTTGTTTTTTATTTTGTTTCCTTATGAGATGACTACTGCTTTGTGATCTGACTTATGGAACGTCATTAGCTTTATGTTGACTTATATCTTCAAAAGCTTTAACAGTCGTCAGTCAGTCAGTTATTTAGTCAGTGTGGTGGCATACAAACACCACACAGACACATTGGTTGGTGTTTTTGGCTGATGTGTGCTCTGGAGTGTATGAGCTTTAACATTCATTCAGATGTTGATGATGATGATGATGATGAAGAAGAAAAAAATGAATTTTATCAACATGGTGCAGATTTCTCATTTTGGCTTCTGGAATGCGCGCGTCTTCAGCTTGTTTAGTCTTTAGATGGTACATGACTGAATAGATGGAAGGAAGGTCGGATGGACGGTTGAATAAGGCAATACATTCATGTGTGTTTGTATGTTGGAGCTGCTGTTATCTGTCTGTTTTTGTCTTAAAGATTTTGAACGCTGTCTTATTTTGGATATAAGAAACAACAACAAATAATATTTAAATATTATTTTGTTCATTATTTGTATTGTAGTGAAATTCAGTTTTTGTACATTTTATTTATGCATTTTGTAAAAATTAAATACTTTTCATGGCATGATGACATGCGTAATTATTTCGGATTTTTATCATGCTTGTCAGAAGTTGATGAGATGATTCTTGGAATCTGTATTTTTTCCTTAATACTAGTAAATATACTCACACATACTCAAGAAGTGCTTGGATTGATTTTCAGGATTAATAAATGATTGAAAAGGTACATTTCCTTCTCAAACCATTTAAAAAAAAAAAAAAACAAGTTCCAAGTCATATTTCATACATGTGTGATGGGATTTTTTTAAAACTTTGTACACAAATTTTCAGTTTGAATTTGAATGCAAATTGAAATATGTTTATGTTTAAAATATTGTCGTATTTTATGTTTTAAAATATGTGATCTAAATTGTTTTTAATATTTTATTAATTCTTTACTTTAATTATTTTTTAACAATTAATTCACTTACAAGTTTTGTGTACGAAAACCACAAAAAAACCTTTTTCTTCTTTTATGAAACAAGTCTTTCGTTATACGTATACTTATATTTGATTTCCGAAGAATGTTTAATAAATTCTTAGCTTATAATATTCAATCACATCTAATGTATGTCCAAAGCAATAATTACCATTCGACTTCAAAGTAAAATACCGCATTTCGAAGAAAGTTTAAGTGGGCTAATACTTAGACAATAAATCAATTGGGCCAGTATAATTATTAGAAAATAAGCAAAGAACAATAAAATTTTTTTAAATAAAAATCTACTTCAAAGTTAAATAATGGAGGCTCAAACTGTCGTTTAATGTCAATCAGGAATATCTTATACTGCCTTAGATTGTGTGTTTACTTCAAAGTATAAAATGTGACACTCTTGTTTTATTTTACTCTTCCATATGCAGCGTTAAATTGACGGACATGCTTTTTTTTTTTTTGGTTCTGTAACCAGCTAATCTTTTGAAAATCGTAACGAAACTACCAAACTGAGCGATGACGTGTCAGAATTTTCATATGCATGTCAAGTGTCAACGGCAGAAAAATTCTCACTTTACTTTACAAGCATATATTACTTATTACATTTATACACATGAAAACTTATGAAACATTATTTTTTTACATTATTTCTTTCTTTATTTCTTTACAATTAAAACGTTGTTTTCATGTTGTTTTTGGTTTCATCTCGGACTTTAAACAAAGAAACTGTCATGTCAATTTTGACAGTTTTGGTTTGTTTGCTTGTATACATTCGTATGATGGTGGTCGCATATAATTTTTATTCGAGTTCCAATAAATGTTCTGCTTAACTCCAATTAAGGTTTTCTCCATTAGAAACTATTGTTTACCGTATCTTTTCTCCTATACGCACTGCTCTTTTTACAAAATTAACTGTAACATTTTGTTTGTATTATTGTTACACCACCAACAGCAATTGTAATTGTTTTTAGATTAGCTGTCACTGTGACATGATGACAATGACATTTCTTATATCAAAAAAAAAAAAAAAAAAAGCAACAAAACAAGAACTCAGTAGATATTTTGATTTTTAGGGGAAGGTGCGTGAAAAGGTATGACTTTCAATAATACCTTCGAGGGATGGATAGATGAATGAATGAATATTAACGGAAAAGCAAACAAATTTATATACAAAAAATAAAATCAACTCTGATTTGACAGTGATGTGTCAGCTTGTTAAATTGGCAAAATAATTCATATTTATTTATGACAACCCTCAAATGAGCAAATAAAAAATATTAGTTGCATATAATACAATTTGCTGGATGCTGAATTGAAATTTAATTACAAAAAAAAAAAAAATAATAATTCTCAAGATAAAATAAAATGGTTTTCAAAAGTCAAAGTTGACTTTAAGATTTAATTTGTATTTTATTCTCATCCTGACCCTGAGAAAATTTTTTTCCAAATCCATTTCAAATTCATGACAAATTTTACACTTCATAAAATTGTTTTTGTTTTTTTTAAATTCAATTTAAATTAATTTGAGATTTTTTAATTCCCACGTTCGTGTTTATAAAAAAACTAGACATAACTAAAATAATGTTGTCATTACAAAACTTGGCATAACTAATTCAATTCTAACAAATAGCTTAGCATAACTAATTACAATTAAATAAAAATGAGCAAATATTCGTACATTTATTAAAATCCTGTGATTTTTTATTTCAAAGCTCAACAAATTTGTAATAAATATAATAGTGCTAGCATGCTGCTACACTTTGCTGCTACGTTTACACCAACATCATCATCTCATCATTATCATCAGAAGGGAAGGAAGATACAACATGATCATTATTAGAATCATTGTTAACATTGTTGTCTAAATATCTAAAGCATATTACAGGCAAGTGTCATGAGTACAGAAAAAAAAAACAATTTGAAATTAAATTTAACACTTTATCGGACAGTGAATACGTCTTTCTATAGTGGTGGTTTTGTGGTAATCCGTGCAACATTCTCAAATGATAATGAGACCAGAGATAATATGTAATATATGAAAATATTGTACAATTTCTCTTATTCTATTCTATGTTTTTATTTTTCAAAAGTGGTGATATTATTCCAACACACACACACACATACATACTCGCAGGACAAAAGTTTTATGAATCTTTAGTAGGGTGGCATTTATTTTTAGGGTTAAATTTAAAAATTGTATTTTAATGCGAATAAAGTTTGAAAACACTCAATGTGTTTAGGCTTCAACGAAACCCAAACCGGATAAGACACCAGGAATGCTGATGAAGTGTGTAGCAGCACAGAAAATACGTATCCACATTCTGCTGGTGTCTAACTATAGTCCACAAAATCTGCTTTGGTACCGCCAAACAGAGACAACAAGGCAATTTACGATTGCGAATTTATTTATGGTCCTTCGGGCCGGATGTCGGCTTACGACACTATGTAAATACATCTTTAACAGTATTTACGACGTTTGGTTCAATCCCTCCTTTACTTGCCCCAAATACCTGGCACTGTTATAGGTTCCTCAATATTGTACCCAGTGCAAGGCGCCATGTTTAGGTTTCAACGAAACCGAAATGGATAAGACACCACGAATGTTGATGAAGTGTGTAGCAATACAGAAAATACGTATCCACATTCTGCTGGTGTATAATTATAGTACACAAACTCTGCTTTGGTACCTGCAAACAGAAACAACAAGGCAAAATGCTGATACATCCGAACAGTTTGGTATTGAATTAAGCATTTGCAGATCAGATTTGACGATCAAAAAACTTCCTCGAAAAGATTTCGATTTATATTTTTATTGCTAATTTTATCAACAAAAACTCTCTTCAAAGAACATGAGCTACACTAATAAGAATTGACTTATCATTTACCAAAGTCCTTGTGTGTAAAAAACTTACAAATCATCGCAAAATTTTATCCACCAGAACATTAACAAACCCTTTGTTCCAATAAAAATAAACCATATACATACATTCGTTACATTTTCTTTTCTAGGCCTTGTGGCAATCACGAGTTTATCGCTTAAAAATTTTTTCATTCTTCGCTTCAGCTACTGACAAATTGTTCCGCTAAATAAATCACAACTCAATGATAATCGCCGTAAAATCGAAATTTTCTGGTTACTTTTTTGTTTAACTGCTTTTTGTTTGGAATTTCTTCAATAAAAGACAAAAAAGGAGATAAACTTATTTTAAGGGTTTCTATTACAAAGATTAAAATGTATAACGGGGTGGTAGATAAAGCTAGTGGCAAGTAAGTAGATGCTATTTTTATTAATTGTATTGTAGGTGTGGGAGATAAATGGGTTGATAAAGTGATTTATATTGTTACACTAACTAAAATGTGTGTGTGCTGAGAATCTAGAGTAGAAGTAACAAATTATCTATTAATCGAAAAGATATAATCGATTTTAATGAATATGCTGGAAATGATATAAAAATTTTAGTGTAAAGTGGAGCATTAAGTCCATTTGAGTAATTTTGAACTTATAGATTTTGAAACTTTGTGTTCTTTACAGCTTCTTTTTTTTTTCATGAACAGATTTAATTGCCCAAAAACATGAAAACTTGTTTAAATGTATTTATTTATTTTTGTAATAAAAACAACATTCTTAAGGTGCGATGTTCTTGACTATAGTTTTCACGCCTGATCCTTTTCACGCATATCAATATGTCTCCAGATATTTTAACATTCTTTAGAAAAAATAAGAGAAAAACGAATTCATTTCGATACCAACTCACTCACATGGGGGTCCTTTAGAAGAGATTTTACATTGCGTGATAACGACACGCGCGTCTCAATATACTAACTGCAATACACTCATACACGCACACTAAATAAAACTGCACACTAACTAATTAATAAAGTGCATGCTGAAATTCGTGACTATAACTCGCCACAAAAACAGACGACACTTTTGTACAATTTGTAGTTGAGTACAAGTATTTCCAAAGAAAATAAAAATACAACAGGCGTGTTGGCAAATTTTTGCATATAGTAAGACACAATAAACGATACAGAGGTATGAGACAGCGCCACAAGATACTCCATCTATTTTACAAAGAATAAACACACACATTCACAAATATATAAAACAAACGAACAACGTATAAAATCTGTAGAGAAATATGGTGGAAGAGTCGAGAGCAGCTCTACGATTAATCAAGCTCATAAAACCAATATCTGGCTGCCATCAACTGACACTGGCTTAGAGGTGTGAGTGGTAAATATGTATATGAACGAGTATGAGTTGAGGCATGCTGTGAATTTGACACCACATCACAATGTAATGATTTACTTGCGTATCAATAATTACTACACTCGTTGGTTGCATAAATATATTTATCTATATGCATGTATCCATCTGTTTTGTTACAACTAACGATAAATGTATTAAATTTGATTTGGTTGCTTTAAATAAGAGCTGTAAGAGAATTTTCACTTGCAGAAAGTGAATTATCCTTATCATCCAATATTTGAACGACTGAAACATAAGTTATTGCACGAAATACCCCAAAATATATATTTATTAATTTCAGTATTTCCTTGCTTGCTAATTTTTTATCATTCCTGATACTAAATTGTTTGAATTCTCCTAAAGGTCTGCTTAATATAAACCATATGCTAACTTTAGAAGCAGAGAACAATTTATTAAAATACATAAACCGGAGATTGCATTTATGCTTTAGTGAATCATCGACTAGTCCGTGCTCCAAAGCCGTTAAATATAAACAATGTTTTCTTTTCTAAAATGGATTGATACTTAAAAATACTTTAAAATGTTTTCTCTGTTTGATTCAATGTTGCAAGTATGTGTTTGGTGTGTATCTCTATAATTAAGTTTTCCGCGTTAATTACACACAATGTTTTGTGGGCAAAGAGAGAATACTTAGATAGAGATGCACATGAGTATCATAAAATCAAATTGGCGGCATTTGTTTCAAATGGTGGAATCTAAATTAAAAGTCGGTAAAATGTTAAAACTACGGCTACTCCCTTAAGGTGACACCCCTTTCAGGGTGGAGTTTTGAAAGTTATCAGCTAATATTTTTGAATTGTTTTCTTACCAAACAAATGAAACTATAGTCAGTGTAATTCCGGTGTTAACTAAACTCAAAGAGTTCATCATCAATCACCTGTGCTAAGGTTTTGGGCAAAAAAATATATACAAGAAAATAAAAAAAAAAATAAAAAACATCAAAACACTATATTTTGAACAAAAAATGATAAATGTTTTAAAAAATCTTCATCACAACAACAAGAAAAAATAGTGTGAGAAAATATTTTTAAAATCTAAATTAAAGTTAAATCATGAGAATATTTAGGTTATAATTTTTAATTTTTTTTTATCCAATTCATTTCAATATTAAAACGTTTACACATTCCATCAACAAGTACTTAACTTAAGATAGGAGAAATAAAATCATTTAGCGGCTCATATCAAAGTTGGTGTTTTTTTATCATCAAGTGTACGAGTATTTTTTCACTCCTCCATAATCTTAACTAATTGACAGATTTACATAAGGATTAAAACTAGACACTTTTGTTTATTTGTAATCACGTACTCGTTTGTATTTTTATACACACTTACTTACACACACTTTTTGTGATTTACCAATACTCAAGATTGACGATTGACAGCCAACTGTCAAATGTCACTCAACTTACTTAACACTCTCAAAATATATCAATATTAAAGAAATGAACAAAAGTAAAAATATTTGCGAGGGCTGTTTAACAATTTTACTAAATTCTTAATTTTAATTGGATTTATTTTTGGAGAAAATTTAATATTAACTAGGATGATCGATTATTCGACTTTTTGAAGAAACCGGTTTTCGAATAGTTGCGGTTTTTTTGTAATTCAGAAAAAACCGGTTAACCGGTTTTCTGCAGAAGTTTTGATTTCTAAAAGAAAAATCAATAAATTTTATAATGTTCAAGTTATAATTTATTAAACATAATTTTGCTTTGGAAATAATTATTAACCCATTAAGAAAGGTATAATCGGTCAAGCCCGAAAATATCCTACACCATTGTGTGCATCAAAATTCGGAAAGGGATTTTTTTTCAAGACCTGTGGAATTGTGTACCAATACTATGGTCAATTATGGACCGTTTTTCATAAAATTCGACACACAGATGTATACTTATATGGAACTAACATGTACAAAAATGCTTGCTACATTTAAGGGATTTATGATAGTTTAACTCCTTTTCCGGGAGGTTATTTGTATGGTGGCTAGATGAAATAATGGACCAATCATAACCAATTTCAACACGATTCGTCCTTGGAAATATGAAATAAGGACTGCGCACGAAAAAATCCGTGCATGCTCTTGGGCTTATAACTTTTGATGTAGTGAAAAATTAATAATTCTGTTAACTGGTTTGTTTTTTCTATTATGCTCACTTGCCATGTGATAAGTTTCATGGTAATAGCAAAATTGTTTTTTTTTTTTTAATTGAAGTTTAACCAAAAACACATAATATAATTTTTTCATGAAAAATAATTGCAAGAAAGGAAGTCATGGTCATTGAATCGTAACCTGGTAATGGAAGACAAATAGTATCTTCAGGCTATATGTATGGCAAAATAGAAAGGATTTTGATAGAATTTCACCTCATCTTTGGAAGAAAAGTGCCACAAAAAGTTAATTGCTTTGAATTTTTATCAGAAAGTAAAAAAAAAAAATCCTAATAGAAACGCAAGAAAGAATTTGGGGGTAAAAAATAAAATGAAAGTTCTTCGGACGAATTTTTTCAGAAATTTTGTTTCTGTATAGCAGACGATGAAACGTTCGTACAAGGTGACTTTTTCAGAATGTCGCAGATGGTAGAGGGATTATGGCAGAAAAATTTCGTGTATCAAAGAAATCAAAATTCCCAAGAAAGTTTTTGATTTGGGAAGTCATACGCATATGCAGGAATGAAGCACTTCATTCTTAAAAAATGGTTGCATTAACACAGAAATATACGTGACTGAGTGCCTTTGGAAAAGACTTCTTCCCCTTTCCTAATAAAATTCAGTGTTTTCTGGCTTGTTCCCGCTTCTTCTCATTACAACAACAAAACAATGGAGTTGTAACGAAGAAATTATAAGAGTTTGTACAAATAAAGGCTAATCCATCAAATTGTCCGAAACTCCTTGCAATTGAGAGATGTTGGACTCTAGTAAAAAATAATTTAAAGGACATTAAAAGCTCAGCATAAAATGAAACGGAGTTTAAAATTAAGTCGACTTATTCGAGCAAAAAAGTGACCGAAACACGACCAGCGTTACTGTTGAGAATTTTTAAAAAGTGTCCAAAAAAGGGGATTTCAAAATAAAAAGTCGCCAAAAAAGGGGATTTTTTAAAAAAAGGGGGCCTTAAAACCCTAAAAAACTCCATAAATTTTGTTCATTTGATAACAACAAAAACAAAAAATGTTGTGTTTTAAGAAAAGCTACTAAATTCAGTTCTGTTAGAAATAAAATAATTTATTTATAAAAAATTTACAACAATTTTTATTATTACAAATTAAAGATTAATTCACAAAAATAGCTGACATACAATTATTTTTTTATTAATTACACTTCTGTACTTTTGTACAAGGTTTTTACTCGTACTCAAATTGTTTAAATCCTCGTCGAACCAATTTAGGACTGAACGTGTAGATCTAAAAATATTGACTAAAGTCTGTTGGACAAAGTATTTGTTATTATTGATAACTTAGTAAAAAACACGTTCCCCCTAAGAATTGCTATGAAGAATGTAAAAATATAGTATCTGTTTTTATTTTCTCAAACCAGTCCAAAAGGATTCGGCATATGATAATTTAAATAGCTATTGATAAACTTTCTTATTACTAACAGTTTCAGTCCATACATAAATATTCCGCGGTTCTTTATATTACTATACTGTGAAACAATATTAAAATAGATCATTTATTTGTTTAATTTAATTAATTTTCATCATTTAGCTCATAGTCTTAAAAAGTCGCCATTTAGTCGCCATTTCAAAAAGGGGCCAAAAAAGTGTACAGGTGGTTGAAAAAGGGGCATTTGGCGACTAAAGTCGCCAAACGGTAACGCTGAACACGACAAAACCTTTAATTAGAATAATTCCGGAAATGATTAAAAACCAACAGGAACTAATTTATTCTTTTATGTTTAGAACTTGAATATAATAGTCATTAATAAAAATATCACTTTAAAAAAATTCGCCCACTGGTTTAGTTTCTATAAGCAGATTTGCATGTATGGATTTTTTCGTGCGCAGTCTTTAAGAAACCTGTATGCCAAATTTCATTAATTTATATTCAAAATTGCGACCTATATTTTGATTACAAGGTTTATAGGGTCGTGCAGACGGACGGACATCGCCAAATCGACTTAAAGCCGATTGGTCTTATACCATTATTTTTGGATGTAATAAACATTAGCACAAACGCATAATACCCTTCCCACCTTTGGTGGTGCAGGGTATAAAAATTGTAAGAAAATAATCATCAACAATTATATTAATTTGTACTTAGCATAAACAGAAACCTTGGGATATATTGAAAAATGCTAGAATTAATAACACATAGTTTCAAAATGATAAAACATTTCTGCGGCATGGGGTTTCTCAGTCAATTCGGATACACGATGTTAAAAAGTATTAAGACTCTAATTTACTTATTTTGAATTTACTATAGTTCTAGCGATAAATCGCGATTTGTAAAATTAAGGAGGTTGCACTATATATTGAATCATATCTCGAAAACGACTTGTCTGATTTTGTTCAAGAAAATATCAAAAACTTCTTACTAAAATTATCTTCGATGTTACATTACTTTTTAATACGCTCAACAGTTATGGAGATATTGAGCCCAGTTTTTGAAAAAAATAAATTTTTATACAAAACTTCAGATTTTTTTTTTTTTTTTCGAAAAATCATAACAATTCGAAATTGTCAAAAATTAAAATTTTTGTTTTTCAATAATAAAGATAAATTTGGTGCAAATAAAAAAGACATATTTCATTAAAATCAACACAAAAGTTTTGATTTTATTCACAAATTAGTAAAAATACTCATTTTCAAGTTACATAGACATTTCGATTTAACCTTCAACTATATTTTTATATCATCCTTTATGAATACTTCAAAAAATATTGATAAATTTCGATTCAAGTTATTTTTAAACCCGGTTTTTTGTATTTAAAAAAAAAAACGGTCTGTTCGACACTCGAAAAATTAACATTTTGAAAGAATCTACAGCACATTATCTGAAAAAACCGGTTGGAAAACCAAGTCGATCATCCTAATATTAACATGAAACAATTAAAAGCAATAATGGGACTTAGTCACGAAAAAAATATCCGTGCACAATTAAAGGCTTATACGTAAAAAAAGTACCGCTTATATTTTGAATATCTAACTTTACTATTCAAACGACCCTCGTTAATGAAAACTTCAGTCTAGAAAAGGATTACCAAAACAGATGGGTAACTGTACACCAATCTTATTTGAACTAAGTATCTTATTTATGGAAGAGTGTGTCCATGCGTGTGCAAACACTTCTTGCTAGTATTGAATGAAGCAGAAAATCAACAACATAATTCAAATGTCAATTTTTCTGTCATTAAAAACTTATAACAAAACAAAATACTACATAAAAAAAACTTCTGGAACTTATATGCTTCAAAAAGCCAAACATCAAGTGACCAGTTCTCATTATCTAAGATTTAAAAAAATGTATATAAAGAAGGGCAGCAATAAAAAAAATAAAAAAATCTGTAAAAAATAAATACTTGTGCTAAATTAGCTTGACAGTTTGTCTGGACAGAAAAGAAAAAAATATATAAACTAAAGCGTCAATGTAATTCACACTTTTGTTACGGCCAGTTAGTTTACAGAAAAAAAAAATCATCAAACGGATATTGATGACAAATTTGATTCTACATGTACGTAAGTATGTACTCAAATAAAATAAATTTAGTAGGAATCGGAATCTCGTACTCGTTTAATAGTTCAATAACAATAATAAAATTGTTGTTCACATCTGTGACGATTTCAACACTTTGATAAACATTCACCTAAAAGAACAAAAAAAAAAAAAAAAAAATTACAAAAGCAACAAAAACACTTGGGGCATTCAGAAGCAAAAAGAAGTGAAACAACCGAAAAAGCAAAGAGTTCAGTTAATGAAATTGATTGACTTTGCAACATCAACATGAAGTTGAAAAAAGGGTTTGGCTATGCACAACTGTGCACACTATTCATTCCAATTATTGGGGGGCGTTTACACTTACTACATAAAATATATTAATGTTAAAGGGATCCCGATTTTTTGCCTGACGACGCCGGTCGACAATTTTGTTGATGCTTCTGAAGAAATATTAGTTTATTATGTTGTTCGCATCATTAGCCATAAAATGAACTCTAACATAAATACAATACACTCACGACTGTATCAGTTACTGTCATTTAATGTTGATTGTTTATTGTATTCAATATGTATAAATTTAGTTTTTGTCTTTTTTTTTTATTTATTTTAGTTTGACGCACCTTTTCCATTGTTATGTTTAGGTTTCTGGCGTTCAGTCATCCAAACCGTGTGTTTCCAACAAACGTCATCATCACCAGTGTAATATATTTGGCTAAAGGTCAGTTATCACACGAATGTAAAAAAAATTGGCTCGCTGTCTGTCTCCCGTGTGTCATACATGCCGCTAATATTGTCAATTTAACATCAAACACTTTGACGCTTAATTTGTTTTTAATTTTTTTGTTCATTGTTTTTTTTTTTTTATTGTTTTTATTGTTTTAACCCTTTTTAATTAGAATTGTATTTGTTGTAGTTCAAGTGTTTTATTACTTACTGGTAGTCTGGTATTGTTCGATAGATATTGAAAACTGTTGAACCGTTACAAACGATCTGTAGCACCATCGTAACAAATTAAACGTGTTAATGTTGTTGTTTAATGATGTTCAATGTTTTTGTGACATATGACGTTTCATATTTAACTCTTCTAAGATAATTAAGAGACAAACAATATTATTTATTATACATTATAATTGTTGAACTTAAAGGGAGGAATTTATAGACGAACAGAAAAAGGAATATTTTTGGAAAAATTGGACAAGGTAACATAGATCATATTTCTAGGTTTGGAATATATAAAGATCTACCCTCCCAGGGAAACGGTAAACTGATTCTAAATAAATTAAGATCATTTTCATTTTAAATAATTGGAAAATGTGTAAACAGTTTGGATATGTCAAAGTAGAAATGAATAAAGGCCCAACCTGTGAACAAAAAATCATTGAATCGCAATCAGCAATTTCAGCCTGTTTTATGCAGATATATTTAAGTTGCTGTTGACAAACAAATTTAACGTAACGTATCCGAGGAATCTATAGAGAATAGATTTTGACGTAGCTGCGTAACTTTTCAGCAATCCTGTTGGTTATTAGTTTCGTTGACGGTTTGTTCACGTTGCAAGCTTTGACTGGTTGGGCCTTAATCAGATGAGAATGTATTACTTCCCAACAAAAAGTGCTGAAAAGAGGCTGTAGAAGAAGTCATTTTATCCACTTCCTTTTTGTGTTATTATAAACAAATATACAACAATTAATTGTGACTCCTTTGCAATTTTTTATTTTTATAGATTTAAAATTCAATTTGAAATTTGTAGCTTTTTGGAAGTCTCCTATTACAAAATGATATAATCAATTTAAGGTAATATTTCCAGTTTTCAGCTGTAATTATGGCTCTATTTATATTATTATTATTATTGTTTGCTTATAGTTAGTTTTACTAATATGTAAAGCACGTTCTACAGCAGTAGTTGTTGCCAGATCATATCTGGGTGCAATATACATATCATCAGTTAAGTAACACTCTTTAAATAAGCAACATCAACAGCAACAGCAACTACAACAACTATAAAACTAGTAACCTAAAATAGAAACAGACGACTTCCTAACAACTTTATTTGTCTGTTTGAATTGTTTGTTGCTTTTTGACGCCACAACACTTTTTCCTTTCTTAACTGTTTCAAATTACCTCTAAAAGTTGCAAATGAACTAAAGCTTTCGTCAAGATATGCATATAAGTAAGTTTATTCATACTAACCATTCTTTTTGAGTTATTCATTTGTTTTTCTTTGTGGGACTAAATCTTCATCCGTCTACTAAAATAGTAGATGAGTTTATTTGTGTGTCCAGACTGAATGAATGAATGATGCAGATGTAAGAATTCCAATGTTTGTTTCTTATTACAGCAGCCTTCATGGTGGCATGTTGTTTACTGTTGATGTTGCAACTTGCAACACTACAACATACCAAATCATAGAGCGAGAATAACAAAACAAGATTTTCATGCAAAATGCATTCAAGCATTCAACAACAATTTGAAACCAGACGAAATGTAGGGAAAGACACCCAGAGACACAGGCACCATTCATACGAAAAATACAAAGCAAAAAAAAATCATTGAACACAAAAACTCAGTGACTTGAATAGGAATCATAAATAAACTTGACTCCTAATTTATTGTGTGCTTGTATGCTTATAAGTTTTCACAGAGTCAGGAGTTATATTTTCTTCAGTGTGTTTGTGCTGCAATACAGTCGGGACCTCATTCACAGTTTAGGAATATTCATTTTCTAAATATTGTGTATCTGCAACTTGTAAAAAAATTAAGATCAGTAGCCAACACTAAAAGAGGAAACAACAGCAAAAAACATGGTTAAATATTTATTGGATTTGATGTTGAAAGAAATTCAATTTTTAGTTTCTTTCTGTTTAGAGTGCATTCAGGGTGGTTTTAGTGGTAGAATTATTTTTAAAAGCTGTCCAAAGCATTTCAATTACCCGGAAGTCGATGCTGTGTCGTCTATCATGTAAAGATATAAACCTGATCATGATTATGAAAATTGTTAATTGGTAGAAAAAGTGCAGATTTTATGTTTAATTCAACTGTGATATGTGTCATTAAAAGAAGTGACAAAATGCAAAATAAAACTAGAGAAAAAGATATAGTCGGTCAAGCCCGACCATATGATACCCTACACCATTGTGTACATCATAATTCGGGAATAGGTCTTTTATTAGACTTGGAGCCAAATTATTATGAATATGAATGAAGGGCCTTATATGGGAGCTATGGTAAATTATGGACCGATTTTTGTAAAATTTGGCACTATCATTTATGTTTACATAAAACTTCTTTTTGTCGAATATTAACTTGATACACTAAGGGAAAAAATTCGATTCAAAATCAACAACGGTTGTGTTCACATTGGTAATTTACGGTAACAGCTTTTTAATACCTTACGTTAACAAATTTAATAGAAAACATATGTAATTTAACAATTTGATACCGAAATGGTTTCAACTTGGTGCCAATTAGGTATCGATTTTTAATAAGAATTGAACACGCAGTGTTTAATTTAAACACATACGGTGTAGATTCACTATTGACACAGAATGGTATCGTTTTCAATACGTATGTGATTGATATTTCTCTGGGTGTACTAACAATTTAATGGGATTTATGACCGTTAAAGTGATTCTCTGAAAAGGAGTTTATATGGGAGCTATGGTCAATTATGGACCGATCTGCACAAACAAATCGGCACACTTATTAACTAATATGAAACTTATATATGACAAATTTCATTAAAATATTGCTATATTTAAGGGATTTATGATAGTTAAACCCTTTTTCGTTAGGACATTTGTATGGGGGCTAGGTGAAATAATGGACCGATCATAACCAATTGGCTTCGTCCCCGTACATCAGATGAACTTATGAAAAATTTACTCTGTAAACGTATACAGAAAAAAATATTTCAAATTATTTTTTAATAAAAAGATTAACTAACTTCATATTGGAATTTAATTATATTATTTATTAATATAATTAACTTTCTAACTGGTTTATTTTTTTTTTAAATAAATTGACAGCTCTTTAAAAAATATAAAGAAACAATTTTCTATAAAAAACATTTAATTTTAAGTCAATTTCCAACCACTTTTAGCTCATTATTTTATTAAAAAAAAGCAGTAATAATAAAATCAATTATTCTAGTTGAAATATTATCATTTTGATGATTAGAGCAAAATCAAACAAAAATTAATTAATATAAGCAATTTCGTAACTGAAGTATATTTTTATTTTTTCTGTTTATAGAAATTTATTTGTTTTTGTAATATATGATCTGTAATTTAATCTTATTTTGATAAGATTTTGGTTTAGTATTAAATTTATAGAGATTCAGAAATTTGTCTTAAAAAATTATATTATAAAGTTTTTCCAGTTTTTTCAATTTACATGTATGTGAGACCTTAAAAAGGGATATATTATTTAACATAGAAATTCGTGTTATTTTACCAAATTTAATAAGAAATCTTAGGTCCCTCTAATGTGGTCATCACTTCTGTTTCAAAGGTCTTAAGACAAACTTAAAACATTTAATCACTCAAATAAAAATATACACATCCAACAGATTTCAAGTTAACAATTTTATAAATAAATCATTTATATTGACTCATTTAACAATAAATTATTTCACTGTATTTCATCGAATTATAAATATATTGATGATTTGTTTTGCTGTGGTATTTTCTTCTTTACAGACATTTGTAAATTAATAATGAATTATTTTTCTGTTTGTTTTAGGAATTAAAATAACAAATCAAAATTTTAATTTATTAATGCATCCGTTTCTTTTAACAGTTTATTCACCTTTTTTTTAACGAAATTCTCAGCAGGCATATTTTAACTAGACACTGTCTTTTCACATGAAATCACCTGCAGAGTCAATATTTCAACACTGCTCAACCAGTCAGTCACCACTAGCTCGACCACTACCACCTCTACAAGCACCACTTGCTATTATCATCAACTACAACAAAACTGTACAACCCAATCAAATGTCAGTTAGTCAGTTATTCAAATCCAGCAGCACAACTACCTAGATCAGTTCTACTCAATTAAACTCTCCTTAAATCAACTCGTCTCAGACATCATCAAAAATGCGCCAATTTTAGAACAGATTGTTGATTAATAGCTAATTTTAATTAATAAATGAAATGTTTACGTTGTTAAATCAAACAACAATAAGTACAACAACAACTAAAAAAAACTATAAAAATATATTTAAAAAGAATTAATAGATACACAAACATATCATAAGCAAAAGTGTCTAGTGTTTTAAAGTTTTATTAAATTGTTTTTACACACTACTTCCAGTTTTGAGTAAGCTCAGTCTTAATGATCTGCTTGTTAATCCAAAATATTTTCTACTCTAACCGAAAGCAGGTTTATCAAATTGGTTGGGAAATATCTAAATTTTAGAAGGTTTTGCTTGCCAGCTTAACTAGTTTACTTGTATTTGCTTTTTTTAATCTATTATAGTAACTACAACCTATTACTTTTAACATTACCACAAACTAAAGAATAATTTAGACTTTTTCTATCTTCTATTTTCTTAAATAATTTATTAATCTTATTGCACAATAATCAAGGACTAAATCTTGTCTACAAATTCAATCGTGAATCACTGACAATAGTCACCAATCATCAAAATAATTTATTCAATTAAAAGTTAAATTCCCACCTCTTACCAAAATGATTAAGCACAAAAATAACTAATAACTGTTAAAAATTCAAAACAGAAAAAAAAATCCCATTAAACAATTTATTATATCAATCAATTAGATTATTGCATGAATTAAAAATTTATATGAGAATAAAATCTTACTTGAATTTTATTTTTACTTAAATGAAAAATATAAAGTAATACTTTTTTCTGTGAAGGGTACATAAATAGTAATTCTACTCTATGTAACAATGTTTGTACGTGTTTTTATTTAATTTGTTACTTAATGTTTTATATTAAAATAATATAAAAAAGTAAAAAGAAACAATGACAGTTGTTTGACGTTTGCGAACAAGTTGTTTATTAATAGCTCCTCTCATTTATTTTTTCTGTAAGAAAACAAAAAAAAAAACATAGCTACGGTTTCAATTAATACATCTGTTGTTTTTTTTTTTTATTATTTAATAGTATCACTGTCAGTTATTTTAGTACGATTTTAAACAAATTAACAATTATTTATAAAAATATTTTATTTCAGTTCTTAAAGACAAGTTGAACAAAATATTTTGTATAATTTTTTTTTTGTTAAACAGCAGCTTTAATAAACAAGTTGTAATTTTATGAAATTGTGTGTCCCCCCGAAGCGGTACACATGCTGCAATTAATTAGAATTTCAAAATAATAAAAAAATATAAATTAAATGGTTCGATATTGGTTAAATTTTTATGGCAAAATGTAACGAGACCTAAACATGGTCACGCATATTGTATAAATTAACGTATCTATTTGTAAGTGATATTATTTCCTTTTTATTTATTTAACTCTTTTTTACGTTTTTGCGTTAATAGTTTATTTATTTTGTTGCATGTGATAGTAAATAATTAAGAGAACCTACTGGTTGGTTAATAGCCTAAAGGAAGAGCAACATTAATACTTGTTTAAAATTTGTATAGTACGAAATACATTGTATGGTCACATAGAAATATCTTTATTTTTTGGCTGATGTCCAGTCACTATGAAGTACTTTATTTCAATTGATATAAATATTTATTTATTACTAAACATAAGAGCTACAAAACAAGTAGTTGACATTAAATTACGTATGAATTTCACATTTTTGCAATGATTACCGATTTTTTATTTTTAGTTATATGTTTGTGACAGCTGTCTTTAATCTTCATGCGTACCTACATAGTAGAACAAACAGAAGGACTACTAGACTGGCAGACAAAAAGACGGACATTACAAATAAACAAGATACAAGAAGCATGACAAAATCATCTTGTTTCTGTCGTGTATCATTCTGTCTCATCAACAGTGATGGCATGTTCCGTCCATACAAACTTGTATACATTTTTTTGTTACATATTGCTTTGTAACCACAAAATGTCAAATTTGACAGTTTACATTGTTAACGTTGACACATTACCACAAACACACAATTCACAACTGGAAGAGAATGAATGAACCAATGAGCAATCAAGCGAACTAGTAACTGAATGAGTAGCACAACTAAAAGAACTGATCCTATTTTACACACTTAACATACATCTACTTGTAGTAAATATTTTTCACATAAGTGATCATTATAATAAGCTGATCACACTACATCATTTTAGTAGTCATATATATATATATATATATATATATATATATATATATTTTTTTTGTAACTCGTGTTATATTATACATTTGAATCAATATGAAATAACCACCTCACGTTTTCTTTCCTTTTTATTTATTTTTTTCTAAAGCTTGATGCTTAAGATTTGTCACTACATTACACTGATCAGTGATCACACTAATCATATTTCTCTTACTGATGCTGATCTAATATGTTTGTATGCCTTTTTTTTCTCTTCTCATTATCTTGGGTGTAAGCACAACAAATTTCATTGACACGATCTGTTGTAGTGGCAAACTTACAAACATTATTACGATGTTGATTTAACTTTAACATGATCAAGTATTTTAAGATTACGTAGTCATAGAGTCTACCGCAAGACACTCATCATGAATGATGTGCCAACCAAATACAAAAAAAATAAAAATAAAAATAAAAAAAAATATATTAACAATCACACAATCACAAATTTAACAATATTTTCATTTACGAATGAAAAACACGATTCAGAAACAGATTATTAAAAGAGTTAAATCTTAGAATAAATCAATATTTTCAAAATAGCAAAACGCATCGTCATCAAAATTTTCAAATTTGGGGTTTTGAAAAATATAGTTTAACTTTCCAAAATACGTGTAATCACACATTTTCTGACTTGTATCTCAAAAAATAACATCACATTTGCTAAAAAAAAGCTAAAAAATATATTTTATTTCTTTACGAATTTAGATTGGAAATTATTAATTATTCAAAGTCTGGGATACAAGTTGTGAACATTTTTTTTTTAATTATAATTTTAACAAGCGCGAATGTTATATTCGGCCCGGCCGAATCTATATACCCACCATCAAATTTTTCAAATTTTACGTTATATGGGAGGTGGGCGGTAAAGTGGGCGGACCACGCCCATTTTTGGTTTCCGAGTTTATATCCATACCCGAACTATACATACAAAATTTCGTTGTCGTACATGCTTTTGTTGAAGAAATATCAGCAGAAAAGTATAAAACGGACACCCTGTGTTTCTAGTTTTTAGCCCATAACTTTTTTGTTTATTAACCGATTTTGCCCAATTCCAAACAAAACCTTATATAAGACAAACATTTGTGCCAAATTTCGTTCCCCTACGTTTTTCCGTTCGAGCGCTATCCTGCTTTCAACAGACGGACAGACGGACGGACATAGCTAGATCGACTCAGAATCTAACCAGGACCCAGAAAATATATATTCTTTGTGGGGTCTTAGATAATTCCTTCGACATACACACGGAATAACAAAATATATCAATATACCCCCCATCTTTTTAATGGTGGGTATAAAAATATTCAAAACAAATAAAAATGTTCTTTACCAATATATTAGGCGATATTTAAGAATGTAATAACCAAAAAATCTTGTTTGTAGGAAAATTTGTTTTTGATTTAAGAAAGTTGTTTGTGTCTCCGTAAAGTTATGAAAAGTGATGGTACGTTGTTTTGAATTTTCGGTTTTTTTAATATCTCAGATATTAAAATAAGAATGTTTGCTTACAAATTTAAATCACAAAGTAAGAACGTTTTATTTTTATTTCAAGGAAAAGAGCTTAACAAAAGTTATTAAGTATTGAAGGACTTGTTGTATAAATATTTACAATTTTTTTATATTTGTATTTAATACCTTTACATCTCTGATATTCCAAGCAAACCAAACATTTTACTAACAAGAAGCTTTGGCATTTACATTTATTTCTTTACATACTAAATAAATATTGGAGTGCAGCATAGTGTGCATATATATGAGTATAAATGTACGTATTAAAGAAGAATTGTTGTCTAAATCAAAATGTGTGTGGTCGCTGTTTAGTTAGCTTGCTCCTCTATAAATGATGTCGTGTGGCGTCATTCATAGACAGCCAGCAGCAACATCGCAACATCATCATCGTCACCATCATAGTGCCAATGACAATCCCTAAACAGCGAAAAAAAAAAAAGAAAACTGTAACTTTTCTAATAGATGCACTTAAGTACAAGATGATGAAGAAAATAGATGAGAACGAGATTTGACAAGCATTTAATTATGTATTACAAACAAACATATAAAATCTTTGAGAAAAAGATACATTGGAAATAATTTTTAAGTTGAATGATCATGAATGATGGGTTTCCGTGTAACGACAATGTCTTGTTTAAACGTGTAACGCCAAGAAGGGAAACTGACATAAACCACAAGAAAGAACAAAATTAACTAAAATATTATCATTGTCATGTCTTTTGAATTGGCTGATTGTGACAGTTTAGTTTCATTCTATTATATGTATGTATGTGTGATTGAGTTCTGAGGTCTTGTCTAAATTTGGATTGTACGGGAAATATTTTAAGGAATTGTTAAGTTGTTGCTTGTGATCACATGTAATATTAATGATTTGTGAATGTTTCTTTCAAATTTGATTTTTTCCCCTCACAAATTGGAGCATCATTTTTTAGATGGTGGCTGTTAAACAAAATTGTAACTAATTAGAGAAATTCATCTATAAGACATTAAACATTTATATTATAAAAATATAAAAGTGCAAATATTTTTAAAGGGAAAATTACCATTGATTCAATAAAAGAATCTTGGTTCAATGTCAGAGTAAGAAATTTTAAAGCATAAATATTTTCAAGTCAAGAGAGTTATATAAATTTTATTACTTTGGTAAATTTTGAATATAAAAATAAAATTAATAACGCGTAATTATTTATTAGGTAAGGTAATATCCCGAAATTTTCATTAATAAAGGCAGTAATAAACCATATGCATGAAAATAATAAATTATGCAGGTCAGCATAAAATACTTACAAATTCTATGTTAATTAAAAAAGTGCATGGATAACAATTTCGACTTACTGATTATAGTAGATTATATTTAAGTTCTTTACAGTGAAATTGACTGTAATCTCTAACAATAATACTACTATTTCTAGGATTTTTTTTTAATAATAAACTAAAAATACTTAAAATTTTTCCATCAAGAACTTCACCTGTTTTTTTCAATTGTTCTAATTTAATTTACTGTTTATTTTGCGAAACGAACAAATAATTGAATTCAAAATTGCAATAAATTAAATTCCTAAAAAATCTTTTATAATACAGCGTACAAATTGGTCAATTTGCAAAAAAAAATCACACATAATAAAAACGACAGATTGAAAAAATAAAAAATAGGTCTACAGCAAGTACAAGGAAAGAGTTTTAATAAAAAAAATACACAAAAATATTGTTGACTTTTTAAACACTTTTTGTCACGAACTCATCAACAAATGCAAAATGAACACAATGACTAAATAAATAATGATGTGGCCAATACAAAAACAAACATCATAGAGAAATAAAACATAAAACTGATACTGATGAGAAAGGGCTGGCCTCTAGACCGCCAAGTAAATATGGCCAATAAACTAAACTCACTTTAGTTTAAATCAACAGTCAGTCATAGGTATGTATAGTATGTGGGGCCTATTAAATTAAAAAAAAAAAAAAAACGAACGAGGACTCCACTGAATTTTTAAAGTTGACTTTTATTTTGAAATGGCAAAAATAAAGAGACAGATGATTGACGTTAGCTGGTGACAAATTGCACTTAATGACATTAAATTGAAAATGATTGTGCAACAATATTACAACATTAAAAAAAGACAAAAAAAACTACTACTAAACATGTCACATCAATTTTATTTAAAAAAGTAGCTATAAACAACTACATATTTAATAAAAACAATAAATAAAAATAGTTTTTGGAGAAGTTAATGATTTCTAAAACTAGTAGGAGATTGAAAAATTTGCAGTTAAAGTCAGTATTGTGAATAAAGAAATATACACACATGAATGTATGTAAATTCCCTAACGTACAATGTTTCCTTTTATAAGAAGTTGCATAAGAGAAAAAGAAGAAGGAACTTTAAGAAAAGTGTGTAAAACATTTCTTGTATTTTTATTTTCAATTTGGGTATCCCGATATAATAAATAGTTGATCTAACAATCTAGATGTACTAGGTCTGATACCTACCAGACTCGTTTGTTTGTATTACAGCTACCTATTTATTTATGGTTTAATTTTTATTTTTACTGTAACAAAATGATATTGTCCACAATATCTAAAAATACATTTATATAAAATTATTTGAAAACTATTTGAAAAGAAACTGATATACATTTTATTTGTTATTTTTTCATACTATTTTAAAATTGTATAGGAAATAGTGTAATTGAGAGTTTTTGTGCTTAAAAATGTAAATAATGTGCAAAGACAAACAATTTTAAATAAAATATTTGTTAATGTTGTGTGTTGTAGAAATATGTCGTATTTTTTCTCCTCACATCTATTTATTTTTGAAAGGTTTAATTGAAATTAATGACAATCAACGAAGCGTTAATATCAACTTTTTTTATTCGCCAATATTATGCGATTATAATAAATTATTTACTGGCAATTTAAAACGTGTTTAAACATAGTTAGTAAAGAAAAATAGAAAAACATTTTATAGTCAATACTTACATTCAAACAAATCAAGAGTTATAGACATAATGCCAGCCTGCATTAAAACAATTTGTACATAGAAGTAAACAAACAAACAAAAATAAAAAATAAGTTGATTGAATAAGTGTTTGTGGCCAATCCATTAGCAATAATTTTTCAAAACTAATTTTCAACGGTAGCTGCTGATGGAAAAAAAAAATAGATTTCAATACACAATGGGGTGCTTTGAAACAAAAAATAAAAAATCTCAATTAAAATTTATTTTATATTTTAATTTTATCTGAAATGTGATTGTTATCGCTTTTTTAATGAAAATTACATACGAATTTTTGTTGAAAATTTATTAATTTTTATGATTTTTTTCCAAGTAGTTTTCCAAATTCTTTATTGTAAGGAAAGACTACTTATAAAATGGTAATTCACTTTACTTAATGTTCACATTTAGATGTAAAAATACTCTCAAATGCTTTCAATAGTTTTATCATTAGATTATATTTATTTTATTTTAATTTTATGGCGAGTATGTATATTTACAAATTTAAACATTTTATGTTTAAAAGCGTGTGTGTTTTTTTTTTTTTTTTTACAAGAAATAGAAACACATGGCCCTTGTTTTCTAAAGAAATTAAAGATATTTCTTTATTTTATAAGTTTTTAATTTTATTACGAAATTATAGAATTATAGATTTTTAAAATCAATATTTTTTATGTTAATAATATAGCAGAAATTTCAAACCATATTCAATACAAACATATTTTTATTGTTTATTAAAAATTAACATAAAGGGTTTGTACGAAACAGTGTGGCCAGTTTAGCCTTTTTAAGGCTAAATCTAGCCTTTTTATTTTGCTTTTAGCCTCAAAATTTTCGTTTTAGCTTCTAGGTTTTTTGTTAGCCTTTTTTATTCTTAACATTGCCTTAAAAAGGATAAAAATTTACAAATTTTATTTGTGCAGAATCATCAATTACAGCACTTTTGTGTATTAATTCGCTGAAAAATATGGAAATTATTTATATTTATTGAAAATTTTCGCTTGCGGCGCTTCATTTTAGAAAAATATTACAATTATTTTTTGACAAACTTTACTACCCATAGAAACTAATTACAGTTTATTAAATTTTATTTACAAATTTAGAAAAAAAAAATTAATGCTTTTTTAAATAAAACAATATGTTAGCTTTTTTCTGGCTTTATTTTTTTGGGCCATTTAGCCTTTTCTGACCTTTTTTTGAGTCCAATTTAGCTTCTTTTTTTCTCAAGTCCTGGCAACACTGGTACGAAACTTCATCAACGTTCATTCGTCTAATAATTTTTGAGTTTTATTGGTTTATTCGTTTCGGTATTAAGATTTGTTTTGGAAATTGCCAATAGAAATAGTAAAAAAAAAATATTATTGGAAAATAGTAGAACTACATCTAGACCAGATCCGAATACATTACAACATCATTCAAGGACAGTAATGTATCGACCACTTACATGTATGTTAAAACTATAGCTAAAGTTTGTTGATATCGCACCAGTATCAAGTTGACATCAGTTCTTTATAGAATATTTAAATGACATTATGTTTTCTATCAAAAAATTTTAATGTTTCTCCCAGTATAGCAAGCAATCGAACTAACTTTTTTCCATTTTAATTAAATTTTAATAATTACACAGATAAAATTATTTTTTAAATTTTTTAATTAACAATTCTATGTGGTTTTATCTAAACATAATTAAAAAGTTAATTGAAGCAATAATTTTTTAATTAGTTTTAACAATTTTTGAATTTGAAATAAAATATAACAAACATTTGAAACATGATTTTTAATAAGAAACAGATTTACATATATTTGATAGCTGACCTTTTCCGTGAGGTTAATAATAGTTAACTATTTTTTAAAACGAAAATTTAAAAGTGTTTAATTATATATATATATATATATATATATATATATATATATATATATATATATATATATATATATATATATATATATAACAATTTTTGAATATAAATATATATATATTTATTTTTAAATTATTCAAAAAAATAAAACTTTCAAACAATGTGTTAATTAAATAAATCAAAAGATTAATTAAAATAATATTTATATTTTAGTTCCTGAATAAGCTCGGAGACTTGACGATATTGATCTATATCTCTTATATATATATATATATATATATATATATATATATATATATATTCCACTTTTTAGTAATTGATGTAACTAATCATTTTGGTGATTTTTGGTGCAAATTTAAAACTTTTTTTCACTGAATGAACTATTTTAGTAATTAAAATGATTCTTTAATTTCTGTGAATATATTATAATTTAATAGTTTATTGATTTGATATTTGTAATTTCAAATTTATTACATATCTATTCGTAGAACTAAGACAAAATCTTGAATCAAATCTCGTAGTATTAATCAGAGTAATGAATAGAGGTGGAACATAATTTAAAATTTCAAATTAAAATTGAAATTAAAATTTTCTCTCATTTTAACATTATGTATTTAATATGTCTCGTCTGGAAATGCAATCAAATCTATTGTTATAATTTAAACAACTTTCTTTTTTTGCAAAAAGTAAATGATAATTTGAAAATGATTTTATTGCTGCAATTTTCGCTGTGTTAGACAATTTAAAATAACATTAGTACTATTATTAACGTTATTCCAGTTGATTAGTTAGTGGTTTAACAAATTGCATACTAATTATCGATTTTAAATTAACAACAACATTTAATATTGAAAAGTGTTTACTTACATGTTTAAAAACAAAAATAATTAAAATAAATTGTATAGATAAAAATCAATTTGTTAAATAAGTACTTAGCAGGGTTGGGGGGTAATCATTACTTAGGTAATCTATTACAAATTGTAATTGAAAATTTCAATTACAAATTACTAGTTAATTGTAATTGAAAATTTTAAATTACAATTACATGTAGTTGTAATTGAGAAGTTCCAATTACAATTACAAGTAATTTTCATTTCAATTACTAATTAACTTCGAAATGTATAAGTTTTTTAAAAAAATAATGATTGTATGGCATTAAAAATTTACAAAATTACAGGAAATAAAAATCGTATGTTGAATTTTTTTAATAGCATTTCGATAAAATTTAATTTTAAAGGATTTAAAAGTGTAATTAATTACAATTATTTTCAATTACATTGTAATTGTAATTGGAAATTTTCAATTAAAATTACTGTAATTGTAATTGAAAAAATATCAACTACAATTACTTGTATTTGTAATTGAAAATGGTCAATTACAATTACTTGTAAAGTAATTTAATTGAAAATGTAATGTAATCATTAACCTCCCAACCCTGGTACTTAGGTATCTATTTATTAATACAAGTTTTATTAAAATATTGGAAATACATTAAAAAATACATACATATGTGTACCTACACATAAACGCCCTATTTCAAGAAATTTTATTAGCATTTGGAGCAAAACCAAGGTCAATTCCGTGTTAATTGCGTCTGTATATAAACGTATGTATGTATAAAAAGTCAAATTTCATTTATTTCTTTGATTAAAGACTTGTTTTTGTTTGTCAGTTTGTTTGATGCAATTTTGTTATATTTTACATCTGGGCGATTAAATTTTTATCTTTACGAAACAAACATGTTATTTATTGTTAGAACTTGATTAACTGTGAACTGCAATTAAACTTAATCTTTTAACACGATCTGTAATTTAAATTATTATTTAGCTGTTTTCAAAAAGAAAAAAATCATTGCTATTTTTTATTTTTATTGTACATATGCATAAATTATAAAATTTATTTAATTTTAATGTTAATTTCATAAATGTTTTAATTATAGCATTTTGTTGATTTTAGTCAATAATACTAGTAAACGAGTGAGTGATAAAGATTGTAAGATTAAATTTGCAAAATATTATGGCATTGAATGATTTATAATTATTATTAATTGTTTTAAACGAAAATAGAAAAATCAAGCTACAATTTGTTATTAATAGTGGTGTATGAGTAATTTAAGAAAATGTTGTAAATTGTAGTTTAAAAGATTTTAGAATTAATTGTTTGCTTAAAATACTTAATTGCATGAGATCATGGCGGAAATTGTTGTGGCAAATAGTTATTGGGTTTGAAATGAACAAAAAAATTATATTTTGATAAAATTCTAAAATTTTCAATGTATAGAGAATCTGTAAAGAAAACAACAAGAATATTTTACGATAAGTTTAAAAAGTTATTAATGGTAACAAAATAAGAAATTAAGTCGTAAAAATTAGTTTAAATCATAAACAGTAATTACTTAAAGTATTAACAATAATAAACAAACTTTTCTAGTTTATTTGGCCACCAAAATAATAATACAAAAAAAAAACATAATTTTATGGTTTATTAACATAAAAATTAAAATAAACAAAATCACAACAACGTTTTTTTTTATTTTTTTTTTTTTTTCAAAAAAAGTCATAAAAATATTAAAAATATAAATAAATTTAGATAAAATCTATAAAATTCATAAAGAAAAAAATCACACAATAAAATACAACCAAAAAAATCAAATAAAAGTAGAGACATAAATTTTAATCCTTGAACTATTGGAAATGACAATAAAAACTGTCATAATAATCATCAGATCAGGGAAACAAATAAAACCAGCAACCAAAACAAAAGATAAAAATTATTACTATTATTTTTTTTTATTCTTTGCTTCATCTTTTCTTTTTGTTAAAAGAGAAACATACAAACAAATCATAAAAAACTTTTCATGATAAAGAAAAAAATCTTATAAATGAATGAAGAGTTGAATAACTAAAGTGCGTAGGAAAACGAAGATAAAAAAGTGAAAAATATAAGAAAAAAGAAAAATAAAAACATCGGTTTAAGTCGAACATTTCACACACTATATGATAAATATACCTTAGGTTAAAAGGGGGATCAATCGCCAGAGGTACACATTATCTTGAAAACGAAAGTTATATATTTTGTGTGACACTTGATTTACTTTTGTTTTATCGAAGATTTCTATTCCATTATTTTTTAAAATTTCCAATTTACATATAATCGGTACCAGATGTTATAAGTAGTTTTTTCGAAACCTGCAAAAATATCTAGCTGTAAGTACATTGGAAAATGATAGAATTACAAATTGGCAACAATAGTATATAAGACTTCCTCAGGGGATCATACGCAGATCTTGGAGAGCCCCGTTCTAATAAGTTATAAGATATGAAGTGTTAAAATAATCATATAATAAATCACACAATGAATGGTCTGTATTTCTTAAGGTTAAAAGAAATTACATATATATAGACAATAGGGTGGGTCAATTTGTTCGAGTGAGAAAAAACGTGACACGCACATAGCAAAATTGAAATATACATAAAATTCTAAGAAAATTACCCAAAGAAAGTATGGGTCTAAAATGGAAACCTAGCTCCCGCCGAGAGACATGAAGATTTAATTGAAAATAACATGTTATAACTAAATCCAAACATAATATACCATTAATTTGGGCTTATTTTAAAGGACATTTAATAAACTTTAAGAATCTGCTTTAATTTTGATAAAATTTAGATTACTATCCCGTATTTCATTAAAGGTTTGATTATGAAAAGTAAAAAACTAGCAACGTCTGGTATATTACTACGAAACACAAATATAGTTGCTCTTTTTGGACCTATTTATCCCATTTTTTTTTAAACCTTATTTGATAACAAATAAATTATTATGTTCTCGCTAAGTATTGCTCAAGAAATATGGCACATTGGTCTTCCATCGATATTACATTTAAATTCTTGTACGAATTACGAACCATTAAAAAGAGAATGATTTTGCAGAGCTCCTTTCTTCTCTTTTAAATGGTATAATATAGTAGTCATCTGTGAAAGTTATCAACAAAATGTAATTAGAATTCAATATTATTAATAGTTCTAGTCATTGTAGAAATTTACTGTTTATGCAATTTGTAGAAACGTGATGTTAAACATTTGCTTTGTTAATTTCTTAAGAAAAGTAATAATAATTATAAAAATTCACGTTAAATTATAGAATGATCAACGATGTCAATTATCTCTTCCAGGTCAAGTTTTCTGAATAACCAGAACACTAGTATCATTGTTTGTTTTACTTTCCGTAAAAAACATTTCGTTGTAGGGTTTATCTAATTTTGAACCGATTTTATTGGAAAATATGTCTCCATCTTTGGGCGCTAAAGATGAAAAAAATCTTTCTACAGACGATCTATACCTCTTTTGAATAGCCAAAGAATATTGCGCTTATAAGTTGCAACTAGTTTGCTTTCAACCAATTCAAAAATATATAGGCTTTAACAAAATGTTATATTGTCGTGAACGAATGTATGACTTAACTAAACTCAGGGCTTATAAAAAGCATCCCACTAATTTTAATTGCACAGATTATATGATCTCTAAAATATGGCTTGAAAAGATGAAACAGAATTAAACCCTACAGTGTTGAAAAATATGGTACTTTTTGCACAAAACAGTATTTCGCAAACAAATATCTAAACAACTAAAACCGATAGAACTTTTCCAAGTTCATATTCAAACTCAGCATGCAAAAAACATTAAGAAAAGTGTATTATGGTAAAAGTGTCTTAAAGAAAAAACAAATATTTTTTTTGAAGGAAAATACACAGTTTTCATTAATATCTCAGTATCCAAACAACACTCTATTCTAAAAACTTAAGTAGTATAGGAAATCTATATTAACATACGAAGTTTGGCAAAATTTTCAAAATAGCGCTCGAGATATAGCTTTCCAAGACTTAAGGTTTAACCAATGACCTTTAACCTTTATTTATAAAAAATTGGAATGCTATTCTGAAGGTGCTCTCATTACCTATTATTTGAAACCTAACTGGGATCTGTATCTTGAGTAGTTTTTGAGTAGCAGCATTTATGTAAAAACACTGTTGTTAAATTTAAATGATTTTCCCCAATTTCCAAGATTCCATTATGTCTCTCTGCAGAAGCTAGGTTTTGATTTTAGACCCATAGCTTCTTAGACAAGTTTTCTTCGAATTTATTGTAGATTACATTTTTGCTATACGCCTATCCATAAACTGAATTGACCCATCCTATAGACAAATTACTATTTTTTGTTGACGACTCTGTACAACCTATTTGTCAATCTCTCCCCCATATGTAGGATAACATACTCATATTTGATCACTTCAGAAATTCTTAAAAGGAGAGATAATCAAGACCAAAAGGATTATGTTAAGGCAAACACATCTAGTAGGTCTTAAAGACATTCGAAATTTACAAATATCCTTTAGGGTTATGAGAAGGAAGCTATTTACAAAATAGTGGTCAATGATGCCCTTCTACCATACATGTTTAAAGTAAAGAATATAAAATTATGAAACAATAAAACATTTATCCAATTCAGTCTTTTGACCGATTTCAGGGACTGCTCTGTAAAATTAGTCCTAATTTCTCAGTTTTAATACAAATGCCCAGCACATCTGTAGTGGAATAGTGTAGGGTAAAATACAACAAGTCTGATATTTTGACTTGTAACGTGTCGTCCAAACCAAAGACAATCACACTAGACTTACTGACTCTTTTAACAAAGTTTTTGTGTCACTTTAGTTATTTTTGTTGTAATTTTAAATACTCTTTGCCCTGCTAGTGTGTGTGTTTATGTCTTGTGGCGATGCAACAGCAACAAATAATAATCTATATCCGATTTCCTCTAAAATCACAACAACAGAACAGAATGAAATAAAAAAGTCACACCTTCATACAATTTATATTTGATTTTATAAGAAAAAAATAATAATCATAATGGGAAAATATTATTTATGTTTTTTAATTTTATTTGTTTTGCTCGTTTTGAAATTCTGAATAGAGTGTCATTTTACCTTTTTATTTGTCCCTCTTATGGACCCCTGCTCTGTAGCTCTTAAAATCATGTAGAGTCTTGGGTATTTCTATAAATGGAAATTAATACTTGATGAGCTGATAGTGTTGACGATCAATAAGTTTGTTTTGTTTGTTGTATAAAAAGACAAAACAAAAAATATCTATTAATTCCAAACATGAAAAATAAGACAATCGTTGAAAGCCCTAAACGGATAGAAAAGAAAAACTCTTTTTTAGCCTGCTCTAAAATGTTGAAGTATTAACAAATTGGACCGCCTTGGTAGAAATGCTTTTTGTTTTCTATCCATTTCTGATAACACAGACAGTTTGTCAACTTTTTTTTTATGTTTTTTATTTTGTCATTCAATTGTATCTTCTTGCTTTTATTTTTACTTTTGAAATTCTTGGGAGTATCAATAATGTGGATAAAATATTCATATGAGTCTGGTCACAGATATGCGTGTTGAAAAATGTGATGTTTAATAATGGCCATTAAATGTTGGAAATTATCAGACACCTTGACTATAAGTCGTAAACCTCACACTGCATGAGATGCAAACAACAGTGGGTTAGATTATTTAAAGAACTTAAAATAAGCGCAGGAAATAATAATTAAATGAATGAATAGGAAATATTTGTTTAAACAAATTTCTTTAAAAAAAACAAGTCACAATGTAATTTCCATAATTTAATAAAATGAAAAAAAAAAATCTGATTTTTTTTTTATAAATAAATTTGAATATGTTGTTGTGTTTTAGCCACTGTAATTTGCTGATATTTGTTCCCTTACTTTGCTGCTGTTATTGTTACTGTTGTATTAATGTATGACAATTGGTTTTAAGCAATATAAATGAATGTGGTATGAGTTGGACAGACATTTTAACTCTATTGTGAAAAATTAAACACTTCCAAGAATTTACAGTGAAAATAAAGAAACAAAAAACCAATAACAACAAGTACAATGCAAAAACACATACTACATTGTACTTGAGAGAATCTGAGGTAAGTGTGTATGTGAGTATAAGGTAAGGTGACAATGAAACAGCAGCTTCCAACTGATTATGAAAAATAAATAATATAAGGACATGACTGGTTTAAAAAGGGGGGCTAAGATGTATTTTCATTGAGTCTTTCGAATTTTGGTCATTACATTGAAAACACCATTTTATAGTAAAAACAAAAACATTATTAATTTCAAACTGTTTTTAATATTAAAGACAAGAAATATTCTTAGTTATCTTAGACTTTAACTAAGAACAAATGATGTTGGTGTTTATCTTAAATTGTATACCCTCCCCAGGACTACGCTTTACTCAATATTAACTTGAAAAATGTAATAAAGACGGAGATATAACCAGAGTCAAATCGATATACAAATCGATTTGTTTTATTGATGACACTCACCAGATTTTAAGCGAAATGTCATAAAGTTTATGACTTAAGTCTTTTGTTAAGCTTTCGTAAAAAATAAAACTGAAAAAAAGCATCCCAAACAACAGATACCACAACACAATCGTCCAAGCCAAATATCAAATCGACAACAAAACAAGACAAGTCAAGCAGACAAATAGTTAAATACTCGAATGAATTCCTTTTTAACCAGATTTTTTATGGACATGTTTGTTAGTGTGAATACAAAACGTAAAGCAACATTTGTGAGGCCAACACAAGTCAAATGCCTAAAATCCTTATGCAAAAAATATCATTATTAACTGCCAATCTAAAGTAAATATGATATTTTTTCTTAATTTTTAATAACGCACTAACAACACTAGCACAAAAAACACCCAGCCAGTTGCAATGAAGATGATGATGATGATGATTTTAACAGAAATATTTTGGAAATAAAAGAAAGCCTACAAATATTCTTCTTTATAATGTACAAGTAAAGAGGGAATTTAATCGAAGGAGTTGTATAGACAGTTTGAATGTTTGTTAATTTTGGCATTCACACCTTCAAAAAATGACACTTTGCAAATTAATTTTTTTTTACCAAGTCAGAGAGGAAAGGAAAGCTATGAAATAAAAGGTTTTGTGTTGGTGGCATTGTATTCGTATACAAGATGCAGACGAAGAAGTGATGTTGTCATGCCACCAACTACAAATTTTACGATTAAGACGTGTTAAATTGTTAACAAGCCACTTCAAGTTCTTGGTAATAAGCTGGAAATTTATGATTTTAAACTTTGTATTGTCACACACTAAATAAAAACAACAAAAAAAAACAAACTTTGCATAAACCGCACATATACATACAAACCCATTTGAAATGATCAAACTCATATACGATTTTATCATGTCTAGTATTTTAGATTTAAACATAAATAACGCAACAAAATGTTGGTAACAAAAGTTACAAGCCATTAAGGAAGTTATTCATTTACTTTAACTCTTTCAACTCTTTAACTATTTCTCTTACATTTTTATTTGGCTTCTAGCTGTTTTTGTTAAGGCTTAAAGAGTGCGTTTGCTTGTTTGTTGTCAGATAAATACACATATACACACACATTTTTGTAACGGCCGATCATCCCACATTCAATTGTCGAATGTATTATTTGTTTGATTTCTATTCTTTTTTACTCTCCTTTGTCTGACTGCATAAACTCCGGCGGTCTATGGCCATGGTCTAATGTCATCGTTAAATGTCATTTGCATTAGAATTGATTTTGAAAATGTTTGTAAATATTTTGATTTCATTGACAATACGATTTCCTGTTGTTCACCTTTATGTTTATTGTTCTTTAATGAATCGTCATCAACATCAACACCAACTGTATCTGTATCTGTATCTGGGGTCTTACTATCACTAGCAGCATCATTTTAGTGACCATCTATGAAAAACGGCAACAACAACAATCACAGCTTTACTCTGATGGTGGTAGAGAGAGTATTGACAATGTTGAACTAACATTTTAAACTTCATTCAAGCCAAGTCTTCTGTGTACACATTTATCAACGATTTTATTACCAAAACGAACAAATAAAAACTTTTCTATTCATTGTTGATGCAACCAAGAAAATTTATAAGCATTTTATATATAGTATATTCTTACATACATACATACATACATATATAATTAATAGGAAATTTGTATTTCCACTTTTTTTTCTGAAACACGAGTACTAATAATGGGATCATTTTAGAAACTACAGTGTTAATAGGGTAAATTAGTAAATAATCTGATATATAAACTGTTATTAAGATAAAATATTTGACATCTTTAACAATTCGTTATAATTCCATTACTCCCTTTACGTAATAACACCTTTAACTAATATTTTTAATTTTTAATAAAATATATTTTTGACCAAGTACTATTTATATGTGAAAGACTTACGAATTTAAAATGTTCACAAAAGTTTTGAATTGCTTAATAAATTACTATTTATTATATAAAAAATACATCAAGTATTTTTAACACAAGTTGTTTTATTTCTACATTTTTCAATTCCCTTTATATATTAGATTCTTTATTTTTATTGCCTAATTACAGCATAATTGAATCATTTAGTTCTTAAATTTTATTAGAACATATTTCAAAGTTAATCTCATAATCATGAAAATAAAAAAATCGAGCATTCTAACACTCCCCTTCCCTTTGGGATCATAACAATTTGGCTTACAAACTGGTCGTAACAAGAAAATGTTGGCATATGTAAAAATGTTGACTTTACAACATAATTAAGCTTATGACAAATAAAAATCAAATACAA
Organism: Protophormia terraenovae; assembly: GCA_951394005.1. Taxonomy (NCBI): domain Eukaryota; kingdom Metazoa; phylum Arthropoda; class Insecta; order Diptera; family Calliphoridae; genus Protophormia; species Protophormia terraenovae. The sequence continues at coordinate 151,708,436 of OX596074.1, forward strand.
GTTATGGACAAATTAGCAAACAACCACTTGTATGTTGTTGGTTTGGTAACAAAATGATTTTTTTTTTCCAACTTGTACAGCAGTTCACGAAAGAAAAGCGCTGGATATATTAGGACTAGATACATAAATAAGCACTCCAAATATTATACAACTTAAATCCTATAAGAAATAAATTGTTTTGAAATTGCCCAACATTTGCACACAAAGTAAAATAGCTAAAGCAAAAAGGGGTGGTTGATGATTGTGGTGTTTTTGTGGCAAATTGCGTCAATATGCGCCTTATTGTTGGCAATAAATATTAACCGCATAAAATACATAATCCCACAACACATACACATGCATATATAAAATACCATTGAATATTGTAGAAAAAACACCCTCTCTAAAATATGACATAGAATGGGTATAGACAACAATGTACAGGATTCACAGTGGTCCAAATTATTATTATTATTTTTTTTTTTTTAATTTATTAAGCTTTTCAATTTATCATCCTAGAAAAAAATTTAACTTTTCTTAAAATTATTAAATCAAAACTGGTTCGCTGAAGCGAAGATTCAATCATAGCAGGAACAGAACTGTTGTAATCTTAACCACTTCAGATTTTGAATATTCTCACAACTTTAAAAGTAGCACTATTGAAGTTTTTTTTTTAAGTTTTTAATAATTATTTCCAAAGGATGAAAATAAATGTATTTTTAGCATGAAAAAGTGTAGGGTAGAAAAGTTCTAAGAGTAGGGTAGAAGGGGGAGCATTTGTCATAGGGGCATATATGACTTTACCAATTATCTTGAAAACGAAGTAAAAAAAAAATGTGTCACTAATTGATTTTCTTTTCCTTTATCCCTGATCTTTCATCTATCAAATTTTGATATTTTCAATTTATATTTGTTCGGAGATAGACATGATTACTTATTTTTCAATTCTCTTCTAAATATTTCACTATGGATATTTTCTGTGATAACTTTCATAGTGGTTGGTATTGATCAAAGGTTTTTTTTCGTGTTAAAAACTTTATAGTAATGAATTTATAAATGACTTTAAAGTGTGCAAAAATTATCAATTGTGCGCAAGACTCCTCCTGGGGAGGATTCGTCGAACTGCTGGTATGCCAGTCTAACTTATCCTCCAGGAACGTCGTAATCAGCTACGAGACGCTTACCAGCTACCTGTAGATCTTTAACTGCGCATATAGACATAAAGTTAATAGAATTAAAACAAAAATCATTTAGTGATTTTTTCCCATGAACTGATTTTGGGTCGGCATTATTAAATGAATTTTTATTTATTTTACATAAAATTTAATTAAACATATTAATTTTGGTTTGTTTTTCCAATTGCTTTATTAAAATAATGTCAAAAACCAACAATGTATACAGGAAAATGATTCTACTGCAATCACTTGACAAATGTGCCTCATGGGTTGGGGAAGTTACGCCGTTTTTGGCCACTTCAGAAATTCATAAAAAATAACGTAACAAGAATATAGTCAGGATCAAACGAGCTTATATGTAAGCCAATATATATATAGGAAGTTTTCTGATATCGTTTACGTTTCCTTTTCTATCCTAATTATTAATATAAAATGGCTCTTGACTTTGTGACACAATCAAACAAAAATCATTAGTGGCATCGACAAACTGGCACAAATATAAGCTTTTTTTTTTTGCATTTTGGAACTAGTTGTAAAACTAATTCAGAATTATTGCAATAAGTTCATCTTTGTTTGTTAAAACCTGTCCAAAAAAGAAAGTTCTATATTTTTCCTAATTAAATCACTGTGTAGCATGTAGCAGTGGAAAGAGTAACAAGACCAATTACTCAACATGATTTCAATAAAATTACAAAATACTGTTACAGGAACAACAACACAATAACAACAGTTGAACAAACAAACAAACAAATAATATTTTTGGTTTATTTCTACTACTACTACTACTTCTACTACCAACACAATGTACATATTGATGTTATTACCAACAAAAACAACAACATCATCATCAAAAGCTGCATCCGTACATAGATTCATAGTGGTATTTGTAATTGAACAAACAATATACTCTAATGATGTTGTTGTTGTCGCTGCTCTTCCGAAACTTTTGAAAACAACATCAATCTCAATAACAATTCATAATTCATGTTTAACACAACACTCCCCCTTATATTTGTAGTTGTATATTTGGTAGTGTATAAAGATGAAAGTCAATGAGTCTGTATATGTGTTGTTTGCTTGTTTAAGGAAACGGAAGTTAATTTCAGGATGTTGTATAACTTTGTTACACTTGTTTGTTAAATAAAAATAAAAAAAAAAGTGCAAAAAAAAAAAAGAACCTTGAGTTGTTGAGAAGGGCGTTTACAGTGAGGGAGGAAATAATAATGAATATTTCTATACAAGGGGTGGTTATTGTTTTTTTCTTTAACTTTTTGTTTGTGTTATATTTTTTTTTGCCACTTCATCTACACTTTTTCATAACCATAAATTGTTTATAAATGTTTTTTCTATATTGTTGTTGCTATTATTTTTCCTGAGGATTTCTGGTTTGTTTGTTTAGTTCCTTATTCGGTAACATTTATGATGATCTACTACTTGTACTACATCATGGCAAATTATATAAATTGCTACAACTCATTTAAGTAGATACACAGATAAACTGGCAAAACATAACCCGAGAGCGACCCCCACACCAATGTCATAATGTTCAAAGAAAGACAGACAAACATACATACAATGATGTTGGTGTTGTTGATCATCCCTAATTGGTGTTGAATTGACTTTAACATCCTAGCTGGCAGCTCAGGACAAGTGTTACATAAATGTTTGCTATAGAAAGTTTGTTGTTTGTTTTTTGAGAAAATTATGTTTAGCTAATTTCAATTATGAAAATTAACTTCAAAATGGTGTGTGGTAACAGTTACTTAGAAAATAAATGAAAAAGTTTAAAGGGCGAACAAATAAAATTAAATTTTGACATTTAAAATTGAAATATATAATAATTTTTAAATTCTTTAGGGAATAAATCGAATTCTTTTTAACAATGAAAATATTTTAAAAACTTTATATTTCCTTTTAAACATAAATTATCACAAATATTGACCCAATAAAATTTTATTGTATTCCCAATATAAAATAACACAGTTTAAACTTAATAAAAATATTATTTATTCCATTCAGTCTTTTGTTGCATTTTTTAAATTTATTAATAATTGTTGCATTAAAAAAAAAAAAAATACAAAACAAAACAAAGAAACCGGGTTTTGTTTACGTTTATTTAAAAAGAAGCCGTAAATACTTGTATGAATAGCGGTTAAATACTATAAGTATGTATGTCCTACATTCGGTTAATTGGTACTTGGGCAAAATTTATTTCTAATTTAATTTAACAAAATGTCATATTCATAATTACATTTGTTGAGTACAAATCGATTTTATATAATTTGGTGAACTCTGTTTATACGTGAAAAATTTTTAAAAATATTTCTACTACATTTAAGAACAAGAATTTCCATTGAGTTTAGCCTTAAAGTTGATACAGAATTATTTTAATCGTATCACCTATATAACAAAATTTAAAATTTCTCCAACTCAAAAGTAGGGTGTGGATGCATATTAAAATAAAATACAATAAATAAAAATAAAAAGAAGAATTTTTTAACTAATTAAACTCGACGGGATATTCAACGCCGTGTTAAAAAAAAATCGTGTTGACAATTGTCTTGTCGTTGTTAAATATTTTGTATTTCTTGACACAAACGTTGTTGTTTTTAAGTTAATTTCGTTCCATTTGTGATTTCGATTTTATATTTTTTGCATTTTTATTAACAAAATTAACATAATCGTTATAATTAAAATATAATTTATTGACAGACAATTGTGTGTCCGATACAGACAACACCTCATATTAATTCATATATTCACACTTTTAATGATGAGTTAAAATGAGAAAAAAAAAAAGAAAAAAAAAAAAAAAACATTAAAAATTCCAATGAAAAGGAGGGTTTTTAAAATGATGCCCTCTTTTAAAAAATTTTAAAATTGCTGTGACGATTTTGTAGTGAATTTTATTCAAACTCATACTTATGCAGTGTTGAAGTTCTCTTTATTTATGAGCCGTTAAAGGTAAATTTAACATTTATAACAAGTAATTATAACTGATTTCGACTTGTTTAGCAAATTTGAATAAATAATTACTTTTGTTATTTTTAAAGATATAAATACATATATAAATGTGATATAAATAATAAAAGTGATTCCCGATATATTAAATTAACATATTTAACTAAATTTAATAAACACTCGTTCCTTTCTCTTACAAAAATAAAAAAAGGGTGTCCAATACATTTTTCAAACTGCTTTTTAGAAAAGAAAAATTTAATATTGGGAGATATCCTCTGACAATCTTTCAAAGTCATTATAATTTGAATGATTTTGATTTTATATTGTTTCAAACGTTAAAATTTATTTTTATTTCTCAAAATCTAAACGCCTTTTGAAAGTCCGCCACGAGCCATACCTTGCTTTCAACAGACGCAAAGAGAGACGGACTCGGGATATCTCAGTCAATTCGTATACATGATATTATGCAGTGGTTTGCCTCTAATCTACCTTTTTTTAATTGACTCTGGTTTTAGCGATAAATCGCTTTTTGTAAAATTAAATTGGTTGCACGTTAATGAAACAATATCTCGAAAACGACTTGTCTGATTTGGTTAAATAAAATACTCACATCATTTTTGTAATACCCTCAATAGTTATGGATATATTAAGCTTCTTTTCTGAATTTCATACATAATTTTCAAAAGTTCATAAATGAGGAGCCGCGTCTGAAATTTCTTGTTTGGTTTTTTGTATTCAATGGGTTGAAATTTTATTTAACAAAACATTAATTTTGTTACATTTAAAAGTCCTTTGATATCATATATCCTTAAGATTTGTTGTGGTGTATTTATGTCGTTCGATGAATTTTATGGAAAGGAGAACGCTTATTACCATTTCCAGATAAAAAAAAAAAAAAATATTTTCATTGAAGCTCAAACATTATTTTATAACATACTAAAACAAAAAATATAAAAAAGGTTTTAAAAAGACAAATTTTTCTTCAAGTACAAAATAATAAAGTTCTCAAACAAAATGTTTTCCAAAGAAAACAACACAAAAAAACATTTTTTTTTTTTTTTTTTGTACAATAATTTTTTATTTCAAAGTCAAACATTTATGAAATTGAAAATAATATATTGATAATACATGTAAATCATAAGACAAATAAAGGAAAATTTATTATTTTCAAATGATGTTTTTAATCTTTATCTAATGTTTTTATCACAAACTTAGATAAATTCCTATGAATGTATACTAAGGAGGCCCCGTTTATATGGAGATAATATATGGTATCAATGTTCTCATCTCAAATGAAAATTTACTTCATTCTATGGTACCGCTTCTCAAAATTTTGGTCCAGATATTATCCTTTCGTGAGCTAGATCAAAATGAAAATAGGTCATTTTTTCGGGATCTTTGGATTTTTTTCATATTTCTGCCAAAAGAGCAATATCAAAATTTGGTGTCGCAAGAAGTGCCTTTCGCATTTAACGACGTAACAAAAATTTAAGACCAGATCCAAATAAATCCAAAATTTTGCAATATATCACAAAAAATTTATATACTGGAATTTTTTACACATAAATATTTAAAAAAATTGGGACCAAAATAATACAATATAATCCTATAACAGTTATACCGAAACGAGTTTTTCAGTTTTTTAATTTTCGAACTTGTTTTAATTGTATTAGAATTTTTGAAACCTTAATTTCCTTCATATACAAATGTTTCTATATGGGAAGGATTTAAATAAATTTATCATCGAAATATGCGTATTTTTTTAAATAAATATTTGTTTAAATGCGCGTTACAAAGTCCTTTCTTGCGATAAAAAATTTTCATATTGCTCCTTTGGCAGAAGTATGAAAAAATCCGAAAAACCCAAAAAAGGACCTATTTTCATTTGATCAAGCTCACGAAAGGATAATTTCAAGACCTTAATTTTGAGAAACGGTACCTTAGAATGAAGTTAATTTGCATTTGAGATTGGTACATCAATACTTTTCATTTCGGGGCCACCCTAACGTATACTATATAGTTGCTTTTTTTCGATAATCCGCAGCAATTTTGGTCATTTATTATGTCCTAAGTCCAATATGGTTACTAAGCAACTATTAATTTTCCAGTTATTTATAACGCATTAATTTCTAAATTTATATTTCTAAAAAAGTTTTTTCGTACATAAAGAACATTTTTTTTCAAAAACATTTTTTTAAAGTACAAAATTATTTTGTACTTCACTTAAAATGTTTCTTTTAATTATTTTATTATTTTGTTTTTAATAGTTAAGAAAAATATTCTATTTTGAACGAAACTGTTTTTTATTTTTTCAATGAAAACATAAAATTTTATATTTTTTGTTCGTAATTTCTGGTCTCTGTTCCAGATTCAAACTGCTTTGTAAGGGAACGAAAAAATTAATTCTCAATTTTCAAGAAAATTCAAATAATGAAAAATACGTTTCGTTCTACGGCTCTTCAAATGCCAGAAATGTAAATTTTTGCTCTTTAATCGTAATAACGAATTTATTGTAAGTAAAACAAAACATATTTCATTAAAATCAATGAAAAAATTTTGATTTTATTCACACATTGGAGAAAATACTCATTTACTTAGTACTTCATAATAACACGCATTCAAATTGACTGAGAAATTTCGTGCCGCAAAATCAGTATATACCTATGTAGTATTAGAGACATACAAATAAAAATCAATTCAATATTTTAAAGGCTATAAATTTCGCGACAACAAACATTGACGATATGGTTGATTGTGGTTTCTTAAACTTGTTGGAAATATATGTTCCTTCGTAAAGACAATATTTATTCTTATCACTATTTTCTTATTGAAAATAATGTCGTCAAAAATTAACCGGCATAAATACTTATCATCGCTTATTTGCAACAACATCAATTTTTATCGAAAGAAACATTTTTAGTTTTTAAGCTGATATATATTTTTTAAAAATCATGAATGAAAATTTTATTATGGTCTAATTTTTGCACTTTTGTAGATAACTTTACTCTTTTGTAGTCACAATAGCCTAGGAACAAACATTATAATGTGATGTTTCATGGAGTTCATCGCAATACTGCGAAAAATATAAAGAATTTTTACACGCGATTTTTTTCAGTTTATAAAACTTAGTATTTTTGAGTTATGACGTTGTTGCAGAAAATAAGCGACATATCGAATACATATTATTAAAATAATTAAATTAATAAAATGTTATATTAAATTTTGTTTGTTTTTCAAGGCAAATTCTTTCGAAACCAAACCATACTTAAATAATAAGACTAAATGTGACTCTATGAATAAAGTGCCAACCACTGCCACCCCATTTTATAATGATATGATGAAACCGCTCAAAGGCAATTGTTTACAATTGCAAATTAGAAATCTCGTCACCAGACTATTCTACACATTCTAAATATTTTTCAAATTTAATTCGTTTATGTCAACTATAAGGAGTAAGAGTAAAGTTAGTATTTACAACAAATGTAAATTAAGTATATATGTATATACATATGTATGTATATGTAGTTGCACAGAGTTTCATTTATAAAAAATATATTTACCACCAGAAATACACAAAGAAAAGTAAATAAAAGAGAAAAAAATCATAAAATAAATAGCTAAAGATACTAAAAATTCAACGAACCGAATAAGCTTTTCACATGTCAAATTTTGAAGGAAGAATAGCGACTAGAGGATCCACTAAATGATGATGTATCACAAAATGAAAAGAAAAACATTTATGACTTAGTATTAATATGTAATAATAGTCGACAGCACCGTTTTTTTTTATATTTTTAAAATTTTTTAATTGATGTTTTTCGAATGAAATGTAAAAGAAAATCTACTTAACAATTAATCCCAATTTAATCCTTATAAAATAATCTATACTTCACTTTAATTGATTCGAAAATGATGAAGTTATTGTACTTTATCTGAATAAATATTCTATAAGGACTAAAAAAACTAATCGTTTAAAACAGATTGTAGCTATATGAAGTATTCTAAATACAATTTCGAAAATATAATGTTAACAAAGTAGAGTACCAACAATAAAAAAGTTTTTTTTTTTTACAATTTATCTTTGCACTGCCATCAACAAGATGGCAACTTGAGTTCGCGCGCCATAAGCATAAAGGAATATTTAAAAGTTGGTAATGGCAACAAAAAAGATATACATAGACATATACACACACAATGACAACAACACAAAAAAAGCTTTATAAATACATACAAACATGCTGTATTGTATACAAATGAAACAGGAGCAAGCAATAATATTTAAGCTCTACGTATTACATTTGCCAACAACATGGCAAATGGTCACCAGGGCGTGTAATTGAGTGATACAGGACCCTTTTAACATTTTTATTTGCACATTAGCGAGGGTGGTGGTTACTTTTTTTTTGTGTATTATTTCTATTTTTTTGGTTGTTGGCACATTAAAATTGCTATTGGAAAAACAAACAAAAAAAGGAAGACATACGAAAGGAGAAGTAGATAAAAAAGAAATTGACAAACGGCAAAGAAAAAATATTAAATGTAGAAATTATGATTTTCAATAAGTGGAGTTGGGGGAGGACAAATGAAACAATAAAATGGGAAGAAATATAGAAAATGAGATGAGAATTTCAGAAGTTATGAAATTATTGTTACAATATGGACAGAAATTTTATGTGATAAAAATAAAAAAATTATATACAAACAATATGGTATTGGTGGTATAAAATTTGTAAGAAATTTAAATAATTTGGTACATATTTCAATAGATATTAAATAAAACGATTTTGAATATTAAATGTTCAAAAAAAATTTAATCAAATAACGTTGATTAGAAACAGCCACAGTGCCTCATAGAAAGCAGCTTTATTCGGCAGAGAGTTTGTAGCTTTAAAAGAAAAATACTTTAATTTATTTAAAAACTTTAATATGATATTAAAAAAAAAACATCCTCAAGAAATCAATCTATTGCTCTAAATAAATCGTAATTTTAAGCCTAAGAATTAAAATTGATAAGTGTCCTTCAGCCACTGGTTTGAGACAGCTTACCTTTTGTGCAAAGAGTTACAAATTCTTAAATAGTATTTTGGCTATTACACCAACTGTAATATACTTTCAGCATAAAGTGATGACATGTCAGCGTACTGTCTTTCAAAATCACTTTGAAGTCACTCTACAAATTATTTATATCAGTCGCAATTACTACAAATACTGCATTTCACATACAATGGTCAGTTGAAATGTGGTAACTATGTGTTTATACCACATGCTAACTACTGAGTATACAAATGTGTTGAATTATCCTTAAACATAAATACAAACACATACTCGCAGAAGGGCATATAAAATTATTACAAAGAAAAAAGAAACTCGCCAAAAGGGGAGGAGGTATAAAGGAAATTATATACAACTAACTTTGATATGTGTGTATAAGTATTCATTCCTTCCTTCTCGGTTGACTAACCATGTTTATATGTATACTATGTATAGTAATAAGAATTAACACTGTAATGTGCAAAATTGCACATTATTTTATATATGTATGTAAGTATATGTATGTATAAACAAACTTACAACAACGTACAAACACTTAAGCTCTCATGCCAGGACATAATTACACACATGTAATTGTATATAGTATATAAATACATATGTATATCCAAGTGTTTGTATGTATATTTTGTAGTGTAATATAATTACTTTAAACATTATGGCAACCCAAGCAAGGACAACAACGTCTGTTAACGCTTTAGGTTGAGTAGAGTGTTGATTATATGTGGAATGCTTGTTAATGTGTATAATGAAAGAGAGGAAATTTCATTTTAAAGAAACAACAACTACATGTACAAGTATGTGTAATATCAAAAGGATGTTGTAACATCCAACAGCAGATTGTGTAGAAGAGTTAAATGTGAGGTTAAGATTAATTGTTTCATTTTACACATTTTAACAATTTTCTTCTTATTTTTTGCATTTTTGTCTATTTTCAAACGAACAGATTAGAGACTGTAAAGGAGTCACAGCCGAGAAGAAATGATGCTGTAATTTACGAAAATGTTTTGCATTTAACATTTAAATTAAAGTTTCATTTGAAACGAAAGCAAAAGTGTGAATGATGTAAATTTAAAGATTTGTGTTTGTAAATTTATATCTTAATGTCTGCAATTCAAAAGTGTTGATGTTTTCAAAATAGATACATCATCAATATGTCACTGTCAAGATGTAAAATTTAAATAAAGTTTATTTTTTGTTTAAAGAAATTATTTCTGGAATTCTATATAAATATTATATATTTGTATATAAACTAACTAAATAGTGTTAAACAGTTAAATCTATTTAGATTTGAATGTTTTTTTTTTAAGAAGATAAAGTCTTGTCTTGGTTTTTATTTTACTACTGAATAAATATGTTATTAAATGTGTTGCAAAAATATGCGTAGGTCTGTTAAGGGTTTATACACGCATTTTTATATCAGAGTTTTAAAAGATTTTTTTAAATCGCAAAGACGATATTTTTTGGAAAAGAATCCTGTTAGTCTTGGAAGTACTTTGAATTATTCAATTCCTTTCCACATCTTCTCTCATGTTCTTACACATACATATTTATAATACTTATATACACTATTATGTGTTTTATACAAAAAACTGTAAAAAAAGATACCAGTACGCCGTCCTAAGGATAATAAAAAATATTACTATGCGTTCACAAACTGAAAAGAAAAATATCAAATGTATAGCAAAAAAAAGAAATGAAAACTTGAAAATTTGCAAAAGCATTGTGAATGTGGTGCGAAAAGCAAGTTTGATCTATGCTGATATTAAACGAAGAAAAAATAGATGGAAAATAAAAAAGATACAATAAAAGAAATATGAAAACAGAAACATACATAACAAACACATCACTAAATAAACAAGAATTTCTCTATTTTACGACTTCTTTCATTAGAAATATGCAAAATAACCATTTTATCACAAAACGCACGAACTTGTGGCAAATAGAAAAAATATATATATATATATATATATATATATATATATATATATATATATATATATATATATATATATATATATATATATATACAGTTTGTAGCTTTTAAGGATATTTGTAAAAGTTCTTTAAAAATTTATTATTTATAATATGCGATAATGAATTTCAAGGAAGTAATACACATTTAAAGTTTTCTGCTATAAAAATTAGTTATCTTTAAATAATTTTAAAAAATTAATGTTCTTAAAAATTTCATATTCCTTAAGATTATCAGAACGCAATTTAAATTCCCGTCAAAAGAGAAGAGAGTAGGTACTTCTGAGAAATAACATTTTCACTGCTTCAAAAGTGGAACTAATTAAGTTTTGAAAGTTAATTAAAACGAATTCTACAAAGTGTAGATTAATTTCCACACTTTTACACTTTCACTTTAAAAGTATATTCAAATAAATTAAAAGAAAAACTTCAAAAGCCAGGACTTGGAATTATAAAAAGGCACGTTTTTAAATTATAATACTGTGTAAGAATTATTACTTCTATATTAACGTTTTTGATTTCATTTGGGTAACTTGTTTTACTTTTATTTAATTTTTACAGGGTTATCACATGAAACTTCATATTTTTCACATAAAAAATTACATAACAATGTTGTCTCTTTATTTTAAAAGGTGCTTGTCTCTTCCGGGGGAAAATTGTGCTACTTCTAAGTAGTACGATTTAAATTATTTTTTTTACATATATACTTTGTATTAATTTTTGACTAAACTTTAATTTATAAAATTTTAATAAATTTAAGGACACAACTTTAGAAATTACGAATAGGAATCATTACAAACAACATTCTTCCTATGATAAACATGGATATAAATCATTGTTTCTGCAGCACATCCTAATAGTAAAATCTACATCATTTAATTTTTTTGAAAGTTTCTTTTTTTGCTGAATTATCAAGCATTTGCAACAATAAAAAATAATTCTAAAGTTTTTAATAAAAAATTAATATTTCTTTAATTTTGAATATTAAATAAAAGACTAAAATCTTTTGAAATGCTTATCAAACATATATTCAAATTAATTTTATATTGATCTGACACTGTTGAAATACCAAACAAAAAAATCCTTGGCGCCAAAGCTGTCAAAAATGAACTACAAATAATAAATTGTTAATTATGATTATGCTTACACATACATACCCTCCCACTACAAACAATGGAATAACGGTTATAACATTTGCGTAAGCACTTAACGGTAAAATTTAAGCCAAAGCAGAACAAACAAAAATACAAACAGTTAACAATTTTAACAGACACATTTCAAATCAGATTATCACAAAATTTTAGGTTGCCACAGTTTGTTTTTTTTTTTTTTTTTCAGATAAACTTTGTTACGGTAAATGAAGTTATAATGGAGCTTTAATATAAATATTACTAAATGTATTAGAAAGAAAGAGAGCGAGAGTTAAAGTGTAAATGTATATTTTTAAACAGCATATGTCACAATTTGACAGGTAGAGGTAGCAAACAAATATTTATGTAAGTATTAGTTTAAAACATTTGTAGAAATTAATAAAAAGGCTACAACAATTGTTGGTTATATATACATATACATATTCAAGATTATTAATGACTTTATTTCGGAAATGTTTAACGTAATACCAAAAGTAAGTACATGCATTACTGTTGTATTACTTACCATATTCAATGGCTGTTGTATAGAAACCGTTTGTTGTTTTTTAACAGTCGAAGTGCACTCATTACATTTTAATTGTTTTTCGAAAATAATACTATTTTTTTCTGTGAGTTAGTGGTTCTTGAATTATGCTTATTAACATACATTCACATGCTGGCCCAAACGTTATACTTTGGTTGGTTGGTGTTGGCTTGATATCATGTGGTGTTGTTCCCAAAAAAAAAAAAAAAAAAGCAAACGCATAACAAACTTTTACCAGGTCATGTTGAAGCGTTTTCCAAATTTAACTATGGTTAATTGTTGTTTAGTTTGGTGTACAACATGCCAAACAAAACGCCTGTCACGCCTTCTAAACCAACCGAGAAAAAACATCTGAATTAGAATTTTTTTCTGATTGTTGTCATGAGTTGGGAAGATAAGTAACAATATGTATTTTTTTTTAAATAATAATTCCATTATTAAAATAAAGCTGTTGTATTGTTTTTTCATAATTTAGTTGTTTAATTGTTTTTCATTTACTCGCCCCCCTACATTCAACATTAAATATTTTGTTTAGTCATAAAAAGGTAACTTAACTACATACTTTGTGTATATATGAGTAATTAAAGTATTTGGTAAAGATTTAACTTTCTGATAAATTAAACTCCTCTAGAGTTCGGTTCGCTGTTTGTATTTAGGTTACATTATAATAATAAACTCATAAATAATTTGTGTAAATGATAGTACCGGTTCATAACTAAAGTATCATTAACTAATTTCATAATTATGTATATAAAATATTAAAAATTTTTCCGTTATTAAATAAATCTATGTAGTCATTTATTTACCATCACTCATTGTCTTGTGATAAAATGTTTATTTAACTAAAGTTTTAATTTTCCTACTGTTTATAAATTATGGACAAGTGACAATAATTCAGCCAGGTAGGTAAGTTTTCCATTGGGAATATATGTTTTACTATCTGCAATTTGTTTATTTCGAGAATTATTTATATAATTTCTTCTTAGTTTTTCTTCACACTTTCAGAGGAGTTATTTTTTATAACACTTTTCCAATATACTACATCTTTGTGTGAGTGTAATAAATACATGTTTATATAGTACATACATGGATATTCGTATCGTTCTATATTTTCACATATTCATGGCATCATACCACCCGCACCACTTCTGCAAATGTTTTTTTATTGGCAAAGTATGTGTTGACATTGGCTTGTATTTGTCGTAAGTAACGGCATCGACCATGGCGTCCATGTTGGTCTGATCTTTCGTTAAGAATGCTTATATTTTGTCATACAGTGGGACTAAAAATTACCGTTAAATGAAACCATAAATTTATTTTTTAGGGCTTTATGAGTAAAGTTGGGCCAATTCTTGCTTTATTTTAAAAAGTGATTCCAAAAAGCTTTTTTTTTTTTTGGAAATAATTCTGTAACTTTTGAACAGTTAGAGATATCTAAACATAACCAGTATTAGCATTTTAAAGTTAATTTGGAGGAGATTCCTAGTGGATCTGGGGGCTAGAGGAGAGACCTCCAAATTGATCAGCTGGAGTATGTATGAATTTTTTTTTAAATCAGCAAAATTCTATTTATGATTTGAATGAAAAAATTTTACACACGTTAGAATATGGGAAATCATTGTTAGTGAAAACATACTAAATGCCAATAAATTAATTAAGTAATGTTAATATTTGGACCGAAATAAATATTAACGAGTAGGGTTATTCCAATAAAAATGTTGTAAAATATTGTAATAAAATTAGACTTTATAAAGACCCCAATTTTTTGTACCAAGAACAAAACAAACTTTTTTGAAAAAAAAAAAATATGTGAAATTTTTTAAAGATGCAACTTCAGATGAATATAAATTTTTATCGATATATTTATATGGATTTTGCAACTATTTGTATTTTTTAGATTTATGTAAGAAATCTAGTGGATATTTTGAAAAAAAGTAGAATTCAAATTAAGCCCGACAAGTTTAAAAAACTTAAAATAACTCTCATTTAAGAAACTGAAAGCATTATGTACCAGAATAAGAATTATATGTTGTATTTATAATGTCAATATCTGTTTAATTATTCAAAATTAGCTGAATTTCTTTATTAACTTTTAAATAGTTAAGTTTCTGTGTAATTTTTTATTAAAGAAGGTACACTATTGTGTTAACTGTTAAATCAAGTCTTAAAAATTTATTTTATTTCAAAATTACTATTTATAATAGTTGCAAAGTGGTTCCAAAACGCTTTTTTTGAAAGTAATTCAGTAAATAAACTCAATAAAATTTCACATGGTCAGAGCTGAGGTGTTTTCGGTCAAATTACGTTCCACTAACTTTTTTTTGATAAATTATTAATTAGATAACAAATACTTGTATAAAAAGTTTATACTTTTGCTTAAAACTTAATAGAAACTTGGCCTCCTCTAGCCAAATTAAGCCATTTTTCATACATTTGTACGCAAATCAAACAATTTATTTAAACTTGCTTGTGTAAAAAATTGTCGAAATTGCTCATATTAATTAATTTTTAATTGATTTTGCTCCAATCATCAAAATGATAATATTTATAACTAGAATAATTGATATTATTATTACTATTTTTTAAAATAGATATAATGATCTGAAAATTCTTGGAAATTGACTTTATTTCTGTATTTTTATAGACGAATCTTTAATTTATCTTTATATTTTATTAACAGCTGTCAATTTATTAAATAGCAAAATTGTAAACCAATTAGAAAATTAATTATATTAATAAGTAATATAATTAAATTCCAACATAAAGTTATTTAATATTTTTATTAAAAAATTATTTGAAATATTTTATTTTTTTTTTTTAGCATAATTTGGCTAGAAGAGGCCAATTTTCTGTTGGGTTTTAAGCAAAAGTATAAACTTTTTATACAAGTATTTGGTATCTAAGAAAACGTTAGAATATGAAAATTAATAATTTGTAAAAAAAAGTTATTGGAAGGACTTACAATTTTGCATTTTTGCGGTTAAAAAAAAAAAAAAAAAATAATATTTAAACACTAAGAAAATGTAGACGAATAGTGAAATTTCAGTATAATATGTATATACTTGTCCTAAAATCATATAATTAAAAAAATTCCCGCTTTTTTACATGAAAATACCCAAAATCCCAATTCGTCTAAAACGTGTTAAAAAATTGACTTTTTTCATTGAAATGGTCACCCTGTCGTTATAAGGGGCCTCCGTCAGAAAATACTTTTTGGGTGTATACCTTACATATAGAGCTAAAAAATTAAAATAATTTTAAGTTGATCCCAGCTTTACGATTTGAGAACATAACAAAAAAATTAAAAATTCCAAAATTGCCAAAATTCTGATATGGCTTGTGAGCAGACCTTTGCCCCAAACTCCTCCGGATTTACTTTACACGCATTTACATTAAGATTTCTTTTGAAAACATTAAAAAATGATAAAGCCCATAACAAAAAACAAATTTTATCAGTGAATAAATATTGCCACCTTTTTGGAAAAAAACCCAAAAAAAAAAATGTAAAATTTTTTTAAAGTTCCAACTTTAGATTAATATAACAATTTAACGGATTCATATATTTATATGATTCTTTAGAATTTTGTAAGGAATCTGGCAAATATTTTAGAAAAATTCTACGGGCAATATTAAGCCCGCAAAGTTAAAAAAAAACGAGGCTAAAAATGAGGTAAAAATTTATTTCGTCCCGAATATCTCTTAAAATAAAAGAGATAACCTACACATGTAGGCGTATTTTTTGTAGAGATTTACAAGGACTATCAATGTATAAATTTCTTTTCTGTCATATCATAAATGAATTTATGGCGATTTAAAAAAAAAATTACATACCCGAGATGGGCAACTCTGGAGGGCCACCCACTTCCCCCTGACCCGCTAGGGGCCTGTACTCGAAAATCAACTCGAAAACACCTCAGCTCCGACCATATACAATTTTATTGAGATATCTCTAACGGTTCTTTTGTTACTGAATTATTTCCAAAAAAAAGCGTTTTGAAACCACTGTAAGTTCTTGAAATTAGTTTATTTTATTTTACAAAAATTGCCTTTACTTACAGCGTTTTCTTTTCAAAAAAAAAAAAAAAAAAAACATGTTACCTTGTTACTGTGTACAATTTTTTAATGATAAACTTTAGCCTCATAAAATGGTACCTTTTTATGATTACAGTAGTATAAAAATGTGAGTGTGTTATTTTTCAAAATATTTATAAGAAAAAATATTAATTTTATCCAAGGAAATCGAATTTTGGGTTAAATTTGAAAATTTTTTATAAAACTTAAAATTTTTGTAGAAATTTCAGTTTTTTTTGGTAAAATCTCGACTTTTTGGTGAAATTTTAAGTTCACAGTTAATTTTGAATTTTTGGTGAAATTTTGAATTTTTGGTGAACTTTTGAATTTTTGGTGAAATTTCGAAATTTTTGGAAAATTTTCAAAATTTTGTGAATCATAAAAAAAACTTTTTTTCTCGCAAAAAATTTTTCAGTGTGCTGTTAGTAAAACATGTTGAATAGGTTGCTCCAATATTACTTTTTGCAAGTTACATTAAAATGTACCTAAAATTATGACAACTTCCTACGATTTATGCTTCGTTTTGACAGTTTTATTTGAAACGTTTTTTTTTTTACTAAAGTTCTTAAATTGTATATGAAATGTGTATACAATTTTTTTAATATCGCCAAAACAATTGAGCATATTAAACAAATATATAAATAAGAATACTGGGATTTCATTTGAATTATATTTTTTTATATTTTATTTTACGAAATCAGACAATACGTTCGTGAGGTATCAATCATATCAATATACATATGTACAATGATTTATCTCGAACACTAAATTCAATAAAAAAAAAGTTATTAACACTTTGAGAACTCGATAATCAAGTCTAGGTAAATTGACTTTGAGAACTCGATAATCAAGTCTAGGTAAATTGACGTAGAAATCCTAAGTTCTTAAATCAGTCCAAGCACAAAATAACTGATCCCACTGTACAAACGACGAAGGAATACAAATAAATATACGTATATAGCACATACTAGACGACAATATCAAAAAATATTATACAAAAGTACATTTTCTATATGTATGTATGTGCACGTTTATAAATATATGTATAAGTGTATGTGTGTATACTGTTCTAGTTGTTTTGGTGCTTGTGAAAATTTGCCACTTCAACAACTCCTCGTGAAGTTGCCGTAAGCACTCTTCTGAACAAACGAGCTTTTAAAAGCATTTTCATTTATATTTTTTCCGTATCATCTCAATGTATTTGTTTTTATTTTACAGTCTGTTTTTCTTCATATCTATTCGTTTCATTTTTCAAGCCAAAAAAAATACTTCATACATGTGTATGTATAGAATTGTATATACAAAAAGAAAATTTTATAGCGCAATGTACAAACACACATATACATATATACTAAATAGTAAGTATGTATATTATATAAAGTCTGGTACAATATTTCTCAGCAACTTGGGAAGTTGTGAAATGATGCTGTTTGGAATTTTAAGTAGCTTCTAACAAACCATAGAGTTTTATAAAAAAAAAAAAAAAAAAAAAAACAAAAAAGCAACAACAACAAAAGGCTACAAGGATATAAAATGAAAACATTAAACCTTGTTTGTTAGTATGAATGTATTTGAGTTTATTTCTATATCAGCAAATTTAACAATTTCTTAGGGATTTTTTTTCTTTTTGCTAACAGCCACAAAAAAAAAAAAATGTGAAATAAGTTGTACAAGGAACAAAGTAGGACTTTAAAGATATATACAAATAATTGAAGAAAAATCAATAATTTTCAGACGTATTTTTTTATATTTAAAACAAATTTACAACCCTTTTAATACAATTTGTTTATAAAGAGCTAAAAATTTGTTTCTTTGTAAAAAAAGGCATAGAATACGATTATTACGGACAAAATTAAATGGACAATACTTATCGAATTGTTTTAACTTCTAAATATTTCATAAAATATTATTATTATTTTTTTTATTTTGCTGTATATGAAAGTTTAAAATAAAATGTTATCCTTTATTTAAAGAGTGTGATCGAAAAAATCTTAACATAACATTTTTCGGAAGCAATATTTAATTATTTTTTTTTTTTTTTTTTTTTTTTTTTTGTTCTAGTTATCATTGAAAAATATGTCAGTTATTATTTTTAATGACAACCATGTTCATTTGTTGTGACTTTGATCGAAATGAGTGTACGTGCTACAAATTATTATAAAAATTTCAAAAAAATCCAAATAGATCCTACAAATAATTGGCCAAAGAATTAAATTTCTGCCGTCAAACTGTTTCAAATGTTATAAAACAGTATCAGGAGAATTTGACCATTGATAGTAAACCTGATTCGGGAAGAAAGAAAGGTCCACATGATATTGGGAAGGCCAGAAAATTGAAAGCATATTGAAATGAACTCCAAACACATCTGGCAGAAAAGAAGCTCGGTTAGCTCAGTGCTTTGACTATTTCGTGCAAAAAATTAAAGCTAATGCGGAGGTGAAAACATATAAAGTCCAAAAAGTTCTAAACAGGAATGCTGCAAAAAATTTAGAAGCCAAGAATAGGACATGGAAATTAAAATCAAGTTTCATACAAAAATACCCATGTTGTATAATTGACGAAGAAACGTATGTGCTGGCAGAATTTTCGCAGCTTGTGTGTCAAAACTAGTGTTCATAAAAAACCGACTTTTCAAAAAACCAGTTTGACGGTTAACCGAAAATTGGGTAAAATTAAAAAACCGGTTTTTCGGTTAACCGTCTACTAAAAACCCGGTTAAACCGGTTAACAGTCATTTTAATAATTTCTCTAATATGAAGCTTAATAAAAATATTTTTGGTTAAAAAAAAGTGTTTTTCAACTTTTTGGTTTAACCATGCACCAAATAATAAACTGTGCACTGCAGTGTTCTTTATAAATTGCGATTGATTTACATCGCAAATTTATAATACTTTTTTCAGCCTTCAGACTAGTTTTAATATAATTTATAAAAACGACTTTTTTGGCATCTTTTAGCACTTTATAATGATCTAAAATTATTCTATAAAGTATTTTTTTTTTTTAATTTTTCTAGCTTAAAAATAAAATTATCAAAATTTTACAAAAAGGAAGCTTTAGATCTAGGATAATGTATGATTGATATTCACCGATTTTAAAGTTTTTCTCTCAAAGAAAAGTTATCTGCATAAAATTGGAAAAATAATTAAAATTTTTTCTGCTAAAAAGGGATTTGTTTTTAATATTTAGAAGATTATTAATCATTTGAAAATACATTTTCTGAACTTATTTAGATCTATTTTTAAAGTCTTTATTCTCATTATCCTATATAAAATCTTATTTTTCTTTTAAGCTGTACATTAGTAAGTGTAATGTTATTTTCTTCTTTTGGAAAATTTCATTCGCATGAAATTAACGTTTTTGTAAATGGAATTGTTAATTATCTATCTGATTTATTATACATACAGATTTCAAATATATCTAACTTTCCAGAAGTAAATATATCTATCACCTGACTACTTGTTAACTCAAACAGCAACCATTTTTAGTAGTTTCAAAATATTTTCTTATATTTTAAATTCAAAAAAAAAAAAAAAAGCAACTAAAGGACGAAATTTATTGATACTTTTAGCAAATTTTTAAAACCGGTTAAAGAACAAAAAAACCGGGTAAACCGGTTAACCGAAATTGCATATTTTAAATTAATCGGTTCGCAAATAACCGAAATTTGAAGAAAAAACCGGTTTTGCGGTTAACTGGTTTATAAACACGAGTCAAAACTTTTGTGTTGCTAATGCTCAAGGCAATGTTGAAGACAAAAAAGCAGACAAAATTTCCTAAAAAATTCCTGGTATGACGAGCTATTTGCAGTTGTGGCAAAACAGGAAAGTCATTTGTTGCATACGGCTCTATAAATACCAAAATATACATCAAAGAATGTTTGCAAAAAAGACTTGTCCCAAAATACCGAGGATTTTAAAAGAAGATGTGCAGACTGTTCCAAAAAAGTGACTGAAACAACTATCAAATCTCTAATGGAAGGGTTACAAAAAGAGGTAAACGAGTTCATAAGTAGTGATTATAACTATTAACGTTATATTTTTCTGTAATCTGTAATATAATATCAAATAAAAAAATAATGAAAACTCTAAGATCAACCGTTTTCAAATTATTGAATTTTATATATGTTAAGATTTTTTCGAACGCACTCCTTATATTAAACAAGTTTTTTACAATTACTAAATGGTTAAGTAAGTAAGTAATTCTTCATACACATTCAAACTTTTAAAATAAATTATCTTTATCTATATATACTCTTCATTAATGTTTTTAACAAAAATTTTAATATTAACAATACTTTCTGTGACTGTTTGTATTGAGTTTATAAATTTGTTGTCATTAAAAACTTTTGACTTTGATCCCCATAATAATGATGATTCTTTAATGTTCTTCGTTATGGTGACATAAGGTAAATGTAACAAAACTAACAACAAAAACAAATACATGCAATAAACTAAATCTAAACTCATGATATATACTCCTTCTCGCCCTTCCTCTACTCCAACAACTGACGCCAGCCACAAATTTGATTATAATCCATAATAAGATGACTATCGGAATCATCATCAGAAGCAGAGAAAGATTCCTCATAAAAATCAATGTTCAAAATATTAAACTGTTGGCAGCATAAGTGGCAAAAGAAGCCACCTTATGGGTTCTATTCCAACAGACAAACGCGATGATGACGCGACGTATACAAGAAGTTTTTTACCATCAAAAATCATAATCTTATTTGTTGCGGTTTATGGATTAAATGTTTGAAACAGGAAAGGAAGGCGAGTAATATAAAATACTATTTTTGGAGTTTATGTTTTCTTATGTGGTGTGTAATTTTACGAGTATAATAGTCTAATAGTTTATCACAAAAATTTCATATGTTTTGACTGCGTGTCAAAGGCGTGAAGTTGAAAAATATGTTACAAAATAATAGGGGTATTCAGCACAATTTTGATGTTTAATTTTATAAAACGCACATGGAAAAGATTTAGTTAAGTATTATTATGGAAAACATTTTATGTTTAAACATTTCTTTTTTTACTATTAGCAATAAAATAATTTATATAATATTATGGTTATAGTAATCAAATATTAGTTTACAAATTATTTTTGTAGCAAACATAAAATATACTTATCACAATCATTTATTGCATAACTAAAATATGGTTACTGCATATACAGTGGTTTCTCGGTTTAACGAATACTCAGTTTAACGAATTCGCGATATAACGTATGTCCAAATTTTTAACATTGAGTACCTTATATTACGAACAATCTATATATTTTAGTAAAATATATAAAATCTATAAAAAAAAATCAATAAAAATAAGAGAAAGTATATAAAACACATTTCTTTGCAAAAGGAAGAGAATTAGAGATTTTCGTTTGGACAATATTTGTTCATTTGAAAACTATTTTCTAAATAAAAAACAAAGAAAAAATACGTTACAAAGCTGTAATTTTTTTACTTTTTTTTTTAAATATGCTTTCGTTTGTATTTTGTGTAATGTCATTTTAATACATATGTGATGCGTTTATGCTGAAAAATTCTCTTAAAGTATAAATTCAATTGAGAATTACTTATGAAGCCGATTTAACATTATAAACAGTTCATAACAGTTGCAATCAAAAACCTACTCTCTAGTACTTGACCACCATAGTAAATTCTATATAATTTGTCAAAAAAAAACTATTATTCGAGGTTTGTTTTTAAGAATTTTAATTTTGCAAGTTTTTTACTTTTCACTTTTGTTATAACTAAATTGTATTTTTACGTCAAAAAGTAAAACTCTAGACCTTAAAATAAATCTTTTAAAGTATATTTTGTTAGTAAAATATATTCGCGATTTAACGAATTTTTTGATTTTACGAATTGGCCTGACAACATATCATTCGTTAAACCAGGAAACCACTGTATATAAATTATCATGACATGATATGTTTGCCATGCCAATGCTCAACTATATTTTGTCTCTACGTGCCGACTTTCAACTTTTTGATATCTTTTCGTTTTTAATTATTTGAAAAATCGATTAAAGTTTAAATTAATGTTTAAAATTTTTCTGTATGTAATAGTGAATGAAGTAAATTTACATCATTAAGTAATTGGTAATAGATACCAACACAATATGCAACTATATTTCTAATATCTATCTTTCTTATATCATCAAAAATCACTTTATAACATGTACGTAGAAGTGATTATCCTTAATATAATTGAGTTAAATGTTTGATATATTTCTTTTACAGGATTTGTTAAATTCCCCTTTTTATTACCAAAACAAAAGTTTTATGGGCAATTTGAGTGTAATATATTTTATTATACGGAAAAAGGATTTAATTTAGATTAGATTTTTATGTTTTACAAAATAAACTTAAAACGTTTAACAAAAATTTTTATTAAAAAAATTAAAAACAAATTATACACACTCACACATACATATTTATAGAATTAATAATTACAAACATCCCTTAAATTTAAAATTGTATAGAATCATAAATACAAGTGATCATTTAATGATTTGACACATTTATGACAATCTTGTCAATGACAACAATGTAACAATGTGGTCATATGTGTGTAAAGTTAATCTGCTTTGAATATGAATCACATTTAGTTTGTTATACAAACCTGAAGGATTCTGTGACAAATCGATCAATGTCATTAAATAAACCGCCCTGATTTCTTTCACTAACAAAGAAAATTGATCCAAACAAATAATTATTTCATTTTTATTATTTTTTCTTTTTTTTTTTTTGTATGTACAAATATTTTGCATATCCTGACATGGTGGTCTAGTTTAACTAAAATCCCAACAGATGACGATTTCTAGGAACTTAAATATAATTGTATAATTAAAGGAAATATGCTTAAATGCATGTAATAAAATATTATTTAAAACTAACACCAGTTAATGTAATTACAATTAATCATTAGCACTAATTACTTTTGCATTGCTACTTAAAAACACGGTAGCAGTAAAAAGCTCTCTGCCCCCACCAACTTGGGTATACCTTACCACAAATATAGGTCCTTATACAAGGTATGCGTGTTTTATTAAAGAAAAAAAGCAAAACAAAAAAGTACAAAACTTAATAGTTAATTTGTAGAAGACTTGGTTGGTGTGTTTTAACCTCTTGGGTAAAATTAAAATATCCTCTCATCATCATCAACATTCAGCGTCATGGAATTGAATGTTTGAAAAATGCAAGCTATGGGAGTAATTATGTTGATTGTAAACAAATTGCTCACGTTCCAATAAAAATAGTCAAAGAAACATACATTAAAAAAAATACAAAAGACGAATTTGTAATTTGTTTCCCAAATGAACTCGATTAAGCGACGACAGAAGGTCTGATAGAATGAAAAAAATAAATAAATAAAATTAAAACACGAATAACAAATACCACATTAACTTATTTATTTAACTTATATTTAGTTTATGCGACAAGAAGCTTGTTTTTCATCAAATTAGTAACTTTAACGAAAGAAAAGACGACATCATCGAGCAGCAACAAGATCTAATTACGTTAATGGTAAATGGTTTATTGGGTTGCCAAATTAAATGAAAAGCTTAAATTCCTACTGCTTCATTTTAATAATATTTATAAATTTATGTATGAGCAAATACTAAGTAAAATTATTAACTAAATATTTATTATATACTGAGTGAAAATTAACGCTGTAAAATTATGAACGGCTGTGGTCACATTGACAATGTACGGTGTATGTTTTATGACAATTTTTTTAATACTTCAATATTTATGTAGTGTCAAGTAGATAATAATGAATTATGAAACAATTAAGGTTAATATTCAATTCAGACTGAATGGAGCCATTTTGTACATGTTTGCAGGGTCACAACATTAGAATTGAGAAGCACATTTTAATAAAAATTTTGTTTTAAAAATAACTTCTTAGAATATAATAGTCTGATAATATTCCATCCATAGCAACGTAAACATTTAGATATAGACACTATAATTTAATAATTTCTTAGTAAAAAGACAGCAACAAAAAATTCCTAACCAAAAGTCAAAAGTATGTTCAGATGATAGTTCCGAATTTTTATATTGTAATAATTATTCTAAAAATAAAATATAACTATAAAGAAACATTAAAATTAGGATCTCGAAAGTTAGAGAAGTTAAAAAAAAAAATATTATATCTAAACAGATTGGTAAAGGAAAACCTGGCAACACTTTCCATTCCATTAGTTTTAGTTATTTGATTCAAACACTCATTCAAACAGAAAGAAAAGCGAACGGTACTTAAAGGCAATTAAACATTTGAAAAAAAAGTAAAAACAAAAAACTTAAAAAAACGTCTGTATCTATAAATCGACAAAAAAAAATGTGCGTGATGCCACAACATAAGGTAAAATTACAAAAAATACTAATTTAATGATGAATCGAGCAAAAGGAAAAAAATAAATAAAAAATACTCAAATGTAAAGGTATTAAATATCCAATGTCATATGGCAAACAAAATATAGAAAACCTAAGAAAAAAAAAAAAAAACATGACTAAAATTAAATGAATGAATTAAGAGCACCTTTCTAAATACATCACCATATTAATTTGTGTGTGGCAACTTAAATATGAACTAAAAGTTAAACATCGTACAAAAGTATAATGAATCTTTTTCATTATCAATATTTTCTCTTCTGAATGTGAAAATAATACTTGTTTCCTTATTTAGTGTGATAACATTCAAAACGTATTGAATTTATTTAGCAAATTTTTAATATTTTTGAAGGGAAAAATATTATTAAGCTGACTTAAGGTGTTGACGCCTCAAATTTCCCACTGAATAAGCCGTGAAACTAAAACGACCTCACACATTGTTAAATTTTTGTATATTTGTTAAATACAATTTTGCATACAAACAATATAATTCTAAAAGTCAATGTATGTATGTACTTGTTTTGTTTTTATTTTCTTATTGTTTTAAATTCTTTTAAATATACAGCAAAAAGTATTACCTCATAATATCCTTTAAAGGCACAACCATGACTAAAGGGCGTAAAAGATATTTTCGAAAAAGATCAAGTCAAGGCGGGGAAAAAATATCCTTTTTATGTTTCATATGTTGCCTCAGACCACCAATAGTGTAAATCCTTTGAAATCTGATACTTAAAATGTAATTTATAACACTTTTACACATATTTTAAGGACACTTTTTTGTTGTTGTTAATATGTTGTGTTTTTTGTTAAATATGTATAAAAGTGTTTCTTCTCAAATTAAAAAAATAAAATAATAATAGTAATTTTAATGGTAGAACTATTTAAAACTAAAATATAGAATATTGTTAAAGTTCTACAAGAAACTGATTTTTTTTTTTTTTAAATTGTTGTATTTTAAAATTATGAACTTGTTTTTAGCTCTTTCCAAATAATAATAACTAATAAAAATATGTACTTAAAGTTATATCAGAAATATTTCCAAAATTTTAAAAGTAACAGATTTTAGATTTTGTTTTTAACACCCAAAAATATTGGTCTTTTACTAATGTAAATAATGAAAATCCTGTAATCAAACTACTGGTCTTAATTTTAAAAATAATTCAATAAAATTTTGTCCAAGGCCTTTCACGATCCAAAAACGAAGTCTATTGAAATTGGTTATTATCTTATTTGAATGGCACATTCTCTTCTGAATAGCACAACGTGACTGTTCTTAATATTTCGGAATACATTGGGGCATCCAATGTATACGGAAATTTCAGGGTCCATATTTTATTCAAAATATTGACCCTGAACCATAATATGAAAGGCATCTCCAAACGTTGATTTTCCCACCTCCGTGCTTGATGGACTTCAAAACAAATTTTGGGTCGTATTATTTGTTATTTGGTTCCCTCAAATATATTCTTGTCTCATGCATCCTATATCTACCAAAAAGAATTATTTTGATGTCATCTGAGCAGAGAATGTTGCTCCATTTTGTATGGGGTCACTCGGATGAAAGTATCGCGAAACTAAGGCGAATGCGTATAGTCTTTTGAAAAATGTATCCAAAAAAGTGCTTCTTTTTATTCCTTTATGTGAATAATAATATATATGACCCAAAATCAGAAGGGCTACATCTTTATTAAAAAAAAGACATGTTTAATTAGTTTTAATTAAGAATGATACTGTAGTAGATTTTAGAATAGAAAAATATTTATTCACATTAATGTTTCAATTATTATAATCACAAAACAGCTTTGAACAAACTGATTTTGATGAAGTTATTGAAGCTAAGTACTCAAATATTAAATTATATTTCTTAGGGCCAAATTTTGTAAAACACTTTTGAAAAATTCTCGATTTTTGCAAATTTAAAGACTTTGTGTGACAAGTTAGAGACCTGATTAGTACTAAATTTGAGTAGCCCCATATTTTGGCTATAAAACATAAGTAACTTGATGGAATATTTTTATTTTACTTTCTACACTATATCCATCCTAAGGAATATTAATTTTGCAGAATTATGCAAGATATATTTATTTATTTATTTATTTATTTATTTTTTTTTTTGCGTTTTTGTTGATCTGTGTTATTAGTCTAAAAGATACGTAAATTATTTGGTCTTCAGTTCCCTACCAGCGATTGATCTTTTTCTCAAAATGGGTCTCAAAAAATTCGTAGTTTTAAGCTGGTTATGGGAAAAATATTTTCAAATTATTTACCATGGGATTTTCGTCTTTTATCTTTCAATAGTTGATATTGGTTTAGTATTACAATAATTAGATATATTTCATTTATTTAAACCTTAATGATTTCTATTGACAAATGGTCTATAAATATTACTGCCATATATAATATTTATTTACAAAATATACATAAATATTTGAAATTATTGTTTAAATTATGATTGATAACCATAAAACCCATTTAAAATTCGAAAACAATGAATAAAAGAACGAAATCAACCACATACATCATCTGAACAACATGTAGATCTCATTAAAACCGCATCATCACAATTGAATAGATGAAGCAAAATCCTTTGTTACTTCAACTATTTATCCTTTTTTTTTTTTTTTTCCTTTTCTGCTCACAATATATAACTAATATGATTCCTAAATATGAGTGATGAACAAGAAATATGAATTTTTAATATATTTTTCTTTTGTACCTCATGTATTTGTTGTGTAGCTGTGTATTTTGGCACAATACAATCAAATTGTTTTGATTACAATACCATTAAACACACAACCATATCTAAAATATCCTTGCACACAATCATCAGCAAATACTCTTACAAAGAAAGAAAATAACACTGAAATGGCTTTAGACAAAAACCAAAGAAAAAAAAAAGAAACACAAAATAAGAATGATCTATGACATTCTTTTGGATGCTGTTTTCAATATCATTATTCTACATATGTATCTTAGTGGTTTATATTTTGAAATATTCATACATACGACTGGCTATAAGACAACAGGGAGGTCCTACATTTTCTATAAAGAAAAAAACAAAAAAAAAATATCATAACAAGACATTGTTGCAGGAAGGTTTGAATAGTTGATCTACAATTTGGCAGATGTAGCATCAACATGTTTACCTTCTTTTTATACATTTTATTTTTTGTCATTTGGATCTTTAAGATTTACAGAGACACACACATTATGAATTTATTCAAATATAATTAAGCATCATTGTACGATTTCAAATACATAAAAAAGGTTTGTTTAGACCTCACACTCAGAGTTATAAATCCAATACAATTGTTTTGATTTTCGACTTTGGGAAATTGCCATGAAATTTATATGATTTAGAGGTTTGACATACATACACAACATCAAAATGCACAATTGATGTTAATTTACTTGAAGTTGTTCCAATTTTAACGGTTGTTTTAAATATGAAAATCTTAATTAAAAAATAAAAATACCCTAATAGGGAAAAATTTATTTGATTTATACGATTTTAATATTGGATAATATGGATTTTAAAGGTTTTAATTATTTTATTTAATACCAATTTTTAAATTCTAAATGACTTCTAATATGCCTTAGAGTTAGTGAAACAATGCAAGAGAATTAAATGATTAATTAAACA
Organism: Protophormia terraenovae; assembly: GCA_951394005.1. Lineage (NCBI taxonomy): Eukaryota > Metazoa > Arthropoda > Insecta > Diptera > Calliphoridae > Protophormia > Protophormia terraenovae. The sequence goes on from OX596074.1 coordinate 151,737,362, forward strand.
AAATACTTCCTTTACTTTGTACATCCTCCTAAAATGCAAAGATCACCCAGGTGATAGGAATTTGTTAAACAAAAATATCATTTACCACTAAACACTATAATTAAAATAAAATGTACTGAAACACCTACAATCCTCCAACTTCAAACTACCACCTACACCAAACTAAAATGTACTTGCGCTGTAATTACTTTAAAAAGTGAAATTTTCTAAAATTACTACTACAAAATACAGGAATACATTTTACAAATTGTAAATGCCGCAAAAACTATGATCACCTCTACAAATTTGTAAAAGATAAAAAATAAGCAAAAAAAAAAAACCTTTAGGCAACTCAGGTGCCTTAGACAGCAACAGTAATTTCATTAAATAAAAAAAAAAAAAAAAACTAAACAAATTAACTGACTTCCTTAAAAGTTAAAATAAGTATAGGTAAACATTAATATAGATAGCTATGGATGGATATTCAGTTCATTGGTTATTTGACATGACTTCAGGTGTCAAATTTGTGTATTCCCTTGTCAACTCCCTCCCATAACATAACTATCTTAACACTCACAGTTGGTGGCGTTGTTGGCGGTGTTTGTTCAAGAGTATTTGTTTAAAGTCTTTGTCGGTAAAAGATTATGGAAGTATCTTTTTTCTAATTACAGATCAGGAAGTCTTTTGGGAGTATTTTCTTTAACACATACACTATTAGAAATATTTTTTTGCACACGTGCTTTGTCGGCAGTTTTTTTTTAGTTTTTATTTTAAGTCTAAGATTAAGGAAAGATTAAACATTTTTTAGAAAATTTTGTAATTTATATTTTTTAACCTTTGCGTAAACATATAGGTGTGATTACTGACACCGAAAAAAAAGGAAATACATATATACATTTTTGGACGCCAACTTTTTACATTGCCGAACATCTGGATATTTTCATAACAAGTAGGAAAATATAAAAAGTTGCCGGAGTAATTGACTTTTATAGGTTGGTGTATAATTTAAATTTAAGTTAAATTTTACTTCAAAACAAACTTAAAAATATGAATTAATTGATTTATTAGTTTTCAAAACCCATTCAAAACAAACCTACAAATATGATAATAAAACTATCCATTTTATGTTTGTAAAATCACATACTTTAGGATTTACATTTTAAAGAATATTTAAAGTTGATCCTAGGTTTTCTACACGGTAACTAAAAATACCTAAATCCTGTAATATCCACGACATCTTACGCCTCTGCCAAAATGAAGAAATTATAAGGAATTTAAAATATTAAAAAGAACTTACATGCAATTATCCCGCACAGCCCCCTACACAAATAAGGATTCTCAATTTCCAAAAACACACCCCATTAAATGAAAAAATAAACCTCAAAATATGAAATATTCCTTAAAAAGGGAGGCAGAGTAATGCATCGTTTAAGCTGTGATTTATAGACCAAAACAATACAAGCATCAAACCCTCTACATAAAATATATATATATTTAGAAACAAAAAATGAACCCAATATTTGTTTAAGTATCTAACTAAGGCTGTACATTGTTAATGAGTCAAATTACAAAGTCATACATAGAATTGAAAAGACATCTTCTTAGTGTCGCAATATAAAATATGATCACACATTTTCTCTTTCTTTACGAAAGTACTATGCTCTAAATATTGTCTTAATATATTAGCAGGATGGTGGGATGGAGGGATGTTGGGATGTTCCCCCTCTAAACAAAAACTATATAAATGATTTCTTTAAAAATAAAAAATGTAAGGCTTGAATTTTGAAATTTTGTTATTTAGTTTTTGTGTTTGGTTTATTTGGTTTAAAATTTCGCGGTTTATTTTGAATGAAAACCAACAATAAATGTTTTGTCATCTTAAGTTAGTCATTTAAAAAAAGAGATATGGGCTGAAATTGTTTGTCCTACCATCCTTTTGTTGGTTTATTTTCTTCCTTTCTAAGTTTCATTTCAAATTTTCGTACACGTAACATGTTCAAAGACAACAAAAAAAAAAAATTAGAAGATTTATTATAGTTTTGTTTATTTGTGGGTAAAAATTGCTGAATTTTCGTAGAATTTTTTTTTTTTTTTTTTTTTTGTTTCAATTGAAGTTAACATTTTTGTATAAACGAGTATATGTCGAAGAATATAAAGAATAAGATATTTTATGACACATTCGTGACGAAATATCTTGTGGTGTGTTAAGAAAACCGCATACAAATAAAAATCAGCAGGACGTTTTTTTTTTTTTTTCTTTACTTGACTATTTACCACTATTAAATCGTACAAAAATCATAAATTTTTTTCAAGACAAAAAAAAAGACATCACTTGTTTTTACCGCAAATTTACAATGAACAGGTGAACATAAACAACACACGGGAACAGAATTTAATGCAAATGTATTAAATCGATTTGAAATTTATAGATATTTATTACGAAAATAAAATATTTTTTGTAATTTTATGATTAATATTAAATGAAAGAAAAGAAATCAAAAATGGAACAACGTTAACATAAAGCGAACAAATATTTGATGAACTGGTCGCCAAAGCAGATTAAAAATGTTTAATTCTTCTGGTCAAATAGTTTTCAGATCAATTTTCATTAATTCTAATGTTTATGATAATTTCTGGCTTTGTTCAAGATATATTTTGAATACTCATTTGATTTTATGTAATAAGTAGATACATTTAAACTGCAATGTTAAAATGAAAAGAAGAATTATATTACTCTCTACTGAGGTAAACGACATCAACAAAATGCTGCATTTTTATAAAGATTTCAAGGAAAATAAATATAAACTCAACACGCAATCAAGGAAATCTTACAGACATTTTTCAAGTTAATTAGGTTTTAGTTTTTTTAGTTTTTTCTTTTTCTTACACATTTTTTAATTAAATTAAAAATTTTAATTTGAAATACTATTAAAAATTAAAATTAAAAAAAAAAAAAACATTTAATTTAACCTCAAAAACAGATAAGCCAACCTTTGTCAAACAATTTAAAACTTAGTGTAAACTATTATTAACCCAAGACAACTTTAACATCAACCTCTGATTTGGATTATGCTTTTCAATATTCAACCTTTGTCAACACAATTAACCTTGTTAAAGAAATTCAAACAATTTTAAGATTTGTTCACTACAAATTCATTATGACACTCCATCAAAATTCATTAAAACATTTTGTTTTACAAGTCTTGAAAGAAATTAAAAAAAAATTAATCCGAGGATTAACTTTCTTAAAATCTATGTTACAACAACCCCGTGTATGAATGACAATGATAAGAACACAAATTAGCCCAACTTCAACCTATAATACCGATTAGGTACTTATTACACACACACACACACATTCTCTCGCTGATGCGCTTTAAGTCCTGATTTTTTTTTTTTTTTTTGTTTCATACACATTCATACATACATAAGTACGAGTGTAAGTGATTATAAGTAATTTGACACTTTTTTCAACACTGATTACTTTAAATCTTGGTCTCTTTAACTTTTTTTGTAAGCATTTTAGCCCCTGTATTTTTTCTGAGTGTTCTTATGTTTTGTTGTTGCAAAGGCGGCAACAGCCGCTTTTTTGTAGTACGTTTGTTTTTGTCATTTCACATACGAATTTAATTGGGTTTTAAGCATTAGAGGAAAGAAAGCCTTGTTAGTGTTAAGACTCCCCAGGAATAAAATGTCATTTTGACACTTTAACACACTTGAACGCAGAAATAATGCAACGTGTGTGTCCCATCTCAAGAGGAACTCTTAGCAAAACAACTACTACTTGCACTTAAGTGACAGTTTTTTGTATTTTATTTTACAAAAATAACAATTGTCACAATTATGTTTAACATAAACTGTCTATAAGAATTCTATAAGAAAATGTGAAAAATATTTAAATATTCAAGAGCTGTTTATCATTTTAAAACTGTGGTTATATGGTCGGACTCTTTAGTAGTTTAATTTATGACATTTGTTTTACAAATGTTTTTGTTTTCATAGGTGCCGCTCCTTAAAAGTCAAGTGTTTAGAACTTATTATTACTAACAATTAAATATTTTATTGTTTTCTCAATATTGAGCGGAACTTTTGTTTTATTTGATTTCTTTAAAATAAACATTATTTAAATAAACAAAATAAATAATTTTCACTTTAGTTTGGTTTAGTTTAGTTTACAATTAACACTAATTTGTACTAAAAACTTATGACTTGCGTTGACTGATATCCTTTGTAGAATCTTGTTCTCTTTTAGCTCCTAATTAATTTTGTAGCTATTATTTTTATTGGATAAGAAAAAAGCGGTATTTTGGTCCTTGTTACACGACATTTTTAAAGACAATAGTTAATACAAAATCAAAAACACTGATTAGACTATGATGACTATCTTTCCCTAAACTAAAAATCATATCTGTGGACTTTAGAGATATATGTAGCTTACAGAAAATCAACTTTCATATAGAATTTATTGATTTTTTAAACAGGTTTTTCGATCTTTTGAAAAATCTGAATATTATATAAATGTTGTTTTGCCAAAACCAACGGATATATAGCGCAATTAACCTTTAAAAGAAAGTAAATCCAATATAAAGAAAGAGATTATCCCAAGATTAACTTTGTAAAATACTTAATATCAATTTGTACATAGAATTTAGTTTTCTTAAGTTTTAATCAACCCCTGAGTGTGTAATAAATAGCCCAGTAAAATTAAGCTAAAAAATTACTAAACCTCGGAATTTGAAGCATGGAACTAAATTTTCTCATATATAATCGTTCTGGTGTCTCTTAACATGCCCTTTAAAATCTCCAATATTATTAGGTATTTAAAAAACGGAAAATTAATCAACGAAGTAAATTTCCTTTCGTAAAATGCTTGATTTACCAAGAATACATTGTTAACTACTTTAAAATACATGAAATATTTTAGGCCTCTAACTGGATATTTATTCACTGTTGCCTAAGGAAATAATACGTATAAAAAGAAAAATATTTTAAAAAGTGAGTAAAAGCTTTTATATATATTTTTAATAACAATTTACACGATAACGCCATTAAAACAAAGACCGCCACGATAGTTTTCAATCCTTTGCTAGTAAAAGTAATAAAATTAAAAAACCCAATGCAATGATGGCTGCAAAAATATGTACATAAGTGCAACCAGCTCTTTGGCATTGGCCATTTCCGTTTTTAGACCACCAACACCATCATCATCATCATAACTATTCATCCATATCTAGTTTTAAACATGCAAAAGTTGTGTTTGCTGCTAGTGCAACTTCACAACAGGATGATCGGGAATAAAAACTCAAAAACATAACCTGGTATTACAAGTGTTGTTTAATGTTGGTTGTAAAACTCATGTTTTCTTGTAGGTTTTTTTCATATTTTTTTATTTTTAGCTAAAACAAACATGGTCACAAAACACGCAACAATTTTGTCTACAAATGGAAGAACGAATAGCAAAAAATTAAAAAAAAAAAAAATAATAAAAACCTCAATAGTTGTTTGTTTTTCTTTAGTTTTTTTTTTTATTTTCCTACTGCAAAACCATGTTCTCTTCTTAAACAATTTAATGTGACAATTTTTTCAGTACTTTTTCCTCCCATACATTTTGTTAGTACAAACGCTAAAACGCAATGTGTAAGTTCTAAAACTGGAGTTTTAATACCCTACATAAACATTGGGTTATTATGAGCTTGTGATGATATTTCTAACGTACCGAAAAAGTTATCAACCCTGCCGCAAATTACACAGTTGGGCTCAACATTAATTTCTGAGTCTATGAGACATCGTCCGTCCGTCCGTACGTCCATCCGCCTATCCAAGTAAAACTTGTAAACAAAGTATTGGTGACAATTTTAAAGATATCTTAATGAAACTTTATGGGTAGAAATAACTATTTGATACAAAAACGAAAGTTGCTCTTAAAAAACCATCGTTATATTATCCCACCTTACCCCCAAAATGGCTATTCAAAATATGGCTTAAATATGTCACTATTTTTATAAAATTGGACACAAATAAGTTTCGTATAGGCTTAAATAAGTGTGCCAATATCAAGATAATATTTTATAGAGAAAAGTTGTATATATTAGTAGAAAGCCTAGTGGTAAATTTTTAGAGTTTTGGCCAACAGCTCGCCATCGCTCCATATGTATATCCCATATAAATTCATACATTTTATAAAAACGTAAATCATATTTCCATATTGTAAGACAAGAATCGGGCCATAATTGGCCAAAGACCCAACATTATATCATAAACAATGATGTAGCTTATCATATTTTCGGTCTTGGCCAACTATAACTTTCTTATTTGTTTTAATATAATTTTTAATAGAAAAATGTTTTAATATTAATTTTTTTTCGCTTGGAGGGTTGCGCAATTATTTGCATTATTATGTTTAATTATTTTGCAATTGCGAGCGATATTGGGAGGAGGCAAAAGTAAATTCTTGAAAATAAATAAACAGGTAAATTTTTACTCTCTAAGGTTTCCGAAATAAATATAATTTAAAATTTAAATCTCAAAAAACACTCAGATAATAAAACTTATATGTTACACTGAACCAAATCTCATAGGTAATATTGACGAAACATTTTCGTAGAATTCGAACGAAAAAAATTATTTAAATTAACAGATTTTTTTTTTTTTTTTTTCAAATAAATAGATTTTTTCTTCGAATCAATAAATTTTCTTCAAATCAACTAATACATTTTTGTCAAAAATATTTTTTTGTAAAATATGTTCATTTGAATAAAACTTCGTTAAGAAATTTATGAAAAATTTGTTAAATCAACGAAAATTTAGTTAAATTGGCAGTAACTCTTAAACAATTAGCAGTAAGTAAAACAACACACAATTTTATTCAATTCAATGTCCCAAAAAGAAGTTAATTTAAATAAATTATCTGCTAATTTAACTAATATTTGAATAAAATAAATATTGAATAAAATTCTTCAACTAAAAATTTGTAAATTGTCTAAAAACACATACATTTTAAGAAACTAAATATTTTATTTTATATCATCAAATTTACTTAAAGAAAATTCTTCAAAATCAGAGTGTCTTTTTTTAGTAATTTATTTATTTATGTTGAGATCAATAAAAAAATAAAATTACAGTTTTTGATAATAGATAAAAAAATATAAAAATATATATTTCTTATAATTGCATTATTTATTAAGTTTTTACTAAAATTGTTGACTATACTATATACATATGTATATGAACGATATATGTATATAAAATTTGATAAAATACACTAATACATAAACTAATTTACTTTAATTAAAATTAAACAAAATAGTGTAGTAAAAATAAATGAAAATTCTTCAATATGATTGAAAACTCTAGTCAATTGTAATAAACGCTTGTAATATTGAAGAAATTTTGTTAAAATTAACAATTTTATTTTAGTCAAATTGAATAAACTTTCTTCAATTTGAAGAAAAAATTTAGTTAATTTGAACAATATTTTCTTCAAATTGACTAAAAATTTGTCAAATTAACTACCTATAAATTAACTAATTGAATTAGTCATATTGACGAATTTTCGTCGATTTAACTAATTTACGAAAAATTAACAAAAATTTCTGTTGAATTGAATAACAATTTTGTTGGTTGATATTTAACCTACTTTTCTTAAATTCCACACTCCATTTTATCTATTCACCATTTAGAAATTTTAAGGAAAAATCGGATTTTTAGTAAATAATTAGATTTTTATTGAAAATTTTTTACTTTTTGTATGAAATAATAAACCGTTTAGATAAAGTGAAATCATTTCACATATATTTTGCAGAGAGTTTCGAGAACGTTTCATTCATTTGGGTTAAGTAAATTAATAAAAGCCTTTAATTTCATTTAAACTAACCTCAAAATATTTTCACAATATTTTATAATCTACTCAATGATTTTAGAGATATTCATACAATTTTTAAGTTTTTTCTATACTACTATTTCAATTAAATTAGTGCATAAAATTCGATCAAATTCGGAATTAAGTGTTCTCATAAATAAGAAATATTTTCTATATTTCTCTGGATAAACCGTTTACATAAAGTGAAATGATTTACTTATATTTTGCAGAAATATTCGAGAACGTTTTGGTTAAGTAAATTAATAAAAACCTTTGTTTAAACTAACCTTAAATTACTTTCACTGTATTTTACAGTCTTCTCAATCATTCGAGAGATGTTCATGCAAATTTTAAGTTTGTTATAAAAAATAAAAAAATCATGATAAATCAAAAATTATTAAAAGTGATATTAGTCCTCTTTTTTCATAAAAAATTAAATTCATTTCGTTTAAATGGTTGCATAAATTTCGATCTAATTCACAGTTAAATTATAATGTCATTAACATAAGGAAAAACAAAAATTTATAATAATATTAAAACAAACAAGTCATATCATCGACAAATTACTTTATAATTTTTTATTAAACCAGATAATAACTAGAAGTAATTAATATACAAAAATAAATTAAATATTTGATTTCAAATCAGAACGGAAATACTTAAGAACTTCCTTATATAATATATTTCAGATTTTTATACTTAATGAAAATAAAAACTTCCTCTTCTACTTTAATTTAAATCTTAAAGAAACGTCTTCTATGCAATTTTGTAGTTCAAACAGCACGTGCTTTAGTTTACTTTACTTAATTCTTTTTTTTTTTTTTTTTTTTTTTTTTTTTTTGAAGCACTTTATTTTCAATTGTTTCTTTTTGAGTTGAAATTTGTTATTATTCTTAAATCAAAAGAACACATGTATAACTTTTAAATGTTTCTTCTTGTCTTTAGGCCTCAAAATAATTGTTTGTGTTTAAAACCCACAGGAGATTTTTTTTTCTCTCTCATTTCCATTTTAACTGAACAGAGAACAAATAGAAAAAGCGGCAATATTTATTTTATTTCACTACATGAATCCTGTATTTTAATGAAGGTCCTGCAAAAAATATACCAAACTGATGATGGACTCAAACAAATGTTATGCTGGCTTTTGTTCTTTTCTTTTGTCTCCGTTTAGTTGACAAAATATTTTGTTTTCTTTTTACAAATATTTTGTAAACATTTGTTAGCAGAATGAGTTAAATGATTTTTATGTTTGTATTAGTATGAGGTTCTAAATTATGTATTTATATAATTTTGATGGCTAAGTTAAGTTATTGACAGAGAATGTTTGAAAGATTTTCAAATTATTTGGCACTGAAAAATGCTTTAGAAATATGAATGCTAAAAAAGTTATACTAAATAAAAAATAAAAACTTATTATTATTATTATTTATTTTATTCAACGCTTGTATTTAAAAATACCTGAATGTTGCAAGTAGTTGTAATTTTCGTACGTATTCATGCCTCTAAACAAAAAATTAACCTTGAATATAATTTTATCCCTGGAAAAAATTTGGCGTAAAACTATTATTAATAAAGGTGAATATAAACATCTTAATGTTGCAAGAAGGACGCGTGTGTCCATGTTTTATGACAGCAGTAGTGAAAATGGCAACAAGCATAAAAATATTCAAGGATACGGAAGTTGCATCTGTATAAATGTTAAATAATAACCAAATACATCAACAAATATGTCCAAAGAGGACATTGTATGATTAGCGAATGAAAGATAAAAAGTCAACAGAGTCGTTGTCATATAAAATTTTTTATGAGGCAGAACTAAAACGCCGTAAAAGACAGACAATAAATCTACTAATACAAGTTTTTATTTATTTTTATGATAAAAGTTATAAACAAATAAACAATAATTGGAATGAAAACTAATAAAAAAAATAAAAAAATATGCGAGAAATTGAAGGAGATTGACAACCGCAGGATATGAAGTGGTATAAAGAAATAAACCGTTTTTGAATATACAAATACATAAATATAATGGCTTAAAGGGTTTAGAATAAAAATTATAGAAATTTATCAAGATATTGAAAATTCGGGTTCTCTTTCTCAATTGGAGGTCTATTTACAGAGATATTGAAGTTTTAAGATTTTCTTATAAAAGGTCGATTTTTGAGTATTCTCAAATAGAGACACTTTTCTCAATTGGATGCTTATTTACCAAGATATACAAGATTTTAGTTTTCATATAAAAAAATCGTTTTTTTAATATATTTTTTTTAGAATAAATATAATATGATCACCCTTTATGATGCTCTTTACACAATTGGAGGCATGATTACCAAAATAGAAGGTTTTTAGATTTTTTGAGTTTTAGAAAATGTGAGTGATCCCATTTCGAGGTCTTTTTCTCAATTCGAGGCTTATCGAGATATTAAAAATTATAGATTTTTTGAGTTTTTCACATACAAAAATATATATATGGGCAATTATCAAAAATTTTTGATTTTAGCTCTTCTATATATATCTATATATCTATATATATATATATATATATATATATATATATATATATATATATATATATATATATATATATATATATATATATATATATATATATATATATATATATATATATATATATATATATATATATATATATATATATATATATATATATATATATATATATATATATTTTTTTTTTTTTTTTTTTTCTTTTTTTTTTTTTTTTTTGATGGCACATGAAAATCCTTTTGTATACATATAAAGTGACTCGAATGCATGTAGAATCAGTTCGCATTAATCATTTCATGTGAGGGGCGCGAATGTTATGGTGGTTTAAAGTTGAACATATAAAAATGTTTACAAACTAGAAGTTTATGTACAATTCTGTTCAAAATAACACATAATATCAAAACCTACTGAGTTATTCAAATAAAATTTATGATATTTTCAATGTTTGATGGTATTAGTGCAGCATATTTTAGGGTTTCCTAGTAAAATTTTAAAAATTTTCTTTTCAATAAAATCACGATTTTTAAAAATTTTGTGAAAAATTTGGATCGAATCTAAGTTATTTCTCCATATATTGATTGAAAATATATTTCTTTAGAGTTTATTGCATAGAAACGCTTTTTAATATTGTGATCCTTTTTTAACACAAGTAAATATTTTTTGATCCATAAAATGTTTATCTCTCATAACAAAAACCTTTCTAATTATGTCAATTATAGTCAATTTCATGCTGTCCACACGATGTGCCTTAGCGAAATGTGTTTTGACAAAAGTGTCCCGTTTTCAATTATCGACGACATTTGACTTAAATTTATTATCCCAATCAATTATATTTATCGCCACTTGTATATCTATGTATCCAATATTTGTTTAAATTGTAATTTTCTGTATAAAAATACAAACACAAAAAGTGCAATTTTTGCATAATTTTCAAAAAGTGCATAAAATTCTTGTGTTAAACTTATTTTTAATGCTCCTCCGATTTTGTTATGTAAAATGACAAAAAACTAAGTTCACGCAGTAATCCAAGCAATTCCATATGAAAATGTGAATGTGCCGCGCGAAAAACTGACTTTTTGAAAAATTTTCGCATTTGTTTTCCAAATTTTAAGACTATCCACTACTTTGACTATTTCGGGCACATCAATCGGATATAGCGCAAAATACGTACAATTACAAAAAGTATCAGTCCTTATCCCAAATTTTGTATTCAGTTGAGGGGCTCACAGACCGCGGCCAAAAAACTGAAAAATTTAAAAAACCAAAAAATTTTGGCATCAAAACTTTACTACCCTGTATTTAGTTGTTGAAAGTCTGCACAACAAAGATGGTGCAGAATTTATGTACAAAGTCCGATTAGTTTACTTATGATAGAGTAAGATCAAAAAGTATCAACGCGCGTACAAAAATTGTAGAAGAATGGTAAAAACTTAAGTAGTTTTTATTAGTTTTTCTATATTCTTGAACTTTGAACAACAATCATGGTTAGAAAAAGAAACCTATTATGCTAAAATTTTGCACTGTATTAGTTTCAAGTCTTGTGAGTTCAGATCTGTAACCAGTTTGTCATTATTACCACAAAAGTTATTAAGTATTTAAGTCAGTTTCAGCCAGGTTTAAAATTTTTGACAATTGCCTATATATATATTTTTGATAGAATTTTTCTCGATATTGAGGTTATTTGGTTTTCACATAAAAAACTATTTTTGGTAGGAAGGAATAGGTTCTTTTCACAACTGGCAAGGAAAAAATAATGCTTGATCATAATTATATGAATTCGAGTTAGGTATACTATGATACAATTTGATCCTGTTATGTATGATAATTTTTTTATTATGAAAATATTATGAATAAAAAATCAGATCATAATATGAAAAAATTGTATAAACAAGGATAAAATATGATAATTTTATTATCATAATTATATTTATTATTTCACAATTTTTACAGCAACCAAATAATTTTCCCTTCGTGTATAAATAAAATTTGTTGGAATCCTCGAAGTAAATTTAGACTGATACGGTTTAATAAGATACCAAAAAAAAAAAAAAATATAATTCAAATTGTCCAAAAGTTATGTTGTATAAAATTATTTTTATTTTACGCTTAATAGTTATAGAGAATTGCGAAAAAAGAAAAAACAATAATAATACATTTTTTTTTTTTTTTTCATTTAAATGAATTATAACATAAAATGTTCATTTGTAGTGCACTAGTTTTTTTCTTTTTTTTTAAGAGATAAAAGAGCTGTTTTGAAGGTTATTGTTATTTTTTACGTATGTATGTGTTCAAATTTTGTAAGGAAAACAATTTTGCTGATATATGTATCTGAAACTATTATGAGAATTAAAAAATTATATATCAGTAAAATTTGGACGTAATTTTAATTAATTTTTTTTTTATTAAAACAAAATCAGGAAATCGTTTCCGAGATATATTGCAATATGTGGTGCAACCTTTATAACTTTCTATTTTATTCTAGTTTTCTCGAATATAAGATTCAATTAAAGAAAAATAGATGAATGTATAAGCTTAGAACTCCATGATCACATGTATCTAAATTAACGTAGAATACTCGTGCCAGAGATTAAAATATTTTTTGTCATCCTTTGAAAATTTTTATTAAATCATTAATAATTATATATACATACATATGATGTTTTTTAACATTTGATTTAATCAATCTTTACATCACTTCATTTTATTTTTAAATTTTAAAATTTTCTCTATTACCAAAATTTATTAAAATAAATTTCATAACAACAAAGAAATTTTAAGTTATTTAAAATATATATGTAATAAAAAATTTAAGAATTGTTAATACTTTAAGAAATCATCACTTTTTTCATTACGATTTTTTTTTTTCTGTTAAGTGTTTCAAAAAAAATTAATACAAAGGAATCAAATAAAACAATATTCTGTTTTCCCAGGAACATGTTGGAAGTGAAACATTTTATTAAAATTTTTCTCATTTCAACACAATATCCTGAGGAATGAAAATTATTACAATTCTTCCTCTAGCCTTTTGTTTTTTTCACAAATACAAACATTTGTTGAGTAAATGGAAGGAAGAAATGAAAAAAGCAACCGCATAAAAAACGTTTACACATCATAAAAAAATATAAATTCTCCATTAAATACTAAAGAGCAAAGGAGAAGGCACAACCATAATGGTGTAGACGAAAAAGAAAGCAATAGTGACGACATTTTTAATTGTAAATGAACATTTTTTAAAACAACAACAATATTAACAGCTCACAATCATATAAGAAGAGAAAAAAAATATTTAAATGAGAATAAAAAAATAATAGCAGAAAAAGTTGTTGAGCTGTTATAAAAACACAGCAACAACACACAACTAAGCAAACACATGAAATAACAACCCACTCCCCTAAAAACAAAATTCAATGTACTCCTTTCCTAAGTAAGAGTGAAAAAACTAATTTGAAAATTTAATACAACAAATGTTAGCTCTGTCTCTCTAGTGTTGATGATATCAATTAGAAAAATCTCCAATTGGATTTTTAAAGCAGAGAGTAAATTGAGTACTTTTATTCACAAATGAGTAGAACTATTTCTATTTCTGTTTTTCTTTAAAATTACCAATTGAACTGTCTCTGTCTTTTGAGTTTTTATATGTTTTATTCTTTCATTCGATGTTTTTTCTCACTTTGTCTTATGGGAGTAAATAAAAATTGTTGTTTTTTCGCTGTGTTTTTTGTAATTTCAACACCCTTGACTCTTTGCTGTTGATGTTAAATTAAACTGGTTTTTCCTGTGTGTCTTTGGTGTGTGTGCTTCTAAGCAATGCAGGTTTCTGACACAATTCAGTTCATCTTCGTTTGTCTTACGTTAAACATAATAAACGCTTGAAAAAAAATAAACGTAGTACAATTTTTTTTTAAAATAAAATAAAAAAACAAGTTTTTTTCACACAAAATTTTGAATTATATTGCAAAGAAAATTAAAAGCCGCTGGAACTTACAAAAATAACGACGGCATTTATATTAAAATTTATGAATTATTAAATGTTATACGTGTGATTATATTAAAACCACTAAAAGAAATTAAAAATTTATAAAGAAAAATGCAGTGTAGTTGAAAAAAAAGTGATAAAATCTTATAAATACAAACAAATAAAGTTTTATAAACAAAAGAAATTTAAAAGTATAGCTTAATAAGCTTTTTGTTATTAAATCTTTGGAAAAAAAATAACAAACAAAAATCGCCACCATGCTTATCGGTTCCCATCCTTATTTGTGTAATGGCGCTGGTGGTGTTATAACAGGAAACAGTGCAAATACCGCTAATCCTACAACAACCACAACAAATAGTAAAACAGCCGCCGGCTCCGCTACAGATTTCTCTATAGCCGCCATTATGGCTAGAGAAGAAAACTCCTCAAGCCGTGAATCATCCGTTAGATCAGCCAGTAAGTTTATTTCATTGGTTTTTTTATTTAAAAAACATGAATACATAATTATCATTGAAATGAGGAAGTGCGTGCATGTAGATATAAAAAGTTTAAAGAGATCTTTTTAATATTAAAATATTTTCTGCTAAAATTATAAATTAAATAAAATTTCATTTAGTTTTGCCGTCGCTATTTTAATACATGATTCGCCTATAGTTATGTTTGAAAGTACAAAGCAAAAATATTATTTTTCTTATTTAAAAAAAAAATATTTGTTTTATTTGAAGAAAAATTTAAGAAAAAAATGTTTTTTTTAAGTATTTTTAAAATGTTACTTTTAAAGGCAATTAACTACCAAAATAAAATAAATATTAACGTGTATTTTTCATATCTATTAAACCTTACTATTTTTCGTGTAGAAAATTACAAGAAATTAAAACAGATTTTTATAAAAAGTATTAAACTTGCAAATTGTTATGTGAATTACACAATTTTCTTTACTTTTAAAATGTTTAAAAAGCTGCTTCAAACTGATAGATACAAATTTATCAATATAAATCAAAAAATTTTACTCCAGCATAAAAAATCAGAATAAAAATTGAAAGAAAACTCTCTCTCTCTCTCTCTTCAATTTCTATTGCAACAAAAATTCCTTTCATCAAAAACTAAAATTTAAATAATTCTCTAATGCTGAACCATTTTGAAATGTCGAACTTAATCGAAAAATTCGTAAATATTATAACAAAAGTATTTAAATTTATTTCACCAATTTTTCATCATCTGTTAAATTAGCAAATTTCTAAAACCATTCATTATACAAAATATTTTTATTTTCTTTAAACAATTTATTTACAAAAGACTTCAACACATTCCAAAAATTAAACAATTTATGGTTTACAACTTTATTTAGCCAAAAAATGTTTTGTTTTGTTGTTTTAAAATAATAATGATGGTGATCGCTATAATAATAATAATGATCCACTAGTCAAGACAATCTTGTTAAATTTCAAAAATTAATCAAAAACTGGATTTTAAATATTTTTTTTTTTTTAGTTCTTTTATTCTTAAGTTTTTGTTTTATTTTTTTAGTTATTAATTTTAGCCCGGTTATTATAACATTTATTTTTTTTTGTTTTGTTTGCTTTATGATAATTTACGTTAAACATTTTAATCAATTTAAATTTTTAAACATATTTAATGATTCTATTTAGTTTTATGGATTTTTAACACCATCAAAAGAAAAATAAATATTTCTTTTATTATTATTGATGAGTTTTTTTTTTTTTCTATTTTTATTAATTTTAAAATAAATTTAATGAATATTTAAAAAAATCAAAAAGCAAACATTTAAATAACATAAAAATTATGTAAAATAAATGTTACATGGAGTGTTTTACATTTGTATTCATTTTTGGTATCGATTTTCTTTCTATTTAAGGTCCCATTTCCATAGAAGATGAAGTCGATGTTGATGTAGTCGATTGCAGTGATTCCGAAGAACCTCCAACCAAATCTCGTCGTTTAAATAGTTCCAATTGTAGCACTAGCACCGGCAATCTATCACATACCCAACTAAATAACAGCACAGCCAGCAGTGTAGGACGTTCAACGCCACCTCAATCACCGGCCAGTGATTTAGATGGTGAACGTTCATCTCCCGAACCAGCACCAAAGGCCCCAAAAATAGTGGGTTCTTGTAATTGCGATGATTTGAAGCCAGTACAGTGTCATTTGGAAACAAAAGAATTATGGGATCGTTTTCATGAATTGGGCACAGAGATGATTATCACCAAAACTGGAAGGTAAGAAAAACAGAAAAACGCCATACAGTGTAAAAAAACTAAATGAAATGTTGTAATATCAGTCTGTGGAGCTGTTTTTGTTTGTTTGCCTGTCTGTCTGTCGGTCCGACTGTATGTTTAAGTATTATGGCAGTTATCATGCAATTGTGACATTAGGTGGTCATTCAGCGAAGCCTTTCAGGGAGTTGTGTATTTTTTTTTTTTTTTTTGCTGAATGCCAAAAGCAGCAGAAATGACCTCTACTTTAGTTTTTTTTTTTTTTCGATATTGTGCCGAGTTTTTTTTTCTATATGACAAATTGCGTTGTAATGTGAGTAGATTAACGCGCCAGGGTGATACATTTGCATGTGGCAACACATTTAATCCTTTACGTGTTTGTTGAAATATGAAAAAATAACGACATTTACAAATATACCAACAATTTTAATAATTTATTATAGCAATACAAAACTAAAAATATATTCTTGGGTTTTTAAACAAAATACAAAAGAATTTTCAATTATTTTTTGTATTATTTTACAAAATTTTCTTAAAACTTTTTTAAAGTCCTTATTAATGTAGCCTATTATTAAATCACATTCATAGAATTAAAGGCTCAACAACACTAATTGTAAAGACAATTTATTCATTTAACCAAAATCTATTATTTGATGATAAATTTCCAGAATTTGATATGTGTGAGGTCTAATTTTATGTTCTCTTTAGTTTTTGCAATAAAATGATGATATTGAAAGTGTAACAATGGGCTCCTTAGTGTCTGTGTACTTTCATTAATCTTTCAACTACAATCAAAAATCCCTAAAACAAATTTCAAAACACGCAAAATAAACCAACCTTAAATATTGTAAAAAAAATACAAAATCAAACTAAAAAAAAAAAAAATGTAAGGAAGGCGTTATTGTTGTCAACATATAATTTTCTAAGCAGGATTTTTAAAAACTAAAACATAAACTATTGTATCTATAACAGTCAGTCGAGTCGAGTCAAGTCAAGTCAATCTTCACAGCGGGTTATCCTATAAATATTAAGACTAAACATGTGTTTAACACAATGAGCCGGCCACACACAAAATTTTGTAAATTTTATTTTCTACTGACTTAAAGGCCGGCCAACACCTTTAT
The DNA here is from genome assembly GCA_951394005.1 of Protophormia terraenovae. NCBI lineage: Eukaryota > Metazoa > Arthropoda > Insecta > Diptera > Calliphoridae > Protophormia > Protophormia terraenovae. The sequence goes on from OX596074.1 coordinate 151,755,044, forward strand.
AATACAACAACAATATAAAATCACATTTACAACATTAAAAATCAAAATAAATGTGAGTATATTTAACTCGGCATGTAACCTGTTCTAGGGTTATTTTTAACTGGCTTTCAATTAGTCTAAATCCAAAAAGGAATTGTTGTTTTAAATAAGTTTCTAACATTAAAATCACACCAAGGAAATAGAATAGTGTAACAGGGCAGGGCCATTTCACACACTCACAAACACCGTATTTAGTTAGTGGAGGATTAAAATTAATTTACACCAAAGCCAACATTTAAAATTTTATATTAATCTTTATTTCCTTCTTGTTTTCTCATTCTATTTTTAGACGTATGTTTCCTACCGTCCGTGTAAGTTTTTCTGGTCCTTTAAGACAAATACAACCTGCCGATCGTTATGCTGTTTTATTGGATATTATTCCTATGGATTCAAAACGTTATCGTTATGCTTATCATCGTTCAGCGTGGTTAGTTGCTGGAAAAGCTGATCCCGCTCCACCCGCTAGATTATATGCTCATCCCGATAGTCCGTTCAGCTGTGAAGCTCTCCGTAAACAGGTCATCTCATTTGAAAAAGTGAAATTGACCAACAATGAAATGGATAAAAATGGACAGGTAAGAATCAAAAGTAAACTTTTAAAAAGAAGAGATAATAAGAAATCAAAATTTAAAAAAAAAAGTTGTTGAAATTATTTTCTATCTTTTTATACACTTAAAACCGAAAAGCACTATTTTATTTAAAATTCTCATTACAGCCATTAACTGTAACATAATTTTCTTTTTATTTTAATAACAAACAATAATTTTTTTAAATTTCATAATTTTCTTAAATTGTTTAATAAATTAACAATTTCACCAACTAAAAGAAGAAAAAAAAGTGAAATTATTTTGTATGAAAAGCAAAATAATTGTTTTTAAACAAGAGAAACAAATAAAAGAAACGTTTTAATAAAATTCTTTTATAATTTTTTACATTTAAATATACATTTGAACAATTGTCAGTCCGTCTATCCATCTGTTTGTTTGTCAAACACGCAAGTTTTATTTAAAACATAAATCTCTTGTTGTTTGTGAAATGGGGTTTCAAATGAACACAAGAGCACAGAACTGGAAAAATAGTTTATTATTTAAATTAATTTCGTTGTTTCTGTATTTTTTTTTTTTTTTTTCTGTTTTTTTGAGTAACATAAAGGTGGTGGTTAGTTATTTTTTTGTATACAGACATTTTCATACAATTCTCCAACAAGTTTTCCCTGTTTTATGCGCATGACTCTTTAGGTAACAGGAAATTTGAATACTCTTTGCGAGATTTTTTCATATACATACGCTCATTTTGATTTCTTTTACAATCTCTAATACACCATTTTGTTTTTGTTTGTGTGTTTTTGATACAATTTGTTAATAAAGACTTTTTTTTTTCTCTTCTTTTTCCAGATTGTTTTAAACTCTATGCACCGTTATCAACCTCGCATACATTTGGTGCGTTTAAGTCATGGCCAAAGTATACCCACAAATCCTAAGGAATTACAGGAATTGGATCATAAAACTTATGTCTTTCCTGAGACTGTTTTTACAGCCGTTACCGCTTATCAAAATCAATTGATAACCAAACTAAAAATTGACTCAAATCCTTTTGCCAAAGGTTTTAGAGACTCTTCACGTTTGACCGATTTTGATCGTGATCCCATGGAAGCTTTATTGTTGGAACAACAACTGAGGTCTCCCCTAAGATTATTCCCCGATCCAATAATGCAACAATTTGCTGCCCAACAGGGAGCTGATCCCACCTCTATGGCCATATTTGAAAAAGCCCGCCAACATTTACAAATGTTTGGGGGCAATTCTCCCTATGCCCAATTAATGATGCCTCAAATGTATGCCCAACAGGCACCTCCTCCACCTGGTCTAGGAGCCTTCCATATGTTCCAACAACAATGGCCTCAATTGACCGCCGGCTTTTTAGCTTCTGCCAATCAACAAGCTGTAGCTCAGGCTCAAGCGGCTGCACAAGCACAGGCCCAAGCAGCTGCTCAGGCTGCAGCCCAGGCACAAGCTCATGCCAATCGTACACCACCTCCACCACCCACAGCCTCAACACCATCATCCACCTCCTCGGGATCACCGTCGCCAGATATGAGACCTAGACAATTTCAAAGATTTAGTCCATATCAAGTACCACAACATCCCTCGGGGTCAGCACCCAGAAGTCCTCCCCATTAAACCATAAAAATTACAAAACTAGACTATGCCAAAACCAGTATTACAAAAAAGAAAACCAACTTAAACAATCTTTAGAGAAAATCTTTTCAACGAAAAGATTATAAAAATAAAATATAAAATAATTCTCATCATTCAGTTTGTTAATTTGTTTTGTACAGTTTATTTTCTTATTTTAACTAATTAATATTGTAAATTTTATTAATTTTAAATTATGTGTTTTTTTTTTTAATTTAAGTTTTCTTTTAACGAATTTAGACAAATTTTTAAAAGTTATAAGAAAAAAAAAATCAGCTTAGAGCAATATTATTATTATTATAATTTAAAAGAAAAACCTAAAGGAAACTCTTATGTATTATAAATGTTTTAGCTAAAGAAGAAAAAAAAAGAGAAATAACAAATCAAAATCCTTGAAATTGTAAATTGTTAATTTTTTTTTTTTTTTGTTTTCTCTATTCCTCTTCTACAAACTATTTAATAAGTATTTGTAACTATCTCTTTGTATTTTATTATTTTAATTTCTCTTGTGTATAAATAAAGTTATTAAATAGTTATCAGTTTGTAATTGTCTAAGAAAAAAGGCTATAAATGTACTATAAAATATGCTTAATTTAATTTTTTAAATGTTTTTAGTTGTGTAGGAAAAATAAAAACAAACACATTAGTATTAATTAAATATTTATAAATAAATTTTAAAAGAAAAAAAAAACAAAAAAGTTATAAAAAAATAATAATTTAATGTGTGAAAGTATATAAAGAAAGAAATAACTAAAATTTAAATACACTCATAAAAAAAAATCATGAAAAAATTTATAAACAAAGTAGTTGGTATTTTTATTAAATTAAAAGGAAAATGGGTCAAGAGGGTGCAAGTATTATGTATACAATCAAGTTTAGAGAGAATGTTACAGGTCCATTTATTTATTGTGGGGAATGCCCAGCACATATTCAGTCTGGAATTGAAATAACAGCAACATTTTTGTGAATAAGATTTTTTTCTAAAATCATAGTTCACATTTTTAGACGCTTATTTGTCATAAAACCATTTTCTTCCAAATGATTATTAAGATTTAATTTTAAAAATTAATTCTGTATTTTGTTTGCAACAACTATTTGATGTGAGTGTGTGATAGAAGTGATATTTGTATTTCTTTTCCCATATCTAAAAACTAACTTTCATAGGATCATCTATCACCACCTCGTTAAAATGTTTCAATTTCAATGGATACTACCAAACTATAAAGAAGGGTGTACTTAAAACAGACTCATGTTCACATTGAACAAGTGACCATAACAATGAATTCGTTATACTTCAATATAGTTAGAGAACTAAAACTTACATCAAGGATACGAAAACTGTATCATAGTAAAAGGCAAATGAATTTAAATATTGAAGAGATTTTTTAAAACTCACAACAAGTTAAACTAATTGGAACAAGAATATCACCAGCACCACTGGAACAAAAACTAAAACAATTTGTGACGCTACAAGTGTTGAGATTTTCTATTGCAGTTGTTTCATATAAATTCCCACAATAGAAATAATGCAAAAGAGGAAATTGTATTTTAATACTTTTAGATTTTACGCCCAAATTCCACAAAATGTTTTCCTGCTGAAAAGCGTAACAAACTGAAGACAATTTTTATGGGGAAAATGTTGTTTAATTAAGGATATTGAAGTGTGAGAGAGTGAATGTTTGATAGTAAAGGATATCAAGTGTATGAAAATGAAACGAAGCAGAGAGCCTTAAAAAAGGAAATATAAGATTTGATTTTAAAATTTTGAACAATTGAAATATTGAAAGAAGACAAGTGCTAATAAAGAAAAAAAAGTTAGTTTTAGTTTGGAAGATAGAACTTCCAAAATCTGGTCTGGTGAGGTTTTAAATATAATAAATCATTTACGTTATTTTGTTATTATTTGTTTAAAGTATAGACATGTATGTATTCTTATTAACATGTGTTTTCAATAGTTACATATGTTAATAAGAATACAAACATGTCTTAATACCACTAATTTTGTAGGTGTAATTGTATCTATTACCTCAAGTAATTAACTTTAATGTAAAACAAATAAAAAACTTAAGATAAAAATCTTGATTACCTTAATTACATTTAAAACAAATGTACAAATTGAAAAATAAAATGCGCCAGTGACATAAAACATTAAATACACATGTAAACGTACAAACAGTTTAAGGACAGTGGTTTTACAAGCAACTGATAATAATCAAAAATTGAGGATACAAAAATACATTAGTCAATATTCTAACAATAATTACTTTCTAATCACTTTGTGAACAAAACTAAATAAAACCACTGACAAAATGTAATCGTGATCTTTATACGCATATTGCGGTTTCTACAAAAAAAAAAAAATAAATAAAATGTTTGAATTTGTGTTTAATAATCAAATTTATTTTATATGTCAAATTTTTTTACTCTTGAGAAAAAAAAAAAAAAGTCAAAATTATCATTAAGGTATCAATATATTCTTTAATGAAGTTATTTCCCCCCTCATGCCACTAAATTTCTTAGTAATTTTTACAATTTTCCACCTAAACCACATAAATATTTCCCTCTTAATTTAAACATTCTTAAATGAAGGCAGATTTATTTATTTTGTTTTGTATTCATGTTCAGATATTTAAATCTTCACACCACCAGCGAAATATTGACTTTTGGAGCAGGGGGAATTTAACGAACACACAAACAGACAAAATAAGTTTATTTGAAATTTATTCCAACACAAATCAATATTTTGGCCACCTGATAATTTTTATGTGTTGGAGTGTTGTTAAGGTGGCTGGCTGATAGTTTTTACTGGGAAACGCTCTTTGACACTTTGTGTTGCATGTGTATATATAAATATACATACACAATATTTGTCTTGTTTGTTGTAAGAATAATGACACAAAGTTTAAATGTCAAATTTGACAAAATATTTAAATCACTTTATATTTGAAAATTTATAACTTTTCTTTTGAAATGATATGGGGCGAAAATGATGGGATGGTACAGCCAATTAGTGTAAATTATTTTAAAATGTTTAGTTTTTAATGAAAATTAAGTCATGGACAGATGTTCTTATTAAAGTGGTGGGTGGGCGGTAAGGTGGATGACCACGCCCATTTTTTGTTTCCGAGTTTACATTGATCCTTAAACTACTTGTACAAAATTTCGTTGACATTTTAACTTTTATGGGAAGTGGCCGATAAAGTGGGTGGACCACGCTCATTTTTGGTTTCCAAGTTTATATCGACCTTTGTACTATTTACAAAAAATTTCGTTGTCGTACATGCTAACAGAAAAACTAGTTAAATTCGAAATTAAAATTTTTTTAAAAATTATTGCATCGTTGTATGGTTGTTAAGAAAATGAAACATCTACTTACTTAAAAAAAGATTAAAAAAAAAACAATCAACAAAATAAACACCTTTCTGAGCAGAACTCAAAATTTAAAACTTTTAAAGCCAATTCACGATGCCCTCAAGAAGACTTATAGTTTCTACAGTGATTTCTTACTGTTGTAGTGTGCAATTAGAATAAAATAAAATAATTACATGTATTACATATATTTCCGAAATACTGATCTATTTTCCTATATTTTTTTTTTTTATTTTTTTTGTATTCTTTTATAATTTTGCAATTGTTTTAAAGTTTAGCATATGAAGGATATTCCAAAACAATAAATAAAGTTGATAAACCATGACCTTCATATATCATATTATTACAAAAGATAGAAAAAAATTTTATTACATTGAACTAAATATTGTAATCAATTAATGACCATCATAATTACTAATATTTTCTTAAAACTCATCATTTATAGGGTCATTAAGTAAGACTTTTTTTTTTTTTTTGTCTTCACTTCTTGTCATTATCATTGGCAGAACATGGAAAAAAGTCTGCCGTTAACTGTTTTTATTTAATTACATAACTTTTTTTTTTACCTATTTTCTGTACTTGACCATAAACTTTATATGCTCTTCCTTTACTATGGGTACGAGTATCAATTTAATTTCATAAAATTAAAATTAATTTTTATTAACAAAAAAAAAACAAAAAAGCATAAAATACCGAATCCCAAGAGTTAAAAAAAAGACAAATGATATAAGATATGGTAACATGGTAACTGCAACAACTACTATAGCTACGAGTAGATACTTCCAATAACAATTAATTTTTGCAAATTTTCACTTTGGCTGACGGTAATCAGTGGCGCTAGCGAACGTTTGTGTTGCACTCATGATGACTGCACATAAAAATCGACCGACTAATGTATTAACAGTAAACCAAAATTAAAATTATATAAGACAATTAGTGTAGATAATGGTCGAATATGTAAACATGCTACATAAATTGTATTTTTTTTTTTTATATATATATAAATTCCAGTACAAATTGCATTTTAATTTTAGCGAATGGAATGACAATCAGCGAATATGGTCCAGAGTTTTTGGAAGAAATCGAACATACAATCTGTAGACTGAGAGACTAGCTCACTAGTACAAACAAATAAAACAAACCTAGATATTCGAATAAATATAATATTTGAGTAATTCATAATCGACTAATTATCAGATGAATATTCCATTTTATTTAAATTTTGAAGGATTACACAGACCGCTATGAGCAGAAGGTTGGACTCTCAAAACAGGACAATTACCTTTTGAATACTCTTTATAAATTAATATTTGCAAAAATGCAAAAAAAAAAAAAAAAATGAATTTAATACCAAATGAGTAGATATTTTTACTACGACAATAATGTTGATGACGAACAAAATGGTAAGATGAAGGATGGTAGTGATGACGATGATGATGACGATGACTGTAATGACCACAACCTATAACAACAACAACTCAAACATACGCATGATGGCAATTGAAATTTGTAATCATCAGGAGAATAAGGCGTTAGTATCAAGTTTGTCTTTTTTTATTGTTTTTGTTTTTTGTAACATGACATTTTTATGCACAACGACATGGTTAAAATCGCTGCGTAATGCGACAATCAGAGTTGTCACTTTGTTGCATCAATGTTTTAATATTTTGCCTCAATGTTTATTTAGTACGTATGTATGTGTGTATATCATCCAGGAGTTGAGAGTTGATGTGATGTGCTGCATAACGACGATGCCGTTATTTTCACACTTGCCCCATGTCATTATCTCTTTGAATGTGTGTTTGCAAATGTTTTAAGTTTTTGCCGCTTTTTTGTCATTGTCATTCAATTATTGCCCTTTTTTCGTTGGATTTCCCTCAGCGATAACAATGATAATGTTTGTAATTGTTATTTGTTGCAAGTATGTTTTGGATTGAAAATGTTGAGAGATTATAGTGTTTTTCTTAATTTTAGTGGTTTAGTGGAAAACATGAGTGCGTGAAGTGTGTTTAACACGTGTGGAATTAATGATTTTGCAAGTGTGTAGTAAAAATCTTCGATAAATGTATTAATTATTTTTGATAGTTTCGGTTTTATGTACATATTCATACATGTGAATGTATATGTGTTTAATCAATAATTGTTGTAGACGTAATGATTGGATGAATTGATGTTAAAATTAAATCTGTTAGTATAACATGTCAAATTACAAAAATCAGGAAATAGTTACTTATAACTACTGCCACTTTTGATGTTACTACATATTTTTAATTTCATTTAACAACTTTTACAAAAGAACTGCTGTTACTCTTTCATTATACATGTGTAAGTATTATGACAACTTTCGATATCCGCAAAATTTATACACAGAAAAAAGTCAGCAAAAAAATTTATTCAATTAACTTGTTATACCCACCATCAAAAAGATGGGGATATATTGATTTTGTCATTCCGCGTGTAACATGTCGAAGGAATCATTTAAGACCCCACAAAGTATATATTTTCTGGGACCTGGTTGAATTCTGAGTCGATCCGTCTGTTGAAAGCAGGATAGAGCTCGAACGGGGCAACGTTTGCTTGGTATTGAAAATGGGCAAAATCGGTTAATAAACAAAAAAGTTATGGGCTAAAAACTAGAAACACAGGGTGTCCGTTTTATACTTTTCTGCTCGACATAAACTCGGAAACCAAAAATGGGAAACTTTGCCGCCCACCTCCCATATATGGTGATTGTTCAAGGACCAATGTAAAGTCGGAAACAAAAAATGGGCATGGTCCGCCCACTTTACTGCCTACTTTGATGGTGGGTATATAGATTTGGCCGGGCCGAATATATTCGCGCTTGTTTTTCTAGAATTTGGTCCATAACTATTTTGTTTATATACCGATTTTTCTCATTTTCAATATCAAACAAACCTTATAAAAGACAAATATTTGAGCTAAATTTGAATTTTGAATATATTTACACATGAGGTAAGTTTTTGGGAAAATACAATTTTTGTTAAATTTGTTAATAAATAATTAAATGAAATTTGAGCAAACTTTCACAACATTAAACTTTAACGGTCTTATTGAAAATTCTCGCTTTTTTTGTTACTAAAAACTTCTAAAAAGATTTTCTTCTCTTTAATGCCATATCCTTTATAAATATATTTATGATGTTGGTATGAAGAAAACCATTATTTCTAACATTTAATCCTTAAGAATTTACGCACACTATGGAAACGAGTTTTATTGCTAACATTTTACTATATTCTAATAGAAAAACTATTTTATTTCTTCCCATATCCCACATAGATAATAATCTCAGTTAATATTTTGGGTTAGAAATAAATAAAAAAAAAAAAAAAAAAACAAGTAAAGCCCAAAAATCTTAAACCAAAACGTTTGGCAAATATCTAAGCTTGAATGTCAAAAAGCTTTTTGGATTTCTGTATGGCATTTTGATACTATTTTTTAGTGAAGAAGATAGGGAACTGAGAATAAAGAAGTTTATGGTCTACAACAAACAAAACATTTTAACTGGTAAATAAAAATAGATATAAATAAGCTACGTCTGGTATTAAGCAATATAAACGCTTTAATCTTTGTTTTTGTTGAAACATTTTCAAACATCAGTAGCGGGATTTTCAAATGAAATTTGAAAGGAATTAAATTAAATGTAATTTTTTTATTATTAAAATACATTAGTTATACATTTTTTTACCAAATGAGTTACAGAGAAACATAATTTCTAAGTTGTTTAATTTTTGTTGTGACAATATTTTAGAAAAAAATTTTGAAAACTATTCTAAATATGGAAAGTTTCTAAGTATTCTCCTTTATTTTATATGATTCACTGTGCTGTTACACTCTCGTTTATCCCCATTTTCAAAAGGAGTCTCCCCAAATAATTCCTCGTAATTGATTACTCTCTTGGTTTACTCCAATATACTGAAATAATTTCTTTATAAGGAGTGAGATTGAACAAATCTTAACATATATAAAATTCAATCATTTGGAAACGGTTTGATCTTACAGTTATGTTTTTTATTTTTTATTTAATTGATATTATATTATAGATCACAGAAAAAAACTTTTATAGTTCTAACCATAGAAAACAACTAGAACTCTAACTTGCTCACAAAAAACTCAATTGTCAAAAAAATCTAACTCTTTGTATGTGTTAGTAAAATTTTCAACAGAACAAATTTATACGTGTGAAGAGAATAATTTTTTGTTTCTGAGCGAATGAAAAGTGTTGGAGTTCTAGTTGTTTTCTATGGTTCTAACCGCTACTTATGAACTCGTGGACTTTTTTTGGTAATTCTTCCATTAGATATTTGATAGATGTTTCATTCACTTTTTTTTAGAAAAGTTAACCCATCTCCTTTTAAAATCTTCAATATATTGGAACATCTTTTTGGTGCTCTTCAATTCTCTTTTCACAAGAGCCCAATATCTCCCCACTGGTCTTAGCTCCGGACAATTTGGAGGATTGACCTTTCTTGGTACAGAAAACTATGTTATTGTTTTGGTACCACTACAGTCTTTCTTACCGTAGTGACATGTTGCCAAAACGCGCCAAAATGTGTGCACACATTGTGCTCTCTTATGAAAAGAAGAAGTCTTCTTTGCAAACTTTCTTGATGTATATTTCAGTATTTATAGAGCCCACCTTAACAAATTACTTGATTCTTTTGCTGCAACTGCATAAAGCTTACCATACCAAAATTTTTTTTAGGAAATTTTATCTGCTTTTGGGTCTTAGACTTGTCTTTAACATTTCCCCGAGCATTATCAACATAATAATTTTGGCTTGGAAGCTGGGAAAATCTGCCAGTACAGCTTTTTGGACTTTGTATGTTTTCTTTTTTCAGTAAATAGTCAGACCACTGAGCTAACCAGGCTGCTTTTTTACCAATTTTTTTTTTTTGGAGCTCTTTCCAATGTGCTTTCAATTTTCATGGCCTTCCCAATATCCTGTGCGTTTTTCTTCGCAAACCAGGTTTCCTTTGAATCATCAAATTCTCCTGATACTGTTTAATAACATTGAAAACAGTTTGACGGTAGACCTTTAATTCTTGGGCCAATTTTTTGAAGGACCAATTTGGGTTTTTTTGAAAATGTTTAATAATACTTCTTTTTCGTTACTAATTTTGATCAAACTCACAACAAATCAATATAGTTGTCATTAAAAATAATAACTGACTTATTTTTCAAAGATAACTAGATCAAAGACAAAAAAGATTAAATATTGCTTCCGACAAAGTTAGGAGGCAAAATGTGTGTTAAGGTTTTTTCGATCTCACTCCTTAGTATAAAAATAAAAAAATCAATAAAATCTTTTTTCCTGAAACTTTTGAGTTACATACTCATCATTTCCAAAACATAAAAATAAATGTCAATAATGTCAAATGACATTGTAAGTATCGAAATGTAAGTGTTTTAGAAATTATATTCCTATGTATTAGTATAAGTGTAAGTGTATTCAGTAGTCTAGAGTAATTGAGCCTTTAGACGTTGACACATGAAACCCACAAAAAATTATATTTAATGTTAGTAATTGAGATTTTATATCAAATAAATTAACCAGCTAACAAAATAAAGGGTGATAATAGTATTTACCAAACCAAAATATTAAAAAAATATTAATATTAAAGGTTAAATTGTAGAAGGGAACTAAAGCCAACAATTATATGTGGTGCGGCAAATAATTGTAGGTTTACTTTGCATTGATCGCTCAAGCAGTATGTCTTCCTGTCACTCAGCCCCATAATTTGTATAAGTGATTAGTTCAATGTACAATCATAAACATACATGTATGTAAGTATGTAATTCTTGTAGTTGTCCTTCTAAAAAAAAACACAACTGAAGGTATTTTCAAACAAATGTTTTTATGTTAATAAATAATTGGTTTGTCTTTTCCAATAATGTATGTATGTAGATGTCTTGTCTACAAAGTTTCATTTCGTTCGTCTTTGATTTGTTTCTATAAATAATTTCCTTATGATTTATCATTAGAAAATTGCTACGTGTAAATCAAATTGAATAATTTATTACAAACAAAAATTAAAAAAAAAAAAAAAAAAAAACGAAAGAAACAAAAGAAACAAATCATAAATTCGATTCTTATGTAGAATATGTATGTATGTATGTATGTATGTATGTATGTATGTATGTATGTATGTATGTATGTATGTATTTATTGCGAGTAATTATTTACATTGGTGTATATTATTTTTAGTTTGAGTATTTTGATTTTCTTTGAAATTTATTAGAATTGACATTATTTTGGGAATTGTATTCTAAATAAAAATAAAAAAGATTGAATATAACTGACATAATAAAGTTTTTCTCTTAATTTTGCAATCGTCACAAAATAAAATTATTTTTAAAAAGCTTTAAGAAATAAGTATGTCTTAAAATTAATCTAAAATAGGAATGGAAAAAGGATTAATTCTAAGAGACATCTCTACTCGACTAGATCCGAAAGTCAACAATTTTGTAAGAGATTATATTAATGAAGCGCTTTTTGGCATTTATAATGCGTGATTTTTGATTTTAAAGTTTTTACAAAGTAAGAAAAACTATTTTTCTTAATTGAATTTTTTGAAGTTTTATTATTATTTTCTTTTCACAGGAAGTTATATATAATGTTTTAAAAAGCTCTTTTATAAAACATTTCAAAAGCTTTTAAACTTTAATTTGAAATACTAATATTTTATGATTTTTTTTTTTTTTTTTTGTTTTTGTCTTCAAAACGTGTTAAACTGTAAAATATACATCTGCTCTTTTAATATAACATCAAATTCTGTTGATACTTAATGGATCATAAAAATATATTTATGCAATAAAAATAGCAAACACCTACAATCCAAACCATTGATGAAACGAAATAAAATAAAATTTAATTTATAATGTTAAAGATATTTGTTAAAAAAAGTTAATGTGTTTTTCTTGCCGAATATGTATAAATAAGGTAACTAAACATTTTGGGGCAATAATAAAATTCGATTATAGAACTATAAATTGTTTTCAATGATTAGCGTGTGATTTTTTTTCTTGTTATAATTTTCTGCTATTTGCACATCAAGCGAAATAATATTAATAAATTTAAAGTCAAAAAGGTGGTGGTGGAATTAAGTAGTTAAAGATTTTTGTTTAGATATGAGATAATGTTTTGAACCATTTCCAATAAAACATCCCTTTTTTGAAAAATCTAATGAAATTAGTTTTTTTTTTTTTGCTGATAATAACAAAATAGAAAATACACTTGTTAAATAGAAATAAACAATTTGAAAGGACTTGTAAGTTAACGTATGAACATAATGATTAACAAACATTTCTATTATTTGTAACACACATACAAACAGGTCGTACATATGTTATAATACACTTGAGAGTTAATACTACATACATAGATATATTTTAACTCCCAATCCCACATTATAGGACAGAAAATTCAATAAAAATTGTGGGAAATTAATACAAGTTTCCTTTCTCTCTTCTTTTTTTTTTTTTTTTTCTTTTTTGTAAAAATATTATTTATTATATTACGAAAAAATATTGAGAAGTAATTTTTTGTGGATAATGATGATTGTTGAAATTGTTGTCGTGTGTTATTGATACTTTATTTCTTGGTGTACTTTTACAGGTCTAGGTGGTGGTGGCACATCTAGAGTAGGTATATTTTTCCACTTGTCTTAGGTATAATTTTTTTATTTGCTCGAATTTTAGAGTATGTGTATACATGTAGAGAAATTTTTTGTCAAAAGTGTTTTAAAAAAGCCCAGTATTACTAACACAAAAGCAAGTAATAAAGAAATAGGTATGTACATCAAAATTCGGGGGTGGGTCCTTATATGGGATCTGTGGACAATTGTGCATCTTTTGTAATGAATATCGCTATAAAACATGTGTATTCATAATATTAAGTTGATCAAATAGTTCTGAATATAACAAATTTCAAAATACTTCGTCCATGCACCAAAATATTGACTTAGATAGACATACCAGATAGATGGATGGATGGACATGGTTAATTCGACTCAGAAAGTAATTCTGGATACTTTAAAGTGGTTTCTGAACATTTTGTGTTTATTACAAAACATCACTACAAAAAATTATTAATCCTAATGTTATTAATAAACTTTTCAAACTATTTTTATGCATTAATATTTTTTTTTCCAGTGTATTTAAACATAAATGTGCATAATTTGGCATTACTTTCTCTCACTTATGTAATTTTTTCACATATATTTTTCTTTTACTACACATATCATTTTATATGTGTCGAACGTGACTCATACTCGTTAAATTTTGTTGAGAGAAGACATCAGAGTCACATATCAATTCAAATTCACACACATGAATCCAAATGACTTTTTACTGACACTTGTCACTTTTATAGGTTTTTACGTTTACAAAACGTGGGAACAAAGTGCAAAAATTAAGATGAAAGAAACCCAGTCTAATATTGGTGAATACAATCCATAAATTTGCACACTGTATAAAAAACCATTGTAATAGTGACACAAAAAAATTACTTTATAAAAAAAAAAAATTATTGATAGAAATTTGAGACTTTTCTTTAATTTTGCTAGAAATTTTTTGTTATTTTATATTTTCGCAATAAAATTAAGTTAAATATTAAGTAAGATTTTTAATACTAAATAGTAGATTTTATATATATAAGTTCCAGTCGTCTAAGTATAAGTTCCCAATCGATTATTGATATTCTCACACGATCTCAAGTAATTCTGCTATTGCTCCCAAGATAGCAGAATTACTTGACATCGTCTATTTAGCTTTCACCAATTGCAAACAAATCTCAGGTGGTTGCATTAATACGTAAGGTTTTTGTCTTCATGACATTCATTTTCATCATTTAAACGTCCCTGCAATCCCCACAAGGATCGTGTCCATAACTATATTAAATAGAAGTGGTGACAGGACGCAACCCTGTCAGACAACTATCCCAACTCTCACCGATCCACTCAACAATTTGCCATGTATTATCCTACAAAAGAAATTACGGTATAGGCTTTATATAAGGCGTATGAGTTTGAGTGGTATTCTCCTACATGTAAATGAGCTTCAAATCACTGTGTTATTTAGAAGCCCTTCTCGAAGTCTATGAAGCATAGATACAATGGTGAGCGCCACTCTACAGACTGTTCCACAATAACACGTTTGGTCGATGGTGGATTTATGGGGTCTGAATCCAGCTTGTTCCTGCCTTAAAGTTGGTGTCACCCTGTCGGAGATCCTTTTGGCAATTATCTGGGCCATTACCTTATTAATTACGCATAGCAGAGTAATGCTGCGCCAGTTATTAGAATCTGTCAGCTCGTTGTCGAGATTTTCACTCTACCAGAATGTTCGAATGATTGGAAATATTATTCCAGCACTCGTATATGGGTCACACTTCAAGAGCTCAGCAGAGATTCCGTCAACTCCGGTGGATTTGTTTCCTTTGTGACTGCTAATTGAGTTCGCAATCTCCTCCATAGTGGGACATGCCGAGGCTATATATGGGTCATCCACGTGAGATTCACATAAACATTCCATTCGTAGATGACGGACATTTCCTGAGAGCATTCGACCTGGTGGTCCGCCCATACTTTAATCTGTTACTCCTCTATCGTCGCAAGTTCACCGTTCGCACTTCTAAGGGGCCTTTGAGTTGTCGTAAACCATTCGTGAGTTTCCTCAGAGACCTATACATATCGCTGGTACGATGGCTATCTGCTGCGATTTATGCGTCATTGCTGATTTCGTCCAGCCATCTCCTTTTATCCTGACGAGCACTACGTTTCACTTCTCTATCGAGCTCGTTTTAACGTGCCTACAGGTGTAGTTTAACACTACGAGTCCGATCTCTAATGAGATCAGATTTCGTGCTTTTCCGTAGTTCCATTGCTCGCCAATATAGTGGATTTTATACTCAGCACCAAAAAATGAAGCTGCTTTTCATTAGTTTTAGTTGGCGAAAAGTTCTGTGTATGTATAATTTTCTACAATTTGTTTGGCCCATAAAAAACTTTATTGATAGTCCATTATGACTTAATAGTAATACAAAGAAACGAACTTTATATTTATTCAATACATTGTACTTTCTTCTGTTTTTCACATAAATTTCAATATTATATTCCAATAAAAACGTATTGAAAAAAAAAACGTCATTAATAATAATTACAATTAACAAAAAATTACATGCATTTCCCGCCAATTAACTTTAATCAACAGTAATAACTCAATTACAATTTATTTATTTACAAAACAAATATTTAAGAGCCAAGTAAAAAGATTTCAATAAAATTTTTTTTCTGTACAAAATAACAACCATTAATATGACCTTTTTGTAATTGCTATTGTTGTTGCATAGAAATTATATAAAAAAAAAAAACTAATATTAAGTTAATTTTGCATTGTGAATTTACGCATTTCTTAACGCATTTTATGTGAAACTAATGCCAGGCATTTTATTTAATTTCATTTAAGGTTCTTTTTACAATAAAAATGTATAAATAACAAGCGTAACAAAACACAAAAACAACATAAAACGGAAGAAGTTGGTGTAAAAATTGCGTGTCTTTTTGGAAAATGAAAATAGAGTTGCCAAAGGGCGAAATTTAAAAAATTATTTTAAAGGAATAAAAAGTATATTTGTGTTCTTAAAAAAAAAAATAAGCAAATTTAATTGAATGTCAATTGGAAAATATAAAATTTTTTTATATGTCGTTATTTCTTTTTAATTTTAAGTTTATTGAGCTCCTTATTAGTAATTAATCACCACAATTAACAATCAAGTTAATTGTGGTGATGGATGATGAATTGTTTAATTTATAAAATTTCAATCTTAATAATTCTTCTATAATTTTTTTTTTTTTTTTGCAAATATTATTTGTAAGTTGGCAATCATGTTGTTTCCTTTTATAGAATTCATTTCCCCACAAGTGCAAAACTGCCAACAAAATGCAGCGTGTAGAACGAAATATTGTTAACAATATTTTACCGCCACATTCTAGTGTTTAATTTCAAATGAAATGCGTAATTTTGCTAAATAATTATTTCAAGTGCGTTTTAAAGTTGCTGTTGCAACTAGAGTGACCATGTTGAAAATGCAAAGAAAAAAAAAAACATGTAATTTAAAACATATTTACAGTAATTGAGAATTTTAATTGGTAATTTCTTTGGAATTATTGTTATTTTACACTATTTATAGTAGATTGCACAGTGTGGCAGAATCGACAACTTTTGGAAATAAATCTGTAACTTCTAATTGGCAGATTGGATTTGTTAAGTTTTTCATCGCCTGCCAAATTTTTGTTTCTCGTCTGATTTAAAATATTCATATATTTTTGTAGGCCTTGATAAGACATGCAAAAAACATGCTTGTGTATGCTATTTATCTCTTATAGTTTTCGAGTTGCGTTATTTGAACTTTTCTATCTCAATTTTGAAAGTTCTTGGTCCAGTTTTTTTCAAGGTTGGAAACCAATACCGTTATGAATACCGATACCGATTAAATACCGTTTAAAATTGGTTACCGTAACTGATACCGATACCGAAATTAGTATTTTGTTAAAAATACCGGTATACAAATATCGTTTCCCTCTGTACCGGTATTTTAGTTTCGGTATTTTAAAAATACAAATTTTCAACATAACATTATTCTTAATAATAAGAGTTTAATTAATGTTTGTTTTAAATTTTGTTTTAAAGAGAACATTTATAAATATATTTTTAAAGAGGTTTCAATGCCTTAAACCTAATGCTAATCCTATTTGATAAAAAGTCTTACTGCGAACACAAAAAATGCTTTATTTTTATTTATTAATATGATCTCAATTATTATCATTTGAACATACTGTTGAAATTATTGATAGATTCTTGATATTTGCTTCTATGAAGATTATTTCTTAATTTTTGTGTCTCCAAAAGATCGACAAATGTTCTTCAGAGAGTTATAACTTGGGCTATCTTTGAAGAATGAATACCAGGATTTCTCGGGAAATAAGCGATTTTTCATGTCCCTCTCTGAGGTAATTTGGTCCGTGATTTCCGGGAATTTTAAAAGCACTTAACTGAAAGAAAACTGCATAATTTTCAACAATAGGTTATATATTTTCGAAATTTGTTTAACGAATATAATATAATATGCTAAATCCAGCTGGGAATTATGTATACATATAATTTCATTATTCTTTGAATAGCTTGTATAGGATGAATCTTAAGTATGGATTCAAATTAACATCGTATCAGCACTAAGAAGCAGCAAAAAAAAAAAAAAAAAAAACTTATTGAAAGGATGTTGTAGACATCTTAAATATACGATATAAGTTTTTCATTGGTATGGACAACATCCGGAATTAATCTCTAGAAGTTTGAAAAAAAAGCATTTAGAATTTTAAGAGAAAAAGATAGCCATCTCAGACCTTATATCATTATGTTCCAATTATTATAAGAATTTGACATTTTTCTAAAATATTTTATTCGATCAACAATGTTGATGGAACACCCTTTTGAATCTAAAGACAATTTTATACCATTTGAACTACACTTTAAAAATTATTAAACTCTGAATTTTTAATAAATTCATTTTCAAAGAGATTTTCGAAGCTTGTGTAAAAATTTTTAAATCATTTTCTGGCTCAAATACGACATTTTTTGATACATTCTGATATATATATGAATAACGACTGTGCGGATATCCAAAAACGTGTTTCACAATGTATAAGTCTTAATTAATTTAATTTGAAAAATCAGTACAATAACAATTGTTTAAATTTCTTTTTCTCTGTACATTTACAACTCTGTTTAAACTTGATATTCGAAAGTTTCATCTCTTATTTGGTCTCAATTATTAAACTAATGATTGAAGAGGTATTTTAAGTATTTAATCCGCGATACCGGGGAGATCAAAAAGTCCGGGAAATTTTCTCTTGAGCGTTTTCAGAGTTTGAATTACATTTGAATTTCTTACTTTTATTCAATCTTGGTTATGGCGCAACTTTAAAAACTTCTAGTGAGTAAATGGAACAAAATTATACCAATTTGTCTTTAAGAAGTCGAGTTTAATATTCCTAAATGCTTTGTTGCCATAAAACAAGCAATTGTAAAAATTTTATGAAGTTCTCTAACGAAAAAATTCATATTTCAAACATTTCAAGAGAAAATTATTAATTTAAAAAAATACAAATATGTAATTTAATCATTTCTCCGCGAAATTTAATTAAAAATTATTTAAAAATTTGACTTTTTAAAATTTTTCCAGTTTTTTAATAATAACGGTATTTACCGGTACTTTTGTTTCGGTACCGGTATACCGATTATTATAATTTAAAATACCGTTATCGATGCCGTTACCGAAATAAAAAAAGTCTAAAAAGTCTCTACACTTTTTTCTTTAACTTAAAAATTTGTTTAACAACATATAATAGTTTGCCCCACTATGGATTGTTAAATAACTATTTTAATATTTTTTATAACGAATTTAGAACAGAACTGGAAGCGAACATGATTAAAACAATTATTATTTAATTAAGAAATGTAGATATTTTGTGAAGAATTTTAAGAATCAAGTTTATTTTATAAAAATATTTTATATAATATTTCGATTGAAATAGAAGTTTTTCGTCAAATCAAAAATTTACTAATTACTTATATAATAATTATATCGTTTGACTTTTTGTTTAATGAAACTTCTAAAACTAATTTTTAATAAATGATTTCGTTTGAAATTTGTCACTTTTAGAACTAGCTCAGCGGAAGCATTAAGGAAAGGTTGTATAACCAATTTTTTAATCAAATATTTTTTATTTTTTCATTTTATTCTTCATTCTAATCAAAGGCCATCTTTACATCAATTAAATTTTTAGTTCTTAAAGTTGCTAGACTCTGAAAATCTAAAATCTTTAACAATAAAATATGTACTTAGTTTGATTTAAATAAATTTCTGAGAATAAACATTTCTCATGGATTGTAAATCATTTATAGGGACGGAAGTTTATATCCTTGACATTTGTAGCAGAATTTTCAATACAAAGTTCTTAAACATTTTAAAACATTTATAAATAAATATTAAAGACACGCGTGCCGTGTCCTTAACTGAAGCAGCACGCAAACAAAAAGCTAAAATTCAAAACAATTGACTAAATAAAAATTATTATTGTAAAGAAAAAGAAAATCAAATATTTAATAGAATTAACAAAAGAATTAATTCTTTAGAGTCCGTAAAGAATCTTAACAATATTTAACAACTCCCGCGGATGTCAATATTTTATTGCATTTTGTATTGTTGAGTTTTTATGAAGGTGCTGCATTAAAAGACAAAAATCGCAAGGACGCTAAAAATGAATAAAGGAAATTTGAAGAAATTTCCCTACAGGATTTCATTATGGAAATTGCGCGTGTCACTTATATAGTTAGCGATATAAATATTTACAAACGGATAATACTTTTAAAAGAATTTCAAGGATATAAGAGTTTTAAAATAAAAATTAAAATGCTAAAAATCAAGGTTCAACTAAGTTAATGAAATGTCCAACAAAACACACATGAATGTCTGTATTTGAGTAGTTATTTGACACAGTCATAAATGTGCAACATACTAAAGAAGCTGCTATTGAAGGTCACAACAACTGAAGGATGTTATAAAGCAATAAATTGTCGTCACATCATAAACTGCCACACGCAGTTAATGATTTTATTTCAGTTGATTTAAATGAAGGTCACACACATACACATATCACCTACAATTTTTATGTTCTATAGGTTCTTGCAATACCATTATGACAAAATCATAATGTGACATTATTAAATAAAGAAATTAAGACAAGGTCCTAAAATCTTATCGTTTTCGAAGGATTATAATTTATTTTAATCATTTAAAAATATGTAGGTGGTCGTTTTCTAATTGAGACATTATTAATGTTAAAATCCAAGAGAGAAATTTGAGGTCATATACCAGCTAAGAGATGGAAGAAGATGGTGATGCTTATGCTTAATGGAAATTCCTAGGTTTGTAATTATTAGGCAAATTAAAAAGAGACCAATACAAGGTGTTCATTGCAAAGATAATTAAAAAAATTTCTTGTTTGTGTAACGAAAACTTCAGAAAAAATTTAATCAACTTTAAAAAAAAAAAAAACTTTTCAAACTATTTTTTAAAATAAATTTTCCAACTTCCTCTCTTAATGTTTTCTGATGTTTCTTAGATGTGGTTATTTGCTTATTTCATCTGTTTATTTTGTCGTTTAACACAATATTGTTCATTTTATTATAAATAATGCTTGAGATCATAAACAATAATTAAACAATATGTTGACTTAAAAGCATAAAAATATAATTTAATTACTTGTTCTACACTTTCTCAAACTGAAGCAACAATCTCGTACAACATTATACAACTAGTACAAACAATATTTTATGTTCTATGTATTTTGACTTTGTGTCGTTAACTATTTGATGTGGTTCCCCATAAAAAAATAAAAATTGTTTGCTTTTTGAAAGCATTCCAGCCGAAAGAAACCAAAAATAGCTAAATAGTTTTCTGTTATTCATCTGTTGTTTATTCATTTATAGAGTGAAGTTAATTTTTTTGAAAAAATAAACAATCACAATTTAATGGGCTCGTTGAATATTTAGAAATTAAAAAAAAATCTTAAGCAAAAAAGGTAACATTTATATGCGCCATACTGTCTAGAAAAGCAGTTTTTGTCATGGCAAAATTCATATCTTTGGGGAATCAACGTCGTTGTTGTGTAGGAAATTTCGAAACAGTTTTTATACGATTCCAAAAATGGAATGTTGAAGATTTAATAAATAAAAAAATGCGGATGTGGCTGTTTTTTTTTTCTTTTTTGTCTTCGTTTTGTACTTAATTGACAATGTTTGATGTTTTTCTAGGTAATAATTTATAAAATCAAATAGCGTTATATTTTATAAACTTTATTTAGGTGATTTCTCAAAGTGAATTTATAACAAAGTTGTTGGTTTTATTGCCACTAAAATAAATACTAAATATAAATTTACAAAAATAAAAAATAATAACAAAAAATCCATGATAAATTAGTTGGTATTTAAAATAAATATTAGAATTATTAATTTCTCAAATGAAACAAGTAATATTCTATTCCGCTTGGCCGAATCTAATCGAATCTATAGTTCGTTAGATACGCGATTATTAATATTTACTTTGTATGTACATATATGTTTATCTCAATTGTGGAATTTGATATGAAAATTATTCCTACCACTTTAAAATTTTCTCTGTAGAAATTCTTTACTCTTCTGCTGCTACCGAAAAATATCTTAACACACGTATTTTTTATCTACTTATCTTTGAAAAATATATCAGTTATTATTTTTAATGGCAACCATGTTGATTTGTTGTGAGTTTGATCAAAATGAGTGACGATAAAGAGAAAAAAATCCAAGTTGGTCCTACAATAAATTGGCCAAAGAAATAAAGGTCTGCCGTCAAACTATTTCCAATATTATTAAATAGTATCAGGAGAATTTGACCATTGATAGAAAAGATGGTTCGGGGAAAGTCCACATGATATTGGGAAAGCCAAGAAAATTGAAATCATATTGAAATGAGCTCCAAACAGATCTGGTAGAAAAGCAGCCCGGTTAGCTCAGTGTGAAAAGTTAAAGACAATGCGGGCTTAAAAACATACAAAGTCCAAAAACTTCCAGACGGGAATGCTGCAAAAAATTTAGAAGCCAAGAATTCGCACGGAAATTAAAATCAAATTTCATACAAAAATACTCATGTTGTATGTATAATGGACGATGAAACATATGTGCTGGCAAAATTTATATGTTGCTAATGCTCGAGGAAATATTGAACATAAGTTTAAAGGGGCCTTCAGACGTTCAAATATATCTAACAATAAATTTGACGACTAAAAAATGCTTTAAAATACACGTTCAGTTATTTTTATAGTTTTCGCAAACACTTTTGAATAAATTAATAAATTATTACCAAATGTTTTTATAAATATATGTACAATTGTGTTTATTGAAAATTTTACGTATAAAATCCAATATTTTAATTTTTAAATCGTACGACTTGTACTTAGACTTATCATCAAACCAAACAAAATATCAAAAAATTTTGATTTTCTTCAAACAATAGTACGACTATCGTATTCAAAGCATGGCACTATCAAAAGTTTTAATCATCAGACAAATCGTCAGATAAATTTGATCGTCTAAAGTGGCCTTAAGAACCAAAAGCAGACAAAATTTCCCAAAAAAAAAAGGTCTGGTATGGCAAGCTTTATGCAGTTGAGTCAAAAGAAGCAAGTCATTTGTTTCAGTGGGCTCTATAAATACCGAAATATACATCAAAGAATGTTTGCAAAAAAGGCTTCTTCCTTTCATAAGAGAGCAGAAAGTGTCCACATATTTCTGGCCCGATTTGGCATCATGTAAGAAAGCTCTGGAGTGGTGCCAAAACAATAACATAGTTTTTGTGTCAAGAGAGGTCAATCCTCCAAATTGTCCGGAGCTATAGATATTGGGCTCTTGTGAAAAGAGAATTGAAGAGCGTCCCAATATATCGATGATTTTAAAAGTGACTGAAACAACTATCAAATCTCTAATGGAAGGGTTTTCAAAAATGGTTCACGAGTTCATAAGCAGTGGTTAGAACTATAAAAGTTATATTATTCTGTGATCTGTAATATAATATCAATTAAATAGAAAAAATCAAAACTCTAAGATCAAACCATTTCCAAATTATTGAATTTTATATATGTTAAGATTTTTTCGATCTCACTCATTATTATCTTAGTTTGCGAATTGATATTTATTCTGAGACTATTTGTGTCAAATTTCGTTGCCGAATATACTTTTGTTTCGTTTTTTTTTTTTTTGCTTTTAAGAACACAATGAGCGGACAAATATTCGGATTGCTTATCTTTATCATTTTTGACAGATAATATCTTCCTAAAATTAACCATTCTTGAGATATCGTCTGAAAAATACGATCTCATAACTTTTTCGTTGAATAAAATTTGGTACTCCAAGGTGATTCGCCAAGAGCCCTATCGTGCTTTCGACAGACAGATAAACGGACAGACGGACGGGCATAGCTGAATCATCTTAGAATTTCTCGAGGACAAACACAATTGTAATCCTTTTATTGATCTATTGAAATCTAAAAATTCTGTTTCAAAATTCTCTTAATAACATTTGTGAAATTTTTCATCAAAATACGGAGAGTCATTGATAGCACAGAGTTACAAAATGAGAAAACAATTTCTGCGGTACGGGGTTTCTCAGTCAATTCGGATACACGGTATTAATAAATACTAAGCCTCTAATCCACTTTTTTGAATTGACTCTAGTTCTCGCAATAAATCGCGATTTTTTAAATTAAAGAAGTTGCACTATATATTGAAGCCTACCTCGAAAACTACTTGTCAAACTTTGTTCAAAGAAATATCTAATTTAAATTATCTTCAAGTCCTTTTTACATTATTCTTTAATAAGGTCAACAATTATGGTGATATTAAGTCCATCTTTTGAGAAAAATTTTTATTTTAAACAAAATTTTAAGAAACATTTCTTTCGTAAAATCATTAAAATTTTGACACTTTCAAATTTGTATGGTTTTTAAAAAAAAAAAAAAAAATTTCTTGAAATTTTGTATAAAATTTAATTTTTTCTCAAAATATGGGCTTAATATATCCATAACTGTTGACCGTATTGAGAAATAATGTAAGAATGACTAAAAGATGATTTTAATTAGAATTTTTTTATATATTTTTTTTTTTTAACAAAGTTTGACAAGTAATTTTCGAGATGTGCTTCAATATATAATGTAACCTTCTTAATTTTACAAATCGCGAGAAATAGAGTCAATTCAAAAAAGGAAAATTATAGACTTAGTACTTATTAATACCGTGTATCCGAATTGACTGAGAAACCTCGTGCCGCAAAATCAGTGTTTCCCTGTGTAATCAATCATTAATGGCATAGGTTATTGTTTTGGGATCTTTTTATAGAGAAAATTTGATTATATGGCGTTTAAATTTTGACAGAACATCTTAGGCCTAAAGGTTTTTGAAACAGTTTTTTACCTCTTCTGAAAATTTAAAAAATTGGATTTAAGTTATTGTGTCAAGAGTCTACGGATATATATTTGATTATTTAATAAATACTTATATCTACTGATTTCTTTATATTCTATAACTTCATTATCTATTTACACAATTTCCCCAGTCATTATTAATGTCTCCTAACGCTAAAGGTAAATAAATCATTAATAACTTTTTTAAAAATACAAAATAAAAATCACCTTAAAATCAACCACAAAATTTCACACTCCTTCTCTTAACAACCAAGAATTGGTTACACATTATCTATGATGGACAATCAGAGCCTTCTTTGGGAGACGTTAAAGACAAAGACTTTTTTTTTTGTATTTTGAAATTTTTTTTCTTTAACTAACGCCAAATGATTAATGATGTCAAGACAAATGGTAGACACGAATTTCCATCAAAACCATGATGGACATGATGAAATGATGGTTTGGTTAAAGATTTATTTTGTTGTTCTTGTATAATCCACTTGTAATTTCGTAGAACATCACAACAACATCATTAAAAATACATATTTACCAAAAGTCAGAAGCATTAATAAAAATGTTTTTTGTTATGTTTGGATTGTGGGCCCAATCGAACTGAGAATGATTATTAATTGCAGACAACACTTATTCGTATTTGTGGCCAGTTTATTTAATTTATTTAAAAGTCTTTGTTGATTTGTTTTCTTTTTTCTCTCTCTCTTAGCCCATGTTATTAAGGCTTAAATAGTAGAGAACTTGTAGATACGATTTGTTTTGCTTGATGATGTTGATCTTACATGTTTTTTTTTTACATCTATTGTCTTGTAATGATAGTGTGATGCAAAGTTGCATCTATTGTTATTTAACCGTTGGGAACAGGCGCCGTTGTTGATGGATTCCTGTCCAGTTTAACATGTCTACATCATATGTTAAGTTGACACCTGCTGTGTGAATGTTCAAGGTGAAATCAGGACCGCACAATTTTCATTTTAAACTTCTTGTTAATAGGGTGCTGTTTGGTTTTAATAAAAAAAATATAATTAAAATTTATAAAAATTTCCCAACATATTATTTCTATATAAAAATGTCGTTCTTAAAAAAATTTACATTATTTTTCCATAAATTTGATTGACATGAATCAATCGTATGTGATTGGTTGTTTAATTAATCTTGAATTTATTTTGTTTTCTTTCAATTCTTTCACTGTTATTTCCTTCATTTAATTTGGAGTTTGATTTTTACATTTATTTTTATAATTCAAATATAATTTTATTTTCCCCTGCATTTAATTATAAGTTAGTTATGCTCTCAGTTAAGAGTGCCGGTTAGTAGGCAAAACAAGTTCCACCAGCTTTTTCATTGAAGTTTTCTTAAACTTGGCATAAATTGCAAGTTTTATTTAATATTTTTTTTATTTGCAATACGTTGTTGAGGGGGAAGTTATACCAAGAATTAATTTACAATTAAAACTTTAGTAAATATTATTTGCTTAATCTATTTAAGTAAAGCTTTATATATTAAGGATTCAAAAATGTTTATTTATAGTGTTAAGTTTATAAATAAATTATTCTAATAAAATAATATTAAGGAGTAGCATACCTTCCCTTTGCTTGCAGTTTCTACTTTACTCTTTACAACTTTGACTTGCTGATACTTGTTGGTCGTTTGCAAATTTCAGTTTGTTGTTATTGCTGCCCAAGAACACTACTTATCAGACTGAATTCTATAAATGTAGTAAAATCATAAGTTCACGTAATAAATTTTAAAGAAATTCATGAATTCCCAATTCAAATAAAAATAAAAAAATTTACATTTCCAAAACTGTACCCTAAAAGATTAAAGAAATAAATTCCTAGAATTTTATTATAACAATCATAAAACTAAATGTTTAGTATTTCATATCTTAGAGAAACAATCAGTGTGTCTAAGCAAAAGTATGCGAGTAAGATACAAAAAAAAAGGTGTTGGAATTTGACGCGTGCCCCTTTTTTTCTATTTTGTGCGTTATATTGTGTTGAGTACGATGAAACAAATAAATTTATTATTAAATATTGAAAAAAGAGAATTTTTCATAGCTGTCAATATATTTTTTATATGTTTTTTTATATTTCATTTTATTAAATTGGTTAGAAAAAAAAATGCAACATAATTTTTTTATGAAATTTGTTTAGTCATGGTTGCTGCAACAAACAGCCTTATTTAGATGAGAAAAATAAAATATTTAGATAAAGATACAACAATTTGAGAAAAAATGAAATGATCTTACTATTTTTTAGAAGGTGGATAAGATGTTGTAATATAAAATGTGTTTTTAAACGATGTTTACACTGACAGAAAACAAGTATACAAATTATTTATTATGAAATTATATTAACTCATTCAGAAAATTGTACTTAAAATTACTAACCTTTTTTGTTCAAGTTTTATATTTTGAGGAAGCGCTGATGGTGTAAGATGAACATAGTAAATTCAATAATTTTTCTTTATTTTGTAATAAATTATCAAAAACTAAAAATTTACTTACTTTTTCGTAATAAAATATTCAAACTTATCAACACAATTGAATGAATTATTTACTAACATATTTGTTGATTGATTTTATTTTTTGAATTTTCTGTGAAGGCTTTGTAAAATATTTTCCATACAAATTTGACTAATAAAAAGTATATGAATTTAAATTTTGTATTATAAATAACTCCTTTAATGTTGTATATTTTATATTATCAAAAACACTATTTTCTGAAAGTGTACATGAATAGTATTCCATTTTTATTACCCAGCTAATATTTCAGTTATTAATCTATTTACAAATAAGTACGATTCCAGCTAATCGTTTCGTTAAGTAGACAAACAGGCATTTTATAAAGAAAAGCATATACAACAACCAGCCTTTTTTCCATATCAAACATAAAAAGATTAAATATGAGGCAATAATCATCGAAAATGGACAAAATGAACAGAAAACCTTTAAAAAGTACCATGACAATGCAAAAAATAAATAAATAAAAAAACACTTTAAAATCTCTAAATTGAATGAAACATTGTGGCGAGTGCCTTGCTTGTTATGATGTTGTTATAACTTCTCCATCAACTCTCTACGTGGAATGAAAAGAAAAAAAGAAAAAAACATTTCGAAAAGATCATTATCAATTGAAAGCTTGTTGCGGAATTGATAGCGGCGATTAATTTGTCTTGTCTAAAAAGAG
Organism: Protophormia terraenovae; assembly: GCA_951394005.1. Lineage (NCBI taxonomy): Eukaryota > Metazoa > Arthropoda > Insecta > Diptera > Calliphoridae > Protophormia > Protophormia terraenovae. Next base: position 151,782,922 of record OX596074.1, read on the forward strand.
TGAGCCTGTATGTCCGTCCGTCCTTCTATCTTTACATAAAGTATTGTTTAACACTCTGCTAAACACTCTAGAAGTGTTTGAAGAAGGAGGAGTTGACGGGGGATGGTCGTCATATTCATTGTTGTCGTGCGACGCGTTCCAAATATGATAAACGAGATAAAGATATGGTAGGGGATAAGTAAGGTGAGTGAGCCACAGAAATGAGGATCATGAGTGGGCATATTTTTCAATACATAATAATATCAGAAGTTTGTATGAAAAGAGAACAGAAAAATAATATTCGTAACCATGATTAGCTAAAAAACGTGATCAATGAAATTGAAAGCTAATAAATTGGAATTTCAGAAACCAAAAAAAAAAAAAAAAGAGAGAGAGAAAAAAAATTCTTAACACTTAATAAAAATGACAATAAATTTTTTATTTCTCAACAAAAATGTAATATCAAAAACATAAAAAAGAAGTATTACTTTCAAACAAAAATATATGTATGCCAATCGAAACAGAAACTCTTTTAAAAATGACTCATATTTCCAGCACTACGACCACCCAGAAAATCAATTGGACCCAAATACAATGGTCAGTCTGTGGCAATAAATCTCAATACCAATTTTCTATTGTCAATCGGTGACCAATGGTGTCAACATCCAAAATTATATTCAATTGTTTCTTTTTTATTATTTTTTTAAGATTTCAAATATATTTTCTATTTGAATTGTATTGTATTTGGTGTTTTGAATTATGGTCTATCGTTTCGTTTACAAACAATATAAAAAATTATTGAAAACATTCAAACGCAAATTAATACGTTTCAATTTATCAATGTTTATTCCAATTTTTTGGTTTCTTTGTATTTTTGTTGCGCTTTAAGCGCACGAGTTGAGTTTGAAAAATAAAAAATAGAAATAAATACTAGTATATAATGCTGGATAAACAACAAAAACAATTTAACAATAACAAATTTATTAAGATTCGTATGTGCATAGAATCATTTCATATTTTTCGAAAAAAATTGACTTAGTCTCTAAAATTAGTCTCTCAGTTAATAAAAATAAAGAGTACATATTTCAGAAATTGTGTTCAAGAAGAAAAATAAATATTTAATAATTCACTTGCTTTACTAAGCTTTTTTACTTAATTTTATTTGACTAAATTCATTGACTTATTAAATAAAGTTAAGTACGTAGAGTCAATGCGTAGGTCAAATTTTTAATTATGTATACTGTATAACTGTATAAAATCTCATTAGAATGTAATTCTAATTGGAATATAATATACAATTATTTCTTCGCAACATATGTTTAGCAACATGTTGCTTTGCAAGCACAACAACTTTCGTTTAAATTAATATATTTACCAACTTACGAAACTAAACCTGATTTTTGTTAAAAACATTTTTTTCTACATAAAAATAAAATCAACATTGATTTTCTGTCAACACTAAAAAACCAATTCGATTATCAAACATTCTTTCAATTAGCTGCCAAAACTATCTAGGTAACGTTTAAAATAACTCTGCCACAAGTGTTGAAGGAGAATGATTTTGTTCTCAAATTTAAATAAAATATGAAATTTGTTGTTTTATATAAAAACATACATATATAATATTCGTGTCTGACAACAATTGCCAACACACATTATCAAGGAATTCTATTACATTTAATATATTTTCTATGCTAAAAATCTAAAAGAAAAAAATAAAAAATAAAATACTTCGTATAATAAAAAAGAAAACTCATTTAGACGTTTTGTTGTAAGTTACAATCTTACATTTAGTTTAAGTTATTGAATTTAAAAAGTATAGTTTTGTTTTGATGTAAAAATTTAACGAAAAAGAAAAAAATAATAAAGGGTTTTGATCAGATGTTCTCAAACAGCGATTGAAGAGGTAGTGTACAATTTGTATAGAATAAACTACTCGTTTTAGTCCTTGAGATGCTCCATCAGTTTTATTATATTTTTTTATGAAATTGAGTTTAAACGACAACTTATAAACAAATTTATACAGAACTATTTGTTATCTTTGGAAATAATATAAAAATAGGGCTCATATAATAAGGAATTACTTCATCAATCAAAATTTATTTAATTAAAAAGTATTTAAAAGCACTTACCATTATTTAAAATTTTTTTTAGTGCCTTTCAACTTTAAAAATGCTAAATCTATATAGCTCTTTCACAATCGATTGAGAATCACTGGATTAGCGAAATTTATATTGTGTGCTGGCATGCGTTTCTTGTATATGATGTGTTGATATTTTGTTTTTCAATTCTAGCTCTACTGCTAATAAACTTACAGGACTTACCGATATACATACATATGTACATACCAGGATGGTCAGAGAGGCAAAGGGAGCTTTATTAGTAGTAGTATACATTTGTTAACTAAGAACACACAAAAAAAAGGGTTAAATGTGTTTATTTGTTTATGACTCGCAGCAGGATATTTTTTTTCTGTTATATTTTTTATTTAAAAATTTTATCCATGTGTATTCGTATGTACGAATGTTTGTTATTACTTACAGGAAAGAACCTGCATGGATCAGAAGGTTTTAGATTTCGTTTATTTTAGTATGACAGTCAGTGTTTATTTCTTTGTAATGTTTGATTATTATTTAAACTACAAAGAAATATTATAAAAAAAAAAAAAAAAAAATACTACAACTAATGTGGAATTTGCATGTTACGAGCAGTTAACAACTTTTCGTTTAGTGTCACCAATACACTATTAACTATACTAATACATATATATATACATACATATTGTTCTTCTACCAACACTTTTCATTCTTTTTGTTTTCTTATAATTTACATTTAGTTTTTTTTTTTTTTTTCTTACTTTTGTTATTTTAACTTACAAAAGAGTTAAAAATGAAATTAGAAAAAACTAGGTTGATTTTTTTATTGTTTTTTTATTAAAGTGTTAAAAAGGTTAGTGAAATAAAGGATTTAGTTTAATGGCTTTTTGTGTATTGTTGTTGTTTTATGAAAATCTAGTTTTATTTCCTTTTCATCACAAATCCAACTAAACAATAACTATGAACACTATAATATAAATATAGTTTATATATGTAAGTATCACTTACTGTTAATTCATTTATGAATGAATGTTTATTTTAAATAAATAATTTGACTTGATTTTTACAATTAAATTGTTTCCGTTTAAGCAAAAAAATAAAAATAAAAGAAAAATAATAATTACAAAGTATATTAAACGTTATATTCTTTATCCAATGATTTTATATGAGAAACATGTTTAAAAGATTTCAAAACTCTATTTAATAAGGCTTTTTAATCGAAAATAATTTCTACTTTGAAGTAGATAGGAAACATGAAATTAATAATATGGAGCCCATAATACTGATAAATATTTAGAAGGATTTTTAAAGTACCTGATCAAGTTCAGAAGCTTTCACTTATATACAATTCTTACCTAACTTTTGACGAATTTAGAACAAGTAGAATTAAAATTAAAAATCATAGAACTATCATATATTTTAAATAAAGATAAAGAAAAAAAAAATATTATATGAACTCTTAACTATCAATCTACTATTAAAAAATTATTAGGGTGACCCCAAAATGAAACATATTGATGTTCCCAGATAAACTGAAAATTAACTTAATTTTAAGATACTATTCTCAAAATAGTTCGTTTCGTTGATATTATCTTTTCATTATCTTTTCACGAGCTGGATCAAAAATATGTATCATTTATCAAAATCGTGCAAACGGCTCTTGAGATATAGTCTAAATTGGACAAACCATTTTCGAGTTTTATGATATGAACGTTGAATAAGTTTATGATATTAGTCAGAAAATAACGTCACCGAAAAAAATTGAAAGCAGATTCTTGTTTAGCTTGTCAGATTCTATCTAGTTCACCTATTTTTGTTTACAGAAGAAAGAACAAAAAAAGATTTTTTTGGCCGCACTTTTACTTAATTGTAGGTTATACGTGGGTATTTTAATTTATGCATCAATTTTAATGATACATGTCTTATTTTATTCGTAGCATTACCAGCTTTAAGATAAAGTTGATAAACTGAAACATTTTTAATGTTTTTATTTATCAGAAGAAATTTTAGTAAAAAATTTTGAATTTTGCATGAAAAATTTTTTCGGACACTTATTTCGAAATAACTCCGAAACTGTTGAGCATATAAAAAAATGAAGTTAGGCCTGCTTGAAGGCCAAATATTACACGCCCCTAAAAAATCCAGACCTAATGGAAAAAAACTGAAAGCAGATTCGAGTTTAGCACATCAAAATCCGTCAAGTCCAACTATTCGTCTTTGGGGGAGGATTTTTTTGTCGACCAGTGTTATTTGTTAAATTAAATGTTGAGAAAAAAATTTTAAAATTTTAATACTTTTTTGTAAAAGGTCGAAAATTCAATAGTAAATACCTTTTTCAAAAAAATGGGGTATATTGATTTTGTCCTTCCGTATGCAACATGTCGAATAAATCATTTAGGACCCCGTAAAGAATATATTTTCTGGGTCCTGGTTACATTCTAAGTCGATCTAACTATGTGTGTTTATCTGTCTGTTGAAAGCAGGATAGGGCTCGAACGGGACAACCTAGGGGGACAAAATTTTGCTCAATTATTTATCATATATAAGGTTTATTTGGAATTGAAAATGGGCAAAATTATCAATACCATAAACTTAAAAGTTATTGGCTAAATATTAGTAACAGTGGGTGTACGTTGTAGCTTCATCTCATACTATTCTGTTGATATCTCTTAAACAAAAAAAAAATTTATGTACGGAAAGTTCGAGGGTCGATATAAACTTGGAAACAAAAAATGGGCGTGGTCCGCCAACATTATCACCCACCTCCCATATAAGATGAAACGTCAACGGAATTTTGTAAAAATAGTTCAAGGACCAATGTAAACATTAAATTCATTCTTAAAATTTAAAAATCATCCATTTGTGAAAGTTATATCCTCTAAAATATTTTTTATGATCGTGGTAGTCTGTAGTTTATCAGGTATTACAACAACAAGGTTAGGTTCTCTTCTAAAACTTTTTTATACATTTCAATACGATAAAATCAGAAATTTTGGTGATACAGATTTAGTACTAATTTGTTTTTTTGCTCTCAAGCTGGAAACATCGATACCTTTTTTCGTGACCACCCTAATGTACATAATTATCTTCTTAAACTTACAATTTTGTATAAACTTGTTTTATTTTTGAAATTGTTCCACACTCTTGTTATAAAAATATACCTCCTTACATGCATAGTATATGTATTTATGTATGTGTATTCAACAACATTTACATACATATGACACCTAATTCTATACACCTCAGTGAACATGGTGGTAAGTATGTATGTATGTAGATATTAATGATAATCTATATCTTATCAAGTGGTACACAGTAAGTTATTAAGTTTATAAGTCTTTCATCCTATAAATAAAGAAATAAATAAACGACTTTAATTCATAATTATAAGACATACTTAAGCTGCGGTCTGTTGTTTTATACTTTGTGTGTCTTTTTTCCGAGTTTCAATAGTTGGCGCAAAAACTTCTTTTGATTGTGGAAGTGAACAAACGGAAAAATTTGTCGAACAAAACAAGTGTTGCCACCTGTCATAATACAGTGTTGCAAAATTGCAACAACGTGTAATCGTTTTTATAAGCAATTGGATAAAAATTTGCATGTTGCAAAATTGTCTGGATGTGAGTACATTTTCTTTGAAAGCGGTATTACGATTCAATTAATAACTTCTCAAAAAGAAAAAAACTGAAGTTTTTTTTATTTCTTTTTTTTTTAATTTCAAAGAAAAAGAAATGAAGGAAAAAACAGCAAAACATGTTTGAGGTCATACTTATATACCGGGCTGTATATGCGTGCTGTTAATGATGCACAGTGGAGACAATTGAAAAATTAACAGTAATAAATAGGTAAGATATTAGAATTAAAAAAAAAAAAAAAATAAATAAATTTGTGATAACAGTTAAAAGAAATGCCAATTTTCAGCCAAGTCTAAAACAAATACTAACACCTTAAGGATTGTACTAAAAATATATGACATGTTTCTACATACTATATAGTACATATAAAACTATAAAGCGCTATGACAAACATATCTAATATATCTAATGAGATATAGAAAATTTATCATTTTCACCACACTGTGCTATTTCGTCAACAACATTTTCTTCATGATCTCATTGTAATGATGTTTATTTGTCCTCTGCTCTCGTTTTATTACAATTTGATTGTTTTGCAAAAATATTTCAAATTTACAAGACAATTGTAAAAAGTAATTTTAATAACAAGTTTCTGTTTTGTTTTTTATTTCTCTTATTTAACTCGTTTAACATTAAACCATATAAGAGAATTTATGTGAATGAGTACATGTTGCATCCGATCGTGTAAAGTCAAATGAAGTGACTTCCTAAACGAAGTTTGCTTCTTACAACGAATGCATACGTATATACTCATACTTAAACGGAACCGCAAATTATTTTAATTTGCGTTAAATAACCAACGAGGTGAGAAAACTTTAAAGGAGCTGGATTATTTACTTGGCTCCTCTATGACTAAAGTTTCTGCTGCTGTTGCAGCAGCATGTGAAAAATAAAATATTCATAAACACTTGAAAATGTCTTGTCGTACTTGAAATGACTAAAAATAATACAAATTCGTTATAAAAAAGACGGACGTATAGTAGTTGGTTTTGAAAAGGGGAAAATAATTACAATATTTCTTTTGTGCTTTTGACCCTTTTTATACTATAGCCAGGGGCAGGTGAGGAAAACTATATTAAGCGTTGTTTTTTTAATTTTATTTAAAGAATTAATATATTAAAAAGAATAATCTGTTTTTAAATTTTATGCTTAATGCACAAGAATTATTATATGTAGTTTTAAAATATTTAAAAAATTTTTTATTTTTCTATAGGAAAAGAAAACTTGTTGCTAAATACATATAACATGAAAGTACTTACCGCTCTGTTGATAATTTAATACCTGAAAAGACAAGAAAAATAATTTTTACTTGCAATTTTTGATGACAGGTTAAGAATGTACTGAGAAATGAAATATACTACATTTTATTTCTGAGTAAAACTAATCAACACTATATGACAAATTAAGTTTTGTCCAAAAATATGTTGCGCAAAAAAGTCATTATAATTTAATATTGAAAGTAAAATATTAAGCCATTCTGAATACTATTAATTTAAAACTAAAATAAAAGTTTAATAACTCATTAAGGAGATTTTCCTAAAATATGTCATCTTAAATCATTCGTTAACAAGTGCCAAAATATTCATATACATATACAGAGACAGATCACAAGTCAATAAAACCAATCATTGCCAGACAAACAAATTCTTTTAAAACCTCCATTAACTCCAAGAATTAGCACACTTTTAGGTGCAATAAAATCTTCAAATTCAAAACTATACACTGACATATACTTTTGCTTTCCATGTTGCAATAATGGATTATTAGGTTTAAAATATTTACATTCAACTAAGACGGCGTTGGTGGTGCTGCTAGTGGGACAAACAAAAAATCTCAGTATATGTATGAATATTGGAATGGTTGTCGTAGAGTGTAGTGTCATGCTGTGTAGTTAATATCCCGTTTTTGACTTATTTATGATAACTTGGGTCATTTACGTGCAACCTTTAGCGTTAACGCCATCTAAACAGAGAAAAGTCTTACAAAAAAGACCCTGCACCACACTCCAACTCCAACACTAGCAACATCATATCTTGCCATTTAAGCTTAACCAGATGATGTGTACTAAAAATGTTTTATATCTTGTTGCTCTTGTACAAATTTGTTCCCTTGTATGTTGATTATGTTTTTAACTCTTTATTTTATGTTTCATTTTGTTGTTGTGGATGCTGGTGTTGGTTGCAGTTTATAATACCCCACGCAATTCATGTAGGTTGGCTCCTTAAAAAGCAAAACCACACAATACAACAGCAAATAAAAATTTCTCTAAAGTTCTTCAAAAAAAAAAAAATATTTATATATATATTTTTGTTTAAACAGAAATAACCACAATAAAAATTCGGTAATAAAGCACACGCATTTTCACCTTTAAACGGATAAAATGGAACAGTAGAGACCAAAGGAATTTGACAGTATATTCACTATCACTAGACTATGACTAGACTATGACTAGACTATGACTATGACTAGACTATGACTAGACTATGACTAGACTATGACTAGACTATGACTAGACTATGACTAGACTATGACTTGACTATGACTAGACTATGACTAGACTATGACTAGACTATGACTAGACTATGACTAGACTATGACTAGACTATGACTAGACTATGACTAGACTATGACTAGACTATGACTAGACTATGACTAGACTATGACTAGACTATGACTAGACTATGACTAGACTATGACTAGACTATGACTAGACTATGACTAGACTATGACTAGACTATGACTAGACTATGACTAGACTATGACTAGACTATGACTAGACTATGACTAGACTATGACTAGACTATGACTAGACTATGACTAGACTATGACTAGACTATGACTAGACTATGACTAGACTATGACTAGACTATGACTAGACTATGACTAGACTATGACTAGACTATGACTAGACTATGACTAGACTATGACTAGACTATGACTAGACTATGACTAGACTATGACTAGACTATGACTAGACTATGACTAGACTATGACTAGACTATGACTAGACTATGACTAGACTATGACTAGACTATGACTAGACTATGACTAGACTATGACTAGACTATGACTAGACTATGACTAGACTAGACTATGACTAGACTATGACTAGACTATGACTAGTCTATGACTAGACTATGACTAGTCTATGACTAGACTATGACTAGACTATGACTAGACTATGACTAGACTATGACTAGACTATGACTAGACTATGACTAGACTATGACTAGACTATGACTAGACTATGACTAGACTATGACTAGACTATGACTAGACTATGACTAGACTATGACTAGACTATGACTAGACTATGACTAGACTATGACTAGACTATGACTAGACTATGACTAGACTATGACTAGACTATGACTAGACTATGACTAGACTATGACTAGACTAGACTATGACTAGACTATGACTAGACTATGACTAGACTATGACTAGACTATGACTAGACTATGAATATACTATGACTAGACTATGACTAGACTATGACTAGACTATGACTAGACTATGACTAGACTATGACTAGACTATGAATATACTATGACTAGACTATGACTAGACTATGACTAGACTATGACTAGACTATGACTAGACTATGACTAGACTATGACTAGACTATGACTAGACTATGACTAGACTATGACTAGACTATGACTAGACTATGACTAGACTATGACTAGACTATGACTAGACTATGACTAGACTATGACTAGACTATAACTAGACTATGACTATGACTAGACTATGACTATACTATTGCTGGACTATACACTACTCTTGACTTTTTCCGACTGCACAATGACATAATTTATTTCATATTCCACAGTGGCTTCTTTTCTTTTTTGATCATGTTTCGATTGTATCTACTGTTCTATATTCAAACACTGAGAGTAGAGACATTCATAAGTTGAATTTAGTTTGACTACTTTATACGTCTTAAACATTATCTGAATGGTTGTATTTTTTTGAAGAATATAACACGCAATAATGTGGAGTTAACGTATTTTTATTATTTAATATTTGTTTCTGTATTCCTTTCCTTGTTGTATGTATTTCCTCCTCTTTAACCAGAATTTAATGTTGTAGCGTATGTTTTGAGTTGTCTTCTTAGCAGGACATCATTTAATTGCGAACATGTTTTTTAACACGATGTTGTACAAGATCCAAAAAAATATGTTATTCGTAGTTATTATTGTTGTTGTGTAAGCAGTCTACAAGGCTCTTTGCCTTCCTGGCTAAGTGACTGACTAGGTGACTAGTGGTGGACACACATACCACACTAGCACCTTTACTTGTGGGGGTACCCCTGCTGAGCATTAGGAATGTTTGCTTTTGTACTTGAATGTTGTAAAAGAAGGCTTAAGAGTAGAATATAACAATGAACAACAACATTTCTAACACAACTTTTTCTTTTTATATTTTTCTGAGTTTTGCATTTAAGGCAACAAATACAACAACTTGAAGGTTTTAACATGTGTACTTGCAAATCAGTGTTTAAGGTTGGCTAACAAAGTTTAGGGTATTTACATCGGAAAATTTGAACAGGAGTTTTCATGTTAAAAGAGCTCAAAATTAAATAAAAATTGGATGCTTGACATTTAGTATATGAATGAAGTAAATAAATTGAGACTACTATTAAAACTTAAAATCAACAATATGAAAACTTTTGCAACAACCCGTGCTAACGGTTGATATATTATATTGTTAAAAATGTAAATTTTTTTTGTGGATTAACTTGTTTTTCATTTCCATTGATCATTAATGTTGCCCTTCATGTCCAAACGCAATGCAAAAAAGTAGTGTCATTCCCAACCAACACTAACAAGATATCTACTGCTCGCATTACAAATATACAAACATATATAAGTATGTAGTTAGTATTTACTACTTTTTCTTCATTTGTATATTCCACATGGGTTCTTCATCGTCCGTATTATAGATAATCTTGACCACAATTGATAATTAACAAGTTTTATGGCAATCGAGTAACATCGTCAAGAAGCAACACAAACTGAATGAAGAAAAATATATAGAAGCAGCTGCTGTATAAAGACAACGATGATGATTAAATTTATATTTCCACAGATAGGGAAATTAATTAATAAATTTATAAGGATTATAAAATGTTTATGATCCCAAGCCAAATGAATAAAAAACAAAATAAATAAGAATAATAAGAAACAAGGAGACACATAACAACACTGGCCAAAACGACCTGTTTAAAAACAAAAGAGACAAATTGTACACAAAAATTATGAAATAAAAAAAAAAGAAATTAAATTATCATGTGTTGGCCCAGAAACACATTTTAACGCATAATAAACCAATAAAAATAACTAAAACTGAAAAAAACAGAAGACCCAAAAACACTAATATTTGAAATAAAAAAATAATAAATAAAGACTACAATTCATTACATTTTATTACCATTAATACTTGTATTACGTACAATAAAAAAATTCTTTTACTCTCCCCGCTTACCACATTATGACCCATAACTATTTTGTCCCTTTTAATCAATGTGCTATAAATTTCTTAGTTTGAATGTCCTATATTTTACCGTGTTATTCTTTATGAGCTGGCTTTTTGTTTTTATAATGGTAAAAAATAGAAAAAACAAATCCTTAAGCATGTGTAAATTATTCAAACATAATCTACACTTTCAGCGCGCAATAGAATAATAAATTTTAAGAATTTCTTTACATACAACAGAAAACTAAATAAAAAAAACTCCACCCTGACTAATTTTTCTTAAACTAAAAAATTGCATGACAAGTCAAAGCAAATAAAAATGATGTCCTTGCTTTAAAATAGAAACCAAGCAATAAAGAAAACATAAACTTCATTATTTAGCCAAGTTTAGAGCTTTAGGCCAAAGAGACTTGAATTGAATTGACTTGACCAACCAAAACCAAACCCACCCACCTACAAACAAACCTCATTGTTACATTTTTACCAGACCCTCCTTTTTGTATTTAATTCATGGCTAAATATAATAATGGTTGGTGTTCAGTGACTTGAATACAGTTCTACATTTTATAATTTACATTTTGACTGATATATTAAGAAAATTTTAAACAAATTAACTATTAAGAATATGTAACTATTAGGAATATACATATAATTGAATAGAAACTCTTTGATTTCTTTATAAAAAATATAAAAGGAAATTATTTTCTCTACGAGCATGTTATTGCAATTTTTCTAACATCATTTGTGACAAAATCTTTTTAATATATGTTTAATGTAGGGTGTTCCCGGCTAAAAAAAAAAAAAAACACCTTAATCCGCGTGTTTATCATATTTGTAAAATCTCTTAAATAGAGAAGAGAACTAGTTTTTTTTTTTTTTGCAAATTTGTATTTATTGTTGTTTTTGTTGTAGTAGTCCAAGTAGCATTTCGATATTTTATAAGTTGATAACATGCGAAAATTGTTGAAATATAAATGTGCCAACAACATGTTATTGTTGTTAATAGTAACTAGTAGTCGTTGTTGTTATTGTTGTTCTAGTTGGTTACTTTTATTTATTGTTTAAATTACAACAATTTAAAACGTATGTATATACAAACACACCAATTATTATTAGTTACAAAGTGCAATATATATGTATGTATGTATGTATGTATGTATGTATGTATGTATGTATGTATGTATGTATGTATGTATGTATGTATGTATGTATGTATGTAAGTATGTATGAGTGTGAAATTAATTTCAACTCAATCGGTTGATAATGACGTACCACATTTCTTTATTATTTTTATTTTTGTTGTTGTAGTTTAATTAAAATGAGGAGCAAACGTTCAGAACTATTAATTCTACAACCGGTAAACGTTTTGACCCTGTGTTATAGTTTTCATTTTTTTTTCTTTTTTTTGCGCATAAATATTATAACAAAAACACTTTCTTAGTAATAATATTACAGAGAAATAAAAAGCAACAAATAAATATTTCAGTTATCTAGTTATTAAATGTGATAACATATAATAAATAATTATTTAATTTAAAATAATTAAACATTGTAAATTGCTGATTGAAAGTGATTGATAATTTGTCAGATCGACGTGTTAAGATATTTTAATTTATTACGAGTATTGAACAATTAAAGGGGTTTTGAATAGGAAATTTTACTATAAAAACTATAGTGTTTGTTCATTTAATTATCAAAAAAATAATCTAATAATCACATCTGACATCAACGGTTCTTAGATGGAGGTCCGAGACCTTCAAACAATCCAGGGGGTCGCCAAGACTGTTTGTTTAACGACAATTTAACTTTTTTCTTAGTATTTAAAAGTCGATATAACAAATTTAATTCGTTTTATATTTTTATAAAATTGTAATAAAATTCAACTTGAATTAACTATAGATTATAGAAAAAAGGTAACTTTTACAACACCCAATTTCTGCACAATTCCAGGACAATACTAAAAATAAATAAATATGATTTTAATTGTAGATTTTCACATATTAGTGGAAACATGATATTTTTAATAGTGCCAAATGGTAAAGAAAGCAGCCGGACCGGCACAAAATGAACTGCCTAGTGGAAAATATGTCCAAAAATTTATATTAAAATGTATCAGCAAAATTTACATCAAATGATATATTAAAAATCCCACAAAGAATAATATAACAAATAAAAGTATTTACTTATACACTGTTAAAAAAATTGTGTAACTTTGGCCAAAATATTGAAAATTTTCTAAAATATTGTCAACTTAAATGGACCAGAAAAAGGCACAGTGGAAAACAACCTAAATATGAATGGTGTTAATGTTTTCTAAACAGCCCATATTAAATTATATGTTATTATTGAATATATTTTATTTCAAAAACAATTTTGTTGTAGCAATTATACATTTGTTCTCAATTCACAATTGAATTGTTGGCACAACATGTTAAGCAATATGTTTAAATTAGAACATATTGTGCAAAAAAATTATTTTCAATACCTGAATATATTATTGTGTTTGTAATTTTGAATTGACAACAAAATGTTTGTTTTGTATTGGCAACAATATACATTATTAGTACTTGACAATACTTGATGATTTTTATTCAGTTTAGTGTGCTTCTTGCATAGAGTTAGTTATCTGTTGGCGTATTAAAAATATATTAGAAAACATACTGAATGTATATTTAAAAAAGTGAATTATTTAAAATAAATTATTTTAATTAAAATTAAACTAGAAATAAATATTTTACATAAGTGTTGCAGATTGTGAAAATATTTTTAATGGATAATAGCAAAGAATATATAATATATAGAAAGAAAACTGAAATATTTTTTAAAAGTATTTCATGATGCGGGAGCACTGTTGCCAGATTTGACGATTTATCGCCATTTTGACGATTTTTGGGTCTAAAAATGGCCTGTTGACGATTTGACGATTTTTGCCCCTAATTTCAGAACTATTTTTGCAATTTTTTATATATTATTCCTTAAAATTAAATTAGTTGATACGAAAATATTAACAATTTAAATAAAAATCTTCTTAAATTTGCTAATGTAAATGGTTCATTTATTAGGAAGGATTTATGGGAACCAATATAATATTATTTTATTACGAAATGGCGAATAAACCCTACAAATGGCCTAAATACTTAAATAGTCAAACTAAGAATCCAAAGACATTTTTGATGAATTCATTAAAAATTAAATTTTGTATATATTGTAGATAGGTTCACAAAGGAGCGTATGTGTTTTTTTTTTTTATAACAAGGTAAGATTAATAACATAATTTGGTTAGAAAGTCATACAAAATTACATACAGGTATCCTTCGATTTACGCAATAATTCATTTACGCAATTTCTTTATAACGCGATTCTATTATTGACTACTAACGCGTATAAATAATAGTGACAAACTTTGAATTGCACAAATTACGGTAGCGTATTGGAAAGAATTTATTGAAAAATAGTTGATTTAATGAAATAATGGCTACAAAATTAAAAAATGTAAACTATAAGCGAAGTGTTGCATAATTGCTTAAATATTTTTTGTAAGATTAAAAAAGGGGAAACGGCAAAATATGTAACAAGATTATAAAACTTTAATAAAAGTACAATAAGAACAATCCCAAAAATATGTATATTTTAATAAGTATGCATAAGTATTTATACTTATAATCAGACTTAATAGGTAATGTGTACTTGATTTTCATATTATGCCATCAATATAAAATTAATGTAATTTTTATTAATTTCTTTTTAATTAAAATTTAAATTTTTCATCAGAAAAGTATAAAAACTGTTCATTAACATATAAAATACGTAGTTTTTCATATTGACGATTTTTTTTACGATTTCAAATAGTTTATTTGACGATTTTTTTCTCCAAATTTGACGATATTTCACCAAATTTATCTGGCAACTATGTGCGGGAGGGAAGACAAAAGGAAAAGAAGCTTGTGTGTTTTTTATCTCTTTTGTTATGCTCTTGAAATTAATAAAAAACACACAAAAAAGTCAGTCTCGCACGAGCATTCAAGCAAGAATGTTGTGTTACTGCTTGTTGCTTGAGATACACTCATGAAAAATATCACGACTATCTTTTTTTAATTAAGCAATAATAATTTAATACAATTAGTTTTCATTTTTTATTATAAAATACAAATTTGAAATAATCGTTCGTACTGAATTAAATTTAGTATTATTTGATATTTTTTAATAAGAAATTAAAATCCCAAATTATTAATACATCGTTATTTTTTTAATCAAAGAGTAGAAAAAATAAACATTAAATCGTAATTTTTATGATTACTATGGTAATCGTTGCGATCCCTGGTTATTACTATTCAAATCCTAAATTAGTAAGGTGTATTTCCACTTACAAGTCTTGAATTGACGAAGAAACTTTCAAAATTAAATTACTATAAAAATGATGTTATTTTTTCTAGTGTATAATTTCATAATGGGACAGAAAAACAAAACATACACAAACGTAATTGTGAATGTATGAGTGCGGGGATCGCTGCCCAGCTGTAAAATTTGCGAGGCCTCTACCGCGCAGGCCTCCTAGAAGGCCTTTTTTCAGATGCAGTTGCTCATGCTAACACGCCTTCTCTAATAAGGCCTACATGAATGCCTCATCCCTGCCTTCGTAAAGATCCGACAGACCTTCCGACTTCCCTTCTCTTGGAAGGACCATAAGAAGTTGTATTTTTTTAAATATATTTTGTTTTAAACAACAACTAATCTATTTATAAAAAGTACATTGTTTTAATTCCCTTCTCTTAGAAGGAAAGAAAGACTACAGTATTTGAAAAAGCAAAACCATGCAGAAACCGTTACAAAAACAATATCAAAATTCAAAGCAGAAATTCCAAAAAAAGAATGATAAATCATTTAGTTTTCTCCAATTCTTTGTTTGAATAGGATGTGATTTTCTAAGTTAATTATATTTTTTATTTATGGTTTTTATTATAAGTATTTTATTAAAAACTTAATCGTTCATATTATATCTTTATAATTTTTAAATAATTTAACAAAAATTTTAAGTTTTTTCAGGAATATTAAATAAAAAATCAACAATTTCTATACAAATGTCATTTTCAAATAATTTGTCTTATATCGACTTAAGATGTTTTTTCAAAAGTTAACAAAAATGTTTTTTTAGTATTGAATTTTGTTTTTTTAAGTTCTAAACATTTTACAATAATTTAAAATACAAATAATATATATTTTATATAAATAGAAAAATAGTTTATTAATAGTGTAGAAGGCTTTCTGTAGAAGGACTCTTTTTAGTACTTCTACAGAAGGCCTGCTTTCAGTTTTCAATAAAAAGGTCTTCTAGAAGGGCTGTATCGGGTCGCGAATGTGTAAGGCCTACCTCCCAATGACATCGCGTGTAAAAATGAAATGAACATGGAATGCAAGGAGAAGGTCTTCTGAACATAAAAAAGGCCTTCTATTAGGGCTCTTTACCCCTTCTTTTTACTACTCGGTGGTGTAGTGCCTATAAAAAAAGTAGAAACAAGAAATTGGTTGTTTATTTACTAAAGGAGATAAAATACGATCGCGTATGTTAGTGTAGGGCATAGCATATGTGTTTTGTTGTTTTAAAAGTAGAAATACTTTAATCAGCACCGAACAAGTTATACCTTTTTTAACGTCATATGAGCTTATATACTTTCAGGATATCAAATTTATATTTTAAAATTTGATTTGTGTAGTTTTGTTACTTACGTATTCAAAGTAACAGATGTTAATGTTAAGTATATTAATTAAATAAATAAAAACAAAATATAAAATTATATCCACTTGAAAAAAAAAATATAAAAAAATATTTTTATTTTTTTTTTATTCATATCAAATTAGAGTTTTCTTTAATAATTTTGTTTTATTCTCTAAAGAAGGTGGAATTATATTGAAAAAAGATCTTTTGTAAAAAATATTTAATTTGTATGTACCTACTATATAAAAAAGTTGCTATGACAAAAATAAATAAATGAATAAATAAAAAATAACTTTTATTTCCTGCCAAAAAATAACTTTTATATATTAAAAAAATTCAGTACTTTTGTTTATAAAAAAATTTAAGTCTATAAATTGAAACATTGCTGTATGAATATTCTTTTCTTTTTGTATAAAAAAATAATAACTTTTTGCTTAGAAAAAGGAAATCAAAAAACTTATTTTTTTTCAAAATAAATGTTATTTCTACCCAAAAATAAAAGAAATGAAATACTTTTTTTTTTTTATTCAAAACAACTTTTTTACTAAATAAAATATATATAATTTAAAAATAAGTTTTAAAATGGAAAATAAAAATATTATTTATTTCTATAAAAAAAATATATTTTAATAACAATTTCTTGTTTCAAATAAAATACAACTCAAAAACTTGGAAAAAATCATAAAATAATTTTTTTCCGAAAGGAAAAACTTTATTTACTATTTACTTTATTTTTATTTTTCCTTTTAAAAAATCCAAAAAATGGAAAAAATATGTATTTTTAAAAATGAAAAAATTTTAATATTTTTTTAAATAATAATTTCTAAAATTAAAAATTCTCTATAAAAACATTTTTTTTTTAAATAATAATAAAAAACACCAAAAACAAATTATATGCACATTTTATGAAATATATAAAAATATAATATATAAAAGTAAAATATAACAATTATTAGTTTATCAAAAATATAACTATAAAATATAAATTGACAATTTCGAAATCATACAAAAATTTGTCACGTCACTAAGAAAGGTGCAGATCAGAGTATTTATACTTGTAAAACAACAAAACATGTATGCTATGCTCCACAATAATATTAACGTTCATATCTTTTCCATTAGTAAATAATAAAGGGCTGCGCAAACACATTCATTTTCTTGTCGGCGTAAAACATTCACTTCAATGAACTCTGTTATAGTGAAAAATTATGTGTATAGATAAGTATACCATTCATTCATTATAAGAAAGTGTGAGTATATAAAACGAAAATAAAAAAACAATTCTGTGTATGTTTTGACAATGATCGTAGGCTAACAGTTACTTCGTTGTGAGTTTTTTTTCGCTGTTCGTATCAACTTCACTCAGTGTACGACCATTTTCATGAATAATTCGAATTATCAGTAGATACTATGAATGTTTATGCTTTATGTGATGGATATTATGTTTTGCTTGTTTGGTGGTTGCTTTATAACGTAGTAAAAAAAAAAAAACAGAAGTTTATGGTAACATTCTAAAGATTTTACATATTGATATAGTTACAAAATGAAATATTGGGATATTTTAATTGTATTTTTATTTATAATACATCAATTAAATTTGTTATAATTTTCTATTTTATTAAAAAAAAAAATAATAATTAAAGAAGAACATATTTAATTTAATCAAAATTAAAACAAATATTTTTTTCTTAAGAAGATATTCATACGTTTTTATATGATTATTGTAATCTTAAATAATTTTCATATATATATTATTTAAATGAAGAAAATTCAACAAATTTTTATGATTTTGATTGCAAAACAATATATTTAAATAGAAAAAAAAAATAATTTTATTAAGCAAAAATTCCAAAGAAATAAAAATATTCAGCCACAGAAGGTTTGAAAAAAAAGTTACATAGTTTTTTTCAAATATTTAAGTATAAAAATGAAAATATTACTTATTTTTATTATTCCAGTCAAATTTAAAAATATTACAAAATATTAATGATGATCAAAAATATTCAAATATTTTCTAAGAATAGAAAAATTTAAATGTTTTGAAAAAGATTTTTTAAAATTGAATATAAAATATAGATTAATTGTATTCAACCTAAGGAAATAAGATATGTATATTTTCAATTTAGTTGAAGACTTTGGAATTTGATTTAAAATATGACAAATAGAAAAATATTTAAAAAATTTAATTTCAAATTATTTTCAAGCAATTGAAGAATATTTTACATTTTTTTATTTTACATCTAAAATATAAATAAACTACATAAAATAATTTATTTTTAACTAATATTTTAGATGAAAATATTCACAAACATTCAAAACTTATTATATTATATATAAAAGCCTGAAATAATAATTATTAGTTTAACAGAAATAAAACTTATTTTCATCAGAGAAATACAAAACAAAATATTGGAAAATTTTACTTTCAATAAAAATCAAATAATAATTTCTTAAACAATTATCAAATTTTCATATAACAATTAAATTAAATTTATAAAGTTTAAGATATAAATTGACCTTTTTAAAAGTAGATACATATGTCACTGAAAAAGGTATAATCAACTCGGTGCGGATCAACGTATTTCAACTTGTAAAACAACAAAACACGTATGCTATACCCTACAGTAACAAAAAGGTCACAACTCGTCCATTAGTAAACAAACAACCAAAACTTCAAATTAAAGAACGTTATAAAAAGAACACACATGTATAAACTAATGTATTGCTCTGTATTTTTTGTATTTCTTTATGGGTAGTACATACATGTACGAACTCATATATGGCTTTTGATCTTTTTTTTGTGCTTCTTTGGTGGTGGATTTTGTCTTTGCTTTTGCCACGCACTTTTTATATACAAATCAAAACAAAAGCGAAAAAGAAAATACAATGAATTATCTATTTCATTGCACAATGAAATCGTATACAACATATTCACACAACTCACATAGGTTCTGTACTATATGGTTTTGCATTCTCTACTCATATGTTTTGAGTTTTCGTGGTCAGTTATTGTGGATAATACTCATTCATTCATTTCACAATGAAAAAGCACACAACATGAACTAACTGTTTTTACGACGAATGTATTCAGCATTCATTTTTCGGCATTCATGCAGCCCTTTAGTAAATAAACAACTAAAATCTCTGTAGGCACTTTTTATTTCAAAATAAAAGAAACAAATATTATTTGTTTCCAAGGCTTATTTAATAATATACCTTGCTTGTTTGTTTCTTTCAATTTGAAATAAAGATCTTTATACATGTACAAACATATATACATATATCCTGTGTGTTTTTATTTGCATTTCTTTATAAGGAATACACACATGTACAAACACATATATTTAAACTCTTTCTCTCTCTCTCTGTTTTGGTGGTGGATTTTGTTTTCCCTTGTTCTTATCCCCCTCATCTATGCAAAATGTTGAGAGCGAGAATTACATGAGAGCGGGTTCTATGATTAGAACCCGCCATAAGAAATTTTGTTTCTACATGATGCGACTTCTATATATGAACATTCTTTGATAATAGGCAAAGAAAACTACACAATAGGTTATCTTCGGAGTGCAAAAAAAAAAGTGTCACCTTCTATGAGTATTCAAGAAATTTCTCAGATTTCATCATTCACCGGTGATGAATCTATCCATTTTTTTATAACAAAGTGATTTTTTTTACATAACTAAATTATACTTAACTAAATTATACTTAATTAATAAAACTACCATACGATAAACTAATTGGTTTTTATATATTTATTTTTTGGCATAATAATTGTTTCTCGAGACTATAAGTATTTTAATTGTAAATCAAGCATATTATTGCTGTATACAAGAATCAGGTACATACACAACAAAAATAAGGTTGCAGATCAACAATATTTTTATTGTGATTTAACCATATTATGGTTTACATCTAACTATGATATAATTTACAGACAACCATAAAATTCAACCATAATATGACAGTACTGGATTATGGTTGCTATTCACCATATTTTTTCCTGGAATTGGCAGGAAATATAATACTGGAATTACAACCAATAAACACAATGGCAAAAAATACCATAATTAATATTTGTTCGTGTGTTTCAGAAGATTTTTGTATTCATATAAAATTTCCCCAGAGGAAAGAGAACCGGTTCAAAACTTGTCACGTGACGGGTTCTCAGAGCTAGTGACCGGTTCCAGTTCCGGAACTTTATATGGGAGGAACCTGTCACTTTTACATGGGGTTGTCATTGGAGTGGCTAGCACCTTGGGATTGGACAGGTCACAGAACTGGTCCAAGAGGACAAGGTCACAGTCGGTAAATATAATACATTTTTTTTTTTTACATTTTTAAACTTTCTTTTATTTCTTTTTTAATTTTTTTTTTCTAATTTATTTTTATTAAATTATATTTATTTTATAATTTTTCATTAATGTTGATGGTGGCAACCCGAATCGAACCCTCGTTCTTCTGACGTATTTTACGTTTTAAAGTCTTCAACTCTAACCACTTTCACACAGATTGCTATTTCGCGCAAGTTGCTAATTGCGCACTTAACATGCCTGTTAGAAATTGACTCTCAACTGATAAATAGTGAGTGTGGTGGTGTCAACTGGATCTCAACTGGAACTTAGGTGACTAGTTAGGTGTCAATTGGTACTCAATCGGTACTGAGGGACCGGTTCATTACTGCAATTGCCACAAATTTTCCGCAGGGTTATTATTTATTATATTATATTTATCCAATGCAGTCATAATAATAAGAGTTTTTAAAATTTAAAAACTCTTAATAAATAATCGGTCAACGTCCACACAAGTACAAAATTTGATCGTTTTACCTCGTTTCCTTATTTTTTTATTATTTTTTTTTTCCACTTTTAATATAGGCTCTGTTCACTGCTCGTCAGTACTTTAATATCAAAATTTTGTGTTAAATATATTTTTTAATACCTAAACTTGATTTTGTATTGAGAATGATATAAAATTAAATTTATCAAATTTTTAAAATTTTCTTTTGTAATTACTTTTAGATTTCATAACATTTGATATCAAAATAATAAAATGCGAGTTCTTTAACTCTTTTTGTTAAATAAACCACAACAGAATTCAAACTTAAAATTTAAAACTTTTGTCTATCTTTGAACACTGTTGGAAAAACATACGGGGATCAGAAAAATTAAAATTCGTTTTCAGGAAGGAATTTTTTTCAAGTACACTCAATTGCGTACATTGCTCTGTTAAAAATACCATATTTATGCATGTTATTTTTTACTAAACGGACCAAAAATTTGTTCGACAATTTTGATTTCTTTTTTACGATAACACTGGTTGACAAAAAAAATCCTCCCCCAAAGACGAATAGTTGAACTTGATGTATTTTGATGTGCTAAACACGAATCTGCTTTCAGTTTTTTTTTTTCCATCAGGTCTGGATTTTTTTTTTTATGGGCGTGTCTAATATTTAGCCCATAGTAAGGCCATTACTCTAATATATTTCTTCATAACTGAAGAACGGTTTGTACGATTGACATAAGTAATACACCAAAAGATGCGTACTAAAAATATCTTCAAATCACTCAAACTTTATTTTTTTATGTGCTCAATCTTTTTCATGCAAAATTTTTTTTTTTTTTTTTATTACTAAAATTTTTTAATAAATGAAAACATCAAAAATTGTTCAGTTTATTATCTTTATTTTAAAGCTGGTAATACTGCGAATAAAATAAGGTGTATCTTCAAAATTGATGCACAAATCTTTTATTCACAGTTAAGTAAAAATACCCATGTTACATACAATTGAGCAGAAATTCGGGTATCCATTTTTTATTCGGGTGTTCATATTAATCGGCTTATTTGACAAATAATTATTCTAGGTTAAAAGTTGATCGGTTAATAACGGATTTTTGACAAATTATTCGATTAACCGAATATCCTTAGTTATACATGTAAAACATATAAATTACACAAATTATAGCATTTAATCTATTGGAACATAATATAAGATTAAATTCTTTTACAAGGGAATCATTTCGTAATTATTTTCTCCTATTTGTATGAAAATTTTTAAGTTTTTAGCTAATATTTAATAAATTTTTCATGTAAGTGTATTTTCCGTGTAAGAATGATATTTTGTTAAACGAGATTAAATTAATATTTTTTGGGTACATTTAGGAAATGATAATTAAAAGTATTATGACTTGTGTAACTTTGATTTTACTTTACTCAAAGTAATGTTTTAATAATTTCTACACAGAGAAAACAGATTCGTTGCTACAACCGAATTTTTAGCCAATCGAATTTTGTCGGTTGCACGTGCTATCTTAAATTCGGTTGTAGGTACTATACTTTTGCTGAATTTATGGTAGTCACAACTGTTTCAAGAAAAAATATTTTATTGAGGGTATAGAAAGTATCATTTGGGAGAACTATTATTCAGAAGCTTATTTTTTTTTTATTGAATATTCTAAATTTTTTTTCTTCTTATCATTTGATTTAAAATATATATAAAAATAAAGGCAAAAATAAATAAGAAAAAATATGAATATATTAGAAAATTTCCTATTTGCTAAGTTAGCCGCACATAAAAAGCTGATTCTTTTTTTTTTTTAAAGCTGCCTAACAAGAAAAAAATGGATGCCATAGACCACTTATCAGGATTGTTGACGGCATAATCCAGATTTAAAGAAAATATTATGATTTGAATATTGTTAATATACAATAAAAATTAAATATAGTTTACCTTTTTGTGTCCGTTAGAGAGCTATCGCGAATTTCCAGGTTTTTAGAATAATTTGATTTTCTCGGCCGCAATAATGTTGTAAATGAAGTTGGGAAGCTCCTTATTTGCAGTTGTGAAGATGCTTGTAACAAAAGCATCATAATTATTAATAAATTTTTATTAGATTTTTTGTATTAAAATATTTTTTAAATATTTTTACGAATGTCATTTTTTTCAAATATTTTTTTAATTTAATTTTTTGATTGCTACCAATAACATTTAGAAATTGTACATATTATGCTGAATTCAATTCTATTGTTGCTTTCGAATTGGCTAAGCTTAAATTAGTTAAGATACAAACCCATTACATCAAATATTTTTTCAGTAGCAGGAACCTTTATTAATTATTAAATTATATCTGCAACAAATATTTCAATCATTTTATCTTTTTGTTTTGATTTAAATTCAGTTGCAGGTTTTAATTGCTTAATTTAAAATTTAAAAAACACAAATTGGTTTACAAAACAGAATTAACTATGATGTGAACTATGTTTCCATCACAATTATTTTTTAATATTATAGAAATTGAAAATCTTCAGTATTTACAAATTAATGACAAAAGCAATCGAATCTTTGTCGCTTTAAAAAAATTATGTTTATTGCAACAGTTTTCCAAGCAATCTTTTTTCTGTGTGTATTGATACAAGTTTAATTATATATGAAGATATAATATTATTACTATTTTTTGTCGCTTTTTATAAAACATTATATTCCAACAAAAAAAGCATCCAAATAAGTCAGTAAGATACTGAACTTGTGATCCAGAAATAGTACAAATTCGTATAATTATGTTCACGATTTTGTGCAAAATTGCAATGATCATCAAAATTTGTTTTTTAAAGGCTTAAGGAAATTAGTTTTAATTTTTATTATTATTTTAATAAAGAAAATTATGCATAACATTGTTTTTCATTTGTTTCAGTTTTTTCTTTTTTGTTAAGATAACATCCGAATATTAACGTCTTATAGCAGAACAATTCATTTAAATCTTTCTAAATATATATTGGATCCTGTTTTATTACTTCTAAAGCAGAAGAAAAAGTACCTCACTAAAAATTGTTTTTATTTATTTTTACTAGAATGTAACAGACCTCTTAAAAAGATGTAGTTTACATAAATTTATCATAAAAATAAAAAATGTGTAATTTATAACTCAAGAAAACTACATTTCGGTTAACCGGTTATTCGACACAAATTACTCGGTTTATTCGTTATTCGAAAATACACTGTTTTAAATTATTAACCGGATAACCGAATGACGGTTAATCGATTGGATACCATAGTAGAAATACTTTGGTGGGCAAAAAAAAAAAAAAAATTTTATTTTTTCTTGAAACAAAAATAGATGGACTAATTGGATTTTGACGAGTTAAACAAGAATCTGCATTTACTTTATTTCTATCACGTACTGATTTTTTTTTTTTTATGGGCATGACTAATATCATCACATTATTTAGTGGTCACACTATAAAATTCGAGAATGGTTTGTAAAATTTCGACTATAACTCAAGAACCGTTTACTCGATTATGATAAATGATACCAAAAGATACATAACAAACTTGTCTTTATTTTATATTCGCTCAAGAATTTCAGTTATGGATCAAAATTTTCACCATTTAAAAAAAAGAAAAGCTCAAAGAAAATTTTAGTCACTATATATTGGAGTTTAATTTATCGTAATAGAGCAAACCGTTCTCGAGTTATACAAGTGTGACTGCCTAAAGGCGGGGTCAAAGTAGTCATGTCCATAAAAAAAATCAATACGTGATAGAAAAAAGTTGATTCTTATTTAGCGCGTTGAATTCCATCTAATCCTAATCTAATTTATTTTTTTTTTTTTGCCCACTAGAGTATCTCCACTTAACTGTAGGTATCTTAACTTAACTGTGAATGCAATCAAATTTTGTGCATAAATTTTTATGATACGTGGCTTTATTTACTTGTAATTTTACTACCTTTGAGATAAAGATAATAAACTGAAACATTTTTGATGTTTTCACTTTTAAAAAGACGTTTTAGTAAAAAAAAATAATTTAGCATAAATTCGGAGACTTATTTCGAAATATCTCCTAATCTTTATTGCGCATAATTTGGTGTATCATTTATATAAATCGTGCATAGCGTTTTCGAGTTATAGTAAAATATACTCGAGTAATCGGCTTATTTAGGGCGCAATATTAAACACGCCCATAAAAAAAAATCTCGACCTGATGGAAAAAAACTGAAAGCAGATTCGAGTTTAGCATATGGAATTCCATCTATTCCACATATTTTTTTTTTTTTTTTAAAGGAGCACGAAACAAATTTTTTTTGTCGACCAGTGTAATTACTAACGTTACTATTAGGAGCTTTTTTTAAAGGATGGGCTTTTTATACCCTACACCACCAAAGGTGGTTGGGGTATTATGTATTTGTGCAAAAGTTGTAACGCAGAGAAAAAATCTTCGGACCCCCACCTTAAAGTATACCGTTCGACTCAGAATCACTTTCTGAGTCGATTTAACGATGTCCGTCCATCCGTCCGTCTGGTCGGCTGGCTGTCCATGTAAAGCTTGTGCGCAAAGCACAGGCCGCATTTTTGAAGATAATTTGATGAAATTTGGTACATATGCCTTTTCAGCACAAGGACGAAGCCTATTGAATTTGGTTATGATCGGCCCATTATTTCACCTAGCCCCCATACAAATGCCCTCCCGAAAAAGAGTTTTAACACTTATAGATGCCTTAAAAATAAGAAATTTTAATGAAATTTAGTACAAATAAGTTTTATATCAGCAAAAATCCGTCTGCCAAATTTCATGAAGATCGGTCTATAACTGACCATAGCTCCCATATAAACTCCTCTCCCGAAAATCACTAACGTGCATAAATCCCGTACAAACGTTAGTATTATGTTAATATTTAACACAAGTAAGTTGTATGTAAGTAAAAACAAAACTATGTGGATCGAAATGGTGTAGGGTATCATATAGTCGGGCTTGACCGACTATATCTTCTTCTCTCGTTTTCGCTTATATTATAAAAAAAAGATACAAATAAATTTAATGTATGATTCGAATTCCGTCAAAAGATGTAAAGATTTTCTGTTATAATTCGCATAACTTCATCTGCGATCGTTCAGTCTGTAAATCAATTTTTTTCCGACTCAACTGCACTCCTAGCAATTGTTTATTCAATGAATTTTGAATAATTTTGTTCAATTTTTATTTTAAGAAAATAATTATGTTTAAAGCCTCAAAACAAGCACTAATTTTTTTGTTCACAGTCCTTATATGGTTTATTTACTGCTAAACTTTAGAAAATTTTAAATAACTTATTGAGTTGTTTTTAGCATTAACATTTCTATAGAGATATTGTTCTGCATTAAGCATATAAAATAAAACAACTAATTTTGAACTTTGCCAAAAAATTAAAATATTTTTGTTAAAATGTTTAATGCTATTGAAAATAAGAAATTTAATAATAAGTATAAAAACATCAATATCCTCTCTTTACTGTTAATGCCAATTGAAATTTAAAGTAAAAACAAAAACAAAAAGAAAAGAAACCTTCAATGTCAATAAAACTAAATAAATTGTTAACAACAAACAAAAATAAAACTAAAATCAACAATCATCATACAAATTTCACATTGGCCTCATATAAAACGGCACAAACTGACTTTTTTGTCAGCATGTACTTACAGGTGTCAATGATACAAAATTTATCGAAATATCGACAACAGAAAACACACTTCAACCAATAAAAGCAAAATGAGAAAAAAAAAATAACTAAAAGGTACCAATTTTGTCGAACCCTCGGGCCGGGTGTTGTATCATACTTTTTACATCAAAGTGACATGTAGCAGAGAGAAACATATACAAGTATGAAGGAACAATTGAAACAACACAATTTAGCCTTGTCAGTTGGAATGTCTGACTGACTGTCTGTATGTCTGTCTGTCGGTTTTGACTTTATAGAGTGTCCGATACTAATGGTATGTAGCAGTTTAAAGGAATAAATGAAACACACCCAGTTTTAATTTTATTGACTACAATTTTAACTCACCGTTTTGGCTTTAAATATTTTAAGTTTTTGTTTTATGTTTTCGGTTGATACACAGGGGTGATATACTCATAACAACATTTTTTCCCGCTTATTGACATTAAAAGTTACACAAAAATGCAAATAATAGAGCGGTAATGATAACTTTGTTGCCAACAAAAAATAAGAAAATATTCTAAAAGACCAGCCAGTATCTTGTTTAATAGGGCAATTAGTTAGAAACACATCATGAACCTTAAGTAGTTGATGAGATATAAACAAATTACAAGTGTTTTTTAAATTTATTTTTAAACTTTAGATATAAATTTAATTGTAATAAGGCAGAATTGATTACATGATTGTAACAGGAAGCATCCAAATTAAAATTTTACAATTTGATTTTAGGATTTCTTTTAACATTGTATTAAGATGTCAAGTTAAACGTATTATGGTTAACAAGGACTCATCAATCAATGAAAGATTATTTCTTATGAAAATTTTAAACTTATTTCTTTGTTCTTACTGGTATTTTTGAAAATATAAAAGTATCTGCATATAAAAGATATCATAATATTAAATTATGAACAAATAGCGAATAGTTTCAGCCTTTAGCACTTCTTTATCAAATTAAAATTGTTCACATTTTAGATTGTATTAAATTAATTAAATGTTTTTTTTTCTATCTGTGACTCCTTTTAATTTCGCTTTGAAAGGACAACTTGTTACGTCATTACAATTTGTATATTTAAAACCTCTACAATAAAACTATGAATGATCACTAACTACATCGACAGAATTCATTCTTTTTCAATATTTAATTCTATTTTTTAAGAAATAACACAAAGAAGAAAACCAGCCAAAGTTATGACGTCTGAATGAATCAACAATAACGTAAGATCATTAATCAAAATATTAAACGATCAACAGTTTTGTAGGCCAATATTGAATTTATGATTGAATACAAATTCAAGATACAAGTATTTGTATTGTAATCCTCCAAGTGGAATGAATTGTCCAAAAATTTAGAAAAAGTGTGTTTTTTCACACTTTTGGAGTATGTTTTCTTTTCTTTATTTTTTAGGGAGACGAGATTACAAAATAATATCGTCACGGTTTTGCGAAGGTGGCTGCAGTGATTGGTCGATTACTTATGGAGCTGTGATGTAGTCTAGTGATGGCTTTCAAAAGAATTGCTTGATTATAAAGGTGGGTGAAAACAATAAATTCTGTCTAAAATTCAATAGAAATACACACACACTCACATTATCATTATCAGAAAAAATATTAGACATTTAAAGATGAAAAGAAAGCCAATAATATTTTTCTAGCGAATTATGACTTTTTAACGTTGATTGATATGATTATTATTTAAAGAATCTTTTACAAAAATATTAAAATTTTTGTGTGTTAATTTTTGGTTTTTAGATTTTATCCAGTCATTTATAAAAAAAAAAGAGTTTCTATGGTTAATAAAAATCATTCATCACCTTTGATACTTATTCAAACAATTTTAAATAAATGAAAAAAAAAAAAACAAGAATTGAAAACATATCATAATACATCATCTTTATTGTTTAAAACCTTTCACGAAATTAGCTAGAAATTCAAAAACAAACAACAACAAAAAGAAAAAATAATAATTTAACGAAATCTTCGTTTTTAGTTAAATTATGATTAGAAGTAAAAAAAAAAAAATCAGTCATTCTATCAAACAGTTGAGTTGTTGTTTATAATTTATAGCAAACATTGCGCGGAGTTGACATTGACGCATGCACTGACAACTTCATTAATAAATATTTTGTAGTTTCTCATGTTGTTGCACACAAAAAAATAAATATATATATATATTCTCCAAAGAAAAAGTTTTAAAGAATTTAAAAGACCCAGTCAACAAGTTGCCCGTATATTCATCCAACAGCAGCATCATCACACTCTGAACATCATCAGCAGCAGCGATCGAACGGGCGAATACACGCTTTTACACCAGCTACGGGTGACAAGTGATCTTGCAGATGATTTTTGACAGCTACAAACTTTGTTAGTTTTTGGTTCATAAGTTCTCATTTATTCTCCATATTATTGTTGCTGGCGTTTTTTTTTATTTGGTTCATTATCTGGGGTCGCTTTGTTGCATTAATGATGTTCGAACAAGTTTTTTTTAATTTTTGATTTAGAAATTTTTTATTACAAATTTTTTTTTTTTTGGTAATAATTCTGTGAAAATTCCGATAGAGATCGGCATTGATCACGAAAGGATTTTGGGTTAATCAAATGAGGTAGCTAGAAAATTAAATACTTGGTATTGAAAATATGTAAGTATGTTTTACTACAAAGTTTAATTATTTACACAGGGCAACAGTGAGATTTCTCAGTCACTTCAGATACACGTGATCATGGAATTATAACACAAATTTTTGTATTTCTTTTTTTATTGACTCTAATTAAATAAAATAAATAAAACAAATGAGATAAGTTGAAATATCTAGTGGAACCATAAATCCATAATCAGGTTTATCTAGATAAATGGATAAAAAAAAAAATCACTTACTGCAGCAATACAATACATATAAAATGTACTAAATTAAAAATTTAATTACGAATGGAAATTTTACTTAAAAATCTAAATAAAAAAAAAATATCGTATTATCCTTAAAATCAAAATAAATTAATTCTATTCAAATAATCAAAAGATAAAATTTATTGTGATTCAAAAAAGAAAACTGTTTGATAAACATTTGTACAAAGTATTTGTGATGTTGAAATTCTTGGGTGGTTTCCTTCGTACACAATGAACTCTTTGGCCCCTTTTGTCAACCAACAAATCGTATGGGGATGATAACATGCAACAAATCTTAAGTAACTTGTTGTCAACAGAAACAAAGCAACAATAACAAATAAAGAATAACCAGGAATGTTTAATGTGACGCCAATATATTTGGCAATTTTTTCCCGTCCACAAATCTTAAGCTCCCAGAGAAGCAAAGAGAAAAGAATAATTCAACAGGAAAACAGAAGGAATGAACGGTATATAAAATGCCACAAATCAGGGACGAATGGCATGCGTGTGTGGTCCAATTAAAAGTAAAATCTTTTGAGAAGCCAATGTGTGAATGATGCGTAAAATTCAATGCAAAACGAGATACAACGTCAAACAAAATGCATTGAAATAAAGGCCAAAAAGGTTTCAGTCTTATTTTATTTTTTTCTTTTATATATAAATTTTGTGTTTAATCCAAAAAAAGAAGAAAGAGAAAAAAAAAAAAAAAAAACGACAACAGCCTGCAAGTGCAACATTAAAAATCAAAAAGGCGTTGAATGATGCAGAAGACTTGTTCCCCAAACGTAGGGTAAAAAAGGCGATTAATTGAAACAAGTGTGATGTGCCGCTATTGAAGCACCGAAGAACATAAATAAAATCAAAACAAAAATAAGTATTAGTAAATTATTTGGTAGTGACGAATAAAAAATACACTTCTGAATACCGCAAACAAATTATAGATATAAGGCTGTAAATAAAATTGTAATTATCTTGTACCAGCAAATACCACAGTACCATTTATAAATCTTTTCCTTCAAAAGTGATTTCTATTTGAAATTGTTAATTAATTAGTTAATTTCAAAAGAATCCATTTTAAAGAAAAATATGAGTTTAGTCATTACTGTAATGATATGAAAACTATAAAGATCAGATTTCTTTATTTTGGAAATAAATGATGGTGACAAGTCTCCTACGATATGATGAACAAATATGATTGCCTTATTCTACTGTAGGGTATAATCAATGCATTGCAACATTATTATATACTGTGCATCACACATATTTTATAGCTATTGAAGCGTTTGGCGTTAATTAAGACAAAATCAAGTAAAATTTTTGTCACGTCGACAATGCCAAATATTTTTTTGCTTCATCGTAATTTGAAGCAAAATAAATACGAAAAAAAAACTTAAATGAACATTGCTTCCACAACAACTGATGAAGAAGAACGACACTAAACTAAAAAAATCTGTTGGGGTGATTAATTGTATTAAATCCTTTGTAATATTTTAAACAGAAAACAAAAAAACACATTATGCACATGTGAGAAAAACCTTAGTATTAGCAGACTTCTAGAAAATCTTCATATATACATACAACAAACACCCCCCCCCCCCACCAAAAAAAGGGGGGGAAATATGCAACGTGTTCGTGTTGCTACAATGAAAAATTATTAACGAAAATCTGGCGAAATAAAATGTCGTCGGCGACATTTTGTTTGGCTCTTGACGAGTTGTAGATTGGTTTTGGGATATTTTTTTTTTTTTTTATTTTTTAATTTTTCTTTTTGGTAAATGTCGTTTGTCGCAGATTTTCATGTCTAGAAACTATACACATGATTTTCTTGAAAAACATTATTTTTGGCTTTTTTATTTTGTGGATACATGCCGTCACTTGATGTACACGCGTAACAGTTAATCGTCTCGTATTAGTCAAAATGAACATGCAAGTAGAAATATTTTCACTCTTTCCTCAGTTTGATGTTATGATAGAGATATATGTACATATTTTTGGCTAGAGCAAATTGTGTAAAAAAAAGGAATTTAGACTTTACAACATTTCCATTTATAATTTAACATTCGTGATTCGATAAAGCGTTAATTAGAAGAATTTTAAACAGGAAAAGCACTTATAGTCTAATATATCATAAGGAAGTAAAACTTAACTTTAGTGTTCGATTGAATTTTGGTGAAATATCGAATATCTAGTGAAATTTCAAATTTTTCGAAATTTGGTGAAATTTTAATTTTTTTTTTAAATTTTGTTAATATTTGGAAATTTTTTAATAAAATTTTGAATTCTTTATACAATTTTCAATTTTTAGTTAAACTTCAGATTTTGGTGAAATTTTTAGTTAAGTTTCGAAAAATTGGTGAAATATATTAATCACTAAATATTAAAATAAAATGATCGCAATAAATATATTTGAAATATTCAAAAAGAAAATTCTATCTCTGTCTGATTCGACGAGTACATTTAAATACTAGAGAAATTTTTTATTAGAGGTAAATGACAAAGAATTTATAAAAGACTCATATTAACTTAAACATCGAATAGCCCGAATAAAAAAAAAAAGTCCTCTGAAAATTAAAAATTTCTCTTGTCAACAAATATTGCAAAAACGTTGTACTATTTTCTGAAAAATTTTAATTACTCCTGCAACAAGTTCGGTGGGAAATGGTGTTTTTTCATCTACAACGTCTTTTGGGGGCAGGCAAATATTTGCACAACTATAGGGTTTTTATTGTTGTTCGTTTATTGCATTTTTCCTACAAAGAAAAAACAAAGAAAGATCAAAAGAATTGGCATAATTTTCTGTTTAATTATTTACTTTTTTCTTAAATTTTTTGTTAATTTTACTAGAACATGTTTCTTGTTGTCACATCAGCGCTTTCATTTTGTTATTTTTAATAGGAAAATAAACTTTTCAGTTGTAAATTTTTAATAATTTTTCTTTCGTCTAATGAACACAAAAACAAAGAAATATATTTTTTCTAGAATTTACACTTTTATTTTAATGATATTTTAATTTGTTTTAATAAACAACACCCCACAAATTATATGATATTTATTTAACAATACACCCAAAGTGCACTTAATATTTATACAACAATTTCAAAGAAAAACCCAGAGATGTTGGGATCAAACCTCAAAATTATATTTTTATAATAAAGTGTTGCATGCTTAAGAACTTTCTTTGCAAAGAGTATGATTATGATTATTATTGTTTAAGTTTCTTTAGTTATTTCTCTAATTTAATCTTATTTACCATAAACCATCAATACCACAAAATTACAACCAGCAAAGAAAAGAAGCATATAGTACACCGATTCTTTACTAGCCTCTATAGTATAATTATGATCAAAATGTCAAAGAACACGAAGAGGTTACTTACTACTTACAACTGCACACATACGTACATATTTAATGTGGTATCTTGACCATAAATTGTTGGCCATATCTTTTATTTTTTTTCTTTTCAAACTTATGTCAACCAACCCTTTCTTTTGTCACCCAATTTCAATACTAAACATTTCATTACAACAATTGTTAATGTAAATTGTAACTGTTTGTTGTAATAACAATAATTTGAGATTTAACAATAATCAACCATTTAAACCACTTTATTTAACCCATTAAGTACATATTATTATTATTTGTTTGTTATTTTATGTTGCATGTGTCAAGACAAAAAGATAGACAGTCAGACCGACGTTGGTCAAATTTCAATTTGTGGTAAATTTTCTTGAAAGAAAATGTTTTTAAGATAATTATGTTGTCATAAGTACTGTTTACATACGATTACAGGAGTATCTACATTTCTTTGAATATATTTTTAGTTTACCTTAAGGATTGTTGCATTACAAAAATATAAATAAAAATTTAATAAATTTAATACTGCAACTAATCAAGTTATATGGTGCATTATTGCTTTTTCTAAGTGACTTTAAAAAAAAAGAAATTTTAAGTAAATTTGAAGAACTAATTATTGTTGTTTAAACGAAGTATTCTTGTTCAGGAAGTTTATGGTTTAATAAACAAATAAAAAACTATTGCCTTTGAATAATTAAAGCAC
The DNA here is from genome assembly GCA_951394005.1 of Protophormia terraenovae. Lineage (NCBI taxonomy): Eukaryota > Metazoa > Arthropoda > Insecta > Diptera > Calliphoridae > Protophormia > Protophormia terraenovae. Next base: position 151,817,230 of record OX596074.1, read on the forward strand.
ATAAAAGAAATCACTCAGAATGCATTTAGAATATAATCAGAGTTCCTGCACACCTTTTGCTGAAATCAGAACTATATCTTTTAAATCTTATTTCGAACAAATTAATCAATATTACCTGTTCAATACCTGTAAGGTCTCAATGCAATAGAAATAAATCTAAATATATACATATGTACAAACATATATAAATGTCTGATATCTGTCTAATATACATATACACACACAAACATACATCTGTATGTAACAAATTTCTCTAAATACAAACACATAAAGAAATTTCATATCTTTAAGAAGATGTCAAAATATCAAAATACCGATTATCAAACTGTAGACATTTTAGGCAATTAGCAAATCAACTCTTATAAATGTAAATAGAAATTACAGATGTGTATACATACATATGCATATATATCTATACATAAACAATATACTTATGTATGTATGAAAGTTTATATAAATTTATAAAGAGATTAAGAAGGTTTTGAAGTGTAAATTTGTTTTTAGATACAATTAACAAATTGATTATATACCACAATTACTATATATAACGACACAATATATACATATGTATATAAATTGAAAAAAAAAAAAATTAAATCACATAAACTCACTAGGCAAATGAACTGACTTGACTGACTGTCAGAAAACAATAATTTTGATGTTTTACAAATTGTTATGAAAATATCAATTTAAATAATTGAAAACTATAAAGTACATATGAGTACATTAAGATTATGAGGTGTTTTATGTTTCTTTTTTTTTTTTTATTTCATATAATTTTCTATTGTAATGGGTCATTGACCAAGTTGATTGTATATTTAATTGTTAATGGAAGTCTATCAGTGTAACATAAAATAAATAAATAAATAAATAATCGTTAGAGCGTTTTTTTATAATAAAATAAATTAATACATAAAATATATAAAAACTCAACACCATGTAAAATAAAACATCAGAAAAACATTAAAGAAAACACATTTGGTAACATGATTATGAATTGCTAAAAAAAAGTAGAAAAATACATATTTGCACATACAATCAAACCTTTGTAGTTGGCTATACTGATAGTTTTTGTACTTGCTACAAAATATGGACTTCACACACTCATAAAACAACGGCAGATTAAAACAACAAACGAAGCGCAGAAATTGCACTCATGCAATTCACTCATCATCAGCAGATCAAGATCGAGAGGTGATATTCAACATGTTAGCTTTTTAATTGAGGCTTATATGAGAATAGTAACACAAACGTGGCACCATTGATAAGTTATTAGAAAAATATAGTTATAACGAACACTCAGACTATAACTGTTTAGTTTCAGAAATATTTTTAATGCATGGAGATTTTTAGGAATGAAAAGAATATTAGGAAATTTTATATTGTACAAATTAAACAAATAAATATCTCTAGCATGACTGAAATACTGATCAATTCATCTACTAAATAGTTTGAGGAAAGAAAATTAATTATCGTTACATGATATAAAACAAAATTTATTTGATCAAGGTTAGCGGATACCCGTAAATAATTTTATTTATTACATGTATATATGTAGAAATGAGGTGAAAATAATGAAATTTGCCAGAAAGTCCTTATCAGTGACTTATTAAGCTCTTGCTTTGAACCATGATTATGAACTATATACTATTTGGGATTAAATGCCAATAAAATTTCCATTAAAAATTATTTTTCATCCAAAATATTTGAATATAATCTGTACAAGAATTTCAACCACGGTTCTATTGTTTTGCAAATCTATGACTAAAAATAAAATCTTCGAAAAGTTCTCCATCTAAAATAGTATAAATTCGACAAAGTTGAATAATACTTATGATACTTATTTAATATTGCCAACTTTTTCAAAAAGTTTTTTTGTTTAAATATTTTTTATTTTAAATATACTAAATTTAGCGGATATTTTAGTGCAGATAGATAGTTTGGAATTTTGCAACAATTACATATAATAGTTTATGATAATAGTTATATAATAGTTTATGAGAAAAAAGTTCATAGAATTTTTTTTTTAACATTTCTATAAATTTTATTTATTTAATACATTCTCTTACTTTCTGTTAATATTTCAACATTACTAATTGCACGCCAACACTTCCATAGACCGCCCCTAATAAAATAAATATAATATAAAATAAAACTTCACAACTCAACACCCAACTCTTTTCGCCAAATCCGCCGCTTTACTTTACAACAAATAAGACGACAAATGTTTTTTGTCATCAAAATTCGCAGAGCTTTTCTCCACATCATTAAGACTATATTTATAATGAGCTGCAAACTTTATTAATTTTCGTTGCAAATTTTTTTGCTAAAAAAAAAAAAAAAAAACAATGAAATGAATAACATTCGACGGCGATTTAATACTCATGCACATGACAAACTAATGCGACATTTGCGTGTTTTCAATATTCGTTCATTACTAACAACAAAAGACTACAATTAAAAGTGAATGAAAGGAATTAAACGAAACGAACAAAAATTTCAAACACATATGGATACATGCATACGTACATTATACATACTTACATATTAATTTAAAATTAGTACCATCTTTTTGACGACTTTTTAAGAAAACTAAACAAAAAATAATAATGATGATATTAATGTAAAAAAAATATAAGAAATAATGAAGCAAGTTTGCTTTGTCAATAAAAATAATTAAACGGAGAAGGTTACCTAACCTTCATACATACATATTAAAAAGGGGTTCAGGGAGTTAAAAATTAAGGACTTGATACAAATGAAAAGTACGACTAACAAGTTTTCTTTCTTATCTATGAATCCAAAATCTAATTTTGCGAAAAACTTAAAACCTTAAAATCATGCTAATGTTAATGTCTATGTTTATATTGATATTGATAAATATCAAATAATTTAACTAAATACAAAGTATCCTTCCCTTTTTTTAAGTGATGAATGACTGATGCACATATTCGTTTTCAATAGGCTATTCTTAATGAAATAATATTAATGATTAATTTTAACAACTTTGAAGTAAAAGTCTATAGTAAATGCAACATATGTTGTCATTAACTTTTTAATCAACACATCTTCAAATCTCAAACATTAAATATGAAATTCTTTATTTAGCTCTAAACACATTATGTCAACGTGTCAAGATTTAAAGAAATAATTGTTTGTTTAAATGTTTGTAGGTACATGTTTTAAAGCCATACAATAAGTAATTTGTTAAAAAATAAAAATAAATAAAAACATGTAGTAAGTGACTATTTGAATGAATGTATTGTTTTTGTCATTGTTGTCATGAAAACTTGACTTGTTAACACATTGTTATTTTCCAAAACAGAATCACTGAACTGGAAGTTGAAAATAACACATAACTTAATAAAAAAGAGCAAACAAAGAAAAACAATGTCCTTTAGGGATCATAGCAAATAATCCCGGTTGCAACATCAATCACGGCATCGGTGTAACATAAAGTTGCGCGTAAATTTTTTGAAAAACCAGCGAACAGTGAAAATAAAAACTGATTTGCATAAAATGTAATAAAGTGTCACAACAACATTCATGCAACATATACAACATTATTATTATTGTTGTTGTTATTTTCCCTGAGGACAAACAGTTTGAGTGACATAATGTAATCGTTTATTTTTATTTTGTCGTAACTATTCACGCTAAAGTGAAAATAAAAATAAATAATAGACAAAGTAATTTTACTCATATGATTTAAAGTTGTATAGATTTTGATATACTTTTATTTACAACAATTTGTTTTTCCTAAAAATAACATTTAACTTCATTCTTTAAAGTTATTTTACCCTAAATACAATATTTTCTATATATTTAACCTAATTTTGTTTATGGCGTAAAGGTTTTTTTCTTTTTTGCTTTTGAAAAGGGGTTGTGTGCCGAAAGAACAAGGGAAATAAAAGAGAATGGAAAAGAAAGTAGATGAAGGAGATTTTAAGTATAAAAATCTGATTATCAGCTTCAATGATTTTGTGACTTTTTGGCTTTATTACAACGCTAATGAAACCAAAGATAACAACAACTAAATAAATTCACAACTGGAAGAAAGTATATTTTAAATGAAATGGTTTCATACTGAGCGAAATTAGAATAGAAGAAAGTTTAAAGTCACTTTTTAAACAGAGTTACAATTCTTAGGTATACATAGCAGGATATTGTTCTTTAAATTGATATTAAGAACACATTTAAATACTTTGTTAGGAAAGCTTCAGGAGCGAAGCTAAGGGGGTTTAAAGTTTGATATAGAAAGTTTATAACCGCTAGCCAAACCTTGGTTTCTTACCCGATTTAATAATTTTTTAAGGTTCTACCTCTTACAGTTTTCGGGTTGTTTGCATTTGAAAATTTAACCGTATTAATTTTTCATTATCTTTGTTCAATTTCTTCCATATAAATAATAAACGATTATGAATTTTAAAGATGGTTTTTTTTTTTTCTAAAGTAAAATTTTCCTTTAAAACATATAATGATTTTACTTACACTTCATAAATTCAAATGACAAATTATACAATCATCGATAACTTCGTTATTACTTATGATAATAAAGATTTTATTGCAGAAAAAATATTTATACGTAATTTCTTTAAAAACCAAAGATTTATAAAATTTTATTTAAATTTCAAAAATCTTTTAAATTTATTTGTACACGCCTATATGAAATTTTATGTAAATACAACTAGCAGACTAGAATCAAAAAAAAAAAAAACTATCAAGTGCTTCCAAAACGAACATTTTCACCACTTCAGAAGTAGAACAAAGTGCATATTTTAAACTTTTTTGGAAGTTCTTAATAATTACTTCCAAAAACTGAAAATAAATTAATTTTTAGCAGGAAAAAAGAAAATTTAAATTTTAAAGCATTTTTATTGTATTTTAATAAAGCTAAAACAGAATTTAAAAAAATTGTATAAACATACACAGAAAAAATTATTACGGTCTTTTTTTTTTCAATTAACATAGTTGTTTCATTTTGCATAGAAATTTAATAAATTTATTCAAGCAAAAATGAAATAAAAATAAAATTTAACTATACTTTTATATCTTATATACATTTTTAATTCATCCAATCAACTACTTGATTGATTTAATTAATTTATTAATTGGGAATTTTTTTCTGTTTTGTATTTTTTACAGTTTTTAGTAATTGATATAATAATTTTGGTGAGAGGTGCAAATTTAAACATGTTTTTAATTGAATGAATTATTTTCTAACATATTTGATAATTGGTGACTTTTTTCTGTGTAGTTTTAAGGGAAGTACTTCAAAAGAAATGAACAAGAAGTATAAAAGAAGAACATCCTACCAATGACAACCATGTGTTAAAGAAAAAACTTCTGCAGGTCTTTTTCATCACTAAGTACTTCCATCCAATGACAACACAATGTTAAATTCTTGACTTCTTGAAATTCAGCTCCATTTCAGTTCCTTTTTTGCTGAGAAGTTCTTCAGATTCTGTCCTACTGCTCACTATTTTTATGAATTTTTCGAGTTGAATATACTTAGTTAGTTGCTAAATTTAGTATAACAATATTTTTATATAAATTTATTTTTTCTTTATTCAAAACCCCCTTAGTGTGCAACATTTCACCAACAACTAATACCCACAAAAAACAAAAGAATGGCAACAATAAAATATCTACCAACACAACTACATTTAAAATTTTATCCGCTGACAATGCTTTTACTACAAGTATCCTTTATTTTATTTTATTCCATTTAACGCCCCACCATTCGTCGTCCTTTAAAGGACGGGGTTAAAATGTGCGAAATATCACAACTTGGCACTAAAATCACAACATAGTTAAAATGAGATTAGCAGTCATCCAGCAGCCAGCCAAAGTGTAAAAAACAATCCTAGCTGTAGCAGCAGTAATAACAAGTGTGGCAAGCAGAAAGCGGCACTTTAAACTTCATCGACATTAACAAAACCCAGCCAAAGGCAGCAGCAGCAGCACTATCATCATCAACCACCCCTTTCGTTGTCAGTCAGTAACTCAAGCATTAAGAAAATAAGCAATTTATAAAATTGTTACGCCAAATAAATAAAAAAAATTTTTGTTGTTGGCTCTTCTTCAATTCACTTTTTTTTTTTTTTTTTTTTTGTTTAAGTATTCGGCGTGAAATTGAGATTTTAATAAACTTGATTGCGTGAGATTTACAATACACACAAAACGCTTTGTTGTTAACTTATATATGGGCATCGCATGATTCTCCTATGTGTTTTTTATGTTATGTTTTAGGTTGAAATAGTCAAAAAGTCATTTAGATTTTGGATGAAAAAGATAAAACATAGAATAGAGTATAAAAAACCGTTGACGATCAGTTTAATCTTCATATACACACATTAATTAAATGTTGAAGTGTGGCGTTCTTGTGCTTAAATTAGTGAATGAGTTATTTTTTTTTAAATTTAAACCTTTTTTTCGGTTTTGGTAAATTGGATTTAGAACATGCGATCAAAATTGAAACGAAATTAAAGAAGAATTAATTTAATCCAACAGCAAATTGGGTTAAAAAGATTTCTACACGTAGAAAAATTTTAAAATAAATCAATTTTTTTTATTATAGATTTAAAATTTATTATAGATTTAAAATTTGTTTTTGTTTTAAACTATTAAAAAATGAGAATATTTTATTATTAAAATAACGATAATGTTTCGTTTCAATTTTTATAAGTATTTTTCACATAAACATAGTATCCAATCTTCCTCCTAAGCGGTAAATAAAAATTTAACACTAAAATAATTTATTTGTTCCGTATATGATCTTTATGTGCTGTTGTTGTTTTTAGGGTGCAGTTTTCTTCATGCCCCATTTGAATGGCAAACTTGACAATGAAGTTGCCATCAGTCAAAATGTGCAGCAATCAAGCCGTAACTATTAAAATACTTAATACAGTAGCAAGAGTCAATGAAAAGACATGAAGTGATAGTATAAGTGAAGAATAAATAAAAAAAAAAACTTCAGATATTAATATTAGCATCTTCCACTGAGGCATCATCATAGATATTTTATGTAAATGAGAAAAAACAAAAAGCGATCATATAAAAATAAATCCCAAACAAAATGTTTTGCACTATTTCATAATGATGGAAAATGTGCAAAACATGTTATGTCATCCTCGACTAAATGATACCCTAACATAGAATCAAACGTTCTAGTAAGTAAATTGAAGAGAGAGTGGATATTTCAATGTGGATATTTCAATAATTTTTTCCAAATTCTTTCTTTAGGGAAGAGGATATTAAAGAATATTTATAGATTTAGAAACGTTTAATTTTATTTATTACGAAATCCACCATCAACTCAACAAATGTTTAAATTTCATGTAGAGGATAATGAAAAGGGAATCTTCTTTTTATTATCCATCTCCATCTCTGCTAAAAATGATGAATTGCAAGCGGAAGAAACACTAGACATTTGTAGAGTTTAAAGAAAAAAATAAATATAAAATTAAGTGAACGAAAAAATCAAATGTGACAGCATATGAGCAGGGTGTCACTAAAATTAAATATAAATAGCGTTAATGCTTTAACACCAAACTCAATAGCCAAGCAGCTAAAGAATCATTATGCCTTGAGCTCTTAAAAAAAAGAAACGTGAAAAATCTTTAATGGTCTCATTAATCGAACTATTAGCGTTAAAGTTGTTCTTGTTTTTTTTTTGTCGTTTGCCTCTTGGTGAAAGAATATGTAAATCTAAATTAATACTTAAGACTAATATTTCATTTTAAAGCGCTAATTTTTATAGTTAAACTGTCAAGTTGACAGATGACACTTTTTGCTTTAAAATAGGGTAACAATTGTCGGCATTCTTTTTAATATAAAAAATCATTTAAGGACATTATAAATCAATAAGCAATACACCCTCAAAATTTCGAATTATACGCAAAAAACTGTTTTTTGGTATGTTCATGTGTAAATGTACTAATAATTTTGTCATTATTTTTTTGATTTTTCCTTTTTAAAATTCCTTGGAAAGTAGATGAATCAGGCTTTTCAACCGTATGAATTTGTTATGTTTTGGTCAAATATTAAAGCAAATTTTAAAACAACAATTAGCAAAATAAATAATAAACATAATTTTTCGATTTTAACTGCGAATTACTAGAATTTTTTCTATAAAAACTGTAGAACATATTAGATTTTATCTGTAATAACTTCCCAGTGAAAAAGGAACTGAAACAGAGCTGAAAATATAATGATTTTAACATTGTGTTGCCATTGAAAGGAAGTAATTAATGGAGAACAAGAGCTGCAGAAGTTTATTTTACCCCATGGTGCTTTTGAATTACTCCTCTTAAAATTATGTTTATAAAATTGTTTATGAAAATTCTGTTATATACTTATTAAAAGATAATACAAATACTTTAAAATTTGTGAAATTTAAATTTTCTTAGAAGTTATTAACATACACTTTTTTTAGAAGTAATTATTAATTACTTCCAAAAAGTACAAAATATGTACTTAGTTCTACTTTTGAAATTGTTAAAATGTTCTCTTTTGGAAGCACTTGATCGATTTTTTGCTGGGTTACTAAACCTTCCATATATTTTTTAATTTTTTTTTCTCAAAAAGTAAAAAAAACCCTAAAAGCAGTTTTTTCGTCATATCGCGAAATTTAGGGGGTGTTTCGAAATGTTTTTAAATTTTTTTGTGGAGTCCTCAAGAAGGCCCTTAGCCCATATTAGATCGTTTTCCGAGTGAAAATAAAAAGTGCCATTTTGTAACTGTAAATGAAAATAAATCTAATGAATACCCTACCAATGACAATTATGGGTTACAAAAAAGAACATCTGCAGCTCTTTTCAGCACTAAGTAATTCCTTCAAGTAACAACAAAATGCTAAAATCATTACTTTTTCAGCTCTTTTTCAGTTCTTTATTTAATGGATATTTGTTAGGGTTTTTTTTCCACTTTTATATAAGATTTGTTTATGAAATATTATATTAATTATTTAAATAAAATTCTCAGTTCAGTTCATGATTTTATCATTATTTACCAAATTAACTAAATATTTTATATGTTCGTTTAAAAATCAAGGAGTGTCCCAGTATAAATATTCTTTGGCCAACTGTAGATATTGATTGCATTTTTATAGTTTATAAAAAGAAAATATTTCAATGATTCAAAATCAATTTAATAAAATTTTAAGCCTACAAGCATTTCTTTCATTAAAAAAAATACTTTAAAGGATCAACATTAAAACTCCACAAGACGTCGTTAAGTCTGTTTGAGGAAAAAAATACCAAAATATCAAAACAAGCCAAAAAACAAACATTCATCTGGTCTGAAAAATGAATACATCTAATAAGGAAACAACATTCAACCTCAACACTACAAAGGAACACAAACAGATTAGTCAATACCAAGTCCTGTGCTGTTTTGTTTGTATCGTGTGGCATTTCCAGTTCCAATGGCAACTTTATGATAAAATATTGTTAAACATTAATACGCTGTCAACACATACATTTGTTGGTAAAAGCGAGACGACTTCGGATCGGTTGCAGGAAAAAAAACTTCCAAACAAAATCCTGTCTTGATATTGTTTATTGTTAAAATTGAAGGTGTATTTTGGATGAAACTTATTCATTTTTATTTAAAATGTAAAGTTTTTTTCTCTGTTTTTTTATTTTTTTTTTGGTTAATGATCAGCCATAATTTAACAGCACAAATCGTTTGACATTTTTATACCTCTGTGTCTTCATGCCACAGAGGTTTATTTTATTTTATTTTTTTTTCGTTTGCCAATAAAAATCATGTCGAACGATTAACTTTTCGAAAAAAAATAAGTCTGTAGGCTTTATCTCGCTGATAATATAGTGTAAATATGTATGTGTGTGTATCTCGTGTTAGTGAGTGGTAAAGTGTTGATGGACTTTACAACTTCTATATACTTTAGTCAGTTTATTGATCATTTTGTTAACAATGCGGTTTTAACCCTTAAATGCACCATTGGTATATATTTTATCAAAATATTTATTTATCTCTGCATTTATGAAGAAATAAATGAATTTAGTTAAGAAACAAATTTGGAATGATTCAATTATGTATTGATCCTAAGGCTTTGATGGAATCGTGTCAGTTAACGGTATTTTTAATAAAAGAAAACCAAAACCTTTGTATTTAATTTCGTATGAATTTTACAAAAATCAATTCTTAAATGTTTATTAAAAAAAATTTATTGCTGTTAATTCTGAAATTCAAATTGAACCATATTATTCACAGTTGGGTTAATTACATTGAATATTAATTTTTTGGTATGCAAACGAGACATTATTACTTTATTGTTGTTTTTGTTGTGTTTTCATTTTGAATCTCTTTGTGCAGTTTATTTGTTTGTTTGTTTGTGTTGTGTTTTGGACGAAAGAATCATTTAAAGACACGTTCCGTTGGCCCCGTATGAAATGAAATTCTAAAAGTCTGATTATAGTTCTTATGACAGACTCAGCAGGTGGTTATGGGCTTATTGATATTGTACTGGCATATTTTTTGTTTTTTTGCAGTTGTTTATTTTGTTTTTCACTTTTTCTCTCTGATCTTTATGATATTTTTGATCGTTATATGCCATAAACACATGTAGTTTTAATTATTTAAATATTGAAAACACAATTAACAAAGAATAAAATATTTGTAAAAATATGTTTGTATTTCAAGGTGTTGGAATGTTATTATAAACTTCACCAAAGGTAGTTATGATATATAGTTGCATAAGTATGGCATTGCATTTATAATTTTGTCAAAATTCAGATTTCTTAAAGTATATCTAGTACATATATCCTGTGGATAGGTTAATCAAAATCATCTGTGAATATAACGGGTCAGGTTCACAGATTTTTTTTATGTAAAATCATTAGTCCATAAATGGCTTTTAAGAAAATCTCAGAAATAAAATGAGAAAATAATTCAACTAGTTTTGATAAATAGCCTCTTGATGCAAACGCCTTCGGCGATAAAAATATTTTTTATAGACGTGAGTCTTTTGGCCTACATAACCACTTTATCTAATTTGCAATCATATTTTTCATCATACACATATCACAACATTGAACTATCAATTATTTTAACACCTTCTTCACTCATCTAAGCAATTCACCTTTCTCTACTTGCGCTATTTTACTTTTTTATTATACAATTATTTTAAATTGTTGTATTACTTAACGCCTGCACTTAATTTGAGATCGTTTTCAAGTCGCAGCAATAAACCAACTCTACTCACTCTAAAAACCACACCCTCATCATGATGTTAATGTTTGACAATGATGATCACGATGTTGATGATGACGACGATGAAAACATCAAAACAGACCAAAATAACAATTTTAATAAAAAAAAAACAAAAACATAAAAATATGAACATGTGAACATGATTTTATTTAAAATATCCAACTAAAACATCAGCCAATTTCAATTGGACACTAACAACAACAAGTTATTGTATACACATACATACATACCAATAAACCAAAAACTCTAAATAACTGACAGACTATTAGACTGACGTTCGGGTTTGGTTTGCTTGTAAGTTAGACAGTTTAAAGAAAACGAATAAAAATATTCAAAACTTCAAACTGCATAACCACTCAATTCATTAGCTGTCTGGTTGCCTGTGCAACATTGATGCACTTATGCAACATTTTAATATGCAGACACCCATGATCACGGAACATATGGATGGATCTGCCCAACATTCGGACGGACCAACACAAAAAATTTAAAAATTTTTCTCTCGATCCCTTCATGAATGTTGACATCATAGCAAAATGTTGTGTTTGTATAAAAATATGAAAATACGAGAAAGAAAACAAAATTACAAACATGCCAGAGATTACCAACTGTCAGTTGAATGTCATGCCTGAGGAACATGCGTCATCTGAAGTGTTGAACTAATTTAACAGCTGTTGAAAAAAGACAACATAAACAACTATTTACAGATTTTCAAAAGAACTAAATCATATAAATGAAGAATTAATTAATATTTAAAAATAACATACATTAATCACTCTTTTAAAAAATTACCAGCATTTTCAATTTTATTTTGCAATTATCTTTCTGACAATTTGTGGATTCAATCGCAAAACTTTCGAAACGAATAAAGCCAATTTTTGATATCTTGTCCTGAAGAGAAACGTATTAGGGCAATGTTATTCCGAAGCAAACAAAACAAATATTGGTCCAAAGGGCCTATGTCTGGGCTATACAACGCACAGTGTCACATTTAGCAGTTTTAGAACGACAAAAATCCAGTTTTGAAGATATTAGTCTGAAATTTTATATTCTGTTAGTAGATAAGGTCGAAAACATTCCCACTAAAAATGGGCTGGTAGAAACGCTGCCACTCCCATACTAAAAAAAATACTTTATTCGTATAAATTTCTGATACATTTTTGTAAAATTTATTAAAATAAAATATATTTTAAAAGCAGGCGTGGCAAAATCTAATCACACCAATCTTAGTGTAACATTTGCATAACAAATTTTCAGCCATTACATTAAATTTTTTAAATATTTCTTAAAAGATTGATAATATGAGGTATCGCACTTTATTTTATAATATCTTAAAAGATCGCAAAAAGTCGCAACTAATATTCTCAAATATAATTTTTAGGATATTCTTTTATATACAAATTGTATTTTTAGATTGGAACTCGTTGGAACTTTTTAGTTCTATTCCATTAAAAAATTGAATTCCCCAAAAAATATATTTTTTATAATTATGATAACTTTTAAATGGAAAACAATATTATCTGTACTGATTTTTTTACCAAGCAAATTATAATGGAATAATTTGTATACATTTGTTAGTACATACCAAAAAAATCGTATTAATATGTGCAGTATTTACTGAGATATATGAAGTTAAAATTTAACATACTTCTTTACAAAATGTTTAAATAAAATAAAAATATTTTTAAGTTGCAACTTTGAAACTCCACAATTCGAGCTATAGACACTTCCCAAAAATTCATGTATTTTTTTCCATAATATATGATATGTTTAATAATAAATGCGAAAGGAATCAGTTTAATTAATAAGCTTTTACTTTCGTATTTTTGTCGTTCTAATTTGGATAAATGTGACACTGTGCAACGGGTACGACAAAACTTCCCAATTTCTCAGTTTTTAGATGAATCTAAAAGCTTTTAATTATTGCTGGAAAGAAGCTGAACATTATTGTCTAATAAACTCCCAACAATTCTGAAAGTATTTCATACGTTTAGCACAAGTCTCGATCGAGTTAAAGTTCCAATTCTTCATGCTTGGAATGCTTCTTCTAAATCGTCAATTAAAATCGTTTAGACCACTTGTCTAATTCGATATATTTCCGAAGCGAGTTTCTTAAAAAACTAATAACCCACAAATGGTCCTCTTCAGTACGAAACTTTAAAAGCTTCAAAAATCGATGTTGTTAACGCAACAAAATGACACATGCGGAATAAGAAAACGAATTGACAATACTTTCACGTGAAATATTTATTAAAATGGACCGCTTGGAATAAATTACTATTATCACAATCCAATATAAAACTATGGGAATTAATGCATAAGAAGAGGTCCTATAAACCATATTTCACGAATAAATAAGTTAATATTATGATCGAAAATCATCCATTAATCACAATGATTTCACATATTCAATATTCTGACAACCAGGGATACTTATTTCACACAGAACAAAAAATGTGATCTACATAATAAATACAATTTATACACGCAAAGAAAAAATATGGTTCCTGTGACCATAAACTAAGAGCAACATACTATGATTGTAATATATGATTCCAGGTTACAATAAGTATATTTGTACGTAATCATTATTATGATTCCAATTTATAATTTATTAGTAAGGTTCATAACCTTATTAATAACTTTTAGTAAATTTTATAACCTTTTCTTAAGTATTGCTTTCAATTTCATCATGTTTTTATCATTTAATAATTCCATGTTATCATTTATATAAACTAATTTCATCATATATATAATTCCATTTTATCATATATATGAACTAATTCCATCATAAGTATAAGTCCATTTTATCATATATATAATCCGATGTTATCATATATATAATTCCATTTTATCATATATATGAACTAATTTAATCATATATATGAACTAATTTAATCATATATATGATCCCATATTTTCATATTTATATTCATTTGTACCACGATATGTGGTACATTCATCATACTGAATAAAAACAAAACTTGTCAATTTATATTTGTTCATATATAAACTAAATGAGAATTATAACTACTGGACTAAGACACAAAAATGTGTATTCAAAAGGCATTAAAAGTTAATGGCTTAATGGTTGTAGAATTAACCAAATTTGTAAAATGCAATTAATGGTTATGTAATTAACTAAATTGTTGTGGAATTGACTAAATGATTGGATTTATTCATAAATATGATTTCATATAAACATATTTAAATACATTTTATAATTCAGTGAACCATATTAAAATTTTGATTGTGGGTAATCATTAAATGATTAAACAGAATCATAAACGTTGCTATCATGAACACAGTATATTTAAATCAATGAAAAACGGCTATATAATCATTGAATAGTTGTGGTGATCATGCTGTAACCATGTTTTTTCTCTGCGTGTATATATGAAGACAACAAAAAACTGCAACAGCAGCAACAACGACAACGACAACAACACGACAAAGAAGACATTGCAATTAAAATTTTTCAAACAGAAGCCAACATAAAAATCACCACTATGTTTCAGCCAATACATACCACTTGAATATATCTGTGCAACAAGTATGAGTGGAAATATACTGTACTCTTAGACGTTGTATATATTCAAGGAGATTCAATCGCCAAGAATTATAAGTACAATCATAGGAAAAAATGCAAGCCACAACAACATCAACAACTGCAACAGATATGTGATTTCACACAACAACAATTTACTACTGCATCATAATTAGTTGCACATTAAAGATATAATTATCAGTTTGTGATAAACACAATATCATCTATAGATGACAATGAATTTAAAAAAAAAACTTAATTAACTACAGCTTTTATAACATACAAAAGCTGTCATAAAGTAATACAAAAAACATGATCATCATAATCATGACTATCACCTCAAAATCCTCTTTTCTATCTAAGATACAAGATCACTATCTGCATACAATATTCTATATCTTAAAGATTTTTTACCCGATAATGATAATTAAGGTTATGATGATAATGATCATCATCATCATGCTTTAATTGGAATTCGCTCAGCATAATTCCGGAATTCTTAATGAAATGCGACATGTGCATGTTGTGTTCAGTTTAAGTTTTTGCCACTATTTTCCACATTCTGTTTTATTCTATTTTTTTTTTTTTTTTTTTTTGGAAAACCTCTACTCATTTCAATTTTCACGGAAGTTGGCAATTTTCTATAGTTAAATGCTGCAAAAAAATGTAGAGCGTTGTACCCTCATGCATCCAACAAGAGCCGAACCAACAAACTAGAGAACATGTAGAAAACTTGTCGAACTTTTTATAATTATAGACTAAAGTGTAGCAAAAAAGTAATGTAACAATAATCATGTAACACCTTGTTTCAACTCTATATGAATACAAGAAATATGATTGCTATTCAAATTAGAAAACACTTGTTGTCAGGAAAAATGGATGAATGCCACTGAAACACTACAGTAACTATGTAGATTTGTGTATTCATTATAATAATTTCAATTTAAACTGCTCCCTACTGTAGCAGCAGGCAATACATATGAACTAATAAGAAATCTAATGGAAATGTGAGGAAGTATGGGTTTGGGTTGTTCAGAACGGATGGTGTAATTCGTGAATACTCATTAATTTACAAGGTGATTACGATTGTATAAAGTGATGATTTGTTTTCAATATAGTTGTTATTGAAAGGAAATCAATATTTTGTTATGATACTGATCGAGTTTATAAAAAAATAATACGTATACAAGAATGTTATTGTTATTTTAATAACGAGGGTAATTGTAAAAGTTTTTAAGAAACTTGTTTTCCTAGGAATAAATTTGTGAAATAATTTTGAATTTTTCGTTATTTTTATACCCTAGGTCACCATAGGTGGTATCAAATCAAAATTAGTTTTCTTAACAAAAACGCAATTTTTTAGTGATTTTTTGAAGTTCAATCTAATGATTTCTAAAATTTTTTTGTGACAATTTTGAGTACGTTGTAAAAATTGTAAAGAAAAAAATTCTGACACGTCAAATATGACTTAAAATTAATATATTTTTATTTTTATAAAAATTTAAATCTATCAGAGATTGAAAGTAAAAAATGCATATTTATGCATGTTTTTCACATATCAATATATAAAAACCCAGAAATACGTCGGTTTTTCTATACATATTCATGCTGTTTTTGCATATTTCTGTGCATATTATCCCATTTTTTCGTTCTTTTTCAAGCGCATATTTTAATATTTTTCATGCATATTTAAACTTGCCCTGGTTATAACGCACAGGAAAAATTAACGGAGTATACCAATCGACTCAGAATCACTTTCTGAATCCATTTAACGATGTCCGTCCTTCCGTCTGGTCGGCTGGCTGTCTGTCCATGTAAAACTTGTGAATAAAATGCAGATCGCAATTTTAAAGATATCTTGATGACATTTTGCACAAATAATTATTTTGGCACAACGACAAAGCCTATTGAAATTGGTTATGATCGGTCCATTATTTTAACTAACCCCCATACAAATGTCTTCTCGGAATAGTGGTTTAACGATTATAAATGCCTTAAATATAGGAATATTTTAATGAAATTCGGTGAAAATAAATTTTATATAAGTCAATCTTTGCGCCAAATTTCATTAAGATCGGTTCATAATTGACGATCCCTCTTCTGAAAATCACTTTAACGTGCATTAATTCCATACAAATGTTAATATTCGACACAAATAAGTTTTCTTCGATCGGTTCGGTCCATAATTTGTAATAGCTCCCATATAAACCCTAAAGTGTATAAATTCATATAAATGTTAGTATTAAACTATTATTCTGTATTCTGCGAATTTTGATGCACACACATGGTGGTGTGGTAACATATGGTCGGCCATGACCGACTATATCTTTCCATCTCGTTTAAAGGATAAAATGGGAATATACTACATATACCATAAAGTATAATTATCGAGACATTTGGATCCAGAGAGATATTTCAATTCAAATATAAATTTTTAGCTCTCAGAAATTGTTTTCTAAAATACTTTGTTTTCTAATGAAATCTATAAGTTTCAAAGTTTAAAAATTATTTCTTTGTTTTCGTTGTTGTAGGCAACAACCTTACTTTTTTTTATGTATACGCCAGACCTCATTTCGATAAAATTTGCAGTAATAAAATTTCAATATTTATGACAATTATCAATGTGTTGCAATCATCATTAGTGTCACACTACATGAGCATATATGATACTGATACAGCTGAATGAATTTTATGAAGTGACAAGATGTTTTTTGTCGTATAAATTAAAACAAGAAAAATAAATTTACCAATAAATATAGGAAGAAAATAGATACATACTTCATAACATAATCTGATAAATTTTTAAATAAGTATTTTTAATAAAACTATTTTAAATACTGGCATACACATTTTCAACAACTATTTCCAGCTTTCTTTTGGATCAAAATAAATGTTATTTTTCAATAGATCAATATCTGTTTGATTTTAATGGCTTAAATCGGCTTAATCAGTTAAAAGAATTTGATTTTTTTTTTTTTTTTTTAGGTTGAACTAAAGAAAATTATAGTTTGGATTTATTTTTATATTTACTGATTTGATATTGGAAATTAAGTACTAAAATTTCTTCTAAAGACAATGATGAGTGTTAGAGTTGATATGAATGATGCTGGTTGTTTGATTTTATGTTAATCCGTCTTTTGATTTTTGTATGACGAACAGCATTTTCGTTACTACCACAATATTTTGACATTTTATAAATTAAATACGTATTTATGGACGTTTCTTTTTTCTCTTAGATATTTTATTATAATATATACATAAATGTTAATTTGTATTTATTTTAAATAGATAAAATAAACTATTCAATGTGCCTTAAGACGATTTGTTAAATTAGTTTATGTGTTGAATTACATCAAACGCATAAATTTTCATTGTTATTTATGAGATTTTAACTCTAGTAATTTTATTATAATCATTTTAAAAAATAAACTGTCTTTTTTTTTCAAAAATAGAAAAATAAAAAAAAAAAAAACGTTAGTTTTGCACTTTTGTATTTAATTTTTGTTGAGTTCAGATTGATTTGTGCTTGTTTAAACTGAATGATGGCGTGAATATCATATTAACACATTATTTAAGGTTTGATGAAGAAATTTGTCAAGACAATACAAATTGTTTAATTTAACGTGGAATCAATTTATGTTGGTATTTAAAAAGAAACAAAGAAAAATGTCAAACAATGGACATATTTAATCCATTGTTATCGAAATCATCACAACAGTCAGTCATCAGCATTCACTCACTCTGTTGTCACTCAATTCGTCGTAAAATGAGATTTTAAAGAAAAAAAAAAACAAAAATAAACTTTTAATTTATGACTTGGAAATTTATAAAATTACAATTTATATATTATTTTCTTTAAATAGAGAGCGCATCAAATTATTTGATAAAATGTTAATACGATATACAGCCATGCTTATATAAATAGCACATTTTGTTCACATTTAAATTGATTTAGGGTTAAAGAAAAATATTTATTAAAAAAGGAAATTTTTGTAGAAGGAATGAAATCCAAAAGACTATGTTGTACAAAACTTCATGTCGAATTATGCTATTTTTAAGATTTAAACTGTTGATGGAAAAAAAATAATTTTATTCACATACCCATCAAAACAATATTAAAATCATTTAAAAAATGTAAAAATTTTTTGTTCTATAAAGTGAAAACTTCATCACATGTACTTTAAATGTTATTTTATATTTCAGTTAAAAAAAAAAATAAAGGGAACAACAAAGGCCAATTCTTGCGTTATCACAATCGCATGCAACCTCTGCCGCCAATTAAATGCACGTTATCTTTAAAAAAGTTTAAAGCGTTGATACATAAATCCTCTTGTTAAAACAACTTTTGAAAGAAGCAGCCCTTAAAAAAACTCCAAATGTGCATGTTTTAAACTTTTTTCTTCTTCTCTAATTCTTTTTTACCATATTCCATACTCTTTCCCTTGAATCATTTTAAAATATTTCGCACCCTTTAGCAAAGTTGCTACCATTTCTTTTTACACTTTGTATATATGTATGTGTGTTTGTATCTGTCAAACACACATACATATCCAAAATAAATTTAAGCATATGACGCCATTAGTTCCTCTCAGTACTTTTTTTACAAGAGAAAATTTCCTGCGAAAATAAGAAAATAGTAGTGAAGGTTTCATCAAAAATCTTCTTGGGGCCATATTTTCGTTCGTTTTTAATTTTTTCTTTCTTTTATCTTCTTTCTCCCACCTGACTTTACACCCTTCACCAATGATGGCAAAGATAAATAAGTTTGTCATTCTGTTTGTAATTTTTTATTCATACCGTTAAAGGACCTTCTCGATATGAAACCTAAACAATTTAATCGTCTGTCCGTTGCTTCTGAGAATTTGTCTATTAAATCATAAATTACTGAGTCATGAGGAAAAAAATATATAATAAGATTTTCAGCTAAAAATCAGTTTATGTAACTAAAAACTCGAGTTTCAAAAAAATTTATTTCCCCAAAAATTTAGCATTCCTTGTTTTACATCATAGCAAGTTGCAGGGTACATAGAATTCAGTACTGCCTATTACAACACTCTAACTTGATTTTTTTCTTTCTTTGTCGTAGAGTTAAGGAAAAAATTTACTGAAAAACTTTTCTTTTCATTTAATCGTTGGTTTATATGAAAAAAAGTTTCTATCAGTTGTTTTAGCGTTTTTCATTTTCGTACTTTTTTTTTCGTTTTATTTTTTGTTTAATGCCACAAACTTTTCGACGCGCTCTTTTACAAATTACCAACAACTTTTTGGGTGAGTTTTTTTTAAAAAAAAAGGTTTTAACAAAAAATTAGTAATGCCAACGTCCTCAATGAGTTTTATGTAAACGGAGTTGCCACATATTGGATTTGGATTTATTAATATGTAAGTTTAGTTATTCTTATTATTATTTATTTATTTTTTTTAACACAATAGGGAGAAAACAAAAAATTTCGAACACCAGACGAACATGACCATCGTCAATAAAAAATTTGAAGTTAATCAAAATTTTCAAATTCGTTGTGGTTTAGATTTTATCGCGGCTCAAAGTTCACTTTTTTAAGAATTTTTTTAAAATACATGAAATTTAAATCAATATATTTCCGGACCTATTAATGCCTAATGAATTTAGTTTTAAAAGAAAAAGATATTGAAATCAATATTTGTCCTTGTATCAAGGATATTTAAAAAATCATATTTTCCATTTTTATTATTTTTTTCTTAAACTGTTCCTTAATGTGTTGTCAACAACATATAAAAAATTAAGAATGGGGCCGTAAGGGGATGCTGAGAAAATTAAAATTTAGTAAAAAAAAAAAACTCATTTATTTTTTTAAACAATTTGAAAATTTTGAATGTTTTTTTAAATGAAAAAATTGAATATGTAATTTCTACTTATCGGCTATGTTCTACATTTCATTTTCATGTGAAAATTAATATTTTTACTGAGTTTATGCTACCAATTTCGAAAATATGGTTTCATTCGATTTCATTTTGTTTCATAAATTTTTAATGTTTTGAAAATCGAAAATGACTTTTTTGTATATGATTTCAAATCGAAAACAGAAGACTAAGTGAAAAGCATTGGATATTTTGTTTTTAATAGAAAAATATAGGTTTCTGCAAATTTCAACCAATAAGAAAGTTACTGTTGTTCAATCCCGACCATATGATACCTATATCAGTTGTTTTTCGTGTTTTTCCTAGGGGGGAAGCTATGGTCAGTTATAAACTGATCTTCGTAAAAATTGGCAAATTTTTTTAGGTGAAATTAGTTGAAATTACTGACCGTTCATATTCAATATATCCCAAATTTTAATGAATAATCTGCGTTTGAGGGCAAGTTTTAAATATTTACTCATTCTGGTGATACTTTAAACCGATTTTTGTAAAATTTGACATACTAATATATGCTTATAAAGGAATTGCGCAAAAAGTTTGCTTGAACGGACATCGTTAAATCCACTTAAGAGGTTGTATATGGGGGGAAAATGCATATTTTTATCAAAATTTATTAATATAAGTTTTCTCTGTTAAAAGAAAAAAGAAACATGCCCTTAATAAAATGGAATCATATGCATTGGAAATCAGCAATTTATTTGCGAAAATGTATTTAAATAGTAATATGTATTGAAAT
The DNA here is from genome assembly GCA_951394005.1 of Protophormia terraenovae. Taxonomy (NCBI): domain Eukaryota; kingdom Metazoa; phylum Arthropoda; class Insecta; order Diptera; family Calliphoridae; genus Protophormia; species Protophormia terraenovae. The sequence goes on from OX596074.1 coordinate 151,838,646, forward strand.
GTATTTTTGAGTGTTAAAACTCTATTCCAGGAGGAAATTTCCATGGGGCTTAGTGAAATAATGGACCATACATGGAAACAAATCAAAATTAATTTCAATAGTTTTCATGCCTTGTAATTGCGCACAAGTTTTACTTGAAGAGTCAGCCTGCCAAATGGACGGACGGACATCGATAAATCAACTCTGAATGTGATTCCGACTCAAATATTATAGGTTCTCTTGAAAGAGATAATACGTCTGAAATAAAGCTAATTTTTATCAAAACTAAAACACCGTAACAAAGGCCATGCTCTCAATAAAATGGAAGGATATCCCTTGAAGTGCCCACATAATCAGCAATTTATGTCGCCAAATATGGAAATCATCCTTAGAGTGGTCTATACATTACTATTGAAGGAACATCTACCCAAACGTTTGGCGTAAAAAGAGACTCAAATGGCTGGGATTTAATTAAAATATTAGGAGCACCTTTAAATTACCAAATTGTTTTCTGTTGAAAAATTGCCCCAATTATAATAGAAATACACATGTTTCTCTAAAATTTAATAAAAAGGTTTCTTTTAAATATTTTTATTTTGTTTTTATAAAAGTTATTTGCTGTCAGTTGCTGAAACAAAATTATAATGAAATCGATGAAAAATGAAATCGAATATGATTTCACTCGATTTACGGAACACAGTGAAAACGATAGATCGATTTCATTTTCACTTTCGATTTAAAATCAAATACAGAACATGGCCGTACATAAAACTTATTTGTGGCAAATATTAACTTTGTACTAACTGAGGGCTTATATGGAGCATTTTTAAACAGAATTTAATTATAAATTGCTATATTGAAGGCATTTGTGAACGTTAAACCCCTATTCGGGAAGGAATTTGTTTGCGGACAAGGTGAAATAACGAACTGATCATAACCAATTTCTATAGGTTTCATCCTTGTGTCAAAAAATTATTCGTGCCAAATTTAATTTCTTAAAAATTGTAACTTGTACTTTATTTACCAGGTTAACTGGGCAGACAGCCAGTCGACCAGACGGGCGGACGGACATCAGAAAGTGATTCTGAGTCGATTGGTAACTTTATGGTGAGGGCCCGAAGTTTTTCTGTTCGTTACAAATATTATACTTTAACCGTCTGTGGTCATGTAGAATAAAAAAATTACGTATAAGATTTTAAAAAAATTTTCTGAATAGAAAATCTTTTTGATTTTATGGGTGTAAGTGTTAATATATGAAATATTTTAATTTAATACTTATAAAATAATATATCACAGATTGACGAACATTTTAACGTTGCGTCCGGGGTTGTTGAGTGATTTATTTAAATGTTAATGCTGGCTAAGCTTATCCTTGTTCCAGAACTCCAACATTCTATTTAAATAATGGCATCCCTATTAAAACAGAATTTACCGTTATAATCATTCTTTGTTATACTCACAGGAATTAAAGTATGTAAGCGTGAGTACTTCAATACATTAGGGAAGTCAAAAAAAAAAAAATAATAATAATAATTGAGATTTTGGATCGGAATTTTTGAAAAAAATCATGCATTTCGAACAATTTGTAAATTTTTTGAAAACTTTTTATTTTTACTAATCTTTATTTTTCCCGAATTCTACCAAAAGAAAAGGTCTCATAAATACTACTAAATTGTATACCTTTTACAAACTTGAACTTGTCTAATATCCTTTAAAAATTTACTCGTTTATAAGTGTGCGTTGATTTCACCGCATCACAGGATGGTATTGGAAGTTTTTTTTTTTTTTTTTTTTTTGTTCATGCTGATGTTTTTGTTGCTTTTTCTTCGCATTTATTTTAAAACCCAGATAATATCCTTGTAAAAAACATACTTTATGCAAAAAAATTACCATTTTTTCCCTTGGCGAAAATGTAGTGAAAAACATTTTTATGAAATTACAAAAAACACACAAACACATTCATACACATACAAAAATCAACCAATTTAGTATTCTTCACCCACATTTTAAGAGAGCGTAAAATTTTCGAATCATTTAACTCGTTGTTGCCATATAATATCATAAAAATAAAATGGCTACTATCTCTCTAAGTATGAGAGTTTATACAAACATACATACGTACGTACTTGTCAAATGTTAAAAACAGGGTGGAGGAGTGGTAGATTTCCTAAAAATGATGCAGCAAAAGAAAATATTTTAATGGTTAAAAAAAAAAAAACATGTTTAGAATATATATTCTGTTGTTCTTTGTTAAATATTTAACGCTTAAATTAATTTTAAATAAGTATTGAAGTTAAACAAAAGTGTACGGTTAACTAATTCGAAATGCAAAACAGGATATTTAAGAGCTTAAACTAGAAAAAATATATAAAAATATAATAAAATACATATTTTGTATATTTTTATACCATTATTAATGCGCTATTAATTAAATTACATTCAGTATTTTGTATGAATCGTAGAACTTGAAATCGAAGTGCGATCGAAAAAATCTTAACACACGTTTTGACTCATAACTTTTTTCTGAAGCAATATTTAAAATTTTTTTTGATCTAGCTATCATTAAAAAATATGTCAGTTATTATCTTTAATGACAACCATGTTGATTTATTGCGATTTTGATCAAAACAAGTGGCAAAAATGATGTACGTGCTATAAATTATTAAGAAATTTCAAAAAAATTAAAATTGGTCCTTCAAATAATTGGCCAAAGAAATAAAGGTCTGCCGTCAAACTGTTTTCAATATTATTAAATAGTATCAGGAGAATTTGACCATTGATAGAAAAGATGGTTCGAGAAGAAAAAAGTCCACATGATATTGGGAAAGCCAAGAAAATTTAAAGCATATTGAAAAGAACTCTAAACACATCTGGTAGATAAGCAGCCCGGTTAGCTCAGTGCTCTGACCATTTGGTGCAAAAAGTTAAAGCTATTGCGGAGTATATAAAGTCCAAAAAGTTCCTGACTGTAATGCTGCAAAAAATTTAGAATTCAAGAATAGGGCACGGAAATAAAAATCAATTTTCATACAAAAATACTCATGTTGTACAATGAAATGTATGTACTGGCTGATTTTTCGCAGCTTCGGAGTCAAAATTTTTATGTTGCAGTTAAATGTTAAAGATAAGTGACTGAAACAACTATCAAATCACTAATGGAAGGGTTACCAAAAAAGGTCTACGAGGTCATAAGTAGTGGACAGAAGTATAAAATATATATTTTTCTGTAATCTGTAGTATAATATCAATTAAATGAAAAAACAATCAAAACTCTAAGATCAACCGTTTCCAAATTATTAAACTTTATATATGTTAAGATTTTTTCGATCGCACTCCTTAAGTGAGAATTATATATTCGTCTTGGCTGAATATATATACTCATCATCTCACAGTGTAACATTTGGCAGTTTTAGAATGACAAATATCCAGTTTTATAGATATTGGACTAATTATATTCTTATATTCTGTAAGTAGACAAGGCCGTAAGCACTCCCTCTAAAAATGGACGGGTAGAATCACTGCCACTCCAATACTGACAAAAATATTTTCTTTAAGAATTTCGGATATATTTTTATATATTTCATTGAAATAAAGAATAATTTTGAGGTGGGTGTAACAGGATAGAGTCACAGAGACTTACTTATAAAACTTTTCGTACTACAAATTTGATTTTGAAATTTCTATCAGTGAGCGGTAGTAAGCGGATTTATGTGTCATTTTCTAAGCATTTTACGTTTCCAGAGTTTTCTGAAGCTTTCTGTGGTAGAAAATTAAAATTTGGCTCTTCGTCCTACAAATCCTAACGGATCCAAATATTGAAATTTCACTCAGGGAGCGGAATACGTGGATTTATATTATATATGTAATTTCCGAAGCATTTTTTTCTTTATAGAGCTTTCTGAAGCTCCCAGACGACGTGGATAATTAAATTTCAATCATCGTAGGAAATTTTTTTTCATTCATTTCATAATTTTAGAAACGTTTAAATGTTTGATTTTGCGCATAATTTAAGCCAAATTTCGTCCCCCTAGGTTGTATGTCCCGAACCCTATCCTGCTTTCAACAGACAGACGGATGTTCTGTTTTATACTTTTAAATTATTTATTAGTTGAATAATGCATAACAAATGTGTACATAGTTTTGTTTGTTTTAGATGTCATTTTTTCTTAGATTTCTCTTTGGTGGTACGAACTATATACCAATTTTAATTAAATCTCAGAAAATTAAAAAAAAAAAAATAAAAATCCAGTAATAAAAGTCTTATGTATATTTCTTGTTTTACATATTTGACATTTACACTGACATACCGCCACTTCATAAACTAAGATTAAAATACAATAGCTTTAGCTTAGTTTAACTAACCAGAAGGCTTTTATTTATATTTTAATGCAAATATTTCCGCTAGGAAATATTTTCGCAAACAAAGGCCAAACAAAAACAACAAAAAACTAAAATTAAAACTCTTTTTTTTTAAGCGAAAACTTCCTTTGATGTGCCTGCTTGAATGGCTGGCCAAGATCTATAGAGTCTTTGGTACGTTTCGTATGACGACGATCGGCCGACGAGTCAAGCATACAATAAATCTTTAAAGTTAAGTTTTCACTTGCTTTGGCCAGAAATTGCAATGCGCCACCGAGTGACAACTGTTTCAGCTACCGTGTACCATTATTTTTAACATTTATACAGCATGGAAATTCATTGCTACCGGAGTTTAACATAAAAAACAACCAAAGCAAAGCAAATCAAATGCAAAAAGGAAAAAAACATTAAAGAGCAAATTGTGTATGAGAGTGAGAAGTTGACTTCAAAATTTGCCAAGCTATAAGTAAAAATATACAACAATAATAAACAATAACAACTAAGAACCGGCTAGACTTCTACATAAAATACCAAAACAGACAAAAAAATAAATAAATTATTTTTATGTTCACATTTGCATTTTCCAATTTTTAACACCTCCGGGGGTCATCAACGAAATGCGAAAAGAAAAAAAAACTTTAAACAGTCTACCAACCAAGCAGGCAACCAGGTTTTCAAGAGAAAGAAAACTATCAAACCAACTTTAAGCCATAAATACAAAAACATATTTACCTTCAATTTTAACAAAAACATTTTATTATTTTTACTTTAAAGCTGGGCAACAATTCATAATTATTGCTTGAAAAAAATAAAAGCGTAACGAAATGAAGTAGAATTATATTCTTCGCTTTGCAAGAAATTGTAAAGGAGAACCAAACGTAGAAAAAAATATCTTTAACATGCACATTGGCAGCAATTATGAGACATCAATACTGCAACCGAACCAACCCAGTTCAGCTACACCAAAAAAAACTGCGAGTTTATTCAAATTTAGAGCAGCTATCATTAGCAACAACAAAGGAGACGGCTTTGACGAATTTAGGATGCCCTTCAATTGATTTTTCTCAAGGAAAGTAATTTTGAAATATTATTCTAATAGCTAATTCTTCGATATATGTTTTAAATATTATTTTTCTTCTTGATGTTTTTGGACTTTCATTACAAAGGGGAATAAAAAAGAGAATGCTGTAAACGTGAGCAATCATAGATAAAGTTATTGCATTAATAAATCTTTAACGGGAATAATAAAAGTATTTAAATATCTATTAAGATATTGAAATTGATATATTTTATCTATAAAATCTTTGAAAGTCGATCACTAAAAGTTCATTGCAAATTAAATTTGAAATTAAAGACAAACTGAAACTCTAAGCAAAAACCAAATAGATCAGAATGTTTATCTAGTGTAGAACTTCAACATTTTGTGGGTTGTAGCTGCAATTCAAAAATTTGCCACTTTAGTCACAGGCAATGTCCGTATGGCTATCACTGAATAACATACAAAAGGCCATTCAGCAAGGAGCAACAAAAGAATACACTATTAGACCTTAAGGGCTTGTTGAAATTATGCCATCAAATTGGTATCCAAAATGTTTCATTGCAACACGAATCATTTGATACTGACATACATACACTTACAAATGTACTCAAATTTAGCTGACGTTTATGGCAAAGGAATAAATGTTCATAAACACATACGTATGAAGATCGGAATATTCTCGTATGAATATGTGATTAAATGCAACTTGAATGAACATAAAATTAAGGTTATTTCATCGTTTAGACTTAAAGCAAAAAACCAAAAGGTGTGAACAGTTTAACCCATGGTAAAAATAAATGCAAGATAAATTAACTTCAAAGAGAAAAACCGGTCAGCAAATGAATGAGGATATGGTACTATACTTTCATTTCGAAGCATCTTGGGTTTAAACACTTGTTATACTTGAAAAATGTTGATGACTAATTTATAATATATAATATATTATTTATTATATATCATCCGATATTTTCATATTTGTTAGCAAACTTTTTCTTTTTTGTAAATTTTCTCTTTCTTCAAATGACAAATTATTTTATTTCTGAAATTTTAAAACAGTAAAACGTTCTCAATATTGCATCTTATAGGAAATAATGATAAACATGGTGGCATAAATCATAAAAAGGGTTAATAGTTTAGATGGCCTTTAGCACTACATTCATACATACATATATGTATGAATATATTCAAGAATATGACATAAATGATGATCAAGTCACTACGTCAAAGAAAAAAAACTTAAAAACGCAGCTTCAACAATAAAACTCTTAAAAGCTAGTAACAGAAAATAATTATTATTTTACCATAATTTTTCTTAAACTCTAAACAAAAACAAGAAACTACGAACAAAATAAACCTCCACGTAAATGTGGTCATTCAGTAACCGCCCAGAAATGAAAATGAAGATTCAGAAACTAAAAACAAAAATCATAGCAATTGAATTGAATACTCGTACTACTGAATATTTTGCAACATCGTCATAATCATCATCATCGTCATCAGACGACTACAATAATCAAACCTTAAATGAATAAAAAATACCGAAGAATGAGGCGGCAGAGTTTTTACAAATGATTATGCTGCTGCTGATGATGATAATAATGAGAATGTTAAGGATAAAAGATGAAAAAGAAGCCTTTAGCCAAAATTGGTAGGAGTTGATGCGTTGATGCAATTACACCATAATATTCACACTTATTCGAGGTGAGAAAATTGCCAGCTATTAAAAAGGCATAATATTACCTACAAGCCGCATGTAGATGAAGACGAATGGTGATACGTACAGAAGACATACCAGGCCAAGATCAGACCTCAAAATACTACCGCCCCAAAAATGATCATGTTTCATTCAATAGAGATACGATTTTTGCATTTAAGTAAATCAAAATAAAGATGCAGTCGTTTTTTATGTTTTTAATGTTCATCATAATCATAATGACCAAGGTTTATTAAACAAAAACAGAAAAAGAAAAAAATAAATAACTCTTCGTTCATTCCTTCTATCGAAAGTTCAAGCAAGAATTTAAAAATGTAGTCTGACTACAGTAGCATTACACCCAGAGAAAAATAGACCACATACTAATTGGAAGCGATATCAGTCAATGTCAATAATGAATCTGCCCCGTATGTATTCAAATTCAACACTGCATCTTCAAATTATAAACGAAAATTGACACCAATTGGCATCAGGTTGACATCGGTTCAGTATCGAATTATTAATTTAAATTATGTTTTCCATTTCAGGTGTCTAAAATTTGCAGTTATGCTTTATCATATTGTGTATATCAAGTGTATATCAATAGGTGTTCGATTTTGAAGTCTGAAATTTAGCGGAAAAATTGTATATCTATTAAATTCTCTTATTATTATTGCAAAAATTTTAAATTTATAAAGATACGAGCAGTAAACCCTCTACTTCGTTAGCGAAGATTTTTGTGGTAAAAACCATACTATATTACAAATTAAAATTGTGTTTTCATTAAATTATAACTTTATAAATATAAATTTTTCTAAGTGCGCTTCGCTACCCCATTGTATTGAAATAAAATAAAAGCATCGAAATAATATTCTAAAAAACACAGACAGACAGACTAACAAACGCAGATTCACTTTTACCTCGATCCTGTAGTACTCCTACATAGACCAAATAAAAACATGGTAGAATTTCTATTTAGGAAAAACAAAATGAAATACCAAAAGTGAAAAAAAACCGTACAATTAAACTATGATTCCTAACTCCCATGGGAACAGTTCTTTCGGCATTAAGAACAATAAACTTATTAAATATTTAGTTTCTTACATCTTTAACATTCGAAGGTTCAAAAACTACGAAATTATTTCTATTATATTTTCTATTTTTATTATATTTTAGAGAAGAATATGAGTAATAGGGCTTGTGCATTCTTAACACAGAACCATATATCATGTTTGAAAGTTAATTATTTTTACAAAAAATTCTAATAGTCTGTTTCTCTATGTGGAACGAAAGCTTTCTTTCGCCTTCTAAGCGAACGAAAACTGATTTGGGTTTCTCTAACTCACTTCTATGCGAACAATGAGTCGAACGACAAGTCGAAAGAAAACGTAAGTGTTTTCATATAAAATTGGGTTTCTGTATTTCGAACGATAAGAACAAAAATGTCAAAATCAGTCACTTACTATTTTGCTTTCGACTGGTTGAATTTTTCAAAGAAAAATGGGAAAAATTCTCAGAAGGACATTGCAAATGTTCCTTAATCATGTTTATTATTCAATTTGATGTATTTGGTATCCATTAATTACGATTTTGTGTCTAAAAAACAATTTCTAAAAAAAATTAAAGAAAATTTTTGTTTTTTAATTTTTTTAAATTATTTTATTTTTTCTTGTTTATTTACTTAGTTGTATCTATGTTTAAACAATTTAGTAGTATTTTTAATATATTTACGAAAAAATGTTACTCTTAAAGAGAAATAAAACAACAACAATACGAAAAGACATAACTCCATGCGAACGAAAGCGTAGGAAATACAGAAACCCAAATTGATTCGAATTCGTTCAACTTGCTTTCGTTCGCTTAGATTTTCGTTCGACATAGAGAAACAGGCTATAAGAGTAATATTATAATAACAAAAAGTGCCACAAAGTAGACTCTTATGAATTGTCATTCCCTTAGGACCATATATCTTTGATTTCATGATTTTATTGTTAATATTGTAAAAGTATCATTAGAAGAAAAGTATGATTAGAAGAACGAAAAAGTACCACATAGTCCCCTCTTATGGATTCTCATTCACTTAGGACCATATACATATCTTTAATTTCATGTTTAAATATTATAGAAAACTCATGTTTCTAGGTTTATTATAATAAACAATTAATTATCTAATTTGAATAAAATGTAATTTTCCGATTTTATCCCCTTTTTGTTTATTTGTATTCCGATATTAAAAATAAAAAACTGAAAAAAGATAAGAATCATTAATGAGCTCAAATTCCGAGAACTATTCGTATTAGAAATGGTCTATAGATTTTGAACTTTAAAAATATGGGTAAAATTGGTGGTCATAACAAAAGATAAGTGCTGAAACCAATCATTATAGTTAAACAATTTTCAATAAAAAGCCAGCAGTTATAGACAATTTAAAACGTTTTAATGTAATAAAAGGTCTTTGGGAACAGAAATTCTCCAACATTTTTTTTATCAAGTCGTGGACTTTTAATGCCAATAAGTCGATTCAAAACTCGGTAGGAATTTAAATTTCTTCTGAGAATATTAGAAGACAATTGACGAAAACACAATTTATTCCAATTACCATTCCTGAAAGAAAAAAGAGGTGTTTATTTTTTAGAAGAATATAAATGTTAAATTTGTTAGCGGAACTTTAGTATGGGTTCATGAAATACAGATTTAGAAATACTTAATACCCGTACAATTAAGTATAATGGTGTTACTAATATATCGTAGAATGGTTACTGCCATTTCAAATTTGCCAGGTCAATATCTCAGCATGATGTAACTCTAGAATAGTCTTCCAAAGAAACAATGTTTCCTTCAATTGTGTTCTTATGTTCCCAGAAGAAATGTATGTTCCAAGTAGATTTTGAACCGATTTAATACAATAAAAACTTCCAGACTTGGTCAAATTTTTTGACGATTTTCCGTTTTTGAAGAACTCTTTTTGCACTAAATCTTTTTTAATTGATCTTAAGTTTTACCATTTAATTGATAATAAAATTATTTGACTATAATGATCGATTTCGGTACTTATCTTTTGTTGGAACCTCCGATTTTAAAATATTTTTAAAGTTCAAAATCTATAAATCCTTTCTGATACGAATAGTTCTCGGCATTAGAGATCATCAATGATTCTAATTTTTTTCGGTTTTTTTATTTTTAATATCGTTATTGAGATTTAAAAAAAGTAAAGTTTCATTAAAATTTCACAAAAAAAAATTAAAAATTTTAACAAAATTACTGCTAACTCTATTTTTTTGTCCACACTGAAAAAGGACTATTTGAGCATGAGACGATGTACCGTTTTCGGAATAATGTTAAAGGATATTATTTTTGTATACCAATATATTGGCAATGATTTGGCATTAAAAGTTTTATTGTTTTGCATAAAATTTCGTCGAAAAGTGAAAAAACTTCAAACAAATGCACTTGACCCTATTTTTGTCCGTAACTGTATGTGTCAATAAAAATAAAAAAAATATTTGTGAAAAAAGTACCAAAAACAGGTACGATTTTTACCCCTTAAACGTTCGAATTTCCAAAAAGTACCAAACTTGTATTGGCCAATTTTTGAAAAGGTACTAATTTGATGCACATTTTTTACTGGATTAAAAGATAGAGTGCCAAAAAGTACCAAAATACAGTTATTAACCGTTTTCTCACTAAAAGAGCCGAATTTCAAGAAAGTACCAGACACGTATCCGATTATTTTTTAAATAAATAACAAGAACTATTAAACTTTTATGTATCTCTATTAGTTTTGGAGACATAAGATTACCGAATTTAATCGTGTTTACCCCCTAAATATCAAAATTTCCAAAAATCCCGTCTGTGGATCTATTTGATAGAAGACCAATCCACAGTTCATATTTCATCTTTCTAGCTTTGACCGTTTGGGCTCTGAGGTGATGAATCAGTAAGCAAGTCAGTTAGACAATCACTCAATAACACTTTTATATATATAAGATCAAAAATAAATTAACAATAAAATTTTGAACGATTACATTTAAATCACTATATTATATTGAGTTTACACAGTCTTATGGAACAATTAGATATAGAAATATTGCAATGGTATTCTCTGAACAAATCTGCCAACAATTTTAAGGTTTAATTAAAAAAAAAAGAGTATTTCAGCACAATTAAAAAAAAAAAAAAAAACACATTATTAAATATGTATAAGCGAATTAATTCCTTCATTGTGATCTTAAAAACATGTTAAAAATAATACTTAAACATAAGGATGTTGTTATTAATTTGTATTTAAGCGCGACTAATAAACATAGCAATTCTTTACCACGTAATCAACAGTAACAACGGCCTTGAATACTTTATTATTATTAATTTTTTTTTTTAATAGTATATGCAGTACATCCTTAAATATATTTATAACATTTTCTCGTTTCCTTATTTATGTTGCCACATTACAATTGATATTACTACGTACTTCCATTTAAAAGTCATTAAAAAATCAAAAGAAAGAAAAACGACCGATATAATTATCATCATTATTTTTTAGTTCTTTCATTTTCTTCTGTTTTACAGTTAAAGATAATGAACTGTCAAAGAATCCATTTAGTTGGTAGTAAAAATGTTGTCAAAGTAACAATGTTGCCACTTTTATCACCAAGAAATATCGAAAGCATCGAAAACACAGAGTTGAGTTGTGCCAACGGAACAACCAGAGTGATTAAATACTATTAAGATTTGAATTAGTGAGGAAATGAGTAGCAACGCCCATTCAGTCAATGTTGAAATACATCAAAATCATCATCAGCATCATTCTCACATATTGCATTTATTCCATTCATTCATTTGTTCTTTCAAATGTGGTTGATGACGATATTTTTCACTCATTCATATTTCTGTTTAGTATCACATCATTTCGTAGAATTATAATTTCTTTTAATGTTTGTCGTCTTTGAAAATGAACCCAGAGCATTTTTTTTTTTTTTTTTTATTGACAACGAATAGAGACCACAAATTGTTGCACACGAAATTGCAAATTTTTCTTAGAAACTTTTGTATTTTTTTTGAATTTTATTTGAAATTAATATGAGTGATGAGTTGGAGGTCATTTGTTTGTTTCTTTTAAATATTTATATTTATTTTCATTTTTAAAATAATAACAAATTGAAAGATAAATACTATAAGAATATAAACATCAAAGAACATTTAAAAAATTAGTTCTTACAAGAAAATGGATTGATTTTTGTTTAAATTTCACTATATTTTTAGGTTATTGTTCTGATACTGTGTGATGGTCAAAAGATTTACAACTGAAAATCGATTTTTAGCAAATACAATGATTTGTTGGTTAAATATTGAAATATTAACTAAATTTTATGGAAAATAAATATTTTAATAAAAAGTGTCGATATTCAGGTGTTCAAAACATTTGCAACTCTTAAAAATATTAAAGGATTAAATAAAAACTATACGATTAAGTCCATATTTCGCTATTTTTACTTTCGGACATCTTTTGCATTTCCAACTGATCCCTTAAATTTAATTCAAGAGGTCTCGAGCAAAGTTAAGGCGTGCATTTCGATTTTTTTTTTTTTTTTTCAGACACATAAAGTTAACTCAGTTCCAAATGTTTTTTAAAAAGTCTATACAAAACGTTGCTTATATAAACCTTTAATAGAACATTCCAATAACTATTTTAAAGCTGATAAAGATTGTTTTAAATATTGTTAATCAATTTATCTAGTTTAAAATTCAACATCAGAAAGATCACACTCACTATCAATTTGTAGCATGTGGTATGTTTTAAAACACAATAAAATAATTTAGTATATTGTAAATGACTTAATTTTATTTTTTGTTATAAAACAATAGTAAAGAAATACGAAAAAAGTAGATCTATAAAATGAAAAATCATGTTTAGAAATTTTAATGTTTTAATTTTAAATCAATTTTGGAAAAATACTAAAAAAGAAGACATTATAATCGTAAAGTTTCTTTTCAACAAACGGCAAAACGACCACAATGACCAAAACAAATTAAGGCAACATTGTATACATCATGTATTTAGAGAAGAACACCAAATGTATAGATTCGCATTAAATTATTAGTGTTTTGTATCTTTTTGATTTTGTATTCTTAAAACAATAAAATAATATTTGAGTTTGTTTTTACGACTTTTTTCTTTGTTTTTTTTTACTTTTTGTTTGAAAAATAATAAAAATTTACGAAGAAACCTGAAAATTTGTGTAGCGAGCTTTAGGAGACCACCATGACCAAAAGCATCAACGTCGTTTTGATCTATAACAAATAAATTTTTGTTGCTCTTTTGAAATCAAACTAAGAAATAATTTTGTTAAAATTGTTTTCAAAATTGTTATCTTTATTGCTTTTTTATGAGCATGTTAGCATGTTTGTTCATCTCGAAATTAGTAACAGACGAGCCAACCAGCCGACCAACAAACTAACTAACCAGCCAGCCGTATAACTGACTGACGAACAGATAAACTCAACGATCAACTAACTAAAGCATCAACCAACATCAAGTGACATTAAAAATCAAAACCATAAACATTTTTTTTTTTTTCTTCTTTTTTTGAATGATCGAAGTATTGAAAACAAAATTAAAATTATAATCAAAGATCATTAGAATTGTCAACGCATAAATTAATTGCTCATAAAGTTTTTTATATTATTATTGTCTTTTACATTTTTTGTCATTAAATTATAAAAATTTTATGTTAATTTTTATTGTATGAAGACATTTTTGCATAAATTTTTGAAATATTAAACTGTTCAAGGTGTGGTTTTTAATGAGGTGCTGCTTTTATTTTATCATTTGATACGATACGATTCGATTTTTGTTTTGTTTTGAGCTTAAAACAATATTCCATAAAATACAGAGAACAAGATTGACAGTTAAGTTGAACTAATCTGAATTTATGACGTTAACTGAGTATTTAGAAAAAAACATGTTTATTATTTTTGTGTTTGCTTTTTTTGTTGTTTCTTTTTAAATACTTAATACATTATAAATATACATACTTTATAATCTAAATTATCTATTTAGATTATTTAATTATTTTAACTTTACGAAATTTGTTTACATATTAATATGATTTTTCATATTTTAATTCAAATTTATGTTGCAATAGAAAATAACGACAGATATTTTTAGGTCATTAATTTATTTTTAATAAAAGTAATGATAAAAATCTTAGATTGTGTTATATTACACAGAAAAAAGTAAAAATGGACTTCAATTACGAAATTACTTATATTAATTAATTTTTAATTGATTTTTCTCCAATCATCAAAATGATAATATTAATAACTAGAATAATTGATTTTATTATTATTGATTTTTTTAAATAGATAAAATGAGCCGAAAATTGTTGAAAATTGACTTAAAAATAATTTATTTCTATATTTTTTATGGACAAATTTTTAATTTTTCTTTATATTATATGAATAGCTGTCAATTTATTTAAAAAAGAAATTGTAAACCAATTAAAAAATTAATTATATTAATAAAAAATATAATTAAATTCCAAATATAAAGTTAGTTAATAATTTTATTAAAAAACAAATTTATTATCAATTTAAATAGTTTATGGCATATTATATCTAAGAACTGTCTGTGAGAGCGGCTTCCAAATCGCAACAGGAAAGCAACGAGGGAATGATTACGTCCTTAATATTTTTAGAACATTGCTGTTATATAAAATATAAAAAAATAAAAAAAAAAAAACTGTCCACTTGATAAAAAATGAAAAACCTGAACATGAATAGCTGTTAAACCATGCTAGCGACATTTAAAAACTATTTTTATATGGTAAAACCTTTGAAATCGTTAATACATCTCAGATATCCTTTTTCAGCACAACCTAATAAAAAATTCCGACCTTATTGTTAACTACATAAATGCTATTTTATTCTATTGCTAATATTTTATTAAACTTGTTCAACGGTTATTTCACGATACCAATTAAAGTCATTTTAATATAACCAGCAGATTTTAAACGATACATTTTGTTATTTATTTAATAGTCAGTCAGTCAGTCAGTCAGTCAAATCAATTTGATGATTTTATTGTTGTGTTAAACAAAATTAAATGAAATAAGTTACTCTGAACTGAAACTGAAACTAATTTAACTAGAAAATTTATGCAAAATGCAAAAAATGTGAAGAGAAAAAAAAATGTAACGGTCTGTCAAGATAACAGAATAAAAAATGTTAAATATACAACTTATTTTAAACAATTTAGTATGTGTTAAGATCGGTAAAACACATTGAAATGAACAACATATATACGATCGCAAATAAATATCAAAATTTATGACCGAAAAAAAAAACTAAAGAGTTTTAATACTTTTGAATGGATTAAATTGAAATGTTTTTTGAAATAATTTATGTCGCAGTAAAGAGAATGTGTCAACCTAAAAATAACGGAAGTATTAAAGACGATTTAAGTTTATTTTCAACAAAATTAAATGCAATACAACACAAAGGCCAAGCATTGTAACGAAACACCTTCTTAAAAATATTATAATATTAATTACAATTTATAATTTGAGTACAAAAAAAAAAAAAGGAAAAATTTAAGAATATTTTTTAAGTCTTTGTCTTAAAACGCATACTTATTTTGAGGTTCTTGCAGAAGGATTGATGAACGGAGCGAGATGAATGAAAAAAAATGAATGATGATTGTGTTGCATCATCAATATTATGAGCCTGCAGCAATTTCTCAGCTACGAAAGTGTTAACTTGGTAGAACAAATGCCGCTCTGTAATTAAGTGCGTTGCTCTCATGTAATGCCGACAAAATGTATTTCCTCTCAAATGCTATCAAGAGAATCATTTCAGTCAGTAAGGTTGCCTTCTGGTCTACATGTCCCTACATACACACATGTATATAAATTATGTATACATATAGGTAGAAATCTTTACTTAACTGTCTTATAGGCTGTCAGTCAGTTAATATGTCAGTCTAAATTTTAGTCAGTTGGTTGTTAACCATAGTGACTAAATTAAAACTCCACCGATTGGATATATTATTATTGATGTATGTACAAAATTGAAAATGAAAAAAAAAATCTTTGAATGTTTTCTGAAGATCATTATCACTTGCATTAGTAACATTTGTTGGGTGAGGGAAATAAATTATTTCAGGTTCTCAAATCATAATTATTTTTAATTAATTAAATTATTTAACTGAGGGCTTAACTAATGTTTTAAAATGGTTTAAGTTCTCCTACTAAAATTTCTGAAATTTTAGGAAATAATTTTAAAAATATTATTTATATTTTTTAGATATTGAAAATTTATTTAGAAAATTAATTATTTGATAGAAAATATTTTGTTACATTACCAACCAAATATAAAAACCAAATATAAAACCACCTAAAACATCATCATTATCATGAATATCGTTATTGTATAAAAACTACTTCAGTTTTAGCACGCAGCCTTAAACTTGCAACATTATTTTCTTGCCTCAATTTATGATGCCCTAAACCGCCTCATATTCGTCAGATAATGAATTCAAAGGTGGCAAAATTTATTTATTCCTCTCCACTCAACACTCTCTTACAGTCCAGCAATCAATGCCGCCGACAAGCAAAAAAAAAAAAAAAAACAACTTAACAGAAAGAAGCTAAAACTTCATAACAAAACTTCACAAAATGTGGGTAATTCCAGTAATTTACATTGCAAGAGAAATAAGTTTATACTTCGTTTTTATTAAGTTCAATATTTTTCAGCTTGGTGTCTGTTTTAGTTTCAAAACTTTTGAGGTTTTAGGCACATGTTATCATAATCATTTTGTTGCTTTCAGTCATGATCGTGATGCGACTGTGAAAATTATGATCAATGATCTGTAAGAAAAACTTATAAAAAATATAACATTTTTGACAGGTACACAGGTACACTCAGAGAATTTTATTTTATTTTTTTTTTTTTTTGGTTTTGAAATAGATTTTTTTAAAACTCCTATTCATGGCTTTTGAGGGTTGTGATCTTTATAACTAAATAAAAATATTAATAAAAAATAAAAATGTATTGAATACATCTGTGATACTTTAGTCTTTTCGTCTTTCAATATTATTAATATTTAACAAGCGCGAATGTTATATTGTTTCCGAGTTTACATTGGTCCTTGAACTATTTCAACACAATTTCACCTTATATGGGAGGTGGGCGGTAAAGTGGGCGGACCACGCCAATTTTTGGTTTCTGAGTTTATATCGACCCCCAAACTGTGTATACAAAATTTCGTTATCGTACATGCTTTTCTTCAAGAGATATCAGCAGAAAAGTATGAAACGGACACCCTGTGTTTCTAGTTATTAGCCCATAACTTTTTTGTTTATTAACCGATTTTGCCCATTTTCCAAATTTGCCAATCCCAAACAAACCTTATATAAGACAAATATTTGTGCCAAATTTCATTCCCCTACGTTGTCCCGTTCGAGCCCTATCCTGCTTTCAACAGACGGACAGACGGACAGACACAGCTAGATTGTCTCAGAATCTAACCAGGACCCAGAAAATATATACTTTGTGGGGTCTTATAAGGAATGACAAAATCAATATACCTCTTATAAGGAATGACAAAATCAATATACCCCCCATCTTTTTGATGGTGGGTATAAAAAGTGCACTTATTCCCAATTTTAAAATACATAATTTTTTACTGGAATTTTAATTGAAAAGAAATTTCTATTCAATGATAGTTATTTAATTTTTATTTATAAAATTAAAGATAGCTATAGTCTGTCAAGCCCGACCATATGATGCCATACACAATTTTTCCAGGTTGGATCTTATATAAGACCAGTGGCCAATTATGGACCGATACTTTTATTAAGCGTAATATATATTTCTATGAAACATACGTTTGCTTCATATTATGTAATTTTTGCACCTTTGGGTGATTTCTCCAAGTCGGCCTAATATAGGAGCTATGGTTAATTATGGGCCAATCCTGATAAATTCTCAAATATTAATTTAATACTATTATAACATATCATATTTCTCTCTGTGCACTATAATAACCACAAAAAAAAACTCAAAATGTTTTGACAAGCCGTTAGGGATGAAACGTATTATAAGTCTCATGAAGTTAAAAGAACAAAATAATAATAATGATGATGAGTTTTTTAGTTGCATTGCGTTTTTATAGCAGACATACAGTCTCCGTGAAAAGAGGTAAAAGAAAAGAAAGAAAAACACAGCAAATTACTTATCAAAATGAGTTGATGGCGGTATTTTATTAAATAAAATCATAAAAAATATTAAAAACTAATCGCTCGGTTTAAACAAAAATTTTTTGAAAAAAAAAGAATCAAATATTAAACCCAGACATTAAAATGCTTTGGCACATTAGGTTTTATCTACAAAAGGAATAATCAAACGTTACGCCCATTATTTAGATGAGATAAATTAAGTTTAAAATGCATTTGTTTGAGGGTTGTATAATTAGCTAAACGAATTATAAGATTTGTTACAATTAAATATGATTTTTAGCGATTTAACGCATATTTAAAACTATTAACGGGGGTTAAAATCTGTATGTTTTGACAGAATTAATATTCTATGCAGAGATTGAGATGACTGTTAAATAAAAAACAAGATTTTTTATCGTTAAAAACTAAAACAACAATATAAACTCCTTTACTTTACTTTCCATTCAATGTGAATATTCAAATATTTTTAAGGAAATTTTAGCAGCTTTCTGTTTAATTGGAAAATTATGATATTGACATTAAGGTTATAAACGTATAATCACCAAAATCTGTTCATTTCAGATGTTTTCGTTTTCGTTAAATAAACCCGGCTTGAAATTTTTATATTTTGACACCTTTCAATTTTTCACATAAATCGTTTAATGCATTTTTGTCTTTAATAATTTGGTTGAAATATGCTGTATAAATAAAATAAAACAAATATGAAATAAAACAAAACACTCGAGCAAAAGAAAAATAAGAACTTTTTAATTTTATAAAAATTTGAGAAGAGATTTATAGACCTCCCTAACAACGGGAGATGACAACGAAACGGCAACAGAAACATGCAAAGTTACGACATTTCGCAAAAAAAAAAAAAAAATAAATAAACGAAATTCTTTTAAAATCAGAGTAAATACATTTAACTTAACTGGAATTTTTCAAATGCACTAAAAGAAGGAAGAAAAAAAGTGAAGCAAACAAATGCGAAAGCTGAGACGTAGACTGCGCAACTGTGGCAAGTGTGATAAATATTATTGTTTGTATTATTTGCAAGACTCCAGCAAATAAATAATATTCGCACGAAATGTGTCTCCTTGGCAAAAAAAATATATATATAAAAAAATAGAGGCGCCTGCAGGCATCAACGCGTCTTAAATGAAGAAAACAACGTGGGCGCCTTTTATGACCAACAAATTCTGTTCCGTTTTTGGTTTTTTAGAGTTTTTCTTCTTGGTCTGTTACTATATCTGTAAGATTGCGAGGGCAATATCAACAAAACTTTAGAAATATCGAAGTTATCGATTTCAGTTTGTAAACATGGTGCTGCGCAAACATGGCCTTTTAAGTCTAACCTCGCTTGTGCGATCATTTGGGAATTAACTACAATACATGTGTAGTATTGTGGCAAAGCAGAAGTTAAAATATGCGCATTGTACCCATAAAAATGTCAAAAATTTTGGTCTTTTATTGTGCGCTGGTGATGTTTTGTTTTGTTTTGTATCTTAGCGAGGTTATAAACATTCAACTCAAGTTGAAGCTCTTAAGCACCTTTTTTTGTTTTTTGTTTCCACAACCTCAAACATTTTGTACATTTAAGCTGTAACTGTGTGTTAATTGTGTTGCATAGAATTGCTGTAAAATTGTTTGTACCGACTCTGCAAAGATACAGAGAGAGGGTGTTTGTCATATTTGTTTAGACATCCCAAAGGATTATACGCTCTGATCACATTTAAATATTAAATCCACTCTGTACACACATGTGACGACGCATGCGTGAATTAAATAAATTTTACGCATATCATATCATTGTTATAAATTTGTTCCACCACAAACTTCCACAAAAAAAGGAAAAAAAAAATATTTATGATAAATAATATGTATAGAGGATATTTTGTGCATTAAAGTACACATGCCTCCAGTTAGTGTCATACCGCATATTGTGGCACGTTTGCCATAACAATGCATCTCAAATGAATTGAATATAATATGATCTGCAAACCAGTTAAGATGGAGAGAGCGTTCGTATTTAAGTTTACGCGTATGATTGAGGTGTTCTTACATGAAGATGGTTTATGTTGCAGTGTAAAAAGTTGCTCCTAAATTGGTCACATTTCAACACAATCTACAGAACTAATTTTCTACTTGTCATTTATTAAATACATGTAGGAAGAAGTAGATGTCATCACAATAAAGGTGAATAGTTGACTAAAAAAATTTATTATTAAATATTAAGGTGCCAAGGATAGTATTTGGAAAAAGTGTAATCACACAAGGAACTAATTTTCTAACAAATACAAATATTTTTTGCTGAAACTTTTCTTTTTTTCCTTTTAAACTTGCATTTAGGTTCACACACAAAATTTCACTTCAGCAATTCTTGCTTTAATTGTTTTTGATTTGAAGTTCGGAAAAGAAAAAACACAAGTTTGTACTCGTTCATATTCCCTCTCGCTCTCTCTCACACAAAATCAGAATTGCTACAAGAAAAATTTCCTTGTGTGAACGCCGACTAATATAATTTTTAAAATAGGCAACTATAATTCCGGTAAAGATACACAATTTATTTCTAAAATTAAATAAAACAAATAAAACAAAAAAAAATAATATTTCTTATGATGCATTTAAAAAAAGGATTAGCAGTTTATTGCAAATCGTATATTTAAATTTTTTATATCGCATCATTACCTTAAAGAACTTTTGCATGAAAATTTAGTACAATGGTTTGCAAATTATTTGCTCAGTTGGACCTAATTACATCGATTGCATAATAATTAATAATGTCGTATTGCATAAATAGTGAAACAAACACTAAGTTAAAGCTTTAGATATTCGTAATAGAAAAAAATACTCCCTACTGATCCTGTTTGCATGCTCATACATTTGTACATATACATATGTATATGTATTTACATATACATACACACATTTTAAATACATAAGTTGTTACCCGCTTGACCACAAACTTCGATAAAGATATCGCCTTCAAATAATTCTCGAACATTTCTCTAACAAAACCTTCGAGAACGAGTATCGAAGGCGTTTCGAGAATGAACTCGTAGAGTTCACCTGTCGTTCAGTTTGTGGCAGCAAATCGATCGATATCGAAGGTTCGTTTGTGATATCTATATCGTATTTTAAGTGATATCGTTAGCGAAACGAGAAAATGTTCGTTGCCAATAATTCTATTCTGTTTCATTCCCATTTCGTTTCCCTTTTAAAATTAAAAGATGATTTAATTTTTAAAGCAGTTTTGTTTATTTTAAACTTAACACAATACACCAAATATTCAAAAAATAATATAGACTTAAGTTAATTTTAAACTTGGAGTATTTGTGACTGTCACAAATAAATATTGTAAAGAAAAGAAAATGTAGAAAAATTATAAATGTATGTGTTTGAATTTATATTTTTCGTTATATTCTTGAACCAAATTTTCTAGATGTTTTTGCTCTATGATTCAATACATAATCTTGCTATAAATTCACGTATAATATTTTAATTAAGAATTTAATCTCAAAAACTCAATATTATTATAAAAAATTTAATATTTTACTTTTTCACAAATTTTTTATTTATTTATTTTTTTATTTGTTTATTTTCCTACACGCACACTTAAAAAAATTGACTTCTGAAAAACCAAAACAAAAATCAGCTGGGTTAACAACTTCACCTTGTAAATACGCCTTGCAAAATACGTTTGTTTATGTAACAAAATATCGAAAAATTATCGAGTAAGTTAAGATGCTACGAACATTCACTTTTTATTTTATTTTCGATAATTTCTCGAATATATTTGTTTCGAAAATTGCTCGTTTTTGCGAACATTCGCTAGTTTCTTGTCTCAGGTCAAGCGGGTATGGTCATATATGTACATATCTACATAAATAAAGAATAACTTGAAAAATATTCTTCTGTGTGGTCATAAATTTTCTTTTTAACAATTTTCATACAATCCCAAACGCATGAGACTGTCAAATCAATTATAACTGTTGCGAAAATATAATAAATACAACAACTATAAAATGTACAACAATAAAAAATATTATCTTTATTGTTTGTAGAATACATATGTATGTATATAATTGTTTGTAAAGTATGTATATATTTTGTTGTACTTTGTACTTTCAATTTAAAAACTAAGGTTTTTATTTACTGATACAATTGCTGCTGCTGTAATTCTTCTGGTCGGTCACTCTGGTAAATCTAATGAAGATTTACTTTTACAGATTTAAAAAAAAAAAAACAACAACAACAACAACAACAGCAAAAAAAGTATTTTACATCTTTTTTATCAGAACATGTGAGAGTGTGATTGTAAAAGTTAAAAAAAAAAATATATATATACAAATACAATATTGTAGGTATGTGATTCAATATATGAAACATAACACACATATGAAAGGCTTGTTATATTACATTTTCCGAAAAAAGAAATTACATATATAAAAACTAGTTAGAGTTCTATGTTTGACTATGTCGAAGTTTATACACCCTTCATCTTTGTGGGATTAAAAAAAAAAACTAAGTTTTTATTAAAAAAGACATTAGAAAAAATTTGATTTTTTTGCCCAAACGTTTTAACTCAAGAATGGTTTGTTATAAAAGATGTGTTCAAATTTTCCGATTTATATTTAAAATCAATATCGTTCATTCCATGAAAGAACGCCCAGGAATATTTTTTATGTCTTCCGATTTTAATAATATTTGGCATACGCATACCCTATGGAACCATTTAAATATCTCCATTTTTATTTATTTTTTTTTTTTTTTTTTTTGAATTTTGAAAAGTTTTAATGATTTAAATTGCATATTTAAGAAGAATATGTCCACTATAAATGTAGCAATTTAAAAATAATATTATCATTTAAAAATGCATTCATAATGCAAATGCAATTTTAGTATGCATTTTTTAAAAATTTCTACCCTTTAAATTTTTTTTCTTCTTCTGATATAAAAAACATTATTATGTTTGCTAAAAATTGCAATATAAATTGTTCTAGGACAAAATAGTTCACTATTTAAACATTTTTTTTTTTAAATTTCTTCAAATTTTTTTTTTTAATTTTTATATTTTTTAATATTTTTTTAATATTTTGATTAAATTAATTTTAATCAAAATATTTCATAATTTGTTTTTTTTCGATAGAAAACCTATTTGTCCCACATTAAGTGCTAATGTTTTATATAATAAACATACTTGTCTTTGATATTAAGTAAAAATATTTAAAATCAAAGGGGTAGAAATTTCTTAAAAATGCATCCGATATTTGCATTATTTTCATGAGTGCATCATTAGCAAATTTTTTGATTCATACAATATAATTTACAATATTTATCGTAATAAACTTTATACTAGTTTTTAAATCAATAAAATCCGACGTATACTTAAGGAGTTATAGACATTTAAAGCTTTTTTTAAAAAAAAAATATTAAAAATACTAGATTTTATTGTCCCAGACTAGTTATTTTTGCATTCTATAGTAAAGATATTGCTTTTTAACATATTTAAAAAAAATAAAATCGAAAGGTTAGAAATTTTTCAAAAATGCATCCTAAAATTGCTTTTGCATTATGAATGCATTTTTAAATTGCAATATTATTTTTAAATTACTATATTAAACAAGGACTTATTCAGCTTCTACACGCAGTTTAAATCATTAAAATCCGTTAACAATTTTTAGAGTTATTAATGTTTAAAGTTACACACTTTTCAAAAAATCAAAATCGTGAATAAATTCGCGAATTTTTTAAAATTCAAAAAAATAAAAAAAATAATATTTAAATGGTTCCACAGATTATATGCGTATCAAATATGAACAAAATCGGATGACCCTCCGCAAAAAAATCGGTAAATAAGTGTAGAAAAACATGTTTGAGTATTTTAACAATGTCTGTCCGTCTGTCTGGCAGTCCATATTAAACTTTTAATGAAGCTACAAATCGCAGTTTTTGAGATAATTGTATGAATTAGTTGATAATGGTTAACTATTACAACCAAGTCCCCATAAAATTTTTCCCCTAGAATAGGGTTTTGACGGCCATATATTTTTTTAGCGTTGCATAATTTAGTACATATAAATATTTTATGAACTTTAGAAACCCTGTTTAATTTTATAAAATAAAATAATTTTACAAACGTAAAAATTAATCAATCATATTTTATCAGGTTCGCACCTCAAAAATCCAAAGCTCCCATATATGGCCCGTTTGGTAATTTTGACTGTCATGGACATGCTTATTCCCTAGTTTAAGCAAAAAATTAGTAATATTTTAACTTTATATGAATCAAAGGACAATAAAAATAAGATTTTCAATAGTATATAGTGCAAAAAAAGTTAATTGTTCTGCGAAATACAGAAATGGTACCAGGGTATTGACTTCCGTACGTATCAACTTTAAAGTCATTTTACATATAGACCTAGTTAATAAAATTCAGATTTTTTGAGTTTTTATACTGTACAAACACCTTCATCACGACGATCTGAAGTTTCGTGGCTATAACTTTATTAATAAAGAAATGCGAGCACTTTATATTTGAAAATGATACCCGGGTATGTAAAGTAGGGTCAACCATTCATTAGGAGTGCTCTAAAAACTGTTATCGATAGCGTTATTTACAATTAAATGATTTCTTTTGTATTTCTCCCAAATAAATTATATAAATTTTTGGTGAAATAACGGAAAGTCTGAATATAGCCAAATTTTCATAAGCTAAAATGTTTGCTTAAAAGTTTAAGTTACATTTGAAACAAATTTTTAATATCTTAAATAAGAACTTTTTATTCATGGGTCCAGCTCACCAACGACTAACACCGCGATAAAAGATTTGGTTTAAATTGAATAACCTGATTCAGCTCCAACTGAAAATAACGATTTAATTTAATTTTTTTTAATGCTATTCAATAGTTTGGAATTTATAGGGCTTCAAAAACTATTTCCCTAAGAAATCCAAAAAATAAAAAATTATTATAAAAAAGTTGGGTAAATAGAAAAATTTATGTTAGCGAAGCCGCTTTTGGACACACCACAGAGTTAAAAACTCTTCCGCCCGGACAAAGGCCGGCTATTAAGAAAAAAGTCTCTACAAAAAAAATATATATATATATATATTTTTGCACTAAAAAGTACAAAATGTTTAAAGAAGTTGCGTTAATGAAACTTTTATAATATTTTTTATTTTATTTTTATAAATGCACCATTAAGAGCTTTCATTCAATTGACACCTTATTATTTGCAATCGAATAAATAGAATAAGAAATATTTACGATTTTAAGTGAGTTAGGGAGTTCAATGAGTACCGAAGATTAAATACAATTATTTTAACATTTACTTTAATTTTAAAAGTGTTGTAAATATATTTATATTTTTTAACTACCCTAATGGACATATATATGTATAAGTAAATATATTTACATCACATACATACAACCTACATGTAATAAACCATACTTGAAAGAAAGAATTTGTATGTATGTTGTTTGTTTGTTATATAAAACTTCGATTTGTCTGGTTTAACTTGACTACGTACAATATTCTCTGTATTTGTTTGTAAAATGCTGCAGATATGTTTTATTGTTATTTTAGCCTTTTTTGGATTTATTTATTTTTTATTTCGGTTTTTAGATACACGTGGTATTGTTAGTTGTAGATTTATGTCCACAAAATACGATTATAAATTCTAAATACCGCTATATATGTATTCCAACACTAACAAGCCCCTCTTTCCTTCAATATTGTTAAATTGGTTTGGTGAAAAAGTTTTTCTTTTGATAAAAATAATTAATAAATTTCATTGAAGATTATATATTAAGATAATATTCTAATAACATTATTTTCAATTGTTTTCTGATAACTAAAAGATGAAAAAATTGTTTCTCAGACTAAACCATTCAAATCAATTTTTCTTTACAGAAGATTGAGAAAAATAAGAAATTAACTAAGGATTTTTAAAAGAAAAGGAACATGTTTATTTCTCTCAACCAACCCTTGATAGTTAAACAAAATGCATAAATGAATCAAATGCGAAATTTTCTAAAATTTCGATCTAAAAACTACTGAAACAATACTTTTATTATTTTCTGCAATGGTATAGATGTGTAAGTTTTTGAAATGAATGTATAAATGTGTACACATTGGTTGGTTTGTTTTAGTATATCCTTTGTATGTATAAATCAACATATGTTTGTGTATAAAGTCATTAAAATGTTTTTCAATTACAACTATAAAGGACTCTCCAGTTGATACGACAACAATGTGCAATGATTATAGAATCTTTTATACTATTGCTTATACATACATAGATACATTTGCATTTGTTTGTGTGTTTGTATTAATGTTGCATATATATTAAGTGCGGTAGCAACATCACATGATTCTTCTAAATTGCTTCAATGCGCAATTATTTCAATTTTACTTGCCAACTATAATACATGTTCATGCTACGATCTTTTACCAAATCCTAATAATAACCTCATTCTTCCCACATCTAACCAACAAAATTGTTGTAAAAATTCAAAATATGTGATTGAAAAAATGTAAAGTGTGAGAGTTGGTGTTGTTGGTTGTAAAGTAAAAACTCGTCGCAGTCATTTGAAAAGTCTTTTATTCTCATAAATCAGGTCGTTGTCTTTTAATCCGTTTTAATTGCTTTAACTATTCTGTACACGGACATGTTATAATGCAGTTAAATTTCTTTTGCTGTTTGGTCAACTTCTGCACATAATCGCCATTATTACTATTTTTTTTAATTTTTTTCTAATTTATAACTACATTGGCAACATAATCATAAAAAAAGAGCACTTTCTAAAAGAATGTATAAAATCAAATTGTCTGTCTTGATAAAAAATCTCGGACTTAACCCTTTCAGATAATGATTGTTTCCTCTCCTTCTACCTCTACCAATAATTTCCTTAAAAAATTACTAAACTATGTTTAATATAAGTATGTTATTGTTTGCGACTAAATCATTTCTTGTAAGTAACCCGAACAGAAATACAAATGATAATTCCAAAAATTTCTGTTCTCAATTTATGATCTCTACTGCTTAAAGTATATCCCCGCCTCTTACCAAACCATTGGTGACCACATAAATGTGGCAACAGTTTGTCATTTTAAATTGCTTTCGATACTGCATTCATGCTTTTTGTGTTAAATGGCCAGAGCATTTGAACATATTTTATCATTTATCGCTACCAACGACAAACGACAATAGTCATTGTTCTACAGACGCACCAACCAACAAATAAAAATAACAACAATAAAAAATATTCTATATCCTACCAATCCTTTGACTTGGAGATTCACTCTTTCCCCTATCTCTGTTCTAACAATATGAAAATCCAAATGAAATGTATTTGTATTCGTATTCATCGATAGAAAATAACACGCATTTAATTCAATATTCAGAGAAAATGCAATAAAAAAATATTTTTACTACTGAAACCAGAAATTATACAAACTGATGTTGTGACCAAAGGAACGAATGACCATCGAAAGCAATTAAAGACTAATGGGCGACATTTGTAGTAGTTAGAGCCATGTTTAATTGTTTTAGTCAATATATTTTTTTGTATACTTTTTGTGGAAATAAAAAAAAACAAATGAGGATAATAAAATTTTTCTTTAAAGAAATAAATAAACAAATTTTTAACATTTACAAAAAGAATTTTATAAAAAAAAAGTATTTATTATTAGCCAGCAGAAAGAATATAAAATGTTTACCACTTCAGAAGTACAACTATGTGAAGATTATATAACTTTTTAAAAATTATATGTAATTACTTTTAAACGAGTGAATTTTTTTTTTTTTTTAACAGAATTTAATAACATTCGGATACAAAATGACATTTTTTAACTTTAATTGAAAAACGTCCTCATCTTGAGGACATCACAAAACCATTTCAAAAATGTTTATTAAAGATATTCATGAATGTATCTATTCCTGCGAGAAATTTGTGGCAATTGAAGTAATGGACCGGTCCCTCAGTACAAATTGAGTACCACCTAACTCGTCACCAAAGTTCCATTTGAGAAAAAGTTGACACAAACAAACTCACTATTTAACAGTTGAGACTCAATTTATAACATGCTTTTAAGTGCGCAATTAGCAACTCGCGCGCAATAACAATCAGTGGCGGAGTGGCTAGTGTTGAAGACTCTAAAACATCATACTTTAGATGACAATGGATTCTATTCGGGGTGCCGCCATCGACATTAACGAAAAATTATAAAATAAAAGTAAAAATAATTTAATAAAAATAATAATAAGAAATGTTTAAAAAATAAACAATTACCGAATTTTTATCAAATTTGTATTATATTAATCGACACTGAACCTGTCCTCTTGGACCAGTCCTATGACCTATCCTGTGACCTGTCCCAGGGGGCTAATTAGCCACCTCCAATAACAACCCCATGTAAAAGTAACAAGTTCCTCTCATATAAAGTTCTGGAACTGGGACCGGTCACTAGCCCTGAGAACCTAGTCACGTGACTAGTTTTGAACCGGTACTCTTTACTCTAGGGATATTTTAAAACAGTTAATATTTTTTTTGGTGCATACTTTCTGGGGAAAAAAATTAATTGAAAGTTTAGTAAATTATTTCAAATAAAGCCGAGTTTTTTTTTTAAAGTACATTTTATTTTATAATTTAATTAAATTGTTACTTTAAGAATGCAATTAACAATAAACAAAATAAATTGATTTCAGTTTTTAACCTAAAAATAATACAATCCTCTAATAAATTAATTTCCACTTTAATAGTGGTTATTAATTTTTTTTCTTTAAGAATAAAATTAAGAATAATAAATAAATTAAATTCCGTATGCAACCTTAACAAAATATAATAAATTCAAATTTTTTATTAAATTCTTTTTCAATTTTAATATTACTTCAATTGGAATAAATACAAATAATATTAGTTATTCATTCTGCTTCAAACAATTATATTATGGTGCCTGGGTTTAGTCCACTTCTCTTTTCGTTAAAATAAATTCCAGCATAAAAAAATTCAATCAACACTGTTTTAATATGATTTGTAAATTATTCTTATAATGATTACGCGTAAGTTTTAGTATATAATATAAAATAATTAAAACTCAATCGTTTTTAATGTTTAAAGTCATATTTTTGTTCATAAAGATATATATGTACGAGAAACATTATATTAAAAGAACACAATCGGCTATAAATATAAGATCGGCGGCGGATAACGCCGACTTGGAGCCGGTCAACTTTGCCCTCTGGACTTTGAAAATAAAAAATAATAGTAATAAATCTTGTTACATTTATAACAAACAAATCTTTTATAATTTTTGCATCACTGCGTTGGAGTTTTTATAAAATTTTATGAAAAATTTCAATTAAATAAGAAATATTATTATGATTCGAAGTGCTTTTTGTCATTTTCAAAATACAATAATGAAAATAATAATTATATTTTCACAATTTTTTCACAACCTAACTGAAATAACTGAAAAGCCCAAATATTATTTGTGTAAAATATTATCTGATCGAAATCGTATTTACTAAGTTATAACAAAACGAGAAAAAATATATAGTCAGTCAAGCTCGACTATATGTATGATACCCTATATGTACCAAAATCCGGAAAGGGGCCAATTGTGGACCGATATTTATATTAAGTATAAAATAAAACATCGATACTAACATTCACATGTATTTATGCACTTTTGGGTGATTCCTGAAATTAGATCTTATATGGAGCTACGGTAAATTATGAACCGATCTTCATAACATTTCACACTGTCATTTATACTTATAAAAATTTATTTATGTCGAATATTAAACTGATACTAAAATGTTTATTATATTTTTTTCACGTCAATGTGATTTTCAGAAAAAGGGTTCATATGGGAGCTATGATCAATTATAGACCAATCTTCACGAAATTCGGCATACAGATACTTATACTTATATAAAACTTTTTTGTGCCAAATTTCATCAAAATATTCTTATTTTTAAGATGTTTATGAGTGTTAAAACTATATTCCAGGAAGACATTTGTAGGCTTCGTTCTTGAGCAAAACAAATCATATTTACTAAATTTCTTCAAATTATTTTCAAAATTGCAAACTGTACTTTGCGCATAAGCTTTACGTGGACAACCAGCCGACCAGATGGATGGACAGACGGACGGACGCACATAGTTAAATCGACTCAGAAAGTAATTCTGACTCGAACGGTATACTTTAAGGTGGGTGCGTTACAATATTTGTATGAACACATAATACCCCAACCACCTATGGTGATGTAGGGAATAAATAGGAAGAAAGAAGAAAAAACATATTGGGTAAAAATTATGGTTTAATTTAAAACGAGATGGAAAGATATAGTCGACCAAGCCCAAGTTAAAGTAATTTTCGGAAGAGGGATTTATATGGGAGCTATGGTCAATTATGAACCGATCTTGATGAAATTTGGAACAAAGATTGACACTTATAAAAAACTTCAAATTTCATTGAAATATTGCTATATTTAAGACATTTACGACCGTCAAATTCCGGGAGGACAATTGTATGGGGGCTAGGTGAAATAATACAAGGTTTACATGGACAGCCAGCCAGCAGACCAGACGGACGGACATCGTTAAATCGACTCAGAAAAGGATTCTGACCATCCTTTATTTTACAAAAACGTAAAGAAAGGCATTCGGTTGAAAAGTCTTGTTATTCTACTTCCCAAAAAAGGTTCAAAAATAAAAATCATCAAAAGAGTAATATAATTATTATACAAACATTTATACACACAGAAAAAAGATTAGTTGGAAAACGATGTTAACAACTAAAATTTATTTAGAGACACTATTATTTTATTGTAATAGACAGACATTTATTAATTGTAACATATTTCAATAATTAAAACAATTAAAATACTATTGTGAAAAAATTGCGATACTAACAATAGTAAATTCGGGTGTATAAATCAATTTAAATATGTTTGAAGAAATTAGAAGAGACAACGGAATTGAAAGTAATAATTTTATTTTCTGTATTGAATTTTCGGGATTCTCAACTGAAAAGTGTATTTTGACATTTTTAAAATAAGTTATTAAATTTGTTATAGAAATAAATGGCTGAAAAATATTAAAGGAAAATATAAAATAAATATTTGTAAAATAAATTATATTACTAAATACAATGGAAGTGTTAAAATAAAACAATATAATACAAGAGTAATATAATTATTATACAAACATTTATACACACAGAAAAAAGATTAGTTGGAAAACGATGTTAACAACTAAAATTTATTTAGAGACACTATTATTTTATTGTAATAGACAGACATTTATTAATTGTAACATATTTCAATAATTAAAACAATTAAAATACTATTGTGAAAAAATTGCGATACTAACAATAGTAAATTCGGGTGTATAAATCAATTTAAATATGTTTGAAGAAATTAGAAGAGACAACGGAATTGAAAGTAATAATTTTATTTTCTGTATTGAATTTTCGGGATTCTCAACTGAAAAGTGTATTTTGACATTTTTAAAATAAGTTATTAAATTTGTTATAGAAATAAATGGCTGAAAAATATTAAAGGAAAATATAAAATAAATATTTGTAAAATAAATTATATTACTAAATACAATGGAAGTGTTAAAATAAAACAAACATCTGCTGGTTTGTATTAAATAAATGGAAAAGAAACTGAATTATGTACAATTTACATATTTATAAGTTTTGGAAGCTTTACATTAACGTTTCGTTTTTGTTTCTTTCCATATAATTACAGTGCCATCATTCGGAGAAGTATTCCAAGCCTATCGCTTGGTGGTAATAGCAGCTTCTAGCATCAAGCAACACACTATAAGCCTCAAGATACATATTTAATACATACATATATATGCCCAACATACATATTGTACTGCATCGTTTTCTTAAAAACCTATCCCATGTTATCAGGTAGAAGGACGGATTAAAAATATTGCCAAATCCAACTATTCAAAATATTACAATCGTGTGAATGTATTTCATAATGTTTTAAAAATAAATATTTTATATTTAATTTATATAAATATATAAATTTTTTGATTTCTTCTATTGTAATTCACAATAGATTCATTGAAATTTTATATTATTTCCATCGAATTGGTTTTGAATTCGGTAATGGGTATTATATTCATTCGATAATAGCAACTAATATATTAGATAGTTACCGCAACCGACCAAATTCGATTGGCAAAAAATTCGGTTGCCATAACGAATCTGTTTTCTCTGTGTACAAAAATCTACACCAGTTAAAATTTTGAACGTGTATTTGGAACTTCTAAAACTGATTTATGATGTCGTCAAGAAAACCTTGCGATTTTCCCTGTAGCACAGAGTTATTATTTTTGTAAAAGTGGGTAAATACTGGTTTATGATGACGACTCAAAATCAGTGAAAATGAATCAAAACAATATAGTATTAATTAAATAATTCTTTTTGTAGTGTAGCATTGACAACACTACAAAATTCATTGCATTGGAAGTTCTTTTTTTACTGGGTATTAAAAACTTTAAGGTTCAATATAATATCGTTAGTGAAAATGTCTGTTAATATTTTTTAAACATTTACCAAACTTTTTATTTTTTTTATTAAATAAATAATAATTACTGTCAATAATAAAATTCTGACAGATGTTAAAAGTTTTGCGTGTAAAAGTTTCTCTAAAACTAAATGTTTTATAAATTAACTCTTTTTTTTTTTTTTTTTGTTTTTGTTTATTGATGACGATTTTTTTAAACCATAAATAATGAAAATTGATGAACAAATTATAGCAGCTCATCAAAATAAAAATCTAGCAAAGGAAAGAATACTGACAACTTTACAATATTGTTTGTATGTATATCAAAATTACAAAAAAAGAAAAAAGTTGCGGTTGGTTTGCGCTACTGTTTTAATTTGTGGTTAAATTATTGATGTACGTGTAAATATTTTAAAACAAAAAATTCAACAAAAACTGAAAAATGGTGAAAGAAAAAACAACCCCTAATTGAGCTGGTTGGCAGATTATTAATACAATAAACCAAAGAAAAAAAGAGTTCTTAACGATTTATACATACTCGTACTAGCAGAGTAGTCAGTCAGTCTTTGACATTAAATTGCCACCACCACCATGATAGTCATCATCACAACAGTCAAGGCAGACAGACAGACGGACAAGTTGCCAAAACAAAAAATTAGCACTGAGATGATTAAAATGTAATTATGGTTAACATTTTTTCTGCTTGTAACTTTTATTTTTATTTTCTTTATTCATTGTTCACAATAACAAGTGTCTGAACTGAATCTTCTTTAGTCCTCTTTTTTTTTGCTTCAGTAATGTTTAAACTTTTTAAAATTATAATGGATTTATGGGTTAAAGGTAAATTTATAATAATAAACGATTAATAATGAGTGGTTAAAGTGAATAATAAAAGTACAAAATTTTAGGTTAAAGAAGTTTTTTTGTTTTTAACAATTTAACAAAACACTGAAAATAAATTTAAAAAAAAACGTTGGGTATAATATTTATTATTCATACATACAAACACACATACTACAAAGTAAACTTTTATTCATATACATAAGTAAAATAAATTCCCATCATTTTCACACCCAACACCCACATTTTTTCTTTTTTTTCGATTTTATGTTAAATTTCTATAATAAAACAAATTACACTTGTTCTGCCAATTATTGAATTTGATGATGCGTACGTATGCGTTTGTGTTACAGAAAAAATATATTGGAAATAAAGTAAATAAAATAAAATAAAATAATAACGATGAAATTCTTCAGGGATCACTAATGACATTTCATATGTGTAATGCAATATTCAATACGATTCTATACATTTTAGCTTTAGTACAAGGAATAAGGGGGAGATGGGACTGTAAAAAGTGGTTGCATTTATATAGAATGTGTGGTTGTAAAATGACAAATCAATTTTCGTTACACTTGTTAAAACTTGCAAATAATTGATAATCAGACGGGTGATTTTTGGTGTGTGATAATTGTGGGAAAAAACAGAATATTATAATAAAATTTTATGGGTAACAAACATAAAAATGTCAACATTCTGTTCGATTTTTGATGTCTTGTTTTAAGTATTATATAGAAGAAAGGTGGGAATAGTTTGTATAAAAGTCGTGATACATCAACATTTTTGGTTTTACGTTGTAATTAATTAAATTGCCTAAATTTCAGGATAACTAATGAAATTTATTTAGATATTAGTGATTTCGAGCAAGAGTTCGTTTGCTTTTCACAGAAAAACATAAAAATGGACTTCAATTACGAAATTGATTATATCAGACCTGTTCTGGAATCACGGTGATTTCAAATCACGAACGATTTTGAAATCACGTAAGTGATTTTCAGCATCACAGAATTTAAATCACGTGATTTTAAATTTTTCGAAGTGATTTTAATTTTAAGAAATCATGAGCAAACAGCTAATTTTGTATTTTGTTTACAATAAAATAAAATATTTAGCCTTTTGAAATATAAAATATTTAGCCTTTTATTAAAATTCCAGAAGCAACGTTATTGGCAATAAAGAAAAATTTAAATGCAGAACTGAAGGTGTTTTCAATAAATTGCTATTTTTTAATTCTTTTTCAATAAAATTAGAAATTTTCAAACAAAAATGGATAAAGAACATAATAAATTATATATATAAGCCATTTTACATTCGATTAACAACACAGTGTTTGCAAAACTAAGCAACTGATTTGAAATCGACACTAAAAAGTAAACCGATTTGAAATCACGTGATTTCATAATTTTTTGTGCACAGAACACTTCGACAAAAATTCATTTCCAGAACATACCTGCATATGTACCTGTACCATGCTAAAATACTTTCCTCAATAAAAAAGACAAATTTCAATAAAATTATTATTAATTGCTAAATTTTAAATATTTAAATAATTAGAATATATATACAGAGAAAAAATTATTACATACAAATTTTCTATTAATGGTGTTGTTTGATTTTTTTCTAAAATTTAATTCAAATATTAATTTATTCAATAATTTTTTAATTTGTTTTAAACTTTTACAAAAAATAAAAAAAATAAATGTGACATCAGTTCAATAATTTAAAATGAAAAGAAAATTGAAAACATTTTGTAAAAATTGTGTTAAATGATGGTTTGGTAAGGAAAGGTCCGAAATATATCAATCGTGTTTGGCTTTAACGTACTACACCAGTTTGTATAGGTACGTACATATTTACATACATACATTGTGAAATATTAATTGTAAAGAGTTTCAGTTTTTTGGAATGATCGTCGAACAGAAGAATAAAAGACTTGGTAGCTGATACGAGGAACAAACGAGAGACTCAGAGAATGTCATTTTTGTCTTCCCAGTTATTAAGTTGTAACAAATTTTATGACTTCTGGAATGAATAGCTTGTAAATTGATGTTTATTATCCAGTAAGTATAATTCATTGCATTAAAAACTAGATATAACAAAGTATTTCATCATAAGGTGTGCGAAGTACTAAATCCTGCGATGACGAAATTTCCATCGTAAATTTTGTGACCATCCGTCTTCTGTTTTGCTCTTCTAACTTCCAAAAGGTACATAAAAATATACAACATACAAAAATATATGTAAATGAGTTTTGTCCGCATATTTTTAAACAATAATAACTATTTATTTTCTCTTACAGGAAATCGTTTGAAATCTTCTGGAAATATGCTGATATGTTCCGTGAAAGGGACAAATGTGGAAGTAGTTATCTTTTAAGTTTAAATAATAAATAATGTTATAAAATATTAAACCTTTATCTTACATACAAAGCATCTCTCCTTCTAGAAATTCCAATGCAATTTTTTAGGATAGGAAGGAAGCCTATTTATAACTGTGTTCAACCGAAGATTTTAAACCAATTGGCATTCAAATTGTTTAAAGGAATATAAGAATTTGCATTTATGAAAATAAAAAACAAAAAAAAAAAATTTCCTAAAATGTCAATTCCCAGGAAAAATTTTAGAACATGTTCTAAAATCATTAGTTCTAGAACTGGTATAGTCAGAACCACTTCAGATTCTTTAATAACTTCCTAAGAACTATTGGTATTACAACCAATTCTGACACTAATGGAGTAAAACTTTATTGCGATTCTCAATTCGTTTGAATGAATGCTTTAGAGAACTAGTTCTTAAGAACAAATTCTGTATGACTTCTACATCACTTCTAAAAAGAAATTACTGGTTCTCGAATAACTTCCTAGAACGGTTTAAAAAACTTGTATAAAAAATTTTAAAAATTTTAAAAATTTGAAAAATTTAAAAAAGAAAAAAAAAAAAGTATTTACCCAATTAAATTGATCTTAAAAGTGCCCTTTAAGAAATAGCTCATTAGAATAAAAAAGGTTCTGAAACCGTTCTCTTACGCTTCTATAGAACTAGTTCTGAATGTGACAATTTCGAACAAAAATCATTGATTAAAGAACTAGTTCTAGAACCGTTCCATAGAATGGGTACTAGCTACGTAACACTTCCACAGAACTAGTTCTGGAGGTGACAATTTCAAACAAAAATCATTGGTCGTAACGCCAAAGTAGAACAAGTACAGGCTATTTTCATGCGTTCTGGAACTAGTTGTAGAACTAATACAATTTTTCCTGGGTTATATTTTTATTGAACATATAAAAAGAAAATGTTATAATAAAAAAATAGAAATAAAACGCAATATAAAATTTTTTTCAATTACTAATTTGCTTCATTTAATCATCTACTTGATTGATATAATTAATGTACTAATTTTTTTTCATTTAACGTTCAATTAACATATTGTTTACAATTTATATTTTTTTTTAATTATTTTTTTAATTGAAATTTTTATATTGTTTAATTGGAAAAAAAAAACTTTTTTTGTCAGTTTTTACAATTATTGGTAATTGATATAATTATTTTGGTGAGAGGTGCAAATTTAAATATTTTTTTGATTGAATGAAGCATTTTGGTAATTGAAATCATTTTTTACTTTTTTCTGTGTAATTACAACACAATAAAATATGGTCTATGTACTTAATATGTGTACGAATTGTATGTGATGATTACACCTTGATGGACACGTCAAATTCTATTAAAAGTTACGAGTGAGCTAAACGAGATATTCGATGTCAAAGGTAAATAAAATTGTTTGCATGGATATTCCTTTGGTGATTTTGAATATTTTAACTTGGTAAATTCCTCTGTATTTTTAGAGGTCATTGCGAAATGAAAAAACTAATTTTTATGACCTTTGACTGCGATTATCTTTCGCAGCGCATAAACGATTGTTGGTGGCTTTTACCAAGTTGTCTGCGTTCCTATGATGATGTTTTAAGGGATCTAAGCGTGAGTAATGGGATATACTATATAGTGGAGTTCCTAATAAACTAAAATTTATTTTATTTTAGACTAGCTAATAATCGGTGCGTTTAGAATACGACAAGATAATACTCGTACATATGTAGTTCCAGTCGTTTAGTTTGTGAAACAATCAAATTTATATTTACTGATGAAAATGCAATTGTTGTCAATTAGTTCCCTTAAAAAATACCAAAAACATATTAGCAAAACATGTGAGTAAAATATTCCTTCTAGACGCCATAATTTGAAGATATCAAGTTTCTTAATTCAACTGTTTTTACTCCTTATCTATTTACAGGGAACATAGGCTATGCTAAATTTAACATTAAAGATACCGAAAACCCGTAAATCCAGTTTTTAACCAGTATCCTTATTTATAAATGAATTATTTATAAAGAAATAACGTTATTTTGTGCAATGTATGCTATTTTAATAAAGGAAAACATTTTACAAAAAACATTTATATCGTCCATTCCATGAAAGAACGCCCAAAAATATACCAAGTGTCCTCCGATTTTTATAAAATTTTATACGTATAAGGTCTATGGGTATCTATAAATATTTCCGTTTTCAGATTCGCTAAATTAAGAAAATTCGCGATTTTATTCCGCTTTTTCACTTTTGAAAAAATCTAAAAAATCTCAAAAGTATACAACTTTAAATACAAATATTTCTGGGAATGCTTTGCAGAAATTTGTGATTTAAACGGCGTTTGAATTGTAAATATGTTAGCTTAAACATAAATATTTTATAAATAAAAAATATTTTTTAAAAATGCATTTTAATCCAATTTCATTTTTTAAATGCATTTTTCTTTAAATATGCTATTAAAATTTTTTAATTTTTTAACATAAATGAAAAGTTTGGAATCTTTACATTAAAATAAAAATCTCAAATTTTTGGGACGCACACATGTGCTGTGCATAATTTCCCCTTTTCTTCAACTAGTTTAAATTTTTTCATATAAAAATTAAATTTTTCTGGTATTATGAGTATCTTTACGTATTTTGTTAAAAAAAAATTATTGTGTTTTTTTTTTTAAATCCTGAAAAATAGTAAAACTTTATGTATCAGACTATTTATTGTTTTAAGTTATAATAAACAAAGCATTTTTAAATACACTTTTGAAAAATTAAAATTTAATAAATTCGCAACTAACAAAAATGCATCTAAAAACTGCATTTATATTTTTAAAATATTATGGATCGAAGACGTGGTTTTTGAAATGCTGACTAAATTACACAAAAAATATACAATGGCCTTTTAAATACTTTTTAAATTACAGAAATCCATCAATAACTTCAAGAGATATGAATATTTAAAATCGCATACTTTTTATATTTTGTTAACTTTTATACAAATTTTAAAAACAATTTCAAAAACAAGAAAAAATTTTAATTTTATATGAAAAATTTGAAACATGTTTTTATAAAAATTGCATATGCATATAAGATTTTCGCGTCCCAAAAATTTGACACTTTTATTTTAATGTAAAGATTCCAAACTTTTCATTTATGTTAAAAAATTAAAAAATTTTAATAGCATATTTAAAGAAAAATGCATTTGAAAAATGCAATTGCATTAAAATGCATTTTTAAAAAATCTTTTTTATTATTAAAATGTTCGTCGTAAAGCAGCCATATGCGAAATTTTAATTCCGTTTAAATCATTAAAATTCACAAAGTCTTTCCAGAGATATTGTTATTCAAAGTTACATACTTTCGAAATTTTTTTGGTTTTTGAGAAAATTAAAAAGCAAAATTAAATCGCGAGTTTTTGCAATTTCACAAAACTGAAAACTGAAATTGATAAAAGGCTTAATGGAGTTTTTGTATTCAAATTTTTATCGAAATTGAAAGCCATCAAGTAAAAAAATATACTTTTTCGGGCGTTCTTTCCTGGAATGGTCGATATACATTTTTTTTATCAATAAAACTACTTGTTTGGATATCTTTTTAAATCCAAATAATATTTTTTTAGATTCTAACAATTTAATTGTTTGAAATTTTTATAGATTTTCAAATATCATCCTAATATATATTATAAAAATGAGGTGTAAGTTTGTTTGTTTGTTTGTTTGTTTGTGCGTCAATCACGTCTAAACGACTGAACCGATTTTCACGAAATTTGACACACAGATAATACCAGTGCCAGAGGTGGTTATAGGCTATATAAGATTTCGATTGGATGCCACGCCCACATTTTACGCCCACTTTTTATAACTTCCAAACGGTTGGACCGATTTTCACGAAATTTGACACACAGATAGTATCAGTGCCGCTGATCATTATAGGCTATGCAAGATTTCGATTGGATGACACGCCCTTATTTTACGCCCACTTTTTATAACTTCCAAACGGTTGGATCGATTTTCACGAAATTTGACACACAGATAGTATTAGTGCCGCTCATCATTATAGGCTATGTACGAACTGGATTGGATGCCACGCCCACATTTTACGCCCTCTTTTTATAACTTCCAAACGGTTGCACCGATTTTCACGAAATTTGACACACAGATAGTATCAGGGCCACTGATCATTATAGGCTATGTATGAACTGTGTTGGATGCCACGCCCACATTTTACGCCCACTTTTTATAACTCTTAAATGGTTGTACCGATTTTCACGAAATTTGACACACAGATAGTATCATTTCCGGTGGTCATTATAGGCTATGTATAAACTTGGTTGGATGCCACGCCCACATTTTACGCCCACTTTTTAAAACTCTTAAACTGTTACACCTATGTTCACCAAATTTGACACACAGATAGTACCATTACCGATGGACATTATAGGCTATGTATGAACTGGGTTGTATGCCACGCCCACTTTTTATAACTCTCAAACGCCTGTACCGATTTTTAAGAAATTTAACACACAGATAGCACCAGTAACGGTGGTCGTTTAAGGCTATGTAAGAACTGGGTTCACGCCCATATTTTACGCCCACTTTTTAAAACCCCTAAACAGTAGCAATTGTTTTATATTCCCTATTAGGGGGTAGCGAAGCGCACCGGGTTACGCTCGTAGTTTATAAATAGTATATTATTTTAATAAGAAAAAAATATATATTTTTTTCAATAAACAATTTACGAATTGGAGTTTTTATTTTAACGAAATTCATGATAGGTCCTCTTTCAGTAAATAAAATTACTGACTTTATGAATTTTATTATTGAATTCGAAATTTAGTTTTTCTGTGAACATTAATACCTATATAATATTAAAAATCTACAATTTTACTTCCAATACAAGCCATAGTTCATTCTCAATCGTGATCAAATATTTAAAATTAACCTATAAAAATTTAAATTTAAATTTTAAAGTTGATCAGTCACATCTCTTTAACAAATGCTTCAAAGAAATGAACAATTTTTCACTGTTGTTATTAAATTTAAATATTCAAATAACTTTATTACTCATAAATTTAACTCATAGTTTTATGACTTACATCACACATTCCACATATGACTAATTTCATGCTATCAATTTGATACGGCCTTTCTTTTAAAACCCATTTTTTATGTAGAAATTTCAACATATAATTATTTAATACTCGCGTTCGCTTACATTTATTTCAAACTAAATAACATAAAATAAATCTAGAGAATAAAAACATAAAATAAATCTAGGGAATAAAAACATTAATAAACATTAAAAATCTCATAAATATTACAATTTACCAAAATTATTAAGAGTGTGAAACGTTTTAAAGACCGCCTTCAAATTATGAGCCAGTTATGGTTTACAATGGATTTATGAAGGGATACAGGCATATTGCTATATTTAAACTGATTATTTATTTTGAAATTTAATAGCTCTTCAACACTTTCTAATCAGCGGGTGTAATATTAAATATGAATCTATTTCATTATTTAAACGACTTGTAAAAAAAATTTCCAACATTTTACATTTTATATTTTTTTAATGTTATAAAAACAAAAAATATTAATAAAAAAAATAATAAAAACACTCAAGCAAATCACACATTTGTTTGGTGGACGAAACTCCAGAACCTCTAAACCACTTCACTTTAGTTTAGTTCACTTTGATTGCCTTCATCAATGTCAAACATTTATTTTTTAATGTTTTATTTTTTAACACTTTTTCGTTTTTTGTTTTTCCTTTTCACTAAAGAATGAATTTCTTTTTGAATATTGAAAACAAAAATAATACAACAACTGCTACATAAATATTATTATTATTTTTTGTTAGTTTGTACGAGGAGCGTATTGTTGAAAATACATAATATTTTACATTCTTAAAGAAGTGCTATTAAAATCAATTTTATTATTTGGTTCTATTGTATTTTTTGGTTCTATTGTTTTTTAATTTTTTAATACTTAGAAAACAATTTTCATTTCATTTAAGCGTGTGAGTTTTATTATTTTTTATTTTTTAGTTTAAATCGTAAAAGTATTTTGTAAAATATTTAACAGGAGTCCAAAATGGTCTCAATTTCATTCAAACGGAAATCAAATTCACTGTGAACTAATTCAATTTTATTATAAATTTGAAGTAACTGTCATTATTTACTTGTTAGATAGAATACAACTTCAACGTTTTTTTTTTTCGTTTTTCAATTTCTGGACAACCTAAAATGGACCAGTAAGTACTTTTTCGACAGCTAAGTGCAAAAAAAATACTACACACATATCTATAGCTAATCGGTAATATAATTATACTTAAAATTTGATAATGTAGTCCGAAAGAATAGCGTTAATTAAAAGCCATTAAATCGAACTTATTAAGATCTATAACTTCAAAACCGATAATACAAAAAAAAAAAAAAATATTTCAACTAAACGGTGTAAAATTGTATAATCTTTAATAATATATAAATATTTTAATGGAATCCAAACATATACTAAGCGAGATGTGTACATAAGGAGTTTGTTCGAAAAAATCTTAAAAAATATAAAATTCAATAATTTGGAAATGGTTGATCTTAGAGTTGTGGCTTTTTTATATTTAATTGATATTATATTACAGTTCACAGAAAAATATAGCTTTTATAGTTCTAACCATTACTTATGAAGTCGTGGACCTTTATGGAGCCGACTGTAACAAAATTCTTTCTTATTTTGCCGCAACTGCATAAAGCTTGTCATACCAAGAATTTGTTTAAGAAATTTTGTCTGCTTTTGGGTCCTAAACGTATTTGTAATATTTCTTCGAACAAATTTTGATCCAGAAGCTGCGAATATTCTGCCAGTACATAAGTTTCGTCGTCCATGAGAATTTTGTATGAATTTTGATTTTAATATCCGTGCCACCTGCATTGGCATTAACTTTTCGCACCAAATAGTCAGAGCATTGAGCTAACCGGGCTGCATTTCTACCAGATGTTTTTGGAACTCTTCAATATGCTTTCAATTTCCTTGACCTTCCCAATATCATGCGGACAATTTTTTTCTTCCCGAACCAGGTCTCCTATCAATGATAAAATTCTCCTGATAATGTTTAATAACATTGGAAACAGTTTG
The DNA here is from genome assembly GCA_951394005.1 of Protophormia terraenovae. Taxonomy (NCBI): domain Eukaryota; kingdom Metazoa; phylum Arthropoda; class Insecta; order Diptera; family Calliphoridae; genus Protophormia; species Protophormia terraenovae. The sequence continues at coordinate 151,881,788 of OX596074.1, forward strand.
ACAGCATTTATTTTTTTGCCCAAGTTTTTGTAGAACAAATTCGAATTTTTTTTTAAATTTTTAATAATTTATAGCACTTACATCTTATCGTCACTCATTTTGATCAAACTCGCAACAAATCAATATTGTCATAAAAATAACTGACATATTTTTCAAAGATAACTAGATCCACAAAAAAATTTTAAATACTGATTTTTTCGAACGCACTTCTTATGTATTTGCAGATAACTGATTTTTAGGAAATTTAGTCGCGAATATATCGCGTAGTCCTATACATGATCGATTAGCAGCACGTATAATATGCCTATTTGACTGAATTATTCTAAAAGATGTACTTTTTTCAATAGAAAAAAATTTATGTGACTGAAGTCTGAAGGAAATTTTATCATTACTTCTGTAATAATTTTTTTTTTCAGAATAAATTGGAGCCTTTTTATAAAGTTATTTCAGATTATAATTTTTATATGACATATCTTATTTTTCTCATACTTCAAATGATCTTATAAGAATTTTGAAATCGATTTCTCATATTTTCACAAAAAATCTTTATTTTGGATCATATTTTAGCAATTTAAATTTTATACTTAAAACACGGATGGAAAACATGGTACAATTGTAATTTTTTGGGTAAATTTTTACATCGGTTGGTAACATGGTACTACCTCATTTGGTTCAATCTGATCTTATTTATTTTTTATTCAATTAAAATAAAATTCTTTTTATTGAACAGTGGTTTTAAGGCAGAGACTTTTCCAAACTAGTGAATTGTATTGCAAAATGTTTACATCATTATTTTCAGCATTAAAAGTATTATCAATGATTAAAAAATCAAAAAAATCGGAGCTGAATCGGAGTATTAAATTTATACCAAAAAACTTAACAGTACTTTGAAATTAAATTTTATGACTTTAAGGCCCGTTAACAATAAAACAATAACTGGAAGTTAAATACTAACTTTCAGTTTAAACAAAGAGTTAAAATAAATTCATTAACACAAAGTTCTAGTTAGCACTAACTTTGTTAAATTTAATCGAAAAAAATACTTCCAGTAATTTTTAAACTTTTAGTTTATACAAAAATAAAAAAAATAATAAAAAATAATAAAAAAAAAATGTGCAATCTGAAACAATCCTTTACATGGTTCCTGATATTTATTAAAGGAAAATACGAAAATAACTATGTTAACCTTGAGATACAAGTTGGGGTCAAAATGTATATTTTTAAAATGACACATTTTGGTAAAAAAAAAATATTAAACTCTCTTAAATAGCCATCTTAAAAATTTTCTCTTGAAATGGGTTTTTTACATATGCCGCATTTTAATAGAATCCATTAGACCAATTTATATCGCTAAGATTGATCCATATTCGATCATATCACCTATATTTGTTCTACTCTTAAAAATAATTTAATTTAATAAAATTTGGCATAAATAATTTTCAACTGCCAGTCCAGAACACAATTATACCCAGATTACTCTTTTTCCTAAGTGGATGTATCAAAACAAAATTTATTTAACTGTTTGTATTCATGGAACTATTCCCGAATGGTGGTCCCCAGCAACTTTAGGGGTGTCTGCGAATACATATAAACTTTCAAGACCCCCATAATAATGTATTAGAATCGGAATGTCTCTATTTAAGTAAATATAAGGGATTTATGGATGTCTGTCCACAGCCGTCTGTTCATGAAAACTATATGAATGAAATACAAGTCGCCACTTTGAATATATTTTGTTGATATTAACTGGTTTATAATCGACCATAGCTCCCACATAAATTCCGAAAATCCTTTTGAAGATAATAAATTCAATTTGTTTTTCTTTTATATTTTAAAGCACAAATAAAATTATTTTAAATATTTTGACTTTTAGATACAAAACAAATTCACAATAATACTAACTGAAAGTTAATTAACTTTTCAATACTGCTAATGGAAAAAATTAACTTTTAGTTTAATATTAACAAGAAGTTAGGTAACTTGTTGTAAAATTTAGCTTAATTGTATTTTGTGTTAATGGGCACACAGAAAAAATTATGACTAGGAATTTTTTAAAAAATTCATTATTTGGTTTCAAATGAAATTTTATAAAAAAAATTATTTGATCTTAATATTTAGTTTTATTGATTTTAATTTTTTTTAAAAACGTAAAAAAAAAATATTTGTTTTATTTTGACATACTTAAAAAAATAAAATAAAATTGAAAATTTTATTTTTTTATGAAGCTTCAAAATATAAAACACGTTGTTTAAAGATTTCCAGAGGTAAGTTGTCTTAAATATCGTTCAGATTTTTTAAATAAATTGATACTTATCTTCTTTTAGATTATTTAAAAAGATACGAAATGGCATTTTGTACATCCGGAATATGTATGTGGCAAGATTTAGCAAAAGAAAAAAAAATAGGTAAGTAATATTGTGTTTTATTTCCTACTAAGTAATCATGATATTATGGATATGTTTAACAATGTCCGTGCGGTTAATCTTTGTATGGCTGGTGTATATAAGGATGAACCAGTAACGTGAAGAAATTATCCTTTGAAGATAATTGGACATTTTCAGTTTTTCCTGCAGATTTTTTATTAGTATGAGTTATATGACCTCTTCAATATCGAGACCACACTGACATAACTTGTAAACGGTTTGCCCTATTTAGATAAATACATATAAAACACTAACATATACGATCTAAAACTACTTTCACTACTTGTAAAGGCTCAGTTACTCTACCGTAAATGTAAATGGAACGTAAGTGGAAATTTACTCAAAAAACGTAAATGTAGCCAGTACTTTGTTGTTGGTTTGTATACAGAACATCGGTGATGCCAATTACACATACATATTTCCAGTATATCAAATTCAAATTGAAAATCGCTAAATTTATTGGTTTGTATTTCAGCGATTTGTATACAAAACGAAATTTGTGCTTTTATGACAAAAATTTTAAACTTTAAATTAAATATCCGACTCTACGTCTTATTTAAATTATTTCAACATTTTTTTAGTGAAGAAAACAACAAAACTAATTGTCCAATTGATAAACCTTTTACAGCGATTTTTTACGCAGACATAGTATATTGAAATAAAAAGCTGTCAACATTGTTGGTACAACTGTCCCGTAAAAACGTAGAGCGATCTAATTTGATTTTTTAGTACACATACACTCATAACTCTCATAAGAAAAACGTCTCAGCTGATTCGCTACATTTACATTTACGGTAGAGTAACGGAGCCTTAATTCCTTCAACAATTTTACTGTAAAAGGGATTTGGAGCTTATAAATATCTTAAATTGATAAAGTTGTGGTATATATGTGAGTATATCTCCATTTTTATGCAAATAAGTATTCTAGTTAAGGCTTTGAATGTGAGTGCTATGAACCCACCTCGAAAGCTTAATTATGTGTAATCGAAATCGGTCACTATCGGCCCAAATTTATTTAGTTGGTATGAGCTTTTATATAAAAGGGGCAGTAGATTAGAAATTACAAATAAATTTAGACCTAATCATATACTAATTACGTCTTTTCATTATTACTTGTTCAATTGCAGTTTAATCTCTTCTCATGGTATGTGCTAGATAGTTCTAAACTCTTTTAATAAAGGAAACACAAGAACGCAATAAATTATGTTCAAAGATGGTAAGTTTTATTCAATTAGAGATTCCTTTAGTTTTAATAACGATTCTTCTTTATTTAAGGTCGATTTGGTCATTCGGTGAATATGGAAGCAGACTAAAATGATTTATTTATTTATTACAATACGTAAATATTATACATAATATGTCCATTTTGACTTTAATACAATTATGTTTTGAATTGTGAATAATATTAATATTTTATTTTATAAAATATTTTTTATTAAACAATTTATTAAATAAAAAATAAAAATTGTTTGAAAATCCAACTAAAACTGAATATTGCTTTTACTTCTTTATTTAAAAAAATTATTAAATATTTCAGAATTTTCAAACATTCAAATTTGTAAATAGTAAAAATATTTTAATAAGAAAAAAAATAATTTTTTTTTCTATTAAACATTTACGAATTTGAATGTTTGATTTTACAAATTCAGTGATAGGTCCGATTTTATTTAAAAAAATATTTGATTTTATAAATATAATAATAGAATACGAAATTTAGTTTTTTCTGTGCATAAATAACTTTTTTTATAAATACATAAATAAATTAATGAATTCTGAAAATTGGAAATATAATCTTATGATGTATGTATGTCTATCTATCAAGATAAACTTTTTTTAAATAAACACATTAAGCAGTACACGATATGAAAGAATAAAAGCTCACAATTTTACTACATCTGGACTTTTCTCTCAAAAGAAAAATTAAGTAATTTCACATTCGAACGCTTCCTACTAAAATATATTGAATCCCCGAATTAAAAGCTTAAATTTGCATATATTAACTAAAGAGCATGGTTTGCGTATTTAATTTTATTTCAAATTTTGCACTCAAGGAATTTTTTTACATACTTTGCAATTCTCTTTAAAGTTAAATACATTTTTCAGACCAAATTCTCCAATTATTTTCATTTAAAAATTTTACCATGTATTTTGTTTAGGAGCCAATATAATGGCACCCATTAGTTATATAACCTATTATTTTAGAATATCATGACTTTCAAGAACTAATTATTTTCAACTTGTTCATTACTCATTGATTTTATTCTTTATATTATTCCTTCTTTACATGTATAAATTAGTAAACTGAAGTAAAATGTTAATAAAATGTACCATTTTCATATGTATGTAATTACATACTGGGTTATAAATAAGTAGTTACAATACTGCTTCTATGTAATACAAACGGTATGTTGTGGTCAAGTAACTACATCCGTAACAAATACCATCATCAAGTTATATTGCAGCTAAATTTTTTGACGGAAGTAATAATTTATTTAATAAAGGAAAATTTCAAAAATTTTATAAATAAAGATAAATTTGTATCTAACACGTTTTTACATCCATTATGTTACATTAAAATATCACATACAAGTAAACCTTAATACTCGTAGAATACGTTTTGTGTATATTTTTGTTAATTATTTAAATTATTACCAAATGTTACACATCAGTGTTGATAGTGTTAAAAGTGCCTGAATGAGTTTGTATGTGTGCAAAAAATTTAATGATCACATCGCTCGTAGTACTATTATTGGTAGTTTTATTTTTGGCATGTGTTACTGCTGATTAAATCTGTCGTTACGAAAATTTAAATAAATGTTGTTGTTTATTATTGGTACAGAACACATACATATAGACATTAGGGTAGCACCTAGGGTTTGGGGTTTCCCGTGATGTTTTGTTTCCCGGGAAACGGGAATGAAAAATTCGTTTTCATGGGAATTCCCGGGAATCCCGGGAAACATAAAATATAAGAAAAAAGCAATGATTTTTTCCTATTCAATACTATACAACATTATAAATCACATTTATGTTTAATTAACAGAAAATAAAGTAATATTGAAGTATGACTTCCAATTTTAAATATAAAAAATTTTAAATATTTTAAGCAAATAAAATAAGTGCCTATTGTAAGCAAAGGTTCCAAAGATTTAATTCTTTAATTCACTTTTCAAAATCAAATTAAATTTATTATCTCAGTCATTTCTTTGAAGCATTCATAACAATTCAATTCATAGACTTAAATTCTTTGACTTCGCAATAATTAATTGTTTAAAGAATGCACTACCAATTATACAATTCAAGCTTAAAAAATATTTTGAAACATTAACATTTTCTTCTATTTAAATCTTTTACGAATTAAAGAAAAAATATTTCAAAAATATAAATATTTCTATTTATTTGTTTGCAGAATATTAGATTTAACAAAAATTCAATGATTTCTTTATAAAATGATGCAGTAAAACTATGATTTTTAGAATAGAATTATGGAATAAAAAACTAGCATTTCTAATATTTAATTAAAAACTGTTTACTTCAGATTTTTAACTTAGATTTTCATGTTAAAAATTTAAAAAAAGATAAATCCTCACCTGTGGCATAAATTTCAGTATAAATAGTTTTTCTTATCGTTTTAATTCGTTCTAAAACATGAATCTAAAAACTTTTACAGTTGGTTCTCAACAATATTTTGTGGTCAATTGATATAGTTTTCGGAAATCTGATAAAAATTAGTTTTCATTTAACATTTGAAAGATATTGTTAATCATTTCAAGACGAATATTTTTGAAAAATAAAATACATTCGTAGTTTAATATATTAACACGTTTTTAAATTTTTGAAAAGTAATTAAATTTAAATTTTGAAAAAGTAGCGGGGTATGTATTCCTGATGTTAAAAGAAAAGTCGTTGTCGGTTTTTCATTTGAAAATTTTTAAATAATTCAAAATTAATAATTTATGTTTATTATTACTAAATATATTCCAAAATCGTGCCTTTAAGATAGTATAAAATCATGTCATACAAACTGGACTTTAATATGTCGAAAAAATCTAAAGATATTGGCAAAAAAAACTTTCAGAGCCAAGAAATTTAAATGAAGTTTGAAAATGGTACATCACAATTAAAATGTTTAAAAGATTATAGCAATATGTAGTTAAAAACTCGTGTACTTGAAATGTGAATTGACAAAATAAATCGTTTTTTTCCTAATGAAAAGTCGTCAAATATTAATTTTCATCAGCGCACCGATGAAATTTTTTTGAATAATATAAAATATCACTTTTATAGAATTTCATATATGCACATATATTTTGTATTAACATCAAAAATTGCTTTAGTAAGTATTGTGTTTATAATATAAACTTTATATTAATGTAAAATTTTCACTGTAGCGATAATAACATTAACATTTTTTGCTATAGGATTATAAAACTACGTGAATATTAAATTTCCCGTTTTCCCGGGAAAATTTAAAAAAAATTCCCGGGAATTCCCGGATCCCAAACCCTAGTAGCACCGTTTATATGAAAGTTAAGACCTTTTTATTCCCAACTAAAAAGTTGACTTTATTGTAAGATACGATATATAAACAGTTTCATCATAACGTTGGCCATCGGTAAGACTTTTTTTAATAAGAAGAAAATTGAAACACTGCATCTCGAAATGAAATACATTTTCATTTCATGTGAACATTAACAACATTTTTAGAGATTGCCCTAATGTATAAAGACATACTTACAATTATAATTGTAAACATTCAAATACTACTACAACCTATTCACAAATTGAGGTAAGTAGTTGTTGGCTGTATGTAGTAATTCTTATAATGTTAATACTTGTAACATAAGTTCATTTATAGTATAAATGAGTGAATGAATAGTTAGTCAGTCGTTGTCACCGCGAAAATCGTGATAAAATTGTATAGTCTTTTTCCATATGCAACTACTTTAGTAAAGTATAACTATAACAACAGAAATTCTGTAGCAATTATCTGTTTTGTTTACAATTATCTTTTATGCCAATCATATTACAATATAAGCCCATAACAATTTTAAGAGTGGGTGTATGTATATTTATTTAAATATACCATATATACACTACTACAATACATTACAATAACAACAATCATTATAATATTCGTAAAACAAGTCAAACTCAATATATAGCCAGACAATTGAACATATGTGACCCATAGGATAATTTTCATAAACACACACATTTGCACGAAACACGAAAATCAGTTTGACTCGCATACCAATTAGAAAGAACAATTATGAATATTGTTTAACGTGTATAATGCGCGGTAATTTGTGAGAGAATGTGTAAATTAATACCTTTGAAATAATCAATACAGACATTAATTATCATCATTGCCAGTACTCAGACAGAAATTTGGCATTAAAATTGTTTCGAACAATAGCATTTTATAATATCAACAGAGAAAAATAATTTCAATTTCACAAAAGATATAAAAAAATGTAAATGTAAGTCTACACTATATAAAAACAAAAAACTAAAGTAACATTTTCACGTAACTGCAGATTTATTAACCTTAATTTTAACTAATATCATATGTTTATTTTTTTACAATATCCATTAAAAGCTAACCAGTATGTGGTATCTTAAAGTTTTATTACAAGATAATCTAATTCTACATATTCATAGAAATCAAAAAGTTTTCCTGCATGACACATTTTTGTATTAAAACTGTCATGTAAATGTAAAAAAATGTCGTTGATTATTTATTTATTTTGTAAATGTTTTTATTTAACAATTTTATTTATGCCATTCATTCAATCATTTAGTCAGTCAGAGAATGAATGTATATTACCCCAGATGACATCTAATTTGTGTCAAATGTTTCTTTGCAACTTTTTTTTTATTATTTTCATATAATTTGACAATTTAAGTGTCAACCTCTTAATGACAATGTTTTGTTTACTTTTGATTTTTAACTGTTACATTCACATACATACACACATACATAATCGTTTCGTGATATGTCATTTTGAATAAAAATGTTCGATAATATTATCATTATGTGTAAGTTTTGTCAAAATCAAAACAATTCAATATATAGTATACCATAAAAGAAGTGAAATATAAAATAAATATATTTATTATGAAATACGCCATTTTTTAGCATTGTGTGTGTTTCTTTAAGAAAAATCAATACATATATATTTTTTATATCTAAAAAGTGTTTAGTTTTTAAATTATTTAACAACTTATTAATTTTCCCTTGTCTCTTATAAACTCAACCATTCAAAGGCAACAGAAATATTGTTATCTCATTTTGTATGCTGAGCGCACAGTTTCCTATACACATATACATACTGACTCATACTCTCCCACACATTACCAAAGTTTATATCCTTTTTCACAAATTTTCTTGCAATCACATATTTTTCGTTTTTTATTGCTCCTTTTTTGTCAGTGGAAAAAAGTTAGTGTTGTTGGACTTTTTTTGGTACAATATGAATCTCGAAAGTATTTACTAGACATTTAAGATGTCTATATATTTATACTTCAATCACTATAATCTAAATATTCAAATTATATGCTTAAGCTATATTTTGGTCCACTTTTTAATTAATAATTGTTTGACAAATAGACTTAAAAAATTCGGTCTATAAACTAAAGAAAGACATGTCAATTAAGGACATACAAATTAAGTTATTAACGTATTAAAAATCGTTCATTTTTAAAAAAGTTTTTCCATTTTGTTATACGAATAACTAAAAAACAAACCATAGCAAACTTAAAATACCATATTTAAGACAACGCGATAATTTTCTAAATAAGTTTCCTATCCCAAGTTGTAAAAATCAAGGTTTAATTTTTCTACTATAGTAGCTCTCATTTATTATAAATATCAACTACTAACAAACGCCATACAAAAAAATATATTCACTCTTTAACATTTTGTGTTCCATACTACTACAAACTGCAGCATTATTTTCATGTGGTATACTAAAAATTGCAGCGTTTGTTTACAATTTAAAGCCACATACTTAAACAGTATTCAACTTGTTTGTCAAATATATAAACTACAACCTCGTGCTGCAGTGTGCTCGTAGAATTTTGCCGAAAACATATTACACACCAGTCAGTGTTTTCTTTGTTATGTTGGATTTTTTTCTCTATTTGAAAATTTGCGCTTTGATTTTACTGCTATAGTAGGTATTTTAGCAGTCTTGTTTTTGCACTTTCGTTGCTTTGTGTGTAAAATAAAACACATAAGGGTTGAAATGTAACCTAATGTACATATTGTATGTTGATATCTACGTTTGTATATATGTAGTTCGTATGTTCGTAAGTATGTTTATGTTTTTTATCTTTCACACAAGAATGTCTAGCAGCAATGAAATTGTCATCAAAAAGGCTGCTATACATTATACTATAGCAGTAAAATCAAAACGAAAATAAATAATACTGCGCAATATGGGTTCAACAAAATTGTGCGTGCGCAACTCTACAGAAATATACTTTACTTCATGTGCAATGGTTTGCTTTTGCTGCTGCAAATTGCAGAGACGAATCACAAATTCAGTAGTATAACGATATCATAGTGTGGATATTTCTAGTTGTTGTGTATTGTATAAATGAAACATTTGTATATTTATTGCACAGTCGTAAGTGAAAATTTTTTAGCTAAAACTGCATATTTAAACCTTGGTAAAAATATCCAATTTGGTGTACCTTTTTTTTCTTATGTCTACGTATAGTACGTGATACATATGAAAGAACAACTTGTCACAAAGGAACTGTTGAAGTGGCAAATTTTTAATGAATGAAAACCCACACAATGGAAACGGTAGAACTTTTCATTTGTGCATTTAAAGGCCTTTAAATCAAATATTTACCTAATGTTCGATTGTTATCTAATAATGTATTTTCTTATAGAATATAAATTTTATTAAATCCGTTTAGTTAAGCCTTTAAAATACTAATTGTTTGTCATCAAAATAGTATGTTGCCACTTTGTTTACATCAAGGTTGGCAACCGATTCAAAAAGCTGAAATGGTAACGATAATTGTATTTTGAATTATTTCAGTAACGGTATTTTAGCGTTATCGGTATTTCAAGCTATTTCGGTAATGATAGTTTAGGGTAACGGTTGTTTCAGAAATTTCCATTATCGGTTCATAACCAGGAAATATAAAGTGAACTGTTACAAGGGCGTTCTAGGATACCCATAACATTATTACAAATTTTATTTTAACTTTATTAAAAATGAACGTAACCGAGAAATAACGGTATTTTATCGTTTTCGGTATTTTGATAACGATATTTTAGCGTTATTGGTATTTTCGGTTATTTCGGTAACTGTATTTTAGCAGTAATGGTAGCCCACCTCGATTTATATTAAACCGTAGGCACCAAGTAGTTTCCAGAACAAGTTACTTGACTGACTACATTAGAGCACTAGTTACTTTATTAACTACGTGACAAGTAATTTTAACATGGGCATGTCCTAGGAACAAGTCAATTGCCACCCATCACACAGTAAAATGGACTGTAACTGTTATGAATTTTATCATAAAAGCCAGAGGATTATTTTTAACTTTTATATTTTTTGAGCAAAAATAATATTTATTTTATAATTTCTATGTTTTTTTTTTTCTTCTAAATATAAAAGTATTTTTTTTTTTTAGTTTTTATTGATAGTGTTGTGTAACACCGAAAAAGAAATTGTGAAAATAAAGTCATCAAAAAATGAAAAACCACCAAATAAAAATAGCCCAAAAAATTAACAATTCGCTAAAATAAAAAAAATCACCGAAACTGAAAAACCGCCGTGATGACGGCATAATAATAACATTTCCAGGAATATTTATCCAAAATGTTATAGAAACCGCCAAAAGTGAAGTGAAAAAATCATCAAAAAACTAAAAATCGAAAAAAATTGTCAACATGAAAAAATCGCTAAAACGGAAGAGTGTATGAGTTACATACACTTTACATATCGTCACCGAAAATGCAAAACAACGTAACATCAAAATTTTCAAATTTGTGTTTTTGATGAAATATAGTTTATCTTTCTAAAATACGTGTGATCACAAATTTTCAGACTTGTAGTTCAAAAAATGACGATTATATTAAAGAAAACAATGATTTTCTTAAGTCAAAATAACCTAACATCATATTTGGTAACAAAAAAAATTATATTTTTTTTACGAATTTAGATTGCAAATTATTAAAAATATTATAGCTATTAAATTTTTTTAGTAAAAGTTATCAAAAATCATTTTAATTATAATTTTTCTAAAATTTTTATTGATGGTACGTTTTTTTGGCTTCATAAAATTGAAATCTTGAAAAACGTAAACCACATAACTTAAAAATTATTTAATAAAAATTAAATTATTCATCATTAATATATTAGGCAATATTTAAGGATGTAATAACCCAAAAATCTTGTTTGTAGGACAATTTGTTTAGATTTTAGAAAGTTTTTTGTGCCTCCTGTAATGTTATGAAAAGTGATGTTACGTTGTTTTGCATTTTCGGTGACGATATACACATTGATAAGAAAAATATTTGAAAGCAGTAAGTTTTTTTTTTATAGGCTTCATCCTTATATTGATAAAAAATACCAACATTAAGTCAATTACACTAAACTTTGTTATTTCAATACGATAGGGGTAGCGCAGCACCCCAGGTGTAATCTAAAATACATAAATACATGTAAAATAAATAATTTTGGTAGTAAAGAGTATTGAGCAAAACTCATACATTGTTTTCAAATGGAGGTTAAGTGAGTCTATATATCATCTCAATTTGATGTAGATTATATATTTGTTAAATATGTATAGCACATACATATTTATTCGTATACATACATATGTATGTAGTATTAATATATACAATTCGTATAAAAGGTGTTTCCATAAAGTATATTCTTCAAAATTTTTAGGCAAATAAACTTGATCTTATTGAAATTCCCTTTTAAAAGTATATGTATGTATTTATTTTATAAAACAACAAAAAAAAAAAAATATAGAAAGTTTTAGTCGTTTAGCAAATACATCGCATATATAGGATCCCAAAGGAAATCATATGACAAAAAAATAGAATAAAAAATAGAATAAAAAAAAATAAGGAAAAAGCCAACTCAATTGTTACCGAACAATAAAAACAAACGGGGTGGTAAAGTATGAAGACAAATTTTTTATTGCATGAATGTTCATTTAAATTATATATAAATATGTATGTAGTATGCATGTTTGTATCTATATCTACCTTAACTTTCAGCTCGCTATACACCCTCACTCACTTACTACCACAACCACCAAGAGCAGCAGTGACAATTCTAACTACAACCATTAGGCACTAAGCTGTCAACCCTCTTGAATACAATAAGCTTTTTTTTCTACTTTCACCTCCTTCTTCCTTTTTTTTTTTTTTTCTAAAACCATTTTATGTTAGAGAGTCTGAAATACAAAAAGACATACAGGCAGACAGCATCCATGGTAGTATTGTCGTCGTAAAGGAAAAATAAAAAAGAAAAAGACACGTTTCAGACTTGTGATACTAAAGTTATAATATATTTTTCATTTCTCCGGTTTGTAGTTGTTGTTGATGTCTTCTTTTTTTTTTTTTTTTCTTTTTTCTTTTGGTGTTGGTAAGATTTTTATATGTGACAGCCGCAAGCATATGTTGCTCGATAATTTGCCGAAAGTTTTAATGAAAGACATGGGAGCCATTTTTAACAAAACTGAACAAGAAGACATACCAACAAAATAAACATATAATACATGAAGAAGAAGAATAGGAAAAAAATAAGGAGGAAGTTGACATAATGTCGCCATTTTTCGAAATGTTTCTCTGTATATATGTATATGGAAATATAACTGTTTTATTAGCATCTATGTAGTATGTATGTATGTATGTATGTATGTATGTATGTATGTATGTATGTATGTATGTATGTATGTATGTATGTATGTATGTATGTATGTGTATTTGTTAAAATTTTTGTTCATTTATTACTGATGATTATGATGTTTCTTCCATTTACGATAATTTTTGCTGCTGGTTAAATTGAGTTAAGCTGAGTTGAAATGAGATGAGATGAGTTAGTTAGTTAAGTTGTCTGTTCATTTCAAAAAATGTTTTCAAGTTTTATGTTTATGTTTAATGTTTAATAATGTTAAAATTGAGTTGGTTAATTTACAATAAATACACTTCATTCCAACAACGATAATGAAACAACCAACATTGATGATAAACTTTTACTAATGAAAATTATAATAAGTGGAATTTAACTTAAAAAAAATGAGAAAAGATAAAAACTTGAAGTAATTAAAAGTTCTAAAGGATAATACATACAAACAAATTGGATAGATAATTTAATAAATTTGTTGTCAAATCGAAAAATACACGATTCTAAACTCAATCATGTACACATTTTCAATTAGTTCACTAAGGGAAAAAATTCGATTCAAAATCAAAAACGGTTGTGTTCACATTGGTAATTACGGTAACAGCTTTTTAATACCTTTCGTTAACAAATTTAATAGAAAACATATGTAATTTAACAATTTGATACCGAAATGGTTTCAACTTGTTGCCAATTAGGTATCGATTTTCCATAAGAATTGAACACGCAGTGTTTAATTTAAACACATACGGTGTAGATTCACTATTGACACAGAATGGTATTGTTTTCAACACGTATGTTATTGATATTTCTCTGGGTGTTAAGTTTAACATTTTGGCATAAATAAATTAATGTTTTTTAAAATAAATCTTTTAAAAATAATAATTATTTTTAGATTAAATTATAGATAGAAATATATTTTTCTTATTTATTTTAAAGATTTCAAAATCCTTCAATAGCCTTCATCGATCTTCGTCTTTGAACAATAAGAAATTATTAAAAAAAAATATATAAGACATTTCATAATTATTTAGGTACTTATAGTGTGACTATTATGCGTTGCAAAAATATTGCGATATGAAACTTTTGCCGTTTAAACCATGAGTTAATATTTTACTTGCCAGTTAAAAACTCAGGAAAACTAATCGTGAATAGTGAAACTAAATAAAGTGTACGGCATTGCCATTACCTTTTATGTCCATACAATTTTCGATGGTAATAGTTGTAAGGAGTGAGTTTGAAAAAATCTTAACATTCGTTTTGCCTCATAACTTTTTTCGGAAGCAATATTTAAAATTTTTTTTATTTAGTTATCTTTGAAAAATACGTCAGTTAATATTTTAAATGACAACCATGTTGATTTGTTGAGAGTTTGATCAAAATGAGTGACGAAAAAGATGTACGTGCTATAAATTATTAAAAAATTTCAAAAAAAATCATATTTGTCCTACAAAAAATTGGCCAAAACATTAAATGTCTACTGTCAAACTGTTTCCAATGTTATTAAACAGTATCAGGAGAATTTGACTATTGATAGGAAACCTGGTTCGGAAAGAAAAAATGGTCCAGATGATATTGGGAAGGGCAATAAAATTTAAAGCAAGCAGGAGATGTTGAAGATACGTTTAGGACCCAAAAGCAAACAAAATTTCTTGAAGAATTCCTGGTATGACAAGTTTTATGCAGTTGTAGCAAAACAAGAAAGTCTTTTGTTACAGTCGGCTCTATAAGTACCAAAATATACATGAATGTTTGCAGAAAAGGCTTCTTCATTTCATAAGAGAGCACAATGTGTCCACATATTTTTGGCCCGATTTGGCGTCATGTCACTACTGTAAGAACACTTTGGAGTGGTACCACAACATAACATAGTTTTTGTAACAAGAGAGGTCAATTCTCCAAATTGTCAGGAGCTTAGACCAGTGGAGATATATTGGGCTCTTGTGAAAAGAGAATTGAAGAGCACAAAAAAGGTGTTCCAAAATATCGAAGATTTTAAAAGGAAATGGGCTGTTGGCTGTTTCAAAAAAGTGACTAAAACAACTAACAAATCTCTAATGGAATGATTATCAAAGAGGTCCACGAGTTTCTAAGTAATGGTAATAACAATAAAAATCATATTTTTCTGTGAACTGTTATATAATATCAATTAAATATAAAAAAGACAAAATTCTAAGATCAACCGTTTCCAAATTATTGAATTTTTATATTTTTCGAACGCACTCCTCATTTTTCCCATACGGCACGACAAATAAGAAAATGTATTTCTTTATACAATTTGAGTTTAAACACTGAGTTATTTATTTGAATAATTATGCGTATGAAAGTAATACATCATTATTCAAAGAGTGATTTTCCAGAATACGCAGTCAGAATTTTCACTTTGTAGAAAATGAATATGTCTATAAATAAAATATTTAACAACAATTTTCTATAAAAAAAAAAAAAAAAAATTATCCGAATTTTCGAAATAAAAATTTCTCGAACGTTCTCTTTCAAAAAGTAAATCTATCGAAAATTTTGTATAAATTTCAAAAATACGCAGAAAAAAAACAAGAGAAGAAATAGTCGGTCAAGCCCGACCATCTCGATCCACATAATTTTGTTTTCACCTATATACAACTTACTTGTGTTTTCTGTATTAACATAATATTAACATTTCTATGGGATTTATGTTAAAGTGATTTTCTGGAGAGGGGTTTATAGGGGAGCTACGGTCAGTTATGGACCGATCTTCATGAAATTCGACAAATTTGTGCTTGTATAAAACTTATTTGTGCTAAATTTCATTCAAATATTCCTATTTTTAAGGCATCTATAAGTGTTAAAACTCTATTCCGGAAGGACATTTGTATGGGGGCTCGGTGAAATAATGGGCCGATCATAAACAAACTCTATAGGCTTCATCCTTATATTGAAGAAAGCATATGTACCAAATTTCATCAAATTATCTTCAAGATATTTTGCGCACAAGCTTTACATGGACAGCCAGCCGACCAGACGTACGGACCAGTTGCAGATCGTAGGAAATATATATAGTCGTTCCATTTTCTTTCTTTCTTTTCGAATTGTCATGTTTAGAACAAGTTCTATGTGTTAGAGAACGATTAATAGAGCAGTTATTAACATGAGTAATTTTTATTCAATTCTGATTACTTACATCAATTCTAGATTTTAAAACAAGTTCCACAATTGTTTGTGGGTACTTAAAATTATCTCTCTCACAAATATATAAATTAATTAAAAAAAAAAAACTCCTTATTTTACGAAAATCTCCAATTTGGAGACAAATTCCCTCATCTGGCAACACTGATAAGCGGTGACCATATGAGATAATAAGGTGCGCGGCAAAGCTATAAGGTAATTTTTCTTTGCACCGTGTATTAAAAAGTAATGGTACTGCTAGCTGAATTACTTATTACTATAAGGCAGGGAATGGCGCTCTTAAATTTCGCGTTCGTGCTATTAAATTTTGCACGGAAACAATTTTTAAACTTATAGTTTAATAATATTTTTTTCTTTTAAACAATTTATGGTCTGTAATAAAAACTATCATTGAATATTACAACAATTTGCTTAAAAAAGTATTAAAAATATATAAAATTAATAAATAATTATTTTCTCTTCACATGTAAGAGTATATAGATGTGACAAAATTAAGAGATAATTTGCCCGTGTGCACTATTTTGCCGATAGCAGCTATAAGGTGTTCCTACACAGAAAAAAGTTTGTACATAAATATAAAAATTTAGATTAATTGATTTTAGTTCATAATATTTAAGAATAATTTCTTAAATATTCACAC
The DNA here is from genome assembly GCA_951394005.1 of Protophormia terraenovae. Classification (NCBI taxonomy): domain Eukaryota; kingdom Metazoa; phylum Arthropoda; class Insecta; order Diptera; family Calliphoridae; genus Protophormia; species Protophormia terraenovae. The sequence goes on from OX596074.1 coordinate 151,898,902, forward strand.
TTTTTTCTATATGAAACAAAAGTCAAGAAGACTTAAACAAATTATTTAAATTTTATTTAATATTTTCATTTGTAATGAAATGTTTGAAATTTTCTCTGGAAAATTTTTAGTTTTTATTTTAATTTTAGGTACATATTGGGATCATTCAATAAAATAGAAGCGGTGTTAATAAAATAATAAAATTATTTACATGTGTGCTGCAAAATGATATCAAATTTATACTAATTGCTAAACATTATTTTCAACAACTTTTTCTTGAAAATTGAAATTTTTCATGAATATTTTCTATAATAACTCTTTTTATTTAGCATTTGCATTAGAATCGTATACAAATAAATCAAAATTTAAGCAAAATTTTTGCAAAATTCCTAAAATTTTCATAAAGAACAATTTAATAATATCTATGAACCAAATTTTATTTTTTAAGAAAAAAGTTTGGGAAAAAAGTCATGTTCGATTCTTAATATTTATGAACAAAATTTTAAAATATATGTATTATTTTTTTCTGTGTATATACACCGTTTGGTATCATTTATTTGACATTTGATCTTTTTATAGACAAAAATGTTGAAAACATGATTACAGACTAATAGGTTTCGTGTGTATCGCAAAAATTATATATAATAAATATAAAATCATAAATTTATTACAAAATACTGTCAAACTAAACAACTACAGAAAATGTTTGTTGAATAAACAAATATATAAAAGTTTGTAAAAATGATGAATTATTTACGGGGTCATCCTACGATGGCCATTTTATGGTCAGTCTTTATTATCCAGTCGAAGCATTGATGTCTTCTGGATCAAGTATTATGAAAATAATTACATTTACATACTTTTTATTTATTTTTAACTAAATTATAATTGATTCAATTATTTATTTAATTAACACAAATACAAAATTGTACAAATATTACTAATTAAAAAAAATTAAGTCAAAAACCAACTCAATTATTATTTTGATTAATTAAAAATTATATGCGTAATTGATTTTCAGTTTTATATTCAATTGCACTTTTAATTGATTTGAATAAAACGTTTTATTTTTAGTTTTTTATTTTTCTTTTGTTTTATTCATTGAATAAATAATAAATACTTTATTTAAAGTCTATAAACTTTAAAACAATTTTTTCTGCTAAGAAACAAAAGTGATCCCTTGCCAAATATACTGATATTTTGTACAATTCAAAAACGTTTAATTTTTTATTTAATATAAAAAATTTCCATAAAACAGTCATACATTTACATTACAACATAAAATAACTACAAACTAAAAAAAGAAAAGATGGTGTAAAAAGTGTGATTTCCCGCTGGGTAACAACTCGCAACACTGACCATCAAATACTTCGGGTGATGTGTTTGGTGGTTATATATTATTTTAAATAAAAAACAAAAAAAAAACAAAAAAACAAATAAACTTTTGACAGTTTGTTGTCCAAAAGCTGCGTTCTCTGTTCTATTTCCCATAGCAGGAGTTTTTTGTTTCACATTCACAATCAAACAAAAAAAAAACGCTTAGGTAGAGCTTTAAAACTCTCATTTGGTGGCAAATGTATGGCCTGAAGCAATCAAGCACCTGTGATGTTGTTAGTGGCCAACATCATCATCATCGTTATAAAGAGATGGCGTATTTGGGGAAACAAACTATGTACATTCGTTTTACATATTTATTTAAAAACATTCAAACAAATATTTAAAGACCAAACTCAAATAAAAAACAAAACTCAAATCTCTTAGGAAGAGCTAAATGTCATGATAAGCTAAAACGAATGGTTTTCATTTTTGTTTTTACCAAAGACATTTAGTTTTTTATGTTCGAAACCAAAATATTATATTTATGCTGTTCTTTTGAAATGTAACAACAATTTATGAAAAAAATGACATGTTAAATAATAAAAACCACGAAAATTAAATAAACCTTAAACAAACGTTTAACCTTCTGTTAATGGTTGAATGAGTATTTTTTCAATAATACTTTTCGCACCTTTAAAAAAATATTAAATGTAACAAAACAGCTAAAAAATTCATTTAACCACATTTTCTTTTTATTTTTGTGATAATAAGCAGTTAGAAAAATTATAAAATAACCCAAAAATACAATCGATCAATTGTGGTTTTCAAAAATAAAACAAAAGAACAGAATATACCGTTAAACTTAACAGAGCACTATGTTAAAAGGACACCAATTTAAATTCCTTATTAACTGTATTTTTTTCTTTTTTTTTCTGTTCTATATCAGCTTGTGGTTTAATCATTTGACTTTTTGGAAATTTCATGGGGACCATATGTTTGGCTCAAATGTCAATGTGAATTTAACTTTTTATCCACTTAACATTTCTGGCAGCAAGTAATTTGTGTTTTTATTTATTCACTCGTTTAAAACCTTTCTTCCTGAAGAGAAGTAGCAAACAATTACATAAATGACAAAATCCGTATAAAAATGATCAAGTTTTGCTTTTGCTGCAAATAAATCAATTAATTTTGTTTTGTCTTGACCCTGACTTGACTTCTGGTTGGCATAATAAAAAATTGCTTTCGATAATATTGCTATTAATACCAATTTTCTTACATTATAACATTGCTGACAATTTCATGAATGAATGACTTGTTTTTCATTTCTATGCAGATTAATGCTTCAAATATGTGTTTATGTACATGTGTATGAATGAATTCAGGTAACAAATATAACAGCGGATGTTACCAATCAAAACGGAAATTAAGATTAGATACAACAAATTAATGCCTTCAATTTAACATGGTTTAACACAAGTTGAATAAGATAAGATTTAATTAAATTGTTTTACATATTAATCTCAGGTAGTAAGGTAAGGTTACCATTGTAATAATCTTTTACCAAAGCAGCATATTATTTGATGACAAAAGTAGTGTAAAATTTTTTTTTTATTTTTTTTTTTTTTTGGCGTAAAATAGATTTTTTGGATGAAAACCATTTCGCAATATGATTGCCCTAACAATAATATTTTCACCACAATAAAAATTGTTATTGTTGAAAATATTTTATTTTGAAAACCATTTGGTTGTAGAAATTATATTTTTGTTCTCAATTACACAGTTATTGAAGATTTTTTCCTGAAAATTTCTTATTCGAAATTAAACCGGCAAAAAGTGTAGATTTTAATTGATTATAATCTGATAACATGATTTTGATGTGATAAACAAGAATCTGCTTTCAGTTTTTTCCAACAGCAAATTACTCGATTATATTTCATTATAACTCGTGAACGGTGTGCATGATTTATATCAACGGTTCTCAAATGGGGGTCCGCGACCCACAAGGGGTCCGTAAGGACATTCGTGGGGGGTCGCGAAGACTTCTTGAAACATATTCTTAAACATACAATTTTTTAATATAATTATTATTTACAAATTAAAATGAAAATTCCAATTAAAACATGAAACTATTTAAAAATGGAAATACTTTTTACAAAATATATCCAAATTAAAGACAAGCGTAAAGTTTTTTCTAAAATTAATTCTTTTTAGAAACTAGTAATGAAGAAACCTTTAATTGAAAATATTATGCTTCAAAAAGACTACTATAATCAAACCAATAGAGTGTCGATATAGGAACACCCCCCGAATGATGCGTAAAAATTTGCTTGGGTCATGGGTCCTATACATTTTAGTCAAAAAAATTTTTTAATCGAAATAGGTATGAAAAAATTCGTAATTTTGTGCTGGTAATGCGAAAAAAATATTTTAAAATTTTTTTCTGTGGGATTTTGTTTCGCTAGAAAACGTTTTAAGACATTTGATGAAAAATTTTTTGGACAAATTTAGAAAATCATATATTATCAATAGTACTTATTACTACAATGCTAATTTTTAATATTTTAGCCATAAAGGGAAGAAAATTATAAAATTCTTATCAATTAAAAAAAACATCGAATTTTATTACGATTTAGAAACCAACATTTTTGCGAAAATTTGATAAAATATTTTTTTTTATAATTGGCAAATGATACCCATTTCAAGATCCAACTCTATACTATTTTTTAGACGAAATTTTCTAGACCTGTGACTTTCAATCGATGGTAGGGAACTAAAGATCAATTTTAAAATTTTTTTAATAATTTTCCCATATTAAGTAAATTTTTACGCATCGTTTGAGAAATCTTCCTACAAAATGTTTGTCTATGGGACACTTCTGTCCAATGACGCAGTATAAAGAAAACTTTACGATGTGGCTGGAAAAACAATTAATTAAAAAGATAAATATGTAGTTCACTTAAATTTGATGAAACTATAGTTTTTCACATGAAATTATACTTTTATTTTATCTTTTTTTACAATTTTTTTTAGTACACAAAAATTTTATTTATCGATAAGTTTCCCGGCTATATGAAGAAAAATTGCTTAAGCAACTTTATAATTTAAAACAGAAAGTACTATCAATGTTAGTATTAAGAAAGCACCAGGTTCATTTTAAAAAAGAGTTGAAGTTCGTTGAATTTAATTTTGAATCAACAGATTTAAAAGCATATTAAATAGTTGAAATATAGCAAAGTTTATCCGCTTGTTCGCTCCGAAGCCCTAAAAATATTAAACAAATTTTCTTCAACATACATTTTTATGTAAAAATATCTTTTTTACTCTTTTGTCCCTCAAAACTGAGATTCGATCTTTTGTGGACGCAGAGAATATTAGATATATTATACGAAAAAGTCTCTTAATATTAAAGGAAAACAATGTAAAAATTATTAATAATATTTTTAAAATTACTTTATTACTTTAGTTGTAGTGGGTCGCGCTTCCATTACAATGTCAAAAGGGGGTCGCGAAGCGAGGTCTTGTGAGAACCCCTGATTTATATAAATGATACACGTAAATATGCAGAATACAATTAGCTTTAATTCATTCTAATATCATTTTTTTATCCGATCAATAGTTTCGAAGTTATTTTGATTTTTTTTTTTTTTTACTAAAATTTCTTTTGAAAAATAAAAACATAGAAAATGGTTCAGTTTATCATATTTATCTTAAAGCTAATAATGCTGCGAATAAAACTGACACACAAGTCATATCTTATTTTATTCACAGTTAAGTAAAAATACAGTCACCGAAATAATGTTAGGTTCACCCATAAAAATCATATTTTTTCGTTCAAAATGTATAGATAATTTTTTTTAACTTTAGAGTTATCCATTAGGAATTAATAAAACCTATTACAAAGTTTCTTTGAGTTTTTTCTGTGATAAATAAAAAAATCAGTTTTGTCATATATGAGAGCGAAATAATGATAGGTTCAATGTAGGTTTAATGCGATTTTCACTTAAAATTAAAAGAGGAAAATGAAAAAACTACACCCAGAGAAATATCAATCACATACGTGTTGAAAACGATACCATTCTGTGTCAATAGTGTATCTACACCGTATGTGTTTAAATTAAACACTGCGTGTTCAATTCTTATTGAAAATGGATACCTAAGTGGCACCAAGTTGAAACCATTTCGGTATCAAATTGTTATTAAATTACATATGTTTTCTATTAAATTTGTTAACGAAAGGTATTAAAAAGCTGTTACCGTAAATTACCAATTACCAATTAAGACTATAACTGAAGAACCATTTGTACGAATTTTATAAATGATACACCGAAAAATTCATATAACTCAAAGATTTTTTGAATCGCTATCTATTGGAGTTTAATTTATATAAATTCGACAAACCGTTCTCCAGTTATACAAGTGTGACTGCCTAAAGGCAGGGTCTTGTTTAGCACGTTAAATCTAATCTAGTGCACGTACATTTTTATTTTTTTTTTTATTAAAAAATAAAATATTTTTTTTATTATTTTACTTTTTTTACTCATAGTCTTACCAGCTTTGAAATAAAGATGATAAACTTAAACATTTCACTTCTTAAAAGAAATTTTAGTAACAAAAAAATCTTAAATTTTACATAATAACTTCGAAATACACACCGTTCTCGAGTTATAGTTATAGAGTGATCGGCTTATTTAGGGCGAAATATTACACACGCTCATAAAAAAATCTCGACTTGATGGGAAATAACTGAAAGCAGATTCGTGTTTAGCATGTCGAATTTCATCTTCTCCACATATTATAAATTTTTATTTATTTATTTTTTGCCGACCAATGTTATTTAACATAGAAAGAGTGCCAAAATTGGTATAATTCTTAATTGCCTTTCCCTGTAGAATTTGTTCGATACAAGGCATTAAATTATGTCGTATCATTGCGAAAAAAAAGTATATTTAGCTATTGATTCCATAACGATCAAAACTGAGGAAAATCAAAAAATTTCGAAATTGTTTGAAACCTACTTTGAGTGTCTTGTATTGCCAAAATTTGTTTTAATATTAGGAAAAGTGTTGATGGCTTTTTGAAGATCTTACAAAATAAAACTAAGAAATGTAAAAAAAAAACTGAGTTGAAACTTTCGACGATTTTTTAAATCATTTTAGTTTTACACTGACAATTTACAACGTATTGACTTAAACTATTAACCAATCAAAAGATAAGACTTAAGAAATTCATTTACTGTATAATAAGTATCCAGTTTACCATCTGTTGAAAATGTATGCGGTAATAAAAAATGAAACCAAAAATTTACGATTTTTTTTTATAGAAATTTTGCGCCATTCAGTGAATTTAAATTTAGAGAGCAGAATTTAAAAGACGAAGTGATTACCTACAGTTTAATGTATATCTCGTTGATGTCATGAAACCAGACATGGGATAGCATCTTCACAAACTCATATACTTGGCTTAAATATTTCCAAAAGTATGTTTTTCGCAACTGACAAATTCCGCTTTAATAGAAATTGTCCAAAATATAGCGTAAACTGGATTTATTATTAAATGACACGTCGTAGTCAAAATGACGTTAAATAATTTTGGAATGAAAAAATTTTATACAATTTCAAAAATTTTCACCAATTTTAAAATTTTGTTCTGAATTTTTTTCAGTGTAAGATACGACTTTAGATCAACGAAAAATATCTATAGGGAATCATTTCAATGATTAAAATTTAAAATATAAAAAAAAAAAAAATAATTAAAGAAACGTCATTTATATCGGCTACAGCGGCATTTATCTCCAAACTTATTTTGCTGCTGACAACTATCGCAAACTATAAATGATGTTAATATTGATGTCAAATGAAATAATTTTATTTGCTTAATACTAAAATTCAGGTAGCGTCAAAATATTTTAAGGACTTATAACTGTATGGAGCAAAAAACATGTTCTTAACATCAAAAATCAAATCCACATATTTCGCATTATAGTTCAAATTTTTAAATAATAAAATCAATTTTCGATGTAAAATTTATCATCAAATAAGAAACAAGTAAAAATTTTTGCTAAAATTCACTTAAAAAAATTGAAATCGCGTTTTTTTTTTTTTTTTTTTTTGTTAATAATACTATCAAGTGTAGTAATGTTTAAACGACTGACTATATTTTCCAAACTAAAAGCTATATACACTTAATTTTTTCAACAAACGATCCCAAGATTTGTGTTTTATTACTCATAACCAGGGAAACCAAAATATGCTCTAAAAAAATGGGTTTTATGCGCATTAAATATGCAGTAAAAAACGAAAAATATGCTCTAAAAAACGCAAAAGTATGCACTAAAAAACAAAGATTTTGTATAATTTTTTTAACAAAATTATTAAAGCAAATGGTTTTATTAATATTTCAAGGTTATAAAATAAGGCGAAATTGAAATTTATCAACCGCGTCAAAATTGTATTCCCCATTTTTTACTGTATCTCATAAAAACGTTATTGATATTCTATTTTCTTATCTATCTAATTCAAGACACTATTATTAGTTCAGAAATTATAAAAATTATCATATCGATCACTGACTTTCGAAATTCGTGTTTTGATAAAAATCTATAATTTAGAACCATTTAGATCATTTGTCAAAATTTCATCGACATATCAGGTCATTTCAGATTTATAGCATAAAGTAATTTTATGGTGACATTTTTCATACATATAACAATGTGTAAACAATAATAAAAATGCTTCTCCTGTAAAGTTTTGTTTTCTGCACTTACAACATTTTCGCGGTTAGGGCTCGATATGCTTTCATAAAAAAAAATGTTTTTACAACAACGATAAAATGGTATCCATTAAAGTTAATTTTAAAATTATCTTTTTTTTTGTTTTCTCATTTTTTATAAAATTAAATTTGAAAAACATTTAATCAGGTATAAAAAAATTATCCTTAAAATGTCAAAATATGCTCTACAAAGGTTAAATATGACCTAAAAATAACAAGATATGCTATAAATATGCACTAAAAATCGCCAAATGCAAAAATATGCCGTTAATAGTAAAATATGCAAAAATAAGCACTAAAAATCTATGCCAAAATCTAAATTTATTTGTTCTGAAGGAAAAAACATGCAATTGCATATTTTGCTCATAACTGCGAAAAACTATACTGGTTTGTTTTTTTATTTAGCTTTTTACGAATTTGTGCAAAAAATTAAATTAAAAATATTTCTTTTCAGTGTATTTCGATAAATATTGAATATATTTTTTGATTTTCCTCATATATGCAAGAATATAAAATCATGTTATTTAACAATACTTTAGTTTCCAACAATTTCCAATAAAGATTTTTATCAAAATTTAAAAAATCATGTTGATATGTTTAGAGTTGCACTTTTTTTCTCGCTCAAATTTAATCCTTCGTCTTACAAACTGGTCTGGCCAGACCAATAGCAGATTTAAAGGTTATTTTCAATTTAAATTTATCTAACGATCTGTAAAAAAATCAGAATGATAAAGCTAACACAAGGATAGTTATAAGGATAAATTTGTGTACATGTCACATTCGTAATAAATATGATATGGCTGAACCAGTTACATTTTGTACAAATATATTCGAGAAAATTATATACATACAACTGGAGTTTATGGCCACAAATAATAAAACCACAATAGTACTGTTAATCGGGTCTTGCTATATGCGAACAAAAAAGATCACATCACATAGCGTTGCATTTTTTATGCTCGCAACTGTATAAGTTATAACCTAGTAGTCGAATTACCGCAACAATTGTCGAAATTTTCTAAAAATTTATTTTTACTGACTTTGATTTGAAGCATTTAGCCATAGATTAACAATTAGATATTTATGTGAGAAAAAAAAAACCTAATTCAATTGTCAGAAACCTAATTCAAACAAAAACAAAATACATGTAGTCACATATATTTTGTTTTTGTATTTTCAAAAAAATGAGTAAATTTTTTGAAAATTTAGTATAGGGTGGCTCTCACATAAACTTCTAGTTCTATTCTATGCATTTAGCTTTTAGTTGTGGCTTTTTAAAAAGTTGAACTCTTTTTTTATTAATATTTAATATTGGTATATAAAACTTAAGTTTCATACTGTTTTGATTTACCTTTTTTAAATATTTCTATTATTAGTAAAAAAGTTTTTACTAAAAACTATATAGACGATTTTATACTTTTCAACCATTTAAGGGCCAGTTTTCACTTAAAGATTAGCAATTAAATTAAATTTAATCATTTGATGTTGTTTTTGAGTTGTTGATCATTTCGCTTTATTTGCCAGTTTAAGCAGCAATGTTGGGGGTTTAAACTATGCAAAACTCCAATAATTTGAAAAATTATATATTTACTTAGTTATAACAAGCTCAAACTTGTGAGATATAAGTATTACCGAGGTAATAAATCTTCCGGGCGTCGTCATACACAATTTATCAATGACAGCGAGTGGTTGCATTTTTTAACTTTTGGAATTTTTTTTTTTTTTTTTTTGTAAAGATGACCAAACATTGACTTTATTACATATTTCTGTTAAAATTTAATTTATTAATCCAAATTTCTATAAACAATAATAAAAAGTGCTCAAAATTTTCTTCTTATTTGAAACATCTAGTTGTTTTGATATCAACATGTGATTTTTGCACAAACTACCATATTTTATTTATAAATGATTGCCGTTCTATATGGCAATACTAGAAGATTTTATCTCGGACTTAAAAACACAAATGGCGGATTAGATTAATATTTAGATTAACTTATTTTAATTGGCATTTAATCTAGAAGTGAAAAACTGGTTTTAAATATAAGAAAAATGCCCTAATATGGATATTTCTGTTTTTTAATTTAACTAAATTATTTATATAAAAAAATAATAATAATAAAAATATTTCCAACATACCAAAAAGTCTTGATTGAAGTAAAAAAAAGTTCCATCATAAAAATTTGACTTTAAAAAGATTTAAAAACATTTGCATTCAATTTTGAATTTTTCACTATTACTCGAAAACAGCCAACTTTTGACAACTTACTAGAAAAAATAAACAACATAGATTTTAATCCAGTCATTATTGGTCATTATTGGTTCTTTCTATTATGCAATTTTTAACGATAAACCTTTTTTTTTTATTTCAAAAAATTTTTGTTAAAAAAGACATGTAAATTTAACAATTTTGATCTTAATAACAAAAATGTTCTTTCTTCTTTGACTTTTAATTACCTTTAATCGAAACTTTATTTTGCTTAAATTAAATTAATCAGATCATTAAATAAGTGTTAGTTTTTGCCATCAAATGATGCAAAAGTGAGACTAGAACCTTTGATGTCTATAGGCTCTTGTGTGGATACAGGATCAAAGGCACGATTATCTTCTAATATGATGGTGGTATGAGGATAATGATCCAATTGCACAAATAAATAACGATATTCCATTTTGCCTGTGGGTGCCTAAAAATTTGAAATAAAAAAAAAAATAAAAAATTAATGTGTCAAAAGAAGCAGAGAAACAAAATACACAGACCGAAAAAAGCATAGGCACAGTGTCTAAATTAATATAAAATTGGTCGCTTAGAAGTACTAATAAGACATGCAAATTGGTCAGAAATGTTTAAATAGTATCCCAACTTTATTAAAAAAAATTGTTTTTTTTTTACACAGAAAACAAAAATTATTTCCAAAATTTTCAATTAAATTCAAATCATTTCAAATATTTTTATAATTAAGTAAATCACTCAATATCAAGTATTCTAATAAATTAAATTTAAATTTTACACATAAAAATCTAAAATCTAATTTCAATTACGAAGGACACATCATTTCCAATTATGTTATAAATTATAATCAAATATAAATATAAATTCGGCACAAATTACTATTTTGGTACAAGGACGAAGCCTATTGAAATTGGTTACGATCGGTCCATTATGTCACCTAGCCCCCATACAAATGTCCTTCCGGAAAAGGGTTTAACGATCATAAATTCTTTAAATAAAGCAATATTTTAATGAAATTTGGCACATATAAGTTCAAGAAGATCGGTTCATAATTGATCATAGCTCCCATTTGCAGAAAATCACTTTAACGAGCATAAATTCCACAAAAATGTTAGTATCCAGTTAATATTAGACACAATTAAGTTTTATATAAATATAAATTTTAGTGCCAAATTTCACAAATATCAGTCCATAATTTACCATAGCTTCCATATAAGGCCCTCTTTCGGGAATCACACAAAAGTGAAGAAATTTATATAAATGACAATATCGACGTAATATTCTGTATTCATATATTTTATTTTACAATTAATATAAGTATCGGTCCACAATTGTCCACACGTCTAATTAAAGACCCCTCCCCGAATTTTGTTATATACAATGGTGTAGGGTATCATATGGTCGGGTTTGACCGACTATATCTTTATTTCTCGTTTTTTTTTTTTTTTTTTTTTTTATTCAAATTTTCGTAGTTTGGAAAAAATGTAGATTTATAAATGTGAAAGTATGAAAGCATACATTAGGCAAAAATTTTAATATTTTATTTTATTATTCGGCCGAATCTTTTTTTAATTTAATTTTTTTTTTTTTAATATAAAAAATAATAACTATTAGCTTTTTTCTGGCCTTATTTTTTTCGGTCATTTGGCCTTTTTTGACCTTTTTTTTAAAGCTCAATTTAGCTTTTTTTCAACTCCTGGCAACACTGACCAAGAGTTAAAGTATAAAATAAAATTACACTCTTTTCACACAAACAATCAATTTGTCTACAATTAGGCTTTAATTTTGGGTTAAAATTTGATCAGTAAACGGCCCTAAAGTCTTGTTATGATGTTTTAAATTGGGTAAATTGTTGTTTAAATATGTACCATAGCTGTTCATTGTGAATATTTTCAATCAAAATATTTGTTAAAAATAAATTATTTTAATATTTTATTTATATTTTTAGAAATAAATTTCTTTAAAATTATTTTATACTCTTTGTAATATGATTTTCAGTTACTTGAAATTAATTTGAATAAAAATTATTTAAATATTATTCCATTTGTTAACAAGTTAGATAAAATAATATTTCCACAAAAGTATTCGAATATAAAATATAAATCAAATTCTTAAGTCTTTAACTAATTTTAAAATATATTTTATTTCTTTAGTTTGAATACAATTGTTCTTTATTTTATTTTCCATTTTAAAAATAAAATAATATCTGTTTTAAACAGAGACCGGATTTTAATACTATAAAAACAATCTTTTTATATTTATTTCAATCGAAAAACAATCTTTAATGTTAAAAAAATTATAAAAATCCATCATGATTTTTTTTATTTTCATCAATATTTTAATTTTTTTCATCATGATGGAAATAAAAATATAAATATCTTTTGTGATATTTATTTCAAAAGTTGAAAATTATTTTGAACTTTTTTCATCGGATGGAAAAAATTCTAAACAACAACAATTTCATTTGAATAAAAAAATATTTTGAAACAAAACAAAAGTATGAATAAAAAAAACAATCATTTGAAATTTTTTTCGAACTGATATTTATCGTTAAAGATATTTATCGTAAAAGATATTTATTTTTTTCATCGTTAATGGATATTTATTTTAAAAATAAAAATCCCTCACATATTTTTTTCAACAAATGAAAAAACATTTTGAACATTAAAGATATTTATTTTGATTGAAAAATAAAAATAAAACGTTTTCGGGTGCTTGGTTTTAAAACATTCAATTTTTTTTATTCATAGAAAACTTTTGAATATTTTTATTCAACATGAATTTGTTTGAATAGTTTTAAATTTACTTTGAAAAAGAAAAATAAGTAAAATATTTTTTTTATACTTGAATATTTGAAAAAATTTTATAATTTTTTGTCATTCAAGCCTTTTGAGGCTGAATATTTTTATTTTTTTGAGTTTTTGTTGAATAAAATAATAAAAATATTTATTTTAAATGTTTCTATTTGAATATAAAGTTTTTGAATAAAAATCAGAAAAATTTGTTGAACTTTTTTTATTTAAATAAAATACATATGAATATTATTAAACTTTAAAATAGTAAAATAAAAAACTTTTGATTATCTTCTTATAAAAATATATTTGTTTTTCTTTTGGTTAAATAAAATATTTTAATTTTTAATTTATTTTGTTCAATCAGATACAAATTTATAATAAATTCAATTGTTTTAGTATAAATAGAAATCCTTAATATTTTTATTCAAAAGATAATAGATTGATTAACAAATATTTTTAATTAGAAATAAGAAATAGAAATGAAATAAAAAGTATTTTTATTTTTTATTTCATTCATAAGTTACAGCTATGATATGTACTTATAAATATTTTAATTTTTAATGAGATTCAAAATTTATTAAAATTTAGTTTTATTTTGATTAATGACATCGATGCAAACTCTATGTTATTTTACCATAATTTTATTTCTTATAACCAGGGCAAGTATAAATATGCACGAAAAAAATTAATTAATATATGCGCTTAAAAAAGCACGAAAAAATTGTATAATATACCGAGAAATATGCAAGAACAGCATGAATATGCTTATAAAAACCAACGAATTTATGCATTCGTATATATTAATATGTAAAAAATGTGCACAAATATGCATTTTTTACTTTCAATCTCTGATAGATTACGATTCTTATAAAACTACATAATATAACTGTTTTAACTTTAAATAACTATTTGACGCGTCTGAATTTTTTTTCTTTACAATTTTTAGAACCCTACAAGCAAAATAATACAAAAATGATTCGAATTCGTATTGCTTAGAAGAAAAAATTTATCGCCGCAATGTTCATATTCGTATTGCGGAAGTTTCCCCCATCGGGAGAGATTGTGCGTCACCGGCGATACATCTAAGCAATAAGAAATCAATACGCCCGGAAGAAAATTAGGCAATATTGCTAGATAATCATCTATGTATGTGAAAAAAAGACGATAACGTCAGATAATCTTCCGGAAGATGTAATAACAATATTATTGCAAATGAAATCTATGAATAATAAATTGCTAAAGAAATCTGTAAATAATATGATAAACAATGCTTTACCATCATGCATAAATATAGTCACATTATAAAGCATGTAAAATTTGCACTCTCACATATGATATAAATTTTTTTGCTAAGAGACATACAATTTCCAATATTTATTTAATTTCTAAATAATTTTTCGACAAATGAAAAAATGTGACTAAAAAATAAAAGTATGTATTGCGTTAATTTCTTCTAGATGATTTCAATGAAATATCATCAATTTATTGCGGAGAGGATAATCACCTTACTGAAAAAAGGGCGATAATTTTATGATAAATTTTATTTTATAAATGACAAAAAATAAAAATTGTATCTATTTTTCGTGTTTGTTTCCTAATATTCTCTAAGCTGATAAAAATATAATATTATAAAAATATTGCTTTGATGAATTTCTTCCAAATAATAAAAAGAAGATATTGCGTAAATATCTTCTAGATCTTCCTAGATGTTTGTAGGGAATGTATTCAAAATACTCACAAAAATTTTTTTGAAATCATTTGAATTCCAAAAAATCACTAAAAAATAGCGTTTTTGTTAAGAAAACTAATTTTTGTATCCATTAAAACCTAATTCATACAAAAACAAAATACATGTAGTCACATATATTTTGTTTTTGTATTTTCAAAAAAATGAGTAAATTTTTTGAAAATTTAGTATAGGGTGGCTCTCACATAAACTTCTAGTTCTATTCTATGCCCTTCACCATATTACCATCTTACTATCTTATCGACATCATATTACCATATTACCGACAAATAATAAAATTTTCGCCTTAACGTATGCTTTCATATTTTCACATATATAAATCTAAATTTTTTTCAAACTACGAAAATTTGAATATATATAAAAAAAACAATCATAGCAGGCTTTGCTTTTAAAAAATAAACAACAACAACAATTCCATATTTATATATTTTTTTATGTGCGTATATACAAACTGGCTGCATATACAAAGAACAACAACAACACTGTTATTCATTATATTACTTCTGTTGCTAACTAAACTACTTGTCTATACAAAAAACAAAAAACGTCACTAATAGTCATTACAATGCTTAATATACATGTTTGTGTATGTATTTATGTATATTCTTAACAGATATGTTTTAGTTTTAAAAAATAAACAACAACAATTCCATATCTATTTATTTTTGTACAGACTGCATATACAAAGAACAACAACAACACTGTTATTCATTATATTACTGCTGTTTCTAACTAAACTACTTGTCTATACAAAAAACAAAAAACGTCACTAATAGTCATTACAATGCTTAATATGCATGTTTGTGTGTGTATTTATATTCTTAACAGATTTGTTTTTGGGCCATAACTCTGTTGATTATAAACGAATTTGGTTTATTAAAAAAAACGAAATTTTATAAAAACATTTATGACTGATCTATATAAAAATAAAAATCTGTAGCTTGAACAAGGGCTTCAAAAATAAAAAATTCGTTTTCCCCGATATCTCAGTTATTACTGAACCGATTTATTTAATTTTTTCAGAACAAAAATTCAGAAAATAATTTCCGAGCCTCCTTTGAAAATTCGAAGTCCCTGGTATATGCAGAGGCTTCAGAAACTGAAAAACCGGTTTTTAAAGCATATCTCCGCCATTTATAAACCGATCCTGCTGATTCAAAAAACCGAAATTTTATAAAAATATTTGTGACCGATCTGTATAAAAATAAAAATCTATAGCGTAAACCAGGGCTTTAAATTTATTTATTTCATTTTTTCAGAACAAAAATTCAGAAAAAAATGTCCGAGACTTCTTTGTAAAAACGAAGTCCCTAGTATATACAGAGGCTTCAGAAACTGGAAAACCGGTTTTCTTAACATATCTCCGCATTGTATGAACCGATCTTGCTGAATTCCAATAGCAAAATTCTCGAAAGCATTTCCGATCGTTTGATATATATATTATATATGTCAGTTATCGGTGGGCTTCATAAACGCCATTTCAACCGACACACGGACGGACAGACGGACGGACGGACATGGTCCTATCGTCATCATTTCTTACAAGGATCCCGAAAATGTAAACTTTTTTGCTCTCCGACGAAAATTGTGGGAATTACAAACGGAATGACAAACTTATATATACCCTTTACACCTGTGGTGAAGGGTATAACAAGCATTTTTGTGGAATACTTTTGAAATATACAAATGCTTACTTTTCAAGCGAAAAATTTTAAAAACTTGCCCTGCTTATAACAAAAGAATTGTAGTTTACTGCCAAAATTTTATTTGCTAGGTTAACTTTTTATAATTGTATTGGTTTTCACAAAGTTTATTTTGCTAAACACAATCCTTAAATATCGTATTAGTTACCATCGTTAAAAACATTAAAATTTTATTTGCTGTTCTAATTTTTGAAAAAAACTAGAAAAAGTGCCTTTTTTTTTGTTCCTAAACGAGTTTAAAAAGTGATAGATCTAGGACTAAAAGTGCTAAATTTTCAACACTGGTGCTTATGAACCGATTTGATTGACTTAAAAAACGAAATTCAAGAAAAATACTTGTGACTACTATATAAGAACCAAGTCTCCTTTTACAACAACACAATGAACGATTCTATAACGATGAACGACATTATAACGACGCAGATCGTCCAAATCAAATCTAAGTGTTTTTATACCCTTCACCACAGGTGTAAAGGATATATATAAGTTTGTCATTCCGTTTGTAATTCCCACAATTTTCGTCGGAGAGCAAAAAAGTTTACATTTTCAGGATCCTTGTAAGAAATGATGACGATAGGACCATGTCCGTCCGTCCGTGTGTCGGTTGAAATGGCGTTTATGAAGCCCACCGATAACTGACATATATAATATATATGTCAAACGATCGGAAATGCTTTCGAAAATTTTGCTATTGGAATTCAGCAAGATCGGTTCATACAATGCGGAGATATGTTAAAAAAACCGGTTTTTAGAACCGGTTTTCCAGTTTCTGAAGCCTCTGTATATACTAGAGACTTCGTTTTTACAAAGAAGTCTCTGACATTTTTTTCCGAATTTTTGTTCTGAAAAAATTAAATAAATCGGTTCAATAATAACTGAGATATCGGACAAAACGCATTTTTTGTTTGTTGAAGCCCTGGTTTAAGCTATAGATTTTTATTTTTATCGGTCACAAATATTTTTATAAAATTTCGGTTTTTTGAATCAGAAGGATCTGTTTATAAATGGCGGAGATATACTTTAAAAACCGGTTTTTGGAACCGGTTTTTCAGTTTCTGAAGCCTCTACATACCCCAGGTACTTCGAATTTTTAAAGGGGGCTCGGAAATTATTTTCTGAATTTTTGTTCTGAAAAAATGAAATAAATCGGTTCAGTAATAACTGAGATATCGGGGAAAACGATTTTTTTATTTTTGAAGCCCTTGTTCAAGCTACAGATTTTTATTTTTATATAGATCAGTCATAAATGTTTTTACAAAATTTCGTTTTTTTTTTTTAATAAACCAAATTCGTTCATAATCAACAGAGTTATGGCCCAAAAACAAATCTGTTAAGAATATAAATACACATACAAACATGTATTTTGTTTTTTGTATAGACAAGTAGTTTAGTTAGAAACAGTAGTAATATAATGAATAACAGTGTTGTTGTTGTTCTTTGTATATGCAGTCTGTACAAAAATAAATAGATATTGAATTGTTGTTGTTTATTTTTAAAAACTAAAACATATCTGTTAAGAATATACATAAATACATACACAAACATGTATATTAAGCATTGTAATGACTATTAGTGACGTTTTTGCCTATAAGACAAATAGTTTAGTTAGCAACAGAAGTAATATAATGAATAACATTGTTGTTGTTGTTCTTTGTATATGCAGCCAGTTTGTATATACACACATAAAAAAAGATATAAATATGGAATTGTTGTTGTTGTTTATTTTTTAAAAGCAAAGCCTGATATGATTGTTTTTTTTATACATATATTCAAATTTTCGTAGTTTGAAAAAAATTTAGATTTATATATGTGAAAATATGAAAGCATACGTTAAGGCGAAAATTTTATTATTTGTCGGTAATATAGTAATATGATGTCGATAATATAGTAAGATGGTAATATGGTGAGGGGTATCAAAGATTCGGCACAGCCGAATCTTTTTTCTATTTCATTTTTTTTATAAATACGTAAAACGGATATTTCTACTAAAGAAGTTAGTGCCAATACTTTTTTCGCATGTGTATAATAAAAACTATTAAAAAATAAGAGGAAACAATCGAAAATACTCTAACCAAAATTCTCATACATACTCTTCTTGATTCCAAATGAACTGTGGCTTTATTTCTTATGCCCTGTACGTAGAATCGCATGCGTATATGAGGCACTCCATTCCTTTCAAAACTGCTATGTGCCACATGTTGACGACGTCCGCGACGGGATTCTTCTCCAAACCCTTTAATAGGAGCACCCAGAGAATCCTGAACACGGGGATCCTTTAAAAGACAATACATTTATAATAAACATTGTGTTAAATAATAGGGAATTGATTGTGCTTTTCTATTTACCGCTATTACTCGATCCAATGCATCTGAGTATATATTGTTTGGACTAGAACTACTAAATAATTCCCGAAATATGGCCCAAAACATAACCGCAGTTACCCCAATACCAGCCAATATAATAGCCGTGTAGCTTGCCGTTTTTGTCGTTTCTTTGATTTTCTCACCTATAGGCCTGACATCCGTGGAAACATCTGTACCGCTTGCACCACCTTTTCTCAGTTGCAAACCTTGACCGGCTTCATTAGTTTTCTTAGCTTTTTGTTGCCAAACTGCACATTGACTTATTTTATTGATTTGTTGTAGCTGGAAGCATGATTTTAGTAGAAGATGTTGTTGGTTTTGTAAAACTTGACGTAATATAATTAACTGAGACATCTTTTTTCCAGAATCTTTAAAAATTATTTGTTAACGAGAAAAATAACCAAAAAACAAACTTGAACAAAATAAAAACAACATCTGTTGAACAGCTGTAGTTACAAACCTGCGCCGAAGAGTAAAACTACGGCGTCATAAGTAAAATTATCAACGGCGGCACAAAATAATTTACACTTCCAAAGTGTTACATACTTTCATGCGAATTTTTAAAAATCATCCGCCGCAGTTTAAATTAGTTTAAAAATAATTTACATATACGAAAAAGTTTGACACGTTTTTTCGGAGCGGAATTTTTTTTGCCGCATGGATAAATTTTTGGAATTTTTTCCAAAATCATGGAAAACAATTTTTCTCCGGATTTTTTGTAAAAAAAATTTCCACAAGAAAATAATATTAATTTAAAAAAAAAAATAATTAAAATTTTCAGTCAGTGAGTTTCCGGTGTGGTGAGTTTCTCCAGTTGTGGCAAATAAAATTGTATTCACCATGCAACCCGTTACTCGAGAAAAGCATGGCATTACCGACACACTGCATTACCTGAAGTATCACACTGCCTTATCGACTTCTACGCCGATTTCAAATTTGGTTTCAGTTTCTGCTAGAGTTGGCAACTCTATACAAAGCAAGGACAAAATCGGATAAAATTTGTATACACAAAAGAGGCGCTACGTGCAAAAAATATCGGAGCGACACTTATCGACAAACTATGGTATTCATTTTCAGCGGTTTTCGAGATATTTTTGTTTTATTTCAAGTTTCCATCACTGGAAATAATAAAAATCTACCATAGATCTGGGCCGACTCAAAACAGCCACCAATTTTGGTCAAAGTTTTGGTAAATTCAATAATGAAAACCTTAAGTAATTAATTCATTATAATTTCGAAATTTTAATATTTTTTTTTTTTTAGAAATATTTCTTAATTTTTCTTATGATGTCGGCGACATTTTTAACAGAGCTTCTGTCTAGAGTATCCAAAAAACCAACTTTTAGAAAACCGGTTTTCGGTTAAACCGAAAAATCTCATTTCAGAAAAAACCGGTTGTCCGGTTTTATATTCTTCAAAAAACCGGTTAACCGGTTTTCAATCATTTATATTTTTTAACATGAAAATATTTTTTTTTTTTTGTTGTATTTTTTAAACAAAAAAAAAAATAAATAAAAAAATTATACATTGATATAAGATTATAAGGTTCGAAAGGCTTAATTCTTTAATTTAGTTTTCAAAATCGAATTAAATATATTATCCTAGTCATTCCTTTAAAACAATTATATTAATTGAATTCATAGACTTAAATTCTTTGTACTCATATATATTGCATTATTTCTGTAAAGAATTCAGAAAATATATTGAATCATTCAAATTTCAATTCAAATCTATTAAAAACTAACTATAAAATATTTTTTAATTCATTTTGTAAAAGATTAAAAAACAAAACCTTTAAAATTGAATGAACGGAAAATATGTCCATTCAATTTTGTGAAGATTTGAATTAACAATAAAAGAATGAGTTCTTTATAAATTAGTTAAATAAAGAATTAATTCTATTCAAACAAAAACCTTTGAATGAAGCTATAGAATTATGTTTCTGGGAATGGTATTATGAAATGAAAAAATTATCATTTTAAATTCAGAATTAAGATTTAATGAAATTAAGCTAAGATTTAATTAATTCTTCCGAAGCTCTGTTTTTATTCTACAAAAGTAGTGAGCACGAAAAAATAGTGCATAAAATTCTGCCTATAGAAATTATAAGTTTTAAATTTTAAATAATATTTTATTTCTTATTTGGGTTTAATAAAATGTACAAGCTTTTCCTTAAAACCTTTACTGTATATTTGCCAACTTTTTCGCTAAAATGTGTGTACTTTTAAGCTTAAAGTAAATAAATATTTCTTCAATAAGGCCCAATACATTTTAACTGACCGGAATTTTGGGGAATATAGTTGATAAGGTTCATTTGGAACATATACAACATCATGATTAATATTGATAAATGTATTTGATTCTTAATACAGTGGTTTCCCGGTTTAACGAATACACAGTTTAATGAATTCGCGATTTAACGTACGTCCAAATTTTTAACATTGAGTGCCTTATATTACGAACAATCTATATATTTTAGTACTCGATATAACGAATTTAAAAAAAAATGTGATTTGAATAAATAAAACACATTTCTCATTCTATTTGTGCAAAAGGAAGAGAATTAGAGATTTTCGTTTGGACAATATTTTTTTATTTGAAAACTATTTTCTAAATACTTAAAAAACAGTAGAAAAACAAAGTAAAAATACGTTACAAGGCTGTTATTTTTTTACTTTTTAATATGCTTTCATATGTATTTTGTGCAATGTTATTTTATCATGTACCTCCGTACATATATGATGCGTTTATGATGAAAAATTCGCTTAAAGTATCCATTCAATTGAGAATTACTTATTAAGCCGATTTAACATTATAAACAGTTCATAACAGTTGCAATCTAAGATCTACTCTCTAATATTTGACAATCATAGTAAATTCTTTGTAATTTGTAAAAAAAAAAACTGTTATTCGAATTTTGTTTTTTAAGAATTTGCTAATTTTTTACTTTTCATTTTTGTTGTTAAAAGATAACTAATTTGAGTTTTAACGTTAAAAAGTAAAAATGTAGACTTTAAAATAAATCTTTTAAAGTATATTTTGTTAGTAAAAAATATTCGCGATTTAACGAATTTTTCGATTTTACGAATTGGCCTGACAATATATCATTCGTTAAACCGGGAAACCGCTGTATATACATATACATCAAGCGTTTTAAAGCAAATGTTTAAAGCTAAACTTTTAAACTAAACTTTTTTATTTCAAATATTTAAAAAAAATTGTCCAACTTTATTAACCTATTTGTAATTTTTATTGCATTAAGCAAGTTACCTGAAACTTCATATTTTTAGTCAAGTAATTTATTTATTTTTCCTTTTTTGAACTCCTTTTCTGATTAAAATTTCGTATTTCATTTCAATTTTTTTTTTCTGTGTATATATATTTTTTTTATTTTGCATATTTAATAATCTTGAAATGTTTTATTATTATATTTTAGATTCTATAGTTATAAAATTTGTCTTATTATTATTTTTTTTTTAATTTTTCACAAATCTCTGAATGATAAAATTGTACAGATGTTATTTTTGTAAATGATTTAAGTAAAATGTTTATTATGTTTAAATTTAAAATTGGGGATAAATTTGCACTTTTGTTGAAGTTGGATAGTAATGAATATGTTTGGTAACTTAGGTCCTTTGTTAAGTAACAGCACCTTTTTAAATTCTTCTTTGAATATGAGTTGTTTCAATGTTTGCCATTTTAATGCTCAGAGTATAGTTCCAAGAAATAATTCAACTAAATTTGATGAAATAAAACATCTTTTTGATGAATGTAATTACGATGTCATTGGTATTACGGAGACATGGTTAAAAAGTTATGTGTCTGATAGATGTGTGGCAATAAATGGCTTTCAGCTTCTTAGAAATGATAGGTGCTGGATGCGGGGTGGTGGAGTATGTTTATATATCTCCAATAGATATAAAGTTCGGGTGATAAATAATTATATGGACGAAGGGAATATTGAATCGTTATTTGCTGAGGTGAATGTAAGTGGTAAAAGTCTATTGATTGGGGTTATTTATCTACCGCATGGAAAGTTTGTCGATTATGAAGACCTATTAATTGACTTATCGACCAGATATGATCATTCTATTATCATGGGGGACTTCAACACAGATTTGTTCTCTAAATCGTCTATTGTTAGAAGCTTTTGTTCTCGGGCAAATTTATCAGTTGTTCATAACTGTGTTCCCACACATATTAACGAAGTTCATAATAGTTCAACATTAATTGATTACTTCTGTGTATCTGATATGAATCTGGTGAGCAAAAATACGCAGTATCAATTTCCTGCCCTAAATTCTGGTCATGCAATTATTTCCCTATCTTACAAACTTCAGATTGTGAGACAATTAGAAAACCATTTTTACAGAGATTATAGGAATATTGATATTGAGCGATGTATCACGAGACTTGACGAGTTAAATTTTTCTAATTTTTTTAGTACTGACTGTGTACTAAAACGCAGTCAGAATTATTTAATGACACAGTTAAAAGAGCCTTTGATGAGAGTGTGCCACTAAGAAAATGTATCCCAGGTAAATCGGAGAAATGGATGGAGTCAACGGAACTTAAAATTGCAAGAGTAAACAGAGATTTAGCATGGAGTGCGTACTGCGAAAGTAATTCTCCAAATAACCGCCGAATTTATTGTAAATATAGAAATAAGGTTAAATTAATCATTAGACGACTGAGGAAACTACATAGTATTAGCTATTTTGGTGAATGCTCTCAGTCCCAATTGTGGTCGAAATTGAAATTGAATGGTGTTATTGGTAATGAAACCTCAAATTCTTTTATTGATATTGAGGAATTTAATAAACAATCGTTGCTTCCACCAATTGTTCACATTGACTCCGGAATTAATTCATTTCAATGCAATGGTGGCTTTACTTTTAGAAACGTAGACTCTACGGAAGTTTTTGAGGCGAAGATAAGTATTAAAAAGAATTCTGTTGGTCCTGATGGTATTCCATTGAAATTTTTAAAAATTATTTTTCCTGTTATATCTCAATATTTTACTTTTCTTTTAAATTCAATAATAACACACTCTGTCTTTCCAAAATCTTGGAAAGTTGGTAGAGTAGTACCAATACCAAAAATTAAAGTACCTCTTTCAGTTTCAGATTATCGCCCAATTAGTATATTGAATGCCTGCTCCAAGGTTCTAGAGGTATTATTGAAAAAACAAATGCTGGAACATATAGACTCTAGGAATATGATAAATATATTTCAATCTGGTTTTAGGAGTGGTTACAACACTACGGGTCTAGTGTTAGATGTATCGGAAAATATTCGTGTTAACATGGACAGAGGTGTGAATTCTTTATTAATTGCCGCTTAATTAGCTCTTTTATTTCTGAAAGATTCCAATATGCTGAATCTGGAGGCAGGGTATCTTCCATTAGAAAAATTTTCGGGGGGGTACCGCAAGGTTCAATAATGGGACCTCTTTTATTTACTATGTACTTGAATGATTTGTATAATGCAATAAAATTCTGCAAATGCTATACATATGCAGACGACGTTCAATTGCTTGCAAATGATTTAGGAAATGGAGTCAACTTCATTGAAACAAATGTCAATAATGATATGAAACGCATTTTGGTCTAAAGCGAATTATTTGTGTATTAATCCCTCAAAGACTAAAGCCATGTATTTTTCTCATTGTTCCATTTTACCAAATGTGTTTTTAATGAACCGGAGTATTGGATTTGTTTCGCATCATAAGGTCTTAGGCATATATATAGACACAAAATTAGATTTCAGTTTTCATGTTAATTTTGTAATTTCAAGAATTTCGTTTATTTTAAGGAAACTATATTGCCTTGGTCTATATCTTCCTATGAATATTAAGAAAAGAGTAACACTATCATTATGTCGTTCTATATTTCTTTATGGACTTGAGATTTTTTCGGGTACATCTCAACAAAATTTAACCAAACTGAGGCTATGCTTTAATCGTGTTGTTAGATATATTTGTAATATTAAGTATAGGGAACATATTTCTGGTTCTGTAATTAGCGTACTAGGTTCAGACTTTCAAACTTTTATAAACTTACGGTTACTACATCAATTTTATAAAATCGTTATGATAGGTAGGCCAACATATTTGCTAGAAAAATTTAACTTTGGGAGGTCTTCTAGAACAAATAATCTTATTTGCCCTAATCAATCATCTCTTTATATGACCAGATCATTTGTGGTAAGAGTTTCTAGATTGTGGAATAATTGCCTTCCTAATGGAGAGCGTAATTTCAATAAATCGATTAAAGAATTTAAAAAAACTTCAAGAAATTTCTTGTGATGATATATCCGCTGTTACTAGCTAAGTTCACTTAGAAATCATAATTTTTGTTTCTACTTAACTTCAACATATCGTGCAATTTTGGGGGGATTTAAAATTTAAAAAATATTATTTTGTATTAAATTCATTTTTATTATAATATGCTTGTTTTAAGTTTTATGATTTATTTAAATTGAATTATAACTAATGTAATATATAGTCATATTTTTTATTAGATTAATTAGGCCTTTTAGGCTTGCAATCTACTGAATTTTTAATAAATAAATAAATAAATAAATAAATAAATAAATAAATAAATAAATAAATAAAAATTACATAATACTATGTTCACATATAAAGGTTTTTTGAAAAACGAGTCGTTTTCTTAAAAAACACAAACAAATTGACTTGTTTTTTTCGCATATTTCAAATCCAGAAAACATCTCGATTCGAGTTGTTTAATTATTTAACACAATAAAAACATACTAAATTTCCATACAGGGAAGAAATGTTTAGTATTTTTAGTACATAGAAAATTTTTGAAAAAAGAATTTGTAAAAATTGTCAAACAGTTTAAAAACAAAAAATTAAATTTAAAATTTGTGAAAATATTTTAACAAAAGAAAAACTGGCTAAAAGGAAAAACACAATAAAATAATATGTAAACAGTGATGTTTAAACTCTTTGTGTTTTTTAAAACCAAGTCGAAAACTAGTGTATGTGAACATAATATAAAAAATTAAATAAAATACTGTTTAAAAAAAAACCGGTTAATCGCCTTTAAAAAACCAGTTTCAACAAAAACCGAAACCGACAGCGTAAGCTAAAAACCGGAAACCGGTTTTCGGTTACCGTTTTGGATACTCTACTGCCGTCTCATGAATTTCCGCGGCTGGAATTTGCACCCCATGGCGAGCGATGAGATGTGCTACAACCAGTAGTGTTAGGCTTTTTTTCTCAAAAAATCGTCAAAAATTAGAAAAAATATCATAAAAAATTAAAAAAAAAAACGTCATTATCAAAAACATAAAAAAAAGTTATTTTCATAACAAAAGTTAACATTTTTTTAAGGAAGATAATATTTAAAAGGGATTAACTAATAAAACTCATAACTTTTGACAACAATTTTTAAGTGAATATTATATAAATAAAAGCTAAAGACACATAATTTATTCAAATAAATTTTTTCTTATGACTATTATTTTAGAAAATATATGTAGTTGATAAATTATTAGCATTTCCATAAAAAATTTAAAAATTCCTAAGGAATTTCTGCTCTTAGTTACGTTTAAGTTCGTTTGTTTTGTTTGATAATTTTATAGATTTCCTTTTTCCAAAAAATATTGATATGAATACAAAATATTTTAGCTAAAATTTACAATTCTCGTATTTGATTTTATATAATATTTTTCTTTATCAACTCAAAAAAGAAAAAAAAGACATCAAATTTAGTTAATTGTGAATGAATTCCAAAAATTAAATATTTCCCTATATTAAACGCACAAAAATATAAATTCATACATAATTTTCTGAAATTTATATTTTCGTTGACACATTTATATAGTAAAAAGCATTAAATTAAGAAAATCGTCAAAATATTAGCGACATACTATAAAAAAAATCGTCAATCGTCAAATTACTAAATTCATTGAAAATAATAGTCAAAATGACGTAAAATCGTCATACCTAATTTACGGTCCCACGAGCAGTGTTTAAAAGCAATGATTTGCTAAGGCTTTTTTTAAATTTGGTTTTCCTATTGCTTCTACAAATTTCAAATTTTCTAGCAACAGCCACAAGGCCCAACCAGTCAACTTTCCAACGCAACGCAGAATAAAGAAAAGTAGCGTGAAACATTTTGTACAACCAGTCAACAAAAGAAAACGTATCATATGTTTTTGAACATTCATTGTGTAAACAACTCTGTTTTTCGGTTATTTTGTGAACAAAATAAACTAAAGGCTTGTTTAAAACTTACGCAACTACGTAAAAATCTATTTTCTGTAGATTTCTGCGATACGCTACCTATAATTTTTGTGTCAATAGCTACATACACACATCTGCATAAAGCAGATTGAAACAGCTGATTGCGATACGATGATTTTTAGTTGAGTGGTTGCCTGCTTGACCTGATATAAGAAATTAGTGAATGTTCGCAAAAACGAGGAATTTTCGAAACAAATGTATTCGAAAAATTATTGAAAATTAAATAAAAAGTGAATGTTCGTAGCATCGTAACTTACTAGATAATTTCTCGATAGTTAAGGTTCGATAAATTATTAATTTAAAATTTTTTCGATAAAATTTCGAAAGTAAATGATTCGAGAAATTATCTTTTCTTCTCAATTTCTCGATATTTTGTTACTTAAAAAAAAATACTCATATTCTTGTTTGTACATGTCATTCTTTAGTCATAGTTCATACTGATCGGTTGTAAATTAGACTAAAGATTAGGATGCAAATTTAACTTTAAAAATCCTTTCTGAAAAATAGTAAAAATGGTAAGTAACATTGCTACATGTCTAAAGACGTTCGCTACATAACATATTTATCTAAATGATAATTTTTTTCTTGCAGATTAATTCAGTAAACTTTGACCAAAAAAATGTGGATTTGGGCAACAGAAAAACTAATATTATTGAGACTTCCTCTGGGACCATCGACATGTATCACTATGTTCTAATTGTATTAGAAAGTTGACATTAAAATGTATTTTTGAATATTTGTCTTATTAAGTTCAAAATAAAAAATTGCTTTAAAAATTAAAAGAGCTTTTAATTTTAAATGGGAAACAAAATGAAAATGAAACAGAATAGAACTATTGCCAACGATTCGTTAGTAATATCGATATCGAACAATTTTCGATATCGAAAACGAATATTTTTCCGTTTCGCTAATGATATCACTTATTATCCGATATAGATATCATAAACGAACCTTCGATATCGATCGATTTGCTGCCACAAACTGAACGACAGGTGAACTCTACGAGTTCATTCTCGAAACGCCTTCGATAGTCGTTCTCGAAGGTTTTGTTAGAGAAATGTTCGTGATTTATTCGAAGGTGATATCTTTATCGAATTTTGTGGTCAAGCGGGTGGGGCTACAGTCTTGCTTTTAATTTTAGTGGGGTTTTTCACTATGATTGTCCAGTCATGATGTTTACTTTTATTTTCTTTTAAGCAATCTTTGTAAAATCTCGTACGTTTTGACGATGATTTTGAGCATGATTGTTTGAAATTTTATGTTAGTGTTGCCGTTGTCAATAGAATTTTATTTAAGAAGAAAAAAGTATTTTTAATTCAATAATTATTCTATTTTACTAAGAAAGTATATTAATTACATCATTTATTAATGAATTAATTAATGTTAACAATAAAATAATTTAACTATACAACAAAATTTATATGTATATTTCTTCATATAAATTATAAAATAAAAATTATTTTCCTTCATATTTGGGATAAAATTACTTTTATTTCAATAATTATTTCTTTTTATTGCCTTTATGAATGATTTAAAAAAAAAAACAAAATTACACATTTTTTTAATTTTGTGTATAAAATAGAAATTTTACTTGTTAAATTTTGTATATCACAATTTTTCCATATGGTAACACTTATAACACTTATATAACATACCGTCTATACTAGCCTTTTTCTTGTTCGCACAAGAACAAAACAAATGACGTTTGATGGCAGACATGGTTGTTCGAACAATTGTGCTAACAACGGTGTGCGAACAAGAACAAAACATGAACAACTTGGGTCCACACTATCCAAATGCATGTGCGCACAACATTTTGTTCAATGTGCGAGCATGAAAAAGGCTCGTGTGGACCGCAAATAAGTTTACGCTACATCCATACTAGCCTTTTTCTTGTTCGCACAAGAACAAAACGTCGGCAGAGCAACACACACAATTTTGTTCATTTTGTTTTCAGTGGGCAGAACATTTGTCGAACAAATCATAATTTTTCGTTTGCCGTCAGTGTCGCTTCGATACTTTTACATGCAGCGCCTCTTCTTCCGCATACAAAATGACGTTTGATGGCAGACATGGTTGCTCAAACAATTGTGCGAACAACGGTGTGCGAACAAGAACAAAACATGAACAACTTAGGTCCACACTATCCAAATGCATGTGCGCACAACATTTTGTTCAATGTGCGAACAAGAAAAAGGCACGTGTGGACCGCAAATTAAGCATCATAGCGACGATCTTTACGTACCGTCTATACTAGCCTTTTTCTTGTTCGCACAAGAACAAAACGTCGGCAGAGCAACACACACAATTTTTTTCATTTTGTTTTCAGTGGGCAGAACATTTGTCGAACAAATCATATTTTTTTGATTACCGTCTGTGTCGCTTCGATACTTTTACATGCAGCGCCTCTTCTTCCGCATACAAAAAGACGTTTGATGGCAGACATGGTTGCTCGAACAATTGTGCGAACAACGATGTGCGAACAAGAACAAAACATGAACAACTTGGGTCCACACTATCCAAATGCATGTGCGCACAACATTTTGTTCAATGTGCGAGCATAAAATAAATAAATAAAGCAACATAAGAAAAGTGCGAATGCTGTAAATAAGAAACATAAAAAACACACACGAAATCACGATTCGTGCTTGTTTTCTTACCCCTCTTGCTTCTTTGTTTGCCGTCCACACGAGCCTTTTTCATGCTCGCACATTGAAGAAAATGTTGTGCGCATATGCATTTGGATAGTGTGGACCCAAGTTGTTCATGTTTTGTTCTTGTCCGCACACCGTTGTTCGCACAATTGTTCGAGCAACGATGTCTGCTATCAAACGTCATTTTGTATACGGAAGAAGAGGCGCTGCATGTAAAAGTATCGAAGTGACACTGACGGCAAACAAAAAATTATGATTTGTTCGACAAATGTTTTGCCCACTGAAAACAAAAGGGAAAAAATTGTGTGTGTTGCTCTGCCGACGTTTTGTTCTTGTGCGAACAAGAAAAATTCTAGTATAGACGGTACGTTACACCTCTTGCCTACAAACTAAAACCATCAGATGCAAAACCATCATCGTCAAAATTGGGTCTTATTCAAAAAATCCATTCAGCATTTTTAAGTACTAAAATTTTTGCCACATGCTTTTTAAGTAGCTAACAGTAATAATAAATAACCACACAAAAAGCAGTAACACGAAAATATTTCTCTTGGTTAACTTCAAAAAAGCAAAAGGGAAAAATTACAAAAAATGCTTTTTCAAAAAAGGCATCATAAAAAGTGCTCTAGCAGGCTAGTGAGAACACAATCAGTGCTGATAGAAAATCGACAATGGTTAGTGGACACATGAACATGTGCTAGAAGCCGCACGAACATGAGCTAAAAGCCACACAACCAAATATAGGTAGCCGGCTGAAAGGCACAGAATGAATTTACATTATATGTGCATAATGAATGCGATAAGAAATTTAAGAGAATTTAGAAAACAAAAATTCTTAAGCGTGAATTAGTTGGTTGTTTATGTGACATTTCCTTCCCCGAAGGAAACAGCTGATCGTTTATATTGCTTGTATTGTAATGCTAACAATTATTGAAACTTGACGTTGATGTGATCTGATGTCTAACACTGGGTCTCCACGTAATATTTTTATATCATAATATGTAACAGAGAGTGTCAAATCCGCTCTCTGAGAGAATTATCTCACGTGTAGACTAAAATATTAGTATTATAAGAAATATTATGAGACTGTTGTGATAAGATTTTTCTAAACAACTATCTTATATGATTTACTCCCAAAAAAAATACACATATACGAAAGTTTGTTTGTGTGTGTGAATGTGTATTTTTAAAAGTACTTAAACACAAAGTTTTTTTGTAAAATTATTTTATTTTAATGGTTATTCTACATTTAGAAACATATTTTCATTAAAATTGTGCTAAAAAATTTCGAATTTCTTAAATAAAAAGTACATGTTTACTCTGTGACTGAATGAAAATAATGAAATATTATGAGATTTATTAGGATACATTTACCCCTTCTTTAAGATTTAACATAATATAAACATAATGTTTACTCTCTTCTGTTGGCGTTATCTTACATATTATATCAACGTGGAGACAGTATGTAATTCTGTTGAAAACAGAATTTTCTTGCGTTGTTCCGTGACAGTTGTTAGCAGTGTTGTCAAATAATCACCTTTTTTCTTACAATTAAACAAATATTTAACGAAATAAGAAGGACAAGCCACTAAATAAACAAAGAAATAAATTAACAAAAATAATTAAATACACAAACAATTAAATAGATAAATGTTTGGTATGTTTCAATTTCAATCAGAGTTGCATTTTAGGTTTTTTTTAGAAAATAATTTATGGTAACTGTGTTTTTTCTAGCAAATGCCAAAAGCATATGTCACGTTATTAATTTTGGATAATTGCACAAAATTCTTCCCGTAAATAAACGGGACGTCAACATCACATAAACAACCAACTAACCCGGCCTTAACTCATGCAACAACAAAATACATGTAATTAAATACATTTTGTTGTTGCCAAAAGAAAAAAAAAACACATTTTTGTTTACAAAACAACAATTTTGTTTAATTGTCAATCGAGAATTTCGTCTCTATGTGTTACTCTATGATAACAACTTTTTATTTCCTTGTTTTCGCATCGTCTTATAGAGCACATTGGTTCCCAAATGCAGGTCCAGGTCCCCTTAGATGTAAGGGGAGAGGAAGACCGTTTGTTTGAACATTATTTATAAGTATTTCCACATAAACGAGCGTATAAACTTGCCTTTGCCAGCAAATATAATAACTTATATATTTCTTTTCCTTTCCCTAATCGAAGTTAAAGATTAGAATCTGATGGGATAATAATATGACTAAAATATAAAATTAGTCAACTTAAAAAAATCTACTTAAATGCCCTCCTTGCCCGAAATGTGAAAACAGTTTTCAATATGATTTGATATTTTGACAATGATTACAGCATCTGACATCTGACAGCCCTGGTTCGCACAAGAACAAAACGTCGGCAGAGCAACACACACAATTTTGTTTATTTTGTTTTCAGTGGGCAGAACATTTGTCGAACAAATCATAATTTTTTTGTTTGCCGTCAGTGTCGCTTCGATACTTTTACAGGCAGCGCCTCTTCTTCCGCATACAAAATGACATTTAATGGCAGACATGGTTGCTCGAACATTTGTGCGAACAAGAACAAAACATGAACAACTTGGGTCCACACTATCCAAATGCATGTGCGTCCAACATTTTGTTCAATGTGCGTACAAGAAAAAGGCTCGTGAGCAGGGTTTAAAACGCTATCGCTTTTTAAGCAAAAGCATCTAAATATTGCCATTTACGTGGCTAAATTAAACATCAAAAAACAATAGCTAACAACTGCTAAAACAAAATTAGCTCACACATTACAAAAGCAGAAGCAAAAATAACACACTGCTTTTTGAATTTAAGCTAATAGCCGCACGAGCAAGTGCTAAAAGCCACATGAACGTGAGCTATTAGGCGAATGTCAAAATGTAGGTAGAATTAAAGCGTGAATTAAGGCTCCATTACTCTACCGTAAAAGTAAATGTAGCGAATCAGCTGACACGTTTTGCTTAAGCTATGTATACACGGTTGTCAGATCTAACAATGTTGGCAGATCTGACAATGTGATGGCAATGTACTGACAATGAAAAATTGTTAGCAACAGGTAAATTGCCAGTTTAGACGATCGTAAAAAAACCTTACAATTTCATTGCCAGTCAATTGTCAGACAATAAATTTATCTGCCAACAAAAATTGTCAGTTTACACTGTTGGCAGGTTGTTGTATTGCAAAATTTACCAGATCCGTCGTCAGACGAATAAACTTTGCTGTTTAATGTGCAGCGTTGCCATTACAAATGATTTATCTGACAATGGCGCCATTGTCAGATGCATAAAATTCGCACAGCTGACAATAAAAATTGTCAGACAATTATCTGGCAATGGCAACGTTATGTGTTTAGACGATTGTCAGATGTCAAACAATATTATTGGGTTACAATTTACTGACAATGCTTTTTCTAACAACGTTGTAAGACATAAATTGTAAGTTTACACGGTTGTTAGAAATTTTCTGAACATTTTTCTGCCAACGTTGTTAGATCTGACAACCGTGTATACATACCTTTATGAGAGTTATGTGTGTATGTGTACTAGAAAACGTAAATGTTACGTAGCAACCTAATCAAATTAGGTCGCTCTACGTTTTTACGTAACAGCTGTAACAACAGTGTTGACAGCTTTTTATTTCATTATACTAAATCTGCGTAAAAAATCGCTATACAAGGTTTATCAATTGGACAATTAGTTTTGCTGTTTTCTTCACTAAAAAATTGTTGAAATAATTTAAATAAGACGTAGAGTCGAATATTTAATTTTAAATTCAAAATTTTTGTCATAAAAGCACAAATTTCGTTTTGTATACGAATCGCTGAAATACAAACCAATAAATTTAGCGATTTTCAATTTGAATTTGATCCACTGGAAATATGTGTAATTGACATCACCGATGTTCATGTGTACAAAACAACAAGTAGCCAATACTTTACTTTTACGTTTTTAGAGTAATCATCCACTTACGTTTCCCTTTACATTTACGTTTTTACATTTACATTTACGGTAGAGTAATGGAGACTTTAGTTGGTTGTTTATGTGACGTTTCCTCCCGCAAAGTAAACAGCTGATCGTTTATATTGCATGTATTGTAATGCTAACAATTACAAAAACTTCACGTTGATGTGATGTGATGTCTGATTCTGTTGAAAACAGAATTTTCTTGCGTTGTTCCCATAGTATAATAATAAAGTATACTCGTAAGACCAGCTGTTTTACAATTTTTTCATTGGCAAACCTCGCGGTACTGTCAAATTGTTTTTGTATTCATATGTAAAATTTTTTCGATTTTTTTGCTCTTGCTCTCCTACATTCTCTCATTTTTCCGTTCAAAGCATTTTGACATTGTGGGCAGTAGTTTTACACTAACAAAATACAAGCAGTTGTTTTTTTTTTTTGTAGATGTGCGAGTACTTTATTATTTTACTATGCGTTGTTCCGTGACAGCTGTTAGCAGTGTTGCCAAACAATAACTTTTTTCTTACAAATAAACAAAAGCTTAACGAAATAAAAACGAAAAACCACTAAATAAACAAAGAAATAAATGAACAAAAATAATTAAATGCTCAAACAATTAAGTAGATAAATATTTGGCATGTTTAATTTTAAACAGAGTTGCATTTTTAGGCTTTTTCTAGTAAATAATTTACTAACCCTTACGTCGAGTCTATATTAGAGAAATTTCTATCAAGACAAACGTCAAATTTTTGTTTGAGTTGCAGATAATTTTGTATCTTTGTCAATTATAGGGGAAAACGAATGTCATAATAAACCATGCAAAAAGGACCAAGAAAAATCAAGAAGGCGTATTTTACTAAGCTTTATCAAGATAAAGTTGTCAGAGCTCGAGCTGACAATTTTCTTTTAACGCTGCAATAATACTGACAAATTCAGTCTACATTAGACAAATCTTTATCTTGATAAAATTTTGACGTTTGTCTTGATACAAATTTCTCTGATATAGACTCGACGTTAAGGCCGGGTTAGTTGGTTGTTTATGTGATGTTGATGTTCCGTTTATTTACAGGAAGAATTTTGTGCAATTATCCAAAGTTAATAACGTGACATATGTTTGTGACATTTGTTAGCAAAAACACAGATTTACCATAAATTATTTACTAGAAAAAGCCTAAAAATGCAACTCTGTTTAAAATTAAACATGCCAAATATTTATCTACTTAATTGTTTGAGCATTTAATTATTTTTATTCATTTATTTCTTTGTTTATTTAGTGTTTTTTTCTTTTTATTTCGTTAAGCATTTGTTTATTTGTAAGAAAAAAGTTATTGTTTGGCAACACTGCTAACAGCTGTCACGGAACAACGCAAGAAAATTCTGTTTTGAACAGAATCAGACATCACATCAACGTGAAGTTTTTATAATTGTTAGCATTACAATACATGCAATATAAACGATCAGCTGTTTACTTTGCGGGAGGAAACGTCACATAAACAACCAACTAATTCACGCTTTATTATTAGAAATGTTAACATAACCGTATGTGTTTTTTTTTAAGACGTATAAAATTCCATGTTAAATATTCGTATATATGAATATTTTGAAAAAGCGTTCAATTGTTTTAATAAAATTGAATTAAAACTTAGAATTTTTAATAAAAATAATAATTTATGTTACAATTACGACATAAAAACAAATATGATAAACAGTATCCTGAATATATGTTTGATGAAAAGCCATTTGTTAAACAAAATTCTAGCATTTGAAAATCACGGTTAGAAATAGAACCAATTTTTGTTTGAATTATAAAAAACTGTTTTTTATTAGATCTTGTTAAAGAAATGCAAAACATATGTATTTACCTGATCGATTTTCTGATTCGCTGCATACACTTTCTTGATAGTTTCACGAACACTTTACAGGTAATAAATATAATGTCAAATCCCACATACTAGGTAATTCCATGCAAATTTGGAAAATTACATTATACATTTGTATATCAATAAAAATAATAAAAAATGTTTCATTCATGATTTTGTCATTTAAAATCATTAGAAACCCTTTTATGATACGTAAACATCTGCACCCATTCATAAAAATATTTAGTATATACCTGTAAAAACTTGAAATTCTTTTGAAATTGATCACATAAAAATAATATAAAAATAGTTTTCCTGTAATATGGGTTGTTATACAATAGTTAGGTAAAAGTTTGACTTTTTTGAAGCCACTTGATATAGAGATATATTTAAAAATGCGTTGTTTTAAGTACGAGGAACATTATGAAAATTTCAACAATATGTCAAAGTGTGTAAATTGTGCAAAAAAGAATTTAAAAGTGTTAAAATGTCTAATTTAAAATTACATATGGAGAAAATTCATAAAGTGGTTTTTAATCAAAAGAATAATACATCTTTGCAAAAAGACAAATATAAAGTGCGAAATAAGTAAAAAACTTTTAATTAAATCATATATCGGATTGGTAACGGAGGATGCCGTGCCATTTAATGTTTTAAATTCGGATAACATGAGAAATATAATAAATCCAATTGAAAATAATATGGATCTATGCGTTGGAAACATAATAGTTTGTAGATGTGCAGCTCACACAGCACAGTTGGTGGCATTGGATGCAACAAAAGACTTTGAAATGAAGCGTTATATTCGACAGTGTAGAAATTTAGTAAAGTTTTTGAGAAAAAATTCAAATGGTTACAAAGACTTATTTGAATTAAAGTCCTTAAAAATTCCTCAGCTGGATTGTCCTACGCGTTGGGGATCAACATATTTAACGATTTCGTGTATACTAAATTCGAAAGAGATAGTCGAAACAGTGGAATCAATAACAAATAAATCATCTGAAGAAAATTTTGAAATAAATGAAGACTTTTGGGACTTTGTGGCCTTATATTATACTGTTTTTAAGCCACTTCAAAACATAATTGTCAACTTCATTATGGCGACTTTTACGCACAATGGTTAAAATGTAAGCTATTGATATCAAAAACTGTTGAAGAAAATGAAGTCAACAAGAGTGCATCATCATACAAAATAAGTAAACTTCTATTAGACAATATGGAAAAACGAACCACCACTCTTTTTTCTAATAACGCTCGGGCAGCATGTCTTTACCTCGATCCAAGGTTTCATCATATGTTAATTGATACCCAAAGAAAATACGCTGTGGAATACCTTAAATTGCTATGGTACAAATTGACATCTACATGTAAAATCGAACTCAACACACAGCCAAAACCAAATTTCATAACAACGCAAGAAAACCATGAAGATGATGACATTTTAAATGATTTCCTGGACAATATATTTAACGCAAATAATGCAGAAAACGACAATATTATAAGAAAAATTGAAAAATTAAATCTTCCATACACAAAATTGTAGACAAATGTTTTAGAATTTTGGAAGGAAAGAAAATATAGTGTACCTGAGCTATATGCACTGAGCAACATTTGCTTTGGAATTCCTCCAACACAGGTAAAAGTTAAATTTTGGAAACAAAAATTTTATACTTTGAATTTCTTGTTTAAATATTCTCTTAATTTTTATTTTATATTCTCTATTTTCAGGTTTCTGTCGAACGAGCATTTTCAACATTATAGATAGTATTGGCCGATAACAGAAATCGTCTCAAACAAGATACATTGGAGAATTTTTTACTAGTGAAGCTAAACCCTGATTTTCTGGATAATGCCGTATCAGAACTTAATATATTTTTGGAAGATGATTGTGCAAACCAATAAGAACATTTTATATCTATTTTTTTATTAAATGTTTTGACAATATTTTTTAATTATTCGTTTTTTTTTTTTTTAACTTTTTTATTGAAATAGATATGAATATGTTTATAAAATATATTGTAGTTTTTTTAAAACAATGTACGGTTTTTAGCTAAAACACTTGTTCTCACTTTTGAAGAAGAAATTATTAACAACTTTCAAATAAGTGTAAAAAAAAATAATTTTTTAGAAGAATTTCCTTGTTTTCTTCTGACAGAAAACTGCAACATACAAATGTTTTTCAAATCTTTTTTACGCATTGTAGGTACCAAACCATAAATGCCGGGTTAGTTGGTTGTTTATGTGATGTTGACGTCCCGTTTATTTACGGGAAGAATTTTGTGCAATTATCCAAAATTAATAACGTGACATATGTTTTTGGCATTTGCTAAAAAAACACAGTTACCATAAATTATTTACTAGAAAAAGCCTAAAAATGCAACTCTGTTTAAAATTAAACATGCCAAATATTTATCTACTTAATTGTTTGAGCATTTAATTATTTTTGTTCATTTATTTCTTTGTTTATTTAGTGGTTTTTCCTTTTTATTTCGTTAAGCATTTGTTTATGTGTAAGAAAAAAGTTATTGTTTGGCAACACTGCTAACAGCTGTCACGGAACAACGCATAGTATAATTATAAAGTATACTCGTAAGAACAGCTGTTTTACAATTTTTTCATTGGCAAACCTCGCGGTACTGTCAAATTGTTTTTGTATTCACATGTAAATTTTTTTTTAGTTTTTTTTTTCTCTTGCTCTCTTTCGTTCTCTCATTTTTCCGTTCAAAGCATTTTGACATTGTGGGCAGTAGTTTTACACTAACATAATACAAGCAATTTTTGTTTTTGTAGATGTGCGAGTACTTTATTATTTTACTATGGGAACAACGCAAGAAAATTCAGTTTTCAACAGAATCAGACATCACATCAACGTGAAGTTTTTATAATTGTTAGCATTACAATACATGCAATATAAACGATCAGCTGTTTACTTTGCGGGAGGAAACGTCACATAAACAACCAACTAATACACGCTTTAGACATCATATCACATCAACGTCAAGTTTCAATAATTGTTAGCATTACAATACAAGCAATATAAACGATCAGCTGTTTCCTTCGCGGAAGGAAACGTCACATAAACAACCAACTAATTCACGCTTTAGGTTTTGAACAACCGACTTAGGTTTTTGATAATTAAGCCCAAATTACAATAGCGCGTAGTCAGCAACAGTATCAGCAAAAATTAAGCCCAAATTACAATAGCGCGTAGTCAGCAACAGTATCAGCAAAAATTATCAGCTGATCACTGTCAGCACAACGTGTTGCTGCCGTTATAATTACAATTCAGCGTAGTCAGCCACAATTTACAACCACCATCTAGCTTTGTTCTACTTGTGTATTTTAGCCACTCATTTATTTGCTCACTCTCTTTGTCTCGCTCTCAATCTGAATGCAGTGCAGTGAATATAGAAACAGGGCTAAATGAAACAGCACTGCAAACTGCTGCTGACTAAATGTAAAGCCCAAATTACAATAGAGCGTAGTCAGCAGCAGTGTGTGCTGCCATAACCAGCTGATTATTTAGAATGCACTATTAGTTATGGTGTTGATTACATTTAGTCAGCAGCATTTTGCAGTGCTGTTTCATTTAGCCCTGTTTCTAAATTCACTGCGCTGCATTCAGATTGAGAGCGAGACAAAGAGAGTGAGCAAATAAATGAGAGGCTAAAACACACAAGTAGAACAAAGCTAGATGGTGGTTGTAAATTGTGGCTGCCTACGCTGAATTGTAATTATAACGGCAGCAACACGTTGTGCTGACAGTGATCAGCTGATAATTTTTGCTGACTACGCGTAAATGTAATTTGGGCTTAATCAACACCATAACAAACAGTGCATTCTAAATAATCAGCTGATTATGGCAGCACACACTGCTGCTGACTACGCGCTATTGTAATTTGGGCTTTAGTTTCGCCTCTTGTTACTCTTGTTGGTTATGTTTACCTTTCAGACGGCTAACAGCCGATTTTGAGCCGCCGCCGACAATTTTTAGAAAGGCCGCCGCCGCTTTTAAAATTGTTCGGCGCAGGTCTCTGGTTTAAAGACGGCTGTTGTGTTAGAAAAATGTCAGATGGATAAGTCGCGCGTTTGAAGACGGTCGCCGCGACGTATTGCTTTTTCATAGTTTTTGTGTGTGTGCTAAAAACACTTTTCGTTTTGCAAAAAATAAAGATATTTTTACATTTTAAACAACAACAAATAGTGACATATTAAAAAGAATTGGTATTTCAAGAAAAAGATAATAAAAAAAAGTAATTAACGAAAATGTAATAAATTGTGGAGGTGATTTTTTATGAAAGAATGTTGGAAAAAGTCATGAAGAAAGAATATATTTTACTTTGCATGTGTGTTTAGTGCATTGGAAAATTCAATAAAACGCATTAGTAGCAGCAACAACAAAGAAGTAAAAAGAAAATTTGTATATACATGATAGAGTGTGTGTTTGTGTGACGGAAAAATTGCAAAATAAAAAAAGAAAAACGAAAGCATATGAAAAATATTGTATATTTTGCCAAACAGAAAAATATTTCAAAGAAAAAATATAAAACCAAAAAAACATAGAAACGTGAAGAGGGAATAAAAAACAAAGTAAAAATAGACAAATAGAATATTTGGTTGGTTAGCAAATAATACAACAACAAAGAAATCTAAACAGAAGCTTCCTTAGCATTTCACAGCATTTTATTATTCAGTTTTACTTTTTTATTTTAAATATCTTTTAGTTATTGGTGTTATACTGCTGCTGCTGCTTTTTCTATGTTCTTTTATTTCTCCTTTTCATGTGTTTCCTGCAATTATGCTTTCATTTCGGTACTTTAAATGTATATTTTACAAATCAACAATGATAAGATACACACATAAACACACAAACAAATGCATATACAATAAAATAAATGAGCGAAAACAACAACAAAAACTAAACCAGCAAACAAGCAGCCTCCTACAAAAATAAAATAAAAACAACAGCAATAAAGTATACAAATGTCAAACAAATAACAACGACAGCAACAACAATAACTAAATAAATGATAGGAAAAAGTCGACATCAAAAGAAAGAATCGTAAATAACAACAATAACAAAACAAACAATATTATAAATTAAAAATAAAATAATTTTTAAGATAAACAAAAACAAAAAAAAAAAAAAAAAAAAAAACAAATAAATAAATTCTATACGACGTCAAAAAAGATGCAGTTATTGAAAAAATGTCAATTTGTACTGACGTATCATTATTGTTATTATATTCTATGTAAAACGCCTTTTAATACTTCCACACTGTAAAAACGCAAAAAAAAAACACTAAATTTTTTTAAATAAAATTACCAATAATTAAAATTTTACTATCTAAACATATCCATCCATCCTAATATTCAAAAGAATAAACAAATTTAAATTAAATTTATTATTTGCTGTTCTGGCTGCTTTCTCTATCTAAATAAGAATCAAATAAACAAAAATGGATTGGATTATTAATGATGAAATGGGTCTGACCGTTGGTCATGTGGTTGGTTGGGCTGCTGCTTCTGCCATGGTGATTGGTGGTGTTATTCCTTATGTACCACAATATCTGGAGATTAAAAAGACTCAGGATGCAGATGGTTTCTCTTTGCATGTCTGTTTTGCACTTTTAATTGCCAACTCATTGCGTA
This sequence comes from Protophormia terraenovae, assembly GCA_951394005.1. Taxonomy (NCBI): domain Eukaryota; kingdom Metazoa; phylum Arthropoda; class Insecta; order Diptera; family Calliphoridae; genus Protophormia; species Protophormia terraenovae. The sequence continues at coordinate 151,940,202 of OX596074.1, forward strand.
TATTATTTTGGTAAGTGACTTCTGAAAAAAAAAAAAAAAATTATCTTGTTTATTCAAGTCTAATTCCTATGAAAAATATAAACTATTAAAAGACAGACTAGTCATTTTATAATTTGATTATAAAAATATTTTTTTTTTATAATCTACTTAGACCATAATAGCCTTATCAAATTTTTTTCGAGAACATTAAATTCCATAAAAGCTCTAGTGTTTTATTAAAAAAAAAAAAAAAAAACACAATAGAGAAAATTTAAAGTAATATAATAAAGTAATTTAATCATTTAGGAGCTATCACTTGATGATTAGAAAGCATAACTTTCAAATGTGCGGTCTTTCGTTATCTCTTTAGATATATTTTTGTCGATATCATTTAAAAATACAACAAAATATAATGATCTAATTTTGGTCGAAATTGATATGTTGCAAAATTAATTATTTATTATTAGTTGTAATGAAGGGGCGGTTTCATATGGTAAAATCAATTTTTTTTTAATATACGTCTAAAATGTATTAGATTTATGTTAGGGTCCTCTAAATAGGCTTTCAAATAATCGAACAATCGAAAATAGCAAAAAAAAAAAAGAAACAGTCAGAAAAAGTCAACTATATTAAAATTCAAAGTAGTCAAATGTTGTAAAACTTTCGTTTTATTTTCGATAAATTTTATTTGTTAAGAAAATGTTGTTAAGTTGTTGGCAAGTTTTTATTTTTAAATACATATTACAATACTGAACAAACAAAATCAAGAAAATATTTTATTTAAAAAATATTATTAAATCTACTTTTAAGCTTACTCTTCTGATAACCTTAAAAAATAAGAGAAGATTTATTTATATAAAATAAATATCTGTTATCATCGTATTCATTCATTCATTCATACTCTAAGAAATAACTATTTCTAATCATAGTGGGTTATCAAAGGTCACTTATTCATTCGAAGTAACTTGCTACACTCTGATTATCAAACTGAAAATTTTGATAGAAAAAACGCTTGATAATTGTGTTAAAATTTTATAAACTTTTGTTATAATGTTTTAAAATGTTATACGACCACGAGTTAAAAAATTTAAATTAATTTGTTAACATTTAAAAAACTGAAATAAAATGAAATGAAAAAACAGTTGTACTTCACTCAGATATTCACATAAATACACGCTGCTTACACTTGGGTAAACACAAATAATTGTTTTATAATATTTATATTTTTTATACAGCTTTTTTATATTTTATTTTATGTGAAAACCCCCTTCAAGAATTCTTACACTTGTGCACTCATATAAAGCAAGAAGTTGTTATAGAGATAAAGGGTGGTGTTCCCATATGAAAATAAATTCATTGTTATAGGTCACTGAAATTCCCTTCAGTTTATGTTGAATTTAGTATTATTGTCGGTGGTACTACTGTTTTTATAACCATGTTTGTGTTATTTAAATTGACTTTCTTCTTTCATTTGTTAAAATAAACGGTTCACTTTACTTTCTTTTTAAGTTTTGTTTGAGCTTTTTTCCTACTTTATTTTTTATAGTTTTCTTCTTTATTTTGTAACATTAACGTCATATGTGCCCCATATACATGAAAGTGTATTATAAAGAAATGTTACAATTATTTTTGTTCCTTTTTTTCTATTATATATACATATGAATGTACATTAGGTTGGTCCTATAGTGAAAGTCATCGAAGTTTTCAAATGAAAATCTAATTCATTTACTCCCACGAGATGAATAAAAATAAAAAGGTTGATATTTTCTTACTTGGTATATTAATTAAGAAGGTGTTGTTTGGAATGCGTTATCTTATTATGTTATTATCTAATTAAATATGTCATTTAATGCGCCTCTCATAGACCATTCTCCCGACATCAAATTTTTATATTATTCCTCTCTGAAATAAGGAAAACTCCTTGTACCTTGTTTCCTCCCCATACAAATGAAGCCACTCTAATGTACATACAATAAATGTAATATGCAAATAAGTAAAAAATGTATAAGAAAAAAATAAGACCACACATTTTGAAAATGTTACTATATTACCACAGTCAAATAAAAAAGGATTACAGATTTAGAATTTCATATTAATATCCTTTGATATCTGAACGGATTTAGAATAAATTTCATTAGAAATATTGGTCACATTATTTATTTATAAAATGTGTACATGTTAATAACAACCAGTGAGATTTGTCAAAGGCACACTTCAGCTCAATTATTTTATGTGTGCTTTTTTTTTTTTTTTTTGGTAGATTTTATTTTAGTAAAATTTGCTTTAGAAATTATACATACCTACAAATATATGTACATATACATAAATAATTTTTATATTTATGGCTAATTGTTTTACTTCAAACTGTATTTTGTAAATATGCTATTTAAATAGAATATAATTTATTTCTTCAATTAAACATATTAATTATTTTCAAATTACCCATTAGACAAATTATCCATATGACAAAAAAATAATAATAATAATAATAATAGCAAATGTGTATTTACGTATCTGCTTAATGCGAAACGAAAATTTATTATTATTCAAAATAATTTTCTAAATTCCATAAAAATAAATCTAGTCAAATATATTTCACACATTATCAAATGATGTCATAGCTATTAATAGTCTGACGAAAAAAATAAATAAAACATTTTTATATTATATTAAATCACAAAAACAATTCAATAATTCTTACTTAAAAAATTAGTATTTTCTTCTAATTCTAATTCTGAAAGAATATTATTAGATAACATAAAAGACTGGCAAAAGTAGAAATTATATTTCTCATCATTTCACGTGTATTCTATCTGACATACTTATCATTAGGGCAAGTTTTTATATGCACAAAAATAATTGAAATATGCGCTTGAAAAAGCACGAAAAAATGGTATAATATACACAGAAATTTGTAAAAATAGCATGAATATGTATATAAAAACCAACGAATTTATGCATTCTTATATATTAATGTGTAGAAAATATGCACAAATATGCATATTTTAACTTTCAATTTCAAATAAATTTCGATGTTTATAAAAATATAACTATTTTAATTTTAAGTATCATATTTGACTCTTCCGAATTTTTTTCTTTACAATTTTTACAATGTACTCAAATACACACAAAAAAATTTTTAGAAATCATTTAATTGAACTCCAAAAAATAACCAAAAAATTGTGTTTTTGTTAAGAAAACTAACTTTTGTATCCATTATATGCAAATTTATGCAAAGATAAATAATATAAAAATTTTTTTGTGAAATTCTTTTGTAATATGCAAATGCTTACTTTCCAAGCGAAAAGCTTGAAAAACTTGCCACGCTTATCATATACACATGTTATGGTGTTGAACTAAAATTTATTACTTTTTTTGGTTTTAATTTCAAATTATCTCTTTATTTTAGACTTGTCTTTTCTTTAATTAAAAATATGTTCCGAGTTGGGTTTTTTTTTGTATTGAAATTATACATATAATAAGTTTGAGTTTATAAACTAATAAATTAGTAATTTAAGTTAATTAAGAAATATCTAGTTTTCATTATTTGGAATCAATTTGAAAAACAATTATAATATTAATATTATCATTTACTCCCCCTATTAAAACTTAAGTATTTAAAATTATATAATAACGCAGTTTGTTAATGAGCAAATATGAATGTCATATCATAATAGATTAAAAATTAATTAAATATTAAGCTTATTAAATGTATTATAAACATATTTAATTGATTGTAATAATATAAATTAAATATGACAAGATACAATTATTAAAATGTCACCTATATGTATTTAAGGTATTTTCAGACGATAATATTCAATATTAAGATTTGTCAAAAATTTGAATATTAAAATATTTACTTATCGTCTGAATACAAATTGTTTGATTATGAAAAATTACTTATCATTTTTTTGAAAATACCAATGGTATTTTACATTTTTTGAAATTGTTCAAAAACTTTTGATTTTCATGTTATATTTTTCATAAACAAAAAATAAAAACAAAAAATTTTTATAAAAGAAATATTTAAATCAATATTTAGCATTAAATCCATCATTAATTTCATAAAGGTAAGAATTTACAACATAATATTCAATATATATATATTACCGTCTGAACTACTTCAAGATTTTCTATCGGATTTTTTGACATACTGTGAAATACATAATATTTTACTTTCAAAAAATCTTAATACTAAATATTATCGTCTGAAAGCGCCTTTAATGAGATTTCATATAAAACAACACTATTGGCTAATTCAAAACATATCGTAAATCATAAAAAATTTTAAATTTTTTTTCATTAAAAAATATTGCTTGAAAAATATTTACGATATATACTACGTTTATATGCAGTTCTTATTTGCAAATAAGAGTGTAAAGCGTTGCCATAATGCCATAATTTTTTTTATTGTAACTTACTAATTCACGATAACAATTCTTTATTAACGAAGCTATTTACAAAGAAGGTCTAAAATGTTGGCATTTCTTTTTGTGTTTTCAAAAATCTGACAAATATTTAAAAATATTGTGTATTAAAAAAATTAAATTATTTAAAAAACATTATCTGCGTATAAACTGTGAAAACAAGAATTGTATGTATAAACTAAGTAATAAAAAAATATATGACAGAGATTTTGATCTGGGCATCTATATATTACAAAAGTATATAATTCATTGACTTAATGTATAAATTGATACACCCTTACCAAGTAGTATATTTACTTCTAAGGCTGTTAAACCAGTTAATAGTTATGTTGAAAAGATACGTACCTAGTGAGCAAATTAAAAAGAGTTGGAAGTTGTTATTATTATTATTTTACTTGATACTCTTTAGCAAATTCTATTTTTAATCAATATTTTTAGATTGTGTCTCATCTTATGCAGATTTTACTAAACTGATACAACGAAACAACTTTTAACGTAAACAAAAATAAATATGATTTACTTTGATTTGTGTGTTGAAAAAATTTCTTATTTCATTTTATTTTATTTTTATAATATATTCGAAAATAATTTTTTGCTTAGATTTGTACGTCACAGTTTGCGTTCTCCATGTGATACTAAGAAATTCTTATGTTGTGATGTTGAGTACTTTCAAATAAACACATTTTGAAATTAATAAAATTTTATAAGTAAACTAATTTAACCATAAATTAATTTTCTAGTGCCATTTTGGGAATATATATGCAACTACATATTTATTTTTTTCTAATTTTTCATCTGTTCAACTAGTTCTTGGTGTACTTTTACCAACCACTATTTGATAAAGCTAAACTTGTTTCTTGGCTGTTATCTTTATATGTTTATTTTTGATTAAATTAAAAAAATAATTTTCAAAATGTCAGACATACATAAATATTCAGGGTTAACCGGTAATGAATTCAAGATCATTGATGTTTCATACATACGTACATACATTCTATATATGTATATTGTTTAGTGTTGTTGACATGTTGCTATTATATTTTTAGTAGTTGTCGTCAAAACTATTTTGTAGTAAGTGGCGACAGTCACTGTTCCAGAGTCAAAACAAAATTAAAAATGTATCCTAAAATTTTAGAAAGTACAAAAAATATAGCAAAATATTGTTTTGAATCTTCTACGTTGAATGAATTTTGATTAAATATGTTTGTATATTATATAGGTATATTTTATATTAAATACATTTTGTTCACACATTTAAATATTAGCGTATTGCAAAAATAAAAATAATTTTTTCGAAAATAAATCTTTGTTTTGAAATCATTTTTGGAATGCATCCAGCAAACTATTAAATAATTTAAATTACTTTTCATTCATTCTACAATAATTTTTTAGTTATTAATTATTACATACATAAACAAACGTATAATTAGCGTGGCCCAAAATTACCACCTGAAATGAAAATCCCCTTTCTCAAAAAACCCTTTCTCAAAACTTTATTAGCAACTTTATCTTAAAATGAACTAAAATTTAATTTGAAATGGGAATATCAATAAATTATTTTCTCTCCATACAAACGAGGCTACCCTAATGTTTATAAATAAGAAAAAATACATTATTTAAAAATATATGGTATTGAATTATTATAGTATTGAATATTATTTTTAGATTGCTATTTCGACGTTCTAAACATTCATATACAATATAATAAACATGTCGCTTTAACAAATTAACATTATTATGATCGCAGACCCCCACTCAGAAGAACCTTTTAAACTAAATTCATTGAGCATAAAACAAAAAAAAAAAAATATATATATATATATAAGTATGTCTGTCTGTCTTCCTTCGCCCCATTCATCTTTTTTTTGCTCTAAATACTCAGTTCGTTGTATGTACATGTGTAGGGCTATTGGTCGGTCTGTTTATTTTGTAAAGCAAATTTCATTGTTATTTTGTAGACATTTAGCAGACATTTTTTTTGTCGTCATTTCAATTAAATTTCTATTTAAATCAATAAAATTGGAACAGAAAAAAATCTAATTGTAAACATATCCACTTTGAGTAACTATACTTTAGAATTATTTCTCTATAAATTAAAACTAATGCAGCTCAGGTGGCTTGTAGAGAATTTTTTTTTTTTCTTTTAATCTAAACTAATTAATTTCCCTCTAATACCTAATTTATACTTTTTAATACTGTATTAGATTGTATTAAATAATTAACTATATGAAATGAAAAAAAAAAAATTGTCTTAGGTCATGATTATTTAATTATTTGTATTGTTTACTATCCACCATACTCCTTTCCTTTCAGTTAAAATCGCTATTTTCTGTCTTATTTATTCAAAATATACTATATTTAGTCTATTATTTTAAAATAATAACTTAAATAAAATATTTATTTAATTTCGATTGTTCATATTAGTTATATTATTTATTTAATGTTATTGTTGTCTCATGTACTGGTTGCGATAAGTTATCTAACTCGAACTATGTTATCAGTTGGTAGCATTGACTATATAAATATGTACAGTAGTAGACATTCGTTTGGCCGCATTGGATTTTTTCCTTTTCATATTATTTTTTTTTTTCATTTGATTTACAGTAACAATTTGGTAAATTTTTATTGTTTTTTTACATTCATGATTGAAGTATATGAAACAAAAACAATAACTATCCTAACGGTTCATACAAAAAAATTATGAGTTTTTTTAGTAAAGTTGTGGAATGTGTATATGAGACATGCGTTTGGACGCAGTAAACAAAAAGTTCTTTTTCATTGTGAATTCAAAAGCGTGAGCAAGTGTTATTGTAAAATCTAAAACTTAAATTCTAAAGAAAAATTAAGGTGAAAATTTTCGAATATGGCTTCTGGAAAGAGATTGAATGAAACAGAAAAGAATTTAATAAAATACTTAAAAAAAGATAGAAATTCAAATAGAAAAATTGCTAGATTAATAAATCGTTCAGAAAAGATGGTCAGAAACTTTTTAAAACTTGGCAATAAATATGGCGTTAAAGCTCCAACACGAACGATTGCTCGTGTTTTAAACAAAACTTCATCCATCAGATGGAAAAAAATGAAATCGAAGCCCCGATTAACGAAGGTCCACAAAGAAAAACGTCTCATGTTTGCTAAAACACACATGTCTTGGACAAATGAATGGAAAAAAGTAATTTTTTCGGATGAAAAGAAATTTAATTTAGACGGTCCAGACTGTTACAGCTGTTATTGGCATGATTTAAATGAAAAAGATGTCAGATCTAAAAAAAATTTTTGTGGTGGAAGCGTCATGGTGTGGGGTGCGTTTTCCTATGATTTTAAACTTTCGTTGTGTTTTATAAGTATGAATTCGGAATTATATTTACAACTCCTCGAAGATGTTTTAATTACAAAACTTGATGAAATTCCAGATGAAGAGTATGTTTTCCAACAGGATAACGCGGCCATCCATGTTTCCAGGCAATGTAAGGAGTGGTTTGTATCCCAAAATATAAATTTATTGTCTTGGCCGGCGTGTAGTCCGGATTGCAGTCCCATTGAAAATTTGTGGGGTATTTTAGCATCCAAAGTGTACGAAAGGGGAAGGCAGTTTTCAACAGTTAATGAGTTAAAAGATAAAATTAAAGAATGCTGGTCTAATATAGAGCAGCAAACCCTTAGAAATTTAATAAATTCAATGCCAAACAGGATTTTTGCAGTAATACGGAATGAAGGTGGTCACGCTAAGTATTAAAATATTATTATTATATTTTATTTTTTTTAATAATCTTTTTTATTACTTGAATAAATCAAAAATAAACATATATTTTCTACAGCGTATTTAATTTCTTTAAAACTAAAAGAAAAGGTAATGCGTCCAAACGAATGTCTACCACTGTATATAGAAAATTAACCCTTTGAATCTATTTCATTGCAAAAATAAAATTATTTCAGAATTTAAAAAAAAAAAAATTAATTAAATATTCTCTCAATTTGTTGAGACTGCTATTTTTTAAACACACGTTGCTTATTTTGTGTGTAAAATTTTATCATAAAAATCTATATAAAACAATTAATTTCCGGTTATTAATTGTTTTTGTTAAATTTTCACATGTAGCTGAGCTTAATTAAAACTGTACATGGAAAACTAAACATAAAGATATATAAAGCAACAATTTTTTTACATACATACATAATTTTGTTTTTAATAACACAGTGTAACAAGAAAAAATTGCTTCAATAATTCCAACGCAAAATGTAAATGTATCAGTAGTCTGCAAAATGTACCAGTACATTGAACCAAAAAGGTAGCTATTTCCTATGCGCAATTCGCCCATTGCTTAAGCCAACTCATCAGGAAACCTTTCCCAATTTCTTTAGAAAAACTAAAGATATATTAGAGTGTAAACATTATAAACTCAATGAGAATTAAAAGTCCTACACTAAAAAATATCAAAGCTTAAACAAAGCCCAACAAACAAACCATGATTTTATTATTTTCTTACTTTCCTTTCTATATTGGTTGGTTTTAATGTTTATAAACCGGTTAACCGAAAAACCGTTTTTTCTTCAAATTTCGGTTATTTGCGAACCAGTTAATTTGAAACATTCAATTTCGGTTAACCGGTTTATCCATTTTTTTGTGTCGGTTAACCGGTTTTAAAAATTTGCTAAAAATATCACTTTAATTTCATACGAATAAAATTTTTCAAAAGAAGAAAATAACATTACACCTACTTATGTACAGCTTAAGACAAAAATAAGATTTTATATAGGATAATAGGAAAAAATAAAGACTTCAAAAGTGGAACTAAATAAGTGAAGAAAATGTACTTTTAAATGATTAATAATTCTTTTAAAATTAAAAACAAATCTCTATCAGAAATCAGAAAAAATTTTAATTATTTTACCAATTTTATACAGATATTTTTATTAATTACATTTTTTATAAAAAATATATAAACATTTCTTTAAGAGAAAAACTTCAAAAGCGGTGAATATAAATCGTAATATAAAGTACATTATTCAACATCAGAAACTTCCTTTTTGTTGAGATGCTTTAAAATTTCTATAATTTAATTTTATCTCTAAATTAGAAAAATTTAAAAAAAAAAAACTAATATTAAAAATACTTTATAGAATCATTATAAATCATTATAAAGCTTCAAAAGCTGTGCTTTAAAGGTGCCAAAAAACTTGTTTTTATAAATTATATTAAAACTAGTCTATAGCCTGAAAAAAGTAGTATAAACTTTCAATTTAAATCTGTCGCTATTTATAAAGAACAGTGTTTATTTTTGGTGCATGGTTAAACCAATAAGCTGAAAAAAACACTTTTTCAACCAAAAATATTTTTATTAAGCTTTAAATTAGAGCAATATTAAAATGTCGGTTAACCGGTTTAACCGGTTTATAAGTAGACGGTTAGCCGAAAACCGGTTTTTTTATTTTACCCAATTTTCGGTTAACCGTCAAACCGGTTTCTTGAAAAGTCGATTTTTTATAAACACTAGTTGGTTTTTTGCCGACGCTAAAGGTAGTGAGTAAGGAGTAAACAATAATAAAAATCAAAACAAAAGAGCAATGATGCATTTTTGTTGTTTTTAAACCAAAAACAGAATGTAGTTGGTTTTATGCCGGGCACAAAATATTAATAATTTTAACATTGTGCTAATAGTCGCCATCGTTACTTTAAATAAATTCACAATTTATTTGTTGGGGGGAAGCTAGTTCCTATGCGCATTTCATTGTTTCAATTAATTTGTACAGTAATTTTGACCTTATGTACAGGTTCATTAAAAGAATGTATTGCCATACATAAATTAAAATTCAATGTAAATGTTCATTGATTAAATTTTGAATTCAATCAACTCATATTTTGTCCCAATGAAACTATACATTGAAAATTGTAATAATTGGCTTGTTCTGTATTTTAGATTTTTATTTTATTTTAAATTAAATGATTAAATTGCACTATATTGAGTCAATATAAGCAAAAATTAAATATTATTTTCTTAATATATATGTCATAAGTATAATACAACAAACTGAGTTGTTTTTGTTTTATTTTATTTCCCGTTAGAAAGCATTTCTTTTAACATAATTTAATGAAATATTTCATTGATTCAATGTTTTTGTTCATTGTGTAATGCTTCTTCTTAATTAAATCAATGTATTAGTACATTGAATAAATGAATTCAATGTACTAATACATTGAGTTAAGATTTTTATGTATACTATATTTTTAAATCAATGCACTAATACATTAAATCAAATAACTTATTTACTACTTTCGGTTTCAATGTAATGTTCATAATAGCGTTAATTTTTTCATTAAATTTTAATGAATGTTTTCATTGAAACAATGAATTCGTACATTAAATTAATTAATTATTGGAAAAAAATTAATGAATTTCATTTAATGTACTTCATTAATTAAAATTACTTTTTTCAGTGTAGTCCTCCAAAAATATTTCGAATTTTTTAGAGCCCTTTTTCAAATTTTCACACATAATGAAAAAAGTGCTCCAAAATATCAGAAGTTTAAGAGTCAGTCCATTATATTGAAATTCAAACTACCTATGCAAAACATTTTGAAGATTTTATTAATCTGATGCTATATTTTTATTTTACATTGGAAACATTGAGGTAATATTTGATGACCCAAAATTTGTCGCATAGTGTAATTATTCATTCATTTAACTGTTTATTTATATTTTATTTTCTTTGAGGTTGATGATCTCATTCTATATGAGATTTTAAAGTAAAAAAAAAAAAAAACTTCATGATACAGACAGATAATAACACTTAATCAGCAGATAAAAAAAATAAAACAAAAATCACTTATCATTATGTGAGTTAGAGTAGGACAATATATTTTATTACAATATTTTTTTATATGTAGCTGTATAACATACATATACATTGAAGTATCCTGTAAAAAAATATTTTATATATTTATAATTTCTTTAGTAATATTTTCGGTATATGTACATCTTAGATCCCTTACGGAATATAAGTATTTATTGAAAGCCTATACATATGTAGCGGAGTACAAAAACGTCTATCTAAGATTCCGTCCATCTTTTGAAATCAACATTTCATGTACAAGTGTGATACTCTAATTTTTTAAACTCTCTAAAAAGTTACAAAAATTTTTCCAGTGAAAATTATTTTTTAATTATTAATATTATTATTATTTCCACATAAAAACGAAAAAGCACGATCGAATGGTTTTATATAATTTTTAATTATTAAAAAACAAAATGTAGCTCCTTTTGTTATATACAAACAAAGGAAAATATCCTGTATTCATCATATGCACTTCAACAACATAAACAATTTAGCACAACAAACTAATAATAAATGAAAGAAAAAATTTATCAAAAGCATAAACTAAAACAAGTAAGTAAGTTGTAGTTGTTCAAGCCCGACAATATGAAACCTACCCTACACTATTGTGTTAATGTCTTAAAATGTTTTTCGGAAATGGTCCTAATATGGGGCCTATGGCAATTTATGGACCGATTCTTATGAAATTGGATACTATGATTTTGGCTTATATTAAACATAATTGTGCCAAATATTATCTTGATATTTGCTCTCTCTCATTATTGTAGGATTTATGGCAATTAATGTGAGCTATGCTTAATTGTGCACCGATCTTCTTGAAATTTGGCATTCCGATTCATTCTTATACAAAATTGCATAAAACTCTCTTTAAAATTGCACCTGTACTCAGCCAGCCAGAAGGACGGACATTGTAAAATCGACTCAGAAAATTATTCTGAGAAGGTGGGTTGGAATATTTTTTTTAATGTGTATTACAAACATCAGCACAAACGCATAATAACCCAACCAACTATGTTGGTGTAGAGTATAAAAATAAAAAATTTCAAAATTTCAGTCTCAACTTCCGTAATACAATTATAGAACAAATAACAACAGCAACTAAAACAAAAGAACAGAACAACGACTGCAATTCGAGTTTCTAGTAGAGGTGCAAGTAGCAACAGAAGCATCATTTAATATACATATTTTATTATTATTATTTTTTTTATTTTTTGTTAAATTCCTACACAAAGAAATTTTTTTTAGATCATTGACCGTTTGATGTGGAAGTAGTTCATTCATTTGCTCTTTTGAGAATGTGTGTTTATTGTTCTATGTGGGTTTATTAAATGGGATCATTTTATTTATGTTTTTGTATTTAGCAAGTATTTAATTATTTATTAAATATTTACCCGCATAACAACAATTTGTGTTTCAACAAGTGTTGAAATTAAACATTATCTGTAGTAAAATATCGGGTCAAAAACGAGAAAATATCTTAAACGACAATATTTTCGATTTTTTTCTATTCTATCAGTAATTTTGAACCATTTACATCATCTGTCAAAATTTCATTGACATATCAAGTACCGTTTCAGATTTATACTGAAAGAAATGCCATCATTTTCCATAATAACGATATAACTTCTTAACTCATTCACAAAGAGTGTTATAATTTTAAACTCATATTAAATTAATATAAAATATTAAACCACTAAATAAATCTCTTTTTAATTATTTACCACAATTCATATTATCAACATGTGGAAGGATATTACGAAACCCTCAACAGCAAACAATATCATAATTAGCAACAACAATAATAAGACATTTTATTTTTAAATATATTTTAAAAATTTATTTTCTCAGTGCACACACAACAAAACGCGTGTGTATTGCAGCGTCTTGTTTGTAAAATGTTATTTCATATACTATGACATATTTTTTTTTCATAAACTTTTTCTAAATCATAGTGGCGTCAAAGTACTTTAATGGATTTATTACAACAATCCAAAATAAACTACACATTGCACATGTATGGAATGTCATAAGAATATAAAAAAGAAAAAGAACCCAACGATGAAAAGAGAATATAGAAAATTTTAAGCGGACCCTAAAGGCAAACGAAAGGTGGTGGACATGGATGGTTGTTCGGTTGGGGTAATTCTAGGTCACAAATAGTTTGTTTGAAAAACAAAACAAAATAATAAAAAGTACTTGATTGTTTCTCTGGTCAAGTGCAATGTCATTTTATTAACACTTAAATATTCTTAAGCTCACATGCATACATACATATTATATACATACTTATGTAAGTGTATATCAACACAGAAATTAGAAATTTCTGCATGCCAAATGTAAATTAATTTTATTTTTTTTTATTTTTTATTCTTGTATAATTTGGGTCAACAAAACAGAACAACAAAAAAGAAATAAAGCCAAGTTTTTCTAAAGGTCCTAAAAAAGAGTTGCAATAATTATTGTGAAATATTAACATTTTCTTTTTTTGGAGAACAACAAACCGAACAAGTGTTTTAATGGGGTTAGTAGTGTAAGTGTAAGGGCTTGGAAACATATTTAAAATCATGTACATATACTACTACTACTGCTTAATACTCTTTTAGCACAAATTTAGTTGTTGGTTGGGATATTGATGAAATTTTTGTGTTCTTCAAATAAAAAAAAAAAAAAAATCAAATATAATTTACGTTTAAAAATGATCAACATTGAGAAATATTCACAAATATAATCGATCACAATTATTTTATAAATTTTTTTAATATACAATTTCTACGCAATTAGCCGTCATTTTTATAAATTTCTTATAAATAATTGATTATCTTTAAATATTTTTTATACATATTTACTATATATGTACATTAGAGTGTCCCGAGAATGGCGTTTTTCGAGATTTCGATGTAGGAAGACCCCTCAAACGATTCGTAAAAATTTGCTTAATACGAAAATATTATTAAACAATTTTTTAAAATTGGTCTTCAGTTCTCTACCAGCGATTTTAAAATCATGAGTCCCATACATTTTGGTCAAAAAAAAGTTTAGATTTATTAATCGAAATGGGTATCAAAAAATTCGTAATATTATGCTGGTTATGGAAAAAATATTTTAAAAATTTTTCCAATGGGATTTTCGTTTGCTAGAAGACTTTAAGGTATTTTGATGAACAATTTTTTTAAAAAATCTGGAAAATTACATATTATCAGTTCTTACTACAATGGAATTTTTTTAAATTTTAGTCTTAAAAGGGACAAAATTATAAAATTCTTATCTATTTTTTTAAGAAAAATATCGAAATTTTTTTTTTGCATATGTAATAAAATGACTGTTTATGGACCAAAGTTTTTGCGAAAAATTTTTAAAATATTGTTTCTATAATTAGCTTAAAATTACGAATTTTTTGATACCCATTTCAAGACTAAACTCAATACTATTTTTTGGACGAAATGTTCTAGACCCGTGACATTCAATCGCTGTTAGGGAACTGAAGATCAATTTAAAATTTTTTTTTTAATATTTTTCCCATATTCAGCTAATTTTTAAACATCGTTTGAGGGGTGTTCCTACAAAATGTTTGTCCACGGGACACTCTAATGTACATATGTATGTAATTCCACACATACAAATCTTGTAGTAGCTGTCATAACTTAATTCTTGGGTCAACAATAATTATACAACAATAATACGTTTTTACCTAAAGTGGTAATTAATTGTTACTTATCACTAAAAAAAGAAATATATGTATATATGTTTAAAATCATATGTATAGCTAATATTATAATAGTTAATCATTATCGTGTAAATATGAAAATAAAATAACACAATTTTTTATTGTTATGCCCTTGTTTTGAACGAATTTTTAGTGATATAACTAATTTTTATTTATTTAAGAAAATTATTGTTCTCTAAGCATATAAAAACTTTCCTATAGATAAATCCTTTAAAATGTCATTTTAAAAATTTGTCATTATATTGAATTTTTTCCTTTGCAAATATATAATCTTATTAAATGTTCTTTTTCCGAACAAATTATTAAAAAAATATATTCATCAATATTTTAAACTAAATAAAAGAAAATAATTGAAAACTTAGAATTTTTAACAAACATTTTAAATTAGTTCATTGCGTACTTTTTTTTCTTAATAGATTTTTTGTTAAACAAGTATTTAGTTGTAAAAAATGTATTTATTAGGCTTTCAACTACTTTTTGTTCATCTATTGTATTATTTTACTTGTTAAATACATATTTATCTAGTTAATGAATCATTACTCGAATAGAACTGTTTGTTAGTCAATTTAAATTATTCCACATAAATAAAATAAATAATGTAGTATGTAGTTTAAGTCGATTTTTTAACACCCTTTAAGTTAATTGAAAAATCAATATAAATTTTATTGCATTCAATAAAAAGGTTTAACTTTACTAAAATTCTATAGAAGTTGGAGTGACGATTATATAAAGTAAGAAAAAACTTTTTGGAAATTGTTTTAAAAATAGTTACACACATATTAATTACACAGTTATTAATAACTATGATGAATGAACATTTTAAGGGCAAAATTTAAAAACCGGTTATAAACATTAGAATACTTTTAAACTGATTTATCTATAAGTTTCATACTTATAGATAATATACTTCTTCACTTATAGATAATAATGTTCTTCATATGTGTACGTTTTAGATACAAAAATTCATGACTTTTCAGTTCCATATAAGTACTTTAGCTTACAATAATAAGAAAACGAAATATATAAACAATAATAAAAAAAAAAATAAATAAATAAAATGAAAAACTTTGAAATATAGTTAGTCAATGTACTATAATTAAATAAGTTAGTAAGTAGCCCAGTGACATTGTTATATCTAAAGTTTATGGCCAACCTTTCTTACACATCATAAAATGAAGAAGAAAATTTACAATAGAAATATAATGCTTATTTTATATTTAAATAAGATATTTAAAAGAATACATTCTTTATACATTTATCCAGCTAAATTCAAAAAATTATTACAATAATGTCAAAAACTTTAACAAGTTATTCGAAAAAGATTTCCTGAGATTTACTGTCTCACGATATGGAACGAAAAATTCGGTATATGGTACAGATAGTCAAACTGAAAGTATGTTAAAAGAGGTATTAAACTCAAATCGAATTAATCATTTTGAAGTTATTAGCAGTAAACAAAGTGGAGTCGTTACTTTTCTCTCTGTTATCCATTGTTATGGTTTGATTTTAACCTTAAGATGTGGGAGTGCCCTTAACAATATAGTTTTTTTAGTGACTGCTTTCAATCTAGGATATGAATGATTTTGTTGTCCTTGTTGCATTAAACACGTAACCTTTCATGCTTAAAATCCGTTAAATAACAGAAATAGTTAAATAAGAAAAAAAAATAGAAGTAGAAATACTGAATAATGTACATAAGTATATTTATAAGTATAAGCAGTAACATAAAATAAATATGTAAGTAAGTATGTATAGGGAACTATACAAGTGTAATAATGTTAAGTTTTTTTCTTGTTGACTGCTCATTGAGCAGTGTTTGTGCTATTTAATTAACTAACTGCACTGTTTCTATAATAATGCTCTACTTGACAAAAAATAAGTCTTTTTATAATAACATGGCTGTCTGTTAGTTTCACAGTTCGAAATCTAAGATATTTTTATTAAACAGGGTGTTTTTTCTACTCTACCCTCATTCTGTTTATTAATTAATTTCTTGTTTTCTGTTGAAATTGCTTTATTTTGTAAGTTTTGCTTTTATTAGTCATTATTATAATTAGTTTACACTTTCAACTCTGCACACCTTCTTTATCTTTCATCGAGTTCATCTAAAATAATGAATTTTGTCGTTTTTATTTTCTATTCTTTAAAGGGATTTAAAGTCACTTGTTTTCAATGTCCAGGAATTTTTGTTTATATTTGATACGTATTACTTAATTATTTAATACAAACATATATTTATAAATAATAATATCAAATAATTAATACATTTTTATTACATATTTCTAAAAAATATAATATAAATATACAAAATCCTCTAATTTCGAAGCATTTTTTCTATTTGTGCTGGTTTTTACTTTTCAACATAATTTACGCCTATCAGATATGAATTTAAAACAAACATAGGTGGTTGGGGTATTATGCATTTGTGCTGATGTTTGTAACGCACAAAAAAAAAAATCGGACACCCTCCTTAAAGTATACTGTTCGACTCAGAACCTCTTTCTGGGTCGATTTAACGATGTCCGTCCGTCTGGCTGGTCGGTTGTCTGTCCATGTAAACCTTGTGAACAAAGTACAGGTCTCAATAGTTATTTTGACAAAAGGACAAAATCTATTGAAATTGGTTATGACCGGTCCATAATTTCACCTAGCCCCCATACAAATGTTCTCCCAGAATAGGCGTTTAGAGGTCATAAATGCCTTACATACGGCAATATTTGAATGAAATTCGGTGCAAAGAAGCATTGTATAAGGGTTAATCTTTATGCCAAATTTCATGAAGATCAGTCCATAATTGTTCATAGCTCCCATATAAACTCCTCAAAAAGCAAACAATCGCGAATGTTACATTTGGCCCGGCCGAATCTATATACCCACCATCAACTTTTTAAAATTTTACGTTATATCGTAGGGGGCGGTAAAGTGGGCAGTAATGTGGGCGGACCACGCCCATTTTTTGTTTCTAAGTTTACATTGGTCCTTGAGCTATTACAACACAATTTCACCTTATATGGTAGGTGGGCGGACCACGCCCATTTTTAGTTTCCTAGTTTATATCGAACCCCGAACTATGCGTACAAAATTTCGTTGTCGAACATGCTTTTATTGAAGAAATATCAGCAAAAAAGTATGAAACGGACACCCTGTGTTTCTAGTTTTTAGCCCATAACTTTTTTGTTTATTAACCGATTTTGCCCATTTTCAATACCAAACAAACCCGTTGCGCCGTTCTAGCCCTATCCTGCTTTCAACAGACAGACGGACATAGCTAGATCGACTCAGAATCTAACCAGGACCCAGAAAATATATACTTTGTGGGGTCTTAGATGATTCCTTCGACATGTTACACACGGAATGACAAAATCAATATACCCCCCATCTTTTTGATGGTGAGTATAAAAAGAACTGAAGAAGACGTAAAAGTAATGATTTTAACATAGAGTTGTAATTGCAAGGATGTAGTAAGTACTTATTTATTGTTTTTGACTAAACTTTTAAAACTATGTTTATAAAATTTTTTAATAAAAATATAATATTAACTTTGTTAAAAGATAATAAAAGTGCTTTTAAATTTAAGAAATTTAAATTTTCTTAGAAATTATTAACCTACTCCGTTCTTTTTTTTAGAACTAATTATTAATAACTTCTAATAAAGTACAAAATGCGTACTTACTCCCTTATTTTTTTTAAATAATTTACCTCACTTTTAAAATTTGTTCATTTTCAGTTTTTAAAAAACAATTTATATGAAAAATTTTAAAACAATTTTGTGGAAATACTTATTAGAAGTACTTGCTCCTTTTTTTCTTAGTATGTATTTTGTCATATATCTATGTATTTCTTTCCATTTATCATATTTTTATATCATAACATTTGTTATTATAATCTCTATACAACATATTGATTTTCGTTTTAATATTTTTTATTTTATTATTTTTTTTTTTTCTGATTTAAGGTTTTAGCTTGTCTTTTCTTTGTTTGCCATTTTCCCCATATTTATTTATATTTTTTGTTCTTTTAATACAAATATGTGAAAGGTTTTTTGTTAGTATTTTTTTTTATTTGTTTTTTTTTTCGCTTTGACCATATTCATTTATTTTAATGGTTGAATAATTATAATTATTGTATACACGGCACGAGCAGTTTATTTGCTTCTTAGTGTTTCTTCATACAAATTGAAATCTTATTAAATTAAATGATTTAACTTTAACAGGGCAAGTTTTTCAAGCTTTTCGTTTGGAAAATAAGCATTTGCATATTTCAAAAGAATTTCACAAAAATGCTTGTTTTTTAAATCTTTGCATAAATTTGTTAGTTAGTTTTCTTAACAAAAACAATTTTTTTTGTAGTTCAATCAAATGATTGCTAAAAATTTTGTATTGTATTGTAAAGAAAAAAATTCGAACGCGACAAATATGATATTTAAAATTAAAATAGTTATATTTTTATAAAAATCGAAATCTATCAGAGATTTAAAGTTAAAAAATGCATATTTGTGCATATTTTTTACATATTAACATATAACAATGCATAAATTCGTTGGCTTTTATATACATATTCATGCTATTTTTGGATATTTCTGTGCATATTATACCATTTTTTCGTGCTTTTTCAAGTGCATATTTTAATTTTTCTTTGCATATTTAAACTTGCCCTGATTATAAAGTATATACTATGGAGATAGACTCAATCGTCGTACATACCAAAAGTAGATAGCAAACAGCGTTTTAAAGAAAATTGTGATAAGAATATGTAATTTGTAATAAATATCACAACTACAATATAATTATGGCAAACAATGTATGAAGTTGTGAGTGAGTATAATTTTATTTTATTATTTACAAATATTTAAATATAAAATTATAACAAATATACACACATATGTATATGTGATTAATATAGACAGATCTTATTGTAGCTAATATGTACTAATGTAAAAAATCGATCAAAGATTTCTACCGCTTAAATTTATAGTCGCTGCAGTTTGATGTTTAAGCAACTTGATTTCCACATGTCAATTTCAGTCAATTTTAAAAAAGTTAATTTGGTCACTGTTCTGAACATAGCATTTAAAATTGTATTATTATTTAAATAAAATTTACAAGTATTAGCTAAAAAAAAGCAATTAAATTAAAATTAAAATATTGAAAATTTTAGACATATGATAAGTATAAATTCGTAGGTGTCAAGTCTTTTTATTAATCAACTTTGAACAGTTTTTTACAACATTTCAATACTGGTATTTAAAACAATTTTGAATAAAAATTCTATCTGAAAATTCTATTGAAATAAAATTCTATTCGTTTTGCAATTACTAATAAAATTAAGAAAAGTACCTTCCATTTTTAATTTACCGTTAAAACGTGATATTTAAAAGGGGAAATACTAGCAAATACAATCGTGGCTAAACAATGAATTTTATAATAAATAAATGTATAATTTTAATTAAAAAAAGCTCTGTTAAAAATGTTAATTTAAATATAACATTAATGTGGCTTTTAAAATTGTATTATTGTGATTGACAGTCGGAAAAGCAATAATGCAATTTTTCTTTATTTTAGGATTTTTAATATGTGATTAAATCTGTATAATATATATATATACAGTTAGGGACAAAACTATTTGTACACCTCATATATTTCGTATACCTTCACGCACATTTTCAACAGATCCGCTGTTTTTATACTTGCTTACAATGTATTGTACTGTGGAATGTTGCAAATTTACTAAATTACTTATATTCCGGAGAGATTTTCCTTTTTTATGTTCATCAATAATTAAATTTTTAATATCCAAACTCAACTCTTTTCGCTTTCCCATTTTTGATGTGCTTATTATTCAAAACGTTAAAACCAACTTCTTATTTTGTAAAATAAAACTCGATTAACGAAGAAAATATAATGGTATTTAAAAAAATCATCATACAAAGTACTGATGTACAAATACTTTTGTCCCAAAGATTTTTACTTAAATTGTACTTTTTTTAACAATTTGTTATATATTAATTTATTTTTTATCAAATAATTCAATAAAAATGAACCTGAATTAAAACTACATATAATAATTTTTTATTCTTTATAAATTATTGAAGATATACGAAATGCATGGGTGTACAAATAGTTTTGTCCCTAACTGTAGATATTTACGTTTTTAATTAATACATGAATAATTACAAGCGAACATTTAGGCTAAATAATTGATATAAAAACTGCAATATATTTACAAAACTATGTATACAAATTGATTATTATATTTATTTTATGAATTGTGTTCATACAAGGTTATTATGTAAGATTTTATTTTTATGAATAACGTATTATGTTACAATTCATTAATGATATAATAAGGCATAATGATAATAATGATGCATATACACCTTGATTTGTATTGCAATATTATTTTTGAATAGTTATTCCGGTTGACTGTCAATATGCATTCATTATGACTATGAATGAATATCCTTCCCTATACTTACAACATTTTTTACGTATTTCATTCTATGTCACATTTATTTTTCTTCTTTCTTTTTATGTTTAAAACATTTAACACTAAAATATAGTTAGTTCATTTGATATTTTATTATTGTTCATTGTGCTTTCTTTCATACAAATAATTCTCATTTTAATCTATAATCTGTCTTGTCATTCATCAAATACACGCACACTCGTATGAATGTCAGTAAAAATAATAATAATAAATTTCCTTGCTTACTATTGTATATAGAATTCTATTCTTTAGTTATCAATTCTATGAGTGTTTTTTTATTTTTACGAGAGTAATCAAAAAAGGTTCTACATAAATCTAATGTAATGATAATATGTTATACACAAATTGATCAATAATGATTTCAAAGTACAATTGGTGAATATATAAAATAGAAACTAATTTTGTAAAATATTTTTGGCATATAAATTATTTTAGTTTTTCAAAAATGTATATGGAAATTTTTTAAAGTGAGGGTTAAATATATATTTTTTAATCAATAAAAAAAATGTTCTCTTTTATTAGGAATTAATTTTTCTTTCTTAATACATATTATTAAATCCAAACTCTTATAGCGTTTTCTTTTCGGACTTAAATGTGATCTATTCAGAAAAATTTAATAATGTAATTGTCTCAGATGTTCCTTTCGAATTGTGTTGCCTTTGAATTAAAAAAATATGTTTCATGTTTTACATTTTTGCGGGAAAAATTGTAGTTTAATTTTAATGCTTACATATATTAAGCATTTTGGAAATTTTACCAAAAATTAAAATTTCACCTTAAATCTAAACATTTACTAAAAATCCAAAATTTCATTAAAAATTCGTAAATTTTACAAAAATATGAAATATCACCAAAAATGTTAAATATCACAAAAAGTTCAAAATTTTATCAAAAATTCAAAATTTAACAAAAAAAAAACTTAAAATTTTGCCAAATCACATAAAATAATAAAAATTTTGAAATTTACTAAAAAATCCGATCTTCGATTAATTGTTTCTTATAATTTATAAGAAACAATTAATAAGTTATAAATACTTTAAAAAATAACACAATACAGAATTGGTCACACATTTGTTGTTCTGTTGTTATCATAAAAAGGCTACCATTTTTTTAGGGTAAGTAATCCTTAAATAATGTTACAAAATAACGATTAAAGTAATATGTTTCTTCTATTAAATTAACTTTACGGTGCAACTGTTTTAAAAGGATAGTTACTCCTGCCTTCATATGATTCTGTTCGTATATTTATGTATGTATATGTCCTGCTAAAAATAATAGATACACCTAAGTTCGCTTAATATATACAGTGGTGGCCACGAATTTAAGACACGACATTTCACTTATATATTTCTGATAATTTTTACATCTTATCGAACAAATTTTAGATCCATGTTATTTTTTAAAGATCCTAGTAATGTTATGAAAAAAAATCAACAATAGTTTGTTACCTATATTTAGTTTCCAATTTTTATTTACATATTATACAGATTAATACAAGTTTAAGCCTGGTCATGAATTTAGGACATAGGCAAAATAAAAGTTAATTCACAAAAGTAAAGCTCAGCTTCATAAAACAATATTAGTATTTGGTGGGAAATCCTTTATTTTGAATCACAGCAGCGCATCTCCTGGGTAAACTTTCAACTAAGGCCATACAGCGCTCCTTTGGAATGGCATACCAAGCCTTTTGAATTTCTTCCCATAAATCAGTCAAATTTTTTGGCTTTACTGCTCGTACATGCTCCTCAACATCATTCCACAAGTTCTCAATTGGATTGAGATCCGGGGATTGAGCTGGCCATTTCAGAACTGTGATATTATTTTCCTCTAAGCAACTCTTCACTAGGCGTGAAGTGTGCTTAGGGTCATTATCATGCATAAATTTCCACATTAGAGGCATGTTGTCTTCAGCGAATGGTATCATGATGCTTGTCAGTATGTTTTTGTAAATATGCTGGTCCATTTTATTGATAATCTTCTGAATGGGACCTACACCATGCCAGGAAAATGCTGCCCACACCATGACATTTCCACCACCATGCTTAACCGTTTTAAGGGTGTACTTTGGGTGATGCTCCAGGTTTGGAGGACGCCATACGTACTGTTTTCCATCAGAACCAAAGCGACAAAACTTCGACTCGTCGCTCCAAAGTATATTTTTCCAAAATGTCATCGGCTTATTGAGATTTTCTCTTGAAAACGCTAGTCGGGATTTAATATTTTTTTTTGACACAAGTGGTTTACGTTGTGCAATACACCCACGTAAGTTCTTCTCATTCAGACGTCTTCTTATTGTCCTGGACGATATATTAATACCAAAATCCGATGAAATCTCATTTTTAATTTTACTTGAGCTCTTGAAAGGATCTTTAGCAGCTGATTTATAAATTAAGCTATCCTCCCTGGGTGTAGTTTTTCGGGCTCTAGGGTGCTGTTTGACATTTTTGGTAGTGCCATGTTGCTTGATGTGTTCCAGTGCATTGTAAATCTTGGATCTGGAACATTTTAGTAGCTTGGAAATTTCCATTACTGTTTTTCCATCAGTATTCATTTGTTGGATCAATTTTCGCTCGGCATCCGAACTCCAAGTACCTCTGGCCATTTCTAACTAAATATTTTGATGTATTCTAACATTAAATGGAATAAAACATTCATTACTTACCTTTTAGCTTCAAAAAACACCAAAAAATCACTTAAAAACAAAATATTTCTTATATGTTTTAAATTCGTGACCAGCTTCAAAAGCACGTTTTTACGAAAATATAATAAAAACAGCAACAAAATGTATACACAAACAAAACCAAATAACGGTAATTGATCTTAACATTACAGGGTACACTGAAAAATTAACAAAATCTAATTTTATATTGCAGGGTTGTAATAATTATCACAACTTAGTTCGTTACATGTCGTGTCTTAAATTCGTGGCCACCACTGTAGAAGAAAAAAGACACGTTTTCATTTATTAAAAAATTAAAATTAGTTTATACCAATTTTAATCAATTAAGAAAGTAGAAAGTAAGAAAGCTAAACAAGTCATAAATTATATTAGATTATATGGTAACTTCATAATTATACTGATGAGTACGCAATTTTGATGCTCATAATAATAGAAATAACCACTTACGTTTTTATCAAAAATTATTATGTAATGTTAAAGAAGGACTAATATTCTCTATACCCATCTTTATTTTGGCCAACTTTCTGCATTCATCAGACAAGTTTCCAATGGAGACTTCCACTATTTTTTTTATATTTTACCCTATAATTCATCTCTATTTTTGAAAATTTCTTTCGACAGACTTTTTTCGAACAATTCATCAAGTTATCTATAGGATTTGGATCCGGAGATGGACTTGGGCAGCTTAAAGCATTTGCGTTTTTGTGGGAGAACATTAGCTAACCTAGAACTTTGTTTGGGGCCATTATCTTGCTCGAATGATCAAGGTAAATGGCACTACTCTACGGCATATGGAAACATAACAATTTCCAGTATATCCCAGTACCCATATGCATTTATTGTATTTATCAATGTGATAAATAGGACCATTTGAATTAAATTAAAAGTATACCCAAACCTTTATATTTTCACCTCACTCTGAAACAGTCATCTTTGTGAATTTAACGTGGAATTGCTTTCCTATGGGGAGGCGGACACTTCTTTGGAAGTCCTTTCCAAACAAGTTAGTTTTTATTTCGCCAGAAAATAATATGTCTCTCCCTTTTTTTCCGCCTTCACTTTTGGGCTAAAGTAAATGTTTTTTTTTTTTTTAAATTTTAACCGTATCTTTAAATTGTGTATACACAATGATGGAACTTTTCTGGCAATTCTTTCCGGAAATTTGTCTTGTACAAAATGAAGACGAACTCTTTGCGGTCCTGATCTATCAAAAATTTCAGCTGAAATAGCCTTCAGAGAATTGAAGGGGTACTTTTTTTGCCTATAAAATAATCCTTCAATCTGATTTTGGGGTTATCGGTAATCGTTTGATTTTGATATAAAGCATTTTGTAGAAAGTGTACAAACCCCTACTTGCAATTTCAAGCAAGTTTTTTCTTGGTTTGAACAATTTTTCTTTCCTATTTGGTACAATAGTTGTTTCATCCTATTTTTTATGTCAGAATGCTATTTCTTTATAATATTTTTAACCTAAATGCAACTTTCCTTATTCTTTAATGTTAAAACTATCAAAAAAGTACAATAGAATTCGACTTAATATAAAAAAGTTACAAAAAAATTAACTGTATCGAAAACGTATGTGTAAATCAATTTATATGCATATACTTGCCATATTTTTCATTAAAGTGGCATCATCCCATAAGTTGTATCTATTATTTTGAGCAGGTGTGTAAATACATGTATGTGTCTGACTTTGCGTATAAACCTATGTGTGTAAGTTTGGCTTAGTATATATGTATGTATGTAGTAGTATTCAGAGATAAACTAGGTTATTAAGTAAAAAATTCTTTGAAATACACAAAATGCACTATTAGAGATGATCTAGATAGAGATGATCAAACATATTTCAGCACTTCAGAAATTTTACACACAACATATGTTGTTACATATATGTAAAATTCATGTTAAAGTTATTTATCATTTGTTAAAAGACCTAACTAACAAACTATTCAATTGTCTCTGATTTTATTCCGTTTTTAACCGATCGAATTTTGAATATTCTACTTTTTTTTCCTTTGTAAAATTATATAATTTAACATGTTTTTTCCTCGACTTAAGTAAAACTTTTCTGGACCAACTAATTATATATTATATCAGGTGAATTGAAAATTTGGCTAGAAGTAGTAGTACTAAAAGTAGTTTTATATATATAGATAAATCGTAATAGTGTCGAATCAAACCAAAGTTAAATTAGTTTCCTATTTAAATTCGAATAATCTTAGGACCCTAATAAAATCGGTGACTTTTATAAATATGTGGTAAATGTACAAGGTTTTGCAAGAAAAAAATAAAATAGAAAAAAAACTTAATCTCAATGGATTTGTTTTGTATTAATATAAGTGAATGTGCGAATTTTTATAATTTTTTATAATAATTTTTATAATAATATACCCCCCATCAAAAAGATGGGGGGTATATTGATTTTGTCATTCCGTGTGTGACATGTCGAAGGAATCATCTAAGACCTCGCAAAGTATATATTTTCTGGGTCCTGGTTAGATTCTGAGTCGATCTAGCTATGTCCGTCCGTCTGTCTGTCTGTTGAAAGCAGGATAGAGCTCGAACGGGGCAACGTAGGGAGACGAAATTTGGCACAAATATTTATCTTATATAAGGTTTGTTTGGTATTGAAAATGGGCAATCGGTTAATATCGGTTAATAAACAAACAAGTTATGGGCTAAAAACTAGAAACACAGGGTGTCCGTTAAATACTTTTCAGCTGATATTTCTTAAATAAAAGCACGTACGACAACGAAATTTTGTACGTATAGTTCGGGGGTCTATATAAACTCGGAAACCAAAAATGGGCGTGGTCCGCCCACTTCCCATATAAGGTGAAAATCAACGAAATTGTGTTCAAATAGTTCAAGGACCAATGTAAAGTCGGAAACAAAAAATGGGCGTGGTCCGCCCACTTTACCGCCCCCTTCCATATAATGCAAAATTTGAAAAAGTTGATGGTGGGTATATAGATTCGGCCGGGCCGAATATATTCGCGCTTGTTTTTATTTTATTTTTTCTCAACAATAATTATTACATGTGATGATGATGGTGATGAGTGCATTTCATTATTATTTGTATTTCTATGGGTTTTTGATTGCAAAGTGTTAAGTTACAGTTGTTGTTGCTGTACTTGTATGTATTTACATTATGAAAGAGATAATATTTCTTTTGGTTTGTTGCTTTTTTTTTTTGTTATTTTCATATACACAAGTTTTTAGTACATTTAAAAAATATTCTATATGCGAATTATAGTTACATAATTTTATCACAATTAACAATTATTTTTTTGTTTGATATGTGTGTTTGTATTTGCTAAATTACTCTAATTACTTAAAATTAAAAAAAAGCAATAATAATAAATTTTTGGATAATTGTTACAAGTATAAAATGAAATACAGTTCACTATCAATGTGGTAGTGATAAATATACTAAACTATTTAAATTTGCATTATTATTGGTTTAAACAATGTTTATAGTATCCATTTTGTTTAAACAACATGTATTCAAGTTAAACAAAGAATTTTTCTAAAAATATAATTTTAAAACGGTAAAGGAAATTCATTCACATTTTACTTTTTCTTTCTCTTGGTGTTTCACTTTTCATATTTAGTAACTTTATCGATTTTAAGTTTTATATATAGTATATATTTTTATTTTCCGACATCTATCCATTAATAGCAAACATTATTTCGTTAAAAATATTCAACACATACATTCATCCAAATATAACGTTCAATTAAATATTTAAATTGTTTACTTTTCATCATAAAATTTTCAAACCTTTTTTTTTTGGATTTCGGCACGTTTGTTTTGACAAATATTACTTGTAAAAATGTGCTATTCTAAACACAAAGCTAATGATTTTTATGAGGGGCTAGTCATTCATTTTTTCATGCAACCAAATGATGGTGAAGTTGAAAGAAATACTTATTTAAAACGAAGTTTGTATATAGAATTGTTTCGGTTGAAAGCCTTATTTTAAGTACTTAAGGAAGTATAGCATACGAGATTTTTTTTTTTTAATAAAATGTTCATAATTAGTAGGTTTAAATTGTTATTATCTTAAATATATTTGTAAAATTTTTTATTATAGATTTTTATTTTGAAGCATTATAGATAGGCTATTTTATTTAATTAGGTTTAATGTTTTTATTATTTAACGAATTTTAAAGTTTCATAAAAATATTTTTTATCTTTTAACATAACCTTATTTAACTTCATTCTGTGAAATATTACAAACATATTAAGGTTTACTTACATTGAATACTATTAGTATTACTGAGAAATATAATAAACATTCTTACTTTAAAATATTGTTTCTAATTTTAAATTTGTGCAAATTATTCTCAAAGCTTTTACTTCCTTTATAAGACTAGCTGACCATTAGGTTTATTTTATATTTATTTTTATATTTGACTGTACATTAGGGTGGTGCAAAATTCCATTTTGCGAGCTACGTTTAAACGTACCTAAAATTATGAAAGTGGATATCATTTAGATCACACTTGCCAAAGCTCAACTTCTTACGATGATTGCAACTAGATGCTACACAGCCATTTACGTCGATAATCTTAGAACAAATCTTAAAAATTTTTTTATCACTAATATTTATGATTATCTATCAAACGATAGCTAAAGAAAAATAAATGTTATTTATTTTCCAAAATGGCTAATAGGAAGGACAAAATCGACATTACAAAAAAAATACGTGGAAATAAAAAGTAAAATTGTTCTATGCAATTTTATGTTTACTTTTTTCCAAAAATTATAAAATATGGGTATAATAATTTTTTTATTAGCTATCGTTTGATGTATATATTATTAATTTTGGTCAGCATAAATTGTTATGGGCGTGTGGCATCCTGTTCCAATCATCGTAGGAAGTTGAAATTTGGCAAATATATTCTAAATGACATGCTCTTTCATAATTTTGGGTACGTTTAAAAATTATATACACTTTGGTTATCTTCATACAATGTTGGACCACACTACTGTACATATTATTTTATTATTCATAAAACATCCTTTTTTATCTCTTTTGCTTTCATATTTATTAATAAAGCTATTTTATTTTTATACTTTTAGGTTTTCCAAACGTTATGAGCTTCCGCTTCTCGTCCAGAGTGTAGTAATGAATGTAACAATGTTCCTAATGATACATTTGTGCGTTAAGGTAAAACGTGGCAAAGCCAACAGAGAACGTACATTTTTAGGTAAGTGTCCAATTAAATAAAAATAACACTGTTATTATGTCGAAACAGGAATTTCACAGTTTATTGCACAGTAGACTCGCGGAAACGTGAACTAATTTTTACCACGGATGTTCACGTTTTCGAGACTGTTCACGTTTTTGATTTGTATACATAAATACAAAACTTTTTGTTTTAACCAACAAAAACAGGTATTATATTCTTCTAGGATTAGAAATAAAAATATTTTATTCTTATTCGGGGTTTTCCCAATTTTTAAACACCAAAAATTAAAAAAAAAAATTGTTCACGTTTTTGTGCTTAATTTTTTGTTCACGTTTTAGAATAGTTTGTGTACAAAATATCGTTGACGTTTCACCTTATATGGGAGGTGGGCGGTAAAGTGAGCGGACCACGCCCATTTTTCGTTTCCAAGTTTATATCGACCCCCCAACTATCTGTACAAAATTTCGTTATCGTACATGCTTTTGTTTAAGAGATATCAGCAGAAAAGTATGAAATGAAGCTACAACGGACACCCTGTGTTCTAGTATTTTGCCCATTACTTTTTATCAACCGATTTTGCTCATTTTCAATACCAAATAAACCTTATATAAGATAAATATTTGAACCTTATATAAGATAAATATTTGAGCCAAATTTCGTCCCCCTAGGTTGTCCCGTTCGAACCCTATCCTGCTTTCAACAGACAGACAGGCAGACGGACGGACATAGATCGACTCAGAATCTAACCAAGACCCAGAAAATATATACTTTATGGGGTCTTAAATGATTCCTTCGGCATGTTACACATGAAACGACAAAATCAATATACCCCCCATCTTTTTGATGGTGGGTATCATAGCTGTAACTTATGAATGAAATAAAAAATAAAAATAATTTTTATTTCATTTCTATTTCTAGTTTCTAATTAAAAATGTTTGTTAATCAATATATTATCTTTTGAATAAAAATATTAAGGATTTTTATTTATACTAAAACGATTGAATTTATTTTAAATTTGTATCTGATTGAACAAAATAAATTAAAAATTAAAATATTTTATTTAACCAAAAGAAAAACAAATATATTTTTATAAGAAGATAATCAAAAGTTTTTTATTTGATTATTTTGAAGTTTAATAATATTCATATGTATTTTATTTAAATAAAAAAAAGTTCAACAAATCTTTCTGATTTTTATTCAAAAACTTTATATTCAAATAGAAACATTTAAAATAAATATTTTTATTATTTTATTCAACAAAAACTCCAAAAAATAAAAATATTCAGCCTCAAAAGGCTTGAATAACAAAAAATTATAAAATTTTTTCCAATATTCAAGTATAAAAAAATATTTTACTTATTTTTCTTTTTCAAAGTAAATTTAAAACAAATTCATGTTGAATAAAAATATTCAAAAGTTTTCTATGAATAAAAAAAAATTAATTGTTTTAAAACAGATATTATTTTATTTTTAAAATGGAAAATAAAATAAAGAACAATTGTATTCAAACTAAAGAAATAAAATATATTTTAAAATTAGTTAAAGACTTGGGAATTTGATTTATATTTTATAAATTCATATTCGAATACTTTTGTGGGAATTTTATTTTATCTAACTTGATAACAAATGGAATAATATTTAAATAATTTGTAACTGAAAATCATATTACAAAGAGTATAAAATAATTTTAAAGAAATTTATTTCTAAAAATATAAATAAAATATTAAAATAATTTATTTTTAACAAATATTTTGATTGAAAATATTAACAATGAACAGCTATGGTGGGTATAAAAATATAATAATCTAAAAAAGTCAATTGTTTTAAAAGAAATGCTTAAGTTACAGCAGTTTTTCATCGGAGTTCATTTGAGTTTTTAATTTGGAAAATATTTTACTGTTACATCTCAACGTTTTTTGTCAGTAACACTAAAATGAAGAATATTTTTTAGTGATTTGTTATAAAAATTCAAAAACAAAAAAAATAAAAAAAAATAATTATTTTTGGATTTTTTATTCAGGCTCAAGTTCATTATTGTAATAATTTTTGTAGAATAAAGATAAATATTTTTATTAGACACTAGCAGGATGGAATGCATTTTCTGATCCGCAACGATCTTTATCAGCATCCATTGTGCCTTTAGTGCTGATGAAGATTGTTGCGGATCAGAAAATGCATTCCATATTTATATGTAAAAAGTAATTTATTTGATTAAATTAATTGCAAACAAACAATGAACAAAGTTTTTCCGTTTGCACGACAAATCGATCGTTGGGATCGTTTTTTATTCCAGTCACACTCGGCTAAAAATTGTCAACTCAGTGACAACTGCATAACGCACCGAAAGTTTTTTTATCCCATGGAAAAACTTTCGACAACAGTCCAACTATACAACAACAAAAAAATTAATAGAATAATTATGCAGTTTCGGAACGGCTGGTCCAATTTTATTGAAATTTTAATATTACTCATATATTGCATACAATCTTGTTATGAAAAGTGATCATAAAAAGAAGTGAAAACAATAAATACCCATAAATACTTTGAAAAAGTGCTTCGAAATATCCAAAGTATTAGACTTTGGAATCATTTCGGCAATGATGACCCAAAATCTGTCGCATAGTGTTATCAAATTAAAAACAATTTTTAATGTTATTTTTATTAACTCTTTATATTTGAATATTCAATGAATACCCCTAATATGAGCAAAAACCAAAAAAACTGTGAAATTGCCTATTTTTAAGTATTCTGCTTGTCTAAGCGTAAAAATAACTACTTGTAATAATTTTTGTATTTTTTCTTTTTATTTATTTTTTGCGTTATTTTATTACTATCGCCACTAATAATTTATTGCTATAAATTTATTACTGCATGCATTACTTTGCGAAAACAAAAACTTAAACCATCATAATACAACATGTGAACGAAACAGGTGATGATCTGCGTCTACCGAAAGCGGTAATGACAGACACCGACACAGCAGGTTCAGTTTCGATATCAACGGAAGCAGGTCCATTGAAACGTGCCCGTTCACGGCATTATCTAAATGGTATGTAACACAACCAATAATTTTATATTTTTCTCAAAAAATATATGTATTTCACTAATAAATAGGGTTAATGTTTTTTATTTTTATTTATGTTAATTATTGTTGCATTCTTTGAACTTATTTATATATATTTTGTATACATTTTTAGATCTTGATTTAAAGTATTTTTGGAACTGGACAGATTTTCAATCATACTTGGATTTCATGCTTGTTGTTTGGGCTGTGGGAGCTGCCATAACATATCTAATGCTTTCCGTTGATTGGTTTATGGAAACGGTTGGTTTTGTTGCCGTCTTTACAGAGGCCATGTTAGGTTTGTTTGTCTTCTGAATTTATTAAAATATTTAATATTTTCTTTCAATTAATGTGTGTTTATTTGTTCTATGTTTTAGGAGCGCCTCAATTTGTACGAAATTTTAAAAATAAATCAACATATGGTATGAGTATACATATGGTGTTCATGTGGACGGTGGGTGATATGTTTAAGACTGGTTACTTTATTGCAAGAAAAGCACCGTCCCAATTTTGGATATGTGGCACATTACAGGTCGGTTGGATAGAAAATTCAAGAGAATAACTATTTTATGATTCTAAGATATTAATTTATTTACTACAATGTAGGTGAGTCTTGATTTAGCGATATTAATGCAGGTATGGATATATCGACATAACTCTAAGCCTCGTGATGTTCGACGCGGAGATTAGCAGTTTGCCCCCGAAGAACAACAACAACAACAGCAACAAATACAAAATACACAACAACAAAATTCTCACATTAACAACAATCTTAACAACAACAATTCCGACAGCATTAGTCAATCCATACCGAATACAATTAGCAGTGGCAGCGGCGATGATCATCTCTTAACTGCCCACGCTGATGATGAATTCAATAAAAACTATCACGATAATCGTGCATTTCAATACCACAATAATAACTCACTCAACCGTAAGGGAGGCAAAAACGTAACAACAAAAACATCCTTAACCAAAGATGATGATAAAGATAAGAATGGTTTAGATGTACTCGATGTGGTCATCGTCCACAAGGGCTATAGAAACCTTAAAGATGATACTGGTGGCTTAGCCAATAATATTTGCTCTTGTAAGCAACAAATATTAAGTGAACCCCGGAAAAGGCATAATGCTACACAGACTCCCACATCAATGATTAATTGGGAACAAAGTTCGGGCGAACGTCACAGTAGAAAGAATGAGTTGCACAAACAGTGCTACTGTTGTGAAAAGCATTGTACATGTGTGGGTGCAGCGTCAAAGAGAAGGAATTATTGTAATTGTTCTGAGGTTCAAAGGTACCAACACCACTGCCAACATAATGTAGCACCTACCTCACGCTGCTGCTGCTCGGCAATACACCATCCACACTACTATTCTCGCCATCAGCATGCAGCAATTATGTCAGGAAATGATAAGAATGCAACAGCAACAACATCAGCTGTATCAGATTATGGCCATTGGCCAGTTTGTGCAAAAGATCGTAGTTTTAAACGACATAAACGTTGCTCTTCAGGACGTCACAATCGTCCGCCTCATATGTATCATTTACATAAAAAACATTGCTCCTCTGTGGGCCATCTTCCAAATACCTGTACCAAGTCTTCCCTGGATTCTAGTGATGATCAAAATCAACGATTATCATCTTCAGCCGCGTTGCAAGAAATTGCCATAGAAATAGATGCAGCTACCATGACCGAAGACAACACCACAACGGCTACATCAAATTTTGCTTTTAAAATGGCAGCCGACAGTGCTCTTGCACCTATTATACGAGCACCTCTACACGTTGACAGCGACGATGGTGGCAGAGGAAAACGTCTAAAGAGAAGATCATCACTGAATTCGAACACCACCATCGAAACGGATGAGTTGTCAAATGAAGACGTAATGGATAGTGACATGCGTGGTTATAGCGGAGGTGCTCGTTGTTATTGTCATTGCTGCGATCATACGCATATGAATGATGCTTTCGCCATAAGACCTATACAAAATGAATGCGTCAAAATCAAACGCAAACGTTTTATAGCAGCCGATGATTATTGCAGTAGCTGTTCAAGATGCTCTAGTTGTTCTTGTTCTCACGTACATTCTAGTAGTTGTAGCAGTTTTGAAGAATGGCCTTTAGAAGGTCGACATTCCACGCGTTCAGCACCCCATGGTTCACACGCATTCACAGTGTCAGCCGATTGTCATCGTTGTCATCCACAAAGACAAACTTCTCAGACGAGCACGGAAGATATGGAGGGCCAAGATCACGACGACGACCTTAATGGTGAAGTAGAGGAAGAGGTCCAACCCCAACCTTTAGTCCAAGAAACCACCGATAGTTCTGCTCGTACTAGTCGTCGCAGCAGTGTTAGCATTAGTTTTTGTTCTTGCAACTCCAACACTTGCTGTTATTGCAGTGTCAGCTGCGAAGACACGCATACTGGTCACATGTGTACTGCCAGAGATGCAACAATAGCCTCTTTAACATTAAGCAAACTTGGTACATTCGAGGGTGAAGAAGGACACTCCAGTACCTTAACACCGCTTACAAATCCCTCCTCAGTTGTGTCCACACCAGGTGATGAAGGAGATGTTACCATACGTAGCTTAAGTAATGCTTTCTCTGAAGATACCTCTTCCCAAAGTCATTCGGCTGAATATTTTTCACTCTCTTCCACCAATCAAATGTCACAGGGAACACCTCGTAAATTCCCAATAAATACTAAAAATGTATCATCAACAACTGCTAGTACTGGTGTCAGTTCATCGGGTATACCAAATGTGGAAGTCATTGACACAACAACTAATACGACCGCAAGTCAGGGAGATGATACAAATGGCCATAAAGGACGTAAAGCCTGTAAACACTATAGTAAACATCATCGTCACAAACGGGTCGATTCTCCTGTAGATTCATACTTATGACGAAGTGTTTCGCTGGTCACTTGGCCAGCCATTGATGTAAATTCTTTACTGCAACAAACCATACGCCAATCAGCCATACTACAGGAATCAATAAGCACAACCAGAGAAGTCGATAAGAGGGATTTACCTGCGACAGGGAAAATTAAAAGGAAATCGCCTCAGCATTTAACTGCCGTTCAACATCAGCAGAACCAACGTCATCATCGCGATTTATCAATAGGAAGTAATGATTCTTCATCAGCTACTCTAACCTCAATTGTAACCATTGCGAAATTTCCACCCCAATCGTCGTCGACTTCTTTGCATACATCGCGGTCTCTGTCACTATGTTCGACACCTCAGCAGCCGTCGATACAATCATTGTCGGCTGTAACGGCAATTCGCAACAGCAATGGTTCGACTGTAGTGACAACTACAACGTCAGCTCCAAATACTGGCCGAGTTAAGCGTACTTCAAAGTTTTCGCCATTGGCAGCCGAGGCTTTTAATTGTGATCCTCTGCTTAATGCGGCGCAAGAGAGACGTTCTACCGAGATTATTTTATAGCAACTTTGCCATCTTGTGTGTGAGCTTTGTAAAACAAAAATTGTTTTCCTTATGGATTCTACTCTCATGTGGTATTGGTGTTTCTTAACATATTAACTTTGTTTTAGTAAATTATATTATAATTATAATTCAGTTCTATTCCATTTTTACAATTTTCAAACTTGAAACAATAGATTAGTTGGTTAGTTTTGGAATAGTTACTGATTTAAAACCAAGTCAAAGGCTGTGCATTAATTTGTTTCAACAAAAATAATGATAATAATTTCGTATGTGTAACATTAAAATTTTTTAAGATTAATAACTTTTTTAGTGACGAATCTTGTACACTATATACAAACTTTTAATTCTGCCATATTTCCTTATTCTAAATTTCTTTCTACACAACTATGTGTATTCTTGTCTTATGCTTTCTTTAGTAATTTTAAGATAATTGTTTGAAAATTAAATTAGAAAAGCGAATGTTGTTGTAAAATTTGATATTAATTTGAAAGAAAACTTTGTAATTTAATAAATTGTTGTTTCTCGGGGGTTATTTTTTATATAAAAAAAAAAAAATTAATACAAAAATGTCCGTAAATATTTCGAAATCAAAATATTGTAAAATATGGAAACTTTTAGAATTAACAAGAACAAATTATATTAAAAGAAATATTTGCCCAATTCACAGCATCTGTTGTATCATTCTAACAATTTATGTTATGCTTAAAAGCACTTTTTACATCTATAAAACAATACAACAGAGATGGTGAATTAGGTAATTGTTGAAATCTTGAAAGAAAATGCTCTGCATTTTTTAAATATAATGAAACATTCTTGAAAGAAGTTTCTCATTAATATTTTTTTTTCTGTTAAAAATAAACTCGCAGCCAAAATAGCTACAATTAGTTCAAATTTAAAGTTCTTATTTCTTATGCTATATTTTTATTTTTTTATAAATTTATTACTTTCTTTCTTGGAATTATAAAATTTTAGTTAAACATTTCGTAATTAAATTATACAATAAACATATCCATACTAGAAAAATTAAATTATAATTTTACACGATCTCTGATAAAAAAAAATAACAAATAAAAACAATATAATATGAATATATATACAAAATAATAACTAATTAAGAAAGAACTTCAAATCAGAGACTTATTAAGAATTTATTAGTTTTTATTGTTTTATTTATTTAAAACACACACCGCATATTCATATCATTTTTTCTTCTTCGATTTATGTAAGTTTAGTTAAATTTTTTAATTGACCATAATAATTTTAGATTTAAATTATTATTTTTCAGTAGCGTTAAGTATAAAAAAAAAATTATATACATGTTTATAAATTTAAAAAAAATTGAAATATAAACAAAAAACAATCTCTTAAAAAAAATCCGAAATAATATTGCTTTTTTTTTTGCTTGCATCTTTTGTGTTGTATATTAATGCAAAAAAGATGAAAAGACTTTGAAAAAAGTTCTTAAAATAATTTTTAAAAAGAAACAAACAAAAAAACTACTTCCTTACGAAAAATTGAGATTCCGTTAAAAACACACAAATATTGAGTCAAAAACCATTATTAAAATATGAATTAAAAAAAAAAAAAAAAAAACGAACAATAAAAAATAAACTCAAAAGTATTAATTAATTAAACGACCAATATAGTTTGGCATGAAATTTACAGAAAACTAAAACAAACATAAATATATTATACCACACCTAAATTTAAGGATTAAAGAAAAAAATCTCAAAGAAATACAAAATATATTGATTAAACAAACCCTAAGGGTTAATTATTACATTTTGTTGATTAGTATGTAGCTTTTCTGTATAACTAATTAATAAATTAATTTTAGTTAAAAATGGATCATAAAAATTATTCTAAAATTAAAAATTGTTAGACCTTATATATTACAAGGTCTTAATGAAATTAAATTATTAAACACTAACTAACTAAAGCAAACATGGTAACAAACCATTTAATAAAAGGTAAATGAGAAATATGTATAAGAGAAATTTTGAATTTGTTATGCTCTGCGTTATAGTTATAATTTTTATAATTATCGAAAAATTTGCAAATATAGAAAAACAACAGAAGTAAATTTAAATTATGTCCTTATCTTAAGGATTCAATTGAAAAGTATTAGATAATCCAAGAATATTAGTAACATTCAGATTACGCAAACTTAATTTAATTTTAGGTACTAATAATATACAAGGAGAACTATTAAATTTTAAAGTTTAAAAAAAGTCCATTGTTTATTTTTAATTTTTTAGTTAGTGTTTTTATATAAATTATATTTGGAAAACTAAACAATTTACAACTTTGAGAAGCAACTAACATTTCACCATTTTCTTTAGTATTTAAGGAAATTTTTAAAGAATGATTTCTTTGTTGGATTTTTTACCTGCTTCTGTGTTTGGACACCAATAAAATTTTTTAAATGTTTAAAAAAAAAACATTCAAATAGATTATTTTTTATTTTTTCGTTAATCGTTCTTTGTAAAAGAAACGAGCTTTGCATATAGCGTTTAAAAATATGTACAGGTAACCCTTGATTTACGCTATTTTCTTATAACACGGTTCAAAATTAGTTACCATTTCTTGAAATACGCGTTTTTATTTAACGCGAACTTAATTTAACGCGTTTATTTAATAATAGCAAACCTTCAATTGCACGAATTACAATACTGTATACTGAATCGTGTACAGAAATGTACATTGAAAAAATAGATTAGTTTAAGAAAGTATTTTAAAAAAGGATCCAAAATAAAAGAATATCGAGACGATTTAGTATTTATTTATTATATTTATTATTTAAATATAACCAGATTACCAAAATAGTATATTAACAAAATAAAAAAGTTATGATTGAAAAACAAGATTTAAACTTTGTTCAATTGCGATTGCTTGGAACAATCTGAAAGCAATTTTTGGCTATCAATGACATTTTCACAAAAAAAGATTAATTTAAGGAGAACCTTTATCAGGTGATCTTAAATCCAATGATCCAATATTTCCATCACATTTTAAATCATTTAATAAATAATGGTTTGAAAATCGATACCAAAGGTCCTAAGCGTTGAAATAAAAAAATAGTTGCAACCAGTATAAAAAATAAATCATTTCATGTTAATTTAACGCGATTTTAAGGTTACCTGTATGTACTAATTGTTTGCTGACAAACATGATTTAAAGCAAAGTTAACAACGATTTATTTGATAAAATCTATGTAAAATTCTTCCAAAAAAGTTGAAAAGAAAGCTATAATAGATTCTTTCTTAAAACAAATGGAACTTCAACAATACACACATGGTGCATTTAACATCCTGCCTGGCGTTACGCTTTCACATTATTAATTTAATATAATTGATAAATTTAAAAAAACCTTGTTTGCAATTATGGGTACAAAAAATTAAATATAAAATGTTGTAAATGAACAATGCATTTATTTAAACACATTTTTATAAATACCAATTTGACACACTAAAAGATTATTCTTAAATATTATTGAAAATGGTGTAGAATACAAATAGTAATAATTAAACTATTTAGAAAAATAAAGGATTAATAATTAAAACAAAAACGTTGAAGTCATGTTTGTTTATACACCCACTTTTTTCCCTATGTAACCTCTATTCCAATTTTTACGAATATGTATGTATATACAAACTATATATTATATATATAAAAGAATAAAATCGTTTGCATGTAAAAATTTCTTAGTCGTCTTTATGTAAATGATGACAAATCAATATGCTACCAAAAAAAGATATAAAAATTTATTATTAACTTAAAATAAAAACTAATAAATAGTAAGAAAAATTAGTGCATTACTACTAAACTTTCAAAAACCATAATGAAATAATATTTTCTTTTTTGCAAAATTCATATATTGATTATAAAATTTAGCATGTTTTTTGATTACCTTATTAATCTCTCTTTCTATCTAACATACATAAGTTACATTAATATTTAGAAACATTACTTATATTTAACGAATTTTAGTGGTATGTATATAAAATCAGATACAAAAAACAAAGGAATGAGAAAACTCCTATAAAAATATAAATTGAAAAAAAATTAATCAAATAATTTTAACAAATAATAAAAAGATAATGAATGGTATTTATCAATAAAGTCAATTTATTTCCAAAACAAACAAAACTCTATTTTTCTCTATACCTGTCTAATTTGTTATTTTTAAATATTCGCTATAAATTCTTTTTACAAAATTAGTTTAAAAAAACGTTAGCGTTCACCAGAGACCTGCGCCGAACGAATTTCACGGCGGCGGCTCAAAGTCGGCTGTTAGCCGGCTGAGAGGTGAACATAACAACTTTTTATTTCCTAGTTTTCGCATCGTCTTATAAAGTACATTGGTTCACAAATGTGGTTCCAAGTCTCCTTAGATGTAAGGGGATCCGAAGACCGTTTGTTTGAACATTATTTTTTATTTCCTAAAAGATTTATAACATACATTTTTGTATTTTTGTACTTCTAAAGTGTCAAAACAGAAGATTATTTTTTATATTTTTAAAATTATTAAAAAAAAGTATATATGATCTTGACACAGCTCTTCTCCCTACACATATAAAATTGGATATTCTGAAACATTTTTTATTTTATTACAGATTTTAACATTCGGACATTTTAAATACGTCGACTTTGTTGAAATGAATCAAAAAATTTATTATTATTTTTATTTTTCTTGAAAAATGGAACGGAAATAATCTTAAAATATGGTCTTAAAGTAGGGTCGAACCTTTATTAAAATTTTTAAAGTTTACAAGGCTTTACCAAAGCCATATTAAGCAAATCAATGTTTTTGAATACAACTTTAAGTAATTTTGATTATAAATGGTTGGTAAAGCTGTGTTAAGTTTTTTTGAATACGGCTGTAAAATTATAGATTATATTCAAACTAAATTCTTTAAAAATACTGCCATTTTCACAGCTTCCTATTTCTTTATATTCTGAGTTTAATGCTAATTATCAACCTCCAAAAATTAAACTTTAGAAAATTATATTTTACTATGTCTACTGATATGTATATATTAATTCATTGCGTTTTTACTATTTCTAAAGATTTTTCCTAAAGTTAGCGGGTTAAGCTTCTCCTATTAGGTAGATCTAAATTATCCAAACATTTTGTTTAATATTTTGTTTAAAAATTGTTCTAGAATAATATTATTTTCATAATAGAGGATACAAATTCTAATGTAAGCTTGATAACAAATTACTAACTTTTTGTATGTAAATTTCCATAAGAGGAAGTTAGGAACTCTTTATGAAACCTACATTAATTTTTTGGAATACGGCTATATATTTATTGAAAACTGTAATATTGAAAATTGCAGAATGCAGATGTTTATTCCAAAAAACAAATTGACTTGTTTTTTTCATATATTTCAAAGCCAGAAAACATCTCGATTTGAGTTGTTTAATTATTTAACACAATAAAAACAACTAGGTTTCCATAGGAAAGACATTTATAGTATTTTAGAACATAGAAAATTGTTTAAAAATC
This sequence comes from Protophormia terraenovae, assembly GCA_951394005.1. Lineage (NCBI taxonomy): Eukaryota > Metazoa > Arthropoda > Insecta > Diptera > Calliphoridae > Protophormia > Protophormia terraenovae. The sequence continues at coordinate 151,981,572 of OX596074.1, forward strand.
CCAGGGAAAATTTTAGAACATGTTCTAAAATCATTAGTTGTAGAACTGGTATAATCAGAGCCACTTCAGATTCTTTAATAACATCCTCAGAATTAGTGGTATCACAACCAATTCTGACATCAATGGAGGAGAACCTTATTCTGATTCTAAATTCGTTTTGAAAAATGTTTTAGAGAAATAGTGCTTAAGAACTAATTCTGTATGACTTCTCCATCACTTCTGAGAACAAATTACAAGTTCTTGAAAGACTTCCTAGAACTGTTTAAAAAACTTGTATAAAAAATTTCAAAAATTAAAAAAAAATATATATGTATATATTTACAAAATTCAATTGATTTCAAAAGTGGACTTTAGAAAATAGCCCATTAGAATACAAAATAAAAAATAAAAACAGATTCTGAAACCTTTCCCTAACTCTTCTATGGCACTACTGGCTAGGTAACACTTCCACAGACAATTTCAAACAAAAATCATTGGTCGTTGCCAAAGTAGAACAAGTACAGTTTGTTTTCATGTGTTTTAGAACTAGTTGTAGAACTAATACAATATTTCCTGGGTGAATTTGTAAAAAATTAAAAATTATAAATTTAATTTATATTTGTTCACATTTATTATTTGTTTAAAAATTTTATTTTTGGAATTAGAAAGTATATGTGTGTAAAATTTTTATTTAAATCAACAATTTGTGAAAATATTTTGGCAAAGGAAAAACATAATAAAATTATATGTGAGCAGTAAAGCTTAAACTTATTGTCTTTTTTAAAGAACTACACCACTTTTAATGGTATTTTTTAAAAATCAATTGAAAATAAATTTAAATTTTGAAAAAGATCATTGGAAAATTAAATTTTTCATTTAAATTTTTGAAAATAAAAATTTAAAATTAGATTTTTCATTTAAATTTTATAAAATAACTGTTGAAATTTCTACATTTCATTAATATTTCAGAAAACAATTATTTAAAATTACAATTTCTATTTCAGAAAAGTACAATTTAAAATAAGTTTTTATATTTTAAATTCAGAAAAGATCAATTTATAATTAAATTTTACGTTTTAAATTCAGAAGACTACAAATGAAATTCAGTTTTTTATTTTGAAATTCAAAAACAACAATTGAAATTTAGAATAATTCATTAAAATTTAAAACATTGAATAAGAGTGATTTAAATGATGAAATAATGTTAGGTCAACTTAATTTATGTGACCTTTAAGCAAATAAAATTAAGAAATTGTTTCAAATCCATCTGGAAAGTTCTGAATTTAATTTATTTATTTATTTTTTTTTTTTTTTCAAAATTTCAATATTTTTCTGAATTTTAAATGGAAAAATCTTCTTATAAATTGTTCTTTTCAAAAATTTAAATAAAAATTCCAATTTAAGTTGTTATTTTCAAAATTATAAATTGAAAACCTAATTTTCAAGTAATCTTTTTTCAATTCTAAATAAAAAGTATCATTTTTAATTGGTCAATTCTGAAATTTATATGAAAAATGTAAATTTCAATTGTTATATTCTGGAATTAAAAGAGAAATATTATTTTAATATGTTCTTTTCTGAATTATAATAAAAAAAATCATAAACTTAAATGATATTTTCAAATTTTGAATTGGAATATCTCATTCTCATTTGTTCTTTTCTGAAACTGAATTCATAAACCTCATTTTAAATTGCTGTTTTCATAATATCATATAGAAAGTTTTTATTTTAACTTAAAAATGGTGTAGTAAAAAACATATGTGTGAAAATAATATTAAATAACATATAACACAATAACTCAAATAATATACTTTGTGAATTGGGTAAGTATGTATTTAGTTCATATTTTTTAATCTTAACACACGTTTTCCGAAGCAATTTTTAAAATTATTTTATCATTGAAAATATGTCAGTTATTATTCTTGAAGACAAACTGTTGATTTGTTGGGAGTTTTACCAAAATGAGTAATGAAAATGATGTACGTGCTATAAATTATTAAAAATTAAAAAAAAAAAAAACAAATGATTGTTCAAAGAATTAAATGTCATACTGTTTTCAACGTCATTAAACAGTATCAGGGGAATTCGACCATCGATAGGAAACATGGTTCAGAAAAAAGTCCACATGATATTGGATGGACAAGTAAATTGAAACCATATTGAAAAGCACATCTTGTAGAAAATCACCCCATTCGCTCCAGTTAAGTGATGATTTTTTTATGCGTTTGTGCTGATGTTTGTAATACCCAAAAATATTGGTCTAAGACCCACCTTAATTTATACCAATCGGCTTAGAATCACTTTCAGAGTCGACTTAACGATGTCCGTCCGTCTGACCGTCCATGTAAACCTTTTAATCAAACTACAGGTCGCAATTTTGAACCAAAATTTATGAAATTTTATACACAGGTTTATTTTGGTCGAGGGCCAAATGAAATGTAATTTGTGATAATCTTGAAGACATGTGTCGTTATTCCTCTTCCTTTTTAAAGTGAATAACAAATTGCAAGACTCTTGAGATTTTGCTATACACTAATATACAGTGGCTCACAGCTTAAATTATGCATTATACAATTTTATTTTTAAAGCTCCATGACAAAGTAACAGACTGGAATTAAAAATAAAATTTGGTATCATAAGAAAGAGGAAAATTTCTAGGTTAATATAGAACCATTATTTAGTGTAAAAGTTTACCTTTAAGCAAATTAAAGATATGAAAAGAAAAAATCCAATATTTTTATCTCATAGCTTATTTTAAGCACCCAATTATGACATAAAAAAATTGAAAATTACGACCGATAATTACATTCAGGTAAGTGATGAAATTCGATCAATTTCAAAAGTAAATCGTATTCCTAATCGATTATGTTGTTTTAAAGCAAGAGAATACAAAATTTTAGGATTTACAGAATTTCTATACTTTTCTTAACCTCTGCCTCAATATATATTCTTTAAAAGGTATTATTTATTTTATTTTTCTTTCTACAATATAGCTTTTATTTTTTACCCACATGATTCTAATTCTTTTGTAACATTTTTAATCAAATTCAATTTTAAAACGAGTACTAAAATTTGTTCGATTTGAAAACGATAAAATCATGTCAATTTCGTTTTTATCACAACCATGATCACAACCTAATTTATTGTGATTTTCATAAAACAAAATGGAAAATGAAATCGATTTTGTTTTTACAATAACACGAAATTGAAATCGAAAATTTTATATGTATCACAACCTTTTTCGTTTTTGGCTCGAAATCGATTTTCATCACATACCTGATTACTTTTTATGTGGAATGGTAGTCTTAATTGTATGCAACAGATTAGAGGCGGTTTGCGTGCGTCCAGTTTTTATGTAATATTAGGTGAAATGTGTTCATAGTGCATTGTTAGGTCCTAATACCTATTTTATTATGTAAATTTCCAATATGGACCACAAAATTTCAATAATATTGAGGTCTGGCGACTATTTAGAGAGCGTTGTTAAAATTGGGCCCTTATATATTAGCAAATTGTACACAAGACTAAATTTATTATTCGGATCGTTATGTTGAAAATATCAAAAATATGATTTTTTGCACTCTGCAACAAATTACCCTTCTAAAGGATATAAAGGTATCTACTACTGTCTAGGGAAAGGTAAATCGATTTCGATTTTATTCGAAAATCGATTTTCAGGATGAAAAAATAAAGGACTAAAAAATATCAAAATTTAAATTAAAAGTGAAATTTAATAAAGACCCAAGTCGAGTTTGCCAATGAAAAAAAAAATCTCAGTAAGTATTTAATTTGAAAAAGATCTTAGTATTTTTACATATTATCCCTAGCTGGGCATTTTGCAAAAAGTCTTCTAAATCCTCTGAAAGAAAAAAAATGTATCCAAATATTAATCAAATAGCTCCAGAACGTTTAGTAACGTTTGAACGCCAATTCTTGAAAGATGGCCTAATAATAACACAACAAAGAAACATACTTAGTAGTGAGCATTGATTTAAATGTAAGGCTTGTTGTTGTTGTAACAGTTCTGCTGATGTTGGAAGTTCCTCCCTGGGAAAAAACTTCCGGTTGATACAGCTATCGCTGAATTGACAATCTTTCTCAGAGCTGAGCTCGGGTCGTTCCGGAGCGAAGATCCAATTGTCGTGGGAACGAAATATAAGGCTTTGCAAGCCTTGCAGAAGAAGATTGGATTGATGGATAAATTAAATGTTTACAGATTTCTTATATTTTATATATATACATTTAATATATGTATTACTTGTGCCCTGAACTTTTAAAATCATTTTATAGGTTTATTATTTTTAATTATTTTTTTTAGTTGTTTTTTATACACTTTTGACTTTATGAATAAAAATCGACTTCAAAATAAAATCGATTTTGGGGGCCGATTAATCGATTTTGAAAATCGAAATGAAAAAGTTGATCGTAAAATCGATTAATTGACATACCAAACCATGACAATGCCACCAACATGTTTCACTGTTATTTTAAAATTTTCTTGGTTCAGCTCGGTATTCGGTTCTCGCACAAAAAAGAGCCTATATATATAGAATTATAACTAAGTAACAAAAAATAATAGAGTTCCAAAACATTGGATCTTTGGAAACAAATTCCTTGGTAAAGTTGATTATGTAGCTCTTTTTTTGTTTCAGCCAATAATAGGCCATCCATTGCGGACCATATTTTTATAAGATCATCAGCTCCTGTTATAATATGACCTGTACGATCAAATAGAACACAATAAACTGACAAATTACCCACAGTTCTACGAAGAAGTTTAGTTTTGCTACCTATAAAGACTACCTATAAAGGCACTAGACGTTTTGTACGAACCGGTCCTCCGTATTCCCGTCCAATAGTAACTTTTTCTATTTACCATAATTAATTGAATATATTAAAATATAATAAATAAATATTCCAATAAATTTGTAATACGACTACACTTACGAATGTTATGTATGGGTTTTGTGACTCCAGAATCCGGCAGTGATACGCCATGAAGACGAGTACAATAATCCAGTATTTGCAATGTATGGCAAAAAGTTTTGACGCAACATTGTTTGAATTCCGGATGTCAGTTTTGGTGCTGAGATCAGTAGGTTGTCGCAGTCACGATTGTATAAATGTTTCTTTGGTACATCATAAATGCCTTTTATTGTCTAACCGATTTTCATGAAAAAAACTCATAATGATTTCTTGTACCATAGAAGCATATATTTTAACCATTTAAAGTGACCATTTTAAAATGGTTTGTAACCAATACTCCTTTATATAGCACTGTGCGCCTCGCATGGACCCTGCATGGAAGTACTTTTCCAAAAAGAAGTAGTGGCTGTGAGCCACTGTATGTTGTTGTTGAAAAAAATAAATTTCGTTGAAAACGAAAAAAAGTAGTCAAAGCATCATTATTATCATGAACATGGTTCTTCAAGTGTTCAACGAAGCAACAAAACATCTCGCAATCTGGAAAAATAGAACATAAAAATCCTTGATTTCGGAACAATTTGTATTACAAAAAATATAAAAGGCTTATAGTCGACAATAGCGATTTTATTTTATTATTCATTTTATTCTTATTATTTATTCTTTTTTTTAATTCCATATAGCACACTAAATAAATCCAAATTTGTTTAAATTTAATTTTATAAAAAGAAATTCAATTGAATTATATTGTTTTTCAAGTTGTTTACATTTGTATTTACTATTTTCTGATTCTGCTGACTGTGTCACAGCATCGACGATGTTGTACCTGCCTTCATACACTCATCATGCACGATTTACATGTAAATCAAATGGTTTGATGAGTTGCACAAACCTGGCTAAATTATGTTGTCATACACGACTCATAAGCTCCCGTGTTAACTTGTAGGATCCTACGTATGATCATACATTAGTGCAGCGCAGCTTCAAGACCCAACCACTCAACAAAAAAATCATCGTATCGCAATCAGCTGTTTCAACCAGCTTTATGCAGATGTGTGTATGTAGCTATTGACACAAAGATTCTAGGTAGCGTATCGCAGAAATCTACAGAAAATAGATTTTTACGTAGCTGCGTGAGTTTTTAACAACCCTGTAATTAATTTTGCTCACAAAATAACCGAAAAACAGGGTTGTTTACACAATGAATGTTGAAAAACATATGTTACGTTTACTTTTGTTGACTGGTTGAACAAAATGTTTCACGCTACTTTTCTTCATTCTACGTTGCGATGGAAAGTTGATTGGTGGGGGCTTCATCCATCAAATTCAGCAAATATCGTTGCCATTTGGAAAGCAAATTTGCCGCAAAAATTCATGAGTCGACAGCAATGCAAAAAATGTCGCCGACATTATAAGGAAACTTATGAAAAAAAAATTTTAAAATTAATATTAAAATTTCAAGAATATCATGAATTTACTAAAGGTTTTATATTAAATTCATTAAGCTTGACCGAAATCAGCGGCTGTAATTGAGTCGTGTTTTAGCCGAAATTTTATCGGCGGCGGCGGCTCTTAAAAAACCTCCGGCGGCTCGACTCAGCCGATCGGCGCAGTTCTCTGGCGTTCACTAATGAAACTGCCTTACCTACAACAACTGCACTACCTTCGGGAATTAAGTGCAGAAATGCCACTAATGGAATCGATTTTGTTGTCACTTTTGTCCGTTAGATTCAAAATTAATTATTATACACATATGAGCAAAAAAAAAAAAAATACACCAACAAAATTTTTCTTCTTATAAAAACGAGATTTTTGAGTTAATGATGTAAAAATATAAGTTATGTATATCAAGATGAAAAATATCATATCTTTTATAATCACCAAATAAGATTTTTTTGAGTTATGACGTTCTTGAAATAAAAATGCGATTTGTTTTAAATAGAAATTACTTTGGATAACATACTTACATATAAGATACATACACAGATATGTATGTATGTAACAGCAAGTTTGGGTATAAATAGTCCATCCTAATTCAGCTCCGATTTATTTGATTTTTTCACCATTGATAGCACTTTTAACGGTGAAAATAATTTTTGAGTGCAATAAATAGCTTGGAAGTTATAGGGCTCTGAAAATCGTATTTCCCTAAGAAACTTGTATCAAAAAATTTTTGTTATAAAAAAGTCGGGTAAAAAGAAAGAATTTCGTTTGCGAAGCCGCTTTTGGACATACCATAGAGTTAAAAATCCTTCCACCCGGCCGAAGGGCGGCTATTTAGAAAAAATATTTCCACAAAAAAAATTTGTTTACACTAAAAATCACAAAATATTCAAACATTTGTATTAATGAATCTTTTATAATTTATTTTATTTTTATAAATACACAATTAAGAGCTTTTAATTGACATCTTAATTTTTGCAATCGTATAAATAGTATAGGAAATATTTAAGATTTTAAGTGAGTTAGAGGGATATAATTGAGTACCCAAATTTGTATAAACGTTAATTAAATTTTGTCCAGTGTAAATAGAAAATATTTACTAAAACCGTTATTTATTTGAAAAATTGACGTATTGTATTAATCAACTGATTCGGCAACACTACCAGTGTTGGTGGTGGTGCTTTTATTTTGTTTCGTTTGATACTCGTATCAAAACTTATTTCAGCAGTCATTAATAGTACTTTTACACGTGAGGTTGTGGGTTGTTGATTTGTAATTTATTCGCATGTAAAATTATTTTCAATTTTTTTTTTGTTGTGTTTACATGATAATACAAAAACACAAAAATTAAATAAAACGAGTGGAAAATTGCAAAAATAATAATAATAAAAAAAATAAGGAAAAATCAAAGTATAGATACATCAACAACAACAAATTAAATTGTGTAAATGAAAAATTCCCTAAATTTTAATATTTTTCTAAGTGAAAATAGTGAAAAAATAAACAGAAAGAAACAAATTACAACACACTCGACCGATACATACAAACCAATAAACAAAGAAGCTAACAGAACAAGTGTAATACACAGCTGATTAACTATCGGGGAATAATAAATTGAAGGATTATTTATTTATTCTTCAATCAGTTTCCCTTTAAAATTTAAATTCAAAAGAATAAAAGAAAATAGCAGCAGTAGTTAGTGTAAACATTTTTGCAAATACGCAATAAAATCAATTTATAAATAAAAGAAGGAGTGTTGTTATATATAACTTTTTATTACAATTCTCAAGTTTTGTATTTTGTATCTGTAACGCCGATTCGATGGTAGTAATCATGACGTTGGTTTTGATGATGATGATGTTATTTATTTAATATATTTCTTTGTCGACAACAACATCGATTTTTTGCACAAAAGTTTCTAAATGTCAAAAAAAGGAGACGAAAGGAGTAACAAAACGAAGAAAATTTTTTAATAAAAGTCTGATAATCAAACAACCAACAAAATAGCCAACTATTCAAACAAGACAAATAATATTTTCTTTTCAAAATTTTGCGAATCGAATAATTTTTGTATGTTTTGTCTGTGTTGTAATTTTTGGATGTTGACATAAACCCACCCACGTAAACACAGACACACTTACACACATATATGAGTGTTAATCTGCAGTGTATATAAATGGGTGAAAATGTCAGAATAATCATCCAGTACGACGAGTATTTAAGGGGTATGTTAAGTGAATGAACTCTTTTTTTAATTTATATTAATATTTAATTATTTATTTAGTTTTGAATTTGATTGTATGAGTATTTATTATTATTATTATATTATATTTATATTGTTATAAATTAAATTTTCTGTGTGCGCAATATAGGACAAAATAAAAAAATTAAATGATAAGAATTACAACAATTCAATACGAATGCAAACAACATTAATCAATAATAAAAACAATAATAATTGAATTATATTTAAGTAAAAGTGATGCTAATACGACCGTTTATTTTATTATGTCTATCTTAAAATTTCTAGCTTTGTACAAGTTGTGTACATACAGTAGTGGTCAAAACATTTGCAACCGAAACCCATTTTTTTTTTTAGCAAAAATTGTTTATTCGATTAATCGACAAATAAAAATTAAATAAATAACTGTTTGATTAATTTAAAATCTATAATTTCGAGTAATTTTAATTCAAAATCTGAAAGTTTTAATATGCCACCGACATTATAATTTGAAATCTATTCAGTAAAAACACCGAATATGTGTCTGAAATACAACGCGCAATTAAAATTATAGGTCGTTTTTTTATTCGGTCTTATATTCAATTTGCCGTAAGAAAGAAATTAAAAGATGTTGGACTTGTTTTCGAAAAACTTATTGTTAGTTCTACATACGAACGACAGTGCAGCTGATTGTAAATGTAAGCATGGAGTTGATATTACCAATAGAGTCTCATATTAGTTTAAAGGAAGCTATTGCTTGGATGTAATATATGTATGTAGAAGGGAAATAGAAGTAGAATTTTCGAGTTATTAGATTAACCGAACAATGAAAATGTCGAGTAAAATGAATACCCTACTTTGGAGCATTATAATGTTGGAATATTTACAAAAGAAACATTTTCCATTCTGTTTATGGAAGCATTAATGAAAATCTCTGTATATTAGAGCCATTATTTTATCAGTAAAATACACCGGTTATCCATTTCAATTCCGAAAAACAAAACCCTCCATTTGAGTGTCGTTAACGCAAAATTGCAAATTTCATTTGTAAATATAAAATAATTAGTAATTTAATTTTATAGAGTCCACCTTAAACATATTTTACTGTACATCAGACTATCGATCATAATAAAAAGTATTAGACTATCTTATCTGGATTTTAAATATTTGTTTCTAGTTATAATCAGCTTCATATCATATTTAATTCATACACTTGCCACGGAGTTGTGTAGTGTAATTAAGCATAAAGTCCAAAAATGAATCATGAACTGAAATGGACAAATCAATTTCGTCTAATATTAGCAAAGATATTAAAAAAGTGGCTTTATTAAAGTTAACAATCGTAAAATATTATATTTATTATATTTTAATTTTGCAAATTGTATGTATATGGTACTGGTAGCGAAATTGGAAACATTTGTTTTTATTAATTTTATATGTATCTACTAGGGTATTTAATAGGGTGATCGACTCGGTTTTCCAACCGGTTTTTAAACCGGTTTTTTCAATCAATGTGCTGTCGGTTTTTTCAAAATGTTCAATTTTCGAATGTCGAATAGACCGTTTTTTTAAACACAAAAAACCGGTTTTAAATATACCTTTTTATTTCAAAAACCATGCACTAAATATTGATATTTGAATCGAAATTTACGATTATTTTTTTTTTAATATTCATAAAGTATGATTTTTAGTGGCTTAAAAGTATAGTTTAAGATTAAATAAATAAGTAATAATTATCTTTAATGTAATATTTTTGCACCTAATTTAAATGTTTTACTTTTGTTTTTCAGCGAAGAAATTGTTTTTCAAAGATTTTGTTTTAAAAGAGTTTCACCTGCAGAATCCTTTCAATGAAATTGATTCTTGCTTTTTCCATATTAACCCATGATTTCTGTTTATGCTAAGTAAATGTTAATATAATTTTTGATGATTATTTTCTTAAAATTTTTATACCCTACATGCTTATTATGCGTTTGTACTGATGTTTGTAACACCCATCGGCTTTAAGTCGATTTAACGATGTCCGTCTGTCCATTCATGTAAAACTTGTAATCAAAATACAGGTCGCAATTTTGGTTTCTTATGGTCCAAGAACGAAGCGTGTTGAAATTGGTTATGATAGGTCCATTATATCCTCTAGCGCCCATACAAATAACTTACCAGAAAAGAGGTTTAACGATCATAAATCCCTTAAATGTAGCAGTAATTTTTGCACATCTAAGTTCCATATACGTTTAAACCTGTATGCCGAATTTTATGAAGATCGGTTCATAATTAATCATAGTACTAGAAAAAAGGACCCCTCCCCGAATTTTGATACACACAATGGTGTAGGTTATTGTCGGCCTTGACCGACCATATCTTTTTTTCTCGTTCTTAATGGGTTAATAGTTATTTCCAAAAATAAAAAATTTATTTATTTTTTGATTTATTGATTTTTCTTTAAGAAATGTAGTTTTTTTAAAGGAAAACCGGTTAACCGGTTTTTTCTGAATTTAAAAAAGTGCAACCGGTTTTTTCAAAATACCAACTATTCGAAAACCGGTTTCTCCAAAAAGTCGAATAATCGATCACCCTAGTATTTAATAATTCGGCGTTTTATATTGTTTTATATTAAAACTTATATGTTAATCAAAGTATCAATCAAAGCATATTTTAGTTAAAATTAAAAAAAAAATTGGCATGTAAATATTTCATTTTTAATCGATTTTTTACTTATTAATTAAATAATTGATTGAATAACTGCTATTTACTATATTTATTATTTGTGTTTTATTAATGTTTATTGACGTATTAATTCATTTCAATCCCTGAATTGAAAGCAGTTGGACGAATTTTTTCCTCTGAATGTAAATGTTAACGCGCACAACCAAGTTGACATTATCATGTCTATTGCTGCTATTTATTTATGCACTTGTTTATCTACCTTGATATTATTTGCATTCTCGTTATTATCCTTGCAAATTTGTTCATTTGATTACAAAAATTATGAATATTAAAAATGCAGCTCATGAAATAAAATATACATTTTTGGTAATGTTATGTGTAAATAATGATATTAAATTGCAAATTATTATTTTTTGTAAAATTTGTATTCTTAACTAGGGTATTTATTTTACTCGACTTTTTTTTATTATTCGATTAATGAAATAACTCGAAAATGCTTTTTCTATATTAATCGAACATTCGAGTAAAGCATATATGGTATATCTAGGGACCTATTATGGTTAGAGCCCTCAAACTTTGCGTGTACCTTTAGCTTATTATATCGCACTGATAAATAGGACGGACAGGTTCAGGGGTAGAGATAGCACCCATAAAAAAATATTAATTTTCTCATATCTTAAAAAGTTGTTGGAGTAATTTTCATATGAAATTTTGAACAGGGCAGATAGGTCCAGGGGGAGTTATCACATCATAATTTTACCGATTTCTTTCCCTGGTAACTAAAAAATAATATGCATTTTTTCTAAATATACATAAAAAAACTGTAACCGAAACATTTAGACAAATATTCAGTTTTTTGCTTTATTTTCTCGATGGTAACATTGGTTATTTACAGTAGTGACCGTATGTATGCACAATTTTGTTTTTATCTTTAGTTCACTTGGCCATGTACTTGGACTGTAGTAAATAGATTCATATACACGAGTGCATGTGGAAATGTTTATATCTTTTGCTCTTGAACTCATTTAAGGACTCTATCAAACAAAGTGAAGGCTTTACGATCTCAACTGTGATTTAATTGCTTTTGGAAAGGTAAATAATCAAATATCATTTAAAAAGTTAAATCATTTCCAGATTTTTAAGACCATCAGTAATTTAATAAATACATTCATTATCTCCTTTGATAATTATCTATTAATGGCTATTTTTAGTTCAAGTTACATTTATTACACCTTCGTCTACACATTACATGTAATACTTTCGTAGCTTTAATTTATGTATCTCCTCATATGATACTCACTCAAATACATTTACAGTTTAATTTAATATTCTAGACCTCAGTTCGGAATAAAAAAGAGAGATTTTCTTTGAAAATTATTCCTTCCATTAATTTGTATTTATTCGTATAGAAAATGTTAATCAGGTAGAAGACTACAACAGACCATTATCCAGATACTTTTTCTATTTTTCATCTAAACACAAAAAAAAAAAAAAAAATCCTGTTCCTTTATTTTTATTGTATTTTTCGTACATAAATATTAATAGGAACTACATACTTGTATAATGGATTCCATTGACGTCAATACAATACACAAAGTGAGTGAGGAGGTGGTAGGAGAAATCTGCTAACTGTCCCCCAAATTGAATGTGCGTTGTTTATATATTTCGTTTCGTATTTCATGCTCTTTTTGTTTGTCCTTATTTATTGTTCATCTGTGTAATATCAGCAGCATCCTTGTTATAAGGTTATTTGGTGTTAGAGAAACCAAATTCAAAGGTTGTTCAAATAATATACTTAAATGTGTTTCTCCTTTATTCGTTTTTTTTTTATTGTAAATAGAAGAAGACACCTTTTTTTAAAAGCTAGAAATGTATGCTTAATTATAGGCTCCAGTGGTAAATATTATCATGTAGTATTTTGTTTTTATCACTCTAGTTCATAAGGATTATTTAGGCTTTTTTCAACAAACTCAAATGTCCTTTGTATAGAACGCGTGTTTATAGGTAATTTTACACACAAATGTTTTCATTGTAAATGATAAAAAAATGAATAGAAATTATAAAAAGTTCATCATAATTGACACTTTAATATAATATTTTTTATAAATTAAAAATTTATTATTTTAATTGAAGTTTTGTTGTTTAAGGGTTGTTTTTATTTCAGAGCATAATGTCCTTACTGAATTTAATTAAAGACAAAAAATGTTATTGAAAGATATAAATTCGTAATACATACATATGTTGTCATTTAATTTACATACATAGATTATAGCATAGATATGAAGTTGCGTTGTCAAAAACCTAAGTCGGTTGTCAAAAAAAACCTAAGTCTAAGAATGTGTTAGTAAAATACTTAATTGAAAACAAAAACAGTTCTAGTACGTGTGTTTTTTTGAGTAAATTTTATACCCACCATCAAAAAGATCGGGGGTATATTGATTTTGTCATTTCGTATGTAACATGTCGAAGGAATCATTTAAGACCCCATAAAGTATATATTTTCTGGGTCCTGGTTAGATTCTAAGTCGATCTAGCTATGTCCGTCCGTCTGTCTGTTGAAAGCAGAATAGGGCTCGAACGGGACAACCCAGGGAGACGAAATTTGTCTGAAATATTTATCTTATATAAGGTTTGTTTGGTATTGAAAATGAGCAAAATCGGTTAATAAACCAAAAAAGTAGAAACACAGGGTGTCCGTTGTAGCTTCATTTCATAGTTTTCTACTGATATCTCTCAAACAAATGCATGTACGATAACTTGGAAACCAAAAATGGGCCTGGTCCGCCCACTTTACCGCCCACCTCCCATATAAGGTGAAAATCAACGAAATTTTGTACAAATAGTTTAAGGACCAATTTAAACTCGGAAAAAATGGGCGTGGTCAGCCCACTTTACCGCCCACCTTTATATAACGTAAAATTTGTGAAAGTTGATGCTGGGTATATAGATTCGGCCGAGCCGAGTTTTTTTTTGAAGCTTCATATCTATGTTAATAATCTACGTACATAACTATTGAATAAAAATAGTAGGATTTAAAAAATCAAACTTTATTTAGAAATAAGGACCAAAATAATAAAACTATAGATTTGTTTTTAATTGTGAAAACAGTACTTAGTGAGCCGAAATATTTTGTTTGTGAAATTAAAAATGGATAACAACAGAGAAAACTTCAATTTGAAACGCATTTTCCTCTACAGATTTTATTAATTTTATTTAATTTATAAAAAAATGTATTTTTTATAGATCCATGTTAATTTATAACTGCGAAAAAATTATGCACTTGTATTAGTCATCTAGTTTTCAAAACGATTTAAATAATATTCAAAATGACCATATTTCAATTAAACAAAGGGTAGACAGTTGAATCTTTCCAAGTATTAAACGAGGCGAATATAATACATTTTTCGAATATAAAATTTCTCGCTTATTTACAGATCACAGACGTGGACAATTTTCACGCTTTGGGGTGATGATTACACATTAAAATGTTTAATGCTTTGTTACTCTTCCTAAATAACTTAACAAAATATAAAACATATTTAAAAATCATCCTAGAGAAAAAAAAAATTTAGTACTAATTTGGGTATAAATATGTTATATAAAGACTTTTCTTAAACAGTTTAAACGAAAACGTATTGCATATTCATAAGTTCAGTTCCAAATATGTCAACATATAATTATAATTCAAAATTGTTCAGCAATAAAAAGATTTTAGTATATTAATTTATTTTAAGAAATATTTGCATTAAAATCTACGTTAATTCTCTAATTCGTGTTCGAAACATATAGAACATATGCTCAGATTTAGATTGACATGTAAAATTTTAATCAAAAAAAAAAAAAAAAAAAAAAAAATGAACGAAGGAAAACTACCTTTACTGGCAATGATAATGAAAATTGTAAATTTATTCTTTATTTATAAAACAATAGAAATTTGTTGACTGCGGTAGTACGTACAAATTTAGACCCGTGCAACAACGCAACCAACCCAATACAATAAACAAAATTATTTTGTTTTTTGCTTTTGCTTTCCTTAGTTTCATTTACACATCGATTTTCAATTATGGTTTTGCAGAACGAGTCGAGTACTACTATACATATATACAATACTTAAATACCCGTATTTAAAACTTCCTTGCACATGTTAAACATTTTATTTATATTTTATTATTATTTTTGTCTTTGTTTGTCTTGCTGTTGATGTTGTTGTTGTTATTTTACATGGGATGGGGACAACAATTGATTTCAACACTTGTAATTCTTTGTTGGGTTTGTTTCTTGGTTCCTTGTTTTAAATAAATAAGAGAAAATAATTTTTATTAAAAATAAAAATGAAACTGAAATGATTATAAATACATATGCAGTGAAAGCTCCCATAAGCGAACAGCACGTTGATTTTGTCCGTTAATTTTTTACAAGGTGTAATTCTGTACTCTATCTTTTTATTTCAAAACTTAAGACTGATTGTAATGAATTAACAGATCCTTATTTATACATATATATCGTCAACTAAAATGCAAAAAATGTTCGTGTTCATATCTTCAACGAGAGAGAAACTATAGTCGGTCAAGACCGACCATATGATAGCCTACACCATTAGACCTGTGTCCAATTGTAAACCAACACTTACTAAATGTAATATAAATTATATAAATACAGAATAATGCATTTATACTAACATTATTCTGTATTTATTTTTAGGGTGATTCCCGGAAGTGGGTTTATATGGGAGCTATGGTCAATTATGGACCGATCCTGATGAAATTGGGCACAAAGATTAACACTTATATAAAACTCTTTTGTATCGAGTTTCATTGAAATATTGCTATATTTATGGCATTTATGATCGTTAAACCCCTATTCCGGTAGGTCATTTGTATGGGTGCCAGGTGAAATAATGGACCGATCATAACCAATTTTAATAGGCTTCGTCCTTGTAAAAAATAATTATCTCTGCCAAATTTCATCAAGATATCTTTAAAATTGCGACCTGTACTTTGTTCACAAGGTTTACATCGACTCAGAAAGTGATACTTTAAAGTGGTGGTCCGATAAATATTTCTGTGCGTTACAAACATCAGCACAAACGCATTATACCCCAACCACCTATGGTGGTGAAGGGTATAAAAATGACATTCATACTGACAAAAGTCAAAAGATCGTAACGAAACTGTCGTAAAATTTGTTACATTTAAGAAAAATTTAAGTTTAATCATTTTTCGTACTCGAACAAAATCATCTCTTAACTGGTTGACTTCTTTCAACAGCATTTTTGCTGACGATTTCTCCAGAAAATTTTAAAAATAAAATGCATGTTTAGGAAAAGTTTGACAACAATGTCATCTATATATGTATGTTGGCATATTAATCCATTTAAAAACGACAGGATTAAGAAAATGTCCCGAATACAGCATTATTGAGGATATCGTGAATGAAAATGTCATGCAATTGTCGCGTGTTTGGCCGGACAAATGTTTTCAACGTCTATTTTAAAACTTAATAAATTGCCAGATGGTCAAAACCATAATATACACCATAAATGACAAGAGATTGCTGTAAAAGTTGTTAGCGTGTTTGACTATTTAACTTGGGAAAATGAAATTGGTGGCTTTGTCTTGGTCCTTAGCAGCACCCACTTTTTTTATATGACTGATGACAATGTCGCTCAGCTTGTTGTGCAGAATTTCTATACCCTTTGTTCAAATAAGTTGTCAAGATTTGTAGAAATTGTGTTGTACGACAAATCATGGACCCATCATCGACATAGCTGGGAGAACATCTGTTTTAAGGATCTCTTTTTTTAGTATCAAGTGTAAAAGTCAAAGTTAAAGTAAAAAACTTGATTTTGCTTAAAACCAGCAAAAAGTTAAGTGAAAAATTAACAGTAAACTATTTATCTTAAAAAATGTAAGTAAAGATGAAATATAGATGCAAACACGGACAAAAATAAAAATAAGATGCATCTCATTACACAATATTCGGTACATTTCTTTAAACATTTATGATTTTTGTCCGGCTACGAGAGATGTTTTCTTTAAAAACAAGTGTCCGCTTCTGGCCAAGAGAGCGTCCGCCTAGCGGATATTAGTTTATTCTAAAAATGCCACTTAAACCATGGGATATAAAGAATGGTCCCCCTAACCGAGATGTCCGGCTATGGGAGCTTTTACTGTGTACATGTTGTATGTATGTTGAAAATTAACAATAACGTTGATGTTTTACGTGGGTGAATTAAGAATTTAATTAAATATAAATTTATAAAAACTGTACCGTGCTTGTTGTCTATTGGATTATTGAATTAAAATGTTTAAATAAATTTTATACCAAGGAAGTATGTATTGCTAATATATGCATAATACATTCCATGAAATAACACCAATAAATTTTCCTTAGGTTTGTCTTGTCTTTTTTTTTACTTTTTTTTATTTTAAACATCTCGTAAATTTATTTTTTTTTATTTTTTAAAGTCATAAAAAATCGAAAAACTGATTAACTTTAAACACCAATATGTTTATAAGCTGTAATTTTAATGATTTAAATTACATATAGAATATTATCATTCCATGGTGTTTTTTTTAATAAAAATTAAAATGTGAATAATTTCGCGATTGTTTTTTTTTATTGGATAAAATAATAATGAAAAAGACTAAATGGGTTCTATACGTACCAAATATAAACGAAATTTATAATTTTCTCGTGGAATGAACAATATTATGTGCATTTGAATAAAACAATTATGTATAAGTGTTCATATCCAGAATAATTAAATGTTTAGAGTACTTTACAATTTATTCACTCATCGGTAAAATTAAAGTATGTAGTAAGTATATGTATGTATAAAACCGCACCAAACCGTCATCAAATTATATTGTGTAGACGTAGCCAATTAATTTATAGTTGTTGTTATGAATAGATACACTTTTAAAAAATAAATGAAAACAAGAAAAATTATTCGGGAAATAAAAGCAAAATAGGATAAATATGATTAAAATAGTTTTATATGTATATGTACACATTAATTAATTTACGTAGGAAGTGAAAATGCGTTTAAATATTTGAAATTAATATTGATTTATTTATATATGTATGTATATTTATGCCCAGATCTATTTTTAAATGGGAACCAAAATTGAATGCATGTTGATGAAAGTTCAAAGTTCAAATACATATTGTCTATATTTTTAAAAAATCCGGGGAAATTTATATCTGGAATTTTAATTTATTTTTAACATAAAAATTAAAGTTTAATTTATTTGTGTGGTTTTAGTTCAATTACTAAAATTTCCAGAAATTCCTGATATCCACCAAATTGATTAATTCCCGGGAATGGATAAAGCCCCGGAAATTAGGATTAGTGGCGATTTTTAACGGTGTAACAACAATTGTTCGTATTTTAAAAATTCAACACATGCACGTATTATGATTTCATTGCATTTCATTTGATTTGTTTTTTCATTTTAAATCTACGAGGTCCAATTGGAAATTACTCGAGAATTGTGATCATAATAATACTTTATTTACTATTTAATTTTTTAAATATTTTTTCTTAAAAATAATAAATAAATTATTAAAAACTAAATGTTATCATAGGATTGTAAAAAGTGATCTTTCACCAATCTAAATAAACTAGGAACAAAATATCTACAAATTAATATTTGAATGATGAGGCTATTGCCTATATATCGCTCATTTACTTCATGAACGTCGTAATTAGATTTGCAGAAATCACATTCAGTTTTTAATTTCCATTTAACTTAATGGGAAAATTAATAACCTATTATCTTCTCAATGGGTGACTATAAAAGATATATAAACTATAATTTTTACCGAAGATTTTTTTCAGTTCAGACTTTATTGAAGTAAATGAGCAATATATATTAGGGTTCGTTTCGAAAAGAACAATTTCTTTTGATATTTAGATATCATACCTTTTTAGAAGGTTTTTGCAGCAGTAAAAATAATGGCTTTTTTTGATTTTTATACATTTTATACATCAATTCTACATAAAACTTTAGTAAGAATGAGCACTATTCAACACGCTTAAAACGCATCGTGTTCCAATTAGGGTGTCCGAAAAATTGTTTTTTTTTTTTTCAAAAAAGTTTTAAAAATATATTTTTATTATTATCAAAGTGAATGTATGCTTTAAAAAATGGCGCAAAAATAATTAATCTACGACTTTTCGCTTTATAGTATATTTTCATTGTATTTATAAAAATATATATTTTTAAAACTTTTTTGAAAAAAGTAAATTTTTCGGACACCCTAATTGGAACACGATGAATTTTAAGCGGGTTGAATAGTGCTCATTTTTTTATTTTTTTTAAATCTTTTTTTATTAATCAATTGGATTCGTCTCTGCGCAAAATAGCGCTCAAAATGTGCGTTTTTAGCCGCAGATATGCAGGGGAAGGAGTTGGAAAACTAAAAAAAAATAAAAACTAAAAAAAAAAAAATTCAAATTTACCCTAATATATATGTATATTAAGGTTATAACTTGTTCACATTTTTGCAAATATCAAAATGGCCCTAGCATAGTCAAATAGCCCATTGAAAATTATTTAAAAAATGGTATTACTTTTTTTGCGGTTTTCAAAAAAGTACACCCACAAAAAGTGGTAAAGATTGGAAATGAATATTTTCAATTAGGGAATGCACAATTTATCATGTCTCACTTTCCCGGGAATTTTGTACGGTATTTCGGGAAATTTTAAAAGCACTTAAATGGAAGGAAACTGCTTGCGTTTTAAGAAAAAAAAAAAAATTAAACATTTTAGTAATTTTTTAAACAAAATTAAGCTAGGAACGACAATTCCATTAGTAAGTTTTTGTATTAAATTTATTGAATGGTTTGTTTGGGATGACTTTATGCATTCATTCAATTAAGCATCTCGATAAAATGTCAACACTAAAAACCAGCTAGTGAAAAAATATAACAGATTGAAAGAATATTGTAGACATTTTAAATACGTTATGAGTATAGACAACATGCGAAATTTGTCTTATACAAATTTGACAAAACATTAACATTAAAAGTTAACAGAAAAAGTAAGACGTAAGTCCAACAAATCCTTAATTATTCATATAATTTTCAACTGGAAAGCTACAGATATTATTCTCTGTTATCGGATCTATAACATGAAATCTAATGTTTTATTAGGTATATTAATAGTAATAATTTCTTTTTTCAAGCAACATTTAAACATGCCTTAAATTATGAATAGGGTCATCATTTATAACAAGAATAATTAAATTCTTGTTAGGGGACTTTTAAGAAATTTAAATTTTATAATTATTTACGAAACTTGCTTAATTTTTTTTTTAATAATATCAATGTTCGAGTAAATATTTTGTAATTTAATTTCTGATATTTCTATTTTCTGTCGTAAATACGACATATCTTTTAAATAAAAACTCTTTCCCGATTGTCAGTATTCAATTATTCAATAGATTTAACCAATTAGTCGAATTTAATTTTCTCGCTTTATTTAACATCCTGTTTCAAATCTGCTAATGCAAAAACTCATATTCTATTTGGGTTTTAGTTGTTCAACTAATGAGTAATAATAATTATAATTTTTGGTCCGGGAATCCCGATAAGTCTAAAAATGTTTCCCGCTTTCCAGAGAAATCAAAAAGTTCGGGAAATTGCCATCCCTAATCCCAATGCAACATATGAGCAGAACGTGGTATTAGAGTACTACAGAACATTTATCCATTATGCAAAACAACGCATACACTAAGGGAAAAAATTCGATTCAAAATCAACAACGGTTGTTGTCACATTGGTAATTTACGGTAACAGCTCTTTAATACCTTTCGTTAACAAATTTAATAGAAAATATATGTAATTTAAGAATTTGATACTGAAATGGTTTCAACTTGGTGCCAATTAGGTATCGATTTTCAATAAGAATTGAACACGCAGTGTTTAATTTAAACACATACGGTAGATTCACTATTGACACAGAATGGTATCGTTTTCAACACGTATGTGATTGATATTTCTCTGGGTGTACGTTAAATTTTAAGTTTATGTCTTTTAATAATTAAACAACATTTTTCACTTTACTATTTTACTTTATTAATAAAATATTTATATACACAGAAAACATTCTGTAATATATAATATGAATTAAATTGCATTAGATTCTTATTCTAATATATATGAAAAAAAATGATTAAATATATAATTTTCTTCATATACAAATTTTGAAATCTAGAAAGCTTTAAAACAAATGTTATTTATTATTATTTTATTATTATTATTATTTTTTTTTTTTTTTTTCAAAAAAATTTCAATATAAAATATTTATAAATGTTATAAGTGCAAAAAAATACATAAACCAAAAACACAGGAGAAATATTTCTGCCAAAATATTAACTATTCACAAGTTCTTAATAACTTACAAAGCTTCGAAAAACATCTAAAAAATTACGATTTGAAGCGCAAGAAAAGATATTCAAAAAAATCTGCAAGCTAATGATAATCAACCCAAGCAAAATTGCAAGATAAATGTAGAGACTACGCAAAAAAATTAACGACTACTGGAAAAGAAAATGAACATAACGGTGATAAGTATTTTTGGTAATTTAATTAAAATTCTTTTCTGATTATTTTGATAGTTACAGATCAAGAGATATTTATTTCAGTATTAAAGAAACGGTATTTCATTTGAACATCATTTAGAAGAATGGAAAAGCAGTATCAATATAGTCTTTGTTACCTCAATTGCTATTCAAAAAATAACAATACCAAAAACATGGTCGGGTCAATATTGATTTAAGTTTTATATTGACAAATAAAAAAATGGACAAAATTATGGTATTTATTAAAATTTTGAACTTAAAAATTATTCATTACAAAAATATAAAAAAAATTAGTTCCAGAATCATCATTACAATCTTTATATGACAAATTGAATATAGAGGATCATAAAAGCTTTGGTTGGACAAAATGTCATAAATAAAGATTTAAAGAAATAGCCGCAAAAGGGAACATTGGTCAAATTTTACAGTTGTGCCCTCAGTACAAAACCGTATTAGGTTTTGATTGGTAATAATGTTAATAAATTACTAATTTTATAAAATTATAAATTTATTACTTTAAGATTGAATTAGATTTTAACTTAAAATATGAAATAGGAGACATATATTCTAAATGGGCATTATTTTATATTAAAATAGAAGACGTTTTAGAGAAAAATTTAAAAAGCAGATTGCCGTTGTCCATGTTTTTGATAATATAAAAAGTAAAATGACTGAAAGTAAAATACATTACTAATATACATACATATATATATCGTGATTACCGAATTATAAAATTTTATAAATTTTTCAGATTCAAAGAACCTAATGTTATTTTGGTGTTTGCATAATATTATCAAGCCTGGTTTAACACATATTTTTTTTGAAAAAGGGGGAAAAAATTAGGAGAAGTTTTACTGTTGCCGATTCATAAAACTTTTTTTGTTATAATTTCTGCAAATATAGACGAATTACAAGAAAAAATAACATTTTTAAATCGAAACCTATGGATATACCCTTTATTTAAGTAGTTGGTAAAATGGAAGAATTTGCAGAATTATAAGTTTTTTTTATAAAGTAAAATACCCTTTCACAAGTTTTGTAAGAGCTATAGGTATTTGCTTTAAAATAGTGCTTAATTTTAAAATCAAATAACGTTTTTTTATAAAATCTCAAATTCTAAAATTAATTAAAAAATTGCTATACTTTGTAGCCAAATACAAAATATATAATATCAATAATTTGGCTTTTTGTAACAACTATGTAATGATATAAAAAAATAAATAATATATTAAAAAATAAAATTAGTTTTATTATGGACAAAAAATCATTAAAAATGCATAATATGCATATGCATGTTATGCATTTATATTATAAAAAGTTTCATTCCACTTATTACCAAATTTTTAATATGAATGAAAAATTAATACAAAAGTATTTCATAACTAACTTTATAATATTTATGAACAATTTCATAAAAAAAATTAAAAAGTTTTGGGAATAAATTTTCATAAATTTTATGTAAAAATTTATTATATATATGAAATTTTTTTTTTGTGTTTGGTTTTTTGTGTGTTTTTTATTTAAAAATAATGTACTTTTTCTTTTGGGGAGGTTTTTATTCCAAAATGACCAGAAAAAATTGTTTTCGTAAAAAACACAACATCGCGTGATGCTAGGGCCAAAATTTGGTTATAGCCCTAATATACATATGTATATATATTTATTTATTTTCCTGTTATAAAAGGAAATTTGAAATTAAGTCTCGTATACGCAGAATAAAAAGTACATACATATATTTAAAAATTTTGTACATAAATATTATGAATCGAACATGACTTTTTTCCCAGACTTTTTTTATAAAAAATAAAAAATTTTTCATAGATATTATTAAATTGTTCTTTATGAAAATTTAAGGAATTTTCCAAAAATTTTGCTTAAATTTTGATTTGTTTTTATAAGATTCTAATGCAAATGCTAAATAAAAATGTTAAAATAGAAAATATTAGCAATAAATGGTAATTTACCAAGAGAAAGTTGTTAGAAAATAATGTTAAGAAATTTGCACAAATTTGATACCATTCTGCAGCATAAGTTTATTAAACAGCGCTTCTGTTCTGTTGAATGATCCCAATATACACAGAAAACATTTTTACATATCTGGAACGAATTTGTACATAAACTGTATGAATTTTACTTACAAATTTATTCCCAAAACTTTTTCATTATTAGTATAAAATTTTACATAATTATAATGAAGGTGAACATGACTTCATTTGTTATGATTTTTATTAGCATTTGTGTATAAGAACATAAAATGATTAATCGCTTCATGGTTTTATTTAGAATTAAAAATAAGGGCTAAAAAAATGTTTCCTCAAAGCTGAAAATCATAAAAAAATTAAAAAATTTCTTAAACTAAATTTCAAACATTTTCACATAAAATAAAAATAGAAATAAAAATATTATATTATTTTCTTCAATCCTTATTGATTTTTTTTTTTTTTTAATTTTATTACTAATGAAATAAATGCATACAATATATTCAACTTTTTATAATTATTATGTATTGAAAGCAATGAAAAAGGATTCATACTATTTATGTAAAAATGTTTTCTGTGTATGTGTAGCTAAAAATAATTAAAAACTAAAAATTTTCCAAAGAAAATTTCAAACATTTCATTGCAAATGAAAATATTAAATAAAATTTAAACAATCTTTTTGACTTTAGATTCATATAGAAAAAGTTTTAGTATTTAAGAAATTATTCTTAAATATAATGAACTAAAATCAATGAAACAAAATTTTTATATTTATGTACAAACTTTTTTCTGTGTATGCTTTACATTACAATTTTTTTTATTTTTATTTTTGCTAGTGTTAATGTTTTTGAACAGCATCTAAATGCAGGCAATAAATATGCAAATGTTTAAAATATATTTTATATACAGTTAAACCGTCTGACAGACAGACAACCAGACACTGCATATTTACAAATGGACGGACAGACTAAAAAATATATTCTCATACATGATATGTTCATACTTATGCACAATGTACATACATACATATATGAATATGTATCATATGGTATTTTGCATTTGGATTTACATTCACTCAGTTGTGTGTATTTGCAAATTTTCTTCTGTTCTTTGTTGTTTAATTAATATTAATTCGTTTGTACGTACAAAATGTACATACTTAGTATAAATATGTGTATGGGCATGTGCTTGCTGTTCACTTTTCTTTTTCCTGATTTGCGTTATAAACGACCATATAAAGAACTATGTGTGTCACTTTGATATTGGTCTTCCATCACGATGTTAATGATGACTAAGCCTTTATTTAATACAAAGAAAATATAAAACGAGAGAAAAAGATATAGTCGTTCAAGCCCGACCATATGATACCCTACACCATTGTATACATTATAATTCGGGGAGGGGTCTTTTATTAGACTTGGAGTCTAATAAAAGACTGATACTCATAAGTGTAAAATAAAACATACAAATACAGAATATTACGATGATGCTGACATTTATATGAATTTATTCACTTTTGGGTGATTACTGAAAGAGGGCCTTATATGGGAGCTATGGTAAATTATGGACCGATCTTTGTAAAATTTGGCACTATCATTTATGTTCATATAAAACTTATTTGGTACAACTATTAACTTGATAATAACATTTTAATGGGATTTATGCCCTTTAAAGTGATTTTCTGAAAAGGGGTTTATATGGGAGCTATGGTTAATTATGAAATTGGCACACTTATTTAGACTTATATGAAACTTATATGCGCCAAATTTCATTAAAATATTGCTATATTTAAAGGATTTATGATCGTTAAACTCTTTTCCAGGAGGACATTTGTATGGGGGCTAGGTGAAATAACGGACCGATCATAACCAATTTCAACAAGCTTCGTTCCTGTACTATAAGAAACCTGTGTACCAAATTTCATCAATTTTGGTTTAAAATTGCGACCTGTAGTTTGATTACAAGGTATACATGGACGGACAGACGGACGGACATCGTGAAATCGACTCAGAAAGTGATTCTAAGCCGATTGGTATAAGTTAAGGGTCTTAGACCAATATTTTTGGGTGCTACAAACATCAGCACAAACGCATAATACTCTCCCCACCTATGGTGGTGTAGGGTATAATAATATTGTATACATATCTACCTATAGATTTGAAAAAAAAAAGAAAAAATGCAATCCTGATTCAAAATATGTCACAAATACAGAAAATTTTATATTCCAAATATTGCGTAGTATATGTCTATATTTTACATTTAAGTAGTAAGTATATAAAATTAGTGGGTATACAAGTCGATAAGTTGAATTTTTGGTTTATTAAATATTGCAATAAAAGAAAATGACAAAAAATTAAAAGTTATGTTTATATATTGCGGTAATTTCTCGGAAATAATAATAAAAAGAATATACAAAATATTACTTTGATAATTGTATGTATGTATGTATGTATGTATGTATGTATGTATGTATGTATGTATGTATGTATGTATGTATGTATGTATGTATGTATGTATGTATGTATGTATGTATGTATGTATGTATGTATGTATGTATGTATGTATGTATGTATGTATGTATGTATGTATGTATGTATGTATGTATGTATGTATGTATGTATGTATGTATGTATGTATGTATGTATGTATGTATGTATGTATGTATGTATGTATGTATGTATGTATGTATGTATGTATGTATGTATGTATGTATGTATGTATGTGTGTATGTATGTATGTATGTATGTATGTATGTATGTATGTATGTATGAATGTATGTATGTATGTATTAGTCTCCTGCGTAAGATGATTTGAAAAGCAAATCCACTTGAATTTCAAGTGTGTGTTTCATAGCCAACATGTGCAAAAACAACAATAAATACTGTTCGTACTGTTCGCTGCCCGAAGCAAAGCAAGTGTGTACTGTGTATGAGCGACTGCAAATCCGTGCGTTCAAATTATTTATCGTAAACAAGTGGTGCAAGTGGTGTGGCAAAAAAAAAAAAAAACAAATCATACAAAACGTTGAGAAATGATTTAAAGCATTCAAGTGGCCTTGTGATCAGAAATTATCGTGTATTCAGCATGATGCAACTTATTACGAAGAATCTCCTTTTAACACATGCTTCTTAAAAATTCCATAGATATTACCAATACTTCAAATAATTCATACCTTTATAAACCAACTAATGACGATTTTTGTATTTTCGTTTATTAATTTAATATTCTATCTTTACCACGTATTTCTTTTGCGTTTATGTATAAATATATGTATAATACAAAAATAGACTATTTAAATTATTATTTTAAATAAATGTAACAATTATAAGCCAACTACTATTGCATTAAAGAAGGAACAACAAAATTAAAAAATAATGTAAATGACAAGCATGCAAGCCTTGCCAAAATGCAAATTGCTTTAATATGCCATTTTGTATATCATTAGCAGGGTAGGTAGAACGCTCATTTTTTTATTGATTCGGAACACAATTTTTATCAGCGAATTTAATCCTAATTTTTTGGAACGAATTTTATTTTTTTGTTTACAAATTTAATTTTTAGATTTGTTCGCAGATCAAAAATTTTATTTTTGAAAATAAAAATTTTATTTGGGAATTAACCCGAAAAGAATTATTCGAATTGAAGTCGTGTACAACGATATAAAATGTGTTGACTTATGTTAAATGAAGGATGTGTGGATGTTAAAGACATTTGTACATGCGCTTGTGTGTTTTTAACTGCGTGTTTTTCTTTTGTTTGTTAAAATGAAGCAACAACACAATGTTTATGGCAATAGTTAATTGAGTTTGTGTTTTTTTATTTGCATATGTATGTATATACATATGTAATTATGTATTTAAAAAGTAACTGTCGTAAAAAATAATAATGTTGTTAGCGTAATATCGATAAATTTTTGTTTTTTTGTTTTTGTGTAAATAAGAAATACAAATTTGTTTATAAGGTTAATAAATTTGAGTACTTTAAATGATTGTAGAAAGTAAAAAAGGGTTGATTACAAAGACAAAAAAATTAGAACATTCATAAACATGCATTGCATAGATTGATTGGAGAAAAATTTTATGGGATTATTAAATTTTGTAAATTAAATATTTACCGCAAAATATATATGCATACATATGTACGTACAAAATAATTATTTTTATTGCTGTCATATAAAAATTATGAAACATAATAAAATTTATGTTTCATATAAAAATTATGAAACATAAATTTAAATGTGCAAAAAAATATACACATGTATATTATAATAATTCTAATTTTTCTATATTGCTAATTAAAAAACATATGTATATTTACGTACATGAATATATATACATATGTATTTGCATCACAGACAAAAATGAATTCATATACTTACCTACATACATATGTATAAACTTACAAATTTAAAACAACAAATATCATTGCAGTTTCATAGTTAGGTTTTTTTCTAAACGACAGTATACCGCTAAAAAAATATTTTTTTATACACATCTACATGTATGTATAAGTGTACATGCACACAATGAACCTTTTTTTTTACTATTTTTCAACCACTTTTTTGCGCACATCATTGTACCATATGTGTGGCGACCGAACCGTTTGTAATCGTAAAATAACGATCTTCCACATAAATACAAATTTAAAAAAAAGTTTTTTAGATTATTTTCGTAACCCAAATTAAAAAAAGTAAGGAATACAAATTAAATCCAAAAAGTGAATTTTATTTTTAAATTTGCGAATTATATTAAAAAGAGCGAAAAAAATCTGAAAATTAAATTCGTAATCCGAATTTTTCCGTACCTTGATCATTAGTTATGATTTTGAAATTTAGATAAGAATTGATTTTTGTTTAAAACACCATTTCCTATCTATAAATTTATAGAATTTTAACCATAACTATTTTTCGATCAATGTGGATAAATGTGCATTTTATGTTTAATTACTTGCTTTTTCTTTTTCATTTTAAGAAACAGAAATTACATTTTTGAGATACATTCGAAAAAAAAAAAAAATAAAGTTTTGTTTTGGGAAAAATTAGTACTTTTCAATCGTTGGTAAGGAACTAAAGATGTATTTTTTAAGATTCTTCAACTCATCGTTTAAGTGGTTCTTATTAAAGCTGTATGAAAAAAATAAAATAAAGGTATTTTTATTTTCAGTCTCACCCCCTAGAAATGCTCGAATACCCCAAAAACCATATAATACAAAGTTTTAGATTGATTGGAAGAAATTTAGAGGTTGCTCAAAGCGATTGAAATATTAAAAATTTGAGTTTTTTTATTCTGTCCAACCATAAGTTTTTCATTAGAACTTAGATTTTCCTCGGTTTTACCTTTTTGAATTCTTCAGTTTATTACCTTTCTAAAATGACCAAAATGAAGAAGATTGAACAACTAATAATATCATAGTTATTAAAATCACTTTACGTATAACGCGTAATTTTCGAACAAATACAACCCAGTACAATAAGATTTCATCCAAAACTTTAGAGAGAGAAATGAAACTTAGCATATAGTTTTGTCTTGGTATCTTATACATCATATCAAAATTTTTCGGTAATCCCTTGTAATCTGCGTAAGATATTCACGATCAAAAATCACAAAAATCTCTTGTTTTGCATATATTAGGGTATCCAAATTGTTCGATTTTTTCATTGTTCGAATAAAACGAATAATTCGAATAAGCCAATTTGTTTTATTCGAATTATTCTACCACGCATTTAAAATTTTTCGAATTATTCGAATAATTCAAAATATAAAACGAAAATTTTAAATTTAACAATTCATTGTGATATATATACACAAAACTATAAAGTAAAATAATAAATTAACAGTTCTATTAATTATATAAATAGAGATCGACTTGTATTAATATTCCATTTTTGATACATAACTGTGATTCCGCCAATATTTCTTCGCCATATTTACGCAATACTGCCGCCCCGTTATGTGTAAAACCTACAATATCAGTTACTATGTTGATTTCTAAATAATTGAGTCCTTTTTCAACTAACTCAATGGGACCAATAGGACCCACATGAGCTGTTTTTATATCCAATATTTACAGCCCATATAACCTAACTTTATTCGACTAAATAACAAATGTTAGAAACGGTTTCTTTTATTTTAAATTGTTCAAGTCCGACATTAAAACGTTTAAAGGATTTATTTTTAGAATTATAAATTCTTACTGTAACGTTTATGTATTTATACAAAAAGTTATCTGACCACTCATCTACTGTTATTAAAAGGCGACCTTAATTTTCAATAATTTGTCGAATTTCCGTAATAGTATTACTTTTCTTTTCAAAATAAAAATTATCAATATAATTAAATATTGTGGTTTCACTTGATGGCATTCTTAAATTTCTAGAATTTAAAAATTCCATTATAACTTCTAATTTCCTAAAAGTTTATACTGACATATTATCTTCTGCTACACTTCTGCATATAATTTCAAGGGAACACAGAAAAAAGTCACCAATTAACAAATATATATGAAAATAATTAATTCAATTAAAAACTTGTTTAAATTTGCACCTCTCACCAAAATAATTATATCAATTACTAAAAACTAAGAAAAATACAAAACAGAAAATTCATTTTTTCTTGAATAAATTTATTAAATTTCGATGCAAAATGAAACAACTATGTTAATTAAAAAAAGACCGTAATTCTGTGAATGTAGAGTTTGGTTTTTAATAAATCCGACCGATTGATGCTGTTAATGTTGTTGGTAGTTCTTCTTCATGACTTTCTATTTCAATATTTTTTTAGTGGAGAAGTTGTAGAGCCTACCCGTTAATATATTTTTGGGATTTTTTTTTTTTTTTTTGCATTAAGCATCATTACCGCTCTTGACAAAGTATATCCATAAAAAGCTCATTCTAAAAAATATATAACTTATATATACATAGATGTTTTTAATCATACACTTCCATTTTTTTAATTTTGTTGATCTGTAAATTTTAACATTTTATTTTTTAATCAATCATTAAAAACTTTTCGTTTATTTTCAAAGAAATTGTTAAAGAAATTATTACTTATACTTATATTTCTTCTTCGATGATTCAACATGGTGTTATTCATATGTTAAGTGAAAAAGCTACTGGAGACAAGAAGTCCCTGTTACAGGTTTTATATGTGTAACAAACAAGCAAGCAATTAAAATTTAATTGCACTAATTTTAATTATTTAAATTAAAAAATAATAAAACACTTGTAAAATATTATATATTTATACAAATTGTAAAAAAAAATAATCTTAAAGAAGTATAATAATAAAAAATAAAATTATTCGTTTTATTCGAATATTCGACATAAAAATATTCGAATTATTCGTTATTCGAAAAGTAGCATTTTTAAATTCTTCGAACAATAATTCGTAAAAATTATTCAAATTATTCGAACGAACATTATGCGAATGGATACCCTAGCATATATCTCACCTACGTATTTTTTGCTATTACAACAATTTTGGATAATAAAATTATTTATATGATATGTAAAATGTCAATAGGAAACTACATGCCAAGTTTCGTTTCTCTCCTTCAAATTTTGGTTGAAATTTATTTTTTCGGGGTCTATTTGCCCGAAAATTACGTGTTTTTCGTTGTTGTTTTCCATACATTTTGACAAGACAATTTTTTCGTTTGTCTTATAAAAACTGGGGATTAAACCCAGGAAATTGCACTTAAAATTAATTTTTTATGATCGACGAAAGAAAAAAAAAAAATTTTTAATAATTATTATTTTCCAGATTTCGATCGCTTTGAGCCACCTCTAAATTTTTTTCAATCAGTTCAAAACTTGGCATATCTTAGTTTTTCGACTATCCGTACATTTCCAGGGGGTGAATATCAAAATCTGGACAACTTTTCTAATGATGACCACCCTAATGTTCATAGTTTTTCCTTATACTACCACAGATGGTTAGGGTCATAAACTATTAATATAGACATGAAGCTTAAAAAAAATCAATTGAAAAAGATTACTCGGAAAAGCACACTTACTTACAGTGTTGCCATTTTAGCACTTTCAGTGCATTCTCAGACTTAGGTTTTTTTTTTTTTTACAACCGACTTAGGTTTTTGACGGAGCTTTATATCTATGTTAATCTACGGTTAGGGTATTTATCTAGCACCTACTTTACTTACTTATGTACTAATTAACTTAAAAATTTACACTTTGGAAATAGTGTATTATATTTATAAATATGTTCGTATTCATTCGTGTATTCATACTCTTAACATTACATTGTATATTTATAAGTATATGTATACGTTATGTTTTGGTAAAATGTATTTGTTTTAAGCACGAAGGACATGCTTGTAAATATTATGGTTTTAATAATTATAAAAGCGATGTTTTTGTTTTTAAATGGATGATGATTATCACACACAAACTAGTAACTAACTAACCTAAAAAAAGTTGTCATTCAAGTGCTACTTAATAACTTGAATTATCCTCGCATTCTCTTTACTTCTTTTTTTGTGTTTTTCATTGGTTACCTTTGTCTTTGTATCTCAATGATTTTTTTTTTTGTTTTGGATGGACCAGACCTTTCAGCTGTATTTTCTCATTTGGCTTGTATCCAGTTGGTTGGTTGTTTGGTTGGTTATGCAAACCAAATATTTATTAAAATCTTATAATAATCAAGTCTTATAGTTTTTGGTCGTACATATTTAGTCGTATTAACAGAATTATGGTGTAAGGTTTAAACTTAAAATATCAGGAAATTCAAATAAATATTTCAGTGAACAAAAATAAAGTTAATTAGTAATAAAACGCGTTAATAGCACCACTTAATTCAATGCGAATAAAATATGTAGCATAGAAATATGCATGTGATTGTGTGAAAAGTGTGTCAAAGTGTGTCAAAAAAATTAAGGGGAATTATTATTTTGTTTAGTAAAAATTAAAATTTTAACGTATTTACAAAAGAAATAATGTACATATATATTGGTATTACGAATAGTTTATTCACATTGAAGATCAGTTACATATTTGTAACTAACACATTCTTAGACTTAGGATTGTTTGACTACCGTCTTAGGTTACGTTAATCTATTTCATTTATTTTTAGCTCACGAACTATTTTCCAAAATAAATTGTAATAATTTGATTAAAATTTTTCTTTCATTACAGAACTTTAGAACACTACGAGCATCGCACAACATTTATTTATTTTAAGATTTTAGACTGATTTATCCTTTCTACAGAAGAGGATTTCAAATAAATTTAAATCAAAATAACAATACATGAGCTAAAAAATTAAAATACATTTTATAAAATTAAAACAAATACCACCGTCAAGTTTTAAATCTTAATAATTTTTAATTAAACGCAAAAATATGTCCCGATCCAAAGAGAAAGTTGTCTCATCGTTGCGTAAAATATTCAAAAGTAATACAACAAAAGATGAAACACCCGAAGAAAAAAATCCTGAAGCGGAGGGAACTGTTAAAAAACCAGCTGTATTTCCAGAATCACCAGGAAAACGTATTAGAAGACTGGATAAAAAGTAAGTTTTTTTTTTTTTTTTATTAAAAATAATTTCATAATTTAAATATGATAAAGACTTTGCAGCTATAAAATTATAAAAATGCAAATAATATTTGTAAATTCTTTCTATTTCTATATTATTTTTAGAATCAAACCCATGTCAATAAATCCAGCTCCTGATTTTAGCGTAAGAGCCAGAAGACTTATGAAGGAATACAAGGAAATACAAAAAATACAATGTTGCAAGAGTAATCCTGTGTTTACGGTAACTAAAATACAAATGCTATTAGCATATACATTAATACTGATAATACTTATATTCAAATTTATTTCTTCATCCTTAGGTGGAACTTATAAATGACAACCTATATGAATGGTATGTTCGTTTACATACCGTTGATCCGGATTCAAAATTAGCCAAAGATATGATGGAATTAAATGTACCTTTTATACTATTACATTTGGCATTTCCTGATAATTTCCCATTTGCCCCACCATTTATGCGTGTCGTTGAACCGCATATAGAAAAGGGTTATGTCATGGATGGTGGTGCCATTTGTATGGAATTATTAACACCGCGTGGCTGGGCCAGTGCGTATACGGTCGAAGCTGTTCTAATGCAATTTGCTGCTAGTTTAGTTAAAGGTCAAGGACGTATAATGAGAAAAACTAAAAATACTAAAGAATTTAGTAGGTAAGCAAACATCCTAATGCATTTCTGGACTATCTGTCTACGTGTAGGAGTTTAGCACATCTACAACAGTAATTGTGATTTGTTTCATTTATTGCTTTATTTTTGCAGACGTAGAGCTGAGGAAGCTTTTCGTTCATTGGTTAAAACACATGAAAAATATGGCTGGGTTACACCGGCATTATCAGATGGTTAGAATGCCACAAATAATTGTATAGTACATACAAATGACGTGACCATTTTATGGAGTATAAAATTATATATATATAAAAAAAAAAACGAAAATGGTATGTTAATTTTAAACTTTAACAATTTTCTAAATGTTTAAATTAGAAACATGTAGAAAATGTATGTTATAAGGCACAGATCTTCCTTCGCGACCCACTTTTGACTTTGCGATTGAAGCGCGACCCATTACAACATTGACCAGTTTAAAAATCAGATAAAAAGTTCTGTAAAGAAAAAATAATTTAAAAATAATATTAATAATTATTAGTATTATTTTTAAATTATTTCATCTTATAATTATAATTGCGACATTGTATTTATTCCATGAGATCTTTAATAAATATCTAATATCATAATTTGTGTCCACAAAATATTTATACTTTGTCTTGATCGACAAAAGAGCAAAAAAGATAGTTTTACATAAGAATGTATATTGTTAAAAACCGTTGTAATAGTTGTTGGCCTTCTGAGCCAACCAGTCGATAAACTTTGCTATATTTCAATTAAAATATTTGAAATCTGTTGATTCAGAATTAAAATTTAGACATTAGTAACATTTGAACTTTATTGAATTAAATCTTGTATTTCATAAGATATATCCTTTCAATATGGATTTGTCCGCTTTTAATTATAAAGTCGTTAAACTAATTTTTTTTTCATTTCTTTGCAAAATAAAACTTTTGTACTTAGCATTGAGAAGTCGCATTCAAGCAAATTTTAAAAATCCTATCCCATAGGATGTTATTCTTTGGTTAAAATAAGTAAAGGACACTGAAACGACTTTATAAAAAATTTCATGGTACAATATATTTGCAAAAATAAAAGTAAGGTTTCATGTCAAAAAAGTTTCATAAAATTAAAGTGAACTTTTTTTTCTTTTCAATTATTTTCCCTGTCACATCGTAAAGTTTTCTTTGTGTTGTATCATGGTTCAATATCACTTTATTTATTTTATCATTGTTGCCTTTATAAATTGTAATATTTTCTTCCGAAGCTCGGATTCCCTTATTTTTTTTTTTTTTTTTTTTTTTTATATAGATATATTTCCATTTTTTAATAGTTTCATGCTTTCATAGGAATTATTATTTCAATATCTAATTAATATGTATTTACTTACATTGAAAAATAGTTTGTTCAGGAATATTTTTCAAGATCTCTTCGCGACCCCCCACAAATGTCCTTACGGACCCCCATTTGAGAACCGTTGTTATAAGGTAATTTTTGCTACTAACCTATATATATTGTATGTATATATTAATAAATGTATAATATAGTATTTATGAATATAAAAATGGGTTTCAAAGGACGAAGTGAAAAATTTCTTTTAAATGATTAACGTTGACGTTAAGGTCAAACTCCACAAATTTACTTATACATACAGCGGGTGTCATAAATAAGTAAACAAAGCAGTATCTTGAACTCAATTGGTTCTTTTTCAAGTTGTAGATCGAAGATATCAAAAGTAACATATAATTATAAATATATAATGTATTTGAATTTGACCCATTTTATATGAAAGTTTTGACTTTAGTCTATATTTTCTAAAATCCCAAAGCATGAATCAGCAAACGGAATGAATTTCAAGAATCTGTAATGTATTGTTAAAAGTTTTCAATCAAAATCTATGGGACTTCGGAAAAATTTGGATTTTATAGCCGAAAATGTGAAAAAACCCATTTTTGGGATTTTCGGCGTTTTTATTTTGGGAATTTTGAGATTCCTTTTACAAAAATCTTAAAGTTTTTTTTACTCTCTCATTTTATTTAAAGCAAATTTAATAGATTTTAAAATTATTTTTTACGTATTTTAATTTATTAAAACAACAAATTTTTACAATTGTATTAAATTAATCACTCTACTTTTGAAAATCGAAAATTGAAAAAATTCAACACATTACTATTTAGTGAATCTGGCTCTTTTTAAAGAAGTGAAAAAATCAATGCTCCAAAAATTAGTAAACAAGGCTTTTAATAGCCCCGGCGACCGACTATATTTTGATACATTAGTGTCGAACGTGTTGGTACAGTGACTACATATATTCTGCATATTCCTGGACAAAATTAAGAGGCTTTAGTAATAAATATTTTTTTTTATTAAATTTCATGCAATTTATATTGGGGACACAAATGGACTTTGAGCAGGTCACTCTGAAATGTTAATTATTTCCTCAGCTATATATTTTGAATCAAATTAATCCTAATTTATAGGCTAATTTTCCTACTATAGGATAAAATCCACAAAAATTAAACAAACATTTTTTGGAAGTTTACACCTTTTAACAGATTAAGGTTAATCTGGGATTTTATTTTACTTTTGTGTACCAGTTTTTGTTCCTATTTTATAAATAGAAATGTATTTCCAAACCATTAAGCCCTTTCTGCTGGACTTAAGTATTGGTTTTCTCTACTTAAAAGTTAAAGTTTAAACATTTTAGAGCTAAACATACATATAGCCTACATTATATTTCATGCGAATCACAGTTTATTCAATCCAGAGACTTTTTTTTTCTAAATTTTTTATATTTTTAGACATAATCTGCATAGAACGTCATCAAATTTTTGAGATTTATTATAGTTATGTATAAAATTTTCTGTACAGCTAGACCATGATTTCCGTCTTTATATATGTTTCTGTGAGTTTTAAATTCAGACCATAGTTTTCAGACTTCCGGAAAAAGTTCTGATAACAATTTTGGAGCAGAAAGCATAGGATTTTAAAGATAAATTGCTATCTATACTTTTTGTAGTGATTCTTAGGCGTTTACGAGAGTAATTGCGGTCAACGCGTTCATTGTGTTTGAAGTATTTAAAGTGGCCGTTTTATTAAAGATTTTTGATATATTTCCATATGTTTCACCTTTTTCGTAATGTATGTTAGTTACTCTTAGTTCTCTTAAACTTAATTGTGCGATATTTGCTATCCTTTAGGTCGATTATGGTTAAATTAAAATTTTCTGATTTTATCAAATTACACAGAGTTACAAAATGAGAAAAAATTTCTGCGGCACGGGGTTTCTCAGTCAATTCGGATACACGGTATTAATATGTACAAAGCCTCTAATCCACTTTTTTTGAATTGACTCTAGTTCTCGCGATAAATCGCGATTTATAAAATAAAGAGGCTGCACTATATATTGAAGCATATCTCGAAAAATTCCAATTAAAATTATCTTCAAATCGTTCTTACATTACTTTTTAATACGGCCAACAGTTATTAAGCCCATCTTTTTTGATTTTATTCACAAATTAGTGAAAATACTCATTTACAAGTTACATAGAAAAATTAAAAATATCACGAAATCATTTTTTTATTTTTCTATGTAACTTGTAAATGAGTATTTTCACTGATTTGTGAATAAAATCAAAACTTTTGAATTGATTTTAATGAAATAAATAATAAAAATTTGAATTTTTGAATTAAAGAAATTAAGCCAAAAGTTGCTTGTTTACTTATTTTTGACTCACCGGAAAACGACTTCTTTTCAACTTTCTATATAAAAAAACTTAAAATGGAATAATATTTGAAAAATTTGTCATCAATGTAAAAGAAAACAAATTGACTTCATCAAAAACATGCAAATTTTTTAAAAATGGACCGTTACATTTGCCACTTTTTCAAGCGAAATAGAAATGATAAGTTTTGGGGTTTTATAGTTTCAACAAAAAGTTGACTTTTCGATTTTTCGACTTTTTTTAATTTTTAAATAGTCGATTTTTCGACTTTTCGATTTTTTTAATTATTAAATAGTCGATTTTTCGATAACTACACGGTTTAATGGTATATAAATAAAAGCTGATAAAAAACTATTCATTTTAAATAGGGTTATTTTTTTAACATTTTTCTACTTTCCGACTATTTCCGACTATTTTCAACTATTTTCAACTATTTTCAACTTTTTCCGACTTATTTCGACTATTTTCGACTTTTTTCGACTATTTTCGACTTTTCGACTTTTTCCGACTTTTCGACTTTGTTCGACTATTTTCGACTTTTGGCATCAAAAAAGTCGATTTATCGACTATTTTCAAATCAAAAAGTCGATTTCGACTTTTCGATTTTTTACAACAAAAAGTCGATTGTTCGATTATTCTAAAGTCGATTTGATAAACCCTAATAAGTTTGTTTACAAAAAGTCGATTGTTCGATTATTCTAAAGTCGATTTGATAAACCCTAATAAGTTTGTTTACTTATTTATGACACCCGCTGTACATATTTTTTAATATTATTTAAAAATGTATTGTATTCATTAAGATTGTTCGTTAATCTTTGAGGTAGTGATATACAAATATCGCTCATTTTATATTATCAATTTTTTTATTTAATTGATAATATACTACAGATTACAGAAAAATATAACTTGTTTACTTCTAAACACTACTTTTGAACTCTAGAGCTTTCTTACGTAGTGACATGATGCCAAATCGGGCCAAAAATATGTGGACACATTGTGCTATCTTATGAAAGGAAGACGATTTTTTGTAAAATATTCTTTGATGTATTTTTCGGTATTTATAGAGCCCACTGTTACAAATGACTTCTTCTTTTCCTTCCAGAACCATGTTTCCTATCAATGGTCAAATTCTCCTGATACTGTTTAATTACCTTGGAAACAGTTTGACAGCACACATTTAATTCTTTGGCCAATTATTTGTAGGACTAATTTGGATTTTTTGAAATTATTTAATAATTTATAGCACGTATATCTTTTTCGTCACTCATTTTGATCACTCACATCAAATCAAAAATTATAAATATTGCTTCGAAAAAAGATTTAAAATTTTTTCGATCGCACTCCTTAAATTAAAATTTTTATTTTTTGAACTTAGTAGTGTATGCAAATATTTATTTGGACATTTAAAAAATATATATATTTTCTTGGAACGTACGTTTTTTAATTCCAACTGATTTGTTTTATATCAATAACGTGGTTTATATTTACTTCACACTAGAGTTTGTTTTACATTAGATATCTTTTGTTTTTTAGGAAAATATATATATATATATATATATATATATATATATATATATATATATATATATATATATATATATATATATATATATATATATATATATATATATATATATATAGGCGGACAGCGATCGTCACGCTGATTTTGTCCGTTATCGGGAGATGTCCGCCTATGGGATATGATACATATTATTTTTTTACAAGGTGTAATTCCGTACTATATCTTTTTATTCCAACATTCGAGATTGATTGTAATGAATTAACTTTTAAATATACATATTCTTATTTATACATATATATCGTCAACTAAAATGCAAATGGCCGTAACCACTTAAACATCGAATGTTGATTTTATTCACTAATTTATAATGTACTGACCCAAACTACATTTATACAAAAAATTTCATGTTCATATCTCCAAAAATTACATCAGTATTGATAAAAGTCAAATAATCGTAACATTAACTTCATAAACGAAACAGTCGTCAAATTTGTTACATATAAGAAAAATTTAAAATTGTTTATACCCTACACCACCAAAGGTGGTTGGGGTATTATGTGTTTGTGCAGAAGTTGTAACGCAGAGAAAAAATCTTCGGACCCCCACCTTAAAGTATACCGTTCGACTCAGAATCACTTTCTGAGTCGATTTAACGATGTCCGTCCGTCCGTCCGTCTGGTCGGCTGGTTGGCTGGCTATCCATGTAAAGCTTGTGCGCAAAGTACAGGTCGCAATTTTGAAGATAATTTTATGAAATTTGGTACATAAGCTTTTTTCAACACAAGGACGAAGCCTATTGAATTTGGTTATGATCGGCCTATTATTTCACCTAGCCCCCATACAAACGTCCTTCCGGAATAGAGTTTTAACTCTTATAGATGCCTTAAAAATAGAAATATTTTAATGAAATTTAGTAAAAATAAGTTTTATATCAACAAAAATCTGCCTGCCAAATTTCATGAAGATCGGTCCATAACTGACCATAGCTCCCATATAAAATCCTCTCCCGAAAATCATTAACGTGCATAAATCCCATACAAATGTTAGTATTATGTTAATATTAAACACAAGTAGGTTGTATATAAGTAAAAACAAAATTATGTGGATCGAAATGGTGTAGGGTATCATATAGTCGGGCTTGACCGACTATGTCTTCTTCTCTCGTTTTTTTATATTTTTTTACTAATGATTTTTCCGCGAAATTTTGAAAATAAAAAGCATGTTGAGCACAAGCTTGACAACAAAGTCTGCATTGGCATGTAACTCCATTTAAAAAAGACAGGATTAACTTGGGAAAATGGCCTTAATCTTAAGCTGCGCCCAATTACTTTTTTTATATGACTGATGACAATGTCGCCCTGCTTGTTGTGCAGAATTTCTATGCCCTTTGTTCAAAAAAAGTTGTCAAGATTTGTAGGAACCTGTCGCCATTGTGTTCTCACCAAGACTTTGTTCAGGTCATAAACTGGAACAGCATCTGTTTTTAGGGATCAAGATTAATTTTCTATTTTCTAGTATGAAGAATTTTTAATCAAGTGTAAATGTAAAAGTTAAATAAAAAAACTAGTTTTTGCTCAAAACCAGCAAAAAGTTAAGTTAACTTTAAAAAATGTAAATAAAGATGAAATATGAATGTAAACACGGACAAAAATGAAAATAAGAAGCATTTCATTATATAATATTTAGTACATTTCGTTTACCGTTTATGATTTTTGTCCGCCTACGACAGATGTTTTCTTTAAAAACAGGTGTCCGCGTCCGCTCATGAGAGCGTCCGCCTAGCGGAGATTAATTTATTCTAAAAATGCCACCTAAACCATGGGACCTAAAAAATTGTCCGCCTATGAGAGCTGTCCGTTAAGGAAGATTTTACTGTATATATATTTTTAACTTCTTAAGTTAATCTTTAAATTTCTTGAGCATTTCATATAAACATATTAATTAATAACATTTTTTTATTGCAGGTTAATATACATATTTTAAATATTGCTACAATAAAAATGGACTTTTTATTATTACTTACATGCAAAAATGTCTGTTAAATATCTGCAATATTGGACTCCTCTTTTAACACTATTAGGTTAATGAATCATATAATGGTCACCTTGTTAATTGTATGTTTTAGTAATAAGATTTGCTTTTCATTTTGAAATTAAATATTTGTAAAACCACTCGAATGGATAGAAATGTAAAAAAATGAAACATTGATTATAATTTGTGTTAGAACAAAAAGAAATCATAACTACTACTTAAGAACTATTGTACCAATTATTACTACTATTATTCATTGAAAGAAATTTTACTTAAAATACAAAGAAGAAATTAGTTAGTATCATCTAAAAGAAATGTGTTAGTGCTGCCATGTGTATGTTATTTATAATGATTGTTATTTTACATAAATAATAATGTCTAAACAACAGAAATTGGATATGTGGAAAAGTTTTCTTTTTTATATAAACGATAAAGAAAAATGTATAAGAGTAAAGTGTTGAGGCTTTTCATTGAAATATCGTGAATAAGAAAGAAGAATGTATGTAATATTTCTTGCAATATCTTTTAAATTCATAAAAAGAAAATAAAATTTAAAAAAAGTAAAAATTACTAAAGTAATGGCCTCAAGTACTAAAATTTTTATGATGTGATCTTATCATTTTAAAAATACGTTTACCCAATTATTTTAGTAATTTAAAATAATAAAATCATATTTGGGTGAAACATAATATTCCGTATAAGAATTGGAATACAGAAATTTCTTGAAATTTAGAAAACTACAACATTTTCAATTTATAGTTTTTGAATTTGAGATAATTGTTGATTATTATGATGACGTAAATAATTGATTTTAAAATATGAAGTTATAAGTTTATTAGTTTTCTAATGTTCTTAAATAAATTGAAAATGGTGTAGATCTAATTTAGTAATAGATACACTTAGCTTTTTAATTGAAACTATTTTATATACTCGTACATGAAAAATAAAACAAATTTTCTATCTCAATGTGAATGAAATACAATACATAATGTTAGATATTTTACTAATTTTTCTCTCTGTCTCTAAATGTATTTGATATCTAAATAAATAATGTTACTATTATTATTGCATCTAGATATAAATTAACCTTAATGATAAAACAGAATTTAATAACCCTCCATGTCTAGGTATTTTACATTGAAAACTAATCGTTTTTTAGACAAAAAACAATATTAAATAATAACAATTTTTAGATAAGTAATATTTTAATTGCTCAGTAGACAAGCATCAGAAATAATTTATGACAAATATTCGAAATATATATGAATATAATATTCGTTTATTCTTTATTTAAAAAAAGAAAATAATTATTATATGTTAATTTTAAACTATTAATTGAATAATATAATAGTATCCTAGGACCTAAAAATGTTCATAGTAAATTTGGCTATAAAGAAGATTTAATCTATAGATTCTCCATATATTTCTGTTTTAAATACATAGATTATTTTTTGTTAATTAAGTTTGACGACCACCTCCATACACACCAATTTATTTTGTGATTTATAATTGTGTAAAATATTGTTATAATTGCGTATGTTATTTTTCTTTATTTTTTTGTATACAAAAATAAAATTGAATTTATTTTTCATATTTCTTTCATTTAGCTAAATATTGTAATTTTATATATTAAATTAAGCAAAAAATGTATCGATGTTTAAAATATACAACATAAAATTTCAAATATATTATCTGTCCGTTTGTTTGCCAACTCTATGTTATAAGTTATAATTGAACTGGCAATCAAGGGCATAGATAAAAGTATATTGTTTTAATTAAATATGATAACAGGTTAGTAAGTATATTTATTTTTAATGATTTTATTTATTCAAAGTAATATAACATGTCTTACTAGACCAATAAACTTCTATTACAGAAATATATTCCTGAGTAATTAATTATACATATTTCAAGTAATATACCCAGCCACTCAAAAATTACAATTACATATAATTAACAACTATTGTTCCAGTGGTAGTGAGTAAATAAAAAACTTACAAATATCCATAGAAATGTTAGATGAATTAACCTTACATAAATTATATGAGAAATATTTTAAATGTTTCAAATAAGATCTAGAGGTAAATAATTACCTTTTCTGGGCACAACATTCTTTAGATTCCTTGTGGTGTGAGTAAAGGAAAGTTCCTAACAAAGACAGTAAAGTAAGATCTCAAAAAAGTTTTAACATATTCAGAAATATGCATTGTCCTATGGACATTATAAACATAGCGTCCAATAACATTAGTTATGCGATTCAGTTTCGAAGACGTGTAAGCTAAGATACCAGACGCTACCTCCAGTCCATAAAAAACATAAGGTATTAATAAGGCATAACTTAACGTATACCTATCTAAGATAAATATACATTATTCTGTGCAAGATGACACAAATTTTGCAACAATAATTGTATGTATGTGGCCAAAACATTTAAAAACTTGGATAAAAAAAGAATTATGGATTGTTTATTGCTTTTGAAGTTTTAGAAATTACTAACTTTTTTCTGCTTAAAGCTGGGGTAAATAATCCTTTTTTCAGAGAACTTTTCCTTTTTTTGCTGGCTCTGTATAAAGTAAATTTTCCATATTTGATTACTAAAATAGCACTTTATTTTTGTAATTAAACAATAAAATATGATGTATTTCAGCTATGGAGAAGCAGGTAAAACATTCGATACAAATAATTTTTGGAATCAAACAAAGAAATTTTGTAATATAAATTAAAATTCAATGAATGATCGATCGATCAATGTAAACTGAAGACTTAACACAAAAACATGTTTTTTCTAAATATTAAAGACTTAGAGCACATGCATGAAAGGTCCAAAAGTCGTTTAAAAATTGGTTCGAACAAAATTTGGTACATTAAAAAGTAACGGTATTTTTGATTTTCTAGATTCGGTTACAAAGTTCAAATTATGCAAATGTTCAATATAAATTACATATTAGTCGATGAAAATAAGGGTTCGAGCTCGGAATTTTATGGAATGAAGAGAATTTTTTGCATAAAGACGATATCAAAAATATAATACTCTTATAACAAATTACATTTGAATTAGGGTTATCATTAAAAAATAATAGATTAATCGGAGAAACAGTTTTAAAATTTATTTGAACGAAAAAAAATCTCGATAGAATAAAA
Organism: Protophormia terraenovae; assembly: GCA_951394005.1. Taxonomy (NCBI): domain Eukaryota; kingdom Metazoa; phylum Arthropoda; class Insecta; order Diptera; family Calliphoridae; genus Protophormia; species Protophormia terraenovae. The sequence goes on from OX596074.1 coordinate 152,025,944, forward strand.
AAATTATTCGACTAATATTTTTAGAATAATTTGTCTTTAAAGCGGAACAGAAGTTTTAAGTTTGAAACAATCTCGAATAATTTAACATCCCTTAATTTGAAAGCATGTATACATACATTAGATAATCGATATTAACTTTTTTTCTAGTTACCATAAGGTTACTTTGAAAATCATCTATAACTCCTATTAATGTAATTTAAATTCACAAACGAATCATAAACGGTAATTTCTTGCAACATTTTTTGACGAAAATTTATATTTGAAAGTTAGTGCAAACAAAATATCAAATAATAAACATTAAAGTTTAAATAACTTCCAGAAAAATATAAATATATGTATACCAAAAATGCAAAACAACGTAATATTAAAATTTTCAAATTTGTGTTTTTGATGAAATATAGTTTATTATTCCAAAATACGTGTGATCACAAATTTTCAGACTTGTAGCTCAAAAAATGACGATAATATTAACGAAAGCAATAATTTTCAAAATAACGTAACATCACATTTGTTAAAAAAATAAAAAAAAAAAAAAATTTGTTTCTTTTTTTTACGAATTTAGATTGCAAATGATTACAAATTAGCCATTAAATTTAAAATTTTGGAGTAAAAGTTATCAGAAATCATTTTAATTACAATTTTTCTAAAATTTGTATTGATGGTACGTTGTTTTGACTTCCGAAAATTGAAATCTTGAAAAACGTAAACCACATTACTTAAAAAATATTTATTAAAAATAAAAATATTCATCATCAATATATTAGACAGTATTTAAGGATGTATAACCCAAAAATCTTGTTTGTAGGACAATTCGTTTAGATTTTAGAAAGTTTTTTGTGCCTCCTGTAAAGTTATGAAAAGTGATGTTACGTTGTTTTGCATTTTCGGTGACGATAAATTAAATTGTTCACCACTTCCTAAATACCTTTTTAAAGAGTGAATATAGATAATTTTAGTTTTTAACTACTACTACTTTTATTTAAATGTTTAAGCTCAAAAAATGAGATGTGATACTAAGTTTAAAAAATATTTTTTTATACATTTTTTCTATATGCTAAAAATGTGAGGATTTTATCATTTTGTTATAAATTTTTGGAACAGATCAACCAAACTACCAAACCTTCGAAGATTAAAATAAATCTACCATTTTGGTCCGAATGAACCAAAACGGCAAAGCTGTTTCCATCCACCAACATTTGATTTACGAAACGTACTTTATTTTTCCTGCGCCTTGAAGTATAGTATAAACTGTATACATATTAAATACAATACGTATTTATTTTAAAAATTTGTAAATGTTGAATTATTTTCAATTGATTTATATGTTTTATATTTTTCTCGGAAACTATTGTATGAAATTTTTTCGAAACAAATTTAAGAATCTTTATGTATGTGTCCTAGGTCTTTTGTATTAAAAATAAACAAGTATGTGTCCAAAGTCTTTTATTTAAATTGATCGGCGGTATTTAACGAATTTGCACTGAAAATTTCTTATATGTATATTCATACACTAATGTGTGTTTATATTAATACGTTACATAAATACCACCTCATTAAAAAAATATATATATTTTTTATATAATCTATATTAGGTCTAAAACCTTAGCTATTACTACCTAATTCTTTCATATTTAATATCACAATTGTATTATGTTCTTAAATACTATAAATAAATGAATACGATACACTGACATTCAAAAAATACCAGACATGAAAAAAAAAAAAAAAAAAAAAAAAACAGTGCTAGAATAGGTCAAATTTTACAAGAGGTTTATTGTAAATATTTTTATTTACAATAAAACTTGCAAATAAATAATTCACTGTTTATACGCAAATTACATAAGGAAATATATTTCCTTATTTGTCGTACCAGATGGGAAAAATTAAACTACTATCATCGAAAATTCTATAAACGTGGCAACGCTGTACTTCTATTTGTAAAGCCCCAACCAGTCAACTTTGCAACTCAACGCAGAATGAAGAAAAGTAGCGTGAAACATTTTGTACAACCAGTCAACAAAAGTAAACGTATCATATGTTTTTGAACATTCATTGTGTATACAACTCTGTTTTTCAGTTATTTTGTGAACAAAATAAATTTCAGAGTTGTTTAAAACTTACGCAGCTACGTAAAAATCTATTTTCTGCAGATTTCTGCGATACGCTACCTAGAATATTTGTGTCAATAGCTACATACACACATCTGCATAAAGCTGGTTGAAACAGCTGATTGCGATACGATGGATTTTTGTTGAGTGGTTGGGGCTTAATTAGCTTCACTAATCACTATTTGCAAAAATAGTAAAAAAAAGTAATTTGCAGTAAATCGTGCGTATAAACCTAATAATAGTTATTATATTACAGCAACATATAAATTAAAGCCTTTTATAGATCTCCAGTATCAGAATTTCATTGTGTTCCAAAGAAAAAATATTTTGAAATTTGATTTCTTTAATAGAAATTGTCCAAAAGTGTTTCATTTGAAAATTGAATTGATAAGACAAAACCGAATAATATTTTATATATTTTTTTTTTTTTACCTTTGGATAAGGTTAAATTTCATTCAGATAATTAAATAAAATTTCACATTATTTTAGTTTTCATTAAATTATTTATATTTGTTTGATTTTAATATTTCTTCATTATGAATGTACTTCATCATCTTCAGCTATAAAATAAAAATTTTATTAATTTTGCTTAATATTTTTTTTTGTATGTGGCTTTTTTAATTCTACCTCATTTTTCTAGCATTTTGAAAATGTATTTTGTTTTGTTTTTGTATATAATTGCAACATCATATATATATTATATTAATTTTGTTTTGTATATACTTCTACATATTCTTAACTTGTTTTTTTATTTATGCCTGTCTCTTGACTTATAAACTACATAATAATTAATAATAAAAAATATGAATATAAAAAAGTTTTAACAAAAAACAGTTCCTGTACTTTTTCTTTTAAATTTGTAATTAATAATTTAAATGCAAATAAACACATTTGGGGAACAAACGAATTGGAAAATAATTCGATGAAGGATGATTAACAAACGAAATTAACAATACAAAAAGAAATTGTGACTTTCTACATTTCTTCAATTTCTATTAAAATTTTGTGAGTATAATATAAGAGAAAAATATTAGAAAACAACGATGTACTACCTTTTTTCTTACGTTTTTCTTTTTTATTAATGTTGAAATATTTTATTAATATTTCAACAATTTATTTGCTTTTTAACATTTCTCATACTAAATTACAAATTTGTTTGTTCAACGAAAGTTTTATTATAAATATTTGCATAACACATTTATACTTGCTCCTTATTGTTAATTACGATTTGTTTTCAATTGTTTAAATGTTTATAATAAAGATTATAGAAATTAAACATGTTTAATTTTTTCACAAAAAATTTATAAATAAATGTTAATTTGATAAAAAAAAAAATCATAATATTATTTTTTCATAAAAAGTATATACAAAAGTGGTAATTACAACTAAATATTACAAGAAATATATGGTTATTCATTTTATATAAATGGTAGTATATGTTGTATGTATTTTAATGGTTTAGTTAGTATAAAAGATAAATGTTTATTTTTAGTTATCATACTTTAGAAATTTTAAAGGCTTTATTTTTGTTAGAGTTTACTATAATGATGATTTATCAGAGTTTAAAGAAGATTTGAAAAATAATAGTAGTATTTATAATAAAAAAACGATTGTTATTATTTCATATATTTCTATTATTTGGTATATAATTTTCTTCATTACTTTTCAAACTTTTAAGACTTTATATTTATTTTTTTTTTTGCTTTAATAATTAAGTGCTACAAAATTTATTATGTTTTTTTATTATAATTGTTAAATACTGTTACTAGTTGATTTAGCTTTTTATCTTCCAACTTTTAAAACAAGCTCATCGTGTTTTTAATTCATATTTTTAAGTTTATGATTGATTTTTTTAAAGTTTGCAGGTTTTTGAAACAAATAATTTTGTTAATTTTAATTTAAAAGCCTGCATTTTTAACAAATCTGTTTTACCATTTATATAATCTTTCCCTACGATTTTCAAAATAATTTTCGAATTTTAAATTTGAATGATTTTTATCCTGATTCTTTTTTACACTGAGAGATTTCATTTTATTCTTTTAATTTCAATTTATAATGTAGGAATTGTTTTTCACATACATATATGTAATTTCAGGTTATGTCTTAAATTTTATAAATTTTTATTATTTCTTTCTTTGCGATTTTTGTTTAAATATTAAAAACTTAAATTATATTTTTGGTGTAGATATTTGTGTTGGTGTGGTGTATGTTTTCATTAATATTACATTTCATTATGTTAAATGTTAATAACGTATTAAATAAAATTAATTAAAAAATATATATAAAAAATAATATAAATTAAATATTTTCATGTTGTTTTGTGGTTGCTCATCGTCAAACGCTTCATGTTTCATTTCCTCTTTATCTTTTTCAAAAAAATAACATTTTTCCCCGGGGATTCACAGATTGTTAAAGGTTTTGGTTTTTGTGCTTAGCATTTTGTTTTTGTTTATTTCTTTATTTGCAAAGTGTTTTACACGGCACAATTGGTAAGAATTTGCTTGGCAAATGTTTCTTTTCGTTAAGTTTTTCCTCTTTTATCAATAATACATATAGAAATCTCTCCTTCGATACTCGTTGTGGTTTACGTTGTTTAATAGCCGATACATGAATGAATGAATTTTTCACTTTCAGCTTAAATTGGAGAAATGGAAAGAGGCGAGGCTGCCAAATCGGGCATGTATTCCTTGAGTAGATCTCTTAAGCGTAGAATTTCTTTACCGGCAGCTGCTAAATCACCTTGTAGGGAAAGTTCACGTTCACGCAGACGTTTAATGTCACGTTGGCAAGTCTAAATTCGAAAAAAAGAGTAGTATAAGAAGGGTGTCGAAAAGTAAAAAATAAAGTTTAAAACATACCACATTCTGTCTCAACAAATCCAATTTGTCACATTTAAGTCTGGTCACCTCTTGTCGCAGATTCTCAATCATAACCATAGTTTCATTGCTGGGCGATGAACCCATCATACCCTGTGAACCATCCAAACACAAAGAACATGCCTTTGTGGTAGCCTCAGCCGATGACATAGACTCTAAACCAGTATCACTGTCAATATAGGCAGCACCGCCATCTAAATGACCCATCATTGGATCTAGATCTACACTGTTTAAGCTGGAATCATCACTAGTTTCGGACATTGTAGCAGCAGCACCGCCACAGTTGTTCGTATTGCCAGTGTTGTTGGAATTATTTCCATTTTGTAAATCTTTGCTATTGTTTGTCAACGAACAATGACCGTTATTGTTATTTGTCGTGCCGTTGTTTAAGGGTCCCCGGGATGTGATATCGGGTGAGGATGAAGTTGAGTCATTAGAAGATTTTGATTTCGAAGAAGATTTGGAAGCAGTACGGCTACAAGTCTGGAAAACATAATTAATTTGTGTTTTAGAAAATTACCCTCAGAACAGAAAAAAAAAAAATCTAAAATCTTTGAAAAATACTTACATTTAAATTAGGCGTTTCTGTTAAACTCGTATCCTTCTTCGAATTCGTGCTGGTTGCTGAAGAATTCATTTTTGTGGAAACACAGAATTTTTCAACATTTGCCAAATTGCTTGTGTCAACACTCTGTGAGCGTACTCGGGAAATCAAGGCTTTCTTGACTGTATCAATAAAACGTGATCCCGCTGTGGTATTATCGGCTTTAGGGGTTTCTGGTGTGGGACTGGCAGCCATTTGACCAACCAAATCAGCTCCCAGAAATTCTCTAGTCTTCTCTTTTAATTCGTCTACTAGATTTTGTAAAAGAGACGTGCGAGTTCGTAACTCTAATTTAGCAAACTTTTCGGCCTTGTAGCAGGCATTTTCAGCATTGATAAGTTTTGTTAAAAGAAACTCTTTGAATTCCTGACCCTTGCGGAAAACGGCGGGATTAGGTAGGGTGGGACCGAAAAAGGGTACATCATCGCGTGCCGCCACACTGACCTTGTAACGTGTATTGGGCGTATTGGGCTCCAAGGGCTGTACTACGATAAAGGCGTGCAAGAAATGACTGGCAATCATGTCGGGCGAAAAAGGCGTATTCGATTCTTGGAATACGATCGCGACTATATCATTGCCAATGTGACGTTTACGCTGCAACTGTTGAGGATCACCCTCGGTATAGGGCAACATGGTGGATACATGAAACATTATCTCACGTTCCTTGAACACTTCATAGATTGCAGTATCTCCAGTATGACCATTTTGTATGTCCAAACCACCTCTGTAGCCTTTATGATCCTTCAGTTTAATACGTTGACCAATGACATCCAAAAACTCTTCGAAAGCGGCCGAAGAATTATTGTTGCTGAATAGCTCTTCCTCGGTAGTTTGGCCATATCTTTGGTATAGAATACCGAATTTAAAATTCGATACAAGAACATGTTCATCATACACACCAATCAATTGCGAAGCCTTTGGGCAGATAACAGGCATAAAACTATCCACATTGATTTGATCGTTTAGCAAACGGACCATTTTGTTTGGATTGGGAGAAGGACCCAAACACGACACTGGTATCAATTCGTGCATGGTACCAGTTCTTAAGCGCAACAAAATGCGGATGTGCTCTTGATTGGCCACATTTTCTGTTTTAATAGAGATCAAGACTGGGCCCAACTGTTCATCGTAGCCCACCAGATTGGAGTGTTCTCGGGCAGCGTAAAACCTACGATAACACTTAGCCGTATCGTCTGTTTCGAATTTTGCCATCCAGGTAGTTTGAGGCAACATGGGATTGCCTCTCGAATCATAGGTGCACTCATGATCGGTACCATCGACCCAGTAGCCACTCGAGGGCAGACATATCATTGGATACGGCGCACCTTTAGCCAGTACCTCTTCCAGCACACGCTGCGATGCTGGTATCGTTGAGATTATTGAAGATTGTGACGATGATTGTGATTGATAGTGATGACCATTCGATAACAATTGACCACCGCTGGCAGTGATGATGCCACTTAGCTGAGGAGAAGCGGGTGTGCTACTAGAAGAATTCGACATGGAATGTCTCATGGTAGTGCGTGATGCTGAATGCTGTAAACTATGAGGTGTGACAATGTGCATGTTATTACCAGCAGTAATGTCATGTGGTGAATGTGGGTTAGGTACACGTTCATCATTTGAATTGCGGTGATGTGTCTGAAAAGAAAGATCAATAAAAATTATTAGATTTTTAATAAAACTCTTTTAATTTTGAATAGAGTATATAGTAGAATAGAAAATAATATTGAGTTATTGACTTTAAATGGTTTGAAACAATATCAACAATAGATTAGAATTTATGGTGGTGTTAGTGCGTCTAATGAACGTAAAACATCTGTCAGTTTGCCAGGCGCCAAAATACAACATAATGGTTTTCCACAAATACTACATTTATGTGCCTGTCTATTTGTGGCTGTCAGATTATGTGCCTGAGTTTTAACGTCATGCTTGTTTGCAATTTTCGTGTTAAATTGCAGCAAAAATAAAAGAAATAACATTAAAATGGAAAATAAAAGCCAACTAACTCTTCTCTACCTATTTGGCCATGTTGTGTACAATAACGTACGTGCATAGAGTCAATCTTTTTGGCATCAACATCAACAACAACAGCAACAAATTAAATGCAATTAAATAAACTGCATACAATTTCTAACACAGAAGTGTGTACATCGAACGAACAAAGAGTGTTGTTCAAGTGACTAATGTACGAACAAGAATTGCTACAATTTCATCAAGTCACTTGTAGTTTTTGTCACGTGAACGTCACCAGTAAGAGTAGTTTGAAATAATAGTGTGTGTGAGTGAGTGATTGGTGAACGTAGAAAATAGCAAACCCACCATACTCTAAACATGCAAATACGGAACTTAAATTATACATACGAGACCATATTTATATGCAAACTTTGATGTGCAGCATGGCACCTACTTGGCAAAGGGAACCTTATTTGCTACATAAATACACACACATACTATTAACAATCCTACAACTATAAAATCTAGAAATGTGGGTGGGTAAAAAAAAACTATTTCACCTTAAAACATTACAGAAAGGAGAAGGAGATAGATAAAACAAAATGAATTTTGTTGAATCGTTTAACAAATACAACGATAACAATTATATGTATCTATCTCTCCTCCATAACCTCTCCTGCTTTGTACAAGTTGACGAATCATTCTTATATGTATATTGCAATATTGGATTTTGGTGTTGGCTTTGGGTTGTTTTTTTTTTTTTTTTTTTGCTTAAAGAGCTAAAATATTTTATTTTATTTTTATTTATTTTTTTATTTTATTTTAATTTTTTTTTTTATGTGTTTTCAAATTAAATTCAAATGGGTACAAATGTGTTTGAAGTGATTGTAGAGTTTAAAAAATGTAAACATTTGCCATTCATTTAACTTTTTTTTTTTTTTTTTGCAAATCTACACAATTTGTCACACTCTAATGAGACTGAAAACAAAACAGAATTCAAATGTAAATAATTTGATTTCTTGCATGTATTTAAATTTCAAAATTCCTACCTACATATGTACATACATAAATTTGTTAGATAAATTGAGTCGATTTGAAATTAAATTGTCAACAGTTTGTTTTTGTTTGTATTGATTGTGCTACTTCGAATGACTAACTCCCACAAACGTACAAATAGAACAAGATGCAAATTCAGATTAATTTGATGTGTTAGAAAGAATTAAAAAAGGTATTTGTTATTGCTTTCTATTAAAATTGTTTGTTCAAATGTTAATTAAATATGTATTAAATTAAAGTTTTTTTTTTCTAATTAAAAATTAGGATTCAAAATGTTCACGGATTTAATGTTGATTGGGTTGCGGATTCAATTTTGCTTCTATGCCAAAAACTACAAAAAAGTTTAGCTTTTTTTTTTTTCTTTTTGCATTTTATTAGTTCTTTGTGTTGCTAGTAGACGGCCAAGTTTTGAATTCATAAAAATATATATTTTTTTCTTCTTTTTATTAGTTTTTATTGTTGTTGGTGTTCAGACAACAACCAGCCATTATATTAAGAGTGGGAGAGAAGAATTAAATGAAAATGAAAAACATCATTAATTTTTAATTCAATCTAAGAAAGAAATTTTAACATAGTAGTAGTATAATGTAAAAGTTTTTTTCTGTGCAAATTTTATTATTTAATAAAAAGTTGCAGTAGGTTAGTCTAAGTATCATTATGAATAAATAAACAAATTAATTTAACTTAAATTAAATTTGATTCGAAACATTAATAATAAACATACGAATTAGATCAAGATCTTTAATAAATAAAATCATTTGAATTTTGAAGATATTTTGCATTTTTTTAATGCTTTGTTTAAAAATACACGTTTTAACACAAATTTTTCTTTAACAAATCAATTAGTTACTTTCAAAATTCATTTTCAAAAATTTATAGCATGAAATTTTAGTTTTTTAAACAGACATAAAAATCTTTGTTTTAAATTTATTTAAATTTCCAAATACACAATAAATAATAAAACAACAATATCGTGAAATTATCAAAATGTGTTAAAGACTTGATAATTTAAAGTCAGGAATTTCCAATAAAATTTAAACAAAAATTTGTTTATTTTAAAAGACATGGGTGGTTGGTTGGTTGATAAAATTGAAGTCATATTCAAGTTACAAGTTGTAGTATTTGTCTTTTGTCAGTTTCTTGTTAAGGTTTTTGCTTGCAACACCAACCATTTTATATCAATACAATCGTATTAAGGATGACAAAAGGACATAGAAGTCGTTCTTCCCCCTGTTAAAAGTCAAATAAAAAAAGTTATTAACTATAAAAAGACTATGATAAATGATAGCAGTCAGACAGTATAAAACAAAAACAACAACAAAAAAGGAGAAAGTGACAAAAAAAGGAAGTCAATTTCTTTACTGTCTACTGGTTTACACTCATGAGTCATGACTCATCAAAAATAAATTATTTGCCCAAAACGAGGGTATTTTTTCTGTTTCTGTTTGTGATAAAATTTGTTTTTGATTAATCAAACTTAAATTAAAGACAAATTAATTTCATTTTAAGGACTTCCCTTACACAATAGACTACAAAACCTTTTGCCTCCCAAAACTATTATTACAAAATTTTTCCAAAAACTCCATTTAAGGGGCAAGTAATTGTAATAAGATTAAATTTAATCAAAAATATAGCTTCCCAATAAAAGTTACAAATTTAATTAAAGATTAAGATCAGATCTTAGGAAAATAATAAAATATAAAGTTTAACAAAATATAAGATAATATTAATAAATAGTATATTTTATGAACAAATTTAATTCTTGAACAGAAACACACTTCAGCTTAAAAGTTATTTTAGAAAATGTTTCAAATAAATTTAAACCAAAGCCTAATTAAAAAACTATTATTTCGTCTAACAACCAATTTTCTTCACAGTTAAAAAATATTTATTAACAATCATTATTTACTTCAAAACTAGTTCTTTTCAGAATACAACTAAAACAGAAATGATTTTAGACAGTATTTACTAACTATTGTATTGTTGTAACTAAACCATGACAAAATCTTTTTTTTTTTGTATTATTTTGAAAAGAAAATAGTTTTCAAACTAAATACAAAATTGTTGCTACAATTAAAAGTCATCATCATAATTTTCGTCTTTTTCTAGAAAAAGTTTTGTATACATTTTATAATACATGTTTTATTTAGATACATGATATTCCAGAACATGTGTAAAGAATTTATACAGGTGTAGGTAAAAGGTAAATATCTTGAGGCTTCCTATATATATATATATATATATATATATATATATATATATATATATATATATATATATATATATATATATATATATATATATATATATATATATATATATATATATATATATTTTTTTTATATGTAAATAATCCTATTCCACAAAAACAAGGGTAAAAATTTGCTCATGTATGTACATAAGCAGAAATAAAGAAACTTGTCCCTGGAAATGTACACTAATAAAAACCACAGATGTAAATGTTATTCATGTATTTCTTGCAAAATGTTGCAAATGAAAAGAGTTGCCAAATCTAATTTATTTTAAAAATCATTAAAAAAAACATAATTGGTTTCAACTTAAAATTGGTAACACTTAAAATTTAAACATAGTTCCTTATGGAAAATATTTTGTTTTGTTTAAAAAGTCTTATTTATGTGGAAACTCTAAAATGGACCATAATATGTTTTCCCATTATTATTATTATTTAAAAGCATTTTACATTTGCACATATTTGAATATTCTGTAGAACATTGACATTCATTCACAGACAAAAATATTATTTTACGATTTACCAGTAAAAAATATTCAATAGTAACAGACTAAAATAATTTATACGAAATACATTTAAATTTCAATACTAACAAGCGCGAATGTTATATTCGGCCCGGCCGAATCTATATACCCACCATTAACTTTTTCAAATTTTACGTTATATGGGAGGGGGCGGGAAAGTGGGCGGACCACGCCCTTTTTTGTTTCCGAGTTTACATTGGTCCTTGAACTATTTGAACACAATTTCGTTGATTCTCACCTTATATGGGAGGTGGGCGGTAAAGTGGGCGGATCACTCCCATTTTTGGTTTCCGGGTTTACATCGATCCCCGAACTATACGTACAAAATTTCGTTGTCGTACATGCTTTTGTTGAAGAAATATCAGCAGAAAAGTATAAAACGGACACCCTGTGTTTCTAGTTTTTAGCCCATAACTTTTTTGTTTATTAACCGATTTTGCCCATTTTCAATCCCAAACAAACCTTATATAAGACAAACATTTCGTCCCCCTACGTTTTTCCGTTCGAGGCCTATCCTGCTTTCAACAGACAGACAGACGGACAGACGGACGGACATAGCTAGATCGACTCAGAATCTAACCAGGACCCAGAAAATATATACTTTGTGGAGTCTTAGATGGTGAGTATAAAAATAAGTTCATAAATGTGCAAATAAATTTTAAGTTTTGCGAATAAAGAGCATTTTGAAAATTTATAATTGAAACGAGGATATAAATTATAATATAAAAAATCTGGCATTGGTTTGTTTTGTTCTAATTTAAAAATACTATTTTAATTAATGTTAATTATTAGAAATTTCTCTTCTTAATATTTTGAAACGAGGATATAAATTATAATATAAAAAATCTGGCATTGGAAAATCATTGTTAATTTAATGAAAAATATTGAAAAGTATGTTTGTTTTGTTCTAATTGAAAAATACTATTTTAATTAATGTTAATTATTAGCAATTTCTCTTCTTAATATTTTGTTTTTTGTTAATTAACACTTTTCAGTTAGTATGAAAAACTAAAAGTTTACAATTAGGTCATATCTATAAAAAATGTTCATATATATTATTTAATTCACTTTTCATTAATTTACTAATAACAATTCAAAATTATTTTAAATGTATTCCATATATAAATTTTTAACACCCCCAACATTTCAAGTTCAGATACGATTAGAATTATAAATTATATATATATATATATATATATTTTTTTTTTTTTTTTTTTTTTTTCAAAACAATAATAATCCAAAATTATGAACTAATACAATACTTAATGTAGTGTTTGTTATTAACTTGTTTAACCAGAGAATTAAAGACAAAATTTACTTTTTATTAACGACTTTACAAATTTGGTAATTACTTTAGATTGCTTCCCCTCGCTCAGTTTGCAAACGATTTTAACATTTTGCCATTAATAAACAGGTGACTAAATTGTGATTAATCGTTGACTGAGTTTCTTTTTTACTTATAATAAGAATTTTATTTAATTTTTTTAAGCAAACGCTTGAGTGAGTAACAGACAGACTAAGTTGGTTTAATTTTGTTTTGTAGTTAAATACGAACATCAACAAATATGTGACGAAATTCCCAATAATAAAACTGGTTGCCAAATTAGATGCCTTATTTAGTAGTAATTTTAGTTTCAAAAATTATTTGTATACAAGTAACAGAAAATTATTTAACACCTCTTTTAATGTTTAATTAATAAACTACTGTGAATTTTGAATTTGTATAAAAATAAATGAAATTGTTTGTCACCATACCTTAAATTAAAAAAAATTAATAAAAATAAAAGAAACAAAAACACTTGTTTTATTATTCAAAAATTTATTTGTTTATTACCCAATTATTGCTAAGTATGGAGTAAAGAATACCTAAACATTGAACGTGCAGATAATTTTGGTTAATAATCCCAAAAATACCTATTTTATTACATTACATTTTAGCTTAATTAACAGACAATGCCTTTTCCTCAATCTAAATCCACTTTTATCCCATTTGATCTCAACACACATCTCATCTATTTTTATGGAAAAAAATTTGAGAAAAAAATACTTTGTGTTTATTTTTAAACGAATTTGGTTTGTTTGCTATATAGATAGACTTGATGTCTTAATGCTGAAATAAACTACTGCAGCAAAAATGAAAGAATAAACAGATAAAACGACAGTGTTTCGAAGATCTCGAAGAGCTCAAGTCAATGACATTTGATAGAATTGAAAAAAATACAGGAGTAGAGATTTACCAACAACATACAAAACTGTTAAGAAATTTTGTTTAACAGTCTCCCCTTGAAATGATATACAAAATAAAATAGATAAAATAAACGAAAAAAAAGAAACACACGAAAGAACTAGGAAGTTATAGCAAATATAGAACTTCAAAAACATTAGCAGCATAATGACAAAACGACAGAGTAACAGCACCAACAAACCAATTTCAACTAGCTAAACAACAGACTAAATTAAAGAAACAAAATGAACAAATTTTGTTGATGTCAAGATTATTCGTTTCAGACAAAACCAAAAATACGTGGCGGCAAATATACAAGCCATAAACATACTAAAACCAAAAAAAATCTTTAACCAAAAGCCAGCAAATTCGTAACACAAACTCACACATTCACTCCAACCAAGCAACTAGTCAATATTTATAAATTGTTTTTGGTTTTTTCTTTATTTTTTTCAGTCTATCTATAGAATTAATATCATTTGTATTCATTCTAGTTTACCAGCAAAATAGTCTATTTCAGAGTTAAACAATATAAAGGGTATTCACTAGATATTGTAAACGTAGTTAACAATTTTTAATTTGTCTCTTCGGTAATAAAATTTAAATTAACTGGATTACATTTTAAACTTTTTTTTTTTTTTTTTTAGATCTTAAGGATGCGATATATGAAATTTAAATGCAAAATATTACTACTTCTTGAATGCTTAATTTATTTACTTGTTTATGTGAATGTCCCTAATAAAGTTATTTCACATAGACATTTGGAGTATAAATAACCGTAGATTATTTTGGCAAATGCTGCAAAATAATTTTTCTTTACAAAGAGAACGGAAAAAACTAAAGCAAAGTAGATTAAAAATAACAAAATAAAGTTTTCTAGACTAATTATTAATTGTGTTTGATTTGAAGAGTGCAAAACAATAAAAATGCTTTTTAAAAAGCTTAAATATAAGAGTGAAATTTGTACACTCAGAGAAAAATAATACATATGGTATTTTTAAGAAGAAAATTATATTATTTTTTCTTTGTTTTATAAAGAAATTTTCAAAGAAATGTAAAAGCTTTAAGGCTTTATTATTTTTAATGAAATTTTAATTTTTTGAATGTTACAAAACTAATTTTTTAAATTTTGACAAATATGACATTTTATTAAGAGCAAGGATGTTACTGTTAACATATTTTTATATAAGTTGCAACTAAAATTTGTAATATTTAAGTTAATCATGCTTTTTTCTTAACGCGGTATTATTTTTTTTTTATTTTAATGACTTTAATATAAAATTATAGTTTACAAAAATTAATTTAAATACTTATTCAAAAGAACATTTTTATAAATTGTTGGAAAATAGTAATACAAAACAGAATATGATTTTTTTCTAAGTAAATAATTATATAGTTTTATTTTTCACATTTTATGTTTGTCTCATAACCCTTTTGTCACTCACTGTTCCATTTGAGTGATTTTTGTATAATAAGTAATAATGGTACTAGTAATATTAAATTTTCTATCATGATTTTAATTGCATTAAGAATCTAAACTTTAATTTACTTCCTTTTGTTCTCGACGATCATGCCAACCGTAGCAAAGACATGAGAACTTTTTTATATTTCCTCTATTTTTCCCAGCTTAATAAACTTTCCCAAGCTTAATTCTCAAATTTCAGACGGGAGTTCATAAATAAAGAAGAAGACAAAGAAAAAATTAACATTTCCATTATACTTGTAACGTATGGTTGGTTGGTTGGTTGGTTGGATGGATGGATAGGTTACTTCAAGCAGAGTCATCATACAATGTCAAAATCACAACCCAGCCCATTTTTTTAAACAGTGGGTTGGTTGGTGTTTGTGTGTTGCTGGCTGGCTGTTAATGTGGCTGACGATGATGATGATTTTGTTTAGTTTTTAAACTTTACATTATTTTCTTTCTATTTTTTTTTTTTTTGGATTAAAAACAAAAATAAGTTCATTGTTTAAAAGCAAAAATTTACGATTACGTGATATGATGTTAAAAAATAAACAACAAAATTTTTGTTGTTGAATTTTTGGTCGTCACACAATTTTGAGTTGGAAAAAAAAAAACACTAAAACTTTTCTACTTCTTCATTATTGTTTTCATCATATTACGTGAGTCTTAATGGTTGGTTTGTTTAAGTCTAAAGTCACTTTAACGAGCGTAGTGGCAGAGGGGAATGAATGTAAGGGAGGTCGGTCGCCCAGCCATGCAGCCAGCAATTTGTTTTGTTAGTGTTATGTTAAGAAACCCAGTAAAGGTGCCAATGTCAGTGTAATCATAGGAATGACTGAATGTGAATGAAATTTAATGTAAATGCACTTCTCTTTATAACAAATATAAATAATAAATTATTTAATGCATGTTAAACCAAATAAAAATAAAAAAAACACACAGAGAAAAAAATAAAAATACCAAGATAATTTTAATTAAAGTCAAAGCAAATAGTTACTTATGTATATTAAGGAGGGGGGTTTTGCTTGGACAACTTTTGAGTTATAAAATCTTTAAGCACCAAGACGGTATGACGGACGGACAGACAGAAGTATGCGTGTTTTGTTGCTCAGAATTGTTTGCTCAATAAAAAAATAAAGAACTGACAAGAAAAGGTAGTAAGTTTAAACATACATACTTACATGCTGATCACGATAATAAAAATTATGATGACGCTGTTGCTTGGTTGGTAATGGAAATGGTTGACTAAATAATTTATTTCAACTTCAGTTGTTTTAACAATATACTACATATTTAAGTATGTATTGTACATATTATGTATTTATAACAGCAACAAAATAAAATAAAAACAATAAAAAAAAAGTTGTATTATTTAACTCTGGGAATTTTTAAGTCAAGCTTGACATTCTTGAGAACAAATTCAGATTTTTTACCTTTAAGATTGCTGTAAATTTTTAAAGCAAAGAAAAAAACAATAAAACAGAAATATGCATTATTTAGTCTATAAGACATTTTTACAGTATGGTGTCTTTAGAACATTTTTAACTTTGGATTATAAATATAATATGCATATTATTTCGCACAGTGTAATTTTAAATGTTGTAAATTTGTTAAAACCCAAACAACTTTTGACTATTATTTCTTTGACTCACCCACATCTGAATTTTTTCATTTCATTTATATGTATATATTTTGTTAAATTAAAAACTCATGCGAATGGTTTTGGTTAATGGTATATTTGTAATCAATTTAATAACATGTGTCTTGTGTTCTTTATTATGCACTAAAGGAACCAAAAAATAAACTGTACAGAAAACAAACAAAAAAATGTATGTTAAAACGAGGTCACAAACACTCATAAAAAATGAAATACAATGGTGGCAAACAGCATTTACAACATACGGTACGCGGTAGCAACTAAATATGTACTCGTGTGTAGTTTAACTGCAATGGAGTTAAACCAATATTGAAAAATAGTATTTGTTTCAATTCTTTTTTATTTTTATTTATATTTTGGAGGAGCTTTTTATTGTTTTGTTTTTGAGTTTGTTTGGTTTGGAAATAAAATAAAACAACCGACCAGGCAGTCAGCCTGATTGACGTCAGTTAACACTAAAAGTCTACTATATACCACATACCACCAAGACTGCAATAGATAGAGTCGTTAAATGATACATATATACATTCAAGTACAACTGTTTAAAATATAAGTATGTAGTAATATGATATTTATGTAAATTAAATACATACTATATAAGTGAGCTAACAGACATACATAATTAAATATGTACCTTAAAATACATATATATGTATGTATTTATGCATTATATCCCTTGATATTTTAACTAACAAAACTAGGACTTAATTGGGAAAATACACTTGGTCCACAAATATAATTAAACACTTCGTAATTCAATTATTAGTGTTAACAATAAAAATTCAGGCAATGACAGTCAATTATTTTACATTGTATATTATGCATTTTATTCCAAAATGAGCTTATGGAATTCAAGTCTCACTAATTTCTCACTCTTTTGTAAATGATATTATAAAATTTCAGTATTTAAGTTTACAATTTGCATATAAAGTATTTCACAGGAATATTATTTATGTACTCATATACACATATTAAAATACTTTATTACATTTAATAAAATTTTAATGTAGCATGAAATATTAACTGAAAACATTCATTATAATAAAATAAATGTTCAAATTTCGTAATTTAATCGTAAGCTAATTTCTTTTCACAGGATAAATTTATATTTTTTCTTATTTTTTTGTTGATTTTTTTTTTAATTTACAAAAGAAAAAAAAAAAAAAAAAAAAAAAAAAAAAAAAACGGGACATTGGACATTTTATTTAAATTTTAATTTTCATAATATTTTTTTATTCAACGATTTACATTTTTATTTCATATATTTTTTCATTTTTATTATTTACATATCATTTTGCTTTTCTTTTTAATAATAATTTCTTAACATTTATAAAGATTTGTCAAGATTTTATTACGAGCAAGAAGGCAGGCAACTCGAGAATTATGATTTTGCATAAATTTCCATTAAATTCAATTTGAACACCACAAACCAGTGCATTTTCAGTTTCGCCTCTTCTTTCCTATTTGCTCGCAAATGCTTTGGCTGGCAATTGCTGTTTGTGTATGTGTGTGTTTCTAAATATAAAAACACATTTAGAACGCTGAAATGACTACATCGTTTGTCTGTCATCATGATACACATTTGAACAATAATATTGTAGCAAAGGAGTAGGTAGTCGAGCTGTTAGGGAGGTAGGGTGTTAAGTAATATGAATGGCTGTGTATCTGCTTGGTTTAGAATCTTGAATATATTTAGATTTTGCAATAAGAAAACTGTTTCGAGGAATGGCGATATAGGAAAAGTAGCTGGAGGAGCAAAGAAATTTGTCGTCAACATGTTGTGGGCCAACAACGAACATAACAACTACAGCAACTACGACAAAAACAGATGACAGTAAAAAGTAGTCACTTATATACATACAAACATATAAAATCACGACAATGTTCAGTTTGTGTTTCTTAGAGTAGAACAATTTTTTTACAAATGAATATTGTTGTTCATATTTCAAATTGTAATCTCAATTAAATTTTATGTGTAAAATGAATTAAAGAAAAAAGAAAAAATAATAAACAGAAAACTTATAATAAATTCATTAAAAGCATTGCAAAAACGTGCTAGATTCTACAAGGAGACTAAAAAATAAAATTTAACAGAAAGTGAAATTTTTTATTTTTTGTTTTCTTATACAAATTGCAAAGAAATATTATTATTTTTATATAGTATTTTTTAACATTTGTATTACATTTTAAGTAAATAAAATATATATTTAAAAATGTTTATATTGCTGAGCCAATAGCACACTTCTAAGTCGTATTTGCTAATGTAAAATTATTTCAGCGAATATTGGTGATTTTTTCCTCATTTCAGTTGTCTATAATTTAGAGATATTGCATGTTAGATTTTGATTTATAACACTTTTAACTGGTAAAATCAATAAATTGCTGCTACAAGTACAAACCACAACTTAAACAACAACAAAATAAAATAAACTCCACAAAAATACACCAGGCAATACTAAACTTCAAACAAATTTTAAAAATTGAAAATTCAAACAGCCAAACATGCAATTACTCGTAATGTCGAAATCAAATAACAAAAAAATATATAAAATAAAATAGAAAATTACTTTATATACATAAATACCTTCATACATAAATATGTATATAAATATAAAACAAATGTAATGGAATTACCAATAAATAGTATGGATAACCACAACACTTAACAGCAGATGTAGCAGACAGACAGAAAATTTACGTTAGAAATGCGTGTTACCACCAACCGACCAACAAACTTCATATAATTCAATGAACGTAAAATTAAATTCGTATCAAACAAAATACATCCACAAAAAAGAAGCGTTAACCCATAAACCCCAACATAAACCTGAGCAGTCATGAACAAATATACCAAATCAATAATTATTATATTAAAAAAAATGTATTATTCAATATTATAAAAAATGGGAAAAATAAATAATAAGCTTCTAATGCATTATAATTAATTTTTTTTTTTTATTTTTTGAATGATTCATTTAGGCAGCCAATTATTAATTACCAATGGCACGTTTTAAATTAAAATTATAAACAACATTTTTGAAATGTTTTAATGATGGTCAACAGGAGCGAAATTTATTTATTCACTTATTTTTCTCTTTTTTTAATTATATTCAGCAGCAGGTTATTTCTTTGGTTTTTGAATAAAACTGTTAAAAAATAAAAACAATATTGAAAAAATAAATAAATACCAAAACAACTTTCTTTTTCAATATTAAATTTTTTGTGGATTTTTTTTTTATATACAGATTTTTTTGCTTTTAAATTGGATTTACTTTCTATTTTAGTGGTATTATTTTTTTCGCTTCATACGGAAATTACTAGCACGAGGTTACCCAGAAGATGAAATAAATACAGTTTAACAGGTTTAAAACTCCATAAATAAAAAAAAAACCAAAGCAAAATTTTACAAGAAAAAAAATCAAATAAATATTCAAATAAAAAAAAGTAGGAAAATAATATTTGGAATTATTATGTTAAAAAAAAAAAAAACTATAAAACAAACGCAACTCATTGTAAATAAAATCAAATTCCCCTTGTTTAAACAGAATTGAAGTATCAATTGTTTATAAACAAAATTGTTAATAAAATTAAAATTAGGAATATATTTAAATGTAGTTTGTTTTTATTTATTTATAATTATAAAGCTAAATCTATTTATGTTTATTTGAGTTTTTACCTTGACAAATCTATCTGTTTGTATGTCTGTCGGTCGTTCGTATACTACATTAGTTCGATCGATTGCTCGTTCGTTCGTTTGATATTTTAGTTATTTTTTTTTTTTTTTTTTTAATAAATTTTTGCATATAATTTAATGGTTTAATTTTTCAAGGTTGAAACTAGTAGAAATTGTTTATATATTGGAAAAATATAAATATAAAGCGTAACGTTTCTTAAGGTATGTATTTGTTTAAAAACAACAACTACAATCAAATTTTAAAATTGTATTTTTTAAATTTTTTTGATGAATGAATGTCAAATTATTCATTAAATTGTAAAAATACAATAACAAATTCTTTACAATTTGGAATTTAAATTAAGTAGTAGCTAATTGTTTATAATTAACGAGTTTGTTATAATTTTTATAACATCAACTATGTCATTTTGCATTTATTTATATATTGGAAAAAATGTATCTTTTTTTTCATTTACATTTTTATAGCAGAAAATTTGCATGAAAAAGCGAAAGTTTTTTTTCCAACCTGCTACCAATATTAATACTACTAGTATGTTTTATGCTTTAAATAAAAAATAATGTTAATAATCTTTAATAATAGTTATTATTTAAATGTTTACCTCTATTTATGTAAATTTTTCTTATGCATATTTGTATTAATGCCTCAAGCCAACAAGTAATAATATCAAGGTTGTTTTAATGGGAATTTGATTTGTTTTCAAGAGTGTAAAGTTAAAAAGTCAATAATCTTTAAAGAAAAATAGAAAGTGTTAATAATAGAAATTAATATTAACTGACATAAAAATTATAAACTGCTATCAAATATTTTCTAAATTTTAAAAGCTGAAATACATTTCTAAAGCATTGCAATATTGTACCAGTTATAAAATTAGCATTTGCCCCCATTTATTTAATGTTAATTTATGTTTTTTCGATAATAAAAACGGATGTTGTCTTAAAATTTAAATATCTCTAATAAATAAAAAATAAAAATTTAAGCATTTGTATAATTTTTTAGCACTAAACACTTAAATAAAATGTGTATACACGATTTGCCTGAATATGGTCTTGTTCTATAATTCATATTTGATTACCAAACAGTCCAACAAATTGTAATGTTTATAATATAGACAATTTATGGAAAAATATAAAAGAACAAAAACATTTCGATATTGTTTGTAAATCATAAAAAATGTTGGTGTTTAAATAAAAATCATACAATATTTGCAATTACAGTAAATTGTGATTAATTGAATTCATATGGCAGCCATGAAGAAATAAATAAAAGACTAAAATAAACAAATAAATCATAGACGTTGAACCAAAAGAAAAAACTAAATGGAAATTTATTAAAAGACAAAGAAGAAATAACAATTTGAAATAAATACTTAAGAATATGTATTGATTTATGATTTTCCAGCTGATATTTAAAAATAAAGTGGTGAAAATATTGTATAATTCTTGTTAAAGGGATTTTCGAATAAATAAACATTGAAGGCGAATAAGGAAAACAAACGTATTAACAGATTTTTAAAATCATTTAAAATACTTTGTTACCATATACATATGATATAAAAATATCACTTTGTTAAGTATTCGAACTTTGAATAAGATTTTTAATTGAAAATATATTAAAATAAAAAAATACATATTTGAAAGCTGTCATAATACTTTTTTTTATATTTTTTTATGGTGAATATCAAGGTTTTCTTCTTAAATAAACTACTTCAGAAAGATATAATTTTTAATTTAATATCATGAGTATAATGATAATGACTTAAACAAACTTGTAACAATTATTATTTTCTATAACAATTATTGTGTTTGTTTCTTATTTGTTTTTTTTTTTTTTTTTTTTAAGAAGAGACGAAAACTCATCAGCCTCACCAGAAGCATCTTGTAAAAAAAATTCATATAATAAATTATCTGAAGGTCATGTTTCATGTTTACAGAAAAAAAGATATATAAAAAAAGATAAATGTTTTTTGCTTACAAAACAAACAAAAAGTTACAACGGAACTCAAATAGAAGACAAAAGCCAGAAATTTTTAGTACAAATTGTGCAAGCATAATCTAAAAAAGTTTAAATCTAGAAAAAAAACAATGAATGAGTTTATATATAAAATACACTTACATATCGTCACCGAAAATGCAAAACAACGTAACATCACTTTTCATAACTTTACAGGAGGAACTAAAAACTTTATAAAATCTAAACAAATTGTCCTAAAAAACAAGATTTTTGGGAAATTACATCCTTAAATATTGCCTAATATATTGATGATGTATAATTAAAATTTCATTAAATATTTTTTAAGTTATGTGGTTTACGTTTTTCAAGATTTCAATTTTGTGAAGCCAAATAAACGTAACATCAATAAAAATTTTACAAAAATTGTAATTAAAAGGATTTTTGATAACTTTTACTCCAAAATTTCAATAGCTATTATGTTTTTAATAATTTGCAATCTAAATTCGTAAAAAAAAAGAAAATTTTATTTTTTTTATTTTTTTAACTAATTTGATGTTAAGTTGTTTTTACTTGAGAAAATTATTGCCTTCGTTAATATTACCGTCATTTTTTGAGTTACAAGTCTGAAAATTTGTGGTCACATGTATTTTGGAATAATGAAGTATATTTCATCAAAAACACAATTTTGAAAATTTTGATGTTACGTTGTTTTGCATTTTCGGTGACGATATATAGTATATGTGAATAGTATATATTTGTATCTGTATCTCTGAGTTTTAAATGATCTTGTGTTTTGTTTTGCTTTTTTATTATTACTGAAAACCACAGTTAAAACACGTTTATTTGAAACAAGTACCACACAAAAGAATTTATTCTAAAAATATTATAAAACAAAGATCAGGCAAATTCTAAATATATGGTTCGACAGTCTTTGACCTTTACGTTTTAAAAAAGGAGAGAAAAGAACTTAAATTTGTTAATGAAAAATTGTAAAAACAGCTAAGTAATTACTTGACTAATTTAAACAAATTAACATATGAATAGAATTGTGAAATATTTGTATTAAATCATGTTACACAAATACTAGACAAAAAATAAAATTGAGATTAGTTAATAGATTCAGATTAATAAAGTGACACTAAGAACTAACTAACCTAGTTTTAAATAAAACAAAAGAATTAAAAAAAATAACTTAGTTACACTGACACAGAAACCACGGTTAGGAATGGACATACATATCAATATATTCTTAATTTTTTTTTCAAATGCATTACAAAGAATTTAAATAAACATATTTAATTATTCTTTAGTAAATAAAGCAAGCAATAATACTGAACACCCGCCTCGCTTAACATTGAGCTCACTTGTCATCCAAATGTCATTTATTACATTTGACAAATCAGTGTCAATATAACATCAAACTACAAACAAATAAATAAATAAATTAATTTTTGTAATATACCTAATGTGTTCTAAAGAAGGGGTGTTCAGTTAAGGTCTTTCTACATTATAGCAAAAATATTAAATGTCATTAAGAGTTAATTTAATGTTCTCCGTTATAAGCACGAAAGTAAGTAAATTTATATGAACTTATGTATGTTTGTATATACTTATGTAATTATACCTAAATATCTTTACAGTTAATGTCATTTTAGTGAACATTTAGGTTTTTGGTGATTGTATGGTATTTTCTTAAAAAAAAAAAAAAAAATGCTGCTATAATGAAAATGAACACTTTACTTGGTATAAAATGACCTTTCCAACTGGGTTATATGGTTGGTTGCAGTCTGTCAGATTTACTATTTTTTTCTACTCTTTTTTGTATGTTTGTTTAATTAGACCTTGCGCAGAAAAGAACAGCACTTGTAATTACATATGATGCACAAATACTTAGTATGTTCATAAATGCATCATTCTGTAAGACTTCTAAACACACTTACAAGTGTATCTTAAAATAAAAAAACGATATTATTAAATATAGAAAAAAATGTATGAACAAAATGTTAAAAGTAGCTCTTCAGCTGGAAAACACATTCTTAAGAGTGTGTACACAAATATGTATAAGAAAAAAAGATACACTTAAGTGGGATTATTATTAGATTTTTTTATAATATATAAACGTAAAAAAATAACAACAATTTAATACGAATTTTATTTTATTTTTTAAAGCTAACAGCTACTACGTTTTTATTAGTTTTGTTAAGTGTTAAAGCTAAACATATTAACACAAAGCTATTATGACATTTTACCTTAACTTGAACCGTTACATACGTTTAGTTGGTACGACTTAAAACAAATTTTAACAAAACCTAAAAGGTCTAAATGTCAAGGTATATTAAATTTGAAAGTTTTTAATTAATTATATTAAATCTTAAATCTCACAATAACAGCGAATCCCAAAATCTTATTTTTCTATTGATATTGTTACGTAATTAACTTAATGATGAGTTATTATTAATTAGTCTATTATTAATGTTATAACTCTTTCCAATATTTATTGTATTGATTTAGAACAATTCTGCAATATTAATAACATGCTTAACCATACACGAAACAATTATTTTAATTAATTTGCTAGTCAATAAGAAAAAAATAAACAGGGCGTTTTCCTTTTGAACTAAAAATAATATCACCTATTCGAAATACGTCATTTCAAATCCAAAAAAAAAAAAAGGTTTAAAAATATGTTTATGCTAACCGAATATTCCGCAGTAAAATCTTAAGTTATTTCTACTCTTAATATTTATGTATAATATTAGGGTAACCCGGTGCGCTTCGCTATCCCTTATTATGGAATATCAAACATTTACTACCGTTATGAGTTTTAAAAAGTGGGCGTGGCATCCAACCCAGTTCTTACATAGCCTATAACCACCTCCGGCACTGGTACTATCTGTGTGTCAAATTTTGTGAAAATCGTTGGCGGTGAAATGTGGGCGTAACATCCAATCGAGATCTAACATAGCCTATAACCACCTCCGGCGCTGGTACTACTGTGTGTCAAATTTCGTAAAAATCGAATTAGCCATTTCGACGTGATTGACGCACAAACAAACAAACTTACACTTCATTTTATAATAAATATTAGGATACCTATTAAAAACATTTTTCTATTTTTGAAAACAATTATGTATTTATGTTTGAGAAAATAAAAACATAAATTTTTAGAAGATTTCACTTTCAAGGATTTTTAATATTGTAATTATTTTAATTGATTACAAGAAAAACAAATGCAATTTATATTCGGTGGTACTCCAACATCCTTCATATTATACTGTCATTTATCATGATTATTACTTAGGAAAGCCACAATTTTGGGTTAGGTCACCATACAAATGAGACAGGCAACTCCCCCTCTTTAAAAGCAAAATAAAAATAAACAGCAATAAAAAAGAAAAGAATGAATGATTATATATGACTTGGCTAATAGTACGAAAATAAAACACTCCCTTAAGTACTTGAAACAAACACACTCACTCACAAGATATTAAGACAATAAAATTATTAAAATAAATTAACAAACTTAACAAAATAGAAAGAAGGGGGAGAGAAAAACAAATTTGCCAATTTAAGTATCAATTACTAAATAAATTTAGAAGCCCTTCAATCAATACAGAAACTATAAATAAAATTGTATGATCTCAGCACCTGTTTTTTTTTAGCGGACATTTGAATCTATAAAAATGTTAATTAGTAGCCGGTTTTTTAAACAATATCCGAACAAAATTATCTTGAAATTGATACACCGATGAAAAACAAACAAATTTCAAGCAAAAGAGGGTTTTAAATTAAAAGTAGCATGTGCTAACAAATTAAAGACAGCTGTTTTTCATTCTACTATAAATGGCTCGAATGCAAAGCCCAGAGGTTTACTAAAGGTAGTTTAAAAATAATATTTAATAAAGGCAGGTGTTTAATAAAATATATTCAGAAAGAATATGAACTAAAAACTAAAGCAGAACAGGAAAAAGGCCATCATAAAGATTTATGAAAAAATAAGATGATGATAATCAAAGGAAATATTTAAAAGTGGAACAATAAAAAAAAACTTTAATATTTTTGTTTAATAAAAACTAGTTTTTTTAACTGAAACTGAAAGTCAAAAATTTTAATAATTTGGAAACTTTTTTATAAAATATTATATTAATATATTTTCGAAAAAATGTTGCAAATACCGTAAAACAGTAAATCCATGCAACATTTTAAAGACGTCTGTCCGCCTAGTCTTGCCAATCACATGTCATCACTACGAACTATCAACAAGAAAATCCACAAAACTCAAATATAAAAAAAACCTGATTCAAAAGACATCAAATAAAAACTAGTATAATTTTAAATATGCAAATCTTGGCTTAAATACAAAATAAAAACTTGGCTAAAAACAACAACACAGTAAAAATAATAATAATAATGATACCAGTACTTCTCTTACGACATCAGCAGATGATACTGTGCAAAAAAAAAAAAAAAAACTATAAAAACAAACGGGTTACTGTTACTATTAACTACGAGTAGCTCAACTACTTACATATTTATTTACTCTCAAACTGCACACAACATTAAAAAAAAAAAATATTATTTCGAAGATGTGACACAAACTCGTACAAAGTCTACCAGAAAAATGGTGTGAAAATATGTAAAAATGCAGTTACAAACCGTTATTGTATTACAAAACCGCAACTAGGCGAAATAGAGATAGAGCGCTAAAAAAAACTATATACATTTCTATATTGTATATTATTGCTTAAGATTCCCAAACCATCTGGATTTTTTTTTTGTCTTGTTTTATTATAATCCCTAATGCAACTTTTACAAAGTAATTAGATGAATGCGGAGGAAAAACATACATTCCCATTATTTAAACATTAAGCATCTTAAGTTTATGGCAATGGGAAGTTATTTCTAGTTTCTTTAATTTTCTCTTATTTCAAAAGCTTTATAGACGTTAGTTTAATTAAACATTAAGACAATCTTTATTTTAAAAACTTTTAATAAGATTTACGATTGTTTTTTTGTTTTTAAATTGTATTCTTTTTTCAGAGATATAACCAAAAAATAACTAAAGAAGATATCACTTTTAATTTAAAGTGTTTAATAAAGCTTTGTTTAATATTAAGTATTATAAAGATTGTTATTTTCTACATTAAGGAGAAGGTTGACTAAGTAAAATATATAAAAAACTCGCAATAGACAAGATAATATTTAAATGAGATATTATTTTTTAATGATAGTGATTTCAAATGCTTTATTTGAATTGAAAATATTTTTACAACAAAAAAATAATAATATTAAAACATTTGTTGTCTATACTTCCCGTATTAGAAATACAAATCTAAAGTTTTGTGGTGGTTTATTGCTACCAACCGAAAAAAAAGATTGGTAAAAGTTCATTAAACTTAATGAGTGGTAGTTAAAAATATACACTTTACAATTATATTTAGTATATAATTTTAATTGCACCATAATATAAAGATTTTTTTTAATGTTTTAAACCAAAATTATTATTATTGTTTAAAGAGTCAGTCAATTGCTTAAGAAAATTTAATCTTAAACGATAAGCGAACCAACAAATACCTACAATAAGCTTTAGTCTGTATGTGGTCACTCCACTCCACTGGACACTAAACACACACTGATTACTCAGAGC
Organism: Protophormia terraenovae; assembly: GCA_951394005.1. NCBI lineage: Eukaryota > Metazoa > Arthropoda > Insecta > Diptera > Calliphoridae > Protophormia > Protophormia terraenovae. The sequence goes on from OX596074.1 coordinate 152,053,957, forward strand.
ACAGTGCCAGTACTTGTGGTAGACAATAAAGTCATATAAAACGCAATAAAATAAAAGTAAAAGTGATAAATAAATATTGGGGGGGGCTTTGAAACTGAAAAGATTTCATTGATACTCATCGTACTTATAATTAGTTTTGGTAAATTTCTTGATAATAAATATTTATTTATTTATTTAATATTAGTTAATTAAAGGAGTTATTACGAAATAAATTTAACACTTAAAAACTTTATACAAATTTATTTTAATGTAATGATATAAATAAAAAAAGTTTTGTAATAAAGAAATTTACAAAATAATATTAAGAGAAAACCTCTGAAATGATGTCACTTTTATTTGTAAAAAAAAATACATTATCTGACAATAATGGTGACGAAGATGTTGATGATGACGATGATGAGTTTAAGTCATTTATTACAACTTTTCCTATACGAATATAAGTAATTTCAATTCCTGGTTTATTATTACCACAAGTCATTGTGTAACCTTTTACTTAGGATGTACGAGTGTGTTTGGATATGACCTGTTTTTATTGATTGATGGCTATAACTTCCGTACCATTAGCGGTTATTAAAGTAAAATATTATTGAGAAAAAATATTCCACATATCATTCAGTTCATCTGTCCGTCCGTCTATTGGTAAACATTAAGTAAACAGTCAAGTTACTAAATAAATTACTTAAAACGGAAATGGTGTCAGATTTCTTGAACGAAAACGAAGGAAAAAGTTATTTTTTTGCTTTCAAGTTTTGCCTTTTTTTCAAAGTGTAATTCTCATATAGAATTCCCTTGTTTTATTGAATAATATTTGTACATTTATTTATGTTATGTTAGCTGGTTTGTTGTAAGTAGGAAGAAGAATCAACCATAAATCAAAAGCAAAAAGATTGAATTTATAAAAGTGGTGGTGGTTAATTTATAACCAATATATATACACATGTGACTATATTCTATATATAACAGCAAACATACATAATAGATACTCCTGGGAAATATTTATAAAATAGGGGATTTATTGTTTTTGAAAAAATTTTATTTTATCGTATAAATTATATTTTGAATTATAATGTTATGAATAAACACAAAAAAGTTCAACTCATTTTTACCATGGCAAATCAAATCAAAATTATATTTAATGGATATTAAAAAATTATACATAAAAGTCTTTAAGATACATTGTTAACAAAATTTTGAGTATTAGTTTTTCAGAAATAAGTATTTTTTTTTTATTAAATATGTAGGTTTACTTGTACTGCAATTAAGTTTAAATGTAGTTTGTACGTAATTTATAATTCTAGCTAATAATTTAATTTAAAATTTAAATTTCGTTAGTATAGGTACAATTTTCATTTTCTATATCTTTTTTCTGATTTTAATTCAAACAATTTTGTATGCTTTCTAAGCGGTTTAATGCATTTAATATTTTGTATTCTATATGTACTTTCCTTTTATACGATGAAGATGTTGATTCAAACCATGTTTTCATTATAGTTACCATTATATATATAAAACCCTTGTAGAATACATACCTGCAAATAAAAAAGAAGAAGAAAAATATGTTAATATAAAACAAATATTAGGTTGGAATATTATAAAACTACATACATACATATGTATGTAAAAATGTAGTAAAAAAGGAGTAGAACGAAAGAATTCACTAAACATATATATGTATGTAGTAATCCTTTTTATGAAAAAATATTTATATATGTATTTTTTATTTTGTTTTGAAAAATGGCAATGGTGGCAAAAATGAAAAAGAACCATACTTTACATGAAATAAAAATAATATGAGAAGTGGAATATTAAATATTATAACAACTCATTGTGTACATATGAACGTAAAAGGAAGAGGAAGTATAGCTAGTAGTCAACGGTAAGATAAAAAGTAAAAATTATAAGGTCGTTTTTTTAAATTATTGTAATTTTTTTTAAATTCGGCTAAAACATATTAAGGAATTATTCTCTTAACAAAACGTTTTTCAGTAAATCATAAAATAAAATACATGCAATGTATTCTTATATGGATTAAAAATTTTTTGTTTGAGTAAAACTTTTATATACATGCTTATGCATATATACAATAATAGTTTCGAAAACTCTGATTTGTTTAAGCAAATATGAATAAAAATCCTGATTTACAAAAGAAAAATATTAAACATTTTCCCAACAGGAAGTTAAAAGCACAAACTAAACTCGTAAGTACAAAATAAACTAGGTCGGACTTTAATAAAAGAAACATGAAATTAAATCAATTTTTATTATACAACTTTAAGATAAATAAACAAGAAAACTAAATCATTTACAAGCCAAGTAAGTAGGTAAGTGTAAGAAACAAAAAATCATTTTGCAAAAAGACTAATATTGTTAGGGGAAATAAAAAAGTAAAAAAACACAAGTGAATATCATCAACAGAAGTATTCAGTCATCCAACAAGCTACTTGTAATCCTAAAGAAGCATCTGCTCATAACACAAAGAATGAAGAAGAAGAACTAGTGCAATAACTGAAAACAACTTGACAATGTATTGAAATGAAGGAAGATAAAATTGAAAAATAATTCAAAATTGAAAAAAAGAGAGGGAGATTTTCAAATAACGTGGGAATTTGTTGAACTGGCAGGTGGAGATATATATAAAACAAACAACAAAGACACAGACATTTAGGCAGACACTTAGAAAAATACTGAATTCTTTCCAAATAAAGGGATTAAGATAACATATTTCAAAAGACACAAACATGATAATTAGATAGAAAAAAATATTGAATAAACTCTATATGCATATATAGATTAAAATACTAGGAAATTATATTCAACACAAAGACAACAAGCAATTTAAATGTAACATTTACATAATACTTTAAGTATTAATGAAAAATAAAATTAACTAAAAAAGGTATACCAAAAAAAAAAAAAAAAAAAACTTCCTAGAATCTAGAGCCCATGTGTTGAATGTCGGCAATCAATTTTATGTTTCGTTTTTTTATTTTTTTAATTCACAATTTTGCAGACCAAAACCAAATACTATTTTGAAAATATATATAGTTTCTTATTATGGTCAGATTTTATAGCAACAAAAAACAAGTCAAAATTTTGTTTCATTAGTAGTAGAGAGAAATAACAAAAAAGGTAACAACCGGAAAACGGATATAACAATCTTCCAACAGTAACAACAACTAACAAGTCAACACAAATGTACGAGAACAATAACGGCTCTTAATGCAAACAAATAGGGCTGGCACTAGGTTTTTTTTTCTTATTTATGTTATTACATAAATTTAAATATGAAAAATAATTAAAGAATTGTGAAAAATTCTTAGAAAATTTTATAGTATATTCACGTTGCATGACATCACAACAAAAGGAAGTTAATTAATTGCAATTAATTAAGAAAAAATTTAATTTTTTTTTTTTTTAATTAGTCCAATTCAACACCTGTGTAGTATCGATGTATGTTTATATAAATATTTTGTTTTACAACTATAAAACAATTTGCTAGATATTGTGAATGAGCAATTAAATTATAATTTTTATTTACAATGAATATTAAACTTATTTTTGAAATCAAAAGAAGATTTAAAGTTAAATAACTCAAGATTTTATACGTATATTTTATAGAAAACAAATGAGTACATTGTAGCAAACATTATATACTATTTGTATATGTATATGATTTGCCAGGTATTGCAAATACGAGAAAAATAATAAAAATATAAAGTTATAAAAACATTTTGTTACGTTAATTGTATGCAAGAGAAAAGGTAGAAACATCGAAAAAAAAAAAAAAACTCATTTCAAACGTGACTTTAACTGGCATGAGTCATCAACATCATTTTTATTTAATCTACAGCAAAGAGGACACACCTTGTTTGTTTGAAAAGAAGTAGGAAAAAAACGCAACACAACTGAGCAGTAATGTACAGCCAGGAACCCTTTTACATTGTGTGCCTCGACAGAAATATGAAATGGAAACATAAACTGCTCTCAACAAGAACATTATATGATGATAATATTATGATATTGTTATTATTATATTTAGTCGTCGCAGTCATATGTAGTAGACATTATGTTGGATTTTAGATGTAATTTATATTATAAAATGTTGTCATGTCATAATGCAGATACATATTAAATCAAACGAGCATTATAACAAAGGCTAACAAGACCTTACAGGAAAAACAACAGCAAGAATAAAGGAAAAAAAGCAGAAGAAAGAGTAGTAAAGAAAAACAACAACAAAAATAGGTCCCAAAGTATCCAAAAGCTTTAAAATTAAAAACAATATGTATAAACATTTGCTTACATGAGTATGTAGTATTTAAGTAAATGTATCTAGATATATTCAACCCGGTTTTAGTTTTGTACCGGCTGTTAGCTGTTGTATTTTTTTTTTCTTCATATACAGAGACAGACATTTATTTTGACACACTTTATAACAAAAAGTTAGTGACACTTTATTGTCATTTGTATGCGTTTAACAATGAAAGGTAAATGAAAAATAAAACAAGTAAAAAATCAACTACATACTGATAGCATTTTGAGTTTCAACTAGTAAATAGAGCTCCATGTTGGGTGCAAAATCGAAAATCAAAAATGAAAAAATATATCTCTTAGATTGTTCTAAAAACATAGAACAAAAACAAATACCGCCATTTTAGCTACTACTAATATTGCTGCTATTGCCAATTGTATTGCAAATGTCATTTTGAGCTGACACTATCGTAATTTATTATGAAATGTCGTTTTTGAAAAAAAAATTGAAATAAAAAAATGATTGTTATAACCAGGACAAGTTTAAATATGCACAAAAAAAAAAATTAAAATATGCGCTTGAAAAAGCATGAAAAAATGGTATAATATGTACAGAAATATGCAAAAATAGCATGAATATGTATATAACAACCAACGAATTTATGCATTCTTATATTCTAATATGTAAAAAATATGCACAAATATGTATTTTTTAACTTTCAATCTCTGTTAGACTTCGATTTTTATAAAAATATAACTATTTTAATTTTAAAAATATAAATATAACTCTTTTAATTTTAAATATCATATTTGACGCGTCCGAATTTTTTTCTTTACAATATTTACAATGTACTCAAATACTCACAAAAATTTTTTTAGAAATCATTTGACTAAACTCCAAAAAATCACCAAAAAATTGTGTTTTTGTTAAGAAAACTAACTTTTGTATCCATTATATGCAAATTTATGCAAAGATTTAAAAAACAAGCATTTTTGTGAAATTCTTTTGAAATATGCAAATGCTTACTTTCCAAGCGAAAAGCTTGAAAAACTTGCCCTGGTTATACTTTTTGCTAATACATTTTATTATATTAGATAAATAATGTATTAATAATTCCAAGCACATACCTTTTAAAAAAGTTGCGATAAATAGAGATAGACAGATAGTTATAAAATGTTAGACAAAGAGACAAAAAATAAAATAGATGATAATCTAATGACGCCATGTTAGTTGTTTTCTGATTAAACAAACTATAATATGGGAATAGAAACTAATAGTGACTAATTTATTAAAGGAATATTTTTACCAAAAAAACTTTTATAGTATTTTATCTTCTATGATTTTAAATTTAATCTGTTTAAAATTTTCTTTAGCCTTCTGCAATATCCTTGAATTAACGCTACACACTACTTTTTAATATATAACAAACAATTATTTTAAAATGATGGGGGATTTCTAAACATTTTAACAGCAAAATTTTTATATAAAAGAGTAAACTAAATATTTAAACAGTTCTATTAAAAACAACCTTTTTTCATATCAGACTATAATAAAGTTATTTAAATACAAAATAAATATTAAATACTAAAATGATAAAAATTGGTTTTAAACAATTGACATATTTGCTTACTGAAAAAAACTTAACTGAAACAGCAATTGTACACAAAATTTCCAAAAGAAATTTAAAAATAAAAAAACATTATAATGAAATTATGAAATAAAATACAACAGAAACGAGCTATAGATGAAAAAAAAAAAAAAAAAAAAAATTAATGAAAACAAAATGTCTCAGCAAAACAGCTTTCACCTGAAATTGGATATTAAAAAAATATCAATTGTGTTTTTTATTTATTTTCTAGCTATAAATGTATTTCTAAAAAGAATAAACAAGAGTGTTTCAATAATAACAAACTTACAGGAACGATTAATAAATATGATGTAATCCTTTTTTTTTTTAATAATCTTGTTAGTGACATTAATTCAATATTGTTGCTCTTAACAGTCCCATTAAAATTGTTCAATAAATATTGTCAGATCCATGACATATTTAAATATGCATTTATATACAATTGTATATTCAAATGTAAATATTGTGTATATATTTAGAGTAACCTAACCTTAAAACGCAAGAAAAAAATCAAACAAAAATTGTTTATTGGTTTCTAAGCTCCAGCAAAAACGAAGCTTATCTATCACTGAATATTTGAAAAAAGGGAAAACATTAAAAATGGTTATTACGAAATGAGCAGGGGAGGGGGAAATACTTAAAATCAATAATAACAATATTTTATCATATGTAAACATTTTACGACTATTTATGAGGGACTTTTGATCTTTATAAACCGACAGACAGACAGACAGACAGACAGACACAGCAAAGCCAACCAAGCCAAGCGGCGATGTCTTTATTCCCAGAATTTTTACATGTTTGAGGTTAGAAAAATATATTTTATATGACAAATATTCAACTGATAAATGGAATTTTTATTACATAACTGTAACTAATAAATTTAAGGAAATCGTTTAAACAAAAAAATTAAACAAGAATACGATTAAATATGAGTTTTAATAAAACAAAAAAATAAATAAAAACAAGTAATTCTAGGAAAAAATATGAAAATTGAATAGAAAATAAATTTATGACCTTAAGACCTGACTAAAATTAATAAATACCACTAACTTAAAATTATTAAAAAATAAAAGTGTTTTTTAAGGATTTTGTAATTTAAAAGTCATTATAGTAATATGAAACAAATTCAGGTAGATTTACAGTTACAGAGAAGTATAGTAAACAATATGTATTGTATACATGTAAACAAACATGTTATGTTTAGTAAATTTTAGTTATGGTCACTAAATACAAACAAACAAAAATATTACCTTCAAGACATTACGATCAAAACTATAATGTATTGTTGTACTCCAGTCAAGAAAACAAAGACATCATTGTAATTGAAAATTTGTTTTTGTGATTTTTTCTTATTTTGGTTATTTGTTTGTTTGTTGTTCTGTTAGTTCAATCTGTGAGTATGGCAGGCGCCACTAATGAACACAAAAGTAGGCGTCAGAGCGACATGTCGCTTGTGCTTAAATATACACACATACGTACAAAATGTATTTGTATTTTGTTTTGTATGAGAAGGGTACATATGTACATATGTATTACGAATTAGAGTGTACTGATTTGTAACTAAAGTATTTTATTCACCTCTATACATATTTCTTCTTACAGTAACGTACTTTTGTTGTTTTGCACATATTTTAAAGAAACTAATGAAGCATTTATTTAAAACAATTAAGTTTTCATTGGGCGACAAAGTCTGCTATTAAGACGAAAACCCACATACACATTTTTCGGAAAGTAGTTTTGTCTAAAAATGTAAATGTTTTAATTTAAAAAGAAAAATGATTATTTAGTTGAAGTAATGTTGCATTTAAAATCACTTTATTATAGTTATGTAATTAAAATAATAAATTAATTAATACTAACACACATACATACATACATAGGTGATATTTTATTAGTAATAAATTAATTATAATTTTCAAGTTTTAATTTTTTTTATACAAATATTATTCGCACTTAATGAAATGCTCATAAATAATTTAGTTTGACCTTTTTTTTAGATTTTTTGTATTATGGAATTTTTCAGACAATATTTGCATTAACTAAATAGTAAAACTGTAAATTTTGTTGTCTCAATTAATTAATTTCATTGCTTTTTACATAAATTTACAAATGTTAATTGATGGTGATTCAAACATTTATTAAGAATTATTCAAATTTTAAATAAAGTGAAATCATTCAAAATGAAAAGAAACTGTTAGGGAGAACAAGTAAACAAAAATTTAAGACAATTTAAATGTAAAACAAGATACACATAAAACTATAAAAACGACTATAAGATATGCATTTAGTGTAAACAAACTTAAAATCGTTATGAATGTATCAAGTGTAATTATAATTTAAATCTTTCTATTTTATTTCGTGTTTTTTTTTTGCACATTCAAAGTGGGAGATGAAAATAAAAAATTGTACTGAATTTTATAAGTAATTGAAACATTTTTCAAATTGTTTTCTCTATATTTACACAAGTGTGTTTGTATGTGTGTGTTTGGGTCTCGTAAAGGGTCACACCTTTTAAATTAAAGCTTTACTTTATTCATATTTCTCACTGTTTCAAATGAATAATAACATTTAAAAACAAAAAACAATAATAAAAATACAATAGTTATTGAATTGTTTAGAAAAAAAAAAAAAAAAAATGAAATGTAAAAACAAGTTTAGTATGAACAATATTTTATTATTATTATTATTTTTTTTTTTTTCAACGTTTAAAACAAGTTTTATTATTTATTTTTTTGTTTATAGAAATATTTACTCATACATTAAATCATTTGACCTTTTGAGAACTAAGTATAAATGTGTTGTGTTGCTTTTATTTTGTTTAGCAAAGTATGAATATAGTTATTATAGTCACAGATATGTTCTATATATAGATTTATTTTTAAATCGAAAACAATCAATTATTATTAATGAAGCAAAAAATGATCAAAAATCTTAATTTAAGTTTTGAAGTTTGAATTTGTGTTATCAAAATGCCAAATCAATAAGAAATATTATTAACATTTCAGTTCATCCTTTTTGAAATTTAATTAAATTGTTTAACAAATTGTCATTATAATTAAGCATTTTGGCCTTAATATCTTCATATTTCAAATTTAAATTCATAATTTTATAATACCTAAAAAATCTTAAAATCTTTAAATTTGTTTTTATATTTTTAGTAAGCCTTAAAATTAACTTGTTTTGCAAAATTTAAACCCAAAACCAGTGTAATAAATCCACTTGTTTTAAAGTTTGAAACTAAATTAAGTAAAAAACCCAACAAAAAACATTGTTTTAATTTTTAAATTGAACAAAACTTGTAACATGATCGCAGTTGAGTTTAAATATTTAAGCATTTATAAATACAGCAGTGTACAAGGTTTTCTGGGCCATTCACTTTTTTACATGAGATTTAAAGCTCATTTTATTTTTTTAGTGACGAAAAAAAAAACAAAAAAGAAGGAATGAGCATTATATGGAAATTATGTAATAAAATAGTGATATGATTTAAAACCAAAAACATGTTTCTCTTACAAGTACAACAAATCATCAGATTTTTTTTAAATCCCCGTTCAAAAACCTGTAGAATGTAATGATTCTAGTATAACTGACAAAATGCAAATCTTGATCAATGAATTAGACAGAATTTAAAAAAAATAATCTGAAAAGAATAAAACGTGTATTTTAAGACCAAGCGTTGAGTTTGTCATGAACAGTTGCAATTGCAGGTACATACTTGTATAAATAAATATTTTTTGTTCAGTTTTTTCTTTAAATCCCACAGTTGAAAAACGTCAAGTTACTGTAAAGCAAAAACATAGAAAAAAAAAAAACTCTTGCCATTTACCATAAATATTGTATGTGGTGGCTGTTGATGTCAGTTTATGTTTTTGCCATTTTGTAAATGTTTATTTTTTAATATTACTATTTTATTGCTGTTGTTGTTATTTTGCATATAATAATATTATGCAAAATGAAACTTGAAACATAAAAACCAAACAGCAGCAGCAAATGGACAAGAAATTGCGCAAGTTTTTAAAGTTGTAAAAAAAAACTACATACTTTGAAAATTTCTTCAGTTAGTTCAGAAACCGAATGACAAGTGCAAAAATATGAAACCTTATAAAACAGATTTCATAATCGTAAACTAGAATTCTACTTTCAACAGCAAAAGAAATCAAATACTAAGAGTATTAATGAAAAAAAGTTATAAATGAACATGTAAATAAAAGAAATGTAATTTTCTTCCTCATAGTCATTCAGCTGATGATGATCAACATGAATGCAAGCAAATTCATTATTATTATTATGCCGCTTGCAACAACTTAGAAACCAAATATAAATACATACATACATATATACAAACACACTCATTCAGCGAGGCATGCATACAGCAAATAAATACTTAAAGAAAAACACATTACGGAAAAGAAAGTTTTTCTGGGTCACCAACGCAATGAACTAAACACAACTAGAAAAACATGTAGTACGATTATGAAAAACTACATACAACCAACCAGCCAGCCAGCAGTCATTCAGTTGTACTCCGTCAGTATTTTAAGAATGTTTAGAAAAACAAAAGAGGTAAGTACGTATGAGTACCATGATGAACAAATGAAAACTTTTGCAACGGAAAAATATTGTGGCCAGTACAAAGTACTGAAGATGTCGTTCTAACAACCAGGAGTAATAGATTTTAAAAACGGTAGGGTATTATGCTGCAAAAAAAAAAATTTCCTCTAACATTTTTACAAAGTGAAAATTTATTATAACGTATTTAGTACTTTGTTCTTTTTTTAAGATTAACACTTAAGATTATTGATATACATAAATAAACTAAAATAGAAAAGATATACAAAAAACAAACATTTCCTGGTATAGATTTTTCTTAAGTAACTCTACTTTAAGATTTTAAATATTGATAGGATTTACTAAAAATATTATTTAAAAAAATATGATTCTGTATATGAAACTATTGTGATTTTGTATGATTTCTTTCTCATATAAACCTTTAAAATCTTTACATACATATTTAAAACCTCTTTTTAACATTTTTTTAACTAGGTAGCTATTTGCTTTTTTATAACTTTGTATTGATTTCTATAATTTATACTATTTGTAATTACAAGAAAAAAAAACTAATACAAAAAAATCAAACGTTCTACATTTCAATAGAGAAACTAAAAAATACAATAATGATAATGATAAATAAAGTCTTTTAAAAAGCGACAAAACAATAAACCTATTAGTATTTTTCATTTTCAATATTTTTTTATGTTAATATACTTAATTGTATTTAATTCTTCTGTAATTATTATTAATTATTATGGCAGCAAATATAACAAAACAAAAAAAATCTTTAATTAGCCGCAAACACACATTCATTTATAACTAATTATGAATAATTATATTAGAATGAGGTTGTCTTTAAGATACAAACATACTTAAAACAACAACAAAAAGGAAAGTCAAGATTTTGTGAAATATTTAAACAACTGTCATAAGTATATTAACTTTAATTAAGTTTAATTAACGCCAACTTAAAATATAAATAAATTGATGATAGAGTTTAACAAACTACTAAAAGCAAACAACGGTAAATTAACAACCAATGAAAAAAGATTTAAAAATGGTTTAAAATAATTTAAAAGTATCTTGTATAAAAAATAAATGAAATTAAAAGAAATTAAAGTTTTTTTCTTTGTGATTTCCAAATTGTTAAAAACTATTTTTAGTTTTTAACAAACTTTCAAACTCTGGCTAATAATATTATGTTTTAAAAAGTATATAAAATATCTTTAAATGTTATTGAAATATTTATAAAAGACTTTGACCAACTTTATTATAAATTATTTGAAAATTTCAAAAAAATAAACAAAAATTAATTTGAAAAAATAATGACGCGTGTTGTCATTATTAAGAAAAAATTCAAATTTGTCAAATCCCTTCATTTTTTTAACAACCCTCAAAATAAATAAAACTTTTTTCATTTAGTTGGCATTAGATGAAGAAATAAACAACTTTACAAAATACTTGAAATGAGTGTGTTTGTTTTTTAGTTTGATATCTGTAAGATCTATTTCAAGAAAGAAAAAATATTGAAACGATTCTTCCCCCACCCAAAAATTTCATATTGGATTTTACACAATACATAACATACATACATATAAACATAAATATTTTCTTAACAACATACAATATATGAGAGTGTGACATTCTAAATAAATATTTGAGCACAAAAAATAAAATAAATATTGTTTTAACAAAAAAAAAAAAAAAAAAAAAAAAAAAAAATATAAAAAAAAAATTACAAAAATGTTTAAAACAAAGACTTATCACCTTTTTTTAAAAGTCAGCCGAGTAAAAAATGGAAATTACTCTTGCTACGTAGTGTTTTTAAAAAAGATACATGTGTTTCATCATTTACCACCTTTTTATCTGTAAGAAATATTGGTGCAAAACCTTATCAGTTTGAAATTAAACAGCAGGGTTAGGAAATGAAAAAGAATTGTATTTTTATTTTTAGATAAAAAGGTTAAAAAAAAAAACACAAATTACGCGTTTCATTTTTCTAAAATTCTACCATTTAAAATATGTATTTGTTTTAGTTTTTAAACACTCAATTTTATGGGTTAAGGTCTTTTAGTTTAAATATTGTATAGAAAAAGTCTTATTTGTTTTCTTCTTTTCTAGAGATGTGTTTTTTTTTTTTTCTTAATAATTTAAAATTTCGTAAAGTTTTTTAAGTTAGCTTAAAAATGACAATAAAAACAAAAAATTTCTTTGTTTAATATACCTAAATATTTGATAAAAAAAAGTATAAAAAATAAATTTGAGTATATAAGCCTTGTTGCAATATTTCATTGTTTAAATAATTTTTTTTTTTTATATGTATATATATTTTATTTAATAGCAAAACTTATTGCATATAATTGCTTCTCATCATAACAAACAATTCAACACAATACAATCATCATTATTATCCTCCTCATTATCATCATCATCGCGATTATAATGTGCATTTAAAAATCATTGTTTAAGTTTAACTTTAACGTTGGATTCATATAGCTTGCAGTTTTTTTTTCCTTTATTTGTTTTTGCTTGTCTTTTGTATTGTAATGTCGTCACAAATTTATTTCATTTTTGGATTTTTATTCCCTTGGAAGTGAAAAATAAAAATAACGAAGAAAACGTGCTTGCATATCCGGCCTTTAAAACCCGACTTTTTCTACAACATAAATACTACAATACTACCTATATATATATATATAAACATCATACATCATGATAGACAACAACAGACTTAAAGTCGAAAACCCGGCAGTCAACAGCAGACATTTTTTTATTCATATATTTTAATAATTATTTGTTAAAATGACAGACATGTCTATAATTCATTACATAGCAATTTAAGACAATGAATAAAATTTTAAAAATATCTATGTATATATGTATGTATCATATGTATATTTTCAAATACCGGCTTTGAACTAATTATAATAATTTTAACAAAACCAAACCAATTTATTCCACAAAATTACCCCATAACAATGGTTTAAAAAACATTTTCTTTATGACACCTTCTCACTTTAAATACTCTCCCATCAGTAAAAAAAAAAAAACTTAAACAAAATCATCAAAATTCCATTGAAATATTATTCAGTTGATAAAGCGTAAGTATTTACGATTTCTCTTTAACTTAAACTATTATAATTTATTAAAAAAGTTAATATCATTTTAGTTTTGATACATTTCTCCCATTAATATTATTTCATTCATTTTCATACCGTTGGTCAGTTATTTATTCATCGGTGGTCATCATCGTCGTCAGCAAAATCATAATAAAAGTAAAAGTGTTTCTTTCTTATTATTTACCATATTTGGACAAACAAAAAAAAAAAAAAAGTTTTGTTTACCAAAAAGTTTAATAATAATATTCATAAAAGAAATATATTTATGACTAATGATGTTATAATAATCTGAGAGATTTTTAACAAAAATTTTATAAGAAAAAGACTTGATTGTACACTTATAAGAAATTTCATGGTCTGGCGGAAGAAAAAAAGAAAATTTTCTATAATATAGGTTATGTAAGTTTTTTCTCTTGATAAATTATATTTTAATTGCTGGATATTACACAAATTTTGTATTGTTACATAAATTTGTTAAATTAAGAAATTTTTCATAATAAAATACATCTGTAAAAAGAAAAGTTATTATAAATACTACTATTAATAATTTCTTTAGACAATTTGTAAAATAGAGAATAAATGATAATATTTATATATTTTTTAAATTTACTTTAATTGCAGCAACTTATTTACTTTTGTATTGATTTGCTTCTTACTTATTTTTTTTTTTTATTATGATTATTTTATTAAATACTTTTTTGCGCATTTTTATAATAGGTTTCATAAATTTTTATAATAATAATTTTTACCATATTGAAAATAAAAGAAAACAATTGAATGAGTTAAATACGTAAAATGCATTAAGTAATGAACCTAAATTATGCAAAACACGTTTAAAAGTAATAAAACACCTTCTCCTCTCTGGACACTCTAATAAGCGACTTGGTTTAAAGACGGATCAAGAAAACCCCCTTTCTGCTAAATAACAAATTAGTAAGCTTTCTTAAACTAAGTTAAACAAATAGCTATTGAATAAAAAAAATAATAATCATAATAATAAAATAAAGCGAAGGAAGTATTACAACAATTTATGTTTGTATCTAAATATCTAAACGAACGAGTATCGCATAGTTACCATAAGTAGTTGTATTACATTAACAACAATTACAACAACAAAAACTAAAAAATTGTTTAAATAAGTGATCATTTTCATGTTTACTTTCGCATGTAATCAAGTTGAAAATAATTTAATATTTTATAATATTTTAACAAGAGATACTTTATTACAATTACAAAAACTAAACACAACATACATAAGTACATACATATCGACAAGAGTGTTAATACATATTTGTTGTATTTATTATAAAGTACAACAAAAATACATTATATCAAAATAATAATAATGAATATAGAAAACTTGGTAGGTTGTTTTTAGTTTATTTTTATTTTATAAATAAACAGTTGTTTGTAGTTATATTATAATGTGATTGGTAGTACGATATTGTAATAGATATAACCACAGACATGGCAAAGATAATTAAAACAGCAAAACTCTTGGGTGAACTGTTGAAGTTGGACAGTCTTTCCATTCATTGTAGGTAGTAAGTAGTAGTAGTAGGTCTTATTTATTTAAAGAAAACGAAACTCAACTAAAAACAAAAACTCTATGCAGGAAATCATATTAACCTTGTACAGGGTTTTTGAACTTGTACGAGAAACGAGTATAATAAATCCCATATTTGTTATCGTATATTGATCATCAACATCAACATTATCGACAACAAATTCGAGTACTCAGGGTACTTGAAATTGCAGTTAAAAGTATAATAGTGTTGTCAAAAACAATTTAGAGGATTTGAAGATGTAAAACACACACACATTCTGCTACGTATAGGAAAATCTAACGGAAAAAATCCAAATAAAAACCACATGTTTTTAAAGATTTGTTCTATTGTTAAACAACAAAATAATCTTTACCATAACCTTCCATAATATAATAATGTTTTTTTTTTTAATCAAGCATCCAATATACACACGCGAATATGTTCAAAATCTGTTATACTAAGCAAAAATTCACAGAGAAGCAAAAATGTTGGTAATAAATATGTAGATTTTGTGTGTTTGAAAAACGGAAACATATTCACGCATTCATCTATTCATTAATTCAGATAAGTGCCGAAAATATAAACTGATAACATTGAATACGAGAAAAATAGACAACATTAACTTTTACAAAAATACCAAAAATTAAAAAAGACATAATAATTTAGAGATTACGAAATTTTTTAAATGACTGACAATGACAAAGAGTTCTAATTTACACAGGCCATTATAAAAAAATTAAAAGCAATTTTTCTCTTTTAATTTCCAAAAAAAAAAAAAAAATGAAAATAAAAAAAAATAAAAATCGCACACAGCTGAATCTATAAAGCAGATATATTTTCAATAACTATAAATAACCCTACTACAAAAATAAAATATTATTTCATGAGATATTTAACAATAAAACACAAAAAAGAAACTATAGAGGATGTACAGACTCAGCGTCTCTATTCCAACTGCAGCAACTACTGTGTGGGGTGCATTCTAAAGGATAAATTACAATGAATGCGACAGGGACACAAAACGATAAATTTAAGAAACATCGAGGATTTTGGATTTTTTATTATCAATTTTTTGTTTGTAGTATTTATTATATTTTATACGCACTGTCAAATTGAACGAAAACTGAAAGATCTTGTGCTTGTCCAATTAACGCTATATCGCCTTAATTGTGTTCCAGTGTAAAAAAGAAAAAAAAAAAAAAAAATCAACCAAAAATAAAGATTTAAAATATTTTTTCGGTTTTTTCATACATAAAAACATATTATACTCTAAATAAGAATAACATAAATATAAAAAGGTTTCATTTATTGTTTATAACTAAACATACATATACAAATTTATGATGTTTACAATTTAGTAGATATTTATCCCTTAAATAAGAAACCAATTGAGTTTTTAGTATTTTTATGTTGAACCAACTTGGCGTAAAGAAATGATAAACAGATTTTTTAGTTTTCAGAGATTGTTTTTAAAAGATTTGAAGTTTTCTTATATTTTTGCTTTTCTTCTCTTTTGTGGTGTGGAAATTTTAAAAATAATTTACCAAAACATGTACAAAGAGAAATTTGTATTATTGATAAGAGTTTAAAAAAGGAAAATACTTAATTGCCCTAACTGAAGTTTTGTGGTGTTAACAGAAGGAAAAAATAAATTAAGTAGGAATTGAGATGATTTTAAGATTGAAACCTTTAAAAACGATGGAAATTAAAAAAGTGAAATTAAAATTAGCTGAATCAACCGCAATGAGGTTTCCTTTTTTTTTTTGCATACGCTGCTTCTTTTGTTTTCTATTATAAATAATTGTTTCGAGAAACATTGCATTTTTTTTTATTCATAACCATTAGAATTTAAATATTTTTTTAATATAAATTATTTCCTAAAAATCTAGTGATTAAAGAGTTAATCACTAGATAAATGTAGCTGCAGTAGAAAATAAAATATAAAAATACTAAACTGAACTGAAACAAAAGAGAAAGTTGACGAGTAAATTTCTACGGCTGCAGAAGAAGAAAAAAATTTTAATCATCATCATAATGACGAAGTTAATCATGAAGATGATGGTGGTAATGGTTATGAAAAATAAACTTACATTTTTTTTTTTTTTTTTTTCAAATGAAAGTCGTTAAAAGGCGCGTAGGTTGCTAAATAATAATAAACTTTCGTTAACAAAAATTAAAGAAAAGAGAGTAAAAATAAACTAAAAGTAACAGTAGAATTGTTAAAGAGGTAAAAACAATTATACATAACTATAAAAAAGAAAAACCCACCATTAATCACACGATTAATTAGACGTTTTTTTCTTCTTTCTTTTCCTAAAAAGACGTTACTTATTTTTGGTTAATGAAATGCTAAGACAGAAGTGTTAACATATATATATTTTTAAAAGATTTTCTTTCTTCTTTATGTCATGAGTTAATTTTAAATAGTGTTGTAGTTGGTAGTAGTAGTGGTAGTTTTATCTATAGTCACGCAGTTTTGGTTTTTAGTTAAAGTTTAATGATTCTGTTTAGTTTTAAGCCCAAAGCCCCAAAACCGTCATAAAGAATGTTTATTAAAGTGAATGATATGGCTGACTTTAAATTACAAGTTTAACATCATTTCTCGGTTTCTTATGAGTTTTTTTTTTCAGACTTTTGGCTTGTTATGTAGGTAAACTAGAGATTATTATTGTTATTTGACATGACTGTAAAAAGGTCAAAAGCATTTTATTAGCAGTTTCTTTTTCGAAAAAAAAAAAACTACAGTAAAACCTTGATGTGTCTTAATGGAGTTACGTGCCATAATTCAATGTAAGTGGAAACAAATTTTTAGTTTATACTTAAAGTTCAATAAGAAAAATGCATTTTCTAGTCAAAAGCATTTCATCAAACTTACCTCTCCTCTATTGTTGTTGTTATTGTTTGTATGATTATTATTTGTGTGATTTGATGAGCCAACCGAAACTCGCGATCCAGGTAGATCGCGCCACCTAAGTACCCCCATAACGGCTTGTCGAACCCAACGTCGTTCGGCGCCTTCTGTATAAAATGCCACCTTCGAATTAAGACTCCAACGTAGCAAAAAATCTAAGACGGGCAAACGACGACAGACAGATCGATCCACCAACCAACTAACGAACGATACTTTTTATTTACCAAACAGCAATATAAATATGTGCAAAATTGTTCTTAGAAACCAACAACTGACTGACTGACTGAATACGTTGATGGCGACCAAAATACACCACACACAAACTTCACACTCTTACAAAACTTAATGTTTGTTTGTGTTTCCTTTTATGGCAGACAATAAGAGTTGGTGTTTTGTTGTAAGTAGTAGTAATGTAAAAGAAAGGGGAGAAGGGAGGATGTGTGTAAAAGGAAATTGTGAAAAATGGGGATCAGACAAAATAAGCAGCCTTGTTTCTTTTTTTCTTCGGTTTTTTATTTTGGAGCCTGTTTGCTACTAAATGAACAACAACATGGATTTGTTGTGGTTGTTTTGTTGGTTTTTGTAACAGTGGGCGTTTAAAAGAAAAACAACAAAATTTTGGTTTTTCGTAATAACAAAATCCAGTTTAAAGTAATAATATTAATAAAAATCGGGAGAAGGGGTTTTTTCTTCTTTTTTTGTTGTGCTTTTTGCTGGTTTTCGTTGTTGTTTGTTGTTGCTGCTGTCAGTTAGCAAATGGGTTGTGTAAAATTAAATTTTTTGGTTATTTTTTTAGTTTATCTTTTCATTTATTTTGTTTTATTTCTTAACTTGTTTGACAGGTTTTTGCTTTGCAGTTTGCTATTTTTATTATATTATTTTCAGTTGTGTTATTTAAGATTTTTGAGAACTTTGAGTAACAATTCCAAGCTTTATTTTTGTAGCTGTTTTTTTATTTTTGAGATTTTAAATAAGTATTAATTTTTATTAAAAAATTACACTTTTTGTTGTTTGTTAAGTAAGCTTAACTTTGTAAAGCTTTTTTCATTTCACAGAGGAGAAACTAACTTAATTTTTTGTTATTATTTTTTTTTTAGTTTAACATAAATTTTATGTTAAAAATACTTTGAAATTTACTCATTATTTTATTTTACAAAATTTTATAATAATTCATAATATTAACAAAACTGTATAAAACCACAAATATTTTATGATTTTTACATTTTACTGTGTGCTGAGGCATCTTTGTGGTTTTTTTCATTGATGTTTGTTGTTATTTTTAAAGAAAAAAAAATATTATATATTTTTAATTTAGTTTATTTTTTTATGTGTGTGTTATTTATTATATGCATTTTTATTAATCACTTTTTTATTATTTTTAAGTCATTTATTTCCGTTAACGAATTTAGTAGCGTTCCAAACTCTAGCACGTCTCACTAACGAATGATTTGTTTTGTTTTTTCAACATATTTAATTCCAAATTGTTGTGTTTTTCTTGTTTGTGTTGTTGTTACTTTGTTTAATACTAAATAACATAAAACTTTACAGACTGGATGTCTGTTTGTGAGTAAAAGAGAGTAAATTAGTGAAGAATTGGGAGAAGAGAAATTGCAATGGGGTATGTTTAGTGTTAAAAGTGAACAAATCAAAAAATAACATTAATGTTGAATAACAGAAGAGAAGAATAACACCTAGAATGGAATGCCATCCAAAAAAAAAAAAAAAAATATATATATATATATATATATATATATATATATATATATATATATATATATATACATATATATATATATATATATTTATATATATATATATATATATATATATATATATATATATATACAGTGGTGGCCACGAATTTAAGACACGACATTTCACTTATATATTTCTGATAATTTTTACATCTTATCGAACAAATTTTAGATCCATGTTATTTTTTAAAGATCCTAGTAATGTTATGAAAAAAAATCAACAATAGTTTGTTACCTATATTTAGTTTCCAATTTTTATTTACATATTATACAGATTAATACAAGTTTAAGCCTGGTCATGAATTTAGGACATAGGCAAAATAAAAGTTAATTCACAAAAGTAAAGCTCAGCTTCATAAAACAATATTAGTATTTGGTGGGAAATCCTTTATTTTGAATCACAGCAGCGCATCTCCTGGGTAAACTTTCAACTAAGGCCATACAGCGCTCCTTTGGAATGGCATACCAAGCCTTTTGAATTTCTTCCCATAAATCAGTCAAATTTTTTGGCTTTACTGCTCGTACATGCTCCTCAACATCATTCCACAAGTTCTCAATTGGATTGAGATCCGGGGATTGAGCTGGCCATTTCAGAACTGTGATATTATTTTCTTCTAAGCAACTCTTCACTAGGCGTGAAGTGTGCTTAGGGTCATTATCATGCATAAATTTCCACATTAGAGGCATGTTGTCTTCAGCGAATGGTATCATGATGCTTGTCAGTATGTTTTTGTAAATATGCTGGTCCATTTTATTGATAATCTTCTGAATGGGACCTACACCATGCCAGGAAAATGCTGCCCACACCATGACATTTCCACCACCATGCTTAACCGTTTTAAGGGTGTACTTTGGGTGATGCTCCAGGTTTGGAGGACGCCATACGTACTGTTTTCCATCAGAACCAAAGCGACAAAACTTCGACTCGTCGCTCCAAAGTATATTTTTCCAAAATGTCATCGGCTTATTGAGATTTTCTCTTGAAAACGCTAGTCGGGATTTAATATTTTTTTTTGACACAAGTGGTTTACGTTGTGCAATACACCCACGTAAGTTCTTCTCATTCAGACGTCTTCTTATTGTCCTGGACGATATATTAATACCAAAATCCGATGAAATCTCATTTTTAATTTTACTTGAGCTCTTGAAAGGATCTTTAGCAGCTGATTTATAAATTAAGCTATCCTCCCTGGGTGTAGTTTTTCGGGCTCTAGGGTGCTGTTTGACATTTTTGGTAGTGCCATGTTGCTTGATGTGTTCCAGTGCATTGTAAATCTTGGATCTGGAACATTTTAGTAGCTTGGAAATTTCCATTACTGTTTTTCCATCAGTATTCATTTGTTGGATCAATTTTCGCTCGGCATCCGAACTCCAAGTACCTCTGGCCATTTCTAACTAAATATTTTGATGTATTCTAACATTAAATGGAATAAAACATTCATTACTTACCTTTTAGCTTCAAAAAACACCAAAAAATCACTTAAAAACCAAATATTTCTTATATGTTTTAAATTCGTGACCAGCTTCAAAAGCACGTTTTTACGAAAATATAATAAAAACAGCAACAAAATGTATACACAAACAAAACCAAATAACGGTAATTGATCTTAACATTACAGGGTACACTGAAAAATTAACAAAATCTAATTTTATATTGCAGGGTTGTAATAATTATCACAACTTAGTTCGTTACATGTCGTGTCTTAAATTCGTGGCCACCACTGTATATATATATATATATATATATTTATATATATATATATATATATATATATATATATATATATATATATATATATATATATATATATATATATATATATATATATATATATATATATATATATATATATATATATATATATATATATATATATATATATATATATATATAGAGAAATTAATGGTTTGTTAAAAAAATATTTATTACTGATATAAGGAAGCTTTAATAATATTTCTTCTAATATTTCTATTCTCAGCTTTGTCTCTCTAGTTCTTTCTGCTCTATGAGTAGAATGAGTAGAAAAGGATAATTTCTGTAAACTAACATACAAAAAAGTAAGGGTGTTTTGGAAAATTATTGGGTTTTATGATTTTTAAAGCGGTTATTTAAAATCATATTAAAATATTAAGAAACCTAAAAAAGAAAAACAAAATGGATTTCTCCTTCTAATAAAATTTGTTATTGTTAAACTACATATTTTAAATTATATCTTCATATGTATGATTCATTTTAAATTATTTCATAGCATTTTTGTTTTGCTAAAATTAAAATTTAAAAAAAAATAATAATAATAATAAAATATAATTTTATCATATTTTTTAAGTGTTTTCTGCACTTTTTTATGTTTTGGAATTTGTTTATCAGGAATTTTGTTAGTTAGTAAGTAGTCTTCTGAAGAAATTATTTTTTTAAGAACTCTTTAAGAAATTTAAAAAGTAAAATTTTTTTATCAACATAAAATTTACAAAAATATTTATTTATTTACCAAATAAAATTTTGTTTGTGATAGATAACAAACATACTTCAGAAAATAAATTGCAAAAACCTAACTAAATATAAAAAAAACATGCTAAAATTATTTTGTAATAAAATTTATTGCGTATTAAATATTAGTGTTATTCCGAAGTAATACTAACTAATAAAGAAAATAAAATAATGCAAATAATAAAATAAATATATTATGTAATATATACCATTTTTATATTTTTATATGTCAACCTTTTGGAACTCCAAAAGCCATTTTTGCATTATAGAAATGTTACTCGACAAACAAAACAAAAGAAGTCACAATCACACACTAACTAGTTTTTCTTTTTAATATTCAATTTAACATTTGAATAGAGCGAGGAAGAATGATGATAAACAGATAAGAAATACATATATGCTGACATATGCAATATACAGTCGGATATGGCCATAACGATCAATGTTTGCCTTTTTTCCTTCCCAATAATTTTATTACCTTTTGTATTTTACGCATATAACGAACTTTGTAATGAACTAATGAACGAACTCGAAGGGAAGTTCGTTATAAACGTGTTCGACTGTATAATCAAAAAATAAGAGTTGCCAATTAATAGATAAAAAATTCTAACAAAAGTACATGTGATTAAAAGTTTATATAGAAAGAAAAAAAACAACAAAAATTAAATAAAATTTTAATTACAACGAAAACAATGTAATTAAAAATTATAATTTATTTGTTATTATTTTTTTTTGAATTTTAAAGTATAAAAAATATATTATTTAACTTTTTGAATTTACAATTAATTGGCAACACTTTTTTAAGTTATTTTTTGCTTTTCAGTTAGTTGTTTCTTTATATTACCAATATAATCGTTTTGTAATGCAGCGTACTTTATTTATGCTTAGACACAATCAATTTGAATGAAAGGTATATGTAGTTTTTTGGCATTTGACGGGCAGACAGATTTTGCTTTTGGTTGTCTCTATTTCTTTAGTTTATTTTACTTTAATTTTTTTTTCTTCTTATAATGTCTTAAGAAGAAAAATATGTGCATTTGGATAATGCAAAAATACTAACTATATAGAAAGATACACATGTATAACATACATAATATACAGAAAATATGAAATTAAAAAATATCATCACTCAAGAATATTGAAAATATATTTTGAAAATGAAACAGATAAATTGAATTTGAAAAGAAAAGTAATTTAAAAAATAATATCTAAAAGAAGTGAATAAATAGATTTTGTGAAGTATTGATTTTGATTTTTAATGAAATTGATTTTTAATTGTAAATTTTATTTTTTTAATTATTTAAAATTTTTCAAACTTCATTAGGTTGTTTTCTTCTTTTCTCCCCATGTGGGATTTTTAAATAACCAAAACCGTTATATTTTTAATTCAAGTTTATTTTTAATGACGCAAAAAATTAAAATATACTCTGAGTGCAGTTATGTTTTTATACATTCATAATGATGATTAATTATAGAAAAAGACAATCATAAAAGAAAAAGCAGAAAAACGATAAAAAGATACATACATCCACAATAAACAAACTTTCGGATAGAGTACGATATAGAGCAACAAAGCAAAATATGTTAGAGAAAAATAATATGTTTGTCTCCTCACTTACATATAAATAATTACCGTTAGTTAAAATTTGTTATCTGTCATAATCATCATACTTATTGTATTTATATACAAGTTGGAGTGAATTTGTCTTCAAATTTTAACCAAAGAATTAATTTTCATTTACAAAAAAAAAAAAAAAAAATATTGTTTGTATCTTTGTAGAGGGGGGTAGCTTGAGTATGTTATGTCGTTTGTAACATGTCGTAATAATCATCTTAAGACTACATATATAAAGTACACGCATTCTGTGTCAAATTTCGGCGGACAGACGAAATATAAATAAGGTTTGTTTGGTATTGAAAATTGGCAAAAAAAATCCAAATACATATTAGAAAAAATCGGTATCGTATAACACTATGAGACTAATTTTCGGGTTATCAAATATTGCCTCAATGATTCCAATGCGAAATGAAAGTATACCATCAGATTAGTAAAATCTCCAAAGGGTTTTGCCATGTTAATTCGAATTTCGATTTTATGGACTACTAAATTTCCAATATTTTGGAGCACTTTTTTCATTATGTGAGTAAATAAAAAATATTAAAATCAGTAAATTTCAATTTATGGGTTTTTATTGTTTAATAGAGTACACGGCTTCTCTTAGATATTATGTCAGGATTTTGTTAAGTGCTACTCCCTTATTACGTCCACTTTTTACAACAAAATTTTATACAATATATGATTACTCACATTACTTAACCGATTTAACTGATATTTGGGACGTATATATATCCAGAATCCTCTGTAAGGAAATATCGGATATAATATTAATCAAAATGCTACGCACACTTTTTTTAAATAATTCTTATTTTGAAAGTTCAAATTAAATTTCGCACATAATATCATAAATTTTGTGAAGAAAACTATGGGCTAAAATATAAGTTGGCTGCCATGCCTCGTTTTTAGCCCACTTTCAGTAAAACACAATTTTGCCACTTTCTTGATGATACTAAGAAAATTCACATAAAATTTGACATACACAAGAAATAGAAAATATTGTATATTATAAAATTGAATCTGTATGCCCAGGAAAAATTTTAGAACATGTTCTAAAAACATAAGTTCTAGAACTGGTGTAATCAGAACCACATCATATTCTTTAATAACATCCTCAGAACTATTGTTATCACAACCAATTTTGACACTAATGGAGTAGAACATTATTCAGATTCTAAATTCGTTTTAAGGAATGTTTTAGAGAACTAGTGCCTAAGAACTAATTTTGTATGACTTCTACATCACTTTTGAGAACAAATTACTGGTTCATGAATGACTTCCTAGAGCTGTTTAAAATACTTGTATAAAAAATTAAAAAAACAGTATTTACAAAATTAATAAATGAAAAAATAAAATGAAAAAACAGATTCCGAAACCGGTTCCTATGGAACTAGTTCCGAATGTGACAATTTCGAACAAAAATCACTGATTAAAGAACTAGTTCTAGAACCGTTCCATACAATGAGTACTGGCTAGCTAGCACTTCCACAGAACTAGTTCTGGAGGTGACAATTTAAAACAAAAATCATTGGTCGTAACACCAAAGTAGAACAAGTACAGGCTATTTTCATGTGTTCTGGAACTAGTTGTAGAACTAATACAATTTTTCCTGGGTGGTGATATTTTTTACCATTGCCATCAAAATGTTTATGAAATTTGTAATTTACTTACTACGAAGTAAAGCAATCTTTTCTTTAAAAAATAGTGGGCGTGGCACCCAGTCAGTACTTCCTTACGGATACATATGTGCTATGTTTCATTTTAATCGCTTCACTAGTTTAGACATAAGGTCAAGTCAAATAAAATTAACACAATATTATGACAAAAATGGGCGTAAAAAGGGAGTGGCATCCAGCAAAATTCTAGTTTAATAATGATAGTAGTCTATTAAACAAAAACATATAATAACATTTGAATTTAATAATTTAAATGATTTTTATATCTAATTATATTGAAAAATGGGCTCTGAAAAATTCGAACTAACTTTGAAAAACCCTTTGGGGATTTTACTATCTACAGGTACGCTTTCATTTTGCGTTGGAATGTTGCATTGTATAATCAAAAGCATTTACGGCAACAAAATTTCGCACAAATAGTTAAGAGATCGATAAAAGATAGAAAATAAAAAATGGGCGTTATACATCCTTTTTACCACCCACCTCCAATATAAGTTGAAATTTTTGATTAGGGTGCAAAAAAGTTGCTCATGGTGGGTATAATAGATTCGTTTAAGACGAATATTTATATTCTTACTTATTTATTTATTTTTAGTTTTTGCTAAGGTCTGGTTGGTACAATCATGTGCGTGGTTAATATTTCGTGTCTTGTAAAATTCTTGTAAACTTTATTATACATTAAAAATAAAAGATTTAGTAAATTAAATTTATAAATTTTTATGTGACATTTTCGTGGTTATTATTATTATTTTTTTAATTTATTTAATAACTGCTTTTGAAGGTGGGAAATCTGACAACTTCTACGTAGAAGATTCGGTCTGATGAGCAAAAAGCTATGAAAATGTTGATAAGATTTGCAAAATAAATATGAAGATTATTTTTATTAATCTTTAATTTTGGAGAAAAAAAAAAAAAAATAAATAGACAGCCAGTATAATATTTCAACTAAAAAAAATATGTATGGAAAAAACAAGCGCGAATTATATTCGGCCCGGCCGAATCTATATACCCACCATCAACTTTTCAAAATTTTACATTATATGGGAGGGGGCGTTAAAGTGGGCGGACCACGCCCATTTTTTGTTTCCGAGTTTACATTGGTCCTTTAACTATTTGAACTCAATTTCGTTGATTTTCACCTTATATGGGAGGTGGGCGGTAAAGTGGGCGGACCACGCCCATTTTTGGTTTCCGAGTTTATATCGATCCCCGAACTATACGTACAAAATTTCGTTGTCGTACATGCTTTTGTTGAAGAAATATCAGCAGAAAAGTATAAAACGGACCCCCTGTGCTTCTAGTTTTTAGCTCATAACTTTTTTATTTATTAACCGATTTTGCCTTATATAAGACAAATATTTGTGCCAAATTTCATCCCCCTACTTTGCTCCGTTCGAGCCCTATCCTGCTTTCAACAGACGGACAGACGGACGGACATAGCTAGATCGACTCAGAATCGAACCAGGACCCAGAAAATATATACTTTGTGGGGTTTTAGATGATTCCTTCGACATGTTACACACGGAATGACAAAATCAATATACCCCCCATCTTTTTAATGGTGGGTATAATAAAAACTGATCTTTCTTTTTTTCCACTTTCAAACATTAACACATAACATAATACAGGGAGAAGGAAATGAAACTTTATTTAAATTCAAAAATCAATCTCAAAAATTATTTAAAAAGCTTAAACGTGCGTATTAATTTATTTTCGGTAGTTTAACCGTTATTCTTTTGCTTTAAATAATGAATTCATGAGTAATTTGTTAAAATTGCCGAGTTTTTAATAAATTTAATTAATGTTTTTGTTTACTTGCTAGGTCAAGTCTTTTATAGAGATACTTTAAGAAAAAACCCTATCTACTAAATAATAATGTTTGTTGATGGTGTTGGGTTAAACAAATAATTAAAAAAGTCCATCTCATATTACTTATGATTAAAGTTTTCATTCATTAGCTTTGAATAAAAAAAGTTAAAGAAAATAAATCAATAAAAAGTTTCAAGAATATCATAGAAAGTTTGAAAAAAGTGAAAAGACTAAGTAAATGCAAAAACTTTCTTAAAGAGTGAATTAAAAACAAATTTAAAGAAATATTTAAATCGTTTAACGAGAAGGAAACATGATTAGTAGTTAATAAAAAAATACATACATAATTTATGTTATGAAAAAATTCTTTAAATAATTACAAAACCTGTTTGTTTATTTTTTAATTTTAAAAAATTTACTTTGGAAAAGGACACATCCATATCCTGTGAGAAGTTTAAAGGAATATTTAAAAACAATAGCAAATTATACATATTGTGTTTTTTAGCAATTGCTTTAAAACCAGAGTAACAGAATACAAATTATCCTTTGGTTTATTTTTAAAACAACAACATACTCATGTGTGGTTGCAATTTACTTAATTACACAATCAGACAAAAAAAAAAAAAAAAAAAAAAAAAACAATTTGACTAACTTTCAAATTCACTTTTTTTATTTCGTTGTTGCAACTGTATAAGAAAAAAATTTCGGAGTCCATTTCTTTCTTCCCAGCAGGTTGTATTTTTATTTTATTTTTATTTCGTTTTCAACAGGAAGTCTGGCTAAAAATATGAGATGTTGTTATTCTTTTTGCCAGAGTTTTCACTACTTTACACTATACTACTACCAACTATATAATATTATAGTTGCTGTTGTTTTGTTTTTTTGTTACCAACTTAATTCGCATATATTTCACGGTCTTTTGATTTTGGCTCTTGAATTTGTGAATTTTCTAAAACAAGAAGACAAAGACGACACTTTGAAAAAACATAATTTAAATGTTTTTGTATTCTGCTTTGTTTTTGCTTATTTTGCATATGTCAGCTTTGGAAATGATGATAAATTAACAAATGCCTTACAAATTTGTCTAAAACCTGTGTAAGAAGCAGCTACAAGAAACAAAAAACTAAAATATTTTGTTTATTTAGTTGTTGCGGGGAATTTATAACGAATTTTAAAGATATGCTACTTTATAAAAATTTAAAATAATTTTATTTCATAATATTATGTTGTAAGTTTTAAATGTTAGTAATAATACTGATTTTAAAAATTTTAATATGTATTGTATATTACCAAAATAAATTATGAAATGTTGCAAATCGTTTGAAGAAAAACCTTATATACTAAATTCTGTATTACACCGCGGTAAAGAGATAGATAGGTGGTAAACAAATTAAAAAGTTACATTATTTTAACTTGTAGTGTAGTTTTCTAACGAAAAGACTTAGTCAGACCCTTATGACTAGTAAGTAAGTAAGTAGTAAGTCAGCAAATCACCCAGTAAACGAATCAGCAACAATCCAACCATCCATCCCGTTGTTAAACGTTGCATCAGCATTTATTACAACAAACACATACACACATATGAGTGAGATGTGTTTTTGTTTGTATTATTTTGAACTTCTATTGTGGCATGAATGAATATGTGTGAGACTTTTTCATACTTCAGAGGAAACTGAAGTCGTTAGCGAGGAGGGTTTATTGTGTATGAGTTTTTCCGTCTATTAAAAAAAAATAAGTAGTGTATAAACGTTACGTAGAAAAGAGTTTTGTTTTAATTGCCGTATAGACCAAAAGCAACAACTAAAAATGACTCCCTCACCCATCATCATAAGTATATTTTAATATTTTAATATGTTTTTTGTTGCCTTTCGTTCGTTTCTCTCTCCACACTTTACATAAATACAACAATTTTTCAACCACATTTTATTGGACGTACGTACATATTTTTTAATTCACGTATTTACAAATGTGGAAATTATTACAAACTAGCAAAAAGACTATTTTTCTTCTTGTCTAGTCGCAAATGAATTCTAAATCATGAGAGTGTTTGTGTTAGCTGATTCCTCAACTGAAATAGCAGCAGCAGATTTGTGGCAAACATAAAGGGCCCAATACAACTACCTACTGCTTGGATGTATGTATGTTTATGTGTTATAGATAATATAGTAGGTACGAAGTTGTAAAAATATATTTTTGAGTGTGTATTTCTGATATTATCAACATCATATCACACAACGTCGTGTCGTCGTCTCTCTGTTGAAATATTATGGAGGAACCGACGAAAATCTTGTTACAACCACAGAATAGTTTATGAATGAATAAATAATGTTTTTTTTTTTAGTTTAGGGTCTCATTTTTTGTGATTTTTTCTTCTAACTGACTGGTAATGTTCAAAATACAAACAAGTAAAGTACAAAACAACGTTTGGAGTAGTATGTATAGTATATTTGTAAAAAATATAATTATTTTCCGGTTGCTTTAAGCCAAGTTTATAATTTTTCTTTTGTTTTTATTTTTACAAAATCAACATTATTTATTTTATCAACAGTTGCAGTTTACAAGTACCAACATACTCGTCGCTTTCTCATTAATATGTATTTAGAAGGAGTAGGAGGGACGACATGGGGTTAAAGGGATGGAGATTAAAAGTAAAATAAAGCCTTAATACAAATTATAGTAGAAATAGTAAGTTAGAGTGGCTTTTTACCTTACCCTTAAAAAAACTCTTTGAAGGAAGATTTAAAAATTATTAAATAATTTCAAAGATTTTTTAAAATAGTATTTTATTAAATTTGTCAAAAAAAAAAAAAAAAAAAATATCTTAAATTGAAGAAAATTTTAAATATTATTTTTTTTTTTTTTTTTAAATATTTAGGTAAATATTTATTATTTTAAATATTTATTTATATTTACTTTATACATACTAAGTTGGGTGGTTTTTTTATTATACGTAAAAAATAATTATTTTATTTAAATACGTTTTTAATTTCTGTTTAGTCATAAAGAAATTAAAATAAACAAATCCAAAAACCACAAAGATTTTTTCCATTTTAAACGGATGACCTCAAATTAAAAAAAATAATTATGAGTCAGACAAAAGAGTTAGTGAAGGTGTTTTTTCAATTTATGAAACTTATAGACGGGATAAGAACCATCCATTAACGCCCAACAAAAATAGTATAGCAAAATAAATATATAATTAAAAAGAGAAATTATAAAACATTTAATTATTTATGAATTTCAGAAGAATTAAAATAGTATGTAATTAGATACAAACATACTACCTCATTTCAGAATAGTTTCAATAAATGAGTTCCGGACTGAATATTTTTAAATATATAGGACTAAAACTAAAGTTGTTTTTCGAGTGTAAAAAACTTTGTTTACAAACTTTATTTAGAATGTAAAAATGAACTTGTAAACAAAATACATAAAAAATTAAATGTAAGTAGAAGAAGAAAAAAAAGGATCTTGATTTCTCTTCCAAAAGATTTTGCTGCTGTTGTTGTGTGAGAAAAACAAACACAAAGAAGATATATATGTACATAAAAAACACACACAATTTTAAAGTTGCTAACAAAAAATAGTGGCAATTAAAGTTGTATGTAGTGAGTGGATGTAGGAAGGATGAGTTCCTTTTAAAGATGAGTAACAACTAACTATTGTATTGTGACGACATTTAAGTTATTTTACACTTTTACAGTAGGTGCAAAGAAAATAATTATCAGCAGTTATTTCAAGAAATAAAATAATAAAGTGTGTTAAAATTATTTAATTAAATTTTAGTTAAATCTGCATTAAAAAATTATAAAAAAAAATATTATTTAAAACATTCGAAATTGGCTTGGGGAAAAAATAAATAAATTTAATATGAAAAAAGAAAAAAAATTGTAAAAAACATGCCTATAAAACCGCACAACCTTTAACATTTTAGGTTTTGTTCAAAAGTTTCCTTGCATCCATATTGTTTTGTCGCTTACTGTATTTTTTTGTTTGTTGGCACTTTTTTAATAAAAAGAACCCACACTTTTTGCATGTTATAAGAAATAAACAAATTTTAAAGGAATAAAAAATGGCAAAACTTTATATTTTAGAGTACTTATTAAGCACATGCTGAAACTTGGTGGAATTCTTGGTAAATTAATAAACAAAACTATCTACCAATTGAGAGAAAAATACGGTTTTCTCCTTATTATGGATGTGAATAAAAAACTCAAACAAAAAACAATGAGGGTAGAAAAAATCTTGTAATTGAAATTAAAAATAAATACACTCGAGAAAAAAAATCGCTGTTCCTCTTGCCCTTAACCTTAAAAACTAAATTTTTAATAAAACAAATTTTATAAAAGAAATTAATGGGCAGGGCGGGACGGTATTCTTCTTGAATTTGCAATAATCAATCAATGAATTGAATATGGATTGTTTGTTTGTTAATTTGTTGTATTGTTATCAAAAAAATGTTTATTTATTTACTTACTTACTTCACAAAAAACTCAACTAAAAAAGTTCTCACCATAAAATTTTAATTTAACGTATTTTTATTATTTTACATGTTTTGTTTATTTATTTGTTTCAATTAAAGCATATATAAAAAATTATTTTCAGCTAATTTGTTCAAAACTTTTTTATATACTCCAACTAAATTTTTGAAAACAGAGTGATAAGGAAAGAAGTACGTGAGTGAGTAGAGTAAGAAATAGGTAAGTACCCCATATATACCAAAAACAAATTTATAAATTTTCAGGAAAAACTAATAGGAAAAAAGGCGACATCATAAAATATATTAAAGAAGGAAGGGTCAGCTGACTGACAAAAAACCTAAAACAATTTAAGCAATAAACTGTGAAATTTATTTCACCAAACCATATCGACCGACTCCTGGCGCGTCTGTCGTCAATTAAAAATAAATGAATTTCGTCAAAAAAATAACAAAAAATACAAAAAGGTTGTTATTTTTAAAATTTTCGCTACAGTTGTAAAAAAAAAAAAACATTTTTTTATTTCGGATAATAATTTTAAATGTATCTTCTGAAAAGACACAAAACAAAAAAATGATTCTCCTAATTTCTCTAGGAAAATAAGGAAAGGAAGAAAGATAGATATTTTAGAAGTTGGCAGCAAGTAAATTAAACTAAAATTAAAAGAAAATAAAGATTAGTTTTGTATTTTTATTGTTCTTCAAATTGGTTTGACATTAGTCAGTCAACAAACATGACCGACCGGATAATAAATAATGTCGTCTTATTTTCGTGTTTTTTTTTTAACAATACACAAACATAAACTACCATAAACTGCACACATACACAACTTACATATAAGTAGCCTTTTTTACCTTGTCCCCTATACACATTAATAAAAAATATCCTTCATTAAAAGTATTCTAAAATTGTATTATTTATTTTTTAAATTGGCGGCTGTGGTTTATGAAAATAATTTTTCCATTTCATTATTGATTGTGTGTGATTCTTTTACATTTGAAAATACCAATTTTTTTAACGGAGGGTCATTCGATTTTGTTCATATTTGTCATACGCATACCCTATGGAGCCATTTAAATATCTCCATTTTTATTTCTTTGAATTTTGAAAAATCGCGGATTTATTCGCGATTTTAATTTTTCAAAAAGTGAAAAAAATTACAAAAGTGTCTAACTTTAAACACCAATATCTCAAAAAGTTGTTAACGGTTTTTAATGATTTAAATTGTATATTTAAGAAGAATAAGTCCACTGTAAATGTAGTCATTTAAAAATAATATTTTCATTTAAAAATGCATTCATAATGCAAATGCAATTTTAGGATGCATTTTTGAAAAATTTCTACCCTTTTGATTTTAATTTTCTTTTAATATGTTAAAAAGCAATATCTTTACTATAAAATGCAAAAATAACTGTTCTGGGACAATAAAATCTACTATTTTTAATATTTTTTTAAAAAAATTTCAATCATATTTTTCATACAAAAATTTAAATTTTTTAAAAAATTTTGATTTTTAATATTTTTGGTTATACTTTTTTAGTAATATGTATGTAACTTTAAATATTTATAACTCCTTAAGTATACGTGGGATTTTATTGATTTAAAAAACAACAAATATTGTAAATTATATTGTATAAATCAAAAATAATTTGTTTGCTAAAGATGCACTCAAGAAAAGAATGCAATTTTCGGATGCATTTTTAAGAAATTTCTACCCTTTTGATTTTAAATATTTTTGCTTAATATTGAAGACAAATATGTTTATTATATAAAACATTAGCACTTAATTTGGGACAAATAGGTTTTCTACCACAAATAACAAATTATGAAATATTATGATTGAAACTAATTTTAAAATAAACTCACAAAAATTAAAAATACAAAAACTTAAAAAAAAAAATTTTTTTGTATGAAAAAATTTTAAGAAATATTTAAAAAAAAAAAAAAATATTTTAAAATAGTGAACATATTTGTTCCAGAACAATTTATATTGCAATTTGTAGCAAATATAATAATGTTTTTTATATCAGAAGAAGAAAAAAAATTTAAAGGGTAGAAAATTTTCAAAAATGCATACAAAAATTGCATTTGCATTATGAATGCATTTTTAAATGATAATATTATTTTTAAACTACTATATTTATAGTGGACTTATTCTTCTTAAATATGCAATTTAAATCATTAAAATCCGTTAAAAACCTTTAAAGATGTTGGTGTTTAAAGTTAGACACTTTTGTCATTTTTTTCACTACTTGAAAAATTATAATCGCGAATAAATCCACGAAATTTTCAAAATTCAAAAAAATAAAAATGGAGATATTTAAATGGCTCCATAGGGTATGCGTATGCCAAATATTATTAAAATCGGAAGACATACAAAATATTCTTGATCGTTCTTTCGTGGAATGGACGATATATATTAAATTATATATATATATATATATATATATATATATATATATATATATATATATATATATATATATATATATATATATATATATATATATATATATATATATATATATATATATATATATATATATATAATTTAACCAATCGTTATAACTTTTTTTTTTTTTTTTGGTTTTTTTCTTGCGTAAATTCAGATTTTCTCCGTTTTTTTTTTTTTAATTTTTATATTTTATAAATTTTTTTATTAATTAATTTTACCTTTCCGCATTTTAAATCAAAATTTCCCATCTCTGATAAAATAAAAAAACTTCTATATCTGAATAAAACCAACCAACTGTAACACTCCTACTCAGCAGTCTGCAATTTCTCTTTTTTATACACTTACGACAACCATATATAAAAAACTAGTTTAATTTGTTGTGGTAATGAGTTTTTTATTCAGCACTCCGAAAATAATAACTGGAACGAGCGGACCCCCTCCTGACAACCGCTCCGACTCCCATCCCGAAACACACACAACACAAAATCACCCAAATTACAACAACATATTTTTCTCACAAACTCACCACACACACACCATTCACCAAGCGCGATAAATATAAAAAATACCATAATTTTTCACAGATTAATATTTTTAAGCTTTATAATTTTTTTCTGATTTAAATTAAAATTAATTTTCCGTGATTTTTCTTTATTTCTGCAACAATTTTATCCAATTTTCCATCCCTGATGATAAAATAAAGTTTTTCCATTCCTGAATAACAACCCAACGGTAACACCCTGAACACACCCCATCACTACTCAGCAGTCTGCAATTTCTCTTTATTAATGGTGTTCTGCACGTTCCGTTCTCATTTTTCTGCACAATGCAAAAAAAATGCACTACGGCAACCCTAAAATATTTGAGATAACGGAATTTGTGGTGAATTTCTTTTTTATTCACCACACTTTTTTATTCACCACACCTACTATACTCACCACACCCATATTCACCACTCCGAAAAATACGAAAAAAAACTTTTTCGGGGCGGGCGGGGGAATTCTTTACTCCCCCTCTCTACCCTACCTTCACTTCCGCCAACCGGATATTGATGATGCCAGCACACACAACAACACAACACTTTTTGTTTTTTTTATTTTTTGTTGTTTTCTCATTTTTACTACACACCACCACCAACCAACCACCCACTCACTCAGTCGCTCATCATTGCAAAGCGATTTCGCATGTTGTATTTAAACGACTCCTGCTTGCAAAAAGAATACGGGAATTACAAAAATGTTGGGTTAACCTGAAAAATCCATTTCCGGGTTGCGTGATTCGCTAAATCAATTTTAAATTGAAGTCACCAACCGAACTCCAATTACACTCTCAACCACAAGGTGGCGGTGGCTATATTAAATGGATGATAAAACATCGTGGTTTAAATCTTTGCTGAATGTGGTCTATTTAGCATAGCATACTTTAAGGTACTAACTACAATTAATATTGGTTGGTTTAGTGCGAGACTAAACAACACAAACAACTTTTTGTAGCAATTAGTTAATTCACAATATTCAAAAGTAAATTTTATGCCAAAATTCACAATAAGTACATTTCATATGTAAAACTACGTTTGAACAATTTTAATTAAAATAATTAAGCTGCGATAAACGATATATTAATAATTTTAATATTGTGCTAAATTCGCGATCGTTATTTTCAATAAATTCACAATTTATTTGTTGGGGGGAAGCTAGTTCCTATGCGCATTTCGCCGGTTGCTTAAGCCAGCTCATCAGGAAACCTTTCCCAATTTCTTTAGAAAAACTAAAGATATATTAGAGTGTAGTAAACATTATAAACTCAATGAGAATTAAAAGTCCTACACTAAAAAATATCAAAGCTTAAACAAAGCCCAACAAACAAGCCATGAAGTTTTATTCTTTTCTTACTTTCCTTTCTACATTGGTTGGTTTTTTTGCCGACGCTAAATGTAGTGGGTTCTAGTTCGCCCCAACAAATAAATTGTGAATTTATTTCAAAATAACGATCGCGATTTTAGGCACAATATTAAAATTAATTTTAATTAACTTTTTGTGATATTTTTTTTTATCAAAACAACTGTTAGTAGTATTTTTTATTGATTTTGTCATTCCGTGTGTAACATGTCGAAGGAATCATTTTAGACCCCACAAAGTATATATTTTCTGAGTTCTGGTTAGATTCTGAGTCGATCTAGCTATGTCCGTCCGTCTGTCCGTCTATTGAAAGCAGGATAGGGCTCGAACGGGACAACGTAGGGGTACGAAATTTGGCCCAAATATTTATCTTATTGGATAGAAAATGGGCAAAATCGGTTAAGAAACAAAAAAGTTATATTGGGCTAAAAACTAGAAACACAGGGTGTCCATTTCATACTTTTCTGCTGATATTTCTTTAACAAAAAAACATGTACGATAACGAAATTTTGTATACATAGTTTGAGGATCGATATAAACTTGGAAACTAAAAATGGGCGTGGTCCGCCTACTTTTCCGCCCACCTCCCATATAAGGTGAAACTTCAAGGAAATTGTGTTCAAATAGTTCAAGGACCAATGTAAAGTTATAATGTTAAACTTTTTATATTTATAATGTTAAAATAGTTTGTACGATTAGGATTTTTTGTTCAAAACTACGTTTGAACAATTTTAATTAACTTTTTGTGATATTTTTTTATCAAAACAACTGTTAGTAAGTATTTTTATACCCACCATCAAAAAGATGGGGGGTATTTGATTTTGTCATTACGTGTGTAACATGTCGAAGGAATCACTTAAGGCCCCATAAAGTATATATTTTCTGGGTACTAGTTCGATTCTGAGTCGATCTAGCTATGTCCGTCTGTCTGTTGAAAGCTGGCGCGAACGGAACCACCAAGGGGGATGAAATTTGGCTGAAATATTTTTCTTATATAATGTTTGTTTGGGATTGAAAATGGGCAAAATCGGTTAATAAACAAAAAAGTTATGGGGCTAAAAACTAGAAACACATACTTTTCTGCTGATATTTCTTAAACAAAAAAAGCATGTTAGCACGATAACGAAATTTTGTATAAATAGTTTGAGGATCGATATAAACTTGGAAACTAAAAATGGAGGCGGTCCCCCACTTTATCGCCCACCTCCCATATAACGTAAGATTTAAAAAAGTTGATGGTGGGTATTTAGATTCGACCGAATTTAACATTTGCGATTGTTTTTTTAATAAAAAAAAGAACAACAAACTAACTAATTTTTTACATATTTTTTTTAATTGAAGAAACGAAATGAAAAAAAAAAAATTAGATTTTTTTGACGGGCGAGGTGTGTTTAGATTAAATAAAAAATTATAATAATATTATAAATGACAAAAAATCATAAATGTGGTCCAAAAAATGTTTTGCACTCGTAAAAAGTATTATTATTTTAAAAGTGTCAGTGTCATTTTATTGTTTCATTTTTGTTTGAAATACACAGACTGTAAGAGTAAGTAAAGTATCTAAGAAGTACTTGATACAGACTGAACCCAAAGATTGTTGTTGTTTGTGTGGCCAGTGTGGTGTCTCGCAAATTAACGAGTTTGTAGGTGTTTTTGGTAAATTAACAATATAATCATTAACCTTCACAATTATTTTTTAGTTTTTGTTAATGATGAAAAACAAAAATTGCATTTTATTTTTATGTTGTTGTGAAAAAAAGCAATAAACAATTGTAAAAATATTTATTAGCTAGCTAATGATTAAATAAAGTTATTATTTTTTACTAACTAAAGAAAATAATGTTTTGTTGCTACAAAATGTAATTAATATATATATTATATTCGGTTTAAACTTCCTTTTTTTAATTGATTTTAACGCACAAGTAAGTAATAGTCAGACAGAATACAAACATTATTTTATATTAAGTACTAAAAATAGCGTGAACAATAAATAAATTTGATGATTTGGAAGGAAATAAAAATAAATTTTGATATTTTTTCTTTTATCGTTTTTTTTTTTTTTTTTTGTAAAAACATGTTGTAAAATCTTATTTCTTTACAACCAACAAAAACATCAAATGTTTATTATTATGAGACAAATTACATGTTGTAAATAAATAAATGTTTATTAATGTTTTTTTTATATGCAATTTTATTTACATCCATCATACAAAATTTATTTTATTTATTTCTTGTTGATGCCCATTCTAACTAACACTCAAAAGCGTAACAATTAAATTCAATCTCCTTTTGGTTTTTAGCACAACGTCCGACCGTTAGTTGTTAAAAGAGACGGGGTGTCCTTTTTTGGACATTATATACAATTTTGACATTTATTGTTTAAAATCTATTTTTATTTTATTTATTTTTTTGTAAAACATGTCAGAATTTAAACAACAGTTTTATGACTTTGGCAACAAGGAAATGATAATAATATTTTATACAAATTTTGCAACATAAAAATAACATTAAATAAAAGAAAAAAAAAAAGAAGAAGAAAGGAAGGAGGAGGATAAACATTTTATGATCAATTTTATAGTTGCGAAAGGTCAGTTTAAGTTGTACTTTTTGGGATTATTAATTTTATGTACTTATGTAGCATGTATTATATGTTGTAAGTCATCTGAGAGAATGAAACTAGTATTTTATTTTATAAAGAATAGCTTTAACGTACCTGTGAAAAATACGGTGGGAGTTCACATCTTTGGTCTTCTAAACGAGAACACTGTACTCGTTCCAGCAATTCAAAGAGATCATGTGTAGCGCCTCTTAATCTTTCGGGACTGTGAGTTAAACTACCGCCACTACCTTTTGTTGTGGTTCCAGCCATAAAGGCATGTTGGCGTCTGTAATTAAAAAGAAAATTTATTAAAATTAAAAATATGAACCAAATGTTATTTATAATCTACATATTTATTTGATTATATAAAAATGTACAATTTTATTTTAAATATTACTTAGTATCGCCTTTAAAAAATCTCACTGAGTTTAAAAATAAAATTGATAAAAATAAATTTAGTTATAGTGTGTTTGTCTCTCTTCTTTAAATTATGACGTCTGATTATATTTGTTCTACAACCTGCAGTAAGTTCACCAATGTACATTTTTGGGAGCTCTTAACATACTCTAATTTTTTATAAAACACATTCTATGTACATATGTATGTATTTTTGTAAACAAGTTAGTTACACCCTAAAGAAAATTTTACAAGTACTTTTGTTGTTTTTTTTTTTTTTTGGGGGGTGTAGATGCTGATAATTTATTTACATATTTGTTGTTTATTTAACAATTGTATCCATCCATCCAATAGTAAGTATTCCTTATTGTTTTTGTAGTTGTTGTCATTGTTGTTTTAAGCATGTCCTGTACGAGTGTGTAATTGTGTTAAGGTGTTAATTTATTAGTGTTCTAGTTCTAAGTGCCAATGACGAGTATTATTCTAAGGAGGAGCTGTTAAGTAAAAAAACGCATTTTAATTTTAAAAACTACATAAAAAAATAGTGGCAAACTAGCGACTCTAACAAAAAAAAAAACACTTTTTTTTGTTTAGACAACAACAACAGCTGCTGGTTTAGAAAATGTTGACAATAGCAGCACAAAACTACTCTACTACAATTAAATATGTTTGTGATGAAAATATGACAACATCCTCTTGACTAGAAAATGAAGAAATATTTATACAAACATCTTGGATAAATAAATGAAAACAACAACAACAAAATGATGTTTGTATGTCAACAACACTGTGATGTTTTATTGTTGTATTTTAAAACAAAGAATAAACTGAAAAAAGCGCTTAAAACGAACGGAAAGACGGACAATAAGTCTAAGTGGTTTTATTCTTTTTTTTTTATATTAGACGCAATATTTTTGTTTATTCATATTTATTATACCAACAAAGGTTTTGTGTATTTACTTAAATTGTGCAAAAATGAATATATTTTGGCTTTTCCTTTCTTTAAAAAATGTTACGGCTCTTGATTTTGTTTAATTTTCTCAAAACCCCTACGTTTTGTTTTTGCACTTTTTTTGCTATTTGTTGCCTGTTGTATGAATGTTGTTGTTGATTAATCAACTCAGCAAATACAAGTGTTCTTTTTAATTTTTTTTTTTAGTTTCAAAGTAAAAAATATTATATTTAACAATAAAAATCAAAGGAACATACTTCCTTCCTGGTGGTTTGTTTCTTTCTCTGTGCTCGTTAAGAATCAACCACATGTGTTATTTATACTGTATTTTTGTTGTTGGTTTCTATGATTTCCTTTAGGCTGTGGTGTTGTTATTGTTTCACTGTCACTGAAGCGTTAACCCAGAAAAACTAAACTCGGTTTGATTCTAAAAAAAAAAAAAATTAAGATTTTTTCTCTTGTTTCTGGCTTCTTATTTAACAATAGGACATAAGTACTTATATTTCTTTCTTTTTTTTAACATAAAAGGGAAAAAATAGTGAATGAAGTTAAAGTCACTTCAAAATATGATGTTCAATGTCTGTAAAAATGTGGCGTGTTTTTCGTTTGATGACCAAAAAAATCATAAAAACCGGCTGGAAACAATGAAACCAGTAGTTTTAACATTAGTAGAAAAACACAAACCCTTTGAAACTTTATACTTCATTTTTTTTTTTTTTTTTCGTTTTCTACTGGACTGTAAGTACGTCAGATAATATTGTTATACGTACTACTTACTACGTTAGGGGGAAAAAGGATTTGTTAAAAAATCCTATACTTTGAAATGCTTAAGCAGTTGAAAACAAAAAAAAAATAACATTTAACAAGTTCAAAGAAATTAATTTTTTTACAAACTTTTAAATATCACTCATAAAGGTATAGATTTTCTTGGTACTATTTTCCCACATATCTTTTTTATACATTTCTATTTCAACTATTAATTAATGACTTAATAATAATATGATTTTATAATTTTAATTTAAATGCCTAAATAAGAATATTTCCTGTTGAGTTTACAACAACCTAATTACGCTATTAATTTGCTTTAAAACTATTTATAAAAAAAACCCTTAAAAATGTTCACAAGCTTCTTGACTGTTTACATAAAATTTAGTTACAAAAAATAAAAAACCCTTCCTTTAGAGAATATTTCTCTAGTAAGTATTTCGTAATAGGTAACAAAGTTGCTATCGCTAAAATACATCAGTTGGTGTAATGTCCCACAGCAGGACATTAGCTTGGCGTTTATTAAAAGGACATTTACACTTCATGCTCACCGTGTTGAAGAAAAACTATCCCCTGATTCATTCATAGTGACACTTTTTTCCATTATTACATATTTTTATGCTGTTTTGTGATTTTTATCGGTTTCTATTATTTTTTATTTGTTCTATATTTCAACTCATTTGTTTGTTCTAGTTATTTTTTTGTTGAAAATTTGTATCACTGATTTTCTAACCCATTATTATAAAAAAAAAGTTGGAAAAACTCCGAAAACAATGAAGAAAAACATAAAATTTCCGTTAAAAATATATAATTCATGGGAATTTTTAATGAATTTAAAGGAAAAATACAAAGGGAAATATTTCTTACATTGACATTTATTACATGTCTTGGATTTTTTTTAACAATAATATCCTGTCATTAATCTTGTTAAAAAATCTTTGTTTTAAACTTAGTTTAACTAGAGGTAATGTATTATATTTTTTTGTGTATGTCTTTTTTTCTTGGATTCTTTTTTCATTACTCTCACACATTGTATTTCTTTCAGAATTTGAACGCCCCCACTGTTTTTTTTTTTTTTTTTTTAGGTTTTTGGACTAAAACACATGTGTGGCCAAGTCGATCTCTTCCCGTCTATTTAAATGTAGAACAAAATCTTGAAATTCTCACATAAATTTAGTTTTTTATTCTTTGTTCTTCTTGTTTACGATGTAATTTAGTGTCAAAATGACATGTAAAGCTTAATTTATCTCTGCTTAAATGTCATCACTTACATATACTACAGTGCTTAACGAAATATCTACAACGCTTGCTGAAAAGGTGTATGAGAAATAAAGAACAATACTGTTGAATAATTTATTTATTTATTTTTTTAGCCATAAAAAATTGTAACCATATTTGAAATAGAAAAACAAACAATAAAATTTGCATAAGTTTTTTTTTTATTAAAATCGTGTGAGAGAAGGCAAAAGTGTGGTCAATGCTTCTTTAAGTACTAATAAATATA
Source organism: Protophormia terraenovae (assembly GCA_951394005.1). Lineage (NCBI taxonomy): Eukaryota > Metazoa > Arthropoda > Insecta > Diptera > Calliphoridae > Protophormia > Protophormia terraenovae. Next base: position 152,096,356 of record OX596074.1, read on the forward strand.
ATTTTTAAAAATATTCGTTTGTCTGTTTGTTCCATTTTGGTGTAGGTTTGTTAAACGGAAGCGGAATTGTTTTTTTATTTCTTTTGCTTTTAACTTTTTTACTTTCGATTAATTGAAGTTCTATGATTTACTATTTGTTTAAAAATTATTATCTTTAACAAATGTCACATAATTAATTGTAATTGTCATTTTATAAGCAAAAACATAAAAACAATCTAGTTTATTTTATCATTAATCATTTTTGATTTTGTTTTTTTTTTCGTTGGCAGTTAAGAAAACATTTCATGTAAGTAATTCTCAAGGTATTAAATGAAAGAAATTAAATTTAACAAAAGATATGAAAATTTTAAACCTTAATAAATATAAAGAAAGTACATTTTCTTTTAAGCTGAATGAGATCATCATCAATCATGTAAGATTTTTATAAACGCCCCAAAATGTAATTGAATAGTTTTTATTTGTTGTGAAATTTAATTTAAAAAATCAGGGGTTGTACGTAAGAAATAAAAAGTAATTAAATTTATAAGAAATCATTTTGTCATTAATTTTAATTAAATAAAAAATTAAACATTATTTTTTCTTTTTAAGAGTAGTATGTCAATAAAAAATAATCTTGAAGAAAATCTTTTAAAGAAATCTTTACATAAAAGCAAATTGTTTAGCTACAGAAATTGAGCAAAATCAAATAAATAAATTATATTTTCTATTATTTCAAGAGATATATTTACAATTAAAAATCGCCGATTTGACATTTTTTAAATTTAATATCTGAAAAGCCATCAAAAGTATTTGAGTTTCTAGATAGATTATTAATTATATAAAAATATCAATTATAATTTTTTTCTAAATGAATGTTTAAAATGTAACCCATTAGAGGAGCATTTTTATTCAACTAAAGTTTTTCTATAAAGTTAATTTTAAATATTTCTCAAAATTATTTTTGTTTTTATATAAAGTCAACTAACATTTTATTACGAGTGTATGAATAGTTCAATCACTGTCTTATTAAAATCCCGACAATTGATAAATTACAACAAATTTAAAAAACCCTTCTCTTTTAAATGGAATTTTCAAAAACCAACAATAAAAGAAGACACATAGAAGAGAAGGAAAAAACTGTGAGAAAATTATAGAAATAATAGATCGAAATGAAAATAATGTCTGTCCGCCACATTAATTCAAATAAATAAGTAAGTATGCTAAACAAATTTATACGCAAATGTTTCATCAACATGATCATGATTTTCATTATTATCATTCAACACCATAATTACCATACACACGTTAGATAGCAGAGGGGAAGAGATTTTTTTTTTTGATAAATAAAAGGAAATAAGGTGGAACCATTGAAGTTTTATATTTCCAACATCTTTGAAGCGTTTATAAAGCGTAAAATTCAAATTCTATACTGATAACAAGAAGACAGTTTTAACAATAGAATTGAGAAAAAGTTTAGCTTAATGACAAACAAGGGCTGCAAGAATCCTTACAAGGATATAATATTCAACTTTCTTTTGTATCCAGTTAAAAAAAAATAAAGGTGACCAAGAAAATGTTCCCTAATAAACAAAAATTAGTGGTTGCTATGAATTTTTAAATACTCTTAAATATAGACAAACAAGGGGTTGTTATGAAATCTGTCTAGGTGAAAAAGAAAATAGACTAAGTAATAGTTTGACAAAAAAAAAAAAAAAAAAAAAAAAAAAAAAACTGGTTAAATTTATCTATAAAATAAATAAAAATTTAATTTTCATGGATTTAAGGTGTTGACGTAGAAAAAAATGTAGACCAAAAAATTTGTTCATCTAACACTTTGAGGTTTAGTAAAATTATGCTTAAAGATGATAAAAGTAAAGCAAACGTAATAAAGAATAATGAATATAAAAATGATGTGTAATAGAGAGAATTTACAACTTGGAAATAAATTACAAGTTTATGGCCGGAAGTTAGCAAGAAAACCAATTTGCATAAAATTAAAATGTCAGCAAAAAGAAAAAAAAAATTATAACATTTTAAGGTACATTTTTAAAGATTTTATAGAATTTTTTTCTAGCATATTGGTGACTATAAAGAATGTAATAAAAAGGATTAAGTCTAACAACTAGAACAACTGGTATCTTAAGACGATAGAGCTATAAAATATATGATTAAATGTTCCCCAAAAAATAAAAGGGTTGTAACAGAATATAATACCACCCAGCTGTCGTAATCAGCAGCAGTTTTCTTCATCTTTTGAAATTCTTTAATGGCTACAAACGAGTATTTTAGGTGTTTGGAAAATTTATGATATAATCCTACGTTAACACTCGCTTGCCTATTACTTCAAATATAAAGTAGAATATGTATGTCAGTCAGTAAGTCTGTCTGTCAGTGACCCATATAAAGATACATGAGTTTAACATTTGATCAGTCGCATGTGAAACACAAAAATGTCACTTTATTGTCTTTTCTGGTTGACACTTGCACAGTTAAGCCCAGCTAAGCCACTTGAGCATAAGAACTACAATAACAACAGCAAGAAAAACCTTAAGTTATTTCTCAAACAGGATAGTGAAATATATAAATCTGAAGGTGGTAGAGTGAGTGCTGTATCTTTGATTTTATGACTCGTGCTCTTAAGAGTCTTTTCGTTGGAATAAAAAATTTAAATTATTTTTAGTTTGTTTTTGTGAAAATATATTATTGTTGGCGTAATATAAACAGCATGTGGTCCAACTTTTATTACACAACAATGGTTCTTTCCTACCCAACATTTTTGTTGCACATTTCATTTTTACTTTAAAAACAATCTACAAGAAATTTTTTAATACATTTTCTTTACAACTAATAGAAAAAATTGTTTTAATATTTCAATGCATTAATAATAACAAATCTTAAATATTAAATATTTCTTAACCTAACAAAATACAAAACTGAAATTACTTTAAATATATTTTATTTATTAAAAAACCTTGAAGTATTTTAGATATAAAATATCTTTTGACCAATTAAATTTATTAATTCTGTTGCATATTCCCACATCATTTACCACACATCCGCAGTTTGATTTCTTAATAATTCTTTCAGTCAGAGTCAAAAGAAATTGCAATTAATCATTAAGTTTATATTAAACGGCCGTTAGTTTTCAATTCAAACAAAAATTGCATATTAAAATAAATATGTATAAATAAAAAAAAGAGTAAACATTGACGTCGACTTTAGACCAGACAAATTGCATTGTAGTGAGTTTTTGTAAAACATTTTGCATACTAATAAAGAATTTGTTTTTAAAACTTTTTCTTGAGCTTCTAGAGAAAGACAAAGGTAAAATACTTACACTGAGGAAAAAATATTTACCTTGTATTGGCTACATAAGGAAAGCAATTGTCAGTTTTAATAAGAATAATGATATTTCAACCAAAAAAAAAAAAAAAAAAAAACGATTAAAGCTTTAAAAAGATTTAACAGTTTATTAAAAAGATTAAATATGAAAAACGACAGACAGACAACAGTATTGTCAATTGTACTCGTTTAAAATATAGTGGGCGCAAAAATTATTCTTACTTGATTGTATAATTTCTATTGTAAATTCATTATCTGTTTTATTATCTTTTAGCAAGCAAACCAAGGTTGCCATATGCAATTAACATTATAATTATTTTGTTATTAGAAAAAAGACAAAAAACCAAGAACATATTTAAAGAGTTAATAAATTATAATAATAGAAATATAAGTACAAATGAATATGCAAGGTTCTTTATATAATTATTTTTTAATAATCTACTCAAATTGTATTGAGAAAAAAATTTACTTTAAGTTGGATTTTCATTACTTACATATATGATTTGACAATAATTTGTGTAGCAGTGAGTATTCAAGCAAAATAAGTCTTTTTTTCTTCATAAGCAAAAAAGAAACAAGTGTTGATTGTAAGTTGACAAGTAATGAAATTTCATTCTCATGTTTTTGTTGTTTAACTAAAACAACAACAAAAAAATAAAATAAAACACATGTGTGTTCGTATAAATGACGCCCTCTATATGGGTAGGAAACACTCTACAAGCGGTAAATGTAAGAATTAGTCTAAAAATATTTAATTATAAAAATCTGGTAATATTTTGTCATAAAATCTTTTTAATTTTTTATTTCCTAAGTACAACTTTTCCTATTTCATTTCCCTTAAATATTTATAGAGCATATTTGGTACACAATAGACCTATTAAAAAATTACATTACTAAAGCTCAATTTAAGTTTTTTAAGTTACTCTTAAGTCTTATAAAAAAAAAAAAATTAAACGATTTTTGTTTTGTGTTCGTAACTAAAATACTGTATTTTTCAAGGCGTTATTACCAAATAGGCAATAATTGTTTCTAAAAATCAACTATTTCAAAATTACCACCATTAAACCTTATAAGAACAAATGAACACGTTGTTTTTTATATTAATTTTTTTATGTTATTAGTTTTTGTTTTTCTAAATTTTTAATTAAATATTATACGAACTTACTATGAACAATTTACAGCTAATTTGTTACCATTATTTTGATTTTATTCCCTGACTTGCACAACTCAAATACAAACAAAACAATTGTACCGCCCGCGTTTGTTTTCCTCTTTCTTCTCTCCTAACATTTTTTTCTATATTTCTGTGGTTCCTAAAGTGGCACCATCATAAAAATAATAATTGATATTAGAAAAAAATATAGTACTGTAACAAAAAATGAAATTAAAAAAAAAAAAAAAAAAACTTGAACTAATCTTATATAGACATTTTAACAAAAGTTAACTTGCCATTTTAATCCCTCATAGACAATTAATGACTGAGTAAACTATAATAATATGAGTACGAATATGCAACATAGGCAGACTAATAGACTGACGAACGAACATACACAATATTATTTTTTATTATATTTTCAAAATGATTATCTTGACTTTAAAGATTGGCTAAAAACGAAAAAAATAAACATTAAATGCTTTTAACCTTAAAATTTTGTTAAGAAAGAAAAAAAAAAAACCAAGCCATAAATGAAAAATTTTAAATAAATTGTTTACAGACATTAAAAATTATATACTTAATTTTTTTCTTATAAATTGTTTAAAGATTATGATCATACATGTACGTAACATAATGAAACTGTAATATAAACAGAGTAGTTCTTCAATACAAAGTTAATATTTCATTTTAGCAAAAGTGGAGTTTATTTAGCCATATTATTCAATGGTTAAGTAGACTACATAAATATAGTTAATAAATAGCCAATATCTTTTCATTAAGGTAACCAAGAGTTAACCTATTGCTTCTTAACTAAACACAGTGAAAATGATCCTATATATATTATTAACAAGCTTGTTTAGGAAAATGTGTTTAACTAAGAAATTTTCCACTGTTGTTTTAACAAACATGAAAATTATTTAACATTTTCTTTATTAATTAGTTTATTATTTTTTTAATAATTTTATTAACGCCTTAAAAATATTAAACAAATTGTATAAATTTGTATTAGGAAAAGGCAACCAAGCAATTATTTTTTATACTTTAATTTGTATACATTATTTCTTTTTAATCACACAATTTTAAGGTTATAAAATTTTCCAGGAAATAGGTAAAGAAATTTAATCACTCGTGTTTTATAGCCAAAACATGTGGCTACAAAAATGTAGTACTAGTCAAGTCTCTAACTTGTTTCACATAGCTCCTAGAAGTTGTAAAAATCGAAAACTTCTCAATTAACCATCAAAAAAATATGGGAAAATGAGGAGTAAAGAGTGGTTGTAGAGGGAAAATTTGTATTTGATATAATTAATACAAGCCCGCAGATTTCAAAAATGGTAAATTTTTTAAAAACGCTTTGAAAGAAAATGCGTAGACACCAAAAGTTTGAACAAAAAAATAATAATAAAAATCCAAGTTAAAATAACTATGTTAGCTTAGATTAGAAAAAAATAATATATTGATTAATTTTATTTAATTCTTATTCCTTAATATTTCCATCACATCACACTTTTAACCCATTGATGGCCAAATGAAATATTTAACTCTAAGAAAATTTTAGGTTATATAATTTTCTGGGTAATAGAGCAAATTATGGATCCGTATTTTATAGAGAAGGAATAAGCAACAAAATTGTAGAATGTGCCATGTCACTAACATGCCCTCCATAACATCTAAAACTCTTCAAAATTGCTATAAGCACCGAAAAAATAGGAAAATAAGAGAAGAACAATGGGAGCTTTTACACCAAAATGCTGTTACTGAGAGATTATATCAAGGCATATGGAATCCTACTTTGGTGACAGACTATTGCTGCTTCTTAAAATGAGAAAAAAATGATAATAGTACATTTTTTAATCCTAATTTAAGAAATAAAGATAAACCCCGAAATGTTCCTGGTGATTGGGATGACTATACCTACAATAACTGCAACATGATTTTCAAGATACTTTTTTAGTGTTGACCTTGTAATTGCTCGCGAACAAATTTCCAAATCATTTTGCTGTTGGCAGTTTATTTCGCAAAATGTTAAAGGGGGTTGTTGGTACAAATGATCTGATGATCTCATTCTCAACTTTGTTAGGTAGATGATGTGACATATTTCGAACGAACTAACGAAATATAAAAATAATCATATTTGTAATTAACAAGGAAAAAATTTGGTAGCCATTTTCAAAAATATTGTTATTGTTATCTTTAAGAAATAGTGAAACGAGTTTTTACAATTTTTTTTTTTTTTTTTTTGCCTAATGATTTTCTTTTAAATTTCCCGCCAAATTCCATTATTTTAGCAAACACTTGTTGTTTGCATCATCTTATTTTTATCACGCTCTCACATACTACTTACATATGCAAGTGTGGCAAAATGATACATTAAGACAATTTAACACTTGTTCCGTAACGTATCACTGAACACCCAGAACGAAAAACTGGCAAAAATATGAACAGATCATGCAAACTTTAAAGTAATCATAAATTTAATATAATATTTTTAAATGAGAATATCATGTCAAAAACTTATACTCATTAACATTTTACATAAATTTTTATGTTTACTTCAGTTTATACTAAGTATTTATTATTTAAATGAACTTTTTGTTTTTAAAATTAAAGTTAATTAAAAAATGCGCAAAAAAAAAAAAAAAAAAACACGTGCGCATGCGCGTGCCAAATTGTACACAAATTTGCATATTTATGGATATTTTATGAGAGAATAAACTACGAGCATCCCTTTTTATTTAAATGTCAGTTAGTATTTGACAATTTGAAGAGGGCATGCTAAATTTTTGCATAAAACATGTCAAAAGTGAGTGCAACCAAATTTTTGTTATTGTTTTAGTTTAGCACTATAACAGAAGAAATAAATAAAGGATTTGTAATCGAGGGTTTGTAAACATGCACAAATAAAATTTGCATAATTTTTAAAATGCATTAAAAGGGGAACATTTAAAAAAATATTTTCAAATAAAAATTATATATTTTTTTTAATTTATACATTTTACAGCATCTCTGGAACCAATCTTATTTTGTATTGCAGCTAAAGTAGTCATCGTTTTAAAACTTTAAAAAATCTATATAAAAACCATTTCATTCTTCATTATTATCTATCTATATTTGTCGTCATCTTAAATTTTTTTATGACAACTAACTCCTTCTTAAGAATTTATCGTTTTCTTTAAATACTTACAGCAATTTCTTCATATATCTTTTGCGTGCCACCAGGGTGTAGGATTCTTTATGACCATTACTAATGTATTTCATTTTGTCTTTTTTTGTATTTGTTCGTTTTGTCGTCAAGTTAATCCAATAATCAATATATAAGATCTTTTTAACAAAGTTCCCGTCCTGAGTAGACAGAACAAGTTAATTCTCACGTTAAATAAATAGTTTCCTTATGAGTAAAATACAATTCACTTAAATAGTAAATTAAAGTATAAATCAGGTACTTTATTTCTGTTCAAGGAGAAATATTTTGACCGTAAAACTGATCTTTCTTTTATTTTATCCTTTTTTGTTTCTTTTGTTTATTTAGGGTCAATTCACTTAAAGGGATTCACTTGGTGTTTAAACAAAAAAAAAAAAAAAAAGAAAGATTTTTATCTCTTGTTTAGTAAACAGGTAAAATCTTTTATTCTTTTTCGATTTATTTTCAATGTTATAAAAATATTCTTAAATATTATATTGCACCATAAAATCTGTAATTTTATTTGTTTTTTAAATTTACACGAAACACGTTTTGAATTAAAAAGAATTCAATTTTCTTTAAAGAAAATTATTTTTTTTTTTTAAATAAAATTTTCTCACAATAACCATGCAATAGATTTAATTTGTTAAATTCGTTCTCGTTGAAATTTCTAAACACGTTTTATTTGTTTCTATTAAATAAAATCGCGTTCACGTTTTCTTTTTTCAATATTCGTTCGTTATAATTTTCTTTATCCAAATATTATAACCCCACCTATCGTTACGACAATAAGTTTAAAACTAAATTAAATTTCATGAAACGTTAGTATTTTGTTCAATTGTTGTTTATAGTTCTAATTGTGCGTCGTTTTCAACCCCTGAATGTTTTCTGTCTGTTCTTATGAATGTATTTGTTGGTTTGATTACAACATGTTATCGAACTCCATCCAGTTGGTTGGTTTGATCATACTATGAACTTAGTTCCAACAAGAGAGGATCAGAATGGAACTTCATAATGATGTTTGTAATTAGTAAGTAAATTCTGGACATAACCGTTTTTAAAGATAAATTAAAATGTGTTTTATAATACAGTTAACTCTCGATAATGTGAACTAATTAATGTCGGGGTAGTTCATATTTTCGAATTTGTTCACATTTTCGATTGTGATTTTTTTTATATATATTACTAAGTTATTCTTTCTAAAAATCATTTCTGCAAGGAATGAAAATGCAAAGATTACTAAAAAAACTTTTTGTAATTTATTTGGAACATAAAAAGTTTTTAAAAATCCATTTTATAAAGAGTACATACGTAGTATGTACATAAAAAACAAACAAAATATTACGACAAAAAAATAAATAAAATTTACAATGAAAAAAGATAGGTACATACATATATAATTAAATATGGAAATAATCGGTTATTATTTTCTGTTTTTTCTTTTGTTCGACCAGCTTATTTACCGCCAATTCCCTGATTTTTTTCAATACTTTAATGTCAGTTTGATCGACCATTTGAAATTCAGCCCATTGGACAGCTTTGTTAAAAATTTCGACAGCTTCTTTGGCTTTAATGTTGTTTTCAGGCGCTTCAATAAAACAGTCGTCATCATCGTCGGACTCTTCAATTAAATCATTTTCATCAAATGGCGTGACGTCCTCACAAGGATTATTGATCCAATCCCTAATGTTTACAGCAGTAAATACTTCCTGAGGGCACAATGTCTGTAGAAGATCTGCAGCAGTATTTTCTAATGATCTAACCTCTGATTGCCACTTTTCTTTTAAAACGCTCAAAGGAACATTAAATTCAGGATCGTCTTCATCATTTACCATATTCAAAATATTTTTCCAACAGTTAGATAAAGTTTCTTTACCAACTCGGTTCCAGGATGCCTCTAGAATAGAAACTCCTTCTTTAAGTGTGATTTTTTTCATCGATTCAAGCAAATCCCCCTCTTTTGCAATAATTGTTGCCAGAAGACTGTTCCTATAATGAAGTTTGGTGATTCTAATTGCATTTTGATCCATTGGCTGGATCAGAGCCGTTACATTTGGAGGCATGAACATAACTTCTATGGAATTATGTTCATCCTCGAATTTAAGGTAGGATTCTGGTGAATGGGATGGGGCATTATCTATTAGGAGTAAAGCTTTTACTGGTAATCCTTTCTTCGTTAAAAAATCTGTCACCTTAATGAAAAATAAAACAGTAAGAATCCCAATTGTACTATTTTTACATGTTTACTTACCTCTGGCACAAAACAGTTGTGAAACCATTCTTTAAAAATGGAAGAAGTCATCCAAGCAGACTTTGAATTTCTGTAGTTTACGGTACAGATAAAATTTTTAAAACTGCGAGGATTTTTCGATTTTCCTATTACTAAAAGTTTTATTTTAAGAGATCCTGACGCATTTGCACAGCATAAAAATGTTATCCTTTGCTTTTCCATTTTTGCACCTGGAGCGCTTTTCTCCAATGACGTTACATATGTCTTTTGTGGGAGAAGTTTCCAATATAGACCAGACTCATCGGCAATATACAACTGATCATTGGATAAACCCAAATCTTCTATCTTTGCTTTCAATTTAATTTTAAAAGGATTTACGAACTGAGATTGCGCAGAAAGTTTTTCACCGCTTATCTGAAGGAGCCGAATTCCGTATCTCTTTTTAAATTTTTGTAGCCACCCATCGCTAGAAGTCATTTCCGTTTTCACTTATGTTTTTGTGAATTTGTTTGGCTTTCTCTTTCAACATCAACCCACTTACAGGGAGGTTTTTATTCCGCATGCAAATAAACCACTTATAGAGCGATTTTTCCATTTTTGGAAGCTCTAAAGATCGTAATGTTTTGCGTTTTCCGGGTCCATAAAACGTATTGTTCACACATTTTAAAATATTGTCTTTTTTATTTTTTATTGAACATATCGTTGGTACAAAAATATTAACAATTAAAAAAAAAAAAAATCTTTTATTTCATGCTAATTTAAATGGTTCATTTATTAGAAAAGATTTATAAAAACCAATATTACGAAATGGCGAATAAACCATACAAATGGCCTTAACACTTAAATAGTCGAACTAAGAATACAAACATATTTTCGATGAATTTATTCAAAATAAAATTTTGTATATATTGTAGATAGGTTCACAAAAGAGCCTATGTGTTTTTTAAAACAAGGTAAGATAAATAACTTATTTTGGTTTGAAAGTCATAAAAAATTACTAACAGTAACCCTCGATTTACGCGATACTTCATTTGCGCAATTTCTTTATAACGCGATTCTATTATTGACCATTTTTTGAAGTACGAGCTTTTATTTAACGCGAACTTGGTACAACGCGTATAAACAATAGTGACAAACTTTGAATTACGAAAATTACGGTAGCGTATTGCAAAGAATTTATTGTAAAAATAGATGATTTAATAAAATAATGGCTACAAAATAAATCTTAAATATTTTTTTAAGATTAGAAAAGGGGAAACGGCAAAATATACCCTGCGGGAAATTTGTGGCAATTGCTGTAATGAACCGGTTTCTCTGTACCAGTTGAGTACCAATTCACACCTAACTTGTCACCAAAGTTCCAATTGAGAACCAGTTGACACAAACACACTCACTATTAACATGCTCGTTAAGTGCGCAAATAGCAACTCGCACGCAATAACAATCAGTGGCTGAGTGGTAAGCGTTCAAGACTATAAAACATAACATACGTCAGATGAACATGGGTTCGAGCCGGGGTGCCGCCATCGACATTAACGAAAAATTATAAAATTAAAATAAACAAAATTTAATAAAGATAATAATAAAAATAATGTTTAAAAAGTAAACAATTACCAAATTTTTTTAGGGTGATCGATTATTCGACTTTTTTGAGAAACCGGTTTTCGAATAGTTCAAATAGTTGGTATTTTAAAAAAACCGGTTGCACTTTTTGAAATTCAGAAAAAAACCGGTTAACCGGTTTTTTGCAGAGTTAATATTTATATCATTTTTTTAAAAAAATCAATTCTTATAATTAATTTAAAATTTATTAAATACAAGCGTAAAAGCCTAACAATGTCAGGAAAAATAATATAATAATGAAAATATGCACAAACAAATCCGAAAATTAAAAGAAAAAAATATGAACAACATTTAGACACCTTCCTCTTCCTATTCGAAGTCAATTATTTGAAGCCGTTCAAATTTATTGGAATTGTATTGATTAAAGTTTTAAATTCGTAAACCTTTCAAAATAAAAAAATCGTCGTAAATGCGCTCCCTGGCCGAAATACAGAATCAGTTTTTTATAGGATTTGGAGAGCAAACAATAAGTATAGCAACTCAAAAGTTCTTAATACCAAAACAGACTTTTTGGTCCCTGATACAAACGTCAGGCACTGTTAGAATTTGTTGAACGAATAGTTTTATAAGTATGCCGATTTTTAGTTTCTTACGTCTTCTGGGAGCTTCAGAAAGCTCTGGAAAGGAAACATTGCTTAGGAAAGATATATTTAAATCCATATATATGGATCCACGTATTTTCGCTCCCTGATAGAGATTTCAAAATCTGGCTCCGTTAGGATTTGTAGGACGAATAGGGTTATAATTAAACTGAATTTTAATTCTCTATGGGAGCTTTAGAAAGCTCTAGAAAGAGAAAAAATTCTTAGAAAAAGACACATAAATACTCTTATATCCGCTCCCTGATAAAAATTTCAAAATATGGCTCCATTAGGATTTGTTGGACAAAAAGTTTTATAATTAAGCCAAATTTTAATTTTCTACGTCGTTTGGTAGCTTCAGAAAGCTCTGGAAAGAGAAAAAATACTAAGCAAATTATATATCTAGATGACTAGAAGATAATTATGTTTCAAAATTGTTGAAAAAATCATCTAAATTTTAGTTAGCATAAACAGAAACAATGGCTTAATATGGAGATAGTATATTAATTAATTGAAACGATTCTGCAGGTAAAACTTTTTTAACACAACACCTTTAAAAAATAAAGGAAATATTGGATCAAAAAATTAAATTGGATCATACAGGATAATTATTAATTATTTATTTGTTTAATATTACAGAATAAATTCCAATTTAGACTTAAACTATATTTTAAAAACATAAGAAATCAGTCTTTATGAATATTTAAAAAATTATTCCTAAATTTTTAAATATAACTATCACTATTTAGTACATGTTTTCTGAAATAAAGTGCTATTTTTAAAACGGGTTTTTTGTGTTTAAAAAAACCGGTCTATTCGACATTCGAAAAATGAACATTTTGAAAAAACCGACAGCACATTGACTGAAAAAACCGGTTTTAAAACCGGTTGGAAAACCGCGTCGATCACCCTAGTATATATATAATGAGACTTAATAGGTAATTTGTACTTGATTTTCATAATATGCCACCAATATAAAATTAATTAATTAATGTAATTTTTATTAATTTATTTTCAATTAAAAATTTAATTTTTCATCAGAAAAAGCATAAAAACTGTTCATTAACATATAAAATACGTAGTTTCTTGTATTGACGATTTTTTGATGATTTCAAATAGTTGATTTTACGATTTTGACGATTTGTTTTTCCTAATTTGACGATTTTTTACCAAATTTATCTGGCAACTATGCTTATAGGTTGAATTTATTTTCTATACTGACATAGAGAGATGTACAACATTTTTTCTGTTGGAGTTTTAATATCCTTTAATTTTAAGGCCCTTCATTTATTTCAATTATGTATAAAAATTTGTGTAATGGTATGATTATACGAATCGAACATTTTACAACCAATAAACATTACAAAATGCAAGATCATTCCGTAAATAAATAATTTTCCGTAAACATCAATTTAGAACAGGGATCGGCGCTCTTAAATTTCACATTCTATATTTGTGTATGCTCTGTATAACTCTCCTGCTCTTATATTGTGCACGGAAGCAATTTTTATATTTTTTTTTTATATATTTTTAATACTTTTTTAAGCAAATTGTATTAATATTCAATTAAAGTTTTTATTACAGATCATAAATTGTTTAATAGCAACAGATATTATGAAATTATAATCTAAAAATTGTTTCCGTGCACAATATAAGAGCAGGAGTTATACAGAGCATACACAAAACTAGAATGTGAAATTTAAGAGCGCCGATCCCTGATTTAGAATCTAGATGCCCATCCAAAGCACATTTGTGCTGAGAGCCTCACACATATTCTTACGCTCTTTCATTTAATCTTCGCTGAGACGTCAGCGAGTACACAGAAAAAAAAATTGTTTTAACAACCTATGTTTATAATTAAGCTTTCTACAATATATTATAAGGTTCTAATTTATATTATATTTTGCTATATTGAATATAAAAATAACATTTTTTTATTTCCTTAATTTTTAAATTTGGCATTGAAGTTTCAATAAAAATTATTTGCGTTATTTTCTAAAGAAATACTAAATTTTTTTGTTAATTAACGTTGATTACTTATTTATTTAATTCACCCATATTTTCTTTAAGTTCATTTTTATACCCACCATCAAAAAGATGGGGGGTATATTGATTTTGTCATTCCGTGTGTAACATGTCGAAGGAATCATCTTTTCTGGGTCCTGGTTAGATTCTGAGTCGATCTAGCTATGTCCGTCCGTCTGTCTGTCCGTCTGTTGAAAGCAGGATCTTTGTAATAAATGAGAGAGAACATTATTTGTCCAAATGTCATAATTAAATTTTTTCCTGTTTTGTTCTTTAATAACACAACTACAGTTTTATTATGGGCATCTATGATTTAGAATCTAGATCCATACAGAAACTATTCGACCAAAATCCTAGGATTCTCACTTTCTGTGATCCAAAGTGACTGTGTTTATGTTGGAACTATAAACTTCTTTTAATTAACATGTTCTGTTCCTTCATCAACACAACATACGATCGAATAAAACGACTTAAAACATTTTGATCACTATGTACTTTTGCTTTTAATATAAATATGTAGTCAAACATAAAATATGGTATTATCATACAATTGGTTTTGAAGCCAACTAAGGATATTGAAGAGAAACTTCTTAGTGATCTTTGTAATAAATGAGAGAGAACATTATTTGTCCAAATGTCATAATTAAATTTTTTCCATGGTGCAGTTCGCAAATATGATTGCTCCAGTTATATTCCTCCTTTAGAGCGTTAAAAAGAAATACGTATTCACAATTTTAGGATTGCTTAAACTGGATACATTTCGTCGGTGCGCTAACGAAAAGTCCTCTGTGTTTCTTTTTTTCTACTTTTCAGGAGAACAAAAAAACCGTTTTATTTTGTAAATTCGCATCCTCTTTTTAATTTCTGATTGTCTGTATTTTCTATTAATATAAAAACTTTTAAATTTTTTCTTAATAGTTTTTTTTTTTTATTATTCTTAAAAAAGTCCTTTTTGTAGTAAGAAAATAAAAGTTTTTATGTATGACTAATAATAATACAAGAAGCGATAATAAAAAAAAATTAAAAAATATTACACCTACGATTTGTATTTATGCCTGCATTTGCCAACTTTAAAAAACATAGTAAAAATTAAATATTTAGTACATATAATATTTGTTGGAACTAAACAAAGACAAGACCATTCAATAAATTGATGATTAAAGCAACTGTGAAAATTTTCAGCTTTTATAAACATAAACACCTTCTAAGTGCATTATTTCTAATTCCATTTTTTTTTCGTGAAAAAAAAAAAAAAATCTCACATTCGAATTTTTTTATTTCTTGTATATTCAAATTCAAAATCTTTAAGTAAACCGCAGACGAACAGCTTGTCATAGTTATAAATTCTTTAAATTAAAATTTATTATCTCTATTAACTAAACATCCCTTCAATTATAAAAGAACATACAACACTCTAAATAAAATCGATTATAAATGATTTATTTTATCAAGCTCTATTGTTTAATTGGTTTGTATTTCCCAAAAGAATATGCAAATTATTGTTTGTGGTTTTTTCATTTAATAATGAAAAGATACACTTAAACTACAAAAAATGTTCAAACTGATTTTGTTACAATTAAAAAAGGTCTTTAAGAATATATAGTACATATAATTTTTTTATTATTTTCTTTGAGTGGTTGCGTTCACTGTCACTATTCACATTTTATTTCTTTTTTCTGTTTTTTGCTCACCAAAAAATAAAAGAGAGGGTTCTTTATAAAAAAGTCAATATAAAAGAAAAATATATAACTAGAGCACGCGTTAAAAGAAACCCCTTAAGATTTAATAAGGGGTCAAATTGATGATAATATATTGTCATTAGAATGAAATAAAAAAGTCAAGGGTATAAACTGATTTTAATAATTATTCAACAGGGTTATGTAAAACGTTTTAAAAATCATTAAATCGTTTTTTGAAAATAATTGGAAATTAGTAATTTTCATTCCCTTTTTTGGAATTATACATTTATTATTTTTATTTGTTCAACTTCATTTTGTGTTTAGTCAGCTTCCTTTTTATATAAATAATTATTTTTAAAAGGTATTTTTTATGTATATCAATTTAAATTTATAAAAACATTTATTATACTATTAATTTAATAGAAAAAAATGCTATTGAAATAACCATCCTTCGCATTTATATACAACACTAACAATACCAGCTTCAACTGCAAATACAACATCCCAGCAAACGTTAAGTCAAACCTTTGAAAATCAAAACAAATCTAGAAATGAAACAAATAAATTACATCATCATTAATGGTCGAAGATGTCACTCTACACTTCTATGTATTAGTTTTAAATTACATTGAATTCAAAAGATTCCAGTACCATTTTTTTATAACATATTTTGATATCTGGATCTTTACATACCTTAAGAAATGGCATTTGAGTTTTAAGTTTCTAGTTACTATATTTTAAAAATCAAAACAATTTTTGTTAAAGACACTTGAACAAAGCATTATAATCAAATTATCCTAAGTATATTAAAAACTCAAAATTTTTTAAATGTAGGGTACCTCAGTATTTTGTTTAGAGAAAAATTAAAAAAAAAAATAATAAATAAAAACAGAGAGTACGTTCACCTATTTGCGTTTCCTTTTTCCTATTGTATCACTACATGGTAATTTAATGCAACACATTTACATGGACGCATATAATTCAAATACATTCTTACAAAGCCATACTAATATACAAACATACATAAATATATATATATATATATATATATATATATATATATATATATATATATATATATATATATATATATATATATATATATATATATATATATATATATATATATATATATATATATATATATATATATATATATATATATATATATACATACATACATACATACATACATACATACATACATACATACATACATACATACATACATACATACATACATATGTACATATAAACAAACACAGGAGTACGACATACCAATACAGTGAAAGCTCTCATAGGCGGACAGCGATCGTCACGCAAGTTTTGTCCGTTATCGGGAGATGCCCGTCTATGTGATATGGTGTATAATTTTTTTTACAAGGGGTAATTAAGTACTATATCTTTTTATTTCAACATCCAAAATTGATTGTAATGAATTAACTGTATGTAGTATATCATACACTTAAAAAATCAAATGTTGGTTTTATTTACTGCATTATAATGTACTGACGCAAACTACATTTATGCAAAAAATTTCATATTTATGTCATAGTATAATTATAAAGTATACTCGTAAGAACAGCTGAAAACATTTGGAAAATTTTACTTAATACCTCAATTTTAAAGTAATAAAAAATAACAACAAATTTTGTTTTTTTTTTTGCTTCTGCGTTTTCATTTAGACATTATTTGCAATAAATTATGATTTCATGAAATTTATTTTATCGAATTTATGGCTACAGTTTGCATCTCTTTTTTTATATGACTGATGACAATGTCGCTCTGCACAACAAGAGCAGAATTACTATGCCCTTTGTTCAAAAAAGTTGTCAAGATTTTTAGGAATCTGCCGCTATTATGTTTTAAGAAAAAATCATGGACCCATCATCGAGACTGTCTTCAGGACATATATAACTGGGGCAGCATATATTTTTATGGATCAAGTTTTCATTTTCTTTTTTCTAGTATGAAACATTTTTAATGAAGTGTAAAAGTCAAAATTAAATTTAAAAAAATTGTTTTTGCTCAAACCAGCAAAAAGTTAACTAAAAACGAATCGTAAACTATTAATTTAAAAAAAAAATTAAATAAATATGAAATATGAATGCAAACACGGACAAAAATGATAATAAGTAAATCTTATTATAAAATATTCGGTACATTTCTTTTACGGTTTATTATTTTTGTCCGCCTACGAGAGAGCGTCCGGGAGCGTTAAGGGAGCTTTTACTGTACATATTGTACATCAAGAGTGTATGTATGTATTTACATTCAATGCACGTTAGTCTATTTTGGATAAAATTTATCTATAAATATAAACTTTATTTATTTATTCATAATAACTTAATTTTAAATCAGTTTATATTAATTAATTAATTAAGGCTATGACACTAATTTGTTATAGCAGGGCAGAAAGAATTAAATTTAAACAAAAATACATAAATTTAATTTTGGATTAAATCGACCACTGTGCATTTACTGCTGTTGTGATTGAGTACTACTACTGTAGTAGTACATATCATCACCTGAAATGCAAAAAACTGTAGTCACAGAATGTTGCTTTTTTATTATGATGTACACTAAGGGAAAAAATTCAATTCAAAATCAACAACGGTTGTGGTCACATTGGTAATTTACGGTAACAGCTTTTTAATACCTTTCGTTAACAAATTTAATACAAAACATATGTAATTTAAAAATTTGATACCGAAATGGTTTCAACTTTAGGTATCGATTTTCAATAAGAATTGAACACGCAGTGTTTAATTTAAACACATACGGTGTAGATTCACTATTGACACAGAATGGTATCGTTTTCAACACGTATGTGATTGATATTTCTCTGGGTGTACTGATCCAAAATACATCAGCGCAAAAAATTACTTATTTATATCTCCAAAATGACATAAATTTTATAAAGTTTTTCTCTTGCAAAAAAATTCAAAGTCTAGGGTTTTTTGCATTTTAGTAGACGATGTTTATCAACATACAAACAAATCACTTCTAATGAACGTCAAGCACAATTACAAACATTTGCACAAAAAATTTTAACAGACAAACAAACATACATACATACATGCACATTAGGACGACCGTTTAAAAAAATTTTGTAAAAAGATATCTCAAACTTTGCGTATATTAGGAAACTGAAAAAATTTTAAAATTCGACACAAAATGCAAAAACAAAAGCAAAATAAACAATTTTGTATTATACAACGATAAAAAATCATGGCTCTAATACATGACCAAAAATGTCGAAATTCAAAATTTTCCTTCTTATTTGGTTTTGTTAGCAGTTTCGGTCCACGAGAGAATTTTTTATTACAATCCAGATCAAAATTACAGCAATACAATTTTTATCGAAATTTGTTCACATGATTTACTACAAAATTATTCCTTCAAATTATAAACATTTTGAGACCTACCTTAACTAATATAAGAAAAATCGAGAACGTATTTTACTTCCATACAATTGGGGACACCCTATTATACATACTTACATGCATATAGGAAAGTAAATAAAACAACAACAATACTATCAGGACTTTTTCTAAATGAAAAAAAAAAAAATAAAAAAATAAAAAAATGCAATGGAAAAATAATAAAAGTTCTTGCTGCAGTTGTTATGTTGGTAGGTTCTTAGGGGAGAAGAGCAGCCCAAGTCTTGAAAAAAAAGAAAAGATGAAACCAACAACTTTATTCAACACCAATTGTTGAACAATTGTGGCGAAGGGATAGGCGAAGAAAGTACTATTTGGGAGGGTGTAGATTTTTCGCATACATACTTCGAACTTGTAAAAATTTCTGTTTTTTACAAAACATGCCAAACATCGTATATAAAGTGTATATTTTTTTATTTTATGTATTTGGAAAACATGTTAGTTCATAGATTTTATTTTATTTTCTTTTTGCGTTACAAAAAAGTTCTTATTAGACATTTTACTTCTACTTTTTGTTTTCTTTTTTTTTAATTTTGTAGAGTTTGTATTCGTTTTGTTTGAAATTAGTATGTATGATGGTTTTAAACATCAGTTATGAGAGCTACAGCAAAGACGTTATCACAGACAAGGATTGCAACAGGAACAACGACAAGCAACAACAAAAATATTGTGACGTATGCAAGTTGTCATCAGACATTATACAGCATAATTTATGAAATACATATTTACAACAGCTTACACTGTTTCCGATTTATAGATTATTTTATGAAATATGAATTTACATAAATAAAACAGACATTTCCAACTCGCTCTGTTATTTTTTCGAGTTATAGGAAATGTGTACATATATAAAATTAACTTTAATTAATTATATTTAGTTACAAAATGGAACCTTTTATTTTCACTCGGAAAACGAGTGAAAATAAAAGATGGTTATAGACCATCTTGATGACATCACAAAACAATTTAAAAAAAAAAAATCGATCTTGCGAAAGAACCGTTTTTAGGGTAGTTCCCTGTACTATGGATCTCGTAGCTTCATAAATTTTAATGATAAAAAATTAAAAAAATATTATTACAGATAAAGCATGTAAACGAAAAAAAAAATTTTTCGTTTACATGCTTTATTTTATTTTTTTTTTTTACATTTTTAAATGTAAATATTTAGGGACCTCTATAGGGTATCTCAAAACTGTTGTATTTTTATGAAACTAGAGACTCCAAAAAATACAAATATGCTTATTATTTTTGTTTAAAATTATCAGCTGCTAAATAAATATAAAAATTGTAAAAATTCAGAAAAAAATTTTTGGACACGTTTTTCACACCATTTCTTAAGAACTTTTGTAAAGGTTCACAATTTTCTTACATTTTACACGTTTTTTTGATACAATTTCAATCTTGGGTGTAAAATTTTTTAACTGGTTTGGATCTTTATAAATTTTTTATGACACCCATACACTGTGAGTTTTACAGTATTTTATCATAACCTTTTTCCCGATTCACTTTTCGATGCCAAATCTAGTCAGAGTGTAAATCAACACATTATTTAGTATTTCAATTGATAGATTATGACATTGTCTTTTCTTTGATGTATCATTCCCCAAAATTATTATTGTTAAACTAGGATTTTTTTTTGACTTGAAGTTGGTTGATGCAGTGTTCAAAAAAATTTGCTCAAAATTTATTTTCTGTTATTTTCCAATTTCTAAAAATATGAATTAACAGTTCGGATTTAATAAAAAAGTATTACATATTTAAAATCTTCGGACTTCGCAAATTCAGAAAAGTATCCGATCTATATCATATTGCTTATAGCGACTAAAATATTTACGTTTTAAAATGTAAAAAATTTTTCGTTTACATATTTTTTTACAAAATTTGTCCAAAATTTTTTTCTAATGTTTTGCAATTTTTAAGATATTTTGTTGGCTGATATCTCGAAACTCAAAATGTAAATGTATATATATTATCAAGACTTTATAGAATCAGAAACCTTTGAGCTTTTTTCAATACTGTATACTGTGGCTTAAATATATGCAAAGGCAAATGTAAAAAATTTTTCGTTTACATGCTTTAAATTCTGATTTGACTATCTGATTTGAAAGTAAAAATCATTATGTTTACAACAACACCGATTGTCTGTAAAAATTATTGCATCGTTACATAAGCTTTTATACAAAAAAAAAATTAATAAATCGCAGTTAAACTCGAAAAAAAAAAAAAGAATTAAGCTACAGTGCATTTCAACAGAATAAGTTAAAGATTTTCGTTACATTAAACCTCTTGTTATTTTTAAAATAATAATGAAAATTAAAATTTTTTTCATAAAAAATTTAAGTAATAACTAATTACGATTTTAATGATTTTTTTCCAACAAGAGGATTTTTTTTTTTTGGTAATTTTTTTGTTTCATCTGAATAGGTTCAACATTATTTATTCAATAAAAGAAACAAGATGTATTGATTAATATGGGTCTTTTTTGTTTTGTTATATTGTTCGGAAATTATTAATAATAAGAATAGCCGTTATTAATTAATTTAACCTAAAAAATTATATTTGGAAGGGACTTATAAAGATTTTCAACTTGTAACAAAGAATGTTTGCTCCAACTTTCCATAAAATGAATTAAAATAGAGTATAAAATGTTAGAAATTCTTTCCCCGTAAAGTTTTGTAAGTTTTTTCCGTAATTCTATGCGTAGAAAATCGAAATTCACATGTCTCATAATATGAAGTAGCAATCTACGCCATTACACTTCCTTCGCATCTTTATGGGATACATAGTTAGCATCCTTTCTTCTCAAATGACGAAAATAATAATATTTATAGACATTCCATATTGACTTTTTTTTTTCCATTCTATAGAACAATATGTTTCATTCCTTTTTTAGAACATGTGTTCACGGGTAAACGGGTGTAGTTTTACTTCACGAATGGTGTTTAGAGATGAGTTCTTTATAATTTTTAGTTTTCTTAGGCGCACTGGATTTCGAATAACATGTTCTACGGTAAAACACTTGCTTAAATACCTGATTTTTATTTAATTTTGGATGCAGAATCAGTTGAATTGGAGGCATCTCGAATGGTGAATCTTCTGTCAGCGTTTGCTGTTGCTTTATAAGTACCTCTTTTTCATATTTTTCCCATAGCGGGAGTGATTTCCTAAATAGTTGTTGACAATATTTTAACTTTGTTCAATTTTTCTTCGCCATATTTCATAGATTAAGTCTGAATTGTCCATACGCTATAATTTTTCTCTTTTCTTTATCGAATAATTTTTTACGCGACCAGTTTTTAAAGATTCTTATAGAAAACAGTTACAAATACTTGACGCAAATTGATTTTATTCTTAATGAACCTATTCAGATGAAACAAAAAAATTGCCTTAAAAAATACATTTGTTGGAAGATAATCCGTTAAAAATCGTACTAAGTTCGTTATTAATTATTTTTTGCTATTAAACATCTTAGAACTCAAGACTTTAGAAATCAAGATAAAAAAATGGAACTACCCAGCAAAAACTTGGTAATGGTATGTAGTTACGGAGTAGTTACTTTTCAATCATAACAACATACTTTCTGCATTACATGAAAGTAGATTAGTAACTACTTACTTTTAACTTAATATGTAATAAGTTACATAAGATCTGATTTTTGGAAATGTTACTTTTTATATATCTCTTTATTTATATTATAAAAATTATATATTTTAAAAGTGGGTGAAATATGAAAATACATTAATTATTTCTTAAATTCACGAAGACTAAAACAAATAGTTAATCGTAAACACACCAGTCTCTGGTGAAGTCGAAACCACGACGTAAGCAGACAGAATAGCTTATTGTTAACAAATCCATTAGGACACTGAGTTTATGTAAAATACTACATCAAACATAAAATACGGTATAACTCTTAAACCAATAAAGGGGTATAAAACTGTACTAGAGGAAATTTGTAGGAAATTTTATTATCTATAAATGTTGTATTAACATCGAAATACGTACTATGCTCAACAACTTAGTTATATGCAAAAAATGTTATTGTTCATTTAATTTTACTGTCTTGTGTACTAAATAAATTTTGTGTCTGATAAAATGTTTGTCAAATTTTTCAAAATTAAAAATTCTTGACATAAAAAAATAAATTCAAGAAAATACAATTTTTTTTTTGTTAATGTTTACAAAAATAAATTTCTTATTTCAAAAGGCTATTGGTAAATTATTATTGTTTAAAAGTGGTAAGTATCTGAATATTACTAAAAAATATCCACTAATTTGTATTGTTTCTCTTAGGCACATTGGCACAAATTTATAATATCTAGAAACTCAACAGGCAACAAATTTGAATAGATTGCAATTTAGGAAATACAATTACATAAAGGTAAGAAAAATGTATTGGCTATTTTAAAACAATTTATTAAACGTATTAAACTCTTAACAATTTTCAGGCAGGTCATTAAGGTGCGGAATTTTATTCAATTTCTGCACGGGTCATAAGATTGACCTTCAAGAATTAACTCCAAGTCTGAAATAGTATGTATGTCTAATCCTGATTTCTGCATATTTTCAAATAAATAAATTAAAAAAAAAAAATTCTCGGCTTTTTATTTTCAATACTTCAGTACTTACTTGTAAACGATAATGTAACTAGTTACTATTCATTTTACTAATAATGACTTCTGTAATACTCTGAAACTAATGAGTGATTGAATAGCTACAAAGTAATTAGTTCTTGTAACGACATCTAAGTAATGACTTTCTGAAATGGCTACCTGTAATAATATAGAGTAAGTAGTTGCCTCTAATGACATCACCGTGTTAAAATAATGAGTTATTCATCTAATGTGAAAGTAGTGTAGAGCCATTATATTAGCTTCTTATCTCATTTCATGGCAAGCAAAGTTTTTGCTGGGTATATTTATTATATTAAAAATAATAAAATAATAGTTTTAATGTAACAAAAATTTTGAACCTATTCAGTTGAAATGCACTGTATGTTCACATTTGTTAAACATTTGACCAAATTTGCGTGACCACTAGTTTTACAAAAAATTTTTTGCGTTGTTTGATCTTGCAAATGTTTTATAAGAGAAAACAGCTTCAAAAAGATTCTGTAAAATACCAGCTATGATTAATGGTAAGAAAAAATATTAATGGTATTAAAATGGAGAAGTTTGAAATTATATATAGAAAATATTACGCCATTTTGGTCAAATATTTGACAAATGTGAACATAGTTTTAGAAATACATTTATACAAGAACCTGCCCAAAAACAGTTTTTTGCTAATAGCTCGAAATTTTGAGGGTGTATTGCAAATTTATAAGATTGATTTATGGTGTCCTCAAGAAGGCCTATAAAGTACACTATATCATTTCTCAAATGATTTTACACTGTAACAACGTGTTATTTAAAACAGATAACTAACTGTTTATTTTAATACATTTCTTTAGTTATTACTTATGCCAAACTATTATTACGTTTATACGCACGATTATTGCAAATAAAAATAACTTGCAAATAAATAATTCACTGTTTATACGCAATTTTCTAAAAGATGTGTATTTCCTTATTTGTCGTGCCAGATGGGAAAAATGAAACTATTATCATCGAAAATTCTATGAACGTAATAGGAAGTGGCAACGCTGTACGTTTTATTTGCAATTAGTTGCACTAATCACGATTATTTTTCGTGAGTTACTAACTTACAAATATAGTAATAACTCACTGTTTATACAGTAAAATTTTCATATCGCAATATTTTTAATTGCGAGTAAATGGTGCGTATAAACGTAATATATGTGACACAGGCTTTTGTCAACCTTCTCTAAATGGAGCATTGTTATTAAAATTCTACTCTTCGAAACAGTGTCACCCCCAACTAACCTGAAGCCAGTTATATATGGATTGCATAAAAAAATTAAAAGAAAAAAAATCATAATTATAACTTTTCACTCTTTTGTTCAAAATTAAAAAAGAAAAGCATGCAAAATAAAAAGTACTAGAAAATATTTTCCTGAATAGGTTCCGACGGGTAACAAAGTTGGCACTTTACAATTTATTTATTTTTTTTTGCTTTTACACAACATAATTAAAGAAATGAAGAAAATAAAAAATCTACTCACATAAAATGGAAAGGAAACAAGGATATGAATAAAAATAACGTCTGCATAAATAGTGATTATGTGAAATTATGATGTGAAAAATGGTAAGAAGAGAGAAAAAAATCGAGGAAAATGTTATTATTTTATTAAAAGCCTATATTAAATAAAGTGAAATTTTCTTCACTTTTCCAGTTAAAATACTCTTAAAGAAATTTAGTTGTTTTTAAATTTAAAATTATGCATGGCATTCATTTATTATATTGCACTGGCAGAAAATAGGACAAAAAATCATTTTATTTTAGAAATATTGTTATGATGATTTTAACTTATAACGAGTTATAATGATTATAATTAATGCCAATATAAAGTGATCAGAAAACTTATTAAAATGTTAATCGTGAGCAGAGGAAATAATAATTTAAACTTGTTAAATAATTTTAAATTTAGAATTTCCATGTAAAAATGTGCACAACTTTTACTTACTACTGCATAAGGTCTATTCTGTAAACAAAACATTTTATTTTGAATACTAGACGACAGTAAACGGAAAGTGTCAACAGTAACCATATATAACTTTAATATTTTACAAAAGTAACATCATTCCAATCCTAGATGTTACAGTGAGGGAATAATTTCAAAACACAATACAAAAAAAGAAGCCTTGCAACACATTTTGTTAAAGTGTTTGCCATTTTACTTAAAGTGAATAGAGAAAAAATGTAATAGAAAACCACAATAAAAAAAATCTAAAAGACTTTTTCAGTTTTATTTTTTATATTTTGCTGTAACAACTAAGTATACAAATTTACATAGTGCACTGTGAGCATTATGAGCAGGCTAAGCAAACAAATGGCTGGATGGAAGGATGGTTGTTTATTTGCTGGAATATTCAGACAAAATGCACTGTAAAATAAATCTACATTAATAAAAGTGGTATGAACATTTAAATGCACTTTAATAGAATTAAAACAAACAAAAATATAAAAAAAAAACAAAATTAAATGAAAATGAAGAGTAACGACAAGAGTGAAAACCAAGAAAAATATGCATAAAAGAAAAAAAAATCTGTTATGAATAAATTTAAATTAATTTAAACTAATTCAAACCTAAACAAAATCCAGCCAAAAAGGAATTGCATATCAAGATTTAAAAATCACACACATTTCAAGAGATTATTAAAAACACATAATTAACCTTTTGAAACTCGAAATAAAAAAATTAAAAAAGTCTCCAATGTCACTGTGAATTAAAAAAAAAATTTGAATAAAAAATATAAAATCAGATAAGATTGTCAGTCAACAAACAAACTGAGTCAGTCAGTGTCTATGCTGGCAGGGTAAACTAAAGAAAGATTTACCCTTTTCACACTCTTGCATGAAAAAATAAAAATAAATGTTTAAATAGAAATAGGATAGAAATGTTAATAGAAAGGTAAGTGAGTCGAGTTTAAGAGAACTCAATTCAAATACATTTTATTATTTGCATTATGAAAAATAGAAGAAAAAAAAATAAATGAAAATAAATATATCATAAAATAAAGCATAATAAAACCTTTTAAAAGCAAAATGACTACTCCATTTTTCTATGCCAACATTTTCCATTTTATAGATCATTGTCCTTTGAGAGTGTTTGCGTCTGTCTGTCTGTCTGTCTGTGTGTATGTAATAAGTCTATAGACATTTATTTTAAAACTTTTCCTCTTACACAGCTATAGAAACTCACACCACTCACACATGCTGTCATCTTTGTCTGCCATACAACAAAAATATCAAAATTCTGCCTCCTTGTGTCTATATTGTGTGACATTTCCATCAATGTTTGTTGCAGATTAAAATCTAGTTGAAATATGGTTTGACTCTTATTATGGATTGTGATCAATGAAACTAGTAAATTAATCTAACTTATTAATTTATAAATTGAGAGAGTTTGTAGAAGCTTGTGTGAAATTATATTAGCCTTCAAGTTATAATGTAGGTTATATCATGAAAATAATTTACAAGTAAAAATAGGTTTACTATTCTGCATGATGTCAGTCCTTGTAATTTATGTGATTTCTTTACTCACAAGACCGTGTTGTGTGTGAGTTTATGCGATTCATTAAATTTTTAAATATTTTTCTTTACAGAAAAAAAAAAAAAAATAAATATAATTTTCAGTTATTCACATAATTGAAATTTGTTTATATCCCCTTCGCCTTAATAAAAGTTACTCCTGAAAATTCATACATACTTATATTTTCAATTTACAATTTTAATTTGCCATTAAATTATGTGTCAAAAAAATATTTTTGTGTATGTACCTTAAAGTGCCTCACAAAAAAACGTTACAAATGTACCCCTCTAGAAATGAAGAGTAATATGTTCTTATGTGATTCCCAAAATATTACATCTCAATGTTTAAATTTTTTAATTTCTTTCAATTTCATTATCAAAATTTTTGTTATAAGAAAATTAACTTCAAATTATAATAGATGCATACTACGACCTTGAATATTCATTTGAATAACTATTATGTCTATTTTCAGTCACCGAATATTAAGATTTTACTTTAATTTTGTGTAATTTGTTCTTACAAGGTTAAATTATAAATTTTTGCAAATAAGTCGCATGGAAGTACTTATTACACTTTAAAATTGATAAATTTATGAAAAACATATATTTTTTTTGAATCTTGCCCCTTTTTTTACGAATTAATCAATTTATGCTTTTGGAGACATTTATATCCTTAACTAACCATTTATTTGCCGTTAAAATTAATTTAACGAATTATGGACCGGAAATCCCAAAATATTATTTGTGCAACTAAAGGGTTTAATGAATGCACATATCAATAGCATTCAATGTGACCTTTTCAATAATGCCCTAAAATATAATTGTTTTGAACATTGAATATTTTATTAAAAATTCAATTTTGCGAGAATGAAAACAAATTTTAAAATATTTTTTGCTCAGTAATTTTAATTAAGACCCAAAGATATAAATACTTATATGTGTTTTTACTAGAAAATTAAATAAATATGTATTAAAAGCTTTTTAATTTATTTTAAAAATATTTATAAATGTATGTGTGTGTGTTTTTTACATTTAAAAACATTTGAATTGTATATATAAAAGTAAGATATTTTAAATGATGATTTGTTAGAATATAATAAATTTCGAAACGTTATAAATCAACTCGTAATATATTGAAAATTAAACTTGAAGGGAAAAAAGAAAATAATTATAAATTGTACTTGCACTCAAAAATACATATATACTACTACTTAAGTACTACTAAAATACATAGAAAATCTCAAAATCAAACAAACTTAAAAGCTGTTAATATATGTAAAATTTCTTTGTCGCGATTTTTTCTTCGTATTTTATTTAATTCTTATAAAAAAAAAATCATTAAATTTAGTTGAATAAAGGCTCCATTACTCTACCGTAAATGTAAATGTAAACGGAACGTAAGTGGATGGTTACTCAAAAAACGCAATTGTAGCCAGTACTTTGTTGTTGTTTTGTACACATTAACACTAGTCATGTCAATTACACATATTTTCAGTAAATCAAATTCTGTTTGAAAATCGCTAGATTTATTGGTTTGTATTTTAGCGATTTGTATACAAAACGAAATTTGTGCTTATAAAACAAATATTTAAAATTTTAAATTATTGAATCAAGTCTACACTTTATTTAAATTATTTAACAATTTAAAATTATTTTTAGGCAGCAAAACAAAATGTCCAATAGATAAACTGTTGTTACAGCTAACATGTAAGAACGTAGAGCGACCTAATCTGATTAGGTTACTACTAGGGTGATCGATTATTCGACTTTTTTGAGAAACCGGTTTTCGAATAGTTCGAATAGTTGGTATTTAAAAAAAACCGGTTGCACTTTTTGAAATTCAGATAAAACCGGTTAACCGGTTTTTTGCAGAAGTTAATATTTATGTCAAAAGACTACATTTCTTTAAAAAAATCAATAATTCTTATAATCAAGTTAAGATTTATTAAATACAAGCGTAAAAGCCTGACAATGTCAGAAAAAATAATATTATAATGAAAATATGCACAAACAAATCCGAAAATTAAAATAAAAAAATATGAACGACCTTTAGACCTAATCAAAGTCAATTATTTGAAGCCGTTAGAATTTATTGGGATAATATTGATTAGTTTTAAATTCGTAAACCTTTCAAAATAAAAAAAATCGTCGTAAATGCGCTCCCTGGCCGAAATACAGAATCAGTTTTTGATAGGATTTGGAGAGCAAACAATAAGTATAGCAACTCAAAAGTTCTTAATACCAAAACAGACTTTTCAGTCCCTGATAGAAACGTCTGGCTATGTTAGAATTTGTAGAACGAATAGTTTTATAAGTAAGTCGATTTTTAGATTCTTACGTCGTCTGGGAGCTTCAGAAAGCTCTGGAGAGGAAACAATGCTTAGGAAAGATATATATATATATATATATATAAATCATTATATATAGATCCACGTATTTTCGCTCCCTGATACAGATTCCAAAACCTGGCTCCGTTAGGATTTGTAGGACGAATAGGGTTATAATTAAGCCAAATTTTAATTTTCTACGTCGTTTGGGAGCTTCAGAAAGCTCTGGAAAAAGAAAAAATGCTAAGCAAATTATATATCTAGATGACTAGAAGATAATTATGTTTCAAAATTGTTGAAAAAAATCATCTAAATTTTAGTTAGCATATACAGAATCCATCGCTTAATATGGAAGCCTGTCTCAATTGAAACGATTCTGCAGGTGAAACTTTTTTAACACAACACCTTGAAAAAATAAAGGAAATATTGGATCAAAAAAATTAAATTGGGTCATACAGGATAATTATTAATTATTTATTTGTTTAATATTACAGAATAAATTCCAATTTAGACTTACGGATGTAGTTACTTTTCAACTATATTTTTAAAACATAAGAAATCAGTCTTTATGAATATTTAAACAATTATTCCTAATTTCGACTCAAATATCACTATTTAGTATATGTTTTCTGAAATAAAATGCTATTTTTAAAACCGGTTTTTTGTATTTAAAAAAAACCGGTCTATTCGACATTCGAAAAATGGACATTTTGAAAAAACAGACAGCACATTGACTGAAAAAACCGGTTTTAAAACCGGTTGGAAAACCGCGTCGATCACCCTAGTTACTACGTAACTCTCATAAGAAAAACGTGTCAGCTGATTCGCAACATTCATATTTACGGTAGAGTAACGGAGCCTTAATTAAGAAAATAAAAGTAGAAATGTTGAAAAAAACTTCCTTCACTTAAAGTTAAAACTTAAATATACACAACACATTACAGTGGAGCGTTTATGTAGAATGTACATAAACATATAAAATTACGCGAAATCCAAAATTCGTATTATTTTTTTATTTAAAACATCAATTTATTACTTACAGAATGTAGATGATATTAATATAAAATTTAAGTAGAACTTACCTGAAAGAAAAAAATAAATACAGAAATATTAGTTAATGAAAAACTATTGTGTAATTTTTTTTACATAATTGGTAATTTAATTTTTTTCTTAAATTTTTTTTTTTGGAATTTATTCTTTTAAAATTCAACTATCAACATGCGTAAGCTATGATACATACTCTAGTCTAAAGGTATTTTAATACAAATGTGTATGTTCTTATTATATTTATTTTGCTACTGACATTTGTTCTAAATGAATGCCTTTAAGGTTGTATAAATAAAATCTTAATTGAAATATCAAAGAAAACTACATAATGATAGAAATTTTAATTTCTTTTGATATTTGAATTTACTTTTGAATAAGATTATGGAATTAGAATTTTTTTAAATAGTTTATTTTTATCGTATAAAATAAAGGAATTTTGTAATATTCCAATTTAAACTTAATTAACTATTTATATACAAATTAAATTAAGTAATAAAAATAAAGTTGATAGTTAATTAGAAAAGGAATAGGTATGGCATCAAGTTACGGATGTAGTTACTTTTCAATGACAACAACATATCGTCTACATTACATAGAAGTAGTTTAGTTACTACTTATTTATAACCCGGTGTGTAATTAATTGTTTTTGATCAGATTTTTTGAAAAACTACTTCTTATTGATTTTTTATTCAGTTTGTAAGAATTAATTTTTAATCTAAAATAATTTTTAAAATATTAAAATATTGAACAACTTAAAAGTAATTAGTTCTTGTAATGACATCCAAGTAATGACATGAGGTAAGTAGTTGCCTCTAATGCCTAGTGTAAGGTCATTATATTAACTCATTACATGGCAACCAAAGTTTTTGCTGGGATACTAAAAAAAACACTGTAAATTTTTAATTACTTCAAAATTTATTTTAAAAATGTTAAAATATGCCAATCTTTTAAAATTTAAGCCATGAAAAATTCGGTTTGGGCATTATTGATCCAATCGATGTAAGCAGAGACACGGGTGTAAATCGAAGGCATTTGAGCCAAACCACAAGGAATGTAACCCCATGAAACAATACCAATCAATTCGGCGGGAGAGTTTTCATATTCCTTGACCAATGGGCCACCAGAGTCACCGTTGCAGGCGGAAATACTTTGTTGCAAAGAGTCCGAGCACAAGTTGGTTTCGTGAATGGGAGCATCGGCGGGCAAAGTGGCCTTGCACTTGTTGAATTCAACAATTTGTGTGGTAACAGTTTGCAAAGTACTGGCAGCAGTCAAGACATATGATTTAGGTTGACCCCAACCATACAAATGAGTTTCTCCTTCATGAATTTCTTCTGGAGCAGGTAATACAGCTGGTTGTACCCATTCGGTGAATTCGAATGGTTGTGAAACATGCAAAATGGCAATATCGTAAGGACCAACACCACCACTGTAGTTTTCATGTACCTTGCCATAGTCCACTACACGGGATTGAGTCTTAGCATCGTAATTAGTGCGCTTGTGGAGACCAGCAACAACACCCATACCCACAGGATTGCTAATGCAATGAGCAGCAGTCAATACCCAGTTCTTGTTGATGATGGTGCCACCACAGATATGAGAGTGCTTAGAGGTTCTGCTCAAGGATACAATATAAGGAGCTGAATGGGGTACAGCTTCTTCTCCCTTAATAATATAGCCCGTGGCAAAACTGGGCAATAGTTTTTGAGCAATATTTGGTAATGAGGCGGCATTGGCACAGGCCACTAAAAGAGCACAAACAACTAGAATTTTCATGTTTACTTTTCAATTGCAAACTAAAACTGATTTGGTTTTTGAAGGCAATAAGTTTATATAGGTAGCACAAGAAAGAAATTTGGTTATTATGGTTAATTGTTTGTATCATAAATTAATCGATTATGATAAGCTGCTTTTTTATTAGCCAAAACAATGATGTTGACGTGTCTCTTGATAAAATTTTGTCTGCGACAGCAAATTTGCAAAATTTTAAAACAGATGATTTACAACATGATTTTTTTTTTTCGTTATCGTTTAATATTTTTTAATAAAAATGCACTTTTTTCATAAAACGTTGAGCTTGATAAGTAAAATTTACTTTTAATTCCAATTATAAACACAAACAAACATATACAAACTACTTCATTTACTTGTTAAAATATAATTTTTTTTTACATATAAATTATTTATAGCCTGTATCTCTATGTCGAACGAAAATCTAAGCGAACGAAAGCAAGTCGAACGAATTCCAATCATTTTGGGTTTCTCTAATTCCTAAACTTTCGTTCGAGTGGAGTTACGTCTTTTCACATTGTATTTGATGTATTTTTCTTTCAGAGTAAATTTTTTTAGTAAAAATATAAAAAATACTACTAAATTGTTTAATCATATACACAACTATGCAAATGATATACAAAATAAAAATAAAAAGGAAAAAATTCAAAAACATAAAAAAATATAAAAACATTTCAATAAAATTGTTGATTTATAAATATCTAAAACAAAATTTTGGTTACACGATGTGGGACTTTTTAAAATGAATACCAGACATGATAGAAGAACAATTCAAATGTCCTGGTAAGTAATTTTGTTGTTTTTCATTACAAAATTCATCCAGTCGAAAGCAAAATAGCAAGTGACTGATTTTGACATTTTCGTTCGTGTCGTTCGAGATACAGAAACCCAATTTTGTATGAAAACACTTACGTTTTCGTTCGACTTGTCTTTCGACTCATTGTTCGCATAGAAGTGAG
Source organism: Protophormia terraenovae (assembly GCA_951394005.1). Lineage (NCBI taxonomy): Eukaryota > Metazoa > Arthropoda > Insecta > Diptera > Calliphoridae > Protophormia > Protophormia terraenovae. Next base: position 152,129,873 of record OX596074.1, read on the forward strand.
TTAGAGAAACCCAAATCAGTTTTCGTTCGAAAGAAAGCATTCGTTCGACATAGAGAAACAGGATATTATTTATACAAAGTTGAATTAATATTTTTGAGATTATAATGCAAAGAATACTAAGAAGAATAGAAGGCTTGTCAAAAAAAACCTAACTTTAAGATTGTGTTAGTCAAATTTTATTTATATGTATTAGTGCTGAAAACACTTTCACCACAAATCATAATCATACATAGTTGCACAAAAGAGTATTAACAAATTATTAAATATAATTCATCACAATTATATTCGCAGATTTTCATGGGGGTAACATCCACAAATAGTAATATAATTGAATTTTTTGGCTTTTTGTTTATGAATATGAAAATAATTTAAAATTATTTTAAATTCTGTTTTATTTTTAATACCAAAAGTAGCAACTTTGTTCGTTCAATTTAAATTTCAGCATACAAAGAAGGAATGTCAAAAATAAAATAAAAAAATATTTTTTCAGTTTGTGGAAAATATTCGTGTAACGGGAGTCAAAATGCAATAAATGTAAGTGAAAAAATAATAAAAACATCGTGTGCTAGTGGGAAAATGTGTCGCGTGTGTAATTTTCCGTAAATTTTAAGGAAAAAAATTGTTTATTTTGTGTTGTTTCTCTCTCTCACAAGTTTGTTCAATTCACACAGAACTTGTATGTGAGGAGAGAGAAATCTTGTTGTACGAAATTGACACATTTTCTATTCTTAGCATTCTTTGTTATAATGTTTATAGAAAATACACAGTGTTGCCAGTTTAGCATTTTTAAGGCTAAATCTAGCCTTTTTATTTTGTTTTTAGCCTCAAAATTTACGTTTTAGGTTCTAGCTTTTCTTCTAGCCTTTTTGGATTCTTAACATAGTCTTTTTAAGGCTATGTGAAGAATCATTCTTATATATAAATTCGAACAAAAAATCTAAATTATTTATATTTAAAGAAAATTTTCGCCTGCAGCGCTTCATTCTAAAATTTATTTAACAATTATTTTTTAACAAATTTTATTATTATTTTTTATTTATTTTTTTTTTATTTTATTTAATCATTTGTAATTAAAAAGCCCAGTTTCTCCAATAATGAAATTAAAATAGTTCCACTATCATTAAGTTCCACACAATTATTCTTAGAAACTATTTATGTAATATTTATAAATTCTCTAAAAATCTTTAAGAAATACCAAAAACTAATGAGAACAAACAAAAAATTGTTTTTAAATAAAACTTAATATTAGCTTTTTTCTGGCTTTATTTATATTTAGGGACATTTAGCCTTTTCTGACCTTTTTGAAAGTCTAATTTAGCTTCTTTTTTTCTCAAGTCCTGACAACACTGAAAATACAATTACCAAGGTTCAATTATAAAATTTATTTAATCCTAGAAAACTAACGATACATAACATAAAGATTTAATTTATGAAAAGTCATGATAAATTATGATCTGGTGTTCAGCAGCGACTTCATATGTTTATCAAGTATGACAATATGGAGCCCTAACTGCGAAAATGTCGTAAGTGCAGAATACAAAACTTTACAGCAGAAGCATTTGTGTGATTGTTTACACATTGTTATATGTATGAAAAATGTCACTTACGATAAAATTGCTTTCGCTATAAATCCAAAATGACACTTGATACGTTAATCAAATTTTGACAGATGATGTATATGATTCTAAATTATAGATTTTCATCAAAACACGAATTTCGAAAATGTTGTCGGTTACGATATTTAGGCGGTCAGGGCTCGATATGTTCTCTCCTTTCGTTTTTTTTGCATAATGGATAAATTTTCAACACATTTATACTTCCTTTTTCTAGAAAGTTCTAAGTAAAACGGTAGTCTTGCCAACTCATAAATTTCTTTCAATTATTACATTAATTTCATGGAAAAGTTAGAATTGACTACTTCATCCACCAATTTAAGATTTTTCATAACATGTAAACGTCTAAAAATTTATTATTTTCTTTTTAACATATGTTTAAAAACACCTAAAGAAAGAACTTCGGGAATTTCATACAGTTAGGTTTCCATACACGAGAGTAATAAGGATTTGAAAAAAAGTGCACGTAAAATGTACGTACATTAGTATTGCAGGGTTAAATAATATTTATTAAGGTTAACAGAATTTATTGAATCATTCAAAATTTATTTAAGTAATTCAAATCTATTTTTTATTTTCTTAACTCTTTGTCCTTAAAAACTGGAAGCCTGTAGAACAATCGTTTTGCAGCGAGAAAAAAAAATATTAAATAACTAAGATATATCTTAAATAGGGGTCTTAATAAGAAGTATAGAGGTATTTCATGAATAAATAATATTTCACACTTACTTTTTAAAATTATAAATATGAAATATTATACTCCCAAAAATTATTTTTATACCCTACTTTAGGTAACACCAGAGGCTTAAAGAATAGTAAATTTTATTTTATTAAAAAAACTTGATGTTATTAAAAACGTTTTCATTGTCCATGAGAACTCATATTTCATTATATTATTTTCTTATACGTACAAATGTACTAACATACGTATGATTCGATCTAATTTAATTGAATCCATTACTTTTTTATGCCCAATACCCCATCGACATGTAACAGGAGAAAAAACAATCATTTAACAATTAATGATCCGTAAACACATTTAACACATGTAGTACTCTCGTACATACCGTACTACTCGTATGGTTAGAAGAATATGAAAAAGGAAGAACAAAAAAATATTGCCAGAGGTGCAAATGACACCTTCAAATGGATCAACAGCATGTGTTTAGTACGAATAGTTTCACATTTTTTTTTTTTCTCAAAAAGTGTCTACTTAATGTGTTATTGTCCGTCTGTCCTCATGTCCATTTTTTATGCGTGTCTTCCTCAACATCATTAATTTTAAGCATAATCGATATTTTTTCTACACACATATTACTTAGTTAATACCAGTATGTATTTTATCCATCACATACGTGTTTATTTATTTATTCATTCATTCGGGTTTTTGCACTTCATAAAGTATTTTTCCATTTTTTCGTTTACTTTTTCGATAACAACAATGATGATGATGACCTCTCCAATGGTTAGTTTTAGAAAAAGAAATTCCGTTTTATCAGGTGACAGACAGCTGTGGTGGGTTAATGACAATACAATGATTGAAGTGTTTTCCCAACAACAATAATATGTATTTTCAATGAGGTGTTGTTAATATTATCATTATTGTTGTTGTAGATGTTTCTTTAGCTCCTGCCTAAATGTGTTTTTAATTTGTCACTTGTTTTATTTTTAGGATTAGTTTTATTGTTGTTGACTCTTGTCAAGTTCTTTTTCCCCTCAGATGGTGAATAATTTGAATTGGATATTTGTCTTGTTAGAATGTATAGTATAAGGTGTTTTTAAAAGGTGGAGAAGGAGTGTTTTAACAGGTTGTTTAGTGCCATCGTGTTTGTCATTTGTAATGAATTCAAATAATAATGGCATTTTGCTCTTAAGATAATTGATTTTCTTAAATGTTTAAATAAACATTAATGAAATACAACATTTGACTATTACGTCAAAGATAAGTTTACTTAATAGGCTGGGTTGTTAGTGTCATTTCCATTTTTTTTTTGGAATACTATGTGGGAAGCACATGCACATGTATCGCTTGACATTAAGTTGACTCGTTTAAAATTACACTTTTTGACACCAAGATATTAGATTCTTTTGAGAAAACGTTTGTTTTTATTTATTATTTAGAAAGAAAAATAATCGAATTATATTTTAAATAAAATAAAATTGAAAAAAAGTTAACAACTTTTCACAACTTAGAATAAAAAAAAAAAGAATCCAACCTGTAAGGAAATCTTGTGAATTTTATTACAAAATTCCCTATTAATAGCCATTTAAGAATATTAAGAATGGAAAGTGGCTCTGCTTTTTACAAGAAATACTTTAGGAATTTTAACTAATATTTTTATTTTTTATCAGAATATTGCCTTTTTTCTATGTGGACCAAACACACTTGTAAGAGATAAAAACAAAATCAAAATTGTTTCTCTTATAAATCTTTTAAGCTATTATATAGTCTTCTGATAAAATATACAAAATGTCATATGTCGTATAAATATTTCAAAAAATAATTTCAAAATACAATTGAGTGCATTTATAAAGTTTTCAATAATAAATCAAAATAAGTAAAATTCTTCAAAACACTGTACTTCAAATTATAAAAATGCTCTTTCCGTTACTCTTAAAACGTGAGAAATTTGTATATGTGTCTGGAAAAATTACATTATGAATAAGAGAAGTCTCCATGAATATTTTTATCACTAAAATGAAGTCATTTTGAGATGAACCATAAAAATGAGTTGTGTATTTTTCTGGTTTTGGTTTTGAAAATACAAGAATTATAATAAATTTGTTCAAGAGCTTCTGATGTTGTTTGGTTTTTTTTTCGCTTATGGAATCATGATGAATAAGATGTGAATTTCAGTGAATCATATTGGCTTTAGTATAGGAAGAAAATGTAAAATGAATATAATAAAACATTATAAATATTTTTTTATAAAATTAGAATATTGTGGTTGATTTTTTACAATATAATTTAAAAATGACAATTTATTTATTTAATCATGAATTTATAATTTCCTTTTTCAATAAAAATAGTGTTGTAAAAAAAGGTTTGTTTACAAGCCAATAAATATTACGTGAGAAATCTCAAATTTTTCGGTTGCACCAATTTTTAAAATTCATAGAGGGATCATAAATAAATAAATAAATATTATTGGCTAGTATACGTATTATATGGTTTTCATGTAAAATAGGACGTGCTTTTTAAAAATTCTCTTAATTTATTTTGTAAATAATGAAAATTAAAACAGATGTAATTTTAAATTACATATTTTACTTTATTTAAAGATTTGCTAATCTAACTTGGTTTTTTATTGGATTTCTTTTTCCTACAGTTTCATTAAAACACAGCTGATATTTATCGATCTTTCATAGTTTAGATCTGTTAAAATGAAAATATAATACTCATTGTGTTGCTCAGATTTGTTACCTTTAAGAATAGTCATAAAGATGTTATATGCAGATGTGTGGCAAAACTAGAATAATAAGCATAGAATTCAAATTAAAACTAATGTTGTCTTTTAACATCAAAATATACACATTAAAAATAAACATTTATTAATTTATCTAAATTTACAACAGAATTCAACAAAAACAATTCTGCTCCAATTCACAAACATCAATTTTGTTTTACAAAAACAAACAAACACAATAAGAAAAACTAGTCCCCCTCTCCAAAAATTAAAATAATAAAACTAATAATTTCCGTTTTAATGATGAAAATGCAGTTTTAAATGTTTTTGGTTTCAGTTCATCTTTTTTCAACAGATACAACATATACACACGCATGTTTTCTCACATTCATATTCACAGAATATGCAATCCCCATGGATAAAAATGTTAAATTTACGGAAAAATTAATCTAAAAAAAAAAAAAACATACGTGGTTTATATAAACAATAAATTATTTTAAAGTGATACACATACGAGGTCATATGCCAAATGTGGAAAAATCAGAAATTTTTTTTTTCTTTTAGCTCTTCTATGGCTTCAAAATTCATACTACGACGAAGTGTAGACAGACAGGCGAACTAACTCACAGTCACATACATACATACAATAAATAAATATATAACTACGGAAACAAATTGTTCGCATATAAATACGACTTTATACAACATTTGTGTTTTTTTTTTTTTTTTTTTTGTGTTAATTTTGTTTTTATTTTTTTTTTTGTAATGGGGTAAAGATATATAAATATGGTATTCCTTACCCAGGGGTATTTGATTTTGATACATTTTATTGGGTGTATTCATACACTCAAACACATACATATGTACGAATACATGTATAAAGAAAGAACATTGATATTTTAATGATTTTTTGTTTTAAAAAATTTAAACATTTTTGGTTTATTTACTTTTACTTTGAGTAAAATTATTTCCAAAAGAAACAAATATTTTTCAGTTTAAGGTAACATTTTTCTGTTCGGCGAATTAAAAGAGTGTTGTAAAAAAATTAAAAAGAAGCTACATATAATTTTGGTAAATTATAAATAATTAAAAAATAATTATTTTTTAATTCAAATTAACAAATTAACAAATTTCGTTCAAACAAATATTAAAAATAATATTAAATTTTATTGTATTTAAATGATTATAATTGATGATTTTATTATTTTCATGTCCTGCCGCCTTTTACAACTACATAACAATAATAACAGTATCATGTACATATGTGTAGGTTTATACGTATCCATTCTTATAAAATACATACATCGATTTTATTGCAAATTAAAAACATAAATTTTGTTTATTTATCTGCTCAATTTCAAGCAACATGTGTTACGGATTTGTTACAAACATGAATGCCAATGTGTACAGTTAAAGAAAATCTTATAAATTAAATAAAAATTATACTCTGCTATAAAATGACACTTTTTCTAAAATTTCAAAACACCCTCTAAATTCTGGAATATTAAAAAAGTTTTGAGAGCATTTTCTGCACTAAAGGTTTCTTAACTTCTTTAAGAACATTTTAAATTTATTTCTTTTATATAATTCCTAATAAATAATTACTTTTTTTATGTTTTTCGATTTGGATGTAATTTCTTTTAATTTTTTAAGACTAAAAACATATTTGTATATAAAACTTTAAATACTATTTTGTTTAGAATAAAACAAGACACCACGCTTCAAAATCTCTCAAAATATCAAAAAATTATTAAACATATTAAAAGTTTATCAATTAGTTCTACGTGTAATTTATTTGTTGCATACTTTAGGGGGCAAAAATGATTTCTAGGATTAAAATTTTTTAGGAAGTGCTCAAAATGTACATATTTAAAGTTAAAGGAAAAAAAAACAAAACAAAAATGGCAACAACTATGCTTATTACATTTTACATTCAATTTCAAATGCACGTGTTCAGAGTAAAGACTAAAAATAAAATCCTTTAGCTCTATTTTACCAGTAACAACTTTATAAAACAAAATCAAAATAAGGTGTAGCCGTAACTAAAAGTTACATTCATAAGTATTTGAAAAATGTAAGTGACTTGTAAAAATACAAAAAACACTTATTAGTTTATTGCACTTTTTTGCATTTTTTTTTTTATCTTGTTGTAGGGTTGAACAGCAGAGAGATACAATAAAAAAAATCATGTGTATGTTCATACATACAAGTATTTATTCGTTACACTTCAGCTACTTAAACCTGAAGTGTATTTCGGTATGAGTACAACAAAATCTGCAAATACGTCAAAGTCAATGTAAATATTTGAGCGACTGACAACATGGGCGTAAAACGTCTTAAAGTCTACCGGGTTTTAGTTTTTTTCTAACACTGCTCCAGGAGTTGCACGCAACATAACTACTTGGAGGCCGTTGTAGTTTCTTTTGTCTCTATCTGTTCCAGGTATTAAAGAAACTCGCATAAAAAATAAGTAATAAGAACATGATAAATTATGTTTTCGCTATAGGCAATTTTCCACTTGTAATCTGAGAGAATGTAGTACGAGTAAAGATGGAAAAAAGCTCCATGATTAGAGTATTTTTGTGTACAATGCTTTCAACTTCATTTAATCGTTCATTTTACAACAGACATAATGTAAAGAAGATTATGAGTATTTCTTTTTAACATGATTTTAAGTAGTTAACATAGATTTTTAACTATTCTATTCTATTTAGTTATAAGTAGAAGAAAAATAAAATAAGTTTGCATTTTAACAACAAAAAATAAACAAATTAATTAACATTATTATAGCGTAAGTTATGTACCGATCCACTAAAATATAACTACATGTGTTTAACTTTGCATGTTCATCCTTACATATATTGAATAAATACTTATTAATCTTCGAAGCAAATTTATAGGTTTTTTAACAATTTAATCATCTCCTAACTATCTAACAAAATTTTATTTTAAAAATCTAAATATATAAATATATTTTTCAAAACACTCTTAAGAAAAAATTTTATACATTAAGAGATTTTTAATAATCGCCTGGAGAATTGAAAACCAAAATAAAATATCAACAAATTTATTATGCCACAAAAAATAAACATGAAAGTTTTAACAAAATCTTCGTCATCCAGTTGCAAGTAGTATAAATGAATGAAAGAATAGAGAATAAAATAAATAAAATTCACATACATATATTATAAATTCAGTCAGAGTCAACTATTTAGCATTGCAAATGAAGAGTGTGTTGTCTAAAATTGTATGTATACTTTTTGATTCTAAACTCTAGTGTGCATTGCACACTTTAGTAACATTATTTTACCTACTAACTTACCTTAAGAAATGAAGTAGTATTATTATTATTTTTTCTTTTTGTATTCATATCCTAAGGGAATATTATTTGGAACATAAAAATAAACTGCTTCTTAAAATTCCACATTAACACTTTGATAAATACATACTTGAGCGAAACTTGTTGATATGTATCGCTGTCGCCATCGCTGCTGATTGTAAGATTCAAATCAGTCAGAACTTCCTGAAGTAACAAATGTGAATAATACGAGTACATTAGCACAATACAAAAAAAAAAAAAATATATACATGTTGTATTCAAACAACTATCTGGAGGGGAAATATGAATGAAAAAAAAAAAAAAATCAAGTATTTTTTTATTTAATACAAATCACAGCATAAATTATGCTATGTGATTTGTTTTATTTTAACCATTATCAGGTGACGGAAATTTAACAAATAATACGAATAAATTCAAAGGTTGATAGCATTTCATGTCAACAATTTCAATGGATTATGATCATATGAATTGTTGCGAAAGGAAATTCTAAATTTGTTAAATGAACAAAAGATTATAATAAAAATTTTTTTTTTTCATAATTTTTGCTAGAAATAATTTGTATATTTTTTTCCACGATTAATTTATTATCAGTGTAACCAAGAATATGCATATCTTTGCATATTTTGTCAAACAGCGTATGTTTGCATTTTTTGGCCTTAGCCCATATTTTGTTATATTTTCATAGAAAATTCTTATTTAGAGCCTATTTTAGCAATTTAAATGGCGTATGTTATAACGAATCTTTGCATATTTTGTCAAACAGCGTATGTTTGCATTTTTTGGCCTTAGCCCATATTTTGTTATATTTTCATAGAAAATTCTTATTTAGAGCCTATTTTAGCAATTTAAATGGCGTATGTTATAACGAATTTGCCATTTCTTTCTACATATATGTTTTTAAAATCCGCTCCACAGAAAAAAGTAAAAATGGACTTCAATTACGAAATTTGTAATATTAATTAATTTTTAATTGATTTTGCTCCAATCATCAAAATGATAATATTAATAACTAGAATAATTGATATTATTATTACTTCTTTTCCTTAAATAGAAGCAATGAGCAGAAAATTTTTGAAAATTTACTTAAATTTATTTTATTTCTGTACTTTTAAAGATAAATCTTTAATTTTCTTTATATTTTACTTTATATTTTTTTAACAGTTGTCAATTTATTAAAAAACAAAACTGTAAACCAATTAGAAAATTAATTATATCAATAAATCATATAATTAAATTCCAATATAAAGTTAATTAATAATTTTATTAAAAAATTATTTGAAATATTTTTTTCTGTGTCCCTAATAATTTTTATCTTTAGCATGAATAGTAAATAATTTAAAATTTAGCTAGAAAAATTATATTTTAAGAGCATATGAGCCGTTTACTTTATATATTAAGTAAATAAAGAAAATAATTTAAATTTTGATAAAACTATTATGTAAAAATTTAACTATTTTATTACAAACTCGTTTTTTTAATGAAAGGATTTATGTTACATTAAAATTAACCGGCTCAAATATTTTTAATTTTGAGGACATATTTTTCGATTCTAAGAGAATTAATTACTGCGTATATTAATGCTTTTTATAGCTAATTTTTCCCAGTTAATTATATAATTTTTAAAATGTTAATTAAGTATTTTTCTAAAATGTATCAAAATGAAATGTATTATGAAATAAATAGTCACATAACAAAACATAAAATGTATATATCTTCTAATAATAAGTAGAGTATATAAGGACAATTTTATGATTTAAAAGCAATGTCTATTTTTAGTTTATTTTTCTATTTATAAATTCAAAGAAATTTGACTTGCAAATTTTGTTTGCTATAAAATATAAAAACAAGGGTATGCGTTTTTTGTGTGTGATTTTTGACGTTATACTGATGCTCATATGTATGCATGCATTAATGCATATATTTGTGCTTAAATATATACATAAATAAAATGTTCTACATTAAAACGAAACTAAAGGTGTTTTTCGTAAAGAAAACTATATTATTCTGATTTAACAAAAATAAACCACTTCTGATGATATTATATATTTTAGAGGAAAAAAGGCTTAAAAGGTTTGGAATATTATATGTATATACATATATTTGTATAAATATAAGTGTAGTAGTTGAAGGTTTTGAAATAAAAAAAGGGTAATATTGTAATGAAACAAATACTACGTTTATACGCACTTCTTACTTGCCATTAAAAATATTGAAAAATTAAAAACATATCTGCAAAAGTAATTTACGATATCAAATCGTGATAAGTTAAACTATTTTCATAAAAATCGTAGGGCGTGGCTACTTCTTTTTACGTTCATAAAATTTTCGATAAAAACAGTAACATTTCCCCATTAGTTCCAACATATAAGCAGTGAGTTGATTATTTATAAAATATTTTTAATTGAAAAAAAAAAAAAAAAAAAAAAAAAACGGGCGTATAAACGTAGTAAAAGTAGGGAATATTTCTAAAAATTAGTTTAAAAATAAAAATTAAATAAATTAAGTTAATCTACATCTAAAGTCGAATAAAAAATGAATATATGTATCTATTAAAACTTGAATAAATTTTACGACTACAACCTAAAAAAATAAAGCAAAACCCATACATATAAATAAAAAGATTTTATAATACGTATTAAGAAACTAAATAATATTTGTACCATAAACACAGCATGAAACCCAAACTAAAATTACGCGTATTAAATTATAAAATCAAAATACATTACCACCTTTCTTTCTCTCTCTTTTCAACTAAACACTTTAAAACTATAACAAGTGTCAAATCTTTTCTAAAACATACAAGTTATGGGAAAAAGAAAAAACGAAAAGAAAAAAAAATAAATAAACTATAAAATTAAATAATTTTTTAAAATTGTCTACAAAAACCGCAAATGGTCAAATAAAAGTAAATAATTATCTCTAACATATATTTATGCCATAAACCGGATATCATGGAGTTTTTTAGCGGATGTGTTAAATTTTAACAAGCTCTTTATTTGCAAAACGGTACAGTAAAGAGCAAAATTATACAAAAATAATAATGTTATTTTTAACAACCACTAACACAAGGTGTGGGTTCAATATTTTTGTTAAAAATATTAATACCATTTATATAATAAAATAAAATATATTAAAACAAATGTTACTTTTGAATAAGGGTCTTTTATTGTTTAATAACAATAGATGATTTTTCCTTTATTGTGTTAAATATCATTTGTTTAGGCCTTTAATGATACTTTCTGAATTGAGGTTTTTGGAACAATTTTTTATCTGAATGTTATCATTAGAGTTGGATTCAATAGTTTTTAATCGCTTATACAAAAAAATGTTCATGGCCATTCTTCTTTTTTTTAATATAAATTTGCAAAATTATATAACAAATGGTTAGTTTCTTAAATTTGTATACTTTGTAGGGGCCAATTTAATTGTTTAAAATATGTTTACATTTGTAAAATGTGAATTTGCTTTCATATTATTTTTAAATTTTTATAGTATTAGCTAGTATTGCTAATGTTTTGTCCATCACTAAAAATCTTTCTCATAGTTTGTCTGGATGTTGAAACGTCCAAGTAAAATTATTTTTAGGTCTATTACTTTAATTTCCATTTCTAAATTCACTCTTGGGTATCATTAAGTAATAGAAAATATTTTTATACATATAAATAAAAAATAATTTGGCACACTTTAGCTTTTTGCAACAACTTGTGTCTGCATACAATAATACATGTTGATACATTTCGTTCCAGTTTGTGTTGTAATGTAAGTAAATATTAATTTTTTTGTAAATGGCGCATGCAATTCCTAATTTTTTTTAGTTCTTGTGTTAAAAAAATAAAAATAGATCAATTGGCAACAGTAGTTGCATGAGCTGGTAGTCTAGGGCAACAATTAGGATTTAAAAATACCCTATATTAGGCAAATATTTGTTAATATCTTAAAAAGTTTATTATCGATCAGATGATAATTTCAAAACAATAACCCAACAAACCAACTGATACGTAATGATATCATAATTTTGGTGATAAAGAAAAATTATATCATTTATAATTCTAAAATGATAAAGGTTGCTTTCTAAAAGGTACACTCGAAAATTATATCATCATTTTTTAAAATAACGATATTAGTAATGATATCGTTGAATACATATATGCTAAGATTGGATGAATATATAATACTCTAAATATTTTATCAAAAATTAATAAAATAACAATAATATACTAAAGTTCATCCTACTCCAAAATATTTTACATGTTGTACGAAAATTTTGTAATCCAAAGACAATTCCCCTATAAATCCGACCTGATATTGGTTCCTTTATCTTATCCTTTTTTTATTTTTTGCGATTCCACTTAAATTTGCTTTAAAATTTTAATTTTCATATAATGCATAATATAAATTATTCTTCTAATACAAAAATTTTCAATTTTATTTTCCTGAAAATGTCTGAAGTTTTTTTCTAAGGAAAAAATAATTTTGATATTTTATCATATAATTTTAAAATTATGATATCATTAAAGAACTGGTATCGTATCTTGGTTTGTTGGAAAATGTGATGCAAGAGAGTAAGAGAATTCGTGTAGCCAGCATTAGTTAGGTAATTGAATAGCTAAATAAATATTAAGTTCAGTATTCTAAAACGTTTATAAACTTTTAATATTGTAAGTATTTTAAGTGTATTCAAGTGTCGACAATGCCGAATTTTAGATTTTCTTAACACACTATTTAGCTTGCATGTGGCACGCGAGCCAACAACATCTTGTTAAGAAACAACAAAAATAACAGCAACAACAAAATTATGCCAAAATAATTGTAATGAGAACAAAATATACTACAAAACAACAAACATACTTCTTTCAAAACTAGCCATTTTGAGTTTTATACAAACAATAAAAACAACAAAAAAAAGTGAATTTTATAAAGCTCTCTTTAATACATGCATTTACTATTTAATATGACCAAAATACACAATATTATTTAAGGATGATACAACCAATTTAAGTACAAAATAAAAATAAAAGACAAAAGATCTCGAAAGACAGACAGTTGGATTTTGTAAAAGACTGTAAGTGGATGGAATGAATGGATAGTGGTGCTACAATTTATGCGGTTGTTTATAAGTCGTTCACACTATTTTGATTTGTTACTGGGATTTATATTACAATTCAATTTGTTTGTGTTTTGTTATTGTTATGTTAATATGACCAATAACAAATTATTGCTAAACTAAAAAAATCATATTGTTTAAAGTGTAAATGATTTATTTTATTTGATTTTAACATAATTATTGTTGTTTAATTTGATTTCTTAACGCTTTTTTTGTTCAATACATCTGCCTCAATTTATTGATATATGTCTGAAAAAAAAAAAAAATAAATAAACCAACCACAACATTTTGGTTAAAACTTAAAAAAAAAAACATTGGTAAATCCTATTAACACTACAGTGGTTAGTTGTTGGTGTTGCTACTTCTTAAATAAACTGTTGCTGTTGTTTAAAAGTTGGCAAGACGTACCGTTTTTTCTTTTTTCATTGAATTAAAAATGAAATTCGACAACTACATTTGTATTGTGGTAGGCAACAGTCATCATTATAGTCCATACATCGAAGCTCGCCGATGCGGTCATCATTTGTGTTGTGTTGTTTTGTTTTGTATCTTTGCCAATATTAACTTGAAATACTTGCAATCATTTCTATTATTTATTTAATAAAACTTTTTTGTTTGTTAAACCCAATAAGGCTTTGTTGGCTTTATATTACTCTGTAAATTATTATGAAAATGTTTATTCGTGTGTTCACATACTCATGTTATTGACCTGTTGAGCTGTATGACCTCTAATGCCTTCCAACCAATAAAACTTAGCAAAAAAAAGTTTATAATTATGTCTGGCACAAACAGCCTTGACTATAGAAAGGTTCTATTAGGGATTTGAACAACAAATCATAAAATATTTATTTATTATAAAAGTACTCCCTATGGAATCCTAAATAATATAAAGTTAATATAAATAAATTCCAATTCATAAGCACAAACCCTTTTTAAATAAAGAGACAGTTTCATGTTATGAGAATTTATCTTAATTTTTTTATTCTATTTAAAAATGGAAAGTTGCAATGTACCAAATGTTTTAAGCTACTGTATAACCTTTATGTTTAAGCTCCATGGTATTATTTAATTTAATTGATAACTATTAAGCTTATTCTTTAAAAAAATTTCAATAACTTATTTTTAATTAACAAAAATTTCTTTGCCACAAATAATTATACTTCAATGTCACCACATTAAGAAAACACTCATGTCAAATGAAAAATATTGATTTTTTCGAAACTAATTAAATTGTTAATCTTCAACAGACATGTTGGTTGCTGTGAAAAAGATAATCTGAATGATAATAATTTTCAAAATTGTAATTTACTAAAATGAACTTTAAATTAAATAAACAGTCACAAACTAGCAGACATACACACACGCGCTCATCACTAAAATGATGCTCAAACTTATTATGAAGTTTTGGAAAATGGTTGCAAGTGGCATCAGGCATAGAGTGGAGAATTGGGGTGCGTGTGCAACTGCTTCATAGTATGTCAATTATGATTATATATATATATATATAGTAAACAAATATCTCACAGAGCACATAATTCAGGAATGATAAAAATATGTATGTGTCAGTCATATGGAGTCTGACTGTCCGTCCGTCTTTCTGTCTGCTTACAAGTTTTATCATATGTGTCATTATTTTCGGTGTCTCTCAGTTTTATTGGTTTCTTATTAACACATTGTAGCCAATAAATTTTTATGTTAACGAGCTTAGATGTGAATATTATTTAAATTTTTTTGTTTTGTTCTCTACTTTTATTTTTTTGTCTATTGTTCAGATTTTATTAACGTACGGCAGCAGATTTGATGGCGGTTTTTTTAATCTTTTACCGTACACGAGCTTAATAAAATTCAAAACAATTATTTATTTTAAATGAAACTAGTTTTTTCTTTAGAAGAAATACACTTAGAAAATGTTTGCTTAGAAGATGCAAGTCCAGAAGCTTAAAAAATTACAAATCTTTTAGCTAAACTTACAATAATCTATGTGTATAGCACAACAAATATTTGCACCTACTTCCAAATAATACATTATTACCTTTTTTTGCATATTTTGCAGCCCTTGGCAACATATTTTACAATTCTTTGTCCTTTACAAAAATGTGGGTTTATTGTATCTTTTTAACTTTTATTTCTTTCAAAAATGTGGTTGCTACTTTGATTTTGTCCCTTTAATTTAATTTTTCTTTCAATAGACGTGTGCAATATAAAAGTTATATAAATGCACGTGACATCTGAGCCTCAGTTGCTTTTACTCCTCTTCTTTTTTTTTTTTTTCAAGTTCCCCTCTTATTTATTGGATTTTCTTTATTTTCTTTAGCATTGGACAATGAAATCATCTATAACAAAACATTAAAGAATTTGTAAAGAAACAAGTCGAAACATTTTTTTTTTTTTTTTCAGCAGCCTACCTCTTCCAAGTCATCCTTTCGTGTATTTGTAGTAAAACAGCAAACACAATGTCATTGTTTTAATATTTAAAAGTGTTTTTGCTGTTGTTGTTGCCGTTGTAGTGCTTTTTGTTATTTGAGTCTAAGCACTTTGGAGCTCATGCATGCTTTGTCGTCAGAATTGGATTAAATATCCAGGCAAATGTAAGCAACCCTTACACAAAATACTCTAAAGAGAATTGGTTTTAATGCGTTTCTTTGGATTCTTCAACTTGAACATCGACTTTTACAACTTGGTACTCGGTACTTGTTGTCTACATTTTCTTCATTCTTAAGAATTCACACTGTCTATGTAGAAGTTTAATTTTTTATCGTTTGAAATTGAAAACAAACTCATCGCACTCATACACCAAGAACAATAATAACAGATACACTAAGGGCCACTTTTTACGATGTCGATTATATATATTTAGCAGTAAAACGTAGCTTAAGCCATTAATGATGTTTTCCAATAATAGATTAATTATCTGGTATATAATTTAGGTTTAACTCAGCTATATTCGCCAGTTAAACTCAAGTTAATACTAACATAAACATCTGAATATGAAAACAAAAATCAACATATAATGAAACATTTTATATTTTATAATATATATAAAAAAAAAGTAATAAATTAAGTGCATAGATTTTAATTTTTATTATATTTAGCTTGTTTCTTTTGTTTATTCAATTTAAAACATTATCATCAATTTAACAAAAAAAAAAAAAAAAATCACCTCTGTTTTCAAAATTCAGTATGGCAATGTTGGCATATTTGATAATTTTAATTTACTACTGAAAAACTAAATTTTTAGTTAAAGCTCGTTGAAATTTGTTTGTGGATTAGCTTAATAAGAAGTAAAACCAAATGTAACTAATAACTAGCTCTAAAAAGTTTATTTTTTGCGATTTATTTTCATATGCCACATGATCATTTTATAGAAATAATAATGTTTGCAAAAATGTATATAAATAACATTGTATTTATTACTTTATCACTGAGTGTATGAACCTACTCATATGTTTATAAGGTGTGTAGGTGGGACTTAAACGGAAACGTGATTTTTCTACGTTTTTACAAATTTATTTCTTAAAATTTTTTTTATTCTGGCTTATTCTTTAATTTTTTGCAACTGCTTTTTATTTTTATTGTTATTGTAACTTTTTCTTAAACGTCTAGTTGTAGAAAACAAAGGAAAAAATATCTATATATATAAAAATTAATGTGTGTTTGTTTGTTTGTATGTATGTATGTTTGTTTGAAGTCTATAGCCGCCTAAACGGCTAAACCGATTTTCTTGAATTTTTCACAGTGTGTTCCTATATGCCTGGAAGGAAAAATAGGCTACTTTTTATTTTGAAATTCCATGTGGGCGAGGTGACACGCTCACTTACTAAATAACTATTAAAAGTAGTATATCTCGGAAATTGATAATACTAGAGTCCTAAAATTTTGCACGAACAACTTTGACACCTATGTGAACATTCTGGAAAAAAAATAGGCAAACTAGCAATAGGGGGTGTGGCACATCCCACGCCAAATATTGCTTGCCAATACCAAATGCTGTAAATTTAGGAAACTATAACAGTTACATTTCCCAAATTTTGTACAATAAACTTAAGTGTCAATGTGAACATTTTGTGCAAAAATGGGCGGAAAAGAAATAGTGGGCGTGTCATTTCTCATGTAAAGTTAATACCAAAATTTTTATATCTGGGAAACTATAAAAGTTAGAGAGCTCAAATTTTGTACGACTAGCATTAGCTGGACAAAAATTGGTACACTACCAATAGTGTGCGTGGCACCTCCCATATAAAGAAAATATTAAATTATCATATCTGAGAAAATATGAATTTATGAAAAATATGGGCGGACTAGAAGTAGGGGGCATGGTACCTCCCATATGAATTAAATGCAAAAATTCGTATATCTGGGAAACTATTGGAGTTGGAATGCTAAAATTTTGCACAAAGAATTTTGACATACATGAAAACATTTGTCTAATAAATTAGCGGATTATGGGGGTATGGTCCCTCCCATAAAAATTAAATACATCTGGGAAACGATTAGAGTTTGAATTTTCAAATTTTGCACGGGAAACATCTATCTATATATCTATCTAATTTTTAAGAAAAATGTTATATTTTAATTACTAAATAATTGCTATGTATTTCATTTCGGGGGGTGGCGAAGCACACCGGGTATTAGCTAGTAAGTCTATAACAATTTCTTTAACAAACCATGACATTATTTGTCAAGTATCATGGCAATAAAATAAAATTGACTTTATAACTACGTAAAACATAAATTTCAAACTTTTCACTTTTGTTGCCTTTTGGCCTGCTCTACAAAGTAAATCCGTTTCAAATCAATTAAAGATGTTTTACAAAGATTTTGTTTTTTTATTGTTAAACAAAATTAAATAAAAACGGAATTTTGTTTAAATATGTTCACCCTTAAACAATGATATGTGTCAAATTTTTTTTACATAAAAAATTAAAAACTTTAAATATGATTATAATTTGATTATTCAAAATGTACTTAAACGGTGTTTGACACTGATTTGTTTTGTTTGTTTGATAAAAATAAAAACAAAAAATTAAATTGGCAACTTCTTGTCATTTTTCATTACTTTTTTTCTTAACGTTTATTTTAAATAATTTTATTTTAAATTTATCTCTTTTTTTAATTTACCCTTAGAGGCATAAAATAACGTTTTTTAGTTTTGTCGGCTTTTTTTTTTTTGTCTGTGTTATATTCATTATTTATATCTGTGTATCTGATGTTTGATTTTTTGTGTCACTCATTCTCTTTAGAATTATTTCCTTGGGTTCTGTCAAGTTTTTTTTATAGATTCTCTTTTTTGTATGTAAAAATTCGAGTGTCACATATGACTTTTTAATGCCTCGAGTGTCATGTTAATGTGTGCTTAAATGTTAAAAGTTGTTGCTGAAATTATGATTTTTTTCTTGGGATTTCTCTGGGTGTTTGAGTTTGGGAAACCACAATTTAATAATAACTTTTGCTTGATAGAGCAGAAAAACAACAACAGCATTAAACATTGTATTTCAAATAAGGCCAAAAGAATTAAAAATATTTGTGTAAAATGTATTAAAGAACTTTTTTGTTAGAGTTTTAAGAAAAAATAAACAATATTCCACTCAGCCCATTTTAAAATGAAAGTGAAATATTTTGAGTTCTTTTTGTTTTTCTTGCTTTCACTTTATAGCTGTAAATTATGAATTTAAATATTATTTTATATTGAAAATTTAATCTTAAATAGAACTTTAGGTCTATTGTTCCTTAAACCCAAGAGAAACACAATGTAGTGACATAATTCTTAAAGAAATAACTTATTATTGTTCTGAGCAAAAAAAAAAGTTATTTAAATTAACTATACAAAAATATGAACCTGATTTATACACTTAGAAAAATATTTAATTATTTAATTTTAATTTATTTCTTTGGGAGTTTTCTACATATGGCTTAAGACATTTATAATTTATAAATCGTGTACTTACACGGACCGACAGAATATTTCGTAGATTCATTGAATACTGCCTGTATCAAACTATATATTGGTCAGTTTTTTTATGTATCTCAAAAATTACATATTAAATATATATACCACCTTAATAAAAACTTATCTATTAATGCAAAAAGTATCATCATCATCAATATTAAAAGTGTTCGTGCGTATCTCTATCTATATTAGTATTTAATTATTTGCATTTGTATATGATTTAAGTATTTCGTTTATTTTATTTTAGTTATTTCGTTTTTGTTTATTTAATTATTTAGCATTCACACTGGTATTAATATTAATTTATGGTTTGTTTTTGTTTGATGTTTTTTCAATACATATTTGTTATAAACACTAATAGGATTTTTTAAGGTATCATATATATATATATATATTGGTTTTAATGCATATATTTTTTTATACATATATTTTTTTTTCATGTATTGTTTTTTAATATTTTTGCCAAATAGACGTGATTAGGTTTGTTAATAACATAAAACAATAACAAATATATACATTTTATTATTATTTAATTAATATTTTTTGTTTTACTAAATGTATTGTTTTATATTTAAAAAAAATGGACGACAATTGCAAACCATATTTGTGCCGACTAAATCTATGGAATCGAATTAATTTTATCACGAAAATATTTTGATTGCGGAATAATAAGACATCAGTGTTAAATTAGATATAATGCAAAAATTAATTTATTATAGAATATAATAAGACTTGGACAAAATATAGTCTAATTAGAAGTAAGTTTTACATTGAAAGAATGACATCAAAATTACAATAAAAAATAGTATTATTACTTAGTATTGAAAAATGTACAGTTCTCTAAAAGAGTCACCTACTCAGATTCTAATACTTTGATATCACGTGTAAGTGTACATCTTTTTTTTAATTAATAAATCAAACCTCTTTAAAAAAGTTTTTAAAATCAACAATAAATTACAATATAACTAAATAAATAAAAAATCTATAAAGAAACTTTGAACTTTTACAGCCTTTTAAATACCCAAACCGATTATTTATCATTTAAGGATTAATGATAATAAAAAATGCTAGAACTGAACAACAAACAATTCATATATAAAAATGGATTAACAATATCAAAACAAAAGTTTAACTAATGACGAGACAGGCGACTTTTAATAACAGGAACCTAAATATTACGCTCCACCTACACCCAACACCCAATAGTTTGCCCTTGCTTTTCCTCTTTTAGCCTCTTTTTAAACCGACTAAAAATAAACAATAAACTCATTCATTCATTCACTCATTGATTGTTTAGAATCCAAATGTCATAATAAATCAAACCTTTAGCCGTGAAAGTTCTTTAAACACATTCTTTTTTATTAATTACGAAGGGGAAGTTTCTGAAAATAGTGTAATAAGTTAAAAATATGTATTTCGATAAACAAATGTGTGTGTGTCTGTCTGTATGTTGATTCTAGATAAAATTGTATTTATTTCAAAAATCCATAGATTTCTTAGAAACAAAATATTATTTGTAGTAAAAAAAAAAAAGAAAACATCTTTGGAAAAACCCCTTCACGGAGTAAAATTTTTCTAGATTTTTATGGTTTTAAAATAAATGTTTGGTAGTGTTGAGGTAATTAAATTGTTTAAACAAATTTCATTTCTTTTCATTTTCATATTATTTGGTTATAAAATTAAGTGGTCTGAAAAGTGTTTCAAATTTCATGTTACGAAACTAAATTGTTTCTGTCGTAAATTGTGGCAGACCTAAATGGTAAATAAATACTTAGAGGCCAGGCTATGCCACAAATAATTTAATTAATAAAAGCAAAAGAAAAATCACTTAAAACACTAAATTATTGTGCTATAAATATTCCTTAAACTAACGCAAAATTTTTAAAATGTAAAGGAGGATCCAAAGTAAAAAAGTTTAAATCTTGATTTTAATAGGTATTAAAATTAATAAAGTGTGATCTTTATATGAAATTCAGCCAAAGTTCGCCAAATCGAGCCATAGAATTTTAAAAATAAAATTCATTTTTTTCTTTGTTCATAATCTATTTTTATAATCTATTATAATCAAAGTAAAATTCCGATTATTTTGAATTTTTGTCTAGCTAATCAAAAATATCTTGCATTTTTTTTTAAATTTTAATCACACAAAAAAATAAATCTAATCATTAAAAAAGGCGACGACAGTAAAAATCAGTTCTTTAAGCATAAAAATAATCCAAAACAAATTTTAATTTATGGATCCATTATAAATAATGGAAATCCCATAGAAAAGTTATTCCATAATAAAGTTAAGGACTGACTTATCTACCAAAACAAATTAAAATATAACCCAAATACATTTCCAATTGCACATTTTCCACAAGGTATATAAACTTTAAATTTAGTAAAGAGCTTATTAGTTTGCAATTGAAAAGTAAACATGAAAGTTTTAGTTCTTTGTGCTCTTTTGGTGGCCTGTGCCAATGCCGCCTCATTCCCAAATATTGCTCAAAAACTATTGCCCAGTTTTGCCACGGGCTATATTATTAAGGGAGAAGAAGCTGTACCCCATTCAGCTCCTTATATTGTATCCTTGAGCAGAACCTCTAAGCACTCTCATATCTGTGGTGGCACCATCATCAACAAGAACTGGGTATTGACTGCTGCTCATTGCATTAGCAATCCTGTGGGTATGGGTGTTGTTGCTGGTCTCCACAAGCGCACTAATTACGATGCTAAGACTCAATCCCGTGTAGTAGACTATGGCAAGGTACATGAAAACTACAGTGGTGGTGTTGGTCCTTACGATATTGCCATTTTGCATGTTTCACAACCATTCGAATTCACCGAATGGGTACAACCAGCTGTATTACCTGCTCCAGAAGAAATTCATGAAGGAGAAACTCATTTGTATGGTTGGGGTCAACCTAAATCATATGTCTTGACTGCTGCCAGTACTTTGCAAACTGTTACCACACAAATTGTTGAATTCAACAAGTGCAAGGCCACTTTGCCCGCCGATGCTCCCATTCACGAAACCAACTTGTGCTCGGACTCTTTGCAACAAAGTATTTCCGCCTGCAACGGTGACTCTGGTGGCCCATTGGTCAAGGAGTATGAAAATTCTCCCGCTGAATTGATTGGTATTGTTTCATGGGGTTACATTCCCTGTGGTTTGGCACAATTGCCTTCGATTTACACACGTGTCTCTGCATACATTAATTGGATAAATCAAGCTCAGACACAATTTTATATGGCTTAAAGGGATTTTTAAACAAATAATAAAAATTATGATTTAAATAAAAACATATTTAAGGAAATCGCCTAAAACAATTGCAGAATTTGTTTCTTTTATAGGTAAATACGATTTAGACTAACTTAATGTTTAACATAAACATTCCCTTCATAAATTAATCAATTTTATTATTTTTATAATTAAGTCCAGTAAGGAAATGAACGATTACATAACTTATTAAAATTTCTTAAGTAGAACAATAACTTGTTAAAAAATAAGAGAAGAAATAGTTGCAATTGGTTTTGGTCCAGATTTCAAAAAGATCGGCAAATAGTTGAAATAACTTAATTAGATTTTTTATTTATAGATAAATTGTGCTGAATTTTTATTTCGAAAATAATATATTTAATCGCTGGACTATGTAATGGATTTTTTAAATCATTAATCACTAATCTTTGTGGTTTAAAATTTTAGAACAACAATTATAGAACAAAATTTCAACATGAGACAAAAAATTTAAAGACCGTAAAAAGTGGGTGTTTAAATGTGTCAAAATGTTCAAAATATTTTTTTTAGAAAAAAGATAAAAAAACATACATACATAAATACATATATAGGCCATTAAATTACTATATTCACAAGAAATAATATAGTTTAGAGTAGAATAATTTCTTATATGAATCAATTTACGATTTATCCTAAAATCTCATACAAGTTTGTATTAAGAAAAAAGAAATATTTCGTTTATTTAAATTAAAAATTAAGAAATATTTAAAAGTACGTACCCTGCAGGCGATGAGCCTTGACTAGCAGACTTAATACTACCAGTAGTCATTTGTCTTTGTGGCACTGGATGATGTAATGGTGATGAATTGGGTGTTTTTGTAACAATATTACCACTACCACCACCAACACCACCATTCGAGCGCTTAGGCGACGTAGATTCCGGCTGCTGTTGCTTAACACTAGTAGTTGTAGAATCTCGGTTAGAATCGCCGTTACCAAGTTGTTGTTCCATCATTTGGACTTTTAACATTTTGTTTCCTTATTTATTAAACTTTTTACTGAGAACTTTTTGAAAAAAAATTCTTGCAGTTCTTTTTTTTATTATTTCAACGACTTAAATTAATATTTGGTGTAAAAATATTTGGTTTATGTGTAATTAAAATTTACATATGAAATGCCAATTGATTTAAACTCACAACTATGGTCACTTATTTAAGACATTCTTTTATATTTTTATTATTCTTTCATTTTATGTAAATTTATTATTAGAGTTAAATTTCATTTAAATCATATTTTTATTTATATTTTTTACTAATCATAAATTTTATTGATCTAAAAATAATAAAAAAAATATACTTTTTTATATTTTTTTTTTTTTAAAGGTGACCTTATATTTATTATGTTAAATAAATTATTTTTTTTTATACATTTAAAATTAAATTTTTCTGGTTACATTTTTTATATTTTTTTTAACATGTTCTCACAATCTGTCACGGTAATAAAAAATTGTTTATTGAATTATTTTCTTCATTTTAATAAAAAAACATACTCTAAAATATTATTTTCTTTGCCGAATAAATACAGAGAAATAATTCAATTTATTAAAGAAATCCGTAGCCAGACTCTGTGGCTCCAGTTTATTTTAAATAAATTACGTCTACCAACAACAACAATAACACGAAACAAAAAAAAAAAAAAAAAAAATAATAATAATAATAATAAAAGCAGCAGCAAATGATTGTTTAGTTAAATATTTTTATATTTATGTTTTACTCAAAAACAAAAAGAGACCAGCAAAATTTTAATAAAATCGCCAATATTTAAAGAAAGTGTCAAAAGAAATTTATTAAGAAGTAACAATAGTAAGAGTAAAATTATGTCAATAGAAGCTGTCAAATCAAGCTTTTTTATACTAAGATTGAATTTTGTTTTTTTAAATTTGGGATTAGAAAAGTGTTAGCATATTTTAAAGACAAATTAATATAGATTTTGATTATTAAATCAGATCCAGATAAAGTGCTTAGTAGTTTTAGATGTTGAATAATAAAATTACACACAACTAAAGAAAATATTATCGTTTTAGTGAATCAGTATATTATTAATTATTTTAAGCGAACTTTTATAAAACGTGATATTATACATAAGTTCACACAACATTCTTATTTAAGATTTATTCATAAGGACTGCACACAAAAATTTTAGTGCTTTTAAAAATTAATTCAAAGGTTAATCTCTCTAAAATTTTTACTTTGTCGAAGTCTAGTCAATATTAAGTATTTTTTTAATATTTTTCTTTTTCTATGTCTTAATACATTTCAAATGAAAAGTTTACTGGATTCCCTATACAGAAATTGGTACATAGCAGCACCATTTTTTTGATGCCACTCAGTTACTTTTTTTGCTGAAATAATTAGAAGATAGATAAGGTCAGAAATATTATAATTCACTGCGTTTCATAATTATAGGAAAGAATACTTTTTGATGGCACTAATTTGCGCACATTCCTTCAAAACAAATGACACTTATCATTTGTTTTGAAGGAAGTGCTTTTTTTCCCACATGTATAAATTTTGATTTCTTTACACGATGTTCATCTGAAACATTTCTCAAAACTTTGATGATGTAGAATTCATGACCAGAATGTTGTTAAAAGTCCACCAATGCGTACTTTTTATCACTCTTAGAGCAATATTCATATTTTTGGAAAGTATTAATCTCAATAATTTTCATTCTCTCTTTTGCCTTCTTCACATATTTTCTAGCGTTCCTATTAGAAACTTTTTTTTTACTTCGTTGGTTTTCAGTCTAGACATCTTTTCTTTTCAGATAAAATATACAGAAAATTTTAAAGAATTAGTCACATTCTACCTAAAGATGTAGAGATATTGTTTTCAAATTTTATTTTTTTCGTGCGCAGTCCTTATTTATACTAACAAATTATATGCAATCATTCTTTTTATTCGATTACATACATATTTACTGAATGTATTACAACACTTGGTTACTATTGCCATCTAACATGCCATCATCGTCATCTGTCTGTCAAACGTTTTATTCATTCTCTCTATTTGTCTGGTATGTCAAATGTATACTGTTCTCAAAATATGTCTATTTAGTATTTTTATTTTATTTTATTTTTTTGTTATTTATTTACTTGTTGTGATTTTTATGATTTATGTTACTATTTACGAATGATAAGTCTATAGTTCATTTGTATTATTTCTCTGTTTGTGTCTCCCTCACCCATCACACAAAAAAAAAAAAGAACAAATTTTGTATCAAAGTGTCAATTTACTGTGTAACAATTTTGTAAAAATGCAATAACTACAATAACAAATGTAATAAAATATTTTGATTTTGCACATTCATACATATTTATGTAAGTACACATGTGTATGCTGATGGAAAAAAAGAGAGCATGGGAAATGAAATGTTTCCGTTTGGCTTTAATAGTGCAAATTAAAAAGGAAATGTAGAATAATTTAAAAAATACTCATACTAATGAACTACAAACTAAACTAAATAAAAATTTTCGCAAAAAACTGAAACAGGTGATTAAATTGAATTGACTGTGAATACACTGAACGAAAAAAAGAGTCTGAATTTGAAAACTCACAACGTAACAAACTAAATATAATAAAAATACTCTGTTTTAGCTAGTTAAGTATGTACTTATTTATTGTAATACATATATAAAACAATTAGATTAAAAAAAAAAAAACATTTTAAAGAATTTTTTTTAAGATTTTGTTCCGCATTTCATTTGAAGTTATATTCTATTGCCTTTAATTGTTGAAAATGTAATTTAAAAAGTCGTCATATATTTTTTTTTTTTACTTTTAACAAATTTCACTTAATATTGTTCAAAATAATTATTTTACTATTATTAATTACTATTTATTTACTTTTTTTTTCTAAAAAAAAAAAAAAAAATGAAAAAAATACCAAAGAATATGTGTACAATTATGCCATACGTGAAGGCCAAATGACAATTATGAATCCAAGATAAGATTACATTACTAAATGTATGAAAAATTACTATTATGTGTGTGTGTGTACTTATTGTAACTAATATAAATGTATTTGTTCGATAAATACAGGTATGATTGAATGTTTATCAACATTAAGTGACGTCTATTCAAAAGTTTTTTTTTTTTTTTGTTTGTTTTAGATTAAATATAAAAAAAATATTATTAATATGTTTGCTCAATAAATAAAACAATTAATAAAAAATTTTAAGAAACTACATTTTTGTTTTGGAAAACAAATGTAGAAAAGTTTTTAGTTTAATAATAATTTTAAACAAAACAAATCTTTTGTTATTTAACTGATTGTTGCATTTCATTGTATTTTTAAAGATTTAAAGAAAGAAAAAGAAACATTTTTGTTTGTTAAAGTGTCAACAAAATAAATATTATTTCACGTGTTGCAGCAGTATTGTCTTGTTTGCTTGGTTAAATATGTAGATGATGGAATTGGTATTGATGCAACACATGTTTCTTTTTTTTTCTGTTTTTGTTGCTTTCAATTTAACTGACTGACTAACTGGCTGTATGTATATTATATATGTTTACTTATACGCTTTGATATGTTGGGTCTTTAAGTATCATAGTGCACATAAATGTAACGATGCATTCATTTATCGTTGGTCTGGATTCATGATATGAACATCTGATCTAGTAATGTGTTTGAATATTTTTATCCACAATATATTGAACAAATCCTACATATTTTATTTTTTACATACAAATGTGATAGCTGCTGCAAACAACGTATGTATGTCATTTTATGGTTCTTGCATTGCATTTATATGTTAATTCATGTTTCCTTGAAAAATAATACCAATTAATATGTTCAATTGTAAACAAAAGTCCCCATTTCGTACTCACTCGTACGTACACATATGCGAGTTTAATTTTATACAAAATAAACAATTTAAAATAGATTATTTTATCTGTTAATGTACGCGGGCATTGTTCATTGTAAGATTGAAATCAAAAAGAAAAATGTGGTTACATTTGGAATAATAGCTAGCGAATGGTCAATATTTAATAAGCGACAGAAGAAAAATGTATACATACATATATGTACATAAAATGGATTATTTAATGGATAATTTAATAGATGCTTTAGTTTTTTTTGGAATCCTTAAGATATGTACCTTTTCATCAGTAATTAAAATAATTTTCATCAAACTCAACAGGGCTTTTGTCAATCATTTATTAAATATATTAGTTCTCAATATTTCCAGTTAAAATAAAAGTTACTTCATTTAAAATTATAGACTTTTTCTTATTAGTTCCAAAGAAACATTATGAATTTTTGTTATAATATGAATGATGTTGGTGAAGCGCATTTAAAGCCATGGCATATATTTTATAACAACTCCTTATAAATACGAAATTGTATAAAATGTTCTCTAAAAAATTACACATTTTAGCATATAGATTACTTAAACGAATAATGTTATAATAATATTTACAAAATGCTAAATTTTCCAAATATGTTTAGAAGCATGTGTTCCAAAAAACATAAGAAATTGAAGAGTACTAAAAGTATTTAATCATTATTTTTCCATCAGAACTCTAACTCAAAATTTCCTTTAAATAACAATGTATGCACGAAAAACAATATTTTTCTCTTAATCTTTATTGTAAATGACCTTCCTCAAGTCAATTAAAATTCACAGCATAGATTAATACAGGTTTGAAATAATACAAAACATTTATATGGAAATGTTGCATTTTTAGAATCATTAAAAAAAAGCTACAAAAAATGCATCAATAAACTCATTAAAAAAAACATACTAAAAGCCAACATTAAAAATGATCATAACAGAACCACAACTTGTTAAACAAACAAACGTTAGCAACGTTCAACAGCATTAAATAAATTTTTTTTAATAATTCAACAACAAATCGCAACAAAGTTGTTATTGCGTTGGCTTTTCTGAACCGATCCAAAATATGATTTGCTCCAATGCCCATCCATCCATACGTCTGTTGGATGCGTTCATAGAAGTTCAAAAATCATAATGAAAAATTCTCATAATTTAAAAAACCATTGCTACCTACCAAATGCACCACTACGAAAATTATGGGTAGAAGATACAAAACATATACATAAATATCTGCAGATTTTCGTTATTTTAAGAGAGACAGCATGGAGCAAACAGACAGCCAACACGCGAATTTAATTAATGGCTTTAGCGGTTTTACTTCATCAGGTTGATAGGAACGTGTTGCGTGCCCTCCATTCTTGAATAATGGCAAACAAAAAATTTATAAAAGAATTCAGTTCTTTTCATTTTTTCATGTTGCTGCCACTTCTCTATTTTATGGCCAACATATTTGGTGATTGGCCCACAGCCAAGTAGTGGTACTAACGCTGGCACCAGTTGCTGTTGTCGTCAATGTTGCAGAGAGTTTTAACAAAGTTTTTTTTTTATGTATTTTATATCATTTTTTTTTTATTTTTGTAAAAAGATGTTGTGTATTGCAGTTCATGTTATTTCTGGATTTGTGAGTAGTTTTTTGTGTGATTTTTACGTGTTCATGTTTACAAAATATTTTTGAAAAAGATAGATTTTTCTTGACTAAAGGAATGTGGTTTTTGCACCTGTTTTCACATTGTAAACTCCGCCGTAGGACGGCCAGTATACTGAGTTTATCATAACTTTCGAGTATCGGATTTTATTTTTTTTTTATAACAATGCAAAAATGTACTAAATATTAAATGATATCGACCGACATAGTACATATATTTTTGTAACAAATAATATATGTATAGTTTTTTATTCATTTTCAGCGTTTCAAATTTTATATAAATCGTTTCAACTGCTCCTTTAGAAAAACAAAGGCTGATCCATGCAGTTTTTATGTGTTTGTGCAAATATTGTAACGCAGAGAAAAAATCTTCCGACCACGACATTAAAGTATACCGTTCGACACAGAATCACATTCTGAGTCGATTTAACCATGTCCGTTCGTCTATTCGACTGGCTGGCTATCCATGTAAAAGTTGCGCGCAAAGTACAGATCGCAATTTTGAAGATAATTTAATTAAATTTGATACATATATATATATATTTTATATATATATATATATATATATATATATATTTTTTTTTTTTTTTTTGTTTTGCATAAGAGTAATTCCATTCTAAATTTAAAAAATTTTAAACCTAGATTACCGATTTGCATAAAATTCGGTGCATACATAGTGGAGGACTCATAATCATGTGAGATGAATTTTATTAATTTTTATTATGAAAACTGTGGCAACTCTATAGCTTTAAGTGTGATTAACTGATTTTTTTAAATGGCCAAAACTTTTGTTGTATAAAAGATATCAAAATAATTTTTTTTTGCAATAAATTTGTCAAAGTTAGTTTTTTAAGATGTCATATAAAAATTTAACAAAAATTAGTTTGAACACATTTTTTTCTAAAAATTATCTTAAAAAGTCCATCTTTAATTTTTTTTATAATTTTTTGTAGGAAGCTCTATCGGTATACTTACTATAGACAAAATTTCAGAGAGATCAAATTTTTAAAATTTAAAATGGAATTACTCATAAGGACAAAGCCTATTGAATTTGGTCATGATCGGCCCATTATTTCACAAATGTTCTCCCGGAAGAGTTTTAACACTCTTAAATACATTAAAAATATAGATATTTTAATGAAGTTTTATGTTAGAATAAATCCGTAAGCCAAATTTCGTGAAGATCGGTTCATAATTGACCATAGCTCCCATATGAACCCTTCTTTCGAAAATCACTTTAACGTGCATAAATCCCATAACAATTTTAGTATCAACTTAATATTCGACACAACTAACAATTTTATAAGTATAAATAGCAGTGCAGAATTTTATGAAGATCGCATCATAATTTACCATAGCTCCCATATAAGACCCGATTTCGGGAATCACCCAAAAGTGCATAAATACATGTGAATCTTAGTATCGATGTAATATTCTGTATTAGTATATTTTTTTTATTTTACACTTAGTACAAAATTAGGTTCATAATTGGTCGTTCTTGACCGATTGTATCTTTTTCTCTCGTTTTTTAATTGTAAATCTTTATTATGACCCTAAAGAATATTTTCCGACATTTACTTTTTGAAGATAGTTTCATTTAAATATTGGTCGCGACTAGGCTAGGATTCGAAAGGTCCAATCTTCAATCACACTTTCCAGCATTGCTACTATTATCTAGCGAATTACGCAGTAATGTGGACTTCCAAGGCTTGAATAAAAGCTGGCTTATCGACGAAAACTTTTTCAATTTTGAGTCTCTAAAATTATTAAAGTGTTCCGAAAATTCGACCTGTTACTTATTTAGTTTTAAAAAGTTTATAAATAATAATTATTGAGTAATTTCCTGATTTCTTTGAATATTAATAAAACGAAAGTTAATTTATCACTTTTGCAAAGAAAATTTACTTGCTTGCCCACTAAAAATCTACGATGATTATGATAAAGATGATGACGACGACGTTGTTCTGATGTACTACAAGTAGCATTTGGATGATTAATTTGTTGCCATTGAAACAAGTGTGTTTCGGGACGTACACACATACATACAGACATACTTGTATGGCTCGTTTCTTTTATTATATTATTACTTTTTCTGTTATAAATAATCTTATCGGGAAATATTTATTAACAAAAAAAAGTTTTATATTAATTTCTAGGAGTATTAGCTACACTGAAAAAAAAATGACATTTAGTTTTCACTTTATTAACACTTCAGTGAAGCTGACAACACTTAATATTTACAATTAATTTAGAATTTTGAAAATGGTAACACATTTGATCAATTTTATAGTTCAGTTCAATTATTCATACATATATTTTCATAATTTGTTGTGAAAAAAGACATGCCCACCCACCCTAACTGTTTGTTTACGCTTTAATATTTTTGCCAACACATTTGTATGTTCCGATCATCATACCAAATTGTTTTTAATTTCTTTTAAGTACAATTTTTATACCCATTTTAGATTCAAGTTGACTACTTAAGAATTCTTATCGAAAATTTCTTTTTTACCTAATGATATTTTATAATCAATAGTAAAAATTTCACACTACAGAAGCTATTCATTCTACTAATTAAAACCATGATAAAGATATTGAAATGACAAATTCTTCGTCAAAGCTCCATATCATCTTACTCTGAATCTCTCCATTTTATCACTCTGTACGAGTATTTTTTAACATTTTAAAATCATTTCATTTAATAACGGCATTCAAAGAAACCAGAATTAATTTTATTTTTATTATTATTATTATTTTTTTTGTACACGCACAATAAAAAAAGAGATCGGTTTAGGTAAGAAACAAAAAATGCATTAATACTCATATTGCTCACAAATACACTCACTTATGAGTTTCAGTATGCAAATTAAGTTTCAGTATGCTAAAGAGAACAGAGATCATGATGAAGTTAAGATGCGTATAAGAAATGCATTAAAAATTATGTATAAATTATTAATGAAAATTAAAAGAGGGAGGGAGGGAAGTAAAAGAAACACACTGTCAAGTTTTTATATTGTTGTTGTTGGTACATGGAAATTAAGTTGTTTTTTTTTATGATTGTTTATGTTGTTGTTATTATTGTTATTAATAAGAAACCGTTATTGACAACTACTCATTTAATGTAAATTTATGAGTTTTTACTTTGATTTTTTTCTTGTTTTTACTTTCTTTTTTTTAACGCTCAATAACACTTTTTTGTAGTAGTAGTGGTGGTTAATGAACTGTATTTGACAATTTAGTTGTGGTTGCTGTCAGTATTATTAAACGATTCCTTTGACACTTTTGATTGAATGTGGAAATTTTTTTCATGTATTCATTCAATGTTGTTGTGTTATTTTTAAACAGATACAATTAATTTATTAAATAGACACGTGACAATTTTTGGCAAAATATACAGACACATTAAAGAAAATAACAATTATATATTTTTATGTTTTCTTTCATTTGTACAAAAACAATATCAATCACTTTGTATGCACTATTGGGCAACCGGTGAAATTTTATGATTTATTTCATTTATTTTCATACACTAATTACTTATGTACGTACGACATACACACATATGTATGTATGCAGTTTTTGTACCTTTAAATTTAGGTATTATTACTTTACACACATGTAAATGTGTGTATTCAGTTTTAATATGTATTTTAGGTAAGGTCAGTTTAATTATTATTATTGACCACAAAACACGTATCACTTTATTTTATCATTGTATTAAACAGCAACAAAATTTTCAAATATTTTTGATTTATTGCACGTAAAATCACTAACGCATTCACTTCACTCATTCACTTGTAGGCAACGTAATTGGTTTTGAATATTAATTAATTTTTGTTTAATTTTTTGCATTACACTTTACCGTTACATTTCATTTACATACATTGGAAGATCTTTTTTCTTTCATGCATTTAACGAAAAATCGCTCAACGATTTGTTTACACTTCAATTGAATTTTACTTTTTTATCGAAATAATTGACTGCTGTTTTATTTATATGAATTTTTTAAAACGAACGCATTTTTTAGTATTCAATTGCGTGGATTTTGTTTCAAAATTTTATTTCTCATATTTAAACCGACCGTCCACCTACTCTGCTAGATTTTTAAAGTAAAACTAATAGTTGCTAACTTAAGAAATTCAAATGCAACCACAATATGTACGTGTAGAAGAAAAAAACAGAAACTCGAAAAAAATCGACAACAACCCAACGAATCTGCTCCGACAACCAAGATTCATTATATATTTCTCTTACAAAAATAAAACAACAATCTCTGTAAACACTGTCAAAGAAATAAATACAAAAAAAGTCTCATATGTTCCACAAAACAGTAAAAACAACAAATACTAAATACCACACATACTCCAAATCCATCACAAACATTCATTTCAGCCATCTACAAAATATGCGCGATAGCCGGCATTAAAATGTGTTTTTTTTTTTACTTTTTTTCAGTAGAAGGAATAAATTAAAGCAAAATTAAAAACAAAAAAAAATATATATATATATTACAGTAAAACTTGGTTATAACGAAATTAAATATTTACTTTTACGATTTTTGTAGACCTTTCGCTTATTTTTATTATTTTCCTAATTGTTTGTTCGGCTTGACGTCTCAGTTAATAAAAATAATATTATGTTTTTAATTTTGTTATACACCGGTCGAAAAAAGTATTGGCACATTACATAAGTTATTATAAAATCGGTCACTGCATTCAAACTTAATTAAAAATGTGAGTGTTAGATATTTAATACATCCATGTGTAAGCTTATTAATGACCATTAAACTTCAGCAGTAATGCAAATCATTTACAATAAATTTTAATTATTTTCTAATATTTTAAGGAAAAAAGTATTGATACAGGAAAGTAAACATGCAGTCATATTTTTATCAGAAAAGTAGAAAGGAAATCGAGCCTGAAGACGTATTAAGTACAAAAAAATCCTAAAAATCTTAAAAAATCCGTAAAAGTACTTCAGACGAATTTTTTTCATAATTATGATTAGTGTATAATAGACGATGAAACGTTCGTTCTGGCTGACTTTTATCAACTTCCTGCCCAGAAATTCTACGTTGCAGAGCTAGAGGGAATATGGCAGAAAAATACAGTGTATCAAAGAAATCTAAATTCCGAAGAAAGTTTTTGACGGGTGAAAAAATGGTTCCATTAACATGTGAATGAGTGCCTTTGGAAAAGACTTCTCCTTTTCCTAAGAAAATAGGAAAAATGAACAGACCTTATGTTTTGTTTTTAAAAATACAAATGAATTTCTTTAATTGAAATATGTATACAAAATTTATTTTTTCCTTATATTTAAAATGTGTTTTCATAAGAAATATCAATCCCGATTCCCAAAAAATTACGAAATCCCGAAAAATCTCGGGGTCCCGGGATTTGAAATTATAAAATCACGAATCCCGGGATTTGGCATCCCTAATCTTAATACACTCATTAAAAGCTCTGTGTGGCCGTAAACTATTCGATATCCCAAAACTGAAAACCAGGAGCCAATAATTTGGATTGAACAGTTTATTCCCCGGACAATAAGTGATATTTTTGTGACTTATTTAATTTAATTTTTTTATATTAAACTATTTTATGATATCTAATTAAATTCATACAATTAAAAATTTGTCATAACCGAGTTCAATTGTAAATTGTCAGAAGAGCATGTAAACAAAACATAATACGTCTTACATGTGTATGTAGGTTTAATGGCAATGTTGTGAGAGCTAGTGGTTCTCTTTGTTATAAAAAAAGTTTTGCATTTCAAAAGTACTCGCACTTGTAGGCGATGTAAATGTAAACAACAATTGTTTATGTACAAAAGTTAGAGATTTTTATGGAATTAATTTTTTTATTAAATAAAGTACAATTTATCATGTTCCCGAACTTTTACATATAGATATTTATCATTTATCAGGTCATTATAAAATTAGATTCTAACCATTCTTTTATCTACAATTTAGGTATCGTTAAATCCGTAACGTTCGAAATGAAAGACCCTCTTTCAAATAATGTACCTCGTAACTGCCGTTTAAATTATATTTAGAGAAATCTGAAGAGAAAACATTTCGCTCTAGTTCAGTTTATATTTTTTTCTATTTTTTAGTATTTTTGTATTTGCGGTGTAATTATTCCAAGTGTATAAATTCGATTATTCGGTAATCCGGACAGAGTTTCCCAATTCATTACATACTCTATAATCCGGATTGATTACATCGTTGTAATCCAGATTTATATACGATCCGTATATTTTTATTTAAATTTATTAAATAAAATTATAATTATGACATAAGAATTGATTGTAGTTGGATGCCTTCGTTTTCTGTGAAGTATTGTTCCAAAATGTTTTAATAAAAATGTTTCAATATTTTCAGATGAAAAATTGTAATCTTTTATTTAACTGTTTCATATATTAAACAGTAAATATATTTTAAAGTGTTTCCTAACAAAAAATAATACCATAAAAAACTCGATCATCCAGATAGGGATCTATAATCAATT
This sequence comes from Protophormia terraenovae, assembly GCA_951394005.1. Taxonomy (NCBI): domain Eukaryota; kingdom Metazoa; phylum Arthropoda; class Insecta; order Diptera; family Calliphoridae; genus Protophormia; species Protophormia terraenovae. The sequence goes on from OX596074.1 coordinate 152,165,558, forward strand.
GGAAACCTAATGGTAAACCCAATTCCAGTACACTGAACTCAATCCTAATATAAAATAGGTGATATTTTTTGTTAGACAATCAAATTTAAAAAAATTTAATACTAGTTTGGTTATTTATTTATAAAATTTGGTACACAGATTTTTAATTGATTATGATCAGTTCATTATTTCAAGGAGCCCCTGTCTTCAAGGAATAAGAATGCTTAACGATCTCAACGGCATAGAGAACTATATGATCGGGCTAAATAGGCTATATCTTTCATACTTATTTTTTTCTGGCACATTGTTATCGTTTAAGTTCCAATGTTAAAGCAGAAATTACTAAAAAAGTAATGAAATTTAAAAAAAAAAAATAGTTTAGATATTAATTAATCGTATTGTAAGCAAGCAGACTTTGTATATTCCTTTATGCATGTATTATAAAAGCCTTTCAAAAATTTGTGCACACTTTTCTGTGCTTTTTTGCTTTACTTTTAATTTGAAACCCCCTTTTTCCGTATTCTGTATTCTACCCACTAAAAAAATTCTCTTTATCACACGAAATTTCTCTTTGTGGATGGTATTTTCAAATGTGGATACAAGACAAATACTTTTTACTCTGGCTCCAAATTGTTTTGGAGTGCTCCCCACTATTAACTCTCTCACTCTCTCTACTTCTATATTTTTTTCATAATATTTGTTTACTGATAAAGTGTTTTGTTTTTGTAATTTTGCTTTAACACTTCATTCGTTGATTTTGTTTGGTTGGATAGGTGTTTGTGTAAGTGTTGTTATTTTTATATTTTGTATTTTTGCAGTGTCCATGTGGGGACAATGTTTTGTATTGAAAAGCGTTGATAAAAACACGATGATGATGATGAGGAACATCATTATCTAACAGCTAAAATAACAACAACATTAGCAGCAGCAGTCATTAACTAAAATGAATTGTTTTGTTTTTCGTTGGTGGCGATTGTTTCGATTTTTGTTGTTGCTTTTTAGTTAAAATTCTGCTTAGTTTTCCTTTGTATACATGAGCTTAATTATAATTTTTTTTCTTCATATTTTTTCTGTCTCTAATGCCTTTTTAGGCACAAATTTGTAACTAATTACTTTGGCGGCAAAGATGGGATAAGAAGAAAACAAGACAGAATTATGGCAACATTTTTTTTACTTTTCCCTTTAAAGAATTAAAGGTAAAAGTAAAGAGCATTCGAAAATAAGGGATACAAATAGGATAAACGCGAAAGTTAGTGTGTGATTAAGTAAGCATATTTTTTTTTTTTAAATTGTTACTGTACAAATAAAAAATTTTATTTATTTGCCATAACGGTTAAATTTAATCCATATTTATATAGCGGCTTTTTTCATATTCTCAAGTTAGACATTTAAATAAAAAAAAATCAAAGCAAATATTTAAATTAAAACAATAAATGGCAGCAGCATAGGAAACAACAATAAATGAAAACAAAAAAAAATATATGTATAATCAACTGTCAACTGTGTTACGATTACACCTTTTTAAAGATAAAATAATTCAAAAAGAAAGAAAAATATAGTCTTACTAAACAAAAACAAATACATATGCTGTGTTATTGCTGGTACTGATGCTCCAGGCGGCCTGTTCAAATGAGTGTATAGAGAAAATAACAACAATAATAATTTGAGATAAGTTCCAATGTAAAAGCCAGTCATTAGAAATATTAAACTACATACAATGTAAACACAATTGTTGCGCATTTCTAAGATGTTTAAGCATCAAAGAAAATTTGGAGACTTGATGCATTAAACAATTTTAGCTTTTGATGGTGATCATATTTTAACAATACAAAAGTCTAAATTGGTTAGGGAAAAAAATAAATTTTCATGTTCGAAGAATCAAAATTAATTTTTTTTTATTACAAAATAAAAATAGATTTTTATTTAATTTTTCTTTTATTCTTAGTTCCCGCTTAATGTAATTTCTCAATATCTTTAATCTCATGGTAACCCTGAAGAAATCAGTTAAAGTTTAATGACTTATTTCTTTTAAATAAAGATAAATCATTAAAATGAACTGTATGTTTATTTATTAAGTGGTCACAAAGCAGAAAACAAAAATATTCATTAATTTATTTAAAATTTTTTTCTCAATAAAATCATCCCATTTTCCCTGCAATAGTTCATAGTTACAGTTAAAAATTAAACGAAACTGATTGAAAAAAATCTTAAAATTACTAAACAATTAAGCGGAACTTTTGCTTTAATGAGTTTTTAAAAGATCAACAACTTAAACCATAATATTTGAAAGCATAAACAATGACTAAGATTTATTTCAAACGGAAATTATTATTGATTTAGTTTATTTAATAACAAATATTATTTTGTGCAGTTTGTCCGTGTTAATATTTAATTCTTACCTTAATTTTTCCAACTTTGATTCATCATAACTTTCTAATCTTTGATAAATCACATTCGTTTGCTTTTTTCGATACTCAATAAAACTAGAACTTTTCTTAAGAACCGTTTTCTTGGGATTATTGCGCCAATATTTTAACATGCGATGCAAAGTACCACTATTTGAAAGATGCTCATGATGATCACAATCAAAATTTGTATTCGAAAGACTGTGATAAGAGGACATATTTCTTAAACTAATATTTCACTTATTTTTTATAAAATCAATTTTTTTATATTTTTTTTATTATTTTCTTTATTTAATTTAATTTTTATTATTCTTTTTTTTTATAACTAAAACGTTTGTTCTTTATTTTCTGTTACTCGTTCTACAAACTACAAATGATTACTGATTTTTGTTATTGCAATAAAAACCGCAGATTTTACTATAGTTCTTTTTTTATTTCTGGATTATTCATACAAAAAGTAAACGACAAGTTTTTATACTCTACATTACACATACTACATAAGATTTAAGTTTGAAAAGTTTCAGTACAAGGTTATAACGGTTCCAAGAACTCTAAATTTCTTGAATAGCAAGGATTTTAAGAAAATTAAAAACATGACTGTTTTCCGAAATAAATAACTTTATGATCGTGGTCGTATAAAGACTACTATGTTCTTATAGTGGACCATTTTTAAAACACCTCTAAAATTACGTATTTCATTCAATATCATTATCAAAATTTTTGTTATAAAAAAATTAACTTCAAATTACAATAGAGGCTTACCAGGAACTTGAATATTCATTTAAATATTTATTGTATTTCTTTTTAGTTGCGGAATATTAAGATTTTACTAAAAGTTTTTATCACATTTTCATTGTTCAAACATGAAATTTTATATATTTCCCACATTTTTCAAAATATATTAGGTTTTAATGTACCATAGGAATGGTCCATCCTGCTGCTATTGAAGATAATACGTAATTAACCAATTAAGAGCTAGAGGGTAAATTTTATGCATTTAGTTCCCAAAAGGTTAAATTAGCAATTGTTGCAAATAAGTCGCATGGAAGTACTTGTTACACTTAAATATTGACAAATTAATGAAAAACATAAAAAGTTTATTTAAAAACGCGATAATAATCGAATAAAAATTTAAGATGGAAAATGTCCAAAATATTTAAACTTTAATAAAATACTGTTTAAGCTAAAATCATTGAAAATTTTTATTTCGCGAGAATGAAAACAAATTTTCAAAAATATTTTTTGCTCAATATATCGTTTTTCTATCATATGTTGTATTTTTTTTTTTTTTTTTTTTTACAAAAATTTAAAAATGATGTATACTGTTGATCGAAAACCATATTTTTGGAGGTTTTTTAAAAATGGTCCAGCTCACGTAAATTAAATAATCGAACCGAAATATTTTGGGAATGAGTTAAAAATATATCAATCTTCAATTTTATTCCATTTCTGATATATCGTGTAGTTCACACCTTAAGTCTCTATACTCTTGACTTTCTAGATTTTCTATTTTTTTTTTTTTTTGCACTTAAAGATAAACCTCTTTATTGTAACGCAGAGAATGCATCTAGTACGTACGTAAATATACATAAGTATACACTAGAGTAAATTCCATATATTGTATTTATTTTAATATATTTTGTTTTTTTTTTTTTTTTTTTTTCTTTATTAAAGAATTGTTTATAATATTTTTATTTATGTACATTTATATAGTATTTAATACTCATACGAGTCTATAAACATGTAGCCATATACATACATATATATGATTTTTTTATTCTCAATATTTTATACTATAAATTAATTGTATTCTTATTCTTGTTTTCTTATTTTTTTATTTCTTTTCCACTTGTCGTTTTGAAAAAGCTAATTTTTTCGTTTATTTCATTCACTATCTTGCTGTCATATTTGGTTGTATTTGTTGCAGTTTGCATATTAAATTATAATCTTGGTTTGATTTTAATTTCGTTTAATATAGTCTGATTTTTCAAAATTAATTATAGTCGCCTTTGTCGTGCAAAATCCAAGGCGGTACATACGGTCGCGCTTACACGAACGTATAAAGTTTGTTGTGATAACCAAACTTATGGCCTACAGGAGACCCAACAGAAGAATATTGAAGTCAAGAGATATTTTCTTTTTGTGATAAATTCTAATACTTCTGAAGTTTGCCATTTTTTTTTCTTATTTCCATTTTTAATTAATTTAATCGATTCGGGGTAAAAATTAACCAATGGGTGATATTAAATAGTTATAGTATTTTGTAGGGTATTAATGAAATTATCATTCACAGTTAAAGAAAAAATACATAAACATTATCACTACTTGTTGCATTAATTGCATTTAAATACGACAAGTTTTGTAGTTGTAGTTAATTTTTTTTTTCTTCAACAGCATTTTATATTAAAAAACAGCTGCCATTAAAGCTTTTACTTGAAAAATATTGGGTGTTTTTTGCACTTCAGATTTCCAATTATAATTTGTCAGACATTAAGGCGACTTTAATGACTGATAAAAACTAAAGCTTATTTGGTAAACACTCAGCGCAAAATAATGTTAAAAAGTAATTTACTACGATTATAAGAAATAAAAGCAAAAAAATAAAAAATCGTCAACAGAAAAAATAAACACTTTATGAATTTTTATTATTAAACAGCACTTAAGACATTTTTTCTATATTCAGTAGATTTTCATATTTAAAAAGAACCCAATAAACCAAACGATATTATAACGATATCGAAACGATATTATAAAGGTGATAAAAATTATCAGTAGTGATAATCGTTTTCGAATCTAAAACGATAGTTTTTACGGACTAAAGCGTACCTTCCTTATCATACCGTTTTTCCAATTATGATATCGTTTTCGTTATCGTTATTTCCAAAAATAACGATAGTAAAATCGTCATGAACCAAATTTTGTTCTGAACGCTATTCAATACTAAAAATTATGTTTATTCGCATTTAAATATACTAAATATAATTATAAAGAACCATAATCAGCTAAGATGAGAAAAAATCCTAAATATAAAAATAAAGATATAAAAATCATCATATATGACATATTTTATGCAAATATTATCAACAACATTTGCAAACATGATTATTGCATAGGAACATACATATTTCTGCAATTATATACCTAAAAAACTTGGTTTTACCACTAAAATCTGTAAACTATTGAATTTTATGCAGGGATTAAAAAAACTACTAAATTAGTAGAGAAATTAGTTTCTGTTTCATAATTATAAATAAAATTTTTTAAATATAATCATTTTAATAATATTCAAATTTAAAATATCAAAATTTTTAATTTTTCATTTATGCTTTTAGCCAACAGAATAAAATAATTTTGCTAAAATTTAAAATTGAATTTTAAAATTTTAGTTTTTTTTAGCTTTTTCACATATTCAAATTATAATTGTTTATAATTTCAAAGAAATGAAAATTTGAAAAATGAAAACTAAAATTTTATGAGAAATTGTATTTTTATTACTATAAAATTATATGAGAAATTTAAAAAAATTTACTAAAAACAACTAACGAAATTTCATTTTAAGTTTAAAAAATGGAAATAAATTTTTTTATTACAAAAAGCAAATTCTTAGAATTGTTTAAAATAATTGAAAATGATCTTATTAAACCAAATAAGAACCAAATTTAACTGCACTTGTTGCCGAAATCTTATCGAAAATTACATATGTCATAAAAAATCCGAAATTTAGCAAAGCCCCATAAAAAAAGCTTAGATAAATTAAAAGTAATTTTAGTCGGCAGTTTTTAATTTTTCTAAATCGAACAAATAATTCTGGATTTATAGTTAAATATTTGTTTGACTGGCGTCTTATATATTTCATCAAACTCTTTCCAACTGTGAAAGAGAGAAAAATCAAACCAAAGTTATCATAAAATTATTTAAAAGAAGTCTGACAGATACATTTAAAATTCGATAAATGATTTTATGATATTACGATTCCACGACAGATTTTACAAAAATCTGTATTCATTCTTAAAAGGATTGATTCCATTTCAGTTAATTTATTGAGAAAAATATATAAAATACATAAATATTTATTCTAATAACATGTAAATAAATTTTAATTATGTATAATATAATAAAAATTTCCTTTTGGCAGCCAAAAGTTTAAGTTTAATTTTTAGTAATTTTAGTTTAAATTTTTTAGTTAAAAAAATCATTTCTCATAAAACTAAAATTTTCATTTTTTACATTTTAATTTCTCATAAATTTATAATTTTAAAATTTTCATTTCTTTGGTAGTAAAATTTTCTAAGCTAAAAAAAATTGTATACTAAAATTATTATTTTTATTAAACTAAAAGCAATTTGAAATATTGTATATTTATAAAAATATTTTTAATTTAATATAAGCGACAGTTAAATAAATTTTCATATTTGAAATTACTTTCTTTTAAAAACTAAGACTAAACATATTGCTGTTTAGTTTTTAGTAATCAGAAAAATAGTTAATACATAATTTTAATCCCTGATTTTATGTATTTGACTTCCAGCTTGTTTTTGTATGTTGAAAAATTTTTATTTTTATTTGAAGTTTTTTCCAAATGATAATTTTTTATTTTTAAAACGAAATATTTCGAAATATCAATATCATAATAATATCGTTTTCTGCAATACAATATGATATTATAATCGGCACCTAATATGATATCGTTTCCGCTATCATATCGTTCTAAGGTTTATTGGGAGGTATAAGAATGAAAAACACTTGTTACACTTGCCTCTTTGTTGCACGAACTATGTACTTACATTTAACAATTTGATACACATTTAACACAAAATAAATTGACTAAAAGTCCTTGAAAGGAAATAAAGCCACCTTTTTGAGGAAGGACTAACAGTTTGAATGTGTTTGATAGTGTGTGTTTTTGTGTGACGAATTAGTCAAGTGTCAATATTAATGTTTGCTCATTTGTTTTGTATACAAAATATTTTATAAATATTTTTTTTATAAACGAAGACATTTTACAAGTGTCAGTTGCACGCACATTTAAGGACATAGAGTGGTGTTTGTTAACCCTCCAAAGGAATAGAAATGTATAAAATTAAACTTTTCAGGCCGCTGTAAAAATAGCTAATAATGATATAGAATTAAGTAAATATTAGTTACATATTTAACTTTTCAATTCAAAATAGTTATGGTCTGCTATAGACTTACTTAATAAGACAAAAGTTTAGGCCGGTTAGATTTACTATACAGCAAGTATGTATTACAAATATCTCAACCATTTATTCCGAAATACATTCTTCTGAAAAGTACAGCTAACGTCCCTTTAGTAGTTATAATATCAATTAAAATCTAATAATTATTTAAGTTTAAGAAACAATTCAAAGCCTTTTATGTCCAATTGAGGGTTAAAACGATTTTTGATAGAATTTCATAAAATGAACATTTCAACAACTCAATTAACACTCTGTCATTCTTTCATTCAACCATACATCCACAAGAAAAGTAGAAGCAACAACTAAAACAACAGGAAATACACTAAATTTAAAACAAAGATTCCTTCAATATTTTCCTTTGTATTCTTCCGTTTATTTAGTCAACGATAAGATAATAAAAGCAAATCTAAAGGACACTCGCCATAAGAAATTAGGTGGTGCTGAAGAAGGTAGGTTGACTGACAGCAGGTAAAGATGAAGAAAAGATAAAAACAAATTTAAAAACCTTTAAAAATAGAATTAACTAATTGAGGAAATGGCACGTTCCCTAAAGTGCTACAAATGAAAAACTTCTTGTAAAATAAATTGTCATCGTGTTGAATTTGTTTTACTTAGTTTTTTTTTTTTTTTTATAATTTCAAATAATAAACGTTTTTCTTGTATAGTTGTGTGTAGTTTCTCTTATCACGATTAATTTCCAAAATAGAGACGTTATTAAAAATTATGCCCCAGCTGTTAATTTGGTTTTATCCTCCAGGATATTAAGTGTCATACAAATAGTGGCAAGTGTTGTGTCTATGTCTACGGGTGAGTATGTGTACTTATTTGCACTCCCCCTCCACTTTGCCATTAGAGATGCATATGTATGTATATGAGTCGCAGCACTAGTATGCGTAAATTAATCATCAATTGTCACATTCATTACTCGTACATGTTTAAGTTTTATTCACGTAAGTGGCCTTAAGGAAGGAATCTTTCTTTGGTTTTAATTCGTGTTTGTATGTGTCTCTTTTTAAGTGTTGAAATATCTTGTTTAATGCTGCTGCAGAAGACAAATAATAAAAAGTCGAATAAAAATAAAAATTGTGTCTTAATATTTCTTTTCTTGACGCAGCGCCATTTGAGTTTAATGAGTTTTAGTCCCGAGGCACTATGTCACATTTTACGAATGGCATAAAATAATAAAAAGCCAAAAAACTTTGTTACTGATGAAAGTGAATTGAGTTGCATTAATTAAGAGAAACACTAGAAAAACAAATTAGGTGCAATAGAGCCAGTCATATTAAATGGGAATTTGATTTCCTGGATAAAATCCAAATTAGATTTAAGTGATTAAAATATACAAATATTCAAATATACATTAAAATTTTGGACTTTAGTAAAATAACACCGAGGGAAAAAATTCGATTAAAAATCCACCACAGTTGTGGTCACATTGGTAATTTACGGTATCGGATTTTGATTTAATAGAAAACATAATACAATTTAATAATTTTATATCGAAATGGTTTCAACTTGATGCCAATTAGGTATCGATTATCGTTAAAACTTTTAACACGCAATTCTGAATTTGAACAAATACGGGGCAGATTCATCATTGGCACTAAATGGCATCATTTTCAACATTTATGTGTTCGTTTTTCTTTGGGTGTAATCGATGGAATTAGTTTATTTAAAACTTTACATTTAAACTTACAACATATGTTTACCCTTAAAAACATATGGTGAAAAAAAAAACGAGCTGTTTGGATCAATTACTTTTGATACGTAAAGATAGAAAATGATATCTTGAGAATTAGAAAAAAGTTCTTTCTCAAAGAAAGTAACAAACAAAAAGTCCTTTCAAATATGAAACACAACAGTTAAGTTTGGCAGGATATTAAATTAAATGACAATATTTTGTAGATTAAATTCAATTAAAATTTATAGAAACAGTTTTTCCAAAAAAAAAAAAAAAAAAAATCTAGGAAAATCTTAAAAAAGTACTCTAAAGTTTCCAAACAAATCACTCGATAAGTTCTCTATATTGTTTGTAATAAGCAAAGCAAGTTTTTCAAGGTTTTAGCTTGAACAGCAAGTTTTTGCTTATGACTATCAAAACTATCAGAGTTTTAATATTAGAAAAATGCATATTTATGTACAAAACAGATAAATATAAATAGCATATTCATGCTATTTTTGCATATTTCTGTGCAATTTCTCCCATTTTTTTTTTTGGTAATAAGATATCCTTTCGACTTACATTCATATGTAGATATATATTTTTATATACAACTTATTGTGGTACATGAATACATTATTTAGAATGTCATTTAAACTGTCTACTAAATAAAACATCAAAGATGGTGTCTGTTTGTTGCGAAAGCAACACTTGCAACACACAACAGAAAAACATTTGAATTTTAAATGTTCGTCACCTTTTGGTCAAAACAACTAATATCACTTATGCAAATCAAAAACAAAACTACAGCAACGATTGCAACATGTTGAAGAAAATACAAACAAACAAAAAAAGCTTCAAAAAGAAATGTAAAATTGCAACAAACAGCTGAAATAAAAAAAGAAGAAAATTTCGCTTAATGACAGACAGCATGTCGTAATACGGTAGCATGTTGTTAGTTGGTAGCTGCGTATTCAATTCCCCCATAAACGCACTATTGCAACACGATGCATGAATGGACAAACAGACAGACAGCAAACAAAACGGATAGTCAGACACACAATTTTTATACAGACAAACAAATAAAATGACATTTAAGAAAACTCAATTTATGTCTACACGTTTTGTAGTTTTAATTTTATTTACAACTATTAGTTGTTTCTTAGATTTTTTTTTAATTTTTTTTCTTTTGATTTTATAAAACAGATTTCAAATAAATGTCAGTTGGACATTTGACAACAGCAGTGACATGCCTTTTGGTCACTTTTCATTTTTGTATTGATAACGGAAAATGACTTGGTGACTTTATTTCTTTTGTGGACAAAAGTCAGTCAGTCAGTCAGTTATAGCAGCAGCATTTGAATCAGATGTGTTACGATTACAACAAACAAGTTTCCTTAAATATCTTTCAAATAACTAAAACTAACATCTTTTTTTCTATTTAATTCAACTTTAATTATTATCATGTCAACCATAAGGCTGGTGAATGAGTTTCCTTTGAAAAGAAAAACATCAATGACAGTTCTGGACCAGTTAGTATTAGAGAACATACGTTGTATGTATATATGTATGTTTAAGGAGGATATTAACATGCTGTGAAAAAGGTCCTTAATAGCCCTTCCATATCTTTTTTTCAGTGTGAGTGTGACTATGCTGACAAATTTCTTAACAACTGTTTTTCAACTTTGACACACTTTTATGTTATCACAAGGAAGGCAAGAGAGCACATCAGATGTTGCTATTTGATAGAAAATAATGATTTCTTTTGTTGTAAAAACTTTGATTGATAAAACCTAACAGTAGACTTTATTTTATATCTTCATTAAACATTTTACAAACTTTACATTAAACATTAAATGCTGACTAATAAAAAAGTTGAAAATTATTTATTGTTTTATTTAAGTTTTAAAGTCCATTGTTATAATTAGTTTCTAACTTTGTATCCGTTTAATTTTTAATTATATTGTTTATCTAAAACTGTTTTTCTCTTTTTCAACATATTTCGAAATCCCAAGTTTTCTGTTTATTTGTTTCAAAATCTTGTAATTGGTGACAAAGTTTTTTTTTCCCCCCATTTGTTTTTCTCTTATTCGGTCTTACGAACTGCTGCGACTGCTGCTTCTGAAAAAAATAACAGCAATTTTTTTTATATTTGGTGGCGAAAACATCCAAAGGCAAAGATATTAAAAATTTTATATTGAGTTTATCTTTTAGTCTTTATGAATGTTTAAGTAAGTACGAGGAATATCTGCTACAATTTTTTCATAAAGTTTTAAAGGTATAAAATTACATTTGATGCTGAGTTTATTATTTGTATATAAAAACATATTAAGCAACATGCATCAACTTTTGTTCTGTTTTTCATAAATCCGTTATTTGCAAAATTACCGTTATTTTTAGGTTATTGAAGAAAATCACAATTTTGACCTTCAAATTTCCAGAATTCGACCAAATGATGTTTGGAAACTTTGTACAAAATCCTTCGGCGAGAATTTTTGCTGAACATATGAACTCATAATATTTGCAAATACAGGGTGTTTTGATGCATTTTTAATAAAAAAATGAATTTTGCGCCATCTAGCGGCAATGATTTGTACTAACTATGTTCAGTAATTTGAATACCTTTCCAAAAAAAAGCTTTGTTTTGAAAATCGGTTGAAAAATAACCGAAAATTAATAAAAAATTTTCTAAATAAAAACATTGATACAAAGAAAAACATTACAAATGTAAACAAGAGCGAATTTTGTATAAGTGTAAAGTGGTAAAGTGGGCGAACCACGCCTATTTTTGTTTCCGTGTTTACATTTGTCCATGAAGTATTTGTACAAAATTTCTTTTACTTTTCACCTTATATGGGAGGTGGGCGGTAAAGTGGGCGGACAACGTCCATTTTTGTTTCCAAGTTTATATCGACCCATGAAAATTTTGTTATAGTAAGTGCTTTTATTTAAGAGAGATATAGCAGAAAAGTATGAAATTAAGCTACAACGGACACTCTGTGTTTCTAGTATTTTGCTCATAACTTTTTTGTTTATTTATCGATTTTGCTCATTTTTAATATCAAATAAACCTTATATAAGATAAATATTTGGGCCAAATTTCATCCTCCTTCGTTGTGCCGTTCGAGCCCTATCATGATTTCAATAGATGGACATAGCTAGATCGACTCAGAATCTAACCAGGACCCAGAAAACATATACTTTATGGGGTTTTAAATTATAAACAGTGTGTATGGTCTTAATTAAGTACTAATGTATAATTCATTTCAGTAACATAAACTCCCGTTTGTTTAAATAAGCACTCTATTTTTTAAATGAATGAGTAAAATTTACCGAAAATAGGCTTTATTGTTTTTTATACGGCACAAATTGGACTGAATGAATGTTATGCCTTGAAACTCAATATAGTTGTTGATGACAACAATATATAAAATTCTGCTGTGGTGCTTGAAGATTACATTGCTACTTCAAAAGTTATATATGAATGAAAGTGAAAAAACGCATTTTTTTAAATTTTTTCGATTTTTTTTTTTTAAATTTTCTAAATTTTCTCGTAAACGAAAAATGCGATCATCACGCACTACCGCAGAATTTTAGACTTTAAGTCATTAACAATTGTGTTGAATGGCAAGACATAATATTCAGCCCAATTTGTGCCGCGTTAAATGTTAGCAGTAGTATTTTCTTACTTCCATGTTTTGTTGTTGCCATTTTGTTTTTCTCAGTGTATTATTGCAACAATATCCGAAAATGGAAGATTACTACCCAGACTAACTATCCAACTAATAAAAACATTGAATTTGTAGCTGTTAACATAAATAATGCGTTAAATTCATAAAAAGTTAAAAAATCCAAGTTTTAAAGGTCACCGTATATTTCCGTTTTAGGACAAGGTAGCTGACTCTACCCCCGAAGCATTAAATATCATTCGGCATTCATGGCTTGAAAATGAAAAAGTACTTTTTTTGGCATATTGCTAAACATATTGAAGTGGGCATTATTTTATTATTATTTATTTAAAATTTTAGAAAATATTTTTATTTTTATAAACGAAGAGTTCAAATTAAGTATGTAGTTCACAATTAAATACTTCCCAAACACGCTTCGTAAAAAGAAATACTTACTAAAATTTCTTGTAAGTACATTTGTTACTTAGGGACTGCACAACTAAACTTTCATCATTCCGCGAACTGAGCTTTAATCCCAACAATCAAAATGGATTGTTAAGTTTTTTCGTTTTATTTATTTTAGATCAAAGCAAAAGTAGTGAAAACTAAGAATATCTGCTAACAAACATATTATGGACTTAAGAAAGCCACACATAGCAAGAGTTAAAGAGCTTAAAAATGAAATGGAAAACAAGTAAAAAAGAAAAACAAAACCAGTTAAAGAAATTAAAAAAAAAAATAAATAAACACTTAATATGTCTTAAACTGAGACTCTGGACAAAAACAATTTCTTTGCTGTTCGCTGTAACAACAACAGCAACCTGGCGGGAAATTTAACTAGAACCAACATAAATGACAGTGAAAAATGCAAAACATTATTTTGCCAACTCCCTATTTCGACATTGAGGTTGAGAGGTAGGTGTAAGCAAAATAATACAAAATAAAGATACCTACAAAGCAGCTGTTTTTCACTTTTCATACTTAAAACTGACCTTCATCACGACATAATGAAGTGGAATTCCACCACCTTTAAAAAAATAAACTGAATGCTTGCCAAAGAACAAAACAGATGAGCTAAGAAATTGTTACCAACCATTGAACAATTATGGCATATCATCCACAAAAATGCCATCCAGGGCTTTAACACTAATCCTGTGGTCAGTTTTGTATAGTTTGTCAAAAGTATTAGCCCCAGTAGCTTGGTTTTAAAGTGCTCATCTTTTGTTAACTTGACAAAAAATTCACAAAACAAAAAAGGAAAAAATTTGAAAAATCGTCAACAGACCATAAAACCATTGTTAAGTCCGTGCACTAGTTGTGTGTTCTTTTTTTTTTTTTTCTTTTTTTTGCGCTATTAAAAACGCGTTGACACATGTGTCAACACACCATAAATCGATTCATGCAGATGCGGTTTAGTCAAGAGAGTCGTTTGGTTTAGCATTTTCTTTTTTTTTATATTTCTTACTCACGTTCAATAAATTGAATTCAGTTTAATATCGAGTTTATTTTTAGCTTTTTATTCTGTATGTAAGCCTATAAACATGCGTATGTATGTATGTGTATGTAATGGGTCTTTGTTGGTTATAAAAATCATTTTATAAGACTCATATACAAGTACAAATGTCTTTTTTACGACTGTATCCCTATGTGCATAAAAATGGTATTACCGGTTTTTTTTAACGTTTTAGGCGGTTTTGAGAAAAATTTCTCCAATATTTTTCTGAATTTTCTCACTTTAGTCATTATCAAGGCAACCAAACATATGCAAAATCACATTTTATTCCTGCACCCAGAGAAATATCAATCACATACGTGTTGAAAACGATACCATTCTGTGTCAATAGTTAATCTACACCGTATGTGTTTATATTAAACACTGCGTGTTCAATTCTTATTGAAAATCGATACCCAATTGGCACCAAGTTGAAACCATTTTGGTATCAAATTGTTAAATTACATATGTTTTCTATTAAATTTGTTAACGAAAGGTATTAAAAAGCTGTTACCGTAAATTACCAATGTGACCACAACAGTTGTTGATTTTGAATCGAATTTTTTCCCTTAGTGTGTAATTCAAATAAACCAAACAGTTATTTCAAAATGTTTGTCAATTTTAAGAATTTTTATTTTTTCTGCATATTTTTATGCTTCACAGCCTATTTTGTCATATTTCGAAAATCCTTATTTTAGAGCATATTATAGCAATTTAAATTGGATATTATTTTTGCATATTTTATACTAAAGCGTATAATTTTGCATATGTTTTTTAAATTAAGAGAAAAATTTTGCATATTTTGACGAAATAGAATCATTTACAAAATTATCTATTTTTGAAATTTTCTTTTTGCTATCACATGAGTTTTTCAAATTCGATTCCCTAATATCTTTCATCTTATAAATTAATAGAAATTTTTTAATTTCCTGAAAAAATGGATTAACGTTGAATTTTTTTAAGTGTAAAATGAAAATATATTTTAGCAAATGCTAATAAAAGTTAAGTAGATAATTTAAAATTAAGCAAAAAAATATATATCGTCCATTCCATGAGAGATTTATAAAAAATGGCAATTTCTTTACGGATCTTAAAATTGCATTTGCATTATGAATGTATTTTTAAATGATAATATTATTTTTATATTACTATATTTATAGTGGACATATTTTTCTTAAATATGCAATTTAAATCATTAAATTCAATCCAATCTCTTTTATTTTTATTTGATATTTTAAATTATAACATAATTTGTCCTGATTTATTATCATTAATTAATATAAATGTTTCATTAAGATCTTTAAGATATCATGATTATTTTTATATAAGTATTCATAAAAATAATTACTCTTTGAATGAACCATTAACAAAATCTAAAATTTTGTATAATAATTTAAATGGTAATGATGTAGATTTTAGTTTTTCTAAAGAAAAATTTAAACTGTATTTAAAAAATTTAATTTAAGTAGTAAATATTATTAAGCGAATAGTCTGTAAGGATATTTTGTAAATCCAAAGACTTTTATAAATAATTGAATAAATAAATAAATAAAATCCGTTAACAACTTTTAGAGGTATTAGTGTTTAAAGTTGTTAACGGATTTTATTGATTGTGCAAATGCAATTTTAAGATGCATTTTTGAAAACTTCCTACTCGATTTTTTTGACAACAAAAAATCGTGAATAAATTCGCCAATTTTTTAAAATTAAAAAAAAATGGCTCCATAGGTTATATGCGTACCAAATATGAACAAAATCGAAAGACACTCCGTAAAACAATTGCCACACTTTTGCGAGCATAAATTCACGAATTTTTCAAAATTCAAAAAAATAAAAATGGATAAGATATAAAAAATATTTTTGGGCGTTCTCTCGTGGAATTGATGATATATGCTTATATATTTGAAGAGCATATCTGTTAATTTCAAAGGCATATTTTCCGATTTTTAGAGCATTTTTATGCGCATAAAACACTTTTTTCTAGCATTTTTTTTGTTGCCCTGGTTACTATCTTTAACATACCACATTTATTTTATAACGCATTAAAAAAAGTTTCTCGACAGAAAAATATTTTAAAATAAATTTAAATATTATTTTATTTTAATAAAATTATCAACACTTCCCTATTTTTTTATTTTAAATGTATTAAATTATCTTTTATAAATTTTTTGCTCTATTGATTTCAATTTACGCAAGGATTAAGCTAATCTAAAGATTAACAAATGTCTAGACTTAAAAAAACCGAGAAATTATAATATTATACTTATTTATATGTACAATAAAATAGGATGACCTTTGATATGACCTCATAATGGTTATAGAGTAATGTAACCTATGATAAGCAACTACTTGCAACATAAAGCTTTTAGAAAACTTTTTTTTAGCCCAATATAAATCATAAAAGAAAAATAACAAAAAAAAAAATAAACATGATAATAGGTTAATGTAACACAAACAAGCACTCACACTCACACATACACTTTGAATCTTACAAATCCATATTCACAGCATCACGTCTTCCAGAGACTAATGGCCACCGCTATAAAAACCAGTAACAAATAAAAGAAAATATAACAGAAAAAAGCTGTAGATGTCAACGCAAGTCGGGCAAAATTGAAAAAAGGATATAAAGTAAAAAGAAAAAAAGTATTTGTTACATAAAAAGGAGTCAAAATAGACAAACACAACAATAGAAATGGCGCCAACAACAAAAAAAGAGTGGCGGGTGTTTATTTGCCATTGTGAACAAAATAAGACACACAAATACAGGAACAATGACATGTTTACCACCATCATACACATATACAACTAAGACCAAATATACACACGTAAACTAACTTCCTTATCAATTTGACATCATCCTTTAAGAAAACGAACTACTTTTTACGATTTCACTATAAAAAATAATAATAAAAAGACACTGAAGTCAAATAAAGAAATATTGATTTCTCTTGTTTTCTTTCTTTTCTTCCTTTTTTATTTTTTTGCCGTTGATCTACCCTTCCAACAAACTGTTGCGAATTCATAAAGGATATATTTTTCTTAACAAACGTGGTATTTAGGTTCGATATGAATATTTTTTGTTGTTTTTGCAAAAACTAAAAAATAAAAAGAAAATCTTTTAAATTGGAGACATTTTGACGTCTAAAAAGGATATTTAAGTATAATATTTATGTACAGTGGTGGCCACGAATTTAAGACACGACATTTCACTTATATATTTCTGATAATTTTTACATCTTATCGAACAAATTTTAGATCCATGTTATTTTTTAAAGATCCTAGTAATGTTATGAAAAAAAATCAACAATAGTTTGTTACCTATATTTAGTTTCCAATTTTTATTTACATATTATACAGATTAATACAAGTTTAAGCCTGGTCATGAATTTAGGACATAGGCAAAATAAAAGTTAATTCACAAAAGTAAAGCTCAGCTTCATAAAACAATATTAGTATTTGGTGGGAAATCCTTTATTTTGAATCACAGCAGCGCATCTCCTGGGTAAACTTTCAACTAAGGCCATACAGCGCTCCTTTGGAATGGCATACCAAGCCTTTTGAATTTCTTCCCATAAATCAGTCAAATTTTTTGGCTTTACTGCTCGTACATGCTCCTCAACATCATTCCACAAGTTCTCAATTGGATTGAGATCCGGGGATTGAGCTGGCCATTTCAGAACTGTGATATTATTTTCCTCTAAGCAACTCTTCACTAGGCGTGAAGTGTGCTTAGGGTCATTATCATGCATAAATTTCCACATTAGAGGCATGTTGTCTTCAGCGAATGGTATCATGATGCTTGTCAGTATGTTTTTGTAAATATGCTGGTCCATTTTATTGATAATCTTCTGAATGGGACCTACACCATGCCAGGAAAATGCTGCCCACACCATGACATTTCCACCACCATGCTTAACCGTTTTAAGGGTGTACTTTGGGTGATGCTCCAGGTTTGGAGGACGCCATACGTAGTGTTTTCCATCAGAACCAAAGCGACAAAACTTCGACTCGTCGCTCCAAAGTATATTTTTCCAAAATGTCATCGGCTTATTGAGATTTTCTCTTGAAAACGCTAGTCGGGATTTAATATTTTTTTTTGACACAAGTGGTTTACGTTGTGCAATACACCCACGTAAGTTCTTCTCATTCAGACGTCTTCTTATTGTCCTGGACGATATATTAATACCAAAATCCGATGAAATCTCATTTTTAATTTTACTTGAGCTCTTGAAAGGATCTTTAGCAGCTGATTTATAAATTAAGCTATCCTCCCTGGGTGTAGTTTTTCGGGCTCTAGGGTGCTGTTTGACATTTTTGGTAGTGCCATGTTGCTTGATGTGTTCCAGTGCATTGTAAATCTTGGATCTGGAACATTTTAATAGCTTGGAAATTTCCATTACTGTTTTTCCATCAGTATTCATTTGTTGGATCAATTTTCGCTCGGCATCCGAACTCCAAGTACCTCTGGCCATTTCTAACTAAATATTTTGATGTATTCTAACATTAAATGGAATAAAACATTCATTACTTACCTTTTAGCTTCAAAAAACACCAAAAAATCACTTAAAAACCAAATATTTCTTATATGTTTTAAATTCGTGACCAGCTTCAAAAGCACGTTTTTACGAAAATATAATAAAAACAGCAACAAAATGTATACACAAACAAAACCAAATAACGGTAATTGATCTTAACATTACAGGGTACACTGAAAAATTAACAAAATCTAATTTTATATTGCAGGGTTGTAATAATTATCACAACTTAGTTCGTTACATGTCGTGTCTTAAATTCGTGGCCACCACTGTATGTATTTTTTTTTTTTTTTTTCTCATCATATTTTTCATTTATTTTATAACTATTGTTTTCAATTTATATTGAAAAGAAGAAAAAACTTTTGTCATATAAACTACTTAGTGTTCATAAAATGTTGAAATAAAATCGAAAAGGTTAAAGGTAACAAGTTATGAAGTAATTTTTTCGTTTTAAAACTTTCTCAGAAGAAAACAATTGTAGGGATGAGGGTGATTTGTAGGAAAGGAAATAAAAAATCAATTTTATATAATTTTCTTTTTATATTTAAAATGCCGTAATTGAAAAGGAATCGTAAAGAAACCCAATATAATTGGTCTCATTATTTTTTATAAAAAAAATTTAATAAATAGAAACTAAGTAGCACCAAAAAATAAATATTTAAGTTACGTTTATATGGATACCATTTTAAGCATTATCAATATTTCAAAAAATAATTATTTGTGTATAAACATTTGTCCATTATTATTATTATTTTTTGACATAAAAAATGTACGTCAAAAGTTTTTTACCTTTTCCCGTTGTTGAAAAGATATATTAATGGAACTACACTTAATTAAATAAATATTAAATATAATTAAATATTCAAATTCTAAATTATTATGACAAGCTTAAAAAATTCTTTTATTCCATATTCATGATATACTCCCTCTTAACTATAAACCTACTTCTTTTTTACACATTTTCTACGGATCTTCAAACAAAATGAAATTTGCAAGCAAAAAAATTTAATTAAATATGCAAATTTTAGCCATCACTCATTTAGGAATTCATATGAAACTTTATCATTATAAATGTCCTTGAAACCATTAAAAATTTAATTTTGCATGCCTACTTTTAAAAAGGCGTCCCAAATAGGAAAACTACAGAAAGTGAGTGAGTGTTTTATGTGCGAAATAAAAAAAAAAAAACTTAAAAAATATTATTGCACTTTATCAATGTTAAATTTATGGCACAACTGTCAACCCACAGAAAGACAAACAATGACAGGAGAACAAATGAAGGAAAAAAGGAACACAAAATAAAAACTAAAAACGAAGTTTAAATAAAATACTCGTAAATATTTGCATGCGTAACTCCCCTCGTCAACATCGTCATCATAATCATTGTTGTAATATGAATTTGATATGCAAAATAGTACAAAATAAAGAATGACAGATTTGTATACACATTTTTATATTATGCAAACTGCATTTTATTGCAACAGCAGCACCAACTATAGTTTGTGTACCATTTCATCCGCCACAAGAAAGTAGAGACAATTTTCAATCATGATATGAGGGTGATTTTTGCATATGCAAAAAAAAAAAAATTTAAAAAAAAAAAATAATAATTGTATGAAGGTAATATTTGTAGAAATATAAGGAAACTAGGGTGTAACTGCTAATGATCTCATAAAATAATAAATGTCAGAAAGTATTTGAAAATATTTATTTTTAAACTCAATTTTAGTTTTTAACAAATGTTCCAAATAGCCCAACAATTCGTTAAAAAATATTATTTGGGTCAAATTACAAAATAAGCATAATTGAAAAATAAAGTAAACCAAGAAATATCTTAATTAATCTTTTATAGAAATTAGGTTTTTTTTTAACAATTGTTGTAATTTTTTTATAAATCATTAACAGGGGTTTGAGAGAAAATTATAAAAAAAAATTAAAAAAAAAAAAAAAAAATATATATGTATAATAATTATTTTTTTTAATTGTCAGAGATTAATGATGGTTTTAAATATTTAATGTATTATCTTTTTATCACCAAATGATTTTACTTTTATAAAAATATTAAAAAGACCCATTTAAACTTATATTTCATAAAAAAATTTAGAACGTCCGAAAACTAACATTGGGGTAAAAGGGGTCGAAAATTACGATTAATTCAGTGAAAGGTAATATCAGCACTTTAATGACCGCGTTTAATTTTCCTATTTATTAGTAAGTAAAAAATGCATTTTTGGAATTAGAAGATCTTTTTTTTTTTTTTTTTGGCTGAATGGTAACGTCTGTCTGCCTGTCTATACATTTAGGTTAAATGGGTCGAAAATGGCGCTTAACTCAGGAAAATGTAATATCTGAATTTAGATGATCACGTTATATTTTTTCAATATATTAGTTAGTAAAAAAATAAATTTTTAGAATATGTACATTTTTTTATCAGAATGTCCGTCTATACATTTGGGTTAAATGGGTCGAAAATGGCACTTAATTGAAAGAAAGGTGATATCAATACTTTAATATTTAGATTTAGTTTTAAAATTGTTCAATAAGTAAAAAAATATATTTTTGGAATTTTAAGACCATTTTTAGAGAATTCTAATGTCCGTCCTTCCTTCTATCTGTTTATTAATTTTTGCCAACTTGCCAATTCAAAATCGTTTATTTTTTGACTCAATAACGATATCGACTTCTTTAATTTCTATATTCGATAGATAATTTTGTTATTTAATAAACTACAAAAATATAATAAAGACGGTTGAAAATGTTGGGATATATATGGAAAAGACTTGACCAACATCTTGCAAAGTAGAGATTAGTGAAATTTCAATTGAATATGTAAGAAAAATACTACATGCAAGCATGTTTTCTAAAGGATTTATCAAGGACTTTAAGGTGTTAAACAAATTTTGGAAATCGGTAAGAAACAAAAATTCCCTAGTGGTTAAGTATTTTCTATGACATTAATACCCCTTTTTGAATCTCCATAGCTCTGCTCCTGAAGCGTATATGGGATCCTGCTAAAAAAATTTTAATCTTTGACAGCTCCTTATAAGAAAACAGCACCACAGCCTAGTTTAAAGATATTAACTGCTATTGATACATAATTTTGTCTATTTTTATTTGGTATCCAACTTTCTTACAAACATTTAAATTTCAAAATTCAATTAATCGCCAGTTAAATTCATGAAGTGACCGTTTGAATTTAAGATGAATGTATGAATATTTATTTGTTCTAAATTTAAATAGATTGAGTCAACAAAATATTTTAAAACCTTTTAATTTATAAAAATAAGAAAGTTTTTGCCCAAAAGTATACTAGGTTTTTTTTATTATGTATTTAATGATTTTATTATGAATGAGGCCTAATTTAAAATACAATATAACCCCATTGTATTTATGACTTTTATTTCTTACCCACTGTGTCAAACAATAGAAACTAAAATGTAAGTCAAAGTTTTCATTTGTTTGCAGTTGTTGTTTTTGTTGCTAATTTATAGTCGTATAAATCAAATTTGTTTGTTGATTATTCTGCATTGTATAATAATAGTCCTCAAAAAGCGTATTGTATCAAATACTCAAATATTTATTGTACATAAATATGCGAATATATAAATATATTCATATATACCTACATATATTATGTTATTCATATTTATAATAAATATATAAATCTAATTGTTAGTATTCCCATGACAAGTCAATACAAATGATTTCAACAACAAATAACAATCAATTGTTTAATGTAGACTTTTAACCATTCAAATCAACAACTGAAAATCAATCGTTTACTCTTATTCATGCAAGTAAAACTATTAACACTTTTATTTCTTAATACTTTTTCCCACAAAACAATTCTACAAATAAAAGAAAAATAAAGGGGTAAGAAAAGAATAAGAAAACAATAAGAAAAGCTTGAATGCAATGAGATTTTCCTATGACACAGTTTTTCTTGTTGAGCTAACTTTTCTTTTTTTTTTGTTGATTTTTGTTATGTAACTGTAATATAGTATTGCAGTATTTAAAGAAAAACTTCTAGAGGGTTGTTTTGGATTTTTTTCTATTCAGTATAATCTATTCAGGAAGAGGAAAGTAATAGTTGAAAATATTCAAGACATGCTGTTCATTTGTTTACAGAATGTGAAAAAAATAAACATATTTTTCATTTAAGAATTGAATGAATTGTTGAGATTACTTTTTAATTTAAAAGAAAATTTGCACAAAATGGCACTCGTAATATTTTTTAAATAGAAAAGGATATTTTGAATGCGATATCACAATTCTCACAGAAAACTTAATTTTTGGTATAAATAATGTGCACCATATATAATGAAATTAAAAAAAAAAAATAATAATAAAAATCGAATTTTTTGTGGAAAAATGAAACGCAGTAATATGTATGTATATATGTATTTCTTTTATTTATTTATTTATTTATTTATTTATTTATTTATTTTTTTGCAAAAAATTGAATTTTTCGGCTTTTATTATTCAGTATATTTTAAATTAGCACAAACGCATAATACCCCAACTACCTTTGGTGGTGTAGGGTAAAGTTATCATAAATCTTTTAACCCATTCATGCCTGCCCATAGATCCGCTTGTACGATTTGACTATATTTTTCAAAATGTACCTGTGGCTTCGTTGTAGTTTTTTGCAGAACAAAAAAATAAATTTTACCTCTTCACACACCTGAGATATGAGATGGTTATTTCCTTTTCCTTAATATTTAATTTTTTTCTTTTAATATAAGTATAAATAATAAAAAATTATACATTTTATACTATTTGACTTACATTGATTTGATTTACGCTATTGAATTGTAACATTGCGCCGTAAAAAAAAATAAATAAATAAAACGTTTTTTCATGTTTGCGATAATAACAAATTTGCCAAAGTAGCGCCATTGAATAACCTAATGAACAACAAGATAATTCAATTTGGAGTATTTTCCCACAATCTGTCTATTGATGAGCAAATGATTGCTTACTACGGCCGACATTCATGTAAAATATTTATCAAAAGAAAATTAATTCGGTTTGTCAGTGGTTTTTGGCGTCTGACGAAGGCTACTTGTATCAGCTCATGCCATACGCGGGTGCATCGGAACAGTGTGACTCGTATTTACAGTCATGAGAAAGGATGGTGCTATCGCTTCTTTCGCATCTGGAAGTCCCTGCCAATCATACGGTAACGTTTGACAATTTGTTTACTAGTCATAAACTAATACGCTCTTGTCGAATGACGGATTTTTCCTTTTGTGAACTGTACGTGATAATCTGGCTAATCGTGCTCCATTGATATACGTCAAGAAAATGAATAAGCAGCCCTATTTAGTCAACCAATATAATAAACACATGGGAGGTATTGACCTTTTCGACAATGCCATGAACAATTACCGCATTCGCGTTTGGGGAAAAAAATGGTATTGGCCATTAATAACAAACGCTTTCGATGTGGCTATAGTAAATGCATGGAAGCTGTTCTATGTTTGTTGAAAATATGGAAAAAAAAGCCTCAAATGTCGCAGTTTGATTTCCGAGTAGAAGTATGTATGTGAATCAATAATGATGAAGTCAAATCAAGAAAATCCCGGTAAAACGCTTACCTCCAGGGCACAAATGGGACTTAGTTTTGACCTCATCGACCACTTAATAGGAAAACTACCCACATGCCAATGTTGTTCACAGTGTTCTGAGAAAACCGTATACGGATGCTTGAAGTGCAAGGCGAATTTGCACCCAGCTTCAAGCTTACAGGTTTACCACAATGGTGTTGCCTCAGATAAATCTAAAATTACAAAGGCAAAATAACGTATAAATTTTACTTAAATAAGTTTTAAGATATAACTTTGCTTTTTATTTCCTCCAAAATAAATTTTTTCGATATAAAAAATTAGAATGTATCGCCGGCCAGATGAGAGATAATTACTCATCAGAATTTTTTCAAGTTTTCACTTTCTTGGGTATTTAAATACCCATTAGGCAGGAATGGGTTAATTGTAATTTTTACTAAAATTTGTATTGATGGTGTGTCTTTTTGGTTTCAGAAAATTTAAATCTTGAAAAACGTAACCCAAATAACTTAAAAAAAAATTAATAAAAATAAAAATATTCATCACCAATATATTAGGCAATATTTAAGGATTTAATAACCAAATCGATGACGATATATTTGGAGGCAAAAAATAAATATTATGAAAAGTAGTGGCATAGATAATTCGTATTTCGCTGGTGTCGAAATATAGTCCACAAACTCTACTTTGGTACCGTCAAACAGAGGAACAGGAGACAGGAATTTCTAAATTCAGGGATCAGTATGCTTAGAAACTATTTTCAAATTAATTATACCAATAACTATTGATGTCCTCGAAATTTGCAAAAGCATGAAGCTCATCTTTAATTTTATAAATTATCTTAATCAAAGATCTCCAAAAAGTAGATTAATTCCATATTGCTTTAAGTTTTTTTTTAGGAAATCCAGCCACAAAAATAGTATACAAATTTATTAAAAACTAAATAAAAATTTCTTAATGTCCATAAAGTAACACCTTGTAATATGAGTTGTTATTGTTGCTTTTTTTACCATATCGATTGACATTGTTGTCTCGTGGGTTGGGTGCACTTGTTGTGATTTAAATACCTTGATATTTTCTGCTGTTGTTGTTGTTTTTTTATCAACTTTTTTTTTTTGTTATTTCGTTACTTTTAAACGCGCTTATAAAAACGTTTTATTTATATGCGCACCTTTTGTAACATGTTTTTTTTTTTTCTTCAGATTTTTATTATTTTTTTTTTTTTTTGCAACAAGATCGAACAACTGATCAAACGCTATTGGTTTGTGGTGGTGGCGGTGGCGGTTTCAAGTCAATCGTATGTCTCAAAGTAATTAATTAATCTACAGCATGTCTTGAGATCACAGAGAAAAATAACAGAAAATCCAATTTAAGTAAAAAACTATAAACACATACACACATTAAACGGAAATAATGAATTTTTTCTGTTTTTCAAATGCTGACATCAAATACTGCACCGTAAAATAAAAAAAAAAGTGAATAAACATAAACTCGCAAAAACAACATTAAAATGACAAATTTACTATTTAATGCGGGCGTTGATTTTGTGTTTGACTTAATGTGATCATACGACAATAAATTCCAAATAGTGTGTATTGCAGTATATTACAAATAAAATTATGGGAGATCAATTGAGTAGACTAGAAGATACTTTACAACTGTATAAGGCTTGGAAATATGTTATCAAAATATTATTTTACTACAAGTGATTAACTAAAAAGTACGAATCATATGACAAAAGTTAAGTATCATACTTAAAAAATGTAAAGTCCAAGGTTAATATAAATTTAATTTGATTATAAAATGTATACAACATGAAATTTTAATCAAATAAAATTTAAACATAATTAATTTTGTTAAAATTAAAAACATAAACAAAAACCCCAATATTAAGGAAAAAAAACCCTTAAAATTTGTTATTAGTAAAAGAGTTAAATTGAAATTGTAATTTTTTTCTATGCAAAAAAAGGAATAAATATCCTCCCTCATATTATTTTTTTTTTTTTCTTTTTTACAACAAGAGCAAATTTATTTCCCCTGTTTGCACAAATGATGCTAAACTCTTTCAATGTTTAAATAAATATTTACCAACACAAAAACACACTCTCATATATTTTTGCTTTTAAACCGGAAATGTTTTACAAAACAAGAACAATATTTTTGTGCTAAAAGTGTTTCATATCCTTATTTTTACCTTTTTGTTCTTTCCCTTCTTTCCTCTACTTCTTAATCTTTTACATTGTATTCATGTATGATTTCGTTATACGTTCGTTAACAAAAAGTCATTGACATCGATATGAATCAGTTAATGATTGTTAAAATTGAAAATGAATTTTGATATTTTTTGGGGCGATTTTAAAAGAATTTTGTAAAATCAGGGTTCTTGTTAAATGGTGATTGTTATTATACTATTGTGCGGGTTGATAGAAATTTGGCAGCATTTTAAATGTTTATTTGCAGAAAGAAAAAAGGGTTGCAAATATTTATTTGCTAGATTCTATATAAATAATATATTAATGAGCACAAATAATTTTTGAAAAATATTAAGAAAGTGTATGTATGTGTGTAGTATAAAAACGAAAGCGTAGGATGACATAAAAACACATGGCAACTTTTAAATTCCTTATTACTATGTAAATAAATCCTTTTTCAATTCATAAATTATGCTAACATGAATGGGTGCTAAACATAATAAATAATTCTGATCTCATTAATTAAAAACCATTTTTATTTTTTGTTACAAACGGTTGAATTTCAAGGAATTAGAAATATATTTGCTGATTTTTTCATAGTAAAGGTTTTAAATTTAATAAATTTTTTATTAATCAAATTTGTATGGGAAATCTCTCTATAAAGCTTTGATAAATTTAAAATTTTGTTTATGAATAAGGCAGTTAATTTATAAAAATTTTATAAAACAAAATGTCTATAAAAATTTAATTAAGAAAAATTTTATAAATCTAAAATTTTCTTTTTTGAAAATGTTTATTTAATTTATTTAAAAACAAATGCTACAATTCTATTCCATAGTTATTTATATAATTATTTATTTAAAGATGTCACTTTAAAAAGTAATTGAAATGAAACAGGAACCATTATATATTACATATATCCTTTAATTTAAAAAAAAAAAAAATTGATCACTGATCACAATTCGTAATCATAACTCTTCTAATAATGGCTCGTAATAATGTTACACATACTTCAAAATGACATTTGGATACATTACAATAACAACAACAATTGTAAATGATTTATGGTAAAAGAAATCCATTTGAAGAAACAGAAAAAAGGGGTAAATTTAAAACAAAAAGTTGCAGCACATAAAACATGTTGTACAAAAAAGATCATGTTACTAAAACTCTGCAACAAGTTTGATATATATAACCAACATGTTTTAAGCAAGTAATAAATAAAAGCCAACTTGTTTGAAGTTAGCTTAAAACAAAGTATGAACAACACTTAAAATCAAACCTATCATGTGTAACATGTTGTAAGAGGTTGGAAACACTGAAAAAAATTATAAAAAACATGTAGAAATTATACAAAATAACAAGGGTGTTTATTTGCTCTAATAGTAAAGAACAAAAAATTGTTACACTTCATTGCGTTTAATCTATTTGCCGTATGAAGAGCAAGTTGACATTTTAAAGACTCATTATTTAGATTTCTTTCTTTTGAAAATCTTTGCCTTGTAAGAAAATAAAATTTTCCAAATGCAAATTCATTAAAGACATTTTTATTACTTTGTAACAATTTAATGAAATGGAAATGTTTATTTTTTTACGAGTTTTTTTGAATTTATTAAATTATGTCATAAAATTTCATGAAAAACATAATTTTTTTTACTCACCTTTTGGAAACAACATGCTGCTCACTGGTCGCATTAATATTATTTAGTTTCTAAATTAATGGTAAATGATGCTGTTTGTAACGCAATCCAACTACTAATTTTAACAGCTCGATATTGTATAAATTATTTGTTTTAAGTTGGAATTAAAAACACTCACTCACACATACGTATATGTATAATCTGCTAGATGCGGTCTATAAATAAAAAAAAAGATACAAAAAATTAATCAATAATAAATTTATTTAAATTAGTATTGATTTGCTTTGTCTTAATAGGAAACAAAAAAAAAAACAGAAAGATATTAACCAACTGCTGCCGATTTTTTTCGATTAACACTATGAAAACCAAATGTTATACCGAGGCAAAAAACACTTCTCTTTAAGAAATTAAATTTTCTTATTTTAAGGTAAGAAAATTTTATTTAAAACATTTTTTTTTTAATTTCAAAAAACATTTAAGTTCAAATTTATAAAAAAAAAATAAAAATTAAAAAGTCTAAAAGTATTACTTATTATTTTAAATTAATGCAACGTCTTAATTTAAAAATTAAAATCATAATTTTGTGAATTAAGTAAAATTAATTATGTAATATTCATATTCACAAGTAACCCGTGACGTAACGACTAGTGTTAATTCCGTTTATCTTTTAATTGATTTAAAAATTCAACAAATATTTTGTGGCGGCATTTTTTTATTAAAATCATTAAACTTTATTTCACATTTAATAAATTAAATCAAATGAATTCAAACAAAATAAATATAAGTCGGTGATTAATTTAAAAATTTCTTAAATTACATACGTTGAAAACTTTTACAACACTTTATGTTAAATATAAAAACACAAAATTTACATTTTGATTGAAATTTTATTACCAATCGAAATTATAAAACCAAATACAAAACGTGTATTGCAAGGATTCATATTTGAAGCGCATGTTCAACGTCATATAACGTACGTACGTACGAACTATGACAAGTATGACGAATTTCTTTCAAAAACAAAAGAAATAAAATTTTAATTTTGTACTTATATTTCATGTAGTTGATTGTGTTGCATTGTAATACCGAAAAGCATGAAAAATTGGAATTATATGGAAATATAAAATCATTGGCAACGTTACTATCAGGAGGCCCAATCATCAGTCAGTCAGTCTTTGGCTAATTTTGCATCAAACTAGAGTAACGGTATTAAAAGGGAATCAAAACTCAACTAAAGAGTTACTAAAATTGATGAACTCGTGTCAGAAATGTCAAATTCGTTTTTATATTGTATCCAGTTTTCCATTTTACCCTTGACGTCTGCCAACAAACATATCTTTGGCAACAGTCAGAAAACTGAGGATGATGTACGAGCGTTGAAATTTAAGGGTTGCTCTGTTTTCAAATGTATCTTTTATGAATTTATAAACTATTTTTCTACTTTTTTTACAATTGTTGGCGTTTGCAACATGTAAAAAAAAAAATAAATTTATGTTGACTCGTGCGTGCGCCTGCGCTTTGTAAAAAAAGTGGCTGCCTCTTGTAAGCTGTCACAATGTTGATGTACGAGTAGGATGAAATATTTATGTTTTTTTTTGTTCGCTTTATATCGTTACTTTTAATTTTGGTTTATGGAAAAATGGCGTTTAAAAAACATTGTGTAAAAGAGATAAATGAACTTGTACTGTTAATCATAAAAGTTGTTGTAGGACTTAACTTTTGTTCATAATGTTGTGTAACAAAAACAAAAGGATGTCTCAAAATTGTGTTTATAAATAAATCATAAAGATTGGTATGGATCCGGTTTACATTTGTTTTTAAATTAAAAAAAAAAAAACTTACATTGTAGTAAGTGTGAAAATAATGTTCTAATAAAAAACATAAAAATGCTATTTAATTGACCTCCTAACATTTCCGCACTGTAACTGCTTGTTTGGAATTACTTGATAAAGCATTTTTGTATAACTAATTTTGAAAGCTAAAATTATAAATAAAATCGTTGGACGCTAAACTAAAACTCCGGTACGAAGGACCGGCTGTAGTGGCATTAGCGGACGAACGTGATGAGATTCGCAACACCAACCCTGACGATTCAAGGATCGGACAGCTGGGCAGAGACATCAGCAGGTTGGTTATTGAAGATAAGCGAAAGAGATGGTTAAATCACCTGAAGAACTGCAACTTAAGTACAGGAGTAGGTAAGTTTTGGTCATGGGTTGCGATTAAGTTTGCAGATAACACCATATCCGATCCTAAGGGATGTGCGCGCACTTTTTGCCGGCAATTTATTGAGCACTCTAAGGGCGACAAGGCGAAAAGAAGCATTGTTCGCATACTCCACAATCTTCTAGCCACGGACACAGCTCTTTACACCAGCGGAAGTTGCAGAAGCCATCAACGCCGCCAAACCATCACCACCACAGCTTTAACCGCCATCACCACTTGAACTCCAAAGGGCTTAAACCAGCAAAGGCCTTGTGAACGAACGATCCACGTAGCGCTTGACTTGTCAAAGGCTTTTGACACTATTAACCATACTACACTCTTCCAGGACATCTTGCAGTCCACAATGACCAGCAACATGAAGAGATGGATCGTGAACTATCTGAATGGTCGTCAGTCGTTCGTGGAGTTTAAAGACAAAAGATCAAAACCCCATAGAATTAAACAGGAAGTTCCACAAGGCGGAGTCTTGTCACCACTCCTGTTTAACTTCTACATCTCTAAACTACCCGCACCTCCTCTAGGAGTGATTACATATGCGGACGACTGTACCATAATGGCGACGGGCCGCAACGTTGATGACTTATGCGGTACGGTGATGGTTATCTCAACCAGATTCATAATTTCTTCACTGCACGTAACCTGCAGTTATCACCAACGAAGTCTTCAGCAACACTCTTCACCACCTGGACCAAGGAGGTAAAACCCAGTGGAGAAATTTACAAATGCAGCCTGAAGGACAGTCACAGGCTGCTTACAGATAACCTCCCCACACCATTTACATGAGGAGACGAAGGTACTACCGGTCAAGGAACATAACGTAATGTTAACAAAACAGTTCTTCCTGGGATGTCATTGGAGGGGACATCCAATCTTCAACATCACACAGTTGGATTCTCCCCCTAGGCATGTCAGGCATGACCTACGTATGTAAGTACGAAGAGGACATTCAAAGATATGATCTGTATACCTTGGACTAAAACTCGTTTGAACAGCTTTGAACGACGTTCACAGAGACGCTTGAATGTCGTTTTAGGAAGCTGCCAACCGCCCATTGCAGATAACGAGAAGAAACTGCCGCGGAAAACAAGAGTAGTTATGGCTCAACTGTGGTCGGGATGGAACAACAGACTCAATGCTTACTTACACATATTCAACTGTCCAACGGATTTATGGACACAACCAGTGGAAGTAGCACAATTCCTTGGACTTGACCTCCATGCAGTACTCCCAGACTGAAAATTTTTAAGAAGTTCTAGCTGTTACAACAACAACAACCAATTCTGAAAAAATAAAAAAGGGAACTATATTAGTGGTTGTGAAAAACATATTTATGTTTAACACAAAAATAAAATCAGAATAGGAATATTTATTAATTTCTAAAATCTAAGCCAATTCAAATTCATAAAATCACAAAATAAAATAATTTTAATCACATCTTTTTTTTTCTTTCCACCATCTTATAAGGAAATTAATAAAACTTCCCTATTAAAATATTTTATATTTTTTTTTAATATTTTTCAAGACAAAAATTAAATTAATTCATATGTTATTCACAGTGTTACGAAATTTATTAAAACTTTATCCATTTAAATAAAAAAATAAATTCTAGTAAAACTTTAAAATATTCACACATACAAACATTTACTTTATATAAAGTGGGATTTTAAAATAATTATAATTAAAATAAGGAAAAAACTTTTCACTTTAAATATTAAATAACAAATTTTCTCGTTTATATATTTTTTGCTTACGAAAGAAAAAAGTTTAATTTCCGTTTTTCCCTAAACACACACACACACACACACACACACACACACTCAAACGTAAACTTAGTCAAATAATTTTTGTTTGTGTGAGGCCTTCAAGGAATAAATATATTCTACAGTTTGGCTCCCTCATTTGAAGCTACTAAATTCATACTAAAAGACGATTAAGAGAAAAAATAATAAATAAAACAAAATGAATGAATGAGTAAATACGAGCCTACACAGACTTGATGACTCGTTGTAAATGCTATATTAAGTTGAGTTCTTCCTTATAAGATTTGTTGGGTATTTTTACTGGCCGTTTTGATGTGAAAAATGTTTTTTTTTTTTTTTGTAAATGAAATTCATTAAGTAAATTCTTTATCATCGACATCAGCAAGTTCATTAAAAATTATAAAAATTAACTCTCATCCTTTGTGTCAACTCTAATTTCAAATGATAAAGGTTCCCTCCCGGTAAATCTACACGCACAATCACTAGCATTTTATAGTCTGCACTAAAACTTGTTAAAAGTTTAATGAATGCAAATTCCTTACTTAGTTTTGCTTTTATTTTCATCATCTTGTTTTTTTTTTTTTTTTTTTTTTTTTGTATTTTTGCATTAAGGATAATGGATGGATTGATGTAATGGAATTATTTAACATCGATATTTACATGTTTTTCATACACTCACACCTAGTACAATACAAATACAGACAGATAGATATTAAGTTACTTATATTACAAGCAAATACATTTTATTTATTCATCCGCAATATATTTATAAAACATTCTATAAAGCCATATAACAAAATATGAGACTTAAAATTTGCATAAATACATTTAGTAGGGATGAGAATAAGAAATACAGATCACGAGTGTCAAAATATGTATAGGGATGCTGTGTATGGCACACATTCTCTAAGTTACAACATCATAGTTACAACTTACTGCCACACTTTATTTTACATATTCAAATATAATGTTTTCATTACAATTTGTTGATTTTATAAAGGATTTATCTGTAGTTGAATAAGAACGGAAAGAAGAGTAAATAATAAAAAGGATCATGTTAAACATTTACTTAAAAAGTTCAATGTTTTCTACTCGTGTTTGATAAATGATTTTCGACAAAAAAAAAAAAAAAAACCTTTAACACCATTTGTTTTTGATGAATAATTTCACATCTAAGTTTATGAATTCATCATCTGGTTGAATGATTGTGCCAAAAATGTAACAAAAATTGATTGATTGATGATTATACAAATGCATTACGCCTTTTAGGTATGCAATACACACACACAAACTAAAAATAAAGGAAATAGCGAACAACAACGAAAGTTTTCAAAGTGTTAATGTTAATGATGAGAGTGTGTGTTTCAGTACGTTTAACGGTAGCAGATTGTTTAAAAAACAGATTCATTAAGAAAAACATTTTTTCTTTGTTATTTGATTAACCATGAAAAAGGGTTAAATAAAAAAAAAAAAAAAAACATACATGTCATGTAACAAATAATAACTAACAGCAAGCAGTTGTGAAATTATTTGAATAACGATAAAACAATTTGTAAGGAACAAATATCAATATCAGTGATGAAAGTTAAGATTTTAATATTTCTATAGAAATAAATTTAGTTTGTCATCCTTAATTGGTCGCAGTGTAAATTTTAATGATCATAATTTGTCTATCTTTTAACAAATGCTGCAAATAAAATTTTGTCAAATTTATATTTCATAATTTACAATATTATGTTTAAAACAAACATATGAGTTATTATTTATAGCTCAAACAAACAATACTATATATGGAGATTTCTTTTATGAAAAATTTAACATAATAAGTTGCATAAATAAAATATAAAGTTGATGACAATACAATAATAGTAGTTTTACATTAAAAATTATTACTGATGGCTTTAAATGTTGTGTGATTATCTTGGTGATGAGTATCATCATCATTTGTCAACTCATATTGTAGAAATGTTTAATCTAAGATAAATCTATGAATGACGGTATAACGACTGATTTAAAATCATTAATAACAAAAATAAATAAAAAAGAAACAATAAAACATTTAGCAAGCGGGGTGTTACAATGTTGTACAAACATCTTTCTAAAAACGTTTTTCTAAATACAACTGGTCATTGTCCAGTGGGTATGGTCAATGTTGTCTGTCGCTTTATCTATCTATTAATCATATTTACATACAGTGATCATAAATTAATCCTTAAAACAAACATACCAACACAATTTTATGCATTTATGCAATTGTTCGCTAGAATTATTAATTTATTATTTATTTAAATGATAATTTTTTGGAATTTTAAGTTTTTTTTTTTTTTATTTAAATTCTAAAATCAAAAAAGAAAAAAAGAATAAATTTGTCTTTTTGTTTATATGCTAAACCTCCCTTTAGCTGGTATTGCTAAATATTTCGTTACTTCCATACATTTATCTAATTAATCATATTTTTTTATTTTTTTGTGTTTCTGCAACATTTTTGTTTTGTTGTTGATGTCACCAATTCACACCCTTTTGGTTGAAATATTTGTTTAAAGAGTGTTTGTCTTTTGTTTGACTTTTGAATTTGCAAATTTTTAAATTACCAGGGTTGTACTATTTCTTTCTTTAATGCTCTAGTGATTTCTATTATCATTTTGTTGGCGCGTGTCTGTAGTGTAAGTGTAATTTTTTACGTTATGAATATTTGATTATTGATTTGCAAAAAAAAAAAAAATTTCAACATGTAAACATATTTTTTGTTGTTTAAGGATAATGAATATTTAAAAAATCAATCATTGATTGATTCTAGTAAAAGGATTACATGAAATTGTGTCAGATTTGTTGAAATATTAAAATTGACAGATATTAATTAACTGTTTAGCAAATAGGACTGTGTTGAAATATAATCAGATTATACAGATTCATGCCACATTCACAGGATGGTTTAAAAAAAGTTAACTTTAAATAAAAGTTATAAAAATAAAATAATAATAAAAGTAAATTAAAAACCATTTTCACTCTTTAACTGAAAGTTAACAAATACATACTTTAAATTTCTTTATACTTTTTTTGTTTTAAATAAACAAAAACTAATTTAAATTCGTGGCTCTTGTATGAGTAACATAAATCCCCATCATCATTGATTTTGAAAGTATACAGGTCTTCTCAAATATTAAACTTTAACGAACGAACTCTTGCAGAATGCACAATTGCAATTATAATTATACTATTTTTCAAAATCAACAATAAAATTGTTTTCTTATACCAACACGTATGAACATTAGGCTGGCCCCAGAAAGTCGACTTTGTTTTAAGTTAAAAATTCTCATAATTTTTATCTTGGCGTTAGCTGCTTGTTAGCTAAATCAAATAGATTTTTTTTTGTATTATGAGTGCTGCTACTATATAATAAAATATAGTAAATTTTTTAAGTTCACAACACTGACTACTCTTTTTTGGGTCCACCGTAATTCACTCAATGTATAAATGAAAGTGTTTAAGTCATAAATACAAAATGTTTACACTGTAAATCTTAAATGCACTGAAAATTATTTAAATATTAAATTAAAATAACATTTGTCAAAACATCTTCTTTACTTTCATTTGAAAAATCATTGAAGAATTTTAATAGATATACAAAAGTTTAGAAAACAATTACATTGAAATAATGGGATAAGAAAACTTCTGAACTTGCTAACGGAAAATTTCTTTACAAATATCTGTCATTTTATATTTCACATAAGTTGATGATGTCAAATCTGCAGATATCACTATTTTTATATCCCCCATTTATTGGGTTTATCATTCCGTATGTAACATGTTGAAATACTCCTGAAATCTAAGACTATCTAGCTATGTCCGCCTATGTGTATGTTGAAATAAGGATTGGGACCAGGGCGGACTTAGGGGGACGAAATTTGATTCAAAAATTGAAAATGTGAAAAAATCGGTAAAAAAAAAACATGAAAGTTATAGGCCAATACTAGAAAAAGCTTTTCCGCTGATATATCTTGAACAAAAATATGTACAAATAGTTCAAAGATTGATATAAAATCGGAAACCAAATCCCACTTTGCCGTCGGCCTCCAATATAAGGAGAAATTTTGAATTAGGGTGGCACAAAAATGTTGTAAGTAAATTGGGCCAAGCCAAATACGAGGGGTGACTTTTATATATTTTGCGAAACGGCAAATCTACGCAACTTACGTTAAATCTGACACCGGAATTGTGAAATATAGTCTATGAGGGCTTATGTTCTCTGAATTTTATTTTTTTATACGAGGGCTCTTTCTGTTTGCTAAAGTTAATTAAAAATCTACTTCATCAAAATATTTAATTTTGAAAAAAATTCATGCGATTATTTCCTACAACTTACGATGTGAATTAATTGAAAAACAATATATTGTTTAACTTTAATTAACTTTTGAAAATCAAGCTCCATACGTGGCCAGCTTATATTACTGATATATGGAATTCAATCTTGGACGCGGATACCTCTAGAACGAATTTTGTAAAGGCCTTCTAAAGAGTAGTTTATTTAAAAAGTTTTCGTTTATGTTGAAAATTATAGAAAATTTAGTTATTTCACAAAGAAAATTATTTTTTAACTTTTTATACATGTTGTTTAAAAAATAAACTACCAAATAAAAGTATTTTTAGTTACAGTTAATATTTTCAGTAATTTACTCGTACCAAATCAAAACAGAACTATAAATTTATATTCAAAGGCTTTATTGTCAAGAAAATAAATAAAATAAGAAGATAAAAAATTAAAAAATAAAAAAATATAATCTGGTAAGTAATTTCTATGAATTGTGTTAAATTCATGTTCCTTTACAGTTGTTGCTTGGTCGGAGATGTTGTTCTGAAGATGAAAATTATTTTAAAAAAGTGGTAAATGGTAATCCAAAATCATTATCATAAATATTAACTAACATTTTAATTTCATATATTTCAACAATTGTAAGTAAATGTAATTAATATGTATGTATTTATTGAAGAAATGGAAATAAAGAAGAATTACACAAAATATTTAATGCCAAAAAATTAAAAAAAAAAAAAAAAATAGTTTTTAATAATTTAGTAGGCAATTTTTTGTGGTTAAAAAAAAAAAAAATAAAACCTGAAAGTATTATTGATTTGGTATGTTATATAATGTTAGTAAAAATAACAGAAAAAATCAGTAATTTGTAATGTTTTTGTTAGTTAAAAAATCAACATTCAAAAATAATTGATATTTTCATTTGTTTCAAATAAAATGTAAGCAGTCCGGTTTTTAAATGAAATAATATTTGTTTTTACTGATTTTTCTGTTTAATTTACTTACATAATTTTTTGAGTGTACCTAATAAAATTTATAAATTAATTAACTAACAATTTCAGCAACAGCAATGACAACAAATAACTAGTAAGGAATATAAATGTTTGTAACTAATTTTGTTAAAACTTCACTTTTGGCAATTGTTGTAATATTTCATTACAGGGTCTCTGGTTGACATGCTATGCCATGTTTTGTTTGTTTTATTGTCTCTGGCCAGACTAAATGAGCAAACCGGCAGTCCAATCGAAAGTCAAACAAACAGAAACACAAAATGCCTTACACACAAATTACAGATACAGATATTAATGGTCAATATGTGAACAAAAAAATCGTACGTAACTAAAAATAACACTATGGAAGAATGTAAGGCATTAGACTTAAATCCACAAGTATTATTTATACGTACAATACACAACATACATATTTATTATAAGTATAATACAGATTAACGTGCAACATACGCGTAACGCATTTAGCTTTTTACATAACTTAACTTAAACACTCACACACATCATTGTGGGATTCGTTGACATCGTGCATTACTGAGTGTCCCATATTATTTGTAAAAGTGATTTATAAAATGCTCTACTTTTTGTGTTTTAATAAAGAATTATCATATGATGACATACATGCACATAAAGTAGGACTTATTGCCAACATATTGTTGCTCTGTGTCCCGAGATTATTGTTGTGGCATAGACTCTACTGGCTAATGGTTGAATTCAAAAAATAAATCCATGTTATCATGAGTTACAAATGTTTTATGCAATGGTGGGTGTTGCAACATTTAATGGTGCAAAATTTAAAAGATCTTAAGGTTTTTTTAGAAATTAATCATAATACGTTTATACTTATGTTTTAAAAACAAAGTACTTTTGATTTTGTTTTATGAAGAAAATTATTAATATGTAATTTATAAAAAATAATACTTTAATCAAAAAAAACTCTTAATTAGTTATCTCTCGAATTATGTTGCTACCATAAATACATATTTATATCCTAAATACTAAATACTTAACATTTTCGCCTGTATTTAATTTAACAATAATTTGAGGAAGTCGATGTTATTTATAGCATTAACAGTTTAATTTTTGTTGTAACGTTAACGAAACCATTTTTCCATAGACCAAGTTTAATACCCTCCTGTTTAATGTTTTTTGGAATGGGTGAATGAGTTGAGGGTGAATGTTTGAGTAAATTGAAGTTTTTGGTTTTATAGTTTTGTGTTCCTACATTTATGTATTTGATAGATACTAAACAAATCCAATTGTCTGTGTAGAGTTTCGATGCAAGTATCTCATGCGTATTATTTGCAGCACATTTAGTTTTGTGTATTTTTTTTTTATTTTTTTTTCTTTTAATGGATTATATAGATACATTCATATGCACATATAGTCATAGACAGACATGTTGCACTCATTCATATCTCAATGAAATAAATCAAACGTCTTAAAACAATTCATCAAGTGGAGGCGATGTCAAAGTTTTTTTATGTTGTTGTTGGCGGTGACTTGGAGTCATGTTGCAACTATTAAGTGAAGTACTTACTCTAAGAGTTGTAACATAAACCAAACATTTATTTACAGATTGCAATTGTTTCTCAGTTTTATTTTGTGGAATTCATTACATATTTTTCTGATTTGTATTGGGCTCCAGATAAAGTTGTTGCAATCGAACTTTTTTTTTCATTATCTTACTTGCGTTTTAATTTCATTTATTTCTTTCTAATGCCTCAAAATGTCACTGATATTGACATTTGTATTTTATTTTTATTTTTTCATGTTATATTTATCTTTGTACTTTGTAATATTGAATTGGTACTGGGAATTGAATAGTGTTTAATTGTGTTTCATCTAATTTATTTCTCATCTCATGCATAAAAATAAAGAAAGTAATTTAGTTAATATTTCCGTCTTAGATTGTGACATAAAATGTTTTACATATATGTACTTTGGGAAACAAAAGAAATATATTTTAACTTGTGCATATATTGGTCTAATGCAAGCACAAAAAGTTTAAAAAGCCTAGGATTAAACTTGTTATGAACTACGCCAATAGTAAAGATCGTAATTCTACATCCAAAAACTACTTTATGTTTAGAATCTTATAATTTTCATAATTCTTGCTGTGTTATGTGAAATAAAAACTGCAATTAGGAAAATGTTCATTTAATATTAATAACTAAACTTTTCCTAAATCTAAATCTAAATTACCCAAATAATACATTTTATAAAAATCCCCTCACTTTTAACCAATATGAAATCTGATACTCCATTTTTATAGTTCAATGTAAGTCACTGTGAATGTCTCTATAGATACATCATTTAAACAAATCTTAATAT
The DNA here is from genome assembly GCA_951394005.1 of Protophormia terraenovae. NCBI lineage: Eukaryota > Metazoa > Arthropoda > Insecta > Diptera > Calliphoridae > Protophormia > Protophormia terraenovae. The sequence goes on from OX596074.1 coordinate 152,205,533, forward strand.
AAATTAAAAAATATAAACAATATTTATTAGCATATAATTGCATAAATACAAAGTATTTTTTATTTATTTATTTTTTTTAGATTTCTTTAAAAACAAACACCCCACACAATAGTTGACAAACTGCAGTTAAAAATGCATACAAATCAACGTAAGAGTAGAATAAATATGTTTTTATAACAATATTGCAATAAAATGCAAATACAAAGGTATACAATTCCAATTACACTGCCAATAGCATTAAGTAGAAATATTGCTGCAATATCAACAGTTTTTAAGATAAATAAAAACCATATTGTGGTTGTTGTTATTTGGTTATTTGTATAATGTATAATTTTTCCATTTGTATGACAAAACCATTTCGTTAAACTTGGTGGCAACGCCATATACGTATTATTATATTTTGTTGAAAATTTTGCGGCGTTAATAACGACTCTGCATTATTTAAGTGTTGAACTCTTCTACTTCTTCTCGTACCAGTTACACTCAATTGTACCGGGTTTATATGTATTTTTAATGCTTATGTATATACTCGTAATTATTCGAATAATCGTTCATGTCTACCGTGAATGTATAAATAAGACAACAAAAATAACAAATAAAAATTAAATAAGAAATAAAGGTGCGCCTCACCTTACAAATGCATTAGAAAAATATAAATAAAAATAAACTTTAACAAACTCTTAACTGAAAAAAAAAAAAAAAAAATAAAATAAAAAGTATTTCTTAAATATATCAAATAGCAAGTTCAATTCAGTTTGTCAATATGTTTGTAACCAAATAATGAAAAAAATAAAAGTGACATAAAATGTGCTAAAATTATCCATGACATTAATATTAGCATTTATATTTTAAATTAATAATAACTTATTTTATAATTCACAAATTAATAATTCTATGGAAATTTAATATTAAATTACTTTCTGCCACAATTGAGTACTTAAAATTGCCCGGGGTTTTTATGAAATAAAAATGCACCCAATTTAACTATGATATTGTACTAATACTATCATTTATTGTAATTAAGTTTTTTAAATTGTTTAAAAAAATCAAAATTTATACGCACGTACACTGTCAGACGAAATAAAGTGCGATTTTTTACTCTTGCTATTTATTTCATAATAATTGCCTTCTAGGTTCATTATGGTCTACTTTTTTGGCATCCACATATTTGTCGTTTTATATTCTTTAATTTAATAAACAACCGAAGTTTTTGAAATATGTGCATTTCGAGTTTGAAGAAAAAGTGTTGTGTTGGTCATAAATTTTGTGCGACAAAATAAAGTGACACTTTACTTAATTTCTTAAATTTTGGCTTCCAATTTCCGAATTTTTTTTTTTTTTTACAAAATGGAAGACGTATACTTAAAAAGTGCTAAATTTTAATATTCTATCCATTAAATTCTATTATAATTATTATTACATTTGAAAAATAAGGATAGATCCGGCCATATTATCGGAAAATCTTCGAGCACAATCCAGTAAGATTTCTTGATTCCAGATAGAGAAAATGAAATAAGACTAATGTAATTGTCTTTGAAGTACAGTTTTTTAGAATCTGACCATTCTATTATACAAAATTCCAATTTAGAATGAAAATTAGAAAAAATTGAGGGGTCAGAAACCCTAATACTGCGAAGTAAAATCGTAGCTATATCGTAATTAAGTAGGAAGTAAAGTTAATTATCACAAACCTAACTGATCAGACATGGTTCAAGCAAATTGGTTTCATATGTACCAAAGTTAAAAAAATATTTTTTATACGATCTCCTATTAAAAAAATGTTAAACTTCAGATTTTTCCATGGAAATTTCCTAAATTTTCAGAGTTTTCTTTTAAAGTTTTAATAAGTTTTTTGTTTATTCATCCAAATATCTGTATTTTAGAATGGTTCTGGGACTTTAACGATTACTTTTCTATTACGGGTCGCTTTATTACATTAGAACAACAATGATGTCAATTTTACTTAGAATAGATACATCTAAAACTCATATATATTAACAGCTAATGTATTTATATTTCTTTATATGATGATGAAATGATGATGAAGAGATGATGAAACTCATTCTCTTTTTGCGAGAATATTGATATCGTTACGATTTTACTTCGTAGTCTTAGGGTTTCTGTCCTCTCAATTTCTTCTAAATTTCGTTTTGAATTATTATTTTGTATAAAGAAATTAATTTTTTAGCCTCATATTCTAAAATGTTGTATTTTAAAGACAAATACACTAATTTTACCTTATTTTCTTTATCTGGAGTCAAGAAATCTTTCTGGATTGTGGTCGAAGACTTTCCGATAATATGGTCGTATTCATCCTCATTTTCTAAACTTAATAATAATTTTAATATAATTTAATTAATTAAATTATTAAATTATTATTATTAAATTAATTATTAAAGTTTAGCACTTTTTAAGCATATGCCTTCCGTTTTGTATCAAAAAATTTGAAAATTGGAAGCCAAATTAAAGAAATTAAGTAAAGTGTCACTTTAAATACACATATTTCAAATTTAAAGAATATAATACGACAAATACGTGCACCAAAAAAGTAGCCAATTATGCACCTAGAAGACAATAATTATAAACTAAATAGCAAGAGTAAAAAACCGCACTTTATTTTGTCCGACAGTGTATATACACTCCACGTAAATAATGATCTTAAGATTTTAATCGGCAACACATTTAAGGCGGTCTTGAAGAGCATTTATATTTCGACCTTTACCTTAATAAACATTTATTGCTAATAATTTCTTACAATAATCATACAAACATTTTTATTATAACTAATGTTTTTTTTTTTTAGTTTATAAAAAAAAAAGAATTATATATTACACTACAATTACAATAAAAAAGAGCTAAAAATAATAAATGCATTAAAAAACTTAAGAGAAACTTAAAACCAGAGATGTGCAAGTGATAGAATTGTTTACGGAATTCATAAGTGAATACTACTTATTTTTAAATTGTGCAAGATTTTTCCGTGATTGATTCTAAAATTCTAAAAACAAGTAAGAACGTTAATGTCGGTTAAGCCCGGCCATAAGATATCCTACACCATTGTGTATGTGCGTTAAAGTGATTTTCTTAGAGGATCTTATTTGGAGCTTGTGTTGCTATTAGCACATTAGATCGATTCTTGTAATAGGTATTATTTTTAATTCTATATAATATACGCATGTATAATAATATGTTAATACTAACAATTATATACGATTTATTTACTTTAAGATGTTTTCCGAAAGTGGGTCTAATATGGGGACTTTAGTCAATTATGGATTGATCCTTATAAATTTGACACTAAGCTTTCTAATTGTTCTAAATATTTTAAATATATTTTTAATACTATTATTTATATGGGATTTATGTGCGCTAAAGTGATTTTTGGAGGAGGGGTTTATATGGGAGGTATCAATTCTGGATTGATGTTTATGAAACTTACCATATTCATTTCTAATTACATAAAACTGAATTTTATTAAAATTTTGCCATATTAAAGGCATTTATGAAAGTTAAACTCCTATTCCGGCGGACATTTGATTCGGGGCTGGGTAAAAAAGTGGACTGATCGTAATCAATTTTAATAGGGTTCGTCCTTGACCTAGTAGAATATTATATGTTAAATTTCATTGATTTATCTTAAGAATTGCAACCTGTAGTTTGATTACAATATTTACATGGACAGACAGACAGACGGACAGGCTTCGATAAATCGACTCAGTAAGTGATTCTCAGTTGAAAGGCATACCTTAAGGAGGCAGTTTAATTATTTTTTTATGCTTTGAAAACATCAGCACAAATATTGACTTTTCGGGCAATATTTATATAGTTGTCTACTTAAGAATGTTCAAACGTAAAACTTATATAAATTTATAAGATAAAAGTAATTGCGAGTTTAAATTTTAAAAATTTAATTGACAGTAAAAAGAAAACAAAACTGAGAAATCTGCAAATATGCTTAAACAAATAAATGCTCTTAAGTGCAAAAGATACATTATTAAGATCCTAAGGGTAAAATATGCTTTAAAAAAATGTATATACATATATAGGACATTTGTTGACTGTGGAATTAATCATTATTTATATATCTAATCTTTATGAAAAAATTATTTCACGTGCTCTTCACTAATGAAAACTTCCATAATGTCGAATTAACCAACTACTACATACGGAACGTATGTATGTACATAACTATTTATACAATTGTACAAGTACGTATTTTTGTATGTACCTTTTAAAGCACACAAACATAGTCATTAAAATCATAAAAACCAGCTAAAAGCATCAAAAGAATAAGAAAAAAAAAATCAAAGATTACCATACGAGTACATTAATAAAGTACGTAAAGTAAGCAAATATCTATGTATGTATGTATGTATGTGTGTATGTATGTAAGTTTCTATGAGTGAGTCTTTAAGTTTATATGTAAATAAGTTTCCATAGTTATCGAAGAATTATTGGAGTCAGTATGTTAAAAGTGCTTAAATAAACCACACAACTTTATTAGAAACAATTATAAATTAAAATCGTATTTACTAGTTTTTGTTTTCGTTGTCCCAATCGTTATACTGTAAAAACTACTCGAGTGATTCATGAGCTAATAAGGAGCTTTCAAAAAAGCGTCGGAGTTTTTTTATATATATAAAACATTGTTTTAGTGTTTAATCTTATAAACATACAAAAAATAAAAAAGTAAAAAACAAAAAAATAATAAAATAAATAAATTAGTTTAGTCTATTAAACGTTGTAATATGCCAGAGAAACAATGAAGCCTCATAAAATTGTTTAACAGTCAGGTTACACGATTTTTTGGTGCCGGTTGTGATTTGATTTTTCTATTTTTATATCTGTTACTTACTTGTAAAATTTAACTTTTGCAAAATAAAAAATAAAAAAAAAAAATTTGTAAAATTGTTGTTAGATTAAGACAAATTGATAAGATTTATTTTTATGTGAGTTATTGGGGAAGGTAGTAATTTGGAGTTACACTACTCTAATATGGTTTGCTCAATTTTATTTACACGTTATACATGCTTTTATACAAAACAAATTAAAAAACCCAGTAAACATAATCATTACTTTTTTCATTAACATTCATTATTTCCAACATATAAATTTTATAAAAATTTATGTGTTCGCAAAAAAAAATTTGCGAATTTAAAATAAGGAAAATTTAACTTAAAATAAAGAGATAGTAATTATTAAGAACCCTTTTATGTGTATAACCCTTTTTTTCTGCCCATTTATATAACTATACCAAGCTCAGAATAGAATAAGTGCAACATTTTAGCCAGAAAATAAAAAGCTAAATGATTTTAGCTTTTTATATTTTGCAAATATAAAAAAAACTTATTGGGATATTTATACTTAAGAAATCTTTGATATGCGGAACTGATATATTTTTTAACAAAAAAAAAAAGTGGCTTATAAAACTATAATACAAAATACTAACATTTGATTATAAAAATATTTAAAAGCGGCGAATAAACTTACAAGATATAACAGACATTTTATAAAACTTATAAAAATGGTCAGTTTTTTTTCACCCACCATTTAAATATGCCATGGACTTCAAACATTTACAAACCACTAGCATATGTATACAAGTATTTGCTGAGATAGATTAATATATTATAAATATGTATGCATGAATATAGAGCAAAATATGTTCATATATAAGTCAGTCGATTTATTTTGGTATATAAATGTTAATTTAAATAGCAAGTAATAATGATTACCTCAAACTATATGAATTTTTTCGATTTTTTTTTTTTTTTTTAATTTTTAAAAAAAAAAAAAAAAAAAAACAAACAAGTTTGACCACATTCGAAACAAAACTATAATAATTACATTAACCAACCAACTTCAGTTACTACAGCAGCAACTAAATGAAGATTTTATAATAAAAATTGTATCCATGAAACTATTAAACTGAAAGCATGACAAAAAAACAGAATCTATAAACCCGCATAAAAATTAAAACTTACTTACATACATATCTATTATATCGAAACTTGTACAGCATCAACGAACGGGTAAATTAAATAAAATTGTTTATAATAAAATACTCGTAAATAAGTAATAAATAAATATGTAAGTGAATAAAAAGTAGTTGGAATATGTGTGTAAAATTTGAAATATGTATTTATTTGCCACAAGTAGGTACTCATAAATATGTATGTAAGTAAGATCGTTTGAAGTGTGTTTGAACGTATCTCTATATTTACTTATGATTGTATCTCTGTATTTATATATGTTTTCAATTAACAATTTATTAAACCTGAACTTAAAATTGAAAATAAAAACAATTAATCATAAATACAAGCAACCAACTTGTATTGATTAAATTTTTTACAGTTTTTTTTTTTTTTGGTTTTTCAATGATAGATTTTTAAAACATTATTTTTCTACAATTTCTTATTAATAAAAAACTAACAACAACATTGATTGCCGCCTGCCTCACCCATATGTATTCTGATTTTTAACTATTTCCATCATCAGTCATTAAAATACTTTTTTAATATATATTAAGTATAAGTTATTATTTCCTATTTGTATTTAATTATTTAATATCACATGGAGTATTTTAAAACCCTTAAGCACTGCTCTCCAATATGGTGAACGAAAACGGAGATCAGATGTTTAATAGAATCATTTACAAACAAACACTAATAATTAAAAAAAAAAAAAAAATACAGTTCTTAAAAATATGTACTTGAATGTTGAGAAAATGTTTTTTGGAGATTTCCCCTTAAATGATTGATGAGCTGAATACAAAATTCATCTTTCGTTCCCTACTAGCGATTAAAAATCTCATGTATGATAAAGTTTAGTCAAATTTTTAGTTTTTTCGTAAGTTTCAACATGTCATGGAAATAATGTTTTTGAAAATTTTTCCTCTACATACATACATACATACATACATACATACAAAATGTATGGTTTTGCCAAAATTAATTTTAATATTTTGGGCGGATACTCACAAAGTTAAATATCATAATTTTCATTTAAAATAAACTTATTTCAAGAAATTTTTTTATAACGATTCCAACCAAATTAAATTTCATTAAGATATTTTTATAATGGTGGCCTATATAGACGGACAAATGGACGCCGCTGAATCGGCTTAGTAAATTATTTTGTGCAAAATAAATACTGGAAGCTGGTTAAATAACACTGTTTTTGCGCCTTATAAGCATCATTGAAAATTTCGTATCTTACAATGATGCAAGTTATAATTAAAAACAATAATTTTAATATCTTTAAGATGCCGAAATCATCTTCCTCTTTTCAATGATACCAAGACCTTGTTATAAAAACTAAAGGTTTAGTTAATGAAAAGTTTTCTATATTTTACCCATAAAAGAACAAAATCAAAATTTTTATCCATTTTGCAAAAAAATAATATATCGAACTTTTTTCTAAACCTTTTTTTAATTTTTTTCATAACCGAACTGAAGATCAAAACATTTTATATATTTTTTCCATATTGAGTTTATTAAAACGCATCTTTTAAGGGGTCTTCCTACTATTTTTTTCAACAGGACACTCTATTAAATATAAATAAAATAATTCTTTGAAATACCCCATATGTAACATTGTATCTAAAGTTTATAAATTATTTATGAAGATTTCAACATAATATTCTTTATATTCTTTACACTGCAATTATTTCTATTCAATTCAACAAAATTAATATATATTTTATTAGTTAATTATCACTTAATTCCCCATTGTCATAATTACGTTAGAATTATTTATTATATCTTTTTTTCTATAATTTTTATTGTTTTTTTGCGTTCAAATTTTTGCCATCGAGTGTGTTGATTAAATGTCATAAAATCTTGTTCAAAATAGTTTCTCTTGTCTTGTTTTTTTTTTATTGTTATTACAATTTCAATTATCTGCGTTTAGTCATTCCAATGAAATTCAATCACTCTATCAGTCAGTCAGCAAATTCTTCATTCCCTCAATCAACAATAAAAATTGCGTTTTTTGTTGTTTTGTTCAACTTTATGATCGATTGATTTTTTTTCTTGTATTTTGAATAAGTATTTATATTTTCATACCCACCATCAAAAAGATGGGGGGTATATTGATTTTGTCATTCCGTGTGTAACATGTCGAAGGAATCATCTAAGATCCCACAAAGTATATATTTTCTGGGTCCTGGTTAGATTCTGAGTCGATCTAGCTATGTCCGTCCGTCTGTTGAAAGCAGAATAGGGCTCGAACGGGATAACGTAGGGGGCACAAATATTTGCCTTATATAAGGTTTGTTTGGGATTGAAAATGGGCAAAATCGGTTAGTAAACAAAAACTAGAAACACAGGGTGTCCGTTTTATACTTTGCTGCTGATATTTCTTCAACAAAAGCATGCACGACAACGAAATTTTGTACGTATATAAACTCGGAAACAAAAAATGGACGTGGTCCGCCCACTTTACCGCCCCCTCCCATATAACGTAAAATTTGAAAAAGTTAATGATGGATATATAGATTCGGCCAGGCCGAATATAACATTCGCGCTTGTTGTTTTCTATCTATTTCTATACGTTGCAATCTATCTTGTTGGAATTAGCTATTATTTTTTTTTTAAGATTGTTATTGTTAGTTTATAACAAAAATTTATTGGTATGTGAATGAGATCTATATATAGAGTTAGTTGGTGGTAGCCGTTGCTGTTTTTGTTTCTGTTTTGATATTCATTTACACGGTTTTTTGCTCTTGAAACCATTTGAATAAGTATGTAAAAAAATCGAAACAGATTATAATCGAATGAAAACAAATTTGTAATTATTTTCTAGAATAAAGTAACCAGCTAAGATTAAAAAGATCAGTATTAAACAAAAAATTGAATGAATAGAAAGATTTCTGGGGTGAAAATATTCGGGAATATCTTTAAAAATTTTTGGAAAAAAATTCTAATTCTATATGCATATAATTTTATATTTAATTTGTTTTATAAAAAGAAAATAACATGTTTTATTAACTATTATAAGGAAACAAAAATAAGACTCAAAACTCCACAATAATAAAATAAAGTAGTGCAGAGTCTTTTCCAACTGATTTCTTATTCGATCATTCAGATAAAAATGTTTAAGCTGCTAGTTACAACATTGGCGAAATTTTAGAATACTAGAAATGTCAAGAATCATACGGAAATTGTTTTTATTTAACCGATAATGGGCTGTGAATCTTCAAAGAAGCTTTACAAACTCCGACATTCTTCTTCTAATAAAAAAAGCTGCAACTGCAGATGTAATTTTATTTATTTTACCGTAACTTATTTTTTTTAATATTTTAATATAAACTCAAAAGTTTTTAATAATTATTCAACAAAAACACTATTGCTTAAAATTTTTTCTAAAAAAATTTGAGTTAAAAATTTTAAACAAACAGCTGATTCGATTATCGGTTTTATTTACATTCGAAAATACCAAAACCAATACGGTTTCATGACACGAAATGAAATCAATATTAGTTTGTAATTCCGATAAAAAACAAATCCGATTTTGATTCTATGACAGCCATGAATATATAGGATATTTATAGAATAATTATTCACATTTTTTTATTTACAGGAATACAAAAAAAAAAAAAAAAAAAAAAAAAAAAACTGGTCACATTAGTTAATACACATACACATATTACTTAACACCTATACATACATTCATGATTATATAAAGCAAGTATATATACATACATATGTATATTTGAGTTTAAGTACTTATTTATTGCACAACCAAATAAATAATTGTATTATAGCAAAAATATTTATTTATTATTATGACAATAATTGACATTGACATTTCAACCTGGCATTGGCCAATGAGTCAGCAATTAAATTTCTTAATGACAATTTTTCCATCACAAATTACCCAATCATTAAACTAAACTTAAGAAGAACAATATAAAAAATTTTCAAAATAAAAAAAAAAAAAAAAAAATCTTAGGCGAAATTTAAAGCCAATTAAAAATTCTTCTTTAAGCGTATAAACCGACAAAATAATAATTATTCAAATATTTCAAAACTATAAACTTTAATCGGTTGCTTATTTATCGAAAATGTAAACAAAAATAAAAATAACAGAAATTAAATAAATATTTAAGCCAATTTTGCAATCAATATAAGCGACGACGGTGTTAACAGTCATCAAAAATAATCAAATTTATTTATAAACCCCCTATAAAAACAACAGAAACACCGTTACAAAAATAACAACATATAAATATTTTTCAAAGAGTAAAAATCAAAAACCAATGTTAGCTATTGACCGAAACCAATAGGATTATTATTGTCTGTACGTCTATCTGTCTCTTATTTATTTAAGACAATTTTATATTGAAATTATGAATTGAAAACATGCTCGTTGTCGCACTATAAACATCTTATATTTCATTGAAATACTCGTGGTATAGAAACTAAAAATACATAATGCCTGCCAATTATAGAGCACTTGAGCTTATAAGATGTCAAGATAATGTCTTTTACACAAATACATTTAAACCAATACATTTACAATTTCTTCAAACATGTAGTTCATGTATTTTAAAATTTTTCGTATCCAGCTGGTTAGTTGGTTGGTTGGCTGAATTTAATAACAACCAACATCTGAGTTAAAAGCCAGCAAAAAAATTGATTCAAAATTATTTTAATCATACTTGTATGTACAAACTTTAAGCAACGGAAACATACAAAATGTATATTAACTGATCTATAGCATTTTGAAAAATAAAAAAATACAAATTTCAGATTCAAATGAACCTAATAAAAATTTATTGAAAAACCTTTTTTTAATGCAGCCAAATCAAAATATAAGCGAAACCATATATACAACAAATATTTAGTAGAAACAATTGTTATGCTAACGACATACACACAATTTAAATTTAGATGAAATGAAAATGATTTTTACTTTTCTTTTGCAAATCGTATTTAACCTTTATATGTTTTAGTGAGATTAAATTTGTGAAACTTATTCTTTACAAAAGACAAAAATTTACGTAACCATAAATTGTTCGTAATTTTTACAAATGTGAAATATACTTTAAGGAAATATATACTATTTTTTTGTGATAGGAAAGTTCGTGGATCAATCTCAGTGAAACTGTTAAGGGATTTCAAAAATATTTTGTACCTTATTAGGTAGTCAATCGAGAACGATTTCTCTAACAACTCAACGTTTTTTAATCCGCTCAATAGTTTCAGAGTTAATTAAGAACTGCGCACGAAAAAATTAATTCATTATAAAAACGAAACCAATGGGTTGATCTTTTTGATTTTTTTTAGTTTTTAAAAGAAATATTTATATATTTTCGGTTACTTTTTTTTAGGAATGGGTCCACTATTTTTCTAATACCATTTTATTATACTCAGCTTTAAGTAAGTATTCCTTTAATATTTTTTTACTTTTAACCAATACATTTGAAATGGACTGAGTTTTGGACAGTTTTGTGAATCGGTACATAGCAGCACGAATTGTTTCATACAACTCAGCTACTTTTTTGTTGTAATGATGACATACGAGATCAGGCCATTTCTCTGTCTTTTGCCATAAAATACGATATTTATATAATACATTTCCCATAACATCTGTGAATTACTTTTCTAATAAAATATAACAGAGAAATTTAAATAATGAGTCACATTCCATACAGAGATGTAGAGATTTTCTTTTAAAATTCGTATTATGTATTTTGTTTGTGATCCTACAGTTTGTAAATAAACTTTTTCTTCAGTTATCTAGATTCTTTTCGGTGACCGTGAACTCTTTGTATTTTTTATGACTCAAGAAACTGTATTTCCCGACTCACCAGTGTTCCTAGCAGTTGTTTTATATGTTTGACATGTATTTCGATAATAAATTTAAATTATGTGTTTCAAATATCTAATTGCTTTATTAGTTTTTAATACAAATTTCGTTTTATAGCTTATGGTTACAATATTTACTCCTTATTTCCACTTTAAGGTTAAATGTAGTCTTGGATTTTATCTTGTTCCAAAACCCATTAAAATACTAAACCAAAGACCTGCATTTTCTTAAAGTTATTAATGCCTTTTTCTTGTTGTTTTTGCTGCTGCTGCAACTACGATTATAACAAATAATGCAAAAACAAATTTGTTTTCTTGTAACAGCCAGGAGAGTTTCAAAAAAAGAATCGATTGCATTTTATAAAGCCTGGCTTTGTATACAGAGTTTAAATGCATAAAAAAAACTTTGTAACAAAAACACGAATCCACATAAATACGAACGAAAGTGAAATTGTTTGTAGAGACACTGTTAAAACGAACAGACTTAGACAGAGGCATAGACCCAGGTAACATATGTATGTACGTGAACGACAGACATAGCTGGCTGACTGGCTGCATGCCATTCATACAACAGACTTAGTTAAATAGATAGACAGTCAACTCAGTAAGTTAGTAAGTCAGAGTTGGAGTTGAATTGAGCTGAACTTTAAAACAACTTCAAAAAATAAATAAAACAACCCAAAAAGTATCCATCGTATAAAACGCTAAAATGTTAACGATCGAACCAACAACATTTTTCTTTTTGTAGATTTTAGTGTGTTTCATGTTGCTTTGCATTGGTTTTGGTTTGGTTCATTCATTCGGCTTTAAAAGAATTTCAAACTACGAAATGAAGTTGGGGCAAAATTCAAAAAAAAAAAAAAAAAAACTAAACAAAAAAAACAACAGAAAAACATATTAAATGGTTTTACATCGATTAAAGACTGGCTAAAGGTTTAGTTGCAATTGAGCCAGCTTTAATAACGGTACAAAAACGCGGTTGAAATTCTCGTAACATTCATATCTTACAATTTAAGACAAAACTAAAACGGTATACAAAATGCTACTAAATTAACAATTTATTAAAGTGCCTAAAAAATCTCCACCACAAAAATATTATTTCAAACATGCAAAATATTTGGTGTTAAAAAATATAAACATGTTGTGCTTTCAATTAAATTATTAATTCTAAATAAACATTTTAATTTATCTTCAATGCCAAATTTTAAATAAAATTACAAAATCAAAACAAAAAATCTACGAAAATATTGTAAAACTAAATTAATAATTATTGCCAAAAATAAATTTGAATTGTGTGCATATTAAATTAAATACAATTAAGTTAAAATAAAATTAGATGGATTTAAACATTTATATTTCAAGCTCTAGTGATTTTAAAGACACAGAGAATCAAAATAATCTTTCATGGAAAAACAACCTTAAAAATTGAAATAATTAAAAATATATATATATTAAATATTATCAAAATCATGTGTTAATATGTTGCAATAAAAGCCAGTGAACTTTTTTTCACTTTGTAAATTATAAAAATTACATTATATGTATTTGTTTAAATAAGTTGTGAGATAATTTACACGGTCTTGTAACCACACGAATATTTAAGAAACAAATAAAAAACTCAAACAACAATTGAAAATATTGTATAATCTATTGATGTTTTTTTTTTTATTTTTTTTAACCATAAATACCTCAAAATGAAATAATAAACGTTGCATTTACATTTATTAAAGATCTAAATTGCATATAACCATTCATTCTAAACCCACCCCTTTACAACACTGACCGCAACAACATCAAATCAATATTATTCAATTACACCATTTACTTATGCAATTTTAATTAAATCAAATGTTACAGCAATTGATCGATCATAAGTGTTTTATAATTTGATGAATATGATTTTAATAAATATTTTGAAATTTTTGTTAAATTAAAAAAATATTATTGGATTGTAAGAATTTTGAAATCGATTTTAAAATTAAAAAGACGATATTAATAAAATTAATACATAAGAAATATTATAATTTATAACTTCAATTAATTGACAAAAGAAAAATATATTTTAAATTAATAACAATTCTGGACAATTAAAAATTCATTTTCTTTAGACAAAGAAAAAAATTTTTCACTGATAAGCAACAAATAAATAGTTCTCTTAGCATCAGGCTTATATCTTAGTACAATATTTCCAATTTCGGTATTAGAACTTAAATTTTAACAAGGCAACGATTGATATAGGCTGATAATAACATATTTAATTTTCAAAGTTCTAGAAATATTTTATAAAAATTAATTTTTTTATTTAAATAAAACCAAAATTATTTTTTTTTTTTTTTTGTGGGACATCTACATATTTCCGAATATCATTTAGAAAAATATCGCAGAAAATGTTTCATATATCTTTTAACGGAAGTCCTTACGTTTTCTTTAATATCAAAAGTTGTAACAACTTAGAAATTAATAAAAAAAAATCTACTTACTAAATAAAATCTCTCTTATTCAAAATGAAAAAATGTTGAATTGCTTACTAACGAGTGGCTGAGTTAAACCATTTAAAACTAACCACCTAATTTCCTCACCCCTTTCGAATTAAATGATATTTGACTCTGGTCAAAATTAGGACTTTACAAAATTTGTGTTTCGCAACATATAGCGATTAAAAATTTAAAATACCAATAAAATGTCCCCACAAAATAAAAAATATATTTCAAAGTATTTGTGATACAGGATTCGTTGAGGTCTCACATTAAAAGTATCAAAACTACCTGCAATATGACGTACAACATAATTTTTTTTTCTCTTCATTAAAATTATTCATATCTAGCGATTTATAGTTCGCGGTTAAAAATCTAAAAAAATTGATTTTTAAAAATTTTGTTAATATATGTATATGTTAATGTTGAAAATGTTTTCTATACTCTAGGTAAAAGTGGCATGTAGGGAATGTCATACTAAATACAAACTATTTATTTCAATTTGTATTACATCGTTTAAAGTCAAACAGAAAAATCACCAATTAATTGCACGATTTAACCAAATTTAATGTAATTGGGCAAGAATATTAACATTAACACTGGTGACACAAATAGCATTAGCATTATTTCCGCGATGGTTTACGATTTAAAATGCTTCTAAATAGATAGAGATAAATAATATTTATACAAATATCTTCCAAAATATATATATTACAAAGTTCATTAAGATCTATAGTTAAAGGTAATAAAATAATCTTCTGTTAAATTTGAATGGTCGATATTTTGCAAATTAAATTTCGCAGTTGCATATCTCTCAAAACATGATGATGAAGCATTTCTGTACATTTTTAATGAGTATCGTGCTGGGACTCTCAATAGTTTCTGAGTTTTTAAAAAAATGTTACACTAAATAAAGTGAACAAATTTATGCTTAAAATTTCTTTTACACTTTTTTTTTGCAAAAATTTCTAACATTTTAAAAGTTCGAACTTTAATGGAAAAAATAAATAAATAAAAAGTTTTGCAGTAATTTTTATTAAAATTGAAGTAATAAATTTTCCTAGCCAGATTTTTTGCGATAATAACATTTTTGTTCACAACCACCTAAATACTAGCAAATAAAAACACTAAACTTTTGTTAAATTTAAGTTTTAATCACCAGTTAAGAACTGAAAATCGATTGCAATTTATCTCTTTATTGAGATTATGAACACGCAACATTTAAGAGGTTTTCCAATACATTTTAATAACTGGAATATCTGATGTAACATTTAGAAATGGTGTAGTATCTCATAAATATTGCTTAATAATGGTGCAAAGTACTTCAAAAGACAACCTGTTCACTCTTTAAAAGTTCTATTATTTGTTATTAAACTGTTTTACGACAATTATTATGGGTATTCACAAAACAAGTAAAAATGAGGACTGCGCACGAAAAAATCCGTGCATGCTCTTGGGCTTATAACTTTTGATGTAGTGAAAAATTAATAATTCTGTTAACTGGTTTGTGTATTTGCTATTATGCCCACTTGCCATGTGCTAAGTTTCATGGTAATAGCAAAATTGGTTTTTCTTAAAATGGAAGTTTAAGTAGAGGGATTATGACAGACAAATTTCGTGTATCAAAGAAATCAAAATTCCCAAGAAAGTTTTTGATTTGGGAAGTCATATGCATACGCAGGAATGGAGCGTTTTATTCCTAAAAAATGGCTGCATTAACACAGAAATATACGTGAATGAGTGCCTTTGGAAAAGACTCACTTTCCTAATAAAATTCAGTGTATCCGCAATTTTCTGGCATGTTTCCGTTTCTTCTCACTACAACAACAAAAAAGAAATTGCAAGAGTTCATACCGAAAGAGGCTAATTCATCAAATTGTCCGAAACTTCGTGCAATTGAAAGATATTGGACTTTAGTAAAAAATAATTTAAAGGACATTAAACGTTCAGCGTAAAATGAAACGGAGTTTAAAAATAAATGGACTTATTCGAGCAAAAAAGTAACCGAAACACAATAAAACCTTAAATTGGAAGAATTCCGAAAAAGATCAGATATTTCCTTAAACAGGAACTAATTTATTATTTTATGTTTAGAACTTGAACATAACAATCATTAATAAAAATATCACTTTAAAAAAGTTCGCCCGCTAGTTTGGTTTCTATAAGCAGATTTGCATGCACGGATTTTATCGTGCGCAGTCCTTAGTTGTAAAAAATGCAAAAGGAATGCGCACTCAGTTTTTCTTCTAGACTTCAAATATTCTCTTAAAAGGTTTTCAAAATGTCGATAGATACCAAAATTTAAAAAATTATAAAATGTTTACTAAAACTATATCAACAATATCGATGTCAAATGAGAGCTAAGAGTCCTTGCATATTATAACACTTCGTATTTAAATGTCTCAGTACAAAAACTAAATAAAATATTTTTTTTGAAAATATTACACCGAAAAAAGTGTATGACACATTTTAAAAACAAACATTTCGTAGCCAATTCATTCGTAAAATTAAGAATTTTACGAAATTCACGAAATCGTTCGTAGTGGTTTCTTTCGTAATATTTAAATATTTTCGTTTTATAACAAAATATTATTTGTAATATTATTATTTATTTTCGAGAAACACATATTACAAATTTTTATTTTAAATAATACAATAGAATTAATTTGTAATTTAAAACATTCTGATTTAAATAATTAAGGTATATTATTAGATTTCTGTGTTATTTTGATATAAGATAATTTTCATATTATTTATCATTAAATTTTACTATTTTTGGTGATATTTTTGACATGGTTCAAGTTACAAAATAGAACAGCAAACATAAAATTATTTATTATTTATTATAAAGAAGCCTTTCAAGGCCAATAAATATTTTTTTGGATTCTAATACATAACACATATCCCAATTTATTTTCGATTTATCACTATAAACTGCTCATCCGATCTTATATCATTAATTATTTTTTTAATATCTTGAAAAAAAAAAGCTAATTTTAAAAAAATTTATGAAAAATTAATTTCAGATTTTTTCTTTTACTTTAAATATATATCGTCCATTCCATGAAAGAACGCCCAAAAATATACCAAGTGTCCTCCGATTTTTATAAAATTTTACTCGTATAAGGGTGTCTATAAATATTTCCGTTTTCAGATTCGCTAAATTCAGAAAATTCGCGATTTTATTTCGCTTTTTCACTTTTGAAAAAGTCTAAAAAATCTCAAAAGTATACAACTTTAAATACAAATATTTCTGAGAAGGCTTTGCAGAAATTTGTGATTTAAACTTCGTTTGAATTGTAGTTATGTTAGCTTAAACGTGAATATTTTATAAATAAAAAATATTTTTTAAAAATAGCATTTTAATGCAATTGCATTTTTTAAATGCAATTACACAAAAAATATACAATGTCCTTTTAAATACTTTTTAAATTACAATAATCCATCTATAACTTCAAGAGATATGAATATTTAAAATTGCATACTTTTTATATTTTGTTAACTTTTATACAAATTTTAAAGAAAATTTCAAAAACAAGAAAAAAATTTAATTTTATATGAAAAATTTTAAACATGTTTTTATAAAAATTGGATTATGCATATAAGATTTTCGCGTCCCAAAAATTTGACACTTTTATTTTAGTGTAAAGATTCCAAACTTTTCATTTATGTTAAAATATTAAAAAATTTTAATAGCATATTTAAAGAAAAATGCATTTTTAAAAAATCTTTCTTATTTTTAAAACGTTCGTCGTAAAGCCGTCATAAATCATTAAAATTCACAAAGTCTTTCCAGAGATATTGCTTTTCAAAGTTACATACTTTTGAAATTTTTTTGGTTTTTGAGAAAATTAAAAAGCGAAATTAAATCGCGAGTTTTTGCAATTTCACAAAACTGAAAACTGAAATTGATAAAAGGCTTAATGGAGTTTATGTATAAAAATTATATATATATATATAATATCCTAAATCTGTAAACTAATAAAAATCACATTATAATAATATGAAATTATAAACTGAAAATATTAACGTTTTTTGTACATGTTACAATTACTTTTGTATTTATAAAAAAAAAATCGTATAAAATACAACAATTTATCGTAAAAAAATATAAAAATTTCGTAAATAATAAGAAATACATTCGTAAGTATTTGTTTATATTATACCATCCTTTCGTGGTCCAAAATCACGAATTATTTCGTACATTGTACGTTAGTTTTCGTTTATATAACGAACGCATGGATTTTTTTCGGTGTAGATATATATTGTAATTTAAAACATTCTGATTTAAATAATTAAGTTATTTTATTATTTTTATTTATTTTTTTATTATTTCTATATAAGATAATTTTAATATTATTTAATAATTTATTAAATTAACATTTCCATTGAAATTGTTGATTTCTTAAACAAAAAATTTAAAACCTGAGTTAAATTGTTTTGTGTAAAGTCCATGCCTTAAATTCCATACCATTTTCAAAGCAGCAAATGACCAAAATTAAAATAGGTTTGTTTGAAAAATCTAATATTACAAAACTAATGAACGACGGAATATTAAAAAAAATATATTTTACGTAAAAGAACAGCCAACGGAGGGATAAATATTACAAAATTGTATACAATTTGACGAATATCATCTATTATTGGCATCTAATACATAAGAGAGATTCCAATTTAGATTTATCACTTTCTGCTTATCAGATCTTATATTATTAATTATTTTTGTTGATATCTTGAAAGCTAATTTTGAACAAATGAGTGAAGATTCCAATTCATCATTTTGAACTGCACAGGTCCAAAAACTTGTATGTCTTTGTTATTATTTTTAATAATGGATTTCAGATTTTTGCATAAAAAATATAGATGATTAATATTCTAAATCTAAAAAATATAATTTATTTGGTAAACAAATTCTATTAATATGAAATTATAAACTAAAAATATGATTTTTTTTTTTTTTTTTTTTTGTATTCGTAAATATTCGTAAAAAATACAAAGTTTTATCGTAAAACAATATTAAAATTTCGTATATAATAAGAAATTTATTCGTAAACATTCGTTTATATTACACTATTACATACGTACTGGTGAACTTTCTAAAATATCCTGGTCATGAATTCTATGTTATAGATGTTATGTGAAATATATCAGATAAAAATCATCAAAACTGTCGAACAATGAAAACATTATAAGTATTTACTCTTATCTTTAATAACAACCGTAAGAAAATCATTTTTTGAGTCTGGATTTCTTCACTTTGTAGAAGAACTTTTTCTTCACATCTTAAATACAAACTAATACAAGTAATGATACTAGTTAAAAACAACATCCAAGTTGTCAAAAATGCACAACATTCTACCAATGACACGCTAATGTTAAATTCATAGGGTTTTAACCCGACTTTGAAGTGGTACTGGTTACTAGTTGTGGTGATTTTATTACATCTTTTTCCTCACTTTTTTGGTGGGTATGAAGAGAGCGCAACCATAGAAAAAAACTTCACAAATTACGAAAATAATACATAAAACATATGTACACTAGAGGTATAACTTTTTCGCTTTTTTTTGCAAATATCAAAATGGCCCTAGCATAGTCGAATAGGCCATTGAAAATTATTTAAAACATGGTATTACTTTTTCGTGGTTGTCAAAAAAGTTCACCCACAAAACACGGTAAAGTTTTGAAATCAATGATCCCAATGTAACAGCGAAGCATTAAATACACACAACGTAGTAATTAAAGTAGTACAGACCATGAATTCATTATGCAAAACAATGTCCACATTAAATTTAGTTTATTTGATAATTAAAAACAACATTTTTCACTTTACTATTTTACTTTATTAATAAAATATTTTAAATTTTTTATTTAAAATGTATTTACTAATTTGTTGGGGAGATTTTAAAAAATCGTTTTTTATTAAATAACACAACCAACATTCGCAATCGCGTTGTGCATGGCCCAAATTTGGTTATATCCCTAATGTACACGATATTTTAAGATATCGTGTTAAAGTCTGATATAGTGCATACTTTTACATCGTTAACTAAAAATGCAATTTTTAGGTTATGACAGTCTAGAAGTAAATAAGCGGTAGAATCCCGTTCCATCGAGAATATCCCTAATAATATCTTATTCACATGAGTTTTTTCTTAAAACAAAAATAAATTAAAAATTCCTTAAATTTGTATTGCATTAAACAATCATCTCAAGCACTTGCTTAGAAGCTTAAAATATTTTAAGATTTTTTTATTATCATTTGTATTATTTTTTTTTTTTTTTTGCAAAATCCATCTGCTGATTTTGTGTGAACGTTTGTTGAAACGTCTGACCAATATTACCAAAGTAATAAATGTGTTTCTATTTCTAGTATTATTTTTGTGTTTTGGTATATCAACTGCCATGAAAAGGTCAAACTACTACTAAACATACTGAGACATACATACAACAATTTGCACACAATTTCATAGACAATTTAATATGAAAAGCAGTTTTACTCTAAGTTATTTCAGTTGATATTCTGTACGCTTTTGAACCATCGAATATTCGTTTTCAAACACTTCACCAACAACAGCATCATCATCAGCATCACCACCATCTTTTAAATAGCAATCATCGAATATATTCCATCTAATAGATTGTTTTTGTTTGTTACTTTGTATTCATAAGTATGTTTGTGAGTATAAACAATTTCGTATCTTTAAGTTTAAAAAAGTATTAGCCAAATAAAAAATAAAAAATATGTAGTGCTATAAACCATTTGGGGATATGTTTGGCATTTCTTTTTATGCATTCTTTTTTTATTTGATGCTGATTAAAATCAGCAACAATTATTGGTGGGAATATTTTATAGTATGTCACACACAACGACTTAAAATGTACAAAGAAGTCAATATTTTTTTCAAAAGATTGAGAAAGATTCACTCAGTAGCTGTTAGTTGATTCCCTTAAAAATGGCATTGACTAACTGGGTGATGAAGATTGACAAATGGAGCTAATTTGCTTGAGGTTTTCAGTTTTTTTGTTTTTACTCAGAGTCAATTATTTTGTGGTCTTGATTGCATTGAGAAACTTGACGACTATTTATTTATTATTAACATAATTTTATAGAAAATTGTGTGAAAATAAGGCGTGATTTTAAAATTGAAACAAATTAAAGAGTTTTTTATTTTTTTTTTTTTTTTTTAACAATTTCTGAAATTTTGTGAACAATAGTATTTATGTTATTACATAAACTTAGCAAAAAAAAATTAAATAATTTATTTAGCGAATATTTTAATAAATATCTTAAATTTAAAATTGTTGAAGGTAGCAATCTTTTTAATATTACGATTTACCATTTTGATTAAAATTACTATTTGGGTGTATGTTTGTAGTAAAATATAATCAAAAAGGTTAAACTGTTTATAAAGTAGAAGTTAGGCCGAGTGCTATATACAAAAATTTGGAATTTTTTGGTTGTAAGCAAGTATATTCTTTAACATAAAAAATATGTTAATTAAATTATATTTTATTTGTATTAAACACAAATTTAAGTTCATTGGGTAGAGTGCATATCATCTATATCTTATTATACACGTTTATCTTTATTGAAAATTAAAATCGAGAAAAAAAATAAATAAAATATAATCAAAAAATCTATAGTATTCTCAGTAATTTTTAATAAGTTCCAGCAGTCGTAATAACAGCCACAACCGCAGTAACCACCATCAAATGCAGCGGCAGACCTAATCATCCAACAAAGACAAATTGAAGATTTGCAAAAGTTATGTGAATTTGACATTAACAAATATCACAAAGATCTAATAATTTTAGAAACAATAGCAACAACAGCAGCAACAAGCAAAAAAAAATAACCAATTACCACAAATCTAAAGAGAAAAAAAAAAACAAAAAACAAAAAAGAAATACTTACAACAGCATGCAACAAGAAAAAATCTACAGAGTAAAACAGCGTCAACCAAGTGAATTAAAAACGGCAACAGCAGCAACAGATGCTTTGGCTCTAAACTATATGCAACTTATGTAATCGATCGTAGAGTTCACACACACAAACAACTGCAACCGCGAGTAGAAGTAACAACAAAGAGACGAAAGAAAAACAGATCTGTAATTCACACAACAAAATTGAATTAAAACGAAGCGAAGGAAAACATTTTCAAAAACTCACGATTGACATTTGCTAAATTCAAATAAAAAACAAAAGTCTTTTCTTCATTTTTTCCAAAAATATTGAGCAAGATCACCAAATACAAATTCTTCCTGTATTTATCAGTTTTGCTTCTTTACATTGAAACACTTAAACATTGAATGTCAGCCAAACACTCATGGATATAGACTCTTCAAAAGGTTCATCGTTTAATGGAAGAGATGAATATAGTGGGAATTTAGAGGCAATAAATAAAAGTAATTACAAAGAAATTTATTATATGGACTCCAAACAACAGCAGCAGCAGAATTTTAATTTCGATGACCCACAACAGATAAATTTAAATGGTCGTCCAGTCGGTTTGCGTCGGCAACCAACTAAATATCCTCATGGTTTAGGTATTTGTGTACAGACAATCAACGATGAAGAGCAATATAATAATCAGCACCAGCAACAACAACAACTTCAACAAGTTACTAATTATTCACGAGCTTCAACGCTGCGCAGTAGTTGGGATGGTTCCAAACAACAACAACAACATCCACAAGAAATGAAATGCCAATCACACGACAATCAACCGCAGCCACCCCACCATCATCAGTCTCAATCACAACGTAAATATCACATTGGCATATTAAACAGTCCCGAAAATTTAGCTGAGCTACAGGTGCGGCGTTATAAATACCCCCTTACAGGCAACTATTATCTTGATCCACAAGAAGCTTCCAAAAAATCACCATTATTAACGCTTGATTATGCAAAACGTTTTTGCAAATGGAAATACCTACGTTGGCCTCTGATATTTACTGCCAGCGTTTTAGTCTTCTTTGGCCTGATTACCTACAGCATTTGGCTGCATGACGTCAGCATTGCTAGGGAGCGGTATTTACAACAACGCAAACACAATGATGATAATGATACCATTGAAGATTATAATGAAATTGTCACCGCCACTACAATGGAAATGACAACATTGTCGACGTTTTCATCGCCTCTGTCAACGTTTGCAGATTCAGCATCATCATCATCGTCGTCCTTCTCTGCTACGGAACGTAGTCATGGTCTACAAGAATCTACCATATTGAGAGCGATAAGTACTCGATCTCGCATTAGACCGAAAGAACAAAAGCTAACAACGGTTGAGTATGCCCTCTCCAAGGGTGTGTTGGGTTGGGATAAAAAACGTAAAGATGGTGTAGTGATGGCTAAAGATGTGCCAATTTTGGATGTAACTACAATGGCTTCGGAAGAAGCGGCTTTAGTGCCATCTAATGTTGTGAGATTTACGTCGGGTCATCAGAACAGTTTTGGCATACCCATCGAAGATGATGAACGCATTTTAAGACTTATCAATGGGGTAAGTAGAAAAGATAATAGAATTATATTTAAAAACGGTTTTAGTCTTGCTTTCAGTAATGACGGAATATTTTTCTACACTACGAAATGAATTATATATTGCAATTAACTTGGAATGAAATACATAATAACTGAATTATATCATAGCACTGGATCTAAAGCTTCGGAAATTATTATTAATTTTATTTCTAAACTTGATGATGATGATGATCTTATAATGTCCGTCCTATTGTCCATGTGACAAACCATTGATATCAATTCTATCAATGGTTTGTCATTCTATTATTACCGCAATAATCCAGGCAATACGTTCGGAGAATCGCTTTCGTATTTCTATGTTGTCTGTGCACCATTTTACACTCTCTGCCATTTCATAACAATTTAGCATTCACCACGTTTTTTCTTTTTTTTTATATAAATTTTCTTCAGCTTTTCCCCTCTAACGAGCCATCAAGCACATCGTCTGTGGATACATTAGTGAAGGTATCACCCACAATACCACCAGTGACTCACAATAAACCCACTGTTCCTATGACCAACAATAAATCATCAGTACAAGATAATAAATGTTATTCCACATCGTTGAATATGTGCCAAGGAGTGTTGGATTATGATCTAACCTATAATGTTTCCATCCAACTGACGCCAAATGAAATCAAGGACTATCAAACACTTGTGAATTCAAACTGTTCAGCCAGATCGGTGGAATTTATGTGCGCAGTTTTAGAGCCAGAATGTAGGCCATCGCATATTGGAATATTACCGCCATGCAGGAGAATATGTAAAGGCAAGTTATTAATTTTCACTGTTTAAAATCCTCATGTTTAAGAATTTTCCATTTACAGCCATCTTGGAAGCCTGTTCCGAAATCATAGCCAATTCCGATACTTTGACAGCCACTTTTGATTGTAATCTCTATCCTGACTCCAATGATCCTCATCGCTGTGAAGATCCCACCAGAAGAAAGGGTTATTGTTATGAAAATGAATTTGAGTGTTATGATCGCTCCTGCATACCCCAACAATGGCAATGTGATAACATTAAGGATTGTGCTGTGGGAGAAGATGAAGACAATTGTTTGATATGTGATCAACCGGATGAGTTTCGTTGTCGTTCGAATGAAAAATGTGTAGCTGAAACGGCACGTTGTGATATGAAATATGACTGTTTTGATGGTTCTGATGAAGACGATTGCCAGGAATTCGGTGAGGGTAGTCTCGAAGGTGGCTTAGGGGGATTCGACGAGGAAGATATAAATGCTTTTCCTAGAGTATTTTCATATGCCAGTATTTTGTCACCTAATCAAACTAATGACAAATTATACACATATATAACAGCGGCCACAGATGGTGATTCAGCTACAAAGTTTACATTACATGAAGTCAGTAATAGAACAAGTGGAGTTTCACAAGAGGATGTAACTAATTCTGTGCCAGGAGAAGGACCCAAAGGATTTGGTAATCTACTTTTTTCAACAACTATTACACTGTGCTTGAAATTTAATCTTTAAAAAGAAAACAAATCATCATTCATTGGGTAAAACTAAATCGAAGAAGCTAAATATTATTAAATGTTAACGCTCGTTTTCGAGATACAGTATAATTCGGTAAACCGGAAGTCATTTCCCAATCTAATGTATATTCTATAGTCCGTATGTACAATAAAGATTGAATAAAAAAATGTCATGTTTTATTTAAATTATAATACGGGCTTCAAAGATATAATTACAATTATGCACTGAGAGTTGTTTCTGGAGAATTCCTTCTTTCTTAAGCACCCCATAGACGACACATACTGCAAAAGCTCCAGCAATAAGTATGTATTTGTAAAATTTATAGAGCTTGAGAATGTGTGCATTACAACGACAATGCAGTATGAAAAAACAAAATCGTTTTGATTTCAAAATGAACTCATACTGCAGACAATTTTTCAAATGAACTTATTTGTTATCGAATTTATACTGTATTTTTATTTTAAAGAGATTAAAATCGGAATTTAATTCATTTTATTTATGACAAAAGCCAAAAAAAATAAAAAATCACTTGAACCATTTAAATCGCTATATCGAATTATGTTTGTTCAGTATACCCCATATCTTGTTTAAATATTAGTCTAGCACAGTGTTTTAAAAATACTTTCCTCTAATTATTATTTACTATTTCTCAATTTCTAGTCAACTTTCGCGATAGCAAAGAAATCATGATGACCAGTGATTCAGAAAATAAATTTAAATTTTCTTCTGCACGTGAAAATCGTACTACTAACCGGTTTTCTTCGAGCACCACACCCTTACAGCCGGCTGCATCCAATATTATTTCCATCACTACAGAACCACCTAAAGTTGCGCCACAACCACCGTCACCAAAAGTTCCACTTACCGCTTGCGCTGCCCATCAATTGCGTTGCGTGAGTGGTAAATGCATAACTGTTGATCAACTTTGTGATAAGGTAAGAAAGAGAGAGATACGAACATGACATGACATAAAAGCCACTTTACTCCTTTTTAATGCACAATTAAAGTCACACAAAAACCGATACAGACGCATTAATGTGTCGCATAATCGTTTCTTCGAAATGTGCGTAATAATTCATGGAAATTATTATAGAGTCATACTACTGAATAACAATTTGACATACTTAAGAGTTTATTTATGGGCTTTAACTTTTATGGTTGTTTATTTATAGTCACAATAATGAAGATTTTTTTAATATTACTGTCATTTTGACATTGAAGTGATGCAGGTGTTTATATCGCAAACTATAGTCTTTATTATTATTTTACAATATTTATTAGTTTTAACGATACTTATGAATTTTCATATTTGTTTAAAAAATAATATCTCTTCTTTCAGATAATCGACTGTCCCGATGGATTTGATGAACTCTCCTGTACCTACAAAGATCGTACGACAACTCAGCGGATTCGCGGCACAACAATTCTGCCTAATAAGTACAATATAGCCACAACGGCGGCTAATAGTACCAGAAACGATAAACGAACTATACGCACAACAACAATTAAGCGCAAAGTAAAACCATGAAGAAAATAAGACGTTAATATTCAAATTCTGGGTAAAAGGGATAACGGCTGATTATTGATTTTTTTATAATTGTTTCTTTAAGTTTCGATATTGTTCTATCGAATATTGTTGATATATTTTTATAATCATTTTATGTAAAAAAAGTCTATATATTTTTTCTTTTTCTGTACATACACTATACACATACATGGCGTAAATTATTTAATCATTAAAAACCATGAAAAATCATAGTAAATTTATAAGTTTATATGTGAATAAATGAAAGAAATATACCTACATATTATTATAATATTATTAAGTTGTAAAAACTTTAAATCGAATAAATTTTTTTTTACGGTTTTATTGTTAAACTTGTTCTTTTTTTGTAGTACTTATTATTAGCCGCATATTTGGTTAAGTACTTGTTAATACATAATTAACAAGTGACCTTACTGAGAAACTTACTTATTCGCTTCATTGGAAAAGCAATCGCTTGATAAAATCGGACAAAAATTGAGGGACCTATGAATTTTTTAAAAAGTTGTAAAACACGTAAAATTTTCATGCATCACAAGTAATGGAAAAAGCCATATAAAAGTAAAATAACAAGATTTTATGAGTTGTACACATTTTAAAAACTTCATAGAATCTACAATTTTCATCCGATTTTATCAAGCGATATCTTTTTCTTCATACACGTTCTTCATACACGTAAAGAAAAAATATACTTTATGTTTATCACAAAAATAATTTGGTTACAGCAACAAATGTTTGACTACTGCGATTGTAATATGGTTGCGGTAATTTTATAAATAATTCTATTGATCATACAAAATTCTTTTAAACATGAAATATTTGCAAAAACAATGCTCAACCACATTTTTTCTGGGTGTACAATTTTGCTTATACCTTGCAACATACAATGTGGCACTTAACTTTAAGTTAAGAAAAAAAAACTATAACTTTTGGATGTTTTACATTTCTTTATTTCCATATATTTTCCTATACAAAGAATCTTAAAGAGGCATATATAAATGTAAGTATGTATGTACTTTACTTTATCTGCTTCAGGCAGTAAACTGCACTGTGGTATATTCCACGTTAAATCTAAAACTATTTTCAAGGTTTAGAATCTTTAAGTTGAATTTTTTATTTAACCCTTTTAGTATTAAAATTTATAATAGTTTATATTTAGAACATATTCAAACCCCGACTTACTTGAATAGATTTTTATACTCTTTCCAAAAATATCAATAGCAATAAAATTATAGGGTTTCAAATGTTATACCACTGTGCAATGTCTTTTATAATGTTTTAACATTTTATTACTTCCCTGAGGATTTTAGAAATAGAATTGAATTTGTTTAAATATTTGAAACTAAATCTTGTTTACATTCTAAAAACACAATTTTATTGTTAAATATTTTAAAAAGAAAAAATAAGTGTAGGTTGACAATTTCAAGCAACCGATTAAAAAGTCGTAAAAAGAAAGAGAAAAATGTTTAAAAAAATACCGCCCTCCAAACTTATCTTACAGCACAAACAAAGTGCGTTACTGTGTTCTAAGTAACTTCTAAATAGAATGTATGAATAAATGACTTTATTTCGTGGTTTGGCTTAATGGGGTGTTTAAATTGTTCTTGTTGTCAACACATAAATAATTTCGAATTACTCCCCCTTAAAATCAAATGATACAACACTAAACTATTTTTTTTTTTTTCAAATCCAGTTGTTGGTTTGATAAACGATTTTTGATTGATTGCAACATAATCGTCGATAAGATATTTGAAGTCTCTATTCTTTTGTGTTTTTTGTTTTGTTGGTAATTTCAATTTATATCAAATCCGCTTTAAGGTTTTTGTTCTAGTTAAACTTTTGTAGTTGATGTTTTTCATGGATTTTTTGTTGCAATTATTATTATTACTTTTTTTTTTTTTTTGTTTTTCTGTTTACTTTTTTTTCATAGCATTCAATTAATTCTATACCAATTTGCCCGCAAAAAATCAACCCCTCTTTTGTGTTATACATTTTTTTCACTTAAATGCCTAAAATCGATTGATTTCTTTTTTACAAAAAAATGCAATTTTAAACGATTTTTATGATATTTTTTCTACTACAATTCGCTTAAATCTATTGTTTTCTCTGCTTAATTAAGGGTTCATTTAGTGAAAATAATTTGTCACTTGAACTGTTTTCGGGGCATAAACATAAAAACCCAAAAATTGCTAAACTAAAACTCTTTTGTTTATTTGAAAAATCAAAAGCTAAAATGAAACAAATTTGATTGATTTCATTTGATTCGAATGACTGACAGCTGCTTTATTAACAGCCTTAAGCGTATTAAATTTTACCGCAATTAAATGTCATTAATTCTTATTTTCTTTTTTCCTTTTTTTTATTATACAAAATTCTGCCCATCAATAAACCTCTAATAATTGGTTGGACAAATGTTATAAAGATACATAAATATTTTTTAAACAATATTTATATCAACATCTTTAAGTTGGTACATGCCTAGACTTTAAGAGGCGATTGTGTGCGCTCAGTTGGAAAATGTTTAAACCTTAAAAAGGCAAACAATTTCTATAGAATATTTAAGGAATTACTTATACATTGTGAATTTAGTAAATATGAAGATAATTAACATTTCGTTGTTAAGGATTAAATGTATGATAATGAAATCCAAAGGTTTTATTGAAGAGGTTCAGGGAAAGTGTGTTGATTTCTCTCTTTGCTCAAAATGGATTAACTTAAAAGCATAGAAGTCCATAAACGAAATATGGCTTTAATATTAATTTTCCATTCACCTAATGGCATTTTCTCATTCTTCTCTATTGAAGAAGTTAAGAGCAAAGATTAACATACATATAATATGTCACTAAACGATTTGAAAAGTTTTTCAAATGATTACTTAAGTAAGAAGTATACAGTCGGTCAAGCCCGACAACATAATAACCTACACCATTGTGTATGCACATCAAAATTCATGAGAGGCTTTATATAGAACCCATGGTCAATACTTTTATTAAACGTTATATATACTTTCATGAAACATGCGTACATTATATTATGTTATTTCTACACTTTAAGGTGATTCCCGGAAGTGATCCTTATATGGGAGCTATGATAAACTTGGCACTACGGTTTCTATTTATACAACAATGATTTTGTGTCATATAATAACATATGGGATTTATACCTGTTAAATTGATTTTCTGAAAAAGAGTTTATATGGTAATATTATGTTTATATAAAATTTGTAAGCGCCTAATTAAAATATTGTTATATTAATGAGATTTATGATCGTTTGGTGAAATAATGAAGCAATCATAGCCAATTTCAATAGGATTCGTTCAATAGTGATTCTAATAAGTTTGGTATAAAATAAGATGGGTTTTAGACCAATATTTTTCGGCGTTACAAACATCAGCACTATCGCATAATACCCTCCCCATCTATTCTGGTGTATGGTATAAAAACATTCTTGCAAATAAATGTATCCCTCTATAAAATATATACGTATCTATATCACGCCGGGTGACTGATTCTTCTAAAGAAACAAAAATAATATTTAAAGTGTTGACAAATAAATGTAGATCTACACACTCATACGAATATTAAAAGTAACTTTGTCAGAGTGATATTTATTACAAATTTACCCTAACACTTACATAAAATTACATTTGTAATTCAAATTACATACTCTCATATCCCTGCAAACATTTTCTATTGCAGAAGTGGCTAAGAAGAGTCTTCCAGAAGTTGAAACTTATCGCGAAGACTATTGCCAAAGTATCATTAAAATCATCTTCCGTCGGGAAGAACTGTTCCTCGTGGAAGTGTCTTCCAGACGACTCGAAGAAGACTCTTCTGGACGCCACCCGGAAGATGATCAGAGAAGTGTCGTCTTAGTCTCTTCTAGAAGATGATTTTTAATTTTTTTTATTTCTGTATTTATAATTAAAATTATTTTTTTTTTATATTTCATAATTATCTTTATTTCACAATTATCTACATATAAAACTACACAATAAATAATTCACAAAAAATAATTTTACATTTAATAATAAAATCTTCATGAGAAATTTCTGGTCAAATCCGGTATCTTTAAAAGAAGAAAAGAAGGTTAATAATAATTTTTATAGTTAAATTTTATTTAGATTACCTTTTGTACAAAGAATGCGGCAAAACACTTTTACAGGCAAAGTTTTGGACTTCTTTAAATATGCAAATACTTTTTTTTAATGAAGTTTTTCCTAAAATTAATATAAATTGTGAGTAAAATCCGACATTACTAAATAAAAGATTAAGAAGATTTACTTACCTTTTAAAAAATTTATTTGATAATAATTTTCAAATTATTAGCAATAAAAAAAACATGTAATTATCAGGAATATTTTTCTTTTTATGTTTATTATTGCAGCCAAACTGAACCAAAGTTAAATTGTTACTGAAGACATGATTCTACCTGCTTCTTTATTGTATTTATAAAAAACTGACAATCTTCCCAACACACAACAAGAAGATTATTGCGCAATAGTAATGTATTTTGTTTTTGTTAAATTCGAATTATCATCTTATTATCTTCCAGAAG
The DNA here is from genome assembly GCA_951394005.1 of Protophormia terraenovae. Taxonomy (NCBI): domain Eukaryota; kingdom Metazoa; phylum Arthropoda; class Insecta; order Diptera; family Calliphoridae; genus Protophormia; species Protophormia terraenovae. Next base: position 152,236,939 of record OX596074.1, read on the forward strand.
TAAACTAATTATACTTCTGGAAGATCAAAAGACGATAGTAATGTATTTTGTTTTTGTGAATTTCGTACACACTTCTGACAATCATCTGGAAGTCACTAAGAAGTGACGTCTAGACGATTAATATGCAATTGCAATGTATTTTGTTTTTGTATTTTACGAAAAATCTTCCGACAATCTTCTAGAAGTCACTAAGAAGTGACGTCTGGAAAATTAGCAATAAATTTATCTTCAAAATGTTTAAATGGTATGAAAATGAAATAAAGTGGCATATAAATACATAAACAGCTATGCGTAGTAGTATGTGTATTTGTGAGAATTAAAGAAATCTATCTACCCACAACAACATAACAAGTAATCTGTGGCACCAGTAGCAACACCAAACGACAACAACAACATAGAAATTCTTAACGATTTTTTTTTTCATATTTTTTTTCTTGAATTTTCCTCAGTATGAGTATTTTGATATCTTGAGAAAAATCTAAATCAAATATGAAGTTTTTTTTTTTTTTTTGTTCAATTACGTAAAAAAAGACTAAAAATAATAACAACAAATAAAAATCGTATCACACGTGAATTGTATGACCTTCATTGGCGGTATTTATTGCAGAATACGTAAATCACATATTTAATGCTGCTGGCAGGCGCATGTGTAAATGCATGAATAAACCTCGAAGAAAAAAAACTTCCATAATTGTCAAATATTAGTGGTAAAAATTTGAATTTAATTTCAATACCCAACATCTACATGAATATGTTAAATTTATCAAATTATTTGTAACATAAATTAAGGTGCGACTGATAGGGTATCGACAAGTTCCTTTGGAATTCTACATAATGGTAACTGAGAAGCAAATGCATGCTACAAATGATAGCAAATTAATAGCAACAGTAAAAAATGTTATTTTGTATAAAAACATATTTTATAAAACTTTATAAACTTCAATTTTAATCAGGGATAATGTCTTAAGTTATTTTTCTAAATAATTATTCTTAAATTAATCAAAGCTTTATATAATAATTTTCTATATAAATTTGATTAATAAAAAGTTTATAAATTTTAAAATTGTATACATATCACAGAAAAAATTATTGCTTTGTTTTTTTTCCAATTAACACTATTGTTTGGTTTTGTATTTAAATTTAATTTAAAGTTTAATTTATTTAATAATTTGATAACAATTGATTTTAAAATGTTCTACAAAGAGTGTGTACCAAACGGTAGCAAAGTATGTAGAAAAGTAAAATTTTGAAGTATATGAGGTGAATAAAATTTCACTAGCTCATAGGGCTACATAAATTATTGACAATAGAATATAAAAATTTGAAAGTTGTAAAATAAATAATAAATTTAAATAATTTGAAATCGTTTGAGATTTTTAATATTTATTATATAAAATTGTAGTTTTTATCTTTAAAACAAATAATTATTAAAAATATATTAATTTTATTTAAAGTTTTGTGAAATCTTGTTAACGATTTTGTCAAAATTTTTCACGGGAAAAAGTTTTCATTTGGCACAGCAAAACTATAAAATTTTTTCACCATAGGAAAATTTAAAATTTCCATAGAACTTTGCTACCGTTACCGCCAAACGGTAACAAAATATGTATAAAAATAAAATAGGGCTACATAAATTTTTGACAAATGTATAGAAAATTCTGACAATCATAAAATGAATACTAAATTAAAATATTATAAATTTCTTTTTTTATTTTGTCGTTTGTTTTATAAAATGATTAATTTTTTCTTTAAAAAAGACTATATAAAACAAATATTCAAAAATATATTTAATTTGTTAAAAGTGTTGTAAAGTTTTGATAAAGAATTTGTCAAAAATTATCGTGGAAGAAAATTTTCGTTTGGCACAGCAAAATTCATTAATTTTTTCACCATAGGAAAATTTTAATTTTTCGTAGAACTTTGCTACCGTTTAGCACACGCTCAAAGAAAATAATTGACATTTGTTTTAGTAATTTAAAACAAAATGGGTATAAAAAAAAAAAAAAAAAAATTGAAAAAATATTTATAATTTGTGAGGCAAGAAATTTTTATTTTCTGCTTATATTTTAGTAATTGTGTTCTCCATGGATATGAAGGAACTTGATCCTAGTACAATTTTGTTATTGGCAGTAAAAAAATCAAAGATAGGTATTTATGCATATGAATAAATTCATGTCATACACATTTATTGCAAAGTCTTTCTACAATTTTGTATGTGTTGGCCAAACGATTACAATTGGTATCTGGTAGATGTTCACAAACTTGGCAGGTTGGAAGTCCTGGAGCTACTGGTTTTGATACTAAAGTTAATAAAATGCTGTCCAGTAAGTACAAACGTTTGAAAATTTGTTTAAATTGGACATCAATATTTAATGTTCTGTCTTTATTTTCATGTCGCGATTAACTCTTCTTGCCTAAAAAAGTGTTAATATTACTTATCCCAAACACACATAACAAATTTTTGATCCCACCATCTTTCCCTTTTTTGTGTAACTGGCGAACATCTTAAACAAGAAGAACTCATATTTAGAAGAATATATCCTTAATAACATAAAAACCTCTATGTAAAGATGTAGAAATCAATACACAACCAGTTCAATGGTAGAAAAGAAAAATCTCAATAAAGAAAAAATAAGAAAATAAACAATTAACTTTAAAAAAAATGTAAAATAATGACATTAAAATTTCAAGAAATGAAAAAGAAATTATCTATAAGGAGTATGTGCCAAACGGTAGCAAAGTATGTAGAAAAGTAAAATTTTTAAGTATATGAGGTGAATAAAATTTCACTCACCTCATATATCTCATAGGGCTACATAAATTTTTGACAAATGCATAGAAATTATTGACAATCATAAATTTTATAATAAAAAGGAACAATTATAAAACATTTATTATCGTTTGTGTGTTTCAATGTTTTTAAATTAAATTCTTATTTTATAATAAAAATAAATTGTATTAAAAAATATATATTTAAATTATATGAAATTGTGTGTACTTTTATTTTAAATATTGTCAAAATTTATAATTGAAAAAAATTTCATTTGGCACAGCAATTTGGCACCATAGGAAAATTTTAAATTTCCTTAGAACATTGCTACCGTTTGGCACACGCTCAAAATAACAAAAATAAAAGAAATAGCAAACAATTAATAATATATGTTTTTTTTTTTAATTATTATTTTGATTCAAACAATCACCTACTTGATTGATTTGATTAATATCTTGATTTTTTTCAATATATATATTGATTCATTCAATCGACACATTGTTTAAAGTTAACATTTTTTTTATAATATTTTTAATTACAAATTTAAATTTATTTAATTGAAAAAAAAATATTTTTTTTAATTGTTTACAATTGTAGTAATTCATATAAACATTTTGGTGAGAGGTGCAAATTTAAAATTTTTTTTTGATCAAATGAATTATTTTAGTGATTAAAATCTTTTTTTACTTTTGTCTGTGTATGTAATATACATAAATGTTATATTAGTAAATTTAAATTTAAAATAAATATTTTTGTTATTAATCACAAAAGTTACTGTCCTTTAAGATTTTTGTTTTCAAATTAGTGTTAGTAATGATCTCAAATGCCATATTAGTTTTTGAATGTGAAACCTAAATAAGGCTCTCAAAATTCGTATAAATATCAAACACTTGTAATTGACTCGATATACATTCATACATTTTGTTTTTGAAATTTATTAATTTCCATATTCAATTAATAATTTTGGTTGTTTACTACGTACATTTGTGTGACAAAAAAACACTTAAATATTTTATTTTATTTATATGCGTTTGGTACGCAACAAAATCAATGACACACTGGTGCTAGTGACTGACTATGTGCTGAAGTTAAATGTCAAGTAACGTTACACATACCTACAACTATACCGTTATTTGTGCATAATAGCATGCAGTATTACAGTTATACTTATCTGTACGCTAAATTGTAAATTAGTTGATAAAAGCAGTGAGTCGTTAAATTTGAACTTGTTTTTCGTAGTTGTCGGTGTAAATTTTTGCGTATTTGCTCAAATAAATTTTATAAATAATTTTGAATTTGAGGTTTTTTTTTCTCGTTTTATTTTGGTAATGGCAATACATGTGTACATTTGTATCTATTTATTTTAAAATAATTTTGTTGATTACAAATTAAGGTTAATCGATATGGTGTTATGGTTACAGTTCTGTTTTTTTTTTTCTTGTTTTATTTTTTTGCTACCAAAAAACAACTATATTTTCTAATAAAAATATTTTTATTAATAATTATTTGATCTGTGACTGATATGAATCAATGATTTGCTATTTAATGAATTTACGTTTATATTAATAATTTTTTTATTAATTATGAACCGAGATAAAACCTTGGAGATAAAAAGCGTGCGATATATCAAAAATAATAAATTTTTAAATATTTTGATTAAATGAAAAAAGACATGAAAAAATGTTAGTATATAATTCCTAGCTACGTTTTGTGCTTTTAATTGCACAATCAAAAAACCTTGCACTAGAAATACAAAACATAAATACATAAAAAAGAAAAACTCAAAAATGCCTAAATACAATTGAAACTACTATGTATTTGTATTATCCTTTTCAACTGCTGCACAATCACAATCACTATCTACTATCTAGTTTTAGCAAAAAGTCATACATTCCTGAGCCAATTGTAATTATTATTGCTCACTTATATTAAAATAGTTTTAATTTTGCAATATCTCTCCTAATTTCCTTGCAGCCCTTTTACAAAAAATACATCTGCCTCCTTTAATAAAGACTTGAAATTTCATTTTATTTATTCTTGTTTGATGTATTTAGCACCCGTCGTTTTTGTCTTTAGTTACGCTAATGAAGCAGAAATAAACATTTAAAAAATACAATAAAAATACAAAGAAACCACTTCATTTTCAGATCCTTTATTATTTAACTTTAAGACGCTATTGTGCCACTGTGCCACCCTTTTAACAAAAAAAAAAAAAAAGATAAACAATCAACCAAACAACCATCGTCCATTCTATGATCAATGATTATTTGTTCATTGATGTTTTTGTTCTTTTCAAAGTATTTCCATGATGTATCTTTCAATTAAGTGTATTCATGTATGTGGAACATTTTGCGGTTATTTGTTAAATACTTGTTCGTTAAATATACAATTTATCACCATCTTCGTCATCATTTTCATTATTATTAACACTACCATTATATTCATCATTTGCAGCAATACATTTATTTGCCTGAAATTGTTCGTTTACCGTGAAATATTGGCAATATTTTCTATCTATTCATTTCTTTAAATATTTTCTCAAGTCACTTTTTTTTAAAACATATGTTTGTTACAAAATAATAAAAAAAAGAACAAGAAGGATATTTTTGAAAAGGAAATCAATTTTTCAAAATCGAAAGAAAAAAAAATATATATCAGCTGCGACTGTTTGAAAGGAAAGAAAACATATTAAGCGTGAAATTAAAATATTCAAAATATTATTTATAAGGTAAAGTACCATCAACTTCACTCCATAAGCAAATTTAACAACAATATTTCAAATATATTTTGTCGTATCATTCAAAATCAACAAGGCTAACAAATCTAAATTCGATTCAAGATCCTTAAATAAGTTTAAGAAAATAAAAAAAATAATCTCATATTTTAAATAAAAAAACCATATGAAAATTGAAAAAAGAATCAAAATTTGTGATCACTCATATTTTAAATCAAAAATCTATATTTTATATAAAAAACATAAAATTGTCTCTAGATCCTTAAATAAGCCTCCAATTGAGAAAACAATAAAAATCTGTGATCACTTATATTTTTAATCAAAAATCGATATTTTATATGAAAAACATAAAATTGGCTCTAGATCCTTAAATAAGCTTCCAATTGACAAAAGAATGAAAATCTGTGATCACTTATATGTTTGAACAAAAATCGATATTTTATATGAAAAACATAAAATTGGCTCTAGATCCTTAAATAAGCCTCCAATTGAGAAAACAATCAAAATCTGTGATCACTTATATTTTTAATCAAAAATCTATATTTTATATGAAAAACATAAAATTGTCTCCTCCAAATTTATTCCTGAAAGTCCCAAATGTGATGTATTCTTTAACCCTTAATTTTTGTTCTTGATTTTTTAAGTCGGCCGAGTTTAGTTCTATTTTTAATCAACCTTAAGTTGTAAATCATTTTAAAGTGACACCTTGATAACGCGTTTTTATTTTAGTTTTATTTTTTAAATCCAATTCAACCAACAGCAGAAAAAAAAGAATATATGTACATATGTACTTTATGCATATAATTTTTAATTTCGTCCAAAACTGGACAAGTCTTTTGCTTTTTAGCATTTAACTCCTGCTGGGAGTGCGATGAGTACGATCATGTGTCGTCACATGATTTAATGACCTTTTATGCAAATGTTTTTCTATTTTCCCTTTTTTTACAGTTTTTGGGAGAAGTAAACAAAATAAATAAACGACAAAAACAAACCATAAAAATGAACAACTCTTTATCTTCTTCTTCTTTCTATGTATGTCAGTTGCATTTTCCTCCCCTGTGTGTCAATGTATTTTTTCTTTTTAAACTCCATGTATGTATGTGTTAAAGCTTATGATGCATTTTGTCTATGTATGTATGTATGTATCTATGTGTCAGGTTTTGTTTAATCTAAACTGAAGAGGTGTATCATTTGTATTTTTCTGTCGTTGTTGTTGTTTATAAAAAAAAGACACCAACAACATTTTATAGCTTGTAACGGCACATGTTATCCTTTCATTATATTTAAACTCTTATACCCCTTCACAAAAAGGGGTATGAGTCTGACTCCTCTCTCATTTGAATTTTTTGACCAGTTGGGTGTTTTATTTCCTAAATTATTTAACATTTTCAAACATAAATCAAAAATGTTGTCTTTTTTTTTAGTTGTTGCTGTTGCACATATAGAAACTGTGTCATTTTAAAAGAACATAATAGAACAATATTTGACTAATTAATTAATTAAAAAAAGTGAATTTTATTTTCAATTTTAAAAAGCCGTTAAAATTGGTTGAGGAATTTTAAAATTTTATTTTATGTTAAACTTAGTACAATATACATCATATGACAAATATTTTAAAAAGTTTATTGCATATTTTTATTACGAAATAAAATACAATTTTTATGGAAAAATTAACAATTTCCTTAAAATTACAAATTTAAAAAAATGTTATTTGTATATAAATTTAAAGACAATTTTGTCACTTAAAATGTATTACTTGTAAAATTGCTTACAGCACCATATAAATAAAAGATGAAATTGATAAGAATTGTATAAAACTTTTAAATTATTTAATCAACGAACATTTTGTTTTTCATTGAAATATCACAATCAACCGTATTATCAATATCTACAAAATAATGTGTATGTATTTGCCATATTTAAATTCAATCTTTATCTGGATCTAGTTGTATTTATATAAAACTGTCTTGACATTTCCTTTGTATTTCAGATTAAAGATTAATTGCAGAGATTATATCTTTAAGCAGGCATTTAAAATAGTGAATTATTTAAATGTACTGCTAAATATTTTTCTTCTCCTAAGCTTGAAAATAGTTTAAAAGTTTTTAACCGATTAAAAGAAATCTTTTATCAAAATCTATTACAATACGTTTACACTCTGACTTAACAAGTCACAAAACAAGTCTTAATTTAATTAAAACCATCAATTCTTCTATTAACGATAACTTAAAAGTAATCTCAGTGCAATTGCAATTAATTCCTTTCCATCTCTGTTTCACAAGATGTTAACTCTACGTTTACTTGTATACATTTATTTGTACTAATTTTTCAAATTTCAAAAGTTAGTTTTTTTTTTATTATTACTGGACTTTCTGTTTTAGTTTATGTGCACTTTTTTCTTCATTCATCCTTTATTGCTGCACAAATTTATGGCTTGATAATTATGGATAAAAGTTGTCATCAGTTGCAAATAAAAAACTTTATATTTTTCATTGAATTGAACATGATCACGATACTAATTGCCAATTCTTGTTTGAGCAAAACAATTTTTTTTTTTTTTTTTTCATTTGTATTTGGTTTATCATCGGCTTTAATTCAAAACCACAATAAAATGCACATTTTCCAACACGAACTTTAAAGTTTTTAGCGAATATACTATGTACGAGCACATTCATTCATACTGCTACAAAGTTTGTATTTTAAATCAGTTACAAAAATAAAAAAGCAGCAACATATTTTTACATAAATTTTCAATACTTTAACAGCAACAGTGTGTATGAGTGAGTGTGTATTTGGTGTAATTTTGATTGATTTATAATTGAATGTGAATTAATGATAAGATTATGATAAATGACTTTCCAATAACTCTGATTTTATATGTTTGCACAAGTATGTTAACAATTATGCGTACCATTGCAATTTTTACCGTTAAAATCCTCATGACTTCATATAGCATATCTCACACATCCATACAAATCATAATACTGGTGTACCTTGTTAAATATTTAGCACCGAGTGAATCTCATATAATGTTGGTTGGTTATAAAAGAAAAATTATCCAAAAATTAGCAAGAAACCAAACCTAACAAAAAAAAAAAATACGCCAAATTCGAAAATTACATACTCGTAGGCATGTTCACACGTAATGAACTAAATTTATGCCTCATGTGGTAAAACTGGTTTAAAATGAAACGATTATTAATGTAAAAAAACAAAATTTTAACAACAAAATAAAAAATTATCATTGCAATAATTTAGCCACCACAAAAAAATATTTACAATGAAAAAAAATCAAATACCACTGAGAGAGATTTTCGAATAGTTTAAGACAATAAGTGAAAATAAGTTTTAAATATTTAGCAAACCTGAACAAGGGGATTAAAACTAAAGACATGGATTTTTAAAATCAATAATAACCATCTAAAATTTAAAATTGCAAACAGATACGCCATCGTATATATATATATGAATGTAGTTTTTTTATGTTTTCAGTTTTAAGCCAATATTAAATTTTAATATGTACATATCTTGTAATTAATTAAAAAATAGACAACATACAGTAATTACAAATAAAAATTACACAAATTATTCTTGGAGAACTTTTCAGTTATATTGCCAATGCTTTCAGTGTACTCTTTTACAACATTGTCCTCCACTTTAACAGAAATAAAGTTAAATTCAATTCATTACAAGTTTAAATGCAAAAACGCATTTTGAATAGCAAATGGCCCAACAAACAAAAGTACTTATAATCAATATCTCTATCTACTTATTCAACGCAATTCGATTAAATTCAATTGCAATTTTACTCCTGCTCTGTTTATGAATTGAATGAATGAAAATTTCATTTTAATTTTATGGTTTCACATTTGGGATTAAAAGTAGAAATCTGTATATGACAGCAATTTCAATGCCTGATTTCATTTGGTAGTTTCCAAGCCAATTGCATATACCGAATTATGTACAATCATAGGCATTGTGCATTATAATATTTAAGTACTGGCAAATGTAATTGATTTTAATATATTTAGTAGATACTAAATGTAAATAAGTATGAAAAGCTTTAAACTTGCTACAGATAGATTATTTTTGCTGCATAATCAAAGCAGACATTTTTTGTGCCTCGTTAAACACTTTGTTGTTGGTTCATTTTTATTATTTTTGGAGGGGCTTTGGTATGTATTTGACAGTTATTTGTATCAATGTACTTAGTTGCAAATATATTAAACTATAGCCAATTAAACAGAAATGTTAGCTCCAATTATTAGGAAGTTTAGTAGTGTGGATTGAACTAATAAAAAGCTACACACTAATTAAAACTCTAAGGGTTATATTGACCCAACCTTATAAACGCCGGATTAAGTATGTTATAATATTGATATTCTAACACATTTCCTTTGGATTGATTTCCTTTCCTAATTTTGCATTTTATTTAATTATTAAAATAAATGCTAGAAGATAGTTAAACAGACAATTTTCTTAAACATTTTACACAAATTGTGTATGTAATATTATAGCTACAAATTCAAGTAGATAGCTGCGCTTGCGCATCAATGACATAGCCACACATTTAAATGTTTGCCACACCAAGTGCCATATACGCACGATTTAATTGCTACGCTTAAATCACATAAAAGGGGTGAATTGTCTTTGTCAATTTTGAATATTTTCTCTTGTTGTTGCGTCGTTTATTTTTGTTACAATGTTTTTGTTTTGATTTGATCGAGGATGATGCGGATGTGGAAGTGAACCCGAATCTGTAGGTTGAGAATTATGATGATGCTGTTGTTGTTATAGTTGATAATAATGTTTTGTTGTACCCAACAAAATAAAGGCGTGTTAAGTAGAGCAAATGGCCCGTGCTCTATTATATTTTCCTAAACTACATACATATTTGTTATTTTCTAAACAATCAAAACCCATCTGCCTTTTAATTTTTTTGTATCTTTCATTAAAAAATAAAACGAATTCATCAAAAATTTGGAACGCTTGTCACTGGAAGTGCCTAATGACATTGATGAAGTGTGTCACGTGAAATGTGGTGCGTATACTTACGATTTTTTTGTGTAAGAAATGAAATTCATATCAAGAGGTAATGATTGTCGTAAATATTCATGTAACTTACTAATGGATATCGATAATCGAGTAAATTTTTTTTATATTCCAATTAAAATGCAAGATGCTTTAAAAATTTGTGACCCTACATTGATTTTTTTTATCCTTGTCCTAAAAATAATTTAAACAATCAATACATAAAAAATAAATAAAAATTGCTTGTATATTTCAATTTTACTGGATTTGTCAATCAATTTAGATACATGTGTACAAATCACTTTTTTGTAATTTATTCTAGTTCTTGAGATAAACTATTATATGGAATATAAATTTAAAATTTGTTTGCATTAAAAAAAAAAAAAAAAATATAAAATAAAAAAACAAAAGGGAGCTCCGATAGTCTGATGAAAACTGGGAGTACTGGGTAAAATTTCCGCAGGAAACTCTGTCCAGTTTCTCTTGCAGTAATTAATAGTCTATGATATTCCGCTCGGTTAAATAGATAAGAATATAATTTGTAATTGTATTATAATATTAATAAAATAAAACAAAAGTGCAACTTTTTCTCTTTTAGTTATCATAGATCTGGACATATTACAAATAAAACGACCTATATTTCATTAAAATCGATTCATAAATGTTTAAATGTTAAAAAAATAAAAATAAATATTGTAAAAACGCCTGGTTCATTTTTTTACTTTTACTTTGTTCTCCCTTTAATTGCTATTTTAAATTTAATATGTATCTCTGCGTATAAACTGTACGTATGTATCTCTATCTTTCTGAGTTAGTAAAGTTTAAGGAAGCGTAAAAACAATTGAAAACATTTTGCAACTATGCCAAAATGTCAGTCTCGTTGCAATAATAACAACAACGACGGTCTGAAACTCGTAAAATGCATTAAAATTTTACGAGGCTCATCAATTTTCAGCAGTTAAATAAATACTTACAACCCAAAACTACACGCTTTGACAAGAGAAGAAATAGTGACAAAACTGATTTTATTTTGTCTCAAATACAAGTGAGTATCCTGATGATGATAATATTATTACTAAGAATCGATGTTTCGTCAAAACCCCAAAGCAAACCAAGCAAAAGGAACACAAAAATAAATGAATGATGGCGCCAGAGTGATAGAGAAAAAAAAATATTTTTTATATAAAAAATTTTTGAATAATAAATGGGCATAAATATCAACAATTTATTTATTTCCTCTACATCACTTAAAGCTTTAGTTATTTATATATCAAAAAAATAGATTTCGTTCACTTTTACCCTCCTTTAAAAGGTCGTAAGATCATTTCAAGGCAAATTTAAATGTTTTTGCTACAATTATCACCATACGTCTAAACGGAAGTGGACCATTTAAGCAGCAGAAGGAACAATACTTAAAGTATACAAAAGGGTTTCCTTTTTTCTATTTATTCACAAAAGTTTTCAACGCAATGACAAATTACTACAAAAGTATTCACGTAAATTGTTAGTTATAGGAATGTCTAAGAAAACAAAAGAACTTAAAGAAACCGACAACAATTGCATAAAATGTTAAGGGTGTAAGAACATAATGAACCCTGTGTATATAAAGTTAAGAAAATCAAAAGATGTTTGAGTTCATTTTGAGAAATATATACATACATATATGGTATTTAACACTGCTGGATTTAAATATATTAATATAACCCATTATTATGACAATTAAATTGATACAAATCTTTTTCCTTATTTTAAATACAATTGGTTTTTAAAGTTTTGGCTGGTAATTGTTTGGGTGTTCTTAGGACAAAATTAGAATATTTTTTCGTACGCGTAAATATTGATGCTAATTTATATAAAAACGAGAAAATAAGATATAGACGGTAAAGACCGGCTATTGTGTATGATCATAAAAATTCGGGAAGGGGATTTATATTAGACCTCTGGCCAATTGTAGACCAACACTTTTACTAGCGTTGATAATACCATCTAAATAATTTGTTACACTATAGAGTGATTCCCCGAAGTGTGTTTATATTGGAGCTATGGTAAATTATGGAGCGATTCTCATAAATTTTTGCAATATTATATCTACTTACATAAAACTTATTAACTTGATACTAACATTCGTATGGGACTTATGCACGTTAAAGCGATTTTTGGAAGAGGAGTTTATATGGGAGCTATGGCCAATCGTGGAGTGTTCTTCATAAAATTTGATACAAAGATTGATGCTTATACACAACTTCTTTGCACCAAATTTCATTAAAATATTCTTATTTTTAAGGCATTTTTAAGTGTTGGGGGTTAGGTGAAATAATGGACCGATCACAACCAATTTCAAAAGGCTTCATCCTTGTATCATAAAAGTCCCACTTGCCAAATTTCATTGAATTATCTTCAAAATTGCGAAATCTACTTTGTGCACAAGGTTTACATGGACAGCCAGCCAGACGGACGGACATCGTTAGATCGATTTAAAGTGATTCTGAGTCTATTGGTATACTTTAAGGTGGGTATTGGATAACTTTTTCTATGCGTTACAAACATCAGCACAAATACATACATAATACCTCAACCACATATGGTGGTGTAGGGTATAAAAAGGTAATTTATTTATTTATTTATTTAGTGAATAACTTAATAATAATTAAAAATTATTATAAAGTTAGTAAAAAAAATAGAGCACCAGCTGCAAAGGCCATCAGCTCATATAAAAAGGTAAAGATTGAGCAAACAACAATTTGAAATGAACATTTTGCATTCAAGGTGCAACTATTTTTAAATACTAAGAAAAATTCTTATTTAAGAAATATTTGCGGAATAATTGTTACCAACATGACTTGAAATATTGTAACAATACACATAATTTATTTTATTCTTACAACTAGCCGTTACAAAAACAAGATCAACTAAGAAAGTTTTTCAAAAGGTAGTAATTAATATTCGCAATTTTGTAAATATCAAATTCCATTTTCCCAAACACATTATTTTATATATTTAGTATAATTTTGGCTATAACATACGTATATTTTTGTTATTCTATTTTTAATTACTCATTTGATCGTGCAATGCAGTAGTAATCAAAGTAAATCTATGTTTTATCTAAATTTTTTTCTTTTTTACATTATTTATGGCATTTAAATGTACTTCATGATAATTCTCCAAAGCTCTATTCATAAATTCAATTTAAAACTTATAAAACCCAAATACGAAATACGAAGTAAAAATGATTAAGTAGTGTGTAAAAAATTCCATTGCCGACATTTGTTACAATTTATGACTAGATATTTGCTACAAAAAAAAAAAGAAAAACTAAACTTGCCGAGTTTGTTGCTTTGAAAAAAAATATTATTTAAGGAAAAAATGTTTTAAATAAATATGAATAAATGCATGAAACGTCATAATCAATTAATTAAAATCATAAATCTTTTTTTTTTTTTTTTTTGTTTTTTTTTGTTTTACTCGTTCATACGCACATTTACAATCTCCTCCATTCATATACAAGAAATAAATTTTATTTTAGAAGACAAAGACCAACAAAGAAAAAGAGAACAATTTATATTCATAAAAACATATTAGAGACAAGAGTGTTAACAATAATAATAGAAAATAACTAAAAATAAATTATAGTTTTGTTTTATTGGGGGGTAAATTAGAAATAACAAAAATTTTTATTAAATGTTTCAATATTTTGTTCCTTTTTTGTAATAAAAGGATTTTAGTTCTAGTGTATGTATTTATGTATTTTCATATTTTTATGATAATTTTTGTAAAACTTAAAAAAAAACCTTATTAACAATTGTTTCCTAAAAAATGTTACCCTTAGTGATGATTTCTACTTATTATTCATAAAAAAAAATCTAAGGTACATTTTTCCTCTTATTTTGGGTGTAAAAATTTAATATTAACCACCAGATCATAAAAAATCAGAAAATGTACACAGATAAGCATGCACAATTTTTTGTTCCAAATACTGATAAACCATAAAAAATGTAGATTTTTTTCTTTGTTTTATTTATTCTTATTTTTAAAAATGAGACAGTTTAATTGAAATTTTATGCATTTTTTTTGGAATACAATTAAAATATCTGTTCGTTTGTACGCCCCTTTTTTTCTTATTTAGTACATTTTTACCAGGGATTAATCGTGTTCTTATTTTTTTATTTTATTGTTTATAAACAATTTTATGATAAATGTTTGATTTTTATTAAAGAACATTTTTATGACTCTAAACAAGAGGCACGCGTTTTTATATCAACAAAAGGATTTATTTAGAAAAAAAGAGAGCAGCTGTGCAACATAGTTGTTGTTTACAGCTAATAAATTAATTGCAATGTTACTTTTATTTGTTGATAGTAAAAAAGTCATAAAAATATTGAAAAAATCATATAAATTTTCATTAAAAATAAAAATAAGTATTTGTAATTATAGAGCAAGTGACAATTACAATGGGAAAATTTAAGTGTTTTTTATTTTATCTGTCATTTTAGGCAGAGCCTAACGAATAGAAGATAATATGTTTCAAAAACTTTTTTTAAGCTTCCTATCTATGTTATAATCTATGGATATAACCTTAATAACAATGTGTTTTTTTTTTTTTTTTAACCTTTAAACTTTCGAAGTAAATAAAATTTATACATTTAATTTTAAAGTCAATCCCTTTTTCTTTTAAATGAAATAAAAAATTTAATTCTACAATATATTGTTTAGAAGTTATTATCTATAAAATATATAACTTTTGGAAAAAAGTTAAAAATTAGTCCTTTGTCTTGTGTACGTGCAGAGGCTCTCAGCATAAATTATGCAGTATAGAATTTTATTTTTAAAGCTCCATACAGACAAGCATAAAAAATTCAATTTGGTATCATTAGAAAGAGAAAGATTTCTAGTTCAACATAGAATCTTTATTTATTGTTAAATTTTACCTTAAGTAACTTATAAATAAGAAAACAAAAAAATCAAACATTTTTATCTCACAGCTTATTATATGCAGCCACTTTCGACCGATAATTACAGTATTAATTATCTGGAATGGCAGTCTTAATTGTATGCAACAGATTTGAGATGGTTTGTTACCGGTGCATTCAGTTTTTATATAACTTGAAGCGAAATGTGTTTTCAGGGTCTTATGTCAATTTTATTATGTAAATTTCCAATATGGGCCACACATTTTCAATAATATTGATGTCTGGCGACTGTTTAGGGAGCGTCGTCAAATTTGGGTATTTATACACTCCGTTGCAGAACTATAAAAAAAAAAATTGGTCGCAAACTTTGCTAATATACACTCCGTTGCAGAACTATAAATACACTCTATTATTGCGGATTTCTGGAGATGTAAAATTCGGAGAATAATGAAAATTGGCAATATGTTAAAACAGTTCTCCGACGTTTACTTTACCAGTGTTGCCATCATGTTTTCGGTTAAGGTCCTATTGCTTCAATTAATATTTATTTTGAATGGATATCACTTTCATATTTCCGGTTTTCAGAATAAATCCAAAGGAATAATAATCCGTAAATATTTCCAATTGGGTTTTAATCCGAAAATTAAGTAGGCGATTCAAAAATATTATATTATTGTAATGTGTGTAAATTTTTGATGGTTGAATTTTATGGACTGAAGCGTTCTTTTGGTTGAAAATTGGCTCATATCTGCGAAAATTGTCCACATAAGGAACTAGTTCATTATCTAAATACTCCATAGAATCTTCGTGGGTGCAAAGAAACGCCAGTTGAAACATTACCTCCGCATAGAGAAATCTCAAACGTATTGCAAATCTGTCTATGAGATTTATTTAAATAAAATGTCAAAAATCCTTTAATAGGCTAGTGTTAACCGTTTTTATATAAAATAATGTAATTTAATCCACTTTTAATAGTAATGGGATGGATCTGTGAAAGAATTTTCCATATTTTCATAAAAAAACATCTTGGTGGTAAATCTTCAATGGGTTTGGGATTTTTCTCTGTGCTTGCAATAGTTGCGCTGACGTATTCTAGCCTTTTCACGAATTATTTAGAGTAAATTGGAGTGTAATAAGGTGAACTTGTTCCCTTCGTGGTAAATTTTTGCAGATATGACCCAATTTTCCATCAAAACAAATGCTTTAGACCACACGATTCGCTTGACAAAAATGTGGTTACATTACAAAAATATGATTTTTTTGATTACATGCAAGATTTATGGATCAAACAACAATTGGACAAATTTAGGCATTGACATTCCGTCGGATTTATTCTGACAACCAGAAATATAAAAGTGATTTCTATTCAAAATAACTAATAATTGAAGCAATAGGACCTTAACCGAAAACATGATGGCAACACTGGTAAAGTGAACGCCGCCGAAAAGTTTTTTCAATATTTAAAATACAATTGTACATACTCATTATTAATTTATATTCTTTATATAATTTGTTCTTACCGTTTTAAAAATTTTGATGTTTTTATTTAAGTGTATTTATAGTTATTTTCACCTTAAAATACATAGTAGAATTCAAAGTAGAAAAAAATTGTTCACAGAAATATTTTCTACTTCAATTGTTTTAACATATTGCCAATTATTCTACGACTTCTACATCTCCAAAAATCCGCAATTATAGAGTGTATTTATAGTTCTGCAACGGAGTGTATATTAGCAAAGTTTGCGACCAATTTTTTTTCGGATCCTTATCTTGGCAATATAAAAAATAATCTATTATGCCCTGATTCTCCGCACTCTGGAACAAATTATCTTTTAGAATCGAAAGGTATCTTAAACTGTCAAATAAATTCCATACTATCGGACGCAAATATATAGAATTTTAACTCATTGATAAAAAAAAATAACCAGATTCCAAAACATTGGAACCTTGGAAACAAGTTCCTTGGCAAATTTGAGCATGCAGGCTGTTTTGTTTAAGCTGATAAAAGTCTTCTTGTGTTAAACTCGGCCATTAAAATGGTGTTGACGCAATACACGACAAATAGTTTTAACACAACATTGTTTGCCCATGTCAACTTGAACTCCGGCTGTCAGTGTTGGTGCTGAGAATCTTAAGTTGGCCTTTATTTTCCCTTTAAAGGCAGTGTAACACTGCCTTTATTGCTCAACCAATTTTCATGAACAAAACTCCCAATGATAAATTTTACTTTAGGAGGTTTTAATTTAACCATTAGAGCTATTTTTCGATGCGAGTGACTGTTTTCAATTAAATCCAAAGAGAAGTGGATGCTTAAAATAAGCTGTTAGTTTTTTAACTCTTAAGTAATTTAAGGATCCATGAAATAACTCCCCACGAAATAAGTCCCAACGTTATTTGGGCTGTTATTTCATTTTTTAGGGCTTTATTTCATTTTTTTATTTGGGGAGTTATTTCATATGAAATAAATCTCTAAATTCTCAAAATGAATAAAGTCCCCAAATTTTATTTTTGGGGACTTATTTTATTACATTATATTCACCGCACTTCGCCTCATTCACTAAAAACTTAGCGTCTACTTCTCTTAATTTCTAAATTATACACTACAGTTATTTTATTAATTACTATATTACAGTGGGGCAGAATCGATCAGAATCTTCTGATCGGCTGGTTGAATTTGCATGAAATTTGGTACAAGCATAGCAGAGGAGTGTACAATGTTAACTTTGGAATGGGGACCAAACAGACCCCTCAGGGGCGGAGCTAAAAGGGCTCAAAGTCCGGTACCTCTGATATACAAAATTTTTCACATATTTCCTAGTGTTTCCGACCGATTTCATTTGTTTTTTCTTTAGCTAATTAAAGAACAAAATTATCTGTTGAATAAAAAAAATTTTAAGTCGATATCTTTACCGAGTCCAAAAATAAACGATTTTGAATTTAAAAATTGCAAAAATGACGACTTTTCTTGTTTTTTTGGCCGAAAAAGTATCTTCACTCTTTTTTCTCTAAAATAAAATTTTCTTTAAAAACATATAACAATTTTATACTTTTCTGAAAGGTATCTTCATAGAGAAGACTTTAAAATAAAAAACAAGCCCAATGACTTAAGTGGTTAAGGTACACTCTTCTGCTATGCCTATTCCAAATTTCATGCAATTCGAACCAGCCGATCAGAAGTTACAGATTTATTTCCAAAAAATGTCGATTCTGCCCCACTGTGCATTATTATATATTATATAAAATGTGAACATACATTTATCAAATTTTTTACCAAATTTACGTGACCACTAGTTTTACAAAAAAATTATTTGGCGTGGTATGATCTTGCAAATGTTTTGTAAGAGAAAACAGCGTCAAAGAAGATTTTGTAAAATGCCATGTATGGTTAATGATACGTAAAAGCTATTTACCGATTAAAATGAGAAAATAATTTATTTAGTTTATATTTTGGTCAAATATCTGACTAGTCTGAACATATCTTAAGAAGTAGATTTTATTATATATATATATATATATATATATATATATATATATATATATATATATATATATATATATATATATATATATATATATATATAATTTTTAAAAATCACAAAAAATGGTGGAGTCTATTTGCATATACTATATTCCGTATAATTTGTTTAATTTCATATATAGAAATATATATTTATACATTATTATTTGGATCAAAAACCAAAATTAATTAATAACAAATGAAAGTAACAATTGTTCGTTTTTGCATTATACACATTTGAAAGCTTCATGTCAAAAAAAAATGGTTTATTTTAATTCCCCGTATTCTGACAACAAAAAAAAACAATTTTAATGAAAAAATTTCAAAAATTGTTATTTGTTATGGCTTTGTCATTAATCATAAAGTTCAAAATACGGGGTTTAATATTTAATTGGGGACTTATTTCATTATGAAATTATTTCATTTCGTTTGGGGCTTTATTTCATGGGGAATTGTTTCATATGAAATAAATCCCCAATTTTGGGGAATTATTTCATTATTGATTTGGGGAGTTATTTCATAGGGAGTTATTTCATCGTGCTGTAATTTAAGTGCAAATTTTTGCTATAAATGGAATGGTCTTGTAAAACAAGAGCTCTTTTTCTTTCAAATGATACCATATTTCTTTTTCTTTTCGAGAGACCTGAGAAGTTCTGGGCAGAACGGAACATTTTATGCTTCGAATATTTTTGACAGATTTCAGTTTTAAATGCAATTGTGATAAAATTTATAATTTTTTTTTTTAAACTGAGAAAACTTTTGAATTTGAACTATTAACTTAAAAAATTTTAATTGCAGATTTAAATACATTTAAAAGAAGTCTTTACTGCTAAGTTAAATTAAAAAAAAAAAAATTTCATTATAAGCCTTTTCATTTTCAAATCTTTAAATAAACCACCGATTAATTACAAAGTTTATAAAAATCTCCCTCAATTAAGAGTGATCCATAATAATTAAAATAATTTCCACTCTTTTCTAAACAACTATTTATCTACTTGCATGAATTACTCAGTCGTTATCACATCTCAATTTTACGATTTAACGTTTCAAATAAATTTAATAAAGATCTGGTTTCTGTGAAAATCATTTAAGCATTTTAACGATTTATTTTTAATGACACCTTTGAGAAATATACAAATTATAATTTGATTGCGAATGCGATAACAAACAAATACATGCAGACAGGTAGTTTTAAATACTCATAGAGATTTTGCATTTAAACTTTAATCAATAGTGAAATAAAAAGATATAAATTCATAGCATTGATAGAGTAAAACGAAAAATACACTCTGTTTAACATTTATATCCTCAATAGAAAGGAATGTTTATATATCGTCACCGAAAATGCAAAATAACACAACATCAAAATTTTCAAATTTGTGTTTTTGATGAAATATAGTTTATTTTTCGTAGTACGTGTGATCACAAATTTATAACGAATGCAATGAATTTCTTAAGTCAAAATAACGTAACATCACATTTGTTAAATAAATTTAAAAAAAAATGTTTTCTTTCTTTTTAAGAATTCAGATTGCAAATTATTAAAAATTTGGAGATAAATTTTAAAATTTAGGTTTATAGACTCTAAGAAAATGTACCTATTATATAAAAAAAACTGCCTTTTACCAAAAAAAAATTATATTTCTTGACAAAATTTTGAACGAAATGTACTACGAAGAAAATTTTCCATGTTGTGCCTAGCGCACCCATATGGTAACGTAGATATATAGTCCATAAAAAACAAGATAAAAACATTATATATATTTTATTGATTTATACCAATATAATATAGGACGATTTTTCTGATAATTAACACAGTATCAAAAAATTAATGAATTACTTTTTCATGTCGTTCATTTTTCACATTTTTAACAATAATAAATTTAAGGGTTTACAAGGATCACTTATGCTAATAATATTAACAAGATTCCATATGATGAAATGTAATTAAAATTTATTCAAAATATTTAGTATGTTGTTTGCGTTACCATATGGGTGCGCTAGGTCAATTTGGGTTAATTACATTTTTTTCCAAAATTTGTATTGATGTTACGTTTTTTTTTATTTTTTTTTTTTTTATTTTTTTTTTTTTTTTTTTTGACTTTAGAAAATTGAAATCTTGAAAACCGTAAACCACACAACTTAAACAATATTTAATAAAAATATTCTTAATTAATATATTGGGAAATATTTAAGGATGTAATATCCCAAAAATCTTGTTTGTAGGACATTTTTTTTTTTTTTAGATTTTTGTGCCTCTTGTAAAGTTATGAAAAGTTATGTTACGTTGTTTTGCATTTTCGGTGACGATATGTATGTGAGGCAATGTGTAAAAATCAGTGAAATGAAACAATTTAATATATTTTTTTATTTTAGCAGTAATACATAATTTATTTTTATAAATTTTTTAGTAACGTAAATACACTAAAGGTGGAAGATAGTACAGCCATTTTAATGTGTTTTATTGTTTTTGTTAACACCATCAAAGAAATGTCAACAATTCATCGTAAGTATGTGTTAAATAGTGTAAAAGACTATAATTTGTTACACTTCAAAAGAAAAACGAAATTATTTCAAATGGAAAACCAACTGGGATTACATTTAAAGGAAATTGTGAAGGAAAAAAATAGATAATCGTTTAGCGGATATTAAATCTCAAACTAAAAATATTCTCTACTTTTTTCATATCTGATCATCCTAATAGTTAATTAAATTTATAATCTAAATAAAACTGAAATGAAATAGCAGGATTACAATAAATGTTTGTACTCATAAATCATTCAGTTTAAAAGAAAATATCAACTCAATCTACAAAAAAACATTCTATATCAACATTTACATGTACACATTCATTTCCTGTTTTTTTTTTTTTTTTTTTTGCCAGCCATTTAACATATCATTTGTGCAACAATGTGTGCCACATTTTCCGCACGTGCTCAAGATTTTCAAACTACTTAAACACAAAATGAAAGACACCACATAAAATGCTGCCTTAAAGACATGGTTAAGTGGATGTTGCATCATGTTCAAATCAATAAAAACAAATCGTTGTGCATGTGTGTTCATTTCATGTACAAAAGCGATTGAAAACGACCGACCACCTTGACATTGCCACAGAGAAAAATCAACCAAGCCAAAAAAGAAAAGGGGAAGAAAAACGAAAAGAGCAGGTATAAACCCGGCAGACATCTTACCAATCATGGGAAGATGCCAAATAGATCTGCGGCTAATTGTTGCACACACTCATACTCATGTACACACGTAAGAAGACAACAAAATTAAACAAGAAATTGTAGAGTCAAATGTGGCACTTAAAACTAGACAAATGGGTCACTAGTACGAATTGTGGCAGCAAAACAAAACGAAATTACATACAAAACATTTCTTACAACAACATTTTCAAAAGCAACAGCAACAAAAAGTTGTGGCAATCACAAAACGAGTCTTGCACATAAGCTACAACAGTCATCCCAAATACACTCACATACATACATAAATACGTATTATATGAATATGTATAAAAGGAGTGAATGAATTGATATTGTTGCATGGTATCATTACAGACATTCAATTCTCATTCACATGTGGCAACATAAATTAGATTAACACGCGGTTGTACTCGTAAATAATTGCTGTGTGATGAGTAGTTTCTTGCCTTTATTGTTGTTGTTGCTGTGGCTTTTATTCAAAGACGTTGTTCATCATGTGTCGGCTGATGATAACGACGATGATGACACATGAAAACATTTCATTTGCTTCACTTGCTAAAAAAAAAAAATCAAAACAAAATGTTGTCTGACTGCCTGCCAACACTATTAAATGTCTACAAATAGGAAACATCAATGAAATACATTCAAACACATAATATCGTTCGTTCGTTTGTTTCTTTGTTACTGCAACACATAACGCTCATTTATGTTTCACTTACTCCATCTCTAACATCTTGCAACAACATTCTACTATAATTATTTTTTTAAAAACAAAAACAGTTCAACGGAAGAAGACGTTTGATGTGTGATCTATTGAGTTAGTGTGTAAAATAGATTTTCATTAAATGTGGCATTAAAAACAATAATAACAACAATTTGCTTTAGAAGAATCTCAGCAATGCATTCCGCGTTGTGGTAGGCTTGTGTGGCATATTATATTACCTTTGATGGATTTTTTAATGAGCTTCTACTCATACATCGTTGTACAGTTTTGCAATACTCCTGGTATAAAATTGATTTCGATTTTATGTGACTTTAAATATGGTTGGCATTGATGTGATGTGAATAAATTTAGAAAAAAACAGTATTAGTGGAAATTTGTAAATTAAAAGTAGAAAACAATAATTTGATAGTAAGAATTTAGAAACAAATCCGGAAAGTTAAATTAAATATTTAAAATGTCACATTGCTATTGGAATTTAACTTTTAGATCCGTCATCGGCAGAAAGAGAGGAAGAAAAATTTGAATATGTTAGTGAAAACTTATCTACATGACTTTTTTTGTTTTAATTCGTTATTAATCGTTTAGCTTAGTTAACCTTCGTAGTGTGTATGTAAAAATCTAAAAATCAGTAGGTCCCTGAGGGCTATGGGTGCCGATCATTGTTTTAGACTCAGGATATTTTCGTGTTCAAAAATTTTACGTTTTGAAAATGGAAAAAGTTAAAAATATATTAAATAATAATGATTAATAGATTCTAAGTTATACATAGTAAGGTTTAGATATAGTTTTTATATCCTTTTAATACCGGTTACAATAGAGGCGATTTTTTTTTTTTTTTTCTTAATTATTCTCCTGGTAAACCTTTTGTCTATAAAATTAAATTAAACACAACAGTGTCTTAATACTTATTACCAGGGCAAGTTTAAATATGCACGGAAAATATTAAAATATGCGCTTGAAAAAGCACGAAAATATTGAATAATATAAACAGAAATATGCAAAAAAGCATAGAGAAATCGACGAATTTAGGCATTCTTATATATTAATATGTAAAAAATATGAATAAATATGTATTTTTTAACATATTTTTACTTATTGAATAATTACAATACAATTACAAATTATATTCTAATTCTAATCGAGCGTACAACTTGCCCTGCTTATTACTGATTAATGAATTCATGTCCATTTAATTATCCATCAAAACACTTTCTTTTTTTTTTTTTTTGCAAATATTTGTTTGTAGATTTAATTTCGTACAAAAGCGTTGTTTAAATTCCATTTTAATATTTATTATTAATTTGAAATTGAATATACAAAGAAAAACAAAACAATTCGGAGGGCGTGTTGTTTAATTTTTCCCATCCACATAGAATTGAAAACATCATAATGGTCACATAAGTGAAATCTGTTGAAAAAAGCAATTATTTAGGAATCTATCATCAATATTAAAAGGCATTATTAGTTTTAATAAATGTGCTCTTTTACTGCAGCAAATCCATTTTAGAAAACTAAAATCATTCATTTGTTTTCAACATTAATGCTGAGTATAAAGTGTATCTCTGTTTGATCTCATTCATTTATTTATACAAACAAATATTGACACCCTCCGTCTCTACGCCCCCTTCTTATTATTCATTACAATTCCACTTAACAAGAAATACATTTTAATATTCTTGTCGATTTTATGAAGTTTCTAATTACAATTTTCAGTAAATTCTATTTAACCCCAGTGACCTAAATATTTGTGCGCTTTATATTTCTTTATCTTTAAAACTGTCACACACAATTTGAACTGATGACTTTTTTTGTTCTGTGCACTCCGTTTCTATTGCAAGTAAAGTGCATTTATTTATTCATTCATTCACTCATTCAATTTATTCATAATACTTACTCCCATTATCCATAGAGTCATATTAAATACTTTAAGTATCAGAACCGAGCAGACATTACGATTGACAATATCAATGACATTAGATTGTAACGACCGAGTGAGTACATGTTGCAGTTACATATTACTATTACACTTGCTTTGCTGTTTTGTTGTTGTCATTTTCATTGATAATGTGATACATTTTTATTAACAATTCGTATTGTTGTAGTTTTATTCATGATTAAATTCAATAGAATTCGTTGCTAAAAAATAAAACATTTTAATAAGCAGCAATGTTGTCGGATGAAAACTTTTTTGTACCTATATGTTAAAATGATTTATTTCAGTTATAAAGTAGATTTTTCAAAGTGGAATACTTATAGCACGGATTTAAAAGTATAGTAGACAATAAAATCATAAATAGATATGCAGACAAAAAGGTTTTCAGTAGACAAAGACATCGATATAACCGAAATGTAATTGTTAATACAGAGATATTTATGAATATTTTCCTCAACAAAAATCTTTTTAATAACAATCTACTTAGTATGCAAAAAATCAGCCCAATAGATCTAGATATTTTTATATATACATATAATTTGATACCATTTTTATTAAGTAGACTTTATTTTTTTTTTTGAATAGAAGACAATTTAAAAATTAATGGGTGGATGGATAACATTTAGTTCATAATATTAAATTTGCAATACAAATGAAAAATAAATATTACACCATCCATCTAATTGTCTAAACGAGCAAAAATGAAATTTTGCCCTAAAAGACACTCCTAAATTACTCCCGAATAAATATGAACTTAAAACTAAACAAATATACTCAACAACCTTTCACATTTAATTTCGCAAATATAGAAATTACGATAAAAAAGGTAAAAGTTACGAAAAAGAAAAACACAAAAGTCATAAATATGAAATTGAAAACCTCTTCCTATGTTTGTATTGTGTGTCCTTTCAACACAACTTGGCAAATAACAATCAACTAAATGTCATAAATATGTCAAAATTTAATAAAGAATAAAAATTGACGAAAAAAGGGTAGAATAAATACATACATTTATACACATGTATAAATATCGTATAAATTCTCCAATTTTTAAGGATAAAAACATGAAAAATAAATAAAAATAAAATCAATAAAAACAATAAAAGTTCAACAAGGATTTTCACGCGTAAAAAATAGGATTATGTAAAAAATTATAATTTAAAAAAGAAAACCAGGTAGTTATGGCTAAATACAATTTCGCAACACCAAAAATTAAGCAATTCTAACAGTTTTTTTTTTTTACACACATAAATTCTCAAATCTTGTCAAGCGTAACCAGTGACAATAGAACCAAACAACAAACACACACTCATACCAATCGATTTGTACATGAAAAAAAATGTCCAGGGAATAAACTATAAGCGTATGAACATATTCTATCAATCAGTAGCCAGCTTGTAACGGACAGCTGCTTGGCCTTGTTGATGCAACATATTAAAAGAAGATTGTTTTTGATTTATTCCTGAGTAAAAATAGAACAAATATTTGAAATATTTTTGCTGTTTATTTAAACCGATTATACGCCCCGGCAATATAGTCAGTTATAAAAGGGGAGGGAGTTTAACTCAAATATTATATATTACAAAAACACAAACAAACAAAACCAACTTAATGAAACTGTAATACATCAATTTTGTGAAAAAACGTCCGGCCGCAACTGTTTTAACAAAATTAGAATTGAATAGCTTAATTTTGTATGTATAGTAGGAGAAAATGACCTATTGTTTTTGAAAATCACGCCTCAGTAATTCACAAATGCATTTCTACTACCGCAACAAAACAATTAACGATAATTTTCAATAATTCAATTTTCAAATTTAATTAAATACAAGCATACGTATGAGTAAGAGTTTGAATGAAAAACGATCGATTTGGCAAAGATAAATATAAAACTTAACAGAAATACTAATATAAAAGTAAAACAAAATAAGTTTTAATATAAATTATAGTATCGATAAATTTTGTATTAGAATCATATAATTTTTTAGAAAAGAAAAACTAAAATTGTTCTTCGTTAAAAACGTTACAATTATCCTTGCGCCAACAAAGAGATAAGAGACGCAACAAACGACTGCATTTGGTAAAGGTATATTTCATAAAAACGAGTACGATGTGCGTGTTTTATCATGATAATCTAACAAAGAGTTTCAACTCTTGACCAAAATACCATATGAAATATTTGAACAATGAACAATTTTGTGATTGACATTCATATTAAGGCTGATAATACTTAGAACAAAAATTCAAAATACAATATGGTCAAGTTAAACATATGGTTAGTTATCTAGATCAAAAATATTTACAATTTAATTTTTGTTCCTGTTTTCAAATCTTTAATTAGCTGGAAGAAAATTTTCATCAAATTTTGAATAATTACAATAAAATTTGTGGGTCTACATATTAACGGCTCGTGTCTTTTTTATAATTTTGTTATTATTCAAATATGAAAATTGAAATTATTAAAATATTTTTAAATTAATACATTTTTAGCTCGTATCTAAAGCACACATGTTATTTGTAAAAATCATATAAAAAAAAAAAATCCACCCCTTTTTAAAAATTTAAATATTGGAAAATATTGGCTACAAAACATTTTCAATATTTTCTCCTAACGAACCCTTTTTAATGAATACGAATTTTTCGCGTTTTCATTCAAATGAGTTCCGCTTGGCAATAAATATAAAATTGCACAAAATTATGTATTTCATAATTTATTAACTGCACTATTTTAATTTGATTAATGCGAATACAATAGAATAATGATATAAATTAAAAATATTTTGCAATAATTTGAATTTTGCACTCGTACCAAAAACGTTCTCTACCTAATTAAAGCATAACGAAATGTGAGCATATAAAATTATTTTTTATGACATACGATCCATTGTTCATGTTTGAAAAATTTTATTCAAAATTATGTTCCTTTTTTCCTTAAGCAAATGAGCTAATAATATTTATTATAATTATATTTCTACATATATATTTTTTTTTATTATGTTGATAGTTTTTCCTTTTTTTATGACATTTTCACCAGTCTCTTGGTTTATTTTCCTAAGGGTATTGATTCTACTTCCCTGCTGTGTGTTTTGTGAAAATTGTCAACTCCTCCAGTGCAATAAACAAAAAAAATCAAATAGGAAAAAAATTAGAAATCATATTTTTAATATTTCATATTATTCATATCATATGATGGCCATATTTTGTTTTTTGTTCTTCTTGTAATTTTCTTTGCTCCACAAATATTTTGAATATTCGTTTTTTTTTACTTTTCCAAAAGCAGCTGTGTTATTGTTCTTTAGTTTTAGATCTATTTGTATTTTGATTTTCATGCTCATCATTCATTTATGCAATTTTTGCTTTTTATTTACATATTCATATACATACATACATATGTAAGTATGTATGTATTTATTAAATATGAATGAATGAGTGAATAAAGATGATGTATTACTTTAATAATGACATTTAAGTAGAGCAAAATCAACATCAGTAACATTATTATTATTACTACTACTAGAAATGTTATTGTTAAGATTAAGTGGAAGAAAGACATTTGTCCTTGTTTATTTCAATATCATATTTAAGTAAATAAAAATTCGATATTTTGTTCAAAACTTAAACATAATTGATTTTTTGATTGAAAGTATTGAGACATTTTAAACATTTAAAACAATTTAAAAAAGTATTTGAAATATATATAAGTTTAATAAATAAAACTAAATTGATCAACTAAATTGATAATAAATAGGGCAACTAAAAGTGTGAAGAATAAAAATTATTCCTGTACTTCAAATGAAATGTTAGTTATTTATTATTTTCAGATAATTTTACGAATTTTGGCATCTTGTTACTGCATATTTTGGCATATTTTCATAGAAAAATTCTTATTTTAGAACATATTTTAGAAATTTAAATTGAATATTTTATACTTAAGAGTATAATTTTGCTGTTTCCACCAAGAGAAAGAATATTTTATATAATTTGACATTAGAAAATATTTTTTTATCTGTTACAAACGTTTTTCGAATCCAACTCCAAAGATAAGACAGGAAATTTCTAATTTTTTGTTACTTTTGATACAATATATTAGATTTTAATGTTTTTAAGTGCAAAAAGAAAGTATTTTTAGCAATAGCTAATAAAAATCATGTCAATTTAAGCATAAATAGTATATAATATAAAATTTAACCAGAAAAAAATTAAGGATTATATTTTCCTTAATGTTAAATTTTAAAAGCCTTTTTAGGCATATTAAGAGCATTTTTTTGGTTGCCCTGATAATAAAACTATAAAAAATGGCTTCAAAAAATAATCTTTCATTTCAGGTAAACTGTTTAGAATGCTGATCACTTTCTTAAAATTTTTGGAATGTGCATCTAAGCAGACAAAGCCGTTATCCCTGCCATTAGTTTATAATAAATCCACATAAACCTGCTTGCGCTTAATCACAAAATGATATATTACTTATTGTAATAACAATTTAATTTTCTATTTACATAGACTCAATGTCATTTACTTTAAATTTATTACCCAGACAAAAACAAGAAATAACATAGTGAAAATAAATTAGAACTGAATAAAAGCAATGTCATTTAAGTGACCCTTCTTCATTCTCGGCATTTAAAGAAACGCAAAAAAAGAAACGCTTCAATTCATTACTATTCGTATAAAATAGCTCATGAAATATGCAACCAGATAATCATTCATTTGACTATTTATTTTTAAAAATTATTCTAAAAAGACATAAATAGCACAAGAAAGACAGAGCAGAATAGGAAAAGGAAAAACAGAAAAAGCTCAATATAAACGATATCAACGATAATTATAAGTCATTGGACTACATTTAACCCTTTCGAAATTAGATCTAAATACTTGGTGGACATGTTTAAATGTTTGTGTTAAAAAATCTCCACACAAATTTGTTTCAATATTTGTTCAAATGCATGATTTATGTTGGGGATTTATACTTCAACAATTTCTATAGAAAATGACAAATGGTCTTATTTAAAATTTGTTAGACAAAATTCCAGCTGGTACTTTAAAAATGCATATTCAAATTAGTTATACTTATTTTACTATTTGTGTTTGTTTTATTACAATTACAATTAGTTTTTTTTTTTCTGATTTTTTAATCTTAAAACCAAATTTATTCAAATAATTAACCCCTTTTAAAGAAGGGTGCTGCTTATATCATTTTATAAAAAAAAGATTCAAATAATAACAAATAAAACAAATTTTACCGCAATCATATTGATTCAAGTGTTTCATAACTATTTTTTTTTTTTTAATTTTTCTTATTTTTGTAAATGAATTTTATATTTAAATCTAAAAAAAAAAAAAAAACTGTTACAAATAATTTTAAGAAAAAAAGGATGAATTTTATATTTACTCATTAAAAATTCAAATGAGTTTTAAACCCCTTTTTTCAATGTTTGTGATTGCGATGCGTAAATAATTTTATTGAATGTGTAAACATTAACAATTTTGTATTCTTTTTTTAAGTTTGTGGTTTTTATTAATGATATGTTTGATAATTTTATGATTTTTTTAAGGACTTTTTTTTTTTGAAATCATATATTTATCAATAACACGAGACAAAGTAAAACAAACACATACATATTTACACGCATATGAATAAAAATATTTATTACTGTTGTTGTTACCTTAAAAAAATCAAAGAATTTTTCAAGTACAGACTGTACGAATAAAGAAGATACAACAGGTCTTAAATGAAAAAAAAAAAAAAAAAAAATCATAGTTTTTGACAATTTACTGCTGAAGGCGAAAAATGAAATGTTTGCACCCTAAAACCAGATTTTGAGGCTTGTTAAATATATACATTTTAGACTCACGTGAAATTCTAAGTCGATCTACAGTATCGGTCACCTAATTTGCCCACCCAACCAGATTTTTTTTTGGACTTAATTTTCTTTTTCTATAAAAAAGTTTTTAATTGTTTTATTAATTCAATATATTGACTATTATATACTTAATGCATTGCAGCCAAAACTTGCATTAATAAACTAACAATTTACGCAAAAACATTGTTTTATTAAATATTCCTATAAAAATCAAGGACAGCTAATTAGCCCACTTACACTATTTATTACGAAAAATCTAAGTATGCTCTGAAAAAAATTATGTTTTAATATAAAATTCTAAGTATAAAGTAATTTTAATTAATTTAAGATAATTTTCGTGGGAAGATTTCATGGAAACATCCATTAAAATACTAATATTCGACAACACATACAAAGTGGTCAAAATCGGTTAAAGCCATTAAGAAAATTGGTTAGAAAGGTTAGATAATCATTACATTATCGTCAATAATCCTCCAAAGTATCATAAATCATTCAAAAATCTCAGCGCTGTGCAAAGAAATGAAATACTTAGTTAAATTGCGAATTTCAAAAATAGAATAATCATAAATTTCGCAATGAAACTCTGACTTAAAAGATTTGTGGCGAATAAAAAACGCTTTAAAATGTACTTAAGTATCTACTAAAACTAAAACCAATTGCCAAATGTTATACAATATAGTATAAAAAGCATCATAAGTATAGATGTTTCAAAAAAGAAAGTAAGTTCTTTATATCAGTAAACAAAAATACAAAGAATTTTATCTAAAGAAACCGCTTGGATGAGATGCATAAAATATTTGTCAATAAGTTACCTAGACGAATGATTTAAGCAAAGTTATTTTCAATTTTGCAATGTTAAGGTAAGATTTTACACTTTCTTTTTAACTAGAATACTAATAAAACTTTTTAATACATCGCATATACCAACTACCAGCAATTGTTTGCACTAGATAGTATCGATATAATATCTATTAAATATTATTAGATAGTTTATCAATTTTAAAATGATTTCTCAACTTTTATTTTTCTTTTGGAAAAGATTTTTCTTAACTCAAACCGTAATTTTAGTTAACGAATTTAAACTTTTTGTATTTCTTTCGATGTTACAGATGATTGTTTACCATAATTAAAGGACTATTAAGGTTTCTATAAAATTTCATAATATTTTAATTTACATTTTTCGCGATTTTTATTAAATGTCGAATATTCGAAATATAAGGCGTTTTAACCAATTTAGATATGAAATTTTTTACGAAAATTGCAGTACTTCTATTTTTTAATTGTAATCCATATGAAAAATTACTTTTTTTCAAAGCTTGCTTACTTAGATTTTTCGTAATAAATAGTGTAAGTGGGCTAATTAGCTGTCCTTGATTTTTATAGGAATATTTAATAAACCAATGTTTTTGCGTAAAGTGTTAGTTTATTAATCCAAGTTTTGGCTGGAATGTATTAAGTACATAATGGTCAATATATTGAATTAATAAAACAATTAAAAACTTTTTTCAAGAAAAAGAAAATTAAGTCCAAAAAAAATTCTGGTAAGGTGGGCTAATTAGATGACCGATACTGTAGCTATGTTCGTCCGTCTGTCTGTTTAAGGAATGTAGGGTCATTCCATTTACAACCAACACAAAAAACTTTAGATTTGGACCTTACTTCTCCAAATTTAATGATATTTAAAAAATGTAAAATTATGCACAAAGTTGTCTTCACAAAATCAAAACATATGTATATACTATAGGGGTCATTGAGGTTTCATGTTTATCGTCAACATTGAAATAGTTCATATTTCACGATTTTTAGTTCGCGCAACTTAAGATGAACCGTGATAAAATGTAAACTATAACGAATTTTTAAATTTTCTGTTGACGTAATATATATACAGTTAAGGAAAAAACTCTACATACACCCTTTGATTTTGTCGTTTTAAGGACTTTTCAAAAAAGAAAAAGAAAATTACTTCATTATGTAAGGAATTAATAAATAAGTTTATTTATAAAACAAAGTGCTCATTCATAAGCATAACAGTAACAAAAATAAAAAAACATAAAAAACTCATAACAAAAAAGTTAACATACAGTCAGAAAATATAAATATTAATTAAAAATTTTGTACATAAACAAATTAAAAATAAAAAAAATAGTATTTAGTTGGCCCACATTGGGCATCAATTACTGCTTGAAATCGACATAACCAAATTTCAGGTGAAATCGGGTGTTATTTCGGTCCAGGCACGATTAAGGGCGATTTTGAGAGTTTCGCGACTTCTGTTGTCATATTTTCGCACCAATTTTTCCAAAAAATCCTAAATGTGCTCTATGGGATTAAGATCTGGTGACTGGGGTGGTTAATTTAGCTGTCCTGACGCATGATATATGTCTTGCTGGAAAATCCATTGATTTCCCAGGGCCAAGCTTTCAACAGACACTTTTAGATTATGTTCCAATATGTTCTTATATTGATACCGGTCCATATTACCTTCGACAAAAATCCAAACCATAACATTCCCTCCACCATGTTTCACTATAGGTATAATATTTTTTGGATCGAAGGCAGTATTTGGTTTTCTCCAAATCTTTGATCGGCCATCATTTTCAAAAATGTTGTACTTACTTTCGTCGGTAAATATAGCAGATTTCTAAAAACTCATATCCTTATTCAAAAGAGCATTAGCAAATTCAAGGCGAAGTTGACGATTTTTTGCTGAAATTGCGTGCCGTTCTGCTTCTAAAACCGTTGTTATGTAATACATTTATTATTGTTCTGGGTGTGACAGTAACACTAGAATGTCTTTCAATGTATTCCGCCAATTTAGGAGCACTAATTTTTGGTTCTTGGTTGATTTCTTTAAGGATACTGCTTACATCGCGCCTTGAAAGCTTCCTAAGTCTCCCCGATCTTGGCTTATTTTCGGTACTATTTGTGCCTTCATAGTTCCTAATAATGGTTTGAACAGTCGACCGACTTGGTTTTAATATTTTTCCAATTTCACCATATGATTTATTTTCACTACGCATTTTTACCACTAAATTTCTAACTGAAAGCTGTATTTCTTTTCTATTTTCCATTTTCAAAGGATAAAATTCAAAGAAAGCTTGCTTTAATAATTACTTTCTGCACTTGAATGATAGTAAGGTTTGCAAAATGAAGTAATTTGGAAAAACTAACGGGTTTTTTCCTTTCTTTGTTACAATTTTTCTGTTTCATTTTAGGAGCTACCACACTGTATGTAGACTTTTTTCGCGTTAATTATTATGTTTAATGCTAGTAACTTCTATGCTATTCATATTTTTTAGGTTTTTTTTTCTTCAGATAGTCTTAAATATTATTTAAAATATAATTGATTTATAAATTTTTTCTATTTTCATCAAAAATGCATTTAAATTTCAAAATCATAGGGTGTATGTCGAGTTTTTTCCTTAACTGTATATGTATACCAAATTTCATCGGTTTTAACTAAATATTTAAAACGCTATTTTTGCTAAATACGTTTTCTATTCATTTTAAGCAAACTAATTCGAAATATTCAACATAAATAAATGTCATAATAAAAATAAAATAAAAAATAGGACATCAGACTCTATTATAGTCATCAGGGGGGTATTCTCGCATTCGAATGCGAACGAATTCTTATACGAATTATTTTACTTTTAAGATTCTCTTATACGATATTGAATAAGACGTATAGAAATTTCTAATGATGGCATTCGATAACGAGCGATCATTCGAACGCAACCTTACGAGTTTTTACTCGTAAGCAAAGAAGCATTCGAATCACCTTTTTTCTTTGCAAAAAAGTGTATAAATAAGAAAATATATGTAAGTTAAAATTATATAAACGTTCTACAATCTTAAGAAAAAGACAGTTTCTTATTTTTTTTTTTTTTTTTTTTTTTGCTTAAAGTTATAAACAAGGAATATAAAAAATACGATTCTGAGGAACATTAATGTTAAAGCATACAAATTTGGCCGAGGGCTTATCGCCGAATAGTTTCCAAAGGAAATAAAGCTCTAACCTACTTTATAAACATCTTGCCACCAAACTGATAATTCCCTCCGAGACGTATCGCAAGCTAATATAAGAATTTAAAAACACTCTTATTTAGCATTCTTGTGTATTTTTTGATTTTGCGATAAAAATTGAATTGGATACAATTTTAATTTTTATTTAATTTTTATTTTAAATTTTTCTTGTTTACTTTCTAAAAACATAAGATTTTTGTCATAGAGAAATAAGAAAGTGACGTCGTAAGTACAGCAGATTTGCAATTTTTTCATGTGCGTACCTCGCGAAACTATCAAATTGTTTTTGTATTCCTATACTATATTTTTTTCCGCGTTTATTTACTCTTCTTCTTAATTTCCTGCTTATAGCATTTTGACATTATGTGCAGTAGTTTCACACTAACAAAATACAAGCAATTGTTGTTTTTTAAGATCAGCCACTTTCTAATTTCACTACGGGTTTTTGTTTATATTTTCTTATTTTTATTCAGTGTTGTAAAACAAATTTATTCAAGTTTTTTACAACTCTGAAGAAACATCTCGATTCGAAGTATATAAGTATATACTATCGAAATTATTTTCAATCCGAAGTTTATTTCGATCACAAGTGCAAAAATTACCTCCTAGATGTTATTATTTGCAAATATTTCCTTATACTACAATAATTTCTCGTTTGCTGTAACTTAACAACGATACCTTCAAACAATTGAATATTAAAACTGCACTTTATACATTTGCCTCAACATAACACATCAAAGACTGTCTTTGCTGTGACTTTTTCAAACAAAAATAAATAAATCCTTAAAGTGTTACCAATATGCTAAACATGTTCAAATACGATATTGCTAATAAAAGATTTTAAATTTAACCAAGTATAAAATGCCCAAGAAATTAATACTTTAAGTAAGCATACATTCGGTATTCAAAGCACAATTGTAAAAGGAATTAAACATTAATTTTTACTATATTGGTTTTATTTTCCTTTTTGCATTTACCATAATAAAATGCAAGAAGAGACTACTTGAGGAAAAACAACAGCAAAAACTGCATAATTATTGCAATAAAATCCAAAGGAGTTTTGTTAATTTATG
The DNA here is from genome assembly GCA_951394005.1 of Protophormia terraenovae. Taxonomy (NCBI): domain Eukaryota; kingdom Metazoa; phylum Arthropoda; class Insecta; order Diptera; family Calliphoridae; genus Protophormia; species Protophormia terraenovae. Next base: position 152,272,724 of record OX596074.1, read on the forward strand.
CACAGTTGCATAGAAATAACTTCATTTTAGTTACAAATCCATAAAACAGAGTTTCTGCAGTTTTCAGTAACAATATTTTCAAATAAAAATTATTTAGAATTTTAAAGATTCATTGCAACAAATCAAATTTATGGTAGAAAAAAACATAATAAATAATTTTTTATATTATTTCTTATTCTAAGGAAAGAATTTGTTATGTATTAATAATTATTTTGATAGAAATCTTTTCCTTTAAACTTTTTGAGAATCTCTGTCTTACAATCTCATTGATGATAAGGCAACATTATCGATATGTGCTACAAATGCATTGTTTATATTATGTAAGATATACTGCTCTAATAATGCTTGAGAACTACCAATATCGGCAATTAATCCTTATTGCTTTTGACATTCAATAAATGTGAACTGCAGACACTCAGAAACAGACAGAGCCAAAAGACTCAGGTATCAAAGTTATGGGAATAAATTAATTTACAAAGCAGATATAAACTGAGAAGTGTAGACATACAAATTAATATAAAAGGATATTATTATATCTATAGAAATGAATGACTTTCAATTAAATTTTAAGAGTTTTCAAAAGTTTACTAAAAGTATTGATAAATACATACATACAAATTTTGATAAATACATACATATGTATGTGTTACCAAACGTAGGGTAACTAAATGTTGTGATTATACCAGGTATCACCCGCAAAATTGCATGCAACAAAAAAATAAATAAATAAAAATACTCACATAGAATGCTTATAGGCAAAATGTATGTTTGCATGTGTTTTTGTTAGTGTAACAACACTTAAACACCAAAAACAACTGTATGAATCAAACCACACCACATTTACCTATACCAGCATACTGCAAAAAAAACCACATCAAACCAAACCGGATAGTGTTAGTGAATAAATGAAATACATAGTATTCGTACCGGAATGTCCCGGGGTGTTGTTGGGATCCTTAAGCAGACATACACTCAAACAAACTCTCTGGGCATAAGAACACAAATACAATGAAGTAACTAAATACAAATAAGAGAAGCAGATAAATTCCAATATGTAAAGAAGATACAACCAGCCACTGGTATAATGCACAGTAGGCCAGAATTGAAATTTATTTGGAAATAAATATGTAACTTTTTATCTGCTGGTTGGATTTACATAATATTTAACATTGCAAACAAATTGTGCAATATTCATAGTTTATATTTCTATTCGGTAGATATATCGACTTCTTTATTCGATAGATAATATTGCTGTTTTACTCATTCAAACAATCTAGGAAAATCGGTCTGACGAAGATTTTTCAAAATTGAGATAGTTTAAATTTCAAATGTAAAAAACTGGAAAACTTTAAAAGAAAAATAAAGATAAGCATCTTATCGAGAACTTAAAGACTACACAGAGAAAAGAGATTCATTGTGGCAACCGAATTTTTTGCCAATCGAATCCGGTAGGTTACAACAACTATCAAGTGAATCGGTTGCAATCATGGAATATTTTATTTACCAGCATAATGGTATAGATACACCTAAGAAATATAATAGTTATAATAATCGAATTTGTGGAAACCAGTCGAAATAAAATCCACATACCATAATGGTTGCAATTACCGAATTTTCGTGCCTAATAAAAATTAAAAGAATGTTTTGTAATATGTATGTATGTTATTTTATTTTTTTATAAAATTAAAACTCTATAAAACTCTATACATTTGTCCCGTGAACGCCAAAACCTTTTATGTCTGCGATGTTTTCCCAAAAATTGTTTCAGTTTTCTCAAGCCAGAGGTTTCTTGATCTCAAATCTAATGTATACACTTATGTGTGTATATTTCAAACAGCAGCATCTGCAACAGCAAATATATAAATATCTTATATCACAATGACTTATACGAAGATATACCTACATTTTTAGGATCGCTATCAGTACATTTAACATCAAAGTACAACCCGTTTTCTCCTTATTGGGTCATAATCATATCTGAAAATATTACAAGATGCTATTATTACATAAAGTCAAGGATGTTATCAAGAATTAATCTTGCCTTAGCATATCATGTTTTGTATTCCTTTTTTAGCGTTAGTTTTCTAAATTTCGAGCTTGATGAATTCATTTTTTTTATTAATTGTATTTAAAACAAATTTTTAATATTTTTTTTATAAAATGTCAAAATAACAAAATAGTAATAATTCGATCACGATACCTAATTTTTGTCAATTAGGAACTTCGAATTATATTTCTACATAAAGAATTATTGACCGTTGTAATGGAAAAGATGTTTTTAAATTAAAAAGCTGATATACAAATGAATTTTTCTATTGTTTCAACTAATTTTTTATTATAAAAGGTTTTTTAATTTTCTTTTCCCTACCGAATTTGTACAATTTATTGTATAACCACATATATTGGTCAACTTAAACGAATTAATAATACTTAGTACAAAAATACCAACATTATTACGTTCTTATATCTATAATTATAAAATATCATTTGAAGTCTAAATTTTTTAATTATTAAAATAAAATTTTAGTAATATCAATAGAAATTATATACTTGTAACCGTTGTCCAACCAATATTTTTTCTGTGTGTATATATACAGTTACGGACAAAAAATTGGGTCAGGTTTAATTATTTGAAATTTTTTGAGTTTTCGACAAAATTTTATGCAAAATAATAAAACTTTTAATGCCAAATTATTGCGTATATATTGTTTTATAAACCTATACAAAAATAATATCCTTTAACATTATCCCGAACTCGGTACATCGTCTCAAGCTCAAATAGTAATTTTTCAGTGTGGACAAAAAAATAGGATCAGCAGTAAGTAATCTTGTTAAAATTTTTTAATTTTTATCGACAAATTTTTATGAAACTTTACTTTTTTTAAATTTCGATAACGATATTTAAAATAAAATAATGAAAAAAGATGAGAATCATCGATGATCTTCAATTCCGGGAACTATTCGTATCGGAAAGGATCTATAGATTTGGCACTTTAAAAATATGGGTAAGATCGAAGGTTCCAACAAAAAATAAGTACCGAAGTCGATCATTATAGTTAAATAATTTTATTTTCAATTAAATGACAGAACTTTAGATCAATTAAAAATCATTAAGTGCAAAAAAAATTTCTTCGGAAACGGAAAACCATCCAAAAATTTTACCAATTCTGAAAGTTTTAATTCTAATAATTCGGTTGAAAATCTACTGAAACATAAATTTCTTCTGGGAACAAAAGAAAACAATTGGAGAAAACATTGTTTCTTTTGAAGACCATTCTAGAGTTCCCTGATGCTGAGAAATCGACCTGACAATTTGAAATGGTAATAACCCTCTCTGATATATTACAAACACCATTATGCTTAATTGTACATGGGGTATTAAATGTTTCCAAATCTGTAGTTTTTTTGGATCCATACGAGAGTTTTACTACCAAATTTAACATTTATTTTCTTCTATAAAATAAATACTTCTTTTTTTAGATGATAATATGCAATTTTTATACTTTTTGGTACATAAGGATACTATTTGAGGCCTTTCCCGGTCTGTATTATAAGACTGGGGCACTCCAGAAATGTATTTGGAATAAATTGTGTTTTCGACAATTATCTTCTCATGTTCTCAGAAGAATTTTAAGTTCCTACTGAATTTTTAATCGACTTATTAGAATTAAAAGTCCAGGACTTGATAAAAAATTTGGTGATTTTCTGTTCCTAAAGAACTTATTTTACATTAAATCGTTTTAAATTGTTTGTAACTGCTGCCTTTTAATTGAAAATATAATTATTTAACTATAATGATCTATTTCGGTACTTATATTTTGTCGGGACCTTCGATTTTACCCATATTTTTAAAGTTCCAACAAAATTACTGCTGACCCTATTTTTTTGTCCACACTGAAAAAGGACTATTTGAGCTTGAGACAATGTACCGTTTTCGGGATAATGTTAAATGATATTATTTTTGTATAATTTTATAACCCAATATATTCGCAATAATTTGGCATTAAAAATTTTATTGTTTTGCATAAAATTTTGTCGAAAACTCAAAAAATTTCAAATAATTATACTTGACCCTATTTTTTTGTCCGTAACTGTATATTTAAAACTTGTTTATGTCAAAAGTACCATATAGCTCCGCTTCTGAGAAATCTGTGGAGTCCCACTTCCAAACTTAATGTTTTACCCTTTTCTGCTACGTATAAATGAAATTCTATATAAATCCAACCAGCCGATTAGAAATTGCAGATTTATTTCGATTCTGTCCCACTGTGAAATGTTGCACAAATTGAGAATAATGGTGCATTTACATACATTTGTATGAATATGTTTTACACCATTGGTGGTTGGTTGATAGTAAAATTGTTAGTGCTTTTAAGTATTATTGTTGTTTTTATTTATTATTGGTGATGTTTGCTATTTTGTCCTATTGTCGGACATTTGTAACTGTGTTCATCTCTATATTTATATATTGATTTTTTTTTTTTTTTTTTTTTTGTTGTTCCTGATGTTTGTCGTGTTTATGTATCTTTGAAGTAGCAAATTGTAAAATTTATTTATTTAACCATTTATTTTTTTGTTATTTTTTTATTATTGTTATTTTGTAATTACACTAGAAAAATACAACAAGTTTTCTATTTGTTTGCGTTGCAGTTGTAAGTTTAATAAAATACTTTAGTTGCATGAGGTTAAACCGACACAAAAGAGAACAAGAATGGCAGTGTACTGAAAGTAAAATATTTATTTAATACTCTTATAAAAATAAATTGCTTTAGATTATTATCTATTCAATAGACACAGGATATTTGAGTGAATGCTGGTATTTAAGTATTTACAACATGTTCATGTGTAACTATATCATTATGCTCTATTTAATTTTTTTTACATTATTTTTATTTAATCAAATTGACGATTTGTTAAGTTTTTTTTTTTTTTAATTTTTAAAATAAGATTTAATTTACATGGCAAAAGTGATGATTGCTAAAAGTATTCCGTTTATCTTAAATAAATTATTAACAAAATAGTGTTTAAAAATTATTCAAATTACATATCGAGGTCTTATATTCAAAAAGGGCTATCTGCCAAACCCCAATTGTTCAGAAGAGCATAAAAACTGTTTCTTTCAGTAATTTTTAATTATTTTGGAATCCGGTCTTCTACGATTTATTAATAATACGTCTACTGAGCCTCACACATAAAATTAATTCTTTGTAAACCCTTTTTCCTTAATATATTTTCAATGAGCCCTGTTTGTTTATAGAAAATAATAGGTGTAAGAGAAAAATTTTTTGGTAAAAATTAGACAATGAAAAAAATGGGAAGTTTGCTTATTAGATGGACCACTTTCAAACGTCAATTTTAAACTGATTAAAACTCTATTAAATTACTTATCAACAAATCAAATATGACTAAAACTTTTAAAACGCTGTTTATAAAGTTTTTATATTACAATCCTTTGAAAATCAAATAAAAACATCCCGTTTTTTTTTTTTTTTTTTTCAAAAATAAAAATTCAAAAAAAATTTGTTAGATTAATTTTGATACCAGTGATAAAGGATACAAAAACAGTTTATGACGTCAAAAAATATTTTTGGAAATATCTGCATATTTATAGCCCTTTTTGAACAAAAACCCTCGATATATATAAAAAATCTCTTGTCCCCGTTTTGAATTAAAGTAAGATTCGACTGGTCCATTACAATTTTTTTTATGTACAATCTATTTTATAATATTAAGTAAATTTAATAATTTTAAAATACATAATATGTGTTATTAAACTTCACTAAGTTTAATAAACTATTCTTAACGAGAGAAGATATAGTCGGTCAAGCCCGACCATATGATACCCTACACCATTTTTATACACATAATTTTGTTTTTACTTGTATACAACTTACTTGTGTTAAATATTAACGTTATCTAACATTTGTATGGGATTTATGCACGTTAAAGTGATTTTTGGCAGAGGAGTTTATATTTATATATTTTTAAAGCATCTATGAGTGTTAAAACTCTTTTCCGGGAGGACATTTGTATGGGGACTAGGTAAAATAATGGGCTGATCATAACCAAAATTCAATAGGCTTTGTCCTTGTGTTGAAAAAAACATATGTACCAAATTTCATCAAATTATCTTCAAAATTGCGACCTGTACTTTGCGCACAAGCTTTACATGGACAGCCAGCCAGCCGACCAGCCGGACGGACGGATATCGTTAAATCGACTCAGAAAATGATTTTAAGTCGAACGGTATACTTTATACTTTTCTCTGCGTTCCTATGGTGGTGTAGGGTATAAAAATAAATAATAAATAAATTTTAATTTATACATGTATGGTTTATTTTCTATATTGGAAATCTAATACGAAGTCGATTAATGTATCGAGTGCTAAATCTATTTATTTCATTTAAAACAAAAGGGACTTGTAGGTATCTGTGAATTTATTTGTTTGTCATGTACCAGGGAGTATCGACTAAGCGTCTTAGGGTTTTAGATTAATAACGTTGTTATATTTTAATGTTTGAGTGACTAGCCGTTCCCCATAACTCAATTTCATATGTCCGCACTGGTCTTAGGATGACTTTGTACAATTTAATTTTTTAGATTTGATATTAAGATCTTCTTTCTTAGCTTTTATATGATTTTTCCATGTAAGTCGTTTGTCAAGAAACATTCCTAAATATTTAACACATTTTGCTTTAGGTATTTGAATATTATTTAAATATAGTGGGCGACATTCACCTTTCGTAGTGTAAATGTGATATGGTTTAATTTTTCTGTATTTGTTTGAATTTTCCATTTGTTAAACCATCGTTGTAAAGCATTTAATTCACTTTGAACTAGAGATGAAGCTTCTCCTGGAGATTCGTTTGCATATATTATGGCGGTATCGTCTGCATATGTCGCTATAGTAACGTTATAAGTTGCTGGCATATCCGATGTATAAATAGTATATAATATGGGCCCTAAAACACTACCTTGTGGTATTCCGGAGTATATATGATGTGTACTAGAGATCTTACGTCAACCTTAACATAAAACGTTCGATCTTCTTAGTATGATTTTAATACTGAAAAAATTATATAAATCCCATATTGAATCAATTTTTTTTATATTCAAGGCAATGAATTAAAACGAATAATAATTTTGTTTGATTAGCTAGGTAAATTGCAATGATTTGACCCATTTTAATATATTAAAAGACTATCAAATGTCATCTCAATCACAAGGATGTTTATGATATGCAAATATTTTATGATAAACTTTTTCAATAAAAAGAAATACTTATACTTAATAGAAGTGTTACAATAAATGCCAAAATAAAATTGATTCATAAACCTAAGGATTACAAAACAACTAAGCTGATATAATCTGGTGTCTAAATGGGTGAAAGGCGTGTTTATATGTCAGACTACCCACCAGGCAACGTACTACATACAGTTTGACATAACTGCATCATCATAATCAACCATCAACATTGTTGAGCTGTCAAGCTGAGCTGTCAGAGACAACAATAATGTTGTACTGTACGCTAAATTCGTTTCGCATTTTAAATTTAGAGTGGCATAAAAAGGCTTTCAAAGAATGCCTTTTAAATGATCTCAAAATAACACAAATGATACTACAAATCATGACCAGTAAAAAAAAAACTATTCATAAAACAAAATTTTGCACATACAAACATAAGTTACAAAAGTAACAAAAGTTTGCAGTAAATGGAAAACGAGGAGGCAGCTGTTTATATATTCCAAAATAATAAATTCCACAAAATAAAAATAACAAAAAGGCTCATCTTCCACCACATTATTCCGATTATAATCACAAGACAACATCATAATCAAATATAAAAACATGAAATTATCAACATAAATAAATCGTTTTCGTACATCATAAAACATGAGTTACTTAAATATCAGTCAGACAGTTTGTCTGCTCATCAGTATGCCACACTTCCCCCTCAGACAAATATTAACGAATAATGAAACAGTTTTTTTAATAAAATTTTGTTTTTTTAATGCACATTTTTGTATTTTTTCCCTAAATGTTTTGTGACATTTTCATATGAAATTATCGTAGAGTTCGAATAAAAAATAACAAACATGCAGATTTTCTGATTATTTTTCTGTCCAAAAAGGGGTGGGTTTGCTGATATTAACAGCAAACAATGTTGCAGGAATGATAGGGATGCTGCATCATACATCGTCCACAACATCAGTAGTCAATCTGTAGAGTGGCGTGTTAAAATCTCAGATAATTTTGAAACATTTTGACCTTCAATCGTTATAAAAAATACAAACAACATAACCATAAAAAAGCAACAATAAGCGAAACGGTCAAAAAGATTAAAACTACTTTGATTTTCGATTAGATTGTTGTGTTTTTAATATAAACAAACAATATAGATATTGTGGCTGTCATCCTTTATTTCTATGGTATTTATTTTGATAAGAAATCCTTAAAAGCTTTATGATGTTTTAATGTATTTTGACACGAAAATATTTGATTTTAATACAAGGGGTTTTTTAATATATCGATAAAAATCTTTATAATTGTAAGAGCGAAATTTCAGTGTGTTAAATTTTTAATTTAGATTCAAATCGTTGATATTTTAGTGCAAAAAAAAAAATTAAGAATTTTAATTTTTTATACCCTACACCACCATAGGTGGGGAGGGTATTATGCGTTTGTGCTGATGTTTGTAACACCCAAAAATATTGGTCTAAGACCCACCTTAATTTATACCAATCGGCTTAGAATCACTTTCTGAGTCGATTTAAATTTTGAACTAAAATTAATGAAATTTGGTACAAAGGTTTCCTATAGCCCAGGGACGAAGCCTATTGAAATTGGTTATGATCGGTTCATTATTTCACCTAGCCCCCATACAAATGTCCTCCCGGAAAAGAGTTTAACGATCATAAATCCCTTAAATATAGCAATATTTTAATGAAATTTAGCACGTATATTATACTATATAAGTCTAAATAAGTGTGCCGATTTTTAAAAAGATCGGTCCATAATAAACCATAGCTCCCATATAAACCCCTTTCAGAAAATCACTTTAACGGGCATAAATCCCATTAAAATGTTAGTATCAAGTTAGTATTCAACACAAATAAGTTTTATATGAACATAAATAATAGTACCAAATTTTACAAAGATCGGTCCATAATTTACCATAGCTCCCATATAAGGCCCTCTTTTGGGAATCACCCAAAATTGAATAAATTCATATAAATGTCAGCACCAACGTAATATTCTGTATTCGTATGTTTTATTTTACACTTATGAGTATCGGTCCACATTTGACTCCAAGTCTAATAAAAGACCCCTTCCCGAATTATAATGTACACAATGGTGTAGGGTATCATATGGTCGGGCTTGACCGACTATATCTTTTTCTCTCGTTTATATTTTTTTTTTATTCAATATCGTTAATTTCTATAGAAAGATAATCATTCAATGAGCATAATATTATGTATTTAAATTTCCAATTATAGTTTAACGTAAAATTACATAAATCTTACTAAACAAAAATTTAATTTATAAAATATTCAAAACTGTATTTAAATTAGTAACCTTCTCCTAAAAACACACATCTGCAACTTATTAAATTTAATATTCCAATCCTAAACAAACAAAGCAATTAAAATGTTCCAAAAACAAAAGGATAATTACAACTGTAACATTCAATTCCTTTGCCTACAAAACTACACAACATCATAATTATAATTATTATTGTTATTTTTGGTCAGTTAGCCAATTATCGTACATAATTTTCCAATTTCAAATAGAACAAAACTGACAAAATCCTAAAAATATGTCATAATTTTAAAAAGAAAATTTTAATTGACCATGCCAAGTGATTTGTATAAATGAAGTGAATGAAACAATGACAGGAAAGGACACGCGCTTGTTTTTCCAAAAAATTTTAACATGATTTAAAAACTATAATTTACAGCCCATTTGTGAAGTGAAGTGTGAAAAACTGACCCTTTTCTTTGGCCTGCATTTGATACAAATACACAAATTCAAAGTTAATCGAATTTGTGGAGAGCGTACAATAACAATTACAAACATAAATTGTTATTAGCTCTTGGTCAGGATTAGAATTAAAGGAATTAAATAAAAGTTTAAATTATCCTGCGGCGTTAGAAAAGTGACCCTTCTTCTAATCAAGTACACAGCAGTGGACAGTGGTCAGTTAGTTTTTAAAATTGAAATGTTACCAGTGCGCGGATGCAGCTGTCAATAAGTCGTATTTTATTTAACCAGAGAAACTATTTAAAATTATTTTTATTTTTAATAAAGTTTAGTAATTTCCCTAAAGCGATTTAGAAAGTTTTTGTTTTTTAAAGGTTAAACATTTTATCAAACAATTGTTGACGTGTATTTTGAATATTAAACAACATCCCTAATGCAACCTTTTAACAGTTGCATACCCCATGCAGTGAATGTGCATTAGGCATCTTTGTGTTACAGCAAAAAAAAACTATTAATGGGCATTACCATAAATATCATGCACGCATGCGCGATAGAAACTTCAGTTGTATTGAATATTGGGTGCTAATAAATAAAGGATTAGAGGCGTCTTTTTCTATTTGTGGTACTCAATAACTTGTGGTATGTTGTTCATGTAAGTATGGATGAGACAATAGTCGTATAAATATATAGTATATTGGTTGTATTGTATTGTCATTACATTTTATAAATTTTATATTATTTCTTTTTTTCCATTTTTGCCTCAATGTTTCATTTGTAGTGGTTTGTATTGTTTGTAACCAATTTACCGTAAAGTGGCTGCAGTAACTGTATTGTCACTTTCATTGTGCTGCAAAAGAATTATTACTTTTTTTGGGGTAAAAGTTGACAAATTTTCAATTGTTTTTTTTTTTTTTTTTTTGTTTTTTTAATTTCAACTGAAATTAAGATTTATTATTGATTGCCGCTTAAGGCATAGATAGAAATTGAAAGGGGATAAAAATAGAAAAAAATGTGAAAGGGTTTTTTTATTTTGTTGATTAGCTAAAAATAAGCAATAATCCAGATGTTATCATAATTAGAGTTAAAATAAATTTCCGTAAAATTTTCGAATTTTTCAAATATAAATTGAAATGTTTTTGACCATTTTATGGAAACAATTAATTTTGAACCATTTTTCGTAAAATTTAGTATATTAACTTAAGTTTATATAAAAGGTATGCGTGTTAAACCCCGACTCTGGCAGTACATTTGTAGTGAAATAATTGATCTACAATCATAATTTTCAATAGGCCTCTGAGTCATAAAATAATGTTTATAATCTTTCATATCTCTAAGTGCTTTCCATGATTTTTGCCTTTAAAACCAGTCAGCCGACCCTCCAGCCAGACGGACGTTCATTGTTAAATCAACTCAGAAAATGGAATGTAACGAGGAGGGCGGGCATCTATAAACGTGAGAATTATCATATTTTCTCTCAGTGTAGTTAAATTTTTATTGTAATAAAATTTTCATTAGTAATTGTTGAATTATTTATTTCAATCTTTCTCGAACAAAAGAAAATGCAATTTTCAACCTCAATTTCTCCGCTGAAATTTGGTATACAAATATCAATATAAAAATTTTAAGCTCCAAAATTTTGACCGATATTTTATAGTGTCAACAACAATATATCGTCATCGAAAATGCAAAACAACGTAACATTAAGATTTTCAAATTTGGGCTTTTGATGAAATATAGTTTATTTTTACAAATTTCGTACAATCACAAATTTTCAGACTTGTATTTTAAAAAAATAACGATTATATTAACGAAGAAGGGATTTTCATAAGCCAAAATAAATAAAATAATTTATTTTTTTATTTTATTTTTTTTAAATTATTAAACATATAATGACTATAAAAGTAAAAAAAAAAAAGATTTATTTATAATGTTTTTTTTTTTTTTTTTAATTTTTACTTTACGTCCATTTGGTTTCAGAAACCAAGATAACTTGACAAATATTTAAAAAAAAATAAAAACATTTATCACCATTATACTATGCGATATTTAAGGATGTAGTAACAGGACAATTCATTTTTTTTTTTTTTTTTTTTTGTTTTTTGATTTTAGAAAGTTTTTTGTGCCTCCGTAAAGTTATGAAAAGTGATTTTGTTGTTACCTTTTTTAGCAACGATATAAAAAATCAGATGAAAAAACATTTATTTTCTCCAAGTTGTAATTTTTTATTTTAATTTTATTATTCAGTTATTCTAAAACTTAAACCGTTAAAATAATGTTCAATTAAACTTAATAACATAGTTTTAAATCAATTTAAATTTGATATTTTTTATAAAAAAAATGTAGTCGTTAATTACATAGATTTGTTTTAAGATAAATTAAATAATAAATTAACAATTGAGTTGAAATGTTCTTTATTATTCCCAAAAAAAGCATTTACTGGTTCATGTTAATAAGATTTTTTTTTTATTATTTACTTCAAAATTATATATCCGGTTTAAAAAAATTATTAAACATGTGTTACACCAACAAGAAATCAGTGTTAAAAGTGGTTAGATTTTCAAGTTTAACTAATAATTTTCCGTTATTAAAACCCACATTATAAAAACCTTCTAAACACGCTGTCGGCGTACCATCCGCCCTTATATGAGGGTGACAAATGCACTCGGCCCACTTCAAATGGTAACAACAATTTAGTAAGAACAAACAAATTTAACTCATTTGTTTTATGCAAATACATACTTAAATACAACAGTGAATAAATGCAGTGCAATGCCAAGTACCTCAAACAGTTCCAGTGTAGTCAAATACTTGTAGGAAGAATCCCTTTTGTTTCAAAAAAACCAAATGCTCATCAAAAGTTTATTTTTTACAAAAATCAAAAATTTCTTTATTTCTCTTTTTGCAATTTAAGCCTTTTAAACATTAATTGTTAGTTATGTTACGACATACAAAATTATTGTATTCCTAAAAAAAATCTTTAAAGTCCCTTAGTGTTATTTGAACATAAAAAAAACTTCAAATTTGCATAAATTATTGTTGGTATAGTTTGAGTTCAAAAGGGTTGCTTCTAAAAAACCCGCTGTGATAGTTGTTCAGTATAGTAAACGTAACATTTTCAGTATTTTTTTTTTTTTTTCGACTGATGATTTGTATATTTGAAGTGGTACTTTAAATTCAAATGTTGTATGTTTCATTTTGATTTAATCCTTTTGTTATTTTTAAAGACAAAATAGTATTAAAACAAACGGTTTTAAATTTCATACATGAAGTGGTTGATTGCAGTCGAAATTTGAAATGGACTTACGCCTTCGGACATTTACTACACATGTACTTTGTTAGTTTTAAAAACTCTATGTAGTGCTGCACAAAATAGTGGTGCCACAAACAAATTTTGATTATGACAGTGATGATCCACAAAAACGTTGATTATTTCATATTAAATGTAAATTTGGTGAACGGTTGATGTTGTGGTCTAGTGTAGTTATATGATTTTTATTACTGGCTTTTGTCATATTTTAGGCGTTAACTGGAAATCGCCTTAACCCGCATAATTGTCACAATTGTATAAAATTTAGAATAGTTTTTTTTTTTTTTTTTTTTGCGTTATGTTATGAAAGGGATTTTGGTTATTGAATACTATGTAATTAGTGTAAAAATATTTATCATGATATAATATTTATAGAGCAAGAGTGTAAATAGGAAGTAAATACCGTAAGGGTGAAGTAATATCTTTTACTTTCAAAAGAAATATTTCTTCTGCCGATTTTAGAGCCTTAAATTGATTTACTCAAGTATGTCTAATATTAAAACTACAACAATTTATTGATATGTATATATTATGTATATTTTTCGATTTCTACTTAAAGTAATAACAAATTTATTATTTATTAATAAAAAATAAACAACTAAAACTATCGATACAATGATTTGCAAAAACACATTTTAAATTGTAGTTTACCACTAAAATACATTGATAATTATATTCATATCATACTGTTTAACATTATAGTATTATCACAGATTTGTGGTGAGTTTAGATCATGTAAATCAATGGACAAACTTTGTCATATTAAAAGAAAAATCCACAAAGAGTAAAATAAAAATGAAAAACATGTGACTTACCAAGTGCTTATTATAATGTATCGAACAATATTATCAGCACACAGTAGGACATCCAATCCAATCCATCTTTCGAAAGATTTATTCATTAAATATATTGATGTAGTACATAATTACATACATGCATGTTTAAGTACAAGTTACACACTCTCAATAAATTCATGCCACACCACAGCATCTCATCAAGTGTCAGACTTAACATCACCATTATTACAATCAATGTGCATGGCTGCATTGAGAATTCATATTCGTACATAGACAACTTTGCAACAGTAGATAGAATGAATGCATCATCATTATTATCATCCTCATCAACACTGCTGAAACTTTCTACATACATTTGCAACCAGGTGTGTTGTATATTTAAGTATTCATCCAACATATGTTGGATGTACATATGTGTGTCCGTCCATAGTTTAATGTCGCAAAATTAATTTTTCATTTCACGTAAAAACGATTAATTCCGTTTTTATTACTGTGTGGCTGTCTCTGTCTCTTTTTTTTTTTTTTTTTTCTCTCCTTTTTTTTATATATATCAAGTTGTGGACCATTTTTTTATGAAAAGGCATCCCGCTGGGTCTTCTTATTTATATTTTTGTTGTGTGAAGAGACTAGATAATTATGCTGTGCAAAAAAAGATACTGTACACCTTTTTGATTTCATTCAATTACTTGAATTTGTTAATTGAAATTATTTACAAATATACACAAATTTACTAGAGCGAAAGGAAAAAAGTAATCAAAGAAACCTAATGACATTCGGATTGATTTTTTTTCGACTAAACATTATGCTTGTAGAATTTACATAATAGATATTTTTAATATTTCGATTAATTTTAAATAAACTAAAATAATAAATTTATTTAAATATTAAAATTCATGATTACTTCAAGAAATCTACAAGGTGAAGTAACTAGTAAAAGGGAAATGCTCAATGAGCCTTTTATTGCAGTTTCATTGTCCTTCTACTATATTTTATAATATGATAAGATAACAACATATTTTATCTATCCTACAAATAAATTTGGTTGCGGTTAATCGTGGTTAGTTATTGAAATCGTAATATGATTGCAAAAATTATATAAATTATTGCAGTGGCCGTAATATTATCATTGGTTTGCACTAGAGTTTTTCACGGGAAATCCCGGGACGAGAATTCCCGCGAATCCCGCCAAATTTTCACTCCCGTAATCCCGGGAAATCAAGCTAGAATTCCCGGGATTTCTTGTGCATGCAAAATGTTTATATTTTCCAACTCATATATGGATATTTTAGTATATAATGTGTTTTTACATTTGTTTTTATTTATTTAATTTGATTTGTTACAAATTTAAATATTTTTAAGGAAATTTCTAAATTTGTCTGATATTTTTCGTATAACAGTCTGAAAACAAAATATCGTTTTCTTTTTTGCTGAATAATTTGTAAAGAAAAAAATTGTTTTTGCAAGTTTTTTCATTGTGGTCTAAAATAATATTTTAAATTCCTTATTTAAAAAATATATTTATTAAACGATTTGAAGATGCAATTTGCACGCATGTGAAAGTTGTAAGAGGAATCTTTTTAAAATGTCTGGAAACCTCAAACAACAACATACATTTTTAATGCCCCAACGAAAACGTGAGACTAAAAGTATTCAAACTGTAAAATTCCCTGAGGTTTTTTTAATAACAAGCTTACTTCCGTATAAATATTGAGAGATTTCACCCATAGGGTAAATAAAAATCAAGGTATTGATTCGACTTTCGTACGAGTTGTTATATAATAAAAAGTATTCATTCAATATTCAATTTTTCAAAAGGAATTAGTTTATAATTTTATGATTAATTAGTTTATTTTAATATTTTTTATCTTTTATTTAACTGAATATTAAAATTTTTAATATTTCCCGGGAGCGGAAGAATTCCGGGAAAAGAAAAACTCTAGTTTGCACCCATAGCACCCAGGTGCAGAGAGTATTCGATCTTTTCACAACATGAACTTTAACAAAAAACGTAAAAATTCGAAAAACAGATAAATCGCACAACAAATATCTTTAAAAAAATCAAAATTTTCAATTTCAGTTCTATACAGATCGACAAATGGATTTGTATGTCCTCTCTTTGTTCCTATCAATGATATTATAAAAGAATTGTTATAATGTTTTGTATGTTAACTTTAAAATTATCCACAATTCCTACAGTAATCATTATAATTGTAGTTATAATTTACTTTCCTATTATTCGGTGCGTTAAGACTTGTTATTTAATTATTAATCAGAAATGTTCTTCACCTTGATTAACTGACAAATGGTTGAGTGATCATTTCTTAAGGCTTTAAAAAGTGTAAAATCACACATATGGTTGTTTTTATTGAAGTCAACAAAAATATATTTCAAAATCACATTAAGAAATATTTTCAGGACTTGTTAATGTACATTAAAGTGCCTCCCGAAAAAAAGTTGCAAATGTACCCCTCTAGAAATGAAGATTAGTATGATTTTATATAATTCCCAAAATACTTATTACACCTTAATGTTAAAATTTACATGAGCTGTAACAGTTTCAAAACACCTCTTAAATTACGTATTTCTATCAATATCATTATTAAAGTTTTTGTTATAAGAAAATTAACTTCAAATTATAATAGGACCATACTACGACCTTGAATATTCATTTAAATAATTATTATGTCTCTTTTCAGTCGCGAAATATTGAGATTTTACTAAAATTGTTTATCATATTTTCTGTTTAGAACGTTTTTACAACACAAAGAACCATTCTAGGGGGAGTTACGGTCACAATTAAAAAGTTGGTAAATGTTGGTGCAGCCTAATGTACATACATATACATATCTGTATATGGTAAAGTTATTTTACAGCTGTTAATGATTTGTCAGCTCATCTATCATATTGACTCGTGTCTTGACTCATCAATCCATTCAACCATGCTCTTTACCAAAAAATACCTATCTACTTCTTTCATACATACAACTATCATCCATTCACTACAGACATTACATGTAAATCCAACTATAAAAAATATAAATCTAACCAAAAACCACCACCTTTTTTCATATCAAAAAAAAAAAGATTTATATTAGACAAAAAACACAAAATTTACAAAAACAAAAGAGGCTTGTAGGAGGTCAACAGTAGTCTATGTAAAAGGTCATTATTATTTTTTTTTTGATGTTTTTTTTTACATTTTCCTCTAAAAAACGTGTATTTTGCTTTTAGCTACTTAAAAATTGATTAACTACTATGGGCTAACGACTACACGTCTCTCGTTGTATGGTTCTTCAATCATCGCTCTCTATATTAATTGTATAATGATGAATGTTTTTTGAGAAAATTAAAAAAAAAAGTTGTTTGTGAAAAGAAGGACATCTGCCGCATAGAGTAGAGTAGTCGAAAAAACTTTATTAGCAAATTTTACAACTCTCTTCTATTCGTTTGCTATTATTTCACGTTGTATTTCTGATGAATGAAAAATATTCGCATGTGAAACTTTTTGTCACATACAATTAGTGTTGCCAGGACTTGAGAAAAAAAAAGCTAAATTGGACTTAAAAAAAGGTCAGAAAAGGCTAAATGCGCCAAGAAATAAAGCAAGAAAAAAGCTAACATATTTTTTTATTTAAAAAAGCATTAATTTTTTTGTTCTCATTAGATTTTGGTATTTGTTAAATATATTTTAGTGAATTTGTAAATATAAAATAATTAGTTTAAATGGGTAATAAAGTTTGTGAAAAAATAATTGTAATATTTTTGTAGAATGAAGCGCCGCAGGCGAAAATTTTCATTATATATAAATAATTTCGATATTTTTGTAAGAATTAATATACACAAATGCTTAAATTGATGATTTTGTAAAAATAAAATTTGTAAAATTTTAGCCTTTTTAAGGCTATATTAAAAATAAAAAAGGCTAACAAAAAAGCTAGAAGCTAAAACGAAAATTTTGAGGCTAAAATCAAAATAAAAAGGCTAGATCTAGCCTTAAAAAGGCTAAACTGGCAACACTGCATACAATGTCGTGATGACCAAATAACAATGCCACTGATTTTTTAATTATATGTATATTTTTGCGTTTTATTAAAAAAAATTTAAATAAAAAAAATAAATTTGTTTTGTTTTTAAAATCAACGCTACTTTTTATGTTTTTGTGGATTTATTTGTTTAAATTTGATTTTGAATTTACTCGTGTTCTTCCGTATATTAAATTTCAAATAACATGTAGGATTTTTTTTTTTTTTAATTTTTATGCGAGAATAATTTTTGTGAATTAAAATGTCTACTACATAGTTTTACGGGTATTTAGTGACAGTTGGAAACTTTAGACTTGAACATGTACTTGTAAAACATAAAAAAACTTGTTAACCACCATCCATTGTTGAAGAGTGTTGAAAATGTTGAAGATTAGTATTATGATTATAATTAATATAACTACATAATTCATTGAAATTGTAGAATACATTCTTAAGCAAATGCATTAAAACTTTGCAAAGAGTTAGTTGACCATGTTATTAAAATATAGATTTTAAAAACAAAAGTCATAATCATACCGACAATTATAATTAGTTAGATTTGTTGCAAAAACTATAGAAATTTAAGACACATTTCAAAAACAGTATATCAATTACCAGTATAATAATGATACTAATTGTATCAAGAAAAATCTTATACAGTGAGACCTCGATTATCCGTAATGGTCGGAACCGGAAGCATTCTGGATAATCAATTTTCCCGGTTAATTGAGTAAAAATTTTGAGTAGTATTTTTAAACACTTTTTATTTATATAATTCAATTATTGAAGGATTTAATATATGTAAATATTTAAATAATATAAGGAAAAAATAATAATTTTGGAAAAAAAAACAGTGAACAATACATAAGGGTTTAATTTTACGTTTGTGTCTTCATTTTCATTTTAATATTTTCGTTAACCAAGCTCTGAATCATCTTATTCAAACGAGGAATTCCCCTTTTTTGTTTTATTCACATTGTATTTGATTATTCAAAAGCAATTGAAAAAAATTATGCTTAGAATCCCGGATAATAGAGGTAATCACGGTTAATCGATGCAAAAAAGAAATTAAATGGATGGAAAAAATAAAACAATTACAAATCTTATTTCCCGGATAATCGACGTTGCGGTTTAATCGAGGCCCCACTGTAAACAAATGGTCCAATCAATAATTGTTAGAAAATAAAAATAAATCAATTTTGTAAATTATTTATAACTCGTGCCAATAAGTGAGACAATAGAATGCCGGTCGGTAACACTTTTTGAAAAAACATTAACACCTCAAGTAATAAAGAAAAATATTAATTTTGAGACTACAAATAATACAAGATGATTAATAAGACATTTAAAAGAACTAATGGATAAATGATTGAGCATGTGCAATAGCAACACTTTTTTAGAAATAAACACTCTCAAACATCACTATTAATTTTAAATTTATGAAAGGATTATTTTCTTTCTTTTAAAAAAAAAAAAAAAAAAAAAAACAATACAAATCATAACTAACGGTTGAGTGAAGAAAAAATATTTGCAAAAATAAAAAATCTCCTTGATAATATTTAATATTATTATTTATGATTTTTCCCAAAACTCTTAATTAAATTTTAAAATCTATTCAAGTGTAAATATTTTATTCAACTACCTACAACTACATATTAAATATTTGATAACAATTGAAATGAATCTAAAATACACAATTCTTATTTAGGATCAATGGACAACCCTTTAAATAACTCCCCTTTGCAAAAATCACAAAATTTCTCCTTTTTTTAATTTCAAGTAGCTCTAAAATGACACATGATGCTATTGTGATGAAATATTTATAATAAAAATGAGTTCAACCATACTTTCATACTTAAATGATTTAAAGAAAACATAATAGTTTTGTTAGATGTACATATAAATACTTAACTAGGTACGTAAGTAAGTAAGTGTAGATGGGTAGTTTAGGGTATTTTTTTATCCTGTGGTGGCTTATCTCTATGATTTTATCACTTCAACATTAGAAAATTTACCGACCATTTATGCCTGATTGATAATGTTTCGCATACAAAAATATCTGTTAAAATCGAAATTGCGGATACGTATCTAAATTAAGTAAATTACTAAAAAAAGTAGCCCACATTCGCACACACAAAAAAAATACTATTATTTGTGTGGCTGAAAAACGATTATATGTAAAAATTTTTTTGTTGTTGTTGCTTTTGTTTTTATTTGCATTATTCCAGTACAGGCGGCATATCATTAACCATTATACCATGGACCCGTCATACATACATACATATGAAAAATAAATATTCATTGCAAATTAACATGTTTACTTATTGTTGTTGTTCTTGTTTATTTGTTTGCAACCAAATTTAGGGTAAGTTTTTTCTTTGTCTCGTACGCATGTGCGCCTGACATTGTGCGATGCTTGATTTTTATGCAGTTTTATTACAGGCGCCTTTATTGAAATTGAAATGTTTAAATTGAGTTGTTGGTTCATTAGCCAATTGTCTTCATTATTTTGTGGGCCTTTGAATTAATTCAAATTCAAACATTAAATAAACGACTGAACCAAGCAACCAGATTTACATTTGCAAATACAAATAAACAAGGGCGAATTAAATTTATATACAAAAGTAAATCAAGTTGAAACAATGGGCAAGTAATTACAAATATTTTGCCAGATAGCGAGACAGACAAGCAAACGAACAGGTAGATAGGAAAAAGGATTTTAATCAATTCATTTTAATACTATAACAGTTCACAGAAAAAAATTGTTTCAATTTGCATCAAAATTTAAAAAAATATATTCAAGTAAAAATAAAATGAAAATAAAATTTAAGTATGACTTTATTTCTTACATACATTTTTAATTCATTCAATCAATCTGCTTGATTGATATAATCATTTTGGTGAGAGGTGCAAAGTTTCTAATTGAACGAAATATTTACCAATACATACATTTGGTGATTGTTGACTTCTTTCTGAGTTAAAGTCAAATTTATGGTATAATTTTACAAATGAAAAGATATACTTTTTATACATTTTTATAATTTTTAGTCATGCTCATAAAAAAATCTGTACGTGATAGAAAAAAAATGCAATCTGATTCATTTTCAGCTCTTCAAATTCCATCTAGTCTACCTATTTTGTTAAAGAATCTCCAATTGAATTAGATACACATTGGTATTTTCACTCAACTGTGAATAAAATAAAGAGCACTACCATATTTATGTTAAAAATAAAAAAATGGAAAAAAAGGATTCATGTTTACCTCATCAAAAATTTTTTACTGGGTAAAATGGATAAAAATCTTCAAATTTTATTTTAAAATCAACTGTATTTCTCACCCTGTAGTAATGCTTACATAAAAAAAAATACAGCATACTTTTCGTAGTGCTGACAAATGGTGGTGCCAAGTTCATAGATACTAAATCCAAAAACCAATTATATATAATAGTTAATTCACAAACCTAAGAATGGAAACGTGGAAGAAAGGAAAAAAGTGAGTGAGTGGAGAAGGAAAATTTCCCACACAAAAACTTTTTTTATGAAGGGGTGGTGGGTGTGTGATGCATAAAAACCGTAATGTGGTGAATAAAATCGGGGTGTGTTGAATAATGTTGAATGTTAAAAATTCACACACAAATTCCATTTTGCAATATTTTTCAAGGTCATGTCAGATTTTACTACCATTTTTGCAACTGTTTTGTTGTGGAAGAAAATAGTACCAAATAGTGCAAACATGTCTAACAAATGACAACGAATGAATGGAATGAATGAAATTAGTAGAGGCTGTTTCAGATAGATAATGCTGGTTAACCGGTTTCCGGTTTTTTACAAAATTTCGGTTTTATATGTAATTGGTTTTTTAAAGGCGGTTGGTTAACCGGTTTTTTTAAATAGCATTTTTTTCTTTTTGTGTAATTTCACTCAGATAAAGAATCCAAAAAAGAAAAAATAGTATGAAAAAATTTCGTGACTATAGAAAGAAATTTATTTATTTATTTATTCACGTGCTATATTAATATTTTTCAATTAAATTAATAATTATTAAAAAATTATTTTATTTTCTTGTTAAAAAGTTAAATTACAGAAAACCAGATAACCGGTTTTTTTCAAAAGTCCAAAACCGATGAAACGATTACTTATAGTAGGAAGTATATTTATTACATCAAAATAAAAAGTTTTTTTTTTTTGGCATAAATCATAGTATAATAATAAAGTACTCGCAGATCTACAAAAACAACAATTGCTTGTATTTTGCTAGTGTAAAACTACTACCCACAATGTCAAAATTCTTTGAACGGAAAAATGAGAGAATGAAGGAGGGCAAGAGTAAAAAAACTCGAAAAAAATTTTACATATGAATACAAAAACAATTTAAGAGTACCGCGAGGTTTGCCAATGAAAAAATTTTAAAACAGCTGTTCTTACGAGTATACTTTATAATTATACTATGGCATAAATCAAGATCACCGGAACTATTGATTTGAAAATTCAGGGGTACTTTTTTATTTGTGATTATAGTGATATACAAAATTTTGTCCTCTGTTTCTCGGTTTTCGAGTTATAATAATAGGCCCTAAAACATTCAATAAATATATTTTTCCGAATATCTTTATTATTAATTTATTTTGTCCGATCTAAATTATATTGATGCCGTTTAAAAACAATTACAAATAATACATTTTTAATGATATATAAAACACGACGATATTAATTAACTCCTTAGGAATAAAATTGACATTTTGTATAAAAATGGCGGAACTTAAAATTGTTTCTGATATTAGAAAAAAAGCTAAGCCGGTCTTCGACATACCCAAATGAGAAAGTCCTCCTTAAGGCCGAAAAAACTTTATTAACGTAAATGAAATTGAAAAAAGATTCGGCTGTGCCGAATCTTTGATACCCTTCACCATATTACCATCTTACCATCTTATCGACATCATATTACCATATTACCGACAATTAATAAAATTTTCGCCTTAACGTATGCTTGCATATTTTCTAAATCTAAATTTTTTTCAAACTACGAAAATTTGAATATGAAAAAAAAAAAAATAAATAATCATAACAGGCTTTGCTTTTAAAAAAGAAACAACAACAATTCCATATATATTTATTTTTGTATGTACAAACTGACTGAATACACAAAGAACAACAACACTGTTATTCATTATATTACTGCTGTTGCTAACTAAACTACTTGTCTATACAAAAAACAAAAAACGTCACTAATAGTCATTACAATGCTTAATATACATGTTTGTGTATGTATTTATGTATATTCTTAACAAATATATTTTAGTTTTAAAAAATAAACAACAACAATTCCATATCTATTTATTTTTGTACAGACTGCATATACAAAGAACAACAACACTGTTATTCATCATATTACTGCTGTTGATAACTAAACTACTTGTCTATACAAAAAACAAAAAACGTCACTAATAGTCATTACAATGCTTAATATACATGTTTGTTGGTGTATTTATATTCTTAACAGATTTGTTTTTGGGCCATAACTCTGTTGATTATGAACGAATTTGGTTTATTAAAAAAACCGAAATTTTATAAAAATATTTATGACTGATCTATATAAAAATAAAAATCTATAGCTTGAACAAGGGCTTCAAAAATAAAAAATTCGTTTTCCCCGATATCTCAGTTATTACTGAACCGATTTATTTAATTTTTTCAGAACAAAAATTCGGAAAATAATTTTCGAGCCCCCTTTAAAAATTCGAAGTCCCTGGTATATGCAGAGGCTTCAGAAACTAAAAAACCGGTTCTAAAAACCGGTTTTTAAAGCATATCTCCACCATTTATAAACCGATCTTCCTGATTCAAAAAACTGAAATTTTATAAAAATATTTGTGACCGATCTGTATAAAAATAAAAATCTATAGCTTAAACCAAGGCTTCAAAAAATAAAAAATGCGTTTTGTCCGATATCTCAGTTATTACTGAACCGATTTA
This sequence comes from Protophormia terraenovae, assembly GCA_951394005.1. Taxonomy (NCBI): domain Eukaryota; kingdom Metazoa; phylum Arthropoda; class Insecta; order Diptera; family Calliphoridae; genus Protophormia; species Protophormia terraenovae. The sequence continues at coordinate 152,296,804 of OX596074.1, forward strand.
TTTCAATTTTTCAGAACAAAAATTCAGAAAAAAATGTCCGAGAATTCTTTGTAAAAACGAAGTCTGTAGTGTATACAGAGGCTTCAGAAACTGGAAAACCGGTTCAAAAAACCGGTTTTTTGAACATATCTCCGCATTGTATGAACCTATCTTGCTGAATTCCAATAGCAAAATTCTCGAAAGCATTTCCGATCGTTTGACATACATATTATATATGTCAGTTATCGGTGGGCTTCATAAACGCCATTTCAACCGACACACGGACGGACGGAGGGACGGACGGACGGACGGACATGGTCCAATCGTCATCGCTTCTTATAAGGATTCCGAAAATATAAACTTTTTTGCTCTCCGACGAAAATTGTGGAAATTACAAACGGAATGACAAACTTATATATACCCTTTACACCTGTGGTGAAGGGTATAAAAAATTAGGTTTAATTTTAATAGATAGGTTCCGGTAATCTTGATTTATTTCAGTTTTTTTTTTTTTTTTTTTTTTTGTTAACAAACCAAGACATTATTCAGCGCTTACCTTTTTTTTCCTTCAATGTAGTTTTTTTGTTAACATACACACATCAAATTGAAATAAATTATTAATTATTAACACATTAATATTCCATACTATTTTGTAATTCTTTTTTCAGTTTATAAAAGTAATTTCTGGCGCATTGTGCAAAAACTAACAACAAAAATAAAAAACTTCATTTGTAAACAAATACGAACGAAAGCTTAAAACAATAAAAAACAAAACAAGGGCAGGAATAAGATGGACAGCAGCAAATGTTTTTTTAAATAAAAGTAATTTTGAAAAATTTTAACACTACACGCTAAATTTTAGTAATAAATTTGACACTATATTTATTAATTAGTGTATAATTACAAAGTTGATCTGTTAGTGTTTGGGGGGGTGGCAGTAAAGCCAGAAAATTTTTTTATTAAAATGACTTTTAATTTTTAGTTAATTATATATATTTTTAAACACTTTTTTTCCACGCTTTAAACTTTAAGCTATACAAAATAAACAATTTATAAAAAAGTTCACTTAAAATTTTAAATTTATTTTCACGAAATTGTAGTAATTTTTGCAAAGTCACACTTGTTCCGGCCACAAAAAAAGAAAACTAAACAAACAAATAACAAAGAAGAAATGAAGTTAGTCAATACAGGCTATTTCAGATAATGCATTACTCCATTAAACAGTATCATGTAACATAGGGTGAGTCAATTTTTAATTTTATAAAAGTCGCATAGTGATGAGAAAACGATATTTTAAATAATTCTGTAACTTGTATTTAAATAAAATTTCACATAGTCAGAGCTGAGGTGTCTTCGAGTTGATATTAGGTCGATGTAAATTTTATCCTCATTTTTGATAACACCAATAAGTTATTAGGAAGATAAAAATAATATTTTGCAAAAAAAAAAAATTAAAAAAAAGATTCAAAAATAAAAAACAAATTTCGATACACTGAATTCAATAGTCAACATTTACTAAAATCATAAATTAAATTAATTTCAGTCCGATTTTTAATTAATTTATAATTTTGTTTGAAAAGTTGCTCATTGGTAACACTATTTCCTAACCTCTGTTTTTTAGCCTTTAAAAATGAAATATCTCCAAAACGAGCGCTAACTTTTAAAAAATATAGTTAGGGACAAAACTATTTGTACACCTCATATATTTCGTATACCTTCACGCACATTTTCAACAGATCCGCTGTTTTTATACTTGCTTACAATGTATTGTACTGTGGAATGTTGCAAATTTACTAAATTACTTATATTCCGGAGAGATTTTCCTTTTTTATGTTCATCAATAATTAAATTTTTAATATCCAAACTCAACTCTTTTCGCTTTCCCATTTTTGATGTGCTTATTATTCAAAACGTTAAAACCAACTTCTTATTTTGTAAAATAAAACTCGATTAACGAAGAAAATATAACGGTATTTAAAAAAATCATCATACAAGAGTCCAACGTACAAATAATTGTACAAAGTACTGATGTACAAATACTTTTGTCCCAAAGATTTTTACTTAAATTGTACTTTTTTTTAACAATGTGTTATATATTAATTTATTTTTTATCAAATAATTTAATAAAAATGGACCTGAATTAAAACTACATATAATAATTTTTTATTCTTTATAAATTATTGAAGATATACGAAATGCATGGGTGTACAAATAGTTTTGTCCCTAACTGTATATATATATATATATTATTACTTGGTTTATGAGCACTTCTTAAATGCCAATAAAAGTGTAACTTACTAACTCATGAAAAAAAAAAAAAAAAATATTTATAGATTAAAATATTAAAGACTCATTTATTCGAAACTATTTTATTTTAGATTAGCATTATGTGTGTGCTCCTATTTTTTATATTTAAAAGTTTCCTTATACAATAAAATTAATACGGAATTTAACAGGGAAAATATTGTTTTTTTTTTATCTACGTATAAACATTATCTAATATAGAGAAATAAAACACCTGTTTGTTATATTTTTATTGATTTATTTTTATAATTCATTTTATTAACATTTAACACTTTTTTAAAATTTTATTTAGGTTCTTTGTTTGCATTTCTTTTTCAATAATTGTATGTATTTTTTATTATTTTTTCTTCTTTTTTCCAAATTATAAATAGAGTTAGTTTATTGTTAATAATTTATTATAATAAATATTAAATGAACAATAAAATAAATATATACATGTGGTTATTGTTGTATTGTATTCTTCAAATATTATAAATTGGCAATTTTTTTATATTATTTTCTTTGATGTCTTTGGGTTAAATGCATAATTTGTTTGTTACTTTATTAATAATATATTGTAACTTTTTAAAGTACTTATTTATATTGCTTCATTTATTTTGGCTGTTTTGGTAAGACATTTTTGATATTGTTTTATTATTTTAACTTAAATATTAAAATATTTTAAATTATTGTATGGAAAAATATAATAGGCAAAAGTTTGAGATAATTTTTTTCTCAACATTTTGTAAATTTAAAATTTTTAACAGAAAGTTATTTTTGTCAACAAAAGTTTTTGTTTTGGCTTAAAAGAAATAAAGGTACAAAATGGGCGCGTTTTTAATATTGTTTTTAATATTATATTTAAATGAAATAAAAATAACTGAAATTGAAGTTAAATTATTAAGTAAATTATAAAATGAAACTTGTATTTTATTTTTAATATTGCATTGCTAAAAACTAATTGAGTCTAAACACTACATTTTGTTAACATTAAGTTTTTTAATTAATTGATATTTGTATTAATCATTTGTTGTAATTGAAAGTATAATTAGAGAACATTATTTTCTTTTTAAAGATCTACAATGAGAAGGAAATGTTAAAACATACTTATATTTGAAGATATCCTTATATAAAACTTTTGTATATCCACTTTCATATTTAATTATATTCTTCAAATAACAGTAAGTACAATGTTTTAAATGATAAGATTTTCGAACTATTTCATGTTTGGAATATAGTATTTTGTATATTTTGTTATTCGTTTTTACTAAATCTAAAATATATATGTTTTTTTTTTTTTTTTTTTAATTTAAAATTGCATGTTATTGTTACATTAGTTATCCTTTTTTATTTAGAATAGGAATTGTTTTTAGTTTGGTGTTTTTATTTTAATTTCACTTTCAAGTTTTTATTCAGCACGACACAATAGCGAAGCAAAGCGGAACAGACGCATCCAACTAAATAGTTTTGTTTCAATGAAATTCTCATCAGCAGTTGAGGTCGTCATACTAACGTGTGACGACGACGAATTCGAGGATTTACTAACACGTTTGGCATTATTGCAGGCGGGTGAAGCCATTTTTATATGTATGAGAGTAATTTTGGAGGTTTTGTTGTAAGCGAGGTGTAGGCAAAGAGATGCTGAAATAGAAAATGCAAAATAAATTGTTTTAAAAAGGAATTGATATGAATGTATGTATGTATTCGTTAATATTTTAAATATTATTACATGTGTCGTATAAGTTATAAAAATTTTATACTCTTTGTATTGTAAAGAATTAAGTAAAATTTCTAAACAATAAATTCCAACGGTCTTATTTATAATAAATTCTTATTTTGGGTTTATTTTACAAAATAGATATTAAACTGTTTTTCCTTATTAACCTCTTATAAAAAGAACATTATTCATAATGTATTGAAAACAGTTCAATAACTATTAAACAGTTTTTGTTTTGTTCTGGCAATACTATGTTTATTTTCTCTCAATTTTCTATTAGTGATAAATAAAATATTGAAAATTTATTCGTAACTTAAAAAAACATTTTAACATTTTCTTTTATTTCATGTCTTTTTTCTACAAAATTATATTAATTTTTATTAGAAAACGTGTCCAATGCCTTAAAAATTTAATAGCTCATGGATTCAAAGGGATAAATGCCCTTTTTGGTATATTAATTTGTGAAATATTTTAAATACTCGAATAATTAATTTGTTTTGGTTTTATGTACATCACCAATTTCCTTTTTTTATTTTTAATTAATTTTTTTCATTTTTTTTTGAATTATTTTAAATAAAACCTTCTTAGTCTATCTACTGACCACCGGATGTAATCATAATGAAAGGACATGAGATGATTCAATGCCTGAATTCTGTAATTTAATATATAAAGCGTTATGTGTTTGAAAAACGGTAATTTTACACATGTTTAAATAAAATGCACCAATTTAAATCAACGAACTGCATTGGTGATAGACCTACATATTTTCAAGTACAGTATTTTTAAAAAAGGAACAGTAATTGCAATTAGGAAATTATTGCTAATGCAATTATTCCATTAAACACAACACTCACACATTCCACTTTGCAGATGGAGTTTCATTAGTGGCAAATAAAAAACATCTTGAATATTTTATTAGGGGTCTATTAATTAAATAATAATTAAGAAAGTGCATACTTTTATTAGATCCAATAACAAGTATAAGAATACAATGAAGAAATATGTGGAAGATAGGCGGATTACATTCACTTTTAATTTTCATGATTACATTGATCCTTAACTATTTATAGAAAATTTCGATGGCTTTTGTGTAAGAGATATCGGCGTAAAAGTATCAACTAAAGATAAGATGGACACTAGTTTTTCGAGTATTTGTCCAGATAGTAGATATTTTTTTTTTATGGTGAGTTTAAAATTATACGAAATTTTTTGGCTTAAGCAACAAAAGACAAATCAATTTGGTCTTACTCTTAATAAGCTAAAAGAACATTGATGCTTTGTTCGCACAAATATTTTATGCAACTGAAAGAAATAGCAGTTATATTTGAAACAATATTCTAATTATTATCCGGAGTCTGTGTAAAAGATTTTATGCAGTTATAAATTCTTTATCGAACTGTGCAATTAGACCTAAATATAAAGTAATATGTTTAAAACTATGCAAAACTTTTTTATAACTTCATTCAATTTGCTAAAAAAAAAAGTTATATATATCTAAAAACAACAAAATTTTTAAATTTCATACAGTTTTATTAAAGGTTTATAAAACAAAAAAGTTATTATGAGTAATAAATTTTCAAAATTTCTTATAAACCTTTAATAAAACCTTTTATAAATTGTTCAAAATGATTATGAATAAGGCTGCAAATATTTTAGTTTCTAATACAAATAATATTTTAATTAAAATAAATATTTTATGGTATTATTTTTCTTTTGCTATCGTTATAATTGTGTGTAGGTTTGTTTTAAAATGCATCGAATACACTAATATATTTTTTAAATAATATTAAATTACTTTGTCAAGTTTCATATGTCACAAAAGAAAAAAACGCCAACGCGAAATTTTCATAACGGTATTTTTTAAATGAAAAATGATATTTTCATACAAATTCAAGTAAAAATCTGTTATGAATACGTTGCATTTTTATGTAAAAAATAATTTTGTATTGTCAGCACGAGCTCTTTTTTTACTATTGGACAAATTTATATTTCTTTGAATGTTGTTTTTTATATATTTTGTGTAAAATAATACAACAGCTTGTTTCTTAATAATATTCTTAATTTAAAAAAAATCCAATGTAGTATTATTATGAGTGACACACACCCACATTCTCTTATTTATTTCTAAAATATTGAAATAAATTTAAAGAAGGCATGTTTTTTTCTTTCTGCCCTTAAAATCTTTATATATATATATATTAGAGTGCTCCAAGCTTGTATGAAGGAAAAAAAATGTTATCCCACAGTCCGTCCCCCCCCGCCCCTCCTAAAATTATTCTATGGGTTATAAAAATACGTCGTGCAAAAAATTAGGGCAATAGGACTACGTTAACTGGTGCCGCAACGGCTCTGAAGTTTGAAGATGCATTTACAAGGGGAAAATATGCATTTTTTTCAGTTTTCACAAAAATTTTGTCATTAAATAATTAGTTTTGCATTTTATTGTAAAGGAATCGTAATGTACACAGAATTAGTCTTACATATAGATATAAAACACAAAAATTGGTTGAAAAATGTAAAAGTTATTGAAAATTCCCCAGCCCATTAACGTGTCTCAGAGCACTTGAATTTGAAATGTGACAAATAATAAATATATTTTTGAAAACATTCGAATAAAATGATTGTATTACTTAAAATATATCTGTAGTTACTTAAATGTGAGTTTTGTTTTTATAGAATAACGTAAACATGTTCTCAGCTATGGTCAAAAAATTTTGATATTTTTAACGGTCGTTTCAAAACTCAAATTTCAGTTTTTTTGATACTTTGTTAAACAAATTTCAATATTTTTGGGAGATCTCATAGGGATTTATGAACAACAGATTACGGAATAAAACAGAATAAAAATTAGGTCAATACCTTTTATAGTTTACCTGTACCTGCATTTTGAATTCAGCGGATTTCGAGAAAAACACATTTTTATGTAATATTTTGGCAAATCAGCCATTTTATTACATTGTTGTGTATTTTAAATGGAACTTTTTTAAAATTTTATAATCCACATAATTCTAAATATAAATCAAGAGTTTCATACAATTTGGACGACATTAACCCATAAACTTTAAAGGTCAAAGGTAAAATTTTGTAATATTTGTAATTTTTGATGGAAACTAGTCGAAATTTGATCTATTTTTCGGTAGATTATCATAAAACTTAAGAAATTTATTTATTAACAACCGATGTTTACAATGATAATGAAAAAAATGAAATTAACCCTTAAACGGCCTTGGGGTCAAAATGACCCCGATGTTTTAAAAACATGCCAATTTGAATATATTTCAATAAAACCCGTTTGCAATCCCATTAATTCAGCAAATTGATAAAAAAATAGGCATTAACCCTTTTAGAATATAGTGTCTCATTACTTCAGCAAAATGATAAAAAAAAATTGGGTATTAACCCTTTTTAATTAAAAATTGAAAGGTTTAATACCCAAATTTTTTTTTTATCAATTTGCTGAACCTTTCAAAAAGGGTTAATACCCAATTTTTTTTATCAATTTGCTGAAGTAATGAGACACTATATTCTAAAAGGGTTAATGCCTAATTTTTTTTTATCGATTTGCTGAATTAATGGGGTTGCAAACGGGTTTTATTGAAATACAGTGAACTCTCGATAATGTGAACTAATTAATGTCGGGGTAGTTCATATTTTCGAATTTGTTCACATTTTCGATTGTGATTTTTTTTATATATATTACTAAGTTATTCTTTCTAAAAATCATTTCTGTAAGGAATGAAAATGCAAAGATTACTAAAAAAACTTTTTGTAATTTATTTGGAACATAAAAAGTTTTTAAAAATCCATTTTATAAAGAGTACATACGTAGTATGTACATAAAAAACAAACAAAATATTACGACAAAAAAATAAATATATAATTAAATATGGAAATAATCGGTTATTATTTTCTGTTTTTCTTTTGTTCGACCAGCTTATTTACCGCCAATTCCCTGATTTTTTTCAATACTTTAATGTCAATTTGATCGACCATTTGAAATTCAGCCCATTGGACAGATTTGTTAAAAATTTCGACAGCTTCTTTGGCTTTAATGTTGTTTTCAGGCGCTTCAATAAAACAGTCGTCATCATCGTCGGACTCTTCAATTAAATCATTTTCATCAAATGGCGTGACGTCCTCACAAGGATTATTGATCCAATCTCTAATGTTTGCAGCAGTAAATACTTCCTGAGGGCACAATGTCTGTAGAAGATCTGCAGCAGTATTTTCTAAAGATCTAACCTCTGATTGCAACTTTTCTTTTAAAACGCTCATAGGAACATTAAATTCAGGATCGTCTTCATCATTTACCATATTCAAAATATTTTTCCAACAGTTAGATAAAGTTTCTTTACCAACTCGGTTCCAGGATGCCTCTAGAATAGAAACTCCTTCTTTAAGTGTGATTTTTTTCATCGATTCAAGCAAATCCCCCTCTTTTGCAATAATTGTTGCCAGAAGACTGTTCCTATAATGAAGTTTGGTGATTCTAATTGCATTTTGATCCATTGGCTGGATCAGAGCCGTAACATTTGGGGGCATGAACATAGCTTCTATGGAACCATCCTCGGATTTAAGGTCGGATTCTGGTGGATGGGATGGGGCATTATCTATTAGGAGTAAAGCTTTTACTGGTAATCCTTTCTTCGTTAAAAAATCTGTCACCTTAATGAAAAATAAAACAGTAAGAATCCCAATTGAACTATTTTTACATGTTTACTTACCTCTGGCACAAAACAGTTGTGAAACCATTCTTTAAAAATGGAAGAAGTCATCCAAGCAGACTTTGAATTTCTGTAGTTTACGGGACAGATAAAATTTTTAAAACTGCGATGAGATCCTGACGCATTTGCACAGCATAAAAATGTTATCCTTTGTTTTTCCATTTTTGCACCTGGAGCGCTTTTCTCCAATGACGTTACATATGTCTTTTGTGGGAGAAGTTTCCAATATAGACCAGACTCATCGGCATTATACAACTGATCATTGTATAAACCCAAATCTTCTATCTTTGCTTTCAATTTAATTTTAAAAGGATTTACGAACTGAGATTGCGCAGAAAGTTTTTCACCGCTTATCTGAAGGAGCCGAATTCCGTATCTCTTTTTAAATTTTTGTAGCCACCCATCGCTAGCATTGAAGTCATTTCCGTTTTCACTTATGTTTTTGTGAATTTGTTTGGCTTTCTCTTTCAACATCAACCCACTTACAGGGAGGTTTTTATTCCGCATTCAAATAAACCACTTATAGAGCGATTTTTCCATTTTTGGAAGCTCTGAAGATCGTAATGTTTTGCGTTTTCCGGGTCCATAAAACGTATTGTTCACACATTTTAAAATATTGTCTATTTTATTTTTTATTGAACAATATCGTTGATTTTGCAACTTTATACTTAACACTGTAACACTCGATCCTTTTTTTAAATATTCCAAAATTTCGCATTTTTCATTTAAGGATAAAAACTTTCGACTGTTTTTAGACATTACTAATTTTAAAAATAAATTCACGAAGTTACATAAAACGACTAGCATTAAATACCTTTAAAATAATGGCATACTATGGTATTTATTAATTCGAGGATTCCCGACATTAAAAATAAATGATTCTACAAATTAAAAAATCCCCAAAAATTAAAAAAAAAAATTGTTCACTATTTAGAGAAATTAAACTTTGTTCACTATTTAGAGCGCCCATATAAAAAACTGAGTGTTCACATTAGTGGATAGTTCATTATATTGGATGTTCACATTACCGCGAGTTCACTGTATATTCAAATTGGCATGTTTTTAAAACATCGGGGTCATTTTGACCCCAAGGCCGTTTAAGGGTTAATTTCATTTTTTTTCATTATCATTGTAAACATCGGTTGTTAATAAAAAATTTCTTAAGTTTTATGATAATCTACCGAAAAATAGATCAAATTTCGACTAGTTTCCATCAAAAATTGCAAATATTACAAAATTTTACCTTTGACCTTTAAAGTTTATGGGTTAATGTCGTCCAAATTGTATGAAACTCTTGATTTATATTTAGAATTATGTGGATTATAAAATTTTAAAAAAGTTCCATTTAAAATACACAACAATGTAATAAAATGGCTGATTTGCCAAAATATTACATAAAAATGTGTTTTTCTCGAAATCCGCTGAATTCAAAATGCAGGTACAGGTAAACTATAAGAGGTATTGACCTAATTTTTTTACTGTTTTATTCCGTAATCTGTTGTCCATAAATCCCTATGAGATCTCCCAAAAATATTGAAATTTGTTTAACAAAGTATCAAAAAAACTGAAATTTGAGTTTTGAAACGGCCGTTAAAAATATCAACATTTTTTGACCATAGCTGAGAACAGGTTTACGTTATTCTATTAGGACAAAAACTCACATTTAAGTAACTACAGATGTATTTTAAGTAATACAATTGTTTTATTCGAATATTTTCAAAAATATATTTATTTTTTTGTAACATTTCGAATTCAAGTGCTCTGAGACACGTTAATGGGCTGGGGAATTTTCAATAACTTTTACATTTTTCAACCAATTTTTGTGTTTTATATCTTTTTGTAAGACTAATTCTGTGTACATTACGATTCCTTTACAATAAAATGCAAAACTAATTATTTAATGACAAAATTTTTGTGAAACCCATAGAACAATTATAGGGGGGGGGACGGGCAAAATTCGAAACTTCGTTTTTTTGGAGCACTCTAATATATATATATATATATATATATATATATATATATATATATATATATATATATATATATATATATATATATATATATATATATATATATATATATATATATATATATATATATATATATATTCATTTTATCCAACATTTCCTATATTTACGTTCACTATATTTACATTATAATCACCAATACTTAATCAAAAGAATTGTAGTATAATTGTATTTTAACAATTCCTTTTAAAAACAATTTTTTTTTTTTTAATTTTTCTTAATTTATTTCTAGTTGTGTATAAAAACAATCTCATATATTGACATTGGCCCACATTTTTGTTGATTTTTTATAGAAACATCAAAAACAATTTATTTATGTACAAATATGTATATGTGTATGTTTGTGTGTTAATACATACATACATACATACATACATACATACATACATACATACATACATACATACATACATACATACATACATACATACATACATACATACATACATACATACATACATACATACATACATACATACATATATACATACATACATACATACATACATACATACATACATACATACATACATACATACATACATACATACATACATACATACATACATACATACATACATACATACATACATACATACATACATACATACATACATACATACATACATACATACATACATACATACATACATACATACATACATACATACATACATACATACATACATACATACATACACATTACTAATACACCTTACATGGATGTGTTTAATGTTTTTCTTAAAAAGTAAATGTTTTTTAGGAAAAAAAAGATACAAATACAATTTTTCAATAATTTAAATAGTGACAGTTCTCATTTTTTGCTACGTCATCTATGGGCAATCTGTCATTTGCAATATTTCGTTACGTAATACTATATATAATAAAAAACATTTGAAATAAATACATTATCACCTCGATAAAATGAATTTAGTAATTTTTTGTATGCTTTTTTTATAAAAGAAACTTCTAAAAACTAATATTTCTTTTTAATTGTTGTTGTTTTTTTTCCTTTATTTTTTATCTTGTAACGCATGTATACAAATTTTTCATTCAATAATATTTGCTGTTGAAAATCAAAAAAATCTATTAAGAAAAATATTCTTGTCATTTATGTTTATATTATTTTTTTCAATAACTCATTATTCACCGATATAAGTGCAATTTTTCTGCAAAAATCTTATTATTATTATTTTTTTTAATTTATTTATGTTTTTATTAAATTGCTAAAAATTTTTAATTAAACCCAGACATTTTGTCTTACAAAAGTATGACGCTAACAAAAATAACCTTATGAAAGCATAAAATGTTTATTAAATAAAAAAATCAATTCAAATAGAAATGTATACGTAAATATGTACAAATAAATACAAATGCATAAGTACATTAATATTAAAGACTCCCACTCCTCCTTTATTCACATATATTTTTATTTCACTGCCTGTTGCACGTCTTTCCATCTATTTTTCATGTTTTTATCTCAAGTATTATTGTTTTATTGTTATAAAAAGGCTTCAATATCTCTTGACAGCTGTTGATTCTATTTTCAATAAGTAAAATTAAGCTAGCTTCGATACATATATATAAATTAAAAAATATTTCTAATGGGTCCTATTAAAAAATATAAAAATATCAAATAAAAGATATCAACTATATATTATTTTGCTTAACAAAATTTCAAATTGCCAGTAGTGATAAAATTTTATAAGTTTGTTAGTAGTTAAGATTAGCATCTAGCTGATGTTTAAAATTTCGGTTATTACAATTCATGTTATATAATACACATTTCATTATTTTTATCTCCCCTCCAGCTTTTTGCTTTAGAATGGTGTAACTTTATTACTGTATCAAGCTGTTTTACAACTAAATTATGTCATAACTATCAGTACGAATGAACACCATTCAACTAGTTATAGAGACATTTTTTCATTAAAAATTTATAATATTAAATGTGTGGTCTATTTAATATTATATAACATACATGTGTATATACTAGAGTATCCAATTATTCGGGTTTTCATATTATTCGGTTTATTCGACAAATAATTATTCGAGGTTAAAAGATGATCGGTTAATAACCGATTATTGGCAATTTATTCGATTAACCGAATAATCTTAGTTATACATGTAAAACATATAAATTACACTAATTATAGCATTTAATATATTGAAATTTTACCACATTTGATAAACTTTTCAACCTATTTGTATGAAAAAATTGCATTTTTAGCTAATACTAAATCCGCTTTATTTAATGAATTTATCTTGTGAGTCTATTTTCTGTGTAAGAATGGTTTTTTTGTAAAAATATCAAATTAATGTTGATATTTTTTGCGTACATTTTTGAGGCGAAAATTAAATTTTTTTTGACTTCTGTAACTTTGAAATTACTTTACTCAAATCTATGTTTTATAGATATCTATTATCACGAGTTTAAATATTTATGAATATATAATATTATTGCCCGACAAAAAATAGCATCCAAAGAAGAAAGAAGATTCTAAACTTGTGATCAAGAAGTAGTACAAATTCGTATAATTTCCAATGAATTGAATTTTTTGATACCTGTGTTATGTCATGTTTTTTGCTGCTTTTTGCATTGCTTCTTAAGCACGAGAAAAAGTACCTCACTAAAAACTATTTTTTTTTACTAGAATGTTACAGACCTCATAAAATATATGTAGTTGACATAAATTTATCATAACAATAAAAAAATAAATGATTTATAACTCCAGAAAACTACATTTCGGTTAATCGGTTATTCGACACAAATTATTCGTTATTCGAAAATAAACAGTTTCAAATTATTCGGACAATTAATCGACCAAAATTAACCGGATAACCGAATGACGGTTAATCGATTGGATACCCTAGTATATACATTTTGTTCCATTAAATGAACTTTAAATAATTATTGTAAATACCATCAATTCATTGCTTAAATATCATGCCAAAAGCCTCACCATAACAATTTCCATAGAAAAAAATCAAATGATCAAAACCCAGCCTTTAACTTTAAAATTTAAACAAATAAATTATTGTCGCTCTATTTTGTTTTTGGCATTGAACCAGAAAACTACTATTTCTTTCATGAGTATGACCAACTAAACTACAATTTATAAAAAAAAAAATAAATAAATAAAAAATCTAATTCAAGAGAAACAAATAGAGAATTGTTATCAACAATCAAAATGCCAGCAAATTCGTTTTAAAAAATGTTTTAATGTTTGTTCGTATTTCGACTTAATTGTTTGTGGGCAAATAAAGTAAACGGGAAAGCCGACAAAGTGGTTAATTTAATGGTTTAAAATGTAATAAATACACTGTAAAAATGTTTGTAAGTTTGTAAGTTTAATAACATTGTATAAATTGTTGATTCGATTTAAACCCAAAATTGTCGTGTAGCCCCCGCTTTTTTTAACATGTATAAAAATTATTAGCGGCCACCTAATAAAATATTACATATATACTCTATAATTTTAAATTTTGTAAAAATCATTTGTTCTACTTACAAGAACCAAAAAAATGTAATGTTGAAATCCAAACAAATTTTAACGTTTACACAAATGTTTGTGTTTTTATACCCAACACCAACATAGGTGGGGAGGGTATTATGCGTTTGTGCTGATGTTTGTAACACCCAAAAATATTGGTCTAAGACCCACCAAAATTTATACCAATCAGATTAAGAAGAATCACTTTCTGTGTCGATTTAACGATGTACGTCCGTCTGTCTTGCTGGCTGGTTGTCCATGTAAAATTCTTCTATTATAGCACATAATTTAATGAAAAAAGGGAAGCGCTATATAATAAATCTGTGTATCAAATTTCATAAAGGTCTATAATTTATCATAGCTCTCATAAACCTCTCTTCCGAGAAATCATTTTAACGGGTATAAATCTAATTCAAATGTTAGTATAAAGTTGATTTTCGACAGAAATAAGTTTTATATAAGTATAAATGGTAATGCCAAATTTAATGAAGATCAGTCAATAATTTACCATAGATCCCGTATAAGGCCCACTTTCGGGAATCACCCAAAAGTTCATTAATTCGTAAAAATATTAGCATCAACGCATTATTCTGCATTCGTATATTTTATTTTATTCTTAGTAAATGAATCAGTCCACAATTAGCCACAGGTCTAATATAAGACCCCTTCCTGAATTTTAATGCTCATACACAGCGGTGTAGGGTGTAGGGTCTTGACCGACTATATCTTTCTTTCTCGTTTTGTTTTGAAATGACATCATTGAAATTTTGTGAATTAATTAAACAGAAATTGTGCAATCGAATAATTGATTTAAAATACATATACATACATATCGTCACCTAAAATGCAAAATGCCGTAACTACATTTTTTTATTTTTTTGCTGCATGTATTTGGATCAATACGCCTTAGTGGTTACAGCATTTTGAATTTTAGTTGACGATATAAAGATAAAGAATAATTTCATTTAAGTGTTTGAAAACAAATATGGAAACGTTTGAAAATATATAAAAACGTATAAAATTAAGTATATTGGGTCGAAACATAAAGATAATGATAAAACTGATAGTTAAAGTCTATTGTGTGATGTTTTATTTTTTGGATTTTAAAGGCAAATGAAAAAAAATTGCCTCTTTAACGAATATCATATTTTTTATGAAGATATTTTATTAATTTTTATTGGAAATTTATTGTATTTGTCTTCAAGTTTATAATTGTTTCATTTCCAACAATCGTTCTGATAAAAAATATTGTTGTTTGCAGTCGATGGTGGTTGTGTTTAAAGAAGATTTTTGTTTAGCAAACAAACCTTATGCTAATTTTTAGTTCGTTGGAGCCGAACTGTAAACATTTAAATCTTTTTTTTTTTTTTTTTTTTTCAATTTATAATAATATATGTTGGTTGCAGTTTCATTTTTTATTTGTTGGCTTCATTCATTCAAGAGTTTTTGTTCATAGGTATAAAACGTACATACAGCGAACTAAAAAAGTTTAAGCACAACTATATTCTTAATATAGCACAAAACAAATTCATAAAGTATACTCGTCCCGTGGCGAGGTGTATAAGATCGGATGAACACACCTATTCAGTATGCCCTTATATAGGTTACCACTTTCAGATGATTTATTTTAATAAAACCATTGTTTTCCCTTCAATTCGATGGTAAGGGAATTAATTATAAAGAAATTTATTAAAAACTAAAAATGTTAAGGGTATTTGAACTTTTTTGGTTAACTGTATGTTTGTCGAAAGAATATACATATTCAGTGTGCCCTTATATAGGTTACCGTTTGAATTATAATAAAATTTATTAAAAACTAAAAGTATTAAACTTTTTTGGTTTAGTGTATGTTTTTCTTGTGTTCATTTTAGTTTTTTTTCTTAAAGTATGTCGACTTTGAAGAAACCTGCATGGGACACAAGAACAATACCATTATTTACCTTTCGAATTGGGAGAAATGTTTATACGTTTGTTTTAAATGCATAGATAGTATTCATACATTCAAACATATGTATATATTAGGGTTACTCTAACCATAAGATTTACTTCATTTAAAAATAAAAAAAAATAAATATATTTTTAATCTAAAAATTTTAAAAACTACCCTTTGAACAAATTCACCAACATAACTCAACCAATATACAAACATACACTCATCTATACAATCGTGCATAAAATAAACTTTTTATGTAAACAAGATTTGTTTTTATTCAAATGAATACTAATAATGATGAATTTGGCAAAATGTACCTTTTAAGTACTAAAAATATTAAGTTCAAAATATTGCAATATATAGAAGTATGTTTTTTTTTTTTTAAATTTATACATATTTCCTTTTTTATTTATTTGTATGTAATTGCCTAAATATCTAACCTAAATCACCAAAAAAAATTTAATAAATAAATTGTAAATAATATTTAAGAAAAAAATAAAATAAAGTTATGGTACTTATTATTTTTGGTGGGATTTTAAAATGCAATTCAATCCCTAATACTGTTTTGAAGAAATGACAAAAAAAGAAACAACTGTTTTATTAACCTAGAACGGCAGTGAACCTCGAAAATGTAAACTGATACCCAAAAATGTATAAATATCACAATATCATTTCCATACTACATACATACATACATACATACATACATACATACATACATACATACATACATACATACATACATACATACATACATACATACATACATACATACATACATACATACATACATACATACATACATACATACATACATACATACATACATACATACATACATACATACATACATACATACATACATACATACATACATACATACATACATACATACATACATACATACATACATACATACATACATACATACATACATACATACATACATACATACATACATACATACATACATACATACATACATACATACATACATACATACATACATACATACATACATACATACATACATACATACATACATACATACATACATACATACATACATACATACATACATACATACATACATACATACATACATACATACATACATACATACATACATACATACATACATATGTAAAGTATATCAATGTTTTAAACTGCATAAGAAAAGTAAACTTGAAAAGATTTATTAGACCAAACAGACAAGAGAATCAAGTAATGGATTCTGTTACATTGTTGACTTTTTAATATGAAGATAGAAAATAACAAATTGTTTTTAAAACAATAAACAAATATAAACTATTTGTATCTGAATAAATACTTACATACATAAAAACAAAACTAACATTTTAATTTAATGTAGTAGAGTTTACATGAGAGAAGTTAAATCTAGTATTATCTTAAATATAACAAATTTAACTATGTTTATTAGAGTTGTGTCGTTCATGAACGAATCGATCGATTCAATTGAACGAATCAGTAAAATGAACGACGTTGATTCGTTCTTTATTTTGGATTCATATCGTTCATTTTTTTTACATTGTTTTTATATTTCTTTAGACACAATTTTGACACTTTAATTTAAGTATTTATTTTCTTTATTAATTAGGTATATTTTTATTATACTTTCATAAATAATTGTTAAAAACAATTTAAATTTATTCTTATCCAATTGCTTCAGTTTCATCTGTTGTTTCATCATTCAAACATTAATCGATTAGACTCTGTTTCATTTGTTGTCTATACACTCACACACTCATCGCTCAGAGTCTGATCAATGTTAAAAAATGAACGATGAACGAAATGAACGAACTGAATCATTTTACAATTTTGAACGATGTGAACGAAACAGTAAAATGAACGATTATGCCAAACTCTAATGTTTATAGAAACCGAATTAAAAAAAAAATCTAAAACTGTTAGCACTAACTTCATTTTAAGAACTTGTGTAAATAAAAAAAAATTCTTAGCACGAGTAATTGAAAATGCATTTAAATTTTTTTTAGATCATTTGATATTGTAAAACTACATTTTTCCATAATTCTTAATGATACATACAGAAGAATATACATAATTAATTATGCCAAACATGAAATTGAAACTCAACAATTTTATTAGCTTTATTATTGGTTACATTATGTGGTTCACACTTGCACACAAACATATGTGGATACAAAGCATTTCAATTAGTACGACCTCCCCCTAAAACAAACACATGTTTTTTATTCTTGTAGTTTTTGTTTTATGAATTTTAAATATCTTTCGAAATAATAAAACAACACGATCATAACCACACATTTGTTTGACAAGTTAATTAGAGTCACTACAATCAACTTCTTTTAGTTTGTCATTAATTTCTTTCATAAAACACAGGGGGAGAAAGAGGTTTCTAAGAGGTTCAAATAAATAAATTACTGCAATACGTACATACATATTTTTGTATAAAAATATTTGTTGTCTAATACCAAAAACCAGAAACGAAGACGTTAGTCAAAATTTACAATGTGGCAACAAATGCGTTTATGTTTCGAAAATATTTAGATGGTATGTACATGTGTAAATATTTTAAGCTTATAATGTGAACTATAGACTAAACATGTGAACGGTATTAATGCACTGAAAGAAAATATTTGAAATACAAAACTGTTTTCATACCATTTATTTATTTTTTTTTTTTTTGTACATCGCTTTATGATAATTGTAGCTTTTTTTATGTTAATCATTTTTTTTTTAAATTTAAATAATTTGTTGAAGAGACAGCAGGTAGTCTCTTTTTTCTTTATGTTCATCACTTAATTAGATAAAAACCAAAAGAAAACCTTTATGGTTTCATTATCATAAAAAGACCCCCAAAATGAAATGTTAGTGTTTATATATTTGTAATTAAAACAAACCTACATATGTTTATCAAATTTAGGTTAAATGCAACTTATCTTTAATTATTCATTTAATATTTTAGTTTTTTTATTATTGAAAATATATAATTATTTGTTTTGGTTTGGAGCCATGATGATGCTTGTTTGTAACTTATAATTTTATTGAAAATTTGATAAAAACACAAGTGCTGTGCATTTATTGATAAGAAATTCATTTTTTTTTTTTTATTAATTTTATTTTGATAACGATCGATTTTACTTTGAAATTATGTTTTATGACTCGAATCGAATAGAGTTTTTAGTGTTTTTTTAATAGAATATAAAATTTATTTAAATATTATTCCAATTATATTAAATTCATTCCAATATTTTAGATGTTCCATACTTCGCCACCAACACATTATGATTATGAAAAATTCTTATTACACATTTGCAGCTTAGTCATTAAAGTTTATTATTATTTTTTTTCTATTCCAAAAATCCTTAATAATAAATTGCGGTACTGCACATAATGAATGCGAAAAACAAAGAGAAACACCAACCCCCCTAAAACAATAATAGATTTGGACCACACAATGAAAATGTTGAATAATATCGAAATAACTAACACACATAAAGTAAAAACCAGGAATATATTAATCTTCAAATTATTGGTGATTTTTTATTATTTTTGTACATACTTTTTTAACATTTTGGCAGCAACATGAAAGATGATAAATAAATAGAATGAAAGTATGAAGGAAAATCAAAAGAAAACTAACAAAGAATTAAAACTGAAAATAAACACACATACTACCACAATATTTGGAAAAATTATATATGTATACACACTTATATAGCTTATATGTCTATATATATGTATATAGCTTATATGTCTATATATTGCTGATTTGTAATAGAAGTGTCATAAATCAAAACTTTTGTTTTGACTATTTAATTGGAATGTTTTAAATATTTTTTTTTAATAAATCGGGAATTTAAACATAAAATCTGATTTATACATTATTTTTAAATTTATTTGAACCAAAAGTTGCCTGTTTGAACCTAACAAAAAAACATTTTTATTAAATAGGTAGAATAATCTAAAATTATTTTTTTGTAGTACTCAAATAAAAGAGAATTTTGATGTATTGCTCATTTGCTGCAACAACGGCATAACTCAAAACTGATATTTTTCAGGAGACGCATTGTTAGCCTTTTAGTTGATATACATACACATATATATAATATTTGTTAAAAATTTAAAATGAATATAATATTGTGGAGAAATTTAATCACTTTTCCATGAAATTTTACCGTATTCACTACACAATAGCCGAGGCACAAATGAAGTAATACGTTGTTGCAAAAAATACACAATAGATTTTGAAATTTGGACAAAACGCTTTTATTGCGACTCTGCGTAAAATATAAGAAACTCGTTCACAAGACTTTGTCAGTTAATAAAACACATTATTATTATTTATTCTGCACTAGTGATGTTAACTCGTTACGTTTTTGGAGTTATGACGTTGTTGCAGCAAATGACTTTCAAATTTTGTTTGATGCTTATAAAACTGACCCATAAACCCATTTGAATCAATTGAAACTTGACGAACAAAACCAAAGCAAATGTTTTCCATTATAAAAAGTTACTAGAAACAATATTACGTGCATGAACAGAATATTTTGGTAATATAAGTAAAAATAATAACTTTACAATTATTTAAAAAGAAAACATTTATTAAAGGAAAAGAGATTTTATGTACAATTTAAGGACTGTATACAGATAGCTTTTCTTTATAAATTGTATGCGAGAAATGGCGAGAAATACGAAAAACTCATCTAATTGTTTACAACTTTGAATTGGCTTAATATAAAATTTAAATAAAAATAGATTTACAAAATTACTTTAAATTAAAAAAAAATCGATATCAATGTTCATAAAATTTTCTGATATCTATTATAGATTATAAGCTGATACAGTGAAAATCACTAGAGAAATGACATAGTGTACATTATAGGGAACCTTTAGGACATCATAAATCAGTTTAAAAAATTTGCAATACAATTTTTTTTGTAGGTTCTTCTTTAAAAGAACCTGTTATTATTTTGTTTATATTTCCTTTTTATACCCTTTACCACAATTTTCATCGGAGATCAAAAAAGTTGATATTTTCGGGATCCTTGTAAGAAATGATGACGATAGGACCATTTCTGTCCGTCCGTGTGTCGGTTGAAATGGCGATTACTGCCATATACCATATATTTGTATATCAAATGATCCTTTCGAGAATTTTGCTATTGAAATTCAGCAAGATCGGTTTATAAATATCGGAGATATGCTTAAAAAGCCGGTTTTTAGAACCAGTTTTCCAGTTTCTGAAGCCTCTGTATATACTAGGGATTTCGTTTTTTTTTTTTTTTTTTTTTTTTTTGAAGGCTCGGACATTTTTTCTGAATTTTTGTGCTGAAGAAATTAATTAAATCGGTTCAATAATAACTGAGATATCGGGCAAAACGCATTTTTTATTATTTTAAACTACAGATTTTTATTTTTATATAAAAATTTCGGTTTTTTGAATCAAACAAATTCGTTCACAAACAACATAAATGTTATTGAAATCGATATAGGAATAGATGGAGTGCCACTTTTCAAGAGAAGTTCTCTACAATTATGGCCAATTTTAGAAAAGCTTTTAATTTTAAAAGAAAAATGCATTTTCCCAATTGGAGTTTATTGTGGAAGTAAAAAACCTGTTAATATTGATTCATTTTTGCATGATATTTCGACAGAATTAAAAGAAATTTCTTCCTCTGGAATTTGCATTCGAAATAAAATGTTTACTGTAGTTCTCGGAGCATTTATTTGTGATGCACCATCTCGTGCTCTTCTCACGGGGTGTGTGGGCCATAATGCATTTTCTGGATACGGCAGGTGCTTGCAAATTGGCAGAAAAGTAGAACATGTAACAGTATACTCCACTATTCCAGGAGAACGACGTACTGATCTGACGTTTAAAAATAGAATTTGTCCTGATCATCACTCAGCATTGTTTAGAAATAGTCTTACTGAGTTAGAAAATGCTGGGTTCAATATGGTCAGCCAATTTTCAATTGATCCCATGCATTTAATAGATTTAGGTATCACAAAAAAATTGCTAAAAACTTTTCAATAAATAAAATGACAGTGAACGAAAGACTATCAATGTCGAATTGCCAGCTGTCTGTAATTGGTTTTATACCAAAAGAATTTGGTCATACTCCTCGTCCAATAGAACAGTTAGAACGTTGGAAGTCTACAGAATTCCGGCAATTTATGTTATACACAAGAATTATAGCCTTAAAAGATGTTGTAAATTATGAAAAATATTACCATTTTCTATTAATTTACTGGGCATACAGAATTCTATGCTGTCCATATAGCTACCAAAACAATTTGGAAGCAGTCGAAACACTTTTGCAAGATTTAGTTGCTTTCTTTCCTAATATATATGGGGAAAAACATATCTCTTATAACGTCCACAATTTGTTTCATATTTGCGAATGCGTAAAAGAAATGGGCCTTATAACGAGTTTTACTGCATACGATTTCGAAAACTTTATGCAATGCCTTAAAAAATGTGTAAAAAAAAACATCTAAAATTTTGCAACAAATTAAAAATAAATCTATTGAAAAAAAAGGAAAACAAAATTCCAATAGGAAAAGGAAATTAATTAAAATAAATGGTACAGATTGCTATTTGAGCACTTACTTACTAATAATATTTGCTTATTAAAAGATGGTGCGGTTGGGGATATGGAATCTATTGTGAAAATAACACGTATCCAAAATAATAATTTTTATGGTGTAAAAATTTTAAATCCCAAAAACTTTTACGTTTTACCTATTCCTTCAATCAATTGCTATAGTTGATACCCTAGAAGGTGAAAATGAATTTTTGTTGGATATAAAAGATGTAAAATGCAAAATGATGTGCTTACCTTATAAAAAACCATCATTTATTCTAATAGTGCAGAAACTATCCTAAAAAGTTTCGCAATATCTCGAAATTTAGGGGTTGTTTTGAACTTTTTTTAAATTGTTTTGTAATGGCATCAAGAAGGTCTACAACACATATAAGATCGTTTTCCGAGTGAAAATGTAGCATTGTGTTATTATTTATGTATATTGAAAATTATTTTTAAGTGAAATTAAAATTGCTTATCCATGATGGAAAATCAAAAAGTGTCCTATTTAAAGTAAACAAATAAGGAAGGACAGTATTTCAAAGAAAAAAGTAGATATTATACTTTTTTCTTTGAATACAACATTCTCACTCCTTCAGTTGTAAGTCAACTGTGTAAGAGGATAATAAAAGTAATGGTGATATTGATATCGCTTGGTAGTGATTATTACTATTACTATACATAACTACGTACATACATATATATATATACAATCTTAGTATGTATGAATGTATATATATTTATGTTTATTCAAAAACATCCCAATAAGCACAAACCTTTAAAATTCCATATTTATTCATTTGAAAGCAAGTTTAAATTTCAAACATTAGCTGTGAGAAAAGGCTTTAAATTCATATTATTTCAAATACAAAACTATGCCTTTCTCCAACAAAAAGGTTCTAATATAACAATTGTATTTGTCAAACGCTTTCATAATTTAAAACTATGCTGGAAGTTTCTTTAACAAACAAATGTTTCTCAAATATTTTCAAAACGTTGTTTACAAATTTTAAAATACACTTGAGTTAAACATGAAATACATTTTTTCTAAACTATTTTTAAAACTGAAATTTTGCATGAATAAATTATATATTGAAATATTTTTTATATTAGCTGAAAAGGAAATTTTGCATTCATTATTTTAAGCATAGTGTTCATCATATTTCATGGACCATAGTAGCTAATTTTGTACATTTTATTGAGGCACAATTGCGTACAAATATTTTATTTCTATAATGTATGTATAATATTTTATTTTTTTAATAAACATGTCTAAGTTTTAAACTTTTTTATGAAAGAAAAAAAAAACTGAAAGCTTTTTTAAATATGAAAAACATTTGAATATTTTCTTATAAACAATAGAAAAAATACAAAATAAATAAAATACAAAAATCTTAACTTTACACTTTACAATTACTTGAAAATTTTATAAAAACCTTACATTATACTTTAACTGGAAATTTTTGAAATTTTCTTGTTTATTTCATTACCCATATTTTTTAAATTTGAATTTAATTTGATAATTATGCTATTTATTAAAGGAAATTTCCAACAAATTTATAAGGTTTGAATCGATGTTTATTGGGATATCATTGTAAGAAGGAAATTAATAAAAAGTAATGAAATTTTTATAGACAGGATATTTAAAATCCACAAAAGCGATATTTTAAATAAACATTAATGAAGATTTTTCTTTAATTTTATGTTAATTTAGAAGACAAACGGGATCTTATTTGGTTGTAAAAGTATTTTGTAATTCTTTTTATTATTATTAATATTATTTGTTTTTACAAAATTTCGTAATGATTACGTAAAATATTGTTTGTGTAAGAAACAAGTGCACACGCATACTCAAATACTCTTCAGTGTATAGAAATAAAACAAGAAGAAAATGCGTCTCGTATCCTTCTCTATCCGTTTCCTTTCTAACACAAAAACAAAACATAGCCTCACATACACACAACATACATTTATAAATTACAAAGTTATACAAACAGTAAAAAAATCTAAATTTTTCAAGGACATAAGTAAGTGCGCAAAAAAAAATACATAATAACATTTTTAAATAAATCATATAGACAAATTTTATATATTTTTACCTTTAAGTGACTGCTTTTTGTGGCTGAAGAGGGCAGTTGTTGTTGTTTGTTGCTTTTATGATGCACTCACTATATTCGAAAATTCACTTTCAAACACTTGTTAGTTCTGGGATATTTTACAATTGATTTTTTATTATTATTTTAAATTTTATTACAAATTAATGTCAAATAAATTTGTCAATCAAATTATTGTCTTAATTAAATGACAAATTTTAGTGCTATTTTCAAAATTAAAATTTTATTGAGATTTTCAAACAAAAATATAATTTTTTTTTAATATTTTAAACTTTTTTTGTTATTCACCACTTGAAGAAATACAAATAATTTGTGCAACGTAAGTTTATTTCCACGTATATATTTAAAATGGCCAAAGTACTTTTTTAGAGAATCAAGAAAATGTAACCAACCGCACAAGAACGCGTCAGCTGATTGAATGAAATAAAATTTTTATTTTGTTGGTTGAATACCGAAACAAAAAATAACGTCACGACAATGAATGAACAACAATCCAACACTCCAACAGCAAAAAAAACGAGCATCAAACAGAACAAACTAATATGTATATTTGTGTGTGTGTGTGTGTGTGTGTATGTATGTAAAATACAGCAACAACAACAATTATTATAATGACTTAAAGTTGTGGTAAACTAACGTTATCTCAACAGCCCACCACTAAAATATTAGATGACGCTTTTTTTCATAGTATCTATATGTGTGTGTGTCATTTTGTGTGCTTTTCGTTTCGAGTGGCTTGATGTAGTTTGATTGCAGGTAATTAGTATTTGTGTGTGTGTGAGAATGAGTCCGAAAAAACAACCATGTTGACATGTGTGAGTTTATATGTTTGCAACTACATATTTAACTGTAAAATATTGCAGCTTTTTTGGTACATTTTATTAGAAAGCTTTTATTCGTATATTTATACCCTACACTACCATAGGTGGTTGGGGTATAATGCGTTTGTGCTGATGTTTGTAACGCACAGAAAAAATTATCGGACCCCCACCTTAAAGTATATCGTTCGATTCAGAATCACTTTCTGAGTCGATTTACAGATTTCCGTCCATCCTTCTGGTCGGCTGGCTGGGTGGCTGTCCATGTAAACCTTGTGAACAAATTATTTTGACACAAGGACGGTGCCTATTGAAATTGGTTATGATCGGTCCATTATTTCACCTAGCCCCCATACAAATGTCCTCCCGGAATAGGGGTTTAACAATCATAAATGCCTTAAATTTAGCAATATTTCAATGAAACTCGGTACAAAGGAGTTTTGTATAAGTGTCAATCTTTCGATAATTTACCGTAGCTCCCATATAAACCCACTTCCGGGAATCCCCCTAAAAGGCATAAAATTATATAGATGTTAGTATCAATGTATTTGTATAATTTATTTTACATTGAGTAAAGGTGTTGGTCTTCAATTAGCCACAGGTCTAATTTTTAGCTCATACAGAATGGTGTAGGGTATCATATGGTTGGTCTTGCCCGACTATAATTTCTCTCTCGTTTTCTTTACCTAAAAGGGAAGTTACTTTAAGATTTTCTATTCGTTTGTGACAGAATACGATTTCATACAGTATACCAAGGCTCATATACAAGGTTAAGGCATTAGGGCAACAAATACAACAACCCAACTTGGAGTATTTGTGGCTGTCAAAAATAAATATTGTAGAGAAAAGAAAATGTAGAAAAATTTTAAATGTATGTGTTTGCATTTATTTTATTGGACCAAATTTTTTTGATGTTTTGCCGCATGATTCAATACATAATCTTGCTATAAATCCACTAATAATTTTTTAATTAGGAATTTGACTTCAAAAACACAATAATAATATAAAAAAATTATTATTTTTCACAAATTTTTTATTTTTATTTTTTTATTTGTTTATTTTCTTACACACACACTTAAAAAAATTTACTTCTGAAAAACCAAAACAAAAATCAGCTGGGTTAACAACTTCACCTTGTAAATACGCCTTGCAGTATACAGTATATATTGTATTGTTTAATAGTCATTTTTAATTAATTTTTTTAGAACATAATTACTATGTACGTACATTCCACAAAAAATATTTATCAAAGCCGGAATTTGTGCACATTGTGTTTTAGTTGTTATAAAAGTGCACTTTATCCTTTAAAATATGCAATCATGCATTTCCATGATCTTCCGGATATCTATCTATATATATATATATATATATATATATATATATATATAATTTGCTAATCATTTTTTAATTTCCAGAGCTCCCGGCCGATGTAGAAAATTAAAATTTGGCTTACTTATCGAACTTTTCGTACTACAAATAATATAGGAGCCAGATTTTGAAATGTTTAGAAATGCTTAGAAAATGGCACATAAATGCCATTTTTTCTCTTTCCAGAGCTTTCTGAAGCTCCCAGGCGTGGTGAAAAAAACTAAAAATGGGCTTACTTATAAGCAGAGACCAGAAATTACGAACAAAAAACATAAAATTTTAAGTTTTCATTGAAAAAATAAAAAACACTTAAGTTCAAAATAGAATATTTTTCTTAACTGTTCAAAAACAAAAAATTATTAAAACAAACATTTTAAGTAACCCAACAAACCAAATGATATCGTAATGATATCATTACGATATCATTTCGGTGATATAGAAGCCCGAGAATGATATCATTTATAATTCTAAAATGATATAGGTTGCTTTCTAAAAGGTACACTCGAAAATGATATCATAATTTTTGAAAATAACGATATTAGTAATGATATCATTAAATTTAAGCAGCGCGATAATTTACCAATATATTGAAAAAATATAAACACAAATATATGCTAAGATTGGATCAATATATAATATTATAAATATGTTTTCAAAAATTAATAAAATAGCCACAATAAACCCATGTTCATACAGCTCCAAATCATTTTGCATGTAATACGAAACTTTTGCAATCCGAATACAAGTCCCCCTTTAAATCCGGGCTGATATTGGTTTCTTCATCTTATACGCGTTAATTTTTTGCAATTACACTAATTTTAGCTGTAAAAATTCAATTCGCATATAAAACATAACATAAAATATTTTTTTGATACAAAAATTTTCAATTTAATTTAATTTTCCTGAAAATGTTTGAAGTTTTTTTCTAAGGAAAATATAATTTCGATATTTTATCATATAATTTTAAAATTATGATATCATAAATGATACTGTATCGTTTCTTGGTTTGTTGGGAAAGTACAAAATAATTTTGTACTTTAAAAAAAATGTTTTAAAAAAAAAGTTTTTTTTATGTACGAAAAAACTTTTTCTTTGTATAATTAAAAAATATCAATTTAGAAATGAATTCATTTTAAACAACTGGAAATTTGGTAGTTGCTTAGTAATCATATTGGACTTTGAATATAATAAATGACCAAAGTCGCTGCGGATTATCGAAAAAAGCAACGTTTTAAATGGTATACATTAGGGTGGCCGCGAAATGAAAAGTATAGATGTTCTAAGGTACCGTTTCTCAAAATTTTGGTCCTGAAATTATCCTTTCGTGAGCAAGATCAAAATGAAAATAGGTTGTTTTTTCAATAACAATATACAAATTTGGTATCGTAAGAAAAGACTTTAGAGCGAGCATTTAATGACATAAGAAAAATTTAGGACCAGATTCAAATAAGATCAAAATTTTGGTTCGTCCTTGTGTTGAAGAAAGCATATGTACCAAATTTAATCAAATTACCTTCAAACTGCGCATAAGCTTTATATGGACAGCCAGCCAGCAAGAAAGCCGACCACACGGACGGACATTGTTAAATCGACTAAGAAAGTGATTCTGAGTCGAACTGTGTACTTTAAATGGTGGGTCCGAAGATTCTTCCTCTGCGTTACAATTTCTGCCCAAACAAATAATGCAGCAACATACCTATGGTGGTGTAGTGTATAAAAACAGAAAAACTTGTTTTGGTATAACTGCTATAGGATTATATTGTATTATTTTGATCCCAATTTTTTAAATATTTGTGTAAAAAATTCAAATTTTTAAATTTTTTGTGAAAAATTGCAACATTTTGGACTTATTTGGACCTGGTCCTAAATTTTTGTTACGTCATTAAATACCAGCTCCAAAGTCCATTCTTACGATACCAAATTTTCATATTGTTCCTTCGGCAGATATAGAAACCAAACTTTTGAGACGCGGTACCTTAGAATGAAATAAATTTTCATTTGAGATGAGAACATCGTTATCAGATAAAATACTCCATACAAACATTCATATGAATTTATCTTAGTTTGTGATGAAAACTGTTGATAAATATGAAAAAACTCATTTAATTTGTTCATTATTTGTCTTAAAAATTTGCATTTATTATCAATATTTTATTTTAAATTTCATAAATATTTGACTTTGAAATGAAAAATTATTGTACAAAAAGAAAAATTTTTTTGTGTTTTGTTTTCTTTGGAAAAATTTTTTTTGAGAACTTTATTATTTTATACTTGAAGAAAAACATTTTTTTTTAAAAACTTTTTTTTATATAAAATAATTTTTAACTTCAATGAAAATATTTTTTTGTAAAAAACAAATTAAAAAATGTTTCCGGTCTTTGCTTATAAGTACCTTCATCCTAAAAATCCTAACAGAGCCAAATTTTTCTATTAGGAAGAGGAGATTCCCGAGTTTATTTTATTATTATTATTATTTTTTTTTTTTTAATTGAGTTCTGTTTTGGTGTTAAGAAATTTTATTTGCTATACTCATTGTCAAAATGTCAAATCAAACGTCGATTTTTTATTTTACTAATTTAATACTTTAGTCACTATTATCACATCAGATTCCAACAGCTTCAAATCTTTAACTTCGATTATGGAAAGGAAAAGCGTCAAATATTACTAAAATATTATATTTCCTGGCGAAGGAAAAACTAAATAAGTAGTTTTTTTTAAGTTTTCAGGAGTGCAGTTTATATTTTTTAATTTCAATGTATCACTATGGAAATTTTTATTTTCAAATGTTAATATCTGTTGAATTACTTGCTAGATTTTTTTAAAAAAATTGACACAGCATAGAACTGGATACAATGAATTCTAAAATGGATAAGCAAGATTTTTGTATATTTTAAGTTATTTCAAGTTTTTTCTTGTTGCTACAGAGTTTTAGAAATACATTTTGAAAATATTTTGTTAATGAAAGGTGTTGCTTAATTCGTGAAACTTATTTAATGTTCTCGTTGTGTTCAAGAGTTTATATTATTTGTGTGACTGTATTGGACCATGTAATAGAAATAACCCATCACACATTTTTATTTAAAACATACCATGAATATTTAAAGTTTCAAATATTTAATATAAATTCTCTAAATCATATTATAATATTATCATTTATATGACGTAGTACCATTTTTGTTAAATTATATTTAGTACCAACAAAATATTACCACAATATAAAATATAATAGCACGATTAATATAATAGCTACGATTCATAATTAATAAATTAAAAAAAAAAATAATAATGTAATATGATAAAAGGATATATAGAATACTAATCAAAAATTGGTATAGTTTTATTTAGTTAGAAAGTTTATTAAACCTTATATATAGTTCACTACATTTAAATTTTAAAATACCTTAACCGTCAAACTGGTACACACTACACTGTATGTTGAGTTTTTAAGTTTTTCACCTCGGAAGTTGTAAATGCTGCCAAAGTTCCAACTGACATAAATGTCAAATTAAGGAGTGGCCGAGTGGACACCAATAGCAACTCCGAATGGAATTTTAGTCCAAAGTCCAGGATTTTAAGATTTTCAAGGGACTTACTTAATCATTGTTAAAGTGAACAAAAATTCTTTCCTATTTCATCTTTGGCACCAGCAACACCTTGGTAAATTAAAGTTCTTTTAAAGTAAATTTTACTTTAAGTTAATATCCGGAATTGGATTCTTCTCTACCGTAAGTAAATACAATATACCATCGATAGATTCTTATGAGATTATTTGGAAACATCCGCAGATTTCCATTTTTTATTGCGGGACTGTTTTGCCATAGATTTCCACAAGTTTTGCTAAAACTGAATAGTAACCTATCTCCACATTTCATCCCGTAAGGGAAAATTACAAAAAATTAGGTAAATCCTAAATTATACAATATAACAATTTATATTGCATTTTTCTCATAACTATCGATCGTTCTTAACAGGTTAAATTAGATTCCCTTGAATAATTCACCTTGCCGTCTCTATCAAGTTCCAATCAGAATAACTTCAAAAGTAAAAAACTCCAATTTGAAAAATACTCAGAAAATCACAAAATATTTTCTCATTGGAAGAAGAAGAAGAAAAAACGTTTGCTTTTGGTTAATTCTGACATATCTTTGTCATTCAGTCAATGTGGATTTGATTAGAAAAGAAGACAACTAAACTGTAACAATTAAATATTAATTATTGCAAAATAGTGATATCAATTTATAAAAAAAAAAAAAGAAATTATTTATTCCTACAGTGGAAAAGTGTGTAATAGTGCGGTAAGATAGATAATTAAATTTAAGATTAGAATGATTACAGAAGAATCGAGAAAAGGGCATACAATATTGTGAAAGAAAAGTTACGAAAAGTGTATAAATTTAGGAAAGAAAATTTTTAGCAAGAATAAAAAAAAAAATAAGAAAAAAATTACAAATATATATATTTTGAATTAAAACCAATATCTAAGAAAAATTAAAAAATCTATATCATATAACATAAATAAGCGTTAAAATTATATTTGATATGTTAGTAATTGCACAGTGACACCAATGACCAAAAATATTAAATAAAAATTAGTGTTAAATTGGAAAACAGAAAAAAAAAAATAATTAAAGATTTAAAGTAGTTAATAATTGAGTAATTAAAAAACTAAAAATTTGTTAAAGATTTGAAAAAATATATAAAATTTCTTTAAAATTACCAAAAATTCCACAGTGCCTAAAAATAAAAATAAAAATTTTGCATATAGATAAAAGCAATAATAAATAAAAGTGAATAAAACAAACAAGTAAAAATTTAACAAAAGCAAACAAATTAAAACAACAGCAACAATTAAAACTCAATAATTCCCCAAAGAAGAGATCCAACAACTTTACTGCTTGCAGCATATGGAAGGCCTTTCACGCTCAATCAGTAAGTAAGTACTAAAATTTTTTTTATTTGCATTTTTACTCTTTGTCTTTAAAACATACCATAAAATGAAAACAACGAGAAAGATCAATTTCATATTTGCTAATTATTCTTTCTTCTTGTTAAATTAAAATTTACTTGAAATGTAATAAGAATTATTATAACTAAAATATTTATTACAAAGTATAAGAATTTTTAAACATATTTATATAAAATAAAATAAAAATATATTTATAAAACCTTTTATGGTATGTTTCCCCAAAAATTTTTGCTACAATTTTATTATTGCTTAAAATAAAACATAAATTAAACTAAATAAATAAAAAAAATTATTAAAAGTCAAAAATACAAAAAAATAAAAATTAAAACAAGAAAATTTTATTTAAATTAAAAAATATTTACAATAACACTACAGAAAAATTTTAATTGATAAATTAAAACACCCTTAATTTTATCGTTTTTGTTTTGATCTTCTTTTGAGATTATTAATATTTATATTTTTGCATGGTGTAGAATCGGC
The DNA here is from genome assembly GCA_951394005.1 of Protophormia terraenovae. Classification (NCBI taxonomy): domain Eukaryota; kingdom Metazoa; phylum Arthropoda; class Insecta; order Diptera; family Calliphoridae; genus Protophormia; species Protophormia terraenovae. The sequence continues at coordinate 152,329,300 of OX596074.1, forward strand.
TTTTTTTTTTTTATATACAAATTAATTTATTCGGTCGGTCATATTATTCTGTGCACATATTAACATTTTTTTTATTCTTTATCGAGAAACATATTTTGCTAAAATTATATAATTCAATTATGTAAAAAAAAAAAAAACATTTATATTATATTTAAAAATTTATTTCTAATAGTAAAGTTTTTTTTTTATTTCAATATAAAATTTTGTACAATGTTATATTGTTTAAGTAGTATATTATTATAAAGTCCAAGAAATTTTCGTAGACTATAAAGAGAAATGAATCTGTTTTTAATTAATCAATAAATTTTGAATTTTGCAATCATCTAAGATGAGTGAATAAATAGTTTTGTTTGATTTTCCTTTAAGGTTGAGAATTTGAAGGTGTTGTATAGGGTTCTTCACAAATTATAGAGAATATGAGGAACATAGGTTTGGGAGGGTATAGATCTCGGGAAATTAACACCAATTTCCTAACTTTTATGTATTAGATGCTTCTAAAGTAGATTTCAAAACATTATTTTTTTATTTTTTTTTTCAATTTCACATTCCTAGGGACTCTGAAATAATAAAGATAATGGTATAAGATGATGCATCAGGGTCAAGAACCACCCCAAGACCACTGAAGCTAGCAGATAGGATGGGTCCCGCGACCCTGTGGTCCATCATCGAGAAGGGGATATTATAGGGGTAATAGTATATAATATAATAATATAAAGAATAATTTTTGGGTTAGAATAACTGGGTTTTTGGTTTATTCTTCCTCTAGAGCAAGTGTTGTTGTTTTTTAAAACATATTAATTTTTTTTTTTTATCTTATCTGTATTTAAAACCCCCTACATATCCTTAATTATCCATTGAGCTCCAAGGAGCATATAACAATGAGATCAAAATATATTATTTACCATTACAATAAATGGCGCCCAACGTGGGGCCTGAATACTTCGATAGTTTATGTGTCAGTTGATGGATTTATCTGTCGAAGGATCAGGTCTCAACTGAGGAGTTTAGTGGCAGTAATTTCGAGTCCACTTAACTAGACTCCCGTGTAGCAGTTTAACCTGTGTGCACAAATTTTGTTTTCATTTCAGTTGTTCATTAAATCGGAAGCTGAAAGATTTTGCGTTTTGGAAAATTTGTTATATCTCAATAAATCTTGAAGCCTTCAAGGAATTCGACTTTCAGCATCTTTAATTTGCGTTAGATTTCGACCGGTTGGTTGTTCAGGATTGCTTTGCGGTTTCTTATTTTTCATTACGTTTCTCTTTCAGAATATCCGAGGATTTTGGATTCTAAATTATTTTTCCTATATTATGAGTAAGCTAGTTTTTATGGATTATTGAACGTTGCGTTTTAACGCGAGTATCAATCCGATTGACAAATCTAATTCATAATATAGTTTGGAATTTATAATCCTGAAGTCAGATCGCAATAGTCAGATTTTTTATTTATCAAGTATTTAATACAGAAAGTTATATCAATTAATTTTGACTGAATTTTAGTTTATAAAGTCTAGTCAAATTTATTAAATAGTAAATTCTCAGCCTGAAAGAAGGAAAGTCTTATATAATAGCGAAATTTTGTTGTTTTCCATTTATATTTCGTTAAAATTTTAAATATACTTTTAAAAAATACTTAAGTATTTTTGAATTTATTAAGTATTAATACCTTAGGAAAATTATATATATATATATTTATTCGTGTTTTGATTAGTGAATTTTATAATGGCAGTTATGCGCAGTAGTGAAAATATTCCAGCTCTTACTGAAACTCCATTAGGACTTCAGTGTTCACTTTGTGAACTAGATATGCCCAATCTAAATGACTGTTTAGTAACCCCTTGCAAGCATACTTTTCATAAAGATTGCATATCCAAATGGTTAGTGGATTCGCAGGAATGTCCGAACTGTAAAAAGTTATGTCATAGTAAAGATTTAGGAGTACCAGGTAATAAAGTGTCGAATACATCTTATCGCGGTAGAGGTCGAGGGTCGGCAGTAAAACGATACAATACAAGAAACTCCAAACAATCAAATGCGACAAGTAACCGATTCCCTCAGACTGAAGTAGAAGCTAACGTCGATGTATCTGATCAGTTATTAGGTTTGAACAGTTCTGTTAATGAACCAAATGTATCACAAAATGTAGAAAATTCCGCTCATAACACCACTTTTCAATCAAATAGAGGTAGGCGTAGTAACCGAAGCAATAGAAATTTGGATCGCATGTCTCAAATGATAGAAACTACCGTTCAGCGAATGTTAATGCAAATGAATGTAAGTCCTTTACCAGTACCACCACAGCCACAGTTTGATCATCCGACACAATCGCAAACTCAATCTTTAGTAGCAGTTCAACCACAGACACAATCACAGCAAGTTAATCTGGTAGGATCACCTTCATCGCGTGATCAACGTCAGGAAAATATTAGTCCATCGTCATCAAATAGGTTAAGAATGAATCCAGATAAAATAACTACTGTCATTCAGAGTTGGGGTATAAAATTTGACGGATCTTCTAACGGGTTAAGATGTGAAGAATTTTTATATAGGATAAAATGTTTAGTGGAAGAGACTTTTAGTTGTAATTTCGAGGACAGCGTGGCTAAAAATTTGCATGTGTTACTCACAGGGAAAGCAAAAGATTGGTTTTGGCGATACAGGAAGACTGTAAGTCGTATCGAATGGGAAGCATTTTGCTTAGAATTAAAAAAACAATACAAAGATTTCCGAACCACTTTTGACATACGTGAAGAGTTACATAACCGCAAACAAAAGCCAACTGAATCGTTTGAGTCCTTCTATGATGCTATTAGTGAGATTTTGGATAGGTTACCAGTTCCACTGGATGATGAGGAGTTGATAGAAATTATTACTCGAAATTTGCGACCAGAAATACGCCACGAACTCTTATATACTCAAGTTAGGTCGATTTCTCAGTTAAAGAAACTTTGTCAAAAGCGTGAAAAGCTTCTTAATGAAGATGCATATCGTCGTGCTAACTATAATAGATATCCTGTAGGAATTCCGCCACGCAGAATTTCAGCAATTGACTCTAACGCCGAAAATGAAGGGAAAATTGATGTATTAGAATACGAAGAAAACATATCACCAAGCTATGAAGTACATGCAATTCAGAACCTAGATAAACAAATTAAATGCTGGAATTGTGATGAGGAAGGACATTTTTGGGATATGTGCCTAAAAGAGAGGAAAGTATTTTGCTACGGATGTGGCTTGAAGAATGTCTACAAACCACAGTGCGTAAAATGTTGTAGCAATTCCCAGAACTCAAAAAACTTCCAGAGCACTTATCAGAATCACAATCGAATAGGGCCGAATTAGATAATAACATTTATAATGAAGAAAGTGAGAATAAAATTAGTATTTTGAAAAATAATACAAATAGTTGTAAGAATAATGAATTTTCTGAAAACCCTACTGAATTATATAAAATACGTCCATTACATGAAAGATTAAGAGAATATATTAAAGTTAGATTTAGGTTATTTAATGATAAAAAGTTAGATAAGAAGTTAGTAAAGAAATACAACAGATCTACGGTACGTATGAGAAACTTCTATAAAAAATAAAGCATACGCAAAGATTGACAGTATCCTCAATTATAAATTCCAACACAGATGGTAGATTGTATGCGGAGGTCCAGTTTTTAGGTATGGTAGAATTAGGCCTATTGGATACCGGAGCTAATATTAGCTGTGTAGGAAGTAAGCTCGCTGCTGAAGATTTTTCAAAACAAAGTGGTTTTAAATTTATAAAATCTACTGTAAGGACTGCTGATGGTCAAATTCAAAATGTAATTGGTTCAATTGAGGTAGAGATGTTTTATAAGGGAGCAAAGGAGAATATAACTTTGTACATAGTACCATCCTTAAATCAAAGATTAATCTTAGGGTTAGACTTCTGGAAAAAGTTTGGTTTGATTAATAATATTGTGGCTAGTGTTACTTTAGATCCAAAACCATCATTAGATACCTTAGATTCCGATTTATATCCTTTAAATAGTTTACAACAACAGCAATTGGAATTAGTTAAGACCCTTTTCCCTAGTTTTGAGAAACAAGGTTTAGGCCGAACGTCGTTAATTAAACACACCATTGATGTGGGAAATGCGAGACCCATCAAACAGCGATTTTATCCTGTTTCACCGGCCGTAGAAAACCTAATGTGCACGGAAATTGATAGAATGCTAAGTTTGGGAGTAATTGAAGAAAGTTCTAGTGCCTGGAGTTCACCCATGCGAATGGTTGTCAAACCAGGAAAAATAAGGTTATGTTTAGACGCCCGTAAGATCAATGAAGTTACAACCAAAGATGCGTACCCTCTTCCGAATATTGGAGGAATATTCGCGAGATTGCCTAAAGCAAATATCATTTCAAAAATTGACTTAAAAGACGCGTATTGGCAAATCGCTTTGGACGATGCTTCTAAACCAATAACAGCATTTACCATTCCTGGACGACCACTGTACCAGTTTACAGTGATGCCTTTCGGTTTATGCACGGCTCCTCAAACAATGTGTCGTTTGATGGATGCTATAATTCCCCCGGACTTAAGACATTCAATATTTGGCTATCTTGATGATGTATGTGTGGTGTCAGACACTTTTGAGAATCATCTTACAATACTAGTTCGGTTAGCTGAGCAATTTAAAAAAGCGAATTTGACCTTAAATATAAATAAAAGCAAATTTTGTGTAAAACGAGTCCAGTATTTAGGTTATATAATAGGGGATGGCGGTATTTCCACAGATCCTAGCAAGATTGATTCTATTTTAAATTGGCCAACTCCTAAAAATTGAAAGCAGGTCAGAGGTTTTTTAGGGCTAACCGGATGGTATCGTAGGTTCATCTCAAACTTTGCAGACGTCACTCATCCTATTACTGAAGTACTATCTACCAAAAGAAAGTTTGAATGGACTCCAGCAGCCGATGATGCTTTTAGAAAAATAAAGAATTTACTCACATCTGCACCGGTTCTCAAGAATCCTGATTTTTCCAAAAAATTTTACATTCGCTGTGATGCCAGCGACTTTGGTATTGGAGCTGTATTAGTACAGTTGGGAGACAATGGAGAAGAGAATCCTATAGCTTTCATGTCAAAAAAATTAAACACTTCACAGCGAAATTATTCAGTGACAGAAAAGGAATGTCTCGCGGCGATTGAAGCTATAGAATGTTTTAGATGCTACATTGAATTACACGAGTTTGAAGTCATAACCGACCACAGTAGTTTGGTTTGGCTCATGAGACAGCCTAATCTAAAGGGAAGACTCGCTCGCTGGGTTCTTAAGCTTCAATCATACAAATTCTCTATCAGTCATAGGAAAGGTAAAGAAAATATTGTGCCGGACGCTCTAAGTAGAATGCATGAAGCGGAGATATATTCACTAGAAATGATAGGCCCCGAAATAGATTTAGAATCAGTTCATTTTATGGATGAGGAATACGTTACATTAAAGGAAAAGTTTACTGAGAATAAAGATTATTATCCAGATATAAAAATAGTTGACAGGTACATTTATATACGAACTAAATTTGCTTCCGGTGACGAAGAACTTGATTCAAATTGTTGGAAATTGTGGATTCCGATAAAACTTAGATTAGAGATTTTGAAGAGATTTCATGATTCAGTTCTTGCGGCTCATGGTGGTGTGGGTAAAACGTTAGAGTTGATCAGAAGACATTTTTATTGGCCTCGTTTAGCTACTGAAGTTAGAGATTATATAGGAAAGTGTGATGTATGCAAATCTACTAAGGCAACCAATCAAAAATTAACACCGGAAATGGGAAAAATGACAGTTTCCGCTCGACCATTTCAAAGATTTTATGTAGATTTGTTAGGGCCTTATCCAAGAAGTAAAAAAGGGTTTATTGGATTGCTAATAGTCTTAGATCACTTTTCCAAATATCATTGGCTATGTCCTCTTAGAAAATTTACCTCTAGCGTTATATGTGACTTTTTAGAGAAGCAAGTTTTTCACCATTATGGGGTACCGGAAGTTATAGTAAGTGACAATGGTAGTCAATTTAAAAGTAATGAATTTAATGCATTTTTAACACAATACGGAATTCAACATACATATACCGCGTTATATTCACCACAAAGTAATTCTTCCGAAAGGGTGAATAGATCTATTTTAGCGGCTGTTCGTGCATATTTAAAGAAAGATCATCGCGAGTGGGATGAGCACATTTCAGCAATAAGCTGTGCTCTTCGAAACTCTGTTCACAATAGCATAGGTTATTCTCCATACCACGTTTTGTATGGATTCGATATGGTGACACATGGTACCACATTTAAGTTATTAAGATCGGTTGAATCGCTAGGAGAACCAGAGGCCAGAATCCATAGAGATGATAAGTTAACATTACTAAGAAACCAAATTTCTAATAATATTAAGAAAGCCTATGAAATTAATACTAAACAATACAATTTACGAGCCAGACCTATAAGTTTTAATATTGGCCAAGAGGTTTTTAGGCGAAATTTTGCTCAAAGCAACGCAGAACGGAATTTTAATGCTAAATTGAGTCCTTTATTTGTGAAAGCGCAAGTAAAAGACAAATTAGGAACTTGCTATTATCTTCTTGAAGATCTTGAAGGGAAAGGTATTGGCACCTATCATGCCAAAGACATTCGAATTTGATTTTACATTTGCCAGTAAATATTTTCTTTGCTTGAATTGAGTGTAGAAAATTGTCTGTTTTTCTTACAGGAATATTTGTTTGTTAAAGTCGAAGGAAAAAAAAAAATAAAGAAAGACTGGAAAATGGGGTCTCTAAGTGCACCTATGTGTGTTATTTGTAACACAGAGATGAGAGAGAGTGAACAATATCTAACAACATTTCACTGTGAGCACGCTTTCCACACCGAATGTACCAATCTCTATTTCGTGTTATATGATGAATGTCCTAGATGTAACAGATACAATTTTGTACGCAGAAAAATTGAAGCAATGCTTCGTCATCTTAACAGACGTCAAACATAACTTAGAATTTCCGCCTAATTTTTGCCGGAAACCGTTAAAATTATTCGGTTTTGTAATAGAAATAACCCATCACACATTTTTATTTAAAACATACCATGAATATTTAAAGTTTCAAATATTTAATATAAATTCTCTAAATCATATTATAATATTATCATTTATATGACGTAGTACCATTTTTGTTAAATTATATTTAGTACCAACAAAATATTACCACAATATAAAATATAATAGCACGATTAATATAATAGCTACGATTCATAATTAATAAATTAAAAAAAAAAATAATAATGTAATATGATAAAAGGATATATAGAATACTAATCAAAAATTGGTATAGTTTTATTTAGTTAGAAAGTTTATTAAACCTTATATATAGTTCACTACATTTAAATTTTAAAATACCTTAACCGTCAAACTGGTACACACTACACTGTATGTTGAGTTTTTAAGTTTTTCACCTCGGAAGTTGTAAATGCTGCCAAAGTTCCAACTGACATAAATGTCAAATTAAGGAGTGGCCGAGTGGACACCAATAGCAACTCCGAATGGAATTTTAGTCCAAAGTCCAGGATTTTAAGATTTTCAAGGGACTTACTTAATCATTGTTAAAGTGAACAAAAATTCTTTCCTATTTCATCTTTGGCACCAGCAACACCTTGGTAAATTAAAGTTCTTTTAAAGTAAATTTTACTTTAAGTTAATATCCGGAATTGGATTCTTCTCTACCGTAAGTAAATACAATATACCATCGATAGATTCTTATGAGATTATTTGGAAACATCCGCAGATTTCCATTTTTTATTGCGGGACTGTTTTGCCATAGATTTCCACAAGTTTTGCTAAAACTGAATAGTAACCTATCTCCACATTTCATCCCGTAAGGGAAAATTACAAAAAATTAGGTAAATCCTAAATTATACAATATAACAATTTATATTGCATTTTTCTCATAACTATCGATCGTTCTTAACAGGTTAAATTAGATTCCCTTGAATAATTCACCTTGCCGTCTCTATCAAGTTCCAATCAGAATAACTTCAAAAGTAAAAAACTCCAATTTGAAAAATACTCAGAAAATCACAAAATATTTTCTCATTGGAAGAAGAAGAAGAAAAAACGTTTGCTTTTGGTTAATTCTGACATATCTTTGTCATTCAGTCAATGTGGATTTGATTAGAAAAGAAGACAACTAAACTGTAACAATTAAATATTAATTATTGCAAAATAGTGATATCAATTTATAAAAAAAAAAAAAGAAATTATTTATTCCTACAGTGGAAAAGTGTGTAATAGTGCGGTAAGATAGATAATTAAATTTAAGATTAGAATGATTACAGAAGAATCGAGAAAAGGGCATACAATATTGTGAAAGAAAAGTTACGAAAAGTGTATAAATTTAGGAAAGAAAATTTTTAGCAAGAATAAAAAAAAAAATAAGAAAAAAATTACAAATATATATATTTTGAATTAAAACCAATATCTAAGAAAAATTAAAAAATCTATATCATATAACATAAATAAGCGTTAAAATTATATTTGATATGTTAGTAATTGCACAGTGACACCAATGACCAAAAATATTAAATAAAAATTAGTGTTAAATTGGAAAACAGAAAAAAAAAAATAATTAAAGATTTAAAGTAGTTAATAATTGAGTAATTAAAAAACTAAAAATTTGTTAAAGATTTGAAAAAATATATAAAATTTCTTTAAAATTACCAAAAATTCCACAGTGCCTAAAAATAAAAATAAAAATTTTGCATATAGATAAAAGCAATAATAAATAAAAGTGAATAAAACAAACAAGTAAAAATTTAACAAAAGCAAACAAATTAAAACAACAGCAACAATTAAAACTCAATAATTCCCCAAAGAAGAGATCCAACAACTTTACTGCTTGCAGCATATGGAAGGCCTTTCACGCTCAATCAGTAAGTAAGTACTAAAATTTTTTTTATTTGCATTTTTACTCTTTGTCTTTAAAACATACCATAAAATGAAAACAACGAGAAAGATCAATTTCATATTTGCTAATTATTCTTTCTTCTTGTTAAATTAAAATTTACTTGAAATGTAATAAGAATTATTATAACTAAAATATTTATTACAAAGTATAAGAATTTTTAAACATATTTATATAAAATAAAATAAAAATATATTTATAAAACCTTTTATGGTATGTTTCCCCAAAAATTTTTGCTACAATTTTATTATTGCTTAAAATAAAACATAAATTAAACTAAATAAATAAAAAAAATTATTAAAAGTCAAAAATACAAAAAAATAAAAATTAAAACAAGAAAATTTTATTTAAATTAAAAAATATTTACAATAACACTACAGAAAAATTTTAATTGATAAATTAAAACACCCTTAATTTTATCGTTTTTGTTTTGATCTTCTTTTGAGATTATTAATATTTATATTTTTGCATGGTGTAGAATCGGCTTTTTTTTTTTTATATACAAATTAATTTATTCGGTCGGTCATATTATTCTGTGCACATATTAACATTTTTTTTATTCTTTATCGAGAAACATATTTTGCTAAAATTATATAATTCAATTATGTAAAAAAAAAAAAAAACATTTATATTATATTTAAAAATTTATTTCTAATAGTAAAGTTTTTTTTTTATTTCAATATAAAATTTTGTACAATGTTATATTGTTTAAGTAGTATATTATTATAAAGTCCAAGAAATTTTCGTAGACTATAAAGAGAAATGAATCTGTTTTTAATTAATCAATAAATTTTGAATTTTGCAATCATCTAAGATGAGTGAATAAATAGTTTTGTTTGATTTTCCTTTAAGGTTGAGAATTTGAAGGTGTTGTATAGGGTTCTTCACAAATTATAGAGAATATGAGGAACATAGGTTTGGGAGGGTATAGATCTCGGGAAATTAACACCAATTTCCTAACTTTTATGTATTAGATGCTTCTAAAGTAGATTTCAAAACATTATTTTTTTATTTTTTTTTTCAATTTCACATTCCTAGGGACTCTGAAATAATAAAGATAATGGTATAAGATGATGCATCAGGGTCAAGAACCACCCCAAGACCACTGAAGCTAGCAGATAGGATGGGTCCCGCGACCCTGTGGTCCATCATCGAGAAGGGGATATTATAGGGGTAATAGTATATAATATAATAATATAAAGAATAATTTTTGGGTTAGAATAACTGGGTTTTTGGTTTATTCTTCCTCTAGAGCAAGTGTTGTTGTTTTTTAAAACATATTAATTTTTTTTTTTATCTTATCTGTATTTAAAACCCCCTACATATCCTTAATTATCCATTGAGCTCCAAGGAGCATATAACAATGAGATCAAAATATATTATTTACCATTACAACCAAAAGGTGATAAATGTATGTATGTATGTATGTCGTTGTTATGTTAGTAGGTGAAAGCTTAAAAAAGCTTTTATATGCATCTAACATTGTGTTTGTGTACTGATAGCATTGACTTTTTATAGCGTTTCTTAACTGAAAAATGAAGATGGATATTTTAAATCAATATTTATTTTAACATTTTATTTTAAAACATGTACGATTTTTAATTTATTTAATATGATTCGTCATAATTTCCAGTGTTTTTATAGAAACCCCTAACATTAACTTAAGACCTAAAATAATTTAAAACGAGATAACGTTTTGCTATTATTTTTTGTCTTTAAGCAAGTTTGCAATCTCAAAATTGCCTTGTTGCCAGAGTTTCTTGAAAGTACTTAGACACCAGCAGTATTGTATAAGTACTCTCCGCAGTTGTATAAGTACTTTCTGTACTTCTAAACAATTCATCAGCATTTGTGGGGTCTTATCCATAGCGGTTTCGTTGAAACCTTAACATGGGTGCAATTTTGAGGGGCTCAATTAGCAGCGCCAGGCATTTGGGGCAAGTAAGATGGAGTTTAAACCTAGCGTCATAAACGCTGTTATAGATGTGGTTACAATAGTATCGTAAGCCGTCATTCGGTTCAAAGGACCACAAATTAGCTTGCAATCATTGACTTGTTTTGTGATTTTGTGGGCTAAAATTAGACACCAGTACAATGAAATACGTATTTTCTGTTGTTCTACACACTTCATCAGCATTCGTGATGTCTTATTTATTTAGGTTTTGTTGAAAACTAAACAGTCTTTATATTTAATATGTAATAAAGCAAATATATCAGAGAAAATATATTTTTTTAGTATATCACAGAATAAATTCACAGAACTCATTATAACAAAAATGAAAATGGGGATTATAACAATGTGCAGTAAGAGTGAAATTTATATTCCCCATCTGCAAAATGTCTTAGAATTGTAATTAAAACGTAATAGATTTCATTTCTCTATTTTTTTTATTACAACAGAAATTTCATTCCACAGTCATATACATATGTAAATATTTATATATACCAGCACAAGTACCACATGTAAAATAAATGGAAAAAAGTAATTTAAGATGTCATAGGTCATCAAAATATTAGAAGTTATTATTATTTAATTGTTTAAGTGATTTGCCAATGAGAAATTTTGATTTTGTTTTAGGAGAATTATTATGATTTATTTAACAAAAAAAGTTATTTAATATATGAAACAATAGAAGCATTAAGTCCAAAATTATCAACTAATAATATTCTACATTTCAAGTTTCTCAGCAGTTTTTTTTTTATGTGAAAAAGGGAATAATACTAAAATGGAACAATACTAAAATGAAAACGAAGGAATTCAACTACAATCGAATTTTATATCATTATATTAATAGCATTTTTCAAGTTATACTAAAATTGAAATAAAAAATTACTTATTATATTCCATCCGAAATGCCATCAGGATTATCAAATAATCCAGATAATATTGGTACGGATTATCGAGTTATACTGTAACAGAAATGTAAAATTATAATTTTACAATTACAATTTGATGAAAAAAACTCTTTACGTTGATGATCTAATTATGTAAATTTTAAAATTATGTACATATATATGTATATTAGGGCTATACCATTTTTAGATATTTTACAAATATCAAAATGGTACTAGCATAGTCGTAGAGGCCATTGAAAATTATTTAAAAAAATAACTTTTTTGCGGTCACCCACAAAACGCGGTAAATTTTGGAAATCATTAAAAAATTCATGTAATGTTATTGTTTTTATCCATTATGCAAATCCACGCGAACGTTAAATTTGAATTTTATTTTTATTAATAATTAAACACTATTTTACTTTATTTATAAAATATTTTTTTTTTTATTTAAAATGAACTTTTTTGGTGATTTTAAAAAATCTTTCTTGTGGGTGAGGTTTTAATTCCAAAAAGACCCGAACATTTTTTTTTTTTTGTCAATAACACAACATTCAAAATTTGGTTATAGCCCTAATGTATTTATAAATTTGCATATCGCAAATTTCCTATGGAAAAAACAATTAGAAATAATTACCATATCTATGTATATCTAATTTAGTAAAGAATTTAAAATAAAATAATTGTAATACAGTTTCAAACTCATTTTAAACAACTTCAGTTGTTTTAAATTACATATTGATATGTACATAATTAGAATTCATTACACATTGTACATGCATACATACATAAATATACATATCTTTATGTGTGCAACACGTATTTTACTCATTATTTCACCCACAAACCCAGTTTACATTGGAGTTTTTTTTTCAGAACACATTCTTTAGAGCAACAATAACAACGATTCTCACATATTAATTAGGTGAAGTTTCTGAAAAAATACAAAAAAAAAGGTAAAAGTAGCAACAACTACTTGCAACTTGATAATTTAATACTAAGCACACCATAAATTAAATTATTCTACACTCTTCTTGTACATGTAGAGGAGGCAGTATAACAATTATAATAATTATGGTCTTGCATGAATTAGATTAAAGAAACGTCAACATGCGAAGTTCGATGCCAAAACATTTCATTCCTCATTCCATCTGCAAGTGGTCAAGGTGAAATTTTACATGCAAATGGCAAATTTGTATAAATAATTTCATTTTTTTTTTTTTTTTTTGTTTGTTTATTTTCTCTTGCCATTTTCATCAATTAGAGTCAGTTATCATTTCCTTTAACACTACGTGACATTTGCTACTAAACGATTGTTAAGCGTAGTGGCAGACTGCTTGGCTTTTCCTTCGTACATATTTAACCCTATCCACAAACAATCATACATAATGATTTCAAGTTAAATGTCATAAATAAACTGTGTCACTTGGAGGTAAATAAATATATTTCTACGCAGTATATTACTACACACATTCATACATACTACATATTTTATATAGAAAATCCAAAAGTACAATAACATTTTTACTACACATTCATCCTTGAGAGCTGCAAAGGACATTTGCTAATTTTTTCTATACATGCACAACAGAATTTCACACACATATTGATGTATTTAGCACACAAAGTTTAATATTCTCTTTTAAAAGCTTTTAAGGATAAAGCTTTGTCAATGTGAGTTTTAAGAGCTCTAAGTTAGAGCCTCTAACTCTACGTCTCCACGAAGAATTTTTTTTTTTCCTAACATAAGAAATAACAGTCGGCACAATATTGTTAAGAGGTGGAAAAAACGTACATAAATATAAATTTCAATTTGTCTTTTTTAATGAAAATTTTATTTTTTTATCCGTTTTTGTTTTATTACTTGTCTTTTTGAAATAAAATTATTTAATTTTTAGAAAATAAAAATAAATTTGACAGCTTATGTTAAACATTATTGCTCAGCTTTGTGTTAAAACATTTATTGCGAAATAGATTGCGCAATATATTTCTTATTGGTCCACACGTAACATTTTGAAGAGAGATAGAATTTGAAAATTGCAGACACTAAAATGTCTGCGTGGAGACATAGAGTAATAGAATAAGGTCGCAAATATGTTATATAATTTAAAAGGGGGAGGTACAAAATTGTGTTTGTAGAAATAAATATTTGTAGAATAAATATGTATGTATGTATATCGTTAAGTTGAAATGATTTTTAAACTGAAAAAAGCGTTTACAAAAGAATAACTGAATTATATAAATAAAATATATTTTAAAAACACGACTCAAAATATTTACTCATTACGGATAATCGAGGTATCACTGTATTTATATAATTTCATTATTTTTTAAATTACTTGTATAGGATGAATCTAAGGTATGAATTCAAATAAATATCATGTCAGCACTAATAAACAGCAAGTAAACTTAAACACATTGAAAGGATCTTGTAAAATTTGTCATTGGTATGGACAACATCCGGAATTAACTACAAATTTGAAAAAGATAGTCATGTCAGACCATATAGCATCATGTTGCAATCATCATAGGAAGTTAATATTATTTCATAATTTAGGTACATTTAAATGTGCGATACACTTTGATTATTTTCAATAACGTTGATGGACCACCCTATTAAAGCTACAAACAATTTTATACTATTTGAACTCACATTTTTAAGTGAAATCCCGGGAAATCGAAAAGTCCTGGAAAATTTTCTTCTGAGCGACTTCAAAGTTTGAATTACATTTAAATTTCTCAACTTTAAAAATTTCTAGTAAGTAAATGGGATAATGGAGAGTTATGGCCATAATTAGTACTTTCTTGTTGTAGCACTATTCCTCTCTACAAAATTCCTCGGCTCTAATTGGCACATTAACTCTTAATCTTACCTAAACAGTTATATAACATAAAAACTCTTTTGGGAATCATATTTTCTTTATTAATTTTTATGATGATTGAAACGAGTATTCCTCGTCCGAAACGCATTTTTCATATTTTTGCAGCGTAAAAATAAAAAAATAAAAAAACAAATGTTTTTTATGCTATTTTGTTTTTTCCTGCTACTTCACGGTTTTTTTGCCTTTATGCAATTTTACATTTTGCAATTTTTAGAATAAAATTAGATTCTGTATTAAAAACTGTGGCAAATACAAATTTTGTCTAAATTTTTTACTTTATTGTACTGCAAAAAATAATACCAATTTGTCTTTAAAAAGTAGAGTTTAATATTTCTAAATGTTGCCATAAAATAAGCATTTATAATACCCCAACCACCTATGGTGGTGTAGGGTATAAAAATCGTATGAAGTTCTCTAACGAAAAATATTCATATACAAATATGTAATTTAATATTTTTTTTTTTTTTTTGCGAAAATGAAGTAAAAATTATATAAAAATTTAAATTTTTTAATTTTTTTCTAGTTTTGTTTATAATAACGGTATTTACCGGTATGTTAGTTTTGGTACCGGTATACCGATACCGATATAATTTAAAATACCGTTATCGATACCGTTACCGAAATAAAATAAAATTGAATACCGATACCGTTATTTGTTTCGGTTTCCAACCTTGCTATTAGGTGATAAACTTTCAAATATTTATTTTATATACTATGTATGTACATTACAGTGCCTTGATTTGTATGGGAACAAAAAAAGTTGCAAATGTTCCCTGTTAAAATTAAACTTTGATATGTTTTAAGCTAATTCCCAAAATATTTCGGTTCAATTATTTAATTTACGTGAGCTGAACCATTTTTAAAATACTTCCAAAAATATGGTTTTCGATCGACAGTATACATAGTTGTTAAATTTTTTTCAAAATAATTACAACATATGATAGAAGAACGATGTCTACTACATACTGAACACAAAATAATTTAAAATTTGTTTTTATTCTCGCGAAATTAAAATTTTAGTAAAATGTTTAATGAATTTATTTTAAATAGTATTTTATTAAAGTTTGAATATTTTGGAAAATTTTTATCGTAAATTATATTTTAGCGCATCATTGGAAAGCTCTCATTTAGTACTATTCATATGTGCATTCATTTAACCCTTTGAAAGATCTTATTACGCTTTTCATTAATTTATCAATATTTAAGTGTAATGAGTTCTTCCATGCGATTTATTTGTAAAAATTGAAAATTTAAGCTTTTGGGAACTGAATGCTTAAAATTGACCCTCTAGCTCTTAATGGGTTAATTACGCGTTATTTTCTGTAGTAGCAGAATAGACCATCCCTATGATACATTTTGAAAAATGTCCGAAATACATATATATAATTATATGTTTGAAAAAAGAAAATGTGATAAAAAATGTTTGCAAAATCTTAATATTCCGCGACTGAATAGAGACATAATAATTATTTAAATGAATATTGAAGGTGGTAGTATGCCTCAATTATAATTTGAAGTTATTTTCTTATAACTAAAATTTTGATAATAATATAGAAATAAATACGTAATTTCAGAGGTGTTTTAAAAACGGTCTAGCTCACGTAAATCTGAACATTGAGATGTAATATTTTGGGAATCATATAAGAATATACTAATTTTCATTTCTAGAGGTGTACGTTTGCATTTTATTTTTTTTTTTTTTCATAAGGCACTTTAATGTACATATGAATGTACTTATTTCTTTTATTCCTTTAATTGAATTTCGAATAAACTATTTAAATATACAACTAAACTAATTGATTTACGATGACAATGGCAACAATAAATGTCGAAATAATCCATACGATTACAAAAAATCCATTCGAAAACTAATGAGGCAAATGTAAGATGATGTCTGCCTATTTTTAGCCAAATGCACAAAAATACAATGAACGAATTCCGCCCTATAAAGCAACTCTATAACACGGATCATTTCCAGCATTAAATGAAGAGGCGATAAACCAAAAAAAAAGAAAAAAAAAAAATACTACACGCAAAGCAAAATTATGTCTATTGATGCTAATGATGCTTAACAAAAAAAATAGTTTTCGAAGATTTTCAAACATAAAAATACTTAAAATATCCATCCCTCTTTTCCATGATTTTAAAAAATAATTCTTTTATTTTAAAAATTTTCTAAAAATAATACATTTTACTTTTTGTTACAGCTCCAATATGGGCATACCAGCTGGTAATGCTGAAAATGGCAAAAAAATCTTTATGCAAAAATGTGCTCAATGCCATACTGTCGAGTCGGGTGGCAAACATAAAGTTGGTCCAAATCTTTATGGTATATTGGGACGCAAAAGTGGTCAGTCACCCGGTTATTCATATTCTGAGGCTAATAAGAATAAAGGTGTAAACTGGAACGAAGATACCATGTTTGAATATTTGGAAAATCCTAAAAAATATATACCTGGTACAAAAATGGTTTTTGCTGGACTTAAGAAACCCGAAGAAAGGGCCGATGTTATTGCCTATCTTAAAAATCCAAAATAGTTTAATATGAATTTATTTTATTTTCGTTATAAAATTATTAGAGAATACATGGTAGTTCGTATTTTTTCGTATATATACATTACAGTGCCTTGACTTGTATGGGGACAAAAAAGTTGTAAATGTACCCCCCTAAAATTAAAGATTGATTTTTTAGGTCACTCCCAAAATATTTCGGTTCAATTATTTCATTTACGTGAGCTGGACCATTTTTAAAAAACCTCCAAAAATATGATTTTCGATCAACATTATACACAATGTTTAACTTTTTGTCATGTTATGTTTTATGTTTTTTATGTTTTTCATAAATTTATCAATATTTAAGTGTAATGAGTACTTCCATGCAACTTATTTACAAAAATTGCTAATTTAACCTTTTGAGCACTAAATGCATAAAATTGACCCTTTAGCTCTTAATGGGTTAATTACGTGTTATCTTCAATAGCAGCAGGATAGACCATTCCTATGGTACTTTGAAACCTAATTTATTTTGAAAAATGTCCGAAATATATAAACTTACAATTTTGAACAATGAAAATGTGATAAAAAATTTTATTAAAATCTTAATAAAAAATGAATATTCAACTTTGTGGTAAGCCTCTATTATAATTTGAAGTTAAGTTTTTTATAACTAAAATTTTGATAATGATATTGAAAGAAATACGTAATTTTAGAGGTGTTTTGGAAATGGTCCAGCTCACCTAATTTTTAACATTGAGATGTAATATTTTGGGAATCATATAAGAACATACTAATCTTCATTTCTAGAGGGGTATATTTGCAACTTTTTTTCGTGAGGCACTTTAATGTACATATGTATATGGGCCCCATATTATGGGATTTAGTTAATAAAATTCTTATAAATCACAAAAGTCTATTCGACAATATTTGTGAATCAGAATTATTTTCGAAAAAAATCTTAGAATAAAAAGCTATTTACCTAAAGCTATTTCATAACGAAATATATAATAAAACCCTAACCGTTATCGGCAAAGAAAGTGAATCACAAAAAGTCTGATTTATTTATTTGGTGACAATTAACCCGATTTTAGACAGTAAGATTCATTGGTGTATAGTCATCTGCAGCTCTCCATCGGTCACCAATGAGCGTATTAGCAATTGGCACTTTACTGACTCTAAAGTAAGCGGGAAGAAGACGAAAAGAAGAATCAAAAATTTTTAACTGACTCATTATAACCAGTAAAGTGGTTGAGTGCGCCCAAAAGTTACACTTTGTAGCCGTTAAAGTGACTGTGTATGTAAAAAAGGGCCACCTTTTGGTCGTTGAAGTGCCTATTTGTCATTTTATTGACCCTTCGGTGATTGTGTGTGCAAAAAAGTGACACTATGAAGACGTTGAGGTGGCAATAGACTTCCTCCTAGGACAAGCCCATGTTAAAGTGACTAGTCACGTAGCTAATAAAGTGACTAGTGGTACCCTAATGTAGTCTGTTATGTAACTTGTACCTAACTGCCACCATTGACTGCAGGGCACACACTACTATACATTTGCGCTTGTGTGTGTGAAGCAGCAAAAAACTTGACTCGATTTGCTTTGAAATTAATGAGAGCAGCAGTCGAATGAAGTAGTTTACAGTGTACGTGTGAAGCAACGTTGCGTAAGAAGCATTTGTAGTCTAATCTCGCGAGTCAGGAAATTTAATTTTAATTGCGCATCTCTGTTTTATACCCATAGTTTATTGGGGAAGTTTTCTAAGAATTATTCGAAGATTACGTTTTTGACATACTCCTTTTGACAAAAAGGCATGCTATTAAAGGCACAGCCAAGGCTTATTTACTATATAGTTGATACACTGCCGCTCATCTGAATACGACATACATGTTATTCAGATTTTCCGGTTTTCCTCTCAAAATTCATAAGTTTTTACATTTTTAGTTTGGTGTTAACATTAATGTCCTTCATTTAGATTAAATAAAACATTTTTAAAGATTGCATTTATAAATTTATTAAAGTAAATTTTAAAAAAATGATTTTTTTTTAGCTCATCAGAATACGACATTTTTCTATCTATTTTATTTTGTAACAAAGTAACATCTGAAAAATATGTTTTTATTGATTTTAATAAAAATTAAACTAGTTTGTTTTGAATTTCTACAAAATGGGAAGAAAAAAGACGTTGTCAATCGAGGAAATTGGTAAAATCAAAGCCTATAAGGAATGTGGACTAAATATTTATCAAATAGCAAATGAAATTGATCGAACTCGTTGTGTGTTTAGTAATTATCTTCGTAATCCATCCAATTATGAAAAAAATATGAAAGGAGATACCTATACTGTTCTTTCGGCTGCAGATAGAAGAGCAATTATCAGAAGTGCTTCAAACTCCCAAGACTCTGCTGCTAAAATCAAAGAAAAAACTGGCTTAGCAACAGTAAAGCGTGTAATACAGAAAGCTACTATTCTCAAACGATTAAAAATTAAAAAGAAGCCACCCCTTAACCCATCTCGAAAAGAAAAAATACTACTTTTTAGCCGGCATCATATGACATGGGAAAAACAGTGGTATTTTCCGATGAAAAAAAAAATCAATTTAAAAGGACCAGATGGCTACAGTTATTATTTCCACGATTTGCGAAAAGAAGAAATTTATTTGGAGCGTCATCATAGCTGTGCTGGAGGTGTGATGGTCTGGGGTTCAGTTTCCTACTATGGAACAAACGATTTGCAATATTTTACTTCAAAAAATTAACGCGAATTTGTATATTACTGTTCTGGAAAAAGCATTTCCTCATTTTTCCAATATTTTTAGCTCTATATCATGGACATATCAACATGATAATACACCTATTCATACTGCAAATGTGGTTAAAAACTGGATTAGAAAACAAAATTTTGATTGGCCGCCATACTCCTCGTTTTTAAATATAATGGAAAATGTATGGGGATGGTTAGCTCATAAAGTGTATAAATCTGGAAAACAGTATGAAACAAAATCCGACCTAATTGAAACCATTAACAAAGCGTGGAGTACGATTTCTTTGGATTACATAAAAAGCCTTTATGACTCAATTCCAAACCGCATTTTTGAGGTTATCTCTAATAAAGGAGGTAGTACACATTACTAAAATAACCAAGAAATTAAAATTTTTAAAGTTTTTATTGAAAAAGATCGAAAATTTAAGCTTTTATTGAATTTTAATCTATATGTCGCAATGTGATGAGCCAACACTTTTAGTCATTATTTTAATTTTTTTATTTTTAACACGTGTTCCTTAATTATTATGAAAATAAAGTTTAATTTAAGTTTAAAAAAGTTAACTTTATTTATTATTCATTAGCGAAATATTAAATGCCAAAAAGCAATCTTTGTATGTGTCGTATTCAAGTGAGCACCAGTGTATGCCTTGAGTACAGCTTATTATTTATTTTTTTATTCATAAATGCGCCTTATACGACACAGTGTTGTCAACTTTTTTGGTTCAAAACGCGCCGGTCGTTATTTAAAAACGCGCTAAAAGGAGCTAAATTATATTTGAATACATTTTTTTATTATTTAGTTAAAAACAAAACAACGTATTTCATATATATTTGTTATTTTAAGTTCATTTAGTGTTTTTATGCAATAATAATTATAAAAACAATATTTAAGGTGCAAAGATAATAACTTTCATTTTAAGGCTCTTGAATTAATAAATATGTTAAATTTAAATATGAAGGTCTTAGTTCCGGCATTATCCTGCCGTCTTAGTGGCCATATACTAAGTTTTAAAAATAGTTTTATGTCTTAACTTGTTTTTTTATCCTTTAAAATTTTCCTAAGTATGAAAATTGTCCGACATCTTAAAAAATATTTATTGAAAATAAATAGAAATACAGAATACATATCGATGGCTTTAATTAGAAAAGATGTAACTCAACTTTTCGTAGTTTTACAGGAGAAGGAAAAAACTGATACAAACAAAATGAAGTTTTAATTCAAAACAAGGAGTAAAACTAGTTCTGACTTTTATTTCTGGATTTTTCTACTTCTTAGGAAAATATCTTAGATAGGGCTCTTTTCTGTTATATAAATTTAATTGCAATAAATTAATGCTATAATCAGTGTTTCAAGTGTTCAAAAAACTACAAGATTGTATCATATAAATTAAATTTTCATAAAAATGGTGGCATTCTGATGACAAGATTGTTTTTAGATATTGAAAATTGTTAAATTTTTTTAAATAAGGCTCTTTTTTTAATACAATCAGGATAGATATATATTTTATTAGTTTATAAATAAATTATTTCAAATGACTCATATCCCAAGGTTCCAAGCATGTTGTACTATTCTTGTACTATGGCTTCTTCCTGAAATTTGAGATAATGTTTTTGAAGGGTGATGAACATGGCTTCCCTAGTTGCCTAGAAGGCTTGTTACAAAGACCACTTTTAGAAATACTAACTTATTGCTCACTTTCCATTCGCTTTTTTTATTTTCATTTGGATTCCATTCGACTTTGTTTCGAAAATGTTTTCTATTTCGAAAATTATTTGCTTCACAATTTTCTTTTGCACAGTTCCATCTATAAAACCAATTTAAAATAAAGACATTCCAATACAAAAACAATCAGTATTTTGATATGTGAATGTTTCACAAAAATTATTTTCATTATAAATTCTTGAAAATTTCTTTAAAAACGTGAAAATAATAAATCAAACTTCAAGTGAGTTGGGTTTTTTTTTCAAAATATATTTGAAACAAGTTAGGTCTTTTCTAAATTTCCCTTATTTTGCAGTCTATCGCATTAAATTTTTTAAAAGATGTGTATTAAGTAGCGGTGTACCAGAGTACATAAAAAAGGGATTTCAAAAATGAATTAAGATACGCCTTTTCTATATTAAGCCAACGTTATGTATGTATAACAAAATTATTTAAACATTTGAAAACAAATTAAAAAAATGCTTAAAATCTGTATTTTCCCTTTTTTTTATTTTTATATTTTGTATAAAAAAAAAAAAAGACTATATATATTGTTTTTAAAATTCTGAAAAATATAGAAAACATGATTACGTCTAGTCTATATTAGAGAAATTTCTATCAAGACAAACGTCAAATTTTTGTTTGAGTTGCAGATAAATTTTTATCTCTGTCAATTATAGGGGAAAACGTATGTCATAATAAGCCATTCAAAAAGTACCAACAACAATCAAGATGGCGTCTTTTACTAAGCATTATCAAGTCAAAGTTGTCAGAGCTCGAGCGCTGATAATTTTCTTTTAACGCTGCAATAACACTGACTATTTCAGTCTACATTAGACAAATCTTTATCTTGATAGGATTTTGACGTTTGTCTTGATAAAAATTTGTCTAATGTAGACTCAAAGTTAAAATTTGCAAGCAAAACTAACCGAATTTAAAACGCGACAATTTAGCGCCTTTTCAAGAAAATGCGCTGATGAAAAAAAATGCGACTTTTAGAATGCTGAAAAGCGCTAAGTCTAGCGCGAAAGGCGCTGAATTGGCAACACAGACAACACTCTTCAAAAAGCTTCTTTAACAGTGATGGCGAAAATAACAAGTTATTTTTAAATATTTTCAAGACGAACTAGTATTAAAAAAGTATTATACTTTTATTTTTTTAATACTAATGAGATTAGTTTTATCATTCATATTAAAATTACACTTAGAAATTTTTAATGTTATATATTTTTTATTGCATATTCTTTTTTGGGGGTTTATGTTGTTAATTTTAGAACAAATTCTAACCGCAAACTCTAAACATTAAATACAACACTGTAACAGAAAGCTTTTTTATAAAAGTACAAAAAATTCTCTTTTAAATCAAAACTTGCTCTCTTAAATAGTAACAAAAGTACTGCCATCTGACATAAGAACGTTAGTAGTTTAAAAGCGTTATAATTTTTTTATGTCTAAATTTTTCTAAATAGCACATGAAGTTGTAGAAATTCTAAATCAAAATCATCAATAATTAATAAGAAATAATTGCATATATTAAAAACTATATTTTAGTTCTTAGTTTGATATGATACGTTTGTAAATATGTAGTAATGCTCCTTAAAGTGGTTTTACACTATAATACTTCGTATTAATACCAGAGTATTAATATCAAAAAACATATCAAAAAATGTATTAAGGAAAGTATTATGAAATGTCATATTTTTTATTTTCTTTATTTAAATATTTCTTAAAAAATTAAAAACGAAAAAATGAACTAAACTGAATATAAATCAAATTACAAACATAAAAGTGTGCGGAAATTTGCTTAAGGAGATGCAATAACGTTTTAAAAATTTCAAGATTTCAACATACAAAGTATTAAAGGTATTTATATCATAATACATTTGAAAATATTTTTTGTATTAATACAAAGTATTATAGTGTAAAACCCCCTTTACTCATTTTTTTTTTTTTTTTTTTTTTTGTTAACAAAAATAAAAAAGTCAAATAGAATTTTAAATTAGACTTAGAGCGTGTGCCAAACGGTAGCAAAGTTCTGTGGAAAATACAAATTTTCCTATGGTGAACAAATTTTACTATTATTACGTTTATACGTACCATTTACTCGCAATTAAAAATATTGCGATAAGAAAATTTTGCTGTATAAACAGTGAGTTAGTATTATATTTGTAAGTTAGTAACTCACGAAAAATAATCGTAATTGTTGAAGCTAATTGCAAATAAAACGTACAGCGTTGCCACTTCCTTTTACGTTCATAGAGTTTTCGATTATAATAATTTAATTTTTCCGATCTGGCACGACAAATAAGAAAATATATTTCTTTGTGCAATTTGCGTATAAACAGTGAAATATTTATTTGCAAGTTATTTTTATTTGTAAATTTTGAGACCTTTTTTGAAAAAAAAACACGAATTTAAGAAAATTAAATGTATTTTTAAATACTTATTTATTTTTATGAATCAAATACCAATTTTACAAAATAAACATTTAAATGAAACAACGATTTTAAAATATTTAATTTTATTATTTATTTAAAGATTGTCAAAATTTTCTATTCATTTGTCAATAATTTATGTAGCTCTATAGGCTAATGAAATTTTATTCACCTCATAATTGTCAAAAATTTACTTTCCTATATACTTTGCCACCGTTTGGCACACACTCTTAGTTTCAAATAATTTTATACAAATTTACATTTGTCTTAAATCAATCTTAGTATCTAAAGCCCAAATTACAATAGCGCGTAGTCAGCAGCATTGTGTGCTGCCATAATCAGCTGATTATTTAGAATGCACTGTTTGTTATGGTGTTGACTACATTTAAACCCCAACCACTCAACTAAAAATCATCGTATCGCAATCAGCTGTTTCAACCAGCTTTATGCAAATGTGTGTATGTAGCTATTGACACAAAAATTCTAGGTAGCGTATCGCAGAAATCTACAGAAAATAGATTTTTACGTAGCTGCCATAGTAAAATAATAAAGTACTCGCACATCTACAAAAACAAAAATTGCTTGTATTTTGTTAGTGTAAAACTACTGCCCACAATGTCAGAATGCTTTGAACGGAAAAATGAGAGAACGAAAGAGAGCAAGAAAAAAAACTCAAAAAATATTTTACATGTGAATACAAAAACAATTTGACAGTACCGCGAGGTTTGCCAATGAAAAAATTGTAAAACAGCTGGTCTTACGAGTATACTTTATTATTATACTATGGTAGCTGCGTAAGTTTTTAACAACCCTGTAGTTTATTTTGTTCACAAAATAACCGAAAACAGAGTTGTTC
Organism: Protophormia terraenovae; assembly: GCA_951394005.1. Classification (NCBI taxonomy): domain Eukaryota; kingdom Metazoa; phylum Arthropoda; class Insecta; order Diptera; family Calliphoridae; genus Protophormia; species Protophormia terraenovae. Next base: position 152,354,238 of record OX596074.1, read on the forward strand.
ACACAATGAATGTTCAAAAACATATGATACGTTTACTTTTGTTGACTAGTTGTACAAAATGTTTCACGCTACCCTTTCTTCATTCTGCGTTGCGTTGCAAAGTTGACTGGTTGGGCCTTTAGTCAGCAGCAGTTTGCAGTGCTAAATTCACAGCGCTGCATTCAGATTGAGAGTGAGCTAATAAATGAGAGGCTAAAATACAAAAGTAGAACAAAGCTAGATGGTGGTTGTAAATTGTGGCTGCCTACGCTGAATTGTAATTATAACGGCAGCAACATGTTGTGCTGACAGTGATCAGCTGATAATTTTTATTGATAATGTTGCTGACTACGTGCTATTGTAATTTGGGCTTAAGGCTAAAATTTACGTGACCACTAATTCTAAAAAAAAAATTTGTTTGTGAATACGAGTGTTAACTTTTGATTATTTAAAATACTGCTAATTTGACATCACTGCTACCCAAAATATAGTTACTCATACTTTACTCTCTTTCAATGCTTCCTTATCAATATTTCTCTTAAAAAGAAAAGGTAAAATGCGCGCGTTGATCTCATGCTCTTTTATATTTTAATTTAAATAATCAAAATTATATATTTTGTGCTTCCTCCTAGTACATTTAACATTTAGCGAAACGTTTTAACGTCGACAGTCGTTTTGTATCTTTTGTGTTCAATGTAAGTACGAAAGTGAAGTATTATTTTTTTTGTCTATTGGCTAATTTATTATATGAGAATTTTGTACGAGAAGAGATTCTAGAATTAATTTCTGATTGGAAAATTACCCCAAAAAATTATAGTGAACAAAAAAAAAAAACGAATAAGTGAAGAACAAACAATTCTTTTAATAAATTAAAGGTGTTGTATAATAAATAATATTGAGATTATATATTTCTTTTGACACTTGATTAATTTTTGAAACCAAGAAATCAATGTATATTACATAATTATATTTCCATATATACGCTTTTAGATAATATTTTAGAGTGATTAAAAGATGACAGTAATTTTTAATGCCAAAGAAACTAAAAATTAAAAAAAAAATTAATTCATGTGATTTTTTCTTAACAGTTACATAAGAGCAAAAAGAATTTACAAATTATTGTACGTATGTTTGTGTGTATAAAATGTATTTGGGTGAAATTCCTAAAATTATATTCGCAATAATTTCACTTTTATTTCTTAGAAAAGTGTTGTGAATGAATTAAGAAAATACGAAAATAATTTAAAAAATTATTTAATCATTACAAAACAAAGATCAATGTCATTTTATTTACTTTTCTCATTATTTTGTAAATGAGTGTTTTTTTTTTTTTTTCATTGCGAATGTCACTAAAGTTCGTTTTACGTATAGATGTACATATGTAGTTCTCTTATTTAAATGATGACGTATTGTCTGGTTGTCTCATATTTTTCATTATTTTTCGCTGCAGCTTTTTATGATCAAAGTCTAAACACGTGGTTGTAAAACAGCTTTAGATGTGGCAGTTTTATACAATTAGTTTTCCTTTTAATTTATAAGTTTATATTGGAAATTTGTTAGCATTTTTTTCATTTTAATAAAAGTAAAGTTCTTGATGTAAAAGTACTTTAGTTTTATTAGAGAAATACTTATGTAATAAATGGGTGGTTGAAAATTGGTTTTTGCTTTTTTCTCTTTTTTTTATCTCACATTTGGTTCTCTTTTTTTATTTCTAGAGTTAAAATAAGTTTTTCTTTGGCTTTTACCCAAATTTTCAATGTTATTTGTTTTGTAAAAATTTTAATTTTTTATTAAAAAAAAATAATAATAATAAAAAGAAAGTGATTTTAGAAACGCAAGGTTGTGATGTATTTAGATTTCGTGCTAATTTTTTTATTTATGTAAAATAAAATTGAGATTAGTACTAGAGGGTGTTTTTCTTTGCTTTTGCAAAACTAAAGAGAAAATTCGTAAAATCAATACATTAGGTATTTTTTCACCCCCAAATGTTACATTCATTATTAAAATGAAAAAATATGTAAACAACTTTTCTTAAAACTAAAAAATTCACGTGATGTGATTGTAACTAGTTTTCATTCAGCAAGAAGATATTTGATTAAAAACATAATTTCCAACACAAATCAAGTTCAAATAGTTGCACGCTCTTTGTTCTATAATACAAATTTCATCATATTTTAAGTTTTTGCAAACAAAACGGAAAACATTTTTTAATAAAAAGCAGTAAAATATTTGTAATAGCAAGGTTAAAAAACACTATTAAATATAAAAGGCTGCGTAATTATTTCGTGAGTATATATTTTACGTAGATACACATGTTCGTGCAGTATTTGTATAGTTTTTTGTGTTTATGTATTCTAACTTTTTTTGTATTTGTATTTTTTTTAATAGTTTTTTTCTCTTTGTTATTTTTTGCGCGTGTACTTTTCTATAGTATTTCCATTGGTTCCCAAATATTTTTATTGATTACATAAAGGCTCGTTTAATTAAGAGAATATTATCAGCTGATATGAATATTAGTTGCAGTGTTTAATCAAATGTTAACAAAAGTTAATTGTTGTGTTAGTTAAGTAATCAAGAGGAATATTATTAATCATATCAATTAAATTTTTTAGTACCAAACAAGATTTTTTTTTTTAATTTCACATTCGACCTATCGATCTTACAAAAGAAATTTTGATCTCATTAAGTTTATGTATATTTAGTTTAAAACATCAAAATGATAATTTTCAAATGTTCTATTATTATTTATTTTTTTTATTTGATTTACTAATTGCTGTTTGAGAACAGTTTCCTTATATTATTATTATTTTTCAATGTAACCCAACAAACACACTGATTCAAGATTTTGCTAGATAATAAAGTTGAAATATGTAAAAATGAACAAGTATTCATGAGTAAACCATTTTTTGTTTACACTTTACTTCAGTAGTGTTCTTGGATAAAAACGTAAATTTAAGTCAAAGTTAAATTTTTCTTGAAAATTTTAAATTAATTCAATCATTAATATCATTAATCCTTATTCAAAATAAAAAAGTATACATGCTAATTAGTGACTAACATTTAGCTATGGAAACTTACATACAAAAAACTTAGCCACTCGTGAGCAATTTGAATACCGCTATTAGTTTAAGTTTAAAATAATTTTATATTTGATGTTTATTTCATATTTGTTTACCTCATATTTTTTAGCATGTTTTAAAAAGATATACATTCATACACATACTACTATTATTACTTTTAATACGTTTAATGTCCAAGGAGTTGGAAGTGGGATGTTCAGAACTTTTAAATACTTTATGTCTCTCAAAAACTCCAACAATAAAAAAAATCATTTTTTGATTAAGTAAACAATTTCAGAGATTTTATGTGGATTTGTTTCAAAAATTTTTTAACATTTTTTAATTGCATACTGATGATTTTCCTTAATCAAGCAGGAATGTGATATAAAACGAATCGATTTGAAATCTAAAAAATATATGGTGTATTTATTTTGTAGTTTTCTTTATTGATTAAAATTAGTTTAATAAATCACTTTTTTTACATAATTTTTTTTATTACATAATTTTTTATATTTCTCTAAAATTATTTCGTTATTTTTTTATATGGGTCATATATTCTAAAAGAAAAATAAATATATTCTAAAGGAAAAATAAATAAAAATGAAATCGATCGAAATTCATCACAATCTTTCAAACCGATTCGATTTGATTACCTGATAATCAGGATATTTTTTACAAACGTTTAAAGGTTGTTGATATAACTCTTGTTTCTACATCATTAATTAGAAATTGTGGGTATTTCACTTAAACTTAATTTATTCCGTTGTTTGTTAAAACGGGAAAAACCGTTTCGGTATAACTGCTAGACGACTGACTTTATTGTATTATTTTGGTCCTATTTTTTTTAAATATTTATGTGTAAAAAATTTAAGTATCTAAATTTTTTGTGAAAAACTGCTAAATTTTAAACCGCATTGATCCTAAATTTTCGTTACTTCAGTAAATGCGCGCCCTAAAGTCCTTTCTTGCTATTTATATTGCTCCTTTGCAGAAATATGAAAAAACCCGAAGAAAGGACCTATTTTCATTTTGAGCTCACGAAAGGATAATGTCAGGACCATCATTTTGAGAAGCTATATATTAGAATGAAGTAAATTTTCATTTGAGCTGTTCCCAGCTCGATACCATATTTTCTCTAAATACAAACGGGGTCACCCTAATGTATATATTGTATGTACATTTGTACAATCTTAAAATAACAATCGCCATAGAAATGTTGACATTGTTACATTAAATTGAACATAAATAAATAATATAAATAGTAAAAGAAAATTTTATTTCTTTTAAAATTCGCTTTATTTTTAGTAAAACAATTGGCATTTGATTTTAATCATTTTTGTATTAATCACCAGTTTATCTGCAAAAAAGTTGTATATAAATTATCTCCTATAGAAAACCACTAGCCAATTATCTCTTATCTCTTCCCGTATGACGTAATAATTCTCGTAATAGATACTTTTGTTTTTTTTTTTTATCACGAAAACTTATGCAAACAAATTTATTAACACTATAAACCGTTTTAATTCTTAACATTCACATGTGATTTATCTAATTAATCTGTTTGTTTATTTTTAGAGTCCGCACTTTATAAATTCAATAACTAAACATGGGTGTACCAGCTGGTGATGTTGAAAAGGGCAAGAAAATCTTCGTTCAACGTTGCGCTCAATGCCACACTGTTGAAGCTGGCGGCAAACACAAGGTTGGGCCCAACTTGCACGGTTTGTTCGGCCGTAAGACTGGCCAAGCTCCCGGTTTCGCCTACACAGATGCCAACAAAGCCAAGGGCATTACCTGGAATGAGGATACCCTCTTCGAATACTTGGAAAACCCCAAGAAATACATCCCAGGCACAAAAATGATCTTCGCCGGTTTAAAGAAACCCAATGAACGTGGCGACCTCATTGCCTACTTGAAATCTGCCACTAAGTAAATTTCATCATTTTAAAAACTCCCACAAACAACAACAACATCAACAACAAAACAGTAATTAAATTTAGTAGCAACAACACACTACCAACAACCACCAATCAATTAAACAAACAACAACAAAAACAAACACTATCATCCTATTATTTAAGTTTAAGTTCGAAAGTAGAAATAAAAAAATAAAAAAACTAAACTGACCTCTGTGTATATTCTCAAGATTTAAAAAAAAAATATGATGTAACAGAAATCCCAAGAAAAGAAATTCCTGTTGTTGGAAATTTAAATCTGCTTTGCAAAAAGTTTTTGTTTCTGAGTGCTAAACATGTAATTTATATGTACAAATATTTACTTGAAAACTTTTAGCGAGTCGATTTATAAATTTACAAAAGAAAAGGATATAACAATGTCAGTTAACTTAAACCAATATTCTTCATAGAACAATTTTAATTTTATTTAAATTAAATTTTATGTGAAAAAAATAAAAAAACAAACAATTATAAGTTAATTTAATAAAAAACATAAAAATAACTAAAAAAAAAACAACTAAAAGCTAAACGTGTTTCATTTTTTCACATGTAAAACTATATAAAACAAATAAGATTTTTGATGAGGGTCTTGTAGTGTAATCACTTTACTACTTTAATATCAAAAGCAACAAAATTTCAAATTTTAAAAATGTACACAAAATTTTAAAATTTATTGCTATTTTTTTAAGTAAATGGCAGTTTATAGTAAAAATATCTGAATACAGCATTACTTTGAGTCTACTTAGACAAATTTGTATCAAGACAAACGTCAAATTTTTGTTTGAGTTGCAGATAATTTTTTATCTCTGTAAATTATAGGGGAAAACGTATGTCGTAATAAACCATGCAAAAAGTACCAACAACAATCAAGATGGCGTCTTTTACCAAGCATTATCAAGACAACGTTGTCAGAGCGCGAGCGCTGACAATTTTCTTTTAACACAAATTCAGTCTACATTAGACAAATCTTTATCTTGATAAAATTTTGACGTTTGTCTTGATAAAAATTTCTCTAATGTAGACTCAAAGTTATTTACACATATTTTTGTTATTTTTTCTTTTACTTATAGTTTTTTTTAATAAGAATTATGATTTTTAATAGTTTATATGGAATAAGTAAAGTGGACTCAAAGTTACTTTGAGTCTACATTAGACAAATTTTTATCAAGACAAACGTCAAAAACAATGTGAATCTATACAAGGTAGGTTCAGTTAAACAGCTGATTATTATTTATGGTTGTTACAGCTGTCAAACTGCATACATAAAAAACATTTATGAATTCGCCATATTGTTGTTTTTGCACAATTGTTGCCATCTTCCATAAATTCGAGTTAATTTTTACGTTTGTCTTGATAAAAATGTCTTGATAAAAATTTGTCTAATGTAGACTCAAAGTAAAGCAAAGCTTGCTATGACCAGGGTTGTCAAATTTTTTTGAGCCTCTGTCGCCAAATTGTTAATCAGAAATCGCCAAAATTAAATTTTATTTGTTTTTTTGAGAAAAACTAAAATATTAACTAAAATTTTTAGTTCTTAAAATTTTAAAATGTAAATTCAGCTTTAACAAAGCCAATAATAATTGATTAAAAATAAAATTATAAATTTTAATACACTTTTCTGACATAACTCCATTTTAGGTCAACAATTTTAAAAATTTTTTATATTTTTTAACAGAATAATTCTAACATATAATGAACGATTGTCCTTTAAACTCATAAATTGTTTCGAAGAATTAATTAATTCATAACGTTTTCTTTACATTGTGACCTATAAAATCTTAATATACATATTTGAAAGATGAAAGAAAACAAATTATCAAACATTTAGTGAAGCTATTTATAAATTTTACTAGGTCAGGGGTTTTTACAAGCTCTTGCTTCGTGACCCACTTGAGAAGTTATAGTTTGAAAACAACCCACAGGCATTTTGGAGTAGCGAAATTTCATTTTATTTCTGTTTATTCAAGAAACAATTTATAATTTCATATAAATACGTTGCTTTCTTCCTGAAATTCACAAAAATAATCATATTAAAAAAGAAAAGTACTTTATTTAATTTAAAACAATATTTATATGTATCCACTATGACCGGATACGCAACGTCGAGCAACCCGGTATACTGTCAAGGTGTACATCTTAAACCGCACAGTTCCAAAAAAATTAGTTTGGGCAGAGAAAATATGTAATAATGACTGTACTTAGAAACCTAAAGAAATTTTGGTATTTTTAGGTTAATATGTTATTAAAAAGGACAGAAATTTCGTTATACATAGAGAAATATCTTCTTCAATTCAACGTTTTTGCATGGAAAAAATGCGAAATATATTTTAAAACTTTTGAAGGATTGGATTAAACGTTATTGCTTAAAATGTTTGCTTAACATTTTTTAATCATATGGTCTAATAATCAGACGCAAGATCTGTGGAAGATTTTTTATGCAGCTTCAAAATAAGTGCAGTCCAAAGTGTTGTTTAGTCGACAAATTCAAATGGAAATCGTTCCAGAGAAATCAGTTAACAATATAATCGTATTAAAACTACTAAATTAAACGGGAAATGTAAAATATAGAACAAAATGAAGCAATATATGAATATGTTGCTATTGTTGTGCACATTCCTAAATGAAGATTGTAGTGTTTTATTACAGACAAAGTTAAAGTACTTTAAATGTTTGAGTTTTTGTTAATCCTTAAATATGTATATAATTTGGTAAAACTATTTTAGTTGTAAACCAAATATTCTAAAAAATAAAACTATTCTTCGATTTACCCTAATTTTGTTGCTTTTGTTCTGCACAGCACTGTATGTACCAAATTTCATTAGGGGCTTAAAAATTTAGATTTGTACTTTTTTCGAACATCGACAAAGAAAATGAATTTGTGTAGAACAGAATACTTTAAATTGGGGTTCCGAAGATTTTTTTTGTGCATTACAATTATTAGCTCTAATTCCTAATATCTGAACCACATATAGTGGTGTATGATTTAAAACTTATTCTGAACGTTAACACTTGTTTATACCAATTTATTTAGAAGGTGTAAGCAATTAAATTCGTCTTCTGTCCTTCGTCAGAACCATTTTTGTTCTTGTTTTTCTGCTTTAAAAAGTCCATGAGGTATTTCAGGATAACCCCATATAAGTATCAATAAATGTTGCAATTGTTATTTGAACTTTCTGACCTAAAAATGGATGTAATTACTGTTTTACAATATATATAAATACATATATATATATATATATATATATATATATATATATATATATATATATATATATATATATATATATATATATATATATATATATATATATATATATTTATTTATATATTTATATACAATTATTACAACCATTTTTAGGTCAAAAAGTTCAAATAACAATTGCAACATTTATTGATACTCATATATATATATATATATATATATATATATATATATATATATATATATATATATATATATATATATATATATATATATATATATATATATATATATATATATATATATATATATATATATATATATATATATATATATATATATATATATTATATTTTTATATTACCCAGCTAAAACCTATCATATATTTATATATATGGTGCATATATGAAAGTATATGGATATATATGGCACTATGTATGAAAAAGTATATACTCCAATATGGAAATATTTGCGATATATAGACTCATATATGAAAGATATATAGAAAATTTTACCATATATGGAACCTTACATGAGAATTTGTATTTATACATATATGGTGTCATATATGAAATTATTTTTCATATATTAGTAGATATATGATCTACATCGAAAATACCCAGCTGAAAAAATTATGTATGAATCATATATTTATCCATATATGAAGATCAATATATGATTAGATCATTTCATTTCGGTACTAAAATAGAAACATCATTTATTTATTTTGCTTATTAAACATATATGTTCAAACATTTAACTCCTTAAAATTTACAAGGAAATAAAAATATATAACTCTAAAAGCAATTTTTTGTGTCAAAATTTACTCATATAAACTAAATTAATTGGTTATTGTCCTCGACAAAATTTAATATAAACAAGAAATTGACATAAAAATAATAAAACAAAAAAAATTTTTTCTTAAGAATAAAATATTCAACAAATCAAACAAAATTTCTAAATTTTAAAAAATTGTTACGAGCAAAATTTTCCGACTTCTTCTACAATTAGAGAACCCCATTTCATCATTAAATTCAAAGGAAGGTTATATAGAAATATTTTGTTGAAATATCCTGTCACTTTTAATATTTCTATATTTGATAAATATTGAAAACCAGATTAAAGAATCTCAAAATCAAATTGTTGAAATATCCTGTCACTTTTAATATTTCTATATTTGATAAATATTGAAAACCAGATTAAAGAATCTCAAAATCAAAGGCACTGCTCACAATTAACAACCCCTCGGTCACTCAGTTAATCAGAAGATTTCAAAGATGGTACGTATTGAAATGTTTTGATAAATATCATCTCATGTTTAATATTTGATACAGAATTTGCAAATCTAATAAGAGGGAATTTTAAAATCCAAAACGAAAGCTCTTCTTCAATACCTAGCAACTGTCTCAGTCTGAAATAACCTGGAAATCAACATATGTAATATTTGAGGATCGTGAGGATTTTAAAAAAAGTTTTCTGTAATTTATTATCAAAATCTTCAAATGTGACAAGTACTAAAACAGATTATTTATTCAATCATTTTATTTATTACTCGAATAAAATTCGTGACGATGTATCCTCAAGCATACCTCACTCATTCTCATCGATTAAGCCCTTCCCTGAATTTTTCAGGTGATAATTTATGTGTAAATGAAACATTTTTGTTGTAATTTTTCATTTTCAATTTGTAATAAAATTAAAAAAAAATAAATATAAAATAAATTTCATTCACAATAAGGCTTTTAAATATATATGTATGAATTAAAGGACTGCGTAAGACATCATTTTTCTTAAAAGTGTCATAGGCAAAAATTTGATGCTGTGCTGTGTTATGCATTGGCTAATGTAGTGTTATGTTGTGTCATGCTTTGGCTAATGAAGTGTTATTTACAGTCATATCGAAATACGCTTACTGTCATCGCATGTCATGGTAATGTTGTGATATGCTTTTTCTACATTCAGGTCATAGTATAATAATAAAGTATCCTCGTAAGACCAGCTGTTTTACAATTTTTTCATTGGCAAACCTCGCGGTACTGTCAAATTGTTTTTGTATTCACATGTAAAATATTTTTTGAGTTTTTTTCTCTTGCTCTCTTTCGTTCTCTCATTTTTCCGTTCAAAGCATTCTGACATTGTGGGCAGTAGTTTTACACTAACAAAATACAAGCAATTTTTGTTTTTGTAGATGTGCGAGTATGGTAGTGCATGCTAACATTTGAGTTTGTATGCAGATTTAAAAAAACTACCACCAAAGATAGTGTAAGAAATACTTACACACACATACAAATATGTATGTATGTATGAAGTGTAAACATTTGAGATTCGATGGTGATTGAAAAACATTTTGAAAATCAAATAAAAAAAATAAATAAATTTTATGAAAAGTAAAAGAACATTTCCAATTGTTTAGTACAAAATATAATAAAATTTAAATTCTTAATATTATTATACTGATTGTTTCATTGAGTTGCAGAAATATTTAATTAAAAGGCAGTTTATTGTCTTTCAATTACTTGTACTGTTCGTAGAGTTGAGTTGTCTTATATTTATGTAGTAAATAGATGTAAATGTAAAAAATCTTGAAAAAAATGAAGTACAGGTAGTTATAAAATTTTTCATAAACAAAAAGGTTAATGAAAAATCCAATGAAAAAACTAAAATTTGTATTTTCTTCTTTTTAGATACTTTTTATTACCTAGCATCATGGTACCCATAAAAATATTATTTTCTATAAAGTATTATTAGGTAAAACAAAAATGTTCAATTGGGTTATTCTTTATTTTAAATAAATTCATTCAACACAAAAATGGAATTAATTTGAACACAAAATACGATATTTTTATAAACATTAAGAAACTTGTCGAAAACGAAAAATATTAATAGATTTGAATTATAGTAGTTTTTAAAATAAAAAACATAATTTCGTCCAACACAAATTTTTTCCATAATATTCTAAATTTTCTAACAACGATTGCATTAAGTTATGCAATATACTTACTTATATACATAAAATTAAGATATCAAATTACAAAAATATATATAATTTAAACCACGTATTCCCTTAAAAAAATAATAATTATTGTTTACCCGTTTTTAAATATTAGTTATTTATAACTTAATTTAAAATGTATGATTTATTTCGTTAAGGAATAATTCAAAAAAAAGCACACACACAAAATTCCTTTATGTAATTGCCTACCTACTATATACCATATAAAATGTGAAAATGTCGCAAGTGTCACACGTGTCGCATGTGAGACAAAGTCACTTCAAACGTACAATGCCTTTCTTCGTTCATGTGTGACACTTCATTTTTAAGTTGGTGTCTGTGTGTGTCTTTGCTCGTATTTTAAAATGCCTTCGTATGCTATGCAAACAAGAAAAAAGAACATAGCACAACATAACAATGTTAGGTGTCGCACTAATATTCATAACACGAATGTCATCCATCGCTGTTCTTTAGTATGAATGAATATATGGATATATGTATGTATATGGTCATATATCTCCATATACCCTCAATTTTCGGATCCAAACATATATGAAAATCCATATATTTATTATATATGATCCATACATAATATTTTTAGCTGGGTAATTTATTTCTTGTATTTTTCTTTATCTTTCTTTAAAATTGTTAGGGAAAAAATTCTACGAAATTCAAACCTTTTTTTTTACTTTTTATATCTTATTCGTAATAAAAGTTGTCTACATATTTTTACATTTATTTGTTTCTTGTATTTTTCTTTATCTTTCTTTAAAATTGTTAGGGAAAAAATTCGACGTGCAAAATAATATCATTAAGATATCCGTGTCTTGTACTTCGTTTACAAGTTATATGCCTTCCAGACGGATAGATATCGCTAATCGAAAGCGATTCTAAGTCGATTGTTAATACTATAGCCAACTTTTAGTGCATTACAAAAGTCTGCATAATTACCTCAGTCATCTTTGGTGTTTAAATAGATGGTTGAGGTATTATGCTGACTGGGTAAAGTATATATTATATTGGATTCAAATGCATTACTACTTAATCGTATCAAGTATTTCTAAGAAATTAGAAAAAGAAAACGGTTTCATTTATTCACCTACATTAATCGATAATAGAAACAAAGAAAAATACAGTTTATATATATATATATATATATATATATATATATATATATATATATATATATATATATATATATATATATATATATATATATATATATATATATATATATATATATATATATATATATATATATATATATATATATAAACCATGAAATCGAAAGAATTTTTAAATAAATTATGAACAGTCACCAGAAACTCATACCTAAAAGCAAGTAAAAATTTAAAAATGAGAATTTTCATTAAAAATAACAAACTATATTTTGAAAAAACCTTAAAAAATAATATGTTTCATGGAATAAAAAAATATTGAGGTCACTCTTAGACATGTTTTATATACCAATGGAAGCACCTTCAAAATAGCTTTTAAATGATACCACATTTTCAATATGTTGCTTTGGGAGAAAAAAAAAAAAAAGTAACATCAGGAAACATATCAGAGCAAATTTTGAGGGGGGTAACAAAAGTCACTTTTTTGAATGAGTCGCCTTAATATATATATATATATGTTTTTGGGTTTCATTATCCTTTTCAAGCTGTTTGCCCAAATATTCCCTAGGGAGATAAAAAATTAAAGAAATAAAAAAAGCTTGAATTATCTTGAGGATTCTTTTTGCTCTAAATTTAGAAATAAATTGCGAACATTTTGATTAAAGTTATATATTATTGATGTACATATATATATATATATATATATATATTTTCTTTTATATTTTACATTGCATTTGACTTCTTTTTTTAGTTTTATAACTGCAAAAGTTACATACATCCATTGATTGGTAAATGTCTAGATAAAATATGAAATAACATAACATTTAATATTAACTTAAAACATAATTTATTTGTAGATAAACAAAACAAAAACAATAAAACACAAAAGAAGGAAAACCGGAAAGGACCAATAAAGCCTAATTAAAAACTAATTTAAGATGGCCATTTGTTTTTATGATAAATATTCTGAAAATACATACATTTCAACGTTTGTATAATTTATTTATTTAATTATTTAATTTATTTTATTTATTTTATTTATTTTTTAACTACAGTTTACAATACTTTCTTTTCTAAAATAAACGGCGACAAGGATATGCCATAAACGTCATAAATAATTAGCTTTTTGAACAATTGAGAATATTTACAAACACAACAAAACTAAAAACTTTTGCACAAAATCTTATTAGAAAAATTAAAACAAAATGAAACAAATTTTGGAATGATTTTGATAAACAATAAAAGAGAAAATCAACTTATTAAAAAAAAAAAACTATAGTTGTGGTTGTTATTTTGATAATGATTTCAATAACAACTTATTTCAAATATTTTGCAAATGGGGGGAGAAGTTCTTAATTTTCACTTATATTTTAATAACATTATTTTATTATTGTTTTTTAGTATATTTTTATAGTATTTGTTGTATGATTAAGTTTGCGGCAGGTTAGAAATTTTTTAGGCCTTGCCACTGATTGGTGCAGAACCCTGTTTTTGGGTTTCATTATCCTTTTCAAGCTGTTTGCCCAAATATTCCCTAGGGAGATAAAAAATTAAAGAAATAAAAAAAGCTTGAATTATCTTGAGGATTCTTTTTGCTCTAAATTTAGAAATAAATTGCGAACATTTTGATTAAAGTTATATATTATTGATGTACATGATGAGTCTTATATTATTGGGCGGACTACTTACCAATTGTGCACCATCAATTTTTGTACAGCCAAAAGGGCTTCATAACGTACATTGGGATCTTCATGACCCAACAATTGCATAACAATTTGTTTACCACCTAATTGCTCCAATACGCTAAAAAATAAGAGTTAAAATATTGTTGTAAGAAAAGGTAAATTTGTTATATAAATCTGAAAAATTTATTTTATAAATCTCTGGCTCTTTAGCAACTTTCAATAGAAATCTGTATTCAAAATATCTTTAAAAATTCAGCATCAACTTACTGTTTTCCTCTGGGATAATGACGTACATACTCGCCAATATCGAAGCAAGCTACGGACAAAATAATAGCATCCTTAGAGGTTTCCAAAAGATGTACCAAGATGCGCAACAATTCATAGTTCTTTTCATTCAAACGTTGAGCATTCTCACGCCAAAATTTGGCTGATTTGTGTACGGGAGACCATTCTAAACGAGCGCTGCGCAATTCAGTGGCATATTCATCGAACGAGCTAAGATCTTGTACAGAGTTTTGCAATTTCTCTGTAAGATATTCTACATCAGCGGTAATGTCCTCATCGTCGAAACGACGTTGTTCTAATATGGACAATTGTTTCAAGACCTTACATTGAACCATGGCAATACAATGTTCTTTGGCAACTTGATTATCGGTTGGTTTTTCGATCAAATTGCGGAAAACTGCCAAAATAATACGAGTTACCTAAGAAATTTAATTTAAACTCAAAAAATTATTCATATTTTTCATGTAATTTATATAAAAAATATTTCACCTTTTCCTTAGCACAGTCATTCAGAATATCAGCCAAAATGGGAATAACGCTGAATTTATTCATTTTGGTGGCCAACAAAGGATTGAAGGTCAATACCCACAAACAGAATACCAATTGGTATTGAACCTAAATTTATTTAAAAATTAATTAAAATGCACATATTACTATAATTTTCTTGCGACGATTTTTCAAAACTCACCTGGAAGTTGACACGGGATGACAGAATACGAATTAAAGTGCTGATACCATCGACACTAACGAAAGCAAAACGATATTCATCAATACGCAACATCATTTGCAAACAACGGGCCACAGATTGTATATACTCATTAGCCTATTTGTTGTTGTTGAATTATTTAATATTTGGTAAATTTAAAAATATATATTTGGTTAATTATTTGTACTGGGTACTTAAATTTGTTAGTAAAAATTACTTTTTTTTTTTAAATAAAAACCATAAACGACGTCACCAAACGTAATAGAAAAGCAAAAAACAAAAAACCGTCACCAAATAATTACAAATTTTTTATTGAACAAATAAATTGTAACGCGTTAAAAAAATAAGTAATTGAAAAAATTAAAAATCACAATGTGGTGAAAAAAAGTAAAAACTAATTTAGCTCTGATTAAAAAAATATTTATACATACATTCATATTTTAAATTTCTATTCGAAACTATTAACTATCTAACATTTTAATGGCTGTTCGAAATTACAAATTTCTGTTTAAAAATGCATTTAAAATTTCTTGAAACTAAAAATTTGTTAAAATTTTGGTGATATATGTAGAAATTGAAAATAATTTACTGAGTAAATTAAAAATCTTCATTCAACATTTTACAAAATAATAGGGATATGAGATTAATGAACATTTTAAATTATCAAATTTCAGATTAATCAATTATTAAATAATTTAAGATTAATCGATTAATTTTAATTTCATAAGTTTGAATAAAATTTGGAATAATTTGAAATTTGGTTATCTTAATTTTTTTAATGTTATTTATACATTTATGCAATTCACAAAATATTATTTGATGTATTATGTTATTTGAAATAACACATTATTTAAAATTTTTAATATTTATATGGAAACAAAGTAGTTAATTCAACTCTTTGACTTTTATATACTTTGTATTGAAATATAAAAGATCATTATAACAATGTGAAACCAATGATTATCAATTCATTTAAAAATTTAGTTTAAACATTTTTTGATTTCTTCCAAAAAATTAATTTTTTGATTTCTTCCCAAAAATAAATTTTTTGATTGCTTTCAAAAAATAAATTTGATTTTTTTCCAAAAAATGTCTTACAAAAAAAAAAAAAAAAAAAAAAAAAAAAAAAACAATTTTTCACTAAAACTTTTTACTAAGAATTAAATTTTTCATTAAAATTCGGTTTTGCACTAAAATGTTAATTTTTTTAAAATTCGATTGTTTACTAAAATTCGATTTTTGACTTAAAAAAAATCCAAAAAAATCCAATAATAAAATCAAAAATTATAATATTAATACACAAGGCTCATATAAATAAATATGCCTTGTTAATACATTTTTAAATAACAGAAAATATTTCAAATTTGATTAATAAAATAAATTAAAAAAAAGTAATAATTAATTAGAATTTATAATAACTTGAATTGTTGATTAATCGATTAATCTGTATAAGAGAAAGTTTAAATAACTTTAGTTGCACATTTCTAATTGTATATCTATTCAAAAATAAAATGTTTATCCAAAACTGATAATTTCCATATGAAAATAAATCATTTTATTTTTATTTAAGAAAGAAACTTTTCACCACTTTTTTTCACATGTAATTACATGACTTAAACAACATGGTATACAATTGTTTTTACAACATTAAAAGCCATTTTTATATATAACTTTAAATCATTTTAAATATTTTAAGCATTGAAAGACGGTTAGTAGCGTTAGTAATAAAGTAAAGGAAAAAAGGAATATTGGGAAAAAAACACCTAAGAATCCCTAAATTTTACACAAACTATAACTGACAAGGTGCGGTTTGTGGTTTGTTCAACAAAAGTGTGATGGTGCAAAACATTTACATATCACACATATTTCGATTCCTAAAATTATAATGAATGGCTATTCCCGTTTATGTTTTGATTTTTTGATTCAGTTTCTGTTTAAACTTAATATACACTAAGAAACACTACCGGTATAATAGTTTTGCCCTCAGCAACAGCAGCTTGTTGTTCGGGTGATAACTCACGATACGACTCGTTAAGGGGCTGATCATGATGGGCTCCATATGGACTATACTGATTACCGTGGTGATCTTTGCCATGATGATCTTTGCTATGTGCATGTGAGTGAACCACAATAGTTTGGACACGTTTAGCTAAATTAGCCATGTCATTAATGTAGGCCTTGCACTGTTTATTTGATAATTTGTTTAATTTTTTTTTTTTTTTTTGAGTTAATATTTCACACATATATATTAAGTTTCAAAAAAAAAAATGCATTTTTTTTATTATTTTAAATATTTGTGCATTATTTTTAAAAGATAGTGGGATAGTGTTGTTGTTGTTGATTGTAGAGACGTTGGTGTTGTTGGTATAACAAGTGTATTTGTTTAATTATCATTGTTATTGTAGTCGATAGTTGTAGAGAAAAAAGAAAAAAATTTAATTTAATTTGTTTATTTTTTAATCTATATAAATTAGTTTTTGATTTTATTCTTGGCAACCAGAAAACAGAACACAAACATTAAGTCCATTCAGGTGCGATTTTGTTTGATATGTTATTAACAAGAAACCGCCTTAAAATTATGAAAAAGTTTTTCGAACATAATTTATGCCTAATTTTTTTATAATGACTCCCTGATTTTATTATTATTTTTTTTTTGTTTTCAAATGTAGCTTTTGGGTTAGTTGTAAAAAAATATGTTCAATGTATTTTATTTTTGTTGTGTTCGTTTCACTTTATTAAACAAAGTGCAAAACTACTGTAGATGTTGAACCAATAAAAATTAAAAATTCATTTGAATATTTCAAGAACAAATTTGTGCAAAATTATGTGTGTATGATTAATTGTAGTGCATATTGTGCCTTAATATATATTTTTATACGATTTCGGAATGAGCCATTCTATATAACATGCATAATAGTCGATTTTATAAAAACTTATATTTAAAAGATCACATCCAAAAATATAAAAAATATAATTACAAAAATTTCAAACAAAGACATGCAGATTTTTAAAGCAGTACTAAAACCTTAAAACTTTACAGAATTAATGTTTTTGACTTAATTGGTCGAATTAACACTTTTTATTATTTATTTTCCAAGAATATAAAAATTTAGGTCATATTCATAATAGATTAATTTAAATTTTTAATACATATATGTTTAAGAGCAAATACAATAATTAGATGGAAATTAATGATGTTAGAAAAAAAAAAATGATTTAAGAAAAAGAAAACGAGTATGTATGTGTATAAAAACAAAACACTAAATAAACTAAAGATAATAAATGAATATAAAACTGTACACAGAAATATATTTTAATTTCTTCTACAACAAAATATATATTTATATATAAGAATACGCGATTTAAGAAAATAAATTTAATTACAGTAAACACCAATTTAATATACTACGTATTTTGTTTATATAAACTACGATTGTACAAAAAATAAATTAATACATGTTGTAGAAAAAAATCAAAAAATATAAATTGTAATTGCCGAAACCAAACGATTAAAAAAAATAAACTAAAGTAAAAAAGGAAAAAGTCAACTTACATGAACGGTCAATTGATCTTTCAAGAATTGTAAATAGAAGTTCAAATCCGATTTGGGCATCATTTCATGGCCCCAACAGGCCATTTTGGCCAAGATGCGTGAAGACATGTTGACAATGAAACCGTCTTGGCGATTCAACAAATTAAGGAAGGGGCCCCACACGCATTCCTTATGCTTCGAACAGTATTCGTGGAAGAAATCAACACGAGAACGATCTTCTTGCAATAAATCATCAATCATGACAAGAATATATTGAATAGTCGAGTCTTTGGACACATGAGACAATAGATTCAACAAAGTCTTTACAGCCTGTGCTGGATTCGATTGCAAGTAGGCAGCTTTTGATTTGTCCAAAGCAGTAATACAATGATAATCCTCTTGCGAAATCATTTGAGA
Source organism: Protophormia terraenovae (assembly GCA_951394005.1). Classification (NCBI taxonomy): domain Eukaryota; kingdom Metazoa; phylum Arthropoda; class Insecta; order Diptera; family Calliphoridae; genus Protophormia; species Protophormia terraenovae. Next base: position 152,373,168 of record OX596074.1, read on the forward strand.
CTGCATGTACGAAGCCCAGTTGATAGTTTTGGAACGGATATCAGCAGCCTGTTGTTGCAACACTGAAGTAGCTGCAATCATATCTTGAAGGCAAGAAATAACATTATGAGTGCATATAATTATAGACATTAAAGCTCTTTAATATCTATCATTTTCAATTTCATTGTGTGCATTGAAAGAAATAAAGTGTAGAGACATTTCGATTTTTCTCATTTTCATCTATTGCGTTTTTTTGCATCAAACTTACCAACACTTTCGTCGGGTAAATTCATTAAATCCTTTACGTCAGACATTTTTACTGCTCTTTGTTAGTTTATAGAAGCAAAATTTAAAATTTCTATATAGATTTTCCCGAAAAATTATTAATTTTTTACCACAAAATTGATGAGAAATTTTGCTTAAGAAAATTTTTTCTTCTTTTGCTAATACGACCAGCCAAAATTCCAAAATTCAGCTGACAGGTCTTGTGACTTTTTCGCCGTAATAAGGAAAATTAAACAGAGTTGCAGCGACAAATTTGCCGTAGGAAGTGTTTGGAAATAAACGAAGTTTTATCAGGAAAAACAAGAACAATTTATATAAAAATTATGCATAAAAAAATATGATAAATAAAATTTTTAATTAAAGGGAAAAACATGGAAACAAGGCATGGACATATTTTGTTAAAAAAATCTATTCATAATAAACATTTAAAAATAATTTTTATAGTTTTCGTTATATTAGATTAATTTAATGTTTAAATTTTCTTGTGTATTGTTAAATTCACCGTAGTTTCATACTAATGATAAAAAAAACATGAAAAACCGTAATTTTTAATGAAAATAAGGCTCACTTGAAATAGTAAATATTTCCTATACTAATTGTGTTTTGTTGCTAACATTCATAGACAATTTCATACAAAATTTAAATACGTTAGGAGTTAATGTGTAGAAATACACATGTTAACTTTAAGTCTACATTAGACAAATTTTTATCAAAACAAACGTCAAAATGAACTCGAATTTATGGAAGGTGGCAACAGTTGTGCAAAAACAACAATATGGCGAATTCATTAGTGTTTTTTATATATGCAGTTTGACAGCTGTAACAACCAAAAATAATAATCAGTTGTTTAACTGAGGCTACCTTGTATAGATTCGCACTGATTTTGACGTTTGTCTTGATAAAAATTTGTCTAATGTAGACTCGAAGTAACTTTAACGTCGATAAAAGTGCTACCAATTTATGAACAAATATACAATTACGAATATGTGAATGTCAATAATTCACATTAATTTTGACGTTTGTCTTGATAAAAAATTGTCTAATGTAGACACTATGTTAAGCCCAAATTACATAAACTACTTGTGAATTTGAGTCTCCCATTTGCAGTGATTGCAGCAGCGCAGTACATTTAGAAACAGGGCTAAATAAAACAGCACTGCAAACTGCTGCTGACCAAATGTAATCAATTCCATAACAAACAGTATATTCTAAATTATCAGATGATTGTTGCAGCTCACACTGCTGCTGACTACGCGCTAATGTAATTTGAGCTTTAATAATGTTTTTTACACCACACCTTAAACGTAAAAAAGGTTCAAATAATAAATGGTTGGTAAAACCTTTTCCCAACATTGAAAACGATAAAAAATATGAGGGAATATTTACTGGGATATGTGTGGAAATTTGTAGCAGAGATGCTATAATAGCTATTTACGACAATGGATTTTATGGAAAAGGCAGTCAGTCAAGAAGCACACCACAGGTTGTGATGCAAGGTGCATCATCCTCTACTGAAGTTTGGAAAAATGAAAACGGAGTGGATGAATCATTGAGTTTAAGTTTGGAAGAAGCTTTCTTTTTAGCCAATTATCTGAATGTGCTTAAAATTCTTGATTTGAAGGGTGAAGAAATGGGATATATACAATTCCTTGATGAATGCTTAAAAGTCAATGAAATTTTTATAGAATCACTTGCATCGTATTTGTATTTAAAATCAAAGGGGTGGATAGTAAAAAGTGGCTTAAAATTTGGAGGCAACTATTGTAAGTAAAATTTATTTCTTTTAAATATAATTTACTTTAAGTATAATATATTTTAGTAATTTATCGTAAGGGACCACGTTTCTATCACGCTAGCTTTGTGGTCATTATAAAAACTCCTTCGAACAATGAACATCTGGATTCAAAAAATTTCAAAGGTTTGCAACGTATTGCCGAAACTTCCGATAAAGATGTCCTTATACTAGAGGTATGCAAACCTAATGATTTCCAAATGCTTAATATAGAAGCTATAGCGAATGTAGAATTATCTGAAATGGTTATACGAAGATTTAATTCCACTTCTTATGTTCAAAATCAAAATACAACAAAATAAACTTTTATTTTCAATCTGTGAGATACATTTATTACTTTTAGATCTTTTCCACTCTGTGTTTTTTCGGTATTCCAGTACGTCTGTATTCTGAACGTTCTTTTAAATATATTTGCTTGCATTCCTCTTTAAAGGCCTCGTTACTGTACCAAGTTGTAAGGCATTTTTTTAAGGCAGAATTTTCTTTGCGACATGTAGCCACCATCAATATACCCTGGTCCTTGCAGCAAGCCTCAAAAGCTTTGACCTCGTTATTACAGTGCAACTCTTTGGCTCTTTCACGCATAATTTTGGGTATAAGAACTTCCACCTCTACTTTACGCAGGGACATATCATTGGGGTCACCTAAAATAATTCGAAGTGTTGTAAATTTCCATTTCTTAATATAGTTGATTATACTTGCCCTTGCCATGTGGATTTTTAGGATTGAATGTATTTAATCCAGCTCCTGCTTCAACATTCATTTTAATTTCTTTTTTCTGCTTATAAATTTGATAATTGGATCCAATATAAAATTGACTTTCATATGTGTGCAGCTGTTTGATAACACCAAACAGATGTTTTTATTATTATCGCCAGCTGGTGCAAAAGGTGTTAAAAAGACAACTAAACTTAGTAAAGTGTAAATACAGAGTTGCTTAAATGTGGACATCTTTATAAAATCTAATACGAATTGATTGTCTTCCGTTTCCAATTCTACTGGAAACGAAATGAAGAATATTGGTTTATGACAATTTCGTTTCAATTTCTATGACGATATACTCGCATGTTATATGAATGCCACTTTCTAATTCATCCTGTATATTTTAATTTGATTCACGAAATTTGCAAATTATAAAAATATTTAAAATTTTTTTAAATTATTTCTTTGAATTGTTTTCTTTTGAAAAAAAAAAGAAATAGCCTGATTGGTTTTCAAATTTGATTATTCAAAAATAAAAGTACGAAGTCGTTTACGGTTCAAAATTGTAATGTAAAGATATACGAATTGTGTAAATAAATTTTCAAACAAAGTGACAAATTTTTACGAGCTCATAAAATTATATATTTTATGAGCTATACCCCTGCCAGCAATTAGAAGTGAGATTTTGGTTTCTTCTATTAAAAAGTGTCTTTTTAGTCACATTTAGACGTTCAAATATAGAAAATACACAAAATACAAAAACAAAACAGATTACCATCGAATTAAGTTTACCTTCCATAATAAAGAAAAGAGAACGATAACGATATAATTCGCTCAGTAAATATACACTTTTAAAGTGTTCAATGCAATAATTTTAAGTAACGGATAAAAAATATATTATATTAGAAAATAACTAATTTTAATTTCAGTATTTTTTTTTTTATTTAGTTTTGAAGTGAACCTGAACTCAATAAGATAATAAAATATAGGTTTGTACAGTTATGGACAAAAAAAATAAAAAAAAAATAAAAATAGGGTCAAGTATATTTGTTTGAAATTTTTTGAGTTTTCGACAAAATTTTATGCAAAATTATTTTTATGGGTTATAAGCCTATATAAAAATAATATCCTTTAACATTATCCCGAAAACGGTACATCGTCTCAATCAAAAATAGTCTTTTATTAGTATGGACAAAGAAATAGGGTCAGCAGTAATTTTGTTAAATTTTTTTGTAAAATTTTTATGAAACTTTACTTTTTTAAAATCTCGATAACGATATTAAAAATCAAAAACGGAAAAAAGATGAGAATCATCTATTATCTCCAATTCCGAGAACTATTCGTTTCAGAAAGGATCTATAGATTTGGAACTTTAAAAATATGGGTAAAATCGAAAGTCTCAACAAAAGATAAGTACCGAAATCGATCATTATAGTTAAATAGTTCTATTTTCAATTAAAAGGCAGCAGTTATAGACAATTTAAAACGTTTTAATGTAAAAAAGTTCTTTAGGGACAGAAAACCACCAAAAATTTTCGGTAGCAATTAAGGTTTCTTGAGAACATGCAAAGACAATTGGCGAAAATACAAATTATTCAAGATACTATTCTGGAAAGCCCCAGTCTTATAATACAGACCGGAAAGGCCTCAAATAGTATCAAATAGCGTATTACCCTTTTTTCTGTTTCCGGCTGTCACTTTGAGTGTGTGTCGCACGTGAATTTTTTTTAAGAAAATCACAAATTTGATTAAATAAATATGGATAAACCAGTTGTTTGGGCACGTGTCATCAAAGTTTTGGACCGTGGCTCCCAAGGTCAATGTACACAAGTTAAGGTTGAATTCCTTGGTGAACAAAACCGCCAAATTATCCGCAATGTTAAGGGACCCGTGCGTGAAGGTGATATTTTGACATTGTTGGAATCTGAACGTGAAGCCAGAAGACTTCGCTAAGACTAGATGTTTTAGGGGAGTATCAAGTTTAATTAACGCTTTAAATTTATTTACAAACATTAAAAAGATATTCGCATGCAACAAAAAAAATGACGTTTGGGGAAATTCTGCTTTGAACTTTATGGACTATTTTTTTACATTACGCTATGCAAAAAATGCTGTGAATATAACAAAAATAAATTTAAAGCCTTATGAAGGCTTGGTAAATTAGATATAAAAACCAATTTAAAAAAAAAAAAAATGTATTTATTTTATAGAATATAAATGTTAAATTTGGTAGTAAAACTTTCGCATGGGTCCAAAAAATACAGATTTGGAAATATTTTATACCCCATGTACAATTAAGCATAATGGTGTTTGTAATATATCGGAGAGGGTTACTACCATTTCATTTCAATTGTCAGGTCGATATCTCAGTATCAGGGAACTCTAGAATGGTCTTCCAAAGAAATAATGTTTCCTCCAATTGTTTTTGTTGTAATCTCAGTATTTAGATTTGATAATCAAACAATTTCGTTTTATATTAATTATAGAAAATATCATGATATAAAAAAGAAGGTAGTTTCACTTTCTCATTTTATAGCCATGATTAGCCTTCTGACGTTTATGGGAATTATGACATATCATGCTACCATATTTCCAATAATAATAATATTACTTTTTTCAACTTGATAGTTATATTTCAAATTTAAACAACAAAAAAATAAAATATTTAAACTAATAAAATTTAACACAATTTATGAAAAACTAGAAGAAATTACCGTTAAAAACGTGTCCGCTAATTGCCTAAAGCTGAGGTTGGTAAAGTCCTTTGCCTACGGAATTGTTTTGGTTATTGTATACAGGTGACAAGGCCAAATAAAGAAAATATAATCTTTTAATCTAAATTATTTGCAGAAAATATCCAAATGCTAGAAGACAATAAAAAGTTATTAAATCTTTATCCAAAGATTGGCAATCCATGGCAATAGTGTACAAATAGAGTAAGACATCGAGGATCAAGGAATTCCAAATTTAAAGCAATGTAGTGATAAAAAGATTTTTATAAACTTGGAAAGGAATAGGTTTATATACAACATCGCGCTTTTATAACCAAACACTTGAAGGTTTGGATTATTGGAAATCTCTATTAGAAGACTGCGTTGTTCTCTAAACCAACACCTTCCATAGCTGTCATGGTTTAAAATAACTATTTTGAAAAATGTCGTGGCAATTTAATTACAAACATTTCCTTGATTGTAAGCCTTTGTGTGCAATTTATTAGTTATAGACCCATAAGAAATTTCTCAACAATATGATAAACAAAATATAACTAAAAAATTAAATTGCACACAAAAAGCAAAAAACCTGTGATGCAACGTAAAATGTACATCAACCAAAATTGTAGGAAATTTTATTATCTAAAAATTTTGTAAAATCTTGTAAAAATTACCATAATTTATAATAAAAACGTAATTAACCACTTAATTTTAATTACATACTACTTTTTTATTTACATATATATGTAGATATACAATAAAATTTTATATTATAAATTAAAATTACACATTTAATACTACAATTTCCAAAATGTATTTACCCGTTTTTTGTATGTGGCAACGATTTTCTCAATTGTTTACAAAATAAAACTTCAGAAAATACCGATAAACTTCAAATTATTTTTTGTGAGAGAGAAGTGGAACTACCTTGTTTTTTATATCATGGAAAATATCATGATAGAATTACTAAAGGTAAAATCACTAGAAAGTTTGTTCTCATTTTTATTTACCCTGAAAAGTCAAACACATATAAATCAAAAGAAAATGTGAAAAAATTTAAAATAAAACTTCAAATTAGAAAACAAAAAAATATTTAAAATTTAAAACAAAAATTTTATTTAAACAAATTTATACAACTAAATTTTATTAAAACAAAAATTTACAAATTTATGATGTGTAAATGTCCAGTTGGACAAATGTATGTATTAAACGTTCACACAGCGTTCCCAAGATAGAATTCTGCATTTCAAGAAACAATTCAAATTTATGTATGTAAACAAAAAATTTTATATTTTTTCATTATTGATTTTTGTTTTTTGCTTTCCATTTTTCAGTTTTTTGACTTAACAAGAAATAATATTGACGACTCTCTCTAGTGAATCTACCTTCTATTATTATATTATGGGAAAATATTATAATTTATTAAAAAAACAAGTAATTTAATTTCAACTGCTAGTATTTTTCTTTTAATGAAAATTTTCTTTGACATTATTTTTTCTTTTAAAAACAAACTGATTGCTTTGTTTTCAACACCCCCTCTCAATCTGCTAATCCAAGAAGATGTCTAGTTTTCAAAACGCGCGGTATCTATAGCTTTAGTGAATATATCTATCTGCCAATTGTTCATTACTTCTAATATATTTTATTTTGATCTTATTATTAGCCACACTGTCACGGACAAAATGATGTGTAATATCAATATGTCTTGCACGATTACTTTCCAAATTTGTAGCCATTCCAATACATCCACGGTTATCTTCATATATCAAAACTGGATTATTTTCTGGCATGACATCTAAATCATGAATTATTCCTTTTAACCATATTGCTTCCGTAGTGGCTAAACTTAGAGCCATATATTCAGCTTCACTTGAAGACTTGGCCACTGTTTGTTGCCTTTTACTACACCAGGAAACAGTACATGCAAATATTTTAAAAATATACGCTTATAGATTTGCGATCTTCTGTGTCTGACAGCCAATCCGCATCAACATATCCAACAATTGGTTCATTATTTGAGATTTTAAATTTTAGTTTAAATGATAAAGTTCCTTTCAAATATCTTACTATTCGTTTGAGATGTTGCCAATGAGTATCATTAGGATTCTGCTGATATCTTCCCATATAGCCAACAGGATAACAAATATCGGGCCTTGAACATAACATAACGTACATTAAACTGCCAAGTAGTTCACGATAAGGATGGTTACATATTATGTTCAAGTTGTAATCCTTTCTCCATTGGGCTTCTAACATAATTACTATCGGACATTCCAAATAATTGGAATGATAATAATTTGTTGGGAAATTTCAATGTTATTTTCGTTATACTGAATTTTCATACCAAGGAAATGTTTCAATATTCTACAATCCGACATTTCAAAACGTTCTGATAAGTCTTGCTTTAATTTCTCAATTGATTTCAATTTATTACCGGCAATTAGTAGATCATCAACGTACATTATAATAATATCATCATTATGATTTTCACTTAATTTTGTATAAAGACAATAATCTCGATTTGATCTTTTGAATCCCACAGAAAGAAGAAAATTGTTAAATTTGATATTCCAGCTTGCTTCAAACCATATGAGGATTTATTTAATTTGCACACCATTTTATTATTGATTTCAACTCCCTTCGGTATTTTCATATAAACGTCTTATTGTAGATCTCCATGTAGAAAAGCTGTCTTTACATCAAGTTGATGAAAAATGTATTTACGACGTAGACCAACCGCTAGCACCACACGTATAGTTGTTAACTTTGCAAAAGGCGCATACGTTTCAAAAAAATCAACACCTTGCTTTTGTTGAAATCCTCTAGCAACCAGTCTAGCTTTATATTTTGTAGGATTACCATTTTCATCCGCTTTAATATAGAACACCCATTTTGATGTTAATAGCTTGGTATCCATGGATTTAAGTTGATCAGCTATTGCTCTTATCCATTTATCAGCATCATCAAGAAGTCTGATATCACTATATTTTTCCGGAATAGTTTTATTTGTTATATATGTTTCTAAGCCAGTCATATAATTTAATAATTTTTTAGTCAAATGTCTTTCGCGATTACTACGACGAACTGGAAACAACTTCTTCAGACAAAATTTCATCTTCAGTTAAATATATGACATCATTATCAGCGGGTAAATTGTTTCCAGTATTTGCTTCGTCTAGACCTTGTTCTGCTCTTAAATCTGACGTTGAAACTACATTTTCATTATTAATATCATTTAAAGTCTCATTATTTCTAGTTTGAGTTGTAGACACAGCATAATTAAACTCATGTTTTTCCCCCTTTTGCTCGTGTCTTCTTTGAACTAAGATAACATCTGTAGAAATTTTATAATTGTGCGATTGAACCTCTCTGCAACACAATTTTGTTGAGGAGTATTAGCAACTGTCGGCTCTAACTGTGTGCCTTTACATTTGTACCATTCAGATTGTTCTTTTGATAAATACTCCCTGCCTTGAATATACTATTACCATTAAACATAATTGTCACAACAGCTTCGTATTCTTGAAACGTTTTAAAAACATCTGATTTTTTCTTCATTCTTCAACAGGTATATAATAGTATAATCGTCTATGAAGCTCACAAAATATTTAGATCCGTTCCATGCAATTGGATCAATAGGACCGCAAACATCAGAATGTATTCGTTCCAACACACGTTTATCACTAACACGAGTATCATCAACACGAGTATTAATCAGAGCTTCGAAAGAATGAATTCAATTTAGAATTAATTCACGTATAAACTTAATTCAGCTTATTAAAATTTAAATTAGCATTCTTTTATAATTGTGCGATTGAACCTCTCTGCAACACAATTTTGTTGAGGAGTATTAGCAACTGTCGGCTCTAACTGTGTGCCTTTACATTTGTACCATTCAGATTGTTCTTTTGATAAATACTCCCTGCCTTGAATATACTATTACCATTAAACATAATTGTCACAACAGCTTCGTATTCTTGAAACGTTTTAAAAACATCTGATTTTTTCTTCATTCTTCAACAGGTATATAATAGTATAATCGTCTATGAAGCTCACAAAATATTTAGATCCGTTCCATGCAATTGGATCAATAGGACCGCAAACATCAGAATGTATTCGTTCCAACACACGTTTATCACTAACACGAGTATCATCAACACGAGTATTAATCAGAGCTTCGAAAGAATGAATTCAATTTAGAATTAATTCACGTATAAACTTAATTCAGCTTATTAAAATTTAAATTAGCATTCTTTAAAATCATTCCCCAAAAAATAATTATTAGACTTAATTCTTTAGGCATAACTTTGTATTGAATTAATTCCCTAGAGAATTAATTCCTTAAAGAATTACAATTCAATTTGAATGATTAAATTTTTCTTTAATTCCATTCTTTTACAAAATGAATGAAAAATATGTAGAATTAATTCCCTAAAAAATTAAATTCAATTGAATGATATATTTTTTTCTTTCGTTCCCTTCTACTACAAATTGAATGACAATATTTTTTTAAATTCTATTTTTATATATATTTTGAAAATAAGTCGAAAATCAGTGGTATTTTGCAAAAATCAATACAAAATCAACATGGTACAGTCCAGCAACACTCCACATGAAATAGAAGATGATTGTGTCCAAATAAACTTTGGAGAAGCTGCATTTCACAGTTTTAAAGATAAACAATACTCGTAAAATGTTCTCTGTGAGATCTAGGGATAAATCTTATGAATCAAGATAACCTGAGTTCATATAACATATGAAATTTAGTAAACGTTCAATACAGAACTAATAAAAATAATAAATATCTCATACTAAATGTGACACACGTCTCGAAACATGTGTGTACATAAACCGATGTGTTATTCACATAATAAAAAGTTTTCATTTAATTGTCAATATATCACATAGATCAAAATTAGTTTATCATTTTATAATTAAATTTCCGGAATCGCGGAGAAATTTAAATAACAATCCCGATTTCCCGAGAGCGGAAAAAGACCGGAAAAAGTTATCGGAAATATGCTTATCAGTATTTCAAGCTATTTCGGTAACAGTTTTTTGGCGTTATCAGTATTTAGAGTTATTTCTATAATGTTATTTTAAGGGTAACGGTTGTTTCAGAATTTTTGAAGTAATCGGCTCATAACCATGAAATATATTGTAAGGTAGGGCTGGGATAACCATAACATTCTTTTTTTAAGTTTTATTTAATTTTATTAAAAATTAAACATTTTTCTAAAACTGAGAAATAACGTTAACGATATTGTAGTGTTATCGGTATTTCGATCTATTTCCGTTGCGATATTTTAAGGATAACGGTAGTCAAGTTGAATGGAGTTTTTAGTAGTAAGGGTATTTTAGCGGTAACGGTAGCCAACCGTGATTAAAATCTTATATTATTTTTAAAATAGTTAAATTTTTGGTGAAAGAAATACTATTTTTTTTTAAATAATGTTTGTTTTTTTTTTTATTTAGCGTTTGGTGATTTTTTTTTTTTAAATCGGGTAAAAAATAATTAAAGACTTGTTGGAAACTCGCATTTTAAGTGAAAAATTTAATTTCTAGAGAGAAATTGGTTTGTAGTGAAAATTTGAATTTTTGGTGAAAACTTGGAATTTTTTAATAATAATTAGTTTTTTTTTGGCAAAAATGTTAATTTCTGGTGAAACATTTTGTAACAATTCTCAGTTTTCTCTCTCTTGTTCTCAAGAAACGTAAACGTACGCGATTTAGCAACTCCCAGCAACATTTTGTGATATTTATCACAAAATATCAGGTTCGCGAACACATCTAATATGTTATTTCAAATAACATTAACACAATAACTTAAAGCCTGTTTTTATAAAATGAATATTAAATTCGATTCGTCTAAATGACAAACGAATGTCAATTTTTCTAGGTGAATACGTAATGATTCATTTGAAAATTTGGTTTTTTTAACAAGAATTGAAATGAATAAAAGTAAAAATTAAGAAAATAAAAAATTTCATTCGTTAAGGAATTTTGTTAAGTTTTAAAAAATAAAAATTTACAAATTAGGTGAATTAACTACATAGGTCAGTTTAAATTTTTACAAACAGAATTTTCCATAAAAACACATTTCCACTATAACAATTTTGATAGAATTTTACATCAAAATTAGCTTTACACCTAAAAATCGGCCCATAATTGATAATATCATCCATTTAAGACTAAATTTAGAAAATAATGATAACGCGAATCAAACACAAATAGATGTAGATCGGGAAAATGATTGGGAAGCAAAAACAAGTATGAAAAAATTAAGATCATATGATAGCGATGGTCAGGTATTAAAAAGACTTAATTGTATAAGATACCAAAATTTATATAAGATTTATGCACGTTAAAATTGATTGTGAAGTTGGCTTGTACAGACGTTTTGGTAAACTATGAACCGATTTTCGTAAAATTCGACATTCTAGTTTAAAATTGTCGTAGAATATCATCAAATTTGCAAGATTTGCTTTTTTTTAAGAGGACACATAATCAGCCAAATGGATTAACATCGTAAATATATTTATATATTCTTTTTCCGTGAATTACCAACCAATGGCATATGTCAAAAAAGTGCTTTCGAATCATATGGTTAATTTGACACTTTTGCGCAGTAGCTATCGTAGTGATTTACAGAACGAGAAAGAAAAATATCATATTCAAATAACGAGTATGTGAAACCATAGATTAACACATTGAGACGAAACTAATTGTCAAAAACCTAAGTCAGTTGTCAAAAACCTAACTCATGCAACAACAAAATACATGTAATCAAATACATTTTGTTGTTGCTAAAAGAAAATAAAAACCCATTTTTGTTTACAAAACAAACATTTTTTTCAATTGTCAATCGAGAATTTCGTCTCTATGTGTGAAACAAACTACATTATATTTTTCAAACATATTTGGTAGATAGGGTTTCTTTTTTAAATTCTAATACTGGGATATTTTAGGAGATTATTTATTTTAATTTCCTTCTAGAAAATTGTAGATAATATTATATGATATCAAAGGTTCGAAAGAATTAATTCTTTAATTCACTTTTTAAAATTGAATTAAATTATATAGAATTATTAATTCTTTCAAATAAATTCATTGTAATTAATTCTGAAGCTTAATTCCTAAAGCTTTTGATATAATACTAGCTTTTGTACTAGATTGAATTAAAGTTTTATTTTTTAATTCTTTATATTTTAAACAATTTTATATGGCGACACGAAAAAAGGCCCAATGAAATAACGCCCAATTAGAAAAATGAATCAACACCCAGTGAAATAAAGCCCAATAAAATGAAATAACTCCCAACAAAAATATAATGAAATAACACCCAATTTCAACGAAATATAGCCCAATTTAAAACAGAGAGAATTTTTTTTAATTTGGATTTTATTTCATAATGAAATAACACCCAACAAATTTTGAAATAAGACCCAAAGAAATAAAGCCCAAGAAAATTCAAAGATATATATTTAGTAGTTAAAACATGTTTTACAAAGAAAAAGTTAATAGTGTCGGTTACTTGCTGATAATCTATATAATTAATAGGCAAACACATTTCCTGTAATCCCTTTTACGCTCACACTAAACATGCGAATTATAGAAAATATACCAATAAAAATATATTTTCTCATAGATGTGCAGAATATAATTTTTTCTGAAATCCATTCAGTATTTAAGAAGTTATAAGCAGTAAAAGTTACTACACATACATATATGTTTATTTGTATAAACTTTTTTATTTCAACACTATAATTATTCCTAGAACACCATTATATGATTCTAAGGATAAAGTTGTTTTCGCAGACGTATCATACACAGAAATTCCTTCCGGACCAATCTTTAATATAACTAAAAAAAACATAAATCCAAAAATTTCAATTTTTTTTTTTTTATCGTTTTTCCTTTTCCAACCACTGGTTTTCAAATTATCTAAAAAACGGAACTAAATTCAAACGGGAATCAAACTTTTCGATCTCATTTTTAATTATTTCAAATGAAGTACGAATAAATAATAAATGGGTGTGACAAAATTTTGTGGCATTTCAATAATGCCTTCCTATTTTCCCTTATACATTTGCAACTTCTTTATTAAAGTAGCACCATTCAAATTTGAAATGTTTGAATTTAAATATTTAAAAAAATAAAAGTAACACTTACTGCACTTTTTATTCATAAATATAAAAACAAATGGAAATATATGAAAACAATTACAAGTAAATTAATTAAATAATTGTAATGGTATTTTTGAAGTGATATAATTTTGAAGTGATATAATTGATAAAATCGCGGCGATTTTTTTACAAATAATTTTTCGCTTGCGGCGCTTTTTTGACATTCACTCAATTATATCACTTTAAGTTAGACATCTACATTACTAACCTTTTACAAATATTATATTGTTATTATTATTGTTCGAAATATCCAATCAGTACAACGGCAAATGTGCTATCAATTAATATCTTTCTGTTTGAACTGTTTGGAATATTTTCTGTTATTATTTTAACACATTTGTTAGAAACAAATACTCAGTATGAAAAATCTTTTTCCTCATGATATATTTTTTAAAACAGGCTTCCAGATCCATCATTGTGTCTAGTGTACCCAAAGTTTGTAAAAACTGCTCCTTTTTGATAAGCAACTTTTTTCGTAGCAAGTGTTTTTATAAATTGAATTTTTTTAATACAATTGTTCTTCACTGATTAAATGAAGCAAATTGCTGTTAAGCCAGACCACAAATAATTTCGTATTCCACGTCCAACTTGATCAACAGTTTTCAGAAGAATGATAATTGTGGACAAATTATTGGAGAAATGGAGTTTTAAAACTCTTAAAAATTCTGAACTAACCATTTTTATGTTTTAAATATATGTATACAGAAATTACACACACCACATGTTTGATAATTGTTTTTATGTTTAAATTTACATCTTAAAACATAAATAAATAATTTTATGTAACTAAAATAAAGCCCAAATAAATGAAATAATGCCCAAAATGAATACGTATGAAAAAACACCCAATTAATAATTTTAAATGTTTTTCTTTTTTGGGAGTTATTTCATAATGAAATAAATCCCAAATAAAAAATTAATTAGTACCCAATAAAATGAAATAGTACCCAATTTCAAAATGTTGCTATTTTATTGGGATTTATATCATTTTTTTAATTGGGCGTTATTTCATTGGGCCTTATTTCGTGTCGCCATTTTATATAATTGCAAAAACGATGTATGGTAAGTCGTGTTTATCCGATGTGTCGAATTATTACTTTGATACACTATTAATATATAGCTAAGGGAGGCCTGAGGTGAAAAATTAATTTATATCACTTTCAGTTCTTGCACAGTTGTACCCTGTAAATTGCATGGTCTTATAAGTGAACTTTTTGTAATTTATCTGATAAAATAAAAATATATATATACTGTCAATAGTTTGGATACATTTTTACTAATGCTTTAAAAATGTAAGTTGTTGTTTGAGGATAACAGATATTTTAGTGAGATTTATCTTACAATTTTTACATGCGAGGAAATAACATCATAAATATAACATAAATATATTTTAAAATGTCGAATTTCACTTCTTACTAGTCCTTTTGCAACGTATTATTTTAAAATATTCCCATAAAAAACATTATTTTATTTTCAATATATTCTAAAATAATGCATGAAGGACTATCAAATATATTTATATATTTCCTTAAAGATATTTAAATTCGTAACAAAATCAAATAAAGTAAATAAAAACGAATGTAAAAACACATTATATATTAAAATAACTATACATGAGTTAGAACTAGGGTTTGGGGTTTCCCGTGATATTTTGTTTCCCGGGAAACGGGAATGAAAAATTCGATTTCCCGGGAATCCCGGGAAACTTAAAATATAAGAAAAAAGCAATGATTTTTTATAAAGAATGTTATTTTTTCTATTCAATACTATAATACAACATTATAAATCACATTTATGATTAATTAACGGAAAATAAAACAATATTGAAGTATGACTTCCAATTTAAAATTTAAAAAATTTTAAATATTTCATGCAAATAAAATAAGTGTCTATTGTAAGCAAAGGTTCCAAAGATTTAATTCTTTAATTCACTTTTCAAAATCGAATTAAATTTATTATCTCAGTCATTTCTTTGAAG
The DNA here is from genome assembly GCA_951394005.1 of Protophormia terraenovae. NCBI lineage: Eukaryota > Metazoa > Arthropoda > Insecta > Diptera > Calliphoridae > Protophormia > Protophormia terraenovae. Next base: position 152,388,801 of record OX596074.1, read on the forward strand.
CATTCATAACAATTCAATTCATAGACTTAAATTCTTTGACTCGCAATAATTAATTGCTTAAAGAATGCACTACCAATTATACAATTCAAGCTTGAAAAACTTTTTTTATCATTAAAATTTTCTTCTATTTAAATCTTTTACGAATTAAAGAAAAAATATTTAAAAAATATAAATATTTCCATTAAATTTGCAGAAGATTCGATTTAAAAAAAATTCAATTATTTCTTTATAAAATGAATCAGTAGAACTATGATTTTTAGAATAGCGTTATGGAATAAAAAACCAATATTTCTAATATTTAATTAAAGATTTTTAACAAATAGTTTTACATGCTAAAAAAAGATAAATCCTCATCTGTTTCATAAATTTCAGCATAAATAGTTTTTCTTATCATTCTAAAACACAAATCTAAAAACTTTTAAAGTTGGTTCTCAACAATATTTTGTGGTCCAATGATATAGTGTTCAGATATCTGATAAAAATTAGTTTTCATTTAACATTTGAAAGATATTGTTAATTATTTCAAGACGAATATTTTTGAAAAATATAATACATTCGTAGTTTAATATATTTACACGTTTTAAAACTTTTGAAAAGTAGAATTGTAATAAATTTTGAAAAAGTTAAAAGAAAAGTTGTTATCGATTTTTCATTTTAAAATTTTTACATATTTAATTTTTATACATATTTCAAAATTATTTAAACAGCTTCAAAAATTAATAATTTATGTTTATTATTGCCAAATATAGTCCAAAATCGTGCCTTTAAGATAGTATAAAATCATGTGATACAAACTGGACTTTAATATGTCGAAAAAATCTAAAGGTATTGGCAAAAAAAAATATGAAAAAACCTTGCAGAGCCAAGAGATTTAAATGAAGTTTGAAAATGGTACATCATCATTAAAATGTTTAAAAGATTATAGCAATATGTAGTTAAAATCTCGTGTACTTGAAATGTAAATTGACAAAATAAATCGTTTTTTTCCTAATGGAAAGTCGTCAAATAGGAATTTTCATCATCGCACCGATGAAATGTTTTTGAATAATATAAAATATCACTTGTATCGATTCGATACTATTGAATTTTATGTATGTATATTTTGCATTAATATCTAAAAATGCCTTTAGTAAGTAGTGTGTTTATATTAATGTAAAATTTTCACTGAGACGATACTATAGGATTATAAAACTACGTGAATATTAAATTTCCCGTTTTCCCGGGAAAATTGAAAAAAATTTCCCGGGAATTCCCGATGAAAAATTTACGGGAATTCCCGGACCCCAAACCCTAGTTAGAACATATAAAAATTTTGCATACACAGGACTAAACATTTTACAGAATTTTCCGTGTAAAACTATAGCTCATATATACACTATCGGTCAAAATAAAGTGCGGTTTTTTACTCTTGCTATTTAGTTCATAATTATTGTCTTCTAGGTTTATAATGGTCTACATTTTTGGTGTCCAGGTATTTGTCGTATTATATTCTTTAAATTAATATGCAAAAGAAGTTTTTAAAATATGTGTCTTTCGAGTTTGGGACAAAAGTGTTGTGTTAGTCATGATTTTTGTGCGACATATTAAAGTGACACTTTACATTATTTCCTAAAATTTTTTAAATTTTGTGATACAAAATGGCAGGCATATTCTTAAGAAGTGCTAAATTTTATTACTTTATTCATTAAATTCTATTAAAATTATTATTGCATTTGAAAAATAAGGATAAACTCGGCCATGTTATCGGTAAGTCTTCGACCACAATCCAGTATGATTTCTTGATTCCAGATAGAGAAAACTAATTAACATTAATGTAATTGTCTTTAAAGTGCAACATTTTATAATCTGACACCAAAAAACAATTTTATTATACAAAATTACAATTTAAAATCAAAATAATATGAAATTGAGAGGGCAGAAACCCAAAGACTACGAAGTAAAATCGTAACGATATCAATATTCTCGCCAAAAGAGAATGAGTTTCATCATTTAAATACGTAAAGAAAGAAGTAATTATAAATATATTAGTTTTTACTGCCAGGAAAAACCTCAAACATAGGAGTTTTAGAAGTACCTATTCTAAGTAAAAGTCACATCATGTTTGTGCTTATATAATAAAGCGACCCGTAATAGAAAAATAATAGTTAAAGTCCCAGAACCATTCTAAAATGCAGTTATTTGGATAAATAAAGATAAATCTTATTAAAACTTAAAAAAAAAACTGAGAAAATTTTGGGAACTGCCATGGAAAAATCTTAAGTTTTAAATTTTTGTATTCGAAGATCGTATAAAAAATGTTTTCTTAAATTGGTACATATGAAACCTATTTGTTTGAACCTTGTCTGGACAGTTAGGCTTGTAATAACTAAAATTACTTCCTCCTTTATCTCTCCGCTTAGAAATATGAGATTCTTTTTGGCGAGAATTGTGATATAGCTACGACTTTACTTCGCATTATTAGGGTTTCTCGCCTTCAATTTATTATTATTTTCATTCTAAATAGTAATTTTGTATAATGAAATGGTTTTTTGACCTCAGATTCTAAAATATTGTACTTTAAAGACAATTACGTTAGTTTTAATTAATTTTCTCTATCAGGAATCAAGAAATCTTACTGGATTGTGGTCGAAGACTTACTAATATGGCCAAATTTATCCTTATTTTTCAAATGTAATAATAATTTTAATATAATTTATGAATAGAATAATAAAATTTAGCACTTTAGCATTTTAGTTTATTATGACATACGTTTTCTCCTATAATTGACAGAGATAAAAAATTATCTGCAAATCAAATAAAAATTTGACGTTTGTCTTGATACAAATTTCTCTAATATAGACTTAACGTTATGAACTAAATAGCAAGAGTAAAAAACCGCACTTTATTTTGTCCGATAGTGTATATTTATTTTAATATTTAAATAACAATATACATAGTATATGTATGATAATTAATTATTATACAAAACATACTGATGATAAAACTAAAAATATAAAACCAAATGCTAAGAAGCCTAAAATATTTAATATTTTGGCAAATCTAAACCAATCATTCGTTGATAAATTACGATCAATTAAATTAGAAGTGTCATCCAATTTTACCTCCTCAAATTGTCCGTTTATTTCCTCATTATCGGTATTTTTAGTTTCAATCGGTACCAGATACCAAGTAAAAGAACAATTCAAGAACTTTTCAATGAAAAAAGGCAAATATCCCTTAAATCTTGAACGGCTAGCAAATAGAGAGAAAACGGCTAAAAGTTGTGCAAATGTGACCATAACAAGACTTGTAGCAAAAAAGATAACTGCAAAGAAAAATTATATCTGTAGATCATAAAAATAGACAATTTCCATTATACATACGTACCTATATAGGGCGTTCCATTAAAGTGACCAATATTCTTTGCAAAATATATTAATTGCCATGATATAAGTAGAAAACTTATACCATTTAACCACAGTTTTTCAGTTCTATTCGGTTCCATTATCAAAGCAATCAATGTGAACAGTATTACAGTTAAGGCAGGCACACGAAATATGACCACGTATGAAGACTGTCTTTCAAAGGTTATATTATAGTCCATTGTTACATATGGCTCCAGACAACAAGAGTAATATTTACTGACATGTGATGCATTAAATTTTGTAATTTTATATTCCATATTTTTCATATCTATTGAACTGAAAGTCATACTTGAATTTGGCTCTAAATGCATAATGTCCAGTTCGAAACCATGAAATGTCCATGAACCTAAATTTATAGTGCACTCATGTTTGTCATGTGGCCAATTTTTCATGTCGGTGTTACAAAATACATTCACCTCTATGGAATCGCTCCAAAAAACTACACCATCATTTTTGACTGTAACAAAACCATTACGATTCATTCGAATAAATTTATCTGGAGCATTGTTATAGAACTCCAAATCAGGCACCCAAATATATCTTTGACTTATAAGTATATGACTCATGTTACCATAACTTTGAGGATTCCAGACCAATTTGGGATCACGCCATTTCTGAAATTGAATAATCAACATTTTTAGATATATTTTTCGATTTTTATAGATTATATAATAAATATACATCGTATGCAAAATTACTTCAAATGTATAAAAAAAGGTTTAGTTTATTGATTTTTATTATTATTTTTTTTTAAATAAGTATTAATGTTTGATTTTATCAAAAGATTTTTCATTCTAAACTTCATTTTTCATTGTAAATCCGAGTTTTTACAAATTAGATTTTTTACAAAAAATTATATATTTTTCACCAAAATTAAGATTTGGATTTCAATTCATTCAAAAACTTTTTTTAATTCAAGCATCCTATCCGCTGTGCACCAGTTTAAATGTTATATGCAAACATATCGTTAACGAAAATGCAACCAGTCCTACCTAATATTTGAAAAATTCAACAAACTATAAAAAATTATATGAAAAAAGTTCTATTTTGATCAATGCCAATGTTCTATGGAAATTTGCACTTAACTAACATTAATTATTTATTTTAAGAAGTTAAAATACCATATCAAGGCCTTGTAAAGAAAAAACTATATGAATATGCGATCCTTAAAAAAAATTTCCGTGAAAGTTATATATAATATTATTTTGGTATCAAAAAATTTACATTTTCCGCTAAATTACTTAATTTTGAATTACTATTAGTATCATCTGTGATATAAAATAATTTTACAAAATTTTTTTGTGCGATGCACATAAGGGCAAAGGTATACCAAACGCGGCATTAAATAAACCGCGGTATTTTAACCAAGGTACGGAAAAATTCGGATTACGAATTTAATTTTCAGATTTTTTTCGCTCTTTTTAATATAATTCGCAAATTTAAAAATAAAATTCACTTTTTGGATTTAATTTGTATTCCTTACTTTTTTTAATTTGGGTTACGAAAATAATCTAAAAAACTTTTTTTAAATTTGTATTTATGTGGAAGATCGTTATTTTACGATAACAAACGGTTCGGTCGACACACATATGGTACAATGATGTGCGCAAAAAAGTGGTTGAAAAATAGTAAAAAAAAGGTTCATTGTGTGCATGTACACTTATACATACATGTAGATGTGTATAAAAAAATATTTTTTTAGCGGTATACTGTCGTTTAGAAAAAAACCTAACTATGAAACTGCAATGATATTTGTTGTTTTAAATTTGTAAGTTTATACATATGTATGTAGGTAAGTATATGAATTCATTTTTGTCTGTGATGCAAATACATATGTATATATATTCATGTACGTAAATATACATATGTTTTTTAATTAGCAATATAGAAAAATTAGAATTATTATAATATACATGTGTATATTTTTTTGCACATTTATTATGTTTCATAATTTTTATATGACAGCAATAAAAATAATTATTTTGTACGTACATATGTATGCATATATATTTTGCGGTAAATATTTAATTTACAAAATTTAATAATCCCATAAAATTTTTCTCCAATCAATCTATGCAATGCATGTTTATGAATGTTCTAATTTTTTTGTCTTTGTAATCAACCCTTTTTTACTTTCTACAATCATTTAAAGTACTCAAATTTATTAACCTTATAAACAAATTTGTATTTCTTGTTTACACAAAAACAAAAAAACAAAAATTTATCGATATTACGCTAACAACATTATTATTTTTTACGACAGTTACTTTTTAAATACATAATTACATATGTATATACATACATATGCAAATAAAAAAACACAAACTCAATTAACTATTGCCATAAACATTGTGTTGTTGCTTCATTTTAACAAACAAAAGAAAAACACGCAGTTAAAAACACACAAGCGCATGTACAAATGTCTTTAACATCCACACATCCTTCATTTAACATAAGTCAACACATTTTATATCGTTGTACACGACTTCAATTCGAATAATTCTTTTCGGGTTAATTCCCAAATAATATTTTTATTTTCAAAAATAAAATTTTTGATCTTCGAACAAATCTAAAAATTAAATTTGTAAACAAAAAAATAAAATTCGTTCCAAAAAATTAGGATTAAATTCGCTGATAAAAATTGTGTTCCGAATCAATCAAAAAATGAGCGTTCTACCTACCCTGATTTTAACATAAGTGATTGGTATCGTTGAAAAGATAATTTTCTCTAGATTTTAAATATATTTTAATAACACAACCCACTGAACAACATTAATGCAAAAATAATGAAAATATACATAAAGTTTTTTATATATTCTTAATTCTTAATAATTATAAAATGGTCCAAATACATGCCAAAAATTGTACCATTCTGAAGTTTATTCAACATAAAACGAAATTATAAATTTGAGAAAAATTTATTTTCTAATGCCCCTAAAATTGTATAATCTTATAAATAAAAGCTAGTTGTGCCAAATGTGAACCTAACATTAAAATTATTATGAGGTTTATGTATTTTAAGTAAATTTCGGGAAGTACTTTATATGGACACAGTGGTCTAGTGTGCACCAATTCCTTTAAAATTTTGTAGGATAATTTATGGTTACCAAACATGTAGTATTGCAAAATTTCATCAAAATCTTACACTAAATATGTCATATCATTTAACTTCTATTCTATTCTATTTAGCTATAATTTTTCTTGTATCAAAAAAACCATTCGCACCAAATTTTATTCATTTATTTTTAAAATTGAGAACTACAAGTCTAAAGCCATAGATTATGTCTAAAACATTCAATGATCATTAAACAATTCAAAATGGTTTAAAAACGAAATTCGCAAAATTTTAAATTAGAATATATAAATGGACATTCTGATCTTTTAGGTGTATATAAATTCTATGGATAATACTGGATATTTATGTTACTTATTTGCTTTCAAAATTTTTGAAACTTAAAAAAAAAAAAATAGTAGTTATACTATTTTGATAAATTGTCAATGTCACCACTTGACGATTGCATTTTTATGTAACACTTTTTACACTTGTTCTTAACAAAATTTGCTATCATAATTTTCTGACTCTAATGTGTACCATATGAAAATAAAAAATTATTAATTTAAAAGTATTAAATTTTTCTTTCACTTTGGACTTCAGTCACGACAACGCATTTGCATTGACGAAAAATGTTGTGAACAAACATTGTGTAGAAAAATGTCCTCTTTAAAGTTATATAGAAATTTTATCATAAAACGCATTTTTGAGTTTTGATTTATTGCCAAAGGTCTCCTTATAGCTGTCCTTATGTGTGATGTTAATATTAATCCTATGAACAAAATAATATATATTTTTTTTTTTTTTTTGTTAATTTCTCAATATTTTGTAACGTAGAAGAAATGAAATACGATTGAAAGTATGTTTCGAAAAATTCAAATAAAATTTGAACGAGTTTGAATTAAAAAAACCAAGAAACAAGCTAAAGGATCGTATTGTATTATGGTTTTAATAATTGTACCACTTACCACATGTAACAGTCCTACCAAATGAAAAGCCCCATCTTTTTCGCGAAAATCAAAATGTTGTATTTCAATATTAACAAATACTATTATGGTTTCATTGGTATGAGCTGGTCTAGCTGACGGATGATAATTATTTAAAATATCTTTTAGCAATGCGTCTCTTGCCTCATCTGATGGATAAACTGAAATCAATATTTTTAATCATATTAAAAAAGCATTTAAAAAAGTGAAACACAATACTTTATTTCGATCAGAAGACACACTTACTTTTTTCGGATTTACTTAAGTGAAATGTAAAAATTAAAATTAAATTTAAAATTAACCACAACATTTTTAATATACACTTGTTAATGCTGAATTTAAAGTGTTCTCGTTTGCGTTTGAATATCAACTAAATTCCTCTATTCTCTTCTATTAGTGTGATGAGTCTGATGATCGTGATTTAGTGATTTTTTTTTTGTTCATCTTTATTTATAATAACTATAGAATTTGTTTATATTCTTATATTCGTTGGAGTATTTTTATTTGTCTGTGTTGTTGCTCAATTAAAGTGATTGTTGCAAACAAAAAATGTCTCTTTATCGACTAAATTTAGATATAATACGGGCAAATATCATAAATAATAGTATTTAAACTAAACTTTATTGTCACATGTCTCGTTTAATCTCTAAACAATTGCAAGTATGATCTTTAAAAGATCTTCTTGAACGGCAAAACGGGTATAAAGTGAATTCGATGATAGAACTTCTTTCAAATTAAAGATGTACATACATATATGTACAATGTACATACATAAATAAATAGGTATATGTATAGAAGAAAAAAAATTAAATTTCGTTGTACTTATGAGATACGATTTTTGGCAGAATTATTTTTAGAAAACGCATATTTTTTTAATTAAATATCTTCATAACTAAGTTGAGAGTGTTGCAATTTTATAAAGACATTTTGTGTTAAAAATAGCAATTTTTAATGATTTATTTTGTTTTGTTAGAAAAGTAGAATATTCATAACGTTTTAAACAACTTAATTTTATTTAGTCTATCTTTACTGTTACATACATATATACATTAAAAAGTCTCACGAAAAAAAGTTGAATATGTACCCCTCTCAAGAAATGAAGATTAGTCTGTTCTTATATGATTCCCAAAATATTACATCTGAATGTTTAATTACTAGCGTTTTATGTCATATTTTCTTTACTCAAACATATAATTTTATATATTTCAGACATTTCTCAATATATATTTGGTTTCAATGTACCATTAAAATCGTCTATCTTGATACTATTTCACGAAAATGTCACGTAATTAACCCTTTAAAAGCAAGTGGGCCAATTATATGCATTTAGTTCCCAAAAGGTTAAATTAGCAGTTTTTGCAAATAAGTCACATGGAACTATTTATTATACTTTAATATAGATTAATTTATGAAAAATATAATAAGTTTATTTAAAACCGCAATAATAATCAAATTAAAGAGATTTTTGAAATTTTACACGAATTTATAGATTTATTTTTGATAAATGTATGCTTTTGGTGACATTTATTTTCTTAACTAACCATTTTTTTTTTATAAAATTAACAACTATATATGGACTTTAAATCCCAAAATATTACTTGTGCAACTAAAGGTTTAAATGAGTACATATATCAATAGTATTGAATGAGGCCTTTCCAGTGATGCCCTAAAATTAGCCGCCAAACGTCGGTGACGAAAAACTAAGTTGCTTGAAATATATCGACCAATAATAACTTCAATAAATAAATTAATAAATTTGAGATTGTTTCACAGTATAGTGATATAAAAAACTACGGAGTATTTATGAATGAACTGAAACTGTTAGTAACTAAAAATAATAAGATTTATGAACAGCTACTTATATATCATATTTTTTACTAAATTATCAATAAAAAAAAATATTTTTTTTCAAAAAATCTCCTTTTTTGGCGACTTTTTATTATGAAATCCCTTTTTTGGACACTTTTTAAAAATTCTCAACGGTAACGCTGTCCATTATGCCCCTATGAAATCAAAATTAAAGAAATATTCTCTCCTTTGCTAGTACATACTCTCTTTTTCTGATTCCTACTCATGCTTTTTATCATCGTACAAATTCGTGACATGACATTTTTTCTTTAGCAACAGTTTCTCTAAGTTATCGTTAGAGCAAGATCAATTATACTTTGAGGAAATTTTTGTATCACGATCAGTTCGAAATTGAGTCTCTTGCTGTAATCATCGTTTTGAAAAATATTAACGACCTCTAAAACGGCTACTAAAAATAATAAACACAACTAAATCTGCAAAATAAATTAATTAAATATAATACTGAGGGTTTCTTTAAGAATTTAATTTGTGATAAAAATAAATGAAAAAATGTTTATTTCCTGCCGTGGTGCCACGTTATTCGTATTTGGAATATTTTTATTTTTTGTGCAGGGTGTGATTTGTAAGTTTCAAAGTAATTGTTGTTTATTCTTTATTGGATTTATGGCAAATTAAAATCTAAGGAGATTAAATAATTTTTGCTTTTTTAATTCTAAAGAATGCAAAAATGAAAAGAGCAGCTATTTATTAGCTGATCTTTTAATTTTTAAGTGCTTCTCCTAATATTACGAAAGATTTATATTAAAATACAATGCACATTTAAAAAAATATAAGTTTTTATATGATCAAAGCTACCTATGTATATACATATACATATATAACTTTAAATTATCCTATGGAATATTTCGATTAATTTTGCGGCTATGCTTGTGCTTCCGCGTTAAAGAAAAATTTATGTAAAACATCTAATTATATGTATGTATGTATATAGGTTATATGAAATAAATCGACAAAAAAGAAAAAAAAAAAAAAAAACAATATTATTCATGTTAATTTAAGTGTTTTATATATATATGATTCACAAATATGGAATGCGCTCAACAAAACAATTTGAAAAATTTCTGATAAAATATTGCAAATTAATCAACTGTTTCTAGTATTTATTAAGAACTTTATTAAAATAGTAAGGTTGTTTTGGAGAAACAAAATATATTTAATAACTTAAAAAGCTCCACATTAATATAATTTAATCATTTATTTATTATTTGATTTAAATAACGCAGACCTTCCCGATATATGTCGTTTCCGTAAAAGCATAAACAAATTCTCCAATTACCCTGGAAATATAGATACAGTGGTGGAAAAAATAATAGAAACTAAATTATTTTTCTCATTTAACTTACAATTTCTCAGTTAAGAAGAGTACATTAAACAAGGGTTCTTTTGATTTTCCAACTTGAATTTTTTCCCCTCTTTAACTTAGTCCACTCTAATTCCAGCTTATACAGATACCTGATTTAAGAAATAATAGAAACAAATCTAATTATTAAGATAAATTTTTGATTTTGGTACATCATATGAGGAGCCGCAGAACAAAACGTACTTTTTTGTTCATTTAAAATTGTTGGGAAATTGAGAATTATTTTGTTAATTCATGTATAAAGCACCGTAAAAATAATAAGAATCGGTTTACTAATCGTAAGATGTATGTTAAGGATGTATGAGATCCAAGGATTTTTAATTGTGAAAAAGTACGTTTTGTTAAAAAGATTTCGAAAAAGAACATTACCACAACATTAGTATGTGGTATTTTTTTAATGTTATAACCAGGGCAAGTTTTTATATGCACAAAAAAATTGAAATATGCGCTTGAAAAAGCACGAAAAAATGGTATAATATACACAGAAATATGCAAAAATAGCATGAATATGTATATAAAAACCAACGAATTTATGCATTCTTATATATTAATGTATAGAAAATATGCACAAATATGCATTTTTTAACTTTTAACTTTAATCTCTAATAGATTTCGATGTTTACAAAAATATAACTATCTTAATTTTAAGTATCATATTTGAAGCCGAATTTTTTTCTTTACAATATTTACAATGTACTCAAAATACTCCAAAAAATCACTTAAAAATTGTGTTTTTGTTAAGAAAACTAACTTTTGTATCCATCATATGCAAATTTATGCAAAGATTTAAAATATAAGCATTTTTTGTTAAATTCTTTTGAAATATGCAAATGCTTACTGTCCAAGCGAAAAGCTTGAAAAACTTGCCCTAGCAAGTTGTAGAATATTTTAAATTATCCAGAATTAAGATAAAATATCCGAAAAGGATAAAGTGTAATTGTATATTAAATCGGACAGAAATTAGATTTGAAATCTTAGACTTTGATGAAACTCAGTACAGACATACTTAATCACATAACCTGATAACAAGCCTTATTTTATTTCGCAAGTTCAAAGGTTAAAGTTGGAGACATAAAATTCAGTGTTTTACATCTCAAAAAACGAATTTTAAAATTATTATTCAATGAAATGTCATAATGAAACCTCAATGAAGTTGGAACATATGAAGCAAATAAATATGTCCAAATAATGTAAGGCCATTTTTATTAATACATAAGTATGAGTTCAAAAACATATATATAACTTAGATTCGGTTTTCGTTCATTTATTCTAATCTTAAAGTGTGTCTACTTGCTTTAAATATCGAAAAAATTTCTAAATCAATCAGGGCTGTCATAGAATACAAGTCGGATTTGCTTTTTGTCGGAATTACATTTCGTGTCATGAAACCGGATTGGTTTTAGTATTTTCGAATGTAAACAAAACCGATGTTTACATTTTTAAATGTAAGTTTTTAGAAAAACTGTTGAATAATAGTGTATTTATTGGAATATTATTGTAAATTATTGTGTTTTTATTAAAAAATAAAATGACATCTGCAGTTGCAGCATTATTATTATTTTTTGGTTAGATGGCCAGAATACTTATTGTTCTTCCGGAGTAAATAATTTTTTTATACTTTAAGTTTATGTCTAAAGTTATTATATTAAATAAAAATGCTTTCCGTATGATACTTGACGCGACTAGAGGACATTTGTAGCTTTGTACGATTCCGCCAATGTTGCAACTAGCACCTTACTTTGGTGTCATGAATTACAATATTATCGGTTTTATGTTCGAATCTAAATTAGTGTCGGTTTTAGGTGTCACAGAATCCAATTTTATCGGTTTTTCTATTGGAAACAAACCAAGCAGCTAACAGCTGTCGGATTTCATTAACAAGCTTTTGTTTTTTGAATATTTTGGCAAAATGTAAGTAAATTCATAGATATTTTATAAAAGAAAAATAATATTTTTTATTTACTGTAAGGAAACACTTAAAAATAAAAATAAAAACTCCACAATTATAAGGTTTATTGTAAAATATGTATATCATTGAAATGTATTTCACTGCTTAAAAAGCCTACTCTAGAATCCAACTGGCTGAATCACTGGACTGTAGAGTCTTCTCCAACTATTTTTTATTCGCTCGTTTAGATATTTGGCGGAATTTGATTTAGCTAGAAATGCCAAGATTCATACGGAAATCGTTTTTATTTAACCGATAATGGACTGTGAATCTTCAAAGAAGCTTTATATTGAATTGCAATCTCCGGCAGCTTAACAAGCATATTGCCACAATCTCTTGAAATTCTTCTCGCCTCCTTCTTTGAGCATTCCTCTTCTAACAAAAAATACTGCAACTGCAAATGTAATTTTATTTATTTTATTGTAACTTATTTTTTAAATAATATTTTAATATAAACTCAATAATTTTTAATAATAATTCAACAAAAACACTATTGCTTACAAATTTTCTAAAAAAAATTTGATATAAAAATTTTAAGCAAACGAACAAATGTATGAAACAGCTGATTTGAACATCGGTTTTGTTTATAGTCGAAAATACCAAAACCAATACGGTTTCATGACACGAAATGAAATCAATATTTGTTTGTAATTCCGATAAAAAACAAATCCGACTTGGATTCTATGAACGCATTGATTGATTCGAAAATAAAACCGATAATATTGGAATTCATGACACCAAAGTAATTTTTTTGCGGTTTTCAAATCCAATTCCGACAACAATTGGATTCTATGACGTCCCTGAATATATCCTTTTGGTTATTTTTAAAAATACTGCATTTTGAAACACATGGCTTTGAACTCTGAATTTTATTTAATATGTTGAGTAATATTTACCATGAAAAAAGTACGTTTTGAAAAGGAGCGTTTTGTTATGCACCGATTTTTTTTTATGTAAATTTTTCTCAAAAGAAAAATTGTCCTAACTAAAATTTGTCTATTAGATTCCAATCCATATAATACAAAAATTACAAGAAATAAAATTTTCAAAAAATGCAAAAAGTATGTTTTGTTCTGCGATTCTTTTTTTAGGTTTTTGTTTCAGTAAAAATGGTGCATTTTTTTTTTTTTTTTAATTCTGATTTAGAGCATCATTTACCGTATAACAAAAATATTGAAAATCTGATTTACCAATCGACTACATAAAATTTCACTTAAAAAAAAAATGTTTTTAGTGGCATATATAATAAAAATATATTATTTTCTTAAAAAACTGCAAAAATAATTCTTCTATTAAGACAACTCTGGAGCTTCACAGCACTCAAAACGGAAAGTTATAAAAGAAATATTTTCGCATTTTATTTCTACGCACACTATATTTTCATTGTGTACATTGTATAGTAGAATCGATTGACAAAATCAGAATTTAAATATCATTTTCCACTGTTACTGCCTATTTTGAGGGTCGGAAACAAATAATACTAAGAAAAGAAGGCTTGTCAAAAAAACCTAACTATGTTGTCAAAAAAAAAACCTAACTTTAAGATTGTGTTAGTCAAATTTTATTTATATATATTAGTGCTGAAACCACTTTCACCATATATCATAATCATACATAGTTGCACAAAAGAGTATTTACAAATTATTAAATATAATTCATCACAATTATATTCGCAGATTTTTATCTCCTGATGCGGGTTACATCCACAAATAGTAATATAATTACATTTTTTCGCCAAAATGAAAAACTAAAATTACAATTTTTTTTATTGTTTTTTTAGTTAATTATTTTTCTATTTCAAACCTCAAAATTAGTATTCCGTCTTCAGGGAGTTGAAAGAAAAATACGTTAAATATGTTATAAAAAAAAGTAGCGCAATTAATTATCTCATAAGCAAAAAAAGTTTTCTTGCAAAATTAATATTATTCTGGTGGAAATTCTAGCATTCCATTTGAAAAGGGATTCCTTAACTTATGTATGTACATATTTGTTTATTTAATTTATTTGTTTAGGTGATGATGCTGGTGGCAACGAATCATACAATATCACTACTTTGGATCGTTTACATGTTCAACTATTTACAAACTATGATAAGACGGCACATCCCATGGCTACACCCACACAAAGAACAAACACAACTATATTCTTATCGATCGGTTATGTTGATATCGATGAGCTCAATGGCAAAATGACTTTACACGGTTGGATTAATATTGTAAGTAACTGAGAGAATACAATGAAATAATAATAATGTATAAATGAAATAATATTTTTTTTTTAACAAAAATAAAATAAAATTCTAGCGTTGGAAAGATGGAGGTCGTACATGGCGACCGGAATATTTTGATAACATAACAACACTACATTTGCGTTCACGGGAAATATGGAAACCAGACATCACTCTGTTGAATAGCGCTGGAAAAGAGGGTGACTATATGGGTGATACTCAGGCTCTGCTACTATCTGATGGTAGTTTTTTGTGGGTACCTCAAGTCGTTTACACAGCCTATTGTAATTTAAATTTAAAATTATGGCCTTACGATACGCAAACGTGCAAACTGAAAATTGGCACTTGGACTATGACTAACATTTTTCCAAAGTTTTTAGAAACTAACGAAACCTTGGAGTACTCAGATCTAATTAAATCCACCGAGTGGGATATAAATGATGCTAAGGCGGAATATGTTACTAAAGACTTTTATAATTATCTAGAATATACATTCAAATTACAAAGACGTTCGTCTATGTATTCGGCGGTAATTTTCACACCCGCTTCATGTATTATACTCTTATGTCTTTCAACATTTTGGTTGCCTCCCCAAATGGGTGAAAAAATTCTACTTAATGGTATTGTTATTGTGGTTGTAGCAGCTTTCCTCATGTATTTTGCTCAAATGCTGCCAATATTGGCCGAAAATACACCCTTAGTTGGTAAGTAAATTGTAAAAAATCTCTTAAAGAGGACTAAAACAATTAAGTCATGTTTGTTTTATTTCCAGTTCTGTTCTATAGTTCCAGTTTGCTAATGTTAAGCTTGTCCACCATAATTTCAGTCATTGTTCTGTATCTTTCTACTGCCAAACATAAGAAACGTGTTCCAGAGTTTTTAAAGAATCTATTGAATGGTGTTGTAGGTCAAGTTCTTCTTCTTAGTCAGTTTACGTTAGAAGCAGAGCCGCAATCATTGCTGAATAATGGTACCAAAGAATTGGGTGAACATGTCTACGACAATCCAGATCAAAGTGAAACTCCTGATCCCACACATGTCAATCCTAGCCTATCATCTTCAAGTCGTTTCACACAATTCGATTGGGTTCTACTTGCTACCGCTTTTGATCGTATTTGCTTTTTAATTTACTGTATCCTGTTTATGATTTTAGCTATTGTTTATTCGGTTTAATAAGTATAGTTCGGAGTTTGTAAACGATTCCAGATATTGTATATGTATTTTAATATTGTATGTAGTATTTAAATGTTTAAAGATTAATAAATATATATTGTATACTCTTTGATACAATAAAACAGATTTTATCTATTTGATTTAACGATTCGAAAAATCATAATACTCGTAAAACTGTATAGGTTTGCGTTATATCGAAAAATAATAATATTACAAATTTAAACACAATTTCACTAAAAATCAATATACTGTTAAAAAAAAAAGAAATACCCCAGAAAAAACTTTTTGGTTTTCGGAAATGGCAACTACTAATAAAAGTAGTTTTTTGGTAATGAGTCGACATTATTATTTGCCTACTCTATATTACATAAATAAGTACTTAATAATATAATAGCAAAGTAATACTTCAATTACTTGGATCAGATGGCTAGAACGCTGAATTAACAATAGAGTATCCAAAAAACCGACTTTTTTGAAAACCGGTTTTCAGTTTATCTGAAAAATCACATTTTAGAAAAAACCGGTTGATCGGCTTTGGACTATTGAAAAAACCGGTTAACCGGTTTTCAGTCAACTAAATTTCTTATGAAGAAAATATTATACCGGTTAACCGCTTTAAAAAAAAACGATTTTGGAAAAAACCGAAAATTGAAAAAAAAAACCGAAACCGACGGCGCTTGCTTGGATACTCTAATTAACAATCAGAAGGTTGTTGGTTCAACCACATTCTGATGCTGTTAGTTTTTGTCACTTAAAAAATTAAGTGCGCGATGGTATACTGAGTAAAAAGTTAGTCTTGAAAAAAAAAACGACTGGTTACTTTGTGCTCCAGTTCAAATCTCACTGAATTCTGAATTCTGAATTGGTTTAAGTTGAAGAACTCAAACCATCCAGAAAAATTTCATATTTATCTTAGAAAAAATTAGCTTAACACTAATCTTTAAGATACCATTCGATATAGAATCAGTTACAAGAAAAATTGCTGTGTGTGAACCCGGACTTAGTTTTTAACTAGATTCCAAAACAAAAAGTTACTAGTTCTTAGAGAACTATAAATCTAATCCATCAATAAAATTATACAAATTTTACAAATTTATGTTATTATCAATGCTACTTCACAGTTTATTCAATTTCGGTTAACCGGTTTATACGGTTTTCTTGTGTCGGTTAACCGGTTTTATAAATTTGCTAAAAATATCACTAATTTCCTCCTTTTGTTACTTTTTTCTGAATTTAAAATATAAGAAAATATTTTCAAACTACTAAAAATGCTTGCTGTTTGAATTAACAAGTAGTCAGGTGATATATTTACTTGTTGGAAGTTAAACTGTAAAACTGTATGTATAATAAAATCAGATAGATAACACTATGCTACAAATTGATGATCATCGCGTGGGGCGGAATCATTCCGATTGTAATTGATACACTGAACCAAAAATGAGCAGTAAATACGGTAAAATGGGGTGTAGAATTGAAGAAAAGTAGGTTAAATATCAACCAACAAAATCGTTATTCAATTCAACAGAATTTTTTGTTAATTTTTCGTAAGTTAGTTAAATCGACGAAAATTCGTCAATATGACTAATTCAATTAGTTAATTGAAAGGTAGTTAATTTGACAAATTTTTGGTCGAATTGAAGAAAATATTATTCAAATTAACTAAAAATTTTATTCATATTGAAGAATTTTTATTCAATTTAACTAAATTATTTTATTTGATTCTACTAAATTTTAGTTAAATTGAATAAAAAATTGATTCAAATTAACTAATTTTTTTCTTCAAATTGAAGAATGTTTATTCAATTTAACATTTGAATTTTATTCAAATTGACAAAATTTTGTCAATTCCAAAGTGCTGTTTAACCCCTGTAGGAAAATTTACTATAAATTAAAATCATCAAAATAAAACAAATAAGAAATTTTAAACAATTAAATAATTGGGGGATTCACAAAGTGTGCTATCATGTCGTATTGTCATAATGTCATAAAATTTTACAAAGGAAAAGCAATAACAATATTTTTTATACATTGAATATTTTAGGACATATGACAATACGACATGATAGCACACATTGTGAATCCCCTAAATATTTATTTTGTAAAAAATATAATTCATGTTAGAAATAAACATTTTAAAATATACAAAGAAAATTATTTAATTAAATTTAATATAAACTTACGTAGAAAATGATAAAGTTTAGACCCTTGCAAAAATGTAAAATAAACCAAATATACTACCGTCTGAAATATAAAAATATATTTGAGAAATAAGAAATTCTGTTACTTTAAATTTGTTTCATATTTTGTTACAAAAGTTTGTTTGGTGGATCCTTGATATGATCGCTAAATAAGATGATGTTTTATGAAAATTCTTTATAATTCGAATGGAAACAACCCACATATTAGTACAAGTGTTTAATCGATATTGACCTGAGAAAATAAAAATAAAATACATTTAATAAAAATTTTATTTAACATAACATACTATTTTTGTACCGTTATTTAAGTACAATAGATGTGTACTAACTCAGTAATCAACAACCAGTGCACTGAATTCAATTTCAGCCCATATAGATTTATAACTTAATATTTTTAGTTTATTTCTGGATGATCTATAGCAATATATAAAAAGACCGACCATATGATACCCTACACCATTAGACCTGTGTCCAATTGTAAGCCAACAGTTTTACTAAATATATAATAACTTATATAAATACAAAATAATGCGTTTATACTAACATCTATATGATTTTTCGCCCTTTAGGGTGAATCCCGGAAGTGGGTTTATATGGGAGCTATGGTAAATTATTGGCCGATTCTCATAAATTTTGCCAATGTTGTTTCTACTTATATAAAAATTATTTGTGTTAAATATTAGCTTGATACTATCATTCGTATGTGATTTATGCACGTTAAAGTGATTTTCGGAAGAGGGGTTTATATGGAAGCTATGGTCAATTTGGACCGATCCTGATGAAAATTGGCACAAAGATTAACACTTTATATATCCTTTGTACCGAGTTTCATTGAAATATTTTTATATTTACGGCATTTATGATCCTTAAAAGCCTATTCCGGGAGGACATTTGTATGGCTTCGTCCTTGTAACAAAATAATTATCTTTGCCAAATTTTATCAACATATCTTTAAAATTGCGACCTGTACTTTGTTCACAAGGTTTACATGGACAGACAGCCAGACGGACGTTAAATCGACTCAGAAAGTGATTCTGAGTCGAACGGTATACTTTAAGGTGGTGGTCCGATAATTATTTCTGTGCGTTACAAATATCAGCACAAACGCATTATACCCCAACCACCTATGGTGGTGTAGGGTATAAAAAGTTTATATACATACAATAGTACAAAAAACATTTACCTACATTTGCAAATCATTTGTGCTTACTTGTATGTAGTAGGTTTGTTTTTAGGTTTTCCAAGGAAATTTTTGTCGTACAGTTCTCCATAATCCAAAACGGCTCCTTAAGATAAAAAGTCTGGCAGTTGATAATTTAATTTGTTTATATTTGCTATCGAAATTATTTATAAAATAAGTAAATATACCTTTAAAATGTTTAGCATTACCGTGAAAAGTATGAAAAAGTCCTCCAAATGTCCTTACGCTTAACAGTGCTTTAGTTGGTTGCATTTTGTGCCATCCATGAGATTGCTTATAAATTAACATTTTTTGCAGGAGAATTATATATTTATTGATCGAAACTTGCTTGTTCTTGAAGTATGATTTAACACAAATTCACACTTATTTTTCACTTTATTTTATTTATTCGAGAATTTTTGTAATTGTATAAAAAAAATTAAATAAAATTTAAATCTATTGACACGAAAACACGAGCACAAGCTTTATTGTTTGTCATTCAACTGATCTTCTTCAATATGCGTTTTCTGTATTGAAGAAATTTCTTTAGTTCTACACATGTTTCTTCAATTTGACTAAAAGATATTATTTAAATTAACGAAATTTATTCAATTCTACATGTCTTTAGTAAATTTGAAGAAATTTCGTCAATTTGAAGAATTTTATTCAATTTGACTAAAATAAAATTGTTAATTTTAACGAAATTTCTTCAATTCTACATGTCGTTAGTAAATTTGAAAATATTTAGTCAAATTAAAGAATATTATTCAATTTGACTAAAATAAAATTGTTAATTTTAACAAAATTTCTTCAATTTTACATGTTTTTAGTAAAATTTACAAATTTTTTTTTATCATATTGAAGAATTTTGGTAAACGTAAATTAGTTTATGTATTAGTATATTTTATAAATTTTTTTAAATATCGTTCATATACATATATAATACGAAAATTTTTTGTAGATTTGAAGAAAATTTGTTGATTCGAAAAAAAATTCTATTGATTTGAAGAAAAAATCTGTTAATTTAAAAATGTTTTTCGTTAAAATTCTACGAAAAAATTTCGTCAATATTACCTACGAGATTTGGTTCAGTGTAGTTTTTGGTATGTAAAATAAACCCTCCAAAGGATTTTTCGCTGGTAGGCAAAATTTTTGTTTTATGACCACTTAAACTTTTCTATTTTTGCACCATAGTGGTTTCAGGTTTATACATAAATGTTTAGAACATTTAAATGGCAATATTTCATTAGAACCTTCTATTCATCTATCTCTGATTATATGGGGTCATTTCTAGTCCGTTTAAACAAAATTAAACAAAAGTCCATTTAAACTTGAATTTAATGGGTTAAAATATTCCACAGAAATTTTCTACGTCGAATTTAACTAGGGTTCACCGAAGGTCCAAAGTTCATACGGTAAAGCGTTTATCCAAAGAAATGAAATTATTATTAATTTTGTTTACAATTTGTACAAAATTTTTAATTTTATGTTATATTTCTTTGCCTAGTTTAAGGAGTTTATATAAGAAATGTGGGGAAAATTCGTCATTTTTAACAACACATATGATAAATCGGATGAATTTTTTATCTTTCGAGACCCCTATTATAATTTGAAGAAGAAAATATCTGTAGAACATTTTAACCCGTTAAACTCAAGTTTAAATCGACTTTCATGTCATTTCTTTAAAACGGACTAGAAATGACCTTTTATAAGATAAGATAAATGAATTTAAAGTTTTAATGAATTATTCCCCGTTAAATGCTCTAAACATTTATGGAAAATTATTTTAGCTTCGAACTATATTGATATTATTATTATTTTTTTTTTTTTTTTGATTTATCTGTACTACCTTGGTGCAAAAATAGAAAAGTTTAAGTGGTCATAAAACAAAAATTTTGACTACCAGGGAAAAATCATTTGGAGGGTTTATTACACATATCAAGAGCTATCAATTGCAATCGAAATGATTCCGCCCCCAAAATACTGTTGCATAGTGTAATTAAACATTCCATTCACAAAAACTTTAATTTCATGCGAATGAAATTTTCCGAAAGAAGAAAATAACATTACACCTACTTACAGATTAAGTGAAAAATAAGATTTTATATAGGATAATTGGGAAAAATAAAGACTTCAAAAGTAGAATTAAATAAGTGCAGAAAATGTACTTTTAAATGATTAATAATTCTTCTAAAAATTAAAAACAAATATCTTTTTAGCAGAAAAAATGTTAATTATTTTACCAATTTCATACAGATATTTTTATTAATTACATTTTTTATAAAAATTTAATATAAGAGACAAATTTTAAAAGCGGTGAATATAAATTATAATATTAAGTACATTATCCTAGATCTTAAGCTTTGAAAATTCAAGCTCTAATAGTTTCCTAGATATACTAATTTTTGTATTTAATTTTTATGGGAGGGACCATACCCCCATAATCCGCTAATTTATTAGACAAATGTTTTCATGGATGTCAAAATTTTTTGTGCAAAATTTGAGCATTCCAACTCCAATAGTTTCCCAGATATACGAATTTTTGCATTTAATTCATATGGGAGGTACCATGCCCCCTACTTTTAGTCCGCCCATATTTTTCTTAAATATTAATATTGATACCAAAGTGGCTCCGACAAAATTTTAGAACTCTAACTGTTATATTTTCTCAGATATGATAATTTAATATTTTCTTTATATGGGAGGTGCCACTCCCACTATTGCTAGTGTACCAATTTTTGTCCAAAATATTCATTTTGAAGCTAATGCTAGTCGTACAAAATTTGAGCTCTCTAATTTTTATAGTTTCCCAGATATAAAAATTTTGGTATTAACTTTATATGAGAGATGACACGCCCACTATTTCTTTTCCGCCCATTTTTGCACAAAATGTTCACATTAACACTTAAGTTTATTGTACAAAATTTGGGAAATGTAATTGTTATAGTTTCCTAAATTTACGGCATTTGGCATTGGCAAGCAATATTATACGTGGGATGTGCCACACCCCCTATTGCTAGTTTGCCTATTTTCAGAATGTTCATATAGGTGTCAAAGTTGTTAGTGCAAAATTTGAGAGTCTAGTATTACCAATTTCCGAGATATATTACTTTTAATAGTTATTTAGTAAGTGGGCGTGGCACCTCGCCCACATGGAATTTCAAAATATAGTGTGTTCCAGGCATATAGGAACACACTGTGAAAATTTCAAGAAAATCGGTTTAGCCGTTTAGGCGGCTATAGACTTCAAACAAACATACATACATACATACATACATACATACATACATACATACATACATACATACATACATACATACATACATACATACATACATACAAACATTAATTTTTATATATATAGATATTAAAACTAGTCTAAAGGCTTAAAAAAGTATAATAAACTTTCGATGTAAATCAGTCGCTATTTATAAAGAACAGTGTTTATTATTTGGTGCATGGTTAAACCAATAAGTAGAAAAACACTTTTTTTAACCAAAAATGTTTTTATTAAGCTACAAATTAAAGCAATTATTAAAATGTCGGTTAATCGGTTTAACCGGTTTTTAAGTAGACGGTTAACCGAAAAACCGGTTTTTTAATTTACCCAATTTTCGGTTTTCGTCAAATCGGTTTTTTGAAAAGTCGGTTTTTTATAAACACTAATTGCATTCCAGTTCCAAAACATGTAAAAATAGTAAAATCTAGCAAAAAAGCAGATCGTTAGTTAAACTACTGCTAAAATTTCAAAAATGGTAAAACTCATCAACTGATTTTCAGTTTAATATTTTATTTGTTATTTTAATTGATTAAAATTGTTTTGGATAATAAATATTGTATTAATAATTAATCTTAAATAATATCTTAATTAAACACTAATAATAAAAAATAAACACTAATAAATAAAAACAAAATATTTTTTAAACAAATTGTATTAATACTAAATAAATATCTACTAAATTTAGTTTGAATATGTACAACCATACAGTTCCTTAATAAATACATAAATTGTAAGTATTAACTTCTCTCCATTTTGTTCGTAAAAGTAAGAGAGCAACAATAATTTTTACAACAGTTACAAGGGTCTAATGCCCATATAATTATAGCAAATTAAATTGTATCACAAATAAAAAGGACCAAAAACATAATACACCATGGGTGGCATCAAACAAATATGTGTGGGTGTATGGGTATGGGTACATGAATACCGGACATGGAAACCATGTTGTAATAATAACTATGTAATGGCAACATTTCGTACTTGCTTAACTTTCTATTGTTTGTGTAAATATGGCTAAGATAAGATGGCTTGTAAAAATAACAAATTACTAATAGATTTTAATTACTTAATTAAATGCATCTGAGGGAGGTCTCGATTCATAGTTTGTGCCACTACTGTATGAGGGCCAATATGAGTTTCTGGGCGATGTGTTGCTCGTCGTGGTTGATAATGTTGTTGTTCCTATTGCTGGTGCAGATACTGATGATGGGGACGATGTTGAGGACGCCATTGTTGTGGTCATAACGTTGGCTTGTTGAGATCCTGTTACTAAGTGTGTTGATGAACTCATTATACTTGAAGACGTTGGTATGGCTTCAGCTAAGGGCGATGGCATTGACGCCGTTGACGGTGATAGAAAACTTAAACTAGACGCTGAAGAGGATGGTGAAATGTGTTCCGAATGTAGAGTGGCGGGTGGATGATGATGATGGTGAGAATGATGTAAACTGTGGTGCTGTGTAGCATAATGATGATGTTGATGGTGATGAGCATGATGATGTGGAGGAACTTTATAGGGATTCAGCATACCCATGCTTGTGGTAGGATCACATCCTTGAGCCTGAGCCTGACAAGCCGCCATTAAGCCATGAAAATCAAATTTATATGCATAACGTTTTCCATGGACTTTGGTCATTATGTTTTTGTCGTAATAATAACTGAAATTAGAAGAAAAAACAAAATGCTACATTATCAACTGTATTATTTAATATTAAATATGAATAAGACTGTTGCTTATATATTTTTTTATAGAAATAATATTTTAACTGTTAAAAGATATTTATTTCTAATTTTAAGAAGTAATAACTATCAAAATTTTGAAAATATTAATTTATGCACATTAGGGTGGCTCTCTTTAATATGGAGGAAAATAAAGGTTTTTAAATTTTCAGTCCACGTCTTGGTGTCTTATACGTCATGTCAAAATTTTTCGGTAATCACTTGTGATCAGCCTAAGATATTCACGATCAAAGTTCATAAAAATCTCCTATTTTGCTGATAACTTACATACGTATTTTTTGCTATTACAACAATTTTGGATAATAAAATTATTTACAGGATATATAAAACATCAGT
This sequence comes from Protophormia terraenovae, assembly GCA_951394005.1. NCBI lineage: Eukaryota > Metazoa > Arthropoda > Insecta > Diptera > Calliphoridae > Protophormia > Protophormia terraenovae. Next base: position 152,413,554 of record OX596074.1, read on the forward strand.
TTCCTATTGACATGCCAAGTTTGAAATTGAAATTTTATTTTTCGAGGTCTCTTTGCCAGAGAATTGCGTGTTTTACGGTAATTTTATTTTAATAACTATTATGTTATTAGTTATCCAAACTTCTTGATCTTAGGAATTTCAGAAAGCTCATAATGTGTGGAATTCAACAAGACATAAACCCAGAAGATTTTGATCACTTTGAGCCACCTCTAATTTTTTTTCAATCAGTTCTAAATTTGCCACGTCTTAGTTGCACATACATATTTATTAGGGTATCCAATTATTCGGGTGTTTACACTAATCGGTTTATTTGACAAATAATTATTCGAGGTTAAAAGTTGATCGGTTAATAACCGATTATTGACAAATTATTCGATTAACCGAATAACCTTTGTTATACATGTAAAACATATAAATTACACAAGTTATAGCTTTTAATCTATTTAAATAGTTACTTAGAAACATGATATAAGATAAAATTCTTTTAAAAGGAGATCATTTCGCAATTATTTCCTCCTATTTGTATGTATTTTTTAGCTAATACTATAAAATATTCTACTTATTCTGCTTTATTTAATATATTTTTTATGTAAGTATATTTTCCGTGTAAGAATGATATTTTGTTAAACTAGTCTATATTAATATTTTTTGGGTGCATTTAGGAGATGATAATTAAAAGTATTATGACTTGTAAAACTTTGAATTTACTTTAAGAATTTCTATTGATACAAGTTTAATTATTTATGAAGATATAATATTATTACCTTTTCTTGACGCTTTTTATAAAACATTCTATCCCAAAAAAAAAAAAAAAAAAAAAAAAAAAACATCCAAAGAAGTCAGTAAGATACTGCATTTGTGATCCAGAAATAGTACGTAGTTCGTATAATTTTCAATGAATTGTATTTTTTGATACCTGTGTTATGTCATGCCATATTCACGATTTTGTGCAAAATTGCAATGAACATCCAAATTTTTTCAGTTTTAATTTTTATTATTATTTTAATAAAGAAAATTGCATAACATTGTTTTGTCATTTTCTTCAGTTATTTTCTTTTTTTCTTTTTTTTTTTTTTTTTTTTTGGAAAAATAGAACAATTTGTTTAAATCTTTTATATACACTGAAAAAAGTAATTTCAATGAATGAAGTACATTAAATGAAATTCATTAATTTTTTTTCCAAAAATTTATTAACTTAATGAAAATATTCAATGAAATTATTAACGCTATTATGAACATTACATTGAAACCATTCATTAAATTTATTTCTTATTACAATAGGTAAATCAGTTATTTGATTTAAAGTATTAGTTCATTGAATTAATTTATTCAATGTACTAATACATTGATTTAATTAAGAAGAAGCATTACACAATGAACAAAAGCATTGAACCAATGATAAATTTCATTCAATTATATCAAAATAAATGATTTCTAAGGGGAAATAAAGTAAAATGAAAACAAATACAACTCAGTTTTCTTTTATCTTTTAACAAGAATTGAAGCGTTTTAAACAATAGCAAAAAGTAAAAAATGAGTGTTATGTTAAAAACGAAAATAATTAAAAAGTTAATAAGATATATCGAATTATTAAAATACATAAATATAATTTATTCGCAAATGAGAGGTCGAGCAGCATAATTGAATACACCAAGTTAAATTAATTACCCAAAAGAAGGAATTTGGAGACTTGCCTTCATAACACGTAAGTTTAATAATGTTTATGATTTTAAACAGTTTTAAATATTACATTTCATTTATATTTATGTAGATAAAAACACTAAGATGCAGAAGAATGTGTTATTAGCCTAAAACACCAGGGTTTTAAAAAATATTGCGATTTCAAAATCAAGAGGATTCGATTCGTAAGTATACATAAATATATGAAATATTTTAATTTAATTCTTAATAAAAATATATTACAGACTGATCAAAATTTGAATGCTACATCTGGTGATCGTCAAAATAAGGAAATTTCCAAAACCAAAAAGATTTAAAGGTAACTAGTTCAAATTTTTTAAGCAATTGAACGAATTTTAAAAATTTTATTTATAAACTTTCTTTGTTAAGGATAATGTTGTAGTTATATTAATGTGGCATCTAAATGGATATTCCGTACCATCATTGAGCAATATAGAGGACAACAGAAATTACTATATTATTATAAATGACAAAGCAAACACGATCACATCTGTAACAGCATTTTGTTTATTTAAATTTTTTAGTGAAATGTAATACTTTTATATTTATATTTAATGTTTGCTTTTATTAACTCAATATCATATAATTTAATCATTTAATATAAAATAAAAACCAGAAATACAGAACACGCCTATTATTATAATACATTTTTAATGTATAGTTTCATTGGGACAAAATAAGAGTTAATTGAAACCAATGTACTGTTCACTGAAATTATTTATTTTATTTAATGAACATGTTCATTGATTCAATGTAAGAATAAATTTAATCAATGAACTTGTACATTGAATTATAATATTAATGTATGACAATTCATTGTTTCAATGAACCTGTACATAGGGTCAAAATTAGTGCACAAATTCATTGTAACAATGAACTTTTTAATTGTATTTATGTACTTTTTTGGTTCAGTGTATATTGAATCCTGTTTTATTACTTCTAGAACAAAAAGAAAAATTACTTCACTAAAAATTATGTTTATTTTTACTGGAATGTAATAAACCTCTTAAAAAGATGTAGTTTACATAAATTTATCAAAAAAAATAAAAAATGTTCTAATTTATAACTCGAGAAAACTACATTTCGGTTAACCGGTTATTCGACACAAATTATTCGGTTAATTCGTTATTCGAAAATGCTGTCCATTTTAATTATTTGGACAGTTAATCGACAAAAATTAACCGGATAACCGAATGACGGTTAATCGATTGGATACCCTAATATTTATTAAGATTTAAAAAAAAATTAAAAAAGATAATTAGTTAAATTGCAAATATGTATGTAAAAATATGAGCTGAGTTAATAGCTAGGAAATAAAGCATTAAAATTTTTTCTACATAAATGTCCCTCGCAGACGTTAAAAGTTTATTTCTTTTTGTTGCATTCCCCTTTGAATTCAAAGAAATTTCCAAAAAAAAAAAAAAATATTCATTCACCTTTGCACAAAAATGTATCTGTATCTTATTTGTATGAGTGTAACTGTATGCATAGACATTCCATTCCTTCAGTAAAATTCAACCACTAAAATGTTGTTGTTAACCACGCATAATCACAAACAGAAATAACTCTCTGCAATGATTCTCTCTTTTAAATTCTTAAGCATAAAGATACAGATCCAAACGCACACATTTATTTATGTAGTTTAGTTACAGGTTCATATATTCTCAACAATTTTTTACTCTTACTTACCGTAATGCTCTACTAAGTTTATCATAGTTCATATTTGGTTTTGCTTTGCGCTCTCCCCACAGTTTGGCCACCATATCGGGGTCGATTAATTTAAACTCTCCATTGGTGCCTTCCCATGATATACAATTACTTTTCGACGAATCACCAAGCAGTTCAAGTAAAAATTGCCACAATTGTATCTGCCCTGAACCCTGAACAACCAATCGATGTGAAGCAGCATTTAAAAGTTGATACGGATCTGAAAAAATACGAAAAAAATCACATAAAAATAAAAGTAACAGACAAAACGGTAAAAAAACACAGTTAAAAAAGATTTAATAAAACATTAAAAAACTCGTGTATCAAGAGAAAAAAAACCCAAGCATTATGATGGTGGCATTTGTAGATATTAAATACTTAAGTTTTTATAAAATGTATTTAACAAATTTCTTGGAATTTTATTTAACCAACAAAACAACTTTTTAACTTTTTGCTATTGGATTCTTCGTAGCGTTTTTAATTCACAAGGCTGAATTATTGATAAAATTAGCAAGAAGTGATTGGGACGTAAATAAAATTTATTATCTATACTAAAAATTTAATTTAATTATAATGCTTAATTTCTTTCGGATGAGATTAAAAGCGGAACTAAATAAATGTTAATATAAAGAAAAAAATGTTCAGTATGGATTTTATTTAGTTTTTGCAAACGTTGTAAAAATTTGTCTCAATTTCTGATTGTGATAATTAAATTTATTTCCTTATGGGAAGCTACATTATATTATCATACAAATTTTATTGAGTGATCTATAAAATAGAAGTGAACTTTGGGACCCTGTGGACTCGCCCACTGTAAGTCTATATGATCCAAATTCAAAACTTAAACTTGTCTACACCTCTACTATCACCATGTAAAATTCCATGGAAAGCCGTTCCGAAGTTCTCTAATTATTTCCATTTAATTTTTTGAATAGCACACTGTGGGACGTTAAATTGAATAAAATTGTATGTTATTTTTCTTACTGCCAATTGCTTAAAAGTTACTGCCAATTTAACTAAATTTTCGTTGATTTAACAGATTTTTCGTCAACTTTTTAACGAAATTTTATTCAAATTTAAATTTTACAAAAAAATATATATATTTTTGACATTTTTTTAGTTGATTTGAAGAAATTTTGTTGATTCAAATTGTATTGATTTGAAGAAAAAATCTGTTAAAATAAATATTTTTTTTCGTTAAAATTCTACAAGATTTGGTTCAGTGTAATTATATGTATAAAGTTTATTAGTTTTAAAAGTTTAAAGGTCAAAGATAGACGTATAAAAATAAAATCCTCAGTTTTTGTCGTTTTCGATTTTTAATGATTTTTTTAAAACAAAAAAACTGCTATTTTCACGAAAAAAATATATTTTTTGTTACATTTTTTTGACACTTTTATTTTAATGTAAAGATTCCAAACCTTTCATTTATGTTAAAAAATTAAAAAATTTTAATAGCATATTTAAATAAAAATGCATTTGAAAAATGCAATTGCATTAAAATGCATTTTTAAAAAATCTTTTTTATTTTTAAAATGTTCGTCGTAAAGCCGCTATATGCGAAATTTTAAGGCCGTTTAAATCATTAAAATTCACAAAGTCTTTCCAGAGATATTGCTATTCAAAGTTACATACTTTTGAAATTTTTTTGGTTTTTGAGAAAATTAAAAAGCGAAATTAAATCGCGAGTTTTTGCAATTTCACAAAACTGAAAACTGAAATTGATAAAAGGCTTAATGGAGTTTATGTATACAAATTTTTATCGAAATTGAAAGCCATTAAATAATATAATTTTGTATCAGAATTCATAAAACCTTTATTTATGAATTCAAAATATTATAATTAGTGTTTATAAAAAACCGACTTTTCAAAAAACCGGTTTAACGGTTAACCGAAAATTGGGTAAAATTAAAAAACCGGTTTTTCGGTTAACCGTCTACTAAAAAACCGGTTAAACCGGTTAACCGACATTTTAATAATTGCTCTAACTTGAAGCATAATAAAAATATTTTTGGTTAAAAAAGTGTTTTTCAACTTATTGGTTTAACCATGTACCAAATAATAAGCAGTGCACTGCAGTGTTATTTATAAATCGCGATTGATTTACATCGCAAATTTATAAAAATATTTTTAAAAACAACTTTTTTGACATCTTTTATCCTATAAAGTATTTTTTAAGATTTTTTTTCTAGCTTAAAAATAAAATTTTACAAAAAGGAAGCTTTAGACCTAGGATAATGTACTTTATATTATGATTTATATTCTCCGCTTTTAAAGTTTTTCTCTTAAGGAAAAGTTTTTATAAAAAAATGTGATAAAAATATCTGCATAAAATTGGAAAAATAATTAATATTTTTTCTGCTAAAAAGAGATTTGTTTTTAATTTTTAGAAGATTATTAATCATTTAAAAGTAATTTTCTGCACTTATTTAGATCTACTTTTGAAGTCTTTTTTCCCATTATATTATACAAAATCTTATCTTTCACTAAAGCTATACATTAGTAGGTTATTTTTTTCTTTTGGAAAATTTCATTCGCATGAAATTAACGTTTTTGTAAATGGAATGCTTAATTATCTATATATTTATTAAAATATATTTTTAAAATATATTTAGCTTCTAACAAATAAATATATCTATCACCTGACTACTTGTTAACTCAAACAGCAATAATTTTCAGTAGTTTCAAAATATTTTCTTATATTTTAAATTCAGAAAAAAACAACTAAAGGACGAAATTTAGTGATATTTTTAGCAAATTTTTGAAACCGGTTAACCGATACATAAAAACCGGGTAAACCGGTTAACCGAAATTGAATATTTCAAATTAACCGGTTCGCAAATAACCGAAATTTGAAGAAAAAACCGGTTTTTCGGTTAACCGGTTAACCGGTTTATAAACACTAATTATAATGTTAACATAACAACTGTTACGGAAAAAGGATCAAAATTTTCCAATTTTTAAATTTGCGACAAAATTTTATTCAAAATAATAAAACTATTAGAGGCAAATCATTACGAATATATTAAACAAACCTATAAAAAATAATATCTTTTAACGTTATCCCAAATGTTCACGTTCATCGAAGGTCTAAACAAAAGATAAGTATGATTTTCTTTTCAATTAAAATGCAGCACCCAAAAATTGTGTAGGGTTTCATATGGTATGGCTAGACCGACTATATACATATTTTTTACTTGCTTAGTAACAAACACATACATATGTATATATGTATTTATGTATGTATGTATGTATGTATGTATGTATGTATGTATGTATGTATGTATGTATGTATGTATGTATGTATGTATGTATGTGCCTAAATTTTTTTAATATTTATATTTGCTAAAAATTCATATTCCTATGAACATTAATTGCAAATTATTTATTTTAAATATTTTACTTTAAATTTTATATTAATTTGTTTAAATATTAAATTAAAATTCAAAATATTATATTAATTTGTTAAACATATTTTGCTGTTTATTAGTGTTTTTCATCACATGATTATCGAATATAACGAACCATTAAATATCATAGATCTCGCTGTTGCCGTCGAATGATGAGTTGGATGTCCGTGATAATGTGAATGATGTGGTGGTGCTGGTGGTTGCATACGTACACCAAAACGGCGATTAAAGTCTTCAGAGAGGCGCCACATAACGCCCACATCAACACTGACACTCATTGTTAAAAAATATTTAAATGCAAATAATTTATTTAATTTTTGTTCTTCTTCTCAAATAAAACTTGTTTTCGTTTTACGTTAATACGAACGAATAATTTTTCGTCTGTTCACAATTATTCACAAGCCAATTCCGAGAATTTTATTTTTAAAAATTCATAAAATATTTTTATTTTATTTATATTTTTTATATTTTTATTTTATAATTTTGATCAACTGACTGAAGTAGGAATTTTTGCACAGGAAGTCAATATTAAGTAGCCACAAATATTTTTCAAATCTATTTATATTCCGTTATTTGTAACCGTTACGTACAAGAGTCTGAAAATAACTGAAGAGTGTTGTGTAAGTATTTGTTAAATAAGTTTTGACTACTTAAAAAACAATACATTCAATGTATATAAAAAATACATACATATATAAAACCTTAGCCACCTTACACTATGAAAAAGGCAATACTGTTATAATGATAGAATCAGATTCCGTTACCCAGTGGGTGGCAAATTTATTCCTTACGGCGATGATAATGTTACTGCTGCCGTTTTATCAACTGCTATTTGTGGTTGTTATTGTCGTTTTGTTTTTATCCTTTTGCCGGAAAAATTCAATATGTGCGGACCTTTGTCAGCTTTTGTTAGCTTAATTTAAAAACCCCCCTCAAAGAAGAAAAGGTTTAACTGATTTTAATTTACAAAAAAAAAAAAAATCCACATATCAATTAATTAAAAAATATTCCTAACTAACGATAGATGTTTATAGGAAGATTTTTGGCAATAAAAGCATAAACGTGGTATTTATTAATTAATCTTGTTATTTTAAAGATGGTTGTGATTTAGTCAAATCTTCAAAGTCAATTAAAAAGTTTTTAACGATCTTAAGAAGAATTTATTCTTTTATTCTTTACACATACTCTGAACTTACATATATATGTACATATAACATGGATTAAAGTCAATAAGGGGAAATAAGATATGAATGAATATTTTCCTGTCGAACTTTCTCAGTTTCCGTTTTTATTTATCCATTTTTTCATTTGTTTATTTTGTATTTAACATGTTACCTTCTTTCTATCATTCCACTTTCAACATAGTGGGTGGTCTTTTCTATGATGCTACAAACACTTGCTATTAAATCCTTGCATTTTTATATTTAACTCCCACAATAATAACAACAAAAATATTCCAGATTTAAATGCGCAAAGAGTCATGACATGACTTTATGACCCCATGCGGTTTGTTAGTGATTTCATTGTTTACGAACGGAAGAATTCAATGATTTTTGTTACTTCCACTTCCACTCTTTTCGTCCTTTCTACATTCGTTATTCTTGCCTTGTGGCTTGTGTCGTGTGTTGTGAATGTTGAAGCATCTAGGATTATTGTGATTTTTATTAGATGCCACATCCTGTGAGAAATTATCATATTTACATCGTTTATTACAGTTCATCACTTGAGCCACCAAAATGACATGACAATACATTCAGTCATGTGCCCTTTCGCCAGACGTACATACGTATGTGTGTATTTATGTATGTATACTATATTAATGTTTGTTTTGTCATTTTAAGTTTTCGTTCGAAATTGTTGTTGATGGTCGTGAAGTAATTTACACAGCTATTAACCTGAGATCTTCATTGTTTAAATTATTATGTTACTTAGTTATTTTATTCCCAAATTTTCTTTGAGATGATAGTACTTTGAGTTTTTTTTTTTTTAAGGATTATCGCTTAAAATACATTTAAATCTATAAATTAAACACTGAATGTAAGTAATTGATAAATTATTTAATTTTATATAACTACTCAGCATAACTAAGTTTCGCTATTAGCAAATGATTTCTAATAAAGAATATTATTTTTTCTATTCAATACTATAACACAATATTATAAATCATAATTAATGAACAAAAATTAAATAATTTTAAAGTATGACTCCCAATTTAAAATTTAAACAATTTTAAATATTTCATACAATTAAAATAAGTGCTTATTGTAAACAAAGGTATTACCCCAGTCAATCATTTAAAGCATTTATAACAATTTAATGATTTCTTTATGTGTTAATTCAATAAAAAATTAATTCTATTCAAACAAAAGCTGTACCGTGCCACAGTGTCACATTTGGCAGTTTAGAACGACAAAAATCCAGTTTTGGAGATATTGGTCTGAAATGATACATTCTGTTAGTAGATAAGAATTTAAACACTCCCACTTAAAATGGGCGGGTAGAATCACTGCCACTCACATACTGAGAAAAATTATTTTTTGTATAAGATTTTTTGACATATTTTTTTAAATTTTATTAAAATAAAAGATATTTTAAAAGTAGGCGTGGCAGTATCTAATCACACCAATCACAATGTAACATTTGCATAACAAATTTTCAACCATTACCTTAAAATGTTTAAATAATTCTTAAAAAATTGCTAATATGAGGTACCGCACATTTTTCTCTAATATTTTCAAAGATCGCAAAAAGTCGCAGCCAATATTCTCAAATATAAATTCATAGATGTTCTTTTATGTAAGAATCGTATTTTTAAATTGGAACTCGTTGGAACTTTTTAGTTCCAGTCCATTAAAAATAGAATATCTCAAAAAATATATTTTTTTATATTATGATTTCTTTAAATTGAAAACAATATTTTCAGAATTGATTTTATAGCCTAGCAAATTATAATAGAATAATTTGGATACATTTATTATTACATGCCAAAAAATTCATACCAATATTTGTAGTATTTGCTGAGATATTTGAAGTTAAAGTTAACATACTTCTTTACAAAAGTTGTAAATCAAATTAAAATATTTTTAAAAATTTAATCTTTGGAAATCCATAATTCGCGTTATAGACATTTTCCAATACTTTAAGTATTTTTTCCATAATATATGATATGTTATCTAATAAATGCGAAAAGATTTACTTCAATAAATAAGCTTTTATTTTCGTATTTTTGTCGTTCTAATTTGGATAAATGTGACACTGTGCGTGCCACTGGTTGGCAATGCCCAGCAATTTACTCATAAATGAATGCAACCCTGATAGTAAAAAAAAAAAAATACATATCTGAATTATGAAGTTGGCTGCAGTTCCAGATAAAGGACCGCCATGATTTCAAGAATGGCGAAGGATCCGGGGAGTTGGAATTGTGTAGTGACCGAGAGTGGCAGCATTAAATTGAGCCAAGAGCGGGAGTTAAATTTTGTTTCGAAAACATCGTGCCATCGGTGGAATCCAAAACGTGGGTGCGCTCACGACACCATCGTTGGTGGGGTAATCCAACATCTGATATCATCCGCGGGATCTTTTGCGATTTGCAAAGAATAAAAACTTTCGGAACCACTTTAACAAGAACGTAAATATCGATTCAGCCACTACGAGCCACATTCCTCCACAACAACAGCAGCAGCTGCACGAGAAACATAGTTAGTCTAGAGCAACAACTACAGCCTCTCACCACAGCTATCAATTTCGCAGAAACAGTAGCGACACGTATCAAAATTAATTAATAGACACAACACCATTATCAACATCAGGAAAAGCAATCCTACTATAAGGCACTTTTCTCATTTTTCTCAACAACCCATAACATAAGTGTTCTAAAAACCACAACAGTGACAATAAGTTGCAGCAGCAGCGGTCTACAACGGCCTCGATTGACATAATTATTACCGAAATAACATAATAACCTAATAGAACCAACTCCACCAACACACAGTTACATAACAGCAACAACCGGCATCATACAAATCCAACGTCATTCCATCAAATAAATAAACATCAGGAAGTCAATATAGATTTCCGAGGAGGCCAACATAACAGCAACAACCAACATCATAGCAGAACTTCTACATCGTCATCCCTCCAATCAAATAAACAGCAACATCTCAATATTGATGTACATAAAAACTACCGCAATAGCACTGGCAGTTTGTGTAAGACCACACAGTCACATAACACCGACAACGAAACACCATTGCAGATCATCTATAAACCTACCAATAACTATCCATCAACAACCGGCATCATACGAATCCAATGTCATTCCTCCAATAAACAGCAACATTTCAATATTGATGACCATAGAAACCGACTCAACAGCAATCAGAAACCAGCTCTTAGTCTATCCAAAATAAGACACCACAGCTTTCTTATTCCGCGAGTTGTATTGAAACAAAATGATTAAGTTTCAATTTTTTCATAAACATCACTACTAATGTCAACAATTAATATCGGTAGAAGCAGAGTTACCAGACTGTATGACCAGATAAGTACTGAAAGAAATTATTTAGGTTTGACAAAATTACATTAATTCCCAAAAAAATAGAGATACAAACTCCAATGAATTCAGCATATTAGTTGCTAAATCCTCTTCCAAGCAGGGTAAAACTTTTAAAGAATCAAGTCATAGTGTAATTTTACAATAAAAGTTAAATTAAAAAAAATTAATATTTGAATTATAAAGAAAGAAGGAAGGAAAAATATATATAATAATATGGCGAATAAATTAGCCTAATAAGGTTAACAAACTTGATTTTTATTTGTTTAAGCTATTATTAAATAAGTTTTTAATGCTAAGATTTTTATTGTTAAACCATATGTCCGGACATTAGGCAACATAAATAGAATATATTTAAACATAATTTGTAAAACAGAAATAATATACAAGAATGAATTGAGAAGTTTAAAGTTTGAGTGTTTTTGGTAAAAAAAAGATGGCTGATTGATCCCTTTTCATGTCTTAAGGGTAGGTATTGATTGGTGATCTATTTTAGGGGTATCTCAAAACGGAATAGGAGATGGAGATACCAAGGTTAAGGGGAGGGATAAAGGGGACCAGTACATCTGTGGTTCACCTGGAATAGTATTAGTATGTTGTTTTTATTATTATGCACTGGTACGAATTAAATTCTTGTCACCGAATACGTTCTATGTCGTAGCAACGACCCACCCATAGCCGCGAGTACTAGCCATTAACTAAAATGAATGCCAGTGTAGCAAGCGACATAGAAGGAAAATATTCACCAGTTATAGTTCACTAAGTCGTGAAACGTGACAAAGCCTTTGAATGAAGCTATAGAATTATGTTTTTAGGAATTGATTTATGGAATGGAAAATTAGTATTTCGTAATTCAAAATTAAGATTTAAGGGAATTAAGCTAAGATTTAATTAATTCCTTCGAAGCTCTGATTGTAAGTTATATTAAAAATTGTATACCTCAGATTTTTAGGTTAAATAGTTTTTCATACAATAAATTAAAAAAGATAAATCTTTATCTATAGTATAAATTTCATTATAAATAGTTTTTCTTATGGTTTTAATTCGTCCTAATCTAGAGATGTAAAAAACAAATCTGGAAAATTTTTAAAATTGGTTCTCAACAATATTTTGTGATTCAATAACATATTGTTACGAAATCTGATAAAAATTAATTCATTGTTAATCATTTTAAGACGAGACGTATTAATACTTTTGAAAATACATTCGTAGTGAAATAGGATTTTTCATCAGCGCACCGATGCACAGTGTCACGTTTGGCAGTTTTAGAACGACAAAAATCTAGTTTTGGAGATATTGATCTAAAATTGTATATTCTGTTAGTAGATAAGGCCTTAAACACTCCCACTGGAATCACTGCCACTCCCATACTGAAAAAAATTACTATATTTGTATGAATTTCGGAAATATTTTTTGTAAATTATATTAAAATAAAGGTTATTTTAAAAGTAGGCAGGATCTGATCACACCAGTCGCAGTGTAACATTTGCATAACAAATTTTCAGCTATTACCTTAAAATGTTTAAATAATTCTTAAAAAATTGGTAATATGAGGTACCGCATATTTTTATAATATTTTAAAAGATCGCAAAAAGTCGCAGCCAATATTCTCAAATATAGTTATACATATATACATATATACTTTTATATAACAATCGTATTTTTAAATTTTAAACTCGTTGGAACTTTTTAGTTCCAGTCCATTAAAAATTGTATTTCCCAAAAAATATATTTTTTTATATTATTTATTATTTAAATTGAAAACAGTATTTTCAGTATTGATTTTGGCAGTGTTTTGTTGCTAACGTTCATAGGTAATTTCACACAAAATTTAAATTTATATACGTTAGAAGTTAACGTATAGATTTATACATGTCGAAAAAGTGCTCCCAATTTATGAACAAAAATACAATTATGAATATAAAAATGACAAGAAATAAAAAAATATAAAAATTAAATTATATTCAAATAACAAATTTGTTCATTTTTAATTTTATAAAGAAAATCAAGTAAATTTCGTAGTGCAATTTACAAACAAATATAAAGTGCTTCCAAATCGGGTTAGCTTCGTTTTTTTTTGCTAACGGTCAACGTTGTTGTTAACCCTAAGCGTTAACCCGCTTAGGGTTAACAACAAAAGCTTTTGTAACAAACAATAATAGAATAATTTGGATACATTTTTTATTATTATGAACTGAAATCAATTACATTTTTATATTTATGTACAAACTTTTTTCTGTGTATATTGTTTGTTTGTATAGAATGTATGCACGTTAAAGTGATTTTCGGAAGAAATATATGGGAGCTATTGTGAATTATATATCATGTAATTTAGCATACAGATTTTTACCTACATAAAATTTATAGTATATGCCAAATTTCAATTGCTATATTTAAGACATTTATGATCCTTGGACCATAAAAAAATTAAATTTCATTAAATTATTTTCAAAATTGCGACCTGTAACTTGATTGCAAGGTTTTCATGGACGGTTGGGCGGACAGATAGACAGACATCGTTAAATCGACTCAGAAAGTGATTATAAGCCAATTGATATACATAAAGATGGGTCTTATACCAATATTTTTAGATAGAAATAGAAAGTTAAGAAAATACTTGTATTTTAATATAAATGAGAAAATATCATATGTGGCGAAAAACAGATTTCGAAATTATGTATTTAATTTTTTGAAAAACAGAAAAGCGAAAAGATGAGTCCGGAAGTAATATTCAAAAAATTTATTAAAATAAATATTCATTTGAAAAAGTCACCTTGACAAATTTTTTTGTGTTTATGTAGTTTGTAGCACCACCCTAATGTTAAGGATTTAAATAACTCGCTGTATTCCACACATGCTCCATAAACAGTTCTTATCATTTAATGAGTTAAACATTATACGAATGTATGTACATACAAGTATACTGTATGTGTATGTATGGTATAAATACATATCGTCGTTGCGCTGATGAAATGTCCTATGTGTTTTTCTTACTACTTTTCAGTAGTAAAAATTTGTCAATTCGCAACTTTTTTAATTTTTATATTTTAAAATATTAAAATACATATTTAAAAATTTTATGCTTTGTTCGCGAATGGTTAAAAAGATTAAAAAAAATTTACATGGAATTTTTTGTATGAGTTAATTTTTTGCTTAATATTTTTGTTATTTTGCATAATATATACTAAAAAACCAAAAGATAATAATTCTCAAAGAAATCTTTTTGTAACTGCGAAACCCGTTGATAATGGAAAACGCTTTGGTGGGAGTACGTATGACTATAAATTATACAAGATGAGATAATAAAAAAACTCAAAAAACTACACATAGAACACTTCGTCAGCGCACCGACGATTTGTGTGTATTACAAGTACAAAAGGTTAGGATGAAAAAAAAAAAAAAAAAAAACAATGACCTCCAATACATTTAACGCTTATCATCATTGAGAAATCTACCTAAATTGTTATGCTATTATTAAGACATCTTCAGGAGAAAGTGTTGAACATAAACAATTGTAATTGACTTTTGACCACAGAGAGTCTTTGAGTATAAAAGGATTTTTCTTCAATTCCCTTAGCAGCTATTTATTGTTACTACGGGTATTAAAACGATTTGAATCAAATCAAATACATAAATAAAATAAACTATTCAATTTAGTAAATTCAATTTCGAATGGTCAGTATGTACATATGAAGTGGGAGTTAAGTGATAAATTCCCATAATAAATTATTAGGTACATACATATTAAAGGGAATTTTGCACTTCGCTAGTGGAGAAGAATTGTGTTTTTTTTTTTTCCAACGTTGTTTCAAAAAGTTAGAGATTATATATATATTCGATCCTCAATATCATGGAATTCAACATTGTTTTTCAGATATTATTCATGAATAAATAAAAGTAAAAAAAAACAAAAACGATTTCAATAAGAAATTTCTTTTATAAAAATAAAAATTTATAAAAATATAATGATAGAAGGTAGAATCACTAGAGAGAGACTTCAATTTGAATTCTTGTTAAGTCAAAAAAACTGAAAATGGAAAGAAAAAATAAAAATCAAGAATGAAAAAATATAAAATATTTGGTTTACATGTGTGTACTTATATTATTTGAATTACTTCTTGAAATGAGGAATTCCATCTTGGGAAGGCTGTATGAATGTTTAGAGCACACATTTGGCGAACCGGGCACAATATATTAGAGGATATTTGTTTGTTTTTGATAAAATTTTGTTGAAAAAAATTTGTTAAAAAATTTTTTTGTTTCAAATTGAAAATATTTTTTTTCTATTTGAAGTTTTGTTTAATTTTTTTACATTTTATTTTGCTTTATATGTGTTTGACTTTTCAGGGTAAATGAAATTGAGAACAAACTTTCTAGTGATTTTACCTTTAGTTGTTGTATCATGGTATACATATTATGTATATTCTTTTTCAATACATTTAAAATTTACGGTGTTTCTATAAATATTAATTTCACAACATTTTTTTTTAAACTTACTTGGTTCATTATCATTGAGCATGGGACTCATTTCTCTACCCGTTGCACTGTGTAGTGTTAATGCGAAATGTTTTGCAAACAAAATGCCACCTTCACGGGATCCCGCACAAACCCAAAATTCGGCACGACTTAGATTGCAAAGTTCAGCGCCGGTAGTAGGAAAACGTGCAATATCCGGTTCCGGTTTAATTTTAAACTGCTTAGTCATCCATTTCACCCACCCGGCTATATGTTCGGCTTTCCAAACTCGTGGATCTAACGGAACTTCAACTGGTGAGATTGGTGGCGGTGAACTTTCTTTACAAATAGCATCCGTAGTATCTGCAGATGATAAAGTTTGCTGCGATTCTATTGGAGGTAAGGCGGGTGGTATTTTCTTTTTGTTAGTCTTTCGTTGAGAATTCTCACTTGTATTTGTGGTTGATGAATTATCCGATTCTGAACTATCTCTGTAAGTACTTTTTGATGTGGAACTACTATCACTACTGCTATTACTACTACTGGAAGAGGAACTACTACTACTGCGCCTAAGTGGCGGCAATTTTCTTAATGCTCTTTTTTTTAACGTTTTCTTCTCTTCCACGTCGGTTTGCATTGTTTTCGCACTTTCGCCGATTTCCTTATGCGGTTCATTTTCTTGCATTTGGATTTCCAATAAGGTTGTCAAATTTGGTTTACGCATCAATTCTGGGAATAAATTCGTTGCTGTTGTTGAAGCAGTGTCGTAAGCAGTGCAACAATTTAAAATAACAGCCATTTAAAAAAAATAATAATAACAAATGCTGGACGACACAACGACACGTTGGAGACTTAAAAGTCTTAAGTTCTTAAGCGTTCTAGGAAAAACCACAAGGTATTTCGTGTTTTAACTATTTGAAATACCAGCATTATCAATATAATATAAATACAATTATTTTTGAATTAACACTTAAAAGAATAAAAAAAAAACACCGGCCGGTAAATTTAATTTTTTTTTTAACGATTTAATTACGATTGTGAATAAAAAATATTGTTTGTAAATGCAGACTGAAATTATGATTCACATAAAAATAGGGATTCCACGAAATAAACGTAAAGCATTTTTTTACATGTGGCTAGAACGCGAGTATGATTCACTAAAGGAACATCGATCTCTCTGTGGCACTAGCGACGGTCATATTAAAAATTCACTCACAACTTTTTTTAATTTTATTTTTATTATTTATATTAATATAGGTATTTTTGTTTTCTTATTTTTTATTTTTATTGCATTATAAAGTATTTATTGTTAAAATAATTATTCTTAATTTATTGTGTTAATATTTTATTATTATTTTATATTTGTTTGATCACTTTTGGTACAATTTTCTTTTGTTTTTAATTTGTTTGTCACAGTCCGGTTTTCACTGACAACGTCCTTATGATCAGTTACGCGACCGATTTGCAAGTGATTTCAAACTCTAACAGACGTTGTTGTACCACCTTGTCAACCAACAGCAGAGAAAAAAACGATCAATGAATTTCATAATAATCTTAATAATCTACATACACACATATACACAATACACAGATACAAAACAAAAGAGAAAATTTCCAATATCTCTTAATGAATAAGTAGTACACTCAAAATATATACTTAGTACAAATTATTTATTTATTCTTTATAGGCCATTCCAAAAACTTTCTGTTTTGGTTACCGATTTAGATAAAATTTTGTGCATATATATAATAAGATATAAAAGCGTGTAAAATGAAATATTAATTTTTATTTTGAAAACTGTGGCAACTCTTTGAAAGTGAATAATATATTTTTAAAAAGTGTATTTGTCAATGTTTGTATTTTAAAATGTCATATACAAATAAAAATAAATATTTTCTGAACACTTAATTTTTTTATTTTTTTTTTTTTTTTTACAGAAAATCTCCATTTTATTTTTAAGAATTTTTTTATTTTAAGAATTTAGGAGCTCTGAAGTGATTCTAAGGAAAATGTTTTATAAAAGCGGTAGTCTAAAGTATTCAATATATTGATTCCATGTATAATATCCAGGGAAACCAAAATATGCAATTGCATGTTTTTTCCTGGACGTTGAATGAAGCCATCGATTAAATATTTATCCGTTTCAGAACAAATAAATCATTTTGGCATCGATTTGTTAGTGCATATTTTACTCTTAACAGCATATTTTGCATTTAACCCTTTTAGAGCATATTTTGACATTTTAAAAATATTTTTTTTATACCTCAAATTTGATTTTATAAAAAAATGAGAAAAAAAAAATAAAAATAAATAATTTTAAAATTAACTTTAATGGATACCATTTTATCGTTGTTGTAAAAACAATTTTGTTTATGAAAGCATATCGAGCCCTATCCACGAAAATGTTACAAGTGCAGAAAACAAAACTTTACAGGAGAAGCATTTTTGTTATTGTTTACACATTGTTATATGTATGAGAAATGTCACAATAAAATTACTTTACGCTATAAATCTGAAATGACCTGATACGTCGATGAAATTTTGACAAATGATCTAAATGGTTCTAAATTATAGATTTTCATCAAAACACAAATTTCGAAAGTCTGTGGTCGATATGATAATTTTGATAATTTCAGAACTAATAATAGTGTCTTGAATTAGATAGGTAAGGAAATAGGAGATCAATAACGTTTTTATGAGATACAGTAAAAAATGGAGAATCAAATTTTGACGCGGTTGATAAATTTCAGTTTTGTCTTATTTTATATCATTGAAATATTAATAAAACCATTTGCTTTAATAATTTTGTTAAAAAATTATACAAAATCTTTGTTTTTTAGTGCATATTTTTTAACTGTATCGATTTTTCTGATGCACAAAATTTCGAATTTTAAAGACCATTCAAACTATTTCACAAATACATATGTATATATGTATTCATATGTAGGTATGTATATATGTTTATTAAAATCATAGCTGTAACTTATGAATGAAATAAAAAATAATACTTTTTATTTCATTTCTATTTCTTATTTCTAATTAAAAATATTTGTTAATCAATCTATTATCTTTTGAATAAAAATATTAAGGACTTTTATTTATACTAAAACGATTGAATTTTTATAAATTTGTATCTGATTGAACAAAATAAATAAAAAATTAAAATATTTTATTTAACCAAAAGAAAAACAAATATATTTTTATAAGAAGATAATCAAAAGTTTTTTATTTGATTATTTTAAAGTTTAATAATATTCATATGTATTTTATTTAAATAAAAAAAGTTCAACAAATCTTTCTGATTTTTATTCAAAAACTTTATATTCAAATAGAAACATTTAAAATAAATATTTTTATTATTTTATTCAACAAAAACTCCAAAAAATAAAAATATTCAGCCTCAAAAGGCTTGAATAACAAAAAATTATAAAATTTTTTCAAATATTCAAGTATAAAAAAATATTTGACATGTTTTTCTTTTTCAAAGTAAATTTAAAACTATTCAAACAAATTCATGTTGAATAAAAATATTCAAAAGTTTTCTATGAATAAAAAAAATTGAATGTTTTAAAACAGATATTATTTTATTTTTAAAATGGAAAATAAAATAAAGAACAATTGTATTCAAACTAAAGAAATAAAATATATTTTAAAATTAGTTAAAGACTTAGGAATTTGATTTATATTTTATAAATTCCTATTCGAATACTTTTGTGGAAATTTTATTTTATCTAACTTGTTAACAAATGGAATAATATTTAAATAATTTTTATTCAAATTAATTTCAAGTAACTGAAAATCATATTACAAAGAGTATAAAATAATTTTAAAGAAATTTATTTCTAAAAATATAAATAAAATATTAAAATAATTTATTTTTAACAAATATTTTGATTGAAAATATTCACAATGAACAGCTATGATTAAAATTTGATTAAATTTTTAACGAAGCACACATTAACTAACTTCATTTTACGAGTGTAAAAAATAATAAAAATATCTTTCCAATACTATTGCAAAAAAGGCTTCTCTCTTTATATTCACTCAATATTTCTCTCGGGAACTAGAATTTCATTGAACATTTTTATGAATGAATAAATAATAATCGTGACAATCTGTATTTAATAGTATTTCAGCGTAATCATTTTGTTTTGATCATCAATGACGTCGTCAATAAGTGAGTGCAAGTAAGTGAGAGGAAAAGTGAGCGTAAATGTGATCATGAATTGCGGAGAAATTAAATTGAAGATACTTGTACATTAGATAGAGTACAAAAATAAAGTTACTTTGACAATGTTGTTGTCGTTGTTGTTGTTTATGACTCACTCACCTCAACTATGGCAATTGAATAGTTGGTTGTTTTTATTTTTTTATTAGTTTGCTAACGGAGCGTGTGGAGATTCCCCAAACGTTTGCACATTCTAGTCGCATACTCAACAATGCGGACAATAATATAGCAACAACAACATCGTCATCAATATATTTTATTAGTAACTGAAAAATTCATAACAATTTTTTCTGCGTCGTCATCATTCGTAGAAAATTTGTATGAGTGTATTTTGGCATTTTTAGGCATGAGATAGATCGTTATTGTTGTACGATTTTGATTTTTTTCTTTTTGTGCTTTTAATTATAATTTAAATATTGTTATTTTGATTTCAGTATGTACTATTTTTATGTATATTTTAAATTTATTTTTAATGGGAATTTCTATAGAATTTGTTCGTATTTGTGGTTGAGTTGATTGTATGTTCTAATCTGTTTTGATGTTTCCGTCCCACCATCAAATCTGATACTAAATGTATGATGATTCTAAATATTATTGTGGCGCCTATAGGTGGAATATTCACTCTTTCACATGGGAGATGATTCATTTGTTGTGCTTCGTTATGTATGTACATATTTGTGTGTATGTACGTATGAAGTACATTTTCACTTTAATAAATTTATAACAAAATTATCTCTTGTTTTTAAAAAGATAAGTAGTATTCACACACTCACCCATATACTCACCTAAACAATACTTTAATCGTTTTACTATATTTACTATTATTATAATGATTACGTCGAAATTCATTCATAAAAATTCTATTTACTATGTGAATAAACAAACGCTTCAATGATGAATGCATGTGGTTTGTTGCAAATACTTAGTAGTCTTCGGATGGATTCATCAATGAATATTTAAACAATTATTAATTTTATATTGGTTTGGTTAGTGGTTTGCAAACTCAGTGTTTGTTATGATAGAGACGAATATGAACCAATTACATTACGTCATGAAATTGTGGCCGCTTTTAATTGTGTCCATGTGATAAATTAAATTGATTAGATCTTGATACTTTCAATGCATACATACATATGTATCATATAAATTGTTATTAGGCCAGTGAAATTACAATTTTAAATATATTTCCAGTTAGTTGTTTATTATATATAAATTAAATGATTAAGGACAAACAAATTAAATCCAAACAAATTAAATCGGTGGGATATATATGAATAAAACTGGATATATATGAATAAAACTGTACCAAGAACATGAAAAATTGAGGTACTTAAAAATTCAAATGCAAATAATTCAAAAATTATAAGAGATAAATAGGACATATAGGACATAGGAATTTGGCAAGCGATTAAAAAATTTGTATGTCGAAAAAAGTCGAATATAGTCGGAAAAAGTCGAAAATAGTCGGAAAGTAGAAAAATGTTTAAAAAATTATCCTATTTAAAATGAATAGTTTCTTATCAGCTTTTATTTATATACCATTAAACCGTGTAGTTAGTACATATTTTTGTGTGTAACTAGCACTCTCATTGGATAGATTTGTATGTTAATAAATCAATATATTTGTTTGCGTTGTATTCATTTTTATTTTTAAAGTTTTTATTAGACAATTAACAAAAAATAGTCAATAGTCAAAAAAAGTCGAAAACAGTCGGAAAAAGTCGAAAATAGATCAATAAGTCGAAAAGTGGACTATTTCAAAATTAAAAAAAGTCGAAAAGTAGAAAAATCGACTATTTAATAATTGAAAAAGTCGAAAAGTCGAAAAATCGACTATTTAAAAATTAAAAAAACCTATATAATATATTCATTTTTCCGATCTGGCACAACAAATAAGAAAATATATTTCTTTGTGCAATTTGCGTATAAACAGTGAATTATTATTTGCAAGTTATTTTTATTTGCAATAACCGCGCGTATAAACGTAATAATAGAGTAGTTCGTATACATATACAGTGTCTCACATAAGTTAGTGAATTTTAATTTTTAAATAAAAAATTAGTTATTTTTTATTTATAACATTAGGCAAATAAAAAAAATAATATTTTTTTATGAATGGGATTTTTTGCCTGTTCTATCATCTACCAAATGCTGCAAAAAGTAGCATAAAATGTTAAATCGTTTTCGAGAAATTGAGAAAAATAACACGTGCAGTCATTTCAGGTACCTCACAAAAGTATTTGAATTTTTTAATTTTCTATATTTGAAGATACTCAAAAAAGAAAAAAAGATTTAAAAAGATATGTTTTTATATTAATTGTTATTAAATAACACTGATAAGCATTTACTAATTATATTTATAAATTTGGGGGTTAAAATTTGGGGAAATTTAGTGAAATTTCTTTACATGTACCTTACAAAAAAGAAAATTGGAATAATCGGGTAATTTTTCCTAAATTATTTCTTTAATTTAATTTGTTTTATTTGGAAATATTAATGGACTTTATTATGTCTTCGAAAAATAATTTTTACTGCAAAAGTTCTAAATATTGACATTCCAAGCGGTGTACATTGGTTCATTATTTTGTTAAAAATGAAAAATCTTGAACATTAAGCCCATTTTACTGAAATATTGGACCACATATTTTAACAAAACTTTCAGATTGTGTTTCTGTAGGTATTAGCTGTTATAAAATGGGAGACTTGGATACCGGCTACAAAAATACAAAGCCAATTGGTGCTATAGTACAAAACGCGACAAGAGGTATATTTTAGGTTACAAAACTATATGTCTTTCAAGCTATAGGGACACTATAAAAAGGTAAAAATATCCGAAAAAGTTTACTATTCTGTTAATATTACTTGTGTTGATGAAGATAAAGTTGAAAATTTCCCGCTCCAACATTTCTGGAGTGCTAGTTATTGATCCAAAAATAATATGGCTAAGTAATTAGAGAAATAAAACCATGTACAATTATGTCGTGGTATATTTTGGAGCTATATCGTAAAGTCAGGTGTTTTGGTATCCGAATTTATCAATGGCTATATATCGGGAAGATATTTTCCAACATTTTGAAATAAATTTTTTATTAAAAGGGAACCAAAATGGGCTTGATATTTGAGATATTCTATTTTTAATGGTGCAATGCCCCATAATTAACGACTTGGATCCTTCATATATGGCGTTTTAACAAAAAAACTTATAAGGAACTAAATATTTATTATTTTGTTTGCTATAATGATAAAAAATATTATCATATTTGTCATTTATAGACGAAAAATAGGCGTGTTCTTCCTAAATCAACCTTCAAAATCCTTTAAATAAAAAATTGGACTAAAAATCCCTCAAACTTTATCTCCAAATTGGGGAAATAAATCAGTAAACATTTAATGGTGATACTTATGACCCATTATTAACAAAAAATTTCAAGAATTTCTTATGTTTTTATTTTGTTTGACATTCTCAAATACAATGGTGATAAAAATTCAAATACTTTTGTGAGGTAAATTCGATGACTTTTCATACTATATCTGGAATAACTTGGAAACAAAGTAATATTTTTGATTGCAGTTTTTTGCAATAAATAGTTAACAAATAGACAAACACAATTCAGTTAATAAATCTAAAAATTATTTTTTAAAATCACGCAATAAAACCGTTTTTATTATTAATTAAAAAAAATTCAAATACTTTAGTGAGACACTGTATAAGTGAATAGATTACAATCCAATTTTTACAATTTTCGATATACCTCCAAAATCTGGAGTTATATTAAAAAAATTTTCGGATTTCACGGCTTAAAAAATTTTTATCTCGAATACCGAAATACCAAAAACTGGATGATATATTTAAATTCTGATTTTGACAATCTACAATAAATTTTGCTGAATTTTTAGCAGGGTATTAATTAGGGTGTCCGAAAAAAATAACTAAACAAATTATTATATTTTTATTAAAGTACATAATGAAAATATAGTGGTTGCGTAGAAATATTGATCAACATTCTTTTATCGCTTCCCGTTTGGATGCTTTAAAGCTTCAAAGTTGTCGTTTATATCTTAGCAAATCGAAATATTTGGGTAATTAATATTTCGAATAATACTCTTTATGAAATAAATGCGAAAAAATCAAATTTGGGAAAAAGGGAAAGTGATAGAAAAAAATTTTGCATTATTTTCTAAGAAAATAAGATATTTTTCATTGTTTATACAAAAAATAAAATAATATTATTATTATTTTTTTTTTCAAAAAAGGACATTTTTCGGATACTAATTTCTACTCGGTGCAATTCCTTAATTTTTTAAGTATTAAAATATTATCGTTTTTTGAGATTTTGATTTTTATACGTCTAACTTTGAACTTTCAAAATCAATAAATTTTATATATATCATTGAAAAGGTCTTTAATATGATGGTAAACTAAAGTTTTAATACGTATAGTTTAGAAGTTATTAACAATCAATCAAGTACAACTTTGTAAATTTTTTATAATTTTTTTTTTTTTTTTTCGATTTTAAAAACGTCATATTTTTGGATCGGAAAGGTCTCTGAGTCTAAAAGTTGATGATGTGAGAAGCAATATCTGTACTAAATTTCATCAAAATCGATGATTTGATTGGAATCACCCCATAACAAAATTATTTAATCTTTTACTTTCCTTATTTATGCAATAGCGTTTTAAATTGGTCCGCATTTTAAAAGAGAATATGTCATTCAATCGCATATTGAGTTATGGCAGTTTTGAACTAAATATGCCACGAGCAGACTATTATGCAAATTAATTAAAATAAGTTATTAAATAACTATTGTTTAAAAACATTTACCGTTACTAATCAATAAATACAAAACAACTTAATCTTTCATTACTTTTGAGGATTGGAACTAAAAAAAAGCGTTCTCATTCCTTTTAATCAATTTTGTTTATTTTCTGATTTGCAGATACTTTATTGTGATTTTGATTTCTTTTCTCAATGAATTAATCTTTTTGTTTTTAAAATACAACACTGTCATTGTTGTTGCAATAACAATTTTGACAGCTTCAATTCAACAGCTGTTTATTTGTACATTTTTTCTTTGCTTTTTTCACCCGAAAAGTCATAGCGTAATTAGAAAGTGCTCGCACATCTACAAAAACAAAAATTGCTTGTATTTTGTTAGTGAAAAACTACTGCACATAATGTCAAAATGCTATGAACTGCAAATGAAAAAATGAAAGAGAGGAAGAGTGAAGAACACTCGTAAAAAATTTTGCATAGGAATACAAAAACAATTTAACAGTTTCGCGAGGTATGTCAATGAAAAAATTGTAAAACATCAGTTCTTACGGGTATACTTTATAATTATACTATGTTGAAAAGTAAAGAAAACTCGTGTAGATTGATTCCCTTCTGTGTTTTGTTTTTACAAAATTCATGCAAAGTTTTATTTGGAGACCAAAACGAATATTAAAATTGTTTATTAAAACGTGTGATGTTGCCTAAAACACCTAAAAGTGGTTTCTGGAAATTCGTCAAAGGCAGCGCCAAGACACTTTTTGTTATAGAAGCCGTCTGCTTTGCAGCATCATATGGAGTTTATTACCGCATGAACACAAATCGTGGTACGTACTACATTTATATAATTAAAAATAAATTATAAAAAATTGTGAAATTCATCTAAAAAAGGATACAGAAAGCCATATTTTGCAAACATGTTCTTTGTGTTAAAAACTCGTAAGCTTCCAAATATTTACATACACACAATGTATAATTCCTACATACATACGTACGTCACGGTGTAACACACAAATTTACAAATTGTTTAAGATGATGAGTCAGCAGCGGTCTACGATATTAGTTGAGGAGTAGTCTGTCTCTACAACTGGTATTGCAGATACTATTATTGATTTGATCTATGTTTACTATTACGTCATAATTTATAAATATTTGAAACAGTTTTTAGAAAATCTAAATAATAAATTGGTCATAATATCAATATTGATTAAAATTGAAAAATTAACCCTTTGGAATTTTATGCTACATACACTGCCTCTCACTTGAATACGACACATACAAAAATTGCTTTTGGCATTTAATATTTCGCTAGTGAATAATAAATAAAGATAACTTTTTTAAATTTAAATTAAACTTTATTTACTCGATATATTATAATTCATAATAATTCATGAATACGTGTTAAAAACAAAAAATTTAAATAATGACTAAAAGTGATGGCTTATCACATATATAGCTTAAAATTCCATAAAGGCTTTAATTTTCGAACTTTTTTAATAAAAACTGTAAACAATTTTTTTTCTTGGTTATTTTAGTAATATGTACTACCACCTCCTTTATTAGAGATAACCTCAAAAATACGATTTGGAATTGAGTTATAAAGGCTTTTTATGTAATCCAAAGAAATCGTACTCTACGCTTTGTTAATGGCTTCAATTAGGTCGGATTTTGTTTCATACTGTTTTCCAGATTCATACACGTTTCGAGCTAACCATCCACATACATTTTCCATTATATTTAAATCTGGGGAGTATGGCGGCCAATCAAGTAATATCACATTTTGTTTTCTAATCCAGTTTTTAACCACATTTGCAGTATGAATAGGTGAACTATCATGTTGATATGTCCATGGAAAAATGGGGAAATGTTTTTTCCAGAACAGTAATATACGAACAGTAATATATTTCTTCGCAAATCGTGGAAATAATAACTGTAGCCATCTGGTCCTTCTAAATTGAATTTTTTTTTCATCGAAAAATACTACTCTGTGCCATTGTTTTGCCCATGTCATGTAATGCCGGCTTAAAAGTAGTCTTTTCTTTTCGGGATGTGTTAAGGGGTAGCTTCTTTTTAATTTTTAATCGCTTTACTGTTGCTAAGCTTGCTTTTACGCCATTTTTTCTTTGATTTCAGCAACAGAGTCTTAGGAGTTTGAAGCATTTCTGATAATAGCTCTTCTATCTGCAGCCGAAAGAACATTATAGGTGCCCCCTTTCATATTTTTTCCATAATTGGATGGATTACGGAGATAATTACTGACCCCACAACAAGTTCGACTAATTTTATTTGCTATTTGGATAATATTTAATCCACATTCCTTAGAGGCTCTGATTTTGCTAATTTCCTCGTTTGACAATGCTTTTTTTCTTCCCATTTTGTAGGAATTAAAAACAAACTAGTTTGATTTTTATTAAAATCAATAAAAACATACTTTTCAGATGTTACTTTGTTACAAAATCAAATAGATAGAAAAAAAATCGTATTCTGATGAGCTAAAACAAATCACTATTTTTTTAAAGAAGTTATATTAACTTTAATAAATTTATAAAAGCAATCTTTAAAAATGCTTTGTTTAATCTAAAGGAAGGACATTAATGTTAACATCAACCTGAAACTGTAAAAACTGTAAATACTCTTATGAATTTTGAGAGGGAAACCGGAAAATCTGAATAACATTTATGTCGTATTCAGATGAGCGGCAGTGTACATATATTTTTTATTAATCATAAATTTTTTATTATGTACATCGAGTACTTATTGTTAAACTAATAAGACTAAGTTAATGTGTTTTAGATACGATGTTAGTGATATAAATATCTCATTGGGTGGTGTCAATATTAATTTTGTTGAATCATTGAAGTGCTTAGGAGTCTTATTAAATAATAAGCAAAATTTTTCTGGGCATACAACATAGTCTGTGCTCGCGTAAAGTACGATGCGAAGATTATATTCTCTGGATTTCTATTTGCCACAACGTGTTACAAAACATTTGGCTAGTGCTCTGCTTATGTCACAGTAAATTTATTCCTTAGAGGTTTTTTCAGGTACAAACAGCTTCCTTATTAGGAAACTACATCTAACTTTCAATCGAATAATTAGATACATATATAAATTAAATATTAGAACTCATGTTTCTCCTTACATTATGGATTTTATCGGGTTTTCCTTTGAAAATTTTATCAAATTACGATCTTTGTTGCAATTTCGTAAGGCGATTATGACCGGCTGTCCGAAATATATTGTGGATAAGTTGCAATTCTCAAGATCTAGTAGAAATCCGCAAATATTATGTTATCGTATATCTTCATCAGTGTATGAAAGATCGTTTCATGTAAGAATAGAGTGTGGAATTCCCTTCCTTTAGAACTAAAATTATTTTCGTTCTCTTATAATACTTTTAACATTTTTCTTCTCTGTCATGTCTGTTATCAGCTTCTATTAGGATCTAAATTCTTCCTTACATTATAAATTAATAACACAGGTCAACACTAAAAAAGTATCTGGAAAATCATAGATATAGTCATCCCAAAAACCGAAATGTCACGTCACATTTTTAATCTATTAAGGACCAAAGAAAATATGGTTTCTTGATGAGTTTTTAGGTTATAAAATTTTCCCAGTAATAGGTAGAGCAGATAAGTTAGTCATGTTGTATAGCCAAGACATGGGGCTATAAAAATTAGTACTAGTTAAGTCTCTAACTTATCATACATAGCCCCTTAATGTCTTTGAAATTATAAAAACCAAGAATTTCTCAATTAAACCTCATCAAACCATGGAAAATGAGGAGTAAGGATTGGGTGTAGAGGAGAAATTTGTATTTCATATAAAAGACAAAATATCATAGATATCAAAAATGGTAAAATTGTTTAAATCACATTGACAGAAAATGTGTATCCATCAAAATTATGAAAAAATAAAAATCCAAATTTAACAAAAAATTATAAGAAAAATATATAGCGAATAATTCGGCCTAATTTGAACTTTTTATACTGTATGTACTATTTATAATTTTTTTCTCATATTAAGAAGCTGTAAAAGTCTGTCACCAAATTAGGATTCAATATGCGTTGATATAATCTCTTATTAACATCATTTTGGTGCATAAGCTAAATATAGACAGACAAATTACTAAAAACTACAGCGGAATAAATATGATTTTATTTATTTCTTTTATAAAGCAGAAAATAAGCAGCTCTGAATACATAAACCTTCCGATTAAATTTAATGGTCAGATGTTCTTACTTTTAGCTTATTGGTCACTTTTGGCTTAACTTATAACAACCAAAAACAGTTAAAGTAACTATAGCATCCTAACTTTAGTTATTGGAAAGTTATAATAACGGGCCTTAGTCTTAGACTAAACTTTTGGTGTCTACTAGAGTATTCATTTTACTCGACTTTTTCATTGTTCGAATAATCAAATAACTTGAAAATGCAGTTTTTATATTACTCGAATAATAGAGTAAATCTTTTAAGTTACTCGAGTTATTCGATTAATTTATACCTTAAAATTTTGCTCGATTTTTCAATGCTTATCAAAAAAGGCAACAAAAATATAGCTTAAAATAAGAAATAGTCTTTCCAAAATAATTGGGGGATTCACAAAGTGTGCTATCATGTCGTATTGTCATATGTTCTAAAATATTTCAATGTATAAAAAATATTGTTATTGCTTTTTCTTTGTAAAATTTTATGACATTATGACAATACGACATGATAGTACACTTTGTGAATCCCCCAAATATATAATTAAAATTTGCGTAAATATTTATGAATATTTATCATTTTTGCTTTGATAATGCCGTTGTTTCTCCATATTTAATTCATTGATAGTTAAATAAATAGGTCTAACAAATTCGGTCCATCTATTTGAACCAAATTTTATATTAAGGGTAGTCCGAAGTGCGATTTTGTCTCATAACCTCACTTTTTAATTTGGATACATACTAACCTATGTACAACATTTTTAAGTATCGGAGATCTATTAAACCCAGATTTGTTTTTAGAATGTTTTATAATTCATTTTTCAATTATGTTCAATATTTAGAAGGCATTAAGATGATCATTTAAAATTATATAAATGTATACAGTTTTTAGGATAATTTACTCTTATTTGTATTATAGTGATCTCGTGATTATGTTTTAGTTCAATTTTGTGGAAAAATGTTTCGCAACTTTTAATTTTCTAACAATATCAGTGTAAAAAATATAAGAAATTCTAAAAAATTTTATAATAAATTAGTAAAATATACAATTAGTTAGAACTATTTACTTTAATAATATTATAAAATATTATATAATATTTTACACAAATATTATATGGATTTTTGTCCGTTAGGCTGTGAAAGAATTGTGAAAATATATTTATTAGCTTCTGAGTTATTGCATTTTGAAAATGACAAAAAGCACTTTGGACTATCCTTTTTTAGATAAAATAGTTCAGCGATTCTTAGCATAAGAAACAAGTTTACATGCTAACTTAATTTTAAGTCCAAATTCCTTCTATATAACAAATTTCATTCAAACCATCACCATCATATCCTGAGCATTTATTGGTATATCAACTATGTACTTTCATTCATAACCAATAATATGTTTTTTCAAATCAAGCTTAAAATCTTTCAATTTACTTTTTATTATTATTTATTATATTTATATTAAAATTATTTGAATTTTACTTTATAACTTTTTAAATTGACGTTTATATTTTTATTTAATTTTAGTAATTAAAAAACGACCTTTAAATATGTATTGTAATTTAAGCATATATTCGGTTCTTTTTACTAAATACATTTTTTTATAAAATTCCAATTTATGGTACCACACAGAAAAAAGTAAAAATGGACTTCAATTACGAAATTTGTAATATTAATTAATTTTTAATTGATTTTGCTCCAATCATCAAAATGATAATATAAATAACTAGAATAATTGATATTATTATTACTTCTTTTCCTTAAATAGACGCAATGAGCTGAAAATTTTTGAAATTTACTTAAATTTATTTTATTTCTGTACTTTTATAGACAAATATTTATTTATTTTTTTTTTTTATATTTTATTAACAGCTATCAATTTATTAAAAAACAAAACTGAAAACCATTTAGAAAATTAATTATATTAGTAAATCATATAATTAAATTTCAATATAAAGTTAATTAATAATTTTATTAAAAAATGATTTGAAATATTTTTTTTTCTGTGCACTTTTAGATTCGAAACATTCTATACAAATTTTGAAACATTTTTTTTAAGCTAATTTTTTTAGAAAACTAAAATTGAAACATCTTAAAAACTAGTTAAGAAAGAAAATATTTAAAATATTTTTAACTCGAATTATTCGATTAATCGGCATAATTTGCTCGAATAAATTGTTACTCGAAATTCTTGATTTTAATTATATCGAACAATTATTTGATTTTAATTTGTCGATTAATCGAACAAACAATATTCGAGTGAATACCCTAGTGTCTACTCATTTTTTGTCAATTCGATTTTAAAAATTTTACTATTTTAGAAATCTGCGGTCTTATATGAATTATATAAAATACAAATTTCCTCTATACACCCACTCCTTATCCCTCATTTTTCAATGATTTCATGAGGGTTAATAGAGAAATTCTTGATTTTTACAACTTTAACGACTTCTAGGGGTTATGTGTGTGAAGTAAGAGACTTTACTAGTACATCATTTTTGTAGCCCCATGTCTTGCCTATAAAACATGGTTAAAAAATTTCTTCTACCTATTATCTGAAAAATTTTATAACCTAAAAACTTCTCAAGGAAACAAATTTTCTTTGGTCCTCAATGGGTTAAAAATGTGACGTGATGGAAAATTTTCATTTGATTTTCTACACTATATCAAGCCTAAGGAATAATAATATTGTAGACTTATTACAGATATAAATTTTTTTGCGATTTTGTTGACCTGTGTAATCGATTACTAAACTATTGTTTAATTTTCAATATTCGTTGCTGCGCTGCATGTTGTAATTTAAAATAAAAATTAAAAAAAAAAAAACAAAATAATTATCTTGATTAATTTTTTCTCCTTATAGCTATGCAACTTATGTTGGAGTTGAAATTATTTAATTATAATAATAATTTTGATAGATTTAGTCTTTTTTTTACCCTATTAATAAATATTATATGTATTTT
The DNA here is from genome assembly GCA_951394005.1 of Protophormia terraenovae. Taxonomy (NCBI): domain Eukaryota; kingdom Metazoa; phylum Arthropoda; class Insecta; order Diptera; family Calliphoridae; genus Protophormia; species Protophormia terraenovae. The sequence continues at coordinate 152,445,542 of OX596074.1, forward strand.
TTTTTTTTTTTTTTTTTGAGTAGAATATCAACCATATTTCACCCATGTGGGCTTGATTCTCAATTTATGAAATAAATAAAAAATAAAGAAGTAAATAGTTCCACAAATTTAAAATTATGTGAATATACTGCTTCTGCAAATGTTATTAACATTTGCAGTTTTATTATACATGTACATTTTATAGCCACATATAAGTTGGTTTTTATTTTTTCAGTAATTGTATAAAACAATGCGCTTTACATCACTTCGGATTATTATGGATTCATTCATCATCATTTAGAAAAAATCATAATTTTTGTTAAATCTTATTAAAAATGTTAATTCTGTCCCCATATTAAATTTTTATGAACTCGTAGAGCTCACCTGTCATTCAGTTTGTGGCAACAAATCGATCGATATCGAAGATTCGTTTATGACATCTGTATCGAATGTTAAGTGATATCCCGCTTGACCACAAACTTCGATAAAGATAACGCTTCGAATAATTCTCGCACATTTGTCTAATAAAACCTTCGAGAACGACTAACGAAGGCGTTTCGAGAATGAACTCGTAGAGTTCACCTGTCGTTCAGTTTATGGCAGCAAATAGATCGATATCGAAGGTTCGTTTATGATATCTATATCTAATAATAAGTGCTATTGTTAGCAAAACAAAAAAATCGAAAATTGTTCGATATTGATATTATGAAATATGTTTTTTTTTTTTAATATAATTAAACATTTTTATGTTGTACATAGTATAATAATAAAGTACTCGCACATTTACAAAAACAACAATTGCTTGTATTTTGTGAGAATAAAGGAGAGCAAGAGTAAAAAAACTCGAAAAAAATTTTACATATGAATACAAAAACAATTTGACAGTACCGAGGTTTGCAAATGAAAAAATTGTAAAACAGCTGTTCTTACGAGTATACTTTATAATTATACTATGATGTTGTATTAGTTTTAAGTTTTTATATTATCTATGTCTAAGACAAAGGATTATTACTCTGTAATACATATTTATATTTTGACCTTGAAGGCTTTGGTATTACTATAATTGTATAAAACAATGCGCTTTACATAAATAAATAATGAATCGTTGGCAATAGTTCTATTCTGTTTCATTTTGTTTCCCATTTAAAATTAAAAGCGGATTTTATTTTTAAAGAACTTTTTTTTTTTTTTTTATTGTTAGTATAATATTAGTTTTTCTGTTGCCCAAATTCACATTTTTCTTAGGTCCAAGTTTACTGAATTAATCTGCAAGAAAAAAATTTATCATTTAGATAAATATGTAATTTTGCGAATGTCTTTTGACATGTTTATTACCATTTATATAATTATTTTCCAGAAAAGGTTTTTAAAATTAAACTTACATCATAAACTTAAGTCTAAATTACAACCGATCAATATAAACTATAACTAAACCCAACAAACCAAATGATATCGTAATGATATCATTACGATATCATTTCGGTGATACAGAAGCCCGAGAATGATATCATTTATAATTCTAAAATGATATAGGTTGCTTTCTAAAAGGTACACTCGAAAATCATTTTACATGTAATACGATACTTTTATAATCAGAAGACAATTCCATTTTAAATCCGTGCTCATATTGGATACTTTATCTTATCCTCTTTTAGTTTTTGCGATTCCACTAAATTTAGCTGTAAAAATTTAATTTCCATATAATGCATAACATAAAATATTCTTCTAATAAAAATATTTTCAATTTTATTTTATTTTCCTGAAAATATTTGAAGTTTTTTTCGAAGGAAAAAATAATTTCGATATTTTATCATATAATTTTAAAATTATGATATCATTAATGATACTGTATCGTTTCTTGGTTTGTTGGGAAGTACAAGTACAAACAAGAAAACACGTATTTTTTTAAAGTAACAAAATATCGAAAAATTGAGAAAAAAATTATAATTTCTCGAAACATTTTTTTATCGAAAAAATTAATATGGTGATAATTTAATATTTTAAGAATTCTGGATAATTTCTCGAACATTAACTATCGAGAAATATCGAGTAAGTTGTGATGCTACGAACATTCACTTTTTATTTGATTTTCGATAATTTCTCGAATATATTTGTTTCGAAAATACCTCATTTTTGCGAACATTCACTAATTTCTTTTTTGGGTCAAGCGGGATCGTAACAAATCATTGACAATAGTTTTTTTTTTTGTTTCCCATTTAAAATTAAAAGTTGATTTAATTTTTGAATCTATTTTTTATTTTAAACAACAAAAAATAAAATAGACTTAAGTACAATAGCTTATAAATAAGGAAATAAAAAATAAGAATATGGTAACACTTAAAAATTTTAAGTTTCTAATTCAATTAGAACATAGTGATTCATGTCGATGGTCCCAGAGGAAGTCACAATAATATTCGTTTTTCTGTTGTACATTTTTTAGGTCAAAGTTTAATGAATTAATATGCAAGAAAATAAATTAATCATTAAGATAAATGTAATTTGGCAAATACATTTAGATATGTCGCAGTGTTACTTACCATAAATATTTTAATAATTATTTTGAAAAAAAAAGGTTTTTAACGTTAAACTTACATCATAAACTTAAGTCAAATTTACAACCGATTAATATGAACTATGACTAAAGAATGGCATGCACAAACAAGAATATACATATTTTTTAATTAGCAAAATATAGAGAAACTGAGATTTTATCGAAAAAATTTAACATTGTGATAATCCGATATTTTAAGAATTCTCGAAAATTTCTCGAACATTAACTATCGAGAAATTATCGAGCAAGTTGCGATGCTACGAACATTCACTTTCTATTTAATTTTCGAAAATTTCTCAAATATATTTGTTTCGAAAATTCTTCGGTTTTGCGAACATTCGCTAATTTTTTGTCTCAGGTCAAGCGGGGAAAGCTAAATAACGATTTGTATTGGATTAGTTTCAAATTTAGTTTATAAATATTAATAAGAAAATTCATATTCGCTAAAAGTATTTTTAAATGTTACAATTTTAAAATATGAAAATTTTTTAATACTAAATTTTTAAACGAACAGAAAAATCCTTTTTAAAATTAATATTCATAAAAATTTTAAATATAAAAATAAGATTGGATTTTTAAGCATGTATAATAGAGTGTCCTGTAGACAAAAATTTTTTAGGAAGACCCCTCAAACGCTGAGTAAAAATTAGCTGAACATGGGAAAAATATTAAATAATATTTTAAAATTGATCTTCCATTCCCTTCAAGCGATTGAAAGTCACGGGTCTGGAACATTTCGTCCAATACCATATCAAAAAATTCGTAATTTTAAGCCAATTATAGAAAAAATATTTTAAAAAATGTTCGCAAAAATTTTGGTCCATAAAACGTCATTTTAGTGCATCATGCAAAAAAAAATTCGATATTTTTCTTTAAAAAAATAGATAAGAATTTTTTAATTTTGATCCTTTTAAGGCTAAGACATAAAAAATTTGCATTGTAGTATATACTGTTGATAATATATAATTTTCCAGATTTTTTAAAAAAATTGTTCATCAAAATACCTTAAAAAGTTTTCTAGCAAAACAAAATCCCATTGGGAAAAATTTTTAAATTTTTTTTTTTTTTTCATAACCAGCATAAAATTACGAATTTTTTGATACCCATTTCGATTAAAAAATCGAAACTTTTTTTTGACCAAAATGTATGGGTCCATGATTTCTCAATGGCTGGTAGGGAACTGAAGACCAATTTTTAAAATTTTTTAATTAATTTTTTTTTTACGCATCGTTTGAGGGGTCTTCCTACATCGAAATCTCGAAAAAGGCTATTCTCGGGACACTCTAATGTATAATAATGAGAAGATAAATCAGAATGTATAATAAATTTACTAAATAATATATTGACAATGTTTTATAATTCTATAAAATTAGATATTTATTTCAATTAAAATGATAAAATTATTGAACGATTCGAAAAATCAGATGTAAATACTAGAATATTTAAACCACAGAGAGTATACACAAGATAAACTAAGAAAATTTATAAAAAACCTAGACAGGTATAAAAATAATTTAATTTTAATATTTAACTACTAATTATGACGAGTTTCAAATATTTGTATGTTCCTACATTCAGTGAAAAATTTATTTAATTTTATAACATATTTTCATTACAGAATTTCGTCAATATATTAACGATAATTTTCCTTTCATATTGGATTATTACTATAAAGTTGGAGAAGTTATTGGAAATAGCAATTTAAGAGAGATCGATGCAACTATTTGGCGAACTCAAGAAAAGAAAGAATAAAATAATCAACTGTAAACCAAATTAAACTACATATTACAAACTAAAATTAAAGTAAATTTAATTTTTTTGTTTATATTAAACTTACTATATACGTAGAACTAAAAAAAAAAACTGTAGCTAAAAAAATTTATATTGTTAACCCCAACATTGACACGTTAAAATTTTAAGTTTTCTTTCTACTCCTCTATACTCTTTATTTCTTTTAAAATTATTTTCACTTAGAAAACGAAATATTAAGTTAAATGGCTACAAATCCTTATGTTAAATCATTATTTTGGTTGTTATCAATAGGCGGCCTTGGATATGGTCTAATGATTGTAACTGCTCCATCAGAAGAAAAGATAGCGAAAATACGAGCTACTACTGCAGGTGTACATCTAACTGAAGACGAGAAAAAGAAGGTATTATTCCTCAAGAAATTGCAAGAAGCCGCCAATCTAAAAGATCCTAAAAATTAAAAAAAAAAAAAAAAAAAAAACGTCAACAAACACAAATTCACATCACCATGAACCACGATTTAGATCATACATCTTTGAAAAATATGGAGACAGATTCTACTATTAACAATCTAACAAATCCTGCTGTTAAAAAAGATCAAATACTAGAACGTCTTAATAAACGCAATAAAGAACGTCAAAATTATTTAGATGTTAAACTTGAACAACGTCACAAGGATTGTCCCGAATTGGAGGGAGCTGATTATTTCAATCAAACTTTTGCGGATAAAGTACGAGAAATTGAATTGAGAATAAAAAATGTTACCGAAGCAACAGCAAAAAAATCAGCAGGTGATGGTCCCACCATTGACTTAGCCCGACATTTTGCCGATATTACTATAGAAATCCAAGAGTTACAAAGATATTTAACTAATTCCACAATATTTCTAACGGAATACAAAATAAAATCTTGTCAAGAAATTGTACACGATCTCTTGGCCACCTGTGAAGAGACCAGAGTACGTTTAATTCCCAAAAAGAAGTTTGGTTTTAGTGGTCGTAAGGTCACTCCCAAGCCAGCACTAAATCCCAAATTAACTTTAAATGATAAACTAGACTCATCGGAAAAATTACAAACTACAGCCTCCACACAAAGTGTAGTGAACTGGACTTTGTCCAATCTTAAAAATGAATACATTTGCCTAAAAGATGAACAAGTCAATGGCAAAGATATTACTATATCGAATCTGAATAATTGTTTCGTAGAATTACAGGGACCAGCCGGTTCAGTACAAATATCACGTTGCCAAGACTGCACATTTCTATGTGGACCTATCGCTCGATCTCTATTCGCCGAATACTGTAATAGTTGTGCTCTTAATGTTGCCTGTCAACAACTAAGATTTCATTCTTCGACAAAATGTCGTATTTATTTACATGTCACTTGTCGGGCAATCATTGAAGACTGCAAGGAAATTGAAATTGCTCCCTATAACTATGAATATGCTCATATCGAGGAGGACTTTAAATTGGCTGGACTCAATAAAGAACAAAACAATTATACCGATGTAGCCGATTTCAATTGGTTGTCGCCAGATGTTCCTTCGCCCAACTGGCATTTGATTAAGGATTGTCCATCGGTTAACTGGCAGGATGTTAGAAACGAATGGAAAATACGTTACATAGATAATGCCTCTTTATAGTCCAGAGAATGGTGGTTTCATTTAATGTGGATCTTCTTAACTATAACGATTTTAATGATAATCCCAAACAAATACGCTATAAGCAATGAAATTTTGAATTTCTTTTTTAAATTAAAAAACCTTTATAAGTTTGTGGGTTTTAAATGGTCCTATTTAGTGACATTTATTAACTCTAATTTCCAGCAATTTAAAGAAAAGACTTGAATATATAATAAACTCCCCCATTGAAATTGTATAAAAAATTAAAAATTGCAAACAAAAATAAAAAAATACCATACGAGTATAACTATAAATGATCATAGTTTCCTAATGCAAAAAAATAATAAAATGAAAAAAATTACTTGAGATGTGCAACATTTTAAATAAATAAATATATATATATATATATATATATATATATATATATATATATATATATATATATATATATATATATATATATATATATATATATATATATATATATATATATATATATATATATATATATATATATATATATATATATTTTTTTTTTTTTTATTAACGTTGTTTTGTTTCTTTGAGGAACTATGATCACACAATTATCTCTCAATCTTAGATTTGTAGCAACATCAATATGTATTAAAAAAAAACCTTAAAAATGTTTAGATTTGAATTGAAAGTTTGTTTGTCATTTTATTAACAATTGTAACATTGTAATCCAGTTTGTATGCATATTTAATAAAGAAGTAAATTGATAACTTTCAAAATATCGTTCCAATTTGTGTTTTATTTATGTTCTGCAATGAATTTGTCATAGTGACAGATTAACACAGTTGGAGAATTAGGTTTACATAATTTCGATTCGAAAAATCATTTTAAAATTGATGATTAAACTAATATATTGAAATTACTAAAATTGTTCATTGGAGTCCAATTCGTACTAATGCCTACAGATATATTACCGTACAATTTTCTAAATGTGTATAATAGCTTCAATCAAAAAACGTTTAAAATAAAAATACTAAAAAGAAAGTATATATTTTTTATTTTTATATAAAATTTTCATTTAAGCATTAATTTTTCTTGAACATGTGTTAAAGATCTTTATTGATGTTTATCTTAATATATATTTTTATAAAAAAAAAAAAAAAAGATCTGAATTAATAACACATTTTTTAAATACTTTTCATTTTTTACAAACTTAAAATTACTAAAAAAAAAATAAAAATTACAGAACTTACAATAATACACACAGAATCATTTGCAATTACAACAAAATCAAAAGTTTTCGAGTAACAATGTTAGTGGCAGTTGAACATTTTTAACAAAAGAACTATTGTTACTTTAATAAACCTTTTATTTTAAATTTGTTTTTAGTATGTTTGTATATATATCTTACTGAGAAGCGAGCAAAAATAAAAATGGAGGTGTGGTGGTGGAGGGAGTGATTAAATGAGATTACTGTGTGTAAAAAATATATAAAATTTAATTGCGCTATTTGTAAACATTTTGCTTTTTTTTTAAAACACTGACTTTAAATTTGAAAATAAAAATATATATTTTTTTAAATTTATTCCTATTTTCGTTTTTGTGAATTACGTTTTTGCTTATTTTAACCCCCTCAACCAGCATGATTGATGGGTCGACTTATGGAATTTGGTTGTGTCATGGCTTTTATTTCTAGTCTGTAAATTTAAATTTAAAAAAAAATATATTAGTTTTTTTTGAGAAATTAGATGACGAAAATTACCTTAATTCTCTGGGTAACCAGGTGGTATCAATACGATTTTCTACAACAGCCAAAATTGCTAATGTTTTTAAATTTGGCTCAAAATCAAGAATATTTGTATCATTATTATCTATCAAAAATGCTTGTTCTTGAGCGGTTTCATGAGGATAAGGACTGCAAAAAATTGAATAAAATATACATTTATTAAAAATAAAAGTTATCTATAATGTACATATGTATTTGTTTCTATATTAGTGATTTAAATTTAATTATAAACAATTTTGTAAATTTTCCTTCAACATCAAACAAAACTGTTATCAATTTTAAACTTGATTAAATTTTAAGAACGCGATTGCATAAACATCTTATTCCTACTGTTTGATAAACATTTGTTTCTACTTACGTAGATAAACAAAAAAGTCATTGTATGGTAAAAAAAAAATACAGTACTTAGTGAAAGAATATAAAACAAACATGTGCACTCACCTAGTACCACCAAATAAAAATAATCGTGAACCCTTAACAATTCCTACTTGTCGTCGTCGTGGTGTAGGTGGTTTACCATGAGGTTTAACAAGATTCCAGCAGTTGGCTTTCGGGTCAAACGTATACAAATCGTTAAAATGCTGATCCAATAAACCATTATAGCCACCAAATACATAAATTAAATTATTATAAATAACTGCAATTAAAATTTCAGAAAAACAAAAATACTCAATTGTTAAGTAAAATAGAGATGATTGCGGTAAACTTACACATCGAATGACTTCTTCGACCAACAGGTACTTTTCCTGTTGTCGACGGTCGATGCCAAACTTTAGTCTTTAAATCTAAATACACTATCTCCGGGCAATACATCTCTTCTTGACTATGATATGGACTGTGTTTATCACCACGCCCACCAAATATGTACATTCTACCGTGTATGTGCTCCGCTGTATGAAAGTCCCGAAATGAGGGTGGGACACCAAACGTTTGTATGTAGCGCCATTCCATTGTGTCGAAATTTAAGGCATGCACGTCACAAGAGAACTCGTGTATTTCTTCGACAAAACCACCAAATATATACATGCAATTGTCGATGACACATGCAGAGTGTCCATCTCTTGAGCCCGGTATTGCACCTGTTACTTGTGGTCGTGACCAGCTGAGTGTTTTCGGGTCGAAACAATACAAGACATTACAAAGAGTCTCATCATTTCGACCGCCCCACATGTAGATTTTATCTTTGTATGTAACAGCTGTGTGTCCATATCTGAAAAAAATATATATTTACTATTATTAACTATTAAAATTATGTTTTTGCATTATTGGGATAATATTTTTTAAGCAGAATTTAATTACATATTTATATTTATATAAATTGTATTCTGAATTTTTTATGCATAGATATAAAATGTACGAATATAAAAAAATATACTTAACGTATCTAATAGGTGATGATGATTTAATAGTTAAAAAGAATTATTGTTTATTTTATTTTATTTTTTTTTTTTTTTTTGAGAACTAAATCAACTTTTTTTTACAAATATATTGGCTTAAGTTTTTTAAAAGTACATAATTTGTTTTACATAATTTTGTTTTTGCTCCAGCATCAGGTAAATGTGCTCACAAAAAAAAAAAAAAAAAAAAAAAAAAAAACTGAATAATTTCCTTGTTTAAAATATGCCAAAATTGGTAGTGAATTATGATTTTATTGTTAAGATTTATAAAAATTATAGAATATTTAAGTTTATTGTTTTGACATCAAAATAAGAATATTCTCACCTTTGGAATGGTACTTCGGGATATTTTAATATGGTTCCATTTTCGCAACGTCTTTGTGGTAGGAGTGTCCAACGCAATGTTTGTGTATTCAATACATGTACATCTATTGACTCATTGAAGCGATAATCATCACCAGTGCAGTAACCTCCAAAGGAATAAATGAAATCACCAACACACACTGCAGCATGGTTTACTCTACGTGGTCCACCATCCAAGTGTACTGTCCAGCGCATCTTCTTTAACTTCGACAGCGAATAATAACTATTTTATAACTTCACAAACAATGAATGTATTCCTTAAAATAAACATACACAATTCACATAAAAATATAAAAAATATCAAAAGAAATCGAAAACGGGGTGAAGGTCAAATTGTCAACAAAAATGCAAACAAACAAATTTTGTTGTTGTTACTTTAAAGGTTTTTCTAATTATTTTTCATAACTGTGCCTATTATCGATGATTAAGATTTTTCCCCAATAAGCATTTTACCTCACCACCAATTGCTGTCAGTTTTTTATTTTAGCAAAGTTAAATTTGTAGAACAATTTCGCCAAGGAACAAACTCCACCTTTCTCCTTAGCAAAATCAAAATTGCCTTTATAAAAAATAAAATGAAACTAATAAAGAAAGGCACACCTGTGCTAATAAAGCAATTGGCAAATATTTTATTTGTTATTATTTCTTCTTCTATTTCATTTATTCCAGTGCGTGCGTGTGTATCGTTATTATTTAAACAATTGTTTTTATAATAATTCTTTGAGTTTATTTAATTAGTTTTCACTTTTATGAATCCATTTAAAATTTATTTGTGGAATACAAAATACATTAATTATGAAACTGATAATGTTATTTTTTCTATACGTTTTTTTCAATTCCTTTTTGTTATTGTTTTCTTTATTTTTTATTCGTCTTTTTCAGGTGTTTTTCGGCGCACAGTTGTTTATAAAAAGGCACTATGGAACTGATTGGTGGTGTTGAAAATAATGTTTTATTCCATATTGTATCTCATTTCAAGAACTTTGTCAAGTTTTGAAAATGTACGAAATGTAAACATTTTCAAAAAAGTCCTTTTGCAAAATAAAAACAAAATTTCACAAATTTATCTTCTATTATATCGTCGTTGCACTGGCGGCAAGTCCTATGTGTTTTTTGCTACTTTTCAGGAGAACAAAAAACCCTTTTTATTTTCATAAGAATGTATTTAAAATACTACTAAATAAAAAAATAAATTTTGTAAATTCGCAATATTTTTTGTATATTCCTTTATAATATTTGAAAATTGTATGTCTTGAAAAAAATCTATATATTTTGGCAATCGCGAAAAATAAAAGAAATTTTAAAAATCTACACAGGATTTTTTGTATAAGAAATTTTTTTTTTTTTCTTTAACATTTTCGTTTTTTTTTTTTTTTGTTCTGAAAAAGTCCTATGTGTATATACAAAAGACTTTTACAATACCAAAAAAGAAAAGTTTTATTGGAAAAAATTCAGATTACCGGCCGAGTTGAAATAAAAATATTTAATTTTTTACGTTAAACATTTTTTAGAAATAAATAAAGAAAATAAAAAAAAAATATATCGTGGGCTTATATTCAAATCGGGCCTTATGCAAATTAAGAAATTTTTTTTTTTTTTGCGTCAGACACTTCAGTTTTCTATTTTTTATATATGGTGTTAATTTTGGAGTAAAAAGTAAATTCTAGCACTATGTTTTTCACTTTTTGTTTTTAAGCTATCTACAAACAGTATATTTTTTAAGGCAAAACGGGCTATGTGCAAGTTTTTGTTTGATTTTCAAAGAAATAAAAGTTAAAATATAAATTGATAAATAATGAGGATTTTTTTTTTTTTTTTTTTTTTGCGGTTTGAACTTTTCTTCAACATTTTGAAAATTTTGTTATCTCAATACAGTCTGGGGAAAAAAGCAATTGAAGTTAGATTTTTAGCCTTTTTTAGATGCTTATAGATCATACGCGGGTACACCTATCAACATTTTATGAAGCTACGTGGGAGCACTATACTCTAGATTTAAAGACAGGAATGGAAAAATTGTAATAAAATTCGTAATTATAAGCAAAACATCTTAGATACCAAAATCAGTTTCTTAAAAAATTATAATTAAATAAAAAGTGCAATAAACATCGTCTTTAAAGGTTTTAATAACTTTTGAGTTGTTGATATGCAATTTAATACAATTTTAATTGGTTCCAAAATTTTTTTGGCAATTTTTTTCGCATGCAATTTTTTGCAAAAATTTAATTTATAATATTAATTTTGAACACATTTTCGTCTATGTGAACATTTTATAACATACATTAAAAATAATTAAGACAAAACGGGCTATCTACCACAACTTCGCGAATAATGGAGTTAAGAGATTTATTTTTCAGTGTGAGGTTTAGTAGACGTAATATTAATAAATCGTAGAAGAACGGATTGCAAAATATTGAAAAATGAGGGAAATAAACAGTTTTTATGTACTCTTGAGAAATGTTGCTTTGCATGAGGCCCGTTTTGTATATAAGCCCTCGATATATTAGTAAAGATATCCAGAAAATTTAATCACAAGTAAGAATACTACTGAATCATACAAAATTTGTTTAAAAATCAAACAAATTGTATTTAGGGCCTTAATTTATCACTCTACTATCGTCGCTAACAAACATTGAAATGACAATACTAAAATTGGAAAATGTAAAGCCCAAATTACAATAGCGCGTAGTCAGCAGCAGTGTGTGCTGCCATAATCAGCTGATTATTTAGAATGCACTGTTTGTTATGGTGTTGTTTACATTTAGTCAGCAGCAGTTTGCAGTGCTGTTTCATTTAGCCCTGTTTCTAAATTCACTGCGCTGCATTCAGATTGAGAGCGAGACAAAGAGAGTGAGCAAATAAATGAGAGGCTAAAATACACAAGTAGAACAAAGCTAGATGGTGGTTGTAAATTGTGGCTGCCTACGCTGAATTGTAATTATAACGGCAGCAACATGTTGTGCTGACAGTGATCAGCTGATAATTTTTGCTGATACTGTTGCTGACTACGCGCTATTGTAATTTGGGCTTTAAGAAGGAATTGTTGAGATCTGCGCCGATCGGCTGTAAGCCTTCTAAGTCGAGCCGCCGGAGGTTTTTTAAGAGCCGCCGCCGAGAAAATTTCGGCTTAAACATGACTCAATTACAGCCATAATAAAGTACTCGCATATCTACAAAAACAAAAATTGCTTGTATTTTTGTTAGTGTAAAACTACTGCCCACAATGTCAAAATGCTTTGAACGAAAAAATGAGAGAACGAAAGAGAGCAAGAGAAAAAAACTCAAAAAAAATTTTACATGTGAATACAAAAACAATTTGACAGTACCGCAATGAAAAAATTGTAAAACAGCTGTTCTTACGAGTATAATTTATTATTATACTATGGTAAATTCATTATATTCTTGAAATATTAATTTAAAAAAAAAAAAAAAAATTTAATAAATTTCCTTATAATGTCGGGAAATTTTTTCATTGGCAAACCTCGCGGTACTGTCAAATTGTTTTTGTATTCATATGTAAAATTTTTTTCGATTTTTTTTACTATTGCTCTCCTTCATTCTCTCATTTCTCCGTTCAAAGCATTTTGACATTGTGGGCAGTAGTTTTTAGACTTGGGAATAATATTTCATTTTGGTGAATCGTTCGTTATCGGTCAGTACGACTGACTGAAATACTTCTTTCTTTTCTTTCATCTTTCATTTACTGAAGTATGTATGGAACAGAAACAAAAGAAAGATTTTTTCTTTTATTTCATCTTTCATTTACTGAAGTATGAATGAAATAGAAACGAATGAAAGATGTTTTTTTTTTCTTTCATCTTTCTTTTTCTGAAGTATGTATGAAATAGAAACCAAAGAAAGGTTCTTGTCTTTCATTTACTGAAGTAGGAATGAAATGGAAAGGAATGAAATGTTTTTTTTTTTTTTTTTCTTTATTTTTTGTAATTTTTTTTTTTTTCGTGAAACAACAATGTCTAATGAATGGTTAACCATTTTTTATCTAGTTATTTTGAACATACCACGTTTGTGTATTATTTAATATATTTTTTTTTTGCGGGATGAATTCACATATTTAAATCAGCTGAAAAAAATATGACTGAAGAAAAGAATGAAATATGAAAGAAATGTGAAAATGAAACATAAACATGAAAGATTGTGAAGTATTTCATATCTTTCATTTAACTGAATCGTTCAACTGAAATATTTCTTTCATGAACGACACAACTCTAGTAGTCAGGGTACACTAAACAGGTATAATCGTCGCTGCAACAAATACAACAATCCAACTTTTTGCCTCTCTTTCGTGTAGGTTATGTGTCAAAAACAACTGATTAAAATACATTGCAAAATATACAATCTTATTTTTTTGTTACTATATGTAAACAATAAAACGTAAACAAACTTTGACAGATCTCATACACAAAACCAAAATCAGCTGGGCCGACGATTATACCTGTTCAGTGTACCCTGCTAGTAGTTTTACACCATAGAAAACAACTAGAAGTCCAACTCTTTTCATTCGCTCAGAAACAAAAAATTGCTCTCTTCACACGTATAAACTTGTTCTGTAGAAAATTTTACTAACACATACAAAGAGTTAGGTTTTTTTGACAATTGAGTTAGGTTTTTTGTGAGCAAGTTGAAGATCTAGTTGTTTTCTATGTTTTACACTAACAAAATACGAGCAATTTTTGTTTTTGTAGATGTGCGAGTACTTTATTATTATACTATGGTAGGTTCCTACAAGTTAACACAGGAGCTTATGAGTCGTGTAGGACGACATTATTTAGCCAGTTTTGTGCAAGACTTCCTACCATTTGATTTACATGTAAATCGTGCAGGAAGGCAAGTACCACATCGTCGCTGCTGTGACCTGTGAGCAGAATCAGAAAATAGTTAATGTAAAAAACTTGAAATTAAATTTAAACAGATTTAGATTTATTTAGTATGCTATATGGAATTAAAAAAAGAGTTTAGTCTTCAAAAGAATAAATTATAATAAGAAAAAAATGAATAATAAAATAAAATCGCTATTATCGACTATAAGCCTTTTATATTTTTTGTATTACAAATTGTTCCGAAATCAATGATTTTTATCTTCTATTTTTCCAGATTTCGAGATATTTTGTTGCTTTGTTGAACACTTTTCAAGAACTATGTTCATGATGATGCTTTGACTACTAAAAAAGAAATTTATTTTTTCGAAAATATATATTATGTTCACATGCATTAGTTTTTGACTTGTTTTTTTAAAAAAAACAAAGAGTTTAAACATCACTGTCCACATATTATTTTATTGTGTTTTTTTCTTTTGCCAAAATATTTTCACAAACTAAATTTAAATAAAAATTTCACACAGACACTTTCTAATTAAAAAAAAAAAAAAAAATATAATTTTCAAACCAATAAAATTTATGAATAAATCTTAAAGAACTTATTAAACTAAGAATATAAAGAAATCGAGGCTGTGAAAATTGCTATATTTTTAAAGAATTTAGTTTAATTTTAAGCAAATTTTTATTAACTTTAGTATTTAAATCGGTTTTTTTTATCAGCCGTAGGTATTTTTAAAAATTTCCACTGAAAACACTGCTCCAGCTTGAAATTTTACATGTGTAGGGAGAAGATCTGTGTCAATATCATGTATACTTTTTTAATATTTTTAAAAATATAAATAATGTTCAAACAAACGGTCTTCCGTTTTGACACTTTAGAAGTACAAAAATGTATGGTATAAATCTTTTAGGAAATACTTATAAATAATGTTCAAACAAACGGTCTTCGGATCCCCTTACATCTAAGGGGACTTAGAACCACATTTGTGAACCAATGTGATCTATAAGACGATGCGAAAACTAGGATATAAAAAAATTGTTATGTTCACCTCTCAGCCGGCTAACAGCTGATTTTGAACCGCCGCCGACAATTTTTAGCAAAGCCGCCGTTAAAATCGTTCGGCGCAGGTCTCTGGCTGTTTTGTAAGAAATTTTATGAATTAATAATAAAGTCAATATAAAATCGATGGAATATAATGTCTTCTATACACTATCAATATCAAAATAGCCAACATTCGCGCGTAATGAATTTAAAATATAAATCAAAATATAAAAAAATAAAAAGGCAAATAAAGCAATTAGTTTTTGTAAGTATTAAATAAAAATTCTTCGCAATTATTTTTTACAATATGAATATACGTATATGTATGTAATTATTTATTATAAAGGAAAATGCTGCTTTGTGTGATGAAGTGGCCCAAATACAATCAGACTTAAGTTCAGCACGCGATGAAAGACGATATTTAATTAAGCGCTTAATGAGACACGAGGGCTACGAAAGTACTGAAAAAACTTCTGCAGAAGGTGGAAATCAACAGACAGCAACTGTTCAAAAACTTACAGTTAATATGCCCAAAAAACGTGGACCTAAAAAAAGAGTGCTTCAGGTCAATCCCAACATTGAAGAAGTGGAAAAATTAAGACTTCTTTGTGAGGATAAATTTGATGTAGATGCCCAGGGAAAACCAAAACTACCCATTAATCTTTACAACATTTTAGTACACTCTTTGGGTGAAATATTGCCGGCAAATCCAAATTTTCATAATGCCCACTGGATCTATCCGGTGGGTTATGTTGCCACTCGTATTTATGCCCATCCGAAAGATCCACAACGTAAATGTGTTTACACCTGCAAAATTTTAAATAATGCCGGAATGCCACAATTCCAAATTATACCCGACAATGATTTAGACAGTGTTTTCTTTGGTGAAACAGCCAATGTGTGTCATCAAACTTTGTTAGAAACTTTAAAACGATCCTTGTCAGATGGCACCAAGTTACCATTACATGTTCAAGGAGAAAAATTCTTTGGTTTAGCTAATAGCACTGTACAATCCTTACTCAAATTGGATGGTAGCTTTAAAGAATGTATAAATTTTAAAGGGTTTGCTAACAAAACTGATGGTAGCGATTATAACATCCCAGAAGAAAAAGATCCTACTATGTCTTATGAATCTTTGCAGTCCTTAATAACAATGACAGCTTATCATACCATGCCGGAAATAAAAGATGAACCACCGGATGAATTATTTGAATTGAATTAAAGTTAAATTGTTTTAGATTATTTGCGAAAGAGGTTGCTACCAAATATATACTGTAATAAAAAAGAAAATAAAGATGAAAAGTTCATGAGCACTAACTAAATAATTGGAATTCTAGATAAACGTCTATGTTTTGAATTCCCTAAAGAATGCGTTCTTTTTAAGACTTATTGCATTGTGATATCTTTATCAAGCTTACTAAAATTGTTCACGAAATTGTATAATTTTCGTATTCAGAAATTTGTTTTGATTATAAAAGTTTCCCGTGTTATTCATCGACCAACCAACCATCTCAAATAAAACACATTACAGTTTATGCAAATAAAAAAATATATAATAAAGCTTAAAAAATCATATAAAACGGTATATACTTAAATATTAAACACAAAACATATTTTAAAATAACTATAACACAGCTTTTTTTATCTGTATATCTGTATAAATCAGTATCTTTTGGAAATTCTCTCTCACTAGATTATCCATTTTTACCAAAGCTAATACCATTCCTATTGTTTCCCTTATGAAACTACCTTCGTTGATTTGTGGACTTTGCTTGAGCAGCTGCATTTGCAGGTGCACTCGGTGCGCCCGGAACTGGTGTAGGTATTAACGTTCGAGTACCTTCATTGTAACGTATTTGGGTACGACTAAAATCGGAACGAAATTGTCGTTCTGGTGTTAATCGAGCCGGGCTTATCCTCTGTGGAGGCTGAGGATAACGAAATTGCGTTTGAGAAGTTGGTGTGGGAGAATTGTCCATAGCCGAACTACGACGACGCAGCTGATTTTCTTGTTTAAGAAGCAATTGCTGTTGTTGCTGCTGATGTTGGTGTTGACGATTGTGTTGTTTATGTTGTGCAATTTGGTTGGCAGTTATTTTAGGTCTACGTCCACCAAACATAAGATTTGATACAAATATAGTAGGTGAAAATAGACGTAAGGGAGTATCACTGTAAATATATATATCTTATAA
Source organism: Protophormia terraenovae (assembly GCA_951394005.1). Lineage (NCBI taxonomy): Eukaryota > Metazoa > Arthropoda > Insecta > Diptera > Calliphoridae > Protophormia > Protophormia terraenovae. The sequence goes on from OX596074.1 coordinate 152,463,027, forward strand.
AAAACAAAGTTGCTTAAAAATTATGAAAATAAGAGCTTACGTCGTTCCAATAATAGGTTTCGCTTCATTACCACTCAAAATGAAAAGAGGAAAAAATATCGAAAATATACAGCTGCTTACAATTACAGAACTGGACATATTTGTTAGCACCGTTAGCGGCACCCCAAAACCCATAAAGTAGGGCCAATTAATCTCAATATAACTGAGACGTCTATGTAATTCCCAGCCCATATTAAACCATTTATATTCGAAAGAATACAGGGAATATAATAAACAAAGATGTATGAAACACAATATTTCACCAACATATGGGAACGGTAGCAAATTTACCAGCATGCTCTGCACCAGAAAGAGAGCTTGTACCACCAAATTAAAAAGAAAATCTGCCACCAATTTACTGATGTTTGGTATTAAACTTGGTTTGCCTTTGCGCACTTTATAAGCTTCATTAGCAATGTCAGCAAACCATAAGGAACTGACAATCTTACTTAATAGAAATATAGGCAAAACCCACATCATTCCAAAAATTATGGAGAGTATAGATTGTAGCCAACCCCAGATCATGTGTAAGTCTTGAGATTTATCACCGTAACACAAAGTTAACATGAATTTTAGAGTCGGTAAAAGAATTTGTTCAAATAAAATGATGCTCATCCAAGTAAAACCACCATTAAGAGCGCAGCATTTCAGTACCTGCTTGGCAATTTTCTTTTCTCTAAAAATAAAAGGGAAAAGTAGAAATATTAATAACACATTTAGTACAAAAATTATCTTGATCCGTTATTGGATCTGATTTTTTTAATACCTAAAAGGTATTGTAGGTTCAGGAGGTTTTTGTTTTTTCCTTAAACTATCCAAACTACGTTCATCCGGATTTTCTTTCTGTAAAGCTGCCTTTTTGCGTTGCAATTCTTCATCGAACATAGCGGATGCAGAAGATGGAACTGGGGAAGGGCTACGTCGTATCATTCGCTGACATTCCATAATGCGTTGTTGACGTTCAGACTCTTTTTCAGCATTTTGTTTATAAATTTCAGCGTCAATGTAAAAAACTAAAGTCATACCCTTAATGCTATCCCATAAGCCGTAAAAGAAAGCCAAAGAAATTGACTGAAACAACGAAACAAGAACACATTTACATAAATACAATGTACATATCAAAATCCATCACCACTCATTCACATGAATGTTATGAACAAAGGTCTATCTGGAGACAATTATAAATTCATTTTGCAAAATTCATACCTTTAACGAGTCCATTATTAAAATTCGATATAATACCAGATACCTACATATAAATTACTTCATTTGTATAATAATTTGAGAATACAAATTTCTTAAATATTTAAATAATATGCGTTTTATTTCAATAATAATACCAAAAATGCATTTGGTTGGTTCCTGATGTTAAGAAAAGAATGACGTTTAAATAATAATGTTTGTTGTTTTTATTGTGTGTGATAACAGTACAGAGTTGTATAGGGATTGTATTGTAAGCTGTCAACTAAATTTTAGTATTAATTCCCTTTTTAAGTTACGCTGTGTTTATGTACGTAAGAAAAAAATTAATAATTAAAAACAACAACAGCCAGAGATCTGCGCCGATCGGCTGTAAGCCGGCTGAGTCGAGCCGCCGGAGGTTTTTCAAGAGCCGCCGCCGCCGATAAAATTTCGGCTTAGACATGACTCAATTACAGCCGCTGATTTCGGTCAAGCTTATTATTAATATATTTAAAACCTTTAGTAAATTCATTATATTCTTGAAATATTAAATTTGAATATTAATTTTTTAAAAAATAATTTCATAAATTTCCTTATAATGTCGGCGACATTTTTAGCAATGCTGTCAACTCATGAATTTCGGCGGCAAATTTGCTCCCAAATTTGCAAATTAGCTATTATTAATTATAAACTATCTTGTGATTACCAAATTGGCCAAGGCATATTGAAATATGATTAATATTTTATGATTTATTCTCAACAAGACATTTATTTATTTATTTATTTACATTAGGTAATTACAATACAACAAGAACAAGTCTTATATTATAGTATTGGGTAGAAATTGGCATAAATTGTGTGTTAGAAGTAACATTAAATTAACAAAAGTGTAATAAATTTAAATTTAACATATGATTTTTAAAAGTTAATATATATAGAATCAATTGAATGTTTGTAATAGTAACATATGTAATATAATTAAAAAAAAATTAACCAAAGTATTTGGCAATGGCAGATTTAAATTGCTTTGCATTGCTTATAGTTTGAATTTGAGGGGGTATTTGGTTCCAAAGACGAATAGCGTTTATAAAGAAATGCTGCTCAGAAAATGACTTTTTATATTTAATATTATTAATTTTGTTACCTCTGTTTGATCTAGAGAAAGTAATTCTGCGGAACAGGTAGTTAGGTTGTCCAGTATAGATAATTTTATGTAAAAATATCAGTGTTCGATATGATAGTAAATTCTCCAATGTCATGTTATAAATTTGCTTCGAATACTTAGAGATACTGCAGTTTCTTTTAATACCATAAATATATCTGGCAATGTTATTGTATGCTACTTTTAGTCGCCTTTTGCTAAGACCATCGCAGCTGGAAAAAAGCTCACATCCATATAACAGGGTAGGCAATAGATAAGTTTTGGCAAGTAGCATTCGGATATGTATTGGGGTATAATACTGTGACATCCATAAATTCCTTAACATCAAATATTTTGCAACAATTTGATTTAACATGATCTGCCCAATCAAGCTTTTTATTAAATATGACGCCTAAGTTTTTTGCTGTATTAACAATGTCAATTTTAGAGTTATTTATCATTATTGATGGTAGACAAGTTAAAATATGCTTTGATTGACCAATAAGTATAGCTACAGATTTCGTTGAATTTAGGCTGAGACCATTTGCTGATGCCCATAGGTGAATGTTGCGAAGATCCTCGTTAATCAATTTAATACAATTGGAGATGTTTTGTATATTGCAATTTATATAAAGCTGCACATCATCGGCATACATCTGTACACTGCAATGCTTGAGATATAAAGGGAGGTCATTAGCATAGATGGAATACAACAATGGTCCAAGGATCGAGCCCTGTGGCACTCCTCTAGGCATCAAACTGCGGTTGGATACATCTGAACCGGAATAAACAGACTGACTTCTATCACGTAGATAAGAACAAATTAGTTTTACAGCTGTTGATGAGAAATTAAACATTTTTTTCAGTTTGAGGCAGAGAATAGAGTGGTGAACGGTGTCAAAAGCTTTCGAATGATCAAGAAGTACTAAAAATGCTATTGAGTTTGGTTTATCAATTTTGTTTCGTATTTCTTCTGAAACATCAAGCAAAGTAGTAATGCAACTATGTTTTGGTCTAAAACCAGATTGCCTATCAGTAAGTAAGGAGTTTGAATACAAGAATTCACTCATTTGTTCATGGATTAGTTTTTCAAAAACTTTCGAGAGGTAAGGCAATATAGCAAACATTCCATATCTCAAACATTTTAGGCTACAAATACATTTTTTACGAAGATAATTAAATTAATTTTACATATTTTGACTTAGTCTAGTCCGAAATTGCAAAAGCAATAATATACACCATTTCGGGTGGTATTGAGGCACAGGTTAAGAAAAGTATAGAGATTCTGTAAATCCTAAAATTTTCTATTCTGTTGCGTTAAAACACTGAATTTTAAGTTTAAAACTTAAAATATATTTTGTAATTTGTGATGGAACTTGTAATGAAGCGATGTACTTTCTTGTTTAAAAACCTATCAGACACTCGAATTAAACTGTAACTTCACATATGGGTTTTACAATTTAACTTTTAAGGTTTCTGGATATATCTAGCACAAAGGAAAAAACTAATTTTGAATATTCAAAATAATCATTGTGCTAACCCAATTTCAAATCACCAGTAAAAATTTAAAACCAATGCAAAGTCCAAACTGCATATGCTAAAAAGTGTTCCTATTAAAATATTGCATTAATTTTTATTTTTGTAGGCTTAATTAATTAATCGCCAAAATTGTATATTTATTATTCCTCCACAAAGTGTTATTTTTATGGGCAATGTTTTTTTTCAGAAGCAAGGAATATCTCCTTTGTAGCAGCTTCACACAAAATCTATAAAACTTAACTTTTGATAATTTTTTATTAAAAAATTAACATTAAAATAAAATTTATTTAATTTAAATAATACAAATTTCAAAATTAATTTGTTGTGATTTGACAAGAAACATATTGAACAGAAACAAAAATGGAAAATGAAAACGATCGAAATTCATCACAACATAATCGATTTAAGAATACGATTTACTTTTGAAATTGATCGAATTTCATCACATACCTGAATGTAATTATCGGTCGTAATTTTTTTTATGTCATAAGTGGGTGCTTAAAATAAGCTATGAGATAAAAATATTGGATTTTTTCTTTTTATTTAATTCGCTTAAATTCGCTTAAAGGTAAACTTTTACACTAAATAATGGTTCTATATTAACCTAGAAATCTTCCTCTTTCTTATGATACCAAATTTTATTTTTAATTCCAGTCTGTTACTTTGTCAAGGAGCTTTAAAAATAAAATTGTATAATGCATAATTTAAGCTGTGAGGCACTGTATATTAGTGTATAGCAAAATCTCAAGAGTCTTGCAATTTGTTATTCACTTTAAAAAGGAAGAGGAATAACGACACATGTCTTCAAGATTATCACACGTTACGCTGTAGAATACATTTCATTTCTCTCTGGTTATATGAATTATTTGTTCATCCATATTATGGACTCATTCACTCATCTTTTTGTATAATAAAAATTCAACATTAATCTCAAGCCAAGAAGCTACTATAGGGATTTACATATACAGCGAAATTTGAGAACATTGAATAATATTATTCAAATTTGATTAAAAAAAATAAAAAGTAATTAATCAGAATTTTTATTAATTAGAATTGTTGATTAATCGATTAACTGATTAATATGTGTATAGATTAAATAAAATTTTGTATAACCGATTAATCGCACCTCCATAGTATTGACAAAAGTCAAATGGTCGTAACATTAATTTCAAAAACAGTCATAAAATTTGTTTCATTTAAGAAAAATTTTATTTGAAAAGTGTTTTATTATTTATCTATTTTTGCATCATTAAGCGAAATTTTAAAGCAAAAAAAAAAAAAAACTAAATTAGTGGTTTCTTTTGCTTCAGCGGCAATAGACGTTATGCCTTTGATTATGATTTTATGGAATAATAGCTACAGTTCGCTTCTCTCCATTTTCATTTCATTTTTCTAAAACTACTTTCTAAATTTAGTCTTTCTTCGTACGCAAAAAAAAAAAAAAAAAAATCATCTCTTAACTGGTGTGAATGGGGTGATTTTCTACAAGATGTGTTTGGAGTTCTTTTCAATATGCTTTCAATTTATTTGGCCATTCAATATCGATGGTCGAATTCACCTGATACTGTTTAATGACGTTGGAAACAGTATGACAGCGAAAATTTAATTCTTTGACCAATTATTTGTAGGACCAATTTGAATTTTTTTTGAAAATTTTTAATAATTTATAGCACGTACATCATTTTCGTCACTCATTTTGGTCAAACTCACAACAAATCTACATGGTTGTCTTCAAGAATAATAACTGACATATTTTTCAATGATAACTAGATCAAAAATTAAAACTTTACACTCCAGATGGATTTGATACAATCTCTTAATTTTATTTGCTTAAAGGTTACATAAATTAAGTTGACCTTACATTATTTCATCATTCAATGTCAGTCTTATTCAGTGTTCTAAATTTAATTTAATTTTTCTCAATTTCAATTGTTCTCTTCTAAATTTCAAAATAAAAAATTTTATTTCATTTGTTCTTTTCTGAATTTAAAATGCAAAATTTAAATATAAATTGATCTTTTCTGAATTTAAAATATAAAAACTTATTTTAAATTGTTCTTTTCTGAATGCTAATTAGATAACTTAATTTTCAATTGATTTTTTCCAAATTTTGTACAGAAATTGTAATTTCAATTAATCCTTTCTGAAATATTAATGAAATATAGAAAATTCAACAGTTGTTTTCTAAAATTTAAATGAAAAATCTCATTTTCAATTGTTATTTTCAAAAATTTAAATGAAAAATCTAATTTTCCAATGATCTTTTCTAAAATTTAAATAGAAAATCTTATTTTCAATTGATTTTTTAAAAAATACCGTTAAAAGTGGTATAGTTTTTTAAGAAACATAATAAGTTTAAGCATCACTGTTCACATATAATTTTATTATGTTTTTCCTTTGCCAAAATATTTTCACAAATTGTTGATTTGAATAAAAATTTTACACACAAATATTTTCTAATTCCAAAAATAAAATTTTTAAACAAATAATAAATGTGAACAAATATAAATTTAATTTATAATTTTTTGTTTGTAAACTTTTCGGCAATTTTTACAAATCCATTTTTAAACAATTTTCTATGTACTAAAAATACTAAAAATATCTTTAAAATTTATGGAAATTTAGTTGTTTTTATTGTGTTAAATAATTCACCCTTATTACGAGTGTCGTAGTCGAAGTCGGAGTAGTAGTCGTTTAAAACGACAAAATCAATGTTAATTGCATGTATTTTTTTGTTGTTTACGACAATCATAATACGAAATAAGAGAAAACGACCAGTTTTCGTCACGACTACGACACTCGTAATAAGGGTGATTAAACAACTCAAATCGAGATGTTTCCTGGCTTTGAAATATATGAAAAAACAAGTCAATTTGTTTTTTGAAATAAACATTTGTATTCTGCATTTTCAATATTATATTTATCATTAAATATAACATTTAAAATGTAGAATTTGATCCCCTATTATGAAAATATTATCCTGAAGAACAATTTTTAAACAAGAAATTAAACAAAATGTTTGGATCATTATGATCTATCTAACAGGAAAAGCTTAACCCGCTAATTTTAGGAAAAATCTTTAGTACTTAGCTCGTTCATCAGATATTTTTTGTTAATGAAATAGTAAAAACTCAATGAATTAAAATATACATATCAGTAGACATAGTAAAATATAATTTTTTAAAGTTAAATTTTTGGAGGTTGATAATTAGCATTTTTATACAATAAGATTAGAAACAAATCTTAAAGAACTTATTAAAATTTTTTGGACGCGTAGGCAAAAATCGTTTTTTTTTCTGAGAACACTGCTCCAGTTTGAAATTTCACTGTGTAGGGAGAAGATCTGTGTCAAGATCATATATACGTTTTTAATAATTTTAAAAATATAAATAATGTTCAAACAAAAGGTCTTCCGTTTTGACACATTAGAAGTACAAAAATACAAAAATGTATTTTATAAATCTTTTAGGAAATTCTTATAAATAATGTTCAAACAAACGATCTTCGGACCTCCTTACATCTAATGGGACTTGGAACAATATTTGTGAACCAGGGCTAACAGCCGATTTTCAGCCGCCGCCGTTAAAATCGTTCGGCGCAGGTCTCTGACAACAGCACGAAAAACAAAGAAATAAAATTTTACAGTGAAAAAACAAATTTTTGTTGATAGTATCATTATTATCATTATTATTATTATCATTAATTAGTGGATAATTGTAGTTGTTGTTATTAAAGGTACAAATAAATAGTGTTACAAAAGCAATTAAGACAAGTATTATTTAAGCAAATATTGTCCTTTTTTTAATACAAATAAGTTCCAATAAAAAGGTAACATTTAAATAATTAAATTTTCCCTTAATCATTCGATTTACGTATTTAATACATACATATATACGTATGTATATAAAAAATTCATTGTTTAGTTTAAGAGCATTAGACTAAAGAGAACAAAGTTTAAATTATATTTCTATAACAACCCAATTTTTTTTTTTTTTTTTAAGATTTTTCATTTTTTACAAAATTTGTGCAAGTAAATTTATTTATATTTACATATGTATGCATATGTACACATTATGTACATAATTACATACGTATGAATATAGTTTACAGTCTTTATACATATGTAGAAAGATATTTACATATGTATGTACATACTATATACATAAATTCATATATACATTGTTAATAAGAGAATTTTAAAAAAGGTTGAATAAACTTGTTGCATTTTGCGGTTTAGATTGTTCTTCGAAATGTTTGTGACAATATTGCGGTTAGAGTATAGTGTACCGAGATTTTGATGCAAAAAGTCCACTCAAAAGACGAGTATTGATCGATGTATTTTAAATACAATTTCAAAAGCTTTTCTTTTCGAATCGTCACACAATAACCCCCCAGCAATAATAATAAAAAAATTTAAAAATCCATCAATACGGATCTATTTAGTACAATTAGTAAGTTTGTTTCTATTATGAAAACAAAATATTATAGTGTGTCAGCAAAGTCGTATTTGACGTTCTATAATAATTATTTTTTACTAAACACATTTTATTTTTATTTTCGTCATACGGTCTTAAAAATTTCTCTTAAATCTTTGTTTATTTTCATAAAACATCATTTCTTTATTTTATTTTTGCAAAATGTTAATTACGTTTTGCTTGTTGTTATATACATACATACATACATACATACATATTTGATTTTGTGCTAACAATACTTTCGAATTTGTAAGTAAATAAATATGTATGCATTATATATAAAATATGGATTTGTTTGTGATTTGTTTATATTGTTGCTCTCTTAAAAAAATAGGTGTTTTAATGAATTTTAAACGTTTGAATATTTATACCATAAATTTTATGGATATGTATGTAAAGTAAAATTTAATTTTTATTTTTTTTGAAAATTGATGTATGTATGTATTAATAATAATTATATACATATAAGTATAAATTCGATAATCCGAACCTCGCTAAAACGGATTATTCCCTTAATCATTCGATTTACAAAATTCTAAGATATTTACAAGCAAAATAAATTTAAGAAATAACTAAGTACGATTTTTAATGATATTTTTTCCAACAAGCGATTTTTTAGGTCAGGAAAACACACAATTATGGGAGAGTTCTGCAAATACTTGACGCAAATTGATTTTATTCTTAATGAACCTATTCAAATGACCCAAAAAAAAAAAAAAAAACAAAAATGCCTTAAACAACTTTTTTTTTTAGGAAAATCGTACTTAGGTCTTTATTAATTATTTGTTGCTATTAAACATCTTAGAATTTAAGACTTTAGAAATCAAATTGAAAAACATATAACTATCTTAATTATATTAAAAATAATCCGCTTTTTAATGTCACAAAAATCTTGAACCTATTCTGTTGACTAGCAGTGTATGTATGTATCTTTGTTTTAAACTATGTGTATATTTTTCTTGATGTATTTTTTTTACAGAAATTGGTTCGACTTGTCGTTGTTACAAAAACAAAAAGAGTTTATGCATATTTTACATATATATATATATATATATATATATATATATATATATATATATATATATATATATATATATATATATATATAAAATTGTTTTTTTTTCTCATAGGTTCTAATTAAATACAATTTACGAAGGTATAATTATAGATACAGTAAAAGCTCCAGTAGGCGGATGATTTTTTAGGTCCCCTAGTTTAGGTGATATTTTTAGAATAAATAAATCTTCGCTAGGCGGGCGCTCTCTTGGGCGGACGCGGACACCTATTTTTAAAAGAAAGCATCTCTCGTAGACGGACAAAAATCATAAACGATGAAAGAAATGTACCGAATATTGAGTAGAGAGATGCATCTTATTTTAATTTTTGTCCATGTTTGCATTCATATTTCATCTTTACTTAAATTGTTTGAAGTTAAATAGTTTACTATTAGTTTTTTACTTCACTTTTTGCTGGTTTTAAGCAAAATCTACTTTTTTTTAATTTAACTTTGACTTTTATACTTGATTAAAATGTCTTCCTACTAGAAAAGAGAAAATGAAAACTTGATCCATAATATCAGATGCTGTCCCAGATATCTATATCCTAAAGATAGTCTCGATAATGGGTCCATGATTTGTCATAGAACACAATTGCGACAGATTCCTTCAAATCTTGACAACTTTTTTGAACAAAGGGTATATAAATTCTGCATAACAAGCTGGGCGACATTGTCATCAGTCATATAAAAAAGTGCTGGTTAAGATCGAGGCTAATCCTGTCGTTTTTAAAGCATGTTGATTTTTATTTTTAAAATTACCTGTAAAATTGTTAGTAAAAATGTTGTGGAAAGAAGTCTGACCCTTAGCAAGCAAGAGATGATTTTTTCGCGCAAAAAAAAAAAAAAAAAAAAAAAAATAAAAAAATAAAAAAATAAAATAAATGAAAACGGAGAGAAGTGAACTGTAGTCATAAATTCTAAAAAAAATCATAAAATCATATTTTATTGCAAATACTGTCTAAATGAAAATACAAAACGTCGTTTGCTGCAGAAGCAAACCAACATTTTTATTATGTTGCTTTAAAATTGAGCCATTAAGTACAATTTTTCAAACGTTGCCTTAATGCAAAAAAGATCATAAACACCTTTCAAATAAAATTTTTCTTAAATGGAACAAATTTTACGACTGTTTCGTTTATAAAGTTAATGTTACGATCTTTTAACTTTTGTTAATATTGATGTAATTTTTGAAGATATGAACATGCAATTGTTTGTATACATGTAGTTTGGGTTAGTACATTATAATCCAGTAAATAAAACCAACATTGATTTTTCAGTGGTTACGGCCTTTAGCATTTTAGTTGACGATATACACTATCGGACAAAATAAAGTGCGTTTTTTTACTGTTGCTATTTAGTTTATAATTATTGTCTTCTTGGTTCATAATGGTCTACATTTTTGGTGTCCACGTATTTTTCGTATTATATTCTTGCTTTGTTTGCTTTTTGCTGCATTTAATTTGTTGCGGCTTATTCTATTAATATGCCTGCTGTTAAGCCTACTAAATGTGCGGTTTGCAATGAAACTATTGCTAAAACCCATGGCAGTATTAAGTGCAGTTCCTGCAAGTTGTGGCTGCATCTGCATTGTGCTGATGTCTCTGAAAAACACCTTGCTTTGCTTAAAGATAAACCTTCCTTTTCGTTTACTTGTGCTGCTTGTCTTGGTAGTTCTGGTGGTGACAGCAGCTTGCGTGATGAAGTTCGTGATTTGAAAAATAGTTTCAATGAATTTGTGAAATCTGGCCAAGAGGATCGTGATGCTTTTAATAACACTATAACTGAAATACTCTCTGATTTTAAGAGTGAAGTTTCTGCTTGTATTAAACAAATGAAAGACGACATAACTACTTGCAGTAAGTTGATTGACAGTATGGATTCTTCGACTACAGCAAAGATTAAAACTTTAACCACAGAAAACAATGTCCTTCATCGCAGACTTAATCGTGGAGACATTGTTGTAAGTGGACTCGGGATTGACTAACATACTGTCAACTATTGTATCTTTGTGCTCGTTCTTTGGTGTTGAAATTACTGATCGTGACATTAACTATGTTTCGTATATGAGTAATAGGCGACTTATTCTCGTAAAATTCAACAATGTATCTATTCGAGACAGAGTAATGAGCTGCTACTTTAAGGATAGATCATTGAAAGTGAGTGATATTCTTGGAGGTGAAATAAGTAGTCGAGTATATTTTTTGATTTGATTTTATTTTGTGCTTTTTTTAACTTGTTTTAAAGATTTATATAATTTGAATTATTTTTTTTTTATCTTTGTCTTTAAGGCAAGTTACTGTTTTGCACTTTTGAATACTTTCTGATATTTTTAATTTTATTTTTCTTATTTAAATATTACATGATCTAATTTTTTTTTGCTTTGATTAGCTGTTTTAATATATGTAATTTATTTTAATTTGAAGATTATGCATTTTTTTAAATCATTAGTTTTTTGTTATATTTGGTTCCCCGCCATTCACATATTTTTTTACATATACATTAATGATTAATACTAATATTGGTCCCGTTGTTGGTAGTAGCTCTTCAACGCAATTTTCTACGTCTAGATATCCTGGTCAATTGAGGATTGCTCATATTAACTCTCAGAGTATTCGGCCTAGTGAAAATTGTGTTAAATTTGATGAGTTCAAAAGTATCATTACGGGTAACTTTGATATAGTTGCGGTTTCGGAAACTTGATTAAAACCACATGTTTCTGATAAATCTCTTCATGTTCCTGGCTTTACTTTGGTTAGGAATGATAGGTTGCATTTGCGTGGTGGAGGTGTGTGCCTTTATATATCTACCGGTATTAAGTTTAATGTTGTGTTCAAAATTTCGGATCCGGGTAGTAGTGAGTCAATGTTCATTGAGTTTTTGTATAGGGATACTAAGTATATTTTTGGTGTTGTCTATCTTCCTTTGAAAACTACCACCTTGATTTATTTTTAAGATTTTCTAAAATTATAATTGTTGGCGACTTTAATTGCAACTTATTTAATGTTATGAAGGCTAGTGTTATGAGATCGCTTTGTCTGAGATGTAATTTGGCTTTGTTTCACAATTCTAAACCAACTTATTTTGATGTAGCTCATAATTCTACATCTTTACTCGATTTTTGGTTGGTGAGTGAGATGTCCTTGATTAGTTATTCAGACCAAGTGCAGTGTCCTGTTATATCTCATCATGCTTTAATTTTTGCTACCTTTTATGTAAATTCTGAGTTTCATTTACCTTTTTTTGAGTATAGGAACTTTAAAAATATTGACTGGGAAGGACTTTTTTTATTTTTATCGAGTGTTAACACTGATTCCTTTTTTTCTACGTCATGTATTGACTCTCAATGGTCCCATTTGAGTTCCCTGCTTGAGTCACTGTATTCTTTTGTTCCCGTTGTTAGGAAGAGAATTCCGAATTGCGTTGACAACTGGATGCAATCTAATTCTATAGTACTAGCTATTTCGTTAAGGGATTTGGCTTATTCTGTTTTTAGATCGTCTTCTTCTAGAGAGAATTGGGAAATCTTTTGTCGGTATCGCAATAAAGCCAAGAGTATTATTCGTAAAGAAAGGAAGAAATATTTTGCTAATTTGTTTTCTGGTTTGGATCCATCCGTTATGTGGAAAGTTTTAAAAATATTTGGCTCTGATAGTGGCTTTAAATGTGACTTTAGTGTGGATGATATTAATGACCACTTTGTTAATGTTGTTCGTATGGATGATTCGGATAGTGTTGATTTCAGTAATTCCATTTTTTCAAGTGGTACTTTTTCTTTTAGATGCATATCTGAAGATGAGCTGTGGTCTGCATTTTGCAGAGTTAAATCAAAATCTGTGGGAAATGATGGGATTCCAATTGTGTTCCTTAAGCTGTTATTTCCTTATATTTCTCGGTTTTTAATTTTTCATATTAACACGATTTTGTGTTCATCTGTTTTTCCTTCGGCTTGGAAAGTTGCTCGTATTGTTCCGATTCCTAAGGCTAGGGTGGTTCATAGTTTAGATGATTTAAGACCAATTTCCATTCTCCCTGCCTTATCTAAAGTAGTTGAACAAATTCTTAAGAATCAGATTATTTATTTTGTTGACAGAAAATTTTCTCCTTCACAATATGCTTTTCGTCGTGGTCATAGTACTACTACGTTGCTGCTGAATTTGACGGATATTATTAGAGGTAATGTTAATAGGGATTTCATGACAGCTTTAGTGTCTCTTGACTTATCGAAGGCGTTTAATTCGATTAGTTATTCCATTATGATTAGTAAGCTAGCTATGCTATTTGGGTTTTCCAGGTCTGCATGTAAGCTTATTTATTCATATTTATGTGGTAGATCTCAATTTGTTAATTTTGAAGGTAATAATTCTGGAATGCTTCCCCTGTCCTCTGGAGTTCCGCAGGGCTCTGTTTTAGGTCCTCTTCTATTCATAATGTATGTCAATGACCTACCTGAATATGTTGATACTGGTATTTGCAAATCTTTTTTGTTTGCTGATGACATTTTTCTTCTTTTTGGTACGCATCGTTCTAACAGTGATGTACTTGAATCCAATATCAATTATAGTCTGAGTCGTGTCTTACAATGGTCTCCTTTAAACTCATTAATTATTAATGCCTCTAAGACAAAAGCTATGGTGTTTTGTAATACTGATTATCATCTTCCTGTTTTAAATATTTGTATTGGCGAGGATAGGATTTTGTTTGTTGATCATATGAAATGCTTGGGTATTTTTATTGATCAACGTCTTACGTTTGAAAAGCATATTGATCACATTCATAGCAGAGTTTTGGGAATTTTACGTCGAATTTATTCAAATAATATTTATTTACCTGATCAAATCAAATATAGATTGGCTTATGCTATTTTAATGCCTCATATTTTTTATGGCCTTGAAGTAATATCTGGCACTACTGCTAATGTTTCTGCAAGATTAAATCGCATTGTTAACACTATTGTGCGCTATGTTTATAATGTCCGTAGATGGATGCATATTTCGGAATATGTTAAACGTTTCCTTGGAAGTTGTTTTAAGCATTTTGTTCTATATCGTAACTTGCACCTTTTTTTAGAATTATTAAATATGGTCTTCCTTCACTACTTTGTTCTGAGTTTTGCTTTTCTCACTCCAGCAGGAATCCTCAAATTGTTATACCTAGGATTAGGTGTAGCTGTTTTGAGAGATCTTTTGTTGTGAGAGTGGCACGATGTTGGAATTATTTACCAGTAGAACTACGTTTATTTTCACATTCTAATAATGCATTCCGTTTAAAATTGTTGGCGCATTTCTCTTCTCTCTAATGGCGATTTTTACTAATTTTTTTATGATATAAATTGTTTATTCACATTTGTTCACTTATGCCATGTGACTTTTTTTTTTTACTAACTTTTTTTTATTCACTTATACTATAAGATATATTTTATTTTTTGTACACCCTTGCATAATTGCAATTTATTTATTACTTTTGTTTTTAATAATTAACCTTTTTAATAATTTTATATTGAACAAAAATTATTTTTCACTTTTTAGTGTTGGCAACCGTTACTTTTATGTATAATGATTTTCAGAGTTACTACATTCTTATAGCTACTACCTAGGGACATTTCATTCTTATTTGTTTTCTTTAATTTGTTCTACTTTCTCGGCTGGGGAGCCATTAGTTTTTTCTATAAATTTTTTTATTTAAATAAGTTATATTTATTTTGTTTTTATATTTTTATTATAAGAATTGTTATTGTAATTTTTATTATTATACTCAGGAATTTTCTTTTGTAATATATGTTTATTGGCCTTGGAAGGCTTTTGTATATTACTTGTTATGAAATAAATAAATAAATAAATAAATAAATAAATAAATAAATAAATAAATAAATAAATAAATAAATAAATAAATAAATAAATAAATAAATAAATAAATAAATAAATAAATAAATAAATAAATAAATAAATAAATAAATAAATAAATAAATAAATAAATAAATAAATAATATGCAAAAGAAGTTTTTGAAATATGTGTATTTCGAGTTTGGGGCAAAAGTGTTGTGTTGGTCATGCATTTTGCGCGACATAATAAAGTGACACTACATTATTTCCTAAAATTTTTTAAATTTTTTGATACAAAATGGAAGGCATATTCTTAAGAAGTGGTAAATTCTATTAAAATTATTATTGCATTTGAAAAATAAGGATAAATTCAGCCATATTATCAGTAAAGCCCAAATTACAATAGCGCGTAGTCAGCATCAGTGTGTGCTGCCATAATCAGCTGATTATTTAGAATTCACTGTTTGTTATGGCGTTGATTACATTTGGTCAGCAGCAGTTTGTAAAAACAATATTACGTACCATATCCCACAGGCGGACATCTCCCGATAACGGACAAAATCAGTGTGACTATCCCTGTCCGCCTATGGGAGCTTTCACTGTATTTTGTATATACAGTATAAACTCGATAATCCGGATTTTATACACTTAAAAAATCCATAATACATTTAAATAATCCGGATTGAATATAAAAAGTATGTTTTTCATTAAAATTTTACTTACGATTAGAAAATTCGATAAGAATTATGATGAAAGAGTTAATTATAATTTAATTTTATCATTGTCAGTTAAGTATTTGTATCAAAAATTTTCAGTAAAAGGAATACATATGGCTATGTGATGAGAATCGCATATCGCATAAAATTGGCGATTACTATTTCAAATCGCATAATAGGTGTGATGTGGTTCACAATCACAAGAAAATAGGCGATTGCAAATAGCATGCTTACACCAAAGTGAAGTTGTCTATTTTGCTTAAACATGGCTTCAAAAAACAATAAATATGGCGTACAAATAAAATTTAATATGTTTTCTTTTCATTGAGGTAAAAACTAGTAATATTTTCTACCAATTTTAAGTAAAAATATGAAATTTAAAATTTAATCCATTATTCTCTTTCTTATTTGTTTTCTCATACATAAGCGATTTAATAGAAACAGCTGATCAAATTGAGAGAAATCGAACAAGTAAAACGCGTGAACTGCAGCACATGCTGAAATAAATTTGGCGGTTTTCAAAACGCATGTGAAATGACAATCGTGTGATTTTCATCACATAGGCGATAGTTTGATTTTTTTTTTTTTTTGATAAATTACAATTTTTGGAAAACCTTCAAATATAGAATGTTATTAAAAGAAAAAATTTAGATTTTTTTTTATATTTTCATATATATTATATTTTAATACTTTTTTTCTACAAAAAGTGACCAGGGAAGAACCTCGATAGTACGGATAATTCGATAATTTATACTGTATTTATAAATCATAAGTTTATGATTTCATATTTACTTTTAACTAACATAAAAATCGAAAAGTATCAGATATCTAAAATATTAATACCATAGACTACATTCAAAAACGGGCCGGCTAAATGTTCAAAAAAAATTTTTTTTTAATCTTATTTTTTTTAATTTTTTTCATATGTTTTTGAATAAAATGTTCATACTATGTAATAATGGAGATACATATTTATGTACATATGAAGGTGAATTTTTAATTTATCATATATCATTTAAATATCACATGTCCAATGTTTAAATAAAATTGAAACCTAAGTAAAAGTTAACAAAACGAAAACATAATTAGGTCAATGACTTAGTAATAAATATACAACTATAAAATTAATTTCTTAAATAAATAGTATTTGTTTAAATGTCTTTAAAATTAAATTTTCCATTGTTTTCTTGTTTTTGCAGCTCTAATCAATGTTTATTGTTTATTAGTATAAAAATAATTGATTTTGCGACGATTACTATTCATCTGTATATATATGTATGCACATGCAGCTTACTAGATCATACTTAGAATAATTACATAAAGTAAAGCGAAATAAAATCAAAGCAATCATTTCATTGTTATTAAATAATAATAATAAAAATTGCTGCGGGTCGTCTTATTTAAACATCGATAAGCTATTGTAACGAAATAAATAAAAATAATAAACGAATGAATGATGACAAAAAGATAAGATAACTTAGCTAGTCAATCAGTCAGTAAAACTGTATTATATTGAGTCCTGAATATGAAATTAAACTAATAAGGAGTTTAGATAAAATACACGTACAATACGAATATACATACAAACATAAATACATAGTCAAATCAACAACATAAGATCATCTATCTGACTGTTTGAATATCAAATCTGTCTGTCCGTAATATTATTTACTGTTTCATTTATTTTTACTTGCATTGAGATAAAAATATTGTTTTTTGTTTGTTTTTATTCTGACTCAATACAAAACACAGTTCAACTCAAAACGCCCTCAAATCATTGCTAAAGTTAAAGTTACTATTTACCCGCTTATATTCGAATCAAATCAGTTTTTTTGAATCGTACAAACAAAGGAAAAGAAAATGTTAAACACACACAGCCACTAAAACTTCTACTCTACTGATAACATCACACAGAAGTCAACACATTTTTGAAACAGTTACAATTGAAATATCAACGAATAAAGAAGCTTCTGATCTCACTGAGGCCGGGATTTAAAATAACTCATTAATATCTGTAAATTTATTTTAATCAAGGCTAGGACATTATGAGCGACGATAATTTACCTATAGTCGAAAATGAACAACAACCTACAACTATCCGCCGTGGACCACCCGATAATGAACTGGATCCCCCTCCAACGGGCTGCGGCGCCTCCGTTTGCTGCAATCCCTCTAGTGGACTTCATCGTTTTCTTGCTTTAATTTTTATGTGTCTATTGGGTTTTGGTAAGTTTTTTTTTTATTTGTTTATATACATAAATATTTAAATGATTAAGTCGTCTTTAATTTTGCAAACACGTGATAAGAATTGTGTTAATTTTAATTTTTAAATTATGTATTAAATGAAGCATTTAATTTCACATTTTTCTTTTTGGATCATAAATAATATTAATTGTCTTTGGAGTGTACAAACACATGTGTAGGGCGTGTGAATCAATTTAAATGCCCATTCTTATCAAATATATGTATATATTTTTTAATAAACAAATTATTATTATTTTACTTTATGATTTATGTGCATATATGCTGCATTTAATCTACAACAGCAGTTCATGCAAACTTTTAAAATTGTTTTGTTTGATAATGCTGTAGAGATTTTTTTAATTATCATCTTTAAACAGTTGTGTATTAAAGATTTAGAAAAAAATATAAAATAAAATGCTTTTATGCATATACATAATATGTATTACATATGTGTAAGATATTTTTATTTCATTCGGTTTTGAATATGATAAAAATAACAAGAACAGAATGGAAATTTTTATATAAAGATTGTGTTTAAAAACAAGTATGGTACAACAGTCCTGAGACTTTTGTTTAAATTTTGAATTTAACATAAATTGGAGAAAATTAAAGAAACAAATTTATTTCTATGTAAGGTTAAAAAAAAACTGTTGGCTATAAATTTGTATATATTCAATTAAACTTATCAATTCTCTCTATAGAATTAATATTCCAAAAGTCTATGTTCTTGATAATAGCGCACTCTATGCTCAAGATTATTTGTACTTTTTATTTGGGTATCATAATGTGTTCATCATCAAGGATATTTTTTGGATTCCGAAGTATGTTTTATTAATATAAGATAAACTATTCATTACATTGATATCCATGTAATTCATCCGATATATTCTTAATTATCATGTTCATTAGTTTACGGAAAATGTAATCAAATTTTATCGACAATTTGAAATTCCTTTGAAATTTAATTAAGACTTAAATTTGAACTCGTAAGATCTTAAGACAAGAGAGTTTTAAGTCCAAAGATTTAATTTTATAATTGTGATCGTTGTTCAAAATTCAAAAACTTCAACAACGAAAAAAAAGAAAGTATTTTTAATTTTTTTAGTCTTTTGGAATCTTATTTAATATTATACTTATAATTAGAAAAGCTTAATTTAGACATAAATTCTATCGCAGAATGTAAAATTAAAATCAAAATTTCTTAAATATTTAATTATTTGAAATTTAGAAATTATAATGATAATAATAATAATATTAATAATAATAATCACCTTTTCACTTGGAAAAATAGCATTTATGCATGGAATAATTTATGCAGATTAAAACGAGAACTTAGTGTTATTTAACACTAAAAACTTTTTGAAAAATATTTTTTTTTATAGATTTATAGGCATAAATTAATGATTTTGATAACCAAATAAAATTTAATTAACTTAAAAAATATGTAATAAAAAATTTAATTTAAATTGATTTTAAAATATTCTTTAATATGCCATAAAACTGATAAAAAAAAATATCTCATATTTTATGGAATTATCTGCAAATTAATTATTTTTTTTTTTTTTAACTTAAATCGCTACAACTGTTGCTTTTCTTGCGCGAATTGTTTAATTTTAATGGATTACAATAATTGTTAAATTATCTCTTTTTTAGGTTCCTACTTTTGTTATGATAATCCCGGCGCCTTGCAAGAAGTCTTCAAACAAGACTTGAACATCACCACAACTGAATTTACTCTTATATATTCCATTTATTCTTGGCCCAATGTAGTCCTATGTTTTGTGGGTGGATTTCTTATTGATCGTGTATTTGGCATACGTTTGGGTACGATTATCTACTTGTTTATACTTTTGATTGGTCAATTACTTTTTGCATCTGGTGGTATATTGGGTACTTTTTGGATTATGATTGTGGGACGTTTTATATTCGGTATTGGTGCTGAATCGTTGGCTGTGGCCCAGAACAATTATGCCGTTTTGTGGTTTAAGGGCAAAGAGCTGAATATGGTGTTTGGTTTACAATTGTCGGTGGCCCGTTTTGGTAGTACGGTAAATTTTTGGGTAATGCAGCCCATCTATGATTATGTTACGAAATATTATCCCGATCATCGGGCTATTGGTGTGGTATTGCTGTTGGCAGCTGGTACATGTGTCATGTCATTGATATGTGCCCTTATATTGGGTGAGTGAGAAGAGGATAATTATAAATAAATTTGTTTTATGATTTCTAAAAATTTTGATTGAAGGCTGGATGGATAAAAGAGCTGAACGTATTCTACAGCGTAATAACAATCCCACGGGTGAAATTGCCAAACTAAGTGATATTTTAACTTTTAAGGTTACTTTCTGGATGGTGTCAGTGATCTGTGTAGCTTATTATGTGGCCATATTCCCCTTTATTGCATTGGGAAAGTAAGTTTTTCTAATTAGACCTGTGTTTTTTAATAGTATTCAAAATACCTTTTACTCTTTCAGATCATTCTTCATGGAAAAATTCCACTATAGTCCTGATCAAGCCAACACTGTTAACTCTATTGTTTATCTAATATCCGCAGTAGCTTCTCCACTGTTTGGTTTTGTTATCGATAAGACAGGACGCAATGTTTCATGGATTTGTACAGCTACATTGTCAACAATTGGAGCACATACTCTGCTAGCATTTACTATGTTGAATCCCTATGTTGGTATGGTTTTAATGGGTTTATCCTACTCTATGTTAGCGGCCAGTCTTTGGCCCTTGGTAGCCTTAATTATACCCGAATATCAATTGGGCACTGCTTATGGATTGTAAGTTTTTATTATTATTATTTTTAATTACATTAAATATTATTTTATTCAACATCCAGCTGTCAATCTGTGCAAAATCTTGGTTTAGCTGTCATAACAATTTTGGCTGGCATGATTGTTGATCATAGTGATGGTGATCACACCTGGGTGGAATTATTCTTCTTAGGCTGGTTAACAGGTACGATCTGTAAATTTAATTACTAATAATACAAACGTTTTCATTTCATTCAATATTATTTTTTGTTACAGTTGCTTTCATAGCCACTTGTGTGATATTTGTATATGATCGCAAAACTAAAGGAAACTTAAATATGTCACCAGCTCAACGCACGGAATATAATAATGCAATGTATGTACAATTCTAAATATAATCAGAGTAAAAACCTAGCAATAGTAAAAGTTTTCATATCCACGTTATTCGTATATTTCATCCTTCCGCTTGTCATTCTGTTGCCCGTTATAATAATTATGTATATCAATATATGTACATATGTATGAGCTCTGTTTTTGGCAGAGCAGAAATGTAATACCGAAAGAATATTCTATATTCTAAATTATTACTTCATATTTTTTGTTAATTTGAGACAAGACGTCTTTTTTATATTTTAGTAAGTGAAAACTACGAAACTTCCTCCTGTCCCAACTTTATCTAATAACTGAAATTAAAACTTACTTTATTTACGGGTAAGAACGTTTTTTCGTCATAAACATCAAAATAAAAATTTTTACGCTCTATTCTATTAAATCCCAGTTTCATATATCCAATTTTTTTTCGAAATATTCTATTTAGATTAAAGTTTTTGAAAGAATTTCAGATTTGTTTAAAACGTTCAATTATGTTAGGTCAAACTAAGTACATATTTGTTTTTAATACTTAAAATTAAACTTACCCCCCTATTTTGTTCAACGGTTCACTTTATTTCAAAAAATTTTCCAGACAATAGGGTTGTTCACGATAGGCTGGTTATCAGGTTATATGATTATATAGTAATATTAAAAACAACAAAATATATTACTTGTTTCTATTTTTATTAATTTTCAACACTACAAGGGTATTCGAGTGTCTATTCGACATCCAGGCTGGTAAATTAATGCCGGACATCTCTAAACGAGATGGCGAGACATTCAAACCTGGAGCTAGTCTGGGTTAGGGGTCATTCTAACACTCCGGGTAATATAATTGCGGATGAACTGGCCAATACTGGTTCTCTTCTTCGAAAAGAGGACGCGGATCAACTGGTCGGAGCACCGCTATCATCCTGCAGATTGATAATCCTGCGAAACTTATCGAGAATTGCACAGAATATATGGACCAACATATCCACATGTTCAACCTCTAGGCAATTATGGCCCCAATATGATAGTTCTCGAACGAATCTCATCCTGGGACTACCTAGGCACAGGCTACGTATTTTCGTATCTGTATCTGGTGCGCATGCTAGGAGATTAGGGCTCCCTTTCAACGATTTTTGTAGAAGTTGCAATGATGTGGAAGAGGAAGAGACAGTGGAATATTTCCTATGTCACTGTCCAACTCTGTCTGGAATAAGGACGGCCAAACTCGGGAGTCCGTTTATGCATGTATTATCAGATCTCTCTGATATTGACATCAGGAAGATCAACTTCTTTATAAATGCGTCAGGCTGGTTCGAATCGAACGTAGATCTGGATGTGTGATATAATATCATATGATCCCTCAGGGTATCACAATGGGACCAAATTGGACCCAAGTGTGCTGTCCTGCATTACCCAGACAGCTGCCCATTGAACCTAACCTAACCAACACTACAAATAAACAGATAATCACATAATCTATAAACAAGGGTAGGAGTTGGGCAAAGATGGTTATTTTTTGTAATTAATTTTGATGTTTTTACTATAACCACATAATCACATAACCTGATAACCAGCCTATCGTGAACAACCTTAATATTAAAAAAAAATATGAAAAATTTTTCAAACGGATCTATATAATTAATATACAAACACATTTCCTGTAATCCCTTTTACGCTCATATTAAACATGCGACTTTTATAGAAAATATACAATTAAAAACATATTTTCTCATAGATGTGCAGAATATACATTTTATTAAATTCCGTTCAATATTTAAGAAGTTATAAGCGGTAAAAGTTACTACTCATAAATATACCAAAAAACTATATATTTGTATACTTTTTTTATTTTTATACTATAGGGGTAGCGAAGCACCCCAGGTGTACTTTCGTTGTAATAAAAAGTACGTTTTTGAATTACATTGGCTTATTAATTTCCCATTTTAACGAATATGCTAATTCATCATCATCAGTGGAATATATTCTAAATTATGTGTACTTGGTACATGTATACATATCTCATTCGAAAATTATTTATCTTTAGATTTCTAATATATGTATGTATGTTTAATCTTGTTTGTGTTTTATCTCTAGTGCTGCTGCTAGATTGATGAATGCAGGTGATGGTGTAAATAACGATGAATATGCCAGCGATCAGGAGCCATTGTTAAATAATTAAATAAATATAATTACTACGAACTCATTTGTTGCTAACACTACTGTAAATTTAATTGCTTAGGAATCACCATTGACCGAAAAAAGTATATTTTTATTAAAAAAACGTAAAAACAAAATATAACATATCAGTTCTTAGCTTTATCTCTTTATCTGTAATATGTTATTTAAAATTAATATAATTTTTTTTTTTTTTTTAAGATTTGCATTTACATTTTTTTCTTTTTCTTGATCTTTTTATCACTTACAACAAAAGACACTTTTTTATTATTGTTTGCTTTTTTTCTATTAAGTTTAGGTCTTTAAGCTAAAAAAAAAATAGAGCTTTTACTTTTAATAATACTTTCTGTTTTTAATAGCCATTAAAATAATACTTGTTAGTTAAATAATTAAAATAATATAAAATATTGCATTGTATTAAATTGCAACACTAACACATTATACGAGTATCTCTTTATACCTACGTATACATAAATAATTTTAAATACATACATTAAAAAAAGGCTAAATTTGTTAAAAATATTTACATTAAAAATAACCAATATCATTACTATATACATACAAACATATTATGATTATATTGTTGCGGCTTTAAATGTTTTACAATTATTATGAATTTGAAATTATAAATAAACAAACAAATTAATTTAAGTCAATGAATGAACTCTCAATATAAATACATAAATTAAAAGAACATACAAAACTATTAAATATAATACAACACACCTACATAATTATAAATTATTTAATTTGTCGTATACATATTGTGATCGATTTAATGAAAAAGAATAATAATAATAATAATAATAATAATAATAATAAAAAACAAATCTTTATATATAAAAAATTAAAGTATTTAGATAAAGATTTATTTAATTGTGATTTAATGAATTTATTTGAGTTCGCAGACATCTTAAAAAATGTTATCACCGTTGGTACGCAAGTTGTTAAAGATAAACACATAAATACATACATATGTATATAGATATATATAACAGAACATCATAAAATCGCCTTTATATATTGCTTTTTCAAAAAAGTTAAACGATTTTTTTAAATGAAATCATTTTCATTTTTCGAAGTGTCGTATATCAATTAAGTAATAACCAGAGCAAGTTTTTCAAGCTTTTCGCTTGGAAAGTAAGCATTTGCATATTTCAAAAGAATTTCACAAAAAATGCTTATATTTTAAATCTTTGCATAAATTTGCATATAATGGATACAAAAGTTAGTTTTCTTAACAAAAACACAATTTTTTGGAGTTCAATCAAATGATTTCTAAAAATTTTTTTGTGAGTATTTTGAGTACATTGTAAATATTGTAAAGAAAAAAATTCGGAAGCGTCAAATATGATACTTAAAATTAAAATAGTTATATTTTTATAAACATCAAAATTTATTTGAGATTGAAAGTTAAAAAATGTATATTTGTGCATATTTTCTACACATTAATATATAAGAATGCATAAATTCGTTGGTTTTTATATACATATTCATGCTATTTTTGCTTATTTCTGTGATAATATTATACCATTTTTTCGTGCTTTTTCAAGCGCATATTTCAATTATTTTTGTGCATATAAAAACTTCCCCTGGTAATAACAAATTGGTCGGTACAAAATATTTTTCATGAATTCAAATCTAATGATTACAGTTATTTTAATTATTTTTCTTTTTGTAAATTTGAAACTTTAAAAATAAAATTAATCTAGAACAAAATGTACTCCACTCTGTAACACATTTTAAAAAATTACTAGGAGATAAGAGTAAATGAGTACATGATTTAGATATTGAAAAAACATAGAAATTAATCAAATCTCGATTAACAGTCAACAATGTATGACCATAATTGCAGGTAGGTACTACAAATTTGTTCTTTAATACATAATTATTACCAGCGGGGAAAAGTAGTGGTAAAGAGGCCCTTTAAAATATTTTATTTCGGAATACATATGTATATATGTACATTTTCCCGTTGAAAAAAATTGTAGGTAGACCCATCAATCGATTCGTATTAATGACCCGAAATAAAAAAATTAAAAAATTGTTCAAAATGTATCTTCTGTTCTTCCTATATCGTTATAGTTCTTGCGTCTCTGTGACCAAGAACTTATCTACTCTTTTCTTTTTTTTTATCTTTCTTACAGGACCTTATTAAAACTCTCTTCAACTTCTAATTGTTTTTGAGATTAATTACTTTTAGATTTTTTTAATTGTTTACAGTTAGATATGTAATGTAAACCTTTAGCAGTGAGCAATCGAACTTCTTACTTAGCTTCCGAAAGCTTACAGTTTCGGATGAATTTGTAAATGGTGTAAATATATAAGAAATCTAATTTTACTCATGTGCACCGACTATTAATTTATAAGTACACACATATGCTTGTTTTGTGTAAACATGTGCAACTTTGTATGGTACTTTTGGCGTCACATTTAGTGAAAAATTGTCATTTCCACATAATATATCCGGGTCATCATAGTGCAGAACTTTTTTATTGTTTTTATTGTGATTTAGAATATGTTTTGTAAACAGACCAGAACAAATAGGGCTTAACCAATACAAATTTGTATTCACATACGTACATACAGTGGCCAAAATAAGTATTCGACATACCATTTCATTTCTTATTATTTTGTTATAATTTATATAATTATTGAATTATTTCGAATAAAATGACAAATATTTATTTGAAATATGTATTTCCTTCTATTTTGAGTAATATTTTCTCCCAAATACACAGAACTTTAATGAGCGCAGACGTTTTTTTCAAAAGTATTCGAATTCAAACGCAAAAAAAGTATTCGACATGTTGTTTATTTAATCATTTCCGATAACTATATCAATTTTCTTATGTTTTTTGTTGTTGGTTTTACAACTAAGATAACAATTACATGTATTTTAAATAATTTTACATCATTTTATTGTGATTTTGTGTAAATAAAGGACCCAAAAAAAGAAACTTCAGTTGAAGCCAAAAACTTTATATACCCTTCACCACGTTGAGATGGAATTAGATTTGGTTTTATCTATATACATATATAAAAGAGTAATGGCTGAGTGATTGACTGACTGAATTACTTGGTGATTCATCATCGTACAGCCCAAACGGTTAAGGCTAGAAATATGAAATATGAACTGTGTATTGGTCTCCTACCGAATAGATCCACTAAGACGGGATTAACTTTTTTAAAACAAAAAATCAAAAAAAAAAAAAAAAAAACAAAAAAAAAAAAAAAAATCCGAATTTTAAGTGAAAGAACGAAGCTGTAAATTATATTGTTCCTTCAAAAAGTTTAAAAAACGATATTATATGGCATAGTTAATTGTTGTTGTTTTTCAGCACCCATGAAAACAACAACTATAAGGGAAACGCGCATTCAATAAATAAAATAAGATTTGCTAATAACTCGGTTGTTTATTAACCGATTTGGTTGATTTCAAAACCGAAATTCAAGAAAAATATTTGTGACCGATCTATATAAGAACTAAGTGCTTAGCTTATATAAGATCGAAAATCGGTAAAAAAATATATTTTAGCCAATATCTCGGTTAATAATGAACCGATTGAGTTCATTTCTTCTACGCTAAAATTCAGAACAAAATTTCTGATCTTTTGTCGTAAAAACGAAGTAAATGTCGTAAAAACGAAGTAAATTATATAGGGGATTTATAAAATAGAAAACCGGTTTTTTTTTAATATCTCGGCCATTTTTGAAACGATTTTTAATAAATTTTTAAATTCAATAGAAAAGTTTAAGAATAAATTTGTGATCTTTTGATACATATATCATGTATCTATGTTATCGGAAAGCTTTATAAACGCCATTTACAGCGTTCTTAAGCCAAAAAAAAAAAAAAAACAAAAGAACCGGTTTTTTAGACATATCTCCTCCATTTATGAACCGATCTTGCTGAATTTCAATTTTCGAAAGAATTTCAGATCGTTTGATATATATATTATATATGGCAGTTGTTGGTGGGCTTCATAAACGCCATTTCAACCGACGGACGGTCAGACGGACATCGTCCTATAGACATCATTTCTTATAAGGATCAAGAAAATGTAAAAATTTTTTCTCTCCGACGAAAATTTTGGAAATTACAAACGGAATGACATACTTATATATACCCTTTACACCTGTAGTGAAGGGTATAAAAATGAATAATACAACCGGGTACATATAATTAACTGACTAACTATTGACCTCCTCTTTTTATATTGCTCTACATAGTCATACTCTGTGTATTTACTAAGGTATCCAATTGATTAACCGTCATTGGGTTATCTGGTTAATTTTTGTTTAATAAATAATTTTTAGTGAGGTACTTTTTCTTTTGCTCAGGGTTCCCAGATTTTTTTTGAGTCATATCCCCAAATAGCGAGTTTTCATCCCCCAAAATCCCCAAATATATCCCCAAAAATCCCCACTTATATAATACCTTAATTTTAGAGATAAGTATATACTACATACATTACGTCTTATTTGTACTTCAATACATTTTTTCCAAATAGTCAATAATATAAAAGAAATTTTCATAAAAATTATCAAAAAATAAGATTTTATGGAAATTTTTAAATATTTTTATAGTTAATGCAATGATCGAAAATCACATTTTTATTTAATATTCAAAGGTATGAAAATATGATTATCCAAATTCCATTGAATCAATTTTGATACCTTCCTTCCTTCAACTTTTAAATAACTACTTGTTGAAGACTGAAGATCAAATTATTTCAACCCTTGTTTACTATTACAATAACAATAATGGAACATCATTTATTAAAAAATTACTTTCATATTACAGTTATTTTTAATTGTCGCCAGGGCACTGTTGTTGAAATAAATATAGTTCTATCTTAACTAGAACTTCATATCCAGGGAAAAATATGTTCTTTTCTATTGTTTTTAAGTAAAAAAGAAAAATTTTTTTATATTTAATTAAAAATCCCCAAAAATCTTCAAAAAATCCCCAAGCCTTTAAAGTTATCCCCAACAAATCTCCTAATCCCCAAACCAAAATTTTCAACCCCATTTTCAAAAATAAATCCCCAGTTTGGGGATAAATCCCCTAATCTGACAACACTGCTTCTGCTTAGTAGTAATAAAACGGGATCCAATATATAAAAAGATTTAAATGAATTGTTGTGCTATAAGACGTTGATATTCGGTTGTTATCTTTAAAAAAAAGAAAACTGAAACAAATGAAAAACAATGTTATGCATAATTTCCTTTATTAAAATAATAATAAAGATTAAAACTAATTTCATTGAGCCGTTAAAAAATATTTGGATGTTCATTGCAATTTTGCATAAAATTGTGAACATGACATGACATAACACAAGTATCAAAAAATTCAATTCATTGAAAATTATACGAATTCGTACCATTTCTGTATCATAATTCCAGGATCTTACTGACTTCTTTACATGCTTTTTTGTTGGGATAGAATATTTTATAAAAAGCGACAAGAAAAGGTAATAATATATCTTCATAAATAATTAAACTTGTATCAATAGAAATTCTTAAAACATTACTTTGAGTAAAGTAAATTCAATGTTACACAAGTCATAATATTTTCAATTATCGTGTAACAAAATATCATTTTTACACAGAATACACTTACATGAAAAATGTATTAAATAAAGCGCAATTACGAGAATATTTTAAAGTACGTATTAGGTAAAAAATGAAAATGTTTCATACAAATAGGAGAAAATATTTACGAAATGAGCCCCTTGTAAAAGAATTATACTATTTCAATAGATTAAATGCTATAATTTTTGTAATTTATATGTTTTACATGTTTTTATATGTTTTACGTGTATAACTAAGGTTATTCGGTTAATCGAATAATTTGCCAATAATCGGTTATTAACCGATCAGTTTTTAACATCGAATAATTATTTGTCGAATGAACCGATTAATATGAACACCCGAATAATTGGATACCGAATAATTTGCCAATAATCGGTTATTAACCGATCAAATTTTAACCTCGTATAATTATTTGTCGAATAAACCGATTCATATGAACACCCCAAGAATTTGATACCCTGGTATTTAGTTTCTTATCTATTAATTTTTATTAAAATATTTTTTCATTGTATGAAGTGGACAGAAATACAGGTGAAATATTTAAAGAGCTTTTGGAAAAACAACATACATACATAATTAATGTATGAATGCTGAAATTTACATTATTTTAATATGTACTGATGATCAAGTCTAATGGTTTAACCATAAACTCTTTATATACATTTGTAACTTAATGAAGAATGGCAATAACAAAATTAGTTTCAACTTGGTAAATATAAGAATGAATAAAAATCGATTTAAAGCAAAAAGACAAATATCACTTACTTATATTATCTCTCAAAAAAAAAAAAAAAAAAAAAAATAATAATAATAATAATTAATTAAATTAAACCAGAAGAGAAATATCTGTGATCACTAAAATTTCTTACTAAAACTCAATTTTTACAAGAAAAATCTAAAAATATATTTTATAGCTAAACAAGAACAGATAGAGCAAACAGGACAAAAAAAAAAAAAAAAAAAAAACAAGCTAGAATGTTATATTCGGCTTGGCCGAATCTATATATCCACCATCAACAATTTTTCGTTATATGTGAGGTGGACGGTAAATTGTGCGGACCACGCCAATGTTTTTTCCGACTTTACATTGGTCCTTGAACTATTTTTACTAAATTTCGCTGACGTTTCTCCTTATATGGGAGGTGGGCTGTAAGGTGAGCGGACCACAACCATTTTTGGTTTACAAGATAATATCGACTCTCGAACTATATGTACAAAATTTCGTTGTCGTACATGCTTTTGTTGAAGTGATATCAACAGGTAAGTATGAAATGAAGCTACAACGACGGACACCCTGTGTTTTTTGTTAATTAACCGACTTTGCCCATTTTCAATACCAAACAAACCTTATATAAGGTAAATATTTGAGCTAAATTTCGTCCCTCTAGCTTGTCCCGTTCGAGCCCTATCCTGCTTTCAACAGACAGACGGACGGACATAGCTAGATCGACTCAGAATCTAACCAGGACCCAGAAAATATATTCTTTATTGGGTCTTCAACACCCATCTTGTTGATGGTGGGTATAAAGAAAAAACACATATATACATAGAAATATTTATATGTACATTTCTGGAGATTTCGATGTAGGAAGACCCTTCAAACGATGCGTAAAAATTAGCTTAATACAAAAAAATTATTTAAAAAAATTTAAAATTCCTTACCTGCGATTGAAAAAATATGGGTCCCATACATTTTGGTAAAAAAAGCTTCGACTTTTTAATCGAAATGGGTATCAAAAATTTCGTAATTTTATGCTAGTTATGAAAAAATATTTAAAATTTTTTCCCATGGTATTTTGTTTTGCTGAAAGACTTTTTAAAGCATTTTGATGAACAATTTTTTAGAAAAATTTGGAAAATTATATATTATCAACAGTACTTACTAAAATACAAATTTTTAATATTTTAGTCTTAAAGGGAACAAAATTAAAATATTCTTATCGTTTTTAAAGAAAAATATCGACATTTTTTTTTTTTTGCATGATGTACTAAAATGACGGTTTATGGACACAAATTTTTGCGAAAAAACATTTTTTTTATAATTAGCTAAAAATTACGAATTTTTGATATCTATTTCAAGACAAAGTTCAATACTATTTTTTGGACGAAATTTTTATGCATCGTTTGAGGGGCCTTCCTACAAAATTTTTGTATACGGGACACTCTAATATACATATGTACCTGTAAATAATAATACATTTATATACCGTTACTTATTTATCGCATCGTATTTTACTGCTGAAATGTCAATATATTTTTAGACTTTCTTCTATTATATTAAATTAATTAAAATAAATTTAAATTTAATGTCTATTATCCATACACATAACAATTTAAGCTAAGTAATCGAAATAATAAAACAATCACGTACTTAAATTATATATGTATATCGGTACTCGTATGTATGGAGATACTTAATTAGTAATTTGGGTACTTTAAAGTTTATAATGTATTTTATATTAAAAACTCAATAATTGAGACGTGTATGGCACTGAATTTTAATGATTTTTATTGAGGGTTGATTTGAATCTTTACCTATTTATTTTAAGGATTTCTATACAAAATTTTATTTTATTACATGTACAAGTACTGCTCACATTCGTATAGGCTTTAATAAAAAAAGTTAAAACTAATAAATAAATGACCTCACTCTATTTAATTTCAATGTTAAAAGTCACTTTTTTTATTGAAGATCGTCATTTAATATTAAATCTATACTTTAGTATGATATGTATGTTGAATACTTTAAAACTTTTAATTTCATTTTTGTTCTAAACAAAATTTAAAAAAGCAAAATAAGGAGTGCGATTTAAAAAATCTTAACATATATAAAATTAAATAATTTGGAAACGGTTGATCTTAGAGTTTTGATTGTTTTTTATTTAATAGATATTATACTACAAATCACAGAAAAATATAACTTTTATACTTCTAATCATTACTTATGAACTTGTAGATCTTTTTGGTAACCCCTCCATTAGAGATTTGATGGTTGTTTCTGTCTGCCCATTTCCTTTAAAATCTTCGACATTTTGGGACACCTCTTTTGTCCTTTTCGATTCGGTATTTATAGAGCCCACTGT
Source organism: Protophormia terraenovae (assembly GCA_951394005.1). NCBI lineage: Eukaryota > Metazoa > Arthropoda > Insecta > Diptera > Calliphoridae > Protophormia > Protophormia terraenovae. Next base: position 152,495,217 of record OX596074.1, read on the forward strand.
AACAAATGACATGCTTGATTTGTCGCAACTTCATAAATCTTGCCAAACCAGTAATTTTTTAAGGAATTTTTTACTTCTTAAACTTATCTATAACATGTCCTCGAGCATCAGCAACATACAAATTTTGGAAGCAGCGAAAAATCTGCCAGCACATACGTTTCGTCGATCTTTATACAACTTCAGTATTTTCGTATGAAATTTGATTTTAATTTCCGTGCCCTATTCTTGGCTTCTAAATTTTTTTATAACTCGTATATCTTTTTCGTCACTCATTTTGATCAAACTCACGACAAATCAACATTGTTATCATTAAAAATAATAACTGACATATTTTTCAAAGATAACTAGATAAAAAAAAAATTTAAATATTGCTTCGGAAAAAAGATTTGAGGCAAAACGTGTGTTAAGATTTTTTTTTTGATCGTACTCCTTAATATGTATATATATTAGGTTGGCCCCGTTTGCATGGAGAAAAAATGTGTCAATTTATATTGCTAAATGAATATTACTGTATTATACAGAAATTGAAATAAATACTGAATCGAAAAATATTCGTATTTTTATTTCAGTTTATAAAATGCCATTATGGTAAGAAGTATATTAAAAATATCGACATAATGTCCATATATATATTATATTATATATTTCAAATACATAAAATATGTACTTACAAATTTAAGTTTAGGTAGTATGTATATACAACTCTGTCAATTAAGTATGTAAGGGTTGCATATTATACCTTCTATTGAATGAAAACCCTTCTTTAAATTTTACGGTAACCTGGGAAACCCGGAAAAGTGTAAACAATTGCAGTTCTTATGTGACTTAGGTGACAATTTAAATTCATACACCTGCTGAGCACTTATTGTGATAAAAGATTTTCATATAGAAAATTCCTTAGTTTTAAGATATAAACAAAGACAAAAGGAAGTATATGCTGAAAAATATAAAAAATCACAGCTTCTAAATAGCATAAACGTTGAAACAATAACCACTAGACAATAACTTACACCACAGACAAACAGTAGCAAAAAGGAACAATGAACTATTATGATGAAGAGATTACAATTAATGGTGGTGATATCAAACCTTCCAACTATGTCAAGGTAGAGCGCATCTCAAGTAGAGGAAGTAATAGTGACAAAGGAAATCCAACGTCTAGTGGAAGATCAACAACACGTCAGGGGGGAATCTCGATGGTTAATAGGACTGGACAAAGAACAACGGTAAGTTATAAGACAATGATATATATACATATTACAACTTAACTCATGTTAAATATTTTATTGGATACTTTAGATGCATGGCAATTCAACTGATGATGATGGTTTATTACAAGATATTATAGATCATGATGACGAAGATGATGATGATGAGGAAGATAGTGACTTACAAGTACAAAATGTTCCAACCATACAACCACTGGATAAGAAGCAACAGATGCAGCAACAACATACTTTTGCAAGACATAATAATTTACCACGTTCTCATGGCCTTCCTGGTAGTTCAAGAATTATGAATTTACCTACCGCTAAGGCTTTAGATATTGACACAGAACCCTCGGAGACAGAATCCGAGGAGGGAAGTCATCGTTTTAAGGGAGCTGCAATGGGTCATGCTCCCACATCTGAAACTCAAATTTCAATAACACCCGAAAAATGGGAAATTTTATCTTTAGACTCTGAAATTAAAGAATTATTTCCTTATATTTTGAAATATACACCACAAAACATAGAGACACCGTATCACTTACAACCTTTTATACCGGAGTACGTACCAGCTGTAGGAGATGTCGATGCTTTTCTTAAAGTTACGGAACCTCCACTTTTGAAACCACAACGATCAAAGGAAATGCAAGAACATCTACATAAATTGGGTTTATATTTTCTAGACGAGCCTTCAGGCACGCAAAGCGAACCGAGCTTACTCAATATGAAGTTGCGTTCAGCTTTGACGGGAAGCAGCAAAAATGCTCGTTCCACTTCTGCCCAAATGGTACCCTTTGCCAAATCGACCAAAGATATTGATAAGTGGATAAATGAAGTTGAACAAGTTCATATGTCTCAATCTGTTTACGATGCCCAACCCCGCAAGGATATTGAAAATATGATAATTGACTGGCCACGTTCGTATGCAGAAGCCACAGGCGCAGTACAGGATGCTTATCAACAATGTCTAACCGAACAACATACACTTATCGACTATGTACGTATTCTGTGTCAAAAATTTGCCATTGAGGGACCACTCGAGACACAAGCGGACTACTTGTTAAGTGTACAAACATTATTCGCTTTATATTTGGCTGCCAATCAGGCATGGGAATAATGGTTTAAAAATGCTTCATCTGGTTTTGCCTTTGTTAACATTAAACAACCTTATACATACAACTTCATATGTACATACATATGTATGTATGAGTTCAATACTAACAACTAATGTTAAATTTCAAAATAACCTGCAGTTTACCTTTCTACCTGCAAAAATATTTATCCTTACACATATACATACATACATACATACATATGTATGTGTATCGTGGCCATCCTTGTTAAAAAAAACGATTTCACCTTGTCGTTGGGTCATTTTGAATAACAGTTACTTAAAAGAATTTTCTTATTTTTTTTTTGCAACATTTGAATAATTTTTTTGTTTATGGCAGCTTTCATTTGAAATCCATATTGGTTTGATATAATTTTCATAAACATTATATTTTTAAGCTGTGTATTTTTCGAAGCTGAAGTCTTTTTAGAAGGAAATTTGACGTCCTGGATATATGCTCTAGTTTGATGCATGTACCGATTTTTTCATGTGTGAGATTTTTGGGAAATTGTTACAATTTTTATAAAAAAAGTAAAAATGTAAACAAATTATAACTAAATTGTGATTTTTATTATATTTCTCATACTTATTAAGAACATTGAAATTCAGATGTTATTAAAATCGAATAGAATTATTTGAATTTATTAGATACGACAAGATCGAATTAAAATTATTCTTATTTTTTTTTTAACATAAAGTTAAAGCTTAATTCTATTCCAACACTGATTTTTACTGCACAGTTATTGAACATTTTTGCGGTATGTTTGCTTAATTGGTAAATATTATGATGTATATACTCATACTTTTTGTCTATCAATTGGGGTGTTGGAGAATATGGCTCGGGTACAATGCCGTGCAATGTTTGTCGAGATTATCCGTCTTCGTACGTGTGTATTATATGTGTGTGTGAGTTGGGATGTAGGTCAGTCAGTCGTTTGTATCAGTACGTCTTTAGTTCCAAATGGTTTGCTTTATTTGAAATGAGAGAGGGTAATTCGCAAATTGTTTTTCAATGATGTAGTAAGTATGTATGATTATAAAAGATTAAATCGCTTGGAAAATGCATGCTAAAAACAACAGTATATTGATTTTTTTTTTGGTTTATTTTACATGTATTTTAAAGGACAATTTTATTTAAAATAATATCGAGTAAAAAATACATACATAATATGTATAAACAGTTATTCGAAATATTTGAAAATTATATAAAATATATATAATTAAATAATAAAATATAATAAATATACATAGTAGGTATTTCTTATTAAAATCTACTTCAAATTTTAAGAAAAAAACCTTGGATTGAAATTCACAATTAAAATTATGCGCTATGAGCTGTTTGTTGTTGAATACCTATGTTTTTTTTTTTTAACTTTTGTTCCAACAAATATTTTAGTACATACGATCTTCCTTAAAATTTTTAATTTAAAATTGTTGAACAATTTTAAATATATTTCTTTAACGGGTTTTACCAAAAAAAAAAAAAAAAAAATTCAAATCCATAATATATATTACGAGTAATTCATAAATTATATATTAAGTATGTCAAGAGAAAAAACTCCAGATCATAAACCCATTTGGAAAATAAAAAAATAAATATTCATACTTTCGTATTTAAAAGATATTGTTAAATACCGATCAATTTTATTCAAAAAAGTTGGAAAATCGGTTTTATTATGAAATATAATAGGTGTGCAGTAACATTTCTAGGCTTTTAAAGCTCATTTAATAAAAAGTGATAATAAATATGAGTTTATGAAGGACGAAAACTAAAATTCAAGTCATGAGAAAAATAATGACTCCAAGAATATATGAGCAAAAAGTGATAATGCGGCAATGTTTATTTTCAAAAAGTTTTAAATATACCAGCATAGAGTCCTCACTTTTTTCTCCTTATTTGAAGAAGAAAGTGACAAAAAGGTATTACAGGACTCTATTGAACTAAAAAAACGCACTAATGTTGGAATATAAAAAACTCCAATTGACTGTGACATTCATTAATAATTTTATTTGATGAAAAAGGTTCCACAAGCAGTTATACATACCAGCTGTTACCATTTTAAATTTAAAATTCCGAAATTTTGTGATTTTCTTAAGCAGTTTTATAAATGTAAACAGAATTTCTTGACACTAAGATTTTTGTTTTTGCTCCATTTCTAGTAGTTTAAATCATAAATAAATATATTAATAAATATATTAATTAACAAATTCGTATTAAAAAATTTTACATTAGCAAAAAATTATATAGTTTTTCATTTTTCAATTCATGATTTCTTTTATTGTAAAAACATTTTCTAGACATACTGTACGTACGTATTTATACAGTTTTTTTTTAACAAAATACATAACAGAATAAAGTGTCCATAATCCGTATAATTTGATAATTCGGATTGGGATCTGCAATCAATTATCCGGATTATCGAGTTTATACTGTAATTAATTATTTACTGAATGTTTTAAAAAATAATTTTAAATCGAAATTTCTCCAAAAATTACTATAATAAATCCTTTCTTTTAATCTGGCAACTTTTTAATTGTCATTTATTTCACATTGATTCATTTTTCTTATCATCAGATATATAAAAAATGTAAACAAACCAATACACTTAAACAACAACACTAATAAAACAATAACAGAGAAATGAGTGGAAAGCATGTGCGCCTTTAAATAAAACACTCAAACTCTCATTAAATTCAAATAAATTCACTCAAACACTCACTAACGCTTTATTAAATTCTTGTTGTTGTTAGGTTAGGACAAGTAAAGCTATGCAAAATTAAAACTTCACTCTGTTTTGGTATTTTGTGCATGTTAGACGTGTAACGTGTCTTTATCGTCGTGAAATTTTGTAAAGAAATAATTCGTGAGAAGTTCATTTAACGGTTAATGTACATACTATGTATCTATGTACTATGTGAGAATCTCATACAGTGAGATACATTCATTAAAATCAAGATACAAACGCGACCGTTTTTATTTCAAGTAAAAAAAAAAAATAATAATAATAATATTAAATGTGACTAGTTTGAAAATAAATACTAGCTGATTGTAGTAAAAAAGTAGATAATATTTCACAAATAATTTTTAAGAGAAATACAAATAAATATATAAAACCGTAATAAAATCAAGTGTTTACTTTAAATAAATGAAAGAATAACGAAAATCCCTATATATGTATTTAAATTTGGATTACTTTTTGTGGGTTGGATTTATTTGTGTATTTTAATAAAGTGCTCTGGGATCATAATTTCTATTTAACCTTTTTATAAACAACCTCTTCGAAGCTGCTTTTTTATTTTTGTTACATTCAACCTCTTCATCAATTGGAAAATCTACATTTACTTGTCAATTACTTTGGCTGGAATTTAATCCGTTAAAGGTAAGTTTGAAGCACGTTTCAGTTTTATGTTACAACAAATAACATACATCATTCACCATACACACACATTCATACGCATTTGATTGCAGCAACTTCTCAGGGCAAAAACTTTTATTGTTACAATTGAAATCTGAAAAGTTCCAAAGTTTAGTTGTTACAATTACAAATTCAATATATAAATATGATAACTTTTTAGGATTATATATGGACGTTTCTATTAAATATCAGATAATCCAATCAGAAGTTTATGAAAATATATGTTTGTAGCTTTTATCGTTTTATATGCTGTTGAAAAACTTAAAACGGTCATATATGTATGAAAACGCACTTTTTTGCATTTCCATGTTTGAATGTAAGTGTCGATATATGTACATACATACATTCAAAAATCGTTCTTTTTTAAAGTACATATATAAAATTTTCTTTTTGGCCCAATATCTGATTTTTATTTCGCATCTCTGACATACGCATTAAGATTTATAAATGATTCTCTTTTTTGTTAAAATCCCCTTAATAATCCTTTACTTTTTTTGTTGTTGTTAAAGGTGAGCATGTATGTATGTGTGTGTGTGAAAGGTGTAATCTTATTAATGTTTATTTTAGCGAAAATGGTTGAGTTTGAGGTAAAACTTGATACTATTGTGTACTCCTTAAAAGCTGCTTGCCAGTCGGCTTAATCAAATTTAAAGATTTAATGGTTGTTTGCAGAGTTGCAAATTAGGGTTAAGTTGCTGGTTTTGGCAATTTCAATTATGTGATTAACTAGGAGGATTTTTTATGCTAAAGGCGATTTAATTTCTCTTTAACGTTTATTTTTAGTAGGCGTTAGTTTTGGCGCTAATTAAAAAGGAAATATTTTGTAGAGTTTGGCAGCTTAAAATAAAAAAATAAAACAAAAAAATAATTTTTTTTGTAAGAACGGAGATAAGAAAATCGTTATAGGAAAAATTAACTTTTAAAGAGATAGTCACAATAGTAGAGTAAAATGAAGACTTAGTTATGTTAAATTTTACATTGTACATATGTATATACAAAGTTTAAATTTAAATATCTATGTATTAAATAATCCCTAAATATTTTCTAATGTATGTAATTCTTAGATTGAACAAGATAAATTAATAAATAATAAAATGTCTTTGTGATTGAGGAAAACAAACCGCAAAATTACCAGCGCGTTTATATTAATATCGATCAAAGGCGAGTCATTAGTATTTTATATATTCGTAATAAAAGCATACAACTACGTTTTATCATTGAATAATAAATTGTTGTTCTTATCGCAAAATACACTCATACAAAATATACATGTTTTATCATTATGGTCTTTTATCTTATAAATATCATCCAAGAAAAAAAAAGTACCATATATTTATGAGTATGTAAAATATAAACTAGGGACTCCTAACAATATTTATTTTTTTTTATCTGTTTGTCAACTACTCGATTGAGAAGTTTTAATAAAGTCATAAATGATGTTCTAGAAAGACAGCAGCATGTTGTGTTAATCCTCAAATAATCCCAAAAACATAAACTAAAACTTATTTCCATAAAATAAATAAGATGAGAGAATAAAGAAATTTTTTTTTGTTTGCTTACTACATATCCTTCTTTTTTTTAACAAAATTTTAGAACAAAAAAAAAAAAAAAAAAATATATATATATGTATATATATATATATATATATATATATATATATATTTTTTTTTTTTTTCTATGAAAGCCATACAAATTGGCATAAGAATTGATAACTTCAGCACTAATACAGATAGCTGAAAGAATGTGTAAAAAATATTTAAAAAAAATCTTAAAATTGATCTTCAGTTCCCTACCAGCGATTGAGTCATAGATAGGTCTCGAACGTTTTGTACAAAAAATAGTTTTGAGTTTTGTCTCGAAATGGGTATCAACAAATTCGTAATTTTGAACCAGTTACGAAAAACATATTAAGCTAAATTTAGTACATATGCGAAAAAAAAATGTATATTTTATTGCAAAAGGAATAAAAATTTCATAATTTGTTTCCTTTTATGGGTAAAATATTAAAAAAGTTACATTATAGTAAGTATGGCTTATAATAAATTATTTTCAAAAAAATTTTCACCAAAATGCACTAAAAGGCGAAACAAAATCCCATGGGAAAAATTTAAAAATATTTTTTTCCATAACAAGCTTAAAATTACGAAATTTCGCGAAAAATTTCAAAATTTATTTTTCGTCAATATGTACCAGATTAGAGCTTTTAATCGCTGGTAGGAAATTAAAGATGAATTTTAAAATTCTTTTAAATATTTTTTTCGTACTCAGCGTATAAATTTGCATACGTTAAGGCAGGGGTTCTCACAAGACTTCGTTTCGCGACCCCCTTTTGACATTGCAAAGGAAGCGCGACCCACTACAACTTTGACTAATTTAAAAATTAAATAAAAGTTGTAAAGATAAAGTAATTTTAAAAAATATAATATTAATAATTTCGAAATTGTTTTCCTTGAATATTAAGATACTTCTTCGTATAATTAATTTAATATTAATCTCTGCGTCCATAAAAGATCGAATCTCTCTTTTGAGGGGCAAAAGAGTGAAAAAAATATGTTTTCACATAAAAATGTATGTTGAAGAAAAATTTGTTAACATTTTTAGGGCTTCGGACCCAACAAGCGTATAAACTTTGCTATATTTCATACTTAAAATCCTTTTAAATCAGCTGATTTAAAATTAAATTAAACGAATTTCTACTCATTTTGAAATGAACCTGATACTTTCTTAATACTAACATTGAAAGGACTTTCAGTTTTTAAATTTTAAAGTTACTTAAACAAATTTTCTTTATATATCTGGGAAACTTATCGATGAAATAAAAGTTTTGTGTACTGAAAACGATTTAAAAAACGTTCTTGGCATAATATATTTTTATAAAATAAAAGTAGAATTTCATGTGAAAAAAAACTATAGTTTCCTCAAATTTAAGTAAACCACATTTTTATTTTAATTTTCGACTCCAAAATGTAAGCAAGTAATACCAATATTAATTTGACTCTTTTAACAAAAAAACATTTTTACACATAAAATAGACTTACATGAAAAATTCATTAAATAAAGCGGAATTGGGAGATTACTTTGTAGTATTAGCTAAAAATTATTTTTTTTCAAACAAATGGGTTGAAAAGTTTATCAAATGTGATAAAAGGGGAAATAATTTGATCTATATTATATTTCTATGTAACTATTTTAATATATTAAATGCTATAATTAGTCTAATTTATATATTTTACACGTATAACAAAGATTATTCAATTAATCGAATAATTTGCCAATAATCGGATATTAACCGATCAGCTTTTAACCTCAAATAATTATTTGTCGAATAAACCGAATAATATGAAAACCCGAACAATTGGATACCCTAGTATGTATACACACTATTTTTCTATTTACAGGCATAAAGTTCTACGGTCTATTCACGAATTACTAATCATTTCGGATAACAATCAATGAGAGTAACAATGCCACTAAAAGAAGTGTAGGATGCCATATAAATGAAAATTCTTTTACTTTTACTTTCATGTTTTTTTTTATGGTTTGTCTATTTTGTGGTCATGGATTCAAGAAAAAAAAACTATTGGGATAGACTTTATTGTTATTGTTTTGCGGTCCATTCATTTAGTACCCAATATTTATATGTATATACATATGTACATTTTTTCAAGACCAACATTTTTATATGTTAATATGTGTATATATTAGGGTGCTACAAAATTCTTTTTTGCTAGCTACATTTAAATTATAAAGAGGATGTCATTTAGAACAACTTGGCAAATTTCAACTTCATACGATGATAGAAACAGGATGCTACACGCCCATTTACATTAAGGAACAAATCTTAAATTGTTTTCACCAATATTAATATGCCCATATTTTATATTTTTCAAAAAATCGCTAAAAGGAAGGATAAAATCGTGACTAATAAAAATAATATAAAATAACTCATATTAAAAAATTTCGTAGAAATAAAAAGTAAAACTTTACTAACAAATTTTAAATTGTTATCTTTAATCGAAAAATTAGGAAATATGGGTAATTTTTAAAAAATTTTTCCAAATATGTTCTAAATGATTTTAGGTACGTTTAATTGTGCGATAAACTGATTATTTTCATACAATGTTGCACCACCCTCTTATACATATATTCTAATACATTTTTCTGACTATCACGAATCCATCCATAACTAAATAACACAGAAGGATAATAAGAACTCCTATAAGCCAGCTGCCGACAAACATTTAACCATAATGGTGAACGAAACAACTACGACAGAGGTTTATAATTTTGTTTTATTCTTTTCATTATTTCAACACTTGTCTGTCTGATTTAGTTCGTATCGTTGTTTTGGTTTGAAAAATAAGTTTTTCATTTCATTTAATTTAATTTTATTTTGTTTTTTTCTTTTTTTTTTGGTTTTGATTGGCATAAATAAATTCCTTAACATTTATTTTCATTGCCTAAACCTCATCGAATAGATTACCACATTTATTTCTTTTGATTTTAGATTTCGTATTATTGTTGTAAGTAGTTGTTGTTTTTATTTTGTTAAAGATTAAAGTGTTAAAGGAATTTAGGAGTTACTATTGTTCAGATTTTTAAAATAGTTAATTGATTAAAATAAGTATCTACACTTAAATGTATTTATATTATTTGATTTTTTATTAAATTCTAAATGTTTAGTTAAAGATTTAAAAAGATGATTTTTTCATTTTAATGTAGGTTATCTAAAATATAGAAGTATTGTAAAGGAATGAATTCCTTTAAATATTTAATATTTAATTTGTAGCTGTATTTATTGTACAAACACAAATTTAGCTGAAAAAAATTCTAATAGAAAATAAACATGCGCAGCAATTTTTTGCACGCTTGATTGTATTTTATGGTAAATTGTTAACAAAAAGACATAAGAAACGAGAGCAAAAGCTATAGTCGGTCAAGCCCGACCATATGATACCCTACACCATTGTGTACATTATAATGTGGACCGATACTCGTATGTGTAAAATAAAACATAAGAATACAGAATTTTACGTTGAGGCTGACATTTATATGAATTTATTCACTTTTGGGTGATTCCCGAAAGAGGGCTATGGTAAATTATAGACCGATCTTTGTATAATTTGGCACTATCATTTATGTTCATATAAAACTTATTTGTGTCGAATATTAGCTTGATACTAACATTTTAATGGAATTAATGGCCGTTAAAGTGATTTTCGGAAAGGGGTTTATATGGGAGCTATGGTTAATTATGGACCGATCCAATATGATTAAACATTTGTATGGGAGCTAGGTGAAATAATAGACCGATCATAATCAATTTCAATAGGCTTCGTCCCTGTACTATAAGAAGCCTGTGTACCAAGTTTCATTAATTTTGGTTCAAAATTGCGACCTGTAGTTTGATTACAAGGTTTACATGGACGGACAGACGGTCAGACGGACGGACGGACATCGTTAAATCGACTCAGAAAGTGATTCTAAGTCGATTGGTATAAATTAAGGTGGGTCTTAGACCAATATTTTTGGGTGTTACAAACATCAGCACAAACGCATAATACCCTCCCCACCTATGGTGGTGTAGGGTATAAAAACTTACAATATTTTATAAAAAAAGACATATTTTTTGAAAATAATATTGAGACTTTCATGATGTTGAAAATTTAAATATGAGAAAATAAATGGAAGATTAAAATGTATATGTATTTTTTGTTTGTTTAAATTCACATATGTATTAGAGCCCTGCAAACTGTGTCTTATAAGGCTGTACAAGCCACTTGATATTTTTCAAGTGTTGTTATCAGTGTGTGTGCGGAGTAATAAATACTGTTCTGCAGGCACTTAAAACCATACAAATACTGCGTGTGTGCTTCAACTTTATGAACAAATCATGAGTGTGCTATGATAGCGACCAAACAAGCCTCTCAAAGGCTTGTATAAAAAAATACAAGCCTTTTGACCACTTGTTTGCTTCAATAAGGAAAAAAATTGTGTTTTCTTTTTTATTAAAATTATATGTGTGTGTGTGCGTTCATGACTGTATAAAGTAATTTCGTAAGTAAAACAGTCGTTTAAAAGTATTGTTTATAAACTTATTGTTATTTACGATCAAATAAATTATTAATGTTACTAGTTATAACAATTTAAAGAAACATGCATTAAGTTTTATTAGTAAAAAAAAAAAATTAGGAAAATTTATTAGTCAAGGAGTAAACGTATATGGAAACGAATTTGAAAAATGAAAAGACATTGTTCTATATTATTTCCTTTTAGTTTTAAAATAGAATGATTACTTAGTAAATATAAATTAAATGCAATAAAATCTATCATAATATAAATAAGTACAATTTTAAAATTTTTTATAAACATACAATTAATAATAAGACTAACTTTATTTAAAATATAAATAAATACTAAAGATAAAAATTTTCTAACTTACATATGTAACTGACAGTTTCAAATGTCAACTTTAATTTTTTTACTTTTTTAATTCTTAATAAAGAGTATTTTTTAATAACTTTATGAATTCACCCTTTTACATTTATTTTGAAAAGAAGAACCAACAATAAAATATAGACATACTGTATATATGTGTGTGTATGCAAGAATATTTATAAACAACCACTTTTTACACATTATGAAGATTTTTTGCCACACACAGCAACTACGTATTACAAAAAACAAACAAATCATTAAGCCCACTTGAAATCTTTAAATCATTTCTCAACGTCTTGTATGATTTGCTTTTTTTTGCCACACCACCTGCACCACTTGTTTACGATAAATGATTTGAACGCACGGATTTGCAGTCGCTCATACACAGTACACACTTGCTTTGCTTCGGGCAGCGAACAGTACGAATAGTATTTATTGTTGTTTTTGCACATGTTGGCTATGAAACACACACTTGAAATTCAAGTGTGTTTGCTTTTCAAATCATCTTGCGCAGGAGACTAATATGTATATAAACTTTAGTGAATATCATTAATATCCCCAAAAGTGGTATATATATGTATAACTCAGAAATGTACGTATAATATTTTTAATTTAAATTCAAACTTTTTTAATATAAATAAAACATTTATTTTTTGCCCAAAGATAGAATAATAAACATATACCCCCTTTAAATTGTTTTTTTTATTTCCTCAACTTTATTTATTTGAATTGTTTTATAATCTGTTTTATTTCCGATATATATATATATATATATATATATATATATATATATATCTTTTGCGCTTTTATTTTATATTTATTTGCAAAAAAAAAAAATAGTGAAGTTGTAATTTCAATTGGAAAAAATAATAGGGACGCACTACAAAAAATTACCATTAGTCAATAAAAATTTTAACATAAACATATTAAAAATCCGTAAAGCAAAGTTTATGTGATTAATTTAATCATATTGGTTTCGTGATTGGTTTATGATTTATGTCTTCGGTAAATAAATTTGAAAATGGGTCGTGGTGTTCATTGTACTGAATCTGAAAAAAATGTTATTCTTAAATTAAATTCGGACGGCTTATCAATTAGAAAAATTGCACAGATAATGAAGTGTTCCAAAACTAAAGTATTCAATGCTATTCATTCGAAAAAATGTCATGAAACTAGAGGTAGAAAGCGTAAAACGTCAGCGCGTTTTGACCAACGTTTAGTTCGACTTTCCAAAAATAACCCCTTTATGTCATCAAGTAGCCTTAAAAATGAATTGTGTGCTTCAGTGACAAGTCGAACAATAAGAAATAGGCTGCAGGAAGTCGGATTAATGGGACACAGTCCGAGAAAAATACCACTGTTGAGCAAGAAAAACATACAAAAAAGGTTGAAATTTGCCAGGCGACACCTGTGCCGTAAAAACTGGAACAACGTACTATGGTCAGACGAAACAAAAGTCAATTTATTTGGATCTGACGGAAAATCATTTGTGCGTCGTCCTGCAAATGCTGAATTTGATCCAAAATATACCAAAAAAAAAAAACCGTCAAACACGGTGGTGGTTCTACAATGCTATGGGTTTCGGCCTCTGGAGTTGGTCCAATAGTTTGGATTCTGGAAAAAATGAATGCTGCTGACTATATAGACATTCTCCAGAATAAAATGCTTCCATTTGCTGAGGATGAAATGCCACTAAAATGGGAATTCATGCAGGATTTCAGCACGTGGTTTCAGCAGAATGAGGTGCCTGTAATGGAGTGGCCGTCCCAATCACCGGACTTAAACCCCATTGAGCATCTCTGGGGAGTCCTCAAAAATAAAATTGGTAGCTTTAAATCAAAAAATAAACAAGAGTTGTGGGAAAAAATTCAAGAAACCTGGTACTCAATTCCGCCCGAGGTATGTGCGAATCTTGTGGGATCTATGAATCGCCGTTGTCAGGAGGTTATAAAAATGAAAGGATCTTCAACGAAGTATTGAAAAAGTATTTGGAAATGATTTTAATGTTAAAAAAATAAATATTTTTTCCAAAACATTAAGTGTCCCTATTATATTTTCCAGGCCTTTTTAAAAATATTTTTTGGCAAAACTACTTCCTTATTTTTGCTTTATAAGTTAAAATATTTGAAGTTATTTAATTTTATGTATATACTTTTTAATATTTATGGAATAGTAAATAAAAAAGTAAGAATATATTGAAAATTTAGAGTGTCCCTATTATTTTTTCCAACACTGTATATATATATATTTTTTTTTTATTTTATTATTGCTGCCACTTTGTAGTTTTTTTAACCGCATCGAGCACATTTTCATATTCGTGCTTTAAGATCTGCATTACATACATATGAATTGAAATATCTGCAAATTGTATTTAAAGTGTTTTTATATTTAGTAGGTTTTGTATTGCTCCAAAGGAAGAAGGAACTTTTATACAATTGTTTAAAAGGCAAAACAAAATCTTTGCTACTTCCTAACAGGAATTACATTTTCAGCCTAATTAGCTTAATGAAATGTTTTTTACAACGATTTAAATATAGAACTTTTATGTATTAAGTACGTGATTATACATTAATATGAACTAAATATGATTTAAGTGGGTATAATTTAATTGAATTAAACAAGTAACAAATAAATTTGGAACATTAAACTCAAACCCTAATCAGTGTTATTTTGTTAAAAATAAACTTTAACGCTAAAAAGATATTTAAATTTAAAAATTTTCCAACTTTAAAAACTTTAATTAAGTCACAATAAAAAACTTTTCCAAACACGTCAAGCACAAAATAGGGATCAAGCTTTTTAATTAACAAAAGTTTAACATGAAATTTTGTATTTTGAAAAATCCTTTTGTAACGTGATACGTGTGTGAACTTTAAATAACACAAGACCGACAGACGCAATACATACATAAGTAGATAGTTTTGCTGTATAGACATTTCAGGTCATTTAAATAGGTCATTGATTATGTTTGTATACAATCTAACACGCATCCTTTATTAACAACAACCAACTAAATTGTCACCAGAAAATAAAATGCATTGAAATATGTTGAAATCTTTGAAAGTAATTAAAACACACAACCAACGCCCTTGCGGGTACGGATGGAAGGAAATAACTAAGTCTTATAATGGTACCAAGCAACAACAACAACAAATTGTCAGTAAGAAGAGGCATGCAGGGTGTTTAATTAAGGTGTGTGTTTTTTGCTCTATGGATACATTGCAAGGGAAGTGAATCAAATAAAAACCACAAATAAAATTCAGAAATAAAAAAATAAACTTAATTTTTAGAGAAAGGAAAAGGTAATAAAATAATAAACACCATGTAAAATATTTCTTTGGGGGTGTAGTTTGGTTTTATGCCTTAACTTACAACGCTTTCCCCTTTTTTTCAAGCAATATTCACACATACTTATTTATGTTCATGTGTATAGTTTTTAATAATCTAAAGGAAAAAATAAAAAAATAAAAATCAACAAAAAATAGTCTCCATCTCAATATGGCCAGACATGTAGTCTACACGTGCTTGTTTATTTCAATATGGAAAAATTAACCTGATCTTTTTTTTTATTTTTTATTTAAAAATAAAATTTATAGTTTAACAAATGTTTTTAATTATTTCCTTCGTTCTGCTCCTCATTTTTATTTAAACAGTTGTCAATGTCATTCAACATTATTAATCATTATAATTATGTCTGGCAGTTAACGCAAGTAAACATCCTTTTTAAATGGCATACAAAAGAGAGAAAATATTAATAAAAAGAAACATTAATTAAAAAGACGTTTATTGTTGTTTATCCCACAGTGTGTTTTTGTGTGCGTTAAAGCTAAAAATCTACTACTACGTTATAAATTTAAAAAAATATACGCCAAAGTAGTGATCAAAATCGGATGATTATCGCTTATATTCTCCGAGAAGGAACATTTTTTTCACAAAAATACACTTTATATAAATTAAGTGAAAATTTTTTTAATACTGTAATTAAAAAAAGTGCCATCATAGTTTAACCGAGGAAACGTTTTCATTCTAATAACTGAATTTACAACCAATAGAACAGGGGTTCTCACAAGACCTCGCTTCGCGACCCCCTTTTAACATTGCAATGGAAGCACAACCCACAACAACTTTGACTTATTTAAAAATCAAAAAAATGCAAAGATAAAGTAATTTTAAAAAATAATATTAATAATTTCGACATTGTTTTCCTTGAGACTTTCTCGTATAATTAATCTAACATTATTGCAAAAGATACAAAAGATCGAATATCTGTTTTGAAGGACAAAATAGTGAAAAAAGATATTTTTACATAAAAATTTATGTTGAAGAAACATTTTTTAATATTTTTAGGGCTTCGAAGCCAACAACTATTTAAAATACTTTTAAATCTGTTGATTCAAATTAACGAATTTCAACTCTTTTTGAAATGAACCTGGTACTTTCTTAATACTAACATTGAAAGGACTTTCTGTTCTTAAATTATAAAGTTTCTTAAGCAAATTTTCTTTATATATCCGGGAAACTTATCGATGAAATAAAAGTTTTATGTACTGAAAACGGTTTCATAAATATTTCTAGGCATAATATATTTTTATAAAATAAAAGTAGAATTTGATGTGAAAAAACTATAGTTTCATAAAATTTAAGTGAACTACACAGAAAAAATTATTACCGTCTTTTTTACAATTAACTCAGTTGCTTAATTTTGCATCAAAATTTAATAAATATGTTCAAGAAAAAATAAAATAAAAAATAAATTTTGGTATGATTTTTTTCCTATACACATTTTTAATTCATTCAATCATCTACTTGATTGATTTAATTCATTTATTAATTGTAAATTTTTTCTGTTTTGTATTTTTTATAGTTTTTAGTAATTGATATAATCATTTTGGTGAGAGGTGCAAATTTAAACAAGTTTATAATTGAATGAATTATTTTCATATATATTTGTTAATTGGAGACTTTTTTCTGTGTACATATTTACTTTTTTAATTAATTGTTTACCCTGCCATATCGTAAAGTTTTCTTTATATGTACTTTGTCATTGGACAGTAGTGTTCCGTAGACAAACGATGTGTAAAAATTAGCTTAATATGGGAAAAATATTTAAAAATATTTAATTTAAAATTGATCTTCAGTTCCCTACCAGCGATTGAAAGTCACGGGTCTAAAACATTTCGTCCAAAAAAATAATATTGAGTTGTGTCTTGAAAAGGGTGACAAAAAATTCGTAATTTTTAGCTAATTATAAAAAAATGTTTTAAACAATTTTCGTAAAAATTTGGGTCCATAAACCGTAATTTTAGTATATCATGCAAAAAAAAAAAATTCGATGTTTTTCTTAAAAAATGGATGAGAATTTTATAATTTTGTTCCCTTTATGGCTAAAATATTTAAAAAATGCATTATAGTAATAAGTATTGTTGATAATATATGATTTTCTAAATTTTTCATCAAAATGCCTTAAAAAGTCTTCTAGCGAAACAAAATCAAACGGAAAAAAATGTTAAATATTTTTTCCATAACCAGCATAAAATTACGAATTTTTTGATACCCATTTCGAATAAAAAATCTAAACTTTTTTGACCAAAATGTATGGTACCCACGACCCAAGCAAATTTTTACGCATCTTTTGAGTATCTTCCTATATTGAAATCCCGAAAAATTGGACAGCATTACTTTCATCCTTTGATCATTGTTGTCTTTATCAAGCATAATATTTTCAATCAAAGGTTAATAGTTTCTAAGAAGAACTCATTTTAAAAAAAATTAACGTTTGCCTTTAATTTGGATATATTTTGTAAAAAAGATGTATTTCCATTTTTATAGTTTCATGCTTTTATTGGAACTTTCATTTGAACTTCTAAATAATATTTATATTAATAAATTGTCTGCTTATGAATATTTTTCAGGAACTCTTCGCGACCCCCCACGAATGTCCTTACGGACCCCTTGTGGGTCGCGGACCCCCATTTGAGAACCGTTGCAATAGAATGATGAGTTGTATTTAGTACATTTGAACACGGTTATAACGAACACCGGTTATAAAGAACTATGGCTATAAAGAACAATTTTCTTCGGTCCCATTGATTTTACACAAAATTTACATAGAAATAATTACGTTTATGACGAACGTAAATTCCAAATATTTCTTTGGAATTTTACGGATATAACGAATTACGTTTATAACGAACTAAATTTATCGGTCCTTTAGAGTTCGTTATAACCGTGTTCGACTGTACTTTGGAAGTTCAAGTTGTCAAACTCTATAAAATAAAAAAAAAAAAAACAATTTCTCTTTAGAAACAGATGCGAATACAATAATATAAATTGAAATAGTAATCTGCTACATTTTATGTGTCAGCTTAATATTAAAATTTTAGCTTAGGAGGGCGGAACATGCTCATTTTTTTCGAGTGTACGAAATTTCGTTGCCATACATTCTTCTGAAAGGCGAAAAATATACAAACTAGAGTTTTGGCCCATAATTTTTTGTGAATCGATTTTGTCAATTTTCAATACCAAATAAACCTTATCGAAGAGGAATAATTGAGCTAAATTTAGTTACCATAGGCGGACAGACATAACTAGACATAGATAGTCTTAGAATTTCATTAGAACACAGAAATATGGGGTTTTAGAAAAATTTACGATATGTTACAAACGGAATGACAAACTAACTCCTTTTGGATGGTGGATAAAAAAATATACATAAAAAATGCACCTTGTTTATAAGCGACCAAATTGTTTCTTCATATCAGTTTTCTTAATCATTTCACACAATATCTCTGTTTCTCTTCCAAGGCAAACAATGAAACAACCGTTATTTGTTGCATGTGATGTATTTATTATCACAAATATGAGAATTTTGTTGTTTAAATTGTTTATTTTTTAAATTTAACACTTGTTTAAATATCACAAATGTTTATAAATACAAATAAAAAAATGTATTTAGTTAGTTGTTTTTATTTTATTTTTTTTTTTTGTTAAATTCAATACTAAAACGACATTTTGTATTTATACAGTAAATAATAAATATACAAATTAATTTTTGTTTTTATTTTAATTTAAATACAATACAAACACATGCAGAATAATTTTTATGGTTTTGTATGAGAATTTGTAACAAACTGTATTCAATCAATTTTAAAAATTCAAGGTATTGTTTATTGAAAACAAAAGTTCAATGTTTTGGATTTTTTAATTTGTTTGTTCAGTTTTGTTGTTCCAGAGTTAAACGTGATATCTTTGTATTTATGACCATTTTATAGTTATGCTCTCGCTTTTGTTCATTCAACTAATTATGTCATCCAACCATTCAATTCATTCATCCAAATGCACCCGTATGATATATAGATTTTTATTCGTGTAAAAATGCATACATATGTATATATATACTTATGAATGTGTGTAGAATGTGTAGTTTGCTGTACTGTAATTGTAAACCTGATGTACTCGTATTTGAGTTTATTTATTTCTTTATGTCTTGTTGGACTTGAAAATGTATAAAATTACTAATTGGAATTTATTATTGAATAATAGATCAATTTAAGTTGAGTTCTTAATAACAAAAAGATTTTAAATAACATTTAATTGGTATTACGTTATTGAGAAAATTTCTTTATAACAAATGAAAACTCTTTAATTGGCCACATAGATTGATTTTATACTTGGAATTACACACGAACATGCAAATATACATATGTATTTATGAAATTAAGTAAGTTTTAATCTAAAATATAAGGATATTTAAGCTATTGGTAACTCAAAACGAAAGAAGAAGATATAGTCGGTCAAGACCGACTATATGATACCCTACACCATTGCGTATGAGCATAAAAATTCGGGAAGTGGATTTATATTAGACCTGTAGACCAGCACTTTTACTAAATCTAAAATAAAGCATGCAAGTACAGAGTAATGCGTTAATAATAACATCTTGATGATTTTATGCATTATAGGGCGATTTCCGGAAGTGGGTTTATATGGGAGCTATGGTAAATTATGGACTGATTCTCATAAATTTTGGCTATGTTGTTTCTACTTAAATAATGGTATTTGTACAAAACTACTTTGGACCGAATTTCATTAAAATATTCCGGGGGGACATTTGTATGGGGGGTAGGTAGAGTTGCCAGATCCAGATTTACAAAAAGCTGGACATTCGGGGTAAAAAAGCTGGACATAAGAAACTTTTTTATTAAAATCACTTCTGCACACACTTAACTTAAAATATGTGTTTGAGGTTATTGAGATTTAATTATATTTTTCAATTCCATATTTTGGAAGTTTGAAAAAAGTACGCTTGGGTAAAAGGAATGAAAAATATTGTTTAAATTAAATGTTCTGATTCAGCTACGTTTATTCTGATATTTCAGCATTGATAGTACTTTTAACGGTGAAAATATTGAAGAACAATTTTTGAGTGCAATTTCATTGTTTGGAAGTAATATGCCGGATATTAAAAAAAAATTCTCCAAAAAATGTGTGTTGTGCAGTGAAAATTACAAAATATTTAAAAAAGTTGTGTGTTAATGAACCTTTTATATTTTTATTTTTATAAATGCACCATTAAGAGCATTCAATTGATATCATAATCTTTACAATTGGATAAATAGTAGAAGAAATATTTACGATGTTAAAAATTATGGTCTAAACAATATGAATGAGTGTCTTTTGTTCTGGGGCTCCTCAATAGTTCAAAAGTTTAAAACTTGGCTACGAAGATAATTATATTATCGTTTTTTGCATATTATTATTTTTAGAGCTATTGATTTGGTTATGTTTTTCCAAAGTAACATATTTAGCTGGACAAATTTTATTTTGGCTGGAAACTGGACAATCGTCAAAAAAGCTGGAAAATCCAGCCGAATCCAGCCCAACTGGCAACCCTAGGGGTAGGTGAAGTAATGGACCCATCATAACCAATTTCAATAGGCTTCGTCCTTGTATCATAAAAATCCCACCTGCCAAATTTCATTCAATTATCTTCAAAATTGCGACCTGTACTTTGTGCACAAGGTTTACATGGACAGCCAGCAGTCCAACCAGCCAGCTGTCCAGCCAGACGGACGGACGGACGGACGGACATCGTTAGATCGATTTAAAAAGTGATTCTGAGTCGATTGGTATACTTTAAGGTGGGTGTTGGATAACTCATTCTATGCGTTACAAACATCAGCACAAACACATAATACCCCAACCACCTATGGTGGTGTAGGGTATAAATATTTAGTTAATAAGTTTTAGGCAATATGTGATATGAAATATTTATGTATACATATAAATGTCATAGGAAAAATTAGTGAGTATACATACATATTTATTATTATTATTATTTTTTTTTTTTGAACTTAAGTTTTAGAAATTTATCCATTATTATCTATTTCTTTATCTATTGACTGACCCATTGACATAATTATAACATTGTTCATTTATTTTTTTATACGAATATTTATTTATCAAAATTTTTTAATTACTCATTATCATTAAAAGCAAAACAAAAAAAAAAAAAAAAAAAAAAAAAAAACTAATTGCCTTAATATTTCATAGCTAATAACCCTCAGGTACTAAAATGTATTTTTCATTATTTTCATCTATTATCTTTAGGTTAATTAACTTTTTATATTTTATTTTATTTCTTTAGGATGTAGTAAGATAAAGAAGTCTAGTCACAAATCTCAAAATGTATAAGAAGAACCTTAATCTAGTTAAGACAATATTTGGCATATTTGGAATATTAGAATATTTTATTTAATTGTTGTTATTTTTTTGTTTCCATATTCAGTAAATGACTAATGTAAAAGGGAACAAGAACTTAAAAGCAAATTATATATAAAATATAACTTAGCAAATTATATACAGTGAAAGCTCCCATAGGCGGACAGCGATCGTCACGCTGATTTTGTCCGTTATCGGGAGATGTCCGTCTATGAGATATGGTACATAATATGTGTTTACAAGGAGTAATTCCGTACTATATCTTTTTATTCCAACATTCAACTGACTGTAATGAATTTACTTTTAAATATACATATTCTTATTAATACATATATATCGTCATCTAAAATGCAAAAGGCCGTAACCACTTAAAAATCAAATGTTGGTTTTATTTACTGGTTTATAATGTACTGACCCAAACTACATTTATAAAAAAAAATTGCATGTCCATATCTTCAAAAATTACACCAGTATTGATAAAAGTCAAATAATCGTAACAATAACTTCATGAACGAAACAGTCGTAAAATTTGTCACATATAAGAACATTTTTATTTGAAAGATGTTTTATGATTTATCTTTTTTTCCATTAAAGGGACGTTTGAAAAATTTTACTTAATAGATCGATTTTAAAGCCAAAAAACTAAAAACTGTGATTAATTTTTCTTTTGCTTCTGCGGCAAATGACCTTTTCCATTTTCACTTAGACATTATTTGCAAGAAAGTATGACTTTATGAAATTTATTTTATGGAATATATGGATACAGTTCTATTATCTCCGAAATTTTTCAACAAAATTTTAAAAATAAAAAGCATGTTGAGGACAAGTTTGACAACAAAGCCATCTACATATGACGGCATGTTACTCCATTTAAAAACGACAGGATTAACTTTGGAAAATGATGTTGGTGCCTGGCCTCGATCTTAAGCAGCGCCCAATGTGACTGATGACAATGTCGCCCTGCTTTCTATGCCCTTTGTTCAAAAAAGTTGTCAAGATTTGTAGGAATCTGTCATCATGGTGATCTCAACGAGACTGTGTTCAGGACATAGATAAATGGGATAGCATCTGCTTTTAGGGATCAAGTTTTCATTTTCTCTAGTTCTAGTATGAAAAATTTTTAATCAAGTGTAAAAGTCAAAGTTAAGTTAAAAAACTAGTTTTTGCTCAAAACTAAGAAAAAGTTAAGTAAAAAATGAATGGTAAACTATTTAACTTCAAAAAAATTAAATAAAGATGAAATATGAATGCAAACACGGTGTAAAAATTACTAAATAATTTTATAAATAATAATTTTTACTTAGAGTGATTGTAGGTCACTCTATGATGAATGCTTGTAAGGCACTAAATTTATTTATATTATAAAATTCTTACGTACTAATAATGAATATCTTAAACTAAACTAGAACACATGCGTTCGTGAGTATCAACATGTGTTTTCCTTAAATATAAAAATCCTTGATAAGAATGTGAATAACAAGGGTTGTTTGTACACAATGTGTGAAAAACCTATGCACATGCGTACTTGAAAATTATAAGTAATAAAACTGTTTTATTACTTTTGAGATAAAAAAATGCATGTTCAAGTAATTTGAACACACGGACAAAAATGAAAATAAAAAATTGTCCGCCTACCGGAGCTGTCCGTCTATGGGAGCTGCCCCTTAAGGGAGCTTTTACTGTATAGATATATATATATATATATATATATATATATATATACTTATATATATATATATATATATATATATATATATATATATATATATATATATATATATATATATATATATATATATATATATATATTAATTTTGATTGCTAATATTCCTATTTTTATCTACTTATATCTTAACATTTTAAGAAAACTCTAAATATGTATTATATGTAATAATATGTATTATTATTATTTTCTTTTTTTATAAAAAAAAGGTAAAATAGAATTTAATAACTGTTTATTTGTTGTCTTTGTCAAGAATTCATTTTTGATAAAAATAAAGAAAAAAATTATTTCGAATTTGTTACTAAAATATAATAAACAAACGATTGAGTGTTTTGATTTGTTCTATTCAATCCACTTTTTTCATAATTCGTTTAAATTCTTTTGTTATCTTGACATATTAGTGTGGTGGGTTACATTATTTAGGTTAAGATTATATATAGTTGTAATAATATTCTTTAGATAACATTTCTAACTGTTATTTACGCGTTTTTTGTTCTTTTTGTTTAATTTTCAAAAGAAATTCTTTAAGGTGTTAAATAACATGAACTTTATAGTGGAATTATTTAACCGGTTTTTAAGAGTGTTTATTTTTTGTTTGTTTTCTAAATAATTTTTTTTTTATAACGTATGTCTCTTTTTTTTATTCGGTTTATACAACATTATGGCGGAAACGATTACGTCAATGAAGATATTGCCTAAAAATTAAAGTAAATAATTTACTTTTATGAACACTTTAATTCCGTTTAGGTTAAAATTAAGTATAGTATATTTTTTATATAAAATCTTAAAAATTAGCATCATACATGTGTATTTAATAATGGGATTATTTGAATTAATTAATGCAACATTATAAAATTTCCAAATACGAAAGGCATCTTGCTAATTTTGTTGAGACATATTATCAGGTGGTTGACTTTTGTTATAAATGTGTTTTTAATTTTATTATAATTTACGTATTTATTCTGAAAGCTTTTTATTACATTTTCACTGTAACTGTAATTTAAATTTAAAAAAGTTTTAAATTTTTTATTTATAATTATAAATAAATTTATTAAAATATATGTATATATTTGCAAGGTAATTCCAAAGAAATTAAATGATGATTTACAGAAAATTACTTAAAAAACACTTTTTAAAAATCATTTCAGTATTTATTCAAAAATACAATCCTACATACATACAGTTAAAAAAAAATTCTCCCATTTTACAAAAGCACTTTCATTATGTTAAAAATGATTTATATTGCAAAATGTATAACTTAAAACTATAAAAACAAGAATATCGCCTTCAAAATTAATTTAATTTTAGTAATTTTATGACATATTACCATTAATCAATTTACATAAAATTTTTCATAAAAAATATCCATTATTTACCTTCAGTTTAAACTGTTTTAGTTACTTTATTTTTAAAATGGAATAAATGATTTGTTTGTTACTGTATTGAAAAAAAGTAAACAATGGCAACAATTCATAATATAAAGAGATTAAAGAAAAGTATTTTTTTTTTTTTTTTTTTGTTAACTTTAAACAAATCTATATTTAAATTTAAAGTTTCCAACGAAGAGTGATAAAAAACAACATTCCTTATTGATACAAGGCGTTGAACTAACGAAACGCCTGTCTTACGGTCTCTTGGTTTTGTGAATTTTGAATTTTTGACATGTGACATAAAATAATTTTTAAATTGTTCACACAGTGTTTTATCAAGAGCTGAAATTTTTTTATATTTTTATATATATGTTTAAATTGGCTGATGTTCTACAATGAATAGCCAATAGTTGGATGTAGAGATAATGTTCACTTATTTCACCTTGTTTCTACTTTTGGCACGCACTGTTGAAATGATGTCACGTTATTATAACCGTGTTTTATATTGTACTATTGTACTATGCTATTTAATGAGATTCTCTTTGAAAAAAAGTTTTTACATGTAACTACGAATTTATAGAATGTACGCAGATAGAAATATGTAGGTACTTAGTAAATATGTTGGTAGCATAAGCAGGTTATGATGCACAGTGGTTCCAAAACTCTTTTTTTAGAAATAATTCAGTATCTAAAGAACCGTTAGAGGTATCTCAATGAAATTTCACATGGTGGCCCTCCAAAGTTGCCCATTTCGAGTATGTAATTTTTTTTTTTAAAATCGCCTAAAATTAATTTGTGATATGACAAAAAAAGTAGGTTATCTCTTTTAGTTTAAGAGATATTCGGGTCAAAATAAATTTTTAACTTGGCGGACTTAATATTGCCCCTAGAATTTTTCTAAAATGTATTCCTGATTCCCTACAAAATTCTAAATAATATTCCTACAATAATCATATAATTATACGAATCCGTTAAAAAGTTGTATTAATCTAAAGGTGGAACTTTAAAAAAATTTTAATTTTTTTTGGGTTTTTTTCCAAAAAGGTGGCAATATTTATTCAGTGATAAAATAATTTTTTTGTTCTGAGCTTTATCATTTTTTTAATGTTTTCAAAAGAAATCTTAAAAGTAAATCCGGAGGAGTTTGGGACAAAGAAAATTTTTAAAATTTTTTGTTTCTTTTTTTGTTATGTTCTCATATCGCAAAGCTGGGATCGACTTAAAATTATTTTAATTTTTTAGCCCTATATGTAAGGTATACACCCAAAAAGTACTTTGGAAGGCCCCTTATAACGACAGGGTGACCATTTCAATGAAAAAAAGTCAATTTTCGAAGGAAGCTTTCCCAGAACTGGTTTTTTCAAATATATCCTAGTGCTTCCGACCGATTTCATTTGTTTTTTCTTTAGCGAATTAAAGAACAAAATTATCTGTTGAATAAAAAAATTTGAAGTCAATATCTTTACCGAGTCCAAAAATAAACGATTTTGAATTTGAAAATTGCAAAAATTACGACTTTTTGTGTTTTTTTGGACGAAAAAGTATCTTCACTCTTTTGGCTCTAAAATAAAATTTTCTTTAACAACATATAATAATTTTACACTTTTCTGAAAGGTATCTTTACAGAGAAGACTGTGAAATAAAAAGTAAGCCCAATAACTTAAGTGGTTAAGGTACACACCCTCCCGAATTTTACCCATTTTATATGAAAGTTTTGACTTTAGTCTATATTTTCTCAAATCCCAAAGCACGAATCGTCAAGCGGAATGCGGTTTAAGAATTTGCAATATGTTATTAAAAGTTTTAAATCAAAATCTACGGGACTTCGGAAAAATGTGGATTTTATAGCCGAAAATGTGAAAAAACCCATTTTTGGGATTTTCGGCGTTTTTTTGGGAATTGTGGGATTCCTTTTGTAGATATCTTAAAGTTTTTCCACTTTCTCATTTTATACTATTTGAGATTTTTTTATACCCCACACTACCATTGGTGGGGAGGGTATTATTCTCAAAAATATTGGTCTAAGATCCAACTTTATTAATACCAATCGGCCTTGAATCACTTTCTGAGTCGATTTAACGATGTCCGTCTGTCCGTCCATGTAAACCTTGTAATCAAACTACAGGTCGCAATTTTGAAAATAAATTAATGAAATTATGCACATAGGGTTCTTATAGAACGAAGCTTATTGAAATTGGTTTTGATCAGTCCATTATTTCACCTAGCCCCCATACAAATGTCCTCCCGGAAAAGGGGTTTAACGATCATAAATTAAATATAGCAATATTTTCCATATAAGTCTAAATCTGTGTGCCGAATTTTATGATGATCGGTCCATAATTTACCATAACTTCCATATAAACCCCTCTTCAGAAAATCACTTTAACGGGCATAAATCCTATTAAAATGTTAGTATAAACTTAATATTCGGCACAAATAAGTTTTATATAAATATTAATGATAGTGACAAACTACGAAGACCGGTCCATAGCCTCCACGAAAGGCTCACTTTCGGGAATCACCCACAAGTGAATTAATTCATATAAATGTTAGTGACGACGTTATATTCTGTACTCGTATGTTTTATTTTACACTTAACACAAGATCGGTCCATCTGTGACCAGATCAAGAAAAAAAAAAAGACCCCTTCCCGAATTGACCGACTATATCTTTCTTTCTCGTTATTGAATATTTTTTTTAAATATAAAAATGAAATGTAAAGATGTAAATTTTGGTATTCCCAAAAATTTGCAAAAAGTTATAACCCTAATGAACAACAGAAATATGCTGTATATTAAATACCTACTTAATTAAAAATAATTCGATTACATAATTTATGTTATTCATAAAAAAAAGTTCGACAGTTTTGATGATTGCTTAGTAACCTAATTGCAAAAATATAATTTTTAATTAATATTTTTCATAATTTTTGTGCGTATTTTCTTTTAACAAATGACATGAATTGAATTTTAATTAATTAATTGGTGTAATCCAATTATCTATCCAATACTACGAAATGCTTGTTTATATAAAATACAATAAAAAGTGTAGACCTTAAACATGTGCTACAAAAAATGAAATTGGGTTACTTAAAGAACCACGAGACTTGTTTTTTTTTAACACCCAACTGAAAATGCTTAAAAAACACAATGAAAAATGCATGGAAAAACAGTGTCTATATAAAAAAATCTTTTAGTACTTAAGCAATGCCAGCAAAAAAAAAAAAAAAAAAAATATATATATATATATATATATATATATATATATATAAAAGGCAAGAGCTGCAAGTACAAGTGGCATACGAGAGAATACACAGACAATAATCCGCTTAATTTTATAAGAATCTAAATATATAAGTAAAAACAAAAAATACTGTATTTAACACTAAAAGTGACATAAAAGAAAATTAAAAATATTAAGTGCAAAGAAAAAAAACAAAAAACAAGCAAAATTTGTTGGAATTTCATTTAAGGCTTTTGTTTTTTGTGTTTATATTTTTGATGTAAAAAACTGGAAGGCCGGAAAGACATTTATTCTACTAACACACAATTACAAACATAAATTCGTACATAGGTTGTACTTCAAAATGTGTCATTAGAAGCAATAGGGCTATTTGAGGTTAAGATATTTTTTGTGTTATACAAGGAAATGTTAATGATATGTTTAGCCTTTTTTACATACATATTTCAATTTGAATAATAAAATGTTATATTTTTAATACTGCAAATGTACCTACATTAGGGTGGTTCAAAATTGTATGAAGAATGCAAAAGTATATCACAGTTTTAAACGTACCTAAAATTATGAAAGGTAACATCATTTAGAACATATTTGCCAAATTTGAACTTCCTACGATGGTTGGAACAGGATGCTACACGGCCATTTAATAATTAATTTAAAAATCCTTTGAAGTTTAGCTCCTTTTTTTCTCACCTCCAGGAAACACTGGTTTGTATTCTTATAAAATATAACAAGTGCATATTGTAACATATTGAATTAAATATGCATGTCTGTCTGTGGACTTCTACAAAAAAATCATAAAAAAATTGAAGATGTACTTTTTAAGATAAACATCTTTAAAGATAATTTTTAGAAAAAAAATGTGTTAAAAAAAATTATTTTAATATCTTTTATACAACAAAAGTTTTGGCCATTTAAAAAATCAGTTTATCACACTTAAAGCTATAGAGCCACACTTTTCAAAATAAAATTTATTTTACATGATTATGAATCCTCCTCTACATATGCACCGAATTTTATCCAAATCGGTAATCAAGGTTCAAAATTTTTTAAATTTAAAATGGAATTACTCAATTGGAAAAAAATACTCAAAAAAGCTTACGCATAAACACATACTTAGGTTTTTTTACAACCGACTTAGGTTTTTGACAACGGAGCTTCATTTGTATGTTAATCTGTGGCTCTTACTTTATATTATGATACCATTTTTCTAAAAATTGTGTTGTGGAAAATAAATCTAAATTGATTTTTTGGAGCCTATCGGCTTCATTTAAATTCTTCAAGAACAAAATTTAAATTTATTATCGCAAAATGAAATCTAAAAAAAATTAGTCATAGTGATTACACGATTTTACTGAGAATAATTTAATTACGTTTCTACACACAAAACGAATGGAAATTTGCAATAAATAAAAAATAATAATAAATTAAAATAACTTTTGTTAACAATAATTGTGTTAGACAAGTCAACACGTATCGAGTTGAAAGCACACCCCTTCCTCCCTTATTCACAACCCCCAAATTTTTATTACGATTCCAAATGCTGGTGTTGTTAAACAATTTCGTTTCATTTTAGTGTTTTTTATATAATTTTGAAATTACCTCCACCAACAAAGGAATTATTTTTTATTAAATTTAAACGCGTTTCCGTTTAAGAAAAGTTATTACAAAAATATTTATTGTTTGTACAATTGTTGTTGAAAAATTTGCAACAACAACTGATGTAAATTCAATAATGATAAAATGTCTTTGAAACAAAATAAAACTCTATGTATTGAAAATTAAAATGATGAATATCTAATGAAATAAAAAATACTCTGGAGATAATTTAAAGGGAATTCAATTAAAGTTTCTTGTTATTTTGCTCGTTACAGCGTAAATTGTGTAAATGTCACTTTAAATAGTTTTTATTAATGTCATAAATTTATGTTTGAAACAAATTAACATAAATTAAAATTGACATGATGTTGTATTTAAATAGCACATACTTGGGAACACTTTAATGCCGCTTACACTCTCTTAAACTTAATAATTATACATACATACATATGCATTTATTTAAATATGTACATATATATTTGTATGTAACTATATTGCTGTCATCTTGAGGTTGATAGTTGGATTTCAATGACTGGTCAACGTAATAAAACTCTTAGTTACAGTGACAGTGGGATGTGAAAGGATATTTGTAAAAAATAAAGATTTTTTTGAATTATTATGAAAGCGGGAAAAGTCTTTTAATCATAAAAATGAAGTAAGGCACAAAAATAGCAAAATTTTTAGTTTCATCTTAATTTAGATTTGTTCTTTCTTCTTTAAGAAATCTTAACAAGTTTTAATAAAGAAAAAAAAAAAAAAAAAAAAAATACGAATTAGAATTAGAATTAAATTATCACGTAAAAATTTAAATATTTTATTATCATTTTTAAATGGGCCTAGGCCACTTTCAATTAACAATATTGTTTTATAACACACAAAAAATAAAAATCGAACTTTGAAATTACAACAATACAATACAATATGATTTACTCCACTGTGCACCAATAATTGCACTTGAATTGTGTCTTTAAACATTGGAGTTCTTTATCTATGCATATCGTGTTTTAATTCTTTTGAATTTTATTTTAAATAAATTTATTTATTTGTAGGAATTTTCATATTCATTTAGGCGCATTTTTTCTTTCTTGAAAATAAAGAAGTAACATTTTATATTTACAATGTAGCTTCTTATTTGTTCACAAACTGACGTACATATGAGTAGACGGTAGGGAGATCGATTATTCGGGTTTTTGCGAAAACCGGTTTTCGAATAGTTCGACTTTTCGTCATTTGAAAACAACCGGTTAAAAATTTCTAAATTTTAGAAAAACCGGTTAACCGGTTTTTGCTTAAAACTTTAATAGTGATTGTTTAGTTTAATATTTCAAACAAAACAAATATAAATTTACAAACAAATCATGATCTTCTGTTAACATTAGAACTTAGGGTAATGTATCTAATGTGGTTACTGCAATTTGATAATCAATTGTTAGAAACATCTTACACATCCATATATGTTTTGGATATTATGCATTTGTGCTTATAATTGTAACGCACAAAAAATCTTCGGATCCCCGCTTTAAAGTATGCCATTCTACTTAAAATCTCAATTTTGAAGGCCTTAACGAAATTTGGTACAAATATATATTTTAGTATAAGGACAAATTAAATTTCATGTTGTTTATGAAAAAATCAAAGTTATATTTTTAATACCTAAAAAGCGCGAATTATATTTGGCCTGGCCGAATCTATATACCCACCATCAACTTTTTCAAATTTTACGTTATATGGGAGGGGCGGTAAAGAGTGGCAGGAAAGTGGGCGGACCACGCCCATTTTTTGTTTCGGAGTTTACATTTGTCCTTGAACTATTTGAACACAATTTCGTTGATTTTCACCTTATATGGGAGGTGGGCGGTAAAGTGGGCGGACCACGCCCATTTTTGGTTTTCGAGTTTATATTGAGTTATAGTTTCGAGTTAATTTTGAAACTATACGTACAAAATTTCGTTGTCGTACATGCTTTTGTTAAAGAAATATCAGCATAAAACTATAAAACGGACACCCTGTGCTTCTAGTTTTTAGCCCATAACTTTTGTCAACCGATTTTGCCCATTTTCAATCCCAAACAAACCTTATATGAGACAAATATTTGTGCCAAATTTCGTCCCCCTACGTTATCCCGTTCGAGCTCTATCCTGCTTTCAACAGACGGACAGACAGACGGACATAGCTAGATCGACTCAGAATCGAACCAGGACGCAGAAAATATATACTTTGTGGGATCTTAGACGATTCCTTCGATATGTTATACACGGAATGACAAAATCAATATACCCCCCATCTTTTTGATGGTGCGTATAAAAATAATGTTTTTTTTATTCAAAGATATTTTCTCATATATTAATTTAATATTTTTTTATATATGCCTTATTATCCGCCAATTAAATTTACTATGAGCAGTGTTGCCTGTTTAGTTTTTTTAAGGGTAAATCTAGCTATTTTATTTTGCTTTAAGCCTCAAAATTATCGTTTTAGCAAAGAAGATAATACTTTCTCATTTGTTTTTATAATTTAGTTTTTACGGAACCATGCCTTACACCTTTTTGTGTATTAATTCACACAAAAAATCTAGATTATTTGTATAAAAATCATATTTTCTCCTGCGGCGCTTCATACTCATAATCAAATATACCAACTCATAGTATGGACTTATTTTATTAATTCCTAAATAAATAAAAAAAATTAAAAATTAAAAAAACTCTATAATTATTTTTATATACCATAGAAACTCTTCATGAATATAACTTTAAAAAATTATAAAAAAGAAAAATAAAAATCACCAAAGTTTGAAAAAAAATTATGAAAATTCACTTTAAAAAAATGAAATAATTTTTCATATGAATTATAAGCCAAAGTTGTCGATTTATTATTGGACAATAAAAAGTTATAAAATAAAAAATCTTAGCTTCTTTCGTGCTATATTTTTTGGGGCATTTAACCTTTCCTGACCTTTTTTAAAGTCCAATTTAACCTTTCTTTTTCTCATCACCTAGCAACACTGATCATGAGGTTTCTTATATTATTTGCCTATAATATTTTCCACTTTTAAGGTATGAAATGTTGATTATATAAAGCCATACATATTTTTTTTATTTACTGTTCATATTGTAAAACCATTATATATGAAAAATTAATCATATTCCACTGAAGTCTTACTACATTTTTCTAATTTAAAAGATATTTATTATGTTTCAATTGTAACCTTAAAAATAGTTTTGAAAATATATCACTTTTTTGCAAAATTTATAAGGAAAATAAAAACTGAGTATTCGACGCAAAAAACCCGGTTTATTCGATATTCGAAAAGCTAACATTTTAAAAAAACCGACCCGAAATTTTTCAAAAAACCGGTTAAAACCGGTTTGATCTCCCTAGCAGACGGTTAAATAAAGTTGTGGTTCATTTACAGAATACAAAGTTTATGATTTCAATGACTAATGGCGAATTGACTTGAAAATACTTAAAGTTTGACTCATCTTTATTCCACAAATGTATTTTACTAGGACTAAGTATGTATTTGTTTTCTACACATTTTGTAGAAGTTTAAGTTAGACTTGTGAGACAAAGAGCCGCATTCAGAAAATGTTAAATATCAATGATATGTATTTGTTTATAATACAACATATATAGATACGTAAATATTCTTTTTTATTTTCAGTTTAATATTATTGGCGATATACTTCACACATTGTAATTTTTTTTTTTAATTAAGCAAGTAAATTAATGAGTCAAGAAATATTCTTCAATTTCTTTTTGCAATGCACAGTGGGCAGAATAAACATAGCAGAGAAGTGTACAATGTTAAGTTTGGAAGGGGGACCGTACAGACCCCTCAGGGGCGGAGCTAAATGGGCTCAAAGTTGGGTACCTCTGACATACAAATTATTTAATCGCTTGCCAAATTTTTATTTCTCTTCCAACTTCAAATATTTTTATACAATATTATAGGCACTGATAAGACTTATGCTTGCATGTCCTATTATCTCTTATAGTTTTTGAGTTATTTGCATTTGAATTTTTAAGTACCTCAATTTTGCATGTTCTTGGTCCAGTTTTTATACCCTACACCACCAAAGGTGGTTGGGGTATTATGTGTTTGTGCAAAAGTTGTAACGCAGAGAAAAAATCTTCGAACCCCCACCTTAAAGTATACCGTTCGTCTGGTCGGCTGGCTGGCTGGCTGTCCATGTAAAGCTTGTGCGCAAAGTATAGGTCACAATTTTGAAGATAATTTGATGAAATTTTGTACATATACTTTTTTCAACACAAGGACGAAGCCTATTGAATTTGGTTATGATCGGCCCATTATTTCACCTAGCCCCCATACAAATGTCCTCCCGGAATAGAGTTTTAACACTTATAGGTGCCTTAAAAATAGGAATATTTTAATGAAATTTAGTACAAATAAGTTTTATATCAGCAAAAATCTGTCTGCCAAATTTCATAAAGATCGGTCCATAACTGACCATAGTTCCCATATAAAATCCTCTCCCGAAAATCACTAACGTGCAAAAATCCCATACAAATGTTAGTATTATGTTAATATTAAACACAAGTACGTTGTATATAAGTAAAAACAAAACTATGTGGATCGAAATGGTGTAGGGTATCATATAGTCGGGCTTGACCGACTATATCTTTTTATATATCCTAGTGTTTCCGATCGATTTCATTTGTTTTTTCTTTAGCTAATTAAAAAACAAAATTATCTATTGAATAAAAAAAATTTACATACATTAAAGAATATAGCTAGATTGTAACATTGGAAAACGATATTAGGTTTGTTCTTCGCCAGTAAACTCTTAAGCCATAATTTTAGTCAAATAAAAAGTCTAGTGGAAAATTTGTATTTTATTACTTTTAGATTTTTTATATTTTAAATATGACTTTAATTGTATTTCGTTAAATACAATTATTAAGGAAAGGTCAGAGTTCAAATCATTAGAAAAATAAATAATTCAAAAATTACTTCGCATAAAAGAACAATTGAGAATAAAAAAATGGCTGTACCCATTTTATTTATTTTTTTTTTTTTTGTTATTTTTTTATCCAATCCTTATGTCTAACATTTAATAGTAAACAATAATAAGTGCATTCATAAATTTGAAAATATAATATAAGATTTTCTCAAGGAAATTTTGTTTAATAAAAGGAAATTGACAGATGAAGATATTTACTGAAATTGTATTAATTTTAGTTGATTGATTTTATTTTACTTTTTTTTATTAAATTTTTTTTATTTTTTTTATTATGGGAGGTTGGCACGACTTGGAGGTTTTTACTGTTCAACTAAGTATGTATGTTTGTATGTAGTACAATTATTGTTGATTTCGAGCTTTCTTTAGAGCCATCGTTCATTTGAGTTTCTGTTTTTTTTTTACGTAAGGCCGAAAGGTCAAATATTTGCCAATTGAAAAGAAATGGTTATAAAACAAAATAATATTAACTGTAATAAAAAATAAAAAAATAATAAATGTAAAGAAACATGACTTAAGCACATTTTTATTTCTCTTGGTTTCTATTCGGCCAAGTACTTTCATTGTTAATTGAAACTTAAATACAAAGAAAGTCAGAAAGTATTCACTCACTGTTGCTGAGGGAATACATACTATTTTTTACAATTGAATAAATTTCAAGTAAGAAGAATGGAAAGTTTTCAAAAAGATAAAAAATCAATAAATAAGAGATACTTTGCCAATGAAAACAAGCGCGAATGTTATATTCGGCTCGGCCGAATCTATATACCCACCATCAACTTTTTCAAATTTGACATATAATAGGAGGTGGGCGGTAAAGTGGGCGGACCACGCCTATTTTTTGTTTTCGAGTTTACATTGGTCCTTGAACTATTTGAACACAATTTCAATTTATATGGGATTTTCAGTTTTCGAGTTTATATTGACCCCCAAATTATGTGTATAAAATTTCGTTGTCGTATATGCTTTTAGTTAAGAGATATCAGCAGAAAAGTATGAAACGGACACCCTGTGTTTCTAGTTTTTAGCCCATAACTTTTTTGTTTATTAACCAATTTTGCCTATTTTCAATCCCAAACAAATCTTATATAAGATAAAGTGCCAAATTTCGTCCCCCTATGTTGTCCCGTTCGAGCCCTATCCTGCTTTCAACAGACGGACAGACGGACGGACATAGCTAGATCGACTCAGAATCTAACCAGGACCCAGAAAATATATACTTTGTGGGGACTTAAATGATTCCTTCGACATGTTGCACACGGAATGACAAAATCAATATACCCCCCATATTTTTGATGGTGGGTATAAAAATATATAAAAAATAAGTATCAAAAAAAAAATTATGTTTTTTTTTTGCATCGTATGAGTCTTCCGACGTTACAAAAAAATTTTAAAAGTCTCAATATAATATCAAATCACAAAATGTGACAGATTGTATTTTTAATGCAATCTTTCTAGGTATGCAGGTATTAATTGTTTGCAATTAATTTTGCAATTTCTTCCATGACTACTTTGCATTTTAACTATGATACATAAAATTTACGACGCTCTTAACCAACAATTGAACTCTTTGAAACCATTTTTATATTGTTCTTATACGTTCATTCTTCCAAAATCTATTGTTATTTTTATTATGACATGAACATTTTGTAAGTACCTAGTAGGTACAACCTACTCTTTGCACTTCCGGATTTCAGCATCTACCAAAGTAAAGTTAACTTCACTTTACTTTTATGCAAAGTATGTAAGTGGTTTAATGTAAAAAAAACTCTATAAAAGTTGATTGTATTAACACGATTAATATTTTGTACTTTTCTTTTTTTTGTGCAATGTATACTGAAAGATACAAAAAAGAAGTAGATTATACTGGTACTGCATGCTGGTATTTCAGAATGAGTATTTGAGTTTAAATAATTTCTCTGTTATTGAATGGCTTGTTCGATGTTTGCTTATATTTTTCTATCTCAGCAGAATTGTTTTTTTCCAATTTTCATTTTGTCATCTGCATTTTCTGAAAGCGTTTTTTTTTTTTTTTTTTTGTACTTGAAATTTACTTTTCGTTCATACATTCAAATTATTATTTCGTTTTGTGTATCTTTGCAGTATTCTCTGATGTCTCTATTTTTTTTAAACTGCTGATATCGATGCAATAAATACAATCTGCTTGATCTGCGCTGCTGTGTTGATTTTTATTGGTGAAGTTTTTCATTTGAATTTATGATATTTTTTATCGAAGATAAAGTTGATTTTTTATTTTTTTCATGATTTTACTTTTTACTAGAGGCTTTCAAGTTAAGAGAAAATTAGAAATTTATATGTAAACTGTATTTAATTGACAAGTGGACATTTGCTAAATATAGTGAATTAATATATCTTTTTCTGTTAGGTTAAAAGACAATAAAACTTGTATAACTAAAAAATATAAACTTTGTAGATTACTCCAGGAAAATTAGAAGTAAAATATGGATTACCCTAGGAATTTCAAGGAAGGATTTTTTAGGGATAGTCATCTGACTTGTTTTTTTAAGTTTACGATAATAATTTTCTTCTGAAGCCTCAAGGAAATTTTACACTTGCGGACACCAGCAAGCAAAAGATCAATACATATCTTTAGAAAATGTTTGGTATATCTATCCTTACAATATTACTTAATCGTCTTGAAATATAGTGGATACTAAAAAACACTAAATCGAACATTAAATGCGCTATAACTCCTAAACCGATGATGGCACATAAATATGTACTTCAGCAAAATTGTGGGAAATTTTATACACTATAAATCTTGTAATCAAAACACGTACGATGTATAATAACGGAGATATATACGAAAAATAATTCCGAGGTGAAATCCTAATTTTCTCCGACTAGATACCTAAAAGTTTATACATTAAAAATAATGCTATAAACATTTTATACTAATTGAGAAATTTTAACTTTATTTTACGAGTATGGTGTATGATAAAGCTTTTAAAAAGAAATAAAATCACAATTATATTTACTTTGAATTTTAATTACACATATTTCTATTTTTCTGAAGTGGGAAATGAAATAAACTATTGGTATGGTATTTTTTACAGTCATCGTCTTTTGCAAAAACTTAATTAAGGTTATGTTTTTTTAACACAGAATCAATTTGATTTTTCGCAGTCATCAATGACTATATATATATATATATATATAATTTTTATGTCATTCTTCTTAGGCATATTCTGCTGTAACAATTATATTTTATTTTCGTTTCCTTCCTGTATAAAACATAAAAAACGATACAAAAATTTATGTATTTCCATTACATGTGTATATGTTTAATTTGATTCTTTGTTATATTCACCATCAAAAAAGATGGATGGTATATTGGGTATGTCATTCCCAGTGCAACACATCGAAATATTCGTATAAGACGTCGTATGATTACTTATATGCCGCATTGGTTTCCGAGTTTATATAGATCTTAGAACTATCTGTAGAGATATCAACAGAAAAGTATGAACTAAAGTTACACCATGTGTTTCTAGTATTTGGAACAAAACTTTTCTGTTTATTATATAACATTCTTACTTATTATACTATTGTTTTTGTACAACGTACAAAGTTTTAATTTTTTAACCTCATCTTAATTTAGTTTAGTTTATTTATTTTTTTGTATATTATTTTCTATTTGTATTATTTTAGTTGATTGCAATTTAAAATTATACTCTGAATTGATTGAGCCTGCCATTTTTACTTGCGATATTTAGCCGAATGTGACAAACGAATTTATTTTTTCAAGGAAGTAAAATTAAATCTTTATTTATTACGCATTTTTTTTTTGTAATGTGATAATTCGAACAGTAGTTCAAATTCATAATATCATAGTTGTGGTGAGATGTTTTTTTCGTTTATCGCTTAACCCAGCGGTAAAATTTGCGAGGCCTCTATTGCGCAGGCCTCCTAGAAGGCCTTTTTTCAGATGCAACTGCTCATGCTAACATGCCTTCTCTAATAAGGCCTTCATGAATGCCTCATCCCTGCCTTCTAAAAGATCCGACAGACCTTCCGACTTCGCTTCTCTTGGAAGGACCATAAGAAGTTGTATTTTTTTAAATATATCTTGTTTTAAACAACAACAAATCTATTTATAAAAAGTACATTGTTTTAATTCCCTTCTCTTAGAAGGAAAGAAAGACTACAGTATTTGAAAAAACAAAACCGTGCAGAAACCGTTACAAAAACAATATCAAAATTCAAAGCAGAAATTCCAAAAAAAAAAAAAAAAAAAAAAAAGATAAATCATTTAGTTGTCATTTAGTTGTCTCTAATTCTTTGCTTGAATAGGATGTGATTTTCTAAGTTAATTACATTTTTTATTTATGGTTTTTATTATAAGTATTTTATTAAAAACTTAATCGTTTATATTATATTTTATATTTTTGACAAAATAATTTAACAAAATTTTTTTCAGGAATATTAAATAAATAATCAACAATTTCTATACAAATGTCATTTTCAAATAATTTGTCTTATATCGACTTAAGATGTTTTGTCAAAAGTATTGAATTTTGTTTTTTTTTAAGTTTTAAACATTTTACAATAATTTAAAATATAAATAGAAAAATATTTTATTAAATAGTGTAGATCTGTAGAAGGCTTTCTGTAGAAGGACTCTTTTTAGTACTTCTACAGAAGGCCTGTTTGCAGTTTTCAATAAAAAGGTTTTCTAGAAGGGCTGTATCGGGTCGCGAATGTGTAAGGCCTACCTCCCAATGACATCACGTGTAAAAATGAAATGAACATGGAATGCAGGGAGAAGGTCTTCTGGACATAAAAAAGGCCTTCAAGAAGGGCTCTTTACCCCTTCTTTTTACCACTGGGTAATTGTTATTCTAAATTTATAACATGTAGTTTTTAATAAATATTTATTTTTCTTGGAATAATATTTAGAAAAAAACTTATTTCTAAGAATATAAGGAAGTGATTTTATTACTATTTTAAATCAAATGTATCCTTAAGTGCTTTTTTGTTTTATAAATGTGCATCTCTGATGAATCACATTTTAAAGATTTTGTTAAAATTTTTCTATAAATTTGTATTTGTTTTACTTAAAACTAAGGCTATTTTAACGATTCATATGTAAATAATTAAATCAATAAATGATCACGTTTCTGCTATAAAAGAGATAAAAAATATGATTAATATGTTTAAAAACAATAAAATCAAACATTAAAAAAAAAAATAGCGTAACAAAGGATTTTTTTTTTTTAACTGCAGACAGTCCGTCCAATCAGTTTCTATTTTTCCAGCACCAAAGCTTTCGAGAACACATGTGTAAGAATAAACAAATAAACATTTTTATTGTGTAAGAAAATAACAGCAAATCTTAAATAAACTGAAAACCCAACGAATATTAAATTAGAAAAAAAAATATATATGTATATTAATGAAGTGGAAATTTAAAACCACATACAGTTTTGTGTTCACACGCAAAGAAAAAACATGGTTGGTCAAACCATAATCGGTAACTATCATTAATGTTTAGGTTTATGATTCCCTCAATCATATCAGTTATTATACCCTTTTGTGAACATAATATTGTCCTATCCAATATTAATATAATATGGACCTCATAATCATAACATTTATATGTGATAGTCCTCACAACCATACTGCATAAATATAACATGATCCCTATATTAAATATTATAATACCCCCAATCATAATACTATGCATACGGTTAAAATGTATTTTTATTTATTATTATTATTTTTTAATTTAAATTTTGTGAATAGAAAATAATTAAAAAACAAATACGACAGCCTTCACTGGACGATTTCGTTCAAGAAAATTCATCTTCACATTCACACACCTAAAAGAAAATTGTAGAAATACATTTTTTTATTATTATTTTTATATTTGACCGCACTGAATTATTGATATTTATTGTACTTACCGAAAAATATTTCCAATTTGAAATTTGGCCATTGATGATTTGCTCCGTCAGCACTCGTTATTAAAAAATAATAATAAAGTTTTTTAATAAAAATTTTGTGAACTTTTTTAAACGTTTTTCTTCACTTTGCGTCCGTCACATTTAAGATTTTATTACTGAATGAGTAAATTATTTCGAAAGAGAGACAACAATAAAGACGAGCATATTATTGTCACCCCTCGCATTAAAATATTACATACAAACATTTCATTGAAATAATATGTTACTAGAAAACATATTATTCTTTTAGTACACCGACTTTATATTATTACAAAGCATCATATGTTAAAATGATCAGAACAAAAAATAATCGATTCAGCTTAGTCTAAAACACAATAATTTGATTGTGTTAGCCATATAAACTACTTAGGAACATCACTTGATTTCCGCGAGCATTTCGAAATCATGTTTTTTCTTTGCGTGCAGTAATACTACTTAAAAATGATAAGGAAGCGGGGAAAATTTTGTGAATTATTCACAACATTTGCACAATAAAAATATATTTAGCTTGGGACTCTCTGAAATGTGGGAGGTCCATTTAAGTAAAAAAAAAAAAATTTGTTTAAAATTCTATTCGAGATAAACTGTACAATATGCAAATTATACTCGTACATACTGATTTAATAGTATTTCTAAAAATTTAAAAAAAAAAAAAAAAGTAAATAACTAAACAATAAGAACCAAAACGTAATTAGTAAATTAAATAAAAACTTGTGTATACAATTTTCAAACCTTGAACTTGAACGTCGTCTTTATACCAGGGAAAAATTTGATAAATAAATTAAATTTTTAAATGATTATATTGTTGTACACCAAAAACATATTATTGTAATTATTTAGTTGAGTGCGCTTTAAAATAATATTTTTTTTCCCATATTTGTATTATTATACATATGTATATTTTTTTGGCATTTTGTTTGAAAAAAAAAAATATAATTTAAAATATAGTTTACATAAATTCCTTAGAAATGTAGAACAGTTTTTCTTAAATACTAAATTTATGATTTAATTGTTCCTTCTTACACCTAATAAGAAATGAAGCTAACAAAAGCAATCAAATTTAAAA
Source organism: Protophormia terraenovae (assembly GCA_951394005.1). NCBI lineage: Eukaryota > Metazoa > Arthropoda > Insecta > Diptera > Calliphoridae > Protophormia > Protophormia terraenovae. The sequence continues at coordinate 152,537,053 of OX596074.1, forward strand.
ATTTTCAACGTGAAAAAATAATTTTCTGGAAATATTCATTCATGCAACAACTTCCTGCTGAGTTCAACCTAAATTTTCATTTGTATGAAAAAAAAAAACTAAATAATTATATATTTATGTTTAAATATCCATTAAATGAGAACGTATTACGAAATACTAGTTTCTTAAAATTTACAAAGACGATATTTAAACTCATAATGATGTATTTAATTAATAACAATTTCAGTTGTTTTTTTTTCTTTTTAGGTCAGTTGCATTTAAACAAATTTTAAGAAGACTTTTCTACTTGTGCATGTTGTGTTAGTTATAAAAAAAACACATAATTTGAGGTTAAGTAAATTTGTAAGTAACAATTTATACATATTTACATGAGTATTTACAATACATGAATTTATTCGTTAATTGGTCAATATTAATAATTAAATTTAATTAGAAAACCAAACTGACATAATTTTCAGTCACACAAAAAAAGAGATAGATGAATAAAATTTGAAAATAAAATCTAATACAATTTAATGTCATAAAGGGGGTAAGATGTTTGTTTGTGTGTATTTAGGAAAAAAGAATTACAAGTTAATTACAATAACAGCTACAACAATACTATATTTATTAACTTACAGTTTTTGTTGTTTAAACTTGAGGTCATCATCATCATTATAATTATCACTATGACAATTAATGTCATACTTAACAATATACAAGTAGAATTACATATATGTACATAAATAAATGCCAACACAACTAAATACACATACTACATACATATTTACAACAACATTTATTTTTAGCTTTAAAGTTTAAATCATAAATTGTTGTCGATTTTTTGTTGGTTTTTACAACAAACAAATATACTTTTGAATCCATCAAAAATATTCAAGTTTAGTAGAATTAACTAAAAAACAAAACACAACACAAACAGTTTGTTTTGTAGTGATTATTAAATGTTACAGTGGAACGAGTGTTTAGTTATGTGTAGATATTTGTAAATGTTGAACTTTTTAATACATTAAACCATAAATAGTAATAAATTAAAGTTGAAAATTTTATAATACAACTAACATTTATTCCACGAAACATGTTAATAATGACTGTAATGCACCTGTAATAAAATGTACACTACTATATGTACTATAGAAACACTTCCCATTGTACTAAAAAAAAACCTCAATAGCGAACAAGAGCCTAAATAAAATTACGTATTTCATATCACAATACTAATCATAGATAAAATTTAACGAATGATTAAATTTATATATATTTTCATACAAAATAATTTTAGCCCATAAATAGTATATATATTATTTTTTTACTTATAATAATCGGCTTCAGAATACCACTGTGCACTAGTTAATTGGTTTTATACTTGTACATTTAACAACAATTTATCTGTTTTTATTAGTTTAGCTGTAAACAAAATATAATTATTACAACACAAGTTTTTGAGCTCGTGTTTCAATGTAAAAATTATATAAAATGTGTAAAAATAAAACAATGACATGAAAAAGTCATAAAAAAGGAAATTTTCGAAAAAGAAAAATGTGGCAAAACAAGATTTATTTAGATCTTTAAAATGAGTTCATCTCTGTCAATTTTGTTTGTATCTTTACAAAGGTTCATTTGACTTGAAGTTAAAATGTGTTTTTGATCATGATTTTAAATGTAAAAAAAAAACACAACTCTTTAAGTGGAATTCTGTTGTTGTTGCTAACAAACCTGAGAATTAACAAAAAAGTTTTAAAAACGGGTAGAATATTTTCACAAACCCTTTTATTTAAACAAATACATTTATCAAAATCAAGTTTTAAAAATGTTTCGAAATACATTTAACGCCATTGTTTAAAATTGCATGCTTCAATCAATAAAACAGTTAAATGTGAACATCAATGAAATTTTCTATTTTTTTTTCAGTTTAATAAATATTTTATTATATTTATTAGTGCACATGCCTCTCACTCCAAATTTTGTTTATTTATTAAAAGAAAAGAAAAAACTTAAAAAACAAAAAAATGTGAATAAAAAGGAAATTCGTTAATTTTTTAGAACAATTTTTCTATAACTTTTTCATACGCAAAAGTTTTATTCCCCTGTTGAATTTTCGTTACTCCTACTCACTCATTATTTATTCGCTGGTATTTGCAAAGTAAATAAATAAATATCTTTACCACAAACATATTTGTGTAAAATCATACATATTTTATTTTCGTTTAAAAGTTTGTTATTTATTTTTTATATGGAATGAATTTTTTGGTAAAATACAGTAGGGCCTCGATTATCCGTGATTCGATTAACCGGCAACGTCGATTATCCGGGAAAGAAAATTTTTAATTGTTTTTTGTTCCAACCACCTAATTTTTTTTTTTGCATCGATTAACCGTGATTACCTCTATTATCCGGATTTCTAAGCATAACTTTTTTCGATTGCTTTTGAACAATCAAACACAATGTGAATAAAACAAAAAAAGGGAATTCTCTCGTTGGAATAAGATGAGTCAGAGCAAGGTAAAATGCAAGTTTATTGCATTCATGAAAAGCTAATTAACGAAAATATTTATTTGAAAAAGAAGAAACAAACAACATTATATGATATTTTTTAAGAAACTACGTAAAATGAAACCTTTATTTATGTATTGTTCACAGTTTTTTTTTTTTTTCAAAAATTATTATTTTTTCCTTATATTTTTTAAACATTTACATATATTAAATCCTTGAACAATTGAATAATACAACTAAAAAACGTTTAAAAATACTACTCAAAATTTTTACTCAACTCAGAATACTTCCGATTCCGACCATTACGGATAATCGAGGTCCACTGTATTTTATTTTTTATTATTTATAAATTATAAGAAAAATTAAATGTTTGCTATTTTAAATTATTTCCTGTTGGATACCCTTAAATTATTTACCATAAGATACAAAAATTGTTCACTAAATGTTGATAACTAGTGAGAAGAGATCTTTCTAGACCAACGGTTCTCAAATGGGGGCCGCGACCCACAAGGGGTTCCTGAAACATATTCTTAAACACACAATTTTTTAATATAAATATTATTTAGAAGTTCAAATGAAAATTCCAATGAAAGCATGAAACAAATGCTTTTAGAAATGAAAATACATCTTTTGATATTTAAATTAAAGACAAGCGTTTTTTCTAAAATGAGTTCTTTTTAGAAACTTCTGATGAAGGAACCTTTAATTGAAAATATTATGCTTGATAAAGACAACAATGATCAAAAGAAGAAAGTAGTGCTGTCCAATAGAGTGTCCCGAGGAAAGCCTTTTTTTTATCGAAATAGGTATCAAAAAATTCGTAATTTTATGCTGGTTATGTAAAAAATATTTTAAAATTTTTTTCCGTGGGATTTTGTTTTGCTAGAAGACATTTTAAGGCATTTGATGAAAATTTTTGCGAAATTTTTTTTTAATATTTTTTTATAATTGGCTAAAAATTACGAAATGTTTGATACCCATTTCAAGACACAACTTAATACTATTATTTGGACGAAGTGTTCTAGATCTGTGACTTTCAATCGCTGGTAGAAAACTGAAGATTAATTTTAAAAATTAAATAATATTAAGCTAATTTTTACGCATCGTTTGAGGGATCTACCTACAAAATTTTTATCTACGGGACCCTTCTGTCCAATAACACAGTATAAAGAAAACTTTACGATATGGCAGGGAAACAATTAATTAAAAAGATAAATATGTAGTTCACTTAAATTTGATGAAACTATAGTTTTTTCACATGAAATTTTACTTTTATTTTATAAAATCGTTTTCAGTACACAAAACTTTTATTTCATCGATAAGTTTACGGCTATATAAAGAAAATTTAATTAAGCAACTTTATAATTTAAAAACAGAAAGTCCTTTCAATATTAGTATTAGGAAAGTACCAGGTTCATTTCAAAAAGAGTTGAAATTCGTTGAATTTAATTTTGAATCAACAGATTTAAAAGCATTTTAAATAGTTGAAATATAGCAAAGTTTATCCACTTGTTGGATCCGAAGCCCTAAAAATATTAAAAAAATTTTCTTCAACATACATTTTTATGTAAAAATATCTTTTTTCACTCTTTTGTCCCTCAAAAAAGAGATTCGATCTTTTCTGGAAGCAGAGAATATTAGATTTATTATACGAAAAAGTCTCTTAATATTCAAGCAAAACAATGTCGAAATTATTAATATTATTTTTTTAAATTACTTTATCTTTAAATTTTGTCTGATTTTTAAATTAGTAAAAGTTGTAGTGGGTCGCGTTTCCATTGCAATGTCAAAAGGGGGTCGCGAAGCGAGGTCTTGTGAGAACCCCTGTTCTAGACCAACAAAAATTTAGAAAAAAGAAACACATATTCTTAGAGGTTAATTTAAGCTGATGAATTGATATAATTATCTGTATATTTCTATCAAGCAAAGCTAATTCACAGACAAAAGTCACCAATTAACAAATATATATGAAAATAATTCATTCAATTAAAAACTTGTTTAAATTTGCACCTCTCACCAAAATGATTATATCAATTACTAAAAACTATAAAAAATACAACACAGAAAAAAATTCCCAATTATTAAATTAATTATATTAATCAAGTAGTTGATTGGATGAATTAAAAATGTATATAAGATATAAAAGTATAGTTACATTTTATTTTTATTTCATTGTTGCTTGAATAAATTTATTCAATTTCAATGCAAAATGAAACAATTATGTTAATTGAAAAAAAGACGGTAATAATTTTTTCTGTGTTTATGTTTATCAGTTATGATGAATCTTATATTTCATAGTTGTTAGATTATCTTTATTTTTTTATCTTAAGTTCCCTTTCGCTAAGGTCTTTGTTTTGTATAAAACAAAAATTAAACAAATCGTGTATTCAATAATAACTTATAATTATGGAAGATTTAAATAAAATTCAATTAATCATTTTGATTGCTCATATTAACTAACGTCAGCTGAATTAATTCGATTATATATACTGAAAAATCTTCCAGTAGTGGTCAGTCGAGGTCGTTTTTTTATGTGTTATTTTTTTTAAGATGACAGATATTTTTTATTATATGGATATATCCAATTTAATTATTCATCATAATTTTAAATTTAGTCCTATTTTTTATATGTACATTTTTCTATTAATTAAACTACATAATATCGATTTGTAAAATGTGTGCTTGCAAAAGGTGTAAATAAGTTCATCATAATGTTTAGGAATTCAACATATCACACCAATTTAATTTTGAATCTTAAAGGCAGTGATTTATTTTGAGTCTGAATAAATTATAAAAACAAAATCGTAATATTCAATCATTCTCATGAATCAAATTCAAAAATATAACAATGACTGAATAATCGTCAAAAATCTTACGTGTAGAAAAACAAAAAACGTAATATTTTTATTATAAATTAATACTTCAACATTTATTCCCATATGATGTCATAATTGTTTTTGTTTAAAAAAATTAAAAACAAAAAGATAATAATGAACAACTCTCATATTCCTAAATATACCTATTACTAATACGAGTAATACAAAGTAAAAATAATCAAGTTGTTGATGTTCAAATGTTTTTTTTTTTTTTTTTACGTATCTATTGTACGAGTGTTTAACTATTTTTATTCATACTTATTTTATTTATTTCCCACAAATGCAATTCATGTGTTTTTTAAACTTTTTGAGGGTCATTTTAGAATAAATAAATGAGGAAAAAATATTTAACGTTTTTTTATTGTATTTTTTTTTTGCCGGTATTGTTTTTTGCTTATTTTAGAGATACTTGCTGAAAAAAAAAACGAAATAATAAATGTTTACATGAGTTTTATTTTAAAGTAAAACTTTACAGTACAAACATTTTTTGGCTTATCTTCCTATTAATATAAAAATAAAGGTTACACTTCAAGAAATTAAGTTTGATATAGAAATTTCATGATATAAATTGCTGAAGTAAGGATTTAAGCACTAATATGATCACAATGCAGTAGTAATTATGTACAAATAAAAATGATTTAAATGTTTTAATTTAAAGGGGTCTATTACAAAATTGTTATTAAATGGTACTGGTTATTTAAATTCACATTTAAAAATTTTATTTTAAATTAAAATGTAAATGTCAGTGTATATCTTTTTTTGTCAAATACTTCTTAGAAATTTAGATATTATTAAAAAAACGTAAAGAATTTTATAACCACAGAAAATGTTTAACATACAAGTGTATTAGAAATATTACGAAGAATTAGTTTTTCTTTCCTACATTTACAACAGGTGCATGTAATATTTACACATTTAAAATATACTAAAATTATTTGTTTTACTTTTCCAGTTGTTTTCGTTTTAATTTTATGTTGTTTAGACAACTTTTTAATAACACACAATACTGAGTATTTAAACTAGTAAAAAGAGATAAAACTATATTTAAACAACACTTAGAAGGAGACCTGTTATTGCAAACACTTACGCACAGCAAACAGGTGGTGATCAACAAAATAACGACTACAAGTTAATAAGTTATTAAAATATTTTCTCATATGTATTTAAGTGCAATTTTTAAAATTTTTCTATTATTCTAATTCCAAAACTCTTTTACAGTCTAAAATTATCAATTATCTACATCTATATTTTTCGTCCACATATCGATGTTTGCTGCCTGTTTTATCACACCCATGGAAAACTTCTTGCCATTGTTGCAAGAAAATTCAATTTATTTAAAATTTATTTTATTGAAAACTTAACAAAATTGTTATTACAGTGTGTGAAAGTGAAAGACTTTTTCTTTAAATCTAAACAAATATTTGATTATTCGATAGAAGCAAAATTTTTTATGTTTTTTTTTTTACTTTTTCTGATTTTAATAAATTTCGCTGCTAACCAGGTCAGTAGAGTTAAGTAAGTGTTAAGTGTAGTCTGAAAATATTCATAATACACACAGACACAAACTCACACATAGAGACCGGATGTAAACATAATGTTGGTCATTATACTTACATACAAACTTAAAAATCACCTGATTAAAAACTAATTTTTCTGAGTTTTCTTTAACTGTTGAAAAGAAAAGTGATAGAATATGAAAGTGGAAAAAAACTTTTACTTTTCTTCAGAAGAGCGTTTGAAGAATTAATTAAATGAATTATCGAATATAGATGGTATTAGTTTAATTTTCTATAATATATATCAAAAAATCTATTAAGGAAAGTGTTATTAAATGCCATATATTTTATTTTCTATACGAAAATATTTTTTAAAAAATTAAAAACGAAAATTTAAGCAGAATTGATTACAAATCAAACTACAAATAAAAAAGTGTGCGGAAATTTGATTCAAAAGATGCAATTATGTTTCAAACATTTCAAGATTTCAACATACAAGGTATTGAAGATATTTACACTGTAATACATTTGAAAATATTTTTGGTATTAATACAAAGTATTATAGTGTCAAACACCCTTATGTATGTATATTTATTGAACATTGAACAATTCTCAATGCTTTATTGATGAGAACTAACTTAATTAGCAGTTTTAAACATTTAAAGCATTAATCTTTATTTTGTTCTAATAAAATTTTCACATAACTTGTTTGCTATTTTTATACCCTTGACCACAGGGGTAAAGGATATACTATATAAGCTTGTCATTCCGTTTGTAATTTCCAAAATTTACGTCGGAGAGCAAAAAAGTTTATATTTTTGGAATCCTTGTAAGAAATGATGACGATATGACCATGTCCGTCCGTGTGTCGGTTGAAATGGCGTTTATGAAGCCCACCGATAACTGGCATATATAATATATATATCCTTTCGAGAATTTTGCTATTAAAATTCAGCAAAATCGGCTCATATATTGCGGAGATATGCTTAAAAAACTGGTTTTTAAAACCAGTTTTCCAGTTTCTGAAGCCTCTGTATATACTAGGGAATTCGTTTTTGCAAAGGAGGCTCGGACATTTTTTTCTGAATTTTTTTTGCTAAAAAAATGAAATAAATCGGTTCATAATAACTGAGATATCGGGCAAAACGCATTTTTAATTTTTTGAAGCCCTGTTTAAGCTATAGATTTTTATATAGATCGGTCATAAATATTTTTGTAAAATTTCGGTTTTTTTTAATAAACCAAATTCGTTCATAATCAACAGAGTTATGGGCTAAAAACTAAAACAAATCTGTTAAGAATATAAATACACACACAAACATGTATATTAAGCATTGTAATGACTATTAGTGACGTTTTTGTTTCTTATATAGGCGAGTAATTTAGTTAGAAAAAAAAGCACTAATATAATGAATAACAGTGTAGTTGTTGTTCTTTGTATATGCAGTCAGTTTGTATATGTACACAAAAATAAATAAATATGGAATTGTTGTTGTTTATTTTTTAAAAGCAAAGTTTTCTTTAATTGTTGTTTTTTTTTTTTTTTCGTATTAAATCCCTTAACTATAGCAATATTTTAATGAAATTTGGCACATATAAGTCATATAAGATCGGTCCATAATTGACCATAGCTCCCATATAAACCCCCTTTCAGAAAATCACTTTAACGGGAATAAATCATATTGCAATGTTAGTATCAAGTTAATATTCGTATAATTAGCATCGACGTAGTATTCTGTATTCGTATGTTTTATTTTACACTTTATATAAGTATCGGTCCACATTTGGCTCCAAGTCAAATAAAAGAACCCTCCCGAATTATAATGTACACAATGGTGTGGGTATCATATGGTCGGGCTTGACCGACTATATCTTTTTCTCTCGTTTTAATTTCATTTTTATTCAAATTAATACTTTGATATGTGTAAAAAGTTTTGTGTTTATAAGGTTTAGATAAAATTTAATTGTAAATGTTCTCTTTTGCAAAATTCCATCACTACAACCTTAAAACCTTTAACAGTTTTTAAACTGATCACTTGAAGTTGTCATTTTAGCATCAATTTCAATGATGTTTTTCTTCAATTTCTCTTTACTTTCACTTTCAAAATGTATTTAACAAAATGATTTAATATCCATATATTTCATAGTTTAAATGCAAAATGTATGCATCCTGCAGAAAAATTTTCTAATTTTATTAATTATAGGAACCAAACAAACCTACTAACAATTTATTTAACAATTTTATTGTAAATACACATACATACACATACTAATTTCTTGTGCACAGTGCACCATATAATTTATAATAAAAATTTTGTTTTGAATTAATTTTTTTTTTTTTTTTTCTCTCTCATTTGCTGTAGCAGAAATCATTTCAAAATTACTTATAGGACAAACTGACAAACATTACGACATTTGAACGTCAAGTTAAGCCATTTATGTCAAAAACTCTATATATTTCAGATCGATTAAGAAAGGAAATACTCAACATAAATATTAAGAAATCTATTTATGTATTATTGCTGCAATATATTATCGCAGTTTGTATGGTAATATTTAGTGGCTGTGTATAAAACTTTTAAGATAAACTTAAGACTAGAGGAGAGAAAATTGAAAGATTTTTACCTGTTTCGTTGGCGATTAGATAGATAGACGACACGACATGTAGTCTAACATGAAAACTGTGCTGGTTTGCAAACTTTATCAAATCTTTGGAGTCTTTGTTTAGTGTCTATGTCACTCATACTTAGTACTTTTACAAGAAAATCCATGTTTTATAACAATTTCATGTGTTTAACAAAGAAACACCAAATGAGCGGGGTTTATTTCAAAATTTATATAAACTGTTTAGAAAAAATGGAAATTTGTAATTACTAAAAACATATGTATTTATATACTGACAGGTTGTGGTAACACATATGCAACATTACACTTTCTTCTTGCCTGATGTGCTTCTCATACAGATACCTATGTATGTACATATCGTACATTTACTTTAAGACTGCTATAACTGAACAAATGAGATTTTGCAGTTAATATTGTAGATATATCATGATTTACATACATATATTCTGTAAATCTTGTATGTATTTTATGCGAAATATTTATTTTTGGAGTTATGACAGTCTTGAAGTAAGTAATAGGGTGATCGACACGGTTTTCCAACCGGTTTTTAAACCGGTTTTTTCAGTCAATGTGCCTTCGGTTTTTTGAAAATGTTAATTTTTCGAATGTCGAATAGACCGGTTTTTTTAAACACAAAAAACCGGTTTTGAAAATAGCTTTTTATTTCACAAAACATGCACTATATACAGATATTTGAATATAAATGTATGAATATTTTTTTTTAAATATTCATAAAGTATTATTTCTAATGTTTTAAAAATATAGTTTAAGGTTAAATTTAAATGTTTTAGTCTTTTTTTTCATTCAATATTTTCTTAATTTTTCAAAGATTTTGTTTAAAAAAGTTTCACCGGCAGAATCGTTTCAATATAACTGATTTACTTTTTACATATTAATCCATTGTTTCTGTTTATGCTAAGTAAAAGTTAATAACATTTTTAATGATTATTTTCTTGCGATGGTATTATGCGTTTGTGCTGATGTTTGTAACACCCAAAAATATTGTTCTAAGACCCACCTTAATACAGGTCGCAATTTTGAACACAAATTAATTAATTTTGGCAAGGACGAAGCGTGTTGAATTGGTTATGATCGGTTCATTATTTCACCTAACCCCTGTACAAATAACCTCCCGGAAAAGGGGTTTAACGATCATAAATCTCTTAAATGTAGCAAGAATTTTTGCACATGTAAGTTCCATATAAGTTTAAATCTGTGTGCCGAATTTCGTGAAGAACGTTCCATAATTAACCATAGTATTGGTCTACAATTCCAAAAAGACCCCTCTCCGAATGGTTTAGGTTATTTTGGTTTAATAGTTATTTCCAAAAATTATTATGTTTAATAAATTTTAACTTGAACATTATAAGATTTATTGATTTTTGATTTTTCTTTAAGAAATGTAGTCTTTTGATAGAAATATTAACTTCTGAAAAAAAAACCGGTTAACCGGTTTTTTTCTGAATTTTAAAAAGTGCAACCGGTTTTTTCAAAATACCAACAATTCGAACTATTCGAAAACCGGTTTCTCCAAAAAGTCGAATAATCGATCACCCTAGTAAGTAAGTATGAAGTATGTATCGAAATATTTTTGTTGTCGCGAACTTTACTTATTATATTAATTTTTAATAAAAATTATGTTGACATTAAACAAAATTAGAATAGCAAAAACAATTTATTTTTTTTTGTGAAAAAATTCAATTTTAATTTAACTTTGTCTTAAATATTTATTAGGCGATTGAATTAAAAGCCACTTTAGAAAATTACCAAAATGGTTAATTAAACCTTAATTGAAACAAATTCAGATCAAGCGATGTAATAAATAAAGAGAAAATTAAACCACACCTTGAAAGCATTTAAAAAAATATCTAACCATTAGAAACCATTTTACTTCTTTCCAATTTTTTTTTTGTTTTTTACAAAAACAATAACGTTATAAATTGTTTTCGTTTTTAGTAATAGTAACTGTTAAAAATGAGTAAAGAACACACCTTAAAAAATCATGCATTTATTGCTATAATTTCTAGTCCAATTCCGAGTTAATTTTCAATCATCGATGAAAAAAATGAAGTTAAATAAATAGAAAGAAAACATTAAGTCTTTTCTTATCATTCATAATTGGGTGTTCTTTTTTCTTCGATTCAGCTAATATTTGCAAAAAAAAAAAGCTCATATTTTATGGCAAAACAATATTTGTAAAAAACAACATCATATTCATGATATACAATACAATAATACTATCTAATCTATCTATTATACAACAAAGAAGTTGGTTGTTATGTGTGGGACGAATTCCTATAAAATAATATTCATTCATGTTTATTTTTATAGGCAAAATCGTAGAAAAACATAAACGTCAAGAAAAATGAATGTATTTTAGTACCAAATTGAGTCATTTCTTATTTTGCATGACTTTAATAACGAAGATAAGGTTAACAATAGTCAAAATGATGTTATTACAATGGCAGGCAATAAGGACTTATTATCGTTTTACGCCTTTTTAGTTTCTGTTTTTTATATCAAAATTAAAAATTACAAATCATAATTTCTAATATAGTTTTTAAAATCCTCAGGTTTTAAATTATTTTTGCTAAATGTGCCAAATATTGTCTTTCAATAGCACATTCTTTTTATTGTTAAACTTCTTGAAAAAAAAAAAAAAAAAAAAAAATTCATAAGTCTGTATAAGTATTTTTTCCTCTATGCGACAACTAAATAATCACCACCTCTTTATAAAACGTGTTGAAATAAAAGGATTTTTAAACAATAAATAAAAGAGTATACGGGTGAGTATTGATACCTTTGAATATTCATGCAAAAATTTACATGTTCCTCTATATAAATATTTACATTCTTAAGTATGTATTTATGTATATATGTATGAAAGTATATATTTATATGTCTTATGTATAAAAGCGCTAACATACCTTTATAAAAATAACAAAAAATCAAAGTGGCAAAATTTACATAATACATAATGACATTTCTATGTTTTAGAAAAACAAGCAAAAGAAAAAAATTCAAATTCCATTCCACAACGCGAAAGGAAATTTTAACTGAAACAAGTAAAAAAATATACATACAAAAAATAAAATAAAAAGAGTAATAATAATAAAAAAAATTTACAAAATGAGAAAATAATAAAAACGTGAGGTTTTCACAAGAACGTGTTTAAATCAAAAAATTTCGTTTTTATTTGCATGTTCCTCAGAAAAGAGAAACATAAAAACAAACAGCCTGTATTTTTTGTTCCATCTTTTATTTAAAAAAATCATGATTTAATACGTTTATTTTGTTGGTATTTCTATTGGTATTTATTTGTTAATTTCACGAACAAAATCACATTTTGAATTCCTTTTAACTGGTTTTAAAGAATTAGCGTTTGTTAGGTTTTTCTTTATCTCAGTTTGAAATGTTTGGAAAACCAGTTTCTTGCACATTTTATAGATTTCCTTTAAATTGCAATTTATAGAAGTTTTGTTTTCATATTTGGAGATTTGCGGCCATAAAAGAAATGACAAGAAAAACAAGCAAATAATCAGTTCGTGGGGCTCATTCTATGCAGAGATTATTACCCACATCGTCATCATCATCTTCGTTATGGACATTTTCATGTCCATGTTCGTTTTTAACTCTGTCTGCACAGTAACTGGTATTTAAAATTGTTTTAAACACATATACAGCTTTGAATAAATATGTAGTATATGGGCCATTATCAAAAATTTTTAACCTGGCTGAAACTGACTTAAATCCTTAATAAATTTTGTGGTAATAATATTTTAAACAAATTGGTTACAGATCTGAACTCACAAGATTTGAAACTAATAGAGTGCAAAATTTTAGTACCATATGTTTCTTTTTATAATCATGATTGTTGTTTAAAGTTCAAGAACATAGAAAAATGGCTAAAAATAACTTAAGTTTTTCCCATTCTTCTACAATTTTTGTTCGCGCATTTATACTTTTTGATCTCATTCTATCCTAAGTAAACTAATTGGACTTAACAGATAAATTCTGCACCATCTTTGTTGTTGTGCAGATTTTCAGCAGTTAAGTACAAGGTAGTCGAGTTTTAATTTCAAAATTTTTTAGCGGGGTCTGGGCGCCCCTCAACCAAATACAAAATTTGGGATAGGGATTGATACTTGTTGTAATTGCGCGTATTTTGCGCTATATCCCGTTGATGTGCCCGAAATAGTCAACGTAGTAGATAGTCTCAAAGTTTGGAAAACGAGTGCGAAAATTTTTCAAAAAGTCAGTTTTTCGCGGGGCACATTAACAGTTTCATATTAAATGGCATGGATTACTGCGTGAACTTAGTTTTTTTATTTTACATAACAAAATCGGAGGAGCATTAAAAATAAATTTAATACAAGAATTTTATGGACTTTTTGAAAATTATGCAAAAATTTGTTTTGGTATTTTCATATAGGAAAATAATTTTTTATATCATTTTTTTTGATGGCACATTAACCATCAAAAAAAAAAAAAAAAATAAAATATTTTTTTGAAGGGCTAAAATCAAAATTTTTTTATAATGGCCCATATACGTACATTTGTACATACATAAAAGTACATACATATATTAGAATCAGATACGTCCAATCCATTATATGAAGAAGGTTATCGTCATTTAAAAATATAATATAATAAAAATAACTTCTAGGATGGATCTTGTGGATATATTTAATATGCGTTATAAATTTGTCAGTAATATCAAATACACGGCGTATACATAATATTTTGTCAGTCAGCATCTGGTTTATTTATCTAAATCTTATAAACCGTTCTGTAGTTATACTAGTGCTTCGACTTAAGATAGTCATATTAGTCATACCAATAAAAAAGAAAAGTGAGATCAGATTCTTATTCAGGACATCAGAATCAAAATTGTATTTCACCTGTTTTTATTTAAAGGACGATTTTTTTTAAATTAAAATTTGTACCCCTTTTATCTGATAAATTAAAAAGTCCGTAAAAATACATTCCCTAAGTGCAAAGTTTTAAATTCAAGTAACTAATATTACTTATTAGTCTTAAAAGTATACTTTTATTTTTAATTTGTTATAACCAGGGAAACCACAATATGCTCTAAAAAAATGGGTTCTATGCGCATTAAATATGCAGTAAAAAACGCAAAATATGCTCTAAAATACGCGAAAATATGCACTTAAAAAACAAAGATTTTGTGTAATTTTTTAACAAAACAAACTGAAATTGATCAACCGCGTCGAAATTTTATTGCCCATTTTTTACTGTATCTCATAAAAACGTTATTGATCTTCTATTTTCCTACCCATCTAATTCTACATTATTAGTTCAGAAACTATCAAAATGATCATATCGATCACTGACCGCCAAAATATCGTAACCGATAACATTTTCGAAATTCGTGTTTTGATGAAAATCTATAATTTAGAATCATTTAGATCATTTGCGAAAATTTCATCGGCGTATCAAGTGTCATTTCAGATTTATAGCGAAAGTAATGTTATCGTAAGTGACATTTTTCATACATATAACAATGTATAAACAGTAACAAAAATGCTTCTCCTGCTCTTACAACATTTTCGCAGTTAGGGCTCAATATGATTTCATAAAAAAAATATTACTTTTACAATATAAACTTCAATCATAATATTCAATCTTGTTGCTACAAAACAAGCTTCTCAACGATAAAATGGTATCCATTAAAGTTAATTTTAAAATTATTTTTTTTTGTTTTCTCATTTTTTTTTATAAAATCAAGTTTTAAAATGTCAAAATATGCTCTAAAAGTTTTAAATATTACCTAAAAATAACAAAATATGCTATAAATATGCACTAAAAATCGCCAAATGCAAAAATATGCCATTAAGAGTAAAATATGCAAAAATATGCCAAAATGATTTATTTGTTCTGAAACGGATAAATATTTATTCAATGGCTTCATTCAATACAATTGCATATTTCTTGTCTCCCTGGTTATAACTTATTTTTCAAGTGGTTCCAATGTACAGGCTATATTAGGTTTACCATCACAGTCATTTGTGATGTGAATACATTTTTTAAGCCAAGAATAAAAATGCCTGTTGCTTTTAAATTTGCGGAAGCTGTGTGTATCTTTTTTCTTATCGCTAATTTTTGGCAAAGTGAGATTTTGCTTTTGAGAAACTTGTTTTTATAGTATTTATTTGTTTTTATTAAAGAAAGTTTTAAATACAAGGAATTTTTCGATAACAAGTTTGGTAGATTTAAGATAAACTTATAAAAGCATTGATTTCTAAAAGAAATTTATAAACTTATATTTCATAAATTTAAATATTTTAATTAAAATACATTAAAAAAATATAAAATTGTGTTCGTTTTAGTTTTTAAATTTCTAACCTTAAAATAAATATGTAGTATGTTTGTGTGTAAAAGGTTTCTTTTTTAATGTTAAAAAATCTTTTCAAATCAAAATTCTTTATGTAATGAATTTTAAAACAATTTTATTTTTGTTTTCTCTTTTAACTACATTGAAAGCCATTTGCATTTATGGGTTAATAGTAATTAACATCCTTGAACTTTTTTAACTATTTTATTATTTGTGTACCCTACAGCCAATATCAATCGTGTGACATGTCTGAGTCAGTGTTGCCGGCAATTCTACAAATAATAAAATGCATAACGATATGATTTGTACAATTTTTATGTTTTACACCCAAAATTAATGTATGTTTATCTTTTTACTAATCGAATTAGAATAAAATTCTGTTATTGAATGACAATATATGGAAACCTTATTTATAAATATTATAAAAAAAGAAAATATATATTTTCACTCGTAATAAAAATTAAGAATGTATATATATACAATAAGGCTATAACATTTTTTGCAATTATCAAAATGGCCCTAGACCATTGAAAATTATTTAAAAAATTTTATTACTTTTTCACGGTTGTCAAAAAAGTTCACCCACAAAACGCGATAAAGTTTGGAAATCATTTAATGTCATTGTTTTTATGTCTAATATTTCGCCCATAGTAAGGCCATTACACTCGTATATTTGCTCATAACTCAAGAACGGTGTGTACGATTGACCAAAAGATGCGTACCAAAAATATCTTCAAATCATCCAAACTTAATTTTTTTTATGTGCTCAATACTTTCGAAGTTATTTTGAAATTTTAGATTTTTTTGTTACTAAAATTTCTTTTAATAAATGAAAACATCAAAAATGTTACAGTTTATCATCTGGTAATGCAGCGAACAAAATAAGGTATGTATCATAGTATAATAATAAAGTATACTCGTAAGACCAGCTGTTTTACAATTTTTTCATTGGCAAACCTCGCGGTACTGTCAAATTGTTTTTGTATTCACATGTAAAATATTTTTTGAGTTTTTTTCTCTTGCTCTCTTTCGTTCTCTCATTTTTCCGTTCAAAGCATTCTGACATTGTGGGCAGTAGTTTTACATTAACAAAATACAAGTAATTTTTGTTTTTGTAGATGTGCGAGTACTTTAGTATATTATTTTACTATGGTATGTATCTACAATTGCATAAAAATACAGTGGTGGACAAAAAAATAAAATAAAAAAATATTTTTCTTGAAACAAAAATAGGTGGACTAGGTGGATTTTGACGAGTTAAACAAGAATCTGCCTTTTAGGTGCATGACTAATTTCATCAACTTATTCAGCGGTCACACTATAAAATTCGAGAATAGTTTGTCCAATTTGGGCGATAATTTTACACGATTTTGATAAATTGTCTTCAAGATATGTCAACAATATTTTTTATTCGCTCAAGAATTTCATAGTTATGGATCAAAATTTTCACTATTAAAAAATTAACGAATAACTACGGAAATATTAACTGGACAAAAAAATTATGTAAACTCAGCTCAAAGACAATTTAGATCACTATATATTGGAGTTTAATTTTCTTAATTGGACAAACCGTTCTCGAGTTATACAAGTATGACTGCCTAAAGGCGGGGTCATAGTAGTCACGCCCATAAAAGAAAATCGATACGTGATAGAAAAAAAAGTAAAAGCAGATTCTTATTTAGCACGTTAAGTTCCATCAAATCTACATATTTTTTTATTTAATTTTTTTCCCTACTAGTGTATTTTCACTTAACTGTAGGTATGCATGGGTATCCTAACTTACCTGTGAATCTAATCAAGATTTGTACATCAATTTTACATCAATGATACATAGCTTTGTTTACTCGTAGTTTTGCCAGCTTTGAGATAAAGATGATAAAATTAAACATTTTTGATGTTTTCACTTTTAAAAAGAAGTTTTAGTAAAAAAAAAGAAATATTGAATTTAGGATAAACAAATTTTTTCGGACACTTATTTCGAAATATCTCCAAAACTATTGAGCGGATAAAAATTTGTTAGTGGAACGACTTCAAGCCAATTTTATTCCACATATTTTGGTGTACTATTTATATAAATCGTACATACCGTTCTCGAGTTATAGTGAAATATACTCGAGTAATCAGCTTATTTAGGGCGCAATATTAGACATGCCCATAAAAAAAATGTCGACCTGATGGGAGAAAACTGAAAGCAGATTCGAGTTTAGCATGCACATATATTTTTTATTTTTTTGGTTAAAATAAAAATCGGAAATTTAATTTTATTTACGGTAAACTTTAAGCTCCCCAGCATAACTAACAGTTATTTGCTTTCAAAAGACATAACACACAAATGGAAGTAGACAAACACAAAAAATAAAATAAAATGAAGAAAAAAATAATAATAATAATTGTGCTAATATTGATTGCTAAAGTTTAATGACATTTTCGCACGTAAGACAAAACATTTAGAGGCCAAGAACGTAAAGATTTGATTTATGTATTTCAAATTTTAAATTAAATACTACTAAACTAATTGTTTACGGTTAAAAGTTAAGAAGCTGAAAATTAAAATTTATTAAAATGAACTTTGCTTGAATATTTTCAAACTCAATTTGTACTTATTGAATAGGTAAGAGTCCTCAGGTTGTACCCTTCATATTTTTGATATTGTTTAGGCAACTCATTTGATTCGTGTCATTTTAATAGAAAACATACACTATATTCAAACAATCCAAGTTACGCTTTAATAATAATTTTTGTTTCTCAAAATTTTATGAATGAAACCAAAACAAAGTCAAGAGCTTCGGATCTAATGCATAGATTATTTTTTTTTTTGAAGTCTATTCAGTGAAAGTATGTAACTAATTAATGATGTTTATTTTATTTCTTCTTTTTTCTCCGTCTATTTATTTTTTAAAATATACTATAGATCTTTCTTTCATATTGTACAAATAAAGAAGAGAAAAATATAAACATGTCGGTAAAAAATCAAAACTTTTTTTTGGGTGTGTTACTTGGATTGTTAGTGTCAAAGTTATAAAATAATAAACATGAAAGTTAAAAAGATGCAATGGATAAAACTGATCATAATTTGCGCTACACACAGTTTATAAAATAATGTTTAAAATTGTTATAATTTTAATATCATTTAAAATATTTTAAAAGAAATACTATTAAATGTTGTCAGACTTATAACTGTTATAAATTTATTTTCTTTTTAAATAATAAAAAAAAAAATAATAAAACATGTAAAAAGAATGATGATTATAGCACTAATTCGCCCAAACCTTTTCCATTTGTAGACTAATCTAACATATTTTAGTAGTGGTAACTTAGAAAAACATTTGTCATGAACAATACTTACATGTATTGACTAGTTTTCAGTGTAGGGTGATTGTTGAAGAAATAAGAAAGATCTATTCATATACATAAGTATGTATTTTTTGTGAAATTTAAATTATAAAAATCTCATCACAAAATTCAGTTAAAGATAAAAAACTCTATTTAATTTCATACACAATTTAATTAAAATATTTTTGATTTATATACTCACATACATATGTACAATGTACATACATATGTATGTATATATTTACATTGCACTCCGATATTAAATATATTATTTGGTTTGTCAATGCTTTTTATTTTCTCTAAATAGAAGCTAAACTATGTGGTTTCATGCTGTGTGGAAAAAATAAATTTGATTTGTTTAAATTCATATAAAATTTTTGTGAATTTTTGAAAAACCCTCCAAAAAAGGTTATGTAATTGAAAGATTTAAAAATGTATATATGTATGTATATATATTTAATTATTAAATAAACATATATATATATATATATATATATATATATATATATATATATATATATATATATATATATATATATATATATATATATATATATATATATATATATATATATATATATATATATATATATATATATATATATATATATATATATATATATATATATATATATATATATATATATATATATGTATATATGTATGTATATATATTTAATTATTAAATAAACATG
Source organism: Protophormia terraenovae (assembly GCA_951394005.1). NCBI lineage: Eukaryota > Metazoa > Arthropoda > Insecta > Diptera > Calliphoridae > Protophormia > Protophormia terraenovae. The sequence goes on from OX596074.1 coordinate 152,556,923, forward strand.
TTAAGCCAATCAAATGTAGATAGTTTTAGAATTAAAAGGAATTAAATAACAAAGGAATTAATTCTCAGTCAATTCGGATACATGGTGTTAATATGTACAAAACATCTAATCCACTTTTTTTGGAATTGACTCTAGTACTCGCGATAAATCTCGTTTTATAAAATTTAGGAGGCTGCACTATATATTGAAGCATATCTCGAAAATTACTTGTCTGATTTTGTTAAAAGGAATATCCGAAAATTGCAATTAGAATTATCTTGAAGTCATTCTTACATTACTTATTAAAAAGGTCAACAGTTATGGATATATTAAGCGTTTCGTTTGAGAAAAAATTAAATTTTATACAAAATATGAAGAAAATTTTTTTTGAAAAATCATAAAAATTCGAAAGTGTCAAAAATGTAAATTTTTTTCTTTATCCATATATGTAGGTAAATTTGTTGCAAATAAATCAAGATATATTTTATTAAAATCAATGCATAAGTTCGGATTTTATTAACAAGTTAGTGAAAATACTCATTTTTACAAGTTACATAGAAAAATAAAATAATAAAATCGTTTTTTTTAAGTTTTTAATTTTTCTATGTAACTTGTAAAAAAAAACTTTGACAATTTATAAAATTTTAAAATTTAATTTTCTTAGAAAAAAATTTGTTGCAAATAAATCAAGACATATTTTATTAAAATCAATGCATAAGTTCGGATTTTATTAACAAGTTAGTGAAAATACTCATTTTTACAAGTTACATAGAAAAATAAAATAGTAAAATCGTTTTTTTTAAGTTTTTAATTTTTCTATGTAACTTGTAAAAAAGAACTTTGACAATTTATAAAATTTTAAATTTTAATTTTCTTAGAAATATATTTATTTTCACTTTTCTGAAAGTAAATATTAATAATCTTCATAAAAGTGAACTTAGGGGTTTAATTATTTAAGAAAAACCCGAAATACAGATTTTAGAATAATATACAGCTGCTTTTGTAAAAGCATCCCAGGATATTTTCTTTGTTAATTTGTATATTCGTGCTAGTAAAATTAAATTCATCAAAATAGAAATTTAGCAAATAAGAGAAAGACAATGAAAAAATTAACAAATTACTCCTTTCATAACGATTTATCATCTTAGACTTCAGGAAATGAAAAAGTCAAAAACTTTAAGTTATGAAATATTCTCGTGTTTTGACTTTTTTCTTAAAGAAAATCTATTGTTGAAATTTTTTTTTTTTTTTGGAAAATATGTGCACTAAATATATCTACAAACTGTAGTTTGCTGCATTTTGTACGAACATAAACTCTTTGCTCGTTTTTTAGTCTGTTAAAATTTTTATAAAGTTTTTAACAATTTTTGAATGCAATACAATAATGTTTGTTGCAATTGTTAAAATCTGTGTGTGTTAGTACAGTTAGTATTTGTTGTTGCTGTTGCTCTTTGATGAAACTTTAGTGCTGTCATGATTAATGTACTCGACATGGTTGCATCTTTTTTTGCATATACCATAGTGAAATAAGAAAGTGACCTCGTATGCACAGCTGATTTGCAATTTTTATTGCGTACCTCGCGAAACTGTCAAATTATTTTTGTATGTTATATTTTTTATTTTACTTTATTTATTTACTATTCTTCTTCTTCATTTTCTCAGTTTCTGCTCATAGCATTTTGACATTATATGCATGTACCACTTTATAATTTCACTATGGCATTTACGTAAAACACTCGAAAGCCTCGAAAGTATTGAGTTAAATATTTTTGAATGCCAATTTAAAACAATTGTAAAAGTAGGTCCGATTAGTACGTTTCTTATCATTTGTGGATATTATTGTTTATTAGCAGTTTTTCAGGAGATAAAACCTTCTAAAAATTACACATCTGATTTTTTAATCAGCGCCCTGGATATATACATATGTAGATCATATAGGCTATTGAACTCTTTACAAATTCATACTCTGAATAAATAAAGGACTTGAACCATGTAAAAATACTTAAATTTTACTTTATTAAATAATTAAAAAATTAAATCTTTAAAATTTAAATTTAATTAATACTTTAAATTTTCTAGAAAAACGCAGTTGATGTACAGAGGAAATCATGAACAGCTTTTTAAACAAGGAAAATAATTTAGAAACAAAATAGGTTATTCAAAATTCGTCATAAATTTTTAGGTTTGTAAATAATATAGGTCAAAAGAATAAATTTCCTCAATAATTCCCAAGGGTTTTATTTAATTGAAATGTTATTATATGTTGTTGTTTTATGGACAACTAGGATTACTATACTATTTTTTGATGGATGCCACTCACTTTTTGCGCCCATTTTTGTCATTTATTTGACTAGACTTATATGTCTAAACTGCTTTACCGATTTAAATGAAACTTGGCTATACATATGATATCCTTGAAGGAAGTGAAATTTCATTTGACCTTTATATATATATATATATATATATATATATATATATATATATATATATATATATATACGGGAAATTCTTCAAACTCGTTTACTTTTGATGTTCAAAAAAATGTCGAAAATTTTTAAACGGCACATCAACGATATTTAGTACCAATATTTCTTGGCTCTAGTGGAACACAGATCTGTTCGCGTGAGTGACTTTTACCGAACGGCATCAATGTTATGCCGGTTTAAGATAAAAATTTATAAAAAAAATTGCAAAAATAAATTATTGCATTTATGTACTCTACAATGCTGTATCTAAAATACAAATTAAAAATATCGCTATAAGTTAAGTATGCGTCGATATATAGCGATTTAATAATTATCAAACATTGTTATAAAATTTGCAAAGTTTAGTTTTTATTGGTGTAGTGTTGTTCATGTTCATCCATTTATTGCAAAATTCCAATTTTTTTTTAAATAAGTCATTATATACATTTTTTAATTGCACTTACTCAAATCTCTAAAGTTGCATTAAATGTAAAATCGTACTTTTTTTCGAACGCCATATTGATTTGGCTATATGGTATTAAATCAGATACACATTGACATATATCATCGCCAATTTTGATTAGCGCCTTGGGTGTGCCTCGACTATTTTTAGTGAAATTATATTTTCAGCGTAGGTAAAACTTTACACAGGAACTTATTTCAGTTTAAAATTGATTTATAGTGCCGCTATAACAAAATATACAAAATTTCTGAATTCTTTAAAATAGCTATACACGTTTAGCAAATTAATATTTTAAAACGCCACAATGATTTGTAAATGTCATTTGGAAAAATTCTGTGATAACGCTATACTTTAGCTTCACTGAAATAACGTTGCGAGTGTGCCTCGCGAAAAAGGCACCTCTTGGAGCCATTCACTTTTTTTCTCTCCAAGTTTGGGTATCTCTTACAGTATTTCTGTTGAGGGCACATTAAAGAGATATATGTCATATGATGCATAATTTCAAGAGCTATGGCTCTTGAGCTAGAGGCTATGTTTTGAATTTTGAAATATCTGAAACGGTGTAAAATCCCCAGTGAAAAAACTGAAAAATTTTAAAATTTTTTAAAATTTGGTTTCATGAATTTTTCTACAACACAATTTGACACTGGTTAATGGCACGCTAATTAAATACATGCTGGTCTTTTTTCACAAGTGTTTATAGTCTACATTAAAAGAAATAAAAAGAACTTGTTAGTTTCAAACACTTTTTTTGTGAATTTTTGACTTTGGCGGCCATGAGGTTAGCACACTTGCTACTGTCTACACAGAAAAAAGTAAAAATAGACTTCAATTACGAAATTTGTAATATTAATTAATTTTTAATTGATTTTGCTCCAATCATCAAAATGATAATATTAATAACTAGAATAATTGATATTATTATTACTTCTTTTCCTTAAATAGATGAAATGAGCGGAAAATTTTTGAAAATTTACTTAAATTTATTTTATTTCTGTACTTTTATAGACAAATATTTAGTTTTTATTTATATTTTATTAACAGCTGTCAATTTATTAAAAAACAAAACTGTAAACCAATTAGAAAATTAATTATATTAATAAATCATATAATTAAATTTCAATATAGAGTTAATTAATAATTTTATTAAAAAATTATTTGAAATATTTTTTTCTGTGTATCTTTAAAAGCAAATATTTCCTCTATTTCCTCATTTTTTTTAATATTTTTTTTATATACGTGTAACATGTCTTGCTAAGATCACGTCACAATATATTCATTGTCATTCCTATATACATCTTTGCTGTTTTTCTGTTCAGAATGGAATAACCGTCAAAAATCACTGGACAGTATTTTAGCACAAAATAAAAAAAATTTATTCACATTTAAAAAAAGGAACAAAACAAAAAACTTATTTCGCTATAAACTTAGTACTTAGTTATTATTATTATTTTTTATTACAGCTGCCAATCTCCTTGGCATACTTTCCACAAGTCCCATACAGCGCTCCACTGAAATAGCATACCAAGCTTTTTCCATTTCTGTCCATAAATCGGCCAAATTTTTAGGATTTGCTCTCATTACGTGCTGCTCCACATCTCGGAGATTGGGCTGGCCATTTTAACACGTTAATATCGTTCTCTTCCAAGCAACTCATCACTAAGTGTGAGGAGTGTTTTGGGTCGTTGTCGTGCATAAAACTCCACCTAAGTGGCATGTTGTCCTCTGCATAAGGCATCACTGTATTTAGTAGTATATTCTGGTATACATATTGGTCCATACGCGTATCAATCTTGCATATACGACCAACGCCATGCCCAGAAAAAGCTGCCCACACCATCACATTTCCTCTACCGAGTTTTATTGTTTTAGAAGTGTTCTTTGGATTGTGTTGCATGTTTGGAGGACTCCATACATACCTCTTACCATCCGATCCGAATCTGTAAAACATATATATATATATAACACTAAAAAGCAAAAATTTTAGTAAATAATTGTAATGACACAAATAATTTTCTTTTAAAAACAGTAGATATGATGTGCTAACCTCATGGCCACCACTGTATATATATATATTATATATATTTCATACTTTTTAATGAGCTTCTTATATGTTTTGTTATTAGTATAAGAAAAAAAAGGAACAAATGAGACGCCCTTTGGCCAAACTAACAATGGGTTTCTTAAGTAGACCTTAGAGATACTTCTTTCTTTACTGTTTTCTGCTGTTCTGTGGCTGTAATCGTTGCCGAAAAAAAAATGTGCTGAGACAATCTGAAAATTAATCATGTAGAAGGAAATTTTATGAAATGAGGCTTCATTGAGCTTTTCTTACATTTTCCTCTTAATGAGACTGTGTGTTTATGTGTGAAAACTTTTTCAGCTTTTTGTTTGTCTAATGAACTGTTATATTTTTTATACTTTTTTCATATGTATCTTTCCATTGTTTAATGAGGTTTGGTTTTTGTTGTAGGATATATACAAATTCACATATATATACATACATACATACATACTAGAATCACATCCCACAGATTTTCTGTTTCTAGCTTTTATGTTTTTAGGTCGTATTCATGATCAAATGAAGTTGATACATAATTACGACCCAAGGAAATGTAAATAATCTACTTGTAAGACTTACTGCGAGAATATGTGAAAGTGAATGAGATACTATTGTTTGAAGTAGTTTCAATTAAAGTTAAGAGAAGTGAACTTTGTTGGCCCACTAAAATTTGCATTTAACTAAGAAAAGTTTTGTGTCTGAGGTGTTGTAATAGTATTTTGGAGACTTTTTTAACTTTAAAGTTAATATTTGTTTTTTACTGTTCCCACTATAGGGTGCATATGTGTGTCATAAATATATATTTTTTTGCGTTATAAATGTAAATTTGTTTTTGTATACATAACATATCTTCAAATTTAAATACATATTCATATAATAAGTAAATGTTTTTTTATTTTTTATTTAGCATAAATTTTGAAAACAACAAAAAATACAAAACAAACTCTAAATACAAATGCGGAACAAGGAATGTTTTACAGTTTCCTCTTAAAATCAACCATGTGAAAAAATGTTAAATTAAACATAAACAAAAGTTTATTCTTATTCTACGCTAAAACCGTTTCTGTTGTTTTTGTTGTTCTTCATATTTATAACTTGAAAATTCTTAAAGAAAACACATTTTCCCTACAATAACTACAATATTTATTATTTTCAACATTTTAAAAGAGTATACACAACTTACAAATCAATAGTATAGTATGTATGTATTTAAATTTGTTTTCACAACCTCAAAATCTTCCTACAAATAAAATAATAATAATTTCTAATTATAGTTGAAAATAATTATATGTATGTATGTGTGCATCTATAAAATGATGATGGAAACAAAGATACAGTAAAAGTTATTGTTGTTGCCATGTTTTATTTCAGTGTCAAGGGGATTGCGATAATCGTGTAAAATATGAACATGACAAAAATAATACATAATAGAAAATCTTTAGTATCGGTATGAGCAAGTTATTTATACTATTATAGTATTTTATTTAGTTACTATGCCTTTTCCCACTTCCTTTCTTTAAGTTTGTCTTGACAATAATTAGTAAAATAAGTTGTTGTTTGTATTTTTGTTTATTATCACAAAAAATATTAATATCATACATAGGTAGATATATCTTCTATTAAATTTTATATATTTTATCTTGTCGATTCTTGTATTTTTGTAGGGAAAACATGTTGTTGCTGTTATTTTGAGATTTCTCCCCTCCAGTAAAAATTTATTTTGGTCTTGTTGTTTGTCTTGTGATTTATATTTATGACAACAGCTTCATTTTATTTTTAAGCAGGAGATAATACTACATCCTAATTTCATTTACAATAAAGTAGGAGAAATTATAGATTTGTAATACCAAAATTATTTGGGGATAAGACAATCTAATTAAGTTTTAAAAAACATAATAAACAGAAAATTCCTATGTAATAATTTATAGCGAATTGAAATTGTTTTATTCCTTTTAATAGAAAAAAAACTTTAATTTGATGTATGTTTAAGGTATAAATTTATCGTTTTTCGTGGAAAAATTTTGTTGAAAATAAATAAATATGTAATAAACAGGAAACCAAAATATGCAATTGCATGTTTTTTCCTGGAGCCATCGATTAAATATTTATTCGTTTCAGAACAAATAAATCATTTTGACATCGATTTGTTAGTGCATATTTTTACTCTAAACGGCATATTTTTGCATTTGGCGATTTTTAGTACATATTTATAGCATATCTTGTTATTTTTAGGTCATATTTAACCCTTTTAGAGCATATTTTGGAATTTTAAGGATAATTTTTTATACCTCATCAAATGATTTTCAAATTAGATTAAAAAAAAAATATAATGAAATTAATTTTAATGGATACCATTTTAACGTTGAGGAGCTTGTCTTGTAGCAACTAGATTGAATAGCATATGGAGCCCTAACCGCGAAAATGTCGTAAGTTCAGAAAACAAAACTTTACAGGAGAAGCATTTTTGTTATTGTTTACACATTGTTATATCTATGAAAAATGTCACGATAAAATTACTTTCGCTATAAATCTGAAATGACACTTCATCATTTTGACAGATAATGTAAATGATTCTAAATTCTAGATTTTCATCAAAACACGAACTTCGAAAATGTTATCGGTTACGATATTTTGGCGATAAGTGATAATATCTGAACTAATAATGGTGTCTAGAATTATATTGATAAGAAAATGGAAGATCAATAACGTTTTTATGAGATACAGAAAAAAATGGGAAATCAAATTTCAACGCGGATAATAAATTTCAGTTTTGCCTTATTTTAATAAGGTTGAAATATTAATAAAACCCTTTGTTTTAATGACAAAATTATGTTTTGTTTAAAAATTATACAAAAATCTTTGTTTTTTAAGAGCATATTTTCGCGTTTTTTAGAGCATATTTTCCGTTCTTTACTGCATATTTAATGCGCATAAAACCCATTTGTTTAGAGTATATTATGGTTTCCCTGGTAATAAATATATGTATGTTTAAGTAAATTTATATTACATATGAAAGACTTTTGTTTACATTTTAGCAGTTAATAAATGTATTTTTAAATTATAAATCAAAATAAATGTGATGCTAAACTAATAAAATAGCATTAGAAATGATTTATGGAAACCGGTACAGTAAAATATTTTACAAATGAATATTAATTGCGCAATATGAACAAAGAAATTTACACAAAAACGTGTATAATCCGATTTCATTAAAACTAAACCAATACAAACAATTAATAAGTCTGGACTTGTGTCCATTAAATTTGGTGAACAAACATTCTAGTTATTTAATAGTTTCTTTAAAAAGTTTTGTTTTTGGAAACATAAAGACATTTTGATTTGTTTATAAACATTGAGTATTTTGCAGCACCATGATATTTTATCTGGCTCCTCTGGCTTAAAATGAACAACTCACAAAGATGCTACAATAGAAAAATTTAAATTTTATATCTAAATGTTTATGACAATTGTGTCTTATAGTGCGCGCCAATCAAAAACAGCTGTGCAACTGCTTGAAAAATAATATTTGATTTTTGTTTCCATCAACAAATATTGCATGCACTTTTTTCTTTTGCGTTTTTTATTTAATGTTCTTTTTCTTTTTACTAAATTGTGTCATGGATGCACACTAAAAACAAAAACTGCAAGCAATGTATTTTTCACAATAATAGAACATGAACTACTGCATATAGAATTTTTCATAATCAAAATAAGCTAAATTATATTTTTTCCTGAGCTGCAAATGAATCAAACCGTTTTTTGGTTTCACACAATTTTAAGAGTTTTAAATTTTACATCATACATATTTTTGCATATTTTGATCATTGCACCATATTTTTCTTAAAAAATCGTTATTTTGTCGTTTAATGATTTTATTTTTGGAAAACGATTTATTGTCGAAAAACTCTTCAATGTTCAATGCTACCCCGCATGGCCCCTCCAGAAATCTGGAATGAGGTAACATTTGATTGAAATCAGACCACGTTTTTAAATGCCACATAATGAAATGATCATATCAGTCTAAAAAAATCAAATCATAATAACGATTGTTGCTGTTAGTTAACTTTAGTATATAATAATAATATTAATAAATTGTTGTATTCTACTTGATTTATTTAATAATATTATTTGTATTTGTTTTTACAGATTTTTGGGTCAAACATTACTTGTGGTTAAATATAGTTTTCGAAGAAAAGGTGAAGTAGTATCAGAAGATTCTACTGTTCAAATTTAAACGGTAGCAAAATGGTAAGTATTTCTTAACTTTTAAATTTTATTTATTTAATAACACTGGTCGAGAAAAAAATACAACACCATATACGAATAGTTGAACATGATGTATTTTGATGTATTAAACACGAATCTGCTTTCAGTTTTTTTTCCATCAGTTCTGGATTTTTTTTATGGGCATGTCTAATATTTCGGCCATAGTAAGGCCATTACTGTAGTATATTTCCTTAAACTTAAGAACGGTGTGTACGATTGACGTAAGTGATACACCAAAAGATGCATACTAAAAATATCTTCAAATCTCCCAAACTTAATTCTTTATGTGCTCAATAGTTTGGAAGTTATTTTGAAATTCTTGATTTTATTCACAGTTAAGTAAAAAAAAAAAAATATATATATATATACATATAAATACAGTGTCTCACATAAGTTAGTGAATTTTAATTTTTAAATAAAAAATTAGTTATTTTTAGTTATAAAAGTAGGTAAATAAAAAATAATATTTTTTTTATGAATGGGATTTTGTTGCCTGAGTTGTCTTCTACCAAATGCTGCAAAAAGTAGCACAAAATGTTGAATCGTTTCCGAGAAATTGAAAAAAATAACACGTGCAGTCATTTCAGGTACCTCACAAAAGTATTTGAATTTTTTAATTTTTTTATATTTGAAGATACTCAAAATACAAAAAGGCAAAAAAAAGATATGTTTTTTATATTAATTGTTATTAATTATTAGTGTTAAGCGTTTGCTAATTCTTTTTATAAATTTGGGGGGGGTAAAATTTTAGGGAAATTAAGCGAAGTTTCTTTACATGTATCTTACAAAAGGGAAAATTGGAATAATCGGGTAATTTTTCCTAAATTATTTCTTAAATTTAATTTTTTTATTTGGAAATATAAATGGACTTTTTCATGTCTTCGAAAAATAATTTTTACTGCAAAAGTTCTAAATATTGACATTCCAAGCGGAGTACGTAGTTTCATTATGTTGTTAAAAATTAAAAAATGTTCAACATTGAGCCTATTTTACTGAAGTATTGGTCCACACAATTTAACAAAACTTTCAGATTGTGTTTCTGTAGGTATTAGCTGTTATTAAATGGGAGATTTAGATACTTGCTACAAAAATACAGAGAAATTGGAGCCATAGTGTAAAACGCGACAAAAGGCATATTTTAAGTTACATAACTATATGACTTTCAAGGTATACGGGAAACTATAAAAAGGTAAAAATACCCGAAAAAGTTTACTATTCTGTTAATATTACTTATGTTGATGAAAATAAAGTTAAACATTTTTCGGTACAAAATTTCTGGACGGCAAGTTATTGATCCAAAAATAATATGGCTAAGTAATTAGAAAAATAAACCCAAGTACAATTATGTCGGGGTATATATTGGAGCTATATCATAAAGTCAGGAATTTTAGCCTTCAAATTTATAATTAGCTATATATCGGGAAGATATTCCCCAACATTTTTAAATAAATTTTTGATACGTAGGGTACCAAAATGGGCTTGATATTTAAGGTATTCTATTTTTAATGGTGCCATGCCTCATAATTATCGACTTGGACCCTTCGTATATGGGGTTTTAACAAAAAAACTCATAAGGAACAAAAACCTTATTATTTTTTCACTATAATGACAAAAAAATAAAATATTGTTTTGGTCATTTATAGAGGAAAAATAGGCGTGTTCTTCCTAAATCAACCTTCTAAGTCCATTAAATATAAAATTGGACCAAAAATCCCCCAAAATTTTACCATTCGAGAATGGTTTGTCAAATTTAGACTATAAACCAAGAACCGTTTACACGATTTTGATAAATGATACACCAAAAGACGCATACGAAAATTGTCTTCAAGTAATGTCAACAATATTTTTTATTCGCTCAAGAGTTTCAGAGTTATGGATCAAAATTTTCACGATTTTTAATTGTTCTTGGTACTAATTACTAAATAACTACGGAAATATTAATTGAAACCTATTTGTTTTTATTTAAGACGAAAAATTTTTTTTCCCACTAGTGTATCTCCACTTAACTGTAGGTATGCATGAGTATCCTAACTTAAATGTGAATGCAATAATGATTTGTGCATCAATTTTTATGATACGTGGCTTTATTTACTCGTAGTTTTGCCAGCTTTGAGATAAAGATGATAAAGTGAAACATTTTTGATATTTTTACTTTTAAAAAGAAGTTTTAGTAAAAAAAAATAATAAATCTTGAATTTAGCATGAACAAATTTTTCGGACACTTATTTCGAAATATCTCCAAAACTATTGAGCGGATACAAATTTGTTAGTGGAGCCACTTAAAGCCATTTTTATTGCACATATTTTGGTGTACTATTTATATAAATCGTGCGTACCGTTCTCGATAGTCAAATATATTCGATTAATCGACTTATTTAGGGCGCAATATTAAACAAAAAAAAAAAAAAAAAAAAAAAAATGTCGACGTGATGGGGGAAAACTGTAAGCAGATTCGAGTTTAGCCTGGAGAATTCCATCTAGACAACATATATATATATATATATATATATATATATATATATATATATATATATATATATATATATATATATATATTTTTTTTTTTTTATACCCACCATCAAAAAGATGGGAGGTATATTGATTTTGTCATTCCGTGTGTAACATGTCGAAGGAATCATCTAAGACCCCACAAAGTATATATTTTCAGGGTCCTGGTTCGATTCTGAGTCGATCTAGCTATGTCCGTCCGTCTGTCCGTATGCTGAAAGCAGGATAGAGCTCGAACGGGATAACGTAGGGGGACGAAATTTGGCACTTTATCTTATATAAGGTTTGTTTGGGATTGAAAATGGGCAAAATCGGTTGACAAACAAAAAAGTTATGGGCTAAAAACTAGAAGCACAGGGTGTATGTTTTAAAGTTTTCGGCTGATATTTCTTCAACAAAAGCATGTACGACATCGAAATTTTGTACGTATAGTTTGGGGATCAATATAAACTTGAAAACCAAAAATTGGCGTGGTCCGCCCACTTTACCACCCACCTCCCATATAAGGTGAAAATCAATGAAATTGTGTTCAAATAGTTCAAGGGCAAATGTAAACTCGGAAACAAAAAATGGTCGTGGTCCGCCCACTTTACAGCCCCCCCATATAACGTAAAATTTGAAAAAGTTGATGGTGGGTATATAGATTCGGCCGGGCCGAATATAATTCACGCTTGTTTTTTTTTGAAAAACATTTTTTTGTCGACCAGTGTAATTAATATGGATATACTGGAATAGTGATTATATTTTCAAAAATGTTATTTGTATTTGCTCATAACATTTCATTAAATTACGAACACACTTTTGTCCCAATGCAATATTATAAAATTTTTAAACACCTTAAAATTTTAATTTGTTTACTAAAGTTATATAGAGATTTTATGTTTTTAATGAAGTTCAAGAATCTCGGCCCATTAAATTAAACTTATGTAATTTTCGGAATTAATCATTATATACAGTGAAAGCTCCCATAGCGGACAGCGACCGTCACGCTGATTTTGTCCGTTATCGGGAGATGTCCGTCTATGGGATATGGTACATAATTTTTTTTTATATACAAGGGGTAATTCAGTATTATATCTTTTTATTTCAAAATCCAAAATTGATTGTAATTAATTAACTGATAGATATACATATTCTTATTTATACATAATTATCGTCAACTAATATGCAAATGGCCGTAACCACTTAAAAACTATGCATATTTTAACCTTAACGGCATATTTTTGCATTTGCTGATTATTAGTGCATATTCATAGCATATTTTGTTATTTTTAGCGCATATTTTTGCATTTGCTGATTTTCATATTCATAACATATTTTGTTATTTTTAGGGCATATTTAATTCTTTTAGAGCATATTTTCACATTATAAAATGTTTTTCAAGTTTGATTTTATAAAAAAAGACAACAAATAATAATAATAATAATAATAATAATAATAATAATAATAATAATAATAATAATACATTTTAAAATTAACTTTAATCGATACTGTTTTATCGTTGAGAATTCTGTCTTGTGCATATCGAGCCCTGACCGCGAAAATGTCGTAGGTGCAGTAAGCATTTTTGTGATTGTTTACATATTGTTATATGTATGAAAAATCTGAAAATCTGAAATGACACTTGATACGTCGATTTTTGACAGATATATAGATTTTCATGAAAACACAAATTTCGAAAATGTTGTCGGTTACGATATTTTGGCGGTTAGGGATGAATATGATAGTTTTGATCATTTCTGAACGAATAATAGTGTCTAGAATTAGATGGGTAAGAAAATAGAAGATCAATAACGTTTTTATGAGATACAATAAAAAAGGTGAATCAAATTTTGACACGGTTGGTCAATTTCAGTTGTTCCTTATTTCATAACATTGAAATATAAATAAAACTCTTTCTTTTATTGAAAAACATAATTTTGTTAAAAAATTATGTTTAATAAATCTTTGTTTTTTAAGTGCATATTTTTACGTTTTAGAGCATATTTTTAGTTTTTTACTGCATATTTAATGCGCATAAAACCCATAAAACCCCCCCCCCCCCCCCCCAAAAAAAAAAAAAAAAACAGATGCTTGTATTTTGTTAGTGTAAAACTACTGCACATAATGTCAAAATGCTATGAAAAGAAAATGAGAAAATAAAAGAGAAGAAGAGTAAAAAAAAAAACGAGAAAACATTTTGCATTCGAATACGAAAACAATTTGACAGTTTCGAGAGGTACGCACATGAAAAATTGCAAATCAGCTGTGCTTACGTGATCACTTTCTTATTACACTATGAGGAAAAAGCATAAAATTCATACCTAAGTATATCTTTAGGGAAATTTTGAGTTAAAACAGTTAAAGTTTATGTAGTTTTAGATGAGAAAAAAAAAAAATTTGCACTGGTATCCAACTAGATAAAACTATGTGTATTTTTGTATACTGTACCATTTTTATTTGCAACTCTGTCGCCTTTTCATATTCATGTGAATTTAAACCATTAAGTAGGTCAACAAATACTGGAGAAGCAGTTCGTAATCAGTAAAAGTGTGTTTTTTTTTTTTTTGGATTATCTATATACACTAGGGTGTTTCAAAATGTTTCCGAAAAACTAAGATATGCCAAGTTTTGAACTGATTAAATAAACTTTAGAGGTAGCTTAAAAATGCTGACTTTTGAAAAATGATTTCCTTTTACCGATCATAAATAATTAATTTTAAATGCTTTTTTCTGGGTTTATATCTTGTTAAATTCCACGCAATAAGAGCTTTCTAAAATTCCTAAGATCAAGAAGATTGGATAACTAATAACATAATAGTTATTAAAATAAAATTATCGGAAAATACATAATTTTCGGGCAAATAGACCCCGAAAAATAAGATTTCAACCAGAACTTGAAGCAGAGAAACGAAACTTGCCATGTAGTTTGCTATTGACGTTTTATATATCCTGTAAATAATTTTATTATCCATAATTGTTGTAGTAGTGAAAAATACGCGGGTGAATTATACGCAAAACAAGATATTTTTGTGAATTTTGATCGTGAATATCCTACGCTGATCACAAGTGATTATCAAAAAATTTTGACATGATACCAAGACAAAACCATATGCCGAGTTTCGTTTCTCTCCCTGAAATTTTGGATCAAATCTTATTTTACTGGGTTGTATTTGGTCGAAAATTATGCGTTGTACGTACATTTATTTTATTAATTATGATATTATTAGTTGTTAAATTTTCTTCATTTTGGGCATTTTAGAAAGATAATAAACTGAAGAATTCAAAAAGTTAATTACGAGGAAAATGTAAGTTCTAATGAATTACTCATGGATGAACTGAATAAAAAAACAAAAATTTTTAATATTTCAATCGCTTTGAGCCACCTCTAAATATGTTCCAATCGAACATTTCTAGGGGGTGAGATTGAAATTTTAAATACCTTTATTTTCTTCCATATAAAAGAGGGCCACCCTAATGGTACATATATTTATATATCGTTATAATTTTTTTTTAAAAACATACTTTGGTTACTTCCCCTTAACAGGTTGATTTTAAACTATACGCATATCCAATTGTTTAAAAGTATTTATTAATACTTTATTCTTTATCTTTTAAATTTGTGTAAATACAACGTAACCTAAAGCATTTTTTAAGATATATGGTGTATTAAATAGAATAGTTAAAAGTTATAGAACTTTTAAATATATAGACATAAGACTGCAACAGTATTTGGCTTTGTGTTGTGTTTTTAAGTTGTATGCCTGCAGTAATTATTTGAGATATTTTTGTTGTGTATTAAAGTGTTTTATTTCAAAAGTCTTAAATAGTGCTAAACATTTTTTCCTTAGTAATTTTTATACATATTTATAAATGTTGCTATTAATTTTATAATCAAAAGTAATAAATTTGTATCTACATAACTATTACATTTAAAATATTCTTATTAATGAGCTGAATATAGGGAAATTACAACGAATTGTGTATATTTTTTATATTTATGCAAAAACTACTGCTGCTCGTTGTTTTTATACCCTACATCACCATAGGTGGTATGAGTATTATGCGTTTGTGCTGATGTTTATAACGCTCAGAAAAACTCATCGTTCGCCTCAGAATCATTTCCTGAGACGATATAACGAAGTCCGTCTGGCTGGCTGATATGTTAACAGCTCTTAGTGTTACAACTTTTTTTTTATGTAAGTACATAAATATTAAATTTTTAAACTTAAATTTGTAAAAAGAATTTATGATGATCTCAACATAATTTATTAACATTTTTAACTGTTTCAATCTGAATGTTGATTGTTGGTACTTATTACATTATACATACATTTGCATTTGTTCTTTACTGGTGTTCTAAATTGTTCTCAAACCAAGTTCTGACTATAATACATATATCTCATACACAAACACACAACTTCTAATTTATAAATTATAAGTTGTGTGTTTGTGTTTGAGAATGCAGTCTCTATTTAAATTTCATTTGAATTTAAAGGAACATAAATTTACATTTAATTTGGGCAGCAATTGTGTTTTTATAAATTTTATTTTGATAATCATGTAAAAATAGATACAGATGTGATACGATGTTTGTGATATTATGTTTGATCATAATATTCATATCATTTCATGTTTTTTGGATTATTTTTAAAAATGATCATTCAAATATTGTATTATGATGCTTGCCATTTAAAACTTATAAAAAAGTGACCCGAGTTGAGCATTATTAAGCATATTTGTAATTTGTTTTATAAATAACAAAAACTAGCCTTATAAAAATGGTTTGTTTTTCTAAATTAATACCGAATATCGATAAAATTCCCCTTGTGTTTTAAACTAGAATATAAAATATTATAATAATATTTAAGTCTATAAATTCAATTTTATTTCTTAGGCTTTAATTTAATCTTAAAACCATCTTTCGATTGTATAAATGGCGGCTTATTATAACAGATTTCCAAATTATTAGACTGTATCGCCTCCATATGAAAATTAAGGAAAAGCTTGACCAGTACACACTTAACCACCAATTGAACAAAGTGTTGAGCTTAAAAAAAGATCGAAAAAATTTATTATTGTAAAGAAAAATTCAATATAATTGCTGCCTACCTATACATGTTTTAGCTCCCAAGCCGAAACTAATCAAGCTTTCACCCTTGTTGCCATTACTATCATGCACAAAACGTTGCGGTTTAAAGCTTAAAGGATCCTCAAAATATTTCTCATCTCTTTGTATGGCCAATAAAGGTATAATAAAGGATTTTCCCTCACTTAGAATATGTTTGCTACCCGGAATTTGAAAATCTTTGCGGCAAACACGTTCAATTAATGCTACACTGGGATACTTGCGTACGGTTTCTGTTAAATACATTTTTAGTAATTATAATATAACTATGTGTATTTAACTACTAAATCTAAGTATTACCTTGTATACACAAATCCATTAGTTTCAATTGTTTTAAACCTTCGTATGATAATTGCGGCTGCTTATCATTCTTATCATTTATCTGCGTGTGAGTTCTTAACTCATCAATAATTTTATCCTTTAGCTCGGTTTGTTGCAAAATTTCATACAATGTGAAAAGAGCTGTTGATGCCATTGTTAACATACCGTTTTCCAACAAATGTTCGGTTATGTGTGCTAATTTATTAATTGATAAGAGCTTTTCCCTATCAAAGAGATTCTCAATATGCCAACTAAGTTTTTCTTTTTGTTCGATATCGTTGCCATTACGAAATTTAACTAGAACTTGTAAAATATCTTTTCGTATTATGCCACCCTCTTCGCGTCGTTCTACATTTTCACGGATGACATCACGAAGGCGATAGGTCAGTGATGATTTTTTGGGAATCCGATTATATGTGCTAGATGAAGAGAAAAATGTCGTGAGCAATTAAGTGCAATTTAAAGCGATAACTTAAAAAAAGAAAGAGCATAAAATACACTTCATATCAAATTTTTCTTAAATGCAACTAATTTTACGGAAGTTTTCTTTGTAAAATTGATACCACGGCCAATTTGTTAATATTGAAGATATTATATATTTCTGAAGTTATGAATATTTATGAGATTTTTTGTTTAGATGTAATTTAGATCAGTAGTTCATAATCCAATAAAAAAATAATAGAATTCAAATAAATTTGTAAAATAAATTTTAATTTTAGTTATTTATTTGTTTCTAAAATGTTTGGTAACGATTTTGTTCTCTTTTTCAAATCTTCTTATGTATGCAACTTCTACAGATATAATATAGATTTTTGAAAATGTATTGCTTTATTAGATTTTAATATTGAAAAAATAGAAATTTAATTTAGTTTGAAATACTTAATGTTGGTTAAATTTGTTCATTGAACTGACTTTATTTTTTTACAACAATTAATTTTTGCTTTGTCATTACTGGATTTGAAAAATACTTTATTTCTTATCTATAATTAAAAATAAATATTTTACTTAAATGATGTTGGTCAATGGAGTTAATAAATATACTTACTATGAATTAACAGATGATTGGCGTATGGAATAATTTAAATATTGTTGAAATATTGAATCTGTTTGTTTGAAAAGATCAATCTCTAAGCCATAGATTAAATTAGCGATAATATTGACAGAATAACTAAAATAAAAAATATAAATAAAATGTATTTAAATAACGAAAATACACATACTAACACACTTATTAATTTAAATTCAATTAATGCATAATATGTATAAATTAATTCTAAAAGAAAATTAGAAAAAAAGAAAATACAAACGCAATTTCTTATCAACACTACATGTTAGTTATACATATTAGTAAAATCAAAAAGATATACAGGTACATATATGTACATATCTATGTATTTGCACTTATGTACTTTATTGTACTATATATAATTTATATACTTACATTCTAAACAAATTTTGCATATCAATTCCTTCTGATGTTTTACATTCCTCCGAAGTTACGGCAACATTCAAATGATTTAACGCGTTATCCCCGACCTTCTCAATATTACGAAACATGGCCTCTAAGCGGGCAGCATTAAATATTGGTGATATTTTCTCCATTATATTAAATTTACGATATCCTCGTATATAATCCCATTTGGAATCATTAAAATTACCATAAGGATTCTCCAATATGGCACGAGCCAATGAAAGATCTCTTATAAGCAAAGTTGGATGAAACAGGAAATATATTCCTACAAAACGTTCTTTACCGGCACGATAAACTTCATTGATGGCATCGACATGATGGAACTCACGTTTGTAAACTAGTTTCAGAAATGACCAAGTCAAATTGGATTTCTCATGGGGAAATCCTTTTCGTCGCCAATAACTATAGACATGTCGCACAGATAAAAATACTAGAGTATATACTAAAATCGGTATGAGTAACCACATTTTATTAGTTTCAAGTCGTTAAAGATTCGTTGGGGAGACGCGTTTACGTTTCTCTTATGATATGTTGCCTTCTTCGTTTTTCGAACTGTTTGTTATAAGCTGTACTGACAAACTGTTTCAAAAATAAAAATATAATTTGCAATTTTTCAGAGAAAACGAAAGTTCCCGCCGCCTGCCATATTATCCGTCATTAATTTATTTTTGTTACGTATGTATTTACGAGTCACTTGCTGCGGCCATATCTGATGGTAGAAATATACTTATGTGTGCATGTATGTAGAAGAGAAATACAACAAAAATAAATGTTTATAATCATCTGTCTGTCCTTCTTTTTGGTTTGGAATTTTTGTCCAGAGCCTTAGGCAATTACATGCAAGGTATACTTTTATTTTTTTAGTGTTGTCAAACTCGCGGTTTTAAAAAACGTTTTGTTTTATTCACTTTATTACCAACCAATTTAATTTATAAACAGATAAAATAACATGTGCAGCCTAATATTGTTCCCCCTAATTATACTATTATATTAGTTTCTAAAGAATCAGCAATTTCATCCTATACCATCAAATAATATGTGTTTTGTTACGATTTTCCAAATATACATGGGATTTATAACTAAAATAAATTTTAACAACACTTTTTTCTTAAACAGAATTCCTTCTCCGTATTTTATGTCGAACGATAATTTTTCTTCTAAGTTTTTTTTTATTTATTTATTTTTTAATTTTGTTGTTGTGGTCTTTTTTGGGAATACAAGATTAGAGCTTCTTCATCAACTTTTAAAGACTTGACTCAAAAATAGCCATATGTATGTATGAAAAAATACTGATTATTATTTTGTTCTCTCTCTCTCTCTCTCTCTCGCTCTTTCCCGTTTTTTTCCGAACAAAAACTGCAATATTTAATTATTTTTTATTATTTATTGTCTTTGATGTTTAAGCTCAGTATGCCTACTGTATGGCCATTGGAAACATTTCAGTCCAGTTCTCAGGTTTTAAAACGTTATCTGTTATTTTCTTTGTTAACTTTTGTTTACATCTGTTTTCATTATCAGTGCGATTATCAATTGCTTTATTTCATATTCACAAAAAAATAATATTAAAGTAAAAATAAAAAATAAAAAAAAAATAAATAAAACATAAAACATAAACAATACCAATCTATCTCAATGACAGCAACACTATACCTGTTTATTTATTTATCAAAGTATGAGTAATTTATCCTTCCGGTTGTTATACTCAAACTCATATTCTCACTCTTACCCGTATTTGTTAGTATAGCAGTATGTATTTGTCTACAATGTCATTATCACATGACAAAATATAATGTAACTTATTTTATTTGCTTTCATGTATACATCTTTGAAATTGAAATTTGATATTTAAGCGTATCTTGGTTAATTCATGTTCGGTTTTTAGTAAATTATTGAGATTGTAACTAGACCATAGATCAAAGTGTTTGATTGAGATTAAGTTCCTCTAGTAAAATTTAACAATTAAAGAATTTAAAAAATAAATATTTAGAAATTAATAACAACAATTAGAGAGGTTAAGAATAAAAATTTTCTGCGATACATTTCAACGTAATGGTAGCTTAATTAATAATAAATTTTTGGTCCTTTTTCAAAATAAATCATAATAACATTTAGACAAAAACCCAAAATTTTAAGTATAACTATTTTTTTTGTTCTTACTTTTCTAAGACCATGTTTTAAGGAAGTTATAAATTTTCTATAGTGAAAAAATTTTACAACATTGCTGTGTCAAATGAAAACTTTTTTCAATTATAAATTGAATTTTTAAAACAAAAATACACACAATTTCATATAATTTGTGTATATATATTTTTTAATTCAATTATTTATATTATAAAATAAGAATTTAATTTTAAAAAAGCACTAAAATACACAAACGATTAGAAATATTTTATTGTTGTTCCTTTTTATTATAAAATTTATGTTTGTCAATATTTTCTATACATTTGTCAAAAATCTATGTAGCCCTATGAGCTCATGAAATTTTATTCACCTCGTAGACTTCAAAATTTTACTTTTCTACATATGCGCTACAGTTTGGCAAACACTCTAATTATTAAAAGTGTCTTACAAATCATGTTACAAAAATATATCAAAAATTAAATAAATGTTATTATACTAAACAATTTTCTAACAATTAACTTTAATGTTTCATTGCACTTTCAATAGATCATGAAACTACAAAATAGTTTTTACCATCTCTTTGAAAGTCCCACTTTTAAACCATCAACAGGCACTAAAACTGGTGAAGTATGAAATTTGTATTCGACTTCTTTACGTTTCATTTGTTCAATATTGAAATTTGCTAAAATTTTGGCCAAAGCTACCTTCACATTTATAATACCCATACGTTGAGCTAAAATAAAAAAAAAATATATATATACAAAGAAATATTTAAGTTTCATTCAGCCTTTAAAATTAATTTTACAAAAAATTCCTTTTTTTATTCGAACTCGAGTCTAATATAGCAGAAATTTTATTGGAAACACACAAATATTTATCTACATATTTCAAATGGAAACATTTTGTATACAACTCACCTATACAATGACGTGGTCCTTCGCCAAAAGGCATAAAGGCCACTGGATTATAATCCATGACCTCTTCAGAGAAACGTTCTGGCTTATAATCCAAAGGATTAGGAAAGTAGTCTTCATCATGGTGTATACCCAAAAGAGAAATTATAATGCTAGTACCTTTTTTAATAGTGAAATTTGTACCAGGCACTGTAAAATCTTGTGTGCATTCACGATTCAAAAATGGCAAACCAGGATATTTGCGAGTAGTTTCTGCCACAAGACAAATTAAATTCAGTTATTTATTTTAAATAATGAGTTATTAATTTACAGTTACATTTACCCATAACACATAGATCCAAATATTTCATATCTTGTATTGCTTCATATGTCAGTTTATCTGAAGGCTTTAAGCCATGTTTTTGCAAACACTCGTCAACTTCGTTTTGAGCCTTTTTTAATATTTCCGGATACATGGCAAATTCGTAAATGGTAAATGATGTTGTTGCTGCTGTTGTCTCTGAGCCAGCAATGTAAAATAAAAATAATTGAGCTGCAATCATTTCAATCGACATGGACTTGAGATTTTCAGCCGCTGTTTCAATTTGCCATAAACCATCATTATCATCACTAATTTTACCCGTATTACGCAATTGTATTAATAATTGTAATATATCCTTTCTAACCACTCCATTTTTCTCACGGAATTCGATGGTTCTCTTGACAATATCTTTTAAATTATACACAATATTGTCTCTTACACCCAGAGAGGCTAACAAGTGGGCAACTCTAAAAATAATTTAAATTTAATTGTTAATCATTGTATTTGTTGCACTTGCTTATTTGGATTTGAAACTTACGGCGGACAGACAAAACTCATTATGTTTCGTATGTTCAAAAGGACTCCAGTTGATGAGAAAAGTCTATCACTTAATTGTCTAAATTCATTTTTAGGATTAGTAAAACTGTCAATGTCTAGACCGAATATAACGGAGCCAATAATATCAATTGCATATCTGCAAATAATATAATTCTTGTTGTTAATTAATAAAAAGTGTAGAATTACTAAAGCTATCTTTACTCTAACTGGGTATTGACTCCAGTTGAATCTAAAATATGTTTTTTAACTCATTCACAAAATTTTAGTATCGTAAAAGTAGCTTCAGTTATGAGTTGTACAAATTTAACCTACGTGGTAGTCAAACTTTTTATTTCCAAAGTATGAGTTTTTCCATCCTCCAATTGTTTGTTCAAATGATTTACCAACTTATTGGCTACATCATCAACCGTACCAAACATACCCTTTAATTTTCCTGATGTAAATGAAGGCGTTAATTTCGCTCTCAATGTGCGCCATGTTTGTCCTTTAAGTGTAAATAAATTCGCAGACATCGGATCGTTCTTTTCATCAACATAAACCCCACGATCATGAAAACTCATAAAATCTGTTGTCATTATTTGACGTACTAATGCAGCGTCTCTCA
Organism: Protophormia terraenovae; assembly: GCA_951394005.1. Lineage (NCBI taxonomy): Eukaryota > Metazoa > Arthropoda > Insecta > Diptera > Calliphoridae > Protophormia > Protophormia terraenovae. The sequence continues at coordinate 152,580,063 of OX596074.1, forward strand.
GAAGAATGGCCGGCTTTATAAACAAATAAATACCCACAAACTTCTTGGTATATTTCCTATAAAGATCAGCCATTACTAAACCGAAGGCTCTTTCTTTACGTTTGACTTTCAATAGGGATCCATAGGGAATTTTAGGTTCATCGTATTCAATACGCAAACGTTGCCACAAAGAATAATGATGCCTTATCAAGAAATATAAAATACTTGATAATAAAATTAATAGAAATATAAACATTTTAATTTTGTTTAACGAAGATGTTTTAAATATTTAATTATTTTTAATAACGCTATTAAATGATTTTGCACATCTATCCGTTAGTATGAATAGAAATAAACTAATCAAGAAACCTGACAATTTGATAACTTGTTAATTATTACAGAGAGTATGAATTCGGATTTGTTTTCTATTATCAATTAAAAATTTACCCTACAATATGCAAATATATTATTTATATATTCATTTAAAATATACATGTACATTAGAGTGTCCCGAGGAAAGACTTTTTCGAGCTTAATACGAACAAATAATTAAAAAAATTCGCTAGAAGACTTTTTAAGGCATTTTGATAAAAAAAATTTTAGAAAAATTTGGAAAATTATATATTATCAACAGTACTTACTACAATGAAAATTTTTAACATTTTAGCCATAAAGGAAAAAAAAAAAATCATAATTTTCTTATCCCTTTTTTAAGAAAAATATCGACATGTTTTTTGTATGATGTACTAAAATGACGTTTTATGGACCAACATTTTTTAGCAAATTTTTTAAAATATTTTTTTTTTTTATAATTGGCTAAAAATTACGAATTTTTTGATACCCATTTCAAGACAAAACTCAATACTTTTTTTTGGACGAAATGTTCTAAACCCGTGACATTCAATAGCTGGTAGGGAACTGAAGATCAACTTTAAAATTTTTTTAAATATTTTTTACATATTAAGCTAATTTTTACGCATCGTTTTGTCTACAGGACACTCTAATGTACATATGTATCTTTTGATTTAATTGTTGTAGATCCATTTCAATATAAATATCTCGAAAACTATATCCATATTCCGAAAATGTTCGATATCGGTTATTTAATATTCCAATAAATATTTTTTTAAGTTCATATATATATGAAATAAATGAAAAGTTAAACTAGAAAAACTTTTATAAACATTTAATAAATTTATAATTCCATTTGTTATAGATAAGGTTTGTAGAGTATACAAATTTCATGTTTTACGAGAACTTTGTTAAACTTGTATTGTTTACTCTAAACAATTTTAATAAATTCAGTATTAAAGTTTCGACAATTCTCTTGACATTTTAGTCTCCGAAAAGAGAGAATGATTAGCAAATTTTTCACATTTGTATTCAATACTCCCAGATTCTATCAGTTAACGATTTGTAAAAAAATATTTTGTTTCAAATTTTTATACTCGTATTTATCTAATCATTGTGCAAATACTTGCTTGTAAAATATTTACTTACATATTTATGTATGTAAATGCATTTGTTATTTGTGATGGGCCAAGTGACTGACTGCGTATTTTATGTCATGTAATTTAAATTATACATTTTATAACATGTAAATTTATATTATAGGTAGGTATATAAAGTCAGTTTAAAAATAAAATTCAAATATGTACTACAGAATTTAAGAATTATATATTAGTTTAACACAAAAATATAAACGGATTAATATTATTAAATTTTAAGCTGAACTTAAATAACATATTCGCGAAATGAAGTTGAGTATAAACAAATTCGTTGAAAATTTAATATCTCAAGGAAATGTAATTTTTCTTTATCTTTAGTAATAAAAAAAAATTAATAAAAATAATTACAACCTTTAAGAAACATTATTCTATGATGTGTGGGAATTTTCATGACATGTGTTCTTTGGGAAAAAATACTTTGGTGGCATTTATTTTAAAATAGAATTGAATGGTTGGTTACTCGTTATTCATATACAAGATAATTACAGCTAAATTGTTAAATTTTTATATTTTCCCATAATTAACATCTACTTGTTATATTTTTTTTACATAGTGATTTTTTACTTCTGAAGTTATTGTTAAAAATTAGCTTTGAAACATTTTTATTGTACATGTGTTTTTGCTAAAGCTTTAAATAATTTCAGATTAAAGAAGAATAATTATTTAAATAGCAAATAATTATTTTACAAAGATTTCCTTTTTTTCATTTTCTCAGAAATTATAATGACTCAATTTAAAATTTAATGCCGTGGAATTAGAATAAAAACATTGAAACTTAAAATATCGATAGAGAAGATTTTAATTAAACTTTTAGAATATTTCCTACAAAATAAATTTGTACATTTTATTAAAAAAACAGTCTATGATTAAAAAATCTTTAAATAGCCTTATCTCGAATTAACATACTTTGTCAAAAGTCCACAGATATTATTGTATCATGCAAATAAAAAATCAGGCTATCGTTTTAAATATGAATGTATGTTTATACAATATACATATAAATGTATTGATGAATAATTGTTGTTGCTATTTCATTGATTTTTCTACTCCATTAATGTAAATTTTTAGCAATCAATGAATCGTCTCCCTGTTCTCCATAACCACCCAGAAAAATGGCAACTTTGGTTGCCATGTAATTAGTTAAGAAGCTAATATAATGGCTCTACACTACTTACACATTAGCTGAATAACTCATTATTTTAACACGGTGATGACATTAGAGGCAACTACTTACACTATACATTACTTAGATGTCATTAAATAACTAATTACTTCCAAGCCGTTAAACAGCGCATTGATTTTAAAACATACTGAAGTTATGATTAGCAATAACAATAGGAACTAGTTACATTTTAGGTTATAAATAAGTAATAAAATGTCAGGATATAAAATATTTTTTTGTTGTTGTAAAAAGATTTTTTTAATTTTAATTTAAAAAACTTAACAACAAAAAACATGTAATTAAAATAAATGTAATAAAAATAAACTATTTTAGATTACAAATTAATTCATACACCAATTTTGCCTTTCATTTATGTATCCCTTCTTCAAATATATGAATTGGTAACTGCATTATAAAAATCAATAAAAATTTATATTTTCAAAAATCTGATCATATATAATTAATTACATTCGTGTTATAAATAATTAGTTACTAAACAACTTCTATGTAATGCAGACAGTATGATGTTGTCATTACAAAGTAACTACATCCGTAACTACATGCCGTTACCAAGTTTTTGCTGGGTATGTATTTTTATCTAACTATTCCTTAATAAAAACATAATATAATGTTGTACGTATGTATCCTTAATGACGGTTTTGTCGATTTATGTTTATGTCTTTTTTTTGTGAAGGTGTTCGAATAGGGCAAAAACTAGGAAATATGAAGACACTCTGAAATGGCTAAAATAAAAAAATCCTACCAGTAATGAAATAGTAAAAAAATAAGAGATCAACCAAAAGTTTAAAAAAAGAAAAGAAACTTAGTATACACTTTCATGTTGATATCTTATACATCACACCAAAATTTATCAATTATCTTGTATACACGAGATATTTATGATCAAGCTAACAAAAATCAGTTTTTTATAGCCTTTGATCGTTTTGAGTCACCTATAAATAATTTCCAATTAGTCTAAAACTTGGTATTCCTTAAGGTGGTTTTACACTATAATACTTGGTGTTAATACCAGAGTTTCATTTTCTATAAAACATATCAAAAAATGTATTATGGAAAGTATTATTGAATGTCATATTTTTTATTTTCTTTATTAAAATATTTTTCAAAAAATTAAAAACGATAAACTGAACTAAACTGAATACAAATCAAACTACAAACAAAAAGGTGTGCAGAAATTAGCTTTAAGAGATGCAATAACGTTTCAAAAATTTCAAGATTTCAACATACAAAGTATTGAAGAATTGATACCATAATACATTTGAAAATATTTTTGGTATTAATACAAAGTATTATAGTGTAAAACCCCCTTTAGGGGTGAGATCGAGAATCTTAACACCTCCATAAAAAGAGGGCCACCCTAATGTATATATATACATACTTAATATTAATATTTCAATATTTTTGTAGAGAAAATAACATTGTATTAACTGTCATTTGCGTCATCATATTCCTTTTCCTCGTTGTTGTCAAAGAATTTACAAAAAGTCGATCAACAATTTCCAAAAATAATTCAGTAACTAAAGAACCGTTAGAGGTATCTCAATAAAATTTTTGTAATTTAAAAAAAATCGCCAAAAATTCATTTATGATATGACAGAAAATAAATTTTATATATAGATAGTTCTTGTAAATCTCTACAAAAAATAAGCTTACATGTGTAGGTTATCTCTTTTAGTTTAAGAGATATTCGGGTCGAAATAAATTTTTACCTCATTTTTGTCCTCGCCTTTTTTTAGTTTTTTAAACTTGGCTGGCATTATTTTGCCCCTAGAATTTTTCTAAAATATTTTCCAGATTCCCTACAAAATTATAAATAATATTGCTGCAAGACTCATATAATTATATGAATCCGTTAAAAAGTTATATTAATCTAAAGTTGGAACTTTAAAAAAATTTTAAATTTTTTGGGCTTTTTTCCAAAAAGGTGGCAATATTATTTATTCAGTGATAAAATTAGTTTTTGGTTCTGAGCTTTATCATTTTTTTAATGTTTAAAAAAAAAAAAAAATCTCAATGTAAATGCGTGTAAAGTAAATCCGGAGGAGTTTGAGATAAAGATCTGCCCATAAGCACTATCCAAATTTTGTCAATTTTGGAAAATGATTTTTTCTTTTTTTGTTATGTTCTCAAATCGCAAAGCTGGGATCGATTTTATTTTAGTTCAAATATATATATATTTTTTTTTTTTAAATAACACTGAATACATTTTACGGTTTTGATCAATTTAATGAAAAAATTTAGTTCGAATACTTTATCATTTATATGTTATTATTTTCCAAGTAATAACCTTTCCAATAATACCAAATACTTGCATAAATCCTTTACACAATCGTTTAAATACTAACTGAAACTTGACCCCCCTTCAGTGAAATGTGCACATTTTCCTTAATTTCCATAGTAAATGTGTGCTGCAGCATTCTATATACATAAGTGCATAGCATTTTCAACGTGTTTTTATACCCACCATCAAAAAGATGGGTATAATGGGCTTCATTTCATACTTTTCTGCTGATATCTCTTAAAAAAAAGCATGTACGACAACGAAATTTGGTAAGGATAATTCGGCGGTCGATATAAACATGGAAACACAAAATGGGCGTGGTCCACCCACTTTACCGCCCACTTCCCATACAAGGTGAGAATCAACGAAATTTTGTACAAATAGTTTAAGGAACAATGTAAACTCAGAAACAAAAAATGGGCGTGGTCGGCCCACTTTACCGCCAATCTCCCATGTAACGGAAAATTTGAAAAAGTTGATGGGGGGTATATAACATTCGCGCTTGTTTTAAATAATTTTGTGCAACTCTTGAACCGTTAAATCTATTTCAATGAAATTTCACATAGTTATTACTGAGATAGTTTCCAACTATTTTGAAACTATTTTTGAAGTTTCTAGATAGTCTTGGGGCAGGGGAGAGGACCTCCGAAATGGGTCGCCTCGGATATTATATAAGAAATAATTAAAAGAGTTTACCACTTTCGGAGGCTCTCCTCCTGCCCACATACCATCTAGAAACTTGTACTCCTCCCAGATATTTGGAAAATACCTCAGTAATAACTGTGTTAAATTTCTTTAAAATATTTTGATTGGTTCAAAAGTTAAACAGAGTTATTTAAAAAAAACACGTTGAAACATATATACATAAGAGCACAGCCATTTCAATGTGTTTTTATACCCTTCACCACAGGTGTAAAGGGTATATATAAGTGGGGTATATAGTGGGGTATATAGTGGGGTATATTTTCGTCGGAGTGCAAAAAAGTTAATATATTCGGGATCCTTGTAAGAAGCGATGACGATAGGGCAAAGCCGAATCTTTTTTCAATTTTATTTAAAAATAATTTTGTGTAACTTTTGAACCATTAAGTATATTTCAATAAAATTACACAAAGTTATTTCTGAGGTGCTTTCCAACCGTTTTGGGAGAGCACAAGTTTCTAGCTGGTCTGTGGACAGGAGGAGAACCTCCGAAAGTGGTCAACTACTTTAATTATTTATTATATAATATTCGAAGTTACCCATTTCGGAGGACCTGCCCCTGCTCACAGAGCAGCTAGAAAATTGTACTCCCCCAAAATTAAATGGGCGCCCCAAAGTCTTTCTTACGATACCATATTATTTTCATATTATTTCTTTGGCAGAAATGTGAAAAAATACAAAAAACCCGAAAAAGGACTTATTTTAATTTTGATCCAGCTCACGAAAGGATAATGTCAAACAGATTTTATTGCCAGACTTGATTATAGTAAAGGAAATTTATGAATTTAACTTGTGGTTATAAATAAGTTGAATGTAAAAGTACTTTTCTGCCTACTGTAGTTTTCAATAACGTATACATAGTATGTTTGTACAGACAGATCCAAATTTTACATTTCCGAACTTTTTATAAAAATTTATAAAAAGAAAAAAGAACAAAAAATTGGTATCTTACTCTCTTATTTTTTTAAGGTTTCAAATGGTAATACCAAAACTTAGTATTAGAAATCCTGATCACGAAAATCCCGGGATTAGACCAAAAAATCTCAGGATTAAAATTTCGAGATTTATTGAAATAAATGATTCGTGTGATTTCCGAACATGGGTTTATATGGGAGCTATTATAAATTATAGACCGAACCTTAAAAAATTTGGCACTGTGATTTCTAATTATAAAAAATTTATTTGTGTCGAATACTTACTTGATATTGATATTTGTATGAGATTTATGCACGATTTTCGGAAGAAGGGTTTGTATGGGAGCCGATCTTGATCAAATTTGGTACCGAATTTCATTAAAATATTGCAATATTTAAGGCATTTATGATCGTTAAACCTCTATTCCGGGAGGACATTTGTATGGGGGCTAGGTGAAATAACCTGTACTTTGTTCACAAGGTTTACATGGACAGACAGCCGGCCAGCCGACCGGATGGACGGACGGACATCGTTAAATCGATTCAGAAAGTGATTCTGAGTCGATTGGTATACTTTAAGGTAGGAATCCGAAGATTTTTTCTGTGCGTTACAAACTTCAGCACAAACACATAACATCACAACCACCAATGGTGGTGTAGGGTATAAGAAAATTAAGGTAAAGTAGAACATTCAAAAGTTTAAAAATTGCAAAATTAATTTAAAAGTCATAAATATTTAAGTTATGTTCAATTACAACTGACATGGTGATACCCAACACCTTGTGTTACATATCAATGAAAGTTTTTGTAAGTCTTATTTCGCGAATAACAAAATCTAAATTTACCAGATTTTACAGCACATAAAAAAAAAACATCTGACATGCGTATAAATTCCTAAAACCGTCAATTCAAGTTCAATGCCATTCAAAACACACAAACTGTAATGACATTAAATTTAGAAAATAATAATAAAACAAATTAAAACAAAAATATTATCCATTTATGAAAAGAAAACAACACAATAAAGAAGCAGGTAAAATCATGCATTTTAGTAATAATTTAACTTTGGTACAGTTTGGGTGCAATCTTAAATATAAGACGAAAAATATTCCTGTTAATTCCATAAGTGTTTTTTATAGTTAATAATATCATAATATGAAAATTATTAACAAAGAATACTTTTTTTTTTCATGGTAAGTAAATCTTCTTAAACTTTTATTTAATAATATCGGATTTTACTCACAATTTAAATTTATTTTAGGAAAAACTCCATCAAACAGACAAGTATTTGCATATTTAAGGAAGTCCAAAACTTTGCCTGTAAAAGTGTCTTGTCTCATTCTTTGCACATAAGGTAATTTAAATACTATTTAACTATAAAAATTATTATTAATCTTCCTTCCTTCTTTTAAGGGTATCGGATTTCACCAGAAGTTTCTTATGAATATTTTATTATTAAATGTAAAATCAATTTTTATGTGAATTATTTATTTTGTAATTTCATATATAAATAGTTGTGAAATAAAGATAATTATGAAATATAAAAAACTTTAATTTTAATAATAAATACAGAAATAAAAAAATGCAAAATTATATACTAAAAGAGACTAGGACAACACTTCTTTGACCAGAAGAGTCTTCTTCGAGCCGTCTGGAAGACACTTTCTCGAGGAACAGTTCTTCCCGACGGAAGAAGATTTTATTGATACTTTGGCAATAGTTTTGGCGATGAGTTTCAACTTCTGAAAGACTCTTCTTAGCCACTTCCGCAATAGAAAATGTTTTCAGTGTATGTATGTATGTATGTATGTATGTATGTATGTATGTATGTATGTATGTATGTATGTATGTATGTATGTATGTATGTTGATTTGATATATCTAATATCGAAATATTATTTTGTTAAAGAGCAAAATGAAATTTAAAGTTTATGTTAGCTGGATAACTAGTAGCAGTAATATAAAAAAACAAGACTGCTCCAAAAGATTTCTGTTGAATATTGATTAATCTCTTAAATATTTGCCAAATATGAATTGGCAATGGTTGTCATTTGTACTTGTACATCTGCTGCAGTCTTAAAGCTTTATCACGCATACAAATTGAATAATGTTTAAAAAATATCAAATCTAGCACAGAAATAAGTATTATCGAATAAATACAAATGTGAAATTCAAGCCCAAATATCTTAAAGGAAAAAGTTACTTTAAAATTTAGAGAATGAACAATAAATAAACCAAACTAATTTATTTTAAAGCATCTTAAGTTCGTCTTCAAATTGTATGGGTTTTTAGGAAAATATTTAATTTATTAAAAAATTTTTAAAATTACATCATATTTAGTTCTGAATAATTCGCTGACTCCAGTTTACTTTACGTATAAATTTGTCTAGCACATTTTCTTGTTACCCACTTTCAAACAATTTACATATAAAATTCAATTCATATTTAAATTCAATCATTACTTGAAACAAATGGGGAAAATATTACACTTCATAAAGGTGTAAAAAATTAAGCTCAACGGCAAATCTGTTTATAATTACACGATCATGCGAAGGTGTTTAACATCACAAAATTTAAACTTTCTATTATTAAGAAAATATTATAAAAAAAAAAAAAAAAAAACAAAAATAAAATTATAATAACAAAATCATTAAGCATGTGAATGAATTATTATACCAAATATAGAGGCATTATGTGATGGTCTACATTATATTAAATAAATTAAACACAAAACAAACAATAAAAAAAATATAGTAAATACAAAGAAGGTAAATTAATAGTGAATAAACAAAAACAAAAAAACAAAAAAAACTAAATTAAAGTTGTTTGCACTGGCAAATAGAGTTTGTTGTTTTTGCCACATTTGGAATGAAATCTATTCGATACCCATAAACATATAAACACACGCCGTTTTTCATTTTTTTTTTTTACTTGCAAAAATAGACAAAACTTTCATTTTCATTTATAGACCCCAAATTGAGGTTATTAAATAAACAAAAAATAAAATTGTTAATATAGAACAACAACAAAATTTTTCATGAATAATTTATTGTTTATAGTCCGGTATAATTATTACACTTTGCGTCTAGTCATGACATATGTACACATATTTCAAGGTCATGTGTACTTTTACTGTTATAAAAAAATCTAATTACAAAACCATTTCAGCTTTTTTCTTTCACTCTTCTACCCGAAATCGTTTTTGGAAATTGTTCCGTATGTTATTCTATTAGTATTAGACTAGAATAGTTTAATTAACAATAAAATAACAAGCACATTTCTGTAGTTAAGTTTTACTTGTCCATAAGAAGTATTGAATTTAAGAGCACAGAAAGAAAAAAAAATGGACTTTGAAAACGATTTGGCAAATCGCCTCCTTGGACTATAATTCACTTTAGGCTGGGAATGAATTTTAAAATTCCTGGTTTTAATGTCCGTTTTTTCTATATAATTTAATATTTAAACATTATTAAGTGTACAAACAATATATTTAGTAATGTGAGGTAATTTTGTTTTTTTTACTTTACAATAGTTTTTATTACTAAAAAGCAAAATGTTTCTTTTCTGTATATTTTGATCGACATCTTGAATACGAAGAAAGTTTTTGAAATAACAAAAAGCATAAAAAAACAATAATTTATGCAATTTTTCTAACAACTAAATTTTATGAATCCGTTTTGATTTAATTAAATTTTATTTGAACTTGAACTTGACTTTGATTTTTTCAATTCAGTTAATTTAAATGAATTATGGCACAAATATTTTACATGAGAATATATATAGTTCATTTGTATGTTTAATTTTTTCTTTGCAATTTTTCAACTATAATGACTTATAGTAAAGATGACATCAGTTCAAAATTATTATTTATAATTTGTTTTGCTTATTTTCTTAGAATGCAAATTTAATAAATTTTTAAATTAAATACATAAAATGAACAAATGCGTAAATTGTCTACATAAATAAATACTCCAATAACAAATTGATATAATAGTTAAATTAAATTAGAGGAAAAAAATCAACTATAATTGAATGATAATTTTTATAAGATAAATGCAAACAATAAGTGGCAGTATAATATAACATTGAAATTGAAATGCATACATATGTACATTAGAGTGTCCCGTAGACAAACATTTTGTAGGAACTCGCCTCAAACGATGCATAAAAATTAACTAAATATGGGAAAAATATTAAAAAAAAATTTTAATTGATCTTCAGTTCCCTACCAGCGATTGAATGTCACGGGTCTTGAACATTTCGTCCAAAAAATAGTATTGAGTTTAGTCTTGAAATGGTTATCAAAAAATTCGTAATTTTAAGCCAATTATAGAAAAAATCTTTAAAAAATGTTGGCAAAAATGTTTGTCCATAAACCGTCATTTTAATACGTCATGCAAAAAAGAAAAAAAAAAAAATCGATATTTTTCTTAATCGATTTTTTAAAATAAAATTTTAAAAAATTGCATTGTGGTAAGAACTGTTGATAATATGTAATTTTCCAGATTTTCTAAAATAATTAACCTATTTTAAACATTTTTTTAATATTTTTCCCATATATTATTATTATTATTATTTTTTTTTTTTTTGATCTTGTTATCTTTGAAAAATATATCAGTTATTATTTTTAATGACAACCATGTTGATTTGTTGTGAGTTTGATCAAAATTAGTGACGAAAAAGAAGTACGTGCTAAAGTTATTAAAAATAAAAAAAAAACAAATTAGTCCTACAAAAAATTGCCATCAAACTGTTTCCAATGTTATTAAACAGTACCAGGATAATTTGACCATTGATAGCAAACCTGGTTCGGGAAGAAAAAAGGTCCACATGATATTGGGAAGGTCAAGAAAATTGAAAGCATATTGGAAACAGCTCTGGTAGAAAAGCAGCCCAGTTAGCTCAGTGCTCTGACTTTTTGGTGCGAAATGTTAAAGCCAATGCAGGCTTGAAAACATACAAAGTCCAAAAACTTCCAGACCGGAATGTTGCAAAAAATTTAGAAATCATGAATAGGGCGCGGAAATAAAAATCAAAATTTTTTAGGAAAAAAAAACATACGTTTCATCAGATTTTTCGCAACTTCCGGGTCAACATTTTTATGTTGCTAATGATTGAGGAAATGTTGAAGATAAGTTTAGGACTTAAAAGCAGACAAAATTTCCTAAAAAATTCCTGGTATGTCAAGTTTTATGCAGGTGCGGCAAAAAAAGCTACAGTGGGCTCTATAAATATCGAAATATACATCAAATAATGTTTGCAAAAAGGGTTTCTTCCTTTCATAAGAGAGCACAATGTGTCCACATATTTTTGGCCCGATTTGGCATCATGTCACTACGATAAGAAATCTCTGGAGTGGTACCAAAACAATAACATAGTTTTTGTGCCAAGAGAGGTCAATCCTACAAATTGTCCGGAGCTAAGACCAGTGGAGAGATATTGGGCTCTTGTGAAAAGCCCAAAAAAGGTGTCCCAAATATCGAAGATTTTAAAAGGAGATGAACAAACTGTTACAAAAAAGTGACTGAAACAACCATCAAATCTTTAATGGAAGGGTAATCAAAAAATATCCACGAGTGTAATATAATATCAATTAAATAAAAAAAATCAAAACTCAATGATCGACCGTTTCCAAATTATTGAATATTATTTATGTTAAGATTTTTTTCAATCTCACTCCTTATGTGTATATGATATTTAAAATATTTAAAAAGGTTTGTCTTTATTTTGTAAAAGTCTTTGCTTATTACAAAATTTAACAAAATTTCAAATCTTCTAATCTATTTTGTTGTTTAAGCTAACTTAGTTAAAACACGCACAAAAATTTTTTAGAGCAGAATTTAATGCATCGCTTTTTTTAAGAAAATCTATGTTTTAACACCTGAAATTATAGTAATTCATTTTACTATTTTATTTTTTTTATAATTTTAGATGTCTTATATGGCTCCAAGACGACGTTTGGGCTCTATAGGAGACTCAGCAGCACCATCAGAATCATCTGAAGGTACCCACTCATCCGAAAATCATGAAATGATATTAAACTCTGAATGGTCTCATGGCTCACAAAATGGTGTTACTAATCACAATTCCATGTTTCTTAATTCGGAAGGAGACACCGATACAATTAGCACAGATACAGCCAGCAACACCATGTTATCGGATTATGAAAGAGGACAGGTTGAAAGTTTTTTCGGTGGTTTGGGTACAGAAATATTTGTTAGTTCGTCATTAGCTAATCTTTATGAGGGTTCCGGCAAAGATAATGAATGGAATTTAGTGTTTACTGGTATTCCGGTGGTATTATATGATCGCGGTAGTGCTCGAGCTAGATCCATACCACGAGTAACTTTAGTTTTAGCTGAGCGTGGATCATGTTTTGCTTTATGGTCGGATCGTATAGATAACTTATCGAATTATCGTGTAGCTGGTCCCTCATTTCATACCATGTGTTTGTCCAGTAATCATCAACAAATGATTGGCTTTAGCTTTGATTCTACAGAGTCGGCTCGAGAACTTTGGCAGCATATGGAACGTTTGGTAAGTGATCCCGAAAATATTGCCCTCTCTATGCCCGGACGTAAAAAGCAAAAGCAAAAACGCATTAAAACAGCACCTTTGCCACCGAAAGCACAAATTTCCCATCCATGTCAGTTCCATCATGTCACCAGTGTGACCAAAGATGATACGGAACGTTATTATAGTATGCAGGCTTTTGCCGCCATGAGTCAACGTTAAATCGTGCAGAAAACAAACCAATCGTTTCCAATTTAAAATCGAAAAATCTTAAGAACATAGGTACATACATATATATTTAATAGTTTTTAAGTACAAGTATGTTAATTAATTTTAATTAATCGATTTTAAATTTATTTGTATGAAAAATTATCCAAATTTTTTCTTTACGTTTTTAATTTAATTGAGAAAAAATATTTATCTGTGATATAAATACAAATTAAATTTATTTGTTTTAGTTGTTTTTTTTTTTCTTTTTTTTTTCTACATCATTTTTAAATTTGTTAAATATAATAGTTTAACAGAAAAACTTAAGAAAAGAACGAAAGAAAACAAATATGTAGTAAATATAATTATTTTTCGTAAGAAAAATTAAATTTATCGACCCTAGAAAAAAAGTTATGCTAAAGCCATGAATTGTTTTTAAGTTAAAAATTTATTATTAACCCATTTAAATTTTTCACAAATATATTAAATGTACTAAATAATTAAAATTAAGTTAGGTTTACGCAATTGATAGTCGTTTTTATTATATTATAATTATTATAGTTATTCTCATTATTAATTTTTAAAGTAATCTAATAAGTCAATTTATTTAATAAGCTATGAAATATCTTAAAGGCAACAAAAGGTCACATTATATAAATATTTATTTAATTATAACGTAACATTTATAATTAAACCTCTAACTAAATTTAATTGTTGTTAAAAATTTTAAGTGTACAGTAAATTTAAAACAATGTGTAACATTTGAAACTTTAAATAAATTTCAAAGTTTTACATCTATTGTCAATACCAATTATTAATAAAAAAAAAATTAATTCCTAAAATCAAAGCAAAAAAATTTTTATTTTTGTATACAACTGAAAATAATGTAAATTATGTCCCTTAAAGCATAAAATAGCTAGAATTTAAACGCAATTAGGAAACTGTAACATAAATTAGCATTTAAGAGACTTTCTTATACACTTTCATAGTAACAAAAAAATAAAATAAAAAGATATAGTCGGTCAAGCCCGACCATTTGATACATCATGTATGTGCATCAAAATTCGGGGAGGGGTCAAATATTAGACCTGTAGCCAATTGTGGATCGATACTTTTAATAAGTGTAAAATAAAATATACAAATACAGAATATTACGCTAATACTAATATTTATATGAATTTATGCACTTTAGGGTGATTCCCGAAAGTAGATTTATATGGGAGCTATTATAAATTATGGACCAAACTTCATAAAATTTAATAAAATCCTACTTAAACAAAACTAATTTGTGTCGATTATTAACTTGATACTGACATTTGTATGGAATTTCGTGCAAATTTCATCAAGATATCTTTAAAATTGCGACCTGTACTTTGTTCACAGGTTTACATGGACAGACAGCCAGCCGACCAGATGGACGGACGGACATCGTTAAATCGATTCAGAAAGTGTTTCTGAGTCGATTGGTATACTTTAAAATGGGGGTCATGAAGATTTTTTTCTGTGCGTTACAAACATCAGCAAACACATTATACCCCAACCACCTATGCACAGTGTCCCATTAAAAAAATTAAATGGAAATAAATCTGGAATTTCCGAACGGATGATCCGATTTAAATGAAACTTCACACAGACAAAATTCACAAGAAGACAAAACTTCCTCAATATTTGTGTATAACAAGTCTATATCTTTGAAATCGATTCAGATATAACGAATAAAAACAATTATTTTCTATAAGCCGAACAGATTCAATTAAGAGGTTGAAGTTGTTAGAAAAATATTTGTTTTAAATAGATTTTAAAGATTCAGGTATACAAGAAAATTCTAAGAGCTCAAATTTGTGTTCATTGTTGAAAATATTATAAAATTTATATCCGAAGGAAGTTTTATGAACTTCAACCAAGTAATTTCCATTAAAAATACAGTATATTTATTTGGATTATATATATTTATTGAAATGCGAAAAAATAGCAAAATTGGTTTATATAACATTAAGTAGATAGTAACTTATTTCATTGCATTTGTACATATATAACATAAATATAATCCATCCAAGTCTTTTTCAATTCTTTGGCGTCTGATTTGTATCTGTAAGTAGAAGATGAAGAATACGTTGACTTATTATTATAATTATTAAATTTATTAAATTATTTCAACAAAAGTTACAAGTTTAAAAAATAGTATTAATAGATTAGTTAAAATAATGAGATTATACTAAAGCTTAATTATATGTAAAGCTTAAATATGTATATTTTCTTCGTAAAATATTTTATAGGAAATATTTAAAAATGCGTTCGTGTTGATGTTTTTAACGCACAAAGTATTCAAATATTCCAGTCGAATTAGAATGACTTTCGGAGTTTTTAAGTTTTTTTTTTTTTTTCAAATTAGAAAATTTGCAATCTAGCATTATTTAGTGTAATAAAAAATTCATTAATTCAGAGGCATGTTTAAAAAAACCTGTTTCAAATGTTTATTCACATCAATATGTATATATCTTTGCTTAACATTATTTATACTTTATGGAAAAGAATAAATAAACAAATACATAATTTTTATAACGTACAAATTCTTGAAGTTCACAACATTCAAAACAACAGCCATAACATATTTGAAAGAAAGGGCCAAAAACATAAAACATCATTGTATTGCCAGAGTAGACTGCACAGAGAAGTAATAAAAACCAGAAATCTGGTTTGACCAAATTTGCATGACCACTAATTCTACAAAAAACTTGTATACCGTTGTTTGATCTTGCAAATGTTTTGTAAGAGAAAACAGCGTCAAACAAGATTCGGTAAAATGTCTGCTATGATTAATGATAAAAATATTTTCCATTTAAAATGGAGAAGTTAGAAAGTATTTCATGTAGTGGTTACGTCATTTTAAGCAAATATTAGACTAGTCTGAACATACTTTAAGAAATGTTAAAGAAAAGAAAAATATGATAATAATAATAATAAAAACAAACAAGTATACTATACAAACATATCGTTCATTTACTCCATAAACGTCATAACTCAAAAAATGATATTTTTAAATCTACTGTGAAGAAATACACGTTATATTAAAATTTATCTTCTATAAAAATATTGTGTACATATCTTTTAAGGTCACAGATTGAAAAGAGAATATGTCATTAATTTTTCTATTAAGGTAAGAAATAACATTTGAAATCTTTGAATGTTATTTTTGAAAAACTATGTTTTTTGAGTTATAACGTTCCTGAAGTATATGAGCGATATGTACATACTAGGGTGATCGACGCGGTTTTCCAACCGGTTTTAAAACCGGTTTTTTCAGTCAATGTGCTGTCGGTTTTTTCAAAATATTAATTTTTCGAATGTCGAATAGACCGGTTTTTTTAAGCACAAAAAACCGGTTTTAAAAGTAGCATTTTATTTTAGAAAACATGTACTAAATAGTGATATTTGAGTCAAAATTTAGGAATAATTTTTTAAATATTCATAAAGACTGATTTCTTATATTTCTTAAAAATATAGTTTAAGTCTAAATAGGAATTTATTCTGTAATATTAAACAAATAAATAATTATCCTTTATGAATTTTTTAATCTATTGTATTATCTGTAATATTTTTACACCCAATTTAATTTGTTTATCCAATATTTCCTTTATTTTTTAAAGGTGTTGTGTTAAAAAAGTTTCACCTGCAGAATCGCTTCCATTTAAGCCATGGATTCTGTTTATGCTAACTAAAATTTAGATGACTATTTTCAACAGTTTTGAAACATAATTATCTTCTAGTCATCTAGATATATAATTTGCTTAGCATTTTTACTTTTTCCAGAGCTTTCTGAAGCTCCCAAAAGACGTAGTAAAATTTGGCTTAATTATATAACTATTCGTCCAACAAATCCTAATGGAGCCATATTTTGAAATTTTTATCAGGGAGCGGATATAAGTGGATTTATGTGTCTTTTTCTAAGAATTTTTTCTCTTTCCAGAGCTTTCTAAAGCTCCCAGGAGACGTAAAAAATTCGGCTTACTTATAACCTTATTCGTCCTACAAATCCTAACGGAGCCAGATTTTGAAATCTCTATCAGGGAGCGAAAATACGTGGATCTATATATATGGATTTATATATATCTTTCTAAAACATTGTTTCCTCTCCAGAGCTTTCAGAAGCTCCCAGACGACGTAAGAAAAAAATCTGCTTACTTATAAAACTATTCGTTCTACAAATTCTAACAGAGCCAGATGTTTCTATCAGGGATCGAAAAGTCTGTTTTGGTATTAAGAACTTTTGAGTTGCTATACTTATTGTTTGCTCTCCAAATCCTATCAAAAACTGATTCTGTATTTCGGCTAGGGAGCGCATTTACGACGATATTTTTATTTTGAAATGTTTACAAATTTAAAACTTTAATCAATATTATCCCAATAAATTCTAACGGCTTCAAATAACTGACTTCGATTAGGGAGAGGAAGGTGTCTAAATGTTGTCGGATTTGTTTGTGCATATTTTCATTATTATATTATTTTTCCTGACATTGTCAGGCTTTTACGTTTGTATTTAATAAATTTTAACTTGATTATAAGAATTATTGATTTTTTTTAAAGAAATGTAGTCTTTTGATATAAATATTAACTTCTGCAAAAAACCGGTTAACCGGTTTTTTGTGAATTTCAAAAAGTGCAACCGGTTTTTTTAAAATACCAACTATTCGAACTATTCGAAAACCGGTTTATTAAAAAAGTCGAATAATCGATCACCCTAGTACATACGGCATACAAAAAGACCTCCTAATAATGTGTGGCACATTCACTATACGAGATGGTGTTGCACTTTTAACACTCACACATAGTACATGCAATAGATGAAGTTATATGCATACATACAAATATTTAGTTAAACTGAAAATTACACTAGCCAACAAAAAAAAAAATTCGTGCTCCTTCAAAAAACAATATGTGGACTAAATGGAATTCCGCATGCTAAACTCGAATCTGCTTTCAGTTTTCTCCCATTAGGTGTACATTTTTTTTACTCGAGTATATTTCACTATAACTCGAGAACGGTATGTACGATTTATATAAATAATACACCAAAATATGTGGAATAAAATTGGCTTTAAGTCGTTCCACTAACAAATTTTTATCCGCTCAATAGTTTTTGAGATATTTCGAAATAAGTGTCCGAAAAAAATTTGTTCATGCTAAATTCAAGATTTCTTTTTTCCACTAAGACTTTTTTTTAAAGTGAAAACATCAAAAATGTTTCAGTTTATCATCTTTATCTCAAAGCAGGAAAACTACGAGTAAATAAAGCCACAATTAAGTTAGGATACCCGTGCATACCTAGAGTTAACTGGAAATACACTAGTCGGCAAAAAATTATTTTTTTTGTCCTAAATATAAAAAAATAGGTGAATTAGATGGAATTTAATGTGCTAAATAATATTGATTTTTTTATGGACATGACTACTATGACCATGCCTTTAGGCAGTCAAACTTGTATAACTCGAGAACGGTTTGTCCAATTAAGATAAATTAAACCTCAATATACATATAGCGACTGAAATTGTCTTTAAGCTGAATTTACATAATTTTTGTTCAAAAACAATTAACAAAAATTAAAAATCGTGAAAATTTTGATCCATAACTCTGAAACTCTTGAGCGAATAAAAAATATTGTTGACATAACTTGAAGACAATTTTCGTCTGCATCTTTTGGTGTATAACTTATCAAAATCGTGTAAACAGTTCTTGAGTTATAGTCTAAATTGCACCTAAAAAAATCAGTACGTAATAGAACCACCACTATATTTTCTACTCAATTGTATGTAACATGGGTATTTTTACTTAACTGTGAAAATGCACACGATTTGTGCATCAATTTTGAAGATACATAGCTTACTTTGTAAAATTTTTGATGTTTTCATTTATTTTTTTTTTATATACGTTTTTTCTTTATTATTGAATCTGCCAAAAATTAGGCCTAACAATAAGTATTTAAATCTTATAACTAAAATTAAACTAAAATATTAGATCTCGTTTGAGAGCTATGAAGGCAAATAAGTCTTAACTTAGTAGGTTGGCAGATTGCCTCTACGAAGCCTTGATGAGGTTTGCGTTCTGGTAAGTAATCTTGCAAGTGGATTTCATTTATTGAAAAATGAAGATTGGAAGATTTGAAGATATTTTTAGTTTTTTGGTAATATTCTAGAGTAATGGCCTTACTATGGGCGAAATATTAGACACGCCCATAAAATAAAATCCAAACCTGATAGCAGATTCGTGTTAAGCACATCAAAATACATCGTCTATGGGGAAACATTTTTTTTGTCGACCAGTGTTATCAACAGAACCGAAACTCATCTCTACCAACCAACTAATTTAACCACAACCATTTGCTTTTTGATTTTAATTTTTCAAGAGTTTACCAGAAGAGGGAGAAACGGATCACTGATCTAAGAAGTTTGTTTAGAAAAAGAATAGGAATAACATAAATACATACAGAATAATTGTTTTCAGTTCATTTCAACGTACAATACGTACGCTAATGAAGCTGAAGTTATTCTATTGATTTAGCTAATAAAACCTGCTTAATAACAATAGAGAAAAATATATTTATGAAGCTCAAAAATTAGTTTCAATAATCTATGTGGACATATTATAAACAAATAAATAAAATTGTGTTTTATTTTAAAGGGTTTTCTACATACCCTCGTTTAATGAATCTTTTTTAAGCAACTACAGTTTTGTTCCAACAACAGATTACACCTAAATTAAATCCGAATCCAAAATCTGAAAATGTAAAAAATATTTCAAGATGATGGTGTTTTTGAAATGTTTTTCATATGGCATCTCAAATACAAAAAAGTTGAGTTTAATGCTAAGATCAGAACATTTTTGTTTATTTATTCTTCTTTTTGCTGATTACTGTGTTTCTGCAGTAGAAACATAAATTTTTTAAGGTCTGTCGCTCTTTGTTGAATGGTTGGTTGGTTGGTTTTTATTTCAGGTTTCCAGATTTTTTTCTCTTCTCCTTCTAAAAAAGAAACTTTACTTTGCCGTCTTTATTTTATGTTGTCGCTTCTTTTTTAGAAGTTTCTGCCAAAAGTTCATTAAACTTTACTGAACATTAGAGTATACTGAATCCATGGACATTGAGGCTAACATATGTATATATATTCAATTGCGTTGAATATGCAATTGCATATGTATTTAGTTATACGAATACAAATAATTGTTGAAAACGTACATTACATTATTACATTATTTAAAATATATTTGTAAGTGTATTATCTGAAGTAAGGTGTTATCAGATCATTTAAAAAAAGTAAGGTACAATAAGCTAAAGAAAATCTTTTTATTGGTTACTAGCTTATCCCGGTAAGCTTTTATGCGATATTTACTTTATATGGGAACTACAACATACTTCCCTTCGACCTATCCGCCCTATTCAGAATTTGATATGAGAATTATTTATAAAACTTTTTAAGACGAAAATAATAATTTTTTATATTTTTTTTTACATCTCGCTGGCCCTATCCGTGATTCCCAATTTGAACTCTCACTATAATAGTTCTTTACATATGCAACTAAGAATTTGTTTTGTATGGGGGGGTGTCATTTCACCAGGTCCTACCCGTCTCATTTGAATCTAAACTTATGGACGATGTTGAGAAAATTCTTCCTTACAAAATGATAAAACTTTTGCTGTAATAGTTCTTAAGATATACCATATTTAATATTTTCATTGTATGGGGGTTCCATTTTCCCCAAGATTTTAAGACTTATATAAATTTATAATATAATTATTTCCACAAAAACTCTGTAATAATTCTGAAGATATCATTGTCCCTATATATATAGTAGCCTATGATAATATTTTCGAGTATAATATTTGTCAATATATTGCTGAATTTTAATAATCCATATCAGAGTTGCAATATATGATGAGCTGAATGCTAAGAAAAATTTAAATTTATTTTATCAGCTATTGAAAATTTCATGTCTGGTACATTTTGACGAAAAAAGAGTTTAGAATTTTAGATTTTCACACAAAATCAAGAATTATCAATCATTCCAATTCATTTCCATTTCAGTTTAATTTCAACTAAATAAAATTTGAATGGTTTAATCAACATTTACAGTGTTAGAATTTCTTTTGATGTCATATGTATATAACATAGAGGGATTGAGAGATGTATTAAAAATGCTCTTAGTTTCTTTGATTATATAATTGAAACCACAAAGAGAGACTACTTGCACATCGATTCATATAGTTACTATTACTTAAGTTTTGATTTGTTTTGCAGATGAAATAATTGTAACCACAATGTACATGAGGTTTTTACCCACAATTGTTGAAACCTCTGAAGTTGAAGGAAGAAGAATTCAATGTTTTGAAAGTATTGTTGTCGTTACATTTCGTTTCGTTTCTTTTCTTTTCATTTCTTTTATTATTATATGGTTATTTTTTGTTGTTAATGTTTGTTTCTTGCAAGTTGCAACGCCAACATAAAGAAGACACATTTATTTACATATATTTTCTTTGTTGCATTGAGATTAATCTGCAATACAAAGAGAGGTAAGGAGGTAAATTAAATATTCATCACAAGTCAATCTAAAAATAAGTATTAAAAAAATTATAGCAGAAATGTGTAATATTAAATTCCCAATATAAGGCACTAAAGAACACAATAAGACAATCCAAGAAAAATTTACTTTTTACAAACGGAGGGATATTAGCATAGTAAAAACATATTTTAGAGAATATTTTAGCAATTTCGCATATTTAACACTAAAGCGCATATTTTACACTTAAGAGAAAAACTTTTAATATTTTTCACCCAATAGTTTTGTCATTAGTGAAATTTTCTTTTTACTTTCACAAACGATTTTCAAATGCGATTCCCTAATACTTTTCATCTTATAAATTTATAGAAATTTTGTAATTTCTTGACACAATGTATTAGCTTTGAAAGTTTTTAAGTGCAAAAAGATAATATCTTTACAATTGTTAATAAAAATCGAATAAATAAAATATAGCAAAAAAAAAAAAAAAAAAAAGCACTAAGGGAAAAAATTCGATTCAAAATCAACAACGGTTGTGGTCACATTGGTAATTTACGGTAACAGCTTTTTAATACCTTTCGTTAACAAATTTAATAGAAAACATATGTAATTTAACAATTTGATACCGAAATGGTTTCAACTTGGTGCCAATTAGGTATCGATTGTCAATAAGAATTGAACACGCAGTGTTTAATTTAAACACATACGGTGTAGATTCACTATTGACACAGAATGGTATCGTTTTCAACACGTATGTGATTGATATTTCTCTGGGTGAGTGCATGTTTTTACTTTTAAAAGGATAGACATTTTCGGATTTTAGGAGCATTTCTTTTTTTAGTGCATATTTTTGGTTGTCCTGTTAATTAGTTGTACAATCTATTCTGGCAATAAAAATTACATAAATTAAATGTTACTTTTGCATTAATTTTTGCATTAACAAAAGTTGACAAAGACTTGTAAGATTCCAAAAGTTTTTTCAGTAATTATTGTGTTAATAGTAAAATTAAACACATGAATATACTGTACTGCAGAGTTAGGGGTAGTGCACTAAATTTGCAGTTTCCACTAACAGTTAGTGATAGAGCAAAATTTTTAACTAAAATCTTTACTTTTTAGTGGTGAGTGAAAAAAATATTTTTTTCCACTAAAAACAAAATTTTTTTCTGCACTAAATACTTTAGTGCAAAAAACAACCCTCCACTAATGTTAGTAGAACTTAGAAATTGTGCACTAAATTGAAAGATTACCTAATGTTATTTTTTTGTATAACTTTCTTCACTAAATACAAAATAAAGACTAACCCCCAACAAATATAGTCTCTTAAATGTTCGAATTTCCATAAATCCCTTCATAATGGATATATTTTTCGGGAGACCAACATTTTATCTCTCTAACTTTAGGCGTTCGGTCTGTGGAATGATGAATTAGTCAGTAACGTTACTCGTTTATATATAGATGTCTCAATAATACGTTTATAAGATTTCCAAATAAATGTGAATAAAAATTTCTTGAAAAGTAATTCTGTATATTATTTCCTTAAAAAAATAATAGTTTGTTTGTACATTCTTTGCTGCCATTCCAGATTATGATCTAAAATGTCATTATTTTGTCAAAACCTTTTTTAGTTCACAGTTTGTGCAACGCTGTTGAACATTTTTTTTCTGTTTAGCTAAAAGTTGTCTTAACAAATTTCTACTCAAAGAATAACAAATTACAAGTGACAGACAGGACAGGATGGTCATAAATGCCTTTTAAAAGTAAAACATGAATTTAGTCTTAAATTTATACTAGAAGAACTTAGAACACACTTGTAAGCCAAATAAAACAACAAACCGGATAAAAACTAAAGTAGTCAAGAACAACGATTCAGACACAATAAAAGTCAAACAATAAGAAGAGTGAGTAAAAGCCAAAGAGGCAGATATACAACAATAATAACAAAAAAAGTTACCAAGAACTTTTAAGAAAGTGAAGATGAAGATGAAATTTATATGCTGCATTATATTATTCCAAGTAAGTAAGTGATACTAAGTATTC
Source organism: Protophormia terraenovae (assembly GCA_951394005.1). Classification (NCBI taxonomy): domain Eukaryota; kingdom Metazoa; phylum Arthropoda; class Insecta; order Diptera; family Calliphoridae; genus Protophormia; species Protophormia terraenovae. The sequence continues at coordinate 152,603,936 of OX596074.1, forward strand.
ATACTCCATATATTACAATATGGATTTATAGGTTTCCGTAACAGTGGTTGCAGCACCAGCAGCAGCAACATCAACAACAACATTAAAAACAACACGAACTCCAATATTCATGCACGATAAACACTTTAAAGAATTTATTGAACAAATTGAAAAATTAGTTTTGAACACGACCAAACAAGCTCTTGAAGTTACCACACATGTCTATCGAAATCTAACAAAATCCGTGTCACCTTTACTGCAACAAGCCATTGAACCCATTACTAGCGAATATTTACGCATGGTAGATGATATATTGACATACCCTGGCAACTTTTCCGAACAAAGGAAACTTTTACGTTACTTCCGTTACAGCAATCTTCTAATTGAACGTTTGCGCTTGCAATTACAACCACAACATCCCAAATTCGAATTTCATTTGTTATCGTATAATTTCTATTATACCGGTAAAAATATAACCGAATTTGATAATTTGTATTTGGAGTTTATGCACGAGTTTCAACGTTTATCGCAAATATTGTTTGACACAATGTCAGAGGAAGTGGTGGAGCAGCAACAAGATTTATTAGAGATTTTATATGAAATTTCTAAAGAAAAAGAATTAAGCAAAAAGGATAAATTATACGATGAATTTATTGAAACATTTTTGTTTAAAACTGAAATGGACAGAACTGAACACCGAGAGTTAGAGTGATGTATTTCAACGTTTTTTTTTTTTTTTTTTAATATAGGAGATGATATAACTATAGAAATTTTTTATGAGTGAAAAATAAATATAACTGTAAGTAAAAAATATATAATTAATTACTACTAACGACATGTAAAACATACATATGGGCCGTTATCAAAACTGACTTAAATCCTTAATAAGTTTTGTAATAAATTGATTACAGATCTGAACTCGCAAGACTTGAAACTAATAGAGTGCAAATTTTAGTAAGTTTTTCCCATTCTTCTATAATTTTTGGTCTCCCGTTTATACTTTTTGATCTAATTCTATCATAAATAAACTAATCGGACTTTGCAGATCAATCCTGCTGTTGTGCAGACTTTCAACAATAAAATGCAGGGTAGTTGAGTTTTGATGACAAAATTTTTTAGTTTTTAAAATTTGTTTTAAAAAATGTTTAAAAATACTACTCAAAATATTAATTTTTTTTATCGTCACTGGAAAAATTATGGTTTTATATATAATTTTTGAACAATGAAAATTTAACCATTAATTTTTTTTTATTTTCTTACTTAGATGTAAAATTTGAAGTCAATCTGATAACACCGAAACAAGTATCCAATAAACAAATGTTTTAGTGAATAACTCATTGAATAAAAAACTTTTTTAAATTTTCAAATCTCACCAAAATTATTATATCAATTACTATAAAAATTAAAAATAGAAAAAATGTTCGAGTTAAACAATTTATTAAATCAATCAAGTAGATGATTGAATGAATTAGAAATTTTTATTTGTGAAATAAAATCTTACTTAAATTCATTTTTTACTGGAATATATTATATGTTAATTGAAAAATGTACGGTTATAATTTTTTCTGTAAAGAGGAGCCCGTGAAGAAAATCTAGTGAAAATTATGTAAATAAATTACTTTATAAAATGTCATACTATTTCAGTCTAGAATTTAAAATTTCATAAAATTTTAAATTCATATAAGAACAAAATAAGTACTTTGCTTTTATTTGATCTCTGCTACAAGATTATATTTTTGTAGTTTTACTCGAAAAACGATTTTCTTGAGTACATCACCAACCAATTTTCGAGAAAATTAAAAACAAAACAATTTTGAGATTAGTTGCTGAACTAAAAAACTCGTAGCTCCTTAAATTTTAGTTTAATTTTAGATTTTTTAGATGATATTTTTGTGGTATTTTTAAAAATTTTTAAAAATATATGTTAATGAAGAAAATGTTTTCTATAACGGTGGAAAATCATCCAGATGTAATAAAATTCGGCAAGAATAATATTGACACTGGTAACGCAAATGTCGTGATTAAGTTTAAAATGAGGAAAATTGTCTTTTTAAAAATACGAATGTCTTCCAAATTATTTACGTTACAACGTTCATTGAAGTGAATGTAATGAAATTACCTTTAAAATGATACCTGAAATATGTTTTTATGTTCAATTTTATTGGTGGATAATTTGCGAATTAAATTTAGCGGTTGCGTATTTCAAAAAGTAATATTTTTAAATTCGTGAAAAATATATATGTGGATGATGAAACCATTTTGAATGTTCTATGTAAATATCGTGATAGGAATTGCACCAAGTATTATGAAATTCGGAAGAGGTGAGAAAATCAGCTGGTGATTTAAATGGAATGACTCTATATTAAAATAATTTTCTATTTTAAAACTCCGACAATGATGCATTTTTGTTTTTTTTTTTAGACTGAATACAGTTATTTCTTTCTATAGTCTTAATGATATTTTGTTTAGAATAAAATGATATGTTAATCTTTAAAATAGTTCAAAAAAATCAAAAATTCTATCAACAAATTTTTTATAAAATCGAGTAAGCTCTTTTTGTCTAATTAAAAAAAACTAAATATTGCTATATTCATAGCAAAAATGTTGTTAAATTCATTGAATATTGCATATTTTTTATTGACTTTTATAAAGAAATTTATTCCAAACCAAAGAAATAAATACGACAACAAACTTGATACAGAAACTTAAAAAAAATTTAAGCATTTCTCCAAATTTTGAGAGGCATTTAAAAAAAATTATTTATGATGCTAATTATGTCATTTCCCGAGAAATTGTTCTGATTTATAAAATAACAATTTTTTTCATGAAGTCAAAATTTTTAAGTATTATTAAAACGTTAGTTAGTGTAATTTCAATATGACTGATGAAACTAGCATTTAGACAATAACTTTTTAATTGACATATAAATTTTTAATCGTATGTAAATTTTAAGCTTGAATTGCATTTTCTTTCTTTTATTAAGAAAGTCCCAATTTTAAAAACCCATTTATTACCTTAATAATTTTCCAAGGAAAATGAAGATAAATACTTTTCTCTAAACATAGTTTGGCCGTTCTTAGACTATATTGAGGATAAATTAATTTTGCTTTCTTTTATTTAACGATAGTAAAATCGTCTGTACCAAATTTTGTTCTAAATGATTTTAGTATTAACAATTATATTTTCTGCAACCAAATACTTATGTTAAAGATAATTGTAAGGAAATATAATATGCTGAAATAAGAAAAAAGCTTAAATATACAAAAAAAAAACAAATTTTATATTTTATGCAAATATCATCAATTATAATATTTGCAAGCATGGTTATTCCTAAAGCACATACATATTTTAGCAATTACGTATCTCAAAAATTTGGTCAGACCATTCAAATATTAATCGTCTATGTATTTCCATTTATTCTCAGTTTGTTTATGTTGCTGAAATTTTTTTAATGTTAATATTTTTATTTTGAAGTTTTTTCCAAATGTTTATTTTTTTATTTTATTAGAAACAAAATTTTGGAAATTTAGATATCACAATAATATCGTTTTCAGCAATACGATATGATATTATAATCTACACCTAAGATGATATCGTTTTCGCTATCATATCGTTCTATGGGTATGTTTATATAAAAAAATCAATGTAATTTTTTGTGAAAAATTTAATCATTTCTTATTGTTACTTGGATAAATATTAAAAAAAAAACGAAAAGAGGATTTGGCTTAAATTGACATCGCTAATTCACTTCCGACTTTTTCAATTGAATCGTTTGAAGTTATAGGCTCTTGAAAAGCGTATTTCCCTAAGAAACTCATATGAAAAATGTTGCTGTTAAAAATTGGGTAAAATGGAAAACTTTTGTTATCGAAAGCGCATGTCGGCACACCACAGAGTTAAAAACTCTTCCGACTGGCCGAAGGCCTTTTATTCAAAAAAGTTTCCCCCAAAAAATGTTTTTTATGCACTAGAAATTAAATAAAATATTAAAAAAATTTGCGTAAATGTACTATTAACACTTTTGCAATCGAATAAATAGTATAGGCAATATTTACGATTTAAATGAGTTAGGAAGTTTAATGTGTACCGAGGATTTTTTTGTAATTTTAGTTTATTTAGTTTTAGTATGACATACAAATTCCATCCCAGAAATTATTATTACAATATAAATATATAGTGTAATCGCTATGTTTGCATTATCTGTACTTTAACATTTCTGTTAATGACACAACATAACATGAAATGAAAAATTTTCTACACACCGCTAGATGGCTCTTTAACATACTGTGACAACACTTTTCATGTTAAGTATTCATTTTTTATTACACTAACACACAGTGCTTTGTTCCCATCAGAGAACTGCGCCGATCGGCAGTAAGCCGGCTGAGTCGAGGCGCCGGAGGTTTTTTAAGAGCCGCCGCCGCCGATAAAATTTCGGCTAAAACACGACTCAATTACAGCCGCTGATTTCGGTCAAACATAATGAATTTAATATAAAACCTTTAATAAATTCGTTATATTCTTGAAATTTTAAATTTTAATATTAATTTTTACAATTTTTTTTCATAAATTTCCTTATAATGTCGGCGACATTTTTAGCATTGCTGTCGACTCATGAATTTCGGCGGCAAATTTCCTCCCCACATGGCAACGACATTTGCTGAATTTGATGGATGAAGCTGCGCTGCACTGATGTATGAACCGAAGCGGCAAAATGTTCGCGACGAACAAGAAATTTGTTCGCGGCGAACATGCAACACACAAACTAATGTATTTCTTATATAAGAAAAACATTACTTTGTGTGATTTTTTTCCGCCGCGTCCGTCGAACATTTTGCCGCTTCGTCAATTCATGGAAATTATCGGCAATCATCGCAAATTAATATTTTTGTATTGGCGGCAAGGTTGTTTTTATTTATCTTTTGGTGTTGTGTTTTTTATATAAAATTAAAATAAAATATCTATGAAATTTGTTCAAAAACCGTGTACACATAAAATAAACGTTATTTTATTTATACGATATTTTATAAATTTAACTATAGAAGAAGAATTACCTTCTTATTAAATATTAAAGAAAAAAAGGATATTTTTAGGGCAACAAATGCAGTGATTTTTTTTTTTTTTTTTTGTGGTTTTCAATATTAAAAGAAAAATGTATAAATTAAAAAATACATTATTAAAACTGTTCCAATTAGATTTTAAATAGATCTAATTTAGATTATTATTATTGGTGAAGATGATTGTTGTGCTTTTATATTGGAAATTTTGTAACAAATAAGTAAACAACAAACTAAAAAACCAGCGAAAAATTTAGATTTTTTAATAATGTAAGCAAACTTTTTTTGCTTTATAATTATATCATTTTATGTTAATATATAATGCTTTACTTACATATTGCAACAACGTAAAAATTCCAAAGATCTTAAAGGATATATAGAAAACTTTCATCAATAATGTCTTTCATATGTTTGTACGTCCTTCTTCTACACCTAGGAGGTGTATATTTAATTTCATTAATGATATTAATTTCTTTATTTATTTTCAGTTAAAACAAAAAAAAAATTCCAATAAGTAAATCTTGCTATGAATTCAAATAATTACAACAATCCAAGTAAAAATAATCAAAACGTCGGCAGTAATATGTTGCAACCGTTACATCATCAGCAACAAATTCATGTCTCAACTACAAATTGTGGCCAACACGTTAATATTGTTAAATCTGGTGGTAGTGGTGACTTCTACACAAATTATAAGATCAAATCCTCCATTATATTAATAGAATCAGAAAATAGTAAATACAAATGTCAAAAACTTGAAAAACAACATAATTTAATTGAATTTCTTTTTATAAAAATTAAATTTAAACAAATTTAAAGAATAAAATGAAAAATAAAATAGGTATTGTCGATTATAAGCCTTTTATATTTTTGTAATACAAATTGTTCCGAAATCAATGATTTTTATGTTCTATTTTTCCAAATTTCGAGATGTTTTGTTGTTTTGATGATGCTTTGACTACTTTTTTTAAGAAAACGAAATTTATTTTTTCAACAACATAGAGTGGCTCACAGCCACTACTTCTTTTTGGAAAAGTACTTCCATGCAGGGTCCACGCACTGTGCGTGCTGAAATAATATATAGAATGAAATTTGCATTAGGAATCATTTTTCCATATGGATTTGAAACAATTTCTTAATTTTATTTGCTTAAAGGTCACATAAATTAAGTTGACCTAACATTATTTCATCATTTAAATCACTCTTATTCAATGTTTTAATTTTTAATGAATTATTCTAAATTTCAATTGTTGTTTTTGAAATTCAAAATATAAAACTGAATTTCATTTGTAGTCTTCTGAATTTAAAACGTAAAATTTAATTATAAATTGATCTTTTCTGAATTTAAAATATAGAAACATATTTTAAATTGTTCTTTTCTGAAATAGAAATTGTAATTTTAAATAATTGTTTTCTGAAATATTAATGAAATATAGAAATTTCAACAGTTCTTTTCTAAAATTTAAATGAAAAATCTAATTTTCAATTTTTATTTTCAAAAATTTCAGAACAGTTCTTTTCTAAAATTTAAATGAAAAATCTAATTTTCCAATGATCGTTTTTAAAATTTAAATTTATTTCCAATTGATTTTTAAAAAATACCATTAAAACTGGTGTAGTTCTTTAAAAAAGAAAATAAGTTTAAGCTTCACTGCTCACATATAATTTTATTATGTTTTTCCTTTGCCAAAATATTTTCACAAATTGTTGATTTAAACAAAAATTTTACACACAAAAATAAAATTTTTAAACAAATAATAAATGTGAACAAATATAAATTTAATTTACAATTTTTTACAAATTCACCCAGGAAATATTGTATTAGTTCTACAACTAGTTCTAAAACACATAAAAATAGCCTGTACTTGTTCTACTTTGGCTACGGCCAATGATTTTTGTTTGAAATTGTCACCTCCAGAACTGGAACGGTTCAAGAATCAATAATCAATAATTTTTGTTCAAAATTGTCACATTCAGAACTAGTGCCATAGAAGAGTTAGGGAAAGGTTTCAGAATCTGTTTTTATTTTTATTTTGTATTCTAATGGGCTATTTTCTAAAGTCCACTTTTGAAATCAATTGAATTTTGTAAATATATCTATATATATAAAAGAGTAACGTGACTGACTGACTGACTGATTCATCATCCCACAGCCCAAACGGCTGAACCTAGAGAGACGAAATTTGGAACGTAGGTAGGTCTCCCACCATATAGATCCACTAAGACGGGATTTTTGGAAATTCGAATGTTTAGGGGGTAAAAAAGGGTAAAAACGGGTAAAATCGGTAACTTTATATCTCCCAAACTAATAAAGATACAAAAAAAGTTGAGTAGTTATCGTTATTCATTTAAAAAATAATTGGACAGGTGTCTGGTACTTTTTTGAAAATCGGCCGTTTTAGGGAGAAAACGGGTAAAAACTGTATTTTGGTACTTTTTTGGCACCATATGTATCTTTGAAACCAATCAACATACAGATAAAATTTATATCGTATTCATAACTTATAAAAAAAACGAGTCAATTTGTTTTTTTTTTTTTTTTTTGGAATAAACATCTCCATTCTGCATTTTTCAATATTACAGTTTTCAATAAATATATAGCCATATTCCAAAAAATTAATGTAGGTTACATAAAGAGTTTCTAACTTCCTCTTATGGAAATTTACATACACAAAAATACAAAATTAGTAATTTGTTATCAAGCTTACGTTAGAATTTGTATCCTCTATTATGAAAATAATATTATTCTGTAGAACAATTTTTAAACAAGATATTAAACAAAATGTTTGGATAATTTAGATCTATCTAAAAGGAGAAGCTTAACCCGCTAACTTTAGGAAAAATCTTTAGAAATAGTAAAAACGCAATGAATTAAAATATACATATCAGTAGACAGAGTAAAATATAATTTTCTAAAGTTTAATTTTTGGAGGCTGATAATTAGCATTAAACTCAGAATATAAAGAAATCGGAAGCTGTGAAAATGGCAGTATTTTTAAAGAATTTAGTTTGAATATAATCTATAATTTTACAGCCGTATTCAAAAAAACTTAACACAGCTTTACCAACCATTTATAATCAAAATTACTTAAAGTTGTATTCAAAAACATTGATTTGCTTACTATACCATTGGTAAAGCCTTGTAAACTTTAAAAATTTTAATAATGGTTCGACCCTACTTTAAGACCATATTTTAAGATTATTTCCGTTACATTTTTCAAGAATAAATAATAATAAATTTTTAGATTCATTTTAACAAAGTCAACGTATTTTATTTAAAATGTCCGAATGTTAAAGTCTGTAATAAAATAAAAAATGTTTCAAAATATCAGAATATCCAATTTTATATGTGTAGGGAGAAGAGCTGTGTCAAGATCATATATACTTTTTTTTAATAATTTTAAAAATATAAATTATGTTCGAATGTTCTTCTGTTTTGACACTTCAGAAGTACAAAAATACAAAAATGTATGTTATAAATCTTTTAGGAAATAAAAAATAATGTTCAAACAAACGGTCTTCGGATCCCCTTACATCTAAGGAGACTTGGAACCACATTTGTGAACCAATGTACTCTATGAGACGATGCGAAAACTAGGAAATAAAAAGTTGTTATGTTCACCTCTCAGCCGGCTAACAGCCGACTTTGAGCCGCCACCGACAATTTTTAGCAAAGCCGCCGGCGCCGTTAAAATCGTTCGGCGCAGGTCTCTGGTTCCCATACAACGATGGAACAGAAATAGAAGGAGTTGTCGTAGCATATTGAAACTTGGTACACATATTACTTTAGGCTAAAGCCCCAACCAGTCAACTTTCCATCGCAACGTAGAATGAAGAAAAGTAACCTGAAACATTTTGTTCAACCAGTCAACAAAAGTAAACGTAACATATGTTTTCAACATTCATTGTGTAAACAACCCTGTTTTTCGGTTATTTTGTGAGCAAAATGAATTACAGGGTTGTTAAAAACTCACGCAGCTACGTAAAAATCTATTTTCTGTAGATTTCTGCGATACGCTACCTAGAATTTTTGTGTCAATGTCAATAGCTACATACACACATTTGCATAAAGCTGGTTGAAACAGCTGATTGCGATACGATGATTTTTAGTTGAGTGGTTGGGGCTTTAGAATGAATAAATACGTCGATTTAACACGAAATATTTCAACATAAATAATTGTTTGACTTGTGTAATTAAAGGAAATTTATTATTTTTTTTTTTAATTGTGGCAAAAAAGAGGAATTACTTTTTCTTTTAAATATTAAAAAACAATACTAAATTTTAGAATAATAAAAAAAAAAATTTGTATAATTTTTTTTTTAATATTCCTTCGAAGTCATGTAATTTTTGTATTAAAATTTAAAAATTCTCTATAATTAGCGCCATCTGGAGAATTTTTAACGTAATATATTAGGTCAAAAAAATATATTTTTCTATTAATTAGTTGTTTTTTAAATTTCGGAATAATTTTTATAATTATTTTATTTTAATTTAGCAAAATAAATTACGTCAATATTGGGAACACTTTGAAATTGAAGTAAAAACGGAAAATAAGACACTTTTTTAATTAGTTTTTTTTAAGTTGTGGCAAAAAATAGGCTCTAACTGTTTTTTAATCTATTAAATAACAATAAAAACTTACATAAACCGTAAAAAAATTGTGTAATTTTTTATAACTTTTTTAGATCCTTTATCAAATTTAAGGAATTTTTAGGTTTTAAGTAAAAAATATGTGTAAATTTGAGCAATAATATGTACAGTTAGGGACAAAACTATTTGTACACCTCATATATTTCGTATACCTTCACGCACATTTTCAACAGATTCGCTGTTTTTATACTTGCTTACAATGTATTGTACTGTGGAATGTTGCAAATTTACTAAATTACTTATATTCCGGAGAGATTTTCCTTTTTTATGTTCATCAATAATTAAATTTTTAATATCCAAACTCAACTCTTTTCGCTTTCCCATTTTTGATGTGCTTATTATTCAAAACGTTAAAACCAACTTCTTATTTTGTAAAATAAAACTCGATTAACGAAGAAAATATAACGGTATTTAAAAAAATCATCATACAAGAGTCCAACGTACAAATAATTGTATAAAGTACTGATGTACAAATACTTTTGTCCCAAAGATTTTTACTTAAATTGTACTTTTTTTTAACAATGTGTTATATATTAATTTATTTTTTATCAAATAATTCAATAAAAATGGACTGAATTAAAACTACATATAATAATTTTTTATTCTTTATAAATTATTGAAGATATACGAAATGCATGGGTGTACAAATAGTTTTGTCCCTAACTGTATATATTCAAAAGATGATAATAGTTTTAATCTACCAATATTTTTAGGTATTGAAAAAAACAAAAGTTCGACGCATTTCATCAAAAAATGAATTTTTGAAGATTTTTTTCTTAAAATAGTTTAAAACCAGCTTTTTGATTCATTAATATTCGCTTTAAATTCTCAGACTTTAGCGCCCTATAGTAGCTACAAAAATAACTTTATTCAAAAAAATGTTTTTAAATTATATAATCTATATTGTTACCTTTCCAAAAACGTATATTTCAACTCAATTTGAAAAATGTTTTTTAATTTTAAATTTTAATATAAATTTTTTTAGAAATTTTTTCATAAATTTCTTTATGACGTCGGCGACATTTTTAGTAAAGCTGCCATCTTATAAATTTCCGCTGCAAGAATTTACTTCTTATGGCCGTGAGAAATGCTACAACTTGACAGATGATGATCTCTTTAAATTTATGATATTTTTTACTATTCCCAGCAAGTTACTAAAAGTGGTAATTTACCATAAAAGGGTAAAGTGTAAATTTCAAAAGTATCTAGCTACTAAGTGGCCAATGTCTCATTTGGAACAGGCTGGGGGTTAATGATTACATTTAGTAATCCATTACATGCTCAATTACAATTACAAGTTAATTGTAATTGAACATTTTCAATTGCAATTACAAGTTAATTGTAATTGAAAAAAGTACATAATTGAGACAAAGTAATTGCAATTATTTGAAAACTATCTAATGAATAACTTTGAATATTTATTAAACATATTAGGTCTGTCCGTTTGCATACTATTTTTACTATTTTTGCAAGTATGGCACTCGAAAAGTGTTTCTGTGCATATAAAAGTAGTAAACAAAGAATACTAAGAAGAGAAGGCTTGTCAAAAAACCTAACTCTGTTGTCAAAAAAAACCTAACTTTAAGATTGTGTTAGAATTTATATGTATTCGTGCTGAAACCACTTTCACCACACATCATAATCATACATAGTTGCACAAAAGAGTATTTACAAATTATTAAATATAATTCATCACAATTATATTCGCAGATTTTTATCTCTTGATGCGGTTTACATCCACAAATAGTAATATAATTAAATTTTTTTGCTTTTTGTTGATAAATATGAAAATAATTTAAAATTATTTTAAATTCAGTTTTATTTTTAATACCAAAAGTAGCAACATTATTCGTTCAATTTAAATTTCAACATACAAAAAAGGAATGTCAAAAATAAATTTAAAAAATATATTTTCAGTTTGTGGAAAATATTCGTGTTACGGGAGTAAAAATACTATAAAAGTGCGTGAAAAAAATATAAAAGTATGGTGTGATAGTGAAAAAGTGTGTCGCGAGTGCAATTTTCCTTAAATTTTAAAGGAAAGGTTTGTTTATTTTCTGTTGTTTTTCTCTCTCACAAGTGTGTTGAATTCACACAGAACTTGTATGTGAAGAGAGAGAAATGTTGTTGTTGTAGGAAAGAGTACTATTTTCTATTCTTAGTATTCTTTGCATAACAATTAGAAAATATGTTTTATTTTTAAACGTTTTTTGTTGAAATCAGCGGTCAATTTTGAATGAAGTATTGCAAATTTTGGATTTACAATTAATAAAGTGTACAAAATTGTACTGTGATATTAATTTACTGTAACTAACAAAGTATTTTTTTAAACAAAATCTTAAAAGTAAATAATGATGAGTAACAAAAGAGGCTCCCGTTAAATGTTAAGAAGTCTCATTAATGCCTCCGAAAAAGCAGCTAATAATATTGCTACAATCTGTCTAATGAACAATTTGTGGAACTGTTAGTGCAGTGACAATTTCAATTTTTGATTTCAAAACCTTGCACACTAATAAATTAACACAATTGCCCAATGAAGAGAAAAAGTTTCCCTGCTTAGATGGATGTATTTTTTTTTTTTTTATGTTTTTAATGTATAAACATGGTTATTCGAATAAATGTTTACAAAACAATTTTTGAACATGATGTTTTTACACCATGTCATTCATTGCTAGTGGAGACAGTTTATAATGGTGGGTTAGGGGTGCTTTGCTCTTAATAAATATACAATTTTGGTTCACTTAATGGTAACGATGAGGATGATTATGACCATGATGATTATGCCCTAGATTATGAGTATGTCTTAGATTATCATTGTGACTATGGTTATGATCATGATTATTTGGAGGCGTAGGAATCTGTTCTGGCGTTATAGAATATGTAGGTGGACGACAGTGTTTAGAGGGCGTTATGGGATCATCATAACGTGTACAAGCATGGTCGCCTACCGGCGATGACGTTTCGTAACGTTTAGATAGCATGGTGAATTCTTGATGCGCCGAACAAAGAGCCTGTAAACGTTGCAATAAATCTGTTTCAGGCAAATCACGCAAATGTAAAGTTCGGGCAACTGAAGTGCGGAAATTTTGTAAATGTGATAAGCGGTGATTAGCGTCAGATAGTTGGCTTTGCAAGTGATTTAAATCATCACGCAGAGACTAAAATTAAAAATGTTCATCAAAATGAAATATATCCATAGTTTAAATTCACAGAATATAATAATCTTACATTTATTAGAGTTTCATCACGACATCTTCTGTTCTGATTAGATTCACTGGAAGATTTAAGCCTTTCTTTCAGAACACTTACTTGAGACAATAGTCTAGTTTTTTCTTCCTCCAAATCGCATATTTGAGTGGTGAGGTCGTCTATTTTACGAGCCCTTTCCAAAGCTGTTATTTTATATTCTACTGCTTCCGTTAATTGTGCTTTAACTTCGGCTATTTGAGAGCGTGCATCAGCCAATTGAGCAGTTAGTTTATCTATTACTTTGTTTGCCTTTTTGGCACGACACATGGCCTCATCACGTTCGCCTTGCAGCAAACATTTGCCCCGAGCTCCATCTTCTATTATTGCCAGTTTTCTTTTAAGTAATTCTAGATGTAAATCTCTACGTTGCACTTGTTCCTTCAAGACTCGAACTTTTCTTTGAAGATTATACATGGTGCTAGTGTTTTCTTTAAGCGGAATATCATGGCAAGATCTTTCACGTCTCAGAGTATTATGGACATGATGATGATGGTGATCACAGCAGCTCTGAAAAGTTTTTTAACTTTTAAATCATTTTCAAATGTCAAAAATTTTCCATTATTTATTACGTACCTTATCAGAAGTACGGTGCTGATGATGACCCATGCTTTCATGAAGATGGCGATGATCTTCTAATGCTGTAGCCAAACGTTCTGCTCTTTCCAAAAGGCTCTCAGCCATAATGTTAGTATCATTACCCAGAGCGGGTGGTGAAGAACATTCACTCCATTGTAAAGCTCTGGCTAAACGTTGCAGATATTCCGAAAGACCCATATGATCTTTACGTAAAGAATGTATTTCAGCGTGACATTTCTCTAAACGTTCTTCTAATTCGCATTTTTGTGCTTCTTCATTTCTCAAGCGACACTGTGTAGTTTCTTGGGTCTCTTTAAGTTTCACATGTTCAAAGGATATTTGATCGCGCAAAGTATGAATTTGCTAAAATAATAATAGTGGAATTAAAAATTTATATAATTCTTAAGATTGATGATTAATTTGTATTATTACCTCATGCATGTTTTTGTTTTCATTTAACAATTCCCGCAATTTATCTTTTATTAAAGTTTCGCAAGGTTCTGAAAGATTTAAATAATTTGCCAAGCACCTGAGAAATTGCAAGCGATCATTTTGGACACGATCTAAATTGGTTTGTAGACGATGGCATCTAGATTCAAAACCCCTTAACTCGTCCTTCAACTTTTCGGAGTTCATCTCCGATTCACTTAAACGATCTCTTTGCATTTGTAGATCTCTCTCATATTGTCTACATGTGGCTTCCAATTCATGTTCATGATTACTGGCACTTTCCAATTGAGCCGATAAACGTTGTTTTTCTATATTTGCTAATGATTTTAAATTTAACAATTCATTTTCACAGCTACTCAAAGTATCACAAGTAGAATTTACTTTGGCTTTGGTTCGTTGCAATTCAGTCATTAGTTCCTCTGCTCTGGTGAGGACACATTCTGTGGTTAAGTGAGCATTTTCACATGCCTCCATGCCAAAAGCAATACTTAAACGTCTTATAAAATCGTTAAGCTGATTACGTGCCTGGTCTTTTTGAGCTTCCTCATTTGACAGATGATTTTCAAGATGTTGTATTTTAGCCAACAATTCTTTACTCCTTTCATCCGCTAAACGTTTCTCCCTTTGAATTGTTTGAATAGTTGTATCGCATCGTGATTGTACCGACTGCTCTCGATTTTCTGCAGCCTGTAGACGACTTTGAAGAGATGATATAAGAGCCGACTGGCGTGCTGCTTGAGCTCTAAGATTTTCACATTCCGTATCTTTGGCGCAGAGGTTCGATTTGGCATCAGCAAGCTAAAATTTGGTATATTTATGCACATTAGAGTGTTACGTTTAAACAAATTTTTAGGTAAGACCACTCAAACAATACCTATAAGCTGAATACGTGATAAACAGGGCAAGTTTTTCAAGCTTTTTGCTTGGAAAGTAAGCATTTGCATATTTCAAAAGAATTTCACAAAAAATGCTTATATTTTAAATCTTTGCATATATTTGCATATAATGGATACAAAAGTTAGTTTTCTTAACAAAAACACAATTTTTTGGTGATTTTTTGGAATTCAATCAAATAATTTCTAAAAAATTTTTTGTGAGTATTTTGAGTACATTGTAAATATTGTAAAGAAACACTGAAATCTATTAGAGATTGAAAGTTAAAAAATGCATATTTGTGCATATTTTCTACACATTAATATATAAGAATGCATGAATTTGTTGATTTTTATATACATATTCATGCTATTTTTGCATATTTCTGTGCATATGAAACCATTTTTTCGTGCTTTTTCAAGCGCATATTTAAATTTTTTTTGTGCATATAAAAACTTGCCCTGGTGATAAATATTAAAATTATATAAATTTAATTTATTTAGTATTTATTCTATATTCAACGAATCGTTTTAGTGAGTTTCCTACAGCAGAATCGGAAATGAGAAGTTCTTTCGGGTCACTCTACTTAAAGTACACATTTGTATACGTATGTATGTATATCACATGCAAATATTTACCTCACTTGTTAATCTTTCCTTTTTGTAGGACAATGCTGCCAATTCACTGCGCAATGTTGTAACCAGGTCAATGTTATGATGATGTTCTGTCAGTGTTAAGGCGGTACTGTTACCACAGTTACTATCCAACTGTTGATATAAAGATACAACAATTTTATACAAAAAAAAAAAATAAATAAAAGTATGGTTGTTTTCATCTCAATATTTTCCAAATTGGAAATCATCAGTTTTTTATAAATTCTATATTGTTTATTTATATTGGATTAGTTGCGGGAATTTAATAATAAATCTTTATAATATCAAAACAGAACTAACATTTTTTAAAAATTGCGATTTAAAAATGAGTATGTATGAGTATTTGGGGCGATCATTATGAGTCGTTTCACGCTAACTTTAATAGTGAATGCTTACAAATTTTATTAACTTTATTCATATCAACCCAAAGATGTATTTTATAACTTTTATTTACTTTAAATATATACATAAATAACTTTTTGATCAAAAAATATTTGAATAAATCGAAAATTATATAATTTTTTAATGGTTTACAATCAAATTTCGAGTTAGTTTGAAAAAATAATAATTGTTTGAAAAAATATTAATACTTATTCTAAACGAGTAATAGTGGAAGGCCAATGTGCGCATCACGCGGCAACGGGCGGCAGCGTTATTTTCAGCTTAAAAATCAGTCAATTGTTTACAAAAAACTGACAAAGGAAAATTTGAAAACACTGTCATAAATATAATCTGGCAACGCAGTGACATGCGGGCGCGCGTCAAAGTTGAATTTGTTTCAACTTTTTTTTTTTTTGCGCTTGCGCCGCTTGCCGAGTACATTGTCCTTCCACTATAATAGTTTAAGGGCAATGTACGCGGTGCAAGCGGCAATCAGCTTATCATGTTTTCTCACGCGCTCGCGCGGTCCATATAAAAAAAGTTGAAACAAATTCAACTTTGACACGTGTCACAGAATTGCCAGATTAAATTTATGACAGTGTTTTAAAACTTTCCTTTGTCAGTTTTTTGTAAACAATTGATTGACTTTTAAGCTAGAAATAACGCTGCAGCTCGTTGCCGCGTGACGCGTACATTGGCATTCCACCATAAGGATTTAGATAAAAATCTAAAACGGACTCTGGATTTGAGGTAAGTACGGTCCATAATCCAAAACTTATTAAAGTCGAAGTTTTTTCATTTAGTACAAGATTGTTGTTGTTTAATTATTTACCAAATTATGGTGATGGTGATGTGGTGATATAGCCGTAACATGATCATGATGGTGATGATGATGCAAATGATGATTGTGATCGTTATCTAATGGCATTTTTATAAAAAAAGCAATTTCAAACAAATACACGAGCCGTTAAATTTTCTCCACACAGTAACACTTCCGGTTTAATTAATTGTTAAATAAAACTGTGAGAATTAAGCGAAACCCTTTAACGACAATTTACAAAAATCAACTAAATATTTGCTAAAGAAATAATCAAACATAACATTCAAATGAAGAAAGGAGCCTTGATACTAAGTAACATGTATATTTTCAATCGTGCCTACCAACCAATAATACATATACACATACATATGTATTTATGTATGCACACATACACACAAAAGTTATTCATAACATAACAATAACTAGCGTAACGGTAATAAAAATTAAGTTTTGGAATTTACAGCTACAGTTATGTTTGTAAGTAAATACTCTATGTTCTTACTTTACTCTCATACTATAGTTTGAAGGCATGTGTAAATATTGTTATGTGTAAAAATGTTTCGTATTTAACTTGTTATGTTTGTAGTTGTCTATTCCGAACTGGGTTGGGTTGGTAAAACTTTTCGATAGTTTAATGGTAACCTAGGAAAATCATACAATACAATAAAAAAATTAGCTCAATGGCAACGCTTTATTTTGTATTTTGTATTTTGTTTATTGGTTTCTTACAATTTAGGTCATTCACTTGGCAGCTAAAAAAAACTGGTAGTATTTATACAAACGAAAACAGAAAGGATATGCATTTATGTTTGGAAAAATTTCAAAGTGAAAATATTCAAAGAGACTTACTCTACTACTTACAAAACATTAATATGTATGTAGATTATAGTTTTCTGATTAGTGTTTATAAACCGGTTAACCGAAAAACCGGGTTTTTCTTAAAATTTCGGTTATTTGCGAACCGGTTAATTTGAAATATTCAATTTCGGTTAACCGGTTTACCCGGTTTTTTCGTGTCGGTTAACCGGTTTGAAAAATTTTCTAAAAATATCACTAAATTTTGTCCTTTAATTGCTTTTGTCTGAATTTAAAATATAAGAAAATATGTTGAAACTACTAAAAATGCATGCTGTTTAAGTTAACAAGTAGTCAGGTGATAGATCTATTTACTTGTGTTTTTAAAACTGTATGTATAATAAATCAGATAGATAATTAAGTATTCCATTTACAAAAACTTTAATTTCATGTGAATGAAATTTTCCAAAAGAAGAAAATATGTAACATTACACATATTAATATATTGTTTAAGAAAAAAATAAGATTTTATATGGGATAATAGGAATAAAGACTTCAAAAGTAGAACTAAATAAGTGCTGAAAATTAAAAACAAATCTCTTTTTAGCAGAAAAAAATTTAATTATTTTTCCAATTTTATGAAGATATTTTTATTACATTTTTTATAAAAATTATATAAATTTTTTTTTTAAAAGCGTTAAATATAAATCATAATATAAAGTACATTATCCTAGGTCTAAAGCTTCTTTTTTGTAAAATTTCGATAATTTTATTTTATTTTTAACCTAGAAAAATGAAAAATAAAAAAATTAAATAAAAACAAAAACTGAAAAAATACTTTTAGATCTTTATAAAGCTTCAAAAACTGTGTTTAAAGATGTTAAAAAAGTAGATTTTATAAATTATATTAAAACTAGTCTAAAGGCTGAAAAAAGTATTATAAATTTTCGATGTAAATCAATCGCAATTTATAAGGAACACTGCAATGCACTGTTTATTATTTGGTGCATGTTGAAAAACACTTTTTTTAACCAAAAATATTTTTATTAAGCTTCAAATTAGAGCAATTATTAAAATGTCGGTTATCAGATTACAAAAATTATTTTCACACATACATTTTAGACGAATTTTGAATCGTAACACCAATCGGAATAATATACCTATATAATTTTGAATAAATTTTCCTATGTAACCAAGTTGGTAGATTTCTGCCATAAAGAGCACACATTTTATAAAAATATAGAAATGAGTAAGTGCTTTTACATTAGAACAGTGTGTTGGCTAAAAAAATATTGAATTTGGAACACAATTGATATTTGTACCTTTGTTATAAAATTATGCTTACTTATGTATTTCCAAATACAATATAAAATTTATAATTATAAGTGGACGTGCACTATTTTTGATAAAAATAACTTAAATGCAGTAAAACCTAAAATTTAGAAAAGCATATTATATTGTAATTTCATTTGGAAGCTTTACTAAACTAATTTGCGTTTAAATGATGCTTCCACAGATATATAATTGCTAATCATGCGTAAATTAAGTGGCCTGGCTTTAAAACAACCATAAAGTTTCCTTAAATTGAATTGTTGGACATTCCCATTACATTAAATGTCGTCGCTGCTCCAACAAAAATAGTATATACATATGTAGTGTTTATAAACCGGTTAAACGGTTAACCGAAAACCCGGTTTATTCTCCAAATTTTTATTTTTTCCGAACCGGTTATTTTAAATTGTTCAAAATCGGTTAACCGGTTTATCCGGTTTTTTTCAATCGGTTAACCGGTTTTGAAAATTTGATAAAAATATTACTAAATTTCTTCATTTTGTTAAATTTTTCCGAAATTAAAATAAGAGAAAATGTTTTGGAAGAATTTTGGTTTTAAATAACGAGTAATCAGGTGATTTATTTTTTAGTTCCAAATATTTTAAAAATATGTATATCTGATTTTATCAGATAAGTAACCAAGAACTTCATTTTAAAAAATTGCTAGAGAAATTTTCTAATAGAAAAAAATTATAATAATAAAATTTACATAAGTGTGTATAGAAAAAAAAATTGGTACCAGGAAAAAATGAATAAGTTTTTCTATAAAATAAAATTTTCACCACTTCAAATTAAGTAGGAGTTAATAAGTACAGAAAATGCTCTTGTAAATTATTAATTAGTTGTCTAAAAAAGTAAAAATAAACGTTTTTTTATCAGGAAAAAATTTTAAATATTTTTCTCAATTTAACCAATTAAACGGTATTTTTATAAAAATTATATTAAAATTTATTTAAGAGAAAAATATCAAAAGTGTTGAAAAATCATAAAAAGTAAATTCTTTCAGCTCTGAAGCTTCTTTTATTTTGAGCTGTTTTAGAATTACCATAATTTTATTGCATTCTATAATAAAAAAGAAATGATTTATAAAAAAAAGTTTGTTTCATTCGTTATAAAGCTTTTAAAAATGTGCTAAATACCAAACAAGAAATTGTTTTTATAAATTATGTTCAAAATAACTAGTAAAGGCTAAAATAGTATTGTAAACTTTCGATTTAGACATTTACAAAGAACGATTTTCATTATTTTCAGTTCAACCTTAAAGCTGAAGGTGCATTTTTTTAACCAAAACTATTTTTATTTATCTTTTAATTACATTATTTATTTAAATGTAGGTTAACCGGTTTTTAGAGGACGGTTAACCGAAAAACCGGTTTTTTTATTTTAGCCAAATTTCGGTTAACCGTCAAACCGGTTTTTTGAAAAGTCGGTTTTTTATAAACACTATACATATGTAATGTGTAGTCCGTATCTTTTTTTTTCTTTTTCGACTATACAATTTTGAAATATCTCTACTAGTTTGGAAGTTATTAAACAGAATTATGTGTACTTTTGCATGGAGTTCATAAAGAAATTAAACTTTATTATAAACACATAACGTTCGTTGTCAGAAGAACAACCATATATTAATTTTTTTTTTTGATTTCAAATATTATTCATTGGAAGCTTTTCTAAAGCTCTGTATAGTGGGGCACAATCTGTAACTTCCAGTCAGCTTATTGCATTTACATACAATTTTAAATAGGTCTAGTATTGAAGTGTGCAATTGTTAGAGATATATATATATATATATATATATATATATATATATATATATATATATATATATATATATATATATATATATATATATATATATATATATATATATATATATATATATATATATATATATATATATATATTTTGTCCCACTGTGTCTCGTTGAAAAATGTGTTGTTGTTAGTGAACATGCATAAAGTTACATTATAAACGACGAATTTAATAGAAAACATAAAAGTGATAATAATAAAAAAATAATCGAAGTTGTTGCTAGTTACTACGCCTGTTGTTGATAAGCAACAAATTGCTGATGAATTAAAAAAAAAAACACAAATTCAATTCTAGACGAAATTAAATGTTTTAACACAAGAAAAAAAAAGTTTAAAATCTAACATTTTCTATAAAGGCATTTTTATACGAAAATTGTTTTGCAATTTTAGCATAAAAGCGAAAATGTATGAATATATTTTTAACAATTCATTACTTTTAATAAATCACACATAGAAAAATTTATGAAACTGACAACTTACCAAGGTACTGGTTTCATAAGAAACAGATTGAAATGGCAAAATTGAAACACCACATAGAATTTCAAATATTAACCAATCTTCCTTAGAGTTTCCGCTAGTGCAAGCCATTTTTTTTTAGTATTAAAAATATTTTAATTTCATTTGAACCATTAACTTTAACACTCAATATGTTTTCAAAGTACAAATTTTAAAAATACATTAATTTATAGAGTTCGATTTTTTAAATTATTTGTTATATTACTTCAGTAAGTGTATCCAATGAAGGGTGTTACTACGGTAATATTTTTGTTGTTAAAATAGTTTCATTGAAATGAATTAATTCTTTAAAGAAAACATTGGTAAGGTTGTTGACAAGATTAATTTTTTTTTTTAATTTGAAACTAAAAAACACTTATGGAGTTATGATACAAAATTTAAATCTAAAATGCTTCTGAAATAACAATAACAATGATACGATGTCAATTTGTTTCCTAAAGTTGTGAGATTTAAGTATATGAATTTGAAGGCCTCAACGATTACATTTATATAAGAGTGCCTCTAGAATATGTTTTTTTTTTTTTATTTTAGTCTAAGAGAACATATGCTGATAAAAATAAAAATACTGATATGAAACTGTATATTTTATGTTTTAGTATAAAACAAGATTTATTTTTGTGTTATAAATATATTTGTTGTTTTGTTATAAACATTTAATCATGTTTCATTTCCTTGGCGACAGCATCAACGACGTTCTTGAAGAAATCTTGGAATTTGTCCAAGTTTTCCTTGGTGCTCTTACCGGCTTCTTCAACGGCTTTCTTAACATCATCCTGGAAATTAAGAAATTAAAATATTCTTTTAGCACAATTATATATTACTTATACAAAGAACGAACTTCATGTTATAAAATTAATCATAATTAACGTATAGAAAAAAATAAATAAATCGTCGGTGCCTGACATAATAATCTATAGGTTTTTGAACAGGTTAAAGAAGGTCTATATTGTTCGTGTATTTTAAATAACCCAGCAAAAAAGAGAGAATTAATTTGAAAGAAAACTTTCCATGTTAACCAAATGTAGAAATAAGTGCATAATTAAAATTTTTTTCTTAGAAAAGAATTATAAAAAAAGTACATATTTCATTGAAAAATTTTAATTTAATAACTTTTTCTACAATTCATTTCTTTAAAGATTAGTGATTTAATTGACAGTCTTTTGTAATTTTATGTATTTATTTATCTATTACTTACGGAGCTAAGGTTGCTGAATTTGTCTTTAATTTCCTTCAAGACAGTGCTTTCTTCAACAGTTTGGGTAAAGTCCTTGGTAGCCTTTTGGAATAAAGCACTCAATTCATCGATGGGGTTGGAGGCTGGGGCATCACGGCGCAAGCGGGCCATCTCAACCAACTGTAAATTCATAAATAAAATTCATTTTTTATTTTACAAAGTCCAAATGTGGGTGCAGTACACATAATATATCTTAATATATTTTTTTTTTTCACTATTATATTATACTTGTGTATCTGCTTTTATAAGCATCGATGAGTTCTAAACAAAATCACTTGTTTTAAAATTTATATAGATTTTTTCACGTAACTTTCACGTAACACTTATTATGGTACTCAGAAGGAGTTAAAGGATAATATAAAAAAAAACTTACCTGCATGCAGCAGACGAAGGCAACAAGAACCAAGAAAACTTTAGTAGCGGCGGCCATTTTTAATATTGTTTCTGTATATTTGAACTTGACTGTTTAAGCTGAGAATTTCAACTGTAATTTTCTACAAATTTTTATTTAAAATGTCAACTTGTTCTTATGACAAGTCGTCTGTTTTTTTTTACTATTTGTTTTTGTTTATTCATTTATATGTATTTGTGGCTCAATATATACACATTTTGTATATTTTTCTAGATGAGATAACGTATTGAACTTATAGTTGACGTAAGATTAGTAAGTTAAATATTTTATTTAAAATTCACTTAATTCAAAACTATATGGTATTAATATGTATATGTGCAAACATACATAAACATACTGAGAAGTATCTACATACATAATATACATATACATATTATAGATTGCATTTTGATGCTTTTTAATATTTCTTTTTCATTAAGTATTTCCACGTCACGTTTTTTATAAAATCGGGGTTAAAAGTTCGTTGAATTGATTTTTGCTGTCGGAACACGCTCGTAAAGTGATTAAATCTAGACTTTATTCATATGTACTTTAAAATAAGGAAAATATTATTATTTGTTGTTTTGAAAGTACATACATATATATGTATGTATAGAATACAATTTTCTATTTTTATATGATTTTATAATTATAAAGTTCCGAAATTTTTACCAAAAATAATATAATTAATCTACAAACACATACATATGTATAATTACTATTTAAGGAGCCAGATAATAAAACGTACTTTTCCGGCTCTTGTAATATTTGTAGGAAATTGAGGAATATTTGTATCTCCTTACAAAACAGTATAAACCTGGAAATAGTAAGAAGTATTTTAATTATCATTAAATGCATCAACCGTAATAAGTCGCCACAATAAATATTGAGGATATATGAGATCAAAGGAATTTTAAAGACGAAGTGATTCGCAAATTCCGCTTTTAAAGAAATTGTCCGAAATATCGCGTAAACCGGATTTATTAATAAATGACACGTCCGAATCAAAATGGCGTTAAAAAATGTTATGCAATTTGGAAAATTTTCAGTAAATTTCATAATTTTGTTCTGAATTTTTTCAATATAAAATGTGATATAAGACCATCGAAAAATATCTTTAAAGAATCATCTTAAATAGGCTATAGCGGCAATCATCTCCAAACACATTTCGCTTGCCGATAACTACCGCGAAGTACAAATGATGTTAATATTGTGTTAAATGGTAGCATTTAATTTGCTTAATCCTAAAATTTAGATGGCGTCAAAATATTTTAAGGAATTTCATGGACCAAAAAAGATATTCTCAACCTCAAAAGTCAGACCGCATTATTGTTCAAATTTTTATATAATAAAATCTGTTTTCGATGTAAAATGTTTAATCAAATAAGAAACAAATTAAAAATTTTAGCTAAAATTCTTTTTAAAAGTGAATTAAAATCGCGCTTTTTGTTAGCAATATTATAATGAGTTGTAATGTATAAATGACTATATTCTAAATCTAAACACACGTTTTGCCTCATAACTTTTTTCGGATGCAATATTTAAATTTTTTTTTTTGGTTAGTTATCATTGAAAAATATGTCAGTTATTATTTTTAATGACAAGCCTGTTAATTTGTCGTGAGTTTGATCAAAATGAGTGACAAAAAAGAAGTATGAGCTACAAATTATTAAAAAAATTAAAAAACAAAAAAAAAAAAAAATAAATCTAAATTAGTCGTACAAATAATTGGCCAAAGAATTAAACATCTGCCGTCAAACTGTTTCCAATGTTGTTCAACAGTATTAGTAGACTTTGACCATTGATAAGAAATCTGGTTCGGGAAGGACAAAAGGTCCACTGTCGGCTCTATAAGTACCGAAATAAACATCAAATAATGTTTGCATAAAAGGTTTCTTCCTTTCATAAAGGAGCACAATATGTCCACACATTTTTGGCCCGATTTGGCGTCATGTCACTACGGTAAGAAAGCTCTAGAGTGGAAAGGTCCACGAGTTCATAAGTAGTGGTTAGAACTAATAAAGTTATATTTTTCTGTGATCTGTAATATAAAATCAATTAAATAAAAAATACTGAAATCTCCGAGATCAACTGTTTCCAAATTATTGAATTTTATATATGTTAAGATTTTTTCGAACGCACTCCTTAGTTGCTTTTATTACTGTAATTATTCTTATTTAATTTACAAAAAATTTACAAAATAATTCGAAAATCCACTGAACTATTTTAAGATACAGACATAAAAATAATACCCTACGCTTCATTTCAAACATTAAATATTATTATGACTGTTCCACCAATGCACACACATATGTAGGTACATAACTTATGAATGTGAATACTTACTAGAGTATTAAGCTACAATTAACCTATCCTAAAAAATTAAATAGTTGGAGAATAAAATAAATTAAAACGAAATCTTTTAAGGACAAATGCCTGAAAGTTCGAAATCCACTTCTAGTTTTGTAACTTAATATATAGGGTACACAAAATATGTTGATATGGGTATATGTGTAGAATCTATTGATAAAAAAAAATAACTATAATGTAGAATCGTTTAAAGAGTTGCCGCCTTGAAAAAACAAATGTTCTTATCTAAATAGGAAATATTAAGACAATTACGAAAATTATACAAAAATAAAATATACATATACAGACAGTTTCAGATAATTAGCTCTTTCAAAGTATATATAAATAAATGTAATATGTATGTATTTTTGTTCAATTAAACATTAAATATGAAGTAGCAAAATCCTGTACATACAAAACAATGGCTACCTGATAGTTCAAATTCAAATTTTACTTTCTGTCAATGCAAACTAACACATATTAATCCCTGTGGAAATGAGCATTATGATACAAACCACAGTTATGTTAGATAACATCCATATTCATTGTTTAAATCACTCTTCTGTGCATGAACTTAGCACTTTTTTTTTTTTTTTATTGATAAGAACTATTTTAACATAAAACAAGTAAGAAAGATATAGTCAGTCAAGACCGACCATATTATATCATCCACCAATTTGTATGTACATCAATGTGGTCAATAATAGATCGACCGTCTTGAAATTTGTCACAGAGATTTATGCTTGTATCAAATTTAAAGACATTTATGATCGTTAAACTCCGGGTAAATATTTATATGGGAGCTAGATGAAATAATGGCCCGATCATAATCAATTTCAATAGGCTTCACCTTTGGACCAATCTGTCAAATTGCTTTAAATTATTGTACTTATTGTAGATTGATTGACTTCGTTAAATCGACTTAGGAAGTGATTCTAAGTGATTAGATGTTAGACAAACATCAGCAAAAACGAATAATACCCTCCCCACTTATAGTGGTGTAGGGTATGCATATACATATTTATATTTTAGTACATAAGTATAATACAGAACAACAGTCTTTGTTGCTGGAATGGAGCCATATAATAAGTTGTTCTTAAATATAAACATTAAATGTTAATATATTTTAATATTTGTTGCATTTATTTGATTTATTTTTTAATATTTTGTATATCTTTATAAATATTTGGGTTGTGTACTCTCACAGTCGATTAATTGAAAAAATAAAATATTAAATAATCCTAAATAAAACCAAAACTTTATGTATATTTATTATACATACATCCGATTAAAGAGTTGTACACTTTTAATTGTCAAAAATGTTTATCCTGGTTGAAACTTACTTTAATCCTTAATAAATTTTATGATAATACAAACGGGTTATAGATATGAACTCACAAGATTTGAAACTAATAGAATGGAAAATTTCGCACCTTTTGTTTTTGTATTTTTATATAGCAAATTGTAATTTATAAATTGTAATTTCCACAAATTACATATTTATCGTAATTGATCGCGACCACAAATTTAAGTCAAATATTGTCGATAGTTGCAAATGAGAAATTTTTGTAAAAACAGATTTTATTAAGCCACATCGCATGTACAGCAAGAAATTGACCATAATTGGCATAAATAGGTGGTGTTTACAATGCTTAACAAACATGTAGAGGCGGATCAAAAATTTCGAAAATACACATTTTATTGACCAAACAAATTTACTTGGATTAAAAAAGTATCACAATATTAAATAGCTTTTTTTTTAATAAACTCAATTTCCAATGTTTTGACAGTTTCAGAAAATATGTCCGTCAGAAATTTTTAATAATGGTCATATAAATAATTTCAAAATAAAAACTTTAAATATTTGCATAATAGTTATCGAAGAAAGATTTATAAATTAACTTTTTAATATAAATTTTAAAATTTTTTTTTCATAATTTACTATGAATAAGGCTGTTAACGTTAGTTTGTACTGAATTTTAAAGCACCATGGAAACTCTCAAGTTATAAAATATTCTTCGAACAACAGTTCAAAATGTTATCAACGTTGATTTGCAGCAATAAATCTCTGATTGACATTGTTTAATTTGCAATTAGTTTGGTAAACGATTTCGATGAAATAAGATTTGTTTAATACTAATTTTAATATATTCCTTCTAAAAATGAGTCCTTTTGTAAAATTAATACTTATATTATTAAGTATTTTCTGCTTAGTACAGGTAAAAAATACTCATACATATTTCAATTAAAATAATATTTAGATTAATGTTTATGCTTTGAAGACAGTACAAATGGCTCGTTTGAGACGTGATGAAAAATCTGTATCAAATGTTAAGCAACCAACTGATGGAGATGTTAAAGCTCTGGGAGAAATTTTAATTAAGAAATTGGAAAATTCTTTAAAGGATTGTGATCAAACTATCAAGGTATAATGAACAAATTATTAAATGTTTAGTGAAATACGTTAATTGCAAAAATAATTATTTAATTCATTTATAGAATATTTTGTCTTGTGCCAAAACATCTTTACAACAAACACAACCTGTGGCTGTAGCAGGTTGATTACCAAGTTGATATATAATGTTTTGTTGATACATTTTGGAAAATAGTTTTTAAATTGAGGTTGACCTTCGAAAATATTAAGAGAATTAAAATTTTATAAACAAAATTCTAATTAATTAACAATATACAAACTGATTAATACTTTAATTTGTATTTTTTGTACTTATATATATATATATATATATATATATATATATATATATATATATATATATATATATATATATATATATATATATATATATATATATATATATATATATATATGATTTCAAGCTCACTCATACATTTTAATTTTCATGTAATTATCGTCACCTAAAATGCAAACAGCCGTAAATACAAGTTTAATTTTTAAGCGATCTCTTAAAATAAAAAGTAGACAAAACATAAAATAATCTTCAAATCATTTTTCTTTCATGGCGTTAATGTTACGCCCTTTTGCCCTTTAATAATATTGTTGGCATTATATCCCTATATCAAAAGATATTTTTAGTTTTATTTATTTATTTTTTTTTTTTCAAAACTAAGTTTATCATATGTATCATATAAACTAAAATTGCATATATACACTCATTCTTGGGAGATTCGATTCGTGAAGTCTCACTTTCGGAAATATTATAATCCAGGGTATAAATTAATTAATGATTTAGTCGGAAATGCTACTCATTTTTATATTTTCAAATAAAATATATATATAACTATTAAATAAACACATTTAATTTATTTGACTATTAAGTTAAGAGATGAACAAACATCATAAAATTAAAAAAAATAATTATTTATTTTCACATATTTATATGTGAAAATAAATAATAATTCGTTTATATTTTACTCGAAAATAAGTTGTCAAAAGTAATAATATAGTAGCAAGATGAATGAATAATAAAAATTGTATATTTAAAATGATTTACTAGTTTGAATACACAAAAAACAGATATACAGTTCAAAATAGAACTGTAATTAGTCGAACAAATTAGGATTCCTTGAAATTTGATGGAAGGAAACGAAATTTGTCATACACTATAGTATACACTCCCCGAAATATTTATAGGACCAAAATAGTTTTTTATATTTCTATGGAACTACAATTACAATCCCAGAAATATTTGACCCACATATGAAGACAAGTAAGGTAGTGTTTTAAATGTAAAAAAAGTTGGTTTCGTTACTCCTGTGCAAAAATAACAGGACTTTTACTTGAGCTTCGAACGAAATAATTATAAGACCAAATATGACGAAGTATTTTAAATATTTAAAAAAATGAATTATGTTTTCAAATTTTTTTAAATTTTTTATTCGTATTATTAATAAAGGCTGTACTGAGTTAGATTAGAGATAATTTTTGGTACAGAGGGACAAATATATTTTTATGGTTTAATCAATAAAAAGCAAAACAAAAGCATATTAAATTATATTTTTGTTTATATTTAAAAAAAATTTGGAGATTATTGCTTTTGTAATTTTGGACTAGACTAAGATCAAAATATGTAAAATTAATTTGTCTACGTAAAAAATTTATTTGTAGCCTAAAATATTTGAGATATGGAATATCTTGTTGAGAATAAATCAGAAAATATTAATCATATTTCAATAAGGCTATAAGTAGTTTTTTTTTATGATACAAATCTAGTTCAAAATTACAAGAATAGCAATAAACAGCACTTTCCCCATAATCTTTTTTAATATACAAAGAAAAAAAAAATAACTTAATGGACCCTTTGGGCTTATTTTTTACATTTTATTGATTATATCAGAAAAATATATTTGTCCCACTGTACCAAAAATTACCTCTGATCTAACTCTGTACAACCTTTATTAATAATACGAACAAAAAATTTAAACATTTTGAAAACATATTCCATTTCTTTAAATATTTAAAATAGTTCGTCATATTTGGTCTTATAATTATTTCGTTCGAAGCTCAAGTAAAAGTCCCGTTATTTTTGCACAGGATTTTTTTACATTTAAAAAAACTACCTTACTTGTCTTCATATGTGGGTCAAATATTTCTGGGATTGTAATTGTAGTTCCATAGAAATATAAAAAACTATTTTGGTCCTATAAATATTTCGGGGAGTGTATACTATAGTTTCGTGTTGTCGTCTTATAAAATCGCTAGTAAAATCAAATACCAAACATTCGTAATTTGATTGTTATACAAAATATATTAAAGACTTTTCCTAAATAGGAGTTAATTTTGTTCATTATGGAAAACAGTTCCACATGCATATCTTTTTGCAGAAAAGATAAAAAAACATAATTTCTAATTTTATATTAAAAAGTTGTTGTTGTTGTAGTAATTATTGTTCATCATAAAATAGTTTAAACTATTTTAAACTAACTTATTTTAAAATCATTCCCTCAAAATTATGAATTTTTAAATCTATTTCAAGAATATTCTTACTACATTGCGATATTGACACCAAGCGTAGTGGCAAAATTGGTGCTTGCAGATTTTTAAATTTATATTATATATAATAATCATAAAATCTGGCATCATTTCTTATTACATGTATAAATAGATCCCTAAAATATGCAATGGTTTTTATTTAATTTTTTGACCAAGTAATTTATAATGTATGCGTACGATCATACCCACTTGGCCTAATGATCATAGACGATATCGTCGTCGACGTTGTCTGCAGGAAATTTTGTAATTTGTCGTTTATAAAATGTTATTCAAGACAAATTTAGTAACAATTGCATGCATATTGAGCGACTTATGATGTTTGAACGTTATTGGGGACAAGATAGGTAACAATTTCATATTCTTGTTCTGTAACAATTTACTTTGGAGTTATTGTCAAACAATTTTTATTTCTGAAAAATTAACATTTTTTGTGGAGAAATTTTTAAAAATAAAACGTTTAAGAAATAAAGGAATGGAAAGCGATTAAAGCGCGTAAATTGACATGCTCAATAAATGACAGTTCCGCGAGGTTTGCCAATGAAAAAATTGTAAAACAGCTGTTCTTACGAGTATACTTTATAATTATACTATGGCGTACGATATAAAATAAATTTAAGTATTACCAGCCTTAAAGATTTTGACAATTTTGACATTTATCTCAGTTTCATATTTAGTTCGACACCTTTTTAGTTCTAAGAATCTTCTTGTTGTTTTTCATATTTAAAAGTTCATCCTCTTCCTAAAAGTACCAAATTCATATGTTAAGCTTTCAAAACAGTAACAAAATTTGTTTTAAACTATTACCAATCTTAAACGTTTCAATTCTTGCTCTTGACGTTCAATTTCTTCCTTTTCCAAACGGCTTTTAATTTCTTCACGAAATTGTTCAATTTGTTCGTTAAGTAATTTTCGTTTTTCTATTAATTTCGAAATTTGCAAACGGTTATAATTTAGCTGATTATCAATGTCATCATGCTCTAAATCATAACGCTTTTGTAGTTCATCAATATAATGTTTATGTTGCTAGAAAAAAGAAATTAATTACATAATAGATTCTTGTATTTGTAATCTAAGCATTTATTTAATATTTTCTCGCATAGCATATACATGTATGTACCTCGGCTAAAGTATAATATGTATCACGAATATTATCACCTGACATTTCCTCCGTCAATATTTTAAATTTATAATCAGCAATTTGTTTCTGAACGTCATTTTCCTCTATATTGTTTTTAAATAGATTCTGTTCTGTTTTGCAATGATACCAATTTATTTCGAAACGCATTTGTATAGGATCCCAGGCTATAATATTAGTTTTGCATATTTATTCATTTTAACAAAAAAAAAAAAAAAAAAAAAAAAAGTTAATTTTAATTACTTTGGGCATTTAATATGGTTTCTTCTATGTTCCATAATATGAGTTGTTGTTTAGTTTGACGCTTGGCAAGTAGTCTGGTATTTAATTGAATTTCATAATCTTGTAACCTTTCTGTCAATATTTTCCTTTCGTCTTGAAGTATTTCGAAAATGTTTAAATACCTTTCTGCCTCTCTAATATTACTAGTACGTTACTTTTCTTCTATTTGAAAAATTTCAACTACATACCTTAGCGGGTTCCATATCAAAGTCCCTAAATCGTAACTCTTCCCTGAGTTTTGGAAACCTTTAAATACGAGTTTTAGAAATGTTTTTAATTCATTCAAATCTGTTTGGACTTTAAATCTTTCCAAACAATCTCCCTTTGAATGTTTCTTCATCACATCAACCCACACACAATTTTTAAGTGATCTTCTTCTCAAGAAGTCATTGTTACACCAAGTAAAAATATTCTTCGAAATTTGTTCCATATGATTATAGTCATATTTATCAACTAATGTTATAGAATCAAATTGATTATGTATTGTTTTTTCCAAACGCGAGACAGCAATTGCTTTGATTCTTTCGAAGCTGGGTTTGAGATTTAATAATTCAACTAAAAAATCTGGTTTTATCTTTTTAAAATATGGAGAGATCATGTTTTTATATGGTGCCTGGATTTTTTCTTCACTTGATATCATTTTTAATAATTTATGTAATGAAAAAATTAAAGTAAATTCAAGTAAAAACTAAACTAAACTAAAAATACAACTAAAGAAATATTGAAGGCAAAAAGTGTTACCACCTAAAGAAACATAATTACAAATATAATAACCAAAGAATACTAAGAATAGAAGGCTTGTCAAAAAAACCTAACTCTGTTGCACAAAAGCAAAGGTTCGAAAGAATTAATTCTTTAATTCACTTTTTAAAATTGAATTAAATTGTATAGACTTATTAATTCTTTCAAAAAATTCATTGTAATTAATTCTGAAGCTTAATTCCAAAAGCTTTTGATAAAATGGAATTAATTCATTAGTGAATTAATTCTTTGGGAATGCTTAATCTTTTGATTTCATTCAAATTTGTTTAAATTCAAACTATTACAAATTGAATTATAAAAATTTTCAACCATTCAATTTGTACTAGATTGAATGAAAGTTTTATTTTTTAATTCTTTATATTTTGAACAAGTTTATATAATTGCAAAAATGAAGAAAAATGTTGTCATTCAATTTGTAGTAGAAGGGAATGAAAGAAAAAAATTTATCATTCAATTGAATTTAATTTTGTAAGGAATTAATTCTACGTATTTTTCATTCAATTTGTAGTAGAATGGAATTAAAGAAAAATTTAATCATTCAAATTGAATTTTCATTCTTTAAGGAATTAATTCTCTAGGGAATTAATTCAATACAAAGTTAAGCCTAAAGAATTAAGCCTAAGAATTATTTTTTAAGGAATGATTTTAAAGAATGCTAAATTAAATTTTTATAAGCTAAATTAAATTTATAAGTGAATTAATTCTAAATAGAATTCATTCTCTCGAAGCTCTGTACAAAAGAGTATTTACAAATTATTAAATATAATTCATCACAATTATATTCGCAGATTTTTATCTCTTGATGCGGTTTACATCCACAAATAGTAATATAATTACATTTTTTTTGCTTTTTGTTGATAAATATGAAAATAATTTAAAATTATTTTAAATTCTGTTTTATTTTTAATACAAAATGTAGCAACCATAGAATAGAACTAGAAGTTTATGTGAGAGCCACCCTATACTAAATTTTCAAAAAATTTACACATTTTTTTGAAAATACAAAAACAAAATATATGTGACTACATGTATTTTGTTTTTGTATGAATTAGGTTTCTGACAATTGAATTAGGTTTTTTTCTCTCACATAAATATCTAGTTGTTAATCTATGGTAGCAACATTGTTCGATCAATTTAAATTGCAACATAAAAAAAGGAATGTCAAAAATAAAATAAAAAAATATTTTTTCAGTTTGTGAAAAATAGACGTGTAACGGGATTGAAATAAACGTGTGTTAAAATATATTAAAAATATCGTGTGTTAGTGGAAAAATGTGTCGCGTGTGTAATTTTCCTTAAATTTTAAGGAAAATATTTTATTATTATTTCTGTGTTGAATTTGCACAGAACTTGTATGTGAAGAGAGAGAAATGTTGTTGTTGTAGGAAAGAGTACTATTTTCTATTCTTAGTATTCTTTGATAATAACCATTATAAAAAATTAATTATTGTATATTTTTGTTAAAAAAAAAAGGTTTAAAATGAAAGAAAATCTATTAACTGTACAATTGGTTGGCACCTATAGCCATAGAAAACAACTAGAAGTCCAACTCTTTTCATTCGCTCAGAAACAAAAAATTACTCTCTTCACACGTATAAATTTGTTCTGTAGAAAATTTTACTAACACATACAAAGAGTTAGGTTTTTTTTGACAATTTAGTTAGGTTTTTTGTGAGCAAGTTGGAGTTCTAGTTGTTTTCTATGCCTATAGCACCCAGGTGCAGAAAGTATTCGCTCTTTTCACAAAAACAACATGAACGTCAACAAAAAAACGTAAAAATTCGAAATAAACAAATAAATCGCACAACAAACATCTTAAGAAAATTAAAATTTTCAATTTCAGTTGTATACAGATCGACAAATGGATTTGTATGTACTCTCTTTGTGCCTATCAATGTTCCATACACTTTTATTAATTTGATGTCAACATCTCTTAAACTTCTAACACTACAATCAAAATTAATATATCTTTATTCTTCATATAGGAAATGTATGTAAAATAATAAAAATAATTTGTTTATTCATTATAATCGGTTTAAGAATTTTCAATAACACCTATAATCGTATATTTCAAGGTTCATATACACAATAAGGTTATGGCATTAGCGCAACAAAAACAAAAAACAGAACCCAACTTTTAGTATTTGTGGCTGTCAAAAGTAAATATTGTAGAGAAAAGTAAATGTATGAACATTTTAAATATATGTGTCTGAATTTATATTTTTGTTTATATCGTTCGACCAAATTTTCTGCATATTTTGCTCCATGATTCAATATATAACCTTGATATAAAATCGGGAATTATCTTTTAATAATTTTTTCAATTTGTTTATTTTCATACATGCACACTTATGAAAAATTGACTTCTGAAAAAACTAAAACAAAAATCAAATTGGTTAACAACTTCACCTTATACATACACTCCTCGTCACCAAGATAGAACCACCACAATTTTAAATGAAAAATTGCAATAATTTTTGAACAGAGTAAGTTAGATGATTCTAACTTTTCAAATAAATAAAACATATTGTAATTGACTATATAAATACAAAAAAGTTGATTCCATTATTTTGTAATAGAGCTTTTCTCTTGTTATTTGAATTCAGATGAAAAATTCTTCAGTATTTTTTATGTCATCAGTATAGAATCAACTTTTATTTATTAACTAAATTGAAAAAGTTTATATATTTTATATTAAAAAAAAAAAAAGGATTTTATTACATTTATATGACTTGATTATTAAGTTTATAGTGCAAAAGTTTAAAATTTTTTTGTAATTTACTTTAAAAAATCCGTTTTTATTGACTCGTTTAGTGATTTTTATTATTAGACGGAAATTTCGAATTTATTTCATCAATATGATCATTCTTAGTGTCCAACAGTAACCTTACTTCGTAGATATTACTGGTTTTCTAATCCTTAACATTTCCAATGGCATTAAGGTCGTATAAATGGAGCGTCTCATTTAAGACTTAAGAATTTTGGCAAGAAATCTATAATTTAACCACATGTGGCATGTGTATATTTGCATTACCATGGTGATAAATCCACTGGATATAATCGAAAATATATTTAATCCATTAAAAATCTCATTCCAGCCCATTTTTAAAATGATTTTTGGTCATGCGCGAACTTTGAAAGATAACGTTTATAGTTCCTGAAAACGATATTGCTCACTATACCCAAAACCCAATTTTTTCAATAATAAAATGTCAAACAATTATTATAATTTCTTATATCGTAAAAATTTAAATCATAACGATCGAAACAATATCATTTAAACCCCTTTAGAACCAAAAAAATTACATGTCTTCCATCCTTATTATATAGGAAGATTTTTGGACCCCATGGTCTCAAATATTTAGCAAAATAAATTAGTTGGAGTTGCTAGATGGTACTAAACGGGTATTATTTATTCAGTTTTGAAAGTTGTGGATGTAAACTGCCCAAAAAATCTTGATCTTCTTTTAATTACCACTCTTAAATTCTAAGCTGTAGGGATAAAATACATTGAATTTTACGCAATTTATAGATTGGTTCGAATGTCCCACGGTGTTAAAGATGTATAGGTGCCTCTTTTTTTCATTATTATTGTAATTTTTTTAATGCTTAATGTATTCCATTACCACTTTATAAGAACGCATGATTATTTCAGCGATTTTGAAAAGTATTATTTTTTTGTGTAGTGAGCAAAAATGTACACTATTTCAGAGGAACGTGTACAATTTTTCTATACTTTAATTAAAATTTTATTTAGCTAAAAATAAAGATTTATTACAACCAACATCAGATTTAAGCAAAAATTGTGTGTGGTTTTATCCTGGTGAAAAGCTAAAAGTAGCTATTTTTTCACTTTTTTTTGCAAAATAGTAAAATAAGTACCGTTACAAGAATTTGGATAATATTGTTGTTGTCTTAAATAAGAAATACTATATTCTTTCTCTGTTTTTGAAAAAAATATCAACATTCTTTTAGGTCCCTTCATAAAAACGCTTATATTTTGAAATATTAGCTTGTACTATCCTTGTGACGAGGAGTGTATGTATATCCGACATGGTATACCACATGACCAATATCCACATGATAGTGATATCGATATCGAATTTTATTCGAAGCGTTCTCGTGCAAAACTCTCGAAAACAATATGAAAAAGGTTTACTTGAAGCTCAGTTTGTGGCAAGAGAACCTTCTTTCTCGAAATTCGAAAGTGTTATTAAAATCAAAAATCTAAAAAAAAAAAATCAAAAATGTATCAGAGGAATAAATATATGGAGATATTCACTAACGAGATGACACATTTTTCCAGATATTAATTCAATTGCGTGTTTTTGAATTTTATCCTCATTTATATTTCCACTCACATATGACTTATTTTTTATTATTTAATTAAAAAAGAAAAATTCATACGAAAAATTACGGAAAACTATTCGTTAAAACTAATATTCACTTTTTAATTAATATACGACAAGTTCTCGTACATTTAAATTCGAAAAAATACCGATAATTATTCGGAGAAGTGAACTTTCGTTTTTATAAAAGTTATCGTAAATATCTCTAATAATTTTGTTTCAAGAAATTATCGCAAATTATAAATGTTTACGAATATTCACAAATTAAATATTTTTCTATTTTTTTCTCTAAAGCGCCCCATAGACACATACTTCATAAGCTTTTGAATGTGTGCGTCACACCGATAATGCAGCATGAAAAATCAAAATCGTTTTGATTTCAAAATGAACTCGTACTGCAAACAGATATTTTAAATGAATTTTTGAAGTTTTCTTTTTCATTTATAACGAGAGAGAAACTATAGTCGGTCAAGACCGACCATATGATACCCTACACCATTGACCTGTGTCCAATTGTAAACCAACAATTTTACTAAATATAAAATAAATTATATAAATGCAGAATAATGCATTTATATTAACATCTATTTGATTTTTTTCCTTTAGGGTGATTCCCGGAAGTGGGTTTATATGGGAGCTATAGTAAATTATGGACCGAATCTCATAAATTCTGGCAATGTTGTTTCTACTTATTTGTGTTGAATATTAACTTCTACTATCATTCGTATGGGATTTATACACGTTAAAATTTCAATAAGCTTCGTCCTTGTACCAAAATAATTATCTGTGCCAAATTTCATCAAGATATCTTTAAAATTTCGACCTGTACTTTGTTCACAAGGTTTACATGGACAGACAGACAGACAGACAGACGAACATCTTTAAATCGACTCAGAAAGTGATTCTGAGTCGAACGGTATACTTTAAGGTGGTGGTCCGATAATTATTTCTGTGAGTTATAAACATCAGCACTCGTTTAAAACTACAATATTTTAAAATATTTTTTTTAATTTTTCTTTTAATTTAAAATGCCAAACAATAAAATTCATAAATGATAAAAAAAAAATATCCAATTCATTGAAAAAAACTGTCTGTAGCATAAGTTCATTTTGAAATCAAAACGATTTTGATTTTTCATACTGCGTTGTTGGTCGTTTTGATTTCAAAATGAACTCGTACTGCAAACAGATATTTTATATTATGTTCACTTACACAAGTTTTCGACTTGTTTTTTAAAAAACACAAAGAGTTTAAACATCACTGTTCACATATTATTTTATTGTGTTTTTCCTTCTGGCCTGTTTTTCTTTTGTCAAAATATTTTCACAAATATTAAATTTAAATAAAAATTACACACACAGACACTTTATCATTAACAAAATAAAATTTTCAAACAAATAAAATTTATGAACAAATTTAAATTTCATTCATAATTTTTAATTATTTGTTTTTAAACTGTTTGACAATTTTTACAAATTCTTTTTTCAACAATATTCTATGTACTAAAAATACTAAAAATTTCTTCCCTGTACGGAAATTTAGTATGTTTTTATTGTGTTAAATAATTAAACAACTCGAATCGAGATGTTTTCTGGCTTTGAAATATATGAAAAAACAAGTCAATTTCTTTGTGTTTTTTAAGAAAACGACTCGTTTTTCAAAAAACCTTTATATGTGAACATAGTATTAAATGAATTTTTGAAGTTTTCCTTTTTTTTTTTAAATTTTAGTTTGACTTTTTAAACAGAAAGAAAAAATAATTCTCATATTTAAAATTGTTTATTTTTATTCGAAATTTTTTGCAAAAATAAACATTTGACTGATCAATGTGTGTGAAATCGTCAATCACACACGTATAGGGGGTTCATCGGCAGTATGTGTCTATAGAAATGAAGATTAGTATGTTCTTATATGATTCCCAAAATATTACATCTCAATGTTAAGATTTACGTGAGCTGGACCATTTTTAAATCACCTCTAAAATTACGTATTTATCTTAATATTATTATAAAAATTTTAGTTATAAGAAAATTAACTTCAAGAAGCATACTACGACCTTCAATATTCATTTAAATAATTATTATGTCTCTTTTCAGTCGCAGAATATTAAAATTTTACTAAAATTTTTTGTCATATCTTTTTTTTTCAAACATGTAATTTTATAAATTTCGGACATTTTTCAAAATATATTAGATTTTAATGTACCATAGGAATGGTATATACTTTTACTAAATAACACGTAATTAACTCATTAAGAGCTAGAGGGTCAATTTTATGCAATTAGTTCCCAAAAGGTTAAATTTGCAATTTTTGCAAATAAGTCGCATGCAAATACTTATTACAATTAAATATTGATAAATTTATGAAAAACATATTAAGTTAATTTAAAACCGCGACAATAATCGAATAAAAAAGAGTTTTTTTAAATTTGACCACCATTTTACACCAATTCGCCGCTTTTTTGATAAATTTATGCTTTTGAGGACATGTATGTCCTTAACTTACCATTTATTTACCGTTAAAATTAACTTAACCAATTATGGACTGGAAATCCCAAAATAGTATTTAATGAGAGCTTTCCAATGCTGTGAGAAAATATAATTTACGATGAAAAATTTCCAAAATATTCAAACTTTAATAAAATACTATTTAAAATAAAATCATTAAAAATTTCACTAAAATTTTAATTTCGCGAGAATGAAAACAAATTTTAAATTATTTTTTGTTCAATATGTATTAGACGTCGCACGTTGGGGTAAAAGGGGTCGACAAAATTATGTATCAAAAACGATAAAAGCCATTAACGTAGGTTGCGTGGTTTTTGAGTACTGAGCTGTCAAAGTTCAATATTTTTTTATATTTTAAGAAAAGAGGAAAAAATTAAATTTTCATGAACTTTCCGTGAATTTTTCTTTAATAAAAAGTGCTTTAAAGAAAAATTTTAAAATGGAACCATCAACTACAGGTATTTGAGTTTGCTTTTATGCAAGAATTTGTAAATTATTTTTTGTCCTGGTATTTTTTGTTATTTTTTTGAAAATAGTCCAAAAATGCACTAATTTTCAAATTTCATGCAACTAAAAATATAACAAGACTTTTGTTCTGAAAAATTGTCTGAAAAATATTACATATTGTCTACTTAAATATTCTGAAATAAAATCGTGCGCATATTTTGCCCGATTTTAGAAATTTACATTTTTGTGAAAAAACTCAAGTTGCTCCAAACCAAAAACAGGTTAAGTGCAGATTTTTTTACTTTGTTTTATTTTTCGTTATTTCACTATTGTTTTTTGTTATTGTTTTGTACAATTATTTTAAATAAACAAAATAAATTTACTGATTAATACAGTCGAACTCAGTTAAAATGAACATGATTTCATGTAATGTTTTTATATTCTACAAAGTGATGTGCCTTATATTGGTACTTGGTATTTAACATTAAAAAATTCAGGAACTATGCGAACAATACAGCCTGATACTACGTTGATAAATATCCATGGAATTGTTGTCTCCTATCATCCATAAGTTTTTTATTCACGGCCCAGAAATTATAAAACATGCTCTTCTACGAAATGGCCAACTTTCTGAGACACCCAAGAAGCAAGAAAAAAAGATTTCAAAAATTACTGGAAACATTTTTCACGAAAATGTAGTAGACAAAAATCAAACGAAGATATATTTAATAGACTTTTGATAAGTTCCGATCCAATCAAGTATGGGGAAAAAGTATAAAATAAAACATATAGACCTACCACAATCCGCAGTTGATTATTCTCACTGATGACGATTTTTTTTTTTTTTTTTGTATGAAAACATTACCATTCTGCAAATAAAGATTAAGAATTCTAAAAATTAATTTGTTTACTTACTAATAAATAATAAAGTCAAAAGTGATCACTAAAGTACTGATATCACTTTTTTCTGAAGTATGCTTAGTTTTTGACATGTTTAACCCCAATGTATAGACAGACGGACGGACATTACATATCAGGCAGAAAAAATTTGTAAGATTCTCGTAATGCATTTTTTTACTAACTAGTAAAAATCAAACAAGTTGTGATTATAAAAATATCAATTTCACTTTTCCTTGAAGTAAGCGGCCATTTTAGATGTTGCCATTTAGCCAAAAAAGATCGTAGAGATATAATGGTAAATTTTTTTACTAACCAGTAAAGAACGAAACAAGTTTAAGTTATTAAAATATTCATATCGCCCTTCCTTGAATTATGCGGCTTTCTTCTAGCCAATTAATCCTAATGTATAGACAGACGGAAGGACATTACCATTCTGCCAAAAAAAATCGGAGAATTTTTATAGTTTATATTTTTTAACTAACTAATAAAAAACAAAACATGTTGTGATTATTAAAATATTGATATCGCTTTTCTTGAATTATGCGGCCATTTTAGACCCATTTTTTTCAATGTATAGACAGACGGACGGACATTACTATTCTGCCAAAACAAATTCAAGAGTTCTAAAAATATCTTTTTTTACTAACTAATTGATAAAATATTAAATCATGATCATTTAAATATTCATATCACCTTTCTCTGAATAATGCGGCGATTTTAGACCCATTTAATCATAAGGTATAGACGGACGGACAGACATTACCATTCTGCCAAAAAAAATCCTAAAATTCAAAAAATACATTTTTTTGCCTAATAATAAATATAAAAATAGATCCTCATCATTAAAATATTGATATCACCTCTCCCTGAATTAAGCGCCATTTTCGACCCCTTTTACCCCAACGTGCGTCGTTTTTCTATCATATGCTGTATTTTTTTTAACAAAAAGTTAAAAACGGTGTTTAATGTCGATCGAAAACCATATTTTTGGAGGTACATATTTTAAAAATGGTCCAGCTCACGTAAATTAAATAATTGAACCGAAATATTTTGGGAATTAGTTTAAAACATATTAAACTTTAATTTTAGGGGGGTACATTTGCAACTTTTTTTGTCCCCATACAAATCAAGGCACTGTAATATACATATGAATATTCTATTACAAAATTATTTACTTCATTTATTTATATGTCAGAGAAATATAAATGTAGTAAAAATAAAACAGAGAATAGGATTAATATATTTTACAAGAATTTTTTTTAATAAATCTTTATTTCGAAAGAAAAATATGTATATGATTAAAAACGAACAAACTACAACTACAGAAAATCATACAATTGTAGGACCCACTAGTAAGCTTCCACTTTATAAACCTACTAAAAATGCAAAGCCAGAAGATCACAAGATCGTTGGAGGTGTTTATGAGCGACCAGCATTAAAAGCACCATATGATTCTTACATTATTAAAGACATTTTAATTCAATCCAAGCATTATAAAAACTTAAAACCTCAGTTTGTCTTTCAAATATTAGGTAAACGTCGCAAATATATATTTTTGAAAAAATTTGCACTTTCTCGTTTGGAGGCAAATTTGAAAAAACAATTTGATATATTTTTCAAAATGATCCAGTGTAAAAATAATAGAGCCAACCCAAGTGATGAATTATCACACAGCATTTTTAGTTGGAATTGGAATGATTTTTTAACACGACGAAGGCTTAAAGATTATGTATGGGTTGATGTTTT
The DNA here is from genome assembly GCA_951394005.1 of Protophormia terraenovae. Classification (NCBI taxonomy): domain Eukaryota; kingdom Metazoa; phylum Arthropoda; class Insecta; order Diptera; family Calliphoridae; genus Protophormia; species Protophormia terraenovae. The sequence goes on from OX596074.1 coordinate 152,646,153, forward strand.
GTTAAGGACAGAAGAAAATTGTTTACATATCTATAAATTTCAAAAGGACTTGGAGCAGTTGAAGTTTCTCGTACAGAAAATATTTGATGGCTTGTTCTCCAATATTGGAGAGGAAAGTATTGATATATATAAACACATAGAGAAACCAATTGAGTACGTTATGTGAACCATGAAAAGTCAATTTGTTCAATTATTTTCTTATTTTTCTTATCCATTTCATATCATATAATTAATCTTTTACCTTAGTGAAGCTAAAAAAGTATTACATACTACGGATTTTGTAGAGGATGAACTTTATATAAATACCAAAGAATTAAAACAGCTTGTTCACAAAGAACATTTTCTTACAAATGCTAAACGCGATTCGGAGGAGAAATTTCTTAAAGCTCATTTGGAAAATAGGATTTGGAACAGTCATAGTAAGTTACCCAATAAAACGTTTAAACTACTCATACTTAATTGTACCTCATGTTCAGTTTGGGATCCCATTGAGGTTCGTTTTCATATAAATTGGTTCAAAAATATTGTCAAACAAAGACAATGTTATATGGATAGAGTTGTGGAAAAGTATCAAAATGATACCGTTCACTTTAGACAAATGTTGGAATTGGAAACTTTTATAGATGGCAATTGTATGGACTACTGTTATTCATCCATAGAAGTATATAAGAATCGTATAGATCAAATTCAAGATAAATTCGATAAGGAATTCGATTTAATAGAGAACAGATTGACATATAAACGTTTACAAATAGATAAATTGCGAGAGCGAAGAAAATATTTGTCGGAGGAAATAGAACGTTTTCACGAGGAGGAGGAAGCAATGCGTTTACGAAATGACCGTGAGGAGGAGGAAGCAATGCGTTTACAAAGTGTTGTAAGTAGGATTAATACCAAAATTCATTACATGTATATATGATTTATATGTTTTCTTAGAGAGTTGCCGAGGATTTGGCTGCCAAACAAATGAGTAAGAAAAAGGGAAAGAAGGGAAAGATATTGAGTTCAAAATAAATTAATTAGCAACCACCTAAGAAAAGAAATACAAAGAATAATATTTACATAGTAAATAAAAAAATAATATATATATATATATATATATATATATATATATATATATATATATATATATATATATATATATATATATATATATATATAAATTCAGCTTATTTTGAAAGATTTAAGATTAAAAAAGTAACTAAAGGATAATTTAAAAATTTACAAATATCGATATGAAAGGTATCTAGCAAATGAATCATTTGCAAAGCTCATGATTATTGTGGAAATCAAGAAAATATTTTAATATTTAGTATTTTATTTTATTGTATGCAAATTGATTATTCAGAGCTACATTTGCATGCAACAACAATATATACATTTAAACCACTACTAACTAGAAAGAAAGCAACATTTGGATAAAAGTGCGAGTGACACATGTAGCACAGATTTTTAATAAAACATTTTTGAATAGGGGAACATAATATCAAGAATAGCGACTGATACTAACATTTGCAACATTCGACCTACAACCACAATAATAAAAACACCAGACACACATACAAAATAAGAAAAAAAAGAGAAAAACAGACAATATACCACCAAACAAAAAGCCCTTTTTTAATGGTACTAAAAAATATAGAATTATTTTATGGATATGGATGTGTATACAATAAAAATATTTCTACCATATAAAAGCGACAGCAATCAGCAAAACCATACTATAACATCATCGTCGTCATTCATGGGCTTTGTACGTTGTCTAGAATCATTTTTATATTTTTGTTTTTGTTTCACACTTGCACACTTGGCATAGTATGTAGCAGAGTGTGTGCCACATACAAGCTATTGCTTTGTTAGCTTGGAAAAGAATCTATTGTCAGAACAACAAGAAACGAATTGAATAAAATCTGAAAACAGTAGAGTTGAATGCATACTTTAAATGAGGGGGGCATTTGTCTAGTGAATTGTCCGTAGTTCTTCTTTTATTAAGCTAACAAAACTTCAACTTGAATTAGGATTCGATTTTTATTAATTTTCATAGGGTCTTACTGATGAAGTTGCACTTTACAAATAAATATTATAATAAAATAATGCCTTGAGGCATCAAAATAGGGCTGAAGGTTTCAGCGATTAGAAATTTCAACAGGAATGCAGTAAATAATAGTAAGTAGATATCAGAAAAATACAAAGTATCCTTTTTTCCAACACAACAAAAGACAAAGATAACAAAACAGCAAACCAAGAAGATAAACTGTTGCAAATGTAAGCCCTTTTTATGTGTCTGAGACATGAATGTATTGTATGTATTAAGAACAAAAGTGCCACATGACGAGTAGCAAACAAGCAGATAAAAAAAATCATTTACCAAAAAGAATGAAAGAGAACGTCAGAGATACATGTTGAACACATTCAACCACAACTTATTATTTGAAATTGTAGCTTCAACATGTTGAACAGAACAAAGAAAAATCAACAAAAGAAAACATGCTGCACTTACCGCACACATATTTATTGTTTTATTACCCACCATACTCTGATGGCTGTTGTGAACTAGTTACTTAACCGACTACAGTAGGGCAGCACTAGTTATTTGATTAAGTAGCTACGTGACTAGTCACTTCAACATGGGCATGTCCTAGGAGGAGGTCTATTTCCAACTCAGCGACATTTTTGCTCACAATCACGACTACCAAAGGGAGAGGAAAATAACAATCGTCACCTCCACGACTACAATGTGGCTTTTTTTGACACAATCACAATCACCCCCACGGCTACGAATTGATATTTTTGTGCACACACAATCTTTTTACTGGTTACTTACTTGCCGCTTACTATAGGGTCAGTAAAGTGGCAATTGCCATCATGCTCATTAATGACAAATGGGAGAGCGACAGGTATGTATACACCAATGAAACTTACTGTCTAAAAGTGGATAAATTGCCACCAAATAAACTGCTGGGTACATACTATGCATTTGTATGTGTGTTGTTTCTTCTGTAGCCCTTTTAGCATTTAATAAACTTAAGTTTTAATAAATTAACACGTTTTCAATGCAACAAAAAAATTTTTCCTTTATATAATCACGTCTTGCAATATAAAAAATAATAGGAAAATCGTGCGTAAGCAGAAGATCAATATAAATTCTATAAATTTTTGCTCTTAACTGTGATTGTCAGCTATGAAATGTATAATTTTGTATACAATACAACACACTGTGCATTAGGGGTATAACTTTTTTCGAAAAAAAAAAAAAATTTACAAAGTTGTAGACAATAGTTTAGTGATATGAAAAATAATTAATTTTACACTAAATGCAATTCGTAAAACCTTTCAAGAATTTTTTTGTTCAAACATTTTTTGTTTAATAACATTTATTTTTTTTTTTTTAGTAAAAATTGCAATGTTTTTAATTTTTTGTTTAATACTTTAAATATTTGTTTAATTAGTTGTTTAGTATTAACTCTAAAAGTAAAAGATCAAGTTTACGCTATTTACTGTATGTATCAAAATTCGCTTTTATTTATAATTCAATTTTAAATTCAATTACATCTTATTTTTATAATTTTATAAACTAAAGAAGACGATACTTTTGCGTTGTTCATGGTTGTATCACTGTACAAATCAAATAATTGGTCAAATAAAAAAGCCTTTTTCAGAACATCTACATATGCATAATCTATTGATCCATAACGACAATGAAAGTGACGCTTGAATCTCGTGGTTGTTGGGTTTTTTTTTATATGTATATCGTTACTTTGTCGTTAATTTGTTGCACAAATAAAATTGAATGTTGTTTTCTCCCTCCTGTGTTCATGTACATATTTTTCTGGTTGTTGCTGACTGTCGATGGTGATGATAGTGATGTTGTTAAGTAAGTGAATGAGTGAGTGAGTGCCACAAAAATTTCACAAGTACTTGTACAATGTACATAACAAAATCATATGGAAAGTGTGCAGTTGTATTGGTGCGCAGAGAACATACAATAACAAATATTCTGCATTTGTTCTCATGACTTGTACATGAATTCTGTTCGCCTGTTTCCGAACACCTAAGAAAAAGTTTAAATTTCACATAGAATTCCCACGGCCAAAATTTTCCCACAGTGTTCATGCATCATAATAGCAACGAAATACTACTACAAGAACAGCAACAATGAACAAAGAAGACAAAAAATTAACACAACAAAAGCAACGACTACGACAAACTTTTTTAACAAGTTTTTCTGGTGGAGAGAAAAAAACAAACGCTTCATGACTTTACTGTGTATTAAGAAGGGCTTCAGGGTTTATGGAAGCAAAATGGTCAGACAACTAGAGTTTTTATCCATTAACATTAGTTCATTTCTCGTTAGCTGTGTTTGTTGGTCATGTTCATTATTTTATTATATTAAAGAGGTTGCAAAAATATTCGATTATTCGCATTATAATGAAAATTAGATAAATGTAATGAAAATTATGTAAATGTAATTTATTAAATTATGCTCTCCATAATTTTAATAAATTGTATTATATATTTGGATTCTGATATTTCGCAATCTGCGAATTTAAATAATTTTGCACTAAATCTAAAAAATAAAAAAAGGATAAAAGAAATTTATATTAAAAAAAATAAATAAATAAATAACCCAGCAAAAACTTTGCTTGCCATGTAATGAGATAAGAAGCTAATATAATGGCTCTGCACTACTTTCACATTAGATGAATAACTCATTATTTTAACACGGTGATGTCATTAGAGGCAACTACTTACTCTATATTATTACAAGTAGGCATTTCAGAAAGTCATTACTTAGATGTCGTTACAAGAACTAATTACTTTGTAGATATTCAATCACTCATTAGTTTCAAAGTATTACAGAAGTCATTATTAGCAAAATGAATAGTAACTAGTTACATTATCGGTTACAAGTAAGTACTGAAGTATTGAAGATAAAAAGCAGATAATTTTTTTTTTTTTAATTTATTTATTTGAAAATATGCAGAAATCAAAATTTGACATACTATTTCATACCATAGATTTGGAGTTAATTCTTGAAGCGCATTCTTGTGACCCGTGCAGAAATTGAATAAAATACCGGACCTTACTGACCTGCCCCCGTCTGAAAATTGTTAAGAGTTTAATTCTTTTAACAAATTGTTTTAAGATAGCCAATAAATTTTTCTTACCTTTATGTAATTGTATTTCCTAAATTGCAATCGCTTTAAATTTGTTGCCTGTTGAGTTTCATGATATTATAAATTTGTGCCAATGTGCCTAAGAGAAACAATACAAATTAGTGGATATTTTTTAGTAATATTCAGATACTTACCACTTTTAAACACTAATAATTTACCAATAGCCTTTTGAAATAAGAAATTTATTTTTGTAAACATTAACAAAAAAATTTTATTTTCTTGAATTTATTTTTTTATGTCAAGAATTTTTAATTTTGAAAAATTTGACAAACATTTTTTCAGACACAAAATTTATTTAGTACACAAGACAGTAAAATTAAATGAATAATAACACTTTTTGCATATAACTAGGTTATTGAGCATAATATGTATTTTGATGTTATAGATAATAAAATTTTCTACAAATTTCCTCTAGTACATTTTTATACCCCTTTATTGGTTTAAGAGTTATACGGTATTTTATGTTGATGTAGTATTTTACATAAACTCAAATTACAGAGTTCATGAGTGAATTCATGTACGTATAAAGTGGCCTAATGGATTTGTTAACAATAAGCTATTCTGTCTGCTTACGTCGTGGTTTCGACTTCACCGGAGACTGGTGTGTTTACGATTAATTATTTGTTTTAGTCTTCGTGACTTTAACAAATAATTAATGTATTTTCATATTTCACTCACTTTTAAAATATATAATTTTTATAATATAAATGAAGAGATAGATAAAAAGTAATATTTCCAAAAATCTGATCTAATGTAACTGATTACATATCAAATTAAAAGTAAGTAGTTACTAATTTACTTTCATGTAATGCAGAAAGTATGCTGTTATGATTGAAAAGTAACTACATCCGTAACTACATACCATTACCAAGTTTTTGCTGGGAAGAAATACATATATGAGCAATTCTTCAAAAACGTTTACTTTTGATGTTTAAAAAAATGTCGACATTTTTTAAATGGCACATCAACGATATTTAGTACTAATATTCCTTTGCCCTAGTGGAACACAGATCTATTCGCGTGATTGACTGTTACTGAACTGCATCAATGTTATGGCGGTTTAAGATATTTTTTTTTTTTTAAATTGCCAAAATTCTATTTATAGTCCTAAATCAAAAATTATTGTATTGATGTACTCTACAATGATGTATCTAAAATATTATTAAACCTTCTTATAAAATTTGCAAAATTCAGTTTTTAGTGATGTAGTGTTGTTCAAATTCATACATTTATTGCAAATTTAATGATTTTTTTTTTAATAAGTCATAAGACAATGTCATTTATATACAATTTTTAATTGCACTTAATGAAATCTCTAAAGTTGCATTAAATGAAAAATCGTACTTTTTTTCGAACGCCATATTGATTTTGACATATGGTATTAAAGCAACTGCAGATTGATATATATCATCGCCATTTTTGATTAACGCCTTGGGTGTGCCTCAACAATTAATGTTAAACTAAAAACATCGCGTTCTTAGCCCGTGAAAACCGTTGATGAATATTTTTAGTGAAATTATATTTTCTGCGTAAGTAAAACTTTACACAGGAACTTATTTCAGTTTAAAATTGATTTATAACGCTAACATCCGCTATAACAAAATATGCAAAATTGCTGAATTCTTTAAAATAGCTATACACGTTTAGCAAATTAATATTTTAAAACGCCACAATGATTTTTAAATATCATTTGGAAACCTTCTTTGATAACGCTATACTCTAGCTTCACTGAAATAACGTTGCGAGTGTGCCTCGCGAAAAAGAAACCTCTTGGAGCCATTCACGTTTTTTCTCTCCAAGTTTGGGTACCTCCTACAGCATTTCTATTGAGGGCACATTAATGATATATATGTCAAATGATGCATAATTTCAAGAGATTTTCGGCTATGTTTTGAATTTTGAAATATTTGAAACGGCGTAAAATCCCCAGCGAAAAAACTACAAAATTTTAAAATGTTTAAAAACTTGGTTTCACGGATTTTGCACAACACAATTTGACATTGATTAATGGTACGCTAATTTAATCCATGCTAGTCCTTTTTTTACAAGTGTTTATAGTCTACATTAGAAGAATTGGACATTTATGCTAAAATTTGCGACTACAGCAAGAAAAAGAAATAAAAAAACTTGTTGGTTTCAAACACTTTTTTTGGAATTTTTGGCTTTGGGTGCTTGCCGGCAAAAAGTGTTGCTAACATAACTGCAGCAAAAGTTGTTTAAAAAAGTCAGAATTAAAAAAAATATTTGGGGTTGAATGCCGGTTTCATAAAGGCAAACGTAAAAAGAGAATTGCCCATATATGTATATAAAATTCATGTTCATTATTCTGGACATAGTGAGATAGCACTATGTGAGATAGCATCATTAAATTTTAAACCTTTAATTTTTCATTATTTTTCTAAATTTAAAAACTCTCAAGAATATACATAAGTGTACATTAGGTTTATAACTTTTTAGAATTTTTGCAAATATTCAAATAAATAAGTATAAAAAATATGATATTAATTTTTCGCGATCGTTGAAAAAGTTCACGCACCAATCGCACTGAAAATTGTTTGTAGATACTATTGTTTTGGTATAAACAAATTATATTTAACATCAATTTATTTAAGTTTACATATATATATATATATATTTTTTTTTTTTTTTGAATACTCTATTTTATTTAGGTAAAAGAAGATTAAAAATAAAGTAATTTTTTCGTACGAAATACTAGTTAAATATTTAGAACCTTATTAAACAATTTTTCAAATAATTTATTTTTAAATGTACAAAATCATTAAGAAATCGCGTTCGGTGTTTGAAGTTTTTTTTTTTTTTTTATCAAAATGGACCAAAAAGTTTGTTTTTTTATTATCAGGATAATTTTGGCTATAAGGTAGTACTATGGTATTTTGATATCCATAAAATGTAAAATAATATGACAAAAAACTTCGTTTAAACATATTTGTAAGAAATTTGTCCTATATATATATATATATATATATATATATATATATATATATATATATATATTTACATTTATATATTTTTTTTTTTTTTTTTGTTTTTTCATACATACACTTTAACTATTTTTATGATTTTTCGATTCACCTTAAAGTAAAAAGTTACTTATATTTATATTTACAATATTTTACAATCGAACATGTTTACGTTTTCGAGTATTATCTATTGATTATCGTATTGCTGATATTTACATATGTTTTTCTTAAAAGTTTTCTATGACAGCGATAAATGTTATCCAGGCATCTAGTTAATCAGGTTAAAATATAATATGTATTCACAGAAAAAATAAAAACTTATTTTAACTGCAAGAATAATTCATAGAATCAAAGAAATATTTGAAGTTGCATCTCTCACCAAATGTTTGTAAGTTATTAATTTTGTTAGTTAAAATTTATAGAGATTTTTTCGAAACGAATTTTTTGGTCAGCCGTAGATTTTTTTTAATATCCACTGAAGCACACTCCATGTATTATTCAACTGAATAATTTCAAGATTTTCGTTACATTAAAACTCGTATTATTTTTAATATCATGAAAATAGTTCCATTGTTCTAAGATGTTTAATAGCAAAAAATAATTAATAACTAACTTTGTACGGTTTTTAACGGATTTTCTTCCAACAATTGTATTTTTTAAGGCAATTTTTTTGTTTCATCTGAATAGGTTTATTAAGAATAAAATCAATTTGCGTCAAGTATTTGTTGAATTCGCCCATAATTGTGTGTTTTCCTTACATTTTCAACTGTTTTCTATAAGAATCTTTAAAAACTGGTCGCATAAAAAATTATTCGATAAAGAAAAGAGCAAAATTTTAGCGTATGGACTATTCACACTTAATCTATGAAGTATGGCGAAGAAAAATTGGGCGAAGTTAAAATATTGTCAACAATTTTTTAGGAAATCACTTCCGCTATGGAAAAAATATGAAAAGAGGTACTTATAAAGCAACAACGAACGCTAACAGAAGATACACCATTCGGGATGCCTTCAATTCTACTGATTCTGCGTCAAAAATTAAACACAAATCAGGTATTTTAGCAAGTGTTTTACCGTAAAACGTGTTATTTGAAATCTAGTGCACCTAAGAAGACTAAAAATTTAAAATTTCCCGTTTACCCGTGAACGCATGTTTTAAAAAAGGAATGAAACATATTGTTTTTTCTATATGGAAGGCTCCAATGACTATAAATATTATTATTTTCGTCATTTGAGAAAAAAAGGAAAAAAACACTGTAAAATCGGATCTTTTTATACCCTACACCACCAAAGGTGGTTGGGGTATTATGTGTTTGTGCAGAAGTTGTAACGCAGAGAAAAAATCTTCGGACCCCCACCTTAAAGTATACCGTTCGACTCAGAATCACTTTCTGAGTCGATTTAACGATGTCCGTCCGTCTGGTCGGCTGGCTGGCTGTCCATGTAAAGCTTGTGCGCAAAGTACAGGTCGCAATTTTAAAGATAATTTGGTGAAATTAGGTACATATGCTTTTTTCAGCATAAGCCTATTGAATTTGGTTATGACCGGCCCATTATTTCACCTAGCCCCCATACAAATGTCTCCCGGAATAGAGTTTTAACACTTATAGATGCCTTAAAAATAGGAATATTTTAATGAAATTTAGTACATATAAGTACTAAATCCGTCTACCAAATTTCATGAAGATCGGTCCATAACTGACCATAGCTCCCATATAAACTCATCTCCCGAAAATCACTAACGTGCATAAATCCCACACAAATGTTTGTATTATGTTAATATTTAACACAAGTAAGTTGTATATAAGTAAAAACAAAATTATGTGGATGGTAATGGTGTAGGGTATCATATAGTCGGGCTTGACCGACTATATCTTCTTCTCTCGTTTTTTAAATGAGTCTTCAATGATTAATATAGCATTCATTTATTTTCTTACTTATTACTCTTGAATAGATTCGAATATTTTATCACGTATTCATCATCTTATATGGTGGATATGAGCATTTAATCGCAATTCTATTTTATATTTTTTATCTTTTTTCTCTCCATTTATTTTATCCTTTTTCTGTTCGCTTGCCGACTTGCTATCATTTTTGTTCATTTTACTTATTTGATTTAATTAAAAGATTATTTCGCAATTTAGTGCATAAATTATGAGTTTTTTATTAAATCAATGGGGTGAGTTTCGGAGATGGTGATGACGTCAATGGTGGCTGCCACTAAGTATATTGTATTGTTAAGAAAAATAAGTTTTGTTTTTCTTTTTCTCTTATATTTATAAAATCGGTTTTATTGTAACACCAATGTATTCTTAAATACAAAATTGAGAATTTATTGCTTTTATGAAGGAGTCCCATTAACATTTTACACAATTTGTATACAAAATTCAAATTAGATTTAAATTTGAAGGGTGAACTTTTAATGTTGCAATGAGTACTAATATGCAGATTACTTTCAAAAGATAGATTTATATACATTAAAAAAGTTTCAGGGTTGCATTATGTTAAGACGAATTAAATTTGATAATTTTGATGAATCAATATAAAAATTCTAAAGATTATTATATCGGAAAATTTCGGAAATTTTTACAGCTACAACGTACAATATACATATTAATGTATATTTATAAACATACACACAGAAAAAAATGGTTGGAAATCGATTACAATTAAACAATTTTGATTATAATTACGTACTTTGCATTGTGATTCTTAAAATTTTATAATTAGAAGAGATTTTCTAGATTAGTAACTATATAAAACCAGTTATATCAGATAAAAGGTTCCTGTTAGCATTAAATTGGTTAATACAACTAATTTGTATGGTTCCAAAAATGTGTTCCACAATTTAGCAATGACAATCGTATTCAAATCATATATATTAAAATATATTACTAATACATTGATTATCTCTACCAACAATTCGTTTATTAAAATTTATTTTAAACTGATAAAGATATTTTCAGTTACAATATTTAATATTTTATTATAAACATTAAAATAATTCAGTTGCAATAAAAGTATGTACCTAAATGAATTCAGTTGGGTCTAACGAAAAAATGGTTAAGTATATTTTTTTGACGTTTTAAAAAACTATTTCAAAAATAAATTCAACAGAATATATAAACAATTTATATTAAAAATGATGTTATTAAGTTTTAAAGTTATATTGTTAATAAAATAAAAAATAATCTAAATATCCTTCACGACATCTATGTTTAAAGCAAGGTATGTTTAAAATTTGGTGAACAGAAGAACAAATTATAATAACTAATCTTAAAACAATATCAGGTAGACTGTGTGACAATATGTGAAGAAACCGGCAGGCCATAGAGAAATTGGAATAGCTAAGGAATTGAATCAATATAAATTTCAAGTTTCTTAAGCGTCAACAATATCCAATTCATGTTATTTTTCCTAAAATATAACAATTCTTCAAGAAGAAATATATTTTGTTCAACTGTTTGTGTTCACTGATCAAATACTTGAGCGCGTATTAAAGAATGAGTTCCAGAGGAAAACATATTTTATTTTATTTTTTAAGAAAGATGTTTATGTAGATAATCATGTACATAAATTATTTAAAAATAAAAATCAATCAAGTCGAATTCAATCCGCTCTGGAATGTACTAATATTTTTTTTCAAGTTATATGTATCTTATTTGCTGCCAATAGAATACATAATTCAGTTTCGAGAATTGAATTTTGTTACATGTAGCAGTTCCTACTAATATTTTCAATAACGGCAATGTAATTACTGTTCTAAAAATGGCTACAACTGCCTTTAATTTTGTGTTTAGAAATAAAAAAATGGATTTTATAACAGATTTATGTGATAGTTACTGGGACCTCTTAAATTCGATTGACAACAAATTCGGTTGTGACAACGAAACTGTATTCTCTGTGTACATATATGTATATCTATGAAATTTTGATAGGATCTCTAGAACTTAAAGTGTTGACCACATGAGAATCACACTTTAAATATTCAAATGTACACCAAAAATGTTTATTCTATAAAAAGAAAAAAAAAAACAATATATGTATGTATATTAGGGTGGCCCTTATTACAAAAAGTGTTCAAATTTTGGTTCTCACCTCCTGGAAATGTTCGGATAGTCGAAAAACTAAGTCATGCCAAGTTTTAAACTGCTCAAAGCGATCAAAAACATAAAAATTATGACTTTTTAAAAATTTGTTTCTTTAATGGATCATCAAAAATTTATTTTAAATGGGTTTATATCTTGTTGGGTTCCTCACAATATGAGTTTTCTAAAATTCCTAAAATCAGGAAGATTGGATAACTAATAACATAATAGTTATTAAAATAAAATTACCGTAAAATACGTGATTTTTGGGCAAAAAGACCCCAAAATATAAAATTTCAACCAGTATTTAAAGGAGAGAAACGAAACTTGGCATGTAGTTTTCTATTGACGTTTTATATATCCTGTAAATAATTTTATTATCCAAAATATAAGCAAAACAAGAGATTTTTGAGAACTTTGATGGTGAATATCTTAGGCAGATCAAAAGAAATGATGCGTTTTACGTAAATTGATTTTAATAACTATGATATTATTAGTTGTTCAATTTTCTTCATTTTGGTCATTTTAGAAAGGTAATAAATTGAGGAATTTAAAAATATGAAACCGAAGAAAATTTAAGTCCTAATGAATTATTTATGGTTGAACAGAACAATTTTTGAAATTTCCAATCAATCTGAAAGTTTGTATTTTATTGTTTTTGGGCTATTCGAACATTTCTAGGGGGTGAGACTGAAAATTTAAAAACCTTTAATTTCTTCCATATAAAAGAGTGCCATCCTAATGTATATGTCGTCACCGAAAATGCAAAATAACGTAACATCAAAATTTTTAAATTTGTGTTTTTGATGAAATATAGTTTATTATTCCAAAATACATGTGATCACAAATTTTCAGACTTGTAGCTCAAAAAATGACGATTATATTAACGAAAGCAATATTTTTTTAAATCAAAATAACGTAACATCACATTTGTTAAAAAAATAAAAAAAAAAAAAAATTACGAATTTAGATTGCAAATTATTACAAATATAATGGCTATTAAAATTTTGGAGTAAAAGTTATCATAAATCGTTTTAATTACAATTTTCCTAAAATTTGTATTGATGTTACGTTGTTTTGGCTTCCGAAAATTGAAATCTTGAAAAACGTAAACCACATAACTTATAAAATATTTAATAAAAATAAAAATATTCGTCATCAATATATTATTCAATATTTAAGGATGTAATAACCCAAAAATCTTGTTTGTAGGACAATTTATTTAGATTTTAGAAAGTTTTTTGTGCCTCCTGTAAAGTTATGAAAAGTGATGTTAAGTTGTTTTGCATTTTCGGTGACGATGTATATCTTATTCACAATATCTGTCGTATTGTTGTATCATTAGCTGTGTTCGCGTACCTGATATTTTGTGATAATTATCATAAAATGTTGCTGGAAGTTGCTAAATCGCGTTCATTTACTTAAAAAATCTTGCAATTGAGAGCAAGAGAGAGACAAAATTTTACAGTTCATTGAAGAGGAAATTGATGAAAGCTGTTGGCTGTTTTTCTTCCATCAACTTCCATCATCAAAACATATGTTGAAAAAAAAACATATGATCATTTGTAAACAAAGAAAATCAAAATATAAAAACTCAAATTCTACGAAAAGTTAGAAAAATAAATGTAATAAAATATTACAGAAATACAATTCATATTTGTTTAGATTCATGTTAAAAAAATAGATACAAATTTACTTATAAAAGTTTTTATTTTCTGTTGAAAATCATTTTAAGAGATGTCATGTTAGCGTTTTTAGTTAATTTAAACTTTTTTTATCGTTTTGGTTAAAAATTATATTTTAATGAATTAACTTTTAATTTTATGTTATTAACAAATAATGTTTAATATTAATAACATTTTATTAATAACTTTTATTTTGTTATTTTGTTAGTAAAAAAGAACAAAACTACTATGTCTTTATTGTTATACATAGATTAGCGTTTTTTTAATTTAATAAGGTTACATTAATTTTTGTTGTTTACAAACAAAATCCTGCAAATTTTTGAAAAATATTGTTCGGATACTTTTTTTAATATTAATCAATTTGAGAGTAAATTGATTTTAACTCTCTCAAAAAAGTTGCTGGATAAATCTTGCTGGAAAGTACGCAAACGCACCTATTGTAAGTCGTAAATATTTTTCAAACTATATTTATGAAATCAAAGATAAATTTTAAATTTAGTATCGATTTAGGTACATACTTACTTACTTACTTACTTGTGAATTTGACAATAATGTTTTCGGTTCAATTAATTTTTCAAATTATCCTAAACACACTCATCTTCATTTTCACAAATGACCACGAGCTACTTTAACCCATAAAATAAAATTTTAGGAAATAAACCTAACCTAATTTCATGTCACATTTACAAAGTTCAAAGAACAGGCAAACAGCATTTAATGGTCAGCAATAAAATCTTCTCCAACAATGCTATTTATGTATCAGTTCTTTAAATTCATGATGAACATAAATAAGTTCGGTCATTGATTTTGCACCAATTTTTGTAAAAAAATAAATACTTACAACTTGGTGCAAATATATAAATACATCACACAATCATATAAATCGATTGGCGGTTATAAACATACCTTCATACACGAAACGGCACCCATATATTTTACAGCAAATATAAACGTCCTTCATACATGCTTTTTTTTTTTTATTATAAATTTATACAAAAGCTTAACGTTCACTTAACAACAACAATTGATCCTTTAAATTCTTAGCACAGACATACAAAAAAAATTAATGTTGGGTAAGATTTTTTTATATTATTTTGCAAAATATAAAAATACCTACAATGGATGGACACATGGACGCGTTTAAAACAAAAACAAATAAAACAAAATTGAATCAGGCGTTGACATTTTGTATAGAACGACCCTGAACTTTTGTTAAACGAATTTTCAATGTCATCCACCTTCCACCATTGGCTCACTCTTAAGTCCCTTGAAATAAATTAAGCAAAAGCAAGTGGTTCATGATGATGTCAATGAAACCAAACAACACATGGAACATTGCCCTTTTGCCGACATGTGCTTAAAAGGTATTCATGTACTAAGGTATGTATTGTATGTATATTAAATGACTTGTGTCATTTTGGCATTGTTAACACAAGCCGCAAAAAAAATCCTTGAAAATATCATTGAAACAGGAGACCAGAAATTCGAAAATGTTATTTATTGCAATTTTATTAATTGAGTATAAAACAAATTGGGTTTTTAAATGGAACCCGCATATGTATGTGCTTACAGCATTTATCATGATTGTATTTTTAGGTCAACAGCTTTTAAAAAAAAGGAGAGAGAAAATCATTTGATAAATCATAGCCACTCACTATCCTGAAAGTTATGTACATACTTATGTTTATGTCCATAATTTCTACATACATATGAGGAGCCGCAAAACAAAACGTACTTTTTTTTTGCATTTTTTCAGAAATTACTTTTTTGTTATTTTTTCGTATTCAATGGGTTGAAGCCTACAACAATTTTTTAGCATAATTTATTCAACAAAAGGTACGTTTTTCATATATTTTTTTGATTTTAGGTTTTAAGTTCACAATTTTTTGCGAACAGTATTTTTGGATCATTTAATACATCCATGAAAAATATTGTCTTTAAAACGCAAATAAATTATACCCTTTTCCAAATTTTTTTTAACAAAACGTACTTTTTTACATTTAAGTCCTTTGATCTCACACATACTTAAGATTTGTTGTGGTAAATTGATGTCCATTTACAAAGTCAAACTACTTTGTAAGGGAACGAAAAAAATAATTCTCAATTTCCCAGCAGATTCAAATAATGAAAAAAGTACGTTTTGTTCTGCGGCTCCACAATGTAGGTGTGTATGGTTTAAATATATGTATGTAATTAAAATTGCCTGAATTTCTACAACTATGTTACTACTTACTCCCAATTAAGAGAAAAAAAATTAATAAGTTATTCCAATAGTCGTGAATTAAACATGTGTGCTTCGTCATGCTCTTTTAATTCTTTAGAAAGCATTGTTCATAATAGCTGTATCTGGATATTCTTATTTCATGCTGCATTTTATGTTCCAGCCTTTTTGAAGGCCATTACTTACGCATGAGTCTATATGTATACAATGTATGTATATTATACATTAGGGTTCCCAGAAAAAAAGGAGTTTTCCTATATAAAATAAAGTTTACTTAATATTAAGATAAAATTTTTCAAAATGTTGTGAAATAATCGGAAATAATATTTCTACGTTGATGGTTTTTTGTAATCCGTAACTGAAAACAAATATTACCAATTGGGCTTTTTGTTTTAAATAAAAACTTAATATGACTAAATGAATTACGTATATTTTCTTTTAGATTGGTACTTGGTGTAAAACTAAAACTAACAAAATATGACTTTTAAATCAAAAAGATAAAATCATATATTATATATACATATTTTTAATATATTTCCTTGGGTTGAGATATTAAAAAATCCAATAAAATAATTAAAAAATTACCTTGTTATCCTTTGGTCAAACTTACTATGGTATTTTTGAATATAATAAACATTAGTTTCATGAATATTGAGATTTTGTTTTTCCTCATACAAAAGGGGCCTGGCTAATATGCATACCCAGGAGTTTTTTCAGTATCAATTTACCCGCTTTTAAACATTAAAGTTCATTTGTGACTACCCACCTAACTCATTCAAATGTTTACATATTTTTCTTTACCCCAACTTCGCATAATTTGTGAGCGATAGTTAAGCTATCGCACACTTTATTGACTCTTTAGAAAGCGTGGAGGCGGCGATTTATACTTTATTGACCCTTTGGTGAGCGTGGCGATTGGTTTTTTTTATAGGTCAAAAAAAACGTCAAAAATTTAAATAGTTCATCCATTACCAGTACAGGTTGGGTTACTTGACTAACGGCAATAAATACATGGTAGGACATTTGGCTCTGATGCTTCTTTTTCAGACGCGTGTATTGTCAAATATAAATTTATTAACTCCTTGGTGCTTAACAGAGTCTTTAGTATTTTACTTTGTAAGAAAACAGTTAATAATGTTCTTTTTTATATTTCTATGTTATGCGTACTACATTAATTAAATGTGTTTAAATTTAAACTCGTGGAATACATCCAATAGAAATGGATTACCTCTCAATTATTTTATATAATACAAAACCCAGTCTTGCTAATTAGAATTTTCAATTTATTAAAGAAATCAAATATTCTACATTTGTGTTTTTTTTTTTTGTTCTTTAAATTCTTTATACAAATAAATTGACTTTTTCGTACTAGTCACAATATCGCCAATTTTTGGTCCTGGGGTGTCAATACACTTCCTCTTAGGACATCCCCACGTTAAAGTGACTAGTTAAAAAGTTTGCCAGGTGACTGACTCAATGTAACTATTAAAAGGAACGACTTCCAAAGGATGACTAAAGTGGAAGATATATCCACCTCACGCTTACAAAGGGTCAATAAATCAACATGCTCATTAAAACAACAAATAGTGCAATTTACGTAAGAATGCTCTGTGGCTGAGTGGTTAGCGCGTATGACTATATAACATAAGAATGTTAGTTCGAGTCGGGGTGCCGCCATAAATTTTTTTACCGTCACTGGAAAAATTATGTTTTTATATATAATTTTTGAACAGTGAAAATTTAACCAATTTTTGAGGAAATATTGAATGAATTTTAATTATGAAAACTGTGTTTTTCCTTTTGCGTTACTCCTGAATTAAGAAATGCATCATTAGAAAAACACAAAAAGGTAAGCTATTTAGATTTTGATATGATGTCAATTAGACTGAACTATCTCTTCGTAATATGAGAAGTTTTTAAAATTAATTTCTTTACTTAGATGTAAAAAACACCGAAACAAGTATCCAATAAACAAATGTATTAGTGAATAACTCATTGAATAAAAAACTTTTTTTTTAATTTTCAAATCTCACCAAAATTATTAAAGCATGTAAACGAAAAATTTTTACATTTTCAATTGCATATATTTAAGCCACCGTATATAGTATTGGAAGTAGCTAAAAGGTTTATGCTTCTGTAAAGTTTTGGGAATACATATATACATATACATTTTGAGTTTCGAGATATCATTCAACGAAATATCTTAAAAATTGCAAAACATCAGAAAAAAATTTTGGACAAATTTCTAAAAGAAATGTGTAAACGAAATTTTTTTTTACATTTCAAAACGTAAATATTTCAGTCGCTGTAAGCAATATGATATAGATCGGATACTTTTCTGAATTTGTGAAGTCCGAAGATTTTAAATATGTAACATTCTTTTATTAAATCCAAACTGTTAATTCATATTCTTAAAAATTAGAAAATAAGAGAAAATTAATTTGAGCAATTTTTTTTGAACACTGCATCCTAATTTAACAAAGATAATTTTGGTAAATGATACAGCAAAGAAAAGACAATGTCATAATCTGTCAATTGAAATACTAAATAATGTTTTTGTTAACACTCCGGCTAGATTTGGCATCGAAAGTGAGTCTAGAAAAAGGTTATGATAAAAACCGTAAAACACACTGAATATGGGTGTCATAAAAAATTAACAAGGATCAAAACCAGTTAAAAAGTTTTACATCCAAGATTGACGTATCGCCAAAAAAAACTTGTAAAGTTTAAGAAAATTTTGAACCTTTACAATAGTTATTAAGAAATGGTGTGAAAAACATCCAAACATTTTTTTGGGGAATTTTTTCCCTATTGTATATTTATTCAGCGACTGATTATTTTAAACATAAATAAAAAGCATATTTTTATTCTTTGGAGTCTCTAGTTTCATAAAAGTATATCACTTTTGAGATACCCTTTACAGATACTTAAATATTTACATTTAAAAATGTAATTTTTTTTTTCTTTTACATACTTACATCAATTACTATAAAAAACGAGAAATAGAAACAATTTCCGAATTAAAAAATTGATTTAATCAATCAAGTAGATGATTGAATGTCTTAAAAATTTTTATTTGTGAAATAAAATTTTAGTTAAATTTAAATTTTATTGAATATATTATTTGTTATATGTAAATAAATCACTTTATAAAATTTCATACGATTTCAGTTTAAAATTTTAAATTTTCATAAAATTGTTTATATATGAACAAAATAAGTACTTTGTTTTAATTTGATCTCTGCTACAAGATTATATTTTTGTAGTTTTACTCGATTTTCTTGAGTACATCACCAACCAAATTTCGAGAAAATTTGAAAAAACAATTTTAAGATTAGTTGCTGAAGTAAAAAACTCGTAGCTCCCTAAATTTAGGTTAATTTTAGATTTTTTAATTGATTAGGAAAATCGTAGCTTTAAGCTATATTAAAATACTTTTCTATTTTAAAACTCCAACAATGATGGAATTCTGTCAACAAATTTTTCATATATTTTAAGCAAATCATCTCATTTTAAGCATAGCTTCTGGTTAATTTCACACAAAATCGAATAAGTGTAACTAAAAAGACAAAACCTTGCTATATTGATTGCATATTAAATGATTGCATATTTTGTATTGACTTCTATAGAGAAATTCTAATGCATTGAATCTCTAAAAATTTCAAACCAAAGAAATAAATACAACAAACTTGATTATTCTACTTTCAAAAAAGCCTAATAAAAAAAATACATAAACCTAAAAAATTTAAGCATAACTCAAAATTGAGACATTTAAAAAACTTATTTATGATGATAATTATGATAATTATTTCCCGAGTGATTTTCAATGTTATAGAGTATATTTCAAAATTATTGTTCACAAAATTGGAATTTGTTCACAAAGGTGTAAGACAAAAAGTACAACATCTCTTCAGGAAAGCAAAACAAAAAAAAAAAAAAAAAACAAAAAAAAATATAATTTTCCTTAGTACAATTTTCAGAATGTTTAACAAAATATTTGGGGAAAATTAAGCAAAAAAAAACAAAAAATTGTTAATTAATGGTTTTTATTTGAACAATTTTTTCTTAACACAAGATTATTTTCTTGAAAAATTACAATTTTTAGACTTTTATTATTTTATTTATAAATTAGATATATTGAACAAAAATTTCCATCATATGTAAAATTTATTAATATGCCGTTTATACCAAAACAAAAACTATTTAGTTTTTGAAAAACTTAAATTTAAAAACCAAATCCTTTACATACCTTTTAGTACATTTGTTGTATATTATTGATATTAAAAACATTTAAATTAATATTTTCAAAATAATTTATGATTATTTATGTACATGAGAAATGAAATTAATCAAGCAAATCAAAAATATAATTTTGTTCATAATATATAAAAGCTTAATGTTATGAAGTCAAATGAACAGGATGTATCATAAATAGTTATTTTAGTAGTTTTTATTTGGTTTTCAACAAAAACTACACAAAAACGGTTTTTGATTTGTATGGAGAAACCAAAGAATTTTATGTAGTTTTTTAATCAAAAACCAATTGAAGCCAAAAACTACTAGTTTTTCTTTGGTGTAAATGGCATATAAATATAAAAAATATATGTATTATATTTTGTGTAAAAGAGCATTTGTGTTATTTATTAAATTTTTTCTGTGTAAATTTTTGATGTTAAAAAATTGTTTCCTACAAAATTTACGAATTAGGAATTACAATTTCCGATTTCTTACATATGTATATATGTTAAAGCAAATGGACGAATGTACAAATGACGCCATTTTGTGTGAACTTTAAATGTAGCCCAGTTAACAGAAAAAAAAACAAAGGGTTTCATTACAAAGTTCTTAAATTTTCTTTGTTTTTTTTTCACACAATAGAACATAGCACTTGTTTATAGTTTTATTAGCTAACACCCATATGTACTGCTATATATTAGAGTATCCCAAACCGGCCAACCGGTTTTTTTTTTTTTTTAATGAGATTTTTCGATTAAGCCGAAAGCCGGTTTTCTAAGAAAGTTTTTTTTTTGATACTCTAATATGTATGCATATAAAATGCACTATAATTATTGGGATATTCAATTATACCGGATTTTATGTTAATTGGTTAATTCGATAAATTTAGTCTAGTATACAAAAATAAAAGCAAAAGTAATAAATATTTTATTATTTTAACATCTGCCCAAAAACTAAACTTCTTTTGTATTGACTTGTTTCCTTTTAACTACCTGAAACTAACTGATGCAAACTTTTCATCAAATCGGATAATGGGTACCCGTGCCGGAAAAATGGGTTAAAGTTGTTAATGAAACTGAAGATCATATATAAGAAAATGTGTACTAAGTTTATCTAAATCCTTTTAAGAGGACTTCTGTCATTTTCTTCGAAATTTCAACCAAAAATTAATTAAAAAAAAAAAAAAATCTTTAATACCCTTCACCATTTTACCGACAAATAATAAAATTTTCGCCTTAACGTATGCTTTCATACTTTCACATTTATAAATCTACATTTTTTCCAAACTACGAAAATTTTAATACAAAAAAACAAGCGCGAATGTTATATTCGACTCGGCCGAATCTTTTTCAAATTTTTCGTTATATGGGAGATGGGCGGTAAAGTGGGCGGACTACGTCCATTTTTTGTTTCCGAGTTTACATTGGTCCTTGAACTATGTGTACAAAATTTCGTTGACGTTTCATCTTATACGGGAGGTGGGCGGTAAAGTGGGCGGACCACACCCATTTTTGGTTTTCAAGTTTATATCGACCCTCTAACTATCTGTACAAAATTTCGTTGTCGTACATGCTTTTGTTTAAGAGATATCAGCAGAAAAGTATGAAATGAAGCTACAACGGACACTAGTGTTTATAAAAAACCGACTTATTAAAAAACCGGTTTTACGGTTAACCGAAAATTGGGCAAAATTAAAAAACCGGTTTTTCGGTTAACCGTCTACTTAAAAACCGTTTAAACCGGTTAACCGACATTTTAATAATTGCACAAATTTGAAGCTTAGAGCGTGTGCCAAACGGTAGCAAAGTTCTACGGAAAATTAAAATTATGTTGAAAAAATTTAAGAATTTGAAATTTGCCAAATGAAAACTTTCGTCCACAATAATTTTTGACAAATTCTTTATCAAAACTTTACAACACTTTTAACAAATTAAATATATTTTTGAATATATGTTTTAAATTGTCTTTTTTAAAGAAAAAATTAATAATTTTATAAAACAAACGACAAAATAAAAAAAAAAAAATAAATTTATAATAAATTTTATACTTTTTTCAGGCTTTAGTTTAATAAAACCAATTTTTTGGCATCTTTTAGCACAGATTTTGAAGCTTTCTAATGATTTAAAATTATTCTATAAAGTATTTTTAATATTAGTTTTTTTTTCAATTTTTCTAATTTAAAAATAAAATGTAATTATCGAAATTTTAAAGCATCTCTACAAAAGGAAATCTTCAGACATAGGACTTTATATTATGATTTATATTCACCGCTTTTGAAGTTTTTCTCTTAAAGAAATGTTAATATAATTTTTATAAAAAAAAATAAAATTGCAAAAATATTAATTTTTTTTTTAAAGAGATTTGTTATTGATTTTTAAAAGAATTATTAATCATTTAAAAGTATATTTTCTGCACTTACGTAGTCCTATTTTTGAAGTCTTTCTTTTTTCCCTATTATCTTACATAAAATCTTATTTTTCTCTTAAGATATATATTAGTAGCTGTAATGTTATTTTCTTCTTTTGGAAAATTTCATTCGCATGAAATTTAAGTTTTTGTAAATGCTTAATTATCTATCTGATTTTATTATACATACATTTTTAAAATATAGTTAACTTCCAACAAGTAAATATATCACCTGATTACTTGTTAACTCAAACAGCAACCTTTTTTAGTTGTTTTAAAAAAAATTCTTATTTTTTAAATTCAGAAAAATATAATAAAAGGAGGAAATTTAGTGATATTTTTAGCAAATTTTTAAACCCGGTTAACCCAAATTGAATATTTCAAATTAACCGGTTCACAAATAACCGAAATTTGAAGTAAAAACCGGTTTATAAACACTAACGGACACCCTGTGTTTCTAGTTTTTAGCCCATAACTTTTTTGTTTATTAACCGATTTTGCCCATTTTCAATACCAAACAAACCTTATATAAGATAAATATTTGAGCCAAATTTCGTCCCCCTGTGTTTACCGTTCGAGCCCTATCCTGCTTTCAACAGACAGACAGACAGACAGACGGACATACATAAATCGACTCAGAATCGAACCAGGACCCAGAAAATATATTCTTTATGGGGTAAGACCCCAAAAAGAATATGTTACCATCTTTTTGATGGTGGGTATAAAAAAAAATAATAAACAATAAGAAAATAAACAACAACAATTCCATATTTATATATTTTTATAGGTATGTATGTCAGTGTTGTCAGAAGTAGGGAAAAATACCTACATGTAGGTATATATTCGGCTATACCTCACCGAAGGGAAAATCGGACAGATTTTTTGTTTTCCTAAAAATGTAGGTACTTTTTCTGAAAGTCCACTTCTTTGAAATAAGCATCTGAATTCTGCATTTTTGATATTATATTTATCAATAAATATAAAATTTAAAATGTAGAATTTGTATTCTGTATTATGAAGATAACATGAGCTGATAAATATAAAGCGGGTGTCATAAATAAGTAAACAAAGTAGTATCTTGAACTCAATTGGTTCTTTTTCAAGTTGTAGATCGAAGATATCAAAAGTAACATCCCAGTTGGAAATTGTGTCTTGCAGACAGTATCATATGTGACTTATATTGTGAAAGCCATTAAGTGATGACATTTATATGGGATGACTACATGACGTGTCAATACTTTTTCTACAGATTACTATAATATGAAAATAGGTGTATGTCTGAATGATATTCATATCTTTTTAAATTTAAAAAAGTTAATAATTTGTTAAACTTTTCAAATTGTTAACTGTTTAAAGAAGCAATATACCAAAATACTTAATGAAAAAATATTTTGTTCTTCTGTGTTCAACAACTTTAAAAAATAGAAAATATTTCAGTAAAAATTTATTTAACAAAAACTCTATGACAAATTAATGAAAAAAATATAAACCATAGAATAGAACTAGAAGTTTATGTGAGAGCCACCCTATACTAAATTTTTAATATATGTGACTACATGTAGTTTGTTGTTGTATGAATTAGGTTTTTGACAATTTAATTAGTCTTTTCGAAAAAATAGTTTTATAAAAAATAAATAAAACATTCTTTTAATTCGTTTTAATCTTTTAGAAATTCTCATTGAGTTATCTCTACTAAAAGAGCAGTAGAGATGACTCAATGAGTTGGAGAGATATGTTGTTTCAAAATGCAACTGGGTTTAATATTATTATTATTATTATTAAATTTTGAATTTATGTTAGAATACTTGATAGTATCTTTTATAAATGAATTTCTATTATTTCCTTTGATTGTATTTCTTTCAATAAATGCATCATAATCAATATGAAGGGTACTAGACATTGCGTCTGCACTGTTGATTGAATGCTGATCTGTGACCAAAGAAGGAAAAAGTATCACTGACAAAACATTGAATTTTTAAATGCAATAATCATGTAGACATCACTAAGATATGTCACAAATTTGTCAGCACTATTGATGATTAAGTCTTGAAGAAATTTGACAAAATATATGTATGTCAGTAGTTGTCATGATATATTTTGTATGAGTACAAATGACAAAGTCAGCAGTGATTCTGACGCATCATGAAATTGTCTTATGAGACGTCTTAAAGAAATTTCCAACTGGGATATAATTGTAAATATATAATGTATTGTCAGCATAATATACAACAAAAGATTCAATTCAATTCAATACTTAGTGAATCTGGTTCTTTTTAAAGAAGTGAAAAAATCAATGCTCCATAAATAAGTAAACAAGGATTTTAATAGCCCCGACGACCGCCTATATTTTGATACGTTAGTGCCAAACATGCTGGTATAGTGACTTCATATATTCTGCATATCTCTGGACAAAATTAAGAGGTTTTAGTAATACTTAAGTCCATCAGATTGGTCAATTATAGGGAATTTATTTATTTTTTTATTAAATTTCATGCAATTTCTATTGGTGACACATCTGGACTTTGAGTAGGTTACTCTGAAATGTTAGTTATTTCATCAGCTATATATTTTGAATCAAATTCACCCTAATTTATAGGTGAATTTTCCTACTATAGGATAAAATTCACAAAAATTAAACAAAAACTTTTTGGAACTTTATACCTTTTAACAGATTAATGTAATTCTGGAAATTTATTTTACCTTTGTGTACCACTTTTTTTTCCTATTTTATAAATATAAATGTATTTCCAAACCATTAAGCCCTTTCCGCCGGACTTAAGTATTGGTTTTCTATACTTAAAGATTAAAGTTTAAAGATTAAAAGCTAAACATACATATAGTCTACATTATATTTCATGCGAATAATAGATTATTCAATCCAGAGACTTATTTTCTAAATTTTTCATATTTTTAGACATAATCTGCATAGAACGTCATCAATTTTAGAGATTTATTATACTTTATTATACCTGGAATCATATATTACAATCATAGTATATTGCTCTTAGTTTATGGTCACTGGAACCATATTTTTTCTTTGCGTGTAGAAATAAATTTAAAATGGAATATTTAAAAAATGTGTCATCAATGTAAAAGAAAACAAATTTACTTCATCAAACATTTTTAAAAATGGACCGCTACATTTGCCGCCTTTTAAAGCGAAATAGAAATGATGAGATTGTTTACTTATTTATGACACCCACTGTATATTAGGAGACAAAGTTAAATATAGTTTTTTTAAGATTAATTTTTGGAGGTTGATAATTAGCATTTTTAAACGATAAGAGTAGAAACAAATCTTGAAGAACTAATTGCCTGTTTCTCTATGTCAAACGAAAACTTTCTTTCGCCTTCTAAGCGAACGAAAACTGATTTGGGTTCCTCTAACTCACTTCTATGCGAACAATGAGTCGAACGACAAGTCGAAAGAAAACGTAAGTGTTTTCATAAATTAGGTTTCTGTATTTCGAACGATAAGAACAAAAACGTCAAAATCAGTCACTTACTATTTTGCTTTCGACTGGTTGGATTTTTTAATGAAAAATATTAAAATGACTAATCAGGACACTGCAAATGTTCCTGATTATTATTCGTTTTGATGTATTTTGTATCGATAAATGACGATTTTGCATCTAAAAAATGTCTAAAGAAATCTAAACAACATTTTTGTTTGTTTATTTACTTGGTTGTATATACGTCTAAACAATTTAGTAGTATTTTTAATATTTTTACGAAAAAAAGTTGCTCTGAAAGAAAAATAAAATAAAAACAATATGAAAAGACGTAACTCCATACGAACGAAAGCGTAGGAAATACAGAAACATATATTACGTTTATACGTACCATTTATAAACAGTGAGTTAGTATTATATTTGTAAGTTAGTAACTCACGAAAAATAATCGTGATTAGTGAAGCTAATTGCAAATAAAACGTACAGCGTTGCCACTTCCTTTTACGTTCATAGAGTTTTCGATTATAATAGTTTAATTTTTTCTATCTGGCACGACAAATAAGAAAGTATATTTCTTTGTGCAATTTGCGTATAAACAGTGAATTATTTATTTGCAAGTTATTTTTATTTGCAATAACCGCGCGTATAAACGTAATAATAGAAAACAACTAGAACTCCAACTTGCTCTCAAAAAACCTAACTCAGCTGACAAAAAAACCTTACTCTTTGTATGTGTTAGTAGAATTTTCTACAGAATGAAAGAGTTGGACTTCTAGTTGTTTTCTATGCACAGAAACCCAAAATGATTCGAATTCATTCGACTTGCTTTCGTTCGCTTAGACATTCGTTCGACATAGAGAAACAGGCTATAAATTGCTTAAACTCAGAAAATAAAGAAACCGGAAACAGTGAAAATTTCAGTATTTTTGAAAATTTAGTTTGAATATAATCACCCCTATTGTGAATATGTTTCCCTGTCCCTAAATTTACAATCGTGAAAAAATTCTCGGTGAATGATTTTTTCCCGCGAGCTTTTTCACTTTTCCCTTTTATTTATTCAATTTATTTTTGCTATATATAATGTTAATTTTTAAGCAAATTTTTTTATTAACTTTGGTATTTAAAATGTGTAGGGTTTTTTGTACGGAACATTTTTTGGACGCGTAGGGAAAAATCGGATTATTATCATCAGCAGTAGGAATTTTTAAAAATATCTACTGGCAACACTGACATATATAAAAACAAACTGACTGCATGTACAAAAAACAAGAACAAATACTGTTAAAAAATAGATTACTGCTGTTGCTAACTAAACTGCTTGCCTATACAAAAAACAACAACATCACTAATAATCATTACCAGGGCAAGTTTAAATATGCACAAAAAGATTAAAATATGCGCTTGAAAAAGCATGAAAAAATGGTATAATATGCACAGAAATATGCAAAAATAGCATGAATATGTGTATAAAAATCAACGAATTTGTGCATTGTTATATATTAATATCTAAAAAATATTCACAAATATGCATTATTTAACTTTCAATCTCTGATAGATTTCGGTTTTTATAAAAATTTAAAATTTTAATTTTAAATAAAATGGACTCAGTATTTAATTCTTCCGAATTTTTTTCTTTATAATATTTACAATGTACTCAAAACATAAACAAATTTTTAGAAATCATGGAACTCCAAAAAATTACAAAAAATTGTGTTTTTGTTAAGAAAAGTAACTTTTGTATCCATTATATGCAAATTTATGCAAAGATTTAATAAACAAGCATTTTTGTGAAATTCTTTTGAAATATGCAAATGCTTACTTTCCAAGCGAAAAGCTTGAAAAACTTGTCCTCGTCATTACAATGCTTAATATAAATGTTTTTGTGTGTGTATTTATATTATTAACAGATTTGTTTTTTAGTTTTTTGGCCCATAACTCAGTTGTTTATGAACGAATTTGTTTGATTAAAAAAAAAAAACGAAATTTTATAAAAATATTTATGACCAATCTGTTTGTTATCTATGTTATCTAGTTTCGTACATATGTATATCAATTTGTTCATATGTAAAAAAAATTTTGAAAATTGTTGGACAATGTAATTCGAAATATAAATATACGGGCCGTTGTCAAAAATTGTTAACCTTTCTGAAACTGACTTAAATCCTTAATAAATTTTGTGGTAATGATATTTGAAAAAATTGTTTAAACTCATAAGACTTGAAACTAATAGAGTGCAAAATTTTAGCACCATAGCTTTCTTCTTGTTGTTCAAAGTTCAAAAACTTAGAAAAACGGCTAAAAATTACTTAAGTTTTTCCCATTCTTCTACACTTTTTGTTTGCGCGTTCATACTTTTTAATCTCATTCTATTATTTATAAACTAACCGGACTTTGTGGGTAAATTCAGCACCATCTTTTTTATTGTTCGGACAGCTAAATACAGGGTAACATATTTTTGATGACAAAATTTTTATTATTTCAGAATATTTTAAATCATCGATAAATACCCTTTATGCTTAAGATAAAATATAATAAGAAATTAAAATTTAAAGATTTCTTTGTGAATTTGTTGTTTCAATATTAAGTTCTACCAAGTCGGGTAACTATAAACGTTAGCACTCAACGGCAACAACAAAACACAGCTAATATTGAATATGTTAAGAAATATTTACTATGAAAAAAGTACGTTTTGAAAAAAAGGAACGTTTTATAAATAAATTTTCTTGAGGAAAAAGATGGAAAAATTGTCCTAACTAAAACTTTTGTATTATGTTTCAACCCAAGGTGTATATGAGCCTTGGTTTCAACCCATAAGATACAAAAAGAACAAAAAAGAAAATTTTCAAAAAATGCAAAAAAGTACGTTTTGTTCTACATACATACATACATACATACATACATACATACATACATACATACATACATACATACATACATACATACACTATCGGACAAAATAAAGTGCGGTTTTTTACTCTTCCTATTTACTTCATAATAAATGTCTTCTAGGTATATTATGGGCTACTTTTTTGGTGTCCAGGTATTTGTCGTTTTATATTCTTTAATTTAATAAACAAAAGAAGTTTTTGAATTATGTGCATTTCGAGTTTGGGGTAAAAGTGTTGACTTGGTCATGGATTTTGTACGACAAAATAAAGTGACTCTTTACTTAATATCTTAAATTTGGGTCCCAATTTTAATGTTTTTATACATAATTGAAGGCATATGCTTAAAATGGACTCAGTTTTAATATTATATTAACTAAATTATATTCAAATTACTATTACGTTTAAAAAATAAGGATGAATCCGGCCATATTATCGGAAAGTCTTCGACCACAATCCAGAAAAATTTCTTGACTCCAGATAAGAGAAATGAAGACCAATTTATGTATTTGTCATTAAAGTACAATCTGAGGCTAAAATAATCATTTCGTTATACAAAATAACAATTAAAATTTAGAAAATATTGAGGAGGCAGAAACCCTAAGACTACGAAGTAAAATCGAAACGATATCAATATTCTCGCCAAAGGAGAATGACTTTCAATTGAAAGATGATATCATCTTATGTTATAAAGAAAGAAGTAATTATAACTATAATACCATTTACAGGCAGGAAAAAACAAATATATGAGTTTTAGAAGTACCTATTCGAAGTAAAGATCACATCATTGTTGTGCTAATATAAT
Source organism: Protophormia terraenovae (assembly GCA_951394005.1). NCBI lineage: Eukaryota > Metazoa > Arthropoda > Insecta > Diptera > Calliphoridae > Protophormia > Protophormia terraenovae. Next base: position 152,676,089 of record OX596074.1, read on the forward strand.
AAAGCGACCCGTAATAGAAAAATAATCGTTAAAGTCACAGAACCATTCTAAAATACAGTTATTTTCTAATAGGATATTGTGTAAAAAATGTTTTATTAATTTTGGTACATACACAGAGAATACTGTTTCGTTATGACAAGCGAATTTGGTTAGTTGCACCAACTATCACAATAAACAGTTACGAATATTGAATATTTCATTTACAAATACCAATTAATTATTGGCTTTAAAAAAAAATCAATTATAATGATTAAAACTAACGGTAGATACAATTGAAACAATGCCTAAAAATTCGGTTCCTAAAATAGAATTTTTATACTGAACAAAAGAATTTAAATAAAACACTTCTTTTGTTTCTGAATGTTTGTAAGACATTCTTGAATGCTAAATCAGCACTAATTTTATTAATAATTGTAAAAACCTTAAGAACTAATATTGAATTTCTTAAAACTAACTAGACTAAATAATTTTAAATACTTTTCTATTTTACATATAAACCCTTCAATAATTCTTATCACACACAAGTGTGAAAGATAAGGGTTGATTGTACACATGTGTAAAAGACCAACGCACATGCGTATGTTCACAACAAATGTATACAAACAATTATAAAATCTATAAAAATAATCGAAATAGTAATTAAAATTTAATATAGCACTTAAAACAAAGATATAAAAAATATTAAAATTCTACTTAAATCATAATAATCAATTATGTTCAACTAAATTTGAACATATACTAAGAACGAAATGTCAAAATCATTAATTTATTTTATTTTCGTTTAAAAAGATTTTTATAAAAACAATTTCACTTATTTATTATTAATTTTTGAGAGCCTTAAGTACCACCGAAGGATTAGTTATTTGTTTCCAGAAGATCGATTCTAAATAGTACCAAATTTTATATGATTCTGTAGAATTTAAGCAAACGGACTTTAGAATTTTATATAAGACTTATTATAAAGACAATATTTACCTCCATTTATCAAATACATAAAAAAATTAATTTAAAGATGAATCTTCAGATAAATCTTTTTTACAAATAGAATACCTTTTTGGACACTCACACAGCGAATAATTTAATAACCACTCTTCATAATGTATAAGACAATATCTTCCTTGTTGGTATTAGTTTGCGAAACACATAATCCTCGTCCGTCCACCATGTGCAATAAATGTAAAATGTAAAGCAAAAACTTAAGATAATACTTTTTTATAAAAATATAATATTATGAACTTACTCATGTAGCATTTCGCCCTTTGTTAAGATTATTGATATATTTTTAATTGTATTCCATAAATTCATCAATTTCTTTGAATACGAATTGTTTTTCTACACATTTTCAAATATACAATAATTTTCTTTCGTTTTGTTTATAAAACGTCAAAATGAAAAATTAGTTTATCTTTAATTGCAACCGAATTTATTTAATATTACGATAGAAAAGTCATAACGGGAACTTAAATACCATTTGTAAAAGAATATCGGTTGTAACTACCGAAAAATATTATACTTAAATGCATTTATGAAAGTTATCACACTCGAATTAACAAATTACTAAATGATTGGTTACCACAACTATATTGTTTTTCACAGAGACTATTATAACTTTGTGAATATATAAATATTATTATATATATGAAAAATCTACTACATTTATATATTTTCATTAAATAAGATAAAATTTTATTTAATCTTATTGAATTTTGATAATAGTAACCATTTCCCAACCAATCCTTTTTCTGTGTGCATGAAATCAATTTGTTTGAACCTTGTCTGGACAGTTAGGTTAGTAATAATTAAAATTACTTCCTTCTTTACCTATCCGCTTTGAAAAGTGAGATTCTTTTTGGCGAGAATTGCAATATAGCTTCGATTTTACTTCGCAGTATTAGGGTTTCCGACCTCTCAATTTCTTCTAATTTTCATTCTAAATTCTAATTCATTCTATAATTTTTTTTACATCAGATTCTAAAAAGCTGCACTTTAAAGACAATTACACTAATCTTACTTCATTTTCTATATCTATAATCAAAAAATTTTACTTGATTGTGGTCGAAGACTTTCCGATAATATGGATCCGGATCTATCCTTATGTTTCAAATCTAATAATAAGTTGAATAGAGTTTAATAAATTGAATATTAAAAAAAATTAGAAAATTGGGAGCCAAATTTAAGATATTAAGTAAAGTGTTACTTTATTTTGTCGCACAAAATCCATGACCAAGTCAACACTTTAACCACAAACTCGAAATGCACATAATTCAAAAACTTCGATTGTTTATTAAATTAAAGAATATAAAACGACGAACACCAGGACACCAGTGAAGCTAGAAGACAATTATTATGAAATAAGTATCAAGAGTAAAAAACCGCACTTTATTTTGTCCGACAGTGTATGTATTCGAATGGTCTTAAAATCAGTATTTTTGTGTTTTTTTTTATTAAATTTAATAAAATGTATTCCCTCAAAAACCAGAAGGTTTCCAATAAAATTTAAATTTAAACGCCTGTTTGTTTTTAGTATTGTTAATAGCTACACAAATATGTTTGTACTAAGTAAAACCTTATTTTGTAGCATTTCTGATTCCATTAACTTTGAACTTAAATTGAATTTTTAGCTCAACGGGAATTCAATTATGTGCAGCACCTATAGAAAATCTAATAAAATACACAGTCTGTCAGACGATCGGGACAGACAGTAGACATAAAGACATCAAATAGACAAAATTTAAATTTTTTAAATCAAATAACAAATCTTATTCGTAAAGAAATATACTAAAAGTACAAAGTTAACAAATCGTAAAAATCCCCTACTTTCCCCTGTTCAATCTAAAGGGGAACCAAAACAAACACTCGCAAAGAAATACAGAGTGCCACAATATAATAATGACGACAACAAATATACAAACATTCACACACATCGTCGTACGAATGGGAATGTAGATGAAAAGCAAGCAACTTTTTTCTGATTGCTCCAAGTTAAAAAAAGCACAACCAATCGAACAGTAAATACTCAAATACAGCTACTTATAAAATAAAAAAGCCCACTCTCATAATTGAAATAAAATAAGTGATATCAGCCGTTCAGGCCTATTCAAATTTCTGATAGCCTGGTAGTACAGAGTGCCAAGAGTTTTGCGCAAAATAGTTTTTAGCACTTGCGCGTGAATGGAAGAAAATTATTTTTGTTTATTTAATTGACTGACTCTATCTTGTTGTGTGTGTATGGATGGATGATGATTGATTGATTGTTCAAGTAAGAAACACTTGGCTGTTTTGTTGCAACCAAATGTCACATTAGAAGTATAAAAACTTCATATATTATGTATTTATGAGACAATTTAGGAGAAAAAAAGGAGAATACATAGAAAATTAAAAAAAGTGTAAAAATATTAGGGCGGCCAAAAAAAAAAAAAAACTAAAATCCAATATTTCTAACTAAAACAAAAACATTTTTGCACATTTTTTTTAAATTATCCATGTAAAAGGTATTTGAGAGACTCTTTGAATGGCTTATCAGGGAACAGTGCATTTGTGCACTTATCCGCTCATCTGATATTTTTTTATATACATATGTATATGAGTGTATGCCTTGGTTCCAGTACTTGACAGACTTGCAAGTTTTGGTCAGAATTTACGGGAAAACGTTCCCGTATTAAGAATTTATCAGAATGTTTATAGAATCCAACACGGATTGGATTTACAACATTTTCTCAATAAAACCAATAAATTGGGTTTATGTATTCGATTTCTGTTGATGAAATGCAACAATTGGATTTGAAAATTTAAATATTTTCGGCTCTAGCAGGGTACACTGAACAGGTATAATCGTCGGCACAGCTGATTTTGTTTTTGTGTATGAGATCTGTCAAAGTTTGTTTACGTTTTATTGTTTACATATAGTAACAAAAAAATAAAATTGTATATTTGCAATGTATTTTAATCAGTTGTTTTTGACACATAAACTACACTAAAGAGAGGTAAAAAGCTGGATTGTTGTATTTGTTGCCGCGACGATTATACCTGTTTAGTGTACCCTGGACTCTAGTTAATAAGGAGAGTTTCAAAACAACGATTAAGCCGTTCATTATTTATTTAAGAACATAAAAATGTAATATAGAGCGGAAATATCAATCTTTTAACAAATTATTTTTGTTACGTTTTCATAAACCCATTTTAAGTTGAAATTGGATTTGAATTTCGTTTCCAATCCAATTCCGATGAGGATTTCATAAACAGGCAGTATGTGTATTTTATTTAATTTTTTTCTGAAAAATTCTGACTAAAAACTGTAAATTTTGACAAGTACTGGACAGAGGTAATAATTAATTTTCATATACATATGTAGTGTAAATACTTATGATTTTTCAAAATTTGAGGTGCTTTTAGATGTTTTTTTTTTTTTTGTTTAATACTTTTGAAATAAGCAAAAAATGGTCGAACAATTTTTGTGTATATCATTCCAAGATAACATAAAATCTAAACGTTTTGCTCGTAAATTTCTTTTGACAAACGATGAAAATTGTTCAGTACCTTTTCTGAAAAAAAAAAAATTTACTTTTTTTACTTTACCGTCTAAAAGTACAGTTTAATTTTTTTAACCTTTCAATTATTTCCATATTAGGGACACTACTATTAAAAATGTACATATTTACATTGACAATATAAAGTTTATACATTAATCTTAAAAATGTAGAAAATACATCCAAGAAAGCAATATGTAAGTGTGTAACCTTAAAAAATTATTATTATTTATTTATTTTTTTGGGTTTTTTGTTTGAGTTGGCTAAATGAAAACTTAAATTATTCATAAATTTTCCAAAAGGTTGATGACCCAACGTGCAGGTTTATTTGGTTATGATTAACAACCTGTAGTGTAAATAAACACTTTAATGGTTGATTTAAGATTTCATCAAGTGTAAAATTATGCAGATGACAAAGTCAACAAAAAATTTTAATTTTTTACGTGATTTATTTGATTACCTTCTTTAATCACTTTATGATTGTAAGTTACACTAGATACACGGATACGTATGCTATAGATATTTATGTAACTATGTATTTAGATTGGATGTGTAAAGATAGATGAATAAGATGGAGTAAACAAAAAACTGAATGAGCGGAATGATGATATTCATTATTTTATTTAAAATGTTGTGTGATGATGATGTTTGTAATGATCGCGTGTTGTTTTGTGGTTAATGTAAAACATACACACCCACCTTTCGGTAAATATGATACAGTTGAGCGGCTAAAAAACAAAGTTTTGTTATTGTTTAACCTTAATCATCACAAGAAATGAAATAATTCCTTGACTTTTGAAATCTAATAAAGTGCATAGATATTACTTACCCTCAACACCATCATTACGGTGTTGATAGTAGATTTTGTATGTATGTGGTATAAGGAACGAGTGCAAATAATTTTTTAAACGCTTAAACTAGAGCAGGAAGAGCATCATCTAGACCGGAATTGTATTAGGCGTTCATGAATTCTGAGGTAGCAAGTAAAATACATATAAACCACTTGCGCTTTTTAATCATTATGTTTTTGTATCTGTGTGTTTTGTTGCTTTTGGATAGAAACAACTATAGTACTTATCTGCTTTCTGTTTTTATATTTTACAGATTTTTTTCTCTTTCTGTTAATTTGTGCTCTTTTGTCTTCGTTTTATTTCTCTGTTTAGTTTATTTTGTATTTATTTTTTTTTATTTTTGTTTAGTTTCACCATTTCATTTTATTCTTAATTTTTAATTTGGTATCTCTTAAACAACTCTGTTTGTATTTAAATTTTTAACTTTTAAACCTCATATATTTGTACTTAGCTACATTTTCATATTTTTCTTTTGAATACATTTTCTTCTACTTTTCTTAATTCACATCCGTTTTAGTTTTAATCATTGATAAAATTTAATTCGGTGTTGCCGATTTCTGTGTAATTATCAAAAAATGGGAGAATTTAAAATTTCTTGTAAAAGTTTTGGATAATACAATTTCTGCGCAATTTTTGTATAATTTCAACGAAACTTTTAGCAAATTAGTTAATTAACTGTTCATAAAAAGTCCCTAATGGTTATTTTTTATAAAATAAAAATGATCCAATTAAGAGATTTGATACTGTGCAAATGAAAAATTTTATTTCTAAATAAGTACGAACTAAAAATTCCGTGGTAATCTATTCTATAAAAAGTCAAATAAATTTAAATTTATAATATGTACAAAATATGAATGATGATATATTGGTACCTAAATTTTAAGTCAAAGAAGTTCGTTTTAAGATATGAATGTTTAAAGTTTTCAAGGATAAGAAATACTTAAATTTATATTAAAATTAAGTAATGTTTAAAAATTCGTATTTTTTTGTAATTTTTTAAATTTTGGATAATTGGAAAGATTTAATTGTGTAATATGAACAATCGACACATTCATAAAATTTCGTTCTCAACTTTTGTGTAGCCAGAGAAATCTAATACTCATCTCTGTTTGATAAAAATGGTGCTGATTAAATACCTAATAAGTCAATTTTGCGACGCAACGTAGAATGAAAAAAAGTAGCATAAAACTTTTTGTACAAACAGTCAACAAAAGTAAACGTACCATATGTTTTTGAACATTCATTGTGAACACTACCCTGTACTTTGGTTATTTTGTAAGCAAAATTAATTACAGGGTTGTCAAAAAGTCAAGCAGTTACGTGACTCTATAGGTTTCTATGATACGCTACCTAGAATTTTTGTGTTAATAGCTACTTACAAACATCTGCATAAAGAAGGTTGAAACAGCTGATTGCAGATAATTAACGTAATTGGTCAAAAATTCAAAACAATGGATCGTGGTGGATAGCCATACCATATATCCATGTATCTTAATTTATAAACGAGCTTCCGTTCGAGTTTTTAAGAATACAGACCAAAGATTTTACAAGTTCCTCCTATCCAGTGAACAATATGTCTTATTGAACCCTAAATTGTATAGTTTTTCTTTTTGTAAAAAATATTATTGCATGTACATGATCGTTCAAAATTATGTTTTTTAACCTTGCCAGCAATTGGGTGATAGTTTTATCCACTATCAGAAAAATGACTCCTTTTAGTATGCTCAATATGTTATTTTCCCGATTGTAAACAACTTTACAAAAACAAATAACATTCATTTCTGTTTTTGATCTATTTATTTACACTTTGTTAAAAACTAAAATGTCTTAAAAGTCACTTAAAAGCAAGTTTATTGATAAAAATAATGTTACCAAAAACTGTCTCCCATTAGTACTTATAAGATGTTATTTTCCTGATAGTAAATAAATTTACTAAAACAAATAACATTAATTTCGATTTTTGATCTATTTGTAATGCATTCTGTTACTAACTAAAATGTCGAAAAAGTCACTTAAAAGATAGTTTTTGGATATATATAAAGTTACCAAAAACTGTTTCCCGTTAGTCTTCTTTAAACGTTATTTTTCTGATTGTAAACAATTTTACAAAAACAAATAACAAAATGATGTTGCATTTTCCCTCCTAAATGATACCATTTCGACGCCCAAAAAATACTTTAAATAGTGTCATCCGAAAATAATTAGAACTGCGGCACCTTTCTTACCGAATAATGACACTTCTTTGATAGGAAAATTATACATATTTTTTACTATTTAGTGAAAATTTGGATAGAATATTTTGTTAGAATTTCGACAAAAAAAGTGTTCAAATTTACCACTAAAAATAACTCTTATTCGACGCCCAAATAAAGCACTGCACACTTCTTCCCGAACGGTGACTCTTTTTGGATAAGAAAATTATGCCATATTCGACTGTTATTAACAACTTGAGGTTACTCTTTAGTTCAATTTTGGATAGAAAATGTTGGCAGGGATGTTATGTGTAAGCTACCTTGAAGAAAGTGAGAGTATATACATATTCCATTAATGTAGGATCACTTCGAAAATACTATATCGAGTGACATGTACAACCTACAGCAAAATAAAATGTATGTATGCCTGAGGTCAGTTTCTTCATATAATATTTTATTTTTCGATATTTCGTCATAGTATAATTATAAAGTTTACTCGTAAGAACAGCTGTTTTACAATTTTTTCATTGACATACCCCGCGGAACTGTAAAATTGTTTTTGTATTCCTATGCAAAAATTTTTTCGAGTTTTTTTACTCTTCCTCTCCTTCGTTTTCTCATGTTCTGTTATGTGCAGTAACACTATGCTAAAAAACACGTCACAATGTTGCCACTTTCAATAATGTCTCCAGTACAATATTGAATGTGGAGACATTGTGATGTGTTTTTTCATAGTGGTATTGTTACTAATTTTTTCTTGAAAATGATATCCGAAGGATATCGAAATATCGTAAAATAAAATATAACATGAAGAAACTGACCTCAAGCTCAACAAAAGTTTTTTAATTTTTCAAATTACTTTAAAAGTTTAGGAAGCTTTTAGTTAAACTACAAAATCGCATGAACACAATTGCCAAAAATATATCCAGTAAATATCCCAACAATTATTTACGGAGCTTTTGAAATAGATCTGTATTACTATTTACAGAAAATCTATCTAGAAAATCTAAAATTTTTCATTTTAGAATAAAAATTTCTTGATCAAAATTCATAACTTTTTGTATACCTTTTAGAAATTTGTTGTTTGTGTGGAAAATTACTAAATTCTAAAGTCAGATACACTTCGATGATACTTTAATTCCTTAACATAGTCTGCTGTGTCGCCAGTCGCTTCAATTGTGGTAGTTGTAGTGACGTTTAACAAAAGAGAACCAATAATAAAAAGTAGAAATCAAAACAGAAATAAAAAGTTTTTTCCCCCTTTTATTTTGTATTCACGAAACAAAACAACAAGAGAAAGAAGATAAAGGAAAAGAAAAACAGCGTCAACACAAAAAGAGAGTTATTTTGGAAAAAAAAAAACAATTGAATATCTCAATGAATGACGCATACACATCTGTGCAAACATGTATAAAAGACATTTTGGTTAGAAAACAATTTCAGAAATATGAAATAAAATAAAAAAAAAACTAGTGAATCAAAATGAAATGAATTGTAAATGTAAATGTACGACGACACTAGACATGGGAACGTTGAAATTTGAGTTTTTAGTAAATATTAAGACAGCGAAGTGAACACATTGGGCTAAGCGTTTTATTAAAAGCGTCGTGCAAAAGTGAACGTGGAAACTTAAACGTTGCGTTTTGAGGGATTTGCGATTTTGAATAAAAAGAAAAAAATTAAACGAAGTGATAACTTTAAACCTATTAAACAAATAATCTGGCATTGAAAATATCTACTATTGGAAATTTATAAATTAAAAAAATAAATAAAAATTGTTGACAAAAAATTTTAATTTCAAAATTTTCCCGCTTTAAAATTTTCTATAAAAAAAATAAAATAAAAGAAATTTTTAAGTTTCTACTTGAAACTTTAATTATTAAAAAATTAAAGTTAGTTATTTATAGTGAAAAACAATTAAGACTTACATCCGTTGTCTATACTGTAAGCAAAAAATAATAATAAAAAAAAAATAATAATAAATTCTACTACAAAATCTAAATCAAAATAATTGGTCGCCATTGTTATTGTTGTACATCTTCAACATCAACAATTTCTTTTGCTACATTTGTGGAGGATTTATTTTGGTGCCTTTTTATTTCTCATTTGGAAAAATCAAGTAAGTTTATCCTGGCAATGATACAGTGGCCTTTGTGTAAAATAAAATCAATTTTTGTTTATAGCATCTTATGTGTGCGCATTGATGCTCTATAAACAATCAAATGTCTAGACAGTGTTAAAATTTGCTACTTAGCAGGATGACTGACTGGCTGGCTGCAAGTAGCGTCGCACCCTTTAAACCTCTTTTCAAACTCTAAAACGTTAATCCTGTTTTGTCGTTTAATCTAACGTAGTCTGTTTAAAAAAGATTCTTTGAAACTGTTTATTTGAATTTTTTTAAACTGGTTTGGTTTGCTTTTCCTTCTTTCTTTTAAACTATCTTTCTTATCCTTCGTCACCCTGCCATATGTTTATCCAACGAATCCTTTCTTCTTGTCAAAATCATCCCTATTTAATTGTTTTCACTTATTTCCTTCATCTTGAAATTTCAGTTACATACACAAACAAATCCCTAAAAAACCAAAAATTTCTCCTATTTTTGAAATTTCAATTTCTCAACGTTTCTTTTCTTAACTAAATAAAATAGCCCGTTTATTTTGTATCGTTGTTTTTTCTTTTTAAAAAGTATCATTTACATTTATTTTCACTCACTCAAAAAAACTTTCGAAAACAACAAAAATACCCTATATATATATATAATATTGTTTGTTTAGCTCGTAAATTATCCGAAAAAGACGTTGTGGTTTTATTTGTCAAAATTTGAAACTTATTTTACCAGGCATTCAGAACTTTTGGTTGTATTCCATATTTCTCTTACATTTTTAGTTTTTCCATTATTTTGGAGTGATTCGAATTTCTCACAATACATATTATTTTTGTTACTCTATGGTCTTTGGGGGACTTTGTGTATTTGTTTTCTGTTGTTTTCCTGTATTTGAGTTTGTTTTGTTTGGGAATCTGTCATATATTCTTTTTTGAACACGAGTTAGCTTACTTATAACAATAGAAAATACAAAAAAGAAAAGAGAGAACACAACAAAATAAAATTATAAAACCTCCACAAATATAAATACAAACAACATCCATATGTAGGTATATGTATGTAATGTTACCTCCCAACCCCACAAAATGTTGTGTACAGTCAAAACAGATTATATACATGTATGTATTTATGTAGATATAAGTACAGTGGATTAGATGAAAAGTCTTCTTCTTCAAAAAAAAAAAAAAAAAAAACATGATTTATGTTGTTCAGTCTGGGATTTTAACCTTATTGACCGAATTATGGAGCAGGTAGTAGCTGACTTCTCCTTCTCTAAATTCGATCGTCGCTGAATCCCAATCAGGGTATATTCATACTCCTCTTGGAGAGAGGTTTACAGTGATGTTGTTTATAAATGACCATCTACGCCATTGACTAAAATTCAAAAGGCTCTAACCAAACATCCTATTATTTTCCTAACAAAACAAGTAAGAATGATATAGTCGGCCAAGCCCGAAACTACTATACATTTGCGCTTGTGTGTGTGAAGCAGCAAAAAACGAAATTGAATGAACGCAGCTCAATTTTACACTGAAAAAGTTCTTCAATTGTAGAAAGTAAGCGCCCAAACAACGAAACATATGTTAACCTTAATTTTTTTTTTTATGACGATTTTTTCTTTAGGAAATTGGTTTTCTATTAATTTTTGTTCAAATAGACCTCCTGTAAAAAATAGAAAGATATGATGGCAAACACAGTTTAAACTCGATAATTCGGACATCGATATTATTCGGAAATCTGGACGGTGTTTTCAACTCATTACTTATTCTATAATACGGATTGATTGCAACTTTCTAATCCGGATTCACTATAAAAAGAATTTTTTTTTTTTATTTAAATTTAGCACAGTTTCAAAAATAATATTAGAATTAATATGTGAGTATTTACTGTAGTTGAATTTCATTGTTTACCGAAATAAAAAATGTTTTTAGATGAAAAACTTGAAGTTGATACTTTAAATGTTTCACATACTAGATAGCTAATATATTTAAATAGTTATTTAGGCCAAAAAGTACCAGGAAAAAAACCGGATAGGGGTCTGCAATCAATTATCCGGATTATCGAGTTTATACTGTATTAAATGTGTAAAAAAGAAATCAATTTCCCTTTATTCATCAAACATTTTGCTTAGTGTATTTTTTTTAAGTTGCTTAGTGAGGACTTGCTTCAACAAGTGCTAAAATTATAAGACAGCAGCAGTCGAACGAAGTAGTTTATAGTTTACTTGTGAAGCAACGTTGCGTAAGCAGAATTTGTAGGAAATTTGCAAATTGCGCATCTCTGCTCTTTGTTAATATGTATAAAAATATGGGGAGGGGTCTTATATTGGACCCATTTCCAATTATGGACCAATACTTGTAATGTTATTCATTGTAGGGTGATTCCCGGAAGTGGGGAGCTATGTTCAATTATAGACCGATCTTCATAAAATTAGGTACTGTAATTTTTACTTATATTAAACAATTTTTGTGTCAAATATTAACGTGATATTAACATTAGTAAAGGATTTAAGATTTTCGGAAGAGTGCTTTATATGGCAGCTATATTTCATTATTTTATACAAAATTTCAAATTGAGTTTGTTATATTTTTAATTTTTCTATGTAACTTATAAATGAGTATTTTCACTAATTTGTGAATAAAATCAAAACTGTATTATTGTATTGATTTTAATGAAATATATCTTATTTTATTTCCACAAAATTTATCTTTATGAATAAAGAACACAAATTTAGATTTTTGACACTCGAATATTTATGATTTAAAAAAAAAAGTTTAACTTTTTCTCAAAATATGGGCTCAATATCTCCATAACATTTTTTACCTTATAGGAAGTGAGCCACCTTAGTGTACATGTATTTTTAACAAAATATGTAGTTTCTTTAAGTAGGCCCCATTAACTGATATTTTTGTAGTCACATAAAAACGGAGACTCTCCCAATTGCGTATAAACTTAAATTACTGTTGCATAGTAGAGCCATAAACAAGGCCACAGTTACGCAAATTTCTTTATATTGTCTGACAAGCTATATATACCTTAAAAATAAAACGTTATACACACATGCATACATACATATGTATATCTGTGTTTCTACACTCTGTAAGTGTATATAATGTATAACTATCGCGCAATATGTGAATGTTGTTACATTTGAATCATTTAGATGGTTTAACGAGTTTTTTTTTTCTTACATTAACTTGACGATTTTACATACATACGCGTTCATACTTACATGTCTACCTAAATATATACAGTTGTTTAAATAAAAAGTTAGCCATCTCTTCCCACAAAATGTAATCCATTCTAAATTTCTGCATGTAGATATTATATAAGTATTTAAACTATGTATTTACATATCTATAATTTACATTTATATTGTACCTCGTTTTCATCATCTCTGACCATATTTTTATTAACGTAAAAACTAATTTCTTTTTTGCGGCAAGTGATGGCTCAATTTCTTTTTAAGCCACTGTACGTTTGGGTATATACATATACAGTATGTCAAGAAAATGTTTTTACATTAAAAGAAAACATGAATTTGACGAAGTTTTGCTTTAAAAAACTATATAATTTTTGCAAATGTAAAAATTTTTAATACGAATTTGTTAATTTATATATTTATTACTATATAACTCAAAGAAACTTAATATTTAATGATTTGAACTATTAGAAATGGAGCAAAAACTAAACAAACAGAAAAATCTTAGTGTCAAGAAATTCTTTTTACATTTATAAAACTGCTTAAGAAAATCACAAATTTTCGGAATTTTTAATTTAAAATGGTAACAGCAGGTATATGTATATAACTGCTTGTGGAACCTTTTTCATCAAATAAAAGTATTAATGAAAGTCACATTCAATTGGAATTTTGTATATTCCAACATTAGTTTGTTTAGTTCATTATGGTCCTGTAATACCATTTAGTCAGTTTCTTATTCAAATAAGGAGAAAAAAATGATATGGGATTAAAGTGTTGACTCTATGCTGGTATATTTAAAACTTTTTGCAAATAAACATTGCCGCATTATCAATTTTTGCTCATATATGCTTGCAGTCATTATTTTTCTCATGACTTGAATTTTAGTTTTTGTCCTTCATAAACTCATATTTATTAAATGAGCTTTAAAAGCCTAGAAATGTTACTGCACACCTATTATATTTCATAATAAAACCGATTTTCCAACTATTTTGAATAAAATTGATCTATATTTAACAATATCTTTTAAATACAAAAGTATGAATATTTAATTTTCTAAAAGCTTTCTAAAGGATTTTGAAGATTTCCGGCGTATTCTGACCGTATTAAATTGTACTTTTATATAGTATAAACATTCCTGTACAACATATATTTCGCCCCACAACTTTTTAAGCTTATCAACTTAAATCATTGGGAATGATTATAATTGTTGAATACTTTGTCCCCATAAGAGTGTTTCTTTCCATGTAGTTTTATATCTGTAATTGTAATCCATCTGTGTTTTTTTCTTTCCACAGTAATTTATCATAACAGTAATTTATCATAAGCCCTAGTGGATATATTAACGTTTTTTTTAATTTTTCTAGGTTTAACTCTGCCAAATATTTGAAGTAGATATTAAGAGATATCAACTACAATATTAAGGGAATTTTGGAGCGATTTAATATTCTATTAAGTTAATAAGAAATACATTTGTACAATATCTTTAACAATTTTCACGAATTGGAGGTTATAAAAAAATCCAAATGGGTTTATGATCTGAAGTTTTTTCTCTTGACATACTTAATATATAATTTAATATATTCGTAATATATATTAGATTACCCATGAATAAAAAATTTTTGATTTTACTTGCTCCACCGGCAGTTTCTGATAGATGAGGCTAAAAAAATAATATGTGTGCAAAAATTGGGTCGATCGGTCGTAAACCGGCCAGTCGACTTTGACCTTTGTCCTAAAACAAGGCTTAAAAGTGACTAATACCTTTATTGCGCAATAACTCTTTAATTTAACAATTTCCGATAAAATACTATATAAGCTTTTTTATTTAGAATAAAGTGCAGACATTTTTGACATATAATTTTTTTGTTGTGATGTTAGAAGCAATCAAAGTAAAAATTTTTTTATGAACTTTTTTAAAAAGAGCCCTGTTTTTAATATGAGCCTAGCCTGCTATATAGAGCAGGATTTGTAGTATTTATAAATCGATACGTTTTGTCACATTTGCTTTATATATTAGGGTAGATGGGCCAAAATCTGAATTTTGGGTATCAATTTTTTACTTATTATACAAATATTTGTACTAAATGTAGGGTGTAGCATGAAATTTTGAATCATTACAGAGAGTATTTTTAAATTGCTATCGAATTAAACAGTAACTCGAAATTTAGGTGTTGCCGATTAACCAAAAATTATAAAAGGTGAGATGTTAATATTTTTACATATAAACCACTTTTTTATTTCGTCTGCCTTAAAAATCGTTTTATCAACAGTTCGTAAATAGGTAAATAATTATGTGTAATATTAATAACAATTTTCATTATTATTCGTAAAAATTTAAAATTAAAACAGCAAGTGAGGATGAGGAATTTCTAAATGTAGAATGGAAGTAATTAGTTTATAAAACCTTATATTTAAGTAAATATTTAAATACCATGTATGGTCTTCTTGATAAATACTTTGGTACTGAGATTAAAAATTACAATTTAAGTTTTCAAGACAATGCATTACGGAAATAAAATGGTTTACTTTTAATAAACCTTTATTATGTCACGTACCCTCAGTAGAGGTAAATTATAAAATAAATTGCATAGTTGTTCCTTTTTGAAAGAAAACTAAACAACAACAGACAAAAAATATTTCTGATGGAGTCGAAACAAACCTAAATTCCGTTATTTTATTAGTTTAACTCATATACATAAGTTAGTTTACTAGTTCTTTTGAAAATATATTTTTGTTTATTTCCAAGCTATTGTGAGAAATGTTATCTATTTTTAATATATATCACCGATTTTTAAGGTAAGAGATAAAAAAGTTGTTTATATATAAAAATATTAACATGTCAACTTTGACAATTTTTGGTTAATCGGCAACACCTAAATTTCTATTAACTGTTTAATTCGATAACTATTTAAAAATACTCTCTGAAATGATTCAAAATTTAATTTTCTTCAATGTAAAAACATTTTCTTTACATACTGTATATGTATATAAATTATACATGTATGCATAAAAACGTACATCTTACAATAATATTTACATAGTAAAATAGCTGTCATAATTTACACATATGTAGATATATATATATATATATATATATATATATATATATATATATATATATATATATATATATATATATATATATATATATATATATATATATATATATATATATATATATATATATATATATATATATATATATATATATATATATATATATATATATATATATATATATATATATATATATATATATATATATATATATATATATATATATATATATATGTATTTTTATTTTTTTGTTATTACTCTGCATTTATATTTACAATTTACTTTTATGAGGGAATAAACATGTTATAAAGTACGACTGTGAAGTGAAAAACAAACGTTTGAATTATGTTTTTTCATTTGTAATATGTCGTTTGGCCAAACTTTTGTTTATTTCCGGTATCATTCCCTACTTCATTGAGAAACCAAAGAAACCAAAGAATCATATTTTCAATTAAAAAAGATATGCACATCTACATCCTAATCCGAATAAAAGATTTAAGGCAACAGCAATATACAAATTATTTCGTAACAGATTTAAAATTTTGTATTATTTTTTTAATATACATAAATTTAAACTTTTTGAGTTATAAACTTTTTAACTAACGAACTATGCTAGTTTACGTGTAGCTTTTTACTTTAAATACTAAACGGGTCGATTTTATGTTATAAGCAATCAAAGTTGGATTTTTTAAACTAAAATGAAGAAGTGAGTATATAATATATGTATGTGTAAGTTTACGTTGTTTTTTGCTTTTCAACAATTAAATGAGCTCAGTTCACACATTAATTGCAAGAAGTGGCATAACTACAAAAATAAAACAAAACATTAAAAAATGTAGCAACGTAATTTAACAAAAAATATTTATGGATTTACATGTGGGGTAATACATATCATTGGCTTAATATAGGAAAGCAATATATCAATTTTTGTTTGGTTAAGAAAAAAAATTAACAAATTTCAAATTCAACAATATTTAAGAATACACCAAAATAATTAAATAAATTGTATTTTTATAGAGAGCTGTTAGGAGCTAATATTTTTAGAAATTCAAGATACCTCTTTTCTATATTGAGATATCGATAAGTACATATGTATGTACATATGTGGCGAATTGCGAATATACCAAAAACCATATAATACGAAGTTTTAGATTGATTGGAATAAATTTAAAGGTGGCTCAAAGCGATTGAAATATTAAAAATTTTAGTTTTTTTATTCTGTTCATCGATTAGTAATTCATTAGAACTTAAATATTCCTCGTTTTAATCTTTTTGAATTCTTCACTTTATTACCTTTCTAAAATGTCCAAAATGAATAAATCGAACAACTAATAATATCATAGTTATTAAAATCAATTTACGTAAAACGCGTAATTTTCGACCAAATACACCCCAGTAAAATAAGATTTCATTTTTCGGTAATCTCTTGTGATCTGCGCAAGATTTCACGATGAGAATTCACAAAAATCTCTTGTTTTTCATACATCTGACCTACGTATTTTTTGCTATTACAAAAATTTTGGATAATAAAATTATTTGCAGGATATATAAAATGCCAATGGCGAACTACATACCAAGTTTCGTTTCTCTCCTTCAAAGTCTAGTTGAAATTTTATTTTTCGTGGTCTATTTTCCCGAAAATTACGTATTTTACGGTAATATTATTTTGATAAGTATTATGTTATTAGTTATCCAATCTGACTGATTTTAGGCATTTCTGAAAGCTCATAATCTGTGGAATTCAACAAGATATAAATCCAGAAAATTGCACTTAAAATTAATTATTTATGATCGGCGAAAGGAAATAACTTCAAAAGTTATAATTTTTAAGAATTTGATCGCTTTGAGCCACCTCTAAATTTTCTTCAATCAGTTCAAAACTTGGCATATCTTAGTTTTTGGACTATATTTCCAGGGAGTGAGAACTAAAATCTGGACACTTTTTGTAATGAGGGCCACCCTAATGTACCCACACACAAACATTAGAGTGTCCGTTGAAAAAAATTTTGTAGGAAATCCACTCAAACGATGCATATTGATGAAGCAAAGTACAAGAAAATTATTATTATTTTTTAACTGATATTCAGTTCCCAATATTTTTTTCAACATTCAATGTACAAATGTATAAAATAATTTTTGTTATATGTTACTCAAGTAGTGGCTAATGCTTGAATTAAAATTAAACATTAAAAACGAATACAAAATGTTACACGTACATTTAACAAATATATATAAATATATGTAAATATATTATTAGATTTTTTTAATAAAATATGTACAAATATACAAATTTAGATTTTACATTTAATTTTAAAAGGAACAAGAACATTTCAAAAAATTTTATTTTTTAAAACACAGAAAAAAGTAAAAATGGACTTTAATTACGAAATTGCTTATATTAATTAATTTTTGTTTGATTTCTCTCCAATCATCAAAATGATAATATTAATATCTAGAATAATTGATTTTATTCCCTGCGCGAAATTTGTGACAATTGCAGTAATGGATCGGTCCCTCAGTACCAATTGGCACCTAACTCGTCACCAAAGTTCCAGTTGAGAACCAGTTGACACAAACACACTAACTATATAACAGTTGAGAGTCAATTTATTACATGCTTGTTAAGTGAGCATTTAGCAACTCGAGCGCAATAACGATCTGTGGCTGAGTGGTTAGCGTTGAAGACTCTAAAATATAAGATATGTCACAAGAACATGGGTTCGATTTGGAGTGCTGCCATCGACTATAAGAAAAAATTATAAATTAACAATGAACATAAGTTAATAAAAATAATAACTAAAAAAATGTTAAAAAAGTAAACAATTGCGGAATTTGTATCAAATTTTTATTATATTAATCGACACTGAATATGTCCTCCTGTCCTGTCCCAAGGGGCTAATTATCCACCTCCAATGACAACCCCATGTTAAAGTGACAGGTTCCTCTCACTAGGTCACTAGCCCTGAGAACCTGTCACATGACTAGTTTTGAACCAGTTATCTTTCCTCTGGGGTTATTACAGCTTTTTCTTAAATAGATATAATGAGCTGAAAATTTAGATTTATTTTATTTCTATATTTTTATGGAAAAATTTTTATTTTTTTTTTTTTTTTGATTAAATGAAAGATTGATATGTTTCTAACTCATTCCCAAAATATTTCGGTTCAATTAATTCATTTACGTGAGCTGGACCATTTTTAAAACAAAAACCATAAAAAAAATATGGTTTTCGTTCAACAGTACACACATTTTTAACTTTTTGTCAAAAAAATTACAACATATGATAAAAAAAACGACGTCTAATACATATTGAGTAGAAAATATTTAAAAATTTGTTTTCATTCTCGCGAAATTAAAATATTAATAAAATTGTCAATAATTTTATTAAACAGTTTGAATATTTTGGACATTTTCCATATTTTATGACATCATTGGAAAGGTCTCATTAAATGCTATTGATATATGGATTCATTTAACCCTTTAGTTGCACAAATAATTTTGGGATTTCCGGCCCATAATTGGTTAAGTTAATTTTAATGGCAAATAAATGGTTAGTTAAGGATATAAATGTCCCCGAAAGCGTAAATTGATCAAAATAGCTGTAAAATCGTGCAAATTAGCGGCTAAATTTCAAAAACTCTTTTTTATTTTATTATTATCGTGGTTTTAAATGAACTTATTATGTTTTTCATAAATTTATCAATATTTAAGTGTAATGAGTACTTACATGCGACTTATTTGCAAAAATTGCTAATTTAATCTTTTGGGAACTAAATGCATAAAATTTACCCTCTAGCTCTTAATGGGTTAATTACGTCTTATCTTCAATAGCAGTAGGATAGACCATTCCTATGGTACATTAAAACCTAATATATTTTGAAAAATGGCCGAAATATATAAAATTACATGTTTTAAAAATGAAAATGTGATAAAAAATTTTAGTTAAATCTTAATATTTCGCAACTGAAAAGAAATATAATAATTATTTAAATTAGTATTCAAGGTCGTAGTATGCCTCTATTATAATTTGAAGTTAATTTTCATATAACTAAAATTTTGATAATGATATTGAAAGAAATACGTAATATTAGAGGTGTTTTGGAAATGTTTTGGAAATGGTCCAGCTCACGTAAATCTTAAAATTGAGATGTAATATTTTGGGAATTATATAATCTTCATTTGTAGAGGGGTACATTTGCAACTTTTTTTCGTGAGGTACTTTAATGTATTATATATATTATTAAGAATGGTAAATTTATTAAAAAATTAAACCAATTAGAAAATTATTTATATTAATAAATAATATAATTAAATTCCAATATTAAGTTAGTTAATAATTTTATTAAAAAATAATTTTAAATATTGTTTTCTGTGAATCATTAGATTGAAATCACACTTGAAATAAGTAATAATAATTTTTTTCCAAATCATATGCATTTATTTCTAGTTTTCTAAAGAAATTTGTACTTTTTTATGTTTTCGTATTCCGTTTGAAGATTATATTACCTATAATTTTCCAAAATTTAAAAACTTTTAAATTATGGGTTTGCCTACGATCATTAAAATGTAATCTATTTAAATTTTTAAAACGTGTGCGCATAATTTTTCAATTTGTATTTTTTCCAAAATTAAAAATCTACTTAGAAGTTAATGAAACCATTTTTCAATAAGTAGACATTATTTTCGTTTATCAAACCGAAATAGAAAGAAAATAAAACACATTAACTACACGTGTAATAATTTCGAATTGTTTATACTTTGGGCGAGTGTATAAATAAATGAAAACGGCAAAAATTCGATTGCTCGCAGTTGAGTTTTTTGTTAATATAAAATTATTTTGCTCATATTTGGTCATGTTTATAAAAACGAAAAGGAAAAACCAAAGATCTGATATGACAGTAAATAAAACAACTGTGGCGACAACAACTGTATTAGTAAAATAAAAAAAATTAAATTATAACATCATACACTGTTTCCAAAAAAAATAAAACGTACATATGTAAGTGAGAAATTATTGTATTTAAATATGTATGTATGTATGTGTGTGTTGCTTTTTATCTAAAGACCCTGTTTGATAGTATTTTAAAATGAATATTTTAGGCAAAACAAAAATTGCTAAAAACAAACAGTGTAATTTGCCATAAAAATGAAATACATTCGTGTATAAATAACTGTATAAAATAATATTTATTTTTAAACTTTGTATCCCAATGTAAATGTGTATGTGTGTACATTAGGAGGATATATTTTTGCAAATTTTTATTATTATTATTATTATTTTTTTTTTTGTCAAAATGTTAAATTTCAAGAATGAAGGTAATTAAAAAATGCAATATCATATTTTCGCTATAGTTAAAAAGGTACCCACATCTAAAACGAAACTGTGCAATTTTTTTTTTAATAGAAAAATGTTATACCCCTAGTATACAAACATTTTTACAAATTAAGTATATTACTGAAAAAAAAATCATCCCCAAATCAAAACACAAACAAAAAAGTACTTATCAGCTGTTTTTCGATTGTAAAGTAAAATAAATTGGAGAAAATTTATATAAATAAATATGTACGTACGAAACAATATAGACCGAATTATTGAATTACGCTAAGTAATGCAAAAAAGTTTAAAAAAGCTAAACTTTTCTAAAATGTATAGCCAATTAAATTGGCAAGATACAACTTTGTTATATAATTTATTTATTCTTAATCTCGTTGATTGTATGATTTAATTTTTCATACTATTCGACAATACCCCAATGTAGAGTGAGTTTCGCACAATGAATGTCACTTTTAAAATTCAATTTAGCCATGACACTTTAAACAAATAATAAAATCGTCATTAAAGCAAAAATTTTATTTAAGCAACAAAACAAAAACAAAAAGCAATATATGTAAAACTATCAAATTTGATAAATTGAACTAATGAAATTTACATAATCGGATTTAGTTTTTTTTATTCAAAAGGCGAATAAACATGTTTAAGCAATAACCACGAGTTAAAATTTTCAATAGATTTGTATACAGAGAAAATAAACCGTACAATTTAAAATATATTACTACCCTCGAAAAAAATACAAGAAGATAAACAAACGTCAAATTTAAATGTGTTTTTATCTGTATCCACATCTGTATCGGTATCTATCTATGCATCTTTAAGAGTATCTAGTAGGTGCTATGCCTCACACATGAATAGTATGTGAATATGAATGAGTATTTTTTACCTTTAGCATTGTTATGAAGTGATGTTTCTGATATTTAGTAGATTGAGAGCAGGGGAAACGTACAAGGGTACAATATAAATATTTATGTATGTTCTCGAATTTTTATCTTTACCATCATAATCACAATTATCAGTATTGCCTTCAGCCATCATGTACAGCTTGTTGTTTTTTGCCTCTATGTGATGTCGCAAATGAACTTGCTACACTTTGCTGTTTCCCTATTCGATAGTGGATATATTGACTTTAAAAAAAAGGAACTTGTTGCATGCATGTACACATACATACATGTATTTATTTGTTTGTTGTTGGTTCCTTGCTTGTTTATTGAGTTATTTCATGTGTATAAATTTAGAAAATATTAGAAACAGAGTAGTTTATTTATTTTGATGAAAGTTTGTGTTTAGATATTTTTTTTTAATTTTATTTTTGGTATGTATCTAAAATGTAAACGAACATGTTTACCAGAAGTCATGTATTGATTTTGCCTCCTCTATTGTTTATTTTTTCTGCTAGTTTAAACCCATCTCCGGAGTATGGAACATATACTTTAGTACCTTAAACTAATTTAAGACCGTGCTAGAATTTTATATTCTATATATAAGTATATATATATATATATATATATATATATATATATATATATATATATATATATATATATATATATATATATATATATATATATATATATATATATATGAAACTAACTTAAATCCTTAACAAGTTTTGTGGTAATGATATTTTGAACAAATTGGTTGCAGATATGAACTCACAAGACTTGAAACTAATACAGTGCAAAATTTTAGCACAATAGGTTTCTTTTTCTAACCATGATTGTTGTTCAAAATTCAAGAAGATTGAAAAACTGATAAAAAAAAAAAGCTACTTAAGTTTTTACCATTCTTTTTTTACAATTTTTGTTCGCGCGTTTATACTTTTTAATCTTACTCTATCATAAGTAAACTAATTGGACTTTGTACATAAATCCTGCACCATCTTTGCGCCCCTCAACCGAATACAAAATTTGGGATAGGGATTGATACTTGTTGTAATTGTGCGTATTTTGCACTATATCCCGTTGATGTGCCCGAAATAGTCAACGTAATAGATAGTCTGAAAGTTTGAAAAACAAAACCGAAAATTTTTCAAAAAGTCAGTTTTTTGCGCGGCAGATTCACATTTTCATATGGAATTGCTTGAATTACCGCGTGAACTTAGTTTTTTTTTGTCATTTTACATATCAAAATCGGAGGAGCATTAAAAATAAATTTAATACAAACATTTTATGAACTTTTTGAAAATTATGCAAAAATTACACTTTTTGTTTTTGTATTTTTATATAGAAAATTGCAATTTAAACAAATATTGGATATATAGATATAAGAGTGGCGATAAATATAATTGATTGGGATCATAAATTTAAGTAAAATGTCGTTGATAATTGAAAACGGGACCCTTTTGTCAAAACACATTTCGGTAAGGCACATCGTGTGGACAGCATGAAATTAACTATAATTGACATAATTTGTAGGTGTTTGTTATGCTTAATAAAAATTCGGAGGCGCATCAATAAATTTTGAGAGATATACATTTTATGGGCAAAAAAGTATTTACTTGTGTTGAAAAAGGATCACAATATTAAAAAGCATTTCTATGTAATAAATTCTAACAAAATATATTTTCAATCAATATATGGAGAAATAACTTAAATACGATCCAAATTTTTCACAAAATTTTTAAAAATCGCATTTTGATTGAAAAGAAAATTTTTAAAATTTTACTAGGAAACCCTAAAATATGATACACTAATACCATCAAACATTGAAAATATCATAAATTTTATTTGAATAACTCAATAGGTTTTAATATTATGTGTAATTTTGATCAGAATTGTACATAAACTTCTATTTTGTAAAAATGTTTATATGTTCAACTTTAAACCGCCATAACTTTCGCGCCCCTCATATATACTTTATATGTCTACAAAAGGATTTTAATGTGCCATCAAAAAAAATTTATATTTTTTTGAAGGGCTAAAATCAAAAATTTTTTAATAATTGCCCATATATACATATACATATATTTATATTTATAAATATGTACATTAGAGTGTACCGTTGAAAACAATTTGTTGAAGGACTACTTAAATGAAGCTTATTGATGGGTTAAAAATTTTAAAAAATCATCTTCAGATATCTAGCAGCCAGAGCTGAGGTATTTGCAGAAAAGGATGAAAATTTTGGTTTAAAGATTTTTTAGGGGATTTTTAAAATATTTTTGGAGATTTTTTTTTGTACTAATTTTTTCTTAACAAAATTGAAATTTTGGACAAATTGCACAAGCTGTTTTTAATATACTAGCGATCCCTACAAGCAACGTATGTGTAGAATGCATAGAAGTTTAACATTGAATAGTTGTAAATTTTTTTGTTTTAAGCAGACCTTTCTGAATCTTTTTTTATTTTAAAGAATGGCACTTCCAAAATCAGTAACAAAATTTTGTCCAATTTGCAAAGCACTTACTGATCATGTGTCAACGTATTTCTCCTCAAATAATTTTTAATGTTTGGTTGCTTGCATCAAAGAACATAAAAAAGTGTGTTTTTTATACCCACCATCAAAAAGATGGGGGGTATATTGATTTTGTCATTCCGTGTGTAACATGTCGAAGGAATCATCTAAGACCCCACAAAGTATATATTTTCTGGGTCCTGGTTAGATTCTGTGTCGATCTAGCTATGTCCGTCCGTCTGTCTGTTGAAAGCATGATAGAACTCGAACGGGGGAACGTAGGGAGACGAAATTTGACACAAATATTTATCTTATATAAGGTTTTGGTATTAAAAATGGGCAAAATCGGTTAATAAATAAAAAAGTTATGGGCTAAAAACTAGAAACACAGGGTGTCCGTTAAATACTTTTCTGCTAATATTTCTTCAATAAAAGCATGAACGACAACGAAATTCTGTACGTATAGTTCGGGGGTCGACATAAACTCAAAAACAAAAAATGGGCGTGGTCCGCCCACCTCCCATATAAGGTGAAAATCAACGAAATTGTGTTCAAATAGTTGAAGGACCAATGTAAAGTCGGAAACTAAAAATGGGCGTGGTCTGCCCACTTTACTGCCCACTTTACCGCCCCGTTCCATATAACTAAAAATTTGAAAAAGTTGATGGTGGGTATATAGATTCGGCCGGGCCGAATATATTCGCGCTTGCTTGAATTTATTTCTCGAAATATTAGTACAATAAAATGCCAGAAAATCGATTTTTTTCTTACTTTCACTAATTTGTCGCCATAATACAATAGATCAAAGTTGAGTTTCTCAAGCAAATTTAAAATATGTATAAAAGAGGTGACTTTTTTCAACGGTTTTCATTAATTTATATTTATTGAATACAACAATTTTTTAAATAAGTTTATTATGAAAAATAGTACTTAGGATAAGAACTTTTACAACTGAATACGAAATCAGTTAGAACTTTTTGTCATCTTAGAAAAATACAGTTTGTTTTACAAAACCCAAAATGAAATTGGATTCGTGAAAAAATTTTTCATTTCATTAGACCTGCAAGTTTTTGGGTTGAGTTATAAGTGAAATATGTTAAAATTTCCTTTGTAATGACTTTACAAATTTTAAATTTCTGAAACACAAAATAAATACATTAAATTGCTTTGATTTTCACCCAAATCATATTTCTTTCATACAAGACAATCTGTTTTTTTCCATTTTGGTAATTTTGGCCAAGAAAAGTGGTCATTGAAACCATAGTGCACTGGTAGGGAACTCAATACCAGTTTCTCGGGACACTCTTATGTACACATTTAGTACTCATGTATTTGTAGGATGTAGTTTCATTTGCAATCGTAGTCTTTTGGAGTTTGTTTGTAAACTAGTTTGATTGTTTATAACTGAGTTTTTAGCAGTTGTGTTTTACGAAAATTGCAGAAAATAAAATAAAATTGTCTTTCAAACAGGATTTCTGTTTGTTTTTTTATTTTTAGCTAAAAACAATAAACTTGTATTTATAGACATTGTCAATATATTATTTCATTCGAACATACATACATGCTACAACTTGTTGACTTTACAAATAGTTAAAAAATAAATTAATGAATATGTTATGAAGAATATTAATCTTAAAACTAATGAAATGACATATAAAAAAAACAAAAAAATAATAAATAAATAATTAAATTAGTTGACGAACAGGGTGATCAATTAAAATGTGGGACAACATAGATGTAATGCAGAATGGTATAATTTATTTACAAAGTTGGAAAATGACTATTACATTTCAATCAAATTACTTTACATGTAATTGTACCTTTTTAACTGTCATTATAAGTAATTGTAATATGAAAGTTACAATTACAATAATAGCAATTCAAATTTTTGAATTACAATTATTGCCATTTTCGATTATAATTACATTAATGTATATGTAAGGAATATGATTATTAGAATATTGAGATGAAAAAAATGTTTATTATTACATATCATTCGAAAACCTTTATCTTATAATATCTTTGAAAACTGGTCTAAAAATAAATAACTTCAGTCAGTGGTGAAAATATAGATATTGTTATTGAAATTTTGTATGTAGATATTAAAAAATATTTTTCTTTACAAATCTAAAAATAAACTTGACCCAATAAACCATTATAATAATACTTCCTAGTTTATTAAAAGTCAAAACTAACCTGCAAATACTACTTAATATGTACGATTTATTTATATAAATCTTTGTTAAACAATAAAGGAATATATAATATATAATTTAGCATAACAATTTGAATTTTTAGAGTGCAAAATACAATGGAATAAATAAAAAATACCTTTTAATCAAATTGTCTCCATTTTATGAATGTCTTTTCTAAAACAAAGAAACCAAAAGTTTAATTATGTACATTTTATAAAATTTTGATAAAAAACGAAATTAAAATCAAAACACTGGCAATTTTTTTTGAATTGTATTCCTCGATTATTTCCATATATGGAAAAAAATTAAAAACAAAACTATGCCAGTTGGTTGATGAAATCTTATTTTTGAATTTTGCATTAATTGTATTATTTCTTATCAAAACAATATAAAAAAAGTAAATATGTATGTGCTATTTAAATATGTATGTGCATAAGTATGTATAGTAAGATAAACCCAATTATTAACGGTCTCATGAACTTACTTCAAGGTCAATAAAAATTAATCTTTAAACTTAAAACAAATACAAAAAAACAAAAAAAAAAAACTGAAATAAAAATCAGACATAGATATAGTCAGTACTCTGGCGCAGAGTCTTTTTTTGTTCACCCACCAAAGCGTTTTCCATTATCTCTACGGGTTTCGAAGTTACAAAAAGTCCTATGTGTAGTTTTCTTTGATAATATATTTTTTTTTTTTTTACATATATATTAGTTTTTATTGAATCTTTCTTTTTCAGAAATTTACAATAAGTATTAAAATCTTAACCTAAACTTAAATTATTGTTGATATTGCCACTGCAAAATCCAACGTAGAGTTTTCATTAGTAGTATTATCTTCCAAGATCCAGTGTTTCCATTCTTCTTAGGCGTCTGTGACCCTCAAAAGTTAGCAGATCCCTAGCGAGAGGGTTTGGGTGTTCAGATAATTTTTTCATATATTTGATGCTACTGTTCTTTATCTCCTCACGAATTGTAGGAATATTAAGATCCTTGTGGATGTTGCTATTTCTGACGTACCATGGTGCACCTGTTATTATTCTTAGGAGTTTGGACTGTCTTCTCTGTAATTTTTCAATGTTTGATGAAGAGGCTGTTCCCCAGAGCTGTATGCCATATAACCATATAGGTTTTATTACTGCTTTATATAACAGTACTTTATAGTCCAAGTCTAGGGCTGACTTTGGACCAATTAACCAATGAATTTGGGCAGATTTTAGTTTTATTTGAGTAACTTTGGATTCTATATGACAAGTCCATGTTAAACGCCGGTCTAGGTGAATACCAAGATACCTTACTTTATCCTGTTCAGGTATTTGGACATTGTTTATTCGAATGGGGGGACAACTTTCCCTGCGTAAGGTAAATGTTATATGGACACATTTCGAAGCATTCACATTGATCTTCCATTTATATAGCCATTTTTCCAGCTCAGTGATATGGGATTGGAGTTTTTCGGATGCAATCACCGGATTTGTATGCATACTTACAAAAGCAGTATCATCTGCAAAAGTTGATGTATGAGTCATAGGGCTCGTGGGCATATCTGCCGTATATAGTATATAAAGAAGAGGCCCTAAAATACTTCCTTGAGGTACTCCTGCGGAAATTTTTCTGCGTGAAGAAATCACATCTTTCGATTTTATTTGAAAAGATCTATTTATTATATAGTTTTTTAGTAACTTATGAACGTTCTGTGGAAGTAACGTGGTCATTTTATGTATTAGTCCGTCGTGCCAGACTTTATCGAAAGCTTGAGATATGTCAATAAATAACGCAGAGCAATACTGCTTGCTCTCGAAACCTCTTCTGATGAGAGTTGTAATTCGATGCACTTGTTCAATAGTACCATGTTTTCTCCTAAAGATAATATAAAAGCTCTTTTTGTTTATTGGTATAGTAAAAGTCCTATGTATATATACAAAGGACTCAAAAGCATAAAATTTTCAAAAATTTTAACGTAAAATACAAAAATTAATAAAAGGTTGCGAACTTACAAAACAAAAAAAAAAAAAAAAACTTTTCGCTAGCGCAACGACGATATGTATGTATTAGGGATGCCAAACGGGACTGGATTTTGCAAATCCCGGGATTCGGGATTTTATAATTTCAAATTTTTCGGGATCGGGATTTATATTTCATATGAAAACACATTTTAAATATATGGAAAGAATTAATTTTTTATACATATTTTAATTAAAGAAATTGATTCGTATTTGTAAAAATAAATCATAAGGTTTGTTCGTTTGAAATTTTAGTAAAACTAGTTAAATAAAAGAGATGTTTAAAAAATAAATCTAAAAACCAAGCTTTTACTTGAAAAAGTTAGAAAACCGAAAATAATAAAATAAATTTTAGGGTAAATAAATTTTTAGTTAGTTTTTTAGTTAAATTTTTATTATTATTATTATTTTTTTTTTTCTTACTTGTATTAAACGGAAACTTGAAAATATCTCAAAAATACGGGCATACGTTCCTTTGCTGATATTTTTTCTTATAAAATTTCTTTAGCTAATGATATGTATGATTTTTAGCTTTGTTGAATATTATCAATAGTTAATGTCCATCCATTTTGGAAGATGATTTAACGCAATTTGGTCCTAGAACTTGTATAGTCCAATATTTGTTCACTATTTCATCTTCCATACAAATGTTTTTCCAGAATAGAGTTTGACATTTAGAAATTTCCTAAATGTGGTAGAGTTCAACACAAATAAAATCGTTTGTAATCTTAAACTACCAAATCAATTTTTTTAACATTAGACTATAATTAATCATAAGCCTCATCAAGGACCTCCATTAATTTACTTAAACGTTCATTAATCAGGAATAAACGTCAATGTTGAGACGAATTGGCACATATTATTTAATACAAATCAATATGTATTAATAATTAAAATGACGTTATAAATATGAAAAGTACAGTATACCAATTTTTAGAAGAATCCGTCCATAATTGACCACAGCTCCTATAAGAAGGCCCTTTCGAAAGATCATTTAAAGATGTATAAATTAGAATCACAATACAATTTTGTATACGTTAGTTTTATAAAAGTATAAATTATAAATTCAATAAAAATTTAAAAAAAAATTAAACGTATTTTTTATTAGTCCATTTCAAATTAAAATTCAATAGGAAATTAAAAATAAAATATTTTACTAGTCTTGCTCGTACAAAATATTCAAGTAAAATATGTATAGCAAAATAGAAAATTATTTTCTCTTGAAAAGTTTACAACTTTTACTAGTTTTATGTGCACAGAAATGCTTTCGAGTAAAATACTTACAATAATAGTAAAACTAGTAAGAATATAATGTGTAATGTTCTAATTTTCGTAATCGATTTTTAATATATTTTTGAAAATTTTCTGTTAATATTTTGATGTTTTGTATTGCTTAGAGTTAATTTTTTGTACTGTATTTATGACACTAAATCCCGAAAATGAAATCCCGGGATTTTTTTCGTCCAATCCGGGGATTCGGGATTTTGTAATCCCGAAAAATCCCGGGATTGGCTTCCTTAGGATGTATATATATATATATATATATATATATATATATATATATATATATATATATATATATATATATATATATATATATATATATTAGAGATGCCAATCCCGATCCCGAAAATCCCGGGATTTTTCGGGATTTCAAAATCCCGAATCCCGGGATTGGACGAAAAAAATCCCGGGATTTCATTTTCGAGATTTAGTGTCATAAATACAATCCAAAAAATTAACTCTAAGCAATACAAAACATCAAAATATTAACAGAAAATTTTCAAAAATATTTTAAAAATCGATTACGAAGTTTAGAACATTATAGGTCTGTTCGTTTGTATGCTATTCTTACTAGTATTTCTATTATTGTAAGTATTTTACTCGAAAAGCATTTCTGTGCACATAAAACTAGTAAAAGTTATAAACATTTCAAGAGAAAATAATTTTCTATTTTGCTATACATATTTTACTTGAATATTTTGTACGAGCAAGACTAGTAAAATATTTTATTTTCATTTTCCTATTGAATTTTAATTTGAAACGTCATTTTAATTATTAATACATATTGATTTGTATTAAATAATATGTATTAATAATATCTGGAAAGACATTTGTATGGAAGACGAAATAATGAACAAATGTTGAATTATACAAGTTCTAGGACCAAATTGCGTTAAATCATCTTCCAAAATGGATGGACATTAACTACTGATGATATTCAACAAAGCTAAAAATCATACTTATCATTAGCTAATGAAATTTTATAAGAAAAAATATCTGCAAAAGAACATATGCCCGTATTTTTGAGATATTTCCAAATTTCCGTTAAATACAAGTTAGAAAAAAAAATTTAACTTTTTATTTACCCTAAAATTTATTTTATTATTTTCGGTTTTCTAACTTTTTCAAGTAAAAGCTTGGTTTTTAGATTTATTTTTTAAATATCTCTTTTATTTAACTAGTTTTACTAAAATTTCAAACGAACAAACCTTATGATTTATTTTTACAAATACGAATAAATTTCTTTAATTAAAATATGTATAAAAAATTGATTTTTTTTCCATATATTTAAAATGTGTTTTTATATGAAATATAAATCCCGATCCCGAAAAATCCCGAAATCCCGAAAAATCCCGGGATCCCGAAAAATCCCGGGGTCCCGAAAAATCCCGGGATTTGAAATTATAAAATCCCGAATCCCGGGATTTGCAAAATCCAGTCCCGTTTGGCATCCCTAATATATATATATAATATCACAAAAGTCAGATTTTACACTGAAAAATTATGGCAGATTAAAGAAATGTGTAAACAGATTTTCTAAACTTCAATTTAAACGAAAACTCAAATAGCTCTATTACAATAAGATCCTTTTTATTATCTGGGGTTAAATGTTATAAAATAATCATGCTCATGACCAAAACCAGATATAATCACTATAAAGTAGATGTAAGGATTGCTTGAATCTTTTTCAATGTACAACTATTTTATTTGATAATTGAAATTACAGTATAAACTCTATAATACGGATAATTGTTTGCAGACCCCAATCTGGATTATTGGGTTTTTTCTGGTACACTTTTGTTAAATATATATATTAGAGTGTCCCGCCTTTTCGAGATTTCGATGTAGAAAGTCCCCTCAAACGATGCGTAAAAATTTGTTTTATACGATCAAATTATTTAAAAAATTTTTAAAATTGGTCTTCAGTTCCCTACCAGCTACTGAAAAATCATGAGTCCCATGCAAAAAAAAATTTAGATTTTTTAATCGAAATGAGTATCAAAAAATCCGCAATTTTATGCTGGTTATGGAAAAAATATTTAAAAAATTTTGCTTATGGGATTTTGTTTCGCTACGAGACATTTTAAGGTATTTTTATGAACATTTTTTTTTTTTTTTAATTGGAAAATTACATATTATCAACAGTACTTACTATAATGCAAGTTTTTAATATTTTAGCCATAAAGGGAACAAAATTATAAAATTCTTATCCATTTTTTAAGAAAAATATTTGATGATGTACTAAAATGACGGTTTATGAACCAATGTTCTAGACTCATGACTTTCAATCGCTGGTAGGGAACTGAAGATAAGTTTTAAATTTTTTTTTTTATATATTTTACCCATATTAAGCTAATTTTTACGCATCATTTTCGGGTCTTCCTACAAAATGTTTGTCTACGGGACACTTTAGTATATATATAAAGTATATTATTTATTTAATATAAAATAATAATAATAAAACATATAATAACATTCCATATTTTGTGTTTTTAAAAGATTTTTAATTTAATTAAGGAAATGTGAACTTCTTTATACTCTTTTTACTGAAAAGAAATTTGGAATAACACTTAACTGAAAATTAATGAATTCAATTGCTATCAACTCTTACATTCTAATTCTTATTGTATTTTCCAAGGATAAACTTAAATTGAAATAAATATAGTATTTGTTATATTGAATCCGGAGTACAAAGTTGCAATTAATCTAGATTATAGAGTATATCGTCACTTGAAATGCAAAAGGCCGTAACCACAATTTTTAATTTGTTGCTTAAAATTATTCAAATAAGAACATTTCTTTAATCGTATATAAAGTATATTGCACTCTTCAAGTCAAATTTTTTTAAAATATAATTCAATTTACAGTGTTTTGTTTATGAATTTGATGTTACGGCCATTTGACTTTTGTTAATATTAATATTCATTTTTAAAGGTATGAAGATGAAATTTTTTTGTGTGGATATATATTGGATCAGTACATCATAATCCAATAAAAAAACAACATTTGATTTTTTAGTGGTTACGACCTTTTATATTTTAGGTGACGATATAATCAGTTGGGAAATGTCCGGACTACCCAATAATCCGAACTATCGACATCCGGATTATCGAGTTAATACTGTATTTTGTTCAATTTGTTTACTTAAGAAAAAAACTCATAAAACTGAATTTATTTAATATCAACAAAATTAAAATCATGCTGCATAATTTGTATGTATTTATTAGATTTTTGTGTATTCTGTGAAATGTTTTTTTATTTATATATATATATATATATATTTAAATATAAACATTTTGAAAGAATTCATATGAACGGAACAATAATTGAAATGTTTAGTGTTTAAATTAAAATAACAAAGTTTTTGTACACAATACATTTTTTTTTTAAATAACTTTTAGATATTTTCTGCTGTTGAATTAAAAAAAAAAAAAAAAAACAACCTTATGGATAAACTAAATTAAAAAACAAAAAAAAAAAAACACATTGTTTGAAAGCTTAAACAATGATACGAGCCAAAAGCAGATACACAATTTTGCATTAATATTTTTAAGTAAAATTTTGCTCATTCAGTCATCCAGCGATCTTTGTGATAAAAAGTTCTTATACATAAATTCATGGTTTAGAAATTTAATATAAAAATTAATAAATTTGTGTATTTCGTTTTAAATTCCAACTTTCGTTATATTAAAAAAATCAAACTTGCTGTTTGATAACAATGAATAAGAAATAAAAGGTGTTAACATAAAAACAAAATGTATTCAAATTAATTTTTTTTTTTTTTTTTTTTTTCAATAAACTAAAAAGTCCACTCTGCGGCAACAAATTTATAATTATTTTTCTATAAGAATTAAGAAAGAAAATTTTGGACCTATCTTAACCAATTTCAATAGGCTTCGTCCTTGTACCAAAATAATTATTCGTGCCTAATTTCATCAAGATATCTTAAAAATTGCGAACTCTATTCATGGACAGATAGACAGCCAGTTGACCAGACGGATGGACATCGTCAAATCGACATAGAAATTGATTCTGTGTGATTCGACATAAAGGGACAGCTAGTACGTTTTCATAAAACACAAAATATTATTTGCTATATATAGTATGAGTTTGAATAAAATGTAAAACGTATTTTTATTTATAAATTTGTCTGCTGATAACAACTTATTTTTCATTAAAAAATATTGAAATTTTATAATGATACGGATTTGCAAAATATTTTTTGTGCTTAAAAAACTTAAGAATGTCTTTTTCTTATATTAAGTGATTTACTATCCATGTTGCGTTTAAATTTAATCTAATGTGGCAAATTTATGTTTGATTTTATTGGATTATTGTGTTGCACTATTGCGCAATTTACAATTGCTGTTACTACTGCTGCTAATACTACCGCACACGCATTTTCAACAGGTTTTGCAAGGTAACTTTTTTTTTATCCTAATCGTGTTGCCGGCTAATGGAAAACAAGAAAAAGAAATGTTTTTTACAACAATTTCAGACAATAAAAGACTCAACTTGATGAAATAAAAAATAGAAAATAAGTAAAAAGCAAACGGCACCAAAAAAAGTTTTGTGATTAAATGTTGATGGATGGTTTGAATGATGAGAAAATAAAAAACGCATTTCCTGCAACTATATTTTTAAGTTGTCATCGTAGATTAGAGAACGGAGAAAGGGAAGGGAATGAAAGAAGCAAATAGTAGTATCTGACTTTCTTTTGCAAAAACACATTAAAATTAATGTTGTTTATTAGGAATTCAAATACAAATAAATTTGTTAAAATTTTGATGTTTATACATCAATTTAAATGCAATTCATCACTGAGCTTTCAATGAAAATCAAAGTGGCTCATGGCTAAAAATGACAATGGCTCAGAAGTAAAACACGTGGCGATAAATATTTTTATGAAAAATATTTGTTTTCATTTCTTATTTTCCATAATATTTATTTATATTTTTTTCCATATTTTATTAGATAAGTATTAAAAAAACATAAACAGAAAAACACAAATTTAGATATTTTTAATGTTAATAAAAATACAGTGATAAATTCCATAATAATACTTATATTTACAATTTATGGTAAATATTCTCCTTATACTTTAAGCCATTTGCATTTCATGTAATGTAATATAAGTTTCCAATAAAGACTAATAAACTCCACCCTATTGCGATATAGTCGACTTCGAACCATTCGATATATTTATATACAGTCAATCGCATAAATATGTATACGACCCGTATGTATTTTTTCAACTTTAGATTTTTGTATTTATTTTTAAAAATATTTGTAGAGATTTTGGACTCTAGATTAAGAAAACTAAAAAAAAAAATCCTGAAAAATTCCTGTTATGTCAGCATGGCCACTTATATAAAATAACCACTAAAATTTACATCGCAAAAGTATGTATACGTGGCATGAGAGACATCGTTTTAATCGGACGCAACTATTGCGTATTTTTATTTGTAGAAATTGGGGTTTTTGACACTTTACGGCAATTTTATTAATATCTGAGAGTCTTGGGGAGATAAAAAGCGAATAATTCTGGGAAAAATTTCGGTAATTTAAAGAATCTCTATCATTTTCACATTTTATGAACTTCTTACCTGCTTAAATGTTGAAAAGGTCAAGAGTATGGTATTATCCACTAGTAATTTGTCATGGCTTAATGCGGAATATATGCAGTGTTTCCATATTATGGATTTACTTTTTCTGGATAAATTTAGATTTTTTAATACACTTTTATAAAAATGTTTGACATACTCTTAAAATTCCTTTCATAATTTCGAAAATATAAATCTTTACTATATTCTATAGCAACGGTTCTCAAATGGGGGTCCGCGACCCGTAAGAACATTCGTGGGGGGTCGCGAAGAGATCCTGAAAAATATTCTTGAACACAAATTTTTTTAATGTAAATAAGTATTATCAATATCCCTAAATTAAAGACAAAAGTAAAGACTTTTTTTCAAAAATAACTTCTTTTATGAATCAATTAGCATTAGATGCAAGAAACCCAATTAAGAAATTCGTGGTTCGATTGAAAATATTATGTTTGATAAGACAATAATGATCAAATAAAGAAAGTGATGCTCTCAAATAACACGATATAAAACAACTACATTAAATTAAAAAAATATTTCACTTTAATTTGATGAAACTATAAAAGGCTTTATTTTGTAAAACACTCCCCCTCACTTTGAAAAATTGTTCATATAAATTTGTTTTTGTTTTTCGAAAATGTGTATGGAAATTTTATCAATGTGAGGAGAAGGGATTTACAAAATCTTTTACATGAAAAACTATAATTTTTTGTAAATTTATTATCCAAATAACTTTTTTATAATCCATGCTTTTCATAGAATCCATGTAATGCTAAGTTCACAAAACTTTAATTTCACAGAGAAGTGTGGGGCCTCTAAAAATAAATTTTATTTAAACGACTTTATAATTCATAGACGGAAAAGTTCATTTAATATAAATATCGATAAAATACCAGAATCATTTCAAAAATAATTAAAATTTAACTCATGTCTTAAAATTTTATTCCGAATCAGCTGCTTTTTTTAATTGAAATATTTCAAAATTTTCAAAATTGTTTTTGAAGTCCTAAAAGTATTAGAACAATTTTTTTCAATGTAAATTTTTACGTGGAACTATCTTTTTCACTCTTTTGTCCATCAAAACAAAGTATCGATCTTTTGTGTTCACCAAAAATAATAATACAAATGCATTATATGAAAAAGTATCTTAATATTAAGGATCTTATAAAGCAGTAACAATTTTACATTATTTTATCTTTACATAACACTTTATCTGATTTGTAAACTAGTCTGAGTTGTAATGGGTCTCGCTTCCATTGAAATGCCAAAAGGGGGTCGCGAAGCAAAATCTTGTGAGAACCTCTGTTCTATAGTATTGATGTATACAAACATACAAAATTTGATACTTTAATTATATATATCGTCCAAAAAAGTAAACCAGCCATACAAAACTGATAGAAAGACGCATAGCCAGAGTTCAAAGTATACTTCTAAACACCCAGACAGCTTCAAGGGTATTTTTATAGTAAATTTTCATATTTTTGAAAGAAGTTTGGCAGGAATTTCGAAGGTATGTTAAAAATTTATATAAAATTATACACAAAAATGCAAAATTTATCCATAAATCATTAAATGTTTCATCCATAATTCGAATACGCTGCAGATATTCCACATTTTGCCATGTCAAATTATGAGTATATAATATAATATAATATTCTTGACCTTTTCAACTTTTTTTCTGATAAGGAGTTCATGAATTGTGAAAATAATTGGGATTCTTTAAATTACCGACATTTTTCCCAGAATTATTCGCTTTTTATCTCCCCAAGACTCTCAGATATTAATAAAATTGCCGTAAAGTGTTAAAAACCCCAATTTCTACAAATAAAAATATATCAAATATTTAAAAATTTCTCGATATTTAATAATAATATGAAATGTTTTCTTTAACCTAATTTTTATTTGGATATTTATTTTACGCAATAGTTATATCCGATTAAATCAATGTCCCTCATGCCTCGTATACATATTTTTGCGACGTAAATTTCAGTGGTTCTTTTATATAAGTGGCCATAAAACCTGACATAATAGAATTTTTCAGGATTTTTTTGGTTTTCTTAATCTAGAGACATACCATTAACTACAAGACCAAAATCTTTACAAATATTTTTAAAAATTAATACAAAAATCTAAAGTTGAAAAAATAAATACGGGTCGTATACATATTTATGCGATTGACTGTATGTATGTATATGTATGTACATAGATATTTTGAAGCTCTATGGTAAACAATTATGAATACATTGTAATTTAGAATCATTATTATTATTTTTGTGTCATATTCTTACACAAAAACAATTAATCGGTAAAATGTAAATATTGACGAATATTGTCATTTGTGCCAATATTTTCAATAGAATTCTATTTTTAGTCTTAAAAAAAAAATCGCACTAGTGCGATTATTTTATTTATAAGAACCCGTAATAGAAATTCAATGAAAATGGCGCCCTCTTTAATAGTCTAACATTAACTAAGAATTTATGGTTTCGTGCATTTGTATATACTTTATAGTAGAAACTACACACAAACTAAAATTGTTACCTAATGAAATAATATAGCAGATTCGAATATATCCCTATTTTAATTGTTTTGTAAAATTTACTTTTGGATGGGTCGGTCTAATATAAAATGCAAAATGGCAACTATCAAAAAAAAAAAAAAAAATATATAATTTGAATGAAAGTGGTACATTTAAATAGATATTATCGCGATTGTTTACATTTGTATGCTAAAATACGCCAAAATGGCGTTGGCATATACTATTATACGCCACATCATACAAAGTAAGCTTGACAGATACAAAAAAATAATAGTTTATATTTCTCCTGTAAAATTATGAAGTGTTGATTATCCATTTTGTTTCGTTTATAAATTAACTTGAAACAAAGAAGATTTGTCCAACTTTTTCCAATCTCTTCAGATAATGATTTTTTGTCCTCATATTGTCTGTCCGAATCATAAACATTACGTGACAACAATTTCCTTACATTTCCTATTATATTAAGGCCAAGAGAGTATGGTGGCCACTCCGAATTGGTAAAATTTGTCGATCTGGAATGTCCATAGAATGAATTAAAATAGTGTGTAAAATGTAAACATTATTTTTCCATTAAACTTTTGCAAGTTTTTGTCCGTAATTCTATGCGAAGAAATTCTAAGTTCACATGTCTCATAATAGAAGTTTCACTCTACGCTATCACACTGCCTTTGCAGCTTTATGGGATACATAAGTAGCATTCTTTTTTTTCTCAACGAAAATAATATCTATAGCCATTGGAGCCTTCCAGATAGATTTTTTAATTTTTCATCCTATAGAAAAATATATTTCATTCCTTTTTTTTTAAACATGAGTTTACGGGTAAACTGGAGTAGTTTTACTTCACGAATGGTGTTTAGAGGTAGGTATAACACGCTTTACGTTAAAACACTTGCTTTAATACCTGATTTTTGTTTAATTATTGACGCAGAATCAGTAGAATTGGAGGCATCTCGAATGATGGATCTTCCGTCAGCTTTCGTTGTTGCTTTACAACTACCTCAACTTTTCTTCACTATATTTCATAGATTAAGTCTGAATTGTCATATGCAATAATTGTGTTTTTTTCTTTATCGGAAATTTTTGTTACGTGACCTATTTTTAAATATTCTTATAAAAAACTGTTGACAATGTTAGGAAAACACACAATTCTGGGAGAATTCAACAAATACTTGACGCAAATTGATTTTATTCCTTTTGAATCTATTTAAAAAGCGTCCGGCAGTGTATATATAGGCGGATAATTCACTTTTATTATTTTTATATTAACTTGTAGTTTTTCATAGTTTATCTATTAAAATTTATGTTTTTTGTTTATACAATATTTTTTTCTTTATACTTATATGGAATATATTACGTTGCGTAACTTGGTTGATGATGTTGCCCAGTGCAACCAAAAATATTCCAGTGCCTTAAATGAAT
The DNA here is from genome assembly GCA_951394005.1 of Protophormia terraenovae. Taxonomy (NCBI): domain Eukaryota; kingdom Metazoa; phylum Arthropoda; class Insecta; order Diptera; family Calliphoridae; genus Protophormia; species Protophormia terraenovae. The sequence continues at coordinate 152,715,791 of OX596074.1, forward strand.
TTATGCGTTTTGGAAAATTTTAAAATTTTTGGCATAGATTTTTTGGCGCATTAATTTGCATATTTTCGGTATAATCATATTTGATCTTAAGTTAATATTTGTCATATGTATAATAAAAATATTTCAAGAGCATCTTAAATATTAAATTTTAAGGGCATATTTTCTTATTTTAAAACCATTTTATAAACGTATAAAACACTTTTTAGAGCTTATTTTTGGTTGCCCTGGCGATGACAAAATGTTGCATTAACTATTTTGACGTCGTCATCGTTGTGTGTGTGTTGATACAATAAATACAATTTCATATAGCATGTGTTGTACTCGTAGTACGAGTCTCATACTTTGTTGTAAGTTGTTATGGGTATTTAGTAATTTTGCTAGTTTTTTTCCGTTTTATTATTATTTTTTCTTTTTTTTTTTTGCAAATTAAATTTTCATGACATGTCTTATGGCATAATTATTTTTACTATAAATAGTTGTATAATGTAATAAATACCTTTGCATGGGATGGAAATTGTTTGTCTGTTCTTGATATTACTTTTCTTTTAAACATTTAACAAAATAATGAAATCATTTTTAAAGAATAGACAACAAATTTGAAAAAAAAAAAAAAAATTTCAAACCTAGTTTTTAATAATTAGATAATTTGTTTTAAATATCTGGTTGAATAAATTATGATCCTTTGCATTTGTATACACTTTACTATAAGTGTGTGTTTATGAATTAAAATAAAGGAACTACCAACATACAGTTAGGGACAAAACTATTTGTACACCCATGCATTTCGTATATCTTCAATAATTTATAAAGAATAAAAAATTATTATATGTAGTTTTAATTCAGGTCCATTTTTATTGAATTATTTGATAAAAAATAAATTAATATATAACACATTGTTAAAAAAAAGTACAATTTAAGTAAAAATCTTTGGGATAAAAGTATTTGTACATCAGTACTTTGTACAATTATTTGTACGTTGGACTCTTGTATGATGATTTTTTTAAATACCGTTATATTTTCTTCGTTAATCGAGTTTTATTTTACAAAATAAGAAGTTGGTTTTAACGTTTTGAATAATAAGCACATCAAAAATGGGAAAGCGAAAAGAGTTGAGTTTGGATATTAAAAATTTAATTATTGATGAACATAAAAAAGGAAAATCTCTCCGGAATATAAGTAATTTAGTAAATTTGCAACATTCCACAGTACAATACATTGTAAGCAAGTATAAAAACAGCGGATCTGTTGAAAATGTGCGTGAAGGTATACGAAATATATGAGGTGTACAAATAGTTTTGTCCCTAACTGTACATATGTATATATTAAAAAAATATTTAAAATTTGATATTATACTTATAATTATATAAAAAGTGAAAACATTAATCTTCCATTAACGACTTTGCTATTTTTGTATTTCCTCTTTATGTCATTTATTTTATTCTTCACAAAAACAAATCAAATTAATAAATTAATCTTTTCTTCATTTCTACTTTCAGACTTAAATCGAGAAAAATTAAGTAAGTATATACTAACTTGGAATATAGTGATTTTTATACCTGTATATAAAGATTTACTTTGTGTTGCTTTTAAAGATAAAAGTTAAATATCGAACCGTTACATATGTTATCTTAATTTATTTTTTCAACCCCAATTTTAGAATTTCGTAATTGGGGTAACAGCAAGCAACACAAGATATAATTGTAAGGTCAGGTCATGAAATCAACGATGGAGAGAAAAAACAACATGAAAACATATACATGACAAAAACAACATCTTAGAAAAAAATTTTAATTTTTTTTACCCGAAAAAATAAATGTGAACGAAAATTGCAAGTGAAATTCTTAAGAATATGCAGAAATTCTTTTCTCTTTATATTGCATGTATTTTGAGCGCCTGTTATTTTAAGACAAACATCAAAGAGTTAAAATTCCTTCCTTGATAAAAGGGTTAAAATGCGGAAATGTTTTTTATGAATTAATTACAATGCTTTAAAAAAGTACCGTATAAGGGAGTAGAAAGTATTATGAATCAACAGTGTTTTCTATGTTTTACATAGACTTTTTGTTTTCTCTTATCTAGTAGTTTTTGCTACAAAATTGTTATTGTGCTTTTGCAATTATTATTTTTTTTATATCAGGCATTTTGCCATGGAGCCAATTACATACAGGATAACAGAATCATTGAAAAGCATTTTGTTCAATCACTAACATTTACACATAATACACAATCATTGCACATGTTTATGTGATGGAAACGTTAGTTTCTCCATCCAACTCTATATTGTTCCTTTTATACTTGAGTGTCAAACCCAACCATACATAACAATTCATGTTTATGTAGTGGAAATAGTTTTTATTCTCTCACCCATTCTACTGCATCTAATGGATTGCTTTTCTCATTGCGAATATTACTCCAAGAATTGTTTAAAATTAGGTCAAGGTTTCCTTTTTGCAAAATTTTAGTATTGAGAAAATTTCTAGGTCATGCTTGCTGCCCTTTTAAAATACGAATGTCATACGTTCTAGTTTCCATAGTAGAATAAATGGCTGGTTCTGGTTATTAAAAAAGTTATGAATTTTAATATGTATACATATATAATTTAATATGACTTTACTTTTCGAATATTTCTATTGTTTAATGAATTAAAAAGGGTTACAATTTAATTTTAACTATAAATTTAACAAATTTGTTCATAATCCTTGTAAGTATTTCATGATTGTATGGACAATAAATATTCAAGGATACACATTGTCTAACTAATTTATTTGCAAGCGATAAATTTTAAGCTGCGCACTTTAGTTAATACAATCCTGGCCCTGCTACTTATTTTTGTTATAGCTTAGGAAAAAGATCCTTCATATAAAGGACATTTATAAAAAATAATATATAGCTGCAATCAGCACTGAATTACAATCATTAATGCAAACATCTATCATATGGACAAAGGAAAAAGCACAACATATAAAAATACCTCCAAGATACACACATTTTATGCATTTTTTCTTTAAAAAATTAATTAAAAAAACTTAATAAAACGAAGACACTTTTGAAATCATTGACAATATACAACACTAAACATCCTTTGACTAGATATATACAGTTGTATTTAAATATGCTTATGTACATACATACATATATGTATATAAACAATGTAAATATTGAAATCAGTCACATGCATAGTTGCCAGATAAATTTGGTGAAAAATCGTCAAATTTGGAGAAAAAATTCGTCAAAATCGTCAAATCAACTATTTGAAATCGTCAATATAAAAAACTACGTATTTTATATGTTTTTATGCTTTTTCTGATGAAAAATTAAATTTTTAATTGAAAAGAAATTAATAAAAATGACATTAATTTTATATTGGTGACATATTATGAAAATCAAGTACACACACATTACATATTAAGTCTGATTATATGTATATATACTTATGCATACTTATTTAAATATACATATTTTTGGGATTGTTCCTATTGTACTTTTATTAAAGTTTAATAATATTGTTACAAATTTTGCCGTTTTACCTTTTTTAATCTAACAAAAAATATTTAAGCAATTATGCAACACTTCGCTTATAATTTTCATTTTCTTATTTTGTAGCCATTATTTCATTAAATAAGCAATACGCTTCCGTAATTTTCGCAATTCAAAGTTTGTCACTATTGTTTATACGCGTTATACCAAGTTCGCGTTAAATAAAAACTCGTATTTCAAACAATGGTCAATAATGGAATCGTGTTATAAAGAAATTTCGTAAATGAAGTATCGTGTAAATCGAGGGTTATGACTTTCAAACGAAAATAAGTTATGTATCTTACCTTGTTATAAAAAAACACATAGGCTTCTTTGTGAACCTATCTACTATATATACAAAATTTAATTTTGAATGAATTCATTAAAAATGTCTTTGGATTCTTAGTTCGACTATTTAAGTATTTAGGCCATTTGTAGGATTTATTCGCCATTTCGTAAAAAATTAATATTATATTGGTTCCCATAAATCCTTCCTAATAAATGAACCATTTACATTAGCAAATTTAAGAATATTTTTATTTATATTGTTAATATTTTTGTACCAACTAATTAACTTTTAAAGAATAATATATAAAAAATTTTAAAAATATTTCTGAATTTTCTTTTAGAAAAAATCGTCAAATTAGGGGTAAAAATCGTTAAATCGTCAACAGGTCATTTTTAGACCCAAAAATCGTCAAAATGACGATAAATCGTCAAATCTGGCAACAGCGGTCACATGTTAAAATATGTATATATATACATACATACATCGGTGTAAAATGAATTAAAATTAAATCCAATATTCCCAATAGAAATTAAATGCACTTCGTCTCTACTCCTATCTAAATTGCTAGATATGTCACCAAAATATTAAGGCCGTAACAGAATTTTCGTTAACGAAATAACCGCAACATTAATTGCATTTAAGAAAAAACTTTTATTCCTTGAATGCAGAAAAATAGTTAATAATGTTTGTTTGTATTTAAAAATATATTAAAATTAAAAGCGGACGATTAATAAAGCTTTCATATAGAATCTGTTCGAAGCTTTGACAATTTTAACTGCATGCATTTGTTCGCAAATACTTTTGATGTTCTCTCTTGGATATTTCCCACAGGGTCTGTGTGAAAAACGAAAGTGAAAATTAAAAAACAAAAAATATTATATAATACATGAGCTTGTATGATGTACATATATATATATATATATATATATATATATATATATATATATATATATATATATATATATATATATATATATATATATATATCTGTGTACGGGTTAGTGAGACACAATAATAGAAAATTCTCGACTCGAGTATCATTTATAAACCCGAGTAAGTGAGTAGTGAATGAATGAGTATAGGAAAAAGATTAACCGATTATATCGGTTAGACAAAATGTAGGTCATCAACGATTATTTTCGTTTTGCTGCTTTCGAATGTAACATTTGTTTGGTGGTTGATGTTGTTGTTGTATTATTTTTTGTTGTTTCCTCTATTTTTGTACATGTGCTTTGCTGTTATTGCATTTTTTTTTGCAACACCCACATTTGTAGGCAAAAATATTTTTTTTCTATTCTATTTTTGCCAATATAAAAAGGAAATGCATACATACTAAAAAGGAAAAGAAAAAAAAGCAGCGCCAACAAACAAAACTTGAACACCAGCAATAATCGACTAAAAGCGGTGGACTGAGGGTTCTCTAATATGTCTTTTGTTCTGTTGATGTAAGAATGTGCAACATTATCAAATCTAAGGAAATTGTGTGTATTCAAGTGTTAAGAATCTAGGTGGCGGTGTTGGTGGCTGTGGTGTTGAAGGTAGTTTTACCTTGTACATGTTTCTTTTTGCTTGTTTTTTTTTTTTTTTTCTGTTCTGGTTTTCGTTGCCAACAAATTATTGATTTCTCACTTATTTGGTTGCATTCAGTTGCAAATAGGGCTGATAAACTAAAATAAAGCATAAGGTACCTTATAGTCCAACAATGAAAATGTTCTTAAAAAATTTTATTAATTAATAGCAAATTGGTTATTCTGGGTTGAACATTCTTTAAAATGTTTATTATTGTTTTCTTTTTAATGAAAGACAGTCACAATTAATTGTATTTATAAATTATCCTAGTACTTTTAGTACATGTGCAAAAAAAAGTAAATCTGGTACTTTTTGCATAATGTTGTCTTTGCTGTTGCTGCTGCTATTGTTATTGTTGTGCTAGTTGTTGCAATCTGTTATTTTTGGTATTACCTGGCGCATGCCGCCTGTATATTTGGTCGTTTTTATTGTTGTTTTTGTTGCATTTTGCACTAAATTTACCGAGTATATTTATCTGAGCTTAGTTGTTTTTGTTTGTGGATGTTGTTGTTGTTGCTGTTTTTTTATTGTCTGTCTGTTTGTTTTGTTTTTTCTTAAATGGAATCTAGTTGTATTGGAAAACACATGTGTGTAAGTTCACATATTTGGCATCCGTGAAGTACAACTACAAGTTGGAAAATTAAAAAAAAAAATCAAGATTTTTGTTGTTACAAAACGTATGACGCGACGCGTGCTTTAAAAGGAAATTAAAAAACAAATCTATTAAAAATTATACAAAAATGCATTAGAAACAATACAACAACAATTGCTGCAACAACAAGACAAAAATAAAATAAATAACGCAATTATACATTTTAGTTTAGTTTAGATGTGTTGTTCTCAGACGCTTTATTCTACAATTGATGTTTTTCCAGTGGATTTTAGTTTTATTTGTTTTAGTTATTTTTTTTTCGGACATGAAGCAATTTTGTAATAAAAAATTACGTTGTTTGTTTTGCTGTTGTTGCTATTGAATTTTCCAAATTGAATTAAAAATGTGTTACAAGAGTATTTAATTTAGTGTTTGTAATTTATTGAAAGTGGCCACATCGTTGAACAATCAGAAAAGAAAACAACTATTTAATTTAGATCTTTTGTTCATTATATTTTATAGATTGTGTTGATTTATATTGATTTGTTTCAATTTGTTTTTAATTCTCGTTACTGGTTTTCAATTGAGTGTAATTGAGATAAAATAAAATAAATAATAATAATTTTATTGTTAAAATAATTGAAATAAGAAAAGCAAATAATATTAAATCAAAACAATATGAATCGTTCCAGTATTTCAACGGATATTAGGAATCGCATTAAAATGTTTGAAAGTGAGTAAGAATTAAAAATTAATTTATTTAAATTTAGTAAATTATTTACACAAATGAAAATAATTTCTATGAATATTTTAAATATCTATAAATATAAATTAATTATATTCACCACCCACAAGTTATGTGTATCCGTCTGTTTGAAATAAAACATAGGTACTGGGGGTTAAAATCATAAATTCGGTCGATATGGTTGTTTTGCAAAATGATTCAATAAGTTGGCATAAAATATACCATTTATTGTTATTAAACTTTGAAGAAAATCAATATCGATTGAAAAAAGACTTTCACCGTGACCTTGTTGGTAGACCATTTGGTATTTTTTATAAGTTGACAACGTTTGGCGTCAGCTTTGCATGTGGGATCGTAACGAAAACTTTGTTAAACACTTCTTCACTATTAAAATTGAACTTGTTAAATACCTATCGAATCCCCATCGGAAAAAACATATCCAATTTTTTTTTTTTTTTTACAAAAACTAACAAGGTGCATCCATCTATAACTTTGGAGTTCACATTCTCGAGCTCTTCTTTTGATGGTTAAAAAATGTCTTAAATCTAAAAAAAAATACCTGGAAGCAAAAACTGAAATAGTTTGCTTCCAGGGTATTTTATGAAAAATCCTAATTTTTTGATCTTCGTGATTGGTTGTTATACGGGGTGTTCCACCTTTGTTAATGAATAGAACACCGTTTAGTCTTCAAATGCTTAAATAAAACCCTTAGTATATTAAAAAAGTATGAATTTCTTTATAAAATGCAGAAACTGTTCAGGAATAATGTGATTCGTTGTGATCGTTATTTTTAGAACTTTTTTTGTGTAAATTCTTAAAAAAAAAAAAAAAAATAGAAAAAGACGGAAAATATTTAAAAGAAATATATATATATCGACCATTCCAGGAAAGAACGCCCGAAAAAGTATATTTTTTTACTTGATGGCTTTCAATTTCGATAAAAATTTGTATACATAAACTCCATTAATCCTTTTATCAATTTAAGTTTTGTGAAATTGCAAAAACTAGCGATTTAATTTCGCTTTTTCAATTTCTCAAAAACCAAAAAAATTTCTAAAGTATGTAACTTTGAATAGCAATATCTCTGGAAAAAGTTTGTGAATTTTAATGATTTAAACGGCCTTAAAATTTCGCATATGGCGGCTTTTCGATTAAAAATTAAAATTTTTTAATTTTTTAACATAAATGAAAAGTTTGGAATCTTTACATTAAAATAAAAGTGTCAAATTTATGGGACGCGAAAATCTTATATACATAATTCAATTTTTATAAAAACATGTTCCCAATTTTTCATATAAAAATAATTTTTTTTCTTGTTTTTTGAATTTTCTTTAAAATTTATATAAAAATTAACAAAATATAAAAAGTATGCAATTTTAAATATACATATCTCTTGAAGTTATTGATGGATTTCTGTAATTTAAAAAGTATTTAAAAGGCCATTGTATATTTTTTGTGTAATTTAGTCAGAATTTCAAAAACCACGTCTTCGATCCATAATAATTGAAAAATATAAATGCAGTTTTAAGATGCATTTTTGTTAGTTGGGAATTTATTAAATTTTAATTTTTCAAAAGTGTATTTAAAAATGCTTTGTTTATTATAACTTAAAGCAATAGATAGTCTGATACATAAAGTTTTAATATTTTTCAGGATTTTTTAAAAAATAACACAATAATTTTTTTTTTTAACAAAATACATAAAGATACTCATAATACCAGAAAAATATAATTTTTATATGAAAAAATTTAAACTATTTGAAGAAAAGGGGAAATTATGCACAGTACATGTGTGCGTTCCAAAAATTTGAGATTTTTATTTTAATGTAAAGATTCCAAACTTTTCATTTATTATAAAAAATTAACAAATTTGAATAGCATATTTAAAGAAAAATGCATTTAAAAAATGCAATTGCATTAGAATGCATTTTTAAAAAATAGTTTTTATTTATAAAATATTCATTTTTAAGCTAACATAATTACAATTCAAACAATGTTTAAATCACAAATTTCTGCAAAGCCTTCCCAGAAATATTTGTATTTAAAGTTGTATACTTTTGAGATTTTTTAGATTTTTTCAAAAGTGAAAAAGCGAAATAAAATTGCGATTTTTCTGAATTTAGCGAATCTGAAAACGGAAATATTTATAGACACCCATAGACCTTATACGTATAAAATTTTATAAAAATCGGAGGACACTTGGTATATTTTTGGGCGTTCTTTCATGGAATGGACGATATATATATATTTTTTTTTTTTATTTTATTTTTTTTGAAAAGCTAAATTGAATGTTAAGAATATTTGCGGAGCGAGAAATAAACAAGTTTCAAAAATTAGTTCAGTTCTAAATTTTTTGACCACCACTGTATAAATATTAACAGATTGGAGTGTCTCAATTCTTAGTACGAGGGAAGTTCAAAATATTTATATTTTATTGTTGCCACCATTTGTTCTGGAAAACGTAATTTACGTTCAGCCTTTAAATTCATATAAGGGAATAATTGTATTAATAATAAAAAACAAGAAATTAATTGTTATTAATTACCAGATTTTAAAACTGAAAATAAAATAGTTACAACGATTTCATTACAAACTTTTTAAAGTCAAATTTAACAACTACACTAAAAGCACCAACATTATTACCCATAATGTAAAGTTGTGTGCCATAGAATTGGGGTTAATATGACAATTTAGCAAAATAATATTTTTTAACACAGTTGAAACTGGAAAGTATTTACAAATGTTTTGAATTAACAAACAAAATATACAAAAAACCCATAAATAAACAACGTGAAAAAAATTAAATAAAAAAAAAGACCAGCAAAAATTACAACTAAAGAAGAAAGTGGTTTATTTGTCTCTTTTCGATTCTTCATGCCACTAGCAAGCACTTCTCCAAACAGACGAGGCAGAAGCAGCAGAAAATATAACACAAACAGTGAATATAAAAAAATATTTTCTTAAATACCCCTGATAAAATTGACATAATAACCTCTTGTAAGCAAACAACGCACAGTGGGGTCAAACGCAAATTTTTTGGTAATAAATCTGTATCTCCTAAACTACTGCTCGGATTAAATGGAAATGTATGGAAGAGTTGCAGAGGAGGACCTAAGCTTTCAGAAAAATCATCTTGCGGTCACCCTGTGATAACACAAGAAAATCTACAGGGTGTCAAAATTGACTACCTCGAGTATGTAAAAGTTTAAAAAAATCGTAACTTATACAAATGAAGTCCGATTTTAAAGATTTTTCTATTTCTGTAAAGTGCTTGGCAAGCTAAAGAAAAAATTGGCTCACTTATCTAAGTTATCTCTTACAGTTAAAAATATATTTACACCTGAATTTTGATTTTTTGATTTTATGGCTCGACTTTCTTTCTTTTTTCGGGAATAAGTCCTGAGGTATATGAGATAAAAATTTTTTAAAAATATCTCGTAATTTGCTATATATTTCAATACTGAAAGAATTTTTAGATTATCTCAATGCGTCTAGACGTGAAAAATATTCAAAGTCAGCACTTTGAAATTGGTATGAAAAATGGTTATTTTTGGCAAAAATTTAGTACAATTCTTTCACTTTTTTCTCAAAGTTTCGTTAAAGAAAAAACTTCTTTCTTTATATATTTCCAAAAACAAGACTTCACAAATGGCTAATACAGATATTTGGAACTGATTTAGGCTTGCACCCTACATCAGGCATTGGTCGAAAATGGTGAATTTTGGAAAAAGTTAAATTTTTATCAATTAATAAAAAAAAATGTCACGCGAGCTTTTTTAAATTTATTGACGATATATTATCGACAAATAGATTTAGAACGATTTGACACTAAACTGCTTCCCGCCCGGCCAAAAACGAATGCAGGAGTGCAGATTTCATGAAAAAGTTAATTTTTTAAACAAATTTTTTTAACTGCATAAAAAAGCATATTAGCATAATACTTTCGCAATTATTTCTAATGTAATGTATAAAATTAATGTCGATTTGCCTTTCCTGTAAATATCATTAAAAAAGCTTTACAAATGAATTTTTGGCAATTTTTCAAATTTAAAAAATATAAAAAAGATATAAAAGCTAAAAAAATAATGTTTTGTAAAGCAAAACTCCGCGTATTTTCCAAAAACTAATAAAATATTACAATAATATGAAAATAGACATATTTACCAATTCATTGATGTATAATATGTATATATAGATTGTTTTAAAAGCATCATATCATGGTCTCAAATCTGACAACTTAGGTCAACTCTCTCCAAATTCACTGTTTTACAATATTTCCATACGTGCGTATACGTAATACACAATTGTATTGGCACGTTTTGGTTGTTGAACGAGATAATATTCGTAATAATCGCTTATATTTATTAAACAATTTTTATTTTTGAAAAATTGCCAAAATTCAGGTCTTAAAGATATTTTAATGATTTTTGCATTAATGATAGGTCGATATATAATTTATACAAAACATTAGAAATAATGGCAAAAATGTTATGCTAATATGCTTTTTTATGCAATTAAAAAAAGTCGTTTAAAATATTGACTTTTTTCATGAAATCTGCTCTCCTGCATTCGTTTTTGGCCGGGCGGGGAGCAGTTTAGTGTCAAATCGTTCTTAATTTATTTTTTGATGAAATATCGTCAAAAAATTTAAAAAAGCTCGCGTGACATTTTTTTTATTAATCGATAAATATTTAACCTTTTTCTAAAATTGTCCATTTTCGACCAATGCCTGATGCAGGGTGCAAACATAAATTAATTCAAAATTTCGTTATTAAATATTTTCGAAGCTTTATCTTTTGAAATATGTAAAGAAAGAATTTTTTCGTTAACGGAACTTTGAGAAAAAAGTGAAAGAATTGTACTAAATTTTTGCCAAAAATAGCACTTTTTCATTCTAATTTCAGAGTGCTGACTTTGAATATTTTTCACGTCTAGACGAATTGAGATAATCCAAAAATTCTTTCAGCATATTATTTGAAAATATATAGCAAATTAAAAAATATTTTTTAAAAAAATTTTCCTCATATATCTCCCGACTTATTCCTGAAAAACGAAAGAAAGTCGAGGCAAAAATTCAAAAATTCAAAATTCAAGTGTAAATATATTTTTAACTGTAAGAGATAGCTTTGCTAAGTAAGCTTATTTTTTCTTTAGCTTACCAAGCACTTTACAAAAAGATAAAAATCTTTAAAATCGGACTTCATTTGAAGAAGTTACGATTTTTTTAAACTTTTACAAACTCGAGGAAGTCAGTTTTGACACTCTGTAGCTTATCCTGTGTTATCACAGGGTAACCACAAGATGATTTTTCTGAAAGCTTAGGTCCTCCTCTGCAACTCTTCCATACATTTCCATTTAATCCGAGCAGTAGTTTTGGAGATACAGATTTATTACCAAAAAATTTGCATTTGACCCCACTGTGCAACGTCAGACAACAGCAACATCTAAAAAATGAAAAACATTATTAAAGCTATTAAAGAAGCAACAAAAAACCCAACAAATAAATACGTACATACATATGTAAATCCAAATACATTAACTGACAACTCAAGATACATACAACAAATAACTTTGAAATAAATAACTTTTCTTTTTCACAAACTTATATTTTTCTAACTTAATTAATTTTTCGTTGAGTTAGACTTTTTAGATGTACGTCTATAGTTTGGCGTTTTTGGGTACCTGCTTGTAAATATTTATAAATAAGTGGGGCTATTACTTAGTTTATATGCACGTCTTATTTGCAAATAAAGTTATTTGTAAATTCTGATCTGACTGTTTAAACGCATATAGCAGATTGTAAATAAAAAAAAAAATTCTTTTTTCCACAATATTCTTCTATATATGTCGGAATAAGATTTTTAAAATACTAAAAATATTACAGTAAAAGAGTTGTACGACACTTTTTTATACCCACCATCAAAAAGATGGAGGGTATATTGATTTTGTTATTTCGTGTGTAACATGTCGAAGGAATCATCTAAGACCCCACAAAGTATATATTTTCTGGGTCCTGGTTAGATTCTGAGTCGATCTAGCTATGTCCGTCCTTCTGTCCGTCTCAACGTAGGGAGACGAAATTTGGCACAAATGTTTATCTTATATCTTATATATTGTTTGGTATTGAAAATGGGCAAAATCGGTTAAGAAACAAAAAAGTTATGGGTTAAAAACTAGAAACACAGGGTGTCCGTTTTATACTTTTCTGCTGATATTTCTTCAACAAAAGCATGTACGACAACGAAATTTTGTAAGTATAGTTCTGGGATCGATATAAACTCGGAAACTAAAAATGGGCATGGTCCGCCCACTTTACCGCCCACCTCCCATATAAGGTGAAAATCAACGAAATTGAGTTCAAATAGTTAAAAGACCAATGTAAACTCGGAAACAAAAAATGGGCGTGGTCCGCCTACTTTACCACCCCCTTCTATATAATGCAAAATTTGAAAAAGTTGATGGTGGGTATATAGATTCGGCCGGGCCGAATATAACATTCGCGTTTGTTTTTTTTGCAAATAAGAAGTTCGTATAAAGGAAGTATATCTTAATTAAAGTAAATATACATCTAAAGTGTTTCATTTATTTATGATATATAACTGATTGATTGTATATAAAAATGTCAAACTGGATTTTATAATTTTATTACATACAACTTGTTGCAATTTTGGCAAATATTCAAAATACCATAGCAAGGTCTTGTAGAGCACAGAAAGGTATAAAAGAATATGTACCAATCGCGATGAAAATTTGTTAGAGATATTTTTTGGTATCAAAACATAAAAAATTTCATAAAATGTATTCTCAGATCTAGATCGCTGTGCCTTTATTATTTGTAAAAGTATGCACCAATCTGTAGCTGTCATTATAACTTATATTGGAATCAAGTGGCACCCAATTATTTTTGGGTTTGAATTTAATGCAACTTTTAATATTTTTGGGATATATTCTTGTCAATTAAAAATTTTATAGTAATATTTGCAACTTTTTATTTATTTATATGATTTGATGAGTTTTTTTTTTTTTTTTGTTGTAAGACATAAAAAAACATCAGTGAATAGTTTAATGAAATGTTGAAAAATCAATATAATTGCAGTTATCTTCGGCGTCATCAACTATATCGTATCACATTTAATTTGTATTTCAGACATTTTAGACATTTTGTATACTGCTAATAATAGAATTTCGGCAATTTTTTATAACCTTTTATCTTAAACCTCCATAACACCGACGCCGTTCGATAAAAGTCATTCTAGCGAACAGATTTGTGTTTCATTAAAGAGAGTTTATATTGGTGCAGAACGTTGATGTGCCATTAAAAAAATTTTAAATTTTTGAAACCCAAAAGTAAACGAGTTTGAAGAATTTCCCATATATATTTAGACTTTTTAATTGGAATTTATAAATTTAACCCCAATTTATATATTCAAATTTTTGGTGTAGTTTTATAATTATAAATAAAGCATTTAATATCTTCATCTTCAATAATATTAAAAATGATTAGTTTTCTTGTTTTTTTTTTCCCCCTTCAAAATTAAGTACAGATTGGTAATGAATATTAATTGTAATAATGAATAATAAAAAGAGGACTTATTGAAACACCCGTATATTATTAAAAGTACTTTCTTAAATTTTCTTAATTTAAAAAAATGCATTTAATAATTAAGACTAATTAAATCCAATTATAAAAAACTAATAGAATATTTATATAAATATTATTTATGCGTGTACTATGTATATCTTCAATGGTACTTAATTTTACAGATGCTAATATAAGAGGTATTGATATATGGCTTATTTCCTTAGTTTGAACAATATATTCATATAAATACATTGTCCATAAGGTTTAAAAATATTTAATTGTAAAATAGAAATTTAGTTTTACAAGTTATTAAATTAAATTGGCTTCTTTAACCTAAAAATTTTTAGACTTTAAGCATAAATATATAAATTTGTTTGAAATTAAATTAAAAACGAAAGCAAAACAGCCCATTATATTGTGATTCTCATTAATTTCAAACAGTGACAAGCATGTAATTTAAAATATCATTTACTCATTTCAAATCAATTTTTTTAGCAGAAAAATACGATCTCCCCGAACAAAAGTTCATTGATTCATAACAAAATTTTACGCTTTTCTGTCCAAACATTTTACTTCTTTTGATTTGATTTCGTTTGGTTATTGTTCTACAAGAATTTTTACAGTTTTGTGAAATCTCCACAAAGCAACAAAAAAAAAAAAAAAAACGAAGAATGTAAAAAATCATCAACCTAACATTTTAAAGATCGTTTGTCATCTCATAAAAATCTATTGGTTAGATGATTAAATGTGTTTATAGATTTTTTTTAATTTCTTTTAAATTGTTTCTCATTTTTTTAAGATTGTGAGCTAAAAACAGACAACGGAGAAGAAGCTTTTGCCGCACAGAATTTTGCAAACCAAAATAGAATTGATACGGACGAGCTAGAGAACGGTTGTGAAATAAAAGCAACAACAATGATGATGCCAACGCCACCACCACCACCGCCGCCGGGAGTACAAACAGATGCGAATGGTTTGATATTACCAAAGAAATTAATAAATCCATGTCTGCAGTCAACCGATCGTAAACAGTTACATCGAGAATTAAAATTTAATACAAAAATGTGAGTCAAGTTTAATTAAGTTGCATAAAGTAAAAACAAAATTATAAAATTGAATCTATTTAGTTCTAATGTGCTTACTTTCTTTTATTCGCAAGATCACGTTTTGATTCTTAATTTTAATTTAATTTTAATTTAAATCAAATTAAATATCCAGAATTTTCGAATTGACCACAAATAACTTTTATTTTTTCCTCTTTCTCTTATAGGGGCATTAGTGTGCTTAATCAAAAAACAGAACTACAAAAAGCCTACGAAAAGCAAAGAGAAAAACAACAACAACATCAGCAGGATAATAATCCTCAGCAGACACAACACTCACCCACCTTTGGCCTTAAAAGCGAACTAAATCGTGTGATAATGGAAAGAGCTCAGAAGTATGAACGTGCCCGCCTACAATCTGAATCAGAGAATGATGACGATAAACAATACGTGAATCCTGAATATTTAAATGCGAGAGCAAAATTAAGAGCGGGACAAAGGACTGAATTGAAATAAGCTTAAGAAATACCAACAAAAACAATAATTTTAAAACCCTAAGAATTTAACTCGAAATTATCTTTATTATTATTATGTTTACTATTAAAATAATATGTTTTTAGTATATTAATGTGTATTTGACTATTATTATTATTTTTCCAATAACTCTCTTTATAAAAGGAGGAAATTTTTATTAAGGTGTTATTTAATAGATAACATAATAACAGAAATATGTACAATTTATTTTTATTATCATTATTATAGTTTTAATTTTTTATTATTTTGTTTAGTTTAATTTACTAGAATGTATACTTGTGTTAATTAATTTTAAAACTTTTTTTTTTTTGCGCTTGTTTTTAAGTTACTATAAATAATTATCATAAAAGAAGATGTATAATTAAAATAATTTACTTTTTTAATATTTCCAAATTATGAGTTCTTGCGTAAATATGATACAAAACCATTATTAAGTGTATACCTATTTTCTTTATTTCAATATCATATAACTAAACTTTCAAATAATTCTTCTTCTTTTTGTAATAACAAGAAATGGGGGCATAACAAAAAGTGGTAGAGTACTCATGAGTCATGAAGACTGTGTGATGTGTTTAGCTATCTTGGCAAAGTTAGAATCATTTTAATCTTGCTAAAAGCTAGATTAATCAAAAAGTTTATAAATTTTTTTTAGTATCATATGGTCCATGGAGATTAAGACTTTATTAAGAGTTTTATAGTGCTCATGGATACCAAGAAACATTTATTGTGTCGTAACATCTTTCTTAGATATAATACTTCTTCACATAGGTCGAAACCTTAGTAAATCCTTTCAAATATGTGAAATGAAATGTTAATTTTTTAGTTTTTTGAACAAAATGTATCTGGTCGATTGTATAGACCAATGTTTTTATTACAAAATTGGAGGATTTTATGCAACTAAAAGAAGAATAAAAGTGAAAATACTTTAAAAAATATGTATATAAAAAATTACACTTTAAATGAGAAAAAGTTGCCAGGAACTTTAAAATTTTAAGAAAACATATTATTTCTTATTTTCAGAAGAAAAAAAGAACGTTTTTTTTTAATGAAATCAATTTATTCTTTTGCATAGTTTATGTTTTAGGGTTTGAAAGTGTCTTAACGTTATGATATTTCAAAGGTTTTTTTTTTTTGTTAAATATTAATTAATATTTTTAAGTATGAACATCGTTTGTATTAATGTTTTAAAAAGTATATTCAGAAAAAAACAGTACTTGTAAAAAAATGTGTAATTATTATAAATAATAAAAAAATAAATAATATATTTAAATCGGTATATAAAGAAGGAAGAATAAATAAAAATAAGATAATAATATATTAATAAATGATATTTTAATTATTAAAATAATAAAGAAAGCAAAAAATAAATATTTAGTCAAATCAAAAATTAAAAAAAAACATTAATAACTTTTTTCCGATTCAAGAAATTCTTATTTTTTAATATTTTAAAGTAATTTAGATTTTAGTTAAACCGGATAGTCAAAGATCAAAGAAATTATTAATATTTAATGAAAAACAATGAAATGAAAATAAAAAATAAAAAATTATTAATACATTGAATTTATGTATATTTAAAAGAAAATATATATTTCTTCAAATTTATTTACATAGATGTTATTGATATTTTAAATAGTTTATATTTAATAAATAAAAAGAAGATATTTAGACTAAAAACAATAAAAAACAATTATTTAATAATTAATTACAGTGAATAAAAGAGAACAAAAAATATTGTTTTATTGTAGTAAAAACTAACAATCAAAAAGTTAAATTTGTATGTAGTTTTATTTCTATTATACAGATATCAAAAGAGGCAAATTTAGGGGGAACGTTTTAGTTCTTAGTTCTCGTATTAATACCTATTAAATTAACACTTATCTAAATAAGTTTTATTTAAAAAAGCCTTTGGTTGCTCTACTCAAATAAAAAAAAATCGTATTTTAGGTCACAATATGTAAATACATCTCAAAAAAAAAAAAATAATAATAATAAATCTCTAAAAAACATTTTGGAAACAATGTACATTATGGTGGTCCTCTTTTTGTATGGAGGATAAATTCTCATCTTATCCTCAATAATTTGCGCATAGCCTGAAAACTAAGAATTACTCATTGAAAAAAAATTTGAGATGGCTCAAAGCGATCAAAATCTTACAAATTATAAATTTTTTAAAATTGTTTTATTTTGTTCAACCATAAATACTTATTACAACTCAAATCTTCTTGCATTGTATATCTTTGAATTTCACGGTTTATTACATTTCCTGAATGGCCAACATCAAAAAAAATTTAACCATCAATAATGAAGAAGTAAAACAAATTTAAAGTAAAATGAAATTGAAAAAAAATTCGGCTGTGCCGAATCTTTGATACCCTTCACCATATTACCATCTTACTATCTAATCGACATCATATTACCATATTACCGACAAATAATAAAATTTTCGCCTTAACGTATGCTTTCATATTTTCACATATATAAATCTAAATTTTTTTCAAACTACGAAAATTTGAATATATTAAAAAAAAAAAAAACAATCATAGCAGGCTTTGCTTTTAAAAAGTAAACAACAACAACAATTTTTATTATTTCCATATTTATTTATTTTTTTATGTGTGTATATACAAACTGGCTGCATATACAAAGAACAACAACAACACTGTTATTCATTATATTACTTCTGTTGCTAACTAAACTACTTGTCTTATAGGCAAAAACGTCACTAATAGTCATTACAATGCTTAATATACATGTTTGTGTGTGTATTTATATTCTTAACAGATTTGTTTTTGGGCCATAACTCTGTTGATTATGAACGAATTTGGTTTATTAAAAAAAACGAAATTTTGTAAAAACATTTATGACTGATTTATATAAAAATAAAAATCTGTAGCTTGAACAAGGGCTTCAAAAATAAAAAATTCGTATTCCCCGATATCTCAGTTATTACTGAACCGATTTATTTCATTTTTTCAGAACAAAAATTCAGAAAATAATTTCCGAGCCCCCTTTAAAACTTCGAAGTACCTGGTATATGTAGAGGCTTCAGAAACTGAAAAACCGGTTCCAAAAACTGGTTTTTAAAGCATATCTCCGCCATTTATAAACCGATCCTGCTGATTCAAAAAACCTAAATTTTATAAAAATATTTGTGACCGATCTGTATAAAAATAAAAATCTATAGCTTAAACCAGGGCTTCAAAAAATAAAAAATGCGTTTTGTCCGATATCTCAGTTATTATTGAACCGATTTATTTCATTTTTTCAGAACAAAAATTCAGAAAAAATGTCCGAGACTTCTTTGTAAAAACGAAGTCTCTAGTATATACAGAGGCTTCAGAAACTAAAAACCGGTTTTTATAACATATTTCCGCATTGTATGAACCGATCTTGCTGAATTCCAATAGCAAAATTCTCGAAAGCATTTCCGATCGTTTGATATATATATTATATATGTCAGTTATCGGTGGGCTTCATAAACGCCATTTCAACCGACACACGGACGGACGGACATGGTCCTATTCTATTTTTGCTCTCCGACGAAAATTGTGCGAATTACAAACGGAATGACAAACTTATATATACCCTTTACACCTGTGGTGAAGGGTATAATAAGTAATTTATAAACACATAATAAGAATTTCAACAACTTTTAGTTTATTGTTTAATATTCAATTGATCAATTCTAATTGAACACACTTCACTATTGCATTTTATTTTATTTATTGTTTTAATCAAAATTGATTACACTGGCCAACAAAAAAAAAAAAAAAAAACTTTTTTCATGCTCCTTCAAAAAAAAAAAAAAAAATGTGGACTAGATGGAATTCCGCATGCTTAACTCGAATCTGCTTTCAGTTTTCTCCCATCAGGTCGAAATTTTTTTTATGGGCGTGTCTAATATTGCGCCCTAAATAAGCCGATAACTCGAGTATATTTCACTATAACTCGAGAACGGTATGCTCGATTTATATAAATTTATATAAATGGCTTTAAGTCGTTCTACTAACAAATTTTTATACGCTCAATAGTTTTGGAGATATTTCGAAATAAGTGTCGTAAAAAATTTTTTTTATTCTTAATTCAAGATTTATTTTTTTTACTAAAACTTTTTAAAAGTGAAAACATTAAAAATACATATTTTTTTATCCAGTTAATTTTTCCGTAGTTATTTGTTAATTAGTAGCGAAAAATTATTATTTTTTTTTTAAATCGTGATTAAAATTTGATCCATAACTCTGAAATTCTAGAGCGAATAAAAAATATTGTTCACAAATTGAAGACAATTTTCGTATGCGTCTTTTGGTGTATCATATATCAAAATCGTGTAAACGGTTCTTGAGTTATAGTCTAAATTTGACAAACCTTTCTCGAATTTTATAGTGTGACCGCTGAATAAGGTGATGATATTAGTCATGCACCTAAAAATAAATCCGGTTTTTACTTAACTGTGAATAAAATCACGATTTGTTCATCAATTTTGAAGATACATACCTTATTTTGTTCGCAGCATTACCACCTTTAAGACAAATATGATAAACTTTAAGATTTTTGATGTTTTCATTTATTAAAAGAAATTTTAGTAACAAAAAAATCTAACATTTTGTATGAATATATTTTTTTACACTTATTTCAAAATAATTTCGATACTATTGAGCACATAAAAAAAATAAGTTTGGATGATTTGAAGAAATTTTTAATACGCATCTTTTGGTGTATCACTTATGTCAATCGTACACACCTTTCTTGAGTTATGAGAAAATATACTAGAGTAATGGCCTTACTATGGGCGAAATATTAGACACGCCCATAAAAAAATGCAGACCTGATGGAAAAAAACTGAAAGGATTTTTTTTGTCGACCAGTGTCATCAGTACGTATCGTTTTTTTTTATTCTTCTTTTTCGTTTATTTATTTTTTCAATTAAATCAGAAACTGCAAATTTCAAAGTGAGTAGTAAGTCAAGTATTTGATGAAAAAACAAAGTTAATAAAATGTTAAATGGATGAAATAAAAAAAATAAAAAAAGTATTAAAAAACATATGCAGTAAAATAAAATTAATTGTGTATTTTATGAATAATAATTGACATAGATCAATTTCATTTATTTTTATTTATTTTAAATTTTTTTTTTTTTTTTTGAAGCGATTAAGAATAAAAATATAAATTTTTATTGTAGGGATGATAAATTCAGTACAATTCAGTCTTCAAAAATACTGCATTTACATATATAATAATATTAAGTACAATATAAAAATTAATCTCTGTTTAACAGCCCTGAAATAGCTGTTTAAATTCCGTAAAGACAACAATAGCTTTAACTCAGCGCTCATATAATTCGCTCTTTTCTAGAAACAGAGACACAAGTTACCTCTTCTTTTTCAAAAAAAGTCGATTATTCGAAAGTTGATTTGGAGAACCTTAGTTACTAATAAATTGTAAACTTCATTTTATAATGACGCACTGCTTATGTTCGTAGTTTAAATATTTTTTTATTTGAGTTAGTACAATATCGAAAATCGCAATAACAATAATGGATAAGTAGGGTACCTAAAGATTGAAAAAATTTTGCAGTATCGCTTTACAAATTAGTTTTATTATTTACCTTAACAATTATGTAACCTTGCCTGTAGTCATCAAAGAGTTAAATGATAATTTGTTGCTAATTTATTTTTGCTTACATATGTATGTATGTACCTAAGTATAATTAAAACAAGAGAGGAGGATGTAGTCTTTTATTAGACTTGAGGCCAATTGTGGACCGATACCCATATTAAATGTAAAACAAGCGCGAATGTTATATTCTGCTCGGCCAAATCTATATACCCACCATCAACTTTTTAAAATTTTTCTTTATATGGGAGATGGGCGGTAAAGTGGGCGGACTACGCCCATTTTTTGTTTCCGAGTTTACATTGGTCCTTGAACTATTTGTACAAAATTTCGTTGACGTTTCACCTTATATGGGAGGTGGGCGGTAAAGTGGGCGGACCACGCCTACTTTTGGTTTCCACGTTTATTTTGATACCCAAACTATCTGTACAAAATTTCGTTGTCATACATGCTTTTGTTTAAGACATATCAGCAGAAAAGTATGAAATGAAGCTACAACGGACATCCTGTGTTTCTAGTTTTTAGCTCATAACTTTTTGGTTTATTAACCGATTTTGAAAAACAAGCCTTATATAAGATAAATATTTGAGCCAAATTTCGTCCCCCTACGTTGTCGCGTTCGAGCCCTATCCTGCTTTCAACAGACAGACGGACGGACATAGCTAGATCGACTCAGAATCGAACCAGAACCCAGAAAATATATACTTTTTGTGGAAATGATTCCTTCGACATGTTACACACGGAATGACAAAATCAATATATTCCCAATCTTATTGATGGTGGGTATAATAAAACAGACGAACACAGATGGGTGATTCCCGAAAAAGGAAAGCTAAGATAAATTATGAACTGATCTTCGCAAAATTTGGCACAATCATTTATATTTATATAAAACTTATTTGTGTCAAATTTTAACTTGATACTAACATAAAGTGGTTTAAATAGGAGCTATAGTCAATAATGGCACGATCTTCCTGAATTCGGCACACAGATTTAGATTAATATGGAACTTATATGTGGAAAATTTAAGGGATTTATGATCGCTAAACCTCTTTTCCGGGAGGACAGTTGTATGGGGGCTAGGTGAAATAATGGACCGATCACAACCAATTTCAATAGACCCTGAACTGTAGGAAATCTGTGTGCCAAATTTCATCAATTTATGTTCAAAATTGCGACTTGTAGTTTGATTACAAGGTTTATATGGACGGACAGACGAACGGACGGACATCGTTAAATCGACTCAGAAAGTGATTCTAAGCCGATTGGTATAAATTAAAGTGGGTATTAGACCAATATTTTTGGATGTTACAAACATCAGCATAAACGCATAATGCCCTCCCCACCTATAGTTGTAGGGTGGTGTAGGGTATAAATAATAATATATATTTTATTAATAAGCGACCCTAAAGTTTACTCCTAAGAAACAATCTATTCCAAAATTCATATACCAAAAATTAATGCATTATTAACTTAAAAAATCATAAGAAGACAATTATTATTAGTATTTTTTTATATTGATTATGAACACAAAATGATATTAAAGTGTAAGTCATAGATTAATAGATTAATAAGTAGATAGTTATCTGAAAGAAAAAAGCCCAATTCATTTAACAACAAAATAATAAAAAAAAGTGATTTTTGTAATTTAGTTTGATGCTCCTTCTACATAGAATACAACTTTTTAGTTCTTTGATTCTTTGTCCTAAAACAAGGCTTAAAAGTAATTAATGTATTTAATGCGCTATAACTTTTTAATTTAACATTTTCCGATTTATAAAAACTACAAATCCTGTTCTACAAAATAATAAAAACCGCTTCTAGCAGGCTAGGCCCATATTAAAACCAGGGCTTTTTTAGAAAAAAGTTCATGAAAAAATTTTTACTTTGATTGCTTATAACATCACAACAAGTCATAGTAGGCTAAAAAGTTATATGTAAAAAATTTCTGCATTTTATTCTAAATAAAAAAGCTTATATAGTATTTTATCGGAAATTGTTAAATTAAAGAGTTATAGCGCAATAAATATATTATTTACTTTTTAGCCTTGTTTTAGGACAAAGGTCAAAGTCGACTAGCCGGTTTACGACCGATCGACCCAATTTTTGCGCACATATCATCTTTTAGCCCCATCTACCAGAAACAGCCGGTGGAGCAAGTAAAATCAAAACTTTTGTAAAATCCATACATTTTATGGGTAATCTAATACATATAAGTCCTTAAAAAAAAAAATAATAATAATAATAATATTGTTTTTAAACAGAATTTAATTATAAAAAATACGTTAAGTTTATAATAAATGTGCATAGAATGTAAATTTGTATGTTTGTGTTGATAATCTGCAGACATATTTATGTATGTATGTACAGTAATTATCTAATACGTTTTCTTTCTGTTTCCTGTACAATCAATTATGGTAGCGACTGTTGTTAATGCTATTTTATTATAACGACAATAAATACGAAATTGAGAATTATTGTTTTTGTATTAATTATAACATATATATTATATGGGCCATTATTAAAAATGTTTAACCTGGCTGAAACTGAATCTTTAATAAGTTTGGTGGCAATAATATTTAAAACAAACGGTCTACAAATTCACAAGACTTGAAACTAATAGAACGCAAAATTTTAGCACCATAGAATTCTTCTTATAATCATGATTGTTGTTCAAAGTTCAAAAACTTAGAAAAAGATCTGAAAATTATTTAACCATTTCCCATTCCCAAATAATCTTTATTCTTGAAATTTTTAACAAAAAAAAAAAACAGATACAAGGAACGATCGGATAAATGAGTTAAATACAGAAATGTAATCCTCAGAACAGGTTCTATCGAAATCCGGAATGATTTTTTTTTTTTATTTTTATTAAAAAATCTTCAATTTGTATTAATCACTTTTTTATTTCTTTATTACTTTTTTAAGGTAATTGTTGCAATTCTAATGTATCTGTAAGTTGTATAATTGATTATTTAATACTACATTCTCATAGTTTTATATATTATATAAAGTCTGACTAAGCTCATGTGTTCCGAATGTGAATACAAATTTATGTTCGTAAGCGAGGGTTAAATAAATTAAAAATGTTTAAAGAGATATTTTTTTGTTACACTCTGCGTCAAATTCAGGATCATCGCGTGGGGGCGGAATCATTCCATCTGCAAAGGATTTTTCGCTGGTAGGCAAAATTTTTGTTTTATGACCACTTAAACTTTTCTATTTTTGCACCAAAGTACTTTCAGATAAACAGAAATAAATAAATTATATAAATATAGTTCGAAACTCAAATATTTTAACAGAAATGTTTAGAACATTTAAATGGCAATATTTCATTAGAACTTTCTATTCATCTATCTATGATTATATGCGGTTATATCTAGTTCGTTTAAACAAAATTGAACAAAAGTCGATTAAAACTTGAGTTTAATGGGTTAAAATGATCTGCATAAATTTCTGCTTCGAATTTCACTAGGGTCACCGCAGGTCCTAAGTTCATACGGTGAATCATTTATCTAAAGAAATGAAATTGATGAAATTATTGTTAATTTTGTTTACGATTTGTAAAAAACTTTTAATTTTATATTATATTTCATTGCCTAGTTTAAGTAGTTTATATAAGAAATGTGGGAAAATTTTATAATTTTCTTTTTTAACAACACATGATAAGTAGGAAGAATTTTTTATTATTGGAGACCCCAAGTAAAATTTGACGAAGAAAATATCTGTAGAACATTTTAACCCATTAAACTCAAGTTTAAATCGACTTTCTTGTCATTTCCTAAAAACGAACTAGAAATTACTAATGAATTTAAAGTTCTAATGAAATAATTCCCCGTTAAATGCTCTAAACATTAATGCAAAATTATTTTACCTTCGAACTATACTGATATTATTTTTTTCGATTTATCTGAAACTCCCTCGGTGCAAAAATAGAAAAGTTTAAGTGGTCATAAAACAAAAATTTTGCCTACCAGCGAAGGAGGGTTTATTAAACATATCAAGAGTTATCAATTGCACTTGGAATGATTCCGCCCCCAAAATACTGTTGAATAGTGTTATCAATTAATAAAATTGTTCGATTATTTGAACTAAAATTGTGTTTAAATTTAAAATTTTTATTTATGCAAAGAATGTTGTGCCAGAACTACTTATTTGATTCTACAAAAAAAGAAAATGTCTTAAATTTGGAATTGTGAAAGCAAAAATCGGACATATATAGATTAACAATTCGACAAAATCCCCAGGTCTGTACACAACATAAACATACGACATGCTATGACAAATTATAAATTAAAAAAATATACCCATTTAAAAATCAATAAGTTGCGGAAAATACACAGTATTGCATTTCTTACCTCTTCTTTCGTATGCAATATGAGGGAAAAAAAAACAATTACGTTTCACACACACGTACTTTCAACAGTGTTGCCAAAAATTCGAATGTCCATATAAAAACACTGCAATTTTATATTTCCTCAAGAAATCTAACAACATTTAGAGATAAAAAATGTGCATTTCCCGCTCTATACTAAGTATTTTTCAACATGACAACACTGGTGGATGAGTAAAAAAGTATTATCTCGTGAGTGCAGTTTGTTATTTTTTTTTTACTCTTATTTACATTGTAGGGGATTGGTCCAACAAAATTTCGTTTATCAACTTTCAGTTGTTGGCTGAGCTCCTGTTTATGAAAATCGTGTGGAGGGACCTGCTCAATAATTGTTGTTGTTTTGTGTGTGATTTTATTTATTATTGCAATTGTTTAATTTTTTCGGATTATAGGGGAACCTAATGATGATATAAGATAAAAAGTAAGTAAGATACCTAGAAGTGGAGTTAGTTTTTAATGTGGCTTTTTTTACACTCATTTTCGTTTGTTGTAATTTTAAACTGCTACGTGTAAGTTTTTTATAGGGGAATTTGTTTTACTTTTTTTCTTATGACTAGCAAAAAGAGAAAGAAAAATGCAATGAAAAAAAAATTTTATGTTGTGCTGTAATATTTTGTTTGCATTGACATATAAATTGTTTTTTATACCCACCATCAAAAAGATGGGGGGTATATTGATTTTGTCATTCCGTGTGTAACATGTCGAAGGAATCATCTAAGACCCCAAAAAGTATATATTATAAGATGAAACTTCAACGAAATTGTGTTCAAATAGTGCAAGGACCAATGTAAGCTCGGAAACAAAAAATGGGCGTGGTCCGCCCACTTTACCACTCATCTCCCATATAACGTAAAATTTGAAAAAGTCGATGGTGGGTATATAGATTCGGCCGAGACGAATATAACATTCGCGCTTGTTTTTTTTTTTTATTGAAAAGAAAAAAAATGAGAGAAAGAGATATAGTCGGTCAAGCCCGACCATATATACCCTACACCAATGTGTACTTTACAATTCGGGGAGGGGTCTTTTATTAGACTTGGAGCTCAATTTTGACCGATACTTATATTAAGTGTAATAAAATAAAACATACGAATACAGAATATTATGACGATGCTAACATTTATATGAATTTATTCATTTTTGGTTGATTTTTGGTCTTATATAGGAGCTATGGTAAATTATGGACTGACCTTTGTAAAATTTGGAACTATCATTTATGTTTATATAAAACTTATTTGTGTCAAATATTAACCTGATACTAACATTTAATGGGATTTATGCCCGTTATAGTGACTTTCTGAAAAGGGGTTTATATGGAAGCTATGGTCAATTATAGACCGATCTGTATAAAAATCGGCACATTTATTTAGACTTATATGAAACTTATATGTGCCAAATTTCATTAAAATATTGTTATATTTAAGGGTTTAATTAAGGGTCATTAATTTTTGTTCAATTTGATTACAAGGTTTACATAGACGGACAGACGGTCAGACGGACAGACGGACGGACAACGTTAAATCGACTCAGAAAATGATTCTAAGCCGATTAGTATAAATTAAGGTGGGTCTTAGATCTATATTTTTAGGTGTTACATCCAAAATATAGATCCGCACAAACGCATAATACCCACTCCACCTATGGTGGTGTAGGGTATAAAAATAAAGCTTTCTTATTGCATTTATTAATGTATTTTTAATACGTACAAAATAATTCGCAGTCTTAAGTACATTAATGAAAAATTACACTGGTCGACAAAAAAAAAACAATTTTTCGTGCTCCTTCAAATAAAAATATGTGGACTAAATGGAATTCCGCATGCTAAACTCGATTCTGCTTTCAGTTTTTTCCCATCAGGTCGAACTTTTTTTTCGTATGCATCTTTTGATGTATCATTTATCAAAAACGTGTAAACGGTTCTTGAGTTATAGTCTCGATTTTTATAGTGTGACCGCTAAATAAGGTTATAGAAAAAAAGTGAATGCAGATTCTTGTTTAACTCGTCAAAATCCACTTAGTTTACCTATTTTTGTTTCAAGAAAAATTAAAAAAAAAAAAAATTCGGCCAACACTGTATTTCTACTCAATTGTATGTAACATGGGTATTTTTACTTAACTGTGAATAAAATTAAGATTTGTGCATCAAGATACATACCTTATTTTATTAGCAGCATTACCAGTTTAAAGATAAAGATGATAAACTGTAACATTTTAGATGTTTTCATTTATTAAAAGAAATTTTAGTAACAAAAAAAATCTAAAATTTTGCATGAAAATGATTTTTTTGGATACTTATTTCAAAATAACTTCGAAACTTTTGAGCACATAAAAAAATTAAGTTCGGGTGATTTGAATATATTTTTAGTCCGCATCTTTTGGTGTATCACCTATGTCAATCGTACACACATTTCTTGAGTTATGAGGAAATATACTAGAGTAATGGCCTTACTATGGGCGAAATATTAGACACGCCCATAAAAAAATCCAGACCTGATGGAAAAAGACTGAAAGCAGATTCGTGTTTAGCGCATCAAAATATATATATAGGGTGGAATGTAATCAAAATCTTAAAAATGATGATTTTTTAAACAAATTTTCCTTTCATTGATCATAAAAAAATTAATTTTAAACGCAATTTTCTGGGTTTATATATTATTGAATTCCTCACAATATGAGCTTTCTTAAATTCCATCAAGAAGATTGGATAACTATTAACATAATAATTATTCAAATAAAATTACCGTAAAATACGTGATTTTCGGACAAATAGACCTCGAAAAATAAAATTTCAACCAGTATTTGAAGGAGAGAAACGAAACTTGGTATATAGTTTCCTATTAACGTTTTATATATCCTGTAAATAATTTTATTATCCAAAATTGTTGTAATAGCAAAAAATACGTAGGTGAGTTATAAGCAAAACAAGAGATTTTTGTGAATTTTGATCGTGAATATCTTCGGCAGATCACAAGTGATTACCGAAAAATGTTGACATGATGTATAAAACACCAAGACGAAACCAAATGCCGAATTTCGTTTCTCTCCCTATATAATTACGCGTTTTACGTAAATTTATTTTAATAACTATGATATTAGTAGTTGTTCAATTTTCTTCATTTTGGTCATTTTAGAAAGGTAATAAACTAAGGAATTCAAAAAGATTAAAACGAGGAAAATTTAAGTTCTAATGCAGTAAGTATGGTTGAAGAGAACAAAAAAACTAAAATTTTTGATATTTCAATTGCTTTGAGCCACCTCTAAATTTGTTCCAATCAATCTAAAACTTTGTATTTTATTGTTTTTGGGCTATTCGAGCATTTTCAGGGGGTGAGACAGAAAATTTAAAAACCTTTATTTTCCTTCATATAAAAGAGGGCCATCCTAATGTATACATATAGATTTTGTTTAATTCTACACAATCTACTAATCATAGAAAAGTCAATTTCCTCAAAAAATCTAACTCAGCTGTCAAAAACAACTAACTCTGAAGGGGAAATTTATATTTGATATAACTGTAAATCTCAAAAATGGTAAAAATTTTAAAATCACACACACTGACGGAAAATGCGTAGACATCAAAAGTTTAAAAAAAATCCATATTTAAATACAAAAGTCAACAAAAAAATAAAAAAATAAAAAATATGTACATCGTGAATTTTCCTTAGATTTTATATGTAAAGTGTAAACCATTGATGACCAAAGGAAATATGTACCTTTAAGAAATTTTTAGGTTACATAGTTTTCTAGGAAATAAGTTAAGCAAATTACTCAGTCCTCAGAAGAGTATATTTTCTTTGGTCGCCAATGTAGGTATTTTTGTCGCTAAATTAGCGTCGTAGGGAAAATCGGACAGATTTTTAGTTTTCTTTAAAATGTAAATACTTTATCTGAAAGTTTACTTTTCTGAAATAAGCATAATAACCATTATTTTCAGTCCTTTTAGTATTTTCAATAGGAAACACTAACAATACAATAAATAACACAAGATAAAATTAAAATGTTGGTGTTGTTTTTATTGAACATCCAGGCGAGCATAACAATACGAAAGGCTCAATCAAATTATGCATTTTAATTGTTAACTGAATATGCCATATATTGTCAATAATAAAATTACTCCTAAGTTTTTAGTAAAATACTATTCCGAACGATTAAAAAGCGGGATTCTGAACAAAATTGTATTGAAAAAGCGGGAGTTTGAAAAATTTTGTAAAAAGGGAGGGATTTTTTTTCCTATATCTCAATTATAAATCTAAATCAGCTGTTCTCGCAAGCTTTTGGTTCACGAACCACTTCTCACACGCTACAAATTGAATATATCGAATATATCCCTATAAACTAAAGCATTAAAAAAATATAATTTTAACGTGATGCTCTAAATGATTTCAAAAAATTTCCTAGTTAAATTTCAAGTTTGAACTCAAATTCGGATTGATAAGAAAACGTGATACTTTTTGAATTTGATAGCAAGGTTTTTGTCTAAATAATTCTTAGGCCCGTAAACAATAAAACAATAACTAAATGTTAAACACTAACATTCAGTTAAAACAAAAAGTTAAAATAAAATCATTAACACAAGGTTTTCGTTAGCACTAACTAAGTAAATTTAATCGAAAAAAATTGTTCCAAATATTTTTTAACTTTCAGTTTATACAAAAATATAATAAAAAGTTTATCCAATCCGAAACAGAGGCTCATCGTTTATATGGTTCCAGCTATTTATTAAAAGTGCAGTACAACAAGATCCATGTTAACCTTGAAATCAAAATTCGGACCAAAACATCTTTTTGAAATGGCACATTTTGGTAAATAAAATTGGCAAAAATTATTTAAATATCTCCCATACATATATTCTCCCGGAACGAGTTTCTAAATCTAAAAATTCTTTT
The DNA here is from genome assembly GCA_951394005.1 of Protophormia terraenovae. Taxonomy (NCBI): domain Eukaryota; kingdom Metazoa; phylum Arthropoda; class Insecta; order Diptera; family Calliphoridae; genus Protophormia; species Protophormia terraenovae. The sequence continues at coordinate 152,746,552 of OX596074.1, forward strand.
CTCCAAAAATGTTTTTATATTTTATTCTAACGTTCTTAAAATAATGAAATAAATATTAAATATTTTATCCGTATTCAGCTTAACAATGCACATCGTTCGGGATGTCTTCGTACATGGAAGTCATCAAAAATACACGCAAAATACATTTAAGATCAGTCAGCAGAAAAGATGATCATCGTAACAGTTTAAAACTTTTAGTTGTCAAAAACGATTTGTAAAAAATTATCAATTATAAAAAAGTATTTTTAGTTACACGTAAATATTTGTAAAAATCTTATACAGAACGTATACGTTATTATAAGTTATTTATAAATAAGGAAATCGAAAAAATAACTGTTGGAGTTAAAAAAGCGGGAAAAATATTTTAGGAGGGATCGAAGTTTAAAAAGCTGGATATTCCTGCCAAAATCGCCTGTTCACATTATACATGTACTCAGCATTATATTATTGTAGCATACGTATGCGTAAAGTTTGTTCAAAATGTTTCTAACCACGTGTATACAAAGAGAAAACAAATTATAGTTCCTCTCTTGCATTGGTGGGAACAGATGCATATGCAAAAAAATTGTTTATATAAATACTTATGTATGTATATTAGGGTGGTCGAAAATTCCATTTTGCGAGCTACATTTAAACGTACCTAAAATTATAAAAGGAGACATCATTTAGAACATATTGACCAAATTTCCACTTCCTATGATGACATGAACAGGATGCCATTACGTCGATAATCCTAGAATAAATTTTAATTTTTTTTCTCACCTATATTAATTATTTATTTTATTTATGGAGGACTAAATCTTAATTTAAGTTAAAAAATAACGTGGAAACAAAAAGTAAAACTATACTAAAAAATTATATGTATATAAAATGTCTTTTTTTTTGTTTATTTAACTTTTTTTGAAAAAACTACGAAATATCGGAATAAACATTTTTTATTAGCTATATATGATGTATATATATCATTAATTTTGGTTAGAAAATTTGTTTAGCATTTATTCTGGAGTCATTTATCCTGGCTGTGTTGCATACTGTTCGAATCAACGTAGGAAGTTGAAATTTGGCAAATATGTTCTAAATGATGTCCCCTTTATTAATTTAAAGTAAGTAATGTATATATGTATATATATATATATATATATATATATATATATATATATATATATATATATATATATATATATATATATATATATATATATATATATATATATATATATATATATATATAAATCTATATATATAATATATAAATATATATATATATATATATATATATATATATATATATATCTATATATATATATATATATATATATATATAAACATAAACATACTTTTGTACGATGTTGCTGTTTCCGTATTCAAAGCGCAAAATTTTATATATGAGACAAGTGCATGTAAACCGACAATAACAAAAACGAACAAAAACATACAAATTATCTGTACATAATATATTCACAATAACAAAAAGAAAAACTTTCTCCTGTTGATGATTGCGACAGATATATATAAACCAATGGATAAATAATAAATTCAAATATCTATGTGGCAATAACTTAACAAAAATACTCTACCAATGACATAAAAAAATTGTATAAAAATTATTGTATTTTTATTCAGGCTCAAGTTCATTATTGTAATAATGTTTCTAGAATACAGAAAAAGATTTATGAGACACTAGCAGTATGGAATGCATTTTCTGATCCGCTACGATCTTCGTCAGCATCCATGTGCCTTTTAGTGCTAATCGTAAAGATCTTTCATTTAACTCACACTTTTGAAGAATTAGAATACGTAACTTCATCACTTTACATATTCTGAATTCTTAAGTATTAAGTTGAAATAACTTTACAAAAGCTTTTTCTTATATTTATTATGCATTCCATCCTGCTAGTGTCTAATAAATCTTTTTCTGTATTCTAAAAACATTATTACAATAATGAACTTGAGCCTGAATAAAAATACAATAATTATTATTTCATAAAAAAAAAAAAAAAAAGTTTGAAAAATATTCATCATGTAACTTGTTTACTGATTGTATGTGGGAATTCAAGTATAGAACCAACAATGTAACAGACAAAACAAACAACATATAAATCTGCATACTATGCTTACCGACGGTTAGCTAGAGCAGTAAAACAACATTGTAATAATGTAGAATACAATAAATATAAGAAAAAGCTTTTGTAAAGTTATTTCAACTTAATACTTAAGAATTCAGAATATGTAAAGTGATGAAGTTACGTATTAGTCTCCTGCGCAAGATGATTTGAAAAGCAAACACACTTGAATTTCAAGTGTGTGTTTCATAGCCAACATGTGCAAAAACAACAATAAATACTGTTCGTACTGTTCGCTGCCCGAAGCAAAGCAAGTGTGTACTGTGTATGAGCGACTGCAAATCCGTGCGTTCAAATCATTTATCGTAAACAAGTGGTGCAAGTGGTGTGGCAAAAAAAAGCAAATCATACAAGACGTTGAGAAATGATTTAAAGATTTCAAGTGGGCTTAATGATTTGTTTGTTTTTTGTAATACGTAGTTGCTGTGTGTGGCAAAAAATCTTCATAATGTGTAAAAAGTGGTTGTTTATAAATATTCTTGCATACACACACATATATACAGTATGTCTATATTTTATTGTTGGTTCTTCTTTTCTAAATAAATGTAAAAGGGTGAATTCATAAAGTTATTAAAAAATACTCTTTATTAAGAGTTAAAAAAGTAAAAAAATTAAAGTTGACATTTGAAACTGTCAGTTACATATGTAAGTTAGAAAATTTTTATCTTTAGTATTTATTTATATTTTAAATAAAGTTAGTCTTATAATTAATTGTATGTTTATAAAAAATTTTAAAATTGTACTTATTTATATTATGATAGATTTTATTGCATTTAATTTATATTTACTAAGTAATCATTCTATTTTAAAACTAAAAGGAAATAATATAGAACAAAAAAACCTTGTAAAAAACTGTAAATATTTAATAAAATCTGTTTACTAATAAAACTTAATGCATGTTTCTTTAAATTGTCATGAACGCACACACACACATATAATTTTAATAAAAAAGAAAACACAATTTTTTTCCTTATTGAAGCAAACAAGTGGTCAAAAGGCTTGTATTTTTTTATACAAGCCTTTGAGAGGCTTGTTTGGTCGCTATCATAGCACACTCATGATTTGTTCATAAAGTTGAAGCACACACGCAGTATTTGTATGGTTTTAAGTGCCTGCAGAACAGTATTTATTACTCCGCACACACACTGATAACAACACTTGAAAAATATCAAGTGGCTTGTACAGCCTTATAAGACACAGTTTGCAGGGCTCTATTACGTATTCTAATTCTTCAAAAGTGTGAGTTAAATCAAAGATCTTTACGATTAGCACTAAAAGGCACATGGATGCTGACGAAGATCGTAGCGGATCAGAAAATGCATTCCATCCTGCTAGTGTCTAATAAATCTTTTTCTGTATTCTAGAAACATTATTACAATAATGAACTTGAGCCTGAATAAAAATACAATAATTATTATTTCATAAAAAAAAAAAAGTTCGAAAAATATTCATCATTTACAAAAATTAAAATTGTATAAATATTTTTATTAATTCAAAAATTGTATATTTTTATTAAGCAAGAAGTAATTTAATCTACTGTAGATTCATGTTCCAAACGTACTGCTATTGCTGCTAAATGTATCAAATAAGTAATTTTCAATGATTGCAAAAGCTTATCCTCTTTAATGCAAATGCATTTTTTTCTTTAGCATTTAGAAACTATCTTATGTAGTTATCTATCCTAATCAGACATTTTACTAAAAATTTTTAGTTCATCTTATTGTAGTTCATATTATTCTAAAATGCATATTGTTCTTAATAATGCATATAAATTTGGATATTATTGTTAAAATTGTATGTGTCTATTCTTCATTTTGAAGCAAAATGCTTATAACAGGTGTTCGAGTGATTTTTAACTTTTTTAGCGGTTAATCTCAAACAAGTTTTAAAATGTGGGAGAACTTTAATAAAAATCAAATTCTCCTTTATTTATAAGATGTAGCTTCATACATGGTAAAATCTGCAAAAGTCATTCAGATTTTTTATCCAAATTTTTTTAATATAACCTGTTTAGCCTGTGCATTACACCTAGTAGCGGAGAGTGTGTGATAATTTTGATCACATTGATTCGTTGACTTGATATGAAAAACAGATATACAGTTAAAGCTCGATATAACAAATACCAATTCAACAAAAATTCAATACAACAAATGAGCCAACTTTTTCGTTAGATATCTTATATAACGTATGAAGAACGAATTTTACTTCCGATACAACGAACTTGAAGAAAAAATGTTCCTAAGTTACTAAAATATTAAAAATATCTGCTTTAAGTATCTTTCTTTGTATTGTCTAAAGTCTAAATGATAAATAGAAGGTATTCTTATATTTGGTTTGCAAAATTAGTTAGGGCCTTAAATCCAGCTTCAACTGTATTTGGTAGCCCCTATATGCGTTGCGAGATTAAAGGAATATTATCCCAGTTAGCCACTTCCTCAACAACCAGTTATTACGAGATGGGCATCCTAGCTTGATGCTATAAAATATTACGAACAATATTTTGAGGATTTAAAAAAAAAGGTGGATAAGTTGAATGATAACGAATCTAAAGCTATAAAAAACTAGTATTAACAGTAACATCTCGTGTTTAGTAGAATACGGTCCTTCTGAACTACAATTATTCAAATTCACTCCTATCACATCTGTTGACGTAGAAATATTAATTTCTATACATAAATATTCTTAAGCCAATGAGACAATCGTTTATGTTGGACTACTTAGTAAAAAAGCCTATCTTACTAAGTTTGTATTAAACGAATATAAGTTTGAAAATACAATTAAATCTGAAAGAGTTCAAATGTAAAAAAACACAGAAAAAAAAGTACATATATTTTAAAATTTTGTACATAAATATTATGAATCGAACATGACTTTTTTTTCCCAAACTTTTTTCATAAGAAATAAAATTTTTTTCATAGATATTATTAAATTGTTCTTTATGAAAATTTAAGGAATTTTTGCAAAAATTTTGCATAAATTTTGATGTATTTTTACACGATTTTAAAGCAAATTCTAAATAAAAATAGTTAAAATATAAAATAGTAGCAATAAATGGTAATTTACCAAGAAAAAGTTGCTAGAAAATAATGTTAAGAAATTTGCACAAATTTAATACAATTCTGCAGCATAGAAAATTTCAAACGAAAATATTAAATAAAATTTAAACAATTTATTTAAGCCTTTTTGACTTTTGATTCATATAGAAAAAAGTTTTAGTATTTAAGAAATTATTCTTAAATATTATGAACTAAAATCTATGAAACAAAATTTTTATATTTATGTACAAACCTTTTTCTGTGAAGTACAGACAATAACAATTTAAAATGTAAAGTACTGCTTAGCTTACCATGGATTGCTTTTTGTTTTTTCATATAAAATAATTTTAGTTTTTTCTTTTTTTTATTGTTTTTTACAATATTTAAGTTATATTTTGAATTTTTAGGCGCATATTTTCAAAAAATAAATGCATAAAAATTACATATATTTCATAACACAATTTTTAATAAAATACTTTCATATATATTTCACTAAAATGTGTAGGGTACCTAACAAAATAAACAAATTACATGCTGAAACCCAACATATGCATGATATATACGTACTTATATGTAGGTATGTTCATGAAAAAAAAGGTGTTGAAAACTTCAAGCATTCACCATAACTATTCTGAGCACTTGTTCATTTAAACACTGACATGACAGTGACGACATGTGGTTTCTGTTATACCATGTGTGTATGTATACAAGGGAAAATACGCAAAAAGAAAGAGTATTCGTCAACTCACTCATTCACGCTCTTTAACATTGTTTTTGTCACTTAGAGTTCAAAATGGTACGCACGTCTTTTTCACTATAGAGTTGATAACCTCTGGAAAGGATGATTTATAAATTTTACAATAAATAAAAGCTCTGTAAAATGTAAAGTGTTGCCAACACGCTGTGAGCAAATATATAAAACACACATTTGTAGTTGCTTCTACTGTTGCATTTGATATTTAATGACAATGCTAAAATCTTAATGATGTGTTGTATTTTTTTGTGTTTAATTTTAATAAAGTTTCGTTTTTTTACGTTCACATTAACGACAATTGACAGCTGTCTAAATTACGTCAGTCAAAGTGACGCATCGTGTTTTAGTAACAGGAATTCATAATAGTTTGATGAACTTTTCTTTTCCCCCCAAAAACTAAATGAATTAATAATAAAAATACGAAAGTAGTTGTTGCTCAGAAAAACAGCAACAGCAAAAATTGCGAAACACTCACTAGAACTCCACATAAATATATACATCCATATACATACATATATATTGTAGTTGAACGAAATTTGAACCCACCACTATAGGGAACTTTTATTCTCTTTATTTTCATTTTTGTTGTAATTCTTTGGAAAAATACAACAAATAAAAAGTACAAGTCAAGTACAAAAGTAAAAAAGTTGCAGGTTGGAAAATCTAGTCAATATACTCACACTTACATATGATGTTTGTAAATCACGAATACCAAAATACAACAAAACTTATTTAGAAAATGTATACACATTGCATATTTTTAGGTAAGTGTAAATCACAAAGAGAACCAAAGAAACAAACTTGGTTAAAGAGTACTAACTTAGAAATATCGTCATAATTTCTGGGAGTCGTGCCAAACATTTAACAGAAAATTGATTTTTCTATGAGTTTGTCCTTGTATTAATGCAAAGTGTTGACAACGACCGAAAATTCAATTTTACTTTATTTTTAGCTTTTTGTTGTTTTTTATTTACAGCAATTTGTCGCCTTTATATCCGTTCTTACGTCCGTTAGTTGGTTGACAGGGAACATTCACTACATTACATCATAGGCACACTTGGTAGTTGGTTTTAAAAGAACCTAAAATAAACTAATGAAATTTTATTACTCGGGTCTCGTAATTTGAATTTATGTAAAAAGTCAGTCCATTTACATTTACTAATTCACGCCTAACTTTAGGTGTGACAAAGTTTATTTTTCCATTAAATAGATTTGTCTAGGTAACTACAATTTATTAGAAAAACAGTTCAAACTAAATTTGGAAATACATCAAGTTTTAGAATTTGAGAAAAGATGTAAAAAAAAATTTCTTTAAATACTTAAAGCCATTTCGATTGAAACTATGCTCTATGAATAACGTGACCAGACATTCCGCTTTTGGCGGGATTATCCCGTTTTTTAAACTTCGATTCTAACAATAACTTATTTGATTTCCTTATTTACATTTTCTATAACATTCTTACAAATATTTAAGTGTAACTAAAAATAATTTTTGATTTGATTATTTTTTTCAAATCGGTTTTGATAATTAAAAGTATTAAATATTTTATTACGCTGATCATCTTCTCTACTGACTAATCTTAAATGTACTTTTTGTGATGATGACTTCGACGTAGGAAGACCTCCCAAAAGATACGCATTATTAAGCTTGTTAAAATGATTTTTTTTACATATCTTCAGTTCTTTACCAGTGAATGAAAAAGTTTAGAATTTTTTTCCAGAAATAGGTTTAAAACTTTAATTTTTTAAGAATGTTAGAATAAAATATAAATACATTTTTGGAGGAAGAAATTTTGTTCTTTCAGAGAGATTTTTAGATTTTATAAACTCATTGCGTTGTGTGAGGGCTATTTAAATAATTTTTTTAACCAATTTTATTTACCAAAATATCCCATTTCAAAAAGATTTTTTGACATCAACTTTGATCTCAAGTTTAACATGGATATTTTCATATTGTACCTTTAATAACCATATAAACGATGTGCCTTTGTTTCGGATTGGATACGAACAAAGTCGCAATTTTAAAGATATCTTGATGAATTTTGGCACGATCATAAATGCCTTATATTCAATGAAACTCAGTACAAAGGAGTTTTGTATAAGTTTCAATCTTTGTGCCAAAGTTTTGGAGGTAACGGTATTTTTAGTTATTTCAGTAACGAGTTATTTCGGAATGGTATTTTATGAGTAACTGTTGTTTCATAAATTTCGAAGTCGAATATTATAATGACGAGCTGGGGTAGTCATAACTTTATTACAAGTTTTATTTCAACTTTATTAAAAATAATATTTCTTAAACCCAAAAATAAGGTTAACGGTATTTTAGCGTTATCGGCAATTCGAGCTATTTCGGTAACGCTATTTTAGCGTATATATTTTAGCGGTAACTGTATTTTCAATTATTTCGGTAACTGTATTTAGGTGTAACGGTAGTCAAGTTGAATTGGTTTTTTAGCGGTAACGGCAACCAACTTTGGTTTTATTGTTAACGGGTCTAAGAATTATTTAAGAAAATCTGTAGCTATCAAATTTTAAAAGTACCAAGTTTTTTTTATTAACTCGTATTTGAAATCAATCTTGACATTTAACTATGAATCTTTTGAAAACATTTAGAGAAACACGATAAATTAAAATTTTTAGTATTTCAGCTTGTAGGGATATATTTACTTATTTCGATGTTCCAAAATTTGTATGGTTTGTTCTGAATTTGTAACGACTCAATTGGGTCGTTAAAAAGGCGCTTGCGAGAGAACAGCTAATCTAGATTTTAATTGAGATGTAAAAATAAAATCCCTATTTTTTTTACAAAACTTTTCAAAATCCCGCTTTTTTACATTTCATCCAAATACATACATAAGTATACTTATCAATTTATCCACTTGCAAAAACTCATTCATACTCGTACCAAGATAGATATATGATTGTTGCAACCCTTCAAACATTTGGAAGATAAATTTGTTGCTAATCTTCCAGACGTCACTTCTTAGTGACTCTAGAAGATTGTTAGAAAAATACAAAAATAAAATACATTGCTATTGCGCATTAATCGTCCAGACGTCACTTCTTAGTTACTTCCAGATGAATGTCATAAGTGTGTGCGAAAATTACAAAAACAAAATACATTTCGATCGTCCTTTCATCTTCCAATAGTATACTTTGAAGTCACTTCTGGAAGATTATAAGATGATAATTCGAATTTAACAAAAACAAAACACATTACTATTGCGCAATAATACTGTGTTATAAAAATTGTATTTTTTTATGAAAAGAAAACAAAAAGAAGCAGGTAAATCATACATTTCAGTAATAATTTAACTTTGGTACAGTTTGGTTGCAATATTAAACATAAAAAGAAAAATTTTCCTGTTAATTACATAAGTGTTTTTTTTATTGTTAATAACATTACATATTTAGAAATTATCAACAAAGGAAATTTTTAAAAAGTAAGTAAATCTTCTTAAACATTTATTTAGTAATATGGACTTTTCTCATAATTGAAATTTATTTTAGGAAAAACTCCATCAAACAGACAAGTATTTGCATATTTAAAGTCCAAAACTTTGCCTGTAAAAGTGTCTTGTCACATTCTTTGCTCAAAAGGTAATATAAATTAAATATATAAATTATTATTAACCTTCTTTTCTTCTTTTAAAGGTATCGGATTTCACCAGAAGTTTCTCATGAAGATTTTATTATTAAATGTAAAATTAATTTTTATGTGAATTGTTTCTTTTGTAATGTCATATGTATATTGCAGTTCCTTGATTTGTATGGGGACAAATAAAGTTGCAAATGTACCCCCCTAAAATTATAGTTTGATATGTTTTATGCTAATTTCCAAAAGATTTCGGTTCAATTATTTAATTTATGTGAGCTGGACCATTTTTAAAATACCTCCAAAAATATGGTTTTCTTTCGACAGTATACATAGTTTTTAACTTTTTGTCAAAAAAATTACAACATATGATGCATATTGAACAAAAAATAATTTCAAATTTGTTTTCTTTCTCGCGAGATTAAAATTTTAGTAAAATTTTCAATCATTTTATTTTTAATAGTATTTTATTAAAGTTTGAATATTTTAGACATTTTTCTTCGTAAATTATATTTTAGCGTATCATTGGAAAGCTCTCATTCAGTACTATTGATATATGCATTCATTTAACCCTTTAGTTGCACAAATATTATTTTGGAATTTCGGGTCCATAATTGGTTAAGTTAAATTTAACGGCAAAAAATGATAAGTTAAGGATATAAATGTCCGCGAAAACATAATTGATCAAAAGAGCTGTAAATTCGTGTAAAATAGAGGCTTAATTTCAAATAATCATTTTTATTCGATTATGAACTTGTTATGTTTTTCATGAATTTATCAATATTAACGCATAATAAGTACTTCCATGCGATTTATTTGCAAAAATTCCAAATTTAACCTTTTAGGAGCTAAATGCATAAAATTTACCCTCTAGCTCTTAATAGGTTAATTACGTGTTATCTTCAATAGGATAGACCATTGCTATGGTACATTAAAATCTAATATATTCCGAAAAATGTCCGAAATATATAAAATTACAAGTTTGATCAAAGAAAATATGATAAAAAATGTAAGTAAAATCTTAATATTTCGCGATTGAAAAGAAACATAATAATTTAAATGAATATTCATAGTCATAGTATGTTCAAATTTATTTGAACATATTGATTATTTTTAGTTAAGTAGATAATTCAAATTTTTATAATTTTTTTAATGTTTTTTTTAAGTGCTATCTTAAAATTTTAATTTCCATTTCAATTATATTTAATAATTTATGATTGTTTACATTTGTTGTGGACATACGCATGTGCGTTGGTCTTTTACACATGTGTACACATAGTATAATAATAAAGTACTCGCACATCTACAAAAACAAAAATTGCTTGTATTTTGTTAGTGTAAAACTACTGCCCACAATGTCAAAATGCTTTGAACGGAAAAATGAGAGAATGAAGGAGAGCAAAAGTAAAAAAATTCGAAAAAAATTTTACATATGAATACAAAAACAATTTGACAGTACCGCGAGGTTTGCCAATGAAAAAATTGTAAAACAGCTGTTCTTACGAGTATACTTTATAATTATACTATGTGTGTACAATCAACCCTTATCTTTCACACTTGTGTGTGATAAGAATTATTGAAGGGTTTATGTGTATAATAAGAAAAGTACTTAAAATTATTTAGTCTAGATAGTTTTAAGAAATTCAATATTAGTTCTTAAGGCACAACTACATAGAATACTTTCGCTTCAACTGCGACTGACAGCTACGCAACACATAAATGATATTAACCCAGTCGTTGCATTATTTTGTTATTAAAATTATATATAATAAAATATAAAGATGTAAAAATTCTATTATGTTCTCAGTTGACATAATGAATTGCAAATTAAAATTTCCGACTTAACGAAAAAATATTAAAATAAGAATAAAACAACTGACAAAATATATTAACGTACTTCGGCACTTCAAAGTTGAACATTTTTCATCTTTGAAGTACTTCACGCAGAAGTTTGGCGTACTGATTTGGTTCCGCTCAATATAAATGCATGTATTTAACTTAGCTGTCAGTCGCAGTTGAAACGAAAGTATTCTATGTAGTTGAGCCTTTAAGGTTTTTACAATTATTAATAAAATCAGTGCTGATTTAGCATTCAAGAATGTCTTACAAAAATTCAGAAACAAAAGAAGTGTTTTTATTTGATTTCTTTTTTACATAGTATGACTCTTTTATAATTTGAAGTTAATTTTCTTATAACTAAAAATTTTCAAATGATATGAAAAAAATACGTAATTTTAGAGGTGTTTTGAAAATGATCCAGCTCACGTAAATCTTGACACTGAGATGTAATATTTTGGCAATCATATAAGAACATACTAATCTTCATTTCTAGAGGGGTACATTTGCAACTTTTTTTCGTAAGGCACTTTAATGTATATACAAGATAATTGTGAAATAAATTATGAAATGTAAAAAAAAAAAAACTTTAATTTTTCATTATAAATATAGAAATAGAAAAAATGCAAAATCATCTTCTAGAAGAGACTAAGACGACACTTCTGTGAACATCGTCCGGGTGTCGTCAGGAAGAGTCTTTTTCGACACTTCCAGAAGTGTCTTCTTTGAGTTGTCTGGTAGACACTTCCACGAGGAACAGTTCTTCCCGACGGAAGATGACTTTAATGATACTTTGGCAATAGTTTTGGCAATGAATTTCAACTTCTGGAAGACTTTTCTTAGTCACTTCCGCAATAGAAAATGTTTGCAGGGAACTTACATATAAAATAACTAAAATTGTGTATGCTATATATTTTGCATGTTTCTTCTTTAATTTCCTTTAGTTTTTCCTTTACTGGCTGTCTGTTCTTCTGTCTGTTGTATATAGATTTGTTAGGAAATCACGCGACACAATCAAACCAACCATCCATCCATCTATTCACTATTCCATCCATCTACTATACAACGACTAACGCCTTCTTTGCACACATTTACATTTTTAATTTGTAATGCACAAAATTTTGTTGTATTTGTGGCATGCAACACGAGACTTTTTGACTTTCTGAAGCAACAACATCTCCACCCTTTTTTTGTGTTTTTTGTTTTTTGGGCCTATTAGTCTCCTGCTTGAATTTATTTTGTGTTGCGGGAAATTAATGTCTCTGGAGTTTCTGATTTTTTATTTTTGTTTTATGTAAATTAAATTGCAAATTTTAAACAAAATTTAAGTATCAGGAAATGGATGCAGTCGCGGTAGGAAGTCATCATATTTTGAGTTATTTTTGTTGAAATTCAATTAAAAAGCGTTCGACATTATTCTATCATGATGTTATAATTTATATAATAATATTAAATATGTTATTTAATTTGCACTTAATAGCTGTTTTTAATTATATTTACTTTTAGCTAATATAGTAGCTAATGCTAGAATAATGTTTGTTCATATAATTTTAATATCATGTAAATAAATAACAAAAAATTTATTATTTATTTTCAAATTAAAAAAATATCAAGTCCAATTTTTAGTGAATTTTTAGAGCGGAAATATACGAAATCTTTATTAGATAAAATTCTATCTAGTACAAAATTCTAAGTGGTAAAATTTGTGTCAAAAATATAAAAATTAAATAAAAATTCGTATAAATAAAAATTTTAAAAAGTTAGTAAGCTGTTTAACTAATAAAAGATGGAGTAAAAAATATAATACTTATAAATTTTTTTTTAATTTTATCACTTTTTAATGTCCCCAAATCGGCCAAGGTTTGTTTATAACTACCTCCAATGTCCACGGACTGAGAAACTCCACAAACATGAAATTTTCAAAAGTCCTTAATTTGGGTCCAATACTTAAATATAAAAATTAAAAAACTTTTTTTTCCTACAGCTGGCTTAAGAGCGGGCCTCGAAGAGTTAAAGTTTCTTGATAGTTTTCTTTCAAAAACTAAATTCTTAAAACTGTTTTCTATATTCGTTCAAAACTTCAAGTTGCTCACTCATTCAGTTTTGATTTTAAGTAAAATATATATAAGCCAACATTTGTATTAAACATTTTATATTATGTATTTAGAACCTATTAACAAATTTCAAATTTGTGAGCCGAAAAGGGTTCTGAGCAGGGCTGCCAGATAAATATTTTAAAAAATCGTCAATTTTCCGATAAAGAATAAAAAAATCGTCTTTTTGGTTTTAAAAAAATCGTCAAAAAAATCGTCCAAAAATATGATTAATAAAATCCCAGCAAAAACTTTTTGGTTTTCGGTAATGACGACTACTTATTAAAGTACTTTCCTGGAAAGTGGGCGTCATTATTATTTGCCTTCTCTACATTACATAAATAAGTACTCAATAGTATAATTGCAGAGTAAGTTACAATCACATGGATCAGTTGTCTAGAGCGCAGGTTTAGCAACCAGAAGGTTGCCGGTTCAACCCCATTCTGATGCTATTCGTTTTTTTTAACAAAATGTTTTAAAAATATATTTTATGCTAAAACAAGTTTTTTAGCTTTGAATTTTAAGTGCGAGATGGTGTACTGAGTTAGACGTTAGACATTAAGAACGACTCGTTAATATGGTCCCAAGTTCAAAACTCACTGACGGCAATTTTTTTCGTTTTTTGTTTTTATTTTTATTTTTGTTTAGGTACATATTTTTTAGTATCACTAGAGTCTAAAAATAACTACTAGAATTCATGGACAACTCGAACAAAAATAACTAGTTATTGAGACAAAAAATAAGTAGTTTATTTTTATTTCCAATTATACCTGCTAGCTTACCAGGAAAGCAAAGTTTTTGCTGGGATACCAAATTTTTTGTACTTTTTTTAAATTTTTATTAAAAAACAAAACATAAAAATTCATATTTATACATAAATTTGCATATATTAAAATTGGGATTACAAACAATTAAAAAGTTACATTAAAATTATATTTAAAAATACAGCAGTGTATTACAAATAAATGTTAGACTTAAGCAAATTTATCAATTCAGATTTAATTACAATATCATAGCAATTTGAATTGTTTGTTTTCAAATAGTCTTTAGAATAAAGGATACCTTCGAGGGAGTAATTTTCTAAAGAGTTTCGAATTTTTGTCTCTTTAAATTTACAAGACTGAAAATTCGTTCTACGTTAGCGGATGAATGTAGCAATGTCATTATATTCTGAACAAATTTTGATAAAATTGGAAAGGCACAAAAAATATTACCACGTTTAATTTCTGATTTTTTTTTTTTTGCAAAAATCATATAAGTTTATATCATTATTTTGTAATATTGATTTAAAATTAAAAAAATTTAATTCTCGGAACTTGGGATCTAAATCTTGCTTGAAATTCAAAAATTTAATTATTATTTGCACTCAAAATTGTATTAGGGTTTATTATATTTAGGCATTTTAAATTACTGACAAATTCAAATCTTTTTTAATTTGGCTACAGAGCTCCACATAAAAATTAACACAGTTATCAACGATTTCGTTTGATTTTGATTTTAAAATAATCTTTAGCTGCTAAAGTTTAGCATTAATTCCCAAATAAACTTGATTACTATTTAAAAAATATTCTGGATTATTATATCCTAAAATTCGTATCATATTAAAAATATCAACCTTTTTATGTACATAATCAAACGTGAATGAGCCGTAAAACAATATTTGTGTTCCTTTTACACTTTATTAATTTTGTATAAGAAAATTATTGTTCTTTCACTTACAGACATGGGTTTTTTTAAAATGTTGTAACACACATAATAATAAAAACAGTTTATATTATTAAGCTTAAAAATCGTCATTTTTTTAGGAAAAATCGTCAAATCGTCATTTTGGAAATTTTTAGACAAAAAATCGACAAATGACGATAAATCGTCATATCTGGAAGCTATGGTTCTGAGTTTTAAACTTTATGACTTTATGATAAGCAATACCTAGTAGATTTCTGTCCGTTTTGATGTGGAATCACACTTACTAGATTCCATCTTATCGGAACCAGTTTTAAATTAGCTCATAAAATTATTAAATTCTTGTACACTTCTCAGTTGAGCACTAAGATAAAAAAATGAAAAAATGTACATATGTAACTTACAGTAAATACATATGTATATTTTGATATAAACAGAACTATTTAATAAAAGTGTTTTAATGTAAAAGTAATCCTACTTTAATAGCTTTTAATTAGTATTTCGAACATGCATAAATTAGTTTACACTTACTAAACTGAAGTCTTTTATTAAACAAGTAAAATGCCACATTTTAACCAACAAACCCAATAAAGTAACAAACGCACATAAAAAAAGAAAAATCGCGTGACTAAAATTATTAATAAAAAATGTTCCTTTCCATTTCCCTTAGTAGGTCTTTGTTTTAAATCATTCGTTCCATGCACAGTAAAATGCACAATTGCAGTTTGTAGTATATGAGTACGGGCAACAGCATCTGCTGGGGTTCCTGTGAATTTCTTGCAAAATGTTTGTTACCAAAAAAAAAAAAAAAAAGTAAAAAAATATAAAAAAGAGTTTATGGTTTAATACTGAGAATAAAACAACAATATAGTATGGATATGCAATATATACATTTTAAAGGAGCTGCCAACTAGAAAAACTGTTAGCCTGATAAAAATACCAGTTGGGGATTTCCCAAGAGACTCCAAAAACACCCACTCACGACACACAATGAGGAAGTAGCAAGAAGAAATTTTAATACATATGTACCATATTGAAGTTGTGTGGTAATAAAATATTTTTCCACGTTGATACATTCAAATGGAATTGTCCCTTGTTAGGTAAATTGAATGCATGTTTTTTTTTTTACATTTCCCCAAGTTATTATTTAAGAATTTTTATTTATGCACACATTCAGTGTAAAAGTACGTTTTTAGTATTTTATTATGACTTTAAAAATGACAAATTTTTTCTAAATTTTCTTCATATGTTATGGGGCCATCAGCTTCTTCAGCAAGTTTCCGTAACAAAAATGCAACACAATTAGTGGAGCATGTACTTACTATACACATATAAATTATCTAACATGACCATTAGGGCTATAACTTTTTCACGTTTTTTGCAAATATCAAAATGGCCCTAGCCATTGAAAATGATTTAAAAAAATGTTATTATTTTTTCGTGGTTGTCAAAAATGTTCACCCACAAAACGCGGTAAAGTTTGGAAATCATTAATCCCAATGTAACAGCGATGCCAACATATGCACACAACGAGCTATAAAGTAATATTCAGTATATTTATTCATTATGCAAAACAATGTCCACATTAAAATTGAAGTTTTTGCCTTTTAATAATTAAAAACAACATTTTTTATTTTACTATTTTACTTTTTTTAATTAAAATGTATGTACTTTTTTTGGGGAGATTTTAAGAAATCGTTTTTGTGAGTGAGGTTTTTATTCCAAAATGATGCGAAAAAATTGTTTTCGTAAATAACACAACATTCGCCATGGCGTGGTGCTAGGGCCAAAATTTGGTTATATCCCTAATGACCCTAAAAGTGTTTGTTGGTTCTATAATATTTACTGGTCATATACAAATACCTCTTTTCAAAATTACATACTAAATTTGGTGTTGAACTGCACAGTGGGGCAGAATCGAAATTTTTTGGAAATAAATCTGTAATCGGCTGGTTGGATTTGCATCAAATTTGGTATAGATATAGCAGAGGAGTGTTCAAGCTAAAGAGGTTCAAAGTTGGGTACCTCTGACATACAATTTTTTTAATCGCTTGCCAAATTTCTGTTTCTCGTCCGATTTCAAATACTTTTATAGATTATTGTAGGCACCGATAAGACCTACAAAAAACATGCTTGCATGTCATATTTATCTCTTATAGTTTTTGAGTTATTTGCGTTTGAATTTTTAAGTACCTCAATTTTGCATGTTCTTGGTCCAGGTTTTTTCATATATATCCTAATATTTCCGACCGATTTTATTTGATTTTTCTTTAGCTAATTAAAGAACAAAATTATAGATAATTTATAAATAGAATAATTATTATGTTGGTAGGATAACTTAAGCATAGCGAATAAAGAATACATAATATTTAAAAAAATAAATCATAATATTGAAGAGAAAAAATGCCAGAGGCAAGAGAAAGTAATCGAGATGTCGAATCACGTAAATTTAAACCTTTTCCCCTAGAAAGAGTCCTTTAAAAATAGTTAATTTTTTTTATTTTTCAAGAATATATAATATAAATAAAGATATTTTCAGACAGCGTTGTCAACTTTTAAAAAACGCGCTAAAAAGCGCTAGATTCTATTTGAATAAAATTTGTTTTTATCTTTTTGTTAAATATTAACGTTTTATAAAAACAATATTTAAAGTACAAAGAAAGGTTATACATTTGACAATAACTTTCAGTTTAAAGCTTTTAAATTTATAAATATGTTAAATTAAAATATGAAGGTTTTAGGCCCAGCATTATACTGCTCACTTAGTGGCCAAATCCTGTTTGAAAACTTTTTTTTTTTTCATCGCTTAAGCTTTTTCTAAGTATGAAAATTGTGTGACGTCTGAAAAAAATTGAAAATAAAATAAATAGAAATACAGAATACATATCGATGGCTGCCCTTTTCGTAATTTTACAGGAAAAGGAAAATACTGAACAAAACCTAAGAAATTTTAGAAACTTTTAATTCAAACCAAGTACCGAAACTAATTCTTACTTTTATTTCTGGACTTTTCTACGCCTTAGTATGTTATTTTAGATAGAGATTTTTCAGTAGTTTAAAATTTGAATAAATGAATAAATTAATAATTGGTGCTTAAATTAAAAAAAAAAAAATAGTGTTTCAATAGATTACAGCAAAAAAACTAAACTAAAAAAATTTTGTCTTTTAAAGTCAGGATCCTGGAGGCAGGATTGTTTTTAGATATTGGAAATCGACTCTTCCTGATATTTGAGATGTTTTTGATTTGGAAGACTTGTTACAAAGAGCACTTTTAGAAATACTCAGATATTGCTATTTTTTATTTCCATTTTCATTCCATTCATCTTTGTTTGGAACATTTGAGTCACAATTTAAAATAAGAAATTCCAACACAATATGTTATGTATATGTTTCACAAACATTATTTTCATTAAAAATTCTATATTAAGTATGTACACCCAGAGAAATATCAATCACATACGTGTTGAAAACGTTATCATTCTGTGTCAATAGTGAATCTACACCGTATGTGTTTAAATTAAACACTGCGTGTTCAATTCTTATTGAAAATCGATACCTAATTGGCACCAAGTTGAAACCATTTCGGTATCAAATTGTTAAATTACATATGTTTTCTATTAAATTTGTTAACGAAAGGTATTAAAAAGCTGTTACCGTAAATTACCAATGTGACCACAACCGTTGTTGATTTTGAATCGAATTTTTTCCCTTAGTGTATAATAAATAATATTAATTATACATTTGAAGAACAAAATTTTAAAATGTTTAAAAACTTAATTTTCCTTGTTTTGTTTATATTTTGCATAAAAAAATAAAGTTTCTACATTTCAAATTCAGAAAAATTTAGAAAACATGATTAAAATCTGCAACTAAAACTAACCGAATACAAAACGCGCCAATTTAGCGCCTTTTCAAGAAAAAGCGCTGATGTAAAAAAAATGCGACTTTTGGGTTGCTGAAAAGCGCTGAATCTAGCGCGAAAAGCGCTAAATTGGCAACGCTGTTTTCAGATGATAATATTCAATATTAAGAATGGTCAAAAATTCGAAAATCTAAATATTTACTTTTCGTCTGAATACAAATTGTTTGATTATGAAAAAATACTTATATTTTTTTTCGAAATACCAATGATATTTTCAATCCCAGCAAAAACTTTTTGGTTTTCGGTAATGACAACTACTTATTAAAGTACTTATTATTTGCCTTCTCTACATTACATAAATAAGTACTCAATAGTATAATTGCAGAGTGAGTTGCAGTCACATGGATCAGTTGTCTAGAGTGCAGAATTAGCAACCAGAAGGTTGCGGGTTCAACCCCATTCTGATGCTTTATATATCTAAAAATATATTTTAAGCTAAAACAAGTTTTGTAACTTTGAATAATAAGTGAGAGATGGTGTACTGATTAAAGACGTTAGTCATTAAAAGGACTAGTTAATATAGTCCCAAGTTCAAACCTGACTGACGGGAAAATTTTTTCATTTTTTTTTATTTTATTTTCGTTTAGGTACATATTTTTGAGTATCCCTACAGTCTAAAAATAACTACATGAATTCATGGACAACTCGAACAAAAGTAACTAGTTATTGAGACAAAAAATAAGTAGTTTATTTTTGTTTCCAATTATACCTGCTAGCTTACCAGGAAAGCAAAGTTTTTGCTGGGATTTTGATTTTCATGTTTCATTTATTCATAAACAAAAAAATAAAGACAATAAAATATTTATAAAAGAAATAAAATCAACTAAATATTATCGTCTGAAAGTACCTTAAAGAAAGCTCATCAAAATGATCTACAAACTTTCTTAAAATTTCAAAACCTTTTTTAAAATTGAAATTTGTACGCGTTCTTATATTAATTGCACAGTGAAATCATTTATGGAATTGTTACGAAATACAAATGTATTCAACGACCTTGAAAAATTCAACAATTCAAACTATGCTTTACTTATGTAGTATTAGCTAGTATATAATTGAATTTTAGAATTAATGAATAATAAAAGGAAGCACATTAAAAAACAAATTATCTTACTAAACACTAAAAAACAATATAAACAGAAAACAAGTTGTATTCGACAGTGCTGAAATCTTAAGTACCCTTCATCTGTATATGATAATAATAAAAAATAAAAAAAAATTTAAAACAATTTTTACAGAAGTAAATTTTCTAAAACAAAACTTTTTGAATCTTCTTTCATAACTAAACATTTATTGACGGAATTCTCACTTCCGATATTCCTTATGTATTTATCACTGAAGTTATTTGGGCTTTAGGAACATTTATTTTAACAAACCGAATGACAAACTTTAAATGCCACCTTTGGTAAAGGGTATAAAAAGCTTTGTATATTTTGTTGTATTTATTAAATTATTTATTTTATTTTAACCAAAAATATCAAAAAGTAAGCATACATGGAAAGATAAGAGAGTCAACACATTTCAAACCCGAATAAAATGTAAAATAAATAATAATAAAAAATATCTCATTGCGAAAGAGAGATAAAAATTCTTGTCAGGGATGATCAATTTAGTACAATTGTACTTTTTTCACAACATTTTGATCCTTAAAATGTAGTACAAACATTGGAGTACTAATACCTGATGAATAATTTACCTTTTCGTATTTCTGATAAAAATATATTTATGTATACATACACATTAAAATAAATCTTTCTGAGGTAAATCTATGATTACACAGAAAAAAATAAATAAAGACTTTAATTATGAAATTCATTATATTAATTTTTTTGTTTGATTTTGCATCAGTCACAAAAATGTTAATATTAATTAATTAATTAATTTCTTTAATCAGATTAATAAGAATTATTATTGAATGTTTGCTTAAAATAAACTAAAATTCACTGGTCGACAAAAAAATCCTCCCCCAAAGACGAATAATTAGACTTGATGTATTTTGATGTGCTAAACACTAATCTGCTTTTAGTTTTTTTCCATCAGGTCTGGATTTTTTTATGGGCATATCTAATATTTCGCCCATAGTAAGGCCATTACTCTAGTATATTTCCTCATGACTCAAGAACGGTGTGTATATATGAAAATTATCTTCAAGGTGTGTCAACAATATATTTTTCAAGAAAAAAAAAAAAAAAAATATTTTTTTCGCTACTAAGTACCGAATAACTACGGAAATATTAACTGAACAAAAAATTATGTAAATTCAACTCAAAGCCAATTTAAGTCGCTATATATTGGAGTTTAATTTATTTTAATAGGACAAACCGTTCTCGAGTTATTCAAGTGTGACTGCCTAAAGGCAGGGTCATAGTAGTCATACCTATAAAAAAATCTATACGTGATAGAAAAAAAAGTAAAAGCGGATTCATATTTAGCACGTTAAATTCCATCTAATCCACCTGTTTTGTTTTATTTAAGACGAAAAAAATTTTTTTCCCACTAGTGTATCTCCACTTAACTGTAGGTATGCATGGGTATCCTAACTTAACTATGAATGCAATCATGATTTGTGCATCAATTTTTATGATACGTGGCTTTATTTACTCGTAGTTTTACCAGCTTTGAGATACCAGCTTCACTTTTAAAGAAGAAGTTTTAGTAAAAAAAAGAAATCTTGAATTTAGCATGACAAATTTTTATTCGGACACTTATTTCGAAATATCTCCAATACTAATGAGGGGATTTGATAGTAGAAAGACTTAAAGCTAATAATATTCCACATATTTTGGTGTATTATTTATATAAAACGTGTATACCGTTCTCGAGTTATAGTGAAATATACTCGAGTAATAGGCTTATTTTGGACGCAATATTAGACTCGCCCATAAAAAAATTTCGGCCTGATGAGAAAAAACTGAATGCAGAATCGAGTTTAGCATGCGGAATTCCATCTAGTCCACATATTGTTTTTTGAAGGTGCACGAATGATACTTATTGATTCAATTTAGCAATCAATTAAAGCCTTCCTTTATTTATTAAATTGCCAATTATATTTCAAAAGATATTACAATTCCAAATTTTAATAAGTGAAACTAAACTTGGCATATAATTTCGTCTTGGCGTCTTATACATCCTGTTAAAATCACCGATAAGTTTTTCTTTGTATTTTTCTTTTTTATTATTATTTTTATTTTTTAACCCTGGATGAAAATTAATTATATTAATTAATAATATAATAAACTTTGAATATAAAATTAATTAATAATTTTATTAAAAAAATATTGGGTACAATTTTTTCAGTGTATATTAAATATTTGTATGTAATTTTAAAATTCCTATCTATAATTGTACTTTCATTATCTATCAATTTATTATCAATTTTATTACGCTCAAAATATTAAAAAAATGTGTTTATCATCCCTGTTTCGAACTGATTACAAATGATTACAGATCTCAAGTATTCACAAAAAAAAAAAATATATATATATATATATAACGAAAAACTGCATTTAACGTCACTTCTTACTTTCTACTCTAAGTGCTAAAGTATTAATAATTTAGTATACATTTGAACTTAATAGGGATCAGTTGAATTCCCCTGTCCAAAAATTGCCTTCGAAAAAAAGTGGGTAAAAATGTAAAAGAAAATAAGTAAATTTATTGAAAACGATACCAAGGTATATTAACTATATATAGTATATATATAGTAAATAAGCCTTGAACGATACAAATGAACACATATTCTCGTTAAATAAATAATTCTCATGTGTACATATTTATATACTTATTTAAACCAGTTGAGTCAATCAAAAGAGAATCTCCATTTGCTAATTTGAAACAACTAAGAGAAACTAAACAAGAACATAGTGTTGCCATTTTATAGTTCGGATAGTTTTCTGAATCTGCTAACTCTGAACATTATACATATATGTACATTTTTTATTTAATAGCAAACATTTAAGTCATTAACTTTTAAAGTTTAAAAATAACACAAAATAAATTATATATGTATGTGTGCATTTTTTAATTACATATGTTTCCAACAACGATAAGTCAAAAAAGCTCAATAGTTAGTAAATAAATAATATATGAAGAAAAAAAAAAAAATAAATAAATAAATAAAATAAATCCATCATCTAACACAGGGGTTCTCACAAGACCGCGCTTCGCGACCCCCTTTTGACATTGCAATGGAAGCACGACCCACTACAACTCTGATTAATTTAAAAATCAGAAAAAATGTAAAGATAAAGTAATTTTAAAAAGTTTGAATATTAAGAGACTTTTTCGTATAATAAATCTAATATTATTCTCTGCGTCCCCAAATATCGAATCTCTGTTTTGAGGGACAAAAGAGTGAAAAAAGATTTTTTTACATAAAAATATGTTGAAGAAAAATTTTTTAATATTTTTAGGGCTTCGGAGCCAACAAGCGGATAAACTTTGCTGTATTTTAACTATTTAAAATGCTTGTATTGAGTTGTGCCTTGAAAAGGGTATCAACAAATTCGTAATTTTTAGCCAATTATAAAAAAAAAATATTTTAAAAAGTTTTAACAAAAATTTTGGTAAATAAACCGTAAAATTCGTTGTTTTTCTTAAAAAATTTATAAGAATTTTATAATTTTCCCTTTATGTAGTAATAGGTACTGTTGATAATATATGATTTTCTAAATTTTTCCAAAAAAATTTTCATCAAAATGCCTTAAAAAGTCTTCTAGCGAAACAAAATCTTATGGGAAAATTTTTAAAATATTTTTTCCATAACCAGCATAAAATTACGAATTTTTTGATAGCTATTTCGATTAAAAAATCTAAACTTTTTTTTACCAAAATGTATGGAACCCATGACCCAAGCAAATTTTTACTTATCGTTTGAGGTGTCTTTCTATATCGAAATCTCGAAAAAGGCTTCCCTCGGAACACTCTATTGGACAGCATTACTTTCTTCGTTTGACCATTGTTGTCTTTATCAAGCATAATATTTTCAATCAAAGGTTCCTTCATTAGCAGTTTCTAAAAAGAAATCATTTTAGAAAAAAAAAAAAGAAAAACTAGGCTTGTCTTTAATTTGGATATATTTTGTGAAAAGATGTATTTCCATTTTTAAATAGTTTCATATTTTTATTGGAATTTTCATTTGAACTTCTAAATAATATTTATATTAAAAAATTGTGTGTTTAAGAATATTTTTCAGGAACTCTTCGCGACCCCCCACGAATGTCATTACGGACCCCCATTTGAGAACCGTTGATCTAACAAGTAAGATACGTACTAAAAAATTTTAAGATCGATAATCTGACCAGACTTGCGGAAGAAATTTTTGAGATTAAAAATTGTGAAGAAGGCTGTAATAAAAGCCTAATCAAGGTTGAGCCCAGTGAAACAATTTTATATCTATTTTTGATATGTTATAAAAAACAGACAAATGTACTTTTGTGCGCATCCTTTCTTCAAGACTTTGCAAAAGTATTGTCACTATTTGCAAAAATAGTGTAAAAAACTTTTTTCTGAGCTTTATTATATATATTTTTTTTTTCTTTGATTGATAATTTTTCTTATTAGTTCCTAAATTTTTAGAAGCATAAAATATTTGGATACTGCGTTTGTTTCTTTAACTGTTGTTTATGTACTTATTGCTTTATATACATATGTAGATGTGAATGAAAAAGTAAAATATTCTTTATGCGTTTTTAAATTAATTCCATAAAAAAACTGAAACAAATATTTAGGGAATTTGGTACGCAATAAAAGGATTTAGGCATTATGATAATTTAAAAGTGATTTTTATAGTTTTAACGGAGTTTTTTTTAACATAATCTGTAAACTGATTTCACAAGATTTAATTTTAATGTGAAGTGAGTTCGTTTGCACTGTAGCGTAAAGATAATATATTTGCACCCAGATTCGAACCGCATCGATTCCATCATATACATATATCTAAATGTTAAATTCGTAGATATATTTTTAATAGTTTTTGTTCTTAAAAAATCAAATATTTATCAAAAACAACCTTTTGAAGTGAAATTAGGATTGGCCACCCTACTTTTAAGTTAATAGAGCATTAAGAGAATTCCGTTTAAAGAGATAATTTAGTCCATATCAATATAAAACTATTCAGATTTAAGTTTAAGCAAACATTAAGAAAGCCATTGTCAAAATGACGAGAGCAAACAGGTTCAAAAGTTTATCTATTGTTTATTTATGTTGACTGGCGATTAAACTGTTGTGTGACAGGTTTTTAAAGTTTTGCAATACTATCTGGTTATTTTGTATGGCTTACACAGACCAAAGTAAAAAGAGATTTAAAGAACCTTCTTTATCTTAGATACAATCAGTTGTTACTTAAACATCAAGTTATTAACTCGTGTGCGCGGTTTAATCGAAAACAAACAAAAAAAAAAAAAAAAAAAAAACATTTTAAGTTTGAGTTGTTCGGTTCTTTTATTTATTTTTTTTTTTTTTATTTAAAAATGTTTAAAAGAAATGTATTTATATTCACAATAATACTGTGTTCTTGTTTTGCATTACACGATGCTGTACGTTTATCACGCAAAGATAAAATGAATCCAGATCCAAAACATGAAAGTAAGGAGTCTTCAGAATCTGTAGAGTCTATGGAGGAGCCCACTTATAAAATTTTAGTTACACATCCTGAAGTACCCAAAGAAGCTTTGGAGATAATGAGTGCTTGTGAGGTTATTCTTTGCCAAAGTTTGCCACCAAATCGCACGGAAATCTTGGAAAAGATAAAAGGTGTTCACGGCTTATTTTGGGGTGGTCATGATGCTCTGAATGCTGAAATCTTAGATGCTGCTGGACCTCAGTTGAAATCGATTTCAACCATGTCGGCTGGTATTGACTATGTAGATGTGGAAGAATTAAAGAAGCGTAAAATTCCATTGGGTCATACCCCAATTGTTTTGAATAACGCTGTGGCAGATTTAGCCGTTGGTTTAATGTTATCGGCCGCCAGACGTTTCCAAGAGGGTAGAAATAAGATTGATGGGTATGTTTTTAAACTTATAAATTTATTTTTAAGATCTATACGTAAATACAAATTCAACAAATATATCTAAATATTTTATATTTTTAGATCAACTTGGGAAAACTTTCATATCGAATGGATGTGGGGTCAAGACATTCGCGATTCTACTGTGGGTTTCTTTGGCTTTGGCGGCATTGGTCAAGCCATCGCTAAACGTTTAAGCGGCTTTGATATCGATCGTATACTCTATACTACCCGAAATCCCATTTCCAAAGCTTTAGAAAAGAAATTTAATGCTTCCAAGGTCCCCTTTCATGAACTATTGGCTGGAAGTGACATTCTTTTCATTGCTGCACCTTTAACAGCTGAAACTCAGGGAATATTTAATTCTACTGCTTTTGCTAAAATGAAAAGTAATGCTGTCTTAATCAATATTGCAAGAGGACGTAAGTTAAGAATACATTGACTGATATGTAATCGATTTTAAGATTTATCTTTAATTTTATAAATTTTAGAAATTGTTAATCAGGATGATTTATATGTGGCCTTGAAAACCGGCCAAATTTTTGCTGCCGGTATTGATGTTATGACGCCTGAACCTTTGCCAGCAAATCATAAATTGTTAAGTTTGCCTAATTTGGGTAAGTTTAAAATGAGGTATTCTTTAATCTCAAAAATTAGTATAATTTTATATCCCATAATAACAGAAATTGTAGGATCTTAAATATTATTATATGAAATATTTTTACATTATTTAATTACATTCTGCAAGTTGCAAATTTTAACAAGCCGGGCTCCGCACTGGTTAAGCTAATTCGAGTACGTTGAGTTTAAACTTTATTATGGAATTAGCACAAATAATAGAAAATTCTAAATAAAAACGTCATTATTTATATGAATTAAACAATAAAACTAATGAATATATACTCCAATCATGCATTAAATCAATTTTAGCCCAATTTTTAATATATTTATATTTTTGTTTGAAAAATTGCTATTGTGTGCAAATATAGTCTCTTAAGTATTCGAATTTTCAAAAATCCTTTCGTAATATATTTTTCGGGAGACCAAAATTGTATCTCTCTAACGGTCTGTGGAATGATGAATTAGTCAGTAACGTTACTCGTTTATATATGTATGTCTCAATATATACAAATACGCTTACAAGATTTCCAAAAAACACTAAAAATTCTAAATAATGTAGTTTTGTTCTAAAACGATTGTAACTTTGATAATTACCATCATAGCTCTCTAAAATTAGTTCAGTGAGCTTTGATTATTTGTAAAAATGTCATGTTTATGTTTAGTGAAGAAAATAATTTCATATTTATACTTAGTGAAAAAAATTTATTTGCAGCTTATGTGTAGTGAGTGTTCAGATTTTGCACTATTGAGTGAAGTGCAAATTTTTTCACTACCACTAAATTTAGTTATAGTGAAAAAAATTGAAATATCACTAAAATTTTTTAGTGGTAGTGAAGAAATGTTTCGCTATAACTATAGTGATGTCAAATAGTTAAAAATCAAAATTTTATCACTATAGTGCGATTTAGTGAAAAGCTGAATGCACTCATAATTTAGTGCACTACCCCCCAACTCTGATATAATTTTGTTTCATTGTTAAATTAATTCTATATCTTAAAAGAAAATGGCAATTCTTAATTATTATATTAATTTTTATTATCTAACTACATATGTAGTATATCACATAAATGCTATTGCTATTAATTTCCATATTTTTCTTGATCTCAATTTAAGGTTAGCAACTTTTTATATCAATAACTCCTACTTAATACGAATATACATACTAATACATACTCATATTAACTACAACTACCAATTTCCTTATAATTTCTTACAAGATAATAAATACATTAAATTATTCTTTATTGAATAAATTATAAAAAAATTTCATTACAGTCGTTACCCCTCATATTGGCTCGGCCACCAAAAGAACGCGCACTGATATGGCTGTCATTGCAGCACACAATGTTTTGAGAGGCATTGCTGGAGAACCCATGTTGTCGCCGGCATACTAAATTCTAAATTACTTTAATTAAAAATCTGCTAAGATTAAATTTATTGGATAAAACAAAATCTGGATCAACTTTATAAGAAATTTATTGAACACTAACACAATAAATTATTTGCCAGTTATATTTGAAAAACAAAAATACAAGAAAAATCTGGTTATTTATCAACACTTTGTTTCAATTGATTTATAACAAATAAGCGAAAAATACTATCAAGGCAGCAACACTTTTTAAGAGATAGTAAATAGTAGTTTAAGAAATGCATTTGAATGAAATTCATTGAGTATATAATATATAATTTGAAATATGTATGTGACATCTCTCGGAATTATTACACAGTCAATTATTATAAGTCAAGAACTTGACTCAACAGCAAAATACAAGCACAATTAGGAAACAAAGAAAATGATAATCAATATAAATTTATATATCACCATCATAGGTAGTTGGGGTATTATATGTTTGTGCAGAAATTGTAACGCAGAAAAAAAAAAATCACAGTATCACTTTCTAAGTCGATTTAACGATGTCTGTCTGGTCGGCTGGCTGTCCATGTAAAGCTTGTGCGCAAAGTACAGGTGGCAATTTTGAAGATGCCTTAAAAATAGGAATATTTCAATGAAATTTAGCATAAATAAGTTTTATATGAGTACAGACCCTAGCCTAGATTTAAAGACAGGAATAAAAACATTAGCAAACATTTTTTTCCAAAATTTAATTTATAATTTTATTTTTGAAATTTCTAACGTTTAAAAATGGTCCTGGCAACCACAAAACTTCGCTTTTTTTATCTCCTGATTGGTATGATATCATAAATTTAACATATTGTCAATTTTTTTCCAAAAAGATTATTTTCTACTTCTTTAATTTCCGATAAACAAAACGGGCTATATGAACATTTTATAACATACATTAAAAATAATTAAGACAAAACGGGCTATTTACCATAACTTCGCGAATAATGGGGTTAAAAGATTTATTTTTCAGTGTGAGGTTTAATAGACGTAATGTTAATAACTCGTAGAAGAATGGATTGCAAAATGTTGAAAAATGAGGGAAATAAACAGTTTTTATGTTCTCCTGAACAATTGGTGCTTTACATGAGGCCCATTTTGAATATAAGCCCTCGATATGTATTGAAATGTTTCTCAGTTATCTCTTTAATTAATAAACACACAATATTAAGAGAATATTAAACTTTTAGTAAAGCTTTTTTTATTGTACAACTTTTTTATTTACTCGTACATTTTATGTTTTTTTTTTTTAATGTTTGCAAATAATGAAAACTACTTTAGTTTCGTAAATACTAAACCTACATAAGTATGTCTGCCGTTCGTCGCATTTATAAAATTCTCGTTACCCATCCCGAAGTTCCAGCTCCCGTTCTCGAGTATTTACGTCAACGCGGCTGTGAGACTATCGTTTGTCAAAATGTTCCTCCGGTGCGCTCTGATATTTTACAAAAGCTACCCGGTGTAGATGCCATCTTTTGGGCACATTATCAACCTCTCAATTCAGAAATATTAGATGCTGCCGGTTCACAGCTGAAAGCCGTATCTACAATGTCATCAGGTATTGACTATGTTGATGTGCCTGAGTTTAAGCGACGTAAAATGCCATTGGGACATACGCCAGGTATAGTAAAAAATTCTGTGGCTGATTTAGCAATTGGTCTGATGATATCGGCTGGACGATTTTTTCATGCTGGCCGGCAAGAAATTGACAAGTAAGTGTTATTAAATCCTAAAAAAGCTTACGACAAAAAAAGCTTTTTTTAGCACTAAATTGTATATGAGGGTCGTTTAAATTAATTTATTACAAGTTTTTTACAAAAACAAAATTATGCAGTTTATTATGGACCTGCGTACATATAAATACTATAATACAAAGTAGTCATATATAAAAAACAGAGCTTTTCACAAAAAATAAAAATATTTCGGGATAATAGGTTTTCTCTAAATTACAAATAAAATTATAGTTAAAATACTAAAAACCATTCTTTGATATGAAAAAAAAAAAAAAAAAATAATTTAAATTGTTCAAAAAAAAGCTCCAAATGAAGAAAAAATTTACGAAGAAGCTGATAAATTAATATAAATATAGTAAAATGTTGATCTTCTTACTATTAAGAAGTTATGCTCACAATATACATATGAACTTAGTCCGTTCTTTGACGTGTGGATATCAAACAATAGTTTTATATGAAAAAGTATCCATCATAATTTCGTAGTCAATTAAGGGTTAAAAAATAGTAAAGCTTTTACAGCAACTAATTTGAAATTAACATAAACATAAAAACTTTTTAACATAAAGCTTATTAAAAGCTTTTATCTGTTAATTAAAGAACTTTTATTTTATATTGGCATTGCCAGATTTAAAATTCATAATGGATATACCATGTCTCTAACTACTGCAGCTCTTTATGGAAAACTGAACGAATCAATTGGTTGATGGGTCAAGAAATACGTGACTCTATTGTTGGATTCTTAGGTTTTGGTGGTATTGGTCAGGCCATAGCAAAACGTCTGCAGTGTTGGGATACTAAAAAAATCATTTATCACACACGTACACCCAAAGCAAACGATAAAGAATTTCAAGCACATCATGTTACATTTGAAGATCTTCTCAAGGAAAGTGATTTTCTTGTAGTCGCATGTCCGTTGACTCCAGAAACTAAGGGAAAGTTTAATGCCGAAGCATTCGCTAAAATGAAAAACAATTGTGTATTTGTTAATGTGGGAAGGGGAGGTAAAATTCGACATATTAAAAAAAATCGAATTTATAAGTTATTTTTTTATTATTGTATTAAAGGCATTGTGGACCAAGTAGCTTTGTATAATGCTTTAAAATCTGGACAAATATTTGCTGCTGGTTTAGATGTTATGACACCGGAACCATTACCGGCAAGTGATCCTTTACTTAAGTTGCCTAATTGTGGTAAGTTTTTTGATTATGCAGTTGATTGTTGATGAAGATCCATATTTTAACTTTTACATTTACAGTTATTATTCCACATTTGGGCACGCAGACCCTAAAGACTACTACAGAAATGGGAATGGTTGCCGCCAATAATATTTTGAATGCCTTGGAGGGTAAACCTATGGTTTCTTCAGCCTATTAATACCAAAATATATTTTTTTATTTAAAATGTTCATTTCAATTGTCTTTACCAGAAACCGGATTTTAAAACAAAAAAACGAACTTTTTATTTTTATTTCAATCGAAAAACAATCTTTAATGTTCAAAAAATAATAAAAATCCCTTATATATGTATATATATTTTTTTTATTTTCATCAATAGTTCAATTTTTTTCATCATGATCGAAACAAAAAATATAAATATCTTTTGTAATATTTATTACAAAATTTGAAAATTATTTTCAACTTTTTTCATCTGATGGAAAAAATTCTAAACAACAAAAATTTCATTGAATAAATACTCTGTTAATAAAAAAATTTAATTAAAAATGTATGATAATGTTAGCCTCAGAGACCTGATTTTAATACTAAAAAAAACGAACTTTTTTTTTTTATTTCAATCGAAAAACAATCTTTAATGTTCAAATAATAATAAAAATCCATCATCTTTTTTATTTTCATCAATAGTTTAATTTTTTTTTCATCATGATCGAAATAAAAAGTATAAATATCTTTTGTGATATTTATTACAAACGTTGAAAATTATTTTGAACTTTTTTCATCGGATGATAAAAATTGTAAACAACAACAATTTCTTTGAATAATTTTTTTTTTTTTGGAACAAAAACAAAAGTATGAATAAAAAAACAATTTTTTCCATACTGATATTTATCTTTAAAGATATTTATTATTTTTATCATGATGGATATTTATATTTAAAAATAAAAATACCTCACATATTTTTTTAACAAATAAAAAAGAAAAAAAATTTTACATAAAAGATATTTATAATGATTGAAAAATAAAAAGTTTTCGGGTGCTTGGTTAGCTTGTTAACTTTTTAAATGTTTACAAAAAGTTAAAGCTTAATTGTATTCAAAATAATTATTTTGTATGCAAATATTGTCATTTAACCTAACCTAAGGCTTTAACTCTATGCAAAATTTCATAAATTTAAAGCACTAAAAGGAATAGAATCATTCCATTTAAAACCAACCAGCTAGTTTCCTCACTACTCCCGAATTTAATAATATATATTCAAAACTAAGACTTATAAAAAAATTTCAAATATGTAATTATTTTTATTTCATTCGCCAATTCCTTCCACAAATCATTCAAATTGAATGAAATTAAATATTAACATTAACACTGGTAACGTATATACTGAGGTTTAGAATGATTTTAGACATTTACAATACTTCTAAAATAAGATAATTTGTCTTTATAAAAATACGAATATCTTCCAAAATATATGTTAGAAGGTTCATTGAGATCTATAGTTAAAGTTAATAAATAATTACCTTTAAAATTAAACCTGAAACATATTTTTATGTTAAATATGAATTGTCACAATTTCGCGAATTTTAATGATATTCACTGAAAATATAGAGATATTTGGTACATCCGCCACCAAATTTTTGTAATTTTTCGTGTTGGTTTTAAAGGGAATGACAATGCTTTAAATTCATAAAATAGCAAAAAATATATACATATATTTATTACGATCCAAAACAAAAGTTTTTGATATTCGCACTGCATCTGACTCGTTAGAAGGACAAAGGTTCTAACAATCGTAGAAAGACGTCAAACTTATGGTCTTATGGACTTAAAAATGGACTTTTATGATTAAAATAAAATAAAAAAACATACCAATTGTCTTAGTTCGATTTATTCATTCACATCATTATCTTTAGTATCTAAACTTAAGAATAATGTATCCCATTCTTCTCTACCCAATGCTTTTAAATATTTCTTACGCTGTTGCAGAACCAATTCCAATAATTTGGTCTCATGTTTTTGAGCAATTTCTAAAGCTTTACGCCAATTATGCATACGCAGACATAGACCTATGGCTTCTTCATATTTTCGATTGTGTATTAGAATTGTTTCTGCTTCGACAAGTCTACCCAACATAAGGGAATTTTCAGCCATATAGTCGGGACTAGATGGATCCAAAGATTTGATGTACTGCAAGTAGCTTACTTTATCGATTTGTAAAGCAGCTGAATAAGCTTCTTCGCTGATTTGTAATTGATTTTTACGGGTGGCTACTGCTGCTAGAGTGGCCCATAGGTAGGCATTTTGAGCCATGCGACATATTTTCAAAGCCTGCTGCCATTGCGACTCCATTAAAGTGCGATGTAAAATTTCACAGTAGATGTTTATACTAATAGGCAATAGAGCGCCGGAACAACGAAAAGTGACAATTGCATCTTCAAAGTTTTCGATGACAATATGTTTGCCAAATTCCCTAAAGAAAAAATTGTCAAAAGACATTAAAAAAATGTGGTAAAAATATCGTTTGTAACCTACGTGGCATCTATTGTTATGGTGGTTAAGGCAATTATTGTTGGATCTGTAGATCCCTCTCCAGGACAGTACCATATACTATAGCAGGCATCGTGTACGCCTACCAAAATATTGGATTCACTTGCCCATTTTACCGCCGTTACTTGAGTACCAATTTTGTATACTTCTCCAGTGGTATTTCCTGTGATACCAGCTATATTAGTTCTCTCTGTATTGCCATTCAAATTTCGAGTTTCCGTTATATAGAGCTCACGATTGTTATCAATCATGACTACAAACTGATCGTCTACGGTACCAGCACGACAAGCTGCAACTTCAGCTATTTGTGTTTTTGCTTTAAGTGAAAATGGTTCGTACTGTCTTGTAGCTCCAGGTATAAGATCAAATATATGCAAAGCTTGGGGAAATTAAAGTAATATAATTACTAAAATTTAACTTTTTCTTGTTTTCTTACCGGTATTGTCGGAATTATCTCGTATCGCTAATGTATCTAAACCCAAAGAGATGCTACGCCAATTCAACAAAGGAATCTGAGCCTGAGAACCTGGATATCGGGGATTAAGATGCAAACGACCAGTAAAAGTATAAACCCAGATTGAAGTAGAGTCCAGAACCATAAAAAATCTTTAAAAAATCGAAAACACTAAAATTATGCCTCAAAAGAAAAAAAAAATATAATAATAATTGAATACTTTTTGCCGACTTCAATGACACGGACATCGGTGCGTCCATCAATAATGATTGGTGTGTTTATATATTTTTCATTGTAAATGTGTATTTGATTAGAGGTGGTTACTATTAGGTGACCATAACCTATAGCGAAATTAATAACACGATCAGTAAATTCTAAAGCATCACTGCTGCCATTGACAATATTTTCCAATCGTATAGATTTACGACCAGTGGTAGTGGCCTTTATATTTTTTGAAATCAATTGCTTTTGCACTATATATCCTACGATCAGTTGTCCAGTTGAAGTACCACAAGCCACTTGTGTACCATCTGAAGACCACGAGAGTGTGTGAAATGAACCAACAGAAGGTTCATTGAAACGGGCTGTACTATAAGTCCACTTTGTATAGAAGTAATAATATATAAATAATATGCTAATTGAACTAAAGGTTTTACAGATAAACTCACTCCTGCATTTGAGCATAATTTAAGCATATTAAACGTGCTAACAAGTAGAACATCTTTTTCCGAATTAAAGGCTACACAGGTAATGGGATAATCTTCAGGTGAACTTATAAAAAGATTTGCTCCTTGATAGTCCCAAATTTTAAAACGAAAATCTTCACCACCAGATGCTATAATATTAGACTGAGCAGACCAACTCAAAGACAATACTAAACCATCATGTGCTCGCCACTAGGTGGAAAACAAAATTAGAAGTAACAAACATGATAAGAAAATTTTTATATATAACTATTAGGGTGGCCCCGTTTGTATCGACAGAAAATATGGTATCGATGTTCCCAGTTCAAAAGAAAATTGACTTGATTCTAAGATACTGTTTCTCAAAATTTTGGTCAGATTGTAGCAAATTTTCATATTGTTCCTTTGGCAAAAATATGAAAAAAAATCCAAAAACCCAAAAAAAGGAACTTTTTTCATTTTGAACCAGCTCACGAAAGTATAATATCAGGATGAAAATTTTGAGAAACGGTATGTTAGAATTAAGTAAATTTTCATTTGAGCTGAGAAAATCGATACTTTTTATTTTGGAGCCACCGTAATAACTACGAATTACCCTGATCAATTTGCTATTGGCTGCCAAAGGTTTAACCGATATGTGACTTCCTTGACAAAATACTATAGATGATGAATTTGGAGACCAACGAGCGCAACGTATGGCCTCATCACTTTGCAAGATTGTAGAGCGTAGCATACCGGATCTAGACCAGATTTTAATGACTCCGTCTTCTCCAGCTTTAAAAAAAATTACTTTAACAACCGGCATACTGAAGCGTTTAAAATAAAGTTTTACCAGTTAATAAACCCGCTCCATCCGGACTCCACCTACCCGAACTTATGGCCGCTGTATGGGCCGATATACTACGTTCTACTCGAGAACTTTTGTTTAAAATAATAAATCTTCCATCATTGCTACTTATTAACAAAGTATCACTGCTCTTGCCACCTCCGCTGCCACGACCACCCAATAGAAGCCAATGCAAATCTGTGGGTATAAAATCTTCTGGTA
Source organism: Protophormia terraenovae (assembly GCA_951394005.1). Classification (NCBI taxonomy): domain Eukaryota; kingdom Metazoa; phylum Arthropoda; class Insecta; order Diptera; family Calliphoridae; genus Protophormia; species Protophormia terraenovae. The sequence continues at coordinate 152,782,259 of OX596074.1, forward strand.
GTTTAGCCACTTCTAAAGAATCTCGGGTTGCCGAACTCCACTTGTAAATCTGATGATCATCACTGTATCATGAATAAATCCAAATAATAATTAATTGTTTCATTAAAATGTTCAACAAATCTAAAATCTTGTTTGTACCTAACGAAGTATATATCATCATTGCTGCTCCAATCAACACAACTTAATGGTAATAAATCCAAAGATTTATCCTTGTTATTATTTTCTTTTCCAGAGTTTGATTTTGATATATTTGAATTTTGTAGCAAAAAATCACTATTCCCATTTGATGCTGTTTTTTTACAAATATGTGTTTTTAATTTCATTTTTTAACACGAAATTACATTTGTACACAAATTAATTATATTTAACAAAATTGTATAGAAATATTATTTGTTTTCTTTTTATGGTTGCTCTAGCAACATAAAACCGTTGTGATAGGCAACAATTGTGTGGTTGTTATTTAATGATGTTTTTTATATACATACAAATCATTTTAATTATTAAATATTAAGCAACAAACAATTTTGAACCATTTAACTACAGAAATATATTTATTAACATTGTTTTTTATATTATGTTAAAAATTATTATAATTAATATATGTTAATATTGGTTAAAAACTTCTTTATATCGATGCATGTGTGTTATATCGACCAATTATTTATCTTTCAAATGATCCTATCCTGCAGTAAGATTTATATTAGTTTTATTAATTGGAATTGAAGCTTTTATATAATTACCCCAATTATGCAACGGCTAAGTTCCATAGAATAACTGCTCAGCACTTTAAAGCATTAGTTCATGCGTCCAAGCTTTAAGAGCAAAATTTTAAATGAATAAAATATTAAATTTTATGCTAAAATTTCTGCAATAAACACAATATTTTCACAACCTACCATTTCTGAATGTTGAATTCAATTCAACGGCGATAAATATAATTAAATTTATTTTTCTTTAATTCATTTGCTCCTTTTACATTTTTATATTATCCATATTAATGCTTCCAAATATTTTCTAAGAATTTTATAATATTATTTTTGGCACATTTTTTTCAGTTACAAATATCAATTAAAATTTTAACAACAGAAATAGTTGAAAATCAACTGAGACAAATTGTAGATATGATGATTTAAAACTATATTAAATAATAATATTGTTAACATTTTCAATAGTATTCCAACAAATATTTTTTAATTACTTAATAACAGTTGATATTTTTTTCTGTGTTAGTACTTCTACAGAAGGCCTGTTTGCAGTTTTCAATAAAAAGGTCTTCTAGAAGGGCTGTATCGGGTCGCGAATGTGTAAGGAATGCAGGGAGAAGGTCTTCTGAACATAAAAAAGGCCTTCTAGAAGGGCTCTTTACCCCTTCTTTAATACACTCCGTTGCAGAACTATAAATACAGACTATTAATGCGAATTTCTGGAGATATAAAAGTCGTAGAATAATAAAAATTGGCAATATGTAAAAGCAATTGAAATAGAAAATATTTCTGTGAACAATTTTTTTCTACTATGTATTTTAAGGTAAAAATGACTATAAATACACTTAAATAAAAACTTCAAAATTTTTAAAACGGAAAGAACAAATTATAAAAAGAATATAAATTAATAATGAGTATGTACAATTGTATTTTTAAATATTGAAAAAAAATTTCGTCGACGTTCACTTTACCAATGTTGCCATCATGTTTTCGGTTTTATCCTGCTTCAAGTATTAGTTATTTTGAATGGAAATCACTTTCGTATTTCTGGTTTTCAGAATAAATCCGACGGAATTATTAATAGAAATATTTTCTATTTCAATTGCTTTTACACATTGCCGATTATCATTATTCTAGAACTTTTATGTCTCCAGAAATCCGCATTAATAGGGTGTATTTATAGTTCTGCAACGGAGTGTATTAGGATTGTTTCCTTACTTTTAGGGTAAAGTGCGGTTAAATGAGAAAAAGCTAATTTTTCCAAAATGAGAAAAAGCTAATTTTTCCAAAGACCGGATTTTAATACTAAAAAAACTAACTTTTTATTTTTATTTCAATCGAAAAACAATCTTTAATGTTCAAAAAATAATAAAGATCCATCATAATTTTTTTTTTATTTTCATTAATATTTTAATTTTTTTCATCATGATCGAAATAAAAAATAAATATCATTTGTGATATTTATTACAAAAGTTAAAAATTATTTTGAACTCCCAAAATTCCCAAATTTCTTTCAAAAATCATCCGAATTTAATGAAATTCGGCAAGAATATTAATTTTTGACGCTGGTAACGCAAATACCGAGTTTAAGTTTGATTACCGCGATATTTCGCTATAATACGAATATCTTCCAAAATATTTACGGTACAACGTTCATTGAGGCGAATATTTAAAGGTAATGAAATTACCTTAAAAATAATACCTGAAACATAGTTTCATGTTGAATTTTATTGGTGGATAATTCGCGAATTAAATTTCGAACCACTTGATGATATTATTTGAAATTTTAGTCTTAGTTTTAACAATAATAATGATTCTACCAAATATCATTAAATTTGGAGAGGTAAAGTCAAAAATTGTAATTTTTCGTATCGGTTTTAAATGGAATGACTCATATATTTTTTTAAACAAATGAAAAAAAAAATTTTGAACATTGAAGATATTTATATTGATTGAAAAATAAAAATAAAAATTTTTCGGGTGCTTGAATTTTTCTCTCACAAAAATACAAAAACGTACAAAAGTACGGGAATACAAAAATCCAAATTGTTTACCAAAAAAAGAAAACATCAAACTGTTTTAAAAAATCGTATGTGAATATAATATTATTTTTCAGTATATTTTAATGTTTTTAATTTTTTAAAATAAAACTTTCTTGTTATTAACAAAAACAAATAATTTTCTATTAATTTTTTTTTTTTTGTAAATTTTTTTAAATTATTTGACAATTTACACAATCTACCCGAAGAAATATTTCTCTCAAAAAAGCTTTCATTTGCACAATTTTCGTGTACGGAAACGCTTTTCGGTAAAATTTGTATCCCGCGTGCCCCCATTTTAGAGTACGGGAACAAAAAATATATATTCAAATAGAAAAATTTAAAATTAATATTTTCATAATTTTATTCAACAAAAACTCAAAAGAAATAAAATTATTCAGGTTTGATTAAAAAATGTACATACTTTTTTCAAAATATTTAAGTATTAAAAGAAATATATTACTTATTTTTCTTTTTCCAAACAAATTTAAAACAAATTTATGTTGAATAAAAATATGAATAAAAAAATTAAATGTTTTGAAACAGATTCTATTTCATTTTTAAAAAGTAGAAAATAAAATAAAGAGTAATTCAAGCTTAAGAAATAAAATATATTTTCAAATAAGTTGAAAACTTTGGAATTTGATTTAAATTTTACAAATGCACATTCGAATACTTCTGTGGATTTTTTTATCTGACTTGTTATCAAATGGAATAATTTTATTTCAAATTAACTGAAAATCATATTATAAAGAGCACAAAATGATTTGAAACTATTTTATTTCTAAAAATATAAATAAAATATAAAAATAATTTATTTTTAACAAATATTTTGAATAAAAATATTCACAATGAACAGCTATGATACGCAGCAAGGTAGATTAAGAAGGTAACGACATTAAAACAGCTGAGATTTTTTTTCTTTTTGAAATCAATATGGCTGCCTGTGTTTTGTAATTTGAAGTGTCAAATTTTTGTTTATGTTTACATTTTTTTTGCTTACTTTTGTGTTATTGTGTCTTTCTCCTCTTTTTTTACTACATGAATTGTTTTTGTTTTTTGTAAAGAAACATGTGAAATGACAAAAGTTGACATAAGAGATGACAATGCAAAAACAAAATACATGGGTTTTTTTTGGTGTTGTAGTTGTTGTAGAGTTGTCGTTACCTTCTTAATTAAAATATAAAGCAGAGTTGTATTAAAAATGATAGCTTTTCGGTTGTAATTTTGCTAGCAACCACCAGATGGCTCTAGCTATAATTTAAAAATTAAAACTCACAAACTACAGAAAACAAAAATTTTTGTTTTTACTTTCTTATAAAAAAAAAAAAAACAAAATGATTATAATTTATAAAGGAACTCTCTGCAACACAAAAAGTAATTTAAAATTTGTTATATATATAAGTATACATTTACATAATGTAAAAAGTCAATAGTCTGGATAAATGAGAGCTTATTTCATGTTGCACAGTGGGGTCAAACGCAATTTTTTTTCGTAATAGATATGTATCTCCTAAACTATTGGTCGGATTAAATTGAAATGTATGGAAGAGTTGTAGAGGACAACCTAAGCTTTCAGAAAATTCATCTTGTAGTGTAATGATACGAAAAATAAGCTACAGGGTGTCAAAGTTGACTACCTCGAGTATGTAAAAGTTTAAAAAAATCGTCTTCTACAAATGAAGTCCGATTTTAAAGATTTTTTCTGCATATGTAAATATGTACACTAAAGTGCCTTACAAAACAAAGTTGCAAATGTGATTATTTGTCTGCTCAAGTAATAATGATTATTTTTGAACTTTATTTTTTCGCTCAACTAATAATGATTGTTTTGTGGGGTTTTTTTTTTTGCTCACAATATAAAACTCACAATATAAAACTTAATATTTTTAGTAAAAGGAATCATTTTTTATCATTTGTCATAAAAATTATCTTAATCTATTATGGACTGGTGATTCCAAAATAATACTTTTGTTACTAAAGGGTTAAATGAATACTTATATATATCAATAGCACAAATAAGACAAATAAGGCCGTTTTGAAATGTCTTAATATATTAAAAAAAAAAATTTAACCGAGCAAAAATGTGTCTTGCAGTAATTATGGTTCAAATTGAATTGAAAATAGCATTTTATATAAACATTTATCAAAAAATTAAAAATTTCGTTGTACACTCCTTACACATTATAATGTTATTATCAAGTTAATATTCGACAGAAACGAGTTTTATATAAATGTAAATGATAGTGCCAAATTTTACGAAAATCGGTCCATAATTTACCATAGCTCCTTTTTCGGGAGTCACTCAAAAATGACTTAATTCATATAAATGTTAGTATCGACGTTATATTCGGTATTCGTATGTTTTATTTTTCACTTAATAAAAATATCGGTCCACAAGTGGCACCAATTCTAATAAAATACCCCTGTCCGAATTTTAATGTACACAATGGTGTAGGGTATCATATGGTCGGGCTTGACCGACTATACCCTCTCTCGTTTTATATTTTATTTGATAGATAATTATGTGAATAAAATTTTTTACATATAGTTGCAAAACAAAGTATTTAATAGCATAATTTTTCTAAAAACAGCAAAAAGACCAACTTTTTTCCATATAAACGCACCCTACGAACTTCAAGTCGGAAGCTGCACGGGTTAGCGATATCTGATTTCACTAATATTTCACACAATATGTTTTTGCAACCCAAAGAACAATTCTAGGGGAGTTACGTTAAAAATTCGAAAGTTGGTAAATTTTGGTGCAGTCTAATAAATATATATAAAATCATTTGAACCAGATATATACAGAAATATTAAAAAAAAATAAAGAAATACAGGAAATATTTGCTTTTAAAGATAGGCAGTAGCAAGTGTGCTAACTTCATGGCCACCACTGTACATACACTTTACGGGGTCTTAAATGATGACAAACCCAATATACACCTCATCCCTTTCATGGTGAGGATAAAAAAAAAATATTGAAGGGACAGTGGTTGTTGAACATTCCAATTTTAAGACATTTTTACATAAAACTTCCTCACAATAATTACTGTAATTTAATTAAGATGCATTAAATTGATATTAAAAATGCATTTTTCGAAGGTTTTTTTTTTTTTTGAATATATTTGAAAGTGGGATAACTTTCTGTCCCTTGAGTTTTATAAGTATATATTTTGTTTAAATAATGTTTTTGTATTAATTGTAGATCTAATATTCCGAGTCTTAAATGCAGCGTATTTAGTACATTATGGTCAATATATAGAATTAACAAATGAATTGAAAATTTTTTTCTAGAAAAAGAAAACAATGTTTAAACAAGCGAGAATGTTATATTCGGCTTGGCCGAATCTATATACCCACCATCAACTTTTGCAAATTTTTCGTTATTTGGGAGGTAGGCGGTAAAGTGGGCGGACCTCGCCCATTATTTGTTTCCAATTTTACATTGGTCCTTGAACTATTTGTACAAAATTTCGATGACGTTTCACCTTATGTGGGAGGTGGGCGGTAATGTGGGCGGACCACGCCCATTTTTGGTTTCCAAGTTTATATCGACGCTCGAACTCTCTGTACAAAATTTTTTTGTCGTGCATGCTTTTGTTTAAGAAATATCAGCAGAAAAGTATGAAATGTAGCTTCAACGAACACCCTGTGCTTCTAGTATTTAGCCCATAACATTTTTGTTTATTAAACTATTTTTTCATTTTCAATACCAAACAAACCTTAAATAAGAAAAATATTTGAGCCAATTTTCCCTTTGTTGTCCCGTTCGAGCCCTATCCTGCTTTCAACAGACAGACAGACGGACGAACATGGCTAGATCGACTTAGAATCTAACCAGGACCCAGAAAATATATACATTATGGGGTCTTAAATGATTTTTTTTTGACATGTTACACACGGAATGAATGATACTCCCCATTTTTTTTTTTTTTTTTATAAATAAAAAAACCTGTATATTTTACCTATTTTTATATAAAATAGTTAAAATTCTGCAGTCCTGTTGGGCTAGTTTTTAATTCTAAAATCATTTTCGTGAAGATACCTTTCATAAAAGTGTAAAACTATTTATTATACGTTCTCAAAGAAACTTTTATCTTAGAAAAAAAGTGTATAGACACTAAGTATTTTTTTCATAGTTCTTATCGAAAAATTTTCTATAGAGAATTCTAAGAATTTTAACTTTTACAAAAAAATGTTATGAGGTTTAAAATATGACGTTTGAATCATAGTCTAATTAAAAGTTTATGTTTTAGTCATATCATATTCAATATTTGAATCATTAATCCACATAACTTTCAAGACCCACAATACGACCTAAATATTATACAATAACTAACAGACTAAGGAATTGTATAAAAGTATTCCACAAACTAGTCGTAGAATAGATTCATCAGTGTTGTAAATATACTTTTTTAATATATGTATATACTAAAGGGCTGCATGAATGCCGAAAAATGAATGCTGAATACATTCATCGTAAAAACAGTTAGTTCATGTTGTGTGCTTTTTCATTGTGAAATGAATGAATGAATGAATGAGTATTATCCACAATAACTGACCACGAAAACTCAAAACATATGAGTAGAGAATGCAAAACCATATAGTACAGAACCTATGTGAGTTGTGTGGATATGTTGTATACGATTTCATTGTGCAATGAAATAGATAATTCATTGTATTTTCTTTTTCGTTTTTGTTTTGATTTGTATATAAAAAGTGCGTGGCAAAAGCAAAGACAAAATCCACCACCAAAGAAGCACAAAAAAAAGATCAAAAGCCATATATGAGTTCGTACATGTATGTACTACCCATAAAGAAATACAAAAAATACAGAGCAATACATTAGTTTATACATGTGTGTTCTTTTTATAACGTTCTTTAATTTGAAGTTTTGGTTGTTTGTTTACTAATGGACGAGTTGTGACCTTTTTGTTACTGTAGGGTATAGCATACGTGTTTTGTTGTTGAAATACGTTGATTCGCACCGAGTTGATTATACCTTTCTCAGTGACATATCTACTTTTAAAAAGGTCAATTTATATCTTAAACTTTATAAATTTAATTTAAATGTTATATGAAAATTTGATAATTGTTTAAGAAATTATTATTTGATTTTTATTGAAAGTAAAATTTTCCATTATTTTGTTTTGTATTTCTCTGATGAAAATAAGTTTTATTTCTGTTAAACTAATAATTATTATTTCAGGCTTTTATATATAATATAATAAGTTTTGAATGTTTGTGAATATTTTCATCTAAAATATTTGTTAAAAATAAATTATTTTATGTAGTTTATTTATATTTTAGATGTAAAATAAAAAATATAAAATATTCTTCAATTGCTTGAAAATAATTTGAAATAAAATTTTTTAAATATTTTTCTATTTGTCATATAAAATAAAAATTTTAAATCAAATTCCAAAGTCTTCAACTAAATTGAAAATATACATATCTTATTTCCTTAGGTTGAATACAATTAATCTATATTTTATATTCAATTTTAAAAAATCTTTTTCAAAACATTTAAATTTTTCTATTCTTAGAAAATATTTGAATATTTTTGATCATCATTAATATTTTGTAATATTTTTAAATTTGACTGGAATAATAAAAATAAGTAATATTTTCATTTTTATACTTAAATATTTGAAAAAAACTATGTAACTTTTTTTTCAAACCTTCTGTGGCTGAATATTTTTAATTCTTTGGAATTTTTGCTTAATAAAATTATTTTTTTTTTCTATTTAAATATATTGTTTTGCAATCAAAATCATAAAAATTTGTTGAATTTTTTTCATTTAAATAAAATATATATGAAAATTATTTAAGATTACAATAATCATATAAAAACGTATGAATATCTTCTTAAGAAAAAAATATTTGTTTTAATTTTGATTAAATTAAATATGTTCTTCTTTAATTATTATTTTTTTTTTAATAAAATAGAAAATTATAACAAATTTAATTGATGTATTATAAATAAAAATACAATTAAAATATCCCAATATTTCATTTTGTAACTATATCAATATGTAAAATCATCACATCCATCACATAAAGCATAAACATTCATAGTATCTACTGATAATTCGAATTATTCATGAAAATGGTCGTACACTGAGTGAAGTTGATACGAACAGCGAAAAAAAACTCACAACGAAGTAACTGTTAGCCTACGATCATTGCCAAAACATACACAGAATTGATTTTTTATTTTCGTTTTATCTACTCACACTTTCTTATAATGAATGAATGGTATACTTATCTATACACATAATTTTTCACTATAACAGAGTTCATTGAAGTGAATGTTTTACGCCGGCAAGAAAATTAATGTGTTTGCGCAGCCCTTTAGTATATACATATTTACACACTTGTATGTACATATGTAAGTGATTTTATATCAGAATATATTTAATTATAAATAATCCCAGAGAACCATTAAATATAATTATATAAATAACAATTGTTAGGAAAGACCGATATATGTACGTACATGTGTATATGTATAAAAGAACATATGTACGTATAAAACCGAAATTTAATTTTTATATAGAACTAACGTACGTCGTGACCACATCAAAATATTTTTATTTTTTAATTTACGACTTAGTAAGAGCACTTTTCTATTTGCCTTTTGATATTTTGATAATTAATCATACAATAATTTAACAAACTAACCATTAAACCAGGAATGAGTATGAATTAAGACTCAAATTACATTTAAATTGATTTGTTCAACAATTATGGATGGTATGACATTGTATTTTTGTGCTGCTAGTTAATGGATTTAAAGAAAATACTCCTTCCCGTTAGTAAATCCGCACATATATACGTACATAAGTATATATGTATTGCATATATATATATCTATATATATATATATATATCTATATATATATATCTATATATATATATATCTATATATATATATCTATATATATATATATATATATATATATATATATATATATATATATATATATATATATATATATATATATATATATATATATAGATATATATATATAAAATTTCGTTTACACTTTGGTGTAAAGATATTGAAGCATAGAGAAGAAGATAATCCCTATTTATTATAATTTTTATTTTTAATCAAGAAATATAATGTAAATTTCTTTGATACTGAATTTGTTAGAATTACAAATATGAGTGATAAAATGCAATAGGAAATTTGATAATTTCACAAGAAAATTCATACATGTATATAATATCAAAACAAAAACCACCTTAAATTTTTTAATTTAATTAAATAAAGTTGAATGAAATTTCAAAATTTATATGTACATATTTGAGTAAAAACAAAAAACACTAGTCATTAAAATAAATAACGGGCATACTTAGTCCTTTGAGAACACAATACATGTCTAGTCAGTTGAGTAAAAATAAATATGTTGTAGTTTTTCCACTCCCACCAATAATTTCATAAATAAATAAACTTTAATTATTCCCATTTATCCTGTAGCATAAAAACCCACAACATAAACTTTAATATTAATTCATTGATTTTTCAATCGTTTTCTAAGTAATTTATTTAACTACTAGTACGTGTTTAGTATATGTTTCGTTATCTCTGTATGTGTTAATGGCTAATAGAAGAAATATAAATAAAATGAAAAAAGTTGGAGAATATAGGCATTGTCCTTTATTTTTATCACAACATTCACATACATATATACATACACATAGATACGCAATAAATAAAGGACTTTTTTTATTCGTATTGTCATACATGTGTTGAGTGGTCGTTATGAGGTGTCAACAATTTCAAAAATTGATTGAGGTTTTCAGTTCTATTTATTATCAGAGAAATTTCTATTATTTATATACACACATATATGGGCAGTTCTCTTTTTACGTTTGCCTTTATGAAACCGACCTTCAACCTCAAATATTTTTTTTAAATTCTGACTTTTTTAAACAACTTTTGATGCTATTATATTAACAACACTTGTGTAACAAAAAAAAAAAATCAAGACCTGAAACGGTTCCATGTGGTGCCGGCAAGCACCCAAAGTCAAAAATTCCAAAAAAAAAAGTGTTTGAAACTAACAAGTTTTTTTTATTTCTTTTTCTTGCTGTAGTCGCAAATTTTAGCATCAATGTCCAATTCTTCTAATGTATACTATAAACACTTGTAGAAAAGAACCAGCATGGATTTAATTAGCGAGCAATTAACCAGTGACAAATTGTGTTGTGTAAAAATCGTGAAACCAAATTTTAAAAAATTTTAAAATTTTACAGTTTTCTCACTGGGGATTTTACGCCGTTTCAGATATTTCAAAATTCAAAACAGAGCCTAATAGCTCTTGAAATTATGCATCATTTGACATATATATCATTAATGTGCTTTCAATAGAAATGCTGTTGGAGGTACCCAAACTTGGAGAGAAAAAACGTGAATGGCTCCAAGAGGTGCCTTTTTCGCGAGTCACACTCGCAACGTTATTTCAGTGAAGCTAGAGTATAGCGTTATCAAAGAAGGTTTCCAAATGATATTTAAAAAACCTTGTGGCGTTTTAAAATATTAATTTGCTAAACGTGTAAAGCTATTTTAAAGAATTCAGCAATTTTGCATATTTTTTTATAGCGGATGTTGGCGTTATAAATTTATTTTAAACTGAAATAAGTTCCTGTGTAAAGTTTTACTTACGCAGAAAATATAATTTCACTAAAAATATTCATCAACGGTTTTCATGAGTTAAGAACGCGATGTTTTTAGTTTTACATTAATTGTTGAGGCACACCCAAGGCGTTAATCAAAAATGGCGATGATAAATGTCAATCTGTAGCTGTTTTAATACCATATATCAAAATCAATATGGCGTTCGAAAAAAAGTACGATTTTTCATTTAATGCAACTTTAGAGATTTCAGTAAGTGCAATTAAAAAATGTATATAAATGACATTGTCTTATGACTTATTTAAAAAAAATTATGAATTTTGCAATAAATGGATGAATGGATGAACACAACTACATCACTAAAAACTGAATTTTGCAAATTTTAGAAGAAGGTTTAATAATTAATAAATCGCTAATATATCCACGTATATCGCGATATTTTTAATTTTGTAAAATACATAAATGCAATACTTTTTGATTTAGGACTATAAATATAATTTTGGCAATTTTTTTTTTTTTATAAATTTTTATCTTAAACCGCCATAACATTGATGACGTTCGGTAAGTCATTCACGAGAACAGATCTGTGTTCCACTGGAGCCAAGGAATATTGGTACTAATAAATATCGTTAATGTGCCATTTAAAAATTTTGAAGAATTTCCCATATATGTATATACATATGCTTGTATGTATTAGATTGTAAACAAATGACGTATTAAGGACATACTTTAATATATAAATATTTACGGGAAATATTAATTTCATTACAATTTATTTAGGTCATATGCATAGATATCTATAAATTTATTTTTTTTTTATTTTTTTTATAAAAAATGAGACTTATTTCTTTTAACCTAAATAGAATTGTCTTATCATTTTGGTTTGTATTCAATGAAAACTTTTGTAAACACTTTTTTATTTTATTTTTTTTATGTAATAATTGCGTTGTAATGATAGTTTTGCATTTTCTATACCGTTCACCAGCAATTTGTTGCAAAAGTTATTATTTTTTTTAATATAAATATAAAATATAATATAAAAAAAATTAACATACATATATGTAAATTATATATGTATACTTATATATTATATACATATGCAATACAAAATATTTCAACACAAATTTACAAAACTAAATTTAATAAATGAATCAATAAATTTTAACTAAAATGTTTGAAACACACACAGCTTTTAAAGATGTGACATCAAACAAAGAAGAAACAAAAATAAAATACAGCAATAAAAATAAATGTTTGAAAAATATACATTTTTCCCTACAGTAAAAATCGAAAACTATAAAAATAAAATCATTTCAAATGCAACAACTTATTGTCATGACTCATAAACAACAAACAAATAAAGTAATTCAGATAGTCAAATCAACCAACTGAACAAAATATTTTTACTTATAAATCTTGGCGATTTGTTTTATTTTCGATTTTCACTCCGTTTTCTGCTGTACAAATATTTTTTCTCATAGAAAAAATTTATCTTCATATATAGAAAACACATTTGTTGATTTTGTTTGGATCATATTTGTTTTGAGTAAGAAGAAAAAAAAGTAAAAAAAAAAATATTATTTTTTAATTTTAGAAAATATTTTAAATCCCAACTGAAAATGTGATTTTGCGTACAATGACATTTAATATAAATGCATGTAAAGGGTACGTAAGTGGACAATTTCCAATTAGGATTGGTAATGAAATGTTTATGTGACATTGTTAAATTGTCCTTATCTGTAAATTGTCCAACTAAATAAAATAGAAAAATGTAAAAACTACAATCCTTTTCAGTTTGAAATTTAATTTGACCAAATAATAGACAAACTGTTACAGAAGGAAAAAATCATGTAAGTATGTAGCATATATATTTATATGTAGGTAAAAAGAAGGGAATTTAGTATTAAAAACACTTTTTTAATTATGTTTACTAAATCCCTTATTTAAAGAAACTATTTTAAAAAAACGGTGCGGGTATGAACACTTTCATTAAAAAATATTTTGGTTAGCAGTACCATTTAATACCCATTGAACATTTTCATAAACGGAAGAAACAAAAATTACCTTATCATTTGGTTTTAATTTCAATTTCAGAAAAAAATTTTTTTTGTGAAAGCTCAGAGATGATTTAAACATTAGTTTAGAATAATATTAAATAATAATAATAATAATAATAATAATAATAATAATAATAATAATAATAATAATAATAATAATAATAATAATAATATGTGTCTATTGTAAACTAAACATCTTTAATAAAATGTTAGTTCCATTTGCTTCAAAAAATGCACTAAAATATATTAGTTTGTGTTAAAATGCAAGCATTTTTAATGATTTAAAATTTCCGGGAATGCGGAAAACGAAAAATTTTAAATTTCCCGGAATCCTTGGATGTGTTTTCCACTTACATACATGAATATATCTTTGAAACTAGTGTAATCATATTCGATAACATATTCTGCATTGCATTATTAGATTTTACACTTAAATCTAATAATATTGCCATAAATATTATTGTCATCTCTACAATTTTATCTTACAACCATAGTATAATTATAAAGTATACTCGTAAGAACAGCTGTTTTACCTAGCGGTACTGTCAAATTGTTTTTGTATTCATATGTAAAATTTTTTTCGATTTTTTTTACTCTTGCTCTCCTTCATTCTCTCATTTTTCCGTTCAAAGCATTTTGACATTGTGGGCAGTAGTTTTACATTAACAAAATACAAGCATTTGTTGTTTTTGTAGATGTGCGAGTACTTTATTATGTACTATGCTTACAACATTAATATCAAAGAAATTGTTTACCAAACAATTCGTTCCATTATTTTTTTCCAGTGCAATTTGTACTCTTTGCACTCTCAGCAACGATTAAATAAAGAGCGTAAGAATACGTGTGAACTCAGCCAGCACAATTGTGCTGTGAAATTGACATCACTAAAATAAAACTCAATGGTATCCCAGCGGTAAAATTTGCGAGTATTGAATTTTGTTTTTTTAAGTTTTAAAAATTTTACAATAATTTAAAATAAAAATAATATATATTTTATATAAATAGAAAAATATTTTATTAATAGTGTAGAAGTACTAAAAAGAGTTCTTCTACAGAAGGCCTGCATGCAGTTTTCAATAAAAAGGTCTTCTAGAAGGGCTGTATCGGGTCGCGAATGTGTAAGGCCTACCTCCCAATGACATCGTGTGTAAAAATGAAATGAACATAGAATGCAGGGAGAAGGTCTTCTGGACATAAAAAAGGCCTTCTAGTATTGCTCTTTACCCCTTCTTTTTACCACTGGGATACAATAAAAAAGTACCTTTTTACTTTCTAACAATATACTATATACACGACTTACATACATATGTATGTATTTACACATGTATGTACAATGTTCATTATGCTCTTTCGACAAAAAAAATTTGTTGATCTTCTCAGCTTAACACAGAAAAGAATATTCAACAAAATTTTTCAATTAATTTCTTATTTATTTTTTTTTTTTTATATACATATGTATATGTAACTTTAATTATAATAATTATTGATACAATAAGGGTTTTCATCCAAACGGATAAATTTACTCAATTACTAAATTTATATGTTTTACACACATGTTTCATGAACGCCACCTTGCAAATTTGTGTGTACCCTTTTTATTTTTCTTGTGAAAAGTTGCAAATAAAATGTGTTTCCAAACTTTTTTGTTTCGTAAATTTTATTTGTTCTTCATTTGAACATGAAAAAAATAAAAACAATTTGATTTTTTTATTTAAAATTTGTTTTTATAAAAGTAAAAGTTTACGAAGTAGTTTACACATTAAAATTGAGGCGTAAATATATATAAATTGTGTAAAAAATTTTTCAAACAAAATTTGAAAATTTTTTTACGAACTTGTATACACATTTATCAGTTTATGAGGTTTATGAGGCATTTATTTGATTGTATGAAAACCCCTAATATATTTAATAATTATTTATATTTTTTTTTACAAAAATTGACAGCTTTATAAAAAATTCAAAAGAAAAAATTAAAATGTTGTTTTAAGAAAATATATACATATTAGGGTATTCACTCGAATATTGTTTGCTCGATTAATCGACAAATTAAAATCAAATAATGGTTCGATTAAATTAATAACAAGAATTTCGATTAAAAATTTATTCGAGCAAATTATGCCGATTAATCGAATAATTCGAGATGGATTGGATAAAATTTTTAATATAGAAGGTGGCCCACAGAGGTTTTTGTCATTTTCAAAATGTAATAACTCAGAAACTAACAAATATATATTCACATTTCTTTTACAGCCTAACTTAAACAAGTCCAAGTAATATTTGCGTAAAATTTTATAATGAGTCGTATTTACTAAATTATAACAAAACGAGAGAAAAAGATATATTCGGTCAAGCCCGACCATATGATACCCTATACCGTTATGTACATCAAGATTCGGGGTGGGGTCTTTTATTAGACTTGGAGCCAAATGTGGACCGATACTCATATTAAGTGGAAAATAAAATGCGGAATATTGCGTCAATGCTAACAATTATATGAATTTATTCACTTTTTGGTGATTTCCGAAAGAGGGCCTTATATGGGAGCTATGGTAAATTATGGACCGATCATTGTAAAATTTGGCACTACCATTTATGGTTATATAAAACTTTTTTTTTTGTCGAATATTAACTTGATTAAAGTGATTTTCTGAAAAGGGGTTTATATGGGAGCTATGGTCAATTATGGACCGATCACTCTAAAAATCGGCACACTTATTTAGACTTACATGAAACTTATATGTGCTAAATTTCATTAAAATATTTATATATTTAAGGGATTTATGATCGTTAAATCCTTTTCCGGGAGGACATTTGTATTGGGGGTGGTGAAATAGTGTACCGATCACAACCAATTTCAATAGGCTTCGTCCCTGGACTGTAAGAAACTTGTGTGCCAAATTTCATTAAATTGTATTCAAAATTGCGACATGTAGTTTGATTACAAGGTTTACATAGACGGACCAATATTTTTGGGTGTTACAAACATCAGCACAAACGCATAATACCCTCCCCACCTATCGTGGTGTAGGGTATAAATAGGAAGAAAGAAGAAGTAAAATATTCAACATTATTTTTTGTAAAAATTATGGTTTAATTCAAAATAGAGCCAATTATAATGCCCACGAGTACATTTGGAGAAAGAATTATATATTTTAAATTTATAATAAATTTCTCTATTAAATGGAGAAAAGTATTTAGTTCTAACTAATTGTATATTTGACAAATTTATTATACAAGTTTATAGAATTTATATAGAACTTTATATATTTTTGCGCCGCTGTTGTTAGGAAATTAAAAGTTGCGAAACATTTGGCACAAAATATAACTAAAACATAATTACGAAATTACTATAATACAAATAAGAGTAAATTATCTTAAAAACTGTATACATTTGTATAATATTAATTGACTGTCTAGTTTAGGGATGTCAATTTCTTGGCATAATTGTGCTGGCTGAGTTCAGACGTATTCTTACGCTCTTTCATTTAATCGTTGCTGAGAGTGCAAAGAGTACAAAATGCACTGAAAAAAATTATGGGAATTAATTTTTTGGTAATCATTTTCTTTAATAATAATGTTTTAAGATAAAGTTGGAGGAATGATAATTATATTTTTTACTTCAATATTAATAAATTTCATTGTAAGGAATGCGAAAGTACATAAAAATAGGTTTTATATAACAATAAAGAACCATGTATACCTGACGTATTATATTTATTAAATCCATCTTTTCTTTAAGTGCATTTTTTCTTCACTCTCACAAACACAACCATATTTTTAGTCATTGACATCCCTAGGAGTATGGATTTTTAAGGTTTTTGAGATTTTTGTTGAAAAGTTTTCCGGTGTTATTATAGATGTTATTTTCGTTTATTCCGAAATTTGATGCAAATATTAAAGGCGGAATAGTTTTCTACTACATTTCTTTATTATGAGCAAGTAAGATTTTGTTTTTATCACAAGCCATAAATTTGTTCGTCATGAAGAAAACATTTCCCGAACAATGTTTTGTTGCTTGTATTGGGGAGTACGTGTATATGTTCTGACAAATTAAAGGGTGGTCCAGCCAAAACGTTGGCTGTGTGGCAAGTGGCACCATCCTGTTGGAACTACATATCGTCCAGGTCCATATCCTCAATTTCTGGCCACAAGAAGTCCGTTATCATCTCGCGATAGCGAACACCAGTCACGATAACTGCTTGGGCGATCTCATTTTCGAAGAAGTACGGCCCGATGACGCCGCCAGCCCATAAACCGCACCAAATAGTCACTCTTTGTGGATGCATCGGCTTTTCAACAATCACCCAAATGCTGCAATTTTGCACTGAGGTGAAAGTGTACCTCGTCGCTGAAGATGATTTTCTTTGTAAAGTCACTATTCACTTCTGTCTGTTCAACCAACCATTCATCGTATTGACGATGCTTGAAATGGTCCATGGTTGAATTTGTCAAATACTGAAACAAAGAAATGTCAAATTAAGTTGGGCAAAAAACTTGACGTTAAGGTGTAACTCACATTATGGTATGCACGACCACCCTTTATAATTTATTTAATTTTTTTGCCGCCAGTATCGTTTCGATACCTTTTTCATGGAGAAAGTTGACAATTTTATGTGAAGAATAAGACATTAAAGATTAACTTTCATTTGGTAATAAAAATGGGTTCAATATTCGAACAAATTTATGGCTAGTGATGATATATCATTTTTAAGATTTATAATGTACCATAAGTACTAATGTCTCTTTCCTTAGGGTGAAGTAACCATAGAAAACAACTGGAACTCCAACTTGCTCACAAAAACCTAACTCTTTGCATGTGTTAGTAGAATTTTTTACAGAACAAATTTATACGTGTGAAGAGAATAATTTTTTGTTTCTGATCGAATGAAAAGAGTTGGACTTCTAGTTGTTTTCTATGGAAGTAACTATCTTAAACTTAAACGCTAAAATCAAATGACCTTGTTAACGAGTGTTTCCTTAATAAATATATGTAATTAATTTTATATAACATACGTTATATGTTTACAATATAATCATTGTTATATTTATTATAAATTAAAAACTTTATTGTAAAATACTTTTTGTACTATTTAAATATATACAATAAAAATGTAAACTAAAATTCTTGCATATTATTAAAAGAAGCGTGGTAGTAGTGGTATAGATATAATTAATTTAAGAATCGAATCACTAAATAGTTTAATAGATACATAATTATAAAATTTTCAATAACAGTTCTTATTAATATGATTAAATAAATAATTGAAATTTAAATCAAAATCAATAAATACCAGTTAATTAATATTATCACTTTGATGATTGGAGCAAAATCAATTAAAAATTTAATTAAAATAACAAATTTCGTAATTGAAGTTCATTTTAATTTTTTTCTGTGAAATCAATTTATCATTTGATATATTTCATAACTAGGATTGGGAAAACGGAAATTTCCGCCCGGAAAATGATCAACTAGCATTCACGGGAAAAATTTACTTATAGTCTCGGGAAACAGAAAATTAAAATTAAATTAAAACAATTTTTAATGATTTATTACAGTTTAGCTTGAAATTTTTTAAAGTTATCATCAGCGTTACCGTTGTGCGACTTTAGTCGCAAATTGACCCTTTTTTAACTCCCTTGCCACTTTTTGTGCCCCTTTTTTAAAATGAACTATTTTTGCAACCTTTTCATGTTTAGTGCGACTATTTCCCCCTTTTTAAAACCAACTGAAAATTTTTGCCCCATTTTTTAACGCTGCCACTTATTCCCTTGCGAAAAATTGGGATCGAATATAAATAATTTCTCCATATATTATATAATATATATTATATATATATTGTTATATATATATTGTTATTTTTGGTCCATAAAATGTTTATCTTTCGAAATTGTTTGATGCGCCTCCGTATTTTTATTAAGCATAACAAACACCTACTAATTATGCCAATTACAGTTAATTTCATGCTGTCCACACGATGTGCCTTAGCGAAATGTGTTTTGACCAAAGTGTCCCGTTTTCAACTATCAATTATTACACTATAGTCAATTATATTTATCGTCGCAAATATTGGATATTATATATAAAAATACAAAAACAAAAAGTGCAATTTTTGCTTAATTTTCAAAAAGTCCATAAAATTCTTGTGTTCAATTTATTTTTAATAACAAAAAACTATGTTCACGGAGAAATCCATGCCATTGCATATGAAACTGTGAATGTGCCTCGCGAAAAACTGACTTTTTGAAAAATTTTCGTTCTTGTTTTCCAAACTTTGAGTCTATCCACTACGTTGACTATTTCGGGCACATCAACGGCATATAGCATATATTCGGTTGAGGGGCGCACAGACCTCGCCCAAAAAACTGAAAAATTTAGAAAACTAAAAAATTTTGTCATCAAAACTCGACTACCCTGTAATTATCTTTTGAAAGTGTGCACAACAACAAAGAGAGCAGGATTTATCTGCAAAGTGGAACTAGCTTATTTATGATAGAATAAGATCAAAAAGATATAAACGCGAGAACAAAAATTGTAGAAGAATGGGAAAAACTTAAGTAATTTTTTTGCAGTTCTTCTTTGTTCTTGAGTTTTGATTATAAAACATATGGTGCAAAAATTGTGTACTCTATTAGTTTAAAGTCTTGTAAGTTCAGATCTGTAATCAATTTGTTTAAGATATCATTACCACAAAACATTTTTGATAACGGCCCATATATATAATATATTTATTAAATCTTTTCTCATCTTGTAAACAATTGATTGATATGTTCTGTGATAATTAAAGATTTTTTTAATAAAAGAACAAAATGTTGTCTATAAAAATAGTTATATTTATTTTTTGTTAAAAAAAAATAGTTGGCCCCTTATTTTTCAAAATCCCCTTTTTATGCGACTTTTTTAGAAAAAATCCCCTTTTTGTGACACTTTTTGAAAATTCTCAACGGCAACGCTGGTTATCATCATAGAAAACAACTACAACTTCAACTCTTTTCATTCGCTCAGCAACAAAAAATTACCCTCTTCACACGTATACATTTGTTCTGTAGAAAATTCTACTAACACATACAAAGAGTTAAGTTTTTTTGACAGTTGAGTTAGGTTTTTTGAGAGCAAGTTGGAGTTCTAGTTGTTTTCTATGGTTATTATTTAGACAAGAGAAAAATATCACAAAAAAAGTTAAATTAAACACAAAATTTTTTTCATAATACTATTATAATCAGAAATTGTGTAACATTAAATAGTATTATATGCATATTTCAATGAAAATTTCATAAGAGCCAAATCCTTAATATTTGTAGGTAATTATAAATCAACATAATAACGTTCCAAAAGTGGTACAATTGTTTAAGAATTACCTTGTTCTGACAACTCGCTTGGAATGTTTATGTTTGAAGTAGTCGAAAATTAAACTTATTATGGAGTGCTATTATCGAAACTCTAAAGTAGTTTTGAATTATGAAGAAGATAATTTTCTTATGGTGCACAGCGGTTTCAAAATGCTTTTATTTCTTAAATAATTCTTAATTCTTAAGCTTGTGAACCTCAATAAAATTTCACATGGCCAGAGATGAGGTGTTTTTAAGTCGATTTGGAGAAGCACACATTCCTAGCGGGTCAGAGTGGTTGTGGGTGGCCCTCAAAAATTGGCCATCTCGGGTAAGTCATTTTTTTTTAAGTCACTAAAAATTAATTTAAGATATGACAGAAAAGAAATTTCATATATAGATAGTTAGTCTTTTGGCTTAAAAGATATGCAGGTCGAAATCAATTTTCTCTCATTTTTAGCATCGTTGTTTTTTAACTTGGCGGGCTAATATTGATCCTAAAATTTTTATAAAATATTCATCAGGTTTCCTACATAATTTATATAATTTTTAATTATAATTTTTTCAATATTTTCAAAAGAAATCCTAACGCAAATGCGTGTGAAGTAAATCCGGAAGATTTTTCATTCCCGTTTGCCGGGAAGTTGAAAAGAACGGGAATTCTCAAACGCTATATATTAACTTACTTTTTGAAGTTTAAAGAAAAAAAGTTTATAGAAATATCAAAAAATAAAAATAAGAAATTTGTTAAAATTTCAAATTAACTTTCGTTATCTTAGAAAAATTTATAATCTGAAAGCTTACACGGAAAAATATGGTAAATTAAACGATTTATCAAAGATAGATATTATATCAATATCAATTATTCAAATTAAATTTTTCTAATATATTTTATTAAAAATAAAACAATTTATAGGCTTCCTTTCAACTATTTTTTATTAAGTATATTAATTAATAAAGTAATCAAATATAAATAAAAAATATAAATATATGATGAAATATGATTTTAAACTTTTTCTGTGTAGAATTTAAATTTAACTATTAGAAAACTTCGTTTTTGAGCAATTTATTCAATTATACAAATAATTAAAAGCATTTTTAAATTTTTGATTAATAATTAAATTGAAAATTTGTTTGCTTTTTTCTGTGTTAGCTCTGCTAAATTGATATTCTAAATTTCTCTAAAAAATTAATGTTGGCGCTTAATATGTTAAAAAAAAAAAAAATAAATAAAAACGCGTGAACAAAATTGTTGCAATATGTGTTTTTTTTTTACTCAAACGTATAGTTTCTTTCATATGTGTGATTTTTCTCAGTTCTAGTTTTTCTACTCAAAATTGTTCATTTTGTAAACGAAAAAATTTTCCAGGCCCATATAAACATACAAAGTACATACAAACTCCATGCTCATGCATTCATTCATTTATTCGTTTTGTCAGTCATTCATTTATTCAGTGTAGATTCATTTATTCATTATACAGCACAACAAGAAATTCACTTTAGTTTTTATTTTAGTTTGTGTTAAGTTGCCAATGAGTCGCATTTAGTTTTCATAAAGATTGTTTAATAATAATAATAAAAAAATAATAAAAATAAATAAATAAAAAGTCTAGCAGCAAAGAAAAAAAAAAAATTAAAATTTTGCCGCCATAATCTATAAAAATATCTACATAAAAATTTAAAGAAAAATTTAAAAGTGAATATTTAAAAAAAAAACAAAAAAAAAAATAATAATAATTTTTTGTTTTTTAGTATTTATAATAATATTATAACTTAAAAATGGCTTCATTTGGTTACATTTGTGTTTTATTACTTTTAGCCGTATTGTGCCTTAATACAGGTTGGTGTTCTTTCTACATACATATGTATATTTAGTTATATTTTCAACATTGTTAATATTAACAGCGACTATTTTCCTTAATATACATCATGTTGTATGCAAAACATTTCATTTCAAAGAATTACAAGTTACAGCATTAAACTATGTGGCATAGACATTAAAAAATATATTAAACATACAAGGAATGTAGATATTTAATGCAACAAATTGTAAACGTACACCTTTAATAATTCCTTTAGCTGGATGGTGAAACAGCTTATTTTACTGGTAGCAAAACTTTTACAGCATACATGTAAATGACGTTAATTATGTCTATTATCTGATGCTTTCTCAAATTACATGGTTTTAATATTTTGTGCATATTTTTGCATATACATACCTATTGAGTACATAGATATGTACATATATAAGTATGTGCATGAGTTGCAGTTACAGTCATGATATAATTTCAGACCCTTTCGTTAAACTGAGATATTCAATATAGCATACATTACCTTTAACAATATTCATATACAATTTTGAAGAACTCTTAAAATTTCATTGCTTTCGAATTGGAGTAGTTTTTAATTTCTTTTGACATATTTTAAAAGTCCAACTTTTTTACATAATAAAGACATTTTCCCAAATCCTTAAAATCTCTCTTATTTACCATTTGGACATTAAACAATACAAATAAAATAGTTTACAAGTTATTTTTAAAATCTTATTAAAAATCTGTCATCATAGATGAAAATATCCAACACCTTTAAAACCAATAAACAAATACATACATAAAAAAATTACTATGAAATCAAAACGCATTTAAAAATATGTTTACCACAATATTAAATTGTTTAATATTTAGAACCAACAAAAAATAAAATAATAATAAAAAAAAAAAAAAAAATGTAAAAAAAAAAAAAATTGCATTTTGGGCCATTTCGATTTATTTTTAGTTTTATTTTTTTGTTTTGTAAATATTTTTGTTTGACTAAATACTTTTGTTTGACTAAATACTTAACTATTATAGTCGCAAATGTTGTAGTGTGTAAATAGCAGTAAATAAATTTGTAGTAGGTTGATTGTAATAGTATCCAAAAGTAATTGGTAGTTGTCTATTTAAGCAACAACAATAATAGTGATTATTAAAATTAATTGACAGCTACTGATATTTTTTGGCATTTCAAATTAATACGAAATTAAAATCGCATTTTCAAATCTCCAACTAAGTGTAAAATAAAAAAAACAACACCACAAATCATAAAATAATCTGAAATAAATGTTCAAATGAATGATTCTTAATTGTGTTCACTATAATTGCTTGCTGTCGGATGAATAAAGAAATCCGCGATAATTACAAATTTAAATTATATTTAGTATAATTTAATATAGATTATTTTTGTTTTAATAAAACTTTAAATGAAAACATTTGTTCATTGCAAAAAAAAAAAAAAAATTGCATAAATTAGTCTGAATTAAATTTATTTATATATTAAGAGAGACATCGAAAAATCTTTAAAATTACTAAAATATCACGGTTGACTAATATTTGAGAATGTGTTGAAATTAACACACTGATGTTAAGATGGTGGAAATATATGATCGCATGCCTAAAGTGGGACAATTACCACTGATATATGTATTAAAAAAAAAACAATGTTAATTTGATTATAAGGAGAAGTTTAACAAAACAATACTTAGACGGCTATTTTTTCTTTTTTTAGCACGTACAGTCAAAGTTCGGTATAACAAATACCGATAAAACGAAAATCTAATATAACAAATGAGCAAATGTTTGCATTAGATAGCTTATATAATAAATGATGACAGAATTTTACTATCATGTGGTAAGATATTAAATATAACTGCTTTCTTTGTATTGTTCATAATCCAAATTGAAAATAGAAAAGTTTTGGAGGACTTAGAAAAATAAATTTATTGCGTTATATTATTTAGTTTTTTTTTTTAAATGATAGAAAAATGAATTAAAATTCCTTTTCCTTTTGAAAATTTAATTTAATAACTATAGCAAAGTGTGTCGTTACATTGAGTTTCTGCGGTATAAATCATAGATATAAAATTTGCTTTTATTAAAGCTAAGAGACTAATTTACCATTATTGTTAAAAATCTAAGTTAGTAAATTTTAGAAAAAAAAAAATATTTTTTTTTCTCTACCAAGATTTTTATTAATTAGTCCATA
The DNA here is from genome assembly GCA_951394005.1 of Protophormia terraenovae. Taxonomy (NCBI): domain Eukaryota; kingdom Metazoa; phylum Arthropoda; class Insecta; order Diptera; family Calliphoridae; genus Protophormia; species Protophormia terraenovae. The sequence goes on from OX596074.1 coordinate 152,807,052, forward strand.
TTAGATAAATAAAACTTTTTATTTGAGCCTTAGATAAATCTAAAAATCTTAATATTTTTGGTCTTCTTGGATTTAAATAAAAAAAAAAAAAAAAAAAAAACAATAAGAAAAAAATGTTTAACAAAATTTAACCAATCAAATAACTAAAAATATAAATTTGAGTTGTGGCGAAAAATCGCATCGAAAATAATAACGATATTTGTAGATTGAATTATTTATTACTCAGATATTACTGTGTTTGGAGAAACCTTTAAAGTTATTAGTTCAAAACAATCAAATTTTGAATTTTGAGTCTATTATTGCAAATTAACAAAAAATACATAAAAATATAAAAACAATTTTTGGTTAAGATTTATTATTGGATATTGCTGCTGTAGTTGTTGTAGTGTTTTAAGCCATAGATTTTAATTTACACAAATGGCCGACACTTTGTGTAAATGTCACATCGAAATAGTATATTTCTGTATCAATGTCATTTGTCGCAACTTAAGTAGGTTCAGTTTGACGTTTGTATTTGTTTGTTGTATTATTGGTTTTATTTTAATGCGATTCATTAATTTTGTTGCGTTTTTATTTCTCCATGTGTTAAATTTTAAACAGCCAGAAATACTGCCACATGCTCTCACAATTTCAATTCATATTGGGAATGTTCATGAGCGTTTAATTTTGGATTATTTTTTCCTTTTTTTTTTCTTTCTTTTTAACCCTAGAATAAAAACAATATTTGTTTATATGTAAATTTTACGTACACATAGATGTTACTCTAAAACACATCGGCTAAGTGCATTTTTATTATTTATTTGCCTTTAAAAAAGCTTAATGCGAAAAAATTAATTCAATAAATAAGAATAACAAAGATTTTATTTATGAAAGTCATAATAAATTATGATCTGGTGCTCAGCAGCAACTTAAGATATTTATCTGCCCATTAGTTTTTGCATAATGGATAAATTTTCAACACATTTTTCTCTCCTTTTACTAGAAAGATCTAAGTATAACGGTAATCTTACCAGCTCATAATTTTTTCTCAGTTATGACATTCATTTCAGTTAGAATTGACTTCTTCATCCATTAAATTAAGATTTTTTGGAGAATATTTCAACATTTACCCTTCCATTTTAAATGACATTTCCATTTTTATATTCAAATTTATACTGTTAATACTAACGATACGTAAAATTTACGTAGTAACTTTTTTGAATTTGTATTCAGAACATATTTTTAAAAACATATGTTTAAAAACACCTAATGAAAGTACTTCTGGAATTTCATACACTTAGGTTTCCATGCACGAGAGCAATAAGGATTTAAAAAAAACGAGAGCAAAAGCTATAGTCGGTCAAGCCCGACCATATGATACCCTACACCATTGTGTACATTATAATTCGGGGAGGGGTCTTTTATTAGACTTGGAGTCAAATGTGGACCGATACTCATAAGTATAAAATAAAACATAAGAATACAGAATTTTACGTTGAGGCTGACATTTATATGAATTTATTCACTTTTGGGTGATTGCCGAAAGAGGGCCTTATATGGGAGCTATGGTAAATTATAGACCGATCTTTGTATAATTTGGCACTATCATTTATGTTCATATAAAACTTATTTGTGTCGAATATTAGCTTGATAGTAACATTTTAATGGGATTTATGGCCGTTAAAGTGATTTTCGGAAAGGGGTTTATATGGGAGCTATGGTTAATTATGGACCGATCTTTTTAAAAATCGGCACAATTATTTAGACTTATACGAAACTTATATGTGCCAAATTTCATTAAAATATTGCTATATTTAAGGGATTTATGATCGTTAAACCCTTTTCCGGGAGGACATTTGTATGGGGGCTAGGTGAAATAATGGACCGATCATAACCAATTTCAATAGGCTTCGTCCCTGGACCAAAAAAATGCTGTGTACCAAATTTCATAAATTTTGGTGCAAAATTGCGACCTGTAGTTTGATTACAAGGTTTACATGGACGGACAGACGGACAGACGGACGGACGGACGGACGGACATCGTTAAATCGACTCAGAAAGTGATTCTAAGCCGATTGGTATAAATTAAGGTGGGTCTTAGACCAATATTTTTGGGTGTTACAAACATCAGCACAAACGCATAATACCCTCTCCACCTGTGGTGGTGTAGGGTATAAAAAATATATATGTAAAATTTACGTACATTAGTATTGCAGGGTTAAGTAATTATTAATTATTTAACATTATTTTAACATTATTTTTCTTGCATATGATTTTTACGCATTTTCATTATGTAGTTAAATAAATTTTAGTGTCAATAAAAAATACAATTTTATTTTATTTTTATACCCTACACCACCATAGGTGGGGAGGGTATAATGCGTTTGTGCTGATGTTTGTAACACCCAAAAATATTGGTCTAAGACCCACCTTAATTTATACCAATCGGCTTAGAATCACTTTCTGAGTCGATTTAACGATGTCCGTCCGTCCGTCCGTCTGTCCGTCTGACCGTCTGTCCGTCCATGTAAACCTTGTAATCAAACTACAGGTCGCAATTTTGAACCAAAATTTATGAAATTTGGTACAAAGATTTCTTTTAGTCCAGGGACGAAGCCTATTGAAATTGGTTATGATCGGTCCATTATTTCACCTAGCCCCCATACAAATGTCCTCCCGGAAAAGGGTTTAACGATCATAATTCCCTTAAATATAGCAATATTTTAATAAAATTTGGAACATATAAGTTTTATATAAGTCTAAATAAGTGTGCCGATTTTTAAAAAGATCGGTCCATAATTAACCATAGCTCCCATATAAACCCCTTTTCAAAAAATCGCTTTAACGGGCATAAATCCCATTAAAATGTTAGTATCAAGTTAATATTCGACACAAATAAGTATTATATCAACATAAATGATAGTGCCAAATTTTAAAAAGATCGGTCCATAATTTACCATAGCTCCCATATAAGGTCCTCTTTCGGGAATCACCCAAAAGTGAATAAATTCATATAAATATCAGCATTAATGTAATATTCTGTATTCGTATGTTTTATTTTACACTTATGAGTATCGGACCACATTTGACTCCAAGTCAAGACCCCTCCCCGAATTATAATGTACACAATGGTGTAGGGTATCATATGGTCGGGCTTAACCGACTATATCTTTTTCTCTCGTTTACTTATATTGAATAGAAATCTGGAAAAATCTAAAAAATACGGAAATATTTTTTTTCCTTTGCAGATAATTTTTCACAGATTTTCTTATAAAATCTCTTTTATCTAAGGATATGTATGATTTTTAGCCTTGATGAATATCATCAATAGTTAATGTCCATCCATGTAAACTACAGGTTGATTTGAAAGATGACTTAACGCAATTTGGTACCTAGAACTTGTATAATCCAACATTTGTCCATTATTTCATCTAGCTTCCATACAAATGTCTTCTCAGAATAGAGTTTAAACTTTATAAATCTCCTAAATGTGGTAGAATTCAACACAAATAAAATCGTTTGTAACCTTAAACTACAAAATACAATTTTTTAACATTGGACTCTAATTAACCGTAAGCCTTATACATGAACTCCCCTAAGATTAAAACTAGTAAGAATAGCATACAAACGAACAGACCTATAATGTTCTTATCTGCATAATCGATTTTTAAAATATTTTTGAAAATTTTCTGTAAATATATAAATGTTCTGTCTTGCCTTGAGTTAATTTTCGGATTGTATTTATGTCAGTAAATCCCGAAAATTAAATCCCGGAATTTGTTTCGTCCAATTCCGGGATTCGAGATTTTGTAATCCCGAAAAATCCCGGAATCTCTACTTTAAACCTTTAAAAAATATATGAAAATTATTTTGACGCTTTTCATTTCCCTACTCGGTGTTAAAATCAGTTTTGAGAGGAAACAATGATAGCAAATTAAAATTCCTTAAAACCAAAACAGAGCTAAAAAAATAAAAAATAGCGTACCTCCGCTCCCTGATAGAAAAATCTGTTAGGATTTGTAGAATGAACAGATTTATAAGTAAGCCGAATTTTAATTTCCTACCATGTATGGGAGCTTCAGAAAGAAAAAAAATGCTTAGAAAACGGCATATAAATCCGATTACCTCCGCTTCCTGATAAAAATTTCAAAAGCGTTGACTCAATACGATTCTTTAATTTATAATCACTATACATTTTACCACCTACTAATTCATATGTAAACGAGAGCAAAAGCTATAGTCGGTCAAGCCCGACCATATGATACCCTACACCATTGTGTACATTATAATTCGGGGAGGGGTCTTTTATTAGACTTGGAGTCAAATGTGGACCGATACTCATAAGTATAAAATAAAACATAAGAATACAGAATTTTACGTTGAGGCTGACATTTATATGAATTTATTCACTTTTGGGTGATTGCCGAAAGAGGGCCTTATATGGGAGTTATGGTAAATTATAGACCGATCTTTGTATAATTTGGCACTATCATTTATGTTCATATAAAACTTATTTGTGTCGAATATTAGCTTGATAGTAACATTTTAATGGGATTTATGGCCGTTAAAGTGATTTTCGGAAAGGGGTTTATATGGGAGCTATGGTTAATTATGGACCGATCCTTTTAAAAATCGGCACACTTATTTAGACTTATATGAAACTTATATGTGCCAAATTTCATTAAAATATTGCTATATTTAAGGGATTTATGATCGTTAAACCCTTTTCCGGGAGGACATTTGTATGGGGGCTAGGTGAAATAATGGACCGATCATAACCAATTTCAATAGGCTTCGTCCCTGGACCAAAAAAATGCTGTGTACCAAATTTCATAAATTTTGGTGCAAAATTGCGACCTGTAGTTTGATTACAAGGTTTACATGGACGGACAGACGGTCAGACGGACAGACGGACGGACGGACGGACGGACATCGTTAAATCGACTCAGAAAGTGATTCTAAGCCGATTGGTATAAATTAAGGTGGGTCTTAGACCAATATTTTTGGGTGTTACAAACATCAGCACAAACGCATAATACCCTCCCCACCTGTGGTGGTGTAGGGTATAAAAATATATATCGTCCATTCCACGAAAGAACACCCAAGAATATTTTGTATGTCTTCCGATTTTAATAATATTTTGCATACACATACCCTATGGAAAATTTAAATATCTCCATTTTTATTTTTTTGAATTTTGAAAAATTCGCGGATTTATTCGCGATTTTAATTTTTAAATTGCATATTTAAGAAGAATAAGTCCACTATAAATGTAATAGTTTAAAAATAATATTATCATTTAAAAATGCATTCATAATGTAAATGCAATTTTTGTATGCATTTTTGAAAAATTTCTACCCTTTAAATTTTTTTCTTCTTCTGATATAAAAAACATTAATATATTTGCTACAGATTGCAATATAAATTGTTCTGGGACAAATAGGTTCACTATTTTAAAATATTTTTTTTAAATATTTCTTCAAATTTTTTCATACAAAATTTTATTTTTTTTTTTAAATTTTTGTATTTTTTAATTTTTGTGAGCTTATTTTAAAATTAATTTTAATCATAATATTTTACAATTTGTTATTTGTGATAGAAAACCTATTTGTCCCAAATTAAGTGCTAATGTTTTATATAATAAACATATTTGTCTTCAATATTAAGCAAAAATATTTAAAATCAAAAGGGTAGAAATTTCTTAAAAATGCATCCGAAAATTGCATTATTTTCTTTAGCAAACAAAATATTTTTGATTTATACAATATAATTTACAATATTTGTTGTAATAAGCTTTACACTAGTTCTTAAATCAATAAAATCCCACGTACACTTAAGGAGTTATAAATATTTAAAGTTACATATTACTAAAAAAGTATAACCAAAAAAATTAAAAATCAAAATTTTTTAAAAAATTAAAATTTTCGTATGAAAAATATGATTGAAATTTTTTGAAAAAAATATTAAAAATAGTAGATTTTATTGTCCCAGAACAGTTATTTTTGCATTTTATAGTAAAGATATTGCTTTTTAACATATTAAAAGAAAATTAAAATCAAAAGGGTAGAAATTTTTCAAAAATGCATCCTAAAATTGCATTTGCATTATGAATGCATTTTTAAATGAAAATATTATTTTTAAATTACTACATTTACAGTGGACTTATTCTTCTTAAATATGCAATTTAAATCATTAAAATCCGTTAACAACTTTTTGAGATATTGGTGTTTAAAGTCAGACACTTTTGTGATTTTTTTCACTTTTTGAAAAATTAAAATCGCGATTAAATCCGCGAATTTTTCAAATTTCAAAAAAATAAAAATGGAGATATTTAAATGGCTCCATAGGGTATGCGTATGACAAATATGAACAAAATCGAATGGCCCTCCGTAAAAAAATTGGTATTTTTTATAAATCTTTCGTGGAATTGACGATATACATATATGTGCTTCTAAAATAAAATACATAAAACAAAAATGAAAAATTTCCATAATAGGGCCAACATTACATTTTATCTTTAATTTTCAAATTCACAAGCAAATAAAAAAAGTTCATACAATAGAACAATAATGTTTCGAAAAATTTGCAACTTCAAAACGAATGAATACTCGTACAACGTGCCTTATCTCTTCTTGTTTATAGCATACATATGTATGTTTTTCGAATGCAACATGTTGATTGCAACCTAATTGCAATTTTATAATATTGAAAACGAATTAAACACGATGTACGACCATTAATTAAAGGTAAAACAATGTTAAAGTTAAGAAGTATTTATGGACTACTAAATATAAGTTATAAAAGTTCATTAAACTCTATGTGACAACTGCTTTTGTTCCTTAAATTTTATAAGTTACAAGAAAAATAGTTGGAATTTCAATTTAAGACATTAGTAAGTATTATATGCACATTCCACGAGAAATGTTTATGAAGACTAAATAATATAATAGGCCCATTTTGACCACTTTCAATAGTGTTCAACTTTGGTCTAACTACACCAACACTGAAGAACATGTCGTCACCTAAAATGCAAAAGGCATTTTACCAAACCAATATCTGAAAAATCAGATATTGGTTTTTTACTGTACTATAATGCATTGACCCAAACTACATCTACACAAAAATTTCATATTCATATCTTCAAAAATGACATCAATATGAACAAAAGTCAAAAGGCCGTAACATCAATTTCATAAACGAATCCGTTGTAAAATTTTTGCCATTTAAGAGAAATTTGATTCGAATATAATTTTATGCTTTAAGTGAACGATTAACAAATTTTACTTAATTGCTTAATTTTAAAGCAAACAATTTAAAATTATGGTTACGGCCCTTGCATTTTCATACTGTTTTTTGTTTCTGGTATAAAATATGAAAGTGTAGTTACGGCCCTTTGCATTTTAGGTGACGATATGTAAGTACTTCCATGTTTAGTTTCTTCTAATTATATACAATTGTGGATTACTAAAGAAATAATAATAATAAACTTTTAAAAGAAAATTTTAATTCCCTACTCGTCATTTAATGCAATTTGCATTCTTTATTTACTTTTAAACTTCAATCAACTTCTTCCAACATTTTTGTCATGAGAAAATTGCACATGTTCTACACAACAGAACTTTAAAACTTCAATTGGAAAATTATATTGCAATTTTCTAATATTAAATTTACCGAGCATAATTGGACATCATAAATATTTGATGACATAAATTTAATTACATATACTCCTACTGTCGTAAATTCTACAAATTCTTAAGAGACTTTTGTTTAGAAATTTTATTCATACTAGCCTTAAAATGTTAAATGACACCGTGCATCAAATGTTATGTTATGTGAGTCTTAAGATGATTTATATTTATTTAAAATGTCTTTGACTTTTATTTTGATTTAATTTCGAGATCACAATATATTTTTTCTATTAAACGAAAACTAAAATAATAAATATAAAACTAAATTTAAATAAAAATGAAACAAAAGTTTTGCAAAAAATGTTCAATATTTGGAAGCAATAACAACAGATGTAAGCAATATATTGCTTACTTAATTGCATATAGCTTCTAAGAATGCAATAGCGTAAGTTATTGACTGAGTGCGAAAGACTTCCTTACCATCCACTTCTATAGCTTCTAGGCGGATCACCTCGAACAAAAATTTACTATAAATTTACTGTGAAGCCAGGAAACATATAATTTACAATCTGTGAAATATAAAAAAAACAATTTTTTGTTAAATCTATTTTTTTTTTATCTTAATAATTAATTATTAAAATAATTATTTTCATTCGTTATTCATTTGAGTAATCGCAGCATTTTTACAAATTAATCAATCACTTTTTAAGAATGGGTGTTGAAGTGTTCAATCTTTGTTATTTAGATACAATTTCAATTATATAAAATTATATACATATTTAAATTTTTATTGTTATTATACAAATTTATGTATTTATTTTGTACTCTCTGGTTTATTTAATAAAATAATTATCAAGCAAACCAAAAAATAATAAATAAATAAATAAATAAAAATAAGCAAACATTTTTTATTTTGTTATAAAATATTATTATAATACAAAAGAGACGGGTTATTGTTGCACAGTAAGATTTTTTTCGTATTGTATATTTTTATTAAAATTTGTATTTAAAATCTTATTGTTAAAATTAATAAATAATAGATCCATGAAAAACTTGTTAAAAATTGATTATAGAAAAGAAGCAGAACTCATTTGTATCCATATGTTTCATGTTTAAAAATATTGAAAGAAATCTATTTTTTTTTTAATTGCACACATATTTATTAACACATAACAATAAGTTTAAAATATTTGCAACGATTTACTTATTCATATAAATAAAACGGTAAAACTGATTACATTTTTAATTCAATTAATTAAAGTATTTTTGATTGAGGTATTTTTTGTTTGCCGAAATATTTGAAATTTAAATGGGGCAAAATAAATTTTATAACTGCACAATATTTTTTAGCTTATATGCAATCTTTGTGGTACTATGTATCCGATGGTTTATGAATACAGCTATTTAAATTTATTTGCAACTGTGTAATCCAATGATATTTGTGTATTAAAATTTAAAAAAAAGCTATTCTAAAAACTACACGACATTTTTATGGCCCCTAGAAACAGTTAAATTGAGATATTGCCAGAAAAATGTTTATCTATAATTTCTCAAAGAAAAAACCTTAAACGTTCTACACCGTCCATTAAATCAATGACAGCCTTCCAGGCATTCGTGTTTAATTAGCTAGCTCTTGAATTTGTTGTTGGTTTAATAGAAAAAAGTAATAAAGATTTTATTTGAAATTTTAATAATTTAAAAAATAATTCATAGAAAAGCAATTTTATATTTATTATCGTTCTAAATATTTTTTTAAATACAAAAATAAATTAAATACTTAAGCAGCGGAATTTGAAAACTGAAAACACTTCCATCATGACATTAATGTATAAATGGTTGAATGATTTCAGAAATTGTGTCATGCTATGAAAATTTTCAGATTTAAATTAATTGTGTGAATTTTGAAAAATGTGAAACAAAATAAAATAATAAAAAACACATTGTACATGTACTAAAAAAATTATTTATACATATTTTTTTGTATTTAGAAGATGATGATGGAAAAATATGATTTAATTTTAGTGATTAAATTCATTAAAACAGAATGTTAAACTCAAGTAAATAACATTCTGATGAATAGGCAAATGCGGCAGCAGGTGATGCTTTTAATTAAATTCTATTGTTTTATTGAGACATGCCATCTTTATATAATACAATATAATAAGTAAATAAATTTATTAAAAAAAAAAAACATTATTCATAAATAAATTATATCAGTTTTTGATACGCCCTTAAAGTAATCATTACCCTGTTATTTATTTAAATCTTAATTACAGGTTAATTTCCTTATAATTTAATAATAGTTCTATGTGATTAATAAGTTTGTTTTTATTAAATTTTTTAGCCGAAGCTGTTTTAAAATGTTGGCGCTGTTCAACAGATGTTTCGAATGGTGAATTTTGCAATGATCCCTTCGATCCGTATTCGATAACAGATCAACAGCGCTATTGGAGTTATGTAAACTGTACTTACTCGGTGGGTGTCAAATCCGTCAATGCGCGTCCCGTTTGCAAAAAATTGGTACAAGAAGGTAAATAATTCGATTATTGTATATACTCGTATATATATTTTTTTTTTAAATATACAATTATTGGAGGAATATGTAATGAAATATTCATTTTACTATAAAAGATCGCATGTTTACTGAAATGTTTGTTAAATTAAATTAAAATTAAACTAGTCATCGTGCATTTTATGGCGTATAAATCAGTTCCATATTGGTACGGTTTAATGGACCTCTAAAGTGGGACACCTCAGGCTTTTTTGTAAAAAATTAACAAAGTTTAAGGTTTAATAACTTTTATGTACATCATCCGATTTTAATTTAATTGGTGTTATTGTAAGATCATAAAAATTACACATATTCCTGGCGCAAGGACCTCTAAAATTAAAAATATCATTTATTTTGTTGTTATAGTGTAAAGAATTAAAAATGGGATCTCAATGGGATCAGAAGTTATAACAGTTTATCTATAGCAGTTAGTAGAATTTTAATAACAAAATAATATCTTTTTAGGTGTTCTGATACTTTTATTTTAAATTTAGTACAAAAACAAATAGTAAAGGATAAAAGTAAGCAGTGTTGCTCAAGATCTACCATCTAATACCCTACATGTTGTCGTATATGTTGTCGGGAGAGGGTCTTATATGGGACCTATGGTCAACCGATCCTTGTGGTACTTCTTATAGTAGTTTATACATATATATTTATGTCAAATTTTGTTTCGATGCTGGCATTTATGTGAGATTTATGCTCGTTTTAGTATTTTTCGGTAATGTGAATTATATGGGAGCCATGGTCAATTATAGACCGATCATCAATTGAGTGGAGCGATCTATACTTGTACAAAACTTAGTTGTGTTAAATTTTATCTCGATAGTGACAATTATGAGAGATTTTTGCAAGTTTAATTGGTTTTCGGGAATGGGGATTATATGAGAACCTTGTTCATTTATGAACTAATTATTATGAAACTGTGTTTGATGTTTTGTACTTATATACAGCTCATTCATATTTAAAGTTTTATGTTGATATTAACATTAATGTGGGATTTATGCGCGAATAAGTAATTTTTAAGTAGTGGAACCAACATGAAAAATATTATCAGTTATGGAACGATCTTTAAAAAATTTGGTACACATTTTTATAAATAAATAAAATATATTTATTTATTTTTATAAATATAAATATTTAAGACATTTATATTCGTTAAACCATTATTCCAATGAAAAAATTTGTATGGAGTATAGGGGAAATAATGGACCAATCACAATCAATTTCAGTTGATTTTGTATCTTTAAAATCGTTACAAACAATTTGGCAATTTTTTTAAAGTGGGTTACAGTGGATTAAAGGTCGGTGTTCCTGAAACTTCTAAAATAATACCAAATTATTTTTCCGGTATCAGAAATGTACTATATATACGTCTTATATTAATAAATAATGATCAACTATATTTAAAGTTTTAATAACTATATAAATATGCCTAAAAACCACATAAAATTTATTAAAAAATGTGTTAGTTGGTAAAGAAAAATTGTTGTAACTTCTGAAATCATTGAGATCCAATTTTGAAATTTTTACACTACAACGATAAATTTATTGTAAATATCGCGTAAAAAAATAATGAAAATTAAAAGACCATTTTTCAGGATATTCAAAGATAAAGGACATTTTTTCATTTCACAGGTCCTTGCTTCAGTAAGATTTGTTACCTTTTTGATTTTGTGATAAAGAGGAATTTAAGTTTAAGTCTGACGATGATACACATTTTCGACAAAAAAGTTCGAGGTGACCAAATTTAGAGGTTCATTAAAAATGTGAACCATTAGCGATATGGAGCAGGTTAATACGCCATATGAAGCGCATAGAGAAATAGATTATATGTGCTAAATTTCACCAAAATCGGAGATGGTAAAAATCGGAGCTGGGTCGAAATTTTTTGGAATTATCCTATATAGTGCTAGAGCTTAGATTCTCAATCATTGATAGAAAAGAAAATCAAATTTTTTAAATTTAAATAATCGATATGCTGTCGGAGAATTTTTTTTTTTAATTAATAGCATTGATTTAATATTTGTAATAAAAATACATATACATATCTAAGAGAATTTCGACATATGTACGATAATTAAAAGACGATATAGACTCTTTGAACTATACAATAAAATTTCTAGATATAATGAAAAACATCTTCCATAGAAATTAAAACTTAATATCAGCGATTTTTTATTTAAATTAAAATTGTAGAAATAAATAAAAGAATTAGCTATTTTTCACATTTCGATTTTTGTAGCTATATAAAATATATGATTTATTAATTTTGTTTTGCGCTGTAAATTGTTGTATTTTATACGAAATTGCCAACAGGTGAATATCTGACACATGCACGATTTATTATGAATTATATTACCAGATAACTGTCTAAATTTTTAGCTGATATTTTTTGGTTTGAAACAAGTGATGTGGGCGCTGGTAGTTTTCTTTTTCGTTTTTTGTTAAGTTTTTGACACAATTGTTAAGCACGCACTTGTTAAATGTAAATTTATGACATCTGGTCAAAATTGAGAAAACAAGCTACAATAGTGTCCAAAAATCACACAAAAAAATTCACAACAATTTTAACCACTTTGCGCCAAATGTTGCAAATACATTTTCAATATAAATTGCAACAAATTAGCGCCACATGCAAGCAATACACAAAACTGCCAGCTACAATCGCTGCTATTTGGAAACTATGAGTGAGTGAGTGAGTGTCACGGCACTCATTTGTGTTTCGAATTTGATATACTAAACAAAGGTGTGACCCTAGACAAACACACGCCGCGATTTATACAGATAAATTTACCCCCAATTTAAACTACAGGGGGGTGAATAGACACATAAAAAATAAACACAAATTCTTCAAAATAAAAATGAAAAACTATGTTACTTAAGCTTTAAAATTTTGCATGAGCAATAAATTTAAATAAACTTGACTGACACTCCAGCGGGCAACTGTTTACCGTCTTATAAGCTGTAAACTAATACATTATACGTGAATAATAAATAAAAACTTTAAGACTATATACATATGGTACTTACATAAGTATATATGCATTTTTATTTATTTTCAAATATTGTAAATAATAATTATTTGAGATAATTAAATTATTTTAATTAAAATTTTACCTATTTTATTATCTCTCAATAGAATTTTTAAAAGAAAACTAACAATATTTATCTAGAAAAAATATTAAATATACATTTTTTGTATATCGAAAATATTCCAACCACGTTTTATATCTACCAACTTTATTAAGAAAATTTAACAAGTTTAATTTTGAAAGAAAAAAAAAACATACACAAAAAAAGTTACATACACACTATTTAAACCATAAATAATTTTTGAACCTAAATAACAATTCTATAGAAATAAAATGAAAAAGAAATAAAATGATAAAATAAAAATTGTAGTCAGTAAAATTATATTGCAATTGATTTCAATCAAATGAAATACATCCAGTCAAATGTACGACAACAACAACTAAAATGACTATAACGACAACAACAACGCAATCAAATCAACAACATAAAATGAATAGATATATAAATATATGTATATACATAAATAGTTGTTGCATGTGGTTGTAACCATAAATTGCAACCGGCATAAACCAAAATATTCCCAAATTATGGTTTCACAAAACAAATAGTAACGAACGAACAGATAGACGGACGAGTTTACGCATTTTAAAAATATTAGTCTTATAATTATATTGGGTAAGAGTTAAAAAAGATTTCAAAGTTATTACTTTATAACTTTTGAATCTAATAAGCGAGGAATTTAATAAAAAATTAAATACGTAATTCTAAAATTTCATATTTTTTTATTTGAAAATTATCCAAGCTCTGTCGGAATTTTGATTTTTATAATATAAAAGATTTAAATTTTTTCTTTTTTAATTTTACCTTTTAAAATCAGGAATCTAACTATATCGACCGTTTTTTTAAATGTTAAAAGCAGGAAAAGTTAGGTTTTGCTATTCCTTCTTTATAGTTATAAAAATGAACTTTACAGTTTGCTTCGTTAGTTGGCTGTTGAGGTTTACGGTGATGTAGAGTGTATGAATTTAAAAAGGTGCAACAATCCACATATCCATATATATATGTATAATAAAAATGAAGTGTAAGTTTGTAAATTTAAATTTAATTTTCTAAATTTATCACATTAATATTTATGCGATTTACATGAAGTTTGGCACCTGTATAGAACGTCATTGGCTCTATGCAAAAATATGTTCTCATTGTTCGCCACGCCCACTTTCGACAACAGTCCTTATATATACTATAAAAATTAAGTGTAAGTTTGTTTGTACGCCAATCACGTCTAAACGGCTTCACCGATATTCACAAAATTTTAAACAGTGCCGGTGGTGGTTATAGGTTATGTTAGAACTCGGTTGGATGTCACGCTCATATTTTACGCCCACTTTTTTAAAACTCCCAAGCGGCTGAACCGATTTTCTTAAAATTTTCACAGCATCATCCTGTGTGTCTCTAAATTCAAATATGATATTTTATTTTTCGATCGGAACAGGGAGACTGGTGCTCCCCATACAAAGTAAATATTCATTATGGTATATCTAAAGAACTAATATAGTGAAAGTCTTCAAATTTCGTTCAAATGAAAAAATATTATTACTAGAAGTTATTATATATTACACTATGCAACAGTATTTTGGGGCGGAATCATTCTATTTTTGCACCAAGGTAGTTACAGACAAATCGAAAAAAATAATATCAATATAGTTCGAAGCTAAAATAATTTTCCATAAACGTTTAGAGCATATAACTGGAAATATTTCATTAGAACTTTAAATTCATTTATCTTACCTTATAAGGGGTCATTTCTAGTCCGTTTTAAGGAAATGACATGAAAGTCGATTTAAACTTAAGTTTAATGGGTTAATATGTTCTACAGATATTTTCTTCTTCAAATTTTACTATGGGTCTCCAAAGATAAAAAATTCATCCGACTTATCATATGTTGTTAAAAAGGAAAATTATGAATTTTTCCCACATTTCTTATATAAAACCCTTAAACTAGGCAATGAAATATATCTTAAAATTAAAAGTTTTGTACAAATCGTAAACAAAATTAATAATAATTTCATCAATTTCATTTCTTTGGATAAACGCTTCACCGTACGAACGTTGGACCTTCGGTGATCCCTAGTGAAATTCGACGTATAAAATTTCTGTAGAATATTTTAACCCATTAAACTCAAGTTTTAATGAACTCTTGTTTAAACGGACCTTAAATGACTCCTTATTATTAGAGATAGATGAATGGAAATTTCTAATGAAATATTGCCATTTAAGTGCTCTAAATATTTATGTAAAAATATTTGAGTTTGAACTATATTTACATTATTTTTTTATATTTATCTGAAACTACTTTGGTGCAAAAATAGAAAAGTTTAAAAATTTTGCCTAGCAGCGAAAAATCCTTTGGAGGCTTTATTACACATATCAAGAGCTATCAATTGCAATCGGAATGATTCCGCCCCCACGCCATGATCATCAGTTTGCTGCATAGTGTTATAAAACCCTTTCCTTGTTCTTAAGGAACATTTGAAATATTTAATACAAATATGAATATATAGTCTTATCTAAAAACATACATCGAAGTCAACACTTTGGAATATATCATTTTTTTTATTGGAATATCTCAAAACTTAGAGAATGTTTCGAAATCTATTGTCTATATTAGATTGTTGTTCGAATGTAAATAAATAAAAAGTGTAAATTTTCAACAAATTTTAATTTTTATTTATATATGTACATATAATTATGAACATTTTAGTGACAAACGAATTTGTGGATTTTTTCTTGAGGTTATCAGCAACAGTATTTTTCTTTCTTTTTTTTTTTTTTGTATTAGATAGATATTTTGTTATACTTAATAAATAGATAATACATAAGTAACTAAATAAAGTTTCAACTATATGTTCTTCTCTTTTATACATATTATTTGTAATATATTTGAATGACTATGAAGAAACTATGATTAGACATTAGAAAAATAATCGTTTTCCTATACTCAATACAAAATAAAATACTTAAGATAAGATCATTATACTTCAATTAATTGGAAACGTTCTTACATAAGTACAACGACTAGAATTTAACAACAAGCGAATTCAATGTGTACAGATTCCTTCATTAATGGAGGCCTCCAAAAAATACACGCTTAACGGCTGCTGCAATGATGCAATCATATTTTAACTACGTGTAGTTAAAGCCAATTCTACTAAACATGTTTAGAATTCGTAATGTAACTGTAGAAATAAAAATATTACTTATTAACTATGTATTGTAAAAATTGTAAATTAATGCCAAATGAAGACCAACAATAAAGAAAATAAATATAAAAATAATTAATTTAACGGTTGATTTTAAATTAATGAAACGAGACTCAATACATATAGTGTGTATGTCTCCTTTTAATTTTTTTCATTTGACTAATTTCAGATTTATTTATTTTTTTCTTTTAATTGGTAATTTAACAAAATTTTATTAAACAACTTAATTAAATCGTATTAAGCTTTAGTTATATTTTAGGTGTTACAGTGGACTTTGTGTACTTGGATATTTAGTTTTTAATTAATAATGTTTCGTTTTACTTTTTGTTGTTTTATGTTTTCTGTTGAGTAAATTGTAGATTTGTCTGCTTTTTCCATAAATCCTATTTATTTCGTGTTAATAAAAATATTTGTCTATTCATGCTTAAGAAAAATAAAAAAAAAATGTGGATTGTTTTGAAAATAAAATATTTAATAATAAAATACTTCCACTTGTAAATACATTTGTAATCGTAATCGTAGTATGTCACTTACAATTTGTTGTTTTTGTTAAGTGCCTATAATTCTGTTGCAATTACATTTGTGTGTCTATTCATTTATTTCTTTACACTTTTAAAAATTAAATTATTTTTAATAATTGAGACAAACAAAAATAGATAATTTTTCAAAATTATGTGAAATAATTAAAACTTTAGGAAAATTAAGTGCAAAAGTTAACGGATGTTGGGTTTTTAAAGTGAAACAACTTGTAATTAGAGTTAAAAATATCACATTTTTAATTTTTTAGAAATACATTAAAATAATTTTAATTTAATCGCTTTTAAATAATCCAATAAATAAGTAAATATTTTTTCTCGGTGTTTCGCTCATTTAAAATAATTCATTCAAATCATCTTTCTGTCCGTACTTTTAAATTTTCATCAAGTATTCTGCTGTAGTGTCTGTGCTCGTATGCTTAATAATGTGACTACAATAAAAATAATTATTTTTTTGAAAAAGAGAAAGAAAATAAAATACAGATATAAATGTCTAAGATTTTAAAATAAAAATTTATTAATTTATTTAATTTGCAATGAAAATATATGATTCATTCCATAAAAAAACGCCCAAAATTTTCCTTTCCTAGGATTTTGTTAATATTCGGCATACACATATGCATTTGAATATCTTCATAAACATTTTACATTTAAGTTATTGCCTTTAAAGAGGTCTTAATTGACTTTCATTAGAGCCACAAACCAATAAACATATTTTTTCTTTTTTTTTTTTTTTAATTTAATAAAATTTAAATTATAATTATTTATTAGTCGGGAATAACATTAAAAATTCAAATATGACCCTCTGAAAAAAAAAAATCCATTTTTATAAATTTTTCGTGGAAGAAAATTTTACAAGAAACTATAAAAACTTCAAAAAGTACTTTTTACTTCTTTCAATTTGTGCTTAGATTTAACATATTCATACTTCTATCCTTATGAATAATAGTTCCAGCACAATTTTTCTAATTAAAACTCGCAAAAATTTGAGGTTGAAATTTAGCTAAAATAAAATAAGGACTGCATTTTTTGGTCGAATTAAATTAAAGTTTAGATGCAGTTCTTGTAAAACATGTAATCGAAAGAATTCCATGTATTCAAATTGATAGAAGCACTAAACTAAATTATCGAATTATATTATCTTTTTTTAAAGTCCTGTTTACAATAGACTTATCAATTAATTATGTTTTATATATGGCAGCTTAAAAATGAGAAATAAAACAAGTGACGGATCATCATACCCCACATTATAATGTCCTATCTTTAAATCCATCTTAATAATGATTCCACGTAAATTAGTAGTATTCATTTATACTTAAAGTTGGTTGTTGGACAAATATTTTTTTGTTTACTTTAAACATCAGGGACACCCTATCAATCAGTATGTATTTTGTATACATAAATTTGTATATTTGAGTTTCTTCAACTTTCAGGCTGAATGTTTTTTTTCTTTTTTTTTTTTTTTTTTTTTGAGTTAGACATAAAACCAGATCTACTTTTCCTTTTTAGCTTTCAAATGTTCATATATTTATTAACATTTGCTTTTGTATGTTTATTACTTTACGGCTATTTGACTAACTGTCCGATAGTCGTCCCTCTAAGAGTTCTGTGTGCTCGTAAGCCTCCTTAAGTATTTACTGTATTGTATATGACAACTTTGTGTGTGTTGTATCGATTTTGTTACATACTAGCTTTTTTTTTTTTTTTTTGTAAATCACTACATCAAATCATTTGGTGTTTTCCAGCCTATTGCTGTTTTAGATAACTTCTTACGTGTACAATACAAATCGGTTCAAGGTTTATCATGCCAACTTTATTTTTCCATTTTTCAATTTCTGTTTTTTTTTTTTTTTTGGGCCTACAATGTCGCTGTAATATAATGAAAATAGCAACCAACAAGTTTTAAGCAAAATATTGTTTTTTCTTTATTATGTTTATATGTATGTATGTATGTATGTATGTATGTATGTATGTATGTATGTATGTATGTATGTATGTATGTATGTATGTATGTATGTATGTATGTATGTATGTATGTATGTATGTATGTATGTATGTATGTATGTATGTATGTATGTATGTATGTATGTATGTATGTATGTATGTATGTATGTATGTATGTATGTATGTATATATGTATGTATGTATATATGTATGTATTTATGTATGTATATTAGGGTGGGTCAATTGTTTTTGTCAAAACGCCTATAACAAAAACGTTATCTACAAAGAATTCTAAGAAAACTTTGCCAAGAAACTATCTAAAATAAAAATCTAGTCCTTCTCTGGAGGACCAAAATCACTTGTTAAAAAATTTAAAATAATTTTTCGCATAACAAGTTTGAAACTGCGATTTTTTACAACTGGAAATTTTTTAGGCAAAAATCTAAAATTTTTCTTCTCCTAAAGGGTTTTCATTTTAGACCCCTAGGGTAATTTTCGATTTTCGCTATTCTCACCAGAACAATTAAACCCACCCTAATATACATATATTTAATCTAATTTATTGGGTGAGGTAAAAGTTGATTATTAAATCTGTAATTTGTCAAACAAGATATAATTTCAAATAATTTATTATTAATTTAAAATATAGTAGATGCAATTATTATTTTCTATTTTTATAAATAAAAAAATATATCTTTTATATACCTACATAGCTTATTAAGGATATATATGTAGGTATATTTTTTCATTAATTCATTGTGTTCCCTTTTTAATTAAAAAAATATAAAAACATGTTAACTCAAGTGAATTAAAAAATAATGTGTAAAATTACAAAATCATTTGTATTTTTTTTTTTTTAACAAAAAATGCATTAAAATTCAGTTCTTTCTAGTTTATAGCTTGTTGATATGTCAGTAGTTGTAATTTGCATAAAATTTATCTACTAGCAATAATTATAAATTTAACAGTCAATATTTTCGTATAAAGTGTCATTTCGATTGACTTCCACTTAATTAAAAAAATATGCATAGTACGACTGTGTGATAAAAAAAAAAAAAAAGAAATGAATGTAAATATAAAAACCCGAATCGAAGCTAACATATACATACATTACATATATAGAATCCTAAATTGTTGTCCAAACATAAGAAGAAAAAAATCTTTAAACAATAATTAACCAAAGAAAAACATATAAATGAAAATTAAAAGTTCAAATGGTATAGCAAAACAATAAATATAAATATACACACATAAATTCTTAAATACATACATACATACTTTTACTTAAATATTAAATAATTTATGTTTTGTCTCTTTTTCTTTTAGTTTATGGTAAACGTGTTATAGCTCGATCCTGTTTCTATGAGGATGTCGATGATCCTGCTGACAAATGTGCCCGTGATACAACATCTTCTTATATTAAGACTGTCTTTTGTCAAACATGTAGCTCAGATGGTTGTAATGGTGTCTCAGGTTTAGTTCCCTACATTACATTATTACTTCTATCAACGTTAGCAATGAAGTTATTTAAATAAAATTAACTGAACAAATTATGGTCAAATGTAAATCTTAATTTTTATTAAATTTATTTTTTTCTTTTAAATTCATTTTATCTTGAACGCAAACAATTAGTTTTAAAAATTTTGAAATAAATATTTTATATTATAATTTAAATAACTATATTTTTTAATGATTTCATTCATATTTTCCAAAAAAAAAAAAATTAAATACTAAAACTGTTGACTAATTGAATGACAACAATATTTCTTTTTATTATTGAATATTAAAAAAAATGAATTTATTTTATTAAAGTCTACTTATACAAATTGTTAACTTTCAAATAATTTCAAAATTTTATAACAAATATTGGAAGCTTTTCAAACCTTTTCTAATTTTAATTGACAATTTAAAATGCTTTTAGATTATTATTTTCTTGTTTTTAGATTTAATAACAAAATTCTAAAATATAATCAAGTCCATAAGAGTTTTTAGTAAAAGTTAAGATTTGAGAAAACTTTCAATCAAATATTTCTATTTAAATTCAAAGCTTTAGTAAAAATATTTAAGTTAAATTAAATTGTAAGAAACATCACTTCATATTATAGATTTAAAACACATTAAACAGAAATTTCAAGAAAAATAATAAATAAAACAAATATACATATATATTGGTATACATTGAACTAGCACCTTTATCATTTAATAAGTATTAATTTATTATTTTTTGTACATTTTTGAAAAATAAAATAAATTTTCATATTTAAGCAAACACGAAAATTTTAACAATTCTTTGAAAATGTCTTAAGTGATTTTATTTTATAAAAGTTAAATAGAAAAATAATTAAAAATTAAAAAAATTAATTAAAGGTAAGTTAATATAATATTCAATAACATACGTAGCGTCACCTAAAAGGTTACCGAATACAAAATTGTACTTTTAGGACCGTAATAACTAGAACCAAATTGATAATAATTCTTCTGTCCAAACTAAGTTTTTCTTTAGAAAAAAAAAATTTCCAACATTGTCACTTTACGGAGTCAGAAACAAGTAAACACACTTTTTATACCTTACCCCACCTTAAAGTATAGCGTTTGACTCAGAATCACATGAAATAAAATAAGTGTTATTATATATTTATGTAAATAAAAAGTGTTTATAATTTTTTTTATCAGTAATTTTTTTTATTTATTGAATCTTTACAAAAGTTAAGTGAACTAACAATAATTAATCAAATCTTAAATCTAAATATTAATATCTATTTAGTCCAACTAACGTCGGACTAAAAGCGATTTTAATGGAATTTTAATTTCGGCTCAGTTCTGCGGTGTTTCTTCTACAATTTTATGAGGTTCATAATTGAACATAGCTCTCATATAAGGCCCACTTACGGGAATCTCCTAAAGTGCATAAATCCCATATCCATAATTAGCACACAGAATTCATATAAGACCCCTCCCCGAATTTTGGTTTACATATACAAAGCTGTAGGGTATCATAGGGTCGGGCTTGTCGGGCTTGACAGCCTATATATTTTTTACTTCTTCATAAATTGAATTTTAAAAATTGTAGATTATTAAAAAATAACAAAATAAAAATACATTTGTTTGTCCTCCATTAAACAAAAATAAGTGAACAATATGAAAATGTAGTATTTTTCCCGCTTTCCCGGGAACAGAAAAGAACTAGAAAAAAAAAAAAACTGTAGTGGAAACTCACTGGTGGGCAAAAAAAGTTTTTCTTCTTTAAATAAAAGTAGGTGGACCATACATAACTTGATGCGTTAACAAGAATCTGCTTTCACATTTTTTTATCACGTATTGATTATTTTATGAGCATGACTAATAGACCCCTTTTTAGGTGGTCAACACTTGTATAACGGATTATTTTTTTGGAGAAACCGGTTTTCGAATAGTTCGAATAGTTGGTATTTTGAAAAAACGGTTGTAAATTTTTAAATTCAGAAAAAACTGGTTAACCGGTTTTTGCAGAAGTTAATATTTCTATCAAAAGACTACATTTCTTAAAAAAATCAACAAATCTTATAATGTTCAAGTTAAAATTTATTAAACATAATTATTTTTAGAAATAACTTTTAACCCATTAAGAACGAGAAGGAAAGATATAGTTGGTCAAGCCCGTCAATACCCTTTCTATTTCATATTGTGTGCATCAAAATGTTGAATTTTTTACCGATACTTGTATTAAATGTTAACTAAATATACGAATACAAAATATTACGTCGATACTAAATTTTAAATGAATTTATATGGGAGCTATGGTCAATTATTGACTTACATTCATGAAATTTGGTGCACAGATTTACAGCCATATTCAAAAAAATTAATGTAGGTTTGATAACGAGTTACTAACTTTCTCTTATGGAAATTTACATACAAAAAGTTAGTAACTCGTTATCAAGCATATATTATTTTTTTGTGAATACGACTGTCAAACTTATATGTGCAAACATTCTTGCAACATTTAAGGGATTTATGATCGTTAAACCCCTTTTCGGGGAGGTTATTTGTATGGGGACTTGATTACAAGGTTTACATAGACGGACAGACAGTCAGACGGATGGACGGACTTCGTTAAATCGACTCAGAGCCGATTGGTATAAATTAAAGTGGGTCTTAGACCAATATTTTTGGGAGTTACAAACATCAGCACAAACGCATGATTGATATGATATTAACTTTTACTTAGCATAAAGAGAAACCATGAGTTAATATGGAAAAAGCCAGGATCAATTTTATTGAAACGATTCTGCAGCTGAAACTTTTTATAATACAAAATATTTGAAAAATGAAGATAAAAAAAAAAGTGAAACATTTAAATTAGGTGTATTACAGGTGTTACAATGATGAAACAAATTTCATTCAGGATAATTATTACTAATTTATTTGTTTAATCTTACAGTATTAATTTCGATTTATCCTTAAACTATATTTTTAAAACATTAGAAATAATACTTTATGAATATTTAAAAAAATATTCATGAATTTCGATTCAAATATCAGTATTTATTACATGTTTTTTGAAATTAAAAGCTATTTTTAAAAGCGGTTTTTTGTGTTTAAAAAACCGGTCCATTCGACATTCGAAAAATTAACATTTTGAAAAAACCGACATTGACTGAAAAAACCGAGTCGATCACCCTACTGTTGCCTAGAAATTGTTGTTGTTATTTCTTTCAACGGAGTTGCAAAGAAACAATCCAAAATTATTTATTAAAGAAATAATTTTGGAAGAAGTAAATGGACTTACTTACTTGTTGGGTTAACTAGATGAAATAAAAAAGGTATGTGTTCCAACCGTTATAAAACGTACAGTGCTGTGCAAAATAATAGACTTATTTTTTTTTTTGGTAAATATTTTCCATTATGAATGATATTTAAATTTATTTTTTTTATTTATTTAAGAACTGTACTAAAAGATACACCAACCACAAATGTTTTTGTTTTTTTATGACTTTATTTAAATAAAAAATTAAAAAAAAAAAATAATTTTCCTATGATTCAAAATAATAGACTTATACAATATTTCTTAAACAAATATATATATATATATATTTTTTTTTCATTAAAGACTTAAGCAAATTAAATTTTCTACTAATATTGAATATTATAATAATATGCCAAGTTAATTCAATCACCTGAATGACCGCCATTGTTGTTTAAAACGCACTAAACTCTTCTGGACATTGATTCTATAAATTTTTGGCATTTTTCTATAGAAATTTCCTCCCATTTCTTTTTAACCTCTTCCCAAAGTTGATTTTTATTTCGAAATGTCTTCCCATCTAGGCCTCTCTTCAGTTCAGCCCAAAGGTTCTCAATAGGATTGAGATCCGGTGACTGTAAAGGCCATTCTAAAACAGATATATTGTTAGCACTCAGCCAAGATTTAACTAATTTTGAGGAGTGCTTAGGATCATTGTCATGTTGTAAAGTCATATGGCATATTGTTGGCATATTGTTCTCCATATAGGGTAGCATAATATCCTTCAAAATATCACGGTACATTTCTTTGTTCATTATTTCAGTTATCTGATAAAGACGGCCAACACCATGCCAAGAAAATGCACCCCACACCATTATACTTCTTCCGCCGTGTTTTACAGCCTTTTTTGTATAACGATCATCTAGTTCCTTTCCGTTTGGTCTTCTAACATTTCTGCGACTATCTGACCCGAACAAGTTAATTTTTGTCTCGTCGCTCCATAAAATGTTCTTAAAATCATCAACTATATTATTTTTAAATTTTGTGGCAAATTTTTTTCGAGCTGCTTTGTTTTTTGAGCTTAAAAATGTTACCTTCCTGGCGATTCTACTTGGCAAACCTTTCTCTAAAAGTCTTCGTCGGACTGTTGAAGCACTAATTATGTTACCTATTTCTTCAGAAACGGCTTTTGAAGATAGAAATGGCTGCTTCTTCACCAGAAGAGCTATCCGTGAATCCGTGGTAGCGGTTGTTTGTACCACGTGTTTCTTTTGATGGCTTCCATTTGATCGCGTTTCTGACGAAATGATGAGACCTTCCAAGCAATTCCGCAATAAAATCAAGTGTTTTTCCTTGGTCATGTAATTTTTTCACTATTCGCCTTTCTTCAGGAGTGCAATGTACATTATGACCCATCTTTTCGTAAAAATAATATTATTTTATAATATATTTTCAACAATAATATTTCATTTACCTTATATTTAATTATTTTCAGAAAATTTATCCAAATTATAAGGTAAATTAAAACAAAAAATATAATCCTTTAAAATAAGTCTATTATTTTGCACAAATTATATTTTAACTTTTCTTAAAATGTTTACGAAAGAGCATAAAGGAAATAAAGAAACTTCTTAAAAATACCCATTATTTTTAGTATTGACAAGATCAAAAATAACGGTACCAAAAATTCCTAAGAGAATGTTTTTTAAGGGTGTTAAGTCGAAGAGAAAATATTTAATATACAATAGCCTATTATATTGCACAGCACTGTATATATTTTTATTTAATATAAAAATAGTGGTTGGTGAGTTTGCTGTTGTTGTTGTAGTTTTTGCAGAACTGTAATGGCTCTTAGGAAGTTTGACAGGACTTTAGGCGAATATCAACTGTCAACTTCCTAAATGCCATTCACAATAGCGAAGCCTACAGCAGTCAGAACTATGGAGGGTCATATTTATAAAAGGTGCTCCATATCGATGTCCAGGTAGTCATCGTGCCCGGGCCTCAACAAACATCATAATAAAATTTTTAATTGTTCCAAGAAAAATTGTGAAATTATAAGAGCATTCTATGAACATTTGTAAATCTTATTTACGCTTTTTTATTACTTAATTAGACAATGTACGTACATGTATACATGTACATAGTTATTCCATTAA
This sequence comes from Protophormia terraenovae, assembly GCA_951394005.1. Lineage (NCBI taxonomy): Eukaryota > Metazoa > Arthropoda > Insecta > Diptera > Calliphoridae > Protophormia > Protophormia terraenovae. The sequence continues at coordinate 152,832,868 of OX596074.1, forward strand.
AAAATTAAACATTTATTAAAAAAAGAAAAACGCAAAACATATCCCCAATTAAATAGTTTGTTCATTTGTATTTTTCCTTTAATTTTAATTGTTTTCTCTCAGCGCACATCCGCTGACAATGACTTTGTGTACATTTTACGGTCAGAAAAAATTATTATTATGATTTCCAGACAATATGGGGGGAATCGTTGAAAAGAGAGAAAGAGACAACAATAAAGGAAATATTTAAATGATTCATATGATTAAAAGTAATATAAATGAAAGCTAAGTAAATAAATCTCATGAACTTAATTCTGTTTATGACATAAAAAAAAGGAATCAATTGTATTATAACAACCACGCAAAATTTAAAAATTGCAATATTTGGAGTAGTAATTATGTTATCATTGCACACACGTACACTCAAAGAAAACTGTTGATGCACATACAAAATTTTAAATAGTTTCATGTAAACCATCAGCTGATAATATTTAATGCTGGAGATGTTACTAACAACTAAATAGATACCGAATATTGTTTCAAATATTTACTGCGTATTATTTGTGATAAGTGTTAATATATAGTGCCTTTTTAAACTTTGAACAAGTTTATTAAAAAAACGATTTTTTTATGAGATTTAGAAACACCACCATTATAGCAAAATTACCTCTGATTGTAATTGTTAATGTTATTTATTTATTTATTATTTATTATTTTTTTTTTTCTTAATATACAATGTAAGAGCTTCAATGTTAATCTTCATGTTTTTTTTTTTTCTAGTGAAAAATTTCATTGTTAATTTTATTTATTTTTCTCTTTTCTTAATAAACTCATATTGAGCTCCAGGCAAAATTTGTTTATGTGCATATGCTTTTCTATCAAACTAATTGATTGACTGTAATTAATTTACAAGCCGCTTATACAGATTGAACCGCTAGCACACTCCTTCGCTTGTGCGTTTGTTTCGTCAGTTTATTTGTTGTTACTTGCAATGATATTCCAAACTTCATCTTTTATTCTTTTTATTAGATGAAAATAAAAAATAGGAAAAGTACTTCACCCCTTGTTCTCATACTTCACTAATTTTAGTGTTTATTAAAGAAAATTGTCTTATGAAAATTAAATTAATTATTAAATAAAATATTATTTCACGTCCAATGTAGAATAACACTCCGTCATAGGAATTTATTCTATGTCAGCTTACATCATAGAAATTATGTGGTAAATAGTCCATTAATCAGATTACTTTAGGTTTGTTCGTTTGAAACTCTAGCAAAACTAGTAAAAAAAGAGAAATTTAAAAATAATGCTCAAAAATATACTTTTACTTGAAAAAGTAAGAAAACGGAAAATAGTAAAATAAATTTTATTGTCAATAAAAAATAAAATTTGTATATAATTTTTTATTTTTATTAAATGGAAATTTGGAAACATCACAAAAATACTAGCATATGTTCCTTTGCAGATAACTTTTCACATATTTTCCAATATAATTTCTTTCATATATTGACATGTATGATTTTTAGCCTTGTTGAATATCATCAATAGTTCATGTCTGACTATAAAAACCACTTAAGATAACTTAATGCAATTTGGTATATAGGACTTGTAAAATCTAGGGACAAAGCCTAGTGTTCAAAACGTGTCCATTATTTTACATAGCTTCTAACTGACAAACGTCTGTCTAGAATTGAGTTTGACTCCTATAAATCTCTTAAATGTAGTAAAATAAAACACAGATAAAATATGTTCTAACCTTAAACCACAACATAAAATTTTTTAACATTGCACTTTAATTGACCATAAGCTTGATACCATCCCTAAATTACTTAAAAATGATAAATATGAAAAAATGTCAATATGTATACGAATTCATATATTTTATTTAAATACATATCATTGTACCAAATTTTAAAAGGATCAGTCCATACTTGATCACGACTTTTCCGAAAACCCCTTAAATATGCATAAATTAGTATCACAATATAATTTTTTTCACGTAAGATTTATAAAATTATTAATCTTAAAACCAAAATTTGCAATACTTCATTCAAAATTGACCGCAAGTTTCATCAAAAAACGTTTAAAAAATTAAACATATTTTCTAATTGTTTTGTTCCAAAATAAAATTCTATACAAATTTAAAATTAAAAATTTCTAACTACTTTTGCTCGTACAAAATATTCAAGTAAAATATAATAAAAGAGAAAAGTATTTTCTCTTGAAATGTTTACTACTTTTACTATTTTCATGTACACTGAAACGCTTTTCGAGTAAAATACTTGCAAAAATAGTAAAACTAGTAAAAATAGTACGCAAACGAACAAACCTTTTAATTTTTTAAATAATAATCATATTATAGAATTTTCTGCATCAAAAACAGATTTTGAAAACTTTATACTTCAAAACATGAATTAATACACATTAACAACAATTATAATTATATACAAAAGAAAAAATGAAATAATTTATTTTTTAATATTATTCCTTAGTCTATAAGACTTAAATAAAAAATATTTACCAATATAATTTAGACGACTACTTTCAAAAAGGCAAGTAAAGAAAAAATGTAATAAAAATTTTATGATAGTTTTCTGTTAATTTGTCAACAAATTTGTCTTGCAATTTTCAAACTGAATCGAATTGTTAACTACGAATCTTATTTGGCAAGTAGTAATTTTCTTTATTTTTGCAAAACTTGCTTGAAAAACTCAATGGTTACACAGAGAAAACAGTTTCGTTGTCACAACCGAACTTTTAGCCAATCGAATTTTGTCGGTTGCATGTACCATCTCACAATTCGATTGGAAATACTGAATATATTATTGTTGGAAATGCTTTAAACAACTCAATTCGGTTATGATAACAAATAAATATTACAATTTTTAATAGGCTGGTCCACAAAAATTAAATTAAAAAAAGCTTTTAAAATGTGAGATTTCATTTTTATACCCTACACCACCACAGGTGGGGAGGGTATTATTATTATTTGAAATATTGGTAAAAATAGATATATACACAGAGATAAACATACATATTTGTAATTATAAAAGTATTTATAATGTAATTTAACAATGTAAGCAATTAACAATATCATCCCACTGAATCTATACATGGAAGAATTATTTCATTTTAATGTTGCTCTCTACATTGTCTAGATTCCGAACAATTTTTTTTTTAGAAATGTATTTATTCAAATACATTCCTTCTAAAAACATTGATAAAAATACAGTATAAACTCGATAATCCGGATAATTGATTGCAGACCCTAATCCGAATTATCGAATTATCCGGATTATCGAGGTTTTATTCTGACGTGTTTTTTGTTAAAAAAACTGTATAAGATATACATGTATATTGGTTATTTAATATTTGTAATAGTAAAATTATCATTATTTTTCACCTAATACAATTTATCTTTAAAAATTTAAACAATTTTAAATTCGTCTTATACTCGTATAAATAAGGTCGTATATACTAAAATATGTGATGGAACAAAAGTTAACTAAAAACATAGATATTCTAATCTATACAATCAAGTATATTTTAATCCGAATATCGAGTTTATACTGTATGTTTTTTCAAATTAATTTTTTTTTCTCTTCTTTTCAGATATAAAATTAAAATGCACTTACCACTATTTAGCATTTTTCATTTATTTTTCTTGGCTTAGAAATCTGTCAACCGCCAGCCAATTAACCTATAGTAAACCCTTAAATACATATAGAGAATATTTTGTATAATATGCTAGGCAATATCGAATTCTATATACCCATCAATAAACTTAAGTTTAAATGGTGTCTATATAAAAAATATAAATCTATGTACTGTGGCTAGTGTTTATAAACCGGTTAACCGAAAAACCGGTTTATTCTCTTAATTTCGGTTTTTTCTGAACCGGTTATTTTAAATTGTTCAATTTCGGTTAACCGGTTTGTTCGGTTTGTTTTAGTCGGTTAACCGGTTTCAAAAATTTGATAAAAATCTTACTAAATTTCATTTTTTTTTTTTAATTTTTTCGAAATTAAAATAAAGGAAAATGTTTTGGAAGAATTAAAAACGATTTTGACTTGAGTAAACAAGTAATCAGGTGATAAAGTTACAGGTTTTGAGTTCAAAATATCTTAGAAATATGTCTAAAATATCTATAATAATATCTGATTTTATCAGATAAGTAATTATGCACTCCATTTACAAAAACTTTGCTAGAAAAATATTCTAATAGAAAAAGTGAAATTAATTAAATTTACGCACTTATATATAGAAAAAAAATTGATACCAAGAAAAAAGGAATAAGTTTTTATATAAAATAATATATTCACCTCTTCAAAAATAGTTTAGTTCTAAATCAGTGCAGAAAATGCACTTGTGAATTATTAATTATTTTTTAAAAAAAGTAAAAATAAACGTCTTTTTAACTGGAACAATTTTAATTATTTTTCACAATTTGACGAATTAAAAAGTATTTTTATAAAAATTATATTGAAATTTCTTTAAGAGAAAAACTTCAAAAGTGGTGAAAAAATCATAAAAAGTAAGTTCTTTGAGCTAAGAAATGATTTTAGATGTCATTTATAAAGAACGATTTTCATAACACAGAAAAAAGTCACCAATTAACAAATATATATGAAAATAATTCATTCAATTATAAACTTGTTTAAATTTGCACCTATCACCAAAATGATTATATCAATTACTAAAAACTATAAAAAATACAAAACAGAAAAAAATTCCCAATTAATAAATTAATTAAATCAATCAAGTAGATGATTGAATGAATTAAAAATGTTAAAATCATACAAAAAGTTATTTTTATTTTATTTTTTCTTGAATATATTTATTAAATTTTGCTGCAAAATTAAACAACTGAGTTAATTGAAAAAAAGACGGTAATAATTTTTTCTGTGAATGTATTGCTTGGTTGAGCCTTTAAGCTAAAGGTGCATTTTTAAACCAAAATTATTTTTGTTAAGCCTATAATTACATTATTTAATTAAATGTCGGTTAACCGGTTTAACCGGTTTTTTAGTAGACGGTTAACCGAAAACCCGTTTTTTTTTTATTTTAATCAATTTTCGGTTAACCGTCAAACCGGTTTTTAGAAAAGTCGGTTTTTTATAAACACTAACTGTGGCGCTATCTGAAATCAGTATTACCAATAAATTAACTCTGAGACTATCCGAAAATTGTTTATTAAAAACTATCTCATCGAAATTTAATTTGCGTAATAAATCTTCCATAAAAAAAACTGAGGAATGCATTCGTGGTACAAGCCAGCAAAAAAGGAACTGAAAAAGAGCTGAAAAAGTCATGGTTTTAATATTGTTTTGTCATTGGAAGGAAGTACATAGTGGTGAAAAAGAGCTGCAGAAGTTCTTTTTTTAACCCATGGTTGTTATTTGTAGGATGTTCTTCTTTTATACTTCTTGTTCATTTCTTTTGAAGCACTTCCCTTAAAACTATGTTCATACAATTTTTAACAAAAATTCTTCTTTAGGCTTAATAAAAGATAATAAAAATGCTTTAAAGCTTTTAAAATTTAATTTTTCTTAGAAATTAATAGTGAAGTGAAAATAAATTAATTTATTTTCACTTTTTTGGAAGTAATTATTAAGAACTTCCAAAAAAGTTCAAAATATGCACTTTGTTCCACTTTTGAAGTGGTGAAAATGTTTTTTTTTATACCCACCATCAAAAAGATATATGTATATTTATTTTGTCATTCCGTGTTTAACATGTCGAAGGAATCATAAACGAGAAAACGTAATCAGCTGATTGCCGCGTACATTGGCCTTCCACTATATAGCGTTCCGAACAATAAAACGTCATTGTTACAAACAAAGTAATCAACCTAAGTAGTTGTTATTATTATCATAGTAACAAAAAATGAATTACTTAAACACATGTCGTTATCTCTCTCGCCTTAAACTCTGTGATATGTGTCATTTTTGATAATCTTGGCATTAAAATCTCGTTAGCCATTTTATTTTTTATAATTTCGATTTTTCCAATAAAATTTGTTTAATATTTCGAGAACAAATAAAAAATGCGTGTGTGACGGACATACGATTGCCAGCAGAAAAAAAAAATATAAAATATAATAATAAATATGTACTTGCAATTGTACCTCTCGATATACATAGTGTTTTGCATAAAAATACGCAAATAAAATTCTAACACAGGCTTGCAAACTGATCTCCAAACAAACGTTCAAATTTGCATATTAACAAAAAAAAAAAATCAAAAGTTGAGTGTGTGCGCTTGTGATTGTGTGTGTTTTTATTAATTTGGTAAGAAACTTTGAGCAAAAATTAGAAAAAATTGCACTAAAAAAAAGGCAAAAAATATTAAAATAAATGGCATGTATTTTCAAACAGAAAACAGCAATAAAAACCAACAATAATAACAACCAACAACATTTGAGACAAAATGCAACGGCACCAACAATAACAACAATTATTATCAACTTAATTTGGTTTAACTACCAGATTTGGCAGTTTTAACAGGTTTAAATGCGTTTTATGGTAATTTTTATATATTTCGCACAGAAAAAAAATCTAATAAAATTTGTTAAAAATGGTGGCAGAAAAATGTATAAATATATTTATTTTATGTAATAATAATTGTACACCACCTCGTAGAAGAAGAAAAATGTTATGAGCTTTTTTAAAAGTATATATTAGACATATGTATGTATATATATACAAAAAAAAAAAAAAAATATTTTGTCACAAACCTGGTATATATTTACAAATGAGAAAAATAGTATACATCTGTTATTTCTGTAAATTTCAGTTTTCATTTTATTTTTATTATAATTTTTTTTTCTTTTCATTATTCGGTCGCATGTTTTAAGAAATTATTTGATCACTCAAATAATAAGAACAAGCGCGAATGTTATATTCGGCTTGGCCGAATCTATATACCCACCATCAACTTTTTAAAATTTTACGTTATATGGGAGGTGGGCGGTAAAGTGGGCGGACCACGCCCATTTTTGGTTTCCAAGTTTATATTAATCCTCAAACTATTTATATAAAATTTCGTTGTCAGACATGCTTTTGATTAAGAGATATCAGCAGAAAAGTTTTTAGCCCATAACTTTTTTGTTATTTTTGTAAATATTTAATCGAATTATTATTTTTGTCTTAATCTGCTTAATAAAAAAAGAAAAAGAAATTAGTATCGGTTTTTTCGAAGACTTTTTTTTTTTTTTGCTGAATCATAAAACTAGAAATACTATAAAATAAGCCATATTTTTTTTGTGAGAAAATCATGTTGTTATTCTAGAGTTGGTGACCTTTAATTAATTAACTATTATTAAATTATTCATTAAATAAATTAATGGTAAAATCTATTGTGCGATATCCACGGCGTATATGTAATAGATGTCTTCGATTAATTACGAATAGAATCAATATTTTCTCTTCAATTTTCATATTTGGCTTATTTTATTCGTAAATACCAAGCTTTATGATTAAAGGTTAAAAGCATATTTTAAAAAACTTTAATTTTGATGAAAAACAAAATTCTCCGACACTAATTTTTTAATAACTCGGAATCTAGTGAGCACATAAAAAATACATAATTATCTATTGAAAGCAGTCAAGTTTCATCAAGTTCACCCATTTTTGGAGGATTTCTTTGATAACCAGTAATCAGAGACCGAAACGGTCCATTTTTATTTATATTACATTTCATTCTGAGGTTCTTTATATGTATATCAATACATTTCAATTATTCTCATTGTGAGAATGAATTTTCATTATAAAAAAAATTTGAATTGTAAACAATTTTCTTCACTTGTATTAATTTGTTTATTTTATTTTTTTAATTTATTTTCGTGGAGACTTTTAAGCGGAAGTTTCGAATATTTTCGAATGGTTCTCAGATTAATTTATTACAGATAAACACCATTACTATAATTGCTTTTAAATATATTATTTAGACAAATGTATGAACTTTCTAACAGCGGATATGAAAAAGCTTTATGCAAAAGATAACAGAAAAGCTTTTGTATATGTATGCCTTTCAAGATAAAATTAATCATAGAAATCGTTAGCTAAAAAAATGCTGATAAAAATATTATAAAATTAGGATTAAAAAAACAATAGGAATATAAAAAACGCTTTAGGTTAGATTCAATATGCATATTTTAAGTTAACTTAGATTCCATAATCGAACGTTTTGGACACCATTAAATGAGGGTGAAAGCTCTCTAACGTCATGGGCGTCCAAATGGCTGTTAGATATACACACAATAAGATACTAGACGACTTTTTGGCGCCAAAAATCATCCTTGAAGCTTTTGTGCTCTCTTTTTCCACACACACATACAACAAATATTAAAGTCCTTTTTGTAGTTAGTAACTGAAATCTATATCCATAATGGGATGTTACGAGTAGTAAGCAGCAAAGTAAAATTATATATTAGAATTGATAGTAATAGAATTTTAGAATTTTTTTTTACGCATCTTCCGCCCCTTTCCTCAAGCTGTAAAGAAGAAAACACACGAAGGGTTTTCTAAATATTCTCTATACATATTTGTGCTCCATATAGCAAAACATAGTACGTCATGCATTGAAAAACGAATGAAAAATTGTACGAAATAAAAATATCAACGAATTTTTCCGTATATTGTTTTTTTTTTTTTTTTTTTTCGTTTGAGCTTCTTCCGCCGCAAGTGATGGCTTTTACAATCAGTTGCTCTACAATTCACTTGGTGTTTGCATCGTAAAATTTTAAATTGGATAAATGAAAATAGTTATAATAATAATTTTTCTTACCAAATCAAAATCAAATAGTTTTAAGTGAAATATTCAAACTAAAAATATTTTAAATAATATTCAATTAATATATTTTGTGTAAAACAGTGCATGTTTGAAAACAATTATTATTTGTCCATTTGACATTTAATTGACAATTATTGACATTATTGAGTTTTGTTTGTTCATAAACATTGCTTTTGTTTGTGTACAAAATTACATACATATATAAACCTACCTACTGAAACTTTTTCAGACCTGGATTATATCAAGTGACAATCTCTCTCTGTACGAGTATTTTCGTATATTTACAAAGTATTTGTGAAGACATAAATTGTTATAAAGAAACGGATTCTTTTCGTTCTTTCTTTTGTGTAAACAATTCAATAAATAAAAGGCAAATTCAACAAAAGAACAAAAATAATATTGAACATGAAAGTAATGATTATAAGTCTAGTCATTTTGACAGCTGTTTACAAAATTAAAGGTAAATGTTTATTTTAAAATAAATACATACATATTTGAATTTTCCATAACAACTTTTAAAAAAGATTATAGTATTAGATATTATAGAAAAATGCCAAAACAATACTATATGCTTGGTTTTATTCCGAATTTTCACTCTGAACTTTAGTTATTGTTCATCTAATTTTAAGGAACACATTTAACTCCCTAACTCCTATACTATTTATCAGATTGCAAATATTAAGATATCAATTGAAAGCTCTTAAATGGGTAATGGGTAATGAGCAAAAATTATCAATTTCTTTATAACGGCTTTGACATATCTAGCGTACATATAACAAAAAATGGTTGGGGAAAATTTGACTCTTAATAGATGGCCTTCGGCATGGAGGAAGGGTTCTTCACTTTGTGGTATTTCCAAAATGTTTTTTAAAACAAAAAAACTTTTTTATTAAAATTTTGTAAAAAAATAAAATAAAATGTATACAATATTTACTTTTTGCATATAAATCTTTTTTATAACCATCAGATTTATGGAATAAATTGTGAAAGTTTTTAAAAGATAATAAATAATTCCTTCATATTTTACAACTGTCAAGTTTATTTTATTTTAAATTTTCAACAGATTTAAAATTTACTCGTAATCTCCAATCCCAAACGAAAGTCTCGGTGTGGTCTTTAATGTCAGTTTAAATTATAAAGAGTCAATAAATACCTAATTAGTCAACACACTAGTGTAATAAAAAGCAAACAATATTGTAGATATATTTCTATTAGGGTGACCCTAAGTCAAAAGTTCTAGATATTACCATCCCAAATGAAATTTTAAGTACTTCATTTTAAAACATCATTTTTTTCTGCCGTTTTTTAATATTTCATCTAAAGAAACAATAAAAAAAAAATTACATAACGAACATATTGGAGCAGATCCTATGTATTTCATTTTTTTACATAGACATATTTGAAGGAATAAGCTACTAATACAATGTAAAGCCCAATACATTTTCGAAACCTACTTTTCACTCCTTATGATCATATTTTATATTTCATCTGAACTTACACAACATAAATATTAAAGAGATTTCCATTGGTATATAACACCTTGTTTTTGGGAAACGAAATAATAATAATAAACTTTATTTTTAGTTGAAAGCATCGATATCTTATTTTCCCATAATATACACCCAGAGAAATATCAATCACATACGTGTTGAAAACGATACCATTCTGTGTCAATAGTGTATCTACACCGTATGTGTTTAAATTAAACACTGCGTGTTCAATTCTTATTGAAAATCAATACCTAATTTGGTACCAAGTTGAAACCATTTCGGTATCAAATTGTCAAATTACTTATGTTTTCTATTAAATTTGTTAACGAAAGGTATTAAAAAGCTGTTACCGTAAATTACCAATGTGAGCACAACCGTTGTTGATTTTGAATCGAATTTTTTCCCTTAGTGTACATATACATTTTTATTATTTTTGTCAAACTGAGAATTCTAAATCAACTTCCACACTATTTAGTCCTTTGTAAGACCAAAATACCATTGTAAAAAATTAAAAAAATATTTTGTTTTCGTAACAAGCTCAGAATTTAATATAATTAGAGACCCATTTAATAAATAATCTAATTTGTTTCTTGTTCTAAATATGTATGTATATGCGACTTATGATTTTTCAATCGCTGGTGGGGAGCTAGTTCTTACCGTCACTTTCTTAGAACTTAGCCTGGATTTTGTTATTGCCATACGCCTTTAGATTATGATCTCAACCGAAGAATTTGACGCACCCTAATACACATATAAGTATATACATGTACTATGTATATCAGAACTTAAAAAAATAAATAAATAAATTTTAAATAATACTACTATTTATAGTCATATATACAAAGTATAAATATATTAAACGGAATTAAAATAATACCTAACCACAACAATAACTTGTACGAGTTCTGTTTAGGTAATTTTTTTAAAGTTAAAAGAAAATTTTGGTTAAAATAAAAATTCTATTAATTGCTTTATTTAAGTGGGTGTTTGTTTTTGTTGTTTGTCTAATAATTACATCTGTTTAAACAAGGTCAATAATTACCTGGCGCGCGATTAATTTTTAATATAAACATAGAAGTTTGATAAATTCCGCAGGGCTACATGGTTTTCGATTAACCCTACATAAATTGTTAAGACATTATTAAGTGTTTTACAAGATTTAAATACAAGAATCAATTGTTATAGAAATAAACTTTGTATATAAAAAATATGGGTTGGTTAAACGAAATGACAAACTGAAACAGAAGAATGAAGGGTAAACGAATTTGTTAAGTTATGTTGTTAAAAGTTATGTAATAAAAAACTAAAACACTAAAAAGCAAAAACATGCATTTTCTAAACAAATAATTTATTAAAAAACTACTCAAGTACTTGTACTCGTGGGTAATAATTTTGAATATTTTTGCAAAAACTTAAATACAAATAAATAAATCGAAAATAAAAAAAAAAAAAAAAATATAATATAATAATAAGAATAGGAAACACATATATATTAGAGTGCCCGTAGGCAAAACTTTTGTAGGACCACCCCTCAAACGATACGTAAAACTTAGCTGAATATGGGAAAAATATTTGAAGTTTAAAATTGATCTTCAGTTTCCTACCAGCGATTGAATGTCACGGGTGTAGAACATTTTGTCTAAAAAATAGTATGGAGTTTAGTCTTGAAATGGGTATCAAAAATTCGTAATTTTAAGCCAATTATAGAAAAAATATTTTAAAAAATGTTCGCATAAATGTTGGTCCATAACCGTCATTTTAGTACATCATGCAAAAAAATGTCGATATTTTTCATAAAAAAAAATAGATAAGAATTTTATAATTTTGGATTGTAGTAAGAATTGTTGATAATATGTAATTTTCCAGATTTTAAAAAAAAAAAAAATTGTTCACAAAAATACATTAAAAGTCTTCTAGCGAACAAAAATCCCATTGGCAACATTTTTAAAATATTTTTTCCATAACCAGCATAAAATTACGAATTTTTTGATACCCATTTCGATTAAAAAATCGAAACTTTTTGTTTGACCAAAATGTATGGGACCCATGATTTTAAAATCGCTGGTAGGGAACTGAAGACCAATTTTAAAAAACGCTATTCTCGGGACACTCTAATATATATATATATATATATATATATATATATATATATATATATATATATATATATATATATATATATATATATATATACCAATTTTACCAATTTTAAAAAACGCTATTCTCGGGACACTCTAATATATATATATATATATATATATATATATATATATATATATATATATATATATATATATATATATATATATATATATATATATCAAGGTCTTAATTATTACAATTTTTAGGTCGAATTTCTTAAATTGTAACTATTATATGCAATTTTTATTTTTTTACTTATTGATAATTATTTGCTTTCAATTAATATGTTTTTATCGAAAAAATAATAATTATGATTGAGAAAAATAATATATATTATTTGTAATAGTTATTTTTTTACTTTTTATTTAAAAATCATTTTTTAATAGTTATTGAAAAATATAATCCATAATAGTTAAAATAATGTATAATTTTTAAATTCATGCATATTTTATTTGGGTATTTATTCTTTGAAATTTGAAAAAACAATATACGTATATTCAGATAGATTTCTAATATCATGGGAGGCTCGAGATGATTAAATTGCAATGATATTCGCAATTAATTATTATAAAAAATTATTATTATAATTGCTCTTAAATATATAACGAAGAATAAAAATTATTTAAAATTTATATTTAATTTGTTCATCAATAATTATTTTAATTAATTTTTAAAATATTAGTTAATAAATAATAGTTATGAGTAAATTATATTTATATTATTATTATTCAATAATTATTAAAAATACATTTTTTGTAATAACGCTTAAAAAGTGCACATTTTTTGGATTTCGAAAATTATGATAATAATTATTTTGGTTCCTGAGATATATATATATATATATATATATATATATAAATGGTACTTTTCGAATGACGAATAATTAGAATATTTTTATGTCGAATATTCGAATAAAACGAATAATTTTATTATACTTCTTATTTTTTTTAACAATTTGTATAAATATATACTTTTTTACAGCTACTTTATTAATTTTTAATTTAAATAATTAAAATTAGTGCAATTAAATTTTAATTGCTTGTTGTTTGTTACACAACTAAAACCTGCAACAGGGACTTCTTGCCTCCAGTAGCTTTTTCACCTAACATATCACATCATGTTAAATTATCGAAGAAAAAAAATAAGTATAAGTAATAATTTCTTCAACAATTTCTTTGAAAATAAACGAAAAGTTTTTGATGATTGATTAAAAAATGAAAACGTTAAAATTTACAGATCAACAAAATTTAAAAAAATGGAAGTGTATTATTAACGAGAGGATATAGTCGGTCAAGCCCAACTATATGATACCCTATACCATTTCGATCCACATAATTTTGTTTTTAACTTATATACAACTTACTTGTGTTAAATATTATCATAATACTAACATTTGTATGCGATTTATGCACGTTAGTGATTTTCGGGAGAGGAGTTTATATGGGAGCTATGGTCAGTTATGGACCGATCTTCATGAAATTTGGCAGACGGATTTTTGCTGATATAAAACTTATTTATATATTTTTGAGGCATCTATAAGTGTTTAAACTCTATTCCGGGAGGACATTTGTATGGGGTCTAGATGAAATAATGGGCCGATCATAACCAAATTCAATAGGCTTCGTCCTTGCTGTACTGTACTTTGCGCACAAGCTTTACATGGACAGCCAGCCAGCCAGCCAGCCAGCCAGCCGACCAGACGGACGGATATTGTTAAATCGACTCAGAAAGTGATTCTGAGTCGAACGGTATACTTTATGGTGCTTTTTATGGAAATACTTTCTGAAGAGCGGTAATGATGCTTAATGTAAAAAATTCCCAAAAATATATTAACGCGTAGAAAGTCATGAAGAAGAATTACCAACAACATCAACAGCATCAATCGGTCCGATGTTTCGATTTATTAAAAACCAAACTCTACTCTTCCCTTGAAGAAATTATATGCAGAAATGTAGCAGAAGATAATATGTCAGTATGATCTTTTAAGAAATCAGTATGAAAAGTTATGATGGAATTTTTAAATTCTACAAATTTAAGATTTGCCATCAAGTGGAACCACAATATGGAATTATATTGACAATTTTTATTCTGAAAAAAATGATATTATTTCGGAAATTTTACAAATTATTGAAAATAAAGATCGCCTTTCAATAACTGTAGATAAGTGGTCAGATAACTCTCGTTATAAATACATAAAAGTTACAGCTAGAAGATATAATTCTAATAACAAATCCTTTAAACATTTTAATTTCGGACTTGAACAATTAAAAGTAAAAGGAACCGCTTCTAACATTTGTTATTTAGTCGAAAAAGGTTAGGTTAAATGGGCTGTAAATACAGGATATAAAAACAGCTCATGTGGGTCCTATTGGTCACGTTGTGTTAGTTGAAAAAGGACTCAATGATTTTGAAATCAACATAGAAACTGATATTGTAGGTTCTAGACTGTTAAGTTGTTTTTGTTTTTCTTTTACAATAAAATGTTTGAAAATTTATAAAAATTTAAAATTTTGTTTTAAATTTTGAATTATTCGAAAAATTCGAATAATTTTAAATGCGTGATATAATAATTCGAATAATCCAAAATGGCTTATTCGAATTATTCGTTTTATTCGAACAATGAAAAAATCGAACAATTTGGATACCCTAATATAATTATTTTCTACGCGATTTTTATTATTTTCTTATTTTCAATTTAGAATTAATTCTGACTTTAAATGTTTATTAGATATATATACACAAATTACCATGTACATATGTAATCTGTCTCAAAATTGCAATCAAAAAATGTTGTTAAAAAAGATTAATTTAAAAAAAAAATCTCCAAAAAAAAACAGGTTTTTCTCAATTAATCATTGTTACAAATTGTATTTGAAAGTTACATTATAAAGTAAATTTGTGTATGTAATTCCATAATATTCTACAAATGGTTTAATAATAGTTTTTAAAGAGGTAATACAAAACATAATTTTTTTTTTATTTGGAACATATTTCTTAATTATTGTTCGATTTTTCTATAATTTACATATTTCTTCTCTAAATCAAATTATAAACTGGTAGTTGGTGAATAATTAGTTTTCTCTGTATTGTAAAATAATGTAGACATTTCAACTATTCATTTTTTTTATAAAATTCAACTAAATGTTTATCTCAGTAAAATTCGTAGAAATCGACTTAAAATTAAATTAATACACCTTTTAAAATACAATATTTTCAATCAAAATATTTGGTTTTACTTATTAAATTCTTAATACTTTTACTCATTCATTCACACATACATATTTACATACATATAAATAAATTTATATACATACACTAGAGTGGTCCAACATTGTATGAAAAAAACCAATGATTATCGCACATTTTAAAGTACATAAATGAAATAAATTATGAAAGAGAGGATCATTTATAACATCATGGCTGGGGTTTGCATTTAATCGAAATTTTTCATAATCGCGATTACCATTAAAAGATATTCAATTAATCGCATTTTATTAAAATATAGATATAACAGAATTATTTTTGCCAGTAAAACATATTTATTTATGTAGATTTAGTGATAATTGCAATACAAATACACACAGTTATAAAAATACTCATAGTAAAAAAAAATCTAATAATTTTAAATTAAAAGATTAATCAGAAACTAAAATTGCTTACAATTATTTTTCTAAATTACTATCAAGAAGGATTTTTTAATGCATAATTTGTTTCATAACTTGAAGAATTGGACTTAATTGATTTTACTTTTCTTTGTTTGGTAGTAGAAGTGATTTTTGGCCAAATTTCAACTTCCTACGATGATTGAAACAAGATGGTACAAGGTCATTTATATTGATGATTACTTAAGACGCAGAAAAAAATATCAAAACTTATGAAGTAATTAAAAAGGATAGTTAACTCACATACAAAAATGTTAACAATATTTTTTATTACTTTGATAGTACGTTGTCATACTTACAAATTTATGAGTTGATTCTCAACTATTTCAGTTATTAAAATTTTAATTAAAATTTCTTGTTGAAAAAATAAAAATATGTGTCAAATAATTTAAAATTACAAAATATTTTTACAATATTTTTTAAATTTGTTGTACGTTTAAATAAATATGTATATTTGGAAGGAGAATAAATTAGCTATAGCAGATGATGCAGTGGTATATTAATAGCTAAAAAATTAAGTCTATCTTCATGAAAAGTAAGTACATATTAAACTATTAAGTTACTGCAAAATTTGATTTATTATTCCATTTTTATCAGTTTGCATATAAACAGAAACTAGAACAAATTTGTGCACTTTAGTTGAACCTTTGGGATTTATTGATTCTAACAATGGTAACAATAATAAAATCTGTTTAATTAAAAATACTTATTCCCTTACTTGTAGAACTTAGGAAATATTCCGGAACATCGTGTGAAAAATGAATCATTAGTCAGAAGGAAAACCAAACAGCTCATCTCTGGAATTTATTTAAAATTTTTTAACACAAACATATTTTATAATCTAACACTTATTTTAACATAATTGTTTAATAGGACTAATCTGTTGTTGAAATATAGTTCTATGCTTGGTAACAAAATTTGTATTTAATATTACAAATTCTTCGTTGAAAAAATTGTTTACTGTTAACAATTTTAATTAACAAAAGTTATTTTCAAATTTACAAAAACGGTTGTTGGTGCATTTTTAACTAAGAAAATAATTGTATTGACGAATTTGGTAATTAATAAAACAATTGGATTGTCGTATTTTTTTTTTCTGTGGATATTCTCAAAAATATTTATTCTTCAATGTATATAAGCACATCAGACCATAGCTAAAATAAAATAAATAAACCCGTTTTTCAAAATTTGTCCACTAAAGTTTATGTTAATTAAGATTTGTTAATACATTTTTTTATTTTTTAATTTTTTTTTAGCGTTTTTATCCTTTTTATAAACTATTTTATAAAAATTACAAAACATGAGTAGGTATATGTATTTTTCTTTAGCTGTCTTTCGATGTTCATGTAATCATTAGTATTGGTGGAAAAAGGTATTATATGTAAATAATTTCCTAATTTAAATTACGATTAAATTTATCTAACAAGAACAATTTTGGACCACCCTAATATACATATCTACATATAAATCTTTGCCATTGTTATGATTTGTTCGGTATTTTCTGCTATTTGTTATACAAATTGTTTACATAATTTTAATTATATTTGTGATGTTATTTAAAATTTATAGAATTTTTAATTTAAATTAATACAAATTTTTAATAATTTTCACGTACAAAAATAAAAATCTTTTTATAGCAAACACAAATCTTTTAAAAAAGAATGTTTGATTTGTATTTATTTTAATTGAGCATGAATTACTATTAAATTGTTAACATGCATATGTAGAATGATTAGGTACATTCTGAGTTCATCATTATGTTTTCTAAGTGAACGTATTTATTGTACACATATTTTTAGTATATACTTACTTTAAATTATTTATTTGCCTATATTTATGATTTTAAATTTAATATTTTCATTACTTAATATGTTTTATTTATGTATTGCAAGAAAACATCACATTCTATTGCCAAAAATTCCATTTTACTCGAATAAGTCGGTCATATTATTATTTAATTTTTTTCATTTGTTTCAACTTTTTATTTTCATATTTAATTGTATTTTAAAATGTCTGCCAATTTTATTCATTTGCATTTAGTTCATTGTACGTTTTATGATTTTGAATTTAAAGTATAATTTTTTTATATTACACTTTATTGATGGTAGGAGATATGACTTGACACACATATAAGTGAAATTTCAACAATTTTATATTTAATTTATGGGGATAATGAAAGTACAAGTAATTTAATAGTAATTTATGTATTATCTGTGTTCAAAATTGAAAAACATTTTAGACTTAAGCTCATTTTTTGCCAGGAAGTAATCCATTTTTAAATGTTGCTTTTAAACGCAATTCAACAGTGAATGAGAGAAACTTAATTATTATATAAAAGTAAATAAGATCCAAAACAAATGAAATATTAATACACATTCACAAAACTCCATCCATCGAAAGAAATTCTTTTAAAACATTTAACAAATTGTTTAAAATAAAACTCTAAGTTCGTGTTGATTTAAATGTTTACAATTTTTAATAATCAAAAATTCATTTACGTTCTTAATATGAAAGCGTTATTATTTTTCAATTTCAGTTCTAAGTATATAGAATTTTGTGCGATAGAATTTTATTGGAAACAATGTGTATTCTTTGCAAAAATCTGAAAAGTAATCTATCTCTCAGGGAGTGTCATAAATAATTTAATTTATTACCACACATTTCATGCTCACTTTTTCCAAACATCATTAAATGACAGGTAAACAACTATATATTTTTCTTTTTGCTGCCAGACCCACATTTGGTGGTACATGAATAATTTTAAGCTTGACACAATGACCTAAATTTTTGAAAAAAAAAAAAAAAATTCTTATTGAAATAGTAAGATTTCGTATGTTTTTTATTTATTTTGTAGCAAGTCAAGGCAAAAGAAAAATGTTTTAAAATGTTATTAGAATTATTTGCAAAAGGTCATATGAACAATATTTTACTCCATCTTCATGAATACTTATATCCAGTGAAGTCGTACCAATATGGGCATCAATTAATTGTTTTAAAGGTCATGTTTTTTTTTTGCTTTAAATATAAATTATCAATCGCAATCATGGCCCTATTCCGTATAATTGGTATTATTATGAAACCTTTTTTCACTTACTCACTATGTAATTTGTTTGTTATAATTAGGGCAAGTTTTTCAAGCTTTTCGCTTGGAAAGTAAGCATTTGCATATTTTTGCTTTTTTTTGCTTTAAATATAAATTATCAATCGCAATCATGGCCCTATTCCGTATAATTGGTATTATTATGAAACCTTTTTTCACTTACTCACTATGTAATTTGTTTGTTATAATTAGGGCAAGTTTTTCAAGCTTTTCGCTTGGAAAGTAAGCATTTGCATATTTCAAAAGAATTTAACAAAAAATGCTTATATTTTAAATCTTTGCATAAATGTGCATAGAGGATACAAAAGTTAGTTTTCTTAACAAAAACACAATTTTTTGGTGATTTTTTGGAGTTCAATCAAATGATTTCTAAATTTTTTTTGTGAGTATTTTGAGTACATTGTAAATATTGTAAAGAAAAAAAATTCGGAAGCTTCAAATATGATACTTAAAATTAAGATAGTTATATTTTTATAAACATGGAAATCTATTAGAGATTAAAAGTTAAAAAATGCATATTTGTGCATATTTTCTACACATTAATGTATACCATTTGTTCGTGCTTTTTCAAGCGCATATTTAAAATTTTTTGTGCATATAAAAACTTGCCCTGGTTATAATTGCGTATTTTTTCTTTTTTTAATACAAATCCTTTTCAGACAAAGCTTTTTTTAATGCTTTCATCATCAATGTTTTTATACGCTAAATTATTCTGTCTCCAATTCTTGTCTGGCGCCATGTAGACGCCTGTCCCAGATAATAATAGTTTACTAGATAAATAACACATCTTACTCTCACTCTCTTATACTCTTTATGATCCAACATCCCTTTAAAATTATTCAATATAAAAAATATTCGAACAACGCACTGTATTTAAAATTTTGTTTACTTTTTGCCTCATAAAGCTAACCAACCAGCTATAGTAGTGAATGATATCTTGTGACATACATATGTATACATACATACATTCACAAAGATACTCGAAAATGTGAAATATTGAAACCGAGTGTATTTTATGGTTTACATGAATATCCATAAACAAGGATATTCCTTTAGTTAAGTAACCATCTAATACATATAAAATTTATTTTATTAGTAAAGAAAAATTAAATTTATTCACTGGATTATAATTATTCTCGTCATCGATATGCAGTTAAAAAATATAAATATTAATGAATTTTTTATTGAACGGGGATAATTTTTTTTTTTTTTTTTATTAAAAAAACTAAAATAAAAAATTGGTAATTATATTCCAATGTAAAAATAAATTTTAATTTAATCAAGAAAAAAAATCTATTCTTTATGAAAAAGAAAAAAAAAAAAAAAAAAACAAATTATAAAATGTGTCTTCTTTTTTATATTATTGATTATGGTCACACTTTTATTTCACTTAAATTCAATGACTGAATAAAATGTCACATTTGTCTATTAAAATTCATAAAAGTTTTTATTTACACAAAAAGAATGAAAATAAATTCTTAATTATGCATAATTAACAAGTGTCAATTACATATAAAACAATATATGAAATTATACGTTGGAAACGAACAATGTAATTAAATTATAGACAGCTATTTGTCAAGCTAACATAACAATATGATGGCAGAGTAGCCTTAGTGAATTAAATTTATGTGAAACAAATTTAATTCACTTTCATTCTAAATTACAATTTCAAACAAAATATTAAATCAATTTAATAAAATTAGCATCACCAACCAATCCTTCGCAATTTTTCACCACAATAGGGAGAAAGAAAATATCAAAAATCTATTAAACACATGCTGCGTTTTTTTAACAAATTGTTTTCAATCTATGTTTTCGAACATGAATTGTTTAGCTTCCCATTATGAACCCAGCAAAAAAAACATTCAATGAAAAATAATTTTTTTTACCACTTCAAAAATACAACTAAGAGCATATTTGTTGCTTTTTTGAAAGTTGCTAATAATTACTTCCAAAAAAGTAAAATTTTTTTGCAGAAAAAAAAGAGGTTATTAATTTTTAAGAAAATTAAAATTTCACAAATATTTTCATTATTTTTAATAAGGTTAAAACAGAATTCTACCAGTGACAACCATGGGTTAAAAAAAGAAGTTCTGCAGCTTTTTTCAGCACAAAGTACTTCCTTTCAATGACAATACAATATTAAAGATAATTTTTCGCCTTTTTTCCATTATTTTTTGCTGGGAAATAGTTTTAAATTAATATTCACTATTTTATCATCTTTAAGTGAAATAAAAATAAGACTCAAAACGTATTTACGATTTGTTGAAAATAAGTAACTTTTAAATTTTAACTTTAATTTGTTTTTTTTTTTTTTTTTTTTTTTTTAATTACAATAATTTTTTTTTTTATGTTTGAGAAGTACTATTATAAAATAATGTAAACTTTTATTCTAGTTGGGAAATTAGAAAATAAAAATAATCAAAAAAATATACATATATAATAAAAAAAACAACAACTGCAAATGTAAAAAATAAGGGAACATTAAGCAACAACAACTATCCTTTGCGTGTCCTTTCAAAAGCGTGAGAATTTTATGAATTGTTCATTTTGTTTCTTTGGTGGCCTAAGAATCTTATGTGGGATGTTTTTTATTATCGTTGAGTTTTTCTCATCTGTCTATGTGTTAGTTTTTATTTATTATAAATAGGAAGTTGACATCATCAGGACATTATCATGTTGTTGCCTTGTGTGAAATATATTTTTAAGTACATATGTATGTGTATGTGTATGAGCGTGTACAAATTTTAAGTGAAAAGTCACGGTAGTCCGTTTGGCGCCCACAAAAACTATGTTAAGGGTAATTGTTTGATTTCATAATACATACACATATAAATACTTAAATGCAGTCTAACATATGTACATAAAAACACACACACATATTTGAGGATTTGTATATATTATTGATAATAAATGTCATGGTTTTATTAGTTGATTCCCAATTGTACACATTTAACAATTATAATTATGGAAAATAACGCTCATGTGCAGAAACAAGGTCTTAACTCAAAACTGTTTTAAGCAATTTCATTATTATTTTATTAAATTTTTAAATAAAATCTAATGGAAAATTGAGTTTAACATGATTTTAAAATTTAAATTAATTTCCATGTGTACCATGTGTACTATGACATTTATAATGGTATAATTTGTGTCACATAAAAAATAATGAGAATGTTAGAAAAGAAATGAGAATCTTTCGGGGGAAAAATTAGGACAGAAGAATCGTTTGAAGTAATCAGATGAAAAAAAATTAAACTTTGAGCGCGGCACTTTTAAAGAGTATGACATTTCAAAGCGTATGAGCAATATTTGAATAAAATGTTAATAATACGTTATAAACGTAAATAATATCTAACGAAATCAACAAACAAATGTTTAACTAAACTATAATAAAAATATTTTCATTATCATGTGTTATTGTTTTTCTTATACATATTTTTTTTAATCAGTAAAAAATTATTGGAAAAGCTAAGTGTTTATCGTTATTAAATTCACATTTTTCAATTTCAGCTGCAGAGGCTAACCTACAATGCTGGCATTGTAGTTCGGATACAATTGGAGCTGAAGACTTTTGCGGAAATGAATTCAAAGAAAGCAATATACCGGACTTATTAAAGGAGCGCAACATCAGCATATTACGTAGTTGTAATAGCACCATAAATTCAGAACATGAAAGAGCCGTCTGTCGCAAGACCATTGAAGAAAGTAAGTACTCGTATTAAGTAGTTAATATTCATGTCATAATAATGAAATACTTTTATTATTTTATTCATTTTTTTTTTAGTAAATGGCAAACAGGTGGTCAAACGTTTTTGTTACTACACAAGTAAATCTGATACTGTTGATCACTGCAGAAACGAACCCACCGAGAAGAATGTTAACAGAATCTATTGCGAAGATTGTCTGACTGACAAATGCAATGCCGCATTTAAATTTAATATTTCATTGAGTGTTTTGGTAGCTGCCACTTTGCTGACATTATGTTTAGCAACAAAAGCTAAAAGAATATAAATTTAGAAAAACAAAAAACATAGAAAAGTAAAACATTATAGTTTCAAAAAAAAAAAAAAAAAAAAAAAAAGACAATTCCATGTTCAATAAGAGAGCGATACACACATTTCTCATTTGTTTTTATTGTATTTGATTTCTTTAAGTGTAGAAATTTTATTTTTAATTATTTGTGATATATGTTTCCATAAAATAAGAGTAACTTTAAGCATGTTTGTTCTAAATGAATTTTCATTTTAATTCAATTAATTTAACATAATTTAAAATTTTTTTTCATTTCATTAAAAATGCGTGAATATACAATTTATGTTCATTAAAAACAAACTTGTTCATGAAACCAAGCTTGAAATATTTAAATCAATCTTACAATTTGTATAACATAAAGAATTTCCAAATAATGCAAATGAAAAACACTCACCTTCAATTCTTCCGGTTTCTGCAATTAAAATATAAAAAAAAATTTATATTAAAAATATAAAAATAATATTATTTTAAAGATTTTGTTTTAACTTCAATTATTAAAATTTTTTTTTTTTTTTTTGCTTTTTAAAATTAATACTTACTATGCATGTATATTTCATTTTTAAATGTTCATATTAAAATTGCTTTTAATAAAAATTTAATTCCAAAATAAATAAAGCAAATAAAACATGTGGAATATATTTCGGCAATGATCGTATACAAAATATGAATGAAATTAGGTAAATGAATTTTAGACAGTCTTGGCGCCCGAAAAGTGCGCTGAATGGAATTTACAATTATAATTTCCTTAATTTTATCAATAGATATTTTTTTCTTTCTGTGGAATGTTTTTCCGATCGGTATAAAATCCTTGTGCCCAAAATTCATGTTTAGTGCCTAAATGAGTTCAATATCTTTCAAGCCACCAGTTTTTTTATATCTTGATAAAAAAACCTTTGAAATCGATTATGTAATTGATAATTCATATACATTTACATAAGTATATTCGACCAATATTTCGGCTAAATAAACTTCAATCTTCCTAGCAATAAGTCACAATGAGTAATTATGGTCATCAAGGAAGATAACCTAAAATTTAAACGAAAGAATATGCATTAATACTGGTAAATTCTATCACTTTTGAATACTCGATACTACTCAATACTTTTCAATTCCTTACTAGATACTATTCGATATTTAACGGATTTTTTTATTTGAAATATATACATTTTTATTTAAAAATTCTACAAATTTATTTATATAAAACATAAAATAAATAAAAACGTTAACTTTAAATTTAACGTTAACAAAAATTTGTGAAATTATTTTCATAAATTTACAAATTTATTTGTATCTTTACACTGAGTTGTAGTAATCACTGCATATTAGTGCTATTATGCATTTTAGAGATCACAACACTATTCCTTAATATTCAAATACATATGTACAGTAAACAGTCGTATGTATATAAATTAACCATGTAATATTTAGTAACTATAAATATTTAAAAGTATTAAACAAACATACACATTCATTTTGATTTTTAAATATTTTAAACAGCTGCTCTTTTGTCTACAAAATACATATGTATTTAAAATCCTCTATTTTGTTTTGAAAATGTTTTCATAAAAAATATAAGAAAGATAATAAAGAAGATTCAATAAAAAATATACTTCCTTTACTTCCTTTAAATAGAAAATTTGTCAAACAATAAAAGTTTTCTATTAGTAGAGTAATGTAAAATTAGAAATAGAAAATTTGATGCACAATTTTCTACAAATTTGTATTGTTGAAAATCCCCATATTTTACGAATATTTCCTCAAATAAAATTAGAAATTCCTGATTTGAGTAAAATCACCCCATCTGGTAACATTTCGATTATTTCGATTATTCATTCCTGACCTGTTATTAACATATTAAAAGTTTAGTTAAAGCTTTTAGAGCTTTATTAACATTCGACTATAAATTATTGTTTTTGTATTAACACAATTTGAGAGACATACGTTTTTTGTGATATTGAAAAAATTAATTTAAGTTTAAAATTCTGTGTACATTCATTTGAATATCTTAACTTTGGCAAACGTATGCATGCGAAGATCAATTAATATATTAAAACAATGAAAAAGTAAAAGTAAAACAACTAAACACCCATTCCTTATAATTACATAGTGTTATTCATACATATGTATGTAGGTATTTATCAATTATGAATTTTAAGTTAAAATGCGTTCAATTAATCCCTAGTAGATAGTAACAAAATATATACATATTTTCTTTTTTTTTTTTATTTTATCATATTAATTTCAACAAAATATAAGATTATTTTTCAATACTTGGTAAAAATATGTTTCTTTTCGACTGGAATTATAAATTATTCAAAATAAAATTAAAATAATAACATACAACTAATAAATAGAAATAGATTATGATGTTCAATGTATACAAAAAAAAAAAAAAAAAAAACCGCCTAAATATGAATCATAATTAATATTAATATTAATAATAAAAATAAAATTCATTTTAAATTACGAAATATGAGATTTTTAGCTTTTTAAATTATGGAAAACGTAAGTAAATACCATCCACATATGCTTTAAAATAGAATTAAAACAATTCCAAAAACAAAGGACTAAATATTAATTTTTTTGAAATAAAACATTCAAGGACAACCACGATTTGTAAAAAAAAACACACACGCAACAAGTTAGATTATTGCGGCAAATACATATAATACAGGTGAGTAAATATAAAACGAATTAATGAATTTGTTGCAATTTGGAATTAAACTTTTTAATTATTTAACATTCGTTATAGCCGTAGTTTTTCTTCATAATGAATTATAAAATGACATCTATTCCCTGAGTATAATAAACTTATACACGCACTTTACAATTATAATTATTATAAAAAAGAGCACATTGTTGCACGCTAATTCTCTATACAATTAAATCTTATTTAAACTTATTTGTTTGTACATATATGTACATTAAACCAGTGTACCTTAGAAAGAAATATGTGTAACAAATTTTTAGCAATTGTCAAAAAG
Source organism: Protophormia terraenovae (assembly GCA_951394005.1). Lineage (NCBI taxonomy): Eukaryota > Metazoa > Arthropoda > Insecta > Diptera > Calliphoridae > Protophormia > Protophormia terraenovae. The sequence goes on from OX596074.1 coordinate 152,859,056, forward strand.
ATGTAAATTTTAATTTACATATTGAGACCCAACACAAACGTGGCCACCCTAATGTACATACAACAGTCAACAATAATTAATTGGCAGTTGACTTAAGTTTGAAATGTACGAGTAGTAACGGGTTTTAATTAAATTTATGCAAATTTGTTTTATTTTTTTTTTTTTCATCTACAATAAAAGTGGACACCTACAGTCATCGTTTGTCAGCTGCATTGAGATATCATTAAATGGGATGACGTTTCTCCGTTGGGGAGAGAACAAGTAATAAACATTTAAATTTACGGCAATTTAAAAAACGAAATGAAATTTTAAATCTGAAGATTTGAAAATTGAGTTTAATAAAAAATAAAAAATTCAAACAAAAGTTTGTTGTACAGTTCAATAACATTAGGTTAGTAAAGTTCAGTGAGACCATACACTGTTTTACACGGCAACATGTTTTGCAAGTTTGAATTTTTGAAAATGTAACAAAGTTGTCAAAATAATAATGCCCAATCATCTTCGCATTCTAAAATGGTTATAAAAGCGATGAAATGAATTTCGTTACAATGACCGAACAATCTACATAGTACTCAAAATCAAATGACTAAGTTGTGATTACAATGTTATAAATTAAATTTCTACATATTTTTGTTTTTAAGAGCACCCAGAGAAAAATCTATCACGTACGTGTTGAAAACGATACCATTCAGTGTCAATAGTGAATCTGTATATGCTCGAATTCAACACTGATCAACGAAAATTGATCCCAATTAGTATAAAGTTGACAACACCTTAGCGTCGATTTATTTGTTTTGTATTATGTATATATACAATTTGTAAACGAATGGTATTTTCCCTAGCGTTTGAAAAACTAGACTCCAAGTAGTCATAGCAGCAAAATAAAACTAAAAATGGAGTTTAAGAAATGTTTAAAACTTGTAGTCGTTAATTTGCTTAAACTACAGCTACCTTCACTTTTTGGTAGCAGTATTGTTAGTTGTAGTCAAAAACTTAAATTCTGAAAGTAGTGAAGTTTTCACAATTTTATTACTGCTGCTACCTTCACATATAAGTATTTATAGTTTTATCTATATTCACAAAAGAAAACTGCTACATTCTTTGTTTAGTTTTAAAAGTAGTAAATAGAAAGCAGAGGGAGCAGCTGAGGTAGCAGTTGAAGTAGTTTAATAAAAAAATTATTTTATAAACATTTGTACATTGCCCTCCATTTTACAAATATTTTAGAGTTGTGATATGGGTTGCCAATACATATTTCATAAACAATAATTAAATCAAAAATAAATACGGGATTTTGTTCTTTACTTACAACATGTAGTAAATTTCAGTTGTAAAGAATTATTTTTTTTTTGGTGGAAAACAAAATCAAGAAAATTATGTTTTTGTTTTTAATTTTTTGTAATTTCCAGTCTGATTTATAAAATTTTAAATATTGTAAGAAACTTTTTAAACCTTTTATATGTATTTGTAAAATATTAATACGATACTAACATTTGTTTATAAATCGATCACCTATGGTGGTGTATTGTATACAAAATTTAAAAAAACCCATGTAAGGCATATAATCCAAACCCGAAATTTTGTAAATATATGAAGAAAACAAAAACGCATTTAAGTGCAATATAAAGTAGACAAAATTTACTTTACATTATAAAGGAAATTAAATAATACACACACATTTTATAAAAATGGCAATCTTGTATTAACTATTCATTGAAGGTAGCAGTAAACATAAAAAATATTGTAAGGGAAGTAGTTATAAAAATTAGACTAAAAATGGAGTGGTAGTCAATTATTTTGTTTTTAAAACTACTGCTTCATGTTTGTGTTTTTTAAGTTTTATTTTTTTTGCAAGTAGCAGTAGTTAAAGAAAGTGTTAGACTACAGAAAGTTATAATTGCTTTGGCTACCACTATTGACAATTTTCAGTAGCTGTAATTTTAGCCAATCCAAAAAACTTGATAGCAGTGAGAGAGTCAAACGCTGATTTTCCCTCAGTGTGTGACTTTATTTTGATTTATTCAGATATTTCTATGTAGTTTTATTTTTCTATTGGGTATTCTATAATTATTTTTAATTTTGTAATAAATTCCATCTCATTTATCTATATATATAAAAGAGTAACGTGACTGACTGACTGACTGACTGACTGACTGACTGACTGACTGATTCATCATCCCACAGCCCAAACGGCTGAAGCTAGAGAGACGAAATTTAGAACGTAGGTAGGTCTCCCACCATATAGATCCACTAAGACGGGATTTTTGGAAATTCGAATTTTTAGGGGGTAAAAAAGGGTAAAAACGGGTAAAATCGGTAACTTTATATCTCCCAAACTAATAGAGATACAAAAAAGGTTGAATAGTTATCGTTTTTCATTTAAAAAATAATTCGACAGGTATCTGGTACTTTTTCGAAAATCGGCCGTTTTAGGGAGAAAACGGGTAAAAACTGCATTTTGATACTTTTTTGGCACCATATGTATCTTTGAAACCAATCAACATACAGATAAAATTTATATCGTATTCATAACTTATCAAAAAATGAGAAATACAAATTTGGTACTTTTTAGAAATTCAAACGTTTAAGGGGTAAAAATCGTACCTATTTTTGGTACTTTTTTCATAAAACCTTTTTTTATATTTATTGAAATATTCATATGAGTATTTTAATATGGGATACCACTACAATTTAGAAATTTATTGAAATACAATTTTTGATACTTCGATGGGTGAAAAAAAAGTACCAAAAAAGGGGAAATTACATTTTATTCAAACTTAATAATGAATTTTCAATTACATTAAACACAGAAACATGAAATTAAGAAAATGTAGATAGGAATTCACAAGAGTGGAATTTGTGGTACTTAAAGATACGTGGTCCTGTGGGTAAAAATTCAAGAGGATGGACTTTGTGGTACTTTTTTCTTCTTCTATTGGTACTTTTTTTCATTTTTTGTAATATTTAACCTAGAAACATGAAAATAAATACACATGGTTCGATGTTGTAAAGAATTCACAAGGGGGGACTTTGTGGCACTTTTTCGTTCTTCTAATGGTACTTTTTGAATTTTCTATAATTATGAACCTAGAAACATGAAATTAGGGATATGTGGTCCTTAGTTAACGAGAATCCATAAGAGGGGACGTTGTGGTACTTTTTTGCTATTTTGAATTTTCTATTATATTTAACCTAGAAATATGAAATTAAGGACATGAAGTGCTAAGCGAATGAAAATCCATAAGAAAGAACTTTGTGGTACTTTTTCGTTCTTCTAATGGTACTTTTTGAATTTTTTATAATATTTAACCCAGAAACATGAAATTAAAGATATGTGGCCTTAAATGAATAAGAATCCATAAGAGAGGTTTTTGTGGTACTTTTTTGTTCTTCTAATGGTACTTTTTGAATTATCTATAATTATGAACCTAGAAACATGAAATTAAGGATATGTTGTCCTAAATGAATGAGAATTCATTAGAGGGGACTTTGTGGTACTTTTTTGTTCTTCTAATGGTACTTTTTGAATTTTCTATAATATTTAAAGTAGAAACATGAAGTTAAATATGCATGGTCCTATGTGAGAAAGAATTCACAAGAGGGGTCTTTGTGGTACTTTTTTGTTCTTCTAATGGTACTTTTTAATTTTAGGTAATATTTAACCGATTCTAGGTTAAATATAAGGATATGAGGTCATAAATGAATGGGAATACATGAGAAGGGACTTTGTGGTACTTTTTTGTTCTTCTAATGGTACTTTTAGAAATTTCTATAATATTTAACCCAGAAACATGAAATTAAAGATGTGTGGTCTTAAATAAATACGAATCCATAAGAGAGGTTTTTGTGGTACTTTTTTGTTCTTCTAATAGTACTTTTTGAAATTTCTATAATTATGAACTTAGAAACATGAAATTAAGGATATGTGGTCCTAAATGAATGAGAATTCATTAGAGGGGACTTTGTGGTACTTTTTTGTTCTTCTAATGGTACTTTTTGAATTTTCTATAATTATGAACTTAGAAACATGAAATTAAGGATATGTGGTCCTAAATGAATGAAAATTCATTAGAGGGGACTTTGTGGTACTTTTTTGTTCTTCCAATGGTACTTTTTTGATTTTCGGTAATATTGAACATAGAAACATGAAATAAGGATATGTGGTCCTAAATGAATGGAAATCAATAAGAAGGGACTTTGTGGTACTTTTTTGTTCTTCCTGCGATACTTTTTTAATTTTCTATAATTCTGAATCTAGAAACATGAAATTAAAGATATGTGGTCCTAAATGAATGATAATCCATAAGAAGGGACTTTGTGGTATCTTTTTTCGTTTTTCTAATATTACTTCTTGAATGTTCTGATATTTTCATCCTTAGAAACATAAAATTTAGCACAACAAGTTTTATATAAGCACCAATTTTCCAAATTTCATGACGATCGGTCCATAATTGAACATAGTTCCCATATAAACCCCTCTCCCGAAAATCATTTTAAAAGCATTAATCCGACAGAAATGTTAGTATTGTGTTAATACTTAACACAAATAAAGTTTATATAAGTAAAAACAAAATTATGTGGATCGGAATGGTGTAGAGTATCATATGGTCGGCCTTGACCAACTATACTTTTCTTCGTTTTTTTATACCATCGCACAGTTGCAGACATAAATCTGTAACTTCTAATCGACTGTTTGGATTTACATAAAATTTCACATAGGCGCAACAAAGGGGTACACAATTTTAAGTTTGGAGGGGTCCTATGTATCTCAATATTTTTTTCCGTTTTTGTAAAACTTTTACTACAATTGGTTAAAGAACAAAAATATCTTTCGAATAAAAAAAATTAGAGTCTGTTCTAAAATCCCAAATGCTGGTTCTGCAAACATAATGTAGTTTTGAAAACCCTAATGTATTCCAAAGAGTCTGCCAATGGCTTTTTTCAAACCTACAATAAATGTGGACTTTATAGGCAAAGTTCAAAAAAATAATTTTTTGCGAAATTGAATTGTGAGTTTATTTTTTTTTTTACTTTCCAAAAAATGTCGTTGTGCACCGTCCGGAAAGAATAAAATTATTTTTCACACATTCGAACTTACATATAATAATTTTAGTGTTTTTATACCCTACACAGGGAAAATGGTTAAACAACTACTTTAAGTATACCAAACGCACGGATGTTCCCGTGCGTTTGGCTTGCCTTTGATAACGCTCATATTAATTTCAAATCTTGTTGAATATGGGCAAATAACATAATAATTGTGAAAATAGTTAGACTATATTGTCAGGGATGGAAAATAAAAAATTTTTATATAATACTTCTAGACTCTTAAAAGTAATTTGAAAGTTGTGTAATGCATGGAAAAAATAGTAAAATAAAAATTATATTTTATTACATTAATTGGTATTTGTGTGATATATATTTGAAAGATTGAATAGATTTACGCATCCGAAATAAAATTTGGAAGGATATTAAAAAAAAGTTTTTCTGATTTGAATTACGAATTAAATATCGAAGTTAACTTTAAATCAATTAATACAAGAATTTTATGAACGTGATCAATAAGATCTGCAGAATATGGACAAACAATTTTTAATTTTTAAATTTATGTTAAGAGCTGAGGAACCCATGCTCACGAAGTTCAGTTTTTAAATTTACTAACTAAAATAAAAAAGTAAAAGAAACAAAAATTCGATGGCACACATGCCTTTGTCTAAATATGAACTTGAGTTACAATGGACATTAAATTTTTCTAGTACTTTTCCCATAACTTTAATCCTATCAATTAAAAAAAATAATGTTTTTAAAAGGAAACAAAACATACGAAATATGTTGTAGGGGTACTGCGGTAGTTCAAAAAGTTCAAAAAGTACTGAATTTTCCATCTCTGATACGTGCTTTAAATAATACATTTTACATGAAAAATTTACAAATGTGAATATTTGAGTGGCAAATGTTTTTAAGTAATTATTCTTAATAAAATAAATTAAATTTTGCTTTTCAAACAACAGACAAGATCATGAGTTAAACAAAAAATATTCAATTAAAATTATTTAACGTATTTTTACTTTAATGTCTAAAAAAGCATTATTGAAACTTAAAGAAAATTTAATTAATAAATTGTAATAACATAAATTTAATAAGATAATAAAAAAAATACATATTTAAAAGTGAACTATTTTGTTGTATAAATCTGTTAAAATAGATTTTTACGAATTATTTTTGCAAAACCATTGATCTAGGCGTTCTCTAGCAGCATGGCTTTCCTTTCAAAAATAAATATATGTATGGAACGTACATTTTCAAAAAGCTTATTTTTGCTAGCTATCAAAAAAATATAAAATTTTTAATCACTGTGGAATGGATGGTTGTCTCCTCATGCAAATCTTGTGAACATAGTACAAATCGCAATTTTAAAAAATATATCACTGAAATTTAGCACCAAACAATTGTTGTGATACACAGTAGATTGATCCATTATTTCATCTAGTTCCCATACAAATGTATGGGAATATGAATAGGGTTTTAACGCTCATAAATGTCATAAATACATAAATATTTTATTAACCCCCTGTTTTTATAAAACGAAAGAAAAATTCGTTTCGTCAAAATGTATGGAAAACAACAAATAAATTTCAAATTTATTTGTTGTTTTCAATTTAAATTGTCGAAACGAATTTGTCGTTCGTTTTATAAAAACAGGGGGTAAAACTCGGCATTAATAAATTTTATTAATCATAAATTAATCTTCCTATATTGATAGTGGTGTTAAGTATCATATGGTCGAATATGATAGATTATTACATATAAGTAAATAATAAAGTAGAGTATAGTTATAGTCTAACACTAATACACAGATCCATTAACTCTTGTCAGGCGAAATTTTCTGAACAAGGCTCTAGTGTAGGATTAACAAAAGGTTAAAAAAAGCATCTCAAATACAATAAAACATCTCATTAAATTGTAATCTCCCCTTACGAACAAACTGTAAAGGTTAGGTTGGGTTAAAAGGATGACAACAGCTAATTTTAGCCGTTGCCCATAGAGACCTCATAGGTCCATTATGATTCCTTGTCCTTGTCATTTCTCCTCTTCTTCGTATCCTTATTGTATTCTAGCTTATCCATTTTTCCACCTACATGTATCATCATCTAAAAATCTTAATCTTACCATATGCTTACCGAGATTGTTGTGACCAGTATATTACTAAATTTAACATTTGATTCATCCCATAGTAGCTTTGTTTGCACACATCCATCAGATTCATACCATCTGACTAACCATTCGCGTCTAGATATTTGCTTTATTTCCTGAATTATCGTGAATAGGGGTGAAAAGATTTCCGCTACCGTGTTTTCCTGCGGTAAGTTCATCTGCTTTCTCATTACCTGGAATATTTTTATGGCCTAGTACCCAGCAAAAATTAATATTATGCTGTTCACGAAGAGCTAGGAGCTCTTTGTAACAGCTGCTGACTACATAAGACCTTATATTACCTATTTTAAGTGCCTTAATAGCAGCTTGACTATCAATGAAGAAGCTAATATCGTATCCGTATATTGGTAACATTGATATTTGTCTTGCTGCTATGGCTATAGCGTAAACCTCAGCTTGGAAGTTACTACAATCTGTCATTAAACTATGACAAGTTTCCATTTTTAATTCGCTGCAAAAAACACCACAACCAGTCCCATTGGCGATTTTTGAGCCATCGGTATAGATGTTCAGTTTTGAGGTTTTTATTCTCCCCATCATCCAGCGATGGGAAAGTGACATTTAATTCACTTTCCATTACAATAAATGGGGTAACATAATCCGTTCTACAGTCACCCTCTATGTCTCTGACTAACTCAGAGTGGCACACCATTCTAGTTTCTATTGAATTTGTTTGTCTTGCTAACTGTTTAGTTTCAATATAATTTCTAAAGCTGCAGTCGGCGTGGTTTTCATCGCCCCAGTAAGACTAAGTAATGCAATCCTATGGAGTCTGTTAAATGTGTTAGCATGTACCCTTTTCGTAATAATTGGCCACCAGACATGACAGGCATATGTTGCAACTGGTCTTACAATTGTAAAAAAGTCGTTTTTTGAGAAACTCTAAATATTTAATCTGTAATAAAATCTTTGTATTAAAGATATCTTAACGAAATTTTCGGTGGATGTAGACTTTATCGCACACACAATTCCCAAAAGAACGCCGAAAATCCCAAAAATGATTTTTTTCACATTTTTCCGAAGTCCCGTAGATTTTGATTGAAAACCTTTAACAACACATTGCAGATTCTTAAACTGCATTCTGTTTGCCGATTCGTGCTTTGGGATTTGAGAAAATATAGACTGAAGTCAAAACTTTCATATAAAATGGGTCGAATTCGGGAGAGTGTGTACCTTGACCACTTGAGCTATTGGGCTTGCTTTTTATTTTAAAGTATTCTCTGTGAAGATACCTTTCAGAAAAGTAGAAAATTATTATATGTTGTTTAAGAAAATTTTTTTTTAGAGAAAAAATAGTTTACTTCTTCGGCCAAAAAAACACAAAAAGTCGTAATTTTTACAATTTTCATATTCAAAATCGCTTATTTTTGGACTCGGTAAAGATATCGACTTCAACATTTTTTTATTCAATAGATAATTTTGTTCTTTAATTAGCTAAAGAAATGGGTAGGAAACATTAGGATATATATGAAAAAAACTGGACCAAGAACATGCAAAATTGAGGTACTTAAAAATTCAAATGTAAATAACTCAAAAACCATAAGAGATAAATAGGACATGTAGGCATGTTTTTTGTAGGTCTTATCAGTGCCTACAATAATGTAAAAAATATTTGAAATTGAATAAGAAACAAAAATTTGGCCAGCGATTCAAACATTTTTATATCAGAGGTACCCAAATTTGAGCCCCTTTAGTTCCGGCCCTGAGGGGTCTGTTCGGTCCCCCTTCTAAACTTAACATTGTACACTCATACAAATATATGAAAACGATCAGAAGTTACAGATTTATTTCCAAAAAATGTCGATTCTGCCTCACTGTGCAGTGCAGCATACGCTTTTTTAACTATAAAAGAGCACAAAAAACAACCACTAGATTAAAAAGATAAATTTTCACTCAACATTGAGTTTTCAATTATTTTTTTGAAGCTCATTTTGTGTGGGGAAATATTTAGCATAAATAGAAGTAATTTTAGTTGTTTCATAAATGAAGTGACGAAATGTTTCCCCTCTTGTTATATCAAATGAAATGAAATCACGTTATGTAAATAGTTTTATGTTTTTATGTGTTAAGAATCCTTTTTAGAAATTGCGTGATGAGATTGTATTGCGTAATCCGTTTAATATATTGTGTATATATGCATATATATATATATATATATATATATATATATATATATATATATATATATATATATATATATATATATATATATGTATATATATATATATATATATATATATATATATATATATATATATATATATATATGTATGCATATATATATATATATATGTATGCAAATTAATGTATTTCATGATTAACTTTATTTTCTTCACGTTTTATAAACTTGTTGAATATTATAAATAGCAATATGCCAAAAAAAAGTACTTTTTCATTTTCAAGCTATGAATGCCAAATGATTTTTAATGCTTCGGTGGTAGAGTCAGCTACCTTAATATCTAATTAGGGTGTCCCTTACTTGTCCTAAATCGGAAATATAGGGTGGCCTTTAAAAATTAATAATTTTACTATGCTTTGAAAATCAACACAGTTGTTGATTTTCAAGGCATAACATTCAGTCCAATTTGTGCCGTATAAAAAACAATAAAGCCTATTTTCGGAAAATTTTACTCATTCATTAAAAAATATAGTGCATATTTAAAAAAAAACGGGAGTTTATGTTACTGAAATGAATTATACAGTAGTAATTAAGACCATACACACTATTTTCCATTTAAAACCCCATAAAGTATATGTTTTCTGGGTTCTGGTTAGATTCTGAGTCGATCTACCCATGTCCGCCTGTTGAAAGCAGGATAGGGCTCGAACGGCACAACGAAGGAGGACAAAATTTGACCCAAATATTTATCTTTTTTAATATTGAAAATGAGAAAAATCTGTAAATAATCAAAAAATTTTTGAGCAAAATACTAAAAACACAGAGTGTCCGTTGTAGCTTAATTTCATACTTTTCTGCTATATGTCTTTAAATAAAAGCAACAATTTTATGGGTCGATATAAACTTGGAAACAAAAAATGGGCATGGTCCGCCCACTTTACCGCCCAACTCCCATATAAGGTGAAAGGTCAAAGAAATTTTGTACAAATACAGCATGGACAAATGTAAACACGGAAACAAAAATAGGCGTGGTTCGCCCACTTTACCGCCCATCTCTTATACAACATTCGCGCTTGTTTAAATTTGTAATGTTATTATTTTTTGTTGTTTTTCTTTGTATCACTGTTTTTGTTTAGAACATTTTTTACTGATTTTCGGTTATTTTTCAACCGATTTTCAAAAAAAAGTATTTGTTTGGAAAGGTATTCAAATTATCTTTCTAATTGCTGAACATAGTTAGTACAAATTATTGCCGCTAGATGTCGCAAAATTAATTTTTTATTAAAAATGCATCAAAACACCCTGTATTTGCAAATATTATGAGTTCATACGTTCAGTAAAAATACTCGTCAAAGGATTTTGTACAAAGTTGCCAAACATAATTTGATCGAATTCTGGAAATTTGAAGGTCAAAATTTTGATTTTCTTCAATAACCTAAAAATAACGGTAATTTTGTAAATAATGGAATTATTTACAAATAGTCGCAGAACAAAAGTTGCTGCTGAAGCCTTAAAGAATCATTTTCAACAATAAAAAAGTTCTTTTTCACAAAAAGTCGATTTTGGCATATTGCTAATTAAAATATTTAAAATAAAGTTAAATTTTATACAAGTTTTTTTTTTTTTTTTTTTTGAAATTGTTTGAAACCTACATTAAGTGTGTTGTATTGCCAAAGTTTGTTTTAAAATTGGGAAAAGAGTTGATGGCTTTTTATAGATCTTATAAAACAACTAAGAACTCCTAAATACAGGTATTTAAAACAAAAAAACCGAGTTGAAACTTTCAAGGATTTTTCAATTCATTTTAGTTTTGCACTGACAATTTGAAACTTATTGACTTAAACCATTATCCAGTCGAAAAACAAGACTCGAAAAATTCATTTACTGTATAATGAGTATCCGGTGTACTATCCGTTGAAAAGTTATGCTGTCATAAAAAATGAAACCAAAAATTTACGATTTTTTTAAATTTTGTAGTTTTTTTGATAGAAAATTTGGATTTAAATTTAAAGGGCAGAATTTTAAAGGCGAAGTGATTACCTACAGTTTAATATATATCACGTTGATGTCAGGAAATCAGACATGAGATAGTATCTTTACAAACTTTCATATAATTGGCGTAAATATTTGTAAAAGTATGCTTTTTGCTACTGATAAATTCCGCTTTTATAGAAATTGTCCAAAGTATCGCGTAAACTAGATTTATTAACAAATAACACTTCCGAGTCAAAATGGCGTTTAAAAAAATTTTAAATGCAAAAATTGTATACAATTTTGAAAATTTTCAAAATTTTGTTCTGATTTTTTCCAGTGTAAGACATAACTTTCGATCATCGAAAAATATCTGTAAAGAATCAATAATTTTAATGATTAAAATTGATATTATCAAAAAAAAAAAAATAACGAAACGTCATTTATATTGTCTACAGTGGCATTCATCTCCAAACTTATTTTACTTGCTGACAACTACTGCGAAGTATAAATGATGTTAATATCGATGTCAAATGAAAGTATTTTATTCGCTTAATATTTAAATTCAGATGGCGCCAAAATATTTTAAGGACTTATAATTATATAGATCAGGAAACATTTAAACGACTATATATTCCAAACTAAAACCTATGTTTACTTAATTTTTTCACCAAACGATCCCATGATATGTCTTTTATTACTCATAATTTTTCAAAATTTTGAACCAAAGTTGTTTTTTGCTATTTATGAAATTGTGCAAAAAATAAAATTAAAAAATTTTCTTTTCAGTGTATTTCGATAAATATTGAAGATTCTGTAATAATTTTGGCATGTGTTGATAATACTTAAGAAGTTCAATAAATTCGCGTTGTTTTGATTTTGATAAAGCCAAAACTCTAATTTATATTTTTTTGAATGTTTTAAATTCAAACCTCCACAACTTTTGCGCGCATTGATAAAAATGATTAACGCGAACAGATTTTATATGCTTTAATAGCCGTTAATAAAACCACAAATCAACGTTAGTGTCAGAAGAAAAAAAAAAATTGAAAATATTTTTACTTAAAATTTTAAAAATTTTTTGATTTTTCTCATATATTATAGAATATTGAGACTTATTTGTTAAAAAACTTAAGACCGTTAAGACATAATTTTAAAATTTTTTTTACATATACAAAAATACCAATAGGCTTTAAAAAGCTTTACATATGCTCTATTCAAAATTTTAAATATACATATAAGACGTATTAATTAAACTCGTACAGAAAACTTGTATTATAAAACATTTTTAAATTTAAATAAATTTAAATACAAAACTGACATCATTTCAAAAAATTAACTTATTTATTTCATAGAGACTTAAAACATTAATAAGACTAAATTCTTTTTATTCATGCTGAGAAGTTGTATTATGAGGAGAATGAGAAAAAAAAAATGAGTGAGAAATGGGTTAATGGGAAGATTGAGTTAAGTATTTGTTTGTATTCTTTGGTGGATAAGAACAAACAACAAGTTGTTAAACTACTTAAAACAAAATTGAAAAGACTCAAATGGAAGATGCACATGTATTTCTAATTTTTATAAAAATGTAATTTGGAGTGTCCTGAGAACTGCTTTTCTGAGATTCTAATACATACTCAAACGATGTGTATGTGCTAAATACAGAAAATTTGGTCTTTTGAAAAATCATGGGTCTCATACATTTAAGCCAAAAGAAGTTAAAATTTTTTTCTTGAAATGGGTTTCCAAAATTGTTAAATTTTAGCTTGTCATGAAATTTTTTTTTTTTTTTTTAATTTTTCCCCATGGGATTTCAGTTCTTGAGATAACTTTACATACATATGTAAGAAAATTTGTTTAGAATTAATTTCAATTTGCTCAACCATTGTATTTTTATTTACGACAAAATTGAATTTTTCTAATTTGTCATAAATTAATTTATTAATTTTTCCTACTGGGTCTATAGCACACACCGCCTTTTGTATGCGACTATGATATCATTAAATAATAAACAAATGTTGTTAACAAACCAAAGAAAAACACATATACACACACTTTTTATTTACAATCATTACAAACATTATAAATCCACTCAATGAGATCGAGTTTAAAGTTTGAGTGATTATAAACAAATTCCCCTTAAAATCTAATAATAAAAAACGTATATGTCGTCCCTCACCTAAAATGCAATAAGCCCTAACTAAAATTTGAATATACGTATTTGAAGAAAAAAAAAAATGTAATAAATATGCAATACGTATTATATATATATATATATATATATATATATATATATATATATATATATATATATATATATATATATATATATATATATATATATATATATATATATATATATATATATATATATATATATATATAATATTATATATAATGTAATTTGAACATGCAGTGTTGAATTTCAACACATACGAGTCAGATTCACTATTGACACTGAATGGTATCATTTTCTACGAGTATGTGTAAAATTTGTCTATTTTATTTAAACAGTTATTTCGTCTATTAAATTTTTCAAAATGTAAGTTAGAACCGTTTGGATTTTTGATAATAATTAAAGATGCCTTTTGAACAACAAATTAAAAAGAGTGCCGACCGACCGAGTACATTAACGTTTGTTTGAGTGTGATGCAAAGAAAATATATGACAGAGTTTAAGAAACAACAAAACATTTGGATTTGGTCAGTAGGTGAAGATCGTTGGTTGTTGGTGGAGCTCAACAAACAGAAATAAAAAAAAAAAAATAAGCAAAAGTAAATTTATTTTTAAATAAATTTTTAAATAAAAATAAAAAATAAAAACACTGCAGTTGTTTTGGATTTAGAAAACAATCACTAAAAGCTAAAATAAAAAATCATGTCATCTATAAAGTATTTATTGGCTTTCGCAATTATGGCTACTTTGGCCTGTTCGGGTAAGTGTAAAATAATACAAATATACATATATATGTATATAAACAAGTTTTTAAATTATTACGAAGAAAAATATTATGATTTATAAATTTTGTTAAATTTTATCTCCAGCCTTTGCCATCCACTGTTACCAGTGCGAATCTTTATCAAATCCAAAATGTGGTGAAAAGTTTGAAGCTGATGATTCCTTCAAATTCGATTGTGCTCGTATTTCTCCACCACGTTTCTTGCAAACTTTCTTACCCGTGCGTAATGCCACAGGTTGCATGAAGAAAACGTTAGAAGCCGGTAAGTTTGAAAATTTTAATTTAACTAACATTATTTCTAAAAGTCTATCTCACGAATAATAAGAATTACGACATCAAACCAGCTTTTGTCTATTTATTACCATGTTTAAAATATTGTACATTTTTGTTTATGATTTTTAAGAGCTTTGTTTCTTCATTAGAGAGATGATGTCATTTTGGGAATGTGTTTATTGTTAAACAAGAGAGGAATAGTGGGGAGTTCAATTAAGGGGGTGCGTGTTTAAATTGTTAGTTTTAAACAATTACTATTAAAACAAAATCGCTACAATAAATTATTGCGTTGTAAGAAAAAATCAATGTAAACATGGGGTAATATTTACTTTAATAACAAAAACCCGTTCAATATAAACGAGAAATACCTGTTTATAGAAGAATTAATAGCTTATATTTTTCAATATTCAAATTAACTGATTCAGATAACAACAGCTGCCACTCCCCGATTTGAATACAAATATATAATAAAAATTTTGTCTAAATGTCGAATACATGTATGCGATGTTGTTCCCTTAATTCAGTTTAAGGACTAACTAACTAACTCATGTTTAAATTTCGATAGATGTAGTTTCTAGTGCAGTTATTAAAAAGGGACATTTGATTTAGGCAGCTTAAATGGTTAACTGTTTTTTTTTAAGTGTATACATTTTTTTTTACGAATTTTTATAAATTTGATTTAACTCTGCCGAAGTAAAAACATACTTTTAAATTTAGAGGTGATTAAACATATATGTATGTATATTGTTAACTAAGTTTTATTAGTATTTTAATTGTTAAAATGCTTATATATGTAGATTTTAAGAAAAAAATTCCACAAGTTTTTCTTAATTACTTTTATTTGCTGCGCAATACTTCATAGCGAATAATAATAACAGATTTTTCAATGATATTCTAAGCCTAACAATCACGCAATCGTGCATATCAATGAGTTAAAAAAATATTTAATTTCATGAACAGTTTAAAATAAAATACATACTTACATACATACATACATACATACATACATACATACATACATACATACATACATACATACATACATACATACATACATACATACATACATACATACATACATACATACATACATACATACATACATACATACATACATACATACATACATACATACATACATACATACATACATACATACATACATACATACATACATACATACATACATACATACATACATACATACATATGTACTACGAGAAGGGATGCAGTGTAAGGAGAGTTAAACAAAAATATTCAAATGGATGTGAATTTTTAACGTGAATTATCTTAAACATTTTACAATAAAATTTAATAACATTAAAATGTATGACTTTTTAAGTGTAAAGTATTATGAAAAAACAATAAAAAATTCCAATATTTGTAACAATCTATTTATCTATTTACAGTCAGCGGTCATCCACAAATTGTACGCACTTGTTTCTTCGGTGAAATATCTAATACCCAAGGTGGTTGTTCTGCCGATCCCGCATTGCCTTTTGTAAAACAGTTGTCCTGTGATGTTTGTTCGGGAGACTTGTGTAATGGTTCCTCAACAATGGCACCAATTGCTTTGACTATAATTGCTTTTTTCGCTTTGGCTCGTCTATTTTCTTAAGTAGTTAATTAAAAGAAGTCAAACATAAGAAATCTCTCTAAATCTTTCACAATATTTTTCTTTATTTATATTATCATTGTTTTATTATTATTATTTTTTTTTTTAAGTATTTATTACAACATACATAATTGACAAATTAATTATGGATGGAATGTCATAGCTTTATTAAGAAGAACAACAAAAATTATTATGATTTTTATAAGCAATACAATAAAATACACATTATTAAAAAAAAAATGTTTTCTAATTACATAGATAAAATATGGTATATTAAACGATTTATCAAAGATAAAAAACTATTCAAATTACTCTTTTAATTGTATCAATAATTCAATTGATCAAAATAAAAATTTTCTAATATTGTTCACTAAAAATAAAACAATTAATCGACCTTCAAACATTTTTCTTATTGTATCAATTATAAATAAAAATAAGTGAAATTTTTAATAATTGAATATATAACTTTTTTCTAGGTTGAATTTCAATTAATAATATAATTGAATATGTATTATTAATTAAAATTGGTTTTTAGGTTTATCCATGTAAAATATGAATTTAATTTGTTAGAATACTTTGATTTTGAAGAATTTATTTAATAATAAAAATATTTGGAATCATTTTAAGTTTCTGATTAATAATTTAATTAAAATTTTTTCAAAGATATTTATTTCTATGTAGGTATAATATGTATTTAAAAAAACACAAACTAATTACACAAAGTCAATTGAGAATTTCACTTGTTTTTTTTTTTACTTCTTTACTTTCGACCGCAAGTCTCAATTCTTTTTAATAATTCTTCTTTAGAAAAATGCTGATGGGGATGACACAAGTAACAAGGTAACATCGTTAGCTCAACTGTTGATTGGTTTTGATTTGTCCAAATATTAAAAAAATAAATAAATCCTCTCCCAATGCAACCAATGTTAACCGCGAAAATTTGTATTAAATATTTTTTTTTTTTTTTTTTTTTAATTTAAAAATTTCAATACCGTCCTTGAAAATCGGTTTTTAAAGTGAATTGTAGTTGTTTGATGGCTTATGCGAGAATTATACAATTCTTCAATGAATTTATTTTATTCCCTGGAAGTATTATTATCCAGTGTGAAGCTCGGTAATTTATTCATCTGAAGATATACATACAAACATGTATGCATGGAAATATAAATCGTAAATATGAATACAGTATATTCCATCCATGGGCATCTATGGCCCTCAGGGCCATTTGAGGTCTCAGAAAGACCTCTTGTTAATCCTTGGAAGCAATTTATTTTAAAATAAAACATTATAACTAGGGTTTGGGGTTTCCCGTAATATTCCCGAGAAACGGGAATGTAGAATTAAATTTCTCGGGAATTTCCAGGAATTTTTTTAAATTTTAATTATGAGAAAAAAGCTTAAAAAAAATATTATTTTTTCTATTCAATAATATACCAACATTATAAATCATAATTAAAATTTAAAATTGATTCCCAAACAATATTCTTAGGTTCAATAATACAGTGGTCGGAAATTAACATAGTTGTTTCATTTTGCATCGAAATTTAATAAATTTATTCAAGCAAAAATGAAATAAATACTTTTATATCCTATATACATTTTTAATTCATCCAATCATCTACTTGATTGATTTAATTAATTTATTAATTGGAAATTTTTTTCTGTTTTGTATTTTTTACAGTTTTTATACCCAACATCAAAAAGATGGGGGGTATATTGATTTTGTCATTCCGTGCGTAAGGAATCATCTAAGACCCCACAAAGTATATATTTTCTGGGTTCTGGTTAGATTCTGAGTCGATCTAGCTATGTTCGTCCGTCCGTCTGTCCGTCTAGCTCGGGGGTTGATATAAACTTGGAAACCAAAAATGGGCGTGGTCCGCCCACTTTACCGCCCATCTCTCATGTAACGAAAAATTTGAAAATGTTGATGGTGGGTATATAGATTCGGCCAAGCCGAATATAACATTCGCGCTTGTTAGTAATTGATATAATCATTTTGGTGAGAGGTGCAAATTTAAACAAGTTTTTAATTAAATAAATTATTTTCTAACATATTTGTTAATTGGTTTGACTTTTTTCTGTGTATAACATTTGTAAAAAAAATAAAATACATTTGTAGCCAAATATATTTACACATTTTAACATTTTTGAAAAAGAAAATATTTTTCTTGTTATAAAATCTTTTTAAATAAATGTGTTGCTGTAGAAGTGCCTGAAAGATTGTAATAATTTTTTACAAAATAGCGGTATTTATTTCTGATATTAAAAGAAAAGTTTCTATTAGAAATATTTACATATTTATCTTTTATATTTCAAAATTATTTACAGATCTTCAAAAATTAATTATTTACTAAACTCTTGAGATTCAAACTTAACTTTAAAATATCGAACTTATTATAATTTAAATATTGTAAAAAAAATGTGAAAAAAAACTTCCAGAGCCAAAATGAGATTTAAATGAAGACTTAAAAATGTACATCATCATTAAAATGTGTAAAAGAGTACAGAAATACATATATATATATGTACAGGGATGATAAATTCAGTACAATTGTACTTTTTTCAATACAATTGGCTTTTCAAAAGTACAGCAGTACTCCAGTAATTAATTTAGTACAATTATAAATAAAAGTTTTAATTGATTTGAAGTATAAGTTCTTTAAAAATTGTTTGGATTCCTTTATAAATCATTTTAGAATAGTATTTACGAGGTGCGCCTTTCTAAACAACACCTTATACTGTTGGCTCAAGAATAAATATTATTAAGGACTTCAAAAACAAGGTTGTTTTACTAAAAAACACTGATGCTGTTGTATTACTTCAACCCTACAAAGTTCAACCCAGACAAAGCGTTAAAAACTAAGTTGTCATTTGTTTCTTGAGATGTCAGGACACTTTGGCAATATACGTTTGAACTATAAAAGTACTATTTGTTGTGAATGGTTTGCCAAAAGTCTTCCAAGAAGTTAGGAAAATTATCTGTCAATCCTACTTTACACAGGGTTTGAAAAAACCGCCAATATTATCGTCGTTAACATCAAGGGTTTTTCATCAGTATCAAAATAAATTGCGTGGATAACTTATTTCGCCACTTAGAAAATTTGTTATTGCACAAAAATACATATTTTGAGGTGCATCAGAAAGGGTATTGACTGTCATGAATTCTGCTCTAGGAAACAATAACGTCCTTTTCAAAAAGAAATATTACTGTTGCAAAATAAAAAAAGGCATAAAATTTGTTTTTCATAAATACAACTAAATGTTTGCATAAGATTTTTTAATAATTTAGACATTTTTAAACCCGAATGTTATCCTTTTTTAATGTATTTTCGGATATGCGTTTATTTAGCACAACTTTCCATTACTTAACATTTGTTGGTTTAATATTTTAAGAACATTTTACTTTAAAGTTCAAAATTATCCGAACTCTACTTTTAAAATAATAATAATAATTCATTTAAAACTTTTATCAATTTATCAAAGTACAGTCAAACGTAGATCTTACAATTTCTCAATATTTAATAGCTCACTTAGTTTTGCTTCTTTAATATAAGAATGCTGCTAACTTTGAGAACTCCAGGGAAAAATATTCTGATCAAGAAATGTTATAATGTTTTGGGCAGAAGAAGTTCTTAACATTTTAGTAAAATTACGGCCCAAAAAGTACAATTTTATATTCAGTTTAGTACAATACAAAAAATCACATTTATCATCCCTGTATATGTATGTATTTAAAAACTCGTATAATCGAAGTGTTGCGAATTGAAAAAATAAAACGTTTTTTTTCCTTGCGAAAAGTAGTCAAATAGGACTTTTTATGAGCTCACCGACGAAATGTTTTTGAATAATTTAAAATATCATTTGTATCGAATTTTTAATATTCAGTATTAGCATCTAAAAATTCCTTTAATATGTAGTGTGTTTATATTAATGTAAATTTTTCATTGGGGCGTTTTCCCGGGAAATTTAAAAAAAAATTCCCAATAAAAAATTTCCGGGAAATGTTTTAATTTTAATATTCTATATTTAAATTTTTAGAATTATTTCAGTAAATTGTTTGATATTTCTAGGAGCTACTTTAAATTTTATAGTAATTTCTTTGAAGTAGAATTATAAAAACAAGTTACGAATTTTCAACATTACCTACACACACAAATATATAAAAGTCTTTGGAAATTTCTTGTAGAAACGCACCGGGATTTTATTGAGCAGGTAAATCAAATCGAAGTTTTCTTCGATGTTTGCCTATGTCTAATATTTGGTTTGGTAGTTTGTTTAATTTGTATTTTAGTTTATTTTATTACATTACCATTAAAAAGTACGAAAATTCCGGAAATATAAAAAATTATAGGCTACTTTAAAATCAAAGATAACGCTTAAAATGTTCATTTTATATTAAAGTGCCACATGGAGGACACCTGAAATGATGAAAAAGAAAATAGTTACTCGGGACCAACTCATTTACAGTTATATTTTTTTAGTAAGCTTCTATTATTATTTGAATATCTGCATTAAGAAATTTATAAAAAAAAAAACATCAATAAAATTTAATTTAATATTTTTGCAATTAAAATAATATTGATGATCCCTTTAGTAATTCAACAATTAATTTTACCAATAATTTTTAAATGACATAAGTACGTAAAATTAAAATTATACATTTGATATTTTTAAAATTTTTTAAACTATTTAAAACGGGTATTTTTCCAAAGTAATACATTCCGTTCCTCGTCAAATATGTGAATTTCCAAATTTGGCCCTTCTAGTAATTTCCCTGCCCACCCCTGCTATATTCACTTTCATCCAGACACTCCCAGAAGCAAAGTAATTAAGTGAACAGGCTAACCACTAGTAAAAGTAATTAAATAAAGCATAAAGTATGTAAAAATGTACATATATATTTAGATGTATGTATGTACGGACTTATAGCCTGCTAAACAAACATATAGACTACGAGTAAAATTACGTACATACGTATGTATGTACATATGTACATATATAGCGAATATTCTACTGTAGACAATTTATACAGTTTTTCTGCGCTCATTTTCTCTTAAATGTGCTTTTCTTTGAATGACTTTGAAGGAGCGCCAAAACCTCTTAGCACAATTTTAGCGACCGGCTACCGACTACAATAGAATAAATCAATCTATCATCTTAATGATAAACTTTTAAAAATGGACCCACTTCAAAAAATGGCGATATCATATGTATATTTGAATACATTAATGAACAATTAACGATATAGTGTCTAATTTATAAATAAATATTTATTCCTATTACAAGCAAGTTATTAGTCTAACGTTTCACACTTTATACTCACATTATCATAATTTTTTATATATAAAACTACCATAGAGATCTAAAAAAACTACCTTAGAATGTAGTTTGTCGCTTTAATTATAATTCATGCCATATTTGATACCGTACGTTGGCGCTCCAAAATAGTTTTGAAATATATACACAGAAATACCTTTTAAAGAGGAAAATTTGGAAAATTTATTTTCAACTCGTTTTCAGTACAAAATTGAGAATGAACGTGAAAAGAAGTGTAGAGAAAATATGTTTTTTTAAATAATTTTAAAGTACGAAAATAAAAAAATCAACAAATCGCAGTACAACTACACCACCGTATTAGTCAGAAGCAATTTAGTTTATTTAAAAAAAATCAAAAAAAAAAAAAAAAAAATAATAAAAATTAATTATTACCAACAAAAATTGTATAACAGTGGTTGATATTCTGTTCAAAATATTCTTATCCGATTTAAAATACAAAATATAAAAGCAAATGTTTATACAATTTTCATATAATTAATATTTATGTATTTATGAATAAAGTAGAAAAAGCAATAGACGAAATTAAATATAAACAAAAAAGAAATCCAAATATAACTGATAAAAAAATATTAACTAAATAAACTCTTTATGAAAATAAAATTTATAAAAAGTAGCCACTGTGAAAGAAAATCATAACCATCTCTCTGAGATTATAACTTCCGTATAAAAATGCCCCCGTTTGTGATAATAACATTACTTTTATCTTCTTCCATAATAATACCAGGTGGGTTTTTAAATGTTGCTGAAATTTTTGAACAAACAAAATCTGAAAATAAATATTTTTCTTATTAAAATAGCTTCCGCCATTCAATGTTACAGTTGCGAATCAGTATCGGATACAAATTGCGGCGAAGATTTTAATATGGAGGAATATTTTAAAATTGATTGTGACCAAGTGGCCCCACCTCGTTACCTTTTAAATGATTTGGAATATTTCAATGCAACAGGATGTATGAAAAAGATATATAAAGGTGATCACCAATTATTCAATTAATAATTTAGTATTTAATTTAATTATTTACGATTTTGTTTCATTAATTGGCGAATATTCGTATGTACCTATGTTTGTACATTATAAATACATTGTATGTATGAACGTAAAAACATTTTTATAAATATTGCATCGAAATTTATATACGTAGGTGTTTCATATTTAATTTAGTAATTTTGTCTTTATATTAATAAGTTTTACCAATTTGGTAAAATTCCAAAAACAACATCTGCTTTAAAAGTAATTTTAATTAGAATTTTTTTATTAAAAAAGTTACAAACATTTTAAGTAAACAATTTTAAGGTAACTTTTTCAAAAACGTGAAAATTACACTTTTATTTTATATATGTATATAAATATGTATGAAATTGCACGTAATCGAATTAATTTAGTTAGTATGAGCCTAAAAGTATGCTTAAATTTAGAATTATTTATTAGAAAAGGTAAATTAACCCATCGATACGTAATTTGCTTATTTTTGTGCGAAACAAATTTGTTCGATGCAAAATTTAAATACGAATTAGGAACCAATAATACATAATTTTATTTTCCAAAATTTTTAATATTTATTATTTTTTTTTTTTTTTAAATAAATATAATGAGTCATATATGAATCAGAGAGCAAAAATGTCTTCATAGACAAAACAATAAACACAAAAATACTGAAAAAGACGAAGGCCTCAGTAGCCAGTTACTTATTATTATTGATATGTAAATTTATTTACTATTGAAAAAAGAAACTGTTTGATATCATTATTATTCGATTAAAATATGTATAACAGAAACAAATGCTTGTTGATTCATTTATGCATCACGACACACTGAAGAGTTAAAAATTCAATATTATGGCGCATTTTTATAAATTTTTAAAATTTCTAAATCCAAATTAAACTAACTACGAATGTATTGTTCAGAATGTAAAAAAAATCTGTATACAAAGAAATAAGTATTCAGAACATTTTCGCATTAAAAAACTTTTAGTGATATCTCAGCTACTGTTTAAAAAATAAATAAATAAATAAATAAATAAATAAATAAATAAATAAATAAATAAATAAATAAATAAATAAATAAATAAATAAATAAATAAATAAATAAATAAATAAATAAATAAATAAATAAATAAATAAATAAATAAATAAATAAATAAATAAATAAATAAATAAATAAATAAATAAATAAATAAATAAATAAATAAATAAATAAATAAATAAATAAATAAATAAATAAATAAATAAATAAATAAATAAATAAATAAATAAATAAATAAATAAATAAATAAATAAATAAATAAATAAATAAATAAATAAATAAATAAATAAATAAATAAATAAATAAATAAATAAATAAATAAATAAATAAATAAATAAATAAATAAATAAATAAATAAATAAATAAATAAATAAATAAATAAATAAATAAATAAATAAATAAATAAATAAATAAATAAATAAATAAATAAATAAATAAATAAATAAATAAATAAATAAATAAATAAATAAATAAATAAATAAATAAATAAATAAATAAATAAATACTGTTTAAAAAATTAATTAATTAATAAACTATAACATGCCTTGTATAGAAGTTTTCATTTTATCAAATAAAAATAACTAAATACAGGTGAATTAGAATGAATTTCGTAAGAAATAAAAACGTAAATAGAAAAGATTTCACCTTTCGATTGTGATGATACAAAATTTTGGCAATAATACCTACATACATACAGCTGCTGTCAAAATAATAGCACCACTTGATTAGCAAATCTTAGATTTGTGTTAAAGCAAAAGTTTATTTTAAAAGAGTATTAAAATGAAAGGCACATTAGTACTAAAAATATTAAAATAAAAAATAACACAATTTAATTCATATTAATTAAGAAATTAAATAACTTTCCTGAATTAGTATAAAAATTGTCTGTCAAAAAAGTAGCACCACTTATGTTCGACTGAAAGAAAAATTTTAAAAACAAAATAAAAAACAATATATTTAAATTTTTAATGTTGTATTATCCCAACTTACTTATTTCAATATTTTGTTGCGTTCCCTTAATTTTTGGGTCATTATCTTGTTGCATAGTGGCAATTCTTCCGAGACAAACGGTAACATTACTTTGTCAAGAATCCTGACGTATTCTGCTGCGTTGATTATGGTTTCTATACGGTGAATTGGACCTGGGCTTTTAAATTGTATTCTTGTAGTCTTCGCGATATAGTTTCGGTACTTACTGGCAAATCTAATTCCTTTTTAATTTCCATAGCCGAAGTAAAAGGAGCCTTCTTGATTTGGCGCACTATACGGTTCACCATTAAAGGTGATGTAATTGGCTTTCTTCCTCGAGATTCTGCCTTGTATTTGTAGGTAATGGCATTTCTTATCATTTTATTTGAACATCCAATAATATTTCTTATTTGGGAGTACGTTTTACCCTCCGAAATTTATTTTTTTATTAGTTCTTTCTTTTCAGCTGTACAGTGTTTAGCTCTGCCCATTTTCAATATAAAAACTGCACAATAATTTAAAATTTAGATTAAATTTAGCTCTATACTGTGTATACGAATGGCTTTAATTTAATAAAAATATGACCGGTCCACGTGACTTTTTAAACTAAATGTATTCATTGGTGCTATTATTTTGACAGAATGCTTTTGGGCGTATTATGAAGTTTTACATTCTTACTTACTATTATATATTTATAAAACAACAAAAAACTTACAAAAAGAAAAAACACACTAATTATAACGGTACTGCAAAATTTTGGACCAAAATAAAAATTAACAATAATGGAATGACAAAATTAAAAAAGAAACCTACCACTGGTGCTATTATTTTGACAGTAACTATATGTGCATATATTCCTAAAATTAGAATGAATGAATTTTATTGTCATTAACAATTTCACTATGTATATACATATATATATATATTTTTTTCTGTTACATATTTTTTGTAGAATACAAAGTTTTAAAATACGTACGCAGCTGTTATTTTGGCGATGTCAATGACACTGAAATTGGTTGTCGCATGGATCCATCAATGATGGACTTTCAAGATGTTCAATGCTACGTCTGTGACAATGAGAATTTTTGCAATAAGGCTTGGAGCAATAAAGTTGTGGATGGATATTTATTGCAATATTTAACTCTATTAATATTTATATTAATGGCAAAGATTTTCAATGTTAATGAAAACTAGTAGAAAAAATAATACTTCTTGTAGTAGTAGTAACCATTTCCAATACAAATTGTTTGTTAATAGTGTGTAGCTAAAATTTTTAAATACATAATTCATTAATTTTTAACAAATTAATATTACGTTTTTTTTTCCCCTTCACCAACAAATATCTACTTTTTTAAGAGAAAATGTCATCAGTTCGAGACACCATCATCACCCAAACCAACACCCACATATAATAGGTTTGTATTCATACATTAAATACGTCATGAAAATATTTGAACATTTTTATACAATATTTATGTACATACATACAGATCTACATTAGGGCCATTACTTTTTTTAATTTTTAACAAAATATCATAATATTTTCTATATTAAAAGCGTTAAAGCTGATAATTTCTTTTATTAAATAATAAAAAATATAAGAAATGTCTTACAATCCAATTTAATTGTATTTTTAAAGATATGGACCATAAGTACATATTATATAGTTTCGGCTTGTTTTGGATTCGGCCGAATATTATGCTCTTTGCTGAATATTAGATTATGCTCGGTTTCGGCGTTAAAATATCAGTTTCTAGAAAGCAGAGCAGTAAATTTATAAACAGGTCTAAATAAAACAGCACTGCAAACTGCTACTGATCAAATTTAATCATTTCCATAACAAACAGTGCATTCTAAATTATCAGCTGATCTTGGCAGCACACATTGTTGCTGACTACGCGTTAGTGCAATTATGACTTATTCTGAATTTTCTTTTAAAGCATTTAAGAAATGAAAATAAGTTATAACCCTAATGTACATATGTATTGTATATATTAATCTAATTTTAAACTCATACTATATTTAAAAACATTAAATATTATTTTTAATTAATGAAGAATCAAAAAATTTACAAATTTAAAAAATTTATAGATTTTAGTTGTTTCTCAATCATAAAACGGAAAAGAACTATATGGCTAACAAAATGCGCGTTTTATTCTTTTTTGTCATAAATTCTATATTTTTAACAACTGGTAAGACCCAGAATACTGAAACATAATTAATTAATGATTTTCACTTTTTTTATAAACAGTTTGGTCTATTAAATGTTACGATTGTGATTCTTTAAGAGATCCTCGTTGCAATGAGTATTTCTCACCAGAAGATGTTAAAGAAACAGATTGTGATGACGCCGAAATGCCTGAATATTTACGAAAATATGGTAGACGAATACCAGCCACTGGATGTCTGACAAAATTTCATGAAGGAGGTAAATAAATTCCTTATTATATCATCGAAACGATTTCAAAAAGGCATATACAAAATAATTTTAATAGCTTCAGCAATACTCTAACGTAAACATAAATATAAAGTATCAGCTGACACGTTATTCTGTGTAAACATGTACTTTAACGTAAACATAAATGTTACGGACTGACCTAATAAAATAGCACAATTATAAAACTGTTGTTATAAAATTATACTTTGTCTAACAATCGCTAGAGTTAAAACGATTTTTAAACAGTAGTAAGTTTTGTTACATCTCTGCTGTTGGTATACAATAAAATAACAAATTAGTACTTATTGTAATCTAATGTAAAAAAAACGTTCTGTTTACATTTATGTTTTTTAAATTTAAGTTTACGGTAAAGTTAAAAGAAAATATGGCAATAATAACAACAAAAATTAGAAAATTACACATAAGCCGTTTTGCAAGTATAACGACGATATGTATATAATTATCAAGGCTACCAAAATGTACTTAGAATCGGTATCATCATAATTTAGGGATTATCGATGTTTATGAATATTATACGTTTTTAAAATTTTTTTCCCAAAATGTTAACACTAAAATTGAAAATTTTTTAAGTGATGTAATTTTACTTTTTTTTAAAGAAATTTTAAAATGGGCTAACTTCATTACATAGAAGTAGTCTGGCAACTGCTTGTTTAGATCATGATATACATACATATGTAGAGTGGCGAGCAAAAAAGGAAGAATGTTTTCCAAATTCGTATTTATTTATTTGTAAAATTTTTAATACTGGAGATAATGCTATGATTTTTTCAGTATATATTTTTAATTTTGTATAATTTAATATACTAAGAATAACAATTAGTAAAATTTAATCAAAAGTAAAATATTTTAAATAAACATGATTAATGTCCATTTTTCCACTTTTGCACTTAATGTTATATTTCTAATTAAAGACAAAGAACAACGATAATGAAGAAACATTTTAAACTTTAACAATATAATTTGTCATTCTACGTGTGTCTTTTAACAAATCTAATTAAGTTGTATCCATTTTAAATATATTTTCTTCGCTTATTAGAACAAGATTAATATTATAATAAATAGGTGCTTAAATTGAAAATGGAATAGTTTATTTAACAGGAAAATATAAATAAAAAAAATAGCATAAACGCTACAAATAGCACATTATACTGCCCTAAATGTCCGAAAACGGAGAAATCTGCATCCGATTTTTATAACTGGAAGGCCGCCAAGGTTGCTAACCTATGGGAATACTTGTATTATGGAACTTCTAATAAAAAACAAAGATACAAAAACAGCTTTAGCTGCTAATTTTGTTTTTGCAATTGAGCAAAAAGAAAAGTCGGCTTTACTGGAAAAATGTTAATAGATCGTTTGGAATTTTGCGAAAACAATAGAAATGGAAATCTGACGAATGGAAACGTATAATCTGGTCAGATGATATAAAAATGAACAGTTTCCTATCAGATGGGAATGAATATTATTGGCATCTTCCACATGCTTTACACGTATCAGATAAAATAAAGATTGAAACATGGTTTCATGGTTTATGGATGTTTTACTTGGTGGTATGTTGAATATTTAATAAAAACAGATGGAATTATAAAAAAAGGAATATTATCTTAATATCATTCGAACGAAATTGTCAAAATTAATTAAAACATGCGCGTACCCGGAAGAAGAAGTGCTGGTTCAGGAAGATGGAGATCAGAAACATACCGCTAAAATTATGCAAAAATATTTTCTCGTTAAAAATTTTCAAATGACTAAGTTTTAACAATATCCTAATTTAAATACAGTTGACAATTCGTGGGCACTCCTATAAATAGTACTGATAATCTATGAATTAAGACCAACCAACTTACAAGAAGTTTGGACAAGACTACAAGAGGAATGGACTAAAACAACAAATTAAACTACAGAGGACTTAGTGAAGATTATGTCCGTGAGCATAAAAAGTGTAAAAAAAAATAAAGGGCTATGAATAAAACATTAAAAATAATAAAAATTAAAAAAAAAATAAAAAATAACATACGTGCAAAAATGGAAGAATAGAATTATGTTAAGTTTTTTCTAAATAAATAGAAAAAACCGGATATAGAACCAGTGGGTTTCTATATCCGGTCTCAGACAGGCCAAGCTATTGTTTTATATTCCCAATAAATACATCAACATATAAAAAGTAAAGTGCCTTACGAAAAAAAGGTTGCAAATGTACACCTCTAGAAATGAAGATTAGTATGTTTTTATATGATTGCCAAAATATTACATCTCAATATTAAGATTTACGTGAGCTGGACCATTTTCAAAACACCTCTGAAATTACGTATTTTTTTCATATTATTATCAAAATTTAAGTTATAAGAAAATTTACTTTAAATTATAAAAAAGGCATACTATGACCATGAACATTCATTTAAATTATTATTATGTCTCTTTTCAGTCGCGAAATATTAAGATTTTACTTGCGTATTTTATCATATTTTCTTCGATCAAACTTGTAATTTTATATATTTCGGACATTTTTCAAAATATATTAGGTTTTTATGTACCATAGGAATGGTCTATCCTGTTACTATTAAAGATAAGACGTAATTAACCCATTAAGAACTAGAAGGTCAATTTTATGCATTTAGTTCCTAAAAGGTTAAATTTATAATTTTTGCAAATAAATCGCATAGAAGTATTTATTACGCATAAATATTCATAAATTTATAAAAAAAAACATAACAAGTTCATTTAAAACCGCGAAAATAATAGAATAAAAATGATTTTTTGAAATTAAGCCTCTATTTTACACGAATTTACAGCTTTTTTGATCAATTATGTTTTTGGGGACATTCATATCCTTAACTTATCATTTATTTGCCATTAAAATTAAATTAAATAATTATGGACCGGAAATCCCAAAATACTATTTGTGCAACTAAAGGGTTAAATGAAGTTAAATATTAATAGTATTTAATAGGAGCTTTCCAATGATGCACTAAAATATAATTTAAGATGAAAAATGTCCAAAATATTCACACTTTTATAAAATTCTATTTAAAATAAAATCATTGAAAATTTTACTAAAATTTTAATTTCGCGAGAATGAAAACAAATTTTAAACAACTTTTTGTTCAAAATGTAGTGGACATCGTGTTTCTATCATGTTGTGATTTTTTGACAAAAAGTTTTAAACTATGTATACTGTCGATCGAAAACCATATTTTTGGAGGTATTTTATAAATGGTCCAGCTCACGTAAATTAAAAAATTTAACCGAAATATTTTGGAAATTAACTTAAAACATATCAAACTTCAATTCTAGAGAGGTACATTTGCAACTTTTTTTTTGTCCCCATACAAATCAAGGCACTGTAATAAAAAGAAACCTAAAATTTTAATAAATTTGCTTTGTTATTTAGGATTTTATAGCATTAGGATTTATAGCATTTGAAGAATTAAAAAGGATGAAAGTGAGGAAAATTTAAGTTCTAATGCAGTAAGTATGGTTGAACAGAATAAAAAACTAAAATTTTTGATTTTATTGTTTTTGGGCTATTCGAACATTTCTAGGAGGGCCATCCTAATATATAACATATAAAAAATATATATATACATACATATATATATATATATATATATATATATATATATATATATATATATATATATATATATATATATATATATATATGTTAGAATTTTTGCTTTTTAGTGTTATTTATGGCGTCTGCAATAAGTCCCGTTACTTTCTTTTTTTTGCATTCTATCGCAATTCTCTTTTAATTTTTAAATTTAAGTGCAGTAATAGGCAAAATAAGCTAGTCACAATTTTAGCACAAGCAAGTATATTTAAATTTTTTATATGTTTTTTGTGAATATAAATAATTAATTGGTAACTTTAGATATTATTTCATCAATGAAGATAAAAAATTAAATAAATAAACATTATTTAAACATGATTAAAAAAAGTGGTGTACAAAGGAACAACGTAAGATTATTCAACAGTTGTACTCAAGAGGAATAAGCATAAGTGAGTTTGCTAATACTTTGGAATGTTCCAGATATATGGTTTATAATGCACTAAACCATATTCGGAAGTATAAAACATTTAAAATTGTTACACAGGCTCCTAGGCCAAGAAAAACGTCACGTAAAGAGGACTCTTTAATATATAGAACCTCTGTCGAAGATCCTTTTAAAAGCTCCACCGTAATCCAGAGGGAAATTTCAAGAAAATATAGTATCAACGTATTCTGCAGAATAATAAGAAGAAGACTTAATGAAAAAAATTTACATGGATGCATATCTCAGCATAAGCCACACGTTTCAAATAAGAACCTACGAGATCGGTTGTGCTTTGCTCGTGAGCATTTGGAAAAGTCATTCGTTTTTTGGAAAAATGTCCTCTGGAGTGATGAATCCACGTTTTGTACATTCGGATTGGATGGTAAGAGGTATGTATGGAGTCCTCCAACATGCAACACAATCCAAAGTACACTTCTAAAACAATAAAACT
Organism: Protophormia terraenovae; assembly: GCA_951394005.1. Lineage (NCBI taxonomy): Eukaryota > Metazoa > Arthropoda > Insecta > Diptera > Calliphoridae > Protophormia > Protophormia terraenovae. The sequence continues at coordinate 152,890,483 of OX596074.1, forward strand.
CGGTGGTGTAGGCAACTTTTTCTGGGCATGGAGTTGGTCCTATATGCAAGATTGATACACATATGGACCAATATGTATACCAGAATATACTACTAAATAAAATGATGCCTTATGCAGAGGACAACATGCCACTTAGGTGAAGTTTTATGCACGACAATGACCCAAAACGTGTTAAAATGGCCACCCCAATCTCCAGATCTCAATCCTATTGAGAACCTTTGGAATGATGCGGAACAGCACGTAATGAGAGCAAAACCTAAAACTTTGGCCGATTTATGGACAGAAATAGAAACAACTTGGTATGCTATTTCAGTGGAGCGCTGTATGGGACTTGTGGAAAGTATGCCAAGGAGATTGGCAGCTGTAATAAAAAAATAATGGATACCCAAATAATTACTAAGTTTATAGTGAAATAAGTTTTTTTATTTTTTACTTTTTTTAAATGTGAATATTTTTTTTTTTTTATTTTGTGCTAAAATACTGTCCAGTGTTTTTTGACGGTTATTCTATTCTGAACAGAAAAACAGCAAAGATGTATATAGGAATGACAATGAATATATTGTGACGTGATCTTAGCAAGACATGTTACACTTATATAAAAGAAATATTAAAAAAAAAAAAATAAAGAAATACAGTAAATATTTGCTTTTAAAGATAGGAAGTAGCAAGTGTGCTAACCTCATGGCCGCCACTGTATATATATACATACTATATGTTGTAGTGCTATATACTATATACCACTACAACATACTTTTTACTTTCTGTTGCTGCTCAATGCATAGACAAGAAATTCACAAATAATTTGTTTATATGAAAGTCTTAACTAGGGACAATAAGAAAAAATATTTTTATTTTTCTACGCATCTTCGGAAGTTACCGTTATTTTACTTAAGCCCCTTGATTTTTTCCTGTGCAAAATAATAGCAGCAAAATGATGAACATTGGCAAATACTATTATTGTTTTATTATTTTTTATCCTTTTGGTTTTTATGTAAATTATATAGCCGTGTACTGGACATACAGTGAAATTTTGCTTTTAAAAAGTTTAAAAATTGGTGGTAGCAAGCACTGCATTCCTAGCACCCCTACCTTATTAGTAAAAATACTTTCTGAAGGCAAAACATACAAATTTCTCCATAAATTTTGTGGAATGTTATCCCAAAATTATTAAAAATTAAAACAAAATATATTCCAAACCAACAAACACGAATTCGCATGTAAAAAAACGACTAAATGACTTTACGCGTAAAAAGCGAATGGTTAACCCAAACACATTTTTGACGTCCACTAAGGCAAAATAGGACTTAGAGCTGAAAGTTGATGCGTCAACTATATTTTGAAATCTACAGAAACAAAATCTGTATGCAAGATTCCAAAGGAAAGTTCCATTACTAAACTACAGACAGGTACGCAATCGCCCTTATTTCGCGATACTTTACTCCGACTGACCGCATACGAAATGGCTCACAGATGCGTCCAAGGTAGTTCTTTTTGGTGCATATGGGACGCATGGGACAAGAATATATGTGACCTGACCAAATAACAAATAATATGATACAAAAAATATTCAAGTCAGCGAAGCACTATTTTGGAAAAATCAATATTTGTGGATGTACTTCATATCATGGTCCATAATTTGGATAGGAGGAAACATGGATGTCCCAATGCATGTGGAAATAGTAAGAACAGTCATGTTGCCTTATGCAGAAAAGTATATACTACTCAAATGAGTGTTTTAGCAGGAAAACTTTCCCAAAAAAAAAAAATGGTTTCCCGAAAATTAAAAGGATGTTTTGGAGTGATCGACTCAGTCTCCATATCTGATCTACATTGAAAATCTTTTGGGGAGATGTCAAAGATGCTCTTTTTAGAAAGAAACCGGGAAATTTGCCGGAATTGTGGACGACAAAGCCATCAGCTTGGAAAAATATTTCCAATGAGTGGACCAGGGGTTATTAGTGGGCTCAGTGCCCGCTACTGCGCCGCTCAAAGGATCAATAAGGGTTATTCCACAAAATATTAATGTGTACAAACATAATATGCCAAAAGAATAAAAACTTAATCAGGCAGTTTTATTTTTTACAGGTATTTTTAATCGATGCTACTATTATTTTGCATATTAATTCAGATGGATATTTTATCTGAATTACGAAGTTTAATTTTAAGATTTACTTATTTTTTTTTTTTTATAAAATTTGGGATATATTTAATAAAAATTTTGAAATCAAGAAAACATCATCATTTTATTGAATGTGAAAATGGTGCATTGGCGCTACTATATATATATATATATATATATATATATATATATATATATATATATATATATATATATATATATATATATATATATATATATATATATATATATATATATATATATATATATACATTGAAGCTATGTGAAATTATGGACCGATTCCCATAAAATTTTGCAAAGTTGTATATAGTTACATATTAACTTGATACTAACATTCGTATGGGATTTAGGCACGTTAAAGTGATTTTCGGAAGAGGGGTTTATATGGGAGCTATGGTCAATCGTGGACCGATCTTAAATAATAAAATTTGGTACAAAGATTTATACTTGTACAGAACTTCTTTGCACCAAATTTCATTAAAATATTCTTATTTTTAAGGAAGTTTTGAGTGCTGAAACTCTATTCCGGGGGGACATTTGTATGGGGGCTAGGTGAAATAATGGACCGATCACAACCAATTTCAATAGGCATCATCCTTGTTCCACGTGACACATTTCATTGAATTATCTTCAAAATTGCGACCTGTACTTTGTGCACAAGGTTTACATGGACAGCCAGCCAGACGGACGGACATCGTTAGATCGATTTAAAAAGCGATTCTGAGTCGATTGGTATACTTTAAGTTGGGTGTTGCATAACTTTTTCTATGCCTTACAAACATCAGCACAAACACATAATTATTAATTTTGGACTTATTGGAAAAATGTAAAAAAAAATCAGAAAAAAACTATAAAAGGACCTATTTTCATTTTGATCCAGCTCATGAAAGGGTAATTTCAAAACGAAAATTAAAAAGCGGTGTCTTAGAATGAAGTAAATTTTCATTTCAGCTGGGAACTTCGATACTTTTTTATTATATTTTATGTTTGAGGTGTTAAAAACCAAGGAAAAATTTTATCGTAGAAATAATTTAATACGGTCATTTTTATACTGATATGATAAATAATTACATACTAGAAGAGTTCAAATTATTCATTGGATATTTTTGATGTGATTTAGATGTAGTTTGTAAAGAATGAGTCATTATATTTTACTGGAAATTTTTGTATGAACAGGATTATTTGCTTTTAATTTATAATTTGATTATGTGTATTATTTGTTTATTTATTTATTTTATTAAAAATACTAGTTGATGGATTCCGCTACTTCATTCGACGTGCCTGCTACTTTGGTAAATTAGAAAACACCCAGGAAGCTTGTGAAGCTGAGGATCCTTATCTGCCATATGCCAATATTTTGGATTGTCACGTATGCGATGAAGATTTGTGTAATACAAATAATGCTGACATCGAAAAGCCTTCTTTATATTTAACCCTAACACTATGTTTAAGTGTTATTTTATATAGAATGTTTAAGTAAATTATTTTTATATGGTCATATGTATGTATTTATGTATTATGTTTGTAAAATGAGCTAACCGTATATTTCTTTATGAAGTCCGCCTCACTTTTTTAAATTTCTACATATGTATGCTAATATTTTTTTTAGCGATACGGTTCATATCTAGTAATAAATTCATGTAATTGATTGGATTAGAATCTCAATAATTTCTAGATCAGATTTCTCGAACCCCTAAGCCAAAGATTATTGTAATGGTCATCCAATTTTCTGACAAATCAATAAAAATACTTTATTTTAAATAACTACATTTGTATATTTTTTTATTTTTTATTAGTTCATATTTAATTTCAAAATTCATAAACATTTATATGCAAGTATAGTTTGTAAATAAGTATGTTTTCATACATATGTATTATTATTTAATAATTTACAATAAAAACTAACATTTAATAGAAATTTATTTTAATTATAAATTGTTTACATTAATAATAATAATAATAATAATAATAATAATGGCTAATTTAAATATTATTATTTATTTATTTAACATGTTGCTACAACATATTTTTAATAAAATAATTGAAAAATTTTATACATTTATAAATGGTTGTTACATTTATTAAAATTTTTTATGTATTATGATTATAATGCTTTTCCTTTATTTTTATAATTTATTTAAATTTTTCAAAATAAATTAGGAAAAATGTTCAAACAAAATAATAAAAAATAAAATAACTTTTTTATAAAATTAAAAAATAATAATTATATCGCAGATGTGTAGACAAAAAGTACTGTGTGTTTTTGGACAACTTTTTAGGAGACTGAAAAATATATATATATATATATATATATATATATATATATATATATATATATATATATATATATATATATGTATATATATATATATATATATATATATATATATATATATATATATATATATATATATATATATATATATATATATATATATATATATATATATATATATATATATATATACATGTATATATATATATATATATATATATATATATGTATATATATATATATATATATATATATATATATATATATATATATATATATATATATATATATATATATATTTTTTTTTTTGTATGAAAGTCATACAAAGTTAAATATTAATCCGTTTGATAACTTCGGAACTAATCCAGATATTTAAAAATATATTAAACTCTTTTTTGAGATCTTAATGTAGCAAGACCATTTAAGCGATGCGTAATACATAAAAAATTATAAAATGAATTAATAATTCGTGTTTAGTTTTTTCTAAATAGAAATAAACAAAATATTTTCCCTCTGGAATTTAGTTCAGATTTCTTTTTAGAACAAACAAAAAATAAAAAACAAAATTAAGTTTAAAATTGACCAAAAAACAAAAAAAAAAGGTAAAATTTGTGCACATAAAAAAAGGATAAAGCTTTTACTGCTTTGTATTGTTGAACTTATTTCTCATGATGTATTAAACATATCGCTTATTTAAAATAGAACAAGATTTTTGAGTAAATGATGTAGAAATACGCGTTATCTTCTGTAAAATTATCGTGTACATATCTTTTATGGCCACCGTTTGAGAAGAGAATTTTACTTTAGTTTTTCTATTAAGGTAAATTAAAAACTTTGAATGGTATTGAGCAAATATTCAGGTATGTCACAGAATACAAATTCGTACGAAAGTGAAATTGAAATCGTATTTAGCTTCTACAGAAAGCGAAAAACGAAAAAAAAAAAAAAAATAGTAAAGTGGAATTGATATTTCATCGCATTTAAATGTAAGAAAACTTTAAAAATTAATGTAAACAAACAATGGATATTACTTTTATTAATTTCATTTCATAAAATTCCACATTTACTAGTTCTGTAAGAAATTTAAGCATATTTTTTTTTTAATTAACAGTAAAGACAAAAAGTACATTTTTGTTAAGTAAAAACACATAAAATTTTTAAATTTAATTTAAAATATATTTTTTAATCATTGTTTTTAATGTAAAAATACCAAATTTGTTTCTAAAAAAAAAAAACATTTTTAATATTTTTCGAATTTATGAAAACGTATTTGAGCTGAAGAAGCAAAATGAAAACGTTATGAATTTCACTAAACGAAAATTTTCACTTCCGAAAGATTTATGTGACATACCTGATTGTTTAGATCTTGCCGTTTTTGCTAAATAAATGATATTGGCAAATGGTTATTTTGCCATTAAATATTAATGATGTATGATTAGAGATCGCAATTTCCCGGATTTTTTGTTTTCACGGGATAGAGTGAAAATTTTTTCCACTTCCTTGGATCCCGGATTAAAAACAATAAATATCACTACAGTCATCAGTTTAACAACTTAGACCCAGATAGGATGAGTTTTTGCATTAGCAGATTTAAAACAGAATTGCAAATGTACTGAGAAAAGAAAATTTGATCAATTGCTTAATCTACTAAAAATTCTGAAATATTATATGTCGTGAAACAAGGTTTGGACGAACAGACAATCAGCCAGCTTGTCAGACGAATGGAGACCGTTAAATCGACTCAGAAAATGTTTTGGGGGCTAGGTGAAATAATGGACCAATCTTAACATTTTTGATCCTCAAAAGACCATAGCACCACCTTGAAGCTAATATTTTCCTGGCAATAAAAATCGAACTTTTTAATCAATTTGGAAAAAAAACCTCAGGCACCGAAAGCGATTTCTAAAATGCCTTTGTATATATATATATTTTTTTTTAATATTTTTATTTTAAACATTTTTATATAAAGATCCGAAGTATTTGAACGGTAGAACTTAGGAATTACGTTTGGATTAAAATTATTTTAATTTAAGAAAAAATATTGTGATATGGTCAAGTATTCAGAAGAAAATTACTTATGAATTATCGGTTATATAAAAATCTGACTAGAAATTAAAACACATTTTTTAATATATTTTGGGTCAAATTGGTGGAAAGTCATTTTGGATTTAAATTTTAATCATAAAATCACGAGAATTTTAACAAATACTAATTTTTTTTAATAAAAGCAAAATAAAAAAATAAATTATTTTGTTTATAAGTTTTATGTTAAAATCGCGGTTTCACAGAAATAGCTTAGACAAATTTTGTAATATTACTTTATACCAAAGAAGACGCTGAGAGTAATGAAAACTTAAGCAATTTTGCGGAAAATTTATATTTTTGGTACCAAAACAATATTATCTTTAACAAATTTTCACCGCTATTGGTGATTAAACTTTTTATAACGATCGCGAAAAATTAATATCATATTTCCTTATAGCTTTCCATGCTCTACAAGACGTTGCTATGGTATTTTGGATATTTGCAGAAAGTTATACTATTAATCTGTGGTTATAATCCTAATGTATGTATGTCACAGAAAATGACCCAATTCTCTATGTTGATTTTTGACGTTTTCCGACAAAAATTCTATTGAACGTCTTCTATATATCGTCACCGAAAATGCAAAACAACGTAACATCACTTTTCATAACTTTATAGGAGGCACAAAAAACTTAAAATCTAAACAAATTGTCCTGCAAACAAGATTTTTGGGATATTACATCCTTTAATATTGCTTAATATATTGATGATGGATAATTAAAATTTTATTAAATATTTTTTAAGTTATGTGGTTTACGTTTTTCAAGATTTCAATTTTGTGAAGCCAAGAAAACGTAACATCAATAAAAATTTTACAAACATTGTAATTAAAAGAAATTTTGCAAACTTTTACTCCAAAATTTTAATACCTATTATATTTTTAATAATTTGCAATCTAAATTCGTAAAAAAAAGAAAAAAAAATTTTTTATATTTTTTTAACCAATGTGATGTTACGTTGTTTTGACTTGAGAAAATTATTGTTTTCGTTAATATTATCGTAAGTTTTTGAGTTACAAGTCTGAAAATTTGTGACCACACGTATTTTGGAATAATAAACTATATTTCATCAAAAACACAAATTTGAAAATTTTGATGTTACGTTGTTTTGCATTTTCAGTGACGATATACGACTGTTCGAGTTTTTGTCTTTTATAATGACAATTTATTACGTTATTTGCCTAAAAATTTTGTATGTCGATACTAGTCGATTGAAGTATCGAAACAGTCACTTATCATTTTCTTAACGTTTTGATTGTGGCAAAACAATAAAAACGTATATTTTTAATAATTTTGTATAAATATGCTGAATTATTCTTTAATAAAAAGAATTATTAACTTTTGTAGTGATCACAGACTATAGGCCCAACCAGTCAACTTTCCATCGCAACGGAGAATGAAGGAAAGTAGCGTGAAACATTTTGTACAAATAGTCAACAAAAGTAAACGTATCATATGTTTTTGAACATTCATTGTGTAAACAACCCAGTTTTTTGATTATTTTGTGAACAAAATAAACTACAGGGTTGTTAAAAAAGCACGCAGTTACGTAAAAAGCTATTTTCAGTAGATTTCTGCGATACGTTTGACAAAAGTGTCAAATTAACCATTTGATTCGATAGTACTTTTTTGACATATGCCATTTGCTTCATGTCTGTGTAGTATGTGGTAGTGATGATCCAAATTTCAATAAATATTATATAATTCACTAAAGTGATTTTTGAGCAGGATCTTTTATGGAAGCTGTGACCAAATGAAAACATTTATATAGGATTTTTACAGTTTGCTCCGAATATCGAAAATAGTTTTATATGAGATGTAGATCAGATTTGGACCAATTCTAATAAAATTTGTCTTTCCTATTTATTTAAAACTAATCGAACCATTAAAATTTTCAAAATAGAGTTTTTGATGGAATATAGCTTATTTTACAAAAAATACATATTAACATTAAGATAAATAGCTTATAGAAAAGAATACCCCCCATCAAAAAGATGGGGGGTATATTGATTTTGTCATTCCGTGTGTAACATGTCGAAGGAATCATCTAAGACCCCACAAAGTATATATTTTCTGGGTCCTGGTTAGATTCTGAGTCGATCTAGCTATGTCCGTCCGTCTGTCTGTTGAAAGCAGGATAGAGCTCGAACGGGGCAACGTAGGGAGACGAAATTTGCCACAAATATTTGTCTTATATAAGGTTTGTTTGGTATTGAAAATGGGCATAATCAATAAACAACAAAGTTATGGGCTCAAAACTAGAAACACCGGGTGTCCGTTAAATACTTTTCTGCTGATATTTCTTCAATAAAAGCACGTACGACAACGAAATTTTGTACGTATAGTTCGGAGATCGATATAAACTCCAAACCAAAAATGGGCGTGGTCCGCCCACTTTATCGCCCACCTCCCATATAAGGTGAAAATCAACGAAATTGTCTTCAAATAGTTCAAGGACCAATGTAAAGTCGGAAACAAAAAATGGGCGTGGTCCTCCCACTTTACTGCCCACTTTACCGCGCCTTCCATATAACGTAAAATTTGAAAAAAGTTGATGGTGGGTATATACATCGGCCGGGCCGAATATATTCTCGCTTGTTTTTTTTTATTCCCCTTGTAAAGTTATGAAAAATTATGTTACATTGTTTAGCATTTTCGATTATGATATTGTTATGCAAATATTCATTAAAACATTATATAAGATGGTTATTCCTTGAGGTACAATTATGTACCTCAAACATTTAGTTGGACTATCAAAAATCTGTTAATTATTATTTTATTTATTTGTGTATGTTGATAATTTTTATTATTTTAGTTTTGAAGTTTTTTCCAAATGTTTATTGGACACACATTTTTCGAAATTTGTATATCATGCAATAACATTATATTATTCTATGGTTTATTGGGTTATTTTTTAATTTTAATTTGTTGGGTGGTATTTTTGTTTGGTTATTTATACATATTTTTATTAATATACATTTGTATGTATTCAATATATCGTTGGCACAATATAGAAAAGGCATATCCAGATGTTCGTCTAAAATCATTGTTATACCATTTATATGGTTTCTAGTTGAAAATATGGTATGATTTTAATGAAAACATGTAGGGTCAGTGCTCTTAGTTGCTAAACTACATATGCGCCCGAAATTTTTTCAATTATCGATGGATATTTAGCCGAATTCCTTCCTCATTGCAAAATTTACTAAACATTTTAAGAAATTTTTTTAGTCTATAGATGTTGTAATGGGGTCAAAATGAACAGCAATCGGATTTGACATTTTCGATTTCAATGAAATTCACTACAAGCATTGACCATTAGAAGTGTTTCTGAAAACAAGAAATTTCAAACCCATGTTTCTTTCCGGTCCGGAAATATGACGGTTTAAAAAACGAACAACATTTAAAAACTTTACAAATGAATACTTATTTAACTTCTAATAACTACTTAACTTAAGTTCAAAGTTATGTAACAAAATATAAACTGAAGTCAAATGTTGTATATAAATTAATTTTTTTTTATTTTTTATATGAGCTCATAGAAAAAAATAATTTCAAAATAATTTTGTGTAAACATTAGAGCGGGTCGATCTCCATACAAAAAAAAAAAAGTTGTGCCAGTCACCCCCTAGAATGAAGGAATACTAAATAACCTTTCCAAAAGTACAAAAAAATATTTGTTTGCCACCCTTTTTTTTGTGTATAGCGTCGCCCTTTTAAGGCCGATCGCAACATATGTCATATCGTTGTTAATGGTTTGAAAATAGCCTGATTTTCGTCTCTGGTTGTTTTTTAATCCGATATCAAATTCTCGATATTAATTTTGGTATTTCGGATCCTTCCCCCTAATGTCATGTTATTTTTTAATGTAAAGAAAGCCCTTTTAAAATTATTTACTTTTAGCTTTTAAATTATTTCATTATATTCACAAATAACGAATTAACAAAAGATTGGAAAACTATTTGATTTTCCATAGTATTTATAAAATTTTAATCACATGTAAAAATTATGGTATAAAATTTTGACGAGACTCCAGCTGGTTGTAATCTTTACGGCTTTTTATTTTTGCAAATATATGCCACTTTATTAGCAGATTCACTTACGACAGGTACAAAACGATCTGTATTTTGAGAGTGGCATAGAAATTCAATACAAATATAATTTCAAGATTAATATAAATTTATGTGTAAGTTTTAATATAAATTTACCTAGTATTTCGATTATATTTTCAGCAAAATACTGATATTTTACTAGTTCTGTTACTTTAAGGTTATCCCACATTATTATTTCGGAGTATGATTTGCAGCACTCCTATTTTTTTCGTAGCCTAAATACCGTATACTTGCATCACTACCTGTAATCATTGCAATAAGTACGTTTTCAGGATGCAAATAATAACTATTATGTTCTAGTACTGGACGAATAATTTCTTGAATATGTTGCGGCAGTTCTCTAATCCACACAACATAATTAAAAATGCGACGACGAAATGTTCCACTTCGGTTTGTTCGTAATTTGGATTTCTTTCGCTCCAAAAAAAACATTTTGTTTGAACGTAATATATAAATTTTAAGATTATTTAGAAAAATCATGTAATGTTTTAAAGAGTTAAAATACAGTGAGAACTATGGTATGACCTATTTTTATTATTTTAAAAAATTTTTATAAATAAATTGATTTTTTACTTACTTGTATTCTTAACTGTGCTGTCTAAAATTTTGTTAACTTATAAATACTATGGAAAATCTGGCCCAACTTTTTTTTCGACCAGCCCTAGTAATCATTTTAAATTTTACATACAAAATATGAGCTTTTTACCGTATTTTGCTTTATAACTCCTAGAGTAGATTTACATTATCATTATCAATATATATATATGAGTTTTAAAATACCGTTTTTTGAGATATTAAGTTTTGATATTATCGATTTTGAACTTTGAACTTGTCGTTTTAAAGTCAATGTGTTTTTCTATTAAATGAAATAAAAATAAGAATTGTACAATGTATATTTTAGAAGTTGCTCATAACTTATATAAAGTGTGATTACTTTTGGAAAAAAATCAACTGCTTTATCACTTTTGAAACGTCATTTCTTTGGACCGGGAAGAGTCTTTATTCAGAAAGGTTGTGATTTGAGCAACATTTTCAATACGTAATATGTGTAGCGAATTTCATTAAAATCGGAGATATCAAATCCGAAAATTTCTGTTTTTTGTCCGTTTTGATATGGAATCACACAATGGCATCTAAACACATACGATGCATAATACATGTGTTTAAATGACATTACTTTACCATTACTTTTTATACGGAAACTATATGGAAGTAGGTATATAAATATATCATCACCGAAAATGCAAAACAACGAAACATCAAAATTTTCAAATTTGGGTTTTTGACGAAATATAGTTAAATTTTCCAAACTATGTGTGATCAAAATTTCAGATTTTTAGCTCAAAAAATAACGACAATATTAACGAAGGCAATGATTTCCTTAGGTCAAAATAACGTAGCATCACATTTGTTAAAAAAATTCTTTTTTTACGAATTTAGATTGAAAATTATTAAAAATATAATAGCTATTAAAATTATGGAGTAAAAGTTATCAGAAATATTATTCAGAAACCCAAAAATCTTGTTTGTAGGACAATTTGTTTGGATTTTAGAAAATTTTTTGTGCATCCTGTAAAGTTATGAAAAGTAATGTTACGTTGTTTTGCATTTTCGGTGACAATATATGTCGTTACAATTACAACACATTTACATTTAATTAAAAATCAAATTTTTCACAAAAACTAGGGGAATAGATTCGTTGTTTTAGTAAAAATTTTCACCATAAATCCGATTTTCTTTATATCAAAACTTTATTTGATTCGAAAAATCGAATTTTTATTAAATTTTTTTTTTTTTTTGTGAAAATTTTTGTAATAAAAATAAATTAAAACATACGATTCCTGGTTAAAAATGGGATTTTTAATTAGAATTGAATTTATAATGGAAAATCAAACATTCTCGCTAAAAATATGGCAACTTCTTAAGATATACGTTTGAATTTTAAGCAAAAATTATTAATTCTGAGCTAAATATAATAATAAAAATCATAGAGTGCATTTCAACTGAATAGGTTCAAGATTTTCGTTACATTAAACCTCTTGTTATTTTTAAAATAACTCAACAAACCAAATGATATCGTAATGATATCATTATCAATTCTTAGGTGCACTGAATTTCGAATAACACGTTTTACGGTAAAACACTTGCTAAAATACCTGATTTTTGTTTAATTTTTGACGCAGAATCAGTAGAATTGGAGGTATCTTGAAAGGTGAATCTTCTGTCAGCGTTCGTTGTTGCTTTATAAGTACCTCTTTTCATGTTTTTTCCATAGCGGGAGTGATTTCCTAAAAAGTTGTTGACAATATTTTAACTTCGCTCAATTTTTCTTCGCCATATTTCATAGATTAGGTCTTAATTGTACATACGCTATAATTTTGCTCTTTTCTTTATCGAAGAGTTTTTACGCTACCAGTTTTTAAAGATTCTTATAGAAAACAGTTGAAAATGTAAGGGAAAACACACAATTATGGGCAAATTCAACAAATTCTTGGCGCAAATTGATTTTATTCTTAATGAACCTATTCAGATGAAACAAAAAAATTGCCTTAAAAAATACATTTGTTGGGAGAAAATCCGTTAAAAATAGTACTACGTTCATTATTAATTATTTATTGCTATTAAATATCTTAGAATTCAAGACTTAAGAAATTAAGATAAAAAAATTTAACTATCTTTATTATATAAAAAATAATAAGAGTTTTAATATAACGAAAATCTTGAACCTATCAGTTGAAATGCACTGTACATGATTTCGAAAGAATATGTTCTGAGAATTATATTCTGGTATTTTCAGTTGTTTTAAATATAACTGACCCATTATTTTTTCCATTATCTTATAAGTCTTTTAATAAAAAACAACTTTTTTTCTCGTCAAATCTATCTGCATCGGTAATTGCTTGTCAAAAAATTAATGTTACAAAACGGTATAGCCGTCATTTGCGTTCTTCATTAAATATATTAATACTGTACATGAGTCTCAATAAAATTTTATATAATATATTAATTATAAAGATCTAATAAAATGAATAAATGAATAAACTGTCATCATAAATTAATGTAAGTATATAATATTTATAATTGGGTAATTATATTTATAAATTTTAACACATTTAAATATTTTATATTAATTTAATTTGTATCTGCTTTAATTTAAATCTAATAAAGTAAATATTTTATTTTTTTTTTTTTTTTTTTTTACTCATATGATTTTTTTTCAGTACAATAATTAACAATCATATGCGGCTTATTTTTTTTACCAATAATTTAATTAGTGAAGAACATTTATCATAATTTGTTGATAATAAATCTGTTGTTCCAAAAAAAAAAAATAATAATAATAAACTGAAACTAAAACAATTAAAAGAATACAGATTATTGATTAAAACAAAACCAGTCATTGCTGTTCGCAGTCTCTAAACAAAAGTAAAAAACATGCTACAAAGGCTGATAAGTAACAATGGTTGGAGGCTGGATAAATAAAACCGAAATTTTCTTTTTTTATATACATATTTAATTTTTAATTGTAACAGCAAAATTATTTATTTAAAAACTATGTTTAGCATTTATATTTATGTAGGCATTTATATATAAAAATAAAAATTAATAATAATGAAAGGCTCTAAATAATTGAGCCAAAATTATTATTTTTTTGTATGTATATATGTATTTGAAATGAATTCATTTTTTTTTTTAATTTTTATTTATAACATACGAACATTTGTTAATAAACAAAAGAAATCTAATATATTTATATTCATTTTAAATAATATGTAATTTTAATTTATGTATGTATATAATAACAAAAAAATAAAAATAAAATATATTTATATATACAAGATATGAATTATTAGTTTTTGGATTTTTCTTTTATATTCATGAATTTTTTACAACGCTTCTTGTTTCTATTTTTTTAATAAAATTTTAAAAATTAATGAAATCAGTCCATAGGTTTTTATCGATGACAAAAACATAAAAAATAATAACTAAATATAAACAAAAAACAAAAATGGTAGATATTAATTATTAACAAGAAATACATATATAAAGTTTATAACAAAACAAAAACTAAAAAAATAAAACATAATTATATAAATTTTTCAAACAACATATTTTTTAAATTTGCTTTTATATCTTATTTGTTTTAATTTAATAATGCTTTTCGTTTGTTTATTTAAAGGCTTGATATAACAATATAATATTTTAGCATAAATAACAAAGTTTTTAGCGATTTAGAAAAAAAATATGCAACAGTGCTTCAAAAAATCCTTTATTAAGGAGAAAATGTTGTTAAAGAATACTTTTTTTTTCAAAATTAGAATTTCCTAAAATAGAAACTCGTAAACTTTCTATTAGTTCCTTTTTTTTTGCCGAAATAAAGGGTTTGTGGTACTGTGTGCAAAATTTTTATTCTTTCCATTTTCTTTCACATTTTTAAAACTTCGAGAGTATTATCATTTTATTATCGTTCTAACGAATTAATTAATTTCACAGAAATGGTAAATGTGGCTGTGTATGTTTTAATGAATTAATTTTTTATCTTATTATATTTAATTATTATTAATAGTATATAAATTTTCTCACTAGTTATGGTAAGAACAAGCTTCCAGCTTTATTTTATACTTTAACACATTTAATTTGTTTAATTTCTAAAATTTGGTTTAAAAAATTCTTAACATTTATTTTTTTGTTTTAAAACAAAACAAACAATAATTTATGCTGCTTTATGATTTGTGTTGTTGTTGAAAATGAAGAACGAAATTCATGCTCGAAAATCAGTAAAATTTTTGAAACAAAAGAAAATCCTTTAAAGAATTTTAAACAACAGAAAATATAAAGAAATATAAGACATATTGTTACATATGATCGGCGGGGGGATAGAGAAGAAAGACTTTAAGATCCACAATAAGCTCTACTAAAAGCCTTGCAATTTAAAACAAAACGAACGTTTCTTTCAACGTTTATGTCCGTTCCAAAAAAATTTAAAAATTTAATTTAAATCAGTAAAATTTTTGAAACAAAAGAAAATCCTTTAAAGAATTTTAAACAACAGAAAATATAAAGAAATATAGGACATATTGTTACATATGATCGGCGGGGGGATAGAGAAGAAAGACTTTAAGATCCACAATAAGCTCTACTAAAAGCCTTGCAATTTAAAACAAAACGAACGTTTCTTTCAACGTTTATGTCCGTTCCAAAAAATTTAAACTCCCACAAAACCATACACTTCTAAAACACGTATTTCGAAGTCACCCGAAGGACAAAGTGGTGGATTATTGAACGTTTTGCAGCTGTCGGTTTTTCCAAAACGTATATTCTCATCCATCCAGATGGCTTGACCCTCTCTACAAACAAAAGATAACAAAATATAAATATTTTTTTTATTTTTTTTTTTTTTTTTCTGCATTAAACGTACCCTCCTCCAATGGTTATCATTTTAGAGTCGGCTGCCATAAATAATTCAGATGAATGGCCCAAGTCTTTGTCATTATCAATACCCACCCAAGGATATTTGGCTCGTTCTGGATATAAAGAGAATAGGAAGGTTTCACCTGTACCAAAGTAGGCTTGTCTTTGGCCTTTGTCATCTTTAATGTTGCGCTCAAACCAACGTGATGAACAGTATGCTCCAAATACCTTAAAAGATATCATTTTTTAAACTTAAAACTATAGAAAACAACTAGAAGTTAAATTCTTTTAATTTGTTCATCAAAGAAAAACTACTCTCTTCACCCTTATGCATTAGTTCTGTAGAAAATTCTACCAAAACATACAGAGTTTGATTTTTTTTTGACAGCTGAGTTAGGTTTTTGTTTATTTCATTACTTAAAAATATTTGCAATCAAACATCTAATTTTATGTTTGACTTAAATTTCTTTTAAAGTAATAACACATTTTTAATCCTTATTTCAAAAAATAAAAGAAAATTACCTCATTATTACAAGTTTTAATCATCATTAATGTGGGCTCATGTTGTTCCACACGAACATAAAATGTTGTTAAAGAGCAGCCGTGTTCCTCGGTGGTATATAATAGTACAGGCTGATACATAGTTATTCTAACAGGAAGCCATGACCACAATGTAAAAAGCTGGATAAAAATAAATAAGAAATAAATAAAAACATTAACAAACTTTTATTTTCAAACATTTGCATAAGAATTATAATAAACGCACAACTTGGAAAAATTACAACAAAGAAAATAAAAACATGCTATTAAAATATTAGCAAAAAATAACAACATTTTAGAAGTTAATTAAGGTTTTTTAAAAAACAAAAATAATAAATAATTAAATATAAAACAACGTATTTAACCAACAATGAAAAGACTGGCAAATTTTTTAAATTTTCAAAACTTTTATTACGTATTTAAAAGTCCTTTCGAAGTAGGTTAATGTGTGACTTTGTGTGTTTATGGGTTGAATTGAAAAGTTATGTCAAGTGTTTTTTTTTTTTTAAGTGTTATAATCTTTTTTGGGTTTGGTATAATTTTTGAAGTTAAAGAAGGTAAATAGAAGATTCTACATACTTTCGAACTTCTATTAAAAATGAAATAGAAAAAAAATAAGAAAACAACACAATTAATAAATGATGTACGCTTACATTAAATCTCTCTTTAATGGTTTTTATTAATTTTTTAACATCCATTGCATTCATATTCTAAAGAAAATAAAAACCAATAATTCGATAATTCGCATTTGATTTGATACAAATAAACTTCATTAAAACTTATTAAATTTTATAGGAACAAGGAAACAACAATAAGGGTATATTTGATTAACATTAAATGGACAAAACATTTCAACTTAAATTAAGGAAACTTTCTAATGTGTATGTCTCTATATCAGCTTAAATTTACTTAGATTTTTTAAATTACTACATTTAAATATTTGTATGTACAGAATAAGTTTATATATAAAACAGCATTTCTGAAATACAATTTAATATTTCAGAAATTTCTAATAGCAAATTTAAAATTTCCAATTTTATTAAAAATGTCTATATATGTATTTGAAATTCAATTTGAATTTTTTAAATAAAATACAAATGGAAAATTTTCTAAAATACCACTGGAAATGGTGTAAGTATTGAAATATTTTCTCAAAAGGTATGTCATAAGGTTAATTAGTACTGATTGGGTATTCGAAAGTATTTTTTCTATAAACTCAATTATATCTTATAGTAGATCCTATGATACACTATTAATGATTGCTTTAAAATTAAATTGTATTAAGTTCATGGATTTTCCTATGTGCCCTGATTATAGAAGTTGGCAAGTACTATTATACGTTTGAAAACTGTAGACGTGTTTTCTGTTCTGTTTCAATATCATGTAAATGTTCCTTGTGTTTTTATGTACCGATTAAAAGAAAGAATAAAAAAAAAGAACCACTTAAAAATAAAATTTCTATTTAATTAACTTTATTTAAAAAGGAAATAAAAACTTTTCTTCAAATATTACTAACAACAAAATTGTGGAAAAATAAAATTGTGTGTATGAAAATTACAAAAAATACATCAAGATATTCAGACAATTTTAAAAATAACAACACCAAAAATTCACACTTACATCCTCATTTTGACAAACGGTAGACTTTAAATTATGTATGGGATAAACACCCATGGCAATGGCTCTATGGCCAGGGGATTTTTCACCCTAAATTTACACACAAACAAAAATGTTTCGACAAAACGAAAGAAAATGTTAACAAGAAAACCAATTTGCAAAGAAAAAGAAATAAAAAAAAATTTAAAAAGTTTAAGAACATATAAAAAAATTTATTTTTAAACGCCCAAGCATGTATTCGCAGTGTGGACCATACAAAATATGCGCAGCAGTAGATTTTTAACGTCCAAGTACGTACAGCGTATATTGAATTTTTGCGTTTTTTAAATACATTTATTTATTATTTTATAGGCAGCATTAAAGATTTTTTTAGAAAAAAGAGAATAAAAATTGTAAAATATATATATTTTTTTATATTAATATTAATTTACCATAAAACTTTAAAGTTTATTGTTAAATAAACTATAATAAAAATTTTATCTATGAAAATATATGGCATAAACAATCTCGAATTTGTTCAAGTCGATTAAGAAAGGAAAACATAAAAGGATTTCAGATGTTCAGATTTAAAAAAATAAAAAAAAACATGGCTAAAGAGAGCAAATGATAATGTTGGCTTTGGGAAGTAATAGATAAAATGAAAAAGCAATTTTGTTCAATATAATATTGTTTTTGTTAGTAAAACGTACAATCAACAAAAAAAAAAAAAGAACAAAAAACAAAAAACAAGAGAAAAAGAAAAATAATGTTTTACAACAAGCCATTTTCATTACCAAGTTCCGACATGTTTCGGTGTGGTGTGTCTTCTATATCAAAATTTGTTGTTTCATTTAATTTGTATAGATTAAACACAATGATACGACAAAATATTTATTGATTTGTTTGGATACGATGCAACACGATTTTTATATGAAGTTAAATAATTGAATTATTACGTTAACATTATAATTCAATGATCAAAAAAAGAAAAAGAAGAAAAAAGTAAAAGTTAAATTTTACTGAACTATATAAACTAATAATGAAAAATTAAAAATATTTATGAACTACTAAAACTTAAAACATTTCAATATTGATATTCATACAAAAACTATGTATATGTTTATGTTAGTTACTTAAATTATAAATAGAAATAAAAAAAAAAAATAATAAAATAAAACTATTTACTAAGCTAAAGCTACTTATAAATTAAAGCTTAAATGTAGGGAAAATGATTGTCAATGATTTGATTAAAAAAATTATTAGGAATGTATTTAATCGAGATTGTTTGAAAAAGTTTTGATTTTATTATTACATTTTTAAGTTTTATAAAAAAGACATGATAATTTAATATAGAAATATTTAAAAAGAAACCAACACCACAATAAAAATCAATGATGTGCAAAATGTTGAACTTAACCTAGGTCATATGATTTTTTATTTATTTTTTTTTTTTATTTTTTTCTGAAATTTTTAAACATAAAGATATTTTTTATTTTACTGTTTCACTATTTCAATTGGATTAGCAAATAGAAAAATAATTATTGTAATTAATACTTCAATCTAAAAAATTTTAAAACCAAAAAGCAGAGTTTAACAAATCTTAATAGATTAGTATGAAAAATAAAATCCAACAAAAATAATTGATTTCAATAACAGGTTCATGAGCTTCCATAGAACCAGTTCAGAATATCACAATTTCGAACAAAAATCATTGATTAAGGAAATAGTTATATAACCGTTCTGGTGGCGCCCATTTTAAACAAAAATCATTGGTCGCAACGCCAAACAAGAATGAGTACATGCTATCGTCATGCATTTTGGAACTATCTGTAGAAATAATACATTTTTTCATGGAAACTTTTTCGAAAGTTTCAGAAACTTTATTTATTATGTATTTAAAACACGTTCTTAGATTTGTAGGCGTCGGAACAAATAGGTCTTGAAAGGCAACAAATTATTGATACAAAACATAAAATAATTTAAATTTAATTATTTTACCATATTCTTCCACATTTGTTATAAAATATACATATGTATATTAGTGTGGCTCCAATTGTTAAAGTGTTCCGATTCTAGTTCTCACCCCCTAGAAATATGGTAATAGCCTAGAAACTACGATGTACAAAATTTTAGACTGATAGACTGAATAGTTTTAGAGGTGGCTCAAAGCGATCGAAATCTGGAAAATTATGATTTTTATTTTTTTTTTTTTTTTTTCATTTTGTCGATCACAAAAAATTTATTTTACCTGGAATATCCTTTGTTTATGTTTTGTTGAATTCCACATATTATGAGAAAATTTAAGTTCTAATGAAAAATTTATGGTTGGACAGAATAAAAAAACTACATTTTTTTATATTTCAATCGCTTTGTTCCAATCAATCTAAAACTTTGTATTATATGTTTTTTGGGGTATTCGAGCATTTCTAGGGGGTGGGACTGAAAATATAAATACCCTTAATTTTTACATACAAAAGAGGGCCCAATGTATATGTATGTTTAATATTGTGGTGTTAGTTGGTAGTCTGGAATAAATGAACCTAACTCTAAAAACCAATTTTTCGGCAAACTTAAACAATTATGAAATTTATATTAAAGATGTATGAAGAAAAATTACACTCACCTCTCTAATAGTTAGTGTGTGTGACATCATTTGTATATTGACTTGTGATTGACTTGTTGGTAAGTTGTCGCTGGAACGCGATTTAACTAATTGTTTATTACCGCTATTCAAAACGGAACGGCTTTTTAATAGCATTTCAGTCTTTAAAAATATTCTAGAAATATATGTGGAACTATGGAATAAAAACAAAAAAATAATTTCATAATTTAAAAAGGGGAAAAAAAAAAATAAAAAAAAAAAAATACCTAAGTCCTCTAATACTAAAAGCGGCGTGTAATAATTTGGCCGGCGATACTGGAATTTTCTTGCAAAACTTTATTAAAGCACTACCAATGTCATTTTTAATATTATCTGGACTCCATTCGTTGTTTGATTGACACTCCTTGTGGAAGAGATTTAAAATAACTAAAGCAACACGATACAAAACTTTAATGCCTTCATGGAAGTAACAATCCATAATTCGTACTAAATGCTGGAAGGGTAGACCAGCTAAAATCCACCAGCACCAATCCATAAAAACACGTTCTAATTTAACGCCAGGACAAATTCGTTGAAAATATGAAACGGCATTTTTCTGGAAAAAAGAAACCGAATATAAATATCATATTTAAGTATGTGTCTGTAAAATATTTTACTACATATGTATGAATATATCACTTACTGTATGTTTTTTGGCTATTTGCATAACAGTTTTCCATGTCACTTCATGTAGTAGTTTAGTTTGATTTATGAACACTTTATCCTTGCTACCCACTAAAGCGGCTAGACAATGATAAGCTTCCTCCTCTGTAATGCAAAAAAAGAAAAAAAAAAAAAAGAGAAAATAATTAACGGGTCAATTGGTGGATAAATGTAATACATTTGTAAGAATGTATGTGCATGTTACTATTATATTTATGTATTATTTCGATCATGTTTTGTGTTTTATATACATATGTAGGTATATATGTGAGTATTTTTTTTATAAATTTATAAACAAAATTTAAATATTCCTACAAATTGACCTCAAAAATTTCAAAACAAGAAAACCAAGAAAAAAATATTGTTAAAAAGAGATTTATTACATTCACGCGCTAAATATTTGACTCATGCACATTTTTTTTTAGCTTTATTCATTATTTTGGCTTCAAGCCAAACACATTATTTTGAATTTAAAAGCAAAATAAAATGAATTTTTCATAATTATCTCTTTTTAATGATAAACAATGGTATATGAAAGAAACTTGAATAATTTTTTTTAAATTTTTACTTAAAAAAGCAATAATTTCATATCTTCCTCAAGATGCTTAAATTGGTAATGATCTGATAACATTGGTCTGCAATGAAATCCTTTTTTCAAAAAGTATGATGAATAATAAAAATCTCTTTTCAGTTTTTTGGGCATGGCTAATATGATCCATTTAATAAGTCGTTACATTTTGTATACAATTTTTGGTCCTATTTGTTTTCGTGATATATTAAGGATCACATCTTTACTTAAATCTTGCACAAAAAAAAAAAAATGACTATTCGCCACTCATTTCTAAATAACTTTGAAACCTTTTAGCTCATAACAAATGATGTTACGATACCTTAGAAGAAAGCTTAGCCAGCATCTTTTAGAGTTTTCTTTATTTAAATTAGACAATCCTTCCTCAAATTATATCCCTCAATATAATAATTACATAAAAAATATGTGCGTAGTCGCGGATTTTAGCATAAATGTCCAATTCTTCTAATGTAGACTATAAACACTTGTAGAAAAGGACCAGCATGACTTAATTAGCGTGCAATTTACCAGTGTCAAATTATGTAGTGCAAAAGTCGTGAATCCAAATTTTAAAATTTTGCTTTTTTTTCACTAGGGATTTTACGCCGTTTCGGATATTTCAAAATTCAAAACAGCATAAAAGCTCTTGAAATTATGCATCATTTGACATATATCTCGTTAATGTGCCCTCAACAGAAATGCTGTAGGAGGTACCCAAACTTGGAGAGAAAAAACGTGAATGGCTCCAAGAGGTGCCTTTTTCGCGAGGCACACTCGCAACGTTATTTCAGTGAAGCTAGAGCATAGTGTTATCAAAGAAGGTTTCCAAATGACATTTAAAAATCATTGTGGCGTTTTCAAATATTAATTTGCTGAACGTGTATAGGAATTTTAAAGAATTCAGCAATTTTGCATATTTTGTTATAGCGTATTTTGCCGTTATAAATCAATTTTAAACTGAAATAAGTTAATGTGTAAAGTTTTACTTACGCAGAAAATATAATTTCACTAAAAATATTCATCAAAGGTTTTTATGGGCTAATAACGTGATGTTTTTAGTCGAGGCACACCCAAGGCGCTAATCAAAATTGGCGAAGATATATGTCAATCTGTAGCTGCTTTAATACCCAATATCAAAATCAATATGGCGTTCGAAAAAAAGTACGATTTTTCATTTAATGCAACTTTAGAGATTTCAGTAAGTACAATTAAAAAATGTATATAAATGACATTGTCTTATGACTTATTTAAAAAATTGATGAATTTTGCAATAAATGGATGAAGATGAACAACACTACATCACCAAAAACTGAATTTTGCAAATTTTATAAGAAGGTATATTAATTATTAAATCGCTAATATATCCGCGCATACTTAACGTATCGCGATATTTTTAATTTGTATTTTAGATACAGCATTAGAACTATAAATATAATTTTGGCAAGTTTTTTAAAAAAATTTATTTTAAAACGACATATATATATTTTTTATAAAATACAATTTAATCAATTTATAACAACAGATGTAAATATTTACTTTAGTTGTTTCTTTGCTTGTATGTAACTAGTATAAAATAAATATTTAAATTGCAATTAAGTTTTATACACGCATACATATTTAAAACAAATGTATAGTATTTACATAATGACAATTAAACTTATTAATAATTATTGTTATCAGACTAGAAGTGATTTAAATGTAGTACAAATGCCCACAGTTTATTGATAAGAGAACAAATGAACTCAGACCTACGATGTTGATGGTGTTGGTGGCGCTGGTATTATTAAAGAAAAAAATATTTTTATACTGTGGGCCTTTAAAATCAATATCTATTTAAAATAAATTAAGATACATATAAAAACTATATATGTATATATTTTTGTAATTGTTGTTTTTGCTTAGTACGTACAATTTTAGCTGCAACCAACGTTAACGTTAAGAATTTTTAAAAATTTTCCGAAAAAGGGATTTAAAAAAAAAACGCCATAAAAGTGGATTGTTAAAAAAAAAAAATGGCAAACTGCTTTAATACCTCAAAAATACCCAAAAATTGTTTTATTTGATAAAAACAAACAAAAAAATTTATTAAAACTACTAAATTTATCGGGTCGGGATATTTCAAATATTTCAGAGTTTTTCATCGTTTAACACATAGTCTTAAAAAGTTGCCATTTAGTTCCATGTTGAAAAGTAGCTAGTTTGTCGACTAATATCGCCAAACGGTAACGCTAACTGGTACATTTAGATTTGTTTTAAAGTTTGTTAATTAACAGAATTTAATAAAATTTGAGGAAGATAAGACAAAATCGTAAAAACGGAATTAAAACCATTCCGATCTGAATTTATGACAAGTCTCTATATAGTGAACGAAAATGCAAAACAACGTAACATCAAAATTTTCAAGTTTGTGTTTTTGATGATATATAGTTTATTTTTCCAAAATACGTGTGATCACAAATTTTCGTTATTTCAAAAAATAATGATTATATTAACGAAGGCAATGATTTTCTTAAGTCAAAATAACGTAACATCACATAAAAAAAAAAAAAAAAAAAAAAACATTTTTTTTTTTTTATTTTCTTTTTTTAGGAATTTATATTGCAAATTATTAAAAATATAATAGCTATCAGAAACCGAAGTAAACGTTATCAGAAACTTTTTAATTATAATTTTTCTAAAATTTGTATTGATGTTACGTCTTTTTGGCTTCAGAAAATTGAAATCTTGAAAAACGTAAACCACATAACTTAAAAAATATTTAATAAAAATACAAATATTCATCACCTACATATTAGGCGAATTTAAGGATGTAATAAACCTCCTGTAAAGTTATAAAAAGTGATCTTACGTTGTTTTGCATTTTCGGTGACGATATGTAAGTATAAGAGGTAGCATCCAATATGGTTTCTGGCTCACTTAGGTCCTATTTATTGGTCCTTAAACGGCTATGTGATGGAAATCACACGATTGTCATTTCACATGCGTTTTGAAAATCGCCAAATTTGTTTCAGCATGTGCTGCTGCGAACAACGCGTTTTACTTGTTCGATTTCTCTATTAAATCGCTTATGTACGTGAAAACAAATAAGAAAGAAAATAATGGATTAAATTTTAAATTTCATATTTTTACTTAAAATTGGTAGAAAATATTACTCGAAAACATATTAAAATTTATTTGTACGCCATATTTATTGTTTTTTGAAGCCATGTTTAAGCAAAATGGACAACTTCACTTTGGTATAAGCATGCGATTTGAAATCGCATATTTTCTTGTGATTGTGAACCACATCACACCTATTATGCGATTTGAAATCCTAATCGC
Source organism: Protophormia terraenovae (assembly GCA_951394005.1). Lineage (NCBI taxonomy): Eukaryota > Metazoa > Arthropoda > Insecta > Diptera > Calliphoridae > Protophormia > Protophormia terraenovae. The sequence goes on from OX596074.1 coordinate 152,915,835, forward strand.
CAATTTTATGCGATTCTCATCACATAGCCGTAAGTTAGAATATACATATGGATTATCTAAACTTGTACTGCATTAAAAAAATAAATACAAATTTATTTATTATTAAAAATAATTGCGCATTTGTCAGTCAAGCGAACACAACAAATCGTTGAGAGAGGAAACAACAAAAAATATCGAAAATTGACTGATTGGAGAAAAAAACTCAATTCAACTAGTTTTAGTTGGTTATAATTAGAGTGCATTGAGTACCACATAGTACAATGTTTATATGCTGACATGTAATTAAATGAGTAAATAAGAAATAAATGAATTACTGATAACAAAAAAATCAAATAAAAGAAAATTAATAGAAATGTTTTGGAAAAGTCAGAAATTAAACTAAAATTCATTTATTTGATTTACAAATAATGGGATACTATTTTTGCTATTAAAATACATACAAACCGAGGGAATATACCTGTTATATTTTCTTTAAAATCGATTTTATTACTTTTTTAACTTTTAGCTAAGTAACAAAAGAAAATAGTGAAAAAGTACATAATTTCTTTAAATATTTTGACAGAATGTATTAAATCTACCAAAAAATACTGTTCGGAAAAAATTGTGGCCAAAAAAACTAAACAAATTGTTTAAGAAGAATATTCATCTTAAAATTAAAAAAAAAAAAAAAAAAAACAGACTACGTTTGTCAGTCAATTTCAATTTTTAGTAAAAAAAAATCGTAAAATATATTTTTCTGATAGACTTGAACCCAATGAATACAAAAAAAAAAAAAATATTTTTGAAAAATGGCAAAAAAAAAATAATAAAAAGTTTAACATTTTTACATAAAACATACTTTTTAACATTCGCTGAAGTATTTGAATACTTATATTTATATATATATATATATATATATATATATATATATATATATATATATATATATATATATATATATATATATATATATATATATTTTTTTTTTTTTCATTTAAATGATTTCGGTTAGATACTAATGAATGTATGAAGTTATTATTATTTTTTTAATCTTAAGGAACTTAATTCTAAGACTAAATTTCAATTAAAGAGCACTACCAGCATTGGTCATCAGCTCTGTTTTCACTTAATTTACATATTTTCTATTCCATGCCCCCAAATTATTTGATGTTTTAGTTGCATTTGTTTTGATAATACTAACTAGCTTATCCCTGATCAACAAACCAGATAATACATTTTTTTTAAGACTACATTAAAGTTTAAGCTTCGATTAACCAAAGAATATACAGATATAGTTCATATACATACATTCTAAAAAGTAACTGTAAATATAATATTTAAAAAGAGACAATTATCATTTGTAGGCCATCTTATTAAGCTATTTATTTCCTTATGTCGATAATTTCAAATACATACTCGTATTATTCACATATACAATGTATGTAGTACATAACAAATGAACAACATATGTATGCATGTTTCAGGGGTGGAAAATCAAATATTGTGCCAAATAGCTTTTGCGATCCAAATTGTAAAAAAAAAAAAAAAATTCATACAAATATTTCATATTTAAAGGTTTTTAAATTTGTTATTCTCTCTACATTATAGTTTTTCAGACTTGAACTCAAAATTTATGTAGTATTCCACATTTTAAAACTGGAAAAAACATTTTATATAAATCACTATCCTTTACGGGTTTAAAATTTACCAAAAAGCATAGAACTGTACCAATTTTGACATTCCTATGTGTATAAAATAAACTAAGTTTATGACAAAGTCTTACATATCGGCCATCTGAAAGTCAGCACAATTCCTTTCTTACTATCTGTGGCAAATTGTGGAACGATACTCGTATTAAGTATAAATAAAACATATAATTACAGAATATTACGTTTGTACTAACATTTACATACATATCGTCACCGAAAATGCAAAACAACGCAACATCACTTTTCATAACTTTACAGAAGGCACAAAAAAATCAAAACAAATTGTCCTACAAACAAGATTTTAAGATTTTTAAATATCGCCTGAATATTTCAAGATTTCAATTTTCTGAAGCCAAAAAGACGTAACATCAATACAAATTTTAGAAAAATTATAAATAATGAAATTGAAAAAAGATTCGGCTGTGGAAATTACAAACGGAATGACAAACTTATATATACCCTTTACACCTGTGATAAAGGGTATAAAAATATTTCTGATAACTTTTACTTTAAAATTTGAATAGCTATTATAATAATTGGCAATATAAATTCGAAAAAAAAGTAAAAATATTTTAAAATTTTTTTTAAAAAATGTGATGTTTTGACTTAAGAAAATCCTTCCTTTCGTTAATATAATCGTTATTTTTTAAGCTACAAGTCTGAAAATTTGCGATTCCACGTATTTTGGAAATATAAACTATATTTCATCAAAACCAAATTTGAAAATTCTGTTTTTTTTTTTTTTTTTGTATTTTCCGTGACGATATATGAATTTTGAATAATTCCCGAAAGTGGGAGCTCAAAAAGTGATTCTGAGGCGAACGGTATACTTTAAGGTGCGTGTTGAATAATTTATTATATGCGTTACAAACATCAACACAAACACATATTACCCAAACCACCAATAGTGGTGTAGGGTATAAATATGAGGACTTGTTGTGTGAGTGAAAAAATACGAAATTTATTTTATTTTTTTCAGCACTCTAGAGATAAGCAGATAATAAAATATTTATTATTGATGGCATGAAATGATGACTACCAGAGGTCAATTGAATGAATGAGATTCAGTCACACAAAAGGCAGAAGGCAAATCAGTCACTTGATTTTCATTGTTGTTTATGAAAAATAATAATAAAAAAATAAAAAGCAAATAAAAAATACGCTTTTAGTAGATTACTTTCAATTTGCTTTAAAGATGAGAATGTTTAAATGCTTTTTTAGAAAAATTAACATTTGATAAATATTTTTGTTAAACCTTTATATTAATTACTTAGTTATTATTTGTCGAAATTTTCACACAAAAAATCTTTTAAATATTTAAAATAAATATTATTTAAAATTTTGAAAATAAAGCAAACAACATTTTGTGTAGAAAATCAAGAATACGAGTATAATAAGCATAAAAATAATACACACATAAATATAAAATAAACAAAGAAAAATCTAAATTTAATTTCAGAAAATAAACAAAATTTTTTATATCTACATTGTAAATTGTTAAACACAACAAATTAAAAAAAAAAAATATATTGCTCAATTTAACAAAAATAAAAAATCTAACATGATTAACGTACAGTAAAAAAAATAAATAATAAAGTGTGTGTATTTAAAATATAAAAATAATTTAAATTCTCACGTGTCATAGTATCTAGTTTCTAAAGTGTGACTAAGATGTCAAAAAAATAAATAAATGAATAAATAAAAAACAATGATAAACAGAAATCAGGGATGGAAAATGAAAATATTTTCCGGTACCAAAATAAATGTCAAATAGTATTTTTTACACCCTCAGAGTACTAATGTTAAAATTTGTTCAGTTATTTATTTTTTTATTTAGTGTAAAACTCAAATAATGAAATTTGTGCCATTAAATGATTTTATTAAGGTTAAATATTATAGTATTAGTGTTTAAAATATATTTTTTAGTGTTTAAAATTTCATAAATTAAACCTTCAGCTCAAATGTTTCTATAATGTAGTTTGTTAAACTTATTTGAATTATCCTAATTAAGTGTCAAATTTTTTGGGAACTCGAAGAAACAGAGTTTTATCAGAGATAGTGTTCATTAATCAGAGATAGTGGTAATTGCATTTTGATGAAAAATGTTTTATTTGAATTGTAGAATATCAAGCTAATCGTTTGACAGCTAATCACGAAAGAGTACTTCGGTACTTTTAAATGTAAAATAGTATCAAAAAAATACTATAGTATCAAATTTTCCATCTCTGACAGAAATATAAGGCTTACAAAATCTGTCATTAGTTTAAATTACCAAATAAAATAAATCAAAAACTTTTTTAACAACGATTTTTAAGACTTTTCCAATGATGCATCTCGAACCAAAAATGTTTTTCTTTAAACTTCCAAGTTTTCCAAATAAAAATCTATCATTTCAGTTGTAGCTCTATAAATTCAACATTTGTACCTTATAATCTTATTGAATTACGTAAAGATTTTACTAATTTAACTGTACAAATCTACAAAACTAAAATTAATTTAAATTTTTATATATTAATTAAGAAAAATATACAAAACAAAAAAAATGAGTATTTAGAATATTATAAATTTGTTTCGCAAAGAAATGCTAATAAGAAATGACGTCTTTTTAAAACAAATACCGAAATTTTTATGTTAATTTATAATTTAATTAAACTTTTAATAGCATATGTACAACATTATACCTGTTCATCATTGCATGTAATTTGTAATTTACTGCAGTTGTCTCAAAAAATAGTTTTCACACGATTTTATAACTTTCAATCGGTGAAGAACAAAATGAACGCGGACACCTGTTTTTAGAGAAATACTCTTGTAGGCGGACAAAAATCATAAACCGTAAAAGAAATGTACCGAATATTTTATAATAAGATGCTACTCATTATCATTTTTGTCCGTGTTTGCATTCATATTTCATATTTACTTACATTTTTTGAAATTAAATAGTTTAATTATTCGTTTTTTAGTTAACTTTTTGCTGGTTTTGAGCAAAAACTATATTTTTATTTTATTTTGACTTTTACAATTCATTAAAAATTTTTCATACTAAAAAAAAAGAAAATGAAAACTTGTCCTGAAGACAGTCGTGATGATGGGTCCATGATTTTTTCTTATAACATAATGGCGGCATATTCCTAAAAATCTTGACAACTTTTTTGAACAAAGGGCATAGTAATTCTGTTCTTATTGTGCAGAGCGATATTGTCATCAGTCATATAAAAAAAGTAATTGGGTGCTGCTTAATATTGAGGCCTGGCCAACAGTGTTGCCAGGACTTGAGAAAAAAAGAAGCTAAATTGGACTTAAAAAAGGTCAGAAAAGGCTAAATGGCCCAAAAAATAAAGCCAGAAAAAAGTTAACATATTGTTTTATTTAAAAAAGTATTAATTTTTTTTTTCCTCATTAGATTTCGGTATTTCTTAAAGATATTTTAGTAAATTTGTAAATAAAATTAAATAAACTGTAATTAGTTTCTATGGGTAATAAAGTTTGTCAAAAAATAATAGTAATATTTTTCTAGAATGAAGCTCCGAAGGCGAAAATTTTCATTAAATATAAATAATTTCCATATTTTTCTGCGAATTAATACACAAAAGTGCTTAAATTGATGATTCTGTACAAATAAAATTTGTAAATTTAAGGCAATGTTAAGAATAAAAAAGGCTAACAAAAAAGCTAGAAGCTAAAACGAAATTTTTGAGGCTAAAAGCAAAATAAAAAGGCTAGATTTAGCCTTAAAAAGGCTAAACTGGCAATACTGCTGGCCACCAACAATGTTTTCCCAAGTTAATCCTGTTCTTTTTAAATGCCAAAATACGTAGATGACTTTGTTGTCAAACTTGCCCTCAACATGCTTTTAATTTTTAAAATTTCGTGGAAAAATCGTTAGTTAAAATTCTGTCGAAAGAAGTCTGACCCTCAAAAAAAAAATTTTCAATTTTATGAAACCATAATTTATTGCAAATAATGTCTAAATGAAAATGCGAAACATAGTTTGCCGCATAAGCAAAAAAAAAACACAATTTTTATTATTTTTTTTTTTTTTTGCTTTAAAATTGAGCTATTAAGTAAAATTTTTCAAATGTAAACTTAATGCAAAAATAGATAAATCATAAAACTCTTTTTAAATAAAATTTTTCTTAAATGGAACAAATTCTACGACCGTTTAGTTTATGAAGTTAATGTTACGATCTATTGACTTTTGTCAATATTGATACAATTTTTGAAGACATGAAAATGAAATTTTTTGCATAAATGTAGTTTGCGTCAGTACATTATAATCCAGTAAATAAAACCAACATTTGATTTTTAAGTGGTTACGGCCTTTTGCATTTTAGTTGACGTATAAATATGAATAAATAAGAATATATAGATAAACATACAGTTAATTCATTACAATCAATCTTGGATGTTGAAATAAAAAGATATAGTACTGAATTACCCCTTGTAAAAATAAAATTATGTACCATATCCCATAGACGGACATTTCCCAATAACGGACAAAATCAGCGTGACGTCCGCCAATGGGAGCTTTCACTGTATATAATTTTTTTTAACGGGTCTAATGTTTCTTTTATAGACTTTTTATAACCTACAACACCATAGGTGGTTGGGGTATCATGCGTTTGTGTTGATGTTTGTAACACACAGAAAAAATCATCGGACCCCCATCTTAAAGTATACCGTTCGACTCAGAATCACTTCCTGAGTCGATTTAACGATGTCCGTCCGTCCGTCCGTCTGGCTGTCTATCTGTCCATGTAAACTTTATGAAAAAAGTACAGGTCGCAATTTTTAAGATATCTTGATGAAATTTGGCACGAGTAGTTATTTTTGCACAAGGACGAAGCCTATTGAAATTGGTTATGATCGGTCCGTTATTTCACCTAGCCCCCATACAAATGTCGTCCCGGAATAGGGCTTAACGCTCACAAATACCTTTTATACTCATACACAATGGTGTAGGGTATCATATGGTCGGGCTGGACCGACTATCACTTTCTTTTCTCGTTTTATTTCAAAAACCTTTCAATAAAATATAGAAGTAGAAAAAAAATTTAATGAATATGTATGAATGTGTATTTTATTTGTATAATTTAATCACATTTTTTTTTTGTTAAACAAAATTGAAACAAACTGTTATTTCAACCGTAATTTTTCCATTATTTAATTTTAATTGTGTGTTATAAACAAATAAACAAAATGTGCATAAGTGTAAAATTCTTATACAAAATAATAACAACAAATTGCTTAATATTTTTATGTTTAAACTAGAGTAAATAAAAATATTAAATAAAGAAATAAAACTAAAGTAAGTAATTAAGATGATTATTTGTACGGTTATATTTAGAACAAAGTTATTTATAAAAAAATTTTTTTTTTACTAAAAATATTATTATTTATCACATGTTTAAAGAAAGATAGATAGACAAATGAATAAATAATAATAATAAAATAATAGCTAAAGATGTAAGTATTATTATGTTTATTTAGTGCATTTATTTTTGCGCACATGTAAACAAAGTAAATAATAATAAGAATAAATAGAGACATACAATTTTTCTAAATATTTTTCTATAATATCCGGATATTGAATAATACAATACAAAACAATGAAAATAAAATTATGTATTAGTTTATTTGATTTATCCTTGAAAAATCGTATTGATATTTAAATATTTTTACAAAATTACAATACTCTACGAGGAATAGGACCTTTCATGTTTTACGAAACGGTAAAACGGCGCTACGGGATTATATGTGTACAGGTTGAAATACGATCTTGATTTCCAAATAGAAACTTGACAATCGGCTTCGGCCAAAAAGTTGGTATATAAATATGTCAGTACAATAGAAATATGGCTTTTGAATTTTTTCGAAAATAAGAGTTTACATAGCGTATCCGTTTAGTCTATGAAACATATTAAGAAATCCAGTACTAGATTATTGCAATTGTTATTTGAAAAACTAAATGAAACTTATTGCACAGTTTCTTTATATTAAGTCAATACAAATATTTCAATATCCATTAATATTGGTACATATTGTAAATTTAATCATGTTCTATATTTCTGTAAAAGTTCCACTTACAGGGTATAATAAAGCAGAATATATTGTATCCTGTTAAATATAAAAATATGATTCGGGCTTATCACTACCAAAAAAAGAAAAAATCATTCATAACTACAAATTGTTTTCAACTTGACAAATTAAATTTAAACTTTTAACTTGACTACTTCTAAGACATCTTGACAATCAAGTCGATTCGACTGCCGAATGTGGTTGTAGGCTATTTTGGATCTCGATTGTATGTCACGCCCGTATTTTACAGCTACTTTAAAATTTTTTAAATTTTGCACGTTATTAATGAAGCCATTTACATGAAATTTGAAACACAGATGCTTGCACTGGAGAATGTTATAGGCTATATTAGGTCTTGATCGGACGACACGCCCACATTTTACACCTACTTTTTTAAAACTCTCAAAAGGCTGAACCAATTTGCTTAAAATTTTCACATCATCATAATGTGTGTCCCTATATTTTATTTTTCGATTGGAGCAGAGGGTATGACAGACATCGTGGTAACCACTATTTTATCATATCGCATTGATGAAATGAAAATAGGTCTAGGGGTAGATGTAGCCCCCTACAAAGCAACATATCTAAGGGAGTATTAGAGTGAAAGTCTTAAAAAGGTGTAGAAATAATTTTCATATCAAAATTTCGATTAGGGTGGATAGCTCAAGGGGAAATAGTAGCTCCCATATAAAGTAAATATTAGTTAACACATCAGATGGGATAGCGAAGCGCACCGGGAAAAGGTAATAACTCTTATAAATAAAACCTTACAATCCAATTCTGGCACTAATGTTTTGTAAACAGGGTGTTCTTCTTTTATACTTCTTGTTTCTTTTGAAGTAGCTTCTCTTTTTTCTATATTAAAAGATAACAAAAATGTTTTAAAATTTGCGAAATTTTAATTTTCTTAGAAATTATTTTTTTCCGCTTAAAAATTCATTAATTTTCACATTTTTGGAAGTAACTATTAAGAACTTCCAAAAAAGTTCAAAATATGCACTTTGTTCCATTTTTTAAGTGGTGAACATTTTCTTTTTCGGAAACACATAATCGTTTTCTTGCTGTATGTTGACTACAAACATGAAAAAAATCTGACATTTCGTATATAATAACTGTATAACGACGCCTCAAAGTGAAAAAAGCAATAAAATAAGATTGTTGAAAAATTTTCATCTTCGAAACTCCATAACAATTTATTAGAATTCAATGTTACATAATTCTTTTTACTTATTATGTACTTTATCCTGTTAAGACATATGGGAGAAACATTAAGATTTTTTTACAACTTTATTGAATTCAGACCTTTTTACGAAAGGTTAGTTGTAAATCAACTGTTTTCCTTAAAGTACAATTTTTGTTACTTGCAGCATTAGTTTTAAACTATAATTGGATATATACTTGTGGTATCATGTCGTATTGTCATATATCCTGAAATTTTTCAATGGATAAAAAATATTGTTATTGCTTTTCTATTGTAAAATTTTATGACATTATGCAAGGCGAATACAGATTAGGTGACAGCAACTCGTCAGCTGACTTTTATTTCCTCCATATGGAAATTTAGCAAAATGTCAAATTTTTTGCTGAAAAAACAAAATGTGTTCTGACACTTGGAGTGAAAAATATTTAATTTGATAGAATTCGTCTGGGAAAGATTTCTGTACCCTACAAAACATTGTAATTATAATAAACAATTCACAAATTTAAATTTTTCTTAAGATAAGCAATTGTTTCTTTACTTTTTCTAAATGTTAATATTACCCGGAAACAAAATTTTGACAGTTAAACAAATTTTTGCCCAAGAACAAATATATGTTGTTCTTGCCTTGTTGTATTTGTTGTAACGAAGCGGTAACCTAATCTGAATTCGCCTTGACATTATGGTAATGTCAAAATTAGAATTTTAACGAGCTAATTTGAAAAAACCTCATACTGGGGAGATAATTTCGAACAGAAGTCATTGGTCGCAATGCTAAAGAGAATATTTAAATATAATTATTCTTTGTGCTAATTGCGAGAGTGAAAATATCAAACAAATATAAAAATAACTCACCAGACATAAAATGCAATAAAATCGATGTAATCGGATACAATACTGGACTGTAAGTGATATCAGGACAATCATAACCCAAAACATTTACAATACGATCGGCGACAGCGCGACCGGTGCGTGTTAAATGATAGGGTAAACAATGAGTTGCATCAACAAATGCAGGTAACATGATCGGCTTTTCCGATAATTCTGTAGTTCCAAAAACCTATAATTAAATATTAGTAACGAAAGCAATTAATCCATTGTTTTAAATATAATAGTTTCAGAAAAAACTCACCTGATGAACCATTTCCCAATAGAAACCCTCAACCATGGGTGGTTTTGTATTATGTTGACCACATAACGTCGGCCACAGCTGTGATCTAATTGGTGAATTGATGGGCCAGGAATTTTCTCGTAAAATATTTTTGACATCACGCTTTTTGCCTTGATCTAAAAGTTGTTTGATTTCAGTGAAAGAACGCAAAGCTGGTTCTTTTCCTAAAAAGAAAATAATATTGGAAACAAAAAAAATTAGAATAATAATCATAGGTCAGGTACATATTTAATCTCTTAAATAATCACGTATATAAACAGACATACATATGTTTGTATATTTGTATTGTAAAAACAAATCATAAATTATAAAACAAATTATTAAATATTTTCATATAATATTAAGATTTTTACACAGAAATAAATACTTAATCACAAATACTTGAAACAGTCCGATGACATAAAGCAACAAAAATATCAAATCAATTGATAAGATTTATTTGGTTTTTGTTGCCTTAAAAGGCTGAATTTGAGTGAGCGCAGGTGTTATCTATCTATCAGTCCTATTTTTCTACATTGAAACAAATTATACTGTTTTTATTTTGCTTAAGTATGAGTGCGTGTTCTAGATTTTTTTTAGTCTATTGAGGAATGTTTGATTTATTTTGATTGGATTTGAAGATTTTAATTGTAAATATTTTATAAAATATTAAACCATATTTTATGTTTAACAGCAGTGTTGAGATATTTGTTTATTTTAGTAGAAAAACAGTTATTTTTAACTATAATTTCAAAATAAAAAAATAAAAAAATTACCTACATATATTTTTATTTCTGCTATTTCATCAGAATAATGTACATTAATATCAAAATCTTCCTATTTAATGTGAAGATAATCAAATAATACATTTCGCGAAACCGTGCTGAAGATGTATTAAAAGCTGTAAAGCTAAGTATGAAATAAACATACAGTTTCTGTAAAAATAGAATTTGTACACATAGAAATAAAATTAAAAATTTAACTTTAAAATTAAAAATTTAACTTGGATGGAAAAAAGCAAGTATGTCTAATTCTGTTTAATTACATACTACTCAAAAATTATGTTTACCAAGCGGGGAACAATTCTGGGATTTGGAAATCCTAAGAATTTGAATTTTTCCAAATTACATCCCAGATTTTCGGAAGCATTATATCTCACGAAATTTTGCAATTGTTAGTAGTTATGTTTAATGACATTTTACGACATCATGCGTAGTTATAACATCAACTTTTTTCACTAGTATACAGTAAAAATATAGTGCGTAAGTGAGAGGTACTTAAATTTCTAAGACAAATAACAAAATTAAGGTAAAGATTTGATAAAAAGTTTATTTAAATTTGTGTGTGATATCTTTATTATAGACATGTATATAAAGCGATAATGAACCCCACATGAGGAAAAGTTCCCCCTACACTCACATTTAACTTTTTGCAATCTTGTGATTTTTTGGATTGTTAAGTATTAAACAAAAAGTATACATACTTTTTTTATTTAGGTCTTAAAATTACATTATGTTTATCAATAAAAAAAAAAAAAAACTAGTATAATTATAATGAACAAGTCCAAACCCAAAAATAACAAAAGTCTTGAAATCTAATAAAATTCCCTTATAAAATATTACGTATATGTGCAAGTACAAACAAGTAAAAGAAGAATTTCTTATCTGACAATTGTTGTTGTTTATAGTTTTTATTTTTTTGTTTATATCATAAATTTTATTATAAATATATGTATATGTATTTTCAGTTTTTTTTTTCGCAGGCAAGAAATAGAAACCAAATGCAAATCGATCAAACGTCAATAAACTAATTAGACATAATCGTAATAATCAATCTTATAAATAAGAATTGAAGGTATATTTACTTTTTTGCCGTCACATAATAAATTATTAGATTGTTCGTGTAGTACTCTACACGAATGTTGTTTAATACTTATGACTCGCTGCTATCTAAAATAAAATAAAATATATTTTTGAGGTTGATATTTCATTTTTTGCATTTGATATTAAGTCGAGTTTCCAATACAAAATTATTTGAAAACATTTGGGCATTTGATAATTTTTTAGGTAAATTGATGATGATTTTTTTCTAAAAAATAACAAAAATAAATAATAATAAAATAAATATTAGTCCTCGTCTAGTTTTATATTCGAAAATCAAATAAATATCGAATAATATAATTAAGTTGAGTACATGTATGTATTTAGTAATACATATGTACGTATGTTGAAATAATCAATGTGAGAAATAACAATAATTGGGTTTCACATTATTTCTGAACTATTTGAAAACTAGTTTAATTATTTGCCTTGGCAGAAGTGATAATTGATCTTGATTTTGTAGAATTAAAATTTATTAAAATTATTATATAGACTATTTTATTTAATTTACAATTTAATTGAATTTGTAATTTAAGCAAGTTTTATCATTTAAGATCACAGTATATTTAAAACATTCAAATTAATTCGGAAATTTAATTTTTATTGGTTTTTAAATTGCAAAATTTATTTTAAAATTTAATAAATCTTATAAAAATTTTTAATCCCTTGATTTTTCTTGTATTAAAAAACGTAAAATAAACTGTATAACAGAAGATTATATATATAAAATTTTTAGTTCATTGTATTATTTATCAAGTAATAAAATACAAAAAGTAATGATTTTTTTATTTTTTTTGTAAATTTTTTTTAAATAAAAACATTTTAAATGTTCAGTTATTATTAAAGATATTCTCATCAAAATTGTGCAACCCTAGGAATTTTGCTCTGTTTCAACTTGACCTGAGCTACAACTTTTGGAAAAATTAGATAAAAAAGTAAAATCATTTTTTCAAGACTCCCAAAATACTTATATTTCATTTCTAATATATTTTTAATTTATATAATTAATTAATTTTATTCCCTTTTTCAATTTAGAGTTGATTTTTCAGTACTTTAATTTTGCAACAGTTGTACCAAATTTCACTGTTGTTCATTGTTGTTGTTCTTGAAATAGATGCAACTTAGAAAAATTGCAATTTTTCAAATTCAATTATAGTAAGTTTTTTTAATTAAGTTAAAATTTAACTATTCTTATGACTAATTCGATTTTTTCGATGAAGGGACTCATAAAAAAATATTTAATCTTTACATTTGTACAACCACGTTGCGAATGAGTAATGTGCAACATTTATAACAGATATATCGAAAAAGAAAACTAAAAAAGTGCTAAAATAGTCATAAAGTCAAAAGTACATACTTAGTGCTGAAAAAGAGCTGCAGAAGTTATTTTTTTAACCTACGTTTGTCATTGTTAGGATGTTCTTTTCTTATGCTTCTTGTTCATGCTTTTTGAAGTATATACTTCTCTTAAAACTATGTTTTTGAAATTTTAATTTTTACCTGCTAAAAATACATTTATTTTAATTTTATTAAGGACATAATTTTTTTAAACATTTGATAGGTTTTTTTTTATGGGTAGTAAAATTTTCCCAACTTTTATTACATTGCAAAACTAAGTAGTCATCCAATTCAATTCGGAAATACATGTTAAAAACTTGATATTCCAAAATTGTTTAACTTATATTATTTTGTAATCTGTGTCGTGTTCTTTAATTATCTTGAGAGAAGTTTTCGAATCGAAAAATATTTTAAAATTCTAATACTCGACGTGGTTGATATAATATTTAAAGTGAACACATTTAAATTCAACAAAATCAGACGTTTTAATATTAGTTATTCTCCCTTTTTCAAACTAGATGACTATAAATTTCTCGAATTTAAAAATGTTAACTAATTTACAGAACACGGATACTGATTAAGATTTCCCAACTCATTGAATTTATTTTTCGGTTAGTATAATTAAATTTGTAAACTCCTGTGTGAGTAAAAATTTTTATTTCGTGATCTTGCATTTCATCTAACGATATGTAGATTTTGGCAGCAAAAATACATTTCTTAATCTCTATATTTGTTCTTCTTTTTGCAATTTTGCATTACAATAATTTCACAATAAATACATAAAAATTGGAATGTAAATTAATTTGTAATTGCCACTTCTCTCAATATAACAATATGACTAGTTACATGCTTATTTAGTTTTTGTTGTATTGTTTATGAGGTAATAACTTTAGTAAAATTGTAGCTTTTAGGTAAGTTACAGAAAAAAAAATGCATCAGAATATTGCACAATTTGATACGTGTAAACGAGTAGAATAAATAATGAAAAAAGCATCAAAAATAACAGAAATTACTATTTGCTTAATAAAATTGATAGCAATAGAAAAAAAAATGAGCTGTAATTTGTGACCACAAAATGGATGAAAAAATAATATAGAATTGAAATTAAATTATTATAGAAAACAAATTGATGTAAGATTATAAAAATACACAGACACAAATTTGTGGGTGGTTTTTAGTTTATTTTATACACAAAAATATATGTACATATAAAACGATTGTTGAATTGTGTAATGGAAATTTGTTTTTTCGATTTAATTTTTTTTTTTTTTTTTTTTTTTTTTTGTAATTATGGAAAAATAAACAAATTCAATGAAAAGATATGAATATTATTTTGTAAGAGGAGAATTGTCAAATTGATTACTTTACAATCAACACCTGTGATTGAATAACTGTAAAATAATCATTCATAAACGATTAAATTACATTAAAGTATTTTAAATCAATAAACTAATATCGATTTATTATATAAGATTATTTTTTTAGGAAATAATACTTTTGGTAAATTTTATTGAAGGACAAAAACCACTTCTACCACAACTTCAACAGAATTTTTGAGCTACCCATACTTAATATTGATTGAATTCAATTGTGATTTTCTTTAAATTTTTATTCAATTTAACATTATTATTATTTTCTAAACAAACATCTGTATTTTATATTATGTCAAAGGTTATGCATCCAATTATAATTATGAATTATTAACACAAAATATTTATGTAAATGTATATTTGCAGACGCCGTTCGGACTTAGAAATAACACGAACTAAAAGTAATTTATTGATAAATGTAAAGAATTTCCAATTACCTGGACTAAATTGCCAACATTGGCATTTTGTTGTTATGTCATTTGAGCTGGCCGCTATAAAAAGGGGCAATTCAAAGAATTTATCACATTCTGGATCAACGTAAACACTGCTGCGGCGACTGCTAAATTGTTCGAATTCTTTGATGGCCAATATTTTACCAACCATTTTAACGCTCACAACACACTCTCACACAAAAATCACAATTTATTATTAATTTTCTTTCTTCCGTCCGTCCGTCCTTCCTGCCTTTCTTTTTCTTTTTGTAAACAATTTTATTATTCTTTGATTTAAAAACAATCTTTTTTTAACACAGCCTTAAAAATGAGATTTTTTGCTTCAATAAAACGATTTAACACGAAAATAAAAATAAATAACACAGCCAGAGGAGAATTTTCAAAAATATTTAATTTTATTTTTTATTATTATTATTATTATTTTTTTTTTTTTTTTTCGTATAGAAATGTTGATGTTGATTTTTTATTTATTTATAAATATACATATGTATGTATGCACATTATTTGTTATATTTTTCTATTATTTCAGGTTAGTAAAGGTGAAAAAATATTCTTTAACTTCTTTATTATTAAATTAAAGTTGATATTTATAAAATATTTACACCGATATATCGACGCTTGTTTTTTCTATTTAAATTTACACATTTTAGCTGTTTTATTTGCACAAATTCTTTAGTAAAATATATGCGATAATTTTAAATTGTTGTTTTATAGTTTTTTTCTTCTAAGTTACAATTTGTATTTATTTCTCTTAGTTGTGTCCCTTTTATACAAGTTTTTGCATTGCCTTTATTATGTTTTACATTTAATGACTTTTAGTTATTTTTTTATATAAATTATTTTCTTTTTTCTAAGAGGGACCTTGTTTTCAACTCGATCAGTTAACGAGCACAAATAAATGACTGATGATAAAAGTGACCGGCATTTGTTGAAAATTCAATGAAAAATAGAAAGCTTTTCATTTCCTCTCTCCAATCAAACGAGAACAAGAGCCATATGTTTAAATAGCGGAGAATATACAACAATAATACATACAATTTAAAGAAAATCAGTAGTGTAGACTTGAGTGATTTTTTAAATAGGCGATTTTGTTTTTAAATTAAATCGGTATCAAATACTCATTTATGGTTAAACTTTCATACATATAGAGTTTTAAATTTTATTTTCAAGATAAAAAAATAGCTTTGATAAATAAAAAAAGCAAAATATATAACATATCGATCATTTACTTCCAGAACGTTCATATATAAAATATCGTATTCATATCTTTTATGATCACCGATTGAGAAGAGAAAATTTCTTTAATTTTTCTAATGGTAATAGTAGTTTGAAAACTTCGAACGCGTTTTCTGCAAACTACATTTTTTGAGTTATGACGTTCTTGAAATAAATGAGCGATATGTTTATACGGTTATTTTTAAGTGAACAACTTTTTTTTTAACACTTAGTTTATTTTAAAAATAAATTAATTGACATCACTGAAGATATGTTCAATAGAGCATATTTGAGAGTCGCGCACGTGATTTTTTAGACTTTTGAATCAATAAATACAGAAGTAGAAAAAAAGTGACAGAGATAATGAAAGAAAGAGAGCTAGAGATAATATTTATTTCACATCAACTACACTTTACACCTCATACATCTTGTTATAGCTACGAGACTTATCAGACAATGACAGCTGATCGTTTTACACACGTTCATAAAAATATATATTTGTTTGTAGTTTTCTTCACCGCTCTCTTCAACATAGAATAATATAATTTGTTTATAGTTTATTGGGTTAATTAAGACAAAACATTTAAGTAAAAAAGTCATACAAAACATAAAATAATAATTTTAGAGTACAAAGGAATCAAGAACCAGGTTTTTCCGCTACTCAAGACAAAAAAGACGTATTTTTTTTATTTTAATGCACGATTACTTAATTCAAATAAGTAATAATTAATTCCTCAAAAACCTAAATGCGTCTTATTATGGAAATTTTAAGAACAAAACAAAAATTCTGCAATAAAATTTAAGAAAAACATGAAAAAGGTGATATTTTTAATATTTGTTTGCCAAAAAATTACGCTAGTATATTTTAAATAATTTTGTTTCCTTTTTTTTTTATTTTATTGTTAAAAATACTTTTTTTTTCTTTTATTATTGTGTTCGACGTTTAAAAATTGTTTATATTTATCATTAAAGCTTTAATTTGTTTAAATGATTCAAATATTGTGTTGTTATTTTTTGCAGTTTTCTTAATTTAAGTATACAAAATAAAAATAAAAAAATATATTTTCAAATATATGTATCTTTTTTTCTCAAAAACTAAACGAAATAAATAATAATCAACACAAGAAAAAAACGTAAACAAAATTTTGTGTGACGATGTTATATTTTCGCCATAAAAATAAAATAAGAAATTCGAATTTTTGTCCGTTGGCCAACAAGTGTTCATTCTTTTCATACGTAAAATGTATCTAAATTTATTGTTTTGCATCTGACGATAAATTTTTTATACAATTTAAATTTAAACGAAGCATTTTGAGGGAAATTTTATTATCAACATTTACAACATTTGTATGTTTCTAAATAAATACAAAATTATAGTTAAATTATTATTATAATTTTTTTTTTTTTTTTTGTTAAATTTCTCTTTCTCCCATGTGACTTTTCAAGAAACGTTTCGTAGAAAAGCTAATGAAATTTTTGGAAAATCCAAACATACATAAAGATATTAAAATACATGCAAGTTTAAATTTAAGTGAACTAATGAATGTATATGTATGTATGTATGTATGTATGTTTAAGAAGACAATTTTCGTGAATCATTGGTGTTTCATAGGAATTTTTTGTTACTGTGAATCAATTTAAATTTCATTGACATTTAGGATTTTTTTTTTTTTTTTGGTCCGACAAGTGTTTACCATCAAAATTTTTACTTTCGATTTGGAACTATTAATAAACTCTTAATACCATTTTTCAATTTGTGAACTTATTATTAATCACTCTAAGTGTTTTATTTTCGAATCTTGTAAAAATTATTATAATATATTTAGCAAGAACTCAAAATAATAGTTATTGAAATATTTGAATTACCAAAAATTGTCCATTTTTTTAGAAATATTCTATAAAAATGTATTTTAATTTTTATCAAGGACAGGAAATAAATTTTATTCTTGAAATTTTAAACAAAAAAATCAGATACAAATTTGTTCACATACAATGCTCTAAAAAGTCTTCTAGCGAAACTAAATTCTACGCTCAAAATTACATTTTTTTTTTTTTTTTGACACCCATTTCGATAAAATAATCAAAACGTTTTTTGGACAAATTGTATGAGACCCATAATTTTTCAATCGCTGGTAGGGAACTGAAGACCAATTTTGAAAATTTTTTAAATATTTTTTCTGTATTCAGCTCATTAATACGCATCGTTTGAGGGGTCTTTCTACATCAGAATCTCAAAAAAGCGGTTTATCGGGACGCTCCATATACATTGGAGTGTACATAAGTACATATTTATCTATAATATAACTGAAATTAAAATTATTAATTCGTCGCACAATGTAATAAGAAATAAATTATTTTCAATTGATCAACTTTGATTACATGAAAAATTTAAATATATTTTAAAAGTCACGATATTCTATTTTTATTTATTGAATTAAATTTTCGTTTTTAATTAACACCTTTAAATTATAATTTTATTTTAACAACTCATTATGTTAAAAAAAATAAAAAAAAATAAAGCACAACGAGACTTTAGGCAAGTGTGAACATCATCAGCTAAAAACATAAATAGAAACTTTTGGCGGTATGTACTTTGTATGAAAAACCGTGACAAAAAAAAAAAAAACTTCAGCAATGATTAAGATTTTTGTTTACTTTTTTGGGGTTTTTGATTTTTTTTTTTTTTTTTTTTAATATTTATGTTCCAATGATAATTATGTATATGAAAACTTACAGTTAAAAATATTATTATTTTTTTTTTTTTTTTAAGTATTATCCCAAACTCGAATACATATTTATGTACATATTTCGTTTGTTTTATTGAGTTATATAGCACATATGTATGTACACTTGTACATGAATTTATTTGAACACAATATAGCACGTCTCGTGCCAAAAGTTTATTTATGTGCTGCGGCTGCTACTGCTGTAAATGTGGTTATTGCAGATTTTCATTTGCCATCATAATGAAGATTACTATTAATTTTCAATTGGTTTATATTGATTTAACAAATTTATGATAAAAATAAAGTTTTAGATATTAAGTTATCTAAAACATTATTTACTGAAAATATTTAATATGACCAAATAGATACGAATAAAAGGACAAAAAAAAAAAATTTTAATCATGTGCTTTATATAAGTTATTTGGAGTACATAAATAGATAAATACGAATAAATTACTTGTGGGAGGTAGTCAAAGCGATTATCATCCAAATATGAAAAATCTCTCATTTTCGTACGTGTTTGTGGTCACGCTAATTGAGTTTGATTTTTTTTTTTTTTTTTTTTTTTTTGTCATTTTACTAACAACATTTAAACATTTCATTTTTATTTATTTTTCGTCAATTCAGTGAATGTTTTCATTTTGATTGCGTCAAAATGGCTCATCGACATTATTATCTACGCCAACATCATTTTGAAAAAAGGTTATCATGACGTTTCATTGTTTCTTTTTTAACAAAAATTTTGAAATTTCTCTTATTAGCCACTTATCAAAATAGTGAATGTTTCTTGAGAATTTTGTTCAATTACAAAGTGCATAGAGATCGTGTGCCAAGAATTGTTAAAAGATTAAATTCATTTATCTATATTTATGTATGTGTTAGGTACTTAGACCACCTCTGCTGATTTAAATAGCATTGTCGTATAGGGTTTGTTGTAATTATAATGAAAAAAAAATAATATACTTGCATCAAACAGCAGAGTTTATTGCGGCAAAACAACATCAGAATTGAAAAAAAATAAAATTTAAAACAAATTCATATGTTAAACTGTGTTGTGTTTGTTTTGTATTTACCAAGAAATTTAGACAAAATCTAATTTAATTAATTTTATTACGAAATTTGTTTATTTTTTTATTGTTTCTGCTATTAAATAAATCTTTTAAAATATTTATATACAAATATTTTGTTGAGAGTTGTTGTTGCAATTAATTAAGTGAAATGAAATTCTAATTTTAAAGAAATTAAATCATTTTAAAAGAATTTTATTTTTATTATTCTATTCTGGCATAGTTTTGACAAAAACTAAATTGTATTTCCCGTGAAATCGATTGAAAATTAATACGAATTAAAAACGAAAACATTTCCACAAATGTTTAGCAAATTGCTTATTCTTTATTTGTCACCATAAATTTTTATGAATCATATAAAATTTTCTTCTTTGAATTTATTAATTTTATTTTTTGATACCAGAATATTATTCAAAGAAAACAATTTGTTCTCTCTATCATCTGATAAAACTGTATCACTTGATGTGAGTAGCTGACTAAATTAATCTGTGTTTCTTTTTTCCATATTATACTCAAAAGAACAATATATACAGTTATGGACAAGTTGGGTAAAGTATAATTATTTTAAATTTTTTGAGTTTTCAACAAAATTTTGTACAAATAGAAACCTATACAAAAATAATATCATTTAACATTCTCCCGAACACGGTACATCGCATTAAGCTCAAATAGTTCTTTTTCAGTGTGGACAAAAAAATAGGGTCAGCTGTAATTTTGTTAAAATTTTTTAATTTTTTTTTTTTTTTTAAATTCTTATGAAACTTAACTTTTTTAAATCTCGATAATGATATTTAAAATAAAATGCTGAAAAAAGATGAGAATCATCGATGATCTTCAATTCCGAGAGCAATTCGTATCGCAAAGGATCTATAGATTTAGCACTTTAAAAATTTGGGTAAAATCGAAGGCTCCAACAAAAGATAAGTACCGAAATCGATCATTATAGTTACATAATTTTATTTTCAATTAAAAGGCAGCAGTTGCAGACAATTCAAAATGATTTAATGAAAAATAACTTCTTTAGGAACAGAAAATCACCAACATCTTTTATCCTGTCCTGGACTTTTAATGCCAATAAGTCCATTCAAAATTCGGTAGGAATTTAAATTTCTTCTGAGAACATGAGAATACATTTGGAGAAAACACAATTTATTTCTAATACAGACCGGGAAAGGCCTGGGTCCAAAAAAGAAAGATTTGGAAACATTAAATGCCCCATGTACAATTAAGCATAATGGTGTTTGTAATATATCGGAGAGGGTTACTACCATTTCAAATTGTCAGGTCGATATCTCAGCATCAGGGAACACCAGAATGGTCTTCTAAAGAAATAATGTTTCCTCCAATTGTTTTCTAACGTTCCTAGAATTAATTTACGTTCCATGAAGATTTTTAACCGAATTAATAGAATTAAAACTTTCAGACTTAGTAAAATTTTCGGATAATTTTCCGATTCCGAAGAACTTTTTTTGCACTTAATCTTTTTTAATTGCTTTGAAGTTGTGCCATTTAATTGAAATAAAATTATTTAACTATAATGATCGATTTCGCTACTTATCTTTTGTTGGAACCTTCGATTTTACCCATATTTTTAAAGTGCTAAATCTATAGATCCTTTGCGATACGAATTGCTCTCGGAATTGAAGATCATCGATGATTCTCTTCTTTTTTCATTATTTTATTTTAAGTATCATTATCGAGATTTAAAAAAGTTAAGTTTCATAAAAATTAAAAAATTTTAACAACATTACTACTGACCCTATTTTTTTGTCCACACTGAAAAAGAACTATTTGAGCTTGAGGCGATGTACCGTGTTCGGGATAATATATTTTTGTATAGGTTTCTAACTCAATATATTGGCAATGATTTGGCATTAAAAATTTTATTCTTTTGTACAAAATTTTGTTGAAAACTCAAAAAATTTTAAATAATTACACTTGACCCTATTTTTTGTCCATAAGTGTACATATATAATTTTTTAACATTAAATATATTTTTAAAATATATCATTATCCAAGTTCAATTAACTGAAATAATTTTCTTACTTGATTAAAAGAAGAAAAAAATAATTCATCCTAGGTTGTATTTTATCCAAACTTTTTGAAAGTTACACACAGAAAAAAGATTGGTTGGAAAACCGTTGCAATAAACAAAATTTGCTAGGTGCGACAAATAATTGGTTGCTGTTGTCATTAATTTGTAAATACTGAAGATTTTCCATTTCTATAATATTAAAAATGTCATTGTTATGGAAATATAATTTACATCATAATTAATTCAGTTTTGTAAACCAACTTTTGTTTTTTAAAATTTAAATTAAACAATTAAATGCTGCAACTGAATTTAAATCAGAACAAAAAGATTAAATGACTGAAATATTTGTTGCAGATATAATTTAATAATGAATTAAGGTTTTTGTAACTGAAAAAATAGTTGCTATAATGGGTTTGTACCTTAACTAATTTAAACTTAGCCAATTCGAAAGCAACAATCGAATTAAATTCAGCATAATATGTATAATTTCTAAATTTTGTTGGTAGCAATAAAATAATTCAATTAAAAAACATTAAAAAAAAAAATTACATTAGTAAAAATATTAAAAAAAAAATATATATATTTAAGAAACTTTTTAAGACAAAAATGCTAATAAAAATGTATGTATAATATAGCCGTTAGTCAATAAATCCAAAAGGTATGTACATAATTTATCGTGGAATGTCTTTGATAAGGTCAAGATATTTCATGTGTTATAAAAGTATTTATTTTATTTTTGTTACAAACAAGTTTACAACTGCAAATAAGGAGCTTCTCAACTTTATTTACAACATTATTGCGGCCGAGAAAATCAAAATATTCTACAAACTTAGAAATTTGCGGTAGTTCTCTAAAGGATACAAGATGGTAAACTATATTTATTTTTTATTGTATGCTAACAATATTCAAAGCATAATATATTCCTTAAATTTAGATTATTTCGTCAACAATTCTGGTTAGTGGTCTTTGGTATTCATTTTTACCTTGTTTCGCAGCTTTAAAGAAAACTAATCACCTTTTTATGTGTGGCTAACTTAGCAAATAGGAAATTTTCCAATACAAATAGTAATATTTTTTCTAATTTATTTTAGCCTTTATTTTTATATACATATACTTTTTAAATAAAATTATAAACAAAAATGAAAAATTAGAATATTAATTGTCCCAAGCAATACTTTCGATGACCCTAATAGAATACTTTTTTTTAAATTGTTGTGACTACCATAAATTCAGCAATAGTATAGTACTTACAATAGAATTTAAGATAGTACGTGCAACCGACAAAATTCTATTGGCTAAAACTTCGGTTGCAGCAACCAATCTGTTTTCTCTGTGTATGTTTTCCGATATATTTATATAGCCATTTACCGTTGATGTTCTCTATGTAATCAAATATTAATTATATCATAATATTTAATTCATATACTAAGAGCAACATGTTATTTTTATGATTATTTAAATGATTGCACTAAAAATATATCATTGCACTAAAAAATAAAATTCATTATTATAACATTATCATTACAACTTAAAATTTAAGCACTAAAAGCTTTAAAAAGAGCTGCTGCGAACATTATTTTTCAATAAACAAATTAATCCTATTGAAACGATACTGTTTTACGTCATTCTCTCAAATCAATGCCAAAAGATCAGTCGTAACCTGAAAAAATACATGCCAAAGATGATCAAATTTTTGCTTATTATTTCTTTAGGTATCAGTATCACGAGGAACTTGCATGATTGTATCCATTGAAAATTATCAAAATTGTGGAAAGACGATTGCAATAAAATTTGTGAAGCTCATTGAATTTTGGTTTTAATATGGTTAAATTTTTTTTTCGGAATTTCAACAAGGAAACAAATATTACATAATTTTTCTTTTTTTTTAATTAAGACAACAACAAGTTTAAATGAGATTTCAGGTTATGTTTTATGCTTCACTTGTTGTTGCGATAATGTTAATACTAATCTCATTATTTTTTTTTTAATTTAGCTTATAAAAAAATTGGTTATGTCATAAAAACCGTTTCTAATATTGCACATTATTTTTAAAATTTGTAGGCCTGATTTATAATTATATTATTACACGTAAAGTCTATTAAAATTGTTTTATAATAAGAATAATGTTTCACATAATATTTTACGGCT
This sequence comes from Protophormia terraenovae, assembly GCA_951394005.1. NCBI lineage: Eukaryota > Metazoa > Arthropoda > Insecta > Diptera > Calliphoridae > Protophormia > Protophormia terraenovae. The sequence continues at coordinate 152,940,180 of OX596074.1, forward strand.
TTTGTAGCCTTCACCAAAGTTGGCCTTATGAGAAGATGAGTCGATGTCTATTTATCCCTTGAAGTCAAATAACTTAGCGTACATGTGCGATATATATAGAGGTTTTTACGGAAATCCCGGGACGGGAAATAATGATTCGACTTTCGGATGAGTTGTATATATTAAAAATTTTTCATTTAATTTTCAAAATGTAAATATTTCAAAAACTACTGAATTTGTTTATCGTTTTATGATAAATTAGTTTTTTTTAACATTTTTTATCTTTCATTTAACTGAATAATTTAAAACTTAATTATTTATTTTTGACGGGAATTTCCGGGATCTCGGGAAATTTAAAAATCAATCCAGATTTCCCGGGAGCGGAAAAAGTCCGGGAAAAGAAAAAATAATTATGTATATCCGGTCCGTAAATGAAATTTTAAGAGCATAAATCCGAAATCGATTTGTATTATGCAATTACTGATATGTTATAAAGTAATATCCGAAATATTTCGGTTATATTATTTCGCTCCAGTGAGCTGGACCATTTTTAAAATACCTCTAAAAATTTTACTTTCAATCAACATTTTACACAGTTTTTAGATTTTGATTAAAAAAAAAAATAAAAATAATTGACACACGTCGATTAATAAATCTTGCGCAAATTTTTTATTCTATGTATTTTTTTATATACTATTTTATTAAATTTTGAATATTTTCCATCGTAATTTAGATTTTAGGACATCACTGGAAAGGTCTTACTCAATACTATTGATATACATATGTGTTCATTTATCCCTTTAGTAACAAAAGTTATATTTCGTGATCACCGGACCATAACATGTTAAGTTAATTTTTAAGGAAAATAAATTTTTCCCAAATACTATTAATACGTGCAAAGTAGCGGTTTGAAAAGTATTCATTATATTTTTCATAAATTTGTAAGTATAACAATTATTTCCATACAAATTATTTGCAAAAAAAAAAAATCTGATTTAACCTTTTATAAATATATTAGAATAGTCTTTCCCAATATATGTTGAAAATTTTTCGAAATATATAAAATTACATGTTTAAAGAAAATATGACAAAAACTGTTAGTAAAATCTTACAATTTTGCGAATGAAGAAATATAAGCAGAAAAGTACGAAACAGACACCCTGTGTTTCTAGTTTTTAGCCCATAACTTTTTTGTTCATTAACCGATTTTGCCCATTTTCAATACCAAACAAACCTTATATAAGTTCAATATTTATGCCTATCCTGCTTTCAACAGACAGACGGACGTCTGGGGTCTTAGATGATTCCTTCGACATGTTACACACGGAATGGCAAAATCAATATACCCCCGATCTTTTTGATGGTGGGTATAAAATGGTCCAACTCAAGGAAATGATAAAATTCAGATTTAATAATTAAGCAATCATACAAGAACACATTAATCGTCATTCCTAGAGGGTTACATTTCGAACTTTTTTTTTTTTTTTAGGACATTCTTATGTACATTATTTATACCAAATTAGTAATAAATTCTGTTTTATGGAAAATGGTTCATAAATAAAAAAAAATTAATAGAAAATTTCGATAAATTATTATTATTTTTTATTTAGATAATTTATGATTATTTGAATAATTTCAATAATAATATATTTCCGATTTACAGAAAATTGATCGTGTATTTAAAATTTTCGAAACTTATATTTATAGAAAATAAACGTATTATAGGGTTTTTAATAAATTCTCTGTATTTTTATAAATAGTATTGGAAATATTCATGTTTTGTATTTATTTTTTTTTTATTTTATGTTCGGGTTGGCTCGACATTTATTTGTATCTTGAGTTAAACAGTTTATCAATTTAACTCGTTTATTGCAACATGTGCATACATACAAACATACTTATAAACATTTTTATGACATTTATTTGTTTTGCGTGTGATGTCAATTAATTATTATTTTTTTTTTTATTTGTGTTAATATTTAAAGCAGAATTTATTTACTTATGTGGTATAAGACAAACAGGAGTGGCTTTAGATATTTTGTTAGAATTTTAAAGAAAGTTCTATATGATATAAAAAATATAATTTTAATTACGATTTTAATACAAAAAAAAAAAAATTGTTTAAGTATGACCATGTTCATGTTTTTATATTCCGGCCAAAATCTATACATCGTTACAAACAAAGGAAACGCTATTCATTTCTTTGGAATAAACGAAAAATTAAAAGTATTTTATTGATAAAATGTATTACTAATAAATTTGATGTCTAAATTCCACAATGGTATATCATAGAAATATGATATTTATTTAATTAATAAATGTATCTTTAAAGTATTCTTTATTCTTATTTATATATAATTAACAACTTCATAATCCATAAATCAGTAGCTTTTCAAGCGAAAAATAAATGTGTCATATGAAAAGCAAAATTGTTGGTTGAGTCCAATGCTTTTTTCACAACCGTTTGCGCTTAATTTAATAAATATTGTGTACTTGTTGCTTAAATTTTTTTTCTCTTATTGAAGGTTTTGAAAAATGTTTAATCATTGCAAACTATTATATGAATATCTACACGCTAATTAGAAAATAAAATATTTTCATTACAATTTAATAAAGAAATTAAAGAAAAAAATATCGATAATTTACATAATTTACGATAATTTACAAAAATATTTACATGCTTTAATAGGAGATGGGAGGGGGCGGTAAAGTGGGTGGACCACGCCCATTTTTTGTTTTCGAGTTTACATTGGTACTTGAACTATTTGAACACAATTTCACCTTATATGGGAGGTGGGCGGTAAAGTGGGCGGACCACGCCCATTTTTGGTTTCCCGGTTTATATCGATCCCTGAACTATACGTACAAAATTTCGTTATCGTACATGTTTTTATTGAAGAAATATCAGCAGAAAAGTACGAAACGGACACCCTGTGTTTCTAGTTTTTAGCCTATAACTTTTTTGTTTTGTTTATCAACCGATTTTGCCCATTTTCAATACCAAACAAACCTTATATAAGATAAATATTTGTGCCAAATTTCGTCCCCCTACGTTGCCCCGTTCGAGCCCTATCCTGCTTTCAACAGACAGACATACGGACATTGCTAGATCGACTCAGAATCTAACCAGGACCCAGAAAATATATACTTTGTGGGGTCTTAGATGATTCCTTCGACATGTTACACACGGAATGACAAAATCAATATACCCCCCATCTTTTTGATGGTGGGTATAATAAAAGCTACAACACTCTATCTATATTAAAAAAAAAAAAAAAAAATAATAATAAATAACTGTATTAAACACCTTAACAACACCACCTAAAGACCTAAAAAATTTTTATAAATAGAAATTAAAAACCAAAAAACATTGTTGTTTAAAACAATTCGAACAATTGGATTATGCTTAGGCTCCATTTTAAACGTCACACTAAATCATTAACTCTTAGAAGACGTTATGTAGCTAAAAGACACCATCAATTAATAAACAAATACCAACACCAGCAACAACAACAACAGCAATATTTAACAAAATTCTTTTTACCAATTGATAAATGTTCATGGTAAGTATGATGATTATAATAATTGAATACATAAAAATCATACGTATAAGTGTACATTACACTGATCCAAAAAAAATTTTACTTTTGAAAGAGTTTGCCGCCTATTGGTTCAGTGTTTGCCTTTTGTCATTGTTATTAATTTTAAGAACTAAAGTTTTTATGAAAAAAAAAAAAAGTTTGTATCAATTAAAGATTGAATTTTTGTGACCTATGTTTATATACTTTGCTACGAACAAATTTTTTTGTGCAAGAATAAAACATGTTGAAATCGGTCCATTATTTTACTTAGCTACTATACAAATGACCTCCGGGAATGGGGTTTTGTGCTCATATGTAAATGCATTTAATATATAAATATTTTAATGAAATATGCGGGAAAAATTTCATATTTCAAAGCGGGCATAATAAGACGTGGTTTCAATATAGAAACTGTTATAGGGTATTTTGTGTTTTATAATTCGCTTCATTAGCTACGTGAAAAATAACTGTTTTACAAAATAAGGCGTAAAATGTGGGCGTGAAATTCCATCAACCTCTAGCAAATACAAGTTGTATAGAAATTATCTTACAAACTAAATTTACTTCAAATATTTTTTGAATGGTATACAAAATTAAAAAAAAAAAAAAATAAATAAATAATATTTCTAAATCATTGCTATAATTAAAGATACAGTCTAAATTTAAGTTAACGTGGAACAGACTTGAACTTTATATTAAGTAATACTAATTTGAGAAAAAAGCTATTATTTTTAAATGTTTATATTTAAAATCTCATATTTTAAAGTTTGCAATTATAAATACTAAATGTGTTAGTTTTTATTTAATGCAAACCTTTATTAGGTTGAAATATATAATTTATTCCATTTAATGTTGCACAGTTTTCGATTTTCAAATTTAGGTGGCCAAAATTAATTACACAAAAACTATAAATCGTACAAAAGTGATTTTTGGCATAGTGATTACTTACATATTGAAAAATTATTGGACAAAAAATTAGACAAATCCGCCCACTATTAATTACCCAATTATGAAAAATAGTCAAAATTTAAAAATATCTTCTTTTATAATTCTTTTTCATTTGAAAATAAGTTTAATTAAAAATACAAAATAAAGATTACATAATTCATCATAATTTTTTAATGAAAGTATAAAAAAGTTTAGTAAAAAAAAAACAAAATCATGTGGAATCTGCACCAATATCACTGTCATTTTCACTATCAGACTCTTGTATATTATAACATGCGTTTTTTAGTAGTTTCAATATATCATGCGTTAAAGTTCGTTTTTTAACTGGTGGAGTTTTCCTGAAGCTGCAAATATAAGGATCTGATGATATTAATAGCCTTTTTATTAAATCTGATATTAATAACCTTTTTATTAAATCTGCATTAGTCTCGATCCGTGAAGTTTTCCGCGTGAACTGCAGTCTATAACGTCTATTGTCTTTATTCCTGGATTCTTGAGCTTCTTCAGATAATTGACCAATAGGAAGGATGCAATGCTCAATTATAGCTTTTCCGTGCCAAAGAACTTTGTGAACACTGACAGGCATGTAATATAGTTTCAAATAAAGATTTCTTGTTTCAAATGTATAACTTTCGAATGCTTCCACGTTTATAGTATACCCAGATGCTAAGCATTCCAATATAACATGAAAACGTTTAATAAGTTCTAAACTTAACACAGTTATTTGCGCAGATATTTCCGCATTTCTAAAAAATCGCCTTTAAAATAACTAGGCAGTACACTGCAGTGGTATAGTGGGCAGAGCAATTGGCTAGCATCCGGATGGTTGTGGGTTCAACTCCTGGCTCCGACTATTTTTTTGTGACATCTTAAACAAAAATAAGTTCCTTTTCTAGCAAAGAAAAGTTCCACTATATACCGGTTAATTGCTAGATTGAATTATTCACCCACGATCTTGTAAGCTCACAACTTAAACAAAGGTATTCATTTAAAACATACATTCTTTAAAAGCAACTTACAAATAAAATGGTATTAAATTTTTTGTTCCACTTAGAAGGATGGTGTATCTTTGTTTTGAATACTTTGTTCGGCAGGGACAGTTTCGGGCAAACAATTTTTTTAGTTTCTATTAAAGGAGTATCCCTAGTTCTCAAAACAATCAAAAGTTGGACACCAGCTGATAACAAAAAAAAGTATTCGTCTATGCATTTTTGTTTTTGACTTACAATTTTTTTTAAGAGCTTCCCTATTATATCTTTCAATATCTAAAACTATCTTCATTCAAATATATACAAAATACCTGTTTTATATTTTAAAGGAATTATATTTTCATATACAAAAAGAATTTTTTTAAAATATGCCATAGAAAAGTTTTTATTCATGTTCAAAGTTTGACTAATTTTCGAGCAAAAAAAAATATTTTTCTTTTGTATATTTTACCCATCATTCATGTTCTCGTTAGAAGCATTCATTGATCGATTTCAGCTAAAATGAGTACGGAAATGTCTTAACTGAATAGTCTATTTTAATACCCGAATATATTTTTTTTTCCTCCTTCAAAGTTCATTTTCGAACACTGTGCGTTGGTTAATTAAGAACAAAACTTAAAAAAAAAACATAAATCTACTGCAAAAAATCGTTATCAAAATGTATTTTTAAGAACAAAAACAAGTTTTTGACAACTGTCATATCTACATACATACAGTGGGGAGCACAAATGAGTACATGTTTGTAATTTGTGCACTTGACATTGCATAAAAATTAAAATAATAAAGCAAATCCAAAAATTTTTTCTTTAATTTATTTTATGTTTAGTATTTAATAAAATAATTTATAATTTTAAAACAAAAGCATCAAGCTCTAAGAAAAAATCCAACAAAACGAAAACAACTCGCACGTACTCAATTTTGCAACTGAGGTATTTTATAGTATTTTTAAAATATTTTTTACTACAATAAAAATATATTGGAATATAATAAAGTGTACAAATGATTACAAACATGTAATCATTTGTGCTCCCACTGTATATCTAGTATTTGATAATAATATGAATAAAACTTTAACGACTATTAAAGTACTTTTCTTTCGTATTCTTTAGTACTTTAAAAAATAGAAAAGTCTTCTCTAATGTATCTCTTCTCGCATTTCACAATCACTTTTGTTCTCTTTTTGCGTTTATATAAAGCGCCATTCATACAAACATATTTATACACATATACATATGTATATGTATGTATCTATATAAATTCAATTGATAAATAAATATATTGTTTATGTATGTGTATGAACTGTGTGAACATATAAAAGTAGCTCTTATTAATCGATAAAATTTGCTGCACTTATAAAAAAAATAATAATAATACAATATATATATATGTACATATATCTAAATCTTTGCACGATTTTTCGGAAACAATTGGAAAAAATTTTTTTGTTTCAAACCGGTTTAGCACACGATCAATTTCTGTTTAAACTTGTAATTTAGCATAACTTTCAACAATATAAATTAAAATCACAATTGTTGTCATATATATGTACACAAATCATTAATATAATTAAACAAATTACACACTTCTATACAGTACAGAATATAAAATGAAACTGACTTCAATCTCTGTCTAATTGCATGCATTTGAGAATAAATACAAAATTATTTGAGACGAAAAATAATAAAAGAAAAGATAATATATATGTACATCTGTTAGAAAGAAATCATCTTTTCTATTTGTATTTTATACTCTAATATAACTATTTATTTATTTCTAATCACAACACTTTTTAATGTAGATCACAACACCTAGAAAGCAAAATAATAGTAAAAAACTACTTAATTAATGCAGTCATACTTTAGAAAGAGAACAACACTACATATGTATGTATTTAAAAAGAGAACAACCTGTGAGTGTTAGCACAACAGTTTTTAAAAAGCTCCCTACTCAAAGCTCTATTTGTTTACTTGATATATTTTTGCAGTTAGTAGAACAGAAAACCCGTATACAAAAAATATAAATAAATAATATTAAAATAAATTAACATATGAATGTTGTGTCAACGATTTTGCGACTTTTATCGCAAAAAAGCCAGAACTTTTAAAAGTGGCCAAAGCGGTTGCGGCAACACTCTACTTGAAATATTCTTATTGGAAACATATCTAGATTTTATATGCTTCAGATAAAAAAAATTTATTTATAAACTAATAACAAAAAAAAATGGAATTGAAAAAAGATTCGGCTGTGCCGAATCTTTGATACCCTTCACCATATTACCATATTACTATCTTAATATCTTATGAAATAAGATATGAAAAAAAAACAATCATAGCAGGCTTTGCTTTTAAAAAATAAACAACAACAATTCCATATTTATTTTTTTATGTGTGTATATACAAACTGACTGCATATACAAAGAACGACAACAACACTGTTATTCATTATATTACTTCTGTTGCTAACTAAACTACTTGTCTTATAGGCAAAAACGTCACTAATAGTCATTACCAGGGCAAGTTTTTCAAGCTTTTCGCTGGAAAAGTAAGCATTTGCATATTTAAAAAGAATTTCACAAAAAATGCTTATATTTTAAATCTTTGCATAAATTTGCATATAATGGATACAAAAATTAGTTTTCTTAACAAAAACACAATTTTTTGTTGATTTTTTAGAGTTAATCAAATGATTTCTAAAAAATTTTTGGTGAGCATTTTGAGTACATTGTAAATATTGTAAAGAAAAAAAATTCGTCAAATATGATATTTAAAATTAAAATAGTTATATTCTTATAAACATTGAAATCTATTAGAGATTGAAAGTTAAAAAATGCATATTTGTGCATATTTTCTACACATTAATATATAAGAATGCATAAATTCGTCGGTTTTTATATACATATTCATGCTATTTTTGCATATTTCTGTGCATATAACACCATTTTTCGTGCTTTTTCAAGCGCATATTTCAAATTTTTTTGTGCATATAAAAACTTGCCCTGGTCATTACAATGCTTAATATACATGTTTGTGTATGTATTTATGTATATTCTTAACAGATATGTTTTAGTTTTAAAAAATAAACAACAACAATTCCATATCTATTTATTTTTGTACAGACTGCATATACAAAGAACAACAACAACACTGTTATTCATTATATGACTGCTGTTTCTAACTAAACTACTTGTCTATACAAAAAACAAAAAACGTCACTAATAGTCATTACAATGCTTAATATACATGTTTGTGTGTGTATTTATATTCTTAACAGATTTGTTTTTGGTCCATAACTCTGTTGATCTGAACGAATTTGGTTTATTAAAAAAAAACGAAATTTAATAAAACATTTATGACTGATCTATATAAAAATAAAAATCTGTAGCTTGAACAAGGGCTTCAAAAATAAAAAAAATCGTTTTCCCCGATATCTCAGTTATTACTGAACCGATTTATTTCATTTTTTCAGAACAAAAATTCAGAAAATAATTTCCGAGCCCCCTTTAAAAATTCGAAGTCCCTGGTATATGCAGAGGCTTCAGAAACTGAAAAACCGGTTCCAAAAACCGGTTTTTAAAGCATATCTCCACCATTTACAAACCGATCCTGCTGATTCAAAAAACCGAAATTTTAAAAAAATATTTGTGACCGATCTGTATAAAAATAAAAATCTATAGCTTAAACCAGGGCTTCAAAAAATAAAAAATGCGTTTTGTCCGATATCTCTGTTATTTTTGAACCGATTTATTTCATTTTTTCAGAACAAAAATTCAGAAAAAAATGTCCGAGACTTCTTTGTAAAAACGAAGTCCCTAGTATATACAGAGGCTTCAGAAACTGGAAAACCGGTTCTAAAAACCGGTTTTTTTAACATATCTCCGCATTGTATGAACCGATCTTGCTGAATTCCAATAGCAAAATTCTCGAAAGCATTTCCGATCGTTTGATATATATATTATATATGTCAGTTATCGGTGGGCTTCATAAACGCCATTTCAACCGACACACGGACGGTCAGACGGACGGACATGGTCCTATCGTCATCATTTCTTACAAGGATCCCGAAATGTCAACTTTTTTGCTCTCCGACGAAAATTGTGGGAATTACAAACGGAATGACAAACTTATATATACCCTTTACACCTTTGGTGAAGGGTATAAAAAATTTTATAGCGTTAAACTTTTTGTAGTTATGTGATCTATGTGAGGTTAATACTAATTATAAAAAATTTAAAATGTTTGGTAAAGAAATTATGTAAAATTTAGTTTCACATCAAGGTTGTTCACGATAATATTAAAAACAACAAAATACATTACTTTATTATTTTCCAACACTACAAATAAACAGATAATCACATAATTTATAAAAAAGGGTATGAGTTGGTCAAAGTTGGTTATTTTTTTATGATTTTTTATGTTTTTAATAAAACCACATTACCTGATAACCAACGTGAACAACCTTATTGTTATGAAGAACTATTTAATTTGAAATTAAATATAGATATTATTATTTTAACCCAATAAACTTAATAGTTTAAAACAAAAAATTGTCTATTAATTAATCTATGTACATTAGGGGTTAAAAAAAAAAAAAACAGGGTACCACGTCATAGCCCATGTTCTACTTATACTAAAAGCCGTTGAAAAAATCTTCCGCACCGAAAGCAATTTCTAAAACCATTTGAGATTTTTTTTATTAAATTATAATTTTTTAACATTAAAAAAGTTTATATTTTTCATATTTGTAATAAAATTGGTTGTTAATTATTTCCTTAATAGCGACTATAAAATAAAATATTGGTAAAAAATTTTTCAGCTTTTAATTCAAAAGATTTATAAAAATCTGCATTTTTAATCGACAAATATAACGAATAATTTATTGAAAATGCATTTAAATATTAATGTTGACTAAAACATTAATTTTAAATCATATTTGAAAAATATGATTTATATACCCACCATCAACTTTTTCAAATTTTACGTTATAAAGGAGGGGGCGGTAAAGTGGGCGGACCACGCCCATTTTTGGTTTCCGAGTTTATATCGATCCCTGAACTATACATGCAAAATTTCGTTGTCGTACATGCTTTTGTTGAAGAAATGTCTGCAGAAAAGTATGAAACGGACGCCCTGTGTTTCTAGTTTTTAGCCTATAACTTTTTTGTTTATTAACCGATTTCATCCATTTTCAATCCCAAACAAGCCTTATATAAGACAAATATTTGTGCCAAGTTCCCCTACGTTCCCCCGTTCTAGCCCTATCCTGCTTTCAACAGACAGACGGACATAGCTAGATCGACTCAGAATCTAACCAGGACCCAGAAAATATATACTTTTTTAGATGATTCCTTCGGCATGTTACACACGGAATGACAAAATCAATATACCCCCCCATTTGATTATTATAAGTTATCAACTTTTTATGAAAAAAAAAAAATGGTTTTATTGATGGCAATGGCAGTAGTGAGACAATATAATTTGGTTTCTAACAAAAAAAAAAATGCATTACATGAACAAATTAAAAAAAAATCAAAACTTCAACGCGTTTGTTTCGGAAACTTTTTTAATGAAAAAAAAAAATTCAACAAAAATCTAAAATTTGACTATAAATTGGAAATTTTACCAAAAACACAAAATTTCAGCAAAAATTCGAAATCTTAACAAAAATTTTAAAGGGTGCCCCGAGAACCTAGTTGGTAATGAGCTAGTCTGTCAGCCGGGGGGTTGTGGGTTTGATTCCCACCAGAGACTCTGATCTGTTTATAGAATATAATTTATAATTGTATTGTAATTATTCAATAATTTTTTTTTTTTTTTTGTAATTTCATCAAAACTTCGAAATTTCACTAAATTCTAGTTTCATAATTTTCGATTTATGAATTAAAGGTTCAAAATTTTAGAGACATGTAAATGTCAAACAAATTTTTTTTGCGCAAATTTGCATCGTTTTTATTTCATAATTGACCATATTTTCGAGATGAGTTACACAAAATAATATTTGCAGCAATATAATGATGCCTAAAAAAACCAAAAAAAAAAATAGATGTGTGCATATCGTAAAAAGGGTGACTACAATAACCTATTTTATTACTTTTAAATGTAAATTTGATTAAAGCGAAAAGAGCTAAGAAAAGTGCTTCCTAATTTTATTTATTTATGTTTTCACACATGCGTTACAACTCATTAGTTATTTTTACTCGTAAATGAGTAATTAAAGCAAAAAAAAATAATAATAATAATAATAATAATAATAATAATAATAATAATAATAATAATAATAATAATAATAATAATAATAATAATAATAATAATAACAATTACAGTAACAACTTACATTCATTCACAGAGATGGAAAATTCTTTGCCAAAAAAGGCGTAGAAACATCGTCCATTTATACACATATTTTTAGCATTAGTTTAAGTAGTATGGAACAGCTTTAAATCATGACAATATAAGTAAAACATTAAATGTAACATGTTGTGTAGGCTATGTCCATATCATAGTATTCCTTTTTCCAACCCTGATAGAGGTGCTATTTAATTGTAGCTTGTTCGGAGTAGCAAAACAAAGATTTCCCCTTACTTATTTTTTTATTTTTAATTTAAAAAGATTTAACCAATATTTGCTATGTTAAGTTAGGTCCTTTTTATTTAACTGATCGTAAAAATTTTAAAATCGAATATGAGCTGATAAAATATTTTCATTAAAGTATAATTGCCCGATTAAATTTTTTACTAAAAGAAAAAAACTCGAAGTATTTCTGAAGAATTTTCCAAAGTTTTTTAAAAAAAAAAAAAAAACTTTTTTTTTCACCTTCTTTCGTATATAACTTTTGAAGTAGGAATGTAATCTTCAAGCACCACCGCAGAATTTTAGATATTATAGTCTTAAAAGCTATGTTGACTTTCAAGGCATAACATTCAGTCCAATTTGTGCCGTATAAAAAATAATTCATTTAAAAAATAGAGTGCATATTTAAAAAAAAAAAACGGGAGTTTATGTTACTAACAAAAAGTATACATTAGTAATTAAGACCATAGACACTTATTTTAACCCTGCATGCTCAATGTTAGTCGATTTGACTAACATTGCTACCTAGTAATTTAACTCAGACTGAAAAAGAACATCTTATAATTTCAATAATCATAATTTGAAAACCCAGTCAAATACAAATGTGTTTTAATGAAATATATAAGAATATAAAGTATTTAAATTTTTCAGTAACTTTTAAGAATTTGAAAGACATCCAGCTTCACAGGGTCCATTTCCATAAAGTATATGGTTTCTGGGTCCTGGTTAGATTCTGAGTCGATCTAGCTATGTCCGTTTGTTGAAAGCAGGATAGGGCTCGAACGGCACAACGAAGGGGGACGAAATTTGACCCTAATATTTATCTTATATAAGGTTTGTTTGATATTGAACATTTTTGTTTCGAACATTTTTTACTGATTTTCAGTTATTATTCAACCGATTTTCAAAAATTACATTTATAATTGCTGAACATAGTTAGTACGAATTATTGCCCCAAGATAGCGCAAAACTAATTTTTTATTAAAAATGAATCAAAACACCCTGTATTTGCAAATATTATGAGATTTGTAAATAACGGAATTATAAAAAAATCGCAGAACAAAAGTTGCTGATGAAGCCTTAAAAAACAGTATTTTTGTAAATAACGGAATTATACCTGTATTTGCAAATATTATGAGATTTGTAAATAACGGAATTATAAAAAAATCGCAGAACAAAAGTTGCTGATGAAGCCTTAAAAAACAGTATTTTTGTAAATAACGGAATTATAAAAAATCGCAGAACAAAAGTTGCTGCTGAAGCCCTAAAAAAACCATTTTCAACAATAAAAAAGTTCTTTTTCGCAAAGTCGATTTTGGCATATTGCTAAAGATAATCTAGGTGTATCTATTATTTTGATTATTTTGTATATCCCAAGTATTTTTATTGAAATTTGAAACAGCGACGAAAAGCGAAAAGACTTAAATCGAGGCCTGATTGTACTTAATCAGGTACAGTGGATATTAATGAATTAAGGTGCCTCCTGAAGTTCATACATCATGTCATCTCGAAATTTAGTTTTTGTTAAACTTGTCGCCGACAATACGTATTCTACACATGCGTTTCTTCTAGGAACCGCTAATTAAAATATTAGGGCCTGTTTGAACAAATTTAAAATTATGAATATACTTTTGTGCAAAATTCAAATTTTATTAACTAATAAATTCTCAAAATATGTTTAATATCCCCAACAAATTCCCAAACCAAAATTTTCATCCTTTTCTGCAACGAAAATTCTCCAAATTTGGGGTCAAAACCCCAAATAGAGAACAGTGTAGGGTATCATTATGGTATTACTAGTATTGGTTTGAATAATAAATGTTCAGTTCATTTTCTATTGTAAATTTATGTATTTATTTCATTTGTTTTTATTATTTTGTATTTTCATTACCCTACGGAAGCTAAAATAATTTTTTAGCAAAACGATTAACGATTAAAGTTCATTATTTTCAGAGAAAAAAACAAAACGTGAAAATAAATGCAACGAGTTATTTTATTAGTAGAATATATTGCAGATTACAAATATATATAATATAACAACGATGAACATACAGCATTGTAAATACTTGTTTGCACGTTAAAGATAATTGTCTAGACAGGAAGACATTCAAGGAAATGAGCGCTTTAAAGCCTAATTTCTGTCTTAAGGAAAATTAAAATTATCCCAACAATTAATTATATTTCATGGATTCCACTAAACACTGCTCAAACATTTTTCTTTGGTCTTCAGATTTTGTTCAGATTAATATATGTACATATATACATTCCCCATTCGTTATATGTGTACCAAAATATAAACAAAATCTTATAATCTTATATACGAAAATTACACTTTTTATCATCAAACATTATTTTATTTCAAGATAAATAATTTCTTATTTGTCTAATAAACATTTGTTAAAAAAAAAGATGTAAAATATATAAATGCGTTTGTTATCTATATTTGTTTTATGTTTATAATCATGTTCGGTAAAGCAACGTGTTGTCATGCGTTTTTATAGATATTTAATGGTGTTATTATAATAGTTAACATTTCTAAAGCATATTTTTAGGTGCTACAATTAATTAAGATGCAATATGTAGTAGGGAAGTTAATTTCTTTGCACAATTGTGCTGGCTGAGTTCACACGCAGGGCTGCCAGATAAATATTTAAACAAATCATCAATTTTCCGATAAAAAATAAAAAAATCGTGTTTTTGGTTTTTAAAAATCGTCAAAAAATAGGATTAATAAAATACCTAGTTTTTTGTACTTTTTTTAATTTTTTATTAAAAACAAAAACATAAAAATTCATATTTATACATAAATTTGCATATATTAAAATTGAGATTACAAAAAATTCAAAAGTTGCATAAAATTATATTTAAATATACAGCAGTTTATTAGAAATAAATATCAGACTTATGGCAATTTATCAGTTCAGGTTTAATTACAATATCATAGCAATTTGAATTGTTTATTTTCAAATATTCTTTGGAATAAAGGATACCTTCAAGGAAGTAATTTTTCTAAAGAGTTTCGAATTATTGTCTTATTTAAATTTACAAGACTGAAAATTCTTTCTACGCTAGCGGGTGTGAAAGGCACCATGTTTAAATTCTGAGATTTTTTTTTTTTTTTTTTTCAAAAATCACATAAGTTTATATCATTATTTTCTAATATTGATTAAAAATAAAATTTAATTCTCGGAACTCGGAATCTAAATCTTGCTTATCTGTTTCGTCAACAAAATTAGGAAACTCTTTAAGAATTTCAAAAATTGAATTATTATTTTCACTCATAATTGTATTAGGGTTTATTGTATATAAGCATTTTTAATTACTGTCAAAATTATATCTTTTTCTAATTTGGCTACAGAGCTCCATATAAAAATTAACACAGTTATCAACGATTTCATTTATTTTAGAGTTGTTTATTTTAAAATAATATCTTCCCAAAAAAAATTATTGTTGTTTCACTTACAGACATGGGGTTTTTTAAAATGTTGTAAGCTTAAAAATCGTAATTTTTTCAGGAAAAATCGTAATTTTTTTCAGGAAAAGTCGTCATTTTAGAAAAATTTTTGACAAAAAATCGTCAAATGACGATAAATCGTCATATCTGGCAGCTATGTTCACACGAATTCTTACGCTCTTTCATTTAATGGTTGCTGAGAGTGCAAAGAGTACAAAATGCACTGGAAAAAATTATGGGAATTAATTGTTTGGTAATCAATTTCGTTAATAATAATGCTTTAAGATAAAGTTGGAGGAACGATATTTATTTATTTTTTTTTTTTTTTTACTTCAATATTAATAAATTTCAATGTAAAGAATGCGAAAGTGCATAAAAATAAGGTTTATATAACAATAAAGAACCATGTATACCTGACGTATTATATTTATTAAATCAAGCTTTTCTTTTAGTGCATTTTTTTCACTTTCACAAACACAACGATATTTTTAGTCATTGGCATCCCTAAATATGTAGCGTCAAATAATAGTAAGCAAACATGGCGATTCATGCATTTCCACGATGGAAAATGCTTGTCAAATCGACTGCCCTAGGCAGTCAAAATACCATTTTTATTTTTTTTTTTTTATAAAATTAAATTTTAAAGCGTTTTGTGAAATTTTATTACAGAGACACTTATAGCTTGTAATAACTTTTTGAAAATAATAACCAAAGTATATACAAAAGAGTTATTATTAAATAAGTAAACTTAAAAAGTTTAGTTAGTGTTGTTGTGTTAATTGTAATAACCCAGCAAAAACTTTTTGGTTTTCGGTAATGGCAACTACTTATTAAAGTACTTTCCTGGAAAGTAGGCGTCATTATTATTTGCCTTCTCTACATTACATAAATAAGTACTCAATAGTATAATTGCGGAGTAAGTTACAATCACATGGATCAGTTGTCTAGAGCGCAGGATTAGCAACCAGAAGGTTGCCGGTTCAACCCCATTCTGATGCTATTCGTTTTTTTAACAAAATATTTTTAAAATATATTTTATGCTAAAACAAGTTTTTTGGCATCGAATATTAAGTGCGAGATGGTGTACTGAGTAAGACGTTAGTCATTAAAAACGACTAGTTAATAGGGTCCCAACTTCAAAACTCACTGACGGCAAATTTTTTATTTTTTATTTTTGTTTAGGTACATATTTTTTAGTATCACTAGAGTCTAAAAATAACTACTAGAATTCATGGACAACTCGAACAAAAATAACTAGTTATTGAGACAAAAAATAAGTAGTTTATTTTTATTTCCAATTATACCTGCTAGCTTACCAGGAAAGCAAAGTTTTTGCTGGGAATTCATTAAATTCTTTTATTATAATGATATACATTAGAGCCCTGCAAACTGTGTCTTATAAGGCTGTACAAGCCACTTGATATTTTTCAAGTGTTGTTATCAGTGTGTGTGCGGAGTAATAAATACTGTTCTGCAGGCACTTAAAACCATACAAATACTGCGTGTGTGCTTCAACTTTATGAACAAATCATGAGTGTGCTATGATAGCGACCAAACAAGCCTCTCAAAGGCTTGTATAAAAAAATACAAGCCTTTTGACCACTTGTTTGCTTCAATAAGGAAAAACATTTGGTCCATACTTCGCTCCAATTGAAATCAAGAACTCCGAAATCTGTATTAGACCGGTATCTTGAACAAATTGAAAAGGCCGACAATTTTTTATACACCATTCGGAAAATAATCGCGTTGCTTTTTTTTTGTCTCGTTGTTAACCTCTACTTTTTCTGTATTAGTTTCCTTCGTGGTGTAGTAGCACTTATGTCTCACCAAGTTCGATGTGGTTCTCGAATCATATTTTAAAACAGTAAAACACTTTATGCAGGCAACTTTGTTTGCTATTTCGGCTCCTTCCTGGTTTACAATCTTTCCAAATGTGTCCCAAATCTTGCTTCTGCCTCTTTTCGTAGTTATTTTGAATGTTCCTGACAGGATATTTTGTTTGATGGTGGCAGCGTCCATTGATTCAGTAGGAGTTGAATTCTAAATACATAAATATGATATATTTTGTTTAGTAAAGTAACTTTAAAAAATAATTTTATTTCTTACCATTACTTCTGCCATTATAAGTATACGAAGATATGTATATTTTAACACGATTGTGAAAACAAATAATTTGTTGGAGCACAAAAAATTTAATTCTGAACACGAGAACACTTTTGAAATAACTGTTGAAAGATTTTCATTCATAACTTCATTTATAGCATATATGAAATATATTAGGTAATAATATTATAATTTTATTTATAAACTCATTTTTACATTAGGTAATAATATGTATAAGCCTTTTCTAAAAATAACTTTAGTCCAATAAAAACAGGTATATTTCTTAGTGTAAAAAATTTATTTAAAACAGCAAGAATTTGGCAATAAAATCTGTAGAAGCACCTAAATAGATCAATAAGAAACAGGTACATATGTTCTGCACTGTAAAAAATGTAAATTTATTTTTTATAAAACCACGAATTGGGTTCGCTTACAATCAGGTAAAACAGCATCCTTTACTTGATTATATATTGAACATGTACATATGACGGGACACACAATTTAGGTAAACGTCTTAAAATATTTCATTTATAATTTTATTACAGTGCAGATGTTCCATCGTATTCTTAACATTTGGGAAAATTTATTAGTCAAGGAGTAAACGTATATGGAAACGAATTTGAAAAATGAAAAGACATTGTTCTATATTATTTCCTTTTAGTTTTAAAATAGAATGATTACTTAGTAAATATAAATTAAATGCAATAAAATCTATCATAATATAAATAAGTACAATTTTAAAATTTTTTATAAACATACAATTAATTATAAGACTAACTTTATTTAAAATATAAATAAATACTAAAGATAAAAATTTTCTAACTTACATATGTAACTGACAGTTTCAAATGTCAACTTTAATTTTTTTACTTTTTTAACTCTTAATAAAGAGTATTTTTTAATAACTTTATGAATTCACCCTTTTACATTTATTTAGAAAAGAAGAACCAACAATAAAATATAGACATACTGTATATATGTGTGTGTATGCAAGAATATTTATAAACAACCACTTTTTACACATTATGAAGATTTTTTGCCACACACAGCAACTACGTATTACAAAAAACAAACAAATCATTAAGCCCACTTGAAATCTTTAAATCATTTCTCAACGTCTTGTATGATTTGCTTTTTTTTGCCACACCACTTGCACCACTTGTTTACGATAAATGATTTGAACGCACGGATTTGCAGTCGCTCATACACAGTACACACTTGCTTTGATTCGGGCAGCGAACAGTACGAACAGTATTTATTGTTGTTTTTGCACATGTTGGCTATGAAACACACACTTGAAATTCAAGTGTGTTTGCTTTTCAAATCATCTTGCGCAGGAGACTAATATACATTAATAATTTCCTTGAACGGTACTGAAAATGTGGATTAATTCAAAAATTGTTTGTATTTTATAAACAAAAATTATATCGTATAATAGAAGATAAAATGCGCCACCAAAAATTTATTTACGTACACATCTGCTCAAAATAATAGATACACCTAGTGGGATGATATTAAAGTGACGATAACTTTGGAAAATTCTTCACAAATACTTCGAGTTTTTTTCTTTTTGTAAACAATTTGATCTGGCAATGAAAAATATGGTTAGTAATTAATTTCCATATATGTACGTTTTGCTCATAATAACAGATACAGTTAATTTATTTCTAATTTTTTATATTAAGTCGAGCTCTATTGTACTTTTTTTAATATTTTTACATAATAGAATAAGAAAAGTTGCATTTAGAATGAAAATATTATAAAGAAATAGTATTCTGGCACAGAAAATGGGAAGAACAATCAGTGCACCAAATAGGAGAAAAAAATTATTCAAAACAAGCGAAAACTGCAAAGTCGTTGCTTGAAATGGCAAATAGGGGTTTAGGAAAATATCTACGTTTTCTGCAAAATGCTTTACATAAAAAACAAACGATTGAAACTTGTAATATTCCTCATAAAATAACCCCTAAATCGGATAGATGGATTATTTTATAGGCAAAAAATCCTCTGAATTCTATCTCAGCTGAAATTTTTGATAGAATAGGTCCGCAAAGAGTTTGTCTTCGTTTCGTGCAATATCCCAATATATCCCAGTGTCCATATGCGTTTTTTTGTATTTATCAATACGATAAATAGGAAATTTGAATTTAATTAAAAGCATTCCCAAACTTTTATATTTTCACCTTACTCTGAAACAGTAACATTTTTGAATTTAACGTGGAATTTTTTTCCTACAGGTTGGCGGATACTTCTTCAGAAGTTATTTCCTAACAAATTAGTTTTTATTTAGCCAGAAAATATTATATCTCTTCATTTTTTTTCCGCGTGTACATTAGGACTAAAGTAAAAATGTATTTTAAAATTTTGTATACGCATTGATGGAACTTTTCTGGCAATTTTTTCCGGAAATTTGTTTGCAAAAGACGAAGCCAAACTGTTTGCGGACCTACTTTTATTAAAAATCTCAGCGGAAATAGCCTTCAAAGAAATGAAGGGGTTCTTTTTTGCCAATACAATAATACTCCTTTCCGTTTTGGGGTTCTTTAAAGATGTCTAATAGAGTTGTTTTTGAGATAAGGCACTTTGTGCAAAATTTAGATGTCTTCCTGAGCCCATATTTGCCATTTCAAGCAACGACTTTGCAGTTTTCGCTTGTTTTGAAAAATTTTTCTCTCCTATTTGGTGCACTGTTCATTTTTTCTCACCTTCTGTGCCAGAATACTATTTCTTTATAATATTTTCAACCTAAATGCAACTTTTCTTATTCTATTATGTAAAAATAATCAAAAAAGTACAATAAAATTCGACTTAATATAAAAAAAAAAAAAAAATCCAAAGTTATCGTCACTTTAATATCATCCCACTAGGTGCATCTATTATTTTGTGCAGATGTGTATATTGTATACTTTTTTGCTATACTTTCTCAAAGTTCAAAATAATTTTTAAAATTTCCGGTCAGTGTAAAAAAATTAAATTCATAAAATTACAAATTAATTTTTTGTCAGATTCTTTTAAAATATAAATTTTTTTTAAGTGGATGCATAAATTTCAGATATAATGCTATATTAGTAAAGAAATATATATTCCAAATTTTTGTTTAAAATATTTTTTTGTAAATGTCACAAATGCAAATTTTTATTCTTTAATCATAAAGAAAAAAATATATTAAATAAAATAAAACATTTTATTCACAAATTATTCACCTCTTCCGAATTTGATAATATTTGGTACAATCATTATTCTTGTCAATAACTCATAAACTATTGAGAGTCCCATCATGATACTTACAGGGAGCATTCAAAATGGTTCCATCCTCTATATATAAATTTTTCACGAATTTAAAATTTCTACTTTTTGAAATTCGCGAATTATCCACCAATAAAATTCAACATAAAAACATGTTTCAGGTATCATTTTAAAAGTAATTTAATTACCTTTAAATATTCGCCTCAATAAAAGTTGTAACGTAAATATTTTGGAAGATATACGTATTTTTAAAAACACAATTTTTCTTATTTTTGAGATTTTATAAATCGCAAAAATCAAGCTAAAACTCCGCGTTTAAGTTACCAGCATCAATATTAATATTCTCGACGAATATCATTAAATTCGGATCATTTTTGAAAAAAATTGGAGATTTTTATATTTTGTTATAAACAAAACAATACAAGTTAAAATAAATATTTCGTATTTATTATGACATTTGTTGTAACAACTCCTAAAATATTGCGAGTCCCAGAATGCCACTTACTATGTTTATAGAAAACATTTTCACCATAAACATATATTTTTTTAAAAAATGTTAAAAAGACCACTTTTCGAGATATTTATCCGCGAACGAAAAATCGCGAGATATGGACCATTTTGATGTTGAGAAAAAAGTCATGTTCTACGTCATATTAAAGGTAATAAAATATATTTGTATTTATGTGTACACAACTTTGTACATATTTTAAGCTATTTTACACTTTCAAATCGCGATATTTCGCGAAAATAAAAATAATAATTTTTTATTTTTTTTTTTATTTTTTTAATATTTCTATGTAATTTGTAAATGAGTTGATTTGAACGAAATATGTTTTGTTTTATTTTATTTGCAACAAATTTATCTTTATGAATAAAGAATTTAAATTTTTGACATTTACGAATTGTTTATTATTATTATTTTTTTATTTTTTTGGAAATTTAAGCTTTTTTCGGAAAATACTGTTAAGCGTTAAAAAATAATATAAGAATTACTTGAAGACAATTTTAATCAGAATTTTTTGATATATATTTTTTTTAACCAAATCAGACAAGTCGTTATCAAGATATGCTTCAATATATGGTACTTAATTTTAATTAATTTTACAAATCGCGAGTCAATAAAAAAAATTAGTTTAGAAGAGGCTTAGTACTTATTAATACCGATTTCGCTGAGATATTCCGTGTCGCGGACCTTTTTTTAATTTTGTCAACCTGAGTTATTTGACTAAAGAGTTTAAAAGAAAATTCTAAAACTAATAGTCCAGTCAGTGTACTCTAAGACAACACTGTCAATGTCAATTAAATTTGAAATAGTAATCATGCTGTATGCAAATGAGCCAGCAAAAAGTTTTTTTTATTAAAATTTGGTTCTTTTTATGTTAATAAATCAAAAACATCCAACATCTGTTTAACATTATTATTTTCATTTATTCATTAAAAATTCCATTTGTTTTTGAAAATAAATATAAAAAAATCAACAAAATTACAGAAACAACTTGTTTTTATTAAATTTTTGAATCAAATTGAATTAAATTTTAAACAGCAGCAATATTCAATTGAATAGAACATTAATTTCAACATTTGGCCATTAGAAACCCCCTTAAAATCGGGTAGTAAAATTAAAATCTATAAAAATAAACATTTAATTCGCCACAAACTGCTGCTCATTTCATTTTAGTTATTTTTATTTTTTATTTATTTTGTATATTTTTCTTGGCAAAACAAATATCTTATTGTAGAAATTTATTGAAAATGATTAATGTACAATTTTGGATAAAATTCAAATATTTAATAATAAATTTTCAAAATTTACCAGAAAAAACAAAAATAAAAAGCAATAAAAAACAAACATGAATATTAAATGTATGCCAAGAATAGAAATGCTAACAAACGATTTTTTTAAATCTTAAAAATTAATAATTAATTTTTTCCATATCATAAAAAATAATCCACTTAAGAACAAAAACAAACATTTATTAAACATTTTTCGTGTTTATTATTTTTTTATTAAATTTTTTGATTTGCTTACGCAAATTGTTTTAAGAATTTGTTTAGTATAAACGATTAAAATTATTTTATATTGATGTTTATTCAAAGGAGTTTTTGTAAATATATATGTACATATTAAATAAAAAGCTGAAAAATTTTGTATATACATATACAAATATAGCAATCATTGACATTGACCGTGAGAGGAGAGTAGAAAACGATCTACTTGAACCGCGTCATTCTGACGGCCTAGAAGGCGGTAGCAACATCTTATTTTGAAAACAATTATCAATTATAAACACATATTCGGTGGTTATATTCTTCTTCATATGGTTCCCATTTCAAATCAATGTGATGCCACAATTTAGGCCAACAATTATGCGTGTGTGAGTGTGTTTTTTTTTTTTTTTTTTTTTTTTTTTTGTGGCCATATCTACACTTATCTGTTGTTTTTGGCTAAAAGCCAATAAAAATATTATGTTACTTTTTAAATTAAAAACACACAAAATAATTTATTTTTATTTAATTTCAGAAATCATATTTTATAATTACAATTGTAATAAAAAACAATTTTGTATTATAAACAATTCTAGGGAAAAATAATAATAATAATAATAAAGAAATACCTCTATTAAAATAGTGATAAAAAAGAGCTTTTAAGAAAAACTATCAGAGAAAAAAAACGCTTAAAATGTTAATAGAATGTTTCTGGAACATAGCATACATATACTGTAAAAGCTCCCTTAACAGACAGCTCCCATAGACGGACAGCTCCGGTAGGCGGACAATTTTTTATGTCCCATTTTTAGAATAAATAAATCTCCGCTAGGCGGACGCGGACACCTGTTTCTAAAGAAAACATCTCCCGTAACCGGACACAAATCATAAACGGTAAAAGAAGTCTACGGAATATTGTATAATGAGATGTATCTTATTTAAGCCCCAACCAGTCAACTTTCCTTCGCAACGTAGAATGAAAAAAAGTAGCGTGAGACATTTTGTACAACCAGTCAACAAAATTAAACGTATAATATGTTTTTGAACATTCACTGTGTAAACAACCCTGTTTTTCGGTTATTTTGTGAGCAAAATAAACCACAGGGTTGTTAAAAACGCACACAGCTACGTAAAAATCTATTTTCTGTAGATTTCTGCGATACGCTACCTAGAATTTTTGTGTCAACATCTGCATAAAGCTGGTTGAAACAGCTGATTGCGATACGATGATTTTTAGTTGAGTGATTGGGGCTTTACATTTTTGTCCGTGTTGCATATTCATATTTCATCTTTACTTACATTTTCTTAAGTTAAATAGTTTACTATTCGTTTTTTACTTAACTTTTTTAACTGGTTTTAAGCAAAATCTAGTTTTTTAATTTTGACTTTCACACTTGATTAAAAATTCTTCATACTAGAAAAGACAAAATGAAAACTTGATTCCTAAAAACAGACGTTGTCCCAGTTATATATGTCCTGAAGAAAGATTTCTAAAAATCTTTTTGAATAAAAACTTTTTTGAATAAATTCTGCACAACAAGCAGTACGACATTGTCATCAGTCATATACCAAAAAATAGTTGGGTGCTGCTAAGGATAGAGTATGTAGAGTTATATATATATGTAGATGACCTTGTTGTCAAACTTGTAATCAAAATGCTTTTTATTTTTAAAATTTCCTCGAGAAATCGTTAGTAAAAGTGTTGTTGAAAGAAGTCTGACTCTTAGCAAGTTAAGATTTTTTCGCGTGCGAAAAATTACTAAATTTATTTTAAGAAAATTGAATGAAAACGGAAAGAATCGAACGGTAATCAGGCAACTTTCAAACAAATCCATAAAATAAATTTTATAAAATCATAATTTATTGCAAATAATGTCTAAATGAAAATGCAAAACGTTCTTTGCCGCAGAAGCAAAATATAAAAAAAGAAAACAATTTTTTTTAGCTTTAAAATTCAGCCATTAAGTAAAAATTTTCAAACGTTTCCCTTAATGCAAAAATAGATTAATAAAACACTTTTCAAACAAAAATTTTGTCTTAAATGGAACAAATTTTACGACTGTTTCGTTTACAAAGTTAATGTTACGATCTTTTGACTTTTTCAATATTGATGTAATTTTTGAAGATATGTATAAATATAGTTTGGATCAGTACATTATAATCCAGCAAATAAAACCAACATTTGATATTGAAGTGGTTACGGCCTTTTGCATTTTAGTTGACGATATACATGTTTAAATAAGAATATGTATATCTATAAGTTAATTCATTACAATCAATCCTGAATGTTGAAAATTTGTCCGACAGTTTAGAGTAACTTTTCAAGATTTTAATCAAAATTAAAGGAGAAGCATTTCAGTACTCAAAATGTCTTTATATTTTTACGTTTGTATCAAAATTTATAACTAATTTGATTAATTTTTTTAACTCACCTGTTGACTTTGGTAAATTGTAGAAATCCAGCACCTTAATTTCCGAAGTTTCAACATGTGGAGCAAATCCCTCATATAAATCACTCTCCTCCTCAATGCCACTCAATTTGTCAGCTTGTGCTGATGCCGTATCACGATTATAAGGCATTTTTTATATTATGTGCGTATTTTCTTTTTCAATAGGAAATGCAATAAAATGGATCTAAATGGACAATCAATTTATTTCCTAACACTATTTTAAGATATCTGTAGTAATCGTTGTTTATTTTATTTTTTTTTATGACTAGAAGAAAAAATATATTGTGAATTTTGCGTTTTTATTTATATCTTTTATTAAAAATACACATGTGTATTAATATTAATTTTGCTACACTTTGTTAAGATATTTTAATAATTTTTTATTAAATATTTTTGTCTTCTTTTTTATTTTACTTAACATTCTTTGGAGATAAAAATACTCCAATACGATGATGCTTGACTGAATTCATTTCTTTTTTAAACCCAAAAACTTTTTGAAATTTAAATTCATGACAGTCCAAACAACAAAAAAGCTTATTTTTTTATTTTTCTTTCACCACCAGCTGCTGATTCTTCAATACAAATCACGAGATGTGCTGAAAAATGTCTGAAATTAAAAATGAAAAAAATATGAGAAATTGGTTATAATCATCATAAGCATTTATTTTTATTTATTTTAATACAGAATATTAGAGAATAATAAAAGTGTTGAAATTGAAAATAAACATGAATTATTGGCACTAGATGGAATTGAAGAACAAAAGCAAATTAAATTTTTTATAAAAAAATAAACTCAATAAATTTTAAGGATAAAATAACAAACAAAATTATTCAAACAAAATAAATACTAAAGCTTTTAGTTGTTTGTTTTATAAGAGATTTTCAAATACATATTATGTAAGTAATGAAATCATCATGCTTTTTAATGGAAGAGCCAATCTATAATAATATATCAATGTACCGGGGTGGTCATATATATATACTATCGGACAAAATAAAGTACGGTTTTTTACACTTGCTATTTAGTTCTTACTTTTTGTCTTCTAGGTGCATAATGGTCTACATTTTTGGTATGCAGGTATTTGTCCTATTATATTCTTTAAATTAATATGCAAAAGAAGTTTTTGAAATAAGTGTATTTCAAATATGAGGCAAGTGTTGTGTTGGTCATGCATTTTGTGCGACATAATAAAGTGACACTTCACATTATTTCTTAAAATTTTTTACATTTTTTGATACAAAATGGAAGGTATATTCTTAAGAAGTCCTAAATTTTATTATTCTATTCATTAAATTCTATTAAAATTATTATTGCATTTGAAAAATAAGGATAAATTCGGCCATATTATCAGTAATTCTTCGACCACAATCCAGTAAGAATATTAAAATTATTATTGCATTTGAAAAATAAGGATAAATTCGGCCATATTTTCAGTAATTCTTCGACCACAATCCAGTAAGATTTCTTGATTCCAAATAGAGAAAATTAATTAATATTAACGTAATTGTCTTTTAAGTGTAATATTTTAGAATTTTAAAAAAATTAATTTAAAATTTAAGATGCTTTTACTTTTACTTTATGCTTCTAAAAATTCCCCTTTAAGGTATGTTTTTTTAACCTTGCGATCATATAATAAGATAAAGTAAATATTTGAATACCAAATGACATTAAAAAATAATAACTTCTAAAGTGAAAATATTTTGCTAATTTAACATGCACGTGGAATAATTTACGTCATTTACTAGATACAATATGGCTAATTATTATTTGTAATTCACGTAAATATGTACGAGTTGAAATCAAATAAAATTTTTTAAAATTTAATAAACATTAACAAAATCTGCAAGAAATAAGATATAGTGGTCGACAAAAAAAAAATAAAAAATTCGTGCTCCCTCAAAAATTAATATGTAGACTAGATGGATTTCCGCGTGCTCAACTCGAATCTGCTTTCAGTTTTTTTCATAAGCCGATTACTCGAGTATATTTCACCATAACTCGAGAACGGTATGCAAAAAATAAAAATAATACACCAAAATGTGTGGAATAAAATTGGCTTTAAGTCGTTCTTCTAACAAATTTTTATCTGATCAATATTTTAGGAGATATTTTGAAATAAGTGTCCAAAAAAAAATATCATGCCAAATTCAAGATTTCTTTTTTTTACTAAAACTTCTTTTTAAAAGTGTAAACATTAAAAATGTTTCAGTTTATCACCTTTATCCCAAAGCTGGCAAAACTACGAGTAAATAAAGTCACGTATCATAAAAATTGATGCACAAATCTTGATTGATGGGTTAAGTTAGGATAACCATGCATACCTATAGTTAAGTGGAAATACACCAGTGGGCAAAAAAAATTTTTTTTTCGTCTTAAATTAAAAAAAAAAAAAATGGGTGGATTAGACGTGCTAAATAAAAATCAGCTTATACTTTTTTTTCTATCACGCATTGATTTTTTTATTAGCATGACTACTATGACCCCGCCTTTACACTGAAAAAAGTAATTTCAATGAATGTAGTACGTTAAATCAAATTCATTAATTTTTTTCCATAAATTTATTAGCTTAATGTACAAATTCATTGCTTCAATGAAATTATTAACGCTATTATGAGCATTACATTAAAACCATTCGTTAAATTTATTTCTTATTACAATAGGTAAATCAGTTAATTGATTTAATGTATTAGTTCATTGAATTAATTTATTGAATGTACTAATACATTGATTTAATTAAGAAGAAGCATTACACAGTGAACAAAAGCATTGAACCAATGATAAATTTCATTCAATTATATCAAAATAAATGATTTCTAACTGGAAATAAAGTAAAATGAAAACAAATACAACTCAGTTTTCTTTTATCTTTTAACAAGAAATGACGCGTTTTAAACAATAGAAAAAAGTAAAAAAATTAGTGTTATGTTAAAAACGAAAATAATTTAAAACTAAATAAGATAAATTGAAATATTAAAATACATAAATATAATATAAGGAGAAGTAAAATAGCATAATTGAATACACCAAATTGAATTAATTACCCAAAAGAAGGAATTTGGAGACTTGCCTTCATAACACGTAAGTTTAATAATATTTATGATTTTAAATAGTTTTTAAATATTACATTTCATTTATATTTATGTAGATAAAAATACTAAGATGCAGAAAAATGTGTTATTAGCCTCAAATACCAGGATTTAAAAAAATATTGCGATTTCAAAATCAAGAGTATTCGATTCGTAAGTATACATAAATATATGAAATATTTTAATTGAATTCTTAATAAAAATATATTACAGACTGATCAAGATTTGAATGCTACATCCGGTGATCGTCAAAATAAGGAAATTTCTATAGACCAAAAAGATTTAAAGGTAACTAGTTCAAATATTTCAATGCAATTGAACGAATTTCAAAAATTTTATTTATAAACTTTCTTTGTTAAGGATAATGCTGTAGTTATATTAATGTGCCATCTAAATGGATATTCCATACCATCATTGAGTAATATAGAGGACAACAGGAATTACTATTACACGATCACATCTGTAACATGCATTTTGTTTATTTAAATTTTTTAGTGAAATGTAATATTTTTATATTAATATTTAATTTTTGCTTATATTAACTCAATATCATATAATTTAATCATTTAATATAAAATAAAAACCAGAAATACAGAACACGCTTATTATAATACATTTTTAATGTATAGTTTCATTGGGACAAAATATGAGTTCATTGAAACCAATGTACTGTTCACTGAAATTATTTATTTTATTTAATGAATCATTCAATGTAAGAATAAATTTAATCAATTCACTTGTACATTGAATTATAATATTAATGTATGACAATTCATTGTTTCAATTAACCTGTACATAGGGTCAAAATTAGTGCACAAATTCATTGTAACAATGAACTTTTTAATTGTATTTATGTACCTTTTTGGTTCAGTGTAGGCAGTCACACTTGTATAACACGAGAACAGTTTGTTAAATTAAGATAAATTAAACTCGAATTTTATAGTGTGAAAAAAAGAATGCAGATTCTTGCTTAACTCGTCAAAATCCACCTATTGAGCAAATAAAAAAAAAATTAAGTTCGGGTGATTTGAAGATATTTTTAGTCCGCATCTTTTGGTGTATCTTTTTGGTCAGTCGTAAACACCGTTCTTGAGTTATGAGGAAATATACTAGTGTAATGGCCTTACTATGAGCGAAATACTAGACACGCCCATAAAAAAATCCACACCTGATGGAAAAAAACTGAAAGCAAAAATCAAACCCTAAAATGAAATTGGACTATATATGTATGTCGTACAAGCAATAGATGGATTGATATTGATAAACAGAAATATCTGGAATTTTCAAGGAAAATTGTTTTTTTTTTTTTTTTTTTTTTTTTTTTTGTTTTGTTCAGAACAAAAAAAAAAAAATAAATTTTTGACTTCACCACCTCCAGTTTTAATAAAATTTGGTATGCACATTAATTTCGTCAATACAAAATTTTCAAAATCGTTGCACTTTAGTTTTTATCGCAGTTTAGAATTCTATTTTTTTTCTAAAATAGATCAAATTTAGATCAGTATATATATATTCGGTCGCATTTTTCCGATTTAAACAAACTTAGGATCAAACTGATACTTAATAAATCTATTTTATAATTATTTTTGTAAAAATGCCGTTTTGGAAAAGAAAAGGATACAGGGAAGAATTTGTAACGCATTTGTGCTGATGTTTGTAACGCACAGAAAAAATAATCGGACCCCCACCTTAAAGTATACCGTTCGACTCAGAATCACTTTCTGAGTCGATTTAATTATGTCCGTCCGTCCATCTGGCTATCTGTCCATGTAAACCTTGTGAACAAAGTACAGGTCGCAACTTTAAAGATATCTTGATGAAATTTGACACGAATAATTATTTTGACACCAAGACGAAGCATATTGAATTTGGTTATGATCGTTTCATTATTTCACCTAACCCCCATACAAATGTCCTCCCGAAATAGGGGTTTAACGATAACAAATGCCTTAAATATAGCAATATTTCAAATTTCATCAAGATCGGTCCATAATTGAACATAGCTCCCATATAAATCCCCTCTTTCGAAAATCACTTTAACGTGCATAAATTCCATACGAGTGATAGTATCAAGTTAATATTCGACACAAATAAGTTTTATATAAGTAGAAACAACATTGCCAAAATTTATGAGAATCGGTCCATAATTTACTATAGCTCCCATATAAACCCACTTCCGGGAATCGCCCTAAAGTGCATAAAATAATATAGATATTAGTATCAAAGCATTGCTCTGTATTTGTATAATTTATTTAACTTTTAGTAAGTGTTGGTCTACAATATATAGTTTTCAAAAAAACTCATTTAAAAAATATGAAATACGCGTGATTTCGACGAGTATTACCAACAAATAATTTTAATAATGCTGATATGTCATAGTTACGACAGTATTTCTAACTTATGTCATAACAACTTTTGTTCCATTTATTCCACAATATTGTTAATTGTTTTAAATAATTATAATTTAATTCGTTTGTTATAATTCAATTATTTTTATCAACATTTACTTACAATAGCAAAAATATATAGAAATTGAAAGAGAAAATGTTGTTCGATCGTTTATCAAAATTGACAATTTCATTTAAAATAAAATTAATAAATTTTATAGATCTTAATTGATTTATGGTTTAAGCGTATGAAACACCAACAATGATATTCATTTATACATTATATTATTTGTGAAAATAAATGGCCAAAACTTTTTTCAGACAAAAAAAAAAAATTAAAAAATAAATAAAGTAATCTAACCAAATAACGAACAAATTTTAATAACTCCTACCCATAGTTGTAACTTTTGAATGAAATAAAAACTGAAAATACTTTTTATTTCATTTCCATTTCTTATTTCAAATTAAAAATATTTGTTAATCAATCTATTAATTTTTAATAAAAAATATTAAGGATTTCTATTTATACTAAAACAATGCATTTATTATAAATTTGTATCTGATTGAACAAAATAAATTAAAAATTAAAGTATTTTATTTAATCAAAAGTAAAACAAATATTTTTTTATAAGAAGATAATCAAAAGTTTTTTATTTGATTATTCTAACGTTGAACAATATTAATATGTATTTTATTTAAATAAAAAAAAATCAACAATTTTTTCTGATTTTAATTTAAAAACTATATATTCAAATAGAAAAATTTTAAATAAATATTTTGATAATTTTATTCAACAAAAACTCCAAAGAAATAAAAATATTCAGCCTCAAAAGGTTTGAATAGAAAAAAATTATAAAATTTTTTCAAATATTCAAGTATAAAAAAAAAAAAAAAATATATTTAACTTATTTTTCTTTTTCAAAGCAAATTTAAAACTATTCAAACAAATTCATGTTGAATAAAATTATTCAAAAAATTTCTATGAATAAAAAAAAATTAATGTTTTAAAACAGATTTTATTTTATTTCTAAAATAGAAAAAAAAAAAATAAAGAGCAATTGTATTCAAGCTAAAAAAAAATAAAATATATTTTCAAATTAGTTGAAGACTGGAATTTGATTTAAATTTTATAAATTCATATTCGAATACAAAGAATACTAAGATTAGAAGGCTTGTCAAAAAAAAACTAACTTTAAGATTGTGTTAGTCAAATTTTATTTATATGTATTAGTGCTGAAACCACTTTCACCACACATAATCATACATAGTTGCACAAAAGAGTATTAACAAATTATTAAAAGAGTATTAACAAATTATTAAATATTAAATATCATCACAATTATATTCGCAGATTTTTATCTTTTGCTTTTTGTTGATAAATATGAAAATAATTTAAATTATTTCAAATTATGTTTTATTTTTAATACCAGAAGTAGCAACATTGTTCGTTCAATTTAAATTTCAACATAAAAAAGGAATGTCAAAAATAAAATAAAAAAATATTTTTTCAGTTTGTGGAAAATATTCGTGCAACGGGATTGAAAATACAATAAACGTGTTTGAAAAAATAATTAAAATTTCGTGTGTTAGTGGGAAAATGTGTCGCGTGTGTAATTTTCCTTAAATTTTAAGGAAAATATTTGTTTATTTTGTGTTATTTCTCTTTCTCACAAGTGTGTTGAATTCACACAGAACTTGTATGTGAAGAGAGAGAAATGTTGTTGTTGTAGGAAAGAGTACTATTTTCCATTCTTAGTATTCTTTGTTCGAATACTTTTGTGGAAATTTTATTTTATCTAACTTGTTAACAAATGGAATAATATTTAAATAGTTTTTATTCAAATTAATTTCAAGTAACTGAAAATCATATTATAAAGAGTTTAAAATAATTTGGAACAATTTTATTTCTGAAAATATAAATAAATAAAAATAATTTATTTTTAACAAATATTTTAAATGAAAATATTCACAATGAACAGCTATTATGGTATCCAATTATTCGGGGTTTCATATTAATCGGTTTATTTAAAAGTTGATCGGTTAATAACCGATTAATGGCAAATTATTCGATTAACCGAATAGTCTCACTAATACATATTAGACATATAAATAAGACTAATTATAATATTTAATCGATTACAATAGTTATTTAGAATCTTAATATAGAACATAAAGTTTATCTTATTGGTTCTTTCGGCCATTTATATGAAAAAAATTGCACTTTTCGACCTAATACTACAAAATATTCTCCTAATTCAACTTTATTTAATAAATCAGTCTCATAGAATAGAACTAGAAGTTTATGTGAGAGCCACCCTATACTAAATTTTAAAAAAATTTACTAATTTTTTTGAAAATACAAAAACAAAATATATGTGACTACATGGTTTTTGTTTTTGGTTTAATTAGGTTTCTGACAATTGAATTAGGTTTTTTTCACTCACATAAATATCTAGTTGTTAATCTATGATCAGTCTTTTTTATTTAACTCTTTTTATTTTCTGTGTGAGAATTATTTTCTGTCATAAAAGTAAAAATTAATATTAATATTTTTACGTACATTTGATGATGAAAATTAAAATGTTTATGACTTATATAACTCTGAATTTACTTTACTTACAACTATATTTTCGGAATTTCTATTGTTACAAGATTAGTATTTGCAAAATTTTAATCTTCTCATGTCGCATTTTATCAAATGAATTGTTTCAATAAAAACAATATCCAAAGAAGTAAATAAGATCCTAAACTTGTGATCCAGAAGTAATAGAAAGTTGGATCATTTTGATGAATTTAACATAGACTTGTTCTCTTTTTTGATACGTATTCAGTGAGAAGGAAGTCATGTTCACGACTTCATGCAAAATTTCAATGAATGTCCAAATAAATTTTTATTGGCGAAAGGAATTTAATTTTAATTTTTATATTAGCCAACATATTTTTTAATAAAAAAATTATGCATAACACTATTTTTCATTTCCATAACAGATCTTTTTAGCAACAAGTATTTGAAAAAATAACAACCAAATTTAAACATTTTATAGCAGAACAATTCATTTGAATTTTTTTATAGTATCTTTTGATGCTAATTGCATTACTTCTAAAGCACATGACAATATACACTTATTGATACTTTGAAAGTAATGAAAAAGTACTTTCATAAAAATTTATTTTATTTATTTTTGCTGAAATATAATAGATATTAAAAATAATATGTGGTTGACATAAATTTATCTTAAAAATAAATAATTTCTAAATTTATAACTCTAAAAAAACTAAATTTCGGTTAATCGATTATTCGACACAACTTATTCGGTTTATTCGTTATTCGAAAATAGAAAATTTTAAATTATTTGAACAGTTAATCGACCAAAATTAATCGGATAACCGAATGACGGTTAATCGATTGGATACCCTAACAGCTATACTCCTACCAATTACATTTTCGCCTTAAAGAGTTAAAAAAAATACTAATTCGTAGTTAAATAAACCCAGAAAGTTGTTTTTAACAATTAAAATTAAGACTAATTTAGATTCTTAAAAGCATAGGTTAAAATAATTGTAATATTTTGTGGTAAAAAATAAAAATCAAAAATAATCTTAATTTTTTATCAAAAAATAAAAATAGAATAATAATATGATATTAATCATAACTGTTACGGTCCCTGGTAAATATACAGCAATTTGCACCTTTTCTTAATATGTGTCAAATGATGACACACTGATTATTGCAGTGAAATTATTTTGAATTAACAAATTTATAATGATGATTACAAATATTGAAATTTTTAATTGATTTATTTATTATAAATTAATTATATCGTCGCGACGCGTCGTTGCGCTGACGAAAAGCCCTATGTGTTTTTGAACTACATTACACATAGGACTTTTCATCAGCACACCGATGATATTTATCAAAAAATATAATAATTACAGTCATGTACAAAACAATAGAGTTACTTCATTTCATTTTAAATTTTTTAAATTTTCGACAAAATCTTATGCAAAATAAAATTGTTTGTGCCAAATCACATAAACCTTATATGATATTATTTAATATTTTATTAACGGAACATTGCCTTAAGCGAGGACAAAACAATAGAGTCCGCAGTAAATTCGTCAAAATGATTTTTTTTAGTATCAATAATACACTTGTAAGAAATTTTAATTTCCTATTGTTTATAAATTAAACATCTAATTAAACAACTTTTCGGTAGAAAAAATTTATTTATTTTTTTATTTTTTTGTATTTTATTTGCAAATTTCATGCACACATGCAGGTTAACTGAAGCATTCAAGTTTGCACAGCAAACAAAAAAAGTACCTATGAAATAAAAACAAAACTTTAATTTTATATAATCCATTGTTGTTGCAGTACACGATTTTATTTATTTTATATATAAATATATTTTTTTTTTTTCTTCTTTACTTTTCTTTTGTTTTATGATTAACTAAGCTGTTATTTAATTTTTACTTCTTGGAATATTTAAGGTTATTGCTGTTGTTTATTTTTATACCCTACACCCCACTAATGGTATGTAGTTGGGATATCAAGCATTTCTTCTAATGCTTGTTGCCTTTTTATAGTAAATATTGCCTTTTTATAGTAAATAAAATCACATTACGCTAATACTTGATGATTTTTTGAAAAATTTGGTTGCCAAATAATTTTACGAACCAAACAAGAAAACAGCTGATTTTGGCCAAACAAAATATTATGACAAGTGTGAAAATTGTGTGAACACCAGATGTAAAATATTTGCCATTACTTTGGGCGAGATTTTGTTTAATCTTGCAAAATAAATGTAAGATAAACTTTAAATCGACAAAAACTATATGAGCAATTTTTTAAATATTTTATTGATATTTTTATTAAAACCATAATAGTGCTTATTATGTTTTTTTGATAGAACTGAAAGTGATGAAAACTGTTTCATCAAACAAAAACCTTTAAATAAATGCGCGTTATCTGAACAAAAAATCAACTCTAAAAGACAACGAAATATTTCGTGTCAAATATTTTCGTAATTTGAACTTTACGTAGGTACTAAGTAATTTCAAAGATAATTTAATATTACATTATATATATGTACATATATATATATATATACGTACAGATAGTCTCTTGATTTAAAATTTATCGGCAACACTCAACTTTTTTTAAGTTTTACCCCTAGTCTCCACGCAGACATTTTTGTGTCCGTAATTGTCTATTCTATCCTTCTCTTCAAAATGTTACGTGTGGACCAATAAGAAATCTATTGCACAATCTATTTCGCAATAAATGTTTAAACACAAAGCTGAGCAATAATGTTTAACGTAAGCTGTCAAATTTATTGTTCTTTTTTAAAATTTTAATTCTTTTAACAAAACAAAGATGGAAACTTAATCAATTTTGTTTTAAATAGACAAATAAGAAATAATAAAGGAGAAATAAAATAAAATTTTCGATAAAAAAGACGAATTCAAATTTAAATTTCTCATGTAGGGTAGAAGGGGGAGTATTTGACATAGGGGCACATTCGTTTTTGCCAATTAACTTGAAAACGAAGTAAAATTTTTTCTGTTTATCATTTATTTTCTTTTCCTATATGAAAGATCTTTCATCTGTCAAGTTTTGAATTTTTCAACGTACATTTGTTCGAAGGTAGACGTGATTAACTTTTCTAAATATTTCACTGTGAGTACTTTATGTGATAAATCTCATATTTTTTGAAATTGATAAACATTTGTTTCTATATTATAAACATGATAGTAACGATCAAGAAATGACAACATATGTTTTAATAAATTCCTTTAAAGTGTGAAAAAAAAAAATTATCACTTGTGCGTAATACTCCTACTGGTGTACATTCGCCAAACTGCTGGTAGGTCTAGGAACATCGTAATCAGATACGAAACTCTTGCTATCTGCAGATCTTTCAGTGTACATATAGACTCTCTAGTGTTAATTGAATTCAAACAAAAATCATTTAGTGATTTTCTTATGCATAGATTTTTGGTCGCCATTGTTAATTGTATTTGTATCTATTTAACATAAAATTCAGTTAAACATATTAATTTTTATTTGGTTTTTCAAATGCTGTATTTAAATAAAGTAAAAAACCATCATATATAGGAAAACGATTCTGCCCCTATCACTTGGCGAAGTTTTACACGGTTTTGGTCACTTCACAAATTCATAAAAAAAAAAAATAACTTAACATGGATACAGTCGGGATCAAAAGGGCTTAATTAAATATATTAATATTGCTAAAGAATGTTTATTGATATGGTCAACAGTTTTGAAAATACAGCATTTTAAACAAAAAAGTGACGAATGCTCCCCAGTCTACCCTACGTTTTCTCCACCCCTTAACATAAAGTTGGAAATAAAATTTTGTTTTCGTTATTCTGTCGACGTTATTTCTTATGTTGGGAAATAAAAATTTCTTCGTGGAGACGTAGAGTTAACGTGGAGACGTAGAGTTAACGCCTTTCTGACAACAAACAAAATAATAATAATTTACTTTCTAATAATTTTTGAAAATACTGGCAAATATTTGTCTTCCTATGAAACACTTTACATATTTAAAGATAAGAGATTTGTTATACCCACCATCAAAAAATTATGAAGGTATATTGGGTTTGTCATTCCGTGTGTAACATGCCTAATAATCATCTAAGTCCCCCCATTTTACCGCCCACCTACCATATAAGATGAAGCATAAATAAAAAATTTTACTAATAGTTCAAGTAGGGAGGTGAGCGAACATTGTGAAATTAAAATTTGAAAAAATTTCAAAAGCTGGATATATATAGGTTTTTATCAACAAAAAATGCGTAAATAATTCTGATTTATTATTATTTGTTGCCACACGGTTGCTAGATAAAGTATTATGAAATTGTTTACCTACCATATAAGATGAAGCATAAATAAAAAATTTTACAAATAGTTCAAGTAGCAATGTAAATTCGGAAACCAAAAAGGGGCAATGTTCGCTCATGGGAGGTGAGCGAACATTGTGAAATTAAAATTTAAAAAAATTTCAAAAGCTGGATATATATAGGTTTTTATCAACAAAAAATGCGTAAATAATTCTGATTTATTATTATTTGTTGCCACACGGTTGCTAGATAAAGTATTACGAAATTGTTTACAATTTAATGAAATTATGCCAGTTTAGTTTTTATATTCTTACAATTTTTATCCACAAAAGTTCAATGAACGTACGATAATCGTTTCATTTGAGTTGAGATTACGACAAGTACATGCCACAACCAGCCAAATCGCAAGATGCAGTTGAGTAGTAAGTATATAGTTGAAAAAATAGCATTTTTTTTATGGTATGTGCTGCATACGGCAACAACCAATGTTGCAAATTAATAACGTTGATTATTTTATTTTTGTCAATATTATTTACACAACTTGTTTTTTTATTACATATTTCAACTCAACCAACCAACATGTTTATAATGACGTTAATTTAATGCTGCTTTTGTGGCACTTTTCATTTTTAAAATGAAAAAAAACATTTTACAATGTGTGATATTTATTTTTAGCGCAATTGTTAAGCTTTCAAAATTTTTATTACACGTGCCTTTTTAGCAACATCTTCAACACAGATACATATTATATACACATACATACGTATATTTGAGTATCCCACACAAATGATGCATATTAATGAGCTGAATACAAAAAATCTTTAATTCTCAGAAGTAAAAAAATTATTTTACCACAACAAGATCAATGGAAATATTGAGACATGAAATTTTTCCCGTATTCAGAATTTAGAAAACCTCTAACTAGGGCACTATATGTTTGTATTTATGCAGATATTGTTACAGTTCTGATGACTCACACCGAACTGGTGATTTAACTAGCCATCCATCGGAGTCACGTGACCTGTTTCATCTTGTGCTTGTCATGAGGGGAAATTAATTGTAAATTATAGTAGCCGGTTCAACACTTCGAACTGTCTAGATTTACAAAGATTACAAGCGATACAACAGTTTCAAGCAACCATTATACATATAAATTGCAGAAAATTTCTATTAAGGTTAATATCAAGACATTTTTCATGTTGGCTCCATATTACAGATCTACTGGGTGGCATGTCTCGTTTTGATAAAGTCGTCGTCTCAAAGTCTATGTTTGATGTAAAAATTTAATGAAAAAAATTTTAAAAAGTATATATATAAAAAAAAGAGAAAACATACAAAAAACCAGCCATCATTTTAGCAACCAACAACTAACCCAGCAACCTCTTTAATTTTATGTTGATGACAATAACGATTATATTGTACATGAAACCACAGTGATGCACAGTGGTAAAAATTACATCAAGCCATCTTTATTGAAACACTATTTAAGTCTATACTAAGCAAAATAACAAAAGAAAGTGAAAAAGTAATATTTTAACATTGTGTTGTCATTAGGAGGAAGTACTTACTGATGAAAAAGATCTGTAGGGTTTTTTTTTTCGTACGATATGACTATTTCTAATTATAATTAAATTGATCAAACGAATATCTTTATATCTTTATCCACATACCTACTTATGTATGTCGCTGCATTTTATTATCAACTTCATAAATTTTATACCAAATTGTGATTTTAAAATAACAGCTATTAAAGACTTTAGAATAATTTTTATTTATTTGTTTCTTTTTTAATACAAGAATATAAATTAAACCACTGTATTTGAAATGCAATTATGTAGGTATTCATCTGTTTTTTTCTGAAATGTGTGTGTAACATAAAAATGCTGTGCGCATGAGTCGTATTGGGGTCACATTGATTTCATCTGCTGTTAGGTGTTTTTTTTTTTTTTGTATTTTGCGTTAAACTATTGCTAATTCCTTTCCCGCCTTCTGCACCAACAACTAACCCTCGATTAGTGTAAATTTATAAATAAAAAAGTATTGTTTCTTTTATTATATGTTGTTTCATATTTAAGAACTAAAACAAATAAAACTAAACTTTTAGTGGAATTTTTTATTAAAATAATCGTAATAATGTTGTCTGTTGGGAACACACTAGGGTATTCACTCGAATATTGTTTGTTCGATTAAATTAAAATTAAGAATTTCAAGTAACAATTTATTCGAGCAAATTATGCCGATTAATCGAATAATTCGAGTAAAAAATATTTTAAATATTTCCTTTCTTAACTAGTTTTTAGGATGTTTTAATTTTAGTTTTCTAAAAAATTTAGCTTAAAAACAATGTTTCAAAATTTGTATAGAATGTTTCGAACCTAAATGTAGTATCATAAATTGGAATTTTATTAAAAAAAATTGTATTTTGTAAAAAGAACCGAATATATGCCTAAATTACAATACGTAGTTAAAGGTCGTTTTTTAATTACAAAAATTAAATAAAAAATATACGTCACTCCAAAAAATTATAAAGTAAAATTCAAATAATTTTAACATAAATATAATAAATAATATGAATTGAAGGATTTTAAACTTGATTTGGAAAAACATATTTTTGGTTCTACGAATTAAATAAAGTACATAGTTTATATACCAATAAATGCTCAGTCTGGTGTAGCGGATGTGATAGTTTGAATGAAATTTGTATTATAGAAGGAATTTGGACTTAAAATTAAGT
Source organism: Protophormia terraenovae (assembly GCA_951394005.1). Lineage (NCBI taxonomy): Eukaryota > Metazoa > Arthropoda > Insecta > Diptera > Calliphoridae > Protophormia > Protophormia terraenovae. The sequence continues at coordinate 152,980,557 of OX596074.1, forward strand.
TTAGCATGTAAACTCGTTCTTTATGTTAAGAATAGCTGAACCACTTTATATAAAAAAGGATGGTTTAAAGTGCTTTTTCTCATTTTCAAAATGCAATTACTGAGAAACTAATAAATATATTTTCGCAATTCTTTCACAGCCTAACGGACAAAAATCCATATCATATTTGTGTAAAATATAATACTGTGTCGTTTTTACTAAATTATAGCAAAAATAGGAAGAAAGGAGAAATAAAATATTTTACATTTTGGTAGAAGTTGTGGTTTACTTCAAAATAGAGCCAATTATGAGACAAAATCGCAAATTATTCCAAAATGGATAAAAACTTATGATCAACTTTAATTTTTATCAAAAGTATTGATAATCTCCTTTAAATGGGTATCATTGTTTTCACAGTGTAAAAACTAGTCATTTTATAGCGTCACAAAAGTTACAAAAAGCACTTCGGACTAGCCTTAATATGAAATTTGGTTCAAATTGATAGACCAAATTTGTTAGACCTATATTAAATATAGAGAAACAACGGCATTATCAAAGCAAAAGAAATAAATATTTACGCAAATTTTAATTTAATATTATTTTGGAAAGACTATTTCTTATTTTAAGCTATATTTTTGTATTCTTTTTTGATAAGCATTGAAAAATCGAGTAAAATCTTAAGATATAAATTAATCGAATAACTCGAGTAACTTAAAATATTTATTCGATTATTCGAGTAACTTAAAACTGCATTTTCGAGTTATTTGATTATTCGAACAATTAAAAAGTCGAGTAAAATGAATACTCTAGAACACACCCATTCCTTACTGTTGTTGAAAAACCATAACAATGGCGACATTTATCCTCAAGAGTTGGTTGTTCTCTATTTATATTCCTTCTCAAACTATTGAACGAGTCTTCTTGTTTGCAATACAAGTGTGTGTGTGTACATTGTTTGCAATAACAAACATTTAATTGTTATTAAGTATACGCACTTAAGTACTTTTTATGGACTACTTTCCATTGTGTTCGTACTATTCTGTATACATATTTAAAAAAATATGTATAATGGACATACATACTCGCATAATAAATTAAAAAAAAACTAGGGCGTTATTAAATAATATTAAGTCATACATTTCCTTCTTTTATTTACTTAAAAGGACGTAATTTTGACCATTAAATACTCATTCCATATTCTATGAACATAAAAGATATTTTATTATTTTTGAGAATTACAATGAAAACATTAACATACAAAAATATATTTATGAGTGGAAACTTTAACAAATTTGACATGTTTCTTATATAATTTCAAAAATATTTACATCTTTCTAAATACCGAATTAGACAACTAATAATGTTCATCATATTGTATTCAGCTGATGAAATATACTTTATGGAAAATGAGTCACAAAAATCGTAAAGTTCATAAGAGTTGACTAATTCAGCCTTCATTTATTTTAAGTGTTGTATTTTTTTAACTTAAAGAAAATATTGAATTAAATCTTATTTATATGATCAAGAATCGTATTGACAAAATACTAAAATTTTTTTAATCGTTTTACTAACGAAAGGTTAGCTTTTTTGTCTGTAAATTCCCATAATGAATGTTAACCATTCACTAGTTAGCAAAAACTTGTTCAACTTGTGAAAAAATTTCATACTTTCAGTTGAGTCGTTATTTATTATCTAACATATTTTAAACGTTATAACCATAATCCGGACGCTATTTTCCAACATTTTCCAAATTCATGAGATTATTGAATACTCAGCTTAATGTTCTGTTCTGTGACAATCCCTTTCCTCTTGACCCCTTCAGAGAATCTTGTAGGCTTATATTGGAAATTAAACAAATAGGCTTATAAATTAATATCATTGGTATTGCTGCCCAAGCTTCCAATATGTCACAGGAGAATATCTTTGGGTCTTCACCGACCTCCTCCTCATTGCTCTTCTGATTTACTATTTTCCACAAGGTTTAAATAGTATTAAGATCATAAAACTCTGTGGTCTTGTTCATGACTTTTACGGCTTGCTGATGTCACCAATTTTTAATAAATTTTTAGATTTTGGGTCTTTATCATATTGGAATATATCAGTGGCAAATATTTTATTTCTGGGATATAAAATTTTACGCCACACCTTCTTTTTCTTTATACCATTAATTCTAATCATTGTCCCAAAAAGTATCCCAAGTCATTACATTACGTCGCCATCCTTTTCAGTAACCTGAGAGCATAGAGAATGCATACGTTGATAAAGGGGCTGACTAACACTTTTCATTTCGTCCAAAGTGTTCATACAATTAACTTCGATTTGTTTGAGAAAAATATTCTGTTCCATTGATTTTGAGTACAGTGGAGGTGCTCTCGCCCAAATTTAGTCATGCTTTTTTATTTTTCTTGGAATTAAATGGATATTTGCTGGCCTGTAGAATACTACTACGGTCTTACCTGCTCTTCTTTGGATTGTACATTTGGTTATTTTATTGCTGAACAATTTCAGACCACTTAAAGCAGTTTTGTTATGATCGTTTTGAATTGCTCTAACAATTTATGTACCATTATTGATAGTTGACCATCTCAAAGGTCGAAGACAATCTTCCAAATATAGAATTTGTTCAGTTAATTTTGTCCGACACTGTACATATGTATTAATACAGTTTTTTAACAAAAATATCATAATAAAGACTCGTTAATCCGGATTGGGTTCAGCAATCAATTATCCGGATTATCGACTTTATACTGTATTTGTATTTATTTATTATTTTTTTAATATCAAATTGTCACGTCACTGAAACAACAAAAAAAAACAATTAATATGTTAATTATCTTGATAGTCAGATTTGTTTGCACTTAATGGGCGGTCCTGAAGTAGGACTAATATGTTTACTACAACAATAATTTGGTTACGAAAATGAAAATTTTATTACTGCAACCATAAATTACCTGTCTAGAGTTCTTCCTTAGATCATAAGAATGTTGGTAGTCGGTAATTTGTTTATTATAATAAAGAAATAGAGCAAAATTTCTGATGTCACAATATTTTTAATTGCGAGTAAATGGTGCGTATAAACGAATCACTTCAAACGCATTATACCCTTCTCTCCTTTGGTGGTAAAAAAAATTTAATTCATTTAATCATGACAGTAAGCACGTATTGGAACGAACAATGTTAATAATTCGTCAACCACAAAAGTGGAAAATAAAAATTATTAAGTAAAATGAATAAAAAAAAACACCAAAATCCACGAAATTAATGAATTTTTTTGCAAAAGAACACAGTTAAGTGTTCTATTCTATTGTTTATATCCGGAATTTTTTTACATTCGGCTTTCATGAACTAGTTTATTTTTTTTTATGCGAATAAGAGTTAGTATTAGTTATAAATTCAAACATTTAAAAATTATAATGTTTTCAGTTCTTACGAATGAAACATTCATTCTAAAACTTTGATATTAAGACGCCTGCATGTTTGCAGAGTACATTCAGTTACATATTTTTCTAATCATTATTGATTGAGTCACCAACGTGTTTGCATTTATACACATTACGCCAGCAGCAAGTTACCGAAAGAGTGTGTGAATGACACGAGAGAGTAACAAGTGTAGTACATAAACAATTAAATGGAATAAAAAAACAAGAGGCTAAAGGCATGTTGTTGTTACGTTTGTTATCGAATGAAATTCCAACGAAACTTAAACCGAGTACGTGTTTTTTGCTGTGTATTTTTTATTATTTATTTTTTTTTTTTTATTTATTTATTTATTTATTTATTTATTTATTTATTATTATAGCAAAGCATAATTAAACAGAAAGATTAAAAAAAGGAAATTTCGTCATGGGTACCATAGAGGCAAAAGAGACAAGAGTAAGAAATTAAAAATAATTAATATTTCTCATAATATATTATTGATCAGGGATGGAAAAAGAAATTTAGGAAAATGTACTTTTTAGAGATTGAAATTATCTGAATGTAATTTAATATTATTTTAAATAACTGTTATATTTTAAGGTCAACGGATTCTGACAGTCATATTTCTCCATTTTAAATAAATAAAAAGTGTGAAAAAATAATAAATGCACTGCATTGTTTGATATAATTTTTACAACTATATTATAAGTACATTTCAAAACAATTGTGATAAATTATTTCATACTCGAAAGGAAAGTATAAGTTGTATCTTTGTTGAATTTTATTTTAATATTTAGGTTCGCAACTAAAAAAAAACTATTTCAATAATAGTTATAATAATGTTAATAGGAATAAATTGCTGATTCTCTACTAAGTACTACAATTCATACAAGCACACGGTCATATTTATAACTTAACAACGGTTACGTTAGTACTCTCTCTTTTTATTATTTCATTAGTTTTGTTGGCGGTATCACGTGCTTTTTGTATCCACACCATAGATGCCCACGCACACTAACACAACACATGTAGTTGTGTTAGTAAAATAAATAAAAAATGCACTAAAAGAAAAAATGGGTGAATTAAATAGAATATGTCATCAAGTTTAAGTGTTAAAAAATAAATACTAAACAATCGAAAAATAATACAAATAATATTTATTTAAACATCATTGCTAAATTTAAAAAATAAGGAAGTAAATGATGTTATTTTTATATTTAATATAACAAAATATAATGTAAGTAGTAACCTTAAATTATTTGGAAGGCTTAATTATAAACATGTATTGTTAAAATATTTTCCCTTGTCCAGTCATTTATATCTAATGTGTTGAAAATCTAATACAATTTTATAAAAACAATATTTAACTGGAAATATTCAAAATTGTTTTCATACATAATGTACAATGTTTTTCAGTGCATTTGTGTACTCATCGCTCTCTCAGCGAAGAATAAATGAAAGAGAATAAGAATATGTGTGAAGCTCTCAGCACAAATGTGCTTGAAGTCAGGGCTGTCAGATGTGGCGATTTTTCGCCAAACGTGGCGATTTTTAATTGCTCTTGGCGACTGAATTTTCCGTTTTGCGACATGGCGAATTTTTTGGCGATTTATAACAAGGTGGCGATATATTTGGCTAATTTTTAAAATTTTATTAAATAGGTATTCGCATAGAAAAACTAGTACGTTTTACTAGCCAACGTCTATTTTAAGTATTTTTCTATCCAAAACGTAGGTTCTCAAATAGGGGTCCGTATAAAAATTGTTAGGTGGTCGCTAAGACCTTTTGCTTGAACATAAAATTAAAAGTATTTCTTTAAACAGATAACACACATATGTATATTAATTTCTCCATACTTATAAAATTGCCAAAAATATATAGTAAAAATTCTAAAACTATTACTTGTGCATGATTTTTATTATCGTTCTAGTAATTTTTGCAAATTGTAAAAAACATTTAATGATATTTCGTCCTTGGCAAATGACATTTATTAGCAATTTTAAAATACATTTTTAAGTACAAAGGTTTTATCTTATAATTAATTAAAATCAAATGTTTTTACTATTTTCTTAAAAATAGCCTGATTTAACAAAAGCACTTGGTATCAAATTGAGAATATGTCAATAATTTGTATCTTTAAGTATTAATTTATTTTTGTATTGAGAATTATTTAGGAATAACATTTATTATGAAGGGCCTGTGTGAAACGATAGAAAAGTATAAATGTTAGTAAATTTTTGACTGTAATGAGGTGAATAAAATTTTACTAGCTCATGGGGCTAGTAAAACTTTTGACGAATGTATTTAAATTTTTGAAGTTTTAAATTTTATAGAAAATATTTAAAAAATGTAAAATATTTAGAATATTTTTATTTTAGGGCCTAATTTTGTAAAACACTTCCCCTCACTTTGAAAAAATTTTCATGTAAATTGTTTTTGTTTTTCAAAAATTTGTATGGACATTTTTTCAAAGTGAGGTGAAGGGATTTACAAAATAAGGGGGTTAAGTTTTCAAACACATTTATTCATATATACATTATATATTAAATAGACATAAAATGACCCCAAATAGGAGTTCTGCTTTAAAAAGGATTTGAAATGGAAATGAATCATTTTGTTTTGCAATTGTATTTTATTTTTTGTTTTCTGTTTGTACATTTATTTTTTTATTTTTTATTTTTTTAATAATAAAAATTTAATTTGTCAATATTTTACAATGCTTTCATTTCACACAGCAGAAATAAAAATTTTTCTCACCATAGTAAAAATATTTTTTACTATAGAACTTTCCAACGTTTCACACAGGCCCGAAATTGAAAAAGTATCACCTTTTTTCAAATGAATATTAATTTTTATTCAAACTTGAAATTATCAAATTTAAAGGCACGAAGAAAGAGTTTATGAAAACCCCTGATCTAAGTCGGGGATCACACACAGCAAGTTTTCCTGCTGCAATTCTGATTTCGTAGGAGAGAGTAGAGAAGGGAATACTAAACATTTACATTCACTTTACCTCTCTCGTCTACGAGCTCAGAATTGCAGTAAGAAAAATTTCTGTTTATGAACCCCGACTAACAAAATAAAGATCCTTAATTTATAAATATCATCAATAAATGTTTGACAATTTGTTTTCTATCATCTTTCATATATGAATATTAAGATTTTATGGGCAATAATGAAAAGAAAACGTTCATGAGTAAATTAATTCTTCAAAACAATTTATAAGTTTAATAGGACAAATTTTCATTATATAATTTTAGAATTGTTCTGTAAAAAATATAATAAATTTTTAAAATTGTTGACCTAAATTGAGCTATGTATGTCAGAAAAGTGTATTGAAATTAATATTTTTTTTATTCAATTATTATTAGCTAATGAAATTATTATTGACTTTGTTGATGCTGAATTTACATTTTAAAATTATATAAGATTTGAAGCACTAAATATTTTAGTTGTTTTTAGTTTTTCTTAAAAAAAATATATAAAATTTAATTTTGGCGATTTTTGGCGATTTCTGATTAAGAATTTGGCGACAGAGGCTCAAAAAAATCTGACAACCCTGCTTGAAGTGGGCATCTATGATCCACACCAAAAATTTAGTGAGTATATTGGGACGGTCATTAGGTTTGAAATACATGCATACACACATGGACAATAAAATAGGTGTGAATTTCTTCAAATAATTTTTTTTTTTTTTTTAATTTGATGTTTTAACATTTTTTAAACTGTTTTATTTATTAAATACAACCTTGCAAAAATACATACATATATTGGACTCATTTACAAATATATTATATCTACTAGATACTAAAACTTTAAATAATTTAGATTTTCATATAAAGCTTAAATATAATATACATTTAATAAATTAATTTAATACTTTGAAATTTTACAAAAGTTTGCATATCTTTAAAGAAGACATAATCACTCCGGTGCAGAAGATATTTTATTTATACATATAAGACAATATTTAAATAAACAATATTAAATTAAAAAAATTAAAAAAGGTATGGTAGAAAATTTATGGACCGATTTGATCAATTTGTATCCAATGTCACAATTTCATTTTTTTTTTATTTCAAATTTTTAATTGTTCTTTTCCGATTTTAAAACAGAATATATAAGTCACTATTGTTTTTTTTTTTTATAAATTTAAAACATAAATTCCTATTTTAAACAGTGCTTTTTTCTGAATTTAATGATAGAAATCTAAATTTCAATTTTTCTTTATAAAATTTTAAATGAATAATTTAATTTTCAACTGGTCTTTTCTGAATTCAAATTGGAAAATCTCGTTCTCAATTGCTCTTTTCTGAAATCTTAATGAAAAATAATAATTTCAATTGATCATTTCCCAGTTTCAAATAAAAATTGTTATTTTCAATTAACGTTTTCTAAATTTAAAATGGAAAATCGAATTTTATAGTGATATTTTCTTAATTTCTGTTGAAAATGGTGTAGTTATTATTTTATTCTAGTAAACAAATTCATTTAGTAATTTGTAATGTGTAAAATGTAATGGCTTAGATCGCTAGAGAGTTGAGTTTTTTTTTAGCAATTTTGTAGTATATATTTGATTAATTACTTATTTGATTGTTTAAAATAAATACTTTAGTAATGGGGGCCGACTCTTGGGTTTGTGGACATCACCATATAAAGGTAATGAGTTTTTTATCCAAATTAAAAATAGTTACCGCCTTCTGGCTATGTAATATGTTGATTTACCAGGTAAGTAAAGTATTTGTTAAAAATTATTTTTTTATAAACACTATTCGAGGTACTTTAATGCGTAATTAATGTTTATAAACCGGTTAACCGAAAACCCGGTTTATTTTCCAAATTTCGTTTTTTTCCGAACCGGTTATTTTAAATTGTTCAATATCGGTTAACCGGTTTATCCGGTTTTTTTAATCGATTAACCGGGTTTGAAAATTTGATAAAAAATATTACTATATTTCTTCTTTTTGTTAACTTTTTTCCGAAATTAAAATAAGACAAAATGTTTTGGAAAAATTAAGAACGCTTCTCGTTATAAATAACGATAGTTACATATTTTTAATTCCAAATATTTTAAAAATATGTGTATCTAAAATATTTATAATAATATCTGATTTAAACAGATAAGTAATCAAGCACTACATTAAAAAAAAACAGCTAGAGAAATTTTCTAATAGAAAAAATAATTATAATTAAATTTACACACTTATGTATAGAAAAAAATTTGATACCAGGAAAAAAGAAAGAAAAAAAGAAAATTTTCGCTAAATAAATGCAGAAAATGCTCTTGTAAATTATTTAATGTGTCTAAAAAAATTAAAAAGAAACGTCTTTTTAGCAGAAAAAATTTAATTATTTTTCTCAATTTAAACAATTAAAAGGTATTTTTATAAAAATTGTATTAAAATTTATTTAAGAGAAAAATTTTAAGTGTTGAAAAAATCATAAAAAGTAAATTCTTTCAGCTCTAAAGCTTTTTTTATTTTGAGGTGTTTTAGAATTATCCTAATTTTATTGTAATCTTTAATAAAAAAGAAATGATTTATAAAAAAAATTTTAATTCGTTATAAAAAACTTTTAAAAATGTGCTAAATAATAAGCAAGGAATTGTTTTTATAAATTACTAGCTAATACCCGGTGTACTTCGCCACCCCCCGAAATGAAATACATAGTAATTAAAGGATTAAAAAAATATACTAATTTTTGTATTTAATTTTTATGGGAGGGATCATACCCCCATAATCCGCTAATTTATTACACAAATGTTTTCATGGATGTCAAAATTCTTTGTGCAAAATTTGAGCATTCCAACTCCAATAGTTTCCCAGATATACGAATTTTTGCATTTAATTCATATGGGAGGTACCATGCCCCCTACTTCTAGTCCGCCCATATTTTTCTTAAATATTAATATTGATACCAAAGTGGATCCGACAAAATTTTAGAACTCTAACTGTTATATTTTCTCAGATATGATAATTTAATTTTTTCTTTATATGGGAGGTGCCACAATTTTTGTCCAAAATATTCATATTGAAGCTAATGCTAGTCGTACAAAATTTGAGCTCTCTAACTTTTATAGTTTCCCAGATATAAAAATTTTGGTATTAACTTTATATGAGAGATGACACGCCCACTATTTCTTTTCCGCCCATTTTTGCACAAAGTGTTCACATTGACACTTAAGTTTATTGTACAAAATTTGGGAAATGTAACTGTAATAGTTTCCTAAATTTACGGCATTTGGTATTGGCAAGCAATATTAGGCGTGGGATGTGCCACACCCCCTATTGCTAGTTCGCCTATTTTTTTCCAAAATGTTCATATAGGTTTCAAATAGTTTCGTGCAAAATTTGAGGACTCTAGTATTACCAATTTCCGAGATATACTACTTTTAATAGTTATTTAGTAAGTGGGCGTGGCACCTCGCCCACAAGGAATTTCAAAATAAAAAGTAGCTTATTTTTCCTTCCAGGCGTATAGGAACACACTGTGAAAAATTCAAGAAAATCGGTTTAGCCGTTTAGGCGGTTATAGACTTCAAACAAACATACATACATACATACATACATACATACATACATACATACATACATACATACATACATACATACATACATACATACATACATACATACAAACAAACACACATTAATTTTTATATATATAGATAGATGTTCAAAATAACTAGGAAGGGTTAAAAAAGTATTGTAAACTTTCGATTTAGACGTTTACAAAGGACGATTTTCATTATGTTGTGCTTGTTTGAGCCTTAATGCTGAAGGTGTATTTTTTTAACCAAAATTATTTTTATTAAGCTTTTATTTATATTATTTATTTAAATGTCAGTTAACCGGTTTAATCGGTTTTTCCTAGACGATTAAGCGAAAAAACGGTTTTTTTATTTTAGCCAAATTTCGGTTAACCGTCAAACCTGTTTTTTATAAACACTATGTGTAATGTTTGCTAAGTTAAATCATGCAAAAAAAAACTTAACGCACCGGAAACATTAAATCCCGGATTGTTTTTACATATTACGGGACCAATTTTCTTCAAGTGCAGGTCTACATACATAAGTACATATTTTTTTACGTTTATGCATTTATTACATTTACTACATTTTATCATTCAATTGCAATTTTTCATTGCACAAACGACCGAGTGTTATTTATTTATTATGCAGTGTTGTTTGAAATTGACAATTATTAAATCAAGGTTAATCAAGCATGAAATATCCGCCTTTTTCACACATCATGACATAAAAAGTATGCTGTTCTTGTTATTATTATTATTTTAATATTTATTACAACATGTTGATTTTATTTACACACATTGTGAGCCTTAAATGCGACCGACTACAGACTAAATAACAGATAAAATGCATCTTTCTTTTATTTATTCACTTAAACAACGTCCGTTTTTGCATACATGCAAATTTACAAAATTAAATAAATGCGAACAAAATTGTACCGGACAATGGAAAATGGAAGGACAGATATGTAAATTGTGAAAGGAGTAATTAAAAAAACCTTTTCTCTCTGAAAGCTAATTTTTTTTTATTATACCCTTATTATAATTCATATTATTTATTATTATTATTTTTTTTTTTTTAATTTATATAAACATGTCGTTGTTAGAGCAGATGTTTTTGCAGATAATAATGGTGACAATGGATGATGTAGCTCTGGCTATATTTCGTTTTATTAGACGCGAACAGAATTTACGATTGTGGGTGTAAATTAGTGGGCGTTTCATTATTCCCCATCCGCATTTTTTTTTAATTGAAGTATTTAATAACTACGTTATACGATAACTGAGTCGTTATCGAGCAAATAATATGTTTGTATGTATGTATGTATGTATGTATGTATATGCAGTTGTGTACAAGCAGACGAACGAATAAAGAAAAGAATGAATGGATATGTATTCATTTGATTTTATTAATTCAATTAGAATTTATGAACACATTTCATAAATGGTTCATATCTCTATAAAAATAATTAAAATTATTTTGTTGTATGATGATACGTGAGTATACTAAACAAAATTTAATTACAGGCTCTTAATTAAGACGTAATAAAATATTGTGATTCTTATTATTTTTAGATTTTAATTTAATTATACTTCCTTATATTTCTTAGCTATATTTTTTTTTACTTACACATAAAATATTTTAATTTTATAAAACTTACAAACGGATTCGTTTTATAATAATAACATTTCTTGATTCTTTCTTATTCTTTTTGCAATCTTAGCGAAATACAATCTTTTTTCTAGATACATATTCACGTAAAAACAACACACTCCTTCATGCTAGAGTAAAACTTAATTTTATTTGTGTGTGTGTGTTTTTTTTTTTTATAATTTAAAAATGCCATGAATAAATAAATAAATAACCTAAATAAAAACAGAAACAGAAAGAAGGTTTTGTTTGTACAGAAGCCGGAGTGTACAAAGAACAACTACATAACATACAAAAATTATTTTTTATATTCTATAAATTAGTAAATATGAAGGGAAAAAGAACAAAATCAGTTCCACATAAAATTGTTTTGTTTCTAGTTGTTGGAATTTAGGAAAAGAAAAAAACGTATGCAAGAATGGTTAGTTAATGAATTGTATATGGTTAGCAGATTACTTTGTTTGTAAGACTAAATATTTTATTAACTAAAAGTCTGTTCTATTCATTGTATACAGAAAATTTAAACATTTTTATTTTTATAAATAAAATCATTTCAAAATAAAACTTTCAACTGGGCGATAATTTATTCCAAAATCTTTGATAAATGTTTAGTACAACGTCGCGACTTTTCAGTAATTACCGATTTTGGTACTTAACTTTAATATAACCGTGCACTATCCTGTGAGACAGATTATTAGAATTCTTCTTTTATTATGGTGAAGAAAAAATGCCAGTGAAATGGAAACAAAGAAAGCTTTATGATCCTTCTAAACTGAACTTCCAGATCTCAATTTAGTACCATTCTTCCATTCTTAAACTTCATATAATATTATATATATCTAATATTATATGAATGAAAAAAATTTCGCAAATAATAGTGGCCCCTAAATATTACAATTTTATAAAAATAACGTTGCACATCCTATATATTACTGGACCAATCTTATATGAAACATATAATATACCTATGAATGTATGTATGAAATTGAATGAAAGACACTAATCTACGAAGAACGATTTTATTGTAGTTGTTTTGTTTATTAAAGAAACAATTTCAGTTACACCGGATGTTATTTATTTATTTATTTTAAATGTAAGTAGTAGATTTTAATAAAAAAAATGTAAAAAGCTCATACAAAAAAATAAAAAAAAATTATTCTGTATAACTGAGGTATTTTACAGAGATGTTTTTTTTCTAATAAAATTAAATAAACTTAAATATGTAGTTTTTAGTTAAAAATTTTCTTAGTAATTATTTTATTTAAGTTTATCATGTGATTTTTATTTCACTCAACGTAGCAACAACGACGTAAGAACGTACAAACATTTATATTAAAAAATACCTGTTTTAATTATTTTTGATTTTTTTTAATTTAATTTTTTATGTTGTTAAAAAGAATTGAAAATGAACAGAAAGCAATTTTTGATTCACCCTGAAAATGTATTAACATGTTTTCGATAATAAAGTGCACATATTAATTATTATTAGTCTTATTATGAAGAGGAGATAGAATCATTTGTAAACATAATTAAACACAACAGATCAAAAACTTATTTAGTAATTTGTTTTAAAAGGCATAAACATATTAAGAAAATTCTATTAAAATAAAATATTTAATTTATAATGAAATTAGAAAAGATTCGGCTGTGCCGAATCGTTAATACCCTTCACCATCTTACCGGCAAATAATAAAATTTTCGCCTTAACGTATGCTTTCATACTTTTACATTTATAAATCTAAATTTTTTCAAAACTACGAAAATCTTAATACAAAAAAAAATAATAATAAACAATCATAGCAAGCATTGCTTTAAAAAAATAAACAACAACAATTGTATATTTATATATTTTTGTATGTATGTATATAAGTATATACAAACTGACTGCATATACAAACAACAAGAAGAACAACACTGCATAGTGGTCCCAAAACGGATTTTTTTGGAAATAATTCTGTATCTTTATAACTGCTGAATAAATTTGAATGAAATTTCGCATGGACAATCCTGAGGTGTATACCAATTGATTGGGAGGAGTAGAGGTTTCTAGCTGGCCTGTGGGCTGGAGGAGAACCTCCGAAAGTGGTCAACTCTTTTAATTATTTCTTATATAATATTTATTGAAATATTTTAAACGGTTCAAAAGTTACATAATATTATTTTAAAAAACACATTGAAACTACTGTGCACTTATATATGTATATTTCAACGTGTTTTTTTTTTTTTTTTTTTTTTTTTAATAATATTATGTAATCTTTGAACCAAAATATTTCAATAAAATTTAGCATAGTTATTACTGAGGTATTTTCAAAATATTTTGTTGGAGTACAAGTTTCTAGCTGGCTTGTGGGCTGGAGGAGAACCTCCGAAAGTGGTCAGAAGTGTAGGATTCAAATTGAGCCCGCCAAGTTAAAAAACTAAAAAAAAAACATGTCCAAAAATGGGTAAAAATTTTACTTTGGTCCAAAGTAAAAGAGATAACCCACACATGTAAGCATATTTTTTATAGAGAATTATAAGGACTATCTATGTGCAATTCAATCAAATCATAAATGAAATTTTGGCGATTTTTTAAAAAATGTTCATACCAGAGGTGACCAACTTTGGAGGTCCACTCCCCGTCCCCCAGACCGCCTAAGGAACTGTGCTCCTCCAAATCAATTGGAATACATCTCAGGATTGTCCATGCGAAATTTCATTCAAATTTATCCAGCAGTTATAAAGTTACAGAATTATTTCCAAAAAAATCCGTTTTGGGACCACTGTGCACTGTTAATCATTATATTACTGATGTTGCTAACTAAACTACTTGTCTATACAAAAAACAACAACAATGCTTAATATAAATGTTTAAATGTTTTTGTGTGTATTTACATTATTACCAGATTTTTTTAGTTTTTGGCCCAAAACTCGGTTGTTTATGAACGAATTTGGTTGATTCAAAAAATCTAAATTTTATAAAAATATTTACGACCAACCTGTTTAATAGCAAAACGCGTAGATTATATAGGAACTTCAAAAAATTTAAGAAAACAAATACGATTTTTGGGAGTATCTTCAGTGTTTTGCCGATATCTCAGTTATTTATCAACCGATTTTGCTCATTTTTATTAGCGTTTTTCCCTACAATTTGATGTATAAAATATATATATATATATACGATAACTGGAGCTTTCTAAAAACTGATTACAACAGACAGATGGACATCTTTATATCGACTCCCCTATCAATAAGGACCCAGAATATATATATACTTTTTGGGATGAATATTGTAGAAATTACAAACGGAATGACAAACTTATATATACCTTTTACACCTGTGGTGAAGGATATAAAAAGGATACAAATGTAATTTTTTTAATAAACATTTGTGGTTTAAAATTCTTAAAAATGTTATAAAAACATTAAGAAATAATTTAGTTCTTAAGTTAAGTTTTTCAGTTGAATAAGAACTATTAAAGTTCTGTTGCGAGATAATAACATCAAAATGTTCATCCTTAGAAGCATTTTGAAATGTAAATTATGGTATATACCCAGCAAATAAAAGTAAAATACTTTTGAAAAGTAAAACAAACAAAAATAATATGTAATTTTTTGATAATAAATCAAATAAGTACATATTTAGTAAATTTGTATAAAAATTAACTAGTTTAAAATAATGCATTAATATTAATTCGTTTCTGAGTTTGGGCGCCATAATGTGAGATGATGGCTAATGTAAGTTGACAATTCAAAACGATTGACGACTTCACTAAAATAAATTATAGTTTTCAATATTTTATTATATTTTTATTTTTTATTATTTTAAGTGTTCTCCTACAAAAGCCTATTTCATTACAATTCATGTTTTTTTTTTCTGTAGACCTTGTAAGTATATTATTTAATTTTACACATGTAGCAAATAAAATTGCACATAACATATGCATTAGGGTGGTCCAAAATTGTATGAAGAAAACCAAAGTGTATGGCACATTTAAAATTATGAAAGGAAATAGCATTAAGAATATCTTGAAAAAATATCAACATTGAACGATATTTCACAATTTAAACAAAAAATTATAATTTTATTTAAAAAAATGTTCATAATGAGTAATTTCATGTCAAAACAGACAAAAAACAGGCATTTTCGGATTTGATATCTCCGATTTCAATAAAAATTCGCTACAGTTATTACCTATTGAAAGTGTTGTTCAAATTTCTAGTCCAAAAATATGACGATTTAATGTAGAAAAAACTATCGGTGAACTATCCAAAAGTGTACATACTTTATTGTTCATAACTTCTTAAATATACATTGTAAAATTCAAATTTTTATTTCATATTGAAAAAGTTATTGACTTTAAAATGACGTGTATAAAATAGATTTACTTCGAAAGTTCAAAGGTCAAATTCTATGATATAAATTTCGAAGCTGAATATCTCAAAAAAAATTCTTTAAAAAGCTACATGTTTATAATTTAACTCTATTCTATACTCGAGCCAAAGTTCAAGTTGGAGTCTCTCTTGATTTAGGACTTATGAAAGTGGGTGAAAATAAATATGCCGAGTTAAATATGTTTCGACGTAATTTGTTACGTCATTACATATTTGCAAATATTTTTTCGTATTTGAGACATATTTAACAAATATTTTTGTATTTGGGACAAATTCTTAATACGTGAACATATTTGTGACACTTTAAAACCAAGAGTTTCTCATGGTTATTTTTAAGTTATGTTAACAATAAAGAAGATTACGGAACGGGATATACCTCATTTTGAAGGTAATATCTTCCGCTATCGTAATCTTTTTACACTTTTCCAAAAATTTAAATTTATTTATTTTTTTTTTTATAATATTCAAAGTTGATGGTAGTGGTTTTAAAGTGAAAATTTTAAGTTTTGTCGGAACTAAAGAAGATTACGGAATGGGATATACTTCATTTTGAAGGTAATTAATTCCTCATCCGTAATCTTCCAACTATTTTCAGCAAATGTAATTTTTTATATTTTTAAAAAATTTTCAAAGTTGAAGATAGTAGCTTTTTAAGTGAAAATTTTAAGTTTTGTCGGAACTAGAGAAGATTACGGAACGGGATATACTTAATTTTGAAGGTAATTAATTCCTCATCCGTAATCTTCCAACTATTTTAAGCAAATGTAATTTTTTATATTTTTAAAAAATTTTTAAAGTTGAAGATAGTAGCTTTTTAGGAGAAAATTTTAAGTTTTGTCGGAACTAGAGAAGATTACGGAACGGGATATACTTCATTTTGAAGATAATTAATTCCTCATCCGTAATCTTCCAACTATTTTCAACAAATGTAATTTTTTATATTTTTAAAAAAATTTTAAAGTTGAAGATAGTAGCTTTTTAGGAGAAAATTTTAAGTTTTGTCGGAACTAGAGAAGATTACGGAACGGGATATACTTCATTTTGAAGATAATTAATTCCTCATCCGTAATCTTCCAACTATTTTCAACAAATGTAAGTTTTTCGATTTTTAAAAAAATTTCAAAGTTGAAGATAGTAGCTTTTTAGGAGAAAATTTTAAGTTTTGTCGGAACTAGAGAAGATTACGGAACTGGATATACTTCATTTTGAAGATAATTAATTCCTCATCCGTAATCTTCCAATTATTTTCAGCAAATGTAATTTTTTATATTTTTAAAAAATTTTTAAAGTTGAAGATAGTAGCTTTTTAGAAGAAAATTTTAAGTTTTGTCGGAACTAGAGAAGATTACGGAACGGGATATACTTCATTTTGAAGGTAATTAATTCCTCATCCGTAATCTTCCAACTATTTTCAACAAATGTTGAAAATAGTTGGAAGATTTTTTATATTTTTTAAAAAATATAAAAAATTAAAATAAATTTACTTTAGTCCGAATTTACACGCGGAAGAAATGGAGAAACATAATATTTTTTGGCGAAATGAAAAATACTTTGTTAGGAAATAACTTCCAAAGAAATATTCGCCACCCTGTAGGGAAAAAATTCCACGTTAAATTCACATGACTGTTTCAGTGTGAGGTGAATATATAATGTTTGGGAATGATTTTAATTAAATTCAAATGGTCCTATTTATCATATTGATAAATACAATATATGCATATGGGTACTGCGATATATCGTACAAAAGCATATTATAGAGAACGTAGATATTTTCCTAAGCCCTTAATTGCAAATACAAGTAACGATTTACCATTTATCTCTTGTTTTGAACCATTTTTCTTTCATATTTGAAGCACTGATTGTTTCTTTTCATTTTCTGTGTCAAAATACTATTTCTTTATAATATTTTTAACCTTAACGAAACTTTTCTTATTCTATTAAGTAAAAATAATCAAAAAAGTATAATAGAATTCGATTTAGTATAAAAAAATTATAAATAAATTAACTGTATATAGTATTATTAAGTAGAATATCGTAAAATTTGGGTCAAAATCAAAAACCTTTTTTTGGTACACAAAATCGTTTCAATGATTATAAATCGTTGAAGGTGGTAACATTGTAGGTTTAATTTTCTCTTTTTATTTTTTTTTAACTTCGCGCCACTTTACTCAGCAATTAGTTTTAATGGCTGAACAAAGTTTTTTTTATTTGTGTTCTATGCAGTTTACGTCATAGAAAGTAATAAAACAAAAAAACTGTAAAAAACCTAACTGCTTGTATGTATTAGTAGTTACAGAACTAGTTTATAGTGTGAAGAGAGTAATTTTTGGTTTCTGAGAGAATTAAATAGTTGAACTTTTAGTTCAGAGATGGAAAAGTTGATACTATAGTACTATTTTAATTTAAATCAAAAATTTTGAAAATATTTTGGCAAACGAAAAAAAAACTAAAATAACAACTCAATAGAACAGTGTTGATTAAACTAATTGTGTTTTAAAAAAACAAGTAAAAAAATAATGTTTTGTTTCTACGTTCATAATTATAGAAAATTTAAAAAGTACCATTAGTTGAACAAAAATGGATTCTCATTTATGTAGGACCACATATCTTTAATTTATAGTTTATAGGTATTTATAGATTCATAATTATTGAAAATTAAAAAAGAACCATAGGAAAAGCAAAAAAGTATCACATTTATAATGTTTTAGGTTAAATATTTAAATATATTAATTAAGAATAAAAAAAACAAAAGTAGTTTTTAAAAACTCTGACCATAACTACGTAATTACATACAGGATTATAAATAATTTGTCACTTAACTACTTCTATGTTATGTAGACGGTATGTTTTTCCATTAGAAAAGCTTTAAATTTTCACTCTTAAAAGTTATCAATGATGAAAAATCAAAATTCATTCAATTTAAGACTTCGGATATTAATTCATAACAATTGTTTTCAAAAGTATAGTAATACTAGTTGACAACATTGTTGGTTTTCTTTTATCTTTTTATTAATTTTCTTTTTATGAATACTTTCAGTGCTGCCAACTCTAGCGCCTATGAAATGGCTAGGTTAGGCAAATAGAATAGCTAGAAATGGCTAAATCTTAAAGACAGTTACTAAAATGGTACTATGCATTATTTATCTATAAATTTAAGAAATCTTTAATTAATATGTGTATTATTATTTAAACTTTAATTTGATATTGCCATTTTAATTTCATATTTATATAGCATTTGTCGATTATAAACATATAATATGGAGTAAAGAAATTAAAAAAAATGAAATTGAAAAAAGATTCGGCTGTGTCGAATCTTTGATACCCTTCACCATATTACCATCTTATCGACATATATTACCATATTACCGAAAAATAATAAAATTTTCGCCTTAACGTATGCTTTGTTATTTTCACATATATAAATCTAAATTTTTTCAAACTACGAAAATTTTAATATGAAAAAAAATGAAATTGAAAAAAGATTCGGCTGTGCCGAATCTTTGATACCCTTCACCATATTACCATCTTACCATCTTATCGACATCATATTACCATATTACCGACAATTAATAAAATTTTCGCCTTAACGTATGCTTGCATATTTTCTAAATCTAAATTTTTTTCAAACTACGAAAATTTGAATATGAAAAAAAAAAAAACAATCATAACAGGCTTTGCTTTTAAAAAAGAAACAACAACAATTCCATATATATTTATTTTTGTATGTACAAACTGACTGAATACACAAAGAACAACAACAACACTGTTATTCATTATATTACTTCTGTTGCTAACTAAACTACTTGTCTATACAAAAAGCAAAAAACGTCACTAATAGTCATTACAATGCTTAATATACATGTTTGTGTATGTATTTATGTATATTCTTAACAGATATGTTTTAGTTTTTAAAAATAAACAACTACAATTCCATATCTATTTATTTTTGTACAGACTGCATATACAAAGAACAACAACAACAACACTGTTATTCATCATATTACTGCTGTTGATAACTACACTACTTGTCTATACAAAAAACAAAAAACGTCACTAATAGTCATTACAATGCTTAATATACATGTTTGTTGGTGTATTTATATTCTTAACAGATTTGTTTTTGGGCCATAACTCTGTTGATTATGAACGAATTTGGTTTATTAAAAAAACCGAAATTTTATAAAAATATTTATGACTGATCTATATAAAAATAAAAATCTGTAGCTTGAACAAGGGCTTCAAAAATAAAAAAAATCGTTTTCCCCGATATCTCAGTTATTACTGAACCGATTTATTTCATTTTTTCAGAACAAAAATTCAGAAAATAATTTTCGAGCCCCCTTTAAAAATTCGAAGTCCCTGGTATATGCAGAGGCTTCAGAAACTAAAAAACCGGTTCTAAAAACCGGTTTTTAAAGCATATCTCCATCATTTATAAACCGATCTTCCTGATTCAAAAAACTGAAATTTTATAAAAATATTTGTGACCGATCTGTATAAAAATAAAAATCTATAGCTTAAACCAAGGCTTCAAAAAATAAAAAATGCGTTTTGTCCGATATCTCAGTTATTACTGAACCGATTTATTTCATTATTTCAGAACAAAAATTCAGAAAAAGATGTCCGAGAATTCTTTGTAAAAACGAAGTCCGTAGTGTATACAGAGGCTTCAGAAACTGGAAAACCGGTTCAAAAAACCGGTTTTTTGAACATATCTCCGCATTGTATGAACCTATCTTGCTGAATTCCAATAGCAAAATTCTCGAAAGCATTTCCGATCGTTTGACATACATATTATATATGTCAGTTATCGGTGGGCTTCATAAACGCCATTTCAACCGACACACGGACGGACGGACGGACGGACGGACGGACATTGTCCAATCGTCATCGCTTCTTACAAGGATTCCGAAAATATAAACTTTTTTGCTCTCCGACGAAAATTGTGGAAATTACAAACGGAATGACAAACTTATATATACCCTTTACACCTGTGGTGAAGGGTATAAAAAAAAACAATCATAGCAGGCTCTGCTTTTAAAAAATAGACAACAACAATTCCATATTTATTTATTTTTTATGTGTGTATATACAAACTGACTGCATATACAAAGAACAACAACAACACTGTTATTTATTATATTATTGCTGTTGCTAACTAACTACTTGTCTTATAGGCAAAAACGTCACTAATAGTCATTACAATCAGGGTTGTCAGATTTTTTTGAGCCTCTGTCGCCAAATTGTTAATCAGAAATCGCCAAAATCCGCATTGTATGAACCGATCTTGCTGAATTCCAATAGCAAAATTCTCGAAAGGATTTCCGATCGTTTGATATATATATTATATATGTCAGTTATCGGTGGGCTTCATAAACGCCATTTCAACCGACACACGGACGGACGGACGGTCGGACGGACGGACGTGGTCCTATCGTCATCATTTCTTACAAGGATCCCGAAAATGTAAACTTTTTTGCTCTCCGACGAAAATTGTGGGAATTACAAACGGAATGACAAACTTATATATACCCTTTACACCTGTGGTGAAGGGTATAAATATATATATATATTCATGTTTATAAAAATAGTATAGTTTTCTCTATTCGGTTCAATTTTTTCGTAAGAAGCATTTGTTCCGAATTGTTTTAAACATTATTTAGGTGGTTTATAATTATGATACTTACTTACCAAAGAGAAGATCTTCCTATGACAACCCTATGTTAAATTCATTGAAAATGATCAGAATTTTCACTACTTCTAGATCACAAGTTCAGAATCTTATTGATTTCTTGGGATGTATATATCACAGTTGTAAGATTTGATAAACATACAACAATGAAGAAAAGCACATATTTATAAATTTTATTAATAAAGTAAACAATGTATATTTAAGAAAATTATTAATAAATATTATAAAAATATAAACTGGCTAAAGCAAAAATAAAATGACAAAATCTTCTATATGGAAAAAAATCGCTGTATCTAGCCGAAAAATAGCTAATTGGCAACACTGAATACTTCTCGCGCTAGTTTACTCAGCTATTAGTTTTAATAGCTGAATAAGTAGCTGAATAAGGCTTAATAACACAAATTATGCGCAGTATGAAAAATAACGAAACTTTTGCGCATTTTGGAGAAAATCAACGTAAACGTTACATAGGTAATTTTGTGGCGCAATTTTTTGCTTATCTTTTTGTAAGTTCTTAAGTTTATTTAAATTTAAGTTTGAACAATGGAAGAAGATATTATTAGTAATATATTGGGCAAGTTTCAACTTCCTAAGATGATTGGAACATGCTACTAAACAGTAATTTGTTAATGAACTCAGAAAAATTTTCCAAAAAGATAAAACAAAAATTTTTTTAATATTAGTATTATATTACACATAGTGTTAACTAGATTATTTTGTAAATCCTAAACCAGTTAAAATATTTAGTGGTTTTATGTATGACCAGTAGGGGTTCTAAATGCACCAATAAAAAAAAAAAATTTCAAAATTTTTACATAGGTAATTTAAATTTAGTTAGCGCAGGGACGAAATGTTATCCTATGTAGTTTAAAAAACATTATAAGTATAGAGATTTCAAAAAAGAAAGTAAGTTCTTTATATCAATAAACAAAAATACAAAGAATTTTATCTAAAGAAACCACTTGGATGAAATGCATTAAATATTATATGTTTTATGAAATTTAAAAAAGTTCTTAAAAATGGTGTGATAATATTTAGTATTAGGATTTTTCGACAATAAAATATTAAATATTTCATCAGCATGTCAAAAAATCCAATAGAAAATCCTAAAGTAGTTTACACGGTAATACATAAATTGTATATTATTTTTGCAAATACTTACCTTTATGAAATTCATGACGAATATTGATTTAAAATTTCTTTAATAAATATTTTATTGTTTTTTTTTTTATGAAAAATATAACATGAAAATCAAAAGTTTTTGAAAAATTTCAAAAATTTAAAATACCATTGGTATTTTCAAACAAAATCATAAGTAATTTTTCATAATCAAATAATTTGTCAACGTTGAGATAAAGGTGAAAAACCTAAATATTTTTGATGTTTTCACTTTAAAAAAAGCTTTTGTAAAAAAAAGAAATCTTGAATTTTGCATGAAAAAAATTTTTTCCCACACTTTTCGAAATACCTCCTAAACTGTTGGGTGGATAATTTTGATAGTTGAGCGATTTAAAGCTAATTTTATTCCGCACATCGTGGCATATCAATTATATAAATCGTGCATTTTTAAGGAGCTCAAAAAAAATTTTGTTTATCGACCAGTGTAATTTGCAATCTAAATTCGCAAAAAAAAAAAAATTTATTAACAAAAGTGATGTTACGCTGCTTTGACTTAAGAAAATCATTGTTTTCGTTAGTATAATCGTTATTTTTTAAGCTACGAATCTGAAAATTTGTGAGGATATACTGTCCTAAAAGTGGATTTTTAGAAAATACAAATATTTTTAATAATTTACTAAAAGCACACATATAATAAGTACATGTCATTTGTAATGACCATGGCAACCAAAAATATACTCTAAGACCTTTATTAAAAATGCTATTAAAATGCGAAAATAATTCATGTGCTTAACATAAAAATACTTTCTTAACCTTGTTGAATATCGTCAGTAGTTCAGTTTTTTGATCTGTTTGTAAAGAAACCTGTTGTGAAGATTTATATATATATATATATATATATATATATATATATATATATATATATATATATATATATATATATATATATATATATATATATATATATATATATATATATATATATATATATATATATATATATATATATATATATATATATATATATATATATAGCTTCTTTAAAATCTTCACAACAGGTTGCTTTACAAACAGATCAAAAAACTTTATGTACTATTATATATAGTACATCGAAGATCATTTGTGTTGAATTCTGTCATAATTGAGAGATTTAAAGAAATAAAGCTCTATTCTACGTTAAATATTATAGATAATTCAAAAAGTACCATAAAAAGAACAAAAAAGTACCACAAAGACCTCTCTTATGGATTCTCATTCATTTAAGACCACATATTTCTTAATTTCATGTTTCTGGGTTAAATATTATAGAAAATTCAAAAAGTACCATTAGAAGAACAAAAAAGTACCACAAAGACCTCTCTTATGGATTCTCATTCATTTAAGACCACATATCTTAAATTTCATGTTTCTGGGTTTAATATTATATAAAAATTCAAAAAGTACCATTAGAAGATCAAAAAAGTACCACAAAGTCCCCTCTAATGAATTCTCATTCATTTAGGACCAAATATCTTCTTTTACGTTTCTATGTTAAATATTATAGAAAATTCAAAAAGTACCATTAGAAGAACGAAAAAGTACCACAACGTCCCCTCTTATGGATTCTCATTAACTAAGGACCACATATAACTAATTTCATGTTTCTTAGTTCATAATTATAGAAAATTCAAGAAGTACCATTAGAAGAACGAAAAAGTTCCACAAAGTCCTCCGTTGTGAATTCTTTCCAACATCGGACCATGTGTATTTATTTTCATGTTTCTAGGTCAAATATTACAAAAAATGAAAAAAAGTACCAATACAAGAAGAAAAAAGTACCACAAAGTCCATCCTCTTGAATTCTAACCCACATGTATCTTTAAGTACCACAAATTCCACTCTTGTGAATTCTTATCTACAATTCTTAATTTCATGTTTCTTTGTTTAATGTAATTGAAAATTCATTATTAAGTTTGAATAAAATGTAATTTCCCGCCTTTACCCCTTTTTTTGGTACTTTTTTTTCACCCATCGAAGTATCAAAAATTGTATTCCAATAAATTTCTAAATTGTAGTAGTATCCCATATTAAAATACTCATTGAATATTTCAATAAATATAAAAAAATGTTTTATGAAAAAAGTACCAAAAATAGGTACGATTTTTACCCCTTAAACGTTTGAATTTCTAAAAAGTACCAAATTTGTATTTCTCATTTTTTGATAAGTTATGAATACGACATAAATTTTATCTGTATGTTGATTGGTTTCAAAGATACATATGGTGCCAAAAAAGTACCAAAATACAGTTTTTACCCGTTTTCTCCCTTAAACGGCCGATTTTCAAAAAAGTACCAGACACTTGTCCAATTATTTTTTAAATGAATAACGATAACCGTTCAACTTTTTTTGTATCATTATTAGTTTTCGAGTTATAAGGTTACCGATTTTACCCTTTTTTACCCCCTCAACATTCGAATTTCCAAAAATCCCGTCTTAGTAGATCTATATGTAGGGAGACCTACCTACGTTCCAAATTTCGTCTCTCTAGCTTCAGCCGTTTGGGCTGTGGGATGATGAATCAGTCAGTCAGTAACGTTACTCTTTTATATATATAGATAAGGAAATAGCATATAAACAAGCCAAGAATGGCTTCATAATTTAAGCAAAAAAAAAAAACATTTTTCAAAAATAGGATGATCAAAATCACCGGAACCACTAAAATTCAACCTTTATTCGGCATTCAAGAACTTCTCCCAAAAATACTTATAATACAGTAACACAAGAGTTTCAAATAAATTGTCCACACCACTCTACGCACGAATAACCACATTCATCACATAACGTGTTTTGGCAATTGGTGCAATCTATTTGTATACAAGTTTCACGATTATAACATTTGGCTTTGTGTCTTATCCATAAGAATTCCTTCTTAAATTCATCGGCTCCACTGGCTTCTACTTGGCCATAACCTGACTACACTACCAAACTAGACAAGGGTCTTTTTATTAAAATTTAGTTGTATGTTATTATTAATGACAAAACAGGCCGCTTGAAATAAGTTTTATGATTTTGGCTGGAAATAAAACAAAGTATTAGAAAATGAAATGATTTTCTAAAGAGGTTACTTTAACTTACATTGTATTTGCTTCATTTTATTAGAATCGTGAATTAACGATTTTCTCATTTACTTGCATTTTTCATCGCAAAGCTCAAGGAGATTCCTCGGAACGCATTCTTTTAAGACTTTCCATAAAAACTTATTTGTAATTTTAAAATTGATGGGAATGGCGTTTTTGTATAAATATTCAGAAAAGCACAAAATGAAATTGTAAACTCGGTTACATACAATAGGAGGTTCCTTTTTTATAAGAGTACTAAAAGTAATAATAAATCAACCGTTTTGACATAGGCTTAGAAAACAATGTACAAATTCTACTAACCTATGCATGATGGAATTACTTTAACATTTAACTCATTCCACCATGAACCTATGTGTTTTTACTAACACATACAAGGAGTTAGGTTTTTTTGACAGCTTTTGTTGTTTTCTACGATGTAAACTGCATAGAATACAAATAAAAAAAAACTTTGTTCAGCCATTAAAACTCATTGCTGAGTAAAGTGGCGCGAAAATAAGTAAAAGAAAAATAAAAAGAGAAAAGAAACCTACAATGTTACCACATTCAACGATTTTTTTTGTAAAAAAAAAACGTTTTTAACAACATTTAATTCGTACGGTTGTATAATCTTTAATTTTCTTACATTGAGTAAGATTTTTTCTGAAATATTAAATATGTATATTTTAGAATTTTTTTTTGGATTAAATATACATATTGTCACGAAGTTGACCATTAGGTAGGGTCTACACGATAGAAAAATCTATAACAAGTAACAAAACGTCGGCAGAGCTGCTGAAATTTTTCTGTTTATGGGAATACGTAGATAAAATTTTATCGTAATAAATCACTTTTTGTTTCTGTCAAGGAATGTTGTCAAATTGTAATAGTTATATTTATTTTGTTTTTAATTTGATTTGTTAATACACAACAAAAGACAACAACAAAGACGTTTGATAGCAAAACAAATCTATCTTCGGTCGAACTCTAATAATTATATCATAACGCTGCAATTATTTAAATAAATTGAGTCCACAAGTGATAAATTCTTATCACGATAAGAAATTGACGATGGTTATGAAAAATATATCGCGTAGATCCTACGTTATTAATTCATATGTACATTATTAGATGATACGCAGGGATGGAAAATGAAAATATTTAGAGTACTAAAATTCAAATTTTTCATAGTTTATCTTTATTTAGTGCAAAACTCAAAGAATGTAACCAAACCAAATTATTAAATGATTACATTCAGATTAAATATTACAGTTATTTAAATAAACTTAAGGAGAACAAAATCTAAAATTAATTCTTTAAAATCAAGCACTTCCGCTTTAGATTTGTTAAAATATATTTAATTACCTAATCTCTTTTTTTCATTTGATTTACTGAGCATAAAAATAATTCTATAAATTTATTTGAATTGTCCTATTATTTTTTCGATGTTTAAACACGATTGTTAAAGCAAATGTTAAAAGAACCATGTTTAAACATCAAAAAAATTAGCATTTACATCAATTTGAACGATTTAAATTTATCATTTACATGATGTTAGTGTTAAATATTTTATGTTAAGTGAAGACGACTAGTTATGTATGAGAAAACAAATAATAAGAAAAATGGATTAAATTTTAAATTTCATATTTTTACTTAAAATTGGTAGAAAATATGGCTAATTTTTACCTTAATGAAAAGAAAACATATTAAATTTTATTTGTACGCCATGTTTAAGCAAAATAGACAACTTCACTTTGGTATAAGCATGTGATTTGAAATCGCCTATTTTCTAGTGATTGTGAACCACATCTATTATGCGATTTGAAATCGTAATCGCCAATTTTATGCGATTCTCATCACATAGCCGTTTATTTTAGGCCAATGACAGGCTTGCATATTTTGTTTGCATATGATTCTTAAATGTATTAATAAGACTCAGAATATTATTAGTTAAAATATAGTTCATATTAAGCGAGACGGTACTTTATTTTAAATGTTATTTTTTTTATTTCCATAATAACCCAATTAAAAATGTTAGATATACTTTTCTGTTCTTTCGGTAGCCTTTGTAATTGTTTGGATACATAAATATGATAACTATTATTTCAGCTTAGTTTTCAGATTTGACAAAAAAAAAGTACAGTGATATTATTTGTAAGCTGCCAACCTGTTAATAAATTTAATAGCTTCAAGTGGACATTTCGATATCTAATGTTACATGGTTAAATTACTAAAAAAAAGATAAATCCCACAAAGTATTATTTTCATTAAATTTTAACTAATGCATCAAATTTTTATTTTGTATGCTTAGGTTATTTCGTTCGAAATTCTTCAAATAAGCTACATACACAGAAAAAAATATTTCAAATAATTTTTTAATAAAATTATTAATTAACTTTATATTGGAATTTAATTATATGATTTATTAATATAATTAATTTTCTAATTGGTTTTCAGTTTTGTTTTTTAATAAATAGACAGCTGTTTATAAAATATAAAGAAAAATTAAATATTTGTCTATAAAAGTACAGAAATAAAATAAATTTATGTAAATGTTCAAAAATGTTCAGCTCATTGCATCTATTTAAGGAAAAGAAGTAATAATAATATCAATTATTCTAGTTATTAATATTATGATTTTGATGATTGGAGCAAAATCAATTAAAACTTAATTAATATTACAAATTTCGTAATTGAAGTCCACTTTTACTTTTTTCTGTGTATATAAAATATAACATTTTCCACAAACCCCTTAATGCACTTAGATTGTAGTGTCTAAAATGATAATTCATATTTCTATTAAATTTATAGGTATCAAAATATATAAATTTCCACACAGCAGATTTAAATATCCATGATGAAAAAGCTAAATAAAATGCAAGCAAAAAAAAGTGGTGTTAACTATGCACATAGAACACAAATCGGTAGAACTCTTTTTTTTTACATGTGTAGTTATATTCGCTATTACGGCCCATTCAGCCATTAAAACTAATTGCTGATTAAAGTGGCGCCAAAAATAAGATATTATTAATTAAGAATAAAGGATAAAAAGAAAAGGACAACAACAGTGTTGTTAAGCAAAGTTGGTACATTTGCACGATTTATCATCATTGTGACGATTTTGTGTATAAAAAGTATTTTGATGATTTTTACCTTAAATGATAAAAAAGATTTAGATTATATAAAACTACCTTCAACTTTGAAAAATTTTAAAAAATCGAAAAAATTACATTTGTTGAAAATAGTTGGAAGATTACGGATGAGGAATTAATTATCTTCAAAATGAAGTATATCCCGTTCCGTAATCTTCTCTAGTTCCGACAAAACTTAAAATTTTCACTTAAAAAGCTACTATCTTCAACTTTGAAATTTTTTTAAAAATCGAAAAACTTACATTTGTTGAAAATAGTTGGAAGATTACGGAAGAGGAATTAATTACCTTCAAAATGAAGTATATCCCGTTCCGTAATCTTCTCTAGTTCCGACAAAACTTAAAATTTTCTCTGAAAAAGGTACTATCTTCAACTTTGAAAATTTTTTAAAAATCGAAAAACTTACATTTGTTGAAAATAGTTGGATGATTACGGAAGAGGAATTAATTACCTTCAAAATGAAGTATATCCCGTTCCGTAATCTTCTCTAGTTCCGACAAAACTTAAAATTTTCTCTGAAAAAGGTACTATCTTCAACTTTGAAAATTTTTTAAAAATCGAAAAACTTACATTTGTTGAAAATAGTTGGATGATTACGGAAGAGGAATTAATTACCTTCAAAATGAAGTATATCCCGTTCCGTAATCTTCTCTAGTTCCGACAAAACTTAAAATTTTCACTTAAAAAGCTACTATCTTCAATTTTGAAAATTTTTTAAAAATATAAAAAATTACATTTGTTGAAAATAGTTGGAAGATTACGGATGAGGAATTAATTATCTTCAAAATGAAGTATATCCCGTTCCGTAATCTTCTCTAGTTCCGACAAAACTTAAAATTTTCTCTGAAAAAGCTACTATCTTCAACTTTGAAAATTTTTTAAAAATCGAAAAACTTACATTTGTTGAAAATAGTTGGAAGATTACGGATGAGGAATTAATTACCTTCAAAATGAAGTATATCCCGTTCCGTAATCTTCTCTAGTTCCGACAAAACTTAAAATTTTCTCTTAAAAAGCTACTATCTTCAACTTTGAAAATTTTTTAAAAATAGAAAAAATTACATTTGTTGAAAATAGTTGGAAGATTACGGATGAGGAATTAATTACCTTCAAAATGAAGTATATCCCGTTCCGTAATCTTCTCTAGTTCCGACAAAACTTAAAATTTTCTCCTAAAAAGCTACTATCTTCAACTTTGACATTTTTTTAAAAATCGAAAAACTTACATTTGTTGAAAATAGTTGGAAGATTACGGATGAGGAATTAATTACCTTCAAAATGAAGTATATCCCGTTCCGTAATCTTCTCTAGTTCCGACAAAACTTAAAATTTTCTCTTAAAAAGCTACTATCTTCAACTTTGAAAATTTTTTAAAAATATAAAAAATTACATTTGTTGAAAATAGTTGGAAGATTACGGATGAGGAATTAATTACCTTCAAAATGAAGTATATCCCGTTCCGTAATCTTCTCTAGTTCCGACAAAACTTAAAATTTTTTCTTAAAAAGCTACTATCTTCAACTTTGAAAATTTTTTAAAAATAGAAAAAATTACATTTGTTGAAAATAGTTGGAAGATTACGGATGAGGAATTAATTACCTTCAAAATTAAGTATATCCCGTTCCGTAATCTTCTCTAGTTCCGACAAAACTTAAAATTTTCTCCTAAAAAGCTACTATCTTCAACTTTGACATTTTTTTAAAAATCGAAAAACTTACATTTGTTGAAAATAGTTGGAAGATTACGGAAGAGGAATTAATTACCTTCAAAATGAAGTATATCCCGTTCCGTAATCTTCTCTAGTTCCGACAAAACTTAAAATTTTCACTTAAAAAGCTACTATCTTCAACTTTGAAAATTTTTTAAAAATATAAAAAATTACATTTGTTGAAAATAGTTGGAAGATTACGGATGAGGAATTAATTACCTTCAAAATGAAGTATATCCCATTCCGTAATCTTCTTTAGTTCCGACAAAACTTAAAATTTTCACTTTAAAACCACTACCATCAACTTTGAATATTATAAAAAAAAATAAATAAATTTAAATTTTTGGAAAAGTGTAAAAAGATTACGATAGCGGAAGATATTACCTTCAAAATGAGGTATATCCCGTTCCGTAATCTTCTTTATTGTTAACATAACTTAAAAATAACCATGAGAAACTCTTGGTTTTAAAGTGTCACAAATATGTTCACGTATTAAGAATTTGTCCCAAATACAAAAATATTTGTTAAATATGTCTCAAATACGAAAAAATATTTGCAAATATGTAATGACGTAACAAATTACGTCGAAACATATTTAACTCGGCATATTTATTTTCACCCACTTGACTTATGAAGCAAAATATGGTAAAAAGTTATTATTTTTTTTTTTTTTATGTCAAAATTTTAAATATATACAAAAATTAATTTGAAATATTTTTTTTATATTTTTTATGTGTTCATATTAAAAAAAAAATGAAATTGAAAAAAGATTCGGCTGTGCCGAATCTTTGATACCCTTCACCATATTACCATCTTACCATCTTATCGACATCATATTACCATATTACCGACAATTAATAAAATTTTCGCCTTAACGTATGCTTGCATATTTTCTAAATCTAAATTTTTTTCAAACTACGAAAATTTGAATATGAAAAAAAAAAAAACAATCATAACAGGCTTTGCTTTTAAAAAAGAAACAACAACAATTCCATATATATTTATTTTTGTATGTACAAACTGACTGAATACACAAAGAACAACAACAACACTGTTATTCATTATATTACTTCTGTTGCTAACTAAACTACTTGTCTATACAAAAAGCAAAAAACGTCACTAATAGTCATTACAATGCTTAATATACATGTTTGTGTATGTATTTATGTATATTCTTAACAGATATGTTTTAGTTTTTAAAAATAAACAACTACAATTCCATATCTATTTATTTTTGTACAGACTGCATATACAAAGAACAACAACAACAACACTGTTATTCATCATATTACTGCTGTTGATAACTACACTACTTGTCTATACAAAAAACAAAAAACGTCACTAATAGTCATTACAATGCTTAATATACATGTTTGTTGGTGTATTTATATTCTTAACAGATTTGTTTTTGGGCCATAACTCTGTTGATTATGAACGAATTTGGTTTATTAAAAAAACCGAAATTTTATAAAAATATTTATGACTGATCTATATAAAAATAAAAATCTGTAGCTTGAACAAGGGCTTCAAAAATAAAAAAAATCGTTTTCCCCGATATCTCAGTTATTACTGAACCGATTTATTTCATTTTTTCAGAACAAAAATTCAGAAAATAATTTTCGAGCCCCCTTTAAAAATTCGAAGTCCCTGGTATATGCAGAGGCTTCAGAAACTAAAAAACCGGTTCTAAAAACCGGTTTTTAAAGCATATCTCCATCATTTATAAACCGATCTTCCTGATTCAAAAAACTGAAATTTTATAAAAATATTTGTGACCGATCTGTATAAAAATAAAAATCTATAGCTTAAACCAAGGCTTCAAAAAATAAAAAATGCGTTTTGTCCGATATCTCAGTTATTACTGAACCGATTTATTTCATTATTTCAGAACAAAAATTCAGAAAAAGATGTCCGAGAATTCTTTGTAAAAACGAAGTCCGTAGTGTATACAGAGGCTTCAGAAACTGGAAAACCGGTTCAAAAAACCGGTTTTTTGAACATATCTCCGCATTGTATGAACCTATCTTGCTGAATTCCAATAGCAAAATTCTCGAAAGCATTTCCGATCGTTTGACATACATATTATATATGTCAGTTATCGGTGGGCTTCATAAACGCCATTTCAACCGACACACGGACGGACGGACGGACGGACGGACATTGTCCAATCGTCATCGCTTCTTACAAGGATTCCGAAAATATAAACTTTTTTGCTCTCCGACGAAAATTGTGGAAATTACAAACGGAATGACAAACTTATATATACCCTTTACACCTGTGGTGAAGGGTATAAAAATATTTTATATACAAAACTTCTAAACTAAATGAGTCTCTACTATAAAATTTTGCAGGCGTTTGGATGGACGAGAGTTGTGTTAACATTATACAATTTTTTAAGAATTTTAAAAATATCGTTTCTGAAGATATAAAGGTTTAAATTTTATAAGTCTAGTTTTAACCTTTGAACTTTTGAATTAAATTAACTTGAGATATATTCATTTGATTTTTATATGTCTAGTTTGACCTTTTGATTTAAGAAAACATTATATATATCGTTATAAAGCTAATATCTTTGTCTTTAATATGACACTAAAATTAGATATCTACCATGTATAGTTTAGAAGTTATTAGCAATTAAGAAATTTTACAGTTTTTGCTTTTTTTTTTTTTGTTTTTTAAACCGTCATATTTTTTGACCAAAAAGGGACATGGGTCTAAAATTTTATGATTTGAGAAACACTTCCAATCGCCAATATATGTAGTGAATTTCATAGGCATCGGAGATGTCAAGTCCGATTGCTGTCCGTTTTGACATGGAATCACTCTAATGTTTTATTTTTTATTTCTACGAAAATTTTTTATGCAATGATTTTTGATTAAAATCACATTTTTATTTAAGATTTTTTCTGGGATCATTAACATAAATGGTCGTTTAGCATCCTGTTGCAACCATCGTAGGAAGTTGAATTTTGTCCAACATTTTCAAAATGATGTCCGCTTTCATTATTTTAGGTACGTTAATATATAGCCAGCAAAAAATAATTTTGGACCAACCTAATATACATACATATGTATAGATATTGAGTGATTTGTTATCGATTAAAAAAACAACTAAAAATTATTTATAGACAACAAGCATGTCATAAAGTTTCTTACTAATATGTTAGTTTTTTATTTCGTTTACTTTGGGAAAATATTTCTACATTTTAAACATTCATATCGTCATCATGCTTGTCAAGTGATTTTTACTCTTACCTCTAGTAATTTCTCTTAGCATTTATTGAGACGGATTTTAAAACAACAATTGTCATTGTGTTGTTGTTCTGTGATTCATACTTTTATGTTGTCAATAGCTGTGTTACTAAGACTATTAGAAGTCATTAATAAAATGTGTCTGTGTTATCGATAAATTATGAATTGAAGTTGATAGTGGACCAAAAAGAAAACTATTGTACTATAAAATATGAAAATAATCTAAAATTATATTTCTTTATATGAAGAATGGATGCGTATTAGCGTAAAAACCTAATTTTTCAAACTGCGTTTTTTTTTATTACATTTATTGCTTTAGTAAACAATTTACATATCGAGGGCTTATATTCAAAAAGGACTATCTGCAGATTTCCAAAATTACTTCTTTGACGTCAACAACTTTTTTTTGTCAATTTTGAAAGGAAAAAAGAAATCTAACACATTTTTTTTTTTTTTTTTTTTTTTGCATTTTTATTTTTGGGCTTTCTACAACACATACAATTTTTATTAAGGAAAAACGGACTATCTACATGTTTTTATTCGATTTTCGAAGGAATGTAATGTAAAAAATCTATAAACAGCGTTTTTAATGTGTTTTGTTACATTTGAGTTGTTGATAAGTAATTTAATACAATTTTAATCAGTTTAAATTTTTTTTGCAAAACTTTTCGCATCCAAATGTTTTTTTGCAGTGTTTATTTATAATTTAAATTATGAACGAATTTTTATTCTTTGGAGTGCTCACTCTTTATATTTTACAATTGTAACGTTTGAAAATGGTCCATCTGATCATCAAACTTGTTTTTTTTTTTTATCTCTTGATTTGCCATAAATTTAATATATTGTTTAATTTTTTCAAACAAATTTATCTTTTAGACCTTTTATTTTCGATAAAAAAAAGGGCTACCTGAACATTTTATTAGAAATATTGAACATTTGTTAAGAAAAAAAGGGCTATCTACCATAACTTCGCGAATAATGAGCTTAAAAGAATTATTTTTATGTGTGAAATTTAGTAGACATATCATGAATACATCGTAGAAGACCTCATTGCAAAATATTGAAAAATGACTGAAAGAAACAGTTTTTATGCTCTCTTCAACAATTGAGATTTTTGTAGATAGTTCTTTTTTGAATATATGCCGTCGATATAATTATATAAAAATAAATAAAAAATCCGTAAATTTCAACGAAAAAATTACTTTAGACACGATTTTATGAAACAAAAATTTTTTTCACACTAATTTTTATAAAGATTTTAGGTGTTCCAATACATTATTGGAACTTCAGAATAAGAAGAAGACATTTTAAATCAAATTAAGGACAAGTAAAAGGGCATAACTATATCAATAATTTTAATAATGTAAGATGACTTTTTTTATACATATTTTAAATCACTATCCTGCCCTAATATATACAAAAATTATAATAGGAATTATTGAAAAAAGTATTTAATTTTTTTTAACAAAAACATTGCAATCCTCACCGCACATACAAATACATAACAAATCCAATATTGTGTTCGATAATACAAAAAATAAAAGTTCTTTATATAAATACAATATAATAAAATTTTATTTAAGAAATATCACAAGAGCTTGTATATTTCAGTATACTTAGTTTATCATGACCCATTTATATCGTTTTTTTTTTTTTTTTTTTGACATTTTCCAAATATTACACACATAATATATATGCCGTATATCTTTATAAATGAAAAAAATTTTATCTATTTTTGGCAATACATCAACACTTAATTTTTTTTTTTTTTTTTTTTGTTTTTGTAGAATTTATCTAAATTTAAGCAAACGAGTTAATTTGGAACACCATACTTCTCGAGGTGTAGAAATAAAATCAATACTAAAAATATAGAATGCTATACACTAACCAACCACCCACTTAATCCTCTTTAATTTTTTACCATAAAACACTCATACATAACATATCTTTATGTACATTTAGATGGCCTCGCTTTTTATGGAGTAATATAAAATGAAATTTCTGTTTTTATACCCTACACCACCATTGGTGGTTGGTAAATATGATAAATATTTCAGTTTATCATCTTTACCTCAAAGCTGGCAAAACTACGAGTAAATAAAGCCACGTATCATAAAAATTTATGCACAAATCTTGATTGGATTCAAAGTTAAGTTAGGATACCCATGCATACCTACAGTTAAGTGGAGATACACTAGTGGGCAAACAATTTTTTTTTTTTTTCGTCTTAAATAAAAAAAAAATAGGTTAATTAGATGAAATTTCACGTGCTAAACAAGAATCAGCTTTTACTTTTTTTCTATCACGTTTTGATTTTTTTTTTATGGATATGACCACTATGACCCCGCCTTTAGGAAGTCATGGTATAATATTTATCAAAATCGTGTAAACGGTTCTTGAGTTATAGTCCAAATTGTACAAACCATTCTAGAGTTTTAAAGTCTGACCGCTGAATAAGGTGATGATATTTGTCATGCCCATAAAAAAAATCAGCACGTGATAGAAAAAAAGTGAATGCAGATTCTTGTTTAAGTCGTCAAAATCCACCTACTCCACCTTGTTTCAAGAAAAAATAAAAAAAAAAACATTTTTTTTGTTTTTGCCCACCACTGTATTTCTACTGAATTGTATGTAACATGGGTATTTTTACTTAACTGCGAATAAAATCAAGATTTGTTCATCAATTTTGAAGATACATGCCTTATTTTATTCGCAGCATTGCCAGCTTTAAGATAAAATGATAAACTGAAACATTTTTGATGCTTTCACTTTTAAAAAGGAATTTTAGTAACAAAAAAATCTAAAATTTTGCATAAAAAAGTTTTTTTCGGACACTTATTTTAAAATAACTTTGAAACTATTGACCAATAAAAAAATGAAGTGGAAGATTTAAAGATATTTTTAGTCCGCATTTTTTTTTTTTTTTTTTTTTTTGTATCACTTTGATCAATCGTACACACCGTTCTTGAGTTATGAGGAAACATACTAGAGTAATGGCCTTACTATGGGCGAAATATTAGACACGCCCATAAAAAAATCCAGACCTGATGGAAAAAAACTGAAAGCAGATTCGTGTTTAGCACATCAAAATGCATAAAGTTCAACTATTCGTCTTTAGGTGAGGATTTTTTGTCGACCAGTGTAATTGGAGTTTATTTAACTGATTATTATAAATTCGTTTTAAATATCCCGTACATAATTGTAAAGAAAAAATTTAGACGTATTAAATACGATTTATTACGTTTATTTTTAATATATTTTTATTCTTCTACAAAAAAAAAATTCAAAATTATCAACATTTTAAAGTTAGAAAAAAAAGTTTTTATATGTTTATTTATTTCTGTGCATATTATTTCGATTTTCGTACTTTTTCAAGCGCATAATTTTTTTTTTTTTTTTTGCATATTTAAATTTTTCCTGATCACTTGCTTAAAATAAATTATTTATTTTATTCGAAAATTGCATATAAAAAATTCGATTTATTCGTTATTCGAAAGACCATTTTTAAATTCTTCGAATAATTATTCGTAAAAATAGTTTCAATAATTTAATTAATTATTCGAATGAATACCCTACTATATACATAGTTGAATCGTACAAGCTCTACACATACAGTGCTGTGCAGAACATAAGCAACAAAATTAAAGTTATCCTAAATGTTGAATTATTTTTGGAAGCACAATTTAAAAAATTATGACTTTTCAGTGCATGTAAAAGGACTTCCGCTAAAATCTTCGTTCAGATATTATTATAAATAAATAGGTAACACGTCATAAAAACGGATAAGTCTACATAGATATGTTATAGAGTCTCTAATGTTTAATATATACTATACTCAAAGTCCATTGAAAACATTTAAAGGATTTACAGGCTAAGCAATATGGCACTGCTCACTGAAAAGCTTAAAAGGTAAATTTTTTATTTCTGTTTTTATGCAAGAAACAATTTATAATTTCATATAAATACGTTGCTTTCTTACTGAAATTAAAAAATTAATCGTATTAAAAAAGAAAAGTACTATATTTAATTTAAAACAATATTTATATGTATCCACTATGACCGAATCCGCAACGTCGCGCAACCCAGTATACTGTCAAGGTGTACATCTTAAACCGCACAGTTCCAAAAAAATATTTTGGGCAGAGAAACGATGTAATAAAACTAAGTCTTTTTCTTAGAAATCTAATGAAATTTTGATATTTTTATTAAAAAGCACAGAAATTTCGTCATACATAGAGAAATATCTTCTTTAATTCAACCATTTTGCATGGAAAAAATGCGAAATATATTTTAAAACTTTTGAAGGATTGGATTAAACGTCATTGCTTATAATTTTTGCTTAACATTTTAAACCATGTGGTCTAACACTCAAACGCAAGATCTGTGCAATATTTTTTATGCAGCTTCAAGATTAGTGCAGTCCAAAGTGTTGTTTAGTCAACAAATTCAAATGGAAATCATTCCAGAGAAATCAATTAACAATTTAATCGCATTAAAACTACTAAAATTTACGGAAAATGTAAAATATAGAACAAAATGAAGCAAGATATTAATATGTTGCTACTGTTGTGCACACTCTTATATAAAGATTGTAGTGTTTTATTGCAGTTTTTATTAATAGACAAAATTAAAGTTCTTTAAATGCTAGTGTTTTTTTTAATCCTTAAATATGTATATAATTTCTTAAAATTATTTTTGTTGTAAACCAAATATTCTAAAAAATAAAACTATTCTTAGGTTTACCCTAATTTGTTGCTTTTGTTCTGCATAGCACTGTAAGTCGAATCACAAAACATTTTTTGTAAAACTTTATTTATATTTTTTACCATCTTCGTTGTTTTTTGTTTTTATGTTAATATTATCGTAATTTAAATTTTGTATGTATATTTTAATATTTTTATAGAATATAAAAATATTAGGGTCACTCTTGGATAAGTTTTATATAACAATGAATGCGCTTTCCAAATAAATACTTTCTAAAGGATATAACATTTTCTGTGTTACTTTAGGAGGAAAAGTGCAAATAATTTCGAAAAACTAAAAAAACATTTCAGCGCAGGTACGATCAGCAGTAGGGCCGAAATATTTTGGAAAACTTCATAAACTATACTAAGATTAATTTTCAGGGAGGAAACTAAGACTGATCTTTTCTGTGAGGCGCCTTAATATACATAAGTCAGCAATTTGACAATTTTAATATACATATACTTTTTTATAGAAGCACTTTTTGCTGGTAATCGATAGAAATGGTGATGGTGGTTGAATTAACTTTTCTTTTGTCGAAGCAACACACAACATGCGTAAGCACTTGTCAATGAACTTTGAAAGAATTTGTTACAAATATTTCGTGTGGGAATTTTTTTATTATAGTCATAGTGACGACACACAACATAGAATAGAACTAGAAGTTTATGTGAGAGCCACCCTATACTAAATTTTCAAAAAATTTACTCATTTTTTTGAAAATACAAAAACAAAATATATGTGACTACATGTATTTTGTTTTTGTATGAATTAGGTTTCTGACAATTGAATTAGGTTTTTTTCTCTAACATAAATATCTAGTTGTTAATCTATGACACACAATTTAAATAAATTCGTCTTTTTTATTCAGATTTAATGAAAATATGGGATTTTCTAATCATACTTATATACTTATGTATATTGCAGGAAAGGTGACACAGATAAAAATAATTTTATATTTCGATTGAAATGCTTGTTCATAATTAAGTAATAAACACCACTTACTGTCTAACTTATTTAAAGCTAAAATGATAAACTCTCTGAAAGGTAAACATGAAGGCAGTTTGTTTTCCATTCATTAATTAATCAAGAACCATTTAAGTTCTGCAAAAATATATGACATTTCTTTGACTGATAAAAAATTTTTACATTGACAATACATTTTTAATATGACCCAAACCTTGCGTGAAACGTAAAATGTTGGTTGGATATTAGTGAACAATTTCAATAATTAATAAAAATAAAGAACAAAAAGTATGTACCATTTTTTACTTTAGTTTAAAAAAAGTAAGGAAATTTGTGACATAATTTGCAATTTAAAGGCATGATTAGTAAAAAATATTGACAATCGACAGAATAATTTATTTGTATGTATGTATTTTGTTTTAGCTAGCAACTCAAACTTCTTATCAGGGCCATAAAAGAGCCAACGATAAGATAAGGAGGCAATAGCTGGCTGGGTATCAGCCACAAACCAATATTTCGGAAAAAGTTAAAATCATCATAAAATAACATAAAATATACAAGTACAGAAATAATAGGTATATGTATATGAAATGTTGATTTTAAATATTTTTTTAGGTATTATTCGAATAAAAACTAAAATAAAATTTAATACAATGTACTATATATGTACATATACATAAGTATAATTAACTTACCTATTACTTTGTTGTTGTTTATATATTATAATTGTTTATATTTTTGCGATTGTTGACATTTTTAATAATCGTTGTCAAATTTGTATTTTTTTAATTTATTTTTTTTTTTTTTTCGTTTTTTTACACGACTGTGTTTATTATAAAGAATTTCTTTTAAGACAAAATATACTTGTTTTTATTTTTTTAATGTGCACACTCTTTTTTTTTTATTTTTATTTTTGAACCACAACCAACGAAAATCACGTTTATATGAAGCACGTTCACGTAATTTCTAAATTATGTGCAAAAATTCTTTTTCAATTCTTTCGTTATTTCTCAACGAAGTTTCCTCTATCGAATTTCTTTTCGTTTTGTTATGTACATATGTATGTATATAATAACACTTTCGATTTCTAGATTATAAATTATTTGTTTTTAAAATATATATTTTTATTTTCAAATTTAACTTCTATAAAATATTATAATCTTTTTTTAATAGACAATTCAACCTGAACTTATTGGTTTTAATGCCACACTAAATAATATTTATTTTGTCTAAGATAATTGATTTTTTTCTTGCTCTCCTTTGCCACTAATTTTAAGAGAAAAACGTGCGCCTTTTTAGTTAGTTAAATAGAGTTTTTTTCTTTAACTTTACTCTTTTATTTCTTATCATCTCTTTTTATATAATTTACTGACACATAGTTGCAAAAAAATGTATAATAATAAAAAACAGCTCTTGTAAATACTAAAAAATCTTAAATAAAATTTTGATATAAATCTACATACATATTTCTTTCCAAATAATAAGCACATTTGGAATAAAATATTAAGTTAATTATAAACACTTGTTATTTATAAATTTAATTTTTCTGCAAAATAGGAATTTTCAATTTTCTAAAAATCTACAATTGAAAATTAATTACATTATTTTAAAAAATTTTCAAGTTTTTACTTCTCCTGTCGAAACTAAAAACAAACGAAACATACATATTAGCATGTAGGAAAATTTCGAATTACTTATTAACCACTCAGATCTTAATTTGGCCCAAACGTGTTTTTTGTCACTTTAATCCCTTTTAAATATTTTACCAAAATATACAGCCATGTTAAATATTCTATAGCATTAGATTTGTACTAACTTCTATTATAAGAATTTCCATACCTTTTACACATAAAATTCTACTAATAAAAATAAAATATTCGAAAAAATACGAAAAGTAAGGATTTAAATAATGTATTAATGTTAGTGTATTTTGGTTCATACAACTACTTTCCATGATGTACAAAATACTCATACAATTTCTATTGTTAATGCAAAAATTAATGTACTATATTTATATACATAACATACATATGTATGTATTGATGTACACAAAATTAGTTTTTTTATTTTATTTTTTGTACACTTTTCATTCGTCTTTAAATAAAGAAATAAAAATATTTAGACAAGCTGATAAAAATGTATTAAATGTAGAAAAGAACTAACTAAACAAATGACAAATTGTTGTTGCTTTATTTGAATAAATAAAAGTGTTGTAGCAGACAATTTGATTTGAGTGTCTTTTAAAAAATAGCAACATTTATTTAAGTGATAATAATTTGATAAAGCTTTATTTATTTATTTCACTTGGTTCGAAACAAAAATAAATGTTTCTTTTTTCTTTCTAAAATTTCTGTGAATTAATTTGCCATTTAGCACTGGGGTGATTAGACTTCTCTTATAGTATTATTATTGTTATTGACAACAACAGTGATGAACAAGTGGTACATTTGCATTTCAATTTGTACGATTGAGTAATGAAACATTTTAACTATTATGGACATTATTTCAGTTTAATTTATTTTTTGTTTTTAAATTTTAAAAGTGTTTATGGTATATGTATATTTATGTATGTATGTACGAATTTCGTATAAAAGGAATTTTAAAATATTTAGTTCTTAATTATCAATATCTAAAATTAACCAATTAAAAATAAACGGGTACTCATTAAATTCCCTAACTCTATTAAAATCGTAAATATTTCCAATACTATATACTATTTATCCGATTGCAAAGACAGGTGCCAATTAAAAGCTCTTTTAATTGTGCATTTATAAAAATAAAATAAAAAATAATAAGTTTCATAAACACAACTTTTTTAAATATTTTGTAATATTTTAAATATTTTGTGTGGGCATATTTTTTCTCAATTGCCGACCTTCGGCCTTCCGTTTTTAACTCTGTGGTATGTCCAAAAGCGGCTTTGCTAACGTCATTCATTCTTTTTACCCAACCTTTTTACAAAAAATTTTTTTGATACGAGTTTCTTAGGGAATTTCGATTTTCAAAGTCCTATAACTTCCAAAATATTTAATTGAATTTTAACATCATTATTTTCACCGTTAAAAGTACTATGAATGGCGAAAAAATCAAATAAATCGGAGCTGAATCAGGGTGGTCTTTTTATAGCTATTGGGTAATATTAAGTTTGTAAAAAGTAAGATTTTTCGATATTAAAAGTATGATATGGATTTTGCATCCCTGAAGTGTATACACAATTCTACTCTTTTTTATTATAAATACTTTAATATTTGTTATTTTATTTTGTTGTTTAACATTAATTTCACTTTACAAACACCATAATTATAATACAAATGGATTTACAACATATGTATGTATTATTTTTTTAATTTTTTATTTATATGTTTTATGATAACGGTAGTTAAATTTATCACTACATTGGTAGTTTCTTTCAAGAATTCAGATTTTTTGGGAACTTTAAAGAGGATGAACGTTGTTTATGTACATGATAAAATTGTATGTACATACACACATACATATGTATGTACTTGGTTTTCGTAGCCCAATTTAGAGTACTGTGTACAAATTGTTGAAGGAAAATCAATATTTTTGTTATTTAGCTAACTTTGGGCATTATACAATGTTTTTATTTTGAAAATTTTCACATCTTCTTAAAATTTTTATAATGCACTGAATTTTTTCCGTTTTTTTTTTAATGAAAACTACTTATGTATATTTAACAGAACTTTTTTTATTACTTCATA
Organism: Protophormia terraenovae; assembly: GCA_951394005.1. Lineage (NCBI taxonomy): Eukaryota > Metazoa > Arthropoda > Insecta > Diptera > Calliphoridae > Protophormia > Protophormia terraenovae. The sequence continues at coordinate 153,023,956 of OX596074.1, forward strand.
TAATTTGTTTAATATTTTTCACTTAAACGCGTACTTTTTTTCAATTGAGCGACAAATCACACATTCCAAAAGAGTTTCGTTAAAAGACTGATGAAAAGAATTTTAGTATAGCAATTTTTTTGTTGTTGTTTTGTTTATTTAACGTGATTCTCTTTTATAAGAGAAAGACCTCGTTTTACTCTAACGAAGCGTGGCGCCATCTAGCTTTGGTATTAATAATATACGATAAAACCCAACCACATACCAGAGATCTGCGCCGACAGGCTTTAAGCCGGCGTGTCGAGACGCCGGAGATTTTTCAAGAGCCGCCACCGCCGTGAAAATTTCGGCTAAAAGCCAAATCAAATACAGCAGCCGATTTTGGTCAAACTTTAAGTAAATTCAATGTAAAACCTTAAGGCCGGGTTAGTTGGTTGTTTATGTGATGCTGATGTTACGTTTATTTACGGGGAGAATTTTGTGCAATTATCCAAAATTAAAAACGTGACATATGTTTGTGACATTTGTTAAATTTTATCATGATAAAGATTTGTCTAATGTAGACTGAATTTGTCAGTGTTATTGCAGCGTTAAAAGAAAATTGTCAACGCTCGAGCTTTGACAACTTTGTCTTGATAATGCTAGGTAAAAGACGCCATCTTGATTGTTGTTGGTACTTTTGGCATGGTTTATTATGACATACGTTTTCCCCTATAATTGATAGAGATAAAAAATTATCTGCAACTCAAACAAAAATTTGACGTTTGTCTTGATACATATTTCTCTAATATAGACTCGACGTAATTGTTTGAGCATTTAATTATTTTTGTTCATTTATTTCTTTGTTTATTTAGTGATTTTTCCTTTTTATTTCGTTTTTTCTTTTATTTTGTTAAATATTTGTTTATTTGTAAGAAAAAAGTGATTATTTGGCAACACTTCTAACAACTGTCACGGAACAATGCATAGTATAATAATAAAGTATACTTGTAAGACCAGCTGTTTTACAATTTTTTCATTGGCAAACCTCGCGGTACTGTCAAATTGTTTTTGTATTCACATGTAAAATATTTTTTGAGTTTTTTTTTTCTTGCTCTCTTTCGTTCTCTCATTTTTCCGTTCAAAGCATTCTGACATTGTGGGCAGTAGTTTTACACTAACAAAATACAAGCAATTTTTGTTTTTGTAGATGTGCGAGTACTTTATTATTTTACTATGGGAACAATGCAAGAAAATTCTGTTTTCAACAGAATCAGACATCATATCACATCAACGTCAAGTTTCAATAATTTTTCGCATTACAATACAAGCAATATAAATGACCAGCTGTTTCTTTCGCGAGAGGAAACGTCACATAAACAACCAACTAATTCACGCTTTAGCCATAGTATAATAATAAAGTACTCGCACATCTACAAAAACAACAATTGCTTGTATTTTGTTAGTGTAAAACTACTGCCCACAATGTCAAAATGCTTTGAACACAAAAATGAGAGAATGAAGGAGAGCAAGAGTAAAAAAACTCGAAAAAAATTTTACATATGAATACAAATCAATTTGACAGTACCGCGAGGTTTGCCAATGAAAAAATTGTAAAACAGCCGTTCTTACGAGTATACTTTATTATTATACTATGGCTTTAGCATTACAATACATGCAATATAAACGATCAGCTGTTTACTTTGCGGGAGGAAACGTCACATAAACAACCAACTAATTCACGCTTTAAGCGTGAATTTTGACGATGATGGTTTTGCAGCTGATGGTTTTAGTTTGTAGGCAAGAGGTGTAAAGAACCAAGAGGGGTAAGAAATCAAACATGAATCGTGATTTCGTGTTTGTTTTTTATGTTTCTTATTTACAGCATTCGCACTTTTCTTATGTTGCTTTATTTATCTTCGCTTTTCAGAGTGTAAAGATCGTCGCTATGATGCAAGGCAAATTTATTTATCAGGTAAAGTCAGTTAATCAGCTGATTTGTTTTTTACTTTGTTTTGAATATTGCATCTGTTAAGGCTCAACTACATAGAATACTTTGGCTTCAACTGCGACTGACAGCTACGCAACACATAAATGATATTAATCCAGTCGTTGGATTATTTTGTTATTAAAATTTTATATAATAAAATATAAAAATGTAAAAATTCTATTATGTTCTCAGTTGAAATAATGAATTGCAAATTAAAATATCAGACTTAACGAAAAAATATTAAAATAAGAATAAAACAACCGACAAAATATATTTACGTACTTCGACACTTCAAAGTTGAACATTTTTCATCTTTGAAGTACTTCACGCAGAAGTTTGGCGTACTGATTTGGTTCCGCTCAATATAAATGCATGTATTTAACTTAGCTGTCAGTCGCAGTTGAAGCGAAAGTATTCTATGTAGTTGAGCCTTCAAACTTTGCTTACGTTTACCAAAGAACAAAGCGGGCCGGCAGCCAGTCGCCGCATAATTTTTCTAGCCGTCGCCGACGCTGACTCATACCGGCTAGAAAGGCTGAACAAAATACAAATAAAAATTTACTTAAAATTGCATATGTTAAACGGAAATATTAGTTTCTAGTAATATACATACGAAATGTACTTAATTTATGTAATATAATACAAAAAACACTTTGAGCTGACAAATAAGCTGCCGCCGATATGACCTTGTCAAATTCGCCGTCGCTGATATAAATAGGATAAGCAGCCGCCGACAATTTTGCGTAGGCTTGGTTCTCTGATGCTTACTTTATTATACCCTTCACCACAGGTGTAAAGGGTATATATAAGTTTGTCATTCCGTTTGTAATTTCCACAATTTTCGTCGGAGAGCAAAAAAGTTTATATTTTCGGAATCCTTGTAAGAAGCGATGACGATTGGACCATGTCCGTCCGTCCGTCCGTCCGTGTGTCGGTTGAAATGGCGTTTATGAAGCCCACCGATAACTGACATATATAATATGTATGTCAAACGATCGGAAATGCTTTCGAGAATTTTGCTATTGGAATTCAGCAAGATAGGTTCATACAATGCGGAGATATGTTCAAAAAACCGGTTTTTTGAACCGGTTTTCCAGTTTCTGAAGCCTCTGTATACACTACGGACTTCGTTTTTACAAAGAATTCTCGGACATTTTTTTCTGAATTTTTGTTCTGAAAAAATGAAATAAATCGGTTCAGTAATAACTGAGATATCGGACAAAACGCATTTTTTATTTTTTGAAGCCTTGGTTTAAGCTATAGATTTTTATTTTTATACAGATCGGTCACAAATATTTTTATAAAATTTCAGTTTTTTGAATCAGGAAGATCGGTTTATAAATGGTGGAGATATGCTTTAAAAACCGGTTTTTAGAACCGGTTTTTTAGTTTCTGAAGCCTCTGCATATACCAGGGACTTCGAATTTTTAAAGGGGGCTCGAAAATTATTTTCTGAATTTTTGTTCTGAAAAAATTAAATAAATCGGTTCAGTAATAACTGAGATATCGGGGAAAACGAATTTTTTATTTTTGAAGCCCTTGTTCAAGCTATAGATTTTTATTTTTATATAGATCAGTCATAAATATTTTTATAAAATTTCGGTTTTTTTAATAAACCAAATTCGTTCATAATCAACAGAGTTATGGCCCAAAAACAAATCTGTTAAGAATATAAATACACCAACAAACATGTATATTAAGCATTGTAATGACTATTAGTGACGTTTTTTGTTTTTTGTATAGACAAGTAGTTTAGTTATCAACAGCAGTAATATGATGAATAACAGTGTTGTTGTTCTTTGTATATGCAGTCTGTACAAAAATAAATAGATATGGAATTGTAGTTGTTTATTTTTAAAAACTAAAACATATCTGTTAAGAATATACATAAATACATACACAAACATGTATATTAAGCATTGTAATGACTATTAGTGACGTTTTTTGTTTTTGTATAGACAAGTAGTTTAGTTAGCAACAGCAGTAATATAATGAATAACAATGTTGTTGTTGTTCTTTGTGTATTCAGTCAGTTTGTACATACAAAAATAAATATATATGGAATTGTTGTTGTTTCTTTTTTAAAAGCAAAGCCTGTTATGATTGTTTTTTTTTTCATATTCAAATTTTCGTAGTTTGAAAAAAATTTAGATTTAGAAAATATGCAAGCATACGTTAAGGCGAAAAATTTATTAATTGTCGGTAATATGGTAATATGATGTCGATAAGATGGTAAGATGGTAATATGGTGAAGGGTATCAAAGATTCGGCACAGCCGAATCTTTTTTCAATTTCATTTTTTGTTATGTTTATACCCTTCACCACAGGTGTAAAGGGTATATATAAGTTTGTCATTCCGTTTGTAATTCCCACAATTTTCGTCGGAGAGCAAAAAAGTTTACATTTTCGGGATCCTTGTAAGAAATGATGACGATAAGACCATGTCCGTCCGTCCGTGTGTCGGTTGAAATGGCGTTTATGAAGCCCACCGATAACTGACATATATAATATATATATCAAACGATCGGAAATGCTTTCGAGAATTTTGCTATTGGAATTCAGCAAGATCGGTTCATACAATGCGGAGATATGTTAAGAAAACCGGTTTTTAGAACCGGTTTTCCAGTTTCTGAAGCCTCTGTATATACTAGGGACTTCGTTTTTACAAAGAAGTCTCGGACATTTTTTTCTGAATTTTTGTTTTAATTAAATAAATCGGTTCAATAATAACTGAGATATCGGACAAAACGCATTTTTTATTTTTTAAAGCCCTGGTTTAAGCTATAGATTTTTATTTTTATACAGATCGGTCACAAATATTTTTATAAAATTTCGGTTTTTTGAATCAGCAGGATCGGTTTAAAAATGGCGGAGATATGCTTTAAAACCCGGTTTTTGAAACCGGTTTTTCAGTTTCTGAAGCCTCTGCATATACCAGGGACTTCGAATTTTCAAAGGAGGCTCGAAAATTATTTTCTGAATTTTTGTTCTGAAAAAATTAAATAAATCGGTTCAGTAATAACTGAGATATCGGGGAAAACGAATTTTTTATTTTTGAAGCCCTTGTTCAAGCTACAGATTTTTATTTTTATATAGATCAGTCATAAATGTTTTTATAAAATTTCGTTTTTTTTAATAAACCAAATTCGTTTATAATCAACAGAGTTATGGCCCAAAAACAAATCTGTTAAGAATATAAATACACACACAAACATGTATATTAAACATTGTGATGACTATTAGTGACGTTTTTTGTTTTTTGTATAGACAAGTAGTTTAGTTAGCAACAGAAGTAATATAATGAATAACAGTGTTGTTGTTGTTCTTTGTATATGCAGTCTGTACAAAAATAAATAGATATGGAATTGTTGTTGTTTATTTTTAAAAACTAAAACATATCTGTTAAGAATATACATAAATACATACACAAACATGTATATTAAGCATTGTAATGACTATTAGTGACGTTTTTTGTTTTTTGTATAGACAAGTAGTTTAGTTAGCAACAAAAGTAATATAATGAATAACAGTGTTGTTGTTGTTCTTTGTATATGCAGCCAGTTTGTATATACACACATAAAAAAATATATAAATATGGAATTGTTGTTGTTTATTTTTTAAAAGCAAAGCCTGCTATGATTTTTTTTTTATATATTCAAATTTTCGTAGTTTGAAAAAAATTTAGATTTATATATGTGAAAATATGAAAGCATACGTTAAGGCGAAAATTTTATTATTTGTCGGTAATATGGTAAAATGATGTCGATAAGATAGTAAGATGGTAATATGGTAATATGGTGGAGGGTATCAAAGATTCGGCACAGCCGAATCTTTTTTCAATTTCATTACAAATTCGCTTTGTTTCTAATCAGCTGGTTTTGACACAACTAACCAGCAAACCATTTAAAAAGTGCCTGTTGTTTTTTGTATTGTTGTATTTGTTGTAGAACTGACTTTACCTGATAAATAAATTTGCCTTGTACTAAGCATTATCAAGACAAAGTTGTCAGAGTCGAGCGCTGGCAATTTTCTTTTAACGCTGCAATAATACTGACAAATTCAGTCTACATTACTTTGAGTCTACATTAGACAAATTTTTATCAAGACAAACGTCAAAATTTTATCATGATAAAGAGTTGTCTAATGTAGACTGAATTTGTCAGTATTATTGCAGCGTTAAAAGAAAATTGTCAGCGCTCGAGCTCTGACAACGTTGTCTTGATAATGCTTGGTAAAAGACGCCATCTTGATTGTTGTTGGTACTTTTTGCATGGTTTATTATGACACACGTTTTCCCCTATAATTGACAGAGATAAAAAATTATCTGCAAATCAAACAAAAAATTTACGTTTGTCTTGATACAAATTTCTCTAATATAGACTCAACGTTAGACAAATCTTTATCATGATAAAATTTTGACGTTTGTCTTGTCAAAGTAACAAAAAAATTAAATTGTATATATTGCAATGTATTTCAATCAGTTGTTTTTTACACATAAACTACACGAAAGAGAGGCAAAAAGTTGTGTTGTTGTATTATTGCCACGACGATTATACCTGTTTAGTGTACCCTGTATTCACCTATACACCCAGCAGGTTACTAAAAGTGTCAATTTACCCACTTTTTAAGTGAAAACTTCAATAGTTTCTAGTTTTTTAATTTTAGTGAAAAATTGTATTTCAAATGAAAAGTCAAAATTTTAGTAAAAAATCAGATAATAGTAAAAATTAAGATTACTAGTAAAACAAAATAAAAAACTTAAACATTTTTTTTAACAGAATTCTGAAACATTAAATTTTAAATTTTAATATTTTTTATGTCTATTTTTTTAAGTGCTATATTAAAATTTTAATTACCATTTATATTATTTTTTATAGATTTTATGATTGTTTGTATACATTTGTTGTGAACATACGCATGTGCGTTGGTCTTTTACACATGTGTACAATCAACCCTTATCTGTCACACTTGTGTGTGATAAGAATTATTGAAGGGTTTTTGTGTATAATAAGAAAAGTACTTAAAATTATTTAGTCTAGTTAGTTTTAAGAAATTCAATATTAGTTCTTAAGGTTTTTACAATTATTAATAAAATCAGTGCTGATTTAGCATTCAAGAATGTCTTACAAACATTCAGAAACAAAAGAAGTGTTTTATTTGATTTCTTTTGTTCACATAGTCCTTCGAACAGGATAACGACCTATGGATGAACAATCCTAAAAAATAAATATTAAAATTAATATTTATGAAGTATTTTTAATATTTTGTACTTCGTAACGAATCAGTAAATTTACTGTGAGGAAGTACAATTAAAAGAACATTTTTTTTTAATAAAATGGATCTACCTGTAAGAGGCAAAGTGCAACAACAAAAAGTTAATGTTGTTACGAATAGCATCTATGTTGAAATATGCAGATGTTGCCTCAAACGTGGACATAAAATTGAGGACTGTGAAATATTTTTAAGTCTATCGTATGACAAAAAATTTTCATATATTTGGTCCCTGTTTAAATTTAACATAAATGATACGATTATGGATTTAGATTTCTATAAGTATGAAGAACTGCTTACCAATAAAAAAACTTTTAGAAACATATTTCGATGAGATTGAAATATGTTACTCTAAATGCAGCAGATTTAATATTGGCATCGCAACCAAATTTATTGAAGTAAAGCACAAATACCAAGATGTACTTCAAAAATTAATCGAGAAGATAAAATCATTTGAAATAATGAAAGAAGACGCCATATCAGAAGAAGTTAATCCATCAGATGAAACGAGTAGTAAAATAGGCAATAAAGAAGCTGTTACCGCTAATGGTGTTTCTCCTGTGGAAAATAGCACTAGTGAAGCCATAATAAAACAACAACCAGAAGAGAGAAGTATGGAAATCAAAAAGGCAAATGTCCAAGAGGAAGCTGACGATTTCCTAGATGAATTCTACTCAAGAGCTGAATGGATAGTTGACTGGTGTTTGAAATTAACATCAGGTAAAATAAACATATCCAAAAGATCGCTGGTAATTAAAAAACAATTTATTGAGACGAGATATGAGCAAATAAAAAATATGTTTGAAATCCTTGGAGGTTCCGAAAGCTCTCGTAAAGTGTGGTGGCAAATGTACGACGTGGACGAAGCATATTTTAGCGCTATAGAATTTATTGAAGGAAGTATGGAAGAGCCTTCAAAGCATATAGCAGGAAATGTAACGGAGAAGCCGGAAGAAGATAAAACGGAAGCTGTTTTAGAACCGGTTGTTGAGTCTACTGAAAGTCAAGAAGCTACAAAATTAAAACACGCCGAAACCAAGAAATCTGTAAACCCCAAAAAAGAAGCGCACGCATCAACAGTGCAGGAGGCAAAAGAACCTGCACCAGAATCAATGGAAGTTGATTCCAATTCAAAAAGTAATGAAGACGATGTAGCTGAACTTGTTAAAGATGAAATTCAATCATTTGCGTCTGTTGGTGAAGATTACAATGAAGTTTTGGCAGCACAAAGCAACAATTTTGAAGTTTGTCAATCTATAAACCAATACCCAGATATACCAAACGTAACTTTGGCATCGACTTCTGCAAATGTTTTAATCAACTCTAAAACCAACCACCCGTGGATAGATGGGAACAAATTGGCTACAGTTCCTAGTAATTATGAGGGTATTACCACCACATCAAATAGCAACAGCTACAATCAACATAAGCAGCAATGGCCAAATACTGATGAAAGGACAAATGTAGAAAATCTAAGACCTAGTGGGAGGCCGAAGCGTGATCCCGATCGCCTAAAATGTGTTTTTTCTTGTCTGGTGCCGATAATAGTTTCGGCCCTCGGCAGAATGTTCAAATTTATTTGAACATATTGATTATTTTTAGTTAAGTAGATACATAAGTAAAATTTTAATATTTTTTATGTCTATTTTTTTAAGTGCTATATTAAAATTTTAATTACCATTTATATTATTTTTATAGATTTTATGATTGTTTGTATACATTTGTTGTGAACATACGCATGTGCGTTGGTCTTTTACACATGTGTACAATCAACCCTTATCTGTCACACTTGTGTGTGATAAGAATTATTGAAGCAGACTATAAATATATAAAGATGTTGCACTGCCATATATTGTACTGCCAGTGCCAAATTTGTCGATGGCAGTACGGCTACTGCCACTTATTGTACTCAGAGAACCTATTATTCTCATCTCTAAGCAATTCATTCTTATATGCGTGTATACGTGTGTGCATGTATGTATACATCAGCGATCGCCAAAACACAAGCTCGCGTGCTTTTTATCTCTTTTGTTATGCTCTTGATAATAATAAAAAACACACAAAACAAGTCAGTCTCGCACGAGCATTCAAACAAGGAGGTTCTGTTACGCTTGTTGCTTGAGATACACTCATGAAAAATGTTTCATATCAAGTAAGACTAACTTAAAGATTTTTGTTTGTTTAAAATGATTTTTTTATTTCTTAATTAAGAAAAAACTATTATTTTTTATTATATTTATACTAAGAAATTACGGTTATAATTAACTAAAATTATTTTTTTATTATAAACCAAACATAAAAATTTTAAATAATCGTTCGTGTTGAGTTGAAATTTTTATTAAACGATACTTTTTAAAAAAAATTAAAATACTAAAATAATAGTTTTACATATTTTGGACAAAAAATAAATGTCAATCGTTATATTTTAATCAGGGAATATAAAAATAATGATTAAATCATAATTTTTACGATAATCATTGCGATTCCTGGTTATTACTATTCAATTTCTAAACTAGTAACATGTATTTCGAATTAAATTTTGAATTCACGTACCCAACAAACCAAGAAACGATACAGTATCATTAATGATATCATAATTTTAAAATTTTATCATAAAATATCGAAATTATTTTTTCCTTAGAAAAAAATTTCAAACATTTTCAGGAAAATAAAATTAAATTGAAAATATTTTTTATTAAAAGAATATTTTATGTAATGCATAATATGGAAATTATATTTTTACAGCTAAATTTAGTGGAATCGCAAAAAATAAATGAGAATAAAATAAAGAAACTAATATCAGCCCGGATTTAAAGGGGAATTGTCTTCGGATTACAAAAGTTTCGTATTACATAAAAAATGATTTGGAGCAGGATGAACTTTAGTTTGTTATGGTTATTTTATTAATTTTTGATAAAATATTTAGAATATTATATATTCACCCAAACTTAGCAGATATGTATGTATATATTCTGCAATATATTGCTAAATTATCGCGCTTAAACTTAAATTTAACAATATCATTACTAATATCGTTATTTTCAAAAATTATGATATCATTTTCGAGTGTACCTTTTAGAAAGCAACCTATATAATTTTAGAATTATAAATGATATCATTCTCGGGCTTTTATATCACCGAAATGATATCCTAATGATATCATTACGATATCATTTGGTTTGTTGGGTAGAAACTTTCAAAAGTAAATTACTATAAAAATAAAGTTATTTTTTTTGGTGTACAATTTCTTAATGGGAGAGTAAAACAAAACATACATAAAAATAATTGTGAATGTATGAGTGTGGCGATCGCTGGTATACATACATTGCCGAATCAAAAAACAAACTAAAAGAAGTCTTGTTTTCACAAAATTTATGTGCAAATAACCTGTGGAAAAGAAATTGTTACCGATTGTTATTTCCGCAGGTTATTTTCACATAAATTGTATGAAAACAAAACTTCTTTTAGTTTTTGATATTATTTAAACTGAATGTGTTTCACGAAAACAAAAACAATAACAATGTACACATATGTTTATGGGAATGTACCATATACATGTGGATGTTGCTTTTTCTTCTCTTTAATTCTCTCAGTTAACATCAGAGTGAGCACGAAGATTTAGCTTTCCCTGTTACCTAGCCCCCTCATCATAAAGAAGCAAAAATTTTTGTCAATTTTAAATACACTGTGTGCAACATCTTTATATATTTATAGTCTTTGATTGAAGGGTTTTTGTGTATATTAAGAAAAGTACTTAAAATTATTTAGTCTAGTTAGTTTTAAAAAATTCAATATTAGTTCTTAAGGTTTTTACAATTATTAATAAAATCAGTGCTGATTTAGCATTCAAGAATGTCTTACAAACATTCAGAAACAAAAGAAGTGTTTTTATTTAAATTCTTTTGTTCAGAAGTTGACATTGAGAAAATTCCAAATGAAAATGAGATGCTCAATTTAATATTGAGAAAATTCCAAATGTAAATTAAATTTTCAATTTAATATTGGTAAAATTCCAAAAGAAATTTAGAATTTATAATCCAAATTAAATTGGAAAGTATTTATTGTAATATTAAATCATAATTTTGAGGAAATTAAATTAAATATTGCATGTATAATTTTATTATTTCGGACGCCATTGTTAAGAAGTATACTTATTTACCGATGCTTAAAATTATGAATTTCATTTGGCTCAAAGTTAAAAGCAGGGTGAAATCAAGAATAAAAGTATCAATGCACAATGGTTCCAAAACGTTTTTTTTTTGGAAATAATTCAGTAACTAAAGAACCGTTAGAGGTATCTCAATAAAATTTCGCATTGTCAGAGCTGAGGTGTTTTCGATTTTGGAGGAGCACAAGTTTCTAGGTGGTCTTGGGGCAGGTGGGAGGACCTCCGAAATGGGTCACCTCGGATATTATATAAGAAATAATTAAAAGAGTTTACCACTTTCGGAGGTTCTCCTCCTGCCCACAAACCAGCTAGAAACTTCTAATCTTTCAAAATATTTTGGAAAATACCTCAGTAATAACTATTTTTAATTTCATTGAAAGAATAATATAAGGGGGGTCAAGTTTCAGTAAGTATTTAAACGATTGTGTAAAGGATTTATGCAAGTATTTGGTATCATTGGAAAGGATATTACTTGAAAAAGAATAATATGTTAATAATAAAGTATTTGAACTAAATTTTTTCATTAAATTTATCAAAAAAACGAAAAATTTTTGTATTTAGTGTTATTTTTCGAAAAAAAAAAAAAAAAAAAAAAAAATATATATATATATATATATATATATATATATATATATATATATATATATATATATATATATATATATATATATATATATATATATATGGTAACCCTGTCGTTATAAGGGGCCTCCGTCAGAAAATACTTTTTGGGTGTATACCTTACATATAGAGCTAAAAAATTAAAATAATTTTAAGTCGATCCTTAAGCTTTGCGATTTGAAAACATAACAAAAAAAAGAAAAAAGCTAAATACCAAAATTGACTAAATTTGGATATTGCTCGTGGGCAGACCTTTGTCCCAAACTCCTCCGGATTTACTTTACACGGATTTACATTAAGATTTTTTTGAAAACATTAAAAAAATGATAAAGCTCAGAACAAAAAATGAATTTTATCACTGAATAAATATTGCCACCTTTTTGGAAAAAAACCCAAAAAATGTAAAATTTTTTTAAAGTTCCAAATTTAGATTAATATAACTTTTTAACGGATTCATATAATTATATGATTCTTGCAGTAATATTATTTAGAATTTTGTAGGGAAAATTCTAGGGGAAAAATTGATATCTTATTTTGAATCTTATTTTCATTTGGAATTTTCTCAATATTAACTTTAAACTCTTAATTTTAATTGAAATTTTCGCAATATTAACGAGAAATTTTAAATTTCAATTGGAACATTCCCAATATTAACTTGAAATTCTCAATTTTAATTGAAATTTTCTCAATATTAACTTGAAATTCTAAATTATAATTGGAATTTTTTCAATATTAACCTGAAAATCTCAATCTAATTTGGAATTATCTCAATTTTATGTAAAGTACTCTCAATTTCACTTAAAAATGGTGTAGTGGAACACATATCTGTTCGCGTGAATGACTTTTATCGAACGGCATCAATGTTGTGGCGGTTTAAGATAAAAATTTATAAAAAAAAAAAAATTACAACATTCTATTTATAGTCTTAAATAAAACATTATTGCATTTATGTACTCCAGAATGATGTACCTAAAATACAACTTAAAAATATCGTGATATATTAAGTGTGCGTGGATATATTAGCGATTTATTAACTATTAAACCTTCTTATAAAATTTGCATAATTCAGTTTTTAGTGATGTAGTCTTGTACATATTCACCCATTTTTGCGAAATTCATAATTTTTTTTTTTTTTTAAATAAGTCAAGACAATGTCATTTATATACATTTTTAAATTGCACTTAGTCAAATCTCCAAAGTTGCATTAAATGGAAAATCGTACTTTTTTTCGAACGCCATATTTATTTTGATATAGGGTATTAAAGCAGCTACAGATTGGCATATATCATCGCTAATTTCTATTAGTGCCTTGCGAGTGCCCCGACGATTAATTTTAAACTAAAAACATCGCGTTCTTAGCCCATGAAGACCGTTGTTGAATATTTTCAGTGAAATCATATTTTTCGCGCAAGTAAAACTTAACACAAGAACATATTTCAGATTAAAATTGATTTATAACGCCAAAATCCACTACAACAAAATATGCAAAATTTCTGATTTAAAAAAAAAAAAAAAAAAAAAAAACAGTATGGCCTCGAATATCCGGGATTCGATTATAAAGTATGGCCTCGAATATACGTGATCCTTATAAATCCTTAGTACTATGATTACTTCTTATATAAAATTTATTGTCATTTATTTAATTTTTATGCGAGAGAAAGTAATTTTCGCGTCTTATATGGGAGCTATGCTTAATTATGGACCCATTAAATTCGGTATTCTGATTCACTCTTTAATATAATTTATTTGCACCAAATTTTATTGATATTGTGGCAAAAATAAGGTATTTATGAGAATTAAAACACTATTATGGGATAAATGTTCTCCTTGGAGGTGAAATAATGGATCGATCTTAACAAATTTCAATTTGGACGTTATACCAAAATACATATTTTCAAAATTCAATCTAATTATCTTTAAAATTACGACGTGTTCTTTGTGCACAAGTTTTATATAGACAACAAGCCTATATGTATACAGAGATCGATTATATTCCAAATAACATACTTAAAATAATAATTTAAAAAATTTAATTACCATTACGGTAACATTAAATTAGATAACTTAATAACTATATTAATGACTTCAATAATAAATTTATTAGATTCGGAATTTATTAAAAAAATCTACGTCCTAAAGTCGAGTCTATATATGATTTTTATCAAGACGAACGTCAAATTATTTTCAGAATAAAAGTTTGTCTAATGTGGTCTGAAGTTGTCAGTATTGTTGCAGAGTTAAAACAAAATTGTCAGTGCTTGAGCTCTGACAACTTTGTCATGACGTTTTCCCCTATAATTCGTGGAGATAAAAACTTATCTGTAATTCAGACAAATATTAGACGTTTGTGTTGATAAACATTTCTCATGAATAGACTTGACCTTACCTCCCCGAAATTATTAGATTAGAGATTTCATCCCCAACAAAAATTTGTCTTTTGAAGATTAATTTTACTTTTTTATTTTATAAAAAACACATTATTTAATATACATATACATACAATGTGCATATGTATATATTATATACTTGCTCAATTTCCGCATCCAGTAGGATCGAGTAAATGTTTCTCTAATGAAATACAAAATCAATATTTTATACATATTATATGAATTGTTTCTTTAATTTTTAATTTCAATTTTAAGCTTATCTTTTTTAATTTGTTGTATAAAAATGTACATTAAAATTAAATATTACATTCGAGCAGTTTACGACAAATGCTCACAGTTTATTTTTTCAACAATTCTTAAAAAAATATATAATAACTATTCTTCCTATACGTCGCGACTTTAAAACTAGCGGTAGAATCGAGTAAAAACAAAAATAGATCCTAATTAAACTTAGAAACTCGGATGAAGTAATATTACGAAAACATTCAATTGAAAATCATGTTGCACATTTCATTATTCTTTTGATTCAAAGCTAAAGTACAGCCTGGGAACTTAAATGAGTATTTTGACATGACTTTTTTGGTATATCTTTGGGATGCTTGTAAAGAAACCAATTTTGTGTTGTAGTGTCTAAAAAAAAAATAAATTAAATTAAGATTACATTCATAAACAAATATGGACTTTCAACTTACTTCAACTGCATTTCCGGTCTCTGTAGTTGCATGCACAATTTAATACCAGAATAGAAATCAATATCGGCCTGTAAACTTATTTTAGGTTCATATGTCAATAGGAACTCATTGGCTACATGGGCATAAGTAAAGCCAACTTTCATTACGCCATGGACAGCGGCAGCAGAACTAAAATATAAATTTTTTGTTAATAGATAATATGTACATATCGTCGTTGCGCTGACGAAAAGTCTTGTGTTACTACTTTTTTACATTTTTGATTTTTGTATTTTCCGTTATATTTAAAAATTTTATGCTTTGAAAAAAAAATCATAACTTTTACTATACCAAAAAACAAAGAGTTTTTATTTTCTCAAAGAAATCTACACAAAAGACATTTTGTAACTTCGAAACCTGTTTGTGTGTGAATGTAAAAAAATGTAAAAAATTTAATGTAAAAAATTTATTCCTTAGCTTTATTAATAATTATTAATTAAACACATTTAAAATGCAATGTATGTCGTCACCTAAAAGGGATTATGATGTACTGATTCAAAACAAGAAATGACTTCAATATTAAAAAAAAAAAAAAAGCAGTAACATCAACTTCATAAAAGAAACAGCCTAAACAGTTTAAAGAGTGTTTTATGCTTTGAATATTTGACTTTTAAGTGAACGATTAAAAAATTTTACTTAATTGCATAATTTTAAAGTAAAGAATCAAAAAATGTGGTTACAACTTTTATATATTTTAATAATGCTTTTTGCTTTATTAGGGTTTTGTATGTTCATTACAGTATATTAGTGTCCCGAGAAAACGGGATGGAAAGTTGATACTATAATACTTTATTTGATACTATTTAAAATTTAAAGAATCAATAAAAAATTTTTAGTATTAAATATTTAAATATTTGAATTCATGTCAGACTTCAGGAAAAATTTTCCAAGGCTTGAATTTTTGAAATTTGTGTGCTTATTGGGTTTTATTTTTTTTATTTTTTTGCTTTTGTATGAAAAGAAATATATTATTGTGAACATATCGTCACTTAAAATGCAATTGGTTCCAAATTGCAAAGGTATTCACCTCAGAAATTTGCAACTTTGCAAGACCCTTGCAAAGTAGAAAATTTCCATCAATTTCTGTAAACACAACAACTATATAGAATAAATTTTGCACAACTTACTTTGCAAGGGTCTAGCAAAGTTGCAATTTCTGAGGTGAATACCTTTGCTATTTGGAACCAATTGCATTTTAAGTAACGATATGTTCACAAAAATGTATTTCTTTTCATACAAGAACATATTTTATCTTTGGCTAAGCCTTAACTATTGTTTTTAGATAATAGTCTTAAATAAATAATACTTACTTTTGTTGTATCTCTGTATTTGCATTACGATTCCATATACTAAAGTCAACTTTACCATTCAAATCGACCGATTTGGAACCAATTACTCGTATATACACTGTAGCTCCTGATGACAATATTATATAATGTTCATGATCTTGAGCTAAAGTAGTAGCTTGGAAAGCAGGAGTAGGATCTGATGCTGTACCACTCCACACATGACCCATTAGTTCAGACTGACCAGTAAAAAACACCAAGGGTCTTAAATGTACACCTTGAACAGCTATTTCCATACCAGCTGTGGCAGGACTATCATCAGTTTCTTCGTCGTCATCATTGCTTATTTCATCACTATCACCTACAAATGATGTTAAACCACTTGTATAGATACCAAGCTGGAATCAATTATAAGTTTAAACTCAATTAATTTGAAGAGAAAACGAAATAGTATTTTGAAACTTTTTCATATATACAGTATCGGTCACCTAATTAGCCCACCCAACCAGATTTTTTTTTGGACTTAATTTTCTTTTTCTAGAAAAAAGTTTTTAATTGTTTTATTAATTCAATATATTGACTATTATATACTTAATACATTGCAGCCAAAACTTGCATTAATAAACTAACAATTTACGCAAAAACATTGTTTTATTAAATATTCCTATAAAAATCAAAGACAGCTAATTAGCCCACTTACTCTATTTATTACGAAAAATCTAAGTAAGCTCTGAAAAAAATTATGTTTTAATATAAAATTCTAAGTATAAAGTAATTTTAATTAATTTAAGATAATTTTCGTGGGAAGATTTCATGGAAACATCCATTAAATTACTAATATTCGACAACACATACAAAGTGGTCAAAATCGATTAAATCCATTAAGAAAATTGGTTAGAAAGGCTAGATGATCATTACATTATCGTCAATAATCCTCCAAAGTATCATAAATCATTCAAAAACCTCAGCGCTGTGCAAAGAAATGAAAAACTTAGTTAAATTGCGAATTTCAAAAATAGAATAATCATAAATTTCGCAATGAAACTCTGACTTAAAAGATTTGTGGCGAATAAAATACACTTTAAAATGTACTTAAGTATCTACTAAAACTAAAACCAATTGCCAAACATCTATACCAATTGCCAAAGTATAGATGTTTCAAAAAAGAAAGTAAGTTCTTTATATCAGTAAACAAAAATACAAAGAATTTTATCTAAAGAAACCGCTTGGATGAGATGCATAAAATATTTGTCAATAAGTTACCTAGACGAATGATTTAATCAAAGTTATTTTCAATTTTGCAATGTTAAGGTAAGATTTTACACTTTCTTTTTAACTAGAATACTAATAAAACTTTTTAATACATCGAATATACCAATTACCAGCAATTGTTTGCTCTAGATAGTATCGATATAATATCTATTAAATATTATTAGATAGTTTATCAATTTTAAAATGATTTCTCAACTTTTATTTTTCTTTTGGAAAATATATTTCTTACTTAAATGCTGATTATTTGATCATCTAAATTCGCGGAGTAACTCAAACCGTAATTTTAGTTAACGATTTAAACTTTTTGTATTGCTTTCGATGTTATAGATGATTGTTTACAATAATTAAAGGACTATCAAGGTTTCTATAAAATTTCATAATATTTTAATTTACATTTTTCGCGATTTTTATTGAATGTCGAATATTCGAAATATAAGGCGTTTTAACCAATTTAGATATGAAATTTTTTACGAAAATTGCAGTACTTCTATTTTTAAATTGTAATCCATATGAAAAATTACTTTTTTTCAAAGCTTGCTTAGATTTTTCGTAATAAATAGTGTAAGTGGGCTAATTAGCTGTCCTTGATTTTTATAGGAATATTTAATAAACCTATATTTTTGCGTAAAGTGTTAGTTTATTAATCCAAGCTTTGGCTGCAATGTATTAAGTACATAATGGTCAATATATTGAATTAATAAAACAATTAAAAACTTTTTTCAAGAAAAAGAAAATTAAGTCCAAAAAAAATTCTGGTTAGGTGGGCTAATTAGATGTCCGATACTGTATATTTTTTTTTAATGTTCATATATATAAATTGTTTACCTTGAAAGTGCTAGTTTCCTCCTTTCCGGCTGATAATATTAATTCTACAGAACCACGTTTTAAAACACCTTGATAAATTTCTTGAGTGCTAAGAAGACTTTCGTTAAATGCTGGAGCCCAAGATAAGTGTCTCGACAAAACAGTAGTAAGACCTAAAATGAAATTAAAATGTTGCTGTTGTAGTATAAATTGCCAATTTATACTACAACAGCAAACGTAAATAACTTAATAACTAAAAATGTGTATATTTCTTTTAAAGTTAAAAAAATATATATACGAAAAAAAGTTCCAAATGTTCCCCTCTAGAAATGAAGATTAGTATGTTCTCATATGATTCCCAAAATATTACATCTCAATGTTTAGATTTACGTGAGCTGGACCATTTTTAAAACTCCTCTTAAATTACGTATTTATTTCAATATTATCATCAAAATTTTAGTTATAAGAAAATTAACATCAAATTATAATAGAAGCATACTACCATCAATATTCATTTAAATAATTATTATGTCACTTTCAGTCGCAGAATATTAAGATTTTACTAACATTTTTTATCATATTTTCTTTTTTCAAACATGTAATTTTAAATATTTCGGAAATTTTTCAAAATATATTAGGTTTTAATGTTTTGAAAAATTCTAATAAAATTCATACAAGTTCGAAAACTAAAAAAACGGAAAAACCGTTTCGGTACAACTGCTAGAGGATTACATTCTATTACTTTCGTCCTCTTATTTAATATATTTATGAATAGTAAGATATATTAAATAATTTTAAACAAAATGTAGAAATTATTTTCGCATGATATATTAAAAAATCTTTCTAAAAACCGAAACAAGGCAAAAAAAACAAGCTCAGATTGTAGATATATTTATTTAATCTTCAGCAAGTAATAATACAAATTGTTTTTTATTATAAACATGTTTCTTTATATACATTTATTTAAGTCAAATTAATCCTATTTTTTTTTTTTTAAATAGAAATATACAAGTCAATTTCATTTTATTGCAATCAAAGCAATCAATAGTGTATAAGTTGAGCATTTAGAAAATTACTTCCACCGTGAATGTGTGGTAATATCGTATTCAGTTTACGCTGATATTCCTCAAAAAGTTCGGGACAAACACGATATGGCTGATCATCTGACGTTAAGTGTATTGGTTGTGCGTAGGTTTGTGTTGAGGGAACAGATGAGGGATAAGATACGGGAGTTAAATTTGATATCTGTTGAGGAGGTAATACAGATTTTGTTGCTGGTGCTGGCAATGAATAACTGTCCAAAGGTACAATATTAGATGGATACAATGAGTACTTGGAGGGACCGCTATTTGCACAGGGAATATTTGATGCAATTACACCAGCATTATATGGACTTTGTCCCGCCGCTAGTGAGTGAAGTAATGATGGAGAAATGATATTATAAACGGTGGAAACAGTCGATACGGAAGGATTAGTGGGTGGATGACTTAAACATGGAATGGGCTGCTGATTATAAGGAGCTATATACGTATTACTACACGGCACTTTTATATCAGATGTTTGATTTTCCGGTGAATTGTCAACAGAAATGGAGTTGTCGTCTGATTTTGCATAATCTGCATCTGAAGATTGTTTGGATTCAATGTCTGATTCTGTTTTATAACTTGGTGGATTGGCTTTGTCATCTTCTTTAGGATCTTCATTATATTTTGTTTCTTCCTCTTTGACTTGATTTAAGGCTTTATTGCCTTGATACTGCGGCGATACATAAATAATAGGTTGATATATAATTTGTGGTACTTTTCCATTAGAGTATTGTTGGGTAGTTTTTGCTGTTTCATCATTTCCATACGTCGATGGTTCAGGAATATTATAACTATTTTCAGTTAGTGCTGGCTTAGAAGGGGGTTCATACGTATCCTCGGCAACAGGAGTATTGTCTATTTTGTAGTCCGGCTCTGCTGGTGGCAGTTCTGTGGGAATTTCATATACAGGTTCTGGAGCTGGAGAGGCATTATTATCATAGGTAGTAGGAGTATTAACACCATTACCACCGTATGTGCTCATACCATAACTTGGAGGATTGCCATAATTATTTGAATTCCCCCCCGCATAGCTACTTGTTCCATAATTATCATAATTTATCGGACCAAATAGTGGCTGTAATGGTCGCCAAAGAGGCAATGGCCTCCATGGCTGAAATGGCAGTAGTGGCGAAGGTACTGGGTTATAATTGTCTCCATTTCCTGCGTTATAGTTACAATTATTACAACAATTGTCACACTCTCCAAACAGTCCGTTTTTAAATAATTTTTTCCAAAATGAACGCTGTGTACGTTTCAGTTCATCTGTTGGACCGGTGTTTGCGCCACTATCAGCTGACAAATAGTATGCCGCTTGCCTAGACTCCTCCTCAGTGCCACCAAAATGCAAGTAATCTGATGATAATATCTCTGAGATAGATCCCAAAAAAAATAACCCCACACAAAAGGATTTCAATGCAAACATTTCGAAAATTTTAGTTAAATTGAGGAACTTTTTTTACGTACCAACCAATACCGTTGAAATTTTCTCTGCAACTATTTGAGTAAATTGATTTCAAATGTATTTCTGCTTCGTCTTGACCACTTAATAAAAATGCTGTTCAGCAATATTTTTTTGCCATCTATCAAAACTTCCAATTAGGTTACGAAAATGTATACAATACAACAAATGCACTTTAATCTGATTTCGTTTTATTGCCTTTAGGGTTATTACTCGTAAAATTTTTGCTAAAAATTTTAATTTTTTATTTTTATTTTTTAAAAATTAATGATATTGATATGCACCATACATACATATGTATGTATTTATGTATGCACATATGCATGTACAATGTTCAACTTAAATAAATAAATATGATATGTAGATTAGAGTAGCCTCAAAAGAAACTGTCAATATTTTTTTCGTGGCGTTTTCATCGATATTAAACAAGTTTGATAGAAATGTAGCCATTATGATTTCTAATAAATACACAGCAATTTCTTTTTAATATTTGACAATTAAGGTTATTTAAATTGTTAAAATTTTTCTCTGCTACAGTGAAAAATCACAGGAGAAATAGCATAGCGCAGGAAAAATAACAAAATATAATAAATAATAAAAATTCAGAAAAATAAAAATCATTCCGGATTTTGATAGAACCTGTTCTGAGAATTACATTTCAATATTTAACACTTTTATCCGGAATGATTTTTATTTTTCTGAACTTTTATTATTTATTATATTTTGTTAATTGTATTATAAAATACAATTTTTAGATAATTTAATTTAAATTAACATAAATCATTTTCACAACGACTATTAGTATTAGAGATAAATTTTGCTAAATTTTTATATTTTTAGCTCTTCTGAAAAATTTTAAATTGAGAATGGATGGATTTGTGATTTTTTTGCATATTTTTCATTTTTAATTATGCAATAAAGTTCTTGTTAGTGAATGTTTTTGAAAAAATTTCCAAAAATAGGATTTTTTACTTTTTTTTTGCTATATCTTTCTAACCGATATAGGGGATATAGAGTATAACTATTTTTTGATTCCAACTTTGCGATTTGAGAAATTAAGGCGAAAATTCGAAATTTTCTTTTAAAGTATTTTGTGTTTAGTTATCTTTCAGGAAAATATAAATATTATATAGGTATACTTTATTTTACTTAAGAAAATTTTTATATAACAGAAATAGAATGTAACCAATTTTTGGAATAAAAAAATGGGAAAATGTATTGAAATAAATAAAATAAATAAATATGTGTGTTTTCTGAATGTTGTATTTAGTGCTGGTTATTGGCGTTTACTATTTTTATACCAACCATCATAAAGATGGGGGGTATATTGATTTTGTCATTCCGTGTGTAACATGTCGAAGGAATCATCTAAGACCCCACAAAGTATATATTTTCTGGGTCCTGGTTAGATTCTGAGTCGATCTAGCTACAATTAAGGAAAAAACTCTACATACACCAATTGATTTTGTCGTTTTAAGGACTTTTCAAAAAGAAAAATAAAATTAAATTACTTCATTATGTAAGGAATTAATAAATAAGTTTATTTATAAAACAAAGTGCTCATTCATAAACATAACAATAACAAAAATAACAAAAACATAAAAAACTCATAAGAAAAAAGTCAACATACAGCCAGAAAATATAAATATTAATTAAAAATCTTGTACATAAACAAATTAAAAAAAAAAAAAATAGTATTTAGTTGGACCACCTTGGGCATCAATTACTGCTTGAAATCGGCGGGGCAAGGACATAACCAAATTCTCGGTGAAATCGGGTGTTACTTCGGTCCAGGCACGATTAAGAGCGGCTTTGAGAGTTTCGCGACATATGATGTAATATTTTCGCACCAATTTACCAAAATATCCCAAATGTGCTCTATGGGGTTAAGATCTGGTGACTGGGGTAGTGAATTTAGCTGTCCTGGCGCATGATATAGAAGCCAGTCTCGAACAACGTGCGCAGTATGCTTGTGATCGTTGTCTTGCTGGAAAATCCATTGATTTCCCAGGCCCAAGTTTTCAACAGACGCCTTTAGATTTTGTTCCAATATGTTCTTATATTGATACCGGTCCATATTACCTTCGACAAAAACCAAACGACCCACCCCCGATGACGCCATAGCTCCCCAAACCATAACATTTCCTCCACCATGTTTCACTATAGGTATAATATTTTTTGGATCGTTGACAGTGATTGGTTTTCTCCACATCTTGGATCGGCCATCATTTTCTAAAATGTTGTACTTACTTTCGTCGGTAAATTTAACAGATTTCCAAAAACTCATATCCTTATTCAAATACGCTTTAGCAAATTCAATGCAAAGTTGACGATTTTCTGCTGAAATTAATGGCTTTTTTCGTGCCGTTCTGCTTCTAAAACCGTTGTCATGTAATACATTTATTATTGTTCTGGGTATGACAGTAACACTAGAATGTTTTTCAAGGTATTCCGCCAATTTAGGAGCACTAATTTTTGGTTCTTGGTTGACTTCATTAAGGATACTGCTTACATCGCGCCTTGAAAGCTTCCTAAGTCTCCCCGATCGTGGCTTATTTTCGGTACTATTTGTGCCTTCATAGTTCCTAATAATGGTTTGAACAGTCGACCGACTTGGTTTTAATATTTTTCCAGTTCCACCATATGATTTATTTTCACTACGCATTTTACGCTGCATTTCTTTTCTAATTTCCATTTTTAAAGAATAAAATTCAAAGAAAACTTGCTTTAATAATTACTTTCTGCACTTGAATGATAGAAAGGTTTGTAAAATAAAGCAATTTAGAAAAACTAACGGGTTTTTTCCATTCTTTGTTACAATTTTTCTGTTTTATTTTAGGAGTTACCACACTGTATGTAGACTTTTTTCGCGTTAATTATTATGTTTAATGCTAGTAACTTCTATGCTATTGATATTTTTTAGCTTTTTTTTCTTCAGATAGTCTTAAATATTATTTAAACTATAATTAATTTATAAATTTTTTCTACTTTCATCAACAATTTAAATTTCAAAATCATAGGGTGTATGTAGAGTTTTTTCCTTAACTGTATGTCCGTCCGTCTGTTGAAAGCAGGATAGGGCTCAGGGACAACGTAGGGGGACGAAATTTGGCACAAATATTTGTCTTATATAAGGTTTGTTTGGGATTGAAAATGGGCAAAATCGGTTAATAAAAAGTTACGAGCTAAAAACTAGAAACACAGGGTATCCCTTTCATACTTTTATGCTGATATCTTTTAAACTAAAGCATGTACGACAACGAAATTTTGTATACATAGTTTGGGGTCGATATAAACTCGAAAACCAAAAATGGGTGAAATTGTGTTCAAATAGTTCAAGGACCAATGTAAATTCGGAAACAAAAAATAGGAGTGGACCGCCCACTATATAATGCAAAATTTGAAAAAGTTGATGGTGGGTATATAGATTCGGCCGAGCCGAATACAACATTCGCGCTTGTTTAACTTGATATGCGATTATTGCTATGGCATTTGGTTTTTTTTTACATTCAGCTTTGTTATTTTGATGGCATCTTTTGGGAAAGGGAAAATCATCTATTTCAGTATGAAATTTTCATTACTTTCGTAGTGTCATCAGTTTGGTTGAGGGGAATATTATTTTCGTTGTTTGCGATGTATTCTTGAGTTGTTACTGCTGTGAGCCATTATGTTTTTATTCCAAGGTTGGAAACCGAAACGAATAACGGTATCGGTAACGGTATCGGTATTCAATTTATTTTAATTTTGGTAACGGTATCGATAACGGTATTTTATACTATATCGATATCGGTATACCGTTACCGAAACAAAAATACCGGTAAATACCGTTATTATTAAAAAAAAAAAACCGGAAAAATCTTAAAAAATTTAATTTTTAAATAATTTTTATTTAAATTTCGCGAAAAGATTATTAAATTAAATATACAAATATGTAATTTGTATATTTAATTTAATAATTTTCTCTTAAAATGTGAAATATTTTTCGTTAGGGAACTTCGTAAAATTTTTACAATTGCTTGTTTTATGGCAACAAAGCATTTAGGAATATTAAACTCGACTTCTTAAAGACAAATTGGTATAATTTTTTGCAGTACAGTGAAGTTAATAATTTGGACAAAATTTGTATTTACCACAAATTTTAATAAAGACAAAAATCGTTCAATTCATTTTGCAAAAATTTTTTTTTTTTTTTTTCAAAAAAATTATAATTTTATTATAAAATTGCAAAATGTAAAATTGTGCAAAAGATCTGTGGAGTAGCACAAAAAACAGAATACCATGAAAAGGAATTTTGGATGAGAGTTTTTGTAGAGGAGAAATAGTGCTCTAGCAAGAAAGTAATAATTATGTTCCATTTACTCACTAGAAGTTTTTAAAGTTGCAGGATTAAAACGACGCGTCATAACCATGATTGAATGAAAGTAAGAAATTCAAATGTAATTCAAACTCTGAAAACGCTCAGGAGAAAATTTCCCGGACTTTTTGATCTCACCGGTATCGCGATGAAAACAATTGTTATTGTACTGATGTTATTGTACTGATTTCTCAAATTAAATGAATTCTGACTTATATATTGTGAAACGCGTTTTTGGATATCCGCAGAATCGTTATTCATACATATATCAGACATGTATCAAAAAATGTCGAATTTGAGCCAGAATATGAATATATTTCATATATTTTATTTAAACATTTTTACAAAAGTTTCGAAACACTATTAATGAATTTATTAAAAATTTACTTAAAAATGTAGAGTTTAATAATTTTTAAAGTAGTGGCTGATGAACGTCTCAACCGAAACCGTTTGAGGTAATTTAAATGTTAGTTCAAATGGTATAAAATTGTCTGTAGATTCAATAGGCTGTTCCATCAACATTATTGAAAATAATTAAAGTGTATGACATATTGAAACGTACTTACCTAAATTGTGAAAGTGATCGAATAAAATATTTTTGAAAAATGTCAACTTATAATAATTGGAACATAATGCTATAAGGTCTGTCATGACTATCTTTTTCTCTTAACATTCTAAATGTTTTTCAAAATTTCTAGAGATTAATTCCGTATGTTGTCCATACCAATGAACAATTTATATCGTATATTTAAGATGCCTACAAGATCCTTTCAATGAGTTTAAGTTTTATTTGAATCCATACCTAAGATTCATCCTATACAAGAAATTCAAAGCGTAATGAAATTATATGTATACATAGTTCCCAGCTGGATTTAGCATGTTATATTATATTCGTTAAACAAATTTCGAAAATATATTACCTATTATTGAAATTCATGCAGTTTTTTTTCACTTAAGTGCTTTTAAAATTCCCAGAAATCACGGACAAAATTACATCAGAGAAAGATATGAAAAATCGCAAACTCCCCGAGAAATCTTGGTATTCATTCTTCAAAGATAGCCCAAGTTGTTACCTTCTGAAGAACATTTGTCGGTCTTTTGGATACTCCAAAATTAAGGAAAGAATCTTCATAGAAGCAAATATCAAGAACCTATCAATACTTTCAACAGTATGTTCAAATGTAGTAAGACTTTTTATCAAATA
Organism: Protophormia terraenovae; assembly: GCA_951394005.1. Lineage (NCBI taxonomy): Eukaryota > Metazoa > Arthropoda > Insecta > Diptera > Calliphoridae > Protophormia > Protophormia terraenovae. The sequence continues at coordinate 153,050,543 of OX596074.1, forward strand.
GAATTCGCATTAGGTTAAAGACATTGAAACCTCTTTAAAAATATATTTATTGCAATCTATATAACAAAGAAGTGAACAATAAATGTCCTCTTTAAAACAATATTCTATAAATATTACATTAAATAAACTCTTATTATTAAGAATAATATTATGTGGAAAATTTGTATTTTTAAAATACCGAAACTAAAATACCGGTATATACCGGTACAGAGGGAAACGGTATTTCAATACCGGTATTTTTAACAAAATAATAATTTCGGTATCGATATCAGTTACGGTAACCAACATTAAACGGTATTTAAGGTATCGGTATTCATAACGGTATCGGTTTCCAACCTTGTTTTATTCTGATGGACTGATTATGGTTATTGTTCTTATGTGTTTATTGTTGACATGTGTTATTATTTTTGTTTTCTTATGATTTATCTTGTTTTGTTTCTTGTTTAGCGCATTGTGATTGATTATTTTTGTGAAATTGATCTGGCGGTGGCTGCGGTATTATTTGGGCGATTCATTAGTGTACGATTCTGGGTTTGCACCTGGTTATTTGGTATAACTAAGAATATATCAGCATGAGAATGATGTGATGAGTATAATTTAGGCATGGATTTTGTGGTTGGTAGTTATTCAGTTATTTTACAAATTAGTTTTACTTTTGTGGATTTGTCATCTTGTTATAATTGATGTTTTGGTAACTTATAGTAATGGTATGTATGTTTTGTACTGGTGTGTTGGGTATTTCTTCTTTTAAATGATTTTGAGTTGCCGTGGGAATTTGTATTTCTTTGCTAACAGTTTTGTTTTTCTTGTAATTTGTTCAGCTAATGGTGTTTTATATTCCAGACGAATGCCTTTGTAATCTATGATGTACTTATTATTTCCTTAATATTGGGCTTTTAATCCACCAATTTTATTGTTTGACTGATTGTTACTGTGTTGTTCTAAGGTGTTTGGAGCATTAGTGGTATCTTATTTACCTTCAATGTGTTTTTTTTTTTTTTTTTACCTTTGAAATGGAGAACTGCCAGTTTTTTTTGTTACTGTTTTTCTATTTACCTTGCATAATTGTGCTTATCATTGTTTGGATTTAAATTGATTTGAATTGGTTAATTCTTTTTTTTTTAATTTTATTGAATGTGTGGTTGATTAGTATTTTTAATTATTGTTTCTTTTAGTTCTTATTAAATAGGAGTTTAAATTGTTATAAATTTGTAAAAATGTAATTTATTTTTTTTTTAATTTCTAACCATCATTTTGATTCATCTTATTATGGTTAATTTAATTTATTATTTATTACTTTTCATTATTATGGTTAATTTATTACTTTTCATTATTTATTAAATCAATTTTCATATCTTATTTAATAATTGTTTTTAAACTGTATTATATATTTTTAAGTAGAAAATTGTAATCGATTATGGTCAATAGGCTAGGTTACTGATACATTGAAATAAATAAAATAAAATAAATAAAAAATAAATAAAAAAAAAAATCTACTTTTTTTCAAAGTTCAAATTTAAATGCCTGTAACTTTTGACTCCGTTAATATTTTTTCAAAATTCTTCCTTCACACAATTTTGCTATTTTTGTTAATGAAATCGTTTTTAAAAAATTGTATACCCGAGGTGTCCAATTTTGGGACCCTGTGGACTCGACCCCTGTAGGTCTATATGGTCCAAGCTCAAAACTTAAACTCGCCTACACATAGGGAATGCATTCTGGGATTCCCGGGAAATTAAACATTTTTTATTTCCCGCCTTCCCGGGAATTTTGTACGGGATTCCCGAATTTTAGCAAAAATTTATAAATTTTTGTCATTTAAAAAAAAAAAAAAAAAATTAAACTAAAAATTCTGCTAGGATTTAAATCTTAACGACAATTCCATTAGTACGAGTATGTTTTTGTGTACAATATATAAAACGTTTTATTTGGGATGACTTTATGGCATTCATTCAATTAAGCATCTTAATAAAATGGCAGCACTAAAAAGCAGCTAGTGAAAACTGATTAATATAATATTTTAGACATTTTAAATATGTACCTCTTCGTTATAAGTTGTCAGTAGTATAGACAACATGCGGAATTTGTCTAATAGAAATTTGACAAAACATTAACATTAAAAGTTAAGAGAAGAATTAGAAAGTGAGTCCAACAAATCCTTAATTATTCATATAATTTTCAACTGGAAAGCAACAAATAATATTCTCTGTTATGTATGAGAACGTCTGGTCTAATATATAACATGAAATCGAATGTTTTAATAGGAATATTAATAAACAAGAAATTGAAACTTACTGGTCCAAAGTTAATTTTTTCAAGCTAAATTTAAACCTATCTTAAAATATGAATAAGGTCGTCATTTGTAACATTTTAGTCAAAATATTTTCAAAATATAAGAAAGGTTTAAATTGGATTACGATATTGAAGCTACAAACATTTTAATAGCATTTGAACTCAAGTTTGAATCACACCTAGGGGTTTCCGAAAAAGTAATCATCAGCTACTTCTTTAAGAACTAATTAATTCTTTTTAGTGGACTTTTAATAAATTTAAATTTTATAATGATTTACGAAACTAGCTAAAAATTTTATTGAATGATATCATTGTCTGAGTAAATATTTTTTTAGTCAATTTCTGACATCTCTATTTTCTGTCAAAAATACATTGTTTTATGCATAGAGTAACACATAGAGGCGAAATTCTAGATTGACAATTAAACAAAATTATTGTTTTGTAAACAAAAATGTGTTTTTATTTTCTTTTGGCAACAATAAATTGTTTTTGATTACATGTTTTTGACAACCGACTTAAGTTTTTGACAATTAGTTTCGTCTCTTATTACTTTTTGGTTTTATGGTTCATATCCTTTAAATAAAAATAATAATTACTATTTTTTTGTTTGCCTAATATTGTGTTGATACTCACAAAACTCTTTCACGATTGTCAGTATTCAATTATTCAGTAGATTATTCAATTACTCGAATTTCATTTTCTCGCTACATTTACAATCCTGTTTCAAAACTGCTAATGCAAAGATTCATATCCTATTTGGGTCTCAGCTAATGAGAATAATGATAATTATAATTTTTATTCCGGGAATCCCGGGAAGTCGAAAAATTATTCCGGCTTTCCCGGGAAATCAAAAAGTCCGGAAATTGCGATCCGTACCTACACCTCTACTATCACCATGTGAAATTTTATGGAAATCAGAACTGCCGTTCTGAAATTCCATAATTATTTCCATTTAATTTTTTGAATCGCACACTGTGTGGCGTACAAAATTTGTTTGTTGCCGTATCTTCCTAAAATTAAGTTTTCTGTTTGTTTTTGAGGTTACTGAATTCAAGAGCATACATAAAAAATCTAGTGAGAAAGTTATAGTCGGTCTATGCCGACAATATAACACCCTACTCCATTGCGTTTGTAAATTTAAATGATTTCCGAAATTTTCGGAAATGAAATTAGATTATACGATTTTTACTGATTTTAAATTTATTTGTGTCAAATATTACCATGATACTGTAATTTATGTGTGATTTTGGAAGCTAAAGTTATTTTCGAAAGTGGGCTTTATAGCTAGAGCTATGCCTAATTGTGGAACGATCTTCCTAATATATTGTACTCCGATTTAATATTGCATAAAACTTATTTGTACTGAATTTTATTGAAATAGTGATGTAAATAAGGCATTTAAGCGTTAAAACACTATACGTTGGGTATTTGTATGGGGGCGAGGTGTAATAATAGACCAATCATGGCAAATTTCCATACTTTTTTACTTCTTTTAAATAGAGACGGAAAATTTATTGCATCTATAATTATATCGAAAGTATTCATTTTTGTTTAAATACACAAATATTTATTTGAAAAAATATCTAAATGTCTTCTTAAAATTTATGTTATTTTGAAATCTAGGAACACTATTATAAAAAGGTGATTTGGCCATTTATCATTTGGTTGGGACAACTTTTTTTACACAAAATTTATCTTTTACGCCTTTAATTTTTGATAAACAGAAAGGTCTATAGAACATTTTTCAACACACATTGTTATATCTACCATAGCTACGTGAGTAATGGATTTAAAATATTTATTCACTTATGAGGTTTAGTAGACCGGAAATCAAAATGTTAAAAAATTAGTGATAGAAGCAGTTTTTATGCTTTCCTGAGCAATTGGAGTTTTGCATACAACTCTTATTGAATATAAGCCTTCAATATGCGATTTAATAACTTACCCTTTTGTCCAATAATATGATAATTATTAACATATGGACGTTGATACAAACTCAACTCAAGCAATGTTTTGAAGCGAGGACATTTTTCGGACAACATTTTCAACTTTTGTATAACATACGTTTTAACTTCGAAATGACGATCATTAGAAGCCAAATAATCTAACAAATGGCCCAGTTGTTCTGGTGTAGGTTTCATTGCCAAGAGAATGTCCAAAGCCAAGGTACGAGCAGAGGAATCATATTTCTTTTGTATTTGATAAAAGATACGTGTAAAAGCTTGTCGATGCTTTTCATTGAAATGTATAATTGGGAATGATCTTAAGGCTTTCATAGATACTACAGATATTTTAGTTTCGTCCTCTAATGCATATTTTAACAAAATGGAAATTGTAGAAGGATCTTGCAGATTTTGTAAAGCTCTTATGTAGAGAGTCTTACACAATGCGTCTTCACAATCCTCATTAAGATTCTTTAGGAAAAACTGTTTGATTTTTTTAAAAAGTTCATCATTTGTATCAAAGCCCGACTGATGTGTTAGAGAGGCTACACATTGAAGAACTGAATCTTTAAGTTTTTCATTTTTAATTCCCTTTTCTGTAGATGTTAGACGCTCAAATAGGTCTTCGATAATTGATCTTTCGGGATGGGTTGCTACTGATAAAGATTGTAAATATTTCTCCAATATATCTAAATCAGACTTTGTGTTATAATCAAAAACTTCATGAACGGCATTGTGAGCATCGATAGTTTGTACTGCTCCTAAAAGATCCACTAACTGAGGGTGTAAATTTTTGTTCGATTTTAATATATCTTTGAATTCATCCTGTTTGGTTATACGCGCCAGTGGTATAAGTTTAACAAAGGCTTCTGCTAAGGCTTCCTTTCCTACCAAATCATCAGTTAAATCTTTGGCAAATGCAGCAACTTGTTGTTTCAACTACGATTAAAAAAAAAAAATCTTTTGACATTTTTATACATTTATATACATTAGAATGCCTCGAAGAAACGCTTAGATTTCGATGCGTATTTATGAGCTGAATAAGGAAAAAATATTAAAAAAAAATTAATTCATCTTCGATTTTGGACATACGTCTTAAAATATCGCGATTTTAATTTTGTTCTAGAAAAAAAGTTTTTTCCCATGTGATTTTGTTCCTCAAGAGGACTTTTTAGTACATTTTTTTGAATAAATCTTTTGAAAATAATTTATTATGAGCCATACATACTATAATGCAACTTTTTAATATTTTATTCATAAAAGGAACAAAATTATGAAATTTGTATACATTTTGCAATAAAAATCTATTCTTTTTTTTCGAATGATATGTAAAAATGTTGTTTTAAGGACCAACATTTCCGAAAAAAAAAAAATAATATTTTTTTCATAACTCGCTAAAAAATTACGAGTTGTTTGATAACCATTTCAAACAAAACTTTTTTTTTTTTTTACAAGAAGTTCTTAACATTCAGTCAATTACTGATCAATTTTAAAATTGTTTAAAATATTTTGTACATATTCAGCTGATTATTACGCATCGTTTGAATGTTATTCCTATAAAATTGTTTTCTATGGAACACTCTAATATATATACATTTACATATGTACTTTTTCTAAAACTTACAGTTATATCTTTAATTTCACTTATAACACCATCCACATCAGCTTCAATGTCAAACACTCTATACCAATCCAATAAACTCTTAATAGTATCTTCAGAAGTTGTATATGGAAGTTGTTCTACGGGCTGAGATGTAAATGTACTGTGTTTTAAAATAAACAAAGACTCAACTTGACTGCCAATATCTGGCTGAGCTTCCAAACTTATTTTATGTGTTTCCAAAGAAGTTGCTGTCAGTAATTGGCCATCGGCTGATAAATCATATTCAACTCTTTCTAAAGATTTTTGATGAACACCTACAAAAAACCAACAACATTTATACTTTATTTATATATAAATCCATATTTTTATTATATTTACCTAAAGGTTTTTCGCCACGATAATTCACTTTTAAATCCCAATGGGAACAATCGGTTTTAATTTTATTTACCTTCGTAGATGATTTTATGTTATAAAAATTGTTACAAATTCCCGAAATGTCTATTTCGCTTACGGGTCCACTTTCAAAATTTATGTGCATTAACGATGCAATGCCTCTCTCAATATTCAGAAGAGACTGATCTCGCGAAGTATGAGCAATAACTTTACTTGGTTTGTTGTCAATAAAACTGACGTAGAAGGGTCTGTCGGGTATCTGTTCAATCTCTTGTACTTTTGTATTGCCTAATTTGCCAGGAGCTGCAACACGATTTTCGGTAAAGTAAATTTGTATAAGTTGTTCGTTGTCATTATTCCATACGGAATTTATTTTGAGCAGTGAATTAAATGTGTAACTAGTTTCTTGTGTTGAAGCATGATTTAATTGTTTAACTGAAACTTTATTTTCAAGAACATAGTACTGTTGACTACCGTATGGTATTAACGGTGAAAATGCTGAAAAGAAATAAAAAATGCCACATTTACTAAAAACAAAATGTTTCAATACCCTGCAAAAAAACGACCAAGATCTTCCAAAAAAGAAGATTTTTACCACTTCAAAAGTATAACAAAGTGAATATTTTAAACTTTTTTGGAAGTTCTTAATAATAATTTCCAAAAAAGTGAAAATAAATGAAATTTTAGCGAGAAAAAATGCTAATAATTTTTAAGAAAATTAAAATTTTATAAATTTTAATGCACTTTTATTATCTTTTAATAAGGATAAAACTGAATTTTTGTAAAAAAAATTCATAAACATAGCTTTAAAGGAAGTACTTCAAAAGAAATGAATAAGAATCATAAAAGAAGAACATCCTACCAATGACAACCATCTTTTGCACCAGTAAATACTTCCTTCCATTGCCAACATAATGTTAAATTCATGACTTTTCAGCACTTTTTCAGTTGCTTTTTCGCTAGGTAATAACAAAGTAAATCAACGATTTAATATATAATGTTAATATTTTTGAGCCTTTTTTAACAATAAAAGTTAATAATTTTAACTAAAAAATAACAAAGATTTCTTAAGACTATAATGTATTATCTTAAAGTATTGTAAATATTTACAGCACCATGCTTTTATAATATATTATATGTACTAAGATTAAAACAAATGTTTTTACATACAAAAAATTACGCTCTTGCTCCCGAAGCTTACATATCTTAAGAGGAAAACTCTTAAAATAAACTTACATCAAAATTAAATATAAAAAAATAATAAAAACAAAATTCTCAAAAAGGTACTATCCTCTATGAGTACCAGGCGTACTTTTTTTTAAAAAACTATATCTTAAATTATATATAATTATAACATTATTCACTTAATAATGTGATAAATAAACCATCATAAAATTAATATTTATTTATCAGAAATATAAATTTTATTAAATTTTTTTTGTTCATATTTAAAAAATTGATAATTAGAAGGTAGCTTTCACTAAAGACTTCTTAGGAGGCATAAAGTGTCGGTCGGCTGAAATCATCTTTCTAAAAACTTAATACATTAGGTAAGCTATTGAACATTTTTGCATTAGAAATCTTCAAAATCGGTGCATAAAAGGCAGAACAAACAACACACTTCATAAATCTATCAGAATCTTTAATAAAAAATTGCAACAAATAAATATAATTTAAATAAACTTTAGAACAAATTTGATATATCTGATAAAAAAAATAGAACATTCGGCACATCCGAATTGTTTTATTTCAAATAAAGTAGCCAATTAAAAAAAGGCGGCTTTTTAAAATTCATAAAGAACATTGCAGAAGTCTTCCAAGCTGGCCACGTCATATTTTCCGTTATTACTCATTCACAGTAAACAGAACAAACAAAATTATGTGAAAATAGTAAATTTTCATGTACGAAAAGAACAGAAAGAATCAACTTTGTATAATAAAAAAGATAACTTTCACCAATGATAATTTTTGAAATGACCTCAAACTACTGATTATTCATAAAAGGTTATCAGATTAATAATAAAAAAAAAAAAAACTGAAATAAAAGTAAATCTTTATAGACCTTAAAGATTGAAAGAAAAATATAATAAAAACTTGTCATTTATTAAAGCAACATGCAGTTTTTTTATTTTAGATGTTTATACTTCACTATCAATCATGCTATCAATATTTAAATATACATACATATGTATGTATATATCAATTTAACAAATTTCTTTTAGCATTCTAAAAAGTACGTACGCTTAATTTACTGACTATTATTTTTTTACTTAATAAGGTTCATTAAACTTCAATTAACAATTAATATTCTAAGCTTAACTTTCTTTCATACATTCAACAGATGTGTTGTAATATTTAATTCCTTCTTCTTCTTAAAATATATTTTTATTCATTATTTGCAAAATACTATTGGAATTTATGAATATCTTTATTTTAACTTACCCGCTAAGCAATATGAGGAAAATAACAATAAACTTGTACTTAAAAATCTAAAAATCATATTGAAGCCAAATGTTTGAGGAACTTTTACAGTTTAGTGGATTGTTACAAAGAATTAGTTGATTGTATTTATTATTCATTAATATTATTACTTTTTATTTCAATTTAATTTAAAAACACTACTAAGAAAATTTACTGGACAAGAGAAAAAGTTTGACTGCAGAGAATCAAGCCGACCGGCTAAAAATCGGCGGCTAGACGCCGCTTGATTATACAAGCCGCCGCCGACTTCAACCGGCTCTTACTCCAACAATTTTGACATGAATCGATTTGCAAACATGGCGTTTTTACACGTTAAAATTGTTTGAAGCAAAAATTTTCTAACGGCCAGGGGTCCAAACACCTCCAAATTGCATTTAAAACACTTTTTTTTCTGGTCTGCTGTCTACTATTATTACTGCTCCTGGTGAGCGTATAAAATTATTACAAATTCAACAAGCTTTGTCAGTTTTGGAATATTCACTAAGGTGATTTCTGCCATCATATCGTGTATATGTCGTCACTTTGTTAGTGCGCGAACATCTTATGGGTGGGGTACCATACGTTTCAAGGTACGATGTAGCAAGATATGCACATGTCAAATCATTGGGATGTAACTTCTTCATCAGCAACCATACATTAACAACTGAGGCATAAAGGAGATATGCAAATATTGGCCACCACCATACCATTTGTCTGATTCGCAAACGGTAGACCGCAATGTTTCCCATGCTCTTATTATATCGATGTGGAATTGTGTAAATTGCAATGTCAATGAACTCATTTTCGTCAGAAGCATCCAATTCATCCAATATATCAGAAACTGTGGGTATATATGATAAAAAAAAAATATCTTATCACAATTGCACTTCGGGCGCGGTGTCCATTTTAGGGGACGTTGCATTGAAAGTGACTATATGCACGTCGCATAACATTTTGTCACATGAATTGATGCGGTTTTCCAAGAATATTTAAATTAAGGTTCTATAAATATATAGCAAAAATCTGCGTAAACTATTAAAAAATTTATGTTTTCGCGGATTTTTTTAATTTTGCATGATTGAATTTGTTGCGTTTTAAATTTCTATTGATTTCTTAATTATTATTAAAAAAATTGCAATATAATTCAAGATGTTTTTCGTAATAAATCAAAGAAGAAATTAATTTATCCTTACCATAATTTTTGTAAGGATGCTGAATGGAAGTTCCAGAAATTATGATATAAAACCATTCATCTGTTTAAAGAGAAATTAGTACTTATCAAAATAATATAGTCCCTTTTACTTAAATCACGTTTTGAAAGCATTTAGTACAAAGATTAATGAAAAAATAAGAATTCAAGTCATGTTAAACGTCAAAAATCGGAATAAGCCGCTATAAAATTTTCTTAATTATGAAGATCTATTTAAATTGAAGTGTATTTTTGTTGAGATTGTAAAAAAGGTATCATTAAATATTAGGCTTTATGCTATAATACCACCAATACAGACTTGCGCTTTATTAGAAAATAAAACAAAAAATATGCTCACTGCATAAAAGCGAAAAAATCAATAGAATTTCTAAAAAAAGATTTAGAATACATGATGCTAAATGTGGTTCTCTCTAAATAAAGCCATAACACAACATAGTAAGAAAATCCGATCATGCAATTAATGAAATAGTCCCATTAAAAGAAAACCTGGTTATTTTCTATTCATTTATAATATCTAAAAATGAATCCTATGTACAACTGTACCGCGAGAATCAAGAATGCAAACAATATTTTTTATTAATTTTATCTGGAATACTCGTACTTTATTCGAATTTAATATTTTTAATAATATCATTTATTTCATTCCACTTTGTTATGTTATTCTTAATGGTACGTAATAATTCCCATTTAGTTTATTTTATTGTTTACTTATATAGATAAAGTTTTGTGTCGAAAGGATAGCTGATATTGTTGTTCGTACAGCACTTCTGCATGATCCCGAAGTACCGTCCGAATATAACCCGATATCCGCTCTTTAACGTAGACACGTGTCATAGTTGTTACTAACCTATTTTATTTAGTGTGCATCCGTAGTTAGTCGAACTCAAAGCCTCTTCGCATTCTTTTGAGTCCGAAGTAGTTACTCTCGTACTTTGCTTTCGTGGTTAGCCGAACTCAAAGCCTCCGCATTCTTTTGAGTCCGAAGTAGTTACTCTCGTACTTTGCTTTCGTAGTTAGCCGAACTCAAAGCCTCCGCATTCTTTTGAGTCCGAAGTAGTTACTTTCGTACTTTGCATTCGTAGTTAGCCGAATTCAAAGCTACCGAATTCTTTTGAGTCCGAAGTAGTTACTCTCGTACTTTGCTTTCGTAGTTAGCCGAACTTAAAACCTCCGCATTCTTTTGAGTACGAATTCCTTATTTTTGTATATTTATTGAACTTGGGAACTTCCGATTTTTTCTCAAGAGCGAAGTAGTTTTGCCATTTTCGAAAACCGAACAAAGTCCAGTATTAATAATAAGAAATCTGTCTTCCCCTATATTTTACCAGTGCCTTTTTCCTTTCACCGCTTTATCGTTTCACCGTATCAACGTTTCACCGTACCGTACCAACGTTCACCGTACCACCGCTTCGCCGTATCAACGATTCACCGTACCAACGATTCGCTGTATCAACGTTTCGTTGTAATACTTCATCGTGTCCACGTACCCACGTAGCCTTAAGTAGTTTAAGGTTTCATAAATAAAAGCTTTGTTTTCCTATTACCATCTAAGGAAATACTTGTGTTTTATTTTTCAAAGGAAGCAGACCTTTGAAACGAACCCGGACAGACTGAGTCATACCTCGGCTGGAAAAATAAACTGCATTACAATGGCGCCCGAGCAGGGACCCGATTCCAAAAACGCACCTAGTGGTAAAACACCGAACAGAACCACCAACGAACTGGGATTGGGCCAGGAACAAAGCAATGAAACCTTCTCTACTCAAACTACGCTGCAGACGGATTCCCTCGGATGGATCTATCTGCTTAGGAAGGATAAACTTATGGAAGTATGCCGACAGCACAATATCCCTATAACTGATAGGGTCACTGTCGACCAACTGCGACGTCAGCTGAGTGAGTTGATACGATTGAAACGACAGAGATCATCTTCGGAAAACCTTCTATTGGCTTTGGAAGAAGAGTCTCTAAGGGAAGAGAGGAAACCCTTGGTTAGTCAAATAAGTATTGAAGTGCCTCGTGTTGATTCTCGAAGATCTTCTCATAACACACCGAGTGATTCCGAAGTTATGGCAACTATTCATAGATGGGATTTGACATATGATGGAGGTGATAATTTGATGGAGTTTATCGAAAGGTTGGAAGAATTAGCCGATTGCTACGGTTTCGATCGTAGTCGATTATTATTACATTGGTATAGAGTAAAAAGAGAAGATATTGTTGATTGGGACCACTTTAAAGAGAAAGCCATTCGTTTCTTCTTGCCAAAACGATATTTAGCGCATCTCGAAGAAAATATTTATCACTGGAAACGGGGTTCTCGAGAAAAAGCGAAAGACTATTATTGAGCTTACAGGCACTTATTCGGCAACACCCAGAGTTACGAAAACTAAACCACACTGACCGCATATATGATGGTTTACGATACGAATATAAACTATATGTTCGACGCACGGATTTCAAAACTCTCGACGAGTTGATGGAATTAACGGATGAATACGAGCTCTTACGAAGGGAAGAAGCGAAACAAGGGAAACCCCAACCCAACCATTATATCAACGCACCACTATCAGCCGATGTCTATAAACGCAACACCCACTGTTGGCATTGTAAGCAATCGGGCCATTTCAGAGGTCAATGTCCCAACCCAGGTCGGCTATTTTGCTCGTGGTGTGGAAGGGACGGTATAATGTCCCGCGATTGTGCTTGCACCCACGAAGAGACAATTTCCGATGGTCGGTATTACCTCTCTATATCGATTTGCGGCGTGCCTATAAGGGCTCTTATTGACACGGGATCCACTCTGACTTACATAGGGGAAATGGTTCGAAAATTGCTGGAGAACCGAAACATCCGTCCTCGAAACCATCAACGCACCATCCAGTTAGCAGACGGTTCCTGCATATCCAGTATAAACGTCTACCCTCTTGTCGTCGAAGCAAATGGAAAGTCCACCCAGCTATTAGCTTCAGCTCTTGACACATTAGCTGAACCCGTCATTCTTGGGATGGATTTTCTTCGTCGACGCGAAGCCACGCTTGTAATTGATGGAGTTGAATTAAAGGCTCAGACCTCGACAAGAATAAACCAACCCCATGCAATACACTCTATAATCGCCCGAGAACATTTTGGAACTCCTACGGCTAACAAAAATAAAAAGTATAAAAAACGACGTGTGAATAAAAAGTCTGTCACTGTTAAAATAGGACCTAAGACAACAACTTTAGCAGCGTTAGCCTTCGAGACCAGGCGAAACACATTAAAAACACCTATAGTACAGACAGCACAAAATGGGGTGGACCAATTGACAAGGAGAGCTCTGGCTGTCAAACGAGTAATCCATCCAGTACATGTCATGAAAGCCAGTCCACCATCATCACCACCTTTTTCCTCGGAAAATGATACGGACACTAAGAAAACCCAAACTAATCTTCCGCCTTACTCTAAAATAGATACAAAGGACCTTTTAAGGGGAATTACCGTTAGAGCTCCTGCCACTAGAAAGGATTATAGATGGATATTTTATCCAAAAAGAAGATCGATGGTTGAGGTGCGAGTCAGAGATAATGTCGTTTGTCTCAGATGCCAAGGTCGGAAAAAATCATAATTTTAGAGAAAAAAAATATATATATACATGTACGCACTCTAAGTTGAGCCAAAGTTCACTGTGCTTTGGTAAATGTTACCTTCGGGTAGTGCAGACCGAGAGGTCGAAACTCACTTAGTGCATACAAAATTTTTTTTTTTTGAAAGTAAGAGGGGAATGTAACGTGCCGTTACAAACCAATCTTTATACAAAAAAACCCATATTTTACTTAACCATACTAATGTACAATGCTACTATTTTCTTAACACCTCTAATGTATAATATCATTTATTTCATTCCACTTTGTTATGTTATTCTTAATGATACGTAATAATTCCCATTTAGTTTATTTTATTGTTTACTTATATAGGTAAAGTTTTGTGTCGAAAGGAGAGCTGATATTGTTGCTCGTACAGCACTTCTGCATGATCCCGAAGTACCGTCCGAATATAACCCGATATCCGCTCTTTAACGTAGACACGTGTCATAGTTGTTACTAACCTATTTTATTTAGTGTGCATCCGTAGTTAGTCGAACTCAAAGCCTCCGCATTCTTTTGAGTCCGAAGTAGTTACTTTCGTAGTTAGCCGAACTCAAAACCTCCGAATTCTTTTGAGTCCGAAGTAGTTACTTTCGTAGTTAGCCGAACTCAAAGCCTCCGACTTCTTTTGAGTCCGAAGTAGTTACTTTCGTAGTTAGCCGAACTCAAAGCCTCCGCATTCTTTTGAGTCCGAAGTAGTTACTCTCGTACTTTGCTTTCGTAGTTAGCCGAACTCAAAGCCTCCGAATTCTTTTGAGTTCGAAGTAGTTACTTTCGTAGTTGGCCGAACTCAAAGCCTCCGAATTCTTTTGAGTCCGAAGTAGTTACTCTCGTATTTTGCATTCGTAGTTAGCCGAACTCAAAGCTACCGAATTCTTTTGAGTCCGAAGTAGTTACTCTCGTACTTTGCTTTCGTAGTTACCCGAACTCAAAGCCTCCGCATTCTTTTGAGTCCGAAGTAGTTACTCTCGTACTTTGCTTTCGTGGTTAGCCTCCGAATTCTTTTGAGTCCGAAGTAGTTACTTTCGTAGTTAGCCGAACTCAAAGCCTCCGCATTCTTTTGAGTCCGAAGTAAGTACTCTCGTACTTTGCTTTCGTAGTTAGCCGAACTCAAAGCTACCGAATTCTTTTGAGTTCGAAGTAGTTACTTTCGTAGTTAGCCGAACTCAAAGCCTCCGAATTCTTTTGAGTCCGAAGTAGTTACTTTCGTAGTTAGCCGAACTCAAAGCCTCCGCATTCTTTTGAGTCCGAAGTAGGTACTCTCGTACTTTGCTTTCGTAGTTAGCCGAACTCAAAGCCTCCGAATTCTTTTGAGTCCGAAGTAGTTACTCTCGAATTTTGCATTCGTAGTTAGCCGAACTCAAAGCCTCCGAATTCTTTTGAGTCCGAAGTAGTTACTCTCGTACTTTGCTTTCGTAGTTAGCCGAACTCAAAGCCTCCGCATTCTTTTGAGTCCGAAGTACTTACTCTCGTACTTTGCTTCGTGGTTAGCCGAACTCAAAACCTCCGCATTCTTTTGAGTCCGAAGTAGTTACTCTCGTACTTTGCTTTCGTAGTTAGCCGAACTCAAAGCCTCCGCATTCTTTTGAGTCCGAAGTAGTTACTCTCGTACTTTGCTTTCGTGGTTAGCCGAACTCAAAGCCTCCGAATTCTTTTGAGTCCGAAGTAGTTACTTTCGTACTTTGCATTCGTAGTTAGCCGAACTCAAAGCTACCGAATTCTTTTGAGTACGAATTCCTTATTTTTGTATATTTATCGAACTTGAGAACTTCCGATTTTTTCTCAAGAGCGAAGTAGTTTTGCCATTTTCGAAAACCGAACAAAGTCCAGTATTAATAATAAGAAATCCGTTTTCCCCTATATTTTACCAGTGCCTTTTCCCTTTCACCGCTTTATCGTTTCACCGTATCAACGTTTCACCGTACCAACGATTCTCTGTATCAACGTTTCGCTGTAATACTTCATCGCGTCCACGTACCCTCGTATCACCTCTGGAATATCCGAACCCGTAGCCTTAAGTAGCCTTAAGTAGATTTAAGTAGTTTAAGGTTTCATAAATAAAAGCTTTGTTTTCCTATTACCATCTAAGGAAATACTTGTGTTTTATTTTTCAAAGGAAGCTGACCTTTGAAACGAACCCGGACAGACTGAGTCATACCTCGGCTGGAAAAATAAACTGCATTACAATGGCCAGAGCTGAGGTGTTTTCGTAGTAGATTTGGAGCAGTACAGTCTGCTAGCGGGTCAGGGGAAAGTGGATGGCACTCCAAAGTTGCCCATCCCGGGTATGTAATTTTTTTTAAAAAATCGCCAAAAAATAATTTATATGACATGTGTAAGTTATCTCTTTTAGTTTAAGAGATATTCGGGCCGAAATAAATTTTTACATCATTTTTAGCCTCATTTTTTAGTTTTTTTAACTTGGCGGGCTTAATATTGCAACTTTGAAGTGTTGTTTTTAGTTTTTGAACAAAATGTCTAAAAATATATTTTATAAAAAAACAAGTTTTATAACTTTGAAAATAAAGCCCAAATCACAATAGCGCGTAGTCAGCAACAGTATCAACAAAAATTATCAGCTGATCACTGTCAGCAACATGTTGCTGCCGTTATAATTACTAGGGTTTATCAAATCGACTTTCGAATAATCGAACAATCGACTTTTTGTTGTAAAAAATCGAAAAGTCGAAATCGACTTTTTGATTTGAAAATTGTCGATAAATCGACTTTCTTGATGCCAAAAGTCGAAAAGTCGAACAAAGTCAAAAATAGTCAGAAAAAGTCGAAAATAGTCGGAAAAAGTTGAAAATAGTCGGAAAAAGTCGAAAATAGTCGAAAAAAGTCGAAAATAGTCAAAATAAGTCAAAAAGTCGGAAAAAGGTTAAAATAGTCGGAAAAAGTCGAGAAGTCGGAAAAAGTCGACAATTGTCGGAAAGTAGAAAAATATTTAAAAAATTATCCTATTTAAAATTAATAGTTTCTTATCAGCTTTTATTTATATACCATTAAACCGTGTAGTTAATACATATTTTTGTGTGTAACTAGCACAAAAAATAGTCGAAAGGTCGGAAAAAGTCGAAAATAGTCGGAAAAAGTCGAAAAGTCGGAAAAAGTCGAAAATAGTCGAAAAGTCGAAAATAGTCGGAAGGTAGAAAATGTTTAAAAAATTATCCTATTTAAAAATTTATATGCCATTAAACCGTGTAGTTAATACATATGTATTTTTGTGTGTAACTATCACTCTCATTGGATAGATTTGTTTGTTAATCAATCAATACATTTGTTTGCGTTGTATTCATTTTATTTTTAAAGTTTTTATTAGACAATTAACAAAAAATAGTCAATAGTCAAAAAAAGTTGAAAAGTCGAAAATAGTCGGAAAAAGTTGAAAATAGTCGAAAAGTCGAAAATAGTCGGAAAAAGTCGAAAAGTCGATTATTTCAAAATTAAAAAAAGTCGAAAAGTCGAAAAATCGAATATTTAATAATTGAAAAAGTCGAAAAGTCGAAAAATCGACTATTTAAAAATAAAAAAATTCGAAAAATCGAAAAGTCGACTTTTTGTTGAAACTATAAAACCCTAATAATTACAATTCAGCGTAGGCAGCCACAATTTACAACCACTTTGTTCTACTTGTGTATTTTAGCCTCTCATTTATTTGCTCACTCTCTTTGTCTCGCTCTCAATCTGAATGCAGCGCAGTGAATTTAGAAACAGGGCTAAATGAAACAGCACTGCAAACTGCTGCTGGCTAAATGTAATCAACACCATAACAAACAGTGCATTCTAAATAATCAGCTGATTATGGCAGCACACACTGCTGCTGACTACGCGCTATTGTAATTTGGGCTTAAAGTGCGAGATGGTGTACTCAGTAAAGCCTAAATTACAATTACGCGTAGCAAAGACCTGCGCCGAGGAATTTTATCGGCGGTGGCGGCTTGTGTAAAAAAGCTTCGGTGGCGGCTTAAAATCGGCTGTCAGCCGGCTGATATTAAGCATATATTTTCTAATTAAAAAATCTTATTTTCATTCCCTATAGAACATTGTTCATGAAAATAGGACTTTAAATTTTTTCAGCAAAATGGAAGATTTTATTTTAATTTATATGTTATATTCAAGCAGCTTTTAAGAGGAAGATATCGTCACATAAAATGCAAAAGGCCGTTACCACTGAAATATCAAATGTTGGTTTTTTACTGTATTATAATGCACTGATCCAAACTACATCTATACAAAAAACTTCATATTCATCAATATTAACAAAAGTCAAAAGGCTGTAACATCAATTTCATAAACGAAGCCGTTGTCAAACTTGTTTCATTTAAGACAAATTTGGTTCGAAGATTATTTTATGCTTTAAGTGAATGATTAACAAAGCAAAAAATTTAAACTTATGGATACGGCCTTTTGCATTTTTATAATGTTTTTTGTTTCTGGCATTTAACTAACTAAATTTATATGAAGAACAAGTTAAAAACCAGAAAAAATAACTAGTTTAACGGAAAAAACCCCTTTTTTAATAGCTATAATACATAAGTGGGAAATGACGCTTTCAAATACATTCGCTAGTACGAATTATATATTGCTATTATATATTGTAGTATCGAAAAATTCGTATTATTGAACAACGCATTTTTATGTTCCAATTAAAATAATTCACATAAAATATTTAGTTTTTTTTAATATATATTATATATATTTTTTATATATATATATTTTTTTATAAAAAACTACATAACGAAACAAGATATAATTAATTTGTATTATTTTGAATTAATTTTTTGTACTTAAACAGGCATGAAAGAACATACTAATGTATGTACATATACATATAACAAAAAAAAAAAAAAAACAATTTACTTATTTAAAAAATCCGTCATTAAACATTGACGTTTATTACTTTTTAAACTGATTTCTACAGCCTTTTCATTAAGACTTCTCAATAATAGTATTTTCAGGGTTTCAATGTTGTTCTCAACAGCCCATTTAATACATGTGTCAAAGCAGTTTATTGCATCCGCATGTTTTACTTTTGTAGAGTTATTGTCAGAAACTAATAAAATATTATCCTCATCGACATCATCATTCAATTCAATTTCTTCACATGGATCATCAAAATTCCATTCAAATAAATCAAGAAAATCAAATTGTGAATTTGGAAAATTTGCATGTAGTAAATTGTGCATTTTGGAAATTGCTCTTATCTCCTCACTCTCACGCACTAATAGTGGAATATCATCCTCGTCCTCAAAATTGTCATCGCCAAAAATTTTCTTCCAATATTTCTTTATGGAATCACTGGATACTTTTTCCCAGGCTAAGGCAATCAATGAAATGGCTTCAAATAAAGTGGTTTGTTTGAGGGACGTTTCTAAATTTTCGTTGGAAGATAAAATTTTTGACAGTAAACTGTTACGGTAATGCAGTTTTAAGAGCCTAATTGCATTCTGGTCCATGAGCTGTATTAGTGGAGTTACATTGGTAATGGTAGACGCTAACTTATTAACGAATTGCGCAACAAGTTCTTTAGAAGAAGATAATTTCTCACCAGACTCTTTTAACAATCGTATTCCATAACGATTTTTAAATTTTGTTAGCCAACCATCACTGGCATTTTTTGTTCAGCTCCACAGCTTTGCATTTTAATTGTTCTCCACCGACTGTGATATGGAATTTTCTTTGTGCTAAAGACCACTCGTAAAGTGCATCCTCCATTTTTTTAAATTCACCACTTGTAAGTCTATACCGAATTATCCAGCAGTTATTTGAAATTTCAAACAACGATGTTTTATTTTCGTGGTCTGCTATAATTTTTAATTTATCTTGCAAAGAAATTGTATTTTTTTTACATCGTTTATCTTGCAACATTTTGACAGTTAAAAACACAAAACACTTTTAAAAATAAAAAAACTTAACAATAACTTTGCTAAACGTGGATGACCGCGAAAGAATGAAGTAAAAACATAATAAAAACTTCATTCATACGTAAATAAAACAAAAATTCTTATAACAAACCACCATTCGCACTATCGAATAGAAAAAATGCCTATCTATTCGTACTATAGAGTAGTCAATGCAAAAATTTTGCCATTCGTATTATTGGAAATTCGTAATAAAGAGCTTTCGTACTACTGGACGTCCACTGTAATAAAAAAGTGTGTTCATTTTAACATATTTTTCAAAAATAATTTCAAAACGGCGGCTGTTTTTAAGCCGAGTTAAGCCGAAAATTTTACGGCGGCGGCGGCTTCAAAAATTTCCTCGGCGGCTCGGCTTAGCCGAATTTCAGCCGGTCGGCGCAGGTCTCTGACGCGTAGGCAGCAACAGTACCATAGTAAAATAATAAAGTACTCGCACATCTACAAAAACAAAAATTGCTTGTATTTTGTTAGTGTAAAACTACTGCCCACAATGTCAGAATGCTTTGAACGGAAAATGAGAGAACGAAAGAGAGCAAGAGAAAAAAACTCAAAAAATATTTTACATGTGAATACAAAAACAATTTGACAGTACCGCGAGCAGAGATACAAGCCGATCGGCTCCAAGCCGGTTTTGAGTCGCCGCCGTGTAATTTTCTACTTCATGCGCCGCCGCCGTTTTCATCGGCTCATATCGGCTCAAAATCAGCCGCCGAAATTTTAAAATTTTTATTCAAATTCAACAAAAAAACTTATTTTTCTATCTTTTTCGAGGAAGTGAATGCAGTAGCTCCATCTATTATTATAATTTTACTTACAATGTAGTATTTACTATACCTAGCCGAAAATTTAGCCGCCGCCGAATTAGTTTAATTTGCGCCGCCGCCGCCGATTAAAAGTATTGCGCCGCCGCCGCCGAAAATTTTGCCTCGGCTTGTTTCTCTGACCGCGAGGTTTGCCAATGAAAAAATTGTAAGACAGCTGGGTTTACGAGTATACTTTATTATTATACTATGAACAGTACCAGCAAAAATTATCAGCTGTTCACTGTCAGTACAACATGATGCTGCCGTTATAATTACAATTAAGCGTAGGCAGCCACAATTTACAACTACCACCTAGCTTTATTCTACTTGTGTATTTTAGCTTCTCATTTATTTGCTCACTCTCTTTGTCTCGCTCTCAATCTGAATGCAGCGCAGTGAATTTAGAACAGTGCTAAATGAAACAGCACTGCAAACTGCTGCTGACCAAATGTAATCAACACCATAACAAACAGTGCTTTCTAAATTATCAGCTGATTATGTCAGCACAAACTGCTGCTGACTACGCGCTATTGTAATTTTTGCTTAAGACGTTAGTCATTAAAAGCTCAACTACATAGATTATAGTCTCCTGCGCAAGATGATTTGAAAAGCAAACACACTTGAATTTCAAGTGTGTGTTTCATAGCCAACATGTGCAAAAACAACAATAAATACTGTTCGTACTGTTCGCTGCCCGAAGCAAAGCAAGTGTGTACTGTGTATGAGCGACTGCAAATCCGTGCGTTCAAATCATTTATCGTAAACAAGTGGTGCAAGTGGTGTGGCAAAAAAAAGCAAATCATACAAGACGTTGAGAAATGATTTAAAGATTTCAAGTGGGCTTAATGATTTGTTTGTTTTTTGTAATACGTAGTTGCTGTGTGTGGCAAAAAATCTTCATAATGTTTAAAAAGTGGTTGTTTATAAATATTCTTGCATACACACACATATATACAGTATGTCTATATTTTATTGTTGGTTCTTCTTTTCTAAATAAATGTAAAAGGGTGAATTCATAAAGTTATTAAAAAATACTCTTTATTAAGAGTTAAAAAAGTAAAAAAATTAAAGTTGACATTTGAAACTGTCAGTTACATATGTAAGTTAGAAAATTTTTATCTTTAGTATTTATTTATATTTTCAATAAAGTTAGTCTTATAATTAATTGTATGTTTATAAAAAATTTTAAAATTGTACTTCTTTATATTATGATAGATTTTATTGCATTTAATTTATATTTACTAAGTAATCATTCTATTTTAAAACTAAAAGGAAATAATATAGAACAATGTCTTTTCATTTTTCAAATTCGTTTCCATATACGTTTACTCCTTGACTAATAAATTTTCCCAAATGTTAAGAATACGATGGAACATCTGCACTGTAATAAAATTATAAATGAAATATTTTAAGACGTTTACCTAAATTGTGTGTCCCGTCATATGTACATGTTCAATATATAATCAAGTAAAGGATGCTGTTTTACCTGATTGTAAGCGAACTCAATTCGTGGTTTTATAAAAAATAAATTTACATTTTTTACAGTGCAGAACATATGTACCTGTTTCTTATTGATCTATTTAGGTGCTTCTACAGATTTTATTGCCAAATTCTTGCTGTTTTAAATAAATTTTTTACACTAAGAAATATACCTGTTTTTATTGGACTAAAGTTATTTTTAGAAAAGACTTATACATATTATTACCTAATGTAAAAATGAGTTTATAAATAAAATTATAATATTATTACCTAATATATTTCATATATGCTATAAATGAAGTTATGAATGAAAATCTTTCAACAGTTATTTCAAAAGTGTTCTCGTGTTCAGAATTGAATTTTTTGTGCTCCAACAAATTATTTGTTTTCACAATCGTGTTAAAATATACATATCTTCGTATACTTATAATGGCAGAAGTAATGGTAAGAAATAAAATTATTTTTTAAAGTTACTTTACTAAACAAAATATATCATATTTATGTATTTAGAATTCAACTCCTACTGAATCAATGGACGCTGCCAGCATCAAACAAAATATCCTGTCAGGAACATTCAAAATAACTACGAAAAGAGGCAGAAGCAAGATTTGGGACACATTTGGAAAGATTGTAAACCAGGAAGGAGCCGAAATAGCAAACAAAGTTGCCTGCATAAAGTGTTTTACTGTTTTAAAATATGATTCGAGAACCACATCGAACTTGGTGAGACATAAGTGCTACTACACCACGAAGGAAACTAATACAGAAAAAGTAGAGGTTAACAACGAGACGAAAAAAAAGCAACGCGATTATTTTCCGAATGGTGTATAAAAAATTGTCGGCCTTTTCAATTTGTTCAAGATACCGGTCTAATGCAGATTTCGGAGTTCTTGATTTCAATTGGAGCGAAGTATGGACCAAATGTTGATGTAGAAAAATTATTGCCACATCCTACCACAATATCGCGGAATATTGAAAAAATATATGAAGCAACATTCCTAAATGTTAACATGAAATCAATGCTGTCTGCAAAAATGGTTTTGGATTAACTTCAGATATATGGACGGACAACTATTTACGGAAAAGTTATATCTCTCTAACTATCCATTACACAAAAAATGACCAATTGATTTCCAGGTTGATAGGTCTTAATTCAATGAATGGGGAAAGATGTACGCGTAAGTAAATTTAAACAGTTATATTACTATTACATAAATGAAAAAATGAATACCAAATGAACCACATATCTTTAATAATTATTTATTTTAGATGATGCCATTAGATTAAAAGCTCAAACTTTACTAGGAAGATATGATTGCAAACTGGAAGATAAAGTTTTAATAACAAAATAATGCAACGACTGGGTTAATATCATTTATGTGTTGCGTAGCTGTCAGTCGCAGTTGAAGCGAAAGTATTCTATGTAGTTGAGCCTTAAGCCTCAACTACATAGCTACGCAACACATAAATGATATTAACCCAGTCGTTGCATTATTTTGTTATTAAAATTTTATGTAATAAAATATAAAGATGTAAAAATTCTATTATGTTCTCAGTTGAAATAATGAATCGCAAATTAAAATTTCCGACTTAACGAAAAAATATTTAAATAAGAATAAAACAACCGACAAAATATATTTACGTACTTCGGCACTTCAAAGTTGAACATTTTTCATCTTTGAAGTACTTCACGCAGAAGTTTGGCGTACTGATTTGGTTCCGCTCAATATAAATGCATGTATTTAACTTAGCTGTCAGTCGCAGTTGAAGCGAAAGTATTCTATGTAGTTGAGCTTTTAAAAACGAATAGTTCAAAACTCACTGTGACATTATCATACAAAATTACTTACGGTAACCCTCGATTTATGCGATACTTCATTTGCGCGATTTTCTTATAACAATGTTCAATAATATTGACCATTTTTTAAAATACTAGTTTTATTTAACGCGAACTTGGTATAACGCGAATAAACAATAATGACAAGCATTGAATTGCGCGAACTACAGTACTGTATTGAAAATAATTTATTGTAAAAATTTATAATTTAATGAAATATATAATACATACATACCTGTTTTTGTTCGTTAAAACAAAAAAGTTTCATATTTACACTATGGTGCAAAAGTGAACACTTTTTTATGACAATTTATTTTTTTTGTGATTGATCCGAAATAAAATAAAAATAGTAGAATACAATCCTTAAGATCTAATTAAAATAATAAATATTAAAATATTTTTTTGGCTGATATAAAAAATAACGAAATCTATAAAATATGAAAGTGTTTAGTTTTTCACCACTTCCAAATTTAATTAATAACCACTACTATTTCTGTTGTTTAAATTTGCGAAAGAAATAACATAAAAATATATAATTCAGCTAAGATCGCCTAGTGAAAAAATAAAATTCTTAGGATTCTGTTAAAAATATTTAAATACGAAATAGCCTGAATGAAATTGCTTTTAGTCATTACTTTATTACTTCACTCGGTGAGAAGATAGAGTCTAGAAAAGTAAATAGTCAAAAGTAAAAAATCTCGAAAACAATTTTACATATGAATACAAAAACAATTTGACTGTACCGCGAGGTTTGCCAATGAAAAAATTCTAAAACAACTGTTCTTACGAGTATACTTTGTAATTATACTATGGGTTTTTGACAACCGACTTAGGTTTTTGATAATTAGTTTCGTCTCTTGTTACTCTTTGTTTCAAGTGTCGATAAAGATATTTTTCATACTTAAATATATTTCACACTCTTTTTTAATAGCATTGAAATCACGAAATAATTCGTGATTTTGGACCACAAAAGGATGGTGTAATATAAATGAATACTTACGAATATATTTCTTATTATATACGAAATTTTTATATTGTTTTACGATAAAATGTATTTTTTACGAATATTTTTTTTTTTTTTTTATAAATACAAAAGTAATTGTAACATGTATAAAAAACGTTAATATTTTCAGTTTATAATATCATATTATTATAATGTGATTTTTATTAGTTTACAGATTTAGGATATTAATATATATGTATGTATATTTAAAGTAAAGGAAAAAATCTGAAATTCATTCTTCATTAATCTTCATTAATTTTGTTAAAATTAGCTTTTTTCAAGATATTAAAAAAATAATTAATGATATAAGATCGGATGAGCAGTTTATAGTGATAAATCGAAATTAAATTGGGATATGTGTTATGTTTTAGAATCCAAAAATAGATTTATTGGCCTTGAAAGTCTTCTTCATAATAAATAATAAATAATTTTATGTTTGCTGTTCTTTTGTAACTTGAACCACCAAACTTTTAAGTGTAAAATCAAATTTATTTATTTGTGTCAAAAATATCACTAAAAATAGTCAAATTTAATGATAAAAAATATGAAAATTATCTTATATCAAAATAACACAGAAATATAATAACATACCTTAATTATTTAAATCAGAATGTTTTAAATTACAATATAATTCTATGTATTATTTAAAATAAAAATTTGTAATATGTGTTTCTCGAAAATAAAAAATAATATTACAAATTATATTTTGTTATAAAACGAAAATTTTTAAATATTACGAAAGAAACCACAACGAAAGATTTCGTGAATTTCGTCTAAAATGCTTCATAAAATTTATTTTCGTAAAATATAAGAAATATTCTTAAAAATGTGTTATAGACTTTTTACGGTGTAGTCCTTCTAGTTTCTTTAACAAACAAATGTTTCTAAAATATTTTCAAAACGTTTTTTACAAATTTAAAAATACACTTGAGTTAAATATGAAAAAAATTTGTTTCTAAACTATTTTTAAAACTGAAATTTTGCATGAATAAATTATATATTGATATATTTTTTATATTAGCTGAAATTTAGCATTCATAATTTTTAGCATATTGTTCATCATATTTCAAGGACCTTAGTAGTTAATTTTGTCCATTTTATTGCGGCACAAATGCGTACAAATATTTTCTTTCAATAATGTATGTATAATATTTTATTTTTTGAACAAACATGTCTAAGTTTTAAACTTTTTTATGAAAAAAAAAAAAAAAAAAAAAAACTAAAAGCTTTTTTAAATATAATGAAATTGAAAAAAGATTCGGCTGTGCCGAATCTTTGATACCCTTCACCATATTACCATCTTAATATCTTATCGACATCATATTACCGTATTACCGACAAATAATAAAATTTTCGCCTTAACGTATGCTTTCATATTTCCACATATATAAATCTAAATTTTTTTCAAACTACGAAAATTTGAATATGAAAAAAAAAAAACAGTCATAGCAGGCTTTGCTTTTAAAAAATAAACAACAACAATTCCATATTTATTTATTTTTTTATGTGTGTATATACAAACTGACTGCATATACAAAGAACAACAACAACACTGTTATTCATTATATTACTTCTATTGCTAACTAAACTACTTGTCTTATAGGCAAAAACGTCACTAATAGTCATTACAATGCTTAATATACATGTTTGTGTATGTATTTATGTATATTCTTAACAGATATGTTTTAGCAAAGAATATACAACATATAGAAGGCGCATGTCAATGAAAACTGAAATATTTTTTAAAAGTATTTCATGATGCGGGAGGGAGGGCAAAAGGAAAAGAAGCTTGCGTGTTTTTTATCTCTTTTGTTATGCTCTTGAAATGAATAAAAAACACACAAGAAAGTCAGTCTCGCACGAGCATTCAAGCAAGAATGTTGTGTTATTGCTTGTTGCTTGAGATACACTCATGAAAAATATTTAATATTAAGTAGGATTAATTAATATGATTTTTTAATTATATAACTATCTTTTTTTAATTAATAATGTACTACAATTAATTTTTTATTATAAAATAGAAATCTGAAATAATCGTTCGTGCTGAATTATTCGATATTTTTTAATAAGAAATTAAAATCCTAAATTAATAATTTATCGTTATATTTTTTTTTAATCAAATAATAGAAAAAATAAACATTAAATCTTAATTTTTATGATTACTATGGTAATCGTTGCGATCCCTGGTTATTACTATTAAAATTCTAAACTAGTAACGTGTATTTCCACTTACAAGTCTTGAATTGACGAAGAAACTTTCAAAATAAAATTACTATAAAAATGATGTTATTTTTTTGGTGTATAATTTCATAATGGGAAAAACAAAACATACACAAACATAATTGTGAATGTATGAGTGTGGCGATCGCTGGTGTAGTGCCTATAAAAAAGTAGAAACAAGGAATTGGTCGTTTATTTACTAAAGGAGATAAAATACGATCGTGTATGTTAGTGTAGGGCATAGCATATGTGTTTTGTTGTTTTAAAAATAGAAATACTTTAATCGTCACCGAACTACTTATACCTTTTTAAACGTCATATGAGCTTATGTAAATATACTTTCAGAATATCAAATTTGTATTTTAAAATTTGATTTGTGTAGTTTTGTTACTTATGTATTCAAAGTAACAGATGTTAAAGTTAAGTATATTAATTAATTAAATAAATAAAAACAAAAATATAAAATTATATCCACTTGAAAAAAATATAAAAAAATATTTTTATTTTTTTTATTCATAACAAATTTGTCACCAAAAAAATTAGATTTTTCTTTAATAATTTTGTTTTATTCTGTAAAGAAGGTGGAATTATATTGAAAAAAGATCTTTTGAAAAAATATTTAATTTGTATATATATCTTCTATATAAAAAAATTATTATGACAAAAATAAATAAATGAATAAATAAAAAATAACTTATTTCCTGCCAAAAAAATAACATATATTAAAAAAAATCAGTATTTTTGTTTATAAAAAAATTTAGGTCTATAAATTGAATCTTTGCTGTATGAATATTTATTTCTTTTTGTATAAAAAAAATAATAACTTTTTGCTTAGAAAAAGGAAATCAAAAAAACTTCTTTATTTTTCAAAATAAATGTTATTTCTGCCCAAAAATAAAAGAAATGAA